>OX328102.1:2879601-7889601 GCA_946811185.2 Hippopus hippopus | reverse complement strand
CAGCCTGATATGAGTCGATACTTTTCGTAAATGCATTAAACCCCCTTTTCACAGAGCATGGCTCATATTTACTTTCAGTTTGGCAGGCGTAGAACAGAGAACATCAAGACGATTCATCAGACGGACGTACAGCGCACCTGGTCCTAATTTTAATTGATTCAATGGATGGCTTGGATTGACCGATTATCTCGTGGGAACGAGATTATATTTAAGAAATAAACTTCTTTCTATCGTGGTTTATCGTTCAATAAACCACAGTTGTAAGTTATGAGGCACAATAAATAATCCACAAGGGCGATAGCCCGAGTGGTTTATTCATTGTGCCTCATAACTCACAACGTGGTTTATTGAACGATAAACCACGATAGAAAGAATATTATTTCGATTCTAACATGACCAATTCTTTATGAAAGGAAAACAAGTTCAACCTTAGAGTAAAACCGCGGATGAAGACTATGTTCCATTGAATAACTCACTAACTTACTTTATACAGAATGACGTCACTCTGCATGGAATGTCGCACATTTTACCACGCTTTCCTTGCACTGTGTTTATAGCCGAATTCGCTTGTCATGTTAGAATTCGTTTTTTGCAATTTTTTTTATAAAAAAAAAACGAATTATTATCTCGTGGGGGGGGGGAAAGAATATATATATATATATATATCTCTCTCTCTCTCTCTCTCTCTCTCTCTCACACACACACACACCCCTCGGGAAAACGAATTATTATCTCGTGGGAACGAGATAATATTTCGTTTTTTTTTGCATTTTTTATATATAAAAAAAAAAAAAAAACTCGAGAAAACGAATTTTGTTTTTTGCAATTTTTTAATAAAAAAAACCTCGAAAAAACGAATTATTATCTCGTGGTAACGAGATAATTAAAAAAAAAATGCACATGTCACCTCAGTGCCACCGTATAAAACGCTATCACTGCATCAAAATCTACGCTCTGGGTACCTTCATACGGTACAATAGTCGTGCACACCGGTACATTATTAGTTGTACGGTCAGATGGCAGGGACTTGGAAACTTGTTCACGGCTGTGGTGGATCATGTCGCCCCGAGCCGAAGGATAAGGCTTAAGCAGTTGCTGTTGTGCTGTCTTAGACTTGCAAACACTGGTACAAATCAAAACATTTGAAGGATGAAAATATCTGTGCTAAAGAAAAAAAGACAACGTGTAAAAGATAAACAGATAGACAGAAAGATATAATAATATGGGAGTTTAATTTTTGACAATCGAAACTGATGTCTCGTTGCTCACGTGTAGACTGTTTGTAAGTCATTAGTGTTATTTAGCCTAATTTATATATACTATCTACATTGTTAAATGATCGTCATACTTTTCTTCAAATCTATCCGTACACTATAACGTGCAAAGTCTAGCAAATAAAGTTGATGTGCTGATATCAGAATTTTCTTATTTTGATCTTGTATCTTTTTCTGAAACTTGGTTAAATACATCAGTGTCGACACAAGATCTGCTTTTCCCTACATTTCATCCTCCAGAACGTAAAGACAGAGTCAGTGATAGATATGGAGGTGTTATCCTTTATGTAAAGGATACATTGACATATACACGGAGATATGATCTGGAGTTAAATCGACTAGAGTGTATCTGGATCCATATCAAATTGCAAAACAAAAGAAATGTTCTGTATGGCGTCTTTTATAGACCGCCGAGCTCAGATTCAGTCTACAATTCTTTAATTGAAGATTCCATTAGTCTAGCAATAGATTCAAACATTTCTGATGTAATAGTCACCGGAGATTTTAACTTGAATACATTGAATCCAATTCAGTCTAGAAAAGTAGAATCATTTTGCAATCAGTTTAATATGATACAGTGCATTGACGAACCTACCCACTTCACTGAAAATTCTGCTGCTATAATAGACCTTCTTTTTGTAACAAACAAAGATTCCATTTTAACTTCTGGAGTCGGTGAACCATGTCTTGATCTTAGCATAAGGTATCACTGTCCAATCTTTGCTGTGTTCAACTTCTTAAAACCTAAATATAAAACTTTCAAACGCACAATATGGAAATATGAACAAGGTGATTATAACAAGTTGAGAAATATCCTCGAAAATGTTAACTGGGATCAGCTGCAAGACGACAACATTGATACTTTTACTCAAAATATTACAAGTATTATAACCAAAGAATCAAAGAACTGCATTCCAAATAAGGTGATAGCTATTAACCCACATGAACCTCCATGGATTAATAGTTTGATAAAAAGAAAAATTAGGCAACGGAAAAGAGTATATCAGAAAGCTAAACGTACAAACAATCAGTATCAATGGTCCAAATTCAAAGCTTTAAGAAACGAAATTATTGCTCTCATTAGACAAAGGAATCAAGACCATTTAGACCAAATGGCACTAAAATTAAGCTCAAGTGATATAACACCAAGAGATTGGTGGAGAGTTTTGAAATCTTTTATAAGCCCATTGTCTTCTTCCTCTATACCTCCACTAATTGATGACACAACTGACACAATGGTCGTTGATGAACATGAAAAGGCTAATGTATTAAATTCATTCTTTGCAAAGCAATCAACCATTGACGACTCATCCAATAATCTTCTTGATAATATTAACCAAGTTGATGGCAACTCCTTAGATTCAATAACGATTACTCCCGCTGAGGTGTTAGATGTGTTAAGAACGCTCCGTTTAGGTAAGGCGTCTGGTCCAGATGGTATCAATAATCGAATTCTAATGGAGGTTGCGCGTCAAATATCTAAGCCTCTGAGTCAAATCTATAATCAGTCTTTGTACACAGGTGTATTTCCCTCTTCTTGGAAAATTTCTAATGTGTGTCCAATCTTTAAAAGCGGTGACTCTGCTCTTGCATCTAATTACCGACCAGTATCGCTATTTAACACTATGGAAAAAGTATTTGAAAGAATAATATTTAAACATGTCTTCAACCATCTAAACGATACCAATTTTTTCACACCTTGTCAATCAGGTTTTTTACCCGGAGACTCAACCGTCAACCAAGTTGTATTTCTATATGATAAAATCTGCAAAGCCTTGGATGAAGGACTAGAAGTCCGAGTTATATTTTTTGATATTAGTAAAGCCTTCGACAAAGTATGGCACAAAGGGCTTCTATTTAAGATGCACAAAGCTGGAATCTGTGGTAAACTTCTTTCATGGTTTTCGGACTACCTCTCGAACAGGTATCAGAGGGTTGTTCTCCCTGGTGCTGTCTCAGACTTGAGTTCTATTAATGCGGGAGTCCCGCAAGGATCTATTCTCGGTCCTCTCCTATTGCTAGTCTACATTAATGACATAGTAAATGATATTGAGTCAAATATAAACCTATTTGCAGATGACACCAGTTTATCCATGGTGGTAGGTGATCCTGATACAGCAGGTACAATTTTACAAACAGACATCAATAAAATTACAGACTGGGCAAATAGGTGGCTTGTAAAGTTCAATCCCTCAAAATCAGAATCTTTAATAATATCCCGTAAACGTAATAAACCTGTTCACCCGAAGCTTTTTATGTCTAGTGTTGAAATTCCATCTGTGCAGGTTCATAAGCATCTCGGTATTTTCATTTCTAATGATGGTTCTTGGGATTACCATGTAAATGATACTTTAAAAAAGGCATGGAAGAGAATTGGAATTATGCAAAGTCTAAAGTTGCGCCTAGATCGAACATCTTTACAGATAATATATTTTTCTTTTATCCGTCCAGTTCTTGAATATGCAGATGTTATTTGGATGAATCTATCTCAATACCAGAAAGAACAAATTGAAAAAGTACAAAGTGAAGCTGCAAGAATTGTAACTGGATGCAGTAAACTTGTGTCTTTAGCGGATCTTACCGAAGAGTCAGGGTGGGAAACACTGAGTGAAAGAAGATATAAACACAAACTTATATTGTTTTTTAAAATGGTAAAAGGACTAGCCCCTTCTTATTTAAATTCGATAGTGCCCGTAACGGTAGGAAGTACTTCATCCTACAACCTTAGAGGATCTCACAATCTACAAAATATAGCTTGCAGAACTAATCTTTATCTAAACTCCTTTTTACCCTCTGTTGTTACTGATTGGAATGCTTTACCCATTGATGTTAGAAACCTGGACTCCCTTTCAGCATTTAAACGTTATATCAATAGAGATAAAGCAAATCCAGATAGGCTATATTTTTTTGGAGAGAGGAGGATTCAAATCATTCATGCTAGGCTGCGAACTAAATGTAGTTCACTTCATCAACACCTTTATTTCAGAAACGTAATTGATTCTCCTCTTTGTGCTTGTGGTGAAATTGAATCAAATCAGCATTATTTCTTTGACTGTAGATACTATCGCGAACCTAGAAATAGTTTATTTCAAAGCGTGTCAGTAATTTCCACTGTAAGCCTGCAGACACTTCTCTTTGGAGACAAGACTCTCAGTCTTGCCGATAACGAAAAAATATTTTCAGCGGTTCACTCATATATTGTTGACACTAAACGTTTTAAAAGTTGATTTTTTCCGATTTTTTTTTTGTCTGAAACCAGAATACTTGTTGGTGGCACTCCACGTCTCTCTTTCTCTCTATCTCTCTCTCTGTCTCTCACACTCAAGAGTTGATCATATATTGTTGCAATTTCTATTACTGTTTAACAACTGACACTGACGTGACTTTCAGGAGAGGAACTTTATAAGCTTACAGCTTCCGTTCCAATCCTTTTCATGTATTTTGAATTTTTGGTATATTAACATATATGTAACTATTATATTGAATAAAATATGTTTAAACTAAACTACAGTGCATTTCATCGCCTACGTCATCTAGGCTGTTTTCGAAGAAAAGGCATATAGGTATTGTCATAGCCCTTCCTCTGTGTGGTCATGCTGTAGAATAGTTAGTTTTCCTAGTAGTTCGGATTCCGAAAATTAGTCGAGTCTTGGCGGACAGTTGTTGACATACAACTCCAAGCAAAAACCACTAACAATCAAGTACGCCGAATCCTGGTATGGTGCAGGCCCAGGTATACGCAGGATGGGCAACTTGAATTATAGTTATGCGAAACAATGCGAAAGTTATGACATTCTCTACAATTATCTACCTAGGTGTTGACTCCCAAAAGGGGGGAGGGGAAAGGCGACATAACAGAAGGACAGGTTACCCTTAAAATACGTTTGATAGTTATGCCCCTTTTTCAGCGTAGCTGTATGATCTCACTTTTGACCTACTTTAAGAACTAGGAGGAAATGAATTGTTACTCATTTTGTGATTGGCCAAATATATGTAAACTACGCAAAAAAATAAAGGTTACAGTAGAAATTTACCGACATTGGATAAAAGTGTTAATGATTGAAAAATCACGTAATGATTACATTTACCTATGTAGAGTTGTACTTTATGGCCATACAGATGTTCAGCTCTAGCAAAACATCTATAATCTAAATCGTATGGATAAACTAATAGCAATGAGTATTGGCGAGTTTTCTATTTTGTTTAGTGTAAGAGATTTGGTACCCGTTTTTCCTCGCTTTTAACAGAATATGAACTGCGACGGTAGGCGACCGCTCTATTGCCGTACACGAAAACGGGTTGTAAAACAAGTTATTTCGTTTCTTGTAACAATGATAAAAAGATGTATCTTTAATTTGGTGATTCAATTCGCAACGTGAATAACCATGCCTACCTAGGGGAACAATCGGTTTTATTGCGTTGTTAGCGAAGAAAATAAGTGCCTACTGATTTACTCCTAGTATGAGTAGATGGGTGTGGCCAAGCATTTAGAAGGATGATAAAACTGCGCCTTCTGATAACGACAAATCGTCGATGTTTGAAAGGTGCTTCAATTTAGTACAAAAACATGCTCCCCCATTCTTGAATGTTATTGATAATTCTGCTTCAACCATATGCAAAACAATTTAAAAGAGGCTACTTTCATAACTGTTTTCATCATTTCTCTTCATATTATACTACAAACGAATTTAAATATTCATATCCCATTGCCTCTTACGCCGTTCATCTTTTCTTAAAGATATTTCTTGTTTTCGACTTAGAGTTTTCACTGAAAAGGAACTGCCGGCGATATTTGTCACCTCCGTTGTGTTGTTATTGTTTTGAGAAGCTATAGTTAAAGGAAGTAGTACTGGGCTTAACAGGCAGAAAACTATCTACTTCTTTACAAAAACCGCTATCGTTGGTACTCAATTACATGATTTGTCGTTATTTGGACAATTGCAGGCAACATACTGAATGTGGCCCAAATGAAGGACAAGTAAAGGACATTCTGGATAAAGGATAAAATGTTGGTTATCAGTATTTTTTCCTCATCGCACACTTAAAAAAAAAAACATTTATCGGGGTCGTCAGAACTCGGAATTGTGTTTTAAAGGATCTAACGATAAATCGGCATTTTCATTAACAAAATGGGCAGTTTTTTTATTGGAATTTAGATCAAGCGGCTCTTCACCGATTACTGTGCAGGTTATTAAGGCACGAAAATATCTATTTAGGACTGATAATGTGGTAATCGGAAAATTTCACTGACCACGCAGGACTGTATTTTGTGATGTGTATGGTGAACAAGTCGCTCTTAACCTATGACTGCTATGGTGGTATATTTCTGCCACGAGATACGAGATAGTTATCATGATAATTGTTCGAAACCTATAGCGATAAGTTAAAGTTTTCTAAAAATTTTATCAAGATAGTGAAAAGTTTCCTGAAAAAAGTATCACGATAAACTAAATATTTTAACGCAAAATTTCTCACTCGTGCACGAAGCTGACATGCGAGGTAAAATTATCGTGATAGTTGTATCCTTTTCTCGATATCTATAAATAGAAAATTCACCATTTGGATGAACTCGGTAGTTTTTGACTTCACAAGATTGCAGGAAGTAAAAAGTCGAATTATTAACAATTTTAGCTTAATTGGTAAATTTTGACAAGACTCGAAATGAACAGAAATCTGTAAAATCACAAAGACGACTCGAAATGCCTCCTACGAACAACTTTAAAACCATTCAGGGAAAAGGAAATTCAGAAGGATGTAGACGAAGATGTTCCGAAACGGTATCTTATTATAAATACCGTGAATGTCAGTTGTGGGCACTAAAGCAAAAAATAAATCATGATAACAGTTAGAATTATCGCGATATTTTTATTGTGAAAATTTTTATTATCTAGATAATATTTCCAGAAAACTTTGTTTTATCACAATAGTTCTCTTAAATTATCGCAATAGCTATCTCGTATCTCGCGGCAGAAATATGCCACCATAGACTGCAGGTTACTTTTAGATAAAACTATAACCCTAACAAGTACACTCTGACCCAAAAGGAGAAATAGTTAAAGGCAATGGTTAACTTTTTATGCTAAGAAGACAAAATTTCAGATTTGTCCTTGTATATTAACCATTAACCTGCTAAATAAATGAAATGAAACTTTAAAGTCGATGGTAAAAAACATAAATTTTGTTATTTTAAAGGTATTTTTTGTGTGGAAAAGATGTCCTTATCGTACAGTGTAGATCATCGATCAGACTGCACGTTCTGTGCAGTCTGATCTTGATCTACACTGTCCGCCAAAGGTCAGTAAGTCACGCTTAGCAGCCTAAAGGTTAAATGCAGTTGCATTTAATTAGTTGTCCAGCATTTTCTTTTTTACCTGCAATATTTTCAAAAGACGTTTCCCATTTATTTATAAATCGCTTGGAACAGACCTTATCAGTGCATTAACATTCGAAACATGTGTTGTTTTTTTTTTCAATTGTTTGCAAAACATAGTGGGAAAAAGAGCCATTATTAATAACAACCCTCAAATAACAGGATGAGAAAAAAAAGTAGTTTTCGCAAAGTGTAGCCTACATTTCGCTGACTAATAGATAAAGTTTAAATACAAAACGATACCAGGTGGTGTCCGGATTCTGGTCCAGGCCGTTCATTATCTAGGCATGCACAACATTTTGTTTTGTAAGTAATTTAAATTTAGGCTCAGTTAACAGTTTGTGGTGACTCTTACTTTGCCTCCGCGGATGCGCCCTTGCCGAGCCCCCGTAGCTCAGTCGGTAGCGTACAGGACTTGAGAACAGGAGGTCGCTGTTTCCATCCTTGGCTCGGCCAATATCTGTCCGAGGATTGATGATTGTCATTGCGACAGGATTCATTCCTCTCTCACAGCTGGCCATTGTTTCGACCTTGGTCTTGTGGGAAAGCAGCCAGTGGCTTTGAAAGAATATTGTGCGGAGTACTGGTAAAAGAAACTCCATGAAAGCATGAATAGGTAACTGACCGCCGCGATATAACTGAAATATTGTTGAAAACGGCGTGAAGCAACATACAAACAAGCGATCAATCAATCAAATTTTGGTACTTTGACAAAGAAATTGAAAATGTCGTGACAAATTTAGAGTGCGCTCGAAACGAGCCACGTCTCATTTTACTGCAATGCTATACGCATACTTGTGTATCAAAAAATATAAGAGCTATGCTCTGAAAAGGGGGGCCTTAATGCATCTGCAAAAAGTATGGAAACTTTTTGCTTTTGATCAGTTTTTGTTTATTTCAAAAGACCAGTCTACCTCATGATTCAGACAGTTGTTATACAAAATACATTTTATGGATCCATACTTGTATGATGACTTGCTTGGTATCATGCTTCACGGAGATGCATTAAGCCCCCGATTGACAGAGCATGGCTGACACTTGTAACTGATCCCCAGTTTGTAACGTTGTGAGATTTGTGTGATGAAATTTTGTCAGAGACATTGGAGTTCACCCGTAAAATATGCGTGGAAAAAAGGCGTTTGCAGACGTTATGAGTTAACCTTTAACCTGCTGAAAAAAGTGAAATGATTTTTTTTAAAGCCGATCGTAAAATTCTAAATATCAAGACACTTTAGAGCCTCAGTTAGCACTTACGAAACCCACATCACACAAGAATAAGTTACTCAATCAATCAACCAACCAACCAACCAACCAACCAACTAACCAACCATCCGATCGACCGACCAACCAACCAACCAACCAACCAATCAATCAATCAATCAGTCAATCAATCAATCATTCAATCAGTTGAGTTTGTCAAAAATTTCAAAACTCAGCCACTTCAGATGAGCGTAACATGTGTAGGCCTCAAATAAATCCATGTGAGGGAAAGGGATATACAAAAGAACATTTTGTTTGTTTGTTTTGTTTTATCTTTCAAGAAAAAAAAAACGAATTCGTCGAAAGACACATTTAACTGTTTTATCATGGAACAATATCATGTTTGCAACCTAATAAACAACCATGAATACGTACGTTAATCCTTGCATAGGAATTCGGTTACGCGAACTTGTTCATCTATTTATGAGATGACACAAATTAACCCTACCTAACGACTAAGTTATAAACTGGTCCAAATACAGAGCATTTGCAGATGACATATAAATTGATATTCAAATGATGGGATCTGTAACAGAAAGGTCAAAAAACACTGTGGGAAAAGAAGAAAAAGCTGGAAACGACTATTTTCTTCTTTTCCCACAATGTCATTCAAATGTCTTTTACCTCAGGGTGATTAAAACTAGGGATTGTGAGGTAAAGGGTCTTTAAAGACTCTTCCCATATTAACCCTTTGGCTGCTAAGCGCGACTTGCTGACCTTTTGCGGACAGTGTAGACCAAGATCAGACTGCACAGAACGTGCAGTCTGATCTTTGATCTACACTGTCCGAAAAGGAGACATTATTCCCTAAAACATAACTTTGAAATAGCAATATTTGGGTTTTAACTATCGAAATGAAAATTTTATTTTAGTTATTTAGCAGGATAAGGGTTAAAGACATTTTGGACAAGGAAAGAAAGGACAAATTGAATGTGGCTCAATTTATGGGATTTGTGTTTGAAAAAGTAGAAAACATTGTGGGAAACGGAGAAAATGCTGGTTACCAGCAACCGGGTTCGAACCACATTGAAAGTGCTGGGTTGTCGTGGGAGTGTCCTATGCCAAGACACTTCACGGCAGCCTGACCTAGGTCACACATGAATAAGCGTGTCGCTGTGATGTGCTTGAAATAATGTTGAAGGCGACGTAATATACCATTCCATCAAACTGAACGGAATTTCCAGCATACGGCTTTGAAAACATATTTATAAATTATGAAGAATCAATTTGCATTGAGGTCTTACCTACAGGTATAAGTACGCAACAAAATATTGTGGTAGGAGCAATTTTTCCTTTTGCCCTTCTGTCACCGAAATTGGTCTGCAGCAATGATTTAAAAAAAAAATCACATGTAGAAGGAGTAGTGTTCACAGGCACTCAGTGGTGTTTATGATATAAATATTTGCGGAAAAAATGGGGCGAAAGGAGAAATTGCTCGTCACTAGCACATTCACCTTTTTATCACAATGTTTTCTAAAGTCGACTGCGAGACGATAGAAGCCGTCTGTAGGAAAGGATGACTCAAAGACATTGTTGAAAGGTGGATAAAGAAATGAACAAGATCCGCGCAATTTAACAAATTTGTAAAAGAAGAAATTGTTTGCTACAAGTAATTTCTTCCTTTTCCACAACGATTCCTAAAACGGACCGCACAGAGTCCGGAAATGGGTCATCTGCATTAAATTAATTGCTTGGGAGTTAGAATATGCGTAGTCAACAAAAGATAAAGCCGAGGGAAGAAACTGGATCGCTCGTCAGTCCAATAAACTGTTGACCTGTTTTTGCGTCGTTACCTTCGACCTTCGAATGTTTACGTGAAAATGTAAATTGGGTAACCCTCTTCCCGACCAATCAGAATTGAGTTTGTCACGTGACCGTGAGAACTCTGTAGTGTATATAACCAAAGCTTGTTAGCGTTAATCCTCAAATCGAAGCTCTGCAAGTATTCTTGTGATTGCACTTTAGTTCAATATTTCCAAAGTTACTAAGATAACTGCAGTGTTTATATTTACTTTGTTAAAATTTAAATAAGCGAAGATGAAACAATTCACAGGAAAGGAAGACGGTTACAATTCAGGTATGTGAAGATCTAATGTCTGTGTAGAAACTATATGTTTCTTCTGACAATGTAGACTAAGATAAGACTGCACAAAATTGCAGTCTTATCTTAGTTCTTAACCATATTTCACATGTTTATCTAGGCAAACTGCTTTAAATTTGCAACATTTTTACTTCTGCCTCTCTTGCTTGCAGGAACTGAAAAAGTGCACTCTGTTTATATACGAGTAGCGATCAGAGATGTTATAGATTACTCTCTGAGGAAAAATGCAGTAGACGGCCTATAAAAATGAATTTGAAAACATTTTGACAAAAGAAGAAATTACTCGCCACGAGCAATTTCTCATGCTATGTCTTTTTTTTTTCAAATGTTTTTCAAAATTACCGGTCTGTTGTAAGAAAAACCCTCTGTAGGTAGTATTGTGCAACAGTGATACAGAGACAATATGCCATGCTCTGTGGAAAGGGGGCTGAATGCATCTGCAGAAAGTATCGACCCATGTCAGCCAGCTTAGTCTGACGTGGATCAGAACGTTTAATGCGTGTCCAAGGACCATTTTACCATATGAATCAGTCGGTCTTTGGGCAAAATTTTTTTTTTTTTGTCCACAAATATGTGATGGCTTGCTTGGTATAATGCATTAAGGAAATGCATTAAATCCTCTTTCGCCATTGCATGATGCAATGGCGAAAGAGAATTTAATGCATTTCCTTAATGGCTTATTTCATTCTAAGCATGACGCTGTTTTAACAAATTAGATGAATATTTTCAGTTGATGAAACCAAGACATTTCTGTTTTCAATGATATTTTCGTCCAAAATATTCCATAATATTAATTAAGGAAAAGAGTAGACCCAAGATCAGACTGCAATTTCGTAAATTTTAGCAAAGAAGATTTTCAGATATTGGAACATGGGACTGAAGCATTGAAAGCAGACCCGGATACTTAGGGATATTTAGTTGTGGTTCTCCGCTTTTTTTTTTCCTTCTGTTTTCTGCCTTTCTTTCACCTTTACTTTTTTTCTTCCATTACCGTTGTTTCATTGCTAATGGTATTTAACACGTTGTTCTATTCATCTTCATGGCGGAACCCCGGTAGCTCGGTCGGTAGCGTACAGGACTTGAGTACAGGGGGTGGGTGGATTCCCGCCTCGGCCAATGTCTTTCCGAGGATTGATGATAGTCGTTGTGACAGGATTCATTCCTCTCCCACCGCTGACCATTGTTTCGACAATGGTTGTGTAGTAAAGCAGCCAATGGCTTGGAAAGAATACTGGGCGGAGAACTGATAAAAAGAACTCAAGGAAAGCATGGATAGGTGCCCTGGCCGCCGCGATATAACTGACATAATGTTGAAAACGGCGTTAAACACCGTACAATCAATCAATTGTCTACTTGATGTAGTTTCAAAGGTTATTGAAAGTCTATCATCATCATCGTCATTATCATCATCATCATCATTATCATTATTATTATTGTTATTATTATTATTGATTCATTTCAGACTCCTCCGACCTGTCGGATCTTTCGTTCAGTACAGAAGCGTCGTACGAAGATCATGGATCCGGAGACTCGTCATTAGAGGAGGACAAATCCGAGGTGAGACGGAATTTCGCCATTTAACTTTACAATTGAAAATCTCGTTTATCCGAACATGCGTTAGTCCGTAACATGTGTATTGAAGCATCTACTGCAACACCACTTGAGATATAAAGAAATGAGCTATGCTGTATGACTAGGGGGCTCAATGCATCTGCGAAAAGTATGAGGAATGGAGAAAATGCTGGTTGTCAATATTTTCTGCTTTTCTCACATTGTTTTCAATATATGTAATTTTTCCTCAATGTCTTTAAGACTCCGGATAGTTTGGGGGATTTATTTCTGTACAAAGAGTAGGAATCATGAGCCACCAAAACAGATACGTTCACGTAGTACATTCTGTCATATATCATGTACGTGAATGGGCGTAACAGTAGTATTTTCGATATGAATGAACCGCGTGCGTTTTAGTAAACAAAGAAATCATGTGACAGGGAATGGGCGGAGTAAAATTTACAGTTTCTCTCCTTTAACCAATCGTTATCGGGATCACTCGAGTTCACGAGTTCAAGCACTCGACCTGTTTGTTTACAAAATCTAGGTTATAATCGTATTAACCGAATTCTCTACGATCCGGATAAAGTGCCATGTTTTGTTTTTTCTTATTTTGAAAGATGAAAAAGTAAATATTTTGGTTTTAATACGTTACTTGTTTTTGCACTTTTATGACGAAACAAAGATTGTATTACGTAAATGACTGTATTCGAGTCTTGCGAAACAAAGACTGGGGCATGAAGGGGGGGGGGGGGGGAATTGCGCCATAAACATAAGGAGACCTGTGAGTATTTTTATGCGGCAACAACAATCAGAACTTCTGCTACACTGTCTTTGTTTAAATAAATCCAAGCTACACAATGTATGCGAATCACTGAATGATCGAAAGACTGAGGTTCCTATTTTTTCGTCTTTCGAAACAGTAGATATGAACCATGCTCTGGCAAAAAGGGGCTTAATGCATCTCTGTGATGCATTATACCAAGTAAGTCATCACATTACTACGGATCCACATAGTCAATTTTGTCTAACAAACAACCGGCTGAATCATGAGATAGAATTATTCTTTTACATCAGAGCTCCAGATAGATGGAGTGATTTTGATTTCAAAATTGAAAATATTAATTATTCTCCACTAAACCCTATGTTGTGGTTACCCATTAGAATCGTCTCATCGAGACGATTCTAATGAGTACACACGACATAGGGTTTCGTAGAGAAATGATGAGTTTAGAATACTATCACTCCCTCTTATCTGGAGCTCTGTTTGACATGCAGAATATTTGAATACTGCGAAAAGTTTCGGCCCATGTCAGCCTGCGCGGAGTGCGCAGGCTGGCATTGGTCGATTCTTTTCGCAAATGCATGAAGCCCCCTTTTGACAGAGCATTGCTCATATATATATATATTATGCTGACTTGTTGAATCGGACATATAATATGCATAGGTAGATATCAGTTGGCAGTATTTGGGAGTAGATTTGGGTTCGAAGAGCAACGACCCTTACGTTCTTCCGTAAAACCTGTGTTGTCGGTTCTCATTAGAATTGTCTCATCTTCACTAAAACATGTGTTTTTAGGTACTTATCGAGACAATTCCAATTAGTACCCAGAATATGAGTATAAGAAAAAAAATAATTTTAAAATCTTATTATCCGATATCATTAATCTGCCCATCCAAACAAGCGTTATTCCTTTACCTCCAAACAGGCGGATTTTGGCATACTGTTTGATGTAGACGGTGTTCTGGCCCGAGGTGCGACTCCCTTGACAGCGGCTGTGCAGGCCGTCAGGCTCCTGGAAGACAACGAAGGTCGGCTGAAGGTGCCTATTGCCTTTGTGACGAACGCCTGTAACAGAAGTCATGACAAAGCTAAACAGATTGAATCATGGCTGAACATCCCGGTAAGTGCCTTCTATTCGCTTTAAAGACACATCTCTACTATTTTCAGGTAGTTTTCAGCAAGTTTTTTTTTTAAAGAATTTCATCCTTATTTAATAAAACTATAATCATTTTTGTATCTTCATGCAAAATGTTGCCCCTGATGGCTGCATGATTGCACAGATAACGACGGATAGAAAATGCATTTCAAGTTTTGGAGATCTTCAAGGCAATCCTGTTGTCGTTTCTGGTTTTAAATGAGGACAAATCCCTTTTGTTTTTCTATCCCTTACACCTTTTATATTGATAATTTATTTATGTTTACACAGCTGAGCTATTATACACACTTTCAAGTATTAACGGGTTTTTTTTTCTCTCTCTAGCTGTAAGGATGTATCGTCAACCCTTCACCAAACAAACCCGAGTTTCAACGACCTTAAGGAAACCGGCTTCTAAAAACACTGTTGGAAAAGGAGAAAATGCTGGTAACCAGCATTTTCTCCTTTTCCCACAGTGTTTTCTGTCCTTTCCATCATTTGAGTCACAATTCATTTGCCGTTCGCAAATGCTTTCAATTTGGACAAGTGTAAAAAATTTGTCGTCTGGTAAAGGGTTAACTGTTTCACAATTAAATATATACATGTAAATGCACCTTAAGTCCAGATATACATAAATTTCGAGCGGTGCTATAGAAAAGAGGGTAAAATGTATCTCCGTGATGCATAGTCGCCTAACAAAGGATCCTTAGAAACTCGTTTGTCTAACGGCCGGCTGCATCATGAGGTAGATTAGTCCTTTGACATGTAGAAAATTTACAAAGAGCCAAAAGTTCCGATCCTTGTCAGCCTGCTCGTAGGCTGACATGGGTCGATACTTTTTGTAGATGCATTAAGTTGTCTTTTCACACAGCATTGCTTATTATATTTTTACAGGTGTCACCCGATCAAGTGATTCACGCCCCGACACCCGCCAAATTGCTGACAGAATTCCATAACAAACATGTTCTAGTTGTTGGTCAGGAACACCGAGTGGAAATAGCTAATGAGTATCCTTTTCGTGGTCGAAGTTTCATTATTTACGTATCAATTTAAAGGGGGACATAGACCGAGTGATAACAATACAAAACCGGAGAACATTGGTTCGTTTTCAGGAGCTGGTGCAAAAACTGGTTTCATTTCAGTGTCGTTCCTACAATGCTTATGATTGGCAGAGACAGTATTTGTCAGCCAGTACAAAACATATATTGTAGTATTGAAAAGGAATTTGCATCTGAAATGAGGCATTTTTTTTACGCCAATCAGGAGGAAGCTTTCAAAATTGGATATGAAAGGAGAAATAGATCAACAACTTAGAAAAATGCCGTAAGAAAGCCTAATGGGAAATAGTATCAAAAGTAAAGATCCAAGATCGGATTGCACGTTCTGTGGAGTCTGGTCTTGATCTAGACTGTCCACAAGAGCAGATTAAACTATATGAGCCATGCTCTGACAAAAGGGAGCTTAATGATTCTCTTTGATGCATGATACCACGCAAGCCGTCACATAAATATGGATCCATAATAGCCACTCTTTTTAACGACTGACTAAATCGTGAGGTAGACACGTCTATGGACGTACAGAAAATTGACTGCGCAGGCTGACCTAGGTCGATACTTTTCGCAGATGCATTTGGCCCCCTTTTCACAGAGCATGGCTCATATTTATTTTATATTCCCTTAACTATTACGTAGTCTTGGTTTCACAAATGTTTGTACGATTGAAGACGTCAAGAAAGCTTATCCTTTACTGGATATGGTGGATCACGAGAACAGAAAGATCGTGGCAAAAGGAGTTCACCATGACGACACAAGTTTTGCACCCGTCGAAGGTACGTCAGAATGTTTTTTTTTTAAATTCATAAAGCGATTCTTTAAAAGATATTAATAATTGACCGTCTCAATTTTCACTCAACGATCCCGTGTTTTAACAACCATGAAGAAGAAGGCTTTTGAAAAAATTCTGGGAAAAGAAGAAACGCTGTCAACCGTTCTATTTTTAATTAATTTTAGGTGCCCAGCCGCGGGGATCGAACCTACACCTTCAAGTGGCCCATGATTTGACATTCATATATCTCATACTGTACCACGTGAACTATACTACTCACACTTTGATAGGGGTCATTTCGATATTTCGAAAAAATTTACATTTCAGTTTCGCATTGAAAAAGCATGCTTTTCCACAGGTAGTCGGTTTTATCAGCGTTACAATGAAATATTCATGTGTCCAAAACATAGCGTATTTAAAATATATCGACTAGTTCTTTATATCAAAACAGATTTTCTGAAATTAAAGGGGATGGAGTGACACATGGTGACCCCTAGCAAATTTTTAGAGTATATTTGGTCTACTTTGTTGATCATACACCTCAAAGTAGCTTTTAAATTATCGGTTCTATTTGCAGCTGTTTTGCTGATTGGAGAACCAACCAAGTGGGAATCCCATCTGCAGCTTTTAATAGATCTTCTGCTGTCCGAAGGAACTCCTGTCAGTGGGCATGCGCCAAAATCCGTTGCTGACGTCAGACAACTTCCGGTAATCGCCTGCAATATGGACCTTGTGTTTATGCATCAAGCCTGTATGCCACGATTTGGGCATGGCGCTTTTCTAGTCTGTTTAGAAGCTCTGTATAAGGTAAGGAATTATTTTAGATAGGACTTGGTATCAAACCTATAACAATACAACTGACTAGCATAAGCAATACAAATGAAATAGAGTAATACAAACGATAAATACTTAAAGCAAAATATCCATGAATCATATGGATATAGGAAGACTTTGTTGGCAACAGAGATTTACACTGGCCTAAGTAACACTGTTTTTTCCCAACAATAGTTTGAAAAACACACTACCAGAGACGAGAAAGACTGCTCGAGAAAGACCGCTAAATAATAACATTCAAATAGCATTTTTAATTCACCCTTAGGCTGCTCACTGAAATTTTGCAGACAGTGTAGATCAAGATCAGACTGCACAGAACGTGCAGTCTGATCTTGAATCTACTCTGTCTGATAAGGAGATTTTTTTGTCCAAAAAAAGGGATTGGAATGACATTATTTGGGTTTTTACTATCGGCTTGAAAATTTCATTCAATTCATTTAGCAAGATGATAGTTAAAAATCTACTTATTTCACCTAGGTATTGAAACAAGTTCAATACTAGAGTAATGCAGCCATTTCTTATCTAGCATTTTTGTTGCTTTTTTTTTTCAGAAAATCACAGGAAAAGATCTGGAATACACCGCCTTGATTGGGAAGCCATGTGAGATCACGTATAGATACGCCGAACACGTGATCGCTGACGTAGCCAGTCGACTTGGTATTACGAAACCCGTCCAGAAACTCTACTTTGTGGGGTAAGTAGACCTGTCTGACTTGAAAAAATTCAACGAACTTGTTTCCTTTATTTTTTGTCTCAACTCTGTGCACTTCAAGATAAATGAGTAGCGCTCTAGCAGAAGAGTGTTTAATGCATCTTCGTAACACATTATAACAAGCAAGTCATCACATAGTTATGGATCTATAGAAAATCCATTTTGTCTAACAACCGACTGAATCATGAGGCAGTATGTTCCTTGGACATGCCGAAAATTTACGAATAGTAAAAAGTATTGACCCCTGTGCAGACTGACGTGGGTCGATACTTTTTTGCTGGTGCATTAAGCCCCCTTTTCACAGAGCATGACTCAAATAAATTCGTCTTTTTTTTCCGATGTCTAAAAGTCTGATTTTAACCGCTGCTATAAAGATATTTTGATCAAAGTCCAGCATCAGGTGGCGGATGATATATATTTTACATTGGATTTCTGCTGTGTACATTGTTTTGTATTGTGCGGTGTGATCTAGATCTTCGTTGTTCGCAAAAGCTTTTAAATCAGCCGCTGAAAATGAAAGAAATAATCCATGTTGTCTTTTTAACTTGTTCCTGTATTAGATCTTCCCCGTGATAAGAATTCGCAGCATCTTTAGAAGGTATTATCAACATGAAGTGAAGTTTGATATGAGACATTTAAATACATGTAAAACATTTTCCAGAAAGAGGCATTTCTCCCTCAGTCACAATGTATGTTGTCTAGGCGTCTGGCGATTCTATTTGTATGTTTAAAAAGGATTAGAAGTATATTCTGTTTTGGGAGCAAAACTAATACATGTATATATTTAGAACATTTTATGTATTTATATCTTCAGGGATAATCCAAATGTGGATGTTTACGGTGCCAACCTTTATGATCGATATCTGAAACGAGTCTGGCAGGGTGACGACAAAAACGGAAATGACGTAGAAGTAGACTCTTTCGGGGAACTGCCAATGAGCAGAAGCATTCCAAAAACGGCCAACTTGTTTGAACAAACTGTTAAATCTATGGAGAGTTTGCTCGTCGGGACTGGTGTGTACAAACATAGCGAGACCAAAGAAACTGAAGAATCGAGTAAGCCAAGCACTTATCACGGCCATAGAGATATCGAACACGAGCCGGAACTTAGCAAACCGTCCAAATTCGTACCGGATGTATGCCATGCCATTCGCCACATCTTGGAACAGGAACAGTTCCATATCAACTGTACCACGTGAAGAAGCGATATAAATAGAACTACTTCCAGGAAAAAACTCTATACGGGTACGACCGAACGAAGTATATCGCCGCCATGATGTAAGCAGTGATGACGTAGCATTTAGAAAGAGCGGGAAATTCAAGTTAGAACGCGGTGCTGTTAACTGTTCCATAGATGCACGCGCACCAAAGACATTCCTCATTTCACGCAAATTTCATTTTGATCTCTCTTTTTTTTTTCTTCATTTTTGCTTGTACATGTGTGTGAGAGAGCTCCTATTTATATACATTATATGATGAACTGTGTTTTTATTGTGTAAATAACTCTAAAAGCAATGTGCTGCACACAAAACCCAAATTACGCTGTTCTGTGCGAACAATGTATATCAAGATCAGACTGCACGGAACGTGCAGTTTGATCTTAGATCTATATTATCCGTTGCTCATGAAAAAAAATCTCAGGCCTGTGATTATCATCCTTAACAAATGAAATATTTCCGTCTGGTCTTAAATATTGCAAATCCCATTTTACTAAAAGCTAACGGTTGAAATGTAACTTTTTGAATTGTATCAAAAATAGTGCCATGTTTTATTTTATTTACGAAGTTTTGGCATACGGAGAAACAACTATAGCTACGTTGTTTCACCTTTTGCCACAGTGTTTGCAAAAGTGGTCTACTGTAGGACAAAAAGAAGTCATCTCAGGATGAAAATGTTGTATGGAACTGTTTCCTAACCCTTATTCTGCAAAATACGTTAAATAAAACTTTCAAGCCGATAGTATAAACCCTAATATAATGTTATTTCAAACTTAGTTTTTGGAAAAAAATATTTCCGTTTTGTGCGGTCTGATCTTGATCTACACTGTCAGCAAAAGGTCAGTGGTCGTGCTAAGCAACTTTAGGGTTAAGAAATGGAACCAAAACATTAAAGTAAATGGCAAAACTCTTTTCCAAAAGGAGTAGAGTCTATTCATTGTTCATGTTTTAGTTAGTGTATAGAAAATAATTAGTACTGTGTTATTTTTATTGTAAACAATTTTTCCAAACAAATTTAAAGGATAAACTGGACCTGATGTGTTGTTTCTTGATATACGCTCCTTCAGAGAGAGAGAGAGAGAGAGAGAGAGAGAGAGAGCAAGAGAGAGAGAAAGAGAGAGAGAGCAAGAGAGAGAGAAAGAGAGAGAGAGAGCAAAAGAGAGAGAGGGAGAAGGATGGAGACAGACACAGACAGAAAGAGAGGCGGAGAAAAAATGAGGAGTTTACTTTATTGATTTTGATTGAATTTGTAATTTATCTCAACAGTATTTCAGTCATATCACAGATTTCTTATTTACCTATTTCCTGAGATTCGCCATTTCCAGGCTAGACCTCTTCAACCTCTTGCTCAAGGGCATTTCCAAATCAAGGCCTTAACCCTATACAAAACAATCCCACGTCTTAAAGATCCTGAGGTAAATGACCCCTGAAAATATAATCGGAAAAGGAAAAAATGCATGTAACCAGCACTTTTTTTTTTCCCTCTTCACAGAACATTTTTTATCCTTTCAAAGACAAATTTCATTAAATGAACCACTATTAATCTGTCGTGTTCAAAAGGCTTTCAAACTGGACAAGACTAACATTTTGTCATTTCGGTAAAAATGTTAACATTAGCGAAAATAAAATAGATCTAGTACTGCACCCTAAGACTTTGTACTAAAAGTTCTAGTAGGCAGTATTAGATCGTGAACATCCAAGATCAGGTTAAAGTTCTAATCGTTGCCCACAGTGGTACATACATCCGTTTACACTCCATTCAGTCCCTTAAAGCGCCGAATAAAAACCAACATAAAAGAGCAATGCTCTGGCAAAAAAGGGCTTAATGCATCTAAGGTCCCGAGTTCGATACCCTGGAGCCATGCTGTGTAAAATGGGGGCTTAATGCATCTGCGAAAAGTATCGACCCATGTCACCCTGCGCAATCCGCGCAGGCTGATATGGGTCGAAACTTTTCGCTATTTCTAAAATTTTCTGCATGCCTAAGGAACAGTCCCCCTCAAGATGTAGTCATTTGTTGGACAAAATGTATTTTATGGATCGATAATTGTGATGACTTGCTTGGTATATGGCCTACAACACGCGAAAAGGGGCATTCGTACAATTACGTAAAGTGTCGTCTCGGATCAGCCTGCGCAGTCCGCGCAGGCTAATCCGAGACGGCACTTTACGTAAATATTAGATTTTGTCCTACAGCAGACTTGGGTGAAACAGAAAATCACACACGATCGGAAAGTGTCGTCTCGGATCAGCCTGCGCGGACTGCGCAGGCTCATCCGGGACGACACTTTACGCAAATGTCCGAATGCCCCTTTTTGCGTGTTGCAGGCCATATTGTATTACGGGGATGTATTAATCCCCATTTACAAGGGCATGACTCTCGTATTGTTCAGTTTGATCTAGATTCCAAGTCTAACTAGAGTGCGTTCGATCCTCACTCGTGGTGTTGGGAATTTTGTGGGAGCGTCTGTATTTGGCTTCTTAGATCTTGCATAGTACTGGTGAAACTCGGGACATACATGAATAAGTGAGCTGCCGCCATCCCCGTGATATGTCTACAATAATAGTGAAAACGACGTAAAGCACTTTTCACATACGATAAATGTATTCTATTCTATCGTTCTGTCTTCGTCGATCAGCAGGTAGCTAGCCTTGTACTTTAGAACTGAATTTAAAATGATTTGTGAATAAAGCAGTCGAATTACAACGAGCCCTTCGCAACGAAACAAATGTGTCAGCAAATTTGAAATGAGCTGCGCTCTTGCAAAAGGGTGTTTAATGCATCTACGTAACTCACCATAGCAAGCAAGTCTTAATATAATAATAGATCCATTACGATCCAATTTGTCTTACGACCTATTTAATCCTGAAGTAGAATGGTCCTTGGGCATGCAGAAAATCGACCAAAAGCAAAAAGTATCGACCCAGGTCAGACTGCTGACTTGGGTCGATATTTTTGGTAGATGCATTCCCCCCCCCCTTAAGAGCGCGGCTCCAACATTTCTAACCCTTTCGTTTCCAACTAAATAAGTCAGAATTTTTCTGAAGTCTGTAAGTAGATTTCTATGGTAGTTAAAGAGGACTTCAGTCGAAATGTAGCAAGAGGTGGTGAAAAGTGTTGATTAAACACCAGGCTGGACGTTTTGTGGAGTCTGATCTTCATCTACGCCGTCCGAAAAATCTTTTCAAATCGCCAAAGGTGGCAAAAGAGTTAACACAGTTAAATTAAACCACTAATTAACAGTCTGAAGTAGGTGGTTATTTTCTCTATTCGAAGGGAAGTAATCCAGTCTTAATAACAATAAGTGCTGCAATTTATTGGAGTTACATTCCTTGTGCCTTGCGTCGCGGTTTCTCATACTATTGAATAATTCTTATTCAACATTGTCTGCATTATACAAGTAGTTTTGAGGAAAAGAAGCGAAAAAGAAGCAACATTTCACCGTGTCAGATATCCATCCATTTCTGAAATTAGTTATTTTTCAAAATTTACTCGTAGGCATTGTAAAGAAGTGATTTCAGTAATCCAAGGGACATAACTACTTATTTACTGTCAATTTTCTCAGCATGGATTATTCTCCTTATATTGCTTTGCTTTGCATGTCATCGCTATATTTAATTGCACAATATACAGCCCAGTTATGAAACAGTTCTTTATTATTAGAAAGAAAGGCTTCATAACCAGAATCAATGTTGTAAATAGGTTTTAAGTGTAGGTCATTTAACTTGTAGATAAGTACAAGTGCCATTAAGCCTTTAACTACTAACTTTAAATACATAAAAAAATTCTGCCTATAATAAAACTCAAATGTAGCGATTTCGAAATTCTTTTCGCTTGACAATATTTCACCGTCACGTACAGTGTAGATCCCAGATCAGACTGCACGTTCTGTGCAGTTTGATCTTAATCTACACTGTCTGCAAAAATGCGTTGAGTCGGGCCCCGCAGCATAAGGGTTAACTGTTGAGATTAGGCTTCTAAAGTAGACATGACACATACCTCGAAATTGCGTTTCAAGGTCTTGGAGGGGTATTTTTTTGTCTATGTAACGTGGGCTTAGTAGTTGCTATTTTTAAGATAACTGAAAACCAAGATGATGCAAGGTAAAAAAAAAAAACCCTGAAAAACAGAGGCCTTTTATCTAATGAATGAAAAAATAGCTGCTGATAATATTTGAAGATAATTCATTATGGTGTTACGGGTGATAAGTCCTTCCTTTCGGCATAGCATTTTCCCGTATAAAATAAATACCAAGCAACTGTGTAAGAAAAATTCTCTTTAGCTCAGTGGATAGTATATTGGTCTTTTGAGCCTCGATAAACGAGAATCTTTGCCGCACAGGTTCGAATCCGTGGGGCGGTTTGTATTTCTGCTATGCATTTGTTGCGAACTTTCATGTCATTAATAATGGAGATATACAGTTTGTCTTATGAGGACTGAAAAAAAAAGTAAATTTGTTTGCTTTTTTAGAGTGTAAGGAAAATATTCAGGTATTTTAGCGGCGAATTAAAGATGGTTGTAAAACCGTGATTGATTGTTATTACAAAAAAAAAAATAGTTTTCGCTGCTGGTGTAGAGAAATTGGACTCCGGTTACTGTCTGCGTTCAAAGGTGCAAATCTGCCGTTTCAAGAACAGGATAGTCTTTTTACAATCGGGAAACCCTTCTGTTTATATCCGACCAAGGCTCGTACACGCCTCTTATTCTAAACTGTCCCGTTAGTCTCGTTCTTTTAAGAGTTCTCTAAATTTAGAAATAACGATATTTCTAATTTAGAAACACGGCGGTGTTCCCAATGTGGAACTGCGTTTCTTTCTAAATTATGGAATTAGAACGAGAATGTAAATTAGAATGGTTGACAAAAACATGTCCAGATATTTATAGGATCTGACATAAGAGAGGTAAAGAAAAAAGAATAGTTAATCATTAACCCGATAAATAAATGAAGTGGAGCTTTCAAGTCATCAGTAAAAACCCCAAATAACCCAAATTTTGATATTTCAAAGGTATTTAGAGGGAAAATATCTCCTTATCAGACAGTGTAAATCAAAGATCAGACTGCACGTTCTGTGCAGTCTGATCTTGATCTACACTGTCTGCAAAAGGTCCTTGCGCTTAGCAGCCTAAGGGTTAAGTTAAAGAGTGTAGATAAAATTTATGGCGAACCCTTCTTTAGAGCTTACAACATCTTTCTTTCTCGGAGAGTATAATAAAAAAATACTAAAGTGCTCATTTTCGGTTTCATATATTTCTTTATTTTTGTATTGTTTACAAAGTATCAACTTTTTCTATACAGATTTTTTAAAGGTTTGTTAGAATGATGAATAGCCCACTTATACATATTGCCTTTAAAGTACATGTAGCATGTCTAGATTCTTTTTTTTTTTCTGTCTATAAACATTTCTTGTAAAACATTCACTAGTTAATACTGCTAAATATATTTTTTTCTTTGCAAGCGTAAAGAAATTGGGCTATAACATAAAATAAAGAGGGCAATTTCAGCCTTTGAGTTACGAGATGGCAGTTTGGCCATCCCATTTCATCTACATTTTATGAAACAATAATTCTTCTTGTATCTTCATTCCAAATATTGCCTCTGATGGCTGCAAGATTGCACCGATTACGACGGATAAAAAATGCATGTTGTGTTTTGGAGGCCTTCAAAGCAGTCGCTGTTGTCGTTTCCGGTTTTAAATGAAGACAAATCCCTTGTGTTTTTCTATCCATTACACCATAATTACATATTGGTAATTTATCTATATTTACACACCTATGCAATTCTAAACACTTTAAAGTTTTAACAATTTCTTTTTCTCTTCAGCTGTAAGGATGTATCTTTAAAACCTACGCGTGTTATTGGTTATGTGCCATTCCCACAAGCCATAGCGAGATTCTGGCTCCATGTAAAAAAAAAAATACCACGTGAGGCTACGTATTCAAAACTTTTTTAAAAATTTGATATGACAAAATAAATCTGAATATTTGAATATCCTCCTTTAAAGGTTAAAAAAAAGAGAGATATTTTAAAGTATGACTGAACAGTTAACCCTTTATCACACAATGCCAACTTTCAACGACATTGAGATAGAAGACTTTTGAAAACATTGTGGGAAAAGGAGAAAATGCTGGTAACCAGCATTTTCTCCTTTTTCCACAGTGTTTTCTACCCTGTCAACGAAAACTTCAACACTTTTAGCCACATTTGATAAGGAATCTATAGTATATGCTTTAGGTTTGGACAGGTCTAAAATGTTATCGTGTGGTAATGGGTTAAAGCTGTAAGATACAAAAAAAAAAATGATTGCGGAAGATCTAAATACAATTCCGTGAATAAAAATATGTGGAAGCAATTTTAAATTTCATAATCGGAGCTCATTTCCAAGAAGCAACTCGACAGAGCGGAAGGTAAAGCTTTCCACATTAGTCATGTTTATTTTTTTTTTAATGTTGTTATCTTTCATAATCACTATCATTTTATTGTACTGATGTAAAAAAGGTGATAAATTGAACGAAGGGCCGATAGCAAAATTATACAGACACATTAAAGGCACAGTAGCGGCCAAACGTAAGCAATGCCATTGTTAAAATGCATTTAGCTTTAAATCATACCGTTTGAAAGTATGGAAATTAATGTGAGGATGGTAATCTGTTTTTTGTAAGGTCCGTCCAAGTGTTAGTTGCTGGCAGAGAAATGAATTTCAAAAAGTAGATTAAAATTTGCCAGGTCGCTCAATAATTTATTTACTTTTTGCCAGATTTTGAAATTCAC
This sequence comes from Hippopus hippopus, assembly GCA_946811185.2. Taxonomy (NCBI): domain Eukaryota; kingdom Metazoa; phylum Mollusca; class Bivalvia; order Cardiida; family Cardiidae; genus Hippopus; species Hippopus hippopus. The sequence continues at coordinate 7,863,769 of OX328102.1, read as the reverse complement.
TTCTCTGCAAGCGACTTGGACCGACCACACAACCACAGATTGTCATCTAGACAATAATTTCAATCCTTTTAAAAGGCATGTTTTCAATTTAAATGCATTTAACACAAGGTAATAAGTAAACAAAGATAGAGCGAGCTACCTGTTGAATTTAGTTTTTTGTCCGCGAATGACACTTGGACAGACCGTATCGATTATGAAAGGCATTGGTTGGCAATTTCTTTTTTGCATTTTTTGTTCCCCAAGTCAATAACTTTCATACTCTCTTCCCCCCCCCCCCCCCACCCCGTCGCCCTGATTTCTTTAATAGCCCCAAGAAAATGAAATGCATTTTCTATCGGTCGTAATCTATGCAACCTTGAGACAGTCGAAGGTAACATTTGACATGAAGATGCAAGAATGATTACAGTTTGATAAAATAAAGATGAAATGGGTTAAAACTGGCTGAGAACTAGTATATATGTATCTTTAAAGGTCGTTCAGTAAAACATGTGACTCGAGTATTTTCTGAGAAACCCACCACGATCAATCAACATGTAATCACAGTGACGCTATCGATAAGGATAAGGAGTGTTCTGTAAAAGTGTATTTACGTCATTTATATCTTTATATAGAAATAGCAATCGATGTTTCCGCCACGCACCAATTTGAAGTAAAATACGAGCCCTGTCTCTGTCTGTTATGTACAGGTTTGGAAACACATTAGTCCCTGGTTGGACTCCACAGCTCGACCAAATTCTGTCCGAGGAGTTGTGATTATCAGTGCGACAGGATTAAGCACGTATCAAAGGAGATTTATATTTTAGAGTAGTCCAAATTTAAAGCATTTGTAGAGGACGAAATAAATGTGACTCAAAAACTGAAGGATGGAAAATATCGTGGGAAAAGGAGAAAATGCTGGTAACCAGCATTTTCTCCTTTTCCCACAATATTTTCAAAAGGCTCTTTCTTCAAAGTTATCAAAAGTCGTCTTTATCTGGTAAAGAGTTGATTCCTGTCTCACTCCTGAATATTTTTCGACCATGTTTATGTCCGAAAGCAGCCAGTGTCTTGGAAAGGATGCTGTACAAAATAGCCTACTTCTGAAAGAAAGCCTTGAAAAGGATAGATAAGTAAACTGGCTGACGCGATATACTGATATAACCGAATTGTTTGTTTTTGTTTCTTTGGTATTTAACGCCGTTTTCAAAATTATTTAAGATATATATTGCAGCGGCCAGCGTACCAGTATCATCCAGTTATTGCAATTTTAAAGCATTTCGCCAAAAATATGTCCTGTTATAAGACATGTGTACAACCAAGATCAGACTGCACGTTCTTTGCAGTCTGATCTTGATCTACGCAGACCAGTAAAGCGGTTAACATAATACATCGAGAAAGGAAGCTGGACAACAAAATCTTTCGGTGATTTCTAGGGTAAAAAATATATACGATTTCAGCGCAGTTATCTCCCTTGCTACATATGCTGCAAGAACATTGGTTGTCTGTGGCTTATTTAATTACATGTATTTGTTTGTTATTTCCGGTGTTTAACGTCGTTTTAAACAATGTTACAGTTATATTATGATGGCGAGTGCATCTATTCATGCCTCTTCGGAAATTTCTTTACCAATGTTTAGCACAACATTATTTCCAAGCCACTACTGCTTTCCCATGAAAAAAAAAACGTCGACCAATAATACATGTATTAGGCTGCGAGAGTCACGAATCCTGTCCCAATGACTATCATCAGTCCTCGGAAAAAAAAAATGACGAACGTTGAATCGAACCAGCGAGACCAGGGTTTCACCAACATGATATGACTGAAATACTGTTGAAAGGGGTATCAACCTGTTAGCTCACAATGCTGAGTTTTAAGGACACTGAGAAACTTACAGAAAACTTTCGAAAACATTGTGAGAAATGGAGAAAATGCTGGTAACTAGCATTTTCCCATTTTTCCGCAATGTTTTCTAATCTTTAAAAAACAATTCTGATAATTTATGCCTTATTTAATTTGTTATCTGCAAATTCTTTCGATTTGGGCAAGTCTAAAATTTTGTCGTGTGGTAGAGTTAGCACCATTCAAGCAAAATATTTGCTAAAATATCTTTTTCATTTATTAAGAGTTGGCTAGGGAAACCGAGTGCATTTATAAATCACGAATGCATTTATAAGTGTCTGTGTGCCATGTGAAAAGGGGGTTAAATACTTTCGCTATAAGTGTCGACTCTTATCCCAGGGTCGAAACTTTTTTGCTATTCAAGGGCATAGCGGTCAGAATGCACAATAGGCAAGAGCATTCTTTTCTTACTGTATAGACTGACAACTTCATTTTCATAATTAAGCCTAAAACTGCCCAAAATTGAAAAATGAAAATTTACAACCGACAGAAAAAAGCCAAATATTGCAATTTCATTCACATTGTTTAGGATGGAAATTTTCACCGTATCGGATAGTGTCGATCAAGATCAGACTGCACGTTTTGTGCAGTCTGATCTTGATTAACACTGTTTACAAAAGCGTACTGCGTCCCGTTAGAGGTGAAATGGCACTCTCGATTCGAAGTGCGTTAAGATTCTGAGCCTCTTATTGCGCCGATGCTATATTGAAATTTTCTGCATGTCAGGTCATTTCACCTCCAGATTCTGTCGGTTTTTGGACAAATTCGATCCATAATTGTTAGATGACTTGCTTGGTACAACGTATCACGATAAGAAACATTAAACCCCCATTTGCCAGAACGAGGCTCAAGTTATTCGATCAATACTGTCATTTATAGAAAACTAAAAAAAAAGGTTCATCTAGTTTTTTTCTCGATATCTTATCGAATCTTAAATACATCATTTTTTATTTGAAACTAGGAAGTTTGCACTAAATATATGCATGCTTTACTGCACGTTGAACTTGCACTTTGCATTCAAATTTGCGCCTTTGAATGGTTTGTTTATATTGTTTGCTTGCTTTTTTTTGGAAATAGAATTTCCTTTGATTGTTTTTGTGCCAATTTTCTATTAACTTTGTATCTTATGTTAAAAGTGTTTATCATTTAGGAATGCTATTTCCTTGTTCCTTGTTTATATTAAGCCTTTCCCCCACAATCCCGAGTTTTAACAATCCTGAGGAGGAAGCCTTTTGAAAACATGGTGGAAAAAGGAGAAAATGCTGGAAACCAGCATTTTCTCCTTTTCCCACCATGTTTTCTACCCCTTCAAAGACTAATTAAATAATTTGAGCAACATTGAATTTGTGGTCTGCAAATAGAGAAGTCTAAATTTTGTCACTAGTTTGGTCAAGAGTTAACACTGTGCCAGACTTCCCAAAATCGGAAGCATTTGCAGACAGCAAATTAAGAGTGGCTAAGTTGGTGGGAGTTGTCTATGAAAGCGCAGAAAATATTGTGGGGAAAGGAGAAAATACAACTTACCGATAATATTTCCCACTATTTCAAAGACGAATCCCGTCATTTAGGCCAAATTTGAATTGTCGTCTTCATATTCTTTGAGTATAGAAAAGTCTAAAATTGTGTCGTTTGGCAAAGGTCACTCTTTTAGCCCATGAATACTGACGAAATTAAAATCAGCCAGGGCTGGAAATGGAGACTAAACGTAGAGAACAAAGTGGGGCTAACATTGCACTAAACCATGCTTCCTGGTCGGTCGCCGGTCAACTGCCAGGCGACTCTACGACCATGACACAAACCTTGGTTCACCAGTGTACAAATTTTAACGTCTTCACCTTTCACTCGAGTATTGTGGTAGAAGCATTACAAACGTTGTGACGAAAGAAGAATGTTTTCGCGTGTGTTCATGCTTTAGACGTAGATTTATCGCCTAAATGATTATATCCAAATGTTTTCAAAACCATCTGCTTAAAACTTGCTTCCGACCTCTTGTAAAGGAGTCATCTTGCGATTGAAGTCTGTTTATTTATCATCATATAAATTTATATTCTAAGAGTCGTTTGATTTGAACCTCGAAAGGAGGGAGTGGCCGGGGAATGATGTTTACGGTTCTAACAGGAAATCCTGACGTCGCATGTTAATTTCATCTGTCATAGTGCCAAAAGAAACCATTTTAAAATGAACACCTGCAAACCGACGCAATTTAGAATAAAGTTTCTCGTTTCGATGCCCTTATTGCGACGATTTAATTAGAATTGTTGAGGGAAAACCTTGACGAGAAGAGCTGTCCTTTCCATAGAGTGACTCGAGGTCAACACCACTGAGATTGTAGTAGCAGCTGAATTGTCATCCAATTTCGCGCTTTGAATGAAGGTAGGCTGCATTCCATTGTTACACGTTTTGTTGCTAGGGACCGCATTTGCCAACATTCAACATCCATTTTAAAATTTCAAGACTAGCTATCTGAAACAGCACTGGAGCAGTATCTAGAAAGGTGTAAGAGAAAGGAAAACGTATTATTAAATCGTTCAACGTTGGTGAATACGACTCCCTGTTTTTGCTAGTGGAATCCCCATTTTGCACTTTTTGTAAGGGTTAGAATGTTACAACCTTCTCCATACAATCCGGAGTTTCTTGAGGAAGATGGATTTTGAAAACATTGTGGAAAAAGGAGAAAATGCTGGTAACCAGCATTTTCTCTTTTTCCCACATTGTTTTCTACTCTGTCAAAGACAGTTTTAGTAATTTGAGACACATTTGAGTTGCCTTCTGTAAATGCTTGCAATTTAGAAAGGTAGATCTAAAAAAAAAACAAAGTTTGGTACAGAGTTAATTAACAAACTTGATTGTTTAACATGCAACATGGCTAATATAGATGGTTGATTAACTGATTGATTGTATGGTGTTTAACGCCGTTTTCAACATTAATTCAGTTACATCGCGGCCACCAGTGCACCTATCCATGCTTTCCTGGAGATTCTTTTACCAGTACTCCGCGCAATATTCTTTCCAAGCCACTAACTGCTTTCACACATAACCAGTCGTCGAAACAATGATCAGCGGTGAGAGAGGGATGAATCCTGTCGCAATGACTATCATCAATCCTCGGAAAGAAATTGGCCGAGCCGGGGATCGAACCAGCGACCCTCTGTTCTTGAGTCATGTTCGCTACTGACTGCGCTAACGGGGCGTGGCTAATATAGATAGTGATATTGCAGTTCGTTTGAGCATTTTGTAACAGTACGAGTTTTCTCCCTTTCATTAATCAACGGCAAAGCCAACTACGGGCATTGACAGGGGCTGCGATGTGTAGAACTGCATGAAAAAAAAAACGACTAAATATTCCTCTGATATATTAGCCATGCTTTGTGAAAAAGGGGCTTAATGCATCTGCAAAAAGTATCGACCCAGGTCAGTAGTCTGCGCAGGCTGACCTGGGCCGAAACTTTTTGCTTTTGGTCAACTTTCTACATCACCAAGCATCATTATACTCCATGATTCGGTCAGTTGTTGAACAAACTCAATTTTATGGATCCATAATTATATAATGTCTTGTCTAGTATAATGCATTACGGAAATGCATTACGCCCCTTTTTGCCAGAGCATGGCTTATACACACACACACACACACACACACACACACACACACACACACACACACACACACTTTAATTCGAGAGCAGAAGCACCAGATGCTTATGCGACCAATTAGATCAGCGGCTGCTGCGCTGAAGATTTCTCTGAGTTAGGTGGTGAGCTCGAATCTTAGTGATAACTATTCATCCCTCTGTCTCAGTAAAAAATGTTCTGACGATGTTTTTATTGCGTATGTTCCGGAAAGCAGTGTGTTGCTTAGAATTTTGTGCAAAGTACTGGTTAAAAAAATCATGGAAAGTATAGATAGGTGAATTGACTGTCGTAGTATAATATATATTGCTGAACGCCAACAAACAACAAAATTTTGCGCCTTTCCAAATCCAAAGCAGGCAATAAATCACGTTTGGCTCAAATGGTGAAAATTCTTTTCTCCTTTTCCCAATTTTTTTTTTTAAATCCGTCTTCCTCATAGTCGTTTAGGGGTCCTGCCTGACTCAATGGTAATGTGTAGAACTCGTGATCTGGAGGTCCCGGGTTCGAATCTCACAGAATCCACCGAGCCCTTCGTGGGAGTGTCCTTGGGCAAGACACCTCAGAGCCCTAGCCTAGTACGGGGAAACCCAGGAAATGCATGAATATGTGAGCTGTCGCCGTGATATGACTTAAACAATGTTGAAAGCGGCGTAAAACACCATTCAATCATCTCATAGTCGTTGAAATTCTAGATTCTGTAGTAAAGGATTAATCGTTCGGTTTTTCTTTTTTTAATCTTATTAGCACTGAGGCTTAAATAAATAGGGGATTTTCGTCTCTATGCGTAAATACATATATATGAGCCTTGCTCTGTGAAAAGGGGGCTGTATGCATCTGCAAAAAAGTATCGACACAGGTCAGCCTGCGCAGTTCGCGCAGGCTGACCTGGGCCAAAACTTTTTGTTTTGTTATCGGTCAATTTTCTGCATATCAAAGGACAAGTCTACTTCATGATCCAGTCTGTTATTAGACAAAATGGATTTTATGGATCCCTTATTATGTGATGTCTTGCTTGGTATAATGTATTACGGAGACGCATTAAGCCCCCTTTTGCCAGAGCATAGCTTATATACATGTACGTGTGTTTAAACACATGTTGTACAAGTTGGTACTTGGACGTGTCATCTCCTTCCTGAAACAAATTTGCAGCACGCGACATTGAAAACCACACTCTTGTAACCCTTTATTAGTCGACAAATATTTAGACTCGTCTGCATTGAAAGCAACTGCAGACGTCAAATTAAACGCTGCTCAGATTAAAATATTTGTCTGTGAAACGGTAGAAAACATCGTGGAAAAGGGAGAAAATGCTGGTTACCAGCATTTTCTCTTTTCCCCACATTGTTTTCAAAAGCCTTCTCTGTCAGGGTCGTTAAAGAGGCATTAAACCAGATTTTGACCCCAACTTTTTAGGGGATATCTTGAAATGGAAAAATCATGAGAACTTGACTGTTTACCCGTAGATGGGGGAAAACGAAACTCATATGCGAAGATAAAGTGCCTCTAAATGGACACGAGCCCATGAACATCAGAACTTCAGAATCGGCAAATCTGCCACCGCGCTATCGCGCCACCTTGCACGCTGTTATGTGTTTAAAACGGTTATTATAAAAAGGACATTCTAAAAAGTAGTGTTGGGTCGATTCTACTGTACCGCATCTACAAAGTGGCGACTGGACCAATTTTTTTAAGTACAGGTGCTCATTGAGAGAGCTGCATCTGGTGCGTAATCTTGCACGTATAATTTGAATTTTCCTGTCGCCAAAAAAGTAAAGCCTACGCGGACAAGGTTTATCTACGTTTAAACGGTATTTAAAGACTGACAATGATTCTGCATTCTTAATTTCATCTGGCAGAGAATTCCATTTATTAATCACAGCTGGCAAAAATGAAGTGCTGTACAATCTAGTTCTACAAGCAATGTTTCTCAAATTGTTTGGTCTGCGTAAGTTATAAGAGGAAGAACTGCCAACGGTAGGTGGAACAAGAGTATTAAGATAGTTTGGGGAAAGTCCATTAACCATTTTATAGAAAAGAATAAGCTTGTGCTTGCGCCGTCGTTGGCTTAAAATCCCACCCGGATTCTTGATATAGATCAGCGATGGCAACTAGTTTAGAATCTCATTTTTACCAACGTCAAATTTGGCTTCCGCAGATGCCATCAGTTTGAAAGAGTCTAAAATTTGTCGGTAGGGGTTTACCCTTTTACAAAGAACCTCGTGTATTAACGATCCTGAGAAAGACGACTTCTGAAAACATTGTGGGAAAAGGAGAATGCTGGTAACCAGCATTTTCTCCTTTTCCCACAATGTTTTCTTCTCTGTCTCATTTTTACCAATGTTAAATTTGTCGTCTGCAGATGCCTTTATTTTGATAGGGTTTAAAACTAGTCGGTTGAGAATAGATTAACCCCTTTAACAAACAATATCGAGTATTAACGACCCTGAAAAGGAAGGTTTTTGGAAACACTGTGGGAAAAGGAGAAAATGCGGGTAACCAGCAAAGCTTTCAAACACGAATTTATATCATTTTAGTAAAATTTGATTTGTCGTCTGCAAATGCTCTCGAATCGCACAAATCTAAAATTCAGTCGTTTGGGAAAGAGTTAAGCCATTCAACAGCTGTTCCTCTATTGATAGTAAACCCAATCCTCAACTCTTTACCAAACGACACACTTTTAGACTGGTCTAAATTGAAAGCATTTGCAGCCGACATAGTGAATGTAGTACAAATAGTAGGATTCTGTGAAGGGTAGGCCAGTCCCAGCATTTTTCATTTTCCCACAATGTTTTCCAAAGCCCCCTCCTTCATGATCGTTAGAACTAGAAATTGTTCGATAAAGGGTTAAACAGCTGAATAAATTCAGGCGAAATTTCCAGCTCAAGGTAAAACCTCATATATTACAATTTCAGAGTTCTTTCAGCCGGAAAATCTTAACGTTTTCGATGGCGTAGATATTGATTAGACTGCACTTTGGGCGGTCTAATCTTCATCTACATCGTTTGCAAAGGTATATCGAGTCGGGCTTAGCAGCTTGTCATAAGTTTATCCCATTACAATAGAGAGATAACACCTTATGTCCCTTCAGCAAACTGCTTTTGGGTAAAATCGTGTGGGAAAATGAATGCTCCATTTCAGACGATGTCTCGATGAAAAAAAATCCCTGCCAGAAGGTACGCTGGTCCCCGTTGTGAAAGTAAATACCCTTCAGCTGGGGTCCTGCGAGGCCCAGTGGTAAGGTGTAGGTCTCATAACCTGGAGGCCCCAGGTTCGAGTCGCACTGAAAGCACAAGGTTTTTTCATGGAAGTGTCCTTAGGTAAGACACTTCAGAGCCTAAGCCTAGAACTGGCAAATAAATGGTATGAGCTGCTGCCGTTATATGAATGAAATAATGTTCACAGCGGCGTAAAACACCATTATAATTGGTCTGCAACATTTGAAAAGGGGCATTCGGACATTTGCGTAAAGTGTCGTCTCGGATCAGCCAGCGAAGTCCGCGCAGGCTAATCCGAGACGGCACTTTGCGCCAATATTAGATTTTGTCCTACAGTAGACTCGCGTGAAATAGAAAATCGTACAAGATCGGGAAGTGACGTCTCGGATCAGCTTGCGCGGACTGCGCAGGCTGATCCGAGACGACACTTTACGCAAATGTCCGAATGCCCCTTTTCGCGTGTTGCAAGCCATAATAATTATCATAGCTATACCCTTCAGATATATCAGGGGAGATAACCGATGTAACCTTGAAGAAGTTTTCCCCTATGTCAGAAATAATCTGTAAGGTACAGGCAGTACCACATGTTGTATATAGTTTAATGACTATCATTGTGAGTACCGGGAGTACTTTGATCATTTGATGCTTTAGTACTATTTTTGTAATACATTGTTTCTTTTGAATAAATCATAGATTTTAATTTCAATCAGTGTTAATGTTGTGTTGAATAATATGCATTTTTGTTTTGTTATATTCTGCAATAGGTACATTGTAATTTCACATTTAAAGTCTTGGTAGATTATCAGATCAAGAAATCATGACACTTTAAGAAACACAAAATTTTGACCCCGTTCAGTCGACTTATAATTGGTGAATATAAATAGTGCCAAACTCATCAAAGTTCCGCGTTGTTGCAAAAATACACTGCGACAGCAAACTCTCTGAATAACCCATTACAGAAATTTCACTCTTTTCACGCTGTAGTTATAGGCGACTCAAGGTTGAGCAGATCGACTAGCACAGAGCAAGATCGACAGAGGCTCAGCATTCGTCTTCCCATCTACAACGCTGAGGAGCAAACGACGCTCGTCTACACTTCAAATAGCCCAGCTTCAGAGAGGTACAGACCCACTCCAAACACGTTGGACTGAGTCGGGAGTTGTTCCGAACGAACCAGCCTCAAACAGCCCAGCTTCAGAGAGGTTCAGACTCATTCCAAGCACGCTGGGCTGACTCGGGAAGTTGCTTCAAGACGTCCCATACAGACCCAGCCTCAAACGGACCCGTTTCAAGCAGTTTGAAGCTGAGAAGTCTTGTCTCACAGTTCCAGCCTAGGCAGTGAGGGTTGAACAGATCAGTCTGAAACACAGACCGACAGCGGTTCAGCACAACACCGTTCCTGGCCAGCTTCAGGCAGACTTGAAGTGCTTCACAGGGACTTGTTTGAAGACGTTTGAAGCCGAATAAGACTGACAGGGTGTTTGAAGCTAAGACACGAACGACAGTCTGAAGCAACGTTCATACTCCGTCCGTGTTAAACCAAAGACAGAAGTTTGAGTTTGGCACTTTGTCTCCATAGACTGTATAAGACAGTCGTTTGGCGTCCGACGGATAATCTACCAAGACAGTATTTTGATGCTTTTGTGTTTTTAGTTTCAAATCAATTGAGGCCAGATAGCCTGAGGAAAATTCTATATATCACCAGAACTGTACATATTCCCTGGTAAGACATTGTCACCTGAGAAACAAACCCATTCATCGTCATCATATCTCTTGACAACTTGGGGGCTCGTCCGGGATAGTTTCAAGCGGGTATTTTAGACTTGGGTTTATTGTACTGAAACACTGATATAGAAATGGACTTCAGCAAGTGGATAGAGGCCGGAGAACGTTTAGGTTTAGAAGGGTCTGAGCTGAGGGAGTATGTAGAGAAGAAAGAGACCGAGTACCTAGAAAGAGAAGAGAGGGCCAGGGATCGCGAGGAAAGACAGGCAGAGATGCAGCGCGAAGAAGAAGGCAAACGTCGGTCATATGAGATGGAACTACGATCTCGAGAACTCGAAATTCTCAGACTTAGGTCCGAAATGAAGTCTGGAGCCGAGGGTTCAACATCGCTGTTTGAACCCAGCACCAAATCCCCCAGACCAAAACTTCCGAAGTTTGAGGAAGGAAAGGACGACATGGACGCTTATATCGAGCGTTTTGAGCGTTTTGCTACCAGCCAGGGCTGGCCACATGAAACTTGGGCAATCAGTTTGAGTTCACTTTTGAGCGGTAAAGGTCTTGAAGTTTACACCAGCATGCCTCCGGAGTCGGCGAATGACTACAGAACTTTGAAGAAAGCTGTACTGAGGCGGTATCAACTGACTGAAGACGGTTTCAGACAGAAGTTTCGAGACAGCAAGCCGGAGCAGGGAGAAACTGTTTTTCAGTTTATAGCTAGACTGTCACGATACTTTGAGAGATGGGTTGATATGGCGGAGGTCGAAAAGTCATTTGAGGGTTTGACAGACTTGCTCGTTCGAGAACAGTTCACCAGGACTTGTTCCCACGAGCTTGCACTGTTTTTGAAGGAAAGAATGCCAAGATCCTTGCAAGAATTCACAACTTTGGCTGAGCAGTACGTCGAGGCACATGGAAGTATGGTGTCTTCAAAAGGTTCTAAACCAAAACAGAACCTGTCTTCAACGAAACAAAAATTGAAGTGTTTCGTGTGTGACAAAGAAGGGCATATTGCGAAGGATTGTAGATCTGGGAAGTCAAAACAGGACTCCAAACAGAAAGGCAAGGCTGACAGCTCTCACAAACAGGGAGAGAAAAAGGTTTCAGCCAGCTGCGTCAGTATGCCGTGCGATAGACAGCCGTTCAAAGAAAACATGGAAGATGGTAGATTGAAGCTAGCGAACGGAGATTCGGTCCCCGTTGTGTCGGGATTGTGCACCATCGAAAATATGGAGGGTGAGAGAAACTTGAAGTTGGAGCAAGGCTATGTAGGTTCCAACAGAGTCAAGGTTTTGAGGGATACAGGCTGCGAATTAGCTGCCGTGAGGCGACATTTGGTTCGAGACGACCAAATCTTAGACAAAAGGTATCTGATGATTACCATAGACGGCGAAGCAAAGATAGTTCCAGCTGCTCGAATCCATGTAGATACTCCATATTATCGAGGGGAGCTTGAAGTCATGGCACCAAAATCATTGATTTGTGACTTGGTGATCGGAAATATCCCAGGTGTCTCAGACATTCCGGTCCCAAGCAGCCGTGAAAATACCCAGTCAAACACAGAAACTTTGGCTGGGGCAGTTTTAACCAGAGCTCAGGTTAAGAAGAAGGAAAAACCGTTAAGCCCACTGAAGGTTTCAAAATCTCAACAAAGTCAGGAAATCAACATCGATGAGCTGAGGTCGGCTCAGAAGGAAGACAAGTCGTTGGAACGACTTTGGAAACACGCCGACAGCAAAACAGTGTTCAAAACCAGGGGTGGAAACACGTTTTCATACATGGTTCGAAAAGACATACTATACAGAGTGTTTCAGCAGAAACGAGGCTCATCGACGTTTGAAGTTAGACAAATTGTGGTTCCAAAACTACAGAGACGTAGAGTCATGGAACTCGCGCATGAGTCCATAGTAGGTGGACATTTATCTTCGAAAAAGACAGAAGATAGGATTTCAAGCAGTTTTCACTGGCCTGGCATCTCGAGCGATGTAACAAGGTTTTGTCGTTCGTGTGATGTTTGTCAGAAAACTATACCTAGGGGCAGGGTTACAAAAGTTCCGCTGGGACAGATGCCTATTATAGACATCCCATTTCACCGTGTAGCTGTTGATCTCATCGGCCCGATAACTCCTGTTTCGGACAGAGGCAACAGATACATTCTCACAGTTGTAGACTACGCTACAAGGTACCCTGAGGCTATAGCATTGCCAAAAATTGAGGCCGAGCGAGTGGCCGAAGCACTGTTTGAAATATTTTCAAGGGTAGGGTTCCCTTCTGAAATATTGAGTGACAGAGGAACTCAGTTTACCTCAGAGTTGATGCAGGAAGTTTCTAGACTGGTTTCAGTGAAACAGCTTTTCACAACCCCATACAACCCGAAATGCAATGGCTTATGTGAGCGTATGAACGGAGTTTTGAAGAGCATGCTTAAAAAGATGTGTCAAGAAAAACCCCAAGACTGGGACAGATACCTTCCAGCAGTTTTGTTTGCATACAGAGAAGTCCCGCAGGCAAGCACTGGGTTTTCACCGTTCGAGCTTCTCTACGGTCGCACAGTGCGTGGACCGATGCAAGCTTTGAAAGAGCTATGGACGGAACAAGAAACGCCCGAAACCAGAAGCACGTATGAGTATGTGCTTGACTTGAGGCAGAGACTTGAAGAAACATGCAGAATTGCTCGGGAGAGTTTGAGCGAAGCCCAGAGCACGTTCAAGCACCACTATGACAAGAAAGCACGAAAGCGAAATTTGCGGGTTGGAGACAAAGTTTTGGTTTTGCTGCCTACAAACCATAACAAAATGCTTTTGCACTGGAAAGGCCCGTTTGAAGTGGTCGAAATAGTGAACAAGATGGACTACAGAGTTCGGGTAGGAGACAAAATTAACACCTATCATATTAATTTGTTGAAGAAGTATGAAGACCGAAGTCAAGTAGTTTCAGCCACAGCAGCGGTTATTGAGGCCGAGCACCATTCCGACGTCGGGGCTGTAGACGACGAAAATTTGCTCGAATTAACCAATTTGAAGGGTGCTGAAACTTTACGTGATGTTCAGATCAGTGATCAATTGTCTCCATGCCAACAGAACGAAGTTACAGAGTTGTTACAAGAGTACAGCTCTATATTCACAGACAGACCGGGCACAACGATGTTGACCCAACACAAAGTAGAACTGACTTGTTCAAACCCGATTCGTGTGAGACAGTATCCAATACCTTATGCAAAGAGGGAGGAGATTGACTCCGAAGTCGAGACAATGTTGGAGGCTGGAGTCATAGAGCCTGCCAACTCAGAGTACAATTCGCCCATTGTTATGGTGAAAAAGCGCGATGGTACCAGCCGGTTTTGTATAGACTTCAGAAAGATCAACGCCGTGACAAAGTTTGACACCGAACCCATGGGTTGTGTCGACGACATTTTGGCCAAGTTGAAAGACGATCAGTTCTTCACAAAAATTGACCTTGCGAAGGGGTATTGGCAGATTCCTGTTGAAGAAAGTTCTAGACCTGTGACTGCTTTTTCCACTGCAAAAGGTAGTTACCAATTTAGAAAAATGCCGTTTGGGATGGTAAATTCTGGGGCGACATTCAATCGTATGATGCGAAAACTATTGAAAGGTTGTTCGCAGGCAGACAACTACGTTGATGACATTTTGGGTCATACCCAGTCATGGAAGCAGCACATGGCAATGCTCAGAGACCTGTTTGGGCGAATCAAAAATGCAGGTTTGACTGTCAGGCCGTCAAAATGTTTGATTGGTTTCGGAAACATAGGTTTCACGGGACACATTGTCGGCAATGGCATAGTTCAAATGGAGGAGGACAAGCTTACGAAAATCAGAGATGCTGAGCAACCCGTAACGAAAAAGCAAGTGCGGGCATTTTTAGGCTTAGCTGGATACTACCGTAGGTTCATACCGTCCTTCGCTGAAATAGCGGCACCATTGACAGACTTAACCAAGAAAGGCTTGACTAATAAGGTTGTTTGGTGTCCAGAGCATGAACATTCGTTTCAAACATTGAAGTCACAACTTACCCAGAGACCTATTCTAAGATTACCAGACTTCAAAAAGACGTTCGTCTTACAGACAGATGCATCGGATAATGGGATAGGAGCAGCACTGCTTCAACAATTCGAGGATGGTATTTTTCCGATAGCATATGCAAGCAAAAAGTTGCTTAAAAGAGAAAAGAATTATTCCGTCACAGAACGAGAATGTTTGAGTATTGTGTTTGGGATCAAGAAATTCCAAAAGTATCTGTACGGCAGGGAGTTTGTGTTGCAAACAGATCATGCTCCTTTGTCTTACATTCAAAAGAGCAAACCTGAGCGTGGTAGGATCATGCGTTGGGCTCTGTTCCTACAAAATTATAGTTTCAGAGTCGAATCGATCAAAGGTTCAGAAAACGTTTGTGCCGACTATTTGAGTCGACAGTAGTTACAGATTATTTTTCAGTGTAAATATAGGATATATTTTCTTGAGAAGGGGGCAGTTTGTCAGAAATAATCTGTAAGGTACAGGCAGTACCACATGTTGTATATAGTTTAATGACTATCATTGTGAGTACCGGGAGTACTTTGATCATTTGATGCTTTAGTACTATTTTTGTAATACATTGTTTCTTTTGAATAAATCATAGATTTTAATTTCAATCAGTGTTAATGTTGTGTTGAATAATATGCATTTTTGTTTTGTTATATTCTGCAATAGGTACATTGTAATTTCACATTTAAAGTCTTGGTAGATTATCAGATCAAGAAATCATGACACTTTAAGAAACACAAAATTTTGACCCCGTTCAGTCGACTTATAATTGGTGAATATAAATAGTGCCAAACTCATCAAAGTTCCGCGTTGTTGCAAAAATACACTGCGACAGCAAACTCTCTGAATAACCCATTACAGAAATTTCACTCTTTTCACGCTGTAGTTATAGGCGACTCAAGGTTGAGCAGATCGACTAGCACAGAGCAAGATCGACAGAGGCTCAGCATTCGTCTTCCCATCTACAACGCTGAGGAGCAAACGACGCTCGTCTACACTTCAAATAGCCCAGCTTCAGAGAGGTACAGACCCACTCCAAACACGTTGGACTGAGTCGGGAGTTGTTCCGAACGAACCAGCCTCAAACAGCCCAGCTTCAGAGAGGTTCAGACTCATTCCAAGCACGCTGGGCTGACTCGGGAAGTTGCTTCAAGACGTCCCATACAGACCCAGCCTCAAACGGACCCGTTTCAAGCAGTTTGAAGCTGAGAAGTCTTGTCTCACAGTTCCAGCCTAGGCAGTGAGGGTTGAACAGATCAGTCTGAAACACAGACCGACAGCGGTTCAGCACAACACCGTTCCTGGCCAGCTTCAGGCAGACTTGAAGTGCTTCACAGGGACTTGTTTGAAGACGTTTGAAGCCGAATAAGACTGACAGGGTGTTTGAAGCTAAGACACGAACGACAGTCTGAAGCAACGTTCATACTCCGTCCGTGTTAAACCAAAGACAGAAGTTTGAGTTTGGCACTTTGTCTCCATAGACTGTATAAGACAGTCGTTTGGCGTCCGACGGATAATCTACCAAGACAGTATTTTGATGCTTTTGTGTTTTTAGTTTCAAATCAATTGAGGCCAGATAGCCTGAGGAAAATTCTATATATCACCAGAACTGTACATATTCCCTGGTAAGACATTGTCACCTGAGAAACAAACCCATTCATCGTCATCATATCTCTTGACACCCTATGTCTCATAAATCGGCAATGTGACAAAATATAACTCTTATCCTGTTAAATAAATTAAACGTAACTTTTATGCCGATAGTAAAATCCCGATTGATGGTAATTTTAAATTCATATTTTTGAGAAAAATATCTCCTTATCGGAAATTGTAGATCCAAGATCAGACAGCACATTCTATGCACTTAGCAGCCTTAGAGTTCACACTCATCCATACTGAAAGTATTTGAAGACGAAAACCAAGATGTCGGCGCAAATGATGTATTTTTCATTTGAAAGACTAGAAAACGCCGTGGGGAAAAGCATACAATGCTGGTATCCCGCTATTTCCCTTTTTCCCATACAGTTTTTTTTAAACGCCTTCCTTCTTTGGACCGTAAAAGCACAGAGGGTTAATTAAAATGCGATTGATTGGATGTTTCTAGAGATAATGGTCTGTAGGTTACAAGACGAGCCTGGGCCCTCTAGCACCGGCACTCGTTTTGTGACAAACTTTGCCGTCTATAGTAATGAACCACGCTCGGGAAAAACGGGGTTAAATGTATCTCCGTGATGTTTTTGCCAAGCAAGTCACCTCATTGTCGTTGATCCAAAAAAATCCTCTTTGGCTTACAACCGGTTGAATCTTGAGGTAGACGGGTCCTTTGACATGCAGAAAATTAAAAAACCAGACATGAAAACCAAACAAAAGTGAAACACATAAAATCTGTAATAAAATAACTACTATTAGTTTATTTTGTCAGTCAATTTATTATCCTTAATCACATGACTTAATTAAATGTCATTACGTTGTATGTTACACAGGCGAGGAATGGCTTTCGCATTGCAGACCATACATATGTATTAAAGCTCTTAATTGAGTATGTTGCTTAACTAGCAGAGACCTTCATAGAATTACGTCGTTGAAAGAAACGCGAAAGTCACGTGTCCGTCATGTCTAAGCTAAAATCAGCAAACTTACATGTAAAATTTATAGACAAAATTAAATAAGCCGTAGAAAACTTATCAAAACCCTTCACCTAACAAGCTGTTGTTTCCGACACCCTTAGAGAAAAGGCTTTTGAAAAAAAAAAAAAAAATGTTGAAAAAGGACACAAAAATACTGGTAACCAGCATTTCCCTTTTTTTGTCAATATTCTCTCGGAACGATTTCTCTACTGGTAAGGTTTTGCTTATTTATCTTTTTGCTTGATTTTTAACTGGGATGGTGCTTCAGGGGGTCCGAAGGCTATAGATTTGAAGGAAAATGAAATATCACGGTCCCCAAATATCCGTGTTGACGGAAATTGGTGGATTTTCAGTTCGATTCTTTAAAGTTGTGGCAAATCTATATTCAAACGCGGCATATTTGTACGGCCAATCTTAACGGGGAATAAAGTTAAATCATATCTGCATACAATAGCATTGTCGGATTTACAGGTTCAACGCAGTTAAATGTACTGCAATGGTGTTTTCCCTTCCAAAGGCATTTCCCATCTTTCCGGGGCTATTGCTTTCAGTACTGATTAGTCTAAAATTGTGGGTCTGGTTCTGGGAAAGAGAAATGAGCTGTTAAACTACCGGTACCTCAGAGATTAAAGATTTTGTCAAGCAGTAAGGTACATGTATCTTTTTAAAAGAAAGTGGCAGATGGATAGTACATGTGCTACCTTCTTGAGGGGTCAGAGATTTGTCTCTTTGGCCAAATTTTGTGGAGGGCTATAGTATGTCAGTTCCTGGTGAGACTTATCGTAAGTATTTACTCACTTCAGACCTGTTTGTTTTTTTTTTAAGTGCGAGAAAGTATATTTCTGCATGGCTTAAAACTAGGCCTTTCATTCCACCTGTAATTTTCCTTAATACCCGTTTGTCTCCACATCTAAACTGTGCCTAAATTCACCTAAAAAAACCCGTGTGTAAGCAAAGTGTAAATTAGATGGTTGCAAATTTTCGTATTATCTCCCGCTAGATGGCATTCTACAAATACACATCTATCTAATTTGGGCATTCTGGGTACAGAACCGGACTACTTTTCAAAACGACAACCGTTACTTTGAATTTCAAAATAAAATAAACGTTTACTCAATAAAACGCTACCTGGCGCGATTCATTCAGCTATGATCAGCTAGCATGTAACCTATGCACCGGCCATTTATTAAAACATCCCCCTACAGGCTTGGGTAATAGCTTCGGTGTAAGTCCTACATTTCCCATGTATATGGGATGAGTAATGCGTCATAGCAGACAGGTCGAATCTTCGAAGAATATGACATGCCCAGACAACGTAAATTCGCAGTGTTTTCAATTTTATCTTCACGTGAGCAGGATCTTTTTTTTATACGATAAACTTTGTTTTTAATTAAATATCCTTGGTGCTTAGCAAACTTTGGACAGTATATTGAACTCTTAGTTTTTGGTTCAGACTTTCATCCTTCTTTATAATTGTCTCCGCATATTACTCGTTTTGGAATGGGGAAAAACAGTGTTGAAAAAGACAAGAAAAGGAAAGTGTGTGAATAATATGCAAATTTAACGGGTTGCTACTTGTAATATGTCCAGTTTGATCTTGTTCTGAGGGGGATTTTCCCATAAAATATCTTAAGCAAATTAAACAGGAACAACTCTGGATGAACTTGTGGCCGAAACTTGTTTCTGAAACCCATGGATTGCTACATTGTTCGAGTTGTCCCTTACGTATCTATGTGGTGGATGTAAAATTTATCTATTTCTTTTGCTCTTTCAAAGATAATATATTTTTCCCTTAGAACTTCCGGCAATATTGTTTGAAATGTGCAAATTGCTATCTAATCATTTATTTGAAATGGTTTGATGTCAAATTACATGTAGATGGAGAGTGGTTACCACAGATACAGATAGCCTCATTTGACGCGCCTCAGAAATTTAGAGTACCCCTTGTACAATCTTTTGTTTATACCGACTTGACTTTTTGCATGAATCAATTATTTAACGACTTTCATTTTTTAATTCAGCAGAATTTTCACATTAAAAGCCACATTCGAAACTTTTGGCCTTGACCACATGAATAGACGGGCTGCTGGCTTTGGAGCTATTTTGTACAAAGTATTTTCACTTTCATTACTTCGACATGTGTAAGCGGCGGAATATAGTTACACGGCTTCTTTCGGTTTCGGTTTTGATATCGTTATTGAGGGATTCGGCATATCTCGGGTTGATGGGAGCCATCAAGTCCCTTGGGTGTATCTGGCAGCTTGATATGCACCTACACGTTACATTTCTTCGCCGGAAAAACGCCAGTTTACCGTGCTAAAAATTGTTAGGCTCCTCTTAAAAAAGACTGAAACTTGAGTCTCAATATTCTATCGAAATCTTTCTAACTATATTTTAGTTGACAAACAGTTCATACATTCATTTTTTAACGTAGTTTATCAATTCCAGTTGAAGTTTTCACCGACAGATAGATAGATGTGAATAACTTCATCGAGGTTGTTTATGTGACTTACAGTGGCGCCGCCATCTATAAGATCACGTGATTGGCAGTTCAAATGGAGACGAGGTTAAATGTAGGTACGGAATCGGCTGAGTTAATTGTGACGAGTGGGATTTGCCAATGTCATTTGTATATATATTCAGTTCCAAAAGAAACGATACACAGATATGAAAGCAGAAAAACTTTTTGTAAATGCAAGTGAGAATCTTAACTGTAACACATCCTGAAACTGTGGCAGTCTGTTCTAAATTTCAGAAGCAATTCATCAGATTAAACTTTTATCGACTGACATAATACTGCTTAAAAAAAAAAAAAACGTAGGGGTCACAACACCAAGTCGCACAGATTGTCTTTATTATCTGTGGCCACTTTTTGCATCTCTTACAACTGAAGAACAAAACCTCTTTTACTGTGCGTGTGTCTAAATTTCTTTCTATCGGATTGGCTCCATTTGTTCCATAATGCGTTCTAACTAGGCGAACTTTGCTAAACTAATATCCCATAGATGCTCTAAACATGAGAGATCTGGCGATTCTGTGGGCCATGGAGGAACGTTCATTCGCTGCGGTTGGAGAAGTTCCACACAAATTTGAACCGTGCAACAACCGGAGATGACGTGGTGGAACAACTTTAGCTGTGTAATGACGCTTATTAACGTAATAACAACTGGTACAAGAACGTTTTTCCTGATAACGAACCCCTGTCGGGTTTTGTTCTGCAACAGTGGGCTAACGCGCGATGGCTGAAGGACTGATACCCCTATTTCATTGCAATATTTCTTCTGTTACAGTCGAATACACGGACATGTGCGTCAGCAAAAGGTTTTGCGTCTCGTTAGTAAACCAACTCCCGCCGATCCTTGCGTTCCAAATTATTTGCCAAAATGCATATTTACGGTTTCTGTTGTTCCTGAACCTACAAGTCAAAGCAGCAGTTGAAGGAGTCGTCAAGAACCAGTTACGTGTATGTGACGTCCATATGTGGCAATTCTCAGCACGTGTCCGCAGCGAGATCAGTCTGAGGGTAGTCTATCAGCAATTATCCAAGTGTTGTGTAGCGTCCTGCTTTGCATGCGACAACTATACGCAACGCTGCAAAATGAGCTGCGACATAAGAGTGACGGCATCCAGATTTATGTATCTTTAATGCATGTAACCGTCTTCATTGATTTAGCCTCGGCGTTTCCACTTTACATTTTTTTCTTGATATTTGTGTGGATTTCTTTTGATTGAGTATGAGTCCCGGATAACAAAACAAGCATTTTACTTAAACATGCAGTCGGTAGTGTTCAAGTATTCAACCCAAAAAAGAAGTAACGGAGAAACGGTTCACTCGTTATGAATCAAAATCAACCGCATCTTGCGAGACCACGTACACAACAATATTTGGTCCGATTTCAATCGTGTATGAACCCATTTCGAACATGTACGATTTCTAAATATGTATCGTTTCTTCTGGAACGATAAGTATATTTTTCTTTCATAAATCAACTTTTTCATATAGAGTATATTTGAAGCACAAAAAGCAGAATGGTCTGGTTTAAAACGTATTATTTCACGCTTTTCGGTAATTTATAGGGAAGTGATGGTGGATTATAAGGTTTTATAATTCATGGTTACGACCAGTGAAATTAAACGATTTCATAGCAACCATGCAGTACGATATTACATAGATACTTGCGCCATGTTTATAACTTCGCCCTTTCAAACGCATCAGATCTATTTCAGAAAGCGATTAAATCCAATACTCTGAGAAAAACCTACCTTTTCAAAATGTGTATTAATCCTTTAAATTCGGGTTTTGAGTTTTGTTGATTTGTTGTGCCACTGGAAAAGTAAATTAATGGCGGACACTAATGAAGCTAACGCGGAAGGATATAGTTGGCAATCGAAAGATTTAAGACGGATTAAAAAAATATCAAGTTGAAAATCGATTTTTGTTCTTTTTAAATAATTCACTGTACGTTATTTTCTCTCAAATTGATTTAAACACAATTCTGTCATAACTCTCGCCAATACCAACGTGAACTAGTAATACATTCTTATTGTAATACGTTCTTATGTGGAGGGTACGCCACGGGAAATTATCGAAAACAACTGTACTGGATTTTGATGAAAAGCCCAAATTAAAATCAAAGTACTGACAGTACTGAAAAAACAGCGAGCTGGCAATTAATTATTAGATGACGTTTTAAGCAATAATTGATTCGAGAAAGAATTCCTTGAAACCATATATCATAAACATGTATATGTGTTGGGATCATACTACACACATGGTTCTCATTTAGCGAAAGGAACAAAGTCCATTTTTTTATCTCATTTTATTCACTAAAATTGTTAAACACATTATTTCTCGCACATTAAACAAAATGTAATATGAAGAAATTATTTATGAAATTCCTTGCAAGATCATTTACTGTTTGATTTGCACAAGCAAATTTACTCTTTACAAAAGGACAAAATTTTGGACTAGTCCAAATTCAAAGCATTTGCAGACACAATTTACATGTGAGCTAAATGTTGGAATTTGTTATTGATCAGGTAGGGTTTGTTAGGGTATGTTCAAAGGCCTTCTTTGTAAAGATGGTCAAAACTTGGGATTATGAGGTAAAGCGTAATGACATTCGAAAACATAATTTTGACAGAAATGAACAACATAAGAAGTAACTGATATTCAGGACACATTTATATTATTGAAACAAAACATGTCAAAATACATATAATGATAAAGGACAGCTAGAGTTTGCCTTTGATGAAATATTTTGTGGCATTTTATTAACAAAGACACTAATCTTAAAGTGCAGTAGATATGTTTTGTAATTTGTAGCCAGAAGTTTCCTACATTCATTCAACAAAAATTACACAGGGCCTATGCCCATTTTGAAGCATAATGGTAATGTCAATGAGCAAAATTAATTGATAGTTATAAGATTGGTTACTAGAACTCATTTTACATGTACTTCAAAAACACTTAGTGTTCTAGATTAAAGTATTAGTTTAAAAAAGCATTATGACTTCTCCAAGTAGTCTTAACAATTGACAAGAAACCATATTTTGTAAAGTAGTAGTTTTTAAGATTTGTCAAGTGTATGAATCCAAAGTTCATCAACATTTATTGCTTCTTTTCAAAGACAAATCCTTTAACTTGAGCCAAATTTAATCTGTCATCAGCAAATTTTGTAAACTTTGAGCATCCATTGGTGGAGAGGTAAATTAAGCGCGGTCTTGAACCACTGCCGATTAAATGAGGCTTAGCTGATGAGATTTTTAGCAGGTAGATCGAAAAAAATTGTCAAAAAAAAAAATAGTAGTTAATCATTTTCGTATCATGGTTTCAAATGTCTGCCTCTTCAAAATCGAAAAAACTAGAGGCCCTTGAGGGCCTGAAATCACCCGGCTGGCAGTTGTTTCGCTTTTTTGCTAGCATACATTATGAATTCATGATGCAAAAAGGAAAAAGACAAAAAAAGGGGGGAGCCCGGGATGTTCTTGCAACTGGGCTTGAATCCAGTAGGACAGTATAAGTAGGCATGGTGAATTAGTAATAGTAATAAAAGGTGAAGTGCAATTTCTCAAAACCAATAGTTTGGAATCCAGCCAAATTTGATAGGGTTTCAATATGCATTGCAGTTAGCAATACTAGCAAATTCAAAGAAATGAGACTAATAATCTGGACTTAGTTGAGTAACTATACTAAGTCATCAAATAGCGGCTTTTCCTGAACTGATTAGTACATTTTCTTCACTTTTAAAGAGTTCAATCCCTTGATGAACCAAATGATCTTTGCAAGTTTCAAAAGAATTGGATTAAAAACGCGGACTGAGCAAACTTCATTTTTACTCATATAGTTTCATACTTTCATTTTTGGAGAATTTGCTCTATACCATTCCCTGGGCTAGTGCTCCTTTTCCCACAATGTTTGTATAAAGCATGAAGACTTTTAGGTCATAGTTTCTTTTGATGAATGGTTACTCCTTTAGCAGACAACAAAATTTTATTTTAACCTTGCGTTGTAGAAAATATTGTCCACATCATTTCCTGGGTTAGTTGTCCTTTTCCAACAATATTTACATAAAAGCATAAAGACTTTTAAGTCCTGGTTTCTTTAAGTGAACGGTTACTTCCTTACCAAACAACATTTTTTCTTGTTACTGTAATGAATGATGTGTACAAGAAAATGGGGAAAATTTTCTATTTCGTGATAATTTACCTCCCTTTTCTATCTTTTCACCTTAACTATTGTAAAGTAAAAAAAGTTTACAAATCGTCTGATTACTATATAAAAATAAAACACATTATAAAGACCACAGGAAGAATTTCAGAGACCAACTTCAAAAGTTAGAAATTCCAGTGATAAACAGACGTACCTTGCTATTCCCGGAGACAAAATTTGCCCTTGTGGTAAGATCTGCCGTATTTACTTACTTAATAAGTATCGGGCGCATCGACACGCTGTAACTATTCCGCGCAAGCAAACCCTCCCCCCTTCTTTTTTACGTCAAACTTCCCTTAAACAAAAATGCGGAAAAGATCGAAACAAGCAGGTAAGATAAAAAGACAAAACAGAAATTAAAAAAAAAGTCAGGCTGATGTATAAGAAGGATCGTAATTTACGATGTCTGATGTCAGCAGCGTAGCTGGTACACAGCCTGACGATAAAATTTTCATTAAACCTTAATGCAAACTGCCAATTGACAAAAATACGGAAAAGATCGAAATAAGCAGCTTAGATAAAAAAGACAAAATGGAAAATAAAAAGAATGTCAGGCTCATGTATGTAGCTGGCTTGTAATTAACGATTTCTGGTGTCAGCAGCGTAGCTGGTACACAGCCTGACAATAACATAACATTTTCATTAAACTTTACTGCAAACTTCCCACAGACATAAATACGGAAAAGATGGAAATAAGAATGTAAGATAAAAAGACAAAATAGAAACTAGGAAAAATAAAAAGTCAGACTGATGTATAAGAAGGATCGTAATTTACGAAGTCTGATGTCAGCGGCGTAGCTGGTACACAGCCTGGCAATAATATTTTCATCAAAATTTACTGCAAACTTCCCCCCAAAGAAACAGTAGGTAAAATACCCAAATAAGGAGCTAAGATAAAGACATGAAATATAAATTGAAACTTCAGAAAGTTGGGCTGTTGTATATTAGCAGGGATCTTTATTTACAACCCCTGACGTCAGCCGTAGCTGGTACACAGCCTAACAATATCATGTAATTTTCATTAAACTATACCAACATGCCGAAAATAGGAAGCTAAGATAGAAAGATATGAAGGGAATTTAAAATTTAAAAAGTCAGGTAGATGTATGTCAGCAGTGTAAATATAATTAATCATACCAACAAAAAGTAGATAAAGGTGAGAAAACAAAACTTGTGTAAATAACACCTTAAAATGTAAACACAATCATTGAAAAATAATCCAGGGAAAAAAAATTGATAAATTTAAAAAAAAGGTAAAAAATGAATAAATAAATAACATGTACAGTATGTTTAAGGTGGTGGGATTGGAGAACTAGGTGTATATAAATGTATATATATTTACGTTGTCAGGCTTGTGAAGTATTCTTGTTTGTTTGCACATGTACATAATGGCATTTTCCGGAAAGGTTGGAATCTTGGATCAAAACAGCAGATGTACGCAAGTTATTTCAAGGGGTAAAAAAGTAAATGCGGATCTGCGATAGCCTCATATATAGACAATTTAGTCAATCGTCAATTGATAGTTGGATCTGACTTCAACTATCAAAACACACTGATCAATATTCCTTATGTACGCCATTTTTTGGCGGAATTGCCATTGTTGCACATAATCTTTGGAACCAAAATTTAGAGTTTTGAACTTGATTTTAGGGAAAATACATGTATAACCCATTTTAAAAAAAATTCAACCCTTTTCGATGATCTAAAAACATTTTAACGGGATGATGGGTTGCATCCTGGGGTCCATACCAAATATGCCTAGAGCACGGAGGGACCTTATAAACCTACAAATAAATCAAATCATAAAATTAAACCACATACATATTTAAACCTAATTGTCTCCAAAATATATTGATAAAAGACCAATAGCTGCTCGCCACATGGCTTTATGCCGCATGGCGAGGGTAAAAAAGACCAACGATGATGATGATCTGATAAACGTAAGCTGTTTGCAACAAAGCTGTACGGCGTACGGCGAGGGTAAGGAAAATCAATGATGATAATGCAAGACATTTGAAAAAAACATTTTTTTCTTTTCGATGAGTTTAGATATTAAAAATTGTTGGGAGAAAAAACGATAAACCTTACTCATTTCAGTAATGTGACATTTGCACAACTCATTAAAGTTGATCTAGTTGTACTCCAGGTAAACTTCCACAGTATAACTCACCTCGACTAAAAATACATTTCACGAAAACTGGTGAAACAGATTTTAGCAATCCTGAATGAGAAAAGGAGAAAATGCAGCTTACCAGTATTTTCTCCATTTTCCAGAATGTTTTCTACTGTACACGAATTTTCTCATTCGAAAATGAAGTTATTGAATGTTGAACAGTCTTATTACTTCCCTTTAATACTTATATCAAAGACTTAACATTCTCTTTGCTGATTATGGAAGTATGCAATATTTTGTTGCAAAAATCAAATATTCGTGAAGAATAATATGAAACAAAAGACAAAGAAAAAAAAAAATAATGTCTTTTTTTGTTAAAAGCTATGTAATTCAAACCTCGCAAGCAGCAAGAGAACAATATTAATAATGTACTCGACATACAGTTCCATTTCAACAGTCGGTTAACATTGTACACAAGCACTATCGTTGATAAGATATCCGAGAGATCAATAACCTATATCGCACTCCTACTGAAAGTGGGAAAAAACACATCTTCCCAGTGGTCACAAACCGCTTGAAAATCAAAAGGAAATTGTACGACGCATCACGATATTGAATCTCCCACTGGAAGTTGTTGAAAAGGGCATATTTTGTTTCGAGAAAGTACATAAAGACTGCATGACACAAAGCAAACAATTTGCCATGGCAAGTAGTGAAGTTAACACTGAGACAAAATCTATTATTGAAAATATCGCCATATCTAAAGTTTTCTCAGACCATACACCAAAACCTGGGAAGTAGTGACTAGTTTTAACTACACAGTGTATGAAAGCCATCACATATAATCATACACCTATATTTTTTTCTATGTAGGCAGGATTAGTTTAACCCTTTACCAAACAATTCCTGGTTTTCACGACCCTGGCAAAGAAGGCTTTTGAAAACCTTGTGGGAAAAGGAGAAAATGCTGTTAACCACCATTTTCTCCTTTTCCCACAATGTTTTCTACCCTGCTGGAAACAAATTTCAATTTTTGAGTTAAGTTTATTGTGTCGTCTGCAAGTGCTTTCAATTTGGACAAGTTTAAAATTTTGTCATTTGGTAAAGAGTTAAGCTAAAATTAAGTTGAACAATTTTCAAATATTTCTACTAATCTTCAGCAGATTTAAAATCATATTTGTTTACTACTGTGTGTGCTCTATTTGCTACCCTATACTCTTTTCTCACGATGAATTGGCATTCAGCTAAAATCAATACCTTTGAAAGCCTGGTCACCTCCTCTTAAGCACAGTTTGCAAATATGGAAAACAAATGACATATTCTGGAGAGGATTGCACATACACTTATATGTAAAACCACCCATCTCTCTTGATCAAAGTTCATTTAAAAAATGAAAAGTAAACATAAATGAAAGCTCAAAAGAGCATTTCTATAAATAATTTAATTCAATACTAGAGATAAAAACTTTCTTAACTATTAGATATGTGATATGGTATGTAAATGAGAGAAATTTGCCAAATTTTAGATGCTGTAACTATAGTTTAGCTACAGAAACTGGAAGGCAAGATAAAATTGATAAAAAAAAAGAAATGTTCTGTGAATACTGTCTCAAAAATAATACATTCTGGAAAAGACAAACTCCATTTTTTATTGATTTGCCCATTGTATGATGATTTCAACTACATTTGTTTCCCCCAAAAAAGGAATAATGTGTTATAGAGAAAGTTTTATTTCCAGATATTATGAAATGTAAATGAAATTCTTCTTAATTCAACTCTTACTATTATTAATGTATTCAAACCTTTTTCAGTTTAACTCTTTACCACACAATCCCGACTTTTAACGACCTTGAAAAAGAAACCTTTTGGAAACATTGTAGGAAAAGCAGTAAATGCCGGTGACCAGCATTTTCTCCTTTCCCCACAATGTTTTATACCTTTCCCAAAACAAATTTCAATTTTTCAGTCACATTTTTTTTGTTGTCTGCAAATGCTTTCAATTTGGATAAGTCTAAAAATTTGTCGTTTGGTAAAGAGTTAAAAATTCCACTTGTACTATCTTTTAACCCTTTACCAAACGACAAGATTTTAGAATGGTCCAAACTGAAAGCATTTGCAGACGTCAAAATTAATGTGACTGAAAAATTGAAATTTGTTTTTGGAAGGATAGAAAACATTGTGGGTGAAGGAGAAAATGCTGGTTACCAGCATTTTCTCCTTTTCCCACAATGTTTTCAACAGGCTTCTTTTTCAGGGTCATTAAAAGTCGGGATTGTGTGGTAATGGATTAACACAGATATGTGCGCTAAATGACCAAAGCTGTCGATTCATTCATTCACAATCCAAACTTTTGACGACCCTGAGGGCGAAGGCTTTGGAATATGTAGAAATAGGGGAAAATGCTGGTTACCAGCATTTTCTCCTCACACAAAGTTTTCTGCTCTGTCACTCTCAAATTTCAGCATTTAACCCTTTACTACACAATCCTGAGTTTTAACGACCCTGTGGAAGAAGCCTTTTGAAAACACTGGGAAAAGGAGAAAATGCTGGTAACCAGCATTTTCCCCTTTTCCACAATGATTTATAAATATTCAAAGACTAATGCTATAATTTGATCCATAGTTAAATTGTTGTCTGCCAATGCTTTAAATTTCGGCAAGTCTCAGATTTTGTTGTGTGGTAAAAAGTTAAGCCAAATTTAATTTCTTGTCTACTCATGATGATTTCCATATAACTTATTAATCAATCTAAAATGCAAGGAACTGTAACAAAGCTCTACCCTGCCAGGTCAAGTCTTACAGCCTACACTTTTAGTAATATGTGGACCGTTTTTCTTTTATCTACTACATAAAATTTTGTTAATACTTTACTAAAGTTTAGTAGCATGCCTTCAACTATTAAATATTACATGATAAACTGATACCATACTTTAGAAAAATATCATTGGCAGTATTGTGTTTTCTAGATAATTTTTTTACTTCTGAAAGTAAGTCACACTCACTTTGAGAGTTTAAAAGGTACCTGCATGCTAATTACAATATTTTTTTCTCTTCACTTTTTACAGTGCATGACATAAGTGTACACTTGCCTAAATTGAAAGCATTTTCAGTCAACAATTTAAACTTGGTTCAAGTGGTAGAATTTGTATTTGAAAGGATAGAAAACAATGTGGGAAACAGAGTAAATGCAGGTTACCAGCTATTTCTCCTTCTACTAAATGATTCAAAAGGCTATTTTCTTAGGGTCGTTAAAACTCAGCATTGTGTGGTAAAGAGTTAATTCTTCAAATATATATGTAGATATATTTTTGATAAAAAATACATGTTTATAGTCTATTCATAATGATACGTTATTGACTGTATGGTTTTTAACACCGTTTTCAACATTTTTTCAGTTATATCACTGCGGCCAGTGCATCTATCCATTCTTTCTTGGAATTTCTTTCACCAGTACTCCACATATTATTATTTCCAAGCCACTGGCTGCTTTCCCACATAACCATCATTGGAACAATGGACAGCTGTGAGGGAGGAATGATTTCTGTTTCAATAACTATCATTAATCCTCCGAAAGAAATTGGCAGAGTCGGGGATCGCACCTTTGACCTCTTGTTCCCAAGTCCTGTATGCTCCTGACTGAGCTACCAGGGCTCGGCTAATGATACATTAAAATATTTAGATATAATATGTTTCATCAACAGTTCCTGTCATTTATGAAAAAAAGGCACATAAAGCCACATTAAAAAATACAAACTCAAAACTGGTTACTACATTAAATTTGTCTTACATTTTAGAACATGAGTGTTTTTTTTACAAAGATCAAAGAATGAAAACACTAAATAAATATTTTCACTTTAATTGGTACATTATGACACCACTTACCACGAGTGTTCGTTTTGAACGCACTTGGTTACGTTTTAGTTTTAGTACGTTTTGATTGTAGACAGGTGATAATTCAGAAGTTGGATCTAAAAGATCTAAAATATCAAATTTGTACCAAGGTTCCATGATTGTTCTTCCTTGTCTCAAATGGTACAGAAATCCCTCCTACACACGAACCATTGTCCATAATTGTCAGTTTTGAGTATCGTTGACACGATTCCGGTGTTGAAGCTGTCGCTGTTATTCGACGATTTCATCGTAATTTCCTGCGTGCAATTACTTTCCTCGTCTATATGTCACATATATAATACTGCTAATCGCTCTAGGGTTTACGTAATTCAAAATTTGACTATTTTTTCTCCTTTACACTATTGTGAAACATTCAACATAGTTATCAAACAATGTACGACCCGCAAAAACAAAAGTGCCGCGTGAATAGTCCACAAGATCAAAGCACATTGGTAGTATAAATTCTTATAAATTGTACCTGTGGGAGATAATTCTTATTATTCATGTCTAAAAATTTACATTTTGGACCGTTCAAATTCAATACCCTGTCGTAAATCGTATTTCACTGTTAAATGTTTTTTATACGATCCTTTGTGCTCAGTCTAACATACAGATGTTATATTCTTAGAAAAAAAGGTTTGAAGGGTGGGAATCTGTTTTACTGTACTTCGATACTTATTGTAAATATTGGGTAATTACATAGGGGAGTTCACTGTAGAAGTTGTTTCCAGAGGATTTGAAGGTTATGTAGATCAAGATTTTTGCTATTGCTCCTGTTTTATAGAAATAATTTGTCGCATTATGGATGAATCGGGGAGAAAGATTGCGTCAAAATACCAAGGCAGGTGATATATCAATAAACAAAAGTACATGCACACTCGGTAAATTTGGATTTGAAAAACAGAGGTGGACAGCGATTTTTTGTCGCCAGGGGGTGCTTATCAAAAGGCGCATCGAAAAAAATCCAAACAGTTGAAACCGATATTATTAAAACAGCGATTACGTAATCGCTGTTTTAAAAAGGGGGTAGAACCATGAAATAAGTAAAATATTAATTTTGTTCGTTTTTTATTATGAAAAATCGAAGTTTTTTTTCATCGAGTGAATATCATCGGTCACTATTTTCACGAGTGGTGCACCAATAGTCTGATATCATTGGTCTGTGTATACCATACCTTATGTTTTCAATGGCATAGACTGAGAGATATAAAGATACTAAAAGAACTATTTGATTTGTTTTTTCTTTGAAATACAATATTTACCCTCAGTCAATGTCACCTTCATACCTGCTTTCTTTGTTTTGTTTGAAATATTGCATTTCACGATGAAGGTCATACGAAATGATAATAAAATACATGTGCAAGATTTACAGATCTCTTAACACTTTACAAGATGAAAAAAACTTAGAAATGTCCAAATTGTAGGCATTTGCGGGCGACAAATCAAATGTGGTTCAAATGATTGAATTTATCCAATGAAATGATGGAAAACATTCTTGTTAACAAAATGTTCTCCTCTCAACGCAATGTTTTTTTTTTTTTAAACATTTCCCCCAGGATCGTTAAAACTGAATTGTTTAGTAAATGGTTAAACATTACAACGCCCATCACAACCGTCTCGCTGCTTTTGCTGCCAGTGTGGACAAGATTGGGCTTCACAAACAGTGCAATCGAATCCTGGATCAACAGTACATGCTATGTTGAAAATCTCTTACCCAAAACAGTATGGACAATTTTTACATGTTTCAATGCATTACGAAATTTATGTACGTTGGATTTTTAAGACTAAAAGTAGTCATTTTCTAAAAAAGCACTCTAGAAGTAGAATTTCAGAGAAATTTTGTTCCATTTACAAGCATTGTTCTTTTTTTGAGGCGGGGTGCGAGGCATCCCAACTCAGATTTACCATGTGGGAGTTCGAAAAATATACTCTAGGGTTTCTAATATCGCAATATCAAGACACGTACCCGGCAAAGGAACGTCATTAGAAACACCCCATTCAGTTTGGAATTAATGCAAGACACAATAGATGTTTCAACGAATACACAGAATCACAAGAGAAATTAAAACAAACTGTGCGTTGGAACAGCCCACTATTATAACAGAGAAGAAGCAAGCCTAGGAACACACATATTAAATTTTGTACTGGTCACACTACAAAGCGAAAAGAAGAGTCAAGAACTGCCATAAAAGGCTGGAAGCGTAAAAAAAAAAAGCGAAAAGCGACATGCCAAATTGTAGGCTTATTTCTTTGAATATGATTAGTTTATTTGTCAGAATATTGCACATTAATACGTTTTTTCACACCACTGTTTTATGAAACAACCCTAACCCCTCTTAAAAAAGAAAAGCTCTACCCTCAGAGATTTTCTAAAATACACAGAGACAAACTAGCAAACTAGGACCTAAAAAACCAAATTTATACAGAAAAGCATCAGTAGGGCTTTGAGAGCGACGAGATTTTCAATTTTATTATTGCTTTTTTAAATTGAAACGTTTGATCATAATACAATGGTTCTGTCCAGACAGCGAGAAGAAAACTAAAAAAAAACATTAGCAACTAGCTCTCTTTTATTTAAATGATGTGATAAATCATGGCCATAACAATGTCTATATTCTATGTCAAATAAAGATAGTGGTGCCCATGCTAATTAACATACCACTTTTAAGCATCTTAGTTCTCGTCTTCCAACTGACTAATTTGTCGATAGTTGAATATGGGGTCGAAATTTATTTTGACTTAAAACTTAAAATACTTTGGTACAACATACAAGCGTATTTAAACCACCACAAAAACGACTGATTAAGCTCCTAATTTGACACTTTGGTAAACATTGATTGAAAAGCAGCGATTGCTCAAAACAAACAATCTTTTTTTTTTGCTTAACATGTGGGAAAAAAAAAACAGAATGAAAATGGCATTTTCCTTTCTAAAATATTCGTCCTTTACAAACAATTAGAAATCGGTTGCATGAAGCGGGCTTGAGATCATGATGACGTGCTATACGCATCCCATTGATACCACACCATGTTTTTAAGAGCGTTTGGAATTGACATGAGATCATGGTACGCGGACCCTTATTCAAGGTTCTGTGTAGATATCACAGACAGGTGGGCTGGGGTTTGGAGAATGCCAAACGAACGTTTTGCCCAAAGTGTGTACAGCAGTGCATCATCGTTATGGCTGGGGTTTGCTAAATGAACGCTTTGCCAAGTGTGTATAGCAATGCTTGATCGTTATGGCGGCGGTATGCCATATGAACATTTTGCCCATAGTGTGTACAGCAATACATGATCGTTTTGGCGGGGGTATGCCAAATGAACGTTTTGCCAAAGTATGTATAGCAATGCTTGATCGTTATGGCGAGGGTATTCCAAATGAACATTTTGCCCACAGTGTGCATAGCAATACATGATCGTTATGGCAGAGGTATGCCAAATGAATGTTTTGCCAAAGTATGTATAGCAATGCTTGATCGCTATGGCGAGGGTATTCCAAATGAACATTTTGCCCACAGTGTGTATAGCAATACATGATCGTTATGGCGGGGTTATGCCAAATGAACGTTTTGCTCACAGTGTGTATAGTAATGCTTGATCGTTATAGCGAGGGTATTCCAAATGAACGTTTTGCCCATAGTGTGTATAGCAGTGCTTGATCGTTATGGCGAGGGTATTCCAAATGAACGTTTTGCCCACAGTGTATATAGCAATGCATGATCGTTATGGCGAGGGTATTCCAAATGAACGTTTTGCCCACAGTTTGTATAGCAGTGCTTGATCGTTATTGCGAGTGTATGCCAAATGAACATTTTGCACACAGTGTGTATAGCAATGCATGATCGTTATGGCGAGGGTATTCCAAATGAACATTTTACCAAGTGTGTACAGCAGTGCTTGATCGTTATGGCGAGGGTATTCCAAATGAACGTTTTGCCCACAGTGTATATAGCAATGCTTGATCGTTATTGCGAGTGTATGCCAAACGAACGTTTTGTCCATAGTGTGTATAGCAATGCATGATCGTTATTGCGTGTGTATGCCAAACGAACGTTTTGCCCATAGTGTGTATAGCAATGCATGATCGTTATTGCGTGTGTATGCCAAACGAACGTTTTGCCCATAGTGTGTATGGCAATGCATGGTCGTTATGGCGGGGGCATGCCAAATGAACATTTTACCAAGTGTTTATAGCAGTGCATGATCGTTGTGGCGGGGGTATGCCAAATGAACGTTTAGCAAGTGCTTATAGCAGTGCATGATCGTCGTGGCGGTGGTATGCCAAATGGACGTTTAGCAGGTGTTTATAGCAGTGCATGATCGTTGTGGCGGGGGTATGCCAAATGAACGTTTTAGCAAGTGTGTATAGTAGTGCATCATCGTTATTGCGGGGGTTTAGTCACAATGAGGGCGGGAATTAGCGCTCAGCGGAAAACTGACCTACATGTGATTGTCATTTAAAACGGTATACTGACGGCAGAGAGATACGTCAGTGATATTTTGGGTGTTCACGCGTGGCCGTATGCAGGTGCTATAGGTCACCCTGCTGCCCGTGTAAACAGGGCCCGCATCACCTATCACTATCTTGAGCGAGCTGCAATTGTGCAATTGGAATGGCCAGCGAAATCTCCCGATTTAAATCCTGCTGTACACATATGGGATACTAGTATACTACAGAAAGCCTTTGCTTCCTGCCAAGTCCAACTGTCCGAGAGCTCAGAAAGACTCTCATTGAGGAATGGACTCAGCTTCCACATCAACAGATCCGTGGGCTTATCGGCAGCATGCAGTGGCGATGTCAGACTGTAATAAATGCCCATGGGCACTAAACACGCAATTAACATAGCTAGAACTCACAAACCTTTCATTTCCCGATTTTCAGATTTCAGGCTGCCATCCTTCAAAGTATAATTATCGACCGTTACGTTCTATCCGCGATATTCAAGCATCAAGGAACACTTCAATGATTTTTATTTTTATGATGATTAAGTCCTAACTAAATAGAATTTCCTAAAAAGAATCGGTTTTGTATGTCTGCACAACTTCATAAAAGTACCATACGTTATAAAATGTGATCTGCTAAGCAAATTTTGAGTAGTATAGTTGAAGAGTGGGAAAGAACATGGTTATTCCCCATCTGTAAATTCCCGTTTTATTCACGTTACTATTTCTAAACGTTCTATTTGTAAATTATATTCCTTTTAGTATTTGAAGTCTGCAGGTTATTGCAGAATGATGTGCTAGAAGGGATTTTTCTTGTTTTGCAAAGTTTGACAAGTTGTAGAAGTAAACAACTTTGTAAACTAAAAAAGTCAGAAGTCATTCGGAAGAAACAGGTAAATTTATATTGATTCTATCATTCATGCATAGGTGGTTTTTGAGAAGGAATAAAACTCCAAATATATGAGTTATAGATATTATGCTTTTTGTTAAGTGTTACAATGGATCATTTTAGCATGAGTACCGTTTTTCCATTTTGATGAGTTCCTAATTCATAGACAGAAATTACGACATTCGCACTGTTGTTGATTCGACCCTAAAGTTACCGCGGACAACACTCTAGAGAAATGGCCGATAACAGTCGGTTTCACCGGCAAAATAATTCCCTAATAACAACCAAATTTATACAGAAATAGCAAATACAAATAATTGTTCTGTTGAAAAAGTCACCCCATTTCTGAAGGCTTATTTTGGAACTTCTGCAGACATATACCTTAAAAACTGAACGAAACCTATTTTTTGTAACCGCAAAGGAAATTATTTTGAGGGAAAAGGAAAATTACATGTAGCAATGTAACAAGCAATTGCACCTTTTCCTTTATTGTTCCCTGAAGTTGCGTGTTTCTAAAGCCTATAAAGTCGTATTTGCAGGGTTTGGGGCTAAAACAGTAACCGGGCTATTCTAAGGTGTCGTACAAAACATAAAATTTACATAAATGACAAATATTCAAAGGAAAGAAAAACATTACTGAGGAGTAATTGCTTTTTACATGTATTTGTTCCTTTTTTCTCGGTGTTTTTAAATGCTCTGTACTGCAGGATATTTTATACGGAATACCGTTAGGGCCATCGCCTACGAATTTGTTGATTTTAAACGCGATGCTCGATAGTACGAAGGTGATAACGCGATAGTAAGATGACGATAAAGCGATAGTACGATGATGATAACGGGATAGTACGATGGTGATAACGCGATAGTACGCTGATGATAGAATACCGTTAGGGCCATCGCCTATGAATTTGTTGATTTTAAGCGCAATGCTCGATAGTACGATGGTGATAACGCGATAGTACGATGACGATAACGCGATAGTACGATGATGATAACGCGATAGCACGATGGTGATAACGCGATAGTACGATGGTGATAACGCGATAGTACGATGATGATAACGCGATAGTACGATGACGATAAAGCGATAGTACGATGATGAAAACACGATATTATATCGCACTATCATCATCGTACTATCGCGTTATCACCATCGTACTATCGTGATTTTGCGTTATCACCATCGTACTATCGAGCATCGCGTTTAAAATCAACAAATTCATAGGCGATGGCCCTAACGGTATTCCGTAATTTTAACCATGGTCCGTATTTACCAACTATTCTTCAGAACATTCTCAGTCTTATTCTCAAGAATGTTCTAAGATTGAAAGAAACACAATTTCTGATTAGCTGATCCAAATCGTTTAGCCTATCAGAAGTTGTGTTACTGTCTAAATCTAGAATAAGACTTAGAATGAAATTAAGAATACGTGTTGCATACGGACCTAGCACTGGTGTAGTACTGATTTATTTCACAACTGGTCCCCCACCTTTTAGCGATTTCGTGTATGTAACAGAATTCTCAAAAGTACGATTTCCTCAGCACCGTGATGTTATTACTTTACGCGTGTTTGTTCCGTTGCCTATGTATTGCTAAAGTTTGAGTTTCTTTTGTAATAAACCAAAAATAAGTTACAACATAAACCTTTTTATTGCAATAGATTTTTAGTCATTGTGCATAACCCAATAAAGTCATTCTTGCGTTATAAACTTTTTATTGCATATTGTTATATGTATCTGTAGATAACATATAACTCCATGTACTCGTTTGCTTCAAGTAAGGACAATACTCTTTTTTCTGAAAAAAAGTAACTATATCTGTAGTCTTTGCGAAGTAAAATTGCTGTACTCTTCGCCAGTAATATTATATACCCCACTGTAATATTTCAATTATATAAGAATGTATTTTTTGTTGGGCCACCAAGTGTACCCTATGGGGGAACTATTTGCAGAAGTTTTGAAAGGCTGTTTTTTTATTAGACTACCATGTACTGAATATCCAGAAAAAGTCTTGAACTTGCAGCTGAACTTTCTGAAAAAAAGATACCCGGATATGGCTTGTAACACGCGAAAAACACGCGCAGGTTAATCCGAGACGGCACTTTACGACTACATTAGATTTTGTCTTTCAGTAGACATACGCAAAACAAAAAAATACGTAAAAACGGAAAGTGCCGTCTCGGATTAGCCTGCGCGGATTGCACAGGCTGATCCGAGATGACACTTTACGCAAATGTCCGAATGCCCCTTTTCGCATGTTGCGGGCCATATGATTGTAGGCCTACAGTGCATACAAATCCTGAAATTACATGTAATATTATATACCCCACTCCCAGACGTTAACCCAGAAACGCATGTTCACTTTTAAACATATTGCCAACTTTGCATTTTAGTTTGATCTATAGGCATTTTATAATTACAGTTTTTTATATAGATCTAATTGCAATTTAATAAACAACAACACCAATTATCATCTAGCTTGAAAAATTTGACCACTGTGTAAAAATCATTGAGACATGCTCTGTGAAAAGGGGTTTTAATGCATCTGCAAACAGTGTTGACCCATGTCAGCCTATTCAGTCCACATAGGCTAACACGAGTCCATACGTTTTGCTATTGGTAAAATATTTGCCTGTCAAAAGACCAGTCTATCTCATGATTCAGCCGGTTGTTAGACAAACAAAATTTTATGGATCCATAATTTTGTGATGTCTTACATGGTACAATGCATTACATAGATTTGTAAGTTCTCTGCGGTACGCAGTATAGCAGAGAACGTTTGTCTTCACATATACGGTGACACAAATATAGATTTGTGCACAAGATTATCGATTGTATGTATGTATATAGGGGTTTATAGTCCTACGCAAGACGTCCTCCAGTTTATTTCGAACGTCTATCCGAATTCAGTTGATTATATTAATTTGAGGATTTAGGGTTAAAATATAAGTTTGGGATAATTTAGAAATCATAATGATTTGGTTCTTAAGGAAAGTCATGGTTAAGTTAGCATGACTGCACAGGTTTTCACTCAGTGTTTTTGTCTCTGGTTTTTTCCCCTGGGTCAGTCTTGAAAAAATGTTTTATTGTATTTTGTATTACTTTGTATATTTGGCTCGAATTAAATAGAGGGTCTTGCCCCTTGCAAAGGTATTTGCTGTGTTGAGTATGGTTGACTCATTAAACTCTCTTTTACCACAGCATGGCTCATACGTAGAGCTTATTCTACACGCGAGATATATTGATTCGCTAATTTTGCATCATAGTTGATGTATTGCATTGTAGCAACTGATCTGGATGGTCGACAGTCGAAACCAATGTGGCAACTTCCTATAAGGCATAGGTATTACAAACATGAGCGGCAATCTGGCAAGGACTGTGCAGGCTGACAGAGGTCGATACTCTTTGCATATGCATTAAACCACCTTTTCATAGACCATGATTCACTTGCTTTGAGGACCGTCGACTTGTTTAGTTTCTCGTTACAGTGCAGTATATTTCTCTCACTGCAGATTTCGTATTCCACTGAATTATTCTATATTGTAGAGCGATTTGGTGTTGAGTCCTTATTATTGTCGCGAGAACACCTATATATGGCTTACAAGACACGAAAAGGGGCATTCGGACAATTGCGTAAAGTGTCGTCTCGGATCAGCCTGCGCATTCCGCGCAGGCTAATCCGAGACGGCACTTTACGACAACATTAGATTTTAAGCTACAGTAGACTTGCGCAAAACAGAAAATTACATAAAAACGGAAAGTATCGTTTCGGATTAGCCTGCGCGGACTGCGCAGGCTAATCCGAGACGACACTTTACGCAAATGTCCGAATGCCCCTTTTCCCGTGTTGCAGGCCAAATGTAAACAGCAAGTTGATCCTTTATTACACAATCCAGATTTTTAACGAACCTGAGGAAGACGCTTTTTGAAAAGATTGCGAGACAAGAAGAAAATGCTGGCAACGGAAAGAATACGAGTAGATCTAATCATTTGAAGGAAATGGGTATCACTTTTTGATATGGAGATCACGATGGAAAAGGGAGCGATTGGTTTAAACAAACAATTAATGGCTTCTTTTCCCACACTCTTGCGTCAGAAATTGACCATTTAAAATGGTGTAAAAATGTGTAGGCTGATCTGGGATCTATGTCGTCAATTTGTTTAGACACACCTACTAAACAAACATCTTTATTAGTTCCATGGGATTGTATTGTGAGTCGTCAATAGATATTGAGTTTATATTAGCCATACTATGTGAAAAGGGGGATCAATGCATCTGCAAAAAGTATCGACCCATGTCAGCCTGCGCAGGGTGACATGGGCCGAAACTTTTTGCTACCTTTAAGTTTCTGCGTGTCCAAGTACAATTCTACCTCCAAATTTAGTCAATTGTTCCACTAAATAGATTTTATGAATCTATAATTATGTGATGACTTGCTTGATATCATGCATCACGGAGATGCATTAAGCCCTCTTTTCACAACGCATGGCTCATATATGAGCAACGCTCTGTGAAAAGGGCGCTTAATGCATATTCGTGATGCATTACACCAAGCAAATCATCACATAATTAGGGATCCATAAAATCCACGTAGTCTAATGAATGATTGAATCTGGAGGAAGAGTGGTCCTTAGACATACAGAAAAATAACCGACAGCGAAAGGTTTCGGCCCAGGTCAGCCTACGCGGACTGCGCAGGCTGACCTGGGTCGATATTTTTCGCAGATGCATTAAACCCCCTTTTCACAGTGCATGGCTCAATTATTTATTTGGCGCTGAAAGAGTAAACTCTTTAAGCAGATGACAAAATTTTGAACTACTTCAAATTCAAAGCATTTGCAGACGACAAATGAAATATGGTTGAAATGGAGAAGATTATCTTGGAGAGGGTATAAAACATTGTGGGGAAAAAGGAGAAAATGCTGGTCACCAGCATTTTCTCCTTTTCTCACAATGTTTTCGAAAGCCTTCTTTCTCAAAGTCGTGTGGTAAAGACTTAACAAAACATATGAGCCATGCTCTCGCAAAAGGGAGCTAAATGTATCTCCGTGATGCATTATACCAAGGAAGTAATCACATGATCATGGATCTACAAAATCCATTTTTTCTAATAACTGACTGAATCCTTAGGTAAAATGGTCCTTAGACATGCAGAAAATGGACCAATAGCAAAAAGTTTTGGCCCTGGTCAGCCTGCGCGGAGTGCAAAGGCTAAACTGGGTCGATACTTTTCGCAGATGCTTTAAGTCCCCTTTTCACAGAGCATGGTTCATAAACATGACCTCATCTATATGGCAAGAATTTGGCACCGTTTTCTGTCTATAATATACTCAGTTCCATAAACAAATTTGGTATCATACTTAAGTTCCGAGTCTGTAGAAAATGCCAGGCTAATCAGATTTTGACTAACAGAAAGTTTAAGTTAGGTTTTTGCAGTTTAAATGAAGGTGGTACTAAAACCAAAGTTGCAAAAGTACTCAAAGACTAAGGTAACATTAAAGTTAGGTTTTTCTTAAAGTTCTTGTAATTTTTCAATCAATATCTTGTATGGCCACCTCTGCTGTCGATACACGCAATTATTCGACGTCGCACAGACCTTACATAACGTAAAATCATTGCATCAG
This sequence comes from Hippopus hippopus, assembly GCA_946811185.2. Lineage (NCBI taxonomy): Eukaryota > Metazoa > Mollusca > Bivalvia > Cardiida > Cardiidae > Hippopus > Hippopus hippopus. The sequence continues at coordinate 7,822,986 of OX328102.1, read as the reverse complement.
GAATGCTATTCCATTCCTGAACGAGAGCGGTGGCCAAAACCTAAGTTTATGGAACTGAGTATATTTCATTCCTTTCCCGCAGTGCACCCTATCCTCTAAAAGAATCAGTTTTGACAGAAAAAAAGATTTAAAAAAAAAGTGACATCAGTCTTGTATTCAGGATGTACAATTTTTCATATGTCCCAATGATTTTTAACTGGCACTCATTGTTTTAAGGTAGTCCCTTACGGTGCATAACCCGATTAAAATTTGTAGACCGAGGTGGCGAAAAAATTGCTTGGTGGTAAACTGATAGCATATTTGAAATATTTGTAGTTATTCTATAACTTATTACAAAGGCGTATTTTTAGAGAACTATGTTGGAATTTATGGTTTTGGGCTTACCTCTTTACCAGAGGGAGAAATGTTAGAATTGTCAAAATTGAAAGCATTTGCTAGCGACATTTGCACGTGACTAAAATGATAGAATTTAGATTTGTCTTTTAAAGAGTAGACAAAAAATGTGGGAACAGGAGGAATGCCGGTCTCTAAAATGATGGGATTAGAATTTGTCTTTTGAGGAGTAGAAAATATTGTGGGAAAAGGAGGAAATACCGGTTGCCATTAGTTTGTACTAGACAAAGGAACACGGTTTAGAACCGGGAAGGGCCTTTTTTTCTCACTGTGAATTTTTTCAAAGGCAGTTTTTGTGAAAGGTCATATAGCCAAAACGCAATCGAACCAGATGACATTTTTAGCTCGGCTGTTTTTGCAGAAAACGTCGAGGTTTTTCCGTAGCTCTGGCGTTGTCTGCGTGCCAAAAATTTGACATTTCATACTATCTGTGTTATAACTGAAGATATTTACTTCAAACATAGACAAGACATTAACCATCAAAAGGGGAACCTGTAAAATAAGGACAGGTAACTATCAGTACTTTTGAAAGTTTTGACCCTTTTTCGATTTAGAATTTTCACTTACAATCAAGCAACCGCAGCCGAGCGTTTGCACCCGTATGCGGTACTCTTGTTTTAAAAAAAAAATCTTCTTGTGTGGGCCATTTGCATTTGATAGAAACAAATAACAAAGCCCTGGACTTGTAAAGTACAGCAAAGAGTCTAAGAAAGCGATTTGCGCACTATTTTCATTGAAGCGAATAAACAGTAAACGGAAGTGCAGGGCATATTACAGTTAGTAAAATATATTTCCATTTCGGAAAATAAGTAGATCTATGAAATGGTTAGTTGAGTACCATGGATAATAAAGTTTACACTTTTACGTCATCATAAGTTTTAAGCAGATAGAAATGTACAGGAACTTGTCTATATTAAGTTAATTAAATAGTCTGGCGATGTTTTTGTACGGGGGAGGAGGTGGGGTAGGGGGCAGCGGTTGGTTCTGGATCAGTCTGTGCAGCCTAAATATTAAACGAAAGGAAAACGTTTTGAAATCAAATGTTGATAATTTGATTCATGCAACACTTGAAAAATTTGTTGAACCCATTTCTAAGCCATCCCAGATTTAAAAGACCCCGAAGAGGAAACACGGTAGGAAAAGGAGAAAGTGCTGGTAACTGGTATTTTCTCCTTCTCTGATTATTTTTTCAAAGACAGAGTTTAACTTTTATCGTTTGCTAAAGAGTCAAACTGTGTCAATGTAGTATCGTGCAGATTGTTCATACACGAAATAAGATCTGCTGTTTCACTGCTTCACTGTCATATGTTTACAATTAATTTCGTTGTCCTTTCAATGAAGACAAATGGTCTCGGTAATTAAATGGGTTTTATTACACAGTAACAGTTGCTCGTAGCTTGCAAGTTCTCTTTCCACCACAACTTTGTGTATTTATGTGTAGCACCTGAATTTAGATTAATCATCCGTGTTTTACAAGGACCATGGTGGATGCTTTCAAAGCAGTCTGAGGCAAATTTGTTCTAAAGGTATTTGATTAACCCTTTACCCAACAAGTTCGTCTTTAAACAATCACGGGAAAAATCCTGTTGAAAACATAATCGGTAAAGGAGAAAGTGCTGGTTACCAGCATCTTTTCTGTTACCTATAAGGTTTTCTACCCTTTCTTTTCCCATCATTTTAGCCATGTTTTTTATTTCGTCTGCGATTGCTTTCAATTTGGGCAGGTCTAAAACTTTGTAGACTGGTTAGGAATTAATTCATTCAATATTGATAATCTGTTTTTATCGAGGATGTTTTCCAAGTTGTCTGCTGCAGATTTCTTGAGGATATTAGACTTATAGTTGTTACTGATTTCTCGATGTTTCTTTTAGTTGGTTGAATGGTGTTTCAACATTATTTCAGTCATATCACGACGACAGCTCACACATTCAATTATGTCATGGGTTTCAGCAGTACTAGGCTAGGGTTATGAAGTATCTTGTCCAAGGATAGTCCAATGAAAAACCCAGTGCTTCCAGCAAGACTCAAACCCGGGACCTCCGGGTTACGAGCCCTACCCTTTACCAGTGAGCCATGCAGGACCCCTTTCTTTCAGTTAGATCATTCATTTGCATGTCTAAGCTTACTTTTGTTTGGTAATCGATTTTACATTGTTATTGTATAACAAACAATGTGAAATATGCATTTAACAACGAACATGTTGAGACATTTGACCATTATTTGACGTAAGGTATGCGGAAGGGACATACGAGCTTTGGAGGGAATTTCAGTTTTTTATAATCATGCTAAACTTAAGAAAAGAAATCACTAAATTTAGAACGGCAGACGCTTCTGGCAGGAATAGCCAGGAATAGCTCGGTAGCGCAGTCGGTAACATACAGCACTTGAGACCAGGGGGTCAGTATTGTTCGAATCCCTTGCCCGATCAATTTCTATCCTAGGACTGATGATAGTCATTGCGACAGGATTCATTCCTCTCTCATCCTCGATCATCATCTCAGCAATGGTTATGTGGAAAAGCAGCCAGTGGCTTGTTAAGAATATTTGCAAAGTACTGGAAAAAGAAACTCCAGGATAGCATGGATAGGTGCACTGACCGCCGGGATGTAACTGAAAAATGTTGAAAACGGCTTGAAATACCATACAATCAAAGTGCCTTAGAGTTAAATATTGTTCGAAGACTTCAGATAGTCATCAAAATTCATACATTCAAGTTATGCTCTGTGAAAAGGTGGTTTGGAATACCTGCAAAACCTTTTGAGCCGTGTCAGCCTGCGAGATTCGGACAGGCCGACCGGGATCAAAACTTTTTGCTTTTTGTTAACTTTCTGCGTGGACAATACTACTTCATGATACGACCAGTATTTCGATATACCTGGTCCATACTTTGCAACGACATGCTAATTACTACAGTGCAATTCTGTGCAATACGAGGATGCATTAAACCCCACTTTCTCCAGAGCGATACTGATGTATATATCAGCAATGCACTGGCAAAAGTGGGCTTAATGCATCTCCATGACGCATAAAAAGCAAGTCATTGTGTTACTATGGATCCATAAAATTCATTTTTTCTAACAACCAACTGAACCATTAAGTAGAATGGTCTTTAGACACGCAGAAAATATAGAAATGCATAAAAAAACCTTTTCATAGAGCGCCGCTCTTTCATTGATATCGTTTTGTATACATCTACACATAAATATCTTTTTAACATGTTTTGGGAATTCAGTAATGCCAATGACCTTCTGCATTATACATGTACTTGTTATTTTAAATCAAGGCTTTGTTAATTTAGAATTTTTATCAACAAGAGGGCCATGATGGCCCTGGATCGCTCACCTGAGTCAATAGGCGAAATTCACTCTATGTGCATAATTCAATTTCTGACCAATTGTCAGGTCAATTGAGCTTAAAATGTGGCCTCTAGAGCGTCCACAAGGAATTTCCGTAAGTTGACCTAGTGACCTAATTTATCACCCCACGTGACCATATTTAGAACTCATCAAAAAATTTATCAAGACAAACATTCTGAACAGTTTTCAAGTTAATTGAGCAATAAATGTGGCCTCTAGAGTGCCCCCAAGGTATTTCTTAAATTTGACCAAGTGACCTAGTTTATGACCCCAGGAGACCCTATTTCAAACTCACCCAATATTTCATCAAGACAAACATTCTGACCAATTTTCAAGTCCATTTAGTAAGAAATGTGGCCTCTAGAGTGCCCACAAGGTATTTCTTTAATTTGATCTTGTGACCTAGATTATGACCCCAGGTGACCCGATTTTGAACTCATCCTAGATTTCATCAAGACAAACATTTTAATCAATTTTCAAATCAGTTGAACAATAAATGTAGCCTATAGAGTGCCCACAAGGTATTTCTTTAATTTGACCTAGTGACCTAGTTTATGACTCCACATGACCCAATTTAAAAATCATCCGAAAATTTATCAAAACAAACATTCTGAACAATTTTCAAGTCATTTGAGCAATAAATGTGGCCTCTAGAGTGCCCAAAAGGTATTTCTTTAATTTGACCTAGTGACCTAGTTTATGATCCGGGTTGACCCAAATTCAGACTCATGTGAGATTTCATCAAGACAAACTTTCTGACCAATTTTCAAGTCAATTGAGCAAAGAATGTGGCCTCTAGAGTGTCCACAAGGTATTTCTTTAATTTGACCTATTGACCTAGTTTATGACCCCAGTTGACCCAATTTTGAACTTATCTGAAAGTTTATCAAGACAAACATTCTGAATAATTCTCAAGTCATTTGAGCAATAAATGTGGCCTCTAGAGTGCCCACAAGGTATTTTTTTTAATTTACCAAGTGACCTAGTTTATGACCCAAGGTGACCCAATTTCAAACTCATCCGATATTTCATCAAGACAAACATTCTGACCAATTTTCAAGTCAATTGAGCAAGAAATGTAGCCGCTAGAGTGCCCTAAAGGTATTTCTTTAATTTGACCTAGTGACCTAGATTATGACCCCAGGTGACCCTATTTCAAACTCATCCGATATTTCATCAAGACAAACATTCTGACCAATTTTCAAGTCAATTGAGCAAGATATGTGGCCTCTAGAGTGCCCTAAATGTATTTCTTTAATTTTACCTAGTGACCTACACATGACCCCACATGACCCAAATTCAGACTCACGTGAGATTTTATCAAGACAAGCATTCTGACCAATTTTCAAGTCAATTGAGCAAAAAATGTGGCTTCGAGAGTGCCCACAAGGTATTTCTTTAATTTGACCTAGTGATCTAGTTTATGATCCCAGGTGACCCAAATCCAAACTCATCCGAGATTTTATCAAGACAAACATTCTGACCAAATTTCAGGTCATTTGAGCAATAAATGTGGCCTCTAGAGTGCCCACAAGGTATTACTTTAATTTGACCTTGTGACCTAGTTTATGACCCCAGGTGACCCAATTTCGAACTGACTGAACACGTTGTGCTCAGGGGGGCTAACAAACTTAGAACAGGTTCACTACATACCAAATAACAAAGCTCTATGCCTTCCAGTTTTAGAAAAGAAGAATTTTAAAGTTTTCCTTCTTTATTCCTTTGTTCGAACTTGTGACCCCCGGGACGGGGCCAGTTTTGACCCCAGCGGCATCATTTGAACAAACTTGGTAGAGGTACACTAGGAGATGCTACATACCAAATACCAAAGCTCTACGCTTTCCAGTTTTAGAGAAGAAGAAGTTTAAACTTTTTCCTTTTTTGTTCCTATGTTAGAACTTGTGACCCCCGGGGCGGGGCCAGTTTTGACCCCAGGGGCATCGTATAAACAAACTTGGTAGAGGTCCACTAGGAGATGCTACATACCAAATATCAAAGCTCTACGCCTTCCAGTTTCAGGGAAGAAGAATTTTAAAGTTTTCCTTCTTTGTTCCTATGTTAGAACTTGTGACCCCCGGGGCGGGGCCAGTTTTGACCCCAGGGGCATCATATGAACAAACTTGGTAGAGGTCCACTAGGAGATGCTACATACCAAATATCAAAGCTCTACGCCTTCCAGTTTCAGAGAAGAAGAATTTTAAAGTTTTCATTCTTTGTTCCTATGTTCGAACTTGTGACCCCCGGGACGGGGCCAGTTTTGACCCCAGCGGCATCACTTGAACAGACTTGGAAGAGGTCCACTAGGAGATGCTACATGCCAAATATCAAAGCTCCACGCCTTCCAATTTCAGAGAAGAAGAATTTTAAAGTTTTCCTTCTTTGTTCCTATGTTCGAACTTGTGACCCCCGGGGCGGGGCCAGTTTTGACCCCAGGGGCATCGTATGAACAAACTTGGAAGAGGTCCACTAGGAGATGCTACATACCAAATATCAAAGCTCTACGCCTTCTAGTTTCAGAGAAGAAGATTTTCAAAGATTTTGCTATTTTTTTCCTTTCTGTTGCCATGGCAACCAGAGTTATTAGTGGAATTCAATCTCTTGAACAACTTTGGTAGAGCTTCACCCAAGGAACATCCCTGCCAAGTTTCATCAAGATTGGCCCAGTGGTTTAGGAGGAGAAGATGTTTATAGAAATTGTGGACAGACGGACAGACGGACGAACGATCACAATACCTTCGTGCTCAGGTGAGCTAAAAAGGAATACGGTATACAGTGTAACTGGTGGTTTTCTCACACTGTCACATTCGGCAAACCTCCGGTGTTACGTGTATCAAAATCCCTCGGCTGTATTACGAGGGGTGATATGTACCTGCACGGTACATATTCTTCGCCGAAAGTAAATCGCTTCACTGTTCTAAAAATAGTTCTAAAAATAGTAAGGCTTCTCTTAAAAAAAAAGACACAGGTCAAAATTTTCTATCGAAATCTGTCTCAATACACTTATGTTGATAAACAGTTTGTGAATTCATTCTTTTAATGTGGTTTATCCATTCCGTTGACAGGTTTCTCCGATAAGTTGATAAATGTGGATAATTTCACTGTAGCCGTTGAACATTGTCGTTGATTTTCATGCGCGTCGCCTTGTTAAGATCGTGTGACTGGCAGTCTTCCAAAATGGAAACCTCCTTGATACGGACGAGGTTAGATGTAGTGACGGAGTCGGTCTCGTTGTGACGAGTGACACTGACATTGACGCTAAGCGGTTGTGGTGTTGGACTATCTTTTTCGGCGTAGCTGAATGATCTCACTTTTGACCTACTTTAAGTAATAGAAGGAAATTAATTGTTACTCATTTTGTGATCGACCAAATATATGTAAACTACGCAAAAAAAATAAAGGTCAGAGGAGTAGAAATTTACCGACATTGGATAAAAGTGTTCATGACTAAACAATCACGTAATGATCACATTTACCTATTTAAAGTTGTACTTTATGGCCATGCAGATGTTAAACTCTAGCAAAACATGCATAATCTAAATAATATGGATAAAATTATAGCAATGAGTATTGGCGAGTTTTCTATTTCATTTAGTGTAAGAGATTTGGTACCTGTTTTTCCTCGCGTAAAACCGAATACGAACTGCAAAGGCAGGATACCGCTCCATTGTCTTGCAAGAAAACGGGTTGTAAAACAACTTATTTCGTTTCTTGTCACAATGAAAAAAAAAAAGATGTTAAGTCTTGAATTAGGTGATTTCATTCGCAACGTGAATAACTATGCCTGCCTAGGGGAACAATCGGTTTTATTGCGTTGTTAGCGAAGAAACGGGGTTTCTACTAAATTACTCCTAGTAAGAGTAGGTGGGTGTTGTCAAGCATTGAGAGGGGTGATAAAACCCCGCCTTCTGATAACGACAAAGGCGTCGATGTTTGAAAGGTGTTTCATTTTTGTACAAAAACATGCAAATCTACTTTGTTTTCTTTTTAAAGATTTCATCGCATGGTCTAACCAGACGTTTATTTAAACATGATTCATTAATAAAAAACAGAACAAACGATATATTCCGAAACATTGCAGAATATCGACAGTCAAAACGTTAAACATGAGAATTAATGTATTGTTGAATAACGCTCATTACGAGAGCTTCCTCGTTCTTAAAACTAATTGAAAATTCTGCTTTCAACCATATGCAAAACAATTTAAAAGAGGCTACTTCCAGAACTGTTTTCATCATTTCTCTTCATATTATACTACAAACGAATTTAATATTCATATCCCAGTGCCTCTTATGCCGTCTATATTTTTTAAAAGATATTTCTTGTTACAAGTTAAGAGTAATTGGCGTTCAACTCCCAATGACAACGTGAAACTGTTCTACTGCAATGTATTGTTGAGCCTTGGCTAAGTGCTGATGAAACACGTGACCATCAGAATATTGATAAGCATGTCGTGACCTTCATATGACAGTGATATAATGGTGAAAGCTGCGTCAAACGGATTGTATTGGGTTAGATATCATCCCCGCCCATTTCGTTCGACCGAACTCTGTATCTCGCCAATCTGTATTTTTATTCTTATTGTTTCTCGCTAAATTCTTCAGACTCGCACGAGTTTTTCTCGTTTTGGCAATACTTACGTAAAAAGTTACGGGAGGGATTTTTGTGGTCGTAAAGTTACACGAAAACATACGGGAGTTTCAGTTCCGAATCTTTGTGTATGTGTGTGTGCGTGTACAACGCACTCACGCGTTTTTATACGCCCGTCGAAGACAGGCCGTATTATGGGATCACCCATGGCGTACGGGCGGCCGGGCGGGCGGCGTCAAGTTCTTTGACCAGAGCATAACTTTGTCGTCTCCAGTCCAATTGACTTGAAACTTGGCAATTGTGTTTGTTGCGATAATACGGAGTGCAGTGCGAAAGAACCATAACACTACCTCGTGCTATCTTTGAGTTATTTCCCTTTGATCGTCATTTTTACAGCATTTTCTGCTTGTCCGGAGCATAACTTTGTCATCTCCAGTCCGATTGACTTGAAACTTGGCATTTGTGTTTGTTGCAATAATACGGAGTGCAGTGCGAAAGAACCATAACTCTACCTCATGCTGTCTTTGAGTTATTTCCCTTTGATCGTCATTTTTACAGCATTTTCTGCTTGTCCGGAATATAACTTTGTCATTTTTAGTCTGAACATCTTCAAATTCGGTATGCATGATTGTTGAAAAATTACGGAGTGCAGTGCACAAGAACCATAACTCTTCCTAGCACGAATTTTGAGTTATTCCCCCTTAGATCTTCATTTTTATAGCATTTTTTGCTTGTCCGGAGCATAACTTTGTAATCTTAAGTAGGAATGACTTGAAATATTGTATGCTTATTTGTTGCAATAATTGGAAGTGCAGTGCGCAAGAATTGTAACTCTACCTCGTGCTGTCTTTGAATTATTTCCCTTTGATCGTCATTTTTTCAGCATTTAGTGCTTGTCCGGAATATAACTTTGTCATCTCAAGTCAGAACGACTTCAGACTTGGTATGCATGTTTGTTGCAATATTACGGAGTACAGTGCGCAAGAACAATAACTCTACCTAGCGCAGATTTTGAATAATTCCACTTTGATCTTCATTTTTACAGCCCAGTTCTTTTTCCGGAGCTTAACTTTGTCATCTCCAGTCCGATTGACTTGAAACTTGGCATTTGTGTTTGTTGCAATAATACGGAGTGCAGTGCGAAAGAACCATAACTCTACCTCGTGCTGTATTTCAGTTATTTTCCTTTGATCGTCATTTTTACAGCATTTTCTGCTTGTCCGGAATATAACTTTGTCATTTTTAGTCTGAACATCTTTAAATTTGGTATGCATGATTGTTGAAAAATTACGGAGTGCAGTGCACAAGAACCATAACTCTTCCTAGCACGAATTTTGAGTTATTCCCCTTAGATCTTCATTTTTATAGCATTTCTTGCCTGTCCGGAGCATAACTTTTTCATCTCAAGTAGGAATGACTTGAAATATGGTATGCTTATTTGTTGCAATATTTGGAAGTGCAGTGCGCAAGAATTGTAACTACCTCGTGCTGTCTTTGAGTTATTTCCCTTTGATCGTCATTTTTACAGCATTAAGTGCTTGTCTAAAATATAACTTTGTCATCTCAAGTCAGAACGACTTCAGACTTGGTATGCATGTTTGTTGCAATATTACGGAGTACAGTGCGCAAGAACAATAACTCTACCTAGCGCGGATTTTGAGTAATTCCACTTTGATCTTCATTTTTACAGTATTTCTTGTTTGTCCGGAAGGGAACTTTGTCACCTCAAGTCAAATTGACTTGAGACTTGGTAAACATGTTTGTTGCAGTTATGAAAAATGCAATGCACTGGAGCCGTAACCTTACCTAATGCCCTTTTGGAATTATTCCCTATTCATTATTTTTTTTTAACAGCTTTTCATGCTTCTCTACAATATAACTTTGTCTTTTCATGTTGGAATGACCTGAAACTTTATATGTATGTTTCCTTAACACTAGACATTCATGCCTATTTCAATCACTTACATGATTTCTGCTGCACTACTATTTTCCTCTACCTGCCCTTTACGATTATTATTCCCCCTCGACAACTGGCGGTGGAACGGGCGTATCTTGCGACAATTTGCCGCTCTTGTTACGTAATTGTTTAGCGTAACTAGCTATAATCTCTGAGATAATGTCTAAATTAAGAAATTTGTAAATCGCCAAAAAAATTATTTCATTGTACTTTCTTAGACCATGACCGTTCGTTGAACCTTGTACACACACAGTTTACTAGATACCTTATAAAACGTAAGTTCATTTTTTTTATATCTTCATTTAAAACGGGGAATTTTAATATAAATGATAGAGTGATGCTCTGATACATAGGGGGTTTAATGAATCTCTTTAAGGCATTTTACCAAAGTAGTCGTTGAACAATATGTAGCGACTGAAAAATGAGGTAGAACTGTCCTTTGACATGCAGAAAAACTTACAAATCGCAAAAGGTTTCGACCTAGATCAGCCAGCACGGACTGCGCAGGCTAACGTGGGTCGATACTTCTTGTATATGAATAAAGCCACATTTCACATGACTCAGTTTTCCATGTATTCTAACATATAGACTTAGTCTTTGTTTATAAGCATCAGCTTTGCATAACCACTGTTGAACTGGCGCGAAATACTGGTGTTATACCTACATACAGGGCTCCAGATAAGAGGGAGTGACAGTATTCTAAAGTATTTTTTTCTCTTTGAAACCCTATGTTGTGGGTACTCATTAGAATCGTCTCATTGAGACGATTCTAATGAGTACCCACAACATAGGATTTAGTGGAAAATAATTAACATTTTCAATTTTGAAATCAAAATCACTCCCTCTATCTGGAGCTATGTACATAGTACGAAAATGCATAATTATATGACTAACATATTATGAAAATACATGTATGATTATATGTTGTACTGAGCATGCTAATAAGTTTCAGGACCTGTCGGCTTAGCCAAGAGAAATAAACGGTTTTATCGAACATACTCTTGTGTTGTATATCAGTAAGACTAATATTTACCAGGAAATGTAAGAGACTATCACTCATTGCGCCCTGAAAAATCAATATGCTGCATACAAACTGTACGAAATTCTTGAAAATTATGGATTCCTACATGAATTTAGGTTTAAAGCCTCCTACTGTTTTTCACATTTTTCCAACTTGCTCTTTTGGCGAGTCCGGAAGCAGTCAGTAGAGTAGATTGTCTGCGCATGTAATATTCTAAGAAGATAGACCCGTCTACTACGACGCAACGCTATTCTGTTAAGGGATAAATACACTGCTCAAAAGAATTAAAGGAACAAACAAATACCGAAATTCAACTCTTTCATTTTGCTGAATACTCAGTCTTTGTTTTCTGAAAACCATCAACTTATAGTCTTACTAGACAAACTTGCTCAATACTTTTCTCGTTTGTTTGATTTTAAATGCTGATAAGCCATATTAAGAAAAAGATCAAGAAATTTCTTTTTCTTGTTCATTTGTTAAACAACTCATATTTTTCCAATCTTTTGTTGATATTTTTGTCAAATCATACGAAAAGAGAAAACGAGAAAAAACGAAAAAAAAAGGCACCTCCGGTTCTCTTAAAAGCCTGTGTGGCATATAAAAAACGGCTTTTAGAGGAATTATCCCATACATCTTTTGTGCAAACTAAAGCGTTTTTCCTGTTCTGAGATTTTATAGTATTAAGACTGAATGAACTTACGAGTTAAAATTCTTTGCGTTGTCCTGTACTGAAAAAAATTATCTTGTGATCAAAATCGAGGACACGTGTCCTTTTAATTTTTTGAGGAGTGTATTAATATGCGATGCAAAAAAATTGCCGCTAAAATAGCATGCGGAAAGTGGCTATAAATAATATGCTGTATTATTTACAGCCATTTTACGCACGCTATTTTTTGTGGTAATTTATGCACTGCGTATTAATATTTCTCTTGTACAGGATAGTGATGCGTCATAGCAGACAGGCCTACCTTCGAAGAATAAGACATGCGCAGACAACGGCAATGCGCTGCATCCGTTGCCGCCTGAAAGGTAGTCTAGATCTGCAGCCAGAATGCCTAAATCAGATAGGCATGCACTTGAAAAATGCCACCTAGCGGAAGATAATGATCCTGAGGAAGAATGCTTTAGAAGACATTATAACACAGGGAGAAAATGCTGATAATCAGCATTTTCTCCTTTTCTTATAATGATATTTACGTTTTTTAACCCTTTACCAAACATTCTCAAGTTTTAACGATCTTAAAAAAAGACGACACTTGAAAACACCGTGAAAAATGTGAGAAAAAAGAGAAAATGCTTGTGTAACCAATATTTTCTTCTTTTCCCACTATGTTTCATACCCTTCTAAGAACAAAATTCAGTTTTTGAGTCACGCTTATTTTTCCCTCTACAAATGTTTTCATGATGGACTTACCTAAAAATCCATTGTCTGATAAGAAGTTATTGCCTAGTGGACACTGTTACAAGATAGGTTGCCTACTTGGTGGGTATAGGCCTACCTTTGAACTGTTGAATTTGAATAGAACTATTTCTCTCCAAACTACGTGAGTTTTGGCTGCACCAAATTAAAAGCGTTTGCAGATGACAAATATAGCTCAGGACATGATTTAAGCTTCTAAAATGGAAGAAAACATTGTGGGGGAAAATAGGAGAAAATGCTGGTTACCAGCATTTTCTCCATTTGGCCACAAGGTTTTCAAAAGACTTCTTGCTGAGGCAGCCTAAAACTTGCGATTAGACATGATTTAGCTCAGGACATGATTTAAGCTTCTAAAATGGAAGAAAACTTGCGATTAGACATGATTTAGCTCAGGACATGATTTAAGCTTCTAAAATGGAAGAAAACATTGTGGGGGAAAATAGGAGAAAATGCTGGTTACCAGCATTTTCTCCATTTGGCCACAAGGTTTTCAAAAGACTTCTTGCTGAGGCAGCCTAAAACTTGCGATTGACGGGTAAAGGGTTATGGGAATTTTCATTTTGGGTTCCCAAACAATTGATCGAATACTTAAACTTTTAACCGCTTTGAAAACTTGTTTTAATCGATATGGGATGCCGAGGTCAACTGCAGGTCAATATTCAGCAATCATTCTTAATAACGTCTCTTAGTCTTAATTCTCAAGAATATTAATATTTCATATCTTGAAAAGGAGAGAAGAGTAGGCCATGTCTTTTTACCAACTAAATAATCACATGTTTTGCTCACAGGGTTAAGGACTACCCGTTATCACCAGCTGTCTCATGTTTATTTATAACCCAGTATCGCCCGGGACCTGGGGCATGCTTTTGACAGTTTTTTTGATAGCTTGAACTAGAATGAAACGGGGAGCGCTCTGGGAAAAGGGGGTTATATGAAAAAAAAAAAGAAATAAGCTATGTTTTCTTACCAACTGAATATCATATTTTTCGCTCAAAGGGCTAAGGACGATGTCACCAGCTATCTCATGTTTATTTTAAGCCCGGTATCGCCCGGTACCTGCGGCATGCTTCTAACATATTTTCAATAGTTCGAACACGTAATGTAATTTGTGCGGCGCTCTGGTAAAAGGGGATTAAACGCATCTCCGCTTGACATTTTACCAAGCCACCATCTCACAATTGTAGGTCCATGAAATCTATTTTGTCTTACAACCGACTGAATCATGAAGTAAAACAGTGCTTTGACATGCAGAAAATTGAACAATAGCAAAAAGTTTTGACCTAAGACTTATTTTGCAGATACATTATACCCCCTTTTCGCAGAGAATGACTCATTTATTTTTGACCTCAAACGAAAAACTAGGGTTCTTGTTGGTGACAGGTTAGACACTAGAACTATAATTTGTGAACTTGTTACTGGAAGAAAAAGAAATCTGACTTGTACGTATTCAAAGAGTTAGCAGGGGACATATAAAATGCGATTTAAATGATTTTTATATGGCTTTGATAGGGTAGAAAACATTGTGGGACGAGGAGAAAATGCTGATTATCAGCATTTTCTCCTTTTCCCGCTATGTTTTCAAGAGGCTCTTACCACAGGGTCGTTAAAAGTTTGGGTTAACTGTAGTGAGGAGGAATACGGCACACTTCTGTGGCCAAGATGCTTGGATTATATTCTCAAAACCCTGGTTCGATCACCGGTTGTAGGGCTAGTTACCTAGGACCATGCTTGGGAACAGAGTATACCTATCTTGAGGCGATGGTATGCAGTTAGTCCACATGATTCTGGCTTTCTTGATCGTTGACTGTTGATCCATATTTCCAGATCCTTATAGAGCGTGTTAAATATATAAAATGGACATTCACAGGCAGTTCTAAAGATGCAGATATGGCAATTTCAGCGCTTTTTTCCGCCGTCAGATAATTAATAGATGTCAATAACTTAACTGTGTCTGTTGTTGTCGATGTTCATCGATTTTCACGTTGTCTGCGACTGTCATATTCTTCGAACCTATCTGCTATGACGCATCACTATCCTGTATAGGATAGATATTAATACGCTGTATAAATAAAAAAAAAATCTCTGCCGCTAGAAAGTAGCAACGGAAAATAGCTGTTAATGATAAGTATGTGGAAAAATAAAGCCTATTTATCGATCCAAATTTCCTAGAAATATGATTTTTTTTTTACAGGGGAAAAGTTATTTTAGAGCACTTCAAAAAAGTACCATTGTTTACTGCAAATCTTTACATACCGTTTCTAAATATGATATGGCTTGCAACACGCGAAAAGGGGCATTCGGACATTTGCGTAAAGTGTCGTCTCGGATCAGCCTGCGCAGTCCGCGCAGGCTAATCCGAGACGGCACTTTGCGACTACGTTAGATTTTGTGCTACAGTAGACTTGCGCAAAACAGAAAATTACATAAAAACGGAAAGTGTCGTTTCGGATTAGCCTGTGCGGACTGCGCAGGCTGATCCGAGACGACACTTTACGCAAATGTCCGAATGCCCCTTTTCGCGTGTTGCAAGCCATATGGGGAAAACTGGGGTTTTTGTAATACACTTTGACAACAAAAATAACGTCCCCAACGTGCTGGGCTTTTACCGGGTCTGTTTTTCGAGCTTAAAGGGATTGTATTTATAAATGACTAGTGCCTACGTTACAAGCTAGCTAACCATGGCTAGATAAATCGTACCAGGCATTGTTTTATTGAGTAAACGTTTATTTGATTTTAAAATTCGAAGTAACGCTTGCTGTTTTGTAAAGTAGTCCAGTTCTTTACCCAGAATTCCCAAAGTAGATAGGTATGTATCTGTAAAATGCCACCTAGCGGAACATAATGCAATTTCATGTGACTGAAATTATTTTAAAATGGAAACCTCCTTGATAAACTTGTACGAAAAAGTCACCATTTTCTCTTTCCGAACTTGGAAATTAACCTCGATAATCCGAGTCCCGTTTCTTAACAGTCGTTAAATCTGTGTCTCGGCAGTATACAGTCTACTTTTCATTTAGTGCAACCGGGATCAAAAGCTGGGCCTATAGGTACAGTCATCTATTTTTGTCAACTTGAATAAAGATGTCACATTCAAGAACATTGTATCGTGTATGTCGGAGTATTTTGCTATTACTAGAATAAGTACAGGTCTATTCCCTTAACCCTTAGACGTTCTCATCGTACAACACAAGTCAACATAAATATAGTATATATTTATTCAAATGGTAACGTGGTACGTAAGCACTTGAGAGAGCAAGCGTATATACAGGTCTTCAAATAAATTACATTTATCACCAACTAACCATAAACAAACATATGTAGTAATACACCAACTCATTTTAACTTGACCGAATTTGAACTATACTTCTCCTAGATGCTTTGTTTACAACAACAACCAACAACAAAAACCTTTGTTGAGCAAACGGAAATGCTGGTATGAGCAGCGACACAAATATATGAATACGTATGACACATTGACATTTTTCAACTTACTGCTCAATCCAGTATGTACAATACATGACAATATGTAATACTATATGCATTAGTAATGAAATGGTGATTTTTGTCTCTTTCAACGCTTTTTTTGACAATATGAGCATCGTTCATTGCAATTATCAATTATTCTATGGCCGACTCGCCTAGGAAAAAACAGAGATAAAAACTATATGTAGAAAAAACTCTGGAAACCTGTGCCCACTTGTCAACGTCTAGTGCCATGGAATGTTGGGCCTCATTCAATGAATTTGATTTTAAGCTACCGAAAACAAACGAATTGTATATGACAATAACAAAGCCCGTGGAAATCAAGTGATTTCTTTTGGAAATGGTACTACTGTATCGATGTACTCTTACAAGGAATTAGCGACAGTGCTTCAGAGCTACAGTGCTAAACCATGGGTACGCACGCTTACTTTCACAAAAGAAAAAAACGTCTGTACGCGTTGCCCTCACAAAGCAGATTGAACCTTGTACCAACTATATGTACAACATGCCTATCATAAATCGCGTGCTTCATACCCTACTGGTACTTATGGAAGCGTCATCGAAAAAGGGAAAATAATTTCCTTCTAATTCGTTCCTCAAACGCAGGAAATTATATGTAACCATGCTAGCATGTCGCGATGTACAACTTCAGTTCAAGTGCAGGTAGACTGATGTCATGCATATTTAAGTACAGTCATGTAGTTCGTGTTAAACAGTAGCTTGAAGCAGGATCTTGAATGACAGATCTTATGTTCAAGTACATAAAGTTCACACTTTACCACACAATCCCGATTTTTAACGACCCTCGTGAAAGAAAGCTTTTGAAAACATTGTGGGAAAACGAGAAAATGCTGGTAACCAGCATTTTCTCCTTTTTCCACAATGTTTTTTCTACCCTATCAAAGATAGATATCATCATTTGAACAACAGTTATGAAGTCGTCTGCACATCCTTTCAATTTTGTCAAACTCAGAGTTGTGTTGTTTGGTAAAGAGTTTAATTGAGAAAGCCATGTTTAGCTCGACCGATCGGAGGCAATAGAGCTTATGAAATGATCAGGCGTCCTTCATGCTTCCTTTCAGTCGTCCGTCCACTAATTCATCCATGTGTTAAACTTAAAATCCCATGTAAAAAAAACAGACCCGAACGATTCTGACTAAACGTCATGGAAATAAACTGGTCTTAAGTCCTCATTACAATCCTTTCAAAACATTATATCATCAACCCTTTACCACACACAATCCTGACTTCTAACGATCTTAACGATGCGGGAAAGCAGCCAGTGACTTGGAAGGGTATTATAAAGAGTACTGGTAAAAGAAAATCCAGGAAAGCATGGATAGGTGCACTGGCCGCCGTAATATAACTGAAATAATGTTGAAAACGGCCTTAAACACCATACAATCAATCAGTTAATCTAACGACCTAAACTCGTTATGTAAAGAGCTTAGAGCTGTGCTTGTTATGGTAAAAGAATTAAACAAGAGGGTTATTGGCCCTATAGCGCCCACCTGAGTAAAGTCGTCAAGGGTTGATTAAGCTGCAGAGATCCTGGTCGTGATGATATAAAACATATGAGATTAAGTGACCTACTTTTTGGCCAGACATGACCCATTTTCAAACTTGTCAAAGATATCAATATTCTGACCAAGTTTCAAGAGTATCAGGCTGAAAATGCAGCCTCAAAACTGCACGCCAGGTTTTCCTAAGATTTGGCCCAGTGACCCACTCTTTGACCTAACACGACCAAAATTCCAATTTGTATGAGAAATCATCAAGACATACACTCTGACCTAGTTTCATGAGTATCAGGCTGAAAATGTGGCCTGTTGAGTGCACAAAGGTTTTTTTTTTTTCTAAGATTCGGCACAGTAACCTACTTTTTGACGCTACATGTCCCAATTTCAATTTTATCTGAGATATCAACAAGACAAATATTCTGATCAAATATCATGAGTATCAGGATGAAAATGTGGCCTCTAGGCTGCACATCAGGTTTTTCTAAGATTTGGCTAAGTGACCTACATTTTGAACCGTCATGACCCGATTTCAAACATGTCTGACATATCATCAAGACAAATACTCTGAGCTATTTTCATGAATATCAAGCTTAAACTGTGACCTCTAGAGTACACATAAGGTTTTCCTAACATTTGGCCCAGTGACCTACTTTTTGACCCGAGGTAACCAAATTTTAAAATTCTATGAGATATCATCAAGACAAACACTCTGACCTAGTTTCATGAGTGTCAGGCTGAAAATGTGGCCTATAGTATGCACACAAGGTTTTTCTAAGATTTGACTTCGTGACCTACTTTTTGACCTAAGGTGACCCGATTTCACTTATGTCTGAGATATCATCAAGACAAACCCTCTGACATAGTTCCATGAGTATCAGGCTGAAAATGTGATCTCTAGAGTGCACACAAGGTGTTTCTAAGATTCGGTCTAGTGACCTACCTTTTGACCCGAAATGAATCAATTTTGATCTTGTGCAAGATACCAACAAGACAAACATTCTGACTAAGTTTCAAGAGCATCAGGCTGAAAATTTGGCCTGTAGAGTGCACACAAGTTTTTTTTTTTTTTTTTTTTTTTTAATTCGGCCTGGTGACCTACTTTTTTGACCCGCCATGACTCAATTTGGAATTTGTCCGAGACATTATCAAGACAAACATTCTGATTAAGTTTCACGAGTTTCTGACGGAATTTGTGGCCTCTAGATTGCATACAAGGTAAATGTTGACGACCGGATGCCGGACACAGCACGATCACAAAAGCTCACCTTGAGCTCTTCGTGCTCAGGTGAGGTGAGCTAAAAAAAAAAAAAAATGGAATAAAACCTTCTTCTTGAAATGGTCAAGTTTGATTCTTCTTTAAACTGGTATACTTGGATTTTACTCCAGTTCAAAAGGCGTCATAGCTGCTGTTTCTCCAAACTTGAATCTACGAGTTCTTATAATGAAGCTCTTCAGGAGTTGAATGAAAGCAATAAAGTCTTAAACTTTTCTGCGCCATAGTGCAAAAGCAGATGCTTTTACGGACGCATAGATTGTGATGAGACTGCACATAACGTGCAGTCTGATCTTGGATCTACACTGTCCACTTCTGTAGTCAAGTGTATCTATGATAAAAATCTTTCTTCGATTTCGTGAACTCTATTTACAGCAGTCGAGAGGAGCCGAGTCGATATGAGCCCTGCTTTGTGAAAAGGGGGTTTAATGCATTTGCAAAAAGTATCGACCTATGTCAGCCTGCGCAGTCCGCGTAGGCTGACATGGGCCGTAACTTTTTGCTATCGGTCTATTTTGCATATGAAAGGACCAGTCTAACCCATGATACAGTAGACAAAAAAGATTCTACCGATCCATAAATGTGTGACGAATCGCTTGGTATCCTACATCAAGGAGATTCATTTAGCCCCCTTTTACCAGAACATGGCCCATATGCATATAAACCGCGCTCTGTGAAAAGGGGGCTTAATGCATCTGCGAAAAGTTTCGACCCAGGTCAGCCTGCGCAGTCCGCGCAGGCTGACCTGGGCCGAAACTTTTCGCTATTGGTAGATTTTCTGCATGTTAAAGGATCAGTCTACCTCATGATTGAGTCGGTTGTTAAAAAAAGTGGCTATTATTGATCCATAAGTATGTGATGGCTTTCTTGGTATGATGGATTACGGAGATGCATTAAGCCCCCTTTTGCCAGAGCATGGTTCATATATATATGGCGCTGAAGAGTAAAAACATGCCCCCCCCCCCCCCCCGAGAAAAATGTCATCTCTTCAATCTGGTAATCCAAAGATCAATGTGTGACTATGAGCAATGCTAAGAATTAGCATGATTGTTACTTATTAACGTTTGTATGGATTCGTGATTGTTACTCATTAACCGTCTTGTATGGATTCATGATTGTTACTCATTAACGTTTGTATGGATCCATTCATAGATAAATAAACGTACCTCTATCTATCTCAACAGTCCAATGGTCTGTGCATGACTATCAGCTATGATCAGAATTTGCATGATTCCATGATTATTATGCATGCATACTGTAAATGCACAGTTGTTAGGAAAAAATTATCTTCATTCCATTGGGGTTTGTCGTTCAATAAACCACGATTGTGAGTTATGAGGAAAAAATTAAACCATTTTTTCTCATAATTCACAACCGTGGTTTATTGAACGAAAAACCACGATAGAAACAAGATTAGTTCGATTCTAACATGACCAACACTTGATTAAAGGAAAATAAGTTCATACTAGGCGGATGCAGATTAATTCACTTGAATAAACCACGGCTGTTCCAGTTACCAACCAAAACAAAACCCAACTTCCCAGTCGTTAAAACGACAAAGAAGAATAAATGTATCGTCAAGCATTAGAGTCCAAGTCGCTTCATATGCTCTAGTTATTTCCCCACCCACTCCAAATCCCAGTTGCAATGCAACAGCGGCAAATTTTGATGTAAACCTTCAGCATGAAAAGATACAAGATTTACACACGTTTACTGTTACTGGTTACATTTCAAATAGTTTCATCAATGTCAATTTTTCTCTGTAAACATCGTTAGATCTAAATCCCTGATTTTTTCCTTCCTCTTCGGTCGGGTAGCGGAAATAACGATTTGTTTTCGTGACGTGACTTTCGTTGATAAAATATCCGAGGGCAGTGATGTGGAACAGCCATGCACGACCTACTTTACATAGGATGAAGTCGACTTTTACCACGCTTCCGTTGCAATGTGTTATATAGCCGAATTCACGTGTCACTTTATACTGCATGTTTAATCTAATCCAGCAGTTTAATGGTCAATGCATGACCATGAGCAATCTTTATACGTAAATGAACACTATTATATAATCATCGTGCATGTGTCTCTATAATTTTGAAATTGCATAGATATTCTGCGTCACAACAGTCGTCAAGTTCTTGTTTAGTTTGCAAGCAAACTCGTACAGAGAATATGATATGATTCGAATACTGGATAATATGAATATCAGATAAGTCGAATATTACATAATTGGAACATTAGATTATTCGAATATAATCCTTTTGTCTGAAGGTTTATGTAGAACAGTCATGCACCGTGAAAACAAGGAAGCGACCGTTCTGATTTCTCAGGCGAGCGACCAGAACGGTCCCTGCATTTTTTTCAAATGAAAAGGTGCTTTTGTATATGTACTTTGTATGAAATTATAGACCTTTAAGGTTTGGAGTATGTTCTGAGATTGCCTATGAATATTCACAGCGCGTGACGAAAGGGGCACTAATTAATTGTGTCTCTTGTTGATGAACATCGGGTCTAGGAACAATTATCAAAAGTATTTTTTTCAAGAACGCCTTATATTTTTCAAAAACGCCACGGAATTAGGAAATACATATAAAAAAAAAATACTACACACAGAAATAAATATGTCATTAGAAAGTTATAATGAAAAAAAAAAAAAAAAAATCAGCAATATTTGTAAAAAAAAAGCTTTAAGAAACCTGTTGTAAGTCCTAAAGTATCTTATCAAGTTTATTTTCTAAAAAAGATGATACCAGTAACAAAAGTGATTAATTTATTAGAATTTGCATTTGAGTAGATCTACGCGTATTGTTCCACTGTTTGTGCGAAATTATGGCCATTTCTCTGTGCACATGTTTTTGTCAACATGTTGAGTATGTATTGTAATATTCCCTATTCAGTATTTTTTTACAAATCTGTTTTATAACACTTTTTGAATAAACCCATGATCGAACGTGACCATTAATATAATCATTGTTGTATTTTCTATGATGATGTGTGTGTTGTACATGTACAATTCGGTATGTATGTAATTCTCTCTCATTCTCTCTCTCTCTTTCCCTCTCTCTTTCTCTCTCTCTGCCTCTCTCCATCTATCTATCTATCTATCTATGCAACTTTTCAGTGATAAATCTCCCAAAGTGTTATGTTGTTGACCTACTAAACTTTACAAGGAAGTTAATCATGATGACTTAGTTTCGCATGATGACTTAGTTTCGGGTGCTTGAACAGTTTGACTCAGTTCTTATTCAATTCAAACTTTTGATTATGATATACAGCCCTGTGAGTTTCACATCTCCAGTGTCGTTTGAGGCCCATTAAGATGAAGATTAGACTGCACAAAGGCCACTTTGCTTAGACATTCTGAACATACTTTTTTTTTTGTAAGCAACTTAAATTGCATTTATTTGGGACTTATCTCTAGATTGAAAATGTTCGTTCGTTTGTTCGGCGCTTTTACGGTTAATATAGATACCTTAATTATAAAATAGTACGCATTTTCGGCCTGATAGTAAAAAGAAAGTATTGGCTTGAACATATCACCAAATCAAAGGAACTTAAAATGGTCCTGCAAGTCGGCCTGCATCCCATCAACCCTTGACACACCTCCCCCACCCCCCCACCCCCCCACCCCCCCCCCCCCCACACACAAATAAACAACATTGCAGCAGACTTTGACTGAATGATCCGTGCTATCAAACCGCCAACCTTGTAATCAGCTCAAAATAAAAACAGCTTCAAAATATATAGAAACTGAACAATAAGACTTGAGTAAGGCGCTTTAAGGGATAAGAATTTACTTTTGATATAGTATGAATGTCATAAAATGATGTCGATATTGTAATGGTTTAGCGACAGAGACCGTGCTGCTGTCGAAAAATTATTTATGCAGAAAACCGAGTCACAGCATCAAGTTTCAGTCAACTAGCAATAAGAATATATGAGTTATGCACTTACAAAAGGGGGTTTTATGCATTTCTGTGATGCATTCTACCAAGTAAGTCATAACATAATTATGGATCCATAAAATTCATTGCGTCTGAACAACCCGCTGAATTCTGAGGTAGAATAGTCTTAGGACGTGCAGCAAATTTACAAAAAAAGAAAAAAAACCAAGGTCAGCCTGCGCGGACTCCCTTTTCACAGAACACGACTCAAATATGTTTATTGGTCCAAAAGTTAACTGATTATGCAAAAAAACAAATCATTTGTATGCTAATACTTGAATAGAAAATACAGCGCAAAGGATCCCGAAGTCTGATATTGTCAGGTGGTTTGAATGATGAATATGAGACTTGTAATGTAAACGTGTAAAGGGGCCTATTTGGTTTTTATGGAGTAAATCAAAATTTCATGTAAAACACCAATAAATGCAAATACGTACTTTTTTCCTTGCTGCCTTAAGAAACAGTATGTCTACATTCAGTAAAAGGTGCAACTTTGGGGTTAAGATAACGAAATGATAGTTTTGCAGTCTGTAACTACGTCTAATTCAATTATATCATTTGTGACGTCATCGAACTGATTTAAATACGAATTTTTGTGTGACATTCGCAAGGATCGTCCACACTCGTAACTACTCGGCCGATTCCGTAACTATAACTAACCTCGTCCCAATCGTCACAATTCGGATGATTCTGTAACCACGAGTACGTCTGACCTCATCCGCATAGAGTAGGCTTCTATTTTTAACTGCCAGTCACATGATCTTAAACATGCGGCGCCCATGTAAATCGATTATTAACGACATGAAGATCTAGACCAGGGTGAAGTTATTCACATCTATCAATCTGTCTATGAAAACTTTCAACGGGACTGATAAACCATGTTCAAAATTGAATGTCTACAAACTGTTTGTCAACGGAAATATAGATCTACATGTATATTTAGAAAGATTTCGATAGAAAACTGTGACTCAATGTTTTCTTTTTTAAGAGGAGTCTTATTTCAAGAACGGTAAAACGGCGTATTTCCGGCGAATAGATGCACCTTGTAGGCGAATATCAAGCCACGTGATACATCAAGGGATCGTTGTCTGCGCATGTCATATTCTTCGAAGATTCGACCTGTCTGCTATGACGCATCACCCATCCCCGTATACCTAGGAAAAGTAGGGCTTATAGCAAAGCTGTTAGCCTATTACCCAAGCATTTAGGGGCTGTTTTAATAAATGACCGATGCATAGGTTACATGCTGGCCGATCATAGCTGAATGAATCGCACCAGGTAGCGTTTTATTGAGTAAACGTTTATTTCAATTTTAAATTCAAAGTAACGGTTGTTGGTTTGAAAAGTAGTCCGGTTCTGTACCCAGAATGCCCAAATTAGACAGATGTGTATTTGTAGAATGCCATCTAGCGGGAGATAATGATCAAGGGATATGATCAACGGATCACCCGAGGTTTGCCGAATGGGATCCTCTTGCTTATTACATCAGATGTGACGTCATCGTACTGGTTTTAATACGAATTTTCATGTGAAATTCCCAAAGATCATGGCTAAACTACGGTGCGCAATCTAAATGAGCCATGCTCTGTGGAAAAGGGAGCTTAATGTATCTGCAAAAAGTATCGACCCAGGTCAGCCTGCGCAGTCCGCTGACCTGGGCCGAAACATTTTGCTTTCAGTGAATTTTCTGCATGTCAAAGGACCAGTCTACCTCATTATTCAGTCGGTCATTGGAGACGATTGATTTTATTGATCCATAATTATGTGATGACTTGCTTGGTGTCCTGGATCACGGAGATGCGTTAAGCCCGCTTTTACCAGAACATTGCCCAAATAGGCCTATATCTTAAGGTGCTACGTATATAGCCCATTAAAGAAATACTTTTTCTCCTTACTTTTGTCTTTCTTCTATACTCATGATTTGCTAGCTATCACTTTCCATGATTCAACGATAAATCATTTTGAAAGTTGGGTGATATTACAAATAAGAATCTGAACAACTCCCTTATATATATACATATATGATGGTGTTCTCTGTCTGAATAGCTACTGGGTGGTTTTTAGAAATTCCCCAATGATTCATATGAATTCACCGTGAACTGGTATAATTTATATATTAGGCAGTAAAAGCAATTTGTATTTCCCCCCTCCCCCTGCCCTTTTCTATTTGGCCAATTTTGGAACAGTTGTTGGTTCTATGCTAAAATTATTTCGCCTATTTTACCATTCTGGAAAAAAAAAGCTTACATTGCGCAGAAAAACGCCACGGATTCTAAGAAGATGTGGGGGGGGGGGTGTTTCTTGAAAAATGAAAATAAAGTTATGTTATGCAAAATTAAGGGAAGTGCTAAAAAAAAAAAAACCACCTTTTACGGACCATTTCAACCATGAAACTGATACTAAATTGCCTCAAGCATGTCACATGTTAATATGATTTAGTTTGTTTTCTTCCTCTTTCAATGCAATTCGACAAGTTCAAAATGGTCAGTCCCATACGCCACATTTGCCAAGGTGTTATTACGTAACTTTGGGGAGAAAGGTTGTCAAATATGTTATGTGGCCTGTCAGTCTTATCATGCGCGTAGAAACTTTACAAGCTTCACGCTCTATAAACTTATATATAAGACAACTCATATATTTGGTGAAAGGTGGCTATGTTAGTAAAAAGACTTTCCTGTCCTTTGGGGGAAAACGAGGTGCAGTCGTCAATTTAACCTTTAAAAAGGCAAAGCGCGCGGTAGGGTCATACAAATTTAGCCGTTACGACTTGGTGTCTGTTCTATGCATATCGCACTCCCCAAAGTGCTTTTCAAGTGGGGTTGTTTTCCTGTGTGAAAGACAACAAAACGGGCCTTGCATCGATCCATTGGCGAAAAAGGCATGGGGTCGTAAATGAGCAAGGAATTCAAAATTTATTCCAGACAAGTCTGTAATCGATGTAATAATTCATGATACTATTTGGCCTGCGCAGTCCGCGCGGGCTAATCCGAAAGGACACTTTCCGTTTTTATGTAATTTTCTGTTTTGTACAAGTCTGCTGTAGCACAAAAACTAATGTGGTCGTAAAGTGCCGTCTCGGATTAGCCTGCGCGCACTGCGCAGGCTGATCCGATACGACACTTTACGCAAATGTCCGAATGTCCCTTTTTGCGTGTTGCAAGCCATTTAGCTTTCCACAACCCCAACTTACAGCCCCCTATCACCCCCTTTTTTTTTTATCAAGATGCCATCAATGAATTTGATTGAGCTTGAAGTCTTTACCTCACGACAAAATTTTAGACTGGTCCAAATTCAAAGAAGTGCAGACGACAAATTATATGTGCCTCAAAAATTGGGTTTGTTCCTTAAAGGTTAGAAAACATTGTGGGAAAAGGAGAAAATGCTGGAACAAGCATTTTCTCCTTTTCCCACAATGTTTACTATCAAGTATTATTTCTCAGGGTCGTTAAAACTCGGGAGTGTGTGGTAATGGGAATAAAAAAATACAGTTCTTGTAAAATTACAACGAGATCTGACGAATACGTTTTGACGATGTGGTTTCCGAAGACTTCGCAAAATCTGATATATGGTCTGCAGTAGGCGAAAAGGGGCATTCGAACATTTGCTAAAGTGTCGTCTCGGATCAGCCTGTGCACTCCGCGCAGGCTAATCCGAGACGGCACTTTACATCTACATAAGATTTTGTTCTTCAATAGACTTGTACAAAACAGAAAATTACATAAAAACGAAAAGTGTGGTTTAGGATTAGCCAGCGCGGACTGCGCAGGCTGATCCGAGACGACAATGTATGCAAATGTCCGAATGTCCCTTTTCGCGTGTTGCAAGTCATAAAGAAAATCAGTCATCCTCTTCAGTCATGATCGAGGTACTATCCATCAATGACCCTAGATGAGACCTTACCTTCGACCCATCATTTTAATATCAGTGAACTCTGACAAACCGTTATTTGAAAAATTCGTCACTCTATAACTGTAATTAAGAGCTAGCACATCTGAATATAACTCCAAAATAAATCATGGTGAATGATTAAAGCACTGCTTCTAGCCGTTCTACTCTGGAAATATAAAGATCGTGTTAAAATGAAAAGAAAGCTCAATGACAACAATCATGACTCATAAAATGAGTTGTTTACCGTCGACCGTTATACATGTACCACGTTTGAAATTAGAAAAAAAGTTTACGCACGGGTGCAGAACTCACAAAATATATCATTAAAAAACTATCATTGTATATGTATGTATTTAAGACTAAGCACATCTGAATATAACGCCGAAGTAATTCATGGTGAATGATTGAAATACTACTTCTAGCCGTTCTGCTTTGGAAAACATAAAATCTTGTTGACATGGAAGGGAGATCAATGACAACTATCATGTCTCTTTAAAAAATGAGTTGTTTCCCTTCGGCCGTTAAATAGCTTAGACTACGTTTAAAAAAAGAAAATGTTAACGCACGCGTGCGACCACCACGGACACCCAGACATACCATTTGTGGGCACCTAAAGCTTCAAAAAGGAAGAACATTGTGAATTGTGGTGGAGACAATAACATCCACCAACTTCCTTAAGAATTTAATCTATGGAATCATAATATCGCTCCGAAGCAAAAGCGGGGAGAACTTGGTCCGTATTCACCATAATTGTTTGATTTTTAAGTCTAATTCTAGATTTAAGAAAGTAGCGCAACTTCTAATCGGCTAAACCATTTGGCACAGCCAATCAGAAGTTGGGTTATTTTCAAATTCATAAAATTATTGAGAATAAGACTAAGATTTGTTGGTGAATACGGGCCCTGACTTGAAACCGCTTCCAAACTTCGGGTAGACTAAGGAAACAAAGTGTTAAAAAAATTGAGATGGTTGATAAGGAAATAAGACTTATCCTGCCATACATGGATACTGGAATGTAATTTGTTGAGATTGTAGACCAAGACAGACTTTGAGACCGTTCATTGGCCCACACATTCGGCGCGAGTACTGGTGTAGTTCCCAGGAAGAAGAACCGAGAGAGATTAGTATAAGTTGTAAGAACTTGTTTCTCAATCGATATAAAATAAATATATTTATTAAACAAATTAAGACAGACTGCACGTACATGAAGTCAAATCTTGGCCTACACTGTATACCTCTCTTTCTAGTAAACAGTTTTTATTGCCTTTTAGGACAAATCGTGTCATTTGAACCACTTTCTCACGCCATCTTCAAATGCTATTTAAATGGATGAGTCACACAATGTAATTGAGTGAAAAGGTTGGGGAAATACCCATGACCTGGTGACCTGTGAACTCCGACTTGTACTTGTTTAATTGGGGTTCAGAGAGAGAGAGAGAGAGAGAGAGAGAGAGATGCAGACAGACAGAGAGAGAGAGAGTGAAAGTGAGGGACGAGACAAAGCCTTTTTAAAGAAAGAAAGAAAAGAAAAAGGACGGTAGGAAGGAAGGAAGGAAGGAAAGAAAGAACGAAAGAAAGAAAGAAAGAAAGAAAGGGGGAAGGGCAGAAGAGAGAGAAAGAGAGAGAGAGAGAGAGAGAGAGAGAGAGAGAGAGAGAGAGAGAGAGAGAAGAACGGACCGACGGACAGAGAGGGAATGGAATCTCTGACTCATTTACTTTGTATTAAAGAGTATTTACTTCTTGATCAAGTTTCATCCGCAACAAGTAATTAAGTAAATTACTTCACCATGCAAAATCGATACAAATAAATTTCAGAAAAGCATCCATACACTTACCATAATTATATATGTTCACTCTAGTTTAACCCTAAGGCTGCTTAGCCCGACTCACTGACCTTTTGCGGACAGCGTAGATCAAGATCAGACTGCACAGAACGTGCAGTCTGATCTTGATCTACACTGTCCGAGAAGGAGATATTATTTCCCGAAACATAACTTTGAAATAGCAATAACTGGGTGTTTACTATCGAAATGAAAATTTCATTTTAGTTATATAGCAGAATAAAGGTTAATACATGTTTTATTCTTTTGCTTGCAACTAAATTAATTGAGCCATGCGCTGTGAAAAAGGGGTTAAATACTTCTGCGTAAAGTATTGACTGATGTCAGCCTGCGCAGTCCGTACAGGCTGACATGGATTGGAAGTATCTGTTTTGCTTTTTGTAAATTTTCTGTATTTTTGACATGTAAAAGGACCAGTGAACTTTGTGATTTAGTAGGTTGTTTGACAAATGGATTTTACGGATCCTTTATGATGTGATTACTTGCTTGGTATGATGCTTCACGGCCCCTTGGTGCATTAAACCCCAATTTCACAGAGCGCTGCTTGTACATGAATTCAGTTTTCCTCGAGGTCTAAAGAGGAGTCTTATGTTGCTCAGTGTTAAAGTGTTGGATTCTTAAACACTGGAAGCCCTGGTTCTTCTTTGAATTGTCCTTGGGCAAGATACTTCAGAGTTCCGGTCTAGTATCTGTACATGAATAAACGAATTATCGCCGTAATATGACTGAACTAATGTTGAGGTCCAATACAGGATGATTATGGTTACCAGCATTTTCTCCAACTCCCACGATGTATTCAAAAATCTTCTTCTTTAAGGTCGTTACAACATGAGGTCGTTTGGTCAACGGGTAACTCTTTACAAAACGATAAAATTTTAGACTGGTCCAAATTCAAAGCATTTGCAGACGAAAATTTAAATATTGCTCAAATGGTAGGATTTATTTGTGATAGAATAGAAAACACTGTGGTAACAAGAGAAATTTATACCAGCATTCCCCCTCTTCCCACATGTTTTCAATAGCCCTCTTTTCCAGGGTCGTTGAAAAGTCGAGATTTTTTGGCCTTTTGCCACATTGTTTTGACAGGCATTTATATTTTGAACTTTGATTCATATGATGATCCATAATTGCAAGGATTGTCGCAAAATTGTTTGCAAAGCTGAATTACCTCTATACCAGAAGTCGAAATTCTAAAATAGTCCAAACTGAAAGCCAAAGTTTGGCTTAAGTGATGAGATTTGTGTTTAAAAATATACAAAACAATGTGGGTAAAGGAGAAAATGGTGGAAATGGTGGTTACCAGCATTTTCTCCATTTTCTACAATGTTTTTAAAAGCCTTCTTTCTCAGGGTCGTATACGGATGGTATACGGAAAAGGCTTAAACACGATTGAGTCAAAAAGAGAATGATGGGAAAAACTGAATTTTCTCTGTCTTCCACAATGTTTTCAAAGGTCTTCTTTCTCAGGGTCGTCAAACCATTAGATTGCATACGGAGTAGACTTAAACACGATCACGATCAAGTCAAAAATAGAATGATGGGAAAAAACTGAAAACGCCCCAATAGTCATGTTTCATCGATGGGGGGGGGGGGGGGGGGGGTGTGAACCTAGGGTTTCAGTCACGCACCTGGCACGTAATTAACCCTTAAAGTGCCTTTCACAACTTTAGTTGGCTTTGCGGCCAGTGTAGATCAAGATCAGACTGCACAAAACGTGCAGTCTGATCTTTGATCTACACTGTCCGATTTGCTGACATTCTTAACAACAGCAACCTTGAAAATGCAATTATTTAGGTATTATTTATAGACTGAAAAATAGGTTAATTTGGCGCTCTATGAGGCTAATTTTTACAGGGTCAAATTATATAAACTCAGCTTCTTTCTAGGGCTGTAAAAATAACCCAGTGAACATTTTATCGTACAGGCTTGACAGAACGAGTTGGAGATGTAGATCTAAGATCAGACTGCACCTTCTCTGCAGTTTGTTCATGATCTATGCCGTCTGCAAAAGCATGTGGCATTGAAAGATTTAACCATTTAGTCTAACAAATATATGGGCCATGATCTGGAAAAAGGGGGCTTAATGCATCTCTGCGATGCATTATACCTGGTAAGTCATCACATAATCATGGATCTATAAAATTCATTTTGTCCAACAACTACCTGAATCATGAGGTAGAATGGCCCCTTGACATACAGAAATTTGGCCAATAGCAAAAAGTTTTGGCCCAGGTTAGCCTGCGAGGACTGAGCAGGCTGGCCTGGGTCGATACTTTTTGCAAATGCATCAAGCCCCCTTTTCACAGAGCATGGCTCATATATACTGCCTTTGACGCGGTGTGTTTAACGCCATTTTCAATAATATTTCAGCTATATCACAGCGGCCAGTGCGCCTATCTATGTTATCCTAGAGTTTCTTTTACCAGTATCTCGCTCACTGTTTTTCCAAAGCCACTGGCTGCTTTTATGCATAACAGACTTAACAATGATCGGCGGTGAGAGAACAATTCAGTCGCAATGTCGATCATAAATCATCGGAAAGCAATTGGCTGAGCCGGAGATTCGAACCGACGATGCCTTTGTTTCTTACCCTGTATATCACCGACTTTTTAGACTGCATTTCCTCAATATTACAATATAGTTCTGCTACAAGATCAACAGACGGTTCATTTATAATCTAGAACATAACGTTCTGTGCAGGCTGATCTTGATCTACACTGTCTACAAAAGCCTCTTGTGTCGTCTATGGTATTGAAAGAGTTAAAACTTGTACTGTTAAACTGTCTGGAAATTCCCTCTATTTCCCCTGTTTAACCCTTTACAAGACGGCAATATTTAGACTTGTTCATAATGTGAGTATTTGCAGATGACAAACGTGACTGGTATAATGAGATTTTCTTGATGTGGCAAAAACATTACGAGAAAAGGTGACATTGCTTTTTACCGGCATTTTCCTCAATGCTTTCGATATCCTTTTTCGTCATGGTCGTCAAATAACGAACTTGTTTGGTGAAGAGTTAACTCTTTCCTTACTTTAGACGACACAAAAAGCTTTTGTAGACAGTGTAGATCAAGATCAGAGTGCACAGAATGTACAGTCTGATCTCTGATCTACACTGTCCACCATTTCATTCTAGATTATGACCAAAGTGATTTTCCATCATGCAGAGAAGGTGTATTTGTGGCTTTTAAAAAAGTGTGACATTCATTTAGTAGTGAAAGAGTTAATGTTGCATAAAACGATAGATCTACCAGGAGTTCTTGAATATAAATCGATGATAACTATCTACATAAAGTTCTTTATTATTCGTTTGTATGATGTTTTACAGGCGGAAGGTTTTCCATAGTTTCGAATTCAGTCGGTTTCATTTTCCATTCCAACAAGCAAGATAACTGAGCCATGCTCTGGCAAAAGTCAAGATGTACTAATAAATCTGGATCCATAAAACCCATTTTGTCCAACAGCAGACTGAATCATGAGGTAGACAGGTTCTTTGACAGGCAAAAAAACAAAAGCAAAATAACTCCCTATATATGATCCATACTCTGACAAAAGGGGGCTTACTGCATCTCCGTGATCTATGGTACCAAGCAAGCCATCACATACATATGGATCTATAATATCCATTTTTTTTAACAACCAACTTAACTGTGAGATAGACTGGTCCTTGGGCATACACAAAATTGACCAATAGCGAAAAGTTTCGGCCTAGCCTAGGTCAGCCTGCGCGAACTGCGTAGGCTGACCTTGGTCGATACATTTCCAAAATCAATTAAACCCTCTTGTCACAGAGCTTGGCTCAATCAGTTTTGCTTTCGATCCGAACTTGTGACAGTTCAGTCTTGAGTCCGCATTTACCAATTGTTCTGAATTGCACTCTTTGTCTAAGTTTTCTCAAGAAATGTCTAAATTTCAAAGAAATACTTTTGGTTCAGCTATCACAAATTGTGTTACTTTGTAAATTTAGACTAAAGGTAATGATGCAGTTTAGAATAGTTGGTGAATACGGGTCCAAACTGATTTGCTGTATATATGTATATGAGCCATGCTCTGTGAAAAGGGGGCTTAATGCATCTGCAAAAAGTACCGACCCAGGTCAGCCTGCGCAGTCCACGCAGGCTGACCTGAACCGAAACTTTTCGCTATTGGTTAGTTTTCTGTATGCTCAAGGACAAGTCTATCTCATGATTCAGTTGGTTGTTTAAAAATGAATATTATGGATCGATAAGTATGTGATGGCTTGCTTGGTACCATGCATCACGGTCAAATGTCATCTTAGTCAAATGTCATCTTATTACGAACGTTTAAAACATCAGTAATAGAGACCAACACATCATATTCTCGTCAGAGCCATTGGCTCTGAATATGAAGTTTCCTACCCATGAATGCGATACATGGTCTTCAAAATTCGATATTGAACATTCAATATTAAACTCATAGTGGCATTGTCTTTGATAAATGCCACAAAAATTACATGACAGTTTCATCACCACTCAACTACGGTGGCACAAAAGTGACATGGAAGATATATTTTATACTACGTGCGCACGCAGTAGCTAATACGTGCGCACGTAATACTACTGCGTGCGCACGTATTACTTATTACGTGCGCACGTATTAGCTACTGCGTGCGCACGTAGTATAAAATATATCTTCCATGTCACTTTTGTGCCACCGTACTCAACACTCTATTACTGTGTATTTTGTGCAAAACCGAAGGAAATAAATCCAATTAAACTCAATTTTTCTCAGACAAATGAGTTTTCCGATAGCACTCAGATATATAATTGGAAATGGCGTATTGAAATAAACTGGATTAGGCCATCGATCGTGGAAATACTACTTTTTGATTGAAAATAGCCTCACCCTCTCTTAGCCTTCTAGTGGTGCAATGATATACACAAAATTTGTCTACTGACCGCTTTGGTTCCGGACTTGTTCGTTCCAAAACCACTTCGTCCCTGGGCTTGTTCGTCCCATGATTGCATTCTACTCCATTTGATTGTGCATGAATATTTTCAGATCGAAATAATTTATTGTAATGTTGGGAATTAGATCTTGACGGCCAAAGATATCTCAAAATCAAAGTTTTCAGGTATGATTATTTTATTCGATATATCAATATACATGATTTCTCTCTCTACCCATCATGCATCCTACCGTCAAGGGACATTACTCCTGACTCCTCCTGTGAATGATCAAAGAGAGACCACCAATACACAAATAATCCAAACTTTGGCACCAGCACTCTCCCTTTAACCAAAAATGAGGTATTCATTTGCTTAGTAGGTTGACTTTCAAGTTAATATTTGAATACTATTTCTCTCTTTTTTTCCCAAATAATTAACTCCACACAATGGCTTCCTTGACAAATGCCACATCAGTGTTTTCAACGCTTTGATTTATGTACGAGTACTAGTATACACAGTGTACCTTTTACTAGTAAATCAGCGCCTTAGATGATGCTCAAACCCGGTCCAGCAGATTTGGAATCATACGCTTTCACTAATGAGCCACGCAGGACATTAAAGACTATATGGCTTGCAACACACGAAAAGGAGCATTCGGACATTTGCGTAAAGTGTCGTCTCGGATCAGCCTGCGCAGTCTGCGCAGGCTAATCCGAGACGGCACTTTACGACTACATTAGTTTTTGTGCTACAGTAAACTTGCGCAAAACAGAAAATTACATAAAAACGGAAAGTGTCGTTTCGGATTAGCCTGCGCGGACTGCGCAGGCTGATCCGAAACGACACTTTACGCAAATCTCCGAATGCCCCTTTTCGTGTGTTGCAGGCCATATTACATAACTAGCTTGTGTACGGGCTGGTATATTCATAGGTCGGATATCATAATAGAATCGAACTTTTGAAAATCATTTTAGGAGAATTCACGTAGAGTGAAAAAAAAGTGTATTCAAATTTTGTTATTGATGTTTCAAACATGATACATTTAGATGCACATCACTTCAAAAAGACGAGGTAAAGTCTCATCCAATATGGGCCGAGTTTGCTCGGGGACGAGTCTTGTCCGCTCTTTTTGGCGGCGTTACACGGTCGTCCACAGTATTGGTCTTAGCCGATAACAATCGAGGCAGAACTTCTATTTGCAAAGGTCTAAAATATCAGTGTGAAATGACAAAAAAAAAGCATTTATTTGCAGAAACATAGTCCAAAATGTTCCCTATTTTTCAATGAATTATGTTCAACTTGTAAAATAATGAAATCACTGCCTTTATCCGATAAATGGGTCCAAAAAGCACGATAAAATAAGATTTTTTGTCTATTTTCCAAAATTCACATAATGTAAACCCAGGGGACTAGCACGAACTTAGGCCTGCTTAGCAAACTTCAGACTAAAAATACCAAACAGTCTGTGGATGTAATAAACAAGTGGGCAAAGATGGCCCTGGATCGCTCACCTGAATTTTTGAGAGGGCCATAGCCATTTTTTTTTTTTTTTTTGAAGTATTGCAATTTTGGAAACAAAATCATTATTTTGCCAAGCAATTTTGAAAAGGTCACCTGTAAAAATAATTTCAAAATCTGTAACCACCCCTACAATCATCACCACAGCCATGTTTTTGACGAATCAGAATTCTGCATATAAAGTTTGTATAGAATTCAGAAAACAACCCATCATAAAGTACAGAAATGGTGATCAACAAGGCGGTTAACACCCAGATAGAAGCCCTTTTGATAACTGATGAAATGTTATACATGTATTCCAAAGATAGCAGTTTTATATTACCTCTTGCAATACATAGCAATCAAATACATGAAGTAGAGAGTGTGCATATCAGCATTTGTCACCAGTGCACTCACTTATCTGGTAATGGTTGACGTCTGCAATAGCCCTTTTCATCAAAATACCTAGACAGTCTTTTGATGAAAACTAAAAGGTCATCAAAGGACCATTTCTGTGAAATTATTTCAAAATCTGACCAGTGGTTTCAAAGAAGAAGAATTTTTAAGAATTTCTTCATGTCCATATAGTGCAAATACCCCCCCCCCCCCCACGCCTCCACCACCACCAAAGCCATGTTTCTTGACGGATCAAAATTTCGCCAACACTTTTTCAAAAGGGGCACCCAAGGAACATTTCTGTGAAATTATTTCAAAATCAGACAAGCGGTTTAAGAGAAGAAGAATTTCAAACAATTTCTTTAAGTCCATACAGTGCAAAGAGCCCCCCCCCCCCCCCCCCCCCACGGCCATGTTTTTCGACGGATCAAAATTTGGCATACAATTTTTGAAAAGGGTCAACCAAGGAACATTTCTGTGAAATTATTTCAAAATCTGACCTGCAGTTTCAGAGGAGAAGCTTTTTAAAGAATTATTTAGAAAATTCCATTTGGTTGCCATGGCAACCAGAGTTTTAGATGAAATAAAATTCTGTGAACAATTTTTAAATAGGACCTCGCAAGGAACATTCCAGCAAAGTTTGGTCCAAATTGGCCCAGCAGTTTAGGAGGAGAAGGTGTTTAAAGAATTGTTGACGCCGCACAACGGACGACGCACGACGGACGACGGACACAACGTGATCCTAAGAGCTCCCCTTGAGCACGTTGTGCTCAGGTGAGCTAAAAATAGCACGTTAACATGTTTTTTTCGCGATCATTTCTCTTCTTACCCGACCCAGATTTTGGCGACAAAAGCAAGCATTTGACTGATAGGGATTTAAATGCTTTATCCGATCTAGTAGAGTAAATACAATAATTATTATATAAAAATTGAAAGCAATTTTGTAGTGATGAGGATGTACGTTGTACATTTTTCTGTCTGACATATTAAAGTCCCTATGTAACTTTTTACGTGGCTGTTAAATTTCGTTTAATAGCTTTAGGCAGCCTGTCTATGAACTTTAACATACATATTCGTATCTTGCGTCAGACGAAAGTTTAGAGACAAAATTAAACAAATTTTCAAGGCGTGATTCACTGATGTATCATAGGTTACAACTGCCAAATTGATGTAGGTCCCTTGTTTACAAACACTTTCTTTCTTTATGTATCAATCATCTGAATTTTGAGAGAGAAAAAGACGTAATTTAAGCGGGATAATTGCTACTTGATATCTTCAACCAGACAT
This sequence comes from Hippopus hippopus, assembly GCA_946811185.2. Lineage (NCBI taxonomy): Eukaryota > Metazoa > Mollusca > Bivalvia > Cardiida > Cardiidae > Hippopus > Hippopus hippopus. The sequence goes on along the minus strand of OX328102.1, from coordinate 7,786,215 downwards.
TCGTTATTGTTACTGTAAACGATCGGAAGTGCAAATAAAATAACCGTAAGCAAAATAAAGGCGTTGTCGCAGTAAACGTAGATCTAAAGCAAAATTACTTTCTTAGACCCTTTACCAAACAATATCGGGTTTTAACGACCCGGGGGAGGAAGGCTTTTGAAAGCACTGTATATGAAATTAAAAAAAAAAAAGATTGTAATCAGTATTTCGGAGACAAATTACTTCTGTGAGTCACAGTGAATTTGTCGCCTGCAGTTGCTTTCGATTTGTAAAAGTTTACTTTTTTTTTCTCTTTTAGTCAAAGGTTAACCCTTTTGCTCCCAACTTAAAAAAAATCACCCTTTTCTTGTCGATCTAAATAGAAGATTATATTGGTCATAGTTTGATACTTGGTATCGGGCGTTATAGATGTAAGATCAGACTGCACGTTCTGTGCAGTCTGGTCTTGGATCTACGCCGTCCGTAAAAGCAATTCTTTAAGTCGCAATGGCAGTCAAAGGGGCTATTCAGATTTTTACAATCTCATTAAACTTCAGAAATGTTTCATCACTGAATCAAGTATTGCGATAGCTGGCAAACCATCGGTAAAGAAAAAGACACATGTTACAAAAAATATTTTCAGTGGCATTTCTTTGATGGGCTACGTGGCCTCTTAAAGTGTTTTCATATTTCGCTCCAGAATTTTGAAAACATTTGTATGAATGTCACGTGATCAAAAACACACTTCGATTCACTTGTCACAACTCGGCCGATTCCGTAACTACATCTAACCTCGTCTCATTTGCCAAACCTCGGGTGATACAATGATCAAGTCCCTCAGCTGTATCACGTAGCTTTACATGCAACTACGTGGTACATTTCTTCGCCGGATTTACACCGCTTCACCGTTCTTAAAATGGTAACACTCCATTTAGAAAGCAAATACTGGCCATAATCTTCGTGGTAATCTTTCTAAATACATTTCCGATGACAAACAGTTTGTACATTTATTTTCTAACTCGGTTTATCAATTACATTGGCATTTTTTAGCGATAGATTGCTTATCACCGTGGCCGTTGTTGCCGTTGCCAATCGGTCTACCGGGCACCGCCATGTTTAAGATCATGTGACTGGCAGTATTTCAAAATGGAAACCCCCCTTGATACGGACGAAGTTAAATGTAAGTGCGGAATCGGCCGAGTTGTGTCGAGTGACCTTGTCTGTATCAAGAGGGTTCCATTTCGTAATACTGCCAGGCACATGATCTTGAAATTGGCTGCGCCCATGTAAATCGGTTAGCAACAGCGACAGCAGCCACGGTAATAAGCAACATTTTACAGGAAAATGCCTACGGAATAGATAGACCATGTTAGAAAATGAATGTACTTTGAAAGATACTGATAGTTTATAGAAAATGAATGTACTTTGAAAGATTCTGATAGTTTATAGAAAATGAATGTACTTTGAAAGATTCCGATAGTTTATAGAAAATGAATGTACTTTGAAAGATTCCGATAGTTTATAGAAAATGAATGTACTTTGAAAGATTCCGATAGTTTATAGAAAATGAATGTACTTTGAAAGATTCCGATAGTTTATATTGTAACTAGTGTTTTCTTTTTCTTAGTGGAGTACACTTATTACGATTTAAGAACGGTAAAGCAATTTATTAGTTTTTTTCCGTCTAAAAATACATGCATCTCACACGGATACAATAACACACACAATATAGCAAAGAAATCCGTGTCTACACAATAAATGTGAAATACGGTTCCAAATATGGTATGATTACATATCGCATGCCCGAAATACGTTAGTGTTGATTTGCGATCTGTTTGGTGAAAATGTTACGCAACAATATTCATCCGCCATTCATAAAAACGAAGTTACTAGCCACCTTGCCATAATGCCATAATTTCTTTCAATGACTGCCGTTTTCAAATAAAATGTCAAAAAATACAAAATTTTGTCTTAAACATGACGGCACCTATGTAAATCGATTATCAATGACATAAAAAATCACGGTGAAGTTATTCATACCTATCAATTTGTCGGTGAAAACTTCCAACAGAGCTGATAAGCTACGTTAAAAACTGAACGTTCAAAATGCTTCTGAACGAAAACACATGTATGTGTGGAAAGATTTTAATCGGAAATCGTGACTCATGTTTTCTTTTTTAAGAGGAGTCTTACAATATGAAAAACGGTAAAACGGCGTATTTCCGGCGAAGAAATGTACCGTGTAGGTGCATATCAAGCTACGTCATACAGCCGAGGGGTCTTGATTAGCAGATCACCCGAGTTTTGCCGAATGGTGAGATCGTATTCAAATAGGCACGATGACGTCATACTTGATCTCATAAAAATAGACGAAATTACTGCGTGCAAAACCAACTCTCGTGATTTGAAAGCCGATAGTGCACCTTTCAGAGTCTACTGAATATAACCGTCAATTTTTTTACGCTTCAATGGGAAAAAGTTGTTTTTATTAGACTTAGTGTTTTACAAAAAAGAAAATTGATCCGCTGTAAAAATGAAAAGAAAGAAAGAAAGCTTCAAATACATGTAGGTCTACTTCACATCGTCATTGTCACGATTAGGAAATTCAGCCCGTACCTAGTTGAATACAGAAATATACGATGAAAACATTGCGGCAAAAGGAGAAATTGCTCGTCGTGAGCAATTTCTCCTGTTGCCACAATACTTTCAATAGCTAGCCAGCTGCAAGACGCATGAAATCGTCGATGGGAAATTTTGTGTTTTAAAACGGAAATGACTCAATTTAAATTTCATCGAGTGCTAACAAGAGGTTTTTCAAGTGTTCATTTCGATATTTCCTGGTAATGCCAAACTTTTTTATGCCTCTAGAAGATAAGGCCAGCGGAAATAAATATGATTTGCCATTGTTTGAGGAGAAGGTGGGCGGACAGGCTGAGAACTTATATCAAGCGCCCATTGTTTATATAATTGCGTTCATGCTCTGCTTAGTTCTTGCTTAAATTAAAATTTCACTAGCAAGGCATGTGTCTTATACGTCAGATATCGGATATCATTCCATAAGGTTCGATTGTAAGAAAAAAAAAACATTTAAGTATGCTCTTAACCAAGTGACTGAATACATGTACTTGAGGGCACCAAGGTCTTCGCTCATTTCCGTCTTTCCTCCTACGAGGGCTGGTTGGTAAGTTGTGAGCCTCGTATGTAAGGGTTTGACTCTAGGCGGACATATAGCATTACTTTTCAACATAAACCCCTTCAGCATCTATACACTTTTGCTAGGGGTGTGTAAGTGCACCAATGCAACTTTTTAAGTCTTTTCCTTGACCGTACAGAAAGTCGTCTTCTGCATGTATAATATCATCATCTGACCCAAAGTGGGTACCGGAAATGGTCTTATTCAATTTTGGAAATAAATGAAAGTCTAATGGATGGAGCAGGCGAATAAGGCGACTGTTCAATCAATTCAAAGCCACAATCGTTAATTGTAGCCATATATAGCTCGTATATTTCCGACTGTAATGGTAGGTTTAAAGCCCTTGTAGTTCAGTCATTCGAGAAAGTGTTAAACCTTTATCAGATGACAAAATCATACACTTGTCCTAATTGAGAGAATTTACTAACGACATATTAAATATGATTCAAAAGCTGGAATTCGTATGTGAAAGGACAGAAAACATTGTAGGAAAAGGAGAAAATGCTGGTTTACCAGCATTTTCTCCTTTTCTCACAATGTTTTCATAAGCCTTGTTCTTCAGGGTCGTTAAAAGTCGTGATTGTGTGAAAAAGGGTTAAAGGTTCAATTTGGGTTTTCCCCAAATAACACGATATCCAAAACAATGCAATAATAGAGAGTTTGGTTGATAGAGCATAAACAATGCGGCTATTGTGATAACGTTATCGAAACTTTTAACAATAGGATGTATTTGTAGCTAACCTGAACACAACGTGTTCTTGGGAAGCTTTGTAGACAAGCTATTGTACGGTTTGCATCCTTCGACGTGGGTTGCCCGTCGTACACAAGTTATTTAAGGATGTATGCCACAGATTCTTTTCCTATGGACAGATTTTTTTTTTCATTTTCGCTCAGATAATAAAAGAGTGTATAACTCTCGTCAAAATTACAGAAAATATGCTTTAATTTCAAACCTAAACAAAAGGTTCTTAGAGTAACAAATACCTCTCGAATAGATAATTATTCTGAGAAATGTGATGTTTGCCAATAATATAAAGGATATATCGAAAGAATTAAGGCACTACATAGATCACAGTAGCAATTAGAAATTATCTAATGTGTCAATAAAAACTTATATTCTGATCATTTCCATGAAATGAAAAAAATCAGCGAATAGATTTTTTTTTTTAATTTTCCACAGAAATAGTACTTTCTTGTTAAAAAAAACCCATCTTGTAAAAAACAAAGGGAAATCAATCGGTACATTTTTAAGAGATATATGTACGTTGGATTTTTAAGAGTTACTGACAAAAAGAATTACCCCCTTTATGATAAAATTCTATTTTGGCGTGATTTGGCATTCCAATCATTTATAAACCTCCCAATTTTCTTCTGCGTCTATGATTTCCAGATATTTAAAAGGCAACTGACATAAATATACTATCTCAATGTCATAGTGACCCTGTGTAGTGTAAAAGACTTACTTGCGGTTTGTAGAGCAGAGACAAATGTGCATATGTCCTAAATCTTCTCCTTCGAAACTCATGGGTGAATTTCTATGAAAACTCGCAAAATGTCGGGGCTTATTTTGTATTTATTGGCTAAAATGAATCTACTGATCGAAATAGACACCAAAGGCAAAACTAGAATACCAATAACATCGTTCTTACCTCAAGCATTGGACGACTTAGGCAGCTTTGAAATACATGGGTGACCCTTCACCAAGAGTGCTCACACTGACTTAGGCTACTCTTTTGAATAAAAAGGTCAACAAAGCTAAAAAGTGAAAATCTATTCAACATTTTCCTACGAAAGGATGCACAGATAAAAAAAAAAAAAAAACGCTTAAAGACATTTATTTTTTAAACAATTTAGTAAAACTTAATTAAGTTATTAACTTAAGGTATTACCCTCCTAATGGAAAACAGCTATTTCCACTATAATATTATCCTACAAAATTTGCTATGATTAAAAATGAGTATTATTGTACTACTTTAACCGAGCCACTTTTTCCTTTTTTTTTTCCTTCTTAGAATTCTCATTTATAAATCTAAAACCACTATATCCTCATTACAAAGGGAGATAATAATTACCTCCCTTTTCAGGAAACTAACAAAAGTATCGACAAATAATTTCAAGATAAACACCAAAGGAATTTCTGGTCGGTTAGAAATTAGCAAAAATATTATATCAGTATAAATCCTTATTTATCAACTAATAAGAAATTTTATTCCATGTTGCACTAGAAGCGTTAGGATGGCAATAGCTTAAAACACGTCTGTTTAGTATAATGAAAATTATGGATAAAAACCAAGAAATCTCCTTGTCAGGACAAATGTGAAACTGTAGAGAAATTAGGAGAAGTAACTGAAGAATGGCTCCCATTTATGTTGGCAAAACTTTGTTTACACACAAGGGACTGCTTCTTTCACGCATTGCTCCTTTCCACTCAATGTTGTCCAAGTGTATCAGTTCTAGGGGAAAAAAAATCATATTTATACATTATGGGTTAAATTGAACAATGATGGATCAACAATTTCGAGTCCAAACTTTCTTTCAAATTTTCGCCAACATTTTCATACATTTATACCGCTTGACATGTACATGTATTTTCATATCAGCCCTTTACCATTTATCTAATAATCCTATGATTTTACACGATCCTGAAGAAGTCGGTTATGGAAAATATTTTTGGAAAAGGAGAAAATGCTGGTTATCAGCATTTTCTCCTTTTTCCACAATACAGAGTGTTTCATTATATCTGTCCTTATTCTAAGAGTCAATCTTTTCTACTAATTTCAATTTAAATTGGATTGAAAGCTGCCAACTTTTTGCAGACATAATAAAATTTCATTTGATATGTAGTACATAGACATTACTGTTATAATAGTTAATACACTTCACTTTTTCTGACAAGTCCATTTTATAACAATGACGCCTACTCTGAACAATTCTGAGGTCGAGTTTATTGAGAGAGTTTTTCGTTACATGTCTTCGATCCCCCCCTCCTCTTTCGCTATTTTCATAAATTTCTTCCTTGATTGCAGCTTTACAGTCCTGTGTATAACCTGGCATTGGGCGTACACCTTTTATAATGCACCTTACAAGAAAAAGTCTGGGTGGTCAGAATGTGTAACTATTCCTGAAAGAAATTAACTTATGCCAGAATGCTGTTGAAAGTCATTCAATTATGCTTCTGGTCATGTGTTGTGTGGCTCCTCCTTGCTAAAATCAAATGCATGTACTAATACCCATGTCTTTAATGTTAAAACTTTTTAGCTCACCTGAGCACAACGTGCTCAAGGGGAGCTTTTAGGGGCACGCTGTGTCCGTCGTGCGTCGTGCGGCGTCAACAATTCTTTAAACATCTTCTCCTCCTAAACCGCTTGGCCGATTCGGACCAAACTTGGCTGGAATGTTCCTTGGGAGGTCCTCTTTAAAAAATTTTCACAGAATTTGATTTCATCAAAAACTCTGGTTGCCATGGCAACCAAATGGAATTTTCCAAGAAATTCTTTAAAAATCTTCTCCTCTGAAACCGCTGGTCAGATTTTGAAATAATTTCACAGATATGTTCCTTGGGTGACCCTTTTCAAAAATTGTTCGTGAAATTTTTATTCGTCGAAAAACATGGTCGTGATGGAGGGGGGTGGGGGACTCTTGGCGTCCAACGGTATCAACAATTCTTTAAACATCTTCTCCTCCTACACCGCTTGGCCGATTTGGACCAAACTTGGCTGGAATGTTCCTTGGGAGGTCCTCTTTAAAAGTTGTTCACAGAATTTGATTTCATCAAAAACTCTGGTTGCCATGGCAACCAAATGGAATTTTGTTCCTTGGGTGACCCTTTTTAAAAATTGTTCGCGAAATTTTGATCCGTTTAAAAAACATGGCCGTTGTGGACGGGGGGCTCTTGGCGTCCAGCGGTGTCAACAATTCTTTAAACATCTTCTCCTCCTAAACCGCTTGGCCGATTTGGACCAAACTTGGCTGGAATGTTCCTTGGGACGTCCCCTTTGAAAATTTTTCACAGAATTTGATTCATCAAAAACTGGAATTTTCCAAGAAATTCTTTGATAATCTTCTCCTCTGAAACCACTGGTCAGATTTTGAAATAATTTCACAGATATGTTCCTTGGGTAACCCTTTTTAAAGTTTGTTTGTGTAATTTTGATCCTTCGAAAAACATGACCTGGGTGGGGATGGGCATCTTTGCACTGTATGGACTTAAAGAAATTCTTTGAAATTCTTCTTCTCCTAAACCACTTGTCAGATTTTGAAATAATTTCACAGAAATGTTCCTTAAGTGCCCCTTTTATTTATTCGCGAAATTTTGATCTGTCAAGAAACATGGCTGTGGTGGGTGGAAGCTATTTGCTCTCTGAGGACATGAAGAAATTCTTAAAAAGTTTGTCTTCTCTGAAACCACTATTCAGATTTTGAAGTTATTTCACAGCAATGATCCTTATATTACACCCCTTATTTAGCTTAGCTGTTTTCAAAGAAAATATCGAGGTATTGACATAGCCCTGTTGGCGTCAACTGCGTTGTTGTTGTTGTGCAAAAACTTTGACATTTTGTTATATCTCGGCTTCCACTCAACACATGTACTTAAAACTCGGAATAATTGTTCTCTAGTAAAAAGCAACCCATACAACAAGGGCAGTTAACTCCAAAATTCTTTTGTCCAAATTATGCCCCTTTTGCGATTTGGAATTTTATTTTACTATCCAGCAAGGTTCCAACAGCCAATCATTGGCACTCTCATGAGGTGCTCTTGTTCAACTTAATATTTTTAGCCACTATCTGGCATGTACTCTTGTTCAAGATAAGGTCTTTGGGTGATCTATCTTAAAATTTATTTGCAGAATTCTGATTCGTCAAAAACATGGCTGTGGTGATGATTGTAGGGGTGGTGACAGATTTTGAAATGATTTTTACAGGTGACTTTTTTATAATTGCTTGGCAAAATACTGATTTTGTTTCCAAAATTTCAATACTTTAAAAAAAGTTGGTTATGGTCCTCTCAAAAATTCAAGTGAGCGATCCAGGGCCATCTTGGCCCTCTTGTTTATTTTGGCATCGGAATGAAATTCTTCCTCAGAATAAACCGATAGCCTTCCTTATCACTGTGTCGGCATTGTCCTCACCTTCTACAAAAAAGCATGGAACCACTATACCGTCTGCCCTAAAAGCAGCCTACGATGTACTTATCTCATTCCGTAACACTTTTTCAATATGAAAGCCCGATTTCTCTGATGGTCTGAACCCATTTTACTGCTTTTAAACCTGTACGCATCTAGGATAATCTTTAAACAAACTGTTGACGTTATTTAAAGCCTCAGAATTGACGTTATGTAGGACAATTATTGTGAAATGGGCTTTTCAGAAAAAGTGTAGTGTATCAAAGAATTTTTAGGTAATGTCTGTGTATAACATATCAATTATTTTAAACTTACGCGTGTAGACAATATTCATGTTTAGAATAAGGACATATATTATGAAACATCCTGAACCATGCTCTGGGAAAAGGGGGCTTAATGCATCACCGTAATACATGATACCAGCCCACGTCATCACATAATTATGGATCCATAAGAGCTACTTTTTTAAATAGCCGACTTAATCATGTGGTAGACTGGTCCTTTGCCAAACAGAAAATTGACCAATAGCGAAAAGTTTCGGCCCAGGTCAGCCTGCGCGGACTGCGCAGGCTGACCTGGGTCGATACTTTTCGCAGATGCATTAAGCCCCCTTTTCAAAGACAAATTGCTTTTTTTAAGCCACATATAAAATGTTGTTTGTAATTGCTTTCAATCTGGAACAGTCTAAAATTTTGTGGTCTGGCAGAGTTTAACCGCATAATACTAGTATAAAATGGAGACTTTCAGCTAATGGTAAAGAACTAAAAATCTGAATATTGTGACCTCAAATTTCATTTCGCCATACAATTCTCATTGTATCAGACAGTGTAGGTCAAAGATCAGACTGCACGTCCTGCTGTGCTGCAGTCTGATTTTGATCTTCACCGTCCGCAGAAGCTTGCTGGATCGTGCTTATGGGTGAATATTGGGCTAGTGGATATCGCCTGGTGAGCAGTGGACTCCCTCCTTAATATGAAAGCAGTTTAGCGAGCCTGTATCTCTACACGACATCTGTGGTTTCCGTTTTGAAAAAGTCACCGGATCTAGATGGATTGATAAAATGAAACATTGTTCTATTCATAGAAACAGGATAGACATTTTGATAAAGTACATACGAGCAATGTCGTTAAGGACCTTATGACGCAGTGAACAAAAACAATGAAGAATATTGTTTGGATTTTTTTTCTTCTATTTCTCTACAATATTGATGAGCGCATACCAATGGTCTCCCCTGGTATCCCCCACTCGTTACATCTAGGCCGATTCCGTAACTAAATCTAATCTACTCAATATCAAGGATCCGTTTTGAAATATTGCCAGTCGCAAGGTCCTAACCATTGCGGCGCTCGTGTAATAGCAACGATATCAACAACCACTGTCAACCACTGTCAAGGTATTCTCATCTATCAGCCTGTCGGAAAATTTGCCAACGGAACCGATAAACCACGATAAAAATTGACTGTACAAACTGTTTTTCGACGGAAATGTATTTAGAAAGATGTTGACAGAAAATTGCGAGTCTAGTTTTCTTTTAATAAGTCGAGCCCTATAATATCAGGCGAAGAACTGTACCCGTCGTAAAACAACCGAGGCATTTGACAAATTGATCACACGAGGTTTGCCGAATGATTTTCCTCCTTCACTAAAAAAAAAAAAGAAAACTGTTAAATTAATCGAATGAACGACTCCTGTCCAGAGCGTGAGCTGAAACACATGTGATACAATTTCAAGCTTCTTTTCGCCGTAAAACTCTCAACTAATCGGACTATGTAGAACAAAGGTCAGACTGCTAGTTCATTGCAGTCTGATCTTGATCTACATACATGTAGTGCACGAAAGCGCAAAGAGTCGTGTTCAGTAGTTGTAGGATTTAGGGCTTTAGTTCACGATAATAAGAATTCGATTTAAGCCACATTATCTTCCTCTAGGTGGCATTTTTCAATTACATACCTATCATTCGGCAAACCTCGGATGATCCGATGATCAAGTCCCTCAGCTGTATCACGTAGCTTGATATGCACCTACAGGATACATTTCTTCGCCGGATGTACACCGTTTACCGTTTTTAAAAATGTAAGGCTCTTCTTTAAAATAAAAATATGAGCCATTTTTCTATCGATCTCTTTCTAAGAATGTTTCTGTTGACAAACATTCTGTACATTTAGTTTTTAGCGTTGTTTATCCATTCCGCTGGGAGCTTTCATCGACAGATCGATGAATGTGAATAGTTTCACCGTGGTTGTTCATGTCGTTGCTAAGCGACTTACCTAGGCGCCGCCATGTTTAAAGCCCGGCCGGGTAGCTCAGTTGTTAGCGTATCTGACTCGTGAACCGGAGGTTGCGGGTTCGATACCCGGTTGCGGCGAACTTTCTTTCCGGCGATTTTTTGCCTCTCACATCTGATGCATTTGAGAAAAGTAGTCAGTGGCTTTGGAAAGAAAATTGTGTCAGTACTGGTGTGAAAAAGCCATGAAACACATGGGTGCGTCACTGACCATCATGATATGATCTAAGCTGTTAAAATGGCGTTAAACTTCAATTCACGCCAAACAAAGCCACGTTTAAGATCATGTGATGGGCAGTTCAAAACGGACACCGCCTTTATTGCGACGAGGTTAGATGCAGGTATCGAATCGGCCTAGTTATGACGCGTAACATACCCATCTCATTTGGGTATTCTGGGTACAGAACCGGACTTCTTTTCAAAACGGCAACCGTTAATTCGAATTTCAAAATAAACGTTTAGTCAATAAAACGCTTCTTGGTACGATTCAGGCTAGCCATGGTTAGCTAGCATGTAACCTAGGTACCAGTCATTTATAAACACAGCCCCTATAAGCTTGAGAAACAGCACCGGTATAAGCCCAGAATTTGGGGACGTTTTTTTTTTGTCGTCAAAGTCTGTTGACGGTTTTCCTCATGTCTGCTAGTATATGTAGAAACTGTATACAAGGATTTGCAGTAAACAATCGTAATTTTTTAGAAATAATTTTTCCTGTGGAAAATTATCTTACATCTATGAAATTTGGAGCGATGAATAGGCTTGATTTTTCCATATACTTATTATTAACAGCCATTTTAAGCTTGCTACTTTTTTAGCGGCAGAGTGTTTTTGTTTACGCACCACGTAAAAATTGGAGAGGTCATCAGACCTCTCCAATAGTGGTGAGTTTAAAAGGCAGACTGCCACAGAATTTGCTGTCTAAATCCATTTTTCTTGCGAAATTGTTCTGATACACAGTCTGTTTCTTCATGGTTTTGTAAATAAAGCGAAATCAAAAAACCGAAACAGGAAATAGACGTGGTTTATTTATATATGACGAATTTCAGAAAAGATTTGTTATATTAATTTGCCATGGTTGCAAATGACCTCTCAAATAATTGTAATTTTTCATTAAACAAATAAATCTAAGCAGAAGAAAAAATAAGAAGAATTTCGTTAAAAAAGAGAAAGAAGACCGCTGAACAAGATCATGCGATTTGAAAACGCGGGAAGAAGGTCAAATGACCGTCATGTAAAGCATTTATAAGCTTGAGGATTCTACGCGGCGGCTTTTTGCTTGTTTGTTTACATGTACCAAAATATATTGAAATGAAAAGCTTATAATCTATTTGAAAGCATTGATGCTGACCTCTCCTGGCTTCTTTTGTAAAGAAGCCAACTTGTTTTATCCTATACAGGATAGTGATGCGTCATAGCAGACAGCACTCGTCACAACTCGGCCGATTCCGTGCCAGTGTCTAACCTCGTTCGTATCAAGGCGGTTTCAGTTTTGAAATACTGCCAGACACATGATCTTAAACATGGCGGTGCCCTGTAAATCGATTAGTAATAGCAACAACAGCCACGATAATAAGCAACCTATCGGTGCAAAATGCCGGAGTAAATGATGGACAGAGTTAGAAAATAAATGTTAAACCGTTTGTCATCAAAAATGTATTTCGGAAGATTTCCGAGGAAAATTGTGACTAGTATTTGCTTTCTAAGTGGAGTATTACGATTTTAAGAACGGTGAAGCGATGTACTTCCCGCGAAGAAATGTACCGTGTGGGTGCATATCAAGCTATACCATTCGGCATACCTCGGGTGATGGGAGCCATCAAATCCCTCGGCTGTATCTGGTAGCTTGATATGCACCTACACGGTATATTTCATCGCCGGAAATACGCCGATTTACCGTTCTGAAAATTGTAAGGCTCCTCGTAAAACAGAAAATCTGAGTATCAATTTTCTATCGAAATCTTTCTAACTATATTTCAATTGACAAATAGTTCGTACATTCATTTTTTAACGTGGTTCATCAATTGCGATTAGTTTTCACCAACAGATAGCTAGATGTGAATTACTTCATCGAGGTTGTTTATGTCGTTGCTAAACGATTGATAGTGGCGCCGCCATGTATAAGATCACGTGACTGGCAGTTCAAATGGAAACGACCGTTATACAGACGATGTTAGATGTAGGTACGGAATCGGCCGAGTTATGACGAGTGGTCAAGCTACATGATATAGCCGAGGGACCTGATCATCCGAGGTTTGCCCAATGAGTAGACAGTCTAATCTTCGAAGAATATGACATGCGCAGACTAAAAGAGAAAGTAGGTTTTTCCCACTTTCCCAATTTGATTTGCTCCATTTAATGCCTGGATGCTCAAAAGGTTAGCGGTCTTTTTTTCACTTTATGTCCATGTAGCTGGTTTTAGATATTTTTTACAATATTTTTCGTCATTGAATCTTTATTAATTAACTGAAATATATAAGACTATATGATGCGTTTATGTCCATTGCTTTTGATATAATTTTAAAAGATTTTTGTCGATCGCTATTCTTTTGTCTTGGCAAAAATTTTGATTTGATCCTGCACTGCCTGTCTGTCTGTCTGTCTCAGTTTGTGTGTGTATGAATATGCTGTATGCAGAAAAAGTTCACCGCGTAACGCAGAAGGCAGTAGACTACGTAGATTGATTGGTTGACAGGTGCTTTACGCTGCTTTCAACTTTATATCAGTCATATCACGGTCAGAGCTCGCTTATTCATGTATGTCCAGGGTTTCACCAGTACTAGGCTAGAGCTCTAAAGTGTACGTAGATTGAAACTGAAAGTAAAAGCACGTCAATCCTATCTATGTACAGATAAACTTTAAACTCGTCTATATTGATAGGATTTACATACAACATATAAGATGTCGTTGTAATGATGAGATTTCTGTATGCAGGAGCAAAAAAAATGTTTGGGGAATAACTTTTAAAAAAATGTGGGAAAAGGAGAAAATGCTGTTTACCAGCATTTTCTCCTTTCTCCTTTTTCCACACTTTTTAAGCCTGTCTGAAAGCGCGTTAACCTTTGGAAATGGGCTATACCATGGAGCGCTTAATAAAATCAAATACTCGTCATGGTGTCAAGGGTGTTTTGGCCAGTAGGCTATACATCCAAGATTAAACTGCATTCTGATCTTAATCTGCACTGTCTGTAAAAGATGGTCTGGTCTTAATCTACATTAGGCACAAACCAGCATTTGCTTCTTTTTTCCCCACTACGTTTAACTGTTATCTATGAGAGGTAAAAAAGAATTTTGAAATCAGGCAAAAAGTAAACAAAAGACAAAGCTACCTGGCAGGTTTTAACCTTGTTTTGAAATTATTTTCTCTGTCAGCGACTAACACCTGGACCGATCGTACAATGGCAGATTGTCATCTTCATAATAATTTCCATACTTTGAAATGGTATGATATAAATTCAAATGCATTTTAACACCCACTTCGTTTACTTCAGGGCTTTATTGTTACTTTTAAGGAGACATCTGTTTCATGATAAAATAATGCAGACAAGCAGACTAAGGCATCCGAAACCTAATTACGTTGCATGTCTTTCTCATAATTGGCCTACAACACGCGAAAGGGGGCATTCGGACATTTGCATAAAGTGTCTCGGATCAGCCTGCGGTGGCTGATCCGAGACGACACTTTACGCGAATGTCCAAATGCCCCTTTTCGCGTGTTGCTTGCCATATCATACACCTACACAAACAACCTAACAGTATGTCCACTCCATCTCTTTGCTTTCAGTAAGGGGAGATAAATATTAAAGCTATAACACTTCGTTAATACATATGAGCCGTGCTCTGGCGAAAGGGGGCTTAATGCATCTTCGTACTCCATCATACCAAGCAATTCATCAAATACATATGGATCCATAACAGTCAATTTTGTTAACAACCGACTGATTCATGAGGTAGACTGGTCCTTGGACGTACAGAAAATTGACCAATTGTGAAAAGTTTCGGCCCAGGTCAGACTGCGCAGGCTGAAACTATTTACAGATCCATTAAGTCTCCTTTTCACAGATTTTGATGCTCTCTTTTCCACAGAAGCTGTACATTTTCCTTTTTGATTTGGACTTTCTGCAAAAATGGTTTAAGTAGTGCATAACAACTTCAGAGTTACTGGATCATGTAATCGAAACTGTAATGAATAATTTATCACCCTATATGTATGAGAGCCCTTTCCTCATGAAATATAATTAGACTTTCCTCATTGGTCTACATTTATATACATGTACTGTCTAGAAAAGTATGTTAAGTGGCGCTAAGCAAACCTAAAGCTACTTCATTTGTAATCGATTCTGAGATGAAGACTGCCAGCAAGAGCAAGCACAGCTTTTTTTTGGCCAGGGATTTTTTTTTCACAGTGTGTAGATATTGATTCACAATATCAGAAGATCGTAACGAAGGGATAAATTGGTTTCGGGGTTTCCTCTGCTGGGTGGTTAACCCTTTACCAGACGACAAAATTTTAGATTCTTCCAAATTCAAAACAGCTAAAAACGACTAATAAGACACGGTTCAAGTGACGAGAATTGTCTCTGAAAGGTAAGAAAACATTGTAGGAAAAGGAGAAAATGCTGGTTACCAGCATTTTCTCCTTTTCCCACAATGTTTTCAAAAGCCTTCTTCCTCGGGGTCGTTTAAACACGGGATCGTCTGGTAAACGATTCAGGCGTTGAATCTGTAAAAAGGAAATCCTGATTGCAAAACTGCCGACGAAACGTGTCACCATAGAGATGTCTTTGCAAAGCACTGTGGAATCTCCATAACTGGTGCATTTCTAGTTAGCTGTTTCCAGTGACATGACTAAAGTAGAGCTGTCGCAGACCGATGATATAAAGGGCTATATAGCATTCAACAGTTACCATAGTGACATTTAAAGGCTCACAAGTTCCAATAGTATATGAAGGGTTCCGTTAAGATTTCAGCCAAATTTATTAAAATATGAGCCATGCTCTGTGAAAAGGGGGCTTGATGTACCTGCGAAAGTATCGACCCAGGTCAGCCTGCGCAATCCGCGCAGGCTGACTTGGGCCGAAACTTTTCGCTATTGGTCAATTTTCTGTATATCCAAGGACTAGTCTACCTCATGATAAAGTCGATCGTTAAAAAAAAGTGGATATTATTGATCCATAATTATTTGATGGCTTGCTTGATACCATGGATCACGGAGATTCATTAAACCCCCTTTTGCCAGAGCATGGCTCTTATGTAAATGGAGAAGTGTAAACAAAATTACTTCTACGTACAGACGAATAGACAGACAGACGAATAGATTGACCTTATTCCAACACATCGCCTCGAACTTTGTTGCTGGTGTATTTATTAAAAGCACAGTATGAAATCTAGAGTCCTCTTCATCCACGCGGCTTTGCACATGGATTCCTGTTCACTTTTTATCAGACGGCAAGAATTTAGACTTGTCCAAAGTAGTAGATAGTAAAATGGGAACGCTGGCTAAAAATTGGTCGCAAATCGCAAAAATAGCCAGCATTCCCACCACAACTCACCACCCACATAAATTTCTAATCGACTAACTAGTTAACCAGACAGACCGACTAACTAGTTAACCACGAATCTAAGACTAACTTAAATTTCAAAATTTTTAATAAACAATTATATTCAGAATTAAAACAACATAATGGAAAACTATTTAGGTATTGTGATTAATAATGATTTAAATGAATTATTTAGTAATCATGGACTGGATTTGTTACGTAAATATTATTTATTAGATGGGGAAACTCCTCAACAAGCATTTGCAAGAGCCAGTGTGGCTTATAGTAAAGGTGATTTAGCGTTTGCACAGAGAATATATAATTATGTATCTTCTCGTAAATTTATGTTTTCTTCTCCTATATTGAGTAATGCTCCACTACCAGATACAAAAGGGCAAAAAAGTCAACCAATTTCCTGTTTTTTGAGTTACGTTCCTGATAAAATAGAGGGTATCATTGATCATCTAAGTGGCACATGTTGGTTTACAGTAGTAGGAGGAGGAATAGGAGCAGACTGGAGTTCAATTAGATCATCTGATAGTAAATCACCTGGACCAATTGCATTTTTAACACCTATCAACGCAGCAATAAACTCATATAAACAGGGGAAAACAAGAAAAGGGAGTTATGCTGCATATTTAGATATTACACATCCAGAAATAACCGGATTTATCTCAATGAGGATACCAACAGGTGGAGATATTAATAGAAAAAATTTAAATTTATTTAATGCTATTAATATCACTGATGACTTCATGGGAGCGGTTAAAAATGGTACAAATTATGGCCTTATAGATCCAAAAACAAAAGTTAGAACTCCAACAAATGCCAGGAGAATATGGGAAACCATTCTTGAATCCAGAAGTAGAATAGGAACACCATATTTAAATTTTATTGATACTATAAATGCAGATCTACCTCAAGTAATGAAAGACCAGGGATTAAAAATCCATGGAAGTAATTTATGTAATGAGATTCATTTACCTACTGACGCAACTACAGATGCTGTATGTTGTATATCATCCGTAAACGTTGAGTATTATAGAGAACGGGATGAACAATTTATAAGAGATATTGTAAGATTTCTAGATAATGTATTAGATGTATTTATCTCAAATGCTCCAGACAACATTAAGAAAGCAAAGAAAGGAGCAATAAGAGATAGACCATTAGGCCTAGGAGTGATGGGATTAGGATCTTTTTTCCAAAAAGAAGGTATTCCATTTGAACCAGATGAAGCAAACAAACTTAATATTGAGATATTTAAGAAAATGAAAGAATATGCATTAAAGGAAACCGAACAACTGGCAAAAGAAAGAGGAGAATGTCCTTCAATGAAAGGCACAGGAAGACGAAACTCTCATTTATTGGCTGTTGCCCCAACATCTAACAGTTCATTAATTATTAATTGCTCTGCTTCTATTGAACCAAATATAGCGAATGCATATGTATTAAAAACACGAGCAGGATCGTTTCTATTTAAAAATAAATATTTAGAAGATGAACTAGGAAAGATAAACCTCAATAACAAAGAGACTTGGGATTCTATAATAAAAAACAAAGGTTCAGTAAGTCATTTACCGTTGTCTGATGAGACAAAGAAAGTTTATAAAACAGCTAAAGAAATAGATCAGTTAAAAATTATAGAATATGCCGCGGACAGACAGAAATATATATGTCAGGGACAATCATTAAATGTATTCATAAGCGCAGCCGCCACAAAAAGGGAAGTCCATGAGATCCATTACAAAGCTTGGGAAATGGGATGTAAAGGATTGTATTATTACAGAGGAGAAGCTGTAGACAAGGCCGAAGATATTTCTACTTCTCCAAAAGAATGCTCCAGATGTGTAGCATAATTATTAAATTGTTAGAATGACAATTTAGTAATTTATATAATAGTGTGGTTGAAAATGTGTGTTTTGCAGGTTGAAAAGTAGGATTTGGAGATTTGTGCAAGGATAACTTTATTTTTTAAAGTTATATTTTATAATGCCCCCAAGCTAACGTGTCAATCTTGTTCTCCAAGACAAACCTTTTATCATCACTTGATCCTAACGCTTTTTTGTTTAACTCTTCATTATACATATCATGACCCCTACTTCTTAAAACAGTCATCTTTCTATACTTTTCTTTAAGCAAACACTCTTTGTAATTATCAAAATTTATCTCTTTCTTGATAACCGCTTTTTTAACACCTTTACATCTTTTATCTTCCTCACCATCTAAAGTTTCATAAGCATACATTTTTGCTCCTAGACCAACAAACTCAGTCATAATCTTACCACCTAACTCATCTTTAAACTTTCCAACTATTCTTGCATTACAATCATTTTTTAAAAAATGATCTTTAGGATAATTGCTTGTATCAAACATTTCAGGTACATCTTTTTCCATATCCTTATACAAATTTTTAGTTTCTATTTCAAGAATAAAACTATCTGTATCAGTATAGCACATTCTAACCTTTTCACTATACTTAGCTTTAAAGTAATTATAATAAGTTTTTTGCATATGTGTTTTACTAATATCTAAGATGCTTAATCCTGAATAAATAGGTTTAATGTATTTTATGTCAGTCTTTTTCATGTAAACCGCTGTTAGGTTTTCATCAAATATTGTTGTGTGGGTATAGTTTGGTTTTGCTACTAATTTCCTATAACGCTCTTCATTAGAAACCAGGTGTATCGTTACTCTATTTCTTAAGTTTTCCATAGTCTTACCAAAGACTGAATTATTCATCAACTTAAAAAACTCTTTTTCAAAATTATTTTTAGCTGCTTTTCTTAGTTCAATGTTTGTATTAATGTATGACTTAAGCCATGCACTTTCCTCAAACTTAATTCCTCGACGTATTTTAGTAATCTTTAAACCTAAATCAACACATGTTTTTAAGGCTTCATGATGAATAACATAATTCTTTTTATTATTTAAGTTTGGAATAAGTTTTTCTACTTTTTCTATCTTTAGACGTTCGGGTGCTAAAGGAAAGTCATTGTGTAAATCATGTAATTCTTTAGGATACTCTAAATCTACTTCTAATACACATGGGATTTTTTGCCAAATTTCTAATTCTTTCTTTTTCATCCATTTAAAATCATGAGTAGGAAGAGGACGACTCATTGTCCAAGGGTAAAGGCTGTTTGCATCTATATATAATAAATATTTTGATGGTTTACTAGGATCATATAATTCACCCATATCCTCATTATTTGCTTTTACATATCTTTTGCTACACATACTAACACCTCCTTTAATACCTAATTCTACCATCAAAAGCATATCAGGATCAGATAAAAGCTCTAGGTTTACTTTTGTTATTTTCAATGCTGCATCCCAAGCTAAACCAGGAGCAGTATAATACCAACTAGGATCTAAGTCATAGTTTTCACAGCAAACATCTCTAAAGTTTTCAAAAACATCTGCTAAAAGCAATACATCTATTTTATTGTAAACTTCTAAGTAATCCTTAAACGTTTTCATATTAAAAGCTTTCCAAACCTTTTGCGCATGAGCGTAATCTTCATCTGTAATTCCTTCTTTGTTTAAACTAGAGTAAAATGCTTCTTTGGGTGGTAATTTTTCTTCTTTAAGTTTATCAAAAGAATCTAGGTACTCATAAGGAAAAACTCCTTTTCTCCTAACTAACGGTAGTTGTTCTTTAGTGAAATATTTTGCTAAAATTTTTAACTGACTTTCCTCTAAGTTGCTTGAAAGTTTATCCAAACTAGAACTCATAAACTTAAAGCTATCAAGGAATCTAATTTTATGGTTTATATTTTCTCCAACCCAAATGTCTTTACTAAGACAAATATATTTCTCTTCATTATTTGGTATACAATCAATCTTTCCAACAGATTTACCAAGACATTTAGTAAAAAGATGAGCATCATATCCACTAAGATTATGAAGGTACACAGGTGTGAAGTTAGGATTTTTAGCTTTTAGGTTGCATTTATTATGTGCGGCGCCTCTATATTTACCTGTAAAATGACTATGATCTCTTACTCTACAATTAGCATGATTAAATTTACCACCACAAATCCAGCAGTGTGTTTGTTGTTTATATTTCATTTCTTCCTCTATTGTCATTTCAATAGGCTTTGGGTTTTGGTGGTACCGTTGATGGATTTCTTGTATATCATCTTTCAGCCAGTTTATAAAAACTTCCTCAGCATTTTCTCCAGTATAACTTCTTTCTACAGGAGCACACACAGTATCATCAAAACATTTTATAATATAGGAAAAACTGCAAAGTATATGCTTTTGACGCTGTATAGTATAACTTTTTTCTGGGTTTGGTTGACATGTGTATATTGGTTCTAAAACACTTTCAAAATCAGCGTATACAGCAAAGGGAACCCGAAGTTTTCTAGCATGGTTTTCAAAATCTAACATGGTACCTGGTTTCGGCATTTCTAAAATAATAGGTTCATGTTCATTACAGTATCGCATATGTTTCTCTAAAAGTTCTTTACTACCAAAATGATTCATACATCGTTTACAACATTCTATATTTCCATTATGAGTATTTGTTACTTGTTTTCTCACTAAACTATTAAATTTCTTTATAAGGGCATAGTGCATGTTTTCCTCATCTTTAGTAAAAAGAAGGTCGATATGATTACTTTTTTCATCTTTTGTAAGCCTAAGAGGATAAATATATTTTTTTATTTCCTCATACCCATACACATTTACACTAATTTCTGAATTTTGTTTTTCAAACTTGTCTATATCTTTAAACGAAACAGGATAATTTATTCCTTCCATGTTTACACTACTTTCCTTTGCTTGTAAATCCTTGTCAGCTCTCTCTGCATTATGCTCTTTAGGATTTAACGCTCTTAAAACACACCATAAAAAGCATTTGTCATCTTTATTTTTCATATTGATAACTGCTTTTTTGTTAGCAATCCATTTTGGTAAAGGTAAGTGACCATTAGCTCTTAAAGGAATATAAGCAGCTGTATGTAATTCTAACCGCACTATACTTCCAAAAGTCCAACCACTACCTTCTCTTTGAAAATTAGCTAAATTTTCTAAAACTTCATCTATCATTTTATTCAACAAATCCTTTACTTCTCCTCTGTTTAAATTTAAATGTTGTTCACTATGAAAAGCACGTTCAACAGGACCTGACCAAGATTTGTCATTAACCATAATTTACACCTAAGTACAAGTTTTACCTTTGTTTGTAAATTATTTTGAAAAAGTATTTATAAGAGGCATCCACGTTTCTGCGAAAAATCTTTGTGGGCTATAATTTTCTCTACCCTCTATAACATGTTGAGTAGCATACCCTCTAAATGCGGACTGAGCAGCTCTAATCTCAAACGGTCGCCTTGGAGGGTAATTTTCTCTAACATGTTCAACAATTTCATCTAACACTTGTGGTATTTGTGTTGTCTCCACATTACCGGTTAACCAATTACCAAAATCAGTTATTCCTCTTTGTATGAATTCTGGTACGACAGCTGAGGCTAGTCGTCTTGCTCCTGAGTAAACATTAGACGCAACTCGTCTACCCATGTTTGTAAATCTATTAAATAAACTCATTTTTATATAACAGATATAATTTCTTAAGCAATTTTTTCTATTTGTTTCAAAAAATTTTATTATAACAATGTCATAATAAAATTACTGAATGCAAATCTTATATTTATTTTTCCAAACCCTTCCATTCCAGTTCACAATCGTTTGAGGTCAATGATCTATAAATTTACCCGCCATGTAAATTGATGGAAAGGTTTTTATTTCACCAGTTTCAACATCCTCTAAACTAACTTTTTTAGGATTATGCATAATAGTTTTTAATCTATCAAACCTAGGGTCCTTACTTTTTCTTTTTTAGGTGACACAGCTGACTCCTCTGGAAACAAACCATGTTCTTTCACCAACTTAGCTAACCGCTCTTTATCCCAGTATGAGCAGAAATTTATATTATTTTCTTTAAGAATTTTTTTTAAATCTGTAGTCTTTATCATCTTTTAATAGGAAAGAAAAATCTTAATACACTACACTCATTTTATTTCCATCAGACTGGAAGTTAATTAGCTTATCACTAATAACAACAGCATATGCCTCTGTGTTTGCAGGTACATTTTCAGCAAAATTTGCCTTGATATGGATATCGCTGACTGAGTATTTTAATCTCTCACTCTGTTTGGAAACGTCAAACACAAACAAAGGATAAAGGGTTTTATAATCTGGGGGAGTAATGTTAGGTTTTGACACCAATTCATCCATGTTATAAAACTTAGATCTAAACAGAGCAGCATCACCGTACACTCTACTAAATTGATGCGCAGCGAATGAAAGATTATAGTCAACCGCAGGATATCTAGTGGAATTTAACGTAACATAGATATTGTTAATGTTTGTATGATCAAATATTGCTGGATTTTGCTCTTGATCACCATTTTTACCAGTCTGAAAGCCAACAATGATAAAACGTGGCACCTCAGGTGATGTTTTGCTAGAAAGTCTCCAGGTAAATGATGATGACTGAGGAACCGCGATAGAGTCGCACTGCCTCATTCTATATCCAACCGGTATTTTTTCTTTTCTCTCGATAATTTTATAAAGTACCATCTTCTCTCCATCTGTAGGTAGAACATGTGGCATAAACCAAGATATTTTAATTAAATTAATTCTGCCATCAGCAGGAGCAGCATTATCTCGAAAGATTGCATCATCATCATAATTTCTTGTCAAGGTGAGAGTTTGCTTCATTCCATACAATATTTTACTATAATCATCACAAAAACCAAATATATGTTTTAATGGAACTCTAAAGCTAAAGGTACCTCTTGGAAGGGCATCCCTAATAATATACCTTCTTCTTACTTCAAAACCAGTGTTTCCAGCAGCTGCAGTATTTGTTGTATCCTTATACCACAATTGGTTTAACCCTTGTGATTTTGAGAAGTCATCTGGGTATTTTAACAACCCAAGCATTGTAGTAGCCTGGCCAGGATTCAATATGGATTCAATCTCCATACCTGACAGTTGATACTTAATATTTTTAAAAAGATACATGAGACCATTGTTTGTTAAAGAAATATTGGTGTTAGCATCGTAAACTGCTCCAGTATCACTTCTTAATAGTTCGCCTATAATAAGTAAATAACTCTCACTAGGATGTGTAAAAATATCTTGAGTTTCAATGTCAATCCTAATATCTCCTCCTGAGGTGTTGAGATGTGTACGTGTGATTGGTTGATACTCATGGTGCTCATACTCAACAATACTATCATCTTTTAAAATTGGGTCAGTTATTTTTAAAATGTCCATTTTATTATTACAATTATAATTTTTAAATAAAAATTATAATTATGTACTTTACTCTAACCAAAGCTGGGTGAAAGACTTATTTTCATCATTAACAAACACACCTTTAAGTTTAATGCTTTTTGCAGTATCTATTTTAGTTTTAGGATAAACTCTATTACCATATACAAGTGTTATTTGAGGTATATTCCACTCTTGTAAACGTTCATTCACCTTTTCCTCAATCTCTTTCATTGCAATTACTTCTTCAGG
Organism: Hippopus hippopus; assembly: GCA_946811185.2. Lineage (NCBI taxonomy): Eukaryota > Metazoa > Mollusca > Bivalvia > Cardiida > Cardiidae > Hippopus > Hippopus hippopus. The sequence goes on along the minus strand of OX328102.1, from coordinate 7,762,557 downwards.
AGATAACTTCACAATGGCTTTTTTATAACCATATTTTGTGTTATTAATTTCAAGGATTTCACAATCTTCTAATTTTAACAATGCACCTACTATAGTAATAGAACTAGTATTGTATTTTTTATAATCTACACTATTAAATTTTAATTCTGGCATTTTCTTTTTTAAGCAATATTTTTTTCCTTAACTTATTTTTATTTTTTCTTCATACTACTTTAATGCCTGCTCCACTGTTTAATTTTTTAACTAAATCTTGAATAGCAATGGCACTTCCTTCTATTAGGGTATTAATGTCTTGCGTTTTAGGTGTATCAGCGGGTTTCGGTGGTGTGCTATATCTTTGTAAAATTTTCTTTGATTTTGGTGTTAAAGCTTTTGTAACTAATTTTTTTTCCCGCGTCTACAGCTGCACTCTTTCCAACCTCTAAAGCTTTCTTTGCCCCTGCCTTAGCTACACTTTTTCCCACGTCAAGGGCAGAAGATGCAATTTGTTTAGCTGCGCTGCTTGTAAAAAGCCTCGCCAAAAAGTTAGCAATACTATCAAAGATTCCGGAACCACCGTATGAATATCTTTTTTTTAAATCCGTGTTTTTTATTGATAATCATTTTTTTTTTTTATAGTATAGACATTAAATTTTTATAAGCGTTTGAATCTAAAACACCTTGTCTTTTTAATTCATCACAAATGCTCACTAACTCGTTTCTTACACCTGTGTTGCCTGCTTTTTTACTTGCCAACAACAGGTCTAGTCTTTTTATTGATGCGTTAGGGTCACACGGGATAACAATTCCTTCTCCAAAGTATCTTCCACTATCCCAAAGTTTGGAAAGAATGTTTCTCCATTTATATGATTTACCGCTTTTTGGAGAATTAGATTTTGGGTCATTATTACGATAGATGGTATTGCTGTATACCATTATCTCCTTGTAATTTTCAAGATCCTCATCATTGTAAATATCTTTGTCTGGTTTTTTAGATACGATTGATTCCCATAAACCAGGTGTACCTTCATAATACCTATCACCAACTAAAATATCATCGTCTAAAATGCTGACTGGTGTGTTACCAATATAAAATGTACCATCTTTGTCATATAACCCATACGTTGTATCAGTCTCATACAACGTAGAAGCAAACCTTCTTAGGTACTTCTCCGCGAGTGGTCCAACAAAAACTGGATAGTGCTCTTCTTTTTTTCTCATTTCTTTCTGAAATCGCCTAATCTCAGCAATTTCTTCATCTGTCAGTCCTTCTGGTTTTTCGTAAGCTTTGATAGATGGAAATGCTGAAAAAGTAATAGCTTGTGGTAAGTTTTCTACACCTTCTTTAATAGGTTTAAGTCCTTCTGTAATCACCTTTGTTGTAGCTTTTTGTGTTTCCGTAATAGGTTTAAAAAACTTTGAAAGATCTGTTTGAAGTTGTCGTTCGCCTGTTCTCTCTGCTAGCAGATTATCCCGAATCTTCTTTTTTGTTTCAAGATACTCCTTTACAATTAAGTCCCTTTTTGCAGAATCAGTGATTTTTAAAAAAGACATTTTTTAATTACTAAAACATTTTTTATCCTAGTTTTTATCTCAGCTTTTAGCATAGTTTTTATCACGTTTCATAACTAAAGCTGCATGAAAACTTTATTTTTGGACTTTTAATATTCAAGCGGCCCACCATGATGTTTTTCAACCAACCTCCGAAAGGACTCCCTTTGCTCACGCCTCCCTCTCTCAATTAAACTTTCTTCATTTTCGGTAGATATCTTCTTCTTAGTCTTTGTTCTTATTTCATCCTTCATCTTCTTATACTTCTCTTGTTCTTCCATGATAAGTTTAAACTCTTCATCTGATATATGATTATCAACTGAAGCATTAGATATATGTGAAGCAATTGTATCAAGCTTAGCATCAGCTATCATCCGAATCTTTTGATGTTTTTCTCCTTTTGTTTTTGAATTTCTTACTACATATTTACCTACCATTGAGAGTAATCAGGTTGCTGCACTTGTAATTTCTAAACCTAATGCTATTGGTACCGCTACAACTGTACCCAATAATATGGCTCCCCCAACACCAGAAGCCATTGTTAGCCCGATCAATGCTGTATCAATACTATCAACAATTCTTGCGGCTCTAAAATATTTCTTGGCAAGGGCTTCTCTTTTTTGAATTTCATTCTCAAGAAACTTCTGTACTTCGGATATCTTTTGTAAACGGTAGGAATGTCCTTTCTCATCCCCTATTGTGTGCATCTCAATAGGTGGAGCGCTTGCAGTATTTCTTTTTTGAGGTAGTGGAGGATAAATTTTATTAGGATGTTCTTGATCTGTATAGATGCCATTTTTTATTAAAATGATAATTTTTTATATCAAGATTGTAGATATTTTAGTTAGCAGAATAACTCACCCTCAGGTATTTCAATTGTTTTTTGTGAGAAATTATAAATGTAGACTAAGATATCATTAGTCTCATTATCAAGATGTATTCCGTTAAGAATGCTTAAACTATCTTTCCATTTATTACTAACAGATATCACTACAACTCCTCGTGGAGTTATATAACCAAATCCTAGCGAAAGTCTCATACCATCACTAGGAGGAATCTTGATATCTACTTGTGAGTATATTTTCCATTTTAGAGGATCTTGCTTTAAGGGAGGATATCTTACTCTATGTAAATGAGGTTTCCAAAATATAGTTTTATGTTGAGTAGTAATATTAGGTTTTATACCAAATTTGTATATATCCATTTTTATTTTTACTTGTTACAAATAATATTTAAATATTATTATTTATAACATTACAATATAGCTCCTAAGATAGGGATATTAGCAAATGGACTATTAGGCCCAAGTAAAAGTCCTTTTCCATCATAAATTTTTCCTTCTTGCTTTAAATACAAACCATCACCAGCAGACTCTAACCCTTTACCTTTGTATGGCTTTAAGTATAATCCAGATCCATCAGTTTCCACCTGACAAACGCAACCTCCTTTTTTAAGATAAAGACCAGAACCAATTGCTTTTTGTACTCCTGATGAGGCTAATCCGGATAGAGCACCAACACCTAAAGCTGGTAAAACAGTTTTTGCTAACATCGGTAAAGCACTAGCAGCCAACCCAGCTAACATTCCAAGAAAACCTCCCTCTATTTTCATATTATGTTTAAGTTGTTTTGCAGTCATTCTGATCGTGATACCCTTACCATCCTCATAGGCTTTAGCTATTTTTTTTTGCTTGTGAATTGGTAATTGCTAAAACATCATTACCTTGTAAACCTTCATAACCTAAACGAATACTTACCGGACAACCACCTTTAACAGCATATTGAAGCTTTTGCTTTTGTCCTTCCGATATATTAACTTTAACAGTAGTGTAATTTGTCATTTTTATATATAATTCTTTTTTTATTTTATCTCGCTTCTCTAATATGAAATCTAATTGTTAAATTTTCGCCTCTAAGATTTAGTAAATTACCATCTTGGTCTAATATTTACCTCTAAGCTATGTATTTCATGTAATGTTATTGGTAAGTATACTAAATTAAGTGGTGATTCAATTATCTTATATCCAGGTGCAACATCTGGGAAAAAAGAGTAAATAGTGTTTTTTGTTGAACCATTAACATAACTTCCTGAAATAATATCTATGTTAACAAGCAAACTGTTTATACTAAGAATGTTCACTACATTCTCCGACTCGTAAAATCCTTGTGTATATTTAACGTGAGTAAATCCTAATACTTTGGCAATAGAGTTTGGTTGATTAAAATCTACTTGATAACCATCTCCTGGAGTAAGAACAGACTTTAGGGTATTGGTGTTTGCAGAAATGTTAATATAATACTCTTCATTAACTTCATCGTAATGACCTGTTTTTCTCATTTCCTGGTGAATGGTATCATTAATGTCAACAAGGTCATAACTTCCTTCAGGTATTTTTATTTTAATCCATGAAGTACCATTGTCTCGAGAATAAACGAATATGTTGTTTGTTGCATCAATGTTTGGAAAAGAGTAGTAAGTTTCAAGGTTTACTAAAGCTATTTCATATTTCTTATCCTTTTCCAGCTGAATAGGGGGATTAAACCTTGTTCTAAAACGTGTTTTGTTGTCGCTTACTATAATTTGAAATGATGTTTTGTGTTCCGTATTTTTTACAATTTGTTCTAAAAGATCTTCCATTTTTTAAAAAAGTGAAAATATTATTTAGTTGGGTAAATAATATTTTTTATACTGACTTAGGTATGTAAAAATTGTCAAAACCGTTTCTATACTTCCCATCGTGTTTTTTACTGGTTAAATCAATGATAGCAAAACCATGCGGTCTTTCCCATGCTCTTTTACAAAATTCCCTAAATTCATCCTTTGGCATATCATCACCTACATGATCACTATAAATATGGTTAATGTCTTTTAGGTCTTGTCGGAAAAGACAAATAAAATTAGCGTTTTCTCTAATAGTTTGCCTTGGTAGTCTAAAATAATTTTGTGAAAGGTAAAAGCAGTCAACATTACTATGTCTTCCACGAATGTAGTAACACTCACATTTGCTTTGCTTTTCTAAAAGTAAATCATCAAAAATCATTAAGTTTTTATTTTCTGGGTTTAACTCTCTTGGATCAGGCACATCACTCGCATTTTCAAAAAAGTTACAATTTATATCCGATTTGTTTTTAAACGACTTAACCCATTCCTCAACTAAAGCTGTAGGGGATACATTTAATTCTTGTATTTCGTCACGCATGTTAAACAACTTTAAAATACATTCTTTTGGTAGTTTTTCTTCAAAAGCCTTTTTTAGTATTCGGTATTCTGGTTGAAAAAGGCTTTTTCCAAAAACACTTAAATCATTATAGTCGAGCCAACCTGGTCTAAGTAAAAGGTTTAACAGTAAGGTAGTTTTACCACATCCTAATTTCCCTACAGTTATTCCTCTGATACTTTTTGGTAAAAGAGAGTGATAAAGTCTCTTTGATACTACTTCATTCCATGATGTTTACAATATCCATTTTATATAACTTTTTTAATTTTTATATATAAAAAATGTATTGTGTTAAATGTAAAAAAGTTACTGATACAAACGATATAGAATATGCTGTTGCTAAAAATGGAAGAAATATGAAACGGGGAAAATGTGTAGTTTGTGGAATAACTAAAACTCAGTTTGTTAGGGAGACAAAGGGTGGATCATTACTAAATAAAGCTATAAATAATTTACCTTTTGAAATGCATCTCCCTGGTCACAATTTCACAGGCCCCGGCACTAAATTAAAGAAAAGACTCAATCCAGATTTAACACCAAAGAAATGGAGCAAACCAATAAATCGTGTTGATAAAGCTGCTTACCATCATGATGTTTGCTATCTTCAGCATAATGATACTGCCACAAGAAACGCAGTGTGTGATAAAAATATGTTTACAGAGTTAGAAGGTATTTACAATCCTACTATTAGAGAAAAATGGAAAGGGGGTTGGTAAGTAAACTCATTGGAACAAAGAGGAAATTTGGAATGGGAGTTAAAAAAAAAAATTTCAGCATGATAAATTTAGCGGAAGAATTACATAAACCTGTAAAAAGAAAATTTAAGAAAAGGAGAGTTAGAGTAAACAGTATAGATAAAATATGGGCTGCGGATTTAGTAGACATGCAAGCATTTTCTAAGTTTAATCGTGGTGTAAAATACCTTCTCGCTGCCATTGACATCTTTTCTAAATACGGATGGTTGATACCATTAAAAGATAAAACAGGAAAATCTGTTGCTATAGCATTAAAAAGTATTTTTAAGGAGAGAAAACCTGAAAAAATGTGGGTGGATAAGGGTAAAGAGTTTTATAACAAAGATGTTAAAGATTTGATTGAATTGTATTCTACTGAAAATGAGGAAAAATCTAGTGTTGTTGAGAGATGGATTAGAACAATGAAAGAAAAAATGTGGGAGTATTTTTCTGCTAACTCTACAAACGTTTACATCAATGTGTTACCAGATCTCGTTAAAGAATATAATAACACAAGACATTCATCTATTAAGATGACTCCAGTAAATGCTAGTAAAAAAGAAAATGAAACCAAAGTTTGGAGAAATCTTTACCCTGATCATCTCGAAGTAAAAGATATAAAACCTAAGTTTTCCGTTGGAGACAAAGTAAGGATAACGAAAAAGAAAAAGACTTTTGAGAAAGGTTATACAACAAGATGGACTGAGGAGATTTTTACAGTTTCTGAAGTAAAACATACATCACCTGTAACATATAAAATTAAAGATCTTAATGGAGAAGAAATACAAGGTACCTTTTATGAACCTGAACTGCAGAAAACCAGTCAAGAACTGTATAGGATAGAAAAGGTTATTAAAAAAGGAAAAAAGAAATCTCTTGTAAAGTGGAAAGGTTATCCCGATGAATTTAATTCATGGGTTGATAATAAAGACATTAAAAATATTTCGTCATAAAAAAATATTAGATATTTCAATTGAAAACGTAATTTTACCAAATAAACCGTTGAGCAATTTCGAGTTAGAAGATGCTGCAAAAAGATTAAAGATTCCTTCTTTTAGAGGAGTTTTTTTTACTAGATACATTACCGAGAAAACCAAATGAAAAAGAATGTGGTATAGTAAACTTTGATAAAAGTGGTGGACCTGGTACACATTGGGTTGCTTGGTATAAAAACGGTTGAAATAAAATATATTTTGATAGTTATGGCATACAACCACCTATTGAAATTCGAGAGTACCTAAAAAGTCCAATACAGTACAATACTAATCAATTACAACAAGCTGGACAAGTATTTTGTGGGCATTTATGTTTATACATTCTAAAAGAGTTAAGCTCGGGTAAAAAGTTTCAAACAGTGATAAATAAACTTTTTTAATAATAAAAAAATGCCTGTTGATAAATTCGGACGAATGAAAGAAGATAAAACGAGCGGTGATGGTGTGTCACTCGCTTACATAAATAATAATTTTTTACATAAACATGGAACAACTGTTGTTACTGGTTCTATAGACATGAATGGTAATACATTAACGAGGGTTAGTAATCCGGTAAATCCTCAAGACATTGCTACAAAACATTACGTTGATGAAAATTCTGGTGGGTTATTAAAAGAAAATGGTAGATACCAAGCCCTTGGATTTATAAATATGGGTTTCAATGAAATAAGAAATGTTAAGGAGCCTACAGAACCGAACGAAGCTGCTACTAAAAAATATGTGGATAGAAGCCGTAAAGCGATAGTAGAGAACCAAGACGGCACTTTTTCCGCTATTGCAAATATAGATATGCGGGAGTATACTTTAACTAATCTTTTGGATCCCGCAGATGCACAAGATGCAGCAACTAAAAAATATGTAGATAGTGCAAATAAAGCCTTTGTTTATGGAGCTGGTAGGTATATGGCAGTTGATGACGTTTCTATGGGAGGACAAAGAATTAATAATGTTGGAAGCCCTTTAGAAAATGATCAAGCTGTAAATAAGTTTTATGTAGATACCGTCGTTGAGGTGGCTACTGCAGGTGAAAAAGCTTTAACCAAAAAACAAGACGGATCCTATTCAATGGCTGGTGGAATAGATATGAATGATAACCCGATTACTGGATTACCTAATCCTACATCACGTGATGCTGCTGCCAATAAAAATTATGTTGATAATGGTGGAGCTATCGTAAAAAATCCTGATGGAAGTTTCACGGCGGTGGCTAATGTAAATCTCCAAGGTTTTTCTCTAAAAAACGCTGCAACCCCGGTAGAAGAGAGAGATTTAGCAACAAAATCCTATGTGGATAAAAAAGTATCCCTTCCTTCTCTCATAGGTCCTAAACCTATTATAACTGTGTAGGCTGAAGAACAAGGACCAATTGGAGATGGTAATTATGAGTTCTCTTTTGGTAATGGTAATTCAGGAAAAAGGCATGGTTTAGGGGGTTACTGCATGAGTGCATCAGGTAGAATTATAAGAGGAAGTTTAACAATTGTTAAAAAGGATCTTAATGTACCGGAAGAGGTAAAAGTTAATATAGCGGTAAACGGATTGGAGCAGGTTGATTACTCTATTATTAAAAAAGCGGACGAAATTTGTAGCTGTACGGTTTTTCCAAGGGCGTTAGAGGTAAAACAATGCGACATCATAAACTTTATTTCAAGATCAACTAACCGCGATGTAACACATGCTTACATATCTATTTTGATAGAGTTAGACTTGTAAAAATATAACTTTGTTTATAAAAGTTATATTTTACGTTTAATGATGTTTTCTGTTTTACAAATTGGACAACTGGTAAAGTTTCCATTTGTATTACAACCATCACAAACACATATATGGCCACAATTACAAAATAGTATATTAGGATCTTTTTCTAAGCATATAACAAATGTTTCTGATGTAAATGTTTCAATCCCATTAGTTACAATAGGAAGTTCTCTTTCAACTACTATTGTTCTGGTTTCATTAGGTACATTATGAACTACTGTTGTTATTTCAAGATCTGATATATTAGTTCTATTAATAGTCCAGTTTTCAGTTACATCTAAAAAACCAAACTCTTCTTCATCTGGATTTTCCCATGAACATAATTCACAATCATGTCTACCACAATTACATCCATTATCTAATTCTCTATCAGTAATTACATTACCAATAAGTATGGATGTTGAAAAAGTAAGATTTTCACTATATGCTATACTTATAACATCATTTCTTTCAATATCTACAACACTTTCTAGACTAAGAAATTTATTATATTCACTTAGAATACAATTAAGATCTTCCCCATCTGAATTATATGTGTAAACCCCTTGTATTTGTTCATGTAAAGGAACATATGGTAACTCTACCACATTAACACAAATACCAAAAGTAACACTATTAAAATGTTTTAGTATTTTACTACATTCATAATATAATGCAGGCTTTAAGTTATGGAGTATTTCAATATGATTTTTGTTTTGTGCTTTGGGAAACTCTATCTTTTTTCTGCAATAATAGTAAGGTGAACAATATCGCTTGGAGATGTGGTTAATTTTATTCTCCAACATTTCGTTTATCACCAAAAATATCTATTTTTAATTTGACACCCATGTTTACTATGTAACGATTTTCCTGTTATTTTTTATTTAACTTTCAATTTTTTAAAATCTTAATTTCTTTTAGAAATGTAACTTCTCTTTGGAAGTAGATTTTTATGATTGATAATCATCTTTACCTTACAAATTTAGTAAAATGGTTGTTGATACAATGGTTGCTGGTATTGTGGTTGTTGGTACTGAGGATATAGAGGCTGTAGATACTGGGGATGTGGTTGTCTATATTGTGGATATATTGGTTGTTGGTACTGAGCATATAGAGGTTGTGGTTGTTGGTACTGAGGATATAGAGGCTGTAGATACTGGGGATGTGGTTGTCTATATTGTGGATATATTGGTTGTTGGTACTGAGGATATAGAGGTTGTGGTTGTTGGTACTGAGGATATAGAGGTTGTGGTTGTTGTATGTATTGTGTTTGTTGGTACTGAGGATATAGAGGTTGTGGTTGTTGTATGTATTGTGGTTGTTGGTACTGAGGATATAGAGGTTGTGGTTGTTGGTACTGAGGATATAGAGGCTGTAGATACTGGGGATGTGGTTGTCTATATTGTGGATATATTGGTTGTTGGTACTGAGGATATAGAGGTTGTGGTTGTTGGTACTGAGGATATAGAGGTTGTGGTTGTTGTAGTCTTTTTGCTACTTGCTGTAGAAATTGGTATTGTTTTGGATCTTTGTGGTACATAGCTCTTTCATGTAGTAGTTGTATGCTCTGTGCTTTTGTGCAGGGCTGTGTTGGTGGAGGTGGTAGGAGTGGTTTTGGTGTTGGCTGGAAATTTTTTGAAATATCCTCGAAACAGTTGTCCAGCCTCTGGTCAATTTCATCGAATTGGTTATATATGTTTTGTATTGGCTCCATGGTTTTGATTGTGATATATATACTCGATATATACTACAAAAATTGTCCTGTAAAAATAGGAAAAATTCAAAAAATTTTTGGTTTGAAATCTGGTTGTAATCGAATGGTTTAAAATCATGGTAAAAATAAAATGAAAAAATTTTGAGCTGAAAAAAAGTTTCAAAAATAAAATGAAAAAATTTTTTAGGTGTAAAAAGTTTTAAAAATAAAATATGTAACTTACCATGGTAGGTTATATATCTGTTTCAATATTATTTGCTAATCTATCTGCTACTTATTTTGTTACATTTATGAATGGTGCGGTTCCTCCTCTTACTCTTCTTCTATTTTTGAGAAATGATAAAGGATTATTCTCATCTAATACTAAAAGTTCTTCTACAAGTTTAAATATTATTTCATTCCTTGTCTTCCTCTTCCTTTCTATCCTTAAACCAAGTTGGTTTTTTGTTTGTCGAATTATTTGTCTTTTAGAATAATTAATATAACCATATAAATGTTCCCAAAATCCTGCTCTAACTATTGTGTGTTGTCTTATCCTTTCATCTATACTATCTAAAATGGAGTTTATATGGTTACCTAGTAACACAGCAAATCTAGCTGAATATAGCCTTTGGAATTCTTTTGGAAAATCAAAAATTAAATTTTTGAATTTATCTTTAGCCATATCAACATTTACTAAATTCTCTCTCATGTTTTCTATTGACCTTAGTAGGCTTTCATTACTTAAATTTATCTCTTCGAGAAACTCTTTTAATGGTTCCATGTTGTACTTTGTGAAAAAATAAGAAAATTTCACAAATTTTTTAAATTTAAGTTAGTCTTAGATTTGTGGTTAACTAGTTAGTCGGTTTGTCTGGTTAACTAGTTAGTCGATTAGAAATTTATGTGGATGGTGAGTGTGGTGGGATTGCTGGCTATTTTTGCGATTTGCGACCAATTTTTAGCCAGCGTTCCCATTTTACTATCTACTCAAAGTGAAAGAATTTGTCGTCCAAATTAAAATACACTGCACACAAGAAATCAAGTTTGAATCATATGGTGGGATTTTTTATTCAAACAGGAGAGAAACACTTTAGGGAAAAGATAGCCAGTCCGATTTGTCAAGTCAGTGGGTCACGTGGTCTTTGTGGCGAAGTAAACTAGGAATAACTTTAAGCACAACAATAAATAGACAGACCAAGATCAGAAAGTGCCGTTTGATCTTGAATTAAGCTACGAGTATTTCGTACTTTGTGAGCTTATCTCTGGCCTTATGTGTTTATTAATTCTTATGGTCATGTTGTGTCTGAGAAGGAGGAAACCTGGACGAACCTTTAGGTTTTATATAAATTAACCTTAAAGAGCTTTCTTGGTCAATACCAAATCAGATTCAGCAAAATGTGGTCACTAATCTTGAATCCCTCTGCGCTGTGCTTTGTGAGCTAGTCCCTGGTGTTATGTCATTGGTCAACTGTTTTGGTCACGTGGTCTTTGAAGGGAACTAAATCTGGGCAAACCGTAATCTGATATTCTCCGACATTCTACGATTGGCCGTGGACAATGCTAAATCAAGATGAGAAAGTGCAGTTTGGTCGTGAATCACACTGTTTAGTGATCTTGAGCTACTCTCTGGTGCTCTGTGATTGGTCAGTCTTTTGGCCACGAGAGCAGATGATGGGTTAATGTTTAAGTAAACTGTAAGAAATATGATCGGCGATCACCCTGTCCAAGCGTTCCTTTCGAGATACTCTGGCAAAGATGGCGTTTGTTCTGCAACGATTGGGCTTTTTCTACTGACTGAAATATAGAGTTTATTCAGTAGCTAGTCAGTTGTAATTTGTCTCCGATTAGCTGATAAGCCTTTGCAGACGAATTTTCTTGTCTTGCAACCAGCGTCTTCCAAAAACCTCATCAGAACAAGAGAATTTGCTGGTGACGAGCAATTTCTCTATATGCCACGATGTTTTCCCTTGTATCAAACAATTTGTATAGTTAACCCTGACAGCACTGATTCCAGCTTCAGTTGCTTTTGAGGACAGTGTGGATCAAGATCAAACTGCAGTAAATGTGCAGTCTGGTCATAGATCTACATTGTTCGCAAAAACAAGCTGAAATAGCAATATTGGGGGATTTTATTTCCCTAATTGAAAAAGGCCATTTTTAGCTCACCTGAGTACGAAGTGCTCAGGATGAGCTATTGTGATCACTCACCGTCCGTCGGCGTCCGTCCGTCGTCCGTCCGTCCGTTCACATTTTTTTGTTTACACTCTAGCATCTACAAGTATCAACCAATCAGCACCAAACTTGGTCAAAATATATTTGACCATAAGATCTCGGATGAGTTTGATTATGTGTCTAATCGGACCAGAACAACTGGAGTTATTTACCCTTCAATTAGAAAAATTGCTATATTTGACTTTGTTTACACTCTAGCATCTACAATTTTTAACCAGTCAGTACCAAACTTAGTCAAAATATATATGACTATAAGATCTCGGATGAGTTCGATTATGGGTCTAATCAGATTAGAACAACTGGAGTTATTTGCCCTTGAATTAGAAAAATTGCTATATTTGACTTTGTTTACACTCTAGCATCTACAATTTTTAACCAATCAGTACCAAACTTAGTCAAAATATATATGACCATAAGATCTCGGATGAGTTTGATTATGGGTCTAATCGGACCATAATGACTGTAGTTATATGCCCTTGAATTAGAAAGTTCTTTAAAATGGTTCTTTGTATGGAGCATAACTTTGTCATCTCGAGTCAGATTGACTTGAAACTTGGGATTTGTGTTTGTTGCAATAATACGGAGTGCAGTGTGAAAGAACCATAACTGTACCTCGTACTGTCTATGAGTTATTTCCCTTTGATCGTCATTTTTACAGCATTTTCTGCTTGTTCGGAATATGTGTCATCTCTAGCCTGAACATCTTAAAATTTGGTATGCATGATGGTTGAAAAATTACGGAGTGCAGTGCACAAGAACCATAACTCTTCCTAGAATGAATTTTGAGTTATTCTCCCTTTGACCTTCATTTTTAGCTCACCTGAGCACGAAGTGCTCAGGATGAGCTATTGTGATCACTCACCGTCCGTCGGCGTCCGTCGTCCGTCCGTCTGTTCACATTTCTTTGTTTACACTCTAGCATCTACAATTTTTAACCAATCAGCACCAAACTTGGTCAAAATATTTATGACCATCAGATCTCGGATGAGTTCGATTATGGGTCTAATCGGACCAGAACAACTGGAGTTATTTGCCCTTGAATTAGAAAAATTGCTATATTTGACTTTGTTTACACTCTAGCATCTACAATTTTTAACCAATCAGCACCAAACTTGGTCAAAATATATTTGACCATAAGATCTCGGATGAGTTCGATTATGGGTCTAATTGGACCAGATCAACTGGAGTTTTTTGCCCTTCAATTAGAAAAATTGCTATATTTGACTTTGTTTACACTCTAGCATCTACAATTTTTAACAAATCAGTATCAAACTTTGTCAAAATATATATGACCATAAGATCTCGGATGAGTTCGATTATGGGTCTAATCGGACCAGAACAACTGGAGTTATTTGCCCTTCAATTAGAAAAATTGCTATATTTGACTTTGTTTACACTCTAGCATCTACAATTTTTAACCAATCAGTATCAAACTTGGTCAAAATATATATGACCATAAGATCTCGGATGAGTTCGATTATGGGTCTAATCGGACCAGAATGACTGGAGTTATTTGCCCTTGAAGTAGAAAGTTCTTTAGAATAGTTCTTTGTCTGGAGCATAACTTTGTCATCTCCAGTCCGATTGACTTGAAACTTGGGATTTGTGTTTGTTGCAATAATACGGAGTGCAGTGTGAAAGAACCATAACTGTACCTCGTACTGTCTATGAGTTATTTCCCTTTGATCGTCATTTTTACAGCATTTTCTGCTTGTCCGGAATATAACTTTGTCATCTCTAGACTGAACATCTTAAAATTTGGTATGCATGATGGTTGAAAAATTACGGAGTGCAGTGCACAAGAACCATTACTCTTCCTAGCACGAATTTTGAGTTATTCCCTCTTTGACCTTAATTTTTATAGCATTTCTTGCTTGTCCGGAGCAAAACTTTGTCATCTTAAGTAGGAATGACTTGAAATATGGCATGCTTATTTGTTGCAATATTTGGAAGTGCAGTGCACAAGAATTGTAACTTTACCTCATGCTGTCTTTGAGTTATTTCCCTTTGATCGTCATTTTTACAGCATTTAGTGCTTGTCCGGAATATAACTTTATCATCTCAAGTCAGAACGACTTCAAACTTGGTATGTATGTTTGTTGCAATATTACGGAGTTACAGTGCGCAAGAACAATAAATCTACCTAGCGCGGATTTTGAGTAATTCCACTTTGATCTTCATTTTTACAGTATTTCTTGCTTGTCCGGAACGGAACTTTGAAGTCTCAAGTCAAATTGACTTGAGACTTGGTAAACATGTTTGTTGCATTACCTGCCCTTTGCGATTATTATACCTCCTTGACAACTGGCGGTGGGACGGGCATATCTTGCGACAATTTGCCACTCTTGTTTCATTATCATTTGGCCTTGAACCTCGATGTTTGGTATTTATCTTCATTGTAGACCTTTACTGCTAAGTACTCAGGTGAGCGATATAGGACCATCATGGTCCTCTTGTTAAGTTATTCGGCGATGCAAGAGTAACCCCCCGGTCTCACAGACCACGAATCGATCCCGAATTTGAAATTTTCAAATTCGCGATGAATTCGGCTAGCTTCGGTAGATTCGTAGTGCTTCGTGAGTCAAATCGGCGTCAATTCGGACTCAAAATCCTTTCGGGAGAAAAATTTCAACATGCGCAATTTCTTTTCCCGAATTCAAAAGTCGAGCCGAATTGTTCAGAAATCGGCGTGTTTCGGTGCACTTCATAGTACTTCGTACTACGTCGTAGTATTTCGGTGTACTTCGTAGTAGTCAATTCGGCATTGCTCGGGTGAGAAACTGGTCCTATTCGGCGTCCTTTCCTCTGCTGCAGCAGCTGATGGAACTGTCCGGTGCTCAGCCTTCTGGCTTTGGCCAAGGCCGCACCACCCACCGCCGCCTTTGTTTCTTGTGCGTAAGCTGTGGACAATGCTGTTCGTGTTCACGCCCCTGCTGTTGCCAAACAAGACTTTGTGGAGTCAGGGCCCTCTTCCTCTTCTCAATTTTGAAGCACAAGATGGCAATGGTGACTTCTTCAGTTGTGGTTGGCACGTTGTCACTTCAAAAGTTTCAGGATGACTGATTCTCAGCTGAAAAATGAAGAATTTATATACTTGGCTGTGTCTTTAGTTAAAATTCTGGTGCAAAGTCTTGGAGAAGATTTGAAACTCGTAGTAGATCCGAAGCTGTCGATGCAGTTCGTCGTCGTTCGTTGTATATCGTAGTCCTTCGTACATAGAAATTGAGCACTCGGTGTAGATCGGGATGCTTCGTAGTATCTCGGCTCTAAAACTCGGCGTACTTCGGGAGAAAATCGGGATGAAGGCGTAGTAAATCGCAGTATATTGTAGTACTTCATAGCACATCCGGAAAGAAATCGTTGTACCTCGGGAATTATGCCCTGAAGGTCTGTTGAACGGCTCGTTTTCGTAGTGATTCGGGAGAAACGCTGTCTCCCGAAGTACTGCGATTTCTGGGGGATTCGGGCTCTGTGACACGGGGGGGGAGGGGGGGGATGTAAAATCTTTCCATTTCTATGCTTCTGATTCATACTTTAAGATGTCTAACGCCATCATTTTGATTTCTGTAAAGGTTAATTTGCTGGCCAGTTTTCAGACGGGATTGGCCAAATCGAAAATTGATTTTGGCAATATTTCTGTGAAAAAAGAAAGGCTACGTCATTTAAGATCATATAATCAATTCCTGGGAAACTGAGAAAAACTTTATTCTGTACCAAATAATCCCTTGTTTTGACGACCCTGGGAGAGAAGGCTTTTTAAAACATTGCGGGAAAAGGAGATGCAAATGCTTTGAATATTAGTGAGTTTAAATTTTGTCATCTTGTAAAGAGGTAAAAGATAACGAACTTGTTTTATGTACATAAATAGGCCTATTGACTTTTTCCCCAAAGGGTTAATATAACCTACTTTTACTTTTACTTTTAGGTTATACAATTGTCATAAATTACTTGATTCCTGCAAACTAGAAGCCACTAAAGCCGAGGGCGCAGGTTCCTTTGAAGGTAAGGAATGGATAATGCTTCTAACAAAGTACTGAATTAATGTACATAAATTATTGTTATGAGTAGTTCTATTGTCATTTCAACTTGTGCTATACTAAATAAACTCATTAAATGTGCTTTAAAATCTTGGGGAAGACTAGATTTATTACAAATATTATGGGAAAAGGAGAAAATATAGTTACCCCCATTCTTTTCCGCTTTTCACATAATATTTTCTACCATTTCATAGACAACTCTCGACATTTTGACTACTTTTGATTTGTCGTCTCCAAATGCTTTAAATTTGGACGAGTCCAAAATTTTTTTGTCTAGTAGGAACTTAAACGAAAGGCGTTGGGTACCTTCAAAGGTAAACACGTACCACTTGCAACAAGATACCGATCCGGTGCCTATTTCGAGCACCGGACATAGGCAGGTTTTTTTTCCCACAAACTATGTCCTCTCAGTGAGCGAGCCTCATACACAAGTGCCTTGAGCACCAGACCACAACTTCTTCCTTTCACCTTGGGAATCCATTCTGGCTAAGTGTATGAAAGGTCTAACGTTGAAACCGTGTTCGACCCATATCGGTGATGTCAGTCTTGTGTAGAGTGCCCTTTCGCAAGGCCAATTGTTGTCATTCCAGGCTGATTGGCCAGTATGCATGTACATCTGAATCATGAGCGCTTCGCTGCAGTTGCTTCTCGACATAAGCCATGCTCTGTGAAAAGGGGGTTTAATGCATCTGTAAAAGTATCGACCCTAAGTCAAAACTTTTCAGTTTTTTAAAAATTTTCTGCATGTCCAAGTAGCATTCATCCTCATGACTTAGCCAGTCAGTAGACAAAATCAACTGAGCCATGCTCTGTGAAAAGGGGGCTTAATGCATTGGCGAAAAGTATCGACCCATGCCAGCCTGCGCAGTCCACGCAGGCTGACATGGGACGAAACTTTTCGCTTTCTTTAAATTTTCTGCATGTCTAAGGATAATTCTACCTCATTATTTAGTCAGTTATTTGACAAAATGGATTTTACAGATCCATAATCAGGTGATGTCTTGCCAAGTCGCTCTGTCTTTTGTTTACTTTTTTACTCGTTTTGAAAATTCATTTTTTTTTGCCCGCGACTAACACTTGGACCAAAAATACAATAGCATATTATGTTCACAACAAATGGCCATACATCTAAATGGTAGGATTTCAATTTAAATGCATGTTGGCACCTGCATTGTTTACTTTTGGTTTCTACTAGGTCTTAAATATTTATGAACCATACATTTGAGCCACGCTGTGGGAAAAGGGGGCTTGAGGCATCTCCGTGATGTTTGATACCTAGCAAGTCATCACATAACTATGGATCAATAAAATCCAGTTTGTTTTACTACTAACTAAATCATGAGGTAGATTAGGCCTTGGACATACAGAATACATAATTGGCTTGCAACACGCGAAAAGGGGCATTCGGACATTTGCTAATCCGAGACGGCACTTTACGTAAATATTAGATTTTGTCCTACAGCAGACTTGCGTGAAACAGAAAATCACACACGATCGGAAAGTGTCGTCTCGGATCAGCCTGCGCGGACTGCGCAGGCTGATCCGGGACGACACTTTACGCAAATGTCCGAATGCCCCTTTTTGCGTGTTGCAGGCTATATAGCGGAAAGTTTCGGCCCAGGTCAGTCTGCGCGGACTGTGCAGGCTGACCTTGGTCGATACTTTTCGAAGATGCATTAAGCCCCCTGTTCACAGAGCATGGCTCATTTAAATTAGCACGTACCTCCTAACTATAACTTTTTTTTATACAGCAGTAGACTACCTTCAGAAACAGTGTGGCACAATCTGTAAAAAAAAAAAGTACAATTCATTTTACCAAGCGAAGGTTAATTCCATTTTTATTCTATTTCTATAGAAATCGATAAAATACAAAGGAAAACGCAGTTTCTGATTGGCACCAATAGATGGGCCATACTTTTGTGAAAAGGGAGTTTAAAACATCTGAAAAAAAGTGTCGACTCAGGTCAGTATGCGCAATACTCCCATACAGGTTAGCCTTGGTTGATAACCTTTACTGTTGGTTACTTATCTGAATGTCAAAGGACTGGTCTACGTCATGATTCAGGTGGTTGTTAGACAAAATCGATTTTATGGATCATGAATTACGACTCGCTTGGTATAATGAATCACGAAGATGCATGGAATTACCTCTGCAAGACCGCGCTCAAACTGTTTAGCCAATCACAAAATGTGTTACTTTATGAATGTAAAGTTAGACTCTAAACTTCTTAACAGTAAATCTATCGCCTTAGGCAATGAATTACACCGGAACCCAAAATTAGTTTTGGAACGACATCTCAACGCTTGTCATTTTTAGTTCGGCTGTGTTCGAAGAAAACGTCGAGGTATTTCCATATACCTGTTGTCATTGTCATGCGAAAACGTTGACATTTTCTGATTTCTCTGTTACTACTTATGGTGTAGCTCTTGTAACGAGGATGGGCTCGGTTTGAGCATCGCTGGTAGGACTGGGTTGTTCACTGGTGTATCCTTGGGCAAGACACTTTACAGCCCTAGCCAGGTACTCGTGGAACCTATGGCATGAGTGAACAAGCAAGCTGTTGCCGTCATATGACTGAAGTACACTGAATTATAACTGAATGCTTCTAACTGTAATCTTGAAAGTGGCGTAAAATATAGTTCGATACATCAACTTCTTATTCACGAATACATTTCTTTGAAACTTGATCTAGTTATTACATGTAACCATCAAAAAAAGAAACCCATGCTAGAAGGGCAGGTAACTCAGAAAATGTTTTTGACACATTAAACGGTTATACCTCCTTATCGACATTAAATTTTCACTGAAAAAGAAACCGCAGGCGAGCGTTCACAAGTACCCACATGCGACAAGCTTGCTACTAAGAGTAAAATTGACCTTATTTCGGCCAAGAGAAAAGGCAAAAAAAAGTCGTAACGATTTCAATGCCATCTTTACAAAAATAGCCTACACGGGTCAAGACTCCGAGGGCAAACTGATTCTGTTTGTACTCTTCGTAATAACGCACCTGAAGTTTTTTTCTTCCCCAACAAGCAGTTTGGAAATTCTTATGACGTAAAAAAAAAGAGAAGATAAAGACAATGCAGAGAAAGCGAAAATGTAGTCAAAGAACAACATGTACATCTGGGTCCGTATTCACTAACCATTATTAAGAACGTCCAGAGTCTTATTATCCAGAATTTTCTGTATTTGAAAGTAACACAACTTCTGATTGGCTAAACAATGGTTTAGCCAATCAGAAGTTGTGTTACTTTCAAATTCAGACAACCATGGAAACTTATACTAAGAATGTTCTGTATGGTAAATACGGACCATATTACCGATCCACTAGCATTTTGGCAATTATCCGAAGTCCGAAATGTAATTTGATTAAATATTGTGAGATAACATGAAGAATTGAATAAAAGATGAATCGTTACTTTCCCACCTAGGTCTTAGTTGCTGTATATAGATAAGCCATGCTCTGGTAAAAGGGGTCTCAATGTATCTCATTGTAACATGATGCTAAGTAAGTCATCACATAATTATGGATCCATAAAATCCATTTTGTAAAACAACCAACTGAATCATAATGAAGACTGGTCCTTTGATACGCAGATTTACCAATAGCAAAAAGTTTCGGGTCAGGTCAGCCTGCGTGGACTGCACAAGCTGACCTGGGTCTACACTTTTTCCAGATGCTTTAAGTCCCCTTTTGACAGAACAGTGCTCAGTTTTAATAATATCACTAAGATTTTTCTAATTCAAACTTCAAATCCATTATTCACCTAATAACAGCCTTTGTCTAATTCGCATGCACTTTCTATACATGTATTTGAAAGTAACGAAATTTCTGGTTGCCTAACCAAACGCTTAGGCCAATCAGAAACTGCGTTAATTTCTGAATCTTGAATTAGTCTTCATGCAATTTATGCAATTTAGAATGGTTGATAAGTATGTTCTTTTTTAAGTTTTACCCGCGTTTCAAACAATGGCGATAGATTCAAGAAACTTTTCGAACTGTATTCCAATCCCGGCCTCGAGTTTATTTCTCCATGTTACGACATGTTAACTGTTACGATTCTTCCAGCCATGGTTAGCTAGTATCTAACCTACGCACAACGGATTTATTAAGACAGCCCCTATGAGTTTGGGAAATAGCCTCCTTATAAGCCCAGGCATTTTTGTTGGTACATGTAAGTCTGTGGAAAAAAAAAACCTGCACAAATCCTTGTTTGCCTTAAATCCATATATAGAAACTGTGTGCAAAGATTTGCAGTAAACAATAGTATTTAATAAAAGATTGTTTTTCCCGTTTGAAATAATTGAACTTTAAAGAAGTTCGGAACGAAAAACAGCTTATTTTTTTCCATAGTTCTAAATATTGTCAAGAGCCAATTTCTCTATTGCTAATTTTTAGCAGCAGATCTAAGTTAACGCACCGCGCATTAATATTTATCCGGTGCAGGATAGCGATGCGTCATAGCTCTGTCTTCGAAGAATACGACATGCGCAGACAACGAAATGCAATATATTAAAAAATGACTTCTTTTATTGATGGGACGACAAATATGCGTCTCCTGACAGGATAAACCACTCGGTTAACTCTTTACCACACAATCCCGATTTTTAACGAACCTGAGAGAGGAAGCTTTTGAAAACATTATGGGAAAAGAAGAAAATGCTGGTAACCAGCATTTTCTCCTTTTCCCATAATGTTTTCTACTCTTCCCAAAACTGATTTCAATTTTTGATTCACATTTGATTTCTCATCTGCAAATGCTTTGAATTTGGACCAGTCTAAAATTTTGTAGTTTGGTAAAGAGTTAATGAATATTCATAAATGTCAGTTTGAGATCGGTGACCGATGGATAGGATGATGGAAGTTAATCAAAAAGGTTACATGCTAATTTACATGTATGATGTATGTCGGCTTCTGGTCGTGTTTTTTGGACCAGTCGAACAAGTTACGGCTTTGCTTGACGGTAGAAGACCACAGGTTCACACCTTGGCCAGATAGAATTTAAAAAAAAAAGCCCTGCCGCCCAGAAATCTAAAGGCTTTAAACACACCTACATGTATTCTTTTTCATGCTCTTAACCCTTTGCCACACAATCCCTACTTTTCACGTGTCTGATGGAGAAGGCTTATGAAAACATTGTGGAAAAAGGAGAAATTGCCGGTCACCACCATTTTCTCATTTTTCCACATTGTTTTCTACCCTTTCATACTAGAAAAAATATCATTATTTCAGCCATATTTAATTTGTCGTCTGTAAATGCTCTGTATTTTGACCAGTCTACATTTTTTGTGGTTTGGTAAAGAATGATAAAGAGTATCTGTTGCAGGCAACTTAACAACTGCCCAAACTTACCGAAATTCAGTATATCATTAGTGTTGTGTATTTATTTATGGATACTGTGGTAAAAGAACAATTTCATCTGTTTGAGAGCCGCTAGGATTCTGGCATAAATAAGGGAAATAACTCATATAACATGACTTCAGCAATTAGAACTGTAAGAGCTACTTCCCTTCGTATAATGAGTAGGGGGACAAAAAGCGGGGATGTTAAAAGAGAGAGTTACAAACCGATCTCGTGTTTCGACTATTGGGAAGACTCTTGAAAACGTTGTGGGAAAAGCACTAAATGCTGAAAATTAGTATTTTCTCCTTTTCTGACAATGTTTTCAACACTTTCAATAAAAAAAATCTTATCATTTGAGCCATATTTGACATGTCATCTGCAAATGCTTCGAATTCAGACTTGTCTAAAATTTACTAGTTTGGAAAAGGGTTAAGATAGGCTTAACCCTTTACCACACGGCAAAATTTAAGACCTATCCAAATTGAAAGCATTTGCAGACGACAATTTCATAGTGGCTCAAATGACGCAACTTTTCTTTGATAGGGTAGTAAACTTTGTGAGAAAAGGAGAAAATGCTGGTTACCAGCATTTTCTCCTTTTCCCACAATGTTTTCAAAAGGCCTCTTCTTCAGGGGCGTTAAAAGGCGTCATTGTGTGGTAAAGGGTTAAATATGATCACATATGGCTTACAACACGCGAAAAGGGGCATTCAGACGTGTGCGTTAAGTGTCGTCTCGGATGAGCCCGCGCAGTCCGCGCAGGCTAATCCGAGACGGCACTTTACGACTACATTAAATTTTGTGCTACAGTAGACTTGTGCAAAACAGAAAATTACATAAAAACGGAAAGTGTCGTTTCGGATTAGCCTGCGCGGACTGCGCAGGCTGATCCGAGACGACACTTTACGCAAATGTACGAATGCCCCTTTTCGCGTGTTGCAAGCCATATGATGACCCAGTTTTCCTAAGAGCCTACTCTCCCTAGAGAGAGGAACTGTATAAGCTCTAATGCTTCCGTTTCTATGCTTTTCGTAATGTTTTGTTGTAATTGATTAATATATGTTAATATATTAAAATACAGCCAACTGACATAACGTAATATTGAATCCTTAACTCTATACCATACAACAACATTTCAGAATGGTCCAAATTGAAATCATTTGCAGACCACAGAATAACTATTACTCAGAAATTGAAATTTGTTTTGGGAAGGGTTGAAAACATTGTGGGAAAAGGAGAAAATGTTGGTTACAGCATTTTCACCTTTTCCCACAATGTTTTCAAAAGGCTTCTTTCTCAGGATCGTTAGAATTCGGGATTGTGTGGTACAGGGTTAACCTGTTTCCAAACGACCCGATTTTTACGACCCTGAAGATGGAGGCTTCCAAGTTCTGTATCTTCTAAACTAGCATTTTCACCTATTCCCACCATCTTTGCCTCCTAAGTTCAAAGACAAAGTTCATTATTTGAGCTTCATTTTCGTATGCATTGCTGTCTCAAATGTTATCGGCTGGTACGTGTAAAGAGCAACATGTAGGTACTCCAGAGCATGCGCTGGTTAATCATCTGTTATTAATAATGCAGTCATTAACTCTTTACTATGCAGGCGACAAAAAAAAAAAAATGTTAGACTTGACATTGTCGATTCAAAGCATTTGCAGACGACATGTAAAATGTGGCTCAAATGATGGGATTTGCCAGTAACCGGGTAGAACACAACGTGTGAAAAGGGAAAATGCTGGTTACTAGTATTTTCTCCTTTTCCCACAATGTTATCGAACAGGTTATATTGGGGCTGTTACAATACGGTATCGCGTTTGGTAAAGGATTGAGGTAGACTAGAGTCTTAAACATTTTGCACACAATCCTGAGTTTTGATGAACCTGAAGTATAAGGCTATTTAAAACATTATGAGAAAATGCTTGCGACCAGCATTTTTTCCTTTTCTCACAACGTGTTTCTTCTATTTAGGAGATTGCGCCAAATGAGCCAAATTTAATGTGTCGTCAGCAAATGCTTCGGATTTGGACGAGCCCAATTTTTTTTCGCCTGGCTAAGAACCGTTGATCCTTTTACGCCGATATACAGAATGCAAATTTTCATCCTCGGAACCCAGGTTTGAAGCATTACGTTACTCTCCATGCATCACCCCTGGGAAAATTGACGAGCAAATCGTCGTTTTTATGAATATTCTTATGGTCAGGAAGTACCCTAATAGCCAATTGAAAGATCGATAACATAATGATACTCTCTTGTACACTCGTCACAACTCGGCCGATTCCGTACCTACATCTAACCTCGTCCGTATAACGGTCGTTTCCATTTGAAATGCGAATCACTTGATCTTATATACATGGCGCGCCACTGTCAGTCGTTTAGCAACGACATAAACAACCTCGATGAAATTATTCACATCTGTTTATCTGTCGGTGAAAACTTCAATCAGAATTGATAAACCATGTTAAAAAATGAATGTACGAACTGTTTGTCAACTCAACCGAAATATAGTTAGAAAGATTTCGATAGAAAATTGAAACTCAGGTTTTCTTTTTTAAGAGGAGCCTTACAATTTTCAGAATGGTAAACCGGCGTATTTCCGGGTATGTACCGATCTGGTGCATATCAACCCACCAGATACAGCCGAGGGATCATTCGGCATACTTCGGGTGATGGGAGCCATTAAATCCCTCGGCTGTATCTGGTGGATTGATATGCACCAGATCGGTACATACCCGGAAATACGCCGGTTTACCGTTCTGAAAATTGTAAGGCTCCTCTTAAAAAAGAAAACCTGAGTCAATCTTCTATCGAAATCTTTCTAACTACATTTCAGTTGAGTTGACAAACACTTCGTACATTCATTATTTAACATGGTTTATCAATTGCGATTGAAGTCTTCACCGACAGATAAACAGATGTGAATAACTTCATCGAGGTTGTTTATGTCGTTGCTAAACGACTGACAGAGGCGCGCCATGTATAAGATCACGTGGTTCGCAGTTCAAATGGAAACGACTGTTATACGGACGAGGTTAGATGTAGGCACGGAATCGGCCGAGTTGTGACGAGTGCCGAGGGATTTGATGGCTCCCATCACCCGAGGTATGCCGAATCTCTCTTGTAGAGAGGATAATTTCATTTCTTCTGTTACTAAAAATAACCCTGGAAAAAACCGAGGTTGTAAACAAATATGGCGGCCGTCAGCGTGCTTGTCTCCTGTTACCTTCAGTCTGAAGCGTTGCTCCGATGTTATCTTTGTGATTGGGTCTCCGCGACCCTTCATTGCAGCCCTTCTTTAATACTGTCTGGAAATCTCAAAATCTTACCGGTCATTTTTCAGTCGGCTTAATGTGTCTTTAATCGGCTTGTCAGCTACGAAAATGGACATGGATCGATAGATAAATGATTTAACTTCACGTTGACACCAAGTTTAGTCCAAGGTTTTCATTGATCCTTTTGTAATTTACCATTTATTTGACATAAACACATCTGGTTAATTTGTAAACAAACACTCATTATAAATTCAGTTAACTGCGCATGCGTGGTCAATTTGATTTGAAAAAATGATATTGTGTGATGGGCAATTTAAGTGATAAAAATGACTCCTCGTAAATGCAATACATCCAGTACGATTTGTTTTCCTTTCAATGCCCATTCTGATAACACAGAAGCCGATAAAATGTGAAAAAAAAAAGAGCTTTACTGTACCGGAAGTGACTTCCGAAACATGCGCAGTAAATGTCAAGATTAGTTTCGATTTTTTGGAAGTGGGTCAATGGATATTTACATTCTGAAATAATGGAAATACAAGGAGGTAACGCTGTCATTTTTTAATTTTTTCGGTGTTTTTGTAAAGATTAATCATTAGTCTATCGATTCAGGACCTTATTGTTCACTGAAAAAGAAAAGATCGACGCATACGGCCATTTCAAGCGATGCCGGTATTATGATTTTTTACTCCAGATGGGTCGTAAGATTGGCTGAGACGGGGGCTAACGGAGAAACAGTCACAAAAATAACATCGGAGCTAGTCCCCGAATCGGGGGTAGTCTCCTGTGAGATATGCCATTCTGCAATACAGGGACGACACTATCGATCTTTGTGTACGATTTTAACTTACAATCTTTCGGTGTTACGCCGAAAATCTCTTTTTTAAACACTTCTCGATTGTGGTGTTGATGGGCGCCGCCATATTTAAAATGTCGCTAAGCTTGATTTGCAACGAATGATGTGATTGGATATCGACAAGTAAAAATGACGGCGTATTTGTGATAAAAACAGTTTAAATTTTCTTAAAGAAAAACTGAGATCACCAATCAAAATGCTTCATGAATAATTCAAAAACGGTGAAAACATTTTTTTACAGAACGAAAACCAAGCTATGCAGACAAAACAACGGACAAACCAAAAACTGTAAACCTGATCCCGTCACACTCTTCGATGTTAAAACAGCAGCATGCGTTTTGCAACGTGTCGAGAATGAACACAGGAATTTGACATTCTATAATTAAAACATATGAATAAATATGAAAAAAAAAAAAATACGCCCCTAGACTATATGGCTTGCAACACGCGAAAAGGGGCATTCGGACAATTGCGTAAAGTGTCGTCTCGGATCAGCCTGCGCAGTCCGCGCAGGCTAATCCGAGACGGCACATTACGACTACATTAGATTTTGTTCTTCAGTAGACTTGCGCAAAACAGAAAATTACATAAAAACGGAAAATGTCGTTTCGGATTAACCTGCCCGGACTGCGCAGGCTGATCTATGGAACGCCATAACTGTCTTATGTTGTCATAAAACATTTCTTTATGTGATATTGTAGATCGTCTAGTCGTTTTTTTATTCCATTATTTCATATATGCGTTACGAGGTGTGGTCTTTGCATTACGTTATGTGGTCTTTATATTACGTGATGGTGTTTTTAGATTACGTTATGGTGTTAAATTGTTATATTATGTAGTTTCCTCAATACCTTATGTAGTCTTCTTAATACGTTGTGGGGATATTACATGACGTGATGTGGTTTTGAGATTACGTTATGTGGTCTTTATATTACGTGGTGGTGTTTTTAGATTACGTTATGGTGTTAAATTGTTATGTCATGTAGTTTTCGCATTACGTTTGGTAGTCTTCGTATTACGTTGTGTTGTTTTTTTTATTACGTGATGTGGTTTTGAAATTACGTTATGGCCTTTTCCTTAATCATTATGATGTCGTTTTAATACATTGTATGGTAAAATTGTTGTATTATGCAGTTTTCACATTACGTTTTGTAGTCTTCTTATTACGTTGTGTGGTTATTATATGACGTGGTGTTGTTTTGAGATTATGTTAAGGTCACTATTTATGAAAGCATTGTGAGCAAAGGAGAAAGTGCTTTTGTAAGCAATTTCTTCTTTCCCACAATGCTTTCTACTATTACTAAGTAAGATACTTATTTTACCCAGTACACAATCGCTTTGAATTTTCGTGTGCAACTTTTATTTTGGACAGGTCTGAAATTTTGTCGTTTGGTAATGGTTTAATATATCAAAGAATAAAGACATTTGATATATAATCGATAGCTATCCGAAGGAACTCTATGTGTATTATTCTGTTTGGTTAAGTTCGACAAAAAATGACAAAAAGTTGAAACCAATCCAAATGATTTTAACATGCAGCCGTTATTATCTATACCTCTTATAGCCCAGTTTAGAACGCCATATTAACTCTTTCACTACTGAATAAATAAATTGTATTTGTTCATTGGCTAAAATACACTTCCATTGCAAGATGAAGAAACAGTTCATTTATAATCTAGAATGAAAATGTGGAAAATGTGGATCAGAGATCAGACTGCACGTTCTGTGCATTCTGATCTTGAATCTTGATCTACACTGTCCACAAAAGCTCCTTGTGCCGGCATTACGTTATGTTATTCTCTTTAATTATGGTGATGTCCTTTTAATATTTTGTTTGGTTTAATTGCTTTGTCGAGTTGTTTTCATATTACCTTATGGTATTCTTCTTGTTACGTTGTGTGGTTATAACAGGACGTGATGTCGTTTCTTCATTACGACGTGGTGAGGACTAATCGTTCGGCTATGTACGGAAATGTGACACCGCTTACGTCACTTCAATCGTCCTTCAACTTCAGAAATGGCGGAATCACTGGAACCTATTTCGACGCTCCTGATTGGCTACTTCTTTGGCCGGGGATAGGGTCTGTAAGTCTTGTCACGTAAATTTATCTCCTTGTCATCACAGAGAGAAACACGAAACAATTACGGAGGATTAAGTCAGATTTTAGAAGTCCAAGCGATTTGAAAATTTCAGTAATCGATCAGAGAACGATATGTGACTATGTATACGCCACAATAAAGAACAGATCGTATTCAACGCAGGTAAACAGGTTGATGGTTGATCCTACTTTCGGTTTCGTATTTAATAGAATAATGTTTTTTTGACGGACTTAAATCAAAATAGGTGAATCACGTTTCTTTTACAAAACAACAGTTGTGTGAAGGCATAAAATGATAGCATAAGTACGAAGCAAGACGTTTGAAAGCAGATATTTATACTTGTAATCCTCAATTTGTCGAGGGCGATGGCACAGATCTACGTTTCCGCTGTTAAATTCAACCTCTGATAATATTCCAGTATTTAAAGACAGCCACTCCAGTTTTATGTTTTCAAAGATCAAACCATATAAGACAGTTCAGATTCAAGATCAGACTGCATGTTAGTGCAGTCTGATCTCGACCGACACTTTGCTGAAAGCATATTTATCTTTTTACCACAAGACAGAATCTTTGACTGGTCCAAACTGAAAGGATTTGCAGATGACAATTAATACCGTATATGGCTCGAATGATGGAAATTTATTTGAGAATTTAGAAAATATTGTTGAAAAAGGAGAAAATCCTGGTTACCAGCATTTAATCCTTTTCCTACTATTTTCAAAAGGCTTCTTCCTGTGGGTCTTTAAAATTCAGGATTGTGTGGTAAAGGATTAATTGTGCTTCACAGGCCAAGGGTCATTAAAGAAAAATGCAAAATGCTTGTTCCACTGTGCACACTGAATATTAGTGTTGTGCATGGCACTTTGGAAAGATACCCATGACCAGGTGCACTGACTGGCATATGAATGAAATGTTTAACCCTTCACCTTTATCTCTACAGAAAACGGTTTATGAAACCATTATGGAAATAGGAGAAAATGCTGGTAACCAGTGTGTCTTCCTTTTCTCAGGATATTTTCAACCCTTCCATAAATGAATTTCAATTGTTTAGCCACTCTTACTCTTTCGTCTACTATTGCTTTCAATTTATACAAGTCATTAACCCTGTTGTTTGGTAACGGCCTACCCAGATCTTTGATATAGACTATACACGTTAAAATTCAACATGCAATTTGCATAAAAAATGTCCCAGTGCAAGGCCTTATTGGCGTGTTACACATACAGAAGAACAGACACAAGATGGAAAGGCTTATGTCAGTGATTATAACAATGGCCTTCTTGTCATTTATTGCAGGTATAGAAATTCTTCCAGTATCCCAGGATGGGTTTGTGGGAGAGAACTTTGGTATCAGTGAATCTTTGGTACCAGTAAATCTTCATTGGAAAGATATTATGCCCTGTGTAATCCAGCAAAGGATAATAATTTATGACAAGCTATTGAGACAATACAAAGACTTTCAAGGTATTCTACTATTATTTAATTAAAAGTTATTTTATACATGTACAAGCATTATTTGGAAAAAAATGTACCATTAGGATAGACTTACCAAAATTACTAATGAAAATCACAGTGTTGTCACAGTATAATATAAAGAAATTTTTGTTATCATAATGTTGGCTCAGTACAGAGAAATAAACAAAACTCCAACCATCAGACCATTTGGAGTGGCTTTTGTGGAGTATAACAACAAAATTGCAAGAGTATTTTGGTACATGTATTATCCCTGTTTCTGAACATCTCAACACTAGTAATACACCTGTCCACACAATATTTTTGAGCTGTGATCCTTTCATTTGACGAATATCAGTGCAACTTTAGTCAGTTTGGTAAAGAAATCTGTTGGCTGAAAAACAGCCAGTTGCTGAGGAAGAATCCTGTGAGGGATACTTACAAGGGAGAGTTAAGAAACTTCTGGGAAGGTGAACTTTCAGGCGTGATTAATCGATTGAATCAAGTTTTTGGCTGCTTTCAGCATTAAATTTTGGCAGCTGTCATTAGACAGAAATTCTGTTGAAGGCAGCTTCAAACTCAATTCAAGATAGTTTCAAAGAAAGTGTCAACAATAGACAAATTCACAAACAGATAGATACATGTAAATGAATGGGATAAGGAAAGCGTTCCTTAACCTTTTACCACACAATCCGGAGTTTTACGATCCTGAGAAAGAAGCCTTTTGATAACATTGTTTTCTACTCATTCAAAGACAAATTCCATCCTTCCAGCCACATTTAAATTGTTGTTTCCAAATGTTTTCGATTGGACAAGTCTAGGATTTTGTCCTATGCTAAAGAGTTAAGCACTTTTTGCTAAAAACTTGTATTTATTCAGACACTATATTTATAAACATCTCTTACTAATATACTTTCAGAGCTTTCTCCTGCTAGAAGAACGACACTAAAAAGGAACCATGACTGCACGACAACTACACCTCACAAGGACCACATGTTATAATTTGTGCAATCGTGGTCTCATATCATTGGACATGCAGTCATAAAAACATTTACATGTAGTTAAAGAAAAATAGTGCTACGGTATTAATGTTCTATGTCTACCATCTTTGCACTGCAAAGAAGTTCATGCTAATATTTACCAATATTTTTTCAAAATCAGTAACAGTTAAAAGAGATATAAATCCTAACCACGAAATGACACTAAATTAAAACAGCATTGCAGCAGACTGCTTTGAAAATGTTGTGACCAAATATGATATTGCTCACAGTCAGCAATATCTATTTTCCCACAATGTTTTCATATCAATCTTTCAATTATTTCTCTCCTTAGAGTGAAAGCAGTATACATGTAGTAAAATTCAGTCATTTTGACATTGTATGGAAAAAGAAACTCAGTTACATACAAGTCTAATTAGCTGCACAAATAGTCCTTTGAAAACATTATGAGAAATGGCAAATTGATAAACAATTCTGGATTTTTTAACAATATTTTTCTAAAGCAGAAACTTGCTCCATCAAGTGACCCGAATAACATGAGAATAATATAAAAGAGTTATGTTACTACAAAATTAATATAATAAAGAAAAATATCCACAAAACTTTCAAGACTTCTCACTTTTATTTCTTTTAATCTTTAACAACTGATAAAATTCTGGACTTCTTCAATCTCAAAGCATTTGCAGACGACTCACTGATTTTGGCTCACAGTGTACAATTTACCTATTAAAGGGTAGAAAACATTGTGTTGAAAGGAGAAATTGTTAGTTGTCTTTTCCCACAATGTTTGCTAAAGCATTTTTCTGCAGGGTTGTTAAAACTCAGGATTTTTTGTGTAAAGACTTACAAATATATTAATAGCTTCTGGAACATATTTGCAGCATAAAACTTCAGAAGCATCCTTGTAAATTGTGTGAAAAATGATCAAATAGTAAACCTTGGGTATCCATGAAATCATGTCAAAAGCAGATATGGCTTATTTTGACCAATTTGTCGCTAGGTCAAAAATGTTTTCGAAAGTGGTCTGCTGCGAGACACAAAAAGATATCTACAGGAGATAGTGTGTTGACCCCTTTATCTGCTGATATATCACCAGGCTGTCTCTGGTCCAACAGCTTGCAAGGTTGAGTTAAACAAGGGCTGTATAAGAAGTAGGCCTGGTATAAAAATCAAGAATGAAGAAACTAGATTGCCATTAGGATAACACATTCAACTATTTTAACTTTTTACCATTTAACAAAATTTTCGACATGTTATTTTGAAAGAAATGTTGGAGGATGACACAATTGTAGCTCAAATGTTGAGGTTTATTTATGAAAGGAGACGTTGTCGGAAAAGTATTAAAAGCTGTGACTAGCTTTTTTCTCCTCCTTCAATGTTGTCAAAAGCTCTCTACATCAGGGTATTAAAAACAGAATTATTTGGTAAAAGGTTAACTCACAAAACAACATTTGGACTGGTTCAAATTGAGAGGTTTAGCAGGTGATATGTAGCTGAACTGGTGAAATTTGTCTTTGAATGGGTAGAAAACACTGTGGGAAAAGAATTTCCAACATTTTCTCTTTTTCTCACAATTGTTACAGATTCCCCCCCCCCCCCCCGGTTGTTTAAACACAAGCTCATTTAAAAAAGAGCTAACAGGGTGCCTACTTTTCTAAGTACTATAGGAAAATGACTGGCCAGTCATATCTTATGGTACATCCTGCTATCTTTTGGACTGTCATGAATTAATGAATCTTGTCTTGTACTTCATTGGCTTGGCATATCCAAAGCTTCTAAAATACATAATATTTCATGCGGCACTGAACAGATGTTTTGGACAGATAATATAATTGTTCTGAAGCTGTTGAATCTCACTGTAGAGCCAGCATGCATGAAATTATGTATTGGCTTAAATAAAGTGGTCAGTTTCTGATCTTCAAACATGTGACCACCAACTGGACGTTTAAAGGTGACATCCTGTGTAACATATTAGAAATGAACAACAGCATCTGAAATGAAATTATGAAAATCATTAACTTGAAATATGAGTGCAGTCCTTCAGGATACCCATTTCTGTGAACATTAATCAGACCAGAATTCTATCAAAGCCTGAGTGTCTCCCTGCACACTTTGCTAACGTGTGTACTACATTAGAATTGATTTGATTGGGAAACATAGCATATCAGTTTTTGCAAAATATGGTTACTTCCACTTGAATCCTTTACCAAAAAATCTAGTGTTTTTTGGGAGCACTCTGACGTAAAAGGTATTGAGAGCATTGTTGGATAAGAAATTCCTGGTTACCAGCATTTTGTCCTTCAACAATGTTTTCTACCATTTTCTTTGTCAAAACCCATCTTTAGAGCCAAATTTTATTTTCCCTCAGGCTCTGCAAATACTATTTGTAATATGTGTCTCATTAACTACTTTCATCAATATTTAAATATGAAAACTATAAGTCAAATTTGACTTTTATCCTCTTAATACCAGTAGACCAATTTGTTAAATATTTATGAATCCTAGATAATTAACATACTGCAATATAGTAACCTCATTGCTGTAGCTTTATCTGGAAATTTCACCTGGCTGTAAAATAACAAGCTTGGCCCATCTCCTCTTATACAATCAGCACAGTGACAACTGCATAATCTGAAGTTAGGATTTCATGGCCTATCTGCCCTCCTGCAGAAAAAGGATAAAGCAATGTATTTAAAAAAAACCCCACCTTCTACAGAATATTTCATCATTAGAAATATTACACTTGTAAGGGCTACACCTAAATGAGCAAGCATAAGTACTTGTACTGATCTTGAGTAGATCTATTCGAAAAGTCTGCAATTCTTTGTTATAGCCCTCAAAGTGTCTTTTACCACTTAAGTTGCTTTTGTGAACAATGTACTCTAGATCAAGATCAGACTGCACAAAGTGTGCAGTCTGATCTCTGATCTACATTGATCGCTTTGCTATTACATTCCAGACAAAGGCAACCTCAACATTATTCTTATGAGATCTTATTTCTAGGATGAAAAGCCTGTTTGATTTATTCGGCGCTTTAGAAAGGGTTAAGCCTATTTACTCAGTTCCCAGTGAACTAATGAATTTAGAAACCTGAAAATAATTCAACAAAAGATACCAAAATAGGTTTTGAAGCCATTAACTCACAGCCAATTAAGAATTTATTTTGTACCTATGTATGCAACTAGCTCTCTAAGGCAATTAAATAATTAAACTGAGGCCGATTAATTGCAAATGTCATTATCGGCAGCATTAAATATGGTGCAAAGGAGACTAGGTGCGAAACTACACTAGTGCGAAACATATCAAAGCGGCAATATGTTTCTAAACGCCCCCGAACACTCGACTCGGGTGCATTTCAAGATTGAAATGATTAGAAACATTATTTAATTGCCAAAACTAGGTTAGTTGGACCTCTTTAGATCAGAAATCAGCCGAGCATATGTCCATTGCAACAATGTATGAAAACTGGGTTACGGGTTTTCGCCGACTCCACGGCCTGTTTTTAAATTACAGCTTTATTTCTCAACAATATTTTAACCCTTACCAACATCTTTCATCTCCAGTTTTTCCTCTCCATACCCTTTTTTGAGAATTTAAATGACAAACACGTCAGAGTAGCGTCACGACTGTCGGTACATACACAAGCAAAATAGTGGAAAATATCTCAATATGGCGACCAGTGATCCCGGAAATGCATTTCATTTAAACGAGACTTACAGACCCTATTCCCAATAGGCCCAGGCGCGTAGCAGGAGCTTTTTTCAACTTACACAATTGTGGAAGGGGAATCTTTGGTCTGGAAGCCGTCCTCTATCGAGGATTAAGGATGCAGAGCCCCTTATCGGAAGACAGGGGTCCCCTGCGAAAATAAACTGAATCCGGGTCTTTCTGATCTTAAAAGCCGATTTGTGGATCATGAAATATTTTCATTCTTTTTACAAGCATGAAATGTTATTTATTTATTTACTACTAGATCTAGTTATTATTTTTTAATGGTGAATCAACGTTATGTAAATAAGCCATGTCAAACTTCACGAAGCTCAAGTCATTGAATGATAAATGTGAGTTAAATGTTAAATGAACCAGTTCAAAATGTTTACGTTTATTAAATAAATGCTCACAAGATTCCAAACAACACAAAGCTTAAACCAACGTTGACTAGCCACCTGACCTCATTTTGTCACATGATTCGTGTTCCAAACATCGACAAAGAATCACTGATCAGATTAGCTAAAGCAGTTTGGACTGAACCTTTGACGAAACTATTTTCTAACGGCATATCTCTCTCTCGCTCTCTCTATCTCTCTCTTGTTTCGGCATGCAGGCAAACGACGAATACACCTAGAATGTACCCCACAGAGACACACCTATATGCCCCGAAAAAATTAACATGGTCGAATTTTTAATAACAAAGTATTTGAAATCAATAATTGAGTCTGAAATGAAAACACAATGTGAAGTTTCCCTAAGGGCGGATTGAGGATTTTTTGCCGGGGGGGGGGATATTCCGGAAAATCCGAAATAAATTTATGAACTGAAACTAAACGCAATCAGCCTTGTCTGAGAGACCACCTCTTTAAGGCAGAAACCTTCATTAAGCGATCGAGAGTCAATATCCCAGTAAGATTTAAAAAAAAAACAAAAAGACAAGAGACAACATGGTATATCGCTCGATTTTTTTCAGCTAATTCTATGTTGTTGGTACTTGGTAAATTTTCCTAGCAGACAATGGTTACTCTGAAAATTCTAGGGGGATGGGGTGGGGGCGGGGGTTCCGGACCCCTCTGACCCCACCATGTATCCACCCATGTTTCCATTTCGATGTCAGCAAAATCATAATGTATATTATCCGTGATTAGTCGACGCAAACCCATCTGCGTCGGGTGGATCAAAAGTTTCTGTTGATGAAGCCATTTTCAACGTAATAATGTTAGTTAAGGTATAGGTGCGTTATTTATTAAAACTCTTTCCTTAATGTTTACGACACAAGGAGCTTTTGTGGACAGTGTAGATCAAGATCAGACTGCACAGAACACAAAACAACACCACGTCATATAATAACCACAGAACGTAATAAGAAGACTACAAAACGTAATGTGAAAACTGTATGATACAACAATTTTACCATACAATGTATTAAAACGACATCATAATGATTAAGGAAAAGGCCATAACGTAATTTCAAAACCACATCACGTAATAAAATAACAACACAACGTAATACGAAGACTACCTAACGTAATGCGAAAACTACATGATATAACAATTTAACACCATAACGTAATCTAAAAACACCATCACGTAATATAAAGACCACATAACGTAATCTCAAAACCACATCACGTCATGCGTATAATATCCCCACAACGTACTAAGAAGACTACATAAGGTATTGAGGAAACTACATAACATAACAATTTAACACCATAACGTAATCTAAAAACACCATCACGTAATATAAAGACCACATAACGTAATGCAAAGACCACACCTCGTAACGCATATATAAAATAATGGAATAAAAAAACGACTAGACGATCTAAAATATCACATAAAGAAATGTTTTATGACAACATAAGACATTTATGGCGTTCCATACTTTTCGACTAATTCAAGTACAACGGGAGTGATTTTCCCGAACCTTTTACATGTATTAACCTCCGCTGAAGGCGACGGGATATAGTTTTAGTGTTGTCCGTCCGTCCATCCGTCCTTCCGTCCGTCCCTCCATCCGTCCTTCTGTCCGTCCGTCCGGGAGAATATCTCCAATACCATTGGACGGAATATCGTGAAACTTTATACGTGTGTACAATATTCTATTCCGCCGATATCTTTTTTTTCTTTTTTTGATTCGATGCAGAATGACCGATTGGGAGCGATTTTAAGTTACGCGGTCGACTGAATTTTTGATGTTTTGAGTCTTATCTTGAAAAATTGACCATGCAACACTACAGTTACATACCCATTTTTTTTTTAAATGCTGTGTCATGGAAAAAGGGGACTTGATGTATATTTACATTATAAACCAATATCTCTCTAACTACAGGGCCGAGCCCCGGTAGCTCAGTCGGTGCAGGACTTGAGAACACGGGGTCCAGGGTTCGATCCCTGGCTACGACCTACGGCCAATTTCCTTCCGAGGATTGATGATAGTCACTGCGACAGGATTCATTCCTCTCCCACCGCTGACCATTGTTTCGACGATGATTATGTGGAAAAGCGGCTTTGAAAGAAAACTGTGCGAAGTACTGGTAAAAGAGACTCCAGGAACGCATGGATAGGTGCACTGGCAGCCGCGATATAACTGAAATAATGTTGAAAACGGCGTTAAACACCATACAATCAATCAATCTTTAACTACAGGACTAAATGCTATGGACTTCATATTTATATTGTTTATCACAAGTCACAGACAATAATCATTTGTTTTATTTAATGAAATCTCAGGTCATGGAAAAAGGGGGTTTAATGTATAATTTCATCATGGACCAATGACCGTCTGTTCGTCAACTATACAGAGTTTTTACATGGAACTTGTCACATCTATCAACCACCATTAGGAAATGCAGTACAACAAATTTCACCTAAATTGACCATGCAACACCACAGTTATATACCCTTTTTTTTTTTTAATGCCGTGTCATGGAAAAAGGGGGTTTGATGTATAGTTACATTATAGACCAATATCTTTTTAACTACAGGACGAAATGTTATGAAACTTCATATTTATATTGTTTATCACAATACACAGACAATCATCATTTGTTTTTATTCAATTAAATCTTACGTCAAGGAAAAAGGAGGTTTAATGTATGATTCTATCATGGACCAAAGATCGTTTGTTCATCCGTCTGTCCGGACAGATATCTCCTGAAATCCTTGATGAAAACTGATAGAAATTCATACATATGTTCCTTATGATTTCAGCCGATATTTTTTTTATATATAATGCGGTGTCATAGAAAATGGGGGCTTCGTGTATATTTCCATCATGGATCAATATCTCTTTAACTCAAAATCCTTGACGAAAATTGATGAGAGTTCATATGTGTGTTCCTTATGATAGTCCGCCAATATCATTATTTTTGCTTTTTTGATCAAATGTCGTGTCATGGAAAAAGGGGAATTTGTGTATTTTTCCAATAGCAACAATATCTTTAACTACTGGACAAAATTTCATGAAACTTCATATTCATATTTTTTATCATAAGCCACTGACAATAGTTATTTGTTTTTATTTCAGGAAATGCCATGTCATGAAAAAAGGGGCCCAGACAGATATCTTTTAAAAGCCTTCATGAAAATTGATAAAACTTAATGCGTGTCTTCCTTTGGATAGTGTGTTGACGTGTCAAGGAAAAGGGGGGCTCCATGTATATTTCCATTATTTGCTTTCATTTAATAAAATGCCATGTTATGGAAAAAAGGGCACTTAATGTATAATCTCATTATGGACCAATAACGGTAAGACCACGTGTACATGCAAAACATATACCTCTTATGTTTTTTATTTAATGAAATGCTGTGCCATGAAAAAGGGGGCTTAATGTAGAATTTCATCATGGACCAATAACAAAATGGCCACATGTACATGCAGAACACAATACCTCTAATATGTTTGTAAAAAAAAGTCTTTTTCGGCGGGGGATATCATTTCAACGAGATTGCTTGTTTAATCAAAAAATGATCGCGACCTTCAACAAAACTAGTAAAAAAGATCCTTTTGAAAATCTTTCAGAGTCAAACCAACGAAACGATAAGCAGCTTTTGTAAAACTATCCTCCAAAGTCATTGTGAACAGCCATTTGAAATTTTGTTGCCAATATTTTCAAAGACGGCCCACAAACAGGAAGTGACCAAATCGAGGCTATTGGAATTTCGGTATCTATTTATAGTCATTTACATTAGAAAACGATCGCAGCGACATCTACCTTACCCCACTGTGAGATGGGGTAAACTAGATGTTGCAGCGATCGGTTTTCGAATGTCCCTAACCGTCATCGGCATGAGTATATACGTTTTTGGAAAGAGCTTTGTGCTTATGACAAGGGAACGGTTTCACTGAGTCATCTTTTGCCTGGACGGGTAGCTCAATGGTTAACGTATCGTGATCTGCTGGTTGTGGGTTGGATACCCTGTGAGGCAAACTTCTTTTCCGACGATTTCTCGCCTTTTACCTCTGATGCATATGAGAAAAAGCAGTCAGTGGCAGTAGGGAGAAAAAGTTTTGTCAGTACTGGTGTGAGAAAGCCAGGAGACATGCATATAGGTGCACTGACCGCCGTGGTATGACCTAAGCTGTTAAAACGGCGTGAAACTCCAATACAAACAAACAAAGAATCGTTTTTTAAAGACTGATGTAAACAAAGTGTTTCGATTTGCTACCTCTTATTGATGAAATTGGTGACTGGTTTTTTATGAAGGAAAATGGGCTGAGTAATACGAGACGGGCCTCAACCTGGGAAAAATACAAAAAAGAAAACATGCCGCGCAATTTACCACAGATAAAAGCTCTTTAAATTCACTTTAATCTAAATTTGAAAACTCGAGACAACCTTAAAGGCCTTGAAATAATTAAAAGCGACGTATACGAGTCTTTCTGTGCTCACCCATAAGCTCTTTATCGCACGACAAAATTTTGGACTTGTTCAAATTGAAAGCATTTACAGACGACAAATTTAATTTCATTCTAGTGTTTTGACTTGTTATTGAAAGGGTAGAAAACATCATGGGAATAGGTTATGCTGGTTATGCTGGTTACCAGCATTTTCTTCTTTCCCTACAATGTTTTCAAAATATTTCTATCTCAGGGTCGTTAAAACTCAGTGGCAAAGCACTTTTAGACGACAAATTCAGTCTTATTCAAATGATGTGAATGATGTGATTTGTCTTCAGAAAGTATTGTGTAAAAAAAAGCAATATTCGTTACCAGCATTTTTCGTCTTTTACAACAATGTTTTCAAAAATTTCTCTCTTAGGGTCGTAACAACTCTGGACTATGTGGTAAAGGGTAAACAAAAAAAAAAGACGATCAAAAGTTTGAAACATTCTTTGGGCGCAATTTGTATTCTGATCTGCGTGTATATAAGACAATTATGTAGTACTTTCAAGAGTTAATGACATTGAATACATCTGGCTCATCTCAAGTGAAGATCCAAACATTATGAGAAATGTAGATATTTTCATCTATCTCTCTATGAAAAGGCAAAAAGGCATGTAGTAGGCAATATTTCACTTACCTCACAAATAACATCAGTAGGAGAGAGTTGAGTGGTGATAAACGTGTCATGTTGTTTTTATTTACCGGTACATGTATGTATATAGCGTATCTTATACATGTATGTCAGTGCCTGAAGTGAAAATAAAGCTCGGGTCCACCAGATCGGCCATCCTATGCCCTCACCACTGAGCCACGCCGGACTGCATGGATCTAATCAAAGCACTGAAAGTAATGATAAAAATTTGCTACCAAGGACCATTCACATTTGACCATTCTAAAACTCATTCATCTGACGGTTGACAACATTTTTTTCTAAGATTGATAGACTAGCATTATTACATGGCTATTTTTCATAAAATCTGAGAAATACATCTAAGTGTTTTGCATGCGGTTTTCGGCGTTGAGAAAGCGGCTTGGGCTGTAATGACAATAGTTTGGGGTGTTAATACAGTGTTGGGAGTGTTTTGGAGGGAAGGGGAGGGGGTCTCTTATTTCTCGGTCTGAGATGTAGACTTTATAAACTAGGCCATGTTAAAACTGCGAAACGATGCCAATTTCAAATCTAGAGCTATTTCTCTTACATTTAATTCTAAAGATCACTGTTTTTGAAATTGGTTTCCACGGTTTTTCAATCCGTATGTTATTTTCACATATAAATGACACAGACGTATCTGATCTTTGAGGAAATATATTCCTTGAAACAGAGGAGTGATTCGTAGTCACAAGGTTGCAGTTGAAAGGTTGACACTAGAGGGTGAGACCTGAAAGGTCATCACCTTCTAAAAAGCAGTTTGTTCAAAGGTGAGTGAATTCACTGGAATGGACATAATAACCAAATTGGTTCTCAGAAGCTCATGATGTAGAGAAAAGAAATTTCTAGGTATTCTGGGGGAGGAGTCTTGTTCTTTCTTCTTACCCTTGACCCTAAGCTTATCGGAATTGATCTAATATTGCTCTGTTGTTACTGACCATTGTGATTTCTTTATTTCTTTTTGATGTAATTAGCTGAAAGAAATAATGAACTGCGAATTAGTTTTTCAAAAAAAAAAAGCGAAAACATCAGAAAGTAAGGTCCGATCAGGTCCGATCCAGTAAATATAAACACCACTTAATTGTGCAATACTGACTTGAACAATAAATTTACCTTATTATGGAAATAGAGGATATTCAACTGGTTGTGTGTGTTATTAAAAATCTGTCACGAGAATGGGGTGTGATGCGGTTGAAAAAACGAATCTGAATGACGAGTTTTTTAACCCCATCAAATCCCATACGAGTGACAGATTTTTAATATCACACACAACCAGTTGATTATCCTATTTTAATGTTTTCTAATTAACCGTTTATCATTCTAATAATTATCAAGAATGGTCCAAAATAAGCAATGTAGAGAAAAAGTAGTTCCGGCAAACATTCTAAAATTGTATCGTCACTCGTAGTAATATGCACTGTGAAATCCCAGTAAGTCACTGATAAGAATATAATACAAGACAGTGTTATTCAAAATCAGCCTGCAAGAACGTGTACATGCCCATCTTTGGACATTCTCATCGCAAAGGTATGGAATCTTGTAAGGTTACCTACCTGATGACAGACTTGTTGACTTGTCCGAATTGGAAGTGTTGGCATACGACAACATAAATGTGACTCACATAAGGAATGTGTCCTTGATAGCTTTGAAACATTGTGGGAAAAGGAGTAAATGCTGGTTACAAGCATTTTATTCCCTTTTCGCAGTGTTTGCGAATGCTTACATCTTCATTGTCGTTAATAAACGTGATTGTGAGGTAAGGGCTTAAATTATTTTTGGGGAAGTGTAGATCACGATCAGACTATTCTGCTGAAAGTGAAAACTAATATAAAATTGCAAAAGAAATCTGTATGGCAATGATATTTCATAGTAAAAATACTCCAAACCAAAAGGTCATTTTTTTCACGTACCATGGTGTCAACTTATCCCATACCAAACAATACCGTGTTTTATCGACCCTGAGGAAAAGGGCATTTGAAAAAATTGTAGGAAAAGGAAAAAATGCTGGTTTCCCGCATTTTCTTTATACCACAATGTTTACTATCTTTCTGCAGAGGGACAGTTTCATTTGAGTCAAACTGGGTATGTCGTCGGCAACCGCTTTCAAATTGGACAAGCCTTAAAATTCTGTCGCTTGGTTAAGAGTAAATAGGAAGGAAGTCTTTCTAAGCTTCTTTCTCACTAAATATCAATCACTGAAACTATGGCAAACAGTTTTTACAGATCTTGTACCTACACCGTCCGCTGTCTTTTCTTTTTTTTTTGTTTAATTTTTCAGAAAAATTACCCTTGACACTATTTGGCCTGCAACACGTAAAAAGGGGCATTCGGACATTTCCGTTTTTATGTAATTTTCTGTTTCACGCAAGTCTACTGAAGGACAAAATCTAATGTAGTCGTAAAGTGCCGTCTCGGATTAGCCTGCGCGGACTGCGCAGGCTGATCCGAGACGACACTTTACGCAAATGTCCGAATGCCCCTTTTCGCGTGTTGCAGGCCATTTAGTATTTGGTTTATAAACTCCATCAGTTGGTTATCCCTTATCCTGCTAAATAAGTTAAATAAATCTTTCAAGGTGATAGTAAAAACCCGAATAATGTAATTTCATTTTTTGATTTTTTGCCGAAAAATATATCCTTAGCGAACAGTGTACATCCAAGGTCAGACTGCACCTTCTATGCAGTGTGATCTTGATCTACACTGTCCGTGAAAGGACAGTGAGTAGCAAATAACAGGTTAACTCTTTACCAAACGACAAAATAGTACACTCGTCAAAATTCAAATCCATTCATGACAATTTTATCATGATCTATAAGTGTGACATTGACCTTGGACCTTTCTGAACAAACGGTTCAAATTGCACTTCTAGTGATAAAGAAGAACTTTTGCGTAAAATTGTTTTGAAATCCATCCATAAATATAGAATTTGCAGCTCGAACAAGCTCCATTCATGACAATTTTATCATTTGACCTTCAAGTGTGACCTTAATCTTGGACCTACCTGAACAAATGATTCAAATGGCTCTTCTACTGGTAAAAGAAGACATTTGTGTAAATTTTTTTATCAGTCCATCGATAAATGTAGAGGTTTACGCTCGGACAAGTTCCATTCATGACAATTTTATCATTTGACCTTCAAGTGTGACCTTGACCTTGGACCTACCTGAACAAATGTTTCAAATGGCACTTCTACTCATAAAGGGAAACAACTATGTCAAATTATTTTGAAATCCATCCATAGATGGAGAAGTTCTGGCGCGGACCAATTCGGACGCATGCACTGACGGACAGACGGACGGGCGCATATACACCCAAGCGACATTGTGACAACTATATCTTAACAAGTAGAAAGATGCGGCCTGGCAACTTTTGACCTACCTGTAATGTTTTTCTGCCAGCGACTTACTCTTGGACCGAATGTACAGTAACAGATTGTCATCCACAAAGATTTTCATACATTTTAATAGTATTATCTAGATGTATAGAGGATATTTTTTTTCGGCGAAAGATCGTGATTTCTTTTATCGATTGAAAATCATCAGTAATATTTTCACTAGTGGCGCAGGCACGAGTGAAAATATTACCGATGATGCTCACGAGATGAAATCAGTTTCGTCTTTCACCGAAAAAAAAAATTCTATTTATTTCATGCTTATAACCCCTATTTGTTAGGACTTTTGTAAAAGTCCAGTAAAGTTGTTTTCGGTAATTCCCCGTGGCGTACCCCCTCACATGACAACGCATTATACAATATTACGTAAAGCGCGAGAAACGTAGAGTAAATGCACGTAAATTACGTCATATTTCCTTCTGGTTGAATGGCACGCGCTGGTTACAAGGGTAACTAGTGCGCGGCAACTACTGTTTCCACTTTCAATTGGAGTTGGAAAATATGAAATCGGTATTTTTCCACTGGTCGTATCCATGAAATATCAAACCATTATTCACCAGTATTTCTCGATAAACTACCGAAAAGCATGAAATAAAAGTGCATTTTAACACTCGCATCGTTTACTTTGGGGGCGTTAAGTAATAGAAATAATTATGGCCATTTCTATCGATGGAAATTGGATTTTCAAGATTTTTTTCTTTTTAATAGCATTTCAAGGCTCGCAGACGATGAAGATTCAATACCAAATCTCACGTTCTCTAGTTTGATCTCTTACAAGACGACAGAATTTTGAACATTTTAAAATTCGAAACATTTGCAGACGACAGATACAATGTCTCTCGAAACTTAAAGTTTGTCCTTC
The DNA here is from genome assembly GCA_946811185.2 of Hippopus hippopus. NCBI lineage: Eukaryota > Metazoa > Mollusca > Bivalvia > Cardiida > Cardiidae > Hippopus > Hippopus hippopus. The sequence goes on along the minus strand of OX328102.1, from coordinate 7,718,858 downwards.
AACGAGCAGAAAATATGGTGGGAAAAGGAGAAAATGCTGGTTCCCAGCATTTCTCCTTTTCCCACCATGGTTTTAAAAGCCGTGTTCCTCAGAGTGGATAAAGATCCGGGTGGTTTTGAAAAGGGCTAAGATAAATTTGTTCGACTCTCTCAGGGCTATAACTTTATTCAAGTCATCATGACATAATAAAGGTTTTCCCGTAATGTAACTTTCTTACGTAGCCATGATTTTTTATAGCTCTGGGCAACTTTGATACACGATGAAAAAATGTATCTTGCATCAGACGTTTACATATAAAATTTTCCAAATTTTTAGGTTGTGATTCATAGAAATACAGAATAGATAAGCTGTGCTCTGGCAAAAGGGTATTTAAAGCGTCTTTATGATGCTTCGCACCAAGCAAGTCATTACATAATCATTTATCCATAAAATCCGTTTTGTCTAATGGCCGATAGCATTTGAATGAAGAATGGTCCTTTTACATGCAGAAAATTTAGAAATAACAAAAAGTTTCTCTTTGCAAAACATACGTTTTGCAGATGCGTTAAACTATGGAAGCCCTGGAGGGCAAGTTTGACTTGCGACTAACAACTTAAGACTTATAACTTATGAAATATGACTTATAAGGGTTGACTGGTGTGCATTTCAAGAATGTGTGCGAAAAATGGCTGCAAAATGAACAAAACTACCTTACTTTTGATAATATTTATATTTGTCGTCAGCCATTTTCTGTGCATTTTCTCGATATGTGTGCCAATATTACATTTCACAAAAGTAGCAAGTCATAAGCTATACAAGTCATAAGTTATTAGTCGCAAGTCGAAATTGGCCTCAAGGGCTCTCATTTTTCCGCTTCAAACTGGTATAGGTAGTTTGCAGTTCATAGGGATCCCCTGAGTTTTGAAATATCTTGAAAAATCCCGTATCAATTTTTATGAAACTGTTCAAGATCTTTTAAAATAACCTTACCAACTCTCACAGTGAAAATTAGAATTTCTATAGAAAAAACACTTTGCCTATTCCAGTAGTGTTAATTTTTTGCTCTGAAGCTTAACATACTCCGACGGTTTCGCACAGTGACCAAAACAGCAAACATAACTGGACAAGTTCATGACTTCAGTACCTCAATTCAGTTAAATATAAGGCTCTGATTTTTTTTTTTTTTTTTTGTACAAATAATATAGTTCTATAGTTTACTATAGATATCCCTCTCGTCACTTTCATTCAAACTTTGAAGTCTAAAGTAACTTGTCGAGTGTTTCCTTATATGGTGTATGTTCTCAAATATTTGATTAAATTCTATTTTCGGCATGGTCTCAATCTTTTAAACCACTTCTGTTTGGTCCAAGCCACCTGACACATAGACTTGAAGGTCTTTCATGGTTTGTTTTGAATTGCTTTTCAGTACGATTTTGTCAGTTCGCCTAAAATTAGCTGAATTGTATTATGGTCACACTCATAGTGTGGTAGTCTTAAAGACACGGTGTCCCTTTGACCGTAAAAAATTATCTACGACAATACTTTGGAGCTTGTTTAATGTAGTTAACCACTTCATACAATGCACCCTTCTTCATTTTATTGTTGTATGTTATACCACATGATGTGGGACAGACTTTGACTGGGTTTCGGGGGGGAAAAAGCATCTATGGGTTTGGAAAAGAAAACAAAGTGTAAACAAGTGCATGCAAGTCTCCGACATTGAATCATTACAATAAAACTTAACTAGAAAGTTGCGTGAGAATTGTTTTCATAAAGAGGTAAACCCTGTACTTGGAATAGCCTTCGAACCCTCCCATCGTTTTTAAGCTGTTTTATTCATACTTATTAACACTGCATTGAATGCAAAAAAGTCAAACTAAGTTATCAAAAATTCTGAAAATTTCACCCAGAGTTGGTAAAGGTAATATTATTAACTATGCAAATTTTCAGTACAATAGCTAAAGCATTTTTTAAGATATTTCAAAATTGAGGGGTCCCTATGAACCTCAAGCTATACCTCACTGATGAATTGGCAAGTCTGGACGTGGTTCGGATTACAGGTTACATTTGCGTAATTGATGGCCTTTGTTCAAAACAGTACTTTCGTTGTATGCTTGCCAGCTATCTGATATAGCGAGAAGAGAAAAAAGACGTAATTCTAGCTGTTAGATTGTTATTTAGTTAGTTTCAGTCAAACAACAGTCAAACAATAGTCACTTATTGTTATTTCATTCAACCGGAAGTGCAAGTGAAATAACAGTGAACAAATAAATGCGCTGCCGCTACTAAAGTAGGTCTGTAGAGGGGTTAGTTTAATCCTACGTTTTGATGACCCTTTTGAGGAAGGCTTTTGAAAATATTGGAGGTGAAAAGGAGATAAATGTCGGTCACCAGAATTTTTAGCTTACCTGAGGACCTTTTGTGATCGTGCTGTTTCTGTCGTCAGGCGTCAGTCGTGCGTCGTCCGTCGTGCGTCCTCAACAGATACTTTGTGTATGCTTAAGAGGCTACAATTTCGGTCCGATACTCAAAGCTTGGTCAAAATGTTTGCCTTGATAATATCTCTAATTGTAAACGTTGGATGTGAAAAGGAGAAAAATGCTAATTACCAGATATTTTAGCTAACCTGAGTTCGAAAAAATCAAGGTAAGTTTTTATGATCGTGCTGTGTTCATCGTCCGGTGTCCGTTGTGCGTCGTCAACTTTTAGCTTAAGAGGTTACATTTTCAGTCCGTAATCATGGAACTTAGTCAGAATTTTTGCCTCGATGATATCTCAAATCAATTTGAAAATGGGTCATATTGGGTCAAAGCCAGGTCAAAATGTCAGATCTTTGGAAAACCTTGTGTACGCTATAGAGGCCACATTTTCAGTTGGATACTCATGGTACTTAATCAGAATGTTTGTCTTGATAGTATCTCGGACGAGTTAGAATATGATTCACGTTGGGTCAAAAACTAGGTCAACTCTTTGAAAAACCTTGTACATGCTCTAGAGTCCACATTTCACGCTGTTACTCATGAAAGTTGGTTACATAGTTTATCTAAATAATAACTGGAGCGAATTCGAAAATGGTTTATGTGGGGTTCAAACACTAGGTCACCGGGTAAAATCGTTGAAAAACCCTGTTTACACCTCTTGTGGACACACTTTCAGTCCAATACTCATATAAGTCGGTCAGAATGTTTGTTTTAATGTGGGGTCTACTTAATAAGTGCTCGATGATCGAGAAAGGAAAATTTTTGCCTACCGTGATATATCAATGGAGTTTCTAAGGCCTTTGGTTACAGGCACCGTGTAGGTTCCGATAATATCGCGCTGTCTCGCGAGACTTTTTCATTGACCAACTATATACATGTATGGACAAGAGAGTGCTCAAAGAGAGATAATTCTATCTGACCGGCGATAATAAGTATGGGAAGCAATAGCTGACAACACATTAGATGTTTCTCAAATGATGGGAATGTCTTTGAAAGAGAATTAAACATACGGGAAAGGGCAAAATTCTGGTCACCAGCATTTTCTCTCTCTTTTTTTTCCCCTCTACGTTTCAAAAGATTTTTTCTACAGGGTCGTTGAAAATTAAAATATTGTCTGGTAAAGGGTCTGAAAATGGAGGAAGAAAAACAATGGGCTTTATTCCAGAAGCGTAATGGTGTTTTACAGCACGAGTAATTGCATTTGCAGACGACTAATTGAATATTTCTCAATGATAGAACTTGGACTTTGAACAGTACAAAAGATAGGGAGGAAAAAAGAGAAAATGCTCGTAACCTGCATTTTCTCCTCGCGCCACAAAGGCTTTTTTTCAGAGGGTCGTTAAAAGGATCGATTGTTTCAACAAAAGGTTTTCAAACGAAAAACCCGGATGGCTTCGTTCCAGACAGCTAATGACTGATTATAGTATGAGTAATTTCAGCTGCAAACGACAGATTAAAATTTTCTCAAATAGTGGAAAAATAAAAAAATTACGGGGAAAAAGGAGAAAATGTTGGTCACATGCATTTCCCCCACCCCCAATATTTTTGGAAACTTTCTTTCCTAGAGTCCTTTAAAAGACAGGGGTCGTCTAGTAAAGGTATGAATAAAGAGGAAAAACCCGGATAGGCTTAGTTCCAGACAGTCAACGATTGTTTAAGTATGAGCATTGTCTGGGCCCTGGCCATATCTCATTACTTGCAGAATCAAATTGCAACCGCAAATTTGCAGCAAGGTGACTTTAAAAAGAGATCTTTAGATTGTTGTAATCGACCCAACTTCAGAAATGTTCCATTCCAGAATTAAAGAAAGTCAATAGCTGGTAAATCATCAAAAGATTTGAAAGAGAAATGTGAGAGAAAAAAAAGCAGATGATATTTCCTTAGTTGAATAACTAATATTCAGATTTCGCGAGGAATTACGTAAAAGCTTTTTTGGAATGCCACGTGATCAATTACACGGTATTCAAACAGGTGCGATGACTTCATTTTCGATATCAAAACAGTCACCGATTGCAAAACGACATGTCAGTGTTTAAATGTGCCCTTTTAGTGAATATAACCGTCAACTTTTTGCGCTTGTAAATACAAGATATGATTTATAGTATTCAGTAGCGTTTTTAGCTCACCTGAGCACAAAGTGCCCCTGCTGAACTTTTGTGATCGTGCTGTGTCCGTCGTGCGTCGTCCGTCGTCCGTCGTGCGTCGTCCGTCGTCAACTTTTACCTTGTGTACGCTCTAGAGTCCACATTTTCGGTCCGATACTCATGAAACTTGGTCAGAATGTTTGTCTCGATGATATCTCGGACGAGTTCGAAAATGGGTCATGTCGGGTCAAAAACTAGGTCACTAGGTCGAATCTTAGAAAAAACTTTGTGTACGCTCTAGAGGCTACATTTTCAGTCCGATACTCATGAAACTTAGTCAGAATGTTTGTATGGATGATATCTCGGACGAGGTCGAAAATGGGTCATGTCGGGTCAAAAACTAAGTCACTAGGTCAAATCTTAGAAAAACCTTGTGTACGCTTTAGAGGCCACATTTTCAGTCCGATACTCATGAAACTTGGTTAGAATGTTTGTCTCGATGATATCTCGCACGAGTTAGAAAATAGGTCATGTCGGGTCAAAAACTAGGTCACTAGGTCATATCTTAGAAAAACCTTGTGTACGCTCTAGAGGCCACATTTTCAGTCCGATACTCGTAAAACTTGGTCAAAATGTTTGTCTTGATGATATCTCGGACGAGTTCGAAAATGGCTCATGTCGGGCAAAAAAATAGGTTACTAGGTCATATCTTAGAAAAACTTTGTGTACGCTCTAGAGGCCACATTTTCAGCCCAAAACTCTTGAAAGTTGGTCAGAATGTTTGTCTTGATAATATCTCGGTCGAGTTCGAAAATGGGTCATGTCGTATCAAAAACTAGGTCACTAGGTTAAATCTTAGAAAAACCTTGTGTACGCTCTAGAGGCCACATTTTCAGTCCAAAACTTATAAAAGTTGGTCAGAATGTTTGTCTTGATGATATCTCGGACGAGTTCTAAAATGGGTCATGTTGTGTCAAAAACTAGGTCACTAGGTCAAATCTTAGAAAAACCTTTAGTACACTCTAGAGGCCACATTTTCAGTCCAAGACTCTTAAAAGTTGGTCAGAATGTTGTCTTGATGATATCTCGGACGAGTTCGAAAATGGATCATGCTGAGCCAAAAACTAGGTCACTAGGTCAAATCTTAGAAACACCTTGTGCACACTCTAGAGGCCACATTTTCAGTCCAATGCTCTTGAAAGTTGGTCAGAATGTTTGTCTTTATGATATCTCGGACGAGTTCTAAAATGGGTCATGTCTGGTCAAAAAGTAGGTCACGAGGTCATATCTTAGAAAAACCTTGTGTACGCTCTAGAGGCCACATTCTTGGTCCAAAACTCTTGAAATTTGGTCAGAATGTTTGTCTTGATGATATCTTGGACAAGTTTGAAAATAGGTCATGTCAGGCAATAAACTAGGTCACTGGGTCAAATCTTAAAAAAAAAACCTTGTGTACACTCTAGAGGTCACAGTTTCAGTCCAAATTTCTTGAAAGTTGGTCAGAATGTTTTACTTGATGACATCTCAGATGACTTCGAAAATCGGTCATGTTGGGTCAAAAGCTAGGTCAGTGGTTCAAATCTTAGAAAAAACCTGTGTATGCTCTATAGGCCACATTTTCAGTCCAATACGTATGAAAGGTGGTCAGGATCTTTGTTTTGATAATATCTACAATGGGAAAATTGGCTATGGTTGGCTAAAAAGTAGGTCACCGAGAGAAATTCTAGAAAAAGCTTGTGTATATGCTAGAAGCCAAATTTTCAGTCCAATAATTATAAAAGCTTAGTAGATTGTTTGTCATGATATCTCAAAAGAGATTGAAAATGGGTCATGTTTGGTCAAAAGACTCAGGTGAGCGACTTCAGGGCCATCATGGCCCTCTTGTTTCTAATGTACTTGGTTTACAGTTAAAAAACCTCAAAGTAAACCCGTTAAAAAAGCATCCTTGTAGGACATAGCATATGCACATACATGTAAATGCATGTTTGATACATTAATAAAATGAGAAAACATTGCAACAAAAAGGAGCCGCTCGTGAAGAGCAATTTCTCCTTTTGTCACTTTGTTTTTTTTTTTTTAAAGCTAGAATGCTGCAAAACGCAATAAGCTCTCTGTAGCAGGTTTTGAATTAAAATCGGAAATGAGTCAATTTTAAATTCTATCAAGTACTGACAAGTGCTTTTTCAAGAGTTTGTGTATATTTCCTTGAAATTCCAACTTTTTTATGCTTAATTCTTTACCAAACAACAAAATTTTAGACTCGTCCAAATCCAAAGTATCTGCAGAAGACAAAATTAATATGACTCAAAAATTGAAGTTTGTTTTGGGACGGGTAGAAAACATTGTCGCAAAAGGAGAAAATGCTGGTTACCAGCATTTTCTCCTTTTCCCACAATCTTTTCAAAAGGTTTCTTCCTCGGGGTCGTGAAAATCATGGATTGTTTGGTAAAGGGTTAAAGTCAAATGGAGTGGGGAACACATAGATAAAGTACCATTGTTGGAGAAAAAGATAGACGGACAGACTGAGAGGGTACAGTGGAGTTGTATGATACAACTTTTAGATTATGATCCCAGACATTTTAAGCACAATACAGACAATGGCGTTACAAGGGTAAAGATTGAAGTATGCTTCAAGAATAGAAGAGGGAGGGTTGGGGGTCAATGATCGGCATGCCAAATCACGCCAGAATAGACGTTTATAATAGAGGAAGGTAATTTATTTTGTCAATAGCTCATAAAAATGCACCGTATCTCTTACAAATGCCCCGCTTGCTTTTTTTTTGTATTTTTACAAGATATTACAAATCACTAATTCTGTGCAAAATTTTAGAAAAATCTGTCTGCTGAAGTATTTTTTATCGCAGAAAATTGACCAGAAAATATGTCCTTGTTGACACGTTAGAACATTTCTAATTGTGACTGTGATCTGTCTAGTTTTTTTATTAATCCTTTTCAGTATTGGCATACATCACATTTCTAAAAATAATCATTTAGTTGAGCAATATTTGTTAATTTTATAATTTCTTTTAGGTTTAAAATTAAAGCCTATTTTCTGTAATTTTGACAAGAGTTATCTCCTTTTATTAAGAACTGTATCTTTGTATTTTGCTCCACAACATATGATTTTCTTTTTATTTCTTTACTCTGCATACCTTATATTATAATCTGAGAGAAAATAAAAAAAAAAAAAAATCTGTCCGTATGAAAAATTGTGGCATATGTCCTTAAATAACAAAAGATCCCGATTATTTTTTCTTCAAAGGTATGCCTTGGCATACGTGCATATGCCTGGATACGCCCCTGTTAAATCTGAGGGAGTGTCGCTTTCAACTGATATTCTTAAAATCCTGGCTTTCCAATATACTAGTAGTTAATTATTAATTAACAAACTGTGTTACTTATTGTATTTATATGACGAAAACGGTCTGATCAATACCAAATGACAAACTCGGCCAACATCAGCGAACTCGGGGAAAAAACTTGGTCACTATTAAATAAAATGAAGGCCAGTATGACTCTGTCAGTATCAAATACAAAATGGACGATAAATCCTGGCCGTTAACTAATAGAATCGTCTTTAATCAAGTAATTTCATACTGGTCAAGTTACCGGCTCAAGGTCTACGGCATTAGCCATCGAGCTCCTCGGCCGAGGGTTAATACCGCACCTCGGACTAGTAATTCGTCCAATACGAAATTGCTTAATTAATAACATGATGGTATATCTCAGTCAATTAGAGAAGTCATTCCAAAAGTCTTTCGGTCAACTCTTTATATTCGCTGACTTAGTGCATCCCGCTATTAATAAGAATTTCCCGTAAGGTCTTCTTTCGCTTACAAAACAGCAAGATTTGGATTGGCATGCAGTACAAGTCTATTAAGTTTACCGGCGTCGATCTAAGCGCGCGAAATATGCTTCCATTTTGGTTATTCAAACAGGACTGTCCGTGCTCATTTTTTGTCACTCATACAGTTATTATGTAAGCTTTTTAGCCCCAGTAGTGGATAAAAGAAGGCAGTGCGGGTGTTAAAATGTATTTATATTTAAAACATACCATTTAAAAGTATGGAGGTTATTGTGAAGATGACAATCTGTTATCGTACGGTCAGTCCAACTGTTAGGCGCTGGCAAAAAAATGAAGTTTAAAAGTTGGTCATAATTTGCCTGGTCGTTCTTTCTTTTGTTTATTTTTTTACCTGGTTTTGAAATTCATTTTTCAGCCAGCGACTAACACTTGGACCGACTGTACAGTAACAGATTTTTCATCTTCATAGTGATGTCTATACTCTCGAAAGGTTTGATTTAAATTCAAATGCATTTAACCCGCATTGTTTGGTTTTGGCTTCTTTAAGATTCAAGTATAAGAATTTAATATACAACATCAGTTATTTTTTTTTCCTCTCAGTGATATTGCAAGATAGCGCAACATATCTAATCAAGCACAAATCCGCTTTTAGGGCCTTCAATCCTTTGATGTTACCCTTTAAAGTTCTAAATGAACCCAATGGACATTTTCAACTAAGAAATATGGCTCAAATAGTAACAATATAATGGTTGTTTTAGTCGAGAATGTGGCAGCTAAGTGGACAGTGTATGTAGATCAAAGATCAGACTGCATGTTTTGTGCACTTTGATCTTGATCTACATTGGCCGCAAAGGCAGCTATAGTTTTGAAAGCAGCTTCTAATTACCGCTCCGGCAATTTTTTAACTTGACAATTAATTATGCTACATTTATGGCCTATTTCGTAGCTTTGTTATGAAAGCTGGATCAAGAAATTAATGTCAAGTTAAAGCATCGAATATTGTACAGAACTTAGATGCACTCGATGTCTTGAACCGCATTATTCTATATTTTTAATTCCTCCCATTTCCGAGGCACGTTTCTTGAAAAAACTTCGCCATCTGAAACCGAATTTATAGGATTATTTGAGCCATGCTCACTGGAAAAGGGGGCTCATGTTTCTTCAAAAAGTATCGATTCATGTCAGCTTGAGAAGTTCGCGAAGGCTGATATAAATCGATACTTTTTGCTATATGGCTTGCAACACGCGAAAAGGGACATTCGGACATTTGCGTAAATTGTCGTCTCGGATCAGCCTGCGCACTCCGCGCAGGCTAATCCGAGACGGCACTTTACGACTACATTAGATGTTCTGTTACAGCAGACTTGCGCAAAACAGAAAATTACATAAAAACGGAAAGTGTCGTTTCGGGTTAGCCTGCGCGGACTGCTCAGGCTGATCCGAGACGACACTTTACGCAAATGTCCGAATGCCCCTTTTCGCGTGTTACAAGCCATATGTAAATTTTCTGCATCTCATAGGACCATTTCACCTCCACATCCAGTAGTTTATTAGACATGCATGTATTGGATTTTCTGGATCCATCATTATGTGATGACTTTCTTGGTATATAATGCATTACTGAGATGCATTAAACCTCTTTTTTCCAGAGCATGGCTCATTTATAAGATTAGTGAGAGCAAAGTTTGACAAAACACAAGTGTTTGTACTATATAATTATGAAGTTTTGACTTGTACATCAAAATTGGTCTTTTTGAAAGCCTATTTGCAAGCCCATTTTGGAAGTCTTTCTTCTCTCGAATTTATTTATGATCAGTCAGTTGTAAAACACGGAAAGGGGGCTGTAAAAAAGAATTAAGCGACGTTCCGAGAAAAAGGGGTTTTCAACTCCGTGATGCATTATATTATATCAATCAAGTTGTCACCTAAAATTGGATCCATAAAATCAATTTAGGCTGAATCATGAGTTAGAATGGTCATATGGCATGTAGAAATTACATCAGTAGCAAAAAGTGTCGACCAAGGTATGCCTTAGCAGCGGACTGCGCAGGCTGACCTGTGTCGATAAATTTTCAGATGCATTTAATCCCTTTCCACAGAATACGACTCAAATGTTTTGTACTATTGTCACGGAGAGAGGTTAGATATATATAAGCACTTGAAACCTGCCTTGCTGTTGAGCTAGCTTTTACAGCGATGCGGTTTGGTGCATTTCTCTCCGTGGAAGTTAAGCAACGTGCATTAGGTTAGTGCGTGGATGGGTGACCAGGACGTTGCACGTTACATTTGGTGGCAGAGGTGGGATTAATGACAACTGCCGGACTGGAGTTGCCTTACCCATGTATATCCCCCTGGTTTATTTGCATATATATGATTGTATATAAGTCTCGGGGTCGAGACTTCTCGAAGGGAGGAGTAATGTCACGGAGAGAGGTTAGATATATAAGCACTTGAAACCTGCCTTGCTGTTGAGCTAGCTTTTACAGTGATGCGGTTTGGTGCATTTCTCTCCGTGGAAGCTAAGCAACGTGCATTAGGCTAGTGCCTGGATGGGTGACCAGGACGTTGCACGCTACACTATGAATATCTTTCACAGAAAATCACCGTGAGGTAGTCAGTTCAAATCACTTACACTTAGATTGTAATTATGGCCTGCACCACGCAAAAAGAGGCATTCATATATTTGCGTAAATTGTCGTCTTGGATCAGCCTGCGAAGTCCGCAGTCCATCTTTATGTAATTTTCTGTTTTGCGCAAGTCTACTGTAAGACAAAATCCAATGCGGTTGTAAAGTGCCGTCTTGGATCAGCCTGCGCGGACTGCGCAGGCTGATCCAAGACGACACTTTACGCAAATGTCCGAATTTCCCTTTTCGCGTGGTGCAGGCCATATAACAGCTGTGACATGATGTTTTTTTTTTGTACATGCATTAACCACTATCATACTAAATGAGTGTGATGAACCTTTCAAGCCGACGGTAAAAACCAAAAATTCAGCAATTTCATAGCTCCGAAACGATATCTCCTTATCGGACAGAGTAGATCCAAGATCAGACTGCACGTTCTATGCAGTCTGATCTTGATCTACACTGTCCGCTAAAGGCCCTTAAGTCGCGCTTAGCAGGCAAAGGGCTAAACCCTTTTTCACAGAGCATGGCTCCATTGTACTTGTATGATTATTGGTATAGAAATTTTAGCAATCATTATTGCTGAACCCTTACTCGTAAAATGAATAACAGCCAATTTGGATCAAGATCAGATTGTAAAGAACATGCAGTTTGATCTAAGATCTCGCCTGTAGTCTAATCGAAATAATTATTTTGACCAAAATTAGCTGTTGTGAAATTGCAAGATTTGGATCTTTCCTTCTTTCCAGATTGGAAATATCTTTTATTATTATTATTATCCCCCGTCGAAGGCAGAGGGATATAGTTTTAGCGTTGTCCGTCCGTCCATCCGTCCGCCCGTCCGTCAGTCCGTGTGTCCGTCCGTTCGTCTGTGTGTTCGTCCGGGACAATATTTCCAATACAATTGGACGGAATTCCGTGAAAATCTATACGTGTGTACAATAACCTATTCCGCCGAAATACTTTTTTTTATTTGATACAAAATGGCTAACTGGGAGCGATTTTCAGTTACGCGGTCGTGTAAATTTTTGAAAAGGTCTTTTTCTGAGGGGGTTATCATTTCAAAGAAATTGCTTGTTATTATTATTATTGATTATGCGTTAAAATGGTTACTCTGGGTTTTCCCAAATAAGACGATAAACAATAACAATAACAAGCTGATTATATTACTACGATACGTTTATTGCATTATGTAACAATATCACAATAATAACGATAAACTTCAAGTGATAAAGTATTGTTTCGGTGATAGTTAGATCACGGGAAAGAGGGGTGAGACACGTGTATTTGAGCCACACCGCACGCAAGTGAACGAAGAAGCGTGGATAGAGGTGCAGTCCTCTCAATGTTGTTGAAAATGGCGTTAAATACGGTGTCTTTGTGTAAATAGCATATTGAACCGTGTTCGCCAACCATTCTAAAACGTGTTCTCTGTCTACTTTTCATGAATTTTCTAAATTTCAAAGCAACACAATTTCCGATTGGCTGAAAGAAAATATACTGTTACGTATGTATAATTGTACTGTATAAGTGTGCAATAGAAAGTATTCCATATCTTACTTTCTTTTCTTTGAAAATTTCTTTACTTTATTGAGAGAGAGAGAGAGAGAGAGAGAGAGAGAGAGGGGGGGGGGAGGCATCCTATCAATGGCGTAGAAAACTATGAACAAGTATGGTTTTAAAATCCGTTTTGAGTAAGAAGTACTCGTGCGGTTTTGGAAATACCGCTGGAACTAGATTTACGATTATAATTATCATGAGTAGACAAATGGATTCTTTGTATTATATATCAACAGAACAACCGATAGGAGATCTTCATAGAACAACCGGGAGCATGATACGGCTTGCAACACGCGAAAAGGGGTTTTCGGACATTTGCCTAAAGTGTCGTCTCGGATCAGCCTGCGCAATCCGCGCAGGCTAATCCGAGACGGCACATTACGACTACATTAGATTATGTTCTTCATTAGACATGCGCAAAAGAGAAAATTACATGAAAACGGAAAGTATCGTTTCAACCAAGACGGCAGTATTTAATTCTGTAACAAGTAACATACTTTCAGACTGGAAAAATGAAAGAAAATATTCTATCTGGACAGCGCATGATGAGCGCAATACTAGATTTCATACTTCACGCAGAATTCAAGGCTGCAAAAGACTTTTGCCACAATGTTTTCGAGAGATATGCACTAAATACGTCGACATAAAGTAATGAGTTACATAATTTTCGAAAAAAGAAACAGTGCATTGTATTCACCGAAACAGAAAATGGTATGGGTTGTTTCCCATTACTCCTACTTTCGATTATCAAAATTTTGTCGCGGGAATCGTAAGTTAACCTTTTATTTTATATCTTTTATATTTCTAAGTCTATATTATTTTTAAATTGTTTTTTCTTTCATTGGTTCATTAATTGTTTACAGATGAAATTTTATAACGATTTTTTGTAAAGTGTAATTTTTAAGTAGACGTGTATCGATTCATGTTTTAAATATTCCCGCGCGTTTACAGGCGCATAGCTAGGCGGGAGCAACGAAGTCAGGTCTCAAAATTAAATTTTTATATGCATTTTCGAGGAAAGATAGAGGGAGGTAGAAAGCAAAGGAAAAAAAAAAAATGAAAAAAATGAAATAAGCTTCATCTTTTTCTTTTACCAAACTACCTCGAGTTTCAAAAACCTTTGACAGATAACTGTCGCAAAAGTAGAAAATCCTGGTTACTAGCATTTTTCTGCATTCCTCGCCATGTTTCTGCTGCCTTAACCCTTAGGCTGCTAAGCGCGACTCACTGACCTTTTGCAGACAGCGTAGATCAAGATCAGACTGCACGGAACGTGCAGTCTGATCTTTGATCTACGTTGTCCGATAAGGACATAATATTCCCCATAGAAATACCTTTAAAATAGCAAAATTTGATTTTTTTTTTTAACATCGGCTTAAATTTTTCGTTTAATTTATTTAGTAGGATAAGTGCTAAAGACAACCTCCATCATTTGAGAGAATTTTTACTGGTCGTCTTCAAATACTTTCAAGTTAGACGAGGCTAAATTTTGTCGTTTGGTAACGTAGTGAAATTTCTCACAACGCCAGCGGCGTTCATTGAATGAGAATTTAAGTACCTCCTAGGTAAGGGGGGTGGGGGGAAAGGGGGCTAGGGCTAGGGCTTGGTTAATAGGCAAGAGACTTCTACAGAGGGAGTTAAAGGATGAAAAGCCCAACCCTACACTGAACTACAGACACAAAATCGCGACACACTTTTTTTTTTAACACGTAGAAGACCGCTGTCCTGAAAAAAGAATTTATTTAAATATACACTGTTTGTATCTGTGTATCTTTCTTTCTCTGTCTGTCCGTCTTTCTGTCAGTCCTTCTCTCTCTCTCTCTCTCTCTCTCTCTCCCTCCCTCCCTCCCTCCCCCCCTCTCTCTCTCTCTCTCTCTCTCTCTCTCTCTCAAAACCAAGTTAAGACTTTTATAAAGAAAAGAAAGTGAAAATAGAAAACTAAGTAGTTTTATACAATGCAATTGTAAATACTTATAAGTGTATTACATGTAATAACTATTGTCCTTTTGACTTGCTAATAAGATTAACATTTCCACCTCGGAGGTACGTAATGTCTGAACTTGATCCACATTGTCTCAAGACAAAAGTTTGAACCCATCCTGTAAAAACTAATATTTGGCAACCTCATACTAATACAGAATGAAGAAAAATTGTTTTCGGATGAAATGTTAAGCCGGTCTCACTAAAAAACAGTGCCATTATTTCAGTCACATCACGGCGACAGCTCACCTATATGGCCTGCAACACGCGAAAAGGGGCATTCGGACATTTCCGTAAAGTGTTGTCTCGGATCAGCCTGCACAGTCCGCGCAGGCTAATCAGAGACGGCACTTTGCGTTTTTATGTAATTTTCTGTTTTGCGCATCTCGGAGATGCCTCACCTTTATCCTGCTAAAAAACTAATATGAAATTTTCAATTTGATGGTAAAAACCAAAGTATTGCTATTTCAAAGTTATGTTTTGGGGAATGATATCTCCTTATCGGACAGTGTAGATCCAAGATCAGACTGCACGTTCTGTGCAGTCTGATCTTGATCTACACTGTCCGCAAAAGGTGTGTGGGTCGCTCTTAGCAGCCTAAGGGTTAAAGTGCCATGGCGCATATATTTCTTGTACGATGTAGGTAATTTTGTAGAGTAATATTTGTCAACCACGATTTTTTGTTTCTTGTCCCACGATGTTTTCAAACGTTTCAGGTGTAAGTGTATCAAGAGTAGTTGGGTGCTGTAAAAGATCGAGGTGCACTCAGTAAATCCGAAAATTGATCATATAATCGATATACTCTTCTGAATATTTTATTAATTTACTATGGTGGCATATTTCTGCCACGAGATACGAGATAACTATCACGATAATTAAAGGGACTTATAGCGAAACAACAAACTTTCCTGGAAATATAATCTTGATAATAAAAAGTTTCACGATCATAATATCGCGATAATTGAATTTCTCGCTGTTATCACGATTCGGGTTCGTGCCCACAAATAACATTCACGGTATCTATAATTAGATACGGTTTCGGAACATCTTCGTCTACAACCTAATGGATTGTCATTTTCCCTGAAAGGCATTTCGAGTCGTCTTTGGGTTTAACAGACTTCAGTTCATTTTATTTGTACTCAAAATTTACCTATTAAGCTGCAATTGTAAATAATTCGAATTTTAACTTACTTCTATCTTGCAAAGTCAAAAACAACCGATTTCAACCAAATGTGAATTTTCTATTTATAGATATCGAGAACGGGGTAGAACTATCACGATAATCTTATCTTGAATGTCAGCTTTGTGCACGAACGAGAAATTTTGCGTTAAAATAAATACTGATCAATGTAAAATTTTCTAAATAACATTTTATCGTGATTTTTTTCAGAAAACTTTTCACTATCTAGATAAAATTTCCAGAAATTTATTGCGATAGTTTTCAAAAATTATCATGATAGTTATCTTGTTTCTCGTGGCAGAATTATGCCACCATACTTTACAAATGCATGCATGTGTATACATATGTAGCTTTTCAACAGAAGCTGAACCAACCTTATACCAAACAAGCCCGATTTTTAATAATCTCGAGGAAGGAGATAATTCAAAATACTGTTGGAAAAGGAGAGATGCTGTTAACGTTTTTTTTTCCCGGTCTATCAAAGGCTTGTCGACTGTATATGTTGTCACTTTGGTCAAGTCTAAATTTTGTCATCTGGTAAAGAGTTACAAGGCTTTTTCCATTGATCTATTCTCTCTTCGGACAACATTTCTGAGCCCTAGCCAAGTTCTACTGACATACAGAAAAAGCATGATTAACTCTTTCACTACTGAATAAATAACTTGCATTTTCTCAAAGGGTAAAAATACATTTCCTCTGCAAGATCAAGAGACAGTTTGGTCATAATCTAGAATATAGCAGTGGACAGTGTAGATCAGAGATCAGACTGCACAATCTGTGCAGTCTGATCTTGATGTACACTGTCCACAAAAACTTACCAGCACGTAACAAGACTCAGAGACGATCCGTGTTTGGACGTGGAAGCCCTTTTTTCACTGGTATTGATCAGATTGATTGATTGATTGTTTGGTGTTTAACGCCGTTTTCAACATTATTTCAGTTATACCGCGGCGGCCAGTGCACCTATCCATGCTTTCCTGGAGTACTCTGCACATTTTTTCCTTCCAAGCCACTGGCTGCTTTCCCACATAACCAATTATCGAAACAATGATCAGCGGTGGGAGAGGAATGAATCCTGTCGCAATGACTATCATCAGTCCTCGGAAGGAAATTGGCCGAGCCGGGGATCGAACCCCCGACCCCCTGTTCTCAAGTCCTGCACGCTACCGACTGAGCTACCGGGGCTCGGCTGGTATCGATCAGGCCGTAGTAGAACGCAACGATCAACCTCCTTCGCTACGGTCTATTAGGTTTCTCAGCAGCACCGGGACTACCGTGGCAAGTTTTTTGACTTTGAAAAAATCTGGCAGGAAACCCAGGCGATCACGGTCTGACAAGTTTGCTTATCTCGTTCCTCTGCGTTGTATTACGTCAATACCGTTTTGTCCATGGTTGTCAGAAACGTGGCTGCCGCACTCCCGGAACCCAGGTTTGAAGCATTACCTTACTCTCCATGCATCACCCCTGGGAAAATTGACTTGCAAATCGTCCTTTCGTATGAATATTCATATGGTCGGGAAGTACCCTAATAGCCAATCGAAAGATCGATAACATAATAATACCCTCTTGTAGAGAGGATAATTTCATTTCTTCCGTTACTAAAAATAAGCCTGGGAAAAAAAAACCCGAGGTTGTCAACAAATATGGCGGCCGTCTGCGTGCTTGTCTCCTGTGAGATATGCCATTCTGCAATACAGGGATGACATTATCGATCTTTGTGTACGATTTTAACTGACAATCTTTCGATGTTACGCCTGAAATTTCTTTTAAACGCTTCACGATTGTGGTGTTGATGGGCGCCGCCATATTTAAAGTATCGCTAAGCTTGATTTGCAACAAATGATGTAATTGGATATCGACAAGTAAAGAATAAAAATGACGGCGTATTTGTGATAAAAATTGTTTAAATACTCTCAAAGAAAAACTTAGATCACCGATCAAAATGCTTCATATTTAATTGATGAGAACGAGGAAACGCCAGCGAAATAACCCAGGGGCGATTATATAACGAATCGAAACTGAGTCACCGAGGATGGGGGGCCGTGGCTGCCGGGAAACTGGTGTAAAAGTAGGATTCCCTTCACCGCTTGTCACGGATACCGTGAGGTACCGTAAAGAGACTTAACTAAACTTGGTAAATAGAGAAGAAAACGAACAAATCTCACGGCACACCACGTTTAGGACAAAGGGGGGCTGCAGTGGCTGCCTGGAACAAGGTGCAAACGTAGGGTTACCCTTACAAACGATATGCCCTTGGCATATTTAAAAGTGCAATATATGTTACTAAACACCCTGTACATCGTGAGATACTTTTGTGAGACTCTCTTGTAAACGTAACGTTGGGTGTTACTATTTGGCAAACCTCGGATGATCCGATCACCAAGGCCGCCATTCGGCAAGCCTTGGGTGATCCGTTGATCAAATACTTGTAAATAGTGACCAAACTGCATGCTATTTCTGTGGAAAAGATCTTTTCTATTCATTAGTCTGGACAAAAGTTTATGTCTGTTGGCTAGTTTTCAAAGGATTGGTAAACCAGAATGGGGAAAAGGGGCACGTCACTGTTTTACATCATGTGTGAAACTGAAAGTTTGGATTATGCATGAATAAATTTGCCAGATTCCTGGAAAACTGGAAACTAAACGTCTTATTAACCTTGAACTAAAAACAGGAGTTTTAACTACCCTTAGAAAGAAAGCTTTTGAAAACATTTTGGGGCATTTTGTTTCCCCAACATATGTTCTAATTTTTCAAACACAAATCACATCATTTGAAACTCGCTTTAATTTGTTGTCTATAAATGCTTTTAGAAATCGGGAGACTAAAATTTTACCGTTGGGTAAAGCCTTTAAGCATGGACAAGGGTAACCTCTGACAGTAAACCCGATCCGCCCGCAAAAAGACTCGGACCTGGAACCTTTTTCGGACACAAGAACTCAATTATTCCTCTCTGCATATATCTTTGCATGTAAAGGAACCTATTCAGATTTTAATAAGCTCACGAAACTTAAAAAAGTTATGTATCATTGAAACAAGTAAGGCGACAGTTGGCAAATCACCACTAAAGAAAAAAAGACAAAAAGTAAGACAAAAATCAGTGGTATATCCTTAAAGGCCTACGTAACCTCTTTAGATATTTCTAGATTTCGCCCCAGAACTATGCAAAGAGTTGTAGAAATGCCACATGACCAATAACACACGTCGATTACGAAGACACGTATTCAACCCTTTACCATCATAATGACGAATTTTATCGACCCTAAGAAAGAAGGCTTTTGTAAACATTGTGGGAAAAGGAGAAAATGCTGGTAACCAGCATTTTCTCCTTTTCCCACAATGTTTTCTACTCTATCAAAGAGAAATTCCATCCTTTAAGATATGTTTAAATTGTCTTCTGCAAACGCTTTCAATTTGGACAAGTCTATTATTTGCTCGTGTGGTAAAGAGTTAACTCTTTACCAGATGACAAAATTTTAGCCGTGTCCAAATGAAAGCATTTGCAGACGACTTTTTCAATGAGGTTCAAATATTGCAATTTTTCTTTGATAGGGTAGAAAACATTGTGGGAAAAGGAGAAAATGCTATTTACCAACATTTTCTCCTTTTCCCAAAATGCTTTCAAAGCCTTCTTTCCCAGTGTTGTTAAAACTCGGGATTGTGTGGTCAAGAGTTAAATCATGATGATGACGTAATATCTGATGTAATGAAAGTAGATGGAGCATCAGATTGCAAAACAACCATTCCGTTATTTTAAAGCCAAAATTTGAATATTTCTAATAAATGCAATCGTAAAGTTTACACGGTCGCAAAGAAAAACTTATCTAGTGATATTTCTAGGTATTTGAAACCAATTTTTTTGTTTATGATACAAAAACTAAATACGCCCTTGTAAAGCAGTTACTGAATTCATCATCATTGATTTTAGTTCGGCTGTTTTCGAAGAAAATGTTGAGGTATTGTTATAGCCTTGTCGTCTGCGTCGTTGTCGTGTAAAAGTTTGACATTTTATCATATATCTGTCATTACTGAAGATATTTACTTCAAACTTAAACAAGTTGTTGGCTATCAAAAGCCGAGCCCCGGTAGCGTAACAGGACCCAAGAACAGGTTGTCGCTGGTTCGATCCCTGGCTTGGCCAATTTCTTTCCGAGGATTAATTATAGTCATTGCGACAGGAATCATTCCTCTCTCACTGCTGATCATTGTTCGACGATAGTTATGTGAGAAAGCAGCCAGTGGCTTGGAAAAAATATTGTGTTAAAGAAACTCCAGGAAGACATGGATAGGTGCACTGGCCGCTGCGATACAACTAAAATAATGTTGAAACGGCGTTAAACACCACACAATCAATCAATCAATCAATCATTGGCTATCAAACGAGGAACCTATAAAATAAGGACAAATAACCATTAAAGTATTTTTGACACGGTTATGCCCCCTTTTTTGGACTTAAAACTTTCACTGAAATTCAAGCAACTGCAACCGAGCGTTGGAAACCGTATACGGTGCTCTCTCTTTTTTTTTCTTTTTTATTAATGAGACATGCTCTGTGAAAAGGGGGCTTAATGCATCTGCGAAAAGTATCGACCCACGTCAGCCTGCGCAGTCCGCGTAGGCTGACCTTGGCCGAAACTTTTCGCTATTGGTCAATTTTCTGTATGTCCAAGGACCAGTCCATCTCATTAATAAGTTGGTTGTTAAAAGAAGTGGAAATTATGGATCCATAAGTATGCGATGGCTTGCTTGGTACCATGGATCACGGGTATGCATTAAGCACGCTTTTGCTGGAGAATGGCTCATTAATGTTTCAGAGGTCGTCTGTTGCAAAAATTAATGCGGTTCAGGATGCAAATGCACTCAAGACTAATAACTAAATTAATTTGAGCCACACTCTGGCAACGGGGACTCAATGCATCTCCGTAATTGCATCCTACCGAGCAAGACATCGCATAATTAGAGATTCATAAAATCCACTTTGTTTACCAAACGACTGAATCATGATGTAGACTGGTCCTTTGACATACAGAAAATTTATCAAAAGCAAAAAGTTTCGGCCCAGGTCAGCCTGCGCGGACTGCGCAGGCTGACGTGGGTCGATACTTTTTCTTTTTCGCTGATTTCCTTGAACATAAATCAATTTTGAAACTAAAAGGGGCCAAGCAAAACTCTCAACGTTTTTTTGTAGGCAATGTAGATCAAGTTCAAAATGAATTTTAAAGACAAAGTAGATCAAGATCAGACTGCACGGAGTGTGTATTCTGATCTATACTGTCCGCCTTTTTTGTAAAGTATTTTGGAAAAAAAAAAAACCCTTGAAATTGAATTGGTTTCACCACTCTCTTTTCCCTGAAAGAGAAAGCGTCTTTCTTAGATTTGACGCTTTAAAAGTTTAAGCACCATGGCACAAGTGCACTAAAAAAACTTATGTCTCTTGTTTTGCTCAATCCGCTTACAGACTCAGTTTCTGACTTAATTTAGGTTCGTTATTTGAGACACGTTTCAGTTAGATTAAGCGACTTAAGTAATGTTCTCAAATCCTAAGCTGATACAACGTTTCAGGCTCAACTCAGCAAAATGACTGATTTAGGTCTGGTAACTTAGTAAAGTCCGTGTATTTTGCCGAGTTAAGTCCGAAACTTTATGTCATCTCAGGATTTGAGAACGTTATTAAGGTCTGTTAGTGACTTGTGAAAAATTATATTCTAGATCAATATTTCGACACAACAAATATTTGGTCAAATAAAGTTCAAACAACGGTTGTTGACTCGTTGACATCAATGTGAAAACACGAGATAAAACATCATGGGAAACCAGAAAAAATACGGGTTGCTAGCAATTTCTTCTTATGTCACAAGGTTTTCAAGAGTTATTTGCTTCGAGACATAATGGTATAGTATTTTTTAAAAAAAAAAGTAACAAGGGAAGTAACTCATATTCAGTAAGGCATGTTGATGAAAGAGCTACTTCCCTTTATTTCCTGAGAAATATGACCGTACAAGCTCTTAACGCCTAGACGTCTAAGCGAGACTCAGTGACCTTTTTGCAAACAGTGTCGATCAAAATCAGACGGCACAGAACATGCACTCTGATCTTGGATCAAAACTGTCTGATAACAGAGATATTTTCTGAAAATATAATCTAATATAAGTTTGGAATAACAAAAGTTGGTCTATTTGCTTGAAGTTTCATTTTACTTTAGCTGGATAAGGGTTAACATTGTGACTAAATTAACTGTAAGGACGGCTTTATACGCTTTTGCAGACAGTGTTTTTCATGATAATAATTTCTTAGGAATGTATGGCATGCATTAGATTAATCAAAATGTATGTGAACACTTATTTCTTTCATACTATACATCAACGCGTATGTTTTTATCGCAAATCCACTGACATTGTTAATCTCTAAAATCAAATACATCATGAGCCATGCTCTGACAAAGGGGGGGGGGGGTTTAAATGTATCACCGTGATCCATTTTACTGGGCAAGTCATCACATAACGATGGATCCTTAGAACCAAGTTTGTTTAACTACCAAGTGAATCATTAGATAGAAATGTCCTTGGACATGCACGAAATTTACAAAACGGATCGACCTAGGTCAGCCTGCACGGTTTTGCATGTGCATCAAGCCCCCTTTTCACTGAGTATGGCTCAAATATATGAGCCACACTCTGTGAAAAGGAGGTTTAATGCACTTGCGAAAAGCATCGACTCAGGTCAGCCTGCGCAGTCCGCGCAGGCTGACCTGGGCCGAAACTTTTCGCTACTGGTCAATTTTCTGTATGTCAAAGGACCAGTGTTCCCCATTATCTAATAGGTTGTTTTACAAAACAGAGTTTAGGGATGTATAATATTGTAATGACGTGCTTGGTATGATGCATTACGGAGATGCATTAGGCCCCCTTTTGCCCGAGCATAGCTCGTACGAATATATGAGCAACATAGTCTTACGTGTACATGTATATAGTACATAGTTACCCTAAGGTAGGCCTATCACTTATCCAGGTTACTCGTACTCTAGATATTGATTTGATTCACGTGCCGAGTTCTGCTCACGAGCTCTCCTGGATTCGAATTCTCTTTATGCCTGTCCAACAGGCGAATATACTGAGATGGGGTAATGCTAATAAAATGATGGTTCTTTTATTCATTATCAAGCTCCTCTGCCGTTTTCTTAGAAAAGATGGAAGGACAAAGCAAATTATGTTTCTGGTGTTGATTCGATAATATCCTCAGAAAATAAGTGCAATGTTGCCATGTCTTCAGGATCTGGTTTGGTCGTGTGACAACGACATAAAACCGATGTGAGCGCCTCCTTTCTGTCCGACTTTCCGAGGGCAACTTAGAGTTTAATTACGGGAATTGCAAACCTTGAAATGTGTTAAGTCGATTGTATTGTACCTAAGTGCTGAAATGATGCGGAAAATAGCTTTCTGGTAAAAGAAAATAGCTTCCTGGTAAAAGAGTGTTTTTAACTCTTTGCCAAACAATAAAAAAAAAATGGAGTCGTCTAAATTGAAAGTAGGCCTATTTGCAGACGACAATAAAGATGTGGCTGAAATTTAGAGATTTTGCTGTGAAAACAAAGTAGAAAACATTGCGAGAAAAAGTGAAAATGCTGGTTACCATGCTACAATGTTTTCAAAAAACCTTTTCTTCGGGGTCGTTAAAACTCAGGATCTCAGTGTGGCTACGTGTCCGACGACATAGATGTGGAAATATCTCATAAAAACCCTTGATTGCTACGTTTAAAGGTGTCTTCACCACACAATACCATGTTTTACGACAATAAAGATGGCCTTTAAATAGCATGCAACGCTGGATAGCCCGACAAGAGAAAATTGCATTGTCATCTTTTTTCGTATAGTGTTTCCTAAATGATACATCTCATCACCTGAGCTGCAATTTTGATGTCAGCAAATTAATGCTTTCAGTTGGTCGAAGTCTCATTTACTGGGTTACTAGGTTAACGGTCCGTAGGCACAACCTATTCACCAACCATTCCGTTTAGAAAATTTTAAGTCTTTTTCTAAAAAAAATTCTAAATTAGAAAGTAAACAACTTTGAGGTTGCTTTACTTTCTAAATCTAGAATGAGACTTAGAATAAAATTCAGAATGCCGAATGGTGAATAGGCTACGGACAAAGGACATGCAATGCCTTATGGATAGTTCACAAGTGACTCCATCCACATAACATGTCTATAGGCCCATATTATCTCTGATATCAGTAAGTGTAGGCCTCAACACACGCAGTAAAGATTTGAAATCTTTTTAGAGAGAGAGAGAGAGAGAGAGAGAGAGAGAGAATTTAGAAAAGCCAAGTTTGATCATGTTCATTCTGTGTCCGATTTACATCTTTGGTTCAGAATGACATGATTCAACGATATCGTTAACGGTTTACCATTCAAATATTTTGCGGTTATTTTGAATTCATAAATTACCAAAAGATCACGTTTTTACCTTCTGGAGGACGGATGACTTAAAAACATTACACGCGAAAAAAAAATGCTGATAACTGGGGTTTTCTTTTCTTTTTTAAATATGCCTTATGTTTTCTATCCGCTTTCCAATGCGAGTACCATCTTTTTTAAAGCATAGCTTTCAAAACACTGTCGAATCGGAAAACTCGCTTGGCAAAGATAACAAAAGTACTGAAAGTACTGACAGACTAGCGAATTTGAAATAAGTGGCTATGGTAAATATAAAACTTGGTTGGTTTATACAAGATTGAAGAAAAATGTCAAATTATTTTATTGAGTCCGTTCCAGTTCCATCGGTTCATTCTGGGCATAAAGTCCAATCCGGTCTAATTCAGATCCAGTTCAATCCACTGACTTTACCCGACGCTCTTGACTATTTACTTCTCAAAACAAGAAATATCATGAATAAACTTCAGTTTGTTAACCATGTTTCAATTTAAAACAGGTTAGTTCGTTGAAATGATATCTCCCGCCTTAAAAGAACTCTTTTGATAGAAACATATAAGAGGTATTGTGTTTTGCATGTACACGTGGCCTTTTTGTTATTGGTCCATAATAAAATTATCCATTAAGCCCCCTTTTTCCATAACATAGCATTTGATCATAAAAACAAATAACGACTGGCTGTGGCTCTTGATAAACAAGATAAATATGACATTTCATAAAATTTTGTCCAGCAGTCAAAGAGATATCAGTCCATAATGGACTTTTTCGATGACACGGCATCAAATGAAAAAAGGAACAAAATCTTTATCGGCGGACTATCGTAAGGAATACATGTATGAAGTTCCATCAAATTTCATCAAGGATTTTAAAAAAATGTCTGTCCAGACGGACAAACGGACAGACAGACAGTGTAGATCAAGATCAGACAGCACAGACCGTACAGTCTGATCTTGGATCTACACTATCCGATAAGGGGATATTTTCCTCAAAAATAAAACTTTGAAATAGCAATATTCAGGTTAAAACCATCAGCTTGAGAGTTTTATACAACTGTTTTTAGTAGGTTAAGGATTAAATTGGATTATATAGTTAATCAAAAGCACAAGATGTAATAGTTAACTATTATTTAACTCTTTACAAAACAAAAAATTTTACACCTCTCCAAATTCAAAGCTGTTCCAGACCATACAGTTAAATGTGGCTCAATTGATGAAACCATATTCTAAAAGGGCTGAAAACAATGTGGGAAAAGGAGAAAATGCTGGTAACCAGCATTTTCTCCTGTACCCGCATTATTTTAAAGAGCTTCTTCCCCACTTTCGTGTGGTAAAGGGTTAATATACAAGACGTAAAATAACAGTTTAACATCAGTTTCATGGTACACAATGATCTAAATAATGAATGACTGAAGGAATGACAAGGGTGCCCTGTCTAGTTATGGTTTGTGTAGCTGGGATTTGCTACAGGCTACCTGGGGGTGTATCTATTTTTAGATCCATTCATAATTTTATGTGCTGCTGTGTAGGAATCAATGATCTGAGCCTGATTTGCATAGGTCACTTAATTTACATATAAGCAAACATCGTGTAGCTTATCAATGACATCCTGTACAGTCTATTACTTTGTAAGTAGACATGTTCAAATCGGGATGGTAGAGATTCTCTGCTTTTTGTCAAAATTGTCATATATGACAAAATATATGACAAAATTAAGATTCCTAACAGTAATGAATTATCTTCTGTGAGGCAGTATTTGTCAACTGTGGGGTTTTTTGTTTACATTGAGCCTGGCTCAATCTGGATCCCTATAGACTAGCTTCGCTAGTCTAACTAGCCGTATTTGACTGGTCAACTTTCGTGAAGCACGAAAATGAATATTAAGCTCCGCCTACCTGTAAGGTGCCCGTGTCGTGCTGCACAAACATTACGACGATTTGAGAGCGTAAGGTTTGTGCTTCACGAAAGTTTACAAAATCGTGAAATTTACCAGTCGAATACAAAGAGAGCAACACGAAAAACCGTAATTACCAGTCGAATACGGCTACTGACGTTTTTGATCTCTGCAGTAGAATTGGACGAGAGAGAGAGAGATCTTTATCCTTTTCTTCAATGACTGAAGGAATGGCAAATTTGGACAATATAAAAATTTAACAAAGATTAAAGAAAAAAACTAGATTTATATAGGTCTATTCTTTTTGAGAACATCCCCCAATATGACCTTGGCATTGTCAAAAAATGTTTTAGCGGCCATTTTGAAGTTGATCGACCGTTGGTCGCCCTGTTGCCAACAACCAGCAACAACTGTGTGTATTCTCTAGTGGACTAAATCTACTTACTTTTGGTCTAGAGAGGTTTGCTTTTAACATTAGTTTACATTTAATATGAAAAAGGAATGCGCGTATATATTTGCAGAACCGTTTCATTTTGTTTATATTTGACAAGTTAGATCTAGGATCTAGGTCAACATTGCTGCGAAGCTCTATCGACCACTGATAAGCTGTCGTCTGCATTAACCCTTTACCACACAGTTTCCAGTTTAAACGAACAAGATGGGAATATGGGAATGCTGGTAGCCAGAATTTTTTTTTACTTGTCCCACTATGCCAATCATAGAACTTTTAAAAGCTAATTTGTAGCTATTTTGAATTTGTTGTCTGCAGATCATGTTGGAGTCGAGTGAAGAATGGTATAACATTTGTTGTTTGAGAAAGGGTTTCAAAGTCATTGGTGCATCATAGTCATATGGATACTGTTTGCAAATTTGTACTTACTTGTTGTATGCTTGGTATCAATTTAATCTACGTGTTATCTCAATTTGTATCTATCTACATAGTTCTGCATTATGTATACATGAAGTCGTCGACCTGTTTTTGTTGTATTTTTAGATTGGACAGAGTAGGGGATTCCCCACACAAGAAAAAATAGTTCAGCAGATTCTGGTGTTGCAGATGGATCATCAAGTATACATCTATTTTCCAAAAACACGGTATGACACAGAACGTCTGACTAAATAAAATGCATTCATTTAGATCTAAGCAGATATTCCTGAAATATTAACTGCCCTGTGAAAAGTACTGATCTAGGTCATGCCTGTGCAATCAGCCGCGATGGGGGGGATATTCTCAAAACTTTGTTGTTTGCTAGAGAGTTCAACCCTTAGACTGCAAAGCGCGACTCACTGACCTATTGTGGACAGTGTAGACCAAGATCAGACTGCACAGTCTTGCCTTACCACACGGGCATGTAGAATCAATTGCAATGATAGGAGGAATGCAACATTTATGTAACATTTAACATTTATCCACGATGTTGAATGGCATGTAAAGTGAGGATTTACTCTATGAAGACTGTTTTTCCTCATTTCACCAACCTGTACAGATTTGAAACCCTTTAAAATGAATAAATAAGTATCAGAAAAATTAAAGACACTGTTACATTGCAGTAAAAGAAAGAATGAAAGGGTTGAGAGTTTTTATTTGTTAGTATTTTGTGGCTTGCTTGTCTTGCAAAGCACTGTTAAAAATAAAGATGTGAACTGTATTGGTATCAAGTCTGTAGTTGAATGGTATGAGGCTTTAGGAAACATTGTGTGAAAAGGAGAAGATGCTGGTAACTCTTTGTGTTCAGCATTGGTTTTTTAATTTGCCAAGTCTGTTATCTGGTAAAGAGTTAATGAGGATTACTTTATGAACTGCATGTACTTGTATTGCTCCTGGACTTAGCTAAACTACTTGTACTGAAAAAAAAAAAAGTTTTCTTGTTAAGATGAAGCTGGAAGATCCATATAAGCCAATATAATAGATTTATTTCTGTTGTGAAAATCCTTAATTTTACATAAGAATTTGTAGAAGAAACTGTCAAAAGGGTTATAAAAAAATTCTTAGTCCCCTTCCCCTGTGAGACAGAGACAACAACTCCCACTCTTATGCCCCCTCCCCCCCCCCCCCGGCGCTTTACGACTCAAAATGCCCTTCTCAGCCACAGCACCCTGCCCTTTTTTTACCCTGGCTGGAGCACTGCAGCAGTATAAGGGCGAAAATAATTTGGTTTGTCTTTTGAAGGGTAAAAAAGGTTGTAGAAAAAGGAGAAAATGCTGGTTGATCATAGGTGTGCGCTGGTTTCATTGTAAGAAGTAGTTCAGCTTGGAATCAAGCAGGCTCTATATATTTAAGCTATGCTCTGTGAAAATAGATGGGGGTTAAAGGCTTAACCCTTTACCACACGGCAAAATTTAAGACCAATCCAAATTGAAAGCATTTGCAGACGACAATTTCATAGTGGCTCAAATGACGCAACTTTTCTTTGATAGGGTAGAAAACTTTGTGGGAAAAGGAGAAAATGCTGGTTACCAGCATTTTCTCCTTTTCCCACAATGTTTTCAAAAGGCCTCTTCTTCAAGGGCGTTAAAAGGCGTCATTGTGTGGTAAAGGGCTAATGCATTTGCAAAAAGAATCGACTCATGTCGGCCTACACAGTGAGCACAGGCTGACATGAGCTGAAATGTTTTGCTACCTGTAACTTTTCTGCTTATCAGAGGACCATTGTACCTCATGATGCAGTTGGTTGTTAGACAAACTGGATTTATGAATCTTATTAATATTATTATGTTCTGACTAGCTAGGTATAATGCATTAGGAGATGCAGTAAGGCTCCTTTTTCTGAGAGCATGGCTCATTTCTAAAAGGAACCGTGGCTGAGGATTTTCACCTGCAAGGCTCCCTTACTTTATTGATAGCTAACCTTGTTTGAAAAGATTGTGGCAGCAGGAAAAATTGCCTATTACATGCATTTTGTTTTTCTATTAAATTCTTTTTACTCTTATTCAGCTATCAAACCTTTACCACCGTAGTGCTGAAACTGGATTTAATTATTCTGGTGCAATTATTTATGCTGACAGTGTGTATCAGGATCAGACTGCAGAGAACATACTATATGTAGTCTGATCTTGGACCTACACTTTCCAGTACTTTGCTAGATCTTCTGACAGCCTGGAAATTGCAATATATGCCTCAATTCTACTGATTGTCTTATTCCACAATATTTTGAAAAGTCTTTTTCCTCAGATTATTAAAACTCGGGATTGTTTGGTTAAGAGCAAACCCTTTACCTAAGAACCCTCTGTTTCAATCACTTGAGAAAGAAACCTTGTGAAAACACAGTGGGAAAAAGAGAAAATCGTGGTAACCAGCAATTTATTCTTTTTCCACAGTGTTTCCTACTCTGCCATCATTTTAGCCACCATTAATATGTTGTCTGCAAATGTCTTCAGATTGGACAAGTCTAAAATTTTGCTGCCTAGTAGAAAAAGGTTGATCCTTTCCTGAACAACAAATTTTAGACTCTTCCAAATTGGAAGCATCTGTAGACAATGAATCTGAAAGTGGTACAAATGATCTGCAGTTCATTGACGGGGTAGAAAACATTGCGGGAAAAGTAGAAAATGCTGGTAACCAGCATTTCCTACTTTTCCTGCAATGTTTTCATATGGCCTCTACCTCATTGTAGTTAAACTCGAGATTGTTAACGTTTATAAGGGTTGAAGGAAGTTTAAATTTTCTAACTCGAAACTAGAGATATGATGGTTTTATATTTACGTGGGTTTTAAATCTTTACCAAACAGAAAAAAACGAGACTCATCCAAATTTAAAAGCATTTCTTGGCGGCAGATTTTATTTTATTCAATTAATGTCATTTACCGGTACCTTTTGGATGAGAGAAAACGCTGCAGGCAAGGGATAAAATGCTGTTTACCAGCATTTGCTCCTTTTCTCACAATATTTTCAAAAGCTTTCTCCATCAGGGTCGTTGAAACTTTGATTTGTATGGTAAAGGGTTAAGGGGGTCTTTTTTGATATTTTTGCTGTGAATTAAAGTTTTTTTGGAGTGGTTTCAAATATCCCTTAGTCCATTAGTGTTTAGTCTTCACCTTTTTCTGCATAGATAACCAGTCTGCTCCTGTGTTTAGTCTTAACCTTTTTCTGCATAGATAACCAGTCTGAAAAGATGTCTGCATAATCAGCATTTTTAAATTAAAATAAGGAGCATGAGAGTCAAACCAATTACATATGCCTCTGTTCAAATGAAACTGAGGAAGAAGGCTTTTAAAAACATTTATGGAAAAGGTAAAATGCTGGTAAGCAGCATTTGCTCCTTTTCTCACATGTTTTTCTGTCTTTTGTTTTCTATCCTTTTTAATTGAAATTCCTGTATTTATGCCAAATTACATGTAGTTATGTAGTCTGCAAATTCTTTAAATTTTTATACTTATCATGTTAAATGGTGAATTTAAACAAGAAATATCTTAAAATAAGAGAGAGAGACTGTGAAAGAGGTGTAGCCACGACATGTAGGTTCACGGTACATATTGCTTTGAGGTAATCGGTATTTTTCCGTGATAACAAAAACCGGCAACCTCTAGTAGCTTGTCTGGTCTCTATTTTGATTGTAAATACCTTGACTTGGA
Source organism: Hippopus hippopus (assembly GCA_946811185.2). Classification (NCBI taxonomy): domain Eukaryota; kingdom Metazoa; phylum Mollusca; class Bivalvia; order Cardiida; family Cardiidae; genus Hippopus; species Hippopus hippopus. Next base: position 7,688,275 of record OX328102.1, on the reverse strand, counting down.
CATTTCTTTACCTCAGCCAACTTCATTTTTCAAAATAAAAGATTAGAATGGAAGAAAAATATACCTGAAGTGAATACGATGTCATTGGCACCTACATGCTTAACACCATTTACCTCACCCTCTAAAATCCTTCATTACCAGCAGTTTTTCTTTAAAATATGCCTGATGACGTATTTAGATCACCTGCTAGGTCATGTGGCAATATTTTCAAATCATGTGACCGCAAATTTGCGCCAAATATACTCGGAGGCAAAAGTTCGTATACAGTTTTTGTTTGCCCATATTTTTCTTACTTTTCATTATACCGACTTAAAATTTTGCACAACATGTTTTTACCCACAGAACAATGATACAGTGTTGATAAATTACACTTTGAAACGCTTGACTAACCATAATCTGGGTACATGTCGATTTTTCAAATTTTACATGTGCACCATACTGGGCTATCGAGTATTGCTGTACATCAGTATTTGATTTCTCTATTGATCAAAACAACAAACCACAACGTTATTTTTTTTGTCAAATGATGGCATGACTTTCTGTGGCTGACAGGAATCGCGCCGTAGGAATGCTGCAGGCTGGCTGTTCCCAGTGGTTTGTGGCTCGTTTGTTGCAGTGTACTAGGGTCACCGTTGTTCGTTTGTGGAGACGCTACCAGTTACAGGGACTGTAGCAGACAGGCCAAGGACTGGTAGGCTAAAAGTAAACACTCCGAACCAAGACCGGTACATCAGCATACAACACGTCCATGAGCGCTTTCGGCCGGCCAGTGAAACTGCGAGAACCACAGTTGGTACACATAACCGTTCTGTGAGTTCCCACACTGTTAGATGGTGCCTAGCTATTGCAGGCATGAGAGCAAGACGTCCATATAAAGGACCTGTTCTAACAGCTCTCCATCGCCAAGATCGGCTTAACTAGGCAACTGGACGTCAGGAGCGCGCCATTCGCTTTTGGAATTCGGTGCTTTTCAGCGATGAAAGCAAATTCAACCTCATGCATGCCGACAGCAGGGAATGCGTTTACCGTCGAAGGAGAGAGTGATTTGCCCAATGTTGTGTCCGCGAGATAGATCAATGGGGTGATACAGAGACACAATTTTGCAACCAATTGTTGTGCCGTTCATGGCAAACCATGGCCTTCAACATTTCCAGCATGACAACGCCAGGCCCCATGCTGCAAGGGTCACCACTGCATTTCTATAATGACAGGCATTTAATGTTATGCTGTGGCCGTCTCTAAGCCCAGACCTTAACCCTATAGAACATTTGTGGGATGAGTTGGGTAGGCGATTACATGCTCGACCAGTTCAGCCTCTATCTGTCGCCCAACTTGAAGCTGCACTTCAGGAAGAATGGCAAGGGATCCCACAGCAATTTGTCAGGAGACTAATTAACTCAATGCACCGGTGATGCAGAGCTGTGATCCAAGCACTTAGGGGGCACACGCGGTATTAGGGACAAACCAGTAAAATGTCAAATGTCTAAAAGTTAAACTATGGAACATTTGGAAGTGAGATTCAATGAAATTTAAATGAAATTCAATTAGATTTAAATGGCAACAATTAAATTCAATGAAATTCATTATCTAGGGTATCAGCTTATATCCTGACGAATCAAATCTGACCAAAAATTTCATTGATCATTTGTTTTCTCTCGTTTATTTGCACCAACTTAATTTTTAAATCAGTGAAATTTTGTCAATATCAGGTGTTTGCAGCATTAGCTGATCGGAGATAAAAGCATTTCTTTAACGACGGCGATATCAATATTCAGGAGCCTACCCCTTTAATGAATGTAACCCTCCCTTTTCACTCTCATTGGTATATCATTTTTTTTTTTAATTTTTGCATATCAAAATCATTGGACTACTACAAAAAAAAAATCACACGCCTTCTTAGAACCATTTTCACAAAAAGCGCGGTAGAAGTGGGGTGTATACTTTTTTTTGCCTCTGAGTATATATCAAGTTGTATTGGGTTTTTTTACGAAAACCATCAAAGATGAATCAATTTCAGAATGGTACCGGGACAGTGGTGAAGGTCAAGGTTGATTTTCTTTCAAATGTTTGGATGAAACTGCACAGTATTTTCTATGACGTTAAGTAAAAGATGAAATCCGAAAATTATTCGGTGATCTATTCTATACTCTGTAAAAATTTTAACCTTTTCTTGATCGGACCGTAACTACCGTGAACCAACAAACCGCAAAGCAACTAGAATATAAATATAGAGACAGATTTTGAAACATTGCTACTTTGTCCACTCTGTTTTTCACACAGAGCTTATTTGGCTATATTTTTTTTTTGTAGTGAGCATGAGTATGGTGTTACCAAGGTATTGCGGTAAAATGATCTACTGCAACTATCGTGTAGTTCAAAAGCATTCTGTTAAATGAGGAAAATGGTTTTCTTTTGCAGGACATTATAAACCCTTCACCAAGCAGTCCCAGTTTCATGGACCCTGAGTCAGAGAACCTTTGAAAACATTTAGAAAAAAGGAGAAAATGCTCATAAGCAGCATTCTCTTCTTTTCCTACTTTGTTTTCTACTGTTTCATAGACTAATATCAGCATTTGGGCCATATCTAATTTTTTAATTTGCATATGCTCTCAACTTGGACTAGTCTTAGCATGCTGTCAGATAAATAGATAGACTTTTATCAACAGTTCAATGTTTCAATTAACTCTTTACCTCATGACAAAATTTTAGACAGATTCAAATATGAAGCATTTCCAAGGGACATAGTAAATGTGGTACAGGTAATGGGATTTGTCTGTAAAAGAAAAGAAAACATTGTGGGAAAAGAAACTGAGGAAGAAGGCTAACAGCATTTTCTCCTTCTCTCACAATGTTTTCAAAAGCTTTCTTTCTCAGGGTCGTGAAAACTCGGGATTGTGTGGTAAAGGGTTAATGACCCTGAGAAAAAGAGCTTTTGAAAACATAGTGGGTAAAAGGAGAAAATGCTGGTCACCAGCATTTTCTTCTTTTTCCCACAATGTTTTCTATCCTTGCAACAACTTTGGCTCATTTTCATCAATTCTTGAATTTTTGTCTGCAGATGCCTTTAATTTCAAAGGGTCCAAAGTTAGTTGCTTTTGACAAGGGTTAAACATTTAACAAACGACAAAATTTATGCTGGTTCAAATTGAAAGCATTTGCAGACAACAGAATAAATGTGGCCCAAGTGATAGAATTTGTATCTTGATAAGTAGAAAACACTGAGTAAAAAGGAGAAAATGCTGGTTACCAGCATTTTCTCCTTTTTCCACAGTGTTTTCAAAAGGCCTCTTCCTCAAGGTCTTTAAAACTTGGGATTGTGTAGTAGCAGGTTAACAAGGATACCAGTAATAAGGAAGTAGAATAAATAGGGAATTCCCCAATCATGTCAAAACTGAAATTGAAATGACACTGACACATGCCTTCCTCCATGGATTTCTTTCAACTTGTGTATGATTTTACATTGATTATTTGACATGGATCGTGAAACAAGCTCTTACAACTTATATCTGTCACACTTGTTGGCTGTGTCCTGGAAAGGTTTACCAGTACTCACACTGTAATATGTGTAGTTCCAAAGAATGAACTCCAGATTTGAACCCAGAACTTTGATGCGTGAGACTGATACTCTACCCTTTCACAACTATCTCCCTCAAATCTTCCTTGTACATTATGAACGTGGGTCCCTTTGAATAATATACAAGAGGGCCCTGTATCACTCCACTGGCTAATTTTAGTAAGTAAAAACCATACAAGCCAGACATTACAATACTTGGCCAATTGGTTTTGAACTAGAAGGCAAACAAAATTTTCTGTATAAAATCCTACGAGAAAGTTATGACACCAGGGCAAAGCCATTTTTGATCACAAAGCTGTAATTACTTGAATCTTGGTAGAGGTCTACAAGATAAATCCCCATACCAGATATTACAGGTCTAGAATGAGTGGTTATAAACAAGAACATTTTCAATGTTTCCTCAATAAAAGACCCTGTAAAACATGAGACCCCTAAGACAGGGCTAAATCTGGTAGCCCTAGGTTTTATTGAAGTGGGACCAAACTTGAACCCAGGGCTATACATTGGGCCCACTTTACAGAAGCCTCAGCCTTATGGCTAGGTACAAGATTTTTAAAGGTTTCCCTATATAAGCCCATGTAAACCTTGTGACCCCCAGGACAGGGCCAAATTTGACTCAAGGGCCATAATTTGGGCACTCTTGGTTGAGGCTGATTAGATAATGCTACATGCAAAATTTGGTAACCCTACACCTTATGGCTAGGTACATGTACAGGAAGATATCTAAAGTTTTCACTATATAAGCCCATGTAAAACCTGTGACCCCCTGGCCTGGGCCAAATTTGACCCCAGGGCTATAATTTGAAGAAACTTGATAGACTAGAGGTCTACTAGATAAAGCTACATGCCAAATTTGGTAGGTCTAGGCCTTATGGTTTCAGACAAGAAGATTTTCAAAGATTTTCAATATTTTTCGGTTTTGTTGCCATGGCAACCAGAGTTTTTCAAGGAATCAAGTTTTTTTACGAAATTCTGAAGAGGATCATGGCAGGATCATTTCTGTGAAGTTTCATCAAAATTGGATTGGCAGTTTCAGAGAAAAAGATGTTTGAAATAAAAGTTAACGCACAGACACACGTACACACAGACGCATGACAGACACCGGGTCATGACATGAGCCTGCTGGCCTTTGGCCAGTGGAGCTAACAAGGAAGAACATAGTGCTGTTTTGGAGAGAATATCACTTAATACATGTATAGGATAGTGTAGATCCAAGATGTGACTGCATGTGCTGCACAGTCTGAACTTAATATACATTGTCACCAAAACTAACCAAAGTACATGTACCAACAAGGCGCTCAGCTGAATTTTGGTTCTAGAAAAAGACTTTGTGTAGTCATGCATTGAGAACTTTAGACAATATCCAAATGATGCATTTTAACCCAGACAACAAATTAAATGTAGCTAACATGATTTCTATCTTTGATAGGGTAGAAAACACTGTGGGAAAAGGAGAAAATGCTGGTTACCAGCATTTTCACCTGTTCCCAAAATGTTTTCAAAAGTCTTCACTATCAGGGTCATTTGGGATTGTGTGGTAAAGGGTTAAACCCTTAACCTCTCAATCTCCATCTCCCACAATGTATGCAATGCTTTCCAAGACAAACACCATCACTTGAGCCTTATGTAAGTAATCGTCTGCAATTATTGTTTTCAGTTTGTACATGTCTAGATTTTCAGTTGTTTGGTATAGGGTTTTATCACATAACCTCCCTTGTTTTCAGTGTAATATACCCATTATGAATTTTCTTATCTTATACATGTTTGATATCATGTTTGTGTGACGTCATTTTTGACGTCATTTTGTACATATTTCATAGATTGAAGTGAATGGGTTTTATGGATATTACCGCGGGTTCATCTATAAATGATTTTGTATCATCTGATCTATATTTCGTGAAATATTGTTATGTGATAAAAAGAATCTGACATTCGTTGGCATTTGAGATAAAATTTTATTAAACTCATCCAGGAAAAATGTTATTAAGCTCACCATAGGCTCACTTAATAACATTTCCCTAGACTCGTTTAATAAAATTTTATCTCAAAAGTCAACTCATGTCAGATCCTATATATCAACAGTGAAGCTATGGTCCTCAGGATTACTATCAGCTTTTAACCTTTTACTAAACGACAAAATTTTGCACTCAACCAAATTAAATGCAGCTCAAATGATGATTTTTTGTCTATGGTAGGGTAGAAAGCATTGTGGGAAAAGAAGAAAATGCTGGTCACCAGCATTTTCTCCTTTTCCCACAATGTTTTCAAATGGCCTCTTCCTTAAGGTCGTTAAAACTCGGGATTGTATAGTAAAAAGTTAATGCCTCATAAACTGTCTACAGCAGTCATAAATTTTTACTTGATGACAAAATTTAAAACTACTCCAAAGTCAAAGCATCTGTAGCCGACAAATAAAATGCCACTCAAATCATTGAATTTTTACTTTGAAATGTTAGTGAACATTGTAGGAAAAGGAGAAAATGCTGGTTATCAGCATTTTTCTCTTGAACCAACAATTTTTAGCTCTGCTGGCCGAAGGCCAGTGGGCTTATGTCATGGCCCGATGTCCGTCGTGCGTGCATGCGTCCGTCTGTGCGTCCGTTAACTTTTATTTCAAACATCTTCTTCTCTGAAACTGCCAACCCAATTTTAATAAAACTTCACAGAAATGATCCTGCCATGGTCCTCTTCAGAATTTCTTGAAAGAATTTGATTCCTTCAAAAACTCTGGTTGCCATGGCAATAAAACTGAAAAATATTGAAAATCTTTGAAAATCTTCTTGTCTGAAACCATAAGGCCTAGGGCTACCAAATTTGGCATGTAGCTTTATCTGGTGGACCTCTACCAAGTTTCTTCAAATTATAGCACTGGGGTCAAATTTTGCCTCACCCCGGGGGTCACAAGTTTTACATGGGCTCATATAGTGAAAACTTTATAAATCTTCTTGTTACTAACCATAAGACCTAGGGCTACTAAATTTAGCCCTGTCTCAGGGCCTCATGTTTTTACAAAACCTTTTATTGAGGAAACTTTGTAAATCTTCCTGTCTATAACCACACATTCTAGACCTGTATTATTTGGTATGGGGCTTTATCATGTGGACCTCCACCAGGATTCAAGTAATTGTAGCTGTGTGGTCAAAAATGGCTTTGCCCTGGGGTCATAATGTTCTCAAAGGATTTTATAGAATACAATTTGTATGTCTTCTAGTTTGAAACCAATTGGTCAAGTATTGTAATATTTGGCGTGTAGTATTTTGACTTATTAACCATTGGAGCGATACAGGGCCATCATGGCCCACTTGTTTCAATATCTTTCTTTCTAAAGGTCGATAAAACTCTGGATAGTGTAAAAATATAAAGATGTAAAAAGAATATTTTAGTGTTTTGCTAAGTCTCAATGATGAAACGTTTACAGTGCTTGTTTTCATATTTGGACATTTACTGTTGACAGGAGGCGACCAGCAAAAAATTAAAATCACTTTGGGGTACAGTTATCTGTACTATGAAAGTAGGTTACTCTGATATTTATAATTTCACCAAACCTCTAAAGTGAGTAATCACTGAAGAGCTGGTAAACCATCAGTTAAAAAGAAATACAAAATGTTACAAATTCTATGAAGCCTTTTAAGGTATTTTTAGATTTAAAACAAGCAATTTCGTTGAAATGATATTCCCCGCCGAAAGAGACCTTTTCAAAAATTTACGCGACCGCCTAACTCAAAATCGCTCCCAGTTGGCCATTTTGCATAAAATCAAAAAAAAAAAAAAGTAGGGTACATCAGCAGAATAGGTTGTTGTACACACATATAAAGTTTCACAAAATTCTGTCCAATGGTATTGGAGATATTATCCTGGACGGACACACGGACGGATGGACGGACGGACATCGCTAAAACTATATCCCTCTGCCTTTGGCAGAGGATAAAAAGGTTAAGGGGAATGTCAAATGATAAACTTGTAACGTGCATTGATTATACATGTACAAAAATTGTGATGATGTCGTATTTGATGTCACAGATATACACAGAGTTCCAGAGTAAAAAGTGATAGGCCATTTATGTAAGTGCCAAATTTGAACCTTTTCATTGCATTTAACTGTCTAGTTTCCTTATGATTGCAGAGAAAAGTATATTTTGTAGTATTTATCAGTGTTAACTAAAGGAATGTAATTTGTCGCGAAAAATCTATAAGGGTCCCATTATAATTTAACACAAAATAGACCTTAAAAAATGTTTTCCTTCCTTGTTATTTAACTTCCTTTCTTGGTAAAATGGTTTTCAGTTCTTAAAAAAGACATGTATGTGGATTTGAGTATATATAGCTGTAATCTCAGGGAGCTTGGATTAAAACATCGGTAAATTCAGTATCATATGAAATACTACGTCTTTCTCGGACAACAGAATTAGAGACTTGTCCTTATTGGCAGCATTTTGCAGAATCTGATGACAAATTTAATGCAGCGTAAATGACAGGATCTGTCTCTGAAAGGGTAGAAAACATGTTTTCAAAGGGGTTCTTCATTTGGCTAGTTAAAAACACAAGATTAGTCGATAAAACCCCAATTTCATTGAATGGCGATTCCACTACGCCTCTAAATTTTGATCAAAATGCCGTGAATCGTAGCAGAAAATCTTCTTGTACTCTTTGCCAGATTTCATTTATATCTGGTATAAATAACAATTCTTGATTAGACCTGCTTTTATTCACTCACATCATCTTGGCATGTTAGAAAGGTGTGGCTTTTTTGGGGTCTTGGCTTATTTTATTGCTACACAGACTTCTTATGGTATAACATCATTGTCCATGCTAATCAATAAATTTGAATTGCACATTTGTTTAACATTTTACCAAAAGACAAAGTTTTAGACTTGAAAAAAATCGAAGCATTTGCAGACATCAAAGTAAATTTGACTCAAAAATTGAAATTTGTTTTCAGAAGGGTAGAAAATTCAAAAGTAGAAATTAGTTTTCAGAAGGGTAGAAAATATGTAAGAAAAGGAGAGAATGCTGGATACCAGGGCTGTAATACAGGGCTGTCATGGCCCTCTTGTTATTTCATACAACCGCCTACATCATACTAAGTTACTCCAAAACCTTGTCTTGCCCAGTTTATTCTTCAAGCTGGCCTAAGTTGGAAGGCAATTACTTTTAAAGCATATGCAGACAACAGATTAAATGTGGCTCAAATGATAGGGTTGGTCTAGAAAATGGTAGAAAACTTTGTGGAAAAAGGAGAAAATACTGGTTACCAGCTGTTATCCCATGGTATGTTTTCAAATGTCTTTTACCTCAGGGTCGTCAAAACTCTGTATTGTTTGGTAAACAGCTCTTAAAGCCCCAACAAAACCTACTGGATATTTTCAGTCCAGAATTAATATGCAAATACATGTAGCTGCAGTTTCATGCTTGCTTTACTCAAGAATGTCTCAGCATAGCTGACGGTGTAGACCAAAGAGTAGATTGCACATTTTTGCAAGCTGCTTTTGATCCACACTAACTGCCTAGGGAACTAAAATATTAACATGTGAAACTGCAGAGTCTTGATGGACCCCTCAAATTCTTACATTACATGATACCTTCAAATTTCCTCTTCTCAAGTATATGCATTGCATAGGGAAGAATCAGGCATGATAGTAAACCAGTTGCTATAATGGTACAAGGACTAAAAGGATAATTATGTTGTAGTACCTTTCCTTAGACTTGTGTTTACTTCTTGCTGCATAGGAAAATTTCGGCATCTTGCAAGATTAAAGGTCTTGTAATGCATGAAATTTTTGCACTGTGACTGGTCTAATACTATCCCCAGTCCCAGCTCTAACCCAAGGAAAGTTAAGGTACTTTAAAATTATATCCAGTATAATTATGTCTGAGGAAAAATGATAAAGTATTTGATAAGCATGCACCAGGAAAAAAACTTGGTAGTAAAAAGCAATTTTTCCATTTTAATATCTTCCTTTGGTTAATGTCCATGCAAAGTGAGAAATAATATCTCTAAAAGTCGGTTGTATATGTGTGGAAAGTTGTAATTTTATTACTGGAAATAACTTTTTTCATCTCCGCTTGATTTTTAAATGATTTATTAAACATCTTACCCAGTATGCACTGTCTTCAAAAGCAACTAACAGTGGTTCAAGGATTTTTTGGGGGTTAACAACATTGGATTGTTTTGCCAAAGGGTTACTGAATGTGGAGGGGATTATCCTGGTGTTGCAAAAAGTTCAAGTTCCTCGAGATTCATCGAAAGATTACTCTATTTTGATTCCATAGAGGGCCGAACGAAACTATCGTTGAGCATTATATTTTAAATCTATCAAAAGCTAGTGAAAAATCGCAAAGAAGACAAAGTTTAACATTAATTTTAGTGGAAGTGACAATATTGCGGGAAAAGGAGAGGTTGGGCTTGTTACATGTGATCGTTCCTTTACCAGCAATTTTTGCCATAAGCCATCAACTGTCACGGCATGAAAAGTAATTTTTATTGAAAAATAACATGGCCATTAATTTTTCAGTTGAGGAAAAAAATTCCTGAATCAGATTATCTCAATGTTGTCAAGAAAGTATAGTAAAACCTGTGATCACTCTTAACCAGACAACAAAATTTTAGACTTGTGTGGCTAATATAATAGCAACCATATTTTTTTTCTTTCTCATATTGTTTTAAAAGCCATCTTCATTGGGACTGGAAAAATTGAACTGTTTGGTAAATGGTTATCAAGCATCCTGTATTAAGCAAGTATACAGGCAGTGAGTTGTAGCAAGGCAATTATATTGACATGTTCCTGTAATAGGCAAGTACCTTACCTGTAAAGCAACTTTCACAACTGTAGCTGCCTTTGTAGCCCTTGTAGATCAAGAGCAGAGTGCACATTTAGTGCAGTCTGATCTTGATTTACACTGTCTGCTTTGCTGAGCCATGCTGAACAAAAGCAGCCTTGATATTGCTATCAGTTGGGTCTTATTTTTAGACTGAAAGTATCCATTTAGGTTTAATCGGTGCTCTAACAGTTAACTGAGCAGCAACGTTTCAGTGTCCCGTAGGTCCTTGCTTAAAACAGGTTAGACTATTTCCAATATCAGACTGATTTGTGCAGGGATTTGTCTGTGAAAGGGTTGAATACATAGTGGACAGTAGACAGGAGAAAATGCTGTTTTTTTTTTTAATGACATTTTCCGCTTTTCCCAAAATGTTTTAAAAAGCCTTCTGCCTAAAACAGGCATTGTTTGTAAAATGCTAAAGATATAACATCCTCTTCTTTTTTAGATGCCTCTTCTACATACAAAACAGCAAAACACTAGTGAACTTTACAAGACTGGCTCCCTGCAGGAAACACTGCACTATACCTGGAATACAGCAGACATCCTGGGACGCGGAGCAACAGCTTGCGTGTATTTTGGCAGGAACAAGGTCTCTGACTCTTGTCTTCAAAATTACGGAACCTCAAAATTCAAAATTATCACAATAAGTGTTATTTATGTCAATTCATAGTAGCTCTTTCGAAAACTGGCATGGGTTGTATTTCAAAGGATTGGGATTCTGAGTTCCATTTTTAGCTTGGCTATTGGCACTGTCGTAACTCATTGTAGTCTGGGTCATCATGGTCAGACCAAAACTTTTACATTTTCTGTTATCTCTGGCTAGGTGTTAACTGTCAAACGTGAAACCCATGTCAGGAGGGCAAATAATCTTCAAAATATTTTTGACATAGTTATAGCTCTTTTTGTTAACCCTTAACTCTTTACCAAACAACAAAATTTTAGACTTGTCCAGATTGAAAGCATTTGCAGACGACAAAATAAACATGACTCAAGAATTGAAACTTGACTTTAGAAGAGTAGAAAACATTGTGGGAAAAGGAGAAAATGCTGGTTACTAGCATTTTCTCCTTTTCCCACAGTGTTTTCAGAAGGCTTCTTCCTCTGGGTCGTAAAAACCAGGGATTGTTTGGTAAAGGGTTAAAGTGCCTTTCACTACTACAGTTGCCATTATAGCCAATGTAGATCAAGATCACACGGCACAAAAAATGCAGTCTGATCTTTGGTCTAGACTATCTGCTGTGCTAAAACACTACAGATAAAAGGCAGCCATGAAATTGCAAATATCTGGGTCTGTGTTTTAAAATCCCCAGGAGGGGCCAAAAGTAAACAATGCATCTAAATTCAAATCATACATTTAAAAATATGGAAATTATTGTGAAGATGACAAATTGTTATCATATGGTCAGTCCTAGTGTTTCTTGCTGACAGAAAAGTGAAATTCAGAACCATTTAAAAGTAAACAAAAGATAGAGCAACCTGGCAAGTTTTTATCTGTTTTTAGAAATTATTTTTCTGCTAGTGACTGATTTTGAATTTGTCTTCTGCAAATGTTAAAAATTCGGAAGAGCCTCATGTCATTTGGGAAAGGGTTAGGCATCAGAACGCTGAATTAATAAAAATGGCCATTTCCAATTAGAAGAAACAGTCTAATTATTGCTATTTTATATGTGGGTTGGTCAGAATATATAATAAGTTGCAGATGGTGTAGATCCAAGATCAGACCACACATTCAGAATGTCTTGGTAATATCTTTCACAAGTTTGATAATGGGTGATGTAGGGTCAAAAAGTAGGTCAATGGGACAGCCTTAGAAAAACCTTGTGGGTACTCTAGAGGCCACATTTACAGTATGATACTCATGAAAATTTGTCAAAGCACTAATGTGTTCTACATCATCACAACCAGGATCTCTAAAACTTAATCAGTTCTAGATGACTTCACTCAGGTGAGCACTTTAGCACCAATGGCCCTCTTGTCATATCAATTATACTTCTTTACAACAAGGAACCAGGAAGAGCTGACAAGATTTTAAGGCCAATCCATTTCTGTACAGTCTGTTTTATATATGCATGTACCTAAATTTATACAAATAGCGCAATGGGCAAAGCATTTGAAGGAAATGAAACTGTTTAATTCAACAGTTTTATTTTAAATAAAAGAAAAGGAAAGGAATCATTTCTTGGTACATATTAACTACTTCTTTTCCCTTAGTATTGTCAGACACTGAAACTTACTAAACAGGCTATTTTAACAGTTTACCACACAACAAACTTAAAGATTCTTGATCTTCCATAATGAAAGCAATTGTAGAGGAGAAACTAAACATGACTCAAATGATGAGATTTGTTTTTGGCAAAGTGGAAAACATTGTTGGAAAAGAAGAAAATGCTTGTTAAATACGTTTTAGTCAACGAGTTTGATCAAAATGATAAAACATAAACACAAATGTGAGATTCTATTTATAACATAAAGCGAATGACAGAAAATATCCTGCATCATCACCTTTTGCCTATATACTGTCCACGGGTCCATGTTTACAGTTGTAGTCTGGTTTCAAATGTGTAAATACACAAGTAGATAGCTCCATGACATTTATACCAAATGTAGAATGAAACAGTTTCTAGAGGGGGGTAAATGCAACTATTTCAGCAATTTTGTTGCTTTTAAAAGTCTTTCGCTGCATTTCTTGCTTTTTATTAAATGTGAAAATCAAAATCTGTCCACGTGTGTGCGCCTTAACAATGATGTCATTTTTCTGCGAAATGGCATAGTAGTATGAATTCTGGCATTTACTGTGGTTGATTTCTCAAGCTTCACTTGCTCATGACTGAAAATTGATCAGAACCGGGACCCACAAAAAAAATAATACACTAGTGTATTATCAAAAATAAGTCATGTGTTTAATACACTGCTGGAGGCCGTTTTATGTGATAAGTTAATTTATTTACATTGTATTTCTAGACAAATGGAGATGTTTGTGCAGTCAAAGTGTTTTATGAGAGAGAATTACGGCATCAGATGGCCACCAGACAGCGGGAAATTGAAACTCTTCAAAGCCTAGTTCACCTGAATATCGTTAAACTTCTCGCTCTCGAGAAGGAAGTAGGTGGTTCAAATCTGATTTGGTTCTGGTTTATACTTGTCACACTTTATACAGCTGTTTACCTGTATATCAAATGTTAAACTTAGACCAGTCCATTTAGAAAGTATCTGTAGTTGACATATTAAGTCTGACTGAAAAGATGGGATTTCTTTTTAGCCCCTAACCGAACAACAAAATTTTAGACTTGCCCAATTTAAATGTGGCTCAAATGAATGGATTTTTCTCTGAAAGTTTAGAAAACATTATGGGAAAAGGAGAAAATGCTGGTTACCAGGGTTGTTAAAACTCGGGATTGTATGGTGAAGGGTTATAAGGGTATGAAAACTGAGAAAAGGAGAAAATGGTTGTAAGCTGTACTTTCTCTCTTTCCATCAGTGTTTCAAAGGCCTTTTTCTACAGTGTCCCTTATACACAGGATTGTTTGGTAAAGGGCTAAAACTATATTTTTCCCTTAACTTTTATCCTGCTAAATAAAAGAAATGAAACTTTCAAGCTGATAGTAAAAACCCAAATATTTCTATTTGAAAGGTATTTTTGGTGGAAAGATATCTCCTTGTCGGACACTGTAGATCCAAGATCAGACTGCATGTTCTATGCAGTCTGATCTTGATGTGCACTGGCTGCAAAAGGTCCTTTAGTCACGCTTATTAGCCTAGGGGTTAAGTCTTTGCCAAGCAATTCCATGTTTTTACAACTAAGAAGAAAACGGGATTTGAAGACTTTGTCGGAAAAGGAGCAAAATAGTGTTAACCAGAATTTTCTGCTTTTCTCACAATGTTTACTAGCCTATCAGAGACAGAATCCCATTGTTTGAGACAATAAATGGAATGGGATGCAAACTATGGAATATTTCCTTAACTCTTTACCACACAATTCCTAGTTTCAACGACATCAGGCATTTTTGAAAATATTGTGGGAAAAGGAGAAAATGCTGGTAACCTTTTCCCACAATGGTTTTTACACTATCAAAGACAAATCGTATCTAATGTCCCATTTAATGTGTCATCTGCAAATTCATCTGCAAATGCTTTCATTTTAGCCAAGTGTAATATTTTGTTGTTTGGTAATGAGTGAAAAGGATCAAAAACATTCATACGAAATATTCTTTAAAACCTTCTCAATACAGTTCATTATACACTGGATTGATAAGTAAAGGTTATGGTAAAATCACAAAAAATAATTGTTTTATCTTTTTGAAAAAGTAAATGAGCTGTGCTCTGGCAAAAGTGGGCTTGATGCATTGTCGTGATCCATGGTACCAAGCAAACAGTCACATAGTTATATATATGGCACCATAATACCGCCTTATGCATGAGGTAGACTACTCCTTGGACATACAGAAAATTGACCAATAGCGGAAGTTTCAGCCCAGGTCACCCTGCGCGGACTGTGTAGGCTGACCTGGGTGGATACTTTTTGCAGATGCATTAAGCCCTCTTTTCACGGAGCATGACTCAAATACAAAATACAAAAACAATATTCATAATTAATCTTTTACCAAAATTCTACAATCCTGAAAAAGAAGACTTGAAAACATTGTGGGATATAAAGATAATACTGGTAACCAGCATTTTCTCCATGGATTTCTACTGTGTTTTCTATCCTTTTACTCTTTACCACACAATCCCAACTTTTAACGATCTTGAGAAAGAAGCCTTTTGAAAATAATTTAGGAAAAGGAGAAAATGCCGGTAACCAGCATTTTTTCTTTTTGCTAAAATGTTTTCTACCCATCCCAAAACAAATTTCAGTTTTTCAGTCACATTTATTTTGCCGTCTGCAAGTGGTTTCAGTTTGGACAGGTCTAAAATTTTGTTGTTTGGTAAAGAGTTAAAGACAGACCTAAATAGAGGAGTTTGAAATATTATCGTCTGCTAAATAGTTAAGTCTTCATGACACTTTTCGGAGTTTTGACAACCCTGGAGGAGAAACCAGTTAAAGATCCTTTTCTCAAAACGCTTCCTACTCTTTCATGAAACTGATGCTCATTTGTACCAGTTTTGATGTTGTCGTCTGTAGATGTTTTGATATTGGATGCGTCTAAAATTTGTTGTTTGGGAAAGAGTTGAATGAAATTAATATCTTTTTTTTTTTCCAGAATGCATCAGGCAATATTGTCTTGGTAATGGAATACTGCTCGGGAGGAAGCGTGTTCAATATGCTAGAAACACCCCAGCACTCTTTGGGATTTGCAGAGGACGAATTTCGGCTTTTTTTAACACACATCTGTAAGAACTATTATCACCTTTTGGATACAGTAGAAATCCGTAACATTATCTTAATGTTACCAAAGGAAATTTTCTTGAGATAAAAAAATACGGGTTGTAAGGTACAGTAATTGTTGATAAATGATTAAATCTTTATGAGACGATAAAATTTACGACTTGTAAATACTGAAAGCATTTGCAGACAACAAATCAAACACAGTTCAAATGATGGGGTGTGCCTTTGAAAGGGCTCAAAACATTGTGAGAAAAGTAAAAAATGTTGGCAACCAGCATTTTCTCCTTTGGTCACAATGGTTTGATAAACTTTCATTCTTAGGGTCAGAAAAATATGGTATAGCTTTGTAAACTGTAAGTATTCAAATTATTGTGTTTTTTTTTCAGATTTGTAGCCACACAGGCTGTTTCTGAATGTACTATTTACTCAATTTGAAAAAAGGAACTGCTTTAGGAAAATGAGCATGTTGCTTGAACACACATAAATGTCCATAAACAGCAGTCTAGTAAAGTAGGGGTCCTGCTTGGCTCTGTAGGGAAGGTGTAAGTTTGAAACATGGGGGTGCATGTATCGGGTTCAAGTGAATGGGTAAGAAGCCCAGTAGTAGCCATGTGTGTATTAGTGCTTTACACTGGACACACAACAGAACCATGGAGTTAGAAGAGGAACTGGAGTCTTGTGCCTGGACTTTCTTGTTCATGTATCTGATTCTTTCATTCAGATTCATTCTAATGGTCCCTATTACCCCTTTGCCTAACAGTCTCATACTTTTGCAACCCTGAGAAAAAAGACTTTCTTAAAACTTTGTGAGGAAAAGGAGAAAATGCTGGCAACCAGCATTTTCTCTTTTTTCACAAAGTTTTTTTCCTTTTCAAAGACATTATCATAACTTGAACCCAACTTTATGTACTGTATGCAAAAATTAATGCTTCAGGTTGGACAGATTCGAGATTTTCTTTTCTGTTTAACCCTTTTCGACACGACCAAAATTTTAGACCTGTCAAAACCCAAAGTATATGCAGACGCCAAATTGAATGTGGCTAAAATTGTGGAAGTTGTCTTTGATTGGGTAGAAAACATTGCGGGAAAAGGAGAAAATGCTGGTAACCAGCATTTTCTCCTTTTCCCACAATGTGTTCTAAAGGCTCTCTTTCCTCTGGGTTGTTAAAAGTCGGCATTGTGTTGTAAAGAGTTAAAGAGTATAATATCCCTAGAGTATTGATGGACCTAGATCCCACATATTCACCATCATTGTTTGATTGTAGGTGGTGGACTGAACTATTTACGTAGTAAGGGCTACATACATAGAGATATAAAGCCCGGGAATATCATGAGATACATTGCAATGGATGGAAGGTAAATATTTCTGTAGATATTTTTTTCTTTTTTGTCATTTATGTCTTGACCAGACGACAAATTTGAAGATTGCAAGATTCTGCAGGTGAGGAATTAATTATAATGTGGCTGAAATGATGGTAGTTGTCTGAAAATGTAGAATACAAAGCTGGTCACCAGCAATTTCTCCTT
This sequence comes from Hippopus hippopus, assembly GCA_946811185.2. NCBI lineage: Eukaryota > Metazoa > Mollusca > Bivalvia > Cardiida > Cardiidae > Hippopus > Hippopus hippopus. Next base: position 7,671,029 of record OX328102.1, on the reverse strand, counting down.
TTCCCAAAAGGTTTTCAAAAGACTAATTTCTTGCAGTCGTGAAAACCTGGAGTTGTGTTGCAAAGAGTTTTTTTTTTTATTAGCCATGTATATTGGATAAGGGAGATCGTGGCCATCCTCCTCTATCCTTACAATAACCATTATTTTCATCATTCATGGAGTTCTTATCCAGCTGACTAAAAGTCTGAAACAGTCGTTCTTGCTATTTGAAGTTTTTTTTTTTTTTTTCAAATACAAATAAAAGTGTAGTATATCTAATACCATTTGTGACTGCGAACAGTGCAGACCAAGATTCAAGTTTACTGATGTGTAGACTGATTCTGGATTTCACTGTTCACAAAGGTGACAAGTTGCAGGCTGAGAGTTAATCAAATACTTGTACATGTACTATTCAGAGATCCAGATAAGGTTATGTGGCTAAAGAGTTAACCCTTTACCGCACAATGACGCCTTTTAACACCCCTGAAAAAGAGGCCTTTTGAAAACATTGTGGGAAAAGGAGAAAATGCTGGTAACCGGCATTTTCTCCTTTTCCCACAAAGTTTTCTACCCTATCAAAGGAAAGTTGCGTCATTTGAGCCACTATGAAATTGTCGTCTGCAAATGCTTTCAATTTGGATAGGTCTTAAATTTTGCCGTGTGGTAAAGGGTTAAGCAGGCATATAGTGAGTGTCTGTTAGATGCTTGCTTAGGTCTTTTTACTAAAATTTGACAAAATTTTGGACCAGTCCAAAGTGCATTTGCAGACTGCAAATCAAATGTCACTGAAATAACGATACATGTCTTTAAAAGGATAGAAAAACCTTTAAGAAGGAGGCCTTTGATAACATTTTTTGAAAATGACAAAGTATTCATGCATTTTTTTTTTCCTTTTTCCACAAAGTTTTTAAAGGATTTTTCCTGAAGGTTGTGAATACTTGAATTTTTTTTGGAAATGGGCTAATACTAATTTGACTGTATAAATGTGAGCCGTGCTCTGTGAAAAGAGAGTTTATTGTATCTGCAAAAGGGTATCAACTTTTTGAAAAAGTATTAACCTTTGCAAATTTTGAGACTTTTTGCTCCAGGCATATCCAAGGAACATTTTACCTTTGACTCAGTCAGTTGCTAAACAAAGCAGACTTTATGCATCCATCATTATGTAATGCTGGGAATAATGCAGCACAGAGATGAATAAACCCCCTTTCGTCAGAGAGCTTCTCATTTATTTGTATAGAAAGCTTGTTTTTTTCATACTTTATATGTACTTCAGTGGAGTGGGGTGTTTATAAATACTTCAGTGGAGTGGGGTGTTTATTTCTTAACCCTATATCATACAGTCACAGTTTTACTATTCTAAAGTTAACAGCTTTTGAAATCATTGTGTGAAAAGGAGAAAATGCTGGTAACCAACATTTTCTTCTTTTCCCACAATGCTTTCTGCCATATCAAAGACAAATTCTAAACTTTCAGCTATGTCTAAATTGTGGTCTGCAATTGCTTTCAATATGGACAAGTCTAAGTTCTTGTCATTTAGTGAAAATTTAACCCTTTACCACATGACATTATTTTGGAATCATCCATGTTGAAAGCATGGGTAGAGGAGACACTAAACATAACTCAGATGACAAATTGTTTTAGACCTAGGGAAAAGCAATTTGGGAAAATAATAAAATGCAGGGCCTGGTTTCATGAAAAAACTTAAGTCTCTTATTTTGCTCAAGTCCACTAAGAGACTCACTCTCCGACTTAAGTTGAGTTAATTAATGATGCATTTCACTAACATTAAAAGACGTTAAAAACATTCTAAAATCCTAAGTTGACACAACATTTCAGACTTGCCTCAGCAAAATATTTGTAATGGACTTAAGTCCATTATTTTGCTGAGTTGAGTGTGAGATGTTGTGACAACTTAGGATTTGAGAATGTTTCTTAACTCTTTTAACATTACCAAAATAGATCTCAAGTAAGAAACTCGACTTAAGCTGGAAATGGGGTTCATCAATAGACTTGAGTAAAATAAGAAACTTAAGTTTTTTTCTGAAACCGGGCCTAGGTTACCAAAGCTTTCCTCTGCAGAGTCATTAAAACTTAGGATTGTGTAGCAAAGGGTTAAGGAAACCTGGTTTGATTTCATACTTGCAGGTCGATCTACAAACTGACAGATTTCGGAGCAGCACGAGAACTTCAAGACGATGAAACGTTTATGTCCATATATGGAACTGAAGAGTACCTGGTATGTTGGTAACTCTTTACCAAATAACAAAATTTAAGACTGGTCTGAATTCTGTGTTTTATAGGGTATAAAACATTGTGAGAAAAGGAGGAAATGCTGGTTACCAATACCAGCCAGTTCTCACCATGTTTTCGTCAAAATCTACTACTCTTGATTATTATAAGCTTGGAATTGTGTGGCAAAAAGCAAATCCAGTAATACCTCTTGAAGAAGTCTTACAGCAGATGACTTTTAACTTATTACCAAATAACAACATTTAGGAATCAACCAAATTGAAAGCATTTGCAGACGATAAATTAAATATAGTTCATATGATGATTTCTGTCTTTGTAGGGTAGAAAACATTGTGGAAGAAGAAGAAAATGCTGGTCACCAGCGTTTTCTTTCTTTTCACATAATGTTTTAAAAAGCCTGCTTCTTCAGGGTCGTTAAAATTTTGAACTTTGTGGTAAAAGATTAAAGCATCTTGGTGAAATAGGGACATTCAACATAAATCCATATTGGTTGGAAATGAAAAAAGTGGAAGAAGAGAAAATATGGCCAAAAGCAGTTTCTCTTTTTTCCATAGTGTTTCCGAAAGTGGTTTTCTGTTAAACAGAAAATGCTATCAACTGGAGGTCCAGACCCTTATGATGATCAGTACAAATTTAGGTAGTGTAGATCAAGATATGAATCTATAAATCAAGGACAAGTGTTTGTTTTGGTGTAAGATCAGTATTCAAAATGTCGTTTAACCCTTTACCACACAATGTAGAGTCTTAATGACCCTGAGAACAAAAACATAGTTGGAGAAGGAATACCAGCATTTTCTCCTTTTCCTACAATGTTTTCTACTCTACTAAAGGCAAGTTTCATCATTTTAGTCACCTTTGATATGTAGTCTGCAAATGCTTTGAATTTGGAACAGTTTAACATTTTGTCATTTGGTAAGTGGTTAAAAGGATTGGAGTGCACACAAAAACCAGTATTTTCAGGAGTGGCACAGCCATAGTTACATGAAATCGTGAATGTTGCAGAAAATCAAACCAGTGAACCCTGGGTTTGAAGCCCTGTATACTAGACTAAGCTCAGCAGTATGGATTGAAAAATTCCCTTGCCCTGATTAGCCCTTTACCAGATGACCAAATTTAGACATGTCCACTATGAAAGCATTTGCAGACCACAAATGTCCTTCAACAGATAGGATTTACTATTGAAAGGAAAGAGAATATTATGGGAAAAGCAGAAAATGCTCCTATTTCCACAATGTTTTCAACCCTCCTTTTCTTCATAAGTCTTTAAGTCTTTACCACACAATCCAAAATGTTAAAGACGCCGAGAAAGAAGCCTTTTGAAAACATTGTGGGTAACCAGCATTTTCTCTTTTTTCCACAATGATTTCTACCCGTCCCGAAACAAGTTTTAAATTTTCAGTCACATTTAGATTGTTGTCTGCAACTGCTTTCTATTTGGACATACTCTGGAATTTTTTCGTTTGGTAAAGATTTAATGGTGTGGTAAGAGGTTAAACTTATTCCCTTCTGAACCACATTGGTTGCAGATAACTTTGAAAACATTATTGTATATGTGGGTTGTCAAATTGAATTGATGTTTTACCATTTTCCACACTACTCCATTTTCAATGACTTTGAAAAAGAATGCTTTTAAAATCATTATAGGGAAAAGAAGAAAATGCTGGTAGCCAGCACTTTCTCCTTTTATAACAATGTTTTGTCCCTTTTCAGAGACATTCTAGATTACTTTAGATTACTCTAGATTTGTTTTTGAAAAGTTAAAAAAATGTTGAAAAGAGAAAATGCAGTTTGCCAGGATTTTCCCCTTTTCCCACAAAGTTTTCTGCCCTATCAAAAACAGGAATCATGAGTTGAGCTACATTTATTTTGTCGTCTGCAAATGCTTTTAATTTGGACAGCCCAACATTTTGTTGCTTGGTAAAGCATTAAAATACATGGTTGTGTGACAAAGGGTTAGTACAATCATAAAAAGTGATGACAGTGTGGCAAAAGGAGAAATTGCTTATAGTAACCCTTTGCCACACAATCCATAGTTTTAACAACCCTGTGTAAGAAGCCTTTTGAAAACATTGTGGGAAAAGGAGAAAATGCTGGTAACCAGCATTTTCTCAATGCCCACAATGTTTTCTACCCTTCCTAAAACAAATTTCGAATTTTCAGTGACTTATTTTGTTGTCTGCAAATGCTTTCAATTTGGACCAGTCTAAAATTTTGTCGTGTGGTAAAGAGTTAATCCTTTGCCACACGACCCATAGTTTTAATAACCCTGGGTAAGAAGCCTTTTGAAAACATTGTGGGAAAAGGAGAAAATGCTGGTAATCAGCATTTTCTCATTTTCCCACAATATTTTCTACCCAATCAAAGACAGAAATCATCATTTGAGCTACATTTAGATTGTCGTCTGCAAATGCTTACAATATTATTCAGACTAGAATTTAGTCGTTTGGCAAAGAGTCAAAATTCCATCTATTGTTTCAGTCTGTTCAAAGGTTACCATAAATTATGCAAGACGTAAAAATTTGTCAGCAGGAGGTAATGAGATAAGCAGTGTAACCCTACACTGGTTTATCGCAAGGTTTAAAGACACTAAGGTCGGAGGCTTGTGAAAACAGTGAAAAATGTAGAAAATGCTGGTATCTAGCATTTTGCCCCTTTTCCACAAAATTTTCTGTTTTATAAGGTGAATTCCATCATTTGAGCTGCATTTACATTGTCGTCTGCAAATGCTATCAATATGGAGGAGTCTAAAATTTTATTGTTTATTAAAAGAGTTATGGGTTTTATTGATTTTATTTTTAACTCATTACCAAACGACAAAATTTTAGGTTTGTCCAAATCGAAAGCATTTGCAGACGACAAAATAAAAGTGACCGAAAATTTGAAATTTGTTTTGTGGAGGGTAGAAAACATTGTGGGAAAAGGAGAAAATGCTGGTTACCAGCATTTTCTCCTTTTCCCACAATGTTTTCTAAAGGCTTCTTTCTCAGGGTTGTCAAAGTAGGGATTGTGTGGTAATGGGTTAAAGGTAAATATTGAATGTAAATGTAGTGGAAATACCAGGACATTAATACCTTTTATAGTATATTTTGCAGACCTAATAGTTTGACCTACTTGGGAATGTGCCAACTTCTTTGTTGTAATTTTGTTCCTAATTATATATTGATTGCATGGTATTTTATGCAGTTTTCAACAATGTGTTCATAATCAATTCAAGGATATAAGATAGGCCATTATGCATATTTAACTCTGATCCACATCAAACATTAAGACTTGTCCAAAATGAAAGCATTAGCAGACAACATACTTATTGTTGGTATAATGATGGGCTTTGTCACTTAACAGGTGGGCAATATAGTTGGAAAAGGAGAAAGTTCAGGTTCCCAGAATTTTTTCCTTTTCTCATAATGTTCCAAATGCCCATCTCCTTCAGGGTAGTTAAAACACAGGTTTGGTAAATGGTTTACGATTCACCTAACAAAGAAATTTTAGACATGACACAATTGGAGTCACTTGTAGATGACAAATTGGATTTAGCTTAGAAGATAGTTCCTGTACTTGATAGGGAAGATAACCTTGTGGAAAAAGGGGTATGGCTGATTAAAGCATTTTCTCCTTTTCCCACAATGATTTTTACCTTTTCAAACACTAATCCATCATCCGAGACATATCTAATTTGTCCTCTGCAACTGCTTTCACTTTTGGCAAGTCTAAAGTTTTGTTACCTAGTATAGAGTTAAAACCAAGCTGTAATGAAACTACCAGAATTGATTTTTGGAAATACTGTGTCAAATGGAGAAATTGCGCATGAATGGCAATTTTTCTGCCTAGTGGCATTGTTTACTAGGTCAAGATAATGAAAGCAATATGCATAGGAGGAATCAAACATGAGCCAAAACACTGTAGCAGAGGAAAAAACAACAGTTACCAGCCTTCTCTGCTTTTCCCATGATGTTAACTCTTTACCATACAACAAAATTTGGACTATTCATAACCAAAGCATTTGCAGACAACAAATGAAATACAGGCCAAATGGTGGTAATAATTTTGTATAGAGTAGAAAACACTGTAGGAACACATTTCCCACATTGTTTTCAAAAAACTTCTTTCCTTGGGATGTTAACACTGAGCATTGTGGGTCAGTGGGTAAAAAGCCTTCATACTGAGAGTCATAAAAAGCAGGACTTCATGGGACGGGGTTGCACAAAGGTTTCTAATGGGAGGAAAAGTTTGCCTACTAAAAATGAATATGCTGTAAAAACATTGTTATAAAGGAGTTGCACCGAGTTCTTCGATTTGCAACATTATTGCCAAAAAGAGTTTGCTACAGTACCAAAACTGTTGCCTGCAATGAAGCTAATCAGTGAAAGCTTTATTACACGATCCCGTGTCTTACCACACGACCCTGGTGAAAAAACCTTCTGAAAACAATGTTTGGTAAGAAGAAAGTGCTGGTATCCACTATTTACTCCTTTTTCCACAATTTTTTCAACCCTTTGAAAGACAAATCTCATTATTTGAGACACTTGGAAATTGTTGTCAGCAAAAGCTTTTAAGTTACACAAGCCTAAAAGGCTGGTGTAGAGTTAAACACATAGAAATCTATCCTTTTTTCACCCCAACAGTACCCAAAGATGTATGAACGTGCTGTTTTGAGAGTTCCAGGTGCAGGAAATTCTACTTTCAACATCTCTGTCGATATCTGGAGCCTTGGTGTGACCATCTATCATGTGTGTACAGGCCAGCTCCCTTTTCAGCCTTTCGGTGGCCGAACAAACTCATCCACAATGTAGGTAGAAATTTCCTGTGTATTATTCAAGTCAAGTTAGACAAAAATAATGCAAGTTTAAATGCCGTTTGGACTATCTGAACATTAACCCTTTACCACACAATCCCGACTTTTAACGACCCTTGCAAAGAAGCCTTTTGAAAAGATTGTGGAAAAAGGAGAAAATGCTGGTTACCAGCATTTTCTCCTTTTCCCACAATGTTTTCTACCCTGTTAAAGAAAGATTGCAGCATTTGAGCCACACTGAAATTGTCGTCTGCAAATGCTTTCAATTTGGACAAGGCTAAAATTCTGTCGTCTGGTAAAGGGTTAATGAGACAGTATATGTAAGCATATGATGATATGGTAATTGAAGTTTCAAGACCATTCTCTGTGACGAAAAATGAAGAACTTGACAGAGCCAGAGGACTCGATAGCTTTTCCTTCAACATATTCAGAATCAATAAAAATAGTTATTTACCAGCTCTTTGAACTCTTGTCCTGGTACAATTTGGAACTCCTCTCCTGGTACAATGTGAACTATTTTTGGTGTGCTAAAAATGGCCAGACAGAGAATGGGTTTAACCCTTTGCCACACAAGCCTGTGATTTAGTGACCCTGAGGAAGAAACATTGTGGAAAAGGAGAATTGCTAGTATCCTACATTTTCTCATTTTCCAACAATTTTTTCTTTTACGTCACAGACAGAAATCATCTTTTGAGCAAAATTTAGCTTGTCATCTGCAAATGTTCTCAATTTGAAAATTCTAAGTCTAAAATTTTTGTATTTGGTAAACAGTTAACATGTCAGTTACAGTCACACCTGTTAGAGACCACCAATTGGAAGTAAGAAAAGTGGTCTCTTACAGATGGTCTTTTAATCAAGTTCAATTAAGTTCTTTCAAGAAGGGATGTAGAATCAAAGCATTTGTCTTGTAACTCTTTGCCAAAAAATCTTGAGTCAGAAGAAACTTGAAAGTAAAATCTTTTGAAAACAGTAAGCGAAAGGGAGAAATAATTGGTAACCAGAATTTCCTCCTTTATCAACCATCATTAAAACATTGAACAGGAGTGAAAGAGGAATAAATCCTGTCACAATGACTATCATCAATCCTTGGAAAAAAATTTGGTGAGCTAGGGACTCGAACTAGCCACTCCCTGGTCTCAAGTCCTGTACGCTACTGACTGTGCTACTGGGCTCCGGCTTGCAGCAGCAGAACTAATTTGCATGGTTATCTTGACAGGTCCAACAGAAGGTTTTTTTCAGGTTTGAAATCACATCAAAGAAACCCAGTGGTGTGATATCTGGGACACAAAAGGTTCAGAATGGGCCCATTTCATGGAATACAAAGCTTCCTGACACTTGTACCCTCTCCGAGTAAGTTTTTTGTGTATACCTATATACATGTACCTTTTTGTCTGTGTTTGTCTGTATGTGTGAATTTTTTTCTGTGTGTGTGTATTACCTGTGTTGTTACCAGGGTTATACCATTTACTTGTTCCTAGCACTTATTCAACTTAACCTTTTACCACACAAAACTGACTTCTAACAACATTCGGAAAGAAAGCCTTCGAAAACATTGCAGTGGAAAAGGAAAAAATGCAGTTAACTGGCATTATCTCCTTTCCCCGAAATTTTTTCTAAACTGCTAAAGACAGGTCATATCATTTAAACTAATTCATTTTTAGCGGATATGCAGAGCAAATCTGCTTACTTTGATTTAACTGGCTGGCACCAAATAAATCATGCATAACAATGCATGCGAGGCAACTTGGTCTGTACTGTACTGTCATACACCATGGATCATACACTATCCCTGCATACATGCTTTCACTCTTTTTATTCAACCTTCAGTTTTAGCTAGCCAACTCCGACCTCAGTTTTAACTTTCCTACATGTGTACATAGAGGTTTACCAGCAGAAAACCGTGTCAGATTAATGGATCAAATTGCTACTGCAAAATAAGTATTAAAATAACAGTTACTGTGCTTTCCACTGGGCAAAACAACTTCAACTTTCCTTGCCCTGCTAACTCTTACTAAGTACATGTAACTACGTATATATGTACATGCATTACATGTAATGTGAATTTTATTTTTCATTACACCGTATCATAGCTTTAAGAAATCATATGAGCTAAAAGTAAATAAAGCCGGTGTTAAAATGCATTTAGATTTAAATCATACCACTTTAAAGTATGGAAATAGTTGTGAAAATGACAATCTGTTTTTGTTAGGTTGGTCCAAGTGTTAGTCACTGGCAGAGAAATTAATTTCAAAACTAGGTTAAAAGTTGCCAGGTCACCCTGTCTTTTGTTTACTTTTTGCCTGGTTTTGAAATTCATTTTTTTGCCAGCGACTACACTTGTACCTACCACACGATTACTGCTTGTCATTTTCACAAAATTTGACATAATTTTACCCTTAGGCTGCTAAGTGTGACTCAGTGGCCTTTTGCAACCAGTGTAGATCAAGATCAGACTGCACAGAACGTGCAGTCTGATCTTGGATCTAAACTGTCCAATAAAATATTAAAAAAAGAGAGATAACTTTGAAATAGCCAAATTCAGGTTTTTATCATCGGCTTGAAAGTTACTTAAGTTTTTTAGTATGATAAGGGTTAAATGGTATGAATTAAATTTAAATGCATGTAAAAATAGGCATAATATTATGAACTGAATCAGGGTTTATACACGCTGTTAAAACAGGAACATTCAAGAGTCTGTAAATAAAAATCTAAGACATGAGTCTACCTACCTTCAGCCCATGGAAATATCCATATTTGCCAGTAAATACAGATAATTACAGGAATATGTTTCGGTCTCAAATCCAGTGCAAAAGAAAATCGCCCAGAATAAAAAATAAACTTGGTAGATCTACCTTTAAGGGTGATCCTTCCTCCAACAATTATGTATCTGGAGAGTTCAAGGTATCTTCAGCACTCCTGTTCATGAAGTTCATCAAGAAGCTCCTCCTATATAAGCAGTTTCACCAAGACAGGAACGTCTAAAGGCTCAGTAGTGGCAAAAAATACACAATTCTTTGTGTAAGATACAGGCAAAATTCGTTCATATCGGTTCAAAGTATTCAAAAGCAGCTCCACTATAGAAGCAGTTTCACCAAGGCAGAAACGTCTAAAGCCTCAGTAGTGGCAAAATATACACAATTCTGTGTATAAAATACAGGAAATCTTCGTTCATATTAGTTCAAAGTACTCACAGTCTGATGGGCTTTTAAAGAACTGTTGGTTAAAGTTCCGGCTACTGGTAGTACAATAAATATCGAACTAGAATTGAATGTCACAAGACGGCCGAGCTTTGTTTGCTTAATTAAATTGTCAAGATCCCAGTTCAAACATTTTAATATTCCTACATGCAAATATATTATAAGAATCTATCACAGAATAAAATATAACCTACCTCAAATGTAACATTAGGAAATACAGAGGCCGTCTCTTTGTCTTCTGAAACACTCTTAGTTTCCGTTTAATTTCCAAAAACTTCTAAAAAGATCTATCTTCCGCATTTCCCAAAAAATGTTCAGCGATGTTATGTCTTCAACTGACTGGTATGTATGGTCAAAACTCGTATGTATAAAGAACACTTGTGCCACTACCCAGTTCCTCTACCTTATTTGTTGTCGAACTGTGACCCGTACTTCCCTAAATTCTCCAAGTGGTGCCCTGCTGAACGTCACACTCAGCCCACCAGTATCTCATGCGTGATATTTCCGTTCTCCCCAAAAGACAGGCTCTCTCGCCACAGACCAAAAACATCTAATGGGTCACTGCGCTTACGCGCCCAATTTGTAGGTCTGCCTCGACCTCTCCGTCGACCAACTGAGGCCACCACAGCATCAAACGTTTGCTTCGCCAATTAAACGGAACCGTAGACTCCAACCACCCAACACTACCAGACAAGCCACTCAACAGCCAACAACCAGCAAACAAACTTATTAACCAGAAAAGCTTTATTAAGTAAAAAAATTAAAATCCGTTATATTCCTGTTGTCAAAATTTTCACCTCCCGAAACCACGTACCAACATCAACAAGTCCATGAGTGCCATGTCAACTCTATGCATGAGTGAATGCTCGCAAGTGCTCCCTTTACCACAGTGTTTTAGACATACCATTATAAATGTAATTCAACTCTACGTATTGACAACCCCCCCCCCCCTTACCACAATAATTAGTTCATAAGCCCTAAAACTGACTAGTATAATAAAGACCGAAATAAATCGTCAAAACTGACCTTAGTAATTATCCAGCAAAAGCACCGTTTTATTTCTATTTAGATTTTCAGATAAAGCAACCAAATTTTCCGACCTTGCATTACAGGAAAATAACATCCATCGCATTTCAATTACACCAGTTCATTTCCCACAATTCCTGAAAGAGATCGTTGAACAAGAACGCTATGAAAAATTCAAAATGAAAAACAAGCTGAAAATCTTTACAATTTAATATGTAAAACTTAACTCATCCCTGAAGTTCTTTTCCTCACTGAAAATAAATCCTTTCAACGCCACTCTCATTTTGAGAGATATAAAATGTCTGCCCGCTCGATAGATCTAAACGCCAGCTTATATAGCTACATACAAGTACAAAAAAATGTTTAACTCGTGGTGCACGATCTAACCAAATATGTTCTCCTACACGATCCCCTCTAATATATCATGCCGCACGGCTTCATCCAGTACTACGTGTCCAACGATACCAGCTAAAACGTCGTGTTGTACGATCCAAACACTCAAGGTTTTTCGAAAAGACTCCGCCACGAGACATGTAAAATGGGTAAATTACCTCACTATTGCACTTTGATTAACCCTTTTTCCTTAGAATCCTTGTGGTCTTAATGTGACACCACCAGATGAAAACTTAAGCGTTTAAACAGCCTGTCACACTAGGCTGGATCTGTAAACACCTTACCAATTAAATCCACTAAAAATTTGCATGACCGCTAGTGGTCTGGCAAGACTACATAACATGTATCGTTTTGCCTCATGATGTCGGTAATGAGGCTCATTATGACAAAAAGGGATCGTTTATACTTAATAATATGATGCATTCGCTTCTTAAAGTCATTTGAAGAACTGTACGTCCCTTTCGTCTTTATCTTATCAGATGTCCGTTTTTACCCACTTAAAGTCGAGTTAATCGCACAGGGACATCAGTTTCGGACTGTCCAAGCAAGATTTTGTATGATTTATCAATGCAGACTTACAGAATATTGTGACATTTTTGTCAATAGTCGTGGATGGTATAAACTTACACGTGTTCAACTGATAGGAATGTTTTGTTTAAGCCTGTTTATTTCACACTGATCGTGAAACAAGCGCTTACAACTTATACATGATATTAAATAACTCTCGATGGCTAGTTACTTCCTGGAAACCTTAACCCGTACTTGCGACGTGATTCGGGTAAGCCTAGGTCGAAAGTTCGACCTGCTCATCACGGGATCCGAACCCGAAACCTTTCATGTGAGAGGCCAACGCTCTACCACCTTTACCACTTTCTCCTACCAAGAAACTTTTAGAACATCACATGTCGTTCTACCAAATAATTCCGAGTTTTAACGACCCTGACGCTTTAGAAAGCGTTATGCAAAAAGGAGAGAATAAATGGCCTGCAACACGCGAAAAGGTACATTCGGACATTTGCGTAAAGTGTCATCCCGGATCAGCCTGCGCACTCCGCGCAGGCTAATCCGAGACGACACTTTCCGTTTTTATGAAATTTTCTGTTTTGCGCATGTTTACTGAAGGACAAAATCTAATGTAGTCGTAAAGTGCCGTCTCGGATTAGCCTGCGCGGACTGCGCAGGCTGATCCGAGACGACACTTTACGCAAATGTCGGAATGCCCCTTTTCGCGTGTTGCAGGCCATTAATGTAACCAGCATTTTCTCCTTTTTCCCTAGATGTTTTCTATCTTTTCAAAGAAGATACCATCCTTTGAGCAACACTTAATTTGCCGTCAGCAAATCCTTTTAATTTGGATCAGCCTAAAACTATGCCATCTAGTGATTTTAATTACATAAAAATTTCCAGGGAACGGCAGAACCAAAATATTGCTATTTTTAAGTTTCTTTGTGCGTTGTCTGCGCATGTCAAATTCTTCGAAGATTCGACCTGTCTGCTATGACGCATCACCCATCCCCGTATACCTGGGAAAAGTAGGGCTTACACCGAAGCTATTAGCCTATTACCCAAGCATGTAGGGGCTGTTTTAATAAATGGCCGAAGCATAGGTTACATGCTAGCCGATCATAGCTGAATGAATCGCGCCAGGTACCGTTTTATTGAGTAAACGTTTATTTCATTTTGAAATTCAAAGTAACGGTTGCTGTTTTCAAAAGTAGTCCGGTTCTGTACCTAGATAGATGTGTATTTGTAGAATGCCATCTAGCGGGAGATAATGTTTCTTTGTGCCGAAATGCCGTTTGCAAAGGCAAAAACTGTGTAAGTCTCCCGTCCCTCTCTCGAGGTAAGCCAAGCGATAAAACACGCATTTGATTCTATACAATTCTGAGATCGTGTTACGTACGACTTAATGACGATGCATACATACTTGGAACTAGTATTTCAAGCTCTGTCACTTAAATTGATCAAAATCGGACCCTGTTATGTTGACAAAAACGCACTAAAAAGGATCATGACTGAAAAGAAAAAGTAGGAATTAAAGTAAATAAAGCCCAAAAGTAAACAAAGCGGGTGTTTAAATGCATTTAAATTTATATCATACCGTTAAAAAGTATGGAAATTATTGTGACGATGACAATCTTTCATTGTACGGTCGGTCCAAGTGTTAGTCGCTGACAGAGAAATTAATTTCAAAACTAGGCTAAAACCTAACAGGTCACTCTATCTTTTGTTTACTTTTTGCCTGATTTTAAAATTCTCTTTTTTTTTTTCTGCCAGCGACTACCACATGGCCCGACCAAAAAATAACACACTGTCATATTCACAATATTTTCCATACTTTTAGATGGGATGAATTAAATTTAAATGTATTATGACATCTGCTTTGACTTTACTGGGCCGTTAAGGTAGCGTCACTCGTTTGTCAAAACATTTTTTTTCCCACCCACGACCTTGTTATTCTAAGGCATCATCAGTTTTGGACGCCATAAAAACCCCGTCACAGAATGATAGTAGGCCAACTACAAGATCCAGTATGCCATTTGAATATTTCAAAATGCTCTGTTACCTACATATTTTAGACATGCGCAGGCTGACCTTTAGTCGATACTTTTCGCAGATGTCTTGAGCTCCCTTTTTCACAGAGCATGGCTTATTTTTAATTTGACCATATTGTAGGTTACGTAACTGTATACAATTATTACATTTAGTGTGGAAGTTTGCATCAAGTAACGGGTCAGTTATTACCGTTTTGTCGCAGTTTGTCGCAATAATACATGTAGCATATCAAACTTTAGATTTAGATGAATTACACGATCAATTTTGTCATTAAATTAGATCAAAACTTTTAAATGTATGGTCAGAAATAGAATGTCTTACAGACTGACTGTTGGACCGACCATACACAAGGTCTTAAGTCTTTGTGTTCTTAAGTCTGATGTTGATCTATACAGTACTGTCTAGAAAGCAAGTTAGATTACACTGACTCACGGGTAACTTAATATTACGTTAGGCCCCTTAACTCTTTAGTGAATTGTATGAAAGTTTCCAGGCAACGGTTAGAACCAAAATATTGTTATTTCAAAGTTCTTTTTACCATTAAACTCTTACCTAATCGGGAGGTGTAGATCCAAGATTAATGTGCACTTTCTGTGCTGTCAGATCTAGATCTCCACCGTCGGCAAAAGTGGATTCAGCAGGACTTGACACCCGAAGGGTTTAAATACGTCATTGCGGTTAGAATTTTATCGTTATAGTTTACCGTCAAACTTGAGGATTTCGAAATTTGTACCAACCTTTTGACATTCATACTGAAAATAAGAACAGTGAAGAGGGAAATCAACCAATAAACGATGAAGACGGAGCTTAAAAATACATGTGTACATTTATCTGCATGGTTCGCTTTGCGCATGTGCACACTTATCAAGTTCGGCATGTGGCTAGTACAGTGCGACAGAGGAAAAAGTTTGTGTGTATAGTAAATCTTAGCTTATTTGTCACTTTATTAAAATGTATTACTTGATTGAGAACTAGATATTCACGGATTTGTAATTTAATTAGATTATCACAGGCAAGTTTATCATAATCATTAGTATTACCAGGGCAGAAATTCTGGGACACTTTTACATTGAGTTGTACAAATGACCCATCACAGGGGTGGTGCTTTATGCCTGTCAGATTTGTTTGAGGATTAGTCTTAAATGCATTTGTCTTTTTTTATTTTGGAAAAGTCCCTTTTTCCAGCAAGTATAATTATGGGACAGTTGTAACCTCACCGAATAATCTTCGGCAAAACTCTGATAATTATCGAAAATATCAGCCTCTAGCAAAGTGCTACATAAATGAAATTAACATTTTCAGTCTATATGCAGAAGATGCAGATACGGCAAATACGTGGCATTTGTCAGAATTTCTATCAAAGAAACGGATAGTGGTTAAGCCCGTTTTCAGTTACATCACGGCGGCCAGTGCACCTATATATGCTTTCCTAGAGTTTCTTCGACCAGTACTATGCACAATTTACTTTTAAAGCTACAGGCTGCTTTCCCTCATAACCATCGCCGAAACAATGATCAGCGGTGAGAGAGAGGAATGAATCCTGTGGCAATGACCATCATCCAATCCTTGGAAAAAAATGGCTGAACTGGGGTTCTAACCGCGTGGTTTCTAGTCCTGTTCGTTACCGACTGAGTTACCGGACTTAACAGAGAGACATTTGAAGGAACGCTTGTTAAGATTGTTGATGCAGTCGGCATCAAATAGCCATGTCATTGTAAAAAATTCCGGCCCTTTAAGCTTCTTGTCAGTAAGATTGAGCAATGGTCTGGTACAGGGAAGTGTAATGCATCTTGCATTATGCATTATACCGAATCATAATTTCAGCCATGCTCTGGCAAAAGGGGGTTAAATGCATCTCCATTATGCATTATACCGAACAAGTCATCATATGGGCTGTGACACGCGAAAAGGGACATTCGCACATTTGCGTAAAGTGTCGTCTCGGATCAGCCTGCGCAGTCCGCGCAGGCTAATCCGAGACGGCACTTTACGACTATATTGGATTTTGTGCTACAGTAGACTTGCGCAAAACAGAAAATTACATTAAAACGGAAAGTGTCGTTTCGGATTAGCCTGCGCGGACTGCGCAGGCTGATCTGAGACGACACTTTAAGCAAATGTCCGAATGCCCCTTTTCGCGCGTGCGGGCCATATAATTTTGCATTAGTGAAATGGATTTTATCTAACAACCACTGAATCAGGAGGGTTGAAATAGTCCTTTGACGTCCAGAAAATTTTACCGAACTGCAAAAAGTTTCGACCCGAGTCAGCCTGCGCAGGCTGACCTGGGTCGATACTTTTTGCAGATGCATTCAAACCCCTTTCACAGAACATGGCTCATGTTATGTACAGTGCAATCTACTCATTTCAGAGGTAAAGGGTTGAAGCCCCATAATGAGCGGATTAAATTTCCGCGGAGAACTTGCACACATCAGCGGCGATTACTTACAAGGTTTCTAGAAATCAGTCATCGAAAATGCCAATGAATCACATTTATTCATTGAAATTGTGACATTGCAATCGATGTCAAATGCAAAAAAAAAAATATATGAGCCATGCTGTGGCAAAAGGGGGCTTAATGCATCTCCATGATACATGATACCCAGCAAGCCATCACATTATTATGGATCCATAATAGCTGCCTTTTTTAACAACCAACTAAACCATGAGATTGAATGGTCCTTGGACATACAGAAAATTGATCAATATTGAAAAGTCAGCCCAGGTCAGCCTGATCTGACTGCACAGGCTGACCTGAGTTGATACTTTTCACAGATGCATCAAGCCCCCTTTTCACAGAGCATGGCTCATATATACAATTGTGTCATACTCTGTGAAAAAGGGGGTATAATGCATTTGCAGGCTGATGTGGGACAAATTTTTTTGTTACTGGTCAATTTTCTGCATGTCAAAGAACCTGTCTACCTCATAATTCAGTTTGGTTTCAGACATGGATTTTATGGATCTATAATTATGTGATGACTTGGTATAATGCTTCACGGAGATGTATTAAACCCCTTTTTGCCAGAGCAAGGCTAAATTATATCGGTTCTAAATTGAAACCAGGATAGACGCACCTTGTATCAAATTATTAGTTATGAGCAGGGATCGTATATAAAAGTTTTGACTGCTTCGGTGAAAGATCGAAATTTATTTCATCGGGTGAACATTATCGGTAATGATGGCTGTGCCACATTCGGCATACCTCGGGTGATGTTAGCCATCAAATCCGGTCGGCTGTATCTGGTGGATTGACATGCACCTAAACGGTACATTTCATCGCCGGTTTACCGTTCTGAAAATTGTAAGGCTCCTCTTAAAAAAAGAAAACTTGAGTCTCAATTTTCTGTCGAAATCTTTCTAACTATATTTCAGTTGACAAACAGTTCTTACATTCATTTGTTAACGTGGTTTATCATTTTCGATTGAAGTTTTCACCGACGGATAGATAGATGTGAATAACTTCATCGAGGTTGTTTATGTCATTGCTAAACGACTTACAGTGGTGCCGCCATGTATAAGATCACGTGATCGGCAGTTCAAATACGACCGTTATACAGACGAGGGTAGATGTAGTTACGGAATCGGCCGAGTGGGCTGTGCCACTCAAAATATTACCGATGATGTTCATTCGATGAAATGAATTTCGATCTTTTACCGAAAAAAAAAAAAGCAACAAATATTCTGTTTATCTCGTGCCTCTAACCCCTTTTGTTGGGACTTTCGTCAAAATCCAGCACAGTTGTTTCCCGTAATTTCCCGTGGCATACCCCCTCAACATAACAACGCATTACAATATTACGTAAAGCTCGAGAAATGTAGGGTAAATGCACGTCATATTTCCGTCTGGTTGGATGGCACGCACTATTTACCTAGGCACGCGAGAACTACTGTATCCGCTTTCAATTGAAGAGTTACTAGACCAAAATATGAAATCGGTATTTTTCACTGGTCATAACCATGAAATATCAAACCATAACCCACCAATATTGCTCGATAAACTACCGAAAAGCATGAAATAGAGGATATTTGTTTTTTCAGTGAAAGATCGAAATTTATCTTACCGAGTGAACATCATCGGTAATATTTTGACCACGAGTGAAAATATTACTTATGATGTTTACGGAATGAAATAAATTTCGATCTTTCACAGAAAAAAATATATTTTATTCATTTCAGGCTTCTAACCCTTTTTTGGAGGGATGGGGGTGGGGGAGTTTTACTTACATCAAAATCCTGTACAGTTCTTTTCGGTAATTCTCCGTGGCGTAAACCCCCCCACCCCCTCCCCCCGCATAACAACGCATTACAATTTGACGTAAAGCGCGAGAAATGTAGGGTAAATTACGTCATATTTCCATCTTGTTGAGTGGCACGCGCATTTTACCTAGGTAACTAGTGCGCGGGAACCACTCTTTCCGCCTTCAATTGAAGAGTAAGAAGAAATCGGTATTTTTCACTGGTTGTAACCAGGATATCGAAGTATATTTCACCGTTACTTCACGATAGACTACCGGAAAGCATGAAATAAAAAAAAACAGAAGAAAAACTGTTCTTTCTTTTTTTTAATCGAAAGTATAGTCTGTCAAAAAAGCGTCAGGGAGCGTCTAGAACAAAACTATACCATCTATCCCACCAAATTAATGTCAATATCGCGATAGTGAAGTCGTTTCTTGATTCATTTGATATTAGAAAAGCAAAAGACTATTTTTGAACCTGTAAAATATGTTCCATGAATGATTGGATGTGTTTGTCGTAGGCCGATATGACGTCAGTTAAGATTAGACGGGTACTTTGACCTTCGCGGCTTAGGCTTCGGTATTAGTTGCCCATGTATCACGGTGTTTTTCTTTCTCTCGACCTTGACTGTAAATCGTGCGCACACATGGCGATCGCATGAAAAAGTCTAAATACTTACCTTACAGATATCAAAGGGTATTTTTTTTTTAATTCTATAATATAGATGTTTGATCATACTTTAACCTTATCACTATTTGAAATAAACACATTGACGCATCTGAATGCGTTTCAGGGAGACCTTCGTGAGAGTGCCAAACTTCAATAAGTGGTCAGTTTCAGTCACTGCAGGAGAACCTTGATGCTAGGATTGGATCTCAGGGGTTTATCGGTATGGACCCCTCAGAAGATACTGACGATGTAGATTCATTATGAGACTGCATACATATCTTTAGTGCTGACTGCGTATTCATTAGCACTCAAATATTGAATGAGCTGAGAAACTGTCCTAAAAACATCTGTGAGGGTTTGCGAAATCCGTAAATAATCTGTTACATAGGATGATAATAACACGAAGCGTGAATATAAGAGCATGTGCAACAACTTGCTTTACTTAAGCAGTTTTTTTACGGTTATGGATTTACTCCTGAATTGTACAAGCATATCTCAAGAGAGAGTGCTCCACAGATTGGGGGAATCTACCAGAGTACTAGAATGATTGCCTATCTGAAAAGCCTGTCAGATTTCAAGACAAGTTTACGGAAAAGATCTAGAGGAACCATGCGCAAAGAAGCCATGCGTTTGGTTGTGAAACAATCAAAATCACCTGTTTGACTTTTAGGCAAATTCCAACGAGTTTGTCCTGCATCGCGCGCTGCAGCATTTGACAAACCTCGGATGGTCCGTTGATCAAGTCCTCGGCTGCATCACGTAGGTTGATATGCACCTACAGGGTACATTTCTTCGTCGGAAGTACAACGCTTCACCGTTCTTTAAATCGTAACTCTCTGCTTTGAAAGCAAACACTAGTCACAGTTTTCCGTGGGAATCTTTCTAAATACATTTCCCATGACAAACAGTTTGTACATTTATTTTCTAACTCGGTGTATCAATTATGTAGGCATTTTTTTTCAGCGATAGATTTGCTTATCACCGTGGCTGTTGCCGTTGCTAATCGATTTTCTGGGCGCCGCTGATCATGAATTGTGACTGGCAGTATTTCAAAATGGAAACCCCCGACCCCGCCCTTTGATACGGACGAGGTTGGATATAGGTACGGAATCGGCCGAGTTGTGACGAGTGGCGCCGCGGTTGTAAATGTGTGTGTGTGGGGAAATACAATAATTAGCCGAAGTGCGCGAAGTTCCCCGATAATTATTTATTGTAGGAGACTGGTTTTAGGAAGAGACACTCGGCATTCATTTAAACAGGGGGCGTGTTAATAAATTTTGTGAACTTCTTTTGTCAGTGTGAATAACCCGTGTGAAATAATGAAGAAATACGACACGTATTTTAAGCAACATTTTCATTTTACTCTCCTTGCAAACCGGAAGTGAACAGAATTGAATGTCAAATGTTGGTCAGTCCTTAAATATTCAACATCTTAAGACGCGCAAAATGGCCTATGAAAACATCATTTATGAGATAGTGAGGTAACAGTTTGATATTCTGAAAGTTATCAACTGAAAAGTCCCGCCGGATGAAATGCAATGGAAACGTTCACGGTCCAGTGATGCGCATGGGTGATGTCTTCTGGGAGAACATGTTTATTCTGCGTCCCGATTGGAAATCAGTGCTACAGTTATCATTATTCGCATTTTACCTAATGGAACCCATTTCATGAACAAATGTGTGATTAAAGAGTACTGAAACTTATTAAAATTTGTCGCCTTTTAAAATTTTGTTCAAGATTAAATGTTTTATTTAACTTACGATTTGAGAAACTTGTTTTTGTGTTTGTGTGTGAAATTTTAAACAGTATATACCTGTGAACATCAATTATTCTAACAAAATAGGTACTAATTTGATAGGGGTGTCATTGCTTAAAACATCAAATTTATAACTTGAACAGCTATTATGGGATTGCATATACCCTGGAATTGACCTTTTGGATGAGATTGTTGTTTGATTTAAAAGTTACACTCTTTACCAATGACAACAGTTTAGGTTAGTCCAATATTAAAGAATTTGTAGACAATATTTTAAATATGATTCAAGTGCATAATGAAAACATTGTGACTGAAGGAGAAAATAGTAGCTGTAAAGAATTTCTCCTTTTATCACTTATTTCCTTAACCTTTTGGCTGCAAGAGGAAAGAAGTAATCAGCAGGAAACAGAAAAGAGCTTTCTTAACCCTTTACCACGCAAAGCCAACTTTAAACAACCGCGAGGAAGAAGCCCTTTTGAAACATCATGGGAAAGGAGAAAATGCTGGTAACCAGCATTTTCACCTTTTCCCATGATGTTTTCTACCCTATAAAAGAAAAATTGATCATTTGACCCACATTAAAATTGTCGTCTGCAAATGCTTTTAAGTTGGATAAGTCTCTCTTTTTGTCTGTGGTAAAGGGTTAACTCTTTGTCAGATGACAAAATTATAGACTTGTCCATATTGAAGTGTTTAACAAATCAAACATTACTCATATCGAAAAAGTTGACCGTTGAAAACACCAAGGAAAAAGGACAAATTGCTGGTAACCAGCATTTCCTTTCTCATCAATCTTCATAAGCCTCTTTTCTTTGGAAAGCAAAATTAGGGTTGCCTGGTTAACCCTTTCCCTCGCAGTCCCAAGTCTTAACAACCTTAAAGAGGAAAACATTTGAAAACTTTGGTAACCAGCATTTTCCCCTTTTTCTACAATGTTTTTTACCTTTCCACAAACAAATTTTAATATTTGAGTTACATTTACCTTGACGTCTACAAAATGCTTTCAGGTTGGGCAAGTCTAAAATTTTGTGGTATGGTAAAGGATTAGCACACACCATTTTTTCACAAGCTTATTTTAGACATCCCACTCATAAAACATTATACGAAGGAGAGCTATATTCATATGATGTTCAAAAAATTGTTGGAAAAGGAGTGATTTCCTTTTTAGAAAGAATAGCTGTTTTCCTTTTTTCAGCAGGGGCTGAACTCTCCACCACATGAGAAAATTTTAGACTTGTCAAATTTGAAAGCAGATGACAAATTAAATGTAGCCCTGAGAAAGAAGCTTTTTAAAAACGCCATTGGAAAAGCAGAGAGTGCTAGTACCTAGCATTTTCTCCTTTTTCTTCTATGTTTTTACCCTGTCAAAGACAATTGCCATCATTTGAGCCACATTCAGATAATTGTCTGGATTTCAACATTTTTGTCATATGGTAAACGTTAAATGAAGTGTCTTATTGGGTAGAAAGAGGATGGGAAAAAGAGTAAATATTAAATGGTTACCATTATTTTCTCTATTACCCACAATGTCTTATTCCTCAGGGTTTTTAAAACATGGAATTGTTTGGTAAATAGTTAAATAGTTGTATTTGTTTTGTGATGGATGGACACACCACAGCTTGAAACAAATTTTAAGCATAAATTTGAAAGATTATAATCTCAATACTGGAATACAGCCTTCAAAAGCCTTCTTCCTGAAAGTTGTGCAACTTAGGATTGTGTGGAAAAGTAAAGGATTATGATGATGCATCACATTTTTGTTTATTTTTTACAGTCAGCTACAAGAAATAATTGTTGTTGTTTTGGGTGGACTAATGGAGATCAACCCCAGAAAGATGTGGACATTTGAGACGTTCTTCAAGCATGTTGGACAGTTAGACAGTATGTTGATTGTCAAAGTATTCTTCTGTGGAACAGGCCAGTTAATACACCTCTATGTGGAACAAACTGACACGTAAGTAGATGTAAATTTTGTGCTGTCTGATTTTGATTTGTTTTTTATTTTGTTTGTATTTGAGTTTAGCACCATTTTAAAAGCTTAGGTCATATCATGGCATTCAGTGCACTCATGCATGAGTTTCCTGGCTTTTCCAAACCAGGACTGACACAATTTCCTTTCCAAGTCACTGACTACTTTTCTTACATGCGTCACAGGTGAGAGGCGAAAAATTGGCAAAAAGAAAGTTTGCCTCAACCAGGTATCGAACTCGTAACCACCAGGTCATGAGTTAGATACGCTAACCACTGAGCTACCCAGGCAAGCTCGGATTTTGATCTACACTGGCAAGAGTTAAGCACCTTCCATAACCTTCAGGGCCAGTGTAGATCAAAATTTTTTTCAAAAGTGATCAGCTGCAAAAAGAAACAAATCTGTGTGCAGATGGCAGACTTAGTCCTTCTTTCTATTACAGTATTACAAGAATCCAGGAAAAACTGGCCATGGAAACAGATATTCCTACAGTGAACCAGCTACTTTTATATCAGGATAAAGACGTTAGAGATAGTCTGGACCCCATGACGTTGGCTCGCACGTTTCACAAGTCGTTCTTCAAGGAAACACTTTTTCTGTTTAACAAAGCTTCTATGGAGAACTATACAGTTTTGTTTAAAGAATTACGTAAGAATTGTGATTTACATTCTGTGTTGAAACTAAAGAAAGATTGAAGAATAGATGTGCCAGAAAAGGTGCTTTTTTCGGGTAGCTTTTGGATTGACAAAATATCACTTACATGTTAATAAAAATGGTTGGGCCTAGTTTTAGGATACTTTAAGATAGAAATATCTTTTGTTTAACCCTGTACCACACAATTCCAAGATTTACTGATCCTGAGAAAGAAAACTTTTAAAGTATACTGGGAAAAGGAAAAAAATATCAGAAACCAGCAGTTTCTCCTTTTACCCTTAATTTTTTCATACCATTCAAAGATAATTCCAAACAGTTGTATTCAATTTGTCATCTGTAAATGCCTTCAGTTAACCCTCACCACACAGTCCCAAATTTTACCGACCCTTATATGTAAAACTTTGGAAAACATTGTGGGAAAAGGATAAAATGCTGTTAAACAGCATTTTCTCCTTTTTCCACAATATTTTCTACTCTTTCAGACAAAAATTTCATCATCTGACCAACTGTTAATTTGTCCTCTGCAATTCTGTCTGCAATTTGGGCGAGTTTAAATGTGGCTGATGGTGGGATTTTTGACTCTAAAAGGCTAGAAATCATTGTCGGAAAAGGAGGAAATGGTGGTTACAAGCATTTTCTCCTTTTCGTACACTTTTTTCCAAAGGCTTATTTCCTAGGTTCGTTAAACCTTGGGATTGTGTTGTAAGGAGTTAATCTGTGATCTACTGTGTATTGTTATGTCCATACGTCTGTGTGAGTACTTTTTTTTCATTACACATCGGAAGGGACATATTATATTATAGCCATGGTTGCCTGTCTGTCCATCTGTTAGCAATTTTTTGTCCACTCTGTATATCTTGAACCGTTTGTCTGATTTTGAAAATATTTCACATGAGTGCACCTTGATGAGACGACATACGTTCCTTGATGAAGCTGACATGCAGAGCGGAGGTTTCAGACACAAGGCTCCAAGGTCAAGGTCACGGCAGGGGGGTCAAAGGTTACTTGCTCTTTGATTACATGTATGTTTGCTTTATATATCTGGAGTTGTCTGATTTTTCTGGTAATAATTCACACATATGTGTGCTTTGATGAGATGACATTTAGAGCAGAGATTTCAGATGCCAGCATTTACTCCTTTCCCCACCATGTTTTTTGTCCTTTGAAAGATAAGTCTTATCATTTTAACCTCATTTGATTTTTCATCTGCAAATGCTTTCAAATTGGACTAGTTTTGTCTTTTGCCTTCTGGTAAAGACTAAACTCTTTTCTTTTTGTCCTACATATATTTGAGTTAGTAAGATATTATCGTATGTCTTTCTGTATAACAGCTGAATTCCCAGAGGTTTTGGGATATGAAAATCTTGATGCAGATGCACAGTGCTCCAAAAAGGCCACATCTCTAGCTTATCATTATCATGTGAAAGTAGAGGAAACTTTCGAGAAGCAAAGACTGTTAAACCTGGCGGAGCAGACTTACAGGTAATTTATCCTGTTTTGCACTAACTCTTTACCATACCATCCTGAGTTTTAAAGACCCTGTGAAAGAAAGCATTTTCTCCTTTTCCCACATTGTTGTCTAGCCTTTCACAGAAAACACATTATTTGTACCACATTTACTATGTCGTCTGCAAATGTTTTCAATTGGGACCAGTCTAAGTTTGTCCTGTGATAAAAGTTTAAATCATTGGTATGAAATTTCATTTGATTTCAAGATAGTTTTATCCTTGTTTTTTTTATCTCCAGATTTATTTTAGCCATGAAGGGTCCTATGTAGATTGTTTTTTTGGCATAGCTGAATGTGTTGGCATTTGACTGACTTATGAAATTCAATGAATGTTTTGGTAATTTGCCATTGGTAAGAAACGTGCATATGTTTATTCAGCAGGACCTTTCTATAATCATTCCTTTTTTTTTTCCCCCAGAAAATATATCAAATCTAGTGTGCGACAGTTTGAGCTGATACTCCCAGAGATTTCCTGTACGTTACAAGAAACAGAGAGGCGTCTTAAATCGTTTCGATCCCACATGGACGTGTTTCAAACATTATTTCAAAGCCTTTGTGACTTAATCGATAATGGTGTGATGACACTAACAGATTTCAGTAATCGTGATCAAATCTATCAAACAGTTCACCAGATAGAAGAGTATGTAAAGGATGTGTCGCTGAAGAGGTTCCATGAAAAAGTATGTGCTGGGAGATGTGTTTTATCAATTGACTCTTTATTACACACAAAATATTTCAGACTTATCAGAACTGATGGAATTTGCAGATGACATATTTGTGACTCATCTTGTGGTATTTGTCTTTGAAAAGGTAGAAAACATTGTGGGAAAAGGAGAAAATGCTGGTTTCCAGTATTTTCTCCTTTTCCCCCACTATGTTTTTGAAAGCCATGTTCCTCTGGGTTGTTGAAACAGGGGATTGTTTGGTAAAGGCTCAGCCATTAGAGAGCTAGGTTAAAAGGAATTAAAAATAAGACTGAAATAAATGTAATTTCAAGTTTCCTTTTTCTAGAATATCTCGGCAGAGGGAACAGTGTAGATCAAAGATCAGACATGTCTTGTGCTGTCTAATCTTGATCTACTCTGACTGCAAAGACAACTAAATTTGTGAAATGGGCATTAACTCTTTTCAAAATGACAGACTTCTGGAGGGGACCAGACTGAAAGCATTTGCAGACAACAAACTAAATGTAGCTCAGGTGATGATTTTGTTCTTTTATAGGGTAGAGAACATTGCAGGAAAAGGAGAAAGTGCTGGTTACCAGCATTTTCTCCTTTTCCCACAATGTTATCATAAGCCTACTTCTCCTAGTTCATTAAAACTCATGATTGTGTGGTTAAGGTGTCATCTCTTAACTCTTTACCAAACAATTTAATTTTGAACTTGTCCAAATTCAAAGCATTTGCAGACGACAAACATGACACAAAAATTGAAATTTGTTTTAGGAAGGGTTAAAAACATTCAGGGACAAGGAGAAAATGCTGGTTGCCAGCATTTTCTCCTTTTCCCATAATGTTTTCAAATGGCTTCTTTCTCTGGGTCGTTAAAACTAGGGATTGTGTGGTAAAGGGTTAAAACAGATTTGCAGCATATGACTGCAAATATAATTGAGCCATGCTCTATGAAAAGGGGCCTTAATGCATTTACGAAAAAGTATCGTTCAAGGTCAGCCTGCGCAGTTCGGACAGGCTGACCTGGGCCAAAACTTTTCGCTATCGGTACCAGTATTTTCTCCTTTTCCTACAATATTTTCAAAAGCTGTATTGCTCAGTGTTATCAAGACACAAAATAACCCAAGAGTTTTTGGTTTAACGAAGTGGAGTTTTGCTGGGACCATAGAAATTCCTTGAAAAATCAGAGGTTTTTGGAAATTAGAAAGTTGGATTATTGAGGTTTTACTGTAATCAAGCAAACCAGAAGAATGAAAATTTAATGCTTTCTTGAGAAAGGTGTTTTGTTAATTCTTAGCCAAACAAAAAACGTTACTCTTGTCAGAATTGAAATCATGTGCATATGACACATTAAAGGTTTGCACAAATAATAGGATTTGTCTTAACTCTTTAACACATAATCCCGACTTTTAACGACCCTGAGAAAGAAGCCTTTTCAAAATATTGTGGGAAAAGGAGAAAATGCTGGTAACCAGCATTTGCTCCTTTTCCCACAATGTTTTCTACCCTTCCCAAAACAAATTTCAATTTTTCAGTTACATTTATTTTGTCGTCTGCAAATGCTTTCAATTTGGACCAGTCAATAATTTTGTCATTTGGTAAAGAGTTAAATAGAGATGAAAACACTGTGAGGGAAGGAGACTATACAACCTTTCCAGTGTTTCCATGGTGTTTTAACTCTTTATCAAACTACACAACTTCAGACTTGTCCTAATTGAAAGCTTTTGCAAACATTGAAACCTTTTGCAGAGAAAGATTTCATTGTGGCTCAAATGATGGGATTTGTTTATGAAGTGATAGAAAATATTATGGGAAAAGGAGAAATATGCATAGTAACCATAGTAAACAGCATTTTTAACCTTTTCCCACGATATTTTCAAAGGCCTTTTTTTTTTTTTTTTTTTTTTTGTTTTCAGGGTCATTAAAACCGGGAATTATTGTGGTAAAATGTGCTAAAATGGAGTCTGATTTTGGTTTTCTGTTTTGTTTTTCAAAGATAATGACCAGGTTGAATGAAATTAATGTCTACATAGAGGTACTTAGCAGAAAAATGGCTGATCAAGAAACAGAGCGGTTGAAAATGAACCTTGGCTGTCAGGAGGAGGACAACTGGTTGGTGTTTTTCTATATTTTGCTGATAAGCTATTAACTTATTACCTCCTGCAGGTAGCTATTAACTTATTACCGCCTGCAGGTGCCTTTTTGCATCTTGTGGAAGACCACTTGAGCAATGTCTCTCTTTGCAACATCATTTTTTTTTTTCATGTATTCATGTGTTAAATACTTATCCATGTAATCAATATTCCTGTTCCGCAAGGATGTTTTCTAGGTTCTCAGCAGAAAATCTTTTTAACCATTTACCAAACAATCCGATGCTTTAGCTCTTTACCACACCACAAAATATAAGGCTAGTACAAACTGAAAGTATTCACAAATGACATTTTATATGTGCCCCAAATAATTGGGTTTAATCTTGAAAGGTTAGAAAACAGTGATGGAAAAGGAGAAAATGCTGGTTACCAGCATTTTCTCCTTTTCCCATAATGTTTTCATAAGTCTTATTTCTCAGGGTCATTTAAACTCGGGATTGTGTGGTAAAGTGTTAATGTATAACCTTAAAAAAGAAGGCATGTGAAAACATTGTGGGAACAGTAGAAAAGGGTGGTAACCAACATTTTATTCGTGTTCACAATATTTTCTTATTCTTTCTCATGCAAATCCCAACATTTTGGAGATATTTAGTTTGCTGTCAACAAATGCTTTCAATATGGATGAGTTTACTGTTTTTTCTTCTAGTAAAGAATCTGGCCATGTATTATATACCGTATTTCTCCTAATGAAAGCTCCCAGGAGCTATGCAAAACAAAGATAGGGAGCCTTTATTTTCTACCCAATTTGGAAAGCAAAAAGTCTGTTCAATTTTTTATTTCTTTGTGTTTTAGTGATTGTTAAGAGGAAATATTAATCAAATTAAAGGAAGTAGTCATCAAATTCTTCAAATATAGTCATTTTAATCAACTAATGTACATTAGGTTATCAAGATTTAAGGGTTTTTCTTTGGAGGGGGGGAGGGGCTTTTATTAGGAGAAATACGGTAATTATTTACGAATTTTCTGGCCCAAATACCTACATTGCACACAGATTGAATCAGACACAGTGGGAAAAAATGTCTACACAGTGTCAAATATTATTTAAAATATGGTATGATGACAAAACACGTTCAGATAAGTTTGCTAGTTATTGGTCAAAATGTTACGCTTTTTTATTCCCCTTGATTTGATTGGTGAAAAAATTATGCTGTTGTGTTCATTCACCATTCTGTTATGTTACTACCTACTAAACATGAATTTGTTTTGTTATTTTTACCGTTTTGGAATAAAATTGTCAAAATTGCAATATTTTATTGTTGAAATTTGTATATAATTAAAGGGATACTATGTTGTAGTAGCTTTCCTGGTGATTGTATTTGCTTCCTGCTGTGTAAGAAAATTTTGATGTCTTGCTCACCGTTGGGCTCGCTTGATATCAAATTTTATAACACTGCACGAAGCAAATAGAAGCACCAGGAATATGATTACAACCATAATGGTCTGTATTTATATACAAATAGGACTTTCTGCATCTCTACAGCCAAATCCAGTTAGCTCAGTCTGTAGTGAACAGACACACAGAACATTATGTTGTAAAAACTTTCCTGGTGTTTGCATTTGCTTTGAGCAGTGTGAGAAAATTTGATATTGTGCGAGACTGAAGATCAAGCAAGATTTCAGATTTTTTTTTACACAGCTAGAAGCAAATAAAACCACCAAGAAACTTACTACAGTACTATATTCCTTTTATTGTACACATGTATATGTACCTTCAACTTTCAACTGAAAATACTACAATTAGTGACAATTTCATTTGAAAACAAAAAGAAAGCAAATACTGGTTTAGTGTGAGGTAACTTTTGTTTTCAAGAATGGAGGATAATTATTTCACCCCAACATTTTGACCAATCAAATCGCAAACCAGTATGTATGTATTCTGTGTGCAGAATACATCATCGTACCATATTAATTTTATGACACTGTACACACTGATTTATTTTTCCATCATATGTGATTTTATTCATGTGCAATGCATGTACATGTGCTGGGAAATTTATTGGTATGTAATAAATAGTAGTATCTGCAAATGCCTTCAAAATGGACTAGTCGAAACTTTGTTGTGTGGTTTAGGGTAGTCATTTTTAAATTGCTTTCTGCAATGCCTTCAATTTGGACAGATCTAATCTTTTGTCATGTGGTAAACAATTGATTGTGGGATAATTAGGTACAATTGTGGGATAAAAGGGAACAGCTTGTTACAAACAATTACTCCGATGTCCCTCAAAATGCATTCCTAATACTTCATTACAAACCCTTCTCTGTGCCCTTTTTCTAGGTCCTGGTGTGTGTAAAAATAGCATGGAGATTAAAATGGCTCAAAAAATGGGATCTGTCTTTGAAAGCATTGTAGTTAAAAGAAGAAAATGATGGTTACAAGCATTTTCTCCTTTTCCCACAATGTTTTCAAAAGCCTTCTTTCTCAGGGTCATGAAAATTTGGGATTGTTTGTTTATTCTTTATCAAAAGATCCCATTCCTTTATTACCTTGGGGAAGAAAGCTTTTAAAAACTGGGGAAAAAAGAAAGTTTTAAAATCCAGCAATTTCTGCTTTTCCCAATAGGTTTTGAATTCTTTCAAAGACAATCATATTATTTGAGCTTCAATGAATTTATTCTCTGCAAAGGCCTTCAATAGTTAAGATTCTAAAACTGTGACATCTCCTGAAAGTTTTCCTTGATAAATGTCTAGAAAATCCTATTTAAAAAACAACAAAAAAAAAGTAGATGCTGAAGTCTTGACATCTTCATTTGTGTTCCGAAATATACTGTCAGAAGTTGTTTTGAAATAATTATACATGTATTTTCAGTCTCAGCAAAGCCGAACACTTGAGGACCATGATTGCAAATATCGCCCTTACCATGGCAAAACATAAGAAATACAGGGATTTGCATTCACACGAGTCCTTCATTCATAAATGCGAAAAGTAAGAAAGAACTCCTTGCGGATTTTGAAATATCTATTGCATCGATGTCAGATTAAAAACCAGAGGATCACATGCCAGTGCCAACACTCAGCAGCAGTGGTTGTTTCAGTGCAAATTGTTAACCTTTTACCATACAACAAAATTTTTGACTTGTCTGAAATTGAAAGCATTTTTAAGACAAAAAATTACACATAGCACAAAAGATGATTGCTGTCTTTTGATTAAGAGAAAGCATTGTGAGAAAAGGAAAAAAAACTTGGGCTTCAAGCCTTTTCTCCTTTTTGCACAATGTTTCAAAAGCCTTCTCTTTCAGAGTAGTTGAAACTTGAGATTGTGTGTAAAGGGTAAAGCAGAAAATGTGTAACAACTGAGGGTTAACTGACCTTCTAGTATAAGTTCCATTTTTCATTGTGAAGAATTACCCTAACTTTGAAGTAAATATCTTAATTGGAGATATCAGCCAACTACCCCAAGGATGAAGTAAATGTCTTCAGTAGAGAATTCGGCAGACAACCCCAAGGTGGAAGTAAATGTCTTCAATAGAGATATCAGCCAGACCTATTTGAAATCATCAGTAGAGATGTCAGCCAACTAACCTAATTTTGAAGTAAATACCTGTGTCTTCAGTAAAGATATCAGTAAACTGCGGCAAATTTGAAGTAAATATTTTCAGTGGAGATATCAGCCATAAATCGCAAGCTTGAAGTATATATTACCAGAAGAGATATCAGTCCACTATCCAAAGTTTGAAGTAAATGTCTTCAGTAGAGATATCAGTCAACTATGCCTAGTTTGCAGTAATATATATTCCGAAAAGATATCAAGCCAACTTTCACAATCTTGATGAAAATATCTTCAAAAGAGATATCAGCCATCTACCCAAACTTTTAAGTAAAATAACTTCAGTAGAGATGTCAGCCAACTACCCATACTTTGATCTAAATGTATTCAATAGAGATATCAGTCAATTTGCCCCAAATTTGAAGTTTATGTATTCAGTGGAGATATCAGCCACCTACCACAAGTTTGAAGTTGATATCTTTAGTAGAGATATCAGTCAACAGCTCTTAGTTATGTCTCCCTCGTCAGGGTCAGGAGACATATTGTTTTTCACCCTGCATCCATCTGTCTGCCCGTCTGTCTGTCTGTCTGTCCGTCACAAATCGTGTCCGCTCTATAACTCGAAAACCTTTTAAGATATTTTGATCATACTTCACACATTTGTAAAGCACCATGAGATGAAGTGTCATGCACAAGAACTATAACTCTGGCTTGTATATTTTTCGAGTTATTTCCCTTCGATTATTTTCCGTCACAAATCATGTCTGCTCTATAACTCGAAAGCCTTTTAAGATATTTTGATCATACTTCACACATTTGTAAAGCACCATGAGACAAAGTGTCATGCAGAAGAACCATAACTCTGGCTTGTATATTTTTGGAGTTATTTCCCTTTGATTATTTTCCTTACTCATTTTACGTACAATTTCGTGTCCACTCTATAACCCGAAAACCATTAGAAAAAAATGACTATTATTATGCTCCCCGAAGGGGGGAGCATATAGTCACTGCTTGATCCGTCCGTCCGTCCGTCCGTCCAAAGCCATTTCTCCACAACCCCCTGGAACAAACTGGATGAAACTTCATATATGAACTCTTTAGGATATTGCGCCTATGTGTTTTTCTCGGTTTTCCAATTTGACACTGTGTCATGGAAAAAGGGGGTTTTTTGTAAAATTCCAATTTTTACTAATATCTCCTTCAGTTTTCGTCAAAATTTCATGAAATTTTACATTTATATTGTTTATTGAAAGTTTCACCATATGCCCTTGTTTTTTTATCTATGGAAAACCATGTTACGGGAAAAGGGTGCTTAATGTCTTATAAGTTATTGCCCTTGGTAAATTTTAACTTTGGTTTTCTTTGTCCAGGGCATAACTTAGAAAGTATAGAAGGTAGTAACTTCAAACTTCACACACAGATAGATTACATGATGGAGAAGTGCAGTGTACAAGAACCATAACTCATTCCCATGTATTTTTGAAGTTATTGCCCTTTTTAAATGTTAACTTCAAATTTTTGTCCAGCGAAAACTTCCAAAGTAAAAAAGCTAGTAACTTCAAACTTCATATACAAACAGGCCACATCAAGGAGAGGTGCAGTGTACAAGAACCATAACTCTTTTCCCATTTTTTTTTAGAGTTATTGCCCTTTGTAAATTTTAACTTTGGATTTTTGTCTGGGGCATAACTTCAAAAGTATAGAAGCTAGTAACTTCAAACTTCACACACAGATAGATCACATAATGGAGAAGTGCAGTATACAAGAACCATAACTCTATCCCAACTAATTTTGGGTTTATTGCCCTTTGTAAATTTTAACTTTAAATTTTTGTGCAGGGCATAACTTCCAAAGTAAAAAAGCTAGTCATTTCAAACTTCATATACAGATAGGCCATATTCAGGAGAAGTGCAGTGTACAAGAACCATAACTCTATTCCCACTATATTTAGAGTTATTGCCCTTTGTAAGTTTTAACTTTGCTTTATTTTGTCCAGGGCATAACTTTTAGAGTTATTAACCTTTGTAAATTTTAACTTAAAATTTTTGTCTTGGGCATAACTTCCAAAGTAAAAAAGCTAGTAACTTCAAATACAGATAGCCCATTAAGGAGAAGTGCACTGTACAAGAACCATAACCCTATCCCAATTATTTTTTGGGGTTATTGCCCTTTGTAAATCTAACTTTAAATTTTTGTCAGGGGCATAACTTCCCAAGTATAAAAATTAGTAACTTCAAATATATACACACACACACACACACACACACACACACACACCACATTAACGAGAAGTGCAATTTAAAAAAAACATAACTCTATTCCCACTATTTTTAGAGTTACTGCCCTTCGTAAATTTTAACTTTAGATTTTTTTTTGTGGCATAACTTCCAAAGTATAAAACCTAGTGACTTCAACCTTCATATACAGATAGACCACATTAAAAGTAGTGCAGTGTGCAAGAAACATAACTCTATTCCCACTAGTTTTAGAGTTATTTCACTTTGTAAATTTTAAATTTTGTTTTTGGTCTGGAGCATAACAGTTACATATAAAATGACACCTGTTCTGTGACAAGGCGCTTTGTGGGGGTATGCGGCACTTTTGTGACAGTTGTAGTTTCATTCTTTCCTATTTATACTAAGCTGTGTTATAGAAAAAGAGGGCCTAATGACACACTCAAACACGAAGTTTATAAATGTTTAATCTGATTTTGACAATTTTGCCATTACTATAATAGTAATGTTTGATTTACAGATTGTTCACATTGACAGGAAGTTTTACTCCACTGTTCCAAGAGTTATGCCCCTTCTTTATTTAATTATTCAAACATTGGCAAATGCAGTTTGGCAGACGGGACCAAACAAAAGTAGCCTGTTTCACCCCACCCTCCTCTCCCGTGACCAACCATTTACCAACATCCTTCACTTTTCTAAACAGAGACCTGTTCAGGGAGCATAATCCATCTACGACGGCTCTTGTTTCAGTTAGAAATTGCCTTGGTCACGTATCAATCCTTCTTACACCAAAAAGGGGGGAGACATCTGTTTTTTTGTTGTGTTTTTAGTTTGAAGTAAAATATCTTTTAGAGATATCAACCATGTACCCAAAGTTTGATGTAAAATATCTTGGGTAGAGATATCAACCAACTACCCCAAGTTTGATGTAAAATATCTCCAGTAGAGATATCAACCAACTACTCTAAGTTTGAAGTAAATATCTTGAAGTAGAGATATCAACCAACTTTCCCAGGTTTGATGTAAAATATCGTTTGTAGAGAAATCAGCCAACTACCCCAAGTTTGATGTGAAATATCTTCCGTAGAGAAATCAGCCACCTGCCCCAAGTTTAATGTAAAATATCTTCAGTAGAGATATCAACCAACCTCCCCAAGCTTGAAGTAAATGTCCTCAGTGGAGATTTCAGTCAACTATCATAAATTTGAAGTAAATATTTTCAGGAGACATACCAGCCAACTATCCAAAGTTTGTTGTAGATATCTCCAGGAGAAATATCTGCTGACTACCCCAATTTTGAAGTAAATACATGTATCTGCAATACAACTGCCCCAAGCTTGAAGTAGAACTGCCCCAAGCTTGAAGTAAATATCCTCAGTAAAGATATCAGTCAACTGCTCCAACTTTGAAGTAAAATATGTTTAGTAGAGATATCAGCAATTTCAAAGTTTTTTGCAAGTGGCAAAGCAGAGAAAGACAGAGCAGTTATGTATCTTGATGTTTTATTGGAAACAACCAAGGTAAGTTTATGACTGAAACGCTAATGTTTTTACAATTGGCAAAGCTAGGAATGAAAATGATGAATGTATGTACATTGTATTAATGAATGCTGTATATCCATACAACGAAAGAAATGCAACAAAATTCTTCTAGCCACAGGGCCCAAAAATTTCCAGAAATGGCACTTGTACTGTAGGACAAGTGACTTCGAAAAAACACTTGCCCTGCTTTGATCATCACTTGTCTGCTGAGAAAAACCCTTCTAATAATGGACTGAGATTTTTTTTTTCAGATGAAAGGGAAACACTATTTACATTGTCCCCCGTAGCAACGAACCTTAAATACGGCGTTTCAGTAACCGGTACCATTTATAATCAAGTTATAGAAATTAATAAAGCCAAAACAATACAGTTTTTCAAACTGGAAAGTATCTGCGTTAACATCATTCATTTTTAAATAATAATCAAAGTTGCTCGTATTTAATTAGATCTACCCGAAACATATTAAACATTTTTGTTTGCAATGAAAGGTCCTGGGATATATCATTAAGCTGACTTGAAACCGGTCTTTATTTGAAATGGGGACCAGCATGTTTTATGTCCTGTTTCAATATTTGATTTCCTGAATACCCTTAATTCACTTATTATGCCCCCCTTCAACGAAGTGGGGGTATATTGCTTTGCTAATGTCGGTCGGTCGGTCAGTAGACCTTACCTTGTCCGGATGATAACTAGACACAGAATTGACCTAGGTTCGTCAAATTTGGCACAGACATGCATCTCGGAGTGTAGATGATCCCTATTGATTTTGAGGTCAATCGGTCAAAGGTCAAGGTCACAGTGACTGTCAACATGTTGATATATAGACCAAACCTTGTCCAGATGATAACTAGACACAGAATTGACCTAGGTTTGTCAAATTTGGCACAGACATGCGTCTCAGAGTGTAGATGATCCCTATTGATTTTGAGGTCAATCGGTCAAAGGTCAAGGTCACAGTGACCGTCAACATGTTGATATATAGACCAAACCTTGTCCAGATGATAACTAGACACAGAATTGACCTAGGTTTGTCAAATTTGGCACAGACATGCATCTTGGAGTGTAGATGATCCCTATTGATTTTGAGGTCAATCGGTCAAAGGTCAAGGTCACAGTGACCATCAACATGTTGATATATAGACCAAACCTTGTCCAGATGATAACTAGACACAGAATTGACCTAGGTTCGTCAAATTTGGCACAGACATGCGTCTCAGAGTGTAGATGATCTCTATTGATTTTGAGGTCAATCAGTCAAAGGTCAAGGTCACAGTGACCGTCAACATGTTGATATATAACCAAACCTTGTCCGGCTGATAACTAGACACAGAATTGACCTAGGTTCGTCAAATTTGGCACAGACATGTGTCTCAGAGTGCAGATGATCTCTATTGATTTTGAGGTCAATCAGTCAAAGGTCAAGGTCACAGTGACCGTCAACATGTTGATATATAACCAAACCTTGTCCGGCTGATAACTAGACACAGAATTGACCTAGGTTCTTCAAATTTGGCACAGACATGCGTCTCGGAGTGCAGATGATCCTTACTGATTTTGAGGTCAATCAGTCAAAGGTCAAGGTCACAGTGACCGTCAACATGTTGATATATAGACCAAACCTTGTCCAGATGATAACTAGACACAGAATTGACCTAGGTTCTTCAAATTTGGCACAGACATGCGTCTCGGAGTGCAGATGATCCTTACTGATTTTGAGGTCGATCAGTCAAAGGTCAAGGTCACAGTGACCGTCAACATGTTGATATATAGACCAAACCTTGTCCAGATGATAACTAGACACAGAATTGACCTAGGTTCGTCAAATTTGGCACAGACATTCGTCTCGGAGTGCAGATGATCCCTATCGATTTTGAGATTAATCCATCAAAGGTCAAGGTCACAGTGGCCTTCAACTTAATGATATTTAGACCTAACCTTGTCCAGATGATGACTAGACACAGAATTGACCTAGGTCCTTCAAATTCTGTACAGATATTCATCTTGGAGTGTAAATGATCCCTATCAATTTTAAGGTTAATCCGTGAAAGGTCAAGGTCACAGTGACCACCAGATGATTCAGGGCCCGCGCTGCCATTCGCCACTTGAGCCATTTGCTCAAAAAAAATTAAAATCATCATATGTGGCTCAACTTGTGGCTCCAACATTTTATTCGCGTATTATTGGGGACGTAGTAAGCATCGAAGTTGACTGGGAAAAAGCGGAAGTCGAATGCGCGTGCCGAAAAGAAAATCGATAACCCAGTCTGTGTATCTGCGACTGTTTACAATCTTCTATGTATACACACAGCGGTGTGTATAATTATGCGAACTGTTGACAGATTATCACGTTTAACAATTGAAGTGGGCTATAAATCAAAAGGTGACATCGATATTTCCCAATCAATTCTTTTGATATCAGTTTATGAACTGTGCCACTTCCTGTATCAATGTGGCAGTCGGGGGGCATGACTGTTTTACAAACAGACATCTTGTTCAATAATGGAATGTCCGTTTTGTTTCCTGTAAGTTGAATATTCATCTGAAACACTTATTTGTTTACTATCTCCTATTCACTATTCGTCCTGCTGGACGACCATGACTGATATTTCACTCGTCCTCATCCCCTTCTTACTCATAAATACGAGTGGACTAGTTGATTTTTTTGGACCCTGAGCTATATCAGGGGCTATCCAGAAATTTAAGGACAAAATGAATATTTTTTTCCTTTTATTTTTGCATATTCATGAAAACTTCACATCTTAAACATTTTTATGTTGCGTATCAAGATTCAATAAATCAGATAATTTAGAAAGGTCAGACAGAAGTTACAGTCATCATAGCAGCGTGTATATAAGGATAGTGTTACGCCATAAAATTTCAAACAATGTTTTTGGTTTTTATCTATTTCATCAGCTCTCTTTAAATTAGCTGGGAAAATATCTAATACTAACATAATATCATTTACGGTTGTAAATCATTTGAGTCATTTATTATGTGCATTCATTCATAATTCAATATTAGTTTTTTTCATGAACATTTGCGAGTTCTGATTGGCTGAAAAAAATTTTTCATAGCTCCATGAAAAAAAAAAAATCAGCAGTGCTGGAACTACTTTTGCAGTCAAACTAATGTAAACAAACATGTATACGAGATTTCATAATGTTTTTCGTTCTGCTTTTATAGCGAGTCCGAAGTTCAAATTGCTAAACTCTAGCTGAATTTATTTTTTCTGAATACTGAAAAAAAAAATCCAACAGTAAATTCAAAGAGAGAGCTGAAAACTCATTGTTACTCTGCTGGGTTTAAACAATCTTATTTTCAACTTAATTCTAGCGTATTGAACTTCTAATAATAAATCCACTCAATCTGCAAATGTTCAATACTATAATGACGTCATGAATTACGTAATTTTTACGTCATGAAGAAGCAGTTTTACTGTGCTATGAAATATCAATGAAAAGGACAGTAAATAAATACGCACTGTTGGATTTACCAAAAAAGAGCAGTTAGTGTTATTATGCCCCCCTTCGAAGAAGCGGGGGTATATTGCTTTGCACTTGTCGGTCCGTCCGTCCGTCGGTCGGTCGGTCGGTCCGTAGACCACATTTTTGTCCGGAGCATAACTCAAAAAGTATTTCAGGTATCATCTTGAAACTACATAGGTGGATAGATCTCATTAAGGAGAAGTGCAGTGCACAAGAATCATAACTCTGCCCATCATATTTATGGAGTTATTGCCCTTTGTTGATTTTCATACTTAATTTTTGTCCAGAGCAGAACTCTAAAAGTATTTCAGGTATCCTCTTGAAACCTCATAGGTGGATAGATCTCATTAAGGAGAAGTGCAGTGCACAATTACCATAACTCTGCCCATCATATTTTTGGAGTTATTGCCCTTTGTTGATTTTCATACTTAATTTTTAAGAACCATAACTCTGCCCATTATATTTTTGCAGTTATTCCCCGTTGTAGATTTTCGTACTTATTTTTTTTCCGGAGCATAGCTCAAAAAGTATGCGAGGTAAAATCATGAAACTTTAAAAGTTGATAGTTCACATAAATGGGAAGTGCAGTGCCCAAGAATTTATCATTAATGATTTTTGAGTAATTACCCTTTGTTCGTTTTTACACTTTGAACTTAACAGTTTATAATCACATGTTATATTTAGAATTGGATGCCATTAGGGGGGCATACATGTTTTACAAACATCTCTTGTTTAAGTGCATATTTGTTGTCTGTGATACTGAATTATAAGGAATGAAGAGAATTTTTTCTGTTTTCATGGAGGTATGAAAAAAAAAAACCTAATCACACTTTTGTATGAAAACAAAAAAAATTCTCTTCATTCCTTAATTATTAAAGAGAGTTTTGAATTCAAGCGGTAAACACGAATTTACTCAAAAAATGTTGTCTGAAGAAAACAAAGGGTAATTATTCATTCTGTGTGGGTCTTGGACACACCAGTTCAAACCACAGAAATGTGAAATAGATCAACCAAGAAGCAATCCGTTGCACAGTTTTAAGTGTACAAATGGCATAGGCAGTACAGTGAGGGATGGGACATAGTAATGGACGATGACAGATGCAGCTGCACTGTGTCAAAATCTAAAACAAATGAATTTAAGTTGGTTAAGAATGGTCTAGATGTGGACTGGCGCTTAACTATGCAAGAACGTCGCAGTGAATTAGACATGCCTTAAGGGATACTATGCCAGATACTGAGAGATCAACTGCACATGAATAGAGTACCGTAAGTGCCTGTTGGGTTCCGGGATTATTGAAAGATTATGAGATAGAGCACAGGTCACATGGTGTGTATGTTGAGAAAAACTACCGTTGCGATCTCATTTGAAATTTTGGTGGGTGGCACATCATTGTAGTTGGCATCAAACCAATTGCATGTAAATTACTCATTAGTTTATATTTTTGAATGAAATTTTGAATACAGTTCATAGTGGTATCAAAATATATACTCATAAATTTTCAGCAGAGTCCAATGATTTATGTCAATTTTTTTACGCTTGTCCACGAACTTCTGGATAGTCCCTCATAGTGTGCAGAAAACAGTGATAAGAGAGTTTTTATCCTTTTAATCAGTAGGGGTATTCTGCAGAGTTAATTGGCATCACATTGATGAGCATTGATTTCATCACATTTGGCCTGCAACATGCGAAAAGGGGCATTCGGACCTTTGTGTAAAGTGTAGTCTCGGATCAGCCTGCGCAGTCCGCGCAGACTAATCCGAGACGGCACATTACGACTACATTAGATTTTGTGATACAGTAGACTTCCGCAAAACAGAAAATTACATAAAAACGGAAAGTGTCGTTTCGGATTAGCCTGCGCGGACTGCGCAGGCTGATCTGAGACTACACTTTACGCAAAGGTCCAAATGCCCCTTTTCACATGTTGCAGGCCATTTATGATGTAAAAAGTGTGATATGTAGTGGAAAGTACATGTATTTTGGAATCCAGCACAACAATGTAACAAATACCCTTCATGTTACAAGGAGATGCAAATAAGCCCAGACCTGACTTTAGCCTCAAAATTTCACTGGTGAAAGATATTAGTTCTCTGGTGAAATTTTAAGATTTTCAATCACCAAGGAATTTACAGTATGACCTGCAACACGCGAAAAGGGGCATTCGGACATTTGCGTAAAGTGTCGTCCCGGATCAGCCTGCACAGTCCGCACAGGCTGATCCGAGACAGCACTTTCCGTTCGTGTGTGATTTTCTGTTACACGAAGGTATACTGTGGGACAAAATCTAATGTTGACGTAAAGTGCCGTCCCGGATCAGCCTACGCGGACTGCGCAGGCTGATCCGGGACGACACTTTACGCAAATGTCCGAATGCTCCTATTTGCATGTTGCAGGCCGTATATCAAATAGATGAAATATTGAATATTAAGCATTTATTATGCAATTCCTGGTTTTAATGTCCCTAGAAAAAAGTTTTTCTTGAAACATTGTGGTAAAAGGAGAAATGCAACTTACCAGTATTTTCTTCTTTCCTAAAATGTTTTCTACCATTTAAAGACAAACCCCATCTTCAGCAACATTTGTTTGTCTGCAGACTTTTTCACTTTTAACAAATGTGAAGCATTGTTGTCTAAAAGAACAAAAAAGTTTTGGACTTGTCCAAA
The DNA here is from genome assembly GCA_946811185.2 of Hippopus hippopus. Lineage (NCBI taxonomy): Eukaryota > Metazoa > Mollusca > Bivalvia > Cardiida > Cardiidae > Hippopus > Hippopus hippopus. The sequence goes on along the minus strand of OX328102.1, from coordinate 7,629,813 downwards.
TTGAAAGCCTTTGCAGACAACATGCTAAACCTGACTCAAATTGTGGGATTTTTCTGTGATAGGGTAGAAACAGTGTGGAAAAAGGCAAAAATGCTGGCTTTCAGCATTTTCTTCCTTTCCCACCAAATTTTCAAAAACCATCAATTTCAGGCTTGTTTGGTTAAGGCTGTAAGAGTAACTAATTTGAAACAGAACTGCAGCAGATGACATTTAAAACAAAGTTTAACTCTTTACCAAGGAAGCCCATGGTTTAACGACCCTGAGAGAGAGGGCGTTTGAAAAGATTGGGAAAAGGAGACAATGCAGTTGACTGGCATTTTCCTGTTTTTCCACATTGTTTCAACCCTATCAAAGATAAATCTCATCTTTTGAGCCACATTTTACTTGTTGTCTGCAAATGCTTTGAATTTGGACAAGTCTAGAATTTTGTCATTTGGTAAAGAATTGATTTGCTGGATAATCAGAATGAATTCAGATGTAATGCAGGAACACATAGATCTGTATTTTTTGGACTTTCTCAAATGAGGAGGGTAAGGGTGTCTTTTGACCCTTTCAAATGAATGTTAGAAGGCAGACATTTTAATTTTGAGGGCATTTAGAAAAGTTCCAGCAAAATTCAAAGAAACAGGGGCTCAGGGAAAACCCTGAATACATTTGAAAGCATTGTGCCGAAAGAATTAATTCAGACCTTTACCTATTGAAACCATCATATCTGCAACACAATATAGGGGGAGAAATGCATATTGTGGACAACAGCCAATCTGTGAACAGCAGCCACTTTCAGAACTTCCCTTCAGTGGCTGCTGTACACAGATTTGACTGTATCTACGCTTTTTACCATTTCTAAAGTGATTATTGCCTATTTTACAGAGAAAAGTTACAGGAATACACAGTAAACATTTGGTCACTTGCGAAGGAACATTGTCGGCGGAATCTTGTTATTATGCACAAAAATGTGATGGAAGAAATCGGGTAAGATGTGTTCATTCTTTCAAAACTTAAAATCTTTACCAGACAACACAATTTTAGTTTTGTCCATATTGAAAGCATTTCCAGACCATGAACTAGTTGTTGCTCAAATATGTAAAATTTGTAAAAGAATATCAAGAATTTGTGGAAAAGGGGGAAAACTGCTGGTTACTGGCATTTTCTTCATTTCCAAAATTTGTCAAAATTTTTCTTCCTCAGATTTGAAAAAAATTGTCATTTTGTAAAGAGTTAATAAAGATGTTGATACTTAATTCTTTACCAAATGACAAAATTTGGTGCATACGGACTCAGGTATGACTGACTTAACCAATCTGTTTAGCCATTCAGAAATTGTGTCATTCCTTGACCCTTTTACCACATACTTGTAACTCCCAAGTTCAGAGTTTTATCAAAATATATGAGCCATGCTCTGGCAAAAGGGGGCTTAATGCATCTCTGTAATCCATCATACCAAGAAAGCCATCACATACTTATGGATCCATAATAGCCACTTTTTTTAACAACCGACTCAATCATGAGGTAGACTGATCCTTTGACATGCAGAAAATCGACCAATAGCGAAAAGTTTCAGCCCAGGTCAGCCTGCGCGGAATGCGCAGGCTGACCTGGTCGAAACTTTTCGCAGATGCATTAAGCCCCCTTTTCACAGAGCGCAGCTCATGTATATTCCATAGAACCAATATTCAAAATTTTACATGCTACTTGGCAACAAAATTTCTGTATCCCAGCTGTAGACATCTGATGAAAATACTGGAGGGAAAGGAGCAGTTGATTGATACAAGCAATTGCTCTTTTTTTTGTTTGTCATATTTAAAAAAAAAAGTCAGTTTCCTTCCTTTTAAAATTACTCCTTTTTGTCACTTGTACTAGTTGCAGATAGGTCTGTATTGGAAGGGACCAATACAAGTCTTTTTTTTTTATTTTTTAACTACAGAAAATGGTCAAGGCATTTATTAAGAACAGGAAAAGTTGAGCAGAATATTTTCACTGTGAAAGAGAGCTCAGCACAACTTAGTGCAAGGCTGGAAGAAGTAAGCAATTTTAGGTTTATAGTATACCTGAGCCAAAAGTGCACAGCAGTGAGTTGTTGTAATAACCCATTGTCTGTTGATCTTCATTACCTTATCAACCTTTGTCAGTCTTCAGGGATAAAGCTGTCTGTTACTCTGGAGGCTGAATGTTTTCGGGAGTATACTGGAATCAGCCTGTCTGTCTGTCCGTCCGTGTGTCCGTCTGTGTACAAAATACTAGTAATTTTGTGTCGCAAACTCCTACAGTTTTGCTGCTATTGTATTGAAAGTTTGTTGATACATTGATCGTATGCTGAAGTTGTGCAAGATGCAGTTTTCAATCATCTACTTCCTATGATTCAAGGATAATCTCCCCTTGAACTTAGAAAATTTTTGTTAAATTGCCTGTTTCTGTCAAAGCGCAGGTGGGGGTATTAAGTCACATTCAGTGACAGCTCTAGTTGATCTTGATGAAACTTGTTGAAAATCTCATTTTAGAATAGATTTTGATTTAGTTTGGAAGTGGACAGCCTTGGCAGAAGAACTAGGTCACCCGGTCAAATTTTAGATAAACATAGTTGAATCTTGGTAAAGTCGTAGACAAGTGTGAATAGTGTCAGTCACCCAGGACCAGAAGCTAGATCAAAAACATATGAGCCATGCTCTGTGAAAAGGGGTTTAATGCATCTGCCAAAAGTATCGAACCAGGTCAGCCTGCGCAGTCCACTTTTTGCTATTGGTCATTTTTTTTTTAATGTCCAAGGACCAGAGTATGTCATGATAAAGTTGGTTGTTAAATAAAGTGGGTATTATAGATCCATAAATATGTGATGGCTTGCTTGGTACCATGAATTATGAAGATGCATTAAGCCCCCTTTTGCCAGAGCATGGCTCATATCTTTCTAGGGCTAAAATTTTTGTTCTATTATAATGAAAGACAGTCAAGTATTTGTTCAGTATCATTTGGACCAAAATTGATCATGGCTCACCCATGCTTCTGTTGCCTTGTCAATATCTCATAATTTTTTGCATGCCCGGGTAGCTCAGTAGTTAACATATCTGACTTGTGACCTGGAATTTGAGAGTTGGATACCCAGTTGACGCAAACTTTCTTTCCAGCAATCTTTTTGCCTCTCACCTATGATGCATGTGAGAAAAGTAGTCAGTGACTTGGAAAGAAAGTTGTGTCAGTACTGGTGTGGGAAAGCCAGGAAACACATTGCTAGGTGCACTGGCCACCTTGATATGATCTAAGCTGTTAAAATGGCATTAAAACTCTTATACAATCAGTCAATCAATCAATCATGATTTTGGATATAAGTCATGTAGTTAGCCTTTTGTGAATCTGGAGGTCATATTTTTACCCCGTTGTAATAAATTTTGATGGTCTTTATCTAAATAATATTTTCCAGGAGGGTTTAACTCTTTACCAAACGACAAAATGTTAGACTGGTCCAAATTGAAAGCATTTGCAGACGACAAAATATACGTGACTCAAAAATTGAAACTTGACTTCAGAAGAGTGGAAAACATTGTGGAAAAAGGAGAAAATGCTGGTTACCAGCATTTTCTCCTTTTCCCACAATGTTTTCAAAAGGTTTCTTCTTCTGGGTCGTAAAAACCAGGTATTGTTTAGTAAAGGGTTAAATGAGGGTCTCCCCAGACCAAACACCTGAGGGCCCTGTTTTACTAAGGTAGTTACGAACAAAATTTGCGCAAGTTTTACGTAACTATAGTACAGTGGCATTAACCTGCTACGAGATACGAGATAACTATCATGATTATTTTAGAAGACTCTTGCGATAAATCAAAGTTTCCTGGACATGTTGTCTTTCCATTTTATCTAGGTAAAATTTCCAGAAAACTTTTATTTATCACAATAGTTTTCTAAAATAATCATGATAGTTATCATGTACCTCGTGGCAGATTAATGCCACTATATTATAGTTACGTAAAACTTACGCAATTTTTGTTCGTAACTACCTTAGTAAAACGGGGCCCAGCTGCAAGTCACTAACTCAAATCCTGCAGGAATCTTCAAATGTTATTTAAAATATTTTTTAACACTCTAGAACCAACAACTTTGCCTCAATTATAAAGGAACTAAGAAGGTTTTTTAGCTCTACTGGCTGAAAGCCAGCAGAGCTTATGTCATGCTATGGTTCCCATCGTCCGTCCTTCCGTCTGTTAGTCTTTTTCTTGTTTACGCGATAAAGTCTGCGTTTGTTGTCAGATTTTCATGAAACTTGCACAGTTTGCTTATCTCATCAATAGCTTCAACCCTTTTGATTTTGAAAAAAATCCAACAAACAGTATGGGAAAAGTAGCCATTTGAAGTTGAAAATTTCCATTTCTTGTTTACACGATAAAGTCTGCATTTGTGGTCAGATTTTCATGAAACTTGCACAGTTTGTTTATCTCATCAATAGCTTGAACGGTATTGATTTTGAAAAAAATCTAACAAACAGTATGGGAAAAGTAGCCATTTGAAGTTGAAAATTTCCATTTCTTGTTTACACGATTAAGTCTACATTTGTAGTCAGATTTTCGGGAAACTTTTCACAGTTAGTTTATCTCATCAATAGCTTCAACTCTATTGATTTTGAAAAAAATCCAACAAACAGCATGGGAAAAGTAGCCATTTGAAGTTGAAAATTTCCATTTCTTGTTTACATGATAAAGTCTGCATTTGTGGTCAGATTTTCGTGAAACTTGCACAGTTAGTTTATCTCATCAATAGCTTCATCTCTATTGATTTTGAAAAAAATCCAACAAACAGTATGGGAAAAGTAGCCATTTGAAGTTGAAAATTTCCATTTCTTGTTTACGCAATAAAGTCTGCATTTGTGGTCAGATTTTCATGAAACTTGCACAGTTTGTTTATCTCATCAATAGTTTCAACCCTATTGATTTTTGAAAAAAATCCAACAAACAGTAAGGGAAAAGTAGCCATTTGAAGTTGAAAATTTCCATTTCTTGTTTACATGATAAAGTCTGCATTTGTAGTCAGGTTTTCGGGAAACTTTTCACAGTTTGTTTATCTCATCAATAGCTTCATCTCTATTGATTTTGAAAAAAATCCAACAAACAGTATGGGAAAAGTAGCCATTTGAAGTTGAAAATTTCCATTTCTTGTTTACGCGATTAAGTCTGCATTTGTGGTCAGATTTTCGTGAAACTTGCACAGTTTGTTTATCTCATCAATAGCTTGAACGGTATTGATTTTGAAAAAAAATCTAACAAACAGTATGGGAAAAGTAGCCATTTGAAGTTGAAAATTTCCATTTCTTGTTTACGCGATAAAGTCTGCATTTGTAGTCAGATTTTCGGGAAACTTTTCACAGTTATTTTATCTCATCAATAGCTTCAACCCTATTGATTTTGAAAAAAATCCAAAAAACAGTATGGGAAAAGTAGCCATTTGAAGTTGAAAATTTCCATTTCTTGTTTACGCGATAAAGTCTGCATTTGTGGTCAGATTTTCGTGAAACTTGCACAGTTTGTTTATCTCATCAATAGCTTGAACGGTATTGATTTTGAAAAAAATCTAACAAACAGTATGGGAAAAGTAGCCATTTGAAGTTTAAAATTTCCATTTCTTGTTTACGTGATGAAGTCTGCATTTGTAGTTAGATTTTCGTGAAACTTGCCTCGCCCGGGTGGCTCAGTGGTGAGCGTGTCGGACTCATGACCTGGTGGTTGTGAGTTCGATACCCGGTTGAGGCGAACTTTCTTTCCGGCGTATTTTCGCCTCTCACCTCTGCTGAAGCATGTGAGAAAAGTAGTCGGTGGCTTTGGAAAGGAAGTTGTGTTAGTACTGGTGTGAGAAAGCCAGGATACACAGGTGCGTCACCGACCGCCATGATATGACCTTAGCTGTTAAAGTGGCGTTAAACCCCAATACAACCAACCAACCAATCGTGAAACTTGCACAGTTTGTTTATCTCATCAATAGTTTCAACCCTATTGATTTTGAAGAAATTCCAAAAAACAGTATGGGAAAAGTAGCCATTTAAGGTTTAAAATTTCCATTTCTTGTTTACGTGATGAAGTCTGCATTTGTAGTCAGATTTTCATGAAACTTGCACAGTTTGTTTATCTCATCAATAGCTTCAATCCTAATGATTTTGAAAAAAATCCAACAAACAGAATTGGAAAAGTAGCCATTTGAAGTTGAAAATTTCCATTTCTTGTTTACACGATTAAGTCTACATTTGTAGTCAGATTTTCGGGAAACTTTTCACAGTTAGTTTATCTCATCAATAGCTTCAACTCTATTGATTTTGAAAAAAATCCAACAAACAGTATGGGAAAAGTAGCCATTTGAAGTTGAAAATTTCCATTTCTTGTTTACACGATAAAGTCTGCATTTGTGGTCAGATTTTCATGAAACTTGCACAGTTTGTTTATCTCATCAATAGCTTGAACGGTATTGATTTTGAAAAAAATCTAACTAACAGTATGGGAAAAGTAGCCATTTGAAGTTGAAAATTTCCATTTCTTGTTTACACAATTAAGTCTACATTTGTAGTCAGATTTTCGGGAAACTTTTCACAGTTAGTTTATCTCATCAATAGCTTCAACTCTATTGATTTTGAAAAAAATCCAACAAACAGTATGGGAAAAGTAGCCATTTGAAGTTGAAAATTTCCATTTCTTGTTTACATGATAAAGTCTGCATTTGTGGTCAGATTTTCGTGAAACTTGCACAGTTTGTTTATCTCATCAATAGCTTGAACGGTATTGATTTTGAAAAAAAAATCTAACAAACAGTATGGGAAAAGTAGCCATTTGAAGTTGAAAATTTCCATTTCTTGTTTACGCAATAAAGTCTGCATTTGTGGTCAGATTTTCATGAAACTTGCACAGTTTGTTTATCTCATCAATAGTTTCAACCCTATTGATTTTTGAAAAAAATCCAACAAACAGTATGGGAAAAGTAGCCATTTGAAGTTGAAAATTTCCATTTCTTGTTTACGTGATAAAGTCTGCATTTGTAGTCAGGTTTTCGGGAAACTTTTCACAGTTTGTTTATCTCATCAATAGCTTCATCTCTATTGATTTTGAAAAAAATCCAACAAACAGTATGGGAAAAGTAGCCATTTGAAGTTGAAAATTTCCATTTCTTGTTTACGCGATTAAGTCTGCATTTGTGGTCAGATTTTCGTGAAACTTGCACAGTTTGTTTATCTCATCAATAGCTTGAACGGTATTGATTTTGAAAAAAAATCTAACAAACAGTATGGGAAAAGTAGCCATTTGAAGTTGAAAATTTCCATTTCTTGTTTACGCGATAAAGTCTGCATTTGTAGTCAGATTTTCGGGAAACTTTTCACAGTTATTTTATCTCATCAATAGCTTCAACCCTATTGATTTTGAAAAAAATCCAAAAAACAGTATGGGAAAAGTAGCCATTTGAAGTTGAAAATTTCCATTTCTTGTTTACGCGATAAAGTCTGCATTTGTGGTCAGATTTTCGTGAAACTTGCACAGTTTGTTTATCTCATCAATAGCTTGAACGGTATTGATTTTGAAAAAAATCTAACAAACAGTATGGGAAAAGTAGCCATTTGAAGTTTAAAATTTCCATTTCTTGTTTACGTGATGAAGTCTGCATTTGTAGTTAGATTTTCGTGAAACTTGCCCCGCCCGGGTGGCTCAGTGGTGAGCGTGTCGGACTCATGACCTGGTGGTTGTGAGTTCGATACCCGGTTGAGGCGAACTTTCTTTCCGGCGTATTTTTGCCTCTCACCTCTGCTGAAGCATGTGAGAAAAGTAGTCGGTGGCTTTGGAAAGGAAGTTGTGTTAGTACTGGTATGAGAAAGCCAGGATACACAGGTGCGTCACCGACCGCCATGATATGACCTTAGCTGTTAAAGTGGCGTTAAACCCCAATACAACCAACCAACCAATCGTGAAACTTGCACAGTTTGTTTATCTCATCAATAGTTTCAACCCTATTGATTTTGAAGAAATTCCAAAAAACAGTATGGGAAAAGTAGCCATTTAAGGTTTAAAATTTCCATTTCTTGTTTACGTGATGAAGTCTGCATTTGTAGTCAGATTTTCATGAAACTTGCACAGTTTGTTTATCTCATCAATAGCTTCATCTCTATTGATTTTGAAAAAAATCCAACAAACAGAATTGGAAAAGTAGCCATTTGAAGTTGAAAATTTCCATTTCTTGTTTACACGATAAAGTCTGCATTTGTGGTCAGATTTTCGTGAAACTTGCACAGTTTGTTTATCTTATCAATAGCTTCAATCCTATTGATTTTGAAAAAAATCCTATAAACAGTATGGGAAAAGTAGCCATTTCAAGTTGAAAGTTTCCATTGCTTGTTTATGCAATTAAGTCTGCATTTCTGGTCAATTTTTAATGAAACTTGCACAGTTTGTTTATCTTATCAATAGCTTGAACGATATTGATTTTGAGAAAAATCCAACAAACAATAAGGGAAAAGTAGCCATTTCAAGTAAAAAATTTCCATTGCTTGTTTACGCGATTAAGTCTCCATTTGTTATCAGATTTTTGTGAAACTTGTATAGTTTGTTTATCTCATCAATAGCTTGAACTGTATCGATTTTGAAAAAAATCCAACGAACACTATGGGAAAAGTAGCCATTTAAAGTTGAAAATTTCCATTTCTTGTTTAGGCAATGAAGTCCACAGTTTTGATCCAATTCTTTTGAAACTTTCAAAGATTGTTTAGTTCATGAAGGGATTGAACTCTATCAAAACTGAAGAAAATCTACTAATCTGTTCAGGAAAAACAGCCATTTGATAACTTAGTATTGTTTAGTCAACAAAGTTCACATTATTTGTCACATTTCTTTGAATTTGCTGGGATTGTTTTGTAACAGTTCTTACTAGGTTCAAGCCCTTTTTTTGTGTGTGTTTTTTTGTCTTTTTTCATTTTGCATCCTGAATTTAATAATGTATGCTAGCAAAAAAGCAAAATCACTGCCAGTAGAGCGATATCAGGCTCTCAAGGGCCTCTAGTTCTTGTTAATACTGTGAGAAATGTGGATACAGAATCAATCTTTGGAAAGTCTGTAATCATTTAGATGTTATAGCAGCAGTCTTGATGGTATTTAGTCAGAATGCTTTTCCAGTAACATCTTAGTTGGAATATGGGTTTATCTTAGTCATATGCTAGGTAACTGGGTCAAATTGACCAGTAGATAACTCCACCTACTGCTATAGATTGATAGCTATTAAATTACTTTTATCCAATCAAAATCGATAATCCGCGCTCACCTTTTTCTATGCCTACATCAGGGCGTTTTTCTCAGACAAACATACCGCAATTCTTTAACTTTCCCTAAAGAATATATTGGCGATCTTTTCTTTTTTTGTGAGATAAAATATATCTAATGATGACATTGATGAGGTTTCTGCAACAGTGACATTGTATATTAACTACTAGGAACAGTTTAAAAGTTGAAAGAAGAGTAAAATTACAGTGAACATGAGAGAAAATTAAGACTGCAGATTATAACTATTTCATAGATTCAACAGATCACAAAGATTCATACTGAATCAAATTTTGAGCTTTTGATTGTATTTATTAAAATAAGACCATATTCATGCAATACTTCGGTGAATGTTATTGCATACAAATTATGCTTTTTCCCTGGTATAAATAATGTCTTTGGCTGTTTTAGTTGCTCGTCATTTCCCTCGTCGTACATTTCACACACCATATTTACACGACGTTGGCTGGTTTCAACCTGTGTATAGGTGGTTTAAAATGATGAAGTAAAAGGATCTGGTTCATATGACTAAAAGAAGTCAATATTAAATCAACTAGAAATTATCAAAATCACAGATGTGGCTCTTGGGTTTGAATTTGACATGTTTATTTATTAAACAAGAAAACAAATTGACCCATATTTCACACCTTTATATTAAACTTCAATGATTGTCATTAAGTATTTCTTCACATGAAATATGGACTGTGATTAATCCTTTTGACAATTAACACATATTTGTCCAGGTATTTAGTTACTTGATCATGCATTATACTTGCATTCTTATACTTTCACACTTTGCACCCTATGTGTGCAGGTATTATTAAAATCAAAGGGCAAGAGTAAAGTAGACCACAGATCATGAAGACTATTTAAACAGAAACAACAAAACAAATAAAACATTCGGGTAGAAATAATTGGTTAATCAGCAGTTAACATTTGGACCTAAAAAGAATTTTGAACATACATATATATATATAGCTTTCATACGAAAAAGAGTAATGTACATAACATGTATTAACCCCCAAAGGGCTAAAAAAAAAATGAAATGAAAAACATTTTCAGGTGGGGAAAAAACCCTAGAACTGGTAATTTAAAGCCATTCTGTCATTAAATCTACAGCTACTAGTCACAACGTTATCCGCATTGTCTGCAATAGCACCTAAAAAATGTGCTTTGTGCTCTATGGGTTAGGAATTGTACGGTTAAACCTACAAGTTTAATTTTCTGATACTTGTTACTTCTATTCATCTAAAATCACTTCCGGTTTTCAAATAGTAATATAATACATTGGTACAATATTTGTATTTGTATTCAATTTTCTTTTTTTTGCCAATTTCTTTGGTCGAAATGTTGATTTATAAGGCAGAAAATATATATAGTACACACATACAGTATATATAATGTATCCATTATGTTGCTTACGAAATAATGTCTAAGGGGCGGGGTCACGTGATGGGGCGGAGCGTCGACTCACTTATCTACTGGTCAATAGTCTCAAAACATTGTCATAGTGGAGGCTACTTTCAGGTTTAACTTGCATGTTAACCCTTTACCACACAACAGAATTTTAGACTTCTTCAAACCTTAAGCATTTGCAGACGCGAAATGTAATGTTGCTAAAATTGTTGAAGTTGTCTTCGATAGGGTAGAAAACATGGGGAAAAGAAGAAAATACTGGTTACCAGCATTTTCTCCTTTTTAGCTCCACTGGCTGAAGGCCAGGGGGCTTATGTCATGGCCAGGTGTCCGTCGTGCGTCCGTCCGTCAGTGTGTCCGTCCGTGCATGCGTTAACTTTTATTTCAAACATCTTCTCTGAAACTACTAAACCAATTTTGATGAAACTTCACAGAAATGATCCTGCCATCGTCCTCTTTAGAATTCTTGAAAGAATTTGATTACTTCAAAAACTCTGGTTGCCATGGCAACAAAATGGAAAAATATTGAAAATCTTTGAAAATCTTCTTGTCTGAAACCATAAGGCCTAGGGCTACCAAATTTGGCATATAGCTTTATCTGGTGGACCTCTACCAAGTTTCTTCAAAATATAGCCCTGGGATCAAATTTGACCCCACCTGGGGGGTCACATTTTATATGGGCTTAATATAGGGAAAACTTTAAAAATCTTCTCGTACCTAGCCATAAGGCCTAGGACTACCAAATTTTGCATGTAGCTTTATCTAGTGTACAACTACCAAGTTTCTTCAAATTAAAGCCCTGGGGTCAGATTTGACCCCACCCCAGGGGTCACAAGTTTTATATGGGCTTGATATAGGGAAAACTTAGAAGTTCTTCTGGTACCTAGCCATAAGGCCTAGGACTACCAAATTTTGCATGTAGCTTTATCAAGTGGGCACCTACCAAGAGTGCCCAAATTATAGCCCTGGGGTCAAACTTGGCCCAGCCACGGGGGTCATACGTTTTACATGGGCTTATATAGGGAAAACTTAAAAGGTCTTCTGGTACCTACCCATAAGGCCTAGGGCTACCAAATTTGGCATGTAGCTTTATGAATTGGTTGTCTAGCAGCGATGCCCAAATTATAGCCCTGGGGTCAAATTTGGCCCCGCCTCATGGGTCACAAGTTTTACATGGGCTTATACAGGGAAAACTTTAAGAATCTACTTGTATCTAGCCATAAGGCCAAAGGCTACCAAATTTGGCATGTAGCTTTATCAAGTGGGCATCTACCAAGAGTTCCCAAGTTATAGTCTTGAGGTCAAGTTTGGCTCCAGCCCAGTGGTCTCAAATGTTACATCGGCTTTTATAGTGAAAAACCATATGATCTATGGCTTCTAAATTTAGCCCTGTCTCAGGGGCCTCATGCTTTACAGGGCCTTTTATTGAGGAAACTTCGAAAATCTTTTTGTTTATAACCACACATTCCAGACCTGTATTATTTGGTATAGGGCTTTATCTTGTGGACCTCCACCAGGATTCAAGTAATTATAGCTTTGTGGTCAAAAATGGCTTCGCCCTGGGGTCATAACTTTCTCTTAGGATTTTATAGAGAAAATTTTGTATGTCTTCTAGTTTGAAACCAATTTGCCAAGTATTGTAATGTTTGGCTTGTAGTGTTTTGACTTATTAGCCAGTGGAGCAATACAGGGCCATAATGGCCGTCTTGTCCTATAAACTTTTCAAAATCCATCTTGATCAGAGTCATTAAAAGTCGGGATTGTGTGGTATAGGGTTAAAAAGACATGACTTTTTGGGGGGCCATTGCGATACAGATTTCTGACAGTTCAGTGATTGTCAATGCTAGTTACATGTTTGACATAAATAATCTGTTAGGCAGTGGAGCGATACAGGGCCATCATGGCCCTCTTGTGACAGTATAAACTTGTCTGGAATTTTGTCAGCATGTAAACAATAAACCCGTTTACCAAACAATCTCATCTAACATCCTTTCGGAAAGATGGCTTTTGAAAACACTTAAGAAAAAGAGAAAATGCTTCTAAGCTGCATTTCTTCTTTTTCCTCCGTGTTTTCTTTCTTTTCAAAGACAAATTATTGTAACAAATTCAATTCAAAGTCAGAAAATTGTTTCAGTTAGATAAGACTCTATAACGCTGAAATTTTGTTGTCTGGTGAAGGGCTCAACAGTAGAAGTATAGTACATGTAGTTGGTGGTCTCTCAAACTTTAGCCATTTAGCCTGAATCTGATTTTGTGCTTTTAAAGAATGCATTTTTACAGAGAAAGCAGCCAGGAAAAAGCAACCAGTGGTTTCTGTATGTAATTATAAATAGTGCATGTGGGGAGTACTGGTGAGGATATGCCAGGAATACATGGGTAGGTACACTTGTTGCCAGGATTATTCATTAGATACATGTATATAGTTTAGTTTAACCTTTTACCAAACAATCCCTGATCTTAACAACCCTGAGGAAGAAGCCTTTTGAAAAAATTGTGGGAAAAGGAGAAAATGCTGGTAACCAGCATTTTTCTCCTTTTTCCACAATGTTTTCTACTCTTCCAAAGTCAAGTTTCAGTGTATGAGTCACGTTTATTTTATATCTGCAAATGCTTTGAATTTGGACAAGTCTAAAATTCTGTCGTTTGGTAAAGGGTTAACCCTTTACCACATGATCCTCAGTTTTAACGACTCTAATTGAAAGGGCTTTTGAAAACAGTTTGGAAAAAGGAGAAAATGCTGGTAACCAGCATTTTCTCCTTTTCCCAAAATGTTTTGTACCCTTTCATTAACAAGTTTGATTTGAGTAATGTTTAATTTGTGATTTGCATGTGCTTTCAATTGAGACAAGTGTAAAAATTTGCTGTAAGGTAGAGTTTACATTATACCAAACAATCCTGTGTTTTAAAACCAAAAAGAGACCTAAATCTTTCCTAAATGTAGATGACTCAAGAAGTTTTTGTGAACAGTGCAGATCAAGATCAGACTGCACAGAACATGCAGTCTGATCTCTGATCTACACTGTCTGCTACTGTAGTCTAGATTACTAATACCTGAGTGGTTCTTTATCTTGCAGTAAAAGTGTATAAGTATAGCCTTTGAAAAAGCAAACTGATTTATTTAGTAGCGAAAGATTTAATGAAAACATTGTGGGATAAGAAGAAAATGATGATGTCCTATCCTATCAAAGATGTATCTCATCATTTTATGTACAGATACATGTTACTGTAAACTGCAGTTTGGACCAGCCTATATTTTTGTTGTCAAGTTAATTATTTTTTGTTACAGCTTCTCATTTAGATTTGTGTAAATTTTTTAAATGTTTTTACCCTGAATGAAATGAATGATGTACTTTTTACCTAAAATAAATACATAGAATTTCTGTTCCAATACAGAGTTCCAGACAGAAGGAGTGATTATGATTTCAAAATTGACAATATTATTTATTCTCCACTAAACCATTTGTTGTGGGTACTCATTAGAATTGTGTCATCGAGACTATTCTAATGACTACCCACAACATAGGGTTTCAAAAAGTAATGATGGATTTAGAATACCATCACTCCCTCTTAACTGGAGCTCTGCCAATTAACAAATGTGATGTACATGTATGTTTAACAATGAATGTAAATATTACAGGCACCGATTGCTTCTGATTTGTAAAGCTCTTCTTGAAAGATTTATTAACATTTAACCCTGAACCAAACAACTGCATTTTAGCGTTCCTGAGGAAGAAAGCATTTGAAAACATTGTGGGAAAAGGCAAGATACTGGTAACCCATATTTCTCTTATGCTTTTAATTTGGACTAACCTAAAGCTTTTTTCTGTGGTAAAGAATCGAAACATCTTTAATTAATGACATTTCAAGTTTTGCGAATCTTTTGTGGATACTACTTAATAAAAAGCATGTGACAGAAAGAAGTTATTACTGGTATACATCATAAAGCAGCTCAATAGCCTGTCTGCATTTGAATGTTGAGAGATTAAATAGAAGAATGACAGATATGTGATAATTAATTTTATAACTTGCACTGATGTATTAGTTCTTGGGTGATTATAATAACCTCCTCAATGAAAGGGGGGTCTTAACCCTTTGGCTGCTGAACGCAACTCAAGGATCTTTTGCGGATAGTGTAGATCAGGTCAGACTACACAGAACGTGCAGTCTGATTTTGGATCTACACTGTCTGATCAGGGGATATTTTTCCCCAAAATATAACTTTGAAAAAACAAAAGTTGGGTTTTTACAATTGGCTTGAAAGTTTCATGTGATGTATTTAGCAGGATAAGGGTTAATACTGGAGGCAGGTCTATCCATCAGTGGACACTATTAGTTGTACGGTCAGGTGGCAGGGGACTTGGAAACTTGTTCACGGCTGTGGTGAACCATGCCGTCCAGAGCCGAAGGCGAGGTGGCGACATGATTCACCACAGTCATGAACAAGTTTCCAAGTCCCCTGCCACCTGACCGTACAACAAATTTATTATACTGCAAAGTTTTACCATTCCAACGTGTATTAAGCGAAATTTACCTGTTTTTTTGGTTTCCAAAATTGAGTACGCTGACGAAGTAGAATTTCCCTTCCTAGTGCCCCAATTCAATGAAAACTGACATCACTGGGAAATGACGTCACTGAAACCTTGGTAAAACGTGCAGTTTGGTGCATAATCTTAATAATAATCTTGATCGACGCCGCCATTTGGGATGTTGTGTTGAAAGTGTAGTCATGTATATGGGGCCCCTGAAAGGGAAACTGCTTTTACATTGGTTTTGCCAGTGTATATGATACATATGTTCAGGGCAGATTATCCAATCAGATCATGAGAAATATCTTTGCAGTATAATAAAATTGTATGTCCTGTTCTCCTTAAATGGTTTTCAAACAACATTGCTCAAAATTTAATGGAGGCATTCCTACCCTTGCGCATGATTAATTTATCAGGAGTTATGCTCCCTTTACTTTTGAAGATTCAATAACATCAGTGACAATTCAAGTAATTTTTGCTGTTAATTTTTCAATTTCAGAATGAAACCAGATTCTCAACTATGGTTGTCAGTATTTCAACGTTTATCAAGACGGGTGTAACTCGGCCGGTCGATACCAGTGTCCGTGCGGCTGAATCAGTTTCATATTCCAGTGGTTTGAACAGAAGCTTACCTGTCGGTGCAGAGGTAGGGTCTTTGTCTTTTGGTAAAGAGTTAACTTTGCCTCCAGTTGAACTCTTTACAAGACAACAAGATGTCAAACTTGTCCATTTTTACAGTATTAAATTTTACAGACTACACGTTAACCCTTTATCAAACAATCCAGTGTTTTAATAACCCCTGAGGAAGAAAACTTTTCTTCTGGTAATTAGCATTTTCTCCTTTTCCCACAATGTTTTCTATCATATCGGAGAACTTACGCTCATTTGCATCTATTTTGAATTTGTCATCTAAAATTTGTCGTGTGAGAAAGGGTTAACTCTTTACCAAACGACAAAATTTTAGGCTGGTCCAAATTGAAAGCATTTGCAGACGACAAAATTAATTTTACTCAAAAATTGAAATTTGTTCTGGGAGGGTAGAAAACATAGTGGGAAAAGGAGAAAATGCTAGTTACCAGCATTTTCTCCTTTTCCCACCATGTTTTCAAAAGCCTTATTTTTCAGGGTCGTGAAAACCAGGGATTGTTTGGGAAAGGGTTAAATGACTCAATGATGGTATTTATCTCTTACCCTTTACCACACAAGCCCAAGTTTAAATGAGCCTGTGGGAGAATGCTTTTGAAAACAGTGGGTAAAGAAAAAAAACACAGTTAACCCGCATTTTCTCCCTTCTGACATTGTTTTCTAGCCTTTGAAGAACAAAACTTCTTTTCAGCCTGATTTATTTTGTCGTGTGCAAATGCTTTCAATTTGCTCTGTGGTCTTAAATGTAGTTTGATAAAGATTTAAGGGAAAGGAGAAGAAGTGGGAAAAGGAGAAAATGGCGGTAACAAGCGTTTTCTACTTTTACCATTCCATTTCAGGTCCTGGAATGATCGTAGTAGAAAGCTCGGACTATTTACCAAAGAGAAAATTTTTTAACTCCTCTAAACTGAAAGCATTTGCAGATGACATATTGAACAAGGCTCAAATGTTATAATCATTCTTTGAAAGGGTGGAAAACATTGTTGAAAATGAGGAAATGCTGGTATTTTTCTGTAAAATTTTTTCAAAAACCATTTTCCTCAGAGTTATTGAAACATAAGATTTTTTTATTAACTCTTTCCCACACAATCCCGACTTTTAACAACCCTGAAAAATAAGGCTTTTGAAAATATTGTGGGAAAAGGAGAAAATGCTGGTAACCAGCATTTTCTCCTTTTCCCACAATGTTTTCTACCTTTCTGTAAATAGATTTCAATGTTTGAGTCAGGTGTAATTAGTCATCTGCAAATGCTTTGAATTTGGACAAGTCTAAAATTTTGTCGTTTGGTAAAGAGTTAAAAGCTAATAGGATGAACCCTTGGAGTACTTAATAAACCTGTTCCTTCAATGTTTTCTACTACACTTGGTTAAACAGATCCATTGATTTGAGTCACACTGAATTTGTTGTCTGCAAATGCTCTCAATTTTAGTAATTCTCTTTCGCTACCAAGTAAATAATTTACACTCTTTCAGTGGCTATAAATATTGTTCCACTGCAAGATGAAGAGACAGTTTGGCCTTAACCCTTTACCACACAATCCCGAGTTTTAACGACTTAAAGGGACAGGACTTTTGAAAACATTGTGGGAAAAGGAGAAAATGCTGGTGACCAGCTTTTTTTCCTTTTCCCCCAGTTTTCTACCCTTTCAAAGGAAAATTTCCTAAGTTGTGCAACATTTATGTTGTCGTCTGCAGATGATTTTAATTTGGACCAGTCTAAAATTTTGTCGTTTGGTAATGAGTTAACTGAAAATAAGGTAGTGAACAGTGTAGATCAGAGATCAAAATGCATGTTCTTTGCAGTCTGATCTTGATCTACACTGTCCATACATGCTTCTGGTGTTGCCAACAGTAAGGAACGAGCTAATTTGTTGGTGAGTGGTAAAGAGTTACCACACAATCCTGACTTTTAACAGCCCGTTAGGAAAAGGACCTTCAAAAACATTGTTGGGAAAGGAGAAACTGATGGTTACCAGAATTTTCTCCTTTTCCCACAACGTTTTCTACCCTTCAAAGAGAAATTTCCTCATTCACATTTAATTTGTCATCTGCAAGTGCTTTCAATTTAGGCCATTTTAAATTGTTGTGAGGTAAAAAAGAGTTAATATTATGTTCATTTTAGTGTCAAGTGGAGCATGATGAAGAAAAAGACCAAGACATGAAAGAGAATGAGAGTTGGACAACGATACCAGAAGGAAGTACTAATGGCTATAAAGAGTCAGTAAAAACAAACATCAGATCGGAACTTTCTTCACACAACCATCTAGCAGATCAAAGTACCTCAAATAATGTGAATGGAACCTCAAGGTCCTCCAAAGTTAAAATGTCCTCTGTGGAGGGACAGAAACATAAGTTACAAAGGACAGAGATGTTGTCCTTATTAACTGAACAGTGAGTTTTTCACCCTTTCTCACCTAAATACATTTGAGCCTTCCCAGGGCAAAAGCGGATTTAATGCATCTCTGTGATGCTTTGTACTAGCAAGTTATCACATAATTAGTGACCCATGAAATCCATTCCAAAATGTCAAACAATTGGCTGAATGGTAAAATGGTCCTTGGACATGCAGAAAATTTACCAAAAGCAAAAAGTTTCGACCCAGGTCAACCTGTGCGGACTGTGCAGGCTGACCTTGGTCAATACTCTTTCCAAATGCATTAAACCCCCTTTTCACAGAGCATGGCTCATTTGTTTGTATGGTGCTTAACACTGTGCTCTTATATGTGCTCTCCTGGAGTTTCTTTTAGCAGCACGACTACATTAGATTTTGTGCTACAGTAGACTTGCCAAAACAGAAAATTACATAAAAAAACGGAAAGTGTCATTTAGGATTAGCCTGCGCGGACTGCGCAGGCTGATCCGAAATGACACTTAACGCAAATGTCCGAATGCCCCTTCTCACATGCTGAAGGCCATATCTGTGTCATTACTGAAGATATTTGCTTCAGACTTGGGCTAGTTATCCCTTTACCACACAATCCCGAGTTTTAGCGACCCTGAGGAAGAAGCCTTTGGTAAACATTGTGGGAAAAGGAGAAAATGCTGGTAATCAGCATTTTCTCCTTTTCCAAAAATATTTTCTATCATGTCACAGACAAATCTTACAATCCAATCAATATCTATTTTGTCCTCTGCAAATGCTTTCATTTTGGAGGAGTTTTTTGTTGTGTGGTAAAGAGTTATTAAGTATTGAAGGGTAAACCAATACAAGAAGGGCACGTTACCCTGAAACATTTTTGACACAGATGTGGCCATTTTTTAGCTCAACTTTGTACTGATAAAACAATTGCAGTCAAGCATTGGCACCTGCATGTAGGGCTTTCTTATGACTTAGAATTTAAATTGAAAAAAAGCCAGGGCATAATATATCCAGGTCATTGATAGCTTGCATCTGTATTAAAATCTTCATGAACACCTGAAGGATCATGATTAAGTTCAATGATGGATGGATTGCCTAATCAACTTCATATCAATTTGAACAATGTAGCTTTTAGATAAACCTCAATAACTTTAGAATTGTTTATCAAGCATCCACAATCGGAACCAACCGTTTTATTTTTTGCTTTATTATTTTTCTAGGTTAGGCTCATTACAGCAAGATAGTGAGGAGTTGAAAAGACTGGTTGCAGAAAACTCAATGATGATGGAAAAGTATGTAAAGCTATTGGCTTTGTTTGTAAGGTGTTTTATGCCATTTGTGAAATTATTTGTCTGGCAGTGCATCTGTCCATGCATCTGTCCATGCTTTCTCAGAGTTTCATTTACCAGTGCTATGTACAGTATTCTTCCCAAGCCATTTGCTACTTTTCCATTTAACCATCATTGAAACAATGATAGGGGTGAGATAGAAATGAGTCCTGTTTCTATTACTATCATTATTCCTGGGAAATAAATTGACTGAGCTGAGGGATATATATACCAGGGAACTCCTGGCTGCGTATTCACCAACCATTCTTTAGAACATTCTTAGTCTTATTCTGCAGAATTTTCTAAATTTGAAAGTAAGACAACTTCTGATTGGCTAAACCATTTGGTTTAGCCAATCAGAAGTTGTGTTACTTTCAAATCTAGAATATTCTTGAGAATTAGACAAAGAATATTCTTCAGAATAGTTGGTGAACACACACCCTTGTTTCAAGCCCTGTATGTTACTGACTGAGCTGCCAAGCTGGGCATAAAGCCATTCTGTACAAACCTCATCTCTTTACTAGACAGCAAAATGTTAGACTTGTCCAAATTAGAAATATTTGCATATGACAACTTAGATGTTGTTCATACAATGGGGTAAGTCTATGGCAGGAAGGAAAACATTGCTGCAAGATTGTTTTCAAAACCTTTTAACTCTTTCCCATACTACAAACTTTTAAACTGGTCCAACATAAAATTATTTGTAGACTTTGAATTGAATTTGGCTCAAATGGTGTGCATTGTCTTTTAGATGGTAGAAAACATTATGGAAAAAGGAGAAAGTGCTGGTAAAAGTATTCTCTCCTTTCCCACATTGTTTTCAGAAGTTTTCTCCATTAAGGCTGTCGAAACTTGGGTGAAAGTGAGCAATGCAGTTTCAAAATGACTAACCCTTGAATATTAGAGATTTTCCTGTGTAACTCTCACCAAAAGTTCTTCAACTTGTTAAAATTGCAGATGATTAGTTACATGTGGCTAAAATAATGATTTTGGTATTTGATAGCTTAGAAAATATGGTGGGAAAGGGAGAAAATGCTGGCAAGTTGAGCATTTTTTTCTTTTCTCATAATGTTTTCAAAAACTCTATTTCTCAGATCTATTAAAACGGGATTGTATGGTAAAGAGTGAATGTATTTGTGCACAAGAAAAAGAATTCTTAACATTTTTCTGTTTATATTTCTTTATAGATTTCTGAATGAAACTTCTAATCTACGGATCGAAGGCTCCCTTGATAGTGACCAGCGCTGCTACACACAGGATGTCACGTGACTGGCAACATTTATCACTTCTGTTGAATCTCAGAATCTTTTTTACAAGCCTTTTGTAAAGAAGATTCTGAGATTAGACAGGACATGCATTTTGCGTGTAGAAATATAAATGCTGTCATTACAAAAGGGGGGTGCAAGAGACTGCAAGTTTTTGAAAGCAATATTGTGAGAAGCATAACTGTTACAGCTTTCATATAGGACTATGAGAAAGCCTACAAGGGTCAAAATGAAGTTAATTTTATTTTCAAAAACATGTAATAACTCGGAGGGGAAAAGAGGTCACACTAACACTAAAAATCTCATAATAACATGTTTTAAAACATGTAATAACGCTTTTAGAAGTCGTAGTAATACAAAAAATCTCTTTATAATGTGAATTTAAAACACATAATAACCTGAAAAAAAGTCGCACTAATTAGAAGAACCTTATAATAATGTGATCTGAAACATGTAATTACACAAATAAGTCGAAGTAACAAGCAAAAACTTGTTATAACGTGAATTTAAAGCAAGTAATAATGCAAAAAGAGTTGCACTAACGCGAAAATTTTTTGTAATAACGTGTTTTAAAAGACATAATAATGCATTTAAAAGTTGCAATAGCATGAATTAAAAACTCACAGTAACCATTTTTTCTACTGTTTTAGTTATGATTGATTTTTGTGACATTCATTTGAATCACCTGATACAGATTTGTGTGTTTGGATGGTTCATTACGCTGCTTTGAATGATAG
Source organism: Hippopus hippopus (assembly GCA_946811185.2). Lineage (NCBI taxonomy): Eukaryota > Metazoa > Mollusca > Bivalvia > Cardiida > Cardiidae > Hippopus > Hippopus hippopus. Next base: position 7,608,280 of record OX328102.1, on the reverse strand, counting down.
TTAAATCAAATCACAACTTCAATTCTTTTATTCCCAATCTTCCTAGGATTCATCAGTGTAAGTCAGCAGCTTCACTGTGTCTTACTACCAGAGGTGACTAGTGCAGGCAGTGGAGATTGAACCAGGTTTTTTTTTTTCAATAAAAGGTAATAACCCTGATCACTGAGCCATGGAAGATTTTCTTGTGAAAGGTACTTTATGAAACAAACAGTGCAACTTCCATTAATGTTTGAGTGTTATTTGTTTGTTTCAATTCTATCCTGTTTTCGTCAGTGTTTAAATCATTGAAAATGCATTATTTCCATTTTATATGCCGCCGGAGGCAACATATATTGGCGTCATCTTGTCCGTCCCTCCGTACACACGTCCATTTCTTGTGAACGCAACTCCTCCCACATTTCTTGACGGATTTGGATAAAATTTTCACAGAACGTTTGTCATCATGTGACCTATCATATATTGTCAAGGTTTTGCAATTTGTAGCTGCATCATGGAAAAAGGGGGCTTCATGTTATATTTCATTCAATTTCTTGTGAACGCAACTCCTTCCACATTTCTGGACGGATTTGGATAAAATTTTCACAGAACGTTTCTCATCATGTGACTTATCGCATATTGTCAAGGTTTTGCGATTTGTAGCTGCATCATAGAAAAAGGGGGCTTCATGTTATATTTCATTCCATTTCTTGTGAACGCAACTCCTCCCACATTTCTTGACGGATTTGGATAAAATTTCACAGAATGTTTCCCATCATGCGACCTAGCGCATATTGTCAAGGTTTTGGGATTTGTAGCTGTGTCATGGAAAAAGGGGGCTTCATATTATATTACATTTTTCACCAATATCTCTTTAATTACTGGACATATGTCAATGGATTTGGATGAGATTTTCACAGATCATGTGAGCTAGTGCATATTGTCAGGGTTTTGGAAATTATTGCCGTGTCATGGAAAAAGGGGGCTTCATGTCAAATTTAAACTGCATCCGTCCGTCTGTACGTACGTCCATTTCTTGTGAACGCAACTCCTCCCACATTTCAAGACGGATTTGGATAAAATTTTCACAATGTTTCCCATCATGCTACCTAGCGCATATTGTCAAGGTTTTGGGATTTGTAGCTGTGTCATGGAAAAAGGGGGCTTCATATTATATTACATTTTTCACCAATATCTCTTTAATTACTGGACATAATGTCAATGGATTTGGATGAGATTTTCACAGATCATGTGAGCTAGTGCATATTGTCAGGGTTTTGGAAATTATTGCCATGTCATGGAAAAAGGGGGCTTCATGTCAAATTTAAACTGTTTCCGTCTGTACGTATGTCCATTTCTTGTGAACACAACTCCTCCCACATTTCTTGATGGGGCTTCATGTCAAATTTAATTTTTTATCGATGTATCTCCAACTAATGCACTTAATTTCATGAAACTTCATATTTTTATTGGTTAATCAAAGCCAAATTAATGACCAATTAGTCTGTCGTGAGTCTGTCTATCCATCCATCAGTCTGTGCGTAAACCTTTTAGATCACAAGTAACACAATATATCCATTGAGCTACCCAGGCAGGTGCTAGAAATTCCAACACTTTAGTCTCTATAGCTAGCTGCTTGTAATAGCAGCCATGTGGCGGCGCATATTGTGACAACGGCACTCTTGATGATTTTCCCGTAATGAATACTGACTGGATGAACATCTTGTTGAGATCTCTCCAACCTCGGTAGATCAGTTTGTCTTATACAAGGTTTTAAACCAGGGGGTCCATGGTTCGAATCAACAGCTCGATCAGATTTTTTTCGGAGATTGATGATCGTCATTGTGAAAGGTTTCATTCCTCTTTTTTACTGCTTATCATCTTTCAAAGATGTTGATGTAGGATAGCAGCCAGTGGCTTGGAAATAATATGGTGCGAGTTGTTGATAACTATTGGCGAGTTAAATTTGTAAAAGAAAACCCAGCAAAGTATCCTGCCACTAAATAACTGCAACAATGTTAGAAAGGATGTGAAACATCAATTAAACAAACATCTTCAACAATCTTGTCAAGAATGAGGAAAGCGAAAGTTCCTCTGTCATTGCTGGAATCCATGTTCCATCTCTGCTGTCATTACGAGCCTTGTCTGACAGTTGTAAGGCAAAGTAAAGATGCGGACTTACCGTGTAATACTAGCGAAACCCAGAAAGATCATGATTAAAGAAATGGTTGTTGTGATTTGACTGAAATACCGCTGAAACCAACACAAAACTCAACTAATACAATCAAATATTAAATGGGAAATTCGACTGTATGTCAATAAACTTATTGTACACACATGTAAACTGTTCTCATGTTAAGTTGATAAAGTGAAATAAAAAACATTATTGCAACTGTTTGATTTGTGTTACTAGGACTTTCAAATATGTTATTATTACATGTTTCAAAACACTTCATTATGAGATTTTTCATGTTGGTGTGATTTTTTTTTTTTGTGTTATTACTTGTTTTAAATTCACTATATAACGAGATTTTTCACATTAATACGACTTTTAAATCTGTTATTACATGTTTTAAAACACATGATTAAAAGATTTTTTGTATTAGTGGGACTTCATTTGCATAATTATGTGTTTTAAATTCATGTTATTACATGTTTTTGAAAAAGATGTTAACTTCATTTTGATCCTTGTAGGCTTTGTCGGACGATCTGTAGAAAATGTGAAAAAAAATGTAAAAGTGTAATGATAGAAGCATAATGCCTTTCATATAGAGTGTGCTGTGAAACAGTGTGAAGACTGGATGTAATATCTGCATTCTGTCTGAAACTTTAACTTAACATCTTGATTCTGATACGCTTTGTAGCCACTCAGGACTATAAATGCTATCTAACATTATTTGAAATAAATTTTAAGTTAATTGGCATACAAGATTTCACACACAAGAATCTGTGACAAAAAAAATGTAAATAATAGATGAGGGTGACACAGCAATGTATATTCTAATACCTTATTTATGCACCTTGATTATACAAACATGTTATCGTTAAAGTATTTTAGTAAATTGAAGCTTTGATCAGAATGGATATGTCTAGGTAAAACTGTAAAGCAGCCTGCTTGCTCACACAGGTATTCAGAACTATTGTTGCAAGATTTTCAACTGTAGAAAAAATGTGGTTGGTTATATTTTGCAGGCTGAAGACTTGATTGATATGTACTCTTACCCTCATCTTGTCCAAGCTCTTTTGTGGCAGCTTCTTCTATTGTCAAAATGCTTTGAAATTTTATTTTTACCTTACCACACAATCCCGAGTTTTACCGACCTTAACCCTTTACCACATGGCAATCTTTTTAACCAATCTACATGTATATTGAAAGCATTCCCAGTTGACAACTTTCATGTGAGTTGAAAAATAGAGTTTAGCTTCAGACAAATAGAAAACATTGTGAGAAAAGGAGAAAATGCTGGTTACCAGCATTTTCTCCTTTTCCCACAATGTTTTCAAAAGGCCTATACATCAGGGTCGTTAAAACTCGGGATTGTGTGGTAAAGGGTTAAGGGGGTAAAGAGAGGGGTGGAGAGAGGCAGGTCAAAAGGAAGGGAGAGAGGAATACATGTACAATCAAACTTGGCAAATATTGTTGTCAACTCTGATTTAATCAGATTACCAACTGATATTGATACACAAGTTTGTTGCTGCAATTCTCCTGACCTTACAAATTGTCACTCTTGCTCGTTTAACTCTTTACATCACAGTCCAGAGTTTAAATGACTCTGAGAAAGAAGTCTTTTGAAAACAATGTGGGAAAATGACAAAATGCTGGTTTTCTGTTCTACCAAACAAAAGTTTCAACATTTGAGCCATGTTTGATTTGCCATCTGCAAATGCTGGCAAATTTGATAAGTCTAGAATTTTGTCCTTTGTTAAAAAAGTCACAGTATACACTCGACTATAAGGTCCCCTCACTTTAAAGAACCCCCCCCTCCCCCCCATTACAAATTAGGAATTTCTTTAATTACCTCCTATAACATGCAGATGGAGAAAGTGTCTCTTTGTGTTGATTGTCAGGAGAGTAGAATTTCAAGATGGAATTTCACAAAGTCCTGTAATTAAGTGCTTATAGGATGCTTCCCCTACTTTAAAGGGCAAATCAACAAGTTTCAGATATGGTTAATTTTCAAATCTACATTTATTAAATGGTAACCTGGTAATGTTGTAATTAGAAAAAAAAATTAGTAAAAGTACTTTTTTTCAATTCATATTTCTGCTTATTAATTTTTATTGCATCGCTTATCTCCCTTACTTATTGTTGTGTCCCTTGATTTGTGACGTCATAGGAGAGCTTGTTTCAATATGGACGTTGTTTACAATAGTGAACTGAGCGATATTGAAGACGAAGAAATAGACGATTCTGGGCCGGTAAGGCCGTACATGTACGAGCCAATTTTTAAAGAAACTTTTTAAGTTTCTGGTGATGAGGATAAAAGTAACTTTTCGCCCACTGAAGACAAAAATGACGATGTTGTGCCGGACTTTTCAACGTGTTGAGTATCGCGTGCTATTGAAACACGTCTATTACGGGGCGATGGCGAACATCGCTTACAGAAATAATATTCTATACATGAGAGAATTAAGTGTATGGCATAAACTTTGTTTCACGTGAAGCATTTTCAGTAGATTAACGGGCGGAATTAAAAAAAAAAAAAAAAAAAAAGGACGGTTACAAGACAGTTCCACGACAAGACAGTTCCCCGACACTTTTGAAGACATTTCCCCGACACTTTAGTTTCATGTCAAATAACCTTTTTCTTGACTTTTACGATTGATAATCGTGAGATGTTAGTTGTAATTATTTGTTAATGGGTCCTTGTTGATATTTGTACCTTGTAAAGAATTCTGTAAACATTGACGGGTACAAGTTTATTCTCTCATGGGTGAAGGGTTCGACAATAAATCACGATTTTCATGAGAATAAGAATATTTTGAAATGCTGTTAACCAGCATGAAATTTGATAAAAGAATATGTTCCGAGATTATTAAGAGTTAATTCTCAAAATTATTTTGAAAATTATTTTAGTTGTATTTCTTACCATACAGAAATACATGAACATCAGAGAGAGGGAGAGGGGATCTACCTGTGTGAAATACTTTTTTGTGTTTACCTTGTCTACATGATCCATTCAATGCAAAAATTTCATACATGTATAGCTGTTGTATGTTCCATATAGAGCTTCTCTGTGAAAGTCTTAAACTCTGAATTGTAAGCCGTGGGAAAGGATAGTGTAAATTTGTTCACTTCTTGTTTGTCTTATGCAAATTGTTTCAATTTGGGTAAGTCTCAAATTGGTCTACTAGAGACTGAGCGGTTAATACTGACATTCCGGTCAAATTGCAGTATAGACGACTTCAGATTCATTGTAAAAACATAAAAAGAGCTGGTAACTATCAGTTGGTCCTTTATCCACAATATTTTCTATTTTTAACTCTTTACCAAATGACAAAATATTAAACAGGTCCAAATTAAAATCACTTGCAGACGACAAAATAAAGTTAAATATTTCAAAAATTGAAATTTGTTTCCAGCAGAGTAGAAAACATTGTGGTAAAAGGAGAAAATGCTGGCTACCAGCATTATCTCCTTTTCCTACAATGTTTTTAAAAGGCTTCTGTCTCAGGGTCGTAAAAACTAGGGACTGATTGGTAAAGGGTTAAATATAAATCCCACACATTGGGCACGAGTTCTGGTTTAGTTCCCAGGAAGCAGTATCTGAAGAGATTAGTACGAGTTGTATGAACTTGTTTCTCAAGAGGTGTAAAATACATGTTTAAATTGTTACCAAACGTCAAATTTATTGACTCAACCGAATTGAAAGCATTTGGAGTCAACAAATTAAATTTTACTCACACGTTTGGACTTGTCTTTAATGGGGTAGAAAACATTGTAGAAAAAGGAGAAAATACTGGTTACCAGCATTTTCTCCTTTACCTACAATGTTTTCAAAAGGTTTTTCTTTCTTCGCCATGGTCGTTAAAACAAAGGATTGTTTGGTAAAGGGTTAAACTAAGTTAAACTAAATTCCAATAAACAATCACATTTTATCAGTCATATTTAAATGCTGTGAATTTGAAATATTCTAATTTTTTTATCATTTGGGTTTGGGTTAGGCTAAACCCTTACACAGATGGCAAAACTTTAGACTTGTCCATTCCACACCGAAAGCATTTGCAGACCACAGATCAAATGTGGCCTTGACAATAGGTTTGAGGGTAGAAAATATTGTAGGAAAAGAACATAACTCTGGGTATCAGGACTTATTCCTTTTTTCACCCTGTCCTCAAAAGCCTTCTCCATTAGGGTGGTTGAAGGTCAGAATTTGAGGTAAAAGGTGAAAGAATTGGTGTGTGAGCCTGGTCAAAAACATTCTGTTTCCTAATTTAAAAAAAAAATGTGTTATTTTTAATTTCCTCACTTTTGTCTGATTATCAGAGAAAATGACCTGTGTCAAATGTGCAATTTCAAAATTTTCATACTGACATGTTCAAAACATTTTTCTCAGTAGCCTGTCTAGAAGACATAATATGGATAGGAACAAGGAAATATCCACAAATCAAAATTGTATAGATATAATTCAAAATTTGTTCAAAATGCATGTAAGTTGTCAAATCATTTTTAAGAGTGAAATGTCAAAGAGAAGTAGTGTATGGGATAAAAGCTGTAACATGGGTTTACTGTCACCAACAAACATTACAGTGTAAAGGGGTGAGATATGCAAATGTTATGCAACCATTTCCTGTATTGTTTCAACTGGTCTGGTGATGGATTAACATTTATGACTGTGACTAGGGGGAATGTAGGACGTTTTGGCTACGGACGTTTTGGCCAGGACGTTTTGGCCAAGGACGTTTTGGCCAGGTGGAAGTACAAAGTAGGATGTTTTGGCCAAATGTTATTTGAGAGCTTTTGTGATTTTGAGAGCTATATATCATAATAAAAAAACATTGTAGGAATAGAGGAAATTGTTTTATAGTATTTGACATACATGTATATGGAGAAATGTGTGAATTGATTATTTTTTTTTACTTTTTGGCAGTTATGTACAGATGATGAACTTACTCATTTTTTAATTGATTGGTGTTACAAATAGTTACTTTCAAGCCTCATTTTGCTCTTATACTCTTTCAAGAAATTGTGTTGGATGATTGCATTAATTGCCAAATATCATTTGATTGAAAAATAACTTGAAATTGCTGTTTGCAACAACAGTTTGCAGTAAAAGTCTGAAGAATCTATGCATCTTGCTATAGAAGAATGCAAATCAAAGTCAAAGAATGTTTTTGCCAATGTTAATTAAAAGTATAAAATGCATGAAATGAACTTTGAATGTTTTTTTTCTCTAAAATGGTGTACCAAAAAGCATAGAAAGTTAGTTTGTTCCATTTTTCTGTGTTCAAAAACATTTGGCCAAAACGTCCTACTTTGCACTTTCAGCTGGCCAAAACGTCCGTGGCCAAAATGTCCTGGCCAAAATATCCTGGCCAAAACGTCCGTGGCCAAAACGTCCATCCACCGACTAGGGGTAGCCAGATACTGACTTAACCCTTTACCATACAAACCCTAGATCTAGTTTCCAATACCCAAAGAAAGAGTGTTTGAAAAACAGTGTGGAAAAATGATGTTTGCTCTTCAAAGAATGATTATTATCCCTTGAAAGTTTACATCATTTGAACAATGTCGACTTTGTTATTTGCAAAATTTATGTTATGAATTTGGATGAATCTATAATTTTGTTAAATGTTGAAATCATTTGGAAAAGGGAGAAAACAGTAGCAATTTCTCCTTTGTCCAGAATGAAGCGATAATGTAGAAAAGGGTAAAATAGTACGAATAACAATTCATGTATTCCGATTTCGAGAAAAAAAGAAATTACCTACTTCATATTGGATTTTCTTTTTGGAAATTGCCGTTGCGGAATGTCTGTCTTTCGGAGTTTCGGTTTAAGGCCTATCTCCTTTCGACTCGAAGTTTCGAATAATGTCGGCACAGGGTCAGGTTTTAACCGCAGCCTAAAATTCCTATCACCAACTTCTTTTGCGAGTTTTGGACTTATTAAGAACTGACTGTCATCGAAGTATTTCAGACACAATTTCGAATGAACCGATGGCAAAAAATCTGTCGCTACTGTCTGGCCCCGGTTTAAACGTTCAATCCATAGTTTCCTCCTTTTTAATTCTTTCGGAAATTTGAACATACTAATTCTATGAGTTCCCGAATCGACGTTGCAGCCATATGCTGCACAATTTACCATTTTTTCGGCTCAGTTCTCAGTTAATACTCAGATATCTGCATACAATCATCCGCCTTCCTACTGTATGTCTACTGACAGTATACACAGACTAACTCGACAATGACGTCACACATGCACGGGAGATAAGCGAATCAGGGGAAGTAAGCCATGTACCATTTTTAGGGCCGTATATCAGCGTGACAATTCGGCCGTGGTTTATGGCATGTTACAGGGTGGTATTTATGAAAAATGGTGGACAAATGTTTAACTGACATCATTTGCAGCTGATTAAAGGAAAAAAACAGTCTGGACAAAATATTTTAGGATTTGCCCTTTAAGCTTAAAATTCCTAAAAAATTTAGTCTTATGGTCGAGTAAATGCAGTAACTCATTACCATACGACAAAATTTTAGACCTATCCAAGTTGAAAGGTTTGCAGACAGCATAAGGAATGTGGCTGAAATGCTGGAAATTGTCCTTGAAAGGGTAGAAAATATTGTGGGAAAATGAGAAAATTCTGCATACCAGCATTTTCTCCTTTTTCCAGAATGTTTTCAAAAGGCTTTTTCGTCAGGGTCATTAAAAAGCAGGATTGTGTGGGAATGGGTTAAACTTTCAATCTACTTATTGCTTTTCACTGATAGTGCAAGCTTTTTAACACTACCAAACGACAAAATTTTAGACTGGTCCAAATTGAAAGCATTTGCAGACAACAAAGTTCATGTGGCTCAAAAATTGAAATTTGTTCTGGGAAGGCTGGAAAACATTGTGGGAAAAGGAGAAAATGCTGGTTACCAGCATTTTCTCCTTTTCCCACAATGTTTTCAAAAGGATTCTTTCTCAGAGTTGTGAAAACCCGGGATTGTTTGGTAAAGGGTTAAAATGGTATTGATAATTCTCCACCAAACAATCCAGTGTCCCCTCAACAATGAGGCAAAATACTTATACATTGTACAGTGGGAACCTTTGAAAATCTTCGATGGATTTTAGAGGATGCTGTTGTTAAATAAAAGTCGTTCCCTCGTACATTTACAATCAAAAACAGGGTATTTATGTGTTTTATTTTTATACCCCCCACCTATGTAGTAGAGGGGGGTTATACTGGTTTCACCATGTCTGTCTGTCTGTTTGTCATTCTGTCTGTCTGTAGACATTTCTGTGCTCTAACTCTCAAAAGTTGTTTGATCTAGGACCCTAGAATTTCATACAAGTGTTGCCGATGACCCAAGGAGATGCCCTATTGCTTTTGGGTCACATGGGTTCAAGGTCAAAGTTACAGGTGAATTTTGTTCGAAAATCATTTGCATGCTCTAAATCTTTAGTGGTTTGACCTAGGACCCTAAAACTTTATTCAAGTGTTGCTCATGACCCATGGAGGTGCTCTATTTTTTTTTCGGTCACATGGGTCAAAGGTCAAAAGGTCAAGGTCACTAGTGATCTTTGTTTTGAAAATCATTTCCGTTCTCTGATTGTGCTGCTTCAGTGACAAGGTGGTGGTGGGGTATTTGTCTGCTTTGCAACAGTTCTAGTTTACTCTTATCCTTTTACCATACCATCCAAAGTTTTAATGACCTTGAAAAAGAAAGCTTTTGAATATATTTTGAGAAAAGGAGAAAATGCTGGCAACCAGCATTTTCTTTCTCACTTTGTTTTGTGCCCTTCCCAGAACATATTTCAGTAATTGAGTTACATTTATTTTGTCATCTGCAAATGCCTTCAACTTGAACAAGTCTAAGATTTTGTCGTGTGGCAATGCAGATGAAATAATAGGATTTGTCTTTGAAAGTGTAGAAAACATGTGAAAAGGAGAAAATGTTCTTCACAAGCATTTTATCATTTTCTTACAATGTTTTCTAATGCCCTCTAAAGAGGCTCTGGGTCATTATAAACTGGAATTGTTTGGTAAAGGGTTAACCCTTATTTTGTCAATTCAACCATTTGTCTTTCGACCAATTGCCATGGATTCATAGTGCCTTTTACAGCTTTGTTGGTCAGTGTAGATCAGAATCAGACTGCAGTCTGATCTTTGATCCACACTGTCCGCTTTTTAAACACTTAATGGCTCAGTAAAGGCCAAAATATCAAAGCAGGTGTCATAATACGTTTGACAGTCTGTTATCGTGTGGTCAGGCCATATGTTATTCGCTGGCAGAAAAAAGAATTTTAAAATCAGGCAAAAAGTAAACAAAAGACACAGCTACCTGGCAGGTTTTAACCTAGATGTGAAATTAATTTCTCTGTCAGCGACTAACACTTGGACCGACCGTACAATGACAGATGGTCATCTTCACAATAATGTCCATGCTTTTAAATGGTTTGGTATAAATTCAAATGCATTTAAACACCCGCTTTGTTTACATTTGGTCTTTATTGTTACTTTAACCCCTTACCAAACAACCCCATGTTCAACAACCGTGAGAAAAAATCCTTTTGAAAACATTATGGGAAAAGGATAAAAATTCTGGTAATCAGCATTTCCTCCTATTCCCTCAGTGTTTTATGTCCTTTCAAAGCCAAATTCCATTATTTGATTCACTTCTTATTTCTTGTCTGTAAATGCTTTTAATTTTGTAAAGTTCATAATTTTATCATTTGATAGAGATAACTATTTACTAAACAACAAAATTATAGGCTCATCAAGAGAAAAACATTTACAGAGGAACGACAAAGAATGTATGGCTGAAATGACTAAATGATTAACTTTGTCTTTGGAAGGGAAGAAGACAAAAAGAGAAAATACTTGTTACCAGTGTACTGTTTTCTCCTTTTTCCACAATATTTTCAAAAGCTTCCTTCCATAGGGTCGTTAAAATGCGGGATTGTTTTGTAAAGATATTAGACAAAAAGAAGCCAGTAAACTAAGCTAAATAGGGCTTATTCTACAGCATAAATGTCTGGTGGATTTAAGTTGTGCTTTAACCCTTTACGACACAATCCTGACTTTTAACAACCCTTAATGACGCTCAGTAAAAATGTTTTTGAAAACATTGTGGGAAAAGGAGAAAATGCTGGTAACCAGCATTTTCTCCTTTTCCCACAACGGTATTCTAACCTGTCAACGACAAATTTTTTGTCATTGGGCCTCCTTTAATTGGTCGTCTGCAAATGCTTTCAATTTGGACCGGTCTAAAATTTTGTTGTTTGGTAAAGTGTTTACTCTTTACCAAATCACAAAATTTTAGACTTGTCCGAATTGAAAGCATTAGCAGACAACAAAGTAAATGTGACTTGAAAATTGAAATTTGTATTGGGAAGGGTAGAAAACATTGTGGGAAAAGGAGAAAGTGCTGGTTACCAGCATTTTCTCCTTTTCCAACATTGTTTTCAAAAGGCCTCTTTCTCAGGGTCGTTGAAAGTTCGGATTGTGTGGTAAAGTGTTAGGGGTGAAGAGAGTAACTGTTGTAGTTGTATACTTTTGCTCAATATTGAATGTGTAATGTGTTGTTGTTGCATGTATATGTGCACATAGTTGTGTAAATGTATAAATATAGAGGGCAAGTTTGTTTTATGCCTGATTTTACTTGTGCAAAAAGGACAAGTTTTTAGATTTATTCCTGACAAAGATTTTTTAAGCCATCCAAATTTCCTTTATTTTTTCATTTGAAATTTCATAATTTTTCAAAAATCTGATTTTCTTTCACATGTATTTGAAAATAGGGTAGAGCGAGTGCACCTATTACCAAACACCTAAGCATGATAATTTGCAGTTCATAAATAAAACCACCAACTGAACTGGTGACGTCATTTGTATCATCTGTTGTGTATTCCTCACAATTGTGACTGATAACTAACGCAGTATAGTGCACCGATATCGAGTTATGGGCATTTCTACAGTGTAACTGAAGGGTTGAAATTACGAACGCTGGTTATGAATCCGAACACATATGGTTGTAAATCCGAACACTTCGGCAATTTTTAAAAAATACCATTTCAAACATGTGTTAAAAGCAGTTTATACCAGAAGTTGCGGTTACTTGCGAACACACTTGTGTATGCCAATAACGACAACTCTGGACAGATATCTATATTGAATGGGGTCCTGGAAGATATCAAGGAATCGATAATGGCATTATATGCTGACGGGATCCCAGTCTAATATCTATGGGTCACTACTAAATCACGGAACAGAACGGAACGGAAGGGGAAAAAAATCCCCTGACATCTTGTTGCCTAGTTTACGTTACTGAAAAGTTTTGAAACTTTTGTGGCCAAAAGGAGTTAATGCTTATGATGAGCAATATCTCCTTTTTGTCACAATGTTCTCATAATTTTTTTACAGCAATGCTCAAGATATCAACATAACAATGGATTTATTCTTATAGCATGAAACATGCAAATGAAACAAGCTTATATTAGTGAACGAATTTTTCCATGATAATCACACCTTCAGTGATTGAACCTAACAATATTTACATAGTTCGTAATTAAAACCAGAGTGGGAAAATAAGGTTTGAAAACCGAACACTCAAATATCTTTATCAACCACATGTAAGTAAACAAAAGACACAGTTAAGTCACTTAGTTTGTTTGATTTTCATTTACAAATATTTCAAGTTGGTTGCAGTGGTGTGTTGCTATGATTGCATTTTTCAATATTTGTGCATTATTATCCTAACTCAAAAGGCCAGCAAGCTTATCTCATAGCCCTTTGTCTATAGTATGTCCGTCTGTACATCTGTCTGTGTGTTAACTTCATTTCAGACATCATCTGAAACTACCCATCCAATTTTTATCAAACTTCACAGAAATGGTCCTGCCAAGGCCCTCCTAAGAATTTTTTCAAAAATTAATTTTAGTAAAAACCCTGGTTGCCATGGCAACAGAACTGAAAAATATTAAAAATCTTAAAATATGTATTTATCCAAAACCATAAGACCTTGGGCTACCAAATTATGCATGTATGTTCATCTAGTGGAATTCTACCAAGAGTCTTCAAATTAAAGCCCTGTTGACAAAAATGGCCCTTTTCCATGGGTCACAAGGTTTACATGGGCATACATGGCAGAAACTTAAAAAATATTCTTGTTTGTAACCATTTAGTATAGGGCTACTAAATTTGGCTTGTAGCTTTATCTAGTAGACCTCCACCAAGACTTAGAATTGTAGCCCTGGACTACAATATTTGAGCCACCCTGGTGATCATAAGTTATGCATAGAATTTACACATTAAAAATCTTCTGGTTTCTTCTCTGTTCAAGTTTTTTTGGATAGAAAATGTTCACTTTTCAGTGAAATTGATTCATTTTGATGGTAATTGTTATTCTCAGATAAGCTGAATATTTAACACGAAGTGCCAGGGTTGGTATGGTTCTAGGAAAACTGCCCCTTGCAAAATCTGCCCCCTGCCCACAGGACCCCTAGGAAAATCCCCCCACCCCCCACCCCATAAAACTGCCCCTAACAACACTCTTATGTGTATTTCATGGTTTACATGAAAAAAAAAAAAAAAATTCAGCACATCTGCACATGTGCAAGCCTCATCAGGAAGTGATGGCAAGTTCTATCAAAAGGAAAGAAATTGCCATAGATATTCCCCACTATAGTTTTATAAATTATCTTAATTTATTGTTTTAGTTCTGATACTGTAATGGAGTCACTAAATAGATGGGAAATACATACACAAAGAAATATAAGCACTTTTCAGAAATGATATGGTGAATCTACCTTTTTTCTTTTTTTTTTGTTTATTTCTAATTCACCACATCTTTTAATATGCACATTTTTTCCTTTTCTTGAGTAAATATTGTATTTCCAGTGCATTTTTTAATGTTCACAGTACAGTTTGAAGCACAAAATTAATGTAAATACTTAAAAGCGCTCGTTTAACTTTTATATGATAAAAGCTTTCACAGGAATCACTTCTTCTTAACAAAGTTAATCTTTCAAAGGGAATCTTAATGTCTTGAAAAATATGTCATTAACAAAGCATTTATGTTTTAAAGTTTTTGAAATTGTCTTTTCTTAGTACTGTTTTTATTTGTATGAATGATAATTGCTTAGACCTGCTCGTATTCACTCACACCATCTTGCCAATTAAGTGCATGCTTCTTATAATTAACCCTTTCCCAAACAATCCCTGGTTTTCACGGCCCTGAAAAAGAAGCCTTTTGAAAACATTGTGAGAAAAGGAGAAAATGCTGGTAACCAGCATTTTCTCCTTTTCTCACAATGTTTTCTACCCTGCTGGAAACAAATTTCAATTTTTGAGTTACATTTATTTTGTCATCTGCAAGTGCTTTCAATTTGGACCAGTCTAAAATTTTGTTGTTTGGTAAAGAGTTAAAATGAAGTGGAGCGATACAGGGCCATCATTGCCCTCTCATTTATTCTTAGTGGGCTGAGTCAATGAAATGGATCTTTTCAGTTAAGAAAAATAGTTGAAATAATGCTACTTTTAAAATCTTAAGACATTTCAAGACATCATGCTGAGTGCTGTGTTTTGGATCATAGCATATTTTGTCGCATTCACTGTTTTTCTCTCCTAATTTTATTTGTCGTTATGTTATGTACGAGGGATGTCTGAGTGCAAAGTATTTAGACTTTTCCCATAACTTTACTATTTATGAACAGTTTATCAGTACCAAAGTTTGGTGACATATTATTGGACATGTCATTGATACATGCTACAAATTTCATGAAAATACAATGATCAAGTTAAACGTTACAAAGGATTAAAAAAAAAAATACCACTAACTGCTACATGGCACACAACATAACACCAGTTTGACTTTGCTTAAAAAGTCATCTTAAACTTTTTCCATGTAGAGGAATATTTGAGTTTTGCCATCGTTAGTGCAACCTTTATCTATGAAAAATAACTTGACTGTTATCTATGTATGAAATAAACCAGGTCATCAGTTTTACTATAATACACCGAAATCGTTACCTCCAATGAAGGTAAGAGTGTCTAAGTCTAGAGGAAAACATGTTTTTGTATTCTTATGAAACACCAAGCATGCTGCTAGTGCACAGAGAACTAGATGGACGGTTAATTTGTCATACTTTAGTAAGGTAGATAGATAAAATGCACTAACATCCAAAACTGATACTGCTTCCCTTACCAGAGAGTGTCAACTGTTTCTGCTCTGCTCACTTCCGCATAGATTAAGTTGCATCCAAAGAGCCTGGATTCTGACATTGCACAAGATGCGGAAACACTGCAGATTGTACCTTCCATTCCTTCTATAAACAGTTTCTATATTGCTATGTACAACTAATGTATTGCCTGTTATAAAAGGAAAATGTATGCATACAGGTGGTAATTGCATGGAAAAAGTTTGGGATGTCTTTTTAAGGGGATGTCAAAGTGATGATATTTCGTGTGCCAGAAAGCAGTTAGTGGTGTTTTTTAATCCTTTGTAACTTTGTACTCAATCACTGTTTTTTTTATTAAATTTGTAGCATGTATGTGTACCAATGACATATCGAATATGTCATCAAATTTTGGTATTAAACTGTTCTTTAACCCTTTACCAAACAATCCCTGGTTTTTACTACCAAGAGGAAGAAGCCTTCTGAAAACGTTCTGGGAAAAGGAGAAAATGCTGGTAACCAGCATTTTCTCCTTTTCCCACAATGTTTTCTACTCTTCTATAGTCAAGTTTCAATTTTTGAGTCACGTTTATTTTGTCGTCTGCAAATGCTTTCAATTTGAACAAGTCTAAAATTTTGTCGTTTGGTAAAGAGTTAATAGATGAGTTATAGGAAAAGTCTACATTCTTTTTGGACAACCCTTGTAGATGTATTTAATTGTTGTTTTGTAAGTTGAGGGCTGCAGTATGAAAATAAAAGTTGTTATTCTACTCAGGTTTTTTTTATAACTCTTTACCAAATGACAAAATTTCGGATTTTTCCGAATTGAAAGCATTTGCAGACAACAAACTAAGTGTTGCTCAAATGAGGGAAAATGTACTTGGGAGGATAGAAAACATTTTGGAGAAAAGCGAAACTGCTGAATACCAACATTTTTTCCTTTTCGCACAGTGTTTTAAAGAAGCTTTCCTCTTCAGGGTTGTTAAAACACAGCATTGTTTGGTAAAGGGTTCAAAATATAAACTGCTTATATTAATTACTGTACTGACAAACATTGCTTTATGCAAGCAATGCATATACATAGTTACCTTAGTGTTGCAATTGTATGTATTGGTCTTATATTGATTTTGTCTCTGTGTTTTTAAGTAAACAGTATGTTTGATTTTCAGGTATGGGCAATATGAATTTTATGATTATATTTTTCATTTTTACCTTCTAATATTGTGTTTAATTTTTCTTTTTCAAGTTTTTTCTGAGCTAGAAATGCTTTGTTTTTCAAGTCCCCATTCTCACATGAGAATTTTTGCAATATTGCTTGACCATGAAACTGCTATACAAATTCAAAAGATATAAAAAAGCTGGCCTATTTGGTGTCTACCACAACTAAGGCCTCTACCAAATGACAAAATTTTTAGACTTGTTCACATAGAAAGCATTTGCAGACTCCAAAAATAAAGTTGACTCAAAAATTGAAATCTGTCTTGGGAAGGGTAGAAAACATTGGGTGTGTGAAAAGGAGATAATGCTGGCTACTAGCATTGTCTCCTTTTCCTCAATGTTTTCAAAAGGCTTTTTTTTGGGGGGGGGGGGGGGGGAATAGTGTGGTAAAGGGTTAAACCTATTCCAAACAGTCCCGAGTTTTTGAAATTTTTGCTACAGAAGGAGAAAATTTTGGAAACTTGCATTTTCTCCTTTTCCCTAAATGTTTACTACTATTTCAAAGACAAATCCCATCATTTGACCCACTTGTTATTTGTCTTCTGGGTACGTATTCACCAACCATTCTTAAGAACGTTCTTTGTCTCCAGAATTTTCTGTACTTGAAAGTAACACAACTCCTGATTGGCTTAACCAAATGGTTTAGCCAATCAGGAGTTATGTTACTTTCAAACTTAGAAAATCTTAGAGAACAACACAATTTTAGGCTTGTCTAAATTAAAAGCAGTTAAAGACAACAATTTCGGTGTGGCTCAAAAAGAAGATTTCTGTCTTTGAAATGAAAAAAAAAACCATTCTGGGAAAAGGAGAAAATGCTGGATACCAGCATTTTCTCTTTTTTCCCACAATGTTTTCAAATGCCTTCTTCCTTGGGGTCATGAAAAGTTGGGATTGTGTGGTACAGGGTTAAGTATCAAACTGCATGTTTTGTGCAGTCTCATCTTGATAGACTTTACATGTATCTGTTAAACCTAATCTAATTGTAACAGATATTTTTTCATATTTAACCCTTTATCACACAATCCCTTGTATTAATGAACCTGAAGAAGGTTTTTGAAAAACAGTGTGGTAAAATGAGAAAATACTGGTATCTAGCATTTTCTCCTTTTTCTACAATTTTTTCTACCGTTTTTAGACACATATCCCATCATTTGAGCAACAGTTAATTTGTCTTCTGCAAAGACTTTCAATTTGGACTGGTCTAAAATTTTGTTGTCTGGTAAATTGTTAACTCTTAACCAGAGGACAAAATTCTGGACTTTACCAAATTTCAAAGCATTTGCAGACAACAAATGAAGTGTTGCTAGAATAACAATTTCTGTCTTTGATAGGGTAGAAAACATTGCTGGTTACCTGCATTTTCTCCTTTTCCCACAATGTTTCAAAAGCATTTCTATCAGGGTTGTTAAAAGTCGGGATTGTGTGGTAAAGGATTAATGGATATAGTAACAACAAGTAAAGGATCTGTTTATGAATATGTACTATACTAAACCTGCATCATATTTTCAGCATGTATAATATATTCTGTGATAATTTACACATCAATATAATCCCTATCATATTTAAGATATATATTCATATAACCCTTTACCATGCAACTCTGGGTATTAATGACCCCTAGAAATTGTCAGTAAAAATTCCTTTGCTCAGACAGGTATAAAAACAATTGTATCGAGAGATGAGAAAATAGAGAGCTCAGGCTAAGAAGCAATTTAATGATGACAATGGCCATTACACATGCCAGAATTATCAGATTATCAAGAATCAACTAAAGTATTTTTAGCTCCACTGGCCGAAGGCCAGCGGGCTTATGTCATGGCCTGTTGTCCGTCGTGCGTCCGTCCGTCCGTCCGTCCGTGCGTTAACTTTTTTTTAAAACGTCTTCTTCTCTGAAACTACCCATCCAATTTTGATGAAACTTCACAGAAATGATCCTGCCATGGTCCTCTTCAGAATTTCTTGAAAGAATTTAATTCCTTCAAAAACTCTGGTTGCCATGGCAACAAAACTGAAAAATTTTGAAAATCTTTGAAAATCTTCTTGTCTGAAACCGTAAGGCCAAGGGCTACCAAATTTGGCATGTAGCTTTATCTAGTGGACCTCTACCAAGTTTCTTCAATTTATAGCCCTGGGGTCAAAATTAACCCCGCCCCGGGGGTCACAAGTTTTACATGGGCTTATTTAGGGAGAACTTTAAAATTCCTCTTCTACCTAGCCATAGGGCCCAGAGCTACCAAATTTGGCATGTAGCTTTATCTAGTGGACCTCTGCCAAGATTGTTCAAATTATAGCCCTGGGGTCAAATTAGGCCCTGCCCGGGGGTAACAAGTTTTACATGGGCTTATATAACAAGTTTTACATGGGCTTATATAGGGAGAACTTTAAAATTCTTCTTTGACCTAGCCATGGGGCCTAGGGCGACCAAATTTGGCATGTAGCTTTATCTAGTGGACCTGTACCAAGGGTGTCCAAATTATAGCCGAGGGTCAAATTTGACTTCGCCCCGGGGGGTAACATGTTTTACATAGGCGGGCTTATATAGGAAAATCTTTCGCATCTAGCTATAAGGGCTAGGGCTATCAAATTTTGCATTTAGCTTTATCTAGGGGGTCTCTATCAAGGGTGCCCAAATTATAGCCCAGGGGGTCAAATGTAGCCCCACCCCAGGGGGTCACAAGTTCTACATGGTCTTATATAAGGAAACTTTAATAATCTACTTGTACATAGCCATATTTAGGCCTAGGGCTACCAAATTTTGCATGTAACTTTATATAATAGGCCTCTACCAAGAGGGCCCAAATTTTAACTTTGGGGGTCAAGTTTGACTCCACACCAGGGGTCACAAGTTTTACATTGGCTTTTATAGTGAAAACTTGATAAACCTGTGTCATGGATCACATATTTTACAGGGCCTTTTATTCAGCAAACTTGTTTTACATGACTTTTTATTGGGCAAGATTAAAAAATCTTTTTGTTTATAACCACACATTCTAGTTTCATATTGTAGGTCTGGGGTCAAAATTGCCTTCATTCCAGGGATCGCAAGTTTAACATGGGCTTCAAAATATTGTCACTTCAATTTAAACATTAATCAAGGGAAATAACTCTTTTTATGAAAGATAAAGTTTGTTACTATTTACCTCCCTTGATTATCAAGCTGCAGTGATACATGATTGGTGCTAGACAAGTTTTTTAGCTCCACTGGCTTTATATTGTGGACCTCCACCAGGATTCAAATAATTATAGCTTTGCAATCAAAATTGGCTTTGCCCATGGATCACAACTTTCTCGTAGGATTAGATAGAAAAATGTTTGCATGTCCTCAATTTGAAATCAATTTGCTGAATATTGTAATGTTTGGCTTGTAGTGTTTTTACTTAATAGCCAGTGGAGCGATACAGGGCCATCATGGCCCTCTTGTTTTGGTGTATGTATATGACAGTTTTTTCCAGGACTATTGAAATTTTTAGAAAAATCAAAGATCCTTCGATGTTCAAGACTCCTACTAATGAGGTCTTATTGTACATAAATGTAGATAAAATTAATACAAATAGGAGAGAGGGGAAACAGACAGACACAGACAGGTCTAGTATTGCTGAAAATCATTGCTAAAGTTGCAAAAATGTTCATGTTGTTGTTGTGGTTAGTCATTAAACGTGGAAAAAAATGAATAGTCTATTCTTTGTTATCAGCTTTCTTGTAGCACCTTTCTGCTTGTAATAGTGCAAGGTGTGAGTGCAGATCATTACTAGACACCAGAATTTCAGACATGTCCAAACTGAAAGTATTTTCAGACAAGGAATAACATGCTGCTCATATGGCCTGCAACACGCGAAAAAGGGGCATTCGGACATTTGCGTAAACTGTCGTCTCGGATCAGCCTGCGCAATCCACGCAGGCTAATCCGAAATGACACTTTCCGTTTTTATGTAATTTTCTGTTTTGCGCAAGTCTACTGTAACAAAAACTAGTGTAGTCGTAAAGTGCCGTCTCGGATTAGCCTGCGCGGACTGTGCAGGCTAATCCGAGACGACACTTTACGCAAATGTCCGAATGCCCCTTTGCGCGTGTTGTGAGCCATATAATATGAGTTGTCTTTGTAATGGTCAAAAACATTGAGGGAAGAACAGAAAATGCTAGTTTGCAGCATTTAACCCTTGTTTAGTTCCACTGGTTGAAGGCTAGTGGGCTTATGTAACATCTTCTCACAAAAACAATCCTGCCATGGCCCTCTTTAGCATTACTTGAAAGAATTTGATTTTGGTAAAAACTCTGGTTGCCATGGCAAAAAAAAACAAAAAAAAATATTGATAATCTTTAAAGCCTTGTGGGTCAAAAATGGCCCTGCCCCGCGGGATTACCATTTTTTATATGGGCTTACATGGTGAAAACTTTAACAAAAAAATCTTCAACTAGGGCTACCAAACATGTCATGTGGCTTTATCTAGTGGATCTCCACCAAGATTCTTCAAATTATAGCCTTGCAGTCAAACATGGGCCCACCTAGTGGTCACAACTTTTACATGGGCATATTATAATGAAAACTTTAAAAATCCTGTAGTTCCTGACCATAAGGCCTTGGGCTACCAAATTTGGCATGTAGCTTCATCTTGTAGACTTGTACCAAGTTGTCCCAATTAAAGCCTTGGGGTTAAATCACACAGTCCCAGGGGCCACAATTTTTACTTTGGCTTATAAACAGAAAACTTGAACAACCTTCTGGTACCTAACCATAAGGCCTATGGCTACCAAATTTGGCATATAACTTCATCTAGTGCACCTCTACCAGAATGGTTCAAGTTATAGCCCTTAGGTCAAAATTCGCCCCACCCCAGGGGTCACAAGTTTTACCAAACAATACTGAGTTTTTACAACCCTGAGAAAGAAGGATTTTGAAAACATGGTTGGAAAAGGAGAAAATATTGGTAACCAGCATTTTCTCCTTTTCCCACATTTTTGACCCTTCCCAAAACAACTTTAATTTTCGACTCCCACTTGATTTGTTATTTGGAAATGCTTTTAATTTGGAACAGTCTAAAATTTTGTCCTTTGGTAAAGAATTGAAGTACTATAAAACTTGATTTGTTTGTTTCATTGTATGGTGTTCAACTCTGCTTTCAACATCATTTCAGTTATATTGTGGTAGCCAGTGCATCTATCCATGCTTTTGTGCACTTTCTTTTATCAGTACTTCATATAATATTCTTCCAAAGCCAAATGCTGCTTTCCCATATTAACATCATCAAAATATCATGATCAGTAGTGACATAGAAATGAATCCAGTCACAATGGCTATCATCATATTTCAGAAAGAAATTGGCCACGCTGGGGATTCGAGTCATTGACCATAGCATTTTAAGCCCTGTATGTCACTGAGCTACTGGGCGTGGCCATAAAAGGATAAACAGATATACTGGCATGATTTAAAGAAGAAACTCGAGGAACACATCTGTAGATGCACTGACCACACTGGCAAAACTGACCGCTGAAAATGGTGTTAACCATTAACCCTTTACAAAATAACTCTGTACCACACAATCCCTACATTTATAGACCCTGAGAAAAACAGCATTTGAAAACATTGTGGGAAATGGAGAAAATGCGGGGTACCAGCATTTTCTCCGTTCCTTACAATGTTTACAAAAGTGTTAATTTTCAGGGCGGTCGAGAGACAGGGTAGTATGGTAAAGTGTAAAGGCATTGGATCTTTGTTAAAGAAATCCTAGTTTGATCCTCACTTGTCAAACTGGCACTCTGAATATGTAGGACGGTCCTTGCCAAGGCAATCAATGGCCCTGATGTGAAACAAATAGGTGAAACATGAGAACCATATACATGTGGCTGTAATCTGTGTAACCCATTACCACACGATCCCGAGTTTTAAAGATCCTGAGAAATAAGGCTTTTGAAAACATTGTGGGAAAAGGAGAAAATGCTGGTAACCAGCATTTTCTCCTTTTCCCACAATGTTTTTGACCCTTCCAAGAATGAATTAAATTTTAAAGTCACATTTGATTCATTTGCAAATTTTTTGAATTTGGACTAGTTGAAAATTTGTCGTTTGGTAAAGAATGTCGCGTCTTGGATAATACTTTCGTTTTTAGCTCACCTGAGCACAACATGCTCAAGGTGAGCTATTGTGATCGCCCTTTGTCCGGCGTCCGTCAACAATTTCTCCTCCTTAACCACTGGGCCAATCTTGATGAAACTTGGCAGGGATGTTCCTTGGGTGAAGCTCTACCAAAGTTGTTCAAAGAATTGAATTCCACACATAACTCTGGTTGCCATGGCAACAAAAAGGAAAAAAATACAAAATCTTTGAAAATCTTCTCCTCTGAAACTAGAAGGCGTAGAGCTTTGATATTTGGTATGTAGCATCTCCTAGTGGACCTCTACCAAGTTTGTTCATATGATCCCCCTGGGGTCAAAACTGGCCCTGCCCATCACAAGTTCAAATATAGGAACAAAGAAGGAAAACTTTAAAATTCTTCTTCTCTGAAACTGGAAGGCATAGAGCTTTGATATGTAGCATCTCCTAGTAGACATCTACCAAGTTAGTTCATATGATGCCCCTGGGGTCATAACTGACACGCCCCGGGGGTCACAAGTTCGAACATAGGAACAAAGAAGGAAAACTTTAAAATTCTTCTTCTCTGAAGCTGGAAGGCATAGAGCTTTGATATTTGATATGTAACATCTGCTAGTGGACCTCTACCAAGTTTGTTCATATGATGCCCCTGGGGTCACAAGTTCGAACATAAGAACAAAAAAGGGAAAACTTTAAAATTCTTCTTCTTTCAAACTGGAAAGCCCAGAGCTTGATATTTGGTATGTAGTGGCCCTCTACCAGGTTTGTTCATACGATGCCCCTGGGGTCAAAACTGGCCCCACACCAGGGGTCACAAGTTTAAACATAGGAACAAAGAAGGAAAACTTTAAAATTCTTCTTCTCTGAAACTGGTAGGCATAGGGCTTTGATATTTGGTATGTAGCATCTCCTAGTGGACCTCTACCAAGTTTGTTCATACGCTGCCCCTGGGGTCAAAACTGGCCCCGCCCCGGGGGTCACAAGTTAGAACAAAGGAACAAAGGAAAACTTTAAAATTCTTCTTCTCTATAACTGGAAGGTGTAGAGCTTTGATATTTGGTATGTAGCATCTCCCAGTGGACCTCTACCAAGTTTGTTCATATGATGCCCCTAGGGTCAAAACTGGCCCAGCCCCAGGGGTCACAATTTTGAACATAAGAACAAAAAAGGGAAAACTTTAAAATTCTTCTTCTGTGAAACTGGAAGGCTTGGAGCTTTAATATTTGGTATGTAGTGAACCTGTTCTAAGTTTGTTAGCCCACTTGAGCACAACATGTTCAGTGAGTTCAAAATTGGGTCACCTGGGGTCATAAACTAGGTCACTAGGTCAAATTAAAGAAATACCTTAAGGGCACTCTAGAAACTACATTTATTGCTCAAATGACCTGAAATTTGGTCAGAAAGTTTGTCTGGATGAAATCTCAGATGAGTTTGGATTTTGGTCACCTGGGATCATAAACTAGGTCAAATTAAAGAAATACCTTTAGCGCATACTAGAGGCCACAATTTTTGCTCAATTGACTTGAAAATTGGTCAGAATGTTTGTCTTGATAAAATCTCACATGAGTCTGAATTTGGGTCAACTGGGATCATAAACTAGGTCACTAGGTCAAATTGAAGAAATACCTCTAGGGCACTCTAGAGGCCACATTTATGGTTCAATTGATTTGAAAATTGGTTAAAATGTTTCTCTTGATGAAATCTTAGATGAGTTCAAAATAGGGTCACCTGGGGTCATAATCTAGGTCACTAGGTCAAATTAAAGAAATACCTTTAGGGCACTATAGAGTCCACATTTCTTGCCCAATTGACTTGAAAATTGGTCAGAATGTTTGTCTTGATGAAATCTTGGATGAGTTTGGATTTTGGTCACCTGGGATCATAAACTAGGTCACTAGGTCAAATTAAAGAAATACCTTTAGGGCACTCTATAGGCCACATTTTTTGCTCAATTGACTTGAAAATTGGTCAGAATGTTTGTCTTGATAAAATCTCACATGAGTCTGAATTTGGGTCAACTGGGATCATAAACTAGGTCACTAGGTCAAATTGAAGAAATACCTCTAGGGCACCCTAGAGCCCACATTTATAGTTCAATTGATTTGAAAATTGGTTAAAATGTTTCTCTTGCTGAAATCTTAGATGAGTTCAAAATTGGATCACCTGGGATCATAATCTAGGTCACTAGGTCAAATTAAAGAAATACCTTAAGGGCACACTAGAGGCCATATTTCTTGCCCAACTGACTTGAAAATTGGTCAGAATGTTTGTCTTTATGAAATCTCGGATGACTTTGGATTTGGGTCACCTGGGATCAAAAACTAGGTCACTAGGTCAAATTAAAGAAATACCTTTAGGGCACTCTATAGGCTACATTTATTGCTCAAATGACCTGAAAATTGGTCAGAATGTTTGTCTTGATGAAATCTCAAATGAGTTTGGATTTGGGTCACCTGGGATTGTAAACTAGGTCACTAGGTCAAATTAAAGAAATACCTTCAGGGCACTCTAGAGCCCCACATTTTTTGCTCAGTTGAATTGAAAAATGGTCAGAATGTTTGTCTTGATGAAATCTCGGATGAGTTTGGATTTGGGTCACCTGGGATCATAATCTAGGTCACTAGGTCAAATTAAAGAAATACCTTTATGGCACTCTAGAGTCCACATTTTTTGCTCAATTGACTTGAAAATTGGTCAGAATATTTGTCTTGATAAAATCTCACATGAGTCTGATTTTGGGTCAATTAAGGTCATAAACTAGGTCACTAGGTCAAATTAAAGAAATACCTTTAGGGCACTCTAGAGGCCACATTTTTGGCTCAATTGAATTGAAAATTGGTCAGAATATTTGTCTTGATCAAATCTTACATGAGTCTGAATTTAGGTCAACTCGGGTTATAAACTAGGTCACTAGGTCAAATTAAAGAAATATTTTTAGGGCACTGTAGAGGCCACATTTCTTGCTAAATTTACTTGAAAATTGGTCAGAATGTTTGTCTTGATGAAATCTCTGATGAGTTTGGATTTGGGTCATCTGGGATCATAAACTAGGTCACTAGGTCAAATTAAAAAAATACCTTTAGGACACTCTAGAGGCCACATTTTTTGCTCAATTGACTTGAAAATTAATCAGAATGTTCGTCTTGATTAAATCTCACATGAGTCTGAATTTGGGTCAACTGGGATCATAAACTAGGTCACTAGGTCAAATTAAAGAAATACCTTTAGGGCACTCTAGAGGCCACATTTCTTGCTAAATTGACTTGAAAATTGGTTAAAATGTTTCTCTTAATGAAATCTAAGATGAGTTCAAAATTGGGTCACCTGGAGTCATAATCTAGGTCACTAGGTCAAATTAAAGAAATACCTTTAGGGCACTGTAGAGGCCACATTTCTTTCTCAATTGACTTGAAAATTGGTCAGAATGTTTGTCTTTATGAAATATTGGATGAGTTTGAAATTGGGTCACCTGGGATCATAAACTAGGTCACTAGGTCAAATTAAAGAAATATCTTTAGGGCACCCTGAGGGCCACATTTATTTCTCAGTTAAGTTGAAAACTGTTCAGAATGTTTGTCTTGATAAATATTTTGATGAGTTCTAAATTGGGTCACGTATGGTGATAAAGTAGGTCACTAGGTCAACTTACGGAAATTTCTAGTGGATGCTCTAGATGCCACATTTTAAGCTCAATTGACCTGACAATTGGTCAGAAATTGAATTTTGCACGTGGAGTGAAATTTCGCCTATTGACTCAGGTGAGCGATCCAGGTCCATCATGGCCCTCTTGTTCTTTATTTTGGGGTCGCTATACGCCCCTGCTTTTTCTGATGCCTCGACTGTTACAAGTTTGATGAAGTGCTGAAAACTTTCGCAGCACTGAAACTAGTAGGAATTTTGATTTTTTTCCTGCAGAAAAAAACCTACAATTTCAGCATTTATTTTGTTGCTAGAAGTTCCTAAGAATTGTTTCAGATGTCGTGGCAAACTTTTGAAGCCGGAGGAAAAGGTCTAAATAGCAGAAATAAGCAGGTCAACTTGGATCCCCCTTTGTGGTGATGCGATAAATTTGTCCATAAGCGCCCGTGTAGCTCGTGCAAATCCAATTGCGGTGTAACAATAGGTACCCGACAAAAAGTTACACAGATGCGTAACAAGGATAATGCCCCTTTTATGGTGCTGCGAAAGTTTTAGCCGATATCTGGCCATTTTGAAGAAAAACTTTCGCAGCACGAGAAGAGGGACCATGTAGAAAAATCTCAATTTGCACGCACACGAGATGCAATTGTTGTATTTTCATGCTGCCGAAAGTTAATTGGAAATGCTCTGGATTTCAGGGCAAGCTTTTGATGTTCAGAAAATTGTAAGAATTAGTCGAAATATTGAGTCAAACTTTCGATCCCCTTTTCTCGTGGCGCGTTTTTTGTGCTCGAAATCAAGAAATTTTTTGTGAAAGCTGTTCGGCCCCTGACCAATCGTACCTTAAGTAAATTAAAGAGTTTTTATATGCAAAGTGTCCTTATAATGTTTTTTGCTTGTTTTGTTTGTTTTGTATGGACTGTGTGGTCGTTGACTCCATTTAAAATTTAAGTCACGTATATCAGTACAAACAGTGGACCTTTGCAGATGTTTCTCATGTTGCTTTACCTATCACAACGCACGTCATTTCATTCACACTTGCTAGCATGAGGTTTCAGGACAATTTTCTTTTAAAACTTGTCCATTAGCAGACGATAAACTAATTGGCACTAATCTTTCAAATGGCAGCAAGCACTGTAGAAAAGAAGAAAATGCTGGTTATCAATATTTTCTCCTTTGTCAGCAATGTGTATATGTATATTCTTCTGGCATTTTTCTCGCAGTGGTTATAATGCAGGATTGTTAGTTAAGGGTTAACAAAGTCAGTATAATGTTTCATAGTAGGAGATGCATGAATTCATCAAATGTGGATTTCCGATCCATTATTTGCCGAGCAACGATTTGGACTTGCAACTCTTGGGTTCACAGACTATTCATCTCCTTCCGTGGCGCCGCTAAATTTTTCCCTAAACTCAAAAAACTGAGTTTGTTTGTATGCTTGATTTCTTTATCGCCGTTTCTAAACAGCATTTCAGTTATAAAAACGTGCCAATTTACCTTTTCACGTATTTCCTTTGTTTCAAGGATTTGTATGCCCTCGGGTATATAATTCCTATTTTTGGGACAAGCTAACGAGGAGTTTGCTGTACTAAATCCTTTACCGGTCGACAAAACTTCAGCCTGTCCCTATTAAAGGCACTTTGAGACAGGGGAAAAAAAATGTTTCAAAAAATGTCACAAGCAAGGTGTAAAGCGTGTGTCTTGCAGGGCTCGAACTCGAGACCCTATATATCAGGGCAAGTGCTTTACCACTGACCTACGCATTCCAACGAGGAATTAAGCAAACACTTATCATTTTATTATTGTGAAAGGGTAGATTAAAAAAAAAAAACATGGAAAGATGTTGGTTAAAAAACTGCAACAAGACATTTAAAGAGGCAGGTGGTTTATATTTCTGCTTCAGATATTTTGCGTTGGCCAGTGCACCTATCCACGGACTCCTTCACATGTTGGCAAAATTCATTTATATCGATAACAAATTTCAGTGCGACATGATTCATTCGTCTGTCATTGCTGAACTTTGCGTCGACTTTGTCGATATTCAGCTATTGGCTTGGAATGAGCGATAGGAACGTATGCAAAAGGTGCACTGTCCGTTGTGACTTAACTGAACTGACGGAAACGGCGTTAACTCTCAATAAAACGACAAAATATTGGTCAAGTCCAAATTCAAAACATTTGCAGACGTCAACTACAATGTAAATCAGACATAACGAAATATTCCTTGAAATAGTATAACTTTTGGCGAGACTTGAAGGTCAAAAGTGATCTCTTCCTTGAAACGGGTCCACTTACCTGTTACCTTGGGTCCATTCTGTCGTTTATGTCTGCATTTCCTGCAAATTCTCTATTCCACTTTTTTTTTCTCCGCCAGCAATCAGAATTTATTTTTGTGAGTCCCGAAGTACAGCAAGTTTTCTTCCATTTAATTTGATATTATTTTTTCCTGTTCTAAGACATCCATGTTTGTTGTTTGAGTATTAAAGATGCCCGTCTACAGCCGGTGAGCAAAAACGATGTTAAATTTCAAACAATTTAGAATGGTACAGAAATCAGCCCTTTGTGTAAACATGGATAAATTACTGACATATATGGTGTAATTGAAAAAAAGAAACATGGAGATTTGTATTAGAAACCGAACATTGGTCAGAAGAAAACTGGCTGACGATCGAAGCTGTAAAAAATGGCGGTGCGTCACGGAAATTTATCGTTGGTTTCCGCCTAGAATCGGATACCGTGTAATTTGCATATAGGCCGCGACCTCCGTCTGAAAATCGAGGCTGCAACAGAGAAGCCTCCATTTTCCTTTGTTTACCTCATTAGACGCAGGGCGAAGGTCAAATAGGCCTATAGTCACGTTACAGATTGCATGATCATCATACGAATCTACCCGAGTGTATAACGGATATATCGAAAATCTTCGATTCAAAAACCGGAAACGACGAGTGTGTTTACATGGAAGGCCGCAAGTCAGCGAAATGCATTTTCTATCGTCCGTAATCTAAGCAACCTTGCAACCGTCAGGGGCAATATTCGGCATGAAGATATAAGAATCAGTGCAAGCTCTGGCCCAAGTAAAATAATGGCCAACAATTTTTTCTTGAAAAAAATAATAGACAAATTAAGCGCACGAAGTTTGGTTTAAAAGAAAAGACATGCACATGTAGCATTAACTTTGTTTTTTACTCATAGTTTCAAACTTTCATTCACATAATCATTTCCATTACAATAATAATAATAAAAAAAAGGTCATATATATATTTAATCTTACCTTGTAGAAAATATTGTGGGAAAGGAGAATTTGCTCTATACCATTTCCTGGGATAGTGCTCCCTCCCACAATAGTTACATAAAAGCATAAAGGCTTTTAGGTCCTAGTTTCTTTTGATGAATGGTTACTCCTTTACCAAAAGACAAAATTTCATTTTAATCTTATATTGTAGAAAATATTGTAGGAAAAGGAAAATTTGTTCTACACCATTTCCTAAGGATAGTTCTCCTTTTCCCACATTATTAGCATAAAAGCATACAGACATTTAAGTCCTAGTTTCTTTTGATGAATGGTTACTTCTTTACCAAACAACATTTTTTTTTTTATTGTAATAAATGATGTGCACAAGTAAAGGAGAAATTTTCTATTACATGATGAATTACCTCCCTTTATTATCTGCTGACCTTAATTATTTTCTAATAAGGTCAATGAGGAGGATAAAATGTCTTAAATAAAGTCATTCACTCGATAGTACCTAAACAGTGAAGTGGACGAGGTTATCAACTTAAGCCTTTAAATTTAATTTGAAATTTCATACTGCTATTCACTGGTACCACTGCTAAATCCAATACTGTAAATGCAGTTAAATTTTCCTTAGTTTATTATCTTTTTTAATTGGCGATAGTTTTCGTTTAGGATGACCCATGTTGACGTATAAGTGAAGAATGATAAGATTTTAAGGGTTCAAGAATAAGATTTATTAGAATAATGTCAACATGTCAATTAAATTCAATTATGAATTATTGTTTTCTTTTTGTTCGCCGACATTTAAACAGCGCCGGTTTACGTTAGCAATGTAAATGAATTTATGATATCTAATTGGTTTCCTGTAGTCGCCATCGCCGTTTCTGGCGGTAGTGAAATCCAAGGCATTCTATCACTGCGTTGAGTAAAATAGTCAATCAAAATTTAACGTGAAATAAACAAATAATCGCGTTCTCCAATTAACGGCTTAGAATAACATGACACGCATTGTGGAATATACAAGCCAACTGTGACCTGTCGATTACCTAAGGTTGCGTCCGTCGAGGTGTGAAACAAGCGATTACCACATTTCTGGTGCAAATTAGCGCGTGATCCAGGCAAGTAAAGGGAATTTTACCCGACTTTTTTGGGGAATAAATTAATCGACAATTTTTATCGACAATTGGAAGAATTAATCGACAGCTGAATTAATTAATCGACCATTGTCGATAATGTCGATTGGCAGCGCGAGCACTGAAGAATGACTATATTTTGATAAAATAAAGACAAAATGAGTTAAAACTGGCTTAAGATGAGTATAAGGGCCTCTTTAAGGTGCTTTATTTGTTTATATTCAAATTTTCATGCTCTAAAACATCTAAAAACACCCCTTTCTAATATTAGTTTTAAAATCTTTACCAGATGACGAAATTTCAGACTTGTCCGAAGTGAAAACATTTGCAGATGACAAAGAAAATGGGGAATGCTCTGGAAAAACGGGGTTTAATGATGCATCATACAGAGCAAGTCATCACATAACTCTTGACCCACAAAATCTACTTTGTCTAACAAACCAACTGAATCTTGAGATAAGCTGGTACTTCGAGCAGCAGAAAATTGACCAATAGCATAAAAATTCGACCCAGGTCTACCTGAACAGCCTGTGCTCAGATCTTAATCCAAATTGTTGTTAGAAAAGGAGTAATTGCTGCCATGATTTATGTGTCAGAAAATAAAAAAATGTACACATACAGTAATATCTTTTAAAGTAAAGTTTAAAGGGCAAATCAACAAGTTTCAGATATGGTTAATTTTCAAATCTACACTTATCAAATGGTTACCTGGTAATGTTGTAATTAGAAAAAAAAATAGTAAAAGTACTTTTTTTCAATTTATATTTCTGCTTATTAATTTTTATTGCATCGCTTATCTCCCTTACTTATTGTTGCGTCCCTTGATTTGTGACGTCATAGGAGAGCTTGCTTCAATATGGACGTTGTTTACGATAGTGAACTGAGCGATATTGAAGACGAAGAAATAGACGGTTCTGGGCCGGTAAGGCCATACATGTACGAGCCAATTTTTAAAGAAACTTATTAAGTCTCTGATGATGAGGATAAAAGTAACTTTTCGCTCACTGATGACGAAAATGACGATGTTGTGCCGGACTTTTCAACGTGTTGAGTATTGCGCGCTATTGCAATACGTCTATACATGATAAAATTAAGTGTATGGCATAAACTTTGTTTCACGTGAAGCATTTTCAGTAGATTAACGGGCGGAATTAAACAAAAAAAAAAAAAAACGGTTTCAAGACAGTTCCACGACAAGACAGTTCCCCGACACTTTTGAAGACATTTCCCCGACACTTTAGTTTCATGTCAAATAACCCTTTTCTTGACTTTTACGATTGATAATCGTGAGATGTTAGTTCTAACTATTTGTTGATGGGTCCTTGTTGATATTTGTACCTTGTAAAGAATTCTGTAAACATTGACGGGTACAAGTTTATTCTCTCGTGGGTGAAGGGTTACACAATAAATCACGATTTTCATGAGAATGAGAATATTTTGAAATGCTGTTAACCAGCATGAAATTTGATAAAAGAATATG
Source organism: Hippopus hippopus (assembly GCA_946811185.2). Classification (NCBI taxonomy): domain Eukaryota; kingdom Metazoa; phylum Mollusca; class Bivalvia; order Cardiida; family Cardiidae; genus Hippopus; species Hippopus hippopus. Next base: position 7,576,194 of record OX328102.1, on the reverse strand, counting down.
TTCCGAGATTATTAAGAGTTAATTCTCAAAATTATTTTGAAAATTATTTTAGATGTATTTCTTACCATACAGAAATACATGAACATCAGGGAGAGGGCATCTACCTGTGTGAAATACTTTTTTGCTGTTTACCTTGTCCACATGATCCATTCAATGCAAAAATTTATCATACATGTATAGCTATTGTATGTTCCATATAGAGCTTCTCTGTGGAAGTCTTTAACTCTGAATTGTAATTTTTTCAGTTCTTATTTGTCTTATGCAAATTGTTTCAATTTGGGTAAGTCTCAAATTGGTCTACCGTCTACAAGGGACTGAGCGGTTAATTATGACATTCCGGTCAAATTGCAGTATAGACGACTTCAGATTCATTGTAAAAACATAGAAAGAGCTGGTAACTATCAATTGGTCCTTTATCAACAATATTTTCTATTTTTAACTCTTTACCAAACGACAAAATATTAAACAGGTCCAAAGTGAAATCACTTGCAGACGACAAAATAAAGTTAAATATTTCAAAAATTGAAATTTGTTTCCAGCAGAGTAGAAAACATTGTGGTTAAAGGAGAAAATGCTGGCTACCAGCATTATCTCCTTTTCCTACAATGTTTTTAAAAGGCTTCTGTCTCAGGGTCGTAAAAACTAGGGATTGATTGGTAATGGGTTAAATATAAATCCCACAGATCGGGCACGAGTTTTGTTTTGGTTCCCAGGAAGCAGTATCCGAAGAGATTAGTACGAGTTGTATGAACTTGTTTCTCAAGAGATGTAAAATACATATTTAAATTGTTACCAAACGTCAAATTTATTGACTCAACCAAATTGAAAGCATTTGGAGTCAACAAATTAAATTTTACTCACATGTTTGGACTTGTCTTTGATGGGCTAGAAAACAATGTAGAAAAAGGAGAAAATACTGGATACCAGCATTTTCTCCTTTACCTACAATGTTTTCAAAAGGTTTTTCTTTCTTCACAAGGGTCGTTAAAACAAAGGATCGTTTGGTAAAGGGTTAAACTAAGTTAAACTAAATTCCAATAAACAATCACATTTTATCGGTCATATTTAAATGCTGTGGATTTGAAATATTCGAATTTTTTATCATTTAGGTTAGGGTTAGGCTAAACCCTTACACAGATGGCAAAACTTTAGACTTGTCCACTCCACACCGAAAGTATTTGCAGACCATAGATCAAATGTGGCCTTGACAATAGGTTTGAGGGTAGAAAATATTGTAGGAAAAGAAGATAACTCGGGGTATCAGGACTTATTCCTTTTTTCACCCTGTCCTCTAAAGCCTTCTCCATTAGGGTGGTTGAAGGTCAGAATTTGAGGTAAAAGAATTGGTGTGTGAGACTGGTCAAAAACATTCTGTTTCCTAATTTTAAAAAAAAATGTGTTATTTTTAATTTTCTCACTTTTGTCTGATTATCAGAGAAAATGACTTGTGTCAAATGTGCATTTTCAAAATGTTCATACTGACATGTTCAAAACATTTTTCTCAGTAGCCTGTCTAGAAGACATAATATGGATAGGAAAAGGCAAAATTTGTTCAAAATGCATGTAAGTTATCATATCATTTTTAAGAGTGAAATGTCAAAGAGAAGTAGTGTATGGGATAAAAGCTGTAACATGGGTTTACTGTCACAGACAAACATTACAGTGTAAAGGGGTGAGATATGCAAATGTTATGTAATCATTTCCTGTACTGTTTCAACTGGTCGGTGATGGATTAACTTTTATGATCATGACTAGGGGTAACCAGATACTGCCTTCACCCTTTACAATACAAACCCTAGATCTAGTTTCCAATACCCAAAGAAAGAATGTTTGAAAAACAGTGTGGGAAGAAAATGATGTTTGCTCTTCAAAGAATGATTATTATCCCTTGAAAGTTTACATCATTTGAACAATGTCGACTTTGTTATTTGCAAAAGTTATGTTATGAACTTGGATGAATCTATAATTTTGTTAAATGCTGAAATCAATTGGAAAAGGGAGAAAACGGCAGCAATTTCTCCTTTGTTCAGAATGAAGCGATAATGTGAAAAAGGGTAAAATAGTACGAATAACAATTCATGTATTCCAATTTCAAGAAAAAAAGAAATTGCCTACTTCATGTTGGATTTTCTTTTTGGAAATTGCCGTTGCGGAATGTCTGTCTTTCGGAGTTTCGGTTTAAGGCCTATCTCCTTTCGACTCAGAGTTTCGAATAATGTCGGCACAGCGTCAGGTTTTAATCTGCATACAATCATCCGCGTTCCTACTTTATGTCTACTGACGGTATACACAGAGTGACTCGACAATGACGTCACACATGCACGGGAGATAAGCGAATCAGGGGAAGTAAACCATGTACCATTTTTAGGGCCGTATATCAGAGTGACAATTCGGCCGTGGTTTATGGCATGTTACAGGGAGGTATTTATGAAAAATGACGGACACATGTTTAACTGACATCATTTGCAGCTGATTAAAGGAAAAAAACAGTCTGGTCAAAATATTTTAGGATTTGCCCTTTAAACAATATTAGATTACCAGTTTGTATAAGAAAAGGATTAGGGGCTTAATGTGTTTGCAAAAAGTATCAACCCAGGGTAGAAAGATTTTGCCACTGGTCAATTTTCTGCATGTCAAAGGACCAGTTAACCTCAGATTCAGTCAGTTGTTTGACAAAATGGATTTTATGGATCCATAGCTATGCCATGATTTGCTTGGTTTAATGCATTGTGGAGATACATTAAACCCCCATTTGCCAGAGCATGGCGCCCCCCCCCCCCCCAAAGTTTGGTACATACAGCAAAATTGAAGCCTAGATTTAACCAGTTTTAGAAGGATGATTTCATGATTGTCCGTGGAAAATTTGTTTTTTGACTGAAATAGGGTTCAATCAACCTACAAATCTTGGGAGATATAAGGAAAATTAAGAAAATTTCATTAATTTTCAATCTTTTGATGTGACACGATTATGAATCTACACTGTCAATAATTTTGTAAGAAAATAGAACCAAAAAAAAACCCCCCCCTTGAATCTGTAAATATTTCAGTCTGTATTTTTTTTATCCTCTTGTCTAACTGGTATGGAATGCTGTGGCATCACAAAAGACATGCTGTTAAACAAGAATGCCACGAGACCTATTTCACTCTACAGACTTATGAATGGGAAAGGCTTGAAACAAAAGATGGAATAATACTGATAGTTGTTGCATTTTTAATAATTAATACATCTAAGCATAACCATAGACATCAAAATGAGCTGAACATTCCTTATAATGGAAACTTGAATGTTTACAGCTGTTCAGTGAGAATTAAGGGAGATAAATGGTATAGAATATTTAGCATTAGCAACATGAGTTATTTCCCTTTGACCATTTTGAAGCTTAGCCTTAGCTTTGGGCTGTATTTTAGAATATGCCACAGAATTCCATTAACCCTTAAGCTGCTAAGCGCGACTCACTGACCTTTTGCGGACAGTGTAGATCAAGATCAGACTGCACACAACGTGCAGTCTGATCTTGGATCTACATTGTCCAATAAGGAAAAAAGTATTATTGTTCCCCAAAACATGACTTTGAAATGGCAATATTTGGGTATTTACCATCGAATTGAGAATTTCAATTTAGTTATTTAGCAGGATAAGGGTCAAGTGGTATTGCTTGAGAAGATTTTTTTAAGATTTTCAATTGTTTCATTTTTGTTACCATAGTAACCAGACTATTTTGGAATCTATTCCTTTGAAGGAACTCTGAAAAGGAACATGATAGGGTCAGTTACACTAATCCTATACCAAACAGTCTAAAGTTTTAATGACCCTGAAGAAGGCCTTTGAAATCATTATTGAAAAAGGAGAAAATGCTGGTAACCAGCATTTTCTCCTTTTTCCATAATGTTTTCTACCTTTTCAAGGATTAATCCCATTACTATGCCACCTTTGTGATCTGCAAAGGCTTAAATGTCTGACAAGTCTTAAACATTATCATTAGGTGAATAGTTGAAGGTCAATATTGGTTTTGACTAGTTTCAGTGGAGAAAATGTTTGAAATGAGCCATGCTCTGGGAAAAGGGGGGTTTAATCATCTTCATGATGCATGATACTAAGCGTGTCATCATATAATTATGGATCTATAAAATTAATCATGTCTAGAAATACAACTATCTGAATCATGAGGCACACTGTCCATCAACATGCAGTTAATTGACTGATGGAATATAGTTTTGACCCAGGCCAGCATGCAAGGACTGCACAGGCTGGCCTGGGTTGATAATTTTTACAGCTGCATTAAGCCCCCTCTTCACAAAGCATGGCCCAAACAAAAGTCAACTATACAGGCATGTACTCATGGAGGGACCAAAAGGAACCCTGACATACACCACATAGGAACATGACATACAAGTAATCTCTCTGGCCTTCACTCATTGAATCCAATACAAAGAAAAACAAAATTACGACAAAGTTACGACAAATTAATTTATTCTAATACATGTAAATAATCTTACAACATTAAACATCATCATTAATAGAGACCCAAATTCCAAGGTATCTCTTATCAAATACATGGAAACAAGTTAACTCAAGACCTCCTTCAATTGACTTTTCTAATTAGTAGCACTTTTGAGAACTAAAGAGGGCTTTCGAAAACATTGAGGGAAAAGAAAAAATGCTGGTAACCAGCATTTTCTCTTTCTCCGACAATGTTTTCTAGCCTTTCAAAGACAAATCCTATCATATGAGGCACATCTAATATTTCACCTGCAACTGCCTTCAAATGTAGCTCATATAACTGTACTTGTGTTTAAAAAGGCTAAAAAACATTTTAGGAAAAGGTGCATAATGCTAGATTCCAGCATTTCTTGTTGTTTCAAGATGCTTTTGAAATTTTCTTAATAAGGGCTGTAAAAAAAATGAGCTCCTTAGGCAAAGGATTATTCATACATAACATGATGGAAAAACACCAGAAACCTTACATTTTTAGACATGGTTTCATGAAATAATACAAATCATTATAATTATAAACATGGAATTCTAAATTTGTAACAAAAATTCCAAGTAAAAGTTTAAGGGATAGTTTCTAAGACACGATATTCCTTATCAAACTCTGAAACCATCTTTGATAAAAATGTTAGGACTTAAAAAAAAGTCACACAGGGAATGATGGATTAAGAATCAAACTTTCAAAATCATTGTTGAAAAAGTATCATTTGCTTGTTACAATTGCTCCTTTTCACTTAATGTTTTATGTATCCATAAAAACAAAATTTATCCTGAATCATGAATAAGACGGATGCATTACAAAAATAACATTCTCATAGAAGGAAACTTTCACTAGAATATTTTGTTCAGAATGGAACTAGTGCTGTTTTTTAAAAGCCAACCGAATCATTTTCTTAAATTTGACAAATTGAAAACACATTATCCAAATTTTTCTCCAGTATCTTGAAACTATCCTTCGAAAATTTACTTACAAAAGACAGAAAACCTGACAATATTAAGATCCATCCAAGTTTCCCTCATTTCTGAGTTTAGAAACAAGGATTTCATAAAAAGCCTATACATTAGCTCAAATACTGACTGGTTTTCACAAAATTACACAATAAATCCCTGCTGCTGTACTCCAAATAAAACTTGACACCAGTCAACAATTAAATAGGCTGTCTAAATTTGAACCTACCAATTAACAGAAGATAAATACCAGTAACATTATTAATCATACTGTTTACTATCGTTTCCAGAACAAATCATAACACTTAAGTCCTATACAATTTGTTGTCTGCATACACTTTCAACTTGGACTTGCCCTTAAATCAGCCTGGCAATGAGTCAACCCTTGACATACAAAACCATGGATGTATTTTGCAAGGTGTGTAGGCCAAGATCAGCTTCCCAACATATGAAATCTGATCTTTATCTACACTTTTTCAGTTCTTTAGAAGTTGGTTTTCACTTACATAATTCCCATTAAATGCCAATAAACTTTATTAATCCTGTTTGTAAGACAGTCAATAACTTTAATTTAGTTATTATCAGACTGGTTTTATCTATTTCTGACACTTTTTACAATAATGTCTCACACTAACACATTCTTTTTGAATCTCTTAAATCACATAAAAGTTCTGCTTTCTTTCTATTCTGCTTCTTTGTCAGTTCCAAGTTTTAGGCTGGTCTATAGTCGACTGTTTGGTGTTGTTTTAAAGGGAGATAATTCAGCAGCAGGGTCTAACCTCAGCAACCAGACTGGGAGATATCACCCCCGCTCCTCTTGGTCACGTCTAATACAGTCAAAACCTGTGAAGTTGAAATAGAACTCTTAACACAGTCAGAATAAAATTGCCAAGAAAATCGGATAAATGGTTGATGAAGAATTTATTATATGAATTCAATGCCTTTGTGAAAACTGAAAAAAAAATCTCAGTCAAACTGAAATTATAGTCAAAAGAAGTCAACACAAATGGCTGATTATCAATGATACTTATCCACCATGCATCTCTTAGTACTGAATTTGTTTCAACAAGGTCTTTTTACAAGTAGTGCAAATTACTGAACCCTTTCACACACAATTCCGAGTTTTAACAACCCACAGGAAAAGGACTTTTGAAAACATAATGGAAAAAGGAGAAAATGCTGGTATTTGAAAAATAATTAAAATGTCATCTATAAATTCCTTCCAAGCTGATGAGTCCAAACTTTGCCTTGTGGTACAGGGTTAAAAACAGTTTGTTCGTTTGTATTGGAGATTAAAGCTGTTTTAGCAGCTTAGGTCGTATCACAGTGGTCAGTGCACCTACCCATGTGTTTCCTGGCTTTCTCACACCAGTACTGACACAACTTTCTTTCCAAGATACTGACTACTTTTCTCATATGCATCAGAAGTGGGAGATGAAAAATTGCCTGAAAGAAAGTTTGCCTCAACCTGGTATCACCACCAGGACATGAGTCAGATACACTAACCACTAAGCTACCTGGCTGAGCACTAAAAAGAGCAGTGGAGGCTTGACCCTTTACCAAACAACCCCAACTAAGTTGATACCTGATAGAAAAATCTGGACTTGTACATATCAATAGCATTTGCAGATGACAACTTATTTGTGATGGAATTTTTGGTAACCAGCATTTTTCCTTTTACTAAACTGTTTTCAAAACAACAAGAGAAACAAAAGAGAAATATGTTATGGAAAGAAAAAGAGTCTGCTCTGAATCCCATGTAAAACATTGTTACAAAACAAGCATTTTTTTTTGCTTGTGATGAGAAATGCTCCTGTTGCCATAATTTTATAGAAGGTCACTGATGGGGTATTCAGTCATATTTGCACAGTTGAAATAAACAACTACATCCATCAACCTAAAATGCAAGTTTTTACGTGCCTATAAGATTTTTTTTTCCACAAAGCATTGTGCAGTGATTGCCTTTTACAAGCAATAGTTCCTTTTCCTACAATGTTTTCTATAAAAGTTTGTAACAACAATATGTTTCATACATGTACATGTACTTACCTCTGAGCAAGTTGGATGAATACCAATGGTGTCATCAAAGTCTGCTTTTGTTGCATTCAGTTTCATAGCAACAGCATAACCTTGAGTAATTTCTCCAGCATTGGGTCCCAGGACATGAAAACCTATCACTCTCATCTGGAAAAAAAAATTAATGATATACTTAACTTTTGGCTTTAGTCAGCGAAATGGTTGTGGGGAAAGTGTGTAAGGGTGTGTGTGTGTGTGTGTGTGTGTGTGCACGCTGGGGGGGGGGGAATGGGGGGAAACAGCCTTATATTTTTTTTTACCCAGAATGCCGTCGTTGAATGTGGCTCCGACTACAGAATTCTAGCAGGGTTCCAGTATATTATCCCTTAGAATGCCTGTTGCAGCTATAGTTTTTGTTTGGAGAAACTAGCATTGAAATCAAAAAGTTTAGGATGGGGCCTTGCACAATTAAACAGAGCAAAAACTTCTCTATCAATCAAAAGATCTACATTGATTTGCAAAGCAGATAAAATTGCCTCTGATAACAAAAGCAATCTGATCTTGTCATCTATGAGTCACACATTTCAGTGTCAAAAAAAATGATGAGCCATGCTCTGGAAAGATGGGGTTTAATGCACCTCAAAGCATATCATCATGTAACAATTTTTCCATAAAATCCATTTCTTCTAACAAACAACTGAATTATGAGGTAGATGGGTCCTCTAACAGGCAGACAATTGACCAACTAAATTATGAGGTAGACTGGTTCCCTGACATGCACGAAATTGACCAATAGCAAAAAGTTTCAACTCGGGTCAGCCTGCGCTGACTGCGCAGGCTGACATGGGTTGATATGTTTGCAAATGCAATAAATTCCCTTTTCACAGAGCACGGCTCATAGTATCTAGGTAAGACTTACATTATCTGGTATAAGGCATATCAGTTTTGTGTAGCAGGTGTTATCTTTATTACTGTTATCGTGCACTACTGTCCATTCTAGTGGCTTGAAATTGGTGTGGTATACCTGAAACATATCATAAAATATGTAAATATCAAAACAATATAACAATGCCAAATAGTTTTTATGGCCTGGCATTCAAACCAACTGGCAAGACCTTTACCTACAATATACCTTAATATATAAGAAACACACTGGGAAAAGGGGGTTAAATGCATCTTCATAATTCATTATAAAAAGCAAGTTATGGCATAATATGGATCCAATATGTCAAAAATAGGGCTGAATCATGAGGTAGAATAATCCTTTGACATGCAGAAGATTTACCAATGGCAAAGAGTTTTGACCAAGGCCAGCCTGTGTGAAATGTGCAGGATGACATGGTTTGATACTTTTTGCAGATGCATTGAACATCCTTTCAGAGAGGACTCAAATGTTTGACATGACACATTTACCTGCCAAGGTGAATATTTAAGTTATTTTTTTTTCAAGCCATCAATCAAAGCAGAAGTTATCAAGTTATGACACTGATGAAATCTGGATAGAATCTTTGACAGCTCAGGTCATATTATGGTGGTCAGTGCACCAATGCACGTGTTTCCTGGCTTTCTCACACCAGTACTGACAGGTCACTGACTACTTTTCTCACATGTATCAGAGGTGAGAGGCGAAAAATCGACAAAGAAAGTTTGCCTCGACACGACATCGAACCCACAACCACCATGTCACAAGTCAGATACGCTAACCGAGTAATTTCAGACAAATTCTAGAAAGAATTCATAATTATGGTAGATCATGAAAAACTCTGTCTTAGCTCAGTTCATATTTTACAGTCTATATAATTTAGATAAAGCAGTTTGCTACTGTGTTGTTATATCAACTTCTAACACCAGATACATTTACCTCTATATTTTCTTCCCCAAATTCCTTTATTGCATCTTCCTCTGAATAACCTATACACCCATATTCAATGGGAGTAAATACAGTTGTGGCAACTTTCTTATAGTCAGTCTGTAAAATACAAATAAAATAAAGATATGATTATGCAAGAATATCTGTTAACACTAGTGGAAGCATTGCAATGTGTGCTGAAAAATAGCGCCAGAGCCAGAATCATGGACACACAGACAAGGTGGCTATATGCTCCATTGATATTCTTCCTGGGTCCATTTAAATTTTTTGTTTAAGAGAAACAAATTATTCTCCTCTGAATTAGCTCTTTAACACCCAAAAAAATTTTACACTTGTTCAAATGGTTCATCTCCATGATGCATTAAACCATGCAAGTCATCACATAGTTGTAGATTCATAAAATCCATATTTGTCTAACAAGCACCAGTTGGTTTTGTCTAATTACACACTATATATGCATTCACACCATTTAATGCTAATCAATCAAGCATATGATATTTACTGCAAACCAGTCGGAAATGTAGAATTTAGTTATCGCCCATAATCTCCAAAGCCACGCCTTGATTCTGCATTATATAGTGTGTATCCTGTCACCTAATCTATCACTAGCAGCGTGTATTTAGCGATGACCCACTTCAGGCAAATTCTGGAATGTTCTTTGTCTTCCTTCCAGTGTACCGAATACAAAAGATTGACTATTTGACAAGCAAAGAACATTTTATTCAAATAATCTTTATTAAGCAGCGAAACCTTATAACCCGGCCAAATGGTTTGGAAAGGACATACTGTTTTTGATGCTGTTAATCTGTCACTATTTTTCACTTTTCAAGCTACATATATAAGCTACATGAGCAGCTAAAATTTACTTGGTCGGATGTTTTTGGTTAGACGGATTTTGATTGGGTCTGGCAAAACTTTCATACCTGTCAGACCGACTATCCTATAAAATTTTCGAGTCATTTGCCAAGTCTGAAAGAGTAGCAGTTACTCATCAAAAGGAATCTCATTTACCCTGACTTTACTGTTTCCATAGAGACGTTTGGCTAACAGCTGTCCAGCCTGAATGGCGACTGGGGTCAGTTCTGGCTTGTTCTCCAAAATATCACCAATGGCGTAAATATTTGGTATATTGGTTTGTTCGTCATCGTCTACAGGTATAAAGCCAGATCTGTAACAATTTGATCAGATTATGTATTACCATCAACCCTATACCACACAAGCATTACAGATCCTGAGGAAAGGGCCTTTTGAAAACATTGTGGGAAAAGAAGAAAATGCTGGTAACCAGCATTTTCTCCTTTTCCCACAATGTTTTCTACCCTTTCAGAAAAAAAAAAAAAAAAAAAAATACAGCATCTGAGTGGCATTCAATTTGTCATCTGCAAAGCCTTTCACTTTGGACCAGTATAAAGTTTTGTCATCTGGTAAACAGTTAACATGCTAGGTATGATGAAACCTTTATCTAACAAAGCAAGGTTTAAACAACCTAAAGGAAGAAAACCTTTGAAAAAATTGTGTGAGAAAACCATTAAACCCCTTTCCACACAATCTCCAATTTTAATGACTCTGAGGAAAATGCTTTTGGAAAACATTATGGGTAACACGCTATTTATCCTTTTCCTACAATGATTTCTACCCTATCAAAGACAAGTTCCATCATTGGAGTCACACTTCAATTGTCATCTACAAATACTTCCAATTTGGAAAAGTCTATATTTTTCTCTTTTGGTGAAAGACACTTTTAGCAGAATACATCTTTAACCCTTTACCGCACAATGCCGCCTTTTAACGACCCTGGGAAAGAGGACTTTTGAAAACATTGTGGGAAAAGGAGAAAATGCTGGTAACCAGCATTTTCTCCTTTTCCCACAATGTTTTCTACCCTATCAAAGAAAGATGGCACAAATGCTTTGAATTTGGATAAGGCTAAAATTTTGTCGTGTGGTAAAGGGTTCAATAACACATGTTTGGGTCTCAGGAATTCAACATTGACATTTGCAGCTACTCTGAACCTTAACCAAACAATCTTGTGTTTGTATGACTCTAAAGAGAAAACAAAATTTGAAAATGTGTGGGAAGAGGAAAATATGCTGGAAATCAGTATTTTCTCTTTTTTCCACAAAGTTTTTTACCCTTTCAAAGCCAAAACCTGTCGTGTAACCCTTTATCAAACGAAAGATTTTTAAACTTGTCTAAACTCGAAGCAGTTCGAGACCACCAACTAAATTTGGTTCAAATTAGAAAAGTTGTCTTTGAAAGGGTGAACAGCATTTTGGGAAAAGGAGAAAATGCTGGTAACCAGCATTTTCTACTTTTCCCAGTATGTTTTCAGAAGCCTTATTTCTTCGGGTCGTTAAAACTTGGGATTGCATGGTAAAGGATTAATCCACCTTTGATCTAGTGTACGTGTAAGAACTTGAGGAACACTGTGATTATGTCTACTCTCAAAAAAGGCACTCACTAAATACTATACTATTTACCATCTCAGTACCACAGAGACAGACATTTCAAATTTGCACTCTGAGTGCCAATTTCCCTCTCTAAATTTTGGTGTTAGGTTTAGAGTTAACCCTTTGCCAAAGAATTGGGGGTTTAAATAACCCCAATGAAAAAGGCTTTTGAAAAGATTAAATTCTGGTAACCAGCATTTTCTCCTTTTTCCATAGTGTTTTCTATCATTTTCAAAAAGAGAAATCCAATCATATAAGCCACATTCGTCATCTTCAAATGTATCCAAAATGGACAAGTCTAACACTTTGTTGTGTGGTACAGAGTTAAGCATAAGGCTTACTTATACTCACTTGTTCACTTTTACTCCAACTTTGTCCAAGCCTATATTGGAGGTACAGGGGTCACGCCCTATTGCTAGTAATACCTGCACAAAACAAACAAAAACAATCATTCTAATATATTTCAGTGTGAAACATGTCCAAAAATTCAGTATTGTAACATTGTTGACTAATTAATCAAAACATTATACAAAAGAAAAAGAAAAGTCAAAGCTTTACTATCAAACTTTTGGCTGAAAAAAATTTTGACAGATCTTGCATCTACATTGTCAAATAACATAAGATAATTCTCTTGTAATTTACTTGTCTGAAAATGTTCATCTAGCCATTCAAAGGTGAAAGCAACCACATTTCGTTATAGTCATCCAGCAGAGCTACAAAGTATTGTTAGAGAAAGAATGTCAGCACCGCATCAGGGTTTTTTCTGACCCCCTGTTTCTTTGAATTTTTGTCCCCCGTTTTCTAAATGACCCTCAGAATTTTTAAGTGTGCCTTCTTTTATTCATTTGAAGGGTGTCAAATGACCCCTGCACAAGAAAGTCCAGGGAAAACTTTGACCACTTGAAGGTGCCAACACTTGGCTGTGGGTTCCTTTAAACTCTTTACCAAATGACAAAATTTTAGACTGGTCCAAACTGAAAGCATTTGCAGAGGACAAATTAAATACTGCTCAAATGGCGAAATTTACCTTTGATAGGATAGAAGACATTTAGGGAAATGGAGAAAATGCTGCTTACCAGCATTTCCTCCTTTTTCCACAATGTTTTCAAAAGGCCTTCTCTATCAGGGTTTTTAAAACTCAGAATTGTGTGGTAAAGAGTTCAGACAAGTTCCTTGTATAAGGGGTATAACTGTGTCAAAAATACTGTTAGAGTTACATGCCCCTCTGACAGGGTTCATCTTTTGATATTTAACAACTAGCCTAACTTCTAAGTAAACATCATCTCACAGTAAGAGAATATGAGAAAATATATAACATAGATACGAGACAATGTCCCAAATTTTTGCAAGCCAAAAACACAGGAAAAAAAGAGCAAAAAAAGGGGTGTTTTTCTTACAGTGTTAAATTCATCTTCAAATTGTTCTCCATCTCCATACTTTCCTGTCACCTTCAGTTTACCAGGAGTTCCTGATTCTATCTGTTCAATCTGGTATAAAGTATAATCCATGGTAAAATCATTATAAATTACACTTTACCAAACAATCACTGGTTTTAATGACTCCAACGAAAAAGCCTTTGAAAACATTGTGGGAAAAGGAGAAAATGCTGGTAACCAGCATTTTCTCCTTTACCCACAATGTTTTCTTTAATTTCATATAAAAATCCAGTTACATGTATATGAGTATCATTTGATGTGCTGTCTGCAAGTGCTATGTATTTAGATGGGTCAAACATTTTGATATGTAGTAAAGAGCTAAAACTGTTTATCTATTCTGCCATGGTGAAAAATTCTTGGACATAGCAACCTACATCATAAATTGTCATATGTTATCATTTTATTAATAGAATAAGTCAGTAAAGTAAATAAAAAAGCAGAGGAAACTTAAAACAGACACTTGAAAGCAACATAGGGTACAACCAAGAAATTTATCATCTCTGCACAACCCTTTTGTAACACTGATACTTAAGATCTAAATTCATTGGTCAATAGTTCTGCAATATATGATTCTCATTTGTTTGTTTGAATGGTGTTTTACGCCGCTTTCAACATTATTTCAGTCATATCACGGTGACAGCTCACATGTTCATGATAAGATTCTTAAATACTTCTATATATTATTCATGAGAACAATGTTTTGTTGATCAAATGTAAATATATTGAAGTACTACAGGTAGCAAACAATGCAGGATGAAAATTAAAAGGAAAAAGACTATTCGAAGATGAAGTGACTGGCTTTCAATTCAAATGAAAGAGAAAGTATTATTTCATGCTTTTCGGTAGTTTGTTGAGAAATAATGGTAGATTATGGTATGATATTTCATGGTTACGACCAGTGAAAAATATCAATTTCACATTTTCTAACTCTTCAATTTAAGGCGGAAACAGCCGTTTCCATGCACTAGTTACCTAGGTAAATAGCGTGTGCCATTCAACCAGAGGGAAATATGACATAATTTATGTGCATTTACCATACATTTCTTGCGCTTTATGTAATATTGTGATGCATTCTTGTGTGAAGGGGGTACGCCACAGGGAAATCAGAAAACAACTAACGAAAGCCCCTCCCCCCAAAAAAGGGGGTTGGAAGCATGAAATAAATACAAAACTTTGTGCAACTCAAGTAAATATTACCAATGATGTTCACTCGATGAAATAAATTTCAATCTATCACCGAAAAAAAACAAATATCCTCTGTTAATTCAAACTTTACCTTAGTAGGTACACAAGGTCTTATGAAGTTGATTCCTTGTTCTGCCATATATGCTCCAACTTTCTCCGACATTTGTTGGTCAAACCCTCGTAACAATATAGATCGTACCATAATTGTGACATCCAACCCCAAAGAATGTAAAAATCCTCCACATTCAAGAGCAACATAAGATGCACCAACTACTAAAGTTTTTCCAGGGCAGTAGTTCAAAGAAAATAGGTCATCACTGAAACAAACAAGCACTACATTGTTCTGATACAGGCAAACAGATTTATGACACAACTCTACATATCTCTGAATCAAGCCAAGTAAACCCTTTACCAAAAAATCCTGGGATATCACAATCTTGGGGAAGAAGGCCTTTAAAAACACTGTGGGCAAAAGAAGAAAATGCTATAAACAACATTTTCTCCCTTTCCCACAATGTTTTCTACCATCTTAAAAACAAAAAATTATCTCCAAATCATTTAGTCTATTGCCTGTAAATTTTTTCAATTCAGACAAATCTAAAATGTTGAAAAGTGGTGAAGGATTTCACACTAATAGATTCAAAACTCAATCTAACATCCATCCAAACCCCGCCCACTTAATCTTACAGCAGACCTTTTTAAAATGAGCAATGCTCTTGCAAAGGGGAGCTTAATGCATGTCCCTGATGCATTATGTCAAGCTAGTCATCAGACAATTACGGATCCATAAAATCAATTTTTTGTCTAACAAACAACAGGATCATGAGGCAGACTGGTCCTTTGTCATGCAGAAAATTTAAAGATAGCAGAAAGTTTCAAGCCAAAACTTTTCACTCACGGTCACTTTTGTGCTTGTCCAAGGGCCAGACTACCTCATGATTAAGATGGTTGTTAAAAAAAGTGGCTATTATTGATATAGAAGATATTTGTTTATTTTGGTGAAAGATCGAAATTTATTTCATCAACTGAACATCACCAGTAATATTTTCATGAGTGGCACAGCCATGAGTGAAAATATTACATATGATGTTCGCTTGATGAAATAAATTTTGATCTTTCAATGAAAAAAATAAATATTCTATTTATTTCATGCTTCTACCCCTTTCTTGTTGGGATTTTCATCAAAATCCAGCACAGATGTTTTCAGTAATTCCCCATGGCGTACCCCTCCACATAGCAACGAATTACAATATTACGTAAAGCACAAAAAATGTGGTGTAAATTATGTCACATTTCCCTCTAGCTGAATGGCACATGCTGTTTACCTAGCTAACTAGTGCATGGAAATTACTGATTCTGCCTTCAAGAGTAAGAAAATAAACTCTGTATTTTTCACTGGTCATAACCATGAAAATATCGATCAATATTGCACCTTTAATTCTCGATAAGCTACTGAAAAGCATGAAATAAACATAAGAGCCATGCTCTGGCAAAAGGGGGCTTAATGCATCTGTGAAAAGTTTCGACCCATGTCAGCCTGCGCAGTCCGCGCAGGCTGACCTGGGCCGAAACTTTTCGCAATTGGTCAATTTTATATATGTCCAAGGACCAGTCTACCTCATGATTAAGTCGGTTGTTGAAAAAAGTTGCTGTTATGGATCCATAACCATGCAATCACTTGCTTGATATGATGAATCAGGCTGATGCATTAAGCCCCTTTTTGCCAGAGCACGGCTCATAATTATCTGATGGCTTGATTAGTATAATGCATCATGGAGATGACTAAAGCCCCCTTTTGCCACAGCAAGGCTCCATTAGTATACCCAGAGGTTCATACTTGATTCTTTACCAGATAACAAAATTTTGTGCCTATCAAACTTATGCAAGGTGCACTGGGGTCAATCTCATAACTGAGAGTTTTCTGAAAACTATGTAACCAATCAAAAAGGCGTTACCTTGTAATACAATATTCCTTGGCCCCGGGAATATCTGGGTATCGAGGCCTCTCACCTGTAGCCAGTAAAAATGTCTCAGCTGTATATTCCTGTTCCTTTCCTTTCTTGTCAGTTCCCTGTAAACAAAAGAGCACTGCATATGGGTGCGAACGCTCCACTGCAGTTGCTTAGTTGAAAGAGAGGCATAACTGTGTCAAAATCATTTTGGTTATCTGCCCTTGTTGTATGGGTTTCCCTTTTGATAGTTGACAGCTACTCCAAGTTTGAAGTAAATATCTTCAGTGATGACAAAGATATAAAGTATTGAAGTTTTTGCACAATGATGACCCAGATGACGATGCAGGCTAGGACAACGTCTTGATGTTTTCTTTGAAAACAGCCAAGCTAAAAACTGAAACTTTTTGAAAACATGCTCAACTGAAAACACTGGGTAAATGTTCCTTATAGAAAGGCTTTTAAAAGCACATAAATGACATCTCTACAAAGCAGTACATTCACAACATTTCCTGCTCTGTTTTTTAACCTTTTACCACACAATCCCTAGTTTTGACAACACTGAGGAAGGAAGTCTTTTGAAAACATTGTTGGAAAAGGAGAAAATGCTGGTAACCAGCATTTTCTTTTTCCTCAATGTTTTCGACCCTTTAAGAGACAGATCCAATGATTTCAGATAAATATAATTTTTGATCTGCAAACGTCCTCAATTTGGAAAAGTCAAAAATTCTGCCATGTGATAAAGACTTAAATCTGCAAAACAGACAGGCCATTTAAGCTGAATTTAACTAGGTAACTGCCAATGTGTTCAACACAGACATGTCTAAATATTTGTTGTCAAATAAATTTCAACTCTTTGTTACAAAATCCCAAGTTTCAATAACCATGAGGGAGACAGCTTTTGAAATTATTGTTGGAAAAAGAAAAGAAGCTGCTAACAAGCATTTTCTCCTTTTCCCACAATGTTTGAAGTCATATACAATTTCTCAGGTCACACATAACTTGTCATCTGCCAATGCTCTGAATTCAGACAAGTTCAAAATTTTGTTGTAAATGGTTAATGTTTGCTACAAAAAAATGTGTAAAAACAGTTTGGCAAATGGAGACACAAAATTACCTTTATTCTGTGGTTATCAATAAACTCTGCATGGGCATTAACATATTTGACTTTCTTCTCTCTAAGTTGAACTCTGTAACTCCAGTTCAAAGACCCTATATGATCCTAAGAAAAAGTGGGTGAAAGAAATTCTTAAGTGTGGCATAAAAGTAGGTTATTTCATTTTATTTCAAATATGCAAAAGTTGGAAAATGACAGTAAATAAAATGTGTTTACTTGATTGGAATAAGCTGTACTTAAATGTTTTTTTTTTTTTGGAGGGGGGGGAACCAAGTGGCCCAGGGGGGGTAGCAGTTAATGAAAAGTTAGTAGCAGTTCACTGAAAGGTTACCAGCATTTTCTTCTTTTCCCACAATGTTTCCAAAGCCTTCTCTGTAAGTGTCATTAAAACTCCATATTGACTGATAAAGGTTTAAATTAAACCATGATTTCTCCAGTGACCTAGACAACTTTGTGCAGTGCTTGATTCAAAGGTACCTTTTAGTTTATATTCTGTAAATCAAAATTTCTTGAAAAACATAAGTTAATACAACTAGATATAATTTTCTTTGCAATCATATACACTGCAAGGTTACATTCAGTAAAAAGTTGTTATTATGTGCATTTAAATAAAGGCATGGTCATTCTGGAATCAGATATGACGTCATCATACTAATTTGAATATAAATCTGCATAATCAACCCATGTTATTGATCATGTGACATTCCTACAAGTCTTTGAGAAACTCTGAAGCAAAATCTAAAAATGCTGCTAATCAGCATTTTCTCCTTTTTTCAAAATGTTTTCAAAAGTCTTATTCCTCCAAGACGTTAACACACAAGATTGTTTGGTAGAAGGTTAAACCAATTATAGATCAGATTAATTGATTGATCAATTGAATTGGAGTTTAACGCTGCTTTAACTACTTAGGTCATATCACGGTGGTCAGTGCACCTATGCATGTGTTTCCTGGCTTTCTCACACCAGTACAAACACAACTTTCTTTCCGAGTCACTGACTACTTTCTCACATGCATCAGAGGTGTGAGGCGAAAAATCGCCGTAAAGAAAGTTTGCCTCAACCATGTATTGAACTCACAACCACCAGGTCACAAGTCTGATACGCTAACCACTCAGCTACCCGAGCGGGCTATAGATCAGAAGCTTTGCACATGTATTTAGATCAGTTGTAAAAGTTACAGTTCCTGAACATAAGTACAACACAAGCTTACCTGAATAGCATTTTTCATTTTTTCCCAATTATGTTCCACTGAAATCCAAATAAAAAATCACTTAAGTATGCATATTTACAGCCAGAGGGAAAAAAAGGGCTGTTAAAACTTTATACTGTGTAAAATGGTTCAGATACTGGTCAGCTGTGTAAACATAGACAAATAACCAATAAATAAAGTGTAAGGAATAAAGAAACTTAAGGTCTGGCTTTGATTTAAAACTGGAAACAACAACAGTATTTCCTCTAATGGCCCCAAGATGAAATGCATAGCCTATTAGTCGTAATCTGTGCCACCTTGCAGCCATCAGGGACAACATTTGGCATGAATATAAAAGAATGATTATAATGTGATAAAATACAGATAAAATCATGGGTTAACACACTGGCTGAACATAAGTAAAGATGTATCTTTAATAATTACATGTACCTGCTTCAACTCTACCAAATGACAGAATTTTTGCCAGTCTGATTTGAGGCATTTAGAGAGAGAAATCAAACATGTCTAAAATACTAACAGATACAATTGTTGCACACTACACACTGTCTATCCATGGTGATCATTTGTACCATATTATGTCAGAATCAAACAATACAACTGGAAGTTATTGGCCAGACCAAAACACTAGTCATCACTATACCAAGCACTGTGACCTTGACCTTTTAGGTGGTGACACAGTTTTGCAAGCAAAAAGTCATCTATCCATGGTGCCGCATTGTTTTAGATTTGGACCATGCACCTTGAAGTTACTGAACGGCAACAAACTACCCTGTTTATCAGTGTAACACAGTTTTAACAGCTTAGGTCCTATCACAGCCATCAGTGCACCTACGCATGTGACACTTTGAAATCATCTTGGTTGTAACTGACTATGTACAGGATGTATAAGTCAATAAAGTCATTCATTCATTCATGTGTTTCCTGGCTTTCCCACACCGTACTGATACAACTTTCTTTCCAAGTCACTAACTACTTTCTCGCACGCATCAGAGGTGAGAGGCGAAAAATCGCTGGATAGAAAGTTTGCTTTCAATTCAGGCTAGTCTCAAATCTTGTAATGCGGTCAAGGGTTATCCTTACCTTTTTCTGGTACTAGCCAGCCATAGGATTTGGCATCCTGAATGTTGTGACCTGAAAAATTATGGAATTTACAGATAATGCACAAGAAAGGCGTATCTCGAATGATCTACTGCAAGGTCAAGGATGTTTTGTCTGATATGTTACTCACAATCTCTGATCAGACTGCCCAGTCTGTGCTATCTAATCTCAAACCTTTACCACACAATCCAGAATTTTAACGACCCTGAGGAAGAGGCCTATCAAAAACATTGTGGGAAAAGGAGAAAATGCTGGTGACCAGCATTTTCTCAATTTCCCACAATGTTTTCTCTCCTATCAAAGGAAACTTCTATTATTTGACCCACATTTGATTTATTGTCTGAAAATGCTTTGGGCTTCTACAAGACTTAAATGTTGGGTGTGTGGGAAAGGGTTGCTTATATGTACCAGTATACCATCTACAAAGTAACATCAAGAAGATTGCATAGAAGAAATATGTGAGGCATGTAGGTAGAGAAAGTGTATACTGCATTTTTAATGCTGCACTGGGAAGGGATTAACCAATTACTTTATGCACGACTTTCGTACTCAAAATCAACTTACTAAATCCCTTTACTTTCCAAAATGTTCTGGGAAAAGGAGCATTTGCTAATTGTAAGTTAGAGGATATGGCTTGAAAGAAGCTCATTCTGTACCTATTTCATTCTTTGACCTTCAAACATGACACCGACCCTCCGTCTATATCAACAAGTCATAGTGTTTCACTTCTACTCACTATGGCTAATAGTTGCCTTTAATTAATTTCAATGCCCATTCATTATGAAGGAGCACTGGTCTGGACAAGTCTGGTCAGATGCACAAACTCACCTGTGCAGACACTTATGAATGTGAGGCCCTCTGGAAAAAGAGGGATAAATGCATCTGTATGATACATTATACCAAGCCAGTCATTACATGATTATGGATCCATAAAATCATCTTATCGAACAACTGATTAAATCATGAAGTAGACTGTTCCTTTGACATGCAGAAAACTGACCAATGGCAAAAAGTTTTTTTCCAGGTCATCCTGTGAGGACTGTGCAGCCTGACCTGGGTCAATAGTTTTTGCAGATTTATTAAACCCCCTTTTTACAGAGTATGGCTCAAATTTATTGACAAGGTATCAATGTTACTTACCTAGTAAAGCTGCCTGATGCATCAGTTTCTTGGGTATACAGCCCACATTCACACAGGTACCTCCAAGTCCTGAAAGACAAATCATTCTTGCCAGCAAATGACATCATTTGCCTCATACAGATTAACCAATAGAGCTCAAAATTAACCAAGCAGACATTTTGAATCGAGAAATGAAACCTGAAATATTGCAATTTTAAGGTTGTTTTATTCCAGAATATCTGAGCAAAGCACAAAAGTTAGATAAAGTTCGGACTATATCATGTTTAGTGCACTCAGAACACACAGTCTGAACTTGATCTTAAGTGGCTGCAAAGGCAGACGCAGTTGCAAGAGGCTCTGTAAGAATTTGGTCTGTGGCATTTCGAACACACATGTCTTTTTCAACATGAACAAGAGAGGGAGGGAGAAAGAGAGAGAGATCACAAACCCACCCCATGAGGTTCCAATAGGTGTTGGCTTCACAAAGTCAAACACAGCAACGTTTTTACCAAGGTTAGCAGCAGTCTGTGAATACATTAAAGGGAACTGAATTATCAAATTACAACCATTACCTAATTTTTTTTCTCAAATTTGCAGCAAAGAAATGAAAATATATCCTTGTAAAGCATGCCTATATCAATATAAATCATGGTCCGACATATAAATATCTGTACAAACAATTCAAGCAACTTTCCTTTTCCTTCAACTCTGTCCAAAGTAGTAAGACAATATCTTCATTTCCAGGCAGCAATGTGTAAAATATCCTTTAACCCTTTCAGTGCTATAGTCGAAATCGGAGGCTTTTGCGGACGGCAAAGATCAAGATCAGACTGCACAGAACGTGCAGTCTGATCTTGGATCTATGCCATCCGCTTCTGCAGTCAAGCCTGTAAGATTAAGATCTTTCTGAGAATCATACTTTTTAGTATTGTATTTTCAGCTGTCAAAATGGGTTGAGTTTATATACTTGGCGCTGAAAGAGTTAACATACAATCCCTATTCAAAGAAGACTTTTGAGAGCATTGTAGGAGAAGGAGAAATGCTGATAACCAGAGTCAACAAATGAAGTTGGAAATGGGCAAACCTCATTTTTAGCTCATCTGAGCACTTCGTGGTAAGCTTTTGTAATAGTGCTGTGTCTGTTGTCTGTCATGTGTTGTCCAGGCACTCTAGAAGCCACATTTTCAGTACTATACTCATGAAACCTGGTAAGAACGTTTGTCTTGATAATAATTATCTCCGACAAGTTTAAAATTTGGTCAATACAAGCCTCCTTGTATCCACGCTTTACAAGAATGTTTTCAAAGCTGCCTCCTGCAAAACTGTTTCAGAAAGAAACGAGTTAAATCTTTACCAAATGACACACTTTCTGAGTTGAAATTGAAAGCATTTGCAGAAGACAAAATACTTGTGACTAAGAATTTCAAATTTGTTTTGTGAAGGGTAGAAAACATGGTGGGAAAAGGGGAAATTGTTTTCAAAGACATTTTTTGGGTCGATGAAAGCCAGGAATGTGTGGTAAAGAGTTTACCT
Source organism: Hippopus hippopus (assembly GCA_946811185.2). Lineage (NCBI taxonomy): Eukaryota > Metazoa > Mollusca > Bivalvia > Cardiida > Cardiidae > Hippopus > Hippopus hippopus. The sequence continues at coordinate 7,553,771 of OX328102.1, read as the reverse complement.
ATTATGAAACAAAACTGTTGTTTAACAACACTGTATCATACAGCTTTTAAAATCATTGTGTTAACCAGCATTTTCTACTTTTCCCACAATGTTTTCTACCCTTACATAGACAAATCCCATCATTTGAGCTATGTTTCATTTGCTGCTTTCAATTTTTTTTTCATTCTGACGAGTCCAAAATTTTGTCATCTGGTAATGGATTAAGACCTTAATAATATCAGGTTTCCCTGAGGTTTTCAAATCAATAGATAGCTGTTACTATGGCGATAAAATGTATTAAATAAAATGATATTAAGAAAAAAGAGTTATAATCTAACTTAACCCTTTGCCACACAAATATGAGTTTCTAAACTCCCTGAGGAAGAAACTTTCTGAAAACATTGTGGGAAAAGGAGAAAATGCTGGTAACCAGCATTTTCTCCTTCTCCCACAATGTTTTCATGCCTATCAAAAACAGAAAACACCATTTCAGCAACATTTAATTTGTCATCTGCAAATGATTTCAGTTTGATCCAAACCAAAATTTTGTCATTTGGTAAAGAGTTAAACCTTTCCCACATAGTTCTGACTAATAAAAACCTTTGCCATAATGCTTTCTACTCCATCAAAGACATATTTAATAAACTGAGTCACCTTTAAGTTTTCGTCTGTAAATGCTTTCAAACTGAACAAGTCTAAAAGTTTGTTGTCTGGTAAAGTTAAAGTCAAACAGGATAATGGTGAACCCTATCAACTACTGTTTGTTTTTAACCTTTTCCCAAATGGAAAAATTCAGATTCTTTGAAAATGAAAGCAGCTGCAGACAACAAATTTGAAGTTAGTATATACAGCTTAGCTTCTCTATAATAATAGAAAACATTGTGGGAAAAGGATAAAATGCTGGTTACAAGCATTTTCTCCTTTTTCCAAAATGTTTTCAAAGGCCTTCTTCTACAAGGTCATCAAAACATGGGATCTTCTGGCATATAGTTTAACAATGACTAATTTTCCCTCCATTTTTTCAATATTTTTTATACTGCATGTCTTTTAAATGTAATGTACTAATTAACTCCAATGCTAAAACAATTCAGCATATGCTCACAGAAGCTTTACTCCCCCCGATTGAGACAACGAGATTCAAGTACGAGACCCTCAGATTACATACCTTTGATGCTGCCAAACCCCCTGACCCTCCTCCGATGACAATAAGATCATAATCATATTTGTCTGTGGGCGGATTGATCAATGGCAATAGCTTCTCTTCTTTGTGCGCCTTCAGCGTGTCATCACAGCCACCTGTGGAAACAAGACTATTGGTTAACTCTTTACCAAACGACAAAATTTTAGGCTAGTCCAAATTGAAAGTAGTTGCAGACAACAAAATAAATGTGAATGAAAAAATTAACTTTGTTGTGAGAAGGGTAGAAAACATTGTGTGAAAAGGAGAAAATGCTGGTACCAGCATTTTCTCCTTTTCCCACAATGTTTTCAAAGGCTATTTTACAAGGGTCGTTAAAAGTCAGGATCGTGTGGTAATGGGTTAAACCACTGGATGCTCCTTGATTCAAAACAAAATCGTGGGACACACAGACAGATGCACAGACAGTCATCACTGCAGCTAAACTGACGTCGAATGCAAAACTATTCCATCTGCATTTTGAAAATTTTTACAGGAGAGTAAAAAAACCTTCTCATTTCTGTGAAAAGCACTGTTAGATCATCTTGTTTAGATATGTTGTGTTGAATTTTATTCACACAACTCAACATGCTTTGCTGAAATTTCTGGAGGGAAACATAATAAGAAATATTCATTGATTTTATATCTAAATATGTAACAAGTGTATACAGGAAAAGGTAATATACACTTTGAGCAATTCAAAAATTGTAATTCAACTACATAGATAAATCACAATACAAAAATAACAGGATAAGCTATTGAATCTAAAACTGTATACTACAATTTACTGTTTATTTAACCCATTTAACACTTTGCCGTGCAATACTGAGTGTCAAGACTTTGTGAAAGAAGATTTTGAAAACACTTTGGGGAAAAGGAGAAAATGCTGGTAACCAGCATTTTCTCCATTTCTCACAATGTTTTCTGTCCTTTTACAGACAATTTCCACTGTTTCAGCTAATTTTAATTTGTCGTCTACGAATGCTTTGGATTTGAACAAGTCTAAAGTTTTGTTTGAACAGAAAGCATTAATTTTGCAGACAACAAATTCATTGTGGTTTAAATGATTTGTCTTAAGCATGTAACAGTGTGGAAAAAGGAGAAAATGCAAGTTACCATCTGAATCACCTAACATCACCTGCAGCTGCTTTCAAGATAGACAAGTCAAAATATTTTTGTGGTAAAGAGTTGAATCTTTACCAGACATAAACATCAGTCTAATACTCATACAAGTTCAAAGAATTGCTGACAACAATCTCAATTTTAACTCAAATAATCAATTTGTCTTTGACAAATTGACAGGGTAGAAAAAATTGTGGGAAAAGGAGAAAATGCTGGTTACCAGCATTTTCTCCTTTTCCCACAATGTTTTCAAAAGCCTTTCTCAGTAGCGTTAATGCTCAGGATTGTGTGATAAATGGCTCAATAAGTCTACGCAAGATATTATATCCCCTGCCAAAGGCGGAGGGATACAGTTTTAGCATTGTCTGTCTGTCCATCCGTGTGTCCGTCCAGGACAATATCTCCAATACCATTGGATAGAATTTCTTATAAACTTTATAAGAGTGTACAATAACCTATTCCGCCGATATTTTTTTTCTTATCTAATGCAAAATGGCCAACCAGGAGCAATTTTGAGTTACACGGTTGCGTAAATTTTTGAAAAGGTCTTTTTCAGCGAGGGATATCATTTCAACGAAATTGCTCGTTAAATTGGTTTTTTGCAGCATGCACAGACATATTAACTACCACACAGGCTTTTCTTTAGAAATAATATTGGCCACCTTGAACAATATAAAAGCAAGCAATAAATGGATGTTTATAATGTTTTTTTGTGTATTCATGCTTTAAATCTTTACAAAATGACCAAATTTTCAACTCAACCAAACCAAATGCATTTGCAGATGACAGCTTAAATGAAGCTCAGATGATGATATCTGTCTTTGTTTGCGTAGAAATCATTGTGGAAGATGGGACTATACTTGATATTATGTTTTCAAAAGCCTTCTTCTATGAGGTTGTTAACTCCAGTGTGTTAACAACCATAACATGGAAGGCTCCCTAAAGTCATGGGTAACCAGCATTTTCTCATTTAACTAATCTACTCTTAACTCCTATGTTTTAAAAACCCTGAGGTGGAAGGATCCTGAAAATATAGGTAGCTAGCATTTTCTCATTTTTCAACAATGGTTTCAAAAGCCTTCCTCTTCCAGTTTTTAACTCCAGTGTTTCAACAAGCCTGACATGGAAGGCTCCCAAGGAATATGGGTAACCAGCATATACTCACACTGCTTTCTTCCCTTTCATAGAAAAAACTCATCCATAGAGTCACAGATAATTTGTCGTCTGCAAAACCATTGAATTTTGCCAAATCTAAAAATTTGTCATGTTACATCAAGTAAACTCTTATCTGAATGACAAATTTCTAGACTAGTCCTAATTGAAAGGATTTACAGATGACAAATAAGAGATGGCTCATATGATATGTCCCTGGTATGGTAGAAAATATTGTTTGAAAAGATTGATTGTTTGGTGTTTAACGCCGTTTTCAACATTATTTCAGTAACATTGCGGCCGCCAGTGCACCTATCCATGCTTTCCTGGAGTCTGTTTTACCAGTACTCCGCACAATTTTCCTTCCAAGCCACTGGCTGCTTTCCCACATAATCATTGTCGAAACAAGGATCAGCGGTGGGAGAGGAATGTGTTTGAAAAGAAGAAAATGCTGGTAACCAGCATTTTATTCTTTTCCCACAATGTTTTCAAAAGGCTTCTCCTCAGGGTCGTTAAAAGACAAGAATGTGTACACAGGTAAAGGGTTAACTTTTTACTAGATGACAGAATTTTAGACTGTCGAAAGCATTAATTCTGCAAACAACAAATACTAACCAGCATTTTCTCCTCTTTTCACAATGTTTCTATTTCAAGACAAACTTAGTCATTTGATCTATAATCAATTTTTTGTCTTCAAATTATTTCAATATTAACTCTTTACCAAACGACAAAATTTTAGACTGGTTCAAATTGAAAGCACTTGCAGACGACAAAATAAACGTAACTCAAGAATTGAAATTTGTTTCCAGCAGGGTGGAAAACATTGTGGGAAAAGGAGGAAATGCTGGTTACCAGCATTTTCTCCTTTTCCCACAATGTTTTCAAAAGGCTTCTATCTCGGGGTCGTAAAAACCAGGGACTGTTTGGTAAAGGGTTAAACAGTCTTAGAATCTAAGTTTGTTGTTTGGTAATAAATTAACCCACCCTTTACCTAACAATTTCATGTTTTAGCAAAAATGTTGGTGAGAGCCTTTGCATACATTGCGTAAAGGGAGAAAGAATTCTGGTAATTAGTATTTTCTCATCTTCCAACAATGCATTCTACTCCTTTCCAAGACAAATTTCATTTTTTGAGCTACATTTTATTTGTTGTCTGTAATTAATGCTTTCAATTTGAAGGATTCTAAAATTTCATTAACGGGTAAAGACTTATCAACTCCTTACCTGACAACAAAATTTTTGCCTGGTCCAAATTCAAAACATATGCAGACAACAAAATCAAAGTGACTCTAAAATTGAAATTTGTGTTCGTTAGCCTAGAAAATATTGTGGGAAAAGGAGAAAATGCTGGTTACCAGCATTTTCTCCTGTTCCCACAATGTTTTCAAATTCCTCCTTTTTCTAAGGGTTGTCAAAACTCGGAAATTGTGTGATAAGGGGTTCAAGAAGGCTCAATTCCAGCATGTAGAGATGGGATTTCAAATCAGTACCAATCACTCTTATAGATAATTACCATTAAAGGTATGTTAAGCGAACTGTCTTTGAAAGCATTGTAGGAAAAGTAGAAAAATATGCTGTTTATCAGTATTTTCTCCTTTTCCCATAACATTTTGTTCTCTTTCAAAGACAAATCTCACCATTTCAGCTCCATCTAATTTGTATTCTGCAAATTGCTTTCGATTTTATACAGTCTAAAATTCTGTTGCCTGATAAAAAGTAAACCTTTATCACCTTGAGGGAGAAACCTTTTGAAAACATTGTGGGGAAAAAAGAAAATGCTGGTAACCAGCATTTTCTCCTATTCCCACAATGTTTACTACCCTGTTTAAGAAAAGTTCCATCATTTGAGTCTCACTGAAATTGTTGTCTACAATGCTTTCAATTTGGAAGAGTCTACATTTTTTCATTTTGTAAAGAATTAAGCCCCATCTAATATGCTGTCAACAAAATGCTTTCGGTTCAGACCGAAAATTCTGTTAGCTGATACACAGTTAAAGAACAATCAATTTCATAATGTAGAGAAGGGATTTCAAATCAATGCCATTCATTCCCATGGATAATTACAGTTTACCGCTTTCTGCTTTATTGATTTGACAACCTGATGACATTTTATTACATGTATATCATTGATCTGAGCTGTGCTGTGGCAATAGGGAGTTTAAAGTATCTCTGTAATGCATTTTACCAAGCAAGTACATGTAATCACATAATTATGGATCCATTAAATCCATTTTGTCTACAGGCTTACTGAATCATGAGGTACAATGGTCCTTTGGCATGCAGAAAATTGACCAATAGCAAAAAGTTTTGACCCATGTCAGCCTGCTGGCAATGCGCAGGCTGGCATAGATCAATACTTTTGCAGGTGCATTACACCCAATCTGACAGATCATGGCTCTTTATTTTTCCCAACTCATTACTGTGTGAAATGAATTTGCATCTTGGAGAGCTTTTTGCTTTGAAAACAGCCTTGTAAAATGAGGATTGTCAATATAAAGTTTGAATACTTGCAAATCCAAATGTGCAGTCTGATCTTAATCTATACTGTTTGCAGAAGACACAATATAAGTTGTGCTATGCATTATACAAGATTTTTAGCCAGAATATCTCAACAAAATAGTCAATATTTATTTAATCACTACTATTCAAGTTATATGGCAAATTTCACCTATCCATGCTTTCCTGAGTTTCTTCTAGCATAGATTGGTTGAATGAATGATGTTTGAGGTTTCTTTCAACGATATTCCAGTTATTTCATGGAGACAGCTCACTTATTCATGTATGTGTATGTCCTGGGTTTTCTCAGTACCAGGTTATAGCTTTGATGTATCTTGCAAAAGGGAAACCAAGGGCAACAAAAAGGAAGTCCTCAAAGTGAGGATCAAACCCAGGGGTTTCCAGGATACAAATCCTACACCTCACAGCTGAAACCCACAGAGGAAAACATACTGGGAAAAGAAGGAAATCCTGGTTGCCTGCAACTTTTTCCTTTCCCAAGATTGTTTTCAAAAACGCTTGCCGAACCCTGGTAGCTCAGCCACTAGAGTAAAGGACTTGAGAACATGGGGTCGCTTGTTCGATTCCAAGCTTGCCCAATTTTTTTTCCAAGGAATGATGATAGATCTAGTCATTGTGACAGGATTTATCCCTCTATCACCACTGACCATTGTTTTGACAATGGTTATGTGAGAAAAAGCAGCCAGTGGCTTTGAAACAATATTGTGCAGAGTACTGATGAAAGAAACTCCAGGACAGCATGGATAGGTGCACTGGCCACCACAATATAACTGAAATAATGTTGAAAACAGCGTTAATCAATCAATCAATCAATCAATCAGTCAAACAATCCATTAAAAACGCTTCATCCTTAGGGTCGTTAAAACATAACATTTGTTGGAAAAGCATTAAACATATTGGAAATTTTTATAACAGAAAAATGCTGAAGCAAATCTGCCATTAGGGGATGTAAATGAAAGAAAAGCTTGTCCCTCAAGATTTGTTCTAATCAATATCAATGCTTTTAACTCTTTACCAAACGACAAAATTCAAGACTTGTCCAAATTGAAAGCGTTTGCAGACAACAAAATAATCAGATTAAAAAACTGAAATTTGTTTTGGGAAGGGTAGAAAACATTGTGGGAAAAGGAGGTTACAAGCATATTCTCCTTTTCCCACAATGTTTTCAGAAGCTTTCTTTCTCAGGGTCGTTAAAACTCGGGCTTGTGTGGTAAAGGGTTAAAATACTAGGACAAGGACAATTGTTGAATCCTTTTTCCGTGTCCTCAATTCACCTAACCCTTCGCCAAACAATCCTGTGTTTTCACAACCTTGAGGAAGAAGGCTTTTGAAAACACTGTGGGAAAAGGAGAAAATGCTGATAACCAGCATTTTCTCCTTTTCCCACAATGTTTTTTTAACATTCGAAACAAAAGCATCGTAATTTTCGGCACATTCATATTGTCATCTGCAAATGCTTTCAGTTTGGACAAGTTTACATTTTTCTTGTGTGGTAAAGAGTAAAACTATTACCTAACGACAAAATCTTAGACTTGTCCAAATAGAAAATGTTTGAAGATGACAATTCAGGGTGGCTCAAATGATGGAATTTGTCTGAGGAAGGTAGAAAAAATTGTGGGAAAAGGAGAGAATGTTGGTTACCAGATCAACATTTTCTCCTTTGCCCACAATTTTTTTTCCAAAGCCATCTTGCTCAGGGTCGTTTAAACTTGGGATTATGAGGTAAACAGTTAAACCCTTAACCTCACAATCCCATGTTTAATGATCCTGGGGAAAAAAATATTTGAAACAGTATGGGTAAAGAAGAAACCACTGGCAATTAGTTAAATCTGTATAAGCTGCTTGTCAAATCTTTATCAAACAAAAAAAAAATAACATTTTCCAATTGGAAAGCATTTGCCTGCAACAAATCAAATCCTGCTAAAATAATGGAAACTGTTTTGAAAAGACAAAAAACATTCAGCAAAATAGGAGACAAAGCTGTGTGCAAAAAGTTTCTCCTTTTTCTGACAAGGTTTTCAAAAGGCTTCTTCCTTACAGTTGTTAAAACTCTGGACTGTCTAGTAAAGGATTGGCTTTTACCACACAATCCCAAGTTTTAACGACCCTGAGGAAAGAGGCTTTTGAAAACAATGTTTTCTTCTTTGTCATAAACAAAAGTCATCATTTGAGTATGTTTAGTTTCTTCTCTAAAAATGCTTTCAATATCGATGATTCTAAAATTTTATCACGTGGTAAAAGGTTAATTATACAGTACGAATTTTACAGCATTTCGGTAATTTCATGTTTTCCAGTGCCCTTAATTGTCACCTGCAATTACTGCTTTTTCAAAAACAAGTTCCATTTCATTATGTGAAAGTATTTCTTCTCCATTGTGAGCATATGATTATCACTCAGTAAATCTAAATAGTAAACTATTATGGTAAGCAATTTTTTTTTAATTAAGAAATGAAGATTTTTTTTTGTTTTGTTAATTCAACCTTGATGTATATGTATATTCCAGAAAGAAAACAATGTGAAGACTGATGACATTGCTCATTGCTTTCAAAAGGATTCTCCCAAAGAGGCATCAAAAGTTGCTTGAAGGGGGCAAAATGGATTGCATAAGGATGTGATAAATATAAATACGGACAATGTAATTGTCATCTTCCTACAAGTGAGTCCTACAGTTCCCTTTTACCAACTATTCCCTTTTACCCACTCATACACAAACACAGAAATTAGCACCCTTGTTTGTTTTGTTTTTATCATGTTTAACAAAAAAAGGCTTATGAAAACATTGTTGGAAACGGAGAGAATGTTAGTAACCAGCATTTTCTATCTTTCCACAGGCAGATTTCTGTTTTAGAGTTACATTTAAGTTGCCATCTACAAAATTAATGCATTCAATTTGGACCAGTCTACTCTTTTGTTGTTTGTTGTTTTTTTCAACATTATTTCAGCTATTTCACAGTGGCATGTGTACATAAACATGCTTTCTCAGAGTTTCTTTTATGAGTGTTCCACAAAACATTTTCTCCAAACTGAGTGCCTTCCTACATAAACGTTGTCGTAACAAAGATCAGTGGTGAGAGAGGATTGAATCCTCTTGCAATGACTATCATCAATCCATTATTAGGTAACCCCCCCCCCCGGTTTCCAGCTGTGTATGTTACAGACTTAGTTATCTGGCTAAAGTTAGTGCCTTTCCAAAAGACAGCACTTATTAGCATCAAAGCAAAAGGACTTATTTCTTGTGACCAGCAACTTCTCCTTTTTCCATTTGACAACACTTTGAATATTTGCTTTAACCCTGTACCACACAGTCCCGAGTTTTAACAACCCTGAGAAAGACAGCTTTAGAAAACATTGTTGGAGAAGCAGAAAACACTGGTGACCAGTATTCTCTCCATTTCTCACAAGGTTTTCTTACCTTTCTCAGACAAATCCCATTATTTTTGCATTCATTTGGCTTCTATTATTTTGTCTGCAAATGCTTTCCATTTAGACAGGTCTAAAATTTTGTCATGTGGTAAAGAGTTAAATATTTTCTTATCTATAACTTTTACCACACAATTCATGTTATAATGACTCTGAGGTAAGTGGCATTTGAAAATATTATGGGACAAGGACATAAAACTGGTAATCAGCCCTTTCTACTAATTTAGTAGGTTTAGTCCTTTACCAAACAATTCTGAGTTTTAACTCCCCCATCCCCCAAAAAGAAAGGGCTTTGGAAAACATTGCTGGAAAAGAAAAAAAAAATGCTGGTTACCAGCATTTTCTCCTTTTCCCACGATGTTTTCTACCCTTTCAAAAAGATATCCTATTTAAGCCCCATTTAATTTGCCATCTGCAAATGTTGTCCTATGGTAAAGAGATGACTTACTCATCCATGATTTTCCTGGGTTTCAAAAGCACTGTTTACAATTGATTGAATGGCGTTTTATGCTGCTTTCAACATTATTTCAGTCATATCACGGCAACAGTTTACATATTCATGTATTTCCTGGGTTCCACCCATGCTAGGCTAAGGCTCGGAATTGTCTTGCTCAAGGACACTCTCATGAAAAACCCAGTAGATTTAGTGAGGCTCAAACTCGGGGCCTCCAGGTCACAAGTCCCACACTTCACCAATGACCCAAGCAGGTCCCTACTGCTTACAGAGTAAAAGGTTTTTCTACAGATATTCACACTAAGACAATTTCATTCTGTTGGTGTTTTCAACATTATTTCAGTTATCTCACACAGGACGAGTGCACCATTACAAAGGCTTTCACACATGTGCATGTACTTGGGAATCATCCCACTGCCTACTTACCTAGATGCTTCCCATTTATATAGACATTAGGTACTGTTTTCTGACCTGTCATCTCAACAAGTGTGGCTTGCATCTGGGAGCCATTGGCTGAAATTTACAATTTCATATCAAGCTCAGATTGTATTGACAGTACATGTATGTATGGTGTTTAACACAGTTTTCAACATTATCTCAGTTATATCATGGACCAGTGCACCTATCCATGCTTTCCAGAAGTTTCTGTTGCCAGTACTTAGCCCCAAGCCACTGGCTGCTTTCTCACATAGCCATTGTCAAAACAATCACCAGCAGCGAGAGAGGAATGCATCCTGTTGCAATAGCTATCATCAATCTTCAGAAAGAAATTGGTGGAACTGGGGATTCAAACCAGCCAACCTCTGTTCTCAAGTCCTTTATGCTACTGACTACACTACCAGGGCTTGGCTGCTCAGAGGGTAATTACAGTCTGCATTTGTAGTATCAGAGTTTCAAGTTTGAGTCTTGACGTTTTTTTCCCACCCATCATGTAAAGTAATACCTGTACTAATTTCATCACCTCTTCATGTACTATTGACTATATCAACTCTGTACCAAACAATCCCCTACTTTTGATACCTTAACCCTTTACCACATGATCTCAAGTTTTAGCCACCCTGATTGAGAAGACTTTTGAAAAAAATTTGTGGGAAAGGAGAAAATGCTGGAAACCAGCATTTTCTCCTTTACCCACAATCTTTTCTATCCTGTCAAAGAACTTTGGGTCGTTTGTATTGCCTTCCCCAAACTGGGGATTCAAACCAGCCAACCCCTGGAAAAAATAGTGGGAAAGGAATAAATGCTGGAAACCAGCATTTTCTCCTTTACACCAATATTTTCCATCCTGTCAAAGAACTTTGAGTAGTTTGTATTGCTTTCCATCATGTGGTTTGTAGAAGATTTCAATTTTGGAGAGTCTACAATTTGTCATTTGGACAAGATTTCAGGACAATAACTTTTGAAAATATTTCTGAAAGAGGAGAACATGCTAGTAACAAGCATTTTTTCGTTTTTCCACATTTTTTTTTTTTTCATCCTTTAGAAGACAAATCCAATCAATAGAGCCACACTTATTTGTTGTCTGCACAGGCTTTTACTACTGTAGAGTCTATACTTTTGTTGTTTGTTGAAGAGTTTAAAAGTTCCATCTGTAGCCAACTTATAACTGTTGCTGCAGATCACTTGAAAAATAGTGGAAAATGGAAATATGAGTAATTTCTACCCTGGCAACAATGATTTCACCTGCATTTAAGTACTAAACCATAATGCATGTCATTGACTCAAATTTTATAAGTATTCTTCTACAAATCTTTTTCAAATCTAACCCACTGAATTGAGTAATGCACTATTTCAATTAATTGTATGTATGGTGTTTAAGGCCATTTTCAACATTGTTCCAGCTTTATTGCTCTGACCAGTTCACCTATCCATGCTCTCTTGGAGTTTCTTATTACCAGTAGTTCCCACATTGTTCTTGCAAAGCCACTGGCTGCTTTCTCACCATCTTAAAACTTTCTCACATGACCATCTTAAAAACAATGTTCAGCCGTGAGAAAGGAATGAATCCTGTTGCAATGACTATCATCAATCCTAGGAAAGAAATTGGCTAAGCTTGAGATTTGAACCAACGAAACCCTAGTCTCAAGTCCTGTACTCTAACGACTGCACTACCAGGGCTGTTTCAAAGCACCTTTTGTCACAAGTATAATCATGTACAAGGGTTGTCTGGACTTACAAAACAAGAGTGTAATTATTATTAGCTAAACAGAGAGTGTAGAGCAAGATCAGGATGTATGTATGTGCATGCTGATCTTGCTCTGCTGTTTCAATATAGCATATCAATGGTTGCAAGATAAGATTAAACTCTTTATCACATGACAAAATTTTAGACCTGTCCAAATGGAAAGCATTTCCAGTCGACAAATTAAAGGTGGCTCAAATGGCAGAATATGTCCTTGATAAATAAGAAAACAATGTGGGTAAAGGAGAAAATGCTGGTTACCAGTGTTTTCTCCTTTTCCCACAAAGTTTTCAAAGCCTTCTCCATCCAGGTTGTTAAAACTCGGGATTGTGTGGTAACGCGTTAAAATAATTTATAACATTCATACCTTCTTTGTCCAACTCCAAAGCTTTATAATCCACTTTTATAGAATCAAACAATTTCTTTACCTGCAAAATGTAAATTATACAGAATGTTCAATCATTCAACCTTTACCAAATGACAAAATCATGGACTTGTCCAAACTGCTGACAAATCAAATATGGTTTGAACAATTAGATTTTTCCTTTAACCCTTTACCACATAATCCCTACTTTTGACGACCCTGAGAAAGAAGCCTTTTGAAAACATTGTGGGAAATGGAGAAAATGCTGGTAACCAGCATTTCCTCCTTTTCCCACAATGTTTTCTACCCTTCACAAAACAAATTTCAAATTTTCAGTCACTTTTATTTTGTCGTCTGCAAATGCTTTCGATTTGGACAAACCTAAAATTTTGTTGTTTGGTAATGAGTTAAGCCTTTACCAAACGATCATGACTTTTAATGACCCTGAGGAAGAAGGCTTTTGAAAACATTGTTGAAAAAGGAGAAAAGGCTGGTAAACCAGCATTTTTTCCTTTTCCCACAATGTTTTTTACCCTATCAAGGACTATTTTCGTCACTTGATTCACCTTTAATTTGTCATCTTCAAACGCTTTCAATTTGGACATGTCCAAAATTTTGTTCTTTGGTAACGAGTTATGGGGTTGATTAGTAAATTAACACTGTGGAAAATTATGTTCACTTTTTACTAGTGACTACTATTTTCTTCTTTTCCAATGATGATTTTAAGACTTCTTCCCAAGCAGCATTCACCCTTTTCCACACAACCCAGACTTTTAACAACCCTAGGAGAAAAAGGTCTTTAAAACATTGTATGAAAAGAGGAAAATACTGGTAATGAAAAGAGGAAAATACTGTTAACTAGCATTTTCTCATTTTTCACATGTTTTCTATCCAATAAAAACCAACTAAGCAATACGCAATTCGTCGTCTGCAAACACTTCCAATTTGAACCAGTCCAAAAATTTGTTTGGTAAAGGGTAAACATGCATTATGGCTCACGTCAAAGTATTGGACAGATCCAACATGCAATCAGAAAACAGTGTTGCAGATGTAGATAATCATGTATGACAAAAAAGAACCCATTTCTTACCTTCAAACAAAATGGACATGTTGACTTGCTAAACACCATGACCTTGTTCTTACTAATATAGTCCGTAATAACGGACTTTAAATCTGCTGTTGGCGGCATTTTGGCCTCGCTGTAGGCCAGTATTGGTGACCCAGCACGCTTAATCTTGTTGGTGTTAAGAAATTCTGAAAAAAAAAAGTGAATAATATCTTCAAACCTTGTCATGTCATCAGTTGCTTCAACTCTTTACCAAACGACAAAATTTTAGACCAGTCCAAATCGAAAGCATTTGCAGACGACAACATAAATGTGACTCAAAAATTGAAATTTCTTTTGGAAAGGGTAGAAAACATTGTGGGAAAAGGAGAAAATGCTGGTTACCAGCGTTTTCTCCTTTTCCCACAATGTTTTCAAATGGCTTCTTTCACAGAGTCGATAAAACTCGGGATTGTTTGGTAAAGGGTTAACCCTTCATCTGATGACTTTGTACTGTTAAAACACTAAGGATGGAAACTTTTGAACTCTTTATCAAACAGCAAATTTTCTCAAGTCTTCCAATTTGAAAGATCTGTATAATGACAAATTCAAAAGTGATACAAATGTACCAATGTTCTTTGACAGGGTAGAATACATTGTGGTTACCAGCATTTTTTACCACATTTTAACCTACAGGATTTTCTATTGTTCAAAAACACAAATCAAAATTTGCACTACATTTTGACATCTGCAAATGCTTTGAATTTGGTCGAGTCCTAAATTCTGTTATTTGATTAAGAATCAGAAACTTATCATACGCAATCTAGCAAAGGGTATGTTTTTCAAAAGCAAACATATCAGGTTTCATAAATAACAAAAACATGCATAGGCTGGCTTGTTTCCAAATTATGATAGTTTTTTTTTTTTTAATTACAAGTAATTAACACACAATAACAAGTTTTAAAGATCCAAAGCAAAAGCCCTTTTGAAAACATTATAAGACTAGAAATAGGTGTGTCAGAGACATGGATGCCCTCGCTAAATGGTATTGGTCACAGATATGTCATATGAGTGAATCCATAGGTATTACAGAAAATTGCTGTTTTGGATAACAGCTTAGACAGGGTTAAGAAAGTTTGTTTTATATATATAGCCAAGCAGATAACAGATTATTTATACCCGATAATAAAATTGAGGACTGGTCCAAGTTGAAAGCAATATGCAGACAATAAATTATATGGTTTGTATTGCATATGGTAGAAAACTTTGTGAGAAAAAGAAGAAAATGCTGGTTTTGAGCATTAACTTCTTTTTATTCAGCGTTTTCCTTAATCTTTCAACTGAGGGTTACTTATACTAAGGATTATGAAGATTTTAACTTGAGGAATGAGAGTGAGAAATATAGCAATAATAGTTACTTTGTTGGACCTCCTCTATGAGACAGGAACAAATTGGATCGAATATTATCACACTGGACTATAGTTGAAGGGTAGGCTGCAGCCTCAATATTCTCTGGCATAGTTCTTTGGATGAGTCTTTTTAAAAACCAAAACTGTATCTTCATATCACGATTCTGCTGAGCAGGATTTAATACTGGGTTGAACAGTCAATTTAAACATTTGACCTTCAACTGTGACCTTGACCTTGGGTGTATCAAAACAAACTTTTCCCATGACACTAGTACTTGTTAAGGAGAACAAGTGTACGAAGTTTTTTTGAAATCCATTGATAAATGTAGAAGTTATGCTCCGGACAAGGTCAATTTAAACATTTGACCTTCAACTGTGACCTTGACCTTGGGCATATCGAAACAAACTTTTCGCATGACACTAGTACTTGTTAAGGAGAACAGGTGTGCGAAGTTTCTTTGAAATCCATTGATAAATGTAGAAGTTATGCTCCGGACAAGGTCAATTTAAACATTTGACCTTCAACTGTGACCTTGACCTCGGGCATATCGAAACAAACTTTTCGCATGACACTAGTACTTGTTTAGGAGAACAAGTGTGCGAACTTTTTTTGAAATCCATTGATAAATGTAGAAGTTATGCTCCGGACAAGGTCAATTTAAACATTTGACCTTCAACTGTGACCTTGACCTTGGGTGTATCGAAACAAACTTTTCGCATGACACTAGTACTTGTTTAGGAGAACAAGTGTGCGAACTTTTTTTGAAATCCATTGATAAATGTAGAAGTTATGCTCCGGACAAGGTCAATTTAAACATTTGACCTTCAACTGTGACCTTGACCTTGGGCATATCGAAACAAACTTTTCCCATGACACTAGTACTTGTTAAGGAGAACAAGTGTGCAAAGTTTTTTTGAAATCCATTGATAAATGTAGAAGTTATGCTCTGGACAAGGTCAATTTAAACATTTGACCTTCAACTGTGACCTTGACCTTGGGCATATCGAAACAAACTTTTCGCATGACACTAGTACTTGTTAAGGAGAACAAGTGTGCAAAGTTTTTTTGAAATCCATTGATAAATGTAGAAGTTATGCTCCAGACAAGGTCAATTTAAACATTTGACCTTCAACTGTGACCTTGAACTTGGGCGTATCGAAACAAACTTTTCGCATGACACTAGTACTTGTTAAGGAGAACAAGTGTGCAAAGTTTTTTTGAAATCCATTGATAAATGTAGAAGTTATGCTCCGGACAAGAATGGGCCACACACACTAACGCACGCACGCACATACACACACACACTAACACACACACAGACGGACACAGATAACTCTATATGCCCCCCCCCCATTTCATGGCGGGGGCATAAAAAGGAGAAAATGCTGGTTACCAGAATTTTCTTCTGTTCCCACAATGTTGTTAACCCTATCAGAGAACTGCAGCTCATCTGTACCAATTTTGAATTTACTGTCTGCAGTTACTTTCAAATTTGAAGAGTAAACAAGCTGTTTGGGAAAGGGAAAATAGACAGACATGCTACAATGAACTAAACACAGAAAATTATGAGATATTTCAACTCAAAAACACTTTGATACAACTGTTCTCAATTCATCTTAATCTTTCACATCTTTTATCAAACAATCCCATGAAAACATAGGGAGAAATGAAGAAAATGTTGGTAAAGAGCATTTTATCATTTTCCCACAATGTTTTCTATGATTTCAATGACAAATATTTAATTTTTTTGTTTGCAAATTTTGCTCTGAATAGGATGTTGACTGAATGGCATATTACACCGCTTTCAACATTATTTCAGTCATATTAGGGCAACATCTCACATATGTATGTACACTTTGGTTTTCACCAGTACGGGACTAGGGCTCTGAGATATCTTGCTCCAGTACACTCTCATGAAAAACTCAGTATGGATCCAACTGGCACCTTCAGGTTAGAAATGCTGCATTTATCTCTGTGCTAAGTAAGGTTTCTTCAACAATATGTATAAATCTAAAATTCTTGTCTGGTACAAAGTGAAGTACCGGTAGATCTACTAGAGATTATAACAAAGAAGAACTTACATGATAGACACTGCCTACAGCACTGGATCTAATTTGCAGAACAGATAATTATTGTATTATACACTAATTTACTAAACTCTGAGTAACCCAAGGAATTTAATCCCACAACTGCTGGTTTGTTTACCCTGTGTATAACTGTGCCTCGATCTGACATAATCCAAGATATTTATAGAAATAGAATGTCCATATATTATGACACCTTGCACTTGGAAATAACAAGCAAATCAGAACAATCTGGAATGTCCCATGAGGACACTTCATGCAGATAGATCTAGTTCTTTTTCTGATCTTGGATCCGATTCCTTCTGAAAACATTGTTGCAATTGGAGAAATTGCTCATTAACCATTTTTTTTCCTTAACCCTTTACCAAACAATCTTAAGTTTAACTTTAAAGAAGCAGACTCGAAAACAGTGAAAACAGGAAAAAATGTTGGTGGCCAGAAGTTTCTCCTTTTATCACAATGTTTTCCATCCTACCAAAACAAATTTCAGTTCTTGAGCCACATTCATTTGTCATCTGCAAATGCTTACTACCCTTCAAAAGCAACTTTCAACCAGATCTACTGAGCTACATTTATTTGTCATCTGCAAATGCTTTTAATGTGGACAAGTCTAAAATTTTGTTATTGTATATTCTTGTCTATTCATTCAGGTTTACCAGATGTTATCGTTCGGACTCTTCTGGATTCAAATCATTTGCAGATGACTGAAATTTGCTTAACTCTTACAGTGCCGAATAAACCTATCAAACATTTTCAAGGTAGAAATTTGACCCAAAAAATTCCAATTTCATGGTTGCTATAGTCCACAGTGTTTAAGCAAAGCGGACAGAGTAGATTGAAGATCAGGCTACACACTTTGTGCAGACTGATCTTGATCTACATTGACCTCAACGGCAACTATAGCAATGAAAGGCGCTTTGAGGATTAAATTTGTGGATTTGTCTGTGTAAGGATAGAGCTGGGTTTTCCCTTCACTCTCTTATATGGGGGTCATTTGAACCAAAAATGACCCCTTTCAAATGAAGAAAGGAAAGCAAACATTGAAATTTTGGGGGTCATTTAGAAAATTTGGGGGTCAAAATTCAAAGAATAGGGGGTCATGGAAAACCCTGATAGACAGCATTGTGAGAAAAGGAAAAATTGTATTGAAAAGCCTCACAGTATGACAATCCATTTCTAACAAAGATTGTTTATAACCCTTTACCACATAATTCTGAGTTTTAACAGCCCTGAGGAAGAAGCCTTTAGAAAGACATTGTGGGAAAAGGAGAAAATGCTGGTCACCAGCATTTTCTCCTTTTCACACAATGTTTTCTACCCTATCAGAGAAATTCCCCAATTTTAGCCAAATTTAAATTGCTGTCTCCAAAAGCTTTGAATTTGGACAAGTCTAAATATTTCTTGTGTGGTAAAGAGTTTAAGTCGTCTGCTGCAAGTGTAAATTTGTTTCATTCACTCAGAAGATAGCCTGTAGACTGTAGTCTAAACATAACTTTTAATCGACGGCTTCAAGGACATGTGGACTAAAGAAATTTTTATGTTGACATTTACTTCAGATGTATTTCCATGTACATTGATAGCAAATATATTAAAGCGAATCAAACTAAATGAGGTTCTAGACGTAGGATCGTTTGGGTAAGGCCTAAGGGTGAAAAAGGAGCGCTTTTTTCTCAGATTTATGCGAAAGGTCAAAAGAAAGAACAACATGACACAAAGTTACAACGTTATTAACTTCGCTTTATAAGTACAAGTCGATTAACAAACCTGCTGTTATGCCAGCTTTCCTTCCAAATGCTGTGGAAATGCCGCTAATTTTCCGAAATAACCGCTTCGCAAAATGCGACATGCACAACGAGGAGTGTGTATGTTACTATAAATAGTAACCATGTCACAGCGGTGCACACGTGAGCCTTTTTCTTAACGTGTGTAATACACTATTAAAGTGAAAATGTGTTCCACAAAGGTTTGAACATCTAGCATAATCCAAATAGATCTAGATCTAGACGAGATTGCGACTTTCTATGTTTAAAAATTTACTGATATAGTTTATTTCAAAAAAGACATATCAAATAAAGGAGTATTTCAGGACAAAAATCACAAGTCTCAGAAAAGAGATTTGGGACAAGGATATACTTTAGACATGATTACGCAACCCTAACACTTTTCGAAAAAAAAAAAAACAGTCAAAACTATTTGATACTTCTTGAAAGGTATAATCCGACCTCTTTTTAACCCCTACGACGCTACACTTAGTTTAAATTGCTTTCGAGGACATGAAAGATATTGGTCAGACAGCACTAATTGTGTACTCTAACCTAATTATCTGCAACTTTGAGGCATATATATATATGTACAGAGAAATGGGTCAATATGATCTTTCGCCCGCATTTGTTTGCCATTTTGATTGTTCTTTACTGTATGCCACAAGGACTTCTTCTTTCCTTTCCTCTCTTAACCTTTTACCAAACAGTTCCGAGTTCTAACGACCCCAAAGAAGAAAGCTTTTTAAAAAACATTGTAGGAAAAAGGAGAAATTGCTGGTAGCCAGCATTTTCTCCTTTTCCCACAATATTTTCCTCTCATTAATGACTATTTGAGCCACGTTAAAGTTTGCCGTCTGCAAATACTTTCAATTTCCACATGTATATGTTTTCTGACGTGGCACTGAAGAGACAATATTGATTTTGGTTTCCAATCGAAAAACGCAAGTTTCATGAAATCCTAGAATGGCGAAATATTGTGAACTTTAGACGGTCTAAAGAAGAAAACTCAGATCTAGTCTGAGTATTCCAGAGTCGCATTCCTTGGAATTGCGGACAAGCATAACACTGAAGGGGGACAAAAATGTGTCAAGATGTAAAGTACATCAAATGATGATATCAGATCGAAGAAAGAACATCTCTCTGCAAGACAACGAAATGTTAGACATTTCCAAATTGAAAGCATTGGCATTGGCATGTGAGAAATTAAATGTAGCTTAAACAATGGGATTTATCTCCTAAGAGGTTTTAAAAAAATTGTTAGAAATAGAGAAAATTATGGTTACAACCTTGTTCTCCTTTTTCCACATGTTTGTTTAAAAAACATTCAATGTTTTAAAAAAAAACTGTGATCACATATATCACTAAACGTTCTCTAAGAAATTGCATGTTTCATCGTTTACGAAGGTTAGTGAGAGAGGTATATTGTAGATCTACATCTATAAATGATCCCTGTTTAGGAAATCCACTTCCGAAATTCGCCTGAAACTTGGAAGCAAGTTTCATTTTAATCATGCATCGGGGCGATGATCTATTATAGACTTGCACTTGAGGTGGGAATCCTTGCTAATGTTTTTTATTTTTTTTTAAATTAACTGGAATCTGCTACATAGTTTAAAAAGATTATCTATATATCACATCTCATTTTCCGCTATTTCAAGTAGACTAAACGTTTAGTAATTTCCTGTTTTTATTCATCGAGCGTTCTTGATCGAGAGAGAGAGAGGTGGCTTCTATTTTCAAACTACAAATAATGACCAAGCGTTAAAACTTCAAACCGTAACCCTACTCAACCGGTGCAGTGTTGATATAGAAATATTGTTTCGCTATGGACAGTGTGGGGGCAGAGAACGCACGATTTACTCTCTGTTATGTCCGTTTTGTACTTTAGCTTTTATATCGACGTCTTTAATTTAACGTTGTTTGGGTATTCCCGACGTTCTTCAGGGTGTTGCCATGTACTCCGTATGGGCAAACTTTTACCCAGCACCGTGTAAGAACGGCTCGCTTGTTGTTTGTCGTCGAGGGAAAAAAGAGCATTCCGTTACAATAAGGGAAGCCACTCTTCATAAATTTCGGTTTAAGGTAGTACGAGTTTTTTCCCTTAGACCATAGATAATTAAAGAATAGGTCCTGATCGGTTGGACATGGGTCTAGCTTACACCAAGTAACTTGTTTGACAAGAAGTTAAATTGAATATCGTAAAATGAATGAATGTAGTTCAGAACTGAGACGATGATTCAATAAATTTCAGTGTTTTCTATCTTTTCAAAGACACAGATCACTGAAGTCACATTTAGTGTCGGCTGCAAATGCTTACAACCTTTTCAGCGCCACAAGCGAAAATATAGACCTTTGCGGACGACAAAGATCAAGATCAGACTGCACAGAACGTGCAGTCTGATCTTGATCTATGTCGTCCGCTTGTTTAGTCCCTTTAATAGGATATTTTAACTCTTTCTGGGGTTCAGTGGAGTTTATTTCCAGGCATCGAAAGTGGTGGGCATTTAAAAATATTTGGCGCCGAAAGAGTTAAATCAATTTGGACTGGTCTAAATTTTTGTGGTCTGGTAAAGACTTCATGTTGGCTCAGCCATTTAGTTATCAGTTCTATGTTCTGCATAAAATTACCTCTATAGTTCTCTTTAATATTAACTCTTTCATTACTGAATTAATAAATTGCATTTTCTCAGAGGCTAAAAATACAGGATCAAGGAAAGTTCGTGCATAATCTAGATTATAGCAGTGGACAGTGTAGATCAGAGATCAGATAGCGGTTTTTTTTTTTGGGGGGGGGGGGGGAGGAAGTGTGGGGGAGTCACTCTAGTTGCCGTGATAAGCGGTCTTCTTGATGGAATCAGATTCTTTGATAAAAGATGGTACACACCATAGAAGTTCGCATCCATTTTGCTTTTTTTTTAAACTCAGTTGACAGTTTATTGAAATCGTGGCTGATGATGTCATACGATTTATTGATACTATTATCGTCTGCAAGAATCGCAAAAAAAAAGAGGTTTAAAAAGGTAAATCGTCGAACATTACAGCTTATCTTCAAATCACGTGATTTCACTGACGCAAAGACCCCATCCTATAAAAACAATGAATCATTTCAGGACAAAACCGTGTTTTATCCACATGGTGATGTTATGTGCTTGTCGACTTTCTCCCAGTGCAGCTGAAATCAGACATTTTCCTCATGCTGGCAATGAAAGCCTCAGATTATACATAATGCTCCCCCCACCCCCCATCAATTCCTTGTCACTTGAACGCTTTTACAGTCAAAACAAGCGTTTATTAGTGTTGATTAATTACAGTTTTAGATACTAGTATTTTTGCATTAATACTTAATTTAGCTTCAGATAACTAATAAAAGATTATTTGCATATGTTTAACAGGTACATATTGTATTTGCAACGAACGGTCTCGCAAGTGTATGTGCTGTCAATTTTGCAAATTTGGCGTTAAACATCGTGAGCCTGGACTGAAAACATATAAAAGTGGTGGGTGGGGTACGCTAATGGGAGAACTATTGTATATCTCCAGTCAGTATTACTCCTTAGGAAACCGTACATCTAGCATAAATCGGCATAATACCGGAAAATCCTCACCGCTGTACAGCTCTATGGATATATGTGCCACTGTTTTATGAGTGAAATTTTCAGAAAATCAAATATTCAGCTTCATTCTGTTGACCAATCTTGTATTTGATACAAATGGAATGAATCCTGCAAAGATTGCAATTTTTTTATGCACTATTTTGATTTTCATGTTTTTTTTTCGTGATATAGCAGAGGGGAGTTGCCGGTATTATGCACATAAATCGTCACTTGAAATACTTCTTTCTACAGAAACTCTCAAATAGTGTTGATATAAGTGCAGTAAAAAAAAAAAACGATTGCAAATGGGGGGGGGGGTAATAAAACAGTGATCTCTTGTAACTG
This sequence comes from Hippopus hippopus, assembly GCA_946811185.2. Classification (NCBI taxonomy): domain Eukaryota; kingdom Metazoa; phylum Mollusca; class Bivalvia; order Cardiida; family Cardiidae; genus Hippopus; species Hippopus hippopus. The sequence goes on along the minus strand of OX328102.1, from coordinate 7,531,164 downwards.
TTCTATTAAACAGCTGATCTTTTAAAGAGTAAAGGGTCTTTTAGAAGAATAATTGCAGAATTAAAACAGCAGTGTGAAACGAAGGAAAAGCTGGGAAATACATCCTCTCCATTATCAACTATGTTTACTGTACATTCAAGTACAAAGCCTGTTATTTGGTTTATGTTTTATTGGTCATAGATCTGCAAATGCTTTCAATTTAAACTGGCCACAAATTTTGTAACCCTTAACCAAATCGAGAGCATTTGCAGGTTGCCAATTAAATGTGCCAAAGGTAAGGTTTGTCTGAGAAATGGTAGAAAACAGTATGGATAAAGGAGAAAATGTTGGTCTCCTTTTTATACGCCCGTCGAAGACGGGACGTATTATGGGATCACCCATGGCGTACGGGCAGGCGGCGTCCAGTTCTTTGTCCGGAGCGTAACTTTGTCGTCTCCAGTCCGATTGACTTGAAACTTGGCATGTGTGTTTGTTGCAATAATATGGAGTGCAGTGTGAAAGAACCATAACTCTGCCTTGTGCTGTCTTTGAGTTATTTCCCTTTGATCGTCATTTTTACAGCATTTTCTGCTTGTCCGGAGCATAACTTTGTCATCTCCAGTCCGATTGACTTGAAACTTGGCTTTTGTGTTTGTTGCAATAATATGGAGTGCAGTGCGAAAGAAGCATAACTGTACCTTGTGCTGTCTTTGAGTTATTTCCCTTTGATCATCATTTTTACAGCATTTTCTGCTTGTCCGGAGCATAACTTTGTCATCTCCAGTCTGATTGACTTGAAACTTGGCATTTGTGTTTGTTGCAATAATACGGAGTGCAGTGCAAAAGAACCATAACTCTACCTCGTGCTGTCTTTGAGTTATTTCCCTTTGATCGTCATTTTTACATCATTTTCTGCTTGTCCAGAGCATAACTTTGTCATCTCTAGTCCGATTGACTTGAAACTTGGCATTTGTGTTTGTTGCAATAATATGGAGTGCAGTGCAAAAGAACCATAACTCTGCCTTCTGCTGTCTTTGAGTTATTTCCCTTTGATCGTCATTTTTACTGCATTTTCTGCTTGTCCGAAGCATAACTTTGTCATCTCCAGTCCGATCGACTTGAAACTTGGCATTTGTGTTTGTTGCAATAATACGGAGTGCAGTGCGAAAGAACCATAACTCTACCTTGTGCTGTCTTTGAGTTATTTCCCTTTGATCGTCATTTTTACAGCATTTTCTGCTTGTCCGGAGCATAACTTTGTCATCTCCAGTCCGATTGACTTGAAACTTGGCATTTGTGTTTGTTGCAATAATACGGAGTGCAGTGCAAAAGAACCTTAACTCTACCTTGTGCTGTCTTTGAGTTATTTCCCTTTGATCATCATTTTTACAGCATTTTCTGCTTGTCCAGAGCATAACTTTGTCATCTCCAGTCCGATTGACTTGAAACTTGGCATTTGTGTTTGTTGCAATAATACGGAGTGCAGTGCTAAAGAAGCATAACTCTACCTTGTGCTATCTTTGAGTTATTTCCCTTTGATCGTCATTTTTACAGCATTTTCTGCTTGTCCGGAATATAACTTTGTCATCTCTAGTCTGAACATCTTCAAATTTGGTATGCATGATTGTTGAAAATTTACGGAGTGCAGTGCACAAGAACCATAACTCTTCCTAGCATGAATTTTGAGTTATTTTCCTTTGATCGTTTTTTTTACAGCATTTAGTGCTTGTCCGGAATATAACTTTGTCATCTCACGTCAGAGTGACTTCAAACTTGGTATGCATGTTTGTTGCAATATTAAGGAGTACAGTGCGCAAGAACAATAACTCTACCTAGTGCATATTTTGAGTAATTCCACTTTGATCTTCATTTTTACAGTATTTCTTGCTTGTCCGGACAGTATTTCTTGCTTGTCCGGAACGGAACTTTGTCACCTCAAGTCAAATTGACTTGAGACTTGGTAAACATGTTTGTTGCATTACCTGCCCTTTACGATTATTATACCCCCTTGACAACTGGTGGTGGGACGGGCGTATCTTGCGACAATTTGCCGCTCTTGTTTAATAATGTCTTCAAAATCTTTCTTCTTCAGGATTGTAGAAGTAAGTGCTTTAAAAGAATTTATGTTGATGCTTGCTACGTAAAGTCTGCTTTGCATCAAATGGAATTGAACAAAGGCATTTTCCTACCTGAAATTAGGGTCTGAAATGGGCCCCACAATATCCCCAAAACCAAGCCATTTTACCTCATTTTATCACCCAAAATCTGGAAAAGAATATTTTAAAAAAATCATGCTAAGTTATTTTAGACTATCATAATGAGTTGCCATGACTATTGATAGGCATAATTTATTTTATTTAGTTATCTATTTAAAATACTAGAAAAATAAGACTGGTTTCAGGCATTTAAATTATCATTACAGATTTTCTAAAGCAGAGTACATGTATTAGCAGGTTTGCAGTAAAAATGGCAGATACAGCAACTGAAAGTCAAACATCAGAGGTAAGAAAATATTTAAACATATTCACAGTAGTTTCACACTGTGTATGATTTTTGCAGTCATACACTTATCTGTGTGGCAAAGATATACCTTTCAGGTATTCGAAGCAAAGATAATTGTGGTACATGTATTTCCATATTCAAAGTGTAAAATCTCTTTTTTTCCTCTAAAACATGTGTTATGGTTTATCATTCAATTGTCAAATTCTAGTGAGTGCCCACAACACAGTTATGGATTAGGAATGGTAACCCTTAAAGTTCCTTTCATGACCAAAGTTGCATTTGCACCCAATTTAGATCAAGATCAGAGTGCACAAAACATGCAGTCTGACCTTTGATTTACACTAACAGCATTTATTGGACGATCTGAGCTAGAATTACAGTACAATTATATAGGTTTTATTTCTCTGATAACTTTACTGTTTCAATCACAGGGTCTAGATGTGTCAAATGATACGGAAGAAATGAACCATAAAGAAGTCAATGATGCAGAGGAAACAGATGAAAAGGTAATTTTAACTATTACTGACTGTGTATTGACCCTTTACCAAATGACTAAATTTTAGACTTGTCCAAACCCACAGCATTTGCAGGCGATAAATTAGATGTGGCTCAAATTGTGGAATTTGTCTGTGATAGGATGGAAAACACTGTGGGAAAAGGATAAAATGCTGGCTACCAGCATTTTCTCCTCTTCCCACAATGTTTTGAAAAGCATTCTCTTTCAGTGTCGTTAAATCTCGGGCTGGTGTGATGAAGAATTAACCCTATCAGTGGCTTAGGTGGAACCAGGGACTGTCATGTACAGCATAGATCAAGACCTGAGCTGACGGCACAGAATGCGCAATTTGATCTTGGATCTATGTCATCCGCTTGTTTAATGAAACCTAGGACTCTGTAAGTGTCATTAGATTGTATTTTACGCTGACAAAATATGGATAAATCCAGGGCTAATACATAAATGCAAGAGAAAATATTGTAGTAAGTGGAGAAATTGCTCACTGTAATCAGTATGTTTGTTTTCACAGAATGGTGTCAAACATGGGAGTCTTCTACAGGAAATAATGAGTTAAAGGCAAAGAGTATGAGTTGTTTTTTTTTTTTTTTTTTCTCTCGTATTCAGATGGATGTCAAAAAACCTCAAAAGTCTCCTCAAAAACAGAAAGGTGGAAAGAAGAAAAAGTCAGGTCCTCAGGTAAAATTTGAGAAAATAATTGTGGTCAGTTTATTGTTTTTGTGAACAGCATAGATCAAGATTATTTAAGATCAATGTAGTATCTGTACAATTGTCAGGTGTTTTGACCTTTTCAAAATAACAAAGTTTTAGACTCAACTTAAAACAATTTGCAGATAACAAAGTAAATGTAGCCTTTAAAAATTATTTCTGTCTTTTGAAAGGATGGAAAACAATGTGGGAAAAGGAGAAAAGCTGGTTGTTTAACAGCATTTTCTTTTTTTCCCCCACAACGTTTTCAGAAGCCCTTTCGTTGAAGGTCATTAAAATGAAGGATTGTTTGGAAAGTGTTAATTTGAAGCTTTGTCAAATTGTCACATATTTTAAGTGTCTTGGATACCATTTTTTATTTTCCGTAAGTACATGGTATGTTTAATTCTTTACCACACATTCCCGATTTTTAACAACCTTGAGAAAAAAGGCCTTTGAAAACATGCAGGAAAAGGAGAAAACGCTGGTAACCAGCATTTTCTCCTTTCCCCATGATGTGTTTTAACCTTCCAAAGAAAAATTTTAGTTTTTGGGTCACTTTTAATTTGTCGTCAGCAAATGCTTTTAATTTGGACCAGTCTAAACCTTTGTTGTGTGGTAAAGAGTAAAACACTGTATTATCCTTGTTCTCTTTTGCAATCATCTTCATTCTTGGAAAAAATAACAGCCTTAAATATATAGAGGATAATCAACTGGTGGTGTGTGATATTAAAAATTTGTCACTAGAATGGGGTGTGATGCCGTTGAAAAACGAGTCCGAAGGACAAGTTTTTTTACCGTATCAAACCCCATTCAAGTGACAGATTTTTAATATCACACACCACCAGTTGATTATTCTATTTATTATATTCCTAATTCTCCCTTTGTTTGCTAACAATTATCAAGAACGAGAGGTATACATGTATAGGACTTTTCTTTACAAACATGATCCATTTTTGGCAGAAGCTGCTGACGCAACAGATGACGTAACGCTCGAGGGTATTTTACGTCATCTATCTCTCCATTTGAAGGCATGCATTGTTTTGCACCTTTACAAGAAGAAACAGTTAACCCTTTCCCACATGACAAATTTAAGACTTTCCCAAATTAAAAACATCTCCAAATGACAACTACTAAATTGGTACAAAAGATCTTAGGTTTTCTGATAGGATAGAAAACATAATGGAAAAAGGAGAAATGCTGGTTGATAGTATTTTCTCGCTTTTCCACAATATTTTCAAAGAGCTGTCTCCCACAAAAGCTATCTTCTTTTATCAAAATGTTTTCAAAAGATTTCTCACACAAGGTCGTTAACTCAGGGTTGTTTGGAAAGACTGTACTAAAAATCTTTTCACTGTTCCATTGTTTACTAAGATGCTTGAAGCAGAGACAGAAACATTAGACTGTGAGAAATATAGGGAAAAAGTATTTCCGGCAAACATTCTAAAACTATATCATCACTAGTGATGATACCATATCATCACTAGTGATGTTATTCACTGTGAAAAATTGGAAAAATAATACACTGAGAAAGCCAAGTAATTCACTGCTAGGAATACAATAAATTTTAAGAAACTTATTCAGAGCATGTTTTTATTTTGCAGTCCAGCTCTCCAAAAAGGAAGAGAAAGATACAGAAAGACACACCAGAAGCAGGGGTAAGTGTACTGTTGTAAATCAATAATTTAAACTAATCATACGGATGTTCTGTTTGTTGGAATATGTTTATGTGCTGTAATGTTAAAAAATAAAGTATTTTTATTGTTGGCATCATTAGAGCTGGATTTCTGAAGATGGATTTGTAAATCAACTGATGCAGTCCCTTATGCAGCAGACCACAAATCAAATTCTAATGGCTGAAGGGAATCCTGAGTGGAGTATTACTACAACATGCATACACACATTGCTGTGTTTTGATGCTTAATTCATTTTAACAAGCCATATTTTACACGTATGAGGAGTTAACCTGTCATCGAACAATACTGTGTTTTAGTTGCCATTGGGAAAAAAGGCATTTTTAAGTCGGAAATGGAGAAAATGCTGGTTACCAACAAGGTTTTCTACTCAGTCAAAGACTAATCCAATCAGTTATTCCACATTTACACTGTGGTCCTAATTTTTGCTTTCAATTTAAACAGGTCTAAAATTTTGTCATTTGATAGTCAGTTTGTAAACCCTTTAATACACAATTCTGAGTTTTAACAACCTTTTGGAAAAGCCTTTGAAAACATTATGGGAAAAAAAGAAAATGCTGGGAACCAAAGTAGCGTCGATTATGCACAATACATACTTGCATATAAAAAAATCTGCAACCAAAGTTGTAAATCACATTACTATATATATATGTATTGTTTGTTCTCTTTTCAAACTAATGGATGGGTTGATTTGATACACTGATGACAAGGGAATTCCTCTTTGCTTTACAATAAATGGTGACATTTCATGTGACGTCATGTCTTACTGTGTGTGTAAATATTTTAATTCTGGCAACTATTTTTGATTTCACTGTCTGTATTATAATTATTGTAGGAGGAAGGTACGCCATCAAAGAAAAAGAGACAGTCAAAAAACCCAAAAGAGAGAACTGTAAGTGTACATGTACCTAGCTAAACTTTTATTTGTTTGAATGATGTTGTATGCTGCTTTCAACAGCATTTCAGTCTTATCTTTGTGACAGCTCACTTATCCATATTCTCCAAGGCTTCACTAGTACTGGGGTTAATAGATTAGCAAGATTGAGCAGGTACAGATGAGGCCCTGTCTCGTAACTGGACAGGGCATCAATATACCTGCTCAGTCTTGCTAATCTAACAATCTGCGTTTATCTGACAAAGTGAGCAAAGATAAACTTAAAGGAAAGGAAAAAGCGCCTTTTTCTTAAATTCTATGGAATTAAAAAACACTTATGGAGCACAGATGGTGGCTTGGGACAGGGACCTGCTCTTTTTTTTTGTGAGTGATTTCAAAAGCTTTCTACTGTCAGGATTGTGTCATGATAGATAAGCTAAATCAGGTGGTTAGCGTATCTGACTCATGAGCTGGAGGTTGCGGGTTCGATACCCGGTTGCGGCAAACTTTCTTTCGGGCGATTTTTTTGCCTCTCACCTCTGATGCATGTGAGAAAAGTAGTCAGTGGCTTTGGAAAGAAAGTTGTGCCAGTACTGCTGTGAGAAAGCCAGGAAACACATGGGTGCGTCACTGACCGCCATGATATGACCTAAGCTGTTAAAATGGAGTTAAACTCCAATACAAACAAATTGTTGGCTGTTTGAAAGTAATTGATCAAAAACATATCGATTGATTGACTGATTGATAGATAAATAAAAGTGTAATTTGATTTGTCTGTATTAACCCTTAAGCTGCTAAGTGCAACTCACTGACCTTCTGCGGACAGTGTAGATCAAGATCAGACTGCACAGAACATGAGTCTGATCTTTGATCTACACTGTCTGACAAGGAGATATTTATTTCCCCAAACATATCTTTGAAATAGTGAAATTTGGGTTTTTACTACTGGCTTGTTCATTTGATTTATTTAGCAGGATAAGGGTGAAGTGGTGACCTCTGGACAAATTGGGTACTTCTTTTTTTTTTGGCCATATTGTCATTTGCCACAATATATCCTGATTAGCCTAACCAGGTATCTCATTTTATCTGTGTCCATATTCTATCATTCTTCAGACTTTCCAGGAACATCTCATTTTTGCATATAAAGTAAATACTAGTCAATAAGACAGTAATTGTTACAGAAATGTTTTCAATACATTTTAGATTGATCCTGGAAAGCTTAGAGAAAGACCTCGCCTGTCCTACAAAGTAAGTATATTACAACTGTATATACATCTATTGATAGCAATAGGCCGAAATGTTCATATTGTAGAAGTTAGATATGTTTCTTAACCTTTTACTACACTATCCAGAGTTTTAACAACTCTGAGGAAAAAAGGCTTTTGAAAAACATTTTGGGAAAAGGAGAAATGCTGGTAACCAGCATTTTCTCCTTTTCCCAAAATGTTTTCTACTCTCTTACAGACGAATTCCACCATTTCAGCCACTTTTTATTTGTTGTCTGAAAATGCTTTCAATTTGGATGGGACTAAAATTTTGTCATCTGGTAAAGAGTTAAATAGAATTTTAAAAGGAAAGACAATTTAATACTTTGAGTTCTAACAATGGCAAATCTATTTCTCTCTCTGAAGATTTATTGCATTATGAAAGTTTTTTTTTTTTTTTCATCTTTCTTTTTGTGCTTTTGAATCACTAGGATGAGTCTAGCAGTGAAGAAGAGATTTTTGGCGAACCAGTATCATCCGACAGTGAGGCTGATGTTAGGCTTGAAAAGAAACTCAGCCTGACAGGCTTACCAGCAAAGGTATGTTTACATTCCCACATACATGTATATAGATCAGTGCTACTTATAAATGGGTCACAGGGAATCAGGGTTTGTGTTTCAGATGTATACTGGAACACCAGCAGACAACTTTTTTTCATCTTAAAGCTGAGAAATTTTGAAAACAATTTGGCAAAAAAAGAAACTGCTCATAAGCTGTTTGTATTCCAGACGTACACAGTAGTGCCAGCAGATGACTTTTTTTTTTTCATCTGAAAGCCGAGAAATTTTGAAAATTTGGCAAAAAAAGAAAATCCTCATAGGGAGAAATTTCTCTTGCCTCTTATATTTTAACAAGTACTCTGCCATTCAGCTCATAAGACTAAACCTTCTACCATACAATCCCAAGTTTTAAGGACCCTGAAAGAGGGTTTTTGAAAACATTGTGGGAAAATGAGAAAATGCAGGTACAATGCTTATCGTCCTATCAAAGACAGAAGTCATTTTTTAGCTACATTTAATTTGTTGTCTGCAAATGCTTTCAGTTTATTTGTATCCAAAATCTGTCGTTTAGTAAACAGTTGATACTTATAATTTACAAGGATGTTTTCAAAGTTTTCTGCAACAAAGTTGTTTCAGGAGATAGTACATCAAAATTTTCTTTCTATATTATACAAAGTTGCCTTTCATGTAAATTACTACAGCCAAATTTAGCTATTAAATACTGCGGCGAAATAATATTAACTCTTTACCATGTGGTAATACTTAAGACTCGTCCAAATTGAAAGCATTTGCAGATGACAAATTAAATATCACTCATATTGTGGAAACTGTTTTTGATAGAGTAGAAAACATTTGGGGAAAAGAAGAAAATGCTGGTTACCAATGTTCAAATGTCTTATTAAATGGGTTATTGTTTATTTTTCTATTTCCTGATGAAATCCATCAGATACCTGTTTTTTTGTGTGTATAAGATTTTAAAACTTTCTTCATTTTTCGCAGAAAGAGTCTGGTTCACTGAGGGAAAAACCGAGGATGTCTTACAAGGTAATTACAGCTTCTTTTTTTTTCTAAATAACTTTCTGCTCATTTATTGATTGGATAATTACCATATTTTACTGCAATGGAAATTATCGTAGGAAAAGGAGCAATTGTACATTGCACGCCATCTACTGCAGTGGTGTAAAAAACTCATTTTTATAACAATAACTTAGCCACACATTTAGCACACATTCCCCAGTTTTTATGGACTTCGAGGAAGAAGTTTTTGAAAATGTTGTTGGAAAGGGAGAAAATGCTGGACACCAGTATTTTCTCCTTTTCCCACAATGTTTTCTATCATTTCTGTCCTTTCAAAGACAATATCAATCATCTGAGCCACAGTTATTTATCATCTGCAAATACTAAGGATTTGGACAAGCCCAAAATTTTGTTGTTTGGTATAGAGTTAACCCTTTACCACACGGCAAAATTTAAGACCTATCCAAATTGAAAGCATTTGCAGAAAACAATTTCATAGTGGCTCAAATGATGCAACTTTTCTTTGATAGGGTAGAAAACTTTGTGGGAAAAGGAGAAAATGCTGGTTACCAGCATTTTCTCCTTTTTCCACAATGTTTTCAAAAGGCCTCTTCTTCAGGGGTGTTAAAAGGCGTCATTGTGTGGTAAAGGGTTAATGCATAGAAATTCATTATTAAATGCATTTTCTTACAGGATGAGAGTGACTCTGACATGGAGTCTGGATTTGAGTCAGATATAATAATTCCATCAAAGAAATCTCAGTCAAAAAAAGGAGATAAATCTAAGTCTGGAAAGGTCAGTGCCCTTTGTTACCCTTTGCAACGCAATCCCAAGTTTTAACGACTCTGAGGAAGAAGGCTTTTGAAAACATTGTGGGAAAAGGAGAAAATACTGGTGACCAGCATTTTCTTTATTTCCTACAATGTTTTCTACCCTTTCTCAGACAAAATTTCCTTTTTGAACTACATTTAATTTGTTGCATCCAAATGCTTTGAATTTGCACAGGTCCAAAATTTTGTCCTTTGGTAAAGGGTTAATGTTAAATTCAATGTTGGACCAGATGACATATATAAGAAAACTACATATAGTTACAAAATCTTGTCAAATCCTGATAACTTGAGCCCCCAGAAAGCTCAAGTGACTGGTTAAAGTTGCTGGTAAAAATCATGGAAAATTCATGCCAAATTTAAAGAAAAAGTTTGTAAAGATCACAGAACTTGAAGCCATATTTAAACAATTCAAAAATAGTAGTTTTCATGAACATTGGCGAGTTCTGATTGGCTTAAAAAAAATTTTCATAGCTCCATGAAAAGAAAATTAAGCAGTGCCAGAACTACTTTTGCAGTCAAACTAATGTAAACAAACATGTATAGAGTCTATGAGATTCCATGATGTTTTTCTGTCCGATTTTATGTCCAGTCCAAATTTCAAATTGCTAGATCTAGCTAAATTTATTTTCTCTGAATATTGGAAAGAAATATCCAACAGTAAATATTCAGAGAGAGCTTAAACTCATTGTCACTTTGCTGGGTTCTAACAATCTTATTTTCGACTTACTTCTAGCATATTGAACTTCTTATAATAAATCTACTAAATCTGCCAACGTTCAGTACTATAATGACGTCATGAATTACATCATTACGTCATGAACAAGCAGATTTACCGCACAATGAAACATCAATGAAATGGACATTAAATAAATACGCATTGTTAGATTTACAAAAAAAAAACCAGTTAGATTAAATTTAAGTGCATATTTGTTGTCTGTGATATTGAATTATAAGGAATGAAGAAAACTTTTTTTTGTTTTCATGGAGGTATGAAAAAAAAACCTAATCACATTTTTGTATGAAACGCTTCGCAGTTTCATACAAAAGTGTGATTAGGTTTTTTTTTTTCTTACCTCCATGAAAACAAAAAAATCTCTTCATTCCTTAAATAAAAAGGTAAAACATTACTGACTGCACATACCGGTAACATTTTTAGCTGGGCTTTTTTTTTTTTTTTGAAGAAATCATGGGGGTATTGTCTTAGACCTGTAGTCATCTGCCTCATCAGCTGCATGGTGGTGCTAAAACTTTCAGACTTGTGGATAGCTATCAGAAGGGGAGCTCATACAATAAGGGGCAACCATCAAAATATTTTTGATAGTTATGTCCCTTTGTCAAAAAAGCACCTGCAGTGAACCATTGGCACCAGCGTGTAGTTCTCTTGTTTATTTTGCAGCAGACCAATTATGAAAACACTGGTAGAACAAGCAATATCAGAAGTATTATCAACCCTTTACCAGACAGCAAAATTTTGGACTTGTGCGAAATCGAAAGCATTCAAAGATGGCAAATTCAGTACGGTGAAAAAAATGGGATCTGTTTTCAAAAGCATTAAAAACATTGTTAAAAAGGAGAAAATGCCAGTTACTAGCATTTTCTCCATTTTCAACAATGTTTTCAAAAGGCTTTTTCACCAAGGTTGCGAAAACACAGGATTGTGTGATAATGGGTTAGGAAGTGGTGTTGTGAGTGATTAATTTCCCGATTGTTTTTACATGATAAGAGCTGAAGATTACGCCAAGGTATTACAATGTTACCAAAATTTAGACCAGAATATCTCCCAGAGAGAGTTTAAAGTGTTGTTCCAAGGTCACACTCCTCATTCTCTGCATTATGATCTTGATCTTGTATGTCCACAAAAGCAAAGTGGGTTGTGCTTAAAAGTTAAAATAAAATATGTCCATAGATCTATCACATTGATTGAGAATGCTTTAATTGCAAAAGCTGAGCCCGGGTAGCTCAATGGGTAGCGCAAGGGACTTGAGAACAGGAGGTCACTGGATTGATCCCGGGCTCAGCCAATATCTTTCCAAGAGTCATTGCAACAGGATTCATTCCTCTGTCACCACTGACCATTGATTCGACGATGGTTATGTGGGAAAGCAGCCAGTGGCTTGGAAAGAATATTGTGTGGAGTACTGGTAAAAAGAAACTCCAAGAAAGCATGGATAGGTGCACTGGCTGCAGCTATATAACTGAAATAATGTTGAAAACAGCATTAAACACCATACAATCAATCATTAAATCGTCAAAACGCTGCACTCAATATATTTTCTTTATTTTCAGAGTAACAAGAAACTGTCAAAGTCTGCCAAAAAGAAGAAAAAGGTAATCTGTGTCCTAAACTTATAAACTTTGTCAAAAAATCATAACGTTTTGCAAACTGCCAGTAATTTCAAAATGATTAACCCTTTACATGGCAAAAAATATTTAAACTTGTCTATATTGACCGCATTTAGGGTGACAAATTAATTGTGGTTAAAAGGATAGGAAATGTCTTTAAAATGATACCAGCATTTTCTCCTTTTCCCAACATGTTTTCAAAATCTTTCTTCCCCTGGGTTGTAAAACGAGGCAATGCTTGGTAAAGGTCGAAGCATGATGAAGCAGTGAATTATCAGTATCCCATTTTGAATTTGTATTCTTGGGGATACTCTTTGGGAAGGCTTTGAAGAGCCCCATCCTGGTACTGATGAGACACATAAATGAGTGAGTTGCCTGGCTGATGATGACTAGAAAACCTTTGAAAGCAGCTAAAAAATCGCTAGAACAAACAAACATATAACAGCAGCCATGCCTATATTCTCTGATCTCACAGAAGTAGGCTTTTGAGATTCATTTCTATGAACAGATACAGAAAAATGTTTCTTTCACTCTTTATCAAACTACAAAATTTTACACTAGTCCAAATTGAAAGCATTTAAAGATGACAAAAATATGCTGTTAATCAGCGTTTTCTCCTTTCCCCACAATGTTCAATGTTTTCAAAAGACTTCTCCTTCAGGGTCGTCAAAACCTGGTATTATTTGGTAAAGGGTTAAAGGGAGCTTCAAGAGAATTTATTCACATTTTCTTCTGTTGATTTGTCCAACAAGATTTTATTTCAAAAGCCTGCAAATGTCAGACTTTGTTCATCTCACAACAACAACAGTATACTAGTATCAGGAGTCATTTGTCAGAATAAGCGAAACATACATGTAACCATGAGAATTTTCGTAAGTTAAACCTGACTTACTTCTTTGAAAAAGCATAGAATGGCATTACAGAATGCTTATTTCAAACCTGTGCTGGATAAGATGATTCTAAGTGGCTATATTACATGAAAAACGAGGGCAGCCTTGTGATAAATAAATTTCTTTAGAATTTTTTGTTAATTCTTTACCAGAAAACAAAATTTTAGACTTGCATAGATTGGAAACATTTGCAGACCATAAATTCATTTTTGCTAAAATGATTGGATTTGGCTTAGATAGGGTTAAAAACGTTGTGGAAAAGGGAGAAAATGCTAGTTACCAGTATTTTTTCCTTTTTCTGTAATGTTTTCAAAAGCCATCTTCTGAAGAGGCGTTAGATCTTGTGATAGTGCGGCAAAGGATTAATTTGAATTGCATGATAGAGGAACAGAAATTGGAAGAAAGTCTGCAGAAGACTGCTTTTGCATCTACAATGTACAAAAGATCCTTCATTCTGTTTTGAATTTTCCGACTCCTGACCTGGTGGTTGTGAGTTTGATACCTGATTGAGGCAAACTTTCTTTCCAGCGACTTTTCGCCCATCACCTCTGAAGCATATGAAAAAAGTAATCAGTGACTTTGAAACAAAGTTGTGTCAGTACTGGTGTGAGAGAGCCAGGAAACACATGCGTCGGTGTACTGGCTGCTGCAATATGACCTAAGGTGTTAAAACGGTATTAAACTCCATTACTATTAATCAATGTTTTTAATGTCCTTTATCCAGGCCAAAAAGGCAAAGAAGGGAGATGACAGTGACGAAGATTACACAACAAAGTCTAAACATATTAGTACTGAAAGTCCAGGAACTAAACGTCCACAAGTAAGCCAACTGTCTGTTTCTTTTTTAGCTGATTCCTTTTATTACAGTTCTACTAAGAATTTCATGTTTTAATGATTTAAGTGACCCTTAGATAAAGAGAAAAAAATGGGGGGGGGGGGAGAGGAGAGAGAGAGAAGGCTGGTTACCAGCATTTTTGTCTCTTTTCCACAATGTAATCAAAAGACATTTTTTCTCAGGTTCGTGAAAAATCAAGATTGTATGGTAGAGGGTTAAGCTATGAGAGGTGAATTATTTTTTGCACATTTTCAAACCCTTTTCCCATTTATAATCCTTAGAGCGTTAAATAAAGCCAACTGACCCAAATAATTGTAATTTCACAGATACTCTTGTCTAGTGTGTCTGAGCAAAACCAGTGGTGTATATCACAGATCACACTGCATGTTTGGTGCAGTCTGATCTTTGAACTATACTGGCTGCTTATTCAGTTATAGCTAGAAAAGGCCCTGTATGGGTTCATGTATCTCCAAAAGTTTGAAAACGTTTCATAAGAATCGAAGAGCTCAGACTGCAGGAAAAAACTACCATTTTGACCTGAAAGCTGTACTTTTGTTAACTTTCAGAATACTTAATTTTAATAATGTTTAATAAATTTATTATTTCAGAGAAATGCAAGACAGTTAAAGAGACTAGAAATAGAATCAGACACTTCAGATGAGGAAGAACTTGACAGAGAAGAAGTGGTTAGAAATGTTAAAAAAGACAGTGTGAAAAATGTAGGAAAGGAAACCAAGGGTAAGAAACAAGGAAAGGAAAGCAAGGAGGATGCAAAGTCAGTCCAGAAAGATGAGAAAGGAAACCAGTCTACAGAAACCCCAGCCATTGAAAATGCAGAAACGGACAGTAAGAAAACTAAGCAAACAGATTTAATTACAGAAAAGGAAAATGACACCAAAGATGTAAAAAATGATGCAAAATTAGACTCTGGAAAATCTGATGAAACGAATTCAAAATGAGTGTGAGGTGAACTGAATCTAAACCCTATACATGCTGTAAAATTCATTTCATTTATTTCAATCATCAATGAAATAAATTTCCATGATTAGATACAGTTAGGTTATAATTTCCAGGAATAGTCGCTTGATAAATCCCCTTACCACACAGTCCCAAGTTTTAATGACCCAGAGCAAGACGGCCTTTGAAAGCATAGTGAGAAAAGGAGAAAAAAATGCTGGTCACCAGCATTTTATCCTTTTCCCACAATGTTTACTACCCTCTGAAAGACAAATTCTGTCATTTGAACCACATCTAACTTGTCGTCTGCAGATGTTTTCAATTTTGAAGAGTCTAAAATTTGTCATCCGGGAAAGGGTTAGCTGAGACAGAATATCTCTGACAACCAGCTGGATTGTTACGTGTTGAATCAAGAATTTATTATTCTTTTACCAAACTATCACATATTTCATGCTTTAAAAGAATAAGGCTTTTAAAAAAAATTTAAGAAAAGGAGAAAATGCTTTGAGCAAGAATTTTCTCCTTCGGCATATTTTCTACCAAGGAGAAATCACATCATTGGGTTAGACCTAATTTGTTATCTGCAAAATTAATGCTTTGATCATGTACAAGTTGTTTTGACTGATGAAGAGATGATACATGTATTTCAAGAAAATATAATAAATCTTAGGTAATAGTCATTGTGGAAGTATACTCCTCTCTGTCTTTTGCATGAACACCATATTTACTGTTTAACTGTCTCCATACCATAGACGACACCAGAAGCTTTTGTGGACAGTGTAGATCAAGATCAGACTGCACAGACCATGCAGTCTGATCTCTGATCTACACTGTCCACTGCTTTATTCGAGATTATGAATGAATTGTCTCTTGGTCTAGCAGCAGAAATGTATTTGTAGCCATTGAGAAAATGCAATTTATTTATTCAGTAGTGAAAGAGTTAATGTGGGATAGCTGCCTGGTGGCTTTGATAGTGTTTTGAGTAAACCTGGTGTGAAAACACTTTCAAATAAAAACTACCAATCATTTTGGAAGACAGACTATCATTTGCTACTTTTTTCAATGTTTTGGGTAGATTTCATGACATTATTTTCCTACATTTAATATTTATCCATTGTATTATTATTATTTAATCAAGATCTAATAGATAAAAAAATATATCCATACATTTTTGGATAAAAATAAAGAAAATCCACAATATTTCAAATGCCAAATTTTGTTAAATAATAGAAAACTTAATAGTTTACAAAACAAGCTCAACTTATAACAACCCTGAGAAAAAGGGCTTTTTAAAATATTGAAGCAATAGGAGAAAATTCTGGCATTTTCTCCTTTTTACACAATTTTCTCTATCCTTTCAGAGATAAATTCCTTGATATGAGCCACATTGAATTTGTAGTCTGCAAATGCTCTGAATTTAGAAAAATCTAAGCTATTTCTCTTTGAAAGAGTTAAAAGAATAAATTATGACAATAGTAGCTGGCGCTGACGACATACATTGAAAAATAATGGGGGGGGGGGGGAGTTAGTGTTAATGTATTATCCAACATTATTATCTTATATGCGGCCAAAATTGAACGTTTCAATAGCAAAATTGCAGGCCAATTTAACCCTTATCTTAACAACAAAATTTTGGATTAACCAAATTGAAAGCATTTGCAGACAAATTAAATTTGGCTTAATGATTTCTGTCTTGGATAGGTTTGAAAACATTGTTGGAAAAGGAAAAATGCTGGTTACCAGGGTCGTTAAAACTTGGGGTTGTGTTGTAAAGGGTTAATTTGTACCTCTTAGAAGTATTAGTTAGTCTGACAATGTATTACAATACAGTCAGTCAAAGTTTCAGTTGCTGGGAGAAAAATGAATTGTAAAACTAGAATTAAAGTTGCCAACTATAAATGCACTTCAGTCCTATACTACACAATCCTGAGTGTTAACGACCTTGAAGAAGAAGGCTTTTGAAGACATTGTGGGAAAAGGAGAAAATGCTGGTAACCAGCATTTTCTCCTTTCCCCACAATGTTTTCTACCTCTTCTAGGAAATATGCTATCTTCTTAAAAACATTTGAATTCCTGTCTGTGAATTCCTTCATTATGGCTGAGTGTATAATTTTGCTGTGTGGTAAGGGCTAAAGAGTCATTTTTCTCCCAATTATTGGAACTTTGACAGGCTATAATATAACTCATAGACTTATAATAATATCTATACTTCTAATTGGTATGAATTAAATTTCATGGTTTTTAGCTCTACTGGCTAAAAGCCAACAGAGCTTATGTCATGGTATGGTTTCCGTCTGTCCATCCGTCTGTCTGTCCGTCCGTTAGTCTTTTTCTTGTTTATGTGATAAAGTCTGCATTTGTTGTCAGATTTTCATGAAACTTGCACAGTTTGTTTATCTCATCAATAGCTTGAACCCTATTGATTTTGAAAAAAATCCAACAAACAGTATGGGAAAAGTAGCCATTAGAAGTTGAAAATTTCCATTTCTTGTTTACACGATAAAGTCTGCATTTCTGGTCAGATTTTTGTGAAACTTGCACAGTTTGTTTATCTCATCAGTAGCTTGAACCCAACAGTATGGGAAAAGTAGCCATTTGAATTTGAAAATTTCCATTTCAAGTTTACGCAATAAAGTCTGCATTTCTGGTCAGATTTTCATGAAACTTGCACAGTTTGTTAGTCTTATCAATAGCTTGAACCCTATTGATTTTGAAAAAAATCCAACAAACAGTATGGGAAAAGTAGCCATTTCAAGTTTAAAATTTCCATTTATTGTTCACATGATAAAGTCTCCATTTGTTATCAGATTTTCGTGAAACTTGCACAGTTTGTTTATCTCATCAATAGCTTGAAACCTATTGATTTTGAAAAATATCCAAAAAACAGTGTGGGAAAAGTAGCCATTTGAAGTTGTAAATTTCCATTTCTTGTTAAGGCAATGAAGTCTACAGTTTTGATCCAATTCTTTTGAAATTTTCAAAGATTGTTTGGTTCATCAAGGGATTGAACTCTATCAAAAGTGAAGAAAATCTAGTAATCTATTTAGGAAAAGCAGCCATTTGATAAATTATTATTGTTTACTCAACAAAGTCCACATTATTTGTCACATTTCTTTGAAATTTTCTGGGATTGTTTAGTACAAGGTGTACTGAAACCCTATCAAATTTGGCTGGATTCCAAACAATTATTTTTCAGAAATTGCACTTCTTTTTTTTTTCAATGTTTGTTCAATTCACCGTGCCTACTTATGCTGTCTTAGTGGGTTCATGCCCAGTTGTAAGAACTCCCCCCCCCCCCCTTTTTTTTTTTGTGTGTGTGTGTGTTTTTTGTCGTTTTTCTTTTTGCATCATGAATTCATAATGTATGCTAGCAAAAAAGCAAATTCACTGCCAGTAGAGCGATTTCAGGCCCTCAGGGGCCTCTAGTTTTACTCTGAAATTTTGTACTTTTAGCTGCTAGTGGGTCTTTAAACTTCATAACACACAGTCTATTTCATTTTCACTTATAGGTGTGCAATCTTATAACAAAATCCATCTGGACATCTTTTGAAGGTTGAAAATACAATCCACTGAAACTCAGATGGTTGAAATCCAAGATCAGACTGCTCTTTCTGTGTAATCTGATCTTGGTCTGTGCAGTCAGCAAAAGACCCTGTGTTTGCCAATAACACTGAAAGGGTTGAATAACCGTTATTTCAGGTTTCTTTTTGTTTTTATCAGAAATTGCCATAGTGTGATAGGAATGTGTTTTGGTTATCACTTTAACTCTTTACCAAACAATCCCAGGTTTTCACGACTGAGAAAGAAGCCTTTTGAAAACCTTGTGGGAAAAGGAGAAAATGCTGGTAACCAGCATTTTCTCCTTTTCCCACAATGTTTTCCACTCTTCCCAGAACAAATTTCAATTTTTGAGGCACATTAATTTTGTCTTCTGCAAATGCTTTCAATTTGGACCAGTCTAAAATTTTGTTGTTTGGTAAAGAGTTAAGGGTTTGTGGTTGGATGGGGTATACACATGTGCTTAAGTTGTTTTGGATGAAAATATTTTGGCATTTATATAATTGAGTCCTGCTCTGTAAAAGGGGGTTCAATGCTGCATCTCTGTGATATATTACACCAAGCAAATCATCATTTAAATATGGATCCATAAATTCCATTTTATCAAGAAACCTACAATGGTGAGGTAGACAGGTTCTTCTTCATGCAGAAAAATGACCAGTAGTAAAAAGTTCTGACCGAGGTCAGCCTGCACAATCAGCCTAGGCTGACCTGGGTCAATACTTTTGGCAGATGCAATAAGCCCCATTTTCAAGAAGCATGGCTCATATATATTTATATATAGCTTTTGTCTTTACATCATGCATGTGTTTTATGTAAAGTTTTATGTTGATGTTTTGATTTCTATATATATGTTTTTTTATTTCAAATATATATATTTCGGCTTTCTTAGATAGTGTTTTGTATAGTATAGTAGGTTAAATGTTTTGTATCTTTTACTGAACTTTGATCTGATGCCACCTGTTTATTGCTATCACTTGTCTTTGTAAACTGCTCCTGGCCGGGTAGCTCTGTGGTTGGCTTATCTGACTCGTTATGCGAGGATGCGAGTTAGATACACGGTTGTGGCAAACTTTCCTTTTGGCGATTTTTTTCGTGTCTCACATGTGATGCATGTGAGACAAGTAGTCAATGACTTGGAAAGAAAGTTGTGTCAGTAGACTCAATACTGGTGTGAGATTGATGATTGATTGTATGGTGTTTAACGCCATTTTCAACATTATTTCAGTTATATCGTGGTGGCCAGTGCACCTATCCATGCTTTCCTGGAGTCTCTCTTACCAGTACTCTGCACAATTTTCTTTCCAAGCCCCTGGCTGCTTTCCCACATAATCCTCGTCGAAAACTGGTGTGAGAGAAAGTCAGGAAACACATGCGTAGGTGCACTGGCCGCTGTGATGTGACCTTAGCTTTTAAAGTGGCGGTTAACTCCAATACTGACAAACAAATTGTAGACAGCAGTTTTGAACTTTTACCAAACAAAGGAAATGACCCCAAGGGAAATGCCTATATAAAAGCTAGTGGGAAAAAGAGAGAATGCTGGTAGTGGTTTTTTTCTCCTTTTTACACAATGTTTTTTTCCTTTTCACACAATGTTTTCTCAGTATCGAGTCCAATCATTTTAGCCACATTTTACTTCATTGTCTGCAATTTGGGCAAGTCTAAACTTTTGTTTGTTGGTAAGAGGTTCACCTGTAGAGTGTAGAATACATGTTTAATGAAATGGATTATTTCAGTAAATGGAAAAAAAATATACCAAGACTCAAGATCAGACTGAACAGTGTGTTTGTCAGATCTTGATCTACAGAAGTATCTTTTATACTACTATATGTCTGGTATTCTAAAGGTCAAGTATATGATAACCCTGTACCACACAATTCCAAGTTTTAACACCCCTGAGGAAAAAGCTTTTTGAAAATGATGGCATCATTTGAATTATATTTGATTTGTTGACTGCAAATGCCTTCAATTCAGACAAGTCTGTAATTTAGTTGTTTGGTAAAGAGTTAGCCCTTAGATCACTGTATAAATGAAATATACTTTTCCCAGTCAAGTTCTGTGCAGTCTGATCTCAATCTTTACTGTGTGCAAAAGGCAATCTGATCTTGATCCACATTCTTTTCAAAAACAACTTTCAGCTTTGCCATGCGCCCTATGGGATAAGTATATGATGTATAAAGATTTCACAGGCATCTTACATTGAAATGGTACATCATTGTACCTTTAGTAAAAATTACTCAATTAACTCTTTCTGTGCCAAATATGTAGGCTTGACTTTTTTTAGACCGCTGAAGATACAATCCACTGATACTCGGAACGATTTTTAGTTCACCCGAGCACAAAGTGCTCAGAGTGAGCTATTGT
The DNA here is from genome assembly GCA_946811185.2 of Hippopus hippopus. Taxonomy (NCBI): domain Eukaryota; kingdom Metazoa; phylum Mollusca; class Bivalvia; order Cardiida; family Cardiidae; genus Hippopus; species Hippopus hippopus. The sequence continues at coordinate 7,510,355 of OX328102.1, read as the reverse complement.
GATCACTCACCGTCCGTCGTCCATCCGTCCGTCCGTCGTCCTTTCACATTTCTTTGTTTACACTCTAGCATCTACAAATATCAACCAATCACCACCAAACTTGGTCAAAATATATATGACCATAAGATCTCGGATGATTTCGATTATGGGTCTAATTGGACCAGAACATCTGGAGTTATTTACCCTTGAATTAGAAAAATTGCTATATTTCACTTTGTTTACACTCTAGCATCTACAAATATCAACCATTCACCACCAAACTTGGTCAAAATATATATGACTATAAGATCTCGGATGAGTTCGATTATGGGTCTAATCGGACCAGAACATCTGGAGTTATTTGCCCTTGAATTAGAAAAATTGCTATATTTGCATTTGTTTACACTCTAGCATCTACAGTTTTTAACCAATCAGCAGTAAACTTTGCCAAAATATATATAACCATAAGATCTCGGATGAGTTTGATTATGGGTGTAATCGGACCAGAACATCTGGAATTATTTGCCCTTGAATTAGAAAAATTGCTATATTTCACTTTGTTTACACTCAAGCATCTACAATTATAAACCAATCGGCACCAAACTTGGTCAAAATATATATGACCATAAGATCTCGGATGATTTCGATTATGGGTGTAATCGGACCAGAACAACTGGAGTTATTTGCCCTTGAATTAGAAAAATTGCTATATTTGACTTTGTTTACACTCTAGCATCTACAAGTATCAACCAATCAGTATCAAACTTGGTCAAAATATGTATGACCATAAGATCTCAGATGAGTTCGATTATGGGTGTAATCGGACCAGAACAACTGGAGTTATTTGCCCTTGAATTAGAAAGTTCTTTAGAATAGTTCTTAGTCCGGAGCATAACTTTGTCATCTCCAGTCCGATTGACTTAAAACTTGGCATTTGTGTTTGTTGCAATAATACAGAGTGCAGTGTGAAAGAACCGTAACTCTACCTCTTACTGTCTATGAGTTATTTCCCTTTGATCGTGATTTTTACAGCATTTTCTGCTCATCTGGAATATAACTTTGTCATCTACAGCCTGAACATCTTCAAATTTGATATGCATGATTGTTGAAAAATTATGGAGTGCAGTGCACAAGAACCATAACTCTTTCTAGCACAAATTTTGAGTTATTCCCCTTTTGACCTATATTTTTATAGCATTTCTTGCTTGTCCAGAGCAAAACTAAGTAGGAATGACTTGAAATTTGGTATGCTTATTTGTTGCAATATTTGGAAGTGCAGTGCACAAGAATTGTAACTCAACCTTGTGCTGTCTTTGAGTTATTTCCCTTTGAATGTCATTTTTACAGCATTTAGTGCCTGTCCGGAATATAACTTTGTCATCTCAAGTCAGAACAACTTCATACTTGGTATGCATGTTTGTTGCAATATTTCGGAGTACAGTGCGCAAGAACAATAACTCTACCTAGTGCGGATTTTGAGTAATTCCACTTTGATCTTCATTTTTACAGTATTTCTTGCTTGTCCGGAACGGAACTTCAAAGTCTCAAGTCAAATTGCAACAATTTGCTGCTCTTGTTTCATTATCATTTGGCCTTGAACCTTGATATTTGGTATTTCTCTTTATTTTAGACCTTTACTGCTTGGTACTCAGGTGAGCGATATAGGACCATCATGGTCCTCTTGTTGTGTCATGGGCTTGACCAAAGAAGCATGTTCTATGCAGTCTGATCTTTACTTAAACCATCCGCAAAAACTATTTTTACTCTGAAAGGGTTAATTCTTTGTTCATGATGAGTAGTAAATCCTTTTACTATGTCGTTAACTCTTTACAAAACCAGAAAAAATTGGACTTCTTCAGATCAAAAACGTTTGCAGGCAACAAATAAATTGTTGTTGAAATGAATGGATTTGTCTTTGGATGGTTAGAAAACATTGTGGGAAAAGGAGAAAATGCTGGTACCAGCATTTTCTCCTTTTCCCACTATGTTTTCAAAAGTTTTCTTCCTAAATGTGGTTAGAACTTGGGATTATGGTAACGAATTAACTTGTATGTTGCAATAGTAGATGTTTAAACTAAAATTGATTGGAGATCAATGATTTTGTTGTAGCTATAATTTTTTCATTGGTTTTTCGATGTTTTAATTGTTTTTACATTTTTCAGTCACCTTCATATTCCTTGTCTTAGAGAATTTGGATATTGTATGATTGTTTTAATATAGAAGGATAGTATTTAGACATATCCAAGATAAGATAAATATATACATGTACACTATTTATATCATATAATATCACGCCTCCCCACCTCTCTCTCTTTCTCTCTCCCTTCTGCTTTTTTCCTGCCACTCTTCCTCCTCACTCTGTCATGAAAAATTGTATGTTTTTTAAGCCTAAAGCCATTGTTTTCATTTTCATATGTGTCTTCTGCTACTCTTTGTTAGTTCAATCTTAGTATAATGTGTGTGCGTGCCTGCATCTGTGCCTGCGTGTGTGGTCAACTGGGAAAGCACTCATTAAAGCCTTCTTTCATCTGAAACTCTGAGATTCCAAATACTTTGTATAATTGTAATACTGCTATTTCATAGTGGGTAAGTTGTACAGACATATAGCAATCAGTTGAAATTTTTACCAAATGATAAAAAACCAGACTCGTCCATATTGAAAGTATCTGCAGATGACACATTAAATGTGGTTCAGGCGATGAGTATTATCTTCAAAAGGGTACAAAAGGTCTCTTATTCAGTGTCATAAAAATACAGGATTGTTTGGTAGAGGATGGATCTGCAATAGAGGTTGAAAAAGTCTTTAGACGTCACCATTTATGTATTTACTCTTATCATAGCATTTCAGTAACATTTTAAAGATACATCTATACTTGTTATCAGGTAGTTTCAGCCAGTTTTTTACCTATTTCGTCCTTATTTTTTGAAAGTATAATTGTTCTTGTATCTTCATGCCAGATGTTGCCCCTGATGGCAGCAGGATTGCACAGATTACGACGGATAGAAAATGCATTTCATGTTTTGGAGGCCTTCAAAGCAATCGCTGTTGTCATTTCCGGTTTTAAAGGAGAACGAATCCTTGTTTTTTTATCCCTTACACCATATATATTGTTAATTTATCTATGTTTACACAGCTGAGCCATTCTACACACTTTCAAGTTTTAATTGCATTTTTTCTCTCTAGCTGTAAGGATGTATCTTTAATGAAAAAGTTCACAACCTAACATGAATAAACTTTCCATCAATATTTTCAATGATCTCTTCCAAAAAAGTTTACAGTTGACTTAAAACGAAGCATAACACTACCCTGTTACTGTTTGAAAAACCTTTTGCTTAAGGATCCCATTATTTGACCTTCAAAGAAAACCTTTAAAATATTGTTGGAAAAGTAGAAAATGCTGGTTACCAGCATTTTCTCTATTTCCCGTAATGTTTTCTAATCTTTCCAAGATAAGTCCCATTCTTTGAGCCAACAAATGCTTTATAACCTGCTTTACATGTAAAGAAAAAAAAGTCCACAATCTAACTCAAACAATTGATTATGCGTTCAACAATATAGAGTAGATATTTTATTGTTATGTATATGGCATTTTAGTCATTTTTAGTTTATACATCAATTTTCTTTTAATTGCAAAACCGGCAACTTCTATGCTTAAGTGTATGTGAATGGTATGCTTTTATTTCTGTATAGATGCAAGATGAATATACAATACAGTAAATAGAAATTTTACAACTGAAATTTTGTGCTCTTGAGCTTTTATATCAAAGTATATAAGAACGACTTTGTTTCTCTCTGTCGTTTTTACTTTCGTTTTTATCTCTTTTTTTTTCCCCTCTCCTCCTTCCTTTCTTTCTACTTACTCCTTCCTCTCTCCCTCCCTTTTCCCAGGGTCTTGATTGATATTTTTTTTGGCCCATTCCGATCTAACCATGTGTTCATATTCTAAGTTTCTGTTGCAGACTCCTTTTGAAAACATTGTTGGAAGAAGATTTATGGCTTGCTCAAAGTTTCAAAGGTTGACCCAGCTCATCATGGAATCGACCCTCGAACGTCAGATGCGAGATGTCAGTGTTTTAACATTATACCATTGCCTCCAAGACAGTTTCAATTAGCTTTCGCAACTTATAACCTACAATCTTTTTTTCCCGGAGCATTTTTATAAACGTCTATGCAGGGTCATACGAATTACTTGTAGTTAATAGTGAAACCCTTTACCACCCAGTCCCGAGTCTTAACGACCCTTAAGAAGAAGACTTGAAAACAGCATGGGAAAAGGAGAAAATGCTGGTAACCACAATAATCGTGGGAGTTTTCTCCTTTTCCCACAATTTTCTAAAACCTTTTTCCCCAAGGTCGTTAAAATTCGGTATTTGATGGTAAAGAGTGCAAGTTCAGTACACGAATACAACATCATTTGAAAAGATTGTGGCTAAAGTAGAAATGACTCATAACAATCAGTTTCTCCCTCTGCCACTTTGTTTTCAAAGGTAGTGTACTGCGAGACAAAAATTGGTATACCCAAGGGCAATCGTTAAAAAAAAAACAATATTCTCTCTATGCTTAATGATTTGATTGCCCTCGTATCGACAGTCTTGGACGTCTCAAACCCACTTCCCTCGAGCAGTGGCTACTATGCTTCCTTTCGTTAATTGCAATACAGTTAGTGTCGGCCAGTGTCCTCCCAGACGGGACAAATCTGTAACCCTATCCAGAAGCAACTTTTTGATAGTACAGTTTTCGTTTTGTACGGTGAATTCAACTGCGCCGGGGCCGGCAGTGTACCAGCTGTCTCGAACCCGCTAGCACACACTATCTCGAGTTTTGACGACCCTGAAAGAAAGGCTTTTGAAAACATTGTAGGAAAAGGAGAAAATGCTGGTTACCAGCATGTTCTCCTTTTCCCACAATATTTTCTACCCCATCAAAGGCAGAAATCATTTTAGATCCGTTGGTCGTCCGCAAATGCTTTCAATTTGGTCAAGTCCAAATTTTTATCGTTTTATAGAGTTAAACTGCCTCCCGACCAGCAGCGTGCCGGCTATTTCGAACCCTCAACCGTATGGCTCCGGCTTCTATGCGTCTTGGCTTTAATTGCAATATAGTCTGTGTGGATCATTATCTTCCTAGACGGGACAAATTAGTACTCCCTACCCCTAGGCAATCATTTCAAAATACAATTCTTCTACCCGTTAATGGTTGAGCCTCTTCCTTCCCCACCACCTCCCCTACTCCCTCACGCTTACCGTAATTTGTTGCCTGTCTACAACCTATTTCTCCCTGTGCTGCCTACCACACGGCCTGTACTTAAGAACGATATGCACGGCCCTCTAGCAAACGCGGGTTTAAATGCATATCCGTGGTGCATTACACCAAGCAAGTCATCATACAATTATTGATACATGAAATCCATTTTGCCCGACACTGAATCTGGAGGTAGAATATGGTCGATTGACATGCAAAAAGTTGACCAGTAGCAAAAAGTTTCGACCCAGGTCAGCCTGCAGGCTGACCTGAGTCGACACTTTTTGCAGATACATTAGAGCCCCCCTTTTTTTTTACAGAGGATGTAGTTTATGTCTGTCATTTACACCAAAGACAGGTAAAATCTGTGCACCAACCCGAAAGACAATCATTTCAAAATATAGTTTTCAATTTTCGTTCTATACCTAATGGTTTAGCTATTATCTCCGGAACGGAAGATTGCTCAACCTGTCTCGAGCCCGCTACTAGCTGGCGAGGGATACCAAGCGTCCTTAGTCCGTGTGCATCAATGATTTTAAATTGTTAGTTTTATTTTTAAAAGTTCTCTAACTTTGAGAGTAACGTAATATCTGATTCGCTAAAGCAAATGATTTAGCCAATCAGAGATTGTGTTACTTTTCTAAATTTAGACTTAGACAATTTAGATGGGTTGGAGACTCCTGGCCCTGGTCTCTTAACCTTATTCCACACAATCCCGAGTTTTAACGACCCCGAGGGAGAAGCTTTTCAAAAACATTTTGGGAAAAGGAGAAAATGCTGGTAACCAGCATTTTCTCCTTTTCCCAAAATGTTTTCATATCCTGTCAAAGATTGATTCCATCATCAGAGCCTTATTTAAATTGTCTTCTGGAACTGCTTATAATTTGGACGAGTCTACAAATTTGTTGTGTGGGTAAAGTTAGTTGCAACATAGTTTGTGTCGGTCAATGTTTCCCCAGACCGACAAACTTGTAGACCGTGCCAAAAGGTAATCGTTTGAACACAAGCCATGCTCCGGAGAAAGGGAGTTTAGTGTTTCTCTGTGATGCGTTATATACCGAGAAAACCCAGTTAGCATAACAATCAGTTGATAAATGAGGTAGAATGGTCCTTTGACATGAAGAAAAATTACAAAAGCAAACAGTTTCGACATATGGCATCCTGGGCAGGCCGACATGGATCGATACTTTTTGCAGATACATAAGCCCCCTTTTCAAAGAGCATGACTCAAACGCAATTTTTGTTCAGTGCAGTAATGATATAAACTGCCCTTGGGGCAGCAGTGTGCTAGCTGTCTCGAACCCGCTACTTTCTGGGCTCGGCTACCATGCGCCGGGGCCTTAATTGCAATTTATTAATAGTTTGTCTCGGTCATATTCTCTCAAGAAAGGATAAATTTGTACACCCCACCACCCTCGGGCATCATCTAATTACCATTTCCCTATCTAAAATCGAATCCGTTCGTACACCCGTTATTTCGTCCGTTTGTTTGTCTGTGTGATTGGTGTTAATGTCGCTTTCAATAGTATTTCAGTTATGGCCGCAATATTCATGAATATTTCTGCAACTCTCTGGGAAAAGGGGATTTACTGCATTTCCGTGATGCATTATACGAAGCAAGTCATCTCATTATTACAGATCCATAAAATCCATTTTGTCTAAACATCGAATGAATCATGATGTAGAATGGTCCTAGACGCATGCAAGAAACTGACCCAATACCAAAAATTTTCGACCCAATTCAGCCTGCGCGGACTGTGCAGGCTGGCCTGAATCGGTTGTCTTTGCAGGTGCATTAAACCCCTTTTTCACAGAGCACAACTCATATATACTTCATGCCAAATAAACTATTGGCCTGCAACACGCGAAAAGGGGCACTCGGACATTTGCATAAAGTGTCGTCTCGGATCAGCCTGCACAGACCGCACAGGCTAATCCGAGACGGCACTTTCCGTTTTTATGTAAATGTCTGTTTTGCGCAAGTCTACTGTAGCACAAAATCGAATGTCGTCCTAAAGTGCCGTCTCGGATTAGCCTGCGCGGACTGCGCAGGCTGATCCGAGACGACACCTTACGTAAATGTCCGAATGCCCCTTTTTGCGCGTTGCAGTCCATATAGAAATACATGTGCTGAGGCAGTTCACTTATTCATGAGTTTTCTGGGTTACTTCAGATTCTGGGCTCGTCCAAACTTTTTTGCCAGAATCGTCGATAGCTATTACGGCAGGGTGCACCACTTCCACAGCATATACAGTAAAACCTGGCTTACTGGTCACCTGTATAAAGCGAGCAAGGCGTATAACCTCTTTACCAAACAACAGAATTTTAGACTTGTCCAAATTGAAAGTCTTTGCAGATGGCAAATAAGATGTAACTTAAATGATGGTAATTGTCTGTGAAAGTGTAGAAAACCTTGTTGAAAAAGGAGAAAATGCCGGTTACCAGCATTTTCTCCTTTTCCAACAAGGTTTTCAAAAGGCTATTTTTTCAGGGTCGTTCAAACTTGGGATTGTGTGATAAAGAGTAAAGCAAGCAATTATTGAGTTCTCAGTGAAGGCAAATATGTTAAACTGTACTTGTGCTGAGCAAGTACCTGTCTTAAGCGGCCACCTGCTGAATAAGTTAAATGAAACTTCCAAGCCGATAGTAAAACCCCGAATATTTTTTTTTAATTTCTCCTTCTCGGACAGCATAGATCCGAGATCAGAATGCGAGTCCTGTGCAGTCCTGTGAGCTCGATCTGCAATTCCTGCAAAAGGCAGTCTAATTTTAATCTGCATCCACCCGAATCTCATGTTAAAGACAGTTTAATAATGAAACTTAGAGAAAATGTAGTTTGTTGTATTACACAGGCCAAAAACAACTTTAGTTTTGCTATTAGGGCTCTAATAGTTAATATTTGTTTGGTTTGTCTTTTTGTTTGTTTGTTTAATTGTCTGTTTGTTTGCCTGTTTGTTTGTTTGTTTCCTTGGTTTTGAGAGAGACATAAAGACAGACAAGGGATAGACAGATGGAGACAGATACAAAGTGTAATAATTTTGCAAAAAAATATCTTTAACTCCTTTCCAGGTAACAAAATTTTAAGACTTGTCCAAATTGAAAGCAATTGCAGACTACAAATGGAGCGAGACTCAAAAATTAAAAATTGTTTTTCCAATGCATATAAAATATTGTGGGAAAAGGGAGAAAATGCTGATTACCATCTTTTTTCTCCTTTTCCCACAATATTTTCAAAAGCCTTCTCCTTAAGGTTAGTTAAAGCTAGGAATCGTTTGATAAAGGGTAAATTATCACTATCATTAGCGATAGATAATGATCTCCTTCCTAGGAGAGCTCCAGCACGCGCCAACCTTGTCCTATTTTCACTAATTAACCCCAATTAAATTACATCATTAGTAGAAGTAACACGTTTTTCAATAGTACAGACTAAAACACTAATTTCTGAGTACGATCGGACCGTCTCGACCTTGGGATGATAATGATTTCTTCAACATGTATGACACATGTTCTCTGTACTCGCTTTAATTAAAATCTTATTTTGAAATAGAAATAATGATAGTAATTTCCCATGTATTGTTTACGGACTCTACAGTTCATATATAAATACAAGATCGAAAATACAAACACCATTCTCAATCGAATATCATCTTCGAACATAACTTACCTATATTAGCAAACTTTATTCAAGTTTTTTCACTTACAGTGCTTCTTTTTACATTACCTACTTAGTCACAGCAGCGGTTTTGAATTAGACTGGATACTATTTTTGCAGTGTTTAAATTGACTGCGTTTCTTGAAGACTTTTTACAGTTCTTATTACTTATAGCAATTTACAGTTTTTTCGTTTACGATTTGTAATCGAAAGGTCAATAAAGTTAGTTTGATTTGGTATTCGGCAGATTTTGCAATTTCTGGATTATAGGAATGTCTCTGTCACTTAACATGTAAGTACCAAACATTTGCAACCTAACAATTTTCCATAAATTTACGTAAAAAAAGGACAGCATTGTTTAGCCGAGGATTATTCAAAGAGGGGACAATTGTCCCATAGACTCTTGCAGAAACAGGGATCAGTTTCAAAATTAGAGAGACAAAGACACTCAAGACTACTTCTCATAGAAACTTGAACTATGCTTTGTGAAAAGGGGTTTAAATGCGTCTTTTCTGCATGGCAAAGGACCATTCTACCTCATAGAACCAGTCGATTGTTAGACTAAATGGATGTTAAGGATTTATAATACGAGATAACTTGCTTGGTGTAATGTATCACGGAGATGCATTACATCCTCTTTGGCCACAGGATGGCTCATTTAGAATGGACAAAGTCCCACATGTGTGCTTCATGATAGGACATTTTTTTCCGTTTCAATTTAACAATGTTCCAGAATCTCCCCATCGGCAGAAGACTGAGAGTGCCAAGAGAGAAAACAGCTATAATATCGTTCAACTCCTCTCTGAAAATCGCTATACCTCTGCTATTCTGAAAAGGTTTTTCTTTTTTTTTTGGAGGGGGGGAAGGAGGGCTGTTAAAATTTACCAAGACCTTTTTCTATGTGGTATATATTTGTGGTAAATATCTGAGCAATATGGGTTAAAGCACAAGGAAACATGGCATGCAGAAAATTCAGCAATATCAAAAAGTATCGACCAAGGTCAGCAGATTGCGCAGACTGACCTTGGTCGAAATATTTTGCTACAGTTGAATTTTCTGCATGCCATAGGACCACTCTAACTCATAATTTAGCTGGCTCAGTATTATGAAACGACTTGCTTAGTATAACATGGCTTGCAACACGCGAAAAGGGGCATTCGGACATTTGCGTCTGGGATCAGCCTGCGCAGTCCGCGCAGGCTAATCCGAGACGGTACTTTACGACTACATTAGATTTTGTCCTACAGTAGACTTGCGTAAAACAGAAAATTACATAGAAACGGAAAGTGCTGTCTCAGATTAGCCTGCGCGGACTGCGCAGGCTGATCCGAAACGACACTTTCCGCAAATGTCCGAATGCCCCTTTTCACGTGTTACAGGCCATATAATGCTGCACGAAAATGCATTTACAGCCCATTTTGCCATAGCGCCGCTAATATGTTATGCACACTTTACAGGATGCGGCTCTTTAGCGAAGAGATTTCTTCACCGGATGTTGCAGCCATGAGATTCGAACATGGCTTCAGTCAAAAGTCCAGTACATCAACAACAAGTATTCATGGATCGACCCCAAACAGCGGGCGACAGTGGAAAATTCGCGAGATCAGCAAAATCCCGTCTTTCGACGAGGATTCGGGTCTTGGAATGGAGTATGATATGGTAAGATTGTACTTTGCTCTCGTTATTTTATATATTCGTTTAACTCTTTATCAGACGGCAAAATTTTTGACAAGGCCAAATTCAAAGCATTTGTAGACGACAAACTGAGTGTAAATAATGGAACATTTCTCTGAAAGGGTAGAAAACAATGTGGGAAAAGGAAAAAATGCTGGTTACCAGCATTTTCTCCTTTTCCCACAATGTTTTCAAAAGCCATCTCCTTTCGGCTGTTAAGACATGGGATTGTTTGGTAAAGGGTGACTATTGTTTAATGTCGCTTTCGATTGAATTTTAGCTAATAGTCGGCCTAGTTTTAACGACCCTGCTTTTGAAAACAACATGGGAGAATGAGAAATGCTGGAACCAGTATTTTATTCTTTTCCCACACTATTTTCCACCCTTGTAAAGGCAAATACCATTTATACCATTTCTTGGGCCTTATTTAATTTGTCGTCTGCAAATGCTTTCGATTTGGACGAATCTAAAAATATTTCGTCTCGTAAATAGTTTAATCCTAGTTAATGGTCGCTGCAAGCTCCAGTCACACGGGAGTGTCTTCGGACAAACGTGGATAACAACCAAACACAGAGGAAACAGTTGTCTATAGCTGGTACTATCTCAAGCATTAGGCTATTATGCTATTAAACACAGCACTTGTCATATGATTTGTAACATGAGAAAAGGGGCATTCGGACATTTGCGTAAAGTGTCGTTTCGGATCAGCCTGCGCAGTCCGCGCAGGCTAATCCGAAACGACACTTTCCGTTTTTATGCAATTTTCTGTTTTGCGAAAATCTACTGTAGCACAAAATCTACCGTGGTCGTAAAGTGCCGATTCGGATTAGCCTGCACGGACTACGCAGGCTGATCCGAGACGACACTTTACGCAAATGTCAAAATGCCCCTTTTCGTGTGTTGCAAGCCATATATTCTTCAACTATTATTTAATCTTAGTCTTAGAGTCAGCTATTGTTTAGTTAAACAGGTTTTTGACTTTTCCCAAATCATTTTCAAAAATCGTCGGCGCAAGACAAAACAAGAGCACCTCATGAGGATGTTGACGCTCGACTGCAGTTACTCTTATTTTCAGTGAAAATTCCAAATCGAAAAGGGGCATAACTGTGTCAAAAATATTTGGTGAGTTACCTGCCCTACTGGTATTGGTTCTTCCTTTAATGATTAACAACTATCCCGAGTTTACAGTAAACATCTTCAAAACTGACATAGAGATATCAGAAAAGGTCAAAATAGCCGAGCAAAAAATGTCGTATACATGTAGATAATGCGTTACTGTGACATTTAGATGAGCCACACTATGTGAAAAAGAGAGTTTAATGCATGTGCAAAACATGCAATGAGGGGCTGACATCGGTCGAACGTCTTTGCTATTTGTAAATTTCCTTCATGTCCAAAAGCCATTCTACCTCAAGATTCAGTCGGTTGTCAGCAGACAAAAATGGATTTTATGAATCCGTGATTAATAAATTATGTGATGGTTGGTATAACGCATAACAGAGATGCATTAAACTTCTTGCTTCTAGAGCGTCGCTCAAACCATTTGAGTTGGCAAAAAGTGGCTTAATGCATCTCCGAGATTTATGATACCAAGCAAACCATCACATACTTATGAATCCATAATATCTACTTTTTTTTAACAACTAACTTAATCATGAGATAGACTGGTCCATTGACATACAGAAAATTGACTATTAGCGAAAAGTTTCGGCCCAGGTCAGCCTGCGCGGACTGCACAGGCTGACCTGGGTCGATACTTTTCGCAGAGGCATTAAGCCCCCTTTTCACAAAGCATAGCTCATTTGTATGTTATATTTCAGACTGAAAAAGACGCCAAGATGTTCGGCGTTGGAAACGAAACGACAGACACCCTATGTGATGAGCTAAATGGATCCTTCAACCCGGTAAGCCTACAAAACATGTATTTCGAGTTAAAAGAGTTTTTTTAGTCTCTTTAGATCTTCACAAACTGAAGCCGTGTTGTGGATACTCATCAGATCTGTCTCATCCAGACAGTTCTAAATAGTACCAACAATATATGTTTCTGGAGAAAAAAAAGGCAACAGACATCTGAAAAACGTAAAGCCCAAGGTTTTTAAAGCAGATCCAAGATTCTGAGAGTATTAATGAAAAAAATGTAGAAGAATTTTGTCATACAGATAATTTCCCAACTCAGTAACCCAGATGTTGTGATTCACACCTAGGTTACCGAGAATTAGGTTGTACCGCCTTGGTGTCTACCCAATGTTTAAATTACAAGTCTTTTAACTAAATATGAGAGAGAGAGAGAGAGAGAGAGAGAGAGAGAGATAATCTTCGTAATCTATTTGAAATACAAAGCCATTATTTCAGACCGTATTTGACAACCACTATACCAATCACCCTAAATTCTAGTCTACTTATCAAGTCCAAAACCAGGCATATGATTGACTGAGACGTACTGTCTCAGCCAATCATTTGGATTGTCTTGAAATATAGAATTAGAACAATAATTTGCATGTTAGATGAATGCGACCCATCATCCATGAGCTACTTTAAGTTTATTACATTTTCCTCCTCATAATTTCAGTTTACCCCACCAAGTTGTCAGGAAATCTGCAGGGCCCGCCGGGGTGTCAAGAAAAGTCTATTTACCGGTAAACGAACGATAGAGAGCGAGGATTTCGAGGAGGACTTCTCTCCCTCTTTGAAAAAGATCCGCCAGGGGGAACCAAGTTTGCTAAAATTAGCACTAACAGTAAGTAATCTTCAACAATTTCTAAGAATATACACAGTACTTAAATTTAATATTTTGGGTTTTACAAAAATAACTCTACCTAGTTGATACAATTTACAATGTCATCTGTCTCGTAACTGCAGGCGGTGTAGTTACCCACGTGTTCCAACTAAGCATTGCAACGTTTCACTTCCGGTAGTTGGCTGCTTGCCAGCAGACAGAGAGCTATATATTTTTCTTTTCTTCTCGGGATAACAAGAAACATTTTCTTTTTGTTTATTCTCTGGAAAAAATTTCATAAAAGGACACTTTCAATTCACAGGAAGGATCAACACATCACGAAATCTAGCCGCTTTGAACAGAATACTTAACCCATAAAGTGCTGGAACCGTTGGCTTAGTTGTTTTTGCGGACAGTGTAGATCAAGATCAGACTGCACAGAATGTGCAGTCTGATCTTGGATCTAAACTGTCCGTTACTTCGTTACATATAGGCCTACAGGTCAAACCAACATTTAAATAAAAATAATTTAGATGTTTCTCCTAATCGAAAAAGTCCATTTCGTCAACTCGGCGCTCTCGTGTTTTTTTTTTTTAAAAAGACTGCATGTTATGTACAGTATACATGTAATTTAATCTTAATTAGTTTGTCCCCAAAAAGGGTCTGATAAGCATGCTTGGAGTTATCTCGAAGACCACGGGCCCATGTTCACCAACTATTCTGAAATGCATGCATTCATAGTCTTATTCTATATTTAGTAAGTAACGTAATTTCTGACCGGCTTAATCAGTTGGTTTAGCCAATCAGAAATTGTGTCATTTTTGAAATTAAGAAAAATCTTGCGAAATAGACTAAGAATCTTATTTAGAATGTCGGGTGAATACGGGCCCAAATTGACCTTATTTCGTTTGCTATGACAGTGTTTCAAACCTGGGTCACCAAGGGATTGCTAATAATCGATATCGCTGTTTTCAGAATTCTCCTGTGCAAAGACCACTCAAAACACTGCAGTTAGAGACATTCTCTGTTCAACGACCCGACACAAACCCTTGTTTACGGACATCTCCCGTTCAACCGTCAGTCACACCGGATGAGGACAGAGTGGACACTATTATCGAGGCAGTGGACAGGCTGACTACGGACAATGACCTCATAGCTGATGGGTCATGTGACTATAGTTTGCCGACCATTTCCGGGAAACACAGCGATCTGAAATCCATCTCCTCTGAAACGGTACGTCAACTTCTACATAATTAGTTTTAACACAAGCAATCAAAGCACTGATAGCGCTGACAGGACAGGGTTTTCACGACAGAAAGTCTTCTTTTCTGTCAGTATTTTTCATTCGTATTTTATCTGTTACTTTATCTTTTCATCTACTGAAAGGGAAATGCGTTATTTCAGTCTTGATAGAGTCTTAATAGACAACTAGCCATTGCGATAAACAGACAGAGACTCTGTAACCACATTGGACTAAAGTAAACAAGCACTGGAATATTTTAAGTAGGCGCGGCTAAATGGTGAGCTTATGATTGTCTGAATCTTTAGTCTCACGTAACCCCGACAGTGTAATCAATCAATCAATCAATCAATCAACCAACCAATCAAGCAAACAAACAATCAGTCAACCAATCAATCAGTCAGTCAGTCAATTAATCAATCAATCAATCAAACAAGCAAGCAAGCAAGCAAACTTGCAGTTAACAAATTAAAAAACTCACTGGTATAAAAATATGCATCATTATCATCAAGTATTTTTGACAAAGACAAGTATAATATTGATACTAAGTGCTGTAACATTGTTATTCTATAATATGTGGTTCTTTTTTTTTCTCCAGATGGTGAATCTGCTACGTGGTAAATATGATAACGTTGACCAATCAGAAGTCCGTATTGTTGACTGCAGATTTCCCTATGAGTATGAAGGCGGACACATTCAGGTAACTATTCAGTATACAAACATTCAATAACTTTTAACCCTTAGACTGCTAAGCGTGACTCACTGACCTTTTGCGGACAGTGTAGATCAAGATCAGACTGCACAGAACGTGCAGTCTGATCTTTGATCTACGCTGTCCGATAAGGAGATATTTTTCTCCCAAAAATAACTTTGAAATTGCAATATTTGGGTTTTTATTATTGGCTGGAAAGCTTCTTTTAATTTAATTAGCAAGATAAAAAGCTTGGAAATCTTCAAAAAGTGTCGGCGCAAAGTCAAGGCCCTATTTCGTGAACCGTTTTAAATAACATTCTTAGTCTAATTCTTACAATTTTATGAAATCTAAAGTAGTGCATTTTCTAAATCAAACGGTTTAGCCAACCATAAATTGTGTTACTCTTTAAATTTAGAATAAAATCATTTTTGTTGTTCCTTTGAGAAGATCTATTTAGATTTAGAAAAACAAATTAAACAGTGTTTACTTTAGATAAACTTATCACAAGAACAACAAATCAATGACAAGAAAAAATAAATTTAGAGTTCTCACTGAATTTATTTTTTCTTTCTATCTTCACAGGGTGCCCAAAATCTGTACACAAAAGACGCTGTTCACGATCTTTTGAAGTTACCAAAAGATCAGCGACCACGTATCCTCATATTTCACTGTGAGTTTTCTTCAGAGAGAGGTCCAAAAATGTAAGTGTTACATGTACTTTCATTTTGAATACCATCTGAAAAATGTTTTTTTTCGTAGAACCAAACTTTTATAACAGTCTTCATTGGGAAAATATGAAGACTCATAATCGGAAGACCTTCAAACCAACACTTAATCAGAAATTCGACGAAAATTCATTGTTTATTCAAATTTTCCATTTACATGTATAGTTATTTCTATTATCATCAGAAATACTAGTATTCGCTGAAAACCCTGTAAAACCTCTTTCTGGAATAACGCAATAATCACAATAGGCAAGCTAATTTAAGATTAAGATGAGTCAAGCTACGTGAAAAGGGTATTTAACTGATCTGCAAAAGATATCATTTCATCTCACACTGCGAAGTCCGCGCAGGTCTAACCTTTTTCGTTATTCGTATATTTTCTGCATGTCCAAGGACCATTCTGCCTCATTGTTAGACAAAATAAGTTTTATGGATCCATAATCTAATGATGACTTGCGACTTGCTTGGTATAATGCATCATGGAGATGTATTAACAGCCCCCCCCTCCCCTTTGCAAGAGCATTGAATGCAGATGCCAAAGTTCGACTGCACTTGCTTTTTTTTCAGTGAAAATTCTATGTCGAAAAGGGGTCATAATTGTGCCCTTGATCTTCATCCTTACCGTCCACAAAAGTCTGGGTTTTCGCATGTGTTGATGAAAGGGTTATAGGTGACAAAATTCTCCTTCAGAATTATACTAAAAAGTGTAGGAAGAGAATAATGGCTTATTCTAAGCAGTTACTTATTTTCTCACAATGATTTACGGAGCTTTCGACAGAAAGGACAGCAATGGACCAGGTAAACGGAAATTCGAACACATTTTTAGTTAGTACTAGAAGCAAAGTAATACTGACCTCGAGATGCAAATGTTAATTTACCATTTCAACAAATCGGAAATTGTCATAATTCTTCATTTTCGACTGTTACAGGTTTCGATTCTTGAGAAGTATTGATAGAGATCTGAACAAAGACCAGTATCCGAAACTCCACTATCCGGAAATCTATCTACTCGAAGGCGGATACAAGGTCTTCTTTGCGCATGACAAGGTAAAGTTTAGTCCACGACATTTCTTGTTATCACTACTTCATAAGGATCTGGAAAGGCTTAAAAATCAGTTGGGTATTCCACCACATTTTTCTCTCGAAAATGACTAAATCTAGTCCTTATTAAACCTAAGCCTGCTAAGTCAGTTAATGAAACTTTCAAGACAATAGTAAAAACCCGAATGTTGCTATATTTCTAACTTATTTATTTGGAGAAAAATATCTCCTTATCGGACAGTGTAGATCCAAGATCAGACTGCACGTTCTGTGCAGTCTGATCTTGATCTACACTGGCTGCAAAAGTTCAGTCAGTCTCGCTAAGCAGCCTAGGGGTTAATATGGATATAATGTCAGTTCCGAGAACTTCTAGAAACTTATCGAGATAATACACCTACTCTGTTTCTGTGCTTCAATATTCGTTTTCACGACGTTATAAGCCGCTTTCAACAGGATTTCAGATCTATCAATGCAACAGTTCATCCTCATAAATGATATACAGGACTTGTCATCAGAGCCAACATTGTGGCCGCGCTAAGATTTCTTGATGACAAATCCATAGCGTTATAGCGTTAACGACTTGATCCCTGAAGATCCTGCCACAAATTTCAAATTAGAATTTAACTTTTCCTTTCCTTTTGTCCTTTTGAATTTGGTTTAGAAGTTTTCATCATCGACTGATATGATTCGTTCATACACGCAGAATTTTCATTAAAATAACGCTTTTTTTACTTTACAGACACTCTGTGAACCTCAAACCTACAAACCAATGTTACACAAGGACCATACAGAAGATTTACGCCTGTTCCGGTTGAAATCCAAGTCATGGGCCGCCGGACAAGATCAGCAGCCTCGTAAAAGCCGACGAGCCAGGAGCAGACTCTCCTTGAATTACTGAAATGCACAGCTTTTAGAGCTTGAGCTTGGAATATGATAAACGCTCAAATGCGCAATTGCAATGCGTATCTCATGCGCAGCAATTCATGCAACAAAGCTAGTGCCTTACATATGGGTACCGCTCAAATGCGCATTTGAACAGCGCAGGTGACAGCGCGCATGCGCAAAAACATGTTGCGAAAGCATCATGGGATGCGCTTCGCGCCTATTGCGCTTTATGTTTGGGTGGAGTATTCGCTCTGGACAGGCGTTATACGATTCCTGTTCTGGAGGAGAAGAGCAATATTGCCCGATGGGAATGTTTTTACAGAAGGGAGAACAGATGTACGTCTTTGTGGAGGCAAGAAAGTGGCACTGAGTCAGCATTATCACATGTTTTGATCGTGGACATGTTTTGATCGAGGACTCCAAAACTTATATGAAAGAGGACCTGAGTCCGAATTTTCCAACCTATCTAGATTGAATTCTAGATACAAATTCCAAGATCAGCAATCTGATTGGTCGAGACAAAACGTCTCGGCCAATCATATTGCATGTCTTGGAATTTTGAACTGGAGCAAATGAATCGGTGGTGAATAGAGACCTGTGTGGGTTGATTAATATTTTCCATGTGCTATTTGTATGATAGATATAGACTCTTTATCTAGTTACAAAAACTGTAAATTTTGTGTTATATATGATCCATGCTCTGTGAAAAGGCGGATTAATGCATCTGCAAAAAGTATCGTCTGAAGTCTGCCTGCGCAGCCCTCGCACGCTGACTAAGGCCAAAACCTTTTGCTCTTTATAAATTTTCTGCATGTTCAAGGAGCGCTCTACCTCATGATCCAGTCAGTTGTTGGACAAAATGGATTTTTATGGATCCATGATTATGTGATGACTTGGTTGGTGTAGTGCATCACAGAGATGCATTAAACCCCCTTTTCACAGAGCATGCCTCATATTTATTTCGTAATTAATAGTCAATTATTGAAATAGGAGATACCAGCTTTAATCATTATGGGAAAAAAACAAGATTAGTTGGCATAGTCAGCCAATAAAGTGGGTTCGATATTCAAAGTTACTGGTACCAAGATGAACACCATTACTATCTTAAACAAACTTGAGGCATACCACTTTCTAAAAATCCTTGTAAAATATGAATGATTAATGCGTATTAAGCTTTACTGTGATTTTGAAAATATTATGCCAAACGGAGAAATTGCTCGTTACCAACAATTTCTCCTTTTGGCACAATATTTTCGAAGTTGATTTCCTGCATAACAATAAGTATCTGCAAATGGCGTTGAGACAGAACGTACAAAATCAGGATTGCTTGTTTGTTTTTGTTTTTTACATGTAATAGTAAAACAACTTTTGAAACAAACCTGAGAAAAAAAAAAATGAACCAGACCTGACCAAATTCAATATTTTACGCTAATTCATCCGAGTATGTTTTGTTTTTCCTCATCATCTGCCTCTTATGCAAATTTTGACTCCTGTCTATGAATTGTATATATTACGTACAATTGTAAATTTTAATGACGTATATTGTAAATATGAATATACATGTAGATCAACATAAATATTCATGAAAAAAAAACATTTTTAGGCATTTTATAGCTCCATCACCACCCGCTCTCCTCTCTCTCTCTCCATTCTTTCTTTCTCTCTTTCTTCTGTTTTCCTCTGATGTACTCTTCACCAGACGACGAAATTCTAGACTTGAAAACACTTACAATGGACAAATCAACTCTTTCTCAAATACAGAGATTTGTATAGATCCAACATCATACTTCACACATGTCTGATCTTGACCTAAGTCATCCGGACAAGTCTCCGTATCCGCATATGGCACTAACGGTAAAAAAGGCAGCAGTAGTTTAATTGTTCTATGAGCAATCTGAACTGCTGTACTTCCTTCCACACCTTTACCAGACATACACCCTTTTTAATGGCTAAATACTTTACCACGAAATTCCAAGTTTTAACGACCCTGGGGAAAAAGACTTTTGAAAACATTGTAGGAAAAGGAGAAAATGCTGGTAAACAGCATTTTCTCCTTTTCCCACAATGTTTTCTTCTCTTCAAAAGACACATCCATCAATTTAAACCACATTTAGTTTGTCATCTGTAAATGCTTTGGATTTGGACAAGTCGAAAATTGTCATTTGGTAAAGAGTTATGCAAATACAGTAAAACCTGTCCTCATGTCCACCTCACAAGCATATTAAATGCCCAGAGAAGGCCATTATCTTAAAATTTTCCTGCACTGGTCAAGCTCACTTTGGGAATTCCCTATGCGCATGCTCAATACAGGATGGGACTGTATTCCGGAAGTAGCTGTCTACGTTACTATGGATTGTCGGAAAAATTGAGAATTTACTTTAAAATACATTTACACGAAGGGCGTAGCTGTGGTAAATTACTTATGTAAAAACAGTGAGGAAAACATCTAAACAATTTAAACTTCTCCCAGCCTGTTTTAAAAATACCATTAGCTTTGATCCCTTTCCTTCTTATATAGTTTGGAATTTGATTTAATCCATTTTCATTTTTTTTCCAATATTACCATAAAAATGACAGCTGAGCTTCTTTCGCAGATCCGGGTCTGCATTCACCATTCTTAAGAGCATTCTTAGTCTTATTCTCACAAATTTTCTACATTTGAAAGTAAAACAACTTATGATTGGCTAAACCAAATGGTTTAGCCAATCAGAAGTTGTTTTACTTTCTAAATCTAGAATTAGACATAGAATCAAATTGTTTAATACAAACCCGGAAGAAGGCTTTAGAAAACATTGTGGGAAAAGGAGAAAATGCTGGTAACCAGCATTTTCTCCTTTTTACACAATGTTTTCTACCATGTTGAAAACAAATTACATCATTTAAAACACATTTGATTTGTCGTCTGCCAATATTTCCAATTTGGACAAGTCAAAATTTTTGTCAAAAGAAGTCTCCATGACGTAATGTGTTCACTTTGAAGGGTAGGGACTTAACCATTTACTCTTCTACAAAATTTATCCTGAGAATAATGAAAGTAATGGCAGATAACAAAGTAAACGAAGCTCAAATGATGAAATTTGTCTCAGAACGGTTAGAAAACATTTCGGGGGGAAAGGAGAAGAAATGCTGCCTACCAGCACTTGCTCCTTTTCTCACAATGTTTTCAAAAGCTTTCCATGTTGAGGACATTAAAACTAAGGATTGTGTGGTAAAGGATCTTTTAAAAACTACAGTTTTTTTCAACAAGAAACGAAAATTTATCATCAAAAGACCTTTTAAGCTTTATTTTCGTTTACCTATCACTAAAAAAGACAAACATTGGTGAATTCCCCCGGTTTTTGTTTTCTAGACAAACTCCTTAATTCAACATCCTTTGTATTCCTAAAAGACTTCTTTTTTAAGCTCCTTACCACACAATCAAGAATTTTAAGGACCTTGAGGGAGAAGGCTTTCGAAAACATTGTGAGAAAAGAAGAAAATGCTGGTAATCCTTTCAAAGGAAAATCCGACAATTTCAACCACATTAAATTGTCGTCTGCAAATGCTTCAGATTCCGACAACTCTAAAACTTTGTCGTATGGTAAAAAGAAAAAGAACACGTCTTAAGATTTTGGCTGCAGAGAGCGATTCACGACAGTGCAGAACAAGATCAGACTGCACAGAACGTACTGCCTGATCCTGTATCTACATACAGTGTCTGATGCCGGAAATTCGGTGCCTTCACCACCAGTGTAGATCATGATCACACTGCACAGAACATGCAGTCTGATCTTGTATCTACACTGTCCAATATTTTGAGAGGTACTCTAAAATGACGGAATTTAGATTGACACATCTAGCCTTTTTATTCTGATCGAGCAGATTTATTTCACGTGTATGAGGTTTAGAGTTAAACCTCTACAGCAACTTTCGCAACTTAAGTCGCCTTTGCGGCCGGTGTAGATAAAGATCTGATAAAGATCCAACTGCACAGAACATGCAGTCTGATCTTTAATCTACACTGTCAGCTATGCTGAGACGTTCTGGAAAAAAGCAACCCTAAAAATGTGCAATAACTTATTTCTTGACAGAAAAAGTCCATTGGATTTATTTGGCGCTTAACTCTCATCCAACCGTTCAAAATCATAGATGTATTTTGCGTAGAGTGTAAAGAATGATCAACCTACACATACATGTCGTCTGATCTTGCTCTACACTCTCCGAAGCTCTCTCACTAGTCTGGGCCATATATAGGATCCTATTTAGTGCCGATATGCACGCAACAAATTCTGTTCTGCAATCGGGAAGAACTGATTCCGGAAGGAGAAGGAATAAGAGTTGTTTCATCGACTCCCGGGACACAGTTTGCTGCAGACAATGTTTAAAACACTATTGAAAAATATGGAGAATCAACATGAATGAAGGTTTAGTATATGAATATCAAATATATGTGAAAATAATGAGATAAAAGGTGAATGTATTTAAAGTATATTTCTCCTTTCACCACAATGTTTTCAAAAATGACCATCAGCAAGACGAAAAATGAAGGGTTGTCTGAAGGAGGTTAAAGATTTAAAAAAGTGCTTTTAACGAATGCCTTTTCCATACCTCTTTACGACACAACACAATTTTGGATTTGTCTATGGTGAAAACATTAACAGACAGCAATTTCTTATGTGGATCAAATGATTGAATAAGTTTTGGAAAGGGCAGAAAACATCGCGGGATTGATTGATTGATTGTATGGTGTTTAACGCCGTTTTCAACATTATTTCAGTTATATCGCAGCGGCCAGTGCACCTATCCATGCTTTCCTGGAGTCTCTTTTACCAGTACTCTGCACAATTTTCTTTCCAAGCCACTGGCTGCTTTCCCACATAATCATCGTCGAAACAATGGTCAGCGGTGGGGGAGAAATGAATCCTGATGCAGTGACTATCATCAATCCTCGGAAAGAAATTGGTCGAGCCAGTGGTCGTAGCCAGGGATCGAACCCTGGACCCCGTGTTCTCAAGTCCTGCACGCTACCGACTGAGCTACCGGGGCTCGGCAAACATCGTGGGAAAACGAGAAAATGCTGGTTAGCAGCATTTTCTCTTTTTCCTACAATGTTTTCAAAACCTCTTTCCTCAGGGTCAGTAAAACTCGGACTGTTTGGTAAAGAGTTTTACTGGTTTTATTTGTTTATTTTATGATCTCACCCATCTTCTTCGGCCAGTATGAGGACAATTTCAAAAAATCATCTTTTCCGAAAGCTGATCTCTTTCTAATACACAATAATCGTATTTCCCATCATACTTTCCCTACACAAACATGGAGAAAGCATTGCACAATCGAGAGAAAAAAGGAATGTGTATGCATCAATTAATTCAGTTCCGCAAATAAAACATTTACCGGTGACGGATACATCAAACTCGTTTCATTTTCGGAACCTCTCGCCATTTATCGCCCAACTGGTTTCCGCTACTTCCGCTTCTGAACCTCGTTTTCGAGTATATAAGGAGGGGGGTTGCAGGAGGCCAATCAGCAGAATATTGTGGAAACAATTATCCTTTTGCTCATCTACACCGATTGACGAAAAAGAAGTTTTTGCCAACATGAAATATTCACTGGTTTTGGTGTGCTGTCTCGGACTGGCTTTTGGAGCGTCCATTGACGTACAAAGTGATGAAGGTAAATAGAATTTATCTAATTATTGATACCTTTTGATTATTAGCCTTTCTGCTTTCATCGCTTGAAAAACTAGATCCTCTGTTTTTTTTTTTTTTTTCTTTTTAATATTAACTTATTTTTATACATCACAATTTTGGATTTTTTTTTCTTGTGGAAAAAAAAAGTCATTATTGTCATCATTAGGTTTGGAAATATTGATTCAGTTCGACAGATTTAAAAAATTTAACTCGGAACCAACATAGATTATTCTTCATGTTCTATCGTCGAACTATTTGATAATTGATTTCTTTTTCATTTTTTTCATAATTTTAATCAAGTTTTACATTTTTATTTGTTCAAATCCGGAAAGACGGTTTTTTTTTCATGTGTATTTTCATTTTGTCCGATTTATTACGTTCACATTTATTTCCCAAATTTCATTCAAACAAATTTTTGACACCATTTTTTTTCTTTTTTTTTTGGTCATAATTCATTTCAATACTTTCAACTTGTTCAAATCCGAGATGTTGTTGCAAGTTTTACCCCCATACAATGAACATTGATATCTGAAGTTTAAACAGATTGGTACTATAAAAGCTTCTACTCTTTGTACAACGTAAGACATTTATCTATTTTTTTTTTATATCCGAGATGAGGACTTATCTTTCCAGTTGTAGCCTATACCGTTATAGTGAATTATTGAACTGGTGCAACCCAGGGCATCCAAAAATATGAGATCTGTCGCCGTGATATGACTGCAATAATGTTAAAAGCAACATAAAACACCATTCAGTCAACTAAAAATTGAAAATTTAAAATACACCTTTTTTTTCTGGTCAGTTCTACATGGTTTACTCAAATCCGACAAGATGAAACATTTTTCATGCGTAATGTAATAATAGCACAAAATGAACAATTAAAAACTTGTTTTTTATGTGTTGCTTTTAAAAAATCGCAATTGCACAGTCCCGAGTTTTAACGACCTCGAAAATAAAAACTCCTGAAAGCATTGTAGGAAAATGAGAAAATGCTGGCAACCAGCATTTTCTCCTTTTCCCGCAATGTTTTCTACTCTTTCACAGCCAAATCTTATAGTTTGAATTGAGCGCCTGTTAGTGCTTTCCATTTGATAAAAGTCTGAAATTTTGTCATTTGGTATAAAATTAAAACTCAGGACCCCAGATATGACTTTTCTGCTTTTGTAGTAGATTACTTTTGAAATCACTGTGGCAAAATGGGATTTGATGGTATAGAGAAATTGCTCGAAGTTCAAAATTTTCTCTTTCCGATAATCATTACTTTAATATATATTGACTCTCAACATTCATTGATTTATTTGTTCATTCTTTCAATCTTTCCTTCGTTCTTTTGTACATCCGTCCGTACATCCATCCATCCATTTACTAATAAAAACTCACATTCCACTTTACAGCAGAAAGGGACGACAGAGCTATTGTTCTCCCAGGAGTCAACAGAAACTGTGCGGGTAAGTCATGTTTCGTGTGTTTTTTTTAAAATTTTAATCGGTTTTTGCTCCTGCAGACAAGATCTCTCCACAAAACGTTTGTGCTGAGACATCATAGTTTAACTCCTTACCAAACAAGCCCGGCTTTTTCACGATCCTGGGAAGAAAGCCTTTTGAAAACATTGTGGGAAAAAGAGAAAATGCTGGTAACCAGCATTTTCTCTTTTTCCCACAATATTTTCAACCTTTCACAGGAAAATCCCAGTATTTCTGCCACATTTAATTTGTCGTCTGCAAATGCTTTCAATTTGGACCAGTCTAAAATTTTGTCGTTTGGTAAGGAGTTAAAAAAAAAAATCTACTGTGACGTAACGATTACTTTGGTCTTAATCCTTATCCTGCTAGATAACTGAAATGAAATTTTAGGGCCGATAGTAAAAAACCAAATTGAGCTATTCAAAGGTATCTTTCTGGGAGACAGTATGTCCTTATCGGACAGTGTAGATCAAAGATCAGACTGCACGTTCTGTGCAGTCTGATCTTGATCTACACTGTCCGCTAAAGGTCAGTGAGTCTCACCATGCAGCCTAAGGTTTAATACATATACTCGGCAGTTGTTAATACAATCTACTGAAACTCAGAAAGATTTTTCCTCTTGCAGACTTGACAGAACTCAGAAAGTTTATCTCATAGGTTTTGACTAAACAAACAGACAGTATGGATCCAAGATCAAAATGTGCCATCTGATCTTGATTCATACCGCCCGCGAAAACGCTTGTTTTTGAATACACAAGCAGACGGTAAAGATTCAAAGATAAGACTACACATTTTGTGCAGTGTGATCTCGATGTACACTGTTTGAAAAAAAAGGCCCTGTTTTCGTGTATCGCGTTGGGTTGAACTGGACCCAATTCTCGTTTACCTTCTTTTTTTTTTATCAACGCCATCAAAATTTTCCTTTATGAAGGAAACAGCACAGCGATAACAATGTACAACATTGAGAAAATGAACCTCGTCTGAAATGCATTTTAAACTTGTTCTTTTGATAGCAATTCGATGTATTTTACATTTCCATCTGATGAATGTCATATAGCTTTGATACCACATCAATACGTGTATTTAACTCTTCACTAAATCAGATAGTGTTTTAACAACCCCGAAGAAACAGCTTTTAAAAACATTTTGGGGAAAGGAGAAAATGTTATTAACCAGCATTTTCATCTTTGTTCCCAAAATGTTTTCAGCTATATTGAAGACTAGCGCGTTTTTTTTTTTAATCCAGCATTTTCTCCTTTGTCCCCGAAATGTTTTCGGCCATATTAAAAACTAACGCTGTTCCCGCCTTTTGTTCATCACAAGAAAAAATACTGTTGAAAACATTGTGGTAAAAGGGGAATATGCTAGTAGACAGTGTTTTTCCTGCAACTACAATGTTTTCACCATTTTAAAGACAAATCTCATCATCTGAGTCACGTCTAGTTTGTCCTCTGTGTTTTTTTTTTTTTTAATTTGCAGAAGTCTAAATCAAGTTTTTTCGAAAAAAAAAAACTAATCACTTACTGCATAGGTTAATTTAGTTCAGCCGAGCCCCGGTAGCTCAGTCCGTAGCACACAGGATCTGAGATCAGGGGGTCGCTGGTTCGATCCCCGGCTCCGCCATTTTCTTTCCGGGGTTTGATGATAGACATTGCGACAGGATTCATTCTTCTCTCACCGCTGACCGTTGTTTTGGCGATGGTCATGTTAGGAAAGCAGACAGTGGCTTGGAAAGAATACAGTGCGGAATACTGGTAAAAAGAAACCCCAGGAAAGCATGGATATGTGCACTAGCCGCCGCAATATAACTGAAACAATGTTGAAAACGGCGTTAAACACGATACAATCAATAAATCAATCATTCAATAAATCAGTTCAAGTTAACTTAGACGCAAGAGACAGATATGAGAAACATTTTGTTGAAATGACAGAAAATCTGATATGTAGAGAAAAAGAAATAACTGAATGAGAAAAGAAGCAAATACTTATTAAAACTAATCGCACCCCTCTTCACCATTAAGATTTTCGAAATCTCGCTCTTGCTAGGTTTCGTTAAATGTCGAACTTGTCACGGTGATAATAAATTGAAGAACTCATATATATTTTTGTTGTTCATGTTGTATTCATGAAAATACATGTGTTTAATTCTTTACCAGACGAAAAAATTTTATAGACTTGTCCAAATTGAAAGCATTTGCGGACGAGATTATAATTGTATCTTAATTGATTGGATTTGTATTCTAAAGAGAAGAAAACGTTGTGGGAAAAGGAGAAAATGCTGGTGACCAGCATTTTCTCCTTTTCCCACAATGTTTTCAAAGCTCCTTTTCCATAGCGTCGTTAAATCGTTAAAACACAGGATTGTTTGGTAAAGGATTAAACAACAATTCTGCTTGTACTAGAATGGTGATCAATCACGATTTTTTTTATCTTTTGATGATTTCGCGATGAGACATCCCCTCGTTACATAATATAACATTTATCACATCCCCCCCCACCGCCTTGCTTATATATGGACAGAACAGAGCAATCCAATTATTCAAATATGTGATTTTCATCGAATAAAATATGCAGCAACGGGTTTGATTGCTCAAGCATAATCGTGATTTCAGAACTTCAATTGATTCAAAGTTTCTGTAGGTCCAAGATCAGACTGCACGTTCTGTGCAGTCTAATAGTTTATCCACACTGTCTCCAAATGCGCACTAAGTTGCAGCCTTAGGGTTAGATTCTACGTAGGATTAATAAATTCAGATGCATATTTGAACTTATCTTAGTGTGCGCCTGTATTCAGCAATCAACTGCTGTAATATGCTATGTTTATTCCACATCCCTGTTCAGTAAACATAACTTTTCTTAAAAAGGGGGGTGGTGGTGGTGAATGTTGATATCTTAAGAAGAAAAATCATGATGACGTGACTGTAGTCCCTAAGATGGGGGAAAACAAACAAACAAACAAACAAACAAACAAACAAATAACCTGAAAAAATGCTTCGAATGGACGCAAATAGACTCGAACACTCGACCTTCAAATCCAAAGTCGGCGATGCTACCAGTCAACTGTAACCAGTTTGTGTTAAAAATTCCTTTAAATATCCCTTGCTTTGCAAAACAGCTACGCCGTTACTAACGGTATAGAAAATTGTACAGTAAAACTAAAAAGTCAATAATTCCTTGCGTTTTCAACATGGATTTCAATCTACATGTATATGTATATATGTATCTATATATTTTTATTTTTTTAAAAGCCATCCTAGCACTCTAATGAAACTTTGCCGGATTTGTTAAGATTTCACAACAAAACTTGCAAAAGAAATATGTTTTAATGTCCCTTTGAAGACCACCTGCTTTAAGAGACCATTTTATTGCATCCCTCAAGTGATCTCTTTAGCCCTGTAGTGCTAAATAAACGAAATTGACATTCTCAGTCAGTATGCAAGATGCAGATATTGCAATTTCAAGGAATTTTTTTTAAGATATCTGGCAGAGGGGCGGACAGTTTATATGCAATATTAGACTGCACCTTCTGTGCAGTCTGATCTTGATCTACATCGTCCGCTAACTACATCCGGGCTCATCACTACAAGGGTAAAGATAGGTTATCTGAATTTCTACTTTGACATATTCGAACAATTTCACTCAGTTGCAAACTTTTTTTCCCAACAGGCCAATGGCAGATTACCGGAAATCCCTGCGCCAACAACCCCCTAAACAAGCTCAACTTCCCCCACCCAACCGACAACACCAAATTCCTCCAGTGCGGTACTTACAACAGAATGTACATCGTACAGTGTCCCGCCGGCGAAGTCTACGATCAGGCCACCACCAGGTGTATCCCCCACTCTGTAAGTCGATAACGCTCTTCTGAGTGTCTGTTTGTTCGTCTGTCTGGTTATTACCTAGATATAGAGAACAAGAAATATCTTTAAAAAAGATAGACTGCGTAAGTTTGGCTACAAATTGACAGGGGCCCTTAAAATAAACATGTTTACATTTTTGACCAATCACCTATTTCTATATATTCATTTGTTATCAATACCAAAAAGTAGGTCAAAAACCATCATATTTAGGTACGCTGAAAAGAAATAACTATTTATGCGCCAAGTATAATTGAGCCATGCTCTGTGAAAAGGGGGGCTAATGCATCTGCGAAAAGTATCGACCCAGGTCAGCCTGCGCAGTCCGCGCAGGCTGAACTGGGCCGAAACTTTTCGCTACTGGTCAATTTTCTGTTTGTCAAAGGACCAGTCTACCTCATGATTAAGTCGATTATTTAAAAAAGTGGCTCTTATGGATCCATAATTATGTGATGACTTGGGCTGGTATCATTTATCACGGAGATGCATTAAGCCCCCTTTTGCCAGAGCGTGGCTCATATAAACTCGACCTCTTTCGATGCCTGAAAATACATGTACAATCCAATAAAAATCTGAATGAAATTCAAGGCATAAATAAACAAGCGAGAGGTATAGATCTCAGATCAGATTGTGCGTTCTGTGCAGTCTAATCTTGATCTATGCCGTCTGGTTCGCTTATGGCGCTGAGATGGTCAATTTAACCCACTACTTCCGGAAATAAATCGCTTTTCCCCAGTAACGGTAAACTGGTCCACATTATACGTACACTTTAGATGTAACAAGGGAGCTAACCAATCTATAGTACTTGGTGAACTCTTACAGTTCCATTGCGTTTATTCATTTGAGCTAGTTTTTTAATAAAGGTTCATCTAATTTGCGCCACAAAAGCGCTTATCAAATGCATGATGACAAAGAATGGTAGAAAATATAAATAGAAAAAATGATCAGACTGAAACACGGGCTACTGGCCAGAATCCGGCTACTATTAAACATTGCCCCATTTCCCAATCTTTTTTTTTCCTTACCGAATTCTAACGCGATTTGTTCTGATTTTCCCAGAGATAGATATCATTTTACATCTTATTTCTATACGGCCTGCAACACGCGAAAAGGGACAGTCGCACATTTGCGTAAAGTGTCGTCTCGGATCAGCCTGCGCAGTCCGCGCAGGCTAATCCGAGACGGCACTTTACGTCAACATTAGATTTTGTCTTACAGTAGACTTGCGTGAAACAGAAAATCACACACGATCGGAAAGTATCGTCTCGGATCAGGCTGAGCCGAGACGACACTTTACGCAAATGTCCCTTTTCGTTTGTTGCAGGCTAATTATAAAATAATCACGTAAGCTAATTATGACATACATGAGCTATGTTCCGGTGAAAGGGGGCTTAATGCATCTCTGTGGTGCATTATATCAAGCAAGTCATTATATTAACTATAGATCCATAAAATTCATTTTGTTTAACAACTCACTGAACATGAGGTAGAGTGGTTCTTAAACAAAAGCTGAGAAAAGCGGGTTTAATGCATCTCTGTGATCTATTGTACCAAGCAAGTCATTACATATGAACCGTGCTCTGTGAAAAGGGGGCTTAATGCATCTGCAAAAAGTATCGACCCATGTCAGCCTGCGCGGACTGCGCAGGCTGACCTGGGCGGAAACTTTTTGCTAGCAGTCAATTTTCCGTATGTCCAATGACCAGCCTACCTCATGATTGGGTCGGTTGTAAATCAAAATGAATTTTGAAGATCAAAGATTATGTGATGACTTGCTTGGTATCATGCATCACGGAGATACATTAAGCCCCCTTTTGCCAGAGCATGGCTAATATATATCGTAATTATGGATCCATGGAGTCAATTTCGTCCGACAACCGACCGAAAAGCCCCGAGATGAGTGGTCCTTGGACATGCAGAAAATTTACCAAGAGCAAAAAGTATCGACTCAGGTCAGCCTGCGCACACTGAGCAGGCTGACCTGAGTCGATACTTTTGTAGATGCATTAAGCCCCCTTTTCACAGAGCATGGCTCTTATCCATTAATCTCTTTCAGTTGACCGTAGCACCTATTCAGAATGTTGCAAGCAGCCCTTGTACCCCACAAAATCTCGCCGCCGGGAATTACTTCTTCAGTGTTTCCGGCAACAGCAGACAGTTTATTATGTGTGACCAGAACGGAAACGCCCAGATTTTGACCTGCCCAGGCCAACTAGTCTGGGACCAGTCGAGACAATCATGCGTCATTCAACCTGGGACCGTCCCGAGCCCCGGAATGCTTGGACCTGGTTACAGTATTAACAACGGTGAGTGTTATATGTGAATAAGATAAATGAGCCATGCTCTGTGAAAAAGGGGGCTTAATGCATCTGCAAAAAGTATCGACCATGACAGCCTGTGCAGTCCGCGCAGGCAGACATGGGTCGAAACCTTTTGCTATTTTCTGCTTGTGAAAGGAACATTCTACCTCCAGAGTCAGTCGATTGTTTAGAGGAAATGGGTATTATGGACCCATAATTATGTGATTTCGTTTCCTTAATTAGCATTAAAAAAAAAAAAAACTCTCTTACAAAGTCACTTATTGATACATTATCACCAGCAACAACAACAACAAAACTGCTACTGCTACTAATAATAATGGTAATGATCATCATTGTCATCAACATCATTATCATCATCATTATCATTCTTGAACTCTGTTTCTCTCAAGGCGTTTGCTATATTACCAAGAAATTTTGGTTCGATACCCGCTGGCGGCACTAATCACTTTGGAGTGTCCTCTGGCAAGGCCAAGCTAATCTTTTTATTGGTGACACCATGAATGAACACAAATGAGTAAGTTGTCGCCGGTACACGACTGAAATATTGATGAAAATGGCTTAATCATTCAACATATAAGCCCAGTTTTAACTACCCTTAAGAAGCAGGTTTTCGAAAGCATTGTTGGAAAATGAGAAATTGCTGGTAACTTTAATACTTGCGGACCTTTAATCCTTAAGCTACTAAGCGCGACTCAAAGTACTTTTGCGGACAGTGTAGATCAAGATCAGACTGCACGGAACGTGCAGTCTGATCTTGTACCTACACTGTCCGTAATGGAGATATTTTTTCATCAAAAAATAACTTTGGAAAAGCAACATTCACGTTTTTACTATGGTCTTGAAAATTACATTTAACTTATTTAGCAAGTTTAGGGTTAACCCATTACCACACAGCAAAATTTAAGACCTATCCAAATTGAAAGCATTTGCAGACGACAATTTCAAAGTGGCTCAAACGGTGCAATTTTGCTTTGATTGGGTAGAAAACTTTGTGGGAAAAGGAGAAAATGCTGGTTACCAGCATTTTCTCCTTTTCCCACAATGTTTTCAAAAGGCTTCTTCCTCAGGGGTGTTAAAAGTCGTCATTGTGTGGTAAAGGGGTAAAACGTACATTGAATTTGTCTTTTGTAGATGCTTTCAGTTTGTACATTTGTCTTGTATTCTAGGATATCTTCCCAACGGAAACCCTTGCCCTACCCAGGCTCTCTCCTCGCAAGCTCTCTTCTTCTCTCATCCTGACCCGACGAAATTCATCCAGTGTGATCTGGTAGGTAACGCCTACGTCCAGACATGTCCGTCTGGCCTCGTTTGGAACCAGTCCGTTGAGACCTGCGATTCTCAAGCCTCGAGCTCTTACCCCGGTCAGTTGGTCAATGGTGGATACCTAGTCGGCCCTAACGGTCAAATTACCGGTTAGACTGAGTGGACACTCCGTCTTCTATAGACAACAATGGGATTTGAAAATAATATAAAATGAAAATGACCGACTTCGTGTCAAAATTTTGACTTTCAAATAAAATTCATCAAACATTCAGAAGACTAATTTTACATTTCATGCCCTCTCCCTCTCTCTCTCTCTCTCTCTCTCTCTCTCTCTCCATTATTGTGTTTATGTCTGTCTTTATGTCTGACTGCCTGTGTGTCTGACTATTTGTGATTTCTGCATATGCGAGTTACCTTTACTATTGCTGTAAAGTGCCTTGTCTGATGTATCTTGTATCATATATGTCAACCA
The DNA here is from genome assembly GCA_946811185.2 of Hippopus hippopus. Taxonomy (NCBI): domain Eukaryota; kingdom Metazoa; phylum Mollusca; class Bivalvia; order Cardiida; family Cardiidae; genus Hippopus; species Hippopus hippopus. The sequence continues at coordinate 7,477,462 of OX328102.1, read as the reverse complement.
TTAGTTTCATTTAATAGATCAATCGATCAATCATGGCGGTTAATAATACAAATTGAAGTGACAAAAACTAGTTATTAACATTTTCTCTTTTCCCACAATGTTTTCTACACTTTCTGAGATAATTCCTTTTATCTAAGCCATACATTGCCATCTTCAACTGCCCCACAATATGGACAAGACTAAACTTTTGTTGATCTAGTAAAAGATTAATTAAAAAAAGAGGAAAAAGCAAAGCATCTGTTTCTCTCGCAGTATTTCGGACATATTCCTTCTGAGAGTGTTAAAAAACCACACACATTCTCACAGAACATAAAAAGGAAAAAAATCACAAATCAACTACGACTCTTTACCAAATACAACTTTATGTGCACAGCGAGCGTCACCCTTGGATAACGGGGTTTAATGCATCTCAGTTGTGGATTATACCGAGCAAACCATCTAAAAATTACGGATCCAAAAATCGAATTTGTCTAAGAAACGACTGAATCAGTGCGGAAAATGGTTCTCTGGCATGCAGAAAATTTACCAGTAACAGAACGTTTCGACCCAAGTGAGTCTGCGCGGACTGCCAGGGCTGACTTTGGTCAATACTTGTTGCAGATGTCTTAAACTCACTTTTCACAGGGCACAATTCATAACACTTATGGTTTATTTGTAAAGCAATTTTATCGTATAAAACATCTATTAACGAAACCAACAGGTTTAACAAACTAACAAAACCAAACGAAATTTTTTGTATAAAAATCGAAAGACCATATAATATACATCTTATAATACAAAAATCTACAAATATACATTAAATAATTTTCATAGTGCAAGTTCATTTGCGAATTTCTGCAAAACGTGCAGTCTGATCTTGATCTACAGTGTCCGCGTTGCTTAATCTTTTGAGACAAAAGCAATAATGAAACTGCAATTATTTGGGTCTTATTTTTCCGACTGTGGGTTTATACGGCGCTATAAGGGTTAACTTTATATCAGACAAGTAAACTTTAAAATTGCCCAATTCGAAAGCATATGCAGACGACAATTTGAAGTTGGATAAACTCTTCACCAAATGACAAAATTTTGAACTCGACCAAATTTAAAGGATTCGCAGACGACTAATGAAGATGTTGCAAAATAAATGATTTCTGTCTTTGACAGGGTAGAAAACATTGTAGGAAAAGGAGAAAATGATTGTTACCAGCATTTTCTCTTTTTCCCTCAATGTTTTTAAAGCCTTTTCTCTCAGGGTCGTTAAAAGTCTGGATTGTGTGGTACAGGGTTAAATGATGCTTTTTTTTTTAAAGAATGGACATTTTCGCTGGCCAAGGGAGGCAATCCACTACGTTACCTAATTAATGTAAAAAAGTGATGTAGTTGATCTTACCCTTGGCTAGCAAAGATGTTGAAAGAGTAGAAAACATTGTGGGAATTGGAGAAAATGCTGGTTACCAGTATTTTCTCCTTTTCCCACGATGTTTTCAAAAGATTTCTTCCTCGGGGTCGATAAAACACGGGGACGTTCGGACAAGATTATTCAACTGCAGCCAACACGCAATTTACCAATAACGCCATATTGGTCTCTGCTCTACTTGTTTCTTTTCCACGTTCTGAGTATATTGTAGGTACCTGGGCTTCACCTCGTTGTAGTCCTTCCTCTTACGTTTACGATTTGGGCTATTAGTTGGGGAACCGTACCCGTCATCTACTGGGCTCTCATCCATTTTATTGTACAGTGGGTTCTCTTTGTAAACATTTCCGTCATTCTCTGTACCATAAATATCGTTTAACTCACGCATCTGTTCTTTATGCTGCTCTTCCCGTTCACGTTTCCTTTCCTCCATTTGTCTTCTCCTTTCTTCTTTCTCTCTTTTCTGTCTTTTAAGCTCCTCCATTCGTTCTTGTCGGTGTTTTTCTTCTTCCCTTTTCCGTTCTTCGATCTGTCGACGTCTTTCTTCTTCCCGTTCACGTTCCTTTCTGTGCATTTCTTCTATCTCATCGCGCCTTCTCTGTTTCTCCGCTTCAATTTGTTCTTGGCGCTGCAATTCTTGTTCTTTCCGTTTTTTCTCCCATTCTTCTCTTTTCCTCTGCCTTTCTTCTTCTATTTCCTTTTCCCTTCTCATTTTCTTTTCTTCATATTCTCTTTTTGTTTGTTTTAAGCGTTCTTCTTCCGCTCTTTTTTCATCCTCTAATTCTTTATCCAGTGCTAACAACTCTATTTCCCTTTCTCTTTCTCTTCTTTCTTCTTCCCATTTCTTTTCTTCCTCCTTTCTTTCTTTTTCCATTCTCTGTTCTTCCTCTTTCCTTTCTTGTTCCCATTTCTTTTCAGCCTCCTTTCTTTCTTGCTCCCATTTTTCTTCTTCCTCTTTTCTTTCTTGCTCCCATTTCTCTTCTTCTTCTTTCTTTTTTCGTTCCCTTCGCCTTTCCTCCTCCTCCTCGATCTCTTTTAATCTATCCTGCTCTCTTTTATTCTCAGCCTGTAACCTTCTCTCTTCCTCTTTTTGTCTTTTTTCCTTGTCTTTCTTCATTCTCTCTTCCTCTTTCCTCAGCGTTTCCTCGTGTTCTTTTTTACGTCTTTGTCTCTCCTTTTCCCGTTCCTCCATCAATTTTTGTCTTTTAAACTCCTCCTGTATGAGGCGATCATCCTCAATTGCAGTATGGGAGACTGGATCACTTGCTGCGACAACTGCTTGTTTCTTTGACCGTTGGTAGCTCTCTGTTTTTGGCTGTGCTTCCTGCACTATTCTTTCCTCTACCACCTCTTCAACATTTCTATCGTACTGTTCTGTTGGCTGGTTGTTGGTGTTCCTATTTCTCGAACTACCTTTTGTTGTTCTACAACAAGCAGAACATCCTCCTGCTTTACCATCATCGGAATCGTTGCTTCTATCCTGATACCCGTCATCATCACCATCCATGTCTTGCTGGTTCCTAGTTCGACTCTCGTCCAGTCTATCATCACTACCGACTCGGTTTCGTTTCTCTCTCTTGGTATCACGTGTTGAGCGAGCTTCCGTTGTTGTACAACATCCGGTACAACATCCTGACCTTTCTGTCCTTTCATTGTCCTCAACAACACGCTCGTCCTCATAATGTGTATTTGTGTGTGTTTGGCTAACAATTACAGTTCTACCCGGACTTCTAGATCCGGATGCACGAGGACTCGAGGTCCTCCCTCTTACAGCTTGTCTTTCTTCTCGCACTGTTGTCGCTCTTGCATGTTCTGGCGACCTTGGAGTATGTCTCTCATGGTCTGAACGACCTCTTTCACTCGGTACTCTGTCTTTTTTTGTCCTTTTACCACAGCACGTGACACAGCACGGGCTACAAGGACTTTTGTCGTCATCATCAGAATGGTCCGAGCTGAGGCTCGACGTATCTCGTCTTGTCCGACCATTTCTCTGACCACGTGTGTCTTTATACGAGCTTGCGCTACTTTTTCGTCGATGTCTTTCTCCTCTCTCAGGGTCATCGTTGTCCCGTCCGTCTCTTTTACTGCATCTGTAAATAGTGAAGTAGACAAATACAGTGTGACAGAAAAATCCTGGTATTTGAACCACATTTAATTTGTCATTTGCTGATGTTTTCAAATTGGTCTAGTCTAAAATTTTTCGTCTAAAAGTTTGTCTTCTGGTAGAGTTTTCAATTTTTATTCATGTGCAATTCAGTATTCATGAATTAAAAACCTCTTGTGGAAGCCTATTTAACCCTTGGCGGGCGGAATTAATGAAATGGGCATGTTCAGTCAGGAAAAAGGACCCAAAATATTGCATTTTTTATATAGAGTCATGCTCTGGCAACAGGGAGGTTCAATGCATGAACCAAGCAAGTCATTATAATATTATGGATCCATAGAATCCATTTTGTATAACTACCAACTGAATTATGCAGTGCGCTAGTCCTTCGACATGCGAAAATTTTACCAACAGGTCAGCCTGCACGGACTGCGCTATACAGTCATATCACAGTGACAGATCACTCATTCATTTCTTCCATGGTTATCACCATTACCAGGCTGCAGCTTCATGCTCTGTGATAAGCCATGCTCTCTGAAAAAGAGGGGGGGGGGTGTTCTTCATGCATCTGCAAAAAGTATCGACCCATGCCAGCCTGCGCAGTCCGTGCAGGCTGAAATGAGTTGATACTTTTTGCATTTGGTCAATTTACTGCATGTCCAAGGGCCACTCTTCGTCCAGATTCAGTCAATAGTTAGACTATATGGCTTGCAACACGCGAAAAGGGGCATTCGGACATTTGCGTAAAATGTCGTCTCGGATCAGCCTGCGCAGTCCGCGCAGGCTAATCCGAGACGGCATTTTACGACTACATTAGATTTTGTGCTACAGTAGACTTGCGCGAAACAGAAAATTACATAAAAACGGAAAGTGTCTTTTCGGATTAGCCTGCGCGGACTGCGCAGGCTGATCCGAGACGACACTTTACGCAAATGTCCGAATGCACTTTTTCGCGTGTTGCAGGCCATATGAAAACGGAGTTTTTGCATCCCCCAATATGTGATGACTTGTTTGGTATAATGTACCACACAGATGTACTAAGCCCCCTTTTGCCAGATTATGACACATATCTAGATTTTTTCAAGTATGTATAAATACCCTTTCATCTATAAATAGCTTCAAGTTTTTCATAACCGATGCCCCCATGCAGTGCACAGAGAAATTGCGCTCGCATCTCTGTTCGATAATAATAACGAATGAAAAAACAGATCGATACCATAAAAAAAGTTCAATCAATCTTCGATTTGATGACGCCTCGCTTGTCATCTAACTTTTCAATGGCGTGTTAACTCTCTCAGCACCACGGGCGAAAAAAAAAAGGGGCTTATGCGGACCGTACGGATAAAAATCAGACTGTACAGAATATGCCATCTGATCACGGATCTACACCGTTCGCTTGTTTAATCAAGCTTATAAAATTTAAAAAAATGAGTTTCAGTGAATTGTATTTTCAGCCGCTGAAAGAAGTCAGGGTTCGTATTTATCAACAATTCTTCATTTCATTCTTTGTCTTTTTCTACATTTAGAAAGTAACACGACTTCTGATTGGCTAAATCATTTGATTTAGCCAATGAAAAGCTGTGTTACTTTCAAATTTACAAAATTCGTGAGAATAAGACTGAGAACGTTCTAAAGAATGGTTGGCGAACACGGACCCTGGCAGGTCCATATATTTGTCGCTAAAATTGACCTACATTGTTCATTCTGCATCTATTTTAAATGGGTTTTATTCAACTTTCAACAGTATTCCAGTCAAGCAACAGCCACATCTAACATATTCATATCTTTGCTGGTTACCAGCGTTTTCACCTTTCCGAACAGCACTAAAATCGACCAGCAATGTTCATTCTGCGTCTATTTGAAATGGTTTTTATTCCACTTTCAACAGTATTTCAGTCATACAACAGCCACATCTAACTTATTCATGTCTTTGCTGATTACTAGCATTTTCTCCTTTTCCCACTTTGTTTTCCAAAGGCTTTTTTCTTAGGAATTTTAAAACTCGGGATTGTGTAGTTAAGGGTTAACCTTGATCTTGAACTAAACTAGGTCCAAAAGGGCATGATTTATTTTGAGCTAATTTTGCTAGCTGCGCAACAAAGGCAGGTATCAAATCATGTAGGATTATATCAGTTCGGTGCATTTGATATGCCAATCTACGCAAATGAAATGCCAGGGCGAAAAATCGCCTAAAATTGTGCTAAACGTATACATAAAAGATATCAGTTTCTGTTATTTACATAATGTATTCTATTAATTTTTCAAATTATGTCGGGTCATGTTTGGGATGACATCAAATATCAAACAGAATTTTTAAACTACTATTATAGCCTCGGCGAAACCTTCCGGAGTACTGGGTTTTAAATTTTAATAAAAATCGCATTAACCTTTAAATCTTTAACTCACAAGTCCGAGTTTGAAGGACCCTGAAAAAGAGTGCTTTTGAAAACATTGTGAGAAAAGAAGAAAACGCTGGTAACCAGCATTTTCTCCTTTTCCCAAAATGTTTTCTACACAGTCAAAGAACTTCAATTCATTGACCCTTTGCCACTTAATCATGAGTTTTAACGACCCTAAGGGAGAAGACTTTTGAAAACCTTGAAGGAAAAGGAGAAAATGCTGGTAGCCAGCATTTTCTCCTTTTCCCACAATGTGTTCAACCCTTTCTCAGACAACTTTTCCCTTTTGAGCTACATTTAATTAGTCAAATACTTTCAATTTGGACAAGTCCAAAATTTTGTGGTTTGGTAAAGAGTAAAGAATACTTATGCTTATGTTATCTGCAGGAACTGTAAAGTTTTACCTGAAATTTTATGGTGTAGCACAAGGTTGACCAGACCGCAAAAACTTGAACTTGTCTAAATTGAAAGAATTTACAGATGACAGAAGATATGTGGCTCAACTGATAGGAATTGTCTTTGAAAGGACAGAAAACAATTTAAGAAAAGGAAAATATGCTGGTTAACAGCTTTTCTCCTTTTCCTACAATGTTTTCAAAAACCTTTTACCGAAGGGTCGTTATTTGGTAAAAAGTTAAGTAACTTAGCGCATCTCAGTCCACTTTTGCGGACAGATAGAGATCAAGATCAGACTGCACAGAAAGTAGGCTGCCAAAAGATTAGACTGTACAGAACTAAGTTGACAAAAGGTTAAATATTTTTTGTTTTCTTCTGTTCGATTCCAAAAATTAGCAATTTTTCACATCATATAACACTAACCTCTTACAGCACCGACAAAAATAACAGCAGCAGAGTATCAGCAGTATGAGTAGTAGTAGTAGCAGCAAGATAAATAAGGCAACCAGTAGCCAGAACACAACTAAAAATTGAAAAAGTACAAAGTTATAGACTTATAAGTAAATTCACGTGTTATTTCAAACATATTTCATTTGGTATCCCTTAGGCTGCTAAGCGCGACTCAAGGACCTTTTGCGGACAGTGTAGATCAAGATCAGACTGCACAGAACGTGCAGTCTGATCTTTGATCTACACTGTCCGATAAAGAGATGGCTTTCCTCAAGAAATAACCAAGAAATAGAAAACAATCGTTTTTTTAATATTGTCGGCTTGAAAGTTTCATTTCACTTACTTAGCAGGAAAACGGTTAAATGTGTTATATAAAGTACATTTCCATGTCCTGTAATGTAACACAGACCACTTTTGAAAACATTCCAGTATTAGGGACAAAACTATGACGAACAATTTTCCCTTTGTCACAGGGTACTCCTGTATTAAACCTTTTCACGTTGATTAATCCACATTTTACAAAAATGTTTCAATGACCATTGTTTATACATAGCTCGCTAAACACACCGTGACTGTCATTAATTAGGAGACAAGTAAATTTGCCGTAGACTCTAATAACATGAAAGAACAGTAAGTACATAAAAAAATGTTTACTACAAGCTGCAAAATTAGTGATATTTAGGTTCAAAGTCACTGAAAAAAAACTCCACTTTTCCTTGTTCAATCCGGTTGTTGTCGGACTTTCACTGAGAAGAACTGACAGCGTAGATCCGAGATCGGAAGACACATTATAGTCAGTCCGGTCTTGACCTTCAGTGTCCACAACAGCACATGAAGTCATCCACAGCATCGTTTTGACGATACCGCAAACAACATGGAAATAATGGTGCCGATAGGTTTTCATATACATAAAACAATATTCCCGTATAAATCATGTGACCCATAACTTCCGGTCTGTTTAATATCGAGAACAGCGGTGTTTCCGGTAGAAACAATGGCCTCTGACGGAAATAATCGAAAACACTGGAATTGCATTTTGGTGAAAAATTTGTTGCTAGATATAGCTTCGATGGATTAGATTTATCGTCATCATTGTACAGATTTTTCATTTTCAAAGACTGTCCTTCAGAAAGTGGGCATAAAACACGCTTCCGAGAGCGTCGATAGTCAAGTCTTACATTTTTTTCCCCAAAAAAACATGCGTTACCGCATTTCTTGATCTTTTGTATAGGTATAAATTAACAAAAATATAGTAGTGAGACATTCTAAAATCGATTTTTTATCTTATAATTGGACTTGAGTGCATTAATTTACATGATGTATCAACCATGGTACTTAGAACAAAATGTTCTTCATATTGTCCAGGTCACATGACTCTTCTTGTCTGTTTTGATGAGGAAATTTACTTTGAACTTAATATTTTTGAACACCTTATTAAAACAGTGGAGTTAGAACAAGTTAGTACTGAATATCTTCTTAACTAGAGCTTATAATGCAAAACTGATTTCACGGGAGATAGAACTCTTCAAGACGATTCCAACAATGTAAAAATCTCTAATTTTGCAAAAATTGAGTTAAAACACTTTTATAATAATATGAAGATTTGTCTAGCTAATTTTTAAAAACCTCCTATTTCTTCCAGTTTATGGTACAATAATTGTCCCCTGTCTTAGTCTTTGGCAGGAGAGAGCGTAACCCTTTTTGAGTGGTCATACCAAACGATTGATTCTCATCTTCACAACTTACTTTCGGTAGAACGACTGTATTCACATTTCGGCAAAGTTCCGGTCCAAGAACCGCTGGAACAGGTTTGGCTATCGGAGTCAACGAGGCTGTAAAAGTTGGAGCAATCGTAGGTTATCGTAGTTCCATCGGCAAATCCGTTCGTACCAAAGGATGCTAACGATGAGTACGAAACAAATCCGTTATCAACTTCCGGTGGCGAAATACATACTGCCATGGTTACATCTGAAAGTGAAACAAGGTGATAAACATGTCGAAGCTTTTTTTTTAAACATCTTTTTTTTTTTTATCAGAATGTATTCATTTGGTGTTTTGGTAGTATTTCAATCGCAGCTCACTAATATATGGCCTGCAACACGCGAAAAGGGGCATTCAGACATTTGCGTAAAGTGTCATCTCGGATCAGCCTGGGCAGTCCGCACAGGCTAATCCGAAAAGACACTTTCCGTTTCAATGTAATTTTCTGTTTTGCGCAAGTCTACTGTAGCACAAAATCTAATGTAGTCGTAAAGTGCCGTCTCGGATTAGCCTGCGCGGACTGCGCAGGCTGATCCGAGACGACACTTTACGGAAATGTCCGAATGCCCCTTTTCGCGTGTTGCAAGCCATATATAAGCCATGCTCTGCCAAAAGGGGGTTTAATGCATTATACTAAGCAAGTCGTCACATTATTATGGATCCATAAAACCCATTTTGTTTAACAATTGACTGGATTAGGATAAAATGGTCCTTGGACATGCAGACAATTTTTTAATAGGGAAAAAGTTTCGATCGATACTTTTTGCAGTTGCATAAAGTCCCTTTTTCACAGAGCAAGGCTCACATATTTCCTCGGTTCCATCACTACTAGGCTTTGGCTCTGCAATGTCTTGACCAAGGATGACAACTTGGGGCATTATACCATATATTTATTTATTTGGCGGTTAACACAAGGCATTTACTATGTAATAAGAACGTCTCATATTTGATCCCTTCGCTAGTCATGTAGATGTTGTAGGCCTGTTGCAGGGTCCCTACCTAGTATGAATGAAACCAAGGAAATACTTCAATAAATAAGCTGTCATCCTAAAAACAACTAAATTACTGTTGAAAGTTGCATTTAAAAGAAAACTTCAACAAACAAATGGAAGACATTTTTGCAGGTTCGAATGAAATAATGAAAACGAACGTTCCGAATCCGTGAATAAGACAACATTTCGAGCCTCTGAAGCTGTCCGATTGGCTGAAATAATTAACCGGTCAACTAATCAAATCACTTTATAATTATGTCAGTTTACACTGGCTCTAAATTCCATTCAATGTTTGTAAACGTCAATCGAGTACAAAACGAAAGAAAAAAAATCCGTTTTGACAGAAGTTAATGTATTATACATAACACAATTAAGAGAATACGTGTAAAAGATCTTCTCAGCATATGTTTCTGATATTTGAGTCATGCTCTGTGAAAATGGGGTTAAAAGCAAGTATGGAATAAGACCTATTTACCTAAAAACCGGCTGAACCACAAGATAGAATAAGGTAGACGGGTCCTTTGACATGCAACCTTTATTTGGCCGATAGCAAAAAGTTTCGACCCAGGTCAGTCTGCACAGATTGCACAGGCTGACATAGGTCCATACTTTTTGCAAATGCATTAAATCCCCTTTTCACAGAGCATAGTTCTCTTATTTGACCTACTGACAAACAACCACCCAGTTTTTACGACTTCGAGGATTTTTTTTTTTTGTGTGTGTGTGTGGGGGGGGGGGAGCATTGTACTAGTCTTGAGGAGAAAAAAATGGTTATTTGTATTTGCTTCTTTTTCCACAAAATTTTCAACCCTTTTGAAATACAAATTTCCATTTTTCGAGCCATATTTATTCTGTCCAAGACAATCGCATATGAAAAAATATTTGTTATTGTCATAATTGGATCCATCTGAAAAATTTTCTGGGAAAAGAAAAAATGCTGTCTTTTAGCATTTTTAGCATGGTTGTTTTCGAAGAAATCGTCGAGGTGTTGTTATAATCTTGGCGCCGTTGTTGTCGTCGTACAAAAACACTGACATTTTATAATATTTCTGTTATTACTTAAGATATTTACTATACACTCGGACTAGTTGTGAACTAACAAAAGGGGATCCATACAACAAGGGCAGGTGACCACCAAAATATTTTTTCAGAGTTATGCACCTTTTTCGACTTACAATTTCCACTAAAAGCAACCGCAGCAGAGCGTTTGCACCCGCATGAGATGGTACAATTGTACAGCCATCTTGGTTTCCGGATTCGTTCATATGCGTGTGCGTGAGTTGCTTTTATTTAACTCCGTTTCCAACATCATTTTAGGTATATCAAAACCCCTGTATAGCATTAACAGTACTTCACAATCGAGTTTTTCAAAGGCAAGAGCTGCTTTCCCATAAACACAAAGACAGACTTTTTTTTGTTATATTATTCTTTTTCTGTTTAATCTTTAAACCATTTTCTGAACAAGTACGACTTTCTGGACACATTATTTAGAAAACGTTTTGAAAAAAAAAAAAAAAAAAGAGAGCTAGTGTTTTTTGAAAGCAATTGTTCCTGTTTCCACAATGTTTTCCACTGTATAAAATATCACATTATACAAGTCATGGTCTGTGCCAAAAGAAGAAGGGGTTCACTGCATTTGCAAAACGTATCGACTAAGGTGAGCTTGCATCGCGCGCGCAAGCTGACCTGGTCAAAACTTATTGTTATTAGTCAATTTTCTGGATGTCAAAGGACCAGTCTACCTCATGATTCAAATGGTTGTTGGATAAGATGGATTTTATGGATCCACAATTATGGGATGACTTGTTTTGTATAATGCATGACGAGAATGCATTAAACCCTATTTTGCCAGAGGGCAACTCATTTTCCTTTTCATTAATATGTTTGGCCTTTTCGCAATTTGTGAAAAGCTATTGGTAGATCTTAAAATAGCTTATTACAGTGAAAAGGGCCAAAGAATATCTGAATACGATTGCAGTCCAAAATTTGCACTAGATGCGACGGGCTTAAGTGCATGTATCGATCCGTACTGACTGCTGATCTTATAAATAGATCAAACGTTCAAATTGACAGGTCCGTAACTGATTAATCTTGTATCAGACTCAGACGTGCTGTATTCAAATCGAGGCTGCAACGTTGATTTAATTAACTCTTTACCATACAATTTCGAGTTTAAACGAACCTGTGAGAGAATGGTTTTGGAAACATTTTGGGAAAAGGAGAAAATGCTGGTTACCAGCATTTTCTCCTTTTCCCAAAATGTTTTCTATCCTTTCAACGACAAAGTCCGTCACTTCAGCCATATTTAATTTGTCGTCTGCAAATGCTTTCAATTTGGAAAAGTCTAAAACGTTGCCGTTTGGTAAAGAGTTAAAAAAGTAATCTGAATTTCAATTCTTCATGATGGCAATGCAACTTATCACTTTACTTGAAAGAAGTAGACTTTTATGAAATAAACGTCACTTGATAGCTTTTTTAGACAGGTCCTAATTCTATAAGAAAATAACGAAACCATGGCCTAGCCCTTTCCCAAACAATCCCGTATTTTTAAAGACCCTAAAGGAAAGGACTCTTGAAAACTCTGTAGAACAGGGAGAAAATGTTGGTAACCAGCGTTTTTACCATTTCCTAAAACCCTCTCTGCTTTTTTCAAAGACATATCCCATCATTTGACCTACATTTAAAAGTCGTATGCAAATGTTTTCAATTAGGACAGGTCTAAAATTTTGTCGGCTGGTGCTGAGTGAATTGGCATCACAGCACGAACGAACAGAAGAAATCCAGCTCTTAGATTATGAATACTGAATAATAAATATTTCGAGTGCTACCCACACCACTTGGAGCGACTTGGTGGCATTAAAATAAGTACTTTGGGTATCTTTATGGCATATGTATCATTTACGACAGAGTTGACATTGTTACTGTGGTTTCCTTGAAGCAGTAAAATGTTCTTTTTGTTTTTTTTAAATATTCGATTGTTGGAATATATAGCTTAATCCGACACGTTTGTCTGTACGGATATATCATTTTTAAGGCTCAGTCGTTGAGTGCTTTTTGAAAACGCTGTGGGAACAAGGACAGTTGTTTGAAACAAGCTATTTCCCCGTTTCCCACAACATTTACCATATAGTCTATAATATAAAGATGTAAATTAGCAATGCTCCGGAAAGAGGGGGCTTAATACATCTCCGTCATCCATCATACCAAGCAAGTCATCATACTGTTATGGATCTATAAAATTCATTTTGTCTAACAACCGACTGAAACATGGGGTAGACTTGTTCATTTACATATAGAAAATTTACCGTGAGCAAGGTTTTGGCCCAGGTCAACCTGCGCGGACTGCGTAGGTTAACCTGGGTCGATACTTTTCAATAGTTGCATTAAGCCCCCTTTTCACAGAGCATGGAACACATGTATTAATCTCGTTCAGTGTTTGATTCTTTTTATTTTTGTAACCTTACATACAAATAAATAACCAGAAAACAAAATCATCCCATTAGAGGGATTTCTAAATTTAAATTGATCCTATTGACTTGCATGTTAAAAAGCGAACCCCATCCTTTTAAACCCCCCCCCCACACACACACACTTTAAAGGAGAAAAGAGATGCCTAAATATAGAAATCCAATCTCAAGTGAAAGAAATTTGACAGAAAAAGACAACAAAACTGGAACTACTTATACTTAGCTGAAAATTATATTCAAAGGAGTTTGTGCTCTCTGGTTTTAAACAATACTTTAACCCAAGGCTGCTAAGCGCGACTCATTGAACTTTTGCAGACAATGTACATCAAGATCAGACTGCATAGAACGTGCAGTCTGATCTTGGATATACACTGTCCGATAAGGAGGTTTTGTCCCTCAAAATACCTGTGAAATAGCAAAATTTGGGTTTTTACTATAGGCTTGAAATTTTCATTTCGCTTATTTAGCAGAATATGGGTAAAAATATAATAGTATATTATTTTCTACAGCACTTTCATTTCATAAATCAGTTAGTCAATTAATCAATCATTTTATCGATCAATCAATCAATCAGTCAACCAATCGATCAATCTATAAAAGAAAGACATAAAAAAAAACCTTACCATTTTATCATTCTTCAAGCAACTTCCAAAATCAATCAAATGATAAATCGATACCGCTGCTGACGGAACACCCCCCCTAAAACTCATGAAAATACAAACTCGATTATGTCATTAAAGTCAGCAGACGATAACAGAAATATTTATACGGCACCATGACAACTCTACCCGGGTGGAGTCTTAACCTTGTATCAAACAATCCTGACGTTTTAACGGACCTGAGAAAGAAGGCTTTTGAAAACATTGTTGGAAAAGGAGAAAATGCTGGTAACCAGCATTTTCTCCTTTTCCAACAATGTTTTCTACCAATTTACAGACAAATCCTATTATTAAAGTCGGAGTTATTTTGTCGTCTGTACATGCTTTCATTTTGAATGAGTCTGAAATTTTGCCGTTTGGTAAAGAGATAATCGAAGGCTCTCGTGATTTTTCCCGCCCTTTTTTTCTATTAGCTGACTTCTTTTTGGAATACGGCTTTTGAAAGTATAGTTTTTCCTATTTTAGTCATGCACCCGTTGGCCAGCATTTTTTAACCAAACATCTTTTTACGTTGCTATTACGTAACTCCTGCCCTTTTTTTCTATTAGCTGGCTTCTTTTTGGAATACGGCTTTTGAAAGTATAGTTTTTCCTATTTTAGTCATGCACCCGTTGGCCAGCATTTTTTAACCAAACATCTTTCTACGTTGCTATTACATAACTCTCCCCTTTAGTATTATAATTATTATTTATGAAAAACGAAAACCACTTTCAAAAAGTTAATAAAAATCGAGTGAATAAAGATGCTGAAATAAAAAAAAAAAGAAAACCCAACATCAAATAAAAAGGGGGTGTGTGTTCTCGCATGCATGAAGTTTCTGAGAAGAATTTTTTTTTTCGCAAAATCAATGGAACATAATTATGGGATAATTTTAAGTATGAATTATTTCCTGAAAAGGTCATGTTTCATACAAAACCAATGAGCAAGCACGATTGCTCGTGTGAGAGAAATCATCATTCACATCTTCATAACTTTACAGAGTAAAACTTACATGTGAGCCATGCTATGTGAAAAAGGGGTTTAATGCATTTTCGAAAATATCAACCCATGTCAGCGCAGGCTTACATGGGCCGAAAGTTTTCGCTATCTTCAAATTTTCTGCATAACAAAGGACCATTTTATCTCATGATTCAGTCGGTTATTTGACAAAATGGATTTTATGGATCCGTTATTAGGTGATGTCTTGCTTGGTATAGTGCATCACGGAGATGCATTAAGCCCCCTTTCGCCAGAGCGTGGCTCATGTATTTATCTATTGAGCTTAGGTAGCTACCTGAAAGGGCGCAGGGCCTATAACCACGGGGTTTCAAACTCTAGCTGAGTCAAAATTTGCTCCAAGGATTGATTGTTTAAAGCCATGTAGCGACAGTGATTTATTCTTCTACTAACGCTTAACATTGTTTCAACTTGGTGTATGTGAATTATGTGCGGCCTGGCCTTAAAATCTCCGGGGCAAAAAAAAAAAAAACTTCATTTGTGCTTAGTGCTATAAAGCTTTCAGTCCGAAAAAGGAAAATCCCAACAAATAAAAATTACATGTACATACAGAAAAAAAAGGTAGAACTGTGGTCAGTAGTGGCGAAAATTACGGTTACTTAACATAATTAGGATTAGTTCTCTTATTTCGAACGATTTTTATTTTTTTGTGAATAATTGCTATAAATTAACTAGAACGAGTCTTTCTAGGGAAAAGAGACTTGCAAAAAAAAATCTGCAAAAATAACTAAACACCGCCTATACATCAAGTACCTTTTAATTACTTTTCCTTTCTTTTTTTACTTCGATACACTGCTTTTATAGAGTCGTGCCTTTTCAACGGTTGCAAACAACAAATTTACATCATAAATCGAATTTAACGGTAACAGCTACTTAATAAACCGCATACAAATTGAATATAACTTCAAAAACGTCGAATTACCTCATTTTCCTTTTTTTTTTTTCTATCCTTTAAGAAAACGAGACAAACTACGAGATGCATATTAATTTCTGCAAATAGATACCGTCATGTACATATAAAC
The DNA here is from genome assembly GCA_946811185.2 of Hippopus hippopus. Lineage (NCBI taxonomy): Eukaryota > Metazoa > Mollusca > Bivalvia > Cardiida > Cardiidae > Hippopus > Hippopus hippopus. The sequence continues at coordinate 7,461,820 of OX328102.1, read as the reverse complement.
AAAATAGATACTGTCATGTACAATAAACAATACAGATACCGTAATGTACACATAAACAAAGTCGAATACTAGTATATGAAATCATTTGCAGGCGACTGATTAAACTTTTCAGATGAACTATGTAATAAAACGGGCAGAAAACATTGTGGGAGTAGGAAAAGTGAAAATTCTAAGTAAATAATGTCAAATCTTAAAATTGAGCCATGCTCTGGTAAAAGGACAAAAGCGGTTTTAAGGTCTACGGCCCCTAACTCTCACATTAGACGGAAGCTGTCGAGATTGGCCGAATAGCCTTTACAAAAACGTCGATGTTACACGATATTTACCGATGAGTTAGTGAGTCTACGGTCCCTAACTCTCATATTAAAAGACGGAAGCTGCCGAGATTGACCGAATAGCCTTTACGAAAACGTCGATGTTTACGGATGAGTTAGGGGTCGTAGATCTTAATGCATGTCCGTGATCCACTACACCAACCAAGTCATCATACAGTTATAGATTCATAAAAAAGGCTGTATCCTGAGTTACAATGGTTCTTGGACATGCAGAAAATTTTCCAAAAGCAAAAAGTTTCGACCAAGGTCAGCCTGCGCGGACTGCGCAGGCTGACCTGGTCGATACTTTTCGCAGATGCACTTAACCCTCTTTTCACAGAACATGGCTCATACCTTATTTTTAGAAGGTCCTTTCAGCCAAGTATACTTTTCAGTATATTCTTTCAAGCAAAAATAACGCCCACGATGTGGTAACCGTAATGTGAAAAAATATTCGGCAATGGGATGCATCACCGTTTAGTGAATACTCAATACTTATATATTCATGATAAAAAATCAATCAACCGATCATCGATAGATCAACTTTGTCAACTCCCTGTCAAAATCGTTTGAAATTCAAAAACATTATCATAAACATTTACAAATGATGGGAAAAAAATGCGACTCTAGCAGTATTCTCAGTGATGAACAAAAGTATTTTTTTCCATATATCGTAAAAGTTAGGGAGACCTTAGATGGCTAAGATTACTTAACTCTTTACCAATGAAAAAAAATTAATGGACTTGGCAAAATTAAAATAATTTAAATGTGGCGGAAATCATGGGGCCTTTCTTTGAAAGGATATAAAAAATGTGAGAAAATGGTCCGTATTTAGCAATTATTCTTGAGAATATTCCTCGTCTTATTCTCAAGAATTTGCTAAATTTGAAAGTAGTACAACTTCTGATTATCTAAACCGTTGTCTACGCATGTCATATTCTTCGAAGATTCGACCTGTCTGCTATGACGCATCACCCATCCCCCGTATACCTGGGAAAACTAGGGCTTATACCGAAGCTATTAGCCGATTACCCAAGCATGTAGGGGCTGTTTTAATAAATGGCCGGTGCATAGGTTACATGCTAGCTGATCATGGCTGAATGAATCGCACCACGTAGCGTTTTATTGGGTAAACGTTTATTTCATTTTGAAATTCAAAGTAACGGTTGTTGTTTTGAAAAGTAGTCCGGTTCTGTACCCAGAATGCCCAAATTAGATAGATGTGTATTTGTAGAATGCCATCTAGCGGGAGATAATGTATCTAAACAATATCGTTTAGCCAATCGAAACTTGCGTTCTATTCTAAAATCTAGAATAAGACTCGGAATGAAAAATAAAAATGGTTAGTGAATACGGACTCAGGGGAAAATGTTGATTACTGTCATTTTCTCCTTTTCCCACAATGTTCCAGAAATCTTCCCTCCAAGGATCCTTAAAACACGGGGTTATTTAGGTAAAGACTTACAGGATTGTTGATATATCTGCCAATATTTGTATTATGGCCTCTAGTGATCTTTTGAAAGAGTTGGGGCTAACTTACATTGTTTTACAATGAAGCGGTGACCTCTGCACCTAATTTTACTTTCCTGTTTCTTTTGTATCACTATGCACTACACTATCTCTGAGCCATTTGCTGCAATCCAAAATTTACTGAACAACAAACGTGATAAAAACCGTGATTTTGGTATTTGACCCCTAAAATGTTCTTTTTATCTTATATCTCTGGGACTGACAAATGTCGCAAATGAAAAAAATCTAAGTCATGCAATACTCACATGAAAAAAATATTATCTGCACGGTGACACCAAACGACATTCCAACAGTGATGTACTTTGATGATATATTTCCTACGCCAAGCTGGGTATGGGGAGCAGTATGACCTTTTATACTGCCGTCCTTTATCGTCGAACATCTTCATTTATGACTTGCCTTCAGCGGTTGTTTATATCTAAATGTTGTTCCTTGTTGTAACATAGAACTTTGCTTTCTGGGCGCTTGTAGTTTACATCCGTTTCAAGAACCTTTAACAATATTTTGGCAAGCAAAATCTTAAAGGCGCGAGAAAACGAAATATACGACCAACAGCGCAATCATGCTAGAAACAGATTTCGACGCAAGAAAACGAGACATATGACCACTAGAATTAGAAACCGAAACACAGTATCATCCACAGAAGAAAACGCTCTGTACAGTTAACGGCGTGAGCAAACGAAACACAAATCGGGTCCGCCAAAAAACACAGTACTTACGTTATCAAAGGCATCAAACAAAGAAAACCTACACAAACGTATAACACAATAATTATTATTTGAGCCGTGCTCTGTGAAAAGGGGGCTTAATGCATCTGCGAAAAGTATCGACCCAGGTCAGCCTGCGCAGTCCGCGCAGGCTGACCTGGGCCGAAACTTTTCGCTATTGGTCAATTTTCTGTATGTCTAAGGACCAGTCTACCTCATGATTTAGTCCATTATTAAAAAAGGTGGCTGTTATGGATCCATAAGTATGTGATGGTTTGCTCGGAGTGATGGATTACGGAGATGCATTAAGCCCCCTTTTGCAAGAGCACGGCTCATTTATTTTATATACTTTAAGAGTTGTGGGGAAAAAACTTCTCATGTCTCTGAAAAGCATAGTTAGGTCATCTTTTTTAGGTATGGTGTATTGAATTCATTTACACAATTCAACTCAACATATCTAAAAAAGATGATCTAACATTTTTTTCAAGAGAAATGAGAAGTTTTTTCCCTCACCTGTAAAATTTTCCAAAATGCAGATGAAGTAGTTTCGCATTCACCTCTCTTAATTTAGTCTGAATTTATTATAGTCTATGCAAGAAACCGAAATACATGTACGTATATAGTCAACTGCCAATCATAATATGAGAGAATGCTTAGACAAAGATAACGAGGCCCACCATCTTAGCAGGCAAGGTTAACTAAAATAAAGCAGCTCAGAGGGTTACCCTTGGCTCGCTAAGATGGAGGTCCACCAGAATAGATCGGGGATGACAGGGGCTGTTGCGGGCGGCACAGATCAGTGATCAGGCTGCACAGAACGTGCCACGAGTTTGTTTAGTAAAGCCTGTAAGACGAGGATCAGTCTGAGTACCAGTGGGTTATATATTTTATCGTCGAAAGAAGTCGAGTAAAGAAATTTGGTGCTGAAAGTGTTAACCCTTAAATTGCTGAAAGAATTATACTAAAGATTTCCAGCAAAAAGTGAAAACCAAGGTGTTAAAGATAGTGGGGGTTTGCCTGTCCCCAATGAACAGCAGCATAATATCTTTTTTCAAGGTAAGTAACAAAGACTGAATATTAGAAAAGTCCTGCAGGAGTTATCTATCACGACTATAAAACGACAAACGAAGAAAACCCACATAACAAACAAATGAGCCATGCTCTGGCAAAAGGGGGTTTAATTATCTCCGTGATACATTATACTAAGCAAGTCATCACGTAATAATGGATTTATAATATCTATTTTACTAACGATGGGTTAGATCTGGAGGTAAAATGGGCCATTGCCGCGCGGCATGTAGAAAATTTACAAATTGCAAAAAGTATCAGCCGCGCAGGCTGACATGAGTTGATACTTTTTGCAGATGCATTAAGCTCCCTTGTCACAGAGCATGATTTATTAATAATGGCCTACTTTTTCAGCATACTTTTAATAATTGATAAAATGGATAACTATAGGTGCCTTTGTACTTAGTCATAATAGAAATGACACAAGATATACACGGAAAAAGCTGTGCAAAAAAAATGTAAAAGGTGTGTTTTCTATTCACTATAGTTCTTGCTATAGTAAACTAGATTTGTTTTCTTTATCAAGATCGCCTCTCCTTCAAACCTTTTCAGTTATCATTAGTTATACTATATTACCTAATGCAAGTCATATAAAGCAAAACCATAATAAGTAAAGGCAAATGTGGTGGGTTTTTTTTTCGAAGTATGATAAGCATTTTGGGAAAAGGGGCAATTACGTGTCAGGAAATGCCTTCTTTTCGCAATGTTCATTGTTTTCACAAGATGTCTTACTGTCAGCAGTGTGTTAACTAACTGTTATTGTATGATAAAAGTCAATAAACAATGCTCCATCTTTCTTAAGGAATGAAGATATCTTTTTTTTTTGTTTCCATGGAGGTATGAAAAAAATCAAACTGTATGAAACCGTTAATACAACTTGTCGCATAGTATGGCTCCAATTTCTCTACAGCCTGGCTGAATCATGCTCCTTCGACACATAGAAAATTTATCAATAGCAAAATCTTTTGACTCATGTCAACCTTCGTAGATGCATAAAACCACCTTTTCACAGAGCGTGATTCATATATAGGCCCTATTAGCTTGAAGGCCCAGTATCGGCCAAAAGTGAACTATGCAAATGTTAAAATACATTTGAATTTAAACAACACTATTGAAAAGTATACAGAACTTATTGTGACGATTACAATCTGTTATTGTACGGTAGGTCCAAGTGTTAGTCGCTGGCAGAAAAATTAATTTTAAAACTAGGTAAAAAGTAAACAAAAGGTAAAGCGACTCGGCAACTTTTTACCTAGCTTTGAAATTCGTTTTTCTGCCAGCGACTAACACTTAGACCGACCGTACAATATACTTTGAGATTTTCTATAGTACATGTATCAAATGGCTGATACGGTGTCTAATGTCATGAGATTGCTGTATGCAGACTTCATGGTACTAAACTTTCATTGTTGAAAGGCTTCTTATTAGTCATTACTACCTCACAGTTAACCTATAGTCATCCATAAGGATATAGGTTTTATGAGTTCCTCTCCTGTTTGAAAACCGAGTAAAAACCAAAGTCATTGCGTAAATAAGGAATGGCCACTTGACCAACACTATCAATAGTTTGTGTAATAAAAAAAAAATCAACTGTATAAAAACATTAATCAGCCATACTCTGTGAAATGGGGGCTTAATACATCTGCTAAACGTATCGACCAGGTCAGCCTGCTTAATCTGCGCAGGCTGAACTTGGCCGAAACTTTTTGCTCTTGGGAATTTTCTGCGTGTCATAATTCAGTCAGTTGTAAGACAAAGTGGATTTTATGGATAGTTAATTATGTGATGTCTTGCATGGTAAAATGCATCACGGAGATGCATTAAGCCCCCTTTAGCCAGAGCATGACTCATTTGTTTGGTACATACAGAGAGCATCAATCAATAAAAATCAACGTCATTTGTACCAATATTCATAAATAAACAATCCATCTTAAACACTTGTGACTCTTTACTTGAGTCACTCGGGACTTCCGGAATCCTTTGGTCTGTTCATTAGACAAGATGATGATACAAGTAAACACTTTGACAATCGAACTGCTTTGTTATGTGGGTAAAAGTAGACCTATCCCTGTACTTTAAATCTAAATTCAACAGACGGCAAAATTTTAGACTTGTCTCAATCGAATGCGTTTGCAGACGACAAGTTGGGTGTGGCTTAGACCACTGACGGAATTTGCCTTTGAAAGGAGAGAAAACATAGTGGGTGACCAGCATTTTCTCCTTTTGCCATATTGTTTTAAAGACCTCTTCCTTAGGGCTCGTTAAAACACAGGGATTGTTTGGTACAAAGTCAATTCATTACATCTTGCAGCAAACTTGCAGCAAAAGAAATGGGGGGGGGGGAGAGAAAAAGAGGGCCATTGACCCTAAAGCGCTCACCTGAGTAAAGTCATCTAGGATTGATAAAACTGAAGAGATCCTGGTTGTAATGGCATAAGAAACATGAGTGTAAATGGCCTACTTTTTGACCCGACGTGATCCATTTTTTTATCTTATAAAAGATACAACCAAGACAAATATTCTGACGATGTTTCACGAGTATCTATTGGAAAATGCGGCTTTTAGAGTGTACACATGGTTTTTCTAAGACCTGACCCGGCAAACTAGGTTTTTTTTGTTTTTTTGTTTTAAAGGACGTGACGCAATTTCAGTCTTATCTGAGACATTATCAAGAAAAAGATTCTTACTAAGTTTAATGAGTATGAAACTGATAACGTGACCTCTGAACTGCATACAAGGTTTTCTAAGATTGTCCCAGTGACCTGCTTTTTGATTAGATGTGACCCAATTTCAAACTTGTCCTAGATATCATCAAGACAAACAAGTTTCATGTGTATTCGACTGGAAATGTGGCCTCTTAAGATTTGTCCCAGTCACCTGTCGTACTTTTTGTCCCGATGTGACTTAATTTTAAACTTATCCCAGATATTTTAAGACAAACATTCTGACTAAGTCTCAGAACTAATGGACGGAAAATGTGTGTTGACGCCTTGACGACGGACGGCGCACATCTAATGTCGCACGACAGACGACAGACACAACATGATCACGAACGCTCACCTTAAGCACTTTGTGCTCAGGTGAGCCAAGGAGAAAAGCGTGTTAAATTGGGATTTATCAAGATAAACTAAGACTGAATGATTGAATAGAATTGAAAACAACGTAGCAAAACGGAGAAATTGCTCCTGTTGAGTATTTTCTTCCTTTTACTACAGTCTTTCCTAAACTGGTCTCATGCTTTTGTTTTGCTTGGAGTTTAACGCCGCTCTAACAGCTTAGGTCATATCACAGAGGAAGGTCCACGCATTTGTTTACAAGCTTTCTCATACCAGTGCTGACACAACTTTCTTTCCAAGTCACTGACTACTTCTCTCTTATGCATCTGAGGTGAGAGGCAAGAAATAGCTGGAAAGAAAGTTTGCCTCAAACTAGTATTGAACCAACAGGTCACGAGTCAGACACGCTAACCACTAAGCTACCCAGCCGGACTTGGTCTGATGCAAAATGCAACATTTCTTCTGCAGGAAATAATGAATAGTTCTCTAACCAACCATGCTGTTGTGTTGCACGTGATATTGTTTTCTTTTGGAGTAGACTGCCTACGCATCTCATCTTTTTAGCAAATTCTCATAAAAACAAATGCTTTATCTAGTCATGGTTTTCTAAAATAAGTATCAGAGGAAAAGCAGAACAAGGCGTGTAACATTATTGTTGTTCATCGTAGCAGGAAAAGTGGTTGTAACGTTAGTGATGTAAACGGAAGAAAACATGCATTATAAAACCTGAAATATATCGATCCCTCAACATGCAATATATTGTAGGTTACCGGTATATTGTATATCAACAATACCTTTATTTGCTTAGGATGGTCATTACTTTATTCTTGCATGACATAAGTGTCTGCTCTTTTGATTCTTTCCGCTAACAAGAGTTATTTGGGACTTATTTTTCAGAATTCGTCTGCAAAATCTCAAATCCAAAAATAATCATCGTACCTCCCTTGAGAAGAGTAGTCGCCGTTGTTGTTGTTGTTCATATTCCTCACCAGAGTTACTTTTGTAACAGCTAACATTGAACGTCTGAAACTGTAAATAACATCAAGTTATTTATATCAAAAGTAAAACTGATAACAGAGAGAGAGAGAGAGAGAACAGACGAGTTTCGACCGAAAAAAATAGGGTAGATAACGGGGGAGATAGACGGGGGAAGTAGGAGTAGGTAGAGTAAGAGCCACGACTAATTGAGAGAGAGATGTATTTCAGTCATTTCCTATCTTATGACTATACTTCGATACGGAAATAGTCAAGCCTACAAGATTTCCTCGCTTCAAGAGTCCTTTCAACAATACTTAAAAATGTACTGAAAACAAGAGTGGGTAATCCTTTCCAAAGCAGTCACGTTATTGACGACCATGAGGCAGAAGGTCTTAGGGGAAAAAATGTAGGAAATGGAAAATATTTGCATCAAGCATTTTTTCCCTTCGTCTCAAAATTTTCTAACGTAACTCTCTGAAAGACTATTCCTATTATTTAAGCTACATTCAATTCGTTGCCTACAAAAGCTGTCGATTAGGACTAGTCTAAAAATTTGTCGTCCATGAAAGATTAATATGCCTTTTTAAAAGGTTTTCTACTACAGGGATAACCAGCTTTTGCTCCTTTTCCCACAACATTTTATTCTCTCAAAGAAAATCCCACCATTTGAGCCAAAATGTATTTAAATCATTCCGGTGAATAACTCAGTTCGTAGTGCATGCAGTTCTCTGCGCTGTGGTGCATTGGGTAACTCTTGAGATGACAAAGGTTTTGTCTCGTCCGAGTTGGAAGCTATTGCAAACGAAAAATAGAATTTGGCTCGAATGACACAGTCTAGATTGAAAAAGTAGAAGATATTAAGGGAAAATGATCTAGTTCGAAGTACATGTACCTCTCTGAACTGTCGTTCAATGGGCATTTGCTCAGGAAGTACTTATACTTTTGTCGCATGCTGTACTCTTTCTCTCTCTCTCGCCCGCTCGCTCGCTCGCGAAATGGAGCACTATTTCTAAGACAAGGACTGCTGAAGTTTTAGAAAAGTTGTCTGCAAAAGATGCCGATTTTTTTTTTCCTTGGTAAACTCTCCATACGTTCATGGCAGTGGCTCAGCCCACATTGGCAGCAAACTCGGCATCACCACTAACACAAAATGTTGGCTATTGTGCACAGATCTATATTACATAATGCTGCATTCGTTGATACATTTACTATACTTAAACAAGATCTGTTAATTCTTTACAAAACTATCCCGAGTTTTAACGACACTGAGACAGGGAGCTTTTGAAAACATTGTGGGAAAAGGAGAAAATACTGGTGACCAGCATTTTCTCCTTTCCCAACAATGTTTTCTACCCTACCAGAGAAGTTTAAATGCTCATTGTATCAAATTTGAATCTGCAGATGTTTTGAATTTGTAAGTGTCTAAAGTTTGTCATTTGGGAAAGAGTAAATCCTGTATAGGTAAATAAAATTTAATGAAATAGCGCTTTTTTCAACCGGAAGTAAGGCCCAATAATGCAGCTCAAAGGATTTTTCGGCCTATTTAGATAGACACTCGTGACGAGATAGATTGAAAATCAGATTGTTATGCGTGGCGTGATAGTCTGATCATAACCTATACTGCAATGCGACTGCAGAAAATGCGATTTGACATGTAGACGGTTTAGGTCTGTCATAGCAGGGATCCTGTATATACGATCCCTGGTCATAGGGCCTATCGCTGATTTATTTACTTAGACAATATATTTCTCTGACTTTTTGAGCGGGAAACCCCCTGTCATTTATGTTGCACGTCGACATGAGCTGCTTTTCTCGTAATGTTTCATACACTGAAGGTATTCTAATGAAAAAGGGGAAAATTTAGTGCCCAACTTCACTTATAAAATATAGATTGATAAATTTTACTCGCAAGGCGACATATCGAACGAGCCCCGCCCACATAATGACCTTGAACTTTTTACCACATCTTCCCTTATTAAGTGCAGACGGCCATTCAATCGATCAAATTTGGTAGTGAAAGGCTGCGTTTATCCGCAATCGGTAAGTCATTTTTATGTACATATTTGGGCAAAATAATCGATAATTACTTATTGTCTTATTTAGATTGGGAAATGTACTTGCTAGAGAAATAAACACGTATCCGCCTGTCAAACTATACGTCATTCGCCTGTCATCCAGAAAGAATTTTCACCTGTGTCGCAGCGAGCCTGCGTATCAACCTTTTACCCTCCCAAAAACTACAAATTTCTCTACATCTGCAGCAAATAGCTCTCTTTAAAGTATCGTGTAGAATAGCAAGTATTGCCTTTGACGAGTATGATACACTTTATGACAGCTTTCACTACGATTTTGATTGACTTAAAGCGGTATTTTTAGAGATAAAACGTGCTCAATTGAAACATTCTCTGTCTAAAATTGTCGAGGTGAAAATCGTATTAATGCTAAAAGGGTTCAGAAAAACCATCAATTAATGACTTGAGTCGGCGACATTATATACGTATAATATACAGCGAATACACACAGCCTGCTTCTCGCATACAGGTATGTACATAATATTTTCTAGATTTTATTTTTTTTTATAAATTCAGTGACATGGTATTTTTGCCAACCTCTTGATTTATTTCATGGTGCAGACGAACTATGTGACATTCGCGGAAGTCAAACTTTGAAATATCATGATAGAGGAAGAAATTACTAGAAAAAACTTTTTTCTCCATTTGACACAATTTTTCCTTGGCAGTTTTTCCATGAAATTAGTACAGTATTTTCATATGAATTCATGTAGTAACTCTTTACTACATAACAATTTTTTGACTGGTCCAAATTAAAAGTATATGCAGACAACAACTGAATATGGCTGATTGGACTTGTTTTTGAATTGTTTGAAAGCATAGTGGGAAAAGGTGAAAATGCTGGTTACCAGCATTTTCTTCTTTTTTCCACAATGTTTTCAAAAGCATTCTCTCTCAGGGTTGTTAAAACTTGCGATTATGTGGTAATGGGTTAACTCTTTACCAAACGACAAAATTTTAGACTTGTCCAAATTGAAAGCATTTGCTGACGACAAAAATAAACGTGACTCAGAATTTGGAAATTGACTTTAGAGGAGTAGAAAACATTGTTGGAAAAGGAGAAAATGCTGGTTACCAGCATTTTCTCCTTTTCCCACAATGTTTTTAGAAGGCTTCTTTCTCTAGGTCGTAAAAACCAGGGATTGTTTGGTAAAGGGTTAAACCTTATTATATACTAGACAATAAAGTCTTAGACTGGATCATATTGAAAGTTCTTGCAAATGACAAATTAATGTGGGTGAAATGATGGAATTTGCCATTGAAAGGGTGGCCAGCATATTCTTGTCATTCAACAATGTTTTCTAAACTCTTTTTCCTAAGGATTCAGGAAGGATAGTAACAATTAAACTTGTAGTATTGTTGATTGGCTATACAAGGCCATTGTCTCATGGTTGACTTAATTTGTCTAGATTTGTATTGTTTCCTTCAGCAAAGCAGAGAGTGTAGATCAAAGATCAGACTGTATTTTTTTGTGCAGTGTGATTATGATCTAAACTTGCTCCAAAAGCTGCTGTAATTCTGACAGGAGCTCTTAGGGTTAATAATTACCGGTATGTTGAAATTCCAGGGCTGGCTTGCCCAGAATTATCTCCCATAAGATGGGACAGAATCTGACAAAGATCAGTCTCAAGTCACAATTTATGCAGTCTGATCTCAATCCAGACTGTCTGCAAGATTAACTTGAACTAAACCTGTCGCTGACAAAATTTTAGGAGTCTTCCATATTTAAAGCTTTTATTGCTCGCATTAAAATAAATGTTGCTCAAATAATAGGTTTTGTCCTTGAATGGGTAGAAAACATTGTTGGAAAAGGAGAAATGCTAGCTACCAGCATAAATAAGCTTGAGAAAGAAAACTTTTGAAAACACTGTTCGAAAAGGAGAAAATGCTGAGAAACAGCATGTCTCCTTTTCCAACAATGTTTTTAACCCTTCCCGAAACAAATTCCAATTTCAGTTATTTTGTCATATGTAAATGCTCTCAATTGGGACCAGTCTAAAATTTTGTTTTTGGGATTGTGTGGTAAATGGTTAAGTTTTGACGACTGCTTTGAAGGTTATATCATTATACTCATTTTTTTACCCTCTTTCTTTTCTCTTTCTTTCCCTTTGCTGAAATACGGAAACTAAATTTCAGTGTAAAATTTCATAAGAGGAGATTAGAACTACTTTTTCAGCGTAGTTGCATAAGGAAGCATTGACCTACTTCTTGGTATTAGTCTCGAATGAATAAATAGTACTATGTGATTGGTCAAAAATGTGGACATGTTCATTCTGCTGGCTTCTGCACAAAAGAGTTTCATTATTCATTCCCTCTTAAGCCCACTGTATTTTTAATCCTTTACCACACAATCTGACTTTAAAGGAACCTGAAAGCATTGTAGGAAAGGGAGAAAATGCTGGTAACCAGCATTTTCTCCTTTTCCTGCAATGTTTTCTACTATTTTACAGACCAATACTATCTTCTGAGCTACATTAAATTTGTTGTCTGCAAATGCTTTCAGTTTGGTTAAGTCTAAAATTTCGCCATTTGGGAAAGAGTTAAAAAAGATCTTTCTTGTTATTTCTACACACATAATATCATGCATATTTCTTGATGAGCTGTACAACTGTCCTGTTCTTAAATTCCTGGGTGGGTGAATAAGATAGCTTTTACATAGAAACAGAAAAATTTGACAGATAACTTCAATTTTAAGCCTTACCAGACAACAAAATTTCAGACTGGTCCAAATTCAAAGCATCTGTAAAGGGCAAAGTAAAGGTTGGCCAGATTACAAAGTTTGTTCTTGATAGGGCAGAAAACATGGTGGGAAAAGGAGAAAATGCTGGTTACCAGCATTTTCTCCTTTTACCACAATGTTTTCAAAAGCTTACTTCCTCTGGGTTGTTAAAAGTTCGCATTGTGTAGTAAAGGTTAAACAGAACCCTCGGAGTCCATTACTCTACAGGTAATTTTTGCACACACAGAAATGTGTTTCAAAAGCACTGAATCATTAAAACTCAGGATTGTTTGTAAAAGGGTTATTTCACCCCTTTCAACATTATGTCAGTCATATTACAGTGACAACTCACTTATTCATGTGTCCTTCATTTGACCAGTTTGAGGCTAGGGCTCTGGAGTGTATTGGCTAAGGATACCCACGTAAATTCATGTGGTTTGTTCAATATTAATCCTTCAACAAGCAATCCAGATATTCAATGACCCATAGGTAGACAGGTTTTGAAACTTTGTGGGAAAAAGAGAAAATGCTGGTAACTGGCATTTTCTGCTTTTCCAACTATGTTTTCCAACCTTTCAAAGACGATTCCATCGAGTAATATTTAATCTTTTTAGTCTGTTAATGCTTTTAATATGGGTAAGTCAAAAATGTTGATACCTGGTAGAGACTTAAACCTTTATCAAACGATCCCAAGTTTTAACGACCCTGAGAAAGAAGGCTTTTGAAAACATGGTGTGAATAGGAGAAAATGCTGGTAACCAATGAGAAGCATTTTCTTCTATTCCCTCAAGGTTTTGTACCCAATAAATAAAAAGCCACAATTTTAGTAAGTTTTAGTTTGTCGTCTGCAAATGCTTTGAATTTTGATAGGTCAAAAATTTTGTCTAATTGTAAGGAGTCAAGTCATCAATGAAGTGAAGAGAATTTATCATATAGCTTGCTAGGAAAGCTGACGGCTAGAGTGACTTAATTATTGATGTTAACCTATTATCATATAACGCTATAGACCCTTGGGAAGATAGCTTTTGGAAATACAATGTATTGCGTCAGATGGAGAAAAACGTGTTAATACGAATTATTGATGAAATGAAGATGGAGAGAATTCGTTATGGTACACAAGTCATTGATAAAATGCATATTCCTGTATACTATCATACAGCTTGCAAGGAAAGCTTGTGTCTTGGGTACTAGTCTATTAACCGTTTACCACACAATGACGACTTTTAACGACCCTGAGGAAGAAGCCTTTTGAAAACATTGTGGGAAAAGGAGAAAATGCTGGTTACCAGCATTTTCTCCTTTTCCCACAATGTTTTCTACCCTTCTCAAAACAACTTTCAATTTTTGAGCCATATTTATTTTGTCGTCTGCAAATGCTTTCAATTTGGACTGGTCTACAATGTTGTTGTTTGGTAAAGAATTAATAATTGATGCTGTTCATTCAATACTATACAACCTTATTTGGTACGGCTAGTACAAACTTATTTGGTATGGCTAGTGTAATTGCCTCCCTCTTTAATGAATTCAGATGAGATAGGCTACAAGGGTAAAACCAGGTTTACCTCTGTACCACACAATCCTGACTTTTAAAGACCATGAGGAAGAAGCCTTTAAAGACATTGCTGGAAAAGGAGAAAATGCTGGTAACCAGCATTTTCTCCTTTTTCGACAAGGTTGTCTAACCTTTCAGAGAAAACTTCCATTATTTCAGACATGTTTAATTTGTTGTCTGCAAGCCCTTTCAGTTTAGACATGTCTAAAATTTTGTCATTTACTGGTAGTCAGGAGTTAATACATGGGTCTGGCACATCGTTTATGTGGACGTTAGGCCTATGGGGTGTGTACAGTATATCAGCTGAGTCTGAAGCACTTCTATATGAAATGACCGACGCCCGGTCTGTTAGGCTGCTTTTGGTGTTGCTGTGATATGACTGAAATTATGTTGAAAGTGCCGTAAAACACAATTCAATGAAAAAAATAATAATCCATTGGTCCTTTTGCAGAAGTAAAAATTTTTTGTATTCTGATTTTCTACCTACATTGTCTGAATTTTTGAGGGCCATTCTGGCCCAAGCAACCTTATACCAGTATTATACTGGTTGGTGTGATGCAATAAGTATGTGGTCGTGTCATATGGATACATTCTGTCTAAAACTGACCAAATCATGAAGTAGAAGGGTCCTTAGACATGCAGAAAACTAAAATTTACCAATAGCAAAAAGTTTCGACCCAGGTCAGCCTGCACACTCCACAGCAAGCATGGATTTGGCAGGCTGTCATGTGTTGATACTTTTTGCAGGCACATTAAACCGCCTTTTCACAGAGCAGGACTGATTTTTAATAACTAGATCTTTTTACTAAAGGCTCAAGATATCCATTTAGCCCTTTACCACACAATACTGAGTTTTAACGACCCTGAGAAAGAATGCTTTTTGAAAACATTGTGGGAAAAGGAGAAAATGCTGGTAACCAGCATTTTCTCCTTTTTCCACAATGTTTTCTAGACTATCTGATTCAAATCCCATCATTTGTGCCATACAAATTTTGTTGTCTGCAAGTGCTTTCAAACTGGACCCGTCTAAAATATTGTCTCTCATTTGGTAAAGAGTTAATTAATTCAGTGGTCGAGAGTATAATATGATATGTGGGAAGTTTCTTATGACTCACCGAAAAGTAATATCACATTCAGTAGTGAAAGTGGTTGACATTTTATAACACTGGTATAAAGTTATACCTTATTTACCCTCCTTCGGATGACCCTGGATTTAACTGCTTATGCAGATAGTTTAGATCAAGATCAGATGCTACAAGATGTGCAGTCTGATCTTGGATCTACTCTGTACTATTTTTGCCAGATATTCTGATGAAAACTGAAAGCATTTGCAAACGACAAATTATAGGTGGCTCAAATGTCAGCATTCGTCCTTGGTAGGATAGAAAATATTGTGGGAAAAGGAGAAAATGCTGGTTTATCAGCATTTTCTTCTTTTCCCACAATGTTTTCAAAAGCCTTTTCTTTCACGGTCATGATAAGTCAGGATTGTGTGGTAAAGGGTTATTAAGCAAAGTGGACATATTCAGTCAGGAAGAAAAGGGCCAAATATCTCAAATTCTTGACTGATTTTAGACCAGAATAAATAAACATAGTGGAAAAAGGAGAAAATGCTGGTTATTAAAATTTTCTCCATTTTCCACAATGTATGAAAGGGTCATTAAAATATTGGATCGTTTGTTAACTCTTTACCAAACGACAGTATTTACGACCAGTCCAAATTGCAAGCATTTGCAGATGACAAAATAAATATGACTTAGAAATTAAAATTTGTTGTGGGAAGGATAGAAAACAATGTGGGAAAAAGGAGAAAATGCTGGTAACTAGCATTTTCTCCTTTTCCCACAATGTTTTTAAAAGGCCTTTTCTTCAGGGTCGTTGGCTTTTGCAAACAGTGCAGATCAGGATCAGACTGCACAGAATGTGTAGCTTCAGCTTGCATCTGCATCTGCTACCATATTTTAAGGTATGACTAAACAGTTTCTATGCTGGGGGATAAATCTTCATCTTAGATTTCAAAACTTTCCTAATTTATTTACTAGATGGTGAAAGATTTAACTCTTTACTCTTTTTGACTAGTCCAAATTGGAAGCATTTGCAGATGAAAAAATTTATGTCACTCAAAAATTGAAATTCGTTTTGGGAAGGGTAGAAAACATTGTGGGGAAAGGAGAAAATGCTGGTTAGCAGCATTTTCTCCTTTTCCCACAATGTTTTCAGAAGGCTTCTTTCTCAGGGTCGTGAAAACCCGGGATTGTTTGGGAAAGGGTTAAGTTATTACCAGACAATCTCGACTTTTAACGACGCTGAAAAAGAAGCCTTTTGAAAACGTTCCAGAAAAAGGAGAAAATGCAGGTGACCAGCATTTTTTTCTTTTTCCCAGAATGTTTTCTAACCTATCAAAGACAAATTCCATCATTTTAGTCACATTTAAATTGTCGTCTGCAAACGCTTTCAATTTGGATCAGTCTACAAGTTTGTCATGTGGTAAAGAGTTTTAAAATAGTTTCCTTTCATATGCATATATACAAAATTTATGGCAAGTAATTAAATTTGACCTCCCTTTTCTTCATCTAACACCATTTGCTTCTGCTTATAACAGTATTAAAGTCTTTACAGCACAATCCCTGAGAAAGAAGCTTTTTGAAAATATTGTGGGAAACAGAAAAATGCTGGTAACCAGCTTCTTTCTTATTTTCCTGCAATGTTTCTTCTTTTTTCAACTACAATCATGTTAGCAGCATTGATTATGTCCTCTGCAAATGCTTGCAATTTGGTCCTGTCCAAATTGAAAGCATTTGCAGAGGGCAAATTAAATGTTGCTTAAATGGTGATTTCTGCATTTGATAGGGTAGAAAACATTGTGGCAAAAGGAGAAAATCCTGGTTACCAGCATTTTCTCCTTTTCCTGCATGTTTTCTAAAACCTTCTTCCTCAGGGTCATTAAGATTCGGGATTGTGTTGTAAAGGGTTAAAGCTTTGTGACAAATGACTCATAGATAAAGACTCCTGCTAGGCTCAGTGGTAAATTTTAGGACTCATGACCTGGAAGCCCTGGGTTTGAGCCTTGCTGGATCCACGGGGTTTTTGTGGGAGTGTCCTTGAGCAAGATACTTCAGAGCCCTAGCCTAGCACTGGTGAAACCCACAAAATACATAAATAAGTGATATGTCGCCATGATATGACTGAAATAATGTTGAAAGCAGCTTAAAACACCATACAATCAATCAGTCAATGACTCATAGAGAGCAGTTTCTCAATTTTTTCCACATTATTTTACTGGATTGCCTGCACTTCAACCTGTCTAGGTACATGTTAGGAGAAAAATTTGATGTAATAGAGACTGTATTACCTTTTCAGACTTCCGAAAGTTCATAAAAAGTGTCAGACATTCGGTCTGGCAAGGCCTGAAAATCTGTCAGACCGAAAGAAAATCTGTCAGACCGAATCAAATTTAACAAAAACAAAGAAAACATAATAAAGAAAGGTAAATTATATCAACTTTAAGCATATAATGATATTAAACTATTTCTCCACTCATTAAGACTTTCAAAAGTCACTGAAATTTCTGTTCACTGTACAGTCGATTAGGCAGTAGCGGATCTTGGGGTATAGCGGATAGGCCGTTAATGTTTTACTGAGAAAATCTTCTGTCGGCATGTAATAGAACAAATCCATGTACAACTGAAAAGAATGATATTTCCACGATAGATTGATGATGTTTTTTTTTACGATATGCATTTGTGACGGTATTCTAATCTCACAAAAACCAAAATGGGGCAACCGGAAGTTCAATTTTTTTAACGCAGGAAAAAATACAGCAGACGAAACCTTCAATCAAATTTTCAGGTATGTAAAGTTTAAATCACGAGTTTTTGGTATGAAATGGTATATAAATATGTCTTCTTTTACCACAAAGAATACCAGCTCCATGTATAAACGCGTGACATTGAATATTGACCTAAAGATACCGCGCCCGATTTGGTCAGTAGCGGATCAGCCTTGTGAGGTAATGTGTATATGCAGAACTTCAGAGTGGCCTTCCCAAATTCAATGTTGACTGTCAAACCGATGTAAAATGTGAATTGAACTTAATCTGGAACTTTTTAAAATGAGGATGAAGGTCTAGAAAATAGAAAATATAGGTCACTGTAAAATCAGGAACTGTACTTTGTGATAAAGGGGCTTATGTATATCTGGTATTGGTTAAAACCAGGTATCTTGTCAAAACTGCACCTTAGGGTGTGTTGATCTTCATCTCTGATCAAAATGTTTGTAGACTAGTTTATATCTTGAATAAATTGTAATAATTACGGTCATTGTGACCAATGCATGGTGGAAATTTAGTGCAACTAGCACTTATATCAACTGATAAATAGACCTTTTACAAAAAAACAGTAATTGTAAGTGGTAAAAGCTCAAGCAAGGCCAGTGTGAATTTGTGCATTAATTATATGAAGCTTTGTCTTGTTTCAGGTACTAATGACTGAACCATCTGATAATTGTCTTCTTCAACAAAGGAAAATCAACCCTCAGTTCTGCATGCAGTGGCAATGCAACTGTTTTGACAGAAAACTCAGTAATTTAAGGCTATTGTGCCTTTGAAATAAAGCCACCACAAGCTGAAACAAAAACAAAGTTATTGGTCAATAGAGAATACTCCAATATCTGTAATGAATGACAAAAATGCTTGTCTAGTGTGGATTCCAGATTTATTGATATTTGATACAACTCTACATAAAATGGTCACAGATCAACAAAGAAATCATGCAATATCTGATGTAGCAGGTTTAACTATAGGTCATCTGCCACTAAGACTTAGACCATTGGCAAGTTGTTTTTATGATTTATTGCAGACTGTAGCAGATAGAATCATATGCCTAAGCAACTAGAGTCTTGAAAACATCGTGATAAGAGGAGAAAATGCTTGTAACCAGCTTTTTCTCCTTTTACTTCCCTCAAGGTATAGCAAACTTTTTAGAAACAGTAATTTAAGCCATATAATTATAATTTTGTCCTAGAACTGCAAATGCTTTCATTTTGGAGCAGTCTAAAACATTGTTGTATGCTTAAAGAGCTAAATAAATCGATGTCTTCTTTGCCAAAAGGCAGTGTAATGAATATTCAGGTTACTGATTATTTATTCTAAGAACTGTATCTGGGATTTCATCAGACAGTCGAAGCTTTTTACATCTTACCATGGAGCTTATTGTATAAAGCAGCATACAATTAGCTGTAACTGCATTATATAACTGAAAACCCTCCTCTTTTGGAGCAAATAACTTGCCAAAATATGTTGTAACCCCCCCAATCAGACAGATATTCTTTGTATGGCACACTTTACTCAATATACATGGGGTGCAAAAGTAGGTATACAGTGTATAGTTAGTGACATATTATACACTGTATACCTACTTTTGCACCCCCCTGTATTCTGTATCAATAGGTAAAACTGTTGTCCTAACTAGCATATCTGCAACACCTTCTTTAATTGGTTTCTTCTTCCTTGTATGGTTGTGGACTGTTTTATTGATATTCCTTACAAAAGAATAAACAGCCATCCTCAGATATAATTTAAAACAGATTTTAACATACATGTACCTGTTTGGTTCGAAAAAAAATTGACAATTGATGAAAGTGCTCATTATGATCAAGTTGCACAACATTGATTTCCATGCAATACAAACCTGTTTATTTCATATTGATGAAGAAAGATGATATGTCATGTACTAACAAAATATTTGGGAACAAACTGTGTTGTATGTTAATGATGTCAAACTATTGGCTGGAGTCTTTCTAGAGAGCATGTTTGTTTTTTATGAGCTTTCAATGAAGCAAAATGTTGAAAATGCTCATCATGAGGAATTTTCACTTATAGTCAAAACTTTTTTTTTCAAATTTCACCTAAAAAGAATATCATATAATGGGAGACAGAAATTAATATAGTTACTGACACAACCATGGGTTACTGATTCATGAGTCAGTATACAGGTTTGACTAGTTTATACCATTTTAAAATTCCACTTGAGTGCAACAATTGATATCATTAAACAGTGAACTGATGTAGTTTACCACTCGTTATCTCTGACTTATGCCTTGAAATTGCCTCCCCCCTTTTCAAATACCATTTAAAAAGGATGCTGTTTTCTACTTTCAACCATTTTACTGAAGCCAATTAACCTTACAGTCTATTTTGTGGCCTTTTCAATTACAATTACGGCACACACAAAAAAAACTCCCTTGCAACTGGATTGGCTGGGTAGTGCTTACCTTCGATCCGAAGGGGAGCTCCGATGTTATTTTTTCATTGTTTCTCCACTCCAGAGACCCAATCACAAAAATAACATCGGAGCAAGCCTTCAGACTGAAAGTAGGTAGTGCTGAGACTACGACTAAAATTGTTAAATGTTAAAAACAACCTTGGCCTGTCTGTGAATCAAACTCTGGATCCATGTAAATATATCAAAAGTGCACCACCAATGATTTAATTGTAGATTTACGGCACTTGACGGCTTTCAGACTGATTTGAGATGACCCCTCAACTACATTAGTCTATACTATCCGTTACTACCCAAAGCTATCCGCTATTGACCTAATTAGCGTCTTCGAAAAAGAAGGTATTTTTTATCATTAAACGATTTTTCAGCTAAAAATGTGGACTGCTTTTGAAAGATCACATATTTTGCTGTCGAATGGTATCATTTATTATCCCATATATGATGGATTAAAAACGTACGCAGCGATAATTTCGCTATATATCATCTTTATTTCGTCAACTGAGGATGCTCTAAAATTTGTGTATCCAAGAATAAATGGGTTTGTATTGCGAAGATGTTGGTCAGTTCTTACTTTCTCGCCGTAAAAATCCTGACAATCTGTGCAGCGCATTCGCACCTTTTTCGAGTCATAAACCAACCATTCTTGTTGCGGCTTCCATTTCTCGTAAAATTTTCTCTCCGGTCTCTTTTTCTCATATTCTTTTTTTTCTTTTCAGCGTGCTCCTCTGTCATTAATTTTCTCTTTTTTTACCAGGTTTAGCACCTTCGTGATCAATCTCCGAGCAGAGTTGTCGTTCGTTACTCTCACCATACATCTCTGCAACGGGCTAAATGACAAGAATCTTGTCAAACCGAGGAAAACATGTTTTGTTACTGTTTAACTGTTTCATGTGTAACATAATAAAGTAGACAAAGGAAATATGATTCCGGATACATTATAGGTGCATTCAAACTGATGAATTTACCTGTATACAATGAAACTATTTTTTCAAGCTTCTTTACTGATCAGAATCTTACGCCAATTGTAAAAAAGATGGCTGCGCCCATGAATGATGACAACAGTTTCGACACACCGATGGATCTAAGTTTGTATGATTAAAAAACAATTTATCGTCCTTTAAAAGACATTTAAGCTTTTCAGAAAATCCCTCTTTTTCACATTTCCTACCACTAAGTCTGATTGGCCGTATGCTGTTTGAACAGCACACAAAACAATCGATTGGTCTTTCTTTCACCGGCGTTTGTGTCGCCATTTTGAGTTATGGTCATGTGACGAAAATATCACGTGATGACGGACTACTTTCTGAGCCAGCTACAGAGGTGAATGGGAATGATCCGTAGTGCAAGAGAGTGCTTTGTGATATTGAAACGACGCCATTTTTGTCCGAAACGTTGTGATTTCCTTTTTAGCGGCTCGGAATAAATGCCGGACAGTCGGACCGATCCGGCCTGAAAAATCATCGGTCCTTGTCAAGATTCGTCGGTCATGGCCGTCGGACCGACGTGTTTCGGGAAGTCTGCCTTTTATCATAGGACAAAATTAAGACTTTTCCAAATTGAAAGCATTTACATATAACAAGTTAAAGTTGATCAAAATGATTGAATCTGTCTGAAAAGGTAGGAAACATTGTAGAAAAAGGATGTGGTGGTGGTGGTTACTAGCATTTTCTCTTTTTCCCTCACTGTTTCTAAGCCTTCTCCATCAGGACTGTTAAAACAGGAGATTGTTTTGGTAAAGGGTTAGATGTATAATGATGCTGGACAAGGACCCAGTAACTTGCTTGTACAGCATTTGCTGCTTTTTCCATAATGTCTTAAAAAAATGTCTACTCCTTGTATGTAACATCTTGTACACTGTATTTGTTTATGGATTAAACCAGCTGAAAACATTGTGACAGCTGCTCAAATTTCATATCACTTAACCAATTACTTTATAGGCTTTCTTTAAGACCTGCAGCAAACTAATATTTGTAAATTACACAGAGGACAAAAATTTGAAGGAAAGGAAATGCATGCAAGTGGTTTTGAAGTATATGAAAAATGTTGCTAGAAAAGAAGCAACTGCTTTCAACACAATTACTCCTTTTTCCAAGATGTTTTCCAAGCAGAAACTGTAAGTGGGTATAATCTTACTCATACAGTAATGGGTTAATGGAATCAACTGTGCAATGTTTGTTTGATACATCTGTGAATAAAAAGGCTTGATTTATTATTAACTCTTTACCAGACAACAAAAATGTAGATTTGTCCAAATTGAAGGCATTAAAATGGAGATGACAGTTTAAATGTGGTTCAAATGAAGGAATTTGTCTTTGAGAGGGTAGAAAACATTATGGAAAAAGGAGAAAATGCTGGTTACCAATGTTTTCAAAAGTCTTCTTCCTCAGGGTCATTAAAACTCAGGATTGTGTGGTAAAGGATAAAACAAGCAAGAGAGTTTGATCACATAACAGAAGAAAATGTTTATCATCCTTTATCCCAGAACGTCTCAACCAATCAGATGGCCAGAATTGGAAATCAGAAGGAAATTTAAGGTGATTGGTGAATATCTTCCCAATCTTGTAAACCTGGCTTTGTTTGTTTGTTGTTTAACACTTTATAACACAGTCCCCAGTTTTAAAGACCCTATAGAAAAAGTGTTTTGAAAACATTGTAGGACAATGAGAAAATACTGCATAACCAGCATTTTCTACTTTTTCCACATTGTTTTCTACCCTATCAAAGAAAAGGTTCATCATTTGAGCCATATCTGAATTATGGTCTGGAAATGCTTTCAATTTGGACAAGTCTATATTTTTGTCGTTTGGTAAAGAGTTAAATATATTCTCAATGTTATTTCTATAACGGGTGATATCCCATGGCCAGCGCTCCGAACAATGTTTTCCTGGAGTTTCATGTACCAGGACTTTGCAAAACATCCTTTCCCAAGCCACTAGCTGTTTTCCCACATAGCCATTGTTGAAACAATGATCAGGGATGAGACAGGAATGAATCCTGATGCAATGACTATCATCAGTCCTTGGAAAGAAATTTGGTGAGGGTGTGATTTGAACCAGTGACCTAATGCGTCAAGCCCTGTATGTTACAAACTGAGCTACAGGGCACACAGCTCTGACTGTTTGCAATGAATCTAATTGGGTGTCATAAGGACAAATCAAAACATAGGAGAGGAAAGCAATTTTTATCTCTTAATCAGATGACAACATTTTAAACCTGTTTGAATTGAAAGCATTTGCAGACATGAAATGAAATGAGGCTCAACAGATGCAATTTGTCTTAGAAAGGCAGAAAACATTGTTGAAAATGGAGACCATGCTCGTTTCCAGCACTTTCTTGTTTTCCAACTAATTTCAAAGCCATCTTCATGTGACTCAAAGACTGAAAATTGTTTTTGGAAGGATAGATAACATTGTTGGAAAAGGAGAAAATGTTGTAAATCAGCATCAAGGAAGCAAATAAATCACCAATAGGCTTACATGCCAACACGATATAACTTAAATCATGTTGAAAGCAGCGAAAAAGCAGCACTTATCAATCAATTAATCATCCCATCTTTCTTTTCTTCAGATGTTTTTATGTTTGAAGACTGAAAAATCTTCATAAAAATGATAATGCATCAAGTGGACAACAACTTGTACTTTGGCTTTGTGTTTACAATACATTGTACATTTAAGTGGTCATTTCTTGTGTTTTTTGTTGACATCATAGATACGTACATTTTAATATATATTATGGCTAAATTGAACAAATTTATACAAAGATATGATACTGCCTTTACACATGTACAGTCTCTTACAAGAGGGGGCAAAAGTGCTTTTCTTAGAAGAAGATAGTTTTGGTATTTGGGACATGGTGAATTTGGGTGTAACCAAATTCCTTTTGAAAAAAAAAAGTAATGACTAATAAAGACAATAGTATTTTTTTGCACGTCATTATGATGACCATTGATGTCATCAACAAACAATTATTTATGTTTATCTGCTGTTATCAACAAGCCCTGGTAGCTCAGTCAATAGTGTTCAGGACTTGAGAACAGGGGGTCATGGGTTCGATCCCTGGCTGGGCCAATTTCTTTCCGAGGATTGATGATAGTCATTGCGACAGGATTCATTCCTCTCCCAATGCTGACCATTGTTACAATGATGGTTATATGGGAAAGCAGCCAGTGGCTTGGAAAGAAAATTGTGCGGAGTACTGGTCTGATACTCCAGGAAAGCATGAATAGGTGCACTGGCCTCCACGATATAACTGAAATAATGTTGAAAACGGTGTTAAACACCATACAATCAATCAATCAATCATTATCTGTTGTTATCAGTAACCACAGTCACCTGGAGGACTGTATCATGGATCTTTTAACCATTCACCGTACAATGCCGCCTTTTAACGACCCTGGGAAAAAAGGCTTTTGAAAACATTGTAGGAAATGGAGAAAATGCTGGTAACCAGCATTTTCTCCATTTCCCACAATGTTTTCTACCCTATCAAAGAAGTATTGCATCATTTGAGCCACATTGAAATTGTCGTCTGCAAATGCTTTCAATTTGGACAAGGCTAAAATTTTGTCATCTGGTAAAGGGTTAAAAGTTGCTAATAGACTCTTTACCACACAACAAAATTTTAGACTCAACCAAATTCAAAGCAATTGCAGTCAACAAATTAAATGTTGCACAAATGATGACTTCTGCCTTTGATTGGGTAGAAAACATTGTGGGAAAAGGAGAAAATGCTGGTAACCAGCATTTTCTCCTTGTCCCACAATGTTTTCAAAAGGCTTCTTCCTTAGAGTCAGTAAAAACTCGGGATTGTGTGGTAGAGAGTGAAAGACTCTGTACCAGGTGAAAAATTTTCAGACTTGTTCATGTGGAGAACACTTGAAGGGGACGTATAAATATTTCTAGTGTGATGGGACTCATCTTTAAAACATAGAAAACAGCGGGAACAGGATAAAATGCTGGTTACCTGTATTTCCTCCTTGTCCTTCCATGTTTACAAAAGCCTAAAAAATGTGAAAGATATTGTTGGAAAATATGAAAACACAGGAAACCTTTCAACTTGGACAAGTCAAAAAAATTTATCATTTGTTTAAGGATAACATCCAATTTGAAAGTTGTATACTGCAGGGGGGTAAGAAGTTATTTTTGTACAGTAATAATGTCAAATGAAAAAAAATTTTCTTTCAAAATGTGGACATAAAGTGACATACATGTACATTTAAATCTTACCAATTCCACCATAAATTTCACATCATTTTACTTTTTGAACACAACAAAAACGTACATTTGTCTACATTGAAAGAATGTGCAGACTACAATTTCAAATGTGGCTGAAATTATAGAATTTGTTGAAAGAAAGAATAGAAAACATTGAGGGAAAAAGGGAAAATGCTGGTTAACAGCATTTTCTCCTTTTCTCACAAGTTTTTCAAAAGCTGTCCTTCTCGGGGTCAGTAAAACTCAGCACTGTGTGGTACAGAGCATGTCCTTTAGAGACCATGGGAAAGGGCTTTTGAAAACACTGTGAGAATAGGGGGAAAATGCTAATAATAGGTATTTTTTCTTTTCCCCATAATGCTTTCTACCTAGTACAGATAACTGTCCCCAAAGGTGATGTTACTTTTTGACTGATCGCCTATTGGTGCAGAGACAATCAAGACAAATTCCGTTGAAAGCTCCGCAAAGATTTTGTGCGCAAGTTTGAACTCTTATAATTTCACAAATAAAGCACAAAACTATGATTTAAACATACCTGTTGCGAGCGTATTTAATAACCCTTCGGTAGAAATACAAATATTTTCAATTCAAACGCTGAACATAAGAGAAAACCATGCATTTCATCTGTTACTCGAGTTGTTTACGTTCCCGAAAACACAAAATGGCTGCCACACACGATAAATTTTGTCAGTGTTTTTTCCGAGATTCACGTGTTATAAAGGACTTCTACAAGCTTTTTATGTAATGAAGGGTTTAATAAATTGTCTTCAGTCATGTTTGTTACTAAAAGTTAATTGCATTTTGCTGCAATACAAATTAAACCTACGAAACAGAAAGTCAGTATAGGGATCTATCTTTGCAACTGGAAAATTTACAATGGACTTCAGAAGGTACGGTGTGTAATAAATGTCCAAATATGAAAAAAATCACCGTAGCGTCCCATTATTGAGACTAGCTTTCTACCCTTTCAGAGACAAATTTAGTCATTTGAGATACTTTTGATAAGTTGTCTGCAAATGCTTTTGGAGTATACTGGCTGGTCTATCCCATAGATAGGTATAAATGTATAGCATTTGTATGAGGGGACACTTATACTGCCTTGCTATAGAGCTAGCTTTTGTAGTGACGTGGTAAAGCGTTCACATTGGGACCTAGAGGTCCTGAAATCAATTTCGGCCTTGGCAGGTTTTGTGTCAGAACTGCTATATTTTAAATATGGAAGAGTCTACTGTTGCCTCATTTGGTAAAGAAAGAACTGTTTACCAAAGGACAAAATTTTTGACTAGTTCAATATTGACAGCATTTGCAGATGAAAAATTAAATGTGGCTCAAATGACAGAATGAATTTGTCTTTGTAAGATTTTAAAAAAAATCACTGCGGGAAAAAAGAGAAAATGCTGGTTACCAGCATTTTGTCCTTTTTCAACACTGTTTTCAAGTCTTTTTTCCAAGGCTTGTTAAAACCTGGGATCGTTTGGTAAAGAACATTTAGGTACATTAACCCTTATAGTGCCAAGTGCAAGTTCTGAGTCGTTTTTGCAGACCACTTGGTAATGATTAGGTTACAATGAAATCTCAGTCTGATCTTTGATATTCAACACATTTTGTTTCATAAGATGTTGTCAAAACAAATTGAAGCTCGTACTTCTTGGGTCCTTTTTTTTCGGATTGTAAAATTAATGGTCCACATATTTATTTTGAGCTCTAAGATAGTTACGGTTAAAATCCTTTTTACAGATAACTGCAACTGTTGAATCAATTTTGACGCCCATTATAAAATTGCTAGGCATAATTCACCCACCCCCATTCTATTATTCCACCCACTCATTATTCTAAAAACCCCACCCATTTCACAGCAGTCCTTAACTCTTCACTTGGCGATGAAATTGTCATCCTGTCCAATTCAAACAAAATTTCAGACAACAAATAATTAGATTTGTTTTTTACAGGTAAAAAGCATTGTAGTAAAGAGAAAATGGTGGTTACCTGTATTATTTCCTTTTTGTACAATGTTTTCAAAAATCTTCTTTTTAAGGGTCATTAAATTATTAAATTGTGAGTAAACTATTTACGTTACAACAAAATTTTAGACTTGTCCAAATTCAAAGCAGTGACAGATGACAGATTATATGTTCAAACTGCTGAAAAGATGGATTCTGTCTTTTAAATTTAGAAAACATTGTGGGAAAAGGTGAAAATGTGGGTTACCAACATTTTCTCATTTTCCCACAATATTTCAGCTTCATTTTTAGCTCACCTGAGTACAACGTGCTCAAGTGAGCTATTGTGATCGCCCTTTGTCCGGCGTCTGGCGTCCGTCAACAATTTCTTTAAACATCTTCTCCTAAACCACTGGGCCAATCTTGATGAAACTTGGCAGGGATGTTCCTTGGGTGAAGCTCTACCAAAGTTGTTCAAAGAATTGAATTCCACCCATAACTCTGGTTGCCATGGCAACAAAAAGGAAAAAAAATGCAAAATCTTTGAAAATCTTCTCCTCTGAAACTAGAAGGCGTAGAGCTTTGATATTTGGTATGTAGCATCTTCTTGTGGACCTCTATCAAGTTTGTTCATATGATGCCCCTTGGGTCAAAACTGGCCCCGCCCCGTGGGTCACAGGTTCGAACATGGGAACAAAGAAGGAAAACTTTAAAATTCTTTTTCTCTGAAACTGGAAGGCATAGAGCTTTGATATTTGGTATGTAGCATCTGCTAGTGGACCTCTACCAAGTTCTTTCATATGATGCCCCGGGGTCAAAACTGGCCCCGCCCCGGGGTTCACAAGTTCGAACATCGGAACAAAAAAGGGAAAACTTTAGAATTCTTCTTCTTTGAAACTGGAAGGCCCAGAGCTTTGATATTTGGTATGTACCATCTCCTAGTGGGCCTCTACCAAGTTTGTTCATAACCTGCCCCTAGGGTCAAAACTGGCCCCGCCCCGAGGGTCACAAGTTGGAACAAAGAAGGAAAACTTTAAAATTCTTCTTCTCTGAAACTGGTAGGCATAGAGCTTTGATATTTGGTATGTAGCATCTCCTAGTGGACCTCTACCAAGTTTGTTCATACGATGCCCTTGGGGTCAAAACTGGCCCCGCCCCGAGGTTCACAAGTTAGAACAAAGGGACAAAGAAGGAAAAATTAAAAGTCTTCTTCTCTAAATTGGAAGGTGTAGAGCTTTGATATTTGGTATGTAGCATCTCCCAGTGGACCTCTACCAAGTTTGTTCATATGATGCCCCAGGGGTCAAAACTGGCCCCGTCCCAGGGGTCACAAGATTGAACATGGGAACAAAGAAGGAAAACTATAAAATTCTTCTGTGAAACTGGAAGGCGTAGAGCTTTGATATTTGGTATGTAGTGAACCTGTTCTAAGTTTGTTAGCCCATCTGAACACAACATGTTCAGTGAGTTCAAAATTGGGTCACCTGGGGTCATAAACTAGGTCACTAGGTCAAATTAAAGAAATACTTTGTGGGCACTCTAGAGGCTACATTTATTGCTCAAATGACCTGAAATTTGGTCAGAATGTTTGTCTTGATGAAACTCGGATGAGTTTGGATTTGGGTCACCTGGGATCATAAACTAGGTCACGAGGTCAAATTAAAGAAATACTTTTAGGGCACTCTAGAGGCCACATTTTTTTGCTTAATTGACTTGAAAATTGGTCAGAATGTTTGTCTTGATAAAATCTCACATGAGTCTGAATTTGGGTCAACTCGGATCATAAACTAGGTCACTAGGTTAAATTGAAGAAATACCTTTAGGGCACTCTAGAGGCCACATTTATTGTTCAGTTGATTTGAAAATTGTTTCTCTTGATGAAATCTAAGATGAGTTCAAAATTGGGTCACCTGGGGTCATAATCTAGGTCACTAGGTTAAATTAAAGAAATACCTTAAGGGCACTCCAGAGGTCACATTTCTTGCTCACTTGACTTGAAAATTCGTCAGAATGTTTGTCTTGATGAAATCTTGGATGAGTTTGGATTTGGGTCACCTTGGATCATAAACTAGGTCACTAGGTCAAATTAAAGAAATACCTTTAGGGCACTCTAGAGGCCACCTTTTTTGCTCAATTGACTTGAAAATTGGTCAGAATGTTTGTCTTGATAAAATCTCACATGAATCTGAATTTGGGTCAACTGGGCTTATAAACTAGGTCACTAGGTCAAATTGAAGAAATACCTTTAGGGCACTCTAGAGGCCACATTTCTTGCTCATTTGATTTGAAATTTGGATAAAATGTTTCTCTTGATGAAATCTAAGATGAGTTTAAAATTGGGTTACCTGGGGTCATAATCTAGGTCACTAGGTCAAATTAAAGAAATACCTTTAGGGCACTCTAGAGGCCACATTTCATGCTCAGTTGACTTGAAAATTGGTCAGAATGTTTGTCTTGATGAAATATTGGATGAGGTTGAAATTGGGTCACCTGGAATCATAAACTAGGTCACTTGGTCAAATTAAAGAAATACCTTGTGGGCACTCTAGAGGCCACATTTATTTCTCAATTAACTTGAAAACTGTTCAGAATGTTTGTCTTGATAAATATTTTGATGAGTTCTAAATTGGGTCACGTATGGCAATAAAGTAGGTCACTAGGTCAACTTACGGAAATTTCTTGTGGATGCTCTAGATGCCACATTTTAAGCTCAATTGACCTGACAATATGTCAGAAATTGAATTTTGCACGTGGAGTGAAATTTCGCCTATTGACTCAGGTGAGCGATCCAGGGCCATCATGGCCCTCTTATTTTCATAATTGTTGCTATTGTTAACCATGCACACACATAATTACTGTCAGTGTAATGTAATACATGTATGTACATGTAATTGATCATTGTTCATCCTTTGCCTCGGCAAAGAAAACTTAACTGGTATTTTTAGTCTAGAATAAGACCAAACTAAGAGCAATATAATGGTTGTATCTGTTGAAAATGTCTCAGGAAAGCAGACAGTGTTGTTCAAAGATCAGACTGCACATTTTTCTGCAGTCTTACCTTTAATCAACACAAGCCCCCATTTAGTGCAACTGTGAACGGTACTTCCAGGGTTAAGGGAGCATATCATAATTATGTCACCCATCTGTCACAATACTACATTTCTGTCATTTTTCTCCAGTAAAAACATTTTCAGTCAGTCTGAAAATATCTGAAGACTTACAGTAGAACTATCTGTCTCACTCACTCACTCACTCACTATTTTTTACACCATGCACTTTCAACATTTCTTTTAATCGTGTTACAGTTAGGGTGACAACCCACTTATTTGCGTGTATCTCGGGTTTCACTTTTCCCAAGGACATGCTCACGAAAATTCCAGAGATCCTGGGGTGAATTTTTAAACCAAGGGCCTCTAATTTATTAATCCTATGGGGTCCCGACTCCTGGGCTCCTTTACAACTAAGCCATGTAGGACCCTTCTGCTGTCTTAAAACTTTCCTACCTAAAATTCGGACAACTTTTTGGACAGGATAGATCAAAGATAAGGGTCTGTATGCACCAACCATTCTCAAGAATTTTTTAAATATGAAAGAAACACAACTTCTGATTGGCTAAACCAGTTGGTTTAGCAAATCAGAATTTGTGTTACTTTCTAGATCTGGAGGAAGACCAAGAAAGAAACTAAGAATGGTTGGTGAATACTGTGCCCAGGTTGTATATTTATTATATGTTCCAATTTGAACAAGTCTAGAATTTCATCATCTGGGTGTTACTGCAATGAGAATAAAGATTACCAAACTTTGTTACTGTTTACCAAACAAGATTTGACTTGTCCAGAGTGAAAGCATTTCTGGCCAACAAAAGAAATGTTAACAAAAAAATTAAGATTATTTTTTTTTTTTTTGGATAGGCAGAAAACATTGTGGAAAAAGGAGAAAATGCTGGTTACCAGCATTTTCTCCTTTTTCTAAAATGTTTTCAAAGGCCTTTTTTCTTAGTGCTGTTAAAATTCTGGATTGTTTGGTGAATGGGTCACACCAGGTAATATTTTCCCCTCACCATGTCTATATCCTGGAGTGTCCGAATAAAACAGTGGACATTATTATGTTCATACATAAACTGATTGGTCAATGACACTGAGTATGATTGACAATGGTGATCTGTCAATTACTTTACCTCTTTACTGAACGAACAACAATAATGTAGACTCATCCACGCTGAAGCCAAGCAGGTTTTGTGCAGTAAGTAACATGCAGGACTTGAGACCTTAAGGGTTGCTGGTTCAAATCCTCAGCTTGGCAAATTTCTTTCTAAAGATTGATGATAGTCACTGAGACTAGATTCATTTTTCTCTTATGGCTGATCATTGTTTCGACAATGGTTACGGGTATGTGGAAAAGTAGACAGTGGCTTGGGAAGAATGATGAGGGAGGTACTGGTAAAAGAAATTCCAGGAAAGCATGGATAGGTGCACTAGCTGCCAAGCATTACTGAAATAATTTTAAAATGGTGTTAAACTCTATGTTAACGAGCAACCATCCGTGTTGAAAGCATTCGTAGGTTACAAATCAAATTCAGATTTAAAAAGAATGTGATTTGCTTTGAAAGGTTACAAAAACACTTTTGGAAAGGAGAAAATTGTGGTTACGAGGTAGCATTTCCTCCTTTTTGCCACAATATTTCCAAAGCCTTGTTCCTCAGGGTTGTCTGGCAAAGGATTAACCATGACTTCTTTTAAATAGTTGTACAAGCATATATTCACTGTAGCTTATCTTCTAAATCACAACTTGTTCTGAAAAGAAAAATTTTGGGGAAACATCCGGTTGTTCTTACAGAGACAAGAAATCAGATGGATATGACGGTTAGTGTTACAGTTGAACCAGAATTATTTCTGTTCCAACCTCAGATATAAAAAATCAGGGAAGGTCATGCAATCCTTTATTCATTATCCTATTAATACTAGGCTCATTCATAGCCAGATTCTGGATCATACAGCAGAAATACATTTTTTTCTCGGAGCAACAGTAATCGAAAGTATGTCATTTTGATGGCATGCAAATATTTTGGATTACTGTTTGAGAAATCACTGAGTGCAAATGATTCTATCTATCAGGGTATATTGAAAGGTCTCCCAGGCTGTTGTAATTTACGACCAAAACTACCAATATATGACATTACTCTCCTTTATCCAAGAAAATGATATTTTTAGTGAAATACTGGTTTCAAAGTCTCTTGGTTATTTTTAACAGAAATTGTAATCCATAAGATTGCCTAGGGCTCGGGGCGACATGATTCGGCACTGCCATAAACAAGTTTCCAAGTCCCCTGCCACCTGACCATACAGCTAATACCGTATAAACATAAATAGCTCCCAAGGTTCGTTTTTCCAAGAATTTTTAATATTTTTCTAATTCAAAATTCCAGTTTTAGCCACCTGATTGGTTGAGATAGGCATTCTTAGCCAGTCAGATGGCCAGTTTTGCATTTTAGAATTAGAATTGAATTTTGATTGATTGATAAGCACATTCTTCAGAGCAAAATTTTCAAAGTGTTGACCCAAATATGACTTGTCCTCTCCCTCAAAACAGCTGATATCATGGCCTGTTCATGTTTGCTGTCAGATTAACAACATTGATTTATGCATGTAAACATTGAAAGAAGTTTTATTCACTTTCTTGTACAAGTACATAATGTAAGTCCTCGATAAAGACAAAAGTTTTTCACAGGCAGTTTCAAGTGGGTCCTATATAGGCGTTCAAATAGAATTGCTAACATTCTTTCTGTGGAAAGCTTTTTAAAACATTCTTTGAACAGGAGCTGTTGCTTGTCATAAGGAATTGTTTTGTTCCATCAGTATTTTCCTATGCCTTCTTTCAAATAATGTATTGTGTAACTTGAACTAGCTTTATTTGGTTTAAAAAAAGCTTCAGTGCAAATGGAATAAGTGAAAGATAGCCACAGCTATCTATAACTTCACTCTCTCCCAGTCACAAGTGACATCTACTAAAATTTTATCCTTTACCAAACAACCACAAAGAAGAAACCATATGAAAACATTGTGGAAAAAAAAGGAATGCTGGCAACTAGCATTTTCTTTTGTTTCCACCACAATACCTTTTCATAGATAAATTCTATAATGTGAGCAACATTCAATATCTCATCTGCAAATGCTTTCAGTATGGACAAGTCTTGTATTTTATCATCTGGTACAGAGTTAACTTTAACCAAAGTCTCAAGTTTTTAACAGCCCTGAAGGAGAAGGTGTTTGAAAATATTGTGGGAAAAGGAGAAAATGCTGGTAACCAGAATTTTCTCTTTTTCCCCACAATGTTTTCTACCTTGTTAAAGAACTTTGTTTCAATTTTGTATCACTTTTGAATTTGATGTCTGCAGATGCTTTCTGTTTGGAAGTCTAGAATTTGTCATTTGGGAAAGGATAAACCCATAACTGCACCAGGCTATTTCTAAATGTATCAAAAACTGTTGAAAAAGAAATGTGTGCAGGAAAGGAAAATATCTTTCCTCTATGCTGATGGAAAGTTGTGTTACAAACAATGGATCCTTTTTCACAATATTTTCAAAAAGTAGTCAGTGGTGAGGTGCAGTTAACAACTTTAATAGTGATGAGCTAATTCTCAAGATCTCAAATCTGCCATCTGTTTTACATGTAGATCTATATAGCCTCTATTCAGAACAGTTGAAATTTTACCCATAAATTCATTCGTAACTAATTCAATACACCTTTGGACAGTTTACACTCACTTTTCTGAATTAATTTTCCTTGTTAAGCCGTGTTTACTGGCGAGCGGTAGCAGTAGCGGCAACAGCGGCAGCGGCGGATTTTTTTTGTTATGTACAGTTTTCCTAAGAAATGTTCACTGGCGTGTGGCGGCGGCAGATCGGCAGAGCAGCGTTTTTTTTCGCCGCTTGCCGCTAGAATGGTCCAAGGGGCATTTAAATCCACTCGCCACTAGCCGCTGCACTCAAATTTCTCAACAATGATAAAAAGATCCAGAAAGTCGGTCGATGATCATGTTTAGTTGATCAGATGAGTATTTTCAATTTGAGCCTACTGAGTTTCTCTGAATAGCGAAAGTTTTCTTTTTTTACCCCTGAAGGACCGTATTATGTTAAGGCCCCGGTCGTCCGTCCGTCCGCCCATCTGTCTGTCCATCCGTTAGCAATTTCTTGTGTGCGCAACTCCTACAGTTTTCATTGGAATAAGTTCAAACTTTCCACAATTAATCTCTATGATGTGCAATTGTGCATGTGACTCTTAAAACTTGGATATCTGCAGGCATTCTAGATTTTAAGCCATTTCACTGACAAGCCCCTTCGGGCGTATATGCGCCGGCTTTGCAAAGCTCTTGTTTAAATATTACGCTAGGCCGAGTGCAGCCTACTTTTTGCACATGGTAATTCGCCTTTGACAAGTATATAAGATTATATAGCCCAATTTTTTATATTCCTTGTCCAACTAGATGGAGCACTTGGGCAAATTGCTCCCTTGACATCCTATGATACTCAAAGAATTTGTCGTCAAACTACCCAAGTTCTTCAACTGGGGTATAAAAAATGCCGTGTCTATGACGACTCTGTAACATCGGATGGACGTTCCATCGCTGTCTTCTCCTTTTTGGTTTCAGCAGTAGCATACCTAATCCAATAATAATGATATCTTGATCACGATCTGCGAGAGTTGGCCGTACGAGGACCATGATGGAAAAGAAAACCGCTATGTCAATAAACACACACTCCAGCGGAAAGAAAACAGCTGCCGCTACCGATGCCGCTGCCGTTACCGATACCGCTACGGCTACCGCTCGCCAGTAAACACGGCTTTACAGGTATTGTCCTGATCTACCTAAGGCGGAAGGATACAGTTTTTGCATTGTCTGTCCGTCCGTCCATCTGGACATATATCTTCTAATATCCTTGAAGAAAATTTTTGAAACTTCATATATGTGTTCTCTATGATAGTCTGCAGATATATATATTTTTTTTATCTATTTAATGCTGTGTCGCGAAAAGAAGAGGTCAGATGTATATTTCCATTATGGACCAATATCTCTAACCACTGGACAAAATTTCATGAAACTTCATATTTATATTATAAGCCACAAATGATCATTGTTTGTGTTTATTTGTTTATTTTATTAATGAAATGCCATGTCATGGAAAAAGGGGGCTTAATGTATGATTATATAATGGACCAATAACAAAAAGGCCACATGTACAAATGTACATGCAAAAATGTTATGTCTTATATGTTTCTTTAAAAAAAAAGGTCTTTTTTGGTTGGGGATATCATTTCAACGAAATAACTTGTAAAAGTTTCCTTTTTCCTGGTCTCCTGCTTTCGACAGGACAAAATATTATTTACATTTAAGCAAGTTTGTGCTTTTTTTCAACCAGGTTCCTGTATTACTAAATTATTTTCTTGCTTTCTTGTATTGGATAGCTTTTGATATCATAATGAGAAAAGGAGCAATGGATTGTTACAAGCAATCACTCCTTTTCCCCTCAAGGTTTTCTTACCAAAATGAACACTTCCATTCCCTTCCCTCTAAAGGTTTTCCTGTATTGATCTAAATTTAGGCAGTGCGATAAAGGGTTAAAAAAATTACATCACCAAAACTGTAATATAATCTTTTGAAGATGGCTAGCCATGCATTCAATGTAAATTATATGAACAGTGCAAAACAGGATTGTGTAAAGTTAATTCATACACAAAATTTACATTTACATCTTTCAAAGACCAAGCTTTTATCCAAAATAGACTGAATAATGTAGTATTCAGTCAAATAGCAATTTAGAAATGCAGAAAATAAAATTCATTGACTTTTGGCATGTCCATAGTAAAGAAATTACATGTTCATGTATATGTTACCATTTGCAAGTTTTCCTAAAAACCTGAACGAAAAATTTTTCACCAGCGTATTGCTTCAGATTGGCATAAATCAAGATCTGACTTCATAATTATCTCAGTTTGATCTTGATCTATGCTGTCCCTTAAAATTCCCTACATTTGTGATCAGTGTTTTAAGGATTTGATTAAACTTTCCTGAATCCTTTTGCTCCAGTATACAAAGACAATTTGAGCTTCAAAGTAGCCTCATATCTCTCTACATTGTATGATGACTTGTATTTCATATTTACGCCTTTACCAAATAATTTCCTGTGGTAATGACACTGAGAAAAAGCGCCTATAAAAACATTGTGGAAAAGGAGAAAATGTTAGTAAGCCAGCATTTTCTTCTTCTAGCACAATTTTTTCCAAAGCAACCTTCCTCAAGGTCATTAAAACTTGAGACATTGTGGTAAAGGGTTTATTGAAAAAGAACAGGAACTTTATATGTTTCATTTTTCATTTTTTTCAGACATCATAAAGAACAAGGAAGTAACATCAGCATTCAAAAAATGTCAGGTAAGTCCTGTTTTTATTCCTGTCAGTGCTAAACAGCATAGATCAAGATCAGACTTCTTGGAATGTGCAGTCTGATTTTGGATCTATACTTTCATCTAAGTTAAGCTTGAAAGATAAATATCTTTCTAAGTTTCAGGGTCTGTATTCACCGACCATTCTTAATTTTAAGTATAATTCTAGATTTAGAAAGTAATGCAACTTCTCATTGGCTAAACTGTTGGTTTAATCCTTTACCAAACATTCCCGGGTTTTAACGACCCTTGGAAAGAAGCCTTTTGAAAACATTGTGGAAAAAGGAGAAAATGCTGGTAACCAGCATTTTTGCCTTTTCCCACAATGTTTTCTACTCTGTGAAGGACAAATTCCAGCATTTGAGCCATCTATAATTTGTTGTCTGCAAATGCTTTGAATTTGGACTGGTCTAAAATTTTGCCATTTGGTAAAGAGTTAATTCCCAATGCAAAACTCTTTTCAAGAACTAATAAAAGTCATCATAACAGGATTGTCTGTCCAGAGATCATGTCAACATCATTTCAACAATATTTATCTGGAAAAGCAGGCAGTGAACTGGAAAGAATTGGGTGCGTAGTACTGGTGAAAGAAATTCAGAGAAACTCCAGACTGCATTGGAGGACCAGATATAACTGGTACATGTATTCAGTTGAAAGTGGTGTTAACCCTGTACCAAATGACAAAATTTTTACACTGGTCCAAATTGAAAGCATTTGCATATGAAAATGCAAAATGCGGCTCAAATGGTTGAATTTGTCTTTGATAGGGTAGAAAATTTTGTTGGAAAGGTGAAGACGCTGGTTTCCAGCATTTTCACCTTTTCCCACAATATTTTCAAAAGGCCTCATCATCAGGGATTGTGTGGTAAAGGGTTAAAAATGGTGCTAATGGTGATAGTTTTCTTTTAAACGGTAGAAAAGATTGTGGGAAACAGGGAAAATACTGGTCATTGGTATTTTCTCCTTTTCCCACAATGTTTTCAAAAGCTGTCTTTCTCAGGGTCATTTAAACTCGGGATTGTGATGTAAGGGGTTAAATTTTGTTTGTTTGAATGGTGTTTTACGCTGCTTTCAACATTATTTCAGTCATATCACGGCGACAGCTCACATATTCATGTTTTCCTGGGTTTCACCAGTACATGGCTGGGGCTCTGAGGAGTCTTGCCCCAGGACACTCCTGTGAAAGACACAGTGGAGCCAGTGAGGCTCGAACCCAGGGCCTCCAGGTCACGAGTCCTACACTTAACCACTGAGCCACACATGAGGTAGATGGAGAAATAACACAGATAGCAATCATTTTCTTCTTTTGTCACAATCTTATTCTCTAAGCAATTTTTGGTACATCAGTCAGACTATATTTAACCCTTAACCATACAATCCCTTGTCTAAGCAACCCCAAAGAAGAAGGCTTTTAAAAACATTGTTGGAAAAGGAGAAAATGCTGGTTACCAGCATTTTCTCCTTTTCTCACAATGGTTCCTCGCCTTTCAAACAAAAATCCAATTATTGCATTAGGATTTATGCCTCTCTCACCATTGATCATTATATGGGTGATGGTCACTTTGGAAAGCAGCCAGTGGCATGGAAAGAGTATTATGCATCATACTGGTAGAAAGAACTCACAGACAGTGGTAATAAGGGTACTGGCTGTTGCAAAATAACTGAAATAATGTTGAAAACTTCACTATACACCATACAAGGAAACAAGTTCTATTTTTCAGGACTAAGAAAAGCCAAAAAGTATGATTGGAAAGATTCCAACCTTGCCCTGTTTGGATCAGACACAGAAAAACAGGTTAAAAGTAGGTACACTCATTTTAAACCTTTCCATACCATAGAACACACCAGAAGCTTTTGTGAACAGTGTAGATCAAGATCAGACTGCACAGAAGGTGCAGTCTGATCTCTGATCTGCACTGTCCACTGCTATATTCTTGATCATAACAGAACTGTCTCTTGATCTTGATCTGAAAACATGATGACTAGTATTGTTATCCTTTTCCAGGTATGTTTTCAACCCTTCAAAGATAAATTTCCTATGTAATAAGTTTTTTGAAATTGTTGTTGAAGAAAAAGTTAGTAACCACCATTTTCAGCTTTTCCTGCAATGTTTTCTATCCTTTCAAAATAAAATCTCATCATTTCATTCATATTCAATTTGTTGTCTGTGGAAGCTGTCAATTTGGACAAATCTGTAACTTTGGTGTCTGCTTAAGAGTCAAATTGTAAGGAGTATATTTTCATTAAATTTTGAAATTGGAATTTTGTTCAAGTTAGAACATACTTATTTGGCAAAAGCATACATGTACTTAAAGATATATCCTTACAGTCAGAGAGCAAAAAAAAAAGTCAACTCTTGAAGCACCTATCACTACTTTAGCTGCTTTAGTAGCCAGTGTAGAACAAGATCAGACTGCATAAAACATGCAGTCTGATCTTTGATCTGCACTGTCTAAGTTGATGTGATATTCCAGACAAGGGCAACCTTAAAACTGCTCCTGTTTCTAGAATGAAAATGCCTGTTTGGTTTATTTGGCACTCCAAGGGTTAGAACTTGATAGTGTGTAGAATGGTTCAGAATTTAGTCAGCTGTGTAAACATTGATTAATTAAAGATATCTATATATAGTGTAAGGGGTAAAGAAACCTAAGGGATTTGTCTTTGGTTTTTTGAACCGGAAACAACAACAGTTATTTCTTTGATGGCAACCAGAAAATGAAATGCATTTTCTATCGGCCGTAATCTATGCAACCTTGCAACCATCAGGAGCAACATTTAGCATGAAGATGCAAGAAATGATTATGGTTTCAAAAAATAAAGATGAAATGAGTTAAAACTTGCTGAAACCTTATGTAGATTTGTCTCTAAGAATATAGTAAAACTTGTCCTAATGGCCACCTCTTAGTATAATGAAACAAGCAACCTGTATTATAGGAACACAAACATTGAGTTGCCATAGAAGGGAATTGTGTTGAAATGTACCTGCAATAAGCAAGCACCTGTCTAAAGCAAAGCATAATTTGAGTATTCCATAGGTGCTTGCTTAACTCTTTACCACACAATCCCGACTTTTAACGATCCTGAGAAAGAAGCCTATAGAAAACATTGTGAGAAAAGGAGAAAATGCTGTAACCAGCATTTTCTCCTTTTCCCACAATATTTTCTTCCCTATCAAAGTCAGAAATCATCATATTACCAAGATTTAATTTGTTGTCTGCAGATGTTTTGAATTTGGTCCAGTCCAAAAATTTGTCGTTTGGTAAAGAGTTAATGCAGGTTTGACTTTTTTTATTGAATCTATATTTAATCTTTATATTACCATGGTAACAGAGGAATCTGCAGAGACAGAGCCTGCCTGGCATGGTGCTGGAAAGGATGTTGGCCTGCAGATCTGGAGAATCAATGTAAGTTATGATAGTTGTCTCTCATGGATAAATATTTTATATGACTTGCATATTAATCGTTGTAATTAAAGCTGATTAACTCTTTACCACACAAGCTGGAGTTTTGACAACCCTTTTGAAAACATTGTTGGAAAAGGAGAAAAAGCTGGTAACTAGCATTTTCTACTTTTCCCACAATGATTCCTACCCTGTCGTAGACAGAAATCATCACTTGAGCTACACTTAACTTTTCATCTGCAAATACTTTCAATTTGGTCCAGTCCACAATTTTGCGATTTGATTGAGAGTTAACTCTTTACCAAACAATCCAGGGTTTTAACAACCCCTGGAGAGAAGCCTTCTTAAAGCATTGTGGGAAAAGGAGAAAATGCTGGTACTCTATCAAGGACAAATTCTGCCATTTGAGCCATCTTTAATAATTGTGTTGTCTGCAAATGCTATCAATTTGGTCTAGTCCACAATTTTCTCATTTGATAAAGAGTTAAAACAATGTCTCCAGCAGACAAAGTTTTTCATTGTGAAGCAAGAAATTTTTTCAAATATTGGCCGAAGGAAAAGCTGCTTGCAATGAGAAATTTATCCATTTCCCACTATGTGTCTTCCTGCACACATGTGCATGACATATCTATTTGTAATTTAGTTTGATTTTCCCAATTTGTTTCATAAGGTAGTGACTTATAAGTAAATACTTTATGACTATATTCTCCTTATGAAAACAAATGTTAATCTTATTCCAAGGTTTGCAGTGAAAGTAAAATCCATCTTTTTAACCCTTTATAGCATAACATGATTTTAGATATATCCATTCTTAACCCTCTAACACACCATCCTGAGTTTTTACGGCCCTGAGGAAGAGGCCTTTGAAAACATTGTGGAAAAAGGAGAAAATGATGGTAACCAGCACTTTCTCCTTTTCCCACAATGTTTTCTATCCTATCAAAGAAAGAAATCATCACTTAAACTACATTTATTTTGTTGTCTACATAATTATGCTCTCAATTCGGATCAGTCCAAAATTTTATCATTTGGTAAAGAGTTAAAACATTCATAGGCAACAAATTTCATATAGTTAAAAATTTTAATTATACTGTTTGTCTTTCAAAAAGCAAAATTTATCATGGGAAAGGGGCTGCTGGCATTTTCCACTATTCCATTATATTTTTAAAAGGTTTCTTACTTAGGGTGTTAATACACTGCATTGCGTGGTAAAGGGTTTCTCAAATGAACAGAACAGGATGAAAATTTGAAAGAAGCTAGTTTTGATTTTTGGCAGTTTTCATTGTTGTTTGTTTCATTTCATTTTGTCCCCCCCCCCCCCCCCCCTAATTATACAAATAAATTTTAAAATTAATGAGAGATGTTAAATTTGCTGGAAGGATGAACTTTTTCTTGTTGTATTCAAAGCAATTTCATCTACAGTTGAGGTGCATACCTGATTATAATAGGCAATATATACATGTAGTATGTATGCCCAGATTTCCTTAACACAGTTTCAAATTGATTCTTTACCAAATAATCGAGAGTTTAAACGACCCTGAGGAAGAAGACTCTTCAAAACATTGTGGGAAAGGAACAAAATGATGGTAACCAGTATTTCCTCTCTTTTCCCACAATGTTTTATACCATATCAAAGACAAAGCAGATCATTTAGTTTCTTGTCTGCAACCTCTTTTATTTTGCACAAGTCAAAAATTTTGTTTTGGATTGGCAAACTAAACGATGTTTTATATTGCTTTCAACATAATTTCTTTGTCATATTACAGCTCACATATTTATGTACCTGTGTACCAGGTTTCACCAGTACTAGGCTATGGCTCTTAAGTGTCTTGCCAGAGGACACTGCCACAAAAACTCCAGTGCCTTCAGTGAGGCTCACACCCAGAGCCTCCAGTCATACACTTTACCACTGAGCCATGCAGGATCCCTGTGCATATGGATGTAAAAACTGAAAAAAATACTGTTTCTTTTTTTCCACTCTGAAATATTTCTCTGAATGCTTTTCATTTGAAATATCTCATTCCAAATAGCACATTTTTGTAGAACCCACAAAGGCACTAAGATTTTGATGTTTTTTTTGCATCGCTGAATGTGCATGCTTTTTTTTTTTTTGACCTTTTTAAGAACTGATAACAAATGAATAAGTAAAAATTTGTGATGGTCAAAGATGTAGACATGATTATTCTAAGGGCATCTGCTTATTTGCTGGCAAATTTACTCTGTCAATCTTTTTTAAAGATATTTCTTGTTTCTGTTTTTAGAAATTCAAGGTTGAAGCCTGGCCAAAGGAGGATTATGGGAATTTTTACAATGGTGACTCCTACATCATCCTGAATGTAAGAGTTTGATTAGTTATACCCTTACCATACATTCTCAATTTTTAAACAATTCTGAGAAAAAGGCTTTTGAAAATGTTGTGGTAAAAGAAGAAAATGTTGGTAAATAGCATTTTCTCCTTTTTCCACAATGTTTGCTACCATATTCAGATTTTGAATTAATTTGTATTAGTTTTTGATTTGTTGTCCACAGATTTTTTTAATATGACTTTAAGAAAAGGGCTTGTGGAAATATTGTGAGAAAAAGAGAAAACGATGGTAAACAGTGTTCTGCCTTTTTCGTAAATATTTTCAACCCCTTTCAAAGATAGGACTGTTTGAGCTATACTTAATTTGTTTGCAGTTTGGTAGAGTGTAAGATTTTGTTTCCGGTTGGCTCTTTACCAGACTCTGAAAGTTTGGACTTGTCAAAATTTAAACAATTTGTAGACAGCAAATTACAACACAAATTATGACGTGAAGTGGACAGAGTGTTTTCAAAATAAGAGGGCATGCCTTGTTGCAGACTGATCTTGAGCTACACTGTCCACAAAGGCGATTGAATGTATGAAAAACCCTTTACTGAACAAATCCACTACTTAATGATTCACATTAAAGGCAGATTTAACCCTTTACCACACAGTCCCGAGTATTAATGACCCTGAGAAAGAAAGCTTTTGAAAACATTGTGGGAAAAGGAGAAAATGCTGGTAACCAGCATTTTCTCCTTCTCCCACAAAGTTTTCTACCCTTTTTCAAAAACAAATTACATCATTTGAGTCACATTTAGTTTGCCGTTTGCAAATGCTTTTAATTTGGACAAATCTACATTTTTGTGATATGGTAAAGGGACAATCTATATCTATGTGATCACTAAAGCTCCTGTCTTCTGCCATGGTGCAAAAAGAGTTAACTCTTTACTAAAGAACAAAACTCAACACTTTTCAAAATTGAACGCATTTACAAATTAAATGTCCCCCAAATGAAGATTTTTTATTTTGAAAGGATGGAAAAACTGGGGGGGAAATGGAGAAAATACTAGTTACCAGCATTTTCTCCTTTTCCCACTATATTTTTAAAAGCCTTCTTCCTCAAGGATGTTAAAACTCAGGATTGTGTGGTTAAATAAGGATTATGCATGCTGAAACAATATATTGTTATAATATTATTTCCTTGTAGCCAACATTTTCTCCTTTTTCAATAAAGTTCTTCTACTCTTCCAAGAGACACTTTCTATCACCACAACCAAATATGTCTTCTACAAAAGCTCCTACTACGGATATGTCTAAAATTTGTTGCTTGTTAAAGAGTTAGGCAGCCAGCTGCCATTTTAAGGCCTTGTCTTAAGGCAGACCATGTAATGTAAATTTGGCCATATGGAGTCAAAATAAGGCCTGATTAACTCTTTACCAAAAAACAAAATTTAGGACTTGTCCAAACAGAAAACATTTGCAGACAACAAAATAAATATGACTCAAATTTGAAGATTGTTTCGGAAAGGATAGAAAACATTGTGGGAAAAGGAGAAAATGCTGGTTACCAGCATTTTCTCCTTTTCCCACTGTGTTTTCAGAAGGCTTCCTTTTCAGGGTCGTTAGAAGTCGGTATTGTGTGGTAAAGGGTTAAAGGATAATTTGGCATTTTTTCATTCCTCCACAGTCAGGTATTTTATTCAGTAAATGACAAATCCCAATTTAATGCCCACATTTCTTATGCCCCCCTTCAACGAAGTGGGGGTATATTGCTTTGCTAATGTCAGTCGGTCGGTCGGTCGGTAGGTTGGTCAGTTGGTCGGTAGGTCGGTCTGTCGGTCGGTCGGTAGACCATATCTTGTCCGGATAATAACTAGACACAGAATTGACCTAGGTTCGTCAAATTTGGCACAGACATGCGTGTCGGAGTGTAGATGATCCCTATCGATTTTGAGGTCAATCGGTCAAAGGTCAAGGTCACAGTGACCGTCAACATGTTGATATATAGACCAAACCTTGTCTGGATAATAACTAGACACAGAATTGACCTAGGTTCGTCAAATTTGGCACAGACATGCGTCTCAGAGTGTAGATGATCCCTATTGATTTTGAGGTAAATCGGTCAAAGGTCAAGGTCACAGTGACCGTCAACATGTTGATATATAGACCAAACCTTGTCCGGATGATAACTAGACACAGAATTGACCTAGGTTCGTCAAATTTGGCACAGACATACGTCTCGGAGTTTAGATGATCCCTATTGATTTT
This sequence comes from Hippopus hippopus, assembly GCA_946811185.2. Classification (NCBI taxonomy): domain Eukaryota; kingdom Metazoa; phylum Mollusca; class Bivalvia; order Cardiida; family Cardiidae; genus Hippopus; species Hippopus hippopus. The sequence continues at coordinate 7,416,998 of OX328102.1, read as the reverse complement.
GAGGTCAATCGGTCAAAGGTCAAGGTCACATTGACCGTCAACATGTTGATATATAGACCAAACCTTGTCCAGATGATAACTAGACACAGAATTGACCTAGGTTCATCAAATTTGGCACAGACATGCGTCTCGGAGTGCAGATGATCCCTATCGATTTTGAGGTCAATAAGTCAAAGGTCAAGGTCACATTGACCGTCAACATGTTGATATATAGACCAAACCTTGTCCGGATGATAACTAGACACAGAATTGACCTAGGTTTGTCAAATTTGGCACAGACATGCATCTCAGAGTGCAGATGATCCCTATTGATTTTGAGGTCAATTGGTCAAAGGTCAAGGTCACATTGACCGTCAACATGTTGATATATAGACCAAACCTTGTCCGGATGATAACTAGACACAGAATTGACCTAGGTTTGTCAAATTTGGCACCGAAAAGAAAATCGATAACCCAGTCTGTGTATCGGCAACTGTTTACAATCTTGTATTTATACACACGGCGATGTGTATAATTATGCGAACTGTTGACAGATTATCACGTTTAACAATTGAAGTGGGCTATAAATCAAAAAGATGACATCGATATTTCCCAATCAATTCTTTTGATATCAGTTTATGAACTGTGCCACTTCCTGTACCAATGTGGCAGTAGGGGGGCATGACTGTTTTACAAACAGACATCTTGTTTGGTTGTCTTCCAATGTTTTCAGTTTGAACAAGTCTAAAAGTTTGTTGTATGGGAAAAAGTTTACTCTCGCACAAACAACAAAACCTCATACTTGGCCAATTGGAAAGCATTTTCATAAGACAAATTAAAAGCTGCTTATCTGGTACATTATAGAATTATCTTTGAAAGAATCAAAAACACTGCAAGAACATGAGCTAATGCTGGTTATCAGCATTTTTTTCTCTTCTCCTTGTGCAGCTTTGTTTGCAGTAGTCATCTTTGTTAAGTTTATTAAAACTCAGAATTGTGAGGTAAAGGGTTAAATGTATATGAGCCATGCTCTGGCAAAAGGGGGCTTAATGCATCTCCGTGATGCATGATACCAGCCTAAGTCATCACACAATTACGGCTCCATAAGAGCAACTTTTTTAACAACCGACTTAATCATGAGGTAGACTGGTCCATGGACATACAGAAAATTTACCAATATCGAAAAGTTTCGGCCCAGGTCAGCCTGCGCGGACTGTGCAGGCTGACATGGGTCGATACTTTTCGCAGATGCATTAAGCCCCCTTTTCACAGAGCACGGCTCAATTATAAAGGTTTTAGTATATTGTCCTTAACTCTTTACCAAACAACAAAATTTTAAACTTGGCCAAATTGAGAGCATTTGCAGACGACTAAAAATTTGAAATCTGTTTATGGAAGGGAAGAAAACATTGTGAGCAAAGGAGAAAATGCTGGTTACCAGCATTTTCTCCTTTTCCCACAATGTTTTCAAAAGGCTTCTTTCTCAGGGTCGTTAAAAGTCGGGATTGTGTGGTAATGGGTTAAGTTGAATATTGAGTTGTGCACAGGACATTCGTTGTACCTGACCTGAACAAAATGTATCTTTTCAGACTTACAAGGACAAAGAGTCAGATGAGCTCCTCTATGATGTCCACTTTTGGATAGGAAAGTACAGTACACAGGTAAGTCCTCTCATGTGCTCTCTTCTCATCTCCTCATCTCAGTTTCGTCTTTACTCCTCTCCCTCTCCTCTGTTCTGCCTCCTTTCATCAGCTTTCCTCTCCCTCTCTTCAATTTTCCTCTCCATCTCCTTGGCTTTCCTCTCCCTTTGCTCTCCTGTCCTCCTCCCTGTCATCTCCTCTCCCCCTCCTCAACTTTCCTCTCCCTCTCCTCAGCTTTCTTCTCCCTTTGCTGTCCTGTCCTCCTCTCCTGTCATCTCCTCTCCCTCTCCTCATCTTTCCTCTCCCTCTCCTTAGCTTTCTTCACCCTTTACTCTTCTCTACTCATCTCCTGTCATCTTTCCCTCTCCTCTGCTCTCAGCTTCCTTTCCTCGGCTGTCCTCTTCCTCACCTTAGCTTCCCTCCCCTCCTCCTCTTCACTTTTTGATGTACACAGATCCAAGATTAGGCTACTCATTCTGTGCAGTTAATCTGCTGTATTTAAACATTATGAAAATCATCAAGGTATACCCCAGTCTTGACGGTGGGTCTTTTGCCTATAAATGAAAATAATTTTATTATCTCCAAAATACTCAGATTCAGTTTCAAGAAAATTAGCCCTTTAACTCTTTACCACATGAGTTTTAACTACCATAAATGAAAGTACTTTTGAAAACATTGTGGGAAAAGAGGAAAGTGGTGTTTACCAGCATTTTTCTTCTTTTCTCACAGTGTTTTCTGCCCTTTCAAGAACGAATTTCATGATTTGAGCAATTTTAAATTAAAAATTTTGTTATCTGCCAATGCTTTCAATATCGACCAGTCTCTAAAATTTTGTCCATTTGCAAAGAGTTAAAACTTAAAGATCCTTTCACGACTCTAGTTGCCTTTGCGGCCAGTGTAGGTCAAAATCAGACTGCTCAAAACATGCAGTCTGATCTTTGATCTACATTGTCCACTTTCCTGAAACACTGTAGACAAAAGCAACCATGAAATCGCAGTTATTTTGGTTGTAATTCTAGGATGAAAATGTCTGATAGGTTTATTCTGCGCTCTAAGGATTAACTAACAATCTTTTATACCCCCCACAAACGAAGTTTGGGGGGTGGTTATACTGGAGTCACCCTGTCCGTCCATCCGTGCGTCACGAAAAGCTTGTCTGGGGCATAACTTCCAAAGTATAAAAGGCTAATGACTTCAAACTTCATATACAGATAGGTCACATTGAGGAGAAGTGCAGTGTACAAGAACCATAACTCTCTCCAAAGTATAGAAGCTAGTAACTTCAAACTTCACACACAGATAGATCACATTAAGGAGAAGTGCAGTGTACAAGAAGCATAACTCTATTCCAACTATTTTCGAGTTTTTGCCCTTTGTAAATTTTAACTTTTGATTTTTGTCCAGGGCATAACTTCCAAAGTGTAGAAGCTAGTAACTTCAAATTTCACGCACAGCTAGATCACATAAAGGAGAAGTGCAGGGTACAAGAACCGTAACTCTATTCCAACTGTTTTTGGGGTTATTGCCCTTTGTAAATTTTAACTTTGGATTTTTGTCCGCGGCATAACTTCCAAAGTAAAAAAGCTAGGAACTTCAAACTTCATATACAGATAGGCCATATTAATGAGAAGTGCAGTTTACAAGAACCATAACTCTATTCCCACTATTTTAAGAGTTATTGCACTTCGTAAATTTTAACTTTGGATTTTTATCTAGGGAGGAACTTGCAAAGTACAAAAGCTAGTAACTTCAAACTTCATATACAATTAGATCACCATAAAGCAAAGTGCATTTTACAAGAACCATAACTCTATTCCCACTATTTTTAGAGTTATTTCCCTTTGTAAATTTTAACTTTGGATTTTTGTCTGGGGCATAACTTCCCAAGTATAAAAGCTAGTACCTTTAAACTTCATTTACAGATAGACCACATTAACAAGAAGTGCAGTGTACAAAACCATAACTCTGTTCCCACTATGTTTAGAGTTATTGCCCTTTGTAAATTTTAACTTTGGATTTTTATCTGGGGTATAACTTGCAAAGTACAAAAGCTAGTAACTTCAAACTTCAATTAGTTCACATTAAAGCAAAGTGCACTGTGCAAGAACCATAACTCTATTCCCACTATTTTCAGAGTTATTGCCCTTTGTAAATTTTAATTTTGGATTTTTGTATGGGGCATAACTTCCAAAGCATAAAAGCTAGTGACTTCAAACTTCATATACAGATAGACCACATTAACGAGAAGTTCAGTGTACAAGAACCATAACTCTATTCCCACTAGTTTTTTTTTTTTTCAACTCTTACTTTTGTACTAAACCATTCTGCATTCTGTGACAAAGAGCTGTTTTGTGACAAGGAGCTGGTGGGGGTATGATCACGTTTAGTGATAGCTCTAGTTCATTTTACATTTCTACTCTTGTCTACAGTGTTTCAGCAAAGCAGACAATGTAGATCAAAGATCAAACTGCATGTTTTGTGCAGTCTTATCTTGATCTACACTGGCTGCAAAGCAGGTTGAAAAGAGAATATGCTGTTTACAAGACTTCCTCGTTTTTCTTCTAAAATTTTAAAATAAAAAATCCGGCTTCTTGAGCTACATTTGATTTGTCATCTGCAAATGCTTTCAATTCAGTCAGGCTGGAGTTTTGCCATCATGAAATAACTTGGATCCCAGATCAGGCTACACGTCCCATGTAGGCTGATCATGATCTACACATAGAAAAAAAACCCTAATATTCTTCTTATCTGTTCAAGGGTAACCTCTGGTAAATTGAAAGCATTTGGAGAAAAAAACATTCCCCCCCCTCTCTCTCTCTCTCTCTCTCTCTCTCTCTCTCTCTCTCTCTCTCTCTCTCTCTCTCTCTCTCTCTCTCTCTCTCTCTCTCATAGATCTATATGCAATAAGGAAATGTGTCTGTTCATTTTTCTTAAAAGGTATATGTGTCTCTTCATTTTTAGCTCCACTGGCCGAAGGCCAGCGGGCTTATGTCATGGCCTGTTGTCCGTCGTGTGTCCGTCCGTCCGTCTGTCCGTGCGTCCGTCCGTCCGTCCGTCCGTGCGTTAACTTTTTTTTAAAACGTCTTCTTCTCTGAAACTACCCATCCAATTTTGATGAAACTTCACAGAAATGATCCTGCCATGGTCCTCTTCAGAATTTCTTGAAAGAATTTAATTCCTTCAAAAACTCTGGTTGCCATGGCAACAAAACTGAAAAATTTTGAAAATCTTTGAAAATCTTCTTGTCTGAAACCGTAAGGCCAAGGGCTACCAAATTTGGCATGTAGCTTTATCTAGTGGACCTCTACCAAGTTTCTTCAATTTATAGCCCTGGGGTCAAAATTGGCCCCGCCCCGGGGGTTACAAGTTATACATGGGCTTATTTAGGGAGAACTTTAAAATTCCTCTTCTACCTAGCCATAGGGCCTAGAGCTACCAAATTTGGCATGTAGCTTTATCTAGTGGACCTCTGCCAAGACTGTTCAAATTATAGCCCTGGGGTCAAATTAGGCCCTGCCCGGGGGTAACAAGTTTTACATGGGCTTATATAACAAGTTTTACATGGGCTTATATAGGGAGAACTTTAAAATTCTTCTTTGACCTAGCCATGGGGCCTAGGGCGACCAAATTTGGCATGTAGCTTTATCTAGTGGACCTGTACCAAGGGTGTCCAAATTAGAGCCGAGGGTCAAATTTGACTTCGCTCCGGGGGGTAACATGTTTTACATGGGCGGGCTTATATAGGAAAATCTTTCGCATCTAGCTATAAGGGCTAGGGCTATCAAATTTTGCATTTAGCTTTATCTAGGGGGTCTCTATCAAGGGTGCCCAAATTATAGCCCAGGGGGTCAAATGTAGCCCCACCCCAGGGGGTCACAAGTTCTACATGGTCTTATATAAGGAAACTTTAATAATCTACTTGTACATAGCCATATTTAGGCCTAGGGCTACCAAATTTTGCATGTAACTTTATATAATGGGCCTCTACCAAGAGGGCCCAAATTTTAACTTTGGGGGTCAAGTTTGACTCCACACCAGGGGTCACAAGTTTTACATTGGCTTTTATAGTGAAAACTTGATAAACTTGTGTCATGGATCACATATTTTACAGGGCCTTTTATTCAGCAAACTTGTTTTACATGACTTTTTATTGGGCAAGATTAAAAAATCTTTTTGTTTATAACCACACATTCTAGTTTCATATTGTAGGTCTGGGGTCAAAATTGCCTTCATTCCAGGGATCGCAAGTTTAACATGGGCTTCAAAATATTGTCACTTCAATTTAAACATTAATCAAGGGAAATAACTCTTTTTATGAAAGATAAAGTTCGTTACTATTTACCTCCCTTGATTATCAAGCTGCAGTGATACATGATTGGTGCTAGACAAGTTTTTTAGCTCCACTGGCCGAAGGCCAGCAGGCTTATGTTATGGCCCGTTGTCCGTTGTGCGTCCATCCGTATGTTAACTTTTTAGCTCACTTGAGCACAACGTGCTCAAGGGGAGCTTTTAGGATCACCTGGTGTCCGTCGTGCGTCGTGTGTCGTCAACAATTCTTTAAACATCAACTCCTCCTAAACCACTGGGCGGATTTGGACCAAACTTGGCTGGAATGTTCCTTGGAAGGTCCTCTTTAAAAACTGTTCACAGAATTTGATTCCATCAAAAACTCTGGTTGCCATTGCAACCAAATGGAATTTTTTAGGGAATTCTTTAAAAATCTTCTCCTCTGAAACCACGGGTCAGATTTTGAAATAATTTCACAGATATGCTCCTTGGGTGACCCTTTTTAAAAATTGTTTGTAAAATTTTGATTCGTCAAAAAATGTGGCTCTGGTGAATGGGGGCTTCTTGCACCATATAGAAATGAAGGAATTCTTCAAAATTCTTCTTCTCTGAAACCGCTGTTCAGATTTCAAAATAATTTCACAGGATTGTTCCTTGGGTGACCCTTTTTAAAAACTGTTCGTAAAATTTTGATCCGTCAAAAAACGTGGCTCTGGTGAATGGGGGCTTCTTGCACTATACAGAAATGAAGGAATTCTTTAAAAATCTTCTCCTCTGAAACAGCAGGTCAGATTTTGAAATAATTTCACAGGATTGTTGCTTGGGTGACCTTTTTCAAAAATTGTTCGTAAAATTTTGATCCGTCAAAAAATGTGGCTCTGGTGAATGGGGGCTACTTGCACTATATGGAAATTTAGAAATTCTTGAAAATTCTTCTTCTCTGAAACGACTGGTCAGAATTTTACTTAATAGCCAGTGGAGCGATACAGGGCCATCATGGCCCTCTTGTTCTTAAAAAGTATATGAACCAATAATCATTATATTACATATTCCGTGTAGGTTGATCATGATCTACACATAAATCCCCCCCCCTCCCCCCAATATTTCTTGTATCAATCCAGGGGTAACCTCGTTATCAGACAGTGACAAATTTTTAGACTTGCTTAAACTGAAAGCATTTATAGAAAAGACAAATCACTTGTGGCTCTAAGGATGGATTCGTTTTTGGATGGGAAGGAAACATGGTGGGAAATGGAGAAAACGCTAGTTACCAGTATTTTCTCCTTTTCCCACAATGTTAAATAAAGCGTCTTTCCTCAGGGTTGTTAAAACTCAGGGCTGTTTGGTGAAGGATTAACTGTTTCTGGATGTCTTTGACAGGATGAGTACGGCACTGCTGCATACAAGACTGTGGAACTTGATACATTCCTTGATGACAAACCAGTCCAGCATCGAGAATGTCAAAACCATGAATCGCCCCTCTTTAAATCCTACTTTAAAAATTTGACGTAAGTTTCTGGCTCTCCTTGGCCAAATGAATATGGATATGATTGATGTTTGATATTCTTTAACTCTTAACTCTTTACCAAACGACAAAATTTTAGACTGGTCCAAATTGAAAGCACTTGCAGACGACAAAATAAACGTAACTCAAAAATTGAAATTTGTTTCCAACAGGGTAGAAAACATTGTGGGAAAAGGAGAAAATGCTGGTTACCAGCATTTTCTCCTTTTCCCGCAATGTTTTCAAAAGGCTTCTATCTGAGGGTCGTAAAAACCAGGGATTGTTTGGTAAAGGGTTAATATTCTTTAACCACAGAATTTTGGGCTTGACAAATTGAATGCATTTGCAAATGACATTATAAATGTGACTCAGAAATTGAAATTTGTTTTTGGAGGGGCAGAAAACATTGCGGGAAAAGGAGAAAATGCTGGTGACCAGCTTTTCAAAAGGCTTCTTTTTCAAGGTCTTTAAAACTTTGAATTGTGTTATACAGGGTTAACCAGCATTTTTTCCTTTTCCACAATATTTTCTACCCTTTTCAAGAGAAATCTCAACATTTTAGTCGACTTTAATTTGTTGTCTGCAACATGCTTTCATTTTCAGCAAATCTTAATTTTTTTTTGTCTAGTAAAGATTTAACCATTTGCTGGACAATCTTCTGTTTTAAAAAATAATAAGTAAGAATGCTTTTGAAAAGGTAGTGAGAAACAGAGAAAATTACTGGTGACCAACACTTTATCCCTTTGCCAAATTGTTTTCTACTCTTTCATGGCCAAATATCATTCAAGCCAATTTAGTTGTTGTTTGCCACTATTTACTACATGAAAACGGCTTTAAAATTAAAACAGAGATAGTAAGAATGTAGAAAACAGGACAAATTACCAAATTTTGTATTTTTACTGCTTTCAATTTGGACTGATTCTCAGCATTTTCTGTCCCTAAAATATTTTCGGAATTCTTAGTCCCAAGAGTTGTTAAAATCCACAATTGTATAGTGAAGAGTAAGGCAGTTTCCACTGTTCATTAGCAAACTAAATTTTGACAAAAAAATGACTTATGATTATTTCTTGTTACTTAAGACACCAATGTAAATGTCAAATGATATATGTCCTTGATATTTTACAAGGCTCATAGCTAGGGGAGCTAATGGTGGTTTTAGGCTAAATTTTAGTGAAAGAGGATTTATGATTATCTCCCTTCACTGACAATACCATTATTATCTCCCGCCGAAGAGGCGGTGGGGGTATGGTAATAGTAGCCGTCCATCATTCCATTTGTCTTTCCGTCTTTCCTTCCCAATTTCTTGTCCAGAGCATAACTCAAAAACTATTAGAGGTGTAAACGTGATACTTCACAGGTGGATAGATATCATCAAGGAGATTGTGCAGTGCACAAGAACCATAAGTCATGATTGCATAATTTAGGAGTTATTGCCCTTTGTTATTTTTTTCCTACTAAAATTTTGTCCAGAGCATAACTTGAAAACTACATGAAATATAAACCTGAAACTTTACAGGCTGATAGATGACACTGAGGAGAAGTACAGTGTATAAGAACTATAACTTTCAGCCACATAGTTCAAGAGTTATTGCCCTTCGTTATTTTTCATACTAAAATTTTGTCCAGAGCATAACTCAAACAGTATTAGAGGTGTAAATATGATAATAAATATGGTAGGTGGATAGATCTTATCAAGGAGGAGTGCAGTGCACAGGAACCATAACTCATGACTGCATAATTTAGGAGTTGTTGCCCTTTGTTTGTTTTAAGCTCCGAAGGCGTCTGTCCATGCATGCGTGTGTCCGTCCGTGCGTTTACTTTTACTTCAAACATCTTCTTCTCTGAAACTATACATCCAAATTTGATGAAACTTCACAGAAATGATCCTGCCATGGTCCTCTTCAGAATTCCTTGAAAGAATTTGATTCCTTCAAAAACTCTGGTTGCCATGGGAACAAAAGCAGAAAATATTGAAAATCTTTGAAAATCTTCTTGTCTGAAACCATAAGGCCCAGGGCTACCAAATTCGGCATGTAGCTTTATCTAATGGACCTCTAAGGAGTTTCTTCATATTATAGCCCTGGGGTCAAAATTGGCCCCTTGCCAGGGATCACAAGTTTAGCATGGGCTTTTATATAGTGACTTCAATTTAAATAGTAATCAAGGGAAATAACTCCTGTTATAAGAGATAAAGTTTGTTACTATTTACCTCCCTTGATTATCAAACTGCAATGATGCATGATTGATGTTGATATTTAAGTTTTTTGGATAGGACATGTTCTGTTGTCAGGGAGAGTGATTTATTTTGATGCTAGTAGTTATGCTCACATCAGTGGAATATTAAACTTAAAGTAAGGTTTTTGTCATTCAGTTTTCTTTCCAGAATGTTACCTTTCATGCCAATGAATAAACCTGCTTGTATTCACTGACATAATATTTGCACTTAGGAAGATATGACTTTTTTTTTTTGTTGGGCAGGGGGGGAGGTTATGTTTTCCAAGTAAGTTTACTACGATACAGGCTTTTTATGCTGTATGTCTCTGCAATGCCATTTAAGTGCATGGTAAGTTAATTTTACTCTTTAAGAAAGGACAAATTTTTTGTCTGAACCAAGTTTAAAGCCATTGCAAAAGACAAATTGAATGTAGCTTAAATCATTATTTCTGTCTTTGATAGGGTAGAAAACACTGTTGGAAAAGGAGAAAATACTGGCTGACAACATGTTGTCCTTTTCCCACAATGTTTTCAAAAGCTTTCTCTTTAAAGGTCATTAACACTTCGATTTGTGTGGTAAAAGGTTAAAAAGCCAGTGGAGTGATACAGGGCCATCATGGCCCTCTTGGTTTTTTTTGTTTTTTTCTTACTTAAATTTTGTCCAGAGCATAAATTGAAAAGTTCATGAGATATAAACCTGAAACTTCACAGATTGATAGATGACATTGAGGAGAAGTGCAGTGTACAAGAACCATAACTTTCAGCCCTATAGTTTAGGAGTTACTTCCCTTTATTATTTTTCCTACTTAAATTTTGTCTGGAGCATAACCAGAAAATTATAAAAGGTATGAGTGTGAGACTTCAGAGGTAGGCAGATTTTATAGAGGAGAAGTGCAGTACCATGATTTTGGAGTCATGTCCTTTTATTAATCTTTGAGTGTCAAGGTTTCTTTGGGGCATAACTTGAGCTGTATTAACTTCACAGCTGGATAGTCGTCTCTGAGGAGGAGTGCAGTACACAAGAATGATAACTCTACCTTTCATAATTTTTTATTTATTGCTCTTTTTTGTTTTTCAGATTTTTTTTTTCTGTCCGATTTCATATGTTTTTACACTTAACAGATATTTAAGAAAAGTGTGTACCTTGTTGAAGTTTTTATAGTACTGTGTATTTAGCATTGCCAGAAAATAATTCTAAAATCTAGCTGTTTTAGCATTTAAACCAACCTACAAGAAGACACACATCTTCTATTGACCAAGGATTCGGCGGGGGATGGCCATGTCAACATGGCTCTTGTTATTTTGATTTATGTCCTGGATATTTCACCTGGCTCATTGCTGAGGGAGCTGACTAGTTTTAGGGGGTTAGGTGAACTAAGTTTTTACGAAAAAGGATTATGATTATCTCCCTTTACCAGAGATACTTTCAGCATTTTCTCCTTTTCCCACAATGTTTTCTGCCATTCCAAAGATGGTTCCTATCATTGTGGCTACAATTAATTTATCGTCTGCAAATGCTTTCAATTTTTGATAACTCTAAAATTTTCTCTTGTGGTAAAGGGTTAAAAGAAAGATACCAGTATTATATGAGATGACTTGGCTTGCAACACGCGAAAAGGGACATTCGGACATTTGCGTAAAGTGTCATCTTGGATCAGCCTGCGCCATCCGCGCAGGCTAATCCGAGACGGCACTTTCCGTTTTTATGTAATTTTCTGTTTTGCGCAAGTGTACTGTAGCACAAAATCTAATGTAGTCGTAAAGTGCCGTCGCGGATCAGCCTGCGCGGACTGCGCAGGCTAATCCAAGACGACACTTTACGCAAATGTCCGAATGCCCCTTTTCGCGTGTTGCAAGCCACTTATGTCCATGGTATTTCACCAGGCTCATGAACGGGGGAGCTGACAGTGGTTTTAGACATGTCCTGCCAGAGGAGTACATACCTAGATTAATGCACTGTAAGAAGGTTGGACCCAGGGGTTTCGAAGTCAAAGAGGTATATATAACTTTCTTTGTATTGTGTTTATTTCAGTCATATCATAGTACTCAGTGCCCCTCTGTAGGCTTCTCCTGAGTGCCTTTCCAAGCCGCTGGCTGTTCCCCTGATAACCATCATCAAAATATTCAGGGGTCAGAGAGGAATGAATCCCGTTGCAGTGAATATTATCAATCCTCAGGAAGAAATTAGCCAAGCCAAGGAATCAAACCAGAGACCCCTTAGTTTCAAGCCCTGTGTGCTGCCAACTGAACCAGCTAGGCTTGGCTTGTATATGAGCTCTGGCAAAAGGGGGCTTAATGCATCTGCATGATTCATGATACCAAGCAACTCGTCACAGTATCATGGATCCATAAAATCCATTTTGTATAACAACCAACTGAGGTACACTGGTCCTTTGACATGCAGACAATTGACCAATAGCAAAAAGTTTCAACTGAGGTCATCCTGCATGGACTGCAGGCTGACCTGGGTGGATACTTTTTGCAGATGCATTAAGCAAGTGCGTAGCATCCATTACGCACAATACTCATGTGTGTATAAAAAGAATCTGTGACCAAAGTTTTAAATCACAATATCATATAGATATCAAAATAATATATATCTACCATATTGATTTTTCTATAGATTTGTTTACCTTTTCAGACTAAATAGATGGGTTAAAATTCCTCTATGCTTTAGTATAAATGGTGTTGTTTTATGTGACGTCATGCTGTCGAGCAAATGTCATCACTGTGCGTACATATATTTTAATCCTGGCTACACCTATGTTAAGCTAAGCCCCTTTTTCACTTGTTAAAGAGTAAAGAAGGTTAGAACGAAGTGCTTTGAAGTAAAAAAAAAAAAAAAAAGGTACATGTTTATAGCAGTAAAACCTGCAATAAGCAAGCAACTGCCCTAAGTGAACAACTTGTGTTAGGCAAGCATACATCAAGTTCCCAGACAAAGCAGTCATGTTGTAAATGTACCTGCAATAAGGAAGCAGCTGTCTTATGTAAGCAACCTGTGTTAGAGAGCAAGCATAAAGTTCCCAAACAAAGCTGTCATGTTGTATTAAAACCTGCAAATAAGCAAGCAGCTGTCTTATATAACCAACCTGAGTTAGGCAGGCCTAAATCAGAATCTGAGACAAAGAAATTATGTTGTGATGTACCTGCAATAAGAAAGCAGCTGTCTTAAGCAAGCATTCTGTGTAAGGCAAGCTACATCAAGTTCCCAAACAAAGTAAATATGCTGTAATGTACCTGCATTAAGCAAGCAGTTGTCTTAAGCAAGCATTCTGTGTTAGGCAAGCATACTTCAAATACATCAAGTTTCCAAACAAAGCAAATATGTTGTAATGTACCTGCTTAAAGCAAGCAGCTGTCTTTAGCAAGCATCCTGTGATAGGCAAGCATACATCAAGTTCCAAAACAAATATGTTGTAATGTACCTGCACTAAGAAAGCAGCTGTCTTTAAGCAAGCATTCTGTGTTAGGCAAGCATACATCAAATTCCAAAACAAAGTAAATATGTTGTAATGTACAGGTCTGCATTAAGCAAGCAGTTGTCTTAAGCAAGCATCCTGTGTTAGGCAAGCATAGTCCAAACAAAGCAAATATGTTGTAATGTATCTGCATTAAGCAAGCAGCTGTCTTAAGCAAGCATTCTGTGTAAGGCAAGCATACATCAAGTTTCCAAATTTAGCAAATACATTGTATTGTACCTGCATTAAGCAAGCAGCTGTCTTTTGTAAGCATTCTTGTGTTAGGCAAGCATAATGGTTCCAGAAAAAAAACATATTTTGTAATGTATCTGCTATAAGCAAGCAGCCGTCTTATTTAAGCATCCTGTGTTTAACAAGCAGACATCAGGTTCCTAAACAGAGCTAGTATGTTGTTATGTACGGTTATGTACCTACAATAAGCAACAGCTGTCCTAAGGGAGGAGGGGTGGGCATGCCTAGGCTTATTTTCTCTGGGAAATTTCACTGGCCATTATAACCCTCTTGTTTATCTATTTGCAGGTAAAATGTTACTGTCACAGGCCATGTAAATTATTGGCTCTTTGACTAATTATGTACAGAGAAGTGGAGTGATATAGGATCACCATGGCTCTCGTGTTGCTATCTTTTTTTATATACATTTGCAGGTGAAAAGATCAAGAGCGTCATTGAGAGATGATGATGTGTACATTCTAGATACTGGTCTTATTTGCTATTTGTGGAACGGAAAAGAGTGCAGCCGTGATGAGAGTTTCAAGGTGACTTAACTTTACTCTTTAGCTATTTACCGGCCCCACAGGGTAGCTCAGTGGTTAGTGTATATTACTTGTGACCTGGTGGTCTTGGTTCAATGCCCGGTTGCGGCAAACTTTCTATGTGGCGATTTTTCGTGATTCACCTCAGATGCATGCGAGGAGAGCAGTAAGTGGCTTGGAAAGAACATTGTGTCAGTGGTGTGAGAAAGCCAGGAAACACATGGGTAGGTGCACTGGCTGCCGTGATGTGACCTAAGCTGTTAAAAATGGCGTTAAACTCCAATACAAACAAACAAAAGCTCTTTAACTTTACCAAATGACAAAATTTTGGACTAGACCAAATTGAAAGCATTTGCAGACGACAAAATAAATGTCACTTAAATAATGATTTCTTCCTTAAATGTGGTAGAAAACATTGTGGAAAAAGGAGAAAATGCTGGTTACCAGCATTTTCTCCTTTTCCCACAATGTTTTCAAAAGGCTTCTTCCACTGGGTCGTTAAAACTCGGGATTGTGTGGTAAAGAGTTAACAGATGACAGAATCTTAGACTGGTTCAAATGGAAAGCATTTGAGGGAAACTTATTAAATGTTGCACAAATTATGAAACCTGCCCTGGAAATGGCAGAAAAATGTGAGGAAGACTGCTTCTAAAAAAGAAATAGGGAAAAGGAAAGAGGGGTTGTTACCAGCATTTTCTCCTTTTCCCACAATGTTTTCAAAAGTTTTTTTTTTCCTTGGAGTCATATATACAAAGTAATTTTAGACAGTAACCAGTATTATTTCCTTTTGCCACAATGGGCTAAAAGGTTTTATTCTTAAGGCTGTTAAAATACAAGACTGTTTGGTAAAAAGTTGACCATGTGTCAAACAGTCCAGGGCTGTAAAGACCCTAGGGCATTAGGCTACAGTTATAAATCATTGTCAGACAAGGAGAAAATACTAGTAACCAGCAGTTAGTCCTCATCCCACAATGTTTTCTACCTCTCAAAGACATATCAAATGCTTTAATGTAACATACATTTTACCAGAACAATCTAAAATTTTCATACATTAAAACCTATCTTAGTGTAGGCGTAGGTGGATGGAGCAGGCTGACATGGTTCAATACTTTTTGCAGATGCATTGATTAAACAATCAATACATTTGGGCCATGCTCAGTGAAAAGGGGGCTTAATGCATCTGCAAAAAGTAAAGACCCATGCCAGTCTGGGCAGTCTGCACAGGCTGACTTGGATCGAAACATTTTGCTTTTGGTAAATTTTCTGAAAGCAGAAGGACCAGTTTTCTTCATAATGCAATCGGTTGTTATACGAAATGGATCTTATGGATCCACAACAATGTGATGACATGCTTGGTATCATGAATTATGGAGATGCATTAAATCTTCCCCCCCCCCTTTTTGCCAGAGCATTGCTCATTGAACAGTACCTGTACTAAGCAAGCACTTGTCTTATAGCAAGTGCATTTTGAATGTACCTGGTGTTTGCTTAATACCAGTGCAGGTAAGACTTAATGTTTAATTTATTTCAGACTGAATTATCTATTAAATTTATTTAGCTCTGTCAGGTTGTAAAACTCTTCCATTTTACAACTTTTCAGGCAGCCCAGTACCTGCAGACGATTGTAAGCCAAAGGAATGGTAAACCAAGCAAGGAGGTCCTAGATGCTGGAGATATTTCTGACAGTGTAAGAAAACTACTTAATACTTAACCAAACGACAAAATTTTGGACTGTACCAAAGTGAAAGCATTTGCAGACGACATATTAAATGTTGCTAAAATGGTTATTTCTCACTTTGATAGGATAGAAAACATTGTGGAAAAAGGAGAAAATGCTGGTTAGCAGCATTTTCTCCTTTTTCCACATTGTTTTCTAAAGCCTTCTTTCTTCAGGTTATTAAATGTTGGGATTGTTTGGTAAAGGATTTATGCATTGTTGAAGGGTCCCACTTTTTTAGGACTCTGAGGAGGAAGACTTTCGAAAACATTGTAGGAAAATGAGAAAATAATGGTAACCAGCATTTTCTCCTTTTTCCTCCAATGTCTTCTGACCTTTCAATGTCAAATCCCTTCGTTTTAGCCATGTTTTAACCCTTTACCAGACAATCCAGAGTTTTAACGACCCTTTAGAAATGGCCTTTTGAAAAACCTTGTGGGAAAAGGAGAAAATGCTGGTTACCAGCATTTTCTTCTTTTCCCACCAGGTTTTCTACTCTTTTACAGACAATTTCCATCATTTCAACTAAATTTCACATGTCTTCTGCAAATGCTCTCAATTTGGACCGGTCTAAACTTTTGTCGTTTGGTAAAGAGTTAATTTGTTGTTTGCAAAATTAATGCTTTCAGTATTTAAGAGTGCAAAATATTCAATAGGTGGTAAAGAGTGAAGAAGTTTGACACAAATATTATTGTTATCAGCTGCGGTTTGGTCAGGTATTTGTTCCTAAGCCTAGAGAAAGACAGAGAGAGCAGGAATTTTTTCTTTTCCCATAATGTTTTCTACCCTATCAAAGACAAATTCTATCATTTTAGCCACATTCAATTTGTTGTCTGCAAATTCTTTCAATTTGGACAAGTCTACTTTTTTATCCTTGGTACAGATTTAAAGAAACATTGCAATTATAAGATTAGTTTTTATTCTCACTGAATGTCTATTTGGTGCTAACAGACTTGCTTTTCTTTTCCCTCAAAAATATTGTAGCATCCCTTCTATGAATACCTCAATGATGATGATGATGATGACGACGATGATGATGATGACCAAGAAGAAGAAACAGCTGTCAAGCTTCTTAGAGTTAGTGATGCTGATGGCTCCCTTGACCTTGAAGAAGTCAAGGAAGGTAGCATTACTAAGGATGACCTTGATAGTAAAGTAAGATATTTTTTCTGTCTATTTTATTAACCCTTAGGCTGCTAAGCACTACTCACTGACCTTTTGAGGGCAATGTAGATCAAGATCAGACTGCACAGAATGTGCAGTCTGATCTTGGATCTACAATGTCCGATAAGGAGATAGCTTTCCCCCCAAAAGTACCTTTGAAATAGCAAAATTTGCGGTTTTACTATCGGTTTGAAAGTTTCATTTCACATATTTTGCAGGATAAGGGTTAAGCTGTACTGAACAGGAAGCGCTCAAGGAGAGCTTTTTTGATAGTATTGTGTCCGTCTTGTATTTACTGTCTTAAACTTTTACCTTGTGTATGCTGTAGAGGCTACATTTTCATTCCAGTACTCATGAAACTAAGTCAGAATGTTTGTCTTGATAATATAATATGTGAGTTAAAAAATGGGTCACTTTCGGTCAAAAACTAGGTCACCAGGTCAAATCTTAAAAAGAAAAACTTATGTACACTCTAGAGGCCACTTTTTTAGTCCCAAACTTATGACAGTTAGTCTGAATATTTGTCTTGATGACATTTAAGATGGGTTTGAGAATGGGTAATATTTGGTCCAAAAATAACTCACAAAGATAAATCTTAGAAAAAGCTTATAGATCATTGTACACTCTAGATACCTCATTTTCAGTCCAGTGCTTGTAAGAATTGGTCAGATTGTTCGTCTTGATGATATCTCAGATGGGTTTGAAAATGGTTCACATCAGGTCAAAAAGTAGATCACTGAGACAAGTGGCAGAAAACATTGTGGGAAAAGGAGAAAATGCTGGTAATCTCTTTTCCAACAATGTTTCTTTTTTTATATTTTCAAAGACAAATTTAATCATTTAATTACATTTTAATTTTGTGATCTGCCAATTATTTCAAGTTTGACAAGTGTGAAATTTTGTTATCTGGTAAAGACTTAATCCACCTATAGAGACAGTTATGATGTCTTTATGTTGTTGTCCATTTTTCTTTTTCAAAACAGGATGTAATGATCATAGACACAGGAAAAAATTGCTCTGTTTGGATTGGATCCGAAGCATCAATAGATGAAAAAAGAAATGCCATGGCCTATGCTGATGTAAGTTACTTTTTGCTGCATAAGAAATCACCACCATGGGGGAAATAGCAAATTTGGACCATCTGAAATAATTACCATGTGAAACTTAATGAATTTATCATTTTCTGAATTGGATTGTGTGGTGTCTAACACCATTTTCAACATTGTTTCAGTTATATTGTGGCGGCCATTGCACCTAATCATGCTTTCCTGGAATTTCTTTTTACCATTACCCTGCACAATTTTTGTCCCAAGCCACTGGCTGCTGTACCACATGACCATGGTTGAAAAACAGTCAGGGTTGATAGAGGAATAGATCCTGTCTTGACGACTGTCATCAGTCCACAGAAAACAATTGACCAAGCCGGGGATTCAAACCAGCAACCACCTGGTTTCAACTCCAGTATGATAAAGACTATGCTACTAGGCTCCGTATCATTTTCAAACATATGAAACCAGGACCATGTGAAACATATGAAAAAATCATTTTCCGAAACATATGTTACTGTGTGAAACATATGAATTCATCACTAAGTATAGTCATTACCATGTGAAACATATCTGCATTATAAAAACATTACCTGTTATGAAAAATATATGAAATATATATGTAAAACATGAAATCATTACCATGTGAAATGAATCTACATCATGGAATCATTAACAGTTGAAATATATCAAATTGTTTCCATGTAAAACATGAGATCATTACCAGGTAAAATACATGAAATCACTTCCATGTGAAACATGAAATTGTTTGGATGTAAAACATGAACTCATTACCAGATACAATGCATGAAATCATTACCATGTGAAACATATGACATTGTTTCTATGTAAAACATGAACTCATTACCAGGTAAAATACATGAAATCATTACCATGTGAAACATATTTACATCATGGAATCATTAACATGTGAAACATATGAAATTGTTTCCATGTAAAACATGAACTCATTACCAGGTAAAATATATGGAATCATTACCATGTGAAACCATGTGAAACACATGAAATTGTTTTCATGTAAAACATGAAATCATTACCATGTGAAAATACATGAAATTGTTACAATGTGAAACATGTGACATCATTACCTCATGCCATGTGCAAGATGCTTGCCTAATGACGCTTATCTAGCCTTGTTTAAACCTTTCCAACACATTTCTACGTTTTAACAACCCTAAAGAAGACTGATTTTGAAAACAGTATGGGAAAAGGAGAAAATGCTGGTAACCAGCAGTTTCTCCTTTTCCCGTTATATTTTCCACCCTTTGAAAGATGAATTCTCTGTTTTAACTTTTTACCAAACAACAAAATTTTGGACTGGACCAAATTGAAAGTATTTGCAGACGACAAATTAAAAGTTGCTAAAATGATGATTTCTGTCTTTGATAGGGTTGGAAACATTGTGGGAAAAAGAGAAAATGCTGGTTACCAGCATTTTCTCTTTTTCCCACAATGTTTTCAAAAGCTTTTTTTTCTCAGGGTTGGTAAAAGTCGGGATTGTGTGGTAAAGGGTTACTGTAAGTAACATTTAATATGTCCTCTGCGATTGCTTACAACTCAGACCAGGCTAAAATTTTGTTGTGTAGTAGACCTAACCATTAAAAGGATTAGTAAACCCAAGTAGCATGTTCAACATAGAAATAAGACCCAATTAGATGCAATTTGACAGTTGCTCTTGTCTATAGTGATTAAGCTAGGCAAACAGTGTAGATCAAAGATCAGACTGCACATTTTGTGCAGTCTGATCTTGATCTACACCGTCTGCAAAAGCAGCTATAGTCATGAAGGGCCCTTAAAGAGTTAATAACAGTTTTTATCACATAACCTCCCTTGTTTTCAGTGTAACATACCCATTACAAATTTTCTTATCTTATACACGTTTGATATCATATTTGTGTGACATCATTTTTGACGTCATTTTGTACGTATTTCATAGAAGTAGGTTTTATGGATATTAGGGGTGCATCTATAATTGGTTTTGCATCATCTGATCTATATTTCATGAAATACTGTTACGTGATAAAAAGAAGCTGACATTCGTTGGTGTTTGAAATAAAATTTTATTAAAGTCATCAAGAAAAAATGTTATTAAGCTCACCAGAGGCTCACTTGATGACATTTCCCTAGACTCGTTTGATAAAATTTAATCTCAAAAGCCAACTCATGTCAGATCCTATATATCTCAAACTCCAGCTGAAGTTAGATCCTATAATATTATGTCTGTGTTTTCCTTTCAGAAATATTTGAAGACAACCAGTCATTGTGTAATCCCAATTACAATCATGATTGAAGGCTCAAGAGTAACAATTCCAGGAGTGGCTTAAATTTAAGCGTTAATTTTCCAAGACCCCTGTTTAGATTTTTCAGTGTTTCAGTTTTTTTTCTCAATAACTGTCGGTAGTACATTCATAGCATTCCTGTAAACAGCAACTTCAATTCTGTTGCAAAAATTCGTTAAGAGCTCAATAATTCAAATTAGTGTTGGACCAGTGAATAAGTGTGAATAAACAACAATAATTAACCCTTTACCAAACAGTCCCAAATTGTAATGACTCTTATGAAGAAGGATGTTGAAAACATTGCGGGAAATGGAGAAAATGCTGGTAACGATCATTTTCTTCCTTTCCTACGATGTTTTCTACCATTTCAAAAACAGAAATCATCTTCCAAGTAGTATTGTATGTGTTGTCTGCAAATGCTTTCAACTTGGATAAGACTTCTAAAATTTTGTCCTTTGGTAAAGGGTTAGTCCTTCTTTGAATTATCTCCTGTTTTTATGACCTTGAGGAGGACTGCTTTTGAAAACATTGTGGGAAAAGGAGAAATGCTGGTAAACAGCAATTTCTTTTATTCCTACAATATTGTCAATTTTTCCATAAGAAAATCTCATTTATTCAGGGTCATTAATTTGGTTCTCTGCAGTTTTAAAACTGAAATGTCTCTGTACATTTGTAGCTGGGTAAAGAGTTAAGGTCATTTTGTGTGTTACAAAAATGGGGACAAATTTAACTCTTTATCAAGAGACAAAACTTTAGACTTGTCCAAAATGAAAGCATGTGCAGACTAGAAATTAAAGGTGGCTCAAATGGCGGAATTTTACCTTGATAGAGTAGAAAACATTGTGGGAGAAAGGAAGAAATACTGGTTACCAGCATTTTCTCCTTAATCCACAATATTTTCAAAAGGCTTCTTTCCCAGGGTCATTAAAACTCAGCATTGTTTGGTAAAGCGTTAACCCAGATGTCAAAAATTTAGACTCAGTGTTTTGAAAGGGGCATTTGGACATTTCCGTAAAGTGTCGTCTCGGATCAGCCTGCGCAGTCCACGCAGGCTAATCCGAGATGGCACTTTACAATTACAGTAGATTTTGTTCTTCAGTAGACTTGCACAAAACAGAAAATTACATAAAAACGGAAAATGTCATTTCTGATTAGCCTGCGCGGACTGCGCAGGCTGATCCGAGATGACACTTTACGCAAACGTCCGAATGCCCCTTTTCACATGTTGCAGGCCATATATGAAACATGTGTTTGAAAGGATATTGTTAGAGAAGAAAATGCTGGTTCCCAGCACTTTCCCCACAGTGTTTTCAAAAGCTTTTTTCTTCCGGGTCATTATAACATGGGATTGTAGAGTAAGGACACACAGTATGTTATGCTATCTAATATTGTATCATAGCTTTTTACATATTACATGATTTTTTTACATGAATATTATCTCACATTAATATCATATTACATTAGACTATTCTTTTGTTGTTCTGTTACTGTTTTTGTTATGTTTAGGAGTATGGGTTGTCAGTTATGTAGATATATGTAATTTTAACATACTTTATAAGCCCTTTATCACACAATCTTGAGTTTTATCAACCCCAAAGAAAATGACTTTTGAAAGCATTGTGGGAAAAGGAGAAAATGCTGGTAACCATATATAAATGTATTCAAAAAAATTCTTAAAGGCTTTCTTAAAAAATATCGAAATACAAGAGAAATAATTATGATGTTCACTGTTTTTTGAATCGTCAATGAATTAAAAGTACTTAGCTATTTTCAGTTGTTGTCAAAAAGGATCAAAATGTTGCACATTCCAGGGCTGATTGGACCAAAATATCTCACAAAATCCTAGACAGTGTAGATTCAAGATCAGGTTGCATGCTTGCGCAGTTTAATCTTGACCAACACTAAGTTTAGAAGTATCTTCATGGAATAATAATTATTTTACATGCTAAAGGATGTTCTGATCTGTAAGTTTTTAACCCTGTTATTTTGCTGTCTTTTATTTTTTACCCTTCAAATCTCCACTCAAAAAGCTAAACAAATTGAGCCATGCTCTGGCTAAAGGGGGCTTATTGCATCTCCGTAGTGCATCATACAAAGCAAGTCATCACGTAATTATGGATCTATAAAATCCATTTTGTCTAACAACCAACTAGATAATGAGGTACACTAGTCCTAGGACATGCAGAAAATTGATTATCAGCGAAGAGTTTCGGCCCAGGTCAGACTGCGCAGGCTGACCTGGGTCGATATTTTTCGCAGATGCATTAAGCTCCTTTTTCATAGAGCATGGCTCAATTATCTTTGTATGCAATTTTGTTATGACCATTTGCAGGCAAATAGTGTAATAATGAAGTACTTTCGTGTGCAATAGCTGTTACATTCAGAAATGAGGAGAAAAAAAATATTAACACTTTCTTGTATCATTAATTACATTGTATAACATTAGAGTAGAATGGCTTTCTCTGTATTAATAAAACAAGTTACGAAAACGAGTATCATTTTGTTGTTTTGAGATTGTTGGAAACCTATTGACAAGACGGAAAAAAAAAATTAATCCATATAGACAGTATCAATTTGTAGATAACAAAACGTTTGGCTAAAGAGATGGGATATGTCTTTGAAAAGCTGGGGAAAAAAACGTGGGGGAAAAAGAACGGAGAAATGGAGTTTACCAATAGTCAAAATGGCATCTATGCATCCCTAAGGGAGGTCAATTGCACGGAAAAATATAATTGTGAAGTATGAGAGTTACTTCCCTTAGAGTACGAGACTAACCATTCGTGAAACCATTATTTTCAAACCGTAATAACTCGTACCAAACGACAGGATTTTAGAAATGTCCAAATTGAGAGCAACTTGCAGACGGCTAAATTAAAGGTGGCTCAAATGACGAAAGTAGTCCTTGATTGGGTAGAAAACAGTGTGAGAAAATGGTTACCAGCATTTTCTGCTTTTCCAACAATTTTTTTCAAAACCCTTCTTCCTCAGGGTCGTTAAAAGTGGTGATTGTTTGGTATGGGGTTAACGACCTACAACAAGAAGGCTCGTACCAGCGTTTTATGCATTTCCCACAAAGTTTTGTTTTACCTATGCAAAGAAACATTCCTCGTTTGGGTCAAATGAACTTCGTCGTCAGCAAATGCTTTCAATTTAGTCATGATCTCGTTTGGTAAACAGTTAACGATCTTCCAATAATCATATCGCAGTAACAGTGCATTTGTTCGTGTGTCCTTGGCTATGTGCATGAGGTAAGGCCGAAGAAAATGGTTTACTCAAGAACTATTCCATTATGAGTTATAGGTTACAGAGACCCCACCCAAGCCCAACCCCTGCATGTGCATTATATACAGTGCTTTCGGAGTAGCCCATCATGACTAGCGAATAACAATTTCTGTAATTAAAACTTTCATGGCATTGAACTAAAGAGTAGAATTAATAATTTGCCATGGGCATAAGTCCAACGCTTCTTTTTGTTTCCACAACTGTTGCAGCTTTCCGAGCTGGTATTTGAGATTTTCTTTTCCAAAACGCTTGTAGAAAGATTTCATTAAGCTTTTCGGAAGAAATGTTATCTCAAAAGCCAACGAATGTCAGAATATTTTTATCGGAGTGTCTTCTAGTGCTTTCGATTGTCGGTATCTGATGCAGTTAACGTTGTTTTGACTCAATGTTCGAAGAGAACGATAGGATTCGTGTTTCCCATGTAGCGCTCTACATGTAGCGAAGTTAATTCACGTTGATTATCCACAGTTTACAAGGATGTTTTAAAAAATCGCCAAAATCTATAAATCTGTTTTAGGTGCCAGTGAGCTGATTTGTATCCAAATGGTACATGTACATAATTTTTTCAGGTCCGTCGAATAAGTCGCAAAATCAAAGGGCTGAGAGTCAATGAAAACCCATTCATGCTACATCATGAATGGGGCTTAATTGAGCAATTGTACGACGTACAGAAAACAACTCATTTATTATGCATGTATACGAAAGTTGGTGTCGTATTCACCAACCATTCTAAAGTGAATGTTAAACATGAATTCGAATTTTTGCCATTTAACCATCTCGGCAAATCAGATCGCTAGTGTTTGGCTAAAGAAGCAGAACTGGATTTAGAATAGATAATAAACACCGTCTCTTCTGCAGTAATCACGTGAGGGACAACATAAAGCCCGGCATAATAACTTTGTAATAATACTACACTGGCGATGTTTTTATCGAGTTAAAAAGAGAAAGCAGGGCGCGTGGAGATACTCATAACTGCGAGTTTAGGCGTATTAATAAGCTATAACTGAAAGTAGTCTCCACAGAATTAGTGCGCACTTATTGGTGAATGGATTCATACTGCAAACTCACTGAAATTCTAAGCGCACTTTTCGGAGAGTATCTTTCAATTTACCCATGTTAATCAGTATATTCTGACGTGACATAATAAACAGTTTTTGTGTTTTCTTTCCTTCGCATACGGTAACAGAAATCTAGCAATTTCAGGATAATGCAGATCATGTTGCTCGATGTTTTTTACGAGGAGCTGTAAATTTTCAACAGCTTGTTGTCTGTGGACGGGTCTGTGAATGCTTGTATACGCTAAAGCCAACAAAAAATATCCATAAACAATACCATCTACAAAGACGAAACCTTTATGGTCTGTATCGTCGTCCGTGATTGCTTCCCGGTCTTTCAGCATCTGGATTGCTTCCGGTGCAAACGGAACTTCCCACGGCGAAAAGCACACCTCTAGACACGCCCACTCTGTCAAAGAAGGGGCGTTCCCAAGTAATGATGTCACTGAGCGATGTTTG
This sequence comes from Hippopus hippopus, assembly GCA_946811185.2. NCBI lineage: Eukaryota > Metazoa > Mollusca > Bivalvia > Cardiida > Cardiidae > Hippopus > Hippopus hippopus. Next base: position 7,392,117 of record OX328102.1, on the reverse strand, counting down.
CGTAGGGCTGCAGGACGTTTGCAAGATTTTTTCCGTCTTGTTGTATCGCCTGTTGTATTCACGATGTACTCATTGTGTTGCCGTAGCAACTGCATCACAATTTTTATGCACTCGTCATAATTTTCTGTCATAAAGTGAAAAGTAGCAAGTTTAAGCTTGGTCGAGCATGCGTCAACTTCCACGGCATCCTCCAGATGTTTTTGAGCCGTTGGGAGCAAGGTGTGTGACCCTCCTTTTCTACTATATGGATAGGTTTTCGACAGACCATAGAACATCAAACCTAGGTGACTTTTAAACATCAATTTTATGATACCTGTTGCCGGGACATCCGGAAAGTGAACCGGGTCACGCATTGTCGGGTACTCAACGAAGGCAGTTATTGCATCAACGGTTGCTTGGAGATCCTCTCTCTCTGTCAGCCTTAGAATGACCCTGACTGTGGCATTGAACAATGTATAGCAGCGTTCCACCACCGAGACGCGTTGCTCACAGCTCTCTGCTCCCCAGTGTGTATCGTAACACGCACAAGGTACCACTGCTTTATTCTTGGACAATATCATGTTCAAGTTAGGTGGCAAACATTGCAGCACACATTGCCACCCCTTTTCTAGGAGACCAGAAACGACCGAAACTAATCGTATGCGCGTGTCTCCTTGGATACGAGGAACAAACAAATTGTAACTTGAAATGAAATAATGGTATAAACATCCGTCTTCAAGAGATTGAAGTAATTTCTCTAAACAAGATACGAAACACGGTGCCAGCTTTTCTTTTGTCCATTCCGACGGGTGAGTATTTTCAACCATGTGGAACATAATTGTCTTCACGTGGTATGACGTCAGGCCGTCAATGACCATGGAATTGATGACGTAACGGACAAGCATTTTGAGAAGAAAATAACACTGAAGTTGTGTCAGATTGAAGGTTCGAACAAGAAATTTTTCAGCCAAGGAGAATGACCACCGCCATTCAATGTGCCTTGTTGAACTCAATGGATTGCCTATTGGTACAACGTGGCAGCCATGTTGCAGGATAAACTTCTTCAGTTCTACAGAAGGCCAAACATATCTTCTGACTCGGAAAGCCCATTCTCTGGCTGCGAGTGGCCACACTGGAGAGTGAATACATAACATTGTTGAATTTGGGGTCTTGATACAGGCTGCTATAGCAGGCGGACTTATTGTTCCAAGGTTGTTTTTGCTATAAGCGTCCGTCAGAAGTTTTCCTGCCAAAATCATCCTCCCTTGTTCGTCTCCGATGCAGTATGACGGAGTCGAGACGACAGACCGGCTAGTGCCAGCCCCCATATATACACACTGTAGTCTAACGTATGCTGGATGAGCTGTTTGAATGACCTTGAAAAGATGAATATCACCTTGACCCTCAAACTGCCGCTGCGGAGTAACGCGTGTACCAGACACTGTCATCATGAGGTTGAGATCCGACTCGAGTCTGTTCAGACCGATCCCTTCAGACTGACTCCCGACTATTACAGCGTGAAACATGAAATCTATGTCACTTCCGTAATTAGCTACGCCCTCCAAACTAAATAAGGAGTTGGTATAGTCGCTCAGCCATTGACGAAGTTTGATTTGCTCTTGTGTGAGACCTACTTCACAGCAGAGGTCATAGAGATGCATGGAATCTCGTTGGGACTGTTCCATACCGTGCCACATTGCCATGTCTAGTCTGAAAGCATCGTGTTACTAACACTTAAAGCGTTAAACAAATACTCTGACAAAGAGGGTTTAATGCATTTCCGTAATACATTATACAAGTCATCACATACTTATGGATCAATGAAATCTTTTTTTGTCTAACAACCGGCTGAATCCTGAGAGAGAATGGTCCTTGGGCATCCAGAAAATTTACCAAAAGCAAAAAGTTTCGATCATGTCGTCCTGTGCGGACTGCACAGGCTGGCATGGGTCGGTACTTTTTGCAGATGGACTAAACCCCCCCCCCCTTTTAACAAGCCATGGCCCAAATAAATAGAGTTTATTTCATCAGGTTGTGGTTAATATGGGGAAATATTTGCCGAAAAAGGGAAAGGTATGCGAAAATAACGAGTGCCGTAAGACACGAGTTATTTTCGCGGACCTTTCCCTCTTGAGGCAAATATTTCCCCATATTAAATGCCACTTTTAAAACTTAAAAACTTAAAAAACTTAAAAAAGTAGTTCCAGATTTTCGGCAGGAGGAAAACATTCACTGTGACGGAGAAATAATTCCCCCCAGCTTAAATTACAACATTTCTTTACCCATAACATTTCTAAAAATAGACACATGAAATATAATATATTGGACTTGTTTACATTTTGGAAAAAATAAGAAAAAATTTCGATTTGACCCTGTTCTGCACAAAAACGACATTTTAAGACATCTATAGAACACATTGTAGGAAAAAGAGCAATTGCTTGTGACAAGAAACTAGGCCTACTCGTTTTCCAGAAATGGTTCTCATACTACTGAGAAGAACATTTTTCCTCCTTAAAAAGTTGTCATGATTTTTATGGCTAGTCCAAAAAAGAAGTCTTCCAGGCTGTATGGTAGGAATATCTCTCATGGTATAGAACAGTGTAGATTCACGACTATACTCCATGATCTATACAGTCTGATAGTAATCTTATACTGTTCATCAAAGTGTTTGAATCTGCCGTTTAGCATTTAAAAGAAGAAAAGAAGAAGAAAAAAAAAGGAAAACAGATTTGAGAACGACATAATTACGTGCATGTGCATTCATTTCACCAAGATTAGCCCTTATCCTGCTAAATAACTAGAATGAAATTTTCATTTCGATAGTAAAAACCCAAATATTACTATTTAAACGTTTTGTTTTGGGGAATAATATCTCCTTCTCGGACAGTGTAGATCCAAGATCAGACTGCACGTTCTGTGCAGTCTGATCTTGATCTACACTGTCCGCAAAAGGTCAGTGAGTCGAGCTTAGCAGTCTGAGGGTTATTTAAAAAAAAAATACATTTTCTGTGCTATCCGACCTTGATCTAAAAAAGCACTTTTCGCTGTAAATAGCATAAGTTTATACATATCATACAATATTTGTATTTGAAAAACGAAACTTTTAAAACTTCTTTGTATCTTTTAAAAAACAAAAATATTTCTAATTCTAATATTAATTTCTAATATTTACCATTGGAATTTAGTCCACCTAGTTATTTGCTGAAAATGCAAGTAAGTTTTTTCTTTCTGCTAATAATTCATAGTAAACCAAAAATCAGGTCGGCTGTTACTTTGGGCAGAACACGTAAAAATGTGAAATAAATGAACAATTGCTCGTATATACAATCAACGCAAGTATTTCATGCAGATTAAGAGTTAACACTCCCAAAACGGCTCATTACAAGCTACCCCGTCCTCTCTCTCTCTCTCTCTCTCTCTCTCTCTCTCTCTGAAAAAATGTCGTTAACAGCTGTAAATTTCAACATCTAGGTATTTTCTATTAGACAATTACAAATCTATAACGCCTTAGCTATTCAGCAATGCTGGACGTCCGTTTCTGTCGTGACACGGCCTTAAAACAAAAAACCGTGTCAAAAAGTAATTAAATATCCAAATGCAGAAAACTTTCTTTTGTCTTAAACCGAAATCTTTCTCACTATTTGAAACCTGATACAAATTAATCCTTTCTGTAAACGTCGAGATCAACTTTATTTGCTCTACCGGGCAATGTAGATCCAAAATCAAACTGCAGTCTGATCTTGCATCTACACTGCCCGAGATATTGTGAGATATTGTATGGAGGGGGGGGGGGAATGAGAATGAATATTATTCATCCTCTACTCACGATCAATATATTTGTATGTCCGTCCAGTATTTGGAAATATTAAAATCGGTAATTCCCTCCTAATTTCACGTTTATCGCACTGTGGCGCTCGTGATATTCCGTACAAGATATCCGTGCTGACAATAGTGGACGGAATATAACGGCAGACAGCCTGGGTCCAGGCAGTAATAATCTTTTAATCACTCCCTATCGCGGTCTCCTTTCACGGTCTATACAGCTCTGTGGCAAAACGGTTTATCGCTTCCGTAATTATAAAATTTTTGACGTAGTACCGTCCGAATGACAGAAAAGGAAACAATGAACGGACTTGAACCCAGGCTAACCGACAGAAGACAGAAGTCCATTTAATATGTGACATTCTTTTGAATCGTAGGCGTGAATTCATATGAAAACATGGTTGTCAATGGGGAAATTGTTCGAATTACTAAATTTATCCTTGAAACACAATATTTTCCAAAGAAGTCATCTGCTGGACCCCCCAAAGAAAAGACCTCTACTTGTTTTAATGACTTCGAATGGTGAAGAAATCACAGTTGTATTGATATGTAAATTATTTGCTGACTATGCTCTATTTACATTGGTTTTCTATATACTAGTAACCCCCTTTCAACAGATTTCAATCAATTCATCTGTGCCCAGTGCGACTAGTATATGCATTACCGGAGTCTGACTTGTAGTCTTTGGCACAACAGTCTTTGTGAACTTTCTAGCCAAAACAGGCTCGAAATTCGAATATTTTTTGTTATCTCTCAAACTCAAAATTTATCTATATAAGTGTGTCAAATTCCTTTTCAAAGCGTCCTACATGCTCTGTGGAAAGGGGGTTCAATCCATCTGCAAAAATCATTCGACGAAGGTTAGCCTGCGCAGCCCGCGCAGGCCGCCCTGGGTCAAAACGTTTTTGCTTTTGATAAATTTTGGCAGCTCAAAGAACCGGTTTATCACATGATTTACTTAAATGTTAGACAAAATAGATCTGACGGATCCATAATAATATGATGAATTGCTTGGTATGATCCATCAAGGAAATGCATTAAACGCCAGAGCGCCGTTTATATGCGTATGCTTCAAACATTAATTGGCGTTTATTATCAACCTTAAAAAATATGCTCAGGATAGATATGAGCCATGCTCTGGCAAAAGGGGGCTTAATGCATCTCCGTAATCCACCATATCAAGCAAGCCATCACATTCTTATGGATTCATAACAGCCGCTTTTTTTTTTAAACAACCAACTTAATCATGAGGTAGACTGGTCCTTGGACATACAGAAAATTGACCAACAGCGAAAAATTTCGGCCCCGGTAAGCCTGCGCGGACTGCGCAGGCTGACCTGGGCCGAAATTTTTCGCAGATGCATTAAGCCCCCTTTTGACAGAGCACGCCTCATATTATATTTTGTTTCTGAGTGACGAACCAAAAATAGAAAGATTTAAAAAACGTAATGAGCTGCGTGCTGAAAAAAGGTTGTTTAATGCATCTCCATGATGTTTTATACCAAGCAAGTCATCATGTAATTATGAATCCAAATATCCATATTGTCCAAAACTGGCTCAATCATGAGATAGAATGGTCCTTGGACATGCAGAAAATTTACAGTAATAAAAAGTTGACCCAGGTCTGTCTGTACAGACTGCACTGGCTTACATGGGTCGTCGGATACCTTTTGCAGATGCATTCAGCCCCTCCCCCCCCCCCCCCTTTGTGCAGAGTATGACCGATATGAATGTTAGTCTAGAATGAATGGTGATATTCCATCCCAAGAGTTTCTTTCTTTCTTTGCTAATGTCTCAAATAGTACTGTTGTCAGTGTACATATCCATCATGCATTTCTGGTCGTTAGCACATTGCCAAATGTTTTTTTCTACATGTTTTTTGTGGTTGCTTTCCCACTAAACATTGTCGAAACAATACAGTCACAATGACTAGGGCCTGTATTCACAAAACATTCTTAAGAACATCCTTCTTAATATATTATTGTCAAAGAGTTTCTAAATTTGAAAGTAACTCGACTCCTTATTGGTTAAACCAAATGCTTTAGCCAATCAGAACTGTAACATCCAAGTTTCGAAAATCTTGGAGAATAAGACTAAAAATGTTCTTAAGAATGCTTGGTGAATCCAGACCCAGAAATCGTCAATATTTGGGAAGAATTTGGGCCAGCGATTTTAGCTTAGAATCCTTCCGCATTACATGCCCAACATAAGACAACTGAGCCACTGAGGCTCGGCAAATCCACTGAAAGCTTTGATTCCTCGAGAAGCTCTCAGAGGACCTTTCAAGATTCGTTTTAGAGCAAATTTGAATGGGACAACGCTACACCTCATGTAAAAGAGACGGGTCTTACAATATGTTACTTAGGTGGGGATTCTGAGACACTGTCACTCTGGATTAGAAATAATGCCGACATTATGCACTCAGACGTGACTTTGTCCCTTTTAATGAGCCATGCTCTAGCAAAAAGGGGCTTAATGCATCTCCCTGATTCATTGTAACAAGCAATTCTTTACATAATTATGGATCCATAACATACATTTTTTCTAACAACTGCGGCTGAATCCTAAGGTAGAAAGGTGCTTGGACATGCAGAGAGTTTACCAAAAGCAAAAAGTTTCGACCAAGGTCAGCCTGCGCAATCCGCGCAGGCTGACCTTGGTCATTACTTTTTGCAGATGCATTAAACCCCCTTTTCACACACCATGACTCAGTTCTAATCTATGGTTATTTTGACTGTATTGGTCTCACTATAATTCCTGAAAGTATTGTTCCCTCTCTGAATAAACCATAGCAGAACACGCTGCTAATAGCAGGAGGATAAAGAAGGATTTTTCGTGGCTACCAAAGTTTATGGAGGTTCTATTTCGAAAGGTGACCTGCCCCAAATAATACAATCTCGAGTTTAGTTCTCTTATCCCACTTTCATTTGACATCAACCCTAAACCTTGCGAACAAAATTGCAGCAGGCAGCTTCAACAAATAGTTGTAAAATATGGATTAGCATCAAGATTTAAGATTTAATTCATGAATACACTTGTAAAAAACATTGTTGCAAAAGAAAGATATTGGCCGTAAAGAGCAATTTCCTTGTTTGCCACAATGTTTCATAAGTTTCCTTCTGTAAGGCGCAGATGGTGATGTGTTAAGCAGGTGCCACACGATAAGCTGAATAATATGTTAAGATATGACGTCACGACCCAACTGATAAGTGAAAAAAAAAAAACTATTTGTCCTAGAATACAAATCCGCATTGTTTACTTCATCTTTACAGAAGCAAGACCTAGTTTTTTTTCCAGACAAGACAATAATGGTGTTCAGCTTGATTGCAATCAGCTTGCTTGCAAGCGCAATCACAGTGCAAGGTGATCTACTTAACTGTGCCAAAGCCTTCCCTGACTCAAAACTCACAGCCAGATACAACGAAACCATTGCGCATGCGGTCCATTCCATGACGGTCGAAGGTTTGAAACTGTTCAGCGAGAAAGCAACGGAGAAGAATTATGTTCCCACGGTGAACCAGGACTTGTCGATGCCGAACACCGTGCTGAACCATGCTCCACAAGACGGTATTGGACACGACTTTTCCACCCTGACGATGAATGTTATTGACAAGATTTTGTCCACACTCGGTAACTCGAAAGATGGTTTAGGTATGTAGATCTTATCTCTTCACCAAACAACAAAATTTTAGACCAGTCCAAATTGACAGCATTAATTTTGCAGACGACAAATTAAAAGTCGTTCGAATGACAGAATTTGTCTTTGATAGGGTAGAAAACATTGATGGAACAGGAGAAATGCGGGTTACCAGTATACTCTCCTGTCCCAACAATGTTTTCAAAAGCCTTCTCAGGGTCCTTAAAGGTCGGTATAGTGGTGTAAAGTGTTAGCTGGTTTTATGGCTTTGTTTAAAATGTCTGGGTTTCGATCAGCAAACATTTTTCTGAATTTCTGGATATTCATGGTTGACTTAAGGACAGGACCCTATCAGAATGGCTAGTCCGCAAAAATTTGAGGTGAGAACGCGGCGGCCTCGTTAAACGAACGGCCTAATCAGAGCATTGCTCGTAATCAAAAATCCCGTGCAAACTTCCGTCTTTTCTAGTTTCTAACATTATGGCAGTCTCACACTTGTGACGTAACAGTACATCAATTAGTATCTACCGGGAGTCAAGCTAAAATTCAGTGTCGGTTTTCAGACAAGATAAAATCTTCAATATTGCAATATGTATATTATGAGAAATTTAGTTTTAATTTAATTTCTCATGATATATATATTGCAATATACCAGGTACATTTATTAAATTATTTTATCATAGTTCTGCCACATATCTTGCATATTTTTGTTGAACAAATGACACTAGTATGAAAATATACCGATTGTGAAAACATTGTTGCGAAAGAAAGAAATCGCAATAAAAAAAAAAACCTATTCAGTCCAGGGAGGAAAAAACGATGAACATTTTGCAGTTTCAACACTAGTGATCGCCATTGGCAACAATACGCGGCAAAATTTGTGCTGGGAACTCCTAGGGTAAATATTCCTCTGCTTTATGAATGTTAAAGGTGTAGGGTTCGAGACTTGGAGAAACCGAATTCGATCCCAGTCAGAGACGCTGGAGTTTTCGTGGAAATGTCCTTTGGTTAGCCATTTAACCCTTTACCACACAATGACGACTTTTGACACCCCTGATAGAGAAGGCTTTTGAAAACATTGTGGGAAAAGGAGAAAATGCTGGTAACCAGCATTTTCTCCTTTTCCCACAATGTTTTCTACCCTAGCAAAGAAAAATCATTTCATATGATCCACATTGAAACTGTCCTCTGCAAATGCTTTCAATTCGGACAGGTCTAAAATTGGTCGTGTGGTAAAGGGTTAAGAGCCCTAGCCTAGTGCAGGTGAAATCTAGAACGCATATGAATAAGTTAGCAGCTTACAAGATTTACTGAACAGTTCTATCTCAAAAGCATGAGTTGTGAAAGGGGCTTTAATGCATCTGCAAAACCTAGCGATCCAGGTCAGCCTGCGCAGTCCGCACAGGCTGACCTAGGTCGAAGCCTTTTGCTTATGGTAAGTTTTCTCAGAATTCAGTCGAATGTTTGACAAAACGGATTTTGTGGATCAATAGTTATGTAAAGACTTATTTGGTTTAATGCAGTATACCCCCCTTTAGCCAGAGTAGTGCTCAATTAATTCTTTCAGGAGAACATTGGTCCCCAGTTGAGCGAGTCGCTCACGTGTTTCATATGTGGGATTTATGGTACAAAATAAAGGAATCTGTGTGGAATGACGTAACAGCCAATCCGCCATCTGACCAAATTTGTTCCTGCTTGGTCTCAGTTGAATTCAACGGAATCAAGGTAAAGTAACTGTGATCAAGTCTGTCCTAGGCAGTACAGTCTGTACGGTAATATTTCATAGGATATTGGCCCGGTACAACTGTTCGAAGTACGGCATATGCTCATAAAACCGATTGAATTTTGCAAGCAAAAGTGCTCTCAAACTGCATTAGAATCGCTTCAAGAAGGCGTCTTGAATCCAGTGATTTTCTTTTGGGGAAAGGGATACCCACTTCTTTAACTCGTGCCCTCGATACTCGGGAACCACTATTTCATATCTGTGCCATTTTTCAAGAGCCAACAACGGCCTTGTTATAATGATATTACATTCGATCAAGGCTCTAGCAAAAGGGGTGTTGATACATCTCCGACATGTATTATACCAATAAAGTCATCTCATAATTGGCCTGCAACACGTAAAAACGGGCATTCGGACATTTGCGTAAAGTGTCGTCTCGGATCAGCCTGCGCAGTCCGCGCAGGCTAATCCGAAACAACACTTTCCGTTTTTATGCAATTTTCTGTTTTGCGCAAGTCTACTGTAGCACAAAATCTAATGAAGTCGTAAAGTGCCGTCTCGGATTAGCCTGCGCGGACTGCGCAGGCAGATCCGAGACGACACTTTACGCAAATGTCCGAATGTCCCTTTTCGCGCGTTGCAAGCCAATTAGGGATCTATAAAATCCATCTTGTCTAACAACAAACTAAATAATCAGGTAGAATGGTCCTTCGACTCGCAGAAAATTTATCAAAAGCAAAAAGTTTCAACACAGGTCATGCTGCGCGGACTGCGCAGGCTTACCTGGGTCGAGATATTTTTGCAGATACATAAAAGTCCCGTTTCACAGAGCATGGCTCATTTGTGCTCGACCCATTCGGAACGAAGGACAATCTAAGTTGGTTTTACTTATTGCGTCAGTATGTAACGTTTTTTCAGGGTTTGTAGTCATAAATCATTATAGATACAATTTTAAATTTCAAAACTTGCATAACTGTTGACATACCTCGATATTTTGTGATATTTAACCTTTTGAAGTCCGTACTGTCAGATTTCTCATTGGGACCAACTGATGAATATAGAATCCTGAAATAGTTTAGAGGGATAATGTTGACTTTTTTTTGTGGTGCTGGTCTATGATAATAATTATCAGCTCTCTTTTGATTATAAACCAATCATTCTTACTTTTAGATATTACAAAAATACGGAGGGGGGGGGGGCTCTTGGCTTTTCACACCATAGATTTACCGTTTACTAGACAACAGAATTTTCGACTAGTCGAAATTGGAAAGACTTTCAGACGACGTATGAAATGTGGCTCAAATGTGGAACTTGGCTCTAAAGGATAGAAAATATTGCGGGACAAGGAGAAAATGCTGGCATCAGCAATTTCTCCTCTTCCCACAATGTTTTCAAAAACTTTCATTTTCAGAGCGCTAGAACACGGAATTGTGCTGCAAAGGGTTAAAAGTTATTTTCTACATAAATATTTCTCTTTTCAATTGCATCAATTTACATCATATCACTCTTTCCAAGAAGACGTTAAAAGCTTTTGGATAGCTATCACCTAGAGCTACACTTCAGCACACAAGCTGTAACATACGATTTTCTTTCGATACTCAAAATTCTGATTTTCTTCCTTACAACGCGTCTGTGATAGAGCGCTTGAACTTTCAATAAAAATTTCCTTGAAATATGCCTTCAACACGATGATGAAGCTCTGTAATACATTGTTACACGTAATTCTTTTTAATTCAAGTGATAGACAAAGAGTCCCGATCACTTACTTTGACAGGTGCACTGGGTTAACGGCGAAATAATTTTAAAATACATCTACATGTACCTGCAAATGCAGTCCTTGCAATGTTGATTTTCTTGCATATCTCCACATGACGAGTCTTAAAATATAAATAGAAGGGATTTCTCATTTTGTTTCATTCCCGATTTCTTTTTGTGTGATCTCTACCCATGTTGTTTACATCAGCAACGGAAGTAAGCAGCAGACGACAGCAATATACCACATGACGTCATATGTAAATCATGTGATCATAATATCCGGTTGCAAAGTCAAAGGGGTACAACATTTCATAAATATTCGGAAAATCTCATTTTATAACCTCCCTTGAAAGAAGCAACGCCGCTATTCAACAGACAAATGATTGATGCTCTGTTAAAAGAGGGTTTAATACATCTGCGAAAATCTAACCGCACACCACGCAGGTTGACCTTGGTCGATACTCTTTGCTAAAGGTAAATTTTACAGTTGACATTTCAAATAAAACGACAATTCAATTCTCATTATTCAGCTATTTATTTAGACAAAATGGATCCAAAATTATGACTTCCTTAGCGTAATGCATTATGAAGACGCATTTAACCTCCCCCTTTCCACCGCGCCACTCGTAAGTTCGTGTGTGTACCGGTGTGTGTGAATTATCGGTAGTCACGCCAACCCGTGTTTTATTCCCTACATTAATTAGAGACTATATTATTAGAGACTGTTAAATGAATAACATGCTGGCAATCTAACGAAACAAAATATTACAGTGGTAACAACAGTATGAAAAGAAGGCTATCAAAATTTAAAATAAAGTTACCTTGAAGTGTGAAAAAATTTAATCTTATCCAGCTCTTCCAACTGAAGTATGTGTCCTCATATTCCTAGTTGTATTTGTAGCTTGTGTTTATACAAAACCAGCTTAAAGGTTGCCAAAAACTTTCACATGTTTTCATTTGTCAAGATTTTTTCTGAAGCAAGTGAATGTGGCCTTGTTTTTCAGCAGTATTCGTGCTAGTGAAATTTTCACGTTTATGATCTCTCGGTAACACTATTCAAGGTAGATAACTGCTGAGTTTACCAATACTCTGTGTTGAGGTTGTTTCCCTTGGTTCATATTTTATTTTAGTTGCATTGGGTTACTCATCAATTATAAAATTTGAAAGCATTCACACAAAAATAATGCATGTTTTAAGTGATAAAATTTGTTTACAAATGGACAGAAAACTTTAAGGGAAAAGGAGATACTGCTGATTACCAGCATTTTCTCCTTTCCCAACATGTTTTCAAAAGTTTTCAACTTCAGGGTCATTAAAACTCAGAATTGTGTAATATAAGAGATAAAGGGTTGATCCATATTGTTTTTCAGGGTGCTGTGCGCTGGGTTGCTGATCACTACAAAACTGGAACACCCATTACCCTTTTGAACCGCCCGATTCCAAAACTCACTGATGCCAAGACATGGGGAGTGTGGAAAGATCGTCTGCTCCATTACTACACACCAGAAGCGCTTCATGATGCTGCTATGTATCTACATTGTGTCTCCAAATTCTGGTGAAATAACTTTTGTGTAATTGTGTAATTCTTGTCATTACATTGCACAAAATGTCTACTGACAGTGACTTTGTGTTTGTATCTAGCCCTTCCCCTTTCCACTAATTTTTTTTTTTGCCACAATGGGCAATTTTAAATCTTTACCACTCTTCAACTCTTTGCCAGAATTCTTTAACCCTTTACCAAACAAGCCCTGGTTTTAACGACCCTGGGAAAGAAGCTTTTTGAAAACATTGATGAAAAAACATTTCCAACAATGTCTTCTACTCTATTAAGGACAAATTCCGCCATTTGAGCCACTTTTGAATTGTCGTCTGCAAATGTTTTCAATTTGGCCAAGTCTAAAATTTTGTCATTTGGTAAAGGGTCAAGAAGTTTCATTCTCTGATGGTATTTTAAAGATGTGGGGTAATTTCTATAAAATTTGTTTCACTCTTTTTACCAAATGACAAAATTTCATACCTGCACAATATGAAAGCATTTGCAGACAACAATTTGAATGTAGCTCAAAAGAGTGTTTTCTGTCTTTGATAGGGTAGAAAACATTATGGAAAAAGGAGAAATTGCTGGAAACTAGCATTTTCTCCTTTTCCCACAATGTTTTCAAAGGACTTCTTCCTCAGGGTCGTTAAAACTTGGGATTGTGTGGTAAAGGGATAAGTGCTTCAGACTTTGAGATAAGTTTTCCTTGGATTAGGATTCAATCTATGACCTGTGTTTTACAAGCTCTATCTGCCCAGCCTGGAAGCTCAGTTTGTATCACTCTGGTCTTGAAACCAAGGCACTGTGGGCTTGATTCCCCCACCATGACTAGATTCTATCTAGGAACTGATGATAGTCATCGCTACAAGATTCAATGCTGAACATTGTTTTGGTAATGTTAATGAGGGAAAGCAGCCAGTAACTTGAAAAGACTGTTGTGCAAAATACTGGTAACAGAGAGTCTGGGAAAGCATGGATAGGTGCACTGACTGCCTTAATATAACTGAAATAATGCTGAGAACTGCATTAAACAACACAGGGACAAACAAAAAATACAAACTCTGTTGATGACTGACTGGGGCCTTGCAGCTACAGAAAGGAATAACGGACTATGAAAGTCTTTTAAAAAGCACAACAATAAAACCTCAACTAATTATGAAAGTTTTTAATACTTTTTGTATTGTGTCTGTGAAAAAAAAGCAATGAATACACATAAATTAAGATCAGCATATAATAGAAAAATAATTATATAAATGAAAGTAATCAACATAGCAAATCTATACACCGTTACAGAAGAACATCTTGCCATTATTTATAAACAAGCAGGATAATTCAAGCCTTCAACCCTTCACCATACAATCCCGACTTTTATTATCAAATTTCAAAGAATAAAACTATTGAAAACATTGTGGGAAAAGGAGAAAATGCTGGTTACCAGCATTTTCTCCTTTTCCTGAAATGTTTTCTAGTTTTTCAACCACATATACCATCATTTGAGCATCATTTAATTTGTCGTCTGTAAATTTTTTTTTTCAATTTGGACCAGTCTGAAATTTTTTCATTTGGTAAAGGGTTAAAAGACAATCCTGTGTTTGAATTCTTTACAGAACAATGCAGTAAACAATCCTAGCAAAATAAATTTTGAAATGGCCCTAAACACCATACAAGCATAAGAAAATCTGATTGGTTTTGACTTTTGTGGATAGTATAGGTCATGATCACTGATCAACTTTGTCCAACACGATTCTATCTTCTGGTAAAACAGCCGTGGATCTATAAATGCAAAATCTGGATTTTTTGTGTTAAAAGGAGGTGTCCATTTTATAATTGTGTTCAGTTGCTTAACTCTTTACCAAACGACAAAGTTTTAGACCTGTCCAAACTGAACGAATTTGCAGACGACAAGTTCAGTGTAGCGCAACTGACATGATTTGTCTTTGAAATGGTAGAAAACACTGTGGGAAAAGGAGAAAATGCTGATTATCAGCATTTCTTCTTTTTCCCTCAATGTTTTCAAAAGGCTTAATACTAAGGGTTGTTAAAACTCTGGATTGCATAGTAAAGGGTTGACCCTTCCCCAAACAATCCAATGTTTTATCTCTTTACCACACAATCCTGAATCTTAATTACCCATACCAAGAAGGTATTTAAAAACATTGTGAAAAAAGGAGAAAATGCTGGTGAACAGCATTTTCTCCTTTTCCCACAATGTTTTCTACCCTATAAAAGACAGAAATCATCATTTGCACTACATTTAATTTGCATCTGCAAATGCCTTGAATTTGGTTGGGTCCTAAATTTTGTTGTATGGTAAAAAGTTAAAGTTGAAATGCCTTCAATTCAGACAAGTCTAAAAATTTTGCTGTGTGGTAAAACATTATTAGAAAACAAGAAAATCCTAACCAAATTAACCCCTCAACTTAATGAACAAGAGTGCCGTCGTCACAATATACGCCGTCACATGGCTGCTATTTAAAGCAGCTACCTATAGAGACTAAAGTGTTGGTATTTCTAGCACCTGCCTGGGTAGCTCAATGGATATACTGTGTTACTTGTGATCTAAAAGGTTTACACATAGACTGATGGATGGACAGACAGATGCACTACGGATGACAGGCCATGACATAAGCCCCTCTAGACTTCATCCAGTAGAGCTAAAAACTTGGAAAATTAAATTTGACATGAAGCCCCCTTTTTCCATGACACAGCAATAAATTAAAAAAACCCTGACAATATGCGCTAGGTCACATGATCTGTGAAAATTTCATCCAAATCCTTTGAGATATGTCCAGTAATTAAAGAGATACTGGTGAAAAATGAAATATAACATGAAGCCCCCTTTTTCCGTGACGCAGCTATAAATCGCAAAACCTTGACAATATGTGCTAGGTCACATGATGAGAAACATTCTGTGAAAATTTTATCCAAATCCGTCAAGAAATGTGGGAGGAGTTGCGTTCACAAGAAATGGAATGAAATATAACATAAAGCCCACTTTTTCCATGACACAGCTATAAATCGCAAAACCTTTACAATATGCGCTAGGTCACATGATAAGAAACATTCTGTGAAAATTTTGTCCACATATATCTGGAAATGTGGGAGGAGTTGCGTTCACAAGCAATGGAATAAATAGAATATGAAGCCCCCTTTTTCCATGATGCAGCTATAAATCACAAAACCTTGACAATATGCGCTAGGTCACATGATGAGAAACATTCTGTGAAAATTTTTTCCAAATCCGTCCAGAAATGTGGGAGGAGTTGCGTTCACAAGAAAAGGGACGTACGGACGGAGAAGATGACGCCAATATACGTCGCCTTTGGTGGCATATAAAAAAACATTACACTCATCCAAATTGAAAATAGATCAAGACCAAATGATTAGAGGTTGCTCATATAATGAGATTAGTCCTTGAAAGGGTGAAAAATATTGTGAAAACAAGAGGGCCATGATGGCCCTGGATCGCTCACCTGAGTCAATATGCAAAATTCACTCTACGTGCATAATTCAATTTCTGACTAATTGTAAGGTCAATTGAGCTTAAAATGTGGCCTCTAGAGTGTCCACAAGGAATCTCCGTAAGTTGACCTAGTAACCTAATTTATCACCCCACGTGACCCAATTTAGGACTCCTCAAAAAATTTATCAAGACAAACATTCTGGACAGTTTTCAAGCTAATTGAGCAATAAATGTGGACTCTAGAGTGCCCACAAGGTATTTCTCTAATTTGACCAAGTGACCTAGTTTATGACCCCGGGTGACCCAAATTTCAAACTCATCCAATATTTCATCAAGACAAACATTCTGACCAATTTTCAAGTCAATTGAGCAAGAAATATGACATCTAGAGTGCCCTAAAGGTATTTCTTTAATTTGACCTTGTGACCTAGATTATGACCCCAGGTGACCTAATTTTGAACTCATCCTAGATTTCATCAAGACAAACAATTTAACCAATTTTCAATTCAATTGAACAATAAATGTGGCCTCTAGAGTGCCCACAATGTATTTCTTTAATTTGACCTAGTGACCTAGTTTATGACTCCACATGACCCAATTTAGAACTCATCTGAAAATTTATCAAAACAAACATTCTGAACAATTTTCAAGTCATTTGAGCAATGAATGTGGTCTCTAGAGTGCCCAAAAGGTATTTCTTTAGTTTGACCTTGTGACCTAGTTTATTATCCCAGTTGACCCAAATTCAGACTCATAACAGATTTCATCAAGACAAACATTCTGACCAATTTTCAAGTCAATTGAGCAAAAAATTTGGCCTCTAGAGTGCCCACAAGGTATTTCTTTAATTTGACCTTGTGACCTAGATTATGACCCCAGGTGACCCAATTTTGAACTCATCCTAGATTTCATTAAGACAAACATTTTAACCAATTTTCAAATCAATTGAACATTAATGTGGCCTCTAGAGTGCCAACAAGGTATTTCTTTAATTTGACCTAGTGACCTAATTTAAGACCCCACATGACCCAAGTTCAGAATCATGTGAGATTTTATCAAGACAAATATTCTGATCAATTTTCAAGTCAATTGAGCAAAAAATGTGGCCTCTAGAGTGCCCACAAGGTATTACTTTGACCTAGTGACCTAGATTATGACCCCAGGTGACCCAAATCCAAACTCATCCGAGATTTTATCAAGACAAACATTCTGACCAAATTTCAGGTCATTTGAGCAATAAATGTGGCCTCTAGAGTGCCCACAAGGTATTACTTTAATTTGACCTAGTGACCTAGTTTATGACCCCAGGTGACCCAATTTCGAACTGACTGACCAGGTTGTGCTCAGGTGGGCTAACAAACTTAGAACAGGTTCACTACATACCAAATAACAAAGCTCTATGCCTTCCAGTTTTAGAAAAGAAGAATTTTAAAGTTTTCCTTCTTTGTTCCTATGTTTGAACTTGTGACCCCCGGGGCAGGGCCAGTTTTGACCCCAGCGGTATCATCTGAACAAATTTGGTAGAAGTCCACTAGGAGATGCTACATACCAAATATCAAAGCTCTACACCTTCCAGTTTTAGATAGGAGAATTTTAAAGTTTTCCTTCTTTGTTCCTATGTTAGAACTTGTGACCCCAAGAGCTGGGTCAGTTTCGACCCCAGGGGCATCATATGTACAAACTTGGTAGTGGTCAACTAAGAGATGCTACATACCAAATATCAAAGCTCTACACCTTCCAGTTTCAGAGAAGAAGAGTTTTATAGTTTTCCTTGTTTGTTCCCATGTTCAATTTTGTGACCCCCGGGGCAGGGCCAGTTTTGATCCCAGGGGCATCGTATGAACAAACTTGGTAGAGGTCCACTAGGAGATGCTACATACCAAATATCAAAGCTCTACGCCTTCCAGTTTCAGAGAAGAAGAATTTTAAAGTTTTCCTTCTTTGTTCCTATGTTCGAACTTGTGACCCCCGGGGCAGGGCCAGTTTTGACCCCAGGGGCATCATATGAACAAACTTGGTAGAGGTCCACTAGGAAATGCTAGATGCCAAAGCTCTACGCCGTCTAGTTTCAGAGAAGATTTTCAAAGATTTTGCTATTTTTTTCCTTTTTGTTGCCATGGCAACCAGAGTTATGGGTGGAATTCAATCTCTTGAACAACTTTGGTAGAGCTTCACCCAAGGAACATCCCTGCAAAGTTTCATTAAGATTGGCCAAGCGGTTTAGGAGGAGAAGATGTTTAAAGGAATTGTGGACAGATGGACGCCAGACAACGACTGATCACAATACCTCACCTTAGCATTTCGTGCTCAGGTCATCTAAAAAGGAGAAAATGCTGGATACTAGAATATTGTCCTTTTTACTGAATGTTTTCAATTGCTATAATTATTTCACTTCATTGTTTGGTTAAGGGGTTAACTTTTTACAACACAATCCTTTTCTCAGACAAACTCCAACATTTAACCCTTTATCACACAATGCCGATTTTTAACGACCCTGGGAAAGAAGCCTTTTGAAAACATTGTGGGAAAAGGAGAAATGCTGGTACCCAAAGTTTTCTACTCTATCAAAGAAAAAATTGCACGATTTGAGCCACATTGATATTGTTGTCTGCAAATGCTTTCAATTTGGTCAAGGCTAAAGTTCTGTCATCTGGTAAAGGGTTAACAGACAGTTGATTTGTAGTCTGCAATTGCCTTCAATATGGACAACTCTAAAATTTTGTCATTTGGTAAAGAATTGAAGCTTCATAAGGATTACTTTAACCTGTTAGCACACAATCCCGACTCTTAACAACCCTGAGACAGAGAGCTGGTAACCAACATTTTCTTCTTTTCTGACAATGTTTTCTACCCTTCCAAAACCAAATTTCAATTTTTGAGTCACATTTGCTTTGTTGTCTGCAAATGCTTTCAGTTTGGACAAGTCTAAAAATTTTTTGTTTTGCAAAGAGTTAAAGCATTACACAGATCAATTTAAGTAGTTTCAAAGTTTTTGAACAAATGTCTCGCTCTGAACATCATGTTTACAAACACTGTCTAGACTGGACAGCGAGAAATATCTATTGTTATCAAACATTTTACTCCGCAACTGTTCTTTTGATTCCTCGCTTTTACACCGTCTGATTGGTCGCTTCAAAAGTCCACTATTAGGGGTTCGACAAGCTCCATCAGAAGAATCTGACCAATCATCTTCCGTGTGGCTATTTCCATTATTCCCTGACCCTGTGTATGGTTTCTTGTAAGTTTTCGAAGTTTTACTAGGCACTTTCTGTTTCGTTTGATTGTCTTTGTCAGCACCATGACGCGGATGGAATGCTCTCTCAAGTTCAGACTCCATGCTAGCTGCAAGGTCAATATCAGATAAAGGACGGAAAATATCACCGCTGTTTCCTGAATTCTCATCACTGGCTGGTGGAGGTGTTTCATACCCATCACTATTTTCACAATCTGTCACTGCTATGTCAATATCAGTTTCATCTGCAATGTCATTAAAATGTTCCACATCACCTTGGAAACTAATTCTATTATCACCCTGGAAACTGACCCGAAAATTATTATCATGAAAGCTAGATCTTTTGTCATCCTGAGCAAAAGCTGCGTTTGAAACTCCTCTAGATGTGTGAGGTATATCTACCCTATTTTTCTTAGTTTCATTTATGTGACTGACATATGGTGAAGCACTGACATTATTCACATCACTTGACCTTGAAGACATTGAATTACTATCAAGGTCATACTGATTCCCTGGAACCATTTCATCCTCCCTTCTAATCCTAACAAATCCATCTTCGACAACTAGCATTGATGGTTTAGGTTTACTTACTTTCCGGACCAATAAGGTAGCATCTGGATCTGTGTATTTCTCTGCAGTATGAGGTGGATACGGTGCACTGGTATCAGGCAAAGAGCACTTTTTTAGCTTAAGTTTTTTCAGCCAGCCAAGATGGTCAGTTTCAGATGTTGCGTATTGGTCCATACTCATGGAGGCCTCATCCCTGTGTGTGTTCAAGTCAGCACAACACAGGTATCTACATGGCAATGCTTTCAAACAAACTTTGTCTTTGTACTTCTTTTTGTATGTATATTTCAAAGGTTGAGAAGCAACATATGCAATACTTGAACACATTGCTATTTCCAAACATCGAACAATTGAGTGGTAAGCCCACCATGGCCACGGTTCAGGCTTATCAGTTCGCATCAGTCCATATACACCAAACATTCCATACAGCTCAAAACAAACACAAGCAAGACCAAAGAAGGAAGACACTAAAGTCACCTTCACAGCCAGTCCAAGTCTGTATTTCTGTTGAGGAGGTTTCTCCTGAAAGCCCTGAGTAATGTTATTTTTTCTGTCATGCATGCTGTTCCTTCTTAATGTTTCCTGTCTATTTATTGCACTTTGATACAATTTTTTAAATATAACCAAATACCCAATAAAGATTATGAGTCCCCAGAAGATAAAGAATGATTGGCAAATCAGTAACATCACAGCTGCAGTGGAAAACAGCCCCACAATAATATCTGTGGCAAAGGATAATGCAAAATGTAACCCAGTAATTAGTAACAGCACCCATAATTTTTGCACTTTTTCAGAAAGCACACGAACTCTAACTGCAAGAAGCAATGCATAGAATAAGATACTGAACACTGCTGTAAGACAAGGAAACACAGTACTGTACAGAAAATAATCCAACACAATTGGAAATGTTGCCAATGAATTGTAAGCATCAATTAACAAATATGATGCACGAAATAGGCATATGAGCATAACTAGTACTTGCAGAGTCATAAAATAATGTCTGCTGAGTAAATGGTCCATTTTCCAGAGCTGAATAACACAAAATAAGCAATACAATCCGAGAAATGTAAATGAAATACCAAAAAAATATATATGGAATTCCCATGCTTGTTTCCACTCAAGTTTTGCTACAGGCCAATCAGGACCTGGTTCCGCAAAAACATCAAAATTAAAACCTACTTCAGTTTCAACAGGGTCTGTTTCACCTTCAGGCTCAGCTGTTGGATAGCCTGTTTCTGGTTCAGGAGTAGGAGGGTGTGTTGAACTTACTGCCTCTGGCTCAGAGGATGGAGTAAATGTTAGAGTATCATTTCCTTCTTCTTCAGAAAGAGGAGGTGCTTCAGTGGTAGTGTTTGTTTTTTTTGTAGGAGTATTGACATATGTTTCTGGTTTTGTTGAAGTTTTCTCTACTTTTGAAGTAGTTACAGACGTTTTTTCTTCTGGCTTAGATGTTGATGTGAGGTCTGGATGGACTAAAGAACTGTTGCTTACTGGTCCTCTGTAAGATGTTGTTTGAGATTGAGGCATTTGAGTTGTGTTGGTGTATTTCACAGTGGCTGAAAATGCCTTTGGTTGTGTGGTTGAACTTTTTACATCAACTTTTGTTTCTGTGATAGACTGTGTTGGTTCAGGTGTTATGTTCACACTCAGTGTTGCAGGCTGTGCCAATGTAGAATTGCTATATTCTGAACTATTTGTATCTCTACCTGGTGTGTCCACAGGTGCAGGGGAAGGCTCTGGTTCAGAGAGTGGGATTTCAGAATCTTCTCCCTCACTTGTTGTACTAGGACTTGTGGTAGTTGGTGTTCCTGATACTGTGTAATGTTCACCATGACTACTATCCTCAGTAATATCTAGAGCAGACGTAGTCACTCTCCTGGTTGTTGTGTCTGTAACATTCATTATTGACTGTTGTGTGGTTGAAATAACAGAGTTGTTTACAGGCTGGTCCAGTGAAGTAAAATTAGTTGTTGCCAAAGGTTCTGTAGTGAACGTTTTTGTTGTGTCTTTCAATGAGTCTGTTGTAACAACTTCCTCTTCATGAGACACTGTTTTTATGGAAGTGGAAGTTACTGGACTAAATGGCACATTTGACACAGATGTTGTAATTGGAACTGTAGTCATTACATTAGAAGTCACAAAAGACTGTGTATTATTTAAATGATCTAGTGATTCTGTAACACTATTAGGACCTGTTAGTGACGTGTTTGTAATTTGGGAATGTGTTGTATTACTATAAGAATCGCCTTCCACAACATTTGACAAAGGTGAAGTTGACACTGGACTAGAAACTGATGCAATAGAGGACGATAAAGGATTTGCTGTAGAGATACTACTGTTAAAAGTTCCAGTTAAAATGTTATCTGTGGCATTGTCTTCCTTTGGAATTACACTGCTATCTAAAGTTTTATTAGTAACTGTTGGATGACTAGTATCTGTCACATTATCAACTGATGTTACAGGTGAGGTTACATGCTCTGTTAAGGTAGTATTAGACTTGGTAGATTTAGTTGATGAAGCATCCTCTTCCACAATCACATCTGTCCTTGTCTGTGTAGCAGCAGGGGAAGTAGTGCTGATATCACTTATAGCAGATTCTGTCACTGTATCATGTAAGTCATCTGTTGTTTTGGTAACAGCAGTACTGTTCTCTGGTGTATCTGTTGTACCATTAGTATCTGTATTTGAGGTTCCATTAAGCTGATTTACACTCACATTTTCACTGAAATTTTGGCCAACACCATGTAATGTGATATACTCTAAAACAGTAGATGGATTAGCATTTGTTACTGTGTCAGTAGTGTTTATGCCACTACTATTCCCATCATCAGCTGCTCTTTTCACTACATTATATACCAAGTATCTGTCTTCACCTTTAAACGTCTTTTCTTCCACAGCATTTGCAATGCCACCATTATGAACTGCATGATCTCTGAACACATGTAGGCACAGCAGGATCAGTATCCAGCACCGCATCACAGGTAGAGTAGTGCGAGTTGCTTATACATGTAGTGTCATCATTAAAAGTGGCTTTACCACTATATTCCACCTTGATATCATCCTACTGCAGATCATCAAAAAACATTTCTTGTCTTTCCATGCATTTCTGAAAATAGAAAAAGAAGAAAATCAGCTATTTATTAAACAATCCTTTTCCCACAATGTTTTATACCATTTCAAAGACTAATTTCATCAATTGAGTCACATCTACTTTGTTGTCTGCAACAGCTTTGAATTTGGACAAGTCTTTAATTTTGTTGTTTCCTGAAGCGTTCAATATTTACTTCTCAATGAAGATCTGAAGTTGTATTCATGTTTCATTCTAAATTTAATTGTGAATTCAATGGACCCATCCAGTTAGCTTTGAGATTCTGTTTCATCACGTTAAATTGCTAGTCATGGACTTTGGAATTAGAGCAACAGTTAGAAGTGTTGCTGAAGAGTGTTGGTCTCTGGGAAAATTTCTCTCATAAGCCTTCACCACACAATCCCAAGTTTTAACGGCCCTAGGGAAGAAGTATTTTGAAAGCCTTGTGAGAAAAGGAGAAAATGCTAGGAACAACATTTTCTCACAATGTTTTCAATACTTCCAAAGAGAAATTTTAGTTTATGAGTAACATTTAAATTGTCATTTACAAATGTTTCAAATTTGGACCAGTCCATTTTTCTCGTCTGGTAAAGAATCACGCCTCAAACAGCAAATTACAAACTTAGATGCTTTTGCAGGGATTGCAGATCAACGATCAGACTGTACAGAAAACACAGACTTATCTTAGATCCACACTGCCCAATATTTTGTCAGAAACAAGCCTTGAATTTATCACAATACCATCTCTCCTGCAGGCTATATGCCCTAATCATACAAAATAAACATATTTCATACCCCACTTAGAAAGAGAACACAACCTTCTTCCAAACACTTTTTTTCTATTATTAACCAGATACATTACAAAAGTCTATTCTTTTTTACTTCCCTACAGTTGACATCTATTGAAAATAATGTGATAACAGGAGAAATTTCTCATTTAGCAACAGTGTTTTTGAAAGGAGTCCATTGAAAAAAAAAAAAGACCGCAAGTTGTCTGCAAGTTATAAAATAAAACTTTTTATGAGTAAAAAAGTCCTCCAAGTATAAAACTTCTTTTTTTTTCATCTGATACACTGTTTCATAAACACTATTTTTATCATATATCTCTAACTAGCATGTTCATGAATGAAGGAGCTCCCAAATCAATTTGGTTTTGACCACCTATCACTACCCCAGTATTTCACAGCTGCTGGTCTGTCAATCAATGACAGGTCAGGTCATAAACACATGCACTTAAGAGTCTGGAAACTGCACAGGGCTTCATTCCAGTCATACATTGTATTCCTACACCCTGGACATCATGTCAACACTGACATTCTATTAACTCTTTACCTAACAACAAAATCTTAGACTAGTCCAAATTAAAGGCATTTGCAGATGACAAATTAGATATGGCTTAAATGATGGGATTTGTCTTTGATAGGGTTGAAGACATTGTGGGGAAAGGAGAAAACGCTGGTTACCAACCTTTTCTCCTTTTCCAACAATGTTTTCAAAAGCCCTCCTCAGCATAGGATTGTATAGTAAAGGGTTAAAGGCAAAACTGGTCAAGTCAGGTCAGCCAAACAAAAGGACAATTAGTACAAAAATATGTGAGG
This sequence comes from Hippopus hippopus, assembly GCA_946811185.2. Classification (NCBI taxonomy): domain Eukaryota; kingdom Metazoa; phylum Mollusca; class Bivalvia; order Cardiida; family Cardiidae; genus Hippopus; species Hippopus hippopus. Next base: position 7,367,716 of record OX328102.1, on the reverse strand, counting down.
AATACTTCCATTTTCAGGTTTTGTCTGTCATTGTTGGGGATTGTTATGGACTCCCTGTCGAAATCTTGTAAATAGACCCAAATGGAATTAAAGGAATACTGGCAAACCTTTCAGGAGCCAAAATAAAAGAAAAGGACATTTTTAAACATTAACCTCTTACCACACAACCCTGTATGTAACGCTCTACCAGACAACAAAGTTTTTAGATCTGTCTACATTGAAAGCACTTGCAGACGACAAATTAAATGTGGCCAAAATGATGGGATTTGTCTTTCAAAAGGTAGGATACATTGATGGAAATAGAAAAAATGCTGGTAACTAGCATTTTGTCCTTTTCCCACAATATTTTCAAAAGGGTTCATTTTCAGGGTTGTGGAAACATGGGATTTCTTTGGTAAAGAGTTAAAAGGCCCTGGGAAAATAAGTCTTTTTAAAACATTGTGGGAAAAGGGATAAACTGCTGGTTATTACATGTACCAGTATTTTTTTATCTTGTTACAATGTTTTTCACTTTTCAAAGACATTTGAGGCACATTTGTCATCTGCAAATGTTTTCGAAAATGGATGACTCAAAAGTTTTCATCTTGTAAAGAGTTAAATCAGAATTAGGCCCCTTTTAGAAACTAGCCCATGGTTTACTTCTGTAACAGTCAACAGCAAACTGCAAAACCTGAAGACCAGAGCCAGACAAAATTAATGGGAAAATTATTTTTTTAATCTAAAGATAGAAAACAAAAAATTTTGGTAAACGGGGTAATTTCACACAGGGTGCAATTCTTCCATTTGTCAAATTATTTTCAGAAGGTAAACAAGAGGTTCATAATGGCCTGAAGCGCTCCACTGGCCATGAACCAGTGGATTTGTGAAGATGTTGTGGCCTAACATCATGTCAAACAGATGACAACAGTTTCTAGACTTTATTGTGTAACAAAAAAACGATAAAAGAAAACTAACCAACAAATACGCAAGTATGATAAGTATGTTTGCTTCTTTGTTTGTTTGAAATCCTAAGTTGACACAACAATTTAGACTCACCTCAGCAAAATAAACATACTTAATTCAGTTAACAGACTTAAACTCATCATTTTGCTGAGATGAATTTGAAATATTGTGTCAACCCAGAATATGAGAACATTACTAAAGAATATTTTAAATTGGTCCAAACTCAAAGCATTTGCAAATGATACATGTAGCTGAAATGATTGAAATCGTTTCTGAAAGGTTAGAAAACATTGTGGGCAAAGGAGAAAATGCTGGTTACCAGCATTTTCTCCTTTTCCTTCAATGTTTTCAAAAGTGTTATTTCCTAGGTTTTGAAAACTATGGATTGTGTGGTAAAGGGTTAAAATACCAGTTTGTTTTGTAGAAAGTGAGAAATATGCACGATCCAAATGGATACAATTTGTATGGGAAAAGTTGATTTTCAGCATCATTGAAATAGCAAATGAAAAGATTAGATCTTCACTTGAAGATTGAAAACTTGCATATTTTGTTAACATAAATAAGCTGCCCTACAGTGCATCAACCCTTCATCAAACAATCTTGGGAAAGAAGCCCTAATAGTTATGAAGTTATGAAAACACAGCGGGAAAACGAAAAAATGCTGGTAACCAGTATTTTCTCCATTATCTGCCATGATGCCTGTTTATTTTGCTGAGTTAAGTCTGAAACATCAGCTCAGGTTTTGAGAATGTTACTTAAATAAGTTAATGCTTGAGAAATATGTCTAAAATAACAAATTCAACTTAATTCAGCAAATGCAACGTTTAGCTGATTTGAGAACAATAACAGACTTCAGTTTTTTCATGCAACCTGGTCCTTTTTTTTTTTAACAACCCTTGGGAAGAAGGCTTTTGAAAACATTAAAGAGGCCCTGATACTCATTTTCAGCCAGTTTTAACTCATTTTGTCTTTATTTTATCAAACTATAGTCATTCTCATATCTTCATGCCAAATATTGCGCCTCACGGTTGCAAGGTTGCTTAGATTACGGTCGATAGAAAATGCATTTCGCGGAGTTGCGGCCTTCCATGTAAACAGACTCGTCGTTTCCGGTTTTTGAATCGAAGATTTCGATATGTCCTTTATACACTCGGTTTGATTCGTATGATGATCATGCATTCTGTCATGTGACTATCCGATCGTCAGCCAGTTTTCTTCTGACCTATGTTCGGTTTCTAATACAAATCTCTATGTTTCTTTTTTTCAAGTACACCATATATGTCAGTTATTTATCCATGTTTACACAAAGGACTGATTTCTGTACCATTCTAAATTGTTTGAAATTTAATAGCGTTTTTGCTCACCGGCTGTAGACGGGCATCTTTAAAGGAAGAGAAGAAAATGATTGTAATTAGCACTTTCTCATTTTCCCACAATGTTTTATACCTTTAACTTGACAGATCTCATCATTTGAGCTGTCTAATTTGTTGTCTTCATATGCTTTTAATATGGACAAGTCTAAAATTTTGTCGTTTGGAATCTGTTTTAACCCTACGAAACCACAAAATTTTAGACTTGTCCAAATTGAAAGCAACTGCAGACGAGTGTCAAATTAAGGCAGCTCAAAACACGAAATAATCATGTCCTTGATAAGGTAGAAGACACTGAGGGAAAAGGAGAAAATGCTGATAACCAGCATTTTCTCCTTTTCCCACAATGTTTTCAACAGGCTTATTTCTCAGAGTTGTTAAAAGTCAGGATTGTTTGGTTAAAGCACCCTTGACATGTATAGATGTTGATAGAGCCTGAGGGTCACAGATATGTCATAGCTTTTCAAATTGATTATAAAATCTTTCGTTCATAACACTTATGTAGTCATTTTAACCTGTCAAAACAAATTGGATGGTTTACTGACAATGAGTGATATACCTTTTTTTTGCAGTAAGAAATAGCACAGCACTTTGGAAAACATAAAGGAAAAAGGAGAAATTGCCACAATGTTATTTACTAGTATATATATTCATGCAATAACCGTAATTCATTTTGAATGGCATATACAAGGTCTGACATATGTTTAAAACACACTATAAAATGCAGAGAGCTTCTTTCACAATACGCCTCTTTTGAAAAAGTGGCAAAAAGTTTGAGAAATTACTCAATTTTTTTTTTTCTTGGGTAGAGAAAGTCTCAGGTTCTGTGTGGCTCAGTGGCAATGTGAAGGACTCTTGACCTGGAGGCTCAAGGTTCAAGCCACACCTGGTTTTTTGTGTGAATGTCCTTGGGCAAGGGTTTAGAGCCCTAGTGTAGTACCCTCAAAACCAAGGACATACATTAATATATGAGCTGTCATCGTAATATGACTGAGATAATGATGAAAGCAGCGTAACACACCATTTAGTCAATCATGAATTTTTCTTAAGCCACAACATTTTTATATGTAATCAGGGAGTCCGCCACATACAGCATATTTCAAACGATACGACTATGGTCAACCTACTTGAAAATGAATTAAATGAAAAGTTATCATGTATAAACTCTTTACCAGGCTATATTATTTCAGACTGGTTTCCAGTATTTTCTCCTTTTCCCATCATGTTTTCAAAAGGTTTCTTTCTCAGACACATTAAAATTTGGGGTTGTTTGGTAGAAGGTTAAGGAGATTGATAGCATATTTACATTAATAGCACTGGTGCCAAAATGCCATTATGCTAATTGTGAAACAGGTGCTGTAGTCTTAACCAATTACAATACAGACTAATTTTAGACCAACCCAAACAACAAAAAGTGACACAAAGGAGAATTAATTATGGAAAAGAAAATACAATTTTTAGTACTGTGTAAAAATATTCCTTGTGATATACCCCCTTTCGGAAATTTTGTTATCTGGTAAGGCTATAGTACCTACTTTTTACCCTTTCGAACACAAACTTCATAATTTGAGCAACATTTGTCATCTGCAAATGCTTTTAGTTTGGATAATTCTAAAATTTTTGATGTTTGATCAAGAGTTAACCCTTTACAAGACAATTCCCCCAGTTTTAATGACCCTGTGGAAGAAGCCTTTCAAAAAACATTATGGGAAAAGGAGAAAATGCAACAAAGCCAAATTCAATTATTCAAGCCACGGTTATTTTGTCGTCTGCAAATATTTTCAATTTGGACAAGACCACATTTTTTGGCATGTGGTAAAGAGTACTCTTTACCATAAGAGAAAAATTTAGTCTTGTCCAAATTGAAAGCATTTGCAGACGACAATTCAAATGTGTCTCAAATGATGGTATTTGTCTTTGATAGGTTAGAAAACATTGTGGAACGAGGAGAAAATGCTGGTTACCAGCATTTTCTCCCATTCCCACAATGTTTTCAAAAGGCTTCTTCCTCAGGGATCCTTAAAACTCGGGATTTTGTGGTAAAGAGTTAAGCCAAACAATTCAATGATCCCTGTGGAAAAAGTGATAGTGTTGGCATGACTGAGGTTGGAGGTTGAATTATCAAGAAAACCTCAGCAATCTGGAGGTAACTCAATCCTGTTTGCTTCAATAGTATTCTTCTCTACTCCCAGGCTTATCTGTTTACAGCAATGCTTCAAGCTTCATTTCTGTTTAGGTGTGGCTAATCTTAATCCTTAAGCTGCTAAGCGAGACTCACTGACCTTTTGCCGACAGTGTAGATAAAGATCAGACTGCACAGAACATGCAGTCTGATATTTGATCTACACTGGCCAATAGGGTGATATTTTTTCTTTGATACAGCAATCTTTGAATTATTTAACTATTGGCTTTAAAGTTCATTTGATATATTTAGCTGGTTAAGTGTTAACTCTTTCCCAAATGATAAAATTTTTGACTGGACCAAATTGAAGGCATTATACAGACAACAAACCATATGTGGCCCAAATGACTAGTTTTACTTCTGCAAGAGTTAAAAGCATGGTGGGAAAAGAAGAAATTGCTGGTTGCCAGCACTTTTTCCTTTTCCCACAATGTTTTCAAAAGTCGTCTCCAATAGGGTTGTTAAAACTTCGGGAAAGGGGGGGGATAGGTGTCATGTGGTATAGGGTTAAGACTTTCTCAAACAATCTCAAACAATCTGATTTTTGTTTGTGGCCATGAAGAAGACTTTTGAAAACATATAGGGAAAAAGAGAAAATGCTGGTAACCAGCATTAATTTTTCTCCTTTTTTCCCCACTTTTTAAGGTACAGTTCTCTGCCCTTGAAGAAATAAATCACATCATTTGAGTCATCATTTTAACTCTTTACCAAACGAAAAACATCAAGCATCAAGTTCTGTCGTCTGATAAAGAGTTAACCAAAACTATATGATGTTTTAATGAACCTCTGGAAGAAGGCTTTTGAAAAACACTGAAAAAGAGCTACAATCATTGGAGCCATCATATCAACTCTTTAATATCATACCAAAAAATTTTAGTCCAAATTGAAAACTTTGCAGAAGACATATTTAAATTACCTTAAATAATATACTATACATTATGTATATTGTCTTTAAAATGGTTAAGAACATTGGGGGAAAAAGAGAAAATGCTGAGTAGTGTACCAATAATTTCTCCTTTTCCTCTAACATTTTCAAAAACCTACACTGTCAGGGTAGTTAAAACTCAGTATTGTTTGGTAAAGGGTTAAATTATCATCTGCAAATGCTTTCAATTTTAGACAAGTCCAATTTCATCATCTGGGTTTAGGAAAAAAGATCAAGATCAGAGTATTTGAATGCCAAAGCTGATTCATGTCTCATCTGTTTACAATGCATGGGAGGTAACCTTGCCCGGAAATTATATTTAGAGAATTTCTAATTTTCTTCTCAATTTTTAGGGGAGAAAAAATTGAATTTCTTCATTAAGATGTCAGTTTATATAAAATGGATATAAAAGCTATCTTTGTAAACCATTCCATGTTATTTCAAGGTAATCTAACACTAGATTTTCAAATATTATTTACAGCAGAATTGGCAGTTTGTTTATAGCCCTGTGGTGAATGAAATAGCAGGTTTGCACCCTTTCCCTGGCAAAAAAAATTTAAGACATTTCTAAAAAGAACGCATTTGCAAACGAAAAAGTATATGGGGCTAAAATGGTGGAATTTGTCTAACTGATGGTTGAAAACATTGTGGGAAAAGGAGAAAATGCTGGTAACCAGCATTTTCTCCTTTTCCCACAAAGTTTTCAAAAGTCTGCTTCCTAAACTGCTCACCGAAACTCAGGATTGAGTGGTAAAAAATTATCTCTTTGGATGTTGTGGAGGAAAATACAGCGCCTTTTGCAGACAATGAAGATCTACATCAGACTGTAGAGAACATGCTGATCTTGGATTATGCATCATGCTTTTTTCTTGGAAAATTTACATTTTTTCTTGACAACTTTCATTTTAAAGTTTCCACTTTGATACATGGTAGAGTCCTTTATTTCTATCAAACATGTATTGAGTTTGTATATCATACAGTGAGAAAAACATCTTTTTTATTCCAATAAGGTATTCAGCCATTTTTTACCCTTTAACCCTTCATTAAAACAATCCCAAATTTTACAACCCTGAGGAGAAAAGCTTTGGAAAAAATTGTGGAAAAGGGAGAAAATGCTGGTAACCAGCAATTGCTCCTTCTCCCACAATGCTTTCTATCCCTTTCAAAGACTATTTTTGCTATGTTAGCCATGTTTCATATGTCATCGTTTGATTTGAACATATCCAAAATTTTAAAGTTTGGTAAAGATTTAACCCTTAATAAAACAAACCAAAGTTCCATTCCATCATTTGAGCCAACTTAAATTTAATGTCTGCAAAATTAATGCTCTCAATTTTTAGATGAGTCCACCATTTTGTCATGTGGTAAAGAATATTGACTGATTTATTGACTATATGGTGTTTAACGCTGATTTTAACATTATTTCAGATATATTCCATGCTTTCCTGGAATTTCTTTTTACCAAGACTCCGCACTATATTCTTTCAAAACCAGAGAAAAATGAATCCTGTGGCAATGACTATCATCAATCCTCAAAAAAAAATTGGCCAAGGTGGGGGTCAAACCAGCCACCCCATGTTCTCAAGTCCTGGATGCTAGTATCGACAGAGCTACCAGGGCTCCGCGGTAAAAAGTAAATAGACAGCAAATTAATAGACTTGATTGCGTGTAGAAAGCACCAGCAGACAACAAGAAAAAAAATGTTTGCAAATTGTGGTATATACCCATTTATACTTGAAAGGGTTGAAATCATTTTGGGGAAAGAAGAAATGCTGGTTACCAGCATTTTCTCCTTTCCCCACATTGATTTCAACATTTACCAGCATTTTCTCCTTTTCCAACAATGTTTTTAAGATCCCCCTTTTTCAAGGCAGTTTTAACCCTCTCCCAAACAAACCCACATTTTTATGTGTCTGCAGTACAAGTCTTTTGAAAACACTGTGGGAAAAGGAGAAATTGCTTGTAACGAGCAATTTCTCCTTTTCCCACAATGTTTTCTACCTGATTAGACAACTTTCTGCCACATTTATCAAATTTAACATTGTCGTCTGCAAACTCTTTCGGTTTGGAAGAGTCTAAAATTTGTTGTTTGGTAAACGGTTAAATACATTACTGCTTAGTAAAGGGATAAAGCCTGCAGAGTGGAGAAAGTTCATTACCATTGTGAAACAGATAGCCCAGACCAAACTGTCTCAAATATCCCTTTGGTTCTTTTGAACTTTTTCCTCCAGTCATGGTGTGTGCCTGTATAAATGTGTTTTCAATCTGAAATTCTAAACAGTCCACTTAAAAATTCATTTTTGTCAATTTAAACTGGCCCTAGACTAAAACATTCCTTTTCCCTTGTTTAAACCTTACCACACAATCCTGAGTTTTATATGATCCTTATGTTTTGTGGATCGGAAATGACAGTAGTGCTCTACTCCATTATTCGGCCTCAGCAAAATATAATATAAATGTATAGCATTATCTATTTTTATGTACCGTATCATATAAAACATACATATTTTCCTATAAATAATCCAGAAAAATTACATAAAATATCTAAATCCAAATGGGAACTCAGAGGCGTAGCCTTCAATACTCAGCTACTTTGTTCGCCATTTGCCTTCTTTTTTTCCAAAAGGGCATTATTGCAAAACTTGATCCTGCAGCCATGGCTTCAACCCCTATAACACACAATCCCTAGTTTTAACCCTTTACCAAACGGCAACATTTTAGACCTATCCAAATTGAAAGCATTTGCAGACGACAATTTCATAGTGGCTCCAATGGTGCAATTTTTCTTTGATAGGGTAGAAAACTTTGTGGAAAAAGGAGAAAATGCTGGTTACCAGCATTTTCTCCTTTTCCCACAATGTTTTCAAAAGGCGTCTTCAACAGGGTAGTCAAAAGTCGTCGTTGTGTGGCAGAGGGTTAAGGATCCTGAGAAAGAAATTTTATAAAAACATTGTGGTAACCAGCATTTTCTCCTTTTCCTACAACATTGTTCTACCCAAAGACTAATTCCATCAATTGAGCCACAATTAAAGATACATCTATACTTGTTTTCAGCTAGTTTTTAACCCATTTCATCATTGTTTTATGGAACTAAAATCATTTTTATATCGTTATGCCAAATGTTGCCCCTGATGGCTGCAAGATTGCACAGATAAGGACTGATAGAAAATGCATTTCAATTTTTGGAGGCCTTCAAAGAAATCCCTGCCAAGTTGTTTACGGTTTTAAGTGAGAAGAAATCCCTAGAATTTCTCTTTCCCTTACACCTTACTTATTGGTATTACTCTTATTGGTAATAAACTGACATGAAATTGACCTTTATGCAAGGAATAATTAAAGAGTGTATATTTATATCATCAGGTATAACTGACCTGAAATTGACCTTTATGCAAGGAATAATTAAAGAGTGTATATTTATATGATCGGGTATAACGGTAAATTCCGGGGTTTGACCCTTACTGTGCCACAGTCAAAATATGAGAGCTTTTGCGGATGACATAGATTAAGATCAGACTGCAAAAAAAGGTGTATCTTAGATCTATGTCACCCGCCACGTATTACCAATTTAATCCAACAAAATCATGTTTATTTCAGGTATTTTAAGTATTTTAAAGACACGATGAATCTATTAGCCGCATAAAAAGTTGAAAAACGTTCACATAGTTCCGCATTCAGACGACAAAATCCGAAGCTAAGCTTGGACAATAATTCAAGCGTGTAATATATGGTAATAGAGGTCATTTATTTCATGTCAATTTGTTCGAGTAATGACATGTTTATGTATACACAGCAGACTAAATTCTGAGCCATTCTACACACTTTCAAGTTTTCTTCTCTCCAACTGCAAGCATGTATCTTTAAATTCTTGTCTGCAAATGCTTTTAATTTGGACAAGTCTAAATTTTTGTTGTGTGGTAAAGAGTTTAGGCTTCTACCTTAACCCATTACCACACAATGACGACTTTTGACCACCCTTGGAAAGAAGCCTTTTGAAAACATTGTGGGAAAAGGAGAAAATGCTGGTAACCAACATTTTCTCCTTTTCCCACAATGTTTTCTACCCTGTCAATAAACAATTGCACCATTTGAGCCACAATGAAATTGTCGTCTGCAAATGCTTTCAATTTGGACAGGGCTAAAATTTTGTCGTCTGGTAAAGGGTTAATGGAACCTTGGAACTGATAGTGGTACAAGTCTTTCACTCTTTTTCATATGGAAGCATGAAATGTTTATACCATTATCCTATTGATAGCCTCTGAAAACATAGAGGAAAAAGGAGCAATACTAGATATAAAAGGCATAAATGATTGCTCCTTTTTTCACAATGCCCTTCAAATCTCTTACCCACTGCATAATTTGCACTGGTTTTTGTAGGTCAAGTTACTTAGAGTAATGAACTTAAAGTCAATGAACCCTCTACTGTATAATTAACTGTACCTTCTAGACAACAAATTCAGTCTTTTCTCCCTTTCCCGCAACATTTTTTACCCTTTCAGAGGCAATTTCTTGCACTTAACCCTTGAGGTGGCTTTTACAACTATACAATCATGTAGTTGCCTTTGTGGCCAGTGTAAGTCAAGATTACACTTAAGAACAGATCTGCTTAAGAACAAAGCTTTTGAAAACATTTTATGAAAAGGAAAACAATATTGATGACCTGCTTTTTTCTCCTTTTCCCACAATGTTTTCTTTCCTTAGAAAGACAAATTCCTTGCATTTCCTTCTATCATCTGCAAATGCTTTGAATTTGGATAAGTCTAAGCCATGTGGTATTGGGTTAATCCAGGTCCTTTACCACATAAACCCACGATTTAACGACCCTTAGGCAGAAGCCTTTTGAAAACATTGTGAGAAAAGGAGAAAATACTGGTAACAAGCATTTTCTCCTTTTTCAACAATGTTTATTGTAATGTTTTCTACCATTTGGAAGAAAATTTTGACATATAAGCCAGATTTAATAAGTTGTCTGCAAATGCTTTGGATTTAGAGAGGTCCATATTGTCCTTTGGAAAAGAATTAACCCTTTACCACATGACAAAATTTTAGACTTTCCGAAATCAGAAGTATTTTCGAACAGCAAATTACATGTCAATGAAATGATTGGATTTGTCTCTGAAAGGTAAGAAAGCATTGTAGGAAAAGGAGAAAATGCTGGTTACCAGCATTTTCTCTTTTTCCTACAATGTTTTCCAAAGGCCTCTTCCTCAGGGTCGTTAACACTCATCATTGTGCTGTAAAGGGTTAAAGCATTCCACTCACAATAAATGACTAACCAGCCCTGTCAAAATATCCATTATGGAAGGTCACTCTTGTCCACTTGATGGTCAATCCCATTTAACTGTTTATCAAACCATTCCCACTCCCTTCCCTTACTCTACATGTCAATGTGATTTTTGATTGTTTGGCGTTTAAACATTATTTTCAACATTCAGCAATTATTCACAGCAGCCAGCACACCTATAAATGCTTTCATAGTGTTTCTTTTACCAGTTCTTCACATGCCTTTTTACTCATGGTCATTAAAATACAGAGATTGTTTGGTGAACCTTGTTTGGTATACCGTTAACTACTTGGACTGGGAGGACCAAAAACTGGTGATCATTTTGAAGGAAAGAAATTTTGAAGTGCATCATGAGGTTATCCCTCTTGAATCTCAATGGTAACATGTTTATGGCAGTAGCAGGTTTCAAGCCAAAAACCTCAAGGTACTATAATTCAACACTTAAGCCCTTTGCCACACAATCCTGAGATCTAAAGACCCTGAGATGGAAGAGTTTTGAAAACATCGTGGGAAAAGGAGAAAATGCTGGTAACCAGCATTTTCTCCTTTACCCACAATGTTTTCTTCCCTATAAAAGACAGCGTCCATAATTTCAGGTGCATTTAATTTGGCGTCTGCATATGCTTAAGGTTTGTACAGGTCTAATATTGCGTTGTGTAATAAATGGTTAACTCTTTTCCAGACAGCAAAATTTCAGATTTGTCCTTGTAAAGCGTTTTCAGATACAAACTACCTATATGATGCAAGTATCAGGTTATCAGAATTTTGTCCTTTTACGCAATGTTTTAAAGAGGTGTCTTCCCCCAAGAATCTTAATATTGTTCGGTAAAGGGATAACACATTCATAGATAATGACAACTGAGATGGCTTTTGTGGTTGGCATAGATCAAAATCAGCCTACAAAGAACATGCAGGCTGATTGTGATACACACCATCTGCTATCTGGTGGCGAGCTTTGATTGATTGTATGGTGTTTAATGCCGTTTTCAACATTATTTCAGTTATGTCGCGGCGGCCAGTGCACCTATCCATGTGTTCCTGGAGTCTCTTTTACCAGTACTTCGCACAATTTTCTTTCCAAGCCACTGGCTGCTTTCCCACATAATCATCGTCAAAACAATGGTCAGCGGTGGGAGAGGAATGAATCCTGTCGCAGTGACTATCATCAATCCTCGGAAAGAAATTGGCCGAGCCAGGGGTCGTAGCCAGGGATCGAACCCTGGACCCTGTGTTCTCAAGTCCTGCACGCTACCGACTGAGCTACCAGGGCTAGACAGGCGAGCTTTGAACAACATCCTCTGCAATTGCTTTTTCAACCTGGAAATGAGTGATTGAATGGTGTTTTACGCCGCCTACATTATTTCAGTCATTTCACAGCAACAGCTCACATGTTCATATATTTCCTAGGATTCATCAGTACTAGGCTGGGGCTCTAAAGTGTCTTGCCCAAGGACACTGCAGCGCAAAACTCAGTGGATCCAGTGAGGCCCGAAACTGGGGCCTCCAGGTCAAGAGTCCTAAACTTTACCAAAGAGCAATAAAGGACCCTTTCAACCTCGAAAAAGGTAGAATATAAACTAGTTGGCAGCGACATGCCAATATTAATCCCTTTGGTATGGCAATAACATGTTTATGTATACATGTACATGGTAAAATTGGTAAATATATATCCCAAAATTGCTCATTTTCTAAAATTGTCAACAGTCATACTATGACCACAATAAATAGGTCTATTTAACAGTCTATAAAATGTTTATTGACGTCATTGTGAATATACAAGTCACGTCCTCATTCTTTCCCTAATGGCTTGGCCCAACAGTGACTATATTAACTCTTAACTCTTTACCAAACATTCCTGACTTTTAACGACCCTGTGAAAGAAGCCTTTTGAAAACATTGTGGAAAAAGAAGAAAATGCTGGTAACCAGCATTTTCTCATTTTCCCAAAATGTTTTCTATTGCTCCCAAAACAGATTTTAATTTTTCAGTCACATTCATTTTGACGTCTGCAAATGCTTTCAAATTAGACTAACCTTAAATTTTGTTGTTTGATAAAGAGTTAACTTTTTACAATACGACAAAAATTTGGGCTGGTCCAAGTTACAAGCATTTCCAGACAACATAGTAAATGTGGCACATGTAATGGAAATGTCCGTGAAAGGTCACCGTCAGAAAACATTGTGGGAAAAGGAGAAAATGCTGGTTACCAGCATTTTCTCCTTTTCCTGCAATGTTTTCCAAGTCTTTTTTGTTGGGATCAATATAAATTAGGATTGTGTGGTAAAGGGTGAAACTGATAAATAAATGAAAAGAAACATTTCCGCTCAATAGTAAAACCCCAAATATTGCAATTTCAAAGTTGAGTTCACCTGGAAAAATAGTCCCATATCGGACAGTGAAAATCCAAGATCAGACTAAAGGTTTTATGCAGTCTGATCTTGATTTACACTGTCCAAATAAGCAGCCTGAATTGCACTCAGCAGCCTATGGGTTGAAATTAACATTGAAATTAAATTGAAAGTACCGGTATTTGCAGACAACAAATAAAATGTGACTCAAATGCAAAGACCTGTTTTGGACAGGGTAAAAAACATTGTAGAAAAAGAAGAAAATGCTGATTACCAGTGTTTTCTTCTTTTTCTCACAATGTTTTCAACAGCCTTCCGGGTCAGGGTTGTTAAAACTCGGGATAGTGTGGTAAAGGCTTAATAAACCATAGCAGACCCATAAAAGTAATTCTAATTTACAAAATTCAAGATAATTAAGAATTAAAGACTAGTAGACTTTCAGGCACCATATTATCAAGCAGGTCCTGACTGAAAAGCGTAACAAAAATTTAGAAGTAAATATCTAATATAGAAATATTTCAAGAAACAAAAATTTCATCTCGGAAATTATTTTTATGCAACTTTTCTTCATGCAGGTCCAAAATTAGATCTCATGTTTTCACACTTAGACAAATTATCTTTTACCTTACTGTAGATGACACAGGTCCTTTGGTGCACAGAACATGCAGTCTGATCTCTAATCTACACTGTCCACTCTTCTTTTCTAGATTTTGACCCGTTTCTTCATCTTGCTGTGGAACTATACTTGCTCAGTCTTGCTGCCATTGAAAACATGTAGTTCATTTATTCCTAAGTGAAAAAGTTAACCAGTTAATGCCTGATACAAGTTTCTACCAGAGACCTTCAAAACATACTCACTAAATACCAACAAATCCTCAACATGAATAAATGTGAAAACGTTGTAGCAAAGTGAGAAATCACTGTAAAACAACTAGAACTTGAAGGTTGATCAGCTGTCAATTTTTTTTTTTCAGACTGAAAAACCAAGTCATCACACAAATCAATGGGTAATATGGCCAGAATATTTCTTAACTGTTGAAAAATTAGATCTAACATCAGATGGCAAGTTCTGATCTTGATCAACACTGTTGGCAAAAGTAAATGAAGTAAACTGTTGCTTTCAGCAGTCTGCGGGGTAAAAAATTCATGTTAATCATGTTCACTGTAACCATTTACCAACCAACTCAATGTTTTCACAATCCTGATGAAGACAGCTTTCAAAAACATTGTGGAAAAAAGGAGAAAATGCTGTTGACCAGCATTTTCTCCCTTTTCCACCATGTTCTCTATGATTTTTACCTCTACAGAAGTAATCTTTTTAGCTATAAGTACACTTGTCATGAACTGTACATGTTTTCAAATTTTTTTGAGCTGATTTTTGTTATTTGGAAGGGGTCAATTGGGGGAGATACCTTCTGATTCCATATCATTGAGCAGATGCTGGTAGAAAAGTTGAACATAGGTCTGCAGATAAAAATATCATGTTTTTTCTGAAACAAATTTTTCTGAAGCCTCAAGGTTATTTAAAAATATAGGTCAACAGACCTGCAGACCTTTTGATTGCATATCATTTAGCAGATGTTGGTTCCAAAATGAAACAAAGGTCAACAGATAAGTACATTTGCAACTTTTTCTAGTACAAACTATTCTTACGTCTAAAAGTAGTTCGAAAAATCAGTATAACGGATAGGCATATCTTTTGATTGCCTAAAACTGAGCAGATACTGATTGAAAAGTGCAAGAAAGGTCAACAGACAAAATTATCAAAATTCATTTTGACAAAGTTTTCTCATTCTTCAAAATATTGGTAGTTCCCCCCCCCCCCCCCCACACACACAAAGTAGAAAAAATCAAATTATTTGGTATCATGTATAAAAGACAGGAAGGCCTTTTGGCTGTATATCACCTAACTCTTTAAAAGGCCACAAAATTTCAGATATACCTAAACTGAAAGAAATTTCCCAACAACAAAAATACATGTTACTTAAGATAAAGGTTTTGTCTTCAAAATGGTAGAAAGCATTGTTGACAAAGAAGAGTATATTGGTTACCAGCATTTTCTTTTTCCACCAATCTTTTGAAAAGCCATCATACTCTGCGGTGTTGAAGCTAAAACAAAGTTTTCTTACGCTTAAAAGTAGTTCCCCCTCTTCAAAGTATAGGAAATTGAAATTAATCAGACAGGAAGACCTTTTGGCTGTGTATCATTGAACACAGGATACTGAAATGAAATGTGTAATGAGAGTTTACCGATAAATATTTACATCTTCACGCTTTTATAGGTTCATTGAAAAAAGCCTGATGGGGAGAATCAGTGAGAGACTATTCATCTTCTGAATGCTAAAAAAATGAAGTAGAGATTTAACTCTTTACCAAACGACAAAATTTTAAACTTGTCCAAACTCACAGCACTTCCAATCAACAAGTTGAATATGGTTTAAATGATAAAAGTTGCCTTTGCAAGAGTAGAAAATATCATGGGTAAAGGAGAACAATGCTGGTTACCAGCAGTTTTTCCTTTTCCACCAATGTTTATAAAAGGACTCTTCTGCAAGGTCATTTAAAAACAGGATCATTTGATAAAGGTTTGGGCCTCTACCAAACACCGGTTGCCTTTATTTTAACTTGAAAAGGACATTATTTCTGAAAGTTTCACACAATTTGTTCAAAAGGTGGGATTTGTTTTTGAAAGGGTAGGGAACATTATACGAAAAGAAGAAAATACTGGTAAGCAGCATTTTCTCCTTTTCCCACTATGTTTTGAAAAGCCTTCCTTTTCAGGATCGTTAACACTTCGGATTGTATGGTAAAGGGTTAAACATAGCTAAATCTACAACATATGCCTGTGTAAGGGTACAAAACATTGTGGGCAAAGTAGAAAATATTGATTACCAACATTTTCACCTTTTCCCACGATAATTTCAAAAGCAATCTTTGTGAAGGTCATCAAAACTCTAGGTTATATGGTTAAGGGTTAATCCAGAGCATGTTTTGCACCTTACACTCTTGCAAAGCCACTGGCTGCTTTCCAACATAAAAATGCCTTCCCCACATGAACAAAATCCAAACAATGTGCAGCAAAAAGAAAAGAATTAACCCTGTTGCTATGAATTTCATCAATCATTGTAAAGAATTTTGGCAAACTCAAAACCTCTTGTGCAGCTCTGTGGATAAAAATTGATCGGCTGGACCAGGCGAAACTTGGAACTGCTCAGCCCGAGCTATATCTTCATTTTTCCCACATTTTCAAAACCCTTATATACTTTCAGTCTCTTTATCACACAATCCCAAGTTATAACGACCCTGAAAAAGAAGACTTTTGAAAACATTGTGGAAAAAGGGAAAAAATGCTGTTTTTTCCTTTTTCCACAATGTTTTTCACCTTATGAAAGACAAATTTCATCTTTTATGCAACATTTAATTTTTTGTGATCATCAGACATCTGTACATTGTTTCAAGTTGAAAAAGTCTATAATTGTCTCTTCTGGTAAAGAGCTATTGAGCATGAAAATGCTTAACCCTTTAGTAGAAGACAAAATTATAGACTTGTGGAAAGCCAAAAAAACATTGGAGATGATAAATGTGACTCAAAAATGGAATATTTTTTGGAAAGGCTGGTAGAGGACTTTGTGAGAAAAGGATGAAATGCCGGTGACCAGCATTTTCTCTTTTTCCCACAATGTTTTCAAAATCTTTCCTTCCCAGGGTTGATAAAAGTTTGGATTGTGTGGTAAAGGGTTTGGGATGTGCACTGAACTGTAATCTCAATGTTATCCAAACAAAGCTCTGGATAAACAGTTCTGGGGAAAAGAGCTTTAGGAAACAATTTCAGAAAAGGAGAAAATGCTTGTAACCAACATTTTCTGCTCTTGTGATGTTTTACACCCTTTTGATTTCTGGTATAGCAAATCACAACATTTAACCCTTTACCACACAATACCGGCTTTCAACGACTCCTAGACAGAAGGCTTTTGGAAACATTGTGGGAAAAGAAGAAAATGCTGGTAACCAGCATTTTCTCCTTTTCCCACAATGTTTTCTACCCTTCCCAAATAAAATTTCAATTTTTGAGTCGCATTTATTTTGTTGTCTGCAACTGTTTCCAATTTGGACCATATTAAAATTTTGTCGTTTGGTAAAGAGTTAAGATATATATCTTATGCAAAATGCTTTCACCACCCAATCCCAAGTTTTACCAAAACGAAAATAAAGCTTTAGAAAAAATTGTGAAAACAGGAGAAATTGTTATTAACAAGCATTTTCTCCTGTACCTGCACTGTTTTCTAACCTATCAAAAACAAATGTCATCATTTGAGCCACGTTTAGATTGTCATCTGCAAATGCTTTCAATTTGGTAGAGTACAAAATTTTGTCATTTGGTAAAGAGTTTAAAATGAACAAGTCTAAAATTTTGTTGTCTGGTAAAGGTAGATTGATTGATTGTATGGTGTTTAAAGCCATTTACAACATTATTTCAGTTACATTGCGGCGGCCAGTACACCTTTACATGCTTTCCGAGAGTCTCTTTTACCAGTGCCCCGCACAATATTGTTTCCAAGCCACTCTCTGCTTTGCCACGTAACCTTTATCAAAACAATGGACAGGGGTGAGAGAGGAATGAATCCTATTGCAATGGTTATCATCAATCCTTGGAAAGAAATTGCCCTAGCCGGAGATCTAACCAGCGAGCCCCCTGTTCTCAAGTCCTGTATGCTACCGACTGAGCTATCCGGCCTTGGCTGTCCGGTAAAGGATAAAAGGATGTAGGCTAAATTCGTAAACTTAATCCTGTAATATCATCCACTGCATCCTTTAAATTTTTAATCTTTCATTTGACAGCAACCCGTTCCCTCGCACACTGTCATAACCACCGTCCCTTTGTCAAACAATCCTATGTTTTAACCCTTTATCAGACGACAAAATTTTAAAGACTCTTTGGCCAATCTCGGCAGCTTTCGTCTTTTAATATGAGAGTTGGGGGCCGTAGACTCACTAACTCATCTGTAAATATCTTGTAACATCGACGTTTTCGTAAAGGCTATTCAGCCAATCTCGGCAGCTTCCATCTTTTAATATGAGAGTTAGGGGCCATAGACCTTAATGGATAGAAAACAATGTGGGAAAAGGCAAATGCTGATATTTACCAAAGATCAAATTGCATTATTTTTGCACAGTGTACAGTCTGATCTTAATTTCCATGTCCGCAAACAACACAGGAATTACACAGGCATCCAAAGGTAATCTCTTCACCAAACGACAAAATTCAAGGCTTGTCCAAATTGAAAGCAACTGCAGACGACAAATTTGACTTTATTAAAATGAAGTGATTTGTTTTTGGAAGGGTAGAAAACGTGGGAAAAGGAGAAAATGCTGGTTACCTGCATTTCTCCCCTTCCCACAATGTTCTAAACAGCTTTCTTTCTAAGGTACATTAAAACTCAGAGATATGTGGTAAAGCATTGAAATATTAATTTCACCTTCTTCCTGTATGCAAGGATCATATTGCAACAAAGAAAATACGTGATGGTATCCATCAAAGATCAGGCTGCATGTTTTGTACAGTCTGACCTTGATCTACGCTGTCTAGAAACATCAGTTGAAGTATAACCCTGCAAGGTCAAGGTTAAAGGACAATGAATTTAACCCATAAAGCGCCTTTCACGACAGGAGGAAATGCCTGTGTGACCAGTGTAGATCAAGATCAGGCTGCACAAAACGTACAGCCTAATCTTTGATCTACACTGTCCACTTTGCTTAAAAACCGTTGACAAGAGCAACCATGACATTGCAATTACATGTACTTGGTTTATATTTCTAGGATGAAACGATTTGCCTTTGGAAGGGTAGAAAAGATTGTGGGAAAAGGAGTAAATGCTTGTTATCTGCATTTTCTCCTTTTCACACAATAGTTTAAAAGGCTTTCTTTCTAAGGGTCTTTAAATCTCTGGAATTGTGTGGTAAAGTTAGTTTTTATTTCTCCCTGTATGCAAAGATTCATATCACAACAACAGAAATATAAGATCATATTAATCAAAGAACAGGCTGCATGTTTTGTTCCATCTAATCTCGTTCTACACTGTCTGCAAACAGCAGTTGAAGTTAACCCCAGCAAGCCAGAGGATAGCGAATTTTAGTTTCTCTCTCTTGTAACAACATTTTATCCAACGTGCTACTATCCACAAATAAATCTAAACACTCTACAAAATTTTAGACTCTTTCAAACTGAAAGCATTTGCAGACAACAAATTAAATGTAGCTCAAATGATAGGATTTGTGTTTAAAAATCATTTCATACATTGTGGGAATAGGAGAAAATGCTTGCAAATAGCATTTTCTCCTTTTCTTGCAATGTTTTCAAAAGGTCCCCTGTCTTAAGGTGGATAAATGCAAGAATAATTGGTAAAGGCTTAACCCTTTACCAAACGGCAAAATTTTATACTGTACTTGTCCAAATTAAAAGCCTCTACAGACGACAAACTACATCTGCCTAAAATATGGGAAATCGTCTTTGAATAATTGGTAGAAAACATTGTGGGAAAAGGAGAAAATGCTGGTTACCAGCATTTTCTTCTTTTCCCACAATGTTTTCAAAAGCCTTTTCCCACAGGATCAGTAAAATAAGGGTTTGTTTGATAAAGGGTTAAGTCAACATTTATCTTTATGTCCATCTGCTCAGGGGCTTTTGGGTGTTGGTATTATTTTCTATACTTTTAACCCTTTTCTAAACAATCCCCAGTTTTATTAATTTCGTTGTTTGCAAATGATTTCAAGATGGACAGTTTTACAATTTCGTCATTTTGTAAAAGGTTAAAGTGTAACTGTGCAGCAAGATGAGACTGTATATTACATGATCAACTATCTACACTGTCTGATATTTTCTATATTCTAAAATTTACTGACCTAAAATACCTTTTACTATTTACCAGACTACAATAGTTGAGACAGTACTCCTCTTAATTGATAGCATTCGCAGAATGACAAATTTAATGTGGCTCAAATAATGGTATATTTGTCTTTGAAAGGGAAGAAAACATAGTGGGAAAAGGAGAAAATGCTGCTTACCAGCATTTTTTTCTTGTCACACATTATTTTCAAAAGCCCTTTTCATTTGGGTCATTAAGGAGACCAAGGTGTTTTACATCAATTTTTCTCACACCTTTTTGCCTAAATTTATCCCACTTCTTTCAACAATATGTACCACCTGGTAGAAATCAGAGAACATATACGAGTCTGTGATCGTGGACTACAACATTATAGACTGAAAAAGCCTACTGCAGAACTTGTACACCCATAGATCTACAATACCCCACAATGTGTGGTATTAAGGCTTAAAGGGGCCTGTCTAGATTTTTTTGCCAAGAACCCAAATTTTTGTAAATTGCTAAATATATCAAAATATATTGAATGACCTCTACAATTGGGAAAAAACAGTAATTGTTGCATTACTTTCAGCAAAATGGTGCAATTTGCTGTTTAAACCTTTACCACACAATCCCGACTTTTAACAACCCCCAAGAAAGAAACATTTTGAAAACATTTTGTGATAGGAGATAATAATAGTAACCAACATTTTCTCCTTTTCCCACAAACTTTCTACCATTCCAAAATCAAATTTAACTTTTGTGTCACATTTATTCTGTTATCTGCAAAATTAACGCTCTTAATTTGGACAAGTCTACGATTTTGTTTTCTAGTAAAGACTACAGAATGATTGTTTTGCTCCCTATTTTCTTTTTGAGATCAAATATGGCGCCAATGTACACATTTTTATAATACACCACATAACCTACCAGTATGTGTGTTACTGATCATGATCCTTGATGTTTTTTTAGGGTATTCAGTCCTTTCAGTGCTTTGATTCTCAACACCCTTATCCAGGTGAAGACTGCCCAGTTACTTAGCTCAGGCTTTACTATACAGGACTTGAAACTAAGAGCTTTCTAGCTCAATACCCTGCCTGTGTTAAAGTCTTTCTGAGGGTAGATGATAGTCATTGCAACAGGACTCATTACTTTCTCACCGCAATTCTAAGCATTGTTCAGATGATGTCTGCTGGAAAGCAACCAGTGGCTTGGAAAAAATGTACAGCACTGCATAAATAAAATCAAAATCTGATCTTGATCTTGGCTGACGACAAAAACATCTAAAGTATATCTCAGTGTTCTAGTCTCTTGGTGGTTCTATTAAGTCTATCTGTACAGTAAAAGAGTAACTTAACCCTTTACCAAACATCCCCAGCTCTGACATTCCCGAAAAAAAAAAAAAGACTCTTGAAAACATTGTGGGAAAAGGAGAACATGCTGGTAATTAGCATTGTCTCCTTTTCCCACAATGTTTTCTATCCAATCAAAGACAAATACTTTGATCTGAGCCACATTTAGTATGTCCTCTGCAAAGGCCTTCAATTTGGACAAGCCTAAATTCTTATCCTTAGGTAAAGAGTTAAAGATAAGAATTAATCATCATTTATGTTAAACATTAAGAATGAAGGAAGACAGATGCTTCTTTATCAACCATCAACCTTTGACCCCTGTTAATCCATTACTTAGGTACCCGTTTAGAGGAGGGCCATTCAAAAAATTCTCATCCTCACACTGAACGAAAAAAAATCAGTTTTGCTAAAAAAATTTTTCAACACAATTGTAACTAATACAGTGTTTGTAACATCACCCACCAAACCTGTTATATCTGCTCAGTTTATAGAGTAGGATGATACAATTTTTATACAAATAGGTTAACAATTTCGATCGAGCATTTTTTTGATGGATGACAATGTGCCAGTTGCTGAAGCTGACAAATGTGGCTTTGAACAGTTGCCCTATGATCTGTACTCCTCAGATCTTGCACTGTCTGACTTCTACCTATTCACCATCCCAGTTTCAGAGTAATTGCCACTTTCTAAGAGATAATGATATTCTGTTCCAGAGTATCTTGAATCACAAGTTGTAATCTTCTTCTTCCAAAAGGGGTGGCAAAGCTTAATTGGGCTGAGTATGTTCAAGTTCATGGGCACTTTGTTTCAAAAAAAAAAAAAGCATAATCAATGACCTCCTCTTGTTATAATCCTAGAACTTTTTGAAGTGCCCTCAAAGAGAGTTTATTCTCTTGTAAACTAAACCTCAGTCCAGTAAAGCACTATATCTTACATTGTATGGTGTTAAACACCATTTTCAGCGTTTTATCAGTTATATCATGGTGGCCTGGGATGCTGTTCTGGAGTTTCTTTTACCAACAGTTTACACCTACAACATTCTTCCCAAGCCACTGGCAGCATGGGCTATGTACAGCACAAGAACAATCTTTTATGCACCTTCAGTTGAAAAATTAAAAGTCAATGTGGGAAAACAAGAAATGATTGTTACAGACAGCTTCTCATTTTGACACAATGATTTCAAAAACTGGTGTCCAGGTGATTATTGAGAGGATTCATAAAATCAAACAAGTACCCTGGTACCTGTCTGAATAAATTTCAGATGTAAAAATCTCCCCACAAAGAAAAAGTCTACATTACCACTGACTAACAAAAGTTGATGCATAAGAGAAATGTTTGAAGGAAATGAAAGTGTGCCTTTTGACATGGAGTATTTATTTTCTTCTTTAGCCACAATGTTTTCAAATGTAAGCGTGAACAAAACCTCAATTTAGTGATTGCATTCTTCTGATATTTTCAAACTTTACCTTGATCAGTTAACCCTTTACCACACAATCCTGAGTTTTAACGACCATGAGGAAGAAGCCTTTTGAAAACATTGTGGGAAAAGGAGAAAATGCTGGTAACCAGTATTTTCTCCTTTTCCCACAATGTTTTCTACCCTTTCAAAGACAAATTTCACTATTTGTGAAACATTGAATTTTTCGTCTGCAAATGCTTCCAATCTGAACCAGTCTGACATCCTTGTCGTTTGGTAAAGAGTTAAGAAACCATGGCCGAAACCACAATGTGCTGGTAAGCAAACAAAGAAAGTTTAAAACAAGATAAATCCACTTTCACTCACAGAAATATTCTCCTGAAAAATTAGGCACCACTCCACAACCAAGTCCAAACGTAACTTGACAAAAAAGTTGCTCCTGGTGAACTTAATATTTCCCCACCCTCATTCATACAGGTGAAAATTCTGACTAAATTTACACATGACTTAGTACACTGCATCAAATTTTACCCTCAACTTCATGCCTCAACCCTTTACCACCTTCAAGCGGATATATATATTTTTACACACATGTAGAAAACACCTTCTAAGAATTTTGTGGGAAGAGAAGCCATTGTTCCTGTTTCTACAATATTTTCCATTTGGAGCACGTAAGGGTATTTACCTGTCTGAAGTATCTCCCCTTGTGATGATTTTACCATGTCCTGATGTTGTTCAGGTCTAAAATTAGCACTTGCCTTATGGGGTTTAACTCTTTACTATGGTGGCATATTTCTGCCGCGAGATACGAGATAGCTATTGCGTTAATTTAAGAGAACTATCGTGATAAAACAAAGTTTCCTGAAAATATTATCTAGATAATAAAAATTTTCACGATAAAGATATCGCAATAATTCTAACTGTTATCATGATTTTTTTTTGCTTTCGTGCCCATAACTGACATTCACGGTATCTATAATTTGATACGGTTTCGGAACATCTTCGTCTACAACCTTGTGAATTTCCTTTTCCCTGAATGCTTTTAAAGTTGTTCGTAAGAGGCATTTCGAGTCGTCTTTGTGATTTTTCAGGCTTCTGTTCATTTCGAGTCTTGTCAAAATTTACCAATTATTCTACAATTGTTAATGATTCGATTTTTTACTCACTTCAATCTTGTGAAGTCAAAAACTACCGAGTTCATCCAAATGATGAATTACTATTTATAGATATCGAGAAACAGATGACGATAATTTTATCTCGATGTCAGCTTCGT
This sequence comes from Hippopus hippopus, assembly GCA_946811185.2. NCBI lineage: Eukaryota > Metazoa > Mollusca > Bivalvia > Cardiida > Cardiidae > Hippopus > Hippopus hippopus. The sequence continues at coordinate 7,343,766 of OX328102.1, read as the reverse complement.
CCACGATTGAGAAATTTTGCGTTAAAATATTAAGTTTATCGTGATATTTTTTTCAGGAAACTTTTCACTATCTCGATAAGATTTCCAGGAAACTTTAATTTATCGTGATAGTTTTCTAAAATTATCATGATAGCTATCTCGTATCGTGTGGCACAAAAATGCCACCATACTTTACCAAACTTAAAATTTTAAACGTCTGAATTCAAAGCATGAAGACAACAAATTCAATGTGACTCAAATGACGGATTTTGCCTGTGAGAGGTTAGAAAACATTGTGGGAAAAGGAGAAAATGTTGTTTACCAGTATTTTCTCCTTTCCCCATGTTTTCAAGTCCTTTTCATCAGGGTCATGAAACACGGAATTCCGTGTGAAGGGGTCAACCCTTTAAGTGCCTTTTACACCAGTTGCATTTGCCAGACAGTTTAGATCAAGATCAGACTGCACATTCAGTGCAGTCTAATTTTTGATCTCCACTGTTTACCTTGCTGAAACATTGTGAACAAAAGCAATCTTGAAATTACAATTCTTTGGTTCTTATTTTCAGGCTGAAAATGTGTTAACTCTTTACCACAAGACAAATTTTTAGACTGGTCCAAATTGAAAGCACTTGCAGACGACAAAATAAAAGTGAATGAAAAATCGAAATTTGATTTGGGAAGGGTAGAAAACATTGTGGGAAAAGAAGAAAATGCTGGTTACCAGCATTTTCTCCTTTTCCCACAATGTTTTCAAAAGGCTTCTACCTCAGGGTCGTCAAAAGTCGTCATTGTGTGGGAAAGGGTTAAGGTTTAATTGGCGCTGAAAGTATTAGATCTAACATATACTTATTAATGAAGTTTCCAATTAATTTTTGATGACTTGTACATACAATGATAAAACAATTTGGTATAAGGGGGACATTTTTGACCCTACATGTACATTTATTACTATATGTCAACACAAGCCTTTAGGCTAGATCTTATCCATTCTTTACACTGTTTCTTTTTTTCACCTTTTTTACTTCAGAATCTGGTGTTTTTTGGGATTTATCAAAAATTGGTCCTGGGGGCATTTATTGAAAAGCACATTTAATATAGCAATTACAGTTAGCATGATATAAAGCACTATGGAAAATAGCCAAATTGCTCTCTTACGACTGTGACATAAATACAACTTTATTATGTCCCTGAAGAAAACAGCTTTTGAAAACATCGAGGAAGAATGAACAATTGGTTTTTAACATGCACTCATTGACCTTTGTGTAAAATTTTTCCAACAGCCAAAAATGTTTCCTCTCTTATTATTATGCTCTAAAAATTGTTTTACATGATCTAGGTCCAGTTGGCCTAGATTAGGCTGTGTAATGATGCATAAATGACTAATTTCTACTTTCCACATTAATTTAGTAGATAGCTGCTTCAGAAGTACCAAAACTGTGTCTGTGCAGTAAAAGTGAAAATGTACATCAGTTTAACCCTTAGGCACCTAAGCGCAGCTTACTGACCTTTTGCTGACAATGTAGATTAAGATCAGACTGCACAGAACATGCAGTCTGATCTTGGATCTACCCTGTTCAATGAGGAGATATTATTCCCAAAACACAACTTTGAAATAGCAATATTTAGGTTTTTACTATCGAATTGAAGATTTCATTTTAGTTACCAAGCAGGATGAAGTATAATGAATTTCTCCCGAGTTCTAAGATTGAATCTCAAGTGTTCAAAAGATGAACTGTAAATTCAAGACATAATACCATCATCAAAATGCTTTAACTCCTTACCAGATGACAAACTTTTTAGGACTTGTCCAGACTGAAAAGGTTCTCAGACAAAAAATCAAAAGTGCCTTAAATGATAGGGACTGACTTTGCAACTGCAAGGATAGAAATCATTTACAGTGGGAGAAAATGCTGGTTTCATGCATTTTCTCCGTATCCAACAATGTTGGAGATAGGGTTATTGGGTAAAGGATTTAATAATTTCATGAATATTATTTCATATAATTGTTGGTAAATTTGGGGAATTTAGTGAGAATGCTTCTGGCCCACTTGGTGAATGCGTCTTCCCAACTGGTTAATGCTTCTTGTCAGCTTGGTTAATGCTTCTTGCCCACTGGGTAAATGCTTCTTGCCTACTAAGTGAATTCTTCTGGCCTACATGCAAAATGCTTCTGGCCCACTTGGTGAGTGTTTCTTGCCTACAGTGTGAATGAGTCTGGCCTACTTGTTGAATGCTTCAGTGTGTCACTTGTTGAACGTTTCTGGCCTACTTGGTGAATGTTTCTGACCCATGGAGTTAGGGTTACTGGCCCACAGGGTCAGTGCTTCTGGCCTTCTTGGTGAATGTTCATGGCCTACTTGGTGAATGCTTCTGCCCCACAGGGTTAGTGCTTCTAGCCTTCTAGGTGAATGCTTCTGGCTCACTTGTTGAATGCTCCAGCCCACTTGGTGAATGCCACTGGCTAACTAAATAAATGCTTCTGGCCCACTTGGTGAATGCTTCTGGCCTACTAGGTGAATGTTTCTGGCCCACTGGGTGAATGCTTCTGGCCCACTCGGTAAATGCTTCTGGCCCACTGGATGAATGCTTCTAGCCTGCTGCATAAATGCTTCTAGCCTACTTGGCAAATCCTTTTTGGCCACCTGGTGAATGCTTATTGCCCACTTTGTACATGATTCTTGCCTACTTGGCAAATTCTTCTGGCCCACTAGCTAGATGCCTCTTGCCCACTTGGAGCGAGGTTCTTGCCAACTTGATACATGTTATTTGCCTCTTGGTAAATGCTTCTTGTACAATTACTGAATTCTTCTTAATAACTAAGTTTGTGAATGCTAAAGACCAGTCTATTATTTCTTAGTGATTAAGAAGTTTGCTTTTTACTGATTTTGGTGAATACATGTACTACTTCCAAATTTTGTGAAAATCAAGCATTCTGCTTTTGCTGCAATTTCTTCATAATCTTGTCTGCAGCAAAGTGTGAAATTATCTGTGAAGTTAGTACAATAAATCAATTCCTAGAATGCTGGCTTGAACAAATGGCTTTGAAATTTACTTGACATTTAATACCATTATATTTTGCACATTTTACTGCCCCTAACACACCCCCCCCCCCCAAAAAAAAAAAAACAATTGAATATTGTAACAATAACTTGCTACAGTCTGGACCCACAGACTCTATTTCACTTAACAATCTGGCTATATATTATATATTTCTGAAATACAATCATTTCACTACGGTGGCACAAAAGTGACATGGAAGATATATTTTATACTACGTGCGCACGCAGTAGCTAATACGTGCGCACGTAATAAGTAATACGTGTGCACGCAGTAGTATTACGTGCGCACGCAGTAGCTAATACGTGCGCACGTAATAACTAATACGTGCGCACGTAATACTATTGCGTGCGCACGTATTAGCTAATACGTGCGCACGTAATAGTTATTACGTGTGCACGCAGTAGCTAATACGTGCGCACTTATTAACTAATACGTGCGCACGCATTAAATAATACATGCGCACGTAATAATCGACCAATCAGTTTATAAGGATCAATAAATGTCTATCTTCCACTTACATCTTGAAACAATGGCTTCCGTTCATGATTCTGATTGGTGGATTATTACGTGCGCACGTAATATGTAATACGTGCGCACGTAATATGTAATACGTGCGCACGTATTAGCTACTGCGTGCGCACGCAGTAGCTATTACGTGCGCACGTATTAGTTATTACGTGCGCACGTAATAACTAATACGTGCGCACGTAATACTACTGCGTGCGCACGTATTACTTATTACGTGCGCATGTATTAGCTACTGTGTGCGCACGTAATAACTAATACGTGCGCACGTATTAGCTACTGCGTGCGCACATAATATAAAATATATCTTCCATGTCACTTCTGTGCCACCGTATTTCACCCATTACTGTAAAAATCTGACTTTTTCATGTCACTGCAGTGAACATACTAAAGAAACATTGTGGAAATAGGAGTAATTGTTTGTAGCAAGCATGAGCTTCTTTTTCCAAAATATTTTCTAACAAAAGTGAAACTAAAAGATTTCCTTTTCTTTAAAATGATTTTCATTAAATTTTGTATCATAAATTTTGTAACAGTTTTTTGAGGAGCTAAAAATAACTACAGCAATGGCTTAACTCCTAACTAAAGGAAAAATTGCACACTCTTCCATATTGGAGGCAACTGCAGACTACAATTAAATGAAACTCAGATTATTGGAATTATCTGTGATAAGATTAAAAAAAAAATGTGGGAAAAGGAGAAAATGATGGATACCAGCATTTTCTCCTTTTCCCACAATGTTTTCAACAGGCTTCTTCCTTAAATACATGAGTAAAGGATAAAATAGGACAAAGATTTCATTTGAGAACAGTTTGTGGTCTATAAAAGTTAATTGAAATTAAAATTTTATGTGTTTATGCTTTACAAAGATTTAGAGGTAAAAAGTTGTTCACAACCTTTTAATTCATGTCAAACCGTTCCAATTATTTTTTTTATAAGAAAAAGCAATTACAAAAATATGGAAAACAATCTACATCTATATCAGAAAAGATCTAGCTGTTGACCCTCCACCAAACAATCTTGTGTTTTAACAACCTTGAAGAGGAAGGTTTTTAAAAATCTTGTGGGAAAAGGAAAAAAATGCTGTTCTATCTTTTTTTAACAATATCTCTAATGTGTAATGAACTAGGGATGAAACTTTCAAATTGCTTACAGGCAGGCATCTATGTATCTATAGATACTTTCCCATGTTCACAGATGGATTATTTTTGGAGTACAAGAGCATCGTAAGTCAGAAAATCACACGATTTGGACAATCCTATTTACATTACTCTTCAGCTGGTTATTGGGCTTAACAAGCAGAGCTAACAGTGATAACAAAATACAAAGAAAAATAATTCAGCCTTTGATGCCTTTGTTAAGGGGCAGATGGGCCTCTTTTCAAATATCTATGATATATAAATATTAGCATCCTTATTTATCCCTATTTTCCTGTCTTATTCATAGCAACACCTGCAGAACCAATAGTGGCAATACAGTATTTAAAAGGACAAAGGGTTCTGATAAAGGTTCTTTACAAAAATATCTCCTGAGAAAGAAAGCTTTTGAAAACACTGTGTGAAATTAGAAAATGCTGTTTACCAGCATTTTCTTCTGTTCCCACAATGTTTTCTACCCTGTCAATAACAAGACCCCAACTTTATGCCACATTTATTTTGTCTGCTCCAAATGCTTTCCATTAGAAATTTTGTCATTCGGTAGGCTTAAACCTGAGACAAGGAAAAATTAGCTTTGGTTCCAGTCTGATCATTTTTTTCTTTCATATTACTGTGGCCTTACTTAGTCAACAACGATAATCACAGAACCAATTAAATGTTCATTGCCAGGAATCTGGGATCTATATAGACCATGAAAGGAGACAGCGGTAAGAAGTGGTTAAAAAATTATTACCTCCTACACAATAAGCATCAGAATGCGGGAATAGTTTTCAAAGGGGTCTGGGCTGAGCCCCATATCTGTCAACTTTAATTACCTCCATTATTGAAGAGTTTGCATTCAACACTTGGATTTATTATCTCTATGCAGGATAAAGAAAATGGATTAAGACTATTATTGCCAATCAGCCAGTGGTTTTTGACACTGCAGATAAAACTTGTGATAAGCTGTCCCTTTAACCCTTTACCACACAATCCGGACTTTTAACGACCCTGAGAAAGAAAGCTTTTGAAAACATTGTAGGAAAAGGAGAAAATGCTGGGAACCAGCATTTTCTCCTTTTCCCACAATGTTTTCTACCCTTCTCAAAACAATTTTCAATTTTTTAGCCATATTTATTTTGTCGTCTGCAAATGCTTTCAATTTGGACTGGTCTAAAATTTTGTCGTTTGGTAAAGAGTTAACTCTTCATCACACAACCAAGACTTTTAACAACACGGAGAAAGAAGCCTGTTGAAAACATCGTGGGAAAAGGAGAAAATGCTGGTAACCAGCATTTTCACCTTTTTCCACTATGTTTGCAACCCTATCAATGACAAATTCCATCATTTGAGCCACATTCTATTTGTCGTTTGCAAATACTTTCAACTTGGACATGTCTACATTTTTGTTGTGTGGTAAACAGTTAACTTTCAATCACTTAATCACCAGTTTTAACAACCTTCTTCTTTTCCTACAATGTTCTTTTCAACTTTCAAGAGGCAAGTTCAATTATCTGAGCTGTAGGTACCTAGTTTGTTGTCTGCAAGTATTTCATGTTGGATTGGTTGAGAATTTCTTCCTGAAGTAAGAATGAATTCATGAATGAACTTATGACCCTCCGTAATAACTTCACAGCAGGTTTTTTTGAAAATAACTTGTGAACTATGAGCAATGAACAAAGATTTGATTTACAAATACTTGGGAAAACATTGTGGCAAAAGCATAAAGTGCTCTGAACATTTTTTGCTTATTGACAAAGGAACCAGTCTGCAAGATGTTATTAAATTTTGTTTATTCATTATTTTCTTATTTTGCAGAGCACCTCTTTTGTAAACAATGTTGAAAAAGGAGAAGTTGCTCCAAACAAACAAGATCCCCTTTATCTGTTTTAACTTCTTCTAATTTTTGTGAAAAAAGAAAGATAAATGAATGATATCACCTTTTGAAAATATTGACATGTGAAAAAATGGTACAAGTTATTATCACCCACTGAAGGCGGTGGGATACAGTTTTAGCATTGTCCATCTGTCCATCTGTCCATCCGTCCGTTCCAGACAATATCTCCAATATCATTGGACGGAATTTCGTGAAACTTCATACGTGTGTACAATAACCTATTCCGCCGATATACTTTCCTTTTTTTGGATTTGATGCAAAATGGCTGATTGGGAGCGATTTTGAGTTACATGGTCGCGTAAATTTTTGAAAAGGTCTTTTTCAGTGGGGGATATCACTTCAACGAAATTGCTTGTTCTTCCAAGTCTCATGTGTGCAATGCTTTCTTGTAAAACAAAATTTGAGACTTCTCCAAATTGAAAGCGCTTGCAGATGACAAAATTACTACTGGCTTTTCTCCTTTTCTCACAATGTTTTCATGTAAAATTAACATACTATATCTTCTCAGGTTCTACCTTGAAAAATGCTTGTGAATAATTACTATATCCAAATAGATTCAAAAGAAAATCTCCATCACTTTATAACAGTAAAGTAAACAGTAAAATACATCAAATTATGCAAATTGCAGGTGTAATATGCAAATTAAAGGTGTAAAATGACAACATTTTGTTGTATTCTGAAACCAAATTTAACCTCTGCACATTTTGTGTCAGTTTTAATCCCCTTCAATCTATCAAGACCCTTTAACCTTTTACCACACGACAAAATTTTAAGACTTGTCCAAATTGAAAGCATTTGTAGATGACAGTTTTAACGTGGCTCATATGAAATGATTTTTCTTTGATAGGGTAGAAAACATTGTGGGAAAAGGAGAAAATGCTGGTAACCAGCACTTTCTTCTTTTCCCACAATGTTTTCAAAAGCCTTCTCTTTCAGGGGCATTAAAAATCGTTATTGTGTGGTAAAGGGTTAACTTACAGGTAATTCTAGACTCTATATCAAACAACTCCTTGGGAAGAGGGCTTTGAAAACATTGTGGGAAAAACAGAAAATGCTAGTAAAAAGCATTTTCCCCATTTTTGACAATGTCTTCTTGCTTATTATCTTACACAAGTCTCATGCTTTTAGCCCCATTTAGGTTTGTCATTTGCAAAAGCTTTTTATATGGACATCTCTACTATTTTGTTGTCTGGTGAAGAGTAAGAAAGCTTTTGAAAAAAAAATCAAGACAAAATTTAATAGCAAAAAGTGCCGGTCAGCAGCATTTTCTCCTTTTCCCACAATGTTTTCTATTTTTTCTCAGACAAATCTCCTAATTTTTAGCCCCATTTAATTGGTCTTAAATATGGATGAATCTAAATTTTTTTCGTCTGGAAAAGAGTTATCTCCTCTTGTCAGCCAACAAACTTTTGGACTCACTCATACTGAAAACTTTTATTGGATGACAAATTAAATGTGACTTAACCCTTTACCATACAATTTCGAGTTTTGACAACCCTGTCGAAGAAGGCTTCGGAAAACATTGTGGGAAAAGGAGAAAATGCTGGTAACCAGCATTTCTCCTTTTCCCACAATGTTTTCGAATCTATCAAAGACAAACGCTCCCATTTGGGCTACCTTTAATTTTTTGTCTGCAAATGCCTTCAATCAGACTGAGTCTAAAATTTAGTCGTTTGGTAGAGAGTTAATGTCTGTTCTGCATGTATTGAACCTTCAATATCTTCAAAATCATCACCAGTAAATTTGTTTCAGGAGTACGGAATTAATTCCAGATTGACGGTAAAACTGAATATAAACGAGAATGTATTACTATTCATCAATATAAAACTTCAAGGCATTCTATAATGCAAATACACTCAGAGAAATACTGAGGCTTACATGCAATTAACCTTTCACTACACAATTCCGAGTTTGAAGGATCCTGAGAAAGAAGCCTTTTGAAAACATTGTGGGAAAAGAAGAAAATGCTGGTAACCAGCATTTTCTCCTCTTTCCACAGTGTTTTCCGCCCTACCAAATTTCAATTTTTGAGTGACACTCATCTTGTCGTCTGCAAATACTTTCAGTTTGGTAATGTCTAAAATTTTGTTGTTTGGTAAAGAGTTAATGACTTTGTAATCATGATCAACCCTGTATCAAACAATTACGGTTAAGGATTGAGGTATTTATCATGAACAGCACTCAGATTCCCAGACAATTATGATACATATTTTTGTGTCAGAAAACATCCAACATGCTATGATATAAGACCAGACAAGAAGTTTATGTAATAACCCTTCACCATACAATCCTGACTTTTAACGACCCCTATGAAGAAGGATTTGGAAAAAAATTGTTGGAAAAGGAGAAAATGCTGTAACCAACATTTTCTCTGTTTTCCACAATGTTTTCTGTCCTTTCACTCACAACTTCCATGATTTGAGCCACATTTATTTTGTCATCTGCAAATGCTTTGAAATTGGACCAGTCTAAAATTTTGTTATTTAGTAGAGTTAACAGACTCTAGATAAACGAAGTTATTACTAACATATACTTAATCCTTAACTCTTTGCCAAACAACACCTTATCCAAATTGAAAGCATTTGCGGACGACAAAATAAACGTTACTCAAAAAAAAATTGAAACTTGACTCTAGAAGAGAAGAAAACATTGTGGGAAAAGGAGAAAATGCTGGTTACCAGCATTTTCTCCTTTTCCCACAATGTTTTCAGAAGGCTTCTTCCTCTGGGTCGTAAAAACCAGGGATTGTTTGGTAAAGGGTTAACCCCTTACCAGACAAGAAAATGTTTGACTTGTCCAAACTGAGAGTATTTGCAGAAGACAAAATATAATTGAATGTGGTTCAAATGATGAGATTTGTCTCAAAAGTGAAGAAAACATTGTCGGTATAGGAAAATTAATGGTTTTCTGGCATTTTGTTCTTTTCAAACAGTGTTTTCAAAAGCCCTTCTAATCAGGAATTTTAAAACTCAGGATTGTGTGATAAAGGGTTAAAATGGCATTTACAACTTTAGTTGCCTTTCATGCCAGTGTTGATCAAGATTAGACTGCACAAAACTTGATCCTTGATCTACACAGTCCCCTTTCTATAACACAAACACAAACGAAGCAAGCTTTGATTTGCTGAGACATTCTGAACAAGAGCAACCTTGACATTGCCACCATTTGGGTCTTATTTCTAGACTGAAAATGTGAGTTGGTTCGTTTATGGCTCTGAGGGAAAGACCCACTAGCAGCCAAAAGTAGACCATGAGGGAGTCAAAATGCAAGCAAGTTTAATTTATACCATTTAAACGTATGGATATTATTACAAGTCTTACAATATGTTTCAGTAAGTATGGTCCTATGAAGTCTCCGTTGCTGGCAGAAAAATGAATTGTAAAACTGGATTTATTATAAAGTTACCAGACTCCTTAACACTGGAAGATCTTGTACACCTTTGGCTATTCTGTCACTATGACAGAATGACTATCATCAATCCTTTGTCAGAATTTAAACAAGGTGGGAATTAAACCAGCTTCCCTGGAAATCTAGCCCTGTTTGTCACAGACTGAATTACAAGAAGTGAACTGAAAAACGCACCCATAGTTCTTAATTTTCCAGTGAATAACTTTAAATGTATGGATACAGTTACAGCAAAACAGTAGACAGAGGGACAGATGTACTAGCTGATTACTGTATGCAGCCCTAATTTTTTTTTTAAAATTGTACTAGCTGATTACAGTATGCGGCCCAAATTTTTTTTTGAAAGTGGTATGTAACAAGTTTGCTGTGTAAAAAACTACTCATTGAGTATGGTAAGTGTATGGTAGCTGGAAAGCTCAACAAAGTAGATCTAGCTGTAAATTCAGAGCTTGTATATATACCATTCTTAAAAACGTTCTTTGTCGTGTTCTCAAGACTTTCCTAGATTTGAAAGTAATGTAGCTTCTGACTGGCTAAACCATTTGGCTGACTGTTACATTCAAATGTAGAAAGTCTTGGAGAATAAGACTGAGAATGTTCTTAATTATGGTTGGTGAATATAGACCCAGATTGCATGTCTAACCTTAAATTGACCTTTTTCCAGACAAGCCTTGTTTTCATGACACACCAGAGGAAAGCTTTTGAAAATATTAAGACATTGAAAAAATAATTGATAACCTAAAAAAGGGACATAACTGTCAAAAAAAAAATTCTGAGGATCAGTTGTCCTTTAGATATGGGCTCCCATTCTGACAACCAGCCAAAATTCTAAGTAAACATCCTGTGGTAAGAAATAACAGAAATATTAGAAATGTCAAAGTTTCTGCATGATGCCAATGCAGATGACCACTGTGCTATGACAGTACTTTAGCGTTTTTTTCTAAAACAGCCAAGCTAACAAAGGCATGTACTATATACAATCTTACCTCAAAGTTTTATCAAAATATAAGTAACACACTATATGTATAAGTACACACTATCCAAAAGGAAATGAAGTTATCTGTACAAATGTACTAAACATAAATATCCTTAATTACTTATGTCAAACTCTGACTCAAACATGGCTACTTGTGAAACATCTTATGTACTTGATCCTTTACTAAACAATCCTGACTGTTAAAGACCCTGAAGAAAAATGCTTTTGAAAACATTGTGGCAAAAGGAGAAAATGCTGGTAACCAGCATTTTCTCCTTTTACCACAATTTTTTCTACTGTTTCAAAGGCAAACCTTGGTATTTGAATTATACTTGTTGTTTGCAAATGTTTTTGATATACAATATTGCCGAAAATTTTGTCATCTGGTAAAGCTTTAACCCTTTCTGAAACAAGCCTGCAATTTAACTATCTTGAAGAAAAAAAGACCTTTCAATACATTACGGGAAAAGAGAAAATGAATTTTCTCACTTTTACATAATTTTGTCTAACCTTTCAAAGAACAAGAGGGCCATGATGGCCCTGAAGTCACTCACCTGAGCCTTTTGACCACACAGGATCCATTTTAACCCATTACCACACGACAAAATTTTAGACCTATCCAAATTGAAAGCATTTGCAGACGACAATTTCAAAGTGGCTCAAATGGTGCAATTTTGCTTTGATTGGGTAGAAAACTTTGTGGGAAAAGGAGAAAATGCTGGTTACCAGCATTTTCTCCTTTTCCCACAATGTTTTCAAAAGGCTTCTATCTCAGGGGTGTTAAAAGTCGTCATTGTGTGGTAAAGGGTTAACCCTTTACCACACAATGACGACTTTTGACGCCCCTGAAAGAGAAGGCTTTTGAAAACATTGTGGGAAAAGGAGAAAATGCTGGTTACCAGCATTTTCTCCTTTTCCCACGTTTTCTACCCTATCAAAGAAAAATCATTTCATATGAGCCACGTTAAAACTGTCATGTACAAATGCTTTCAATTTGGACAGGTCTAAAATTTTGTCGTGTGGTAAAGGGTTAAACCTCTTTAGAGATATTATAACCAACATTCTAACATGCTTTCATAATTATTGGATTGAAAATTAGGCCTCTAGTTTGTACGCAAGCCTTTTTTTAGACTAATCCATGTCATCAAGACAAACTTTTTGACCGAGAGTTTCATTAATATTGAACTTAAATTGTGGCCTCTAGAGTGTGCACAAGGTTTTTCTAAAATTTGACCTAATTTTTCATCCAACCTGACCCATTTTCAAACTGGCATAAAATGTCATCAAGACAAACATCCTGACCACATTTCATGAGTATTGGACAAAAATTTTGTGGCCTCTAGAGCATACACAAGGTTTTTTAAAGATTTAACCAACTGACCTAGTTATTGACCCGACGTGACCCATTTTCAAAATCCTCTAAGATAACATCAAGACAAAGATTCTGACTAACTTTACAGAGTATTACACTGAAAATGTGGCCTCTAGAGTGTACACAAGGTTTTTCAAAGATTTGACTTAGTGACCTAGTTTTTGAACCAGCATGACCCATTTTCAAACTCATCCAAGATATTATTAAGGTAAACATGCTGACCAAGTTTCAAGAGTATTGGACTGAAATTGTGGCCTCTAGAGCGTACACAAGGTTTTTCTAAGATTTGACCTAGTGACCTAGTTATTGACCTGACATGACCCATTTTTGCACTTGTTCAAGATATCAAAACAAACATTCTGACCAATTTTCAAGAGTATTGGACTGAAAATGTGGCTTCTAGAGTGTACACAAGGTTTTTCTAAGATTGGACCTAGTGACCTAGTTTTTGACCCGACATGACCCATTTTCAGCGTTCACATGGTTTTTCTTAGATTTCACCTAGTGACCTAGTTATTACCCAGACATAATCCAATCCAGAACTCATCCAAGATATCATCAAGACAAACATTCTGACCAACTTTCAAGAGTATTGGACTGAAAATGTGGCCTTTAGAGCATACACAAGGTTTTTCTAAGATGTGACCTAGTTTTTGACCTGACACGACTCATTTTTGAACTCATCTGAGATATTGTCAAGGCAAACATTCTGACCAACTTTCAAGAGTATTGGACTGAAAATGTGGCTTCTAGAGCATACACAAGGTTTTTCTAAGATTTGACCTAGTGACCTAGTTATTGACCAAACATAAAAGATTTTCGAACATGTCCAAGATATTATCAAGACAAACATTCTGACCAACTTTCAAGAGTATTGGACTGAAAATGTGGCCTCTAGAGCATACACAAGGTTTTTCTAAGATTTGACCTAGTGACCTAGTTTTTGACCCGAACTGACCCATTTTCGAACTCGTCCGAGATATTATCAAGACAAACATTTTGACCAAGTATCACGAGTATTGGACGGAAAATGTGGCCTCTAGAGCGTACACAAGGTAAAAGTTGACGATGGACAATGGACGACGAACGACGGATGCCGGACACAGCACGATCACAAAGGCTCACCATGAGCACTTTGTGCTCAGGTGAGCTAAACATATTGTCATTTAATAACGGAGATAGGAGAAAATGCTGGTAACAAGCTTTCTTCGTTTTCACACAATGTTTTGTACCCATTCAAAGAAAAAAAGTGTCATCTTCGTAGCATTTAATTTGTTGTCTGCAAATGCTTTGAATATAAACAAGTCTAAAATTTTTGTGGCTTGTAAAGAAAAGAGATAACCCTGTTTCCAATAATAGACAATGCCTCAGCTGTGAAAACATTGTGACACACAGAGATATTGCTCAGTATGAGGGATTTCTCCAACAGCCACACTGTTTTCATGACAATTGACTTCTTCATAAAAAGCTTGTTTGTGTATGGGTATCAGTTGATATTGATGAAGCCTAAATTGCTAGAATTCTAGCCCTTAAAGTGCCTTCCACAACTATAGTTGCCATTGCAGCCAGTGTAGATCAAGATCAGAATGCACAAAACATGCAGTCTGATCTTTGGTATACACCTTTGCTAAAACACTGCAGACAAAAAACACACAAAATTGCAATTATCAAGGTCTAATCTCAGACTTAAAGTGTCCCTTGGGTTTAATGGTGCTTTAACTCTTTCCTTACTGTTGACAACACCAGTATCTTTGTTTGACAGTGTAGATTAAGATCAGACTACACAGACCATGCAGTCTGATCTCTAATCTACACCACCCACTTCTTTACTTTAGATTAAGGCCAAACCCCCTCTTCATCTTGCATTGGAACTATATTTATAGCCAATGAAAAGGTGTAAATCGTTTACTTGATTGTGAAAGAGTTAAGAACTAGTTTGTAAATTAATTAAAAGCTGATAGATGTACTATGATTATAAATGTTTTCATCAACATCTTAGCTAATGCATATTTCTTTCAAGCTCAGTCAATTTCTTTGGGAGAATTGATGATAGTCATAACAGGATTCATTCCTCTCTCACCACTGAACATCATGTTTCAATGATGTCTATGTGGGAAACCAGCAAGTGTCTTGGAAAAAAATTTGTACAGTACAGTACTGGTGAAAAAAAAAAAACTACAGGTAAGCACTGATAGGTGCACAAATGACTGTTGGCATAACTGAAGTAATGTCAAAAACAGCTTTAAACACTACACTACTTTTGTTAGGATCAACTTTTGTAAAGAACTATTCTGAGTGATACAGAAAAAAAATATGGAAAAGGAACTCTTCTTTTTTGAATGGTAATGTAATCCATTGTGGGAAAAAGAGCTGTTTGTCATAACTCTTTACCAAACAACAAAATGTTAGACTTGTCCAAATATTGGGAGCACTTGCAAACAACAAATCAAATGTCGCTAAAATGAATGGATTTGTCTTTGAAAGGTTAGAAAACAATTCCAAAAATAAAAAAAAATGTTGGTTACCAGCACTTTCTACTTTTCCCAAAATGTTTTCAAAAGCCTTTCTATCCAAGCGTTGTTAAACTCGGGATTGTGTGGTAAAATGTTAAAAGTCATACTATGATAATTTGTATAGTAATGAATGTATCATTTATTAGCCAATGGTTACCAGCATTTTCTCCTTTTTCCAAAATGTTTTCAAAAGCATTTTTTGTCTCAGAGTTGTCAGAACTCAGGATTGTGTGGTGAAGAGTTAAAAGTCATATTATAATCATTTGTATAGAAATGGGTTTATCATCAATCAGCTAATACCAGTGTCTTTCCTGTTCATATCACTGGACAACATACTTCCTTGACCTTTACCACATGATCCCGAGTTTTAACAATCCTTATAGATAAAGCTTTTGAAAACCTTGTGGGAAAAGGAAAAAATGCTGGTAACCAGCATTTTCTCCTTTTCCCACAATGTTTTCTATCCAATCAAAGACAATTCTATTATTCAAGTCACATTTAAATTGTTGTCTGTAAACGTTTTGAGTTTGGACAAGTCTATATTTTTGTTGTGTGGTAAAGAGTTAACTCTGCCACACAACCCTGAGATTTTACGACCCTGACAGAGAGGGCTTTTGAAAACATTGTTGGCAAAGAATAAAATGCTGGTAACCAGCTTCTTCTCCTTTTTTCTACAATGGTTTTTACCATTTGACTCATAGATCCAATATTTTTAGCCACATTTGATATGTTGTCTGCAAAATTTTATGTCTTCAACTTGTACAAGTCTTAAACTTTGTAGTGTGGTAAAGAATTAACCCTTTACTAAATAATCCTATGTCTTAATGCTCATGAGAAAGAAGGCTTTTGAAAATGTTGTAGAAAAAAGAGCAATACTGTATATACCAGCCACCTCTCTAAGGGCTCCCCCTTCTGTAAATGCTCCAAATTTTGACATGTGTAAATTTTTGTCCTTCGCTAAAAATCTAAAGGCCATCAAAATAGAAATTTGTTAGTTTGTTTTTTGTTATTACAATCTTTTGACATTATTTCAGTCATATTATGTCAGCTAATGCATCTAGCCATACTTTCTTGGAGTTTCCTGTTACCTGTATTTTGCTCAACATTTTCCAAAGTACTTTATGCTGTGCATGTATACATTGACAAACAATGTTTGGCAGTGAGAGAGGAATGAATCTTGCCACAATGACTATCATCAATCCCATGAAAGAATTTGACCAAGATGGGAATAAAACCAGCAATCTCCTGGGTTTCAAGCCCTGTATGTTACTGAGATACTTTGCCCAGCCACGATAATGATGTTCATCAATAATTAGCTCTTTCAGCACCAAATACATAGAGGATATTTGTTTTTTTCTCCTGAACACCATCGGTAATATTTTCACTCGTGGCTGTGCCACTCGTGAAAATATTACCGATGGTGTTCACTCGATGAAATAAATTTCGATCTTTCACCGAAAAAAACAAGTATTCTATTTATTTCATGCTTTTAACCCTCTGGGAGGAGCTTTATCAAAATCCAGTACAGTTCTTTTCCGTTATTCTCCGTGGCGTACCCCTCCCGCATAGCAACGCATTACAATATTACGTCAAGCGCGAGAAATGTAAGGTAAATGACGTCCATCTGGTTGTGAGGCACGCGCAATTTACCTAGGCAACAAGAACATGAAAATCAGTATTTTCACTGGTCGTACCTGTAATACCGAAAAATATTTTCACTGCTATTTCTCAATATCCTACCGGAAAGCATGAAATAAAAAAGCTGTACCTCTTTTGATGGCTGAAAATAAAATCCACTGACACTCTAAAAATGTTTGATCTTATAGGCTGCACTTTCTTTGCAGTCTGATCTTGATCTATGCTGTTAGCGAAAGTCTTAGCTTTCAACCATAACGCTGAAAGGGTTACAGTCTATCAAAGTACCAAATGAAGAAATTGCTACTACCAAGCTATTTTCTAAAATGTCAAAATATTTTCAATTAATGCATCAGAGAAGAAGGGCCCTACTTATCACTGGAAGTAAGAAGATATTTTGCCGGAATCAAAATGTATTAGAGTAACTTGAAAGGGTCAAGTATATAGTTCCTGTAATCAGGTTTTGTTTATTATCCTGTTGACTTTACCAAACAACAAATTTTAGAATTTTGAAAAAAAGCTTGAAGTGATACTGCACTAGTTTTCAGGGGGTTGTGAGGATCGATGAATGGATTTACATTAATATTCATATCTCCTTCACTAGCAAATATCATTTGAACTTTTAAAATCATATATGTGAAAGCAGCCAATTTTAACTCACTCACAACTTGTATGTTACCAGCCCTGCAGTTACCATTTAGTCTTCTAGACTACTATACAAAAATACAAACAGTGCTAAATATAATAACTCTTACGCCGCACTAGCTTCTTAAAACAAATGACGCAACCTGTCTCACCCAGGAAAAACCAGAGATAAAACACTTTTAAGTGAAAACTCTGGAAACCTGTGTCCATTTGTCAATGACAGGTTTAGAATGTTGGACCTCATTCAACTTCAGCAGCTACCTATGATATTTCAAAACAAAATAGAACTAGATCTGATGCGGTCAGTTTGCTGTCGTCAGGTAGAATGACCAATGTACACGTCTACCCAGACATATACATAAGCACACTTTACCTGTTTCACGTGCTCCGCACCGGCCCGTTGAACTCAAACTACTGTGTTGAACTACGTTACGCCAAGACAATCATTTCGCGCTATTCTAAACGAAACATGTGAAATAACCAAACACTAGGGATCAGCAGTACTTTCAGGACCTTGATTCAACATATTTTCTTTTACTTTTTTTTTCCTGGCATGTTGAAAAAGCTTACATGGTGAGAGAATGATTCCAAAATGAGTGAAAAGACAATCCCAAAGAAACAATAAACTGCAATAAAAAGCAATAAATTTCTGACAACTCAATGTAACCAGCATTTTCTCATTTTTCCACAATATTTTCAAAATATCTCTCAACCCATGTTACACCCTTTTTAGAAGGAGCCATAAAGTGCTTTGTACAAATTTAAATTTTGGGCTTAGGGAACTTGACTGTTTCTTAACCATTACCCTGTTGAATAACTAACATGAACCATTTAATTCGATAGTAAAAACCCAAATGTTGCTATTTCAAGTTTATCTTTAGAGGAAAAATAATATTCTTATCCACCAGTGAAGATCCAAGATCAGACTGCACATTCTGTGCAGTCTGATCTTGGTTTACACTGTCTGCAAAAGGTAAGTGAGTCATGATTAGCAGCCTAAGAGTAAAGTACTTCAATTCCACATAGTTTTTTTTTACCCTGTATGCATGCTTAAAAAGCCTTTGACAGCACGGGAATAATCTAAAACAAAGGAAGAATTATACAGAATCCCACTTAGTAGATCACTGGGAAAAAAAATACAAAACATTGAATTTGTTTGCCTTTATCCTGCTAAACAAGTTAACTCATTACCGAACGACAATATCTTAGGCTTGTCCAAATCGAAAGCATTTGCAGACAACCAAAATAAAAGTGACTGAAAATTTGAAATTTGTTTTGTGAAGGGTAGAAAAAATTGTGGAAAAAGGAGAAAATGCTGGTTACCAGCATTTTCTCCTTTTCCCACAATGTTTTCTAAAGGCTTCTTTCTCAGGGTCGTCAAAAGTAGGGATTGTGTGGTAATGGGTTAAAATAAAATTTCCATGCCGATAGTAAAAACCAAAATAATGTTATTTAAAATTTTTCCGTATTGGACAGTATAGGTCCAAGATCAGACTGCATGTTCTGTGCAGTCTGATTTTGATCTACATTGTCCACAAAAGGTCAGTGTGTCGCGCATGGCAGCTTAAGGGTTAAAAGTTTAAAGCATTTCTCTGTTAATCTCTGGACTTGAATGCTTTACACCAGTTCGAATTAGAAAGGTACAGTGGTACTTTCAGTACCTTGATTCTACATGTTTTGTTTTATTACCTGGCATTCATAAATCAAAAAAAATCTGTGACGGTAAAAGAATAAATCTAAAACTGAGACAGAATTATCTGGAAAGAAATAAGAAAACTGCTGTAAAAAACAATAAATTTATGAGCAGTTATCTCTCAACCACAGTACACCCATTTCTAGATTAATTAACGCATTATCTTTTGAAGACAAACTTTTATACCCCTTGCTGCATATTGCTCTACAAAACATTGTAACAAAGATAAAAATTAAGTATAAAAGGAAAAGTTATTTTTCAGCCCTTAAAATACCCATTTTAGTTTAACCCTTACAAAATAAAATCGAGTTTTAATGACCCCAAAGATGGCTTTTGAAAACATATTTGGAAAAAGAGCAAATGCTGGTAACCAGCATTTTCTCTTTTTCCCACAATGTTTTCTAACCTTTCAAAGAAAACTTACACTGTTTGAGGCTTGTTTAATTTGTTACCTGCAAATGCCCTAAAGTTATATGAGTCTAAAATTTTGTTGCTTGGTTAAGAGTTCACACATTCTCTTCTGTAGATGACTTTCATCAGCTGCTGTGAATCACTCTGGAAAACATCGTCGAAAAAGTAGAAATTACTTGTTACAAGAAAGCTAACTTCTAAACCCATGTTACACCTGTTTCTAGATTAATATGTTCTCTTCTGTAGATGACTTTCATGTCTTGAAGCAGATCAATTAGAAAAACATCATGGCAAAAGTTGAAATTACTTGTTACCAAGGTTATCAAAGTTATTTCCCAACCAACATTATACCTGTTTCTAGATTAACAAATTATCTTCTGCAGACAAATATTGTGTCTTGCTAAAGATCTATCTGGAAAGCATTGTGGAAAAAGGAGAAATTGCTCCTATGAGCAATTTATCCTTTTGCAACAATGTTTTCAGATGTATTCATACATAAAATCTCAGTTTTCACACTCATCTGCTGTGAATTCGTTTCAGGAGACAAAGAGTTGATAAAAAAAAAGCTGAAAAAAAAAATCCAAACTCTGAAAAAGAATGCATGGCAATCCATAATTCATCATGCAGTTTTTTTGCTTTACTTTAAGAAAAAAGAAAGCAGCCAAAAAGCAGAAATAAAGGTTCACTAAGTTTGAATAAACCCTACCTAAGAGCTAACCCAAAATGTGTTTTGATAGATAAAGAAAATGCTCATTTTGAGCAATTTTTTTGCAAGCTGCACAATGTTTTGAGATGATTTTCAACTTCAAAAGGTGCCTTTATGAGGAAAAGAATCCATTTTCTTAAAATAAAGAAAATAAATCATTCTATCCTTAAAACTAAGCACAAATTCTAATCCAGGCATCTTAATTTTCATTCAACATAAAAACACTCAATTCAGTATTCAAAACTACAAACTTAACCCTTTACCAAACAATCCCAAGTTTTAAAATCCCTGAGGAAAAAGCTTTTGAAAATATTGTGGGACTAGAATTTGTTTTTCTACAAAAAAACAGATGTCTACCCCCTTTTTGGTGTCAGAAGGATTGATATATCACCAAGGCAATTTCTAACTGAAATAAGGGTCATTTTTCTCTGACGGTTTTCGAGTTATAGAGCGGACACGAAATTGTACATAAAATGAGTAAGGAAAATAATCAAAGGGAAATAACTCGAAAAATATACAAGCCAGTTATGGTTCTTGTGCTTGAACTTCGTCTCATGGTGCTTTACAAATGTGTGAAGTTTTATCAAAATATCTTAAAAGGTTTTTGAGTTACAGAGAGGACACGATTTGTGAAGGAAAATAATCAAAGGGAAATAACTCGGAAAATATATAAGCCAGAGTTATGGTTCTTGTGCATGACACTTCGTCTCATGGTGCTTTACAAATGTGTGAAGTTTTATCAAAATATCTTAAAAGCTTTTCGAGTTATAGAGCGGACACGATTTGTGACGGACAGACATACAGACAGACGGACAGACAGACGCACTGGGAAAAACAGTATGTCTCCCAACCCTGACGGGGGCAGACATAAAAAGGAGAAAATGCTGGTAACCAGCATTTTCTCCTTTTCCCATTATGTTTTCAACCATTCTCAAAATGAAATTTCAATTTTTGGGTCACATTCATTTTGTCGTCTCGAAAAGCTTTCAATTTGGACAGGTCCAAACTTTTTTCATTTGGTGAAAAGTTAAATCCATCACGTAGATTGGCTGAAACATTTCACCATTTCACAATCATAGGGCAAGTCTTGGATCTGAGATCTAGGTTGGCAGTTAACCTATGTCCAATTACAACTTTAGACTTGATTGCTGAATAAGTGACTTACCAAAATATTCATAACTTAGAGAAACTAATCAAATCTTGTCAAAAGATTCACATTAATGAGTTCAATCAACCAGTCTCTCATAAAAGGACATTTTGAAAACTTTTCAAATGAGATTTTGACCTAGTGAACAAGAAATGAATGAATTAGAGATTTTCTGCAAGAAAGAAATATCTAAATGTTTCAATTTCAAGGATGTATTGGTCAAACTATGCGGGTTTTCCTGAAAGTTTTTAGACTGCTTTAACTGAAATCTACAAGTCTAATTTTATCCAGAGTTTTGATCTAATAAAAGGCACATTTGATGAATATGTTTGGAAAATTACATTCAAATCAGACATGCTAGTTAATCACTATAAGCACATGAACATAAAATGTTAACTCAATACGGAGCAGTTTGATGACGTTGACATACATGTAGTTTAGAGCAACATCAAATTAAAGTTTCTTAAAGTACTCTCCACCAGCATCCACACCTTTCTTGTGCCTTGTTACCACTATAAGAGTATGTCTTTAAACCATCATATAGGGTAGGCTCTGACTGCTGATTTTACAGCAATCCGAAGTTCTTGTATAGTATTGCAGTGGATTCTTCTCAAATCTTGCTTTAGACAGGGGGACAGTGCAAAATCAGATAGCAGTGTTTGTCCATTATACTGTCATCCCCATCCGTAAATCTTCAGTAAATTAGCAAAATATGATCAAGATCAGACTGTATGTCCAGTGCAGCATTGTCTTGATCTATACTGTCTACATAAATGACTTATTTTTCACTTAGTGTTCTAAAGTTAGAAGAAACTTTTTCATACAGTCTTTCAGAACCATAATGAGACGAAAAATCATGCTAATCCTGTCAATTTGAAGGACAGATTTTGTCCATACATCAGAATCAAGGCTTTTGTACTTGCCTCACCATAAAAATTGATTATGTTATTTCTTAACTCTTTCACTGCTGAATAAATAAATTGCATTGTCTTAAAGGCTAAAAATATATTTCTTCTGTAAGATCAAGAAACAGCTCTGCCATAATCTAGAACATAGCAGTGGATAGTGTATATCAGAGATCAGACTGCACATTCTGTGCAGTCTGATCTTGATGTACACTGTCTACAAAAACTTCTGGTGTCGTCTGTGGTATGGAAAGATTTAAAGCAAAGAGTATCAATAAAAAGATCTGTATGCTCAGGGCAGGTCAAGATCAGTCTTCAAAAACTGTGAAGCCTGACTTTACACAGTCCAGTTCTTTTTTTGAGATCAGTATTCTTTTTTTTTTGTATACCTAAAGTTGTCTGTTTTTGTATTTTTCAGCAGTTTTAGGGTTGATATTTAATGTATAATGCATTTTCATCTGTATTTCAGAAACGTAATTAAATTCTGGCCAAACCTTCCCTGAACATGCAAAAGATAGACTTTTTCCATTCCTCTACAGTGTTCACAAATTTTTAACCCTTCACCAAACATTCCTGTGCTTCACAGACCCAAAGGAGGGAAGACTTTTGAAAATATTGTTTGAAAAGGAGGAAATACCAGTAACAGGCATTTTCTCCTTTTCCAACAATGTTTTCTGCTCTGTGAGACAAATCCTACCCTTTAACCCTTTACCACACAGTGACGACTTTAAAACCCCTGATCGAGAAGGCTTTTGAAAACATTGTGGGAAAAGGAGAAAATGCTGCCATCTGCAAATGCTTTCAATTCGGACAAGGCTAAAAGTTTGTCGTGTGGTAAAGGGTTAAACTATCGTTTTATTGGTCATCTGAAAATGCTTATGATCTGCACAACTTTTAACATTTTGTAGTATTGTACCGAGTTGAGTTGCCCTTAGCATCATAATGGTAAATCTAATCAGAATTCAACTACATATTGGTTCAAAGATCAATGGTATACAATATGGTCAAGAAGCTTTGCATATAATTCTTTCATTATCTTTTCTTTTTCACAGTATTTGAGCCTGAAAAATGACTTATTTCAAAACAGCGAAATAATCTTTCATAGACAAAATACCTTTCTCCATACCGTGACCAATACACCTGAATCTACATCAGCCATCACCATCAGGCCATGACCAGGCCATTTATCACCATCTCAAGTATACAAAGCCGTTTTGATGCATATCCAGGCTCTTCAGTAATACATCTAGGAAACAAGAGCAAAAAAGAAGAATAGGAAAATGAAAAATGGCAAAAATAGACAGATTGCCTGGTGTCTGATTTGCAATTTTGATGCATATCCAGACCCTCCAGTACATGTGTAACTATCTGGCAAAAAAAGGAATGAAGATGAAAAGTGGAAAAAGAAAGATAAGAAAATTAAAAATAGAGAAATGAAAATAAACTGGAAAATGAAAAATGGAAAATTTAAGTGTTTACTGGGTGAAAAGTTTTTAGACTTGTCCATATTTAAAGCATTATGCAGACGATAAAATCATTTGGGCTCAGCTGAGTTGATTGAACTTGGAAAGACAAAATATTGTGGGAAAGGAGGAAAATCCTGGTAACCAGTGTATTTTCCTTTTTTTTCTCACAATGTTTTTAAAATGTTAGAAAATAAGACTTTGAAAATTTAAGACTTTACTGGAAAATTCAAGTCTTGACTGAATGAAAAAGTTTGGATTCATCCATTTTGAAAGCTATTGCAAATGACAATTTGATATGGGTTCAACTAAAAGATTCGAGATGTCAATAGTAAAATTCTTTTATGATAATGTCAAAAAAGTATGACTGTCACTAATTTTTAGAATAGAGGGGCATGAATGCTGAACTACACTCTTAGACTGAAAAGATCCAAACCAAAACAGCAGTGAATTTAACCCTTTAACAAACAACCCGGGGTTTTCACGATCCTGAGAAATCAGCCTTCTGAAAACATTGTGGGAAAAGGAGAAAATGCTGGTAACCAGCATTTTCTCCTTTTCCAACAATGTTTTCAACCCTTCCCAAAACAAATTTCAATTTTTGAGTCACATTTATTTTGTTGCCTGCAAATGCTTCAAATTTGGACTAGTCTAAAATTATGTCGTTTGGTAGAGAGTTAAAACCTGATAATTCAACTTCTTAAATTACCTATGTAACTTTTGCAGATAAATTACAAGAATATCATTTACTGAGAAAACTCTATAAGCTGCCAAAAAGTGCACAAGAAAACATTTTTGCCATAAATTATGTCTATTTTATGTCTCAACATTTCCAGTCTTCAGCAATTTATTCCTAATTTTTTATTTTTCCAAGTAATGTTTATCCCATAGTTTCTCTTTACCTCTGGGAATCCTAAAAATACATTTTATTCTTTATAAAACAATCCCATGTTTTAAGCGTTAGGATGCTAAGCGCAACCCAAGGACCTGCTGCAGATGGTGTAGATCAAGATCAGACTGCATAGAACATGCAGTCTCATCCAGGATCTACACTATTTGATAAGGAGATATCTTTCCCCCAAAATCCCTTTGAAACAGCGGAAGCAGGGTTCTTACTTTCAACTTGAAAGTTTCATTTCACTTATTTAGCAACGATATCCATTTATTTTCAAAAATAACCTATTCTTTCCCTTTTAATGACAACCATCAAGGGAAACTAGAAATAATATAGTGCAGGCTAATCAGTATGTTTGTCTTGTGGCTCGTATCGATTTGTTTGTTTGAATGGTGTTTTACATTGCTTTCAACATTATTTCAGTCATATCATGGCGACAGCTCACATATTCATGTTTTCCTGGGTTTCACTAGTACTAGGCTAGGCTTTGAAGTGTCTAACTCTATGATTACTAAATACATAACCCTCTTTTGAGGCTGAAAAAACAATCCACTGAAACTCTGATATATTTTAAATATATGTTGTAGGCTTGACCACAGGGACTTGGCACATGATAATTTGTGCTTAAAGACAACATTTCGACAAAAAATCCAATTATTTGTATATAAGTATCTACACACACACACACACACACACACACACACACACACACACACACACACACACACACACACACACATATATCTCTCTCTCTACAGATATTTATATACAGATATTCGGATTTTTTATCGTAATGCTGTCTTTAAGCGCACAAAGTAGCACAAACCATCATGTGCCGAGCCCCTGTGGGCTTGAAATAACAACCAGACAGTGTTGAGCAAAGTGCTAGGACAGGAAACTCTGGGAATTCATTGATTGGTATACAGGCTGCCATGATATAATTTAACAAGAGGGCCAAGATGGCCCTGGATCGCTCACCTGAGTTTTTGAGAGGACCATAGCCAATCTTTTTTTGAGGTATTGAAACTTTGGAAACAAAATCATTATTTTGCCAAGCAATTTTGAAAAGGTCACCCATAAAAGTCATTTCAAAATCTGTCACCACCCCTACAATCATCACCACAGCAATGATTTTGATGAATCAGAATTCTGCAAATAAATTTTTGGATAGATCACCTAAGGACAATTTCTTGAAGAAGAGCACATGCTCAACAGTGACTAAAAACATAAGTCGAACAAGAGCACCACATGCAGGTGCCAACAATTGGCTGTTGTTTTTCGACGGATAAAAATTTCCCTAACAATTTTTGAAAAGAGTCACCCTAGGAACATTTCTGTGAAATTATTTCAAAATCTGACCAGCTGTTCCAGAGAAGAAGAATTAAGAAATTCCTCTTCTAGTCCCTGTAGTGCAAATAGCCCCCACCATCAGAGCCATGTTTCTTGACAAATCACAATTTTGTGAACAATTTTTGAAAAGAGTCATCCATGGAACATTGCTGTGAAATTATTTCAAAATCTGACCAGTGGTTTCAGAGAAGAAGAATTTTTAAGAATTTCTTCATGTCCATATGGTGTAAATAGCCCACAGCCATCAGAGCCATGTTTCTTGATGGATCAAAATTTCTCGAACAATTTGCAAAAAGGGTCACCAAAGAAACATTTTTGTGAAATTATTTCAAAATCTGACCAGCCGTTTCAGAGAAGAAGAATTTTAAAGAATTTCTTCATGTCCACATAGTGCAAGTGGGACCCTCCCCCCCCCATCAGAGCCATGTTTCTTGACGAATCAGCATTTTGCGAACAATTTATGAAAGGGTCACCAAAGGAACATTTCTGTGAAATTATTTCAAAATCTGACCAGCGGTTTCAGAGAAGAAGAATTTTTAAGAATTTCTTCATTTCTGTATAGTGCAAGTAGCCCCCATTCACCAGAGCCATGTTTCTTGATGGATCAAAATTTCACAAACAATTTTTGAAAAGGGTCACCCAAGGAACATCTCTGAGAAATTATTTCAAAATCTGACCAGCGGTTTCAGAGAAGAAGAATTTTTAAAGATGCCCGTCTACAGCCAGTGAGCAAAAACGCTGTTAAATTTCAAACAATTTAGAATGGTACAGAAATCAGTCCTTTGTGTAAACATGGATAAATTACTGACATATATGGTGTACTGGAAAAAAAGAAACACAGAGATTTGTATTAGAAACCGAACATTGGTCAGAAGAAAACTGGCTGACGATCGGAGCTATAAACAATGGCGGTGCGTCACGGAAATTTATCGTTTGTTTCCACCTAGAGTCGGACACGGTGTAATTTGCATATATAGGCTGTGACCTCCGTCTGAAAATCAAGGCTGCAACTGAGAAGCCTCCATTTTCCTTCCTTTACCTCATTAGACACAGGGCGAAGGTCAAATATAGTCACGTGACAGAATGCATGATCATCATACGAATCTACCCGAGCGTATAACGGACATATCGAAATCTTCGATTCAAAAACCGGAAACGACGAGTCTGTTTACATGGAAGGCAGCAAATCAGCGAAATGCATTTTCTATCGACCGTAATCTAAGCAACCTTGCTACCGTGAGGGCGCAATATTTGGCATGAAGATATGAGAATGACTATAGTTTGATAAGATAAAGACAAAATGAGTTAAAACTGGCTGAAAATGAGTATCAGGGCCTCTTTAAGAATTTCTTCATTTCTGTATAGTGCAAGTAGCCCCCAGTCACCAGAGCCATGTTTCTTAAAGGATCAAAATTCAAAAAGTTTTTGAAAAGGGTCACCCAAGGAACATCTCTGTGAAATTATTTTAAAATCTGACAAGCAGTTTCAGAGAAGAAGAATTTTTAAGAATTTCTTCATTTCTGTATAGTGCAAGTAGCCCCCATTCACCAGAGCCATGTTTCTTGATGGATCAAAATTTCACAAACAGTTTTTGAAAAGGGTCACCCAAGGAACATCTCTGTGAAATTATTTTATAATCTGACCAGCGGTTTCAGAGGAGAAGATTTTTAAAGAATTTCTTAGAAAATTCCATTGGTTGCCATGGCAACCAGAGTTTTTGATGGAATCAAATTCTGCGAACAATCTTTAAAGAGAACCTCCCAAGGAACATTCCAGCCAAGTTTGGTCCAAATTGGCCCAGCGGTTTAGGAGGAGTTAATGTTTAAAGAATTGTTGACGACGCACGACACACTGACGGACAACGGACGCCGGGTGATCCTAAAAGCTCCCCTTGAGCATGTTGTGCTCAGGTGAGCTAAAAACTGCTATAACTGATATTACACACCAAATAAATAAATGATGCATGCTCTGGCAAAAGGGGGTTTAATGCATCTCTTTTTATGCACTTTACCAAGCAAGTCATTGCATAATCATGGACCCATAAATTCCATTTTGTCTAACAACAGGCTGAATCACGAGGTAGAATAGTCCTTTAACATGCAGAAAATTGACCAAAAGCGAATGATATCAACTCAGGTCAGCCTGCACAGAATCCACAGGCTGATCTTGGCCTTTTTGGAGATGCATTAACTCTTTACCAATCGACACAACTTTTAGACTTCCCCAAATAGAAAGCACTTGCAGAAGACAAAAGTGCCTTATGATTTGAAATTTGTTTTTGAAGGGCAGCAAACATTTTAGGAAAAGGAGAAAATAGTGGTTACCAGCATTATCTCCCTTTACAACAATGGTTTCAAGAGCTTTCTTTTTCAGGTTTTTTGAAACTTAGGATTGTGTGGTAAAGGCTTAACTCTTTACCAAACGACAAAAATGAAGACTTGTCCAAATCTAAAGCAATTTAAATATGTCTCAAATGATGAAACTTGTCTTTTATTAGGTAGAAAGCATTGTGGGTAAAGGAGAAAATGCTGGTAACCAGCATTTTCTGCTTTTCCCACAATGTTTTCAAAAAGGCTGTTCCTCAGGGTCGTTAAAACTCATGATTGTGTGGTAAAGGGTTAAAGCCTCTTTTCACAGAGCATGGCTTACATGTATAAGTGAGTCTATCATTCGTTCACATCAAAAACTTTCAAAGAAGGCTTAACTCTTTACCAAACTGCTACCTTCTAGACTGGTTCTAATTGAAAGCAGTTGCAGACGGTAATTTAGACGCAGCTAAAATGATAATGTCCATTTTTGATGGGATAGAGAACACTGTGGAAAAAGGAGAAAATGTTGGTTGCCAGGATTTTCTCCTTTTCCCACAATGTTTCCGAAAGCTTTCTTTCTCAGGGTTGTTAAAACTCAGGATTGTGTGGTAAAGAGTTAATCTGTGTAGACTCCTTTTTATTCTTACAAACCTCAGTATGGACCAATGTACAGTCTTGCGAATCGGAAGCTGTTGTCACTGTACACCCAAAATCAGTTAGCTGCGGTAAACAAATATCGTAAAACAGGCTGGTATGTGAATCCTAGCGAAAAGAAACTGATCAGGTGTATACGAGGGTTGTTCAAAAATTATCCGGATTTTGCCTTATAAAAAATTATCTGCAAAGCAATCATGCTAAATTTTGCATCATTCTCTATCAGAATTCAATCCACGCATGTTTGTGCGTATGTTATATTCTTCTTTCATAAAAAGCGCTCGCAGTTGCCATCGAAAATGCCATGGTAACGTGTTCCCGGCGCAGCACAAAATATTATATCTATACTTGCCCTTCTCTTGTACATATCGTTTCTCTCGTAACTGATTACATTATGAAATTTAAGCAGAATACAAGATTTGGAGCTACTTACATCATGATTAAATTTGACGTCATTTGACGGTTAAATGCTTCAGAAAATCGCGTTTAAATACAGTTGGGGTAAAAGTTTTGAACGTTAAAGATGGTGTCAACTGACCGTCTGGAAATCCGGTCCATAATGAAATTTTGCAAGCAGGTAGGAGAAACTCCGACAAACACATACAAAAAAAATATCATAGCGAAAGGGAATAATTCAGTCACACGGACACTGGTGTATGATTGGCATAGACGCTTCAAAGAAGGGGAAGAAAGCATTAACGACCGAGAAGGAAGAGGTAGAAAGAAGGAAATACCAGCGACGTTGGTAACGTCCCTGAGGTGAGATCGGCGTTTGTCAGTGCGGACCTTATCAGAGACCTTCGACAATGCCTCGTCCCATACTGCAGGGGCCACAGATCTGGAGCTGACTTTACTTGGACTTGAGACCGTGTCCCATCCGCCTTACTTTCCAGATTTGGCACCATTTGACTTTGCCATTTTCCCAACCATAAAGGCACAACTAAAGGGTGAGAAGTATCAGTCCCTTCAAGAACTGCTAGTTGCAACACGTTTTATTACGAAGCAGTACAAGTCCGAGTGGTACAGGAATGTTTACAGCCAGTGGGTACACCGTCACCGATGATGCATACAGCATGGAGGCGAGTACTTCAAGAAAGAATAGGTAACGTTGCCTGATGACTTTCCGACGATGTTGATGACGTCGTATATTGTAGCGTTTCGTGCGCCAGTTCCTAGTACCTGTGCATGTTTGATTGCGTGTAAAATCAACATGTATTGTTCGATTGTTGAAATATTTTGCACTTTTGTACATAATGAATGTCGTTTTACAATGCGTGGACTTTTGTTGCATTACGATAACTCATTAAAAATTTATAGACTTAATCCAGATAATATTCGAACAACCCTCGTACCATTTGAGAGGTAACAGGTTTTTCTACCAATCTTTACTGCAATTCGGAACGTGAACCACACGCTTTTTGCACAGGAAAGCCGCATCACCAATTTTTGCTGTTTATGGTTGCCGTGACGGCTACACTTTTGCTTCCTATTCTTCAAAGAAGATCTGTAACCATTTTCTGATTATGCACACCAATAAAAAAATTATTCAACTTCATGTTTACATATCCACACAAGAATTCAGCACTATTCCCGTGGAAATAATTCAACATTTCTTGAGGTACTATCAAAAAGTTCACTGTACGATCAGCTGCCCAACGGGATTTTTACACTGTTCAGTTAGCTGTGATTTTCTGAAAGGGCATACAACGAGACTGTTGTGTAGCATTGACATTATTAGTTCATGTATTGATCAAGTAGAGAAGATAAGTTTCATTTCAGATTAAAGTAACAATAAAGCCCAAAAGTAAACAAGGCGGATGTTTAAATGCATTTTAATTTGTATCATACCACTAAAAGTATGGAAATTATTAAGAAGATGACAATCTGTCATTGAACGGTCGGTCAAAGTGTTAGTTGTTGACAGAGAAATTAACTTCAAAACTAGGTTAAAATCTGCCAGGTACGTGTGTCTTTTGTTTACGTTTGCCTGATTTTAAAATTCTTTTTTCTGCCATCGCCTAACATATAGCCCGACCAGACGATAACAGACTGTCATCTCCACAATATTTTTCATACTTTTAAATGGTATGATTAAATTTAAATCTGTTATGACACCTGCTTTGATATTTTGGCCTTTATTGGGCCTTTAAGGAGTGTTGTAAGAAGGGGCAAAGAATGTGGGGATGGGGGCTCTTTAAGTGACTCGGGGTCGGGTGTGTTAGATGCCTAATCTGAACCTCTTGGGTTCCATGTCCACCATAAACATTGTGTTAGTCCACGGACTGTTCATATATCATCTATATACGATTCCTGGTTAGTTGTGGGAGTGTCCTTTGACAAACATGTTACAGCCCCAGCCACTTACTGCTGAAACCCAGTAAACACACGAACAAGTAAATTGTGACCAATGATAACAAGAAATATCTTTAAAAAAGACAGACAGCGTAAATTTGCCCGCAAATAGGCAGGGGCCCTTAGAATAAATATGTCTACATTTTTTACAATTTACAAAATATATTTATTCATTTGTTATCAGTACCAAAAAATAAAGCAAAAGCCAGCACTTTCAGCCATGCCAAACAAGCGTGGGGAAACCTCGGGTGATGTGTAGAAGTAGCTATACACGTGAGATGTGATTTCGGGATTGGCAGTGTTTGAGCTTGTGATGCATTTTATGAGATCTTATTTAAACAAACTTGTACTGTGACGTGATGTCCGGTTTTATACGAGGTGCAGTGGGAGAGTTCCCGGGCTGTCGCTGTATGAAAGAAACTTGTAACGTTCGGTGGTTATAAAATTTCATACACCACATATCTGGTCAAGGTTTCGCACATTTCCTTAAAAAAAATGTAAATCGACCCATTTTTCACCAATAAATGATTTAAAGAGCACTCAGAATTACTGTTTTAAACAATTCAATGGGCTTGCTGGTTTACTGTGTTGTATTTCGTGAAAAAAAAATGTAACCTTGAACGTTCTATCAGAAATAAACATCTCACGATTTTTACATCATACTTTAACCAATGATAGCACTATACATGTACATATGTCGATTTTTCACAATAAATCTTGATTTGAGGTCAAAAATAGATCCACAGGTATAATGCCCCTTAACCCTTTACAAAATTATCACATATTTTACGACCCCTAAAGAACAAGGCATTATAAATTGTTGTGGAAAAAAGAGAAAATATGCGTTACCAGTATTTTCTCCTTTTCCCACAACTTTTTGTACCCTTTCAAACACAAATTTTTGTTTCTCATTTGAATATCCCACAATATCTAGGAATAGCAATTATGCAGTATTTGTCATTTAGAAGATTTCATGGCAAACATTGAATTTCAAATAGAAGTGTCTGTCTGTTTATTCTCTGCTGAGTTTTTCCGAAACACGTAGCATGAATGTCTGAAGTTCTCTTAGATCTTGGCTCTCTTCTATTTCATTTTCCTCATCAATAGACAAGTCGCTCAAAGCATTGAATAACTATTGTTCCACTTCCTTTAGATAACCAACTTTGTCTTCTTATTTAAGAGTCTTGGAATATTTATTTGGAGTTATGTAAATTTTAGTTTCTTTGACTGCTGCATGAAGAATTGTCCAAGCTGCTATCTAAAATGGATTTACTTTTAAGACATTTTGAGTTTCGAAATCATTTATGGTTTAAGTCTGGCAATTTTTATATTCTATGCAACTGATTCACTATGTATATATGAAAAATCCATTGTCTTCATAAGAGGATGGACCACATGAAAGTTTTTGTGTTTGCCAAATTGTTAACTCGGCTGAGCCTCTCTCTATAAGCCTTCTAAAATATTTTGGCATCTTTCGGTAATTCTAGAACCCAGTGTAAGAGGTGAGTCCTACCTGATGCAGAGGTGCATCGCACGGTCATTTTCGTGGATTAAATTGTCGCCTATCGACAATGATAAGGGTAAATCTTTTCTCGACTTATAGAATACTACTATGCTGGATTTATTGGCGCCACTTTCAATTCGCTATCTACAGGCATAAGTACTATTATTCAGTGTCTAATAATACGTGGAGTTTGTGTGGGGATAACGCTATTACAGACAAGAAGGCTATTATGGCTCTGAAGTTGCTCACCTGAGCCTTTTGACTAAACATGATTCATTTTAAATCTCTTTCAAGATACCATGACAAACATTCTAACAAGCTTTTATAATTATTGGACTGAAAATTTGGCCTCTAGCTTGTACACAGGCTTTTTCTAGACTCATCCAAGACAAACATTTTGACCAGGTTCCATGAGTTTTGAGCTTAACTCGTGGACTCTAGATTGTACACAAAGTTTTTCTAAGATTTGACCTCATGACCTAGTTTTTCACCTGACCTGGTCCATTTTCAAGCTGACTGAATATGTCACCAAGACAAACATTCTGAGTATTGGACTGAAAATGTGGCTTCTAAAGCCTACACAAGGTTTTTCAAAGATTTGACCAAGTGATCTAGTTATTGACCCATCATGAAACTCTTCCAAGATGTTATCAAGAAAAACATTCTGACCAAGTTTTATGAGTATTGGACAGAAAATGTTGCCTATAGAGAGTAAAGTCTTTCAAAGATTGGTCCCAGTGACCTAGTTTTTGAACTGACATGACCCATTTTCCAACTTGTTCGAGAGATTATCAAGGCAAACATTTTGACCAAGTTTCATGAATATTGGACTGAAAATGTGGCCTCTAGAGCGTACACAAGGTTTTTCTAAGTTTGACCTAGTGACCTAGTTTTTGACCCTACATGACCCATTTTCAAACATGTCTGAGATATCATCAAGGCAAACATTCTGACCAACTTTCAAGAGTATTGGACTGAAAATATGGCATCTAGAGTGTATACATGGTTTTTCTAAGATTTGACTTAGTGACCTAGTTTTTGACCAGACATGACCCATTCTCAAACTCATCTGAGATAATATCAAGGCAAACATTCTGACCAAGTTTCATGAGTATTTGACTGAAAATGTGGCCTCTAGAGTGTACACAAGGTAAATGTTGACGACGCACGACAGATGACACACGACGGACGTCGGACACAGCGCTTTGTGCTCAGATGAGCTAGTAAGTTGTCTGCAATCGACGGATTTCCACATTTTAGATTGTATTCAATCTGCAGTGCATAATTTGATTTTTGCAATTGCTGTAGTAGTTCATTGATATAAACCAGACAATAAAATGTAGACCCAACTCCTTGCCCCTCTCTATTTTGACCAAGTGGGGCATCATCTACCATTGACTCGTATACGACATGTAAGATTGCTGTAGGTGTTAATTATAATGCAAATAATTTTTCCTTTCAAGCCTAGTTCAGAGAGTTCCTCAAATAGTTCTTGATGCCAGACCGAGTCAAATGCAGCTTCAGTATGCAAGCCTCTTTTGTTATTCTATTTTCAAGGCGAAAACTAAAGATAGAGTATCACATAATAATCAAAACTGAGATAAAACCATGTGTTCTAACATATGAACTGAACCTTTTTGTTGAAACTGTGGATGCATAAATGCAGCTAAGCCTACAGCTGTTTTATCGAGGCTAGCAGCTAATGCTTGCGTACAGATGCAGCTGATCGTACAGTGAACCTTTTGATAGTACCTCAAGAAAAGTTGAATTATTTCCACGGGAATAGTGCAGAATACTCTTATGGATAAGTAAACATGAAGTTGAATAATTTCTTTTTCTATGTGCATAATCAGAAAATGGTTACAGATCTTCCTTGAAGAATAGGAAGCAAAAGTTTAGCTGTCACGGCAACCATGAATGGCAAAAATTGGTGATGCGGCTTTCCTGTGCAAAAAGCGCATGGTTCACGTTCCAAATTGCAGTAAAGGTTGGTAGAAAAAACCTGTTACCTCTCAAATGGTATACACCTGATCAGTTTCTGTTTGCTAGGATTCAGGTACCAGCCTGTTTTATGATATTTGTTTACCGCAGCTGACTGATTTTGTGCGTAAAGTGACAACAGCTTCCATTGTGCGACACTGTACGTTGGTCCATAGTGAAACCTGATCATCTGTGAATGAGGTGGTCTCCAGCATCTTACACAAAATACAGGACCAATGTCTCATGCCAAAGATCCTTACTCTGCACTAAACTCTGTCCAATGTTGTATGATACTTTGCCTGAAAAACGTAATACCGGTATATCTTGAACAACTCGGAGGGTATGTCTTTGGCTCTGTTAAATAAAGTTTTGGATTCATAAGAAATTCCTCATTTTAGACCTACTGTTGGCATTTGACACTATGGCGAGAGCATGGGTAAAGTACTAATGAGCCCTAGCCTGATACTTTTTAACCCTTTATCACACAATCCTGAGTTTCAACGACCCTGAAGAAGGCTTTTGAAAACATTGTGGGAAAAGGAGAAAATGATGATAATCAGCATTTTCTCCTTTTCCAACAACGTTTTCTGCCATTTTAAAAGGCAGAAGTTACCTTTTGAGCTTGATGAAATCTGCATTTTGCAATTCATGCTTTGAGTTTGGACCAGTCTACAGTTTCATGTGTGGGAAAGAGTTTAAGAAAGACAACACATGAATAAGAACAATGCTATTACGGACTTGGGGAAGAAAGCTCATGAACACTTTTGGAAAAGGATAAATTGCTGGAAACCAGCATTTTTTCCTTTATTCCACATTTTTTTTTCTATCCTTTCAAAGACAAACCTTGTCATTTGAGCCATGTTTAAAACATTAATTTGTTGTCCTCAAAATTGAATGCAGTTTGGAGGGGCATAAAATTTTGTCATCTGATAAAGAGGCAAATATGGAGCAACAGACATAATGGTCTAATACACCAAAAAGGCTGGTGATTTATGTAAACTCTGCACAGTTTGATCTTGATCTACGCTGTTTATATTTTTAGTTGCATTGGGCCCTCTATGGACTAATCATAGCTAACAGCAGGAACAGCAAGCTTGATTGTACAAAACAACTGGACCACTCATTTGAAATACATGTATCACCTTGTTAATGCATGGGCCATTTAGCCTAGCTGATAAGCTAGCACTGACGTTTACCAAACAGGCGTTTTAGATTTGTTCCTATAGAAAGCTTTTGCAGACAACAATGTAAATGTTGCTTAACCTCTTTACCAAACGACAAAATTAAATTTAAGCATTTGCAGACGACAAATAAATGTGATTGAAAAATTGAAATTTGTTTTGGGAAGGATAGAAAACATTGTGGGAAAAGGAGAAAATGTTGGTTACCAGCATTTTCTCCTTTTCCAACAATGTTTTCAAATGGCTTCTTTCACAGGGTTGTTAAAGTTGGAATTGAGCGGCGAGGGGTTAAATGATGAGACTGATTAATCTTTTGAAATAGTAGAAAACATTGCAGGAAAAAGGAGTAGACCTAAATGATTATTACCAGCATTTTTTTCTTCTCCCACAATGTTTTTAAAAGCCTCCTTTCTGTGAATCAGAAAAACACAGGATCCTTTGATAAAAGAGTCATGAAAGGCAGAAAAGTGTATAAATACATGTACTATTATTTGCAAAACATGGCAGACACAAAACAGGTGCAGATTTTGGTTTTGCCCTAAATTGCTGAGGGCTGGGTCTCAGCATAAAGTAGTTTTGATTAATTCTTTACCACACAAGCACCAGTTGAAGAAAAAGCCTTTGTGAAACATCGTGGGAAAGGAGAAAATGCTGGTAACCAGTCTAGCTTGCCAAGAAAACCATCAGTCATTCAAAGGAGAAAAAGGTCAATTTTGTCAACAATCAGTTTTTGACTAATTTCCCTGTGTCTGAGTTCACATTTCAACATCCAGATCTAGATCAAAATTTTGGCACTTTAATAAAGGTAATATTCTGTAATTAGATCTAGATCTACAGTGTTACTGTGCACAAAGTGTAGATCCCAACTGAATATGTGTACACTGTTTTTGCCAGGTCGTGCATGGATAAAAATGAAACTGAACAGTCCTTTCTTTTTTATTCATAGAGCATACCATTTTATATAGGTATTTTCCACTAACCACGTTAAACCAACCTAGATCTTCCAGTTCCAAACAATACTCTTCTAGAGCTGGAGTGGTATTTCCAAACAAGCATGTTTTACCAACCTAAATTTTCAGTTCTTCACACTCCAAAGAAATGAATAATATCTTCTAATGATGTCATATTTTCTGTGGCTAACCCATTTCGATCTTTTTAAACTCCCGAAATTCTGACTTATGAACATTAGAGAAGCATTGACTCTGAGCATGTCAAAGACAGTGATAGTGTTATCATGTGCTATGAAGTTTCTTATTCCTGGTGTCTGACATCATTGTTTCTCTATGGTCATGTGACTTTGTTAATCTATTTGTAGCTCGCCATTTAAACATTGTGCACACATGTTTTCAAAGAAAGTAATCAAAATTAAACCAAGATTTTGGTAATAAAAAAAAACAGTTTTGTTGGGTTTCGCTGGTGGATGCAACAGAATTGTTGTATGCATGATTGTATTTCCAACCATGGATCGTTGTTTGCATGCAAATGCTGCCAAGTTGCAGAATTAAGGGTTTCAATGTTATCTTTGGATCTTTGAAGACCATTAAAGGTAAATAATGGCGTTTCAGTGGTCAGTTTGCAAAACTGAAGTTGGTTGGTTGGTTGGTTGGTTGTATTGGGGTTTAACGCCACTTTAACAGCTAAGGTCATATCATGGCGGTCGGTGACGCACATGTTTCCTGGCTTTCTCACACCAGTACTAACACAACTTTCTTTCCAAAGCCACCGACTACTTTTCTCACATGCTTCAGCAGAGGTGACAAAACTGAAGTAATAAAAAGCTTATTTAAGGGCTGTGTGATAAAATTTTGCAATAAAAACTTGAGTGCATGTCATTAAGCCTGTTGTAACTCGTTCTAAAACAAGTTGACATAACTTAGTATTGCATGGAAACGTTCAGTATTGGATTGAATCTAGTTATATTTTACTAAGTCAGCTAATTTTAGAAATTTATGCTTGCATTATCGAACAGTCAGTTTTTTGTCCTTAAGTGTTGGTTAATTAATACCCACAACGCTATAATGACCCTGAGGACGAAAGCCCTTGAAAACATAAATGGAAAAGGAGAGATTGAGGGTAACCAGCATTTTCTCCTTTTTCCAGGATGTTTTCTAGATCTACCATACATCTATCTGAGAATCTTCAATAACAGTTCAGTAGATCTATTAGATCTACTAGATCTAGATATCTTATTTCAAAATTGTCGTCTGCACGCTATGTGGTATAGATCTAGCATATCTAGTTTAAAGGGTTAAAGGAAATCTATCTGAACACTACCAAACGATAACGTTAGATTAGAAGAAAATCTGTCCATCATCCGCTCCAGAGTCAGTTCAAGGCAAACCCTCCAACACAGTGAATTTTGTATTTCTATATCTTTAAAATTTAAAATTTTCGCGGTTGTTTATATCGGAAATGTACAACTATCGGAAATGAGATACGTCATCTGTCAACGAACTCTGATTGGCTGCATTGCCGAAACAATTAAAATAGATCAGGGGCAGATCCAGGATTTTTGAGGGGGGGAGGGGGGTCTGGAAAATCGAAAAGATCATTACATATTCAAATCTGCTACTTTGCCATGTTTGTATTTCCGTGTCTGCACCGGTATTATAGTATACCTGCTAATGCTAAGTTTACATCATGTCCCCAGCAGCAACGGCAGCCCCGTTTGTCCGAAGCGTGGTGTGCCGAGAGATTTTGATCGTTTTTTTTTTCCCCATTTACCAAGTTTAGTTAGGTCGTCCCTTTACAGTACCTCGCGGTATCCGTGCAGGGAAGGGGTTGCTCAATTCCACGGTGCCCAAAGATCTCCTAAGGCTACCTGCATTCTACCACGGATGCGAGTACGTTCCATCCCGGCCCGTCAAGTTCTGATCTACCCTCTCACGTTTCTAATGTTCCTTTCAAGGTCTGATACGTTCTGTCAAGGTTTTCACACGCATAATGACATACAAAGATGAAGAAGATTTAGTTTTTTAATATTTGCTTGATGCATTCATACAATCTTTGTTTCAAAAAGATAGATAACGCAGCCTGGACGGAGTGCCATATTGCAGTATGCAAGAAGAAGGAGAAAAAGGAGGGTAAGAAAACCAAGATCCACGTGGGTGGGCGAAAGGATAAAGAAAAAAGGAAGCAACACCTCGACCACTGCTCAACAATTCTGACCAGAGAGTTTTGCACTGAAGATAACAACACATTGCAAAACTATCTGAGGATACCTCCAGAGCACGTTTAGCAAAATGCTGGAACGGGTAACATCAGTCATTGAGAGATTGGGCGAGAGGTACACCTTTACTATACAACCTTATCGGAAGTTATTCCTGACTCTTAGATATCTGACCAAAAGAGACAATTATTCATCACTTTCCTGTGCATTTAGCAGCCAGATCTGCCATATGGTTTGAAAACTTTGCAATGTATCGTAGAAGTATACAATGATAAAGTGTTTGCTGTTCCTGGGAGCCCTGACTCAGGAGTTTGAGAGACATCAGGCACACGTGGATCATAAGGTTGAACTAGTACAGATAACTGATGATACTTTTTGACTGGTTGCCTATGGGTACAGAGACGATCGATATAAAAAAGTTGAAATCTCCGCACAGATTTTGTTCGCAAGTTTGAACTCTCATAATTTCACAAATAGAGCACAAAACTAGGATTTGAACATACCCGTTGCTCGTGTATTCAATATCCCTTCGTTTGAAATACGAATATTTTCAATCTGAACGCTGAACATAAGAAAAAATAGTTCATTTTATGTGTTCTCAAGTTGTTTACGTTCCCGAACGCACACAAAATGGCCGCCACACTCGATAAAGTTCGTCAGTTACCCCTTCCCCCGCTCCCGAGATTTTCATGTTATAAACTACATCTACAAGCTCTTTAGGTAATGAACGGTTAAATAACTTGTCTTTGGTCATGTTTGTTACTAAAAGTTAACTGCATTTCGCTGCAATACAGATTAAACCCACGAAACAGAAAGTCAGTATAGCGCTCTACCTTCGCTACCGGAAAATTAACGATGGAATTTTGAGACGGTACGGTGCACAAGAAATGTCCAAATAATAAAAAAAAAAAAAATCACCGTAGCGTCTCATTTTTGAGACTATAGGTTGAACCTGGTCCTCAACTGGTGACATTGGAGGTGGTGCCGTGAAGATTGACCTTGTTCTCCTTGTGGCTCGAAAAATGCCAAACTTGACTTGTTAGACCCATTTTCCTATCGCAACTCTTATATGCTCTGTGGCCGTGCACGTCCATTCAGGCCGTAGTACAGCGCAACACGTCATAACAACCCGGATCCATAAACCGGCAAATTCCGAGACGTGCCTTGATAGAACGCAACAAAATGGATTGGACATATCTGAGCTTGCCCAGAGAACCGCGAAGAAACGAGACTAAACCTGACAAAACTTGAAAAAAAAAACATCAGATACTGGTGAAAAAAAGTACTTGGACCACGTCCAAACACAGATCGTCTTTGAGTCTTGTTATGGCTTTTTACGTGCTGGTAAGTTCTGATGCGACCAGACTGTTCCGCTACAGTCTGTTAGGTTTCTCATCTGCACCGGGACTGCCGTGGCAAATTGTTTGACAGTCAAAAAATCCGGCACGGCAACGACGGCAATCACGTTCCTCTGCGTTGTATTACGTAAATCCCGTTTTGTCCATGGTTGTCAGAAACATGGCTGCCGGAAATATGGTGTGAACGTAGCATAACAATATTACTAGAAAACCTATGCAAAGAAATGTTTTTGAATAATGTATATAACGCATATGTAAATGTTGGTCGTTCAGTGTCAAACGTCGCCAAGTTCTAACTACGAGGAGGTACCACAAACACAGTTTTTAAACGCATTTTAAGTTGTTTCTGAGTGGATTTGAATTATGTTCCGGCGCAGATCTAGAATCTACTATTACATTCATACTTGGTCAAAACTTCAGGCAGACAGCGGTTACTTTGAAAATTCTAGGGGTCCAGACACCCCTGACCGCCCCCCCCCCCGCTGGATCTGCCTATGAAGATCTACCAGGGATCGCCTGGAGCTACCACTTGATTAGCTTTTCATCTGCAAAACGTCTTTGTCAAACGTTACAATAATGCATTTTCGCTTATTGAACGTCGGGGAAATTGGAAAAAAGACATTGCCATGATTTTATAAAAAAAAAAAAGAAGGTAAAAAGCGAGGAGGGTTGGGAAAGGAAGAATTGTGGTGTAGCAAGAGAGGTCACTGAAAATCAGAATATGTAAGGTAGTCTTAAGAGTTATTTCCCTTTAACCTCATATCCACCTCCCCTCCTTCCCACCAAGGCTCGCGGCATTCTACGAAAAGGTGCTTTTGCTTTAAGTATCCCCAGCAGCGAAAGACTGCGTCTTAATTTGCATACTGTGGAGCATCAGTAGAGGTTTTAGTATGCTTTAGCAATCTTCGATGGGATTTACTGCCGTATGACATATTCGCACGGGGTACTTTTTCACTATTCACCGTTTCAAAGGTCGTTTCAGCTGACCGGAAAATAAGGCGGGAAAGTTAAACGTCTTTTTTTTTTTCATTTCCTGAATGTATTTTTCATTCACGTCTTATTTCAGCGTTCATATCTAAGAAAAGTCTGAAAAAGGTATTATTCTTGTTTCAACAAATTTTATTCTACATCTTCTTTTCGCTATTCGTTTGAGAAAAACAAACAAAAAAAGTCGTCTGCTCACGATCTCGATAGATCTGGACTGCATCAACTGAGTTTACCGCTTTCTGACACAGGTGAAGGGCGAGCGACAGTGTCTCCAATCGTATCGTATATTATACACTAATACACTGAAAGGTAAACAACTCGTATTAATGTTTTTTCAATACCCAACTCCCTAGTCACGGATTTTTCACGCCGTTTACAAGTCATTTTACAACCAAAATTGACATCCATAGTATCGTTTAAGGTAAATTTCTTACTACAGATTCTTACGAACATGAAAG
The DNA here is from genome assembly GCA_946811185.2 of Hippopus hippopus. NCBI lineage: Eukaryota > Metazoa > Mollusca > Bivalvia > Cardiida > Cardiidae > Hippopus > Hippopus hippopus. The sequence goes on along the minus strand of OX328102.1, from coordinate 7,302,101 downwards.
TTCGCAACAAATGCATAGCTCAAATACAAACTGCACCTGGCGGGATTCAAACCCGTGCGGACAAATATCCTCATTTTTCGAGGTTTAAAGACCAATACCATAACCACTGAGCCAAAGAGAATTCTCTGTGAAGCAGTTGTCAGGTATTGATTTTATACGGGAAAGGTATAGATCTATAGTAAGGAAGGAGTGATCTCCCGTAACAAGATATTCGTGTTGTTTACTTTGGGAAGGGGGGGGCACGCTTTTTTGTACCTAATTTTTTCGACACTTTAGACATTTTGTCCAGTTTGTAATTGTAATGTACTGTATGTCCTAGATACTGTACATGTACTTTGTTGAAATAAAAAAAAATTATGTATTTCATCTCCAAAGATTGTGTTACCAATAGTTTACCCTTTACCAAAAGACTAAATCACAGACTTGTCCAAATTGAAAAAAAAAATCAAGACCAAAAACAAAAGTGGCTCAATGAGATTAAGCTTTGAAATATTAGAAACCACTGTAGGAAAAGGAGAAAATGCCGTTTACCAGCAATATTTTCCAGGGCCCTCTTGTTCCAAATTGTGTAGGGTAAATGATTAATTAATTTCGTGCAGATTGAAAGGAACTTTTTTCCGAATACTCTTCTCGTCTTACAGATCCTATAATTATAAAACTGTAAGGGAATAAAAAAGCGAACTTAGGCTGCCTGGTTCAAGAAAAATGGACCACTCTCTCTCTTTGCGAGTCTGTCCAGGGGATTTTCTTCCTTTCCTGCGGGGCCGAATTTTGGCCCCATTCCCAATCGAAAAAAGTATTTTTTTCCCAATTCCATGAAATTTTTTCCCAATTAGACACTAGAAAAAGAAAATCATCTGATGTATTAGCCAGGGATTTCCCTGATGTCGAAATTTGTGTGTTTTGACCCATTTTTTAACTAAATAACTTACTAAAATTCATCGACTGTGGGCATTGACCACAGTTCAAGCAGGAAATCAACAATCATGGTATTTTAGGTGGGAAACTATTCAGGGGCAAATGAACTATAGACTGTGTCTATGTATTTCAATCAATTCATGCAGTGACTCGATTTTGTGGCTGTAAACCGTTCTAAGTTATCAAATTTTAGACTGGGCACACTTTTTCCACTGTATTTTTGGTATACACGAACAACAAAAATACGGACAACTGTTCACTTCTAGGCAACTGGCTCACGTTTTGCAGTGAAGCCAACTTTCGTGCGGCAAGAATAAAGAACCCAGCTCCTAAATTAATAGTCCTGAGCCAGGACCAAGTTATGAAAAATATTCGGCCTAATCTACACCATGAGATTTTTTTCCCGTCTCAAGTTTTGCGCGGTTGTGCTTCGTCTTTGTCTTAGCACAGGAATCGGCGGTGAACATAGCTTATCGACGGCTGAAAAGGATACTCTCCATCAAAAACAAGCAAATTCATGCTCGGACGTATAAAGTCATCTGTTATGGGTCATAAAATCAAGATGTTAATTACAGAGTCGGTATCAGTGTGGCTGTGGGACCATCGACACTCGTATGGTATAAAAATCTAGTGTGAAGTTTACTCTCCACAATTGAATTTTAACAAGATTTTTTTCAATACTGTATTAGGTTTACCACAAAAAAAAAATGACGATTTATCAATCTTTACATATATGCCAAAACACACAAAAAAATTGTTTTCAAAGATTATTCTTCATGGGAAAAAGTCACGAAAACTCATGACAAAACAAATGTCAAAAAAAAAAAAACTCAACCGATCAAAGGCTCTTCAATCTGTCTTATTCAGCCTTAATAATGACTTCTATCGGCTGACTTACATACACACCATATAGAAAATAAAACAGGAAAAAATTCCTGTTCATTCATTGGAAAAACAGATACGAGGGCTGTTCGATATGTAATGTGTATTGTACCACAGCGCGATAACGCTTTCACCGATTTCGTGGATGATGATACGCTTGAATAACTCTATTCAATACCTTTCCAACGATATAAACACGAGCCTTTAGCTCCACATAGTTTTAAACTTATAGTCATTTCATTAGAGCTAGTCGTTGACCACTGTTGTAAAAATGGTTGGGAAACGGATTAAGAATATTGAAGAAATTAGAGCTTATACAAAAGTTCACACAAAACTCGGTCATTCGGTAATGCAGATTTTTACTGAATTGGGGGAAGTTTATGGGTCTGATAAGGTATCTTATGAGACAGTTCGTAGGTGGAGAAAGAAATTTCTGACTGGCACAGAGTCCGTAAAAGATGCAGCAAAATCTGGCCGACCTGTGACTGTAACAGGCAAGGCAAATGTCTCAAAAGTCAGGGAAATAATTGAAAGTGATGGCAGATACACGATTTGTGATAATGCCAACGCTGTTGGCATATCGCTATCGCGGGTGCATTTCATTTTGAGGCGTATTTTGAAAGTACGAAAGATTTCTGCCAGATGGATACCGCATATATTGACAGATGACCAAAAACGGGTACAAGTACAAACCGCTAAGCAATTGCTCAAAATGTTTCCCAAATTCAATCAAAGACAATTTGCAAACATTGTTACTGGTGACGAAATATGGGTTCACTATTTCAAACCAGTAAGAAAAATTGGAAACAAAATATGGCTAACTAAACACGGTTGAAGGCCTGTATTTGCCAAAAGAAGCATAAGCACAAAGAAGGTTCTTTATTGCATATTCTTCTCATGTGATGGTATAGCTGTACAAATTCCGGTGCGGAAGGGCAAAATTGTTACAGGTTGGTATTACCGAGATGTTATACTAAAAAAGGTCAAGAAATATTATCTTAAACGACGCCCTGTGTCAGGATTTAGGCATGTTCGTCTACTTCATGATAATGCTCCATCACATACATCTGAGCTTGTGAAGCAATTTTTGAAGTCGGAGAAGGTTACTGTCTTGCCATACCCACCATACTCTCCAGATCTAGCCCCATGCGACTTTTTCCTTTTTCCAAAACTTAAAAAGTTCTTATCTGGTCGTTGTTACAAGTCCCGACAAGCCCTTGGCTCATCCATCAGCCAGTGCCTCAGAGGTCTACCTAAATCAGCGTACCGTGATGCATTTCAGAAATGGATTCAGAGATTGAAATTATGTATTTCAAACCGCGGAGAATATTTTGAAGGGATGTAATGTTCATTTCACTATTTGAGTCGAATGCTTTTGAGATATCATACAATACACATTACATATCGAACAACCCTCGTATCTTTATAAGAAAATTTAAAAACCCTACTTAACATAGGAGGAGGGGGGGGTCTTACAGCTAATACCAATGGAACTAGTAGACAAAAGACAGCACATCCATCTAAAAAGAAAGAAGTTTAAAAGAAGCAGCATTGATTCAGTGGTACATTAAATGCCTTATTATGCCTTATGCGATTGCGCAGGTGGGTGTTCCGAATATAGCGGTCTTGGCCGCGCGTCGTGACGCGAGGACGTCCACTACGTGGTCGATCTTCTGTATGCCCTGTTGCTTGAAAATGTTGCCTAAGGTGTCGAATAGCATGAGTAGAACATCCAATATTCATAGCAACAGCATTCATCGTCATACCAGCATTAAGCATGCCAATGGCACGTTCGCGTAAATTTTGCGGAATTCTAGGCATATCAAAAATAAAGAAAACTAAAAAGAATTTAATTTTTTTCAACGTCTTTTTCTTATTGACATGAAAGTCTATAAAATTAGGAAATTGTTAAAGCCGAATCAAATTATCAACCCCTCTCCAAAAAAACGTTACTCCCGAAACACGTGTAAACAAATAGTTTTGAAATTCTGACAAAATCATCCCATGTAGACTGAACTCTTTACCAGACGACAAAATCTAGACTTTTTTCTTATATATTTATACAATGACAGCATTTGCAGACGTCAAATCAAACAAAACGCGGCTTAAAAGTTCTGCAGGCTTTCGTGATGTTTAAAACCATGCTGAGAGAGAAACAGAGAGAGACTTGTAGACTGTGACTTGGAGAAAGAGACTTGAAGTTAAAGACTTGGAGAGAAAGAGAGAGAGAGAGAAAGAGAGAGATTCTTCCCAGCGATGGATAACAGTGTTTGAGAGAGAAGTTATTCTTGTTTTGCCGAAAGTTCTAACATTGTTACATTGTAGTGCCTCAGACAGGTGAAGGGACAACCAGAGAGACAGACTCAGAGAGATCTAAGTTTTTTTTTTAGATAACCCGTCCTCATGTTTCCCTTGCCCTTTAAGTTCGATGATATGACCTTGTGTATGAGGGGAAAAGTTTAGGAAAGGTTCTTTTCATTCAAACTTAGAGAGCTAAAGTAAACCTATATTCTCTTTTTCACAGAATATTAGGGATGAACAAGACCTGTAACAGGAATAAAACTGGCCAGGACAGAAACGTCTGTACAGAAAAAAAAAGGACGAAAATGACCCACCCGGCAAGGTTGACATAGAAAAGAAATCTCAGATATCAAAACTCAACATTAACTCTTTACCAAACAATGAAATTTTGGACATGTCCAAATTGAAAGGATTTGCAGACCACAATTTAAAGGTGGCTCAAATGATGAAAGTAGTCCTTGATTGGCTAGAAAACATTGTGGGAAAAGGAGAAAATGCTGGTTATCAGCATTTTCTCCTTTTCCCATAATGTTTTCAAAAGGCTTCTTTCACAAGGTTGTTAAAAGTCGGGATTGTGTGGTAAAGTGTTAAATATTTATTATCAGAACACATTTTCTTTTCCGTTTTTTTTTTTAGCTCACCTGAGCACGAAGTGCTCAGGATGAGCTATTGTGATCACTCACCATCCGTCCGTCCATCCATTCACATTTCTTTGTTTACACTCTAGCATCTACAAATATTAACCAATCAGCACCAAACTTGGTCAAAATATATATGACCATAAGATCTCGGATGAGTTCGATTATGGGTCTAATCGGACCAGAACAACTGGAGTTATTTGCCCTTGAATTAGAAAAATTGCTATATTTGACTTTGTTTACACTCTAGCATCTACAAATATCAACCAATCAGCACCAAACTTGGTCAAAATATATATGACTATAAGATCTCGGATGAGTTTGATTATGCGTCTAATCGAACCGGAACGACTCGAGTTATTTGCCCTTGAATTAGAAAAATTGCTATATTTGCATTTGTTTACACTCTAGCATCTACAATTTTTAACCAGTCAGCACTAAACTTGGTCAGAATATATATGACCATAAGATCTTGGATGAGTTCCATTATGGGTCTAATCGGACCAGAACAACTGGAGTTATTTGCCCTTGAATTAGAAAAATTGCTATTTTTTACTTTGTTTACACTCTAGCATCTACAATTATTAACCAATCGACACCAATCTTTGTCAAAATATAAATGACCATAAGATCTTGGATGAGTTCGATTATGGGTCTAATCGGACCAGAACAACTGAAGTTATTTGCCCTTGAACTAGAAAAATTGCTATATTTGACTTTGTTTACACTCTAGCATCTACAAATATCAACCAATCAGCACCAAACTTGGTCAAAATATATATGACTATAAGATCTTGGATGAGTGTGATTATGGGTCTAATCGGACCAGAACGACTGGAGTTATTTGCCCTTGAATTAGAAAGTTCTATAGAATAGTTCTTTGTCTGGAGCATAACTTTGTCATCTCCAGTCCGATTGACTTGAAACTTGGTATTTGTGTTTGTTGCACTAATACGGAGTGCAGTGTGAAAGAACCATAATTCTACCTCGTACTGTCTATGAGTTATTTCCCTTTGATCATCATTTTTACAGCATTTGCTGCTCGTCTGGAATATAACTATCATCTCCAGCCTGAACATCTTCAAATTTGGTATGCATGATTGTTGAAAAATTACGGTGTGCAGTGCACTAGAACCATAACTCTTCCTAGCATGAATTTTGAGTTTTTCCCCCTTTGACCTTCATTTTTATAGCATTTCTTGCTTGTCAGGAGCAAAACTTTGTCATCTTAAGTAGGAATGACTTGAAATTTGGTATGCTTATTTGTTGAAATATTTGGAAGTGCAGTGCACAAGAATTGTAACTCTACCTCGTGCTGTCTTTGAGTTATTTCTCTTTGATCATCATTTTTACAGCATTTAGTGCTTGTCTGGAATATAACTTTGTCATCTCAAGTCAGAACGACTTCAAACTTGGTATGCATGTTTGTTGCAATATTACCAAGTACAGTGCGCAAGAACAATAACTCTACCTAGCGTGGATTTTGAATAATTCCACTTTGATCTTCATTTTTACAGTGTTTCTTGCTTGTCCGGAACGGAACTTTGAAGTCTCAAGTCAAATTGACTTGAGACTTGGTAAACATGTTTGTTGCATTACCTGCCCTTTGCAATTATTATACCTCCTTGACAACTGGCGGTGAGACAGGCATATCTTGCGACAATTTGCTGCTCTTGTTTCATTATCATTTGGCCTTGAACCTCGATATTTGGTATTTATCTTTATTTTAGACCTTTACTGCTTAGTACTCAGGTGAGCGATATAGGACCATTATGGTCCTCTTGTTTTTTAAAATTACTCGTCCCCGAAACTGAGAAGCGTTTTACTAAAAAAAGCCTTAATTTAATGTATAAAATGAGTCCATTTCGAAAATATTATCCTTAGTTAAAAAAAACAAATCCCCATATGGACTACTTTTGTAGCAGAAAAGAAAAACTTCCTTTCGTGAGAGAAGCTTCCTTTCATTCAAATAGCGCTATGCTAAAACACAGTTTTTTTCGGTCTAAACCACTTAAACTCAACATTAAAATTCTAGTCGTATCGAGAATATGTACTAAGTTTGGCAGTGAAACCTTCCTTTCGTTCGGAAAACACTTCTGACACAGCAAAGAATCCTCCTTTCGTGGATGGAACCTTCCTTTCGCAAAAGGAAGTTCCTCTTTTTTTCTCTTTCACTAAAGACACGCTTCAACAGCAACACCATTCATGACAAATACTACTACACACAATTTCATTTAAAAACTCCTAAATTTAAATTGTAAAATATATTGAAAAGATATTTTTAGATTTAAAAAAAAAGAAATCCTTGCGTAGACTAAACACTACTTTCGTAGCAAAAATCTTCCTTTCGTGAAAGGCATTAACTTCCATATCGGGAATGCTATTTATAGTAATGCTATTTACAGCGATACTTAAACACGAGTTTTTCGGTCTAAAACACTTAAATTCAACATCAAAATTTTATCTATATCGAGAAAAATGTACTAAGTTCATCAAGGAAAGCTTCATTTTGTAAGGAAAAAACTTCTTTCATAGCAAACAATCTTCCTTTCATGAAAGGAAGTTCCTTTCGCTGTTTAGCTATACCGTTCATCAGTTTTGACGCACTTTTTATTTTGACCTACTAGTTCGTGTAGTGACCTCTTATGAAGTCATAATCTGTTCAGCTGCACTCGTTACCTACTATTTTCTATTCTTTGCTAAACCATAAGCATAATTAAAGATCTTTCTATAAGATTTTCCATAGTTTGTCAACTTCGATCATTTTTACAATACATGTATTTTATTAATGTCAAAAATTTCAAGATTTGCACAAGCCTAAATTTTGTATCTGCAACCATCCGGGGGAAAAATACTTATAGATCTACACAGTATAACCTGTATCTCTTTTCTAAAGTCAGATTACAGTCATACAGCAGGAGTCCATCGACATAAATAGAATTTCATTATACCGTAAGGCATACACCTTATATATTGTTTGAAAATGTTTATTAAACTTCAAATCAGAACTACTTTGGGATAAATTAGTGCTCTAGACAACTGAGTGTAACTGTATGCTAAATTCTCAGTTTGTTCTTCACACCCAATGTTATGGGTACTTATTAGCATCATCCACAGACAGTTCTGATGAGTACCCACAACACACAGCTTGGAAGAAAAACCATGTATTTAACATTTGGTTACTCCCAATACACTGCAACAATGCAAATTTGTCAGATTAAGTTCTGAGTATCAGAATAGAGAAATAGAAAAATACACTTTACAAACACTGTCGAATTTCTTGTTTGTCCTAGTATCAATATTTGCTATACAAGGTACAGCATGGTGATGCACTACAAAAAAAAAATCCAGACAAATTAAAGGCGTCATTTCATATGAGTGTAAACAAACAAAGGCATCTCCATAGTCAGTGCAAAGTCTTGAAAAAAAAATACCAGTGTAGATCACAAACAATCATGATAAAGATTTGAAGAGAAAGACAACATGCTAAAGCTGAAAGACACTGCATTTATTTATACTAAAAGTGAAAAAAACTAATGATATAGAAGCTGAATGGCTTAAGGGCGTCAAAACTAATGACTCCAGGATATAGCCACGACATGTAGGTTCACGGTACTCTCGACAAACTGAAAATCGCGATATTAAGCTTCAATGTTTACAAACTTAAGTTATACAGTAGGGGTAAAAATGAAATTCCACTTTGCTGTATGTGTTACTCAATTATTATCCTTCAAGTACACAAGACATATCCGATTTATTTCAAATATTCACAAAATTTATACAGCGAGCATGACACAAGGCAGCCATTTTGTCATGCAGGTATATTCACGGAAAGTCAGAATAAACCAGTATTTTAAAAATAGACTGACCTTTAATTTCCACCTCTAACACGGTCATGTGACACTCATTAACTGCAAAACATTGTGGAAGTATGATAATTTTTAAGTATGGTTCTGTCTTGGAATAATTGGTAGTTTTTATGGGAAGGGGTCTTTGCGCTAATGAAATTACCTTTTCTGAATATGAGTAGCCGATTTGCCAACTTAAACCTCATTTTTCTGCGATTTTTGCAGATGATAACAAAATCAACAAATGGTATGACTTCACCAGCCTCGATTTCAACAAAGTGTCATGTGACTTTATAAGAAAAACAGAATGGTCGCGAATTTCGATGTATTGCGATTTTAAATGATTTGACAATAGATGTTGCTTCGAGGTAATCAATATTTTTCTGTCAAAACAAAAATCTTTGCCCTCTAGCGGCTTGTCTGGTCTCTATTTTGATTGTAAAAACCTTGACTCGGACATTTCTTTACCTCAGTCAGCTTCAATTTCCAAAATAAAAGTTTAGAATAGGAAAAAAATATACCGGAAGTGAAAATGATGTCATTGGCACCTACATGCTTAACACCTGTCGGGGACGCCTTGAGCCGTGCGATGTCGTGGCGCCATCGCGCCAATATGTATCACGTCGTTACTTAACGCCCTGATTGACGTTATTGTTTTGGTAAACAAGATTTCAAAAAAAGGTAGTAAAGCAGTTAACCGACAAGACGCTGAGTTCGTTTTATCTTCCAGCTTCTAATAGAATAACCATAACACCATTTACCCCACCCTCTAAAATCCCTCATTACATGCATTTTTACTAAATAACATACATGATTATGTATTTAAATCATCTGCTAGGCTATGTGGCAATATTTTCAAATCATGTGACTGCAAATTGGCGCCAAATGTATCAAGTTGCAATAAAAACCATCAAAGTCACATGAATCAATTTTAAACTGGCAGCAGGACAGTGATGAAGGTCAAAGTGGATTTTCTTTCAAATGTTTGGATAAAACTGAATGATATTTTCTATGACACTAAGTAAAAGATGAAATTAGAAAATTATGTGATGATTTAGGGTATACTCTGTTAAAATTTTGACTTTTTCTTGATTGGACCGTAACAACCGTGAACCAACGAACTGCAGGGCTATCAACAGATGGCGGAAACATTCTATAAGAAAATCATATTACAATTTCAGACATTTCAAATTGCTAAGAAATATCAAGCTTGAAAGTGTCAAACAAGCCAACTCGCTGTGGCGACAAAACTTATTTCCCAACTAAGATTGCAGAAGACACTACGTCATGACAGTAAACTACACAATCAATACTTGGCTGGCGTTTTCTGTCTGCGTCCAATCAAATTTTATTTTGCATATATGCACCTTTGGCACCTGTGAAAAACACTATATTGTAATAGTTGCATGGCTGATGCCAGGATTTTTGATTTGTGAGAGGAATTGCTCTCTACCAAATTTTTTCTGTGACATTTTGTATTTTTTAGCGAGAAAATCTCAAATGCGCAGCCTTGGCAGAACACTGCTTCTGTGTTCAACAGTGTCAACTTGTTCCGTAATGGCCTCTCTAATGGTCTCTCTATGGTAGGAACTTTAATGCATTGTTACTAGGTGATCACTGTAGTTTATAGATAGATTATGTTTGGAAAAGAAAGAGAACATTTAGATGTATAAATGACATTTAAAATGTATGTCTATCTGCATGCATTAGCAAACAGTGATTATCTCTTAACTGTTTGGAAATACCTGGTCCCACTCTATACATGTTTGATTTTTCACCCTTCAAGAATTGTGTGAAATAAGGGTGAAAAATCTCAAAGTACACTTCACAAGTGAAATTCTGTTGGTAAATTTCACGGTATTGCAACTCTTATGGAGCCATTTCGAGTGATATATGATTCTAATGAAAGAAACCCTTACAAATTACTGTTAGAAAAGATTTTATTCAGGAAATAAACATAAAATTATGCTATTCAGAAATATATTATAATTTCAGATCAAAATATATCACAACAGTGTTGGAATTTGTCATTTAGAGGTGAAATTTGGTCTGTTTGAGGTGAAATTTGGTCATATGTGAAATTCAGTTTTTCCATGGACTGCTACCCTCTTTCATCTAGATCTATCACATTCTTATTTTTGGATTTATAAGTGCATTTTCAAACATTGATAACAACTTTAAGTAATTCCAATTATTTGATTTATATGAGAGAATTTCCAATCATTAAGATAAGTCATTTGCAGATGACAATTCAAATGTGGCTCAAATCTGGATTTGTCTTCCATAGCTTCTATGGAATATTGTTGAATTGGTACAAAATCAGGTCACATCCATTAAAGAGTTCTTTTATTCCAGTCTGCAAATAAATTTCTTAACATTAAGGAGGGTAGTGTTTCTGTCTATTCGTAACATATTGCAAGATGCCTGATTGTATGTTTTGTTAGGTAACATAAGAGTTTGGGATAATCTCGAATAATGTTCGCATAACAAAACCAAGCATGAAGATATCTGCTGAATTTTTCAGAAAAGAGTTTCTGTACCGGTTGGGTGGCTAAGTTGGGGCTACAAAAATTAAATGGGGGGTGTAATAGTTTCAACATTTATTTTTTCATAAGTTGTCATTTTCATAGAACTACTAATGATATCTCTAAAACAGCATTTCAGACGTAAAATTCGATAAACTGGCTTAAATTCATCAAGACTGGGCACTGTTCTCTACCAGATAAATGAACATAATTGTTGATGTCTCAACAGTGGACCAGTTTAAAATTCATCGGGATTCCAGTAGACAAATACCATGGTGAAAATAAAAGGTATCAGAAAATAGAGTTTGTAGAGTATATTATTTAGTTATGGAAAATATGTTTATATTGTTATGGAAAAGTTTTGTTCTTAAATCAGTAATGTGATTGACTTGCCAGGTTTCTTTTTGCATCAGTTGTTTTTTTATGATTTTCCACATCCATTTTGAGTATATTCAGGCAGGTATATTGGGCGTAAGGTTGTATGTATGTGATTATTTCAAAATTTACATGATTTACAATTCAAGCACATCTTTATGTGATCAGACACACTGAGACATGTTTCGTCAGCCATCATGCAGCTTACAGCAATGTCCATGCGTGCAGACTCTTTGCAGAGGGCGATTACTGACAGGTTCAAATGTGAATGACAGAAATCATAATGCATGCCATTTTGACCCACTTCCCATCAAGTTAGTTTACTTCATGGACATAATATTTTGTGGAAACAGCTTCAGCAAGGATTTCGTTTCATTCAAAACGGGTATTTTCTGCGTTGCAAGAGTAATTCTTTGTTATTTGGACTTTTTCATTGTTTATTTTTACGCAGGACTGTCACACACTAGGTCTTAAGTTATACAGGATCTGAAAAAAATTAGCTCGAATCCCACATCCAAGAACAGACACTTGCTCTACAGTATCTAAGTTGTATCCAATTCGCAAGAGATAGTAGTGGGATTTGCCTTTGTAAGGGTAGAAAACATTGTGGGAAAAGGAAAAAAAGCTGGTTACCACAATGTTTTCAAAAGCCTTTTTCCTGAAGGTCATGAAAACTCCGGATTTAGTGGTAAAGGGTTAATTTTTGTGTCTTTTTCTAACAGTTTAAATGATAAAATGGTGTTGGATGGATCCATGAACAAGAGCAAACGAAAGTTGGATCAAAGTAAAGGTAGGTAATCTGAATCTTTTATAAACAACTACATGTAAAAGCAAACATCCTGTGTTTTATTGACCCTGAAGTAAGAGACTTTCGAAAAAACTTGTGGTAACCCCCTTTTTCTCTCTTTTCCACAGTGTTTTTCTTCATCCAAATCTAATCTTTTCTTCCACATTTGATTTGACGTCTTCAAATGCTTTCAATTAGGGACGGTATAGAGTTTTGTTGTTAAATATTAGTTTACTTGTTGAAGATACAAACAAATTTGCAGAAGACAACAGAAAACATCTTAAAGTAAAGAATGGATTATCATTATAAATAGAGTGTCAATAAAAATTTGTGTGATGGGTCAATTCAATGGGGTTGCGATGTTATTTTAGTTAATACCAAAAAATTACACTGGCTGTGTAGAAAAAAACTGTCATAGCCCTTCCATTGTCTGGGTCACTGAGTGAAATCTATGGCTTTTGCCAATTTTAGCTAGGCTGTTTTTGAAGAAAACTGTGAGTTATTGTCATAGCCCTGGCATCAGCATCGTGGTGCAAAAACTGTGACATTTTGTAATATCTCTGTTATTAGTGAGGATATTTACTTCAAACTTGGACAAGTTGTTTATTGATAGCTCTCATTTTCCAGATGTTTTCTACCTGATCAAGGACAAAATTTGTTGTCTGGAAATACCTTTTTAATTTGTACAGGACTAAAATTTTGTTGTTTGGTAACAAGCAAACAGAAGAGGAAACTCAAGCCAAGCCATGGCACTGGTACACAGTGCTGTTGTTCACATCTGAGAAGATCTCTGGCAAAAGAGGGTTTAATGCATCTCTGTGATGCATTCTACAAAGCAAGACATCACATACTTATTGATCCATAAAATCCATTTTGTCTAACAACCAACTGAATCAAGGGGTACAATGGTCCTTGGACAAGCAGAAAATTTGCAAATAGCTAAATATTTTGGCCCATATCAGACTGGGCAAACTGCGTAGACTAACATGGATCGATACTTTTTTGCAGATGCACTAAACCCCCTTTTCACAGAGCATGACTCATCTATTTTTCTATCTACCTATATCAGGTCCACAGCCAAAAAAGAAAAAAGTAGAGGAGGAAGATGAGTTTAAAGGGAAGTCATTGTTTTGTGATGTTTGTAGAAAGTCTGGATTTTTGTTGAAAAATGGCAACAAATATAACAAGCTTAGTAAGTATCTTTTGAACACTTTACTTTTGTGTAAACCTTTACCAAACAAACAGGTGTTTTGACTAAATTTGGAAGTAGGCTTTTTGATTGATTGAATTTGAGTTTAATGTTGTTTTAACAGCTTAGGTCATATCACAGCGGTTGATGCACCTATGCTTACACCAGTACTGACACAACTTTCTTTCCAAGTAACTGACTACTTTCTCAAATACATCAGAGGTGAGAGGCAAAATACCACCGGGTCATGAGTCTGATGTGCTAACCACTGATCTACATGAGCAGGCTTGGGAAGAAGGCTTTTGAGAACATTGTGAGAAAAGGAGAAAATGTGGGTAATCAGCCTTTTTATCCTTTCCTCAAAATGTTTTCTATGCTCTCAAAGACGAATCCCATTATTTGAGCTGTAGTTAATTGTCCTCTTAAAAGTTTTGAAATTGTAGAGGGCTAAATTTTTGTTCTCTGATGATATCGTTTCTTTACCAGAGAACAAAATTTATCGCTCTACAAAATTTTAGACTCGTACAAATTCAAAACATTTGCAGACAATAAATGCAGATATGATTCAAGTGATGAAATTTGTCTTTGATTGAGTTGAAAACATTGTGGAGAAAAAGAGAAAATACTGGTTACGAGCATTTTCTCCTTTTTGCACGTTTTCGAAAGCCTTCCTTCCCAGGGTCGTTAAAACTTGGAATCGTGTAGAACAGAACAGAACAGAAATTTTATTTTGACACGAAAGCATACAAGCTCAATGGTCATAACAACTAATTACAAAGCATGCAATAAATATAAAACTTGGAATTGTGTAATATAGGGTTTACTCACTACTGCCAAACCTGTCAAAGTAGTCACTACTTATTCACTCTTTACCAAATGACAAAATTTTAGACCTGTCCAAATTGAAAGCATTTGCAGATGACAGATTACATGTGGCTCAAATGATGCAGCTTCTGTTTGCAATGTGAAAAAAGGAGCAAATGCCGATTACCAGCATTGTTTCCTTTTTCCCACCATGTTTTCATAAGCTATTTTCAGATGGGTTGTTACACTACGGGATCATTTGGTAAAGGTTTTGTAACTTGCATATCTTAAGCTGTGTATATTTGTTTCTCAAGTGTGAAAAAATAAGAAGACATTTCCCTGGCCACCGAAATATAAACATAATATTGTTGAAAACGGCATAACCACAAAAAAAGTCAAATAAACATTTTGCTGGAAAGGGAGTAACTGCTGTAATCCAACATTTTTCTGATCCCTGCAATGTTTTCTAGCCATCAATAATAAAATCTATCATTATACCCCCCACAACGTAGTGGAGGGGGGTATACTGGAATCACCATGGCTGTCCGTCCGTCCGTAGACACAGATTTGTCCAGCGAAATACTCCGACAGTTTTTCAGGTACTGAACTCAAATTTACACACAGTGCTCCTATAGATATGAAGTTGTGCATGTGCAATTTCCATAACCCTGCTGCGATTTGTTGCGGAATTATCTTCCCTTGAACTTTCTTCAACTCTTCCTGTTGTACTAAACCATTCTGCATTCTGTGACAAAGACCTGTTTTTGACAAGGAGCTGGTGGGGGGTATGATCACGTTTAGTGATAGCTCTAGTTTTAGCCAGATTTAATTATATCGTTTGCAAAATATGAATGAGTGCAAATAATTTTATCTGATAAAGAATTGAGCAAATTCCTAGTGCGAATTAAAAGATGTATTCTGACAGATTTTTGCAAGGTTTAAATTAAATTGTACTATATAGTAATATCTGTGAAAGGTTGATAGGGCTCTGAGCTATTCTAGCCAAAAAGTTTTGCTTTATATCTTTTCAGAGCTGGACCAAGCCTTGTGTCAGAAGAGCATTCAGAAAGAGTTACGACTCAATAAAACAGAGGATGTATGTTGCCAATTTCTTTTTGTTCTATTTCTTTTTTCAAGAACTAATTTCCTTATAGTACAGACCAGCCTGGGCATGTTTTTCTAGTGCAAAAGCTTTGGTCCTTGGCTGGATCAAAGACAAATGAAAAACCACAGGCAAATTTCCCAAATGGGAAGTATAAAATAGGATTTTTTTTCTCATGACCATATGTTAACAAATACAGTTGAAATCATTTATCCATTCTGTAATCCTTTACAGATGACAAAGTTTTAAACTTGTCAAAATTCAAAGCATTTGCAAATGACAAATTATATGGCTCAAATGATAAGATTTGTCTCTGCAAGAGTAGAAAACATTGTGTGAAAAAGAGAGAAATGCTGGTTAGGAGGTGATGGCTTTACAATTTACTTGTTCATGTGGAAGAGCAGCTTATGCCTTATTGAGAGTGTGGTACTCTTTTAAGTTACTCCAAGTACACACAGGTGGGTGCACTGACTGTTGTGATGTTTTTGAAATACGAGGGGTGATCAGAAAGAACGTGGACCAGTGCCTGTATTGGAATATTGTTGTAAAAAATAACTTGGAATGTCTACTTTTTTTGACAATAACCTCCTTCGAATTCTATGCACTTATTTATTCTTGATTCCCATGCGCGAAACACGTGCACGAGCTCGTCACGTGACATTATTCTCAAGGACCCGGTCACAGTGAGGGTTAGTTTCTCTTTGCTCTCGTAGTGTGTTCCACATAGAGAATCCTTCAAAACATGAACTACCTAAAGGTCACAAGGGATCAGGACTGAATTATAGGGAGGGTTGGCAAGTGTTTCTGTGTTTAGTTTTTGCAGAGTTTTCTGTACAAGTGTGGCTTTGTGAGCTAGGGCGTTACCTTGGTGTAAAGTGACATCACTCCGCAGGACTTCTGGCTGTTTTTTTCGTATGGTGTTTGTGAAATTTCTTTGAGTAATGTGGGCATAAAACTCAGCATTGACTGTTGTATGTATAGATACAACATGATTTAGAAGAAAAAAGGCGTATAGAAAAATATGATGCACATACCTTTACTGACTGACTTAGAAAACTTGGCCTTAAAGGCGGAAGGCGATGTTGAATGTTTCTGTTCACTGCTTTAATGTTTAGTTTCAGTCTCGTTAAAGTGTACCTATGTTTCATAGCATGTTACAATACGATCAGTAAAGTTTGACCCCTCTACCCTAATGCGTTCTCAAATTTCTTAACAGATTTCGACCCTAACCCCCATTGGCTCGGGCGTCAGTAGTCGAGGTACCCACCTTGTGCAAACACACGACATTCCAATATTGTCAGTCAGGATCTCCTTGGCACTTTTATATGAAATGCCAAATGTTTCAGCTATTTTCCTCACAGTATCTCGGCTATCTTGTTTTACATGCTGCTCTACATCTGTAATGATTTTGTCAATGACTGATGTTGATGGACGGCCGGATTTAGGGACAAACTTAACAGTATCGCACTCATGTCTTAACCGGTCTGATCCATTTATGCATATCAGATTTCTTGAGTGCAGATTCCTCTTAATCTTTTTCTAAATCGGTTTTGATTTCTGATATATACTTTCCGAGTTTGAAGTAAAACTTCATGATTATTCTCGATTCAAATAAGATGTCGTCCGATATTTTGGACCACTAATGCAGTATATGACGTCATTAAAATGACGTCACACTTTACCTAATCGAATAAGACGACATTTGAAACCTTAAGTCGGTTACCAGATAATTAATGCTCATCTGTGCAATTTTTTGTAATCCGACGTGAAGTAGTTTTCAAAATAACGAGGTGGTCCACGATCTTTATGATCACTCCTCGTACTGTTAAAAACAGCAAACAGGTAAAGCATAGAAAAAAAGTACTGGTTTTTCAGATTTGCTTACAGTTGAGGAGGATGCTCATTGTTTCCCACTTTTTCCAATATTTTCCAGGTGATAGAGAAATTTGTAGAAGGATTTCAAGAATATATTGAAGAACCAAAAAGGTAAATGTTTTTTCTGGGTATTGTAATAGAGTTATTTGGTTTTTCAACGAGTTTTAACTCTTTCAGCGCTAATTATATCAACTCAACCACTTTCCACACCTGAAAATACTATCAAACCCAGACAAATTTTTAGCTTGGCTATTTTCAAGGAAAACTCCAAGTTACTGTCATAGCTGTGGCGTTGTCGTCTGCGTTATTATGCAAAAACTTTGACATTTTAAAATATCTATGTCTTTACTGAAGATATTTACTTCAAACTTTGACAAGTTGTTAATTATCTATAGGGGAACCCATACAACAAGGGTAGGTAATCATCAAAGTATTTTTGACAGTTATATCCCGTTTTAGACCTACAGGTTTCACTGAAAATCATGCAACTGCAGCCAAGCATTGGCATCTGCATGCCAATGTTTCTTATTGGCTTGACTAAACTAGGGGATGGTATAGATCAAAGATCAGACTGCATGTTCTCTGCACTCTGATCTTGATCTATGCCATCTGCAAAATCCAATGTTTCCACCTATGGGGCTGGAAGAGTTAATGAAGATTTATTACCTTTTGGATTTGAAAATCTCAGATTAGAAGATAATTCCACAGTTTTCCTAACCATGCAGTCCTACATTAAAGCTGCAGAGAGATTAACATGAAAGTCCTGTAGCCGTTGACTTTTTGTACCATTCTTGTCTCCTATTGCGCTTCTCCATTTTTCCGACTGACAACAAAGTATCTTAAACAGGTCAATTCTCATACTAGGCTTCTTCTTCATAGGCTTGACCATGTTGAAAGCATTTGCAGACATGTTAAATGGGACTCAAATATCTAATGTCTGTGACTGGGGAGAAAACATTTCAGAAAGAGGAAAAAATGCTTGTTACCAGCATTTTCTCCTTTTCCAACAATCTTTGCACAGGTCCTTTTCTCCAGGGTTGTAAAATTGATTGATTGGTGTTTAACGCCGTTTTCAACATTATTTCAGTCATATCGCAGTGGCCAGTGCACCTATCCATGCTTCCCTGGAGTTTCTTTTACCAGTACTCCGCACAATTTTCTTTCCAAGCCACTTGCTGCTTTCCCACATGACCATCATTGAAACAACAGTCAGCAGTGAGAGAGGAATGAATCCTGTCGCAATGACTATCATCAATCCTCAGAAAGAATTGACCGAGCCGGGGATCGAACCAGCGACATTGTGTTCTCAAGTCCTGTACACCATTCACTGAGCTATAGGGGCTCGGCCCGGGGTTGTTAAAAGATGGGATTTTTAAGTAAAGGGTTAAAGCTAAAACAATAGAGATATTAAGATATTTTACAGACAAATAGCAGTGCCGAGCCCCAGTAGTTTAGTCGGTAGCGTACAGGACTTGAGAACAGGAAGTTTGATCCCCTGCTTGGCCAATTTCTTTCCGAGGATTAATGATAGTCATTGCGAGAGGATTCATTCCTCTTCCACCGTTGACCATTTTTTCGATGATGGTTATGTGGGAAAGCAGCCAGTGCCTTGGAAAGATAATTGTGCAGAGTACTGGTAAAAGAGACTCCAGGAAAGCATGGATAGGTGCACTGGCCGCCGCGATATAACTGAAATAATGTTGAAAACGGCTTTAAACACCATACAATCAATCCATCAACAAATAGTAGTGTAGAGTGGAAGAAACTCTTGAAAACCAAGTTTGCCAGATTAGTTCTTGATGATACACACACACACAAAATGAAAACAAATTCATTTGATACTTTTTACTGTCATATCAATTATTCTTAACCCTTTTATCACACAACCCTGAGATAGAAGGCTTTTGAAAACATTGTTAGAAAAGGAAAATATGCTGACTAGCATTTTCTCCTTTTTCCACCATGTTTTCTCTCCTGTTAGAGACAAAATCACAATTCGAGCCACATGATTTGAATTTGGACGTGTCTGAAATTTTGTGGTATGGGAAAGAGATAATCCAGTCTTCGTTTTGAAATGTTTCAGGTTCCATAAAAGTCTACTGCCAAGTGTAACTGCTCCTGACTGCGATAGGTATATTTTGCATATAAGCCATGCTCTGAGAAAAGCGGGTAAAGTGTATCTCCAATAGGTTTGATACTAATCAAGTCATTCCATAATTTTTTATCCATAAGATCCAATTTGTATAACATTCAACTGGATCGTGAGGTACACTGGTTCTTTGACATGCAGAAAATTGACCTGTCGCAAAAAATTTCGACCAAGTTCAGGATGAGCTTGGTCAATACCTTTTGCAGAAGCATTAAGCCCCCTTTTCACAGAGCATGGCTTGCATAAATTTACTTCACTTAATATTTCTAACTAGTCTTACTTGTCACAGTGTTCAGCCACCGGTCCCAATGGTGGTTCTGGTCAAAATGTGAGTGTTCTTGGACAAGGCATTACAGAGCCCCATCCCCATCAGCTGTTACCATGATATACTGAAAAAGTGTTCTAGACTGCCAAAAAAAGTACAAACAACCAACCAGAGGTGCAAGAGAAACAAAACATATCTGACCGATGAGAGAAAAATCTCTTATGCCATTTTGGAACTAGACAATTTTTGTCCCAAGTTTTTATATAGACCAGAGAGATACGCTGGTTGGAATTCAGTGATTTCTTCCATAGCTGACAATCTCTGTGCTGTCTGAAAAAACAGAAGCACTGCTTTCAATTTTTGGATTTGGTCTCTGTAATCAGATGCACAGCCTCTGATTCAAGATCAGATTGCATGTTCTGTGCAGTTGGATCTCAATGTTTGTCTGCCCTTACCATAGAACATACTTTAGGTCTGGAACTTTTATGATACCTATCCTGTAATCAGAAGGCTGATCTTTAATAATAAAATTACGTATTATGGCTGGTGTTGAATGTTGCTTTTCAGTGCTCAGGGAGGATTTCAAGGCAGCCTTGTAAAAGTACTTCTTGGTATTGATGCCATACAGGTATGTTTAACTTTGTTTATTACACTATCAAATAATTGTAATCATTATGCAATTAATGCTTATTTAGTAAAAAAACAAAAAAAAAGAGTATTTTTAATTAATTCCGTACCAAACAACAAAAATTTAAGACTTACATGAATTGAGAGCTTTTGCAGATGACACAATAATTATGACTCAAAAATAGAAATTCATGTTGGGAGCCTTGAAGGCATTGTGGGAAAAGGAGAAAATGCTGTTTACTTGCATTTTCTCCTTTTTCCGCAATGTTTTCAAAAGGGCTTTTTCATAGGGTCGTTAAAACTTCAGGATTTTGTTGTAAAGGACTAAAGGATTCAAGAGTATGAATGTACACTGATTGACATTTAACCACATTGTAACTGGGAAAACTGTTTCTCAAGATTTTCTGTCTGCTCCACCCAAAACTCTCTGCTTCCTTTTTCATGGAATGTTTTGGTTAAAATTTAATCTTATCAGCCTCATGTTCTTTTTTTTGTGGAACTATCTTTTCAGTCACATTGTAACAGAGAATATTGTTTCCCAAGTTTTTTTTTTTTTTCTGCCCAATCAAAATTCTCTGCTCTCTTTTCCATGATATGTTATAGTTATTATTTAATCTGATCACCATCATGTTTTTCTTTTTTGTTGTTGTTGATGTTGTTTTATATGGAACTACTATGTCAGGGAAAGCAAACAGTAATTCAGGGTGAATGGTGTCATGATGTTTCAGCATAAAATACTTTTTTAAACATGCACAATGTGATGGTGGAATGTAATGTGTAGGTAAGCAAAAATGTTTTTAAAAGTAAATGTTATCTGTAGGTTTTGGCATAAAAGTGAATCTTGGTTTAATATTAGTGTGACATTTTCTTTTTTTTTTTTTGCTTTCCAGGCAGACCTAATGACAGTTTTACTGGAAAAATTGCCAGAATTTACAGGAGATGAAGAGTATGTGTATGTTTTTATGTACAGATTTATTATAGAACTCACTGTAAGGTTATTCTAGTTATTTTCATCCTTTTCCAGACAACAAAAGTTTAGACTTTACCATTACGAGAGCATTTACAGCAACAACATAAGTGTAGTTCAAATGACAAGATATGTCTGATGAATTTAGAAAACCATTTGGGAAAATGAGAAAATGTTGGTTATCAGCATTTCCAATTTTCCCACAATGTTTTAAACAACCATTTTCTTCGGAACTTGGAATAGAGAGTTAATCCAGTTATCACTGAGTAAATAAGATAAGCATCTGGGCCTGGTTTCATGGAAAAGCTTAAGTCACTTATTTTACTCAAATCTGCAAACAAGACTTATTTTCTGACTTAAGTTGAGTTTGTTATTCCAGATGCATTTCATTAACAGACTTATGAAACATTCTCAACTCCAAAGTTGACACAACCTGTCAGACTCAACTCAGCAAAATAATAGACTTAAGTCTGTTAATTGACTTAAATCCATTTATTTTGCATAGTTGAGTCTGAAACATAGTGTCAGCTCAGGATTTTAGAATGTTACTACTGTCTGTTAATTTTACTGAAGTGCATCTCAAATAATGAACTCAACTTAAGTCAGAAACTGGGACCCTCAGTAGATTTGAGTAAAATAAGAGACTTAAGTTTTTTGTGAAACTGGGCCCTGATGTTGATATAAGCTGTCAATAAAAAGAAGTCAAATTGTGCGTAGAAGTTTTTAAGTTTAATCCAGTACTGTAGATGGAGATTTTGAGTTTCTCCAATATATACATCTTGTCAAAGAAAGATCAAATGTGTTGTCATATACAAAGATGGACAGACAGTTAAAAAATAATAATTATGACAAATGGAGAAAAACAAATTAATAATGTCTTTGTCACAATTTTAGAAGCTGTCATGAGAACAAGTATTAAACACATGTGTATGGGAACAGCTTCAAAAGTTCTGCAGTAAACCAAGAAATTGCAAGTCTTTGACGCAAGGACTTTTACTGTTTGCTGCATATTTTTGCTTTTTCAGTTTCCAATGTTTGTAACAACTCACACAAGTACAAATAATTTTTTGCATGTTATCAGCTATTTCTTCTTTTGCATGTTATCAGCAAGTTCTTCTTTGCTACATAGCATTTTCTTCTTCTGACACAATGTTTTTAACCCTTTACCACATAATCCCAAGTTTTAATAACCCTGAGGGGGAAGGCACTTGAAAACATTTTGGGAAAAGGAGAAAATACTGGTAACCACCATTTTCTTTATTTCTCACAATGATTTCTACCTGTTCAATGAAAAATACTATCATTTGAAAAACATTTCGATTTGTCTATATATTCCTTCAATATGGACAAATCTAAAAGTTTGCAGTCTTGAAAAAGGTTAAGAGAGGTTTGCTGCTAGACAAAATTTTTGTAAAGGAGATCATTGTAATGATTTATATGTTTAACAGCAGCAACTTGCTGGAACAAGGACAGAAAGTCAACCTGCCCCATCTACTCCTGTCCCAGTTTCAATGGCTGGACCATATTGTTAACAGTAAGGTAAGAATTTCAAAGATCACTTCTATTTCCTCCATCACTTGAGGAATTTGAATTCTATAGTCCCCAGCAGTAGGTATTTTGAAAACATTAGAAAGTGGTTTTCCATGGAAAGTTGCTCTTTTTCCCACTTTGTTTTCTTTCATGAAAAACAATCTGATTTTACCTCTAAATGTTTTTTAAAAAATGTGATTTTTGTGAACAGATAACTGAATGATAGCATGTTATTGGAGGTATTTAAGTTTTAATGATTAACTGAACATTGCTGTACATTTGAAATATAGATTTTTTAATTTTACAGACAGTGTAGATCTAGATCATATTTCACAGAACTTGCAATCTAATGGTTGATCTCCACTCGAGATACTTTACTTTATTCCACTTCTGCTCATGAAAAGCTTTCAGTGTCTGTTTATTGTTTCATTTACTGACTATTTCATGTATCTGGGACTTCGAGAATTACAAAATAAACATTTGAGCCATGCTCTGAAAAAAAGGGGGGTTGAATGCATCTGCAAAAAGTATTAACCCATGTCAGCCTGCGCATTCGCGCAGGCTGACATGGGTTGAAACTTCTTGCTTTTGGTAAATTTTCTGCATGTCCAACAACCATTCTACCTTATAATTCAGTTGTTTTTAGATAAAATGGACTTTATGTATACATGATTATGTGATAAGTTGCCTGTTATAATGCACCAAGGAGATGCATAAAACCTTCTTTTGCTACAGCATGACTCATTTATATCTATCAGGAACTAACAAGTAAACTGCTGGAGATGATAAGTGTAACAAATCAAGATGTACAAAGGGAGATAATTACATGTATACCATATGTAATTCAGGATGCAGAACACTCACAAGTTGCAACATCCCTTAGGTAAAGTTTCTGCTACTTTATGCAGCAAACTATGATTTTGATAATGATTCTTAACTGTTTACCACACTGCAAAATTTTGGACTTGTCAAATTTGGAAGCATTTGCATATGACAAAATTGTTATGACAATTTAGTTGTGATTTATTTTTGAAAGGGTAGAAAATATTGTGGAAAAAGGAGAAAATACAGGTAACCAAACATTTTCTCTTTTTCCCACAATGTTTTCAAAAGTGTTCTCCTTTAGGGTTGTTATGCCCCCCTTCAACGAAGTGGGGGTATATTGCTTTGCTAATGTCGGTGGGTCGGTCAGTCCGTCGGTCGGTCCGTCAGTCGGTCGGTAGACCTTACCTTGTCCGGATGATAACTAGAGACAGAATTGACCTAGGTTCTTCAAATTTGGCACAGACATGCATCTCAGAGTGTAGATGATCCCTATTGATTTTGAGGTCAATCGGTCAAAGGTCAAGGTCACAGTGACCGTCAACATGTTGATATATAGACCAAACCTTGTCCAGATGATAACTAGACACAGAATTGACCTAGGTTTGTCAAATTTTGCACAGACATGCATCTCGGAGTGTAGATGATCCCTATTCATTTTGAGGTCAATCGGTCAAAGGTCAAGGTCACAGTGACCGTCAACATGTTGATATATAGACCAAACCTTGTCCGGATGACAACTAGACACAGAATTGACCTAGGTTCGTCAAATTTGGCACAGACATGCGTCTCGGAGTGTGGATGATCCCTATTGATTTTGAGGTCAATTGGTCGAAGGTCAAGGTCACAGTGACCGTCAACATGTTGATATATAGACTAAACCTTGTCCGGATGATAACTAGACACAGAATTGACCTAGGTTTGTCAAATTTTGCACAGACATGCATCTCGGAGTGTAGATGATCCCTATTGATTTTGAGGTCAATCGGTCAAAGGTCAAGGTCACAGTGACCGTCAACATGTTGATATATCGACCAAACCTTGTCCGGATGATAACTAGACACAGAATTGACCTAGGTTCGTCAAATTTGGCACAGACATTCGTCTCGGAGTGCAGATGATCCCTATCAATTTTGAGATTAATCCATCAAAGGTCAAGGTCACAGTGGCCTTCAACTTAATGATATTCAGACCTAACCTTGTCCAGATGATAACTAGACCCAGAATTGACCTAGGTCCTTCAAATTCTGTACAGATACTCATCTTGGAGTGTAGATGATCCCTATCGATTTTAAGGTTAATCCGTGAAAGGTCAAGGTCACAGTGACCACCAGATGATTCAGGGCTGGTGCTGCCGTTCGCCACTTGAGCCATTTGCTCAAAAAAAATTAAAGTGTCTCAAAAATCATCATGTGGCTCAACTTGTAGCTCCAACATTTTATTCGCGTATTATCGGGGACATAGTAAGCATCGAAGTTGACTGGGAAAAAGCGGAAGTCGAACGCGCGTGCCGAAAAGAAAATCGATAACCCAGTCTGTGTATCGGCGACTGTTTACGATCTTGTATGTATACACACGGCGGTGTGTATAATTATGTGAACTGTTGACAGATTATCACGTTTAACAATTGAAGTGGGCTATAAATCAAAAAGATGACATTGATATTTCCCAATCAATTCTTTTGATATCAGTTTATGAACCGTGCCACTTCCTGTATCAATGTGGCAGTAGGGGGGCATGACTGTTTTACAAACAGACATCTTGTCAAAAGTTGGGATTGTGTGGTAAATAGTCAACTATTTGATGTAGACCACCATTGTAGCTTAAGGACAGATGGCTGACAATGAGCAATTTCTCCTTTTTGCACAAAGCTTTCACTTCTTTAAGGTATTAACTAGTTATGGTAGTCGGTTACTAAGTTTATTTTAAGCTGTAATCACTTAAATACAGAAAACCCAGTAGCAACCAAAAGTAAACGGTGCAGGTGTTGAAATGCATTTTAAATTTCAAACCTAAATCATATCATTTAAAAGTATGGAAATTATTGTGAAGGTGACAATCTATTATTGTGCCATTGGTCTAAAAAGTAGTCACTGGCAGAAGTATGAATTTTAAAACCAGGTATAAAGTAAACAATAGCTAGAGCAACTTGGCAACTTTCAACCTAGTTTTCAAATTTATTTTCTGTCAACGACTGACACTTGAACAGACCATACAATAAAGGATTGTCATCTTCACAGTAATTTTCATATTCATAAATGGTATTATTTGAGTTCAAGTACATTTTTACACCTGCAATGTTTACTTTTGGCCCCAATGAGCCTTTAACCCTTTACCACACCATCCAGACTTTTAATGACCCTGAGAAAGATGCCTTTTGAAAACGTGGGAAAAGGAGAAAATGCTGGTAACCAGAATTTTCTCCTTTCCCAAAATATTTGCTACCCTTCCCAATACAAATTTCAAATTTTTTGTCACTTTTATTTTGGCATCTGCAAATGCTTCCAATTTGGGCCTGTCTAAAATTTTGTGGTTTGGTAAAGAGTTAAGTTAATTAGATGACTTCTCTTTCGAAGCTTACTCTTTTGATCAAATCTTGTAACAGGCAGAAGAAAGTAACTAGCTGTAGTGCCATTACCGTATGTAGAGAACAGATCGAGACATCTCAGTAGAGATAGCATCTCACTACAAATGGTACAGCTAGATACAACACTTTGAATCAGCCAATCTCATTTGCATATTGTTAGACATTTTTACAGGACATTTGAGCCTGGTATTTAATGACGCAAATCACCAAACACCATGTATATTTGAGTTATGCTCTGAAAAGGGGGCTTAATGCATCTGCAAAAAGTATCAGACTGACATGTGTCAAAACTTTTTGCTGTTGGTCAATCTACTGCATGCCAAAGAACCATTCTACCTGCACATCTACTTGATTGTTAGACACAATGGATTTTATGGATCCATAATCATTTATTGACTTGCCTGGTATGATGCATTACAAAGATGTATTAAGCCCCTTTTTCACAGAGCACAGCTCATTTATTTGAGTGTTTTATTTGACATAAATTCTAGTAACACCAAAAATTCATGTACTGGGCTTTCGATTAGAAAGACTGTATTTTCTTTCACTTCATCACTTACTTTGTGTCTGGCAAGCAACAAGTAATTCAGAAGTTTAGAGATTATATGGCCTGCAACACGCGAAAAGGGGCATTCGGACATTTGTGTAAAGTGTCGTCCCAGATCAGCCTGCGCAGTCCATGATCTGATCGTGTGTGATTTTCCTCTTTCATGCAAGTCTATTGTAGGACAAAATCTAATATTGACGTAGAAGTGCCATCTCGGATTAGCCTGTGCGGACTTCAGGCTGATCAGAGACTACACTTTAAGCAAATGTCTGAAAGCCCCTTTTCGCATGTTGCAGACCATATGCCAGATGATCAGCCCAAATAGCTCTTGTGATAGAGTATGATACTTGTGAACAAGTCTTGGGCCACTTGACAGTGTGAGTTCGATTCCTCAGCTGGCCATCTAAAATAAGTTACAGTCTCTCAAATGAGACTTTAAACTTGGGTCCAGTGTGACGGGGCTCTACACAATGCATGTTAAAGAATCAGGCATGACTAAGGATGGAGTTCGTCCTGTGTTTTGCACTGTTGTCCATAATGTAACTAACAGTATCCCATATGGACAGCCCCGCCCGGGTGGCTCAGTGGTGAGCGTGTCGGACTCATGACCTGGTGGTTGTGAGTTCGAAACCCAGTTGAGGCGAACTTCCTTTCCGGCGTATTTTCGCCTCTCACCTCTGAAGAAGCATGTGAGAAAAGTAGTCGGTGGCTTTGGAAAGAAAGTTATGTTAGTACTGGTGTGAGAAAGCCAGGAAACACATGTGCGTCACCGACCGCCATGATATGACCTTAGCTGTTAAAGTGGCGTTAAACCCCAATACAACCAACCATATGGGCAACCTGTTGCAATGGTGAATAAATGAAAATCTATCAAAATATATGCCAGCTCAATTGAACTCTTCTCATGGATTGATATTAGTCATTGCAACAGGATTCATTCCTTCCTATTCAGTTTATTCAGTTTATGTGGTAAAACAAGCAATGGCTCGGAAAGAGTGTTGTAAATAGTAGTGGTGAAAGGAAACATATTGAGAGCTTTATTAGGCACACTGGCTGGTATAGTATAATTTTTAAAATGCTGAAATTGCCGGACAAATACACACTTATTTCTTACTCTTGTTACCAACAAATGCTATATTTACAGAGAGACACTGAATGAGAACAAACAATTAACAGTTCCTATCCTAGACACCATGTCTAACTTAATACTGTCACCAGAACTTTTAGCTGAGGTAAAAATATTATAGTTCATTTGCAAGAGGTAAGCCAGAAAAAGAAATACTAATGAGCACTGATGGCATTGTAGTTTTGTACCCTTTCTCTGGACCTATCACTGTACAAATATGACTTACATTGCTGCTGTTGGTAGCTGTGGAAAACTGAGGGAAAAGTAGTACAGTAGTTGTTTGGAACAACTAAATGCCCTTTTCCAAAGTACTAGTATTTTCCTTACCATTGAAAAAGCAACTTTTGAAATGAGCCATGCAAAAGAGGGTTAAAAGCATTTGCGTGAGGTATTATACCAAGCAAAACATCATATGATTATGATTCCATAAAATCCATTTTTTTTCTAACAATCTAACTTTAATATTTCTAAAATAGAATGTGTAGTATACTGGTCTATCCCTCAGATAGATGTAAATTTATAGCTTGTGTTTGTATAAGGGGACACTTATACTACCTTGCTACAGAGCTAGCTTTTGTAGCGACATAGTAGAGCATTCGCCTTGGGACCTGGAGGTCCAGGGTTCAAATCCCGCCTAAGGAGACTATTTGCGAGAACTGTTACATTGGCGCCCACCGTAAAAAATCCACTTATTTGAGAACTAGAGTAACATTAATTGAAAGATTCGTGGACGAATCTTCATGTGGCGGGGGAGTATGTAGTATACTGGTCTATCCTTCAGATATATGTAAATGTATAGCTTGTGTTTGTATAAGGGGACACTTATACTACCTTGCTGTATAGCTAGCTTTTGCAGCGACATGGTAGAGCGTTCGCTTTGGGACCTGGAGGTGCAGGGTTCAAATCCCGCCTTAGGAGGCTATTTGCGAGAACTGTTACAAATGGTCCATGGACATGCAGAAAATTTACCAAAAGCTAAAATTATCTAAACAGGTCAGCCTGCTTGGACTGAGTAGGCTGACCGGGGTGGATACTTTTTGCAGATGCATTAAATCCCCTTTTCACATGGCTCAAATATTTGTCCTCCTTGTAATGTTTAGCACTGCTGTTTTCAAAGAAAACTTAGAAGTATAGTAGTAGCCCATTCATCGTCATGTGAAAACATTGACATTTTCTTACATCATTGTCATAAATAAAGATATTTACTAGAATCTCCTTTTCTGTTCAAAGACTGTGACAGCAATAATTCTTCCCCCAGTATACCATTCACGAGACAATCCTTTGTTTTTATGACTGAAAATACATGTGAAAACAATGTGTGTTAAAGGATTATTTTCTCTTTTTCCTACAATGTACAGTATTCTACACTTTCATAGACAAATGCTAGCATTCCAGCCCCATTTGCATTGTCCTCTGCAAATGATTTCAACATGGAGAAGTCAGAAATTTTTCCCTCAGGTTACCACACAATCCAAAGTTTTAATGACCCTGAGAAAGAAGGTCTTTGAAACATTTTGGGAAAAGGAAAAAATGCTAGTAACCAGCATTAATTTTGCTCCTATTCCGACAATTTTTTCTACCTATTCAACGACAAATACTATCATGTGAAAAAATTTGAATAGTTGTCATTAAATTCTTTCAGTATGAACAGTCTAAAATTTGTAGTGTGGTATTGGGTTAACACAATCCTTAATTCCATCAGGTGAGAGAGCCAGTGCTCCAGTCTTTGGCCTCTGTTGAGCTAGATGATCTTCCAGTTCTAGTCAAGTTTCTTCTCCAGTCAGTTTCAGCTCAAGATGCTCTGGAAGTGAGATATAGAAAATTTAATTTTTTCTTATACTGGATCTTATTCTATTGTCTGTTTCTGTTTTTTTCTCCTTTTTTCTGTACATGATCATATGAGTGCCTTTACTTTCAGACTACCTTTACTATCTCTCTATCTTTCTGTCTCTCTCACCCCAAGCCTATCACTCTCGTTCCCTTCTTCCCCTGATTTTCAAGCGTGACCAAAGGAAGATATAGACAGTTGCTTCTTTGGTTTTCAGCAAGCAAGATTGTTGGTATTTACAGGGATAGGCACTATCTTTTTGTGCAGGGGTCACAAAATCCCCTCTCATTTGATAAAAATTTGGACATCTGACTCTTTAAGTACTAATTCTCACCCTTTCTGAAATTTTGGTGTCCACAAGAACACAGGCTTTAGTTTGGTTATGACTTTTGATTTAATCTATTCAAGTAACATTTAGAGTTCTGAATCTACATGTCATTCCAAGAAATAATTTTTTCAGAGCTTAGATTTCAACCTTAATTCCAGCACTTTTTTGTTGAAACTAGGTTGTCAGTGAATTGAGGGCTAATCTAGAGTTTGATTCTTCAACTGTAAATGGTGCAAAAGGAGTTAAACAAGGGTAAGATACTAAAGCAGAAAATTTTTACTTTGAGTCAGTCATTTGATCAAATCCTTGAGAGCCATATATGGCCTGCAACACGCGAAAAGGGGCATTCGGACATTTGCATAGAGTGTCGTCTCGGATCAGCCTGCGCAGTCCGTGCAGGCTAATCTGAGACGGCACTTTACGACTATATTATATTTTGTTCTTCATTAGACTTGAGCAAAACAGAAAATTACATAAAAACGGAAAGTGTCATCTCGGATCAGCCTGCACGGACTGTGCAGGCTGATCTGAGACGACACTTTACGCAAATGTCCGAATGCCCCTTTTCGCGTGTTGCAGGCCATATGGTGTTTTAAAAATTCCTCTTCCTGAGAGGTTGAAAATTGAGCAACTTTTAAGACAGGTATCTTGCACCTTTCATTTTGCAAAATTTGGGACACTTCACTCTGTGAAATGCTAAATTTCAGGTGACCCTTCCAAAATGTTAGTGTCCTTGAGATAAAGAGATACTGTAAGCGCCCTGCTCAAAATATAATTTTCTGTGTTGTTTGATTTTGTATAGCCAAAGGGTAGCATTATTATGACAGTGATTGTCCAACTGTTTGCAGTTTCTTGTGCAGAGATCCACATACAGTTTTTAACATAATTTTTTGAAGATTATCGGAATGTAACTCCATAACATGTAATTGTACATCTTTTATGTTAAACCTGGTGGTGTAAGACATTCTAGAGTTACATGACCATGAAGTCAGAAATAGGTAATTTTGTGTGTGTGCTTTCTGTATACACCTTGTTATTTTCTGTTCTATTAGAGAGACACAGAATACAGAAAGTCTGATACTGGATGTTATCAAATCAGCTGTTAGTTTTCAGAAACATGTTGGGGATGCTTTTATAAAGGTAAATGCATGGATGTACAGTTAAACCTGTCTCTAGCAACAAACTAAGGGACTTTCATAATGTGGTTGCTTTAGACAGGTGTTTGCTTAATACAGGTGAGCCATGCTGTGTAAAAAGGGGGCTTAATGCAAATGCAAAAAGTATTGACCCAGGTCAGCCTGCACAGCCTGCAGAAGCTGATCTGGGCTGAAAATGTTTGCTATTGGTCAGGTTTCTGCATTTCAAAGGGCCAGTGTTCTTCATGATTCAGTCAGTTGTTAGACAAAAGTTGATTTTGTGGATCCATAATTGAGTTATGACTTGCTAGGTATAATGCATCACGGAGATGCATTAAGCCCCCTTTTGCCAGAGCATGGCTCAGGTGTATTTTAACTCTTTCTTTTGGATCTCAATAATTGCTTGTTTAACCTCTACCACACAATCCAGGGTTTTTAATGATCTCTTCCCCCCCCCGGAAACAGGCTTTTGAAAACTGGGAAAAGGAGAAAATGCTGGTAAGCAGCATTTTCTCCTTTACCCACAATGTTTTCTACCATTTCAAAGACAAATTTCATTTTGGTGTGCAGTATTTGATTTATCATCTGTAACAGCTTTCAATTTGGACCAGTCTAAAATTATGTCGGCTGTTAAAGAGTTAATACAGGTTTCTTGTTGAATGAAGATGGACAATATGACGGGATTTACAGTAATGTTATTTTTGTTGAGTCATAAGTCATTGTATGTCTGTTGTTTATCAACATTATAGTTTGTTTGAAAAAGACTTAAATTGCCAAAGGAATTGGTGTCTGAATTTCCTGTTTTGGCTTAGGAGAAAAGAAAATGACTCTTAGCTCACCTGAAGTCAGCAATGCATGAGGTGAGCTTTTGTGATTGTCCGAAGATTTGGACACCATTTGTTTGTCTGCTAGCTATTGCTCCAGAGGCTAAAATTTTTGTATATTTTGAAATTCAATGTAAAATGAGGTATGACATAAATTGCAATAAATGACTAGGAGCCAAATCAAACTTTAAATATTTCAGTCACTTGAGACTGTGAAACTACCAGATGAACACAAAGTGATAGATTTCTTCATACTGCTGATTTTACATGGAACACTGCGGAAAAAGGTGGTTGAGAGTGTGTTTAGAAACAAAATCAGATCTGGATGTTTCACCTCAGCTTATATGAAGGAAATCTTTAAAAACAGGGCACAGGTATGGTTTAATTAAGTCACAGTCAATTATTACTAACTTTTTACACACGACTAGGTTATTGGTAATGTGTAAGATGAAATGACATAATTATGTACTATCCTTTTTCTTTTTTCATATGCAAGATAATACTCATATTCTTGTTTTTGATAGACTTCAGTAAAAAAAGATACTATACATCTTCAATAAACCTTCAAAACAAATGTAAATAAGTTTGGCAAAATCAAATGAATTTTAATTCGTTGATATTGGACAATAAATAATCTGAAACTGAATTTGAATAAAAAACCAAAAATTTGAGCTAATTTGTCTCAGCTTCATATTTTCAGACATTTTTTGACATGTGCTTGTTTGGTTTTATAATGGCAATCAGTCCATCTATCAACGTGATTATGGTGTTTCCATATACTACAACTATGCACAACATTTTTTGCCAAGCCATTAAGGTCTCTCCAGCATAGACAATGTTGAAACAATTTTCAGTAGTGAGAGAGGAATGAATCCTGTTGCAATGACTATCATTAAAGACTGAGCTATCAGTTTCAATGATTTTGTTGTTTTATATGATTGCAAGTTGAAGTTGTGCAATCGGTGAAAGATATTAAAAGGTAGTATATGTTGAGGTAAATATGTATGGGTAGAGCGTTAGCCTCTCACATCACTAGTTTTGGTTTTAAATCTTGTAGAGTTTGGTCAATTTATGGAGTTACTTGCATCATGGAGCAAGTACTGATTATGCTTGCTGGAGTCACTCATCCTGAGTGGTTGAAATAAGTTGTAGTTCTTGTTCCACAACAAATATACAATAAATATGCTAAACACATGACAGACATAGAGAGGAGAGAGAGACATAGACAGGTGGAGTTAGGAGAGATAGACAGATAAAGAATGACTCTAGAAAGCAAAAGCATTGTGTACAAGATAATGTCACTATGCTGCTTCCATTGCAATCCTGTTTTCCTTTGCAGGTATTAAAAAACTATTTTCCATCAGTTCTAAGCCTTGCAGAAATACTCCTCAGGTCCCCAGAATTACCTGTCTCATATTTCGGAAGCTCCATGTTCAGATTTAGTTTTGAAGCCTTTGAGCCCTATCATCAACAGGTAAGCAGATCTGACTTCTGTGGAATTTTTACAGCTGCCACTACACTTTTTTCCTTACAAAAAGAGCATTCATAGAAGTTAATCTGATAAATGTGTTCATTTATGCAGAAACACAGTGTGAAGTTTATGCTATTTTTCTGCTGTGTAGGAAACTATGTAATTGCTGGTCAAGAAACTATGTAATTTGCACTGTTGTCTCCATAGATTTTGCTCACCCTCTTTGGGCCTGGGATTAATTGAGTTACTTTATATACTGTATTTGGTTGATGGGATTTTTATGTAGCCAGCATGGCATTGAAAAATTACCAAAGCACCATCTTTGTCTTGCTGCCATTCAGCAGTATAATTTGTATTAAGTAAGGTTTGTATATTACAGATCATCAGTTGTATACCTTATATATGTGAAATCAGTAATTTTATGATGATACTTGCAGGAGATAGTGGGAAACTTGCTGGCCAACGTTGGAAGTGGTGTAGAGGGTGAAGTAGATGCATCTTTAGAGATACTTACAGATCTTGTAAACCATCATTTATCTAAAATGGCTCCTTTTGCCATTTTAGTGAAGGTATTCAAGATTGTGGTTGGATTGAATGACCATTAATAATCTGTGTATTCCTTTAGTGTCCAACTGAAAACAGGATTCAACTCACAGACAGCTGGTGAATTGAAGCATATATATTACTCAGTCTGATCTGAATCTACACTGTCTGCAAAAGTGCCTAATGTTCACCTGAGTAGGCAAAGAGTTAACTTTTATCTGTGTTTTTTTCATTGTAAATGAAGAAAAAAAAAATTATAAGAGACAGATGAGATGTTGTTCTTGACAACCATTCATTAAAGTGGTCATAGTCTAAATTCCAAAAATAGATGTCTTATTGTCTTACATTAGGGCATAGATGTTTTGCCCTAGCTAACTGGATGGCTGGTTTTGAATTTCTTAGAATTGAAATTAGAATGGTAGTTTAATACAGATCTACAATGGTTATAATGTTTACCTTGATCTTTGATCTACTTTGTCAAGCATGAGCAATTGGTTCCCTTCCTTTCAATATTTTCTATACAATTTGACATAATTATTTTCTCTTCCTTTCTCTTCTGTTAGATACAAGATTCATGTATTCTTAATTGGACTAAAATTAAATAAAGTCAAGGTTAGAACGAATCAACCTTTTCCCAAACAACAAATTCCTGACTCATCCATTGAAAGTAACTGAAGACATGTAATTCCAAATTGGTTCAAATGAACTATAGCTCTCTAAATGAGAAGAAAACATTTTGAGGAAAGGAAAAAATGCTGGTTACCAGCATTTTCTCTTTTTCCCACAATGTTTTCAAAAGCTGTCTTTCTTGGAGTTCTACAAATATGGGATTTGGGTGGTGATAGCGTTAAAACTCCTTTCTTTATTTTTTAGAATGTGTTAGATTTTCTAGACAATCTGTCTGTATGCCAGATAAGAAAGCTGTACTTTATGTTGAGTGTTTTGGCTTTCAAAAACCCTCAGGAAGGAGGTCTCATTCAGGTATGTTTTTTTTTTTCTGTTTATTTCCTACATACGTTATATGTGTCAAGTTGAACTTCTTAATGCTGCTGTTTGTTTCAGTTCATGAAAATTTGAGTCTGATTGTAAGTTGTAAAAGTTAGAGTATTGTGTATGAATTGACAGTACTGTGTATCTTTTTGGATGTACAACAATAATACACAGGCTACTTTTTGTTAGCACTATTATTTTTAGCAACGATGTGCACTGTTGAGGCAACAGTTCTTTTTCAATTATGGTCTACTCATGTACATGTATTTTAGAGTTTATTGTAATAATTCTTATTTGTCTACAATCAAATGATTGAATTTGGGATTTTATTTTTCAGGATGACCTTCATATTGTTATCAGGAAACAGCTTTCAAATAATAATCCAAAGTAAGTATGTTATTTAGTATTTCTAGTTTTCTTTCTTGGTTTTGGATACAAATACATTTTTGTGTCAGCTCCCCCCCCCTCCTTTTTTTCTGTCTCTTGTTTGAGAGTGACATAAATCAGAAAATAATGAAGAAAGGGATTCTTAAACCTTGTAGAAAAGAAGGAATTGCTAGTTACATGCAATCTTTGCTTTACACAGCTGCCTACTGCACTTGTGTATAAAGTAAGTACATATCGATGGCTCAGCGCGAAAGGGTTGTAACTAGGTTTTACAAAATTTTACAGGAGAGACAAAAAACTAATTATTTTTGTCAATGATGAATTTTATTGACTGAAAACAGAGAAACATAAATATGAACTGTAAATAAACATGATTTAAACAGTCATTTCAAAATATTTTGTCCAAGAAAGAGTATTTTGACAAAAGTTTGAGTTACAACCTTATTCCCTCTCAAAAATGGATATTGTCTCAATATTTTTCAGTGTGAAACGGTTGTAACTCCAAGTTACAACCGTTTCACACTGGATACAATATTATATTCAAGTCCTACTGAAATTAAATATTTTAGACAGTATCAAACTAAAAAAAGAGTATGCAGATGGTAACCATAAATTCAGTGGAAATGGTGCAAAGTCCTCTAATTGGGTAGAAAACATTGTGGGAAAAGGAGAAATTGCTCTACACGAGCAATTTCTCTTTTTTTACATTTTGAAAGACATTATGTCAAAGGATCAATTTTCTTGAATTTTACATCATTTATGATATTGTTTTACAGCTCATTTGATAAATTCCATATCAAAATCCAATTTCATAAAGTAAGTCGTATTTTCAATGATCTTAACCCATTACCACACAATCCCTACTTTTGACGCCCATGAGAAATAAGCCTTTTGAAAACACTACGGGAAAAGGAGAAAATGCTGGTAACCAGCATTTTCTCCTTTTCCCACAGTGTTTTCTACCCTTCCCAGAACAAATTTCACTTTTTCATTCACCTTTATTTTGTTGTCTGCAAATGCTTTCAATTTGAACCAGTCTAAAATTTTGTTGTGTGGTAAAGAGTTAAATGATGTTGATGATGTTTAAAACATTGTGGACAATGGGAAAAAAGCTCATCCAATAAGTCATCCACAGTAGAGGTTATAAGTTTTTTAACCTAAGCCTGTTTCAAGCCTAAAAATGCACAAAACAAATCTTATACTTGGTTGTTGAGGAACAAAAAACAAAGAAAGATACTAACAGTGATGCACTAATTTACACAATGGCTTATTCATGTGGCAACAAAAGATAAAAACTGTGATGAACTCTGGGAATAATTTGCTTCTGACATAACTTGAGCAAATCATGATATTTATCTTTTGAGACTTGATGACTGTCTCCTTTATTTAGAGGTTGAAGATTAATTCTTGTAGGCAGAGGAATATCTCTTAGACGCAGTTTTTCAAAGAGATCAACAACAAATACTTTACCATCATAATCAGTTTGATACTGATACTGATTTGGAAATTCAGCTGTTAAAGTCAACACCTTAATTTTTTGCCAATATACTTTTGTATTTTCACTATTATTGTCAAAATTCTTTATCAATTGTGCTAGATTTTTGAAATCATAGAAGTCTGCATGACTTAATTCATGCACAATGTAAGGCCTTTTAGGCCTTGCTGAACGCATAACAGAAGCCCACTGTGAGGTGGTGTAAATCTTGACATTTTTGGATGCATTTTCTATTGTAGCATGAATAGCATCTCCCTCATTTTGGGTATGACCCTTTTCCATGTATTTTTGTGTAATGCTGCTAAGTTTAAACTTTTGCAAACAATACCACAGCATAGTTAGAAAAAATCTATTTTTATTTTGGGATGCACAGTTGTCAGAATAACATATAAATTTCTTCTTTCCTTTCTTTGACATAGTTTCAAAGAAGATTAATAAGCATGTGGCAATTTCACAGGCTCCTCTGCCAGCCATTGCTTCATTCCAAACAAAGCAATGGCCGTCAGCTGAACCCATATCATAAATTGTGAAATTATAAGTATTCAATCTTCTTGAATAATATAAGCAAGACTCAAATGAGTGTGGGGTCAGTAACACCTCTTCCAAGTCAAAGCAGCAAACTACAACATCTTTATCAATATTTTTCTTTGCCATTTCTTTATCTTTGGATTTATTCAAACGTGCAAGTTCTTTGTTCCTCAGGTGGCTTTCAAACATGGCTTTCATTTTAACTTTTTCTTCCTGACATGCATTATCAAAAGACACACAGACATCACATTGATCTTTCAGCGGCTTATGAAAAGCTAGGTTAAATTCATTATTAAAGATGTCAGTGTAAACATATTTACTGACAGGCATGGAGTTTAAACCTATGCAATATTCACAATACAGCCTATACAATTTGGCCTGGTTCAAATTTGCAGGAAGATATTCCTTTTTGGTGTCTTTGCGACAGTAATGACTAGTGACCTTCTCTAATGTAGATATATGTTCTCGTACAATCTTTAATTGAGTTTCAGGAGTTTTATTTGGTCTATTTTTATACAGCCCCCTTTTGTCATCTTCACACACTCCAAACATTGTTTTCTTAAATGTTGTAGACACCATCTTATCAGATATACCTAGAGTATTTAAGAAAAAAGTTTTACAGACTCTAATGGCTGGCTGAGTATGTATGTTTGGATTTTGTGGAAGAGTCCATTTAATGGAAAATTGCCTTCTGCTGTTCTCTACTGAAATTTGCTTTTTAGTTTCCCTGTTGGCAAACATTTGCAAAAATTGCCTTTGTTTGGTTATTTCACCAAGTTGCCAGAAATAATGAAAAATCTTTCCTCTTTCAGACTCTTTAAAATTAAAAGAGCATTTGTATCTGCATGTAGGTCCACATGTTCTTTTAAGTTTACATGGAGACTTTTCGTTTCCAAATTTATCAATATAATTTAGACCTGAATTACATCTCCTTTTAGATACTGTTCTCTTCCATTTTTCAAAATTTTTCTTTCTCTTTCTGCATCTAGAAGTTTCATCAGTGCATAAATTAATTTCACTGCTTTTGTTTTTTTCTTTTTCAATGTTCTCACCCTGATTGGTAATAACTGAAAGGGGAGCCCTGGCATCTTTTTGTCTTACATAACAAGCCAATGGGATATTGTCACTGTCTGAGTCTGATTCAGAAGTTGATACTTGGCAAGGGTGATAATCTGAATCATCAGCATTATCACTTTCACCAGTATCAACTTCTTTGTCACTGTCACTTGAATCTACTGGATTGTTACTATGATGAAGTTGATCAAACACATTTTCATCAATATTTTGCAAAAATGAGAAACTATTCTCTGTATCTGCAATACCATTTTCAATGAGTGAACTATCTAAATCACTGAAATTGTCTAAATCAGAAACAGAGGAAACTTCTGAGAGACTTGGAGATGCATTGATAGCTTTAGTCACTAATTCCTCAGCTATAAACATTCTACATGCATATTCCCCCTCTGACATTGAGTCAAATCCAGAGAAATCAGAGTCTGATTTTGACTCACTGTCAGAGCAAGAATCGGTTTTAAAGACTGGCTTAAACGGCGTTGCCTCAAATAAGCATGACTGATCCAATAGTAGAGACTTTGCTAGGTCTTGAATAAAACAACACAATGTTTTTAAATCAATGAAACTGCTTAAACAAGCTTTCCCATCAGGACATGACAACCCATTGCATCCTCTACTGTGTGAATCGAAGAAGAAGTACTGTCCATCATAATGCATGATTGCAGTGGTATAAAATGGGACATGTCTCCCCATTGTAAATAAACATGCAGTTTCATTGTTAAGGGCACACTGGAGAGCATCATACAATGAATATAACAGTCCTTCAGTCTTTCCATCAACCATACCATTAAAACTAGGGCAGAGGGTTGCAATAGAATCTGGTAAGTCTTGATGAGTGAGATATTTCACACCATGATTTTCTAGAGTCATGTAAAGATCATCACCAGTAGCAAGTATGAAATCAAGAAATTTTGTGTTCCACAATTTTGGCTTGACTTTACTGGACTGTATGATTGCAGTAGCAGCATTGGCAACACTCTGGCGCCCTGAGCCCTTAAACCTTTCATGTCCCTGATGCACAGATGCCTGGATTATCATTTTAAATCTGGAACATAATGGAAATAATATTTCGGAAATTACTCAAACTTGACCCCTTCTCAAATGATAAATTTTAGAGTCTCCCAAATTGAAAGAGATATTGCAGGGGAAAAATCAAAATCTGATACTTTACTTATGAACTTTAGTTCTCTGATAAGGTTGAATACATTGTGGAAAAAAGAGAAATTGTTTATGTGCTATTTCTTCTTTTCCCTCAGTGTTTTCTAAAGATATCCACAGCAGACATGTAATGCCTTCAGGCAATGTTGTGTGGAATCATTGTGGGTAAAGAAGAAATTGTTTCTATCCTACTAGAGACTTTCTGTCCATCATTACTAGATCTAAAAATGTTGACTGCAAGTCCTTTCATGTTTGAAGGGTAAAAAATTGTTGTTTGGTAGACTTTCAGGAAAGTGCAGATAAGATCAGACTGCAAGAAGTTTGATCATAAATGTAGCTCTTCTTTAGCTTCTTTTTGAATTAACAATTCTATGATAGATCGATATGCCTCTTCAAATATTTAACTGTAATAGCAACATCTTGAATTGCAAACATGTCTATAATCTTTAAGAAACTTAACACTTTTCCATACAACAAAATTTTAGACTGGTCCAAACTGAAAGTACTAGCAGATGACAAAATAAACGTAACTCAAAACTTGAAATTTGTTTCCAGCACAGTAGGAAACATTGTGGGAGAAGGAGAAAATGCTGGTTAGCTGGTTACCAGCATTTTCTCCTTTTCCCACAATGTTTTCAAAAGGATTCTTTCTTAGGATTGTGTGGTAAAGAGTTAAAGAAGTTATTTCCTTGATTTTGTATGACCAGAACATCTATATCATGGCTGGTCAGAGTACCCTGCAGAGTTTTCCCAGTTTTCCCTGTAACCTTGTTATCATAGGTTAGCTCTTTACTAAACAAAATATTTTAGACTCTTCTAAAATTTCAAATTTAGTAAAAATAACAGAAAGTCCTAAAATATAGTAGAAGACATAGATCTAGTGGGAAAAGGTTGAATTGCTTCTTATGAGCAATTTATCCTTTTCCCATAATGTTTTCAAAAGACTTCTATTGTGAAATGCTTAAAATGTAGGTTTGTTCATTAAAGGGTTGAAGTGGGAGGGAAGTAGATAAACAGAGAAACAGACAAAAAAAATAAGAGATTTTAAAAAAAAATCAAGGAAGAAAATGCTTCTAAATAATAAATTAAATGAAAATGATATAAGATCTAGAGAATTGGACCTACCTTTGAATGAAGTATCATTCCTCCAGAGGTTTGGAAAAATATCTGTATGTACTAGTTCATCATAATAGGGATCTATATAAAAATTCTATACATTTCTGGAATTATTTCCAGGTCAAAACACTATCTACGGTTCCATGTAGATTTAAATAATTGTTTAGTACATGTCTGCAGATTGATAAAGGAAATATTGATTTTACAATACACTATCTTCTTTTTATCAGGTGAGTTGTAGCATCATATAATAAGTGCAGTATCTTAAAGTTCAGCGTGAAAGGGTTGTAACTTGAGTTACAACCCTTTCACGTAAATACCCAAGACCAATTTGAGTTACAACCTTAGGACAAATTTTAAAATATAAGAATTTCTGACAGTTTCCCAGACTTCTCTTTTTTACAGGTTATGTATCAATGTCTTTGCATTCATTTTATGCAAAAAAGTGGATTTTGAAAAAAATCATAGTTACAACCCTTTCGCGCTGAGCCATCGATATAGTATATTAAATCTGTGAAATACTAAATATTTTCAACTGTTATATCATGAGTGTCCTTGTATGAGGTGTTTCTTAAAAGTGAGGGAACTGGTATCACAAATAATTTATATCCCTCACTTCTCCTCTTTCTCCTCTTCCCCTCATCCTGATGTATTTTTCAATCCTTCTCTACCATGCTTGGTTGTACTGGATTACCAATTTACTCTGTTATTATGGCTCTCTTAATGACCTTCATGTCTTCAAAACATGTTTCCTTGATAATCCTCTTGCAGTTGGGTCACAAGGGCAAAGGTAAGTAAATAGTGGGGTTGTTCCAGCAATAGGATGTTCCTCTGGCCAGATTGGCAAGATGTTGTGGTGAGTGAGACCATCCCTTGTCCTGTAAATATCCTCCCTTTTTGTACACTGAGCTGAGCAAATCCTGCAGGATCTCTCTGTAGACTTGCAGATGGATTGTCCAGTCCTGTGGCAATAACTCCTGTGAACTTGTGTGAGAGACACATCTTGTATCAGTCAGGGCAGATGAAAGAACTTTTGAGTGTATTTACAAGGGATGTTCAATAAATAATGAAAATACAATATTATCTCTGGTGTTTATGGGTCAATCTCATTTATCTTTTCACAGTCCCTCAAAGTATTCTTCCTCTCTCTATGCACAATTGCTGTCTTTCACACCATTTATCAAATGCTGCCCGGTACTCGTCTTCTTTACCACACAATCCCGACTTTTAACATCCCTGAGAAAGAAGCCTTTTGAAAACATGGTGGGAAAAGAAGAAAATGTTGGTAACCAGCATTTTCTCCTTTTCCCACCATGTGTTCTACCCTTCCCATATCAAATTTCAATTTCTTAGTCAGATTTAAATTTTGTCTGCAAATGGTTTCAATTTGGAACAGTCTAAAACAGTGTCGTCTGGTAAAGAGTTAACTCTGCATTTACAGCTTTTAACAGGTCTTGGACACAAGTACATGTATATACTAAATGTATTTCCTGCTTTGTTTAAGCAGCTCAACTTTTATTTTCAACGACAGTCTTCATATTGACTTCGATACATGTATAACCGGTGTCAGAGTTCACATACTGTCAAGGACACAAAAAGAAGTAGATTAACATGTTTATGATTTTAAATGGCTAATTTTTGGATGATCTTGTTCCAGATACAGAAGAATGGGTGTGTTAGGAGCCATAATGGTGGTAAGCTGTATAGGAAACAACATGTAGGTGTTCATTTTCTTTGTTCCTCTTCCCTATAACCCTTTGTCAAATGACCCCATGCTTTAATGACATTTGGGAAGAAACCTATAAAAAGGAAGACTATTGGATAACAAATAAATGTCTGAATGACACAAGTATTTTGTTTTCAGCTCAATTTGTTTTTAGGAAAAAAGCCAAAAATTATGAAGTATAAAATGATTTTACTAAAATATCTCATGCAAAGTATTAAGGTGTGTGTAAGATCAGACTGCATATACCTTGCAGCCCTAACTATATCTACATTTTTGCAGACACAGCTATTTATTTATCCATTATTATTTGCATTTTTGTCAAACTAAATAGTGTGTAAGATCAGACTGCATATACCAGACAACCCTATCTATATCTACATTTTTTCAGGTACATATATGTTTTTTATTTATCTGTTATTATTCCCATGTTTGTCAAACTTATGTCATGCTTAGCTAAGCTAAGCATTGAGTAACTTATCCATGTTAAAGCTTTTCTTTCTCTCTTCTTATTGAAATAAGGACGTAAAATTTTCACAATTTTCCTGCTTTCTACAGCATTGGTAAAAGTTGAAGGTCTAGTGCTAAACAGTTGAACATGACCTCATGTTAATGATTTAAGATACACTAGGAAGGCAGGTCTAGTTGCCATAATGAAATGATTAGGTCTTATGCTCTTTAACAATGATTTTGGATCTACACTGTCTGATACAGTGAGATCAGGCAAAAGGAGTTTTGGAAATAACCTTATTTGGTTTTATAGTAATGGTTAGAAATCTCTGTTCGATTTATTTATGGGTTTATAAAATATAGTTGAAAATCAACAAAAAATTTGTATCAACCCAGGACTGATGGTTCCCAGGATTCAGAACCAGCTATGAGTGATGACCTGTATAAACAGACAACCAACCTACTACAATTGGTCAGATCAAGTAGCTGTAAGTCTACAGAGGCCTACTCCCTATTTATGGATGAACTGTCTTCCCTGTTAGCCAAGGGAAAACTGCACTCTAAAGTTGGGGTGAGTGGGTCTGTGGTTTGTTCTTTAACCCTTTGTTACACAGTCCTGAGTTTTAACAACCTGGAGGAAGAAGTTTTTGGAAAACATTGTTGGAATAGAAGAAAATGCTGGTGACTAGCATTTTCTCCTTTTCCAACAACATTTTTTGCCCTTTTAAAGAAGAAATTCACCAGTTGAGCAATGTTTGATTTCTTGTCTGCAACAGCCTTGCATTTGGACAGGTCTAAAATGTTGGTGTTTGGTAAATAGTGAATTGTTACCTTTATTTAGTAATTGTAATTTATAAATACTGTTAGCCCTAGTTTGTCCATTACATTTTCCCGAGTTTTGTTGGTAACTAAAAAGAACATTGTAATAAAAATTTTGACAAACTAATTGAGATATGCAGTAACTTTTTTACTTAGACACTTGAGATAATAAACACAGATTCTTTTGTGTGTTTAAAAGAGAATCCTCTTGCCACAACACTTTTCACATATATCTTTATGTTATATTCTGATTTTAAATCGGTGTTCTTGCAAGGTAGAAAACAGTTTGAGACAGTTGTCCCCAAAATATTCTCACAAACCCTTTCCTGATAGATTGCATGATTTGCAGGGGACAAAAATAGCATTTAGGCAATGTTTTACGCACAAATATTTTTTTTAGCAAGAACACTGCAAATTATGGGCTGGCTAGAACACT
The DNA here is from genome assembly GCA_946811185.2 of Hippopus hippopus. Lineage (NCBI taxonomy): Eukaryota > Metazoa > Mollusca > Bivalvia > Cardiida > Cardiidae > Hippopus > Hippopus hippopus. The sequence goes on along the minus strand of OX328102.1, from coordinate 7,257,931 downwards.
AAATAATGGTTATTCATACAAGGGTGATTACAAAATTGTTTTAGGAGGTAGTAAGTCAAAGAGACCCATTTTAACATTTAAACGGCAAGATCTACTAGCTTTTTACAGATGCAGGTTTGTCTGTAGTGTCTGTGGTCGTGAGGTAGAGATTGAGCCTCGCAACCATAAGGTCCTGAGTTTGGTTCTTTGGTGTCAACTTCGGGACTGTCCATTGGCCCACAAAATCAGCATGAGTACTGGTGTGGTTTACCCAGAAGCAGAATCGACAGAGATTAGTATAAATTGCAAGAACTTGTTTCTCAATCGAGGTTAAATAGATATGTTCTAACTTACTGACGCAGATATCACTTTTAACTTACAACTTCTTAATATAATTTAATCAGAATTTTTTGTGAGAATTATGTTAGATATAAATTTCTTATGTGCCTTCTAATAGAACTGGATCAGTGAGAATCTGACAGCAGATTTCCAAGATGCTTTTGTTGTTGATATAGAAGACAGCGGAGTGAAAGAGTGAGTATAAATAGATTAATTCTGTCTGAGGCGACAAAATTTTAAACTCATTCAAATTGAAAGAATTTGCAGACAACAATTTAAATGTAATTGAATAATTTAATTTTTCTTTAAAGGAGTTGAAAACGTGGGAAAAGGAGAAACCAGCACTCTCCTTTTACAAAAATGTTCTCTGGAGCCTCCTACCACAGGGTTGTTAAAACACAGGATTGTATGGTGAAGGGTTTACACATTACTGTACAGGCAATTTTGAACATACTGAAAAGTATTACAAATGATTCAAGGGAGAAATATTTTACATGAAGGAAACCTCTATTTGGATGAAGCAGAGAACGATGAGGAAAAAAAAGAATAATCAAGTAACTGCTCCTTTTCCAACATATTTTTCCTAGCAGGCAATAGAAAAGTTATAGTGTTTCTGGTTAACAAATCACATTCTTGTCACCAAAAATCTCATAATATGTGCATGTATTGACATTATTGTCAAGAAATTATTATTTTGGCTGTTTATCCCGTTATTTGTTTATGCAACATTTATTTTTCCAGGGCAGGCAATATACCGGTAGAGTTGTTATATGGTCTGGATGATGAGGCAGAAGGAGGCATTGCTATCAATTTGTTACCTCTGGTAGTGAAGAAAAGTTCTCATCGAACAGCTCTGGAGACTTATGTTGACAAGTTAGTTCAACACTAGGCACCCTGTTCCTTTCATATTCTCATAAGTCGAGCTTAACACTAAAAGTGCTTTTACCCTTTGCCAAACAATCTTAAGTTTTAAGGATCCTAGGAAAGAAATTTTTTAAAATATGTGGGGAAAGCTAAAAATGCTGGTGATTAGCAGTTTCTTAGAATTTAGATTGGTTTAAAATTTTTATCATCTCGAGTAAATAATCTCATAATGATCATTCAGGATAATTGATTTTATGTACAAAAATGTATTTTTGAAATTAAAAGCTTATGAAGTGGACAGTCAAACAAATAAAATGGGACATTTTTACAAGCAGACATCTGTGTAAAATGGGATTATCAAAGTGAAATTAAGGTTTAAGACATAGATAAATGCAAAACAAATGTGGCAAAAAGAGAAATAAGCTTTTTCTTCCGTTTTCCACGAACTTTTTCAAAGGTTATTCTAGTACAAGATCTTACTGATCAAAAGTATTTGTTGAATTGATACTGCCGTATTTAGATGTTGACAGCCATTGATGGCATTAGAAATGTGAGACATAGATAAATATATCTGACTAAAGCACATTTTCACTTGTGATTGATCTCAGCCCATATTCAACGACTGTTCTTAATTGCACTTAGTCTTACTCTAGACTTAGAAAGTATCAGTCTTTGATTACCAAAACCAGTGGGTTTAGCCAATTAGAAAAAAAACATTTGTTTGAAATTTAGAAAATTCTTGTGAATAAGATTACTTGGGAACATATTCAGGAATCATTCTTAAAAACATTCTTTGCCTTATTCTGCAAGATTTTCAAAATTAGAAAGTAACACAACTTCTGATTGGCTAAACCAAATGGTTTAGCTAATCATAAGTTGTGTTACTTTCTAATTTAGACAATTGTGGAGAATGAGATTGAGCACATTCTTAAAGCCCCTGTAAAGTCAAAACTAGGTAATTTTCACTGTTTAAAACTCGAAAATATATTGAATAGCCCATCACAACACACATATTTAAGATCGGAGAAAACTCAAACGTGTCAGTTACTGCATTGGTTGCCATGATATACGTGTGCGAAAATGCATGGAGAATCCGTCGATTTCAGGGACACTATTGATCGAGACAACCTTCGTTATCGTTCGTGTATATTCGAACTAGGTCTTCGAGAACATCACGTGATAACATTGTATCTCATTAGTGCTATGACGTAGTAGATAGGACTATTGTTTACAATTCCAATATTATGTCATCGGAGAGTAAGATTGCTCGTTCTGAAACTGTTTTCTTATTTAGATGTAGTAAACTCTTCCTGTATTGATGATAAATGAAAAAAACAATGATCAGCCTATGTCGTTGTTTCTGTTTACGATGTCGATAAACTTACGTTTTTCAAGCCTAGAATGGGGACAAAACGATCAAGTGAATGAAGGGTTGGTTTCGACACCTTGAATGATCACGTGGTGTTTAAGTCACTATCACGTCACTGCGGACATTTACGACGAAAAGTTGGCTAATCGTCGGCAATCATAGATGTAAACAAACAGATAATGTGGCATGGTAGTATCTGTTCTAGTTTCAAAATCTTTTTTTCTGCCATTGACTAGAACTTTTGCGAACTGCACCTTTACATATCGTGAAAGTCATAATAATCGCCATATTTTTACATGGTAAAAGTGAAATTTACTTTTATTTTATAAACAGATTTTTTATTCAGTTGGGCTTTACTGTGACTTTAAGAATGTTCAATGAATAAAGCCCCTGAACACAGCCCCTTCAATTGGACATTTTGACAGCTGTAAGTTTTCAAGTATTTGTAAAATTAACTCAGCCAATGGGAAAAATAATTTCAAAAGTTATTCCACCCCAACAGTAAATTGCTGTCACCATTATTATTTCATTACTAGCTGTGTATCAGATCCCCTGTGTTTGGCACCATCTGTCCGTTTGCTGTGTGTCTGTGAGGAAAGAATGAGTGGAAGTCTCGAGAATATTGATGCATTACTAGGTAAGAATTGGGTCTACTCGTTAGGTTTGTTTTGTTTAACCCTTTATCGAACAGTTCCGAGTTTAAACAACCCTGTGGGAAAAGCCTTGAAAACATTGTGAGAAAAGCCTTTGAAATTTGAAAACACTGTGCTGGTAACCAGCATTTTCTCCTTTTTCCCAAAAAGTTTTCTACCCTATCAAAGACAGAAATCATCATTTGACATAAATTTACTTTGTCGTCGACACATGCTATCAATTTTGTTGAGTCTGAAATTTTGTTGTGAGTTTGGTAGAGAGTTTCTTGCCTACATAATTATGATGTTGTATTTAGTCCTATCAGAATAGCCACTGCACCTGTCCATATATTCCTGGAGTTTCCTTTGCAACTTTGCTGAATACACTTCCCAAGCCACTGGCTGCTTTTCCTCATAAACATTTTCAAAACAGTGGTCTACAGTGAGAAATTATTCCTATCGCAATGAAAACAATCAATCGTAAAAAACAATTTGGGTAGCTGGGATTTTAACTCAAATCCCTTTCCCAGTTTGTGTAGTTGGACAATTTTTAGTCTCCTCAGGCAAGGCACTGCAGACCTGCAGGCTTATGCTAATGAAACCCAGATAAGACCAGTTGGCTATTGTTCTGGGCTTGTATTCACCAACCATTCATAGTCTTATTTTCTAGAATCATCTAAGTTTGAAAGTAACACAGCTTCTGATAGGCTCAATCATTTGGTTTAGCCAATCAGAAGTTGTGTTACTTTCAGATTTAGAAAATCTTGGAGAATAAGATGAGGAATGTCCCTAAGAATAACATGGTATTACATATTTGACATTTTTGTTATTTTAGGCTGTCCATTGTATTTAACAAAAGAAGATGTGTATGAGAAAGTAGAACCATTATCACAGAGAGAGAAGGAAATCATTGTGTGTACACTGTTTTATTGTATCAACTGGTTCATTGAGGTAATACTGATATTAGATTTTACCCTTTTCCAGACAATCCAGCATTTAATAACCCTTGGAAAAAGCCTTTTGGAAACTTTGTGGGAAAAGGAAAATATGCTGGTAACCAACATTTTCTCTTTTTCTCATAAGGTTTTCCATCCTTTCAAGGACAAACCCAAAACTGACAGTAAAATTGCCATTTTCTCCATTCCTCACAATGTTTTTCACTCTTTCAGGAATGGATTTCATTATTTGGACCTCTCTAGAATTCTTTTTGTCTGGTAAAGGGTTAAGGCTATTTTGTTTTTTCTTAAGATGAGTTACAAATTGCAATTGGCACAGGTAGAGGAAAATTTGTGTAAGATGAATGGCTGAAATAAAGCATTGGTTTCTTTACACCTATGATAACTTTCAGTTTTTAATTCTGGGACTTGGCTTGTGATTCTGATAGATATTCAGTCTTTTTAGTTGGGATAATACTCAATTTCTTTCATTGTTTGTATGATGTTTAATGCAATTTTCAACATTATTTCAGTTATATTTTGGCAGCTAGTGCATCTATCCATGCTTTCCTGAAGTGCCTTGTACCAGTTCTTTACACAATACTTTTCTCAAGCCAGTGGCTGCTTTCCCACATACCCATTGTTGAAACAATGATCAGAGGTGAGAGAGGAATGAATTCTGATGCCATGATTATCATTTATACTCGAAAAAAAATTTAGTGAGCTAGGGATTCCAACCAGCAATGCCCTGGTCTCAAGTTCTGTACAATACCATTGTGCTACTGTGCTCGACAAGACAATCTTAAGGCTCGTTGAATATTTAGCTTTGAAACTTGTCATCATTCTTGTTTTTCAAACACTAGTTTGTGATAAAGAATTTTTCTTTTTTATAGATGTTAAATGGTTTCTCAAGTCAGACAGATCCTGAGATTAAAGGAAAAGTGATTACTAGAATACAGAACATTACACAGCTGCAGAAAACACTGCAGACATGTTTAGCATGTAAGTGGTTAAAATTTTAAAAAGTCAATTGAATATTGAAAAGATTAACCACTTAACTGCCTTTCACTACTATAGTCGCCTTTGATCTACACTGTCCACTTTGCTGATACACTACAGACAAAAAGCCCATCATAAAATTGCAATTAAACAGGTCTTATTTTAGACTGAATGTGTCCATTTAGTTTATTTGGTGCTTTACAGGCGAAGGTGAAGATGTCTTAGTTTTTAGGCATTTTTAAAGAAAATATCAAAGTGTTTGATAGTTTACATCCAGGATCACACTGTATATCTCTTGTGGTCTGATCTTGATCTATTTTATCTCTGATGCTCCAAGGTTCTAAAAGTAGTTCTTATTATTTCATACAGTTGTCTACTTCTCTAGTACCATGGACAGAGTTTTAAGATTCAACTCATTTCCACATGACAAAATGATATACTCAACCATATTAAAAGTATTTGGAGGTAGTAAATTAAATGTGGCTTTACTCTTTACCAAACAACAAAATTTTAGACTGGTCCAAATTGAAAGCATTGGCAGACGACAAATTAAAGATGGCTCAAATGCTGGAATTTGTCCCTCATAGCAGGGCTTTCATTAAGAGCTGGGGGGCAGGTATTTCCTCTGTCTATTTTGACCAAACCTCCCCCCAGCTACTTTTGTCCTACAATGGTGTTTTTTTTTAATCCACAATATAAAACTCTGAATAGAACAGCATTATCTGAATGTTTTTACCGATTGTTTTGCTTGTAAAACATTGCCCTGTCACTAAAAACGTAATGAAATTAACTTCACCTTCCAGTCGGTCTCGCGAATAGTTTGTTTACAAAATAATTCTGGAAATTGGTCTTTTTTAATACTCGTTTCAGCCCGGTCATTTCAGGTCTATGTAGTTTCGGCCTTAAGTCAATTTTTGGAGAGGGTCACCGTCTTCAGGGTAATGTTTGGATCTCTATTTATTTGAGGGGTCCAAAAAGCTGACCGAGGTGTCCCAGATAAAAAAGTCCGAATCATTCGAGCCGATGGGAATTGGATTGGTATGGTTTTGGCTCGAAGTGTCTCGGAACCGTGCTACGTTGTTTACGACAATCGGAAACTGGCGATGTAAACAAACCAGCATATATACAAATCTTCTGAACGCAAATGCACAAAAGACTCACAAGAGTGTGATGCAATAGTGGAGCTGAAAAGACATGCCTTTTAAGGAATTTGCAGAGCTTGTCAGAGATGAAGTTCATCTCTGTGCTAAAGCTGTGCAACTTTCTGTCGAGTCACCACCACCCTCTTATGATGACTGGTCGGAGAGTGAATGTGAAAATGAATGGTAATCAGCAGTACATTTTACAAGTTGTGTGATGAAAATGCCCAAAAATGCTTTTGAAAGTTTTTTTTTTTTTTTTTTTTTTTTTTTTTTTTTTTTTTTTTCTCATTTTATGCATGATTTATGCACAAAACCGACAGATAAATCAACAAAACAAATTCAAAAAATACTATAGACTCATCTTCAAGAGCCATTGTTGATTACCATTCATTTTCAAATTAACAAAATTTGGGGATAAAATAGTAGAGTTAAGCTTTGTTGAGGAAAAAGTTCTGTTTTATTTGATCCTCTTCATTATATTCTTCTCCATGTTTTTAAAGGAAAGGGGGGGGGGGGGGTGGACAAGAAATTACACCTAATACCCCCCCCTGGATACATGGTTCTTCATGTCTCCAAACACCTAATTTTCGTTTTCGGCTGTTTAAGGCCCCCGGACAGGGGGCCCTGCCCCTATGGTCCCCACTGGGGGAGGACCCCCAGACCCCCCTTCTACTTTTGGAAATTGCCCTTCTACTTTAAATCTTATTGAAAGCCTTGTCATAGAGTCGAAAATATTTTGGGAAAAGGAGAAAATGCTGGTTACCAGCATTTTCTCCTTTTTCCACAATGTTTTCAAAAGGCTTCTTTCCAAGGGTCGTTAAAACATGGGATAGTTTGAGTAACGGTGACATGAAGGGATATGTCTTTGACAGGATAAAAGCCACTTTGGAAAAGGAGAAAACGCTTGTAGAAAATCTTTTGATCAAAATGATAAATTTTGTACTGATAAATTCAGATAAGTTGAAATACTTGCTTGATTTTTAACAAGGGCTTTGGTCAGCAAACTGAGAATTCATTAAATGGTACATTCTGTGTACTGTTTAAAAAGGTATCACAGAGCAAAATCTGTTGAAATTGTTGAATTTATCTCAACTTTTGCATCTGAAAGCTACTTGGAAACCAGGTTTATCTTCAACAAAATAGAAAAGGCGGTTTAATGCATCTCTGTGTTGCTTTATACCAAGCAAGCCTTCATAAAATAATGGATTCATAAAATCCAGTTTGTCTAACAACTGACTTACACATGAAGTAGACTCGTTCAAAGGTACAAAATAAAGTTATCAGGAAACAGTAAGCAATTAAATTTTCTTGTGTATTACAGTCACCCCTGGTTATCAACCACCTCTTGCTAACTTTGACCTAGAAGATGGAGGTATTCCAACTGTAACTGCACCAGTATCAAGTTCTAGTTCAAAAGTAGGAAAGAAAAAGAAAGGAAAAAAGACTAAGTAAGTAGTTCATTCTGTAACTGCTTTGAAAAATATTTACAGAAAACCAATTTACAGGATAGATAAATATGGAGATGGTAAAACTTGTTCATAACTCTGTACAAGACGACAAATGTCAGGCTCCTCCATACTGAAAACAATTTTAGGTAAATTAAATGTGACTCAGAAGATGACTGTTTTTGATGCGGTGAAAGACATCGTTAAAAAGAGATAAAAATGCTGTTTTACAGCTCAAAGACAAATCTCATCTTTTGAGCCACATCTTATTTGTCATCTGCAAATGCTTTCAATCCTACATTGATTTTAGAAGTCTCCCACAATGTCTCTTTACCACACAGTCCTGACTTTTAACAACCCTACAGATGAAGGCTTTTAAAAACATTGTGGAAAGGGAGAAAATGCTGGTAACCTGCATCTTCTCCTTTTCCCACAATATTTTCTACCCTCTGATAGAAAAAATTTGCGTTATGATTTACTTTCAATTTGTCCTATGCAAAGGATTTCACTTTTGACAAGTCTAACATTATGTTTGTTTGGTAAAGGGTACATAGTATGGGATTGTAACGACAATAATATTAAATGCCCAGTAAAGGCCAAAATATCAAGGCAGGTGTCATAATACATTTTAAATCATACCATTTAATTTAAAAGTATGAAAAATATTGTGGAGATGACATCTGTTATAGTGTGGTCGGGCAACATGTTAGTAGCTGGCGAAAAAAAGAACTTCAAAATCAGGCAAAAAGTAAACAAAAGACACAGCTACCTGGAAGGTTTTAACCTAGTTTTGAAATTAATTTCTCTGTTGGCAACTAACACTTGGACCAACCGTACAATGACAGATTGTCATCTTCACAATAATTTCCATACTTTTAAATGGTATGATATAAATTCTTTATTTACTTTAATAGATATCAGTGTTAATTTCAACAAATTTCTCTGTTTTACTGTGCTATACTTCATTGAACGTACACTGTATTTTACTAGGAAAGGTGAAGAGAAAGATCAAATCACTTCAGATAGTGATGATAACAGCCGAGATAACACACAGCTTAACACCACTGTGGTATGTCATGTTTGATTGAATTGCTTTATGGTGTTCACAAGTCAAGATTGGGTGTAACATGACCGAGGAAAGTACTAAATATTATTCATAAAATCTTTAGTCTTGTACAAGTCAGTTGGTGAAAATTAATCCAGTCAAATATGTTCTAAAGGTCAACTCTTCATAACTGTGCCATCTTGATATTCTGACAGATTTTTATTCAGAGACCTAAGAGAATCTAACCTTTAAACCTCCTTGCTGAGAAAAATTAAGTCTCCTGAGATGTAGCAGTATTGTTTTAGCTGTACACCATATTTCAAATTTTGTGACATTGTACATTTTCTCAAATTTTATGATCACCATATTTCCATTTTTTTTTGACACTGCTTTATACATTTTTTTTTTTTTTGTTTTGACACAGTATACCTAATTTTTTTGACACTTTACATTTTTTGACACTGTATTTCAAATTTTGTGACACAGTATTTCAAATCTCTTGACAATGTATATATTTCAAATTTTGTGACACTGTATTTTAAATCTGTTGACAATGTATATATTTCAAATTTTGTGACACTGTATTTATACCCCCACAAAACAAATGTTTTCGGGGGTATACTGGAATCAGCCTGTCTGTCCATGTGTCCGTCCGTGCGTCCATCCGTGTGTCCTTTAAATCTTTTGACAATGTATATATTTCAAATTTTGTGACACAGTATTTTAAATCTGTTGACAATGTATATATTTCAAATTTTGTGACACTGTATTTTAAATCTGTTGACAATGTATATATTTCAAATTTTGTGACACTCTATTTCAAATCTTATAACATGATAATTAAGAATTTTTGACACTGTACATTTTGCAACACTGTATTTGAAGTTTTGTGACACTGTATTTCAAATCTCTTGTCACAGTATTTCATATTTTTTGAATTAGTATCGTTTGAATATGTAAGGAAAAAATCCTAAAAGTGTTCAGTAAGTGAAATGTTTTTGCAGTAGACCAAGATCAGGCTATATAAAACAACTTATGGGTTGAGCTTAATTGTTGACAAAAATTTAGACGCATCCATAGTGAAAAAAAATTTAGTCAAAAAGTAGATAAGGCTCAAATGACGACACATTTCTTTGAAAGGATAGAAATCATTGTTGGAAAAGGAGAATGTGCTGGCAAGTAGTATTTCTCCTTTCCCCAGTGTGCTTTTAAAGGTCTTCTTTCCCAAAGTTGTGAAAAGATGGGCAATGTTAGGAAAGGGGTTGATAGGTTGTGCCTGTTTTGTATTCAGCAGAACACACAGATTGGCACACAGAATGTGGACAACACAGATAGTTGGGGAAAACCTAGTATAAGTTTGTCAGCTTACAAACCTTTCTTCAGGTATAGTGTTATAACAAAAGATAAATGAAGTATCATTATTCAGATTTTAAGTGATTACAGTATTGACTTTCTTCAACAAAATATATATTTTGGTTATTTAATTGACTTGCTATCTTGAGAGATGAGACAAATCATGAGTACCTACAACATGGGTTTTGTTGAAAAGGTGATCAAGTATGGTGGCAAAAAGCCTAATATTAGATACTCACCTTATAAACTATTCTTCAGGAACTACAGATAAGGGGGTTATTATGAAGTTTTAGAGATATATAAGATCTGGCATGAATTGGTGTTTCAGATAAAATTTTATTAAATAAGTCTACAAAAAATGTTACTAAGCAAGCCTTTGGTGAGCCTAATAACATTTTTATTTCAAGAGTGTAATAAAATTTTACCTCAAAAGCCAATGAATGTCTGATTCTTTTTATCACATAACTGTATATCAAGAATTGTTGTTCATGATATGTTAAAACATAAGCATGTGTACTGAAATTTAAACGAAGTCTATTTGTTTCTCGACAGGTTTGTACATAACAGACAAAAATTAGTTCCAAAGAAACTTGCACATAACGGTTTTGTTTCACATCTAAAGATACTTTAAAATTTGCAGCTTTGTCACAATCATCAGTTTTGACAGTCAATTTCACATAGGAATCTTGGTCTGCAATGTTTTAGAAATGAAGAGTATAATTACAGCTTGTTGACCAAATACGACACCATTTACTTATCTTACACGTATGTAAGACATGAAAATTCGCAATAGCTGTCTTACATTGAAAACAAGGGGGATTATGTGATAGATAAGTATCTCCTGTATTTAAAAAAAGAAACAATAATGAAAAGTGCTGTGGTAACTTATACGAATTTTTTATTGAGATTGAGACAATTCATAGTCTCTACAATATGCTTTTTATGAAGAATTCATTATTTTAACCCCTAGAGCGCCAAATAAACCTGAAATTTTTAGTTTCGAAATTCTACCAGAAAAAATGCAATAGTATGATGGCTGTAGTCTATAGTGTTTCAGCAAAGTGGATAGTGTAGATCAAGATCAGACTGCATTTTTTGTGCAGTCTAATCTTGAACTACACTGACCGCAAAAGCAACTATGGTTGTGATTGGTGCTTTAAGGGTTAATATGAAAAGAGCCACACTCAAAAGTACCCATTTTTCATTGTTACCCCATGATGTCGGTAGTTCTAGGCATTGACCCCTGCTCATCAGAGGATTCTAACACAGCATCTCTGGGTCACACCAGTGTCTTTCTGTTCAGATTGTATTTCTTTTTTTTTTTTTTTCAGAGAAATTGATATTGGTGTCTTTGCCATATTGAATACTGGTCCAATAACAAAAACTGCATTAGATTCTGAGATGCATACTAAGGTGAGACATAGACATAAGCCATGCTCTGTGAAAAGAGGGCTTAACCCTTTAAAACACAATCCCGAGTTTTAATGACCATCAGAATTTGGCCTTTTGAAAATATTGTTGGAAAAGGAGAAAATGCTGGTAACCAGCATTTTCTCCTTTTCCAACAATGTTTTCTAGACTATCTGATACAAATTCCATCATTTGTGCCATATAAATTTTGTCCTCTGCAAGTGCTTTTAAATTGGACCCGTCTAAAATATTGTCGTTTGGGAAAGAGTTAATACAGCTCCATGAGGCATGATACCAAGCAAGTCATCACATAAGTATAGATCCATGTAATCCATTTTCTGTAACAACTGACTGAATCCTGAAGTAGAAGGGTCCTTTGACATTCAGGAAATTTACCTAAAGCAAAGTTTCGGCTCATATCAGCCTGCGGGAACTGCGCAGGCTGACATGGGTTAATTCTTCACCACACAATCCCGACTTTTAACGACCCTGAGAAAGCTAGCCTTTGAAAACATTGTGGGAAAAGGAGAAAATGCTGGTAACCAGCATTTTCTCCTTTTCCCACAATGTTTTCTACCCTTCCCGAATCGAATTTCAATTTTTTAATCTCATTTATTTTGTCATGTGCAAATGCTTTCAGTTTGGACCAGTCCAAAATTTTGCTGTTTGGTAATGAGTTAATACTTTTTCATTAAGCCCCCTTTTCAAAGAGCATGGCTCATGTAATAATCATTTAGCTGAAGTTATATTAAGTTTGTCATGTACAGGATTCCCAGTCTCTTTGATTTGAGGGTCACATGGACTATCTCTCTGTTTTTCCACATTTCTGCATCAATTTTTCTTTGGTAAGAGCTCCACCCAGTTTTCCTTTGATTTGATTTCAACTTTATGGGGATTGACAGAATGTTCAGTCAGATCTTTGATCTTCATGGTTTGCTTTGCCGAAATATTTTGAGAGAAGCAACAATTAAATTGCAATTGTTTTAGGGTTTTTTTTTTTTTTTTTCTAGACTGAATTGGATTCATTTGGCTAGGGTTAAAAGGCATGTTTCATGCAACTTTGCAGGACCAACCTTCTGTCAGTATGACTACATTTCTTGCATTATTTTCATCATGCCACTTTGTGGAAAAAACTTCTTCAGTTTTGTTCCCAGTTTGTTCTCAGTTTACTCACCCTTTATGGGAGTGATGACATTTAGTGATGTACTTAAGAAACATGCATCACAAAGCACTGCAGTTATATGCATAATATGAATATACAGATATATGGAGCCATGCTCTTTGAAAAATCTGTAAAAAAGTGTGCAAAGTCCACACAGGCTGATCTTTGTATAATATTTTACTTTTGGTAAATTTTCTGCACATCCAAGGACCATTCTACCTCATAGTTGGTTGTTAGACAAAAGGGACATAATTATGTGATGACTTGCTTTGTATAATGCATCACAAAGATGCATTAAACCCCCATAGGCAGAGCATGCTTCATTTTTAGCTCCACTGGCCGAAGGCCAGCGGGCTTATGTCATGGCCTGTTGTCCGTCGTCCGTCCGTCAGTGCGTCCGTCCGTCCGTGCGTTAACTTTTTTTTAAAACGTCTTCTTCTCTGAAACTACCCATCCAATTTTGATGAAACTTTACAGAAATGATCCTGCCATGGTCCTCTTCAGAATTTTTTGAAAGAATTTAATTCCTTCAAAAACTCTGGTTGCCATGGCAATAAAACTGAAAAATTTTGAAAATCTTCTTGTCTGAAACCGTAAGGCCAAGGGCTACCAAATTTGGCATGTAGCTTTATCTAGTGGACCTCTACCAAGTTTCTTCAATGTATAGCCCTGGGGTCAAAATTGGCCCCGCCCCGGGGGTCACAAGTTATACATGGGCTTATTTAGGGAGAACTTTAAAATTCCTCTTCTACCTAGCCATAGGGCCTAGAGCTACCAAATTTGGCATGTAGCTTTATCTAGTGGACCTCTGCCAAGATTGTTCAAATTATAGCCCTGGGGTCAAATTAGGCCCTGCCCTGGGGTAACAAGTTTTACATGGGCTTATATAACAAGTTTTACATGGGCTTATATAGGGAGAACTTTAAAATTCTTCTTTGACCTAGCCATGGGGCCTAGGGCGACCAAATTTGGCATGTAGCTTTATCTAGTGAACCTGTACCAAGTGTGTCCAAATTATAGCCGAGGGTCAAATTTGACTTCGCTTCGGGGGGTAACATGTTTTACATGGGCGGGCTTATATAGGAAAATCTTTCGCATCTAGCTATAAGGGCTAGGGCTATCAAATTTTGCATTTAGCTTTATCTAGGGGGTCTCTATCAAGGGTGCCCAAATTATAGCCCAGGGGGTCAAATGTAGCCCCACCATAGGGGGTCACAAGTTCTACATGGTCTTATATAAGGAAACTTTAATAATCTACTTGTACATAGCCATATTTAGGCCTAGGGCTACCAAATTTTGCATGTAACTTTATATAATGGGCCTCTACCAAGAGGGCCCAAATTTTAACTTTGGGGGTCAAGTTTGACTCCACACCAGGGGTCACAATTTTTACATTGGCTTTTATAGTGAAAACTTGATAAACCTGTGTCATGGATCACATATTTTACAGGGCCTTTTATTCAGCAAACTTGTTTTACATGACTTTTTATTGGGCAAGATTAAAAAATCTTTTTGTTTATAACCACACATTCTAGTTTCATATTGTAGGTCTGGGGTCAAAATTGCCTTCATTCCAGGGATCGCAAGTTTAACATGGGCTTCAAAATATTGTCACTTCAATTTAAACATTAATCAAGGGAAATAACTCTTTTTATGAAAGACAAAGTTTGTTACTATTTACCTCCCTTGATTATCAAGCTGCAGTGATACATGATTGACTTAATAGCCAGTGGAGCGATACAGGGCCATCATGGCCCTCTTGTTATATAAAAGTACTGGACGAAGGCATTGGATCATTTTCTGTGACAAAATCTTTGACTTGTCTAAATCGAAAGCATCTGTAGATGACAAATTGAATGTAGCTCAAATGATTAAAGTTGCCTTTGGAAAGGTAGAAAACAATGTGGGTAAAGAAGAAGATGCTGTTTACAGCATTTTCTTCTTTTACCACAATGTTTTTGAAAGCCCTTTTTCTTGATGTGGGAATGTTTGGTAAAGAATCGGTGGTCATATTTTACCTACTGTGTTTTCAGGGACAAGAGGAGCTCAGTCTACAGCCACCCCAGGTTTTATTTTTGATGGAGGATTTATGCCGCAAGCTCAGCCACTCTCTTTTGTCTTCATCATCAAAAAGAAAGACTTTTTTCAAGGTGAGTTCTTAAAGGCACAGTCGCAGCCAAAAGTAAACAAAGTGGGTGTTAAAATAATTTGAAATTATATCATACCTTTTAAAAGTATGGAAATTATTGTGAGGATGACGATCTTTTACTGTATGGTTGGTCATAGTGTAAGTCGCTGGCAGAAAAGTGAATTCTGTAATCAGAAAAAGAGTAAACAGAAGATAGAGGAACCTGGCAACTTTTGACCTAGCTTTAAAATTCATTTTTCTGCCAGCAACTATTGTTTGTTCTGTACAGTTAAAGATTGTTCTCTTCATAATTTCCATACTTTAAAATGGTATGATTTAAACTAAAATGCATTTAATCATCTGCATTGTTTAGTTTTGGCAGCTACTAGGCCTTTGATAGCATCACAATAAGAAGTCTGATTTCTCATTTACTTCTTTACTACACAACAAAAATGAAGACTTTCTCATTTTGAAAACATTTGCAGACAACAGTTTAAACATGGTATAAATGATGGAATTTGCCTTTGGTAGGGTAGAAAGCATTATGGGAAAACGAGATGGTTACCAGCATTTTCTCCTTTTCCCCCAGAGTTTTCAAATGGCTTTTTTGTTCATAGTCATCAAAGATCAGGTTTGTTTGGTAAAGGGTTAAGATTACTGTATTCTGATGAAGATGATTTACAAATTAACTCTATGCCAGACAACCAAATTTTATACCTGTCCATATTGAAAGCATTTGCAGATGAGAGTTTAACCTGCTACCAAACAATCCCATGAATTAAAGACCCTGAGAAAGAAGCCTTCTTTCTCAGGGTCTTTAATTCATGGGATTGTTTGGTAGCAGTAACAAGCATATTCTCCATATCTTAGAATGTTTTCTATCTTTCCAAGGGTGAATTTTTTTTTTTTTTATGAGTCACTATTATTTTGTCTGTAAAAGCATTCATTATGGGCAAGTGTAACATTTTGTAGTTTGGTAAAGGGTTAATAGTATAGAATTTTACAGAATGTCTCAGCTGGTGACCAGCAATTTCTTACCTACAATGTTTTCTATCCTCTCAAAGAATTTTACATCATTTGGGTATTATTTAATTTGCTATCTCCAAAGGCTTGCAAATTGGACTAGTCCAAAATTTTGTTGTTTGTTAGTCAGTTAAACTGATATGAAGCAGTTACTTGAAAATTAATATGTGTTTTATTTTTCATTTTAGAAGTTCCCAGTTTGAGATACAAGGATTATTTTGTTTGTAACTTTTTATTCTTATTTTAGGTAAAGGGGGAGAAGAAAGTTGGATTTTCCAGTTTAGATTTGTTATCTCCCTTACAAGTGGCCACAAATGTGATTAAGCTATTGCCAGCTTTGTGTAATCATTTGGAGAGTGCCAGTGGGTTTTTCCAGGTAACTATTTACATCTTCATAGGTAATTTATATTGCTTAGAAACGAAAAAGAATCAGTGTCATATCTCTTTGTAAGGCGTAGATGTGATACTAAAAGTGGAAAAGTACATGAGGTTCAAAAGTGCATTTCCAAGCTCAGCCAAGCACTTTTCAAGGACTGATGATTGAACCTGCGACCCCCTTTTCTCAAGTCTTATGCGCTACTGACTGGCCTACTGGGGCTTGGGGCAAATCACAGATAAAAACCTCATTATTTGCAATGATAGGTAAACTAACAACCATGATATAACTAATATGATGTTGAAAACACCAAACAATAAATCCTTTGCCCCCAAAGTTTTCAAAACATTTCCTCAGGGTCGTCAAAACATGGGACTGTTTGGTAAAAGATTAAACATAACGGTGAACAATTTTCTGTGTATATACGGTACACATGTTTCAAGGTGAGTGTGAAGAGTATATTTCTAATGAAGTTCTTTTTTTTTTTAGACGATGATCACAGAGAATGATGGAGTGTTAGATGGACCTGGCAGTAAAACCCCAGAAGCACTGACTGTAGGAAAATGCTTTCAGTTATTACTGCAGGCTATACTGACTATATTTTCATGGTTGGTACACATACCTGTTTGTAAACCCTGTTTTATACAATCTTTTGTTTATATGAACCTGATGATGAAAGGCTGTCAAAAACGTCATGGGAAGTTTAGAAATCATCATTTTTCCAGATGTTTTTCTTGCCCTCTTCAGACAAGTCTTGTTATTTGAACCATATTTAATTTATTGTGTGTAGAAGCTGCTGGGTGCCACAGTTGGGTCTAATTATCTTTAGAATGTCAATACATTTATAGAGAAATTATTGATAAAATAATTTTAAAAAAAGAGTAAACCTGTAGGCTATCTAGGATAAGTTCAGTTATGTATTATATATGGATGATGTAGGTCAAAATCAAACTGGACAGAACATGCAGTCTGATCTTGAATCTACACTGTGCAATATTCTTTAAGATTTTGCTTCCACAATTATCAATCATTCTCATTTGAATATATTGGTTGAAACAGATGTTTATGCAGTACACGTGTAACTTTTTATCCCCCGCAAAAGGCGGAGGGATATAGTTTTAGCATTGTCCATCCGTCCTTCCTTCTTTCCGCCTGTATGTCCAGGAGAATATCTCCAATACCACTGGACGGAATTTCGTGAAACTTTACACATGTGTACAATAACCCATTCCACTGATACAATTTTTATTTATTTATTTATTTATTTATTTATTTATTTTTATTTTATTTATTTATTTATTTATTTATTTTATATATTTATTTATTTATTTATTTTTTTTTTTTGATGCGATGAAAAATGGCCGACTGGGAGCGATTTTAAGTTACACGGTCAAGTAAATTTTTCGGCTGGAGATATCATTTCAGCGAAATTGCTTGGTTTTTTTTGTTCTTCTAATTGACAGCCTGAAAAGGTATTATTAGCTTAACCCTAGAGCACTGAGTTGGAAAAAACAAACAAAGTATTACAACTTCATGTTTAGTTTTGCTACAATATGTTACAAAGGAGCCAACAGTATAGATCTAAAATCATACTGGTCATTCTCTGCAGCCTGATCTTGATCTCAAGTGTCTGCTAATGAAACAGGTTATGCTTAGTGCTCTTAGGGCATAGATTTTTGTTTTGTCCTATTTTAGGAATGGATTTCAAGCAGTAGAAAACCAGGATCTGTTGAAGGAAGGGCTGGGAGTGATGGTGAAAAGAATTAAATCCAGTAATACAACACAGTTATCATTGAAAGATCTTGTAAAGTATGTGTAGACTGAAACATTGAAATCAGATTTGTCTTTAAACCTGTACTGTATCAATTTTTTTTAACCCTTTACCATACATTCCTTAGTTTGTTAGTTAAAATGACCTTGGAGTGAAATCCTTATAAGGCTTTTGAAAACATTAGGAAATGGAGAAAATGCTGGAAACCAGTATTCCTCCTTTATGTTTTATACCCTATTGAAGAACTCAATTTGTACCAATGGAAGGAACCAAAAAAAGGAATTAGAAAAATATTGTCTAAAGTGTACCAAAAACCTTGTTGAAGGAATTGTTTGTATTCCTGAAAGGTTTTGAAAAGCTGCCTTTTGCATGGGTGGAATATTTAGCAAAGCAAATTTTCATCTTTGAATGATTTGAAAGGCAATTCAGATAATTTAGAAAATCTCATTTTCCCATGTTTCAAAAGGTGACAACTGCAGGCACATAAAACTTTTTTTTTGTTGTAAGCTCCCTGCATAAAACAAGTACCAATTTTAGCTCAGCTGTTCTCAAAGAAAAATGTCAAAATGATTTTATAGCCCTTTGTTATCTCCATCAGCATTGTGGTACAAAAATTTGGACATTTTCTCGTATCTGCAAATTTGGGGTTAACTATCAGACGGGGAACCCATTCCATAGGGGCAGGTATGTCAACCAAGAAGTATGTGGTGAACAGCCACCTGTCTTAAGAAGTTGAATATTTCTTTTCCATTGGGTGGTTGCACGAGTCAAGTTTTACTGTATTTAAAGGGCAAATCCTAAAATATTTTGACCAGACTGTTTTTTTCCTTTAATCAGCTGCAAATGATGTCAGTTAAACATGTGTCCGTCATTTTTCATAAATACCACCCTGTAACATGCCATAAGCCACGGCCAAATTGTCACGCTGATAAACGGCCTTAAAAATGGTACATGGCTTACTTCCCCTGATTCGCTTATCTCCCGTGTATGTGTGACGTCATTGTCGAGTCACTGTGTATACCGTAAGTAGACATTAAGTAGGAACGTGGATGACTGTATGCAGATATCTGAGTATTAACTGAGAATTAAGCCGGAAAAATGGTAAATTGTGCAGCCTATGGCTGCAACATTGATTCGGGAACTCATAGAAGTAGTATTTTCAAATTTCTGAAGGAATTAAAAAAGAGGAAACTATGGATTCAACGTTTAAACCGGGGCCGGACAGTAGCGACGGATTTTTTGCCATCGGTTCATTCGAAATTGTGTCTGAAATACTTCGATGACAGTCAGTTCTTAATAAGTCCAAAACTCGCAAAAGAAGTTGGTTATAGGAATTTTACCCTGCGGTTAAAACCTGACGCTGTGCCGACATTATTCGAAACTCCGAGTCGAAAGGAGATAGGCCTTAAACCGAAACTCCGAAAGACAGACATTCTGCAACGGCAATTTCCAAAAAGAAAATCCAACATGAAGTAGGTAATTTCTTTTTTCTTGAAATCGGAATACATGAATTGTTATTCGTACTAATTTACCCTTTTCTACATTACCGCTTCATTCTGAACAAAGAGAAAATGCTGCCGTTTTCTCCCTTTTCCAAATGATTTCAACATTTAACAAAATTATAGATTCATCCAAATTCATAACATAAATTTTGCAAATAACATAGTTGACATTGTTCAAATGATGTAAACTTTCAAGGGATAATAATCATTCTTTGAACAGCAAACATCATTTTCTTCCCAAACTGTTTTTCAAAAACCCTTTCTTTGGGTATTGGAAACTAGATCTAGGGTTTGTATGGTAAAGGGTGAAATCAGTATCTGGCCACCCCTAATCATGGTCATAAATGTAAATTCATCACCGACCAGTTGAAACAATACAGGAGATGGTTACATAACATTTGCATATCTCACCCCTTTACACTGTAATGTTTGTTGGTGACAGTAAATCCATGTTACAGCTTTTATCCCATACACTACTTCTCTTTGACATTTCACTCTTAAAAATGATTTGACAACTTACATGCATTTTGAACAAATTTTGAATTATATCTATACAATTTTGATTTGTGGATATTTCCTTTTCCTATCCATATTATGTCTTCTAGACAGGCTACTGAGAAAAATGTTTTGAACATGTCAGTATGAAAATTTTGAAAATGCATATAATTTGACACAAGTCATTTTCTCTGATAATCAGACAAAAGTGAGAAAATTAAAATAACACATTTTTTTTTTTAAATTAAGAAACAGAATGTTTTTGACCGACTCACACACCAATTCTTTTACTTTTTACCTCAAAATTCTGATCTTCAACCACCCTAATGGAGAAGGCTTTTGAGGACAGGGTGGGAAAAGGAATAAGTCCTGATTCCCAGAGTTATCTTCTTTTCCTACAATATTTTCTACCCTCAAACCTATTGTCATGGCCACATTTGATCTGTGATCTGCAAATACTTTCGGTGTGGAGTGGACAAGTCTGAAGTTTTGCCATCTGTGTAAGGGTTTAGCCTAACCTTTACCCAAATGATAAAAAATTAGAATATTTCAAATCCACAGCATTTAAATATGACCGATAAAATGTGATTGTTTATTGGAATTTAGTTTAACTTAGTTTAACCCTTTACCAAACAATCCTTTGTTTTAACGACCCTGGTGAAGAAAGAAAAACCTTTTGAAAACATTGTAGGTAAAGGAGAAAATGATGGTAACCAGTATTTTCTCCTTTTTCTACAATGTTTTCTACCCCATCAAAGATAAGTCCAAACATGTGAGTAAAATTTAATTTGTTAACTCCAAATGCTTTCAATTCGGTTGAGTCAATAAATTTGATGTTTGGTAACAATTTAAACCCGTATTTTACACCTCTTGAGAAACAAGTTCATACAACTCGTACAAATCTCTTCGGATACTGCTTCCTGAGAACCAAAACAAAACTCGTGCCCAATGTGTGGGATTTATATTTAAGCCTTTACCAATCAATCCCTAGTTTTTACGACCCTGAGACAGAAGCCTTTTAAAAACATTGTAGGAAAAGGAGATAATGCTGGTAGCCAGCATTTTTTCCTTTAACCACAATGTTTTCTACTCTGCTGGAAACAAATTTCAATTTTTGAAATATTTAACTTTATTTTGTCGTCTGCAAGTGGTTTCAATTTGGACCTGTTTAATATTTTGTCTTTTGGTAAAGAGTTAAAAATAGAAAATATTGTGGATAAAGCACCAATTGATAGTTACCAGCTCTTTCTATGTTTTTACAATGAATCTGAAGTCGTCTATACTGCAATTTGACGGGAATGTCAGTATTAACCGCTCAGTCCCTAGTAGATGGTAGACCAATTTGAGACTTACCCAAATTGAAACAATTTGCATAAGACAAACAAGAACTGAACAAATTACAATTCAGAGTTTAAGACTTTCACAGAGAAGCTCTATATGGAACATACAATAGCTATACATGTATGATAAATTTTTGCATTGAATGGATCATGTGGACAAGGTAAACAGCAAAAAAGTATTTCACACAGGTAGATCCCCTCTCCCTCTCTCTGATGTTCATGTATTTCTGTATGGTAAGAAAAACAACTAAAATATTTTTTAAAATAATTTTGAGAATTAAGTCTTAATAATCTCGGAACATATTCTTTTATCAAATTTCATGCTGGTTAACAGCATTTCAAAATATTCTTATTCTCGTGAAAATCGTGATTTATTGTGTAACCCTTCACCCACGAGAGAATAAACTTGTACCCGTCAATGTTTACAGAATTCTTTACAAGGTACAAATATCAACAAGGACCCATCAACAAATAGTTAGAACTAACATCTCGCGATTATCAATCGTAAAAGTCAAGAAAAGGGTTATTTGACATGAAACTAAAGTGTCGGGGAAATGTCTTCAAAAGTGTCGGGGAACTGTCTTGTCATGGAACTGTCTTGAAACCGATTTTTTTTTTTTTTTTTTTTTTTTTCTTTTTTTTTGTTGTATAATTCCGCCCGTTAATCTACTGAAAATGCTTCACGTGAAACAAAGTTTATGCCATACACTTAATTTTATCATGTATAGAATAATATTTCTGTAAGCGACGTTCGCCCCGTAATAGACATATTTCAATAGCGCGCAATACTCAACACGTTGAAAAGTCCGGCACAACATCGTCATTTTCGTCATCAGTGGGCGAAAAGTTACTTTTATCCTCATCATCAGAAACTTAATAAGTTTCTTTAAAAATTGGCTCGTACATGTACGGCCTTACCGGCCCAGAATCGTCTATTTCTTCGTCTTCAATATCGCTCAGTTCACTATCGTAAACAACGTCCATATTGAAACAAGCTCTCCTATGACGTCACAAATCAAGGGATGCAACAATAAGTAAGGGAGATAAGTGATGCAATAAAAATTAATAAGCAGAAATATGAATTGAAAAAAAGTACTTTTACTAATTTTTTTTTCTAATTACAACATTACCAGGTTACCATTTGATAAGTGTAGATTTGAAAATTAACCATATCTGAAACTTGTTGATTTGCCCTTTAAGCGTTTCGTGATGATTTTTGATGATATTATTATTATTAAAATGTACATTGACTCTCACAGGACCAGTATGCAGTACTTTGGCAACTTCTCCAGTACAGCACCCAACATCTATACTGTTGTGCCTTTACTGAAACTGCTGATCTCTCTAGCAGAGAAGATAGAGGACAAAAATCTAACCAGGAGAATAGGTGAGTGGGAAAAACAGTAATTTATGGCAAAGTTCATTTGACTGATCCAGCAAAATCAATCGTGTGACTGTAAGGATTTTTAATAATTATTGTTTTTTATTAGCTCACCTGAGCACATAGTGCTCAGGGTGAGCTATTGTGATTAGTCAATGTCCGTCGTCCGTCCGTCCATCTGTCTGTCCGTCCGTCCGAAAACAATTACTAAAAAATCTTCTCCTCTGAAACCGCCAATCAGATTTCAATGAAACTTCACAGAAATGATCCTTAGGTGATGCACTTTCAGAATACTTCAAAGATTTGAATTCCATGAAGAACTCTGGTTGCCATGCCAACCGAAAGAAAAAACTTTAAAAATCTTCTTGTCCCAAACTGTAAGGGCTAGAGCTTTCATATATGACATGTAGCATCATCTAGTGGCCCTCTACCAAAATACTCCAAATTATGGCCCTAGTGTGGAAATTGGCCCTATGTTGTGGGTTCTCGGATTTCACATAGAGATAAAGAAGGAAATCTTTAAAAATCTTCTTGTCCCAAACTGTAAGGATTAGAGCTTTCATATATGGCATGTAGCATCATCTAGTGACCCTCTACCAAAATACTTCAAATTATGGCCCTGGTGTTAAAAATTGGCCCTATGTTGTGAGGTCTTGGATTTCACATAGAGATAAAGAAGGAAATCTTTAAAAATCTTCTTGTCCCAAACCGTAAGGGCTAGAGCTTTCATATTTGGCATGTAGCATCATCTAGTGGCCCTCTACCAAAATACTTCAAATTATGGCCCTAGTGTTAAAAATGTCCCTACGTTGTGGGTTCTAGGATTTCACATAGAGATAAAGAAGGAAATTTTTAAAAATCTTCTTGTCCCAAACCGTAAGGGCTAGAGCTCTCATATATGGCATGTAGCATCATCTAGTGGCCCTCTACCGAAATACTCCAAATTATGGCCCTAGTGCGGAAATTGGCCCTATGTTGTGGGTTCTCGGATTTCACATAGAGATAAAGAAGGAAATCTTTATAAATCTTCTTGTCCCAAACTGTAAGGGCTAGAGCTTTCATATATGGCATGTAGCATCATCTAGTGACCCTCTACCAAAATACTTCAAATTATGGCCCTGGTATTAAAAATTGGCCCTATGTTGTGGGGTCTCGGATTTCACATAGAGATAAAGAAGGAAATCTTTAAAAATCTTCTTGTCCCAAACCGTAAGGGGTAGAGCTTTCATATTTGGCATGTAGCATCATCTAGTGGCCCTCTACCAAAATACTTGAAATTATGGCCCTGGTGTGAAAATTAGCCCTAATTTGTTGGTCTCAGATTTCACATAGAGATAAAGAGGGAAATCTTTAAAAATCTTCTTGTCCCAAACCGTGAGGGCTAGAGCTTTCATATTTGGCATGTAGCATTATGGTGTTGAGTCTTCTTGCAAGTGGTTGTGGGAAAGAGGTTGATCACCATTATATCTTGAAAAGAGTCAACTCAATACTGATCTGCTAAAATATTAATTAATTTCTTGAGCATCTCTGCAACAATTACAGTAAACTTTGCTTATTACTATATTGCTTAACACGATATATTGCTTATAATGACGTTAAACCCTTGGTCCCAACAGGGTCTCTTTTTATAAGAATATACATCAGTTAAAACGATATTCAGATAAAACGATATGATTTCTTTGGTCCCCGAGTATCATTATAAGTGGAGTTCACTGTATTGTTAAATCAGAGTATATTTGCAATGAATAACTTTTTATTGTAAATTTGATTGCAAATAAATAAAGCACAACATAACCCTATTTTGGGCTGTCGCAGATGTCAACCCGTACCAGGTATGTGCTACTATTGGGAAACACTGAGTCTTTATAATTAAGAGATATAGTAAAACATGTATTAAGCGACCACTCAAGGGACTGCCAAAATTGGTCACTTTAGAAAATGGTCTCTTAATGCAACAAAAACTTATTCAAATTACATGGAGTGGCAACATTTCTTGCACTCGAATAATACCTTACTTTCAAGAAAAGCCTTTGTTGGTGATACTCATTACAATACTCTCACTAAGACGATTGTAATAAGTACTAACAACATAGGATTTAGCTCAGCATAAAGGCTTTAATCCATGGGGCATTCAATTCCAGCTAGTCTTATATATTTCAACAGAGGCATTGGAATTCCTATTGCTTAATAAAAGTGTTGGCTTAATAAACGTAGTCGCTTAGCTAAGCAAGATCAACTGTATTGCCCTTTGACAAAGTGGAATTCATGAACAACTCTGGTTTCCATGTCAACTGCTGAAAAAAAAAAATCAACCCAAACACAAAGCCTACAACTTAATTGGCAACAGTAGCACTCTACCAAAGTACATCGAATTGTGACCTTAGGAAAAAAAAATAAGTGCTTTGTTATTTGATCCCAGTTTCCACATCCAAATAAAAGATCTTTTAAAATCTTCTTTCATCCAAACATTAACCCTAGAGCTTTCATATTCAGCATGGACTGGTGGATAGTTATGCTCCCATAAGGGCGAGCATATAGTCGCCACTTGGTCTGTCTGTATGTCCGTCCGAAGCGATTTCTCAACAACCACTTGACGGCTCTTGTTTGCTAATAGCATTTACCAAATTTCTTCCTTGGAATCACTAAAAGTCCTTTGTAGTCACAATGTGGGATCAAATATGTAAAGAGTGTATTCTTGGAATCCTCCTGTTCCATATTGTATGGCCCACAACATACATTTGGCATGTGATTCTGTCTGAAAAGCCAATATCAGCTCACCTGAGCATAACATACTCATGGTTAGCTTTTATGTATCCTTGAATATGCGTCGCCAAAATTCCACTGTTTACTATATAGCTATCGGAATTCAAGCATAATCTTGATCCATCGTCCAGAATGTTTGTAAGGTTGTGAACATGACCATGAACACACTCAGCAACCACAATTCTGGCTCAGTCATACTCAAAATTTCCCTGGATGTTCATAATTACCTAAGGACAAATCTGATCAAAATGGGGACAAGCTAAAAGCATCAAAATAGGGGATCTTGATGACAATTCCATTGTTTACACTCTAGGGCCTATAATTTCAGCTCTATCATTTTCTTATCTGCTCTGATTGTTGGTATTGTCATATGGATGAATCATTTTCAAAACTAAAACATTCCAGCAAAAAACAAGAGGCAAGTGGCCCTAACAATGACAGCCGAGTTGCATTTCAGGTGAGCGATTTAGGATGGTCCTCTTGTCATAACAGATAATATATCATTCTTATTCATGTTCATTTTGTGAAATAACCGGCAATAAGGTATGAATGCACTGTATTACAGCACAGCTGGCAGAGGAGTTTTTAAAGAGAGAATGGATGAATTCTGAAGGTGAAAGAGAAAAAGGAGCCAAGTTTAATGAACAGCTACAGATTGTTATAAAGTAATGTACTAAAGATTTATCTCATATAAACTTAAGCTTCAATATTTAATAATGATATAGATAAAAAGAACTTTGAAAACACATTTGAATTTGTATTATTAGCTGTAAATTTTCATTTTATTTAGCAGTTTAACCCTTTACCACACAATGCTATATTTTAACAACCTTAGAAAATAAAGCTCTAAAACATTGTGAGAAAAGCAGAAAATGCTGATAACCAGCATTTTCTCCTTTCCCCACCATGTTTTCTACTCAGTCAAAGACAAATTCCATCTGCAAATGCTTTCACTTTGGACAAATCTTAAATTTTTGTGGTTTGGCAAAATGTTAAAAGTTAAGGAATCATAGCTATATTCTGGCAGAGGTACACACATTAGAATGTGTACTCGGGGAAAGTACTGCAAAGCTCCAGCCTAGTCTTCAAGAAACCATTGAAAGACATGAATCATAAGTGAGCATTTGCCATGATATGACTGAGATAATATTTAGGGCGGCATTTAATCCCTTTTGAACAGAAAATAGACTTTATGGTGATTGAATTTCATGGGATGAATATTTATCTGTGCAGAACTTACATTGTGTACTCAGAAGACTCTTTACTAGCTGTGGAAGCTTTAGCAAACAAGGGAACAACAGAACTTTTGGAGGCAGATAAAAATGGTTGTTCAGAAACATATCCAACAATGACCAGGTATTGTATACCTAGAAATTATTTGTGGCTTCAAATCTTAAAATGCTTCTTTTGATAGAAACTATTTTGATGATATGCTGATTCCTTTAACTCTTTACCACACAATCCCGACTTTTAACGACCCTGAGAAAGAAGCCTTTTGAAAACATTGTGAGAAAAGGAGAAAATGCTGGTAACCAGCATTTTCTCCTTTTCCCACACTGTTTTCTTCCCTTCTCAAACCAAATTTCAATTTTTCAGTCATTTATTTTGTCGTCTGCAAATGCTTTCAATTTGGACCAGTCTAAAATTTTCTCGTGTGGTAAAGAGTTAAGACAAATTTTAGTTTCATGTGTCTAAAGTTGTATTCTAAATCTAAATAATTCTTAAAATTTCGAAGGAACACAACTACTAAATGGTGAAGCCAATGAGAAATCACATTACTTTATAATTTTAGAATCAGACTAGGAATGTCATTTAAAATGGTTTGTGAATGGGGACTGTGAACTTTAGATTGGTTTAAAGTTATTATCAGACAGTAAAATTTTAGACATGTCCAAATTGAAAGCATTTGGAGATGAAACACTGAATGTGGCTCAAATAAGGGGATTTGTCTATGAAACAGTAGAAAACATTGCTGGTAAAAAGAAAACGCTAGTTGATAGAATTTTCTCCTTTTCCCACATGTTTTCAAGAGCCCTCAATAGAGTCTCAGGGTTGTTTAACTCTTTACCATTAAAACGACAAAATTTTAGACCGGTCCAAATTGAAAGCACTTACAGACGACAAAATAAAGTGACTGAAAATTTGAAATTTGTTTTGTGAAGGGTTGAAAAGATTGTGGGAAAAGGAGAAAATGCTGGTTACCAGCATTTTCTCCTTTTCCCACAATGTTTTCAAAAGGCTTCTTTCTCAGGGTCGTTAAAAGTCGGGATTGTGTGGTAAAGAGTTAAACACTGGATTGTTTGATGAAGGGTTAATTCTTTTTATATATTTTTTCAGATCATCATACTCAGTATTTTACAGAGTGCTATTTAGTGAGTTGATTGAGGCTGTGAAATCTTTCCCTCCACCAAAACAAACAGAACATCTAGATGTGAGTTAATAGTGTTCTGTCATCATAAGCAGTGTTGTGTCATCACAAGAATATTGTACTTTTTTGGGCAAAACCTTTGGAACAAACATAGATATTGGGTATTGAAAGCAATGATATTAACATGTACATATAGTCAAATCTCGGCAGTTCGAAGTGATAGGAACTGTCAGATTTTCTTCAAATTATCGAATTTTCGAAAACAGCAGTTTTCTGAAATGTTTGCAAGTTTCTATTCGGTAATGATATTTGACACACAGTTTGCCGGTAGGCGATGTACACAGACTCCTGTATTAGCATTAAAAATGATGAGCAAAGTTTCTCATCGTTCCTTATGCTTGACAACCCTTGAAAACAAAACAACATGAACTTACCTTTTAATTTTATTTACATCCTACAACAGCGTGAAATTTAATATCAATTAGTCTCATACAGATGGACTAATTTACCAATAAAAAAGCAGGATAGGAATGGCTCATGTGAGTGGCCAGCAATGATCTGCATCAGAATGCAATAAGCACGCTGTTGAAGATCTTTGCAGGCAATCCACATTTTACTAGTCACGTCCGTTACACACTCGTCACAACTCAGCCGATTCTGTAACTACTTCTGACTTGATCAATGGATCACCTGAGGATTCCCAAATGGTCTGTTATTTTCTACTTTTACTTTCAATTGTCCTTGAATTCTCTGAAAATAGTAGTCTACTTTCAGTTTCCCCAAAATCTTACTCGATACAGTTCTAATGTACATGTATTTCATGTTCATGATACTTTCACTTTCACTGATCGTCCATACGCTGAAAAAATCAATGTTTTTTTAATGATGCCCAATCAGCGTTTAATCAATTAGGGATTATCACTCGAGCGAGTTAACGATTTGACAAGGTGTTAATTACCTGTATATGCCAAAATACAATGTACCTGTGAAATCAATCAGGTGTGTAACAATTGATGTTTATTGCTCAAAGGAAACGTGACCTTTATGCTTGACTGAGCTGGACATTTCTTAACTTCGAACTTGGAGATGGATTTTAACGGGAATTTCTTTGATCGGGACTGACAGATTTATTCGAAAAATTGAATTTTTCGAATGATTGAAATTCGAAAAATCGGTAATATTTTTACATAAAATTATAGCGAAATACATCGGGACTGACGGTAAGCTTCAAAAAATCCGGTAGTTTCGAAAAATCTGCGTTCAAATGACCAAGATTCTACTGTACAAATGAATTCATTGTTGCAGTGAAATCATTCCCTGCAACCAGAAACAGAAAATCTAGTTGTAAGTGCAATACTGTTTCTTCATGGACATTTGATGGTCTTTTTTCAGCCTTAACCTTTGATATAGCTATTACGAGCAATGATTATAACTCAATGCCTTCCAGCAAATGTTTTGCGTCTCACAGATAAACCAGTTTAAAAAAAATTCTTTTAAAGGAAAATTCTCTTACATCAGCAATTTTCACATTTATTCACATACTAAGTTTTGTTCATTATCATTATTTTATCTGTAAGAATATCTTCAAAGTTGCCATTTGTTTGATAAGGTATTGGGTTTTTTCATAGTTGAAGCGTTTACTCTTTCTGAAACAAACTTGTGTTTTAACGATCATGAAGAAAAAGTCACTTGGAAACATGGTGGGGGGGAAAAAAAGAGAAAATGCCAATTACTACCATTTTTTTCGACAGCCACAATGTTTTTATCTTTCACCATTAAAACTGTAATATTTGTCATCTAGCATTGCCTTCTGTTTAACCAAGTCAAAAACTTTGATATCTGGTCAAGAGTAAGGAGTTTTTTCCCCATATCCAGCATTCATAAATGAGCCATGTTCTGGCAAAAGGGGGCTTAATGCATCTCCGTGATGCATTATACCAAGCAAGTCATCCACAAAATCCAGTTTGTCTAAAAACTGAATGAATCATGTGGTACGCTGGTCCTTTGACATGTAGAAAATTGACCAATAGCAAAAAGTTTTAGCCCAGATCAGCCTACACAGGAGGACACTTTTTGCTGATGCATTAAGCCCTCTTTTGACAGAGAAATGCTTTGAAAAGATGTTTTGTTCTTAATCCTATTTGAGTCATCCAGATTTATTTATTCTTACCAGGTGAATTATTTGTAGACACATTCAAAGTGAAAACATCTGATGATGTGCCTTAAATGACGGGGAAAAGGCAGAAAACTTCATGGGAAAAGGAGAAAATGCTGGCTACAAGCATTTTCCCCACAGTGTGTTCAAATTCTTCTTCCTTAGAGTTGCTGAAACACGGGAATATTTGGTAAAGAGTTATCTGTAATGTTTTGTATGTCTGACTAATACATGTATGTTCTTATACTTTTAGCTGTGGATGGAAAGGTTGATTCGATGGAATATAACAGTTAGAATTCTACATGTTCTAGTTAACTTGATCAAAGTAAGATTTTCTTTGTTTTTGTTGTCCACATGGTTACCTTTTGTGTTGCTACATTGTAGCTGTTACCAGAGAAAAAACAAAGTTCTGCAGAAATATTCAGCATTTATTCTTCAGACAAAATATTTTATTATGTATCTATGTGTGATGCCATGTTTAGTTAAGAGTTTAGGATTAATAGAAGGATAACTTAAAAAAATGTTGTATTAATTTTGGTACTGGGTGACTCTTTTCTTCAAACTTTTGTATGGAGTTCCTTTCTATTTTCAGAGTCAAAACACACTTTCTAAACATACTATGTTTTCTCTCATTTGCTTGATATATCTAAGCAATCAAGCTCTGAAAAATGTATAACCCTTAAGGTTCTGAATTAATGATTTGGACCTTTTCAGAAAGGAAAAACAACCCTAAATATTACTATTTCAATATTGTGACCGTTAGAGTATGTAACAGTAGCAGACAGTGTAGATCTAAGATCAGACTGCACATTCTGATCTTGATCTACAGAGTCTGCAAAAATAACTTAAGTCAGTTTTGGGACATTAAGGGTTAAAATCTCAACACGTAAATTTATGTTTTCAGGCCATGGACAATAGGTCAAACCTTGGGACATGTATGAAGGTATCTATCATTTGAAGTATCTTGAATATGTCCGCCACCCAACACTTAACCCTTACCACACAATCCGGGGTTTTAACAACCTGATGAAAAAAGGGCTTTTGAAAACACTGTGGAAAAAAGAAAAAATGCTGGTAACTAGCATTTTCTCCTTTTCCCACGTTTTCCACCCTTTCAGAGACAAAAATCAGTCATTTAGCCACATTTAGTTTGACATCTACAAATGCTTTCTATTTGGACCAGTCAAATACATTGTCGTGTGGTAAAGAGTTAAAAGGGGGTAATCACTGATTTATTTATGATAGTCTTCTCACCAGTCAACTCTGGTTGTTGTTTGAATTGCATCGTATTGGAGTTTAACGCCATCTTAACAGTTTAGGTCATATCACGGGGTCAGTGCACCTAAGCATGTGTTTCCTAACTTTCTCATACCAGTACTGACACAACTTCCTTTCCAAGTCATGTGACTACTTTTCTCACATGCATCACAGGTGAGAGATCGCCTGAAAGAAAAATGCCTCAACTGGGTATCGAACTTGCAACCACCATGTCACAAGTCAGATACGCTAACCACTAAGCTACCCAGACAGGCAGTTGTAGTGTGGATGCTTGGAAGAAAACTTTGTTAATTCAGTGTAATCAAGGACTCTTCCATGACTGAATTCCCTACAAAGGAGAAAATTTTAGAATCAACCAAATGAAAAACATTTTCACTGTTGCCAAAATAATGGGGTAGAAACATGGTAGAAGAAGGATAAAAATGCTGGTTACCATGTTTTCCTCAGGGTTTTTTAAAACACTGGAATGCCTGGTAAAAGGTTAATGTTTAACTCTATACCACACATTCCTTCGTTTTAATGACCCGGAGGAAGATACCTTTTAGAAACATTGTGAGAAAAGGAGAAAATGCTTGTAGCCACCATTTTCTCCTTTACCCAAAATGTCTCCATACTTCCAGGGTTTATTCTCAACCCACACTCAATTTGTTGTCTTCAAAGGCTTTAAATATGAACGAGTCTTGAATAGAAGTCTCCATACATATATGGCTTTATTATTTCCAGAAATCCCTTTCAAAGACCCTTATGAAGAACAATTTCATAAACATTACGGGAAAAGGTGAAAATGCTGGTAATGAACAGTTTCTCCATTTCCTACAATATTTTCTACCCTTTCAAATACAAATCCAATCATTTGTCATCTGTAGATGCTTCCATTTTAGGCAAGTGTAAAATATTTTAGTCTGACAGAGTTAACCTTTAACAGAACAACAGAATATAGACTGATCCAAATGGAAAGCATTTGCAGACGACGAAGTAATTGTTATTCAAAACAAGAAATTTCTATTTCAAGGGTAGAAAACATTGTAGGAAAGTGAGAAAATGCTGTTTATCAGCATTTTCTCCTTTTCCTGCAATGTTTCCGAAAGGCTTATTTCTCAGAGTTGTTAAAACTCAGGGTTGTGTGGTAAAATGTTAATCTGTTTGAAGTCATTCAAAAAACTAGAAATTGTTTTTTAGTATGGCAGATTCTTTGTGGACCTGTTTCTTAGACTGGGAATGCCAATGTTGGACAAGATGTTTAGAAGTCATCGTGCTGATATACAAAGTCTTTTGAAAAATCTACAACTCAGCACAAGAGCCCTTCATCATATGTGTGGACATTCAAAGGTAATACTTCTATTGTACCTGTTTCATAGCCAGATGCCATGTAAATAAGCTTCAAATGGGCAAAAGGGGGGTATATTATATTTCATGTGTCTATTTTTAGAAATGTTATGGGTAAAGAAATGTCGTAATTTAAGCTGGGGGGAATTATTTCCCCATCACAGTGAATATTTTCCTCCTGCCGAAAATCTGGAACTACTTTTTTAAGTTTTTTAAGTTTTAAAAGTGGCATTCGTTGACAAAATAATCAGAGGAAATATATAATTTATTTCATCAGCTTGTGGTTAATATGGGGAAATATTTGCCTCAAAAGGGAAAGGTCCGCTAAAATAACTCGTGCCTTACGGCACTCGTTATTTTCGCATACCTTTCCCTTTTTCGGCAAATATTTCCCCATATTAACCACAAGCTGATGAAATAAACTCTATTTAATGTATCCCCAAGATGCATGATACAAAGTAAGTCATCATATTACGAGTCCATGAAATCCATTTTGTCCAACACGCAACTGAGTCATGGGGTTGAATGGTTTTTGGACATGCAGGAACAGCAAAAAGTTTTGACACAGGTTAGCCTGCGCTGACTGCACAGGCTGATATTGGTCAATACTTTTTGAAGACATGGATTAAACCCCCTTTTCCACAGCATGGCTCAAATAGATGCAGTCTCAACTTGATCTAGGCTATTGCAAGTTTTTTCTAATAGCAGGCTTGTGAATCTGATTTCAAAAAAAAGAAAAAACTTTCATTTCATCTAATGTTGTCAAGATGAGGTGTTATACTTCCATTAAAAAGTACACCTGACTGTGTTATTTGATGTACTATAGCATTTTGAATGATCAGCCAGTGGTTTAGGTTACAAAACAAGAACTTTGGTCACTGTAAACAAAAGTTGTAGTGGGAAAAAAAAAAAAACCCAAAGACTAATCAGTGTTTTACAGTCCAACCTACATTAACTCTTAGAGCACTGAATAAACCCAACCTTTATTTCCATCACATAAAAAAGCCTAATAAGAGTAATGTTGGGGTTGCTATTGTCCAGTATCTCTCAGGAAAGCTGACAGTGTAAATCAAAGATCAGGCTTATTTTCAATCCTCAAAGGAGTATTTGATATTTACAGAGTTTAAAGGATGTATCCCTGACAAACCTAGTACCAATGTTAAAGAGAACACTGGAAGTGTTTGTGTTTAGAGTGAAGGCCATGTTGACAGTAAACAAGTGTTTGGAGGCTTTCTGGATGGGAAATTTGAAGAACAGAGATCTTCAGGTGTGTTCTGTATTTCAGTATAGTTATTATGATGTAAATATTGGGGTATAGTTTGAACCAAACAATCAACTTGAAAGAAGTATCGGGGTCAAGGGATCATACAAAAATCTTTCATTTACCATTATTTGCACCTTTTTAGTATAACAATATACATATATCAAAGCATTAATCTATTATATACCTGAAAATTTTCTGGCTCAAGTACATGTGTTGCATGGGGATAAAGTATCACAAATGACAGGAAAAAAAAAAAAACATATCTACACAGTGAAATATGGCTCAAAATATGCTATGATGACGTAACTCATGCGCGGATTATGTATGTATTGGCTTGCAATTTAATTGGTCAGAATTTTACAAAATGATATTCATTCGCCATTTATAAAAACCAAGTTACTGGCTACAACACTCGGTATGCTCTTTTTAACTCTGTACCGCACAACAAAATTCTATACTTGTCCAAATTCCAAGCATTTGTAGACAACAAATCAAGGGCAGCTCAAATGATTTCTCCATTTCTGAAAATGTTTTTTAAAGCTTCCTTCTCAGGGTTGTTAAAACTGGGAACTGTGTAGTAAAGAGTTAATACTATCAAATGAATAAAAGCATTATAATGGGTTACTATGGTAATGTTTAACTTTTTTGTTTCTCATGTTTGTGGGGTTTTCCCTTATGATGGATTTTATAAAGTCCCCATTGATTGACCTCTCTGTGTGTCTTCATAACAGGGTAATGAAATACTGTCACAGGCAACAGCAGGAGACAGTGATGGTGAAAATCTTCCTGATGATGGAGATGATGACCTCAGTGATGTAGTAAGAATATTGTTTTATTTTTAGCTCTGCTGTTTTTGGAGAAAATGATAAGGTATTGTCATAGCCATTGGCATCTTGGTGGCTTGCAAAAACTTTGATATTTTATGATATCTTTGTTATTACTGCAGATATTTACTTAAAACTTGGTCAAATTGTTAACTATCAAAAGGGACACGGATACAACAAGGGCAGGTAACTATCAAAGTATTTTTGATTCAGTTATGTCCCTTTGTCAACTCAGAATTTTCACTGAAAAATCAAGCACTCACAGCCCAGCCTTGGCCCCTGCATACAGTGCTATTGTTAATCTTAGATCTTTTATCTGGTTGTATTATCAGTACATTTCGAAAGTTTTCTATGATCAGATGTATTTGCAAACATCAGCACATGTTTTTTTGAAACATTAATCCTTACAATTTCAGAAAGAAATTAAATAAAAACTGAGGCAGTGTTATTTTCCATACACATATGTACTTGGCATTTACTCATATGACATATTCGATTATTTTACCTCAAATGATACATGTTTAGAAGTTCACCCAAGTCTAAGAAATGATTGTATTGTTGAAATGTACTCTCTTAACCCTTTTCCAAACAATCCCCAGTTTTAGCAAACCTGAGGAAGAAGACTTGAAAACATTGTGGAAGAAGGAGAATTGCTGGCAACTAGTATTTTCTTTGAAAGAAAACTTTCATGTTTTGAGTAAAATATAATTTGTAGTCTGCAATTGCTGTCAATTTTGACATCTAGAATTTTTTCATTTGGTAAAAAGTGAATGATTTGTTTTCTTCTTTACAGGAGCTTGACAATGAGAGCTGTGCTAGTAATGAGACTGGAGAAAATGATGTCACTGACCAAGAGGGCTCCTTCAGTCAGTCTTACGGCTAACTTTTACTTATGTAAATATTTGAAAAATTGTTTGTGAAGATTGAATCCTTTTTATGGATGTATAAGATGAATTACTGAAAAATTTTGAAAGACTACTTATTGTTAAGTCAACCAAGTCTATTCTGAAACTAGTTGAGTTTTAAATTTTACAGTGCACAATATTACTACATGTATTATCGAAAAGTACACAATATAACCAATGCAAAAGTAATTGCTCCTTTAACTTTTGTAGTATCCTCTTACATGCAGCACAGCTCCACCCTTGTAAAATAGACTGTTGAAAACCTTGAGCTTTTGCAAGGACTGAACAAGACCACTGTTGAAAATGTATTATACCATTGAAATTCACAAACTGACAAAGTTATAAATGTTAATAGCTGTTTGGAATTATTTTATTCGTTTATTCTTTATGAGAGGAAAAACTAAATTTATCTCTCAAAGGATATTCTTTTGGAATGCCAAAAATCAGTGTTTTGAAAATATGCTGGAAGAAATTAAGAAATTTTTAATCTTTGTTCAAATATCAATGGACAAACTGTAGTACAATAAACAGTACCACTATGATTTTGACAAAATGTTGCTGTTGCTTTTTTTCTTTTATCTGAAATCAGCCATAACAAGAGCACCACATGCAGATGCCAACACTTGGCTGCAGTTACTTGGTTTTCAGTGAAAATTCTACGATCAAAAAGGGGCATAACTGTCAAAAGTATTTTGATGGTTACCTGCCCCTGTTGTATGGTTTCCCCTTTTGGTTGTTAACAACTTGTCTGAGTTTGAATTAGTAAATATCTTCAGAAATAACAGAGAAAGTACAAAATGTCAAAGTTTTTGCACAATGATGCAAACGATTTCAGGGCTATGACAATACCTTAACATTTTCTTCTTAAACACCCAATCGAAAAATACGATTTATGCCATGCTGACAGCTCCCAGTAATTTAAACAAATGAGCAATCTGAATGTCTTTCAAGCTTAGGACATAAATTCTGTTATTTCACAGAATTTATCAACATTTTTATATAACAAAGCTGTAACTGTCATGTAGTCACAATTGTCCATAACATTCTATTGCAGTATTACACCTTCAACAACAGAAAGCCTTTATGTGTGGTAATCAATTTCATCCTTTTCACAGTGGTTAAGTCCTTTTCACAACCTTTTCAACTGAGTCCATCCAAGTTGTAGAAAACTAACCATATTCTGCATAACTTTCCCTCCATCTATTTAAACTAAAACTACTGACAGCTGTCAAGTGTCATCATCAATTTCCTCCTCATCACTAAAGTAAGCGTCCTTTTTATATCTTTTTCTCTTGGGTTCATCAAAATCTGCCAAGGCAACATAACTGCTGCTGGCAGAGGTATATTTCGCCTCCTCTTCTTCTATTTTTTGTCGCTGTAAAGAAAAAAAAAATCAACTTTTCTTATTACCAGTCAGACAATTTTAAAACCTACCGAAAGCTAGTGAAATTGACACAGTCCCAAATTTAACTAGAGCTGTCACTGAATGTGACTTAATACCCCTGCCAGCACTTTGACAGAAACAGGCAATTTAACAAAAAAATTTCTAAGTTCAAGGGGAGATTACCCTTGAATCATAGGGAGTAGATGATTGAAAACTGCATCTTGCACAACTTCAGTATACAATCAATGTATCAACAAACTTTCAATACAATAGCAGCAAAACTGTAGCAGGAGTTCGCGACACAAAATAACTAGTATTTTGTAGACGGATGGACAGACGGGCTGATTCCAGTATACCCCCAAAAACATGCGTTTTGCGGGGGTATAATGACCCAAAGAAGGCTTTTGAAAACATTGTGGTAAACGGAGGAAATGTTGGTCATTAGGATTTCCTCCTTTTCTCACATTTTCTTTCCATCCAGAAGTAAACCTCAATTTTTAGTCATATTTATTTTGTCATGTGCAAATACTTTCAATTTAAACAAGTCTCAAATTTTATCCTTTAACCCTTTACCGCACAATGCCGACTTTTAACAACCCTGGGAAAAAAGCCTTTTGAAAACATTGTTGGAAAAGGAGAAAATGATGGTAACCAGCATTTTCTCCTTTTCTCACAATGTTTTCTACCCTATCAAAGAAAGATTGCACCATTTGAGCCACACTGAAATTGTCGTCTGCAAATGCTTTCAATTTGGACAGGGCTAAAATTTTGTCGTCTGGTAAAGGGTTAATAAAGAGTTATGGGAGCAAAAATTGCATTTCCTGATTAATGTGAAAAATCTTAAGGAGAAAGAAGCACTTTTATTCTTACAATTTGCCCACAGATTCTTAACTCTTTACCAAACGACAAAATTTTAGACTTGTCCAAATTGAAAGCATTTGCAGACAACAAAATAAATGTGACTCAAAAATTGAAATTTGTTTCCAGCAGGGTTGAAAACATTGTGGGAAAAGGAGAAAATGCTGGTTACCAGCATTTCCTCCTTTTCCCACAATGTTTTCAGAAGGCTTCTATCTCAGGGTCGTAAAAACCAGGGATTGCTTGGTAAAGGGTTAAATTTACCTCTATATGGCATAAAAAAATTGGGGAAAAAATTTGTGCACTTTGGCTGCTGCAAGAGAAATGATCAGCAGGAGGTACTCAGGTAACTCTTTACAAAACGACAGCATTTTAGACTCATCAACCTTCAAAGCAATCGCAGCTATGAATTAAATGTGACTCTAATGTTGAGATTTGTCTATGAAAGGGAAAAAAAAAAAAAAAACATTGTAGGAAAAAGAGAAAATGCTTGTTACCAGCATTTTCTCCTTTTCCCACAATTGTTTTCAAAAGCCTCCATCCTCAAGGTCGTTAAAAAGTTGTAATTGTGTGGTAAGGGTTTACTCTTAACCCAACAATGATACTATAGATTTGTCAGTATTCAGAATTTTTAGACAAGTCAAAAATGGCTAAAATCAAGGGATTTGTCTTCTGTAGGATAGAAAACATTCTGCGAACAGAGGAAACTGTTGGTTACCAGAATTTTATCAAACACCTACATCCTTCAGATTGTAAAAATATTGGATCTTTTAGTAGAGGGTTTTACGTTTCATATAAAATACAAAAGGTAAACCTAGACCATACCTGAAAATTAATGGCAGCTGCTAAACTATCAAGTTGTGGATTCTCTGTTTCATCAGATTCTGCATCTTCATCAGACCTGGATTCAAGTTAAAGAGCTATGTTCAATTACAGAAACAAATAATGACCTTATCTCATTATTGAATTTGGATACATTAAATGATATTATATATTTGAGGCATGGTCTGGCAATAGGGAGTTTAAAGCATCTCCATAATGCATTGTACCATGCTAGTCATTATAAATTACCAATCAATAAATCCATTTTGCCTAACAACCAACTGAATCGTACGGTGTACTGATGTAGCAAATTTATCAATGGCAAAATGTTTCGACCTGGATTGATACTTTTTTCAGATGCATTTAACCTCCTTTTTCACAGCTTGTTTCACTTTCTTTTTGATGGACATATTGATACAGGAACTAGACTGATTGAATGGTGTTTTACGCCACTTTCAATATTATTTCAGTTATATCATGGCAACGGTTCACCTATTCATGTATTTCCTGGGTTTAACCAATCCTAAGCTAGAGCTCTGAAGTGTCTTCCACAGGAACTAGAAGCTAGATATTGCTCTTTCCAGGTTTTTTAGTGATGCAGTATCTCAAAACATTATACAGTGCAAGATCCACAGGCAGATTTAACTCTTTCAATGTCAACTGAAACTTTTACAGCAATTGCTGAGGGTACAGATCAGGATCAGACTGGACAAATTGGACAGTCTGGTCTTAAAAGTACGTCATTGGCTACAGAATGCTAAACTTTGACCGAAACCATCACTATTTGCAGAGGTAAGTTCTGTTGGACCTTGAAAAATCGTCAAGTGTAGTTAATTGACAACAAAAAGGTTAAATGTGTGCATGGTGCTTTTAGGGTAAACGATCTAAAATAAAAAGTACTCTGGTGCAAGTGTTTTAAATCTTTACCAGACGAGAAATTTTAAATTTCAGACTAGTTCAAATTGAAAGCATTTGCAGACGACAAATTGAAGGTGGCCCAAATGACAAAATTTGTCCTTGATAGGGTAGAAAACATTGGGGGGAAAAGGAAAAAATGCTGGTTACCAGCATTTTTTCCTTTTCCCATAATGTTTTCAAAAGCTCTCTCTGTCAGGATCGTTAAAAGTCATTGTGTGGTAAAGGGTTAACAACACAATCACTACAGCAGATTAACTTTTTCTTACAAGTCTACAAAATTATCGTCATCCTCTTTCCTTCTTTTTTTCTGCTTTTTAGGGGGTGGTTCTCTCTCCCCTAAAATATTTTTTGGACATTTGTAGCTTAGGTGGCCTTCATCCTGTAATGTAAAAATTTAACCACAAATGTCAAGCTTTTTTGTACAGATATAATACTTTACAGAAATTATAGTATATGAAAAGCTTGTAAAAATTATTGGGTTATCTTCAAACTTAAAGATGCCCGTCTACAGCCGGTGAGCAAAAACGCTGTTAAATTTCAAAGAATTTAGAATGGTACAGAAATCAGCCCTTTGTGTAAACATGGATAAATTACTGACATATATGGTGTAATTGAATAAAAGAAACACAGAGATTTGTATTAGAAACCGAACATTGGTCAGAAGAAAACTGGCTGACGATCGAAGCTGTAAACAATGGCGGTGCGTCATGGAAATTTATCGTTGGTTTCCTCCTAGAATCGGATACGGTGTAATTTGCATATAGGCCGCGACCTCTGTCTGAAAATCGAGGCTGCAACAGAGAAGCCTCCATTTTCCTTTGTTTACCTCAGGGCGAAGGTCAAATATAGTCACGTTACAGAATGCATGATCATCATGCGAATCTACCCAAGTGCATAACGGATATATCGAAAATCTTCGATTCAAAAACCGGAAACGACGAGTGTGTTTACATGGAAGGCCGCGACTCAGCGAAATGCATTTTCTATCATCAGTAATCTAAGCAACCTTGCAACCATCAGGCGCAATATTTGGCATGAAGATATAAGAATGACTATATTTTGATAAAATAAAGACAAAATGAGTTAAAACAGCCTTAAAATGAGTATAAAGGCCTCTTTAACCCTTTACCACACAATGACGCCTTTTAACGCCCCTGAAGAACAGGCCTTTTGAAAACATTGTGGGAAAAGGAGAAAATGCTGGTAACCAGCATTTTCTCCTTTTCCCACAAAGTTTTCTACCCTATCAAAGAAAAGTTGCATCATTTGAGCCACTATGAAATTGTCTTCTGCAAATGCTTTCAATTTGGATAGGTCTTAAATTTTGCCGTGTGGTAAAGGGTTAACACATCAACCATTTACCACAACTTTAGTTTTAACCACCCTGATTTAAAAGGCTTCTGGTAACCGGCATTTTCTCCTTTTCCC
Source organism: Hippopus hippopus (assembly GCA_946811185.2). Lineage (NCBI taxonomy): Eukaryota > Metazoa > Mollusca > Bivalvia > Cardiida > Cardiidae > Hippopus > Hippopus hippopus. The sequence continues at coordinate 7,216,948 of OX328102.1, read as the reverse complement.
ACTATGTTTTCTACCCACTGACAGACAAGATCAACTATTTGAGCCACATTCAGCTTGTTCTCTGCAAATGCTCTCAATATGAACACATTAAATTTTGCCTTTTGGTAGAGAATTAAACTAACTCTACACAATGATAAACTTTCAGACTTGTCCAAGTTGAAAGCATTATCAGACCACAAATTAATGTATAATGTAGCTCCAATGGTAGGACTTGTCTTTAACAGGGCAAAGGACAGTGTGAGAAACCCCAGTTTTAATAACATTAAGAAAAACGGCTTTTGAAAACATTGTGGGAAAAGGAGAAAATGCTGGTTACCTGCATTTTCTCCTTTTCCCACTATGTTTTTTACCCTATCAGAGACAGAAACCATCATTTGAGGTACATTTATTTTGTCTTTTCATTTGCTTTCAGTTTGGCTTAGTCCAAAATTTTGATGCTTGGTAAAGAGTTAATAGGTAACCCTTATTAGAATGACTTGCAGCAGATAACTGATTGAAAATGGTGATATTGTCGATTGTTAAGAAGTAGTTTGTGCAAATGTTATCTACATATAAATCTGATATAACATGTCATAATTTTTATTTGGCAAGTATTCTCAAACTGCAAGGCTGAGAACTATTTACCGTTAAAGGGCCTTTCACATCTATATGTGCCTTGTGGCAAGCATAGATCAATGTGGGGCTGCACAAGACGTGCAGTCTGATCATTGATCTACACTGTCCGCTTTCCTGAGACATTCTGTAAAAAGCAACTTTGATATTACAGTTATTATGGTTTTTACTCTAGACTGAAAATGTGAGCTGGGTTTATTTGTTACGCCACCAGTTAACATAGTATTCATTCTGCACTTACCCCACATTCATAGCATTTGCTCTTGTCCGGGTAGTTCTTTTTACGGATGAATTCTGTTGCTCTTCCATTATCTTTAGCTATTGTACATTTGATTGTCCTTCCAAACATCTGAAATGAAATATCACATTCATGATAAAACAACTTCAGAGACCTAGCATTGTACTGATGAATTCCAGGACATACATGAATATGTGAGCTATTGCTGTGATGAAACTGATATAATGTTAAAAGTGGTACAGGAGAAAAAAGATCAACCAATCAATTGACATTATTGCACTGAAATACATGTTAAACCTTTACCAAACAATCCTGACTTTTAATGACACTGAGAAACAAAGCTTTTTAAAACACTTTTGGAAAGGAGAAAAGGCTAGTAACTAGCCTTTTCTTTTTTTCCAACAATGTTTTCAACCCTTTCCAAAACAAATTCCATACTTTTAACTACAATTTGTCATCTGCAAATGTTTTCAATTTGGAAGTCTAAAATTTCATCGTGTGGCGAGTTAAAACTTGACAATTATTCTGTGCATTATTTCAACAATTATCAATTTGTAACTGGATTTAGAAGGATGAAACCTTCACTAAATAATCACTCGAGGAAGAGTATTTTTAACCTTTTACCAAACAATCCCAAGTTTTAACGACCCTGAAGATTAAAGCTTTTGAATACATACTGGGAAAAGGAGTAAATGCTGCCAAACATTTTCTAAACTATCAAAGACAAATTCTATCATTTGAACCACTTTTAACTTGTCTGCAAGTCCTTTTAATTTTGACTAGTCTAAAATTTTATTGTTTTGCAAAGTGTTAAAACAATTTGGGAAAAGGAAAAAATGCTGATGACAAGCATTTTTCTCACTTTCCCAAAATGTTTTCAAAAGCCTCTCTCGGGTTGTTATTACATGGGACTGTTTGGTAAAGGGTTCAAATAAACATTTGTACCCTGATAATTTTCTTAGAAACAAAGTTCTGCATCAAAAAAACAGTATTTTATACTTCATTTAACTCTTTACCACTCAGTCCCAAGTTTTAATAGCCCTGAGGAGATAGCCTTTTGAAAACCTTGTTGGAAAAGAAGAAAACGCTGGAAACCAGTATTTTCTCCTTTTTCCTCAATGTTTTCTTACCCATCAAATAGAGAAATCATCATTTTAGCAACATTAAATTTGGACTAGTCTAAAAGTTTGTCGTTTGGTAAAGAGTTAAGTGCAGACATCCACAGAAAACATGAAAGTACTAACCCTTTACCACACAATTCCTACTTTTAATGACCATGAGAAAGAAGACTTGAAAGGGAGAAAATACTGGTAACCAGCATTTTGTCCTTTTCCAACAATGTTTTCTACCATTTCAAATACGAATTTCAATATTTGACTAACATTTAACTTGTTGTCTACCGATGCTTCGAATTTTGACTAGCCCAAAATTTTGTCAGCATCTATAAACAGTTAAAAAACATTGTATCAAATACATAAACTACTATTCATTTATCACAATGTTTTCAATTTTGTATGCAGCGCCTGTGCAAAAATGACTTTCTATTTCTAGACTTAACGCTACCACACAAACACAAGAAAATTTTAGATTTATCCAAATAGTCTGGACATTCACATGTCAGCCATGCACTGTCAAAAGAGAGTTTAATGCATCTCTGTGATGCATGATAACAAATGAAATATGAGTTAGAATAGTCCTATGACATGTAGAAAATTCAACAACGGTAACATGTTTCGACCAAAGTCAGCGGTTTACAGTCAAAACGTACCAAACCAGAACGTACTCAAAGTCAAAACGGACCCAAGTGGAGTCAAAACATACCCAATGTGAAGTCAAAATGTACCAATGATTTTGATAGTGTTTTTATCTTTCATCTCTGTACAAATAAATAGAAATTGTTGTATCAACCAATTTGAAGTTGATGATTTTTAACGCAGCATTATTCTAGACTTGCTTTATATTATAAAACCAATGATGAAACATATTACAAAGCTAAGTAGATCAAATGCTTCATGGTAAAATATCTCTTTTTTCTTTCAAATATTTTTTATCTTAATGAAAAAGCATCAGATACCTAACTATCTTTATCAATCATTTTTATATGCCCGTCGAAGACAGGCCGTATTATGGGATCACCCATGGCGTACGGGCGGGCAGGCGGCGTCCAGTTATTTGTCCGGAGCATAACTTTGTCATCTCCAGTCCGATTGACTTGAAACTTGGCAATTGTGTTTGTTGCGATAATACGGAGTGCAGTGCGAAAGAACTATAACTCTACCTCATGCTGTCTTTGAGTTATTTCCCTTTGATCATCATTTTTACAGCATTTTCTGCTTGTCCGGAGCATAACTTTGTCATCTCCAGTCCGATTGACTTGAAACTTGGCGTTTGTGTTTGTTGCAATAATACGGAGTGCAGTGCGAAAGAACCATAACTCTACCTCATGCTGTCTTTGAGTTATTTCCCTTTGATCATCATTTTTACAGCATTTTCTGCTTGTCCGGAATATAACTTTGTCATTTTTAGTCTAAACATCTTCAAATTCCGTATGCATGATTGTTGAAAAATTACGGAGTGCAGTGCACAAGAACCATAACTCTTCCTAGCACGAATTTTGAGTTATTCCCCCTTAGATCTTCATTTTTATAGCATTTTTTGCTTGTCCGGAGCATAACTTTGTCATCTTAAGTAGGAATGACTTGAAATATTGTATGCTTATTTGTTGCAATAATTAGAAGTGCAGTGCGCAAGAATTGTAACTCTACCTTGTGCTGTCTTTGAGTTATTTCCGTTTGATCATCATTTTTACAGCATTTAGTGCTTGTCCGGAATATAACTTTGTCATCTCAAGTCAGAACGACTTCAATTTTGGTATGCATGTTTGTTGCAATATTACAGAGTACAGTGCGCAAGAACAAAAACTCTACCTAGCGCAGATTTTGAGTCATTCCACTTTGATCTTCATTTTTACAGTCCAGTTCTTTGTTCGGAGCTTAACTTTGTCATCTCCAGTCCGATTGACTTGAAACTTGGCATTTGTGTTTGTTGCAATAATACGGAGTGCAGTGCGAATGAACCATAACTCTACCTCGTGCTGTATTTCAGTGCTTGTCTAGAATATAACTTGGTCATCTCAAGTCAGAACGACTTCAGACTTGGTATGCACGTTTGTTGCAATATTACTGAGTACAGTGCGCAAGAACAATAACTCTACCTAGCGCGGATTTTGAGTAATTCCACTTTGATCGTCATTTTTACAGTATTTCTTGCTTGTCCGGAAGGGAACTTGGTCACCTCAAGTCAAATTGACTTGAGACTTGGTAAACATGTTTGTTACAGTTATGAAAAGTGCCGTAACCTTACCTAATGCCCTTTTGGAATTATTCCCTGTTCATTATTTTTTTTTTTACAGCTTTTCATGCTTCTCTACAATATAACTTTGTCTTTTCATGTTGGAATGACCTGAAACTTTATATGCATGTTTCCTTAACACTAGACATTCATGCCTATTTCAATCACTTACATGATTTCTGCTGCACTACTATTTTCCTCTACCTGCCCTTTACGATTATTATTCCCCCTCGACAACTGGCGGTGGGATGGGTGTATCTTGCGACAATTTGCTGCTCTTGTTTACAGATGATATATATTTTGTCAGTAATTTTAAACATTCACAAACATCTACACATTTAAAGAAATGGGATGGATACATAATACATTGTTTGAATAGCAAAGGGGCAAATTGCACACTCAAAAAGAGTGTAACAAACTTTAAGCAGTTAACAAATTGATTATTCACGTGGTCTTTAACCAGTTGTAGATTGCATAGTTATTAATTTAATTTCTTTGTTAACATTTCATGATTAAGCCTTTACTGATTGAGAGACAGTTCAATTAGTGAATTAAAGGAGATCAGATAATTACCTAAAGGTTGATTTTCAAACTTCAGTGACTTATCTGCTGGAAACTGTTTCTCATATTCTCCTTTTCTACCCCTTAGAAGCTCTTGTTTGTAACATTTTTATCATCTGGAAATGCTCGATATATGGACAAGTCTAAAATTTGGTTGTCTGACTGCAGTAACACAGTTACACTTATTTATCATTACCAGTATCATAGTATCATTTATACTATTTATCATTTAATTAAAATGTTTTTTTTTTTTTTGTTTTTTTTTCTTGGGGGGGGGGGTTATATGATATATTCTGCATTGAAAATATTGTAAACTTAACACTTTACCAACAATAAAACCATTGACTTTTCAAGACTGAAAACATTTGCAAACAACAAATTAGATGACGCTTCGAAGGGTAGAAAACATCGTGAGAAAAGGAGGTAACTGTTACCAGCATTTTCTCCTCTTCCCACAGTGTTTAAAAAAAGCCATTTTCAAAAAGGTTGTTAATACTCTGGATTGTTTGGTTAAAGGTAACTTGTGCTTATTAGTGAAAAAAAAAAACCTGTTGACTTAATTATGTCTAACATTTTCATATGAAACATTAATGGACTAACCTACTACATGTATTAGTAAACCTTCAAAAAAATTTACATATCAAATTAAAACATAATACTTTAGAACAATTAGTCCATATGTGTGAAAGTTATCTTTTATGTAAATAAAACTGTTAGATAACAACTTGTTTGTAACACCTGATTAGTCCTGACTCCTGACTAAAAAACATTGTCCATAATTGAATGTAACTTGGGGTTTAAATATGCTTCAATTTAAATTAAAATTGAGTTTGGAGTTAAACCATCCTTAAAAGGCAGAATACGAGGGCTGTCCCAAAATGTCGTAGACAACACTATTTTTTATGGAACCCAACGTCAGATTTCAGTAAAATTTGCATGTTGTATCCATTAGTCATTTGTGTATATTCCCGTATAAAATAAAAAAATCAAGATCGCAAATAGTACATTTTATGAAGCTATTTACACGAATGGGGTACCTAACCCGGCGCACACCAAAATATGACAATGTTTAATGAGGCATGCTACATCTTTACATGTCTATAATTCCAAACATGGTCATAATTGCGGAAAATCATTTGACATGGATTAGCATCATTGCATTTGATGCCATTGCACTGAAGGATGCTTACGTAACCTTATTTTGAAAAGAGATATAGAATAAAACCTAGTGCGGTGGTTAATTCCAACATGCTGAAAATGGCAACGTCAAAGGAAATGGCGGCGCAGCAGAATGTTAGCGAATATTGTGTACAATTAGATATGACTCCTACGCAAACACTACGCAAACTGCACGCTACAGAAAAATACAAATCTTTGGCAAGATCTTTTGTATTTAAATGGCACAAGAGATTTGTTGACGGGTGGACAGAGGAGCAGCACCCTACTGTCCAGACTTAGCACCCCTAGACTTTTCTTTGTTCCCCTATTTAAAGTCTCAGTTGCGGGGACATAGATTTGAAAACTTCAGTGAACTGCGACAGGAAACTGCGAGTGTTGAGCAATTTGAAAAGCAAGCGGTTTGAAGACGTATACGATAAGTGGGTCACACGCCACCGTAAATGCATTGAGCACTACGAAGAGTATTTTGAAAAAGAATAAATTGTTTTCTGGGGACGTCATAACATTGACGTTAGTGTGCGCCGGGTATGCATGGGTAGCTTACTTTAAATCGTGATAGATTAGGCAATTCTTGAGGTAGATAGTTTATATTTCACACACATATGCACAAAGCTCTTGTGAAGAATTCAGAAACTTGCTGAATCTATTGTGTTAACCCTGATTGTGTTATAGCCTTTGTCTACGCTATTTTGGGACAACCCTCATACATGCCATGTTTTATTTATATCTAATATAGAAATTGTTACAAGGAAAATTTTATTTGGGGTACGTTTTGACTTCATTTTTGGGTACGTTTTGACTTATTTTTGGGGTACGTTTTGGTTTGGGTACGTTTTGACCGCATCCTAAGTCAGCCTGTGCAGGCTGAGCTGGGTCGATATTTTTTGTTGACACATTAAACCTTTTTGTCACAGAGCTTGGCTCATGTGTATTTTCAAGACTGTTCTGGTCTAGTATGCCTTTGTAAAGTAGACAGTTTAGATCAAAGATCAGACTGCAAATTCTGTGCAAGTCTGATCTTGGTCTGCTAAGACCACAAATGCAACTGAAATTGTGAAAAGCATTTCAAAGGTAAATAACTACCCCACCCCCATCCCAGTACCTGTGTATTATTCAAAGCTCTGACAGCAGAGTATGCCGAGTCTCTCTGTAAAAACAGCACAAAAGCAACTCCTTTACTCTTCCTGGTCATTCTGTCTCTCATTACTGTCACCCTAAAGGTAAAAAATATCAATCTCTTACGCAAATACATGAACATGTACCACTTTTTATGCCTCTTCCCAGGACTCTGTGGGAAAGCGAGCCATTGCTTGTTGCAAAGTCTTGCTCCTTCTTTCCCCCCTTCCCCACATACTTTTCTGTGCTGCTAGAACACAGTAGTTTTCATTTATTAATATGATAATATTCTGTATAATGTGCTATAGATTTTGTATGTTTTCAAAATAGCACATACATTAAATTTTAGAGTTAACCCTTTATCACATGACAAAATTGTAGAATGCCCAAATTGAAAGCATTTGCATTTGACACCCTAAATGTGGTCCAAGTAATAGAATTTCTCAATGAAAGAGCAGATTACATCGTGAGAAAAGGAGAAAATGCTGTTACAACCATTATCTCTTTTTCCACCATGTTTTCTAAAGGCCTTTTTCTCAAGGTCATTTAAACTTGGGACTGTGTGGTATAGGGTTAAGCAAGCACTAATGGTGAAATATTCTTGTTCGAATTCATCTATCTTTTTAACATACATTACTAAAGGAATTTGTAAAATCGGTAAATTCAAAAAGAGCCTGGAAGCTCCCCATGACAGCTTTATGGCTGGCCTGGAACTATTCCATATATATAAATTTTAAAAGGATGGGATTAGAAACCATTGTGGGACATGGAGAAAATGCTCATAAGTCATTACCTGCAGTTTCTCCTTGCTCCACTCAATATTTTCAAATGCCGTATTTCTCATGGTCTTTCAAGCTCAGAACTGCTTGAAAAAGGGTTTAACCCTTTACCAGATGACAAAATTTTAGACTTATCCAAATTGAAAGCATTTGCAGACAAAAAATTAAATCTTGAAATATTAAATCTGCCTATAGATCATAGAGTAGAAAACATGGTCACAAGCATTTGATGCACTGATGACTATAGAATTCCTCTGTGCTTTACAATTAATTAAATGGACACCCTTCCTGCTCCTTCTCCCATCTGCAATTTGTGCCTCACTTTGTGTATAAATATATAATCCTGGCTATGCCTATGTAATGGGTCTAATTATGGAGTTACTTACTTGACCACCTTTCCATACTTCTCAAAGATTTTGTGGAGGTCATTGTTGGTCAATGAAAAAGGCAGGTTAGACACGTAGATGGTGCTCTTACTTGGGGCTAACCCTCCACTCATAGTTATGTTATTAGCTCAGTTATGTTACATCTCTACATATCTGTAAGTAAAGATAAAATGAAGCTTAATGAACTCTGAAAGGCGACTAATATGAAGAAATTTGTTTTTAAAAGGGCAAAAAACATTGTGAAACAAGAGCGGCAAATTGTCGCAGGATACGCCCGTCCCACCACCAGTTGTCGAGGGGGTATAATAATCGTAAAGGGCAGGTAATGCAACAAACATGTTTATCGAAGTCTCTAGTCAATTTGACTTGAGGTGACAAAGTTTCGTTCTGGACAAGCAAGAAATACTGTAAAAATGAAGATCAAAGTGGAATTACTCAAAATCCGCACTAGGTAGAGTTATTGTTCTTGCGCACTGTACTCCTTAATATTGCAACAAACATGCATACCAAGTTTGAAGTCACTCTGACTTGAGATGACAGTTATATTCCGGACAAGCACTAAATGCTGTAAAAATGATGATCAAAGGGAAATAACTCAAAGACAGCACCAGGAAGAGTTATGGTTCTTGTGCACTGCACTCCGTAAATTTTCAACAATCATGCATACCAAATTTGAAGATGTTCAGACTAGAGATGACAAAGTTATATTCCGGACAAGCAGAAAATGCTGTAAAAATGACAATCAAAGGGAAATAACTCAGACAGCACCAGGTAGAGTTATGGTTCTTTCGCACTGCACTCCGTATTATTGCAACAATCACAAATACCAAGTTTCAAGTCAATCGGACTGGAGATAACAAAGTTATGCTCCGGACAAGCAGAAAATGCTGTAAAAATGATGATCAAAGGGAAATAACTCAAAGACAGCACCAGGTAGAGTTATGGTTCTTTTGCACTGCACTCCGTATTATTGCAACAAACACAAATACCAAGTTTCAAGTCAATCGGACCAGAGATGACAGTTATGCTCCGGACAAGCAGAAAATGCTGTAAAAATGACGATCAAAGGGAAATAACTCAAAGACAGCACCAGGTAGAGTTATGGTTCTTTCGCACTGCACTCCGTATTATTGCAACAAACACAAATGCCAAGTTTCAAGTCAATCGGACTGGAGATGACGAAGTTATGCTCCGGACAAGCAGAAAATGCTGTAAAAATGACGATCAAAGGGAAATAACTCAAAGACAGCACCAGGTAGAGTTATGGTTCTTTTGCACTGCACTCCGTATTATTGCAACAAACACACATGCCAAGTTTCAAGTCAATCAGATTGGAGATGACAAACTTATGCTCCGGACAAGCAGAAAATGCTGTAAAAATAATTATCAAAGGGAAATAACTCAAAGACAGCATGAGGTAGAGTTATGGTTCTTTCGCACTGCACTCCGTATAATTGCAACAAACACACATGCCAAGTTTCAAGTCGATCGGACTGGAGATGACAAAGTTATGCTCCCGACAAAGAACTGGACGCCGCCCGCCCACCCATATGCCATGGGTGATCCCACAATACGTCCCGTCTTCGACGGGCGTATAAAAAGAAGAAAATGGTGGTAACCTGCATTATCTTCTTTTCCCACAGTTTTCAAAGGCCTTCCTCGAGGTCGTTAAAACTTGGGACAGCGAAGTGGATGGTGAGATTAATAAATCTGGCAGCAAGGTGTCGATGGATGGATGGACCACAGACAGTATTTGACGGTAAGCTGACACAGAATGAGGTCATACTTTATCAGAGTCTATTAGTTTTTTTAACCAGCAAGCACAATGGCTTGTGTTTTATCCATACTGGGAAAAATAGCTTTTGAAAACTTACAGGGAAATGGAGAAAACACTGATAGAGATCACGCTTCATCAGTATCCCTGAGTTCTTTAAATTGTTTTCACACACAATCCTGTGATTTCACAACTCTGAGGGCCCCAGGTTCAAATCCCAAACACAGCCAATCTCTTTCTGAGGAATTTTGATCAACGTTACTATCAAGTTTTCCTCTGTAACTGCCAATGATTGTTTTGACAATGTTTTTTGGGAAATGAGCTAGTGGCCTGGGAAGCTAGTCTCGATAATGAGACGCTACGGTGATTTTTTTCATATATGAACATTTATTGTACACCGTACCGTCTCAAGTCCATTGTAAATTTTCCGGTAGCAAAGATTGAGTGCTATACTGATTTTCATTTTTGTTGGTTTAATCTGTATTGCAGCAAAATGCAATTAACTTTTAGTAACTAACATGACCAAAGACAAATTATTAAACCCTTCATTACATAAAGCGCTTGCAACATGTAAATCGGATAAATCACTGACAAAATAATCGTGTGTGGCGGGCATTTTGTGTGTTTTCGGGAACGTAAACAACTCGAGTAACAGATGAAATACACGGTTTTCTCTTATGTTCAGCGTTTAAATTTAAAACTTTTGTATTTCAAACAAAGGGTTATTAAATACGCAAGCAACAGAGTATGTTAAAATCCTAGTTTTGTGCTCTATTTGCGAAATTATAAGAGTTCAAACTTGTGCACAAAATCTGTGCAGAGCTTTCAACTGATTTTGTCTTGATCATCTCTGTACTCAGAGGCGACCAGTCACAAAGTAACATCACCTTTGGGGACAGTTATCTGTACTACCTGGAAAGCATATTGGGGCATAATACCGGCAAACGTCCCTCCACTATACAGCCCTATGCATATATGTGGTACTGTTTTACGAATTAAAAGATAAATTAATGAAATTCTGTGCTTTATTCCGTAGACAAATATTGTATTTGAAGCATACGGAATGAATCCATAAGAAATCAAAATTCTTTTGACACACGATTTAGATTTTCATGGGTTTTCGCGATATAGTGGAAGGGCGTTTTCCGGTATTATGCCCTGAATTAATGTCGAAACGTCGTCGAACACCATACAAACAGTATATTCCCCGTGTCTCTTATGATTGTTTTGAGTGACACTGGATATCATTGACAGCAGCGCGAAATCCAATGACAAACCTACACCATAACGAATTAAAATATCCTCATTCACTGACATCACTTAGAACAGCAAGCTAAAACTCCACTTATAACCATATTTCTTTTTTATGACAAAGAATACCTTCAATACTCAATAGCATAAAAACAAGAAGCATGCATTAACTTTTTATTTTCAGGATCGGTTATCAACTTAAGCAAATTATGTCCCTTGAAATTGACTTGTTTTCGATTTAAATAAGATGATTTCAATACTTTATAAGTGAAATCGTCGTACGCAGTCTGGATTCTGGGACTCCCAATCGAGTGATTCGGATTTCTCCCTACATTTGTTTATAATCACACGTCAGATAATTGACAGATCCCTTCGTTTGGAATTACCATTTCTAAATCGGTAAGGTAGCACTAAAAATGCCAGTGACAGTTAAAACTACGTTTTGAATTAAAGACAGTATGCCTTGGTTTACATGAAATGTTTGAAAGATCTTCCTCATCATTGAAGGTTGTCAATTAAATTGGCATCACAGCCAATTAGGAAAATTCACAGCGAATCAGTTCCACCGTGTCTGGAACCAAGATGTCCGATTAGCAGACGACATTTTTCACTCACTTCCAAAACATTAGAATTCTGAGAATTTGGTGATTTAAGCATTCATTAAAATACATTTTCAGCTATATTTTATTTGTAGAATTAGGCTATGCATTGAATTTCTCTAGTTTTGCATCATGAACTTTTTCATTTTTTAATTTCAATGAAACTGGAACTGCTTTGACATCAGTTATCTAAACCTTAATAAGGAGCCATTCTGGATACATTTCTTTTCCAAATTTCAAATTCTGGCAATCATGTCTCAGCCAGTCAAGGGTTTGATTTAGATAGATTCATGTCAGAAAAATGTTTGGAATAATTTGAAAAATAGCCCTTGATCAGGATATTGCAGTCCCTTAATTACCCAGAAAAAAAAAAAAACATGAAAACATTGGAAAAGGATAAAGTGCTGCTGACCAGCATTCTTTCCTTTTCCCACAGTGTTGTCCAGTCTTTCAGGGACAAATTTTTATCTTTATTTCCAGATTTATTTGTCGTCTGCATAGAGCAAAGTACCCTATTATCGACATGTTAAGCAGTCCAACATGAATTTCGGCAAGCAATACGTTTTTCCGATCGGAAAATAACCAGGTTTATAAAGCAAGATTTCATTGGATACTTCATGCCATAACGAGGTTCATATGAAGAAAACTCGACCAATGAAATGCCTTGAAACAGCTACTCTCAAGTTGATGGAATTCAACAAAGGTTCCTATCATCGACACCCTTCAACTCCTATTATCGACACCCACAAGAAGTCTTTAAAGAATTAGTTTAACCTCCTTCCGTCATCATTTATTTCGTGATTTTGTTGCCTACAAATGCTTTCAATTCGGTAAAGTCCAAAATTTTGTCGTCGGGTCAAGGGTTAAATTAGTAGCATACTTTACGTTAATACCAAAACAAATTTCAATATTTTAAACAGCATACCAACTGCATTGAAACATCTTTTAACATCAACATTTCCTGGGCCCCGTCTTACTGATGTAGTTACGTACAAAATTTACGTAAGTTTTACGTAACTATAGTATGGTGGCATATTTCTGCCACAAGATATGAGATAACTATCATGGTTACTTTAGAAAACTATTGCGATAAATCAAATTTTCCTGGAAATTTTATCTAGATAAAATGAAAAGATAAAATTTCCAGGAAACTGTGATTTATCGCAATAGTTTTCTAAAATAATCATGATAGTTATCTTGTATCTCGTAGCAGATTAATACCAAGTGCTATGCTATACTTACGTAAAACTTACGCAAATTTTGTTCGTAACTATCTTAGTAAAACGGGGCCCTGATACTTTACACCTTTGATAGGCAGAAATCTCCCTGAAACTCAAATCACTGACACATCGGACAGACCTATTTTTTCCTTTCATCTTCATCTAGTAGCTCGTATTCTGGGCGATCTGTGCACATAAAATGCCACTGTGTATCGCATATTTCACATCTAACCCAGCAGGATGGATGCTGATCTCCCTTGTAACATACTGGGCACATGTCAAATTCCTCCTGGATATCATCACTATCGTCATCACACAGTAACTTGCTATCATCATTTTCATTCTCCGAATCACTTTCATCATGCTTTGCCTTTCTCTTCTTTCTTCGTGAGCTGTTCTTGCTTGCTGTACTTTCTGCTTTCAACTTTCTCTTCTCTTCTCTGGCAATTCTCTTTCTTTCCTTTTCTTCCTCCTTCTGCATTTTCTTCTGTAACTTCTCCTCTTTCCGTTTTGCTTTGGCTTCTTCCTCTTGTCTTTTCTTATTCTTAATCTTGCTACATAAAACGTATTGTTATAGAGGGGTGTCGATAATAGGAAAGCGATGGTAACAGATATTCCTGTTATCGACACTCTCAATATTTGCCAAACAGAGTGTGGTTATAACTTAAAACAAGTGGACAAAGGTATAATAAGACATCTACACCCGAAAAAAAATCAATAACGCATGTTTTACAGCTTGATTAACAACATGGTGTACCTATAAAAATCCAACTCACCTTAGCCAGGTCTGTAAGAACGCCAACAAAATCACAAAATATTTTGTTTCTTGTTTATGAACAATCCAAAATGGTACCGACGATGTCAAATATGTGTGAGGTCATTATTAAACTTCATGATGTCATCGGATGACATAATAATCATGTAAAAAGAGAAAAGCTGCGGTGTCAATGATAGGAGAGGGTCGAAGTTAGGAAACATTGCTCTATGCTTTTCATTTGGATGAGTCAAAAAATTTGTCAACTGGGATAGATTTAAAGTGCCTTTATGCGAAGTAAGCATAGCATTTTATTTTCGACTTAAAGCATACAGCTCATTGTCATACTGTAAGACAGCTGCATTTTTCAGAACTTCTCAGCTCAAGTGAAGCTGTGTATTGTATCAACACATTATACTTTGTTCAAGAAGGTACCTGTCTAGGATTGTTTAATATTCTTTATAAGGTGACAAAATTTTATAGTTTTCAACATAGAAAGCGTTTGTGTACGAAACATCAAATGAGGTTCATATCAAGAGATTTATCTTTGATAGGATTGAAGACATTGTGGAAAAGGAGAAAATGCTGGTTACCAGCATTTTCTCTTTCTCCTTTTTCTACAATGCTTTCAAAAGTCGTCATCCTCAGGTCAGTTAAACTCTGGATCCCTTATTCGTAAAGAACACCACTTTTTTTTTTCTTTTCTTTTTTTAATAACATAGATCTAGTTCTATTGCGAAAGATCTTTTGCCAATTTCATTTAACCTGGTCCAGACCTTTATGCTGAATATTTAAGTATGCACATAAATAGGAGATGTTACATATACATAGGCAGGTACTTATATACACAAGTAAGCAATTTAATTCACACATACCATACAAAATACTTCTGTGACCATTCAAGACATCATGCTGAAGGCAGTCATGTGTAATACCGAGGGAAAAAAATAGAATTTCAGTTTATGTGAATGATGTTGACCTGGGTCAAGTTAAATGAAGCTGGCAATACTCTTTCTCTAAAAGTTGATCTGCATTTAATTTGCTTTTTTATAGGTATGGATTCAAGTAGGTCACAGTAAGCATTTCTAACTATCTCTACTGAGTAATCTTCTGAAGAAGTTTTGTGTTCCAAGTCAAAGACAGTCTGAGTTGTAAGTCCACACCAAATCAGCAAAGAATGGCTTCAGGAGGAAAGACTCAGGATCCTGTGGTTTTAAAGAAACTTTTTGAAAACCTACAAAGTGATTTGAGGGTCCTTTCCACTGAAGGAAAAAGAAAATACCCTAATGTAAAAGAGGTAAGGATTTTTATGAACGTGATTTTGTTATTGTAATATATATATTGTCTGAATCAGGTCTTAGACTTTAAGAGGAGAACTTTGAGAGTGTGTCACGATGATAGAACTAGAATGATAGTCATGGAAGAGAGATGTGACCAGTAGAATTTTCCCTGTAGGTGTAGGGTTTATTCTTGTTAGCTGTTTTCGAAGAAAACGTTAGGGTATTGTAACAGCTCTGGTGCTGACGTCGGCATCTGTGTTGTCATGCAAAAACTTTGACATTCTGTAATATCTGTTATTACTGAAGATATTAACTGGTACTTAAAGTCAGACAAGTTATTAACTATCAAAAGGGGAACCCATACAACAAGAGCAGATAACCATGAAAGCATTTTTTACAGTTATGCCCCTTAATCATTTTAGAATTCACTGAAAATCAAGCAACTGCAGCCAAGCTTTGCACCTGCATGGGGTGCTCTTGTATCTATTGTAATTAATTCCAAGAAGAGATAATTTTTGATTGTTTGAAATACAAGTAGATCTATGAACTCAAACTATTTGCATTGACCTACTTTTGAAATCATTGGTATACAGGGAAATATTGGTCATGGCAAGTAATTTCTCCTTTTTGCAACTTTTTTTGTACATAAATTTTCATGACCTACAAGTTCATTCATGCTGACTTGACAAGGATGTTTACAAAGTTGAAAGTAATATGAAAAATATTTTCATAAACCAGAAGAGTGTGGAAAGAAGGTTTGAACTCATGACCAAATGACAAAATTTTGGACTGCTCTAGATCGAAGTATTTGCAGGCAAGAAATCTGAAATTGATTCAAATAGTGGAATTTGTTCTTGAAAGAGTAGAAAACACTGCAGGAGAAGGAGAAAATGCTGGTCACCAATATTTTCTTCTTTTTCACAATTTTTTTCAAAAGCCTTCATCTTCATGGTTGCTAAAAACAGGGATTGTCTGGTAAAGGGTTAAGGAATTCAGGGAATTTTTTTTTTAAAAAATGTTGTACAGGAAAGCAGTCAATTACTTGAATAGAATGTAAAAAATACTCATGAATGGTAAAAGAAACTCCAGCAAAGTGTTGATAGGTACACTTGCCACTGTGATATAATTGTGTCAGTGCTTATAAAACTTAAGTCCATGTGCAGTTGAGTTTCTGCTGAAACTTGAAGTCTCATTTATGCTTAAAGACAATATGAAAATCTAAGATGAAGACTTTGATGTATTAGAGACAAAGAAAAGCACTATAGTTCAGAAATTAAGGTTTATCAAATTACTTTTACAAATACATATTTATTGATAAAGGCAAAGCCGAAATATTGAAAGGGAGTAACCATTTCTTAATTGTGTGTAATTACATTTATACAATTTTTAAATTTCATGCCCAGCTGAGTTGAACATGAAAAAAGTTTTATAAGCATTGACCCTGTATTATTGTTGAAAATGCCACTTAACACGAAACATATAGGGATTCAAGAGCATAACAGCTCTTTCTTTACATTTGATGTAACAGTTGATATTTATGTGATAATGGACTAACCATTCTATGTACCTTTTAGGCGTCCGAGCAAGTTCAGCTGAAACTGAGAACTATTTCTGCCAAGAATGAAGACATCATATCAGGTATGATCATAGGTAATCCTTACTAGACAACAAAATTTTATACTTGGTCTAAATGTGAAGCATTTGCAGAAGAAAATTAAATGTGGCTGGAAGAATGGGATTTTTATTGAAAAGGGTAGGAAACACTGTAGGAAAAGGAGAAAATGCTGGTTACCAGTATTTTCTCCTTTTCGAACAATGTTTTCAAAAGCTTTCTCTGTCAGGATCCTGGAAACTTTGGAATGGTTTGGTAAAGGGTTAAATTCAAGGTTCCATTTGGATGACGATGGGTTCTGAAGTTATAATTATAAAGTGACCTATGAAGAGTATGACGTGTTTGTGCTGACAAGCTTCAGATGAGCAAAGTTTGTAAGGATTTCAAAAGCAATTTCTTTTAGAGACTTGTGTTGTTAGAAATCATTAACCTTGCCCATTTGCTATTCACCTGAAAACCCTTTTCCAAAAAAGCCCATGAAGGGGAGAAAATAATGCTTTTGAAAACATTTTGGGAAGTGGAAAAAGTGGGAAGTGGATTTCAATGGTACTAGGCTAGGGCTCTGAAGTGTCCTAAGGACACTCCAACAAAAAACTCAGTGCTTCGATTGGCCCAAGGCCTCCAGGTTATGGGTCGTACACCTTATTACTGAGATGAGTAGGACCCCTGCTAGGTTAGTCATCCATTTGTGTTGGGTTGAGGAATGTAAGTTAGTACAGCAGATAGGACTTTTTGCTGTCCAGAAGTTGATATTACTTGAAGCAGTGTCTATGTAATTTACATCAGTATTTAAGGGCTAATGAATGAAAGTTTTGTATTTGAATGATTCAGGATTGATACCTGCTAGTTTAGAAATCATTCACCCATTTGTGCTGGGCTGTGAGACTAAGAATGTGAAGTTAGTACAGATAGGACTGTCTGCTGTCCAGAAGTTGATATCACATGAAGCGATCTCAGTGGTGAGTACATGTTAATAACAATCTACTTGACCCTGAATAATCCTGTGTTTTGTACTTTTTGTGGCCCAACATAGAAGGATTTTGTGAACATTATGGGAAAAGGAAATGATGATGGTAATTAACATTTTCTACTTTTCTTGTAATGTCTTCTATCTTTTTAGCTCATCTGAGCACAAAGTGCTCATGGTGAGCTTTTGTGATCGTGCTGTGTCCGGCGTCCGTTGTCCGTCGTCAACTTTTACCTTGTGTACGCTCTAGAGGCCACATTTTCAGTCCGATACTCATGAAACTTGGTCAGAATATTTGTCTCGATAATATCTCGGACGAGTTCGAAAATGGGTTAGTCAGGTCAAAAACTAGGTCACTAGGTCAAATCTTAGAAAAACCTTGTGTACGTTATAGAGGCCACATTTGGTCAGAATGTTTGTCTTGATGATATCTCATACGAGTTAGAAAATGGGTCATGTCGGGTCAAAAACTAGGTCACTAGGTCAAATCTTAGAAAAACCTTGTGTATGCTCTAGAGGCCACATTTTCAGTCCGATACTCATGAAACTTGGTCAGGATGTTGTCTCGATGGTATCTCTGATGAGTTCGAAAATGGGTCATGTCGGGTCAAAAATTAGGTCACTAAGTCAAATCTTAGAAAAACCATGTGTATGCTCTAGAGGCCACATTTTCAGACCAAAACTCTTGAGAATTGGTCAGAATGTTTGTTTTGATGGTAACTCAGAGGATTTTGAAAATAGATCATTTTGGGTCAAAAACTAGGTCACTAGATCAAAATTTAGAAAAACCTTGTGTATGCTCTAGAGGCCACATTTTTAGCCCAACACTCTTGAAAGTTGGTCAGAATGTTTGTCTTGATGATATCTCAGACGAGTTCGAAAATGGGTCATGTCGGGCAAAAAACTAGGTTACTAGGTAATATCTTAGAAAAACCTTGTGTACGCTCTAGAGGCCACATTTTCAGCCCAAAACTCTTGAAATTTGGTCAGAATGTTTATCTTGATGATATCTCGGTCGAGTTCGAGAATGGGTCATGTCGGGTCAAAAACTACGTCAGTAGTTCAAATCTTAGAAAAACTTTGTGTACGCTCTAGAGGCCACATTTTCAGTCCGATACTCATGAAACTTGGTCAGAGTGTTTGTCCTGATGATATCTCGGACGAGTTCGAAAATGATGTCGATCAAAAAACTAGGTCACTAGATCATATCTAATAAAAACCTTGTGTAAGCACTAGAGGCCACATTTTCAGCCCAAAACTCTTGAAATTTGGTCAGAATGTTTGTCTTGATGATATTTCGGTTGAGTTCGAGAATGGGTCATGTCGGGTCAAAAACTAGGTCACTAGGTCAAATCTTAGAAAAACCTTGTGTACACTCCAGAGGCCACATTTTCAGTTCGATACTCATGAAACTTGGTCAGAATGTTTGTCATTATGATATCTCGTACGAGTTCGAAAATGGGTCATGTCGGGTCAAAAACTAGGTCACTAGGTCAAATCTTAGAAAAACCTTGTGTACGCTCTAGAGGCCAAATTTTCAGTCTGATACTCATGAAACTTGGTCAGAATGTTTGTCCTGATGATATCTCAGACGAGTTTGAAAATGGGTCATGTCGGTCAAAAAACTAGGTCACAAGATCATATCTTAGAAAAACCTTGTGTACACTCTAGAGGCCACATTTTCAGCCCAAAACTCTTGAAAGTAGGTCAGAATGTTTGTCTTGATGATACCTCGGATGAGTTTGAAAATGGATCATGCTGGTCCAAAAACTAGGTCACTAGGTCAAATCTTAGAAAAATCTTGTGCACACTCTAGAGGCCACATTTTCAGCCCAATGCTCTTGAAAGTTGGTCAGAATGTTTGTCTTGATGATATCTTGGATGAGTTCTAAAATGGGTCATGTCTGGTCAAAAAGTAGGTCACGAGGTCATATCTTAGAAAAACCTTGTGTACGCTCTAGAGGCCACATTTTTGGTCCAAAACTCTTGAAATTTGGTCAGAATGTTTGTCTTGATGATATCTTGGACAAGTTTGAAAATGGGTCATGTCAGGCAAAAAAGTAGGTCACTGGGTCAAATCTTAAAAAAAACCTTGTGTACACTCTAGAGGGCACAGTTTCAGTCCAAATTTCTTGAAAGTTGGTCAGAATGTTTTACTTGATTGACATCTCAGATGACTTCAAAAATCGGTCATGTTGGGTCAAAAACTAGGTCAGTAGTTCAAATCTTAGAAAAAACCTGTGTATGCTCTATAGGCCACATTTTCTGTCCAATACGTATGAAAGGTGGTCAGGATGTTTGTTTCGATAATATCTACAATGGGAAAATTGGCTGTGGTTGGCTAAAAAATAGGTCACTGAGAGAAATTCTAGAAAAAGCTTGTGTATATGCTAGATGCTAAATTTTCAGTCTAATAATTATGAAAGCTTAGTAGATTGTTTGTCATGATATCTCAAAAGAGATTGAAAATGGGTCATGTTTGGTCAAAAGACTCAGGTGAGCGACTTTAGGGCCATCATGGCCCTCTTGTCATAGATAAATTCTAGTATTTTAGCCACATTTAATTTATTGTGTGAAAACATTTTTGATATGAACAAATCTGATATTGTGTTGTTTGATTGAGAAGTTAAAATACAGATCTGATCATCTTGAAATAGCAAAAGTAACAGTGGACAAATTCATTCAACGTTCTGAAAAATCTCGATTTTCCAGCAGCACGGATTATAGCTCTGCCAACAAGAAAAGAACTTTCATTTAATTCATCTTAACAGAATTTCTTAAACTTGTCCAAATTGAAACCATTTGTATACCAAAATTTAAATGTCTTTCAAAGGGTAAAAGACATTGTGGAAAAAGGAGAAATTACTGGTCAACAGCATTTTCTCCCTTTCCCCACAGTGTTTTCACAGCTCTCTTTCTAAGGGTTGTTAAAAGTTGGGATTGTGTGGGAAAGGGTTAAAATGACAGATATACATGATGTGATAAATGAGATTTTTTTCTGTAGTTCTACTTTTACTTGGAAAAACTTGAAAGTGAGATTTTCAATTGCTGGCAGAGTGGTGCTGAGATGGTGATCCTTAATTATCCATCCTCAGGTCCATAAGGAGAGAAGAGCTGATGTACCCTTGACCAAACAGTCCTGTGGATTCCTGAGAGGAATAGGCTTTTGAAAACAACTTGGGAAAACAAGAAAATACTTGTAACCAGTACTTTCTTCTTAACCCACAATTTTTCGTATCCTTTCAAAGACAAAATCCATTATTAGAGGCATCATTGATTTTTGTTTCCAACCTACGTAATGGGGGGCAAGTCTAAAAATTTAGTTAACTGAAAGAGTTAATAAAAATCTTCTATTTACAGGCTGCTGCTGACAATATTCTGTCTATGTTATGGCATCTAATGGAAGCTGGTCTAGAAGAACTGAAGTTATTGCAAACAGCTATATTACTGATCACCACAAATCTTGTTGTGCAGCATGAAGCACTGGCAAAGGTAAAGTTGTTCTGATATTCTTTTTTCCAAAAAAAAAGGAGTAAACCTAGCATTTGTTTTTTTATGCATTTCCGATCCTAGGTTATTATCTATAAAATGGTATGGAAGTAAATAAATTTCGTCAGATTGTAACAGAACTGTAAAACCAATGCTCTGTATTGAAGTCTGGTGCCGTATGACATTTATTTTGTAGCCTCCAGATTTGAAAAAAAAAAAAAAGAAATGCATAATTAAAAGAAGGATATATACTCAAGGGATAAAAAAACGCAGGGTAAACTTTGAAGATGATTCTAGGTAAGACGTTGAATATAATGCTCAATATTTTTAAGTAACATTGAAGATTAATCCATACAGAACAAACTGAAAAATCAACGATTTGTATCTGGTAAGAGATTTAGGAGTAATTGAAGGGAATTGAAAGAGAAATCTGAAATCGAAATGGACTGATTGTGGGAACTGGCTTGTCAATTATCGGGTATGTCCTCTGTTCGCTCTCTCCACAGCCCTGATTCTCCTAGGCATGGAGTTCATGAGTGAGTTTATCATCCTCATTGAGATGTTGTCCCATTCTTCCAGTAGGGCTGCTCTCAGTTGTGCCAGAGTAACAGGGGGAGGCTGGCATCATCGAACTTGTCTATCCAGCTGGTCCCGCAAGTACTCAATAGAGGATAGGTGGGGGCTGTATGGCAGCCAATCCAGTGGGTGGATATTGTTGTTAGTGAGAAAGTTGCTGCATGGGGTCGAGCATTATCCTGCTGGAATTTGAGGGTTGTTTTGCTGCAATAATGGGACAGCATGGGGTCGGAGGATCTCATCTCTATACCTAGCGGCAGTTAAATTACCCGCTACCACAACCAGTGGTGATTTAACTCTATGTGAGATTCCTCCCCACACCATAACCGATCAACCCCCAAACCTATTCCTTTCTACTACTCAGCGGTCGGCAGAACATTCTCCACGACGTCGGTATACACGACGTTGACCGTCTACTCGAAACGGGGTGAACCGGGACTCATCAGTAAACAAGACCCGCCTCCACTGCCTCAGTGGGAATATTCTGGGGGCATGTGCCACTACCCAAGCCATACGACGCTGGTGACGAGCAGTGGTAAGGGGCAGACCTACGTACAGGTGACATGCATGCAGACCAACTTTACGCAATTGTTTCCTTTCAGTTTTTGCATGGATAGGACAGTTATGAGTACCTATGGTATAAAGGGCAGATTTAGTGGCAGTAATGTGCCAATTGCGCAAATGCGTGAGACGAATAAACCTGTCCTGACGTTGTGACGTTACACGCAGATGCCCCAGACCTAGGTCTGTCAGCAACCCGCCCAGTTACCTTTAGACGTCTAACAAGACGTTCTACAGTGCAAACATGGACACTGAAATGTCTAGCAACCTGTATTTGCCTTTGACCTTGCATAGTCATCGCAGTGGCCAGACTCCTCTGAACTTCCTTCAGCCATGCCATGCCATTGTTTAATGCTATCAGAAGTTAATCAAAATATCGGAAAATGATGTGTCTCTATGAAGACTACCTAATGGTATGAGGAGCAGTGTAACTCAGTGTCACAACGCTCCTGTGGACGAGATTTTCCCGTTTCATGCTTTCCCTGGAAGACATCGTCACGCAATACCATAATGCAACATTTGATACAGGACCACATGCACTGTAACCTAGAGAGTTGCTTGACTGATTTTCATTGTTTTTTAGGGATGGGATCAATTACTAATTTTACTAATCGAGTAATCAGTCGCTCTTTCGATCGAGTACTCGAAAGGATATGTCGACTTTTGACGGAATGTTTTCAAGTCACCATTCCGAGGTATAGGCCTAGTGTTATCATATACATCAATAGGCTAGATACCAAATAGGGAGTTGGACATTATACACTTTGAAATTAAAATAGAAATGGGTAATGACTGGAACATGCGCAAAAAAAAAGTCTGGTTCATTTAGTCAATTGTTACTTCTTAACCTGGTAGACAAGTGAAATTGAACTTTCAAGCTAATAGTGAAACAAAATTTTGCCATTTCAAAGACATCTTTAGCAGGATAAATATCTTCGTATAGGGCACTGTAGATCTAAGATCAGACTGCACTGTCTGTGCAGTTTGATCACCTACACGGCCTGAAAAAGTTCGCGCTTAGCAAATTCTAAGGGTTAATTGTGAATGTAAATCGTTTCCTTTACCTAGCAGCAGGTGCCCGTAATATTTACACGCACTGTAAAATATATGTTATCAAAATCAAGGTCATATTAAACATCTGGAATGATCAGCAACGACTTAGGCCATCTTTAATTTTTAATTGTCTGTTAAACAAGTTGATAAGCATGTACATACCGCAAGCGTAAAATTAAAATGCCTATACAGTGACAGGTGTTGGTGTAAAAACTTCTGATTTTGGTTGACACCACATTGCTAATTGAAGACAAATTAATTGCATATGGCGGATCAAGGGGGTCATATTTTAAGGTTTTACCGATAATTGACCCTTCACATCACCCTTGTCATCTTTATTTATCTCTTAAGCTTAAATGTTAAGCTAGTTTGAATCGAGAAATCTGGCAGTCGGAAATTTTTTTTTTTTTTTTTTTCACGAGTATTCGGTTACAGATATTACTAATCGATAATCAGACGTCTGATTGAGTACTTGATTAATCGAGTACTCGTTCCCATCCCTATTGTTTTTGAACAACACGTTTGCAAGATACTGCAAATAATGTCACCCTGCGTTTCTTTATCCCTTGAGTATACATGAAAATATATATTAGACAAACCAGTTTTTTGTGCCAAAAATGATCTTACCCCCACAAAAGCATTAGAAATTAATTAAGAGCACAAGAATTAATTCCTTTGATTAATAGAATTTACTATAGATTCACTTTTTAATCCGTTTCTGTTGCAACCTTTATGCCTCAGTAGTTGACTCACCTTGAAAAATATTGTAGTTGAAGCAGGTATTGCTTGTAATAAAACATTGCCCTTTTTCCATTAAAATATTTTTTGAAACAGTATGTTCTTCGTGTGTAGGTCTGAAAGTAGCCTATACAGTAAAGGGTTAAAGATAATTATCATGATTTGGGTTTATATTTCAGGCCCTGGTGTTATGTTTAAGACTACATTTTACAAAAGATAGTACTACCAATAACACAGCTGCAGCAGCCATAAAACAGCTGGTCAGTATTGTCTTTGAAAGAGTGTTGGATGAGGACAAAGTAGAAACAAAAGGTAAACTAGAACTTGCATTCATTTCATAAAGTGATTTCTGGCATGATATACTTTGTAATTCAAACTGATTTTTCAAAAGTTTGTGTACATTTTTAAGAGAGACATTTCTCAGAAGAGCAATTCCTTCATTTGTTACATCATGTTATTAACAAGCTATCTTCAGATTTTCATCAAATGTATCGTTCTTTTTAATAAAATTGTTCTAATTGTGAAATTATTGTTACAAAAACAGCTTACACAAACAGGAGCTAATTTGCCTTATAACCCTTTTACAAAATTAACATAAGAAAGTATGTATTTGCTTATTTTCCATCTGTCTCTCCATCACTACATAATATTATTTTGAAGTGGATCCAGGTGATGTGCTGTGATTTTTTATTTTCTTTTAAATTAAACTTATTTGTTTTACATTGACTGTAAATTAATTTCTCACAACTTTTATTAATCACTATCAACAATTTCTACCTGGAAACCATAACTTGCACCCTGAAGTTGGCAGTTCCAAAGGTTGACCCAG
Source organism: Hippopus hippopus (assembly GCA_946811185.2). NCBI lineage: Eukaryota > Metazoa > Mollusca > Bivalvia > Cardiida > Cardiidae > Hippopus > Hippopus hippopus. The sequence goes on along the minus strand of OX328102.1, from coordinate 7,192,023 downwards.
CTGCTCATGGGACTGGAACCCAGAGTCTTAAATGTGAGAGTTTGATACTTTACTGGACACTACTGTCTTCACACATTCTTTTTGTCAATCTGTGACCAATCTAGCTTGTGTTACATATTTGCTGGTATTGTAGTTTGCAACATGCAACATTGGAAAAGATGTGATAAAGCCTTTTTATATTCTCAATTTACCTACAGAAAAGTTAGAGGACATTTCATCTGATGAATTGAAGATTGGATCAAAGGTTGCTCCAAAATCATTGAGGCCATGTGCTGGAGATGCATATCTACTTTTCCAGGTATGATTAACCCTTTACCACACAGTCCTGGGTTTTAACCCTTTACCAAACAATCCCAGGTTTTAACGATCCTTGGAAAGAAGCCTTTTGAAAACATTGTGGAAAAAGGAGAAAATCCTGGTAACCAGCATTTTCTCCTTTTCTCACAATGTTTTCTACTCTATGAAGGACAAATTCCAGCATTTGAGCCATCTTTAATTTGTCGTCTGCAAATGCTTTCAATTTGCACCAGTCTAAAATTTTGTCGTTTGGTAAGAACCCTTTGGATGCTCTTCCTTTTCCCAAAATGTTTTCTTCCCTTTAATAAGATGAATCCCATCATTCAAGCTACATTTTAATTGTAGTCTGCAATTACATTCAATTTTGACATAGCAAAATTTTAGACTTGTCCAAACTGAAAGTTATTCCACTGACAATTTGAATGTGGCTGAATTAATGAGATTTGTCTGTTAAAGTTAAAAAACATAGTGGAAAAGGGAGAAAATGCTGGTTACCAGTATTTTCTCCCATGTTTTTCAAAAACCTTTTCCCTCAAGACCGTTTAAACTCAGGAGTGTATGGTAAAGGGTTAATAGTAACTTGCTGGGCTTGTACTCCAGTTGTGAGTTTGAATCCAGGCTCAACCAAAACCTTACTCTGGGATTGAATAAAAGGTGCTGACCTAGTACTCATTCCTCAGTTATCCCTGAACCTTGGCTGGAATTTGTGTGTATGGGAAGGCAGCTAGTAGCTTGGAAATACTGTGATATGACTGAAATAATGTTGAAAGTGGTGTGAAACATAATAGTGTCCTTCAATAAAAGACATTTGATTGGCTAGGGTATTCTGTCCTCAGCCAATCAGATAGCTAGTCTAGGAATTTGTAATCAGAACAGAATAAAGGAGGGTTGCTGAATATGGTTCTTTTCAGAAAGGAATATGCACAACTGATTGTATTTAGTTTAGAAATGAGGTCAAGTGTTTTGTTTTTAATTTCAGGATTTATGCCAGTTAGTAAATGCTGATCAGCCATACTGGCTTGTTGGGATGACTGAAATGACAAGAACATTTGGTTTGGAACTTTTGGAAGCAGTTCTGACATCATTTCCAGATATATTTTCAAAGGTAGTACAACTAGTTCTTGAAGGAAAAAAGTACTCTTTCACTACCTTACCAGGTAATTCCATGTTTCACTGACAAAACAATCCCATGTTTCAGTGACAGTCTAAAAACTGTTTTAGGGATTAACTCTTTACCAAACAACAAAATCTTGGACATGTCCAAATTGAAATGAAAGCATTTGGAGACGATAAATTAGAGGTGGCTCAAATGACAATAGTAGTCCTTGATAGGGTAGAAAACATTGTGGGAAAAGGAGAAAATGCTGGTTAACAGCATTTTCTCCTTTTCCAACAATGTTTTCAAAGGCCTTCATTCTCAGGGTCATTAAAAATTGTTATTGTTTGGTAAGCGGTTAATATAAAGTGAGAAATAATGTTATAAGATTTGAGGCTTTGGCTTACTAGGAGGGTAGTTTTTATGGCTTGCCAGGGGTTTAATATTAATATTTGTTGAGTTTTTAGTTTATACTGATTTGTTTCTTGTTTTTGTTTACTCTAAACTAGCACAAAGAGTTCAGTTTCCTGCTAAAGGAGAGGGTTTGTCCCCTGGTGATCAAGCTGTTTTCCCCAAGCCTAAAGTACAGACAAGGGGTCTCATCCCCTCCTTCTCCAGCCCCTGCGGAGAAACCTTTCTTCCCAATAGTGATGAGGTTGTTACGTATTGTCTCTTCACTGATACAGTTCTACTACAATCTATTGGTAAGCTTGTATTTTTAAGAAACTTTTTTAAAGTAAAATGTCAATATATCAAACACAAGAAGTGCCAGAATTGGATCCAAATTGTAAAATTAAAAGTTAAATTGAAAGTTTAAATTTTGTGCAGTCTGATTTTGACGTTCACTGACTACAAAAGCAACTGTAGTTGTGAAAGGTACTTTTTTGGGTTAAATACATACTTGGTTTTGGTAAAATCAAGTGATTGAGAATGCTTTCACTTGAAAGCATTGTTTCCTAAGCCTAAAGAGTATATTTGTTCTGCTTAACATTCATAATTGAATAGTAAACATGGAAACATGTTTCTTCTACAGATAACAGAATGTGAAATCTTTCTATCTTTGCTGGTAAAGTTTCTAGAGCCTGAAAAACCAATGTGGCAGAGATGTTTAGCTTTAGAAGTGTTACATAAATTGTGTGTTCAACCGGAACTTGTCAAGTAAGTATATGACATGCCATACCCATTTTACTTGATTAGTTACACAAATTCTTATGAATTCAAAAGTGTTTTTCATTATTCAGTTAAATTAATCACACTTTTTTCTGGACAATTATGTGGGCTTTAAGGTGTTTTGATGTCAAATTTATTTGTAAATTTATGCCTGTAGCTTAAAATACTCTGTGATCTATGAAAATATACAGTGTTTCCTTGGTTGACTTCAGTATAAATTGATATTACTGCAGTTACACTTTGAAAAAATTCTTTTAGAAGAAGGTTTATCAACATGAATACACATGAAAACATGTAACAAAACTAGACATAATTATCAGCGATTTCTCCTTTTTCTCTTATGTATTAACCCGTTACCACACAATTCCAAATTTTAGGGACCCTACAAAAGAAGTCTTTTGAAAACATTACGGGAAAAGGAGAAATGCTAGTAACAGGCATTTTCTCCTTTCCCACAGTGTTTTTTAGCCTTTCAGTCAAAAAATCCAGTCATTTGAGCTTCATCTAATTTATCATTTGCAAATGCTTTCAATTTGGATGGGTCTAAAATTTTGTCATTTGGTAAAAAGCTAGTTAAATAGAATCAAACTATACATGTTTCTTGTAAGTTTTGAAAAAGGCACCTGATTTAGACATTGCCTCATTACTGCAGTTGAGTGTTCAGTACTTCATCTTGAAAAAGTTTCAAGTATGAAAAATATAAAAAACAGTTCTGTTGGTAAAAACTATGTTACATTTCATCTAATGTACAGTAATCAGCTGTTGGTAAATAACTTTTATTCCAGATCATTTTGTTTATGTTATGATATGAAACCACACTCCACCAAGATATTCAGAGATATGATCAATGGAATAGGAGCTTTCATACAATCACAGTTTATGAACCCACCAGGTGGACCCTCAGCTCAAGGTATTGTCGGTCATATTGGCTGTATTCAATTTTTAAATGATGCAGAGGCTCTTTTTAACCCTAAGGCTGCTGAGTGCAACTAAAGGACCTTTTGTGGACAGTGAAGATCCAAGATCAGGCTGCACAGAAAGTGCGGTCTGATCTTGGATCTACAATATCAGATCAGGAGATATTTTTTCCCCAAATAACTTTGAAATGGCAACATTTCTATGGACTTTAAAGTTTCATGTGAGTTATTTTCAAGACAAAGCTATAGCAGATTAATCAGTAAGAAAGATGGCTTGTAATCCAGAAGTTGAGTGTTAATTTCCTTGCTGGCTAAAATTCTATGAAGGTCATTGCTATGATCATTGCTATGATCGTAGCCAGCATTTACTCCTTGTCCCACAATGTTTTGTACCCGTCAAAAAAATAAATTCCAATGTTTGAGTCACATATATTTTGTCATTTGTAAATCCTTTTAATTTGAACAAGTCTTACATGTTGTTGTTTTGAATAGAATTACCTCTTTACCAAACAAATTCTACACTCTTCCAAATTGAAAGAATCTGTAGACGACAATTTCGAAAGTGATACAAATAAACCGAAGTTCTTTGACATGGTAGAAAATATTTTGGGAAAAGAAGAAATGCTGGTTTCCAGCATTTTCTGGTTTTCCCACAATACTTTCAAAAGGCCTCTTCCCCAGGGTTGTATAATGTCCGGATTGTGTGGTATCGAGTTAAGTAAGCATTATTAAAGTTAGGATGATAAAAGGCCTTTTGATGTATATCACTTACTGGTTAGCTGCTTTTGTTTGCAGTTGTGAAGCCTACAGAGTTACAAGGGAGCCCTCCGTCCATTATAGCTGGTATGCCAGTGGGCAGTGGAATAACTCCTCAGCCGGCCTTTATGTACAGGGGGGTATGGATTCCACTTGTGCTGTCAATACCCCAGGGTCAAACAAGGCCTACTTTGTAAGTACAGTTTTTATATTAAGATTTTAAGTTTACATTTAGCACCTGTAAACCTGTATCAGTGTAGTCTGAAATTTTTGTTTTTTCTTGTCATGTTTTTGTTTTCAGTGTTGTATTGAATTATTTACAAGATGACAAACTTTGGACGTTTCATGTTGAAAGCACTTCCCAACAGCAAATTTGATGTGGCTCAAATTATTTGGCTTTGTCTTCAGAGTGTAGAAATTATGGTTTGGAAAGAGATGTAAGCGACAAGTATTTTCAACTATTGTCTGGCTGAAACATGAGCCAGTTATTTCACAATTATAGTTGCCTTTGTGGCCAGTATAGATCAAGATCAAACTACACAAAAATCTGTGGTCTGATCTTTTATCTACACCATCCAGTTGGCTTGGATATTCTAGTCAAGAGTAAAGTTAAAAATATTTTGGGTATTATTCTACACTACAAAAATCCTGGGTTTATTTCATGCTCAGTAAAACCTGCCATCCTTAACCCTTAAAGTGCCAAATAAACCAGACAGACATTTTAAGTCTAGAGATAACAGCCAAATAACTGCAATTTTAAGGTTGTTTTTGTCCGGAGTGTCTCAGGAATGCAGACAGTATAGATGGAAGATCAGACTGCACGTTTTGTGCCTCTGATCTTGATTTACACTGGCTACAAAGGCAACTATAGTTGTGAAAGGCGCTTTAAGAGTTAGTATTCTTTTTATGATTTTTAGCTTTTATAATTGATGTACGAGGGCCATTCAAAAAATATGTAGACACTGCTGATATTTATACATGGGCTCGATTGAAATTTATAAAAAATTGGTATAGATAAGGTGCAACTTAATTTCAATTCATTAATTAACATGGTTATGATATCCTTACATTTTACTCAAAACTATGGCTGTTACAGCAACGGAAGTTTAGACACACGGCGCAACCCACAGAATATTGACATCTGATTTTTTTACATGGCATGACTGAGCTCATATCTCCTAATATACAGTGGCAAAATGTAGTAAAACTGTGCATGCATTTAGCATGATCTTACATCATTGTTTGGGTTGAATTTCAATGTCAAATTTGCAAGGGTTATTTGAAAACTGTTAATTGACCAAAGCAACCAGATTTGTTCTCGAGAAAAAATATAACGTCCAAAGCCACGGAGCAACGTCTGAAGATAAAGTTCTGTGTTGCACTGGGAAAAACACCAGCTCAGACAAGAGAGATGCTGGAATAAGCAGAGCTGAAGCCAAAGGTGTGCCAAGCCCTAGCCTACAAATGGTATAGACATTTTCAGAGGGAAGAACATCTGTAGAGGACGATATAGGCCAGGGAAGAAAGTAAAAAAATTGACAAGAAACTTATCAGCAGCATCAGCAATGTGATGAATGCAACAGAGGAATAGCTGGGACAGAAAAGAATTGGTACAAAAACATTTTCCAGTAATGGATCCACAGGTAGAGACATTGTATAGAGTGCACAGGTGAGAATTTGGAAAAGCTGTCGGGTGCGTCTTCGAAATGATGTTGATAATGTCTGGCGACGTAATTTATACTGCCCCGTTGTCACTATGGTAATGTAGCATAACATGTTGTATCTAGACAATCAGCAAACCGATGGCCAAGATATTTTAGACCTAGGCTGTAAAAAGTTTTGGCTATACTGTATTAGAAAGTCATGAATATATCACGTTAAGCAGCTTGCTAATACGGCTTGTCTATGTTATTTTTTAATTGCCCTCGTATAATATTGAACTAGCTTCTGGTTTTGTGCCCATCTGTTTTGTGTAAATTGATTATTTAGGGCAAATGGACTTCAGTTCTACTGTTAACCCTTTACCAGATGACAACATTTTAGTCTTGTCCAAATTGAGGGCATTCGAAGATGACAATTCAAAAGTGACACAGATTTTGAGATTTGTCTTGGAAAGGATAGAAAACAGTGTGAGAATGGAGAAAATCCTGGTTACCAGCATTTTCTTCTTTTCCAACAGTGTTTTCTGAAGCCATCTATATCTGGCTCATTTAAACTCTGGATTGCGTGGTATAGGGTTAAGTTGGCTAATGATTTGTTATAGACATTTTTTGTAGGCAAAATAAATCAGCTATCAGGTAAGAAATCATGGGTTGAAAATGTGGGCTATTGTTGGAAGGTTTGGTATTGGGTTGTTTCTGTGAATGCATGACCATTTGTTTGTTATTGTAACTTCTGCTAGATACTTCATGTTGGCCAACAATGTCAGTAGGTCATTTGAGAACATATTGGTGAAACACTTATGTCCCAGTTTAACCCATTACTGATTACTGTACAAATACACATTTCTGTTCCCCAGCAACTGCCAATGTTTGGAAACATTTTGAAAATAGGAGCAATTGTTTGCATAAAGAATTTGCTTATTTTCTCTTATTATTTTCTTTACTTTTGAAAAACAGTAATTTTCTTCCATACAAATTGTTATCCTTTGTGTCATTTGTTTAAAGTTTTTTTTAGGTCTAGAGATAGACTGTGTACAAATGGATGAACTTTTTTACAAGCAACAAATCCTTGAATCCTAGAAACTGACAATAACTGCAGATGAGAAATTCAAAACTGGCAGAAATGAACTGCAGTTCTCTGTTAAAGTAAGAAACACTGTTGGTTAAGGAGCAGATGCTGGTTGCAAGCATTTTCTCCTTTTTCCAGAACTTTCTAATAAGCCATGTTCTCAGGATTGGTAAAACTCTGGATTGTGTGGTAAAGAATTAAAGATTTGCTGCTGATACAGTAATTATTCATGCTGAATTTAGTAGTATGCTAGATGAGTGTTTTGTGTTGGAACTTTTATGCTGTTCTGAGAAAAATAGGTTTACTTTCAAGAGTGAATAATTATACTCATTTCTGTGATTATCATCTGCTATTTAAAGACATTTAGTAAATATAGCCACAAAGAATTGGTGAGATATTTTTCCAAAGTGTTTTGAAAACATGGAAAAAACCAAACTGTGTATGTCAAAAAGTCAGACTATCCTTGAATATAACATAGACTAGTCCATTGCATGGATGTTAAACATCTATCATAAAGATGCATTGATCTGTAAAAGGTCAAACAATGATATTGTCTTTGTGAGTGACATTAAAAGACACCAAACATTGCAGTTTTAATTGTGTTTTGGTTAGAATATCTTCAAAACAAAAGATGTGGACAGTTCAAGCAAAATGTCATGAAGGTTGCAGTAACCAGGTCTTTATTGCTGAAATTTAATGTGTTTGTTTAAAGTACGGGACTTTTTAAGTTAAGGTTAAATTTGTAGTCAAGGTCAATAATTTGTATCAGAGATAAAAGATATAAATTTTGCATCTTTTTGGAAATAAAGAAGGAAATTAATATTAGATGAAGCCTATGTAATTTTATATACTTATTTTAGCAACAACAGATCGGATACTTATCCCCTAGTGTTTTCCTATGAGAGATATAGGTAGGGCCTGGTCATGTGACTTGTTCTCATGCTGTAAGAAGTGCATGATGGGTAGTCGTTTGAATTGATTGATGAATAATGCATTATTCAGCCTGTTCTATTCTGCTTAAAACCAAAATATTCAAAGATGTCCAACTCAGTGCCTTGCTATCCAAACTGCCATACAGATATAAATTTTTACAACCCTGCTAAAGGCAGGTTGTGAAAAACATCATGGGTAAAGGAGAAGTTGCTTGCCACAAGCAGCTGCCCCTTTTCCTACAATGTTTTCAATATCATTTAAGAAAAAAGACATTTTCTTTTTGTTTAAATATTTTCCCTTTATGTCTTGTGCTTTCCAGTGGAATATCTAACAACTGTTAGTTGACCTGTTGTTTTTATGTGTACTTTTTCCTTCTTTTTTGAAAATTTAATACATTTTTGTCACAAGAAGAAAAGATAATGGAGAGAGAGAGATAAAAGTTTGACATGTTGAAAATGCAAATGGAAGTATGAAAAAAGCATGGTGATAAGCTGTTTTAATATCTATTTACTAAAGTTATCCTGAGTATGCAAGAGCAGATAATCCAGGGAGGATGTTAGGATTTTCATTATACAGAAGCAGAATTTGTACATGCTGGGTCTATTCTATTAACTTACTACAATACAAACACAACTTTCCCCTTAACAGAAAACAGCTTTTCAAAACATCATGAGGAAAGAAGAAAGAGCTTGTTACAACATATGCTCTTTTCCCAAAATGTGTTTCCCATCATTTGAAAAGGATATAATCCTTTTACTTGAAAATTTCTCTTTGGTATCACATATACATGTTAGTGGTATGGCTATTGTATTTACATACCCACTAGATAACACTGAAGTCATTTAAAAAGTTGCATAGGGGACAGTGTAGGTCAAAGATTAGACTGCATGTATTGTGCAGTATGATTTTGATCTACACTGGCCACAAAGGCAACTATAGTTATGAAAGGCGCTTGAAGGATTAAGTCCTTTTGAACATCAGTTTGAAGGTTATTGATTTTTGACTATATATTATCATATATATACTGACCAGTTGTATGCACTTTTGAAATGTACAAGAAATACGAATGAAGGAGTGACCATGCTCTGTCTGAGGTATTAAGATAAATTGTCAGAGATTGACCTTTAACAAGCCAGTAACACTGTTGTGGCCTTTAGATGGTCAGTGTAGAACATCAGACTGCATGTAAAGTACAGATCTTGGATCTGTACTGTTTGATGTTATGAGTAAAAATAACAGAATTTGGTTTTTCTTTTGCTGGAAATGTACATTTTGGACAGTGTAATGGAGTTGGCATTACCAATGCTAGTATTACTAACATCTAATAAGAATGACTTGAATCTCCTTAACTTGCAACTGATAATAGAACTTATTTTACATTTTTTTCTTATTTTTTTTTTCCAATGATGCCTTATTTTAGAAAGCTTTCTTGACCAAAATGTAAATTGAAATTCCAGACATTGTGGATCAAGGACCAGTCTTGTAGATGAAGAACCAGGTTCAAAATTATGTGGAGTGTGATCTTGATCTACATTGAGCAAAAGCTCCATGTATTAACTATAGCATGCCAGAGTTAAGAACTATTATTATTTAGCATTTGTTATTTGTATTTGATATACGAATTTTTCAGAACAAGTTTTACACTATGCTTAACTCTATACCAGACAAAATAATGTAAGACTTGTCAAAATTGAAAGCATATGCAGATGACCAAAAAAAAAAAAATGGGACTCAAAAAGTTTAACTTGTTTTGGGAAGAGTAGAAAACATTTTGGGAAAAGGAGAAAATGCTGGCTACTAGCATTTTCTCTTTTTCCCACAATGTTTTCAAAAGCTTTCTTTCTCAGTCAGGGTCATAAAAAGTGGGGACTGAGTTTTTTCTTGTGGCAGAAATTGTCAATAGGTCAGATTTGAATCATTTTGCCTTGCATGTTTTGAGAACAGTTTGTTATGAAGGCACTTTGTTACACTAACATTATAACAGAACAATAGTTCCAATACCATTCTGTTTTTAAAGGGATGACAATAAAATGATATGTGGACTAATTACTCATTCTTTTCTCATACAATCCCTATTCTTAATGACCCAAATGAAGACTTCAAAACAATGTGGAAAAAGGAGAAAATGTTGGAAACCAGCATTCTCTCCTTTATCCACAATGTTTCCAACCTTTCCAAAGCAAGTCCAAAATTTTTTGTTTGGTAAATGGTTAAAGAGTATTTATGTTTTATCATGACTTACATTGTCTGTAAAAGCCATTCAAGTTATCCTTGGCAGTGTACTAAAGGACAAAATTCAATATGCATCCAAATTGAAAGCATTTGTAGACAAATATTGCTCCTATGATTGGATTTAGCTTTGATAGGAAAGCTCTGTGTGAAAAGGAGAAACTGCTGTTTACAAGGTAAAGGGTTAAGGTATTACTATTGACTTGACTCAATAGATCTATCTTCTGAAACAAATTTGCAGCAGAAGACTGTGATTACTGAGATTATAGGCATGAACTGATTTTTCATACATGAGTAAATGTGAAAATATTTTGGCAAAAGAGATTTTTTTTTTCAAAAGTAGTCTTCTGCACACCCCTCCTCCATTTTTGCCCCGCCCCCACTTTAACTCTTTACCACACAATCCCGACTTTTAACGACCCTGAGAAAAAAGCCTTTTGAAAACATTGTGGGAAAAGGAGAAAAGGTAACCAGCATTTTCTCCTTTTACTACAATGTTTTCTGCCCTTCCCAAACCAAATTTCAATTTTTCAGTCACATTTATTTTGTCATCTGCAAATGCTTTCATTTTGGACCAGTCTATAATTTTGTTGTTTGGTAAAGAGTTAAAAAAATTGCCTGCAGGAGTTTATGGTGAATTTGCTAGAAATTTAGTATCCATTCCATCTCTTCAAACAGATTCCTTTCTGTTTAGTTGTTCATTTGTATTCTGTAACCTCTTAGATAGCAAAGGTACTGTAGTTGTTAATATGTTTTTTTTTTCCCATAAAACATTTTACATTCTTTAAATATTATTACTTGTATTTTTGTACAGTTTAGAGATGTTAGACAAAGCTGAACCCCCAAGTGTTCCTGATGGGTACGGGCTGTCTGTTGGATTTTATTGCCTGATTGAGATTGTGAAAACCATTCAGCTGATTGTCGAGGGAAACCCTGGTATACCATCACAGCAAACTGAAAGTAAACAGAGAGATGGCAGTGATACAGGTTTTGGGGATAATTTTACACAATTTCCTTCATTAACTCTAACAACACAATTTTGGCTTGCCCTGTTTGAAAGTATTTGCAAACACCATATTAAATGTGGCTCAAATGTCAGGCTTTGTCATGATGGAGTTTAAGACATACTTAAAAAAAGAGAAAATGATGGCTGCAAAATGCTGGTTGCAATCCACTTCTCTTTTTCCCCCACTAACAATTTCTCCCAGAGGCTTCCTGTTCAAGGTGGTAAAAACATAGAATTTCTTGGTAAAGGGAAATAGTTAAGGTACTTACAGACTGTTTTTAGACTTACCACAAAATAATGGGAGGAAAACAAAGGAGACATATTCATAGAAAAGGAAAACATAATTGGGGTGGGGCAAAACTTGTAGTAAATACAGTTAACCACATGGAAAAATCAGTTACAAGTAGTTTAATACTTGATATCTTATGAATGTTTTTCTTTCTAGAGTTTGATACATACCAGGCATTTTTGTCTTTTTCTTTGAAATAGAAGTCAAGCTTATAGTAATATTTCCTACAGTGACAAGTGGGACAGCATTCCCACTCAGATAAAAAAACGTCCAGGAAAATATATGAAATTCAAGACTTCAAAGAAAATTATCAGAATACCATTTTTATCCCTTATTGTCATTGTGGTTTGTTCTGTGAGTTATTCTTTTTTTTTTTTATGTACTTTCAGATGAAGATAGAAAGTTGTATGAGGAACTGATAAACTCCTCCTGGTGTGGAATGTTAGCTGCCCTTGCTTTACTATTGGATGCAAGGTAATTTAATTTTGTCTAGTCATGTCATTTTTAGACTGGGTATACCGTTGTACTGCTGAATAAATGGGGAAAAAAAACGGTGAAAGTTGTTTGCCGAATTACAAATGTTGCAATTTGAAGCACATTATTGTAGTTTCAGAGCTGTTTTGGCCAGTTTGTTTTAAAGAAATTCTGTTGTTAACATCAAAGATCAAACCGCACATTCATAGCAAAAATTTGGGCTTGAATAACGCTATTCATTTCTTTCTTTGCCAAGCTGTTTGACTCATCACTGAATAAGAAGGCCTCTGAAAATTAAGTAAAAAAGAACAAGTACTGTTCAACAACATGTTATAGTTTCCACTGTGATCTCATCAAGGGCAAATCTGATTGTTTTAGCAACATTTAATATAAATTGTTATCTGCAAATGAGCAGTGCTCTGTGAAAATGGTGGGCTAACCCTTTACCACGCAATCTTAAGTCCTAACAGCCCTGAAGAAGAAATCTTTTGAAAACATTATGGGAAAAGGAGAAATGCTGGTAACTGCCCAGTCAAAGATAAATTCCATATTTTGAATCACATTTAGATTGTCATCTGCAAATGCTCTCAGTTTAGACATGTCTCCATTTTTGTCGAGTGTTAAAGAGTTCAGTCAGTTGTTAGACTAAATGGGTTTTATGGATCCATAATTATGTGATGACTTGCTTGGTATCATGCAGTTTGGAGATGTATTTAACTCCCTTTTGCCAGAGTGCTGCTTAACCCATTACCACACAATCCCTACTTTTGACGACCCTGAGAAAGAAGCCTTTAGAAAACATTGTGGGAAAAGGAGAAAATGCTGGTAACCAGCATTTTCTCCTTTTCCCACAGTGTTTTCTACCCTTCACAAAACAAGTTTCAAATTTTCAGTGACTTAATTTTTCGTCTGCAAATGCTTTTGATTTGGATAAACCTAAAATTTTGTCGTTTGGTAAGGAGTTAAATGTTTTTAATATGTATAAACCTTTAATTTTGTCAAAGAGTGAAATACTTCATCATTCAGTTCTAATATGAAAAGAAAGCTGCCTTGTTACTGAATTATGTGTATGTTGTATTGTCTGCAAGCATTAAAATGTTACTTTTTCCCTTTGTGCAGTACGGATGAGAGTGCCACAGAATCTGTGTTAAAGTGTGAAGAGGCCTATGTGAGTCTGTGTGGTAAACTAGACATGCAGACACCAAGAGACGCCTTTATTACAGCAATCTGCAAGGCTTCTTTACCTCCACACTATGCTTTGACTGTTCTGAATACACAAGGTGGAATACCACAGAAAGGTATGGACATTTTTAGTACCAAAAGTGAAAACAGGAGCTTTTGTGAACATCATAGATCAAGATTAGACTGCACATTCTGTGCAGTCAGATCTTGGATCCATACGGTCTAATTGTTTAGTCAAGCAAATAAAAGGAAATTCTACAATGCTTCTCTTCCTCCACTCTGGCTTTATGTATCCTGAATAGGCAGGGTGGAATACCACAGAAAGGTATTGACACTTTAAGTAACCGAAAACCGGCTTTTGCAAAACTGCATAGATCAAGATCAGTCTGCACAGAACTTGTGGTCTGATCCTGTATCTATACCATGCACTTATTTGGTAAAGCCTATAGGATAAAAAATCTTTCTGAGTTTCAGAGGATTGTATTTTAGCCAAAGAGAGGTCAAGTTTATTTATTTGGCACTGACAGAGTTATAGTAAAGGTTGCAGAGAGTGGTAAAGAAGCTAGTTTGAACTATTTGGTGCGCAAGGGTGACTAAAATGTTACTACATTTTCTACACATACCTGGTGCATAAGCAAATCTTCTTTCGGTTCATTTTTGTCATTGAAATAATGACATATTATGAGTCATGCTCTGTGAAAATTTTTTATATGTATAAAGAACTTTCTACCTTTATAATTCTCATGTTTTTTGAACCAAATGAATCCATATTATGTACTGACTCGCATGGTATAATATACTGCAAAGATGCATTAAACCCCCCTTTCCACAGAGCACAACCCATATGAATTATAGTAATAACCCCAAATAAAAGTCTTATATGAGCCATGCTCTGGCAAAAGGGGGCTTAATGCATCTTAATACATGATACCAGGCAAGTCATCACATAGTTATGGATCCACAATAGCCACTTTTTTAACAAACCACTAAATCAGTAGGTACACTGGTCCTTTGACATACAGAAAATTGACCAATAGCGAAAAGTATCGGCCCAGGTCAGCCTGTGCAGACTGCGCAGGCTGACCTGGGTTGATACTTTTTGCAGATGCATTAAGCCCCCTTTTCAGAGAGCATGGCTCATATATTTTTTACTACAATTGCAAGTTTAAGTCATGTGCTAGATTTGGTGAGTTTAGCTAGGAGAATCAATGATAAGACCTTGTACAACTTTGATAAGGGTAAAATAAACCCCATAAGTAAGATATCCAAAATACTAACAAAGCAGTCAGATTGAGCAAGCTTACCTGATATTCATGGTCAAAGAGTGCTTATTTCTGTGGAATAAGTTAATGTTACGGACTGAATTAAGTTTTTAAATTCTTTCTATTATTTAGGAACCAAGATTTTAAAGGAAATTCTCAAGATTAGAAGTATTTTGCAAGTGTGAAACAAATTTTCAGTATTATTTCAACAATTTTCTCTCCTTATTCTCAGGTCACATCAGACAAATAAGCCAAGACCTGGCAACCCAGCAAGCAAGTAACACAGAGGCTGTGGAGAGAAGTCAAGTGGTTGCTGTAGGAACACCTTTACCCACAGCTGCCCTGCCTGTTGGGGCTCATCAGGGGCCTGTTATGGTGAATAATGATAGATATATAGGCATTGGTTATCATCTATTTGGCCAATAGTGTGCAATACTTTGATAAAGTATTTCTTAAACTTCAACTCTTTACCAAAAGACAAAATTTGGACTTATCCATATTGAAAGCATTAGCAGAATAGAAAGTAAATGTGATACAAATGATGAGAGTTGTCTTTGAAAAAGTAGAAAGCATTTTTGGAAAAGGAAAAGAATGCTGAATATACTGGCTTTTTCACCATTTTCCACAAAGCATTCATTCAAAAGCTTTCTTCCACAGGGTTGTTAGAGCAAGAGTAAAGAGGTAAAGAATTGGTAGAGAGTTTAAAGAGGAGAAAAAACCTTGATGGCTTCCAAAAACAATAATCCAGTCTGTTTGGAATAGAGACACCTTGAATGATCAAGGTTGTCTTGGAATTTTTTATTCCATTAAAAGTGATGACATGCTTTCACTTACTGCTTCCTTTTGTATGGTTGTAATGGAGAATTATTTTCTTATTCACATTAATTCTATCTTTCAACATTTCTTTGTACATTTTACAAGATATGGATGCAAAATACTGTTAAAAAAGCACACATACGGTTTGGTACAATTTTGTCAAGATTATGCTGTTGAAATACATAAGTTTTTCGCAACATGAATTGTTTTTCATCTAATTGTCACTGAGTTTACATATACCTTTTAACCCTTTACCAAACAATCCCTGGTTTTTACGACCCAGAGGAAGAAGCCTTCTGAAAACATTGTGGGAAAAAGAGAAAATGCTGGTAACCAGCATTTTCTTCTTTTCCCACAATGTTTTCTACTCTTCTAATGTCAAGTTTAAATTTTTGAGTAACGTTTATTTTGTCGTCTGCAAATGCTTTCAATTTGGACAAGTCTAAAATTTTGTCGTTTGGTAAAGAGTTAAATAAAAGAGTTTGGACTTATAAAAATCCAAAACAGTTGCAGGTGACAGATAAAAAGTGGTTCATATAGTGGAAAATTGTCTATAAAAGGGTAGAAAACATTGCAAAGAAAAAGAGAAGGGAATATGCTGTGACCAGCATTGTCTCCTATTCCAGTTGTATTTTCAAAAGCCTTTTTCCTCAAAGTTGTTTAACTCTATACCACACAATCCGGACTTTTAACGACCCTGAGAAAGAAGCCTTTTGAAAACATTGTGGGAAAAGGAGAAAATGCTGGTAACCAGCATTTTCTCCTTTTTCCACAATGTTTTCTATCTTTCACAAAACAAATTTCAAATTTTCAGTCTCTTTTATTTTGTCGTCTGCAAGTGCTTTCAATTTGGACCAGTCTAAAATTTTGTCGTTTGATAAAGAGTTAAGCTTGGGATTGTGAGGTAAAGGGTTAAAGCAAATTAGCTAAGGACAACTCTGACAGTATCCTTGTGAAATACAGATGATCAACATAAAATGAAAATACATGTATGGATACGTTTGCAAACATTGTGGTTGTAGGAGAAATTACTCATTATGAGCAATGTCTGCTTCTGCCGCAGTATTTTTCAAAATAGTCATTTGCAAAGTACAAAAAGCCATCTGCAGAAGATACTAAGGTAACTCCTTATCAAACAATTCTGTGTTTTAAGGACACTGATGAAAAAGGCTTCTGAAGACATCATAGGTAAAGGAAAAAGTGCTGGCTACCAGAGTTTTCTCCTTTTCTCACAACGTTTTGTATCGTACTAAAGACAAGTTTTATCGACATTTGATTTGCCATCTGCAGATGCTTCCAATATGATTTGAGTCAGAATTACAAACCATTATTTACCAAACACAGTTATGCTACAAAGCTGATAGATATTTTTGTATTTTTACAGCTGACAGCCAAGAACATACAGTGTATGAGATCATTGCTAAGTGTTGCACACTGTAGAGGTGGAATCCTGGGATCTGCATGGCATCTTATACTGACAACTCTGCAGGTAACTCTGTCACAGCAATCTTAGACTGAGTAATGTAGGAGTTGATTCCCTTGTATTCCCTTGTATATCCTCAAACCTTTGTCTACCTCCTGAATCATCCAAATACAGTGGCACCCCGTTAGAACGAACTTCGCTAAAGTGCTGACCCTATTATAACGCGGGTGTCCTATGGCTCCCAAAATTTCGGGGGGGGGGAGGGTTTGACCATTTTCGAGTCTGATCGGAATCCAGCGGTGCTCTGATAAGAATCTTCAATGTAAAAACTAAACCACCTATTGACCAAATACTGATGTAAAATCGATACCGTGCATATAATGTGACAATTTTTCACACCTTTACCTTTCCTTGTTGATTACTTTTATCACCTATGGCTGTGCACAATTGCTTTGTTTGACAAATACACGCGCAGTAGGTAACAAAAGGACTTCATCCCATAATTGTCCTTGCATAAATTACAAAATCTTACATTATATTATACAGACTTTACATCTATATGTCTGTATGTAGATCGTTAATGGCAATATCTTATGTTTCATAACTCGCAAATGTATTCAGACACCCTTAATGTTCGGACAAGTTAAATTATTGTCAAAAAATATTTTATGTCAAGTTCTAACTTCAGATAGTCCGAATATTAAGGAATAAAAAATATTTGGACAGGCTGAAAAATATATTTTTCAAAACATGTGACATTTAATTTTTGGAAAATACTCCAAGTAGGATGATCGGCTGCATGGTGAACGCACAATTGTACATCGTGCGTAAAACCGCCATGTACATGAAACCTTCAAGAGTCAAGTCGACCAACAGTAATTCTCAGTCTTGAAATTACACACACACACACAAGAAATGAGACACTGAGTTATTTTTTTATGTAAGAAATACCTCTTCACAGCGGACCGAGAAGATTACGATCAGAGATCAGACAAGACATTTAGTCTACAGTCTGATCTTGATCTACAGAGGCCGCTACAGGAACTTAAGTCTTGAAAGAAGCGTAAGGGTTAAATCTTTCTCAACTTTTCGGTGTTACGTAAGCAGTTTTGCCATTTTTCACGTTTTCTAAATGCACCTTCTGCAGAAGCATGAAAAGTCGTTCAAGAGAGGGAAATGGTTGAAGCCCTGTGTTGTTCCCATGATTACAAAAATAAAGCATTGTTGAATACAAAACCTTGTTTCTTTTCTTCATTTATCTTTAATTAATCCATTTAACTTTAGCATCAAATCATGCATTTTTTTTTTTTTTTTTTATCTCGGTCACAACAAAATTTTTAGAAAATGGCCGAATGACTCTTTCTACCGACTACACAATATACATGTGATTCGACTGGGGTGTTCTAGCAATAATCATTGCGATACGCAGAAGGGCTGCATCAGAGCATGTAAGACAGGCAAGATACTGGCTTACTGCGTGGTTGTTTAGTTTTGATTGGAGGTCAGCCCATAACCAGGTGTAAATTCTTCGGGCAAAACAGTTGTAAGTGTGTACGACAAACACTTGCACTTACAACCCTCTCGCTTTCAATTACTGGCGTGTTACGTCATACCCCTAATGCAAACTTTACTGCAAACATTAATTGTGTGAAATCTTTACGGATGGAAAGTTAAATGTTTATGGTCGTATTTCATCATTCACTACTCATGGCAGGATGACATTTTTTAACTCTTTACCAAACTACAAAATTTTAGACATGTCCAAATTCAAAGCATTTGCAGAGGATGAAAAAAGTGAGCCAAATTTGAAATCCGTTCATCGAAGGGTAGAAACAATGTGGTGAGAGGAAGAAATGCTGGTTTCCAGAATTTTCTCTTTTTTTTCTACATGCTTTACAAAAGCTTTCTTTCTCAGGGTCGTTAAAGTGTGGTAAAGGGTTCAAGTCTTTGCGGACGGTGTAGATAAATATCAGACTTCAAAGAACGTGCAGTCTGATCTTTGATCTATACCATCCACAGGTGAACTATGATCAAAATCGTATTTGTAGAAAGCTACTTCTGTTTTGCCTAAAAATGGTAAGAACATACTTAGGGCCCGTTTATTTCAAGATAGAAGACCCGTCCACACAGGATCTATATTACAAACAGTTTAGATCCCTCCACCGCAGTCTAATTTATAAAACCTGCCGCACATTGTTTTTTCATTTTGACTTTCTTCATGTATGGGGGTCTTGTCTCGTTTGATTATTGAAAGAGATTTCGTTAGTCATAGTCAATTAGGGTTCGTTATACAATCGTCAGCATGATTGAAAAACATGGCAGCGGCACCGTCTGCAATCCAACATGATACAGTTTTATTCAATTTCGGAATGAACCTGGCTAATTCGGCAAAACAGCGGCTGAATAATTTCTAATAAAAATGGTCCTAAAGGTAAAATAAGTTCTTTTAAGTAGTTGTAATGTTGTTTGAATGACCAGATTTGGTAATAGGCACTTACTAGGTTCTGGCAATGGTAGGCGGATGGATCACGGGTGTGGGGGTGTGTGTGTGTGTGTGTGTGTGTGTGTGTGTGTGTGTGTGTGTGTGTGTGTGTGTGTGTGTGTGTGTGTGTGTGTGTGTGTCAGCGTTATATACTTAACCCCGGATATAACGCTGTTGTCGATCGTGGCTCCCACCGACAGCGTTATAACAGGGTTCCACTGTACATACATAAACTGTGACAATTTTGACCAAGGTCAATTAAAGTACAGTCTGGTCTTGGATTTACACTGTCTGACATTTTTGTGAGATGTCATGCCTGACTCTCTACCAAACAATTCTGAATTTAACAACCCTGAGTGCAAAAGGTATTTGAAATGTTGGGAAATGGAATAATTCCTCATTACAAATAGATTTTCCTTTGATTACATTATATTTCAAGTCTGTCAGCTGTTTAAAGCTGTCAGAGTGAAGGGTGTTAAAAATTGTAGTAGTACTTTAGTGGTTAACCCATTACCCCATATGCTGTTTTAGAGCTACTTTAATTCTTGGCCTCCACAGAAAAGATTTAATTTGTACCAATGTAACACTTGTTAGATAAAAAGCAAGAAAGAGTCTAATAGCAAAATCACTATTTTTTAACAAAAATCTCAGTAATTTTAATTACCGTAGCTAGAAGAAAGGTAAAAGGTGAAAGGTTTAGGTAATTCGTTACAACATAAAGACAGACTCTTTCTTGCTAAAATGAAGATTTATAATTGAGCCATGCTCAGACAAAAGGGAGCCTAATGCATCCCTGATATACATGATACCAAACAAGTCATAACATAATTCAGGATCCGTTAAGTCCATCTATTGTAACAGCCGACAGAATCATAAGGTACACTGGTCCTTTAACATGCAGAAAATATTCCAAAAGAGAAAAGTTTCAGCCCAGGTCAGCCTGTGCGGACTGCGTAGGCTGACTTGGGTCAATACTTTCTGCAGATGCATAAAGCCTCCTTTTCACAGAGCATTGCTCAATTCTTGTACCTCAGTTTTAGCTACCCTAAAGGAAACAGCCCAAGAAAACATGATTGCAAAAGGAGAAAGTGCTGGTAACAAGCATCGCCTCCTTTTCTCACAATGTTTTCTAAACTTTCAATGACATAATTTGAGTTAAATTTATTATGTCGTCTGCAGTGCTTTGAACATGGTTTTAAAAGTATAAATTTTGTGGTCTGGTAAAGTGCAAACTTTTTACCAAATAACATACTTTTAACATACTTTTATACCAGTCCAAATCAGAAGTAATTGTAGACAACAAATTTAAATGTCTCTGAAATTATAGGATTTTTTTCTGGAAGTTGTAGAAAATGTTTTAACCAGCATTTTTATCTTTTCCCACAATGCTTTGAAAATTCACATTCTTTTTTTTTCTCTAGGGTAGTTAAAACACAAGATTTATACCATAATATGATTTAGAAAACATACTAATGCATGTTATGTGTGTGTGATCATTGTGAGAACAAAACACGGTTATTTGAGAGACATTTTGTATTTGCCCTTAACCCATTACTATTTGCCAGACAACAAAATTTTAGATCCATCCAAATTGAAAGCATTGACAGATGGCAAATAAACTGTGGTGCAAATGATGGGATTTGTATCAGAAAGGGTAGCCAGCATTTTCTCCTTTTCCTGAAATGGTTGTTGATAAACCCTTATAATTTTTATATTAATCTTGCCTTAGTCCAGAATGTCTCAGCAAAAGAGACAGTGAAGATCAAAGATTAGACTGCTTATTCTGTGTTGTCTAACTTGAGCTATACTGGCAGCAAAGGCAACCAAAGTTTAAAAGGGCTTTAAGGGTTAAAATACTGCATAAAATGATATAAGCATCGTCAATCAGTAGTAATGACCTAGATATCCTAATTTAAGGGCTCTTTTTGCAAGAATACTGTAAAGATATCCAGCAGTGTATGACTATGATCAGACTGTATGATCTGTGCAGTCTGATGTTGATACTGCACTGTCCCAAAATTTATAAAGGGTTAACCCTAAACCTTTGTTTTTCAACTGTAGTTGCTTTTTGGGACAGTGTAAATCAAAGATCAGACTGCACATTTTTCCAAGACATGCTAGATTAAATCAACCTTGAGATTGCAATTATTTGGGTCACATTTTTTTATTTAAAGTATCTGCTGGGTTTACGAGGCCCTCTAAAGGTTAAGATCAGGTTAGCTTAGTAATTCGGTTAAGTACCAGTTTATGTGTCTGCTTGTCAAGAAACCTTACTTATTTTAAACTCTTATCAGTCTAACTTCCTTTCTAGGAGCTGTTGTATGGTGTTAATAATAGGATCAGACTGCACAGAACATGCAGTCTGATTTTGGACTTACACATGTCATTTTTTTGTCTGATATCCTGGTAAAGATGGCTTTGAATTTGCTGAAGCAAGACTGAGATATGTGGTTTTTAAGAGTCTGATAGTTAATAATGAAAAACAACACATCACTTTTTTCCCCGTGGAAACCTTTGGATCTAAATTTCACAGAAGTTCAATGATCCCTCCTATAGAGGAGTAATTTTTACCCTATTAGCATACAGACAGTTTTCGTTAGACTTTCTAAAAACTTGTGAAAATTAATGACACATGTTACAAACATTGGAAGGAAAAGAAAATATCATTTTTTCAACTGTGCTTAATGCCCTATGATTTTAACAACAGTACATATGTATTTCTTCTTTTCTTCAGCATTTGGTATGGATACTTGGGTTAAAACCATCCAGTGGAGGGGGGCTCAAGGCCAGCCAACAGATAAATGACTCAACCAGTTCTGTAATCACAACAGCAGTGATGGCTGACTTGCCTGTATTGTCCTCCATGCTCTCTAGACTCTTTGAAAGCTCACAGTATGTTTAAATATTTTAGTTTTCCTTTGTAGTCTATTGGTAATTCTAAAGCATAATTGGCCACACGATCACAGAATTTCAGATTTTCCCATATTTGAGACTATTTGTACACAAACTACAAAATGTGCCTCACATGATGGGATTTACCTCTATAAAGAAAGAAGGCATTTTCTCCTGTTTCTAGGATGTTTCAAAAGCTTTATTCGTAAGGGCCACTAAAACTCTAAATTATTTGGTAAAAGGTTGAACTGTTAAATAAATTACATGAAAATTGCCAGCGAATAGTAAAACCCAAATAATGTGATTATGAATTCTTTTCAGTTTTTTTCTCTTTTACCCCAAAAACATATGATATCAGACATTGCAGATCTAAGATAAGACTTCTTGTTCTCTGCAGTCCGATCTTGATCTATACTGTCCAAAAAAACACAGTGGCACTAAGCAGTCTAAGGGTTAACTCTTTACCACACGAGAAAAATTTAAACTGGTCCAAATTGAAAGCATTTGCAGACGACAAAATAAATGTGACTGAAAAATTGAAATTTTGTTTGGGAAGGGTAGAAAACATAGTGGGAAAAGGAAAAAATGCTGGTTACCAGCATTTTCTCCTTTTCCCACAATATTTTCAAAAGGCTTCTTTCTCAGGGTCATTAAAAGTCGGGATTGTGTGGTAAAGGGTTAAGTTGCTTGTATGCATAACATAGATCAGGATCAGACTAAATGGAACAGGTGGTGTGATCTTGGATGAATATTGTCTATTCTTTGTTTACATATTTGGACCAGAAGTGCCTACTTCTTGCTTCATGACATTCCTTGCTCTTTGACAAAATTTATTTTTTGACATTGTCTGCAGATGATTTTAGATTTTAAAAAGTTGAAATATGATGCAAATGATTATGTAAATCTTTTATCAAACAATACTTAAGGAAGAAGGCTTA
Source organism: Hippopus hippopus (assembly GCA_946811185.2). Taxonomy (NCBI): domain Eukaryota; kingdom Metazoa; phylum Mollusca; class Bivalvia; order Cardiida; family Cardiidae; genus Hippopus; species Hippopus hippopus. The sequence continues at coordinate 7,169,131 of OX328102.1, read as the reverse complement.
AAAAAAAAAACGGCATGGAAAAAGTGGATGGTTAACAGTATGTTCACCTTTTCTCACAATGTTTTTTACCCTACAGACAAAATCTTGTCATTTGTGCCACATTTAAGATGTCTGCAAGTGCTTTGAATAAGGACTGGGTTTGAATTTTTTTGTCTGGCAAAAGATCAATTTGTAGGCTAATTGATTTTTCATAAAATAAACATGACAAAATTTTGTATCTTTTTTAATTATTTGTCAGTGTCTGCTTCTTAGATACATATCTTTGTCCTGCCTTCTAATTTTGTGTCTCAACACCTTTGCCCAAGCAAATAAGTGGACAGACTTATCCATTCAAAAAATGCAGACTTTGCAATTTGAGGGCTGATTTTGTCTGAAATTTCACAAAGTTTTGGAGAGTGTAAGTCAAAGATCAGATTGCATATTCAGTGCTGCCAGATTTTGATCTACACTGTCTGTAAAAGTGTCCTTAGCTTCTAAAGTATTAACTCTTAGTGTCCTGTGTGACTCAGTAGTAAAGTGTGGTACTCGTAACCTGGAGGCCCCAGGTTCGAGCCGCACTGTGGATCCACTGTGTCCTTCGTGGGAGCATCCTTGGGCTACTTTAGAGCCCTAGCTTAGTACTGGTAAAACCCAGGAAATACATGAATATGTGAGCTGTTGCCGTGATATGACTGAAATATTGTTGAAAGCGGCATAAAACATCATTCAATAGATAAATTAACTCTTAACCAGATGACAGAATTTTAGAAGTCTCCAGATTGAATGTATTTGCTGATTACAAATGTCGCTTTAACTCTTTACCAAACGACAGAATTTTAGACCTGTCCAAATTGAAAACATTTGCAGGCAACAAATTTAAGGTGGCTCAAATGGTGGAATTCGTGGTGATAGGGTAGAAAACATTGTGGGAAAAGGAGAAAATGCTGGTAACCAGCATTTTCTCCTTTTCCCACATTGTTTTCAAAAGGCTTCTTTCTCATGGTTGTCAAAACACAGGATTGTTTGTTAAAGAGTTAATGATGAGCTTTGGCTTGGAAAGTGTAAAAACTTTGTAGGGAAAGGAGTAAATGCGGGTCTCCATTATTTTCTCTTTTTTCCAAAAGTGTTTTCTAGAGCATTCTCCATCAGGTTTGTTTCACATGGGATTGTGTGGTAAAGGATCGAAACAATACCAAATAAATGCATGTTTTCAAGACCACTATGATTTCTACCTTTTAGATGAAAGATACTATTCATTGACTCACAGTCGGTTCAATGTCTGTATATGCTTTCAACTTGGGACAGTCTAAAATGTCATGTGGTAAAGAGTTGACTGTTTACCAAAGGAGAAAACTTTAAACTTGTCCAAATTGAAAGCATGTGCAGACATTAATTTGGTGAAGCAGATGGAATTTGTCTTTGATAAGGTAGAAAACATTGTGAAAAAAGGAGAAAATGCTATTGACCAGCATTTTCTCCTTTTCCAACAGGGATTCGTCCCCAGGGTCATTAAAACCTGTGATTGTGTGGTAAAGAACTAATGTTTTCAAAATGGGATGAAGTAGTCAACAGGATTAAGTGGATTGGAATTGTCATTCTTATTGTCTTTTTTTCTTTTCCTTTCTTTTTTTAGATTCCTAAATGATGTTGCTCTACATCATCTGATTGATGCTCTATGTAAACTGTCAACAGAGGCCATGGAATTGGCTTTTTCCAACAGGGTAAGTGGTGTACATGATAGTCTGAAGTCTTTAATAGGCAGCAAAGTTTAAGACTTGTCTAAACCGGAAGCATTTGCAAATGACGTCTTACTTGGCTCAAATGGTGTAATTTGTCTTTGAAAGGCCAGAAAACACTGTGAGTGAAAGAGGAAATGCTTGTTGCTAATTTTTTCATGAGTCCTCCATCTTAAGAGTTGTTATAACTTTGGTTTGTTTTGTAAAGGTTTAACCCTTTACCACACAATCCCGAGTTTTAACGACCCTCAGGAAGAAGCCTTTTGAAAACATGGTGGGAAAAGTAGAAAATGCTGGTAACCAGCATTTTCTCCTTTTCCCACAATGTTTTCTATCCTTCCCAAAAGAAATTCAGTTTTTTTAGCCCCATTTAAATTGTCGTCTGCATATGCTTGTAATTTGGACAAGTCTAAAATTTTGTTGTGTGGTAAAGAGTTAATCCATGACAAAAGCAGTTATTTTTAGATTTTATAGTGCTTTTGTGATTTCTGAGGAAACTACCATCAATACATGTTTAATACTTTAATGCACCTGAAAAAATAGTTTCAAAAAGAGAAATTGCTCATCATGAGCAATTTCTCCTTTTGTCACAATATTTTTTCCTTGAGCCAGAATGAGTTTTTTTTTGGGGGGGGAAAAAAAAATCTGCTGCAATCAGGAAAAAAATTGTGCAATTAGTAAAGCTGTATTGTCAAGAACATTATGGTTAGACTTATGCCCTTTTTGCTCTTACACTCTCTGTTGCCTTTTTTCTTTCCCAGTATTTCAAAGGGTAATTTTCAGCCTTGAGACTGCAGCAGAATATATCAAACTGACAAAAAACAGGACAAAAAAACCCAAACATTGGCATAATTACAGTTATGTATTTCCCTGCTCGGAGCATTTTATTTGGTTTCTTTTCAGCGTGAACTTTTGCAGGCCTATTATCCCTCATAAATTCCAATATTTTTTTTAAACCGTGTCGTATGTTGGCTTTATTTCCTGGAATTCTTCCTGGTTAACTCTCCACGACGACAAAATTTTATACTGTTTCAAAATTTAAGGCATTTGTAGACAAAAATAAAAAAAAAAAAATTGATTTTTTCTTTGAATGGGTAGGAAACATTGTGAGAAAGGAAGAAAATGGTGGTAATCGGCATTTTTTCCTTTTCCCACAACGTTTTCAAGGTTTTTTAAAACAAGGGACAGTTTTTTTAACTCTTTACCACATAACAAAATTTTAGAATGGTCCAAATTGAAAGCTTTTGCAGACGACAAATCAAAAGTGGCCAAATTGACAAAATTTATTTTGATAGGGTAGAAATGATTGTGGGAAAAGGAAAAAATGCTGGGTAGAAATGATTGTGGGAAAAGGAAAAAATGCTGGTTACAAGCATTTTCTTCTTTTCCTACAATGTTTTCAAAAGCCTTCCTCTTCAAGGTCTTTAAAAGTTGGGATTGTGTGGTATAGGGTGAAGGCATAATACCTTTTCACCTGCAGACAACCTTTTTTTGTCTGGCATCGAACAATTTTCCCTAATGTGTAATGAGTTTTGACTTGAGGAAGTGATCCTTTATGCAGAGGGAAAAATGTCGACTCATTTCCAAAAAATCCCAACTTTACCCGGAAGAAGAAAGCTTTTGAAAACATTGTGAGAAAAGGAGAAAATGCTGGTAACCAGCATTTTCTCCATTTCCCACAATGTTTTCTACCCTTCTAAAAACAAACTTCAGATTTTGAGTAGCATTTAATTTGACGTCTGGAAAAGCTTTCAATGTGGACTAGTCTAAAATTTTGTTGTTTGGAAAAGAGTTAAGGGCAGAAAAAAGCCAAAGCTGCTTTTCCATAATGTTTTCCACCCTTAATCCTTTACCACACAGTCCAAAGTTTTAACAACCTTGAAGAAGATGGCTTTTTAAAACATAGTGGGAAAAGGAGAAAATGCTGGTAACCAGCATTTTCTCCTTTTTCCTCAATGTTTTATACCTTGTCAAAGACAGATATCAGTATTTGAGCTACATTTAATTTGATATCTGCAAATGTTTTAAATTTGGTGGCATCCAAAATTTTGTTATCTAGTAAAGAATTGAACTCTTTTCATATGATGACTTGTCCAAATTAAAGCATTGGCAGATGAAATACTAAATGCAGCTGAAGTGATGGTTTTGTCTTTAAAAGGGTAAAAACATTGTGGAAAGAGGAGAAAATACTGGTCATCAGCATTTTCTACTTTCCCCACATTGTTTTCAAAAGGATTTTCCATGGGGTAAGTTTTCCTGTAGAAGAATTTAATCAGTGATCAGGTTTTGTTTGAGACACATTTTTTGAAGATTCTTAATTTTTTGCCAGGAAAAAGAAAAGATTTTATGTGGCTTCTTGCTTTCTATTTGAAAGAAACATTGTAATTGAGTTAGAAATAGAACTGAGCACCAAGTTTTAGTAATCAAGAACTCGGTCACATTGAGATTGAGTTGCCAGAGCACTTGGAAGACATAGATGAATGGTCAAGTTTTTCTTTACAGCTGACAAAATTTTAGTCATGTCCAAGTTGAAAGAATTAGCAGATGATAATCATGATTTGTTTTTGAGTGGGCTAAAAAGGTGGGAAAAGGAGATTGCCGGTTACCAGCATTTTCTATTTTATCCACAACATTTTCAAAAGCACTTTTCATTAGGGTCATGTAAAAGCAGGATTGTGTGGTTATCAAAATGCATTTCTCCATTTTTATCTTGCAAAGGTTTCTATATTTTCAGTATAGAAAATACCTCATTGAAATTTTCAAAACGTCAGTCTACCGCTTACCTTACAGGTTATTTTATACTGATTCTTTGCTATTACTAGATACATGTAGGAAAAATATTGTTTTTCGCTTAACCCTTTACCACATGAACCCGAGTTTAACGACCCTGAAAAAGAAGGCTTTTGAAAACATTGTGGGAAAAGGAGAAAATGCTGGTAACCAGCATTTTCTCCTTTTTCCACTATGTTTTCTACCTATTCATACGTAAAATCTATAATTTGGAAAATAGATGAATTGTTGTCTAAAAATTCCATCAAGATGGACAAGTCTAAAATTCTGCTGTGTGGTAAAGGATTAATTCTTAAGAACAAAATTTTAGAGTAGTCCATATTGAAAACATTAGGTGATGAAAAGTTGAGTTTGACTGTATTGATGCATTTTTAGGTTGAAATAGTAGAAAACATTGTCTGAATGTTTTCAAAAAGGCTTCTTTCTCAGGGTTGTTACAACACTGGATTGTTTGGTAATTGGTTAATAACTAAATAAAGTACATGAAAATTTCTAGTCAGAAGTGATATTGGAAGTAGATCAAATATCAGATGGTACATGCACAACAGTCTAGTCTTGATGCACACTGTCTGCATTGAATTTGGCTTAGCAGTATAGGAAAAATTAGGTATTGATCTTGAAATCAAATTTCTGTTCATTGGAACATGCTCCTTCCCACATTGTTTTTCCTAACCCCACCTTCTATAAGGACATAAAATGTTCTGTTTGTGTTTTTAGCTCACCTGAGCACAAAGTGCTCATGGGGAGCTATTGTGATCGTCCTGTGTCCGGTGTCCTTCGTGCGGCGTCCGTCATCAACTTTTCACCTTGTGTACGCTCTGGAGGCCACATTTTCAGTCCGATACTCATGAAACTTGGTCAGAATGTTTGTTTCAATAAAATCTCGGAGGAGTTCGAAAATGGGTCATGTCGGGTCAAAAACTAGGTCACTAGGTCAAATCTTAGAAAAACCTTGTGTACGCTCTAGAAACCACATTTTCTGTCAAGAACTCTTGAAACTTGGTCAGAATGTTTGTCTTGATAATAGCTCAGGCAAGTTTGATAATGGGTCATGTGGGGTCAAAAACTAGGTCACTAGGTCAAATCTTAGAAAAACCTTGTGTATGCTCTGGAGGACACATTTTCAGTCCGATACTCCTGAAACTTGGTCAGAATGTTTGTCTTGATGAGACCTTGAATGAGTTTAAATTTGGGTCATGTGGGGTCAAAAACTAGGTCACTGGGTCAAAAATTGGAAAAACCTTGTGTACACTCTAGAAGCCACATTTTCAGTCTGATACTCTGTAAACTTGGTCAGAATGTTTGTTTTGGTGATATCTCAAAAGAGTTTGATAATGAGTAATGTCGAGTCAAAAACTAGGTCATTTGGTCAAATCTTAGAAAAACCTTTTGTATGCTCTAGAGGCCACATTTTCAGTCCAATACTCATGAAACTTGGTCAGAGTGTTTGTCTTAGTGATATCTAAAAATTGTTTGATAATGGGTAATGTCTGATCAAAAACTAGGTCACTAGGCCAAATCTTAGAAAAACCTTGTGTATGCTGTAGAGGCCACATTTTTAGTCCGAAACTCTTAAAAGTTGGTCAGAATGATTGTCTTGATAATATCTTGAAAGTGTTCGAAAATGGGTAATGTTGGATCAAAAACTAGGTCACTAGGTAAAATCTTAGAAAACCTTGTTTACTTTCTAGAGGCCTCATTTTTAATGCAATACTCATGAAACTTGGTCAGAATGTTGGTCTTGCACCAGTTTGCAAGTGGGTCATTTCGGGTCAATAACTCATGAAAATCTTTGTAGAATGTTTGTCATAATATCTTAAAAGAGATTGAAAATGGGTCATGTTTGGTCAAATGACTCAGGTGAGCGATTTCAGGGCCATCATGGCCCTCTTGTTACAAATTACCACACAATCCCAAGGTTTAACAGCCCTGGGAGTTTAGAGTATTGAATCATTGTGGGAAAATGAGAAAATACTGGTAACCAACATTTTCTTTTCATCCATCACTGTTTTCTAACCTTTCAGAAACCAATCCAATCACTTGACCCACATTTAATTTGTTGCCTGCACATATTTTCTATTTGGACCAGTCTGAAATATTGTTGTGTGGTAAGGACTTAAAGCAGTAACAAGGAAAGTCATGATTCTTTCTAAGAAAACAAGGTGGGTGTAACCCTTTACAAGAGGAAAAATGCAAGACTATTCCAAATTCAAAGCATTTGTAGAAGACAAATTAAATACGGCTCAAAAGATTGAATTTGTCTTTGATAAAGTAGAGAAAAAACACATCAAAAGCCTGTTTCCTCAGGATTGTTAAAGCTCGGCATTGTTGGATAAAGGTTTAACTCTTTATCAAACGACAAGATTTCAGACTAGTCCAAATTTAAAGCATTTGCAGACGACAAAATAGATGTGATTTAGAATTTGAAATTTGTTTTAGGAAGGATTAAAAACGTTGTGAGAAAAGGAGAAAATGCTGGTTACAGTGTTTTTTAAAGGTTTCTTCTTGAGTGTCATTAAAAGTCGGGATGGTTTTGTAAAGTGTTAAAGCAATAATAGGGAAAATGTATGATACATTTCTAAGAAGAGCATGTGCAGTTAATAGGTTTATGTGAGGTTATGAAGTGTATCAGACATAAAGCTGTTTTTTATAAGACAACACTTGAAGCAGTTTTTGACCATATGAAATTGAATAAACCCCTACACCCTTTTTCTAAATGACTCTTGCTTTCCCCATCTTGAGAGAGAAGGGTTTTGAAAACATTGGGGGAAAAGGATAAAATGCTTGTAATCAGCATTTTCTCCTTTTCGTTTAATGTTTTTGTACTCTTTTGAAAGCAAATCTCATCAATTGAGTCACATGTAATTTGCTGTTTGCAATTGCCTCCAGTTTTAACCCTATACCAAGTGATCCCAAAGTTTAAAAAACCCTTAGGAAGAGAGCTTTGGAAAACATTATTGGAGGAGAAAATGCTGGTAACCATCATTTTCTCCGATTCTTACAATCTTTTCTATCATTATGAAGACAAATCTCAGCTTTTAAATCTCATTTAATTTTTTGTTGTCTGTAAATGCTATCAAGTTGGACTAGACCATTTGCTTACTTAAGAGTTAAATTTTGTGGTGTGTTAAAGAGTGAACACATGACTGACTAACTGTAGACATCTTTTGTTTTTGCAGCAGACTGCTTTTGTAAACATTGTTGCAAAAACTAAAATGCCTTTTGTGGGCAGTCTTTCCTTTTTCATAGCTTTTTCATATGTATTAACCCTTTATCTCGCAACCTGGAGTTTTAACAACCAGGAGGTAAAAGGCTTTTGAAAACATTGTGGGAAAAGGAGAGAATGCTGGTACCCAGCATTTTCTCCTTTCCCCACAATGTTTTCTACCCTATCAAAGACAAATCCCATAATTTTAGCTACTTTTTATTTGTCGTCTGCAAATGCTTTGAATATGGACAAGTCTAAAATTTTGTGGTATGGTAAAGAGTTAAAGAGGTAAGTAACATGACATGGACAGTTCCAGTTAAAGAGTAGAATTTAGTGTGGTGTCCGTGGTCTGAGGTAGAGCGTCGGCCTCGTATCCTAAAGGTCCCAAGGTCGATACCCGGGAGCGGGTGTCAACTTTGGGGTTTTTCATTGGCCCACATATTCGGCGCGAGTACTGGTGTAGTTCCCAGGAAGCAGAATCGAGAGAGATTAGTATAAGTTGCAAGAACTTGTTTCTCAATCGATGTAAAATAAATATGTTTAAACTAAAGAGTAGAATTTCAGTTTTATGGTCATTTTGTCAGTATATCTCACTGAATATCATAACAGTGTTGATCCAGAATCAGACTGCATGACTTTGTGCAGTCTGATCATCATTTATATCTTATAAATACAACTGAATAAGTTACTAGCAGGCTAAGGTAAAATCTATTATTTATTACATGTTCACACCTGGTGACTCCTATAAAACTATAGCAACATATTAGGAATTTTTTCAGGAGTGACATATTTTATCAGAAATTTTTATCAAGTGTTAGCTTTTGACATGCCAAAGGTTAATCAAGGAGCTTTTTTCATTTTGTAGATCAAGATCAGAAAATACAGAATGTGCATGCTGATCTTAGATCTATATTGCACTTACTTACCTTTAATCACTTAACCCTTTATCACACGACAAAATGTTAGACTGGTCAAAACTTAAAGCATTTGCAGACGACAAATAAATCATGCTCAAATGGCAAGATATGTCTGGGATAGGATAGAAACATGGGATAGCAACATGGGAAAAGGAGAAAATGCAGGTTACGATCATTTTCTCCTTTTCCTACATTTTCCAAAGCTTTATTCTTCATTGTCGTTAAAACACAAGATTGTGTGGTAAAGGCTTAACTCTTTACCACATAACAAAATTCAAGACTTGTTCAAATTCAAAGCATTTGCAGACGACAAAATAAATAAGACTAAGAATTAGAAATTGGTTTTGGGAAGGGTAGAAAACATTGTGGGAAAAGGAGAAAATGCTGGTTACCAGCATTTTCTCCTTTTCCCACAATGTTTTCAAAAGCTATCTTTCTCCGGGTCGTTAAAAGTCGGGATTGTGTGGTAAAGGGTTAAGAAAGCTGACATATTCAGCTTCAGATTGACAATAGTTTGGGTCTATCCCTCTGACAATAAAATGTTTGTAATTCTCGCTAAGTCCTGGAAGCATTAATGTAGCAAAACATGGTGGCTAAAGGAAAAATTGTTCATTATTATGAGGTTTTATTTTTTTGCCACAACATATGCACAAAATGTAAGCTGCTTTTGCCATCTATTTTTTAAATGTGAGTAATATAAAGGTTTCAGTATGTGATAAACTTTGGTATTGAAAAACAAAAAGTATGACCATCCTGTTAGAAGCTAATAAGGCTTTTTCATCAAGTCAGAGTTTCTGGTACACCCGAGATCTCATGGGACACAAAGTGTGGTAGACAGGAGTGGAAGGAAGAAAACACTTTACCTGAAACAGTGTATTTTACAACTACCGTACAATTGGTTGTTTGACCAATGTAGATCAACATCAGACTTAACAAAAAGTGTAAAAACAAGATGTATGAATATTTTGTTAGGAATTAATAAGGTTTTTTCATCAAATCGCAAGTTATTGGCACACCTGAGATCTCAGGGGATACAATGTGGTAGACAAGAGTGGCCAGGGAAAGGTATACTTTGCCCTTAACAAAACAATTCTGAGGAAAAAGGCTTTTGAAAACATTGTTGGAAAGGAGAAAGTCCTTTTAATCAGCATTTTCTCCTTTTCACACAGTTTTCTACCTTTTCAAGGACAATCTTCAAGGATTTGAGCAACATTTTATTTGTTGTCTGCAAAGTCTTTCAATATGGCCAATTCTGAAATGATGATCCTTAAAAATGCCTTTCACATAACATTGTACAGTTGTATTTGTGGCCAGTGTAGATCGAGATCAGACTGCTCAGAAAATGCAGTTTGATCTTTTAATCTTTGATCTGCACTGTACGCAATTCTGAGGTACTCTTGGGAAAAACAGCCTTGAAAGTGCAATTGTTTTGGTGTTTATATCCCACTGAAAATGTCAATTAAGTTTATTTGGTGTTCAAAGACATAAAGAAGAAACAATACTAAAGGAATGCAAAGACATTGATATGAAACAGACTGAACTTAATGACCCTTGTGACAAACCTGTTCTATAGAACTCTTTTAACCCTATACCACACACTCCCAAGTTTTAATGGCCCTGAAAAAGAACACTTTTGAAAACATTGTTGGAAAAGGAGAAAATACTGGTAACCAGCATTTTCTCCTTTTCCCACAGTGTTTTCTACCATGTTAAATACATGTTTCATCATTTCAGCCACATCTAATATGTCGTCTGCAAATGCTTTCAATTTGGCCTAGTCTAAAAATTTGTCGTTTTGTAAAGAGCTAAACATCATGGCAAATGGAGATTTTGTACATGATGAGGAATTTCTTTATTTGTCATTCTTTAGATTTCATGTGTGGATGAAATTCCTGTTTTGTCTGCTATTTTCTTTTAGTTTTGAGAACCTTGTGACCAATTAAATGAGCAACCATCTGGTTAAATGTGGTAAATGTGTGATTTGCTGTACCAAGCAAGTCATCACATAATTATGGATCCATAACTTCTATTTTATCTAACAACCGGCTGAATGCTTAGGTAGACAGTGCAGGCCGATGTGGGTTGATACTTTTTGAATATGCATTTAACCCCCTTTTCACAGAGCATGGATGAAATTGAATTTTTTTTTTGTCTTGTCCGAAAATGACTGGGATAATGCAAATAAAAAGGATCTGACATAAGTTGGCATTTTAAATGAAATTTCATTAAAGGAGTCTGGAAAAATGTTATTGAGTTGAGCCTTTAATGGACAAAAAAAACATTTTTTCAAGACAAGTTTAATAAAATTCGACCTTAAAAGCTGACGTAGTCAGATGCTTTTTATCACATACTGATATCTTGTGAATTATAGGTCAGAATATGCAAAAAGATGCTATTGAATGAGACAGAACTTAATTCCTTGACACTATTGTAAAATGATGTCACTTAGTGACATCATGTAATGCATAAATGTCAAATAAAGAAAATAAAATTTTTCATAGCTATATGGCACCAAATAAAAAATAAGGACAGGTATACTGTAAAAATTACTTTGATTGTAATATGTAACTCTCTGTGAGTTAAGTTTCTTTTTTTTAGAATAATCTTTCACAATTTAAATTTTTTAGTTCATCTGAGCATGAAGTGCTCAAGGTGAACTTTTGTGATCATGCTGTGTCAGTCGTATATCATTCCTCCTGCATCATCCAGGCATCAACAATTACCTATTCTGCACTCTAGAGGCCACATTCCTAGAACAATACTTATGAAGCTTGTCAGAATGTTTGTCTTGATAATATCTCAGACCAGTTGGAAATTAGTTAATGTCAGGTCAAAAAGTGGGTCACCAGGTCAAATTTTAGAAAAACCATGTGTGTAGTCTAGAGGAAACATTTTCTGTATGATACTCATGAAACTTAGTCAGAATATTTGTCTAGTCATGTCAGGTCAAAATGTAGGTGTCTGGGACAAATCTTTGAAAAGCCTTATGTTCGCTCTTAAGGCCATTTTTTGTCCGAGACTCATGAAAATTTATCAGTATTTTCATCTTGATAATATTTTTAACACATTTTAAACTGGGTTGGATCAAATAGTAGGTCACTAACGCTCATATGTTTACATCATCAGAACCAAGATGTCTTTAAGTATATCAATCCTAGGTGACTTTACTGAGGTGAGCACTTTAGGACCAACAGCCCTCTTGTTTATTAAATCTTTTTTTTTTGTAATGAGTAAGTCTGTATGTGCTACTGTTGAAGTGCATAGGTATGGCGCACAGGGAAAGTTGCTATGAGGCAAATCAAAGGTTAAAATTGTACCAATAATCTGTATTGTTCTTGAAAAATGTGCATTACCCCTTTATCCCTTTGTTGTTTGGTAAAGGGTCAAGCACTCCATGTACCCATTACTTAAAGTTTGCTACATGCAGAATTATCAGAATCACATTTTACGATTTTTTTTTAATTAATACCCTAACAGGTTTTGGATGAACTTGACTTTGGTCTGGTTATTGAAAACTTTGCCAAAGAAAATGCTATGGCAGTATGTAAAGGTTAAAGTTAAACTTTTGAAGATGAATTGAGATCAGAATATTATGACGCATAATGTAAAGGTTTTCAGGTGCATATTGCTCTCTGATGGTTCTCCTTAAAGCACTACTAAGTCTTTTTCGTTTTACAGTATACTTACATCTCTATGTCAGAATATTTTTCTTTCATTTTGTAACTGTTTATCACTAAACAAAACTGTAGACTCTTAGACTCCGAATTAGAGGCATTTGCAAATGACAGATTTAATGTGGCTATGATAGGATATTTCTTTGAAAATTTTTGAAAGGTTACCAGCATTTTCCAGGGGTTTTGCATGGGTCAGTGGTGAAGTGTAGGACTTGTGACCTGGAGGCCCAGGGTTTTAACCTCACTGGATCCACTGGGTCTTCATGGGAAATCATGGGCAAGACACTTCAGAGCCCGAGCCTAGTACTGGTGACCTGGAGGCCCAGGGTTTGAACCTCACTGGATCCACTGGGTCTTCGTGGGAATGTCCTTGGGCAAGACACTTCAGAGCCCTAGCCTAGTACTTATGACACCCAGGAGATACATGAATATGCAAGCTGTTGCAGTGATATGACTGAAATAATGTTGAAAGCAGCATAAAACACCTTTCAATCAGTCTATCAACCAGCATTTTCTCCTCTTGCCTCAATTATTCAAAAGCCTTTTTTTTTTTAGCTCACCTGAGCATGAAGTGCTCAAGGTGAGCTTTTGTGATTGTCCATCGTGCGACGTGCATTGTCTGTCGTGCGTTGTCAACTTTTACCTTGTGTGTGCTCTGGAGGCAACATTTTCAGTCCAATACTCATGAAACTTGGTCAGAATGTTTGTCTTGATAGTATCTCGAATGAGTTTGAAATTGGGTCATGTCGGGTCAAAAACTAGGTCACTAGGTCAAATATTAGAAAAACCTTGTGTACGGTCTAGAGACCACATTTTCAGTCCAAAACTCTTGAAAGGTGGTCAGAATGTTTCTCTTGATAATATCTCGGAGGATTTCGAAAATGGGTCATGTCGGGTAAAAAACTAGGTCACTAGGTCAAATCATAGAAAAACTTTGTGTACTCTCTAGAGGCCGCATTTTCAGTCCAAAACTCTTTAAAGTTAGTCAGAATGTTTGTTAGTCAGAATGTTTGTCTTGATGATATCTCAAACGAGATTGAAAATGGGTCATGTTGGGTCAAAAACTAGGTCACTAGGTCAAATCTTAGAAAAAACTTGTGTATGCTCTAGAGGCCACTTTTTCAGACCAAAACTCTTGAGAATTGGTCAGAATGTTTGTTTTGATGGTATCTCAGAGGATTTTGAAAACAGATCATTTTGGGTCAAAAACTAGGTCACTAGGTCAAATCTTAGAAAAACCTTGTGTACGCTCTGGAGGCCTCATTTTCTGTTCAATACTTTGGAAAATTAGTCAGAATGTTTGTCTTGATGATTTCTTGGATGTGTTTGAAAATGGGTCATGTGGGGTCCAAAGCTAGGTAATTAGGTTAAATCGTAGAAAAACCTTACGTGTGCTCTAGAGTCAACATTTTCAGTGCAGTACTCATGAAACTAGGTCAGAATAATTGTCTTGGTGATTTCTTAAATGAGTTTGAAAATGAGTCACATCAGGTAAAAAACTAGGTCACCAGGTCAAATCTTTAGAATAGCTTGTGTAGCTCTAGAGTCAACATTTTCTTTCCAATACTTACGAAAACTTTTCTTGATGATCAATATGATGAAATTGAAAAAGGGTCACATTTAGTAAAAAACTAGGTCGCCATGTCAAATCTTGGAAAAACCTTCTGTACGCTCTAGAGGCCACATTTTCTGTCCAATACTAATGAAAGATGGTCAGAATCTTTGTTTTGATAATATCTACGATGGGAAAATGGGCTATGTTTGGCTAAAAAGTAGGTTACTGAGGGAAATTCTAGAAAAGGCTTGTGTACAAGCTAGAGGCCAAATTTTCAGTCCAATAAATATGAAAGCTTGGTAGAATGTTTGTCATAATATCTCGAAAGAGATTGAAAATGGATCATGTTTGGTCAAAAGACTCAGGTGAGCGACTTCAGGGCCATCATGGCCCTCTTGTTTGGTTAGATTTTCTAAAACACTTGATTGATACGTAAAGGGTTTACTTAGGTTACATACTTGCAAATTTTGAAGGAAAAAGGACATGCACTCTGTAACCCTAAATTGTTGATTTTTCATTAAAATTTTGTGTTGCTTCATCAGGGGTCCTGCATGATTCAGTCATGAAATTATACGATCTGTAAGCTGGAGGCCCCAGTTTTGATCCAACACTAGAATTTTCCTGGTAGTGTCCTTGAGCAAAGATTTGCAGAGCCCTTGACTAGTACTGGTGAAATCCAAGATACACGCTGATAAGTAAGCTGTAATGGTAAATGTAATGACCAAAATGATATTAACAGAACACCCTTGATCAGCCTGTTTCTTTATTTAACTTCATGACATTAATTTATTTGGCAGTGTCAATGTAAAATGTTGCACTAGTGGTACAAACTTTTGATTTCATCAAACACATAAAATTACTTATGGGCCATGGAACTAATCTGTAATTCTTTACCAAAACAACCATGTGTGTTTACTAACCTGAGGAAGATGGCCTTTGTACACAATGTTGGCAAAGGAGAAATGCTGTTTAAGAGCACATTCTCGTTTTCCAACAATGTTTTCTTGTGTTTCAAAAACAAATTTAATCATTTGCGGCGCATTTGATTTTTTCATCAGCAAATGTTTTCAATGTTTTAGACAAATCTAATACTTTTTCTATCTGGTAAAGAGTTAGTAAGCAATTTTGAAGGCAATATGTCTGCCAATATTAATACAGTCTATCTTTTTGTTAGCTAAGCTGTTTTTAGCTCCACTGGCCGAAGGCCAGCGAGCTTATGTCATGGCCCGGTGCCTGTCGTGTGTGCGTGCGTCCGTCCGTGTGTGCGTTAACTTTTTTTTTCAAACTTCTTCTTCGCTGAAACTACCCATCCAAATTTGATGAAACTTCACAGAAATGATCCTGCCATGGTCCTCTTTAGAATTTCTTGAAAGAATTTGATTCCTTCAAAAACTGGTTGCCATGGCAACAAAACTGAAAAATATTGAACATCTTTGAAAATCTTCTTGTCTGAAACCGTAAGGCCCAGGGCTACCAAATTTGGCATGTAGCTTTATCTAATGAACCTCTGTCAAATTCCTTCATATTATAGCCCTGGGGTAAAAATTGGCTCTGCCCCGGAGATCACAAGTTTAACATGGGCTTATATAGTGACTGTAATTTAAAATAGTAATCAAGGGAAATAACTCGTGTTATACAAGATAAAGTTTGTTACTATTTACCTCCCTTGATTATCAAACTGCACTTACACATTATTGGAGTTTGGTATTCAAGTTTTTTGGAGAGGAAATGATCTATTTTAAGGGAGAGTGATTTATTTTGATGCTAATGGTTATGCTCATATGAATGCAATGTTTAATTTAAAATAAGGTTTCTATCACTCAAATTTTTTCAGAACTTTATCTTTCATGCTAATGAATAAACCTGCTTGTATTCACTGACATTATCTTTGCATTTTTGTCTGGTGAGCGGGGTGGAGATTATGTTTTCAAAGTAAGTTTATTACCATACAGACTTTTTATGCTGTATGTCTCTGTCAATGCCATTAATAAGAAACGTTGTGGGAAAAGGAGAAAATACTGGCTGACAACATGTTGTCCTTTTCTCACGATGTTTTTGAAAGCCTTCTCTTTCAGGGTCTTTAACACTTCGATTTGTGTGGTAAAGGGTTAAAAAGCCAGTGGAGAGTTACAGGGCCATCATGCCCTCTTGTTGAAGAAAATGTTGGTATTGTCATAATCCTGTCATAGTCAACATCACATGATTGTGTGTAAAATTTTGACATTTTCTCTTATATCTGTTATTGCTGAAAATTATTTACTTCAAGCTTAGGTTTGTAATTAACTATCAAGTGTGGAACTCATACCAAAAGGAGGTTATCTTCAAAGTAGTTTTGATACAGTTATGCCCCTTTTTTACCTAGAATTTTTATTAAAAAAATAATTGCAGCTAGGAGTTAACATCTGCATATGATGCTCTTAATTTAGATCATATATAATTGTTTCAGGATACAAAAATTGTAATTGAACAAACATTCTTTTGTACGGTTAAGCAAATTGATATTTATTTTATAATCTTGAATCTTACAGGGCATGTACTTTTCAGTGGATAGTGTAGGTCTAAATGTGTTTGAGCCACTATTTTTGATGAGGCAAATCCAAATGACAATTTGCATGTATCACTAGACCATAAAAGCATTGTGACAAGTAAAGAAATACATTATGAATACTGAATAACCTACCTCTTCAATAAGCCAGGCAACTGGAAGTTAACAATCATATGCAGAGTTCTAGAAATGCATAGAATGTGGAAATGTACCTGCACTAAGCAAGCATCTGTCTCTAGCATGCAAAATTACTTCCAGTTCTTGGTTTTTAGCTCCACTGGCCGAAGGCCAGCGAGCTATTGTCATGGCGTTGTGTCCCTCGTGCGTCCGTCCGTCCGTAAACTTTTTCTTTAAAAAACTTCTCCTCAGAAACTATTGACTGGATTTTTACCAAATTTCACAGGAATGTTCCTTTGGTGGTCCTCTTTCAAATTCCTTCAAATAATTGTGTTCCATGAAGAATTCTGGTTGCCATGGCAACCAAAGTAAAAAACCTTTAAAAATCTTCTCCTCCCAAACCGCTATTTGGATAGCATTATTATTTTGCAGGAATGTTCCTTAGATACAGGTTTACAGAATTCCTTAAAAAAAAAAAGATCTGTCAAAAAACATGGCTTTTATGGGAGACTCATTTTCCTTTTATGGTATAAAGTAAAATCTTTGAAAAATTTCTTCTCTAAAACTATTCATTGGATTTCATTGTTGTTTTGCAGGTAAGTTCCTATGGTGGTTGTCTACCAAATTGTTTCTTCAGTGAGCTAAAATGCAGGATTGAATGATAATTGTTAAAAACTTCCTTTCGCCATTATAGAAATATCAGGCCTGTGGAGCGATACAGGCGCTCAAGCGCCTCTAGTACTCATTACCAAACGACACTATTTTAGGCTTGTCCAAATCGAAAGCATTTGCAGACGACAAAATAAAAGTGACTGAAAATTTGAAATTTGTTTTGTAAGGGGTAGAAAACATTGTGGGAAAAGGAGAAAATGCTGGTTACCAGCATTTTCTCCTTTTCCCACAGTGTTTTCTAAAGGCTTCTTTGAAATTTGTTTTGTAAGGGGTAGAAAACATTGTGGGAAAAGGAGAAAATGCTGGTTACCAGCATTTTCTCCTTTTCCCACAGTGTTTTCTAAAGGCTTCTTTCTCAGGGTCATCAAAAGTAGGGATTGTGTGGTAATGGGTTAAATACAGGTTAGACTGTACATTCAATTTCTCCACTGTCATGACGCTATTTAAAAGACTGCTGCAGACTAAAAAAAAAGTAGAGGCAAATATTTATATAATGTGCATTTTATTACAATTTAGAAACTTTGCCCATCAGAAATAATATTCCTCAGTGTTGTCAGAGTGTTTGTAGCAAAGGTGTGCTTCACAATTCTTTCTGTTTTCATCATTGCTTTCACCCTTGAACACTCAATACAAGTTATTGCATGCTGGAGCCATAGGCTTCAACCTTTCTAAAAATTGTTTTAAACACAAACACATGTACTAAGCCATGTGACTGACTGAAACATTAGCCAGTAAGACAGGTAGTCTCAGAATTTGAATATGAATTTAGAAGGTGAATATAGAAACTAGAGGGTGAATATATCCCAAGAATTATCATGTGAATGTTACAAAAATATGATTATTTTGATGTCTTATTAAAAAAGGTCATAATAGTTTATTCTTTATACACACAAAACAATATTTTATATCATGTCCCTTCTAGGTCATCTGTCTATCTGTCCATCAATTTTGTGTTTGCTCTGTATCCCTAGAAAACCTGTCTGATTTTGAAAATATTGCACACTTGTGTGCACCTTAGTTAGACGACATGCATAGCAGAGGTTCCAGACATCAGACTCCAGAGTCAAGGTCACAGCAGCGGGTCACATGTCACGTGCTCTTTAACCTTGTCTGCTCTATAACTAACTGTAGAACCTCTGGTTTAGGACCTTTCACGAAAATGCCTTTGTGGCCAATGTAAATCAAGATCAGACTGCAAAAAAAAATTGTTCAGTGTAATCTTTGATCTACATTGTGCGCTTTGCTGAGACGTGGACAAGAGCAACCTGGAAATTGCGATTATTTGGGTCCTATTTCTAGACTGAAAACCTCTGTTAGGTCAAGATTGAAGGTTTTAGGGAATACGCTTATTCTGATGAGGTATCTCCTTTTCTGCCATCAGTACTTCTGTAGAAAACTGATTTATTTGCATGCTAAAGGAACTCACATTAACTCTTTACCAGATGACAAAATTTTAGACTCTTCAAACTTTAAAGCATTTGTAGACAACAAATTAGATGTGACTCAGATAATGGATTTTTCAGTGGAAAGACAGAAAATTATGTTGGTAAAGGAGAAAATGCTGGTTACTAGCATTTTCTTCTTTTTACACATTGTTTTCAAAAGTTTCTTCCTCCTCAAGGTAATTAAAATACAGGATTGTTTGGTAAAGGAATAATCAGTTTCTGTACAAATACAATTTTTTCTTCCCAAGCAGTTAATGGCCTTTAACTTGTTACCACACAATCCCGACTTTTAACGACCCTGAGAAAGAAGCCTTTTAAAAATATTGTAGGAAAAGGAGAAAATGTTGGTAACCAGCATTTTCTGCTTTTCCCACAATATTTTCTACCCTTCCCAAAAGGAATTTCAGTTTTTCAGTCACATTTATGTTGTCGTCTGCAAATGTTTTGAATTTGGACGAGTCCAAAATTTTGTTGTTAGCTCCACTGGCCGAAGGCCAGCGGGCTTATGTCATGGCCTGTTGTCCGTCGTGCGTCCGTCCGTCCGTCCGTGCGTTAACTTTTTTTTAAAACGTCTTCTTCTCTGAAACTACCCATCCAATTTTGATGAAACTTCACAGAAATGATCCTGCCATGGTCCTCTTCAGAATTTCTTGAAAGAATTTAATTCCTTCAAAAACTCTGGTTGCCATGGCAACAAAACTGAAAAATTTTGAAAATCTTTGAAAATCTTCTTGTCTGAAACTGTAAGGCCAAGGGCTACCAAATTTGGCATGTAGCTTTATCTAGTGTACCTCTACCAAGTTTCTTCAATTTATAGCCCTGGGGTCAAAATTGGCCCCGCCCCGGGGGTTACAAGTTATACATGGGCTTATTTAGGGAGAACTTTAAAATTCCTCTTCTACCTAGCCATAGGGCCTAGAGCTACCAAATTTGGCATGTAGCTTTATCTAGTGGACCTCTGCCAAGATTGTTCAAATTATAGCCCTTGGGTCAAATTAGGCCCTGCCCGGGGGTAGCAAGTTTTACATGGGCTTATATAACAAGTTTTACATGGGCTTATATAGGGAGAACTTTAAAATTCTTCTTTGACCTAGCCATGGGGCCTAGGGCGACCAAATTTGGCATGTAGCTTTATCTAGTGGACCTGTACCAAGGGTGTCCAAATTATAGCCGAGGGTCAAATTTGACTTCGCTCGGGGGGGGTAACATGTTTTACATGGGCGGGCTTATATAGGAAAATCTTTCGCATCTAGCTATAAGGGCTAGGGCTATCAAATTTTGCATTTAGCTTTATCTAGGGGGTCTCTATCAAGGGTGCCCAAATTATTCCTTCAAAAACTCTGGTTGCCATGGCAACAAAACTGAAAAATATAGAAAATTTTCAAAAATCTTCTTCTCTGAAACTGTAAGGCCTAGGGCTACCAAATTTGGCATGTAGCTGTATCTAGTGGGCCTCTACCAAGTTCCTTCAAATAATAGCCATGGGGTCTACCAAATTTTGCATGTAGCTTTATCTAGTGGGCCTCTACAAGGAGGGCCCAAATTATAGTCCTTGACCCAAGTTTGTCCCCACACCACGGAACACAAGGTCACCAGTTTTACATGGGCTTTTGTAATGAAAACTATCTTAAGTCATCATGTTACTAACCATTATAAAGACTAAGGCTATTAGATTTAGCCCTGTCTCATGGGTTTCATGTTTTACAGGGCTTTTCATTGAGAAAAATTTGAAAATCTTCTTGTTTATAACATTCAAGAACTGAATTATTTGGTATGGAGCTTTATATTGTGGACCTCCACCAGGATTCAAATAATTATAGCTTTGCGATCAAAATTGGCTTTGCCCATGGATCACAACTTTCTCGTAGGATTAGATAGAAAAATGTTTGCATGTCCTCGTGTTTAAAATCAATTTGCTGAATATTGTAATGTTTGGCTTGTAGTGTTTTTACTTAATAGCAAGTGGAGCGATACAGGGCCATCATGGCCCTCTTGTTTGGTAAAGAGTTAAGAACCTGTTGAGAACAGGAGCAGTTGCCTGTGACAAGCTCTCCACTGCAAGATTGAGGAAGGGCATACTTGTATAGAAATAGGCTAACATTTCTTAAATGTTCGTGACTCTTAGTTGCATGTAAATCACTGCTTTGTGAAACTTTTATTTCAGTGGGATTTTTGCTGTGATAAGATTTCTTCGATGTCTTGTAATGACAAAAAAGCACGCCATTTAAACCTTCAGTTTTATTATGGAAGTTTTATTTTGTGACCTTAAAATATGCAGTCTAATAAATTAACTTGTGGTTACAACAGTTCCAATTACTCTCATAATTGCCTGTACACTTTAAAGATCAAGATCAGACTGCAATATTATGTGCAGTCTGATCAACATTTACTTTGTTGGCTATCCAGAGACATCCACATTTATAGCATATTTTAAATTTTAAGTATCTTGGTTGTGGTCAAAGCTATTCATTTCCATTTTCATTATTTTGTGTTCAAAGGGTTGACCCTTTACCAGACAATCCCAACTTTTATCGACCCTGAGGAAAAAGGCTTCTGAAAACATTGTGGGAAAAGGAGAAAATGCTGGTAACCAGCATTTTTTCTCCCTTTCCCAAAATGTTTTCTAATCTATCAAAGACAAATTCCATCATTTGAGCCTCATTTAAATTGTCGTCTTTCCAACGCTTTCAGTTTGGACAAATGTTCAATGTTGTTGTTTGGTAAAGAGTTAAATTACCTCTAATAACATTAGATTAGAGTTTTTATTTTTAATGAAAATTTATTGCCATTCTAATTGGACTCATATAAATTCTATTTAAGTTTTTTACAAGGAAAAAAATGCTTTACTTGTTATTCCAGGTGTAATTAAAATACGGTTTCAGAAACAAAATACTTGATTGAGATAATTAATTATGAGGAAGACTATTTCGGGGAAAAAAATTAGCCATACTTTTTGAAAAGGGGGTTTAATGCATCTGCAAAAAATTTGACTTATGTCAGCCTGTGCAGTCTGCGCAGGCTGACATGCATCAAAACATTTTGCTGTTCGAAAATTTTCTGCATGTGCAAGGACAGTTCTACCGTCACTTGTTAGACAAAATGGATTTTAATGAATCCATAATTATGCAATGATTTCCTTGGTATAATGTATCACTGAGATGCATTAAACCCCTTTTTGCCAGAATGTTACTCAAATGTAGTTAATTTTTTGAAATTGTAGATCAAAATCAGACTTAAAAGGACTTGAAATGTAATTTTGTTTACACAGTGTCTCTAACTATTTACTACACAACAAATTTTTTACTTGTGCAAATTGAAAGCATTTGCAGAGGACAAATTAAATGTGACACAAATGATGGAATTTGTCTTTGAAAGGGGAAAAAAATTTTCTTCTGTCTGTTACAGATTTTAACCGAGATAAATTTACCAGTAGAAGATATATTTTTGTGATCAGGGGTTTGTTTTTGACACATGTTTTGAAGTTTCATGTTACTTTCACATACCAAAAAAAGACATTCAACAGACTTTTCAGGCTTCTCTCTGCTAATTTAGATGAAACAATGTCATTGAATTAAGGATGGAATTACACACTAACCCTTAGGCTGCTAAGCCCGACGCACTGATGTTTTGCGGACAGTGTAGATCAAGATCAGACTGCACAGAACGTGCCGTCTGATCTTTGATCTACACTGTCCGATATGGACATATTTTTCCACAAAAAATAACTTTGAAATAGCCAAGTTCAGGTTTTTACTATTGGCTTGAAAGTTTCATTTAAGTTATTTAGCAGGATAAGGGCTAATATTGGTACTCAAGTACTTGGTCACTCTTTTGACAGGGTACTCGAGTACTTAGGAGATGTAAATTCTTTGCCATTTACTATCAAAACTTCTCACAGAGCATGACTCATAATTATGTTTCTAGGAACCTTATATCTTAACCAGATGACAAAATTATAGACTCGTCAAAATTGAATATACAGGTAGCCAGGATTTTCCCCTTATGCCACAATGAAATGCGAATTTCTACATTCAGGCTACATTTAATTTGTCACCTGCAAATGCTTTCAGTTTGGATAAGTCAAAATTTAAGCCATCTGGTACAGAGGTAATCCTTTACCTTTAACTCTTTACCAGACGACAAAATTTTTGATGTGTCCAAATTCAAAGCATTTGCAGACGACAAAATAAATGTCACTCAAAATTTGAAATTGTTTTAAGAAGGGTAAAAAACATTGTGGGAAAAGGAGAAAATGCTGGTTACCAGCATTTTCTCCTTTTCCCACAATGTTTTCAAAAGGCTTTTTCTTTGGGGGGTGGTTAAAAGTCAGGATTGTGTGGTAAAGGGTTAAACAAATATTTTGGACTAGCCCAAGTTACAGGTATTTGCAGACAACAAATTCATTGTGGCTCAAAAGGTGATTTCTGTCATTGAAATAAAAAAAGAAGAAAACAATTTGTGGGAAGAGCAGAAAATGCTGATTACCAGCATTTCCTCCTTTACCCACAATGTTTTCAAAAGTCTTTTCTGTCAAAGTTGCTAAAACTCAGTATCGTGTAATTAAGAGTTAAATTATGTCTTTTAAAATAACCCATGGGTCCAGTCTCAAATAGCTTCTCAAAAGAATCTTAAAATAGACCCGCAGTTATGAATTTTATGATGACATAATTATCATTATTTCTGTGTTAAAACTGAAAAAATTCTATAACTTGTCACACTTTGAGCCGTTATGTAATTTCATGTTGCATACATATCTGGATTTTTATGAAGCTGAAATTGCAAATTAATTCTTAAAGCTTTCAGGTTAGCCCTTTGCCATACAAACAGAGTTTTGATGACCTTGTGGGAGAAGGCTTTTGAAAACATTGTGGGAAAAGGAGAAAATGCTGGTAACCAGCATTTTCTCCTTTTCCCACAATTTTTTCTACCCTATCAAGGACAAATCTCATCATTTGGATCACCTTTAATTTGTCATCTGCAAATGCTTTCAATTTGGACCAGTCCAAAGTTTTGTTGTCTGGTAACAGATTAACCCTTTGCCGCTCAATGCGGACTTTTAACAACCCTGGAAAAGAAGTTTTTCGAAAACATTGTGAGAAAAGGAGAAAATGCTGGTAACCAGCATTTTCTCCTTTTTCCACAATGTTTTCTACCCTTTCAAAGAAAAAATGCAACAATTTGAGCCACATTGAAATTGTCGTCTGTAAATGCTTTCAATTTGGACCAGTCTAAAATGTTGTTGTCTGGTAAAAGATTAAATAGGTACCAGTCTTAATGTTGTTGTCTGGAAAGGAAATCTGAAATTATCTAGGCCGGATGGGCCAGAGGGGTAAAACATAATTTTTTAGGTCTTACATAACTGAGGAGACCATCAAATCAAAGCTATTGGAAAGAACAGGAAGGATCCGCAATTACAGCAAAGTGTTAGGGGCATTTTTCTTGGATTTTTTTTTATATTTTTTCCATCTTTCATTTAAATTACTGTCATACACAATTAGCTGTGGAAAAATTACTTCATCCAGTGTTGGGAATTTTATTTTGTTCTAATGTATTCTTTTACAAGCACATGGGCCAGGCCTTTATTTAAGAAAAAAAACAGATTTGCATTTAATTAGCACCGTGAGCATTTTTTTTTTCAGTTCTTTGATTCAATTCTGCTTTCTTTATGCCAATTATCATACTTAATTTAAGGACAAGAAATTTTGTTTTGTTTTAATCAAATAGATTTAGGTGGAATTTATTGTCTCTTTACTCCTTAAAAAACAATCCAGTAGATTTATATCCTGGAGGGAGAAGGTTTTTTAAAACATTGTTGGAAAAGGAGAAAATGCTGGTAACCAGAGACTTCTTTTTTTTTGCCTAATATTTTTCATCCTTTCTAGAACAAATGTGCTGTGCTCTGGCAAAGGGGGGCATAATACATATACCAAGCAAGTTATTATATAATTATGGATCCTTAAAATCCATTTTGTGTAACAACCAACTGAATCATGAGGTAGAATTGTCCTTGGATATGCAGAAAATTTATCAAAAGCAAAAAATTTTGACACTGGTCAGCCTGTGCTAACTGACCTGTGTCAGTGCGTTTTGCATATGCATTAGGCCCCCTTTTCAAAGAGCATGGCTCTGATCTAATAATTTGAGCCACATTTGAGTTGTTGTCTGTACATGCTTTCAATGTTGTTGAGCTTCGAATTTTAATTTCTGGTAAAGAGCTAATGCTTTAGATTCCATAGGAACTTTATTTCCTTTGGCAAACATTAATCAAAATAAGATTGCATAGAAGATAGGACACCCTTAGATCATACACAGTCCAATGTATTTGAGTTATTCTGAGAAAGTTTTGAAATTTTGATACCTCATTGTGATTTTATTGACTTTGCAATTCGAAGTACCCTATTTCACCTAATCAATGCTCCCTCCCCAATAGTATCGCCCCCACTATTTTACTTACTCCAGAGGACTCCGTACAACCCCCACCCAACCTTACCTTAAAATCGACGACTTGAGTGACAAACTTCGTAACTTTAATAAAACTTTTAAACACTGGCAAAAGTTATTGATGACCTATATTTTATAAATAAACTTACCAGTATGGCATTGAAATAAACCTGATAACTTCACAAATCAATATCATATTAACACCTGACTATCCAAATATACATACACTTTAAATAACATTATCAACTTCCAGTTACACAAAATTTGTCAACTAACTTGGAATAACTTCAAGAAAGTGAAATATTGAATATCAATGTCCGACATTAATCATGAATGCTATTATATGCCCAAATAAATCATGAACAGCAGAGCAGTGGACATTCTGCATTACAACAGTGGGTCTTTCATATGGTGATCGCTATGCAGTAGGCACTAGCTGACACCTTCCATCCTCAAAGTACCATACTTACTCTAAGTGATGACACTAAAATTTCGGGAAATTGGGTATGAAATAAGACTGTCCTCAGTTGGTGTTTTGCATTGCACCTCAGTGCGTTAATTCTGTGACATATGGTATATCTTAGAATACTGTTTTGTGATCGTCAAGGCATCAACATTTACCTTGTTTGCACTCTAGAGGCCACATTTTCAGTCAGTTACTCATGAAACTTGGTCAGAATGCTTGTCTTGATGATATCTCAAACATGTTTGAAATTGGATCACATTGTGTTAAAAAGTAGGCCACAGGACTAAATCTTAGAAAAAGCTTGTGTGCACTCTAGAGGCCACATTTTCAGCCTGATGCTCTTAAAACTTGGTCAGTATCTTCCCCCAAAACAGCAGTTTTGAGTTTTCTAAAACATTGACCTTAAAGCTGGGGGGGGGGGGGGGGGGGCTAGGACTACTTTCTCTTTGAAAATTTAATAACAATACAAAGTTAGTATGGTTTAGTGTCTCTGTCAATGTCAATTAAGTAATGGCACATTTATTTACAGGGCAATGAAGCGATACAGGGCCATCATGCTCCTCTTGTTTACTCCAATTTCTTGGAGTTTTAGTATTTCTCTCTTTGTAAGCCATTTTGGCTAAATGTCTTTTTGGTGATAGTTACAGGGTAGAAAATAACACTGTCAAGTAATTGAATTACATTTTCTTAAGAATGTAGTTAGAGCTTGGGACCTGTAGATTTATAGTTTTCTTCATTTTAGGGTTATAGTGGCTCCTTCCTTACATTTGCCTATTTTGGGCCTTGAGTATGTAGTAATGTAACATTTGATCTACTGGACATTTTTTCAGTGTGACAACAATCATTCAACAATGAAATTTGGGTTGCCTTGTTTGGTTGTCAACTTATGTGCACATTATATAAATTCTGATGCAAAAAAGGCATAATACTGGTGACACCAAGCAAATAGTAACTTTCTGTTCTTTTTACCCTTTCCCACACTACAGTATTCTGAACTCGTCACAATCGAAAGCATTTACAAACCACAATCTGAATATGTAAAATTATGATATTGGGCTGTTGAAGGATAGAAAACATTAGTGGAATAGGAGAAAATGCTGCTAACCAGCATTTTCCTCTTTTCACAAATTGTTTTCAAAAGCTTTCTTCCTTAGGGTTGTCAAAACATTGGATTTTTTGGTAAAGGGTTAAATGCATGGTTAAATCTCTTTACCAGAGGAAAAAAATTAGACTTGGCCAAACTGAAAGCATCTGCAAAAGATCATAAATCAAAAGTGGCTCAAAGGATAACAATTCTTTTTGAATGGATAGAAAACTTTGGTCGAAAGGGAGAAAATGATGGTTTTGAGCATTTTCTTCTCTTCCAAGACTGTTTTCAAAACCTTTCTGCCTGTTGATCGATGATTTGATTGATTGGTAAACTCAGTAATGCTCTAGTCAGTTTATACTATTAAAGATTTGTAAAAGTAATGCAAAGAAAAAAAAATGCTTGAAGTAAAATTTTATAAATCATTTGAATGACATGGTAAATATTGGCTGAAAAAAGGTTTAAGGAACTTTTGCTATTATCACAGAGAGTTTCAGAAGCTCTCTTAATATTCCAGGAATGTAGAAAATTTTTTTTTTTGCTTGAAGGATTGCTATTCCAGTTAGATATTTTTCTTTGTACAAATTTTATTACTATGTATAAAATACAAATTTATTGAACAACGAAATTTTATTTACTGTTTTGAATATCAAGTTATAACGTCATAATTCAAATTATGGTACATTATAGCAAGTATTTGATTCTTCTATCCTTTTGTAAGCTTTAGATTAAGACTTTACCAAACAATCACACGTTTCAATGACCCTGAGGAAGAAGCCTTTTGAAAACATGACAAATAGGGAGAAAATGTTGATAACCTGCAATTTCTCTTTTTCCAACAATGTTTTTTTCCCTTTCAGAGATTGAAATTGTCACTTGGGCCACATTATTTTGTCCTCTGCAACTGCTTTAAATTTCAAGAAGTCTAAAATTTTGTTGTTTGGTAAGGAGTTAACTCTTTACCATAATTATAACAAAATTCAAGAACAATCCAAATTTATACCATTTGCAGATGGCTCAAATCATAACATTAGCCTTGAAAAGAGTAGATAACATTGTGAGAAAAGTAGGAAATGTTGGTTACCAGCATTATCTCTGGTTTCCACAATTTTTTCAAAAGCCTTCTTTGAGGTCATTACAACAAGGGATTGTTTGGTGATGTGTGTGTGTTTTATTTGTTGAGTATTTTCTACCATTTCAAAGATGAATTCCATCATTTGCGGCACTTTGTACTTGTCATATGCAAAATGTTTTCAATTTAGACGTTTAGATCTATCGTGTTGTCTGATATTGAGCTAGTTAATTCTGTACCTAACACTCCCCTGTTTTAGCAAGTCCAAGAAAGAAAGCTTTTGAAAACATAGTGGGAGCAGGAGAAAATGCTTGTGACCATTTCGAAGATTAACCCTTTCCCAAATGACAAGTTTCAGACTCTTGCAAATTCAAACCATCTGCAGATGCCAACTTTGAAAGTGGTATAAATAAATTGTACTTCTTGAACAGGGTAGAAACATTGTGGGAAAAAGCAGAAAATGCTGGTTACCAGCATTTTCTACTTTTCCCACAATGTTTTTAAAAGGCCTATGCCTTAGGTTTGTTAAAACGCAGGATTGTTTGGTAAAGAAGTAATGCCATCAGTCAGTCGGCTTGTGGTTATTTTTGTTGAAGTATTTGACAGTATCTGGTCCTTTCATGTGCCTTATATTGAAGTATGATACAAATTACTTTGATTAAAATATTGAAGATAAAATTTGCATTAATGCTGAGAAATGACATGTGTGAATACACTATAGAAATATTTACCCTTTAGCATACGACAAAATTTCTGACTCACCAAGTTAATGGCATGTGCGTATAACAAATTACAATTTATTTTTGTTCAACTGGTGATTTCTGTCTTTGATAGGGTAGATGGGGTAAATGCTGGTTACCAGCATTTTCTCCTTTTCCAACAATTTTTCAAAAGCCGTTCCGTTCAGACTTGGGATTGTGTAGGAAGGAGTTAACCCATCCCTGTGCAGACTATTTTTGACATAGTAGAAACAATCGTAAGTAATGTAGAGGAGAAAAGGTGGATGGAAATCTTTTTCAAATCCTGTACGTGGTGTGTTGGAGACCATAGCTAAGGTGACCTAATGATGATCCCACTCTGCTCTTATCAGAACGCTGTGCAATCGTTTGTTTTGTGCATGCATGCTCAAAGTGCTCAGCATTCTAAACTGTCAACTGGCAATGCCACTGCATTTCTGTATTGATGCTTGTGATGAGACTGTGTGCATCTTGGCACTCTGTGTTTTTTCCATCCTCGGAACCTGGGTTTGAAGCATTACATTACTCTCCATGCATCACCCCTGGGAAAATTGATTAGCAAATCGTTGTTTCTTATGAATATTCATATGGTCGGGAAGTAGGGAAGTACCCTAATAGCCAGTCGAAAGATCGATAACATAATAATACTCTCTTGTAGAGAGGATTTTTTCATTTCTTCCATTACTAAGGGTAACCCTGGAAAAAACCCAAGGTTGTCAACAAATATGGCGGCCGTCGTCGTGCTTGTCTCCTGTGAGATATGCCATTCTGCAATACTGGGACGACACTATCGATCTTTGTATATAATTTTTAACTGACAATCTTTCGGTGTTACACCAAAAATCTCATTTAAACACTTCTCGATTGTGGTGTTGATAGGCGCCACCATATGTAAGGTATCGCTAAGCTTGATTTGCAATGAATGATGTGATTGGATATCGACAAGTAAGAAATAGAAATGACACTGTATTTGGGATAAGAATAGTTTAAATTTTCTCATACAAAAACTGAGATCACCAATCAAAATGCTTCATGAATAATTCATGAGAACGAGGAACCGCCAGCAAAATAACCCAGGGGCGATTACAGAATGAAATGAAACTGGGTCACCGAGGATGTATTTTTTCATGGATGCCATGGGATTGCTACCCAAGTTAGACAAGGGTTTTACTTAGTGTTGCTTTCTGATTTTTCCACTGTTTTTGTAAAAGGAATTTCATGTAAAAAAAAGACACTAGTTTTACATTTTCATGATTGGTTAGCTATGATTCTGCATGGAATATTGGTTAATTTTTATGCCCCAGAAAAGGAAATTGGGAGCACATACAGCTAGTTTTTGTTAAATCTGTCCAACTGTCTGCCTGAGTTTCTATCTGTCTGTCTGTCTCTTTGTCCAGACCAAAACTTTTTTCCCTGTCACTTAATTTCTATCACTTTTTTAAAAACATCCAGACATTGTGTCATGTATAAGAGTCATGTCCATGGATTAAAGGTCAAGGTCACAGCAATGACAAATATGTTGAGGGAGGGATAGTGTTTGTGTCCAGCCTGCATCTTTTTAAATTATAAATGAATTTCGGTTTAACTTTCCAGAATTGTTAACCATATAAAGAGAGTTTATTATGCAAAAGAACCATGTCAGTAGGTCGAAAATCAAGGTCAAAGGAAGGTCAAACAGGTTTAAAATGAGAAATTTTGGACAGTGTTTGGCCTGTACCTTATTATGAATAAAATTCAATACATCTGTGTAGAATTTAGCCATGTAAAGAAAACATGTTGCAAGCAAGAGTCATGTCCATGGGTCAAAGGTCACGGTCATGGCAAGGTCAAATGTCCTTTCATGTACGGACCATAAGTTCTTTCCCTATCACTTAATTTCAGAATAACTTTGTACAAATGTTCACCTATCAAGTTGATGTGTTATGAGCAGGAGCCATGTCTGTAGGTTAAAGGTCAAGATCACAGCAAGGTCAAATGTTTTTTTTTTTTGGGAAGTAGTGTTTGTGTCCAACCTGTAACTTTTATGATTTGGAATGAATTTCAGTTTAACTTTGTAGAATTGTCAACCACATATAAACAATGTGCCACACCTAATAATAATACCATTAGGTCAAAGGTCAAAGAAAGGTCAAATATCTCAAAAAGATAAATTGGACAGGACCTAGTTCTTTGTTCACATTTCTGAGTCAGGAAGTCCTGGTTGGATCTGACTAGTTGCTGCGGTTTTGAGGGACTATTCTTAGGCAAGGCACTGCAGAACCCCAGCCAAGTTCCTGTAAAAAAACATTTACCCTAAAAGTGTTTTTCACAACTGCAGTTGCCTCTGGCTAGTGTAGGTCAAGATCAGATTGTAAAAAACATGTAGTCTGATCTTTGATTAATACTGTCCATTTTGCTGAAACACTGCAGACAAAAGCAACCTCGAAATCGCTATTATTTGGGTTTTTATCCTGGACTAAAAATGTCTGTTGGGTTTATTAGGTGCTTTACAGATAAACCCTGTATCAGACAATCTTGTAATTTGATGACAAAAAAAAATAACACGTTTGCAAAGAATTGTTGGAGAAGACGAAAATGTAGACCTGTAACCAGCATTTTCTCCTTGCGCAGAATGTTCTCAACTCTTTATTAACCCTTTCCAAAACGGCAAATTTTGGACTAGACCAAATTGAAAGCATTTTGCAGATGACAAATTAACAGTTGCTAAAAAGATGATTTTTCTATATGATAGGGTAGAAAACATTGTGGGAAAAGGAGAAAATGCTGGTTACCAGCATTTTCTCCTTTTCCCACAATGTTTTCAGAAGGCTTCTTCCTCAGGGTCGTTAAAACCAGGGATTGTTTGGTAAAGGGTTAAAGAAATTCCGTTATTTGAGGCATAGATATTTCGCCATCTACAAAATTAATGCTCTCTATTTGGATTCTGAACTTTTGTTATCTTTAAAGAATCAGTATATTAGCTATTGAAACTTTGTGGAGAGCAGTGTGAAAACATATATTTTCCATCGTTTTCTGTGTAATAAGCATCAACTTTTTGAACAAGGATAATGATTGCATATTACATTGAGCATGGAAGCAGACTGGTTTCATGCAATTAGCCTCCCATAGGGCTGATCTAAAACTTGATAATGGGCTGCAGGGGTATTGAAATCAAGTTACATAACTCCTTATTACTTGAATTACAAATTATGGCCCTTATTTGATCTTTTGTTGGAGAAATTTATGAAAGTCTTGCATGCAACTTCTTTATCATGCACAACTCTTGGTCATCTGGTACATGTAGTCTGAGATGCTTGTCATAAATCTCTTGTTTCTTTGCAAATTTAACATTATAAATTTTGTCTATATACTAGGGATATTCAAAAAATATGTATACACTTCTGATATTTAAACGTAGGCTTGACAGAAACTTATCAAAATTGGAATTAATATGGTGCAACTTAACTCCAATTTGTTGATTAACATGGTTATGACATTATCCTTACATTTTACTCAACACTATAGTTGTTATAGCAATGGAAGTGTAGACTCACCGCGCAATGTACAGAATTTCGACATCAGAATTTTAGCTCTACTGGCTGAAGGCCAGCAGAGCTTATTTCGTGGCTCTCTATCCATTGTCCACCTGTCTCTCTGTTAGTCTTTTTCTTGTTTACACGGTAAAGTCTGCATTTGTGGTCAGATTTTCATGAAACTTGCACAGTTGATTTATATCATCAGTGTCTTTAACCCTAATGGTTTTTTTGAAAAAAATCTGACAACCAGTAAGGAAAAAGTAGCCATGTCAAGTTGAAAATTTGCATTTCTTGTGTACATGATAAAGTCCACATTTGTGGTCATGTTTTCATGAAACTTGCACTGTTACTCTATAGCATCAGTAGCTTGTATCCTATTGATTTGGAAAAAAATCTAACAAATAGTAAGAGACCCATATAACAAGGGCAGGTAACCATCACATTTTTGACACACTGTTGCCCCTTTTTCCACTTAAAATTTATCTGAAAATCAAGCATCTGCAGCCGAGCTTTGACACTTCCCTATTTGTTCAATTCACTATGCCTACTTACTATTTAATGGGTTCAAGCCCAGTTGCAACAAACCCGCCCCATTTTTTTTTTTGTGTATGTGTCTCTTTCCATTTTTGCATCGTAAATTAATGATGTATGCCAGAAAATAAGCAAAATTTCTGCCAGAAGAGCAATTCAGTGCCTCTGCTTTAGGGGACATTTTCATAAAAACTGCAGGAATCCCACGATGGCTTGGAGTAGGCATAACACTGCATAATATACACTGTTTACTACTTTTAACATATTCTGGCCTAAAGACAACCTTGTTATTGCAGTATTTAGGCTTTCTCAAAGTGAAAAGGTCCCTGATCATCATAATTCAGGGCTCTATAGGTTAACTCTTCACTATACTACAAAATTAAAGACTTGCCCAAATTGATAGTATTTGCCAGCAACCTTTAGAAGGTGGCTTAATGATAAAAATCTTTTTTTGAAAGGATAAAAAACATTATGGAAAAAGGAGAATATGCTGGTTGCCAACATTTTCTCCTTTTCCCACGATGTTTTCAGAAGCTTTCTTTCTCAGGGTGATTGAAAAATAGAGAATCTTACATGAGTGTTTATGTATTATCATTTTTATCAAACGAGTTGACTAAAATTATATGACGCGAGCCTTGGCGAGCGTCAAATACATTTCAGTCAACGAGTTTGATAGAAATGATAATACATAAACACGAATGTGAGATTCTATTTATCACATAAAACAAATTACAGATAAAAAATATCCTGCCCCATCACCTTTTGCCTATATACTGTTCATGTTCACGGGTCCATGTTTATGATTGTAGTTCGGTTTCAAAAGTGTACATACACAGGTAGACAGCTCCATGACTCTTTCACCGAAAGTAGAATAAAACGGTCTATAAAGGGGGTTAGTGCGACTAATTCAGAAATTTTGTTGTTTTTAAAAAACTTTCATGTATTTCCTGCAGCTTTCGCAGCATTTCGAGCTTTTTATTAAACATGAAAATAAAAAACTGTCCACGTGCATACTTCTTAGCAACAATGACGTCATTTTTCCGCGAAACGGCGTAGTAGTACAATTTCTGACATTTCCTGTGGTTGGTTTCTCAAGCTTCACGCGCTCATGACTAAAAATTTATCAGAACCGGGACCCAAAAAAACGATAATACACTAGTGTATTATCAAAAATAAGTCACGGGTTTAATACACTTCCAGGGCAGGTTTTATGTGATAAACAGGATTATTTGGTAAAGGGTTGATTGAGGAATGTCTCTTGTGTCTTGAAATCAGGTTACTCATGATCTCAGAAATTCTGGGAGGAATCTTGAAAAAAAAAACATAAATGATAGTTCTTGAACATATAATTGCAGTCATATGACATCAACATGCATTTTACCTGTTACAACAGAATTTCATGTTTTAAAAACCCTTGGAAAGAAAGCTTCTGAAAGCACTGTGGGAAAAGAAGAAAATGCTGATAACCAGCATTTTCTCCTTTTCCCACAATACTTACTAATGTTTCAGAGACAAATTCAAGCATTTTAACAACTTTGAATTTGTCGTCTGCAAATGCTTTCAATGGGAGAAAAAAGTGAAATCCAAATTATATCCCTTGTTAGATAAAAACCAAGGTAACCAAATTGCAACTAGGGCCTTTTGTTTGGTTTCCTTTGTTTTTATCCTTGCTTTACGGAGAGATGTTGCGATTGTTATAATTTGACTTAAGATGTATATGTAAGGTCTTCATAATATTTGCAAGTCGATTTCCTCACACTTATCTCATTGAAATGTATCCAATAGAACAAATTTGTGGTTTGATAAATTTTGAAGGAGATATTTAAACCTGAACATTTCTAAAGAGTGCAAAGGATATCAAGGATAAAAACCAAGTAACACCTTATTCTGGACCTAGTGAGTAGTGGAGAGTTATCAAGGGAAGTAACTGTCTTTTGTCTCCCATTTAGATAAGCCTAAAATTTTGTCGTCTGGCAAAGAGTTGAGAGTATATTTGATTTGTTGATAACATGTCATGTGACACTGAAGGCATTGCAGTTGTTTTCCAATGGACACAGAACTATTGCATGGAAATAGATAAATTTCATGGAAGTGGCCTCTATTGTTTCTAGAAGTTTAGGCTGCAAGTTCTTTATCTCATAATGGTCTATATTAACTTGCTTATTAACTCTTTACGACAACAAAAAATGTAGATTTGTTCAAATGGAAAGCATTTTGCAGACAACATTTGAAATTCAGCTCAAATGATGGAATTTGCCTCTGATAGGATAGAAAATGCTGCTGGGAAGGAGAAAATACTGGTTGCCAGCACTTTCTCTTATTCCCACAATGTTTTCGAAGGCTTTCTTTCTAATGGTTATTAAAAGTAGAAATTGTGTAGTAAAAGGTTAAGGGCCAAACTTGGGTTTAGTTTATAATATGCTGATATTGTAGATTTTGATGTTTGGTCTATACTGTCTTCTTCTTTGTCAGATATTCTTTAACTCTTTACCAAACAACAAATTTTTGGACTGGACCGAATTTATAGCATCTGCAGACAACAAATTAAATCTTGGTTATATGATGATTTCTGACTCTGATAGGGTAGAAAATATTGTGGGAAAAGGAGAAAATGCTGGTTACCAGCATTTTCTTCCTTTTCCCACAATGTTTTCTATAGGCTTCTTTCTCAGGGTCGTTAAAAGTTGGGATTGTGTGGTAAAGAGTTAAAAAACAGACTTAAAATTGCAATATCCGCATGTTTGGTTTTGACTGAGAAAGTCTATTTCATTTATGTAGTATGATAAGGGTTCATGAAATGCATATCTTCAATGAGTTAACTCTTTACCAAACGACAAAATTACAGACTGGTCCAAATTGAAAGCATTTGCAGACAACAAAATTAATGTGACTGAAAAACTGAAATTTGTTTTGGGAAGGGTAGAAAACATTGTGGGAAAAGGAGAAAATGCTGGTTACCAGCATTTTCTCCTTTTCCCACAATGTTTTCAAAAAGTTTCTTTCCAAGGGTCATTAAAAGTCGGGATTGTGTGGTAAAGAGTTAACTAAGAAAAAACACAACAATTTTAAGTTTGTTGAAGTGGAAATGCAACGTAAGACAGTTTAGATCCAACATCAAACTGTAAATTCCATACAATCTGATCTGCATGTGAACTGACAGCAAAAACCACAGCACTTAGCATGAAAGGGTTATCTTTGAAAAGAAAAAGACTGACTGAAATTGTTCATTTGTTTTGATTTTGGTGCTATAGTAGACTTTTCCATATTGAATACATTTGAAGAAAACAAAATCAAACCTGGCTTGAATGATAAAAATGCCTTTGAAAGGTTGAAAACTCTTTACCAGCATTTTTTGCCTATGTCAGTTTGATTTCAAAAGTCCTTTTGTTCAGGATCGTTATAAGATGGGATTATTTGGTAAAGGGTCAACTGTAAAGATCAATGCTACTGACTTATGGGTCGAAATTTCATTTCTATGAAATACCCTAAAGAATCCTAAATAAAATAAATATGCATATTCAGAAATTATTGTGGAGGGAATTTTTCATGACTTGCTGAAAAATATAATATACATCTATATTTTCTAAGAGGCAGATATCAAAAATCTTATCTGATTATCCAGTTATATCTGTCCAGTTGGTTGATTTGATCTCATCTGTTAAGATTTTCTCAGACATCTAGCTGATATCTTATGATCTACAAGATTTGAAAAGTCTGAATTCATTCTGGGCTTGAAACATTTTCCAAATCTTATGTTTTGACAATCATGAGGAAGAAGTCTTGTGAAAACATTATGGGAGAAGAAGAAAATGCTGGTAACCAGCTTTTTCTCCTTTTCCCACAATGTTTTCTACACATTTCAGGACAAATACTATATTTCAACAACATTTGAATTGTCTACTGTAAATTCCTTCAGTATGGATAAGTCTAAAATTTTGCTTTGTGGTATAGAGTTAACTCTTTACCACATGACAAAATTATAGACTGGTCCAAATTGAAAGCATTTGCAGGTGACAAAATAAAATGTGACTGAAAAATGGAAATTTGTTTTGGGACGAGTAAAAAACATTGTTCCCAGCATTTTCTCCTTTTCCTACAATGTTTTCAATAGGCTTTTTTATTAGGGTCGTTAAAAGTCGAGATTGTGTGGTAAAGGGTTAAACCCCTTTTTGCCAGTCAGTGCCACACATCTTTTATCCACTGTTAGGATCAAGCCCACCATAATTTGTTAAAACTGTGTTTGGATTTTATTAACGGCTGTTAACTTATTTACCACATTTTAAATCATGTGTCAAAGCAGATAGAGCTAAGTTAAAATATTATTTCATACAGATGTTCTTATTATTCACCTTTGCAAGTGTAGAATATATCTGGTTTCCTCTAAATAGTATTTCAGGTGTTTCAATTAATTGTTCCTCTTTTTTGTTTCTAAAACGATACATAAATTACTGGAGTTGTCCAAATAATGTAAGGCTTCAGTCATTCCTACATGAGCCATGCCCTGGCTTAAGGGGGTTTAACACATTTCCTTGATGCATTATACGAAGCAATTCATCACAAAATTATGGATCCATAAAATCCATTTTTGTCTAACAACATGACTGAATCATCAAAGTATTTTTGACACAGTTATGCACCTTTTTGACTTAAAATTTTCACTGAAAATCAAGCAACTGCAGCAGAGCACTGGCACACGCATGTGGTGCTCAAAATCTTTCAGGCTTAATTATGAAGATGGATTTGTCCTATAAAGTGATAGAATGTTTCGTCTGTCCAATTTTTCTACATCATGTACTTGTGTATTGTGCAATGTGGACACTGCAGCTTTGCAACTACTTTGCTTATAACTGTTTCATTTTCAAAGGCTGTCTGCATGGATGCAGTTTTAAAACTTGTTTCCTCCTGAAACTGATCTGTGGCAGAATACTTTATATATTGGTGTAAAAATAGGTGCACAGCATGCTCAAAGGCAGGTTTGATACATAATTCAATGAACGTATTGTGGGAACAGAAGAAATCCCTGGGCACAAGAATGTTTACAACTGTCATTTCAAAATTGGTCTTTGAGTGAGGACAAGATGGAAAAAGGTGTTTGCTGGAGGTAATGGGTGAAGCAAATCTGGAGAGAATTATCATTGAAAAAAAAAACATGGGAAGCCTTAGATTTATTACTGTTCTGTCTCAGTAAATCACAAAGTAATCAATGTCTTTCTTTACATTTTCAAGAAATTAGTCAAACAGTAGCTTTTCAAAATGTTCTCCAGTTCTCCTTTTCTTGTATTGTATTTGAGCATTGCTGTGTGAAAAGGGGGCTTAATGCATGTGCAAAAAGTATTGACCCATGTGAGCCTGTGTAGTCATCATCATTAAAATAGCCAGGCGACTGTGATGTAGTGGTTGAGCTTCAGCCTTTGACACCAAAGGTTTTGGGTTTGAATCCCTTGATAAGTGGAGTCAGCCTTGTGAACCACCTACATCACAGGGCAAGTACTGGTTAATGTTTCCAGGAAGCAATCATAGAATGTGATTGATATGAATTGTGAGAATTTGTTTCCCAATTGATCTAAAATGAACAAGTATGATCTAAACTAAACTAAAACTTGGGATTGTGTGGTAAAGGGTTTAACTCTTTACCAAACAATCCCGACTTTTAACGACTCTGATAAAGTTTTTTGAAAACTTTTAGGGAGAAGGAGAAAATGCTAATAACCAGCATTTTCTCCTTTTCCCACAATGTTTTCTACTCTTTTAAAAAGAAAATTGATTATTTGAACTGCGTTTAATTTGTAGCCTGCAAACACCTTTAAATTTGACCAAAATTTTGCCGTGTAGTAAAGAGTTAATATAAAAGACCAGAGGCTAGATTGTAATAGTGCAGTCTGACCATGGTGTGTGTCATCCTCAAAAGTACATAAAATTGATGCTCTCAGTATTCCAATTATTAGGACTATGTTCTTACACTTCTGTTTTGGCTAATGTCAGGGGGATGTCAGTCTATCTGACAATATAGTGTTTTTTGCTTTGCAAAAACAAGTTGTTTACAATTTCTTCTGTTTCCCAAGATTACCTCTTGATTGATGTATCAGAATTATCCAATCAACTTCTTTGTTTCTGAAATGTGTAGATACCTTGTCTGACAGGTGATCTTTGAAACCTCTGATCTGTTCTGAAGCAGTCATGTCTTGACTTTCATGGGGCGTATTACATTTTTGTAATCACATTAAAGTTCCAAAATCTTTATCACTGATTTTATTTAAGCAAACCATCAATGGATAAGAAAGTTTTCCTTTTAAAGAAAGTCTGAAATGTATGATTGTAAAACAAGCTTTCCTCATTATCTAAATTAAGTGAATCACTTATGCAGCAAATACAAACATTATACAATAAGTTTTTTTGCATAAATGAGAATATTGTTATTGTAAAAAAACTTGTAATGTCCCATTTTGATACTCCCCCTTCCAAGTAATGCACCCAGAGATTTTTCTAATTGAAAACGGACTTTGCAAAAATGGCCAATCTATCCCTAAAGTGGAAAAAAAGCAGCTATAATGAACATACAGCATCAACATAATCATCATTATTTCACATATCAATATCATTAAGAGCTGATTATCCAAATATTCATACTCTTCGGATAACATTATAAACTTCTTATAACAATATTTGTCAACTCACTTTGAAGAACTTAAGAAAGTGAAAGTATGGAAGATAAGTGTACCCCTATGTCAAAATGAATCATGATCAGAGGTAAAAATTATTGTCTGCATTCAGTACATCAGGTCTCTCACATGGCCATTGCTTCGCTGTCGGCACTAACTAAAACCCAGGCAGCAATGTTATGATTCTGCTTGGAAAATTCCACATAATTTGATCTCAATTATTGTAAACTGGAATACTGCTGAAAGCAGCTTAAAATGCTGTTCTAACAAACATTTGTTTTTGGATATGTTGTGACCTTGGGGTTTCACCTTGACTGTGTCCAATGTTGTTTTGCCATCTCACTACTTGATATTTAAGCCTTGATTAACCTTTTACCAAAAAATCTGGAGTGCCAATGATTCTGAGAAAGAGGCCCTTTGAAAACAATGTGGGAAAAGGAGAAAATGCTGGCTACCAGCATTTTCTCTATTTCCCACAATACTTTCTACTCTTCCATAGACAAATTGCATCAGGCAAGCCAGAAATGATTTGTTGTCTTGAGTTTTGTTGTCTGGTAAAGGATTAATGAATATTTTTCCACCATAACACGCTATCATATCACTCAAAAGTGTCAACATCATGTTGTTGTCTACAGGGTCCTCTTGGCACTTTTTGTTAGGTAATGCTGGTCAATAAAAAATTAATCTAATTTATAAGCAGCCTTTTGTTGTATTGTTGATTCATTATGCTTCCATGGTCCATAAATGAAATGGGACTTAGTAAAAATTGTGAGTAATGCTGTTTGGGAGAGGTTGTTTATAACCTTTCTGCACACAATCTCAAGTTTTAATGACCTTGAGGTAGAAAGCTTATGAAAACATTGTGGGAAAAGGAGAAAATGCTAGTAACCAGTATTTTCTCCTTCGAAAAATGTTTGCTGTCTTTTCATGGACATGTCATCATTTTGTTTGCTGCCTTTAAATGCTTTCAGTTTGAACAAATCTAAATTTTGTAGCCTGTTTAAGAGTTAAGAGATGTGACATGTACGATTATAGATTTCATCAAGGTGAAATGATATGGTACTTTAGCTCTATACCAAACAGCAAGATTTTAGATTCCTTCAAATGGAAAGCATTGATAGACAAGAAAGGAAATATGTCATATGAGATTTAATGCTGCAAGTGTAGAAGTGGTGGTAACCAGCATTTTGTCCTTTTCCCACTATGTGTAATTAATCAGTGTTGTTTTTTGACAATATTTTTTTATGGAATCTGGAACATTGGA
Source organism: Hippopus hippopus (assembly GCA_946811185.2). Classification (NCBI taxonomy): domain Eukaryota; kingdom Metazoa; phylum Mollusca; class Bivalvia; order Cardiida; family Cardiidae; genus Hippopus; species Hippopus hippopus. The sequence continues at coordinate 7,128,721 of OX328102.1, read as the reverse complement.
CCGTCAGAACAACAAATGAAACATCAAAGCACTGAAAGACTAGAGAATGTCAAAACTTGGTTTTGGTACAATACAGGATCGAAGAAAACTGAATAAATCAGGTTATTAAGTCCTTTCAAGTTTGATCCAGTTATTAGGTCTGATTGGGTTTTGCATGGTCCAGTCCAGTTATCAAGTCTGGTTTGTTTTGATATGGTGACTTTAACCACCGCTTATAGCCACTCACTTGTCATAGTAGGAAATACCGAGAAAAATTTCTGATTGTTGATCTTAAGTTGAAAAAAGCAAATAGTGAATTTATCATGATGATTTGACATTTGAATACTTATTACAGTCCACTTTTGGATGAACTTTCCAAGCTTTTTCACTTTTGTATCAATTGGATGAAGTCATAGGTAGATGTCACCCACAAGACCCACTAAAACCATGAGGATGAAAACGGTTGCAATAAGCCTGATTTGCATAGGTCACTGACTGAATTTACATACCGATATAAGCAAACATCTTGTAACTTATCAAAGGCATCTTGTTCAGTCTATGACTTCGTAAGTAGACATTGTTCAAATTGGAATAGTAGTGGTTTTGTAGTTTATGTTTACATTGTCATTAACAGAATAACAATTTCCAACAGAAAGAATTATTATACCCCCACAAAACGAATGTTTTCGGGGGTATATTGGAATCACCCTGTCTGTCCGTGTGTCCGTCCGTGTGTCTGTCTGTGTACAAATAATTGCCTGTTTCTGTCAAAGCGCTGGCAGCAGATATTGAGCTGATTTTTGGTGTGTAAGTCAACCACCATGAGTTACAAATCAAGTTTGAGTTTCGTTCCGGTCCACTGATTTTTGATGAAATTACCGGCCTTGGACTTCGAAATTTTCAAGGAAAAAACAGTTTTCCAGACTTTTTTTCTAAACGCTGGCAGATATTGAGCTGATATTTGGTGTGCAAGTCAACCACCATTAGTTACAGATCAGGTTTGAGTTTCATTCCAGTCCACTGATTTTTGACTAAATTACGGGCCTTGGACTTCGAAATTTTCAAGGAAAAAACAGTTTTCCGGATTTTTTTTCTAAACACTGGCAGCTATTGAGCTGATTTTTGGTGTGTAAGTCAACCACCATTAGTTACAGATCAAGTACAAGTTTCCTTTGGTCCACTGATTTTTGGCGAAATTACGGGCCTTGGACTTGGAAATTTTTACGGAATAAACAGTTTTCCGGACTTTTTTTCTTAACGCTGGTAGATACTGAGCTGCTATTTGGTGTGCAAGTCAACAACCATGAGTTACAGATCAAGTTCGAGTTTCGTTCCAGTCCACTGATTTTTGACGAAATTACGGGCCTTGGACTTAGAAATTTTCACAGAAAAAAATAGTTTTCCGGACTTTTTTTCTAAACGCTGGCAGATATTGAGCTGATTTTTGTAGTGTAAGTCAACCACTATGAGTTACATACTAAGTTTGAGTTTCATTCTGGTCCACTGATTTTTGACGAAATTACGGGCGTTAGACTTACAAATTTTCACCCAAAAAAACAGTTTTCCGGACTTTTTTCTAAACGCTGGCAGATATTGACCTGATTTTCGCAAACTCCCCCCTACAGTTTTGCTGCTATTGTATTGAAAGTTTGTTGATACATTGATTGTATACTGAAGTTGTGCAAGACGCAGTTTTCAATCATCTACTCCCTATGATTCAAGGGTAATCTCCCCTTGAACTTAGAAAATTTTTTTGTTAAATTGCCTGTTTCTGTCAAAGCCCTGGCAGGGATATCAAGTCACATTCAATGACAGCTCTAGTTTTCTGTGGGGCAGTATTTGGCAACTGTGGGGTTCTATGTTAAAATTTGAATCTGGGCCATTCATGATAGCAACAGACTAGCAATCTTGTCTAAAAATGGACAGTTGGCTAGGAAAAAAGGACCTAGATATACAAGTTCAGCTGTTAGGCAGCTAAGTTCAAGTTATTCCACTCTTGGGGACTGTATATCTCTAATTCCAACTGGGTCTAGTTGTTTACTAGTTTTTAACTTTTCAAAAAGGGGACCCTTACCAGACTAGCTGGTTGGTCTCATAATATTTTTGACCCATTTATGCCCCTTTCTTGACTTAGAATTTTCATGGAAAAGGAAATACACCAATGCTTTGGCAACAGCATGCAGTGCTGTAATTAGAGGTATTCTTAACCCCTTACCACACAACGACCTTGAGGAAGAAAACTTTGAAAATTATTGTGGGAAAAGGAGAAATCCTGGTCACCAGCATTTTTCCTTTTCCTACAACATTTTCTAAAGTTCCAAAAGCAAATTTAAATTCATAAAGTATTCATATTGCAGTCTGCAAATGCTTTCAAGTTTGACAAGTCGAAAACTTTGTGGTTTGTTAACCCATTACCACACAATCCAGATGGGTAACAAACCAGGGAAATTAGACCTTTGAAAACATTGTGGGAAAAGGAGAAAATGCTAGTAACCAGCATTTTCTGCTTTTCTCACAGTGTTTTCTAACCTTACAGAAACAAATCCAATCATTTGAAGCACATAATTTATAATTTGTCATCTGTAAATGCTTTCAATTTGGACCAGTCTAAAATTTGTCATCTGGTAAAGGGTTAAGCAAGTTAAACAAAGCAAAACAGAGCTCTGTAATGGCAACATTAAAGTCTATATTACTGAAAGAATAGGGCCATTTCATTTTCTAAGTTCTCTAAAAGGTCAAGTTTTTTCACAAATTGGGTTTTGTCTATTAGTTATAACCCTTTACCAAACCATTCCAAGTTTTAATGACCCTGAGGAAGAGGCCTTTGGAAAACATTGTAGGTAAAGGAAAAATCCTGGTAACCAGCATTTTTTCCTTTTTCTACAATGTTTTCTAATCTTCCAACAGTGAATTTCTACCTTTAAGTCTCAATTATTCTGTCCTCTGCATATTATGCTCTCAATTTGCAGTAGTCATAAATTTCTTGTGTGTCGAAGAGGAAAGCAGAATTGATTAGCATCTCAGAATGTCAACCCAATTTTTTGATGGGCTTTAACCCTTTACTACAATACTGAGTTTTAACATCCTTGAAAAAGAAAGCTGTTAGAAAACATTGCCGGAAAAGGAGAAAATACTGATTGCCATCGTTTTGTACTTTTTCCAAGAAAGACACAGTCCATCTTTTGTGAAATATATAATTTATCCTCTGCAGATGGATCAGTGTAACATTCTATGGTTTAGTTAACTCTTTACCATACAATCCAGAGTTTTAATTACCCTGATGAAGAACGCTTTTGAAAACATTGTGGAAAAATAAGAAAATGCTGAGGACAAACCCCATCATTTGAACCCCATAATTGTGGCCTGCAATGCATTTAATTTGGACATGTCCTAAATATTGCCATGTGGTAAAGAGCAGTGAACAAAAGATAACAATGGACCTTTTGAATTAGGGTACTCAACCACAATAGTGATCTTTGGAGGTTGTTTTGGTGGAAATACATAACAAAAATGTGGACCTTGTAGATGGGACATCGGACTGCAAATTCTGTGCAGTCTGTTCTTGATCTGCACTGTCTGCAAAAGCTTCATAAGCCAGTGATTTTAAGGTTAGACTAGAAAGTTATACAGAAGTTTATTTTGTTTTACAGACAGTGAAAGCTTTATCAGACTGTATAAAATGTGTCATCAGAGTGTTGGATTGGCTTTTTTACTATTTTTTTGCAAAAAAACATCCTCAATACTGCATCGATTAAGGATTTTTTCTTAAAATTTTGTTACGTGTCTTTCATTTCTTTCACCCTCTAAGGCTTCAGAGCTCTACTTTTATGGTATAAGCATAAATATTGAGTTCATACATTTGGGCCAAGCTTAAGAAACTTTGGAATCAATTCTTAACTCTTTACTAAACAACCAAGTTTAAGACTTGTACAATTTGAAACGTGACAAAAATAATAAAATTTGTATCAAAAGGGGTAGAAAATATTTTGGGAAAAGGAGAAAATGCTGGTAGCCAGCATTTTTATCGAGTCTGCTTGCTGTGAGTGAGACATAATGTAGCTCTAGTGTATGTGCATTAGTGTGTGCATCTGTTTGGCCAGATTTGTACAGACCAGAACTTCTACATTTATGGATGGATTTCAATTTGGCACAGTTGTTTTCCTTCATGAATAGAAGTGCCATTTGAAACATTTTCTCGGGCAGATTCAAGAGCAAGGTTACACTTGCAGGTCAAATGATAAAATTGTCATATATGGAGCTTCTCCAAGCAATAACTTCTATATTTATGGATGCATTTAAAGATACTTTAACACAATTGTTCATCTTTATCAGTAAGAGTGTCATTTGTACCATAGTATGTCCAATGTCAAGGTTACACTTAAAGGTCAAATTATAAAATGGTCATACATAGAGCGTACCTGAGCTACAACTTCTACATTTATTGATGGATTTAGAAATAATTTTACACAGCTGTTTCTCCATTACCTGTTGAAGTGTCATTTGAATAACTTCTTCAGGTAGGTCCAAGGTCAAGGTCACACTTAGAGGTCAGTAATGAAATTGTCATAGATAGAGCTTGTCTAAGCTATGGTTTCTACATTTATTGATGGATTTAAAAATAATTTTACACAAGTGTTCTCCCTTACATGTAGAAGTGTCATTTTAATAATTTGTTAGGTAGGTCCAAGGTGAAGGTGACACTGACAGGTCAAATGATAAATTTGTCATTAACAGAGCATGTGAGAGCCATTAATTCTACATTTTGGATGGATTTCAAAATAATTTGGCACAATTATTCTCTTTCATAAGTAGATGTGCCATTTAAAAAATCTGGTCTTAAAGGTCCAGGGTCAAGGTCACACTTTAAGATCAAACGATAAAATTATCATAAATAGATTTTGCTCGAGCCATAACTTGTACACATATAGATGGATTTCAAAATGATTTTTCACAACTATTCTCCTTCATGAGTAGATTTACTATTTGAAAATTTTTTGGTCAAATAATAAAATTTTTGAGAACTTTTCTGCTCAATGAGTGGAAGTATCTATCTGAATTATTCGCTTCAGTAGTTTCAAGGTCAAGGTCATACTAAAAAGGTCATGAATTAAGCTTCTATTTGTCCAAAGATAGGGATTACTCCTATCCTCATGCAAGTTTGAAAAAGAGGGATCTTAAATAAGATGGATGTGCATTAAGTGATTTGTTACTTTTTTTTCTCAAGTGTAGCTTATGAGGTTCTTTACTACTGTAACTCCCCCGTGGCAGAATCAACAAGTTGCCTCATGGCAATGTTACAGTCTCTTTCCCACAATGTTTTCTACCCTTAGGAAAACAAATTTCAGTTCAATTCTTTTGTCTCATTTATTTTGTTGTCTGCAAATGCTTTCAATTTGGGCAAGTTTAAGATTGTTGTTTGGTAAAGAGTTAAGCCCCTCATTTCAGCACCTCAAAGGTTAAATATCTCTAGACCTTGGTTCTAGCAGATAGAGAGGTATGATTGATTAAAGTTTCTTCCTCTTTACATGACATCAGATCACTCAAAGATCTCGACATCTTTCTTATGTTTGTCTGGGTGCTACTAAAGGATTTTTTTTTGGGGGGGGGGGGGTATTTTCTGAAGGACAAAAAGAATTTATGAGTGGATCCTTGGACATCCATTTTTATGAAACCTTTCATTGACATCCAGGCTCATGAACTATGTTCATAAATCTCATATTTAATTAATTCATTTATAGAATACTCTATTTCAGCAATGAATACAGACATGGGAAAGGTTGAATTATTTTGGAAAATAATTAATTTCTTGTTCTAACTCTGGATGTTTCAGAAAAACTAGTTTTCCTAAATATTTGGATAATCTGTAACATTAATTTTCCATAAGATCATAGGTTATTTTTGAGGAAAATGTTTTTGATAACGAGCGACAGCGAGTTACGGGCAAAGTCCGTAACGAGCAAAGCTCGTTTTGCGGTAACACCATTCTAGATTTTTAAAGATAAAATTCCGATTTCGTTCTGGGTTTTAGTCTAAATCTAGATAGGGATGACTAAAAATTGAGTGTCTTCCGGTTAGTCGCACAGCGTCACACGTATGACAATCTTCCGCACAAGTACCTAATTGGTAAAAAATGACAATAATTATCTACCGATCGAATAATTGCTTAAAAATCATTATCAGGTTAATGAGTACAGATTATCTAATTCCTTACTTACTTTCAGTGTATTAAAGGTCTTTTTGTGTATAAACATACGCAATGATCTATGCTAGCAAATAATGACGTCATTAATCATACTATTCTTATGTCATGCACAAGCCGTTTTTTGGCGGAAAATATTGTGTCGAAGAAATCATGACTAAACTAGTTTTTTGACTGTTTCAAAATACCATTTTCAGAGAAAGCCGGATTTATGATCTGTAAAAAGGGGGCTTAATGCATCTGCAAAAACTATCGACCCATCCGCGCAAGCTGACCTCGATCAAAACTCTTTGCTAGATCTATTTTTCAACGTTCTGCGTGTCAAAGGACCAGTATGCATGCCTTTTGATTCAGTCAGTTATCATACAATATGGATGTATAATCATGTGATGACTTGCTTGGTATCATGCATCACGGAGATGCATTAAACCCTCTTTTACCGCAACATGGCTCAAATATAATGTTTAATGTTATGAAAGCTTGTTGATAGATCTTAAAGTTTGGCGGTTTTTTTCCCCCATAAGATAACTCGGCAAATTTCTCTCCTAGGATTGATGATAGATCTAGGTCTAGTCATTGCGACAGATTTCATTCCTGTCTCTGCACTGATCACTGTTTCAATGATGGATGTGTAGGAAAGCAGATGGGATAAAAAAGGAAAGCTACATATAATCTTATTTTAAACAGCGATCTACACACTCTGATTTTAAAAGAAAGTCCAGGTAAAATATGGGTAGACCTGTGCACTAAAGAAGAAATGAAAGAAAGATTCTGTTTTTGTTTTTGTTTTTATTTTTTTCCTTTTGTATGTATATTCATTGCGGCGGTAAGTGCACCTACCATGCGTTCCTGAAATTCTTTTTACCAGTACTCTGCTCAACATTCTTCCCAACCTACTGACCGATTCCTCGTAAAAATCAAAGTCTCTCTTATGTAGACTAGATCTAGATCTACATGCAGTGAGGAAATGTTCCCGTAAAATTGTCATACAAGTAAGTGAACCAATAATCATTCTAAGTTATTTTTCTGGACATAAATTAACGAAATTGTCCAAGAACTGTTTTTCTTTTGTTAAGGAAATCAGGGACAGTTCGCCCTATTTCCCATGTAGCCTATAAATCTACGAAAGAAAAATGCTTTCTACTTTTGACAACGCTCAAAATTAGTTTTGGCAGAGCCGGAATTCAAACTCAAAACCGTTTGATTTCAAGATGTAGAATATAGCTCGTCATTCGAATTAGAATAATAGATATTTGTACCACAAATCATTCACGTCGCTCGTATTGAGGCTTTGCCTTTTTAATATTAATGATAGGCTGCATATTGCTCATTTTTACATCACAAATTTCATCATTATGAACATGAATCCTTAGAGAGCTGAGTAACTCAGTAGAAATTTTAAGTTATGAAATAAGACAAGAAAAAATTGCAACACCAAGGTTGATTATGTTAAAAATTTCTCACCAGAGCAAAGTGTAGATTTTGATCTAAGATCAAAGAGACATTCTGTCTACAGTCTGATCTTGATCTACTCAGGCTACCAAAGCAGCTAAAGTCTGGAAAGGTGCTTGAAGGGAAAAGTTGTTTCTGTGACAGTGAGGGAAACCATAATTGTGTTGTATTTTTGCATTTGACTTTAAAGTATTCTTACAGGATGTGTAGCTTTTCTATCTGTTACCTCATTAATTTTTGAAACAGTTTTGTTGAAAATGACTTAAAAAATATATGTTACAAAATATGGATGATCAAATAAATTAACGCTTTACCAAACACTCCTGAGATGTAACAACCCCTGGGGAAATAGGCTAGGGGTAAGTTATTCCAAAGATTAGAAAACAAAATATACATCATTTCAGAAACCCCAAAATGATATGTAAGGAGTGAACTGAGGCTGTCAATTGTATAAAGACAAAGAAAAATAATAACTGGCTCGATTAAGTCATGCTACCATAATTATGGCTTCATTACAAACAGCTCTAAGACCAGACAGAGACAGTTTATGAGATGTTTTCCTTTTATACACACATAGTAAACCGTCTCAGCTTGAGTCATTTGGCTTTCTTGTTTGTGATTACCCACGTTTCTTTATTTCATACGTGTTCCTCTTCTTTAAAGCTCCCCATTCTTTTGTCTACCTGAAAATGGACTTACCGCTCGATCCACATATGGATCAAGTTGAAATATTTCAGCAGGAATAAATTTACGACTTTAAAAAAAGACATAATCATAATTCTTATTACTTCACAAATCAGTAATTATGAGCACCTGAGTAACCAAATGTTTATTCACGTCCGATAGAATAGAACTCATCAACTTATCTGGAAGAATTTAGAAGAAGAAACTATTGAACAGCAATGTCTTAATGTCCAGAACAATTACAAATGGAGGTAAAATAGACAGAATTGTAGAAAATGCAGCTGGTTTCTTACGAGGTAATGGCTTCATCATTGGTACTGACTACAACCCAGACAGCCATGTTAAGGTGACCCTCAGAAAATTTTACCTCCATAAAATTCCCCGTCCCCCTTTGGAAAATGTAAGATACACCCCCCTCATGGGTGTTAGAGAAATTATGATAACTCTTTCGCAGTCCTTGGTAACACAAGTAGGTTTGCAGACTGTGTAGATCAAAATCAAGATAAAGACTAGTAGATTTAGAATCATGATCAGAAAATGCAGGCTTGGATTCAAGCTTCCTAAAATTTTGTGCAGTACTCTGACTACAAACACTGTATTGCTATTTTTATTAGCTCACCTAAGCACAAAGTGCTCAAGATGAGCTTTTGTAATCTGCTATGTTTGTCTTGCATTGTCAACTTCTACCATGTGTATGCTTTAGAGGCTCTATTTTCAGTCCCCTACTCATGAACTTAGGTTGGAATACTTGTCTTGAAAAAATCTGAGACATTTTGGACAATGTAAAACCCCATGGGTGTCAGAAAGAGGACATATGGTAACTCTCTCCACAGGAATTTGATATTCTATAATGAAAATATATGATTAAATATGAAAAAAATACTCCCCTATATATAAAGAAACACAAGGAAAGTAATGCCTCGATTACCAGCGACAACACAAAAATGCCTTACCCACCCAAAACCACCAACAAAAGGAAGAGTAATCACAATTTTCTTTACCCTAGTGACAGATAACACCAAAATGTACCTGTGACATTCGGCAATCTTAAGTAGACACCTTTTCACCGGAGATATCCGTCATTTTTTACAGCTTTTTTGACAATTACAAGCCATCGAGGAGGCCATTCGCTGACGTCACTACATTAGGCCTGCAGTAAATGTTGTTGCTGAGTTTATGATAAAACTATAGTGTATAATGCAGCGCATGCGATTTTACCGTGGTTTCCATGAACTCGACTCTAGAGTCACAACATAATGAAACAAGACCTATTTTGCATATTGGAATAATTAGTATAACTTTGCGTAATGGTTTCTTAAATCAAGGGCTATTTATTTACTCTGTCATTGTTTATACAACAAATTTCACACCAACAGGTTGTTGTTCACACCTGTCTCGCCTATAATAGACCTGTACCTTACACCTGTAAGATTTTTATTTTACTCTTTAAATTTTTTCTGTTTGCTATAGTATGAAAATAAGTCTGCCCTCTCTGTCTGTCTCTCTCTCTCTGGAATCATTAGGAAGGGAAATCAATAATGTTAAATTAATTTTGAGGTTTCTTCCATAGATCTTTCTGTCTTTATCTCCGTAGGTCTCCCCCTCTTTTCTCTCTGGCTGTAAATCATATGGCATCAATAATGTTTTTTGGTCCGCAGATCTCTCTCTCTTTCTCTCTCAAAAAGAACAATATTATTTTTTCTATACCCTTTTTTTTGAAATTCTTTTCAAATCGCTGGATTTACGTTATACAGTGTTTGGTTCATTTCCGGCCGTTTGGTCTCAGATCCCTAGATTCTGTATAAGTAAACATTTTCTAGAGATTCCTTTTTCCCAAGTTTTGCAACGTACATCACACTTTTTTCTGACCTTTTAAACTTTCGTGAAGCACAAACCTTACACTCTCAAATCGTAGTAAAGTTTGTGCATCACTAAACGAACACCTTAAAGGTAGGCGGAGCTTAAATCTTTACCAAACAACAAAATTTTAGACTAAACCAAATTGAAAATATTTGCAGACGACAAATTCATCAAATGACGGATTATGTCAGTGATAGAGTAAAAAAGACTTCGGGAAAAGCATAAAATGCTGGTAACCATCAGTTTATTTTCTTTTCCCACTATGTTTTCTAAAGGCTTCTTCCTCATGGTCGTGAAAACCAGGGATTGTTTGTTAAAGGGTTGATATTTTCATTTCCGTGCTTCACAAAAAATGACCAATTGAATAAGGCTAATGTCAACAGAGTTACGTCCCCTGATGGGTTTTTCCCTATTCACACAAGTAAAATATCTTTTCTTTAAAAAAGAATACCAACAAATATTTTTGCTAGTTACCTCTAGAAAAATATGTAGTATCATGCGATGTACATAAATATATTTTAAAACGAAAATAATAATGAAAACAAAAGTAATATTCTCTGCGGGCCTTACAAAATAGTGACATCAGCGAATGGCCTCCTCGATGGCTTGTAATTGTCAAAAAAGCTGTAAAAAATGACGGATATCTCCGGTGAAAAGGTGTCTACTTAAGGATCGCTGAATGTCACAGGTACATTTTGGTGTTATCTGTTACTAGGGTAAAGGAAATTGTGATCACTCTTCGTTTCGTTGGTGATTTTAGGTGGGTAAGGCATTTTTGTGTTGTCGCTGGTAATCGAGGCATTGCATTCCTTGTGTTTCTTTATATATAGGGGAGTATTTTTTTCATATTTAATCATATATTTTCATTATAGAATGTCAAATTCCTGTGCTCTCTCACAGCCCTAGGTTAAACAAGTAGTTTTGCAGACTGTAGATCAAAATCAAACTACATTGTACTTCATGCCAGTTATTAGCTCACCTGAGCACAACTTGTGCTCCCGGTAAGCTTTTGTGATCATACTGTGTCTGGCTTGCATCATCTGTTGTCATGTGACCGTCAAATTTACCTTGTGTGCATTCCAGAGGCCACAAATTCATTAAACTTATGAAACTTGGTCAGAATGTTTGTCTTGATGATATCTAGGACAATTCAAAATTGGGTCATGTCAAGTCAAAAAGTAGGTCACCAGGCCAAGCATCAGAAAAACCTTGTGCACACTCTAAAAGCCACATTTTCAGTCTGATACTCTTGAAACTTGGTCAGAATGTTTGTCTTGATGAATCTTGGACAAGACCAAAAATTTGGTCATGTCGGGTCAAAAGGTGGGTCACTGGGCCAAATTTTATAAAAACCTTGTGTGCACTCTACAGGTCACATTTTCAGCCTTATACTCATGAAACTAGGTCAGAGTGTTTGTCTTGATGATATTTGAGAGAAGTTTGAAAGTGGGTCACTTCAGGTCAAAAAGTAGGTCACCAGGCCAAATCTTAGAAAAACCTTGTGTGCACTCTACAGGCCACATTTTCAGCATGATACTCTTGAAACTAAGACTGTTTGTCTTGGTGATATCTAGAAGAACATTGAAATTGGATCACTTCCGGTCAAAAAGTAAGTCACTTGGCCAAATCGTAGAAAAACCTTATGTGCACTCTAGAGGTCACATTTTAGGCTTGATGCTCATGAGACTAGATCAGAATATTTGTCTTGATGATATCTCAGACATGTTGAAATTGGGTCATGTTGGATCAAAAAGTAGGTCACTTAGCCAAGTCTTAGAAAAACCTGATATTCAGTCTTGAGGCCACATTTTCAACCTGATACTCCTAAAACTTGATCAGAATATTTGTCTTGCTGATATCTCTGATAAGTTTGAAATGGGAACATGTCAAGTAGGTCACTGGGCTGAATCTTAGAAAAACATTCTGTGCAATATAATCCACATTTTCAGCCTGAAATTCATGAAACTAGGTCAGAGTGTTTGTTTTGATGAAATCTTGGACAAATTCGAATTTGGGTCATGTTGGATCAAAAGTAGCTGGCTGGGCCAAATCTTAGAAAAAATCTTGTACACTCTATGCTAAATTTTCAGCATGATACTCTTAAAACTTGGTCAGAATGTTTGGCTTATTGATATCTGGGACACGCTTGAAATTGGATCATGTCTTGTCAAAAACTAGGTCACTTGTTCTCATGTTTTACATCATCTTAATCAGGATCTGTGCAGCTTTGTCAACCCTAGATGACTTTACTCAGGTGAGCGCTTTAGGGCCAATGTCCCTCTTGTCCAATATTTCATCAGTGTACTGCTGCGTAGTTCATTAGATAATGAATTAATAAAGGAATGAATTTCATCAAGAGTCGGAGAACTTGGTATCTTGGCAAGTGACTTAACAAAAAATTCTCTGTTGATATTTATAAAATGTGAACTATGTTTGATATCATCACTTTATCTTTCTCATCTATCAGTCACAGGTGCTAAATCTTAGAGGAAAAGTTAATTGATTACAAAAATGTTTGTGGCAATAGCTAATATTTTTACCTTTCATTAAATACAGAAAGGTTACATTTTTGCACTTTCCTGTGAAGTCTCCCAATACATATACTCGACAAAAAAAGTTAAGGAAATAATGTGTTTGAGGTGCTGTGTGACAAAAGATCTAAAGCACTTAAAGAATTTTTGATTCCACAGTATTATAAAGTGCCTATTTTTCTTTTAAATGATGCTTTATCTGAGTTTATCATGTCTGTAGTGGCTTAAATAATCAATGTCAAAGTTGACCAGTCTCCCAGTCATTTTTAGCAAAATTGTCGTATTGATTGGTTTAAGTAAAGAATATCACTGTGGAGTCTCACCTAAAAAAGCCTGTAATTGGCCCTCAGGCTATTTACTTATCTCAGATAATTTGAGCAATTCTTTCCAAACTGAGCCAACAGTTCAGTTTTCAAATCAGTTCAATATCTTCATTGCCATTATCCAGAATTGTCTTATATTCTTTCGTCAGCAAAAATATTGCGCTCATTGACTGGCTAGGGGGATCACCAGACATACCTCCCATTGAACATGTGTGGGACATTCTGGACTGAGGGTCTGACGCTGAATATTTGCACAACCTCTAGGTTCTTGCTATGGCATTACAGGAGGAATGGAGGCTGGTTCCTCAACTTCAAATTGCCAGAATTATTCAGTGTATGCGATGCAAGTGCGAATCCTTATTTGACCCTGAAGGGGGCAACCCGTTACTGTTTGTTGTATATGTTAGTATATGAGTTTAATGCCATTTTAACAGCTTAGGTCATATCATGGTGGTCAGTGATGCACCAGTGTGTTTCCTGGCTTTTTCACACCAGTACTGACACAACTTTCTTTCCAAAGCCACTGACTACTTTTCTCACACACATCAGAGGTGAGAGGCAAAAAATCACCAGAAAGAAAGTTCACCGCAACCGGGTATCAAACTGGCAACCTCTATGTCACGAGTCAGATACGCTAACAACTGAGCTACCTGGCCGGGCACCTGTTACTGAAGGGAAATTTTGAACATTCTCATCTGCTATATAAGACATTTGAGGCTATCTTGAGAAGGAACTTACTAAATTTCATGTGACATTCGAAGGAATTGAATTTCAAGCAATTCCTATGCTTAACAACATATATGACAAATTTTTCTGACAGATTTTTTTAAAACTTTGCACACACAAAGCTCATCATGTCTCTAGGAGATTACAGTAATAAAAGTTATGGGTCACCATGCTCACTTCTGAGAAATTTGCCTTTGAAAAGGGTATATACAGCTTCAAAATTCAGCTTATATTGGAATTAACACACATTTCTTTAATAGTCAGTTAAACACGAAAATTACCAAAACAATATACGAATATACATCATTTTAATGAAAATTGATTTAGTTTTGCACAAAAAATATGTAAAAGCCTGGTTTGGAGCATGGTAAATGTACAAACTTGCATGTTATATTTGGACTATTGAGTTAAAAAGGGAGATAATTTGACCAAATTAAGGGTTAATGAAGGGTTAATGTTTAATAAATACATACTTTCTAACGGACAGATTTTTCTTAAAATTTCCACACTTATAGTATTTATAATTCTAAACAATAAGAAAGAATAAAAATGGCACCTATCCGCGCTTGTTTTGTCAGAAAACAGGGATGAAGGTCACTGTGGAAGTTAGTTTTTTCAAGGAAAAAAATAGGATAGGAACTCAGCAGACATAATGCAGGGGTAAAAGTTTTCCGTATTGTGACGGAATTCCGTATTTTCAGGGGCCGACCAGGTCATTTTTCCAAATCGTTTAAATCCGAGGAGAAATTTTTTTTTGGGGGGGGGGGGGTACCCCTTTATCTCGTATCTATTGCAAGTCAATAGATTTCCAGATGCCGTATCAATAAAATTTATTGTCCCACTGCATTTGCTTTGTCCGGGGCTGATCTCGGTCATTAATGTCTCCCGTCAAACGCACTTGCCCTAAAAACAATGAAATTCAAAGAATTTTGTAATTTCGGGATAATTTGCACCGAAATGTTTACAGTCACTCACTCTTGCTTAGGGTTTCCCGATTCTAAATATAGATGCTGAACCGGAACGTTCTAAGGTTATTGTATGATGTTATATTGTTCGTGTCCAAAATGTTGCGGCTGTGTTTTGATTGTTTTGATCGGTTTGCCGACTTTAACATTTTTGCCGCTAGGATTGTAAAACAAAATAAAGCATTAACAAAGCCCTTCGTTTTAAGGGACAAATATTGGCTGCAATTTGATTATTTGCTAGTGAAAGATGGCTCAGTTTAAATTATCTTTGTTCTTTTCAATAACAAATGGATGTCAGAGCTGGGGATCGGCAACTATCTTCCGAAGTTAACAGTACGTGCTACTCAAATGCCGAAGTGACCGAAAAAGGGGGAAAAGTTTTATTCATACACTGTAGTCCGATTTGTAGTGGTGGGCCAATGATTGACTATAGTCGAAAGTCAGTTGGTTTTGGCTTCCGATTGCGATTAGCTCTTGAGAAATCCCGGAATCGATTGCAGTCGGTACCGAAGCTCGCTCGGTCGTGAGACGTGAATACTGGTTTGTAGCGCTTGGTTTTGTGACTGATATTAATCACACTCTAGGATTCAATATAGTGATAACAAACACGAAAATTGGCCGGAAAAATGAGAAAGAAATTTTTGTCCACGGATGTCTTGTTAAAACTCGTCAACTCGGCAAGTTTCTTATTTGATCCCTGAGACCGGGTTTTGACGCTTGGAAATTTGAAATGACATGTGTTTGACGCTGAAAAATGTTTGCTTAATTGTCAATCTGACGCATGAAATTATCGTCAAGAGCTTCATATAACCTAGCTTGTGCGCATCTGGCAGAAATATGGGCTAAACACGATCATTATAAAATGTGAAGGACACACGCGTGATCTAATGAAGCTGGTGAGTCATTTACGAGAACGTAATAACGGTGTTAATCCTCTGATCTAGTGTAAAGTGACAGATTTTAAAGTTACCTGCTATTCAAAATGACTAACTGATGTCAAATCATGTGGTAATACTTCTCCAGAAATTAATTGACACGAAAAATTGATCGCCAAAAAAAACGTGAAAACCCATGACACTACCATGATCAGCGTGGCATCGTCCGATCAGAGGGACTTCAAACTATCTTCTCATCTAAAATAATGAATTTAAACAGTGAATTTACACAAATCTCTGAATAAAACAATAAATGGAATCTAAAATTCTGTCATGAGTGAAAAAATTGTTTTATGAAATGAAAATATAGATCTAAAGCGGGGGGGGGGGGTTCGTCTGCAAATGCTTGAAATATGTCTGAATTTTTTTTAACTAGTTTGGAAATTAAAATTTAAAGATCAAAATAAATGATATTAAATAAAGTAAAAAAAAATTAAAGCACAAACACCACATCTTTATAAACTTAATATCATGTAGACAAATTGTCAAAGTATTTAAAGCAAAAAGGCATTCTCAGTTCAATGGAGAAACCGATTGTAAAACCAATAGCTAGTTGGTTTGCTCTTCCAGTTACAAAGTGATAATAAAATTTTGCATTTAAACTGATTGCCCCACACTGCCGATTTGATAGATTTTTTTACAGGAATTGGACCAGTTCCATGGTATATCACTTACCTGCTTGTTTTAGCAAACATTAGAATTGATTTTGCCAAAAATGTTTGCACATTTTAGGAAAGGTTCTTAAAGTGTTTGAAGAGCTTTTAACTGTGAACATGTAGATCTATCTATAAAATCTTGTTTGTGCATGTCACATGAAAACAGTCTATCTTTTAATAGGCTGTCATTAAAACTTGATATTTTAATGAAATTATGTAGTTTAGATCTGAACCCCCATCCTTGTTTGTGTACCCCAAACTCCAGTTACCAAAGGGTAAAAAAGCTCAAGCTAGAAAATGCACAGCACACTCTGTCACATTCTCCCTGATAAATTAGTCATTCTTAAAGAGAGTGTTGTTTTCCTATTTGACAGATTTGATTTTATTCTTTTGACAGAAATTTAGCACATGTGATTGCATTTTAATGAATCAAATATTAAATACTAGATATGTCCTTTTCTCATACTTGTTGTACTTTCAAATACAAAACTGATATAGGGCTAATCTGATTAGGTCCTGTGTACAAAATGGAGATAAAAGAGGACAAAAATAACATGGGTGCTAAAAACTTTGCGATTTTCTTAGGTTTTTAGCATATCATATCTTTCATTTGCTTCAAGATTTTTTCAACTTTAAAATGCTAAAACTGGATCTCATTAGAGGAATTTGATGCTTATAAAATAGCTAAATTCTCAGGAGCTTCCGGGGGCCTCCGGCCCCCTGGAGCCCTGGCCAGGGCGTTGCCCTGGACCCACCGGGGGCCCTAGCGGCCCCCAGGCCCCCAGCTCAATTTTCAGTATTTTCAGATTTTTTAACTTTTACCCCTGATAATGGGAAAAGGAGAAATTGCTCATTAGGAGCAATTTCTTTTTTTTCACTCTAATTTTCAAACTGGAAACAGCTATACTTCCACAGCTTTAAAATTCCTGCTTTTGTTTGCTTGTTTGGAGTGTTAGGCCATGTCAACAGTATTTTAATTATTTCACGATGACAGTTCAAAGATCCATTTTTTTTCTCTTTATTCTCTTTACTAAAACACATGCGCAGTAGGATGCACACAAACAATTGTGATATACGTCGTTAAGCTTATTCACCACTGTGCTTTGTATTAAAAAAGGGAAATACTCTGTAGACAATAAATATTTTGCGAAAAATGACTTTGAACCCTGGGTTACTTGACACAGTGCCACAACAAGGATATTAATGCTATAAAGCTAAAGAAAAGTTTCTCGTTCAAGCAATGAAATGTATCCAATAAAATTAATAAAAATTGAATAATTGTTTGCTTTGGTAATCTTTTGTTCCATGGTTTTCTGAGATTTCCTTAACTTTTTTTGTTGAGTATATATAATGACTTTTTTTATTATGTAATGTTTTGCAATCATAGAGGTACATCTTAACTCTTTACCAAACGACAAAATTTTAGACTTGTCCAAATTGAAAGCATTTGCAGATGACAAAATAAAAGTGACTCAATAATTGAAACTTGACTTTAGAAGGGTAGAAAACATTGTGGGAAAAGGAGAAAATGCTGGTTACCAGCATTTTCTCCTTTTCTTACAATGTTTTCAAAAGGCTTCTATCTCAGGGTCGTAAAAACTAGGGATTGTTTGGTAAAAGGGTTAAACAGGAAAATGTGGCAATAGAATGATTTAACTCTTCACTAGATGATAAAAATTTTGACTTGTCCAAAGCCAAAGTATTTACAGACAACAAATTGAATGTGGCTTAAATAAGGTATCTGTTTTAGAAAAGGTAGAAAACATGGTAGGAAAAGAAGAAAATGCTGCTCACTAGTATTTTCACCTTGTCCCACAATGTTTTCAAAAACTTTTTTCATAATGGTTGTTAAGACAGGACAGGGGATTGTTTTTTAAAGGGTTAATTCTTTCATGACCAAATAAATGAGTTATGCTTTGTAAAGGCCACAAATACAGTTCCACTGCAAGATGAAGAGACAGTTTGGTCATAATCTAGATCATTCTGTGCAGTCTGATCTTGATCTACACTGTCTACAAATGTAAGCATCTTGTGTCATCTACAGTAAAGCAAGAGTTAAGCTATAAAAGCTATGACTATACTCTTTGATATTTTTTCTTCCTATTAGGCTTTGGAAAACATTGTTGGAAAAGGATAATTATTTTATAAAAAGCAACTGCTCTTTTTAACAGAATGTTTTAAACCAGTTAAAAAATTTGTTTCACTTCGTTTAAGTATTCATGCCTTGTATTATTTATAAAAGTTTTTTTTCCTAGGGCTAAGCACTTTTAGTGCTTAACCAAGATTTAATTACTTTTGCCCACAGTGTAGACCCTAGATAAGACTGAACAGAAATGCAGCCTGATCTTAGATCTACACTGTCTGTTTCTTTGCGAGATATTTTGACAAAAACAGCTTTGAAATTTCAATATCTACATCTTTCGTACCGTCCAGAAATGCTATTTTATTTATTTAGCACTGCAAGGGTAAAATGATACAGTAAATTATGGAAGTGTTGTCTAAGTTTCCAATTTTTTTGATATTCTTTTTCTTGTTGTTCCTGTACTGAACAAGCTATCTCCAGACATAAAGCTTCTGCCGGAGATAAACTAATTATGGTGCAGTCGCTTTCGAGACAGGTTTTTATCAAGGACAAGTGACATGAAAGAGAAATAGAATTATTAAGGAAAGGAAAATTTCCTCTTTGAAATACTTACAGAATATATTCAGAAATGGAGCAATTGTTTGTAACAAGCTGTCCCTCTTTTTCTCACAATATTTTCAAAACTTGTCAAATGCAGAAATGTAAAAAGTCACATCTATTTGAGTATGCTGTTGTTGTTTGCAACCATGAATGAAGTAAGCAGAGAATGTTAAGCAAGATCAGCCTACATATATCTGCAGTTTGATCTTGCTGTACATTCTCTGCTTCTGTATAAGAGGTTTTTTTCATCTGAACTTAACCAAATGCTAAAAATCTTAACAAAATTAATTTTTGTGACTGTCCGCAATCTAAGTTAATCCTTATCTTGCTAAATAAAAGGAATGAAACTTTCAAGCCGATTGTAAAAACCCGAATATTGCTGTTTGAAAGGTATTTTTGGAGGAAAGACATCTCTTTATTGGACAGTGTAGATCCAAGATCAGACTGCATGTTCTGTGCAGTCTGATCTTGATCTACACTGTCCACAAAAGGTCAGTGAGTTGCGCTTAGCAGCCTATGGCTTCAGCATTAACACATCTACAAAAATTAGACCTATGTCAACCTGTGCAGGCTGAACTTGGTAGAAACTTTATGCAGTGGTAAATTTTTCTGAATGTCAAGGACACTTCTACCTAATAACTCAGCCAGTTTTTATAATGAAGAAGTACTTAAACTCCTTTTATCAGAGTCAGTGTGGCTCAGATTTTTCATTGGTTACACTTTTATAAAAGTCTATTAAAGTCAAGTTCATGCTCAAAGG
Organism: Hippopus hippopus; assembly: GCA_946811185.2. Lineage (NCBI taxonomy): Eukaryota > Metazoa > Mollusca > Bivalvia > Cardiida > Cardiidae > Hippopus > Hippopus hippopus. Next base: position 7,108,968 of record OX328102.1, on the reverse strand, counting down.
ATATATTTTTAGTTAGTAGATCAAAATAATAAAATTTCATTTCTATAGTATCTGTAGAGTCTAGATCTAGGATCAGACTGTGACAAGGAACACTCGGTCTGATTGCTGAACTTTTTCACCTGAGCTGTTGTGCTTTAGTCAGTACCACATTGAGGTTATTATTTAGGGGCTGCAAATTCATATCCCAGCCAGAACAAAAACATTAAGTTAGGTTGGTATGTTTTTACTTATTTAAGAAAGCAGTCAAGGCTTTTGAAGGTGTTATGATAAAGGATCATCTGGACTGCTTAAGCCTTTACCACAGTGCAAACTTTTAGACTCGTCCATATTGAAGGACAAGCCAGATCTATTTCAAATGATACTATTTGTCCCAGAATAGGTAGAAAACATTGTGAGAAAAGGTGAAAATGCAGGTTTCCACATCGCTTTCAAAAGGCTTCTTTCTCAGGGTCGTTAAAAGTTGGGATTGAGTGGTGAAGGGTTAAATGGATACACATATGAGTGCAGCATGGCTTCAAAATACTTTTGATTTAAGAACAAGGCTTCAAAATACTGTTGATATAAGAACCAGGCTTCAAAATACAGTTTATATAAGGGCATTAGGCTTCAAAATACCGCTGATATAAGGACAAGGCTCAACATATTGCTGATAGAAGGACAAGACTTCAAAATACTGTTGATATAAGAACAAGGCTTCAAAATACTGGTGATATAAGAACAAGGCTCCAAAATGTTGGTGATATAAGGACAAGGCTCAAAATACTGTTGATAAGTACAAGTAGAGGGGTCCTGAGTAGCCCAGTGCTAAAGTGTGGGGCTCAAAACCTACAGGCACCTTGCTCAAGCCTCACTAGAAGAACTGGGTTTTTGTGAGAGTGTCATTGAGCAAGACACTTCAGAGCCCTAGTTTAGTACTTGTGAAACCGGGGATATATAATAATCAGTGTTACGCTCAGAACGCATTTCTTGCGTTTTTGACTCAATGATTTCTTTGCTGATGCACTAAAATTCGCCGTGTGCATCTTTTCTGACGCAACCAAAAATATCAGTGCAATCAAAACAGTAGTTTATAATGCACACCATGACGTCGTGCCGAAATACTAAGAGGCAAAATAAGGTTCGTATATGCAGAGAGAGGAGATTTCGTACGCAATGATTTTCCATATTGAGAGTTTATGATAGGCCGCCCAGTGTCTGAAACCGATTTTATTAATAATTACCAATAAATATCTACCCATACTGCGCAAAATTTATTAAAAAACACGAGTTGCTACCAAACGGCCTCTTTCTGACACAGTCACACATTTGATGCTCTGTTAAGTAATTAATAACTAGGTATGGAATAACTATAGGAAGGTCAATTTGTCACTATGCTTTAAACGTGTACGGTCTCTGTATTCTAGATGCTTTCCAAAATGGAAAAGCAGATGAAGCAAAAAAAAAAAAAACAGAAAGGACTTGCAGACCATTTTGCTGTCCCTTCCACAAGTAAACACCTCGAAAACATGAAAAAAGAAAAATCAACAGATGCTACAAATATCCGGATCTTGTCAGACCAAGTTCCAGTTCCGAGTCGGTGGTGTCACAGGGAAAGGTCCAAAAGCATGAATTTAAGTACCTTTAAAATGGCAATTAAAATACAGTGGAACCCCGCTATAACGCTGTTGACGGGAGCCACGATCTACGACAGCGATATATCAGAGGTGAAGTATGTAACGCTGCACCCACACCCCCCCCCCCACACACACATGCTACCTGCGACCCATCCCCCGACTATTGCAAGAACTATGGCATCAATTAATTGCTGTTATTCGCCACTATATTCAGACTAAAATAAAACAGTAATTTCCTGGTTATTATGGAAATCAATATTTTGAACAAATCAGGGTAGCCAAAATAATAAGTTTGAATTTGGGGAGTGTGTCTAAAATGATAAGGGCAAAGTCTTGCAAATTTATACATAGTAGCAGTGGAGCTAGATCTAGTTCAAATACTTAGACATAGACATGCATATTTACGTTGAAACATTTTTTTAACGGGCATTTTACAATTTAGTTTTTTTTTTTTTAAACAATTACCAATTAGTTCTATCGCCAAAACTGGTCATTCAAACACCGGTACAGGTACCTAAAAGAACTTCGTTTACCTTTAGGACCATGTTTAATAAAAATTATTCAGGCGCTGTTTAGCTGAATTACAGCCTAGTTCATTCAGAAATCAAATTAATGCTATCATGTTGGATTGCAGACGATGCCGCCGCCATGTTTTTCAGTCATGCTGACGATTGCATAACAAACCCTAATCAACCTATGACTAACGAAATCTCTTTCAGTAACCAAACGAGACAAGACCCGACCGACATGATGAAAGTCAAAATAAAAAACGTGCGTTGGGGTCTAGAAATTAGACTTTGGTGGAGGGATCTAAACTGTTTGTAATATAGATCTTGTGTGGACGGGTTGTCAGTCTTGAAATAAACGGATCTTAAATATGTTCTTCCCTTGTTTAGGCACAAGAGAAGTAGCTTTCCACGAAAAAGCTTTGGGTCATAGTTCAGCTGCTGATGGTATAGATCCAAGATCAGACTGCATGTTCTTTGAAGTCTGATATTTATCTACACCAGCCACAAGACTTTAACCCTTTACCACACTTTCAAGACCCTGAGAAAGACAGCTTTTGAAAAGCATGTGGAAAAGATGAAAAATTTTGGAAACCAGCATTTTCTCCTTTCACCACATTGTTTCTACCCTACCATGAACGGATTTCAAATTTGGCTCCCCGTTTTTTCTATAATTTTGTAGTTTGGTAAAGAGTTAAAAAATCGTCATCCTGCCATGGGCAGTGAACGGTTAAATATGACCATAAACATTTAACTTTCCATCCATAAAGATTTCACACCACTTGTGTATCCACAAAATTAATGTGTGCAGTGAAGTTTGCATTAGGGGTATGACGTAACGCGCCAATAATTCGAAGCGAGAGAATTGTACAGCAAGCATTTGTTGTACACACTTACAACTGTTTCGCCCAAAGAATTTACACCTGGTTATGGGCTGACCTCCAATCAAAACAAAAGATCATGGAATAAGCCAGTATCTTGCTTGCTTATATGACCGGATACAGGCTTTTTGCGTATCGTAATAATTATTGGTAGAACACCCCAGTCGTGTCACATGTATATTGTGTAGTCAGCAGAAAAAAAAAGTCTTTCGGCCATTTTCTGAAAATTTTGTTGTGACCGAGATAAAAAAGAAAAAATGCACACGCTAACTCGAAGCATAAGTTAAATGGAAAAATTACCGATGAATAAGAGAAACAAGGTTTTGTATTCAGCAATGCTTTATTTTTAGCTCACCTGAGCACGAAGTGCTCATGGTGAGCTATTGTGATCGTGCTGTGTCCGGCATCCGTCGTGCATCATCAGTCATCAACTTTTTACCTTGTGTACACTCTAGAGGCCACATTTTCAGTCCAATACTCATGAAACTTGGTCAGAATGTTTGCCTTGATGATATCTTGGATGAGTTCGAAAATGGGTCATGTCGGGTAAAAAACTAGGTCACTAGGTCAAATCTTAGAAAAATCTTGTGTACGCTCTAGAGGCCACATTTTCTGTCCAATACTCCTGAAAGTTGGTCAGAATGTTTGCCTTGATGATATCTCAGACGAGTTTGAAAGTGGGTCATGTCGGGTCAAAAACTAGGTCACCAGGTCAAATCTTAGAAAAACCTTGTGTACACTCTAGAGGCCACATTTTCAGTCCAATAGTCTTGAAAGTTGGTCAGAATGTTTGTCTTGATGATATCTCGGACGAGTTTGAAAATGGGCCATGTTGGGTCTAAAACTAGGTCACCAGGTCAAATCTTAGAAAAACCTTGTGTACCCTCTAGAGGCCACATTTTCAGTCCAATACTGTTGAAAGTTGGTCAGAATGTTTGTCTTGATGATATCTCGGACGAGTTAAAAAATGGGCCATGTTGGATTAAAAACCAGATCACCAGTTCAAATCTTAGAAAAACCTTGTGTATGCTCTAGAGGAGACATTTTCTGTCCAATACTCTTGAAAATTGGTCAGAATGTTTGCCTTGATGATATCTGAAACAAGTTTGAAAATGGGCCATGTCGGGTCAAAAACTAGGTCACTAGGTCAAATCTTAAAAAAACCTTTTGTACACTTCAGAAGCCACATTTTCTTTCCAATACTCTTGAAAGTTGGTCAGAATGTTTGTCTTGATAATATTGCAGAGGAGTTTGAAAATGGACCATGTCAGGTCAAAAACTAGGTCACTAGGTCAAATCTTAGAAAAACCTGTATACACTCCAGAGGCCTGATTTTCAGTCCAGTGCTCTCCAAAGTTGGTCAGAATGTTTTTTTATGATGATAGCTTGGATGAGTTTGAAAATGGGTCTTGTCAGGTCAAAAACTAGGTCACTGGGTGAAATCTTGGAAAAACCTTGTGTACGCTCTAGAGGCCACATTTTCAGTCCAATAATTTTGAAATTTGGTCAGAATGTTTGTCTTGATAATATCTTAGACTAGTACGAAAATGGGTTATGTTTGATAAAAAACTAGGTCACTAGGGCAAATCTTGGAAAAACCTTTTGTACACACTAGAGGTTACATTTTCAGTCCAATATTCTTTAAACTTGGTCAGAATGTTTGTCTTGATGATATCTTGCATGAGTTTGAAAATGGGTCACATGGAATTAAAAACTAGGTCACCAAGTTTAATCCTGGAAAAACCTTGTGTACGCTCTAGAGGCCACATTTTCAGTCAAATAATCTTGAAAATTTGCTTAGAATGTTTGTCTTGATAATATCTTAGACTAGTATGAATATGGGTCATGTTGGATAAAAAACTAGGTCACTAGGTCAAATCTGGGAAAAACCTTTTGTACACCCTATAGGCCACATTTTCTCTCAAATACTCATGGAAGTTTGTCAGAATGTATGTCTGGATAATTTCTACATGTCAAGTAGGCCGCTGAGACAAATTCTAGAAAAAGCTTGCGTACACTCCAGAGGCCATATTTGTAAGTCCAATACTAATGAGTGTTTGTCAGAATGTTTGTCTTAATATCTCTGAAGAGATTGGAAATGCGTCATGTTTGATCAAAAGGCTCAGGTGAGCGACTTCAGGGCCATCATGGCTCTCTTGTTGTATTATGGGGACAACACAGGGCTTCAACCATTTCCCTCTATTGACCGACTTTTCATGCTTTGCTGAAGATGCCTTTCAAAAATGTTGTGAAAAATGACGAAACTGCTGACAGAACATCCAGAAACCGCGAAAGAATGAACCCTTACGCATCTTTCAGGGCTAAAGTTGCTGTTGTAGCCTTTGTAGATCAGACTGCAGACTATGTCTTGTCTGATCTGTGATCATAATCTTCTCAGTCCGCTGTGAAGAGGCCTTTGTTACAAAATAAACCCAATGTTTCATTTTTTTGTGTATGTAATTTCATGACTGAGAATTACTATTGGTTGACTCCGCTCTCGAAGGATTCATCCTCATTACGGTTTCACGCATGATGTACAATTGTGCTTTCATTATGCAGGCGATCATCCTATCAGAAATATTTTCCAAAAATTAAGTCAGATATTTTGGAAAATATATCTTCAGTATTTAGTATTCTTGAATATTTTGACTCTCTGGAGTTTGGACTAGACATAAAATATTTTTGACAGTAATTCAACGTGTCCGAACGTTAAGGGTGTCCAAATACATGGGCGAATTACGGCACATTCGATATCGCTATTAACGGTCCACATACAGAAATTTACTGATGTTAAGTCTGTCCAATGTAAGATTGTGTTGATTGAATTTGCGTTTATTTATCGTCGCCACCAGTTGCCCATATGGGTGATGCCCCCTGAAGGCTGTTAGTATTGTTACGGGGGATAGTGCAGATACAGGACGAAACCCATCTTAAGTTACGCCTGGTTCTTTTACGTGCTCGGTGTATAGCACCGTCACACGGGACCTCGGTTTAATGTCTCATCCGAAAGACTATTAATAATTTTAGATGGCCAGCCGTGGGGATCGAACCCACACCCTCAAGTGACTTGGAACATCACGTTCACGAGTCCTACGCTCTACCTATTGAGTTATGCGGGCTGGTCATAAGATTGTGTATGTTATGTGAAGACAATTATGGGCTGAAGTCCTTTTGTTATCAACTGTGCGTGTATTTGTCAAACAGAGCAATTGGGCAGAGCCATAGGTGATTGAAGTAATCAACAAGGTAAAGTTGTGAAAAATTGTCACATTATGTGCACGGTATCAATTTTACTCCAGTATCTAGTCTATAGGTGGTTATGTTTTTACATTGGGGACTCGTATCAGCGGAACGGTGGATTCGGATCAGACTCGAAAATTGTCAACCCCCCGAAATTTTGGGAGCCATAGGACAACCACGTTATAATAGGGTCAGCGTTTTAGCAAAGTTCGTTTTAATGGGGTTCCACTGTAGTGACCCTCAAGTTTTTTGTATGACCCCCAAAAATTAGGAATAGAGATCACAAATGACTCTAAAAAATTTGAGACTGGGAGAAACACTGCATTAATATTTGAACTGTGGCTGTTATATGACTGAAATAATGTTGAAAGTGGGGTATAACCCTAATTAATAACAAGGAAAACTAGAGAGCCAGAAGTTTCTCATAACCAGCAACAAAAACAACAGTAGTGTATGTTTGCATTTTGTTTGTTGTTCCAGGAACCATCTCTTTTTGCTGTTGCTAAGTTACTGGAGACAGGACTGGTGAACTTATCCAGGGTAGAAATTTTATGGAGACCAGTTACAGCCCATCTACAAGAGGTAAGAGTTATTAATACCCTCAAAGCACCTTTCACAACTATAGTTGCTTTAGCAACTAGTGTAGATCATGATCAGACTGCACAAAATGTGCAGTCTGATCTTTGATATACACTGTTCTCTTTGCTAAATACTACAGACAAAAAACCACCATGATAAAGCCAATATTTGGGTCTTATTTCTAAACTGAAAATGTCTGTTGGGTTCATTAGGTACTCTAGGGGTTAAACATTCTTTTAAACAGTCCCAGAATACAAGCTCATTCATAGAGAATATCTTGGAAATCTCAAGAGAGTTATGCTATCAACCTGCCTGGTTTGTTTGAGAATAAAAGCAGCCAGTTATTTCAAACCATTGTCCATCTCAATCATTCTTTTCAACCCTTTTCCCCAAACAACAAAGTTTTATTAACAATCTTGAGAAAGAAGACTTGAAAGCATAGTAGTAAAAGGAGAAATAATGCTTTCGAGTATTTTCTCCTTTTCTAGCATTATTTTTTACCCCATCACATCTAACCCTTCTTAAGAACCTGCCTAGACTTATTCTCCAAGATTTTTTTAAATTTGAAAGTAACACAACTTCTGATTGGCTGAACCATTTTGTATAGCCAATCAGAAGTTGTGTTTCCTTCAAATTTAGAAAATTCTTGAGAATAAGACTAAGAGTGTTCTGAAAAATAGTGGGTGAATATGGACCCTGGCTTGTACAGGCAGTGAAACATAAAGTGTTACAATTCAAAGCCTCAGGGTAGAAACACACACAATTAATTTGCAGTTTATGGAAGTGACACATTTTAATAGATTTTAGTTCTTTGTATCCACTGAGATGCCAAGCGCAACCTCAGCACAACCCTAATTTTGTCCGTGGAGAGCGTGGATCAAGATCAGACTTAACAGAACTTGCAGATCTGCATTATCCATTATTTTGAGGGATACTGGGACCTTGACAGCATTTTTGTATGTGACAATTTTTGAGTCTTTTCAGTAGCTTAAAATAACCTTTACATGTATTTTGTCAATATAAGTGTTAACCCTTTCCCAGATGTTTAAACTTTAAACCTGTCCCAACTCAAAACATTTTGCAGGTGACTTATTCAACATGGCTTGAATGATGAGATTTGTCTTTGAATAGGTTGAAAATATTGTTGGAAACTGAGAAAATGCTATTTCCCAACATTTTCTCCTCTTCCTATAATGTTTTCAGTAGCATTTTATCTAAGGATTGTGCAACCATGAAATTGTTTGGTAAAGGATTAACTCAAACTCCCAACAATTTATTGGAAAGACAAGCTTGTAGAAGAGAGGAAATATATCAATTCAACATTAAGGAAAATATTGGGGAAAAAAGAGCAAATATTTCTTGTTACATGCAGTTGCTATATTTCCCACAATATTTTCTGAGAATGTTTACTACTAGAGTTTAAAAGGTTGTATTTTCACAGAAATGGGTTAATTGATTTTAGGTTCGTATAGGTTATTGTTTCATCACTAAACACTGTTCCGTTTGATTCAAGATAAATGTTAAAAAGCTTGCAAGTTTTTATAAATTCTTTATGATTTTGTGATAAACGATAGAGGAAAAAATGTGAACATTTAGGAGATAAATGCTTTTTTTGATAAATATGAAGCTATTAGAATTACATTATTGGTTCATGCTTGATACAGAAAATTGGTTGTTACCCCTATTTTTGATATTTTTTCTATGGAATGATTAAAAAAAAAAATTCTGTTTAAAGCTTTCAGTGCTAAAATAACATATGCTCAATCTCTTTTGACAGCTGAAAATACAGTTGACTCAAACTCAGGATGATTCTTGTCTTATTATAAAGCTTGACCAAAAAAGGGGGCCCAGCCCGGGTGGCTCAGTGGTGAGCGTGTCGGACTCATGACCTGGTGGTTGTGAGTTCGATACCCAGTTGAGGCGAACTTTCTTTCCGGTGTATTTTCGCCTCTCACCTCTGCTGAAGCATGTGAGAAAAGTAGTCGGTGGCTTTGGAAAGAAAGTTGTGTTAGTACTGGTGTGAGAAAGCCAGGAAACACATGTGCGTCACCGACCCCCATGATATGACCTTACCTGTTAAAGTGGCGTTAAACCCCAATACAACCAACCAAAAAAGGGGATGGTAAAGATCCAAGATCAGACTGTACATGCATTCTCATCTTGTTCTATGCTGCCACCCAAAAGACCAATGGTTTTGTGTATGGTGCTGAAAAGGTTAAACTTACCTTTACTTTTAAATGGCCTATAAACCAATGATAAACCATTTTCCTTGGACCTTAGGCACATCAAGTAGATGGGTTTCTTCAAGACAAAGCAGCATTTCAAGATTGATATAACATGTTTTTGGGGACATTACTCAGATCAGAGGTTGGACTGCAGAGAACATGCATTCTAGTCCTGGATCTACGCTTTCCAATATCTCTTGAGATAATTGTTCCAGTTAAAAAGCCTTGCAGTCACATTGGGCTAATTCAGGAAATGAAATTATCTAAAAGCCTTTAATCAAGCATTCTAAAGTGTTTTATACTCAGGCAGAAGTCTTGAAATCCATCCTACGAACATGAAACTTCGCAACAAATGCATAGCTCAAATACAAACCGCCCCCTCAAATACAACCCTTCCCCCCCCAGTCTGGATTCAAACACGTGTGGCAAATAAGCTAATTTTTTGAGGTTTAAAGACCAATACACTAACCCCTGAGCTAAAGAGATTTCTCCCCAATGCAGTTGTCAGGTATTGATTTTATAAGGGAAGAAACTATGCAATAAAGAAGGAGTGATCTCCCGTAACACACCCCCTCTTGAAGGTCCTCATTTTGATGACAGAAAGCCTTATTAGGCAGTAAGTCAATTATTTAGATAACAAATGCCTCAATGGCCAATACAGGACGTGCCCCCATCTTACAAACATGAAAGTTTGCAATGAATGCATAGCTCAAATACAAACCGCCCCACCTGGGATTCGAATCATGCGACAAATATCCTCATCGTTTGAAATTTAAAAGGCCAATACCCTTGCCCCTGAACTAAAGAGAATTCACCCCAACGCAGATGTCAGGTATTGGTTTTATACAGGAAGAAGCTATGCAGTAAGGAAGGAGTGATCTCCCATAACATCCAAGCTCCAATATTTATGCATTTTGACAGAAAACTTAGCCCCTACACATGTTGGGGCTCCCCAGCTTGTACCCTCGGTAATCAACCAATGGCGTCATCTTTACTACAGTTCTAAAGTCCCCTCAGAGGAACAAACTAACCTAACAGACATTTTTCATGCTAGAAATAAAACTCAAACAGTTGCAATTTCAAGGTTGCTCTTGTCCAGAATGTTTAAGCAATGCAGACAGTGTAGATAAAAGACTTGTGCAGCCTGATCTTTAGCTACACTGACCCCAAAAGCAGCTGAAATGTAGAAAGGCTTTTTAAGGTTTAAATGGTTTTAACCCTTAAGGGGCCTTTTATGACTATAGATGCCTTTGCGGCAAGTGTAGATCAAGATCAGGCTGCACAAAATGTGCAGCCTTATCTTTGATCTACACTGTCCTCTTTGCTGACTGTAGACAAAAACAAACTTGAAAATGCAATTATTTGGGTCATATTTCTAGCATGAAAATATGTTGAAGGTTTATTCGGCGCTCTTAGGGTTAAAATGGGAAGAAAATAGTCTGTGAATTAGACAAAATAGTTTTGAAAGAGATAGAAGAGGCAGCAGACTGGACATGACAGGATCAGTCTGGGCGACAGTAGCATGCAGATAACAAGGCAATTAGGGAGTATTATTCTGGAAGCATTAAGCTGAGTAGAGCCCCAAATAAACCAAATAGACGTTTTCAGTCTAGAAATAATAATCAAATAATTGCGATTTCAAGATTGCTTTGTCCAGAATTTCTATGTGCTGTGGACAATGTAGACCAAGGATATTAGACTGCATGCCTTGTGCAGTCTGATTTTGATCTACAATGGCCGCAAAAGCAACTAAAGTTGTGAAAGTTGCTTTAAGGGTTAGGCTGTTCTGTATATATGTAAATGGCAGGAAATAGTTGTTTCCACACCTACATACACTTTAATTCTTTACCAAATGACAGAAATAGAGACTCAAAGTCCAATTTGAAAGCATTTGCAGACAACAATTAACATGTGACTCAAATGATGGAACTTGCATTCAGTAGAGTACTAAACATTGTTGGGAAAGGAGAAAATGCTGGTTACCAGGATTTTCTCGTTTTCCCACAATGTTTTCAAAAGGCTTCTTCCTTATGGTTTTTTGCTCCACTGGCCGAAGGCCAGCGGGCTTATGTCATGGTCCGTCAGTGCGTCCGTCTGTGCGTTAACTTTTATTTCAAACATCTTCTTCTCTGAAACTACTTATCCAATTTTGATGAAACTTCACAGAAATGATCCTGCCATGGTCCTCTTCAGAATTTCTTGAAAGAATTTGATTCCTTCAAAAACTGGTTGCTATGGCAACAAAACTTAAAAATGTTGGAAACCTTTGAAAATCTTCTTGTTTGAAACCATAAGGCCTAGGGCTACCAAATTTGGTGTGTAGCTTTATCTAGTAGACCTCTATCAAGTTTCTTCAAATTATAGCCCTGGGGTCAAAATTGGCCCCGCCCCGGAGGTCACAAGTTTTACATGAGCTTATATAGAGAAAACTTTAGAAGTCTCCCTGCACCTAGCCATAAGGCCTAGGGCTACCAAATTTTGCATGTGGCTTTATCTAGTGGGCCCCTACCAAGAGTGCCCAAATTATAGCCCTGGGGTCAAATTTGGCCCCGCCCCAGGGGTCACAAGTTTTACATGGGCAATATGGTGAAAACTTTAGAAATATCCCTGTACTTGGTCATGAAGCCTAGGGTTACCAAATTTTGCATGTAGCTTTATCTAGTGGGTCTTTACCAAGAGTGCTCAAATTACAGCCCTAGGATCTAATTTGATACCACTCCAGGGGTCAGAAGTTTTACATAGGCTTATATAGTGAAAACTTTAGAAATCTTCTTTTTACTGACCATAAGACTTAGGGCTACCAATTTTAGTCCTGTTTCAGGGGTCTCATTTTCAAAACCAATTTGCCAAGTACTGTAAAGTTTGACATGTAGTGGTTTTACTTATTAGCCAGTGGAGCGATACAGGGCCATCATGACCCTCTTGTTACAACTTGTGATTGTGTGGTTAACTCTTTACCAAACGACAAAATCTTAGACTGGTCTAAATTGAAAGCATTTGTAGACGACGACATAAACGTGACTTAAAATTTGAAACTTGATTTTGGAAGAGTAGAAAATGTTGTAGGAAAAGGATAAAATGCTGGTTACCAGCATTTCTCCTTTTCCAACAGTGTTTTCAGAAGGCTTCTTCCTTAGGGTCATTAAAACCAGGGATTGTTTGGTAAAGGGTTAAGGGATAAACAAATATTTTTTGTTTCTGATTTGTGTCAATAGACATTAGTGTAAAGATACAGCAGTAATTGCCCCTGTGGTTGACAGCTTTAGAAATTATTGTGGGAAAAGGAGCATATACTTGTAACAAGAAGTTGTTCCTTTTTCAACAATGTTTTCCATTTTGTTGAAATCAATATTTTACTGAATGGCTACAATAGGAACCATATTTTATGTTCAACCCCTACGAAATTAGTTTCTCATAGAATGATGAATTGATGGTGGAAAGAAATTTGTTCAAATGGTATTGGTCACATAACCAAGATTGTTTATTCTTAAGTAAAACCTTAACACATAATGGATGTATCCTTTTTTTTTTTGACTCTGCATAGAGAAAAAGCTTTTGGTGGAATGAAGCTCAAAATACATGAGCCATTCTCTGTGAAAAGGGGGCTTAATGCATCTTTGAAAAGTATTGACCTAGGTCTGTCTGTGCAATCTGCACAGGCTGACCTTGGCTGAAACTTTTCTCTATTAGTCAATTTTCTGTATGTCAGAGGACCATTCTACCTCATGATTAAGTTGGTTGTTAAGAAAAAAAAAAAATGGCTAGTATGGATCCATATGTGATAGCATAATAGGTATCATGCATTAAGCCCCCTTTTGCCAGAGCTTGGCTCATATGAAATAAAAGTTTGATAAACAGGAAACAAGCATGAATAACTTCATGAAAATGAAGAATTCTTTTATCATTGAAAGGATCCTGTACTGGTGATGGCAAAGAATATGAAAGTTTACAACAAATGCATAGCTCAAATACAAACCACCTATTCCAAGATTTGAACCTGTTCTGCAAAGATCCTTTTTTTTCAAGGTTTAATAGACCAACACCTTAACTACTGAGCTAAAGAGAATTATCGCCCAATGCAGTTGGTAGGTATTGATTTTATACAGGACAAAGCTATGCAGTAAGAAGGGGTGATCTCCCATAACAGTCACCCCCTCTTAAATGTCATCATTTTGATGACAGAAAGCCTTATTAGGCAGTAAGTCTATTATTTAGACAACAAATGGCACAATGGCAAATCGAGGACGAGCTCCCATCTTATGAATATGAAAGTTTGAAACAAATGCATAGCTCAAATACAAACTGCCTCTTCCAAGATTCGAACCTGTGCGGCAAAGATCCTCATTTTTCTAGGTTTAACCCTTTACCACATGACAAAATTTTAGACAGATTCAAACTGGAAGCATTTCCAAAGGACATAGTAAATGTGGCACAAGTAATGGGATTTGTCTGTAAAAGAAAAGAAAACATTGTGGGAAAAGACGAAAATGCTGGTTAATAGCATTTTCTCCTTTTCCCACAATGTTTTCAAAAAGCTTTTTTTTGGGGTTCGTTAAAACTAGGGATTGTGTGGTAAAGGGTTAAAAGACCAATACGCTAACGACTGAGCTAAAGAGAATTATCCCCAACACGGGACAAAGCTATGCAGTTAGAAAGGAGTGATCTCCCATAACAAGTTACAACCATACAAGATCACCTGGTTTATTCCATTTTATGATGAGCAGTTTCTCAATAGATTGCATATTTATTGGGTTTTTTTTTTGCCAGAAAAGTTGTCTCCAGATTTTTCTGTGAGGATGTAGTCTTAACCCTGAGGCTGCTAAGTGCAACTCGAGGACCTTTGGCAGATTTTACACATCAAGATCAGACAGCACGTTCTGTGCCCCATTGATCTTGGATCTACACTGTCCAAGAAGCCAATACTTTTTCACCAAAAAATAACTCTTTTTCAGATTTACAAGATTTTGTCATGTTGAGTTAGTGACCACACATGAGAAGAAGAGGGTTATACCAGAATTTTCATGGTTACAAAAATCATGCACCTTTGTATTTGGGCCATGTAGAACCCTCAGAATTCTCTCTGGAGATTCATAGAAATAGGCATTTTCTAAAATGATACCATGGAAAAGATCTGTTGCACCAAAAGTTAAGCCACGGAGGGAGCTCTAAGCAAACATCATTATGTGCATAACAAACAAGCTCATTCATTATTCAGACAGTGAAATATTTGTTTTGGTTCATTGTTTGCTGAAAAGTCAGTCTCTTTAGGCTTATAAATATACATTTATTCTGACTTTTCAGAGCTAGTCAGTTTCTATGACAATGACACAGTGATGTGACCTTTTGGTACAGTCTGACTGCAAGGATCTGATTGTGTAAAGGCTATACTCTTTACCAGACAACAACATTCAGACAGATCAAAAGCATTTGCAGATGACATAATTATGTGCCTGAAATGATTAGATTTGTCTTTTAAAGACCAGTAAACATTGTGGGAAAAGGAGGAAAATTAATGCTGGCCACATCAATGTTTGTAAAGGGCTCCTTGAGTGCCATAAAAACACTAGGTTGCTTGGTAGAGGGTTTGGAGTTACAAAGTATTCACTTCGAAGACTTTTGGTCATGAAAAGTCACTTGATCCAATTACTAGAATTTTCTCCTTTTCTCACTATGTTTTTAACCATTTTATGGATATTAATCATCATTTTGGTGACATTAAATTTGTGATCCACAAGGGCTTTCAAAGTGGACAAGTCACAGAATTTGTCATGTGTTAAAGACTTGGGTGTAATTTCTTTTGTGATAATTAAGTTCAAGATCTGACAGACATCAAGTTGTAGAAGTTCAAAACAGCTATTAGTGTTCTTTGTGTGGGTTTTCAATTTAAAGAGGTGAGGAAAAAAGTGATAGCATAAAGCTATTTGAAGCAAATGTTTTCTATGATGCCAAGCTTGCTTGTATTGTGCCAAATTAATGAAATTTTCCCCTGGTGCTAGAAAAAAACTGCAATTGCACTTGATCATTTGTTAATCCTTTTCATTGTTTTACTAGTATTTCTAGTTGAAAATTTTAATGGCAGCGATTAAATTGAAAAAGCTTACTTAAAATATGTTGTGCTTTAGGAGGAGGAGAAAACTTGGAGGGTAGGATCATTTGTACATTAAACTGAAGTGATTGCTACTTAACTGGAGATTTTGTTAAAATTCCATCTCTAGAACAATGGAAAAAATGTCTTAGATTCGTGGGAAGAATATCAAGTAAATTTTTTGTCAAGAATGGCTGCCATCCAAATGGTTTTACCAGAAATGTATTTTTTTGCCTCACAGAGCTCTGAGCTCTTAATAAATGAAACGAACCTTTTCATTTGGGAAGAAAGATTCTATATGTTGCATTTTCCAGTCTTTTTTTTTTGCTAAATATGTAACAAAAGAAAAGGCAGTTCAACTGCATTTCTGTCTGATTTTGGTTCACATCGTCTAGAGCCAGAAGTAAAGTTATGTTTAGAAGTTAAGTCAGTTAGCACCGAGCACATCTTACGTTGGTTTTGTTAACAGTGTAGATCAAGATCAGAATGCATGGAATGTGCCATCTAATCTTGGATGTACTCTTTCTATTACTTTGTAACATAATCATTCTGGCCAAAAAAAACTGTTTTGCTCCTTTTTCTCACCTATAAAAAAAAAGTCCATGTCATTAATTTAGCAGTCTACCAGTTAAGGGTTTGATGTCTTGTGTGAAAAAAAAAAAAACCTTGTTGGAAATGCTGCATTAATTGATGTTGTAATATGATAAATTGTTGTACTCAAATGAAGGGAAAAAATGAAATTCACCTGGAAATTGTTTTAAGAGTGCTTCAGGGGTTGGATTCCAGCAGAAAGTAAGCTGCAAGCATGACATAAGATTGACAGAAGTGGTGTGGAATTATCTGTCTCTTGTTTGAAACACACTCTGTTATAATATATAAAGCATTACAATAGCATGCTGGAAGTTTAGCTGTACCAGTAGTTAGTGCATTTAGTGACACAAACAATTTGCGTTAAGACGTAATACTTGCCAGTTCACCTGACACAAAGCATTTTGTTTAGTTCTTTACCAGACGACAAAATTGAGTTGTCCGAATTGAAAGTATTTGCAAGAGATAAATCATAATTATGTTGCTCAAATGACCATATATATATGAGCCGTGCTCTGGCAAAAGGGGGCTTAATGCATCTCCATGATGCATTATACCAAGCAAGCCATCACGTAATTATGGATCTATAAAATCCATTTTGTCTAACAACCGACTAAATCATGAGGTACACAAGTCCTTGGACATGCAGAAAATTGATTAATAGCGAAAAGTTTCGACCCAGGTCAGCCTGCGTGGACTGCGCAGGCTGACCTGGGTCGATACTTTTCGCAGATGCATTAAGCCCCCTTTTGCCAGAGCATGGCTCATATATGTTTAAAAGGGTAAAAAAGATGGTTACCAGCACTTTCTCCTTTTTCCACAATATTTTCAAAAGTTCTTTACATTATTTACATCTACGCAAGCATTATGTTCTTTCCTCATACTTGAGGAAAAATCATACTTTCTGAAACAGTTATGTTAGCACTAAGCACAGAGCTGTATATAAATAATTTCAAGATACTGGATTACTGACACAATATTTAAGCTAGTATGAATGATTAATGAAAGGCAAAATGAAAGGCAAAAGTCACTGTTTCCAAGTCAAAAATCTTAAATGTATTTTGATATTTTTGCTACGCATAATGACCAAGAAAATCATAAATTGTTGACTCTTTACCAGTTGACAAAATTTTAGCCCTGCCCAAATTCAAAGCATTTGCAGACGACAAAATAAATGTGACTAAAAATTGTAATTTATTTCTAGATGGATAGAAAACATTGTTGGAAAAAGAGAAAATACTGGATACCAGCATTTTCTCTTTTTTCCTCAATGTTTTCAAAACCCTTCTAGAAGGTTGTTAAATTGTGTTGTAAAGTGTTAAAAAACTGATACAAAATTTGATTTGTTGATCCGATCACATGAACTTTATATCCTATGTAAACCCACGAAAAGAATGTATGATATGGCCATAGCCAGCCCAAATAGCTCAGGTGATAAAGCAAAGGGAATTGTAAACGTTAAAGCTGAGCCCCAGTAGCTCAGTCTGTAGCATACAGGACTTGTGAACAGGAGGTCAGTGGTTCGATCCCTCAGCTTTTTCTTTCTGCCAATTTCTTTCTGAGGATTGATAATAGTCATCGCGACAGGATTCATTCCTCTCTCACAGCTGACCATTGTTTTGACGATGGTTATGTGGGACAGCAGCCAGTGGCTTGGAAAGAATATTTTATGGAGAACTGGTGGCAGAAACTCTAGGAAAGCATGACTAGGTGTGCTGGCTCCCGTGATATAACTGAAATAATGTTGAAATGGATGTTAAGCACCATACAATCAATCATGTAAATGTCAAATCTTGGGGCATTTGGGGATGTGGGTGTGATCCCCACTGCTGGCCACCTAAAATCACTGAAAAATCTTTTGGAGGAGCCGTTGAACTGAGGTCCTGTGTGATGGTGCTATTGAAGGAGCACATTAAAGAACCAGGCATAACTTAGGTTGGGTTTCGTCCTGTATCTTGCACTATCCCAGGTAACATAACTCTTCTGGAAGCTTCTTCCATATGGACAACCATTGGTAATAATAGATAATTAAAAATTAATCAATCAATGTGATATGGCCTTTGTTTCAAACTGTTGGAAGATTTCTTGCTTAGATGATTTCTAGCTTAAGCACTAAGTCACTATGCTTTACAAAAAAGTACAGAGATATTGTAAGCTCTTTACTTTCAGAATGATTTCAAAAAAGTTTTCTGCTGTGATGCATCAGGCTATAAATCTGCAGTAATTTTTCACCAAACAACTAAGAGACCTGTCCAAATTGAAAGCAGTTGCAGATGACAGAACAGAGGAGGCTCATGTCAGGGCATTTGTTTTTGATAGGGTGGAAGACCTTGTGGAAAAGGGGAAAATGCTGATTAAAAACCGTCTTCATCAGGGTTGTTAAAACATGGGATTGTCTGGTGAAGGGGCAAGTAAGTGTATAAACCCCATACCACACCAGCCAAGTTTGCATCTTCCAGAGACTAGTTCAAGAAATGCACAATGTAAGTATCATTTAAAGGAAATGATTTTACTTGAGGACTTGGAAAACATTCAGGAAAAAGGAGCAGTTGTATCTTTTCTTACCATGTTGCCCATAACTGCCAACTGCAGGAAAGGTAGAAAAGCTGTTTTTGTTATGTAATGGGTGAAATAAATCCATGCATTCAACTTGGAGGATGTAATTGTTTCACAAACTGGGGATCAGAGCAGTCTTGCCCTTTCATCTGCCAGAATTTTGGAAACATTTTTCGAACAATGCTTTTATGTTGGGCAACCTTTTCATGCAGAATAATTAATGGTGAATTCATGATGAATATAACAATCTGAAGACAATTATCCTTTGTTGCTTTGGTATGGCTTTTTTTTTTTTAATCCTATACCATACAGTCCAGAATTTAAATGACTTTTTGGAAGAAAGCTTTTGAAAATATTTTGGGAAATGGAGAGAATGCTTGTAGCTAGCATTTTCTCTTTTTCCCACAGTGTTTTCTTGACTTTCAAAGACATTTTCCACTATTTAACTCTTTACCACATGAGAAAAATGAACACTAGTCCAAAAAGAAAGCATTAGAGACAACAATTTAAATGTGACACATGATGAAATTCGTCTTTGATAGGGTAGAAAACACTGTAGGAAAAGGAGAAAATGCTGGTTACCAGCATTTTCTCCTTTTCCCACTATGTTTTCAAAAAGCTTCTTCCTCAGGGTCATTAAAAGTCAGTATTGTGTGGTAAAGGGTTAAGCCACATTGAGTTTGTCGTTAGAAAAATGCTCAGGATTTGGACTTGTCTGAATTTTGTCATCTGGTAAAAAAAAGATGGCATATTTGAATTGAAAAGATTTGCATATGACAAATTCCATGCTGTTCAGAAGATGGAATTTGTCTGCGAAAGGTTAGAAAGATAAAGGGTTAAGGGTCATTGCCATGCAAAATACAGTTGGTATATTCTTACGAACAAAGTCTGTAACAAAGAAACAAATGAACAAATGCATAGCAGAAATACAGGGACCGGGCAAGATTCGAACCTAGGAAGTCCGGACGAAAGGTCAATACCATAACCACTGAGCTAAAGAGAAATCTCCCTAACGCAGTTGTTAGGTGTTGTATTTAAATCAGGATGAAGCCATGCATGAAGGAGTGGTCTCCCGTCACACACCCACTCTTAAAGCCATCATTTATTGATGATTCAAAGCCTTATTAGAAAGTCCGTTTTTGGACAACAAATGGTATTAATGGCTCAATGGCCAATCCTGGACGAGCCCCCATCTTACGAACGAAGTCCGTAACAAAGAAACAAATGAACAAATGCATAGCAGAAATACAGGGACCGGGCAGGATTGGAACCTAGGACGCCCGGACGAAAGGTCAATACCACAACCACTGAGCTAAAGAGAATTCTCCCTAATGCAGTTGTTAGGTGTTGTATTTAAATTGGGATGAAGCCATGCATAAAGGAGTGGTCTCCGGTAACAATATTGTTAAACAAGATTTTACTGAGGCATTTGCATATACAGTGAACCTACTTTGGTTAGGCTGGGCTTTCAAACTGACCAGTTTACTGAAACTATTGTTACAATATCCTATCCCTTTACCACAGAGTCACGAGTTTTAACAACCCCTGAGAAAGAGACCTTTTGAAAACATTGTAGAAAAAGGAGAAAATGCTGTTAACCAGCATTTTCTCCTTTTCCCACAATATTTTCTACCCTGTTAGAGACAAATCCCACCATATGAGTTATATCTAATTTGTCGTCTGCAGGTGCTTTGAATTTGGACAAGTCTGAACTTTTGTCATTGGGTAAAGGGCTGTCTGGCCTAAAATGGATCCTGATGGAAACAATGAACAGTATTACTTCTTGCAGTTCAATAATGCCCCCTTGTTACCCCTTTACCACGTAATGCCGAATTTTAATGACCCTAAGGAAAAGCCTTTTGAAAACATTGTGGGGAAAGCAGAAAATGCTGGTAACCAGCATTTTCTCCTTTTCCCACAATGTTTTCTACCCCTACAAAATTCAATATTTAAGTCATATTTATTTTGTCGTCTGCAAATGCTTTCAATTCAAACTGGCCCAGCCCGCCCGGGTGGCTCAGTGGTGAGCGTGTCGGACTCATGACCTGGTGGTTGTGAGTTCAATACCCGGTTGAGGCGAACTTTCTTTCCGGCATATTTTCGCCTCTCACCTCTGCTGAAGCATGTGAGAAAAGTAGTCGGTGGCTTTGGAAAGAAAGTTGTGTTAGTACTGGTGTGAGAAAGTCAGGAAACACATGTGCGTCACCGACCGCCATGATATGACCTTAGCTGTTAAAGTGGCGTTAAACCCCAATACAACCAACCAACCAACCAACCAAACTGGCCCAAATTGTATCATTTGGGAAAGGGTTTAAAGGACAAGTTGTTGAACTGTTTATTGCTACATATGTTGCTGACATTACAGCACTCACAAAAGACAATATGAAATCGAGAGACATATGGATATGAGCCATATTCTGGCAAAAAGGGGTTTCATGCATCTCTGTAATGCGTTATATGAAGCAAGTCATCACATAATTATAGACCCCTAAAATCCTTTGTTGTCCAAAAAGGGACTGAATCATGTCATAGACTAGTCCTTTAACATGCAGAAAATATGACCAATAGCGAAAAGCTATCACCTGGGTCAGCTGAGCAGACTGCCCAGTCTGACCCGGGTCAATACATTTTAGAGATTCATTTAGCCTCCTTTTCACAGAGCTTGGCTTATATATTGTGATTACCTCTACCATATATGCACACTGAGTGACCTTGACAGTTGATGCCTCATAAAACATCGCTTAGTCATTGTCATAGATTATAGGAAAGATAAATCTAGAAAACTGTTAAGAGACAACAGTTAGAAAAATTTTGAAGAGTAAGCAGTTTCCAGTGAAGAAATGTTGCTCATATTAACTCTTTCCATACCGTTGACAACACCAGAAGCTTTTGTGCACAGTACAGATCAAGATCAGACTGCACAGAACGTGCAGTCTGATCTCTGATTTGCACTGTCCACTGCTATATTCTAGCTTATGACAGAAGTGTCTCTTGATCTTGCAGAGGAAATGTATTTTTAGCCTTTGAGAAAATGCATTTTATTTATTCAGTAGTGAAAGAGTTAAGCCCATACATACAAATATGACTTTTTATGTCCTTTAGGTTGCAGCTGTGGGATATGCTATGCGATAGCTGCAGCCAACTGTTGCTTTTCTCACAGGTTTGCTCTAATACCAACCTGTACAGTGATGAGTTTAACTCTTCACCTTTCTCTCCGAAGATTGATGATAGTCATTGCGACAGGATTCATTCCTCTCTGACTGCTGATCATTGTTTTGACGATGGTTATATGTGAAAGCAGCCAGTGGCTTGGGAAGAATATTGTGGTAGAAGAAATTCCAGGTAGGCATGGATAGATGCACTGGCTGCAACAATATAGCAGAAATGATGTTGAAAACTGCATTAAACACCACATAGTCAATAAATTAACTCTGTACCCGCCAACAAAATTTTAGTCTCTGCCAAATTGAAAGCATTAATGTTGCAGACATGAAATTAAGGTTTCTGCTTACATAAATAATTATTATTTGACTTATGGTAGAAAACTGTGGAGAAGGGATAAAATGCTGTCATCAGCATTTTCTCTTTTTCCCACAATACTTTCAAAGCAGCCTTCTGCAGGGCCAATAAAACTTGGGATTGTTTGGTATAGGGTAGAATGTTTGTCCTTGGTGTACTTTGTTCTAGATTTGTTTTGTCTGAGGCTAACCTGTACATTAATGGGTTTAACCCTGCTCAAGACAATCCCAAGTTTTAAAGATCCTGAAAAAGAAGACTTTAACCCATTACCACACAATCCCTACTTTTGACGACCCTGAGAAAGAAGCCTTTAGAAAACATTGTGGGAAAAGGAGAAAATGCTGGTAACCAGCATTTTCTCCTTTTCCCACAATGTTTTCTACCCTTCACAAAACAAATTTCAAATTTTCAGTCACTTTTATTTTGTCGTCTGCAAATGCTTTCGATTTGGACAAACCTAAAATTTTGTCGTTTGGTAATGAGTTAAGAAACATTTTGGGATAATGAAAAAAAGCTGGTAACCAGCATTTGTAACCACCTTTTTCTCCTTTTGCTGCTATGTTTTCTTTTCTATGATAGATAAATTTCATGTTTTGAGTTACATTTAATTTGTTGTTTGCAGCTGCTTTCAATTTGGACAAGTCTGAAATTTTTTTGTTTGGAAAAGAGTTCCTGTAAAAGTGGATATTATTGTGGTAAAAAATTTGGCAAATAACCAAATACTGACCTTACACATGTTTTAATTTCAGTTAAAACTGCAACAGACAACATTGGATGTGATTAACTGATTACTCAATTTAATAAATCTCCATTTTTACTTTAATGAACATGTTAAATTGGCAGTATCAACTGCCACTAGATTGGTATTCTAGTTGACTTTGATGAAAAAAGGCACTCATTAATGTTGACAAGGGTACCAGTCAATTGTTCATACATGATCCAGTGTCTAGGTAATACCCCTGTCATACCAAACTCGTTCTCACTTCGTTCTGAACATTTTTGCCAAACGGACTAACTGTGTTTTGACAAAGTGGACGTATTAGCAACCTTTTACGATCTGTTTACGAACTTAATGGATGGGTTAGGAAGGGAAGAGTGCTCCAGAACTTTGAGCCTGCTCAAAATTTTTTGCCGTCCATCCCGTCCTGTAGTTAGATTGAGTAACAACATACTCAAAACGAGATGCGGTGCAGACGGGCATCAATTGGCAATGCGTTTGCATTTTACCAACCAAAATTACACATCCTATCCCGATTGCAGCCCATTTTTCCATTTTGTTGACTGGGGTAAGACTTCCTAGGAACAGGTTTGGTCAGACAGGGGCTTCAGGCATTATCAGGCCAAAATTACACATTCAAACCCGATCGTAACCCATTTTCCAATTATGTCAGGGCGGTGCAAGACGTTCAAAGAACTAGTTTGGTGTGACATGGGCTTAAGCTATATCTTCAGATATCTTCACAGATATCTTAGCAATTCTTATCAATATGCAAAAATTGCAAAGATTTTCACAACGCCAACATTTCAGGGCTGGACAGTAAGTCATATCTTCATTTTGTCAGCAAGACTTAGTGTTCTTCACTTTCCCTTCATTTGGGTTTTATCTGTTACCTTCTAAAGATGTCTTTTCATTCAAGAGAGCCTCAGAATTGTACAGGACTCTGAAATGTGACAAACAACTTCTGTCACACTAAAGAAAGAAAATGAGGAACATGACAGCCACAAAAGAAAAAGATATTGTCCGATATGTTTTGTAAATTATGAATTCCGTTAGAGTACTTTTCACCGCTTACATTCAACCTGGTTGCTTTTGCTGATAGTGTAGTTTCAAGATCAGACTGCATGGAATGTCCAGCCTGATTTTGGATATACATTCTCATCTGTTGTAAGATACTCCTGCCAGAAACAGCAAGAAGTTGGAATATTTGTGTCTTTATTTCACTTGACTGAAAATGCTGGTCTTGTTTATTTGATACTCCAAGGGTTTGGTGATGTCTTTGCCTGAAGTAA
The DNA here is from genome assembly GCA_946811185.2 of Hippopus hippopus. Taxonomy (NCBI): domain Eukaryota; kingdom Metazoa; phylum Mollusca; class Bivalvia; order Cardiida; family Cardiidae; genus Hippopus; species Hippopus hippopus. The sequence continues at coordinate 7,085,166 of OX328102.1, read as the reverse complement.
CGTGTCCCTTTACTTGCACTGATTGACTTTCTTCAAAAATATTGATCTGCTGAAAATACAAAACTGAACAGAGCAAAAAATACATTAGGAAGAGTATACAACCAAAAAGATTTTATATTTTCAAATTATTTTTTTTTATTATAATTGTTATATTTTTTGATTGTCATTTTTAAAAGAGAAGTTGATTGTCATTTTTAAAAGAAGCATGATGCAGCAAAATGTTGCCTGAAATGACTCTGCAGCATGGAAAATTAATGCTTTACCAGACAATAAAATGTTAGACTTGTCCAAACATGAACATACAAATTTACAAAATAAAATTTGATTTGGCTCCAACAATGAGATTTTATTCTGAAAGGGTAGAAAAAAAATTATGGGAAAAGAAGAAAATGCTGGCCACTAGTACCTTGTTTTCAAAAGCTATCTTCCCGGGGATCATTAAAACGCAGGGTTTTCAATGGCAGAGGGTGAACTGTATTCATTTCAGGACAAGGGTGTTGAAGTCTTTCTTTTACTTTTGTGTTCATGTTAATGTAGATGTGATGTTCAACAATAGCAGCTTGATATATGCCTCCACATATTTCGCAATAACTCACGGGGCTGCCGCCCAGAAATATGGTGCTATTGCGGAAATGTTTCATAACAGCTTTCTCGTAAATAAGAAATTGGTGTTAGCCGTCTACTAAATATCCCCCAAGTTTTAACAATGCCAAAGAGGAAGACTTTGAAGACATTTTATGAAAAGATGAAAAAGGTGTTGGTAAGCAGCATTATCTCCTTTTACCATAATGTTTTCTACCCTTTGGAAGACAGTTTCATTGTATAAGTTGCATTTATTTTGTGGTCTGCTAATGCTTTGAATTTGGAAGAGTCTAAAATATGGTGTAAATAGTCAACCCATCAAGTTTAACCCTTTACCACATGGCAAAATTGTAGACTCATCCATATTGAAGCATTTACTGACGACAATTCAAGTATTGTTGAAATGATAGTATTTTTTCTTGAATATGTAGGAAATATTGTGGGAAAAGGAGAAAATGCTGGTTACAAGCATTTTCTCCTTTTCCCACAATATTTTCAAAAGCCTTCTCAGGCTATTAGCCTTGGGATTGTGTGGTAAAGGGTTAGGTAAATTAAATAGCCAGTCAGTAGATAAGACCCAGACATTGCCATTCAAGGAAGGCTTGGTTGAAATATCTTAACCCTTTGGCTGCTAAACGTGACTCAGTGACCTTTTGCAGACAGTGTAGATCAAGATCAGACTGCACAGAATGTGCAGTCTGATCTTGGATCTACACTGTCTGACAAGGAGATATCTTTCCTGGAATAAACTTTGAAATAGGGAACATTTTGTTTTTACAGGGACTTGAAAGTTTCATTTCACTTATTGGATAAGGTTTAGTTGAGACATATCTGGGAATGTGTAGGTGCATTATCAGTCTGCACTTTTCTTGAATTTATCTCTCACGGACAACGGCACAACGTAAATAGCTTTTTCTGATGGTGTGGATTCTGATCAGACCACACAGAATAATCTGAATCTATACTGTTGGCCTCTGCATGCTATAGGAGAGTCAAAACAACTTTTTCATGTCTGGTGAAACTGCATTTTTAGCTCACCTGAGCTAAAAGTGCTCAAGGTGAGCTTTTGTGATTGTGTTGTGTCCTGCGTCGGTTGTGCATCGTCTGTGTAAGTATCAATATTTACCTTTTGTGGACTCTAGAGGCCACATTTTTAGTCAGATATTCATGAAACTTAGTCAGAATGTTTGTCTTGATAAAGTCTTGGATAAGTTAAAAATGGGTCAAAAAGTAGGTCACTGGGCTTGATGATATCTCAGACAAGATTGAAAATGGGTCATGTTGGGTCAGAAAGTAGATCACTTGGCCAAATCTTGGACAAGTTAGAAATTGGGTCACTTACACTCGTTTGTTTTACATCATTAAAACCAGGATGTCATAGCTTTATCAACCGTAGATGACTTCACTCAGGTGAGCGCTCTAGGGCCAGTGGCCCACTTGTTAGTCAGTTACACATAAAACTTGGTCAGAATGTTTGTACTGATGATACCTCGGACAAGTTTGAAATGGAGTCATGTCAGGTCAAAAGTAGGTCACAGGGCTAAATCTTAGAAAAAGCATGTGTGCACATTTTCAGCTCGATACTCTTGAAACTTGGTCAGAATATTTGTCCTGCTGATATCTCGGACAAGTTGGGTTATATCAGGTCAAAAAGTAGGTTACCTTAATTGACCAAAATTTTTGAAGTGTAATAAAGACCTATCTAAAATCCTAGAGGGAACATTATGCATGAAATGGACATAAAAGTCTAGAATATTATACTGTAGATGCACTTAATCCTTTACCTCACAATCCCGAGTTTGAATGAACCTGAAAAAGGAGAAAATGCTAGTAACCAGTATTGTCTCCTTTTCCCACATTGTTTTCTACTTTTTCACATCCAAATCTCATAATACCTGCAATACTTAAATTGTTGTATGCAAATACTTTCAATTTTGAAGTCTAAAATTTTGTTGTTTGAAAAAGAGCTAATGATAAAAATTGTAGAATATTGTCAGCAAACAAAAGAGGAACTTTCATTTTTGAGTTTGATTTTGGTGAGTTTGTCTCTCAAAATATTAGAGGATGTAGATTTAAGGTCAGACTGAACATTCTATGAAGTCTGACCTTAGGTCTACTCTGTCTGCAAAAGCACCCTAATTTGTGTTTTGATGCGTGTTAAGGTTGTCTTGTATTTTCATTTCAAAAGTCTTTTTTTTGGCATGATGTGATAATTATGAATGGTGCAAAGGAAGCAGAACAAAAGTGTTGAAAGACAAGTAAGATATGTGAAGCAACAATTGTCGAAACAATCAATCTTCAATTGTTCTTGAGTGGGTTGTGGCTTTATTTTGGCACATAGGTCTGTTTTTAGTGCATACAACCTTTGGTTACAGAATCAAGAATTTCATGCCCCTGAAGTTAAACATTTATTTTCAAACACAGTCTCTTCTCATCAAAATATTAGGGAGGAGTATTTGTTGTTGAGATATGAACGAAACACTGCTGAAAGCAAAATAAACCCCATTCTTGATTTAGTGAAGGCTTTGAAAGGCAAAGCCACACCATCTTGTGCCAACATAGAGCTGAAAGAGGTAATTAATGGTGGAATCAGATTCTGTTAAATCTTTACCAAACAATCTTGCATTTTCACGACTCTGAGAAAGAAGCCTTTTGAAAACATTGTGGGAAAAGGAGAAAATGCTGGTAACCAGCATTGTCTCCTTTTCCCACAATGTTTTCTACCCTCACAGAACAAGTTTCAATTTTTGGGTCACGTTAAATTTGTCGTCTGCAAATGCTTTCAATTTGGACCAGTCTAAAATTTTGTCATTTGGTAAAGAGTCAACTTTGTCAGTCCATCTGTAAAGACCTTCATACACACTGCATAGAACTTGTGCTGATGAAGTTGTGGTGTCTGTATGTCTCTTTGTATGTATGTCCATCTGTCCATCCATCTGTCTATCTGTTTGTCTGTTCATTTGACTCTAGACCTGTTTTTACAATGGATCGTGATACTTTATTAGTTTGATGGGGCTTGACGAAAAAGCTCTTTGAGTCCAGACTACCTAGCTAATAGGTCAAGGTTGCTATTAAAGGAGTGATGAAACCTCTTGCTGTGGCAATAGGGTGGATGGGTGTGGACAGTTTTAGTCTTCTTTCGAATACATGTATCTTTTTTTGGCTGCTCCACATGTACAGTCAAGCCGTGTTAATCCAGACACTTCTTTTTCCTATGAATGTTTCCAGATAAGCCGTTTTTCCGGACCAAAGAACTGGGATCACCAAGACTTCCATGTTGACAAGGGACACCGTGCTTCGTAAGAAGTACAATAGCGTATGATTTACACGAGCACTTGTCTGTATTGTTCCTGCGATTGTTCAGATATATAATAGAATAAATTGTCATAAATTTGCATTTTGCCTATTTGTGTTTTTTGTACATACTTTTCCCCTTGTACTTTATTACATGCACATGTATACCTTTTGTACAAACGGGTGCGCTTGTAAAGCTCGGCACATTATGACTTTCGAAAACGCCACGAAAAAAGGGGGGGGGGGCGAAACACAGGTACATGTACAGTATTTCTGTATTATAGTATAACTGTTGATTTTCCAATTTTGAGAGACATGGATTTCATGACGTATTGTAGAATTTCCGCGATAATGGCATTTGGATTGTCTTCTTTGTACTGGCAAATGTCTTTTTTTCACAGAAGTCGAAACTTTAAGTCGTCGTCTTCTGTTTACTTCAGATGATTTAAATGGTAAAATGACAAAGTTATTGAGAGTATTGATTGACAATGGAATCAAAATAAAAGACGTGCATATTGATCTTTATTCACCTTTATAATCTGTTAGGAGTAAAATAATTTTGAAAAAAATATTAAAGAAATTCATTGTGTTTGGCGGCCATTTTGTGTCATTTTTGGGTTGCGTAAACAGCTAGAGGAAGAGATAAATTAAACTGTTTTTTCTTATGCTTACCGGTTAAACTGAGAATATTTGTATTTGAAACGAAGGATTATGAAATATGCAAGTAGCAGGTATGTTAAAATCCTAGTGTTGGTGTCAATTGAGAATATGACGGATTAAACCTGAGCACAAAAACTGTGTGGAGATCTTGACTTTCTTTTTAGCGATCGTCTTTGTAATCAAGTAATAATTTAGCCACAAAAGCGCGTAATCGTCACATCAATACTATAGGTATTGATAATCTGTCAAACTGACACTTAACAATGGCACATGTATATCTTTTTAACACTTATCGAAAACCCATATAATTAAGACATATGTTTTCAAATGTGTGAAAACCTTCTGAAATAAATTGATACTAGGCTGATACTCTTGTTATTCATGTGTACTAGGAACCAGTCCGAAATCGCTCGAAGTAGCATGTTTCGATATTTATGAAACCAGTCCCCCGAATTTTTCATTCTGGTTCCAGAACGCGGATTTCCAGAATATAAAGTAAATTTTGTACAGAAAATATTTGTTTCCTAATGTTTTCTTGAGATTTCCGGAAAAATGGAGCCCGGATTAACACGGCTCGACTGTATAGGTTTCTATGTGGTTTTTAATGGTATCTCTAGAAAAAAGAAGCATTATGTGAAGCAGGCTACTGGTGATCCATGCAAATGTTGCTTTCATTCATCTATACAATTATTGTGAAGCATTATGCAGCAAGCTATTTTAGGAAATACCAATAAAGACAAATAGAGAAACACAGGTCATATACCCAAACAGTGGTCAAATAATGAAATGGGCATTTTCTTTTGGAAAAAATAACCATTCAGTGCAGTTTTATGGACAATTTAGCTAGTTTGTCTCTCAAAATAGTGGAAAAAGCTGTTCTTAGAACAGACAGCATATTCTGAGAATTTTGACTGTTTAAATTCCATTTTCTGTGAATTATAATTGATTGTTCTCTTCTGTAGATGTGCCTTGCTCTTTGAAAAGGAGGCTTAATGCATCTGCGAAAAGTACAGGCCCAGGTCAGCCTGCCCTGTCCGTGCAGGCTGACCTTGGTCGAAACTTTTTGCTATTGTTCAATTTTCTGCATGTCAAAAGACCAGTGCACCTCATGATTCAGTCGGTTGCTGAACAACTTAGATTTTTATTGATCCATAATTACGTGATGATTTACTTGGTAAGATGCATGAGGGTAATGCATTATATCCCCTTTTGCCAGAGTTCAACTCAGATATTTGTAATATTTGATGGATCCCAAGAATTGCATATGAAGGATTGGACTGCAGAACCAATATAGGTTCCATCTTGATAAGCCGCTGGTATCAGTTGTTGGCCATCACTCTATCCATCAATCCAATTGATATTGTTGGGATTATTGTCAAACATGGCCGTCTGGAGTAGATCAAGACTTCAGATTTTTCATGTCCAATTAGTACAGTACAAGACAGAGGTGTTTCCTCCAAAAGCTACTTGATTCAATTAACCCTTTTTCTAGATGATACTGTGTTATTTGTGCCTACAAGGAATAAGGCTTTTGAAAACATTCTGAGAAAAGAAGAAAATACTAGTTACAAGTATTTCCTCCAATTTCTTAAATATTTTCTTTCATTACAAAGCCACATCTCAACATGTGAGCAACATTTTATATGTTGTCTGCAAGTAGTGTCAACTTGAATACATGGAAGTCTACCATTTTGTTGTCTGTTTAAGGACAGGGCACCCTATTGAACACTTCTAGTGCAACATGGAATAAAATTCCTTGTTAGTTGATAAATAAGGATTTATACTGATATAATACTTTTGCACATTTTTAACAGACTAGAAATTCCTTTGATGTCTATCTTGAAATTATTTGTTGATACTTTTGTTAGTTTCCTGAAAAGGGAGGTAATTATTATCTCCCTTTGTAATGAGAATATAGTGGTTTTAGATCTATAAATGATAATTCTAAGAAGGAAAAAATGGCTCGGTTAAAGTAGTACAGTAATACTCATTTTTAATCATAGCAAATTTTGTAGGATAATATTATAGTGGAAATAGCTGTTTTCCATTAGGGTGCCCTATCCCTAAGGTAGAGGAAGACCTAACACTGACAATGCTGGTCAAGTATTTGCTTTGCTCTTTCCATTTTTGTGAGATCTGTTTTAATTTCTGTCCTAATATTTTGGATTGGCTGACAACATATAAGATGTGATGGGCTTTTGGAGGTCAGATTGGTTCTTTGCTAATGAAATCTCAGGTACAAGGTATATTTCTTTTACAAATGGCTGGTTTAACTCTGTACCGAACAATCCTGAGTTTTAATGTCCCAAAAGAATAAAGTATTGTAATCCATGCAGCATAAACACAATTTTAGGAACATATCAGTTGTGGTCTGTAAATGCTTTCCAAATGGAATCGAGACAAACTTTTACTATGTGGTAAAGAGTTCAAGTACATACTGTGATGAATTCTGTCTTTGACTGGATAGAAAACATTGTGGGAAAAGGAGAAAATGCTTGTTACCAGCATTTTCTCCTTCTTCTACACTGTTTTCTACCCTTCTTAAAGAAAACTTATAGTTTGTGCTACCTGTAATTTCAGCATCTGCAAATGCTTCCAATTTGGACCAGTCTAAAATGCTGTTGTTTGGTAAAGAGTTAAAACATGGTTTTTTTTTTAGTTAAGTGATAGAAAGTAGCATTTTGATATCTCTGAGTGAATCAAACTTTGTTTTTAGAAGATTATGGTAAAAATCTGACAAATAGGAAGATCTATGAGTATAATATGTACTCTTTGGGGACTGATAGAGATTAGAGGCAATTCCTTCATAACTTTTTACAAAAGGAGATTTTTTAGATTTATAAATATTGAAAGCATTTGCAGATGACAAAATGCATGTAGCTCTAATGATGGAATATGATTCGGCAAAAGTAAAAAACAATTGTGGGAATAGGAGAAAATGCAGTTTTCCAGCATAATTGCCTTTTCAAACAATGTTTTAAAAAGCCTCCTTCCTCAAAGTTGTAAAAACAGTCATTATTGGTTATTTGTTTAAAGTTTAATACTTGACTTTGTTTTTTTGGTATGAATGCCGTTCAGTTAAATTTAGGCCATCATGAACCTGTTGGTCTTTTTTACTGGTAGAAATCGTAATGAAATGGGAGACTGGTTGATTATAGCCCATTGAGTCTCATCTGAAATTCATGAATTGATCAAAGCAAATTGATTTCTGCTAGAAAGTTTGTTGTCTTTATAAACAAAGCCCCCTCCATATTGGATGTATACATGTGTAGTTTATTGATGTCTTTCTTCTTTCCACTCCCCTCCCACACGACCACTTGAATGTTTAGATTGTGAAAGAAGAAAAACAGATTTTTGTTTTAAAATAAACGTCTCATTTTGTCATTTCTGAATTCTTAAAAGAGTAGATTCAAGATCCGATTTCATGTCCATATCGGCCAGTGTTTCAAAATAAATGTTTCCGGTAAAATGCCAGATACTGGGATGAGATATTTCAGTGTACTTATTTATTAGGTATTAACAATTGAAATATTGAAAAATGCACAGTACATGAGCCATGCTTTGGCAAAGGGGGATTATTGACTTTTCATGATGCAAGTTATGATATATTCTAACATGACACGTGAATTCAGCTCTATGAACACAGTGCAACGAAAGCGTGGTAAAATCGACGTTATTCTATGTAGAGTGACGTCATTCTATATAGGGTGACGTCATTCTGTATAAAGTAAGTAAGTAAGTTATTCCATGGAATATAATCTGCATCCGTGTTTTTACTCTAAGTATGACATTGTTTTCCTTTCATTAAGAGTTGGTCATGTTAGAATCGAAATAATCTTCTTTCTGTTGTGGTTTATCGTTCAGTAAACCATGTTGTGAGTTATGAGGCGCAATGAATAAACCACTCGGGCTATAGCCCTCATGGATTATTTATTGTGCCTCATAACTCACAACTGTGGTTTATTGAACAATAAACCACAATAGAAAGAAGATTATTTCTTAAATTATCATACAGAAAACATTCTACAGCAGAGTTTAATGAAACTTTTAACAAGCATAAAATGATTAGTACAGAATTCCTAAGTTTTGTATTCACCAACCATTGTTTATAACAATCATTCTCTAATTCAAGAATTTTCTAAATTTCTGAAATGGATTAGCCAAGCAGAAGTTGTGCTACTTTCTAAAACTAGAATATAGCTATAATTGCAATTTAGACCAATTGATGAATACTGACCGACATATTGATAGACGGGTGCACTAGTTGCCCTAAAAAAGTTGAAAGACTAAATAAGGTGCTCAGCACCTAACAGTACATACATTTGCACAAGCTTTAAAATGCTCAACTATTGCACCACTGAACTTGGCTTGCAAAGACATTTAATATAAAGCTCATACTGCAAAGAAAATGCAGTCTGATCTTGGATCCATGCTGTTCACTACTTTGACAGATATTGTGACAAATAGCCTTGAAATAATCATTTCACCACTTTAAGGGCAAACCATTTACAAAACAATACCAAGTTTTGGTGACCCTTAGGAGGAAGTCTTTGAAAACATTGTGCAAAGAGGAGAAAATGCTGGTAACAGTGTAGATCATAGATCAGACTGCACATTCTGTGCAGTCTGATCTTGATCTACTCTGTCCACAAAAGATTGTGGTGTCGGAAAGAGTATGGAAAGAGTTAAGCAGAATTTTTTTAGACGAAAAAGTATGTCGATAATTCTCTCTGTACTATGCTAACATTTAAATAAGTTCTTTTTTCCACTTCAAATGAAAGTTGGTTTTAGTACTATTTTTTTGAGTGCATCATCAATTTATAGATAGTTGAAACAAAAAACAGGTGTTCTGATCCCAAATATTAAGAAATCGAACAATTGCAATACTGTGCTGCAAATTCTTTGTTAAGGATAGTTGACTTTTATAGACAGATGAATCAACACGTAGTACCATTTAACCCTTTACTACGTGGCAAAATTTTAAACTGACCTATTTACAGGTGACAATTTAAATGTGGCTTAGTAACAAGCAAAGCTCGTTTTGCGGTAACACCGTTCTAAATTTTTAAAGATAACATATCCGACTTCGTTTTGGGTTTTAGTCTAAATCTAGAAGGGGATGACTAAAAATTGAGTGTCTTCCGATTGGTCGAACAGCGTCACACGTATCACAATCTTTCGCACATTTACCTGATTGGTTAAAAATGACAAAAATTACCCACCGATCGGATGATTACTTAAAAATCATCGTCAGTTTAATGAATACAGATTAACTTATTTCCTACTTACTTTCAGCGTATTAACCATCTATTTTTGTATAAATATAGGCAATGATCCTTGCTAGCAAATCATGACGTCATTAATCATCTTTTTACGCCATGCACGAGCCGTTTTTTCGCTGAAAATATTGTGTCGAAGAAATCATGAATAAACTAGATCTAGTTTTTTGACTGTTTCAAAATACCATTTATAGGGAAAGTCGGATTTATTATCTGTGAAAAGAGGGCTTACTGCATCTGCAAAAGCTATCTACCCAGGCCTGCCTGTGCAGTCCACGCAAGCTGACCTGAATCAAAACTCTATGCTAGATCTGTTGATCAATTTTCTGCATGTAAGGACCAGTATGCATGCCTCGTGATTCCGTCAGTTATCATACAAAATGATTAGGTCTATATGGATCTATATAATTATGTGATGACTTACTTGGTATCATGCATCACGAAATGCATTAAACCCTCTTTTACCGCAACATGACTCAAATATAGATCTAATTATTCAAATGTTATAGAAGCTTGTTGATAGATCTAAACGTTTGTTTTTTTTTGTACCATAAGTTGGATATCTATCCGATAACTCTGCAAATTTCTATCCTAGGACTGATGATAGATCTAGTCATTGCGACAGAATTCATTCCTCTCTCTACACTGATCACTGTTTCAACGATGGACATGTAGGAAAGCAGATAGGATGAAAAAGGAAAGAGCTCTACAAATAACCACTCCATGTTATTAACTTTTTATATAAATTAACAAAATTGCCGAGGAACTGGCTTAATTTTGTTAAGGGAATCCGGGATGGATCGCCCTATTTCACATGCAGGCTATAGCCTACATCTACGAAAGAAGCATGCTTTCTACTTTTGAGAACACTCAAAATTAGTTTTGGCAAAGCTGGAATTCGAACACAAAACCCTTTGATTTCAAGATCTAGAATCAAGGTCATCCATTCGAATTAGTTTGTTCCACAAAATTAATGATTCACGTCGTTCATATTGAGGCTTTGCCTTTTTCATATTATTCGGGCTTCTTTGTATAGGAGTGGAAAAAATTGTGGGAAAAAAGGAGAAAATGCTAGTTATTATGATTTTCTCCTTTTTCCACAATGTCTTCAAAAGGATTTTTTACCTCAAGGCAGATAAAATTAGGGATTTTCTGGTAAAAGATTAACACGAAGGAATGTCTGATAAATACAGTAAAATATTGAGTGTATTCGTCTGGAAGATACAGTTAAATATTGATGATTAGATAGTGCTTTAACCCTCTACCATGCAGTTCCTAGTTTTAACAACCTTGAGGAATTGACTTTATGAATTGCATTGTGGAAAAAAGGAATATAATGCTGGTATCCGGCAATTTCTCCTTTTCTAACAATGTTTTCCCTCAATTTATAAACAATTTATTCCATTTGAGCCACATTTAGTTTGATGTCTACTAAATTGATGCTTTCAATTTGAACAAGTCTAAAAATTTTGTCGTGTTGTGAAGGGTTAAGCTGTTTTCAGCATTAATGTTAGTCATATCATATATGGTGACAGCTCACTTACTAACATGTGTTTTGTGTTACACCAGTACTAGTTGCCCAAGGACAGTTCTGCAAAACACCCAGCACCTCAAGTAAAGTTCATTCTGGAGACCAACTAAATCTTCCTAAAATGGTAGAATTTGTCTTTCCAGCATTTTCTCCTTTTCCAATTTTATTTTTCAACAGCTTTCTCTCCCAAAGTAATTAAAACAAGATCCACAGTGGCTGGTAAGGCAACTAGAGTTGTGGGAAGGCGCTCTGAGGTTTGAAGTTCTTGCTGTAGTATGCCTTTCAACTTAGCTTTAGAAACTAATTGTTCTACTGTCACTGGAACTTGATAATAACAATACTTTCAGCAAACTTGTAGTGTCCAGGATTCAATAGTTCAGATGGAACCAAAGTACTAATTCCATGTCAAAACATTTACTTTGGGTTACATCTCAGACAATTCTATAACTTTATGTAGCCAATACATATTAATGGGAATTCAGTTGGAAATGCTTTCAATCACATGATTTTGAATATTGAGGCACCTTTAAAATTCTCTTCATCAATGACAACAAAAACTACAGTGGAGTTACTTACACTTATGAATCCGTCAGTGACTATGTAATGACTAATTGTTCATGGAAAAGTATCAAGAATGATTTCAGTTAAAACTTGTTACCCATGTATTTCTTTCATAGAAGAGTTTAATTGTACAATGCAGAAGAAAAAGCAGTCCTCTTCAAGTAAATCTTAACCAAGAAAATCTGTATAAAATTTTGCAGAAAATGACTGTACCTGTATTTCTCTTCAAGTAAATCTTAACCAAGAAAATCTGTATAAAATTTTGCAGAAAATGACTGTACCTGTATTTATTAAATGTACTTTCACATTTTTCCTATATCACAGATCTTGTTAAAGTGCTTATAAAAATCTCTTTTCATTTCAAATTTTATCTATCTTTGATATCACCGAGTTAATACTGTATTTCGAAAGCAGCACTACAGTGGGCTTATTGTTCTACCTGTTGTATTGCTCTCTTGAGCACAAAGTTCTGTGCTGCGTTTGACATGTGTCAACCGTGAGTCAACAATGACTTTGTGTGCATGCTAGAGACAATAATTTTATTCAAGTAATCATGAAAATTGATGAAATTGAAATGGGTCACTTCAGGTAAAAAAAAATAGGGCACTAGTCACACATTGTAGGGAAAATTGTGTGTACACTCCAGAGGCCACATCAGTCCAAAACCTATGAAAGTTAGTCAGAATTTTTACTATTAAATAAATCACTACATTAAATGTTAGAAAAACTGTCTGTAATCTCAAATTTTCAGTCCAGTACTCTTGAAATTGGGTCAGAACCTCTGTCTTGATGATATCTCGGACAAGGATGAAAATGGGCATGTAAGGTCAAAAGTAGATCACTTGGACAAATCTTAGAAAAAGTTATAGTACACCCTATAGGCCTTATTTTTCAGTCAAATACTAACCGAAGTTGGTTCTGAATGTTTTTCTTGATGATATATGTAGATGTATGTAGAATATTATATGTATGGTCATGTTATATCTTTTTTTTCTACAGTCATTTTCAAAATGATAAAAACTGGGCTTTTGCAAGTTTTTATTGCTCTTGAAATGATGAGTTAGATATAACTGATAGAAAATGATCACTCAGACCATAAAAACAAAGAAGAATGAACATAATGGGATATTCTAATTATACAGTATCCTCCTAAATTGCTTATTTCACTCAAAATTAGAAAAAAATGTGAAAATGCATTAGCCCAAAAAAATATAGATCCTAAACAGACAATTTAAAAACAGTTTTATGTGATTGAACTAGAGATGAATAAACATTTCCTCCAGATATTCATGAATACTAAAAACTTGTTTGTATCAGGATTTTTATGAAGTTTTCGGTGAATTGTGACACCCCTTTTTTCTTTGTATATGCATGAGATGTTATACCACAAACAAAAGCTGTCCATCCATTTTAACTAACACCTGCACAGCTGGATATGGTATAACTTAAAATAATCCATTAATACTCATATAAAATTCTCTATACCATTATAATTACTGTGATTAAAGTTCATAAAAGTCTCTTAGAGGTACACAGGCTTAGGTGAGCATTTTGGGGCCATCATGGCTCTCTTGCTTGTAATTTCAGTAATTTGTGGCCTGAAAAGTTTCACCGGAATATAATAAAATTTACAATAAACTTATCTGTAGAACAGCTGATGATAGTTGACTTTCAAGGAAGTTATCTATAACCCTTACATCATTTACAACTATGGTTGTCTTTGTGGTCAGTGTAGATCATGATCAAGCTTCACAAAATGTGCTGTCTGATCTTTGATCTACAGTGTCTGCATACCTTAAAAACTTTAGATAAAGGTAACCATGATATAGCTGTTATTTGGATCTTGTTTCTAGATTTAAAATGTCTGTTTGGTTTATTTGGCACTCTAAGGATCGAGATGCTCCGGATTACTTCTTTAAACCATTACCACACAAAAATGCTGTATTATTCCCTTGTATTTGACAACTTTAGAAAACATAAGAGGAAATTAGAGTGAAGTTAGCAAAAAATGATGTGTTCTTAAGAGTTATGTATGCATTATTTGAGGTAAAAGTTGCACGGAGGGTTGGGCACAAAATTAATGGATGAGGGTTGCAGGGTCTCCCTAAATAAAATTTAGAAACACAGTCACCAGTTGATAGCCACTATTGTTCATTTTTTGTCAAACCCACTTGCGGTGAGCAAGACATAGTTGTCACAATGACACTTCCCTGTATGTACGTCTATGTGTGCAGGCTTGGGTCCGTGTGTGGGTCTGCCCGAATTTGTCTGGACCAGAACTTCTACATTCGTGGATGGATTTCAAAATAATTTGGCACAGTTGTCCTCCTTTATGAGTAGAAGCGCCATTTGAAACATTTGTTCAGGTAGGTCCAAGGTCAAGGTCTCACTTGAAGGTCAAATGATAAAATTGTCATGAATGGAGCTTGTCCGAGCTACAACTTCAACGATTATCAATAGATTTCAAAATAATTTTTCACAAGTGTCCTTCTTTAACAGCAGAAATGCCATTTAAAACACTTGTTCAAGTAGACTCAAGGTCAAGGTCACACTTGAAGGTCAAATGCTGGAAATGTTGTTAATAGTGCTTGCCCAAGCATTTATCAATGGATTTCAAAATAATTTTACATGAGTGTTTTCCTTTACCAATAGTTAAAGGTTAATTGATAGAAATGTCTAACATAGAGCTTGTCAGAGCTACAGCTTCTACATTTATCAATTGATTTCAAGATAAATTTACACAAGGGCTCTCCTTTACTAGTTGAAGTGCCATTTGAATCATTTGTTAAGGTAGGCCCAAGGTCACGCTGAAAGGTCAAGTTGTCATGAATAGAGCATGTTTAAGCCATAAATTCTATGTTTTGGATAGATTTCAATGTAGGTTGACATAATTATTCACCCTCATGAGTAGATGTGCTATTTAAAGTTCCCCATAGTGGGCTCGACAGTTTGTCCGAGGGCAATATTCTAGTTTTGCATGTTTGGTTTGGGGGGGGAAAAAAAGTGAAAAGAATTGAATGTATACCCAAATGTGTGTTTGGGTACTGGCTGCCAATTGTCCTTGGGATAGATCAGTTGCATGTTATAAGCAGTAACTCCTTTTACAAGGATGTTTTTAGTATCAAGTAAATATTCTCTTTTCCTGTATCATTGCACTTTGTTTTTAGGGATGCTTGAAAATAGCTAGGCTGCTTTGCACAGAAGATGCTGCAATGCTCTAAAATTTCCCGTCCCATTTGATATAGGATAACTGTTATTAGATAATAAGGTACAAATACATTTTGCACACAGCAAAACATAGTTACCTTAGACAGCTTATATGATGGAGTCCCTTGTTTACGTCAGCTTTTGAAGGTTTTGGGTTTGAATCCCAACGAAGGCATATTATCTGTGTAAGATTTTCCCTAAGTAAGAGTAAACTGTCATGCCTTCATGATTATACCCCCACAAACGAAGTTTTGGAGGTATACTGGAATCACCTTGTCCGTCCGTCCATCTGTCTGTCAGTCGGTCCTTGCATCACGAATAGCTTGTCCGGGGCATAACTTCCAAAGTATAAAAGCTAGTGACTTCAAACTTCATATACAGATAGGTAACATTAAGTGTGTGCAGTGTACAAGAACCATAACTCTGTCTTCAGTATATTCAGTCATTGCCCCTTGTAAATTTTTAACTTTGGATTTTTGTCTGGGGCATAACTTCGAAAGTATAGAAGCTAGTAACTTCAAACTTCACACACAGATAGATCACGTTAAGGAGAAGTGCAGTGTACGAGAACCATAACTCTATTCCAATTATTTTTGGGGTTATTTCCCTTTGTAAATTTTAACTTTGGATTTTTGTCTGGGGCATTACTTCCCAAGTATAAAAGCTAGTAACTTCAAACTTCATATACAGATAGACTACATTAACAAGAAGTGCAGTGTACAAAAACCATAACTCTATTCCCAATATATTTAGAGTTATTGCCCTTTGTAAATATTAACTTTGGATTTTTATCTGGAGCATAACTTAAAAAAGTACAAAAGCTAGTAACTTCAAACTTCATTTACATTTAGGTCACATTAAAGCAAAGTGCACTGTGCAAGAACCATAACTCTGTTCCCACTGTTTTCAGAGTTATTACCCTTTGTCAATTTTAACTTTGGTTTTTTGTCTGGGTTATAACTTCCAAAGTATAAAGGCTAGTGACTTCAAACTTCATATACAGATAGGCTACATTAACGAGAAGTGCAGTGTACAAGAACCATAACTCTATGCCCACTAGTTAAAGAGTTATTGCACTTTGTAAATTTTAAATTTCGATTTTTGTCTGTAGCATAACTTCAAAGTATAAAAGCCAGTAACTTCAAACTTCAGTTATAGATAGATCACATTAAGGGGAAGTGCAGTGTGCATGAACCATTACTTTTCCTTCATTATTTTTGGATTTATTGCCCTTTGTACTTTGGTGTTATATCCTTAGATTATTTTTGGCTTAAATTTTTTTCATTGAACACATACTGATATATGTCTGACATCTGAAAACCTTACTCCTAAAACTACCCATTTTGTAACAAAGCACTGTTAGGGGGTATGTGGCACTCGTTGTCTCTAGCATATCTTCAAAAGTATAAATATGATTGGCTTGAAACTTTTGTTACAATTTAATGATTTTTCACCCAGTTAAGGCATTTTGATGATATTTTTTTCTATAAAATGACACCTGTTCTGTGACAAGGGGCTGTGTGGGGCTGTGCGGCACTTTTGTGACAGTTCTCTTTTTTCTTTACAAAATGTTAACCTCCCCCCCCCCCTAAAGTGTTTTGGTCAAAATCTAGGTTTATGCTGCTTTAATCCTTTACCAAACAACAAAAGTTTAGACTCATTCTTACTAACAGTGTTGCAGTAGACAAGTAAAATGTGGTTCAAATGACATAGTTTGCCTTAAAAGGATATATAACATTATGGGAAAAGGAGTAAATGCCGGTTACCAGCATTTCTTCTTTTCCCACCATGTTTTCACAAGCTGTCTTTCTCAGGGTTGTTAACCTGCAGGATTGTTTAGTAAGGGGTTAACAGATAATAGGTGCAACTTGGGTACCCTCTTTATTTCACAGTGTCTTCAGGTAGGTCTGATTATATCTCAAGTGGGATAATTGGTTAAGACTTTTGTTGCTTATTTTACAGCACAATAAAAATTTCTTTGCAACCAATGAGTCTGTTTCAGGTTTTATGCTTTTTGTTAAGCTTTAGCCTGATGATGTACAATTTGTCTTATTGTACATTTACCAAGCAGTCATCACATAATTATGGATCCATAAAATCTATTTCATCTATCAACTGACTGAATCCTGTGGTAGAGTGGTCTTTGGACATGCAGAAAATTTACCAATAGCACAAAATATTGACTCAAGTCAGCCTGTGCAGACTGCACAGGCTGAGATAAGTCTATACTACTTGCAAATGCCCTGTCCGGAATGGCTGACTTGAGTCTATACTATTTTCAAATGCATTAAACCCCCTTTTTACAGAGTATGGCCCATACATACAATTTAGCAAGGACCTAGTACATAACTCAAATGTTTTATCCTTGGAATAATGAAGAAGGACAAAAAATAGTGCAAGATGGTATCATAAGTGTGAGTGGAGTTCAGATTGTAAATTTATTATCAAGTATTATATAGAAACCTGGAAAATTGGAATTTGATAGACATAATACATAATTTGAGAGGAAATGAGATGCTGACAATTATGACATCTATAATAAAATCTAGTCCACAATGTATAGATACCGATTTTGATAGATTTGGAATTTGCAGACTTGTAGCTTTCTGTTTTATCTTTACCATACAATCCTGATCCCCAGGAAGATGGCTGTTTGTCAACATTATGGGAAAAAGCTGAAAATACTGGTAACCAGTATTTTCTCCTTTTCCCACAATGTTTTCTGCCCTTTTAACTTCTGGCCACAGGACAAAAATGTAAACTTTTCCAAAATTGAAAGCATTTGAGAATTGAGATGTGGTTCCAACAATGGAATTTGTCTTTGATAGGGTGGAAAACATGGTGGGAAAAGGAGAAAAATGCTTGTCAAGATGACAAAAGTTTAGCATTGTCCATGTGACAAATCAGATATTTCTCAAATGATGGGATTTGTCTTTGAATGAGTAAATTGATTGATTGTATGATGTTTAATGCCATTTTTGATATCATCCCAGTTATGTTGCGGTGGCCAGTGCACCTATCCATTTTTTCTTGGAGTTTCTTTATCCAGTATGTAGCAAAATATTCTTCCCAAGCCAACGGCTGCTTTCCCACATAACCATTGTCGAAACAATGATCAGCAGTGAGAGAGGAATGAATCCTGTCGCAATGACTATCATCGGAAAGAAATTGGTAAAGCTGGAGATTTAAACTAATGACCTCCTCCCTGGTCACAAGTCCTGTTGGCTAGGAACTGCGCCACTGGGCTCAGCTTTGAATGAGTAAAAAACAAGTCTAAGAAAGTTTAAGACTTGTCCAGATTATAAGCATTTACAAATATTGCTCAAGTGATAGATTTCACCTTTTTTTTCTGGGTCATTAAAGTGCAGGATTGTTTTATAAAGTGTTAACCCCTTACCAGACAACAAAATTTCAGCTGTGTCCAAGTTGAAAGTATTTGCAGACAACAATGTCAGTGTGGCTCAAATGAAGCAAATTTTCTTTGATAGGGAGAAAACGTTGTGGGAAAAGGAGAAAATGCTGGTTACCAGCATTTTCTCCTTTTCCCACAATGTTTTCAAAAGCTGCTTTCTTTTCTGAAAAGTCGGCATTGTTTGGTAAAGGGTTAAGGAATAGAAGATATCAAGGGTTACTGTAGAAGTGCAGGAAAGTTTGATGAAAGAGTGCAAAGAATAGACAAGATGGCTGTCTTCATTTAATGAGAACTTTTGATCAAGATTTCCTGACTTCCTCAAACAGCCAATGTCACTATGGCACAATCTCTCAAATCCTTAAATCTTTACCACACAACAAAATTTTAGACAGATCCAAATCAGAAGCATTTCCAAAGGACATAGTAAATGTGGCACAAGTAAGTGGATTTGTCTGTAAAAGATAAAATATTGTGGGAAAAGAAGAAGATGCTGGAAACCAGTATTTTCTCCTTTTCCCACAATGTTTTCAAAAGCTTTCTTTCTCAGGGTCGTTAAAACTTGGGATTGTGTGGTAAAGGGTTAAACTGTCATGAAATCAACTCTCTACCAGGCAAAAGAATTGTAGACTCATACAGACTGAAAGCATTTGCAGCCGTTAACTTAAATGCTGCTCTAATGATTGGATTTCTCTTTGAAAAGATGGAAAACGTTGGAAAAGGAGAAAAAGTTGGTTACCAGCGTTTACTCCTTTACCCTTGTTTTCAAAAGCCTTTATCCTCAGGGTCATTTTAACAAAGGATTGTTTTGTATAGGTTAAAAGTAAAATTTTTGAACACTATGCTATGCCCACCATCATCACTTTAAAGGCCCAATTTGGGTGTTAAAATGTATTTTAATTCAAATCATACAATTTTTAAGTTAGAAAATTGTTGTGAAGATGACAATCTTTTATTGTATTGTCGGACCAAGTGTTGTCACTGGCAGAAAAATTAATTTTAAAAGTATGTCAAAAGTTGCCAGGCCACTCCATGTTTTGTTTACTTTTTGCCTGGTTTTAAATTTCATTTTTAGGTTACAATGATTTAAATTTAACCCATTTTAACATCCACATTGTTTACTTTTGTCTGCTTTTGGGCCATAAAGTTACAGCTATTCTGCCATATTATCTCAGACGATGTGAGTGTTGACAAAAGGATTGTTTGGTAAAGGACTACCTAGTTGCGTGATGTAGACATCCAGATTAATGAAATAGGTGAATGACCCTGATTGAAAAAAAGTCGAAAGATGGCAATTGCAAGGCTAGGTTTACCCAGATTATGTCACTGAGCATCTGACAGGGTAGACTGAAAAAAAGGAACATTGGGCTTGACATGAAAAGGACTTGGGAGTCATTTTTCTGTAGAGAAAATTAATTCCGACGCTTTGATTGGAGTAGAAAGTAGTTTTTGTATGGCTTCTGTTCTAGTTTCTCTGTTATGTTTTTTTTTGAAAAAGCCGTTCAAATTTCTAATTTTGGAATGTCGGAGATTTGTTGTACTTTAGGCCTATTGCTCTCTTCTTTGGATATCCTTACTGTATTCAGCTGCATCACAAAATTTTAGCAGCTGCAAACAACCAATCATTTGTGACTGAAAGAGTGGTGTTTGTCTTTAAAAGATTAGAAAATATTGTTGGAGAAGGAGAAAATGCTGGTTACCAGCATTTTCTCCTGTTGCCACTATGTTTTCAAAGGCCTTCTTACTCAAGGTAGTGGATTGTTTGATTAAAAGTTTAGTGCCTAGAGGTTAACCAATGAAGATTCTGTTTTTTTTTAAATAACATTAGGCCTTAAAGAGTGCCAAGAAAACGTAACTAACATTTTATTTTCACTATGGAAAAATGACCAGGAAGATTTTCTGTACTGGGTTAACCCTTTACCAAACAATCCTGGGTTTTAACGTCCCAGGGAAAGAAGCCTTGAAAACATTGTGGGAAAAGGAGAAAATGCTGGTAACCAGCATTTTCTGCATTTCCCTCAATGTATTCTACTGTATCAAGGACAAGTTTTGCCATTTGAACCACTTTTAATTGTAGTCTGCACATGCTTTCAATATAGGCACGGCTAAAATTTTGTTGTTTGGTAAAGAGTTAAAGCTCCACTGATCCAAGGCCAGCAAGTTTGAGCCATTGCCCTATGTCGCAGTCGTGCATGTGTTAACTTAAATTTCAATATAAACTGGAAATTTTTGTTTTGTTATTTACCATCTGAGGCTCCAATGACCCAATGCCAGAAAACTTATGCCATGGCCCTCATCTCATGCATGTGGGCATCTGTGCATTGGTCAACTTCTAATTTCAAAACATTTCTACATATGAGACAGTTGAACCAAGTGTTCTTACTATGTTTCTCTCTGGAATTATGCATTCTGATCTTGGATCTACACTTTTACGTTATGGTGACATTTTTGCGGCAATCAAGAGAACTGGTGTAACTTGTATTATTTGAACTTTAATTATCGACTGGAAATTTTCATTTATTTAGCTTTTTAATTCTTTGCCAAATAATGCCCAGTTTTGTTGATACTGAAGATAGAAGCAAATGAAAACATAGTTGGAAAAAAAGAAAATGCTGGTTACCAGCATTTTCTCTTTTTGCCACCATGTTTTCTCTCTTTTAAGAGAAAGATACCATCTCTTTACCAACATCTTATTTTCATTCTACAAAATGCTTTTAATTTGTACAAGTCTAAAACTTTTCCATGTGGGAAAGAACTAAGAATTAGGCATGTTACCATTGTAAAGGTAACAAATACCTAGAGCTAGAAATAGCGTCTTTACCACTTGGCTCAAATCAAGGTTTTGCTTTAAATAATAATAGGAGAAAACATCATCATAAAGGAGAAAATGCTGCCTACCAGCATTTTTAGCTAGGCTGTTTTCGATGAAAACATCAAGGTATTGTCCAAGCCCTAGCGGCTTTGTCGTCTATATCTGCGCTGTCGTCATGTGAAAACTTTGACTGTAGTATCTCTGTTATTACTGAAGGTATTAACTTCAAACAAGTTGTTTACTATCAAAAGGGGAACCTATACAACAAGAGCAGGTAACTATCAAAGTATTTTTGACACAGTAATGCGTCTTTTTCGACTTGGAATTTTCACTGAAAATCAAGCACTTTCAGCCGAGCATTGGCACGTGGTGTTCTTGTTTTCTTTTCCAGTAATATTTTCAAGTCTTCCCTGTAAGGGTCTTTAAAACTTGGGATTGTGTGGTAAAGGTTTAATTATGGCAATGGGTTGGTAAAAAGCTATAACACTAAACTTCCATGAAGAAAATGTTAAAATAAATGACAAGTGTTAGAACAAATGACAAGTATCAGAATCAAATTGGAATTTACAGCAAAGGGAATTCGGAGAAAAAAATGTGTGATAATCGTTGTATGATGCATAGTGTCTCCATCATTTATTACTGTTCCTAGAGAAAATCTCCCTTTTCTAATTACATATCACCCCATGCTTCCTGAGGCAAGCTGCAGTTTTATTTTACTTGTTAGATGAGATAATTGCCAGGAACAAGTTCCCAACACATAATCCATAAGCCGAGCATTGAAAAGTGGTTTGTTTACTGGGAGAGAACTAGATAAATGAAAAAAGATATTTTTTTATATAGATCTATTTACCCTATGACAAACTTTTAGGCTTGTCCAAATTGAAAGCATTTGCAGATGACAAATGTGCCTCAAATGAAATTTGCTTCTGCAGGAGAAAACATTTTGGCAAAAGGAGAAAATGCTGTTTACTCCTTTTTCCCCAGTGTTTTCATAATTCCAAGTCTTCAGAGTTATTAAACACAGGGAATTCTATGGTGAAGAGTTGATGAAATTTTTGTATGGCTGATTTTGCCAGAGGATCTTTAAAAAAAATCTGATATTCCAGACTCAAAGATCAGAATGCATGCCAGCTATCCAGCTTGATTTTTATCTCTCGTATGTAACTATACAGAAGGACAACTGGTTGCCTGCCAGATGAAAAATATCCTCAGCAGGAGTTAAGACTTTACCACACAATCCCAGATTGAGAGGAAGGCTTTTGAAAACATTGTTGGAAAAGGAGAAAATGCTGGTAACCATGTTTTCTGCCCAAATCCACACTATGTTCATCATTTGAGTCTCTTTTTATTTGTTGTCTGCAAATGCTTTCGATTTGGAAGAGTCTAAAATTTTAAAATATGGTAAAGTGTTAATGGCTTTCCGTCCTGGTATCAAGCTATGTTATGGTTTTGCCAGAATGATTTTCAACCTGACATGGGCAAGATATCACTAGTCTGTACCCTTGGGTGAAACTTGACCAAGTTAATCAAATTAGCAGAAATATGGAAATGTTATTTATGTCAGTAGACAATGCATTGACTTCATTTTATGACCACTGCCATTCTCTTTTAGCAGATGGTTATGGATATCACTCAAACATGAACAGAATCCTCTAATAACACAAATATGGCTTTTTTATGCACCTACAGAAAACAGAATTATTTGGAGAAGCAAAATAGAGAAATTTCTTGTTGCAAGCAATTTCTCCTTCACAGATTTATGATTAAAATGTTGACCTTTGTATCAGCCTTTTGCATGGTCATTGTATGCCTTAACTCTTTACCACACGACAGATTTTAGACTGGTCCAAATTGAAAGCGCATGCAGATGACAAAATAAATGTGACTTGTAGGATGGAACGTCTCTTTGATAGGGTACAAAACATTGTGGGAAAAGGAGAAAATGCTGGTCACCAGCATTTTCTCCTTTTCCCTCAATGTTTTCAAAAGGGTTCTTCCTCAGGTTCGTTAAAAGTTGGGATTGTGTGGTAAAGGGTTAACTCTCTACCGAACAACAAAATTTTAGACCCTACCAAATTGAAATCGTTTGCAGACAACGAAATTAATGTTGCTGAAATGATGATTTCTGTTTTTGATAGGGTAGAAAACATTGTGGGAAAATGAGAAGATGCTGGTTACCAGCATTTTTTCCTTTTCACACAATGTTTTCAAAAGCCTTCTTCCTTAAGGTCGTTAAAACTCAGGATTGTGTGATAAAGGGTTAATATAGCCTGTATGGATATGTTTTATTGTTTGTTTGTATGGTGTTTAACAGCGTTTTCAACATTATTTCAGGAATGTCATGGTGGCAAGTGCACCTTTCAATGCTTTCCTTGACTTTCTTTTTACAAGTTCTTCACAAAATATGCTATCCAAGCCATTGGCTGCCTTGCCACATAACATCATGGTTGAAACAATGATCAGCGACGAGAGAGGGTTATGTTATGGATATGGACTAAGAATTCATCCAAATGGCACATTAACCCTGAGACGGGCAATTTATGTTGCTTTAAGGACATTCTCAATCAAGATCAGACTGCACATAAAGTGAACTGTGATCTTTGATGCATACTGTTGGTGCTTTGTAACATATTCCAACCAAAACAACCTTGAAACTGCAATATATTTGCTGTTTTTTTTTTTTAAGATGAAAAAGTTCATATCATTAATTCAGTACTCGAGGGTTAATATTTACCAAACATTCCCAAGTTTTAATAACCCAACAAAGAAGGTTTTTGGAAAATTTGTTGGGTAATCAGAATTTTCAGCTGTTCCCAAAATGTTTTCTACCCTTTCAAAGATAAATCACATTATTTCGGTCGTATATTTGGTCTTTGGCTTCTATTGGTAAAGGGTTAACCCTTTACTGCATGGCAAAATTTTAGATTGGTCCAAATTGAAAGCATTTGCAGAAGACAAATTATATGTTGCTCAAATGATGGAAGTTGCCTATGGAAGGGTCAAAAACATTGTGGGAAAAGGAGAAAATGCATTTTCTCCTCTTCCCACAATGTTTTCAAAAGCCATCTTCCCAATGGGTTGTTAAAACTTTGGATTGTTTGTTAAAGGGTTAACTCTACCACATGACAAAATTTTAGACAAATTCAAATTGGAAGCATTTCGAAAAGACATAGTAAATCTGGCACAAGTAATGGGATTTGTAAAAGATAAGAAAACATTGTGGGAAAAGAAGAAAATGCTGGTTACCAGCATTTTCTCCTTTTCCCACAGTGTTTTCAGAAGCTGTCTTACCTACGGGTCTTTAGAACTTGGGATTGTTTGATAAAGGGTGAATGTGTTTGATATAGCTCTGTGGATAAAATCAGATATGCTGCAGAGGAAGTAATACATAAACTTCTGCAAGGATAAGTGGACATCACTAATGATTATACTGTTATACCTATATGGTTGATTCTAGAAATTTAAGAGCTTTGCAAGGAAACAGCTAGGTATTATAGGAATGAATTTACTGCAGAGAAATACAATTATTTTCAGGAAAAGGACAAGCAATGATATCCAAAAAAAAAAACAGACTAGAAAGCCTTGGTTATAATTCTTTTGAAAAATTGGGCTTTTAATCAACCTGCATAGCAGTAGATTAACCTAAACAAGTTGAATCAAAATTTTTCTGCAACTGGTAAAAACTCAGATTTTATGATTTCAAAGTTCCTTTTGTGGTAAAAGGCTTACTGTATTTGACACTGTCCAAATCAGACTGTAATGCTATGTTCTGTGCAGTCTAACCTTGATCTACTCAGGAAAAACACATTGAGTCTTGCCTACAACCGGAGGTTCACTGTTGTTATGCTGTTGCTATCAAAGCTAGGAGAAACCACAGGAAAGGTGCAGGCAACAGACCAATGGGCAAGAAAAATATGGATTTTCTTGGAATGGGTGTTGGTCAGCACTAAATCATCCAATATTATCAGTCTTCCTTATGCAGATGCCTTTAAATGTTTTGAAGTAAGAGGCTTTCAAAAACATTGTGACAAGGGAAGAAATAACTAGAAAGGCAATATCTTTTTTTTTCACAATGCTTTTGAACTCTTTTACTAGTTATTAAATAAATTGCATTTTCTCAAAGGCTGAAAATACATTTTCTCAGCAAGATCAAGAGACAGTCCGGTCACAATTAAGAATATGACAGTGGCCAGTGTAGATCAGAGATCAGACTGCATGTTCTGTACAGTCTGATCTTGATCGGCATTGTCCACAAAAGCTTCTGGAGTCGTCTATGGTATAGAAAGAGTTAAAGTTTCAGCTGTTTCCTTCCTGTAGAAGCCTTTAACAATGTACCACACAATCCAGAGTTAAAACAACCCAGAAGAAGTCTTTTGAAAACATTGTTGGAAAGGGAGAAAGTGCTGGTTACCAGTAATTTCTTTTTTTCTCACAATGTCTTCTATCCTATCAAAGAGTAGTACCATCATTTAAGCCACATTTAAATTGTCTTCTGCAAATGCTTTCAATTTGGACATGTCTGCATTGTTGTTGTTTGGTAAACAATTAACCCTTTACCAAACAATCCCTGGTTTTAACGACCCCGAGGAAGAAGCCTTCTGAAAACATTGTGGGAAAAGGAGAAAATGCTGGTAACCAGCATTTTCTCCTTTTCCCACAATGTTTTCTACTCTTCCAAAGTCAAGTTTCAATTTTTGAGTCACATTTATTTTGTCGTCTGCAAATGCTTCCAATTTGGAATAGTCTAAGATTTTGTTGTGTGGTAAAGAGTTCTCCTTTTACAGCTGTATAAATAAATATCAACACGCAAAAAAGACCCTAATACTGCGTAAGTTATAAGCTTGTTGGCTGGGTGTCTTAATTATTGGACAGGATAGATCCAAGCTCAAACTGCATGATCTTCATTGTCTCATCTTGATTTGCAGTATAAGCAAGCAATGCCTTTAGCTTGCTATTTAAGGCTTAAATGGAATAAGAAGGAAATTCTGCATTTCTCTCTCTTGGCTGAATAATTATGGAGTCAATAATGTTTTTGTGGGAAAGCAGCTGGTGTGCTTTTTAGAACTGAGTAAAGAAACACCAGAGTTGTATGGTTCTGTTGTGCCCTGGCTCAACTGAAATAATGTCAAAAACAGTGCTAAGGCAATGGGTATTAAGGCGAAGAGCACTCTAAACAAGTTAAATCCTAACCAATTCTTGATACTTGTCCGTTTTAAAAACATTTCCAGACACTTTAAATGTGTCTCAAATTATGAAAGTTGCCTCTGGCAGCATAAAAAAAGAATGGGGGAAAAAAAGAAAATGATGATACCCAGCATTTTTTTCTTTTCCCATAATATTTTTTAAAAGTTTGTGTCACAGAAACAGAGAATCAATTGGTAATGGGTTACCATAAATCAAAGCCCCTCCTGTAAATAGAGCCCTCAGACCACCTGTAATCAGAGACCATCAGTTTGTGCTTTCTTATCTTACCAAGAGCCATTCCTCACATTTTATGACAGAAAATAACCATAAATGCTGGGTTTGATCTT
Source organism: Hippopus hippopus (assembly GCA_946811185.2). Lineage (NCBI taxonomy): Eukaryota > Metazoa > Mollusca > Bivalvia > Cardiida > Cardiidae > Hippopus > Hippopus hippopus. The sequence goes on along the minus strand of OX328102.1, from coordinate 7,058,300 downwards.
ATAATTGGTATATCAAGTTCTTAATAAAGGGTGACCTTGACATTATGTGGTGCATTAAGCATTTAACAGCTTTGCATATCTGAGAAAGAGCTAAATTTTGGAGAAGGCTTTTCTTAATATATTAGGTGGCCAGGCAATTTTGTCTATTTATACAGGACACTAATTGTAAAGAGCAGGAAATTATCAGAATGTCCTGAAATTTATGCATGAGTTGATTTCATTTCTCATGAAATGTTACATTCTTACAGGAAAATAAACGAATATGTGTACAAAGTTTAGATCTTGTCAAGCTGAATATCAGTTGGACATCATACTGAGCTCAATAGTCTAGAATTATTTTTCTTTTATTGGTTTATCCTACGAGGTACTTTCAAGGATATCTTAAAATATTAGAAGTCAGTGCTACAGTCAATGTTTTATTTGCTTTCCAGCCCTCAACAGAATGCCACTTTCTGTCCTTGTATCTGTCGGCCTATCAAAATCCTCTTTTCAAATTTTTAAAAGCCATTGTAGACCTATAGGAAACTTGTAATTTGTCTTAGGACATAAGTCAGCAATTTTGATGGATGAACCAAATGCTTTTGGGAAGAAAACATTTTTGATTAGCTGATCCCAAATTGATGACATAGGTAAATCCAGGTTTCTCAGATAAGATGAATATAAAAGCAATCTCAAATCTGTTACTGGGAAACAGTGTACTTATGAGATATTGCCCTTATTAAGCTGACCAGGGCTGCATCCTTGCTTGTGTGGTGTTTCCTTGTACACTTTATAGCAAGGCCATATTTGTGTGAAAAGTGGTGAAGCTAATTTGTATATGACAATTAATGTAGGTGTACTTCTGGAAAGATAATGCTAAGTTTATAACAAGATTTAGCAAGGTTAAGTGATGGCTCAGACTCTAAGGCCTCACTGGTAAACATGATATACCTTTTTGTTCACCTTGAGTGTCTGTCATAACCTCAGCTGCTTTGTCAACTGTGTAAATAAAAATTGTAAGTCTACACTGTTAGTGAGGTTTTCAAAATGGAAAAACCTTGAGGTTGTAATATTTGGGTTATACTTTGCCTTATACTTTTTCAAATATTCTTGTCAGGACAGCGATGAAATAGACTATTTCACATATACTGAAAGAGCCTATTTAAGCACATTGATTGGCTAAAAGTGCATTGTATTTTTTGCCTAGTGGAAAGAGTTATGGCATTGCTTTTGAATTGTTCAGAAAGAATTATCAGCTTCTGATACAACAAAATTGATGACATGCTGCAGACTGTATCTTGCTTTGTCTGGATTCAATTTGTAGACCTTTGCCAAAGAACTGTATTAGACACAACTGATAGATGGCAATCAATTCTTTTTTACTACTCAAACAAATTACGTTATCAGACAGATTTGGTTTTGTATGTATTAATAAAGAGCTCTAAACAGATCGGATAAAAACTACCAAAATATAGAGATTCAGATTTCTTGATATCGTTCAGTGATAGATTTACATTTGTAGCATAGATCCATATTCATTCTCAGCTAAATATACAAGTATTCGCTTTGAATTTAAGACTGCGGCCAGTGTACCTATCCATGATTTCCTGGTGTTTTGGTCCATCTAGCTGCTTTTCCACCATCAGGACAACTTTCAGCTGTGAGAGAGGAATTTATCCTGTTGCAATGGCTACCATCAATCCTTGAGGAAAAAAATTGCCAAGTTTGGAAATTATCAGCCATATATGGATCATAGCTTTGCATAGGTATTTGGCAGATTTGTATAGTGGCATATAGAAAGCAAAGATTGGGGCACAGAATGGTTTATTATAGAATGGAGATCTGTGTTAAGGCATGCCAGGGTCAAGTTTGCATAGGGCATACAGATTCAGAGGAGGAGAGATGAGAAAATAAGCCAGAAGTACAACTAATGAAGTACATGGAATAATTGAATTTAACTAAGACATAGAAAAATGAGTTTAGGAAATGAATGGGTAAAGGCTGTTTTGTCATTCAGTGGATTGGTTCAAAGAATGCTCATAGTGCATAATTTACTTCTGCATTCCTATTAATGAGGAATATGTTCCTAGAGAATTTTATATGCACTTATGGAATTTTTTTTTTCATGCAAAAGCAAAAATTGTGAAACTAAGCTACCTTTTTCAATAAAAAATGCTAGTTTAGTGAAGACCATTGGCAGCAGTCTGGCATAATGACCATGGCTGGGTACTTTTTGGACCAGATAATTATAATGTTGACTGTGTCACTATTGTGAATACAGCAAGTACCTGGTCATAAAATTTGTTTTACAAGCAAAAACAGGATCAACATAGTTATGAGCTGTGCTCTTGCAAAAGGGGATTTAATGCATCTCTGTGATCCAATATACTGAGCAAGTCCATTACATGATTGTGGATCCATAAAATCCATTTTTTTCTAACAACCCCTTAATCATGAGATAGACTAATCCTTTAACAAACAGGAAATGTACCATCAGTTAAAGGTTTCCAAGCATGTCAGAGGCTGCACGGTCAGCACAGGCTGATATAGGTCAATACTTTTTGCAGATGCACTAAACCCCCTTTTCCCCTTTGTCACATTAAAATTGCTTCTAAAGACCTCATGAATTAGATCTTTTTTTTCACACTTGTCCTATCATTATGTCTCCCCCCGTCAGGGTCGGGAGACATATTGTTTTTCCGCGTGCGTCCGTCTGTCTGTCTGTCCATCTGTCCATCTGTCTGTCCGTCACAAATACTGTCTGCTCTATAACTCGAAAACCTTTTAAGATATTTTGATAAAACTTCACTCATTTGTAAAGCACCATGAGACGAAGTGTCATGCACAAGAACCATAACTCTGGCTTTTATATTTTTCGAGTTATTTCCCCTTTGAATATTTTCCTTCACAAATCGTGTTCCCTCTATAACTCGAAAACCTTCTAAGATATTTTGATAAAACTTCACACATTTGTAAAGCACCATGAGACAAAGTGTCATGCACAAGAACAATAACTCTGGCTTGTATATTTTTCAAGTTATTTCCCTTTGATTATTTTCCTTACTCGTTTTATGTACAATTTTGTGTCTGCTCTATAACTCGAAAACCGTTAGAGAAAATGACCATTATTTCAGTTATAAATTGCCTTGGTGACATATCAATCCTTCTGACACCAAAATGGGGGGGAGATACCTGTTTTTTTGTAGAAAAACAAGTTCTAGTAGAACTTGCTTTCAGTATTTGGGAGAACCTTTTGTGTTCCATGGGTGTATCACTTTTCAAATCCTGTGAAATCCCCACATATGTTTTTGCTGATAATACAAACCAAGGACAGACTGCTCAGAACATGTAGTCACATCAGAGACTTGCATTGTTTGTGATATTCTAGCCAAGACAACCTTACGAAATTTCAATCCTTCATCATGACTAAAATGTTCATTTATTAGCTCGGCTGTTTTTAAGGAATACATTGAGGTGTTGTCTTTGTAGTCTGCATTGTTGTAGTCATCCTGCAAAAACTTAAACATTTTACAATATCTCTGTCATTACCCGTGTCTATTCTAGGATGTGTGATTGCGGGATTCACATTATTTTTTTTTTCAAATCCCGTATAAATTCAGACTCTATGGGTGACAGTCTCACATAAGAAATGAAAAAGTCCCAAAACAAAGAATTTACTCTTGCCTCGCAGAAAATACCACTATTTTGAATAAAACCACATCATTGTTAAGGTTGTACTTACAACATATATGAGCCGCGCTCTGTGAAAAGGGGGCTTAATGCATCTGTGAAAAGTTTCGACCCAGGTCAGCCTGCGCAGTCCGCGCAGGCTGACCTGGGCCGAAACTTTTCGCTATTGGTCGATTTTCTGCATGTCAAAGGATCAGTCTACCTCATGATTGAGTCAGTTGTTAAAAAAAGTGGCTATTATGGATCCATAAGTATGTGATGGCTTTCTTGGTATGATGGATTACGGAGATGCATTAAGCCCCCTTTTGCCAGAGCACGGCTCAAATCTATTAAGTAGCCTCTCTTGACTGGGAGTGGATCTAAATGGCCCACTTCCAAAAACGATCTCATCCAAAATGGCCCACTTTTCTGCACTTTTTTGAAAATGACTTAGGTAACTGGTATTTCAATGAATTTTATATGAATGAATTTTATAAATGTCTTATTCTTATTTATTTTTTAAGAATTAATGTAATTTCTTTTGACATGTAAATAGGTCAGTTAAGATTACTGTATAGTCTTTGAAAGGAATAAACATCTGTTGAATGAGCTGTGTGGTTTTTTTTTATGTGTTGGAAAATTGTTCCCTGTAGTTTTTCAAAATTCCCCCTATTTTTTAGGTGGAGAGGGGAAAATTCCTCCTTGATTTTAGTTTCTAGAATAGACACTGCATTTCTGAGCGTTTTTACTTCAAACTAGGACTAATTGTAAACTTTGGAAAGGGGAACCCATACAACAGGGGCAGGTAACTATCAAAATATTTTTGACACAGTTGTGCCCCTTTTTGACTTAAAATTATCACCAAATATTAAATCTATTTCTTAAAGCAACTGCAGCTGAGCATTGACACAACATATGGTGCCTATGCTTATTTAGCAGCTCTTGATATCAGCCTATTTTGACAAAGAGGACTGAGTCAACTTCAGTGTATATCAATAGAAGAAGATATTGTTTACTCTTGCTGACATTTACTGGCCATAAATAATCAATTTAATCACAGACACAGGTCAAAGTTTATGGACAATTCACAGTCTGTATGTCAATTGAGTTCTGTTGTTGACCACATTTGTATGCATTCATGGAGAAACAATTGGATTGTCTGGATTTTTGTCTGAAATTGGAGTGCAACTTAAGCCCTTTACCAAATATCCAAAGTTCTAGCAACCCTTACGAAAAGAGCGCCTGAAAACATTCAACAAAAAAGAAAAAATGCTGGTTACCAGCATTTTCTCCTTTTTTAACAATGTTTTTCTACATTTTAAAGACAGATACCATCAGTTCAGCCACATTTGTCTTCTGCAAATGCTTTGAATTTGTACAAGTCTGAAATTTGCTGTCTAGAAAAGTTAACGTGTAGAGTGCCTTGAAGGAACAAGATGTCTTCAGTTAGACAAAATACCTACATATTTCAATTTTATTCAAGACTAGATATTTAATTGTCAAGGCTTATTTCTTATAACCAAATCTCACAAAATATTAGACAGTGTAGATCAAGATCAGACAGCAACTTCTGTCCTATTTATCCTTTTACCAGGCGGTGCTATCGTTTAACAACCATGAAGCGGCTTTTGAGAACAGAGGTACCAGCAATTGCTCTTTCTCCATTTGAAGATAAAACTCAGCATTTCAGCTGTAAAGAAATAAGAGGTCCCTTTGAAAATGGCTGCAAAATCAAATTTGTACCTATCTACACTATGCACTGTGACACATATAGGGCCTATATGGCACTCATCTACCTGTCAGTAGCAGTGCTTGTTCTAGGAATGTCATCCTGCATCGTTCACCTCCTCCACAGACCTCCTGCTTGTGGCCTTTACAGGAGTACCAACCTTTGTCATTTCTCTCCATCTCTACAGTTGTCCTGCATGTGATCTGTTCCAGATACACCAAACTGGTCATTCCTGCCCTTTGCCTCCTCTGCTCTCCCTTACTCCACAAGCAGCTGTTTATCTTGTCTCTCTCCAGGAAAGCAATCCTGTGTCATACCTCTACTTCTTGACTTCTGAGACTCTCCATGTGGTCTTTGGCCTTCCTCTTTTTCTTCTGCCATCATATGCCCATCTAAGGGCAGAACTGTATTAACCTTTAGACCAACAAACCCAATGGACATTTACAGTCTAAAAATAGGGCCATTTTGAGCTTGTCCCAGAAGTTACTGCAAGGATTTAATTCTACCAAAGTTCCTGTAAACCGAATTGGCAATAATGCTAAAATCAAGTACACATTAGAAAATCCAAACTAAGATCATATAAGCAGTTGCTCCTTTTTATTTCCACTGGCCATACGTAGCCAAGCTTGTGTCATGGCCCTATGTTTGTTGTGTGTACATCCATATGTGTATCCATGTGTGTTAACGATAATTTCCAACATTTTCTTCTTCAAAACCGATGAACCAATTTTTAACAAACTTCACAGAAATGATCCTGCTATGGCCCCCTTCAGACTTCTTTAAAAGAGTTTGAATTGATCTATAACTCTGGTGTTACTAAGAACATGTAAAAAACCCCGATTTTTGTGGGGCCTGGCCAGGTAGCTCTGTGGTTAGCATACCTGACTCATGACCTGCTGGTTTCAGGTTTGACACTCTGTTGTAGCAAACTTTCTTTGAGGCGATTTTTCGCTTTTCACCTCTGATGCATGTGAGAAACCAGTCAGTGGCTTGGAAAGAGGGTTGTGTCGGTACTGGTGTGAGAAAGCTAGGAGATATACACGTAGGTGTATTGGCCGCTGTGATGTGACCTAAGCTGTTACAATGATGTTAAACTCCAATACAAACAAACAGACTTTTTGGGGGTGGACTTATTTTCTCTTAAATTTTATTGCAAAGCAGCCTTCTTTCTGAGTATTTTTTTTTTTGTCAGTACCAATTTTGGCTTATTTAACTATAAGGAGTTCAGCAATACAGGGCCATTATGGCCCTCTTGTTCCTAAATCTAGTCAAAAGCTGTCTATTTCAGGTATATGAAATGTCATATTTTAGTGGCAATTGGTCAAACAAGGGAGTCACTTTCTAGACTCCCAAATAAATAACTTTAGAAAGCAGACAATCTCTTCCAATCTAGAAAAAGAAAATTGACCGAAATAAAATAAAGAATATAAAGATAATAAGATAGAACAAAATAGGTTAAAAGATCAATTCCTCAGGGCCTATAGAAAATGATTTGTGAGAAAAACGGTGCAAATAAATTGGGTTCAGCAGACAGAATGGTCAGACATTGCCACACACAAGGTCCGTAAATCTTTTTGTAAGTTTCTTGATTTCACCAGAGCGTGATAAACCTATTACTTCACATGCAGATTTATTGCTCGTCTAATTACCTCCTGCACACAACTTCTCTGCACAATGCAGCAGACCATATTTAAAAAAATTCTGGCAAAATAATGAACAATTTCTCTTTCTGCCAAAATTTACTTTATGTTTATGAATGCATCAAAATTTAAATTTATGTGCAATATCCATATTTTACAAACTTGTTTCAAAAGTTGTCTGCTAGAATTTCATTTCTGGAGGTAATGTGTAAACTCTTTACCAAATTACAATATTTTGGACTTGTCCAAATGGAAAGCCCCTGCAGATGGCAAATTAAATGTAGTTCAGAGTATGACAACAGTTTTTGAAAGGGTAGAAAACATTGTTGGAATCGGAGAAATTCTGGTAACCAGCATTCTCCTTTTCCCACAATGTTTTTCAAAATCACTCTTTCTTCAGGGTTAATAAATTGGGATTGTGTGGTAAATGGTTAACCAGATCTAGACAAAGGGAAGCACAGATCCTGCTGAAATTGTGAAACAAGATGGCTTGAATGGCCCTATATTGCTTCACTGGTTAATAACAAATAAGTGAGATGTAATTTATACAGGTTGTGACAGTTATCCTTGGGAAGCAATGCCTGTTTCTGCCATGTGTTTTCTACAGATGAAGATTTTGTCATGAAATGTTAAAGAGATGTACCCAGTGATCATCTAAGCAAAATATCAATAAATCTTACCAACTGTTTTTTAGGGGCTGATTGTCAGTTTGCTGTATGCCTTATATAGAGTAAAAAAAGCCATGTCCATTGTGGCTATGGTTTTAGATTGATCAGATAGAGATCTACCAAAGGAGTGAACAGATGCACTCAGGACAAACACAGCACTGTGAACATTAGCTCCCTAGCCTTTTGCAAGTTGAGCTGAAAACCAGTGAGGATAAGATCAGGATGACATCACAACTCACTTGAGAAATCAATTGCCTCTTTACCAGACAGTGAAATTTTAGACTCCAATATAAAAGCATTGGCGGATAACATATAGATGTGGCTAAAATGATCTGTCATCGAAAGGGTAGAAAACATTGTGGGAAAAGGAAAAAATGCCGGTTACCAGCATTTTTCTCCTTTTTCCCATGATGTTTTCAGAAGCCTTCTTCAAAGCATGTTATCAGTCAGTCCAATAATTTTATCTGTCATCTGCTGGTGAATTGTATCAGACTGGATAGACACAAGAAAATTGATGGTTGCATACAGAGCTCAAAAATGATGAAGAAAATAGAACTGTGAGGCTTCCTTCCTAACTCTGTACCAGACAAACAAATTTTAGACTGCTCCAAATTGTAGATATTTGCAGGGGACATTTAAGATAAGGCTCAAATGGTAGGATTTGTCTTTGAAATTATAGAAAACATTGTAGGCGGAAAGTTGATAATGCTGATTCTCCTTTTCCTAGAATGTTTTCAAAAGTTTTCTCAGCCAGGGTCATTGAAACTTAAAGTTATTTACTAAATCTAAACAATGGGCCAAGTCTTGAAAATAACAGTATGAATCATAGATCATAGTTTTAATGAGAAAATAGTGTCTTTGATCAGTTAATAGTGTCAAATTAGTACAATGTAATCATATCATTATTGTCTCAAAACAATAGAGAGAGTTATACCCATTGCAAAACATCCACCTAGCTACTTTATTGCCAAAACTGCACCATTATTTCCAAATGAAACTGTTCGTTTTCTTTACGCTTGTGACAAGAAATATATTGAGTAACATTTATTAGTGTTTTACAAGAAATTTGGCTCCCAGCAAGAGCCAAAAATTCTGAGTATGTCGTTCTAATGTAATGTAGTACAAACAGTTACTTAGGTGTCAGTTTTACATACTCCAGCAATATGTTACATGCCAAGATAACCCTTAAAGCGCCTTTCACTATTTAAAGCGCCTTTAATGCCAGTGAAGATCAAAGATCAGGCTCTACAAAATGTGTAGTCTGATCTTTGATCTACACTGTCCACTTTACTGACATTCAGGATGAGAGCAACCTTGATTTCGCTCTTGTTAGGGTCTTATAATCAAGATTGAAAATGCTGGTTGGGTTCAGTCGGCCCTCTAACCTTAAGAGTTAAATGACATAGTGAACAACCTTGTATTAAGTACAACAAGATAATGTATTGCCTTGTACAATTGTTTCTACAATTACTGGAACAAATAAATAGTAATTATTGGAACATGAGCCCGATTTCCAGCATGTTTACTGTGTGCATTAACTATTTACAAAACTGTCAAAATTTCAGAATAGTCTATTAAAAACTTGCAGATTAAAAAAAAACTGGCTTGAATGATTGGATTTGCATTTGAAAGGGTAGAAAACATGGTGGAAATGGAGAAAAAGCTGATTGCCAGCATATTTTTTTAGTGCCGTACAAAAAAAGCTTCTTCCCTCAGGGTCCTTAAATCATGGGATCATTTTGTTAAGGGTTAACTCTTTACCAAATGGCAAAATAGACCAGTTCAAATTGAAAGCATTTACAGACAACATAATAAATGTAATTCAAACATTGAAACTTGTTTTGGAAAGGATTAAAACATTGTGAGGAAAGGAGAAATGCTGGTTACCAGCATTTTCTCCTTTTCTCAAAATGTTTTCAAAAGCTTGCTTTCTCAGGATTGATAAAAGTTGGGATTGTAAATGGTAAAGGGTTAAACAACAATTGGGCTTGTTAATTAATTCTGTGTCCCATTTACATGGAAAAACTATTGAAATATAATTTACTTTTAAAGTTAATAAAGTATTACAAATTAAAGAAAGGATAACCAAATTCAGGAATGATAAATATTCTGTTTTAGCCACATGGAAACCATTTTAGGGAAATGGGCAAATGCTTGGTTACCAGCATTATCTCCCTTTCTGAGAGATTCTATCCTCTATTAAACAAACCATAATGTGATATAGATCTAGTCACATTTATTGCAAATCCTTGGAGTATGGAAAAGTCTAAAATTTTGTCATTTGGTAGAGTTAGACCTGTACATTGTAAAATAATTATACAATTTTTAGCTCACCTTAGCACAATGTGCTGAAGGGGAGCTTTTAGGATCACCCTGTGTCCGTCGTGCATCGTGAGGCGTGTCCACAATTTTTTAACCCTTTACCACATGGCAAAATTTAAGACCTATCCAAATTGAAAGCATTTGCAGAAGACAATTTCATAGTGGCTCAAATGAAGCAACTTTTCTTTGATAGGGTAGAAAACTTTGTGGGAAAAGGAGAAAATGCTGGTGACCAGCATTTTCTCCTTTTCCCACAATGTTTTTAAAAGGCCTCTTCTTCAGGGGTGTTAAAAGGCGTCATTGTGTGGTAATGGGTTAAACATCATCTCCTAAACCACTGGGCCAATTTGGACAAAATTTGGCAGAAATGTTCCTTGGGAGGTCCTCTTTAAGAATTGTTCACAGAATTTGATTCCATCAAAAACTCTCTTTCAAAAGTTGTTCACAAAATTTTGATCCGTTGAAAAACATGGCCGTGGTGGTGGTGGGGGGGGGGGGGGGGCTCTTTGCGTCGTGCGTGTCAACAATTCTTTAAACATCTTCTCCTCCTAAACCGCTGGGCCAATTTGGACCAAACTTGGCTGGAATGTTCCTTGGGAGGTCCTCTTTAAAAACTGTTCACAGAATTTGATTCCATCAAAAACTCTGGTTGCATTTGCAACCAAATGGAATTTTCTAAGAAATTCTTTAAAAATCTTCTCCTCTGAAACCGCAGGTCAGGTTTTGAAATAATTTCACAGAAATGTTCCTTGGGTGACCCTTTTCAAAATGTGTTCGCGAAATTTTGATCCATCGAAAAACATGGCCATGGTGGGGGGAGGTGGTCTCTTTGCACTGTATGGACTTTAAGAAATTTTTTGAAATTCTTCTTCTCTGAAACCACTAGTCAGATTTTGAAATAATTTCACAGAAATGTTCCTTGGGTTCCCCTTTTGAAAATTTGTTCGCGAAATTTTGATCCGTCAAGAAACATGGCTTTGGTGGTGGGGGGCTATTTGCACTATACAAACATGAAGAAATTCTTAAAAATTCTTCTTCTCTGAAACCACTGGTCAGATTTTGAAATAATTTTACAGAAATGATCCTTTGGTGACCTTTTAATTTTCATCAAAAGGCTGTATCTTAAAAGAATTTGATTTCTTTTAAAAACCCTTGTTGCCATGGCAACAAAACTTAAAAATATTGGAAATCTTTAAAAATCTTCTTGTCCAAAACCGTAAGGCCTAGGGCTACCAAATTTGGCATGTAGCCTAATCTAGTAGACCTCTATCAAGTTTCTTCAAATTATAGCCCTGGGGTCAAAATTGGCCCCACCCCGAGGGTCACAAGTTTTACATGGGCTTATATAGAGAAAACTTTAGCAATCTTCCTGTACCTAGCCATAAGGCCTAGTGCTACCAAATTTTGCATGTGGCTTTATCTAGTGGGCCTCTACCAAGAGTGCCCAAATTATAGCCCTGGGGTCAAATTTGACCCCGCCCCGGGGTTCACAAGTTTTACATGGGCTTATATACAGAAAACTTTAGAAATCTCCCTGTACCTAGCCATTAGGCCTAGGGCTACCAAATTTTGCATGTGGCTTTATAAAGTGGGCCTCTACCAAGAGTACTCAAATTATAGCCCTTGGGTCAAATTTGATCTGACCCCGGCGGTCAGAAGTTTTACATGGGCTTACATAGTGAAAACTTTAGAAATCCTTTTGTTACTAACCATAAGACCTAGGACTATCAATTTTAGCCCTGTCTCAGGAGTCTCATGTTTGAAATCGATTGGCCTAGTTTTGTAATGTTTGACGCGTAGGGTTTTTACTTATTAGCCAGTGGAGCAATACAGGGCCATCATGGCCCTCTTGTTCTCTGAATTCTATACAAACTTTATATGCAGAATTCTGATTCATCAAAAACATGGCTGTGGTGATGATTGTAGGGGTGGTGACAGATTTTGAAATGATTTTTACAGGTGATCTTTTCAAAATTGCTTGGCAAAATAATGATTTTGTTTCCATAATTTCAGTACTTCAAAAAAAATTGGCTATGGTCCTCTCAAAAATTGATGTGAGCAATCCAGGGCCATCTTGGCCCTCTTGTTTGATTATTGCTGCCAGGAAACGTAACTTGGATTTGTATTCACCAACCATTTTAAAGAACATTCTTAGTCTTATTCTCAAGAATTTTCTCAATTTGAAAGTAACGCAGCATATAATAGGGTAAACCAAATGGCTTAGCCAATAAGAAGTTGTGTTACTATCTAAATCTAGAATTACCCTTAAGATGGTTGGTGAATACTGGCCAGGACTTGGGGTGGCATTTCCAAAGGTTGAACCAGCTCATTCTGCTCTACCCCCACAGGCTCTATTAACCCATATTGTACTGTGTCCTTCTAAACTTCTCTGTTATTATTATTTGTGTGTCAAAAACTCATACAAATTATATTCTGATACAGGTAGATTTCAGTTTCAGTATTGTTGCAGTGAAACTTGCAGTTGACAAACAAAACTACATCTACTATTTAGTGTAATGGAACAGGGAATACAAGAATTAAAGGCCAGTGCATGGCTTAATTGAAGTTGCAAATTGACAGAAGCAATAATTGTAGATTTAATCAGAAAATCTAAGAAAACATATTAGGTTTTACCTTTTAAGAGAAATAACATCTCCAATGGTGATTATTTATTTTCGTGTTTTGCACTTAAAAAATTCACCTATTTCAGTTGGAATTAGAAAGATTGACCTCCTTCATTACTGAATAAACAAATTGCATTTTCTCAAAGGCTACAAATACAGCTCTGCTGCAAGATCAAGAGACAGTTCTGTCATTGTCTAGAATAAAACAATGGACAGTGTAGATCAGAGATTTTGAACTACAGTGTCCACAAAAGCTTGTGGTGTTGTCTATGATATGGAAAGATTTAACTGAGAGAGTGCTAAATCAGTGAGGTAAAAGATTTCAATTAGAACAACAGCTCTTGCAAGGTCATGTTGACCAGAATATGTACCAAAGTATTGGATAGTATAGATGCAAGATCAGACTGCAAAGAATGCAAGTGCAAACAGTATCTATAGATTGAGATTAGACTGCACGGAATGTATGATGTGTGCAAAAGCAACTTAAGCCACTTCTGCGCTCCAAGGGTTCAAAATCCAACAAGTCTCTTTTCATAGGAGCCACTACATCTATTGATGCGTTCCAGGGGTACTTTCACTAAATTACACAAATTATGCAATTTAGTGAAAGGTACCCCTGGTGTTGAAAGTGAGAAAATGTTTGCAACAAGCATTTTCTCCTGTCCTCTCCATGTTTTCAAACGCTGTTTCCTTTAGGGTCATTACAAAATCAAATTGAAAAGATTATGCAACAAAAAAGAATATTTTCAAGCCACAGATTATGCAACAAAAAAGAATATTTTCAAGCCACAGATGCCTATCCAACCCACATGAATACGGTTGAAACAAAGTTCAGTGATGAGAAAGGAACAAATGGTGTTTCAAAGATTTCATCTACTCTACCACAGAGTAAATCTCTAGAATAGTCCAAATTGAAAGCTTTTGCCTATGAAACATTAAATTAGGCTCAAATAATAGAATATTTAATTGATAGGCACGAAAACATTGCAGAAAAAGGAGAAAATGCTGGTTACCAGCATTTTCTCCTTTTACCACAATGTTTTTAAACCCGTTCTTCTTCAGGGTCATTAAAATTTAGGATTTGGTGAAGAGTTAATTCTGTGTCAAACCTTCGGCAAAGGATTCAGACTTGCACAGGACCAAGGGTCTGCTGTAACAGGTAACAGAAGTTACGCTGAACTTGTTCTTGAGTTTTTCATGTGTTCCATAACTTGCCAAAATAGATAAAAAAAAGTTGCTTTACTTTTTAATTCAATTTTCAAATGGGGGGAAAAAAAGGAAGTCCTATAAAAGAGACAATTACCTTCTTCCCTGGAGGAATTAACCCTTCATGGTGCCAGCACAAACACAAGTTGCTTTTATAGGCAGTTTAGATGTAAGATAAGACTGTACTGAACATACAGTCTGATCTTGGTTCTACATAGTACAGAAAGTTTGTTAGCCTGATCAGCATAGCCGAGCCCCGGTAGCTCAGTTGGTAGCGTGCAGGACTTGAGAACAGGGGGTGGTGGGTTTGATCCCTGGTTTGGCCAATTTCTTTCCGAGGATTGATGGTAGTCATTGCGACAGGATTCGTTCCTCTCCCACTGCTGACCATTGTTTTGACGATGGTTATGTGGGAAAGCAGCCAGTGGCTTGGAAAGAAAATTGGGCTGATAAAAGATACTCCAGGAAAGCATGGATATGTGCACTGGCTGCCGCGATATAACTGAAATAATGTTGAAAACGGCTTTAAACACCAAACAATCAATCAATCAACCTGATCAACATACCCTTGATACTGCAATAACTCTAAAACTATGTTACTTACTGAAAATATCTATTTAACCTTTTACTACACAATCTCAAATTTTAACGACTGTGGGGAAGAAGCCTTTTGAAAACATTTTGGGAAAAGGAGAAAATGCTGGTTACTAGCATTTTCTCCTTTTGCCACAATGTTTTATACCCTTGTAGAGTCGGATTTCATCTATTGAGCCAAATTTAACCTGTCATCTGTGACAACTTTAAATTTGTACGAGTGTAAAATTTTGGTGTTTGTTAAAGGGTTTATTTATTTGACTTTGTAAGGGTTAAATTCTAGACTTGAATCAGTTGCTTAAGTAGGATGATTTAGGTTAATGTTGCTATGTAAAGAAACTGTGTGTCTCTTATCCTCACAACAGTTCATCATCAGTACTTTCCTGCCTTTCACACCCATTAGCCTATGGAGGCCAATTAAACCCAACAGACATGTAAAACCCTACACCACCTTTCACAACTTTAGTTGCCTTTGAGACCAGTGTAGATCAAGATCAGACTGCACAAAAAGTGCAGTCTGTTCTGTGATCTGCACTGTCCACATTTCTGAAAGACTCCAGACGAAAGCAACTAGGAAATTGCATTTATGGGGACCATATTTCTAACCCGAAAATGTCTGTTCAGTTGTTCTGCACTCTAAAGGTTAAAGTTAGAAGTAAGTCCATAATAATGGCTTTTTCTACATTATTTTAGTCAAGAATGTCTTAACGAAGCAACCAGTATAGATCCAAAATCAGTCTGTAGCTCTAAGATCAGATTGTATATATTTCCAATGTGATCTTGATCTGCTCTTTCATGCCAACCCACTGGAAATTGCCATTAGCATACTGAGAAAGAATGCAGAGAGAATTGAAAAAAATTAATAGGGAATTCTTTTCAGGATAAAAATCTTTTAAGACTTTGACACCAGGTAGTTGAGATCTATATTTTTGCAATCAGGACACAAAACAAACTAGCAAATTCAAGGCTGTTTGAATGAAAATATTTTCACACTAGTGGACAGTGTAGACTGTGATTAGAGTGCATGTTCTCTTGATCTGATCTTGACCCACATTGTCCACGAAAGCATCCAAATTTTGCTGGTAACATGCTAGGAGTTTAGTTAAGTTTATACCAAATGACAAAATGTTAGACTTGCCCAAAGTGAAAGCATTTGCAGACAACAAAATAAAATATGACTCAAAAATTTAAATTTGTTTTTTGAAGCTTTGAAAACAGTGTTGGAAGAGGAGAAAGCACTGGTTACCAGCATGTCCTCATTTTCCCACAATGTTTTCAAAAGCTTTTTATCGCAGGGTTGTTAAAACCTGGCATTGTTTAATAAAGCTTTGAAACTCTTTACCACACCATCCAGAGTTTTAACGACCCTGAGGAAGATGCCCTTTGAAAACATTGTAGTGAAAGGAGAAAATGCTGTTACCAGCATTTTCTCCTTTTTCCACAATATTTTCTGGCCATCCACAGACAAAACTCGTCATATGAGTTTTAGTTAATTTGTTGTCTGCAAATCCTTTCATTTTTGACAAGTCTAAGATTTTGTCATTTGGTAAAGGCTTCAGGGAAAAATGGTGTAACTGAAGTACTTAGTAAATATCTTAATGTCCTCAAAATTACCCAATTTCAATCAAAAGTGATTCTGCTAAGACCATTATGTTATTTCAGCACCTTAAAGGTTAATTGTTATAACTCTTTACTAGACCACAAAATTTTGTTATAAAGGCACAAAAAGATATTATTTTCAGACATAAGACTAAAAGGTTCTCCAGCTTTTTGCTGATGCCTGTGCTCCTTGAGAGCTTGGGATTATGTGGTAAAGAGTTAACTGTTTACCAAACGACAAAATTTAAAATGCATCCAAATTGAAAAGCAGCTGCAGACGACAAAATACATCTGACTGAAAATTGAAATTTGTATATAGAAGAGAAGAAAACATTGTGGGAAAAGGAGAAAATGCTGGTTACCAGCATTTTCTCCTTTTCCCACTATGTTTTCAAAAGCTTTCTTACTCAGGGTTTTTAAAAGTCAGGATTGTTTGGTAAAGGGTTAAAGCACAAATGAACTTACTCCTTGTTTCAGTCTATATAGTTTATTCTACAAGGTGACCAAATTTTAGTATCCATCTTTAAAGTAGCAGATGACAGATATAGCTCAAATGATGAGAATTTTAGTCTCTGAAAATTTAGTAAGCATTCATGGAGAAGGAAAAAAAACTGGTTACCATCATTTTCACCATTTTATATGTTTTCCAGTGGCATCTTCCTCAGGATCTTTGAAACTGGACTTGTTAAGTAAAGATTTAACAATTTCAATCCAGTCTTTTGGCAAGACATATAGATTTCAGATTTAACTGCAAATTCTGCACTCTAATCTTGATCTACATTGCTTGAAAAAAAAAAAAGGAAAAAAATGCATAATTGCCATTTGCTTGCTAAATCATTGGTGAAAATAACTCATTTAGGGGAAAATTTTGAAACAAGGCATGCTCTGGCAAAAGGGGGCTTAATGCATCTCCGTGATGCATTATACCAAGCAAGGTTTCACCTAATTATGGATCCATAAAATCCATGTCTAACAACTTACTCAATCATGAGGTAGACTAGTCCTTGACATGCACAATATTGATCAATAGCAAAAGGTTTCGGCACAGGTCAGCCTGTGATGACTGCGGGTCGATACTTTTTGCAGGTGCATTAAGCCCCCTTTTCACAGAGCATGGCTCAAATATAATTGGACTTTGTTTATTCAATGTCAGACTGCATATTCTATGCAAGGCTTTGAGAAACATTTCCTGCAGCCGGTTCATAATGGCCAAAATTCGAGAACTTTTTCCAAGGTGACCCTTCGATGAATGTCGATTATTGACGTATATTTGAACTATTTTGATTTTGACTCTGTTTTTATTGATTATTTTCATTTCAAGCCAGCATGGTTGATTGTTTTATCACAATTGCCACAGATGAGCTGATTAGTTGGTGATTAGTTTCTCTGATTATTCCTTCCCTCCATAATTATGAAGCCGGTTTATAGGTCAGTTTTAACCTTAGTTGACCGTATA
Source organism: Hippopus hippopus (assembly GCA_946811185.2). Lineage (NCBI taxonomy): Eukaryota > Metazoa > Mollusca > Bivalvia > Cardiida > Cardiidae > Hippopus > Hippopus hippopus. Next base: position 7,040,814 of record OX328102.1, on the reverse strand, counting down.
CTGATATAGGGGCCTAAGGCCCATGTACTTTAGCTCACTTAGGGGGAAGACCTGTCTGGGCTTATATCACTAAACAATGTCGCTGTTTTCATGGCCCTGAAGCAGAATGCTATTGTAAATATTGTGGGAGAAGGAGGGAATACTTGTTACCTGAATTTTCTCCTTAACAATGTTTTCTACACTTTCAAAAGCAAAACACTTCATTTTAGCTTCATTTAATGAGTTGGCTTCAAAATATTTCAAAGTGGACATTCCTGACATGTTATTGTCTTTTAAAGAGTTTTAACTCTTTACCACATAATCCTGAGTTTTAATGACCCTAAAAGGGATAGCTTTTGAACACATTATGGGAAAAGGAGAGACTGCTGGTAAGTAGCATTTTCTCTTTTTTTCATGCAAAGTTTACTGGCCTGTTCGAAAACGGAAATCTTTATGAGCTACATTTATTTTTTTTGCATGCAATTGCTTTCAATTTGGTCATGTCAAACATGTTGTTGTTTGTTAGAGAGTTAGATATATCAGATTATTCTGATTAAGTATTGCTCTATAATGATGGTACTTTTGTGGGGTTTCATCCTGGTTTCGTCGAATGAACTCTACATTCTTAATCATCGAGCATTTGAAAGCTTTCTCAGTCCTTTCCTCATTATCATAAGGGTTATTTTAGACATACCAGTAACTTAGTATCTTGTCTGTTTTCGAAGTTGTTGTTATCTGTGTCGTTGTCAGGCAAAAACTGACAATTTGCTATACCTCTATCATTACTGAACATATGAAGATGTTTACTAGATGTTAACTATAATCAAAGCATTGAGAACACTGAAGTGGTGTTTGTCAAGGAAGCCATTGTGTGGAATTAATAATTTGAAAGAAAAGGCGAAATATTATTCAAATATTGGCTTAAAAGTCAACCTACGAAACAAATAAATACTTTTTTCGTTGAAGGGAGAGTACTCACGACAAAGTTAGGATTATTTGTGTATTGGTGGTCTCCCATTGATCATTAGGAGGAGTCAGAAGTAACGTCCCTTGACAATAGGATGCATGATGGATAGAGAGAGAAACCATGTGAATATATCGAATAGAATTAAGTTTGTAACTGAAAACTATGATTTTGAAATATATTTGGCCGTTAACATTTAATTCCCAACATTAAAATCAATTATTTCGATATATAAATATTCATGTCCAATCAAATGGAGTAGTGCGCAATCATGGGACGAACAAGCCATGGGACGAACTGGGTTTGGAACGAAAAAACCCAGGACCAAGTGATCAGTAGACAAATTTTGTATATATCATTGCGCCAATAGAAGGATATGGGCGAGTGAAGCTATTTTCAATCAAGAATTAATATTTTCACGATTGATGGCCTCACCCAGTGTATTTTAACATGCCATTTCCAATTATATATTTGAGTGCTACCAGAAAACTCATTTGTCTGAGAAAAATTGAGTTTAATTGGGTTTATTTCCTTCGGCTTTGCACAAAATACGATACAGAGCTCCAGATTCAGGGAGTGATTTTGATTTTAAAATTGAAAATGTTAATAATTCTCCACTAAACCCTACTGGGTACTCATTAGAACTGTTTCATCGAGACAATTCTAATGAGTACCCACAACATAGGGTTTCAAAGAGAAATAATGGATTTAGAATACCATCACTCCCTCTTATCTGGAGCTCTGACGATACATGGTCTTCAAAATTCAATATTGAACTCATAGTGGTATTGTCTTTGACAAATACCACAAAAATGAGAATCCATACAGCTGGGGCAGGTAACCATTTAGATATATTTGAAACAGTTATGCCCCTTTTACTTAAATTTTTCTCTCAAAACAACTGTAGCAGAGCATTGGCACCTGCATGTGGTGCTCTTGTTTTACTCTTTACCACACTGCAAAGTTCAAGATTGGTCCAATTTGAACATGCTTGCAGACATGAAATTAATTATGGCTCACATAATGGAATTTTTCTTGCTGGTAAACAACATTTTCTCCTTTTCTTATGGTATTTCAAAAGCTTTTCTCCCAAGGTCGTTAAACCTCAAGATTGTGTAGTAAAGGGTTATTTCTTTACCAAACAATCCTATATTTTTATGATCCTGAGCTATATAACTTTTGAAAATGTTGTGGGAAAAATGAGTAAATGCTGGTAATCAGCATTTTCTCACGACATTTTCTACCCTTTCAAAGACAAATCATTTGAGCCACACGTAATTAAGCTGTCCCCTGATGAGAATATTACTCCGTTTCCCCAAACTGTACTAGGCATGAAAAATTTAGCTGTGTGAAATTGGCAAAAGGGGATTTTATGCCATTGGAATGCATTTTACCAAGTAAGTCATCACATAATAATGGATCCATAAAATCTATTTTGTAGAACATGGCTCAGTTATATTTGTATGGTAAGATGCTACATGAATTTTGTTTTATTATTAAATTTGGTAACTTGATAATGGATGCCCTTGGATTGCAATTATATTCAAATATTGCAGCCATAGATTTGGACCTTATTTCAGCATATGAGTACCCTCTCTTCTATTCTGTGGTGAAAAAGCTATTTTTTTCACTAATTTGAAAATAATTATTATCCAATTAGACTGCTGAATTAAGGAAGTGAATTTTCCAAGAAGATAGATTATTAGAAAATTATGGTAGATCTAGTAAAGCCTAAAAAAAATATCTGTGTTTAGGGTTTCCCTACCCTACCTAGAAAATGCTGCCGACCCTAAACTTTTTGCGCTACGATTGGAAAAAAAATGGTCGGGTGTGATTTTGGTACATAGTCCATGTAAAAAGTTTCTGGAAAAAAAAAATCCCTTCCTACCCTACCTACAGGATCTCGAACCGAAACCCTAACACAGATAATTTTTTGATGGGCCTAATGTATTTAGTTTTTCTTTTTCTGGAGTTTCTGCTATGCTTTTGATACCTCTGCTGGAGGCATATTTGTCAAATGAGAAACTGAACAAGCAGAAGAGTACATGAGATTTTCAGGAAAGTGAAACAATCATCATGGAAAAAATGTGGAGAGCTTTTTCAGTCTAGCCCAACAACCACAAATAAAGCTAAGCATTGACGCTAATTATATAGTGCAAAATTATCATAGTGTTCTGAAAGCCAACATGAGACTGAAGTAATCAACATTTTATAATGCCACAGGTAGTGTTAGTTACTATAATTATACTTCTTATTTTCTGGATCAGTTCAACTTATTTGCATAATTTATGATGAGCTATGCATCAAGGGAGATAAGAGCACAAGACTATTAACTTTTTATCACATGACAAAATTTTGAACTCATCTGTAAGGCAAGGTTTTACAGACAACAAAGTAAATGTGACTAGAATCATGGAAATTGCCCCTCATGGGATAGAACTCTTTGTGGGAAAAGGAGAAAATGCTCAGGTTACCTGCATTTTCTTGTTTTCCAGAATGCTTTCAAATGCCTTGTACATCAGCATAGTAAAAACGATGGAAGTGTTTCGTAAAGGTTTAAGACTGCCAACAAGAGACTTCAACCCTAATCCAGAGTTTGAATTTCCAATTTTTGTTTGAAAAATTTCTATGACTCTTCAACAAACAATTCTTTGTTTTTATGATGCTGAGGAAGAAAGCCTTGTGGAAAAAGGAGAAATTGCTAGTCACCTTTATTTTCTCCTTTTCCAAAAACTGTTTTATTCTATTTCATAGACAAATCACACAATTTAAGCCACATGTAATACTGTCAGAACTTCAATTTGCTTTCAGTAGGGATATGTCCGAAATTCTGCAGGTTGCATGGTTAACTCCCTCACTACTAAATCTATAAATTCCATATTTTCATTGGCTACAGATAGTTTTGCTGCAAGAGACAGTTTTGTCATAATCTGCCGGGACGGGTAGCTCAGTGGTTAGCATATCTGAGGCGTGATCTGGATGTTGCGGGTTCAATACCCGGTTGCAGTGAACTTTCTTTTGGGCGATTTTTCGCCTCTCACGTCTGAAGCATATGAGAAAAGTATTCAGTGGCTTTGGAAAGAAAGTTATGTCAGTGCTGGTGTGAGAAAGCCATGAAATACATGGGTATGTCACTGACCGCCATGATATGACTTAAGCTGTTAAAATGGCATTAAACTCCAATACAAACCAAACCATAGTAGTGGACAATGTAGATCAGAGATCAGACTGCAAGTTCTGTGCAGTCTGATCTCTGATTTACACTGTCTGCAAAAGCCTCCTTTGTCCTCTATGATAAAGAAAGAGGTGAGAGTGCAAACATACTTGAACTTGACAAAGATAAACCAAAATGTTACAAAGTTACAGCTAATTGTGCTCAGTCAAGAGCTGACTGCATATTCCTTTGCAGTTTGATCTTGATCTACACCCTCTGCAAAAGCAGCTTACAATCCTGCCCACCTTTATCTCTGGTAATATTGCAATGTAAGATTAGGTGTATAATGATTAAATTCCCGAGTGATTTTGTAGTATTATTAACGAGAATTTAAGCTAAGAGCCTGAAGCTGGTTGATAATTTTTCTATTGCATGGAGACTTCCTGAGGTTTTTTTTAATTGAACATCTTTTTTTGCTCATCTCAATACTCAGGTTGAAGTTATGTGATCTCACACCTTTTGATATCAGTATATCCACCACAATTACTTAATACTTTACCAAAAGACACAATTTTAAACTTGTCCAAATTGAAAGCATTTGCAGACCTCAAAAGAAATGTGACTCAAAATTTGAAATTTGTTTTTTAAATGATAGAAAGCATTCTGGGAAAAGGAAAAAATGCTGGTTACCAGCATTTTATCCTTTTCCCACAGTGTTTCAAAAGCCTTTCTTCTTGGGGTTATCAAAAACTCAGGATTGTTTGGTAAAGAGTTAAACAATATCACTTTAGAAATGGATGGGGTGCGGATTGTTGTCAGATGTCATGTCTTATATTTACTTATAGTTTGCAATTTCAGAAAACAAATAACTGGATACAAAGCAAAAGTTGTCTGTCACGGGCCTCTATTGTACATATTTTGAATGTTGCATTACCATTTTCAAGTTTGTTCAAATTTTATCACTGTGATCAGAAATTGCCTTGCCACTATGGTCCTGTGTTTTGCAAAGAGATGTCAAGGAAGAAAATTAAAGACCAGCTTGTCTGGAACAACATGACCTAGAGTTGCAATACTTGGTATGTGACCATCTTGTGGACATCTATTAAGTTTTTCTAAGTTGCCAAAAATGGCTTTACCCTCAGGTTCAAATTGTTCATAAAGAGATAGGTGTTGAATGTCATGTAATTAGAATTATGATTTATATCTTTACCAAACAACAAAATTCTATACAAGTTTATGGAAGCATTTGCAGATGACAAAATGAATGTGATTTGAAAATTACATTGTGTTTTGGAAAGGGCATTGTGGGAAAAGGAGAAAACGCTAGTTACGAGCATTTTCTCCTTTTCCCACAAGCTTTTCAAAAGGCCTCTTCCTCAGGTTCATTAAAACTCGGTATTGCCTGGTAAAAAATTAAGGTGAGCGATTTCAGCACCATCATGGCTCTGTTTTGGCCTAGGTTGCAAGGTCAGACAGATGCTGTATATTGTAAACTAGGACAAAAGAAAGAACTTATGCTGAAGTAGAATGAATCCTTTACCAAAAGATCACATCTTTTTTATTAATAAGTTCAGAAAAAAGCTTTCTAGCACATAGCACAAGAAGGAAAATTAGTGGTACCCTGGATAACTCCTTTTGCCAGAATGTTGATATCCCTTTTAAAAATAAAGATCATCAATTGAGCAGTGCTTACTCTCTCTGTCTTTGTAAATGCTTTTAATAATGGACCAGTCTAAAATTGCCTACTAAAGAGTTAATATGTCTGAATTTCTGTATAAGGAGATATAGCCAGAGCGCCATCTATTGAAATCAATTTGGTCACCAGTCATTGATTTTGTTCCTTATTGTCATGTAATCATGCAGTTCTTTTATTCCGTTCTTATTGTGGTAATAGGGTTTTTTGTGGCTCTTTATTGACCATGAAAGTGGGAATACAAAACTTTACCATTCATTTATAAACTTGGTTTATTTTGTTAGGATATTGATGGGGTGACCTGATCTTGTAGCAAATGAATAACGCTATTACAGTTTCAAATATCTGGGTTAATGCCAGGTGCGATACTATCATTTCATTTATCAACTTTTTTTTTTGTTGGGACATTGTTTAGGTTAAGTGAGAATACAAAACTTTACCATTCATTTATGAACTTGGTTTATTTTGTTAGAATATTGATGGGGTGACCTGATGTTGAGGCAAATGAATAACGAACTCTATTACAGTTTCATATATCTGGGTTAATATCGGGCTTGATACTTTCCTTTCATTTATAAACTTTTTTTTGTTGGGGCATTGTTTAGGTACTGATATCATGGCAAATAATTGATGCTACTTCATTTTCATATATCTAGGTTAATACCTGCTTTGAACTTATAAGAGGTACTTTTCTCATCTGTTTATGTAGGTTATTTCTCTTTGAAACAGCTTTTTTGACTTTAAATTATCTTGCGGACAGTGTGGATCAAGACAAGACTGCATGAAGTGTACAGTGAACCTCTGATCTCCACTGTCCACTTTGCTGAAACACAACAGACAAAAGCAACCATGAAATAGCTATCATTTGGGTCTTATTTCTTGAATGAAAATATCTGTTTGGTTTATTTGATATAGTAAGGGTTAATAGCTTTTAGTAGCATAGGTTAGCCCTCAAGTATCAAACTTTGACAAGTTGTTAACTATCAAAAGGGAAATCCATACAACAAGAGCAAGAAATCAAAAGAGTATTTTTGATAGAGTTATGCCCCATTTTTTTACCTAGATTTGCCACTTAAAATCAAACGACTTCAGCTGCGGGTTGGCATCTGCATGCAGTGCTCTTGTTGTCTTTTCACATCTCTTCTGAAAAGACATTTCACTTTTCATTCAAGTATTTCTTCTTTATTATGGCTCGGCCTATTTAGTTGCATGATATAAAATAGACTGTTTAGAAATGGGTCAATAGCAATCAGGGGAAATTATAGGATAAGAGTAGGAAAAGTACTAATTCTGTGTAATGAAGATTTAAACATGGTTATTGATTATGAAAAGTGACAGAAAGTCGGGGATACATGCTAAGCAGGTCCGCAGAGATTTAGAACATTTCTTATGGCTTAGTTTCAATGACATTTTCTTGAAACCAATTCGCACATCTAATCCTGTCTTGTGTTTTTATGAAACCTTCTCCGCCTTTCATTGGAGTTTATTGAATACATAACTCTTCACAAACATAAAAATTTTAGATTTCGTCCAAATTGAAAGCTGTAGTGCTGAAAGCATTTGCTGATGACAAAATTCAGTGCGCTCTTAATGACAGGATTTGTGTTTGAAAGGGTAGAAAACATTGTGGTAAAAGAAGAAAATGCTGGTTACCAGCATTTTCTTCTTTTTCTACCATGTTTTCAGAAGCTGTATTCCTCAAGGTTATAACAACACAGAATTGTTTGGTAAAGGGTTAACAAAATATGTCAGCTTAGCAAAAGACAGTAATTTGTGAAGAAAAATGTCATGTTTTTAAAGAAAAGTATTTTTAAGAATTATAATTTGCAATACTGCAAGCCCTATTTTCAGACATTCTATTGCTTTATGGAAATAAAAGGTAGGCAAAAGAAAAAATTGATATTTGATGAGAAGAAAAAAGACAAACGTTAGACAGAGAGGAATACAAATTGTTTTTCAACAATTTGGAAAACATTGTGGGAAAGGAAAGTGATTATGGAATATGGCTTCCCTACACAGAACTTATTTGTCCTTTTGGACAAATGTACAGCTCCAGTACCTAGCCCTTTACCAAATGATAAAATTTTAGATTTGACCAAATTGAAAGCATTGGCAGAAGACAAATCAAATGTTGCTCAAATGATGATTTCTGTCTTTGATAGGGTAGAAAAAACATTGTGGAAAATGGAGAAAATACTGGTAACCAGAATGTTCCCACAATGTTTTCAAAAGCCTTTTCTTTCTCGATTGTTAAAACTCAGGATTGTGTTGTTAAGGGTAAGGAGACACTGAATTTATTGGAACAATGATAACTTCGCAATTTCAGCACTGGCATGGATGGAGTGATCTAATCAGATATTAGACAGTATCTGAATCCAAGATCTGGTTGCAAGTTCTGCTCATTGTCTGCACTGATCTTTTTCTAGAAAAGCTAATGTTGCTGTGCTCGGCAATGACACTAGGTTGAGTCTTGGATTTATTTATGCTTGGTTGTTCAGTTGACAACATACAGGGCTTTATACCCAGCGGTCACTAGTAGCTTGCCAGTTCAGCCAAATTCCTTACCAGGATTGATGTGAGGCATTGCAACAGGATTCCTTCCTCTCTCACAGCTTGATATTGTTTCGATTATTTTCCTGTTGGAAAGTAGCACGTGGCTTAGAAAAAAATGTTGGGGAAAGCAGGTTAAAGGACCTCCATGAAAGCATAAATAGGTACAGTGGCCGCAGTGACATATCTGAGATACTCTTGAAAATGTTGTAAAACACGAAAAACAAACAATACAAATATTCTCCACACACACATCATTTTCACAAAGGTGTGAAGTCAATAAGATAAACTCCAAGAATTCCGTGTTGTACGATTCATAATACGCTGTATTCAAAGAAATACGCCAAGACATGCATTTCATTATTAGCAATTAATTTAGCACCTGATGCATGCAAGTAAAAAAAAGCTATTCATACTGGGTGACAGATGGGGAATCAATGTAAACCTTTATGGCACCAAGCACTAGTTATTTTGCTTTTGTGGACAGTGTAGATCAAGATCAGACTGCACAGAATGTGCAGTCTGATCTTGGATCTACACTGTCCATTACGTTGTGACATATTCTGCATAAAAACCCCTTGAAGTTGCAATATTCATCCTCTTTTTCCAAAGTAAGAGGGTCTATTATATTAATTCAAAGCATGAAGGGTTAATTAGAAGAAGTAATTGAAGGAAAAGCCTTAGGTGGCTAAAGACATGAAATTATTATTTTCAGCTTAAAGGAAGACTGTAAGTATTGCAAGGATAAGGTTGTTCCTGGGTTATTTCACGCAAACTATCAAAACACTGAAGTTCTAAGATCAGACTAGTCTTTTAGAGCTGACTGATCTTTAGTTACACTGTTCATAAAGGTACTTTAATGTGCTTGTGACTTGCTAAGAGTTCACCAAACAACAAAATATTTAGATTCGTTCAAAGAAAATGTAATCGCAGAAGACAAATTTAACTTTGCTCGAAACATTGGATTATATCTGTGACAAGGTACAAAGCATTGTGGGAAAGGGAGAAAATGTTGGTAACCAGCATTTTCTCTTTCTCCTACAAAGTTTTCAAAAGACTACAAACCTGAAAGTTGTTAAAACTGGAGATTATGTGGTAAAGGGTTAAGTACTATTTGTGGCACTTTTGCCTTTTTACAGCCAGCCTGTTGCCAGTATATTATGAGATGATTTCATTTTGCTTACAAATCATGTTTCTGGTGACTGAGCTAGAAAAAGGAAATAAGCCATTACTCAGTGAATTTGTCACATACACCATTTTCCAAAATGACATTGCACTCATTTTAACCCTTGTACTGGTGAACTAGGACTAAACTGTCTATATGGACAGTGTAGGTCAAGATCAGACTGTATGCAATGTGCATTCTGATCTTGGATTAACCAAGTCCCCGTCTTCATTTTGTCTGATTTTATGACTAAACAGTTCTGAGGTCCCAATATCTGCACCTATAATTCTGACTTAGACTGTCCATTTCATTAATTTAGGGCTACAAGGGTCATAGACATAGCAAACGACTTTTGCAAAAGAGGCATAAAAGTGAACTTTTTTAGGGATGAAAAGTATTTTTTCTTGGTAGTTTAACAAGTTGCCCTTTCCCAAAAGACATATTTAGACTTGCCCAAACTGAAAACATATGAAATTTAAACATATTGTAAATGAACTTAAAATCTCTAACATGCTAGAAAACATTGTGGGAAAAGGAGAAAATGCTTTTTACTAGCATTTTCTCCTTTCTCTTAATGTTTTCAACATTTTTCTTTCTCAGGGTTGTTTGAAACTTGTGATTATGAGGTAAAGGGTTGAAGCAGATTTTCTGGGTTTCCAGTGAAATATCACTTATGATTGGTGATAACCATTTATAGTACAACTCATACTATAACCCTTTACCAAACAACAAAATGTTAGACTTGCCCAAATTTAAAGTTTTTATTGACAACAAATAATGATGACTCAAAAAAGGAAATATGACTTTGGAAGGGTAGAAAACATTGTGGGAATTTTCTCCTTTTCTCTCAATGATTTCAAAAGGCTTCTTCCCCAGGGCTGTTAAAATCCAGGGGAATGTTTGGGAAAGGGTTAAGCAAACACACCTATTTAGTTTTTGAACACCTAAATAAATGATGCTCTTCTTGGAACCACCCAGAATAAAAACTGTTTCATATTGATTCTGAAAGCAAAAAGCACTTTTGTGACCATTCTCTCATATTCCAACCTTACAATTTAGATATAGATTAGACTGTGCAGTATGTTCACTCTGATTTAGGATCTACACTGTCCAGTATCCTTGTGAGATAATGAGAACAGATAGTTTTGTTATCTAGGCCCATCTTGCAAAAAAACAAATTTTAAGACATTTTAGACATTTTTAGTCTTGAAATAAGCCCAAAACAAGTGCATTTTTATGCTTGATACTCTCTAGAATCTCTCAGCAAAGCAGACAAATTATCAGCAAAGTTTGCTTTTGCAGCTAGTGTAGATCAAGATCAGACTGCACAAAAGATGCAGTCTGATCTTCATCCACAGTGACTGCAAATGTGTGAAATTGTCACAGGCACTTTACAGGTTACCAGACTATGAACTTTCACATTATACCATTCTAAAAGCTAAATGGTGAAGAATTCTCAGGGGAACTAATTTACAGAGAGTTTTTGTTTATTACCTCATTGTATTTTTTTTTTCCATATTGGAAATTTTGTCTTTGTACAGTTTTACACCAAGTTAACTCTGTACCATACAACAAAATTTTGAGACTTGTCTAAATTGAAGGCACTTGCAGACAACAAAATAGATGTGACTAAAATGATGGAAGTTGTCTGTGATACGGTAGAAAACATTGTGGGAAAAGGAGAAAATGCTGGTATCCAGCATTTTCTTCTTTTTCTTCAGTGTTTTCAAAAGCTTTCCTTCTAAGGGTTGTTAAATCGTTAAAACTTGGGATTGTGTGGTAAAGGGTTAAGATGGATTTATACCAATGTTGTCAGCAGATATTGTAAGATTGATGCATTAGGGAAGCAGAATATGTTAACATGTATATCCTTAACTCTTTACCAAACAACAAGATTTTCAACTTGATTAAAAAATTGAATGTGAGCCCAGCCAGATAGCTCAGTGGTAACAGCATGTCCAACCTGGTGGTTTTGAAGGGCTTTTTTAATGGGGTCGTTAAAACCCAGGACTGTCTAGTTAGGGTTAACATGCCAAATAATAAGCCTTCTCCTCATGTGGATCCATGGGGGGGGGGGGGGAGAGATAGTCTGGATGGCATGTTCCAAGAAAATTTTTGAAAACTAGGGTGTATTCTGATGGATTCTTTGCATTTTGAGCATTTGAAGCATCTGCCTCTTTGTCGTGCGAAATCTTTGACATATTGTTATATCGCTGTTATTTTTGAAGGTATTTACTTCAAACTTGGACAAGTTGTTTACTATCAAAAGTGGAACTTATACAACAAGGTCAAGTAACTATCAAAGTATTTTGATGCAGTTATGCCACTTTTTCAATTGAAAATTTTCACTGAAAATCAAGCACTTGCAGCCGAGCATTGGCACCCGCATGCATTGCTCTTGTAAATATTAAAGATCAATGAGCATTCTGATGTAATCTTGGTGTTTTGAGGATTTAAGCACTGAAATTCAATAAGCATTTTGGTGAATTTGTTGGTGTTTTGAGGATTTTGGTACTGAAGATCAATAAGCATTCCGGAGTAATTTTGGTGTATTGAGGATTTTAGTGCTGAAGATCAGTGAGCATTTTGGTGTATTTGTTGGTGTTCTGAGGATTTTAGTGCCAAAGGTCAATGAGCATCCTGGTATATTTGTCGGTGTTTTTAGGATTTTATTACTGAAGGTCAATAAGCATTCTTGTGTAATCTTGGTGTTTTGAGGATTTTAGTACTGAAGGTCAATAAGCATTATTGCGTAATCTTGGTGTTTTGAGGATTTTAGCACTGAAGATCAATGAGCTTTCTCGTGTATTTGTCGGTGTTCTGAGGATTTTAGTGCTGAATGTCAATGAACATTCTTGTGTATTTGTTGCTGCTTTGAAGATTTTAGTACTGAAGATCGATGAGCATTATAATGTCAACTTGGTGTTTTTAGGATTATAGAACTGAAGATCAACAAGTTAAGAAGGTTAAATCAACAAATACATACTTTACTTGGCAGATTTTTGTCTGGTCAGAGCCATCTGGGTTCAACTGCCTACTAGGGTATAGGCACCTACACTATCTCTTTACCAATGCAAAACATTTAGGTTGGTTCTAATTGTAAGCATTAGCAGATGACACCAGAAAAATTAAAAGTTGATTTGGAAAGGGAAGAAAACATTGTTGGAAAAGAAGAAAATGCTGGTTACCAACATTTTCTTTTTTTCATGCAATGTTTTCAAAAGCCATCTCTTTTAGGGTCGTTAATAGTAGAGATTGTATGGTAAAAAGCTAAACCAGCACTCTCTCCTTTTCATTTTTTATATTTCCAAAATTGTTCAAAATTGTGAATACACAAGAATGTTTAGAAGAGTCAAGTCTGACCTCTTAGGACAAGTGACCCTTCAACAAAGACATTTTTTATATTGAAAACAAGCTCTTGGAACTTTGTAATTGCCTTTGATAACAGCATGTTGTGTTTAACAAGGGACCACTGACACAAGTTTAACTGTATATTGCTAGAAATCAATTGACGTCTTCTTGTGATAAGGACCCTAACCCTTTACCAAACAATCTCAGGTTTTCATGACCCTCAGAAAGAAGGCTTTTGAAAACATTGTGGGAAAAGGACGAAATGCTGGTAACCAGCATTTCTCCTTTTCCCACCATGTTTTCAACCCTATCAGAAAGCTTTAGCTCATTTGTAACAATTTTCAATTTATTGTCTGCAGATCTTTTGAATTTGAAAGAGTCTAACATTTGTCTTTTGGGAAAGGGTTAATATGCAGGGGCATATAGTTGATCTATTACCTAAGATGGAAATGTTTTTTATGCAAAAAAATAGATAAAGGATGAACAAGTCAAACAGTATTATGAGTGCTATTTAGAGCATCAAAGTTAAGTTTTTGATACAAAGTCTAAAAGCTAAGGTTTGACAGAAACATTGTTTATAGCTACACTGTCCAAAGCAAGCCTGTATCAATGCCCTGTCTGTCTTAAGTATATGTATGTGTCCATGTGCATATGATTGTGTGCATGTGTTAAGTCATATTTCAAACTTCTCTCAAACTGTTGAACAAAGTTTGACCAAATTTAAGAGAAATTTTCATAGTATGGTCCTCTTCAGAATTTCTGGTATAGAATATTACTCTGAATTTTGATTCATGGCAAAATATGTAAAAGTTCCTGTGAAGTAACTCCTACTTGCGCACGTATGTTAGGGCAGTCTGGTCTTTGAATCGGAGAAAATTTTGTGTAATATTCTGTTCTAAATACAACATAACAGTTTAATACTGCAGTCTCTTTTTACTATCCAAAATATTGGTGTGGATTGGTACTCTGAAAGGTCGATAACATAGACCTCAAGGTCTTAAAGAGATGCCTATAAAAGTTTCCCTGATTACAAGAAGCTCTAGTAATAAAATTATGAAAACAGTTATCTCTCTGTAATTAAAGGTCAGCCATTATCAGTCAGTCTTGATTCTTACCTTGACCTTCAACTCTGCCTGGTACAAGATCAGGTCTGAGTTCTGAAAAAAATGTGATGATAGGGAAATTGCTCTTCAAAATCATTTTCTTCATTTGTCACAGTATTTTCACACCTTTCTTCATTATTTTACTTTGACCAGTGGACATTTGTAAGCACATTTGTAATGCAGTGATAGGTCAAAGAGCTTGCTTGGAGAGTAGGAGTTTATGGAGGCAGACCCAGATGGAGTTATAGCAAAGACAAGGACCAAGGACAAAAATGGGTCTAATTGTTCAGGCCTTGAAGATGAGGGAAGTTGCTCAGGGGGCTAACTTTATTTCTGGTTCAGCAATATTCAGATAATGTGACCGGTTCATGATCCTCTGTGGGTATTTTTTTTCGCCTTGTTTAATTTCTTGCTGGTAACCAGCATTTTCTCCTATTCCTCTAATGTAATCTACCCATTTTCAGGTAAATCTCATAATTTGAGCCAAATTTAATTCATTGCCTGCAAGTGCTTTCAATACAGACAAGTCAATATTTCATTGTCTGGTAAAGGTTAATTTTTCATTTGTAAAGAAAAACCTTCAGATTTGTCAAAATTGAACGCATAATTTATATTGTAATGTGTTCTTATAAAAGGAGGGGTACACCACAGAGAATTACCAAAAACAACTGGATTTTGGTGAAAGTCCCAACAAGAAAGGGGTTAGAAGCATGAAATAATAGAATGAAAGATCGAAATTTATTTCATCTTGTGAACATCATCTGTAATATTTTTACTCATGGCTGCACTACTGATGAAAATATTACTGATGATGTTCACTCGACAAAATGGATAAAATTTCGATCATTCACCAAAAAAACCAAATATCCTCTATTTTCACTCCTGCAGTTGTAGCTTTTGAAAACTTTGTGGGAGAAGTCATTTTCATGTACAAGCCCATCTTTAGTTGGAAACTGTTCTATCACTGCCACAAAGTTGATTGGTTGTTATGGTAAGAACACCTCAAGTAGGATTGTCAGTGGTTTGAAATTCTCTATTCAGTAATGCTTTTTTGCTTTTTGAGAGGACAAATTTTTACTTTTGTCAAAATAAAAAGCATCTGCATACAGTAAATTTAATGTGGCTCACATGATGATGTTCATCTTTAAAAGACGTAAGAAAACATTGTAGAAACAGGAGAAAATGCTGGTTATCAGCATCCTCTCCTTTTTCAGGGTTGCATCTAGAGCGCGGCCTTGCGGGATTACCGCAAATTTTTGTGATTGCCCCCCTATTTATCAATTTTCCGTGGGCAAATCCCGCAAAAATAAATCTTAATTTCAATTAACAATGTCTTCATCTCGTAGTCCATCACTCATAAAAAGAGGATAATTAAAAAAAAAAAGATCTAACAAGGGCAGTAAAAACTATCAATTTTGAAAGTTAGACCTGTCATTTCACCGAAATCATGATTCAAAGTCATTCTGCATACCTCGGGTGATCCGGTGATCAAGTGTTAGATGTAGCTACGGAATCGGGCGAGTTGTTACGAGTAGATCCCTAGTCAGTTTGTCTTCAGTGACTCAGCCCCAATTTACCACATATGGATAACACTATTCCAAATATGGTTACGATTACTACAGAAAGTCCGTGAAAATAGAATGATGTCATGAGCACGAGCTCTACAATCTGGTGATTTGCCTACGTAATTCCTGTCTGTGACATCATTTGGTTGTATGTTCCCCATGGCTTTTTCCAATGGAATAATCCAAAGCAATCTCAATGGCAATTTTCGGACGTTTTATTTCTATGCTAAATAACTATGTGTGGGTAATACCATTTTTAAAACGGGAGTTCAGATAGAAATACACTTTCACCTTGAATTGTCGAGCCACATGTTACATTCCGATACGGTGGAAAATGGCGACTTTGTTGCATTATTTTCACCAAGACTGCCAAGAGGAAATTGCCAGACAGGACAACGGAAAATTCTTAGGATGACTTTAGTGATTCTGGTACTAGATCTAGTAATAATGTGGAGACTCCGGTCACAAAAAGGAAGAGACCTGCTTTTATGGAGTCCTGGAAGGCCAGTTGACCGTGGCTCGAAGTTTACTCTAAAAATAGTTTATGCTTGTGTATGGAGTAACCCTATCACAATTGGATGTAGTAATTTCAGAACATCGACGCTGGATAGGTATGTGACAATGCCTTCTACAAATAAGCCTTGCATGACACACCTTAGGCTTTACTTACCAATATGGAGACTTCCAAAAACGTTACTTACATAAAAGAATCGCTAACTCATCCCTTTCAGACAACATTGGCTAGATATGTCTAGATCTAAATAGAACTGTGAACTTTCTGAACATTTTTTTCATCGTAGACTAAATCTATTTCTGTGATTTAAGAGCCAAATATGTTATTCGTTTAAATGGACATATTATTTCGATCTATGTCAAATATCAAAATGCTTAGTAAGTAGACTGACAGTGTATATTATAATTGTAAGATTAAATATTATGCTAAAACAAGACTATAGTAGATCTATATAGATCTATAGAAATTACCAAGTAATTGAAGTGTGTTACTTTCTTACACTTGATTTGGCAGTAAATTTCCAACGATGACTTGTGTAACTAAGGATACAGACTAATCAAGTGGATATGTAATTCTTTATAGGGTAACATATATGAATTGTCTAAAAGTTGATATAGATCTAGTCTAGTATAAACAGTTTCAATGCATATAAAACAGTCTTGATATGCATCCCCCAAAATCCTGTTCATTGCCCCCCAAATTCAGAAATTATGGGGGGCATTTCCCCCCAAATTGCCAATTTCTAGATGCATCCCTGCTTTTTTCCACAATGTTTTCAAAAGCTTTCCTACTATGTGTCTCTAAAACTCAGGATTGTTTGGAAAAAAAGTTAATGAATATGAAACACACCATGGAGCTTGCTGTTGCTGAAGCGATTGCAATGTCGGACTGGTCCAAACTCAAAAGACTTGCAGCCAACTTAATAATTGTGTTTTAAATGCAGGAAGTGTCTCTGAGAGGAGGAAAACATTGTGGGAAAAGAAGAAACTGCTGGTTACCAGCATTTTCTCCTTTTCCCAGAATATTTTCAAAAGCCTTCTTTTTCATGGTTGATAAAACTAGGGATTGTGTGGTAGATGGTTAACACCACCAGATGACTAAATAGACGATTTGCCAATTACATTTGATATAAGCAATATTTCCTTGTTTTAGTAAGTGGCGCACCGGAAGTATCACGTGACACTGGACAAACAAAAGCATTACTTCAAAGACAAATGCCATATGTCCCGTTCGCAAATCCTTTAAATTTGGACAAATTCGCAACTGAAAAGAAAATGACATAGCGAGAAATCTAGTGGAAATTAATTCTAAAACATTTTAAACATATTTTATGATATTGCTTTTAAAACAAAATAATCATGGACAGACAAAATATGCATTTTATGAGATCGTTTTGAGATAAAGAGTGTGTAGAGACTAAGAATGAACTTATCCTCTGTAACCCGTATAAAATTTATAATCCCGTCCACTAATGATCAACAAACGGGTAAATTGATATGAAACAAAAGATAAGAAGAGTCAATTTAATGTGACACATGTGCGTTAATCTGTACAATCAAATACATTACAGCTGTTCTAAAGGTCACCCACCCTGCAGTGCGATACCGAGATCAAAGGAACACCGAGTTAACCCTTCAGCCATTTTTTTGTAAAACTTCATTAGACACATATTTTTAAATACTCAAAATGAAACTTGAATAAATATTTTGTGAAGAAGGTATGGAAGGTTTGAAATTTGATCTGAAACCACTTTTCTTTTGTTCATGATCTATTACGTGTACGCAGTTATTCGTCAACAGGAAAATGCCTGAAAGTGCAACAAAAACCATTTGATAATAGTGCTGTAATTTCAGTAAATGGACTGTCCCTGTCTCTTTGAAAACACTGGTTAGCTGTTTAACCTTTGACCAAAGTATTTCGAGTTTTGGCGACCCGGAAAAAGGGGGGGGGGCAGACGTGCTGATTTGTCCCACTTTCTGTTGTCTCACATTTGAGGAAAATGAATTTCAAAGTGTGAGAGAATATATTGGAAAAAAAGGAAGGGCTTGCAACAAGCATTTTCTCCTGTTTCAACAATATTTTTTACTTTTTCAAAGACAACATCAACCATTTGACCCACTTTTATTCTATCGTCTCCATATGCTAAGTATCTGGATGAGTCCAAAGTTTTGTAGTCAGGTGAAAGCATTCACTGTAACTATTCAACACCCTCTACCACATAACCCAAGCTTTTTACGACCCTGAGAAATATAGCCTTTAAAAATGTTGTTGTAAAGGGAGAAAGTTCTGGTAACCAACCTTTCCTCCTTTTCCTTTGCTATCCTTCCTACAGAAAATTTCATTTTTTGAGTCACATTTAAATTGTTGTCTGCAAAGGCTTTTAATTTGGGCAAGTCTCAATTTTTTGTTGAAGATTTCAGTGTTGTAAAAATTAGGGGAAAAAAGGGAAAAATAATATTACTATAAGTGCAATAGACCTTTCCTATTTTATGTCTGATTGGTCAACTAATGTTTGCCAAATTCCGTAGCTATGTTTGTAACGTACAGGCTCGAAATCCAGGGATCGCTGGTTTGATTTATTAACTCTTTAACTTTATGAACTATTAAAGTGATCATTTTTCTAAAAAAAAAACACACACAATCGTTCCAATATCTGCAAATAGACAGAGACAGTCTATTTACCAAAAACTGTGACATTATACATTTTGAATTTACTGCGAAAATCCTGACTTTGAAATAACATTTAAAATCTTTATAGTTGCATTTTTTGTCATGTTCCTGTTTGAACTTTCTTATCGGATGACTATCGTAATAACAAAGTTCAATTCAAATTTCAAACCTTCCATTCCTTCCAGACAAAAAAAAAAGTAGTTCGAGATTCATTTTCAGTAGGCAAATACGTGCTATACTTGTGTTCATTGAAAAGCTAGGAAAGGGTTAGCTGGCTGTTCCTTTGATCTCGGTATTTCACCGTCAAAGTGGGTGATCTATATGAAAAGCTGTGATGTACTTCTTAGGCACCGACTAACACACACGTGTCATAATTAAGTGTTTCTCTCGTTCAGTCTTACGTTGATCACTTATAAAGGATTTGGAATTGTTAAAATCTGTTACAGAGGGTAAGTCCATTCGAATAACTGACCCCGAAAGTTGCATTTTTCTGTCTGAACACTTTTTGTTTTCAAATGCATTATCATATTATTCTGGGTTAACTGTATATTGGAACTCATTGTTATTAGTATTATTTGTTCTTGCCATATGAAACCAAGGCAGTTGGCGAGAATTTAATGATTTCTTTATCAGGGAATCATTTTTAGCTCCACTGGCCGAAGGCCAGCGGGCTTATGTCATGGCCTGTTGTCCGTCGTGCGTCCGTCCGTGCGTCCGTGCGTCCGTCCGTGCGTTAACTTTTTTTTAAAACGTCTTCTTCTCTGAAACTACCCATCCAATTTTGATGAAACTTCACAGAAATGATCCTGCCATGGTCCTCTTCAGAATTTCTTGAAAGAATTTAATTCCTTCAAAAACTCTGGTTGCCATGGCAACAAAACTGAAAAATTTTGAAAATCTTTGAAAATCTTCTTGTCTGAAACCGTAAGGCCAAGGGCTACCAAATTTGGCATGTAGCTTTATCTAGTGGACCTCTACTAAGTTTCTTCAATTTATAGCCCTGGGGTCAAAATTGGCCCCGCCCGGGGGTAACAAGTTTTACATGGGCCTATATAACAAGTTTTACATGGGCTTATATAGGGAGAACTTTAAAATTCCTCTTCTACCTAGCCATAGGGCCTAGAGCTACCAAATTTGGCATGTAGCTTTATCTAGTGGACCTCTGCCAAGATTGTTCAAATTATAGCCCTGGGGTCAAATTAGGCCCTGCCCGGGGGTAACAAGTTTTACATGGGCCTATATAACAAGTTTTACATGGGCTTATATAGGGAGAACTTTAAAATTCTTCTTTGACCTAGCCATGGGGCCTAGGGCGACCAAATTTGGCATGTAGCTTTATCTAGTGGACCTGTACCAAGGGTGTCCAAATTATAGCCGAGGGTCAAATTTGACTTCGCTCCGGGGGGTAACATGTTTTACATGGGCGGGCTTATATAGGAAAATCTTTCGCATCTAGCTATAAGGGCTAGGGCTATCAAATTTTGCATTTAGCTTTATCTAGGGGGTCTCTATCAAGGATGCCCAAATTATAGCCCAGGGGGTCAAATGTAGCCCCACCCCAGGGGGTCACAAGTTCTACATGGTCTTATATAAGGAAACTTTAAAAATCTACTTGTACATAGCCATATTTAGGCCTAGGGCTACCAAATTTTGCATGTAACTTTATATAATGGGCCTCTACCAAGAGGGCCCAAATTTTAACTTTGGGGGTCAAGTTTGACTCCACACCAGGGGTCACAAGTTTTACATTGGCTTTTATAGTGAAAACTTGATAAACCTGTGTCATGGATCACATATTTTACAGGGCCTTTTATTCAGCAAACTTGTTTTACATGACTTTTTATTGGGCAAGATTAAAAAATCTTTTTGTTTATAACCACACATTCTAGTTTCATATTGTAGGTCTGGGGTCAAAATTGCCTTCATTCCAGCGATCGCAAGTTTAACATGGGCTTCAAAATATTGTCACTTCAATTTAAACATTAATCAAGGGAAATAACTCTTTTTATGAAAGATAAAGTTTGTTACTATTTACCTCCCTTGATTATCAAGCTGCAGTGATACATGATTGGTGCTAGACAAGTTTTTTAGCTCCACTGGCCAAAGGCCAGCAGGCTTATGTTATGGCCCGTTGTCCGTTGTGTGTCCATCCGTATGTTAACTTTTTAGCTCATTTGAGCACAACGTGCTCAAGGGGAGCTTTTAGCATTTGTTTCAACTCAATAAAAGAATTTTCAATCATACACCAAAACAAAAAATTATCCTCCACATATCTGACTGTGTTTACAAACTATGAAGTGTTCATATTAATACACCATGTCTACTGTTTGATGATGACTAGCTTAGAAAAAGTATTAATAAAATAAGTTTGAAAAAAAAATCTTAGTGATTTATTATGACAATTGTTAGCACACATGTAACTCATTACCAAATGATAATATTTTAGGCTTGTCTAAATCGAAAGCACTTGCAGACGACAAAATAAAAGTGATTGAAAATTTGAAATTTGTTTTGTGAACAGTAGAAAACATTGTAAGAAAAGGAGAAAATGCTTTTCTAAAGCCTTCTTTCTCAGGGTCATCAAAAGTAGGGATTGTCTGGTAATAGGTTAAAAAGATATATTTCAAACTGAGATTGATGTATATACTTGTTTTTTACTGGCACTGAAGGTCCGTCCGTCCATCTGTCCGTGCGTGCATTAACTTTTATTTCAAACATCTCTGAAACTACTTATCCAATTTTGATGAAACTTCAAAGAAATGATCCTGCCATGGTCTTCTTCAGAATCCCATGACAGAATTTTATTCCTTCAAAAACTCTGGTTGCCATGGCAACAAAACTGAAAAATATAGAAAATTTTCAAAAATCTTCTTCTCTGAAACTGTAAGGCCTAGGGCTACCAAATTTGGCATGTAGCTGTATCTAGTGGGCCTCTACCAAGTTCCTTCAAATAATAGCCATGGGGTCTACCAAATTTTGCATGTAGCTTTATCTAGTGGGCCTGTACAAGGAGGGCCCAAATTATAGTCCTTGACCCAAGTTTGTCTCCACACCACGGAACACAAGGTCACCAGTTTTACATGGGCTTTTGTAATGAAAACTATCTTAAGTCATCATGTTACTAACCATTATAAAGACTAAGGCTATTAGATTTAGCCCTGTCTCATGGGTTTCATGTTTTACAGGGCTTTTCATTGAGAAAAATTTGAAAATCTTCTTGTTTATAACATTCAAGAACTGAATTATTTGGTATGGAGCTTTATATTGTGGACCTCCACCAGGATTCAAATAATTATAGCTTTGCGATCAAAATTGGCTTTGCCCATGGATCACAACTTTCTCGTAGGATAAGATAGAAAAATGTTTGCATGTCCTCGTGTTTGAAATCAATTTGCTGAATATTGTAATGTTTGGCTTGTAGTGTTTTTACTTAATAGCCAGTGGAGCGATACAGGGCCATCATGGCCCTCTTGTTTGAAGTTATTAATGTAGCCTGCGTACAAAAGGTTCTATGAAATCCCCTTAAGATATGATTTTCTTTCTGTAGGCTAACGAAAGATTGATAAAATGACCTTGTTCTTTTTTCGTGTGAGTAGTAATAGCGTCTCTTTGCTTGTAAACAAAGATGCTAGGTTGTTATAGAAACATACATGTTGAAACTTGTTTCACCATGAAGACTAACCTACTGTGTAGTATACGGGTTATTATGATGTCATCTATTTGAATTGTTTTTCAATAGCGCCACTCGTCTTTAAGTGCTTTTCAAATATTGGTGATTGGTACTTAATCCGCCTAAAGATACTTTGAGGTATATGAAGACTGATTAAAGATGTAATTTGATTGTGTCTTTAAAGTGAAGACAATGTATACATTATTTGAAAAACCTTATTGGTACGAAATTTGAAGCTCTGATAAATGGTAAAAACATTGTGGGAAAAAAGATGGTTGGACGAGGTATTGAGATAAAACCCACCACCTTTTAATTATTATAAACCTATTGGCTGGTAAGCGCGACTAACTGACCTTTTATGGACGATGTAGATCGAGCTTAGACTGTACAGGATATGCAGTTTGATCTTTGTTAAGGACAGTGTAGATCAAGATCAGACTACACAGAACATGCTGAGCGACCTTCTAATTATAATTAACCCTTTGTGTAGATGAAGATCAGACTGCACAGAACATTCAGTTTGATCTTTGTTGCGGCTAGTGTAGATCAAGATTAGACTGCGCAGAACATGCGGCGCGAGCCCCCCAATTATTATTAACCCTTTAGCTGTTGCGCGCGACTCACTGACCTTTTACGGGCACTGTAGATCAAAGTCTGACTGCAGAAGAACATGCGCTTTAATGTTTGTTGCGGACAGTGTAGATCAAGATCAGACTACAAAGAACATGCAGCCGTCCAATTATTATTAATCCTTTAGCTGTTGCGCGCGACTCACTGACCTTTTACAGGCACTGTAGATCAAAGTCTGACTGCAGAAGAACATGCGCTTTAATGTTTGTTGCGGACAGTGTAGATCAATATTTCGGTTATTGATGTCGAATTGAAAATTTAAGTGTAGATCAAGATCATACTACACAGAACACGATAAGGTAATATTATTTCCCCCTAAATCATAACTTTGAAACAGCAATATTTGGGTTATTGGAGGTTATTGATGTAAAGGATGTGAGCAGTACGTTTAATCTCGTTCAAACGTGTCCAGTCAAGTTTCTTTTTGTCGGTTATTTCATTATATAAATTTTACTACGATGTCTTTAAACAATTATTGACTTTCCGCCCCAAATTATTATTAACCCTTTTAATTGCCAAGCGCCACTCACTGACCTTTTGAGGACAGTGTAGATCAAGATCAGACTACAAAGAACATGCAGCCGTCCAATTATTATTGTTAAGTTTCTTTTTGTCAGTTATTGCGTTATATAAATTTTACTGCGATGTCTTTAAACATTTACTGAGAGCATAACTTTCTGCCCCAAATTATTATTTAACCCTTTGACCGGTCGCGACTCGCGGACTTTTTACCGACAGTGTAGATCAAGATTAGACGGAGCGACCCACCAATTGTTATTAGCCCTTTGGCTGCTAATCGCGACTCACTGACCTTTTGCGGCCAATGTAGATCAAGATCAGACTGCACAGAACATACACTTAAATTTTTGTTGCCGACAGTGTATATCAAGATCAGACTACACGGAACATGAAGCGCAATCCCCCAATTATTATTAGCCCTTTGGCTGTTTAGCGCGATTCACTGACCTTATGCGGAAAATGTAGATCAAGATCAGACTGCACAGAAAATGCACTTTAATTTTTGTTGCCAACAGTGTAGATCAAGCTCAAACTACACGGAACATGCAGCGCGAACCCATACATTATTAATAAACCCTTTGGCTGCTTAGCGCGATTCACTGACCTTATGCGGAAAATGTAGATGAAGATCAGACTGCACAGAACATGCACTTTAATTTTTGTTGTGTAGATCAAGATCAGACTATACAGAACATGCAGCGCGAACCCATCCATTAGTAATAAACCCTATGGCTGCTTAGCGCGACTCACCTTTTACAGACAGTTTAGATCGAGATCAGACTACACAGAACATGCAGTTTGATCTTTGTTGCGGAAAGTGTAGATCAAGATCAGACTACACGGAACATGCAGCGCGAACCCATCCATTGTTAATAAACCCTTTGGCTGCTTAGCGCGACTCGCGGACTTTTTTGCGGACACTATCAATGTAGATCAAAATTAGATTGCGCAAAACAGCCAGTTTGATCTTTGTTGCAGACAGTGTAGATCAAGATCAGACTACAAAGAACATGCAGCCGTCCAATTATTATTAATCCTTTAGCTGTTGCGCGCGACTCACTGACCTTTTACAGGCACTGTAGATCAAAGTCTGACTGCAGAAGAACATGCGCTTTAATGTTTGTTGCGGACAGTGTAGATCAATATTTCGGTTATTGATGTCGAATTGAAAATTTAAGTGTAGATCAAGATCATACTACACAGAACACGATAAGGTAATATTATTTCCCCCTAAATCATAACTTTGAAACAGCAATATTTGGGTTATTGGAGGTTATTGATGTAAAGGATGTGAGCAGTACGTTTAATCTCGTTCAAACGTGTCCAGTCAAGTTTCTTTTTGTCGGTTATTTCATTATACATGTATAAATTTTACTACGATGTCTTTAAACAATTATTGACTTTCCGCCCCCTTTTAATTGCCAAGCGCCACTCACTGACCTTTTGAGGACAGTGTAGATCGAAATCAGACTACAAAGAACATGCAGCCGTCCAATTATTATTGTTAAGTTTCTTTTTGTCAGTTATTGCTTTATATAAATTTTACTGCGATGTCTTTAAACAATTATTGACTTTCCGCCCCAATATTATTAACCCTTTGGCAGCTTAGTGCAAATCACTGACCTTTTGCACACAGTGTCGATCAAGATCAGACTACAGAAGAACATGTAGTTTAATATTTGTTACTTATTGGGTAGATCAAGATCAGACTGCGCAAAACAGAATAATGGCCTCGGGTAAAAACTAGTAATTGTAACCTTCCCCGAGTGTTACAGAAACATACATGTTAAAACTTGTTTTACTGTGAAGACTGACCCTGCCTTCTGATTGGTTATTTTTCTGTCTAAAGGGTCGACATGTCCATAGCTGTTTGATCCTAATCTGAAAATAGTCCACTAACCAAAATGAAGAATTATGACGTTATTTCTAAAAATAAAATCACGCCTCTTTTTGAAAACGAGGCTGTCGCTGCAGTTTTTATGGACGCTATTGACCGTTTCTTATCATTCTAATTCTAGAATTGAAACCGTCAACATGAATACTTTTGAAGCTACTTTAGAAATTATTGTGAACTCTTTTACCAATGCTGAGGAATTAATGAATTTTGCGGCAACGATAGGAATTCAAGATTCTCCGATAGTGAGGTTCCGTTTATTTCAACTACAAAACCTGGAATACGATTCTGAGTTTGTGAATGGACAAATAGAAAATGTGTTGGAACATTTGGACGGGCCAATAAACATTACGAGTGAGACCATTACAGACGATTTAGAACTGGCACTGCAATATATAAGAAGGGAAGAGGAGATAGAGGCGTCCATTAAAGCTCTTCTATTTGACGAGGAAATGGACAATATAGCCAGAGTCTGTATAGAAGATGGAGAGTGGAACCCTGAATCTCCAAGCACAGTGCGAGAATCTCAGCAGGGGTCAGCGTACAACTTAAACTATACGATGAAAAAGAAATCAGAAAGAACGTATGCAAAAAATGCGACAGTGGATCGGACCTACCAAGTGAAAATGAATGAACAGCATCATGGATTACGGTTACAAGACGTAAAGAAAGGACTTCACCAGATGTTTGAAGATGTGTTAGAAAAAGCTCAGGGTTATTTAGCGGAGAATGATTTGGGAAGAGTGGTCATCCACCATAATGGATTACACGATCCCATTATTGTTCCCCTACAACCCTGGGAGAACCTACACGTCGACACGGTGATGGAGATTATTGAGAAAGTACTTAACAGCAACCAAGATCTCTCCATTGATGATAGTTTTGAGATTATCGTTGGATCCATTGACCTACCCAAAGGAGGAGCGAGGAGACGAATTACAAAAATTAAAGGTGAGAAAAACTCTCTACATTTAAAAAAGTCAATTGTTACTATCGAGAATGAAGACAACATGTGTATGGCGAGAGCTATAGGCGTCGGCTGGGCAAAGTTACGCCGATGCAGTCAAGAAGAGTGGAAGGAGGTGACGAAGAAGAGACAGGGTAAAAGTAATTTAGATTTAGTATTGGAACACCAGAAAGTGCCAAAAAGCTATTACAATGATCTAGTGAACAAAAACCTTAAACAGCAGAAACAGTTAGCAGAAGCATTATGTCAGTATGCCGGGGTAAACGCAGACAGACCGGCCAGTCTCAATGATGTGGGGGCGTTTGAAGAGCTTCTCGGGGTTCGTGTGATGGTGGTGAGTGCTCGTTTAGGCAATAAATTTATTACAGCGCCAAGCAGTGATGACCGCCCGTGTGTCTACATTTATTTAGTGGACGACGAGCACTTTCACGCCATAACCAGCATCACGGGGTTCTTCAGCGCCATATACTTTTGCGATAAATGCCTCAAACATTATGATCATAGGGAATACCATGAATGCGAAATAAAGTGTATTGTCTGCAAGAGAAACTTATGTTATGATGAGGAGCCTGTCAAATGCGCGAACTGTAACATGACTTGTAGATCAGTAGAGTGTTACGACGAACATAAGAAGGTCCCTTTACATACCAAAGGGAAAAAGAAAGGACAGCCCAGTGGCCCTTCACAATGCGAAAAATGGTGGAAATGCCCCACATGTTTCAAGGTGTTGAGAACAGACAAACGTAAAAAGGAGGAGCATCGATGTGGCGAATACCAGTGCTCCTCCTGTCACAAATATGTCATGGATGATCATAAATGTTATTTAAGAGCCACACCGGCCAAAGAATATTACATTCCAAAATTTATATTTTTTGATTTTGAATGCAGTCAGGATGAGATGAGCTACTGCGTTGAAGGATACGTACCCGATTCTAAATTGAATTGTAAGGACTGCCAATTGCCAGAGATATGTAAATCTTGCTCCAAATGTCAGAATTGCAAAACAGCATGGTGCGGTAAAGCGACCCACCCAGGTCCTTGTCCCGGTAAATGCGGATTCAGAGAAGTCATATTCGAGGGCGCGGATACCGCCGAAAAGTTTGGACAGTGGCTCTTTACGGATCAACACGAATATTTCAAGGTTGTTGCCCATAACATGAAAGGGTATGATGGCTATTTTATTTTGGAATATTTGATCGATCAATCCATAAGGCCGGACAAAATTATTTACAACGGTTCGAAAATTATGTATATGACAGTGGAGAAAGATTTACATATGAAGGTGATTGACAGTCTCAACTTTTTACCCATGAAATTATCAGCACTCCCCGAAGCATTTGGCTTACATGAATTGAAAAAAGGGTGGTTCCCGCATTATTTTAATACTAGAGAGAATCAAAATTATGTTGGACCCTACCCTGATGCTAAAGATTATGGTTACGATTTTATGAGTGAGAAAGAAAGAAGCGAGTTAATAGCGTGGTTGAGTGAGAGAGAAAATGAAATATTTGATTTTAGAAAAGAAATGTTAGAATATTGTAGAAGTGATGTTGATATTTTAAGACAAGCTTGTATGAAATTTAGACATTTATTAATGAGTGCTACGGGGGAAGAGATAGTGGTTGTCAACAAAAAAGGGAAGGAAGAGAAAAAATGGGTTGGAGCCGTGGATCCATTCGATTCAGTCACTATAGCTTCCGTTTGCATGAATGTTTTTAGAACCAAATTTTTGGAAGAAACATGGCGCGTAAAACTGCAAGGCAATAATCAATGGGTACCCGCAAAAGTCATCGACGAAAAATTGTACATACAAAAAGGAAACGAATGGGTCAACGAATCCAAATTGAAAGGAGTGAAAGTGTGCAAGAAAGAATTTGTAAGTACCCCCATAGCGGAAATGGAAGAAACATGGCGCGTAAAACTGCAAGGCAATGATCAATGGGTACCCGCAAAAGTCATCGACGAAAAATTGTATATACAAAACGGAAACGAATGGGTCCACGAATCCGAATTGAATGGAGAGAAAGTGTGCGAGAAAGAATTCGTGAGTTCCCCCATAGCGAAAATTCCTCCCAGTGGTTACAATGATCAGTACAGTAAAGCGTCAATTCAATGGTTAGAGTGGAGGGCGAAACTCGATAACGTCCACATCCAACATGCTTTGAATGAAGGGGAGAAAACGATCCCCGGCACTCGCTACAAATTGGACGGATATTGTAGAGAAACCAACACGGTCTATGAATATCACGGTTGTATATTTCATGGTTGTCCC
The DNA here is from genome assembly GCA_946811185.2 of Hippopus hippopus. Taxonomy (NCBI): domain Eukaryota; kingdom Metazoa; phylum Mollusca; class Bivalvia; order Cardiida; family Cardiidae; genus Hippopus; species Hippopus hippopus. Next base: position 7,012,154 of record OX328102.1, on the reverse strand, counting down.
GTGTGTTTCTCTGACAATCGTGAAGAAACGTACCATCCACTCACACACCAGTCTTTGGACGAATTGTACGCATTGACATTAAAAAAGAAAACACACCTCGAAAATTCAGGTATGAAATATATTTGTATTTGGGATCACGACTTCAAAAAACAACAAAACCAAAACCCTGAACTTCGGCAATTAATTTCTCAGCTAGATATCATGGATCGACTAGACCCGAGAGAAAGTTTCTTTGGGGGTCGCACCAATGCGAGCCGGCTCTATTACAAAGTAAAAGAAAACGAGCGAGTGAAATATGTGGATTTTACGAGTCTGTATCCATGGGTAAACAAGTATTGTCGATATCCCTTAGGTCACCCCACAGTCATTACCAAAGATTTCGGGGACATCAAGGATTATTTTGGTATTGCCAAGGTGAAGATTATCCCTCCCAGGGGACTCTATCACCCAGTCCTTCCTTACAGGTCCAACGGCAAACTAAAGTTTTCTTTATGTCGGACCTGCGCGGATACCGAAAGTCAAACCCCGTGCGAATGTACAAATGAACAAAGAGAGTTGACTGGTACGTGGTGCACCCCCGAAATAGAAACGGCTGTCAGATTAGGGTATAAAATCACAAAAATTTATGAAGTATACCACTGGGAAGAAAGCACTCAATATGACCCCAAAACCCATGAAGGAGGACTGTTTGCTCAATATATTAACACATTTTTGAAATTTAAACAAGAAGCAAGCGGCCCTCCCAAATGGATTAAATGTTACGATGATATGAATAAGTACATCGGACAATATGTGGAAAAAGAAGGGGTCTCATTGGATCGACAAAATATTCGAAAGAACCCAGGACTTAGAGCTTTGGCAAAACTGTGTCTCAATAGCTTTTGGGGAAAGTTTGGTCAGAGACTTAATATGCGACAAACGGAATTTTTTCACGAAAGTCAGGCCAACATGTTTTTTCAACTTTTTTCCGATCCATTGAAGCAACCCATCGATTTTCATATATTGTCTAATGATACGATACAAGTCGAATGGCAGTATAAGGACGATTGTCAACCCGAAGATAACAAAACCAATATATATTTGGCAACATTTACAACGTGCTGGGCCAGACTTAAACTTTACAGTGTACTTGAGGCATTAAACAGAAGAGTCTTGTATTACGATACGGACAGTGTGATATACGTGAGTCGTCCAAATGAGTATGATCCACCTCTAGGTGATTACTTGGGTGAACTGACGAATGAGCTTCAGAATGGAGAGTACATTGTGGAGTTTGTGTCTGGGGGGCCAAAAAATTATGCTTACAAAACGAATGAAAACAATGAAACTTGTAAAGTGAGGGGATTTACCCTAAATTATAAAAACAGTCAACTCGTTAATTTTCATAGCGTGAAAGATATAGTCACAGACCCTCAAAGTAGTTCAAATATCACTGTGACCAATCCTAGTAAAATTTGTAGGGATAAAAAGAAAAGAAAATTGTATAATAGAGAAGAACAAAAAAGTTATCAAATGGTTTATACAAAAAGACGAAAAGTAGACCTCTTTGATACAGAGCCATACGGGTTTTGATGGTCGACCACTGTCAAATTTGCTTTCAACGATATTACGACATTTATATATAAACCTGTAAGATATTTCTTCATTGTCACTCAATTCTCAAAAAGAAAAAGAAAGTGTCACTCAATTTTCAAAAAAATGTGTCAGACAGATACTAAAAACTGTCACACAAATATTAAAAAGTATCACTTATTTTCTTAAAAGTATCACTCATTTTTCAAAAAGGTCACTACCCTCTACGTTTTTGTACTTTTAAACGTAAATTCCCGTAGGGTCCGTTTCAAAAAAGTGTCACTCATTTTTCAAAAAGGTCACTACCTTCTACGTTTTTGTACTTTTAAACGTAATTCCCGTAGGGTCCGTTTCAAAAAAGTGTCACTCATTTTTCAAAAAGTGACACTCATTTTCTAAAAAGTGTCATTCATTTTCTTAAAAGAGTTACTCATTTTTCAAAAAGTGTCTATCATTTTCTTAAGAATGTCATTCATTTTCTTAAAAGTGTTACTCATCTGTTGTTCATCTTATTGTATCATGATTGTATTGCTTGTAAATAAAAAGATATTAAGAATGAATTTCCCTTTGTGTTTTGAGTTAATGAAACAAGCAAGAAATCGTCAACGTTCTCTATTTGATTTACCAGGTTCCTCCAACGCGTTATAATTAAGCTTTTTTTTTTGGGGGGGGGGGGGGGGGGGAAACACAGCTTTAGTATATTTAACACAAACATGATCTAAGAAGATGCAAAAATTATAGGAAAAATGCAAATTTAAAGCTTAATGTGAAAAATGCATGTAAAAACTGTCGTGTTAAAAGAAAATAAAAGCTGTATGACACCAATACTTTGAATTTTTTACCACTAGGAAAATTTTCAGATATTCAAAGCAATTTAGCTTTTTTGCTTAAATGATTGACTCCATCTCTGAAGGAGTCGAAAATATCGTGAGAAAAGGAGAAAATGCTGGTTACCAGCATTTTCTCCCCCACCCACAATGCTCCCACATGCTCTTTACGTACAACTGTTAGAAAAAAAAACAGCAATGCAAAAGTTACTGTAGCTTATAAAGCTACCTAATAATCGTAATAGAGAGTGTGCATTGAGGCAAGATCAGACAATGCAGTAGAGCAGGCTGACCTGAGTAACATGTAAATTGAAGTCATCAGTCATCTTGTCTCCGATTCAAATTAACACCAATGATAAATAAACTGTTACCAAACAACCCTGTTTCAAAAATCCCTATTGGAAAAAACGGGAATATGAAAACACTGTGAGAAAATCCAGTAGCCCGCAAATGCTGCTTTCCTCACACTGTCCCAATCCCTTTAAAGATGATTTCTATCACTCAGACCATATCTACCGGAGATACATATTCAATACAACTACTTCTAATTACTTTAACTCTTTACCAGACGACAAAATCGTGGACTTGACTGAAATGAAAGTATTATTTCTTTGCAGACGACAAATCAAATGTGACTTAGAAATTGAAATTTGTTTTGGGAACAGTAGAAAACATTGTGGGAAAAGTAGAAAATGTTGTAGGAAAAGGAGAAAATGCTGGTTACAAGCATTTTCTCCTTTTACCATCATTCTCCCCTTTTTCCACTATGCTCTCAAAGGGCTTCTTTCGTAGGGTTTTTAGAAGTAGGGATTGTGCGGTAAAAGGTTAGATATATATATATAGAATAGTAAGCTCCTTACTAAAGAATTCAAATAATACTTTAGAATTCATTCCATGTGGAGTAATAGTACCAAGAATGTGCATCCAAGATGTTTCTTTCAATAGTCTTTTCCTGTTATTTGAAACTTTCTCAATAGACATAAATGTAAAATCATGAATGATATGTCCAGGGGAATTGAAATGTTCTGAAACATTTGTAATCATATCAGGGAAATGTAGAATGTCAAATTTATGTTTATTTATGCGATTGGCACATTTCTGGTGGGTTTGTCCAACATACTGAAATTTACATTTCTTACATGTAATTAAATATGTTATATGTATTTATATATATTACATCAGTAGAAATGCAGGAAAGGTCTTGCTTTATTTAATGCATGCATGATGTAGTACTGCTTGTAAAACAATCAGACTCATGAATGGTTAAGCACTTAATGGTTGAAATGTTTCAGTATGGGAACTTTTTTTGACATACACACTCTTTACAATGTATTTTACGGATCAGAATCTCTTCTGATTAGTCCACTTCCTTTTGCAGTTAATTGGTTGTCTAATTTTAGAACGACTGTCTGATTTCTTAACAGGTCATTTTCGTCATGATCTAAACATAGATAACGTGTCCAATCATGTTTGTCAGTTTATTAACTAGACAACAGGATAAGTAGTTAAAACAATCTGATGCTATTTCTTGTCCTGGTAAATATCATTTCCAGCTTGTTACTCGGTTTATAAAATTCTCAATGTCAGATATCATAATTGAACGTTTGGGTCATTTTGAAGCGTTTGCCACACCATTTCTCTGTGTCAGTATGGTTTAATCACTTTTGTATTACACTATGCATGACTCGTTTGTTGAAAATTACAAAGGCACTTAAATTACATGTTTAAAAGTGCTTTGTGATGATAGAAGTCGAAAATGTGAAATGAAAGTTTTATACTGAAGTTCTTAACGATAATAAAGTAAATGGAACACCGCAGGGCTTAATGAACTTAATAAATGACGGCCTACTTTATTATCCAATCAAGGACGATTTAAATTTAGTCAAATGCAAACGTGTTAAACCATACACTAATACCAGTATGCGTTATAACATATATAAAGCTACTTTTACCTTTTGGTGTTCTTTTATAGTAATCTTTATAGAAAATGGCGTCATTTCCGGCCTCCGACTCCTCAAAAATGTATTCCTTACCTTCGTAAATGGAGTTCTTAGCAAAAGTTAATACAAATAGGTACCAAGATCATGAATATCGATTCATGAACAATGATTTTAGCATTTTTTTGTTAGAGTTACTGCATTAATAGCCTATCTGAAATATTTCAGGTAATATTACGATATCACTTTAATCTCTAGGTGAATTCTGAGTTCAAAAGTGACTTATCGTGGTTAGAGACCAACAGTGTTAACGTTTATGAATATTTCTAATAAAAGGAAAGTTTTGATATGGAGTGGGGAATGTGAACATTATATGGGTAAGTTTTATCTATTTCATCTAATGGTTACAGTAACAGTCTGGTATGCCAGTATCTTGAAGAATATATTCAACCTACGTATCATTTACACAACGAAAGTTTTAGTTCCACTGGCCAAAGGTCAGCAAGCTTATGTAATGGCCCTATGTCTATCGTGCGTGTATGCCTGTGTCCGCCCATTGTCTCAATTTTCGAACAACTTCTTCTCATAAACTACGAGGGTTATTTCAAAGGATTTTACCTGTTTTTTTTCTTAATGCTAATGCCAGTGCGTATAATAACATATACAAAGGTTTGTTTTTGTTTTTGTCTTGTGCTGATCTTCTATGGTAATTTTTATAGAAAATGAGGTCATTTTTAACCGCCATCTCACCAGAATGTATTCGTTACCCCCCATAAATGGATTTCTGAGCGAAAGTTAATACAAGTGGACACAAAGATCACGCAATTCGGTTCATAACAAACGATTTTTAGCCACTTTTTGTTTAAGTTACTGTATTAATAGCGTATCTAAAATCTTTCAGGCAACGTTACGATCTCACTATGATCTTTAGGTAAATTTTGACTTCCAATTTGAATTCCGAGCGAAAAATTATCGTGGACAGACACCAAGAACGTAAAAGTCGGTCAGTAAATACAGATTGGAGTCATTTAGTGTCAGTGGATGTCAAAAGCGCGTATCACCCACAGCTTTAACCCCTGTATATCCGTTGTCATTTAAGTGACACCCACAAAACTATACACTTTCTTAGTCCGTGTGACAAGGCCATTCCAATGATACCTATATTGATTCGATCTGACTGCAAATAAAAAAGTCGATTTTTCTAGGAAAAGGAGTATCGGCTCTAAAACGGCTGGGAATTGAACGACAAATACGCAGGTCAAAAGGAAAGAGTAAAGCGTCACGTATCATTTGTCAGGGTTTTCTCAAATTTCATGAATAGAAACTGCCAGAAATTGAAAGAAAGGGTTGAATACCGATTTCTTTGCTTTGTTTTTCTAAAATGTGGTGCCTTTGCCTACATTTCCTAGAATTAAACTTATCAGTACACGAATTCACTTGCTAGAAGGTTGGGTTGTCAAGAAAAAATCATTCCATTGCTGAAAGAAACAACTTCTATAACTTTCGACCAATATCTTACATTTTTGCTAAATCTAATCCATTACTAGGGTTATTAATAATATTTATGTAAACATTAACCGGCTCTCTTTATAAGTTACCTTAATCCGATTTCAAGTCAAAAACATTGACATATAAATGGGTACTGGACTTTAAAAGGATGATGCGTCTTGTCCAATCTTATTTGAGTCATTTAATTTTTTTAATTTAAAGGGAAACGACTTGATTTTTTTTGTCATTTGCATCATAATCAATGATATAAATAGGTACTAGACATTAATCCATAGGCTGCTTTGCGGGGCTTTATGTGGTTTTACACCCAGTGAAGATCCAGGAGCCTGCGAGACTGCACAGAACGAGCTACCAGATCTTGAGTCTACTCTGTCCGATACAGTGAGAAATTTTTTGCTAAAAATATTTTGGAAAGAGCGATACAAGTGACCATGTAATAAAGAACCAGTTTATTGCTGCAAAGTCGTACGCTCTTTTTTACGGGTTTGATTTACCAGAACGGGTTAAAGGGAAGGGGCGTGACATTGTAAAGTCTAAATAGGGATAAGCGACGAATTGGGGTGCAATATTGTGAAATATAAACAATAATGAACAAGAAATCGAGTCGTGTCATTGTAAAATGTAAACATATTGTGAGTCATTGTATATTTTCTTAACGTAAAACATTGTGAGAACTACCATCGAACAATATAATGTCGTAACACATTCAGGAAATAGGATGATTTTTGAGAGAAAATCTCCCTATGTCATTGGCACAGGCACTAATAAAGAACCAATTTATTGCTGCAAAGTCGTATGCTCTTTTTACGGTTTTGCTTTATCAGAGCGTATTTAATAGCAAGATTTTTCCCCATTGTAACAGCCTATCCTGTTGGAAACCTAACAAATCGGATCGGTTTTCATTCTTTGACTCAAAGTATAAAAAGCTTTCCTTGGGAAAGTCAACAAAAAACAACATATTAAACACACAGACACATAAACATGAACGCATGCATGTACGTACTTTACAAGTTTAAAGATATACATACATGCAGAAACGCTTATTACCCGAAACCCAATCGGGTAGCTCAGGTAGCTCGTGATCAGAGAGTTGCGGGTTGGATCCCTATTTGAGTTCCAGGCCTCCCACCTCTGATGCATGTGAGAAAGTTGCCAATGGCTTGGAAAGAAAGTTGTGTTTGTACTGGTGTAAGAAAAGGAAACACACAGATAGGTCCACTGACCTCCGTAATATGACATATGCTGTTAAAGCGGTGTTAAACTCGAATACAATACAATACTTACTACCACAAAACTCATTTTATAGTGTAACTGATTAGTGAGAATGAATTACATAATAAGTGAATTGTGCAATTTGATATTAGTTTACACCGCTCGAAAAAGAAAGAAAAAAAAAACTGAAGACGTAGTGAATGGGGAATTTATCTTTTAAAGCTTGTAAAATATTTTGATAACATATTTCTCGTTTGATAAATGACTTTTCTTTTTTCGCAATGTTCTTGTTCCACCTCAACATGGTGTGTGGGTGTGTGTTTAAGGGTGTATATGACATATAAATCGCGCCAAAACCGAGTCTCATTAGCATGGCTGAATAGTTATACGGGGTCGCGGACTCGTCCCGTACCAGCGGACAAGTTCATTAGTCAGTGTTAAATAACAGTCAGGGGTTTAGGGATGATAATAAAAAAAGTTTGTACCGGAAAAGAAATACTAGAACACTAACTCTGGTTATACGTACATAATTAAATGTAATTGAAAAATGATGTTAAACCCGCTCTTAATACAAGTAACTTTGTTCCTTCATTTATGAAGGCTCTTTTCACCTTAAGTGTTGATAAACATAACGTAAAACGAAATACGACATTTTCCGATCTCATCTCCTTTAAGATTTCAAATTTGTTTACTAACTATAAATCTCAATTACTTTAACAAATAGATACTACGAGTGTGCTTTAATCATGTTTAAAATATAAGGATAATACGTTTTCTTTTTCCCACAGTGTTTTCCGAATCATACATTAAATCGAGTAATTTGATCATAGTTATCAGACGGTGTCTTTCACGAATAAAGTTTGAGTAATTTCTCTTTTTCCCACAATGTTTTTACTGCATCAGTATCTCTTTTCCCCACAATGTTTTTACTGCATCAGTACCTCTATCACAATTTTGAATAAAAGTTAGCACTGAATTTTGTTAACTTCTTTCATAGTGTACTTTAATGATACATTTCTTGTCTGGACACGCTTCTTGTACTTTTTGCCACAGGGTAAACTGTTACTACGCAAATTTTGTATTTGGTCCTGGAATAAACGACTTTAACGGTATGATATTGGGGAAAGGTGGGGGGGGGTCGCGCTGCATGTTCTGTGAAGTCTAATCTGATCTACATCGTCCACAAAAGGTCAGTGAGTCGCGATTAGCAGCCAAAGGGCTAATAACAATTGGTGGGTCGCGCCGTCTAATCTTGATCTACACTGTCGGTAAAAAGTCCGCGAGTCGCGACCGGTCAAAGGGTTAAATAATAATTTGGGGCAGAAAGTTATGCTCTCAGTAAATGTTTAAAGACATCGCAGTAAAATTTATATAACGCAATAACTGACAAAAAGAAACTCAACAATAATAATTGGACGGCTGCATGTTCTTTGTAGTCTGATCTTGATCTAAACTGTCTGTAAAAGGTGAGTGAGTCGCGCTAAGCAGCCATAGGGTTTATTAATAATTAAAAGGTGGTGGGTTTTATCTCAATACCTCGTCCAACCATCTTTTTTCCCACAATGTTTTTACCATTTATCAGAGCTTCAAATTTCGTACCAATAAGGTTTTTCAAATAATGTATACATTGTCTTCACTTTAAAGACACAATCAAATTACATCTTTAATCAGTCTTCATATACCTCAAAGTATCTTTAGGCGGATTAAGTACCAATCACCAATATTTGAAAAGCACTTAAAGACGAGTGGCGCTATTGAAAAACAATTCAAATAGATGACATCATAATAACCCGTATACTACACAGTAGGTTAGTCTTCATGGTGAAACAAGTTTCAACATGTATGTTTCTATAACAACCTAGCATCTTTGTTTACAAGCAAAGAGACGCTATTACTACTCGTGTGTGTTGAATAGGTGATACAACTACTGGCACGGCCGCTTTTTTGTTTATTTATCGCGTTTAGGGTGAATTAGATTTAAAAATGTGACCTTATCACTATTCGGGTATATTCAAGACTGGATTAGCTTGTCCGGTGACGAGTATCCACAAGGGAAGTAACTCTTCGTGACGCGTCTGTATCGGTAATTGGCAAATGGTCTATTCAAGATTTATCTATATGGCAAACATTCATTTTGAAGATTATTACCGAAATGATTCTGAAACAGTAAGATATGGCTTTAAAATGGTAAAAATTATTGTTGGAAAAGGAGAAAGGGCTGGAAACCAGCAGTTTAGGGTTATTAGAATGTATGATAGAGGTTTAATTAACTCTGTAGCAGTTGAAAAATTATAAACAGTTGGATCAAATTGAAAGCATTTTGAAGATGACAAATGAAATGCAGTGGAGATGATGGAATATTTCTTTGAAAAGGCAGAAAACATTGTTGGGTTGCCAGCATTTTCTTCTTTTATGGCAATGTTCTTAAATGCCTTCTCCCACAGAGTTGTTAAAACTTGGGGTTGTTGTGTAAAGAAAGAAATATGAAGTAGGTGAACCTGTGACTTTATTTTCAAATGAACCAAAAACAATGTGATTTTATACACTCTCATACCACATATCTGGCACTTTTTGGCCTAATTGTTATTTACAGAAAAAAAAATTATTATATACCTATAAATATTAAAGCTTAAATACATGCATCACATGTGGATCAAATCAGACAACAGAAAAAAATCTCTATCTACAAAGTGTCAATTACAATTCCAAATATGGTCACATAAGGTATCCTGCATACAGACTACTTTACCTCTGCTCTAATTTGATGAGTAAAAATGTTAACCCTTTACCACATGACAAAATTTTAGCCTTGTCCAAATTGAAAGCATTTGCAGACGACAATTTCAATGTGGCTCAAATGGTGCAATTTTTCTTTGATAGGGTAGAAAACATTGTGGGAAAAGGAGAAAATGCTGGTTACCAGCATTTTCTCTTTTTCCCACAATTTTTTCAAAAGGCTTCATTCCCAGGGTCGTTAAAAGTCGGCATTGTGTGGTAAAGGGTTAAGCTAAAATATTCCTTTACCATTCATTAAAATGGGTCTTTATTTTCTAAACCAGTGTTAGTTTTTGCTTACCATTTTCTAGTAAAATTGTCTAGAATTGCAACATTTTGACATTAAAATTTGTAGGTATATAATAAAAAGAATATCATGTTGTAGTAACTTTCCTGGCGCTTGTACGTTGTATTTGCTTCTTGCCGAATAAGAAAATTTTGACATCTTGCTCGGCCTTTGGTTTCACTCGATATGAAATTTTCTCACACAGCACAAGCACCAGAAAAGTTACAATATAATGTTCCATATTTATGTACAAACATACAGAGTGTTCATAATATTATGAGCCACACTCTGTGAAAAGGGGACTTAATGCATCTGCAAAAAAGTATCAACCCATGTCAGCCTGAGCAGGCTGACATTGGTAGTAACTTTCTGCTATTGGTCAATTTTGTTCATGCCAAAGGACCAGCGTACCTCATGATTCAGTTGGTTGTTAGACAAAATTTGATTTTATAGATCCATAGTAATGTAATGTCATGCTTGGTACAATGCGGAGATGAATTAACCCCCTTTTACTAGAGCATGGCTTGTATGAATGAATATGATGGTGTTTTCATACGATTCCCACAGTATGTTTACAATTGTACAACTTTTCTCCCACATAGTATGTTTACAATTGTACAACTTTTCTTCAAATAATGTAAAAACAATAACCATGCAAACATGACCTTTTATATATCAAAGTCTGTTTTTCCACATCATAATTTATATAGTTTTATTTTCATATAAAGTAATTGCTTCTTTGCCCCCAATGTTTTCCAGCTTGTTTTGCTTTTTCACTCTTTAACAAACTACAATATTGTAGACTGGTCCAAATTGAAAGCATTTGCAGATGACAGATTAAATTGATCTGATTGTTAGATTTGTCTGTGATAGAATAGAAAACATTGTGGGAAAAGGAGAAAATGCTGGTAACTAGCATTTTCTCCTTTTCCCACAGTGTTCTCAAAAGGCTTCTTCCCCAGGGTTGTTAAAACTCAGGATTGTGTGGTAAAGGGTTAACAGATGTTAAAACAGTAGACTCATCCTTCAATCCTTATTGAATGCATTTTGCAGATGACATTTAATGTAAGTCAAATGATTGGCTTATGAAAGTGTTAGAAACATTGTGGGAAAGGAGAAAATCCTGGTTACCATTGATCAGTTACTGTAAGCATTGCCTCCTTTTTTGTTGAACAAAATCTTTGTAAAGGTAAAACTTATTATTTACCACTAATAACATCATATTTTCTTTTTTGTTTTTGATTGAAAAAAATCTTTCTCATAATCTTGTGTGGTTGTGTTTGTGATCTTAGACAAACCTCTAACCCTTTACTAAACAATCCTGAGTCCTGACAACCCAGAGGAAGAAGGCTTTCGAAAACAATATGGAAAAAGGAGAAAAAGTTGGCAATTAGTACTTTATTCTTTTCCTGCATTTTGTTCTACCTATACAAGGTCAAATGCTATCATTTGAAAATAATTTGCTTTGTCTATTGTAAATTCCTTCAGTATGGGCAAGTACGAAAATTTGCCATGTGGTTAGGTATAAACTTTACCATACAAGGTTTCTGACACATTCATATTGGAAGAAGTTGCAGATTGACAAATTAACTCTTTACCAGACAATCCCGACTGTTAACGCCCAAGGGAAAGAAGCTTTTTGGAAACGTTGTGGGAAAAGGAGAAAATGCTGGTTACCAGCATTTTCTTCTTTTCCCACAATGTTTTCTTCCCCCCAGAACAAATTTCAATTTTTGAGTCGCGTCACTTTTGTCGTCTGCAAATGCTTTCAATTTGGACCAGTCTAAAATTTTGTCGTTTGATAAAGAGTTAAATGGGACCATTATGAAGGACTTCTGCTTTTGAAAGCAAAGAAAACATTGTAGGAAGAGAAGATAGTGCTGATAGCCAGAATTTTCACCTTTCCCCACAATGTTTTTAAAAGCCTTCTTTGTCAAAGTTTATCAAGAATTAATTCTGTATTAAAAGCTTTAAGAGTCCACAAGTTTTACATCTTGTGAAAACATTTCTTTTTAACCTTTTACCAAACAACAAAGTTTATGACAACGAAGTTGAAAGCATCTGCAGATGACATATCACATGTAGTTTAAATAGTGATTTCTGTACTTAATGGGGTAGAAAACATTGTGGGAAAAGGAGAAAATGCTGGTAACCAGCATTTTCTCCTTTTCTCACAATGTTTTCAAAAGCCTTCTCTGTCAGGGTTATTAAAACTTGGGATTGTGTGGTAAAAAGTTAAGCTTTGAAATGACAAAATTTTAGACTTGTCCAAGCTGACAGCATATGCAGACAAAATTTAATGTGACTCATATGATAGAATTTGCCTGATACAGGTTTGAAAATATTGGGGTAAAAAGGATTAAATACTGGTGACCAGTATTTTCTCCTCTTTCCCTGCAATGTTCTCAAAAAATTTTTCCCTTAGAGTTGAGAAAACACCGGTTCTGTGAAAGGGCAGTAGTACATGTATCAGTTTCACACCATTGTAGATTCTGTTTTAGCAGTATATGCAGAAATTCCATTATGATGCCCATTAACTTTACCATACTGGGCTCTCTTACAAGGCCATTTCATCACAAATAAACTTTTAAATGTGTCACGAAATTGTTGGCTCATGATACAATACAGGATAAAATTAACTGCAGAATTGAGCAGCACTAGTAAATCCATGACGTCCCCTAGATTTGAGTACACATTCGTGAAAAACTTGTCATTCAGTCCACTAATCATCGCAAGAATGCCCTGTGGCATTTCTGTTATCACAAAGAAAAGTACAACAGATACCAGCATCCATGTTGTCCTGTTGTGTTCGTGATTCACGTCATGGTCAGATGATCGTGTCTGCTGAAGCAGACGGACCCGTCTTTTACTGGCTTGATGCATTGTCAGAATTATCATGCTACTGAGTAAGGTCAGTAAGATACAAGGCGCAACTTTCATTATCACGCCAAAAAACCAAAAAATGGAGACTTTATAGAAGTTGTGTCTTTTCACAAAATCCGAATCAACAATCCAGTAGCCAGTAACATTTTCTTCAGGGTATTCCTTTTCTAATGGTACGATTTTATACAGGAAGTAGTTTGGTATACACACGATAATTGTAGCGATTGCTATGATTGAAATTGTCAGTATGGCCCTGTTGAGACTGCATAGTCGATTGCCTATCACATGGTGACACACGAAAATGTATCGAAATACAGCTAGCGAAACCGTAAACCACATTGCCATGTTGTGACACGTTATTATGAAATGATTGTGTATCACTATGAAATACATCCATCCCTCTGAATGACTATATTCAATTTTTGGTTCCGTAACAATATAGAAGTAGGTTGCGTATACCAAGTATGTCAACATGGTCAGGAAGTCGGCTACCGCTAATGCTGTCAATATACAGTTTGTTGGCGTTATCATGTGACGCCTTGTTAAGACGATAACATTCAGAATATTAGATAGCACTCCGAATATACAGACTACATCACTAACATAGCCGTGGATACGCCCATAGTTCTCTTGAAACACAAACATTGGGGTTGCTGTGTTTGCCTCTTGTCCATCCCCAGGGATTGTCAGGTTTATGACGGGGGGTGATGTGTTGTTCGTCAAATATGCAATGCTTTGAGACATTTTTCTTCTCACTCTGTTTTCAAATATCTAATCCAGTAAGTAATTCCATGAAAATGTCACTGGAACCTTTGAATTTTATCACTTTGAAAAATCAAATCACAGATTAGTAATTCTTTTAATGATGACGATTTTTTTCCATATACACATGAAATGGTAAGTAATTGAAATCAACTTTTGTCACAACAAATGGAGTTTGTTATTATTTTTATTCTCAGCACAGTTCATTGTTTGAGCTGTCAGAAATATACTGACACTATTCTCACGAAGTTCTTTCCTGAACTGTCATAAACAGCAACCGAGTGAGTTGGGTCAGCCTAACACATAATTATTGTATATTGGCTATTATTTGGACATAAGGTTTCTGGCCATTTAATCTGACCCATGGGTCTGATAAGGTTATATGTATACACCAACATGACTGTTAGTTTTCTGTCCAATAATTCCAATAAAGTTCTGTTTGAACAAGTACTTCCAAGAAATAATCTAGCACATAAATTCTCACACCCGATTATATTTCCCTATTCTCTCATTTATTGTCCCTGTATCAATTCTCATTTTGTATTTCACAAAGTGTTTACATTCACTTAGTGCTTTTTTTCTGGTACTCGATTATCAGCTGAATTCCACAGATGAAAGGCACTTAATCAATGACCTGTGTATGGCTTTGTTATAATCGCTTAAATTTTGTTCTTTCGTATGATCAAATTCATTTAATTCAACAAAATTTTGTTTTAATAACTATTTTCTTTTCCATTTCTTCACGCTTTAAAAGTAATTATTGCTTTATCTTTTTTTAATATTTACTGATACAAACCTTGGTTAAACACAGCCATTCAGCCTTAATTCACTAAGAAAACTGCTTTCTTTACACTGAGAGTAAATTCTTGTGAATCAGTTTTCTAATCTGACAAAATGAGCACAACAAAATAAACTGTTTCATAATATATCTGAGTCACAGTCAACAAAAACAGGAGTAGGTTTTCAAAAATTCTATACATGAAAAGCTCAAACTTGGGTAGCAAGATTAAAAGTTTATAACATTTACCACACATGTTCAGCCAGGCTATTGGCTATATTGAATCAGTCTCTAGTGAAACTCAATACTGTCCCAGGAACTTTGGTATAGGTTGTTGGTATTTAGGGCTGTTGTAACAGGCTTCTAGCACAAACCAAACTGCTCTTATTATGAACTGTCATATGCATCTGAAATATACAGAATAATAAAAGTGTTAACTCTTTACCAAACAACATAATTTTAGACTGGTCCAAATTCAAAGAACTTGCAGACGACAAATAAAATGATACTGAAATGACTGGATTTGTATCGGGAAGGGTAGAAAACATTGTGGGAAAAGGAGAAAATGCTGGTTACCAGCATTTTCTCCTTTTCCCACAATATTTTCAAATGTCTTTTACTTCAGGGTTGTTAAAAGTCGGGATTGTGTGGTAAAGAATTAAATATACGATGATAGATAATTCTTTACCAAACCATTCCGTAGTTTAACCCTTTGACTCTTTACCGAACAACAACATTTTAGACCTGTCCAAACTGAAAGCATTTGCAGACGAAAAAATAAATGTGGCTAAAAAATTGAAATTTGTTTTGGGAAGTGTAGAAAACATTGTAGGAAAAGGAGAAAATGTTGGTTACCAGG
Organism: Hippopus hippopus; assembly: GCA_946811185.2. NCBI lineage: Eukaryota > Metazoa > Mollusca > Bivalvia > Cardiida > Cardiidae > Hippopus > Hippopus hippopus. Next base: position 6,996,754 of record OX328102.1, on the reverse strand, counting down.
GGTCTTGGTTGCTGAGTGGTGATGCATAGGATTTTAAATCTGGAGACCCTTAGTTCAGTCCCCACTCAAAGTGCTGGGATTTTTCTGGGAGTATCTTCAGGCAAGACACTTTGGTGCCTTTAGCCTACTACTAAAGATGATTTTTTTTTTTTACCAGGACATGTACGAATAAGTGAGCTTTTGGTGTGATAGGACTGAAATAATGTTCTATTTATATCAGTCATCTGGGTTTGTACTCTAAGGTGAAGTCTACCTGTAAATGTCAAATTAACCATCTGATAGGCTGACACAGAACATCTAAACCAATCACATGGCTAGTTTTGAAATTTAAACAAAATTAACAGAATGAAATCAAGATCCAGGTCCTGTGCAGTCTGATCAGATACACCTATTGGTCTGATCTCCAGCATGGTTACCAGCAAATCCAGTTGAGTCATGCTCTGTGAAAAGTGGGTTTAATGCATCTGGAAAAAGTATCTACATACATGTGCATTACATGTAGGCTGACCTGAGTCACAGTTTTTTGCTACTAGTCAATTTTCTGCATATCAAAGGACAAGTCTACCTCATGATTCAGTCGGTTGTTAGACACAATGAATTTTATGGGTCCATAATAGTATGGTGACTTGCAGGGTATTATACATCACAGAGATGCATTAAACCCTGTTTTCCCAGAGCATGGCTCACGTACAGTTGTTATCAGCCTTGTATGGGTTGAATAACTTGTTTTCTTCTTCAATTTTCCCATTATTATCCATGTGGGTTTATTACATAACGTCAACTCATTTCTTATCATTATGTTCTCGATATTGATTATTGGTTATCCCAAAACCCTTTACCACACAATCCTGAGTTTTAGCCACTCTGAGGAAGGCTTTTGAAACATTTTGGGTAAAGGAGACAATGCTGGTAACCAGCATTTTCTCCTTTACCCACAATGTTTCCTATCCTGTCTAATACAGTCTGTTGTCATCATTTTAGTTACGTCTAATCTGTGGTCTGCCAATACTTTGAATTTGATGATTCTAAAATTTTGTTTTTTGGTAAGGAGTTAATACCTATGGATCCTGTTTTTCTGAACCTATTGGATAACAGGGTTTTGAAAACATTTTGGGAAAAGAAGAAAATGCTGGTGACCAGCATTACTGTCCTTTTCACACAATGTCTTGTATCCTGCAGAAGGTAAATCTAACTATATCAGCCACATTCAGTTTGTTGCCTGCACAAAAATAATGCTTTCATTTTGTAGGTATACAGCTAAATTGCTTACTGTAAGGACTTAAGTTTTTAGGCCACTTTATCTCACAAATATTGAGATAATGTTGAGACTGCATGTTCTGTATATTCTGATCTTTATCTAGGTTGTATGCATGACCTCGGTATGGTACTGGTTAATGATTGTATCAGTATATCACTTCGTCAATTATCAAATACTGGTGAAAATTGCTGTGAAACTGTTCATCCAATTTTGGTTTTAAGCGTTAGAGTGGCTGTTAAAGTTTCAGTTGCTTTTGCTTTCAGTGTGAATCATGATCAGGCTGTACAAAACATGCAGTTTGATCCAGGATCTACTCTGTACCCTATCTTAGCCTTGAAAGTGCAGTTTTTAGTGTTTCTTGAACTAAAATGTTGAGTTTGTTTACTTTTCTCTCCAAAGGTTAAAAGCATTACCTTGAACAGTGGTATTCTATGGCTTAGGAATTAATGGTATGGTGATTACCCTTTAACTCTTTGCCTAACAACAACAGTTTTGAATTGTTCAAATGGAAAGCATTTACAGATGACAAATTCGATTTAGCTCAAATGATTATATCTGTTGTTTTCAGCATTTTCTCGTTTTCCCACAATGTTTTCAAAAGGTTTATTCTTCAGGGCTGTTTAACTCTTTACCACATCATCCCAAGTTTTAACGACCCTGAGAAAGAAGCTTTTGAAAACATTGTGGGAAAAGGAGAAAATGCTGGTAACCAGCATTTTCTCCTTTTCCCACTATGTTTTCTACCTGTCCCAAAACAGATTTCAGTTTGTGAGTCGTATGTATTTTGTTGTCTGCAAATGCTTTCAATTTGTACAAGTCTAAAATTTTGTCGTTTGGTAAAGAGTTAAACAAAGGACTGTATGATAAAGGGTTATATCAGTGAGTATAGTATAGAAATGCTCATGGTCAAACTGCAAACAGGAATTCCATTATGTGAAAATATTGTTGCTGACAGAGAAATAGTTAGCAATTGTAATTTCTCCATTTATCACAATCTTTCCAGGAAAGCACTGCAACAAAACAAAATTAGTTGTCACCAGCTTGTAACATTAATGTCATACACAGAACTGAATTAGGTAAATAATTTATGATCTGAACAAGAAATTGGCTGTATTGTCCAGTAGTTGATTGATTGATTGATTGATTGTATGGTGTTAAATGCATCTTTCAACATTGTTTCAGTCTCATCATGGCTTACACATTCATGTAGGTCTTTGCTTTCACCAGTTCTAGGCTAGGGCTCAGAAGTGTCTTGCCCAAGGACACTCCTACGAAAAAGCCTGTCTGTCCATTAGTGCTTAACATAGTCATACAAAATGAATTTGAACTTAAATATGAATTCCAAATTATTATAGGAAAAGATTTTTTTTTTTCGAGATCAATACTTCAGTATGTTTACAAAAAAAATCTTGAAGAGAAAAGGTCATGCTGCTCCTTATCAGTGAAAGGTTAAATGAAGCAGTTAATTATTTCTAATAACCATTGTTGAACCCTTCCACTGCAAAATATCCAAACCCATTACAAAACAGTCCAGTGTTCTAATGACCCTGAGACAGCAGACTTTTTGAAAACATTGAGGGAAAGGGAGAAATGCTAGTAACCAGCATTTTCTTCTTTTCCCTCAATGTTTTCCACCCTTTCTGAAACAAATCCCATTTGAGTCATATCTAATTTGTTATCTGCAAACGCCATGAATTTGGATGAGTGTAATATTGTCGGCTGGTAGATGTCTAGAAAAGACCCAAAATATAGTGATGTATGGTCTGTTTGGTACAGACTGTCTTAAAAATATTGGACAGAGAAGATCAGAGATCAGACTACATGTTCTGTTTGATCTGATCTTTATTTACACTGTCTGCAAAAAATATACAGATGTTATGAGGCTAGGGGCTAACTCTTTACTAGAGGACAAAATTTCAGACCCCTTTAACTCTAAAGCATTTGCAGACAACAAATTAAACATTACTCAAATGATGGGATTTGTCTAGAAAGGGTAGCTAGAACAAATTGTAGGAAAAAGAGAAAATGAGGGTCACCAGCATTTTTTTCCTTTTCCCACAATAATTTCAAAAGTCAAAGTTTCTCAGGGTTTTTAAAACTTTCAGAATGTTTGGTAAAGGGTTAACCCTTTACCAAACAATCCTGGGTTTTCATGATCCTGGGACAGAAAGCTTTTGAAAACTTTGTGGGAAAAGGAGAAAATGCTGGTTACCAGCATTTTCTCCTTTTCCCACAATGTTTTCTACCCTATCAGAGACCTAAAGCTAATTTGTACAAATTCTGAATTTGTCGTCTGCAGATGCTCTCAGTTTGGAAGTGTCTAAAATTTGTTGTTTGGTAAAGGGTTAAAATGCAAATTCTCTGAGAATCAAGGTTGTTATGGTTTTATCTTCTCTGGGAATTCTGATTCTGTGTTCTTTTCAAGACCCTTCATTAAATGCTTTCCAGCTTATAATTTATATTTTGCAAAGGGAATGCTGTTGATTTACTGTTTAATACTAAGAGTGCCAAGCCCAACTTCAGCTGCATTTGAGGATATTGTAGATTAACATCAGACTGTGCCGAAAAAGCAGTCTGGTCTTAGATCTACTTTGTCCTTCTATGATGAGATGCTCTGGCCAAAAGTAGGATTGAGAATCAAAAGCCCCATTCATGATTGATTGGCCCGAAATATCCAATTCATATGAGACATGCTCTGGCAAAAGGGGGCTTAATGCATCTCAGTGATGCATTATACCAAGCAAGTCATACAACTAATGATCCAGAAAATCTATTTCATTTAACAACCAACCCAATCTGGAAGTAGAGTGGTCCTTGGACACACAGGAAACTGCGGAGTGCGCCGGTTGACCTGGGTCGATACCGTTTGCAGATGCACTAAGCCCCCTTTTCACAGAGCATATCTCATATTTTGCTCTTTAGGGGTTTGGGAACAAAAGTCTTCACTCATAACAAGCATTTTTTAATAGGTCATTAGCATTTAGCTAAATAATGTAAAAATTTTTACTTTTTTTGAAGCAGTTCCAAGAGTGAAGACCACTTTTAAATTTGGAGTAACCATTCTCCGAGACTGAGTTTTGTTAGCTTGTTTGTATCGGGCGTTTAATTCCTTTTTAACAGCTTTGGTCAGATCATGGCAGTCAGTGCACCTATACATGTGTTTCCTGGCTTTCTCATACCAATACTGACACAACTTTCTTTCCAAGTCACTGACTACTTTTCTCATATGCATCAGAGGTGAGAGGCGAAAAATCACCATAGAAAAAGTTCGCCTCAACAGTGTATCAAACTTGCAACCATGAGTCAGATATGCTAACCACTGAGCCACCCAGCGAGCCTGAGATTGTGTCCAAAGACATGTATGTACCTCTCTCATCATACCTAGGGCAACATTTTGAAACCATTAAACCATTGCCAATCAAGATCAGACTATCTCGTTGAAGATTAGAAAGCGTAACCTTTGATCTGTGTACTACTGTCCAATATTTTTCAAAATATTGTATTCAGAACAAAGTTGACTTAGCAATATTTGGGTCTTTTCCGAAAATGTCCATCACTCTTATTCAGCAGTATTGATAGGATAAAAACAGTGCCGGAAAGAATTGACGTTTGTCATCTTGGAGTAAAGCGTTATTGAAGACATTGTTGCAAAAGGAGAAATTGCTCATTATGAGCATTTTTCCTTTTGCCACAATGTTTTCACATGTGTTGATGTATTCAGCCTTACTTTACTTTGATTATTTTATCTTACACAGATGTTTTCAAAGTCACATGACACATATTGTGTCTCTGGAATTAACAAGTAACTTCAGGGACAGGGTCAGTAAACAGTACAGATAATGGATTAGAAACATCAAACAATGCCCGAGATTTCTGTTTTTTTTTCTGGATGAAGGAATTGAATCTTATTATCTTGTATGAAGTCGCTTGACATCTTAATATAGGTTGGGCCTGAAGACATTTCATCTCATTTTTGTTGTGATCACATTTTATGTTGTATGCTGGCCTATTTAGTACATAAAAATTCGTGCGTAATGTTTCCTAGAAAAGCACTTTTAGATACCATTTATAACTGATTGAAGAGTTACTAGTTCTCAAAGCAGTTAACTCTGTCAAAAATATCAAGAATTGGTCATGCACATTTCAAGAATCTAACTTATGAATTGTGCACAAACAACAATATGGACAAATAGATCATGAACAAGCTCATGAATTGTAGATTAATGCAACAACTCCTGAAGAAAAAGCTAAAGTAAATGAAAGATGTAGCTTCCAAGTGAAAATGGAACATTTTTTCTCAGGATTGGAAAATTTTACAACAAAAACCATGTGAATATTTAATCATGAATATTTGATGAGACATCTATTCTATATAATGAATACCAACAGCATAGGTTTTTGCTTTGCAATAATGTTTTCTGAAGAGATGACGCTCATTGAATTAGATCTTGTGATCAAGATTTCCTATGTGTACAAGGGTATGTTCTTGATCAATCATAAGACAATTCTAAATACTAGTAGTATCCACAAGATGGGGTTTGCTTTATGACTGAGGTGACCCTCATTGATCTGATCTCATGACAAAAATGATAATCTGGCACAAGCAGATTTCCTATGGGTAAGATCTTTTTTTGATGAAGGTTACAAAACTTTATGTCCCTAAATTTTCATGGATGTTCATGAAAAAATTCTAATGGGTATACACAACAAAGGGTTTGGCTCTTAGAAGGAAATGGCCATCAATGAACTTAACCTTTTACCACATGACAAAATTATGGTCTCTTCCAGATCCCAAGCATTTGCAGAAGACATATCAGTGGTGGCTCAAATGATGGAGCTTGCTTTAAATAGAGTAGAAAACATGGTGGGAATAGGAGAGAATGCTGGTTACAGGCATTTTTTTCTTTACCCACAATGTTCTCATAAACTGTCTTTGCTTTGGGTTGTCAAAACTCAGGAATGCATAGTATAGAGTTACCCTTAGGCTGCTAAGCATGACTCAAGGACCTTTTGTGGACAGTGTAGATCAAAATCAGACTGCACAGAATGTGCGATGTGATCTTGGATCTACACTCTCCGATAAGGACATATTTTTCCCCAAAAGATACCTTTGAAGTGGTCAAATTTGTTTGTTGTACTATCTGCCTAAAAGTTTCATTTCACTTATTTGGTAGGATAAGGGTTAACTCTTTACCACACAGTGCCGACTGTGAACGACCCTGAGGAAGAAGGCTTTTGAAAACATTGTTGGAAAAAGAGAAATTGCTGGTAACCAGCATTTTCTCCTTTTCCAACAACGTTTTCTACCCTATCAAAGACAGAATACCATTATTTTAACCACATTTAAATTGTCGTCTGCTAATTCTTTTAATTTAGATAGGTCTACATTTCTGACATCTGGTAAAGGGTTAACAGGATCATGTGACAAAGGTGATGATCTGGCAAGAGCAGATTTTCCGGTAGGTACAGGGGCATTTTCTTGATGAAGGTAATAAAACTGGCCTTTACAACTGGACATCTTCATGGATGTTCAATACATATAATTGAATTACTGTCAGATTTCATTAGTATAGTCTAAATAATTGATACTCACCGTTGATACATAACCTATTTCTACTCAGATACCAGTTTTTAGGACCCTTTTGAGGGACAAGTTTATGACAAGATCATGGGAAATGGAGAAATTGCAAAAGATGCTTTCAAATAATTGCTGGAAGACCCTGAGAAAGAAAACTTTTGAAAATAGTATGGAAAAAAGCTGGTTACCAGCATTTTCTCCATACCCCATAATGTTTTCTAACTTTTCACAGACGCAAATGCTTTCAATTTGGATCAGTCTAAAGTTTTGCGGTAAAGTTTTTACCCTATGCCACAAAATTATGAGTTTTAACGACCCTTAAGAAGGTTTTAAAAGCATTGTGGGAAAAGGAGAAAATGCTGTTGACCACAAGGTTTTCTGCATTTGAGCTACACTTTACTTGACATCTGCATCTGCCTTGAATTTGAAAGATTCTAAACCATGTTGTTTTGCAAAGACTTAAAGTAACCCAGGTATTAATGTTTATAGATTGGCCCTTTCCTTTCCTACATAACTATAAATTTTCCTTTCTTAAGTCTATAGATGCATAGATGGGCCCCTCTAGATAAGTTTGCCTTCAAAATTCAAGACATGCTTGAATAAATCACACCAGGTCCTTTTGGTAGATTTTTTATATTTTAAATGCAAGTTTGATGCTTTTGTCCAAAACAAAGTAAAGAACAAAGTTCATTGAGAAGGAAACCAATGACATTGTGAACAAATGATTCTATGAATTATTACTGATAGTAAAGGTGCTTCAGAAGTCAGTATAAAGATATTTTGACCAGAGTGACATAATTGACCTGACAATAATGAATGTTAGTTAATTGTGTTATGACTTAAGTGCCTAGGTCTTCCAACTTCCTCATGCAGAAAATTTTTTTCTTCCTTTACCACATAATCTGGAGTTTTAACAATCCTGAGGTAGAAGGCTTTGGAAAACATCATGGGAAAAGGAGAAAGGTAACCAGCATTTTCTCCTTTTCCCATGCTGTTTCCTACCTTTTTCAAGACAAAATTTCATAATTTTGGCCAAATTTTTGTTTTCCAAATGCTTTCAAATGCAACCAGTCTAAAAATTTGTTGTTTAGTAAATAGTTAAAGGGTTAAGGTTCAAAAGTAACAACTTGAAGTAGATGAAGCAACCCAGCAGACCAAGTCCATCAATTATTCATTATCGGTCATCAGTAAAACAATAAGATTTTTATCAAAGATCATTGATGTATTAAAGATTTTATGTGAAGAGTAATGTTGCTTACCATTTGGCCTCTAGCACATCTGGATTTGTTGAAAATGAACTTTTTTAACCGGATGACAAGTTTAAGACCCGTATAAAATTAAAATCATTAATTTATAGACAACAAAGTAAATGTGGCTCAAATGATGGCATTTGACTTTGAAAGGGTAGCAAGCATTTTATGAGAAAAAGGAGAAAACGATGGTTACCGCCATTTTCTCCTTTTCTCACAAAGTTTTCAAAGCCTTCATCCTCAGGGTCATGAAGAGCAGATTGTTTGGTAAAGGATTAATTAGTAGCTTTGATAATGCTGCTCAGCCATGGTAGAGAAATCAACTTTTACCCCTGGAAGGGTTAACCCTGAAAGAGCCTTTCATGATTATAGATCCCTTTGCGGACAGTGTAGATCAAAGATCTGACTGCACAAAATGTGCAGTCTGATCTTTGATCTACACTGTCTGCTTTGCTTAGACATTCTGTACAACAGCAGCCTTAAAATTGCAATTATTTGAGTTTTATTCCGAGACAGAAAAGATTCATTTGGTTTATTCTGCACTCTGAAGATTAAATCTAATAGTGCTACAGACATGAACATGAACATTCTTAGTAAGTACTAAAGTTGTAGAAAATGCGCATTTATAGGTTTTTTTATTGAAATGTTTGGCTACATACTGTGCACTCTGATCTTGATCTGCACTGACTTCAAAAATGACTAAATTAGAGTTCAGCACTATTAACTCTTTACCACACAATCCCTAGTTTTAACGACCCTGAAGGAGAAGGCTTTTGAAAACATTGTGGAAAAAGGAAAAATGCTGGTAACCAGCATTTTCTCCTTTTTCCACAATGTTTTCTACCCTACCAAGGACAAATATGAGTTACGTTGAACTTGTCTTCTGCAAATGCTTTCAATTTGGTCTAGTCTAAAATTTTGTCATTTGGTAAAGAGTTAAGGGCGAAATTTTAGACTCATCCATATTGAAGGAATTTACAGATGGCAATTCAAATGTTTTTCAAATGATAGTATTTGTCCTTGAATAGAATAGAAAACTTTGTGGGAAAAGGAGAAAATGCTGGTTACCAGCATTTTCTCCATTTTCCACAATGTTTTCAAAAGCCTTCTTTCCCAGCATTGTTAAAACTGGGAGTTGTGTGTAAAGGATTACCTCTCTTCCAGATGACAAACTTTTTACCATATTGAATCCATTCACAGACAGCGAATTAAATTTTGCTGAAATAAGGCCTAACAAAAAATATCTGTGTGTAGGGTTTCGGTCCGAGATGCTGTAAGTAGGGATTTTTTTTTTCCTGAAACTTTTTACCTGGCCCATGTACCAAAATCACACCTGACAGATTTTTTCTTTTTTGATCAATGGTAACATAAAAAGTTTAGGGTCAGCAGCATTTTCTAGGTAGGGACGGGCAACCCTAAACACAGATATTTTTTGATAGGCCTTATAGAACTTCCCTAGACAGATAGAAAAGGTGAAAGCAGGAGAAAATGCTTGTTACTATTTTCTTTTTTTCCACAAGGGTTTCTCCCCTTCCAAAGACAAATTGTATCATGTGAGCCTCACTGGGTTTGTCATCTGCATATCGTCGGTTTACTTCCAAAACCTTGTAATTACAGCTTGTAACAAGCTGTAGTTACGAGGTTTTGGAAGTAAACTGACGATATGCTTTCTATACAAATTCCAAAATTTTATTGTCTGAGAATGTTAAGATTCTATTGCGTAATAGCACAAAAAGAGAAAAAGGTTTCCCAAATGAGGTGATTTGCACCCATAATCCCGAGTAGTTGCAAATTGAATTTCTTACATGGAAATTTGAGACTACAGTCAGCTTCCCTGACAATTTGTTGTCCTTGCTGAAAAATAAAGATCTATTACGCTTTTTGAAGTCTGAAGATTGCCTTATATCCACAATTTTTGTTTTGTTAAAAGCAGTTGATTCCATTTTCTTCCCTCAAAGAAATTTGCATTGGATAACTCTGAGTTTATCCTTGACATGGATTAGAGTTTGAATGGAGGATATATTACAACAGTTTTGCAAAAGGAGGAATTGTTCATAACAAGCAATGCTTTGTTTTGCCACAAGGTAGAAACCATGGAAAATGAGAAATGCTAGTAGCCACCTTTTTCTCTGTAACCCACAATGTTTTTAAAAGCATTCTTCAAGGTTGTTAAAGGTCAAGATTGTATGGTAAAGACTTGAGGCATTGGAATACTTGATTAATCCCTACAGGCAGTCTGATCACGGTTGGCCTTGTCCAAGGGCAAGATACCTCAGAGCCCTAGCCTAGAGTTTGTGAAACAGGAGTTAAATGAATAAGTGTTCTGTCTACAAAATATGACCAAAAGGCAGCATCAAACACACTTGAGCAAGTCAGTATATCCCAACAATGACATGTTTTAACCCTTTACCACACAGTCCTGACTTTTAATGACACTTAGAAAGAAAGTGTTCAAAAACATTGTGAGAAATGGAGAAAATGCTGGTAACCAGCATTGTCTCCTTTTCGCACAATGTTTTCTACTCTTTCTAAAGCAAATTTCAATTTTTGGATCACATTCATTATGTAGTCTGCAAATGATTTCAATTTGGACTGGTTTCAAATTTTGTCATATGGTAAGGAGTTAACCCTTTACCACACGACAAAATTTTAGACCTGTCCAAATTGAAAGCATTTGTAGATGACAGTTTTAACGTGGCTCATATGAAATGATTTTTCTTTGATAGGGTAGAAAACGTTAAGGGAAAAGGAGAAAATGCTGGTAACCAGCATTTTCTCCTTTTCCCACAATGTTTTCAAAAGCCTTCTCTTTCAGGGGCGTCAAAAGTCGTCATTGTGTGGTAAAGGGTTAAAGACTCTGTAAGAAGACATTTTTTATTAACATTGTGGGTAAAGGAGAAAATGCTGGTAACCTTCCTTTCCTGAGAAAATTCCCAGCCTTGATCTCCATTTACTTTGTTGCCTACCAAATTAAAAGCATTTGCAGACAACAAATTAAATGTTGTCAGGAAATGATGGGAATTGTCTTTGATATGGTTGAAAAAGTCATGGGAAAGGGAGAATATAATGCAGGTTACCAGCATTCTCTCCTTCTCCCACAAAGCTTTCAAAAGCTTTCTCCCGAGAGTCATTAAAACTCAGGATTGTGGAGTAAAGAATATATCATAGAGGCTAAGGTGCCATGGTATACCATGTACCATGTTCTTATCTTACATAGAGAGGCAGGATAAACATTTACGAGTACAACACTCAGCCAGACACTGGGTGTTGAAAGATGTAAAATGCAGCATTTTCCTTTAAAATTTTTTCACACAATCCTGAGTTCGAAAGACAGTAGAAAAGAATAGTGTTGAAAACATTGTGGGAAAAGGAGATAATGCTGGTAACCAGCATTTTCTCCTTTTTCCAAAACGTTTTCTACCCTTTCAAAGACAATTTCTGCCATTTGAACCATGTTTGATTTGTGGCATGCAGATACTTTGGATTTGAAAAGGTCCAACAACAAAGGACAGACCTTGAGAAATTAAAGAAAAAATTGGTTTTTGTTGTCATAAAAAATTTCTTCAATTGTCATGACTGTATTAGCACCAAAGGTTTCCATGTTGCTTATTTTTTTCCTCGTCCATTACTTTTTCAGCTTTATAAAAACATTTCTTTCTTCTTGAAGAGCCCAACAAGATTTTGCTATATTCTAAAGGTGCCAAAAGTTGTATAGTACAACAGGTGATACAACTGTAAACCAACAAAAAAGTACTGTAATCTACCCAGAAGACAAAATATTTCAGGGAAAGTATAACATTTTTTAATCTGTCGAGAGCCTTTCACAATTTTAGTTGCCATTGTGGCCAGTGTAGATCAAAATCAGACTGCACAAAATGTGCAGCCTGATCTTTGATATACAGTGTCGGCTTTGCTGTGACTTTTTTGACAAAAGCAACCTAAAAACCATGAGTATTTAAGTTCTTCATCTGGTCTGTAAATGTCTGTTGGTTTATGGGGTGCTCTATAGAGTGGGTTGACAGTAAAACAGTATGGGAAATAGTGTTACAAGCAATTGCTCCTTTATCAACAAGGTTTTTCAAAGCTGTCCACAACTTAAAAAAGTTGTCTTTGTAAAGTAAATAGGTTAAATGATAAAAAGCCAAAGCTTCATTTCCCGATAATGAGATAATGATTGATTGATTGATCGCCCTCATTTAGCCATGTGGAGCGGAGATAAGCTGTGGAGAAAAATCAAGATTTCCCGTATGTCACCTACTGAGGACAGTTTATGTCTTCGGGAAGAATAAATCTCACTAATTGTTTGAGATGAAATAATGTTATATGGTCTTCCTCACAATTTCTGCTATGTGTATTGGGAGCTATTGATTCCACACTTCTCTGAATACAAAATGAAATTCCTCCTGGTTTTTGATAAAAAATGCAAAAGATAGCAGCGATAGAATTGACCATTGTTAAATAATAATAGTGGCTGCTTTTGCTTCATGTTTGTAGATCTACCCTTGCTTTGAAAAAAAGAAAAACAACTATATTTGAATTCTTGAGTAATTCTTTCTAGGTTGAAATCAGCAGGATGTTGAGAGAAGTTTCTGCTTAATTTTCCCCCAAATCCAGTCATCCAAATGTGCAAATTTGTGATAAATATGCCCCTGATTTTCACTTTTATGACTTTCCGAGAGTGTGTGACATGTAAACATGCCTTGCCTGTTAGAAGCATAGCAAATTAACTCTTTACTAAATGACATAATCGTAGATCGATCTAAGTTGGAAGAATCTTAAGGTGCACAAAGTGGATGTTGCACAATTAATTAATGGTTTTATATTTTGTCTGCAATGGGGCAGAAAACTCTGTGGAAGAAGGAGAGAATGCTGGGTACCAGCATTCACTGCTTTGTGTACAATATTTTCCAAAGTACACTTCCTCGGTGTCATAAAAATTCAGGATTGTTTATTAACCCATTACCACACAATCCCGAGTTTTGACGCCCCTGTAGGAGAAGGCTTTTGAAAACATTGTGGGAAAAGGAGAAAATGCTGGTAACCAGCATTTTCTCCTTTTCCCACAATGTTTTTTTCCCCATCCAAAACAAAAATCATCATTTCAGTAACATTTAATTTGTCGTCTGCAAATCCTTTCAATTTGGACCAGCCTATTTTTTTGTCGTTTGGTAAAGAGTTAAAGGTCAAAGCAAGTTATTTACTTCATATGACTAATTCGAAAAACAAAAGTCTGTAAGATGTTATTGAGCATGTGTGCATGGTGCCAATTTTTTGTTGGGATATATCATGTGGCATTGACCATTACCATAAACAGAATAATACCAAGTGGAAGGATTTAGGAGGTCATCTGGCGGTCATTCTGTCATGCAGTTGGTCATAGTCTGTGGTCATTGTTTTAGAAAAGGTTTAAGTCCTTATGAGACAAAAGATTTTAGATTCATCCAGATATCATGGAAAGCATTAGCAGATGATCATAGATCAAGTGTGGCTGAAATTATGGATTTTTTTTTTTACAAAGAGAAGAAAAAATTGTGAAGAAAAAGGAAAAAATGCTGATTGCACAAATTTTCTTCTATTCCAACAATTTTCAAAACTTTTCCTCCTCCAAGATGTTAGAACTTAGGATTATTTGGTGAAGGGTTAAAGCACTTGCTGCATATTTTTCAGGACTTTCACCAACAGAAATAACAAAATATCTGTTTCAATAAGATCATTTACTAGATATATATTCTTGCATAAAGTCTAGAATAGGGATAGACTCTACTGTGTTCTTTTGTCTTGACTTAAACCCCCTTTCACACAAATGAGCAAATTTAATTACCTCCCTTTTAGTCATTACCATAAGGTTAGGTGATACTACCCTTATTCTTTTCCTAAGGTGTGTTTTACATCTGCAGATGATAAAACAAAGCAATGGATGAGAATCATATTTTTTTTTAACGTTTTGTAAGGATATTTATGAAACAAAAAGAACAAAATAAGGCAATTGAATGGAGAAAATCTACTATCCATAGAGCATCAATTCAACAAAATTTAGATATTCAGTCAGGGGAAAAAACAGCCACAGAATGTCTCAGCATAGTGGATAGTGTAGGATCAAGATCAGATTGCATGTTTCATGCTGTCTTTCCTTAACACAGGCTGTAAAAGCCAGTACAACTGCGCCCAACACACAAGAACCCTACTGTTATATCTTAAGGCTTGGTCACACTGAGCTAACGGACGAGTAACAGATAAAAAATCATTTTGTCCGTTCGTATCCGTTTTATATCCGTTTTTTATCCGGTGAATCCACTACTTGTCTGGCGACGTCCAGTGATTTCCGTTCCGTCCGATGGGAAGTTTTGAGCATGTTCAAAATTTCCACCGGACAAAATGGACAGAGACCTGCAAATGACAGACTTTGTATGCATCTGACTATTTATACCCTCGGCATGTCACTTGACCGGTACGTTCCTCGTACGTTGGTGTTCGGTACATTTCCGTTCATCATACGTTGGAAGAACGTTTTGTCCAGTTCTCATGCGTTGCACTTCCGTTTTATCTGGTACAAGTCCGTTACTCATACGATGATATCCGTTAAAAGACTGTTTATTATCCGGTACATATCCGGTAAACGTGCTTTTTTTCCGTTACATGTGCAGTATTCATGCAGTCATTGTGTGGCTTCTTTTCTCCACACACCGATCGCGTGAGCCTCGAGCGGCGGAGGAGATGAATTTTGTCACCGGATAACCAAATTCTGCATGTTTTTGTCCGTTTTCCCTCCGTTACATATCCGTTAGCCGGTCTGACCAAGCCTTTAAACCTTAAAGCGACTTTCATAATTATAATACTGTTGTATCTTAATGGAAGTGGATAAACCAAAAAAAAAAAGAGAGTTCAGAACTCAACATAACCCAAATAAAAGAACTTGAAGCTCAAAGTTTTCCCTCAAAATCTTCCCTGTGTTCTCTGTAATCAGCTATTTACAGAAAACTAAGAGAAAGAATGATGTAAGACAATTGTTTACCTAGAAGAGAGGAAACTCTATTAAACTAGGAAGCCGGAGGGCCATTCTGTAATCACATTGTCTCTTGTCATCTGTCTGTCTCAAATAGTTACTTCTCAACAATTCCATATAAATCAAGATCAATAATCCTTTTTTTTCATGAAGCCAATATTTTTCTTTCTATGAAGTTCCCTTTTTTTCAGTCTCTTTGGGTTCCTGTAGTCATCATATTTTTAGGTGCTTTTCCTTACAATATAGGTAAAGGTCAGCCTGCACAGAACATGCATGGTGATCTTGGATCTATGCTGTCCAATGTTTGATGAAATAAACAGTTACTATCCGAACTCTTTACCACACAAAAATATGGACTGGTCCAAATTTAAAGAATTTGCAGACAACAATTTAAATGTAGTTCAAATGATGAAATATGTTTGTGATAGGGTAAAAAATATTGGTTTCCAGCATTTTATATTTCTCCCTCAGGATCATTAAGACTTGTGATTGCGTAGTCAAGGGTTGAGCAATTTTTACTCTCTACAAGGTGAGTTTTAGGCTTGCAACTATTCGTATCATTTGCAGACTGCAAAGTGACTGTGGCTTAACTCTTTAACAAACAACCCCTGGTTTTCACGACCCTGAAGAAGGAGCCTTCTGAAAACATCATGGGAAAAGGAGAAAATGCTGATAACCAGCATTTTCTCCTATTCCCACAATGTTTTCTCCTCTGTCAAAGAACTTCACTGAATTGTTTCCAATTTCAATTTTTTTGTCTTCAGATGCTTTTATTCTGAAAGAATATAAAATTTGCTGTTTGGTAAAGGGTTAAGTGATGGAATTCATCTCAGAAATTGTAGAAAACATTGTGGGAAAGGATTGTGAATAAAAGCATTCTCTGTTTGCTGACAGTGTTTTAACCCTTTACCACACAATGACGCCTTTTAACGCCCCTGAAAAAGAGGCCTTTTGAAAACATTGTGGGAAAAGGAGAAAATGCTGGTAACCAGCATTTTCTCCTTTTCCCACAAAGTTTTCTACCCTATCAAAGAAAAGGTGCATCATTTGAGCCACTATGAAATTGTCTTATGCAAATGCTTTCAATTTGGATAGGTCTTAAATTTTGCCATGTGGTAAAAGGTTAAAATGCCCTCTTCTCAAGGTCATGAAATTCAAAAACGCTTGGTTGTATAGTGACAGGTTAAAGTTGCACTTTCACAGCTTCAGCATAAGCACCCAGTATTCCCTAAACATTGTTCAATTCAGAAAGTAAGGGAGGAAGGCGGAAGCCGTCATAATTTGGCTGTAAACATGCAAGTTTCAATTAACGAGACAAGGTAGATGTAGTGAAGTGATTCCAGACCGCCCAAATCAAAGCATTTCACAGTTTGACTGATCTCTTTATAGCTCAGACCTCTGTGCTAATCTCAAGGGTGCAGGGATTTTCTCCTCTTGCAGGATGTAAAATATTGGGCAGAACTTTCGTATTTCTTGAACTCTTTACCACACAATCAATATGATTTACGACCCTAAGGAAGAGGCTTTTGAAAACATTGTGGGAGAAGGAGAAAATGCTGGTAACCTACAATGTTTCCTACCCGTCCACAGACAAATTTCAGTTTATGAGTCACATTCATTCTATCATCTGCAAATGCTTTCAATTTGGATGAGTCAGAAATTTTGTAGTTTGGTAAAGAGTTAAACTGCTAGGAAAATGAAAAGAACTTTGCCAAATAAATCATCCAAACAAGAACTGATGAATAATGGCGTGTTCTAAATATATTTACAACGAGAAAAAATAAATAAAGATCAGATGGTAACTGCTTTTTGAAGTTTTAATCTTTTACCACAATCCTGAATTTTAATGACTCTAAGAGAGACCTTTTCTATTTCCACAATGTTTTCTACAATTTTCGTGTTTCTAAGTAACATTTAATTTGTCATTTGCAAATGCTTTCAATTTGAATAATGCTAAAATTTTGTCGTCTGTGATTTGGTTAAAACTGCTAATATTGCCCGAAGGGGGGGGTTTCACCCTTTACCAAAAAGTCCCAAAAACTGTCAAGGAAAAAGGCCTTTGAAAACATTGTGGAGAAAAGAGAAAATGCTGCTACTGGGATTTCCTCCTTTTCCTACAGTGTTTTCTACTCTTTGCAAGACATAAGTCTGATCATTTGAACTACATATAATCTGTCCTCTTCTTTCAATTAATTTTGGAACTGCCTATAATTTCATTGTTTGTTCTCACTGCCAATGATTGCTTCTTGGATTAACCTTAAACAGCACTAAGTCTTGCTTTGTTATATAGGTAATTCAAAGCTTGACCCTGGTTTTCACAGGATTCAAACTCCTAACCTTTGATGCCAGAAGCCAATGCTGTACCCTATATGGTGGCAGCCATGCTTTCCTGGATTTTACCAATACTTGCGCAATATTCTTCCCAAACCACTGGCTACTTTCTCACATAAACATCATTTAAACAATTGTTAGAGGTGAGGAAGGAATAAATTGTGTCACAATGACTATCATCAATACTTTGAAAGAAATCAGGATTTGAACCAGCAATCCCCAGGTTTCAGGACACACACTACTCTTTGTGCTACAAGGCTTGACAGCTCTAATACCAGTATGTATTTCCTGAGATATTTTTAACTAAACAGCATGAACATCACAAAATCTGTACCTTATTTAGCAATTGAGCGTGGCTATTTCAGTTATTTGGCACCCACAGGATTGACAAAAATAAGAAACAGGAGAATCATGGTCTGTGTTGTCTTGAAAAGACAGCCTATCAATAATCTAACTATGAAGTTATGACTTGTAATTACATGAATTAACTTTCTCAGTGATCAGAATTCTGGCACCACAACAAGCCATTACAACAGAATGTCCTTGCAACAAGAAGTGTATCCCTATACAAAATGATGCAGTGTTTGTATTTTCCGTGAGGAGGATGGCTTTAGAAAAACATTGTTGGGAAAAAAGAAAATGCTGGCAACAAGCATTTTCTCCTTTTCCCAGAATGATTTCTACTATTTGAAAGAAAATCATAATTTAAGTGTCCTTGGATGAAGCATTAATCACTGCCTAGAACTTTTGAAATGAAAAAGAAGACAGGATTAAATGGGCTTTGCAGGTGATATGACTGAAATACTGTGGAAAGCCAAGTACAACCTCATTCAATCAGACAAATTCTTTGGTAGTTAAAGTAAATAAAATGTCTTCACCTTCAGCCTTCAAATAAACAAGATCAGATTTTTTACTTAGGAATAAAACACTTGAACAATGGGCTTGCATTGAGGCTGAAATTGTCCAGAATGTCCTTGCCTGTCGGTCAGTTTATATCCAAGATCAGACTGCACCCCTTGTGCAGTCTGATCTTAATCTACACTGACAGCAAAAGCAACTGTATTTGTGAAAGGGGCTTTAACCAGTTACCAGACGACAAATTTTAGCCTTGTCCAAACTGAAAGCATTTGCAGACGACAATTTCTATGAGGCTCAAATGGTACAATATTTCTTTTGTACGGTAGAAAACATTGTGGGAAAAGGAGAAAATGCTGGTTACCAGCATTTTCTCCTTTTCCCACACAGTTTTTAAAAGGCTTTTTTCCCAGGGTCCTTTCAAAAGTCGGCATTGTGCGGGAAAGGGTTAAAAAAATTCTTAATGATGAATACAGATACCACTCCTCATTTAGATAGGTTGAGTGGAGCTTGCCTGGTCTTTTGACAGACAAATCAGTGATTGGATTTATTGCTATAAAATCTTAAAACAGAAATCTTGTCATATGGTTGACTATTATCTAAATGTTCGTGTTTATGAATAATTGTCAAGAATTAAACCCCTTTTCTTCATTTTCTTCATGTGGACTTTGACAGTCTGGTGCATTTGCAGTAAAGTGAGATTTGAGAAATATGTTTATAAAGAAATGATTAATTCCTTCAAATAACAATACATCTCCTTATCTGACAGTTTTTAGCTCCACTGGCCAAAGGCCAGAGAGCTATTGTCATGGCTTTGTGTCTGTCGTGTGTCCGTCGTGTGTCCGTCCGTCCGTCCGTTCGTGCGTGCGTCCGTAAACTTTTTCTTTAAAAAACTTCTCCTCAGAAACTATTGACTGGATTTTTACCAAATTTCACAGGAATGTTCCTTTGGTGGTCCTCTTTCAAATTCCTTCAAATAATTGTGTTCCATGAAGAATTCTGGTTGCCATGGCAACCAAAGTAAAAAACCTTTAAAAATCTTCTCCTCCCAAACCGCTATTTGGATAGCATTATTATTTTGCAGGAATGTTCCTTAGATACAGGTTTACAGAATTCCTTAAAAAAAAAAAAGATCTGTCAAAAAACATGGCTTTTATGGGAGACTCATTTTCCTTTTATGGTATAAAGTAAAATCTTTGAAAAATTTCTTCTCTAAAACTATTCATTGGATTTCATTGTTGTTTTGCAGGTAAGTTCCTATGGTGGTTGTCTACCAAATTGTTTCTTCAGTGAGCTAAAATGCAGGATTGAATGATAATTGTTAAAAACTTCCTTTCGCCATTATAGAAATATCAGGCCTGTGGAGCGATACAGGCGCTCAAGCGCCTCTAGTTACGTTTGAAATAACTAAAGATAATTTGAAATAACTAAGGATGATAAAAATTGATGGTCTCTCATACAAAGAGACCGTTTAAATAAGAAATTTTAACCCATTACAGTACAGACTAATTCTAGGTCAACAGTAAACTGGGTCAGATGACAATTGTAGAATTACATTAACCCTTTACCAAACAATCCCAGGTTTTTTTCGACGCTGAGATAGAAGCCTTTTGAAAACATTGTGGGGAAAGGAGAAAATGCTGGTAACCAGCATTTTCTCCTTTTCCCACAATGTTTTCTACCCTGTTGGAAACAAATTTCAATTTCTGAGTTACATTTATTTTGTCGTCTGCAAGTGCTTTCTATTTGGACCAGTCTAATATTTTGTCGTGTGGTAAAGGGTTAAAAACAAATATTTCAACCTTGTCATGCCTTTTTTGTACAAATCTCATCATTTTAGCAACACTTGGTTTGCCACTGGCAACTGCTTTGAATTTGGACAAGTCTGAAATTTTGTCATTTGGTAAAGATTTAACAGGAATATTAGTTTATAAAAGAGAGCTCAGAACAAGTATGGGGCTACATTCAGTTAGTTAAGTTTAAACATATTTATTTTACATCAATTGAGAAACAAATTCTTGCAGCTAATACAAATCCCTCTTGAGTCTGCTTCCTGGAAACTACACCAGTACTCACGCTGAATGTGTGGGCCAATGAATAGTCCCAAAGTTGACACCCACTTCAGGGTAGTATAGAACTCGGGACATGATGGTTACGAGGCTGACACTATCTAACAGCCACAGACACTACACTGGTGAATGCTGTGGCAAACGATGTAGATCAATATCATATTGCTGAGAATGTGCAGTCATATCTTTGATCTATACTGTTGGGTGTTTGTGTGCGAAAATGGCCTCTAAATGGCAATATTTTGGACTTTTCTAGAAAAGACTGAATTTATGTCAATTTACATAGCACTCTATAGGTTTATACAAAGTGCAGACAGACATGATTCAATAAACTCTTCAGACTGCCTTTCACGACTACAGTTGTTTAAGCGGCCAGTGTAGATCAAGATCAGACTACCCAAAATATGCAGTCTTATCTATGATCCATACTGTCCGCTCTGCTGAGACAGTCCTGTCAAAAGCAAATCAAATGTTGCGTAATTGTTCTGAATTTTTTACTTAGAGTGGCCTTTCAGTTTACTGGACATAAAGGATTAACCTTTGTAGTGCTACATAAATGAAAAGGACCTTTAGTCTGGAAAAGGGATTGCTTTTGCAAGGCATTTATGCCAGGATCCCTGAGCATAGTGGACAGTATTTAAACCCTTCAAGTGCCAAATAAACCCAATGGACATTTACATGCTGAGACTAAACCTAGATAATTGCAATTTCGTGGCTGCCTTTTGTCTGTACTGTTTCAGAAAAGCAGAGTGAGCTGACAGTGTAGATCAAAGATCAGACTGCACATTTTGTGCAATCTGATCTTGATCTACACAGGCTGCAAACGCAGATACAGTAATGAAGGTGCTTTAAGGGTTAATCCAGGATCACACTGTCTGTTTTATGATGTTTGATCTTGATCTACTTTGTCTGCAAAATAATCTGTGGTTGTGCATTGGGTAAACTGTTTCATTACTATGTATGAAATAGCATGCAGCATATAACATAAGAAAAGATTGTGATCAATGGATATAAAATAGTTATTAGCTGCTTTTTGACAATGATCTGTTTGGGTTTTTTTTTTTTTGTCGTGTCATTCAGTTTCTTTTGCATTTTCTCCACAATTTTCATGTAATATTGACTTGTATGGGCCCAAGTTTTTGCATAATGAGGTTAGGTACAGAAAGAAATAAATACAGATAAGAGGGATAGATAACTAAGAAAACTTACAGATATAAAACTTAACCCTTTACCAAACAGTCCTGGGTTTTAATAACTCTGAAGAAATCAGCTTTTGAAAACATTGTGGGAAAAGGAGAAAATGCTGGTAACCAGCATTTTTTCCTTTTTCCACAATGTTTTCTACCCTTTCAAAGATACATCCCATGATTTGGACCACATTTAATTTTTTTGTCTGCAAACACTTTCAATCTGGACAGGTCTAAAATTTTGTCATTTCATGAAGCATTAAAGATAATAATATAAATTATCAGTTATCCAAAACATCACCTTGAAATATCAAAAGTATGCTTTGGAATGGTAATTAAAGTGCATTGATCAGATTATTTAGCCTTATTGGAATGGTATTGCTGCATTTAATTGAAAATTCACATGATTATTGTCAAAATGTCCAGCCAAGTCGTCAAGCTTTTTCTATAGGACCAAGCTGGATGCCTCACTATGTAGAATTTGCTTATATCAATCCATTATTATTGATCATAAAACATGGTAAACACTTATCTTGATGGCACAGCCTTTATATAGGTTGAAACCTTGACATTTCCAATCATTTGTTCTGTTCTAGGGACAAAAAGGTAAATTAAGAAAAAAGAAAGTCTCTGATTAATGAAAGGATGCATTTGCAGGTTTATGGTGATGGATTACCCCCTTTCCACATTGTTTTCTGCAGCTTTCACAGTTTAGAATACTTTACAGCTTCATGATGAGAAGGAAATGGGACAAAACCCAGAGGACATGGCAACTGAATGAGCTATTATTTCTGTATTCCTGATTAACTCATTACCTCTGACAGACAGTTTTTCCCCTTCTACAGCTGACTACTTCCTAACTCTCTGCCAAATGGCAAATTCTAGACTGACCAATAATTAGCAGACAACACAATAAATGTGACTCAAAAATTGAAATTTGTTTTGGGAAGAGTAGAAAAATAGTGACTCAAAAATTGAAATTTGTTTTGGGAAGAGTAGAAAAATAGTGACTCAAAAATTGAAATTTGTTTTGGGAAGAGTACAAAAAATTGTTGGAAAAAGAGAAAATGCTGGTTACCACCATTTTCTCTTCTTCAAACAATGTTTTCAAAAGCTTTCTTTCTCATGGTCATTAAAAGTCGGGATTTTATTTGTTAAGGGTTAAAATGTATTTACAAAAGGAGAAATTTTTTAAAATGTTTGGCCACTCTGTTTGACCATAGTATAAAGTAAAAGATGTTTTTGACCACACACATGTGTGTTCATTACAGTTTGGCAGACATAGAAGCCAAAGCAATATAAATGTCCATTTGAACTTACTGTGTTATTCTGTTGTTTGGACATTAAGAGTAAAACATCACGTTCTCCATCTTTCACCAAACAACCCAGTGTTTTAAGACCCTGATGAGACAGACTTGTGAAATTAGTCGTGCTTGATCCATAGAGCGCTGAATACAACCATCAGAAATGAAATGCGACCCAAATAATTGCAACTCCTGTTTTCTGTTTTCTACAGTGTTTCCAGAAAGCAGATAGCATAGACCAGTGTTTAGGCTGGATGTTTTGTTCAGCCTGATTTTGATCAACAGTTGCCGCAAAGGCAACTTTAGTCGTGAAAGGCACTTTAAGGGTTAACAATTGATTTAACCCTTATCGTGCCTTTCACAACTATAGTTGTACAAAACATGCAGCCTGATCTTTGATCTACACTATCTGCTTAGCTGAGACATTCTGAACTAAAACAACCCTGATATTGCAACTATTTGGGCCTTTTTTTAATCTTGTCTGAAAAAGTCCATAAGGTTTATTTGGAACTCTATGGGTTAAGATATTTGCATGTTTTGAAAGGTTATAAATTTTTCTGTACAAATGTTTCTTTTATGTGGTAATTATCTTTAGTGATTTTCTCAGCTGTATTTGTATTTACCAGATATAATCGTGGTTAAAAGTATGTAATAAATGTTAAACCTGGCACAGCTAAGAAGTGCAGCAGTGCACTCTCACAAAAAAAGTATTTCCGATGCAGTTTTTGAAGAATGATCCTCAAATTATCAATTAAGCCTTTGCCATACAATCCTGACTTATAAAGAACATGATGAAGGAGGCTGTTGAAAACATTGTGGGAAAAGGGGAAAATGCTGGCAACCACAGCGTTCCTAGTGTTTTCTCTCCAGGCTATCAAAGACAAATCCCTTGATATGAGCCTCATTTGATATCATCAAACCCAGGATTGAGTAGTAAAGGGTTTACAAACAATCCCGCCAATTAACGACCCTGAGAAAGACCTGGCTCCTATTCACCAACCATTCTTGAGAATATTCTTAGTCTTATTCTCCAAGATATTCAAAGTTTGAAAGTAACACAACTTCTGATTGGCTAAACCATTTGGTTTAGCCAATCAGAAGTTGTGTTACTTTCAAATATAGAAAATTCTGGAGAATAAGACAAAGAACATTCTTAAGAATGGTTGGTGAATACGGGCCCTGGCCTTTTGAAAACAATGTGGTGTAAAGGAGAAAATACTGGTAACTAGCATTTGTACCTTTTGGCCACAATGTTTTCTGTTGTTTTAGAAACAGATCCCATTATAGTTTTGAGTCATATCTAATAGGTAGTCTACAAACATTTTAGAAACAGATCCCATTATAGTTTTGAGTCATATCTGATAGGTAGTCTACAAACGTCTTTAATTTGGACATTTGTAAAATTTCATTGCCCAGTAAGGAGTTCAATCCTTAACCAAACAATGCAGAGCTTTAACGACCCAAAGTAAGAAGCTGTTTAAAAATATTGTGGTACATGAAGAATGCTGATAACCAACATTTTCTATTTTTTCTATAATGTTTTCTTTTCTATCGAAGAAATTAAGCTTGTTAGTATTAATAAGTATCAATTTTGAATTTGTCATCTGCAGATATTTTGAATTTGGTAGAGTCTAAGAATTATCTTGTCGGAAAACGTTAAAGAAAAAAATGTCTCAAACAAGAACATAATGGGACAAAAATTCAGAAAATACAAGGCAAGGAAAAAATCCTCTCCAGAACCAGAAAGAAAGGAAGTGCATGCAAAGGAAATGACAGAGGAGGAAGCTATAAGATTGGGAAGAAAGGAAAATGTTTGCAAAATCATTAGACAGAAATAATGAAGATATAAGAATGATGTTAACATGGGTTAATCAATGTTCTGTCACTATCCATCAATCATTTTTACCTTGAACTCGTTATGGGATGGGCTATATATAGCCTGCTTCTTTCACAAGATGCTTATTGTTATGGAAAGTTATTGCAAATCTATCGGCACTGCAGAAACCCAGGTCTTAACCCTTTAACTCTTAACCAAACAGTCCCTGGTTTTTACGACCCTGAGATAGAAGCCTTTTGAAAACATTGTGGGTAAAGGAGAAAATTCTGGTAACCATCATTTTCTCCTTTTCCCACAATGTTTTCTACCCTGCTGGAAACTAATTTCAATTTTTGAGTTATGTTCATTTTGTGGTCTTTCAATTTGGACCAGTCTAAAATTTTGTAGTTTGGTAGAGTTAACCATTTACCACATACAAAATTTTAGACTGGCCCAAATTGAAAGCACTTGCAGACCACAATTAAAAATCCTTCAAATAATAGAATTTGTCTCTGGAAGGAAAGAAAACATTGTGGGAAAAGAAGAAAATGCTGGTTACCAGCATTTTCTTCTTTTCCTACAATGTTTTCAAAAAGCTTCATTCTCTTGGGATTGTGTGGTAAACGGTTAAACCCAATGGACATTTTCATTCTAGAATAGGACCCAGATAATTACTATTTTCTGGCTGCCTTCTCTCTGTAGTATTTCAGCAAAGCAGACAGTGTAGATCAAAGATTCATATTTTGTGCAGCCTGATCTTGATCTACACTAGCTGCAATGGCAAATTTAGTTGTGAAAGGCACTAACTCTCTACCAGATGACAAAACTTTTAGATGGTTCCAAATAGAAAGGGTTAGGAGAGGAGGTAATACTTAAGGACTGGTTTTCGAAAGGGTTGAAAACTAAAGGTTTGGTCACACCGAGCTAACGGACGAGTAACGGATAAAAAATCATTTTATCCGTTCGTGTCTGTTCGTATCCGTTTCTTATCCGGTGAATCCGCTACTTGTCCGGTGATGTCCGTTCCGTCCGATGGGAAGTTTTGAGCATGTTCAAAAATTTCCACCAGACAAAACGGACAGAGACCTGCAAATGATAGACTTTGGATGCATCTGACTATTTATACCCTCGACATGTCACGAGACCAGTATGTTCCTCGTACGTTGGTGTTCGGTACATTTCCGTTCATCGTACGTTGGAAGAACGTTTTGTCAGGTTCTCGTGCGTTGCACTTCCATTTTATCTGGTACAAGTCCGTTACTCGTATCGTGATATCCATTAATAGACCGTTTATTATCCGGTACATATCCAGTAAACGTGATTTTTTTCCGTTACATGTGCGGCACTCGTGTGGTCATTGTGTGGCTTCTTCGCTCCACACACCGATCGCGTGAGCCTCAAGCGGCAGAGGAGATGAATTTTGTCACCAGATAACCAAATTCTGCATGTTTTTGTCCGTTTTCCCTCCGTTACATATCCGTTAGCCAGTCTGACCAAGCCTTAAGGGAAAAGGAGAAAATGCTGGTTATCAGCATTTTCTTCTTTTCTTACAATGTTTCCAATATTAAAGCCTTTTGCCTTCAGAGTGTTAAAACTGGACTGTTTGGAAAATGGTCTACCCTCAAAGTGCTGAATTAATTAAATGGACCTTTTCGTCTTGGGCGAAGTTTTTTCCTCTTTGTCCAGGATTTTCTTGCCAGATTGTGTTACAATGTAGGGGACAGTCTAGGTCAAAGATTAGACTGCACATTCAATGCAGTTTAATCCCTATCCAAACTGTTTGCATAAGAAACTAAAGCTGGGTCCATTGCTGTATGCTTAACCCTTTACCGTATAATCCTTAGTTCTAATGGCCCAGACAAAGAAGCCTTAAAATTGAAAACATTATGGGAAAAGGATAAAATGCTGGTAACCAGCATTTTCTCCTTTTCCCACAATGTTTTCTACCCTATCAAAGACAAATTCCATCGTTTGAGCTACCCTTGAATTGTCATCTGCAAATGCTTTCAATTTGGACAAGTCTACAATTTTGTTGTGTGGTAAAAATCTAATAACTGATCAAACTGGATAGAGATGAATAAGTGAGCTATCCCTGTACTATGACTTAACCCTTAACAAACAACAAAATTTAGACTAGTCCAACTGAAAAGACTTGCAGACAACAAAGCAAAATGTGACTCAAATGATAAAATTGTCTTTGATAGGGTAGAAAACATCGTAGTAAAAGGAGAAAATGTTGGTTATCAGTATTTTCTCCATTTCCCCATATTGTTTTCAAATGCATTATTCTCCAGGGTTGTTGAAACTCTGGATTGTGTAAAAGGTTTAAACATTGTTGAAAGCACCTTATAACACAAATCCATCACTAACAAATTCATTACTAGAATTTTAATCCATACAGTAGGTGGTAACATTCAAGGTGAAACTCCTTACCAGAATTTCAGACTTGGTATTTCAGAATTTAAGCATTTCTGGCAGACAGCAAAGTAAACATGGCTCAAATGAAGGAATATTTTTGATAGGGTAGAGTACATTGTTAGAAATGAAGAAAATGCTGTTACCTAAATGTCTTCTTCTATTCATGTTATCTTCTCCAAAAGTCTTTTCCCTCTGACAGGGTTGTTAACCCTTTACCACACAATGACGTCTTTTAACACCCCTGAAGAAGAGGCCTTTTGAAAACATTGTGGGAAAAGGAGAAAATGCTGGTAACCAGCATTTTCTCCTTTTCCCACAAAGTTTTCTACCCTATCAAAGAAAAGTTGCGTCATTTGAGCCACTATGAAATTGTCGTCTGCAAATGCTTTCAATTTGGATAGGTCTTAAATTTTGCCGTGTGGTAAAGGGTTAAAACACAGGAATATTTTGTTAACCCTTAACCTACTAAATAAGTCAAGCTGGTAGTGAAAAAACCAGAATAATGCTATTTCAAACTTATTTTGGAGAAAAATATCTCCTTACTGAACAGTGTGGATCCAAGATCAGACTGCATATTCTGTGCAGTCAGATCTTGATCTACGCTGTCCACAAAAGTTCAGTGATTTGCACTTAGCAACCTTAAGGGTTATTTAATGGTGAAATATTGCAGAGCTCAAGAATACAAGGGAAACACTGACAGATTACAAAAGCAATTTTCTTCTTAGATCCTTCTATAAGTCATGCCCTGAAACATATTTACAGCAGGATAATCTGCATAGATGACGATGGATATGTGTGAAAAGGTTGTGGTGGGAGGAGAAATCGCTCAAATTGAGCAATCTCATCTTTTTTAATTATGTTAAAAAATGATGTGCAAAGAGAAAACAAATGAAGAGCCATCTAGACAATATTTAGTTGTAGTAACAACTCAAAGTGAGAGGACTTTTGACAGTATTGTTTGGAAAAGGAGAAAATTCTGGTATCCAGCACTTTCTCCTTTTCCCGCAATGTTTTCAATCTATTTTAATACAAATTCTATTTTTTGAGCCACATTTATAATATGCAAACACTCTCTATTTGGATGATTCCAATTTCTGTCATCTATGATGGAGTTAAGTGACAAATAAGTGACAGAATGTAATGACTTGAACTTGGTATGGAGAACATCATGTGATTGAAATTCTAGGCAATATCTTCCAAACAATATTTATTGATTAACCCATTACCACACAATCCAGACTTTTAACGACCGTAAAGAAGAAGCCTTCTGAAAACATTGTGGTAAAAGGAGAAAATGCTGGTAACCAGCATTTTCTCCTTTTCCCACAATGTTTTCTACTCTATCAAAGGCGTATTTCCTTAGTTGGATCCCATTTGAATTGTCATCTGCAAATGCTTTCAATATGGTCAGTTCTAAATTTTTCTCATGTGGTAATGAGTTAACTCTTTAACTATTAGGCACAATAGAAGGTGCTCCAGTGGGCTGTGTAGATGAAGATCAGAACGCACAGAACATGCAGTCTCATCAGATCTACATTGTCTAATATTATGGAAGATAGGCCTGAAATTGCTACAAGTGGGTTTTGGATACTGTCAGAAAATATGTTTCAATTACAGAATAGAAGAAGAGTTAAAACCAGTTTGACAAAATTAACGATTCTATGTGCTTACAACCATGAGGTAGAAGGCTGTTGAAAGCATTGTGGGAATAGGAGAAAATGCTGGTTACCTACATTTTATCCTTTTTATACGCCCGTCAAAGACGGGACGTATAATGGGATCACCCGTGGCGTGCGGGTGGGCGGATGGGCGGGCGGCGTCCCCATTCTTTGTCCGGAGCATATCTCCAAAACTATGCTAGCTACAGTTATGAAATTTCATGGGTGGATAGATCTCATCAAGGCGGAGTGCAGTGCACAGGAATCATAACTCTCGCTTGCTTAATTTTTGAGTTATTGCCCTTTGTTGTTTTTCATACTTGAATTTTGTCCGGAGCATATCTCCAAAACTATACTAGCTACGGTTATGAAACTTCATGGGTGGATAGATCTCATCAAGGGGGAGTGCAGTGCACAGGAATCATAACTCTTGCTTCCTTAATTTTTTAGTTATAGCCCTTTGCGGTGGGACGGGCATATCTTGCGACAATTTGCCGCTCTTGTTTCACAATATGTTCTACCATGTCAAGGACAAATCATCTGAGACTCATTTAATTTGCCATCTGCAAATGTTTTTAGTGTAGACAAATCTAAAATTTTGTGGTCTGGTAGAAACTTAATGTGAAAGATGGAATATTTGTCTTACTTGGAAGCCAAGTTATAACTGTATTATTTTCGAAAAACAATATCATTACATCAGTGTAATCTTAATAGAAGGTTTCTGCCGCTGGGAAATTGCTTTTGTCCAAAAAATATGGTTAAAAACCTATTTTTCATGGCAAGCCTATATTGTTTCTTGGAAATGAATTGGCTGTTTTAACCACAGCGTAATAGCATAACTCCAGTTTCATCCAAATTGCAATCAATTCTTTCTTTATCAGAAAATCTTACAGCAGGTTGTTCAGAAGTAACAAGTTATGGTAAACTTGATTAACTTCTTTTTCCTGTGTGAAAAGAAGTTATTGCTTTTAGCTCACGCCAATATTTGATTTTTCATCTGTAAGTGCTTTCAATGTAGACTAGTCCAAAATTTTGTTGTCTGGTACAGAGATAAAGAATTGGGATGGCAAGAAGAGTGAAGAAGACAGTCATAAATGGTAACAAGCATTGAAGAAGACAGTCATAAATGGGAACAAATGCTTGTTTTTAACAATTTCCTTATTTGTCAAATTGTTTTCCAAAGCTTATTCCAAATATGCACTCAATCAGATGAACGAGATCTTTAAACCTTACAAGGTAAAGATAAAAACAACAAGAGTAAAAGGCGTTCTGATGATGTTTTCTTTACCCCATGATTACAAATAAATTTGAGGAAAGATCATCAAATCAAGTTTAGTGTAACCTGTTACCAAACAATCTCATCCTAGGGAAAAAGACTTTTTGAAAACTTGGTGGGGAAAGGAGAAAATGTTGGTTATTAACCCTCTACCACACGGCAAAATTTAAGACCTATCCAAATTGAAAGCATTTGCAGACTACAATTTCATATTGGCTCAAATGACACAACTTTTCTTTGATAGGGTAGAAAACTTTGTGGGAAAAGGAGAAAATGCTGGTTACCAGCATTTTCTCCTTTTCCCACAATGTTTTCAAAAGGCCTCTTCTTCAGGGGCGTTAAAAGGCGTCATTGTGTGGTAAAGGGTTAAAGTAACCAGCATTTTCTCCTATATGAACATTGTTCTCTACCCTACCAAAGGCTAGACCCATCATTTGCCCAGAGATAAATTAGTTATGTGCAAGTGTTTTTAGTATGGACCAGTCTAAAGTTTTGTTATTTTGGAAAGAGTTAATGTAAAAGACCAAGAAAACCCATGCTATATCAGATGATAATTGCTTCAGTGATGGAATTTCAGGAATACATTGTGATATTGTGGAGAGATTGGTCTCAAAGGAAGAAATATTATCCAGAAGCTTTTCTACACTTTGACATTACCTCTGTACATTTGGCTCCAGATATTTTTATGATAACACATTACCTACAAAAGCAATTTTTTCTATCTTGAAACAAATCTCTTCTGAAAATAATGTAGTAAAAGGAGAAGTTCCAACTTGATGAGCAATTTTTCCAATTGCAATGTTTTTCACATGCTTTGTTATGGTATTTTTTTCAGGAGGGAATACCTTTAACCCTCTTGTGCTTTAACGTCCATTAAGAAGAAACCTTTTGAAAACATTGTGGGGAAAAAAGGAGAAAATGCTGATTACCAGCATTTTCTCCTTTTCCCACAATGTTTTATTCTCTTTTAAAGATGGAAAACATCCTTTGAGTCACATTTTGTTTGTCGTCTGCAAATGTTCTCAATTTGGACAATCCTAGAATTTTGTCATTTGGTAAAGAGTTAAGATCCATTGACTTTACAGGACAGTATAGATCAAGATCAGACTGCACATTCTGTGCATCTAATCTTGAATCTTTGCTGTACCCTTTAGCAAACCTTTCATTCTTACTCTGTCACAGTGGATTGTATTTTCAGCTGTCAATAGATTTGGCGCTAAAAGAGATAATATGTTGGAGCAAGAAAAAAGACAAGCTATCAGATAATGACTGTTTCATCATTGGAATTTCAGGAAAACAATGTGTATTGTAGAGAAATTGGTCTCAATGGGAATATTTCCACTGTATGACACTATTACCTTTGTACTTTGAGGGTCTGCTACTTTTGTATGGAAATGCTTTTTTTCTTCGAATCAAATGTATCAGTGTAATTCAGAAATTACAGAAATGATTTTTTTATACAAGGAAAAAGTGATTGATCAAGAAGAAAGTAGAGTACCTTAAATCTCTTTTTTTGTTTAACTCTTTACCAAATAATCCTGGGTTTTCATGACTCTGAGAAAGAAGCCTTTTGAAAACATTTTCTCCTTTTTCCCACAATGTTTTCTACTGTCCCAGAACAAATTTCAATTTTTGAGTCCCATTAATTTTATCGTCTGCAAATGCTTTCAATTTGGACCAGTCTAAAATTTTTGTCGTTTGGTAAAGAGTTAACTCTTTACCAAACGATAAAATTGTAGAGTGTTTGCAGATGACAGTTTAAATTGGCTCAAACGATGAAATTTGTACTTGATAGGCTAGAAAACACCAGCTTTTCTCCTTTTCCCAGATTTTTTTCAAAAAGCATCTTTTTCAAGATTGTTAAAACTCAGGATCGTATGGTAAAAGGTTGATCAGCATTTAATCCTTGGAGTGCTCGAAAAGAAAAATTCTCCACAAAGTACAATTTCAGTCTTAACCCATAGGCTGCTAAGCGCGACTCACTGACCTTTTGCGGACAGTGTAGATCAAGATCAGACTTCACAGAAAGTGCAATCTGATCTTGGATCTACATTGTCCGGGAAGGAGATATTATTCCCTAAAACATATTTTTGAAATAGCAATATTAGGGTTTTTACTACCGAACTGAAAATTTCATTTTAGTTATTTAGCAGGATAAGTGTTAATCCATTAATACTGTTCACAACAGTTACTGTTGTTGTGTTTGTGTTCAATGTATATAGAAATCAGACTATACAAAATATGCTCTCTACCGTTAATCTTTGATCTACATTGTCAGTTTTGTTGCACCATTCCAGGCTCAAGCAACCTCCTGGTTATTGAAATTATTTTGGTCTTATTTTTAAGTTGAAAATGTCTGCTTGGTTTATTAGGGACTCTTACTGTTAAATTGAGATCCAAGAAATATTTCAGTGTCAAGGTAACTTTTGTCCAGAATGTCGAACCAAAGTAGATAGTGTAGATCAGTGATCAGATTGCACAATCTGTTCAGCCTGATCTTCAATTTTCACCGGCTGCTAAGGCAGCTATAGTCATTAAAAGCACTTTAAGTGGTAAAAAAAGCCAGTTCTGATATGAGGAAATTCTTTAAATCTTGATGTAAACATAAAACAGTTATATATATCAATTATGTGAAGCATAAAAGGCAACCTGCCTGAGAATTAACTTTCAAGGTATCGTAGCTAAAGAGAAAAACTTTAGACTAGTCCAGTTTAAAAACTTTTGAAGACGATAAATTGAATGTCGCTTAAAAGGTTAGATAGGTCATTGAAAGTGTAGAAAACTTTGTGGGGAAAAGAAGAAAATGCTGATAACAAGCATTTTGTCTTTTTCCCACAATATTTTCAAAAGCCATCTTCTTCATGGTTGTTAAGACACAGAATTGCTTAGTAAAGGTTTATGATTATCATGTTTTGTTCAGTCATACTCTGTTGTTTTTTTGGGTAACAGTCACAGAAAATATCTAAGATGAAAAAGAAAAATGAATTAAGTACTGAAGGACTCCCACTTGTGTTTTTCCAGTTCTGAAAGAAAGCTCCCCCACACTGCTTACTATTTGTCTCTTATACTCCCACAAAGTAGTTTTGATTGGTTTCAGATTTCAACATTCATCTGTTTTTAGAAACCTAATTGTCTCAAAACTGTCTCCAAATGAAAAGTGGACAGTGTAGACACATTTTTTCTGGCAGTCTTGATCTACACTGTATACAAAATCAATTTAACTCTAATAGGTTACACCAGACTATTCCAAATAGAAAGCATTTGCAGATGACAAATAAAAGGTGGCTCGTATGATGGAGATTGTCCACTGAAGAGTAGAAAACAATGTGGAAAAAAGGAGAAAACAATAGTTTTCAGAATCTTCTCCTTTTCCCACAATGTTTTCAATGCCTCCTTTCTCAGTGTTGTTGAAACTCAGGATTATTTGGTAAAGGCTAAAGTAGTGCTTGTTGCTTTTACAGACTTTGCTGGAAATGGCATATAGTTTAGAGATAATACTGCAGTTAAATATTGTCACAAGTGCACTCTAAAATCATAAAGCCAACTATTTTTTCTGCCCTTAAATGATGCCTGTTTTTCTCATCAGAACAAAAACTAAAAGAATTCTCCCTTGGGAGCAGACTGTAACAGATAAAGTTGATTTTTATTGTAGCATTTTTTTTTTGTTTCTGTTCAAAACGAGTTTTGGGGGTTAATTGTCATCAGTTCATAGGGGGGAAAAGTCATGCTGTCAAGAAATTTTAGGACAATGAAAGACCTTTTTGATTTTTTATCAGACAACAAAATTTTAGACTCGTCCATATTGAAAGCATTTCCAGACAAAAACTAATATGTGACTGAAATAATGAAATTGTCTTTGAGAAAGTTAAAGTAGTGTAGGAAAAGAAGGAAATGTGGGTTACCACATTGTTTTCAAAAGCCATATATTCTTCAGGGTCATGAAAACATGGAACTGTTTGGTGAGGGGATATTGAGGAACCTTTTTAATAAGTAACTACACAAATTCAAAGAAATATTTAGGCTCTGGCTTTATAAATACAGTGGGATTAAAGGATGGGACTTAATACTACTTTCAACAATATTTCAGTTATCCTGGGTTGGCTAGTGTTCATGTGTGGCTTAAGTGTCTTAATGCTGTACAACAACACTTTTTCTGAGCCTTTGGCTGCTCTCCCACATACAAAATCAAGACTGTGCTTAGTGATGAGAGATTCTCCACAGGAATTTCGGGGAAAAAAGTTAAAAGAAACTTCGTACACTTGGACCGCCCCTTTCACAACACCAATATTGTAAACCTTCCTGCACCAGAAGACAGTATATCCATTTAAAGTCTGGAATTGCTGTATGCAATCTTCCCATCCTTCAAGATAGCCTATCAGTAAAGTGGGAAATTGTGGTAGCACCATAGATTTTCCTGCAACTTTTTAACCTTTTAGAATTAATTGATTGATTGTCTGAGGTTTGACGCTTCTTTAGTTGTTTTTTGTCTCAGAGGCGCTTTTGAGTAAAAAATATCCTTTGAAAGTGTTCTTGAGATATGACTTTTTTTTTTTCACTTCTTTACCAGGTGATAAACTTTAAGACTGGTTGAAATACAACGCATTTTCAGACAATAGAATAAATGTTGCTTGAATGATGGAACTTGTTACTGACAAGGTAGAAAACATCATGGGAAAAGGAAAACTGCTAGCAAACAGCATTTTTTCTTTTTCCTGCAATGTTTTCTACGCTTTCATAGACAGCACTGTGAGTCAAATATCATGCTTTCATTACCAAAGGTTAAAAAGTTCTTTTGTCTAGTAAAGTGCACTGAATACTTGAAATCATACCTGCAGGCTGTAAGTAAACAAACACAAGATGTTGCAACTTCGAGGCTATATAAGGACTACCAAGGAACAGGTCATTATGTAGTGACAGTATGGAACCTAGATGGCCTGCAACATGTGAAAAGGGGCATTCGGACATTAGCGTAAAGTGTTGTCCCAGATCAGGCTGCGCAATCTGTGCAGGCTGATCCAAGACGACACTTTTGGATCGTGTGTGATTTTCTGTTTCATGCAAGTCACTGTAGGACAAAATCTAATGTTGACGTGAAGTGCCGTCTCGGATTAGCCTGCGTGGACTTTGCAGGCTGATCCGAGATGACACTTTATGCAAAGGTCCGGAAGCCCCTTTTTGCATGTTGCAGACCAGATATAACTGTATATTCATGTTATGCAAGTTAAATGTCTGCAAGAACAAGTTAAGCCTTAAGCACCTACCACAACTACAGTTGCCTTTGGAGCCAGTGTAGATCAAGATCAGACTGGATAAGAGATGCATCCTGATGATTGATCTACACTGTCCACTTTACTGAGACATTCTGGACGAAAGAAACTGTTAAATTGCAATTATTTGTGTTTTATTTCTAAATGTTTGCTGGGTTTATTAAAAGCACTAAGGATATTTAGTTGTTTTCAGCTTGACAAATTATGACAGCAATGTGCCACCATGTTTGTTAACTATTTTCTCCTTTTCTCACCATGTTTTCTGCCTTGTCATGAACAAAAAAAACAACAACATTATTTGACATTAGTTGTCATCTGCAAATGCTTTCAATTTGAACAAGTATAAATTCTTGTTGTTTGGTAAAAGTTAATTTGCTAAATATATAATATACATTTTTTTTACTCTTAACAAAACTACAAAATTGAAAACCTGTCTAAATTGAAAGCATTTGCAGACTCCAAATTAAATGTGACTGAAATGCTAAAGCTTCCTTTTGGAAGTTTAGAAAACATTCTGGGAAAAGGAGAAGATGCTGTTTACCAGCATTTTCTCCTTTTCCCACAATGTTTTTAAAAGCCTTCTTTCCCAGGGTCGTGAAAACCCGGGATTTGTTTGGTAAAGGGTTAAGTAAAAAAGACAAACTGACATGCATTATTATGCTTAGGAGGTTGTTATAACAGACAGTGTAGATTCAAGATGAAGCTGCACTACTGTCTGTAAAGTACCTGATAATTCCAATAATAACATACTGAAGGTTTATATATTGGCCAATCAAAAAGATGAAGACAAAATCACAGAATGATAAAAGTATACAAACCTGATTTTGTTTATTTCCAGACAATTTCTGAGCACTTTTGGTAAGTGACAAGGAATACGAATTGACAAAAATGGGACTGTAATAGAATAATAGGTTCTTTGTGTTGCACTGAATACCTAAAGATTATTGGAAATTGTGTGGAATTGTTTTTAAAAACCCTTTATCAAAGACTCTTATTGAAAAAATTTTTTTTTACATAATGTTTCTTATTTAATTTTAGAAGTATTATATCTGAAATACGAAGAATCTAAAAAAGTTCTTGTAAATTTGTTTGAAACATTTCTTGTTTTCTAAACTATTTGTTCGATTCTGTCTTAGTCATTGTAAACTCAAAACTCGCTTTCTCACAGTATGCTAGTAATAGTAAGATGTATTTTAAGTATGCATGGCACCCAGATATTTTAAATTACTTTTCTGAAATAGAAAAAAGGTGATTTGAAAAAAAAAATTATTATCTCCGACTGATTTTTTGTGCTAGAAAACTTGAACTAAGTTTTTAACAGAAAAAAGGATAAATCCATCTGCTATAAAGCTTTTTTATAATGTAAAGAAAATTCTCTAATATCATTTATTCACTTTTCATCTTACAAACAAATATTAATTACAAAGTGTTTCATTTATCAGTGGTTAATAGAACAACATACTGTACGATAACTGATATATCTTTACGGCAATTCAGATTAAAATGTCTCAATAGCCAGTCGAATACCAAAGCAATAGAAGTGAAGTAGTTTTGCTATAATTCCCTAGGAGCTGATTGGCTTAAAGTGTAGGCAGGCAGCTCGGATGAGATAGACTTTAATAATCAATACCTCATAGTGGGTTTGTGCATTCTCACTCTGGGAGGTGATAATTAACTCTCTGACTTAAGTAGTAAACAGTGTTGTAAAAGAAGCATTTGTCTAAACATCTCTGTACTTAACTCTTTACCACCAAATTTTCGATTAAATCATATTGAAAGCATTTGTAGACAACAAATTAACTGTGGATCAAATGTTGGAATTAGTCTCAGAATGGGTATATTGTGACAAAAACAGAAAATGCTGGTCATTACAATGTTTTCAATAGCTTTCTTCTTCAGGGTCATTACAATACTAGATTGTAGAGAAATAGGCTTTTAGAGGCATCAGTATATCATTTTCTTGGGTTCAAATAGTAATATCTTCACCAAAAACCTTTGTTGTGGGTACTTATTGACATAATGTTTCATTAAAACAATTCTTATGAGCTTTTTGCTCAAAGTAAAAAAAAAATAACAATTCAATAGCTCCTGCAATATTATACCTTGACCTCTTGAGTATATCTACAGAATCTACTAAGCCATTGGTAAATCAGTCTATAATTCATAGGACTTGTAATAGAGGGTTGATTGATTTAATGGTGTTTTACACTGCTTTCAACATTATTTCAGTCAGATCACAGCAACAGTTCACTTATTTCCATTTATGTCCTGGGTTTCACCAGTGCTAGGTTAGGGCTTTAATGTGTCTTGCCCAAGGACACCCCAACAAAAAGCCCAGTGCCTCCAGTGAGGCTCAAACCCAGAGCCTCTAGGTTAGAAGTTCTTCACTTTACCACTAGGCCACTCAGGACCCCTTGTATTGCTTGAAATCTTAGGAGTGGCCAATATTCTATGTTTTGTGTGGTGATACTAATTCTTTCAATATCAAATAAATAAAGTGCATTTTTTCAACCTCTATAATTTCAGTTCTACTGCAAGATGAGGAGACAGGTCTCAGTTTAGAATAAAGAAATATACAGTGTAGATCAGAGATCAGATTGCACATTCTGTGCAGTCTGATCTTGATCTACACTGCCCACAAAAGCATCTTATATCATCTTTGGTAAGGAAAGAATCAATTGTGGCAGGGAATAATTCTCCTCACCAAGCTTGACTCCTCAATGTTGTGACTGCTTTTACTCTTACAGAAAACTTTCTGTAACAAATTCACAGCAAATGCCTTCTCAAACAAACCAGTTAACTCTTTACCCAACGACAAAAGTTTGAACTTGTCCAAATGGAAAGCATTTGCAGACAAAATGTCAGACAATAAATGTGATTCAAAAATTTAAAATTGTTTTTGAAAGACTAGAAATCATTGTGAGGAAAGGAGAAAATGCTGGTTATCAGCATTTTCTCCTTTTCCCGCAATGTTTTCCAAAGCTTTCTTCTTCAGGGTCGTTAAAACTTGGGATTGTGTGGTAAAGGGTTAAATAAGGGTTAATCAGCCTAAATACATGTTGAAATCATTTCGGCTAAAGGAGAAATTGCATGGAACAAGCAGACAACTTTGAAACCATTTCTTTCAGACAAGGGAAAGTCAGTATGAGAAGAAATGATTTTTAACAAGATGTCAGATGACAGTGAAACTTGTCATGGGTAATCAACATTACTACCAAGTTATGTCATAACAAAATGACAAAACTCTAAGACTCGTCC
This sequence comes from Hippopus hippopus, assembly GCA_946811185.2. Classification (NCBI taxonomy): domain Eukaryota; kingdom Metazoa; phylum Mollusca; class Bivalvia; order Cardiida; family Cardiidae; genus Hippopus; species Hippopus hippopus. Next base: position 6,958,226 of record OX328102.1, on the reverse strand, counting down.
AAATTGAAAGCATTTGCAGATAATAATTGAAAGTAGTCCAAATGATGATTTCTATCTGTAAAAGGATAGTAAAACTTGGGGGAGGAAGGAAAAACTGCCTGTTACCAGCTATCAGCATTTTATCCTTTTCCCACAGTGTGCCCAAAAGCTTTATTTCCCAGGTCGTTAAAACATGAGATTGTTTGGTAAAGGGTTAAGTCAAATGATGATCATAATTACATTTGTCCTTGACCTTATGTTTTAGGGTAAAACTTTTAGCCACCAGTGAAAAGTTTAGTGGATGGATGTAGATAACAGAGTGAAAAGACCTTGTCTGGAACCTTAAGGCTTCAAGCTTTGATATAATGTATCTCATCTGTTGGTGGTCCTTTGTTAAACTTGTTCAAAGTATTTGCCCGCTGTCTAAGACAACCTAGTCCCAAGGGTCACATGTGTCACAAAGAGAATTTAATTTTGGGAAAATTTCAAGAGTTTTTTTTGTCTAAAATGTAAGACCTAGAGAGTCTGTGTGTAGCATTGTCTAGCAATCCTGTGTTAAAAATTATCAAAATGTGTCCCTTAGGTCAAAGATAAGTGGTGCTAGTATTCGCTAAGCATTCTAAATTGCTGGAAAAGGTAAAAAAAAAATCTTCTTGTCTGAAAATCAAGGTCTATATTTCCTTGAAATTTGGTATACAGCATTTGATATTAACATTGTTGTCCCTATCCAACTTTTTCAAAATATGTCCAGTGTCTGACTAGGTATGGATTCTGGGAAATGGTCCCAGAGAACAAGAAATGCACTTGGGTAGGTCTTACTGGCTGCCTTTTAAGGTTTTTGAGAATTAACATTGAAGACATTTGTCTTACTTACTTTGAAAACATCCCCTACTACTACTGACAGAAAGCATCTCTCATTTACTAAACAGTCAGTCATAAAACCTAAAATTGAGTAACTTGAATAAACATTTTCGCCTTTTTCCACCATGTTTTTTACCCTTTCCAAAACAAGTTTCAATTTTTGAGTCTCATTTTTTGTTGTCTGCAAATGCTAATGTCTAAGATTTTGTCACGTGGTAAAGAGGTGTCCAGCTCCTAGAGCACTGAATTTATGAAATGAATCTTTCCAATTGAAAAAACAGCCAAGGTTTTACAACTAAAATTTTTTTTTTATGCCAGAATATGCTACATATCAGCAGACAGTATAGCTCTACACTGTCTGCAAAAAGAGAAGACATAAGTTGTATTTTGTGTTCTGTGGTATAAACTATGGAATGCCATAGCAGAAAATATTCAAGATATAAAAACACTATCAAGATATTTAAAATATTCAATCAAGATAGTCTCAATTATACCAAAGTGATATATAAATTTGATATATGAAAGCAAAATTATCATATCAAAACGTAAAACCACTTCAAGACAAATAAATATACTTCAAGATGTAAAAACAGCATCAACATTTTAAAAACCACACCAAGACAAATAAATATACTTCAAGATGTAAAAACAGCATCAACATTTCAAAAACCACACCAAGACTCACGTGACCAAACAAGACTCACGTGACCACAAAATCCATGACATCACTCACAGTACCACATTCTGCTCCAGTGTAGTGTGTAGGCCTAGTACATCATGGTGTCAGTGTATAGTAAGGCGTGAAATATTCGAAGTGGCCATTAAGAAAAGGCGAGATTTGACTGCAGATTTGAAGGTAAGGATTGATACTGGTGCCCTGAATGATTTTAAAATATGAAATAAAGCCCATTTGCAAATGTGAAACTAAAAGGTCATGACCTTTCCACAGTTTACCGGAACATTGCAGAATGCAATCCTGTAGATTTAAGATCAAGTTAATCATTCATCTCAACTCTAATGATCAAACTGAAAGCATGTACAGAGGCCATTAATCATGTAGGAATCATGATTTCTCATTCCAGTTGGATAGAAAACACTGTGGAAAAAGGAGAAAATCTTTACCTTCAAATCTGCAGTCAAATCTCGCGTTTTCTTAATGGCCACTTCGAATATTTCACGCCTTACTATACACTGACACCATGATGTACTAGGCCTACACACTACACTGGAGCAGAATGTGGTACTGTGAGTGATGTCATGGATTTTGTGGTCACGTGAGTCTTGTTTGGTCACGTGAGTCTTGGTGTGGTTTTTGAAATGTTGATGCTGTTTTTACATCTTGAAGTATATTTATTTGTCTTAGTGTGGTTTTTAAAATGTTGATGCTGTTTTTACATCTTGAAGTATATTTATTTGTCTTGAAGTGGTTTTATGTTTTGATATGATAATTTTGCTTTCATATATCAAATTTATATATCATTTTGGTATAATTGAGACTATCTTGATTGAATATTTTAAATATCTTGATAGTGTTTTTATATCTTGAATATTTTCTGCTATGGCATTCCATAATAAACCTGGGAAATGAGTCAAACTGATCAAAACATTGTGTTTTTTTTTTCAGGTATTCATCCAGAAATATTTAGTTAGGATTTTCATTTCTTTGTTACAAATTCTGCAACTTTGTGCAGTCTTTCCAATTTTACATGCTTGGTAGCTTGATGTAATGGAAAAAAATGAATGCTTACCCTATTCTGCTGAATGTTATTTGCTAGTAATGCAAAAACAATTTCATTGATTTTGTGAGAGAATTTCAATAAGAAGGGACAAAATTTGTAGTTTGCTCTTGGATATACAGTGGAACCCCGCTATAACGCTATCATCGGGAGCCACGATCTACAACAGCGTTATATCCGGGGTGAAGTATATAACGCTGAAACCCCCCCCCCACCACACTACCCGCGATCCATCCGTTGACCATTGCAAGAACTATGGCATCAGTTAATTGCTGTTATTCGCCAATATATTCGGACTAAAATAAAATAGTAATTTCCTGGTTGTTATGGAAATCAACATTTTGAACGATTCAGGGTAGCCAAAATAATATGTTTTAATTTGGGAAGTGTGTCTAAAATGACAAGGGCAAAGTCTTGCAAATTTATACATAGTAGCAGTGGAGCTAGATCTAGTTCAAATACTTAGACATACACATGCATGTTTATGTTGAAACATTTATTTATTGGTCATTTTACAATTTAATTTTTTTTTTCCCCAAAACCGGTCATTCAAACACCGGTAGAGGTACGTAAAAGAACTTCGTTTACCTTTAGGATCATGTTTATTAGAAATTATTTAGCCGCTGTTTAACTGAATGACAGCCTGGTTCATTCAGAAATCAAATAAAACGCTATCATGTTGGATTGTAGACGGTGCCGCCGCCATGTTTTTCAGTCATGCTGACGATTGCATAACAAACCCTAATCGACTATGACTAACAAAATCTTTTTTTAATAATCAAACGAGACAAGACCCGACGTACATGAAAGTCAAAATGAAAAACGTGCGTTGGGGTCTGTGAATTAGACTACGGTGGAGGGATCTAAACTTTTTATACGCCCGTCGAAGACGGGACGTATTATGGGATCACCTATTGCATACAGGCGGGCGGGCGTCTGTCAGGGTGGGCGGGCGGTGTCCAGTTTTTGTCCGGAGCATAACTTTGTCATCTCCAGTCCGATTGACTTGAAACTTGGCATGTGTGTTTGTTGCAATAATACGTAGTGCAGTGCGTGCGAAGGAACCATTACTCTACCTCATGCTGTCTTTGAGTTATTTCCCTTTGATCGTCAGTTTTACAGCATTTTCTGCTTGTCCGGAGCATAACTTTGTCATCTCCAGTCTGATTGACTTGAAACTTGGCATGTGTGTTTGCTGCAATAATACGGAGTGCAATGCAAAAGAACCATAACTCTACCTGGTGCTGTCTTTGAGTTATTTCCCTTTGATCGTCATTTGTACAGCATTTTCTGCTTGTCCGGATCATAATTTTGTCATCTCCAGTCCGACTTACTTGAAACTTGGCATGTGTGTTTGTTGCAATAATATGGAGTGCAGTGGGAAAGAACCATAACTCTACCTCATGCTGTCTTTGAGTTATTTCCCTTTTATAGTCATTTTTTACAGCATTTTCTGCTTGTCGAGAGCATAACTTTGTCATCTCCAGTCCGATTGACTTGAAACTTGGCATGTGTGTTTGTTGCAATTATACGGAGTGCAGTGCGAAAGAACCATAACTCTACCTCGTGCTGTCTTTGAGTTATTTCCCTTTGATCGTCATTTTTACAGCATTTTCTGCTTCTCCGGAATATAACTTTGTCATCTTGTCCGATTGACTTGAAACTTGGTATTTGTGTTTGTTGCAATAATATGGAGTGTAGTGCAAAAGAACCATAACTCTACCTCATGCTATCTTTGAGTTATTTCCTTTTGTCATTTTTACAGCATTTTCTGCTTGTCCGGAGCATAACTTTGTCATCTCCAGTCCAATTGACTTGAAACTTTGCATGTGTGTTTGTTGCAATTATACGGAGTGCAATGCGAAAGAACCATAACTCTACCTCATGCTGTCTTTGAGTTATTTCCCTTTGATCGTAATTTTTACAGCATTTTCTGCTTGTACGGAATATAACTTTGTCATCTTCAGTCCGATTGACTTGGTATTTGTGTTTGTTGCAATAATACAGAGTGCAGTGCAAAAGAACCATAACTCTACCTCGTGCTGTCTTTGAGTTATTTCCCTTTGTCATTTTTACAGCATTTTCTGCTTGTCGGGAGCATAACTTTGTCATCTCCAGTCCGATTGACTTGAAACTTGGCATGTGTGTTTGTTGCAATAATACGGAGTGCAGTACGAAAGAACCATAACTCTACCTTGTGCTGTCTTTGAGTTATTTCCCTTTGATCGTCATCTTTACAGCATTTTCTGCTTGTCCGGAATATAACTTTGTCATCTCCAGTCCGATTGACTTGAAACTTGGTATTTGTGTTTGTTGCAATAATACGGAGTGCAGTGCGAAAGAACCATAACTCTACCTTGTGCTGTCTTTGAGGTATTTCCCTTTGTCATTTTTACAGCATTTTCTGCTTGTCTGGAACATAACTTTGTCATCTCCAGTCTGATTGACTTGAAACTTGGCATGTGTGTTTGTTGCAATAATACGGAGTGCAGTACGAAAGAACCATAACTCTACCTCGTGCTGTCTTTGAGTTATTTCCCTTTGATCGTCATTTTTACAGCATTTTCTGCTTCTCCGGAATATAACTTTGTCATCTCAAGTCAGAGTGACTTCAAACTTGGTATGCATGTTTGTTGCAATATTACGGAGTACAGTGCGCAAAAACAATAACTCTACCTAGTGTGGATTTCGAGTAATTCCACTTTGATCTTCATTTTTACAGTATTTCTTGCTTGTCTGGAACTGAACTTTGTCACCTCAAGTCAAATTGACTTGAGACTTGGTAAACATGTTTGTTGCATTACCTGCCCTTTACGATTATTATACCCCCTTGACAACTGGCGGTGGGACGGGCGTATCTTGCGACAATTTGCCGCTTTTGTTGTAATATAGATCTTGTGTGGACGGGTTGTCAATCTTGAAATAAACGGATCTTAAATATGTTCTTACCTTGTTTAGGCATAAGAGAAATAGCTTTCAGCAAAAACGTTTTGGGTCATAGTTCAGCTGCGGATGGTACAGATCCAAGATCAGACTGCACGTTCTCTGAAGTCCGATGTTTATCTACACCGGCCGCGAAGACTTTAACCCTTTACCTTACTTTCAAGACCCTGACAAAGACAGCTTCTGAAAAGCATGTGGAAAAGAGGAGAAAATTCTGGAAACCAGCATGTTTTCCTTTCACCACATTGTTTCTGCCCTACCATGAACGGATTTCAAATCTGGCTTACTGGTTTTTTTTTGTCGTCTGCAAATGCTCTGAATTCGGACATGTTTAAAATTTTGTAGTTTGGTAAAGAGTTAAAAATCGTCATCATGCCATGGGCAGTGAATGATTAAATACGACCATAAACATTTAACTTTCCATCCGTAAAGATTTCACACCAGTCGTGTATCCACAAAATTAATGTTTGCGTTAGGGGTATGATGTAATGTGCCAATAATTCAAAGCGAGAGAGTTGTACTGTAAGCATTTGTCGTACACAATGAGGGCCATTCTTCAGTTATTTCCCTTGGTTCCTCTCCAGTACTACATTGGTCCAGATAACGGGATTACTTGGATTTTATCCTTGATTTTCTTGCACTGAATAGCTATGTTCTTGAGATATTATATCAAGTAAATCTAGTTAAATTGTTTTACAAATTGATAAACACATAGTTTCTTGATGATTAAGAACAGAATTTGATTTGAATTACATGCAGACCTTACACATACATCATAAATCATTATTATATTTATCGCAACATCCCCAAGGGAACCAAGGATAAAAACAGAGGAATACAGGTGAAAGGACCAATCTGTTATTTGGTTACCCGCAGTTTTTATCTGACAAGGGAGATGATTTAATTTACAGGAATGTTCCCCATTACAAGTGTTTCGCCCGAAGAATTTACACCTGGTTTTGGGCTGACCTCCAATCAAAACAAACGATACAAGCCAATATCTCGCCTGCTAAATATGATCTGATACAGCCTTTTTGCGTATCATAATGATTATTGCCAGAACACCCCAGTCGTGTCACATGTTTATTGTATAGTCGGCAGAAAAAAAAAGTCATTTGGCCATTTTCTGAAAATTTTGTGGTGACCGAAATAAAAAAAAAAATGCATACGCTAACTTGAAGCATAAGTTAAATAGATTAATTACCGATGAATAAGAGAAACAAGGTTTTGTATTCAATAATGCTTTATTTTTGTAATTACGGGGACAACACAGGGCTTCAACCATTTCTTTCTATGGGCCGACTTTTAATGCTTCTGCTGAAGATGCCTTTCGATAACGTGAAAAATGGCGAAACTGCTGACAGAACATCCAAAAGCCGCGAAAGAATTAACCCTTACACATCTTTATGGACTAAAGTTGCTGTTGCGGCCTCTGTAGATCAAGATCAGACTGCAGACTATATGTCTTGTCTGATCTCTGATCGTAATCTTCGCGGTCCGCTGTGAAGAAGCATTTGTTACAAAAAAAAAACAGTTTCATTTTTTGTGTTTAATTTCATGATTGAAAATTACTATTGGTTGACTCGGCTCTCGAAGGATTAATCCTCATTACGGTTTCACGCACGATGTACAATTGTGCTTTCATTATGCAGCCAATCATCCTATCAGAAATATTTTCCAAAAATTAAGTCAGATATTTTGGAAAACATATTTTCAGTATTTAGTATTCTTGAATATTTTGACTCTCTGGAGTTAGGACTAGACATAAAATATTTTTGGACAGTAATTTAACGTGTCCAAACATTAAGGCTGTCTGAATACATTGGCAAATTACGGTACATTTGATATTGCTATTAACGGTCAACATACAGAAATTTATTGATGTTAAGTCTGTCAATTGTAAGATTGTGTATTTTATGTGAAGACAATTATGGGATGAAGTCCTTTTGTAATCAGCTGTGCATGTATTTGTCAAACAAACCGTTTGGGCACAGCCATAGGTGATAGAAGTGATCGACAAGGTAAAGGTGTGAAAAATTGTCACATTATGTGCACAGTATCGAGTTTACACCAGTATTTGGTCTATAGGTAGTTATGTTTTTACAATGGAGATTCGTATCAGCGGTGATATCAGCAGAAAGGTGGATTCGGATCAGACTCGAAAATGGATAACCCCCCGAAATTTTGGGAGCCATAGGACACACGCGTTATAATAGGGTCAGCGTTTTAGCGAAGTTCGTTTTAATGGGGTTCCACTGTACAATGTTCATTGTTTTAAAATGATATTCCGACCCAAAAAGGCTTTGAAATTGTAAAATTTGGTCTGTTTTCCTGCTTTTATGACTGCCAGCGTTATTTGTGCAGTGCTCAAAGGGTGATTGATTCCATTATGTCTGCTGAATGCTTCCTAAAGTTATGGAACCAATGTGCCTTACCCAAAAGTCTGCCAAATAAAGAAAATAAAAAAAAAAGTACAAAAAATCAGGAAACTAACTGTTGTTACAAGGTTTCCCTTGGTTAAAAAGGTAACCAGCATCTTTTTTCCTAAAATGTTTTTTCACCAAATCAAATGGGATAAGGGATTTTGGATAAAAAGAGAGTCAAGCAGAATGATCTGCATCCCACAGTGTTTTTCAAAAAGTCTTGTATGACAGAGGCATGGGAAATCATACTTTCTACCTGTACAGACTATATTTTATCACCTTTGTTGAAAGAAGATTGAGCCCAAGCAATATGCGCTGTTTCCACAATGTTTTTTTTTAAAGTCTGGTTTCACATGTAGAAAATCATGCATAGTACAGGAATAGACGTTATATTTTATCACCTATCATACCTTGTACAGGAAAAGACATTATATTTTATCACCTGTGTTGAAAGAGGAAAGTCACAGGACAAGAAGTTCTTTTGTCAAGTGAAAGACAACAATACCCAGTCTTTGCCTGCTTCTGGAGTAATAAGGGAGCCCAAGCAATATACACTGCTTCCTGCATAGTTTTTCAAAAAGTCTGGTGCGGCAAAGGCATAGAAAACCATGCTTCGTACAGGAATAGACTCTATATTTTATCGCCTTTGCTGATAGAGGAATGACACAGGAAGAGAAGTCTTGTGTCAAGTGACAGACATAAATACCGATAAACCCAATCGTTTGACTGCTTATGGAGTGATAATTGATTTTCCTTGATGAATCAAGTTGATTTGACACCTGAGGGAAATAGTCTGTAACGGTCCTAGATTTTTCAGCCCTTTACCAGACAGCAGCAAAGTTTTAGACTTGTCCAAATTGAAAGCATTGCCAGATGACAAATTAGATAAGTTTCAAGTGATGGGATTTGTCTACGAAAGAGTTGAAATCATTTTTGGGAAAGGAGAAAATGCTGGTAACCAGCATTTTCTCCTTTCCCAAAGATGTTTTTAAATAGCCTTCTCCTTCAGGGTATTACAGACAGGTGGTTGTTTAGTAAAGGGCATTTACTTGACACATATTCATATACAGGAGCCTCCCATGGGCATGCTCTTTTATAATTGTGGCAGTACATGATGCAGTTGATTAATCCTTCAAGCACTAGGCTTTGCTTACATAACTTTCTGCAGATGGAGTAGATCAAGATTAGAATGCACAGAACATGCAGTCAGCTTCTTTTGTCACATACTTTGGCCTATACAAACATGTGAAACTTCAATATTTAGCTGTTTATAGCTCTACTGGCTGAAAGCCAGCAGAGCTTATGTCATGGCGTGGTTTCCGTCATCCATCCGTCCGTCCGTCGGTTAGTCTTTTTCTTGTTTACGCGATAAAGTCTTCATTTGTGATCAGATTTTCGTGAAACTTGCACAGTTTGTTTATCTCATCAATAGCTTCAACCCTACTGATTTTGAAAAAAAAAACAACAAACAGTATGGGAAAAGTAGCCATTTCAAGTTGAAAATTTCCATTTCTTGTTTACGCGATAAAGTCTTCATTTGTGGTCAGATTTTTGTGAAACTTGCACAGTTTGTTTATCTCATCAATAGCTTCAACCCTATTGATTTTGAAAAAAATCCGACAAAGAGTATGGGAAAAGTAGCCGTTTCAAGTTAAAAATTTCCATTCCTTGTTTACGCAGTAAAGTCTTCATTTGTGGTCAGATTTTCATGAAACTTGCACAGTTTGTCTATCTCATCAATAGCTTCAACCCTATTGATTTTGAAAAAAATCCAACAAACAGTTCGGGAAAAGTAGCCATTTCAAATTGAAAGTTTCCATTTCTTGTTTACGCGATTAAGTCTGCATTTGTAATCAGATTTTCATGAAACTTGCACAGTTTGTCTATCTCATCAATAGCTTCTATCCTATTGATTTTGAAAAAAATTCAACAGTCAGTATGGGAAAAGTAGCCATTTCAAATTGAAAATTTCCATTTCTTGTTTACACGATAAAGTCTGCATTTGTGGTCAGATTTTCATGAAACTTGCACAGTTTGTTTATCTTATCAATAGCTTCAACCCTATTGATTTCGAAAAAAATCCAACAAATAGTATGGGAAAAGTAGCCATTTAAAGTTTAAAATTTAATTTCTTGTTTACACGATGAAGTCAGCATTTGTGGTTGGATTATCATGAAACTTGCACAGTTGCTTTGTATCATAAACAGCTTGAACCCTATTGATTTTGAAAAAAAAACTGACAATCAGTATGGGAAAAGTAGCCATTCAAAGTTGAAAATTTCCATTTCTTGTTTAGGCAATGAAGTCCACAGTGTTGATCCAAATCTTGTGAAACTTGCAAAGATTATTTGATTCATCAAGGGATTAAACTCTATCAAAAGTAAAGAAAATCTAGTAAACCGTTTAGGAAAAGCAGACTTAGTATAGTTTACTCAACAAAGTCTTCATTATTAATCACATTTTTTTGATCTTTGCTAGTTTTTTGTTTTTTGTCTTTTTTCTTTTTGCATCATGAATTCATATGTATGCTAGCAAAAAAGCAAAATCATTGCCAGGCCAGTAGAGCGATTTCAGGCCCTCAAGAGCCTCTAGTTTCTTATTGAAAAGCTCAAATGTATCAAGTCAGTACTCCAAGGATTTATTCTTACTGTTATAGTGCCAAGTAAACTGTTTACCAAAGGATCTGCCGAGCCCCGGTAGCTCAGTCGGTAGCGTGCAGGACTTGAGAACACAGGGTCCAGGGTTCGATCCCTGGCTACGACCCCTGGCTCGGCCAATTTCTTTCTGAGGATTGATGATAGTCATTGCAACAGGATTCATTTCTCTCTCACCTTTGACCATTATTTCGATGATGATTATGTGGAAAAGCAGCCAGTGGCTTGGAAAGAAAATTGTGTGGAGTACTGGTAAAAGGGACTCCAGGAAAGTATGGATAGGTGCACTGGCCACCGCAATATGACTGAAATGATGTTGAAAACGGCGTTAAACACCATACAATCAGGCAATACCAAAGGATCCCAAGATTTCATGACCCTGATCAAGATGGCTTTAAAAAAATTTTTGGAAAAGGAGAAAATGCTGGTAACCAGCATTTTCCTCTTTTGCCACAATGTTTTCTACTCTATTCAAGAACTTCATCTAACTTTTACCAATTTCAAATTGTCCCCAACAGATGTTTTGATATTTTGAAGATTCTAAAATTTGTTCTTTTGGAAAGGTTATGGAAAGGGGAATTTTAGACATTACTAATAAGACAAAAATTTTACAAAAATTTATTGAGTCAGAAAACCTCACAGAAATCTTCAAGTGTCATATTTGGATCAAAGTATGTGTTTTGTGCATTGTGCTTTTGGTTACATTCTCGCAAAAGTAAGTTAGTTATTTGGCATTAATAAGGGTTTATTGTTTAAATGCCTTTGCTGTCCTTGAGTTGTGAGCTGTTTTATTTGAAACTGTCACTGGAAAAATAATAGAGGAATAGACAATGGAATATATCAGTTAACCCTTTACCAAACAATTCCAAGTTTTAACCCTATACCACACAATTCAGACTTTCAATGACCTAAGAAAGAAGGCCTTTGAAAACATTATGGGAAAAGGAGAAAATGCTGGTAATCCGCATTTTCTCCTTTTCCCACAATCTTTTGGGTTTTTTTAGACAAATCTCACCATTTTACTAACATTCAGTTAATTTTTTTGTCATCTGCAAGCAATTTTAATGCTTTTAATTTAGACAAGTCTGAAATTTTGCCTTGTGGTGAAGGGTTTATGACCCTGACAGAGAGATCTTTTGAAAACTTTGTGGGGAAAGGAGAAAAAGCTGGCTATCAGCATTTTCTCCTTTTTTTGCAGTTTTCTTCCTCTTCATCGACAAATGCCATAATTTCACTCATATTTAATTTGTTGTCTGCAATGCTTTCAGTTTGGACTAGTCTAAATGGTAAAGAGTTCATAGAAGTCTTATCTTCTGTTGTTTGTATGAATATTTAAGATATTTGTTGATATTAATGAAAACATCGTAGGAAATAGAGAAATTGTTAAGTGTTAGCTTAATACTACACATTAAAGTGTGTATGCATAAATTGGGTTAATAAAAAGCCATTTTAAAAGACAGATTGAACATGTCATAAAGCTTTTACATTTTCAGATAAATTTCGCCATTAAGTGCTTTTATTGTTTCTAAATGATTCATAACTCTTTAATCATTCGAAAAAAAAAAAACATTTGAATTAACTGAAAATGAATATTTTAACTTTCTACCAAATGACAAAACTTTGGACTAGTATAATAATATTCAAAGCATTTGCAGATGATCCTTTGAATGTGGCTCAAATGACAAGATTTGACCTTGATAAGGTAAAAAAACATTGTGGAAAAAGGAGAAAATGCTGGTGACCAGCATTTTCTCCTTTTCCCATAATGTTTTCCAAAGCCTTCTTCCTTGGAGTCATTAAAAGTAGGGATTGTGTGGTTTAGGCTTAATTTCTGTCAAAATGTTTGATGGTTATATTACAGGGAGAAAAAATGAAACAATTTTGGAAAATATTGCTGCTGTGAATCAGGTATCTCTTTACCAGGAGCATGAGTTCTGTCATATCCTATTTCATTCAGTCTGAATTTTTGGGGGGGAAATTTCTTGACCCCATAACATCCCAAAGACAGAATGTCCTTTATATGATCACAAGATGATAAAATTTGGAAATATTTCTCCATACTGAATAATTCTCAAATGTGGTTCAAATAATTTTACCATCAAGAACTAAGTAGGGGTGGGGTGATTTACCCTTTACAAAGTGATCCTTTGTTTTAGGAGGCTTTTGAATACCAGAACTTTGCAGGAAAAGGAGAAAATTCTGTGGTACGCCTTTTTCCCCTTTTCCGATAGTGTTTCATACCGTTTCAAATACAAATTTTATCATTTAATTAACATTTTGTCATCTAAACTGCTTTCAATTTGGAGAAGTCTAAAAATTTGTCATCTGGGCTCATATTCACCAACCTTTCTTGAGAATATTCTTAGTCTTAATCTCCAGAATTTTCTATATTTGAAAGTAACACAACTTCTGATTGGCTAAACCATTCGGTTTAGCCGATCAGAAGTTATGTTACTTACAAATTTAGAAGATCCTGGAGATTAAGACTAAGAATATTCTCAAGAAAGGTTGGTGAATACAGGCCCTGATAATACAGAGTTAAACTTTGTCTTTACCTACAAAACATAGAGTAACTGGCCTCGTGTATGGCTTATAGAAGGGATGGATTGCCCAGTAGCGGTTAGATTGTCCATCTTTATTGTCATGATTGTTCAAGATAAAGTTACACTGTCCAAACATTGTGGGGATGTAAATAATCTTGTAGCAAAAAAAAAAGATACATGAGCTTTGCTCTGGCAAAAGGGGGCTTGATGCAACTCTGCAGTACATCATACCTTGCAAGTCATCAAATAATTATGGATCCATGAAAATCCATTTTGTATAACAACCGACTGAATCATGAGGTACATTGTCTTTTGATATGCCAAAAAATTTACCAATAGCGAAAAGTTTCGGCAAAGGTCAGACTGCGCAGACTGTGCAGGCTGACCTGGGCCGATACTTTTCGCAGATTCGTTTTTCATAGAGCATGGCTCAATTGTTATTACAGTTAAGGAAAAGAAAAGGAACATCTATAAAAAGTTTGCTGAAGATAATCAGTTTTCCATTCATCATGATGTTAATTTTCAATAAAACACAGAGCACACTTTAACCCTTAAAGCAACTGAAACTGCAAGAAACTGCAACTACTAGGTCTTTTTGATAGACTGAAAGTGTCCATTGGGTTTGTTTGACACTCAAAAAATTGGGTTTATTTAGCATTCTAAGGGTTATGTTGCTTTTATAGACAATTTAAGTCCAGGCAAGACTTGACAGAAAATGTCTGATTGTCAATGTACACTGTAAATTTTATGAGAGACAGCTGTAAAAATGCAAAACTTCAACTGTTTTCTTGTGAAAGAAAATGTCCCATTTGACTCAAAATAGAGCTCTGATAGACAATTCAAGCCTTGAAGCTCTGAATTAGCCTATCAGATATTTTCAGTCTAGAAAAAAGACCCGAAATAATTGTAGTTTCATGGTTGCTCTCCTCAAGAATGTCTCAACAAAGTGGGTTGTGTAAATCAGAGATCCGAAAGCACATTTTTTGCAGTCTAATCTTGATCTAAATTGGCCACAAAGACAGCTGTAGTTGTGACATGTACTTTAACTCCTTGCTAAAAGACAAAATTTTAGACTTGTCCAAATTGAAACTATTTGCAGACAACAAGATAAATGTGGCCCAAAAGATTACTTTGGTCTTTGAATCGTTAGAAAACTTGGTGGGAAAAGGAGAAAATGCTGATTATCAGCATCTTCTCCTTATCCTACAATGTTATCACAAACCATCTTCTCAGGGTCTTTAAAACTTGAGATCGTGTGGTTAAAGTTTAAGTCAGACTGTACATGAATATTTTGATATATGATTAGGCTTATTTTGGCCAGAAGATCTATCAAAATATTGGACAGTGTAGATTTCAGAATCAGACTGCTTATTCTGTAGAGTCTAAGCTTGATCTGCACTTTTTTGAAAAGCAAATTGGTTTGTTTGTTCAATGATCAAGTGATTTATCATTTAGCAGCTCCAAAGTACATTTTCATAAGTTAAGGGAAAAACTAAATATTTTAGTCTTCTCCGCCTAAGAAAGTGGGGAATTCAGTCCTTTGAAAGTGGAAGCATTTGCATATGCTTTCTTCGACAAAGCCTATGAGATTTGGTCTCAGATCTTGGAAATATTTTATCATCAAAAGCAATTGTAGTGAGGTGTGAAATATGTAATGGTCATGTCTGTGAACAATTTACTAGCACGACATGCAAATCACAATAGATTAAATCTTTTACCCCAGAATATTCTCAGTTGGTAGAAAAAAACACTTGTCTTGTTGCAATTCTAGGCTGCTTTCAAGACTGCTATACAGGAAAATCTCTGAAAAATATGGGACAGTGCAGAACTAAGATCAGGCTGCATGGTCTTTGCAGTCTGATCTTGATTTACTTTGTCCTAGGAGGCACTTATGTTTTCAATATTACGGTATGGCTAATTGTTTTCCATAGCATAGTAAGAGTTAACCTTTGAGTGCAAAATACCAGTTACACATTTTCAGTCAGAAGATTAGGGACTCGTATATTGGATCTTTAAATTTCTTTTGGCCAGATAAAAACCAAACATTCATCATACAACATAGGTGCAAGATCAGACTTCACATTCTATAAAGTCTCATTGTGAATCTACACTTTATGCAAAAAAGTAACACAACTTGTGCTTGGCATGTGAAGAGTTATTAAATGTAGATTCTTTCCCCCTGAAGATTGTGAAAGAAATTATGTACTTCCGCATTCATTCTAGGAGATACTATCAGATTTGTCTTGTAAGCTATATAAAGATGGCCTCATTTTATATTGTACTTTTCTCCTCATGCAAGTATGACAAGAAACGTTGTGACAGAAAACTGGGCTCAAAAAGACTGTATAATCTTTCTGTTGTTGACTCTGACCAGACCATTGTATATTTTGAAAAACACCAGCAGTATGTCAAAGAATGTTATGTCTGGTCTATGCAACTAGATTAAAAATTGAAAGGAACCGGAATTGTTGTGAAACTTTGTAGTGGTAGCAAAGTGATAATACCAAAGAAACTGCTGTAGTTTATTTCAACCATAGTCTGCCGTAGTGTTACTACGGTCATCTAGGTTGAAGTACGTTTGAAGTAGGTTCAAAATTGGCAATAAGTGGAACTGCGTGTTTGGATGGTCAACTACATACAACTGCGAGCAAAGTAGGGTCACAACATAGTAGTTACTTGTAAACAATTTTTGAACATGATGATAAACTATCTACTTACTATAGGCAAATCATAAGTTTAAACATGTTCATTACTAGGTTGAAATACAGTCATCTACATGTAACTATGTTCAACTACATTTAATGTGTTCAGTCATGGTCAAGAACTGTCATTCCCTACTATGGTCAACTACGTAAGATGAGACCACGGTTTAACTTGCACCTTGCTCTGAGAGAGTTAAATTTTTATCAGATGACGAAATTCTAGACTGGTACAAGCATTCATTTTCTCCTTCATACCATAATTTTTATAAAAGTTTTCTCCCTCATGGCCATGCAAACACAAGATTGCTGGGTAAGGGAGTGGCATTCCTTCTTCAAAACAGTTCTCCCTTTGTATTGTTTGAACTGAATCTAGCCGGTAATCATTATTGTTAAACAATAGCCTTTATTCTAATGTGTGAAACGCAATTGAAACCTTTAGTCAGGTGAAAAAAACTGACTTAACATTGCAAAACCATGGCTATTTAAGCTAAAAGAAGCTATATAATGGACAAAACATCCTTTAAATTAACATATTTTAATATTTTATTCAAAATTGACCCTTTACTAGACAACAAAATTTTGAATTGGACCAAATTGAAAGCAGTTGAAGATGACAAAATACATGTACATAGCCTCAAATGATCATTTCTGTTGTTGATAGGGTAGAAAACATTGTGGGAAAAGGAGAAAATCCTGGTTACCAGCATTTTCTTCTATTCCCACAATGCTTTCAAAAGTCTTCTTCTCCAGGGTTGTTAAAACTCAAGATTGAGTGGTAAAGAGTTCAAATGTCCACTCCTTTTATAATTAGGTGAACCTTTTACTAAGTGATCTCTTATCTCTTTACTACACAATCCCGAGTTTTAACACCCCTCAGGAAGAAGCCTTTAGAAAACCTTGTGGGAAAAGGAGAAAATGCTGGTAACCAGCATTTTCTCCATTTTCCACAATGTTTTCTACCCATTCAAAGAAAAATTTTATGATTTGAGCCAGATTTAATTTGTCGTCTGCAAATGCTTTCAATTTGGCCAAGTCTAAAATTTTGTGGTTTGGTAAAGATTTAAACAACTCTGAGCTAGAAAGGCTTTTGAAAACAGCAGGGGAATAAGACAATGCTGATAACTAATGCCAAATCCCCGTTATTTGAGTAACTTGTAAATTAATACTTGTAAAATGCTTTTAATATGGACAAGTCTATATTTTGTCATGCTTTCAAGCAATATAACCCTTTCCACACAATCCCAATTCTTAACAACCCAGATGAAGAAGGCTTTTGAATATTCTGGACAAAGGAGAAAAATACTAGTAAAAACCATTTTTCTCTTTTCCAACAATGTTTTGTACCATTCTGCAGATGGCTCCTTTCATTTGGACCACAATTAAATAGTCATCTGCAAATGCTTTCAGTTTGGTTCAGTCTAAAATTTTGTCTTGTCTTACTCGAGCGAAACGTGGGGATTCAGTAAGTCTAAAGCTATCGAACGAATACATCTTAAGTTTTGTAAACGTATTTTACAAGTACGAACAAGTACGAGTACGATGGCTGTCTATGGAGAGCTCGGTCGATTTCCGATGTATATACTACGATATCATAAGATTATTAAGTATTGGTTCAAAGTGCTGCAAACAGAAAATATTATATTGAAAAGTGTTTATTTACAGTCACTACATGATGTTAAATGTGGTAAGAAAAATTGGGTTTTTAACGTTAAAAGTATTTTAGATATTTATGGTTTTTCGGATGTTTTTAATAATCCCGCTTCTTATAACCCAGTACTTATTTTGAGCCTTTTGAAGGAGAAAATGGTAGATTGCTTCAAGCAAGAATGGTTTTCAAATATCAGGGACAGTAGCTCTTTAATACTATACAAAAATATAAAATCTTCTCTTTGTTTCGAAGAGTATTTAAACATTTTGCCTATTTCACTTCGCTCCCACCTTTGTCGACTTAGAATCTCAGCACACTCTCTTCGGATTCAAACAGGCAGATTTTCTAGTAACAGAACACCGCGAAATGAAAGAGTGTGTTTATTGTACAATATGAACGAGGTAGAGGACGAATTTCACTTTATGTTTATATGTCCAAAGTATAGTATTTTACGCAGGCAGTACATAGATGGTTTCTATTGTAGAAGTCCAAGTATGTATAAGTTGGTTGAACTTTTCAACAAACAAGAAAAAAGAACAATTTCAAATGTAGCACAATATATCGAATCTGCATTATCAGTGCGATTTCATTTTCTGTACAACTAATGGTTATATCATCATTGTGTTAGTATAATATAAGCTTTTTATAAACATATTAATCATCATCTTTTACAAATTGAGTGAAACTCCTTTCGTATGTCATCCTCACTTATAAGCAGTTTTTTTTTGTTTTTTGTTTTTTCGGGGGGGGGGGGGGGGGGGGGGAGGGGTAGAGAGAAAGAGAGAGAGAGAGAGTGAAGTAGAGAAATTGTGTGATAGAGAGAGAGAGAGGGAAGGAGAGAGAGAGGCCTTGACAAATGCTTTGTTATATGAATCATGCAATATTTGACTATGTACACTTGTGCTTGTCCAATAAAATATATGTTCTGTTCTGTTCTGTTCTTACAGGGTTAAACTCTTTACCAGATGACAAAATTTTAGACTTCTCCAAATTAAAAGCATTTGCTGATATTACATAAAATGTGGCTTAAACAATGAAATTTGTTGATGAAAGAGTATAAAACAATGTAGGAAAAAGAGAATATGTTGCACATTTTGTGCTGCTCTGATTTGATCTATATTGGCTGCTGCAATTGCAACGATAGTTGTGAAAGATATGTTAACTCTACCAAACGACAAAGTTTTAGACCGGTTCAAATTCAAAGCAGTTGCAGATGAAAAACTAAATGTGGCATAATTGATGAAATTTGTATAATTTGTATCAGAGAGGGTAGAAAACATTGTGGGAAAAGGAGAAAATGCTGGTTACCAGCATTTTCTCCTTTTCCCGAAATGTTTTCAAAAGGCTGCTTCCCTAGGGACATTAAAATTCGAGATTGTGTGGTAAAGGGTTAAAGGAGAAGGATGGGGCTGCTTGTGAGGCTAATTTAAAAAGCATAGACTGGGTAATTAATTCAGACAAATAATGCAATGGAATCATGCAATTACTTGAAAGGAATTCTTTTTTAACCAGTACATGTAATTGTTTGTCAAAAGCTGATTAGGAAGCATGGTTTTTCGATGGGATCTAGACAACAAGAGAAGGCATATAGCCAGATGGAAGCCTTGAAGCCCTAGCTTCAATGTTAATTTGTGCAAGTATGCCTTTTCGAGCCAAAAAGGCAAAGAAAATAGCAGTTTCTTTTTTTCATGTTGATGATCCCAGTATTTGTCCAGAGAAAATGCTGGCAAACCATGTTCTTTATCACACATAAAAAATCTTTAGACTCAACCACAATGAAAGCAGGAGATATTTAAATGTGATTGAATTGATGGAATTTGTATGACAAAAAAGGAAAAAAAAACATTGTGGGAAAAGGAGGAAATGCTAGTTACCAGCATTTTCTCCTTTTCCTATAATGTTTTCAAAAGCCTGCATCCTTGAGATATTTGTAACTTGTGTGGAAAAGGGCTAAAGACCTAACCGTTATTTACCAAAACTATAAAAGTTGATCAAATCAAATGTTGAAGGGTACCTTAAAGTGCAAAGCTAATTGGAAAAGCTTGGAATGCATTCGTAGATAAGACAAATAATGTCTCTTGGAATTATGCAATTAGTTGGTGTAAGGAATTTTGGATCTAATTGTGTGTCAAAAACTGATTAGGAAATATTAAAGGGCTTAAAATGAGATTTTACCCCATTACGACATAAAATGTCAGATGCAGATTAATTTAATGGAAAAGCTTTTGAAAAATTACTGTAAAATTTATTCAAAGTGGGTGGTTAGAAAATAATTTAAGCAGAGGATTTTCTCATACTGAACAATATTTTTTATCATTCATTCTGTGCAGTCTGATCTTGATCTTTACTTTTCTGAAGAGCTCAGTTTTTGTCTATGGACCTAAAAAAATTAACCCTTTACCAGATGATAAAATTTTAGACCTGTCAAAATGGAAAGTGTTTGCACATGACAGTGTCAGTTTGGCTCAAATGACGCTGAGCCCAAGTAGTGTAGTTGGTAGGATACAGGACTTGAAATCAGGGGTTGCTGGTTCAAATCCCCAACCGACAATCTCTTTCCGAAGATTGGAGATAGTCATTGGGACAGGATTCATTTTGCTTTCACAGCAATGTAATTGTAATAAATTGAAAGGGCATTAAACACTAAATACATACAAACAACTGGCTGAAGGGAATTGTTTTTAGAAGGGTAGCAAATGTTGTGAGAAAAGGAGTGTCTTTTTCTTCTTTTCTCACAATGTTTCTCCTTTTCTCCATCAGGGTTGTTATAAGACAGGATTATTTTGTAATGAGTTAAACAGACCATAACATATGTAATAAATTCTACTTCTATCCTGTAAGAAATTGTTGATTATAAACAATATTATTTATACTTGGAATACTCAGGACAACCTTTGGTACTTTTACAGATAGTCAGATCAAGATCTGACTGTATTTTCTGATCTTAGATCTACACCGAGTGATATCTATAGCCAGGTCTTTAAGTTCAATTATTGAAGCCTTTCATTTGCAAAACTTCGATCATTTCTACAGACTTAAATAGTTCATTCTGTTAACTTGTAATAGAAAGACCTTGTGTTTTTACAACTTCATGGGAGAACACTTTTGAAAACATTTTGTGCAAAGGAACAAATGCTTGTTTCCAGTATTTATTCTTTCCACAAAATGTTTCTTATTTTTTTAATAAGACAAATCCCGTCATTTGAGCTACATTTGATTTTCAGTCTGCCAATGTTTTCAGTTTCTACAAGTCTTAAATTTTGTTATCTGGTAAAGAGTAAGTCAAAGGGTAAAAATCAAACCAGTGGATGATCTAATTTGACACCATTCTATTTGAGGCAAACAGGCACAAAAACAAATCAATTTTCTCTTTCTGAGCCTAATTAGACACACATGAAATTTGTTTTGTGATTAAATGTGCTCCATTGATTGGCTATGTCATCCAAAAAAAGATAAACTTAAGTTAGAGGAAGGTATTGGAGATAGATTTGAGCCATGATGAGGCAAAAGGGGTTTAACTCTTTACCGCACAATGCCAACTTTTAACGACCCTGGGAAAGAAGCCTTTTGAAAACATTGTGGGAAAAGGAGAAAATGCTGGTAACCAGCATTTTCTCCTTTCCCCACAATGTTTTCCACCCTTTCAAAGAAAAGTTGTACCATTTGAGCCACATTGAAATTGTCGTCTGCAAATGCTGTTAGTTTGAACATGGCTAAAATTTTGTCATTTGGTACAGAGTTAAATGTATCTTCATGATGTGCTATACCGAGCAAGACATCACAATAATTTTTTGATCGTTCAGATCCATTTTCTATAAAAACCAACTGAATCTTTGGGTAGAATGGTCCTTTGACATGCAGAAAATGTACAAAAAGCAAAAAGTTCTGAACCTTGTCAGCCTTTGCAGATTGCTATCTTTCTTTCAACTTTGCCCTAAAACAGTTGACTATTACATCAAGGTCTTAAAGGCCCACTTAGTGGCCAAAAGTAAACAATTGGGTGTTAAACTGCAGGCAAATTTAATTTGCACCATTAAAACTATGGATATTATTATGGGTCTGGCATTGTGGTACAGTACAGTCTGTCAAAGTTCCAGTGACTGGCAGAAAGGGTATCTCATAGTGAGGATTGTAGTTGCCAACTTAATTCTAATTTTACAATTCATTTTCAGCCAGTGACCAAAACTTTGTACACATGGTTAACCCTTCACCAAACAATTATATGTTTTAATTATCCTTAGGAATAAGACTCTTGAAAACATTATGGAAAAGGAGAAAATGCTGGTAACCATTATTTGCTCCTTTTCCCATAATAAGGAGAAATAACATCATCTGAGCCACATTTGGTTTGTTGTCTTTAAATGCTTTTTTTCCAATATGGATTAGTTTAAATTTTGGTTGTCAATGTTAGAGTCTTAAACCTTTTACCAAACCACAAAACTTTTACCTAGAACAAATGGAGAGTATTTCTAGACAACAAAATAAATGTGGCTCGAAAATCAAAATTTGTTTTGGGATGAGAAGAAAACACTATGGAAAAAGGAGAAAATGCTGGTCACCAGCATTTTCTCCTTTTCCCACAGTGTTTTCAAAAGTCTTCTTTCTCAGGGTCATTAAAAGTCGGTATGGTGAGGTAAAGGGTTAAATGGCTTGATAATTTTGAAGAAGTTTGCCTGGAGTAAGTCCATATAAATCTGACAATAAAGTCTAATGACTGACAGATAGACTGTCAGAATTATTAATAGAGCTCCTCTTCATTAGAACATATGTCAGTCCCAGTCTATCTTTATATATTTTTTTCTCTCAGAATATTATTTGATGATCAAAAGGCGAGATTTGATGACTCTATGGAACATTTCCACTGCACTCAGATAAAATTGGCTTAGTTTTCAGGCCTGATGGTAATGTCTGGCAGTCTGTGCAAATTTGTAGGTTCAAGTCGGGAGAAAAATTTTCTTGAAAGGTGGTGATTGCTTTGAAAAAAGCCAACAGATATTTATGAGAATTGTTCCTGATAAAAAGAAAATTTCTTTGATCAATTTCAAGGTCAAATCAACCTTTTTTTTTTCTTTCTTTTGTGCAAAAGAAGTTATCTGAGGTCCAGCCTCTGGACTAATTTTGTTTTCTCATTATGTTTTCTCTCTCTGTCTGCCTAATGTCTGTCTCTGTCTCTCAATCAGTTGGACAAAATATTAGACCTTTCCGAATTGAAAGCATTTTCAGATGAAAAATTTAAGAGGCTCAAATGATGAGGTTGGTCTTTGATATGAGAGAAATTTTCATGGAGTAAGGAGATAATGTTGGTAACCAACAACTTCTACTATTCCCACATAGTCTTGGCCCTTGCAGACAACAATGTAAAAGGGGCTTAACTCTTTACCAAGCAACAAATTTTTGGACTGGACCGAATTCAAAACATCTGCAGACAACAAATTAAATCTTGGTAATATGATGATTTCTGACTTTGATAGGGTAGAAAATATTGTGGGAAAAGGAGAAAATGCTGGTTACCAGCATTTTCTCCTTTTCCCACAATGTTTTCTATAGGCTTCTTTCTCAGGGTCGTTAAAAGTCGGGATTGTGTGGTAAAGAGTTAAATGATTACACTTATAGTTGAAAGGGGAAAAAACATCATGAAAAAGGAGAAGCTGCAGGCTTCTATAATACAGGATTATTTAGTAATCGATGGATTTTATGGATACCTTTACTTGACCCATTAAAGACTCCTATTAATTATGACTATGAACAACAGAAAAGAAGGATTTAAGTGGTACTCTGGCAAAAGTAGGTTTAATGCATCTCGGTTATGCATTATATCAAGCAAGTCATCACATAATTATAGATCCATAAAATGCATATTTGTCTAACAACTGACTATATCATTTGGTAGGCTATTTCTTTGACACACAGAAAATTGACCGATAGCAAAAAGTTTCAACCTAGGTCAGTCTGCGCAGACTTCGCAGGCTGACCTTGGTTGATACTTTAAACAGATGAAGTAAAAACCCTTTTTTACAGAGCATGGCTCATTTGTTTTGGTCAATAGCTTCAAGGTGGAACCTAATCATTTGCCTATTTACTTGCCAGAATCGAAAGCATTTTTTAGATGACGCATCAAAAGCAGCTCAAAATGGAAAATCATCCAAGAAAATTTAGAAAACATTTTGGGAAAAGGAGATAATGCTGGTTACAAGCATTTTCTCCTTTTCCTACAATGTTTCCAAAAGCCCTCTTCTGCAGGGTCGTAACAACACAGGATTGCTCAGTTAAGGGTTAACCCTTTACCACATGGCAAAATTTTAGACCTATCCAAATTGAAAGCATTTGCAGACGACAATTTCATAGTGGCTCAAATGACGCAACTTTTCTTTGATAGGGTAGAAAACTTTGTGGGAAAAGGAGAAAATGCTGGTTACCAGCATTTTCTCCTTTTCCCACAATGTTTTCAAAAGGCCTCTTTTTTAGGGGCATCAAAAGGCGTCATTGTGTGGTAAAGGGTTAAGCCCACTATGTATACAACTGTCTGGCCCAAAGGTAAGAACAATATGGTCATCTACCCCAGGAGATCATATTAAAAGCTATACTTCAACAAGACCAAAATATTCTGTTGTTGGTTTGCTGCTTAAAGTAACAATAAAGCCCAAAAGTAAACAAAGTGGGTGTTGAAATGCATTTAAATTTATATCTCACCATTTAAAAGTATGGAAACTATTGTGTAGATGACAATCTATCATTGTACGGTCGGGTCGGTCCAAGTGTTAGTCGCTGACAGAGAAATTAATTTCAAAACTGGGTTAAAACCTACCAGGCAGCTGTGTCTTTTGTTTACTTTTTGCCTAATTTTAAAATACTTTTTTCTGCCAGGGACTAACATATGGCACGATCGCACGAGACTTATCTCTACAGTATTTTCCATACTTTTAAATGGTATGATTTAAATTTAAATGTATTATGACACCTGCTTTGATATTTTGGCCTCTACTGGGCCTTTAACGCATTTTCAACTTTATTTCAGTTATATCAATACAGCAAGTGCAATACTTCCCTGGCATCCCTGTATCAATACTTCCCTAGCATTTCTTAGAATTGTACTTTACACAATATTCTTTCTAAGCCACTGGTTGCTTTTGCATGTTAACATTGTCAAAACAATCTTCAACCATGAAGAGAGATGTGTCATGTTGTTATGACAATCATCAGTTCTTAGAAACAATTGACAGAGCTGCGAATAAAACCAGTGTTCCATTGGTTTCAAGTCTTCTACATTAGAGACTAAGTGCCTCGCTTGGCAAATATTCAGTTGACTAGACTTGTTTTCTAGAATGAAGACTGCCATTGATAGCTGGCAGTAACAATCATTTGAATCAGTGCTTTACCAAATAATCCCATATTTTAATATTCCTTTGGAAGAAGGCTTTTGAAAACTGTTGGAAAATAAGAAAATGTTCATGTTCTGTTTTTTTTTGTAGCCTATTTTCAGTTTGTAGACAGTCCATTTTAAATTGTATTTAAAGGCTCTTGAAATTTTTGGAAGAAAAAACAGACAGGCTTGATTTGCAGAGTCTGCCAACTGCTAGCATGTTCAGGCTCATATTTATATCCGCTAGTTATACAGTGTTCTAGATAATGCTTTACCGGTTGAGCCTGAGGAACACAGCTTATGACATATGGAATAGGGAAAATGCCGGTTAAAGCATTTCTCCTTTTCCCACCATATTTTCTACCCTAACAGAGACAATTTCCATCATTGAGCCACAGTCAATTTGTCATCTGCAAGTGCTTTTGATATAGGATGAATCTAAAATTTTGTCTGTCTGGTAAAGAGTTCAGCTTAACCAAACAGTCCAAGCACCCTGAGCAAGGAAGTATAAAGGGTAAAATTCTGGTAGCTGGTTTCTCCTTTGCCTTCAGTGTTTACTTCACTTTCAAAGACAAATCCCACTGAATGAGTCACATTAAATTTATAATGTCTGCAAATGCTTTAGAAGTGTAAAACTTTTTTGTGTGGCAAAGGCTTAAACTTTCAAAGACTAGTTCCAATTTGGCTATTGTCATTAGCTCAGCAAATCAAAATGTTTGACCTAAACATTTAAATATGAGATGATGATAGATATGGACCCAGTATCATAATTATGGTAATGCTCATCAGTCAAGTTGAAAGAAAGAAAAAAGAGAAAGGAAAAGGATGAAAAGAGAAAACACTTAATGAGGTTACCAGACCCTGTTTTTTCTATAGATCTTCCAATTATTATTGCTTATCATCACAAAAATGTCTAGAAAAAAATATCCAGGGATTATGACTATCTACATAAAAAAGCACATTCTTCTGTGAACTATTGTCAATGATGAATAGATCATTTGGAGCCCATGAGAGTTGGGAACAATTGTTTACATAAGCATAAGGATGGACAACTATTTTTTCAAGGAAATGTTAACCCTTAAGCTACTAAGCGCGATTCACTGACCCTTTGCGGACAGTGTAGATCAAGATCAGACTGCACAGAACATGCAGTCTGATCTTAGATCTACTCTGTCTGATAAGGAGATATTTTTCTGAAAAAAAAATAAGTTTGAAATAACATTTCGGAATTTTACTATCGGATTGAAGGTTTTATTTTATTTATTTGCAGGATATGGGTTAAGACTTTGGGACTATTTTGCGGTATAGCTTTTTGTTAATCCTTTACTAAGAAAGGTAAATCTTAAAACCAGGTAAAAAGGAAACAAAAGATAGAGCTACCTGGCAACTTTTGACCAAGTTTTGAAATTCATTTTTCTGCAAGCAACCAACATTTGAACCAACTGTACGATAAGAGTTGTCATCTTCACAATGATTTCCATACTTTAAAATTTTATGATTTAAATTTTTCACTTTATCACCCGATTGTTTACTTTTGGCCACTACTCAGACTCCTAAGAAAACCAGGGCACATTTAGCAGATTTTGATTTCAAGGTTCTAGTTGACCAAGAAAAGTCTTGGCCAATCAGACAGAGACTTGACCTTGCAGTGTAGAATCAGAATTGCAAGGTGATAAATGAAGGCATAGCTTTATCATTAATTTTCATTGTTTGATAAAACAAGGTTTGTAAATAATTGAGTGGCTTTCCAGTGAGTGCACTGGAAGTTCATGAACTACAAAATTTACTCTGTATGGTATGCTTCAAATTAAGCATTTTGGACTAAAGCTTAATTCCATTCTGGCATGTTAGGAGGCCTCAGTCACAGTTACTGTGGCTTTTGTAGGGTGCACAATATTTAACATGTAAAGAGCCAAATAAACCCAATGGACATTTTCATTCCAGAATAAGACCAAGATAATTCAAGGTCTCATTTTGTCTATAATGCTTTAACAAAGCAGACAGTGTAGATCGAAGATAAAACTGCACACTTTGTGCGTTCTGATCTTGATCTACACTGGCTGCAAAGGCAACTATATGAGTGAAAAGAGCTTTAAAAGTTAAGACTTATAGCTGTAATTTGGCCACTGTTGCATGTTCACATAATTAAAGTCCCACTAACATTTATTTTCTGGTCACATAAAGACAGTTTTCATGAATACCCTAAACAAAAGGTCTAGTGACAAATTCACCATTTTTTAACATTTTGTGATCCCCTATTTGTCCAGACTTATGACATAAGAGAGTGGAAAATGTTACCTCTCTAGCTGTCAGATGAAGTTTACACCTAATTTGTCAATTTTTGTTTATCTATTACTGCTTATTATGCTATCAGTACTGGCATCTGATTTGTTAATGTAGAAATGCACTCACATTTCATTTTTTTTTTTTGAAAAAAAAAAAAGATAGTTTGTGTGCTATTCTTTACCTGATTTTAATGGTTTGAAATTGTCTTTGAGAGAGATATCAGTATACACAGAAATGATGAAGATTTTAGGAAGGAAGATATTGTGTAATTGTTGCTGCTGCATCATAAGACTTTTAGCTAAGCCTACCATACTTCATGTAATTAACGCTCCCTCCCTAATAGTAGCTCCCCTTACTATATTACTTACTCCAGAGGCCTCCAGACAACAACCATCCACACCCCACTATACCTAAAAAAGATGACTGTATTGACAAACTTCCAACGCAATATGACTTCACTAAAACTTTTCAAATACAGACAGACAAAAATTATTAATAACCAATATTTTATGAATAAAATTAAGGCTTTGACATAATCCTAATTACTTCACAAATCTAGGTCATTAACATCTGACTATCCCAATATACAGTCATACACTGCAGATAACATTATAACCTTCTGGTAACACAAAATTTATCAACTAATTTGGAAAAACTTTAAGAAAGTGAAGTATTGAAGACAATAATTAATCCATATTGATTGTGAATGCTATTTAATGTCAGTGATCTCGGACTGAAAACTGGGTCTCTAGGTCAAATTTTGACAAAAATTTGAGAATAGATTATCTCCGAACAAAAGCTCTTCAGGTCATATCTTTGAAAACCCTTGTCTGCTCTCTAGGGGGCCACATTGAAGTGTATGAAACTTGTTCAAAGCCTTTGTTGTCACTATGTTTGAACCAGATTTCAAATGGGTCAACCTGGGTTTAACACTGGGTCACAGGGTTAAATCCTCAAAAAACACTCCTGTATTTGTTTTTGGGAATACTTATTGAACTGAGTTTGATAAAACTTTGCAAGATTACATGCAGTTTTCATGATGATATCTCTCACAAGTATAGACACCACTTCACATTCAATTTTTTGGGTGAATTTCATATCCTTTTACCACATTGTTATCAAAGCATTCAGTTACAATCTGACATAAAACAGATAAGCAGCCTATTGGATATAAGTACCCTGTGATGTAAAACACACTTTTATGGCCTTAATCGACAATTTAAACCATAAAAGCATCGTTCAAAAACAACATTTGCTTCTGAGCACAGTGTAGGTCTATATCAGATTGCACAACACCAGTTTCTCTGTGGAAAGTTCAAATCAAGAACAGACTGCATGCTACGTATGCTTTCATTGAATTTGTGAGATAGTTTTGTCCAAAAATACATAAACATTGCAATGTCTGGGATTTTTTTTACTGACCGAAAAAGTCTGTTTAAGTATGTACCACACTGTTGGAATTTAATACTGTATTTTCCTATGCTTTTAAAGAGGCCCTTATACTCATTTTCAGACAGTTTTAACTCATTTTGTCTCTATTTTATCAAACTATAGTCATTCTTTTATCTTCATGCCAAATATTGCGCCTGACGGTTGCAAGGTTGCTTAGATTACGGTCGATAGAAAATGCATTTTGCTGAGTTGCGGCCTTCCATGTAAACAGACTCGTCGTTTCCGGTTTTTGAATCGAAGATTTTCGATATATCCGTTATCCGTTATCCGTATGATGATCATGCATTCTGTCACGTGACTATATTTGACCTTCGCCCTGTGTCTAATGAGGTAAACAAAGGAAAATGGAGGCTTCTCTGTTGCAGCCTCGATTTTCAGACGGAGGTTGCGGCCTATATGCAAATTACACCGTATCCGACTCTAGGCGGAAACCAACGATAAATTTCCATGATGCACTGCCATTGTTTACAGCTTCGATCGTCAGCCAGTTTTCTTCTGACCAATGTTCGGTTTCTAATACAAATCTCTGTGTTTCTTTTTTTCAATTACACCATACATGTCAGTAATTTATCCATGTTTACACAAAGGGCTGATTTCTGTACCATTCTAAATTGTTTGAAATTTAACAGCGTTTTTGCTCACTGGCTGTAGACGGGCATCTTTAAGTCTTTACCAAATGACAAAATTTAGACTTTTCCAAACTGAAAGCATTTGCAGATGACAAATAAAATGTCAAACATTGAAAATTGTCTGTGATAGGGTAGAAAACATTGTGGGAAAAGAAGAAAATGCTTGTTACCAGCATTTTCTCTTTTTGTCAAAATTTTTTCAAAGGTTTTCTCAAGGTTGTTAAAAATTATTTACTATGTCTTTGGACGGGAAGAAAATATCATTATGTTTTCAAAAAGCTTTCCTTCTCAGGGTTGTTAAAACATGTGATTGTGTGATAAAGGGTTGGCATGAATAATAATAGATTTATTGTGACCTTGGGAGTAAATGCTCAATATGAACAATTTCTCATTTTGCCACAATGTTATGATGCAAGAGGAAAGAAATCTGCAAGTGTATTTGTGTCAGCCTTTTACCAGCCAATCTTGTTTTAACAATTATGAGAAGGAAAGCTTTTTGGAAACATAGTGACACAATGTTTTGTTCCCCTCCAAAGACAACATTAGCCATTTGAGATAAGTCTGATGTGTTGCTTGCAAGTGCTTTCAATATGGACTTACCATTCTAAGATTTTGTTTTCATGTAAAGGGTTAAGGTTTCTAAGAGTTTATAGCTTGTTAACTCTTGTGAAAAAAATTGTAAACCTACAACAAGATTTCATCTGTCTTTCATTACGCTTAATTTGTTTTTCTTTCTCTTTCCAGGTAAGTGAAGTATTTAAAGTCTCAAAATATTTCACAGGTAAGTGAGCCTCCCCAGTTTTGTTTCTATCTGATGAAAGAATTTTATGAAATCAGTGTGCGAACTTCAAATTTTGATTGGTTATTTGTTAGCTATTTGAAAATCGTGACTTGTTGAAATTATCACTAAAATGAGATGGTTAGACTGGTGATAATGCAGTCAAACCTGTGCTCAGAGTTTTTATTTATGAGGGAAGTAAGACAAGTGGTTTCTTACTGCAGGTGGTCTTACAATGCAAATTTAATTAAATTGATATATGAAGTGATGTAGACTTGAAACAGTTTCCAAACAGTGCTGGTTTTTAACAACCGTGGGTTAAAAAGCTTTTGAAAACATTGTTAGAAAAGGAGAAAATGCTGCATCCACCATTTTCTCCTTTTTCCACAATGATTTCTACTCCACGTATGACAAACAAACTTTGTTTTGAGTAACATTCAGTTTGACATCTGCAAATGCTCCCAATTGGGACAAGTCTAAAATTCTGTTTCCCTGTCAAAATTTAAAGCAATGACACGATACAGGTGATCTTAAACACAGATTTGACCAAGTTTAACCTATTACCACACAATCCAGAGTTTTAATAACCCTGGGAAATTAAACTTTTGAAGATATTGTAGGAAAAGGAGAAATTGCAGGTAAACATTTCCTCCTTTTGCCACAATGTTCTCTAACCTTTCAGAAACTATTCTAATCATTTAATCCTCATATCATGTGGTGTCTGCAAATGTTTTCAATTTTGACCTTTCTAAAATATGTGGTAGAGTTTAAATTATTCCATTGTGGCCATAGGTTTTAACCATTTACCAAACAAGAAAAATTAGACTTGTTCGTAAGTGAAAGCATTCAAAGACAACAAAATGAACCTAGCTTAAATGATGTCGTAACATGGGCAGAATATATTGTTGGGAATTTTGGGAAAGGAGAAAATGCTGGTAACTATAATGTTTTCAGAAGTCTTCATTCTCAGAGTGATTACATCTTGGGATTGTGTGGTGGAGAGTTATCTGTGCTTAGCACACATGCAGTTACTCTCATGGTCAGTCTAGATCAAGATCAGCTTGCACAGAACATGCTGTCAGATCTTGGATCTACACTTTGCATACATATCCTATTTCATGAAATACTTTGGCCATAACAGACCTGAAATTTCTACATGTTGGGATTTTATAGACTGTAATTGTCATTCTCATTTGATTGAATTTTTCATCCTGTGACAAATGAACTCACTGATTACTTTAAAAACCTGTGCAATGCCTTCAGTACAGCTTTAGAAAACTTTTTTGGAAAGGAAGAAAATGCTTGTTGCTATTAACTGCTCCTTTTCAAAGCTTATTTACAGGCTGTTACTTGCTTTGTGATTTGTCTAGAGTAAGGCTATGTATGTAAATCTTTACCACACGAGCAAAGTATAGTCTCATCAAAATTGAAAGCATTTGCAGACGACAGTTTAAATGTGGTTCAAATGATGGAGTTTGTCTTTGATAGGGTGGAAAACATTGTGGGAAAAGGAGAAAATGCTGGTTACCAGCATTTTCTCCATTTCCTACAATATTTTCAAAAGGCTCCTTTCACAGTGTCATTGAAAGTCGGGATTATGTAATAAAGGTTAATTGTTTAAAAGAACATTAATTTATAGTAAAAAAGATCTGACCATTTGGCCAATATTTTAAAGAGCAGTTTGGATAGAATAAACCCAAGATCATATGCATGTTTGGTCAGTCTGATCTTGATTTGTGCTGCACATTACAAATGTCTTAAGTTGCACATAGCTATGACTATGAATTTATGATTATTTTGATATCACAGTCAGTCAATTGCTAAGTGTTAATTTGACAAGTAATTAGCTTTGATTTTGAGACAGATGTGTAAAGATTGATGGAAGTAAACAAAACCCTTAACTAAATATTCCAGACAACTCTAAGGAACAGGCCTTTGAAAACGTTGTGGGAAAGGAACAAAATGCTAGAAACTAGCATTTCCTTCTTTCCCCACGTTTTCTGCCCTTTCAAAAACATGCCATCATTCAAATCACTTTTTATCAAGTGGCCAGGTAATGGTTTCAATTTGGATGAGTCTAATATTTTGTTGTCTATTAAAGGGATAAATGAAGATTAGCTGACAAGAAAAAAATTTGAATATTCAAATTTCAAAGGCTGATTTTTATAATGTCCAACTATATCCTAGCATATCATTTTGTTCAGGCTGATCTTGATCCACACTGTCCACAAATGTACCTGCTATTGCATTTTCAAAGGACAACAAATTTAGTGTTATTCATACAACTGAATTTTTCTGTTACAAGGTAGAAAACAGTTTGAAATGGAGAAAATGCTTGAAACCAGCATTTTCTCCTTTTTCCACAATGTTTGCAAAAGTTCTGATCACCAGACTTGTTAGCTCTGCTGTTTTCAACAAAAACAAGTTATTGTCATAACCCTGGCGCTGTTGTCGTGTTCTGCATCGTGGTTGATGTACAAAATCTTTGACATTTTTTAATTTCTGTGTTATTACTTATGATATTTACTTCAGACAGGACTAAGTTGTTAACTATCAAAAAGGGGAACATACAACAGGGGCAGGTAACCATTGAAATATTTTTTGATGCAGTAATGCCCCTTTCTTGACTTAGAAATTTTCACTGAGAATCAAGTACTTGCAGCCCAGCATTGGCACCCACATGCGATGCTCTTGTTAAAACATAGGGTTGTGCAATCAAGGGGTTAATGAGACAGGTAATTAGTATGGATTTTGAGACAGATTTATCAAGATTGCAAAATGTTGATATAAGCAACAGATGCATTGTGTCCTTTTGAAGAACAGCTTTGATCTAATACAACAGAATAGGACACTTTTGGAAGCAAAAAACTTGAATTATTTGGAACATTATTACACACCCCAAAAGGATGTACTATGTCGAGTTTCTGTCTGTCTGTCCGTCTGTCTGACCATCCATTAGCAATTTAATGTTGGCACCATAAATCTTGAACTCCTTGTCTGATTTCGAATATGTTAACCCTTTACGACACAATCCAGACTTTTAACAACCCAGAGGAAAAAGTTTTTAAAAAACATTGTGGGAAAAGGAGAAAATTCTGGTAGCCAGCATTTTCTCCTTTTCCCACAATGTTTTCTACCCTGTCCAAAACCATTTCTAATTTTTGAGTAACATTTATTTTGTCGTCTGCAAATGCATCCATTTTGGACAAGTCTTAAATTTTGTCCATTGGTAAAGAGTTAAAACTGTGTGCAGCTTGATGAAACGACATGCTTTGTGGAGGTTTCAGAGACCAGGCTCCAAGGTCAGTGGCTCACCTTAAATCAGAAGTTCAAGCACAAGGACAATAGGGCTTTTGATAATATGGTGGTAAAATGGAGAAAACAGCCGAGCTAAAAATGCTGGTAATCAGCATTTTCTGTATTTCCAACAATGTTTTCTACCCTATCAAAGCCAGATATCATAATTAGAGCTACATTTAATTTGTCTTTGGCAAGTGCTTTTAATTTGGTGGAGGCCAAGGTTTTATTATTTGGTAAAGGGTTAACTCTTTACCAAATAACTAAATTTTAGACTTTCCCACATTGAAAGCATTTGCAGGTCACATATGGGGATGTAGCTCAAAAGGGAAAAGTTGTGTGAGGAAGGGTAGAAAACATAGTTGGAAATGGAGAAAATGCTGGCACCAGCATTTTCTCCTTTTCCAACAATGTTTTCTAAAGCCTTCTTTGTCAGGGTCATTCAAACTCAGGGTTGTGTGGCAAAGGGTTAAAAGAATCCTTGAATTTCTTAACCATGCTGTCTAGACAGAAAACAAGCTGGTAAAAAATTTCAGTCTATCTAGTCTTATGGGGCATAGTGAAAATTACAGGTTGGATGCATATTGGAGTGCTGAAATTACAGCCTTTGGTTGATTAGAAGGGCATTGCCTATCTTTGATGAACCAGTAAAGTAAATTATGCTGTCATGTCTGCTGTTATGGACAGAATTTGATTTTTGGTGTACTTTTAACAGTTTCTATATAGATATGGTTCACATAAGTCTTGAAAAAGCCTTCAGTTTGGTGAACGCCTTTAACTCTGCACCAAACAAACAATTTTAGACTGGTGCACACTGAAAGCATTTGCAGATGACAAATTAAATGTTGTTCAAATTTATGAACTTGTGTTTGAAAGGTTAGAAAATGTTGTGAGAAAAGGAGATAATGCTGGTTACCAGCATTTTCTCCTTTTCCCACAATGTTTCCAAAATTCCTTTTCCTTCAGGGGTTGTTAAAAGTTGGGATTATGTAGTAAAGGGGTAAAGGTAGAAAGAGCCCTAAAGAACCAGTGAAAAACACAGGAAGTCTCCAGAAACCCATTAAAACATTTATGTTTTACCTAAACAGATTATACAGTTGAAATTTAAAAATTATTTATTCAGTATTTTTAAAAGCTTGTTTCATTCGCAAACAAATTTGCAAATTGTATGCATCTGCAAAGTGTTTTTTGGTATGGTCGTTAAGATGTTGCATTCTTGGAAACACAAGATGAGATTTGGGACGATTTCAGTTTCTTTAAAAATACATAAGCATTAATTTAGGAAGAGGCCTTTTCATGCATCTTTGTAGTGATTTGTACCAAGCCAGTTACCATGTTGTTTAACCCCTAGAGCACTGAGAAAACCCTACCACCATTTACACTCTAGAGGTAAGACCCAAATAATTGGATTTTTAGGGTTTGCTGTTGTTCAGAATGCCTCAGCAAAGTAGATGGTGTAGATAAAGATCAGACTGAATGTTTTGTGTAGGCTGATCCTGATCTACGATGATGAATGGTGTTTAATGCCATTTTCAACATTTCGGTTATATTGACTCTTAGTGGCCACTACACCTACCCATGCATTCATGGAGTTTCTTTTTACCAGTACTCCACACAATATTCTTTCCAACCCACTGGCTGCTTTTCCACATGACTATTGTCAAAACAATGGTCAGCGGTGGGAGAGGAATGAATCCTGTCGCAATGACTATAATCAATCCTGGGAAAGAAATTGGGCAAGCTGGGGATCGAACCCGAGCTCCCCTGTTCTCAACTCCTGTAAGCTACCGACTGAGCCACCAGAGCTCTGTGATCTTGATCTCCACTGGCCGCAGAGTCATTCACATCTGATGAAAACCAAGAGATGTGCATGTCTGTAGTTCTCTGAAAACAAACTGAAGCATTTCAAAAATCCCAAAATTGCTTGTTTACCCTTTACTATGTGACAAAATTTTAGACTGTTCCAAATGAAAGCATTTTCATACAAGTCAAATGTGGCTTAAAAGATGGGATTTGTTTATGAAATTGCAGTAAACATTGTGAGAAAAGGAGAAAATGGTAGTAAATAATTTCAAACTTGAAGGTGAAATGATGAACATATTAAGTGGAGTCGCATTATTGGAGTTGTTCGTTATAATCTGAGTTAAAGCTTTACTATACTACAAGTTGATCTTTCTTCACAAATCTCATTATTTCAAGTTTTGCATTCACATTGACTTATTATTGTATTAATACCTCTTTATCCTGTTCATACATATAATTATACTTGTGCTTTGTATTGTGGGCCAGATGGCTTATATTATACCCAGAACAAAGAATTTGAATTATGTCTCCCCCCGTCAGGATCAGTTATGTTTCCCCCCATCAGGGTCAGGAGACATTGTTTTTCCCCGTGCGTCCATCTGTCTGCCCGTCCGTCTGTCTGTCCGTCAGTCTGTCTGTCCGTTACAAATCTTGTCCACTCTATAACTCGAAAACCTTTTAAGATATTGTGATAAAACTTCACACATTTGTAAAGCACCGTGAGACAAAGTGTCATGCACAAGAACAATAACTCTGGCTTGTATATTTTTCGAGTTATTTCCCTTTCATTATTTTCCCTTACAAATTGTGTCCGCTCTAACTCGAAAACTTTATAGATATTTTGATAAAACTTCACACATTTGTAAAGCACCATGAGATGAAGTGTCATGCACAAGAACCATAACTCTGGCTTGTATATTTTTCGAGTCATTTCCCTTTGATTTTTTTCCTTCACAAATCATGTCCGTTCTATAACTCAAAAACCTTTTAAGATATTTTGATAAAACTTCACACATTTGTAAAGCACCATGAGACGAAGTGTCATACACAAGAACCATAACTCTGGCTTGTATATTTTTCGAGTTATTTCCCTTTCATTATTTTCCTTACTCATTTTACATACAATTGCGTGTCCGCTCTGTAACTCGAAAACCGTTAGAGATATTTTGATAAAACTTCACACATTTGTAAAGCACCATGAGACGAAGTGTCATGCACAAGAACCATAACTCTAGCTTGTATATTTTTTGAGTTATTTCCCTTTGATTTTTTTCCTTCACAAATTGTGTCCGCTCTATAACTCAAAAACCTTTTAAGATATTTTGATAAAACTTCACACATTTGTAAAGCACCATGAGACGAAGTGTCATGCACAAGAACCATAACTCTGGCTTGTATATTTTTCGAGTTATTTCCCTTTCATTATTTTCTTACTCATTCTGCATACAATTTCATGTCCGCTCTATAACTCGAAAACCGTTAGAGAAAAATGACCATTTTTATGCCTGTGCCATGAAATGGCGGAAGGGCATATAGAGTTACCTGTGTCCGTCTGTGTGTGTGTG
This sequence comes from Hippopus hippopus, assembly GCA_946811185.2. Classification (NCBI taxonomy): domain Eukaryota; kingdom Metazoa; phylum Mollusca; class Bivalvia; order Cardiida; family Cardiidae; genus Hippopus; species Hippopus hippopus. The sequence goes on along the minus strand of OX328102.1, from coordinate 6,921,567 downwards.
TGTTAGTGCGTGTGTGCGTTAGTATGTGTGTCCCATTCTTGTTCGGAGCATAACTTCTACATTTATCAATGGATTTCAAAATAATTTTGCACACTTGTTCTCCTTAACAAGTACTAGTGTCATGCGAAAAGTTTGTTTCAATACGCCCAAGGTCAAGGTCACAGTTGAAGGTCAAATGTTTAAATTGACCTTGTCTGGAGCATAACTTCTACATTTATCAATGGATTTCAAAAAATTTCGCACACTTGTTTTCCTTAACAAGTACTAGTTTCATGCGAAAAGTTTGTTTCGATACGCCCAAGGTCAAGGTCACAGTTGAAGGTCAAATGTTTAAATTGACCTTTTCCAGAGCATAACTTCTACATTTATCAATGGATTTCAAAAAAACTTCGCACACTTGTTTCAGTTAGAAATTGCCTTGGTGACATATCAATCCTTCTGACACCAAAAAGGGGGGAGACATCTGTTTTTTTGTAGAAAAACAAGGTCTAGTTTCAGTTTTGTTCCTAGTCCTAGCTCTTTGTCTCAATTAATGCATGGATTTAAAAACAAATGAGCTGATTTGTTGGCATAAATAATTATGTAGAACTGTCGTGTGAAACTTATCCATGTTAGTCAAAGGTCAAGGTCATGCTTTAAGGTCAAATGATGACATTGTGGTTAATTGAGTTTCTTCGGGCCATTATGTCTACTTGTTCTTAATTAGGAAATCCTACATTCCCCACAATATTTTCAAGACCCAAGGGATTTGGAATGAGATAGATGTACATTCAGTAATTGGTTAATCTCTTTTTCCAGTGCTGTGTAATAAGTTCTTCAATATTTCTCTTAATGCAGGCTCAACATGTCGGCCATGGGCAAACTGCTAGTTAGCTCTATACAAGATGACAAAATTTTACCCTTGTCCAACTTTTGACAACCCTGAGAAAGAGAACTTTTGAAAACATTGTAGGAAAGGAGAAATGCCTGTAACCAGCATATATTTACTTTACCCAGAATGTTTCCTAATTTTTCAGAGTCAAATACAGTAATTTGATCCACATGTAATTTGTTGCCTGAAACTTTGCTGTCAATTTGGGCAACTTTAAAATTCTGCCTCAGAGCTAACCAACCAAATTTAACTTTCAATGAATTCAAGAAAAGAAAAGTTTTTCGAAGATATTATCAGAAAAGGAGAAAATGCTGATAACCAGCATTTCTCCCCAGTTTCTTGTCTTGTTCTTGTTCTTTCAATGGTTTCTAGTCTTTCACAGGCATATCTCACCATATGAGCCACATTTAATTTATAATCTGTGAATGCTTTGTCGGCACCAAACAATCCTAGGTTTTGACAACCCTGGAAGAGGAGCATTTTGAAAACATTGTTAGAAAAGGAGAAAATGCTGGTTACCAGCATTTTCTCCTTTTCTAACAATGTTAACCAGCATTTTCTCATTTTCTCCTTTTCTAACAATGTTTTCAACTCTATCAGGGCAAATTCCACCATTTGAGCCACCTTTAATTTTTCGTCTGCAAATTCTCTTAGTTTGGATAAGTCTAAATTTTGTCGTTGGTTGAGAGTTAAATTCTGACGGGTCTACTGTACAATTTTGTTGTTTGGTAAAGAAATGTTGCATTGTCATGAATATTTTCCCAAGATTTCTGTTCTTTCAATTGCAACAAATTTGGGGTAATTTTTCCAGACCAAAGGATCTGTTTCCTTTATTCAGCTTTAACAAAAGGTCAAGGTCAAGACACAGCTGACATTTGTCTATATGCAAATGGGGAAAAAAAGTAATGCCATACTTACTGCATTCATTTGCATAATTAACTCTTTTACCAGACAACAAAAATTTGGAATTGCCCATTTTGAAAGCTTTTGCAGAGGACAATCAAACTTGTCTCAAATGATTTAATATTTCTTTGAAAAGGTAGAAAGCATTGTGTAAAAGAGAGAAAATGCTGGTTCCCAGCTTGTCTTTCTTTAACACACTTTATTTTCCAAAGACTTATTTTTCATAGTTTGTAAAACCCAGTAATGAGTGGTAAAGGGTTAACTCTTTATTAGATTACAAAATTTTAGGATTGTCAAAAATGAAAGCATTTGTGGATGACTTATGATAATGTGGCTCAAACAATGGACTTATTCTTTGAAAAGGTGAAAGCATTGTGGGAAAGTACAGAAAATTTCCAGTACCAGCATTTTCAGCTCACCTGAGCACGAAGTGCTCAAGGTGAGCTTTTGTGATCGTGCTGTGTTCAGTGTCCGTAGTCCTTTGTCCGTCGTGTGTCATGCGTTGTCCATTGTCCGTCGTCAACTCTTACCTTGTATACACTCTAGAGGCCACATTTTCAGTCAGATACTCATGAAACTTGGTCAATGTTTGTCTTGATGATATCTTGGAGGAATTCCAAAATGGGTCAGGTCGGGTCAAAATCTAGGTCACCAGGTGACATTTTCAGCCCAAAACTCTTGAAAGTTGGTCAGAATGTTTGTCTTGATATTATCTCTGACGAGTTTGAAAATGGGTCATGTTGGGTCAAAAACTATGTCACTAGGTCAAATCTTAGAAAAACCTTGTGTATGCTATAGAGGCCACATTTTCAGTCAGATTCTCATGAAACTTGGTCAGAATGTATGTCTTGATGATATCTCGAACAAGTTGGAAAATGGGTCATGCTGGGACAAAAACTAGGTCACTAGGTCAAATCTTAGAAAAACCTTGTGCACACTCTAGAGGCCACATTTTTGGTCCAAAACTCTTGAAATTTGGTCAGAATGTTTGTCTTGATGATATCTCGGACAAGTTCGAAAATGGGTCATGGTGGGCCAAAAACTTGGTCACTAGGTCAAATCTTAGAAAAATTTTGTGTAGGCTCTAGAGGCCACATTTTCAGTCAGATACTCATGAAACTTGGTCAGAATGTTTGTCTTGATGATATCCCAGACACATTGGAAAATGGGTCATGCTGGGTCAAAAACTAGGTCACTAGGTCAAATCTTAGAAAAACCTTGTGCACACTCTAGAGGCCACATTTTTCAGTCCAATACGCTTGAAAATTGGTCAGAATGTTTGTCTTTATGATATCTCGGACGAGTTCAAAAATGGGTCATGTCTGGTCAAAAAGTAGGTCACTATTTCATATCTTACATAAACCTTGTGTATGCTCTAGAGGCCACATTTTTGGTCCAAAACTCTTGAAATTTGGTCAGAATGTTTGTCTTGATGATATCTCAGACAAGTTTGAAAATGGGTCATGTCAGGCAAAAAACTTGGTCACCAGGTCAAATCTTAGAAAAATCTTGTGTACGCTCTGGAGGGCACATTTTCTGTCCAAATTCTTGAAAGTTGGTCAGAATGTTTGACTTGATGATATCTTGGAAGAGTTCAAAAATGGTTCATGTTGGGTCAAAAACTATGTCACTAGGTCAAATCTTAGAAAAACCTTGTGTATGCTCTAGAGGCCACATTTTCAGTCCAAAACTCATGAAACTTGGTCAGATTGTTTGTCTTGATGACATCTGGGACGACTTCGAAAATCGATCATGTTGGGTCAAAAACTAGGTCAGTAGGTCAAATCTTAGAAAAAGCCTGTGTATGCTCTATAGGCCACATTTTCTGTCCAATATTTATGAAAGGTGGTCAGGATCTTTGTTGTGATAATATCTACAATGGAAAAATTGGCTATGGTTGGCTAAAAAGTAGGTCACTGAGAGAAATTCTAGAAAAAGCTTGTGTATGTGCTAGAGGCCAAATTTTCAGTCCAATAATTATGAAAGCTTAGTAGAATGTTTGTCATGATATCTCAAAAGAGATTGAAAATGGGTCATGTGTGGTCAAAAGACTCAGGTGAGCGACTTTAGGGCCATCATGGCCCTCTTGTCTCCATTACCCACAGTGTTTTCAGAAGACTATTGCTTCATGGTCATGGTTTGGTAAAGGTTGAAAGCACAATATCAGGAAATTATCTTTGTCTTTTTTTCCTCTGATTCTTGTCTTTTCTTACAATAAGATGAGATAAAAACTCTGTTGACCTTATAACCCATTTCCGTACAAATTGTGTTTTTATAAGTTTCAGTCTTACCAAGGCAGCAAGTGCACCTATCCTTGCTTAACTCCTAGGCTGCTAAGCACCACTCACTGACATTTTGTGGACAGTGTAAATCAAGATCAGACTGTACAGATTGTGCAGTCTGATCTTAGATCTACACTGTCCCAGAATGAGATATGATCTTTCCTAAAAGAATACTCTCAAATAGCAAAATTGGGGTGTTTACTATCGGGTTGAAAGTTTCATTTCACTTATTTAGTAGGAAAAGGGTTAAATTCATTGAGGTTCTTCACCGTTTTCAGCATTTCTTCCTTTTCCATAATGTGTTTTAACCTTTCAAAGACAAATCATACCATTTGAGATCCATCAAATTTGTTGCTTGCAAATTTTGCTTTGAATTGTAACAACTCTTAAATAAAGTTGTCGAGTACAAATTAAATAAAGAATAAAAGAGTAACAATCATTATGATATACCACAATATTGTTCTGTAAATGGGGTAGTCTACAAGATTGTTTGATCTTATTCGAGAAAAGATGACCTTACTATCTTTTTCAAATGAAGAAAAGATAAGCAATATTTGAAAAACAGAACTGAAAACTTGTTTGGTCAGTAATTTGCTCTTACTCTACACACAGATACCCAGCATGTCCATAGCTAGAGCTCTGGAAAAGAAGATAAGCAGTGATTAACACAATGACATTAAGCCGATCAGGTCCAATAAAAATATCATTTATCATGGCCGTAACACAGTAAATACGGGGATTATTTGTTCTTCAGCTAAGCCGGTGAGTGGCACCATGATCGTTGAATAGCTGTCACAGTGGTGTTTATTGTTGACAAGCTGAGGCCAGTTACTGACGACACTCACTGATGGACATTATCCCATGTTTGCGTAAAAATATGCGAAGACGCAAATATGTAGTGGCCTAATGATTTTTTGTCTGAAAATTTATCCTTGTTGACTTAGTGATATTTTTAAAGTCTGTTATTACGTCATTGTATTAGTGATATTTTTAAAATCTGTTATTGCATCATTGTGTTCAACTCTTTACCAGATGACAAAATTTTAGGCTTGCCCTTAATGAACAGTTACAAATGACAATGTCTGTAAAAGGGTAGAAAACATTTTTGCCTTTTCTCTTATTTATTTCATAAGGCCCTTTCCATCAGGGTTATTAAAACTCAGCATTGTATGGTAAATGATAAACCCACAGAATTCTTAAAAAATCCAAAAATGGAAATTTCAGCACTTCTTAGAATATTTCAACTTCTAGAACTGTCTAGATCTTGGATTAGTTGTGCAAATTTTTTGCAGTCTGATCTCAATCTACGCAGTCCGCATTGGTGCACTAAATATCACTCACTACTTGATGGGGTTGACCAGAGCTGTCAATTTACCATAGTGCCTTATGCTGCACATATGCCAGAATCATTTGATACATAAATGAATGCTAAAACATTGTAGGAAAAGGTAAAATTGATTAAGAAGTCTTAGCCTCATGTCTTTAACTCTTTACCACTCAACAAAAATGCAAACTTGCCTAAATTCAAAGCATATTCAGACGACAATTCAAGCATGGCTCCAATGATGGAATATGTCTTTGATAGGATAGAAAATATTGTGGGAAAAAGAGAAAATGCTGGTTACCAGCATTTTCTCCTTTACCTACAATGTTTTCAAAAGGCTTCTTTCTCAGGGTTGTTAAAACTCGGGATAGGGTAGCATAGGATTAGATGCCATTGACATCAGTAGTAACTAAATTGGAGAATGTTGACAAATGGTTTTTGACATACATGTACTTTGCTGGTAAAACATCACATCAATCTCAAGATATGACAGAAAATAGCCGTATGGGTGATTGGTTCCCGGTAAAACAAATCAGAGCAGCCCAATGCTTCAGTGCATTTTTGGCGACCTTTCCTGGTTTTTGTTAAAGACAGGAAATGAATGGGTGTTTTTTATGAGTATCTATGTTCCTGCAAGAGTCAGAAAGATTTATGATGTTGTGTCAATTAGCTTTATTGCTTAACCTTGTTGATTTTTTGTCCAGTATTGGAAGTGATAATATCATAATACATTAGGTAATAGATTGCATGGAAAACTTTACAGGAGTTTATCCATCGAGTACTAAATTAAGCCTTTTAGTGCTGTAATAATTGTATTTTCTTATTTCAGTGTGAAAAATAACCCCTAAATATTGTATTTCAAAGCCTTTTTGTCCGGGGTATATTACTCTGAAGCAGACATTGTAGATTCATGATCAGACTCTATTTTGTGCAGTCTTTTTTGGAAGTAAGAGAAATTCAGTATGAAGCCCTGGGTTATACAAAAAAAAAGGTTATTTTGATTTTTTAAGACCTTTTGAACTTAATTTCTCAAAAGTACATGTTTCATCAGACCATGTTGATTAATGTGGCACGCTTGGTTTTAATTTGTGAGGAAGTTCCTTTTGGGAGACAGAATTATGTTCTAGGGTTCAGCATCATACAGTCTGTAATGCAGTTTTTGGCTCACATATGCATAGGAGACACATTTCCATTGTAGTGATGTATATACCAGATATATATCAAATTATGTGAAATATGAACTAGCTTTCTGGGGGAAGTTCAATAGCACTGTATGAAATATAATATGCTTTATACGATAATATTTCAGCTGACCTGAAAGGATTGGCTTAACTTTTGTATAATCTGTTCCCATGGCTGTGAAATGGTTAGCATGACTTAACCAGCCATTTTTAAAATTTGAATTGAATCCCTAATTGATACCCTACCATAGCCTGTAAAGAGGATGTGAATAATTCCATCCATTTTGCAAAGCTTTATAACTAGTTCTGTAATGCACTGAGTTCTAGGGTGAAAAAGAAATGAATAGATATTTTTCATTCAACATGTCAATAGCCAAAAATTACAAGGGATTTCAATTATAATGCTTTTCTGAACCAGATTGTATCTCAAGTTATCAAAAAGTTTAGATCAAAGATCAGGGTGCAAAATATTTGCATCAGTAAGATTATGATCAACATACTCCTCAAAAGCAACTACAGCTGTGCACTTGATCTACCCTCTCAACAAAAGCAGCTCAAGTTTTGGTATACACTATCAGAGTCAAGTGTCAACAATGAAGAAGATGAGAAAAAATGGTTCTTTTCATGAGACATTTTAAAAGATTTAAATATGCATCTCCAGCAGAGCTTGTGTATACCAATTTTGCTGTAATTTTTTCTTGGTCAAACTCTTAAGTTAGGAAGTAGAATAATTTCTGATTCTCTGTACCATTGGTTTGTAATATGACCCATTGATCGGAACATCAGTGGTTAAATGGGTCACAACTGTAATAATAGTGAGTTTATACTTGGTTCTGTCATGTGGGCTTGAGCTTTCCGCTTAAAACTTGGAACAGGGCCAAGGTATACCAAAGTATACTATAATCTAGAATGAAGAATATATAAATGGATTTTTTAAACAGAATTAAGATTTTGATATGCTGATGAATGCATTATGCTTTGAAATTTATTGAATTCCATTATTTCTGATTGTCCAGGTGCTTGAACAGGGCTAGCAAGATGCTCTTGCTATAGATATTCAATAGAGTTATAGAGGCATTAAGGATTTTCAGCAATTCATGCATCTTTCGGGACATTCTTTATCTATAGCCTATTATATAATGTTTGATTTTATCGGAGTTGTACATAAATCATAGAATGACATTTCAATTCCAACTTCAGAATCGATTTTTGTCTTTGGTCCAACTTTAATTTTTATCTGAAATGATGAAATATTTTGGCAATCTTTTGTAAGTTTGTTGTACTTTCTTGGTTTAAACTTTAGATTGCCTAGCTTAACTCTTTACCAAACAACAAAACTTTCGACTGGTCCAGACTGAAAGCATTTCCAGAAAACAAAATATTTATTGCTCAAATTATGAAATCTGTCATTGAAAGGGTAGAAAACATTGTGGGAAAAGGAGAAAATGCCGGCAACCAGCATTTTCTCCTTCTCCCACAATATTTTCTGAAGTCGTTTTCCTTGGGATTGTTGAAACTTGGGATAGTGTGGTAAAAGGTAAACTGTTACTGTAGTTGCTTCTGTGATAGGTAAAGACAAGATCATGCTGCAATAATATGGGCAGTTTGATCTTCAATCTACACTGGTTGATTGATTGTTTGATTGATTGATTGATTGATTGTGTTTCACACCGTTTTCACATTATTTCAGTTATATCGCAGATGCCAGTGCACATATACAAGCTTTCCTGGAGTTGCCTTTACCAGTACTCCTCACAATATTCTTTCCAAGCAACTGGCTGCTTTCCTTTATAACCATGGTCGAATCATTAGTCAGCCGTGACAGAGAATGAATCCTGATGCAATGACTATATCTATCCTCGGAAAGAAATTGGCTGAGGTGGAGATTGAAACCAGGAACCTCCTGATCTCAAGTCCTGTACTCTACAAACTTAGCTACTGGGGCTCGGCTACACTGTGGATAATAATTTGTGAGATATTCGGACAAAACAAGCCTGCCATTTTAAATATTCAGGGGGTGGGAGTTACAGACTTGAAACTTTAATCTTGAATCAAGTTCATTTTTTTACATGTCTTTTGACTGGACTTGCGAACAAAATATATTTTTTTCCAAATAGGTTAAAGGTTTCATCGAATTGTCGGAATGTTTGACTTATTAATATCAAATTTTAAGTTATAAACTGCTTGATTTTGGGTTCAAGAGCAAGGTCACAAGGTCAAGTTATTTAGAATTTTTCTAGGAGTACAGAGCGTTGGCCTCGTAACCATAAGGTCCCTTGATCAATTCCTGCAAGTGGGTGTCAACTTTGGCACTTTTCATTGACCCACACACTTGGGGCGAGTACTGGTGTAGTTTCCAGGAAGCAGAATTGAGAGAGATAAACACGTGTATAAGTTGCCATAACTTGTTTCTCAATCGATGTAAAATAAACAAGTTTAAACTAATACTACAGAAATCACAATTTTTGTCATATCATAATGACACTTTGTCTAAATGTTTGTCTCCTGTAGGCTCATCACCAGATAATAATACACTCCCATGAACTCTTTACCAGTCAACAAGATTTCAGGTTAATCTGCATTGAAAGCACTTGCAAAAACCTTGTGTGCATTCTAGAGACAAGATTTTCAGTCTAATGTCTATGTAAGTTGGTCAAAATGTTTGTCTTCACGATACCTTTGCTAACTTTGAAATTGAGTTATGTAGGGTCAAAAAGTAGATCACAGGGACAAATCTGAAAAAACCTTGCCTTCATTCTAGGGGCCACATTTTTAGTCGGATATTCATGAAACTTAGTCAGTATGTTTGTCCTAAAGATATCTCAGACAAGTTCAAAATTAGATCAGATTAGGTAAAACATTTGGTCACTGGGACAAATCTTAGAAAAACCTCATATGCACTCTAGAGCCCACATTTTGAGTCTGTTACTCATGAAATTTGATCAGATTCTTTGTCTTCATAATATCTTGAACAAATTTGAACTGGGTCATGTTGGATATAAAAAAGTAGGACACCAACACTCATGTTTTTACATCATCACAATCAGGATGTCTTCAACTTTATCAATCCTTTATGACTTAAGTGAGTACTTTAGGGCCAATGGCCCTCTTTGTTTTACTTCTGTTTACTATTTAGAACTTTTTTACTATTTAGAACAATACCATTTTAATTATTTTTGAACAACCAGTGGCAGTTATCAATTAAGAGGGTCTCAGGTGAGGGATAAAGATTCTGTTGGTCTCAATTTTGTAAGGATATAATTATTCCTTCTTTTGAAATTAATTAGAAAAGAGATAAAAACTAATTTCATTGCCATATTTGGATAACTTCAGGACAAATTAAGATACATCAATTTTGTTACAGCACAACGACCCCTGGAGGAAATGGACTTCATAATTATAGTCTGGCCTGAAATTTGCTTAACACTTTACCTGATGACAATATATTGTCCATGTTTAAAGCATTAAAATTTTGTAGATGAATAATTAAATGTGGCTTTTTATGTCCTGAAACGGTAGGAAACATTGTGGAAAAAGTAGATGATGTCTTTCACTACCATTTTCTTCTGTTATGCACAGTGTTTGCAAAAGCCGTCTTTCTCACGTCATAAAAGCACTACATTGTTTTGTAAAGAGTTAGCTCATGACAAAGTGAGGGATATTTTTTTGCTTTGGCAGACTCTTTGGATCAAGATCAGAGTGTACAAGATGTGTAATATGATCTGAGACCAACACTGTGAAGTTTGCAGTCACAGATTCTTGCCAAAATGATTCCTCGTATTGCACATTTTTTCAGCAATTAGCCTTGAAACTTGTAAACTGTTTGCCGCGAAATCCCGGCTTTTAACAACCTAGAGCAACAAAGCTTTTGCTGGTAACCAGCAATTATGCCTTTTCCAACAGTGTTTTCTACTAAATCAGACAAAATTCGAACAACTCACCAACATTTTTCATTTCGTCTGCAATTGCTGTCAATTTGGACGAATATAAAATTGTGTGATTTGGGAAAGAGTTGAAACAATCTTGCAGCAGACGACTTTGAGAGAGACTCTTGGAAAAAGTAGATCAAAGTTTTAGCCACATTTGAAAGGATTATGGCGAATTGAGAAATTGCTTATCAAATATGGTTTCCTGGAGACAGAAAAGTCATTTGAAGATCGATAATGTGTTCAAGATTTAACCCTTTACAACACAATCCTGAATAGGAACATGACTGTGATTGAAGCCTTTTGAAACAATGTTGGAAAAGGAGAAAGTGCTGGCAACAAGTTTACGTTGTCGTTGTTTGGTAAAGAGTTAACCCTTTACAAAACAATCCTTGGTTTTTACGACCCAGTGGAAAAAGCCTTGTGAAAACATTGTGGGAAAAAGAGAAAATGCTGGTAACCAGCATTTTCTCCTTTTCCCACAATGTTTTCTACTCTTCTAAATTCCAGGTTCAATTTTTGAGTAACGTTTAATATGTCATCTGCAAATGCTGTCAATTTGGACGAGGCTAAAATTTTGTCGTCTGGTAAAGAGTTAACTCTTTACCAAACAACAAACAGGTACACCTGTTACCACTCCTTACTAAACAACAAAATTTTGGATTTTTCCATATCAAAAGCTTTTGCAGATGCCAAGGTAAATGTGACTGAAAGTGTGGGAATTGTCTTTGTAAAGGGTAGAAAACAGTATTGGGAAAAGGAGAAAATGCTGGTCACCATGAATTTCTCCATTTCCCACAAAGCTTTCTAAAGCCCTCATTCTCTAGTTAAACCTTGGGATCATGTGGTACAGAGTTAAATACAGCTAGACAGTTTGGGGCTTCTGCAAATATGGCTTGTTAATTTAATTCAAAGGCCTTTCTAAGAAAATGCCCTCCAGACTGACATTAACTTTGGACATTTTGAAAACATCTGATGAAGACAGCAAAGCAAGATCAGAGAAATAACATTTTGACAAAGGCAAAAAAATTGAGCCATGCTCTGTGAAAAGGATGCTTAATGTATCTGCAACAAGTATCTATCCAGCCTTTACAGTCCACGAAAGTTTTTGCTATTGGCAAATTTTCTGCAGCTCAAAGGACTAGTGTACATCATGATTCAGTCGGTTGTGAAACAAATTATATTTTGTGGGTCCATAATACTGTTTTGATTTGTGTGGTATAATGCATTATATAGATGCATTAAGCCCATTGTCTCTCCCAAAAAGGGAAAACTTTAATGGATGCTTGTTTACAGGTTGTAAAGAACATTTTGCTATTTCAGGTTGTTGGCTGTTTTTACGCCTTGCCCAATGCCATTGTGAATCACATCCTTAACACTTTACCAGACGATAAAATTTATACATTTTCCAAACGGAAAGCATTTACAGAAGACAAATGTTACACAAAACACAGGAGTTTTTTTTTTTCATAAGGTAGAAAACATTGTGGGAGAAGGAGGAAATGCTGGTTACCAGCATTTCCTCCTTTTCCCACCATGTTTTCAGTATCCTTCCTCAGGGTCGTTAAAAGTGGGGATTGTGTGGTAAAGGGTAAACATGGATAAGTTTTGGCCCTAAACAAGCCAGCAAGCAAACAAACAGATAATCAGAAATCATTTGTTTTCTCTTTGTTTTTCCACAGTATGCTTCGCTTTTTCCTATCAGTGCAACTGTTTGCAAGTGCCTACCACTAAATATGTTGCTTTAACCACCAATATTGATCAGGTTCAGACTGCACAAAATGTCAAGTCTGATCTTTGATCCACATTGCCCATTTGATTCATTTCTTGGAAGAGGCACCTCAAAATTCCTCTTAGTAGAGTTTTTGTTATAGACTGCAAATGTGTGTTGGGTTAATCTATCTCTTTACCAAACAACAAAATTTTAAACTTATCCGAATTGACCGCATTTGCAAATGCAAATTGAACATGAATAAAATGGATAGGATTTGTAGGTTTGAAAACATTGTGGTGGGAAAAAGAGAAAATGCTGGTTACTAGGATTTTCTCCTTTTCCAAAAATATTTCAAAACTGTTCTTCAGGATTGTTAAGACTTGGGATGGTTTGGCATAGAGTTGACTTTCCTAGGGTTGCTATCCCTTGACCACACAATGCCAACTTTTAATAGTCCTGACAGAGAAGGCATTTGAAACATTGTTGAAATAGGGTTAGGGGAACCAGCATTTTCTCCTTTTCCCACAATGTTTTCTATCTCTTGAAAGGAAAAATTTCATCTTATGAGATACATTTGATATAAACATCTGCGAGTGCTTTGAGTTTGGACCAGTCTAACATTTTTATCATTTGGTAAAGAGTTAAAACACAGGGTTGTTTAGTGAAGGTCATAAATTACAAGATTTAAATCCTCATTGCTTGTTTTTGTCATAGCATCAATTAAAAATGAGGCTATTGCAGTGGAAAGTACCGAGTATCTGTGTTTTTACATTATAAATTTAAGACTTATTTTCTGACTCCTTTTCCTTGAGGGTTTTGTATTTTGTTGACCTTGAGACCTGTGTCATACTTTGGCCTGAAGTAATAGGAATCAAAACAGGGATATTTAGATTAAAGGGGCCTATGTAGTTCTTATGCAGTAAACGAAAATTTCTTGTAAAATACTCAAAAATACAACTAGATACATTTTTCTTTGCAATAGTAAACCGTACCATCATGTGCTATTAAAAGATGCAAATCTGCGTGTTTAGATAAATTGATGGATGTTTCGCAAGCGGTAACCCAGTCTGTTTTTGATTACATCAGATAATGATGTCATCATCATGTAATCAACACCAGGTCCTGTTATTGATAATTGTGAGTCCCACAAATCTTTTCAAAACTCTGGCACCAACTCTAGAAATACCTTAAGACGCTATTCTGTTTTGTCTTAAATTTCTTCTTTACTGAAAATTTGCCAGGTAACAGCTTGCTTAATTCAGTGATAAATAAAATTCTAAGTTTGGTGATATCATAAAAATCTGAATAGCTCCCTTTTAAACGAAGGAATTTTTTTGTTTTACAACAGACCACCACATTGTTTCCAATTTATGAGAAATTGTTTTTCGCAAGCATTTTCTCATTTTCCCACAATTTTATCTCATGATCTACAACACTCATATTTCAAAATTTATATCATGTTGACCATCCATATTTCATAAGGATAACCCTTTATCACACAATGCTGAGTTCTAATATCCCTGAGGAAAATGCCTTTTGAAAACATTGTGGGAAAAGGAGAAAATGCTGGTATCCAGCATTTTCTCCTTTTCCCAAAATGTTTTCTACCCTATCAAAGACAACTTCTACCATTTGATCCATGTTTAATTTGTCAGTTGGAAGAGCTTTGGATTTGTGGATTTAGAAAAGTCTGAAATTTTGTCAGGTGGTAAAGGCTTTATCTAAATATCCCTGTTTTGATTCCCTGGTTTGTTGGTAAAACACAGGATTGTTTAGCGAAGGTCATAAATTACAAGATTTAAATCCATGTTGCTTGTTTTTTGTCATAGCATCATTACGAATTAGACTATTGCGGTGGAAAGCACCTACTACCAGTGTTTTTACATTACAAAATAAGATCTATTTTCTCACTGCATTTCCTTGAGGGTTTTGTATTTTGTTGACCTTGAGACCTGTGCCATGCTTTGGCCTCAAGTAATGGGAATCAAAACAGGGATGTTTAGATTAAATCTTTACCAAACGACAAAATTGTAGACTTGTCCAAATTGAAAGCATTTGCAGACAACAAAATAAATGTGGCTCAAAAATTGAAATTTGTTTTGGGAACGGTAGAAAACATTGTGGGAAAAGGAGAAAATGCTGGTTACCAGCATTTTCTCCTTTTCCAACAATGTTTTCAAAAGGCTTCTTTCTCAGGGTCGTTAAAGGTCGGGATTGTGTGGTAAAGAGTTAAAGGGGCTTATTAACGGGAGGTCAGGAATTAACCAGTTACAAATTAGTGCAGTGTTTTAAAGACATTGTATTTTAAAATTAGTTTTTGGCAGCAAAACTAGTTAGTTTGGACAAATCTAAACTTGTGTAGTCTGGTAAAGTGTGTTTTAGTGCTTTAACTCTTTACCAAACAACAAAATTTTGGACTTTGCCAAATTGAAAGCGTTTGCAGATAACAAAATAACTGTTGTTCAAATGATGATTTCTGTAATTGATGGTGTAGAAAACATTGTGGGAAAAGGAGAAAATGCTGGTTACCAGCATCTTCTTTTTACACACTGTTTTCAAAAGGCTTTTACCTCAGAGTCATTAAAACTTGGGATCGTTTGGTAAAGGGTCAGTTACTTTGACATTTGATCTTCTGGCTAGAAATGGATGCCAGTGTGAAGAAATGGAATAAATTATTTCTAATGATGAAAGATTTTTAGGTAAAAGCAATTAATATCATAAAACCGCTGGTTTACCCATCTCTGCACATTCACCCGTAGAGGCCTAAGCAAAACCACTGTTGCTTTTGCATATGGTGTAGATCAAGATCAGTCTGTAAGTTCTGTGCAGTCTGATCTTGAATCTGCACTGTCTACTACTTTGTAATATATTTTGGCCAAAACAACCCTGAAATGGTTATACTGACGCTGATTTTCCTAATTGAAAAAGTTCTTTTTATTAATTCAGAGTTCTATGGGATACTGTCAGTTTACTGACCACAGATCAGTAACATTATACATTTATGGCAAAATATGATGACAAATGAAACATTAATTGTTGCTTACATTATTTATTGCTGAGATATCTTACGATGATATCAGTCAATTTTTTTTACAAGCATCCTAATATTGCTTCTGTAGACAGTGTAGACCATACTGTGCAGTCTTTTCTTTGTCTGGTCTTGTGTAATGCTTTCTAATTATTTTTTTAAATGTTTTGAAAATGTAGGCGTTCCCAATGTCAAGGTCTCTGTCAAAGACTTAAGGTAGTGTACCAGTAATAGAAAACAGCTATTTCCACTATAATATTGTCTTACAAAATTTGCTTTGATTTAAAATGAGTATTATTGTACTACTTTAGCCATGCCACTTTTTCCTTTTCTTCCTTCTTAGAATTATCATTTATAAATCTAAAACCACTATATTCTCATTACAAAGGGAGATAATAATTACCTCCCTTTTCTAGAAACTAACAAAAGTATCAACAAATAATTTCAAGATAGACATCAAAGGAATTTCTGGTTGGTAAAAAATGTGCAAAATTATCATATCAGTATAAATCCTTATTTATCAGCTATCGAGAAATTTTATTCCATGTTGCACTAGAAGCGTTAAGGGTCTAATACCTTAAGATGTCCAATAGATTTAACAGTGTATGCAGTATTAAATGTAAATATCAAATATTAAAAAATGCCCTGGTATCTATGGAGACCCAGCTCCAAATTGTTTGAAACATTATGTACCCAGCCTCAAATTATGGGAAACATTGCTACCCAACTACCCAACAGTATTCATAGTATCTGAAACATTGATTACTAGCGTCAGAGTCACTGTTAGACTGGTATCAGTCCGTTAAATAGAGTATTTTCATTAAAACAAAATCATCAAGTAAAACTGCAAAACAAATACTCTGTGTTCTCAATGTTCTGAATGTCTGTATTTCAGAAGAAGGGCAAATAACAACACATATTTCTGTGAGTTTGCTGTAGTTGTGTACCTTGTTTATTAGAATGACCTAAATGCAGGGCCTGAATGCCAGGCTAAGTCACTGTCTGAGCAATTCAACCCAGTGGCAGTCATTGGTACCAATTAATAGAGATTATCTGTAACTTGAAGACCTTGCACCAGAGTATTTGAAACATTAGCACCAAGAGCCAGAGTATCTGCTGTTTTGATATCCTGTGAAGTCTAGTAGAGACAAGTTTCAAAACTTTAGTGGCAGATAGCTTTTGAAATATGTGACATGAGGTTTATCTGAAAATTTTCACAGAGCATTCAGTAGAGTATCTTAACCCTTTACCACACAACAAAATTTTAGACCTGTCCATATTGAAAACATTTGAAGTGGATGAGGCTGATATGATGAAATATGTCTCTGAAAGAGTAGAAAACATTGTGGGGAAAAAGGAGAAAATGCTGGTTACCAGCATTTTCTCCTTTTCCCACAATGTTTTCAAAAGCAGTCAACTTCAGGGTTGTTAAAACTCGTGATTGTGTGGTAAAGGGTTAAAGACCAAGGTGCCTGTTTTTCCTGGTATGTTTGCTCTCATAAGAGGTGTGGAATTCCTATGCCTGTCTTTTCTGAAATGTCACGAGATGTCCCACGGCAAGTAAGTTCTCAGACAGGGCTTATCAGCTCTGAAAATAGCTTGTAATGGAAATAAATATAAATCAATTCCTTCTAGATTTTGTATTTTACCATTCTACATTGCAGTATGGTAAAAGGAAACATCAGATTAACCTCAGTACATCAAAACTACATAAACTTAAGCACATAGAAAAGTGACTTTTCGTTATCTTGGTTATGGGATATAAATCAGAAATTCCATACTACTGCTTTTTCGAAAAAAAGGAAGATTGAATTTGTAGGACTGAACTGTGATTCGGAGGCAAGATAGACAAAATTCTTTTACAAATGGAGAAATTAGTAAATTTGAGAAATTTCATGATTGTTCACAGTCTTTTGTATGACGGTTGTGATATTTATTAGACAAGAAAATGATTATTTCCGAATATTGAATGTGTAAATTTTACAGGATGTGAACCATTGGGGCACATAGAACATGTACTAAACAGGCACACTAATTCTGGATGTATATTGTAAAACTATTTTGAGGACGAATCTAGCAAAAGTGGCCATGAAAATGAAGTGATCATGTCTTATTTTATTTCTGAAGAGGTCTGTCTCATTTATTTAGTACATCTATAGGTTAAAGCAAGGGCAATTAGAAGAAATATTGAATCAATTTTGTCAGAAGTGTAGCTGGCACTTCGTGATAAGAGTAAATACAGTGTTTCAATGGCTGTCAGTTTTACAGTGACACTTGTGCAAATTGGGGTTTCATTTAATTTTCTGCAGTACAGAACTATGTCTTATTTGTGCAACTTTCTGTCACAAGGTTTCACCTAGTCTGCAATTCTCAGGCGAGATAGATCTATAATTATTGGTTGCCATTTTACTTCATACGGAACTATTTTTTTGTAACCACACTTTAAATGCTCAATACTTTCCCATATGATAATTATAGACTCGTCCAAAATGGAAAGCATTTGCAGGCAACAATTATAGTATGGCTCAAAAGATGATATCTGTCTTTGAAATGGTAGGAAACATTGTGTTAAAATGCTGGTGACCAGCATTTTCTCCATATCCCACAATGTTTTCAGGAGCCTTCTTCCTTGGGATTATTAAATGTCAGGATGTTTACTATCATTTTCTCATTTTCCCTTGTGTTCAAAAGCCTTCTTCCTCAGAGTGGATAAACTCTGGGTTTTGTAGTAAAGGCTCAATAAGCCCCTTGTAGTACCAAGCTTTTAGAAATAGTGTTGGTAATGCAGCAATCACTTTTTATAAGCTTTTGCCTCTTGTGGGAAAAGGAGAAAATGCTGGTAACCACAATTTTTTCTCCTCTATCAAGGACAAATTCCTCCATTTGATTCCTCTTGATTTGTCGTCTGCAAGTGCTTTCAATCTGGAGAAGTCTAAAGACTTGGTCAGACCGGCTAACGGATATGTAACGGAGGGAAAACGGACAAAAACATGCAGAATTTGGTTATCCGGTGACAAAATTCATCTCCTCTGCCGCTCAAGGCTCACGCAATCGGTGTGTGGAGCAAAGAAGCCACACAATGACTGCATGAGTATCGCACATTTAACGGAAAAAACGCACGTTTACCGGATATGTACCGGATAATAAACGGTCTATTAATGGATATCACCATACGAGTAACGGACTTGTACCGGATAAAACGGAAGTGCAACACATGAGAACCGGACAAAATGTTCTTCCAACGTACGATGAACGAAAATGTACCGAACACCAACATACGAGGAACGTACCGGTCACTTGACATGCCGAGGGTATAAATAGTCAGATGCATCCAAAGTCTATCATTTGCATGTCTCTGTCCATTTTGTCCGGTGGAAATTTTTTAACATGCTCAAAACTTCCCACCGGACGGAACGGACATCACAGGACGTCGCCGGACAAGTAGCGGATTCACCGGATAAGAAACGGACATAAAGCGGATACGAACGGACACGAACGGATAAAATGATTTTTATCCATTACTCGTCCGTTAGCTCGGTGTGACCAAGCCTTAAAATTTTGTCATTTGGTAAAGGGTTGAAATAGCATATTGTTAAAAAATATTTTCCAGAAACACATTGGACAATGGAAATTGCAACAATTTGGGTCGTATTTCAGGACTGTAAATGTCTGTTGGGCTGTTTTGGTACTATAAGGATTAACTCTTTACCAAACAACAAAATTTTAGACTGGTCCAAATTGAAAGCATTTGCAGACAACAAAATTGTGACTCAAAAATTGAAATTTGTTCTGGGAAGGTTGGAAAACATTGTGGGAAAAGGAGAAAATGCTGGTTACAGCATTTTCTCCTTTTCCCACAATGTTTTGAAAAGGCTTCTTTCTGAGAGTCAGGAAAACCAGGGGTTGTTTGGTAAGAAGTTAAAATAGCATATTGTTACAAAATATTGTTTATTTGAAAGACAGCTGTAGATGATAAAACAACATGTCTAGACATAAAAATTTTAACAAATTCAATTTTTAATCCCTTAGGATGATAGGTAAAATTTTACCCATTACCAGACGGTTCTGTGGTATAATGACTCTGAGAAAAGAGGCTTTTTAAAACGTTGTGGAAAAAAGGAATGCAATGCTGGTAACCAGACAAAGAGAAATCTTATCATTTGAACCATTATGTCTCCCCCCGTCAGGGTCGGGAGACATATTGTTTTTCCCCGTGCGTCCATCTGTCCGTCTGTCTGTCTGTCCGTCCGTCACAAATCGTGTCCACTCTATAACTCGAAAACCTTTTAAGATATTTTGATAAAACTTCACATATTTGTAAAGCACCATGAGACAAAGTGTCATGCACAAGAACCATAACTCTGGCTTGTATATTTTTCGAGTTATTTGCCTTTAATTATTTTCCTTTACAAATCGTGCCCGCTCTATAACTCGAAAACCTTTTAAGATATTTTGATAAAACTTCACACATTTGTAAAGCACCATGAGACGAAGTGTCATGCATAAGAACCATAACTCTGGCTTGTATATTTTTCGAATTATTTCCCTTTGATTATTTTCCTTTCTCATTTTACGTACAATTTCGTGTCCGCTCTATAACTCGAAAAATGTTAGAGAAAAATGACCATTATTTCAGTTATAAATTGCCTTGGTGACATATCAATCCTTCTGACACCAAAAAGGGGGGGGGGAGACATCTGTTTTTTGTAGAAAAACAAGTTCTAGTTTTTACCAGCATTTTCTCTTTTATCCCCCACAATGTTTTCAAAAATGTTTCTTTATTAGGGTTGTTAAAACTGGTGATCTTTTGGTAAAGGGTTAAAAGGTGAAAGAACTGGACCCAGCTTAAGATGCTTTTGATCTTGATCTATATTGTCTAGTGAAGGGGATTGAGCTTCAGTGATGTTACAGTATACATGACTGTATTAACTTTGTTTTATAAAAATTTGGTAAAACCCCAGAGGTAGATTCATAAACCATCTAGAGTCTTTTTTTTTGTATTTATGGGAATCAGTTTTGCTTATAAATGAGAAACCCATCTGTGTTCAATCAAAATGTTTAAAAAGATGTGGAAAACGATCTTGAAGCCACTCAATGTTCAGAGTGCAATAAAAATAATTCCAATCTGCAAATTCAAAGATTGAAAGCAAGTGGTTTGCATCAAGTTTAATGTTTTCTAAGTGGCCAAGCTGTTTTGTGGGGGTTTTGAGCTGTAAGCAATTACTTCTGTAACACCTTTGGATTCTCTCAAAGTGGGTGCATCTATAACAGGCATTTTTGGACACAAGAACTGTTAATCCTGCTTAATAACTAAAATGAAACTTTCAAGCCGATAGTATAAACACAACTTTTGCTATTGCAAAGGTATTTTTGCTAGATAGATATCTCCTTATCGGACAGTGTAGATTCAAGATCAGACTGCATGTTTTGTGCAGTCTGATCTTGACCTACACTGTCTGCAAAAGGTCTGTGAGTCCCGCCTAGTAGTCTAAGGGTTAATATTTGGCAGAGAAAATTGGAACTTGAACAGGCTTTGTATTCAACTCTTAACTCTTTACCAAGTGACAAAATACTAGACTTGTCCAAATTGAAAGCCTTTGCATAAGGCAAATTGAAAGTGGCCCAAATGATGATTTCTCTACTTGAAAGGGTAGAAATTATTGTTTGAACAGAAGAAAATGCTGGTTACCAGCATTTTTCTCCTTTTCCAACAATGCTTTCAAAAGCCGTCTTCTATAGAGTTGTAAAATCACAAGGTTGTTTTAACTCTTTACCACACAACAAACATTTGAACTCGCCAAAATTGAAAGTATGTGCAGACGACCAGATCAATGTAAGTCATACGATGATCTCTGTCTTTGATAGGGTAGAAAACATTGTGGGAAAAGGAGAAAATGCTGGTTACCAGCATTTTCTCCTTTTCCCACAATGTTTTCAAAAGCCTTTGTTGGTTACCAGCATTTTCTCCTTTTCCCACAGTGTTTTCAAAAGTCTTCTTCCTCTGGATCGTTAAAAGTCGTCATTGTGTGGCAAAGGGTTAAACATTTACGAAACAGGCTCAAGTTTTAACTACTGTAAGAAAGAAGCCTTTTAAAAAAATTGTGGGAAAAGGAGAAAATGCTGATAACCAGCTTTTTCTTCTTTTTCCACAATGTCGTCTCTGGTATCAACAACAAATTCAAATAGTGGAACTAAATTTAATTTGTTTGTCTGCAAAATATTTTCAATATAAATGAGACTGAGATTTTGTCATCTGGTAAAATTTTGTCATCTGGTAAAGTAAGAATGGTTGATGTCCAATATCCATTTCTTGCTAGAATCTTGCCAAAACTATTTTGGAAATATTTAGGATTTGTTCTTGTAATGGATTTGTTTTTCTTTAAACTGAAATTGTCTGGTTCATTTTGTTTAGTGCTTTAAGGTTAAATTTTCTCCTGCCTTTGTTTTTTAATATAAACCTAATCATTTTATCTCTGGAAGTTTATTACATGAAAGAAATCCCAAAATGGAAGTAAACATTTCACCCCTTGCTAATGACTGTTTTGTTAAACAGTCAAGGAATTCTTGAAAACATCGAAGAAAAAGCAGTAGTTGCTTGTACCATGCAATTTTTCCCTTTTCCAAAGTGTTTTTAGCTCACCTGAGCACAACGTGCTCAAGGGGAGCTTTTAGGATCACCCAGTGTCCGTCGTCTGTCGTGCGTCATCAACAATTATTTAAACATCATCTCCTCCTAAACCGCTGCGCCAATTTGGACCATACTTGGCTGGAATGTTCCTTGGGAGGTCCTCTTTAAAAACTGTTCACAGAATTTGATTTCATCAAAAACTCTGGTTGCCATGGCAACCAAATGGAATTTTCTAAGAATTCTTTAAAAATCTTCTCCTCTTAAACCACTGGTCAGATTTTGAAATAATTTCACAGAGATGTTCCTTGGGTGACCCTTTTTAAAAATTGTTCGCAAAATTTTGATCCATCGAGAAACATGGCTCTGGTGACTGGGGGCTACTTGCACTATACAGATATGAAGAAATTCTCAAAAATTCTTCTTCTCTGAAACGGCTGGTCAGATTTTGAAATAATTTCACAGAGATGTTTCTTGGGTGAGCCTTTTCAAAACCTGTTCGCGAAATTTTGATCCGTCAAGAATCATGGCTCTGGTGACTGGGGGCTACTTGCACTATACGGAAATTAAGAAATTCTTAAAAATTCTTCTTCTCTGAAACGGCTGGTCAGATTTTGAAATAATTTCACAGAGATGTTCCTTGGGCGACCCTTTTCAAAAATTGTTTGCAAAATTTTGATCCGTAAAGAAACGTGACTCTGGTGACTTGGGGCTACTTGCACTATACGGCCATGAAGAAATTCTTAAAAATTCTTCTTCTCTGAAATCTCTGGTGACTCTTTTCAAAAATTGTTTGCAAAATTGTGATCTGTCAAGAAACATGGCTCTGGTGGTGGTGGCTATTTGCACTATAGGGACATGAAGAGGAATTTCTTAATTATTCTTCTCTGGAACGGCTGGTCAGATTTTGAAATAATTTCATAGAAATGTTCCTAGGTTGACCCTTTTCAAAAGTTGTTAGGGAAATTTTTATCCGTCGATAAACAACAGCCAATTGTTGGCACCTGCATGTGGTGCTCTTGTTCAACTTATGTTTTTAGTCACTATCGAGCATGTGCTCTTCTTCAAGAAATTGTCCTTGGGTGATCTATCCAGAAATTTATTTGCAGAATTCTGATTCATCAAAATCATTGCTGTGGTGATGATTGTAGGGGTAGTGACAGATTTTGAAACGACTTTTACAGGTGACCTTTTCAAAATTGCTTGGCAAAATAATGATTTTGTTTCCAAAGTTTCAATACCTCAAAAGAAATTGGCTATGGTCCTCTCAAAAATTCAGGTGAGCGATCCAGGGCCATCTTGGCCCTCTTGTTACATTTTTCCAAATTGTTTTTTTCACATTGTAGTCATAGAATTGTCTGAATCCTTGTAGATTATCAGTTTTTCACATGGTTTCAGGAATTTGTAAATCAGTGGTTTTGTTAACTCTGTGAAAGGACAAAATTTTAAAGCTTTATCATATTGAGGGCATGTACAGACAACAATTAAAAGTGGTTCAAATAATGAGAACTTGTCTTTAAAGGGTGGAAAGCATTGCTGGAAAAGGAGAAAACAGCTGGTTACCAGCATTTTTTCCTTTTCCCAAAATGATTTCAGAAGCCTTCTTTGTCAGCCTGGTTTGAACATGGAATCATTTGGAAAACAGTCAAAAAGAAGACAAGGTTAGGGATAAGCCTAAAAGCCATTGTTTTTTTTTTATGTCATAAATCAGAAGATTGTAAAGCATTGGGGCATTAAGCTCTGTTTTCCTTGTCATGGATAGGAGGATACTGTTAGTGCACTTGGCATTTAGTGGTACATCGATGTATTTTACTTGAATGATCAGTCAAAAGTTAATTTTTTTTTATCAGTTCATAGAAAGCTAGATATAACTTCAGTTGGCCTTATGGACAATATGGGTCAAGATTAAAGCCTATGTTCACCAAATATTCTCTATTCAGTTTTAATTCTATTATCAAAAGACTTAATATGACCATGAGATAGGCTGTTTTAACTAAGGGGATGACTGACTGGTTGATTGAATGGTGTGTTACACCACTTTCAACATTATTTCAGTCATATCATGGCAACAGCTGACATGTTCATGCATTTTCTGGGTTTCAACCAGCACTAGGCTAGGACTCTGAAGTGTCTTTCCACTATTAGTAGGTCACAGGGTCGATATTGGGTCATGTTGGGTGAAAAAAAGGTCACTAGGTCAAATCTGAGAAAATCCTTGTGTGCACTCTAGAGGCCACATTTTCTGCCTGATACTCATGAAACTTAGTCAGAATGTTTGTTTTAATGATATATGGGACATATTTAAAATTGGGTCACTTCAAGTCAAAAAGTAGGTCACTGGGCAAAATCAGAATATTTGTCTTATTGATATGATAAAAAATAGGTCACTAACACTCGCCATAACCAGGATCTCTTCAGCTTTATCTATCCTAGATGACTTTACTTTGGCTAGTGCTTTAGGGCTAATGGTTCTCTTGTTTACCTTTGTACCAGCTTATTCTATTTTCTATACCAAATAAAACATAAAAAAGGGTATTTAAATATTGGAGAAGTGTTTAAATCGCTCACTCATCTACAAGTTGTTGACACAGTAATTCCCTAGTTATGTGTGACTATAACAGTAGGCCATCCATTGATACATCATTTGTTAGAGAGGGATGATGTTAACTGGTAAATTATTGGTCAATTTTACATAATGAAGCAATAAAAATGCCAAATAGTTGTCTGGGAATGTCTGTAGCTCTCAACGGAATTCTCCATAGCTTTTAGAAAAGTTGACAGTTACATGAATTTGTTACAGGAAAGTATGGCACTAGTAGGCCAAATCTTTGCTTTAACTCTTAACCAAATGACAAATTTTTGGACCAGTCCAAATTCAAAGCATTTGCAGATGACAAAGTAATTGTATTTTAAATTATTTGATATGCCTTTTGAAGGGTAGAAAACATTCTGGAAAAAGGAGAAAATGCTGGTCACCAGCATTTTCTTCTTTTCCCAGAATATTTTTTAACCTTTATTCATCAAGGTCGTAAAAACCTGGGATTGTGTGGTAAGGGCTAATTCTTGACAAGACAGTAAACTTTTAGACTTGCCAAGTTGTAAGCATTTGCAGACAAGAAACTAAAATTGGCTCAGGTAGTTTGGTTTGCCTATAAAAGAATAGAAAACTTTGTGGGAAAAGGAGAAAATGCTGGTTTCCAGCATTTTCTCCTTTTTTCCACAATGGTTTCAAGAACTCTTTTGCTGTTTCTTTAGGGTCTTCTAAACTTGGAATTCTTCAGTAAAGATTTTATATATGTTAAAATAGTCATGCTTGGATGTTACCCTTAACCCTTTGAGCTATAAGTAAATAAATTAAGCATTTTCGGTCATTAAAAAAAACAAAGAAACCACACTGTTGATGCTACATTGGCAAGAACATCTGACAAAATATCCAACAGTGAATATTTAAGATAGACAACTTATTTTATGGTATCTTTTTTGGTCTACATTGTCTTAGAAGCAAATGATAGATGCGGTTAATGTATTGAATTCCTTTACCACACAAAATGTTTTAGATTTGTCCTTCACAGTTAATGGCATTTGCAAACTTAGAATTAAGTGTCATTCATTTATTAATGGAAGTTTTTTTGAAAAGTTGAAAACAATGTGGATGAAGGAGAAAATGCTCACTCCTTTAGGGATAAAGGTAACTGTTATAAAGGCGCCATTCGTGGTTCATTATCAGAATACCTTGTGCTTAAATTCCTTCCAAATACAGTTACAGTGTAACACAGACCTCCAACGAGGTTCTCATTTTGAAACTCCAAGTATTTTTACTAGACTTTTATTACATGAGAATGTTTTAGTGGTATACATAATCATTTAAGTTTTGTCCTGTGTATTATTTTTCCTCAAATCTACCATTCATACCAAAAACTAGCCAATGAAACTACTTGTTATATATTTAGACATATCACATAAATCCAGCTTTTGATATTGTTTCTGTCAAATGTTTTATCTCTATAGAGGCCATTATTTGAAGAAATCTTAGTTGAATGAGGTCTAAAAGTTTGGAAACTTAACCCCTTAACATACAATCCCTACTTTAACGACCCTGGGGAAGAACTCATAAAATGGTAACTAGCATTATCTCCTTTTCCAACAATGTTTTCTGCCATTTCAATGACAAACTTGATTTTAACTTCGAATTATTTGTTGTCTGCAAATGCTTTCAATATTGATGAGTCTAAAGTTTTTGTCATTTGATAAATAGTTAAAAATGAGTCCTTCTATTGGTATAAACAAGGGTGACAACCTACGTCATAGCAGAGGTGTCAGAATAGCCGCCATTTTGTGCTCAAAGTGCAGATTAATTACTTTAAAAAGATATATGTATCTAAAATTTACTTAGAATACCCACTTCATCTGGTGACGGTAAATATATTTGTCCTATTCGTGAAATCAAAATGCCATGAAACAATGTTGTAGCTCTAAACACTTCAACACAATTATTCTTAACGGCATTGTCAACAGTCTAATTATAAATAGATATCGGGTACATTTCTGCAGAAAATTGTGCGGAGGTAATTGCAAAATCAACGAAACTAATGAACAAAATATTAATGTATACTAACGAAGAAAGTTTTCAGGTACCATATGCACTGCTTTGTTTGGACAGATCTTCAATAACAATAATGTACAAGCTGAAAAACTTACCTTTTAAAACGAAAGTGGCGGATTTAAAATGTGTCCGATGACGTATGCTATGACGTAGGTTGTTACCCCAGATAAAACTAGTTCATAGTGTCAGTGTTTACCAAGCTGGTCTGAATGATTATACCAGATTTCAAATCATTCTCAGCCTATCTCTGTTGACCAAAGATGACCAAATTTGAATTTTCACTTGATTTTACTTATGTTAAGTGAGTAATTAGGATCCTTGGGGTTCTCTTGTATTGTTGTTTGGTTACCATGACAATCAGGGTTTTTTTTGTCAATCAATTTCATTAAGAACTTTGGTTTATTAAAATGCATGGAGAGCTTCTAAAAATGTTCATCAAGGGCTGTCAAATAGCTTTGATGGGAAAAAAAAGCTGTTTTCAGACATGGATGTTGCCAGACAGAAGGACATTTTGCAATTATATTAACTCTCTATAAAGCAATCCCGGGGTATAACGGAAGAAACCTTTTGAAAACACTGTAGGAAAAGGAGAAAATGCTGGTAACCAGCATTTTCTCCTTTGCCCACAATGTTTTCTACCCTTTTACAGACTAATCTCACATTAGCCACATTTAGCCAAATTCACCTTATTATCTTTAAATGCTTTCATTATGGACAAGTGATAAAGGGTTAAGTCTTTACAAGATGACACAATTTTAGACTTGTATTAATTGAAAACATGGTATACAAAAAAATTCAATATATTAAAATGATGGGATTTGTCTCCTTTAAGGTAGAAAACGTCATGAGAAAAGTGGAAAGTACTGTTCAGCAGCACTTTCTCTTTTTTCTATAAATGTTTACAAAAGCCATCTTCCCTTGGGTTGTTAAAGCATGTGTTGTACAAAGTGAATAATAACAAGAATTACAGTTGGCAGTGGGATACTTTGAGCTTCCCTGACCTTCTTGGTATGGTTGTCTATATATGATGTCTATCTCTGCATCTGACATGTAGAAAATACCCACTTGACAAAAACAACAAGAATGTGAGCACGGTGGATATGATAAAAAGAGGGAGAGGCAGTTACATATGTTGACACTGTAAGGACTTACAGCTTACCTGAGCAAAAGGCACTCATGGTGAGCTTTTGTGATTGTACTATGTTAGTCATATGTCATCCTGCATGCATGCAGGCATGCATGCTCTAAAGGCCACATTTTCAGTCCAAAACTCTTGAAAATTGTTCAGAATGTTTCAGAAAGTAGGTCACTGAGACAAATCTTAGAAAAACCTTGTATGCACTCTAAAGGCCACATTTTCTATCCAATTTTCATGATTGTTGGTTAGAATTTTTCTTGACAATATCTTGGATAATTTTGAAAATTGGTCATATCAGGTCACTTGGACAAATCTCAGACAAACCATGTGTGCACTTCAGGGGTCTCAATTTCAGTCAAATTCTCTTGAAAGTAGGGACTGCACTTATCTGAACAAATGACACACTCTTGTTATATTCTTACATTGAGAAAACAATTCCTCTTACGCACACTGAGTATGTGTTTTACATCATCACCACCAGGATTTCTTCAACTTTATTGATACCAGTTACTCAGGTGAGCACCTTAGGGCCAAAGGTCCTCTTTTTAGCTCACCTGAGCACAACATGCTCAAGGTGAGCTATTGTGATCGCCCTATGTCTGGCGTCCGTTGTCCGTCAACAATTTCTTTAAACATCTTCTTCTCCTAAACCACCGGGGCAATCTTGATGAAACTTGGCAGGGATGTTCCCTAGGTGAAGCTCTACCAAAGGTGTTCAAAGAATTGAATTCCACCCTTAACTCTGGTTGCCATGGCAACAAAAAGGGAAAAAAATGCAATATCTTTGAAAATCTTCTCCTCTGAAGCTAAAAGGCGTAGAGCTTTGATATTTGGTATGTAGCATCTCCTAGTGGACCTCTATCAGGTATGTTCATATGATGCCCCTGGGATGAAAACTGGCCCCGCCCCGGGGGTCACAAGTTCGAACATAGGAACAAAGAAGGAAATATTTAAAATTCTTCTTCTCAGAAACTGGAAGGCATAGAGCTTTGATATTTGGTATGTAGCGTCTCTTAGTGGACCTCTACCAAGTTTGTTCAAATAAACCTGCTGGGGTCAAAACTGGCCCTGCCCTGGGGGTCACAAGTTCGAACATAGGAGCAAAGAAGGAAACTTTAAAATTCTTCTTCTCTGAAAATAGGAGGCGTAGACCTTTGATATTTGGTATGTATTATCTCCACATGGACCTCTACCAAGTTTGTTCATATGATGCCCCTGGGGTCAAAACTAGCCTCACCCCGGGGGTCACAAGTTCGAACATAGGTACAAAGACGGAAAACTTTAAAATTCTTCTTCTCTGAAACTGGAAGGCGTAGAGATTTGATATTTGGTATGTAGTATCTCCTAATGGACCTCTACCAAGTTTGTTCATATGATGTCCCTGGAAACAAAACTGGCCCCGCCTCAGGGGTCACAAGTTCGAACACAGGAACAAAGAATGAAAACTTTAAAATTCTTCTTCTCTGAAACTGGAAGGTGTAGAGCTTTGATATTTGGCATGTAGTATCTCCTTGTAGACTTCTACCAAGTCTGTTCAAATAAACCCGCTGGGGTGAAAACTGGCCCTGCCCCGGGGGTCACAATTTCGAACATAGGAACAAAGAAGGAAAACTTTAAAATTCTTCATCTTTAAAACTGGAAGGCGTAGAGCTTTGATATTTGGTATGTATTATCTCCTAGTGGACCTGTACTAAGTTTGTTAGCCCACCGGAGCACAACATGTTCAATGAGTTTCGAAAATGGGTCACCTGCAGTCATAAACTAGGTCACTAGATCAAATTAAAGAAATACCTTGTGGGCACTCTAGAGGCCACATTTCTTATTCATTTGACCTGAAATGTGGTCAGAATGTTTTTCTTTATGAAATCTGTGATGACTTTGAATTTGGGTCACTTTGGGTCTTAAGGTCACTAGGTCAAAGAAATACCTTGTGGGCACTCTAGAGGCCATATTTTTCAACTCAATTGACTTGAAAATTGGTCAGAATGTTTGTCTCGATGAAATCTTGGATGAGTTTAAATTTGGGTCACCTGGGGTCATAAACTAGGTCACTTGGTCATGTTAAGGAAATATATTGTTGGCACTCTAGATGCCACATTCATTGCTCAATTGACTTTAAAGTTGTTCAGAATGTTTGTCCTGATAAAATTCCACATGAGTCTGAACTTAGGTCACCTTGGGTCATAAACTAGGTCACAAGGTCAAATTAAAGAAATACTGTGTGGGCACTCTAGAGGCCACATTTATTGCTCAATTGGTTTGAACATTGGTTGAAATGTTTGTCTTGATGAAATCTAGGATGATTTCAGAATTGGGTCACCTGGAGTCATAATATAGGTCACAAGGTCAAATTAAAGAAATACCGTGCAGGCACTCTGGAGGCCACATTTCATGCTCAATTGACATGAAAATTGGTCAGAATGTTTGTCTTGATGAAATATCGAATGAGGTTGAAATTGAGTTATAAACTAGGTCAGTAGGTCAAATTAAAGAAATTTATTTGGGCACTCTAGAGGCTACATCTATTGCTCAATTGTTCAGAATGTTTGTCTCGATAGACTTTATGATGAGTTCTAAATTGGGTCATGTGGGTTCATAAACTAGATCACTTGGTCAAATTAAAGAAAAATCTTGTGAGCACTCTGGAGGCCACATTTATTGCTCAATTGACTTGAAAAATGCTGAGAATGTTTGTCTTGATAAAATCTAGGATGAGTTCAAAATTGGGTTACCTAGAGTCATAAACTAGGTCACTAGGTCAACTTACAGAAATTCCGTATGGGCTCTAGAGGCAAAAAATCTTGCTCAATTGACCTGAAAATTGGTCAGCATGTTTGTCTTGATAAAATCTTGGATGAGATCAAAAATTGGGTCACATGGGGTCATAAACTAGGTCACTAGGTCAACTTATGGAAATTCCTTGAGGGCGCTTTAGAGGCCACATTTTAAGCTCAATTGACCTGACAATTAGTCAGAGTTTCAATTATGACCCTGGAGTGAAATTTTGCCTATTGACTCAGGTGAGCGATCCAGGGCCATCAGGCCCTCTTGTTTCTATTTGCCATCTTGATCTCAATGCATGATTTGTTTAGCTATATCTGTAGTATTCACAGTTTTTGCTATACAATTATCAAATGAAATGCATTTAGTAATATCAGAACTAAATTGTTACTCAAGCATTATGTTTGGATGAATAAGTAAAAATGAAACGATTTGCAGACAACATTTCAACCAACCTCAAATATGAGATTTGCCTGTATAGGCCTTGAAAAAATTATAGGAAATGGAGAATTTAATGCTGTTTACCAGCATTTTCTCTTTTTCCAATGATGTTTTCACAAGCCTTCAACCCAAGGGTGTTAAAATCCAGTATTGTATGGAAATGGTTAGTGGACACAATGACAGATTTCTGAAAGCCTGAAGACGTGTGAAGTTCTTTACAGCCTTAGGGGAAAATATCAAGGCTGCTTGTACTTTTTTTGAGTTTGTTGATTTACCATGGTTTTCTTCGAAGTCGGAATTCATCATTTGAGTTACATTTATTTTGTCGTCTGCACATGCTTTGAATTTGGTCTAGTCCAAAAATTTGTTGTATGGTAAAGAATTTAGGTACACAAAGTGGCAACTTCTGAAGGAAAAGGATTTTTTTTTTCTACTTGTAATTTGGAAAACAAGCAATTGCTACTTTTTCTTTAATATTTTCTAAAAACTAGCTAGTGTGAGCACATAAAAGTTATTCTTGGGTTAAAGATGGAAGTCTTGAGGATTGGAATTTTTTTATGTCAGTATTCCAAGTTACGTCAACGGAATCGCTAAATGAAATTCGGGAAATCTGTATCATGACTCGAAATGTCCACTGGGAAATATTTTGGCAGTTTCCGTGTCACTCTGAAATTTCTATGATTACAATTAATTAACGCAAGTTTAATAAACTTGACAATTTTTAGACAGTTGAAGAGAAATGTGGAAATTAACTTCATTTATTATGATTTTTCCATCAAAAAATAGAAATTAGTTCTTGCACCAAGTGATGATTATGCAATTCTTTAGAATTTAGATGTGAAAAAGGAGGGTTAATGCATCTCCATGACGCATTATACCAAGTCAGCACATAATTATGGTTACATAAAAACTATTTTGTCCAACAACCGACTAGAATTGGTCCTTTGACATGCAGAAATTTTCACAATAGCAAACACTTTCAATCCAGGTCAGACAACTCAGACTGCTTAGGCTGACCTGGGTTGATACTTTATGCAGATGCATCTAACCCCATTTTCACAGAGCCTGGCTCAAATGGTTAAAGATCTGAGAGGCACTTGCTTCTTTTTGTCTATAAACTGTAATTTTGACAGTTTAACCTGTAGACAGAATCTTGGAACATACGATATTGCCAATTATAGTAATGAATCCCTGGGATGATACTAAGGCACGATCTGTTTTGGTTTTGCTAATAGTGTAAATCAAGATCATATTGCATATGATTTGCAATTGATCAAATTATGGAATTTCTTGTTGATGGGATTGAAAGCATTATAGGAAAAAGTACTGGTTACCATCTTTTTACCTTCTTTTTTTGGTGTAGCTTAATGTGCTGGCATTTGACATACTTTTGGTACTGATGACAAATGAATAAATGGAAATTTGTGATTGGTCAAAGATGTAGATAGATATGGCTATTTTAAGGGAAATTTGTGATTGGTCAAAGATGTAGATAGATATGTCTATTTTAAGGGCCCCTGCCTATTTGCTGGCAAATTTTGAAGATATCTCTTGTTTCTTATTCCATGCTTGATTTTGACAATATAAAGTATGGCAATTTTTTGCCTTCGTGTTAGCTTTACTGGCTGAAAGACAGTGCAGCTTTTCTGATGATGTGGTTTCTGTCGTCCATTATGACCGTCTGTCCTTCCCTTAGTCTTTTTCTTGTTTACATGATAAAGTGTGCATTTGAGATCGGATTTTTGTGAAGCTTGCACAGTTTGTTTATCTCATCAATAGCTTGAATCCTATCGTTTTTTAAATAAATATGCGTATCAGTATAGGAAAAGTAATCATTAGAAGTTGAAAATTTCCATGTCTTGTTTACGCGATATAGTCTGCATTTGTGGTTGGATTTTCGTGAAACTTGCAGTTACTTTGTATCATCAACAGCTTGAACCCTATTAATTTGAAAAAAGTCTGACAATCAGTATGGGAAAAGTAGCCATTTGAAGTTGAAAATTTCCATTTCTTGTTTAGGCAATGAAGTCCACAGTGTTGATCCAATTCTTTTGAAACTTGCAAAGATTATTTGGTTCATCGAGGGATTGAACTCTATTAACCCTTTACCACACAATGACGCCTTTTAACACCCCTGAAGAAGAGGCCTTTTGAAAACATTGTGGGAAAAGGAGAAAATGCTGGTAACCAGCATTTTCTCCTTTGCCCACAAAGTTTTCTACCCTATCAAAGAAAAGTTGTGTCATTTGAGCAAATATGAAATTGTCTTCTGCAAATGCTTTCAATTTGGATAGGTCTTAAATTTTGCCGTGTGGTAAAGGGTTAAAAGTGAAGATAATCTAGTAATCATTTTAGGAAAAGCAGTTGTTTGATGACATAGTATTGTTTACTCAACAAAGTTCACATTAATAGTCACATATCTTTTAAATTTTCTAGGGTTGTTTAATACAATGCGCTCTGAAACCCTGTCATATTTAACTGGATTCCAAACAGTTGGTTCTGAGAAATTGAATTTTAATTTATTTCACTATTTGTTCAGTTCACCATGCCTACTTACGCTGTCTTAGTGGGTTCAAGCCCAGTTGCAAGAACATACCCTCTCCAGTTTTTTAGTGTTTTTGTCTTTTTCCTTTTTGCATCGTGAATTCATAATGTATGCTAGCAAATAAATAAAATCACTGCCAGTAGAGCAATTTCAGGCCATCAAGGGCCTCTGTCTAGTCCCTTTGTTCCATGCATGGTTTTATTTTCTCCTCAAAAATCAGTGAACGAATGATAATGATGGGTACAGGAAATTACAAAGCTGTTACAGGACAAGTTATGTCCAATACTGGTTCGCCTCCAAAAAGTGAATTAATGCATTATGGCCATATTGACAGGAATAAAGTGTGACAAGTAATTTTACATTAACCTAAATGCAACACAACTCTCTACCAAATGACTTTATTTTGGACTTTTTCAATATAAAAGGGTTTGCAGATGACAAAATAAAAGTGGCTAGAATGATTTAAAGGTAGAAAATATTTTGGAAAAGGTGAGAAAATGCTGCTTACCAGAATTTTCTCTGTTTTCCAACAAGGTTTTCAGAGGCCCTTTTCCTCAAGGTTGTTAACTCTTTACCACACAATCCCTGGTTTTGACCACCCTGATGAAGGAGGCTTTTGAAAACATTGTGGGAAAAGGAGAAAATGCTGGTAACCAGCAATTTT
This sequence comes from Hippopus hippopus, assembly GCA_946811185.2. Lineage (NCBI taxonomy): Eukaryota > Metazoa > Mollusca > Bivalvia > Cardiida > Cardiidae > Hippopus > Hippopus hippopus. Next base: position 6,887,541 of record OX328102.1, on the reverse strand, counting down.
CTCCTTTTCCCACAATGTTTTCTGCCCTTTCAATTGAAAATTTCCTGATTTGTTCAACATGTAATTTGTCGGCTGCAAATGCTTTCGATTTGGTCCAGTCTAATATTTTGTTGTTTGATAAAGATTTAAAGCTCAAAATTGTGTGATTGATAAAGAGTTAAGTGCAGCTCAAGATGCTTTTAGGGGCGGTGTAGGTCACAATCATGATTAGCTTTTAGGGGCGGTGTAGGTCACAATCATCATTAGCTTTTAGGGGCGGTGTAGGTCACAATCATGATTAGCTTTTAGGGACGGTGTAGGTCACAATCATGATTAGCTTTTAGGGACGGTGTAGGTCACAATCATGATTAGCTTTTAGGGACGGTGTAGGTCACAATCATGATTAGCTTTTAGGGACGGTGTAGGTCACAATCATGATTAGCTTTTAGGGACGGTGTAGGTCACAATCATGATTAGCTGTTAGGGACAGTGTAGGTCACAATCATGATTAGCTGTTAGGGACAGTGTAGGTCACAATCATGATTAGCTTTTAGGGACAGCAACAAGTCACAGATCATGGTACTGATCTCTGTTATCCTACAGTGTTTCTTTGTTCTAATTCATGACCAAGAAATCTGCACATTTGCAAAAGTTTTTATTATCCCTTGTAAAAAGATACAGGTTAACTGTTTCTGGCATTGTCTGTCCATCTGTCCTTCTTTCAGCCCTGCCTGTCTGTCATATTTTTTGTGGGGTTAAAAGGTATGATTGATTTGGTGAGATTTATTCATTTAACCCTTTAGCTGCTTAGTGTGACTGAAACAACCTTTTGAGGACAGTGTAGATTATGATCAGACCGCACAGAATGTGTAGTCTGACCAGATCATACTGCACAGAATGTGTAGTCTGATCTTGGATCAACACTGTCAGGGTGAACACTGGCTTGTATTTTCATATGGCTGTGAAAGAGAGAATTGGGGTTACTGTTCAAGGTAATGAGTAAAATCTATGCATATTAGGTTAGGAATTCACTGTGTGAGAGGGCTGAGTGTTATAATATTTCTTTGTCAGACAAATTCTTCAGCCATTCTGTATGAGATTATGGAAAGCCAGAGTTATTGTGGAAATGACAAGTAAATGAAAAGTAGCTAGTACTAATTACTGAATAAAAGGCTGGACTGTATATAGAATTTTTACATGGATTATTGCAATGAAGTTCCAGACATTTATAACCGGTCTGATAATTTTTCTCTTGGATTTTTTTTGTAGACTGGATTTTTTTTACTGTTCATTAGCATGGATGGCATCACTTCTAAAGAACAAAAAATGCAGTCTGTCAGAAAAAGGCTGGTATTGTCTCTAAGCCATATCTAAAAATCTTTTTATTTAACAACATTTTTCTTGAGAAAAAAAATATGAAATTACTTTTACTCTTTACCAAACCATGACATTTTAGACTTTTTTAAATTGAAAACATTTGCAGACAAAAATTTACATGTGTCTCAAAATGGTTATATTTGATTTTTGAAGGCTGTTGAAACATTGTGGAAAAAGAAGAAAATGCTGGTTTCCAGCATTTTCTCCTGTTTCCATAATGTTTTCAAAGACCTACTTCTTTAGGTTTGTTAAAACACAGGATTCTTTGGTGAAGATAGACTGCATAACTTAACCCTTTACCACACGGCAAAATTTTAGACCCATCCAAATTGAAAGCATTTGCAGATGACAATTTCATAGTGGCTCAAATGACGCAACTTTTCTTTGATAGGGTAGAAAACTTTGTGGGAAAAGGAGAAAATGCTGGTTACCAGCATTTTCTCCTTTTCCCACAATGTTTTCAAAAGGCCTCTTTTTTAGGGGCGTCAAAAGGCGTCATTGTGTGGTAATGGGTTAAAGCCAAGAAATTAACTTTTCCACCATTTTTATAAACCTTACACTGCTATATAATTATGTGAACTGGAGTTTTTCAATTAGAAAGATCCTAACTTAAAGCTATTCGGGCTTCAATACCAGATCAGGCAGAGCGGAATAGGGGGTGGTGGGTTGTAGGGCGTATTTTACCAATTATTTGCTGAGACAAGATAAGGGATCCAGACAAACAACTGGTCTTAGACTTAAGTATTAAAATTTTGTTTAAACTGTCAATGAAGTCCGTAGCTTGATCCATGCTTCTTCAAAAGAACCGTTTATTAAACTCTTTAGCACGAGCAAAATTCAAGACAGGTCCAAATTGAAAGCATATGCAGAGAACAAATCCAAACCTTCTTGAGTGAAATTTATTGTATGTAAGAGGGTAAATAACATTGTGGAAAAATGAGAATATGCTGGTAACCTTTTTTTTTTTACAATTTTTTCAAAAGCCCTTTCCATCAGGGTTGTTAAAACTTGGGAATGTGTGGTAGAGGGTTAAGTTGGCACAAGCGTGCCAGGACGGAGCTCTTCACCCCTGTACCAAACTTTTTGGTGCTTTGAAGATTCTGAAAGAGAAACCTTTTGAAAACGTTTTGGAAACAGCAGAAAAAGGTGGAAACCAACATTTTCTACATTTCCAACAGTTTTTCTACCCATGAAAAGTCAAATCACATTATTTGGGCCACTTTAAATTTGTCATCTTCAAATGGGTCTGATTTGGACAATGAGTGTCAGTGCATATTAAATGCATTTTGCAGACTACAAAATAAAGCTGCAAAAGAGAGTTCATCTCCTTGGCGCTTTAGACCATGCAAGTGATAGCGTAATTATGGATCCTTGAATTCCATTTACAACTACACCTTGAAGTAGAATGGTCCTGGTCCTTGACATGCAGAAAACTGATGAAGAGCAAAAATTTTTGATCCAGGTCAGCCTGTCTGGACTGCACAGGCTGACATGAGTAGATACTTGTTACAGATGAATTAAACCCCCTTTTCACAGATCATGGCTCAAATGTGATATGGCTCAAATACTGGGATTTGCCTCTGAAAGAAGATAAGATTGTGAGAAAAGGAGAAAATGCTAACCTCTTTTATCCACAGTATTTTCCAAAACATTCTTTCATCTTTAATTTGTTTGCAAATGCTTTCAATCTGGACATAGGTAAAATATTTGTCATGTAGTAAATGAATAAGCAAAAGAATTCTTATTCTTTACCAAACAACAAAATTTTAGACTTGTACAAATTCAAAGCATTTGCAGATGATAAATATGGCCAAAATGACTTAATGCATCTGCGAAAAGTTTTGACCCAGGTCAGCCTGCGCAGAAACTTTTCGCTATTGGTCGATTTTCTGCATGTCAAAGGATCAGTCTACCTCATGATTGAGTCGATTGTTAAAAAAAGTGGCTATTATGGATCCATAAGTATGTGATGGCTTTCTTGGTATGATGGATTACGGAGATGCATTAAGCCCCCTTTTGCCAGAGCACGGCTCTTAAAGCATTTGCAGATGACATTTTGTGGCTAAAATGATTGAATGTGTCAAAACATTGTGGGCAAAAGAAGAAAATGCTAGTTACCAGCATTCTCTTGTTTTCTCCACAATGTTTTCAAAAGCCTTATTTATCAAGGTCCTTCCTTAACCCTTTACCACACGACAAATTTTAAACCTGTTTGAACTGAAAGCATTTGCAGATGACAATTTCAATGTGGCTCATATGAAATGATTTTTCTTTGATAGGGTAGAAAACATAGTGGGAAAAGGAGAAAATGCTGGTAACCAGCATTTTCTCCTTTTTCCACAATGTTTTCAAAAGCTTTCTCTATCAGGGGTGTTAAAAGTCGTCATTGTGTGGTAAAGGGTTAAAACACAGGATTGTATGGTAAAGTATTGATGATAAGGTATACATCAGTAGAGAACTAACATGCAAGACAAAGATCTAGCAAGCTTACAGAAGGCAGTCAGACTGGACGTTTATAAAGGACAGCCAGACCAAGATGGCTCCATGAATGACAAGATTTATCCGCTGGAATATAGTGAGGGGGAAATTGGATCACGCGGACGTCCAGTATTACCGGAGATAGCTATTCTACGGTTTCTGTTTTGTGTAGTTTTTGTGTCTCTTTAACCCTTTTTCACACAATCCCAAGTTTAAACATCCCTGACCGAAAAGGGCTTTGAAAACAGTATGGGAAGAGGAGAAAATGCTGGTAACTAGCATTTTCTCCTTTTCCAACAATGTTATCTTTCCTTTCACAGACAATTGTCATAATTTGAACAACATTTAATTTGTCGTCTGCAAGAGATTTCATTGTGGATAAGTCTATTATTTAGTTATATTGTAAAAGGTTAACTCTTTACTAAGTGACAAACTTTGGACCACCTCATAATGAAACTTTGCAGATGAAAACATACTATGAGGCTTATTATGATTTAAACTGTCTTTGGAAGGTTCGAAAACATTGTTGTAAAAGGACTTCACAGGGCTCATTGTTTTCAGAAGTGTGCTTTCTTTTAGGCATTAAACATGATTGTTCGGTAATAGTTTAACTTATTTCCTACAACAGGCTTTTTTGTTTAGCAGTTACCAGCATTTTCTCGTTTCCCCTCAATGTTTTCTAGATCTGCCCTTCCCAAAACAGATTTAGATTTTTGAGTCACATTATTTTAATGTCTACAAATGTTTTTAATTTGGACTAGTCTAAAATTTTATTGTTTGGTTAACCCTTTACCAAATGACAACATTATGCACTTGACCAAGTAGAATGCATGTGCAGACAACAATTCAAATGTGGCTCAAATGATGAAATTTGTCTCTGATAGGGTAGAAAGATTGTGGGAAATGGAGAAAATGCTGGTTACCAGCATTTTCTCCTTTTCAAACAATTTCTTTTAGCCCTTTTTCTTCAGGGTCGTTGAAACTTGGGATTGTGTGGTAAAGGGTTACGAGTTAAGAAACAATTTACAATATTTTAGCCACATTTAATTTGTTGTCTGCAGATGCTTTCATTATGGACGAGTCTAACATTTTGTCATCTGGTAGAGGCTTAATGCAGCTTTAACTGTACACCACACAATTATTATCACTTTTAACTCTTTCACTATTGAATAAATAAACTGCATTTTCTCAAAGGCTAAAAATAGACTTCTTCTGCTAGAGCAAGAGACAGTTCTGTCATAAGCTAGAATAAAGCAGTGGACAGTGCAGATCAGAGATCAGACTGCACATTCTGTGCAGTCTGATCTTGATCTGCACTGTCCACAAAAGCTTCTGGTGTCGCCAATAGTATTGAAGGAGTTAATGACCATTCGGAAGAAGGCTTTTTGAAAACATTGCATTTTCCCCTTTTCTTAAAATGTTTTCTTCTGTTCTATAAACACATTTCAGTATTTGAGTCAAGTTTATTTTGTCATCTACAAATGCTTTCAATTTGGACAACTGTAAAATTTTGTGGTTTTTTTTTGTAAAGAGTGAATGTTTAGATTATTTCTTTGGAAGAGGGATGAAAGCACTGACCACGTTAGATTATTAATTAGTCAGAAAATGAAACCAACTGAAAACTAGCCTTAATTAATTCAAGTTTAGATAAAGAAAAAGCAATGGATTTTTTAGATACCTGATATCAGTTATTGATATATAGATATAAAAAGCAAGATTAACCCTTTACCAAACAATCCAAAGTTTTAGCTACATTGAGGAAAAAAGCTTTTCAAAAAACTGTGGGAAAAGAAATGAAAAGTGCTGGTATAAGCCAGCAATTTCTCCTTTCGCTGCAAGGTTTTCTGCCATTTCAGACAGTAATATTCTTGTAAATTTCATCAAATTTGTAGTCTGGTAAAGCTTTCAATTTATATGAGTCCAAAATTTTGCTTTTTTGATAAAGAGTAAACATAATCAATACCTCCTGTTGATGACTCTTGTTGTTTTGCCCAAGACTGCATAGGGCAACACTGTGGCAAATGGATTGATTTCCTTCTGATAAGCAAAGGCTCCTTTTGCATTCATACAATTAAATGTAATTAAACCTTAATTTCTTTGAAAGGGTAGGAAATATCAGAGGAAGAGGAGAAAAATGCTGGTTACCAGCATTTTCTTTTTTTCCTATAAAGTTTTCAAGTCTGATCCTCCCAAGGTTCATAAAAGTACTAGAACTGTTTTGTAAAAAGTTACCTCTTTACCAAATGACACAATTTTAGACTTGTTCAAATTGAAAGGATTTTGCAGACAAGACATTAAATATGGCTCAGAAATGGACTTTGTAAGTGAAAGGGTAGGAAAAATTTCGGAAAAAGGAGAAGATGCTGGTTATGCCAGCATATTCATCTTTTCATAAAGTGTTTTCAAAAGCCATCTTGCTCAGGGTCATTAAGATTTAGGATTGTGTGGCCAAGGATAATTGGTTAACCTTTAAGCTGCAAAGTGTGACTTACTGATCTTTTGCAGACAGTGTAGATCAGGATCAGACTGCACATTCTGTGCAGTCTAATTTTGGATCTACACTGTCTGATAAGGAGATATTTTTCCTGAAAAAAGTAGGTTTGAAATAACATTATTCAGGTTTTTACTATCTGCTTGAAGCTTATTTAGCAGGATAAGGGTTAATGATGATGAACTAGCAAATCTAAAATGTACAGGAAGTTTTATGTTCTGACTAGGGTGTTGATTGTATCTGTGTCCTTTCTCCCATTTCCTTCCATTTCACCCCATACTAGATGACAAAATTTTAGACTTGCCCAATTACAGGCATTTACTCTAATGACAAATGAAAAGTGGAGCATGTGATGGAATTTTGCTCTGAAAGGGTAGAAAACATTGTGGAAAAAGGAGAAATGCTGGTAGACAGTATTTTCTCTTTTTTCGACTATGTTTCTGACTTTCGACTTTCAGAGAGAAATTCCATTATCTGAGCCACATTTATTCCTTTACCACACAATGCCGACAATTAACTACCCTTAGAAAGAAGCCTTTTGAAAACATTGTGGGAAAAGGAGAAAATGCTGGTAACCAGCATTTTCTCCTTTTCCCACAATGTTTTCTTCCCTTCCTATGACTAATTTCACTTTTTCAGTCCCATTCAATTTGTCGTCTGCAAATGCTTTCAATTTGGACCAGTCTAAAATTTAGTTGTTTGGTAAAGAGTTAATCTGTCGTCTGCAATTCAACATGGACTAGTCTAAAATTTTGTCATTTAGTAAGAGTTAAGGCAGAAGATTGCTAAGAAACAATTTTTTGGGCTGTTTTTACTGCCTTAGAATTTTTGTTTTGTTTTTATGGCTCTCATACAGGGTTAAGACATTATGTGCTCGTAATTTCTTCAAGATTTTCATTCCATAGAGATTTCTGTTACAATATTCTCAAATTAGACAAACAGAAAAAGATGTGTTCCAACCATAATAAACCTCAATTATTCGAACATGGTACATTACTGTTTGCTGGGGCACACTGAATAGCTGAAAAACAGAAATGATTCAAGGATGAAAATTTATGTGTATGTTCAGATTCTAAAGGAAATTTGCAGAAGAAAACTTTGGACATATCCTTGTACTGGTTCTAGGACAATATGTACCAGGACAACTTGTACCAAGGACAATTATTGTACATGGGACAACTGGAACCTGCTATTTTCAGGCTCTAGGTCAGTTGGTACCTGAGGAGTGGTACCCAGGACAACTGGTACGCAAGACAACTGGTACCAAGGACAATTGGTACATAGGATGTCTTTCACCTGGTATTTTCAGGCTCTGAAAGAAACTTTTAGAAGATAACTTAAGACATATCCTTAGGATGGTTCTAGGTCAATTGGTACCAGGACAACTGGCACCCAGGACAACTGGCACCCAGGACAACTGGTACCAAGGCAAGATGGTACATAGGAAATATGGTACCTGGTATAGTTAGGCTCTGAAGGAAATTTGTAGAAGATAACTTCAGACATATCCTTAGAATGGCTCTAGGTCAATTGGCACCAGCACTGGTACACAGGACAACTGGTATCCTGTACAGCTGGTATTTAAGCCAACTTGTATCTGAGATAATTGGTACCAGAACAAGTTAATACATTTTGTTTTGGACATTTTGTAGCCAGACAATTCACACCTGAGACAAGTCATTACTCAGAAAATTACACCAATAGTGAGTTGCTCCTTTAACCATATACCAGACAGGAAAGTTTTAGACTCATCCAATTTCAAAGTACTTGTAGCTGACAGATCAAAATCAAGAAAAAGATAGCACATTTTCCTCTACTTCAATTTTGAAATTTTGTGTGATTTGTACTCATAGTGAAAGTGGTGTTAATTCTTTCACTGCCAAAGTGCAGTTTGATCTTTGATCTACATTGTCTATTATATGGTGTTAATCTTTGACCAAAATCAGCTCCAAATGCAAAGCAAATATACTTTTAGACCGGGAGAAAAGTCTAATCCATTTAGTAGCAAAAGAGTTTAGCAAGCACCTTATGGGCGTTCAACAAATGACTGTTTAATCCTTTACCAAAACATTCCTGAGTTTTAACAGCCCAGAGGAAGAAGCCTTTTGAAAACAATGTTGGTAAAGGAGAAAATGCTGGTAACCAAAAGCAAATATAATTATTTAGACCAACATCTAATTTTCTGTCTGCAATGTTACTGCTTTCAATTTGGACAATTCCAAATTTTTTTTGAATGGTAAAGGGTTAATACCGGTACATTTGCCATCTCCATTTGCCATCTCCAGGGCCTCAATTTATGTTTGTTGATACAGGCTGCTTGCTCTACAGAGGTGGCAACTTAAGGCAGGTTTAATGTATTTCATTTCTATCTTAAATTGACTGGTATAGTAATGACCATAACCCTTCACCACACAATCCCAACTTTTAACGGCTTTGAGAAAGAAGACTTGAAAAGATTGTGGGAAAAGGAGAAAAGGCTGGTAACTAGCATTTTCTCCTTTTCCCAAATGTTATCTACCCTGTCTGAGACAATGTTCAAAATGTTAGTAATGTTAATTTGGCATCTGCGTATGCTTTAGGTTTGGACAAATATAAAATTGTTGTGGTAAAGGGTTAAGCTTTTACCACACAATCCCGACTTTTAACGACCCTCAGAAAGAAGCCTTTTGAAAACATTGTGGGAAAAGGAGAAAATGCTGGTAACCAGCATTTTCTTCTTTTCCCACAATGTTTTCTACCCTGCTGGAAACAAAATTTCAATTTTTGAGTTACATTTATTTTGTCGTCTGCAAGTGCTTTCAATTTGGACCAGTCTAAAATTTTGTCGTTTGGTAAAGAGTTAAAGACTTGTTCACCAAATATATCTTGCTGAAAATTCAACAGAGTTGATCAAATCACACTGAATGACTTTGCATTCTGCATGCTTTTTGCCATCTGACCTTGATCTGTACTCATTACAAAAGTACCCGTAATTATTCTAGGCTTTGAGTGTCTGTTACCTTTGTGAACTGCCAAGAAAAATAATTTTGTCATATTACTCTGTCTGCTTTAGCCCCTTTCAGGCAGTAATATAAAAATTGTAAAATCCTGGAATCTGCAGAGTATTAACCCATAACCTGCTAAATTAGGTAATTGTTTATCAAACTATAAAATTTTACACTGTACCAAATTGAGAGCATTTGCAGATGACAAATTCAGAGTGGCTCTTACGATGAGTTCTGCAATTAAAAAGGATAGAAAACATTATGGTTACCAGCATTTTCTCCTTTTCCCACAATGTTTTCAAAGACCTTCTTTGTGGTTGTTAAACACGGGATTGTTTGGTATAGGGTTAAATGAAACTTTCAAGCCAACACTTAAAGTGTGAATGTTGCTATTTCAAAGTCATTTTTTAGTGAAATTCTGTGCAGTCTGATCTTGTTCTACATGCAGGGGTAAAAGTTGTCCGTATTGTGACGGAATTCCGTATTTTCAGGGGCCGACCAGGTCATTTTTCCAAATCGTTTAAATCTGAGGAGAATTTTTTTTTGGGGGGGGGGTACCCCTTTATCTCGTATCTATTGCAAGTCAATAGATTTCCAGATGCGGTATCAATAAAATTTATTGCCCCACTGCATTTGCTTTGTCCGGGGCTGATCTCGGTCATTAATGTCTCCCGCCAAACGCACTCGCCCTGAAAACAATGAAATTCAAAGAATTTTTAATTTCGGGGATAATTTGCACCGAAATGTTTACAGTCACTCACTCTTGCTTAGGGTTTCCTGATTCTAAATATAGATGCTGAACCGGAACGTTCTAAGGTTATCGTATGATGTTATATTGTTCGTGTCCAAAATGTTGCGGCTGTGTTTTGATCGGTTTGCCGACTTTAACATTTTTGCCGCTAGGATTGTAAAACAAAATAAAGCATTAACAAAGCCCTTCGTTTTAGGGGACAAATATTGGCTGCTAGCGAAAGATGGCTCAGTTTAAATTATCTTTGTTCTTTTCAATAACAAATGGATGTCAGAGCTGGGGATCGGCAACTATCTTCCAAAGTTGACAGTACGTGCTACTCAAATGCCGAAGCGACCGAAAAAGGGGGAAAAGTTTCATTCATACACTGTAGTCCGATTTGTAGTGGTGGGCCAATGATTGACTATAGTCGAAAGTCAGTTGGTTTGGCTTCCGATTGCGATTAGCCCGGAATCGATTGCAGTCGGTACCGAAGCTCGCTCGGTTGTGAAACGTGAATACTGGTTTGTAGCGCTTGGTTTTGTGACTGATATTAATCACACTCTAGGATTCAATATAGTGATAACAAACACGTAAATTGGCCGGAAAAATGAGAAAGAAATTTTTGTCCATGGATGTCTTGTCAAAACTTGACAACTCGGCAAGTTTCTTATTTGATCCCTGAGACCGGGTTTTGACGCTTGGAAATTTGAAATGACATGTCTTTGACGCTGAAAAATATTTGCTTAATTGTCAATCTGACGCATGAAATTATCGTCAAGAGCTTCATATAACCTAGCTTGTGCGCATCCGGCAGAAATTTTGGCTAAACACGATCAGTATAAAATGTGAAGGACACGCGCGTGATCTAATGAAGCTGGCGAGTCATTTACGAGAACGTAATAACAGTGTTAATCCTCTGATCTAGTGTAAAGTGACAGATTTTAAAGTTACCTGCTATTCAAAATGACTAAGTGATGTCAAATCATGTGGTAATACTTCTCCAAAAATTAACTGACACGAAAAATTGATCGCCAAAAAAAACGTGAAAACCCATGACACTACCATGATCAGCGTGGCATCGTCCGATCAGAGGGACTTCAAACTATCTTCTCATCTTTAATAATGAATTTAAACAGTGAATTTACACAAATCTCTGAATAAAACAATAAGTGGAATCTAAAATTCTGTCATGAGTGAAAAAATTGTTGTTTTATGAAATGAAAATATAGATCTAAAGGGGGGGGGGGGTCGTCTGCAAATGCTTGAAATATGTCTGAATTTTTTTTAACTGGTTTGGAAATTAAAATTTAAAGATCAAAATAAATGATATTAAATAAAGTAAAAAAAAATTAAAGTACAAAACACCACATCTTTATAAACTTATCATGTAGACAAATTGTCAAAGTATTTAAAGCAAAAAGGCATTCTCAGTTCAATGGAGAAACCGATTGTACAACCAATAGCTAGTTGGTTTGCTCTTCCGGTTACAAAGTGATAATCATTTTTGCATTTAAACTGATTGCCCCACACTGCCGATTTGATAGATTTTTTACAGGAATTGGATCAGTTCCATGGTATATCACTTACCTGCTTGTTTTAGCAAACATTAGAATTGATTTTGCCAAAAATGTTGGCACATTTTAGGAAAGGTTCTTAAAGTGTTTGAAGAGCTTTTAACAGTGAACATGTAGATCTATCTATAAAATCTTGTTTGCGCATGTCGCATGAAAACAGTCTATCTTTTAATAGGCTGTCATTAAAACTTGATATTTTAATGAAATTTATATGTAGTTTAGATCTGAAATTAGCCATTCTTAAAGAGAGGGTTGTTTTCCTATTTGAAAGATTTGATTTTATTCTTTTGACAGAAATTTAGCACCTGTGATTGCATTTTAATGAATCAAATGTTAAATACTAGATATGTCCTTTTCTCATACTTGTTGTACTTTCAAATACAAAACTGGTGTAGGGCTAATCTGATTAGGTCCTGTATACAAAATGGATAATAAAAGAGGACAATAATAACATGGGTGCTAAAAACTTTGAGATTTTCTTAGGTTTTAGCATATCATATCTTTCATTTTTTCAACTTTAAAGTGCTAAAACTGGATCTCATTAGAGGAATTTGATGCTTATAAAATAGCTAAATCTCAGGAGCTTCCGGGGGCCTCCGGCCCCCTGGACCCCTGGCCAGGGCGTTGCCCTGGACCCACCGGGGGCCCTAGTGGCCCCCGGGCCCCCAGCTCAATTTTCAGTATTTTCAGATTTTTTAACTTTTACCCCTGTACATGTGGTAAAGGGTTAAACTAATTCGGCTGAAAGTTTTTATAGAATCTGTCTACTATTGGAATTTTGGGAATATGCAATTTTCATTTGAACTGTCAACTAAACAGGAGTTTTGGGCTTTTTGACTTTTCTTCTGGCACAGTCACAGGCAACAGGGTGAGGGGTACAGAATTTGTGGCCCTGCAACAGTTGTTTTCCCAGATGGATTCCCAAAGGAGTGTTTGTGGAGGAGTTTACATTGTTTGACATTATCCAGTTTAGTTGAAAAGAAGCTGCAATGGATTACCTATTTACCAAAGAACAAAAACCCAGCCAGGTAGCTCAGTGGGCAGCATATCTGACTGGTGACCTGATGGTTGCAAGTTTGAGACCCGGTTGAGGCAAACTTTACTTCTAGCAGTTTTTCTTCTCTCACCTCTGATGCATGTGAGAAAAGTAGTCTGCAACTTGGAAAGAAAGTTTTCTCAGTACTGGTGTGCTAAAGCCAGGAAACACATGCATTGGTGCACTGACAGCCACGATATGACCTATGCTGTTAAAAACTCCAATACAATCAACAATCAATCTAAGAATAAAATCTTAAACATTTAAAAAGCTGATAACCAGCATTTTCTCCTTTTCCTGTTATGTTTTCAAAAGCTTTTTTCTTAAGGGTTGTTAGAATTGGGGATCATTTGCAAAAGGATAATCATGATGAAAGACCTGAAGTAATAGATGACATAAATTCTTTTGAGATAATTGCCTGGTTTTCAGGAAAACATCAGCGGAAGCTTCTGTTTCTAATGGACATGAAAAGAAAGTTTCTGTTACTCGTTTTGAATTACATGGTTCAAACGGAAACTGCCTTTCCTGGTCATTTGTGACGCCATCAACATACTGTTATTGGCTGTCTGCCTTCCGAAATCTTATTAATCCTTTTACCACACAACCTGAGTTTTAACAACATTTCAAAAGCTGGCTTTCAAAAACACTGTGGGAAAAGGTAACTGGTAAGCAGGATCTTCTCCTTTCCTCACAACATTTTCTACCTCTTTCAAAGACAATTTCAACAGTTTAAGCTGCTCAATTTTTGGACTGTAAATGCTTGGTGAAGTGTTAAGCCAGAATGATGGTGGAAGTGAAGTCTATTTCTAGTTCAAAGAGAGATTGAAGTAGGGTTTTATTTTCATGCCAATCTTTCCTGGATAAAAGCCTGAAAATTTTTCTTTTCCAGACTTGCTTGCATCAGCGGGGCTGCCTACTGCAGCAGTTGCTCTATTTATTTTGGCTGCTTTTGAAGAAATCGTTGAATTGTTTCATAGCCCTGTGCCATTTGAAACATTTGTTCAGCTAGTTCAAAGGTCCAGATCACATTTTAAGGTCATATGGTAAAATTGTCATAAATGGAGCATGTCCCAGCTACAACTTTTAAATTTATTATGGATGGATTAAAAAATAATTTGATACAAGTGTTCTCCTTCACCAGTAGAAGTGTCATTTGAATCATTTTTTCAGTTACAGTTATTCATGGATTTCAAAAGAATTTTAAACAAGTGTTCTGCTTAACCAGTAGAAATGCCATTTGAATCATTTGTTCAGTTAGGTTGAAGGTCAAGGTCACATTCAAAGGTCAAATGATAAAATTGTCACTAATAGAGCATGTCCAAGCCAATAAACTCTACATTTTATATGGATTTCAAAATAGTTTAGCACAATATTTCTCCTTCATGGGTGGAGTTGCCATTTATAATATGTGATTATAGAGAATACTCCTATCCTCATGTAAGTACAAAGGGATCTGAAATAAGATGTACATTGAGTGATTTGTTACTTTTCTCCCAAAACTTGGTGCAGCTTATGAGGTTCTCTACTAACTCCCCCATGGCGGGCTCGACTTGTTGCCCATGGGCAATCCTCTAGTTTACATACTGTTTAAAAAAGTTTCAATTTTCTTGCAAATTCTATTACTGTTAAACAACTTAACAGAATGTACAGGAGAGGAGCTTTATAAGCTTACAGCTTTTGTTCCAATCCTATTCATGCAACTTGAATTTTTAGAATATTAACATTTTGTGTAATAACTTTGAATAAGATATGTTTAAAATAATTAGTTTCAACTGTTTTGTTTGTGTTTGTATAAGTTGTTTTAGTATTATAATTATTAGGTAGAAAGATGGTCTTCAAACGAGTACATTTCTTGAGGTGTCTCTAGTTTTAACTCATTACCACACAATCACAAGTTTAACAACCCTAAAAGAGAAGCCTTTTGAAAACATTGTGAGGAAAGGAGAAAATGCTGGTAACCAGCATTTTCTCCTTTTCCCACAGTGTTTTCTACCCTATCAAAGACAAATTTTATCATTTGAACTCCATTGAAATTGTTGTCTGCAAATGCTTTGAATTTGGACTAGTCTATTTTTTGGTCATGGGTAAAGGGTTAAAGGTCAACCTCACTCATCATAGGACTGAACCTGTTACTTTTGACATGGGAGAAGCTGACAACGCTCTGCCCCCTATGTCTACCCCTATTTTCAGATAACAAAGACGGTTGTCTATAGTTTATTTCTTCTATCAAGTTTGTTCATTAGAGGTTAATCATTTTGTATATTTTTTTTTCTTTCTGTTAATTATTTATACAAAAGACACATGTTTTAAAGCTTTCTACAAGTATCAATTAGCAGATACTGCCTTGTGTTATCCAAAACAGGTTTTTTTTTTGCCATAAGCATAAGCTACTCTCTGATGACTTGGGCAGTGGCACAGAGAACATGTTCAGAACTGTCTGATCTTGATCTGTTTTATTCCCATACGTAATAGAATAAGAGATCAGCACTACAAGCAGTAACCCTAATATTGCTAAGTAATTCAAATGGACTATTTATTTAGGGAAAAAATACCAAAACATTGTAATGTCAAGGGTATTTTTGCCAGAATATTTCTGAAAATACGGAACAGTATAAAGGACATATGCCCTGGCAAAAAGGGGTTTAATGAACCTCTGTGATGCATTATACCAAGCAAGTCATCACATGATCATGGATCCATAAAACTCATTTAGTATAACAATCAACTGGATCTGGAGACAGAATGGTCCTTTGCCATGGAGAAGATTTAGAAATGGCATAAGATTTTGACCTATGTCAGCCTGTGAGGACTATAACAAAAAGTTGTTATCTATTTCAGCCTGTGTGGACTGTGCAGGCTGACATGGGTCAATAGTTTTTGCAGATGCATTAAGCCACCTTTTCACAGAGCATGGCACATGCAATATCAGACTGCACATCCAGACCACATAATCTCTGCAGTAGTATGATTTTGATCTGTACACAGCTAAAACTTGATGTTCTTTACCAAATGACAAAATTTTACATTCCAAATTGAAAGCATTTGCAAACAACAAAACAGTTGTGACCCAAAAATTAAAATTTGATTTTTGAGGGGTAGAAAACATTGTAGGAAAAGGAGAAAATGCTGGTTACCAGTATTTTCCCTTTTTCCACAATTTTCCTAAAAATGTTCTTCCTGAGGGTCACTAACCTCTAGGCTGCTAAGCACGACTCACTGACCTTTTGCAAACAGTATAGATCAAGATCAGACTGCACAGAATGTGCAGTCTGATCTTGGATCTACACTGTTCGATAAGGAGTTGGTATTCCCCAAAACATAACTTTGAAATAGGAATATTCAGGTTTTTACTATCAAATTGAAAATTTCAATTTAGTTATTTAGCAGGTTGAAAATTTCAATGTAGTTATTTAGAGAATTGTTTGGAAAAGGGTTAAAATTAGAAATGTTGATTTCTGTTTAGAGACTTTACCCTTTGATAGCCATGTAGATAAAATGGAAATTTTCATTTCTAGAAATAAAATCCTTATAAGAACAATTTCTAGGTTGCTATTGTCCTAAATGTCTCAGCGAAGGGGACAGTTCAGATCCAAGATCAGACTGCATATTCTTTGCAGTCTGATCTTGATCTGCACTAGCTGCAAAGGCAATTCAAGCAGTGAAAAGCGCTTCAAGGGTTTAGAAGTATTCTCTGACATTTTTTTGGCAAGAGAACTGCCCTAGAAAATTAACCAATTACAGGAACAAATTATATGGTCAAGAACACACTGCCTGTTGCTCTGAGATGAAAGGAGGAGAAAATATCATACCTAAACTAATGACAAGTTACAAGGAACTATTCTAAGAAAACCCAGAGAGATATTAATGAAACGGGAATTGACTCATACAATGACATGTGCAAATCTAAGTTTTTTGGGATAGTGTAGTTTCAAGATCAGATTGCACAGAATGTGCAGGCTGATCTTGGAGCTGCACTATCTGAAATCGTTCGAGATATTTTGACAAAAATGTTCCTGAATAAACACTGTCTTGGTCATATTATGCCAACTTTAGAACTCGGTTGTCTTTACAAGCACTTTAACTCTTTACAAAACTACAGAATTTTAGCTTGTCCATATTGAAAGCATTTGCAGACAACAAAATTACTTTGAATCAAAAATTGAAATTTACTTTTGGAAGGGTAGAAAAAATTGTGGGAAAAGGAGAAAATACCACTCATAGAAAACATCTCTTCAGCTACATTGGCTTTGTGGTCTGCAAATGCTTTCAGTTTGAACAAGTCTATAATTTTCTCATTTGGTAAACGGTTAACTCTTTACCAAACAACAAATTTTGGACTGGTCTTAATTGAAAGCATTTGCAGATGACAAATTAAATGTGGCTAAAACTATGGAATTAGTGTCTGAAAGAGTAGGAAGCTTTGTTGAAGTTTTATGTGTCATGGTTTTTAGAACTTAGTATTGGGTTGAACCTGAATCTGGGTTACTGTCAGTCATCTTGATTTATTGGGATGACTGTTGATAAGCCTTTTTCCTGTGACTATCTTTTTATACCATGGATGACTGGAACTGATGAAATATAAACATCAAACTCTGGATGCTATCAGGAGTAGGAAGTTATAGGTCATTGCATACTGTGGTTTTTTTGGATTCAACACATTATTTTCCTTTGACCTTTTGCATAAAGACAATAAATATGCTCAGTGAGGACCCAACTATTACATTTGAGGCATGCTCTGGCAAAAAGGGGGTTAAATGTATCTTGTGATGCATCATATTAACTCTTTACCACACAATCCCATGTTTTAACGACCCTGAAGAAGAAGGCTTTGAAAACACTGTGAGAAAAGGAGAAAATGCTGGTAACCAGCATTTTCTCCTTTTCCCACAATGTTTTCTAACCTGTCAAAGAGAAGAAACGACATTTTAGCTACATTTATTTTGTTGTCTGGAAATGTTTTCAATTTGGTCAAGTATGAATTTTTATTGTTTGGTAAAGAGTTAAGGAAGTCATCACATAATTATGGATCCATAAAATCTATTTTGTCTTGCAACGGACTAAATCATAAAGTGTAATGGTCCTTTTACATGCAGAAAATTTATCAAAAAAGTAAAGGTTTGACTGGGATCAGCCTGAGCAGACTGCACAGGCCAACCTGGGAAAATAATTTTTGCAAACACATTAAACACCTGTTTATAGAGCATGGCTGAAATATGTTTTCAAGGCTGTTTTACTCAGAGTACTCAATGTCAGAAAAATTCTCACAATATAGGTTCAAGATCAGACTGCGTTTTCTATGCTGACTGAACTTGATCTACACTCAGTCCTTAGAAGCATTTCAAGTTTTGTGCAAGGCACACTGAGAGTGTAGTTTATGTAATCCAAAGTTCCTCGATATTATGGCCTTGCTTTTCTGGGGAAAAAAAACCATAAAGATGTGCAGCAAGTGCAGTATCTCCTAATCCTTTACTACCCAATCCCACGTTTTAACGACCCTGAAGATGAAGAAAGCTTCTGAAAACATAGTGGGAAAAGAAGAAAATGATGGTAACCAGCATTTTCTCCATTTCCGACGTTTTCTACACTATCAGAGAACTATAAGCCTTTGTAACATTTTTGACGTTGTCTTCTGCAGTTACTTTTAATTTAGAGGAGTCAATTATTTGTTTGTGAAAGGGTAAAAGCACCAAGCACATATTATTCAAATTGCTTGTGCTGTGTGGATCAAGATCAGACAGCTCAGTAGATGCAGTCTAATCAAAAATCTAAATTGTCAATTGTTGTAAGATTAGTGGGGCAAAATAGCTTTTATAATCTATACTCAGTTCCATAAATAAGTGTACACTTAATTTTCTTTTATTTCTCGTCACATGTTTTACTGAAGACCAACAAATTTGGTATCATACTTTAGTTCAGAGTCTGTAGAAAATGCCAGGCTAATCAGATTTTGACTAACAGAAAGTTTAAGTTAGGTTTTTGCAGTTTAATGAAGGTGGTACTAAAATCAAAGTTGCAAAAGTACTCAAAGACTAAGGTAACGTTAAAGTTAGTTTTTTCTTAAAGTTCTTGTAATTTTTCAATCAATATCTTGTATGGCCACCTCTGCTGTCGATAAAGGCAATTATTCGACGTCACATAGACCTTACATAACGTAAAATCATTGCATCAGGAATGTTATTCCATTCCTGAACAAGAGCGGTGGCCAAGTCCATGAGATTGTTGATGTTTCGCCGTGATCGAACCTTTATTCCTAAGTAATCCCAGACATGTTCTACTGGATTCATATCCGGCAATAAAGCTGGCCAAGGAAGAACGTCAACATTGTTTCTGTTCAGAAACTGCTGACTGATTCATGCCACATGAGGACGTGCGTTGTCATGCATAAGTATAGCAGGCCCATGTCGTTGCAAAAATGGAACGTGCTCAGTGCTTAGCCACCGCTCTCGTTCAGGAATGGAATAACATTCCTGATGCAATGATTTTACGTTATGTAAGATCTATGTGACGTCGAATAATTGCCTGTATCGACAGCAGAGGTGGCCATACAAGATATTGATCGAAAAATTACAAGAACTTTAAGAAAAAACTAACTTTAATGTTACCTTAGTCTTTGAGTACTTTTGCAACTTTGATTTTAGTACCACCTTCATTTAAACTGCAAAAACCTAACTTAAACTTTCTGTTAGTCAAAATCTGATTAGCCTGGCATTTTCTACAGACTCTGAACTAAAGTATGATACCAAATTTGTTGGTCTTCAGTAAAACATGCGACGAGAAATAAAAAAAAATTCAGTGCACACTTATTTATGGAACTGAGTATATGTTTAGTGGTTTATTAATGACCCTGGGAAGCTGGACATTTGAAAACACTGTGGGAAAATTAGAAAATGCTGGTAACCAGCATTTTCTCCTTTTCCCATTATGGTTTCTAATCTGTCACAAACAAAACCATTCGTTTGAGTAACATTTAATTTATCGTCTGCAAATACTTTTAGGGTCCTGCAGGACTGGGGGCCTGGAGAGTTGGAGTTCGAGCCTCACTGGATCCACAGGATTTTCGTGAGAGTTTCTTTAGGAGAAACACACCAGTACTGGTGAAACCCAGGAAATATATTAATATGTCACCTTTTGTTGTGATATGACTGAAATAAAGTTGAAAGTGCTGTAAAACACCATTCAGTCAATCAGGGATATTTTTTTCAATATGGATGAATCTAAAGTATTGTCACAGGGTAAAGAGTTAACTCTTTACTAAACAATCCTGTATTGTTAATAGGAAGGAGGCACTCTGAAAACATTGTGGAAAAATGAGAAAATGTCAGATGATCTGTATTTTATCCAAAAGAGTTTTCAGAAGCATTTGTGTGAAGGTACCGGTGAAAAGAGAGGGCTTATCAGGCCATTTCAAGAATGACAAATGCTTGTTTTCTGGGGAACGGATGAAACCTATGTAATTCATGTGTTTTTCTAACTTAATGCAATGTATTTAGGGAGAAAATAAAAAAAATTGTATTGGATAATGACTTTACCTAACATAAGAACCATTTGGCTTGTATTACAGCTTTCTTACAGGGCATGGTATGACATGCATGCAGAGTATGGCTTTTTGATTAGTTACAAAACTATCCAGTGTTTAACTATTTACCATACAATGCCGACTTTTAATGACCCTGGGATAGAAGCCTTTTGAAAACAATGTGAGAAAAGGAGAAAAAGCTGGTAACCAGCATTTTCTCCTTTTCCCACAATGTTTTCAACCCTATCAAAGAAAAATTGCACTATTTGAGCCACATTGATGCAGTTGCTTTGAATTTGGACAAGGCTAAAATTTTGTTGTCAGGTAAAGGGTTAAACAAAAGGAAAAATGATGTTGCAATCATTGTTGGCAAATGAGAAAATGCTGCTTTTTCTTCTTTTTTTTTTCCCCCACAATGTTTTCTGCCCTTTCTACTCTTTCACAGACAAACCCTATTGTTTGGGCCACATTCTATTTACCTTCTGCAAAAGGCTTTTAATTTTGACAAGTTACATCTTTGAATTGTGATGTATGGTATGTTGTTTTGGATTCTTATCTGGTTTTACATTTTTGACAAAAGTGCTTTTTAACCCTTAGAGCACTGAATTAATGAATAAAATCTTTTCAATCAGGAAATACATCTGAAATACTGTTATTTCAAGATTTGTTTGAACCAGAATATGTAACGAAGCAGCGGACAGTGTGGATTCAAGATCAGACAGCACATTCTGTGCAGTCGGATCTTGATCTACACTGTCCGCAAAAGCCACCTAAGTCGGTTCCAGCACTTTAAGGGTTAGACAGCAATAATTTGACTTTTGTCTACATCCTGAAAATGTTGAATGTCTTCAAAACAGATTGTCTGAATTCTTAATCATTTAGTATTAGACGATTTGAAATACTGTAGTATTTTCATAAAACTTTTTGAGAATAACAGTTAGAAGGCAATTTCGAATGGTTTATGAATATAGGACCCTGTTATGAAGTGTCATGGTAAAATAGCTGAAGTAAGTTTAGAAGACTGTAAAATTAATATTATTCTTTGAAAATTTTATTGCTAGAGTATTTACAAACATTGTTTAGAAGGACGTTCTGATTTATTGTTTTGAAAATAATTTATGAAAAAGCACAAACTACCTGTAATAAATTTGAACCCTTTACTGCAGTTTTAACTACATTGAGGCAGAGATCCTTTGAAAATATTGTCAAAAAAGGAGAATATGCTGGTAACCAGCATTTTCTCTTTTTTCCTGAATGTTTTCTACATGCTGAAAGACAAATCTCATCATTTTAGCCACATTTGATTTATTGTCTACAAACACTTTCAACATTGAGTGTACAATTCTGTAGTCTGGCAAAGAGTGAAGAGAGAATGTTAGAAAGACACCACCTAGATGATGTAGAAAAAAATGGGTCATACAATTCCAGAAAAAAAAAATGGAACAGCTGCCTGATTTCTTAGAAAATGGCATTAGTTTTTGCTCTGGAAATTCCAGCAGAAACATAAAATAGGTAAATAATGTGTGGAGGTGATATAACTAAAACAATGGGATGACCCAGTCAGTCATTTACCCTAATCCTTGACCTTTAATCCTTTACCAAATGACAAAATTTTAAGATTGTCCAAATTGAAAGCATTAATTTTGCAGACAACAAGATAATTGTGACTCAAAAAATGATATTTCTTTTTGATAGGATAGAAAACAATGTGGGAAAAGGAGAAAATGCTTTGGAAGCTTTGTTTTTTGGGGTTGTTTAAAAGTTGGAATTGTGTGGTAAAGGGTTAATCCTTTACTTGCCTTCCAGTCAGTGCAGTTAAAGATAAGCCTGCACATAATGTGCAGTCTGATCTTGAACTATCTGTCTTATGGAGACATTCTAAAAAAAGTAATTTTTGATACTTCGCTTATTTGTTGGGTCATTATTCCTTGACCGAAATGCTTGTTTGGCTTTTTAGGCACTCAGAGGGTTTAGATGGTATGTCTTGAAATGTGTTTTAGCATTCTACCAAACAGTGCTAAGAAATTTCTCCTTTCTCAAGGATATTTTTATGCCTTTACTAAGCAGTTGTGTGATCTTACGACTCTGATGCAGAAGACTTCTGTAAATATTGTGTGTAATGGGAAAAATACTAGTAACCAAACACCAAGGCTTTTTACACCAAGAATTTACCAATGGATTTAGACAACAAGTCTTATATCTTAGCAAGCAAATTGTTTAGGTAAACTTTATCATTTCTATTGCACTTTGTTAGGAGTTGCAAGTTCGATTCCTAGCTCTTTTAGATTCTTCCCTGTCAGGAGTCATTCTTGCCTTGTACCACAGAGCTTTGTTGTTACAATGTTTATATTCGAAAGCAGCCAGTGGATTGGAAAGAATGTTGTATAAAGTACTGGTTAACTCTTTACCACATGACAAAATTTGAGACGGATCCAAATTGGAAGCATTTCCTAAGGACATAGTTAATGTGGCACAAGTAATGGGATTTGTCTGTAAAAGAAAAAAAAAAAACATTGTGGGAAAAGGAGAAAATGCTGGTTACCAGCATTTTCTCCTTTTCCCACAATATTTTTGACGCTTTCCAAAAAGAAATTCATCTGCAAATGCTTTGAATTTGGACTAGTCTAAAATTTTGTCGTTTGGTAGAGTTTAACACTGATAAACATATTAACTTTACAAATTAGGGACAGTAAGGTTGCAAGATGTAGGGTAATGTCTCCTATTATTGCTCCCCCTCTAATTAATGCTCCCCCATCTTTTTTCTAACCCAAAATGGGCTTACCAGATGGCCAATCCATCGATAAAGTTGGAATAAACTAGCTGGAATACACTTACGGCATCGACATAATCCCACTTACTTCATAGATCGATGTCATTAACACCTGACTATCAGAATGTAGGTACATTTCCGATGAATCATAAACTTCCAGTAACACATTTATCAGCTAACTTCGAAAAACTTTAAGAACTGAAAGTATTGAAGACCAATGTCTCATATTAACCTAAAATGCTATTTAATGTCCAAATGAATCATGATTTGCGGTAAAATTGATACTCTGCATTAATACAGGTTCCTGAGGCAAATAGTGATCATTTCGCAGTCCGTACTGATTAAAACCCAGAAGGTAATGTTGTTGTTGTCCTCTGAAAATTCTATGTCATTTTTAGCTCACCTGAGCACAACGTGCTCAAGGGGAGCTTTTAGGATCACCCGGTGTCCGTCGTGCGTCGGCCGTCATGCGTCGTGAGTCATCAACAATTCTTTAAACATCAACTCCTCCTAAACCGCTGGGCCAATTTGGACCAAACTTGGCTGGAATATTCCTTGGGAGGTCCTCTTTAAAAATGTTCACAGAATTTGATTCCATCAAAAACTCTGGTTGCCATGGCAACCAAATGGAATTTTCTAAGAAATTCTTAAAAAATCTTCTCCTCTGAAACCGCTGGTCAGATTTTGAAATAATTTCACAGACTTGTTCCTTGGGTGACCCTTTTCGAAAATTATTCTCGAAATTTTGATCCGTCAAGAAACATGGCTCTGGTGAATGGGGGCTACTTGCACTATACAGAAATGAAGAAATTCTTAAAAATTCTTCTTCTCTGAAACGGCTGGTCAGATTTTAAAATAATTTCACAGAGATGTTCCCTGGGTGACCCTTTTCAAAACTTGTTCGCGTAATTCTGATCCGTCAAGAAACATGGCTCTGGTGAATGGGGGCTACTTGCACTATACAGAAATGAAGAAATTCTTAAAAATTCTTCTTCGCTGAAACCGCTGGTCAGATTTTAAATAATTTCACAGAGATGTTCCATGGGTGACCCTTTTCAAAAATTGTTCGCGTAATTCTGATCCGTCAAGAAACATGGCTCTGGTGAATTGGGGTACTTGCACTATACAGAAATGAAGAAATTCTTAAAAATTCTTCTTCTCTGAAACGGCTGGTCAGATTTTGAAATAATTTCACAGAGATGTTTCTTGGGTGACCCTTTTCTAAAATTGTTCGCGAAATTTTGATCCATCAAGAAACATGGCTCTGGTGACTGGGGGCTACTTGCACTATACGGAAATGAAGAAATTCTTAAAAATTCTTCTTCTCTGAAACCACTGGTTAGATTTTGAAATAATTTCACAGAAATGTTCCTTTGGTGACCCTTTTCAAAAGTTGTTCGCAAAATGCTGATTCGTCAAGAAACATGGCTCTGATGGGTGGGGGGGGCCCACTTGCCCTATATGGACATGAAGAAATTCTTAAAAATTCTTCTTCTCTGAAATGGCTGGTCAGATTTTGAAATATTTCACAGAAATGTTTCTTGGGTGACCCTTTTTGCAAATTGTTCGAGAAATTTTGATCCATCAAGAAACATGGCTATGATGGCTGTGGGCTATTTACACTATACGGACATGAAGAAATTCTTAAAAATTCTTCTTCTCTGAAACCGCTGGTCAGATTTTGAAATAATGTCACAGCAATGTTCCTTGGGTGACTCTTTTCAAACATTGTTCACAAAATTGTGGTCTGTCAAGAAACATGGCTCTGATGGTGGGGGCTATTTGCACCATAGGGACATGAAGAGGAATTTCTTAATTCTTCTTCTCTGGAACGGCTGGTCAGATTTTGAAATAATTTCACAGAAATGTTCCTAGGCTGACCTTTTTCAAAAATTGTTAGGGAAATTTTTATCTGTCAAAAAACAACAGCCAAATGTTGGCACCTGCATGTGGTGCTCTTGTTCAACTTATGTTTTTAGTCACTATCGAGCATGTGCTCTTCTTCAAGAAATTGTCCTTGGGTGATCTATCCAAAAATTTATTTGCAGAATTCTGATTCATCAAATTCATTGCTGTGGTGGTGATTGTAGGGGTGGTGACAGATTTTGAAATGACATTTACAGGTGACCTTTTCAAAACTGCTTGGCAAAATAATGATTTTGTTTACAAAGTTTCAATACCTCAAAAAAAATTGGCTATGTTCCTCTCAAAAATTCAGGTGAGCGATCCAGGACCATCTTGGCCCTCTTGTTACCTTTATTAATCACCCCCCTTTCAGAAAATGTAACATCCCAGGGAGCCTTAAAAAGAGACAATGCGGTATCATATTTCGCAAAACATATTCTTTCAGTTAAACTTGCTAACAGGTGAGAGGTGATCTAAATTTATTAATATTTTTTCCTTCTGCAAAATACCTATTTCGATTATGCTTGTTTGCCATTATCTCTTATCATAAAATTGTGGCAGAATCAGCTTGACACCAGTTCACTATTAGCGGCAAAGAAAATTCAAAAACAGATTAATTTTATTTATATTTTGCTTATCAGTTTTGAAAAAATTATGTAAAAGTTTGCTCAAGAGGACTAAAGTGTTCAGTTTTATCAGTTAATAGTTTTATTATGTTGCTATTAAGATTTCTGATGTCTGTATAATAATCATTTCTATTTTCGGTGTTTAGCTTTTAACCATTATATTGCAGAACCTAGATTTAATCGCATATGAAGACAGTTAAGATCAAGATCAGACTGCTAACAAGGTGATCATAGATCTATTTTTTATGTGCGTCTTGCCAGATATTGTTATGGAAAAAGCTTTGAAAGTTGTGAAAGGTGCTTTATGGGTTATGAATGATGGATGAATCAGGGCCATGGTCTTATCTGTAAAGCTTGCCATCATTTGAGCCATATTTAACCCTTAACTCTTTACCACAAGACAAAATTTCAGACCCTTGAAATTCAAAGGGAACCAGTATTTTCTACTTTTCCCGCAATGTTTTGAATATGTTTTTTCCTCAAGTTTGTAAAAACTCAGGATTGTGTAGTAAAGGGTTAAAGTGTGAATAAACCCAATTGACGTTTCCATTCTATAATAAGACCCAAATAAATGCAATTTCGTGGCTACCTTTTGTCGATACTGCTTCAGCAATGCAGACATTGTAGATCAAAGATCAGACTGCACGTTTTGTGCAGTCTGATCTTGATGTACACTGGCCACAAAGGCAGCTATAGGTGCTTTAAGGATTAAATAATAATTATGTTTTCTGCAAATGGTTGGTAAAAGGATATCTAGATTCTAATTTTGTCATCTGGTAAAGAGTTAATGCTTTACCAGATAAAAAATTTTCAGACTTATTAAAATTGATAGTATTTGCAGATGACAAGAAAAGGTGAATCAAAAAATGAAATTTGTTTTGGGATGGGTAAAAATATTGTGAGAAAAGAAAAAAATGCTGGTTACCAGCATTTTCTCCTTTTCCTCACAATGTTTTCAAAAGCTTTCTCACTCAGGGTTGTTAAAACTTGGGATTGTGTGGTAAAGAGTTAAATCTTTTAGTGATTTATTAATAACAGAGGGGAGAGCAGTTGGTGTTCTCAATGTGGGGTGGTATGATTGTATTTCTTATTGATTTTCATATGTTTTAAATGAGGCTTGAGTGAAGGTAATAGGTTTCATGTTCCACATAAAAAGGAAACAAAACCATTTAGATCATGGAAACATTTGTTATATGAGGTTTAGGTGCCAACATGCTAATTGTAAAGTGGTTGCGATAACCACAAAAAATTGAGATTTTTTTTCATAATCATTTTCTATTTATGTAATGTTATGCATCCAAATACAAAACTTTTTCAGATGATAAACTAAATGTGGCACAAATCATGGTTTTTAGCTCCACTGGCCGAAGGCCAGCGGGCTTATGTCATGGCCCATTGTCCGTTGTGCGTGCGTGCGTCCATGCGTGCGTGCGTGCGTCCGTCCGTCCATGCGTTAACTTTTATTTCAAACATCTTCTTCTCTGAAACTACCCATCCAATTTTGATGAAACTTCACAGAAATGATCCTGCCATGGTCCTCTTCAGAATTTCTTGAAAGAATTTAATTCCTGCTAAAACTCTGGTTGCCATGGCAACAAAACTTAAAAATATTGGAAATCTTTGAAAATCTTCTTGTCTGAAACCATAAGGCCTAGGGCTACCAAATTTGGCATGTAGCTTTATCTAGTAGGCCTCTATCAAGTTTCTTCAAATTATAGCCCTGGGGTCAAATTTGACCGCGCCCCGGGGGTCACAAGTTTTACATAGGCTTATATATGGAAAACTTTAGAAATCTTCCTGTACCTAGCCATAAGGCCTAGGGTTACCAAATTTTGCATGTGGCTTCATTTAGTGGACCTCTTCCAAGAGTGCCCAACTTATAGCCCCGGGGTCAAATTTGACCCCACCCCGGGGGTCACAAGTTTTACATAGGCTTATATAGAGAAAACTTTAGAAATCTCCCTGCACCTAGCCATAAGGCCTAGTGCTACCAAATTTTGCATGTGGCTTTATCTAGTGGGCCTCTACCAAGAGTGCCCAAATTATAGCCCTGGGGTCAAAATTGGCCCCGCCCCAGGGGTCACAATTTTTGATATACGCTTATATAGACAAAACTTTAGAAATCTCCCTGTACTCAGTCATAAGGCCTAGGGTTACCAAATTTTGCATGTGGCTTTATCTAGTGGGCCTCTACCAAGAGTACCCAAATTATAGCCCTAGGGTCGAATTTGACCCCACCCCAGGGGTCAGAAGTTTTACATCGGCTTATGTAGTGAAACCTTTAAAAATCTTCTTGTTACTTACCATAAGAATTTGGGCTACCAATTTTAGTCCTGTCTCAGGGGTCTTATGTTCAAAACCAATTGACCAAGTATTGTAATGTTTGGCATGTAGGGATTTTACGTATTAGCCAGTGGAGCGATACAGGGCCATCATGACCCTCTTGTTGTTTTTGATAAGGCTAAAAAACATTATGGGAAAAGCAGAAAATGCTGGTTACCAGCATTTTCTGCTTTTCTCTAAATGTTTGCATAAAAGCCTTTGTCAGTTTCACAGTTTGAATTATTTTTCTCTTTATATGTTTTTTGCTATACATGTGCCAATGTTGTTAGTATCTACATATTATCTGCTAAATATTTGTGTAATAAATTTTTTGCTGAATAAACTGAAACTGAAACAATTAGGGTCATGAAAACATGGAATTGTTTGGTAAAGGACTAAAATAATAGATGACAGCTTTTCAAGGTACTTTTGTACCTTCTAAATACTAGTGATATTAGTCCAGTCGCAAAATACTTGATGCAAAGGAAAGTACGAGGGGTGATCAGAAAGAACGTGGACCACCTTGTTATTTTGAAAAGTACTTCACGTAGGATTACAAAAAATTGCATAGATGAGCATTAATTATGTGTCAGCTGCTTCTAGCTTTCAAATGTCGTAATATTCAAGCAGGTAAAGTGTGACGTCATTTTAATGATGTCATATACTCTGTTAGTGGTCCAGAATGTCGGACGACATTTTATTTGAGCCGGGAGTAATCATAAAGTTCTATGTCAAACTCGATAAGTATATGTCGGAAACCAAAACCGATTTAGAAAAAGTTTAAGGGGACTCTACACTCAAGAAATCTGATATTCCTAAATGGATCGGACTGATTTAGAGACAGGTGCGATATTATTAAAGATGATCCTAAGCCTTGCCGTCCATAAACATCAGTCACAGACAAAATCATTACAGGTCTAGAGCAGCATGCAAAACAAGATCGCCGAGATACTATCAGGAAAATAGCTGACACATTTAGCATTTCATATGGAAGTGCCCGGGAGATCTTGACTGATAATGTTGGAATGTCGTGTGTTTGCATAAGGTGAGTACCTCGACTATTGATGTCCGAGCAAATGGGGGTTAGGGTTGAAATATGTTAAGAAGTTGTAGAATGCATTAGGGTAGAGGGGTCAAACTTTACTGAACGTATTGTAACATGCCATGAAACATAGGTACACTTTAATGAGACTGAATCTAAACAACGAAGTAGTGTATAGAAACATCCAACATCGCCTTCCGCTATTAAAGCAAAACTTTCTCGGTCAGAAGTTAAAGTTATGTGCATCATATGTTTCTATTCTCCTTTTTTCTTCTAAATGATGTTGTATCTATACATACTACAGTTATTGCTGAGTTTCATGCCCACATTATTCAAATAAATTTCACAAAAACTATAAACAAAAAACAGCCAGAAGTTATGTGGAGTGACGCCACTTTATACCAAGGTAACGCCCTAGCTCACAAAGCCACACTTGTACAGGAAACTTTTGCAAAAAACACATATAGAAACTTTATCCAACCCAACTTATAAATCAGTCCTGACACTTTGAGACCTCTGACTAGTTCCTATTTTGAAAGATTATCTGCGTGGCACACACTACGAGAGCGCAAAGGAGCTAACCCTCGCTATGACCCGGTCCTTGAGAGTAATGTCACATGATGCGCTCGAGCACGTGTTTCACATGTGGAAATCAAGGATAAATAAGTGAATCAAATTCAAAGGAGGTTACTTTCAAAAACAGTAAACATTCCAAGTTGTTTTTCTTAACAATTTTCCAATACAGTCGCATGGTCCACATTCTTTTTGATCACCCCTCATACTTGAAGGCAAAATACAAAATGGATACAAAATGACTATCTTGAATTTTACAGATAAACATTGAAATAGAAACTCTCCCACAAAATTTTTGTGAAGTAATAGTAATGTGGTTACCAGCATTTTCTCAGTTTCCCACAATGTTTTCAAAATCTTTCTTCCTCAAGGTCATTAAAACTCAGATATGGCGTGTCAAAGGGTTTATGACTTCTAGATATCTAAAACAGATTTTCTCCCATCAGTAATTATTTATAACCCCATAAAGTGCTTTTCACAACATTGTACACTAGTTGCTTTTCAGCCAGTGTAGCTCAATATCAGACACATGCAGTCTGATCTTTCATCTACACTGTCTGCTTTGCTGAAACACTATAGACTACAGCCATCGCAAAATTGCAAAAATGCTGGTCATATTTCTTGACTTAAAATGTCTGTTGGGTTTTTTCAGGGGTCTTAGGGTTATTATTATGTATTGCAAGGCTATTGATGGCCAGAGTCTCATTTGCTAGGCTGAACTTCTGAGATCAGACAGCTATGACTAGTGCAATCTGATCATGATCTACAATGTCTACCAAAGGACTAAAAGTGTAACACATTGTATGGTTTAACTCTTTACCAGATGGCAAAATTTTGGCCTGGACCAAATTGAAAGCATTTGCAGACGACAAAATAATTGTAGACCAAATGATAATTACTGTCCTTGATAGGATAGAAAACATTGTGGGAAAAGGAGAAAATGCTTGTTACCAACATTATCTCCTTTTCCCACAATATTTTCAAAAGGGTTCTTCCCCAGGGTTGTTGCAACTTAGGATTGCGTGGTAAAGAGTTAACCTATTGTATTCTTTGAAGGATGAATTTGGAATCATACAAATAAAACCATTATTATATAATGGATTTGTGGGGAAAACAAAAGAAAATACAACAGAATGAATTACAATGGTCCTCATGGGGAATGAATATGAAATATTTTCTCTAATATCAGTTGTTATAATAATCATTATGTGATGTTTTGCTTTCCATGATTGAGATTGTAAAACTTTATCTGTTATAGCTAAAGTACAATCCCTATAACCCATAACCATACAAATCTGTGTTTTAACGGCTCTGAGAAAGATGGCTTTTGAAACATTGTGGGAAAAGGAGAAAATGCTGGTAACCAGCATTTTCTCCTTTTTCCACAATGTTTTCAACCCTTTCAAAAACCAATCCCATCATTTGAGCCACACTTAATATGCTTTCTGGAAAGGCTTTTAAAAATGGAAGTATGTTTACAATATTTTTTCATCTAGTAAAGAGTGAACCAGGCACACAATCCGGAGTTTTGACGACCTGAGAAAGAAAGCTTTTGAAAACATTGGTGGAAAAGGAGGAAAAGAGATTTTGCCCAAGTGTTGCCAAAGGTTTTATAAAATACTGATGCAGAGGCTGTGTCTTTCCTTGGTTGCCATGGTTTTATAGTGTTACGATAATTGCTCAGAACCTGGTTGTGAAGAACAACAGGACAGTGATAATTTGTTTGATAAACGAGCACTGCACGTGGGTGCCTAGGCTTGGCTGTAAATGCTTGATTGTCAGTGAAAATTCATAGTTGAAAAAGGGGCATAACTGTGTCAAAAATACTTTGATAGTTATCTGCCCTTTCTCAATAGGTTCCCCTTTTGATAGTTAAGAACTTGTCAGAGTTTGAAGAAAATGTTCCCAGCGATAATAGAGATATTACAAAATGTCAAAATTTTTGCACAGTGATGCAGACGACAATGATTCAGGGCTATGACAGTACCTCAACATTTTCTTCAAAAGCAGCCGAGGTAAAAATGTTAGAAAGGGATGAAAGTCTTTTCTAACGGAAAGGTTTATTTTGACTGCCTGATCAGAGTATCCAACCTCCAGATGGTTATAGCAGCAGGTATACCTTCAGATACTTGTTTTTTGTCTTAACCAGATGACAAAACTTATAAACTAAATTGAAAGTATTTGCAGACAACAAATAAAAATGTAGCTCAAATGATGATTTCTTTTTTTGAAGAGGTAGAAAACATTGTGGAAAAAGGAGAAAATGCTGGTTACCATCATTTTCTCATTTTTCAACAATTTTTTCAAACAGCTTCTGCTTCAGGGTCATTAAAACATGGGATTGTGTGGTTAAGAGTAAAGTCTTCACCAAACAACAAAATTGTAGACTTGCCCATTTTGAAAGCATTTACAGACAGCAAATTAAACACAGCTCAATGATGGAACTTGTCAGTGGAAGATAAGTATACCTATATGTGATTAATTTGTTGTCTTCAACCCTTTACCACACAATCCCGACTTTGATGAACAACCTGGAGAAAGGAAGCTTTGGAAAACCTTGCGGGAAAAGGAGAAAATGCTGGTAAACAGCATTTTCTCCTTTTTCCACAATGTTTCATACCATTCCCAAAATAAATTTCAGTTTTTGAGTCACATTTATTGTGGCATATGTAAATGCTTTTAATTTGTTTAAGTCTAGGATTTTGTTGTTTGTAGTGTAGGTTGAAATATCATGACAAAAAAACAGTCATAAATTGGCAATAGTGAGGTGTTTTGTTTTTGTTCCGGGCTATGCTCAGTACAATTTGAAAGGCAGCTGACTAGTTCGAAAGCATCCTTGTAAAGTATGGGCAATATTTGTGGAATAGGGTTTAACTCTTGACGATACAGCAGAGAGCCAGATAAGCTGCGTATTTGCTTATTTTACGCAAGTTGGAATAGGAAATACGCAACGAAACTTATTTTGAAGCGTATCAAATATGTAAATGCTGTCTAGGATACGCAATTCGTCTGATTTTCAATGCATATTTTTTGACTACAACCAAATTCGGGGCATAGATTGGCTTTATTGTCACTGAAACGCTTACATACCACTTTCTGAACGAATTGCAACCTTCTATGCCACTTGGTTATTCATGTACTTTGTTTCGGAGTTCGGTGCGGTATGGAATTGTGTCGCCCCAAAACGTTTTATGAACAAGGAACACTTTGTATTTTAAAGTTGTTCACCTCTTATGGTTATATCTGGGGATTCCACAGTTACATGCAATTAAAATGTATCAATGTAGTTAGCACGGCGTATCTCAGAAGCCTGTACAAAACTGTGATGTATCAGCAGAAATCGCAGATTCATTGAACCAAACAGTGCCAAGTGTCACCGAAAATATTTGTCAAAATTGATAAAGCATGATGAATTTTTTGCCTTAGTTTTAAATTATATAGCACAACACCAATTTCTCTTTTTTTAACAATGTACATAAACGATAATTTATCTTACTTTTAAAATGGTATAAACAGTAAGAAATTATTTACTTTCCTCCTACTACCTATTGAATAATCCACATAATTCAATAATATTGACTTTCAAAAGACAATAAATTGTCTTAACCAATTATCAGTATAAAGAATCACTAAGAAATCATATCCGTAACGTATTATCAATTTTTGGAAGTGTGAGTCGGCGATTTCCGTCGCAAGCATAAGCCATTCTAATGTTCGGCTTATCATGCTCACAGAGAATCAAGTAGGCCTGCAAAAGAGCCCAAGGCACAGGCAATATGTTCTGCTCTTGTGAACGATATTGTTAATGCTGCAATGTAATCATCGGGGCAAAAATGTCCGAAAGGAAACAATTGAAAAATGGCAAGGAATGTACTCCTTGCTTCTTCTATCGAACAGTGAAAATACGTCTGAGATGTGATTTATGTTCAAGGTACAATATCAAAACTGACTGGGCTTTGGATGGTACCCAAAATATTTAGAAATCCTCGACTGAAAGGCATAGCCTTTCTGTAGAAAATTCGTCAGCTTGTAAGTTGTCTTTACAGCATAAATGTGCTGACAATATTCTCGAAGATTTTGATGGCTCAGCAGCGCCAACAGATCCAGACAAAAGTCTTCTAAAGACTGTACAAACATTGATGAAGAATGATATCCTTCATGAAAAGGTTTTCTTTAATACAGTGTCCTGCTTATAACTGATAAAAAGAATAAAATAATAGTCATTTTTAGCTCCACTGGCCAAAGGCCAGCGGGCTTATGTCATGGCCCGGTGTCCGTCGTGCGTCTGTGCGTGCGTCCGTCAGTGCGTGCATGCGTGCGTGCGTGCATCCGTGTGTGCGTTAATTTTTTTTCAAACGTCTTCTTCTCTGAAACTACTCATCCAATTTTGATGAAACTTCACAGAAATGATCCTGCCATGGTCCTCTTCAGAATTTCTTGAAAGAATTTGATTCCTTCAAAAACTCTGGTTGCCATGGCAGCAAAATTTAAAAATATTGCAAATCTTTGAAAATCTTCTTGTCTGAAACCATAAGGCCAAGGGCTACCAAAGTTGGCGTGTAGCTTTATCTAGTAGACCTCTATCAAGTTTCTTCAAATTATAGCCCTGGCGTTAAAATTGGCCCCGCCCCGGGGGTCACAAGTTTTACATGGGCTTACATAGAGGAAACTTTAGAAGTCTCCGTGCACCTAGCCATAAAGCTAGGGCTACCAAATTTTGCATGTGGCTTTATCTCATGGGCCCCTACCAAGAGTGCCCAAATTATAGCCCTGGGTCAAATTTGGCCCCACCCCAGGGGTCACAAGTTTTACATGGGCATATATGGAGGAAACTTTAGAAGTCTCCCTGCACCTAGCCATAAGGCCTAGGGCTACCAAATTTTGCATGTAGCTTTATCTAGTGGGCCCCTACCAAGAGTGCCCAAATTATAGCCCTGGGGTCAAATTTGGCCCCTCCCCAGGGGTCACAAGTTTTACATGGGCATATATGGAGGAAACTTCAGAAGTCTCCGTGCACCTAGCCATAAGGCATAGGGCTACCAAATTTTGCATGTGGCTTTATCTAGTGGGCCCCTACCAAGAGTGCCCAAATTATAGCCCTGGGGTCAAATTTGGCCCCTCCCCAGGGGTCACAAGTTTTACGTGGGCATATATAGTGAAAACTTTAGAAATCTCCCTGTACTTGGTCATAAAGCCTAAGGTTACCAAATTTTGCATGTAGCTTAATCTAATGGGTTTTTACCAAGAGTGCCCAAATTATAGCCCTAGGGTTGAATTTGATCCCACCCCAGGGGTCAGAAATTTTACATGGGCTTATATAGTGAAAACTTTAGAAATCTTCTTGTTACTGACCATAAGACTTAGGGCTGCCAATTTTAGTCCTGTTTCAGGGGTCTCATGTTCAAAACCAATTTGCCAAGTATTGTAAAGTTTGGCATGTAGTGGTTATACTTATTAGCCAGTGGAGCGATACAGGGCCATCATGACCCTCTTGTTCAATCAATCTTACTAGCTGGACACTATAATATAAAATAAAAATGATGTGATTGAAACATACTCCAGTTCCTAACTGAAGTAAAATTTGGTTTTTACTCTACCATTAACATTTTGTTGCTTAAAAATTTGCTTCTTAAGCAAAGTGGTTTCAATTTACCCCTTTCATAAGCAAAATGATGCTTATATACTCCTTGGCTCAAAAAATTATCTGGGGCACTGTACAGTCCTGTGTTTTAACGACCCCGAGGAAGAAGCCTTTTGAAAACTTTGTGGGAAAAGTAGAAAATGCTGGTTACCCTTTTCCCACAACTTTTTTTTCCCTATCAAAGGCAAAGGCCATTTCATGGACCACGTTTAATTTGTTGTCTGCAAATACTTTCAATATGGACAACTCTAAAAATTTGTTGTCTGGTAGAGTTAATACATTAATCTACCCGGAAATACTGATGCATGATCAGAAAATTCTCAGTATGAGGTATTCCTCCTTTTGCCACAATGTCATCTATAGTGGTCTGTTTTAAGATTGGAAGAAACATTTTCTGTAGGAGGTGACATATTAATTATTGCATAACTTCACTCTATTTGATTGCATTCCATAGTATATGACCCCAACAATTTGCTTTTCTGTCTAAGAAGAAGAAGGAAAAAATAAAACAACAACAGTTGTTTTTCATTTTTATGAGATGTTTTGTGTTTCTGGTTAATTCCTCTTGTCTTTGATGTGTTGGTATTTTTTGTAAACAGTAGATGCGTTTTCAAGACTTGGGAAAGTCAGCTGTCTGGCTCTGAAACAGCAGATTTACTACAATGTTTACCTAACCTTGCACTTTATGATCAAGTTTTTTTTGGGGCCAATGCCTACAGCAATTTGTTTACTGTTAAATCTCTTTGACTTTACCTCACAACAAAGTAGTAGACTGATCCAAACTGAGAAAAATTGCAGATATGGATCAAATGACATTGAAAGGGTTAAAAACATTTTTAAAACATATCTGACTGCTACCAAAAAACTAATTTGTGTGAGAAAAATTGAGTTTAATTGGGTTTATTTCCTTCGGCTTTGCACAAAATATGATACATGGTCTTCAGAATTCAATATTGAACTCATAGTGGTATTGTCTTCGACAAATACCACAAAAAGGACTTTTCTACAGTATTTACAAAAGCCTTCCCCTGCACGGGGTAGTCAAATGTAGGATTGTATGGTAGAGGGTAAAACAAATTTGCAGCAGAAAAACTTGAAGTTATCTTTACTAAGTAAAATAAACATCAATATAGGGGTTAACTCTTTACCAGACAATGCAAGTTTGGACTTGTCCAGATTGAAAGCATTGGAAGAAGACATGGTAAATGTGGCACAAATAATGGGATTTATCAAAAAGGAGAAAACCATGGGCACGTATTCACCAACCATTCTTTAGAACATTATCAGTCTTATTCTCCGGAATTTTTATGCTCCCCAAAGGGTGAGCATTATTAAAGTTGCCGCTTCATCTGTCCGTCCTTCCGTCGGTCCGTCCGTCTGTCTGTCCAAAGCCATTTCTCCACAACCCCTGGACCAAATCGGATGAAACTTCATATATGAACTCCTTAGGATATTGCATCGATGTGTTTTTCCTGGTTTTCCAATTTGAGACTGTGTTCGGAAAAAGGGGGTTTCTTGTAAAATTCCAACTTTTACTAATATCTCCTTCAGTTTTCGTCAAAATTTCATGAAACCTCACATTTATATTGTTTATTAAAAGTTTCACCATGTGCCCTTGTTTTTTTATCTATGCAAAACCATGTTACGGGAAAAGGGTGCTTAATGTCTTATAACTTTAGGTTTTGTTTTTTTTGGACTCAGAAATTAAACATTTCCCGGTTTCTTCAAGACTATTCAAGATATACGGTCAAGATCATTCTGGTTGTAACATTTCTTGAAAAGAAGTCCCTGGTAACATTGGCAAATGAAGTTTGGCAGACGGGACCAAACACAAGTAGCCCGTTTCACCCCCACCCTCCTCTCCCATGACCAACCATTTACCGACAGCCTTCACTTTCCGAAAAAGAGACCTGTTCGGGGAGCATAATCTGTCTACGATGGCTCTTGTCTAAATTTGAAAGTGACACAACTTCTGATTGGCTAAACCATTTGGTTGCTAATCAGAAGGTGTGTCACATTCAAATTCTGAAAATTTTGGAGAATTAGACAAAGAGTATTCTTAGAATGGTTGGTGAATACTAGCTGTGGTTACCAGGATTTTCTCCTTCTCACACATTGTTTTCAAGAGCCTTGTCATGGAATTGTATAGTAAAGACTTATTAAATGAATACAATAATGTGAAATCAATGTGGATAAGCAGCATTTACTTTGGATTGGTGTTAAACACTAATTTAAGCAGCAAGTGCACCTATCAATGTGTTTCTGGAGTTTCTGTTATCAGTGCTCACACACTGATCTCTTTTCAAGCCACTGGTGCCCTCCTCAATGTATTAATGTTTGGCAGTGAAAGGGTAATTAATCCTGTCACATTGACTTCCAATAATCCTAAAAGAGAGCATGGCCAAGCTGGGATTTGAACTCAGGACCAATGGATTACAAGTAGCAGAAGTAGCTCCTTCTATAACATCGAATCTTGATCTAGAATGTCCATAAATGTATGAAAAGTTGACTTGACAGTCTATGGATCAAGGCTGTCAGCTAAATTGTCTACAACACCTGAGAACTGTGACTATCAATCAGTCTCCAGACATCTATTGGGAGTTATAAATCACCTTTAGCTCTTTACCAAAGCACACAATTTTAGACCAGTCCAATTTGAGAGTATTTGCAGATGACAAATGTTGCCAGAATACTAATATTTGCATTTGATGGGATAGAAAACATAGTGGGAAAAGGAGGAAATGCTGGTTACCAGCATTTTCTCCTTTTCCCACAATGTTTTCAAAATGCTTCTTTCCCAGGGTCGTTAAAATCCGGCATTGGTTGGTATAGGGTTAACTCTTTACCAAAACGTCTAAATTTTAGACCGGTTCAAATTAGATACAACTCAAAAATTGAAATTTGTTGTGAGAAGAGTAGAAAATATTGTGGAAACCAGCATTTTCTCCTTTTTCCACAATGTTTTCAAAAGCTTTCTTTCTCAGGGTTGTTACAAGTCTGGATTGTGTGGAAAAGGATGAACCCTTTACCAAACAATCCCATGCTTTAATGACCTTAAGGAGGAAGGCTTTTGAAAACATTGTGGGAAGAGGAGGAAATGCTGGTAACCATCATTTTCAAAGTTCTGTACACTGCTTTTTATCCTTTGAGAGACAAAGCCCGTGCTTTGAGTAACATTTTATTTGTCCTGTGTAAATGCTTTTAACCGTTAACATGCTAAATATTTGAAATGAAACTTTCAAGCCTATAGTAAGAAGCCAAATATTGCTATTTCAAATTCATTGTTTGGGGAAAAATATCTCCTTATCAGACAGTGTAGATCGAAGAGCAGACTAAAAATTGTGCGCAGTCTGATCTTGATCCATACTGTCTGCTAAAGGTCTTTGAGTCATGCTTAGCAGCCAAAGGGTTAATTTTTTAATACGAATCCTTGTTACCCACTCCACTTATGGATCAGTTTACCTTCCGATTGGTCTTTGCCTAACTGGTGCAAAATCTAAAAATACCTTAAGAGGCTACATAGCTTATTAAGGAAATAACTACTAAACATTACTTTTTTCTTACTTTAATATTTCTTCTTTTTGCTATGATTTGCCAGCTATGGGCATACTTAATTCGGTGATGAATGGTTTTTGAAGTTTGGTAAGATTGTGAAAAGCCGAATTGCTCCCTTTAAACCAACAGTTGGCATAAAGATGGAAAGAGACTGCAGAAAAGGGGGAAAACCGTAAGAGGGGTAGCCATTAATTTCACTGCTTATTTGAAAACAAAATTAGTTATCTAGGTTCTTGATAAATTTACATTTACCAATTTACATTAATAGACAGTAAATAAAAAAAGCAATTTGAAACTGATTTGCATATTCAAATCATTTGGTAAGTGGTTGATTAAATGGTCTGTATACTTTGCATATTCATTATGTCTGATCATGTAAGCATGTCCATAATTCAACCATTATGCATACATTGAGAAAAAACTTTGGAAGCAGTTTGGAAAAGGAGCAGTACCTGAATGATGTGAAAAGACATATTTTTCATCATGGCTGCCCATTCCTTTTGTGCTACCTGTTGGACAAACTTTGTGGTTAGGGGTCATGTACTTGCTTAGAATTGTGACTTCAGTTGGACTTGAAGTATAAAGAGTTTATTCAGAACGGTATTAAACATGAGACAGTAGGTAGCTGTAACAAATTATGTAGAACTGTTAGATGGACTTCATTGGATCATGGAATGTTCCCAAAGGGCTTGAGATCAGCTGCTAGGTCTTTTTCTATATTATTACTCATTTCTCCATGACAAAAATGCTGCAGCAGACAGTTTTGAAAACATCCTTGTCAAATAAAGATACGTGATGTCAGGTTTTATAAATGTAATATTTGAAAAGATTTTGGCAAAATTAGAACATGATTGTAACTGGCAGCAGGTAGATATTGTTTTGTCTGTCCTTCTGTGTGTCCATGTTTCTGTGTGTCTGTCTGTGAACAGTTTACATATCAACCTCAGGGTTGATAATTCCTTGTTACTCCTATCCTATCCTATAGGTACAGGAAATGTCATAGATTGAGAGGCCATTGACCTTTTACCAAACATGATCCCAGGAAAAAAATCATTTAAAAACATTGTGGGATAAGGAGAAAATTCTGGTAGCCAGCATTTTCTCCTTATTCCACTATGTTTTTTACTTTCTTGTCAAATCCCATCATTTGGACTGCATCTAATTTGTTGTCTGTAAATGCTTTTAGTGTGGACAAGTCTAGAATTTTGTCATCTGGTAACAGTTCAAGACTAGAGTGCAAGATCCCAAACTCAAGCTATATTTTCCAGTTATTTCTCCCGCCTGCTCGAAACAATTGTTTTAGTTAGTAATGTGATATAGAGAAGTAAAAGTATTGAATGAAACAGCACCCAGACAATTCCCATTATTAAGTATCCACAATACAGGTTTCAGATATCAAAATAATATGAGACACACTCTGGCAAAAGGGGACTTAATGCATCTCCTTGGTGCATTATACCAAGCAAGCAGTAACCTACCATATTTTGCTTAAATTTTTGGACACCCAAAGTATTGGGACACCATCAAAAATTGCAAAAATAATTATTTTTCATGACCCAAAGATTTGGGCCATACTAAAAATTGCAAAGCAAGATTGGTATTTTTTTGTTCCAAAGAATTGGGACAGTTAATATCTATTTTTAAAAAAAATCTTTCAATCCACTTGATACCCTTTGTTTACAAGCATTTATTTCGCGCAGTTTCATTTCTACACATGTAAGCAGCATGCTTCCCAACCCTCCCGATTTCAACGGGAGTTTCCTGATTCAAGACGAAAAACCCGATCACCTGACAGACTATTTTAAACCCCAGTTCAAAAATAAAAATTTGATAAAAGTGTAAAAAGGGTGTGATAAACCTGTATCCAAGATACATAACATATACATGTTCATCTGAAGTTGACATAGAGTTCACATGCATGTATTTCACGGTCAGTCGGGTTCGTTGTTTATAAATAGAAATCAAGGTACAGTATTCTAACATAACTGAGGTTTATTGATCGAAGATCAACGAACCAATCAAATTTGAGAACGGGCTGAGCAGGTACTTGTCAGGGTGGAATTTACGTCGTTTGCCTCACGTAAGCAGGTAAAATATGTTGTGAATTTATCTACAAATGCAAAATCACAATCCTCATCGCGATCCCAGGACGCAGACAGTAATGAGTGACAAGTTCATCATCAACGAAAACAATGAGAAAAAGCGAAGTTTTAAACTCTTAGTGCTCAAATTGACTGCTGGAATTCCAATCTGTCTGAAAATAGACCAACCTGCAAATGATCGTAGGTTTATTGAAATCAATGACGTAGCAATATTTTAACCTCGGCAATATTCAACTGGTAAGCGGGTAGTGACTTACAGTATGACAGCTTGTCTTGTCTGACCATAAGATTTGGGACAGCTGACAAAATAATTAATTTTTGTACACCTAAGTATTGGGACAAAAAAATGTTTTTACTGTCCCAAAATTTAAGCAAAATACGGTAGTTATAGATCCATAAAAATCAATATAGCCTAACAATTGACTGTATCAAAATACGGTAATTATAGATCCATAAAATCAATCTAGTCTAACAAATGACTGGATCTAGTGGTAGAATGGTCCTTTGATATGCAGAAAATTTAAAAATTGCAAAAAGTTTTGATCTATGTCAACCTGAGCAGACTGTGCAGACTTACATGGGTCTTTTTGCAGAGGCATTAAGCCCTCTTTTCACAGAGCATGGCTCATATTAAATTGATAAAATACCATCTCCACTTATCTAGATCTCTAGGACTGAATTTGTGACAGCAAAGGACATTTTTTTAAGCCTAAGAAGAGTTTCAAATCACACACGGGAGAAATGATATATTATTTTGTAACATTCTTGAAGACATTGTTTGAAAAGGAAAAATTCTTTGCTATAAGTAGTTTCTCGTTTGCCCACATAGTTATGTCTTCCCCCCCCCCCCCCCCCCTTTCCCCCCCCCCCCGTCAGGATCGCGAGACATTTAGTTTTTCCCTGTCCATCTGTCTGTCCATCTGTCTGTGCGTCAAAAATCGTGTCCACTCTATAACTCGAAAACCTTTTAAGATATTTTGATAAAACCTCACACGTTTGTAAAGCACCATGAGACGAAGTGTCATACACAAGAACCATAACTGGCTTGTATATTTTTGGAGTTGTTTCCCTTTGATCATTTTCCTTACTCATTTTATGTACAATTTCGTGTCCGCTCTGTAATTCGAAAACCGTTAGAGAAAAATGACCATTATTTCAGTTAGAAATTGCCTTGGTGACATATCAATCCTTCTGACACCAAAAAGGTGGGGGAGACATCTGTTTTTTTGTAGAAAAACAAGTTCTAGTTTTTTAACTCTTTTTCCACATGACAATATTCTAGATTGGTTCAAAGTGAAGGCATTTACAGACGATAGTTCAAACGTGGCTCAAATGATGGGATTTGTTCTTGATGGGGTAGAAAACAAAGTGGGAAAAGGAGAAAATGCTGGTTACCAGCATTTTCTCCTTTTCCCACTGTGTTTTTTAAAAAGCTGTCTTTGTTAGGGTTGTTAAAACTTGGGATTGTGTGGTAAAGAGTTAACGGGGCTCATGCAGTCAGTGTAAATTCTGTCATAATTGATATTTCTATGGAAAAGCCTTTTCTCTTTAAATGCGCAATAATTACAGAGGAAGTTTTTAAAAACAAGGGGAAACATGCAGCAGCTTGATTATGTATGTTTTTCTGATCTTGATTGACAGTGGCGTCTCTACTGTATTAAACATCGCTCCATTCCAGTGACAGCATAATTCTTTTTTCTCTTTTGGACGTAACTGGCTTGCGGTTTGCTGTGAGAAGTGACGTAAAAAAGTCATTTCTGAATCATTTAACCAACAGTGTATTATTTGGCCTTTGTAGACAGTGTAGATTAAGATCAGACAGTGTAGAAACTCTCAATTTAATATTGGTCAATGAAGTTTCAGGTAGCGTTTGAACAGAACAAGCAAAAGTCCTCCTTGCTCAGTAGTAATCCCTTTACCACAAGATGCCCAGTTTTAATGACCGTGAGGAAGAGGGTATTTACAAGTTATGTAGGAAAATAAGAATATGATGGAAAGCAGCCTTTTTTTCTTTCCCAACATGTTTTCTAAAGTTTTTGAATGTTTTTTTTTTAACAGACAAATGCCATTACTTAAAGCACATTTAATTTGTCATGTTCAATTGTTTTTAATTTGGCCTAGTCAACTTATTTTTTTCCTTTGGTAAAGAGTTAACTTTCAAGCAGGTGAAGAACTTGTAGACCTGTACATACTTAATTAAGGGGTCCTGTGTGGCTCAGTGGTAAAGTGTAGGACTCGTGACCTGGAGGCCCCGGGTTCGAGCCTCACTGGCTCCACTGGGCCTTTCACAGGAGTGTCCTTGGGCAAGACACCTCAGAGCCCAGCCTAGTACTGGTGAAACCCAGGAAAAACATGAATATGTGAGCTGTCGCCGTGATATGACTGAAATAATGTTGAAAGCGGCGTAAAACACCATTCAAACAAAAAAAACAAACATACTTAAGTCTTTACCACACAACAAAAATGTAGACTTGTGAAAATTGAAAGCATTTGCAGATGACAATTCAAATGTTGCTCTTATGATGGAATTTGTCTTTGATATGGTAGAAAACATTGGGAAAAGGAGAAAATGCTGGTTACCAGCATTTTCTCCTTTTCTCAAAATGTTTTCAAAAGCTTTCTTGCTCAGGGTCATTAAAACTCTGGATTGTGTGGTAAAGGGTTAAAGCATCTGC
Organism: Hippopus hippopus; assembly: GCA_946811185.2. Classification (NCBI taxonomy): domain Eukaryota; kingdom Metazoa; phylum Mollusca; class Bivalvia; order Cardiida; family Cardiidae; genus Hippopus; species Hippopus hippopus. The sequence goes on along the minus strand of OX328102.1, from coordinate 6,844,162 downwards.
AGATAACTGAATAAATGTGGTTCAAGTAATAGAGTTTGTCTTTGAAAGGATAGAAAACATTGTAAGGAAAATGGGAAAAATGACAGAATGTTGCTATATCAAGGCTGTGTATGTCTTGTTGTTTATTTTAATCTTTTGCAATATATAAGACACAAAGTTTGCATTTTGGTGATGATCTATATTGTCTGCAAAGGCAACTTTATAGGTAGTTTGCAGTTCATAGGGACCCCCTGAATTTTGAAATATCTTGAAAAATCTTGAATCAATTTTTATAAAACTTTTCAAGGTCTTTTAAAATGACCTTACCAACTCTCACATTGAAAATTCGTAACTTTCATTCAAACTTCAGAATGATTTATCCAGTGTTTTGTTTTATGGTGTCTGTTCTCCAATATTTGATTAAATTTTATTTTCGGTATGGCTTCAAGTTTTTATACCACTTCTGTTGAGATACATGTTCCAAACCACCTGACACTTAAAGGTCTTTCATGCTTTGTTTCGAATTGTTTTTCGCTACAATTTTTCAGTTCGCCTAAAATTAGCTCAGTTGTATTATAGTCACACTCAAAGGGTGGTTGTCTTAAAGACACCTTTGACCATAAATCTACAACAATACTTTTGAGCTTGTTTATGGAACTTAACCACTTCACACAACGCACCCTTCTTCATTTTATTGTTGTATATACCACATGATGTGAACCAGAGTTTGTTTGACTGGGTTTCGGGAAAAATACCCACATGATGTGAGCCAGAGTTTGACTGGGTTTCGGGAAAAATACCCACATGATGTGAGCCAGAGTTTGACTGGGTTTCAGGAAAAATACATCTATGGTTGGGCGTGGAGAAGAAAACAGTGTAAACAAGTGTGTGCAAGTCTCCAATATTGAATCATTAAAATAAACCCCAAACAAAAAACCAGATCAGGGCCTCAAAAGTTGAAGTTCTTAATATTCAAACAATAGATGACCACAATTACTGTACTTGCATGAGAATTGTTTTCATAAACAGGTAAACCGTTTACTCTGAATAGCCTTCAACCCTCCCACCGTTTTTAAGCTGTTTTGTTCATACTTTTTAACATTGCAGTAAATGCAAAAAAGTCAAACTAAGTTATCAAAAATTCTAAATTTCACCCAGAGCTGGTAAAGGTAATATTATTAACTATGCAAATTTTCAGTACAATAGCTAAAGCATTTTTTAAGATATTTCAAAATTCAGGCGGTCCCTATAAACTTCAAAGTACCTATAGTTGTGATGAAGATTCCAAGGAATAACTTAACCAACAACACACTGAACTTATGAAACAGACCTTTTCAATCAAGAAAAACAACTGAAATTTTGCTATTTCAATGTGGTTATTGCTGCAATATGTAACAAAGTAACTAACAGTGTAGAACAAAGATCAGATTGCACATTCTGCACTGTCTGATCTTGATCTAAACTGCCTGCAAAAGCATCTTATTTCGGTTCCCTACTGTAAGGGTAACAAGAAAGTTCATTCAGAGTGCATGGTGCCAGAAATAATTTTGAAAATATATATCAAAGACATTGATATTCTTAATTATTAAAAACCCTCTCTGTTCCTTCAATCTCAAATTAGTTTAACACTTTAACTCTTTACCAAACAACAAAATTTTAGACTTGTCCAAATTGAAAGCATTTGCAGACGACAAAATAAATGTGACTCAAAAATTGAAACTTGACCTTAGAAGAGTAGAAAACACTGTGGGAAAAGGAGAAAATGCTGGTTACCAGCATTTTCTCCTTTTCCCACAATGTTTTCAGAAGGCTTCTTCCTCTGGGTCGTAAAAACCAGGGATTGTTTGGTAAAGGGTTAACACACAACGCCGACATTTGACGAACTTGAGGAAGACGCCTTTTGAAAACATTTTTGGGAAAAAAATGCTGGTAACCAGCATTTTCTTCTTTTCCCACAAAGTTTACCCACAATCAAAAGCAAAACCATTTCAGCCAAACTGACTTATTCATCTGCAAGTGCTACCAACATGGACACGTCTAAAATTTATGTATTTTGGTAAAAAGGTAACTTTTCTCCTTTTCCCACAATGTTTTCTTAGGCTTTCTCCTTCAAAGTCATTAACTCATTAGCAAACGACAAAATTTTAGGTTTGTCCAAATCGAAAGCATTTGCAGACGACAAAATAAAAGTGACTGAAAATTTGAAATTTGTTTTGTGAAGGGTAGAAAACATTGTGGGAAAAGGAGAAAATGCTGGTTACCAGCATTTTCTCCTTTTCCCACAATGTTTTCTAAAGGCTTCTTTCTCAGGGTCGTCAAAAGTAGGGATTGTGTGGTAATGGGTTAAAATTTGGTATTGTGTGATAAAGGGTTAAGCCAAAGCTGTAGAAACTCAGTTACTGTTCAGTTTTAAATTAGCAATTGTTTTGCCCATAAAAAATCATCTGTGCCAATAAAGTTGAGAAGAGATGCAGCATTTTCAGGAAAAACAAACGTTATAAATTAGTTAGACCTTAAATTGTTTTCATAGATTTTCATTACCTTGACACTTGAAATGAAAACTTGAGGAATTCAAGATTGAAAACTTAAATGCTGCTTAGTTTTATTCTCTTTAACTGGATTTTTTTCCACCTCCTAGTTTGCACAGTGTTAGAGGATGACCCTTTATTTATTGAATTCTTTGAAATATGGTTAAAATTCTCCATACCTTTTGTACTATTTCTTTGCCTTTTTTTTTAGCAACCTTACGTGTGAGCCATGCTCTATCAAAAGCGGGTTTAATGCATCTCCATGATGCACTATACAAAGCAAGTCATCATATAATTATGAATCCATTTTGTTTAACACCTGATTGAATCATGAGTTAGAAGGGTCTTTGGACATGCAGAAAATGGCAGAATGTAGTGACCCATGTCAGCTTGCATGGACTGAGTAGGCTGACATGGGTTGATACTTTTGCAGATGCATTTAACCATCTTTTCACGAGCATGGCTCATATGTATACACAGTTTTCAGTGTAAGATCATTGATTGATTGATTGTATGGTGTTTAACGCCGTTTTCAACATTATTTCAGTTATATCGGGGCGGCCAGTGCACCTTTCCATGCTTTCCTGGAGTCCCTGTTACCAGTACTCCGCACAATATTCTTTCCAAGCCACTGGCTGCCACGTAACCATCATCGAAACAATGGTCAGTGGTGGGAGAGGAATGAATCCTGTCGCAATGACTATCATCAATCCTCGGAAAGAAATCGGCCGAGCCAGGGATCGAACCCATGACCCCCTGTTCTCAAGTCCTGCATGCTACCGACTGAGCTACCGGGGCTCGGCGTGTAAGATCATGTAATGATTTTGAATGATTTTCAATCACACTCTCGTGCAGGACTTCCAGACCTTTACTAAACTATCTAATGTTTAAACAATCCCGAGGACAAGGGCTTTTTTCAAACATTCTGCAAAAAGGAGAAATACTGATAACAAGCCTTTTAGCTCTACTGGCTGAAAGCAAGCAGACCTTATGCTATGGCGTGGTTTCGGTCATCTGTCCATCTGTCCTTCAGTCTCTCAATCTGTCAGTCTTTTTCTTGTTAATGCAATAAAGTCTGCATTTGTGGTCGGATTTTCATGACACTTTCACAGATTGTATCATCAATAGCTTGAACCATATTTATTTTGAAAAAAAACAACTGACCATCAGTAAGGGAAAAGTAACCCTTAAAAGTGGAAAATTTACCTATCTTGTTTACTGGATAACATCCATATTTGTGGTTCAATTTCATGAAACTTGTACACGTGCTTTGTATCATTGATTGCTGGAAATTTCATAACAAGCTAATTGCAAAGAAAAAGAACTTTTGTGAGACCATAATGCATTATTAAATGCAAACATAAGTTGGCTGGAATATGTTGCATATACCATTTGATGAAATTAACCCTTTACCATACAATCGTTGTAATAACTCTTAGAAAAAAAGCTTTTGAAAAAATTGTGGAAAAAGAAGAAAATGCTGGTAATCGGCATTTTCTCCTTTGCCCACAAGTTCTTCTACTCTATCACAAATTCCATTATTTATACCTTAGCACAAATTCCATTAGTTATACCCATATTTTATTCTTCGTCTGCTAATGCCTATAATTTGGACAAGTCTGAAATTCTGTGTGTTGGTAAAGGGTTAGGCACACAAAAGCCAGAATTTCAGTGAAATTCCACCATTAATCTGTGCTGTGTATCAAAACAAAAGAACATGTGATTCCCCACTGTGCAAAAAGAGGAAAGAAAATTAACTGAATTTATCATTTTTGGTTTATGGAAAGAAGTAATATTAAAGTCCTAAAATAGATTTCAAAACGAACTTACGCACGTAATTTGCATACGGTAGAGCCATATTTATTAATTCTGTCAAAACTTTGAGGAATGCAATTCCTTGAAAATTTTACATCCAATATTTTTACATATTCATAGTCCCATGTTCCTGTCAAATCCTCATCACAGTTTTAATTAATCAGACTGTTAGAAAGCCAGATTCTTCACTTTATTTAACCCTTTACCAGATGACAAAATTTTAACCTTGTTCAGATTGAAAGCATTTCCAGAGCACAAATGATGAATACTGTCTTTGATAGAGTAGAAAACATTGTGGGAAAAGGATAAAATGCTGGTTACCAGCATTTTCTCCTTTTCCCTTAATGTTTTCAAAAGTCCTTTTCCTTGTGGTCGTGAAAACTTGGGACTGTTAATCAACCAATAACCTTGTTTGCAGTTTTTTAGCCTTTGCTTATTCAACCGATTACTCGACAGAATATTTCAAGTGTAACATGTAGGCTGTTAAATGTTACTTGTGAAGACTGGGGATGAAGATTAGACTGCACAGAGTATGCAATCTAATCTTGGATTTATTCTGTTGGGTACATGAAGTTTTTTTTTTTTTCATGAAAAGAACTTTTTTGAAACCACAATATTTTTGTGTTAACGATGTATATCACAATTTTTTCTAACAGACAGATTTCTTTTAAAATTGTGCACATACAAAGCTCATCATGTCTCTTAGAGATTACAGTAAAAAAAGATATGGGTCACCATGCTCGTTCCTGAGAAATTTGCCTTAGTATTATTAAAAAACGGAGTTGTTTGGTGAAAGGTTAATGTAGCAGGTTAATTATTTACCAAACAATCCTAAGTTTTAGTGACTCTAACAAAAAACACACTTGAAAATATTGTGGAAAAAAGAAAAATGCTGGTAACTAGTATTTCCTTCCTTTCCCGCGATGTTTTCAGCCCTGACAAGAACAAATCCTATCATTTCAGACAATGTTTTGTTTGTCGTGTGCATTAATGGTTTTACATTTGACGCGTATAAAAATTTTTTTGATGCGGTCATTAGTCCAAGGGTTGACCCATTAACATGCAAACTGCATCTTCAGTTGACAGCTTATGAAAAAAAATGTTGAGAAAAGGAACATTTCCATGTTTGCTTGTGACAAGCAAGAATGGCTCTTTTTCCCACTTTGTATTCCATTTGAAAGAAAAAAAAATGTCTCTTTTCTTGTTAGATGTAATTTCCGAATAATCAGTATTGGGAATGGGGCTAACTGTACCAAACAACAAAATTGTAGACTCAAATAAATTTAAACCATTCGCAGACACCAAAAGAATTAATTGACTCAAATGGATTGATTTGCCTTAACCCTTTACCACACGGCAAAATATAAGACCTATCCAAATTGAAAGCATTTGCAGAAGACAATTTCATAGTGGCTCAAATGACGCAACTTTTCTTTGATAGCGTAGAAAACTTTGTGGGAAAAGGAGAAAATGCTGGTTACCAGCATTTTCTCTTTTTCCCACAATGTTTTCAAAAGGCCTCTTTTTCAGGGGCGTTAAAAGGCGTCATTGTGTGTTAAAGACCCTATAGAAGAAGAGTTTTGAAAAAAGTTTGGGTTAGAAAACATTTATGGGAAAGGGAGAAAATGCTGGTTACCTTTTCCCACAATATTTTCAAAAGCCTTCTTCTTTAGGGTCATTAAAATACAGGATTGTTCGGTAAAGGGATGCAGTAAGTGAAAGGTTTTGTGTTTTTTCCTATTAACCCTTAAAGCACTTTTACTACTGAAGTTGCCATGGCAGCCAGTGTAGATCAAAATCAGACTGCACAAAATGTGCAGTCTGATCTTTGCTCTACTCTGTCCACTTTGCCGATGACATTCTGGACAAAGACCACCTTGACATTGCTGCTCTTAGGGTCTAATATTTGAAAATGCCCATTATGTTTATTCCGTGCTGTATGGGTTAAGTTTTTGCGACAAAAATCTCAATTGCCAGAGAGAGATAATGTAACAGAGAAGTATAGTGCATGAAAGTGACAGCTTCTTTCCAGGTTACCAGAAATTTGAATTTCAAATTAGTTTCTGCTGTTTTATTTTACTGTTGGGGTGTCCAATAAATGAAAAAAAAAGACAATTTAAATTGAAAAACACAGATATTGCCACTTCAAGGCTGTTTTGGTCAGACTGCTTCAATACAGTAACGGATAGTATTGGTTGGTGATCAGATGGTGTATGCTTTGCAGTCTGATCTTAGCTTTTAGACTGCTGTGAAATTTAAAAAAAAAGAAATATTTTTTGTGATGAGACAAAGTTATTTTCAAGGAATTTCTAGGCTGTTATATCCACTAAAATATCATTCAAAATAACAGCATGGATCAATGATAAGAGTCCACATTTTGTGCAGTCTTATCTTGATCTGCATTGTCTGCCAAACTACCAGAATGTGCAGTCTGATCTTGAACTACATTGTGTGCTAAAGTACCTTTTGATACCTTTACCATGCAAAGAATTAATCTTTAATCTGCACTGTCTACAAAATCTCTTTACCACATGACAGAAATGTAGACTTTTCCAAATTGAGCGCATTTGCAGACAACAAATTAACTGTTGCCCATATGGTGGAATTTGTCTTTGATGGGATGGAAAACATTGTGGGAAAAGGAGAAAATGCTGGTAACCAGCATTTTCTCATTTTTCCACAATGTTTTCAAAGGGCTTCTTTCACTTCTATTGTTTGTAAAAACTAGGGACTGTGGTAAAGAGCCAAATTCTACTTTGCCCCATAAAGATTAGGGTTTCTAGGCAATGGTGTCAGTTACCTGTTAAAACCAGAAAATTATTTGTTACCCTTATTAGCTCACCTGAGCATGAAGTGCTCAGGATGAGCTATTGTGATCACTCACCGTCCGTCAGAGTCTGTCGTCCGTCCGTCCATCCGTCCGTTCACATTTCTTTGTTTACACTCTAGCATCTACAATATTAACCAATCAGCACCAAACTTAGTCAAAATATATATGACCATAAGATCTCGGATGAGTTCGATTATGGGTCTAATTGGACCAGAACAACTGGAGTTATTTGCCCTTGAATTAGAAAAATTACTATATTTGACTGTTTACTCTCTAGCATCTACAAATATCAACCAGTCAGCACCAAACTCGGTTAAAATATATATGACCATAAGATCTCGGACGAGTTCGATTATGGGTTTAATTGGACCAGAACAACTGGAGTTATTTGCCCTTGAATTAGAAAAATTGCTATATTTGACTGTTTACACTCTAGCATCTACAATTTTTAGCCAATCAGCACTAAACTTGGTCAAAATATATATGACCATAAGATCTCGGATGAGTTTGATTATGGGTCTAATCGGACTAGAACAACTGGAGTTATTTGCCCTTGAATTAGAAAAATTGCTATATTTGACTTTGTTTACACTCTAGCATCTACAATTATTAACCAATCAGCACCAAACTTGGTCAAAATATATATGACCATAAGATCTCGGATGAGTTGGATTATGGGTCTAATTGGATTAGAGCAACTGGAGTTGTTTGCCCTTGAATTAGAAAAATTGCTATATTTGACTTTGTTTACACTCTAGCATCTACAATTTTGAAACAATCAGTGTCAAACTTGGTGAAAATACTTATGACCATTAGATCTCGGATGAGTTTGATTATGGGTCTAATCGGACCAGAAGGACTGGAGTTATTTGCTCTTGAATTAGAAAGTTCTTTAGAATAGTTCTTTGTCCGGAGCATAACTTTGTCATCTCCAGTCCGATTAACTTGAAACTTGGCATTTGTGTTTGTTGCAATAATACAGAGTGCAGTCTGAAAGAACCATAAATCTACTTTGTACTGTCTATGAGTTATTTCCCTTTGACCGTCATTTTTACGCATTTTCTGCTTGTCCTGAATATGACTTTGGCATCTCTAGCATGAACATCTTCAAATTTGGTATGCATGATTGTTGAAAAATTACAGAGTGCAGTGCACAAGAACCATAACTCTTCCTAGCACAAATCTTGAGTTATTCCCCCTTTGACCTTCATTTTTATAGCATTTCTTGCTTGTCCGGAGCAAAACTTTGTCATCTTAAGTAGGAATGACTTGAAATATGGTATGCTTATTTGTTGCAATATTTGGAAGTGCAGTGCACAAGAATTGTAACTCTACCTCGTGCTGTCTTTGAGTTATTTCCCTTTGATCATCACTTTTACAGCATTTTAGTGCTTGTCCGGAATATAACTTTGTCATCTCAAGGCAGAACAACTTCAAACTTGGTATCAGTGTTTGTTGCAATATTACCGAGTACAGTGCGCAAGAACAATAACTCTACCTAGCGCGGATTTTGAGTAATTCCACTTTGATCTTCATTTTTACAGTATTTCTTGCTTGTCCGCAACGGAACTTTGTCACCTCAAGTCAAATTGACTTAAGACTTGGTAAACATGTTTGTTGCATTACCTGCCCTTTGCAATTATTATACCTCCTTGACAACTGGCGTTGGGATGGGCATATCTTGCGACAATTTGCCACTCTTGTTTCATTATTATTTGGCCTTGAACCTCGATATTTGGTATTTATCTTCATTTTAGATCTTTACTGCTTAGTACTCAGGTGAGCGATATAGGACCATCATGGTCCTCTTGTTAATTTGTCTTGTCAGATGAGGATATTGATTACAACAAACTTAACAAATTTAAAAACTGAGTCATGATATGGCAAAATGGGGCTTAACCCTTTACCACACATCAAAATTTTTTACTCATCGATATGAAAGGAATTTACAGATGATAATTCAAATGTTATTCAGATGATAGTTACTGTATTTGTCTTTGAATAGGTAGAAAACATTATGGGGAAAGGAGAAAATGCTGGTAACCAGCATTTTCTCCTTTTCCCACAAAGTTTTCAGAAGGCTTCCTTTTCAGGGTCGTTAAAAGTTGGGATTGTGTGATAAAAGATTAATGCATCTCTGTGGTGCATTATACCTAGCAAGTTGTTACATATACAGGTATCCATAAAATCTAGTTTGCCAAAAGACTGACTGGATCATGAGGTAGTATCATCCTTGGACATACAGAAAATTTACCCATAGAAAAAAGTTTTGACCTACGATAGCCAGTGTGGACTGCGCAGGCTGACATGGGTTTATACTTTTTGAAAATTTGTTAAACCCCCTTTTCACAGAGCATAGCTCATTTGTTTTTTTTGTTATTTACGAATTGATATTCTACATTTTTTTTGAAGTTGTAAAGACAAAAATCTTTTGTCAAATGTCTTCATTTCTTTTACGGCAGTTTTAGAATTCAATCCTCTGGTGAAGGAACTGCATGTGGTGTGGAACCCAAAATCTTGATCTGCATCATGGGTTGTGTTATGTTATGGCCCAGGTTGTCCGTCCGTCTGTCCGTTAGCAATTTCTTGTGTGCGCAACTCCTCCTACAATTTCCATTGGAATAAATTGAAACTTACCACAATGAATCTCTATTATGTGTGGTTGTGCATGTGACTCTTCAGGGTTGTATCTAGAGTGCGGGATTGCCGAAATCCCGCATCAAAATCAAAAATTCCGCAAAAACAAAATTTGTTTGCGCACCAAATCCCGCACTAAAATGAACTAGCCCGCAAAAATTGCATGATTGTGCGCACCATAATCGGGGAAAAAGAGAGAAAAAACGACGGGGGGGGGGGAATAAAATGTAGCAAAATTTGCATGGTCACCCAAATAATCATTCGAAACTTAAAACCGTAAACTAAATCGTAGACTGTCGGGTTATTTTGATCATATCAGTAGACGCTTGTCACCTGTGTTACTGTATGCAGACGAAAAGCCTCACTGCAGGGTCCATGCTGTCGATCACCGAATGCGACAGTTTAGGAAAAAAGTGTCCAAAAATGGTGAAACTGCTGGCAAAAAGTGTTGTCTTAAGGCTACAAAATTCTTGAAAGAAAATAACTCCGTCATAAACAGTGAGTATTAAGTATGACGGACCACACGTCACCGTTTATCACAACCTAACAAGCTGGCGTGTAATGAAAAGCGAGATGATGATGTCAATCCACAGATCTAGGGTAAAATGACATGTTTTGAAGTGACCTGCAGCCCTTATTGGCAAATTCTTGCAATATTATATGGAAATACTTTTAAAAAAATTAATTGAGATGAAAAAAGATCGATGCAAAAAAACCGCGAAAACCCATGACACAACAAAATGTCTAATTGACATCGTCTGATCAGAGGCACTTCAGACTGTCTTTTCAGCTCTGCTAGTGAATTTAAGCAGTAAATTTACATAAATATCTGTATGAAACAATAGATGGAAGCTAAAATCTCAGTCTAACACTGACTGAGGTAAAAATTTCGTTGAATTTATGAAATGAAAATGTTGAACAACGTAGGATAGATAGGGTAGGATGGGGGTTAGTGTACTTGTTTTACAGTGATTTATACTGTAACAAGTGTTAAAGAAGAAGTTACAAGACATTCATTTTAACAAGGAAGACTAGAATATAATAAACCTTTAATGGATATAATAATTATTATATTTCCAAAGACAAAAACAAATAGTACATTAACCCTTTACCACATTATCGGAACTGCCATGAAATCTATCCCCCCTCTTTACACTTGAAAGGGGAGACGTGCCCCCCTTTTTCTGAAGATGATGGGAGCCAGCCCCCCTATTTGAAAATTTCTAGATGCAACCCTGACTCTTTACATTTGGGTCTCTTTAGGCGTTCAGAGTTATCTGCCCTTGAATTCTGAAATAATCAGTTTCTTGTGCGGCTATCTTCTCCTACAGTTTCTATCGGAATAACTTGATATTTATCACAATGAACCGCTATGATGTGTAGTTGTGCATGTGACACTTTACATTTGGATCTCTTTAGGCATTCTAGAGTTATCTGCCCTTGATTTCTGAAATGGAAAAATAACTAATTTCGACGGGGGCTTTCTTCCCATTTGAATTTCATCACAGTAACTTGAAACTTACCACAATGTATTTCTTTGATGTCCATAGCCTTCACTTATAGGGTGGTACAAACTTATGATTGTGTGGTAGAGGGTTAAATGTTTTTTTTTTCAATAAACTATTACAGATGATCAAGACTTATTTTCCTTATTATGCAAAATAACTCTATGGTCTCATATGTGATCCCTAACTGTCCAGTGTCTTGTTCTTTTACGGTACATCCTTCATTATGTCTCCCCCCGTCAGGGTCGGGAGACATATTGTTTTCCCCTGTGCGTTCTTCTGTCTGTCCGTCTGTCTGTCCATCACAAATCGTGTCCGCTCTATAACTCACAAAACTTTCAAGATATTTTGATAAAACTTCACACATTTGTAAAGCACTATGAGACAAAGTGTCGTGCACAAGAACCATAACTCTGGCTTATATATTTTTCGAGTTATTTCCCTTTTGATTATTTTCCTTCACAAATCGTGTCCTCTCTATAACTCAAAAACCTTTTAAGATATTTTGATAAAACTTCACACATTTGTAAAGCACCATGAGACGAAGTGTCATGCACAAAAACCATAACTCTGGCTTGTATATTTTTCGAGTTATTTCCCTTTGATTATTTTCCTTCACAAATCGTGTCTGCTCTATAACTTGAAAACCTTTTAAGATATTTTGAGAAAACTTCACACATTTGTAAAGCACCATGAGACGAAGTGTCATGCACAAGAATCATAACTCTGGCTTGTATGTTTTTTGAGTTATTTCCCTTTGATTATTTTCCTTGCTCATTTTACGTACAATTTTGTGTCCGCTCTATAACTCGAAAACCGTTAGAGAAAAATGACCATTATTTCAGGTTAGAAATTGCCTTGGTGACATCAATCCTTCTGACACCAAAAAGGGGAGGAGACATCTGTTTTTTTGTAGAAAAACAAGTTCTAGTTTTAACCCATTTCACTGACAAGTCCCTTCGGGTGCCGCTCTGCGGAGCTCTTGTTTGATACATGAAACATGGACATTTTTCAGTCAGTAAAGAAAAACTGAGCAAAATGATATCTGACTTAAGTTAAAATTTGCTACAAAATTTCATTAACCCTTTACCACAAAGTCTCCAGTGTTAAAGACCATGAGAAAGAAGGCTGTTGAAAACATTTTGGGGAAAGGAGATAATGCTGGTAACCAGAATTTTCTCCTTTTCCCACAATGTTTTATACTCTTTCAAAGACAATTTCTCGTATTTGAGTCATTTGAAATTAGCTGCAAAATACTTTCGAAATGGACGAGTTTAAACTTTTTTGCATGGTAAAGAGTTTAACGTGTCTCAAAAAATGGTATGAAGCAAGCCTTTGAGGTAGCAGACAGTGTAGATCCAAGATCAGATTGCCCATTTCTTTTTGCAGTCAGATCTTGATCTAAACTGTTGGCCAAAGTATCAATATTTATGTCTTAATCCCTATGGAGTATTTCTTTATCTTTTATGAACCAACATTTTTTGATGATTGAATACCTGATGATGAAAAACGTGAGTACATAAACAGTCTGGGATATGCTAGCGTGACTGTGACGGTTTTAACAAATTTCAAGAGAATTTCAAGACAATTAAATTTGTCTGTTTACAAACAGTGTTGTGAATATATCAGATTGTTTTACTGGGCGGTTCCTCGTGGGATTATGTTGTGCCCAGACTAAATAATACTTTTTATCCTTTGTAACTCACCTATCAAGAAACTTTTTTAGTCATAATCTATCATATTAAGATATGTGTTAATCTTTTGTCAAGCATTTTCTACGTTTAGTAGTCTGGAGGAAAATGGCTTCAGGAAACACTGAGGAAAAGAATCTCTTATACGAATAACCTGAAGGAAAATGGCTTTTAGAACCAATAACCAGCATTTTGTCGTTTTTCAACTCTGTTTTCTGTTGTTTCACAGACAAACCATGTTTTTTTGCCAGTTATTATTTGTTGTCTAAATGCTTTGAATTTTGACATGCCTAAAATTTTGTTTTCAGGTATAGAATTACCGTATTTTCTGGACAATAAGCTGCTGCACTGTATAGGCCGCATCTGTTCATTTTAACCATTTTAGAAACAAATATTATCGTATAGACTGCACCGGCACATAGGCCGTGGCCAATACGCTTGGTTTATGTACAATGACATCCATCTATAGATATATGCATTGGTAAATATAATAACATAACAAATAAATTAATCCATTGTCTTCGCTTTTTTTTTTTCATTCCATTCGAGTGATTTCCCCTTCTGGTGAACAAATCACACAGAGGACTTTAGACCGTCATCATTCGTTTATCATTCGTTTATCCCTTGTCGAATATTTAAAGGAGTTTCGAAAATTGTCATATTATCACTTCGATTGAGTAATTGACGGTACACACCAAACAACAACTTTCATTACATTCGCAGTTAACCACTGATTAGCGCAAATCGATACTAAGAATCAAAAGGTGTGAAAATTTAAGTTGGTCACGAGTTTTAACACATTCATACGTTTGCCAGCGTATTAATTTACCTACCAATTAAAGGTAGGTATAAGTGTTCGAAAAATACTTTGGGGCATGATCCAAAATGGCGCCAACCTGGGGAATCGTAAACTGGTTTCCGTTTATCTTCAGTTTTACAGGCCGCACTGAAAGATCAAATAGAAAAATGAAATTTATGTATAAGCTGCTTCGTCTTACAGGCCGCACCCTTGAAAATTTCCACTTTTTTTAACAGATAGGCAGCGGCCTATGGTCTGGAAAATACGGTAGAGTAACAATATTTTATTGATTTATCTCTTTTCTACACAATCATGAGTTGTAACAAGCTTGAATAGGAAGCCTTCAGAAAACATTGTGGGAAAAGGAGAAAATTCTGGTAACCAGTCTTAAATTTTGCTGTGTGGTAAAGAGTTAATTGTGTGAGAATTTAAACAAAATTGTGATTACAAATATAAACAGACAAAATAAACTTATTTGGAAATGGTTTCACCTTTGGACAAAAAAAGAACTATCTAGATTATAAATATATATATTGGCAAATAGACTTATTCTGGAATGGTTGTATCTCGAGACGAAATAGAAATATCTACATTATAAATAATTGAGCCATCCTCTGGTAAAAAGGACTTTTATGTATCTCCATGATGCATTATACCAAGCAAAGTCATCACATAATTATGGATCCATAAAATCTATTTTGTCTTACAACTGACTGAATTATGAGATAGACTTGTCCTTGGACATGCAGAATATTTACCAAAAGCAAAAATTTGACACAGGTCAGCCTGCACTGTCAGCAGAGGCTGACCTTGATTGATACTTTTTGTAGATGCAATAATCCTTTACCACACATTCCCAACTTTTAACAACCCCGAGAAACCAGCATTTTCTCCTTTTCCCACAATGTTTTCTACTCTTGCCAAAACAAATTTCAATTTTTGAGTCACAATTTTTAGCTCCACTGGCCAAAGGCCAGAGAGCTATTGTCATGGCGTTGTGTCCGTCGTGCGTCCGTCCGTCCGTGCGTCCGTAAACTTTTTCTTTAAAAAACTTCTCCTCAGAAACTATTGACTGGATTTTTACCAAATTTCACAGGAATGTTCCTTTGGTGGTCCTCTTTCAAATTCCTTCAAATAATTGTGTTCCATGAAGAATTCTGGTTGCCATGGCAACCAAAGTAAAAAACCTTTAAAAATCTTCTCCTCCAAACCGCTATTTGGATAGCATTATTATTTTGCAGGAATGTTCCTTAGATACAGGTTTACAGAATTCCTTAAAAAAAAAAAGATCTGTCAAAAAACATGGCTTTTATGGGAGACTCATTTTCCTTTTATGGTATAAAGTAAAATCTTTGAAAAATTTCTTCTCTAAAACTATTCATTGGATTTCATTGTTGTTTTGCAGGTAAGTTCCTATGGTGGTTGTCTTCGGCCAGCGAGCTATTGTCATGGCGTTGTGTCCGTCGTGCGTGCGTCCGTCCGTTCGTCCGTGCGTGCGTCCGTAAACTTTTTCTTTAAAAAACTTCTCCTCAGAAACTATTGACTGGATTTTTACCAAATTTCACGGGAATGTTCCTTTGGTGGTCCTCTTTCAAATTCCTTCAAATAATTGTGTTCCATGAAGAATTCTGGTTGCCATGGCAACCAAAGTAAAAAACCTTTAAAAGTCTTCTCCTCCCAAACCGCTATTCGGATAGCATTATTATTTTGCAGGAATGTTCCTTAGATACAGGTTTACAGAATTCCTTAAAAAAAAAAAAGATCTGTCAAAAAACATGGCTTTTATGGGAGACTCATTTTCCTTTTATGGTATAAAGTAAAATCTTTGAAAAATTTCTTCTCTAAAACTATTCATTGGATTTCATTGTTGTTTTGCAGGTAAGTTCCTATGGTGGTTGTCTACCAAATTGTTTCTTCAGTGAGCTAAAATGCAGGATTGAATGATAATTGTTAAAAACTTCCTTTCGCCATTATAGAAATATCAGGCCTGTGGAGCGATACAGGCGCTCAAGCGCCTCTAGTTTAGCTCACCTGAGCACAACGTGCTCAAGGGGAGCTCTTAGGATCACGCTGTGTCCGTCGTGCGGCATCAACAATTCTTTAAACATCTTCTCCTTAACCGCTGGGCCAATTTGATCCGTCAAAAAACATGGCCATGGTGGGGGGGGGCTGTTTGCATCCAGCGGTGTCAACAATTCTTTAAACATCTTCTCCTAAACCACTGGGCCAATTTGGACCAAACTTGGCTGGAATGTTCCTTGGGAGGTCCTCCTTAAAAATTGTTCACAGAATTTGATTCAATCAAAAACTGTGGTTGCCATGGCAACCAAATGGAATTTTCTAAGAAATTCTTTAAAAATCTTCTCCTCTGAAACTGCATGTCAGATTTTGAAATAATTTCACAGATATGTTCCTTGAGTAACCCTTTTCAAAAATTGTTCGCAAAATTTTGAGGCATTGAAAAACATGGCCATGGGGGGGGGGGGCTCTTTGCGTCCAGCAGTGTGTCGACAATTCTTTAAACATCTTCTCCTCCTAAACTACTGGGCCAGTTTGGACCAAACTTGGCTGGAATGTTCCTTAGGAGGTCCTCTTTAAAGATTGTTCACAGAATTTGATTCCATTAAAAACTCTGGTTGCCATGGCAACCAAATGGAATTTTCTAAGAAATTCTTTAAAAATCTTCTCCTCTGTAACAACTGGTCAGATTTTGAAATAATTTCACAGAAATGTTCCTTTGGTGACCCTTTTCAAAAGCTGTCTGCAAAATTTTCGTCTGTCAAAAAACATGGCGGGGGGGGAGGGCTCTTTGCACTGTATTGACTTAAAGAAATTCTTTGAAATACTTTTCTTCTCTTAAACCGCTAGTCAGATTTTGAAATAATTTCACAGAAATGATCCTTATATTATGCCCCTGTTTTAGCTCAGCTGTTTTTGAAGGTATTGCCATAGCCCTGTTGTCGTCGTCTGCATTGTTGTTGTGCAAAAACTTTGACATTTTGTTATTTCTCGGTTTCCTCTCAACACATGGACTTGAAACTTGGAATAATTGTTCACTAGTAAAAGAGCAACCCATACAACAAGGACAGATAGCTCTAAAATCATTTTGTCCAAATTATGTCCCTTTTTTGACTTAGAATTTTAACTTATTATCCAGAATTTTAACTTACTATCCAGCACCCAACAGTCAATCGTTGGCACCCACATGCGGTGCTCTTATTCGAGTTAATATTTTTAGCTACTATCGGGCATGTGCTCTTGTTCAAGAAATGGTTCTTGGGTGACCTATCCCAAAATTTATGTGCAGAATTCAGATTCGTCAAAAACATGGCTGTAGTGATGATTGTAGGGATGGTGACAGATTTTGGAATGATTTTTACAGGTGACCTTTTCAAAATTGCATGGCAAAATAATGATTTTGTTTCCAAAATTTCAATACTTCAAAAAAAATTGGCTATGGTCCTCTCAAAAATTCAGGTGAGCGATCCAGGGCCATCTTGGCCCTCTTGTTTTTTGTTGTGTGCAAATGCTCTCAATTTGGATAGGTCTAAAATTTTGTCATGTGGTAAAGAGTTAAATGTCCTTTTAATAGAGCATGGTGCAAATACATTGACAAAAGACTTATTTTGAAATTGTTGTATCTTCAGACAAAATGAAACTATCTACATTATATATGAGTCATGCTCTAGCAAAAGGGGGCTTCATGCATCTCCGCGATGCATGATACGAAGCAAGTCATCACATAATCAAGGATCCTTAAAATCCATTTTGTGTAACAACCGATTGAATTATGTGGTGAACTGGTTCTTTGACATGCAAAAAATTGACCAATAGCAAAAAGTTTCAACCAATGTCAGCCTGCACGGACTGAGCAGGCTGACATGAGTTGATACTTTTTGCAGATGCATTAAGCCACCCGTCACAGCATGGCTCACAAATGTTGACAAATACGGTAGACTTATTTTGAAATGGATGTTTCTTCAGACAAAATAGCACTATTTGGTTACATGATCAGTCTTAAATCTTAGTATAACGTCATCCTTGACTAACATTGCAGGAAAATAACCCATTTATCAAAATGAGAAACAAGTTCATTTCATGCCTTCATATTTTCGTTGACACATCGCGATAGTTTAAAATGATTGAAGAGATCTAGTTCTCAGAATGATGTCTCTGCTTGTCTTATTTTTGGATTGATGGCACAATTTCATGTTTCAATAGAAAACGTCTTTGCATGTGATTTATCCCTTTTCCTTTTGGTGTCTCTTCAATGGATGGCTTTTTGAAAACAATGTGGCAAAGGGAGATGTAAGTTGCTAATGAAGAGTGATTTCTCCCTTTCTTGATGTTTCTTTCTTGTCCTTGTAATGATTTTATTTTAATCTTTTATTAATCTTTCCTGTAGGGTATTTCAAAGGTTCAGTTTACAATTTTTGCTCAGATATTTTTAAGCCAATTGCCATAATATATATCTATAGGCATGACAAAATCTGGCACAGATAGTAGAAAGGAGGAACATTTGAGGAAAAAGAAAGTTTGATTAATGTAATAGAAAATCTACTGTGGGATATGGAGCGATAGCTTCAAACAAGTTATTGCTCCTTTTCTCACAATTGTTTTTAAAAAATATCCTCCTGCAGGATGTAATGGATTAACCCTTTACCATAATTATAAAACAAAATTATGCCTGTCTTTATTGAAAGCATTTGCACGCTATAAATTTAAGGGGACTCAAATGATGTGATTGTTCCTCTGAAGGAAGAGATCAGGGAAAAGAAGGAATTATAACTGGCCACAGTGCTTTCTGCTTTTCTAACATTATAGTAGTTCTTTCTCAGGGTTGTGAAAACATGGAATTGCTTTGGAAAGCGTTAGTAGAATCGTTGAAAGGAAATGAATATTGGTTATTCTTATCCAAGGACTAAACAGATATGATTCATTTGACTAATTCCTAGAGCTCTTAGCCTTGCTAAACCATTGAGTGCTTATTAGGCTTAAATTGCTATTGCAAGCAATGTAGACCAAGATCAGACTGCACAAAACATGTCTCAGTTATAGCCTGTTGTTGCAAGAAAGTCCGCTGATACTGTCAGAATACATGTATAATGTCTAAATTGCATCATTATGTTTTGTGACACAGGGTCATAAACTAGGCCACTAGAACAACTACTTACAAAAGTCTTGTCAAAATTCAAAGGAAGCATCATTCATCCAAACTTCATGACACATTGTCTTTGGTCATAATAAATTATCTACGCCAAGTGTAAAACTTGGTTATGAATAGCAAAAAAATAGATCCTTGGCTAATGGATTTTGATGAAAAGATGGTGATGAGTTTTGATGAAAAACTTTTCAAAGAATGCTACGCCCTGCCAGTAATATTTTGCATATTCCCTAAGTGTTAATCCTTAAAACTTATTTCATAATGATAGTTGCCTTGGTGGCCAGTGCAGATCAAAGATCAGACTGCACAAAAAATGCAGTCTGATCTTCGATCTATGCTGTCCACTATGCTAAGACATTCTAGACAAAACTGACCTTGAAATCCTAATTATTTGGATAATTTCTAGACAAAAAATACCTGCTGGGTTTATTCAGTTTATTCTGCATCATGGCCATAAAAATTTGTGTTTGTGTTGTAATGGGTTGAGGGCCTAGAAAAAAATAGAAGATGTCTGTGAGATTCAATGGGGGAATGTCCTATAAACTAACATGGAATATAGCGTGTCTTTAACGGATAAGACACAAGTAATGGCTGTTGAAAGATAGGATATCTTGTATGCCTAATTTGTTCATCTGTTCAATTTAAGTGTTTCTATCAATTTTGCCTTTAAACAGAAATGTGAAATGTGATGTAAGAGATAACAAGTTTAGAAAATCGTTTTTCAACCCTTAACAATAAGAAGTTTAGAAAATCGTTTTTCAACCCTTAATGGTATCACAACTTTTTGGTCTTTTCTAAATTGTGAAACATTTTTATTGAAGGATAAGAAAATAATGTACTGTTAACTCTTTAACAAACAATCCTTGAGGAAGAAGCCTTTTGAAATAATGTGGGAAAAGGAGAAAATGCTGGTAACCAGCATTTTCTCTTTTACCCACAATATTTTCTACCATAACACACACAAATTCCATCATTTGAACCACTGTAAAATTGTTGTCTGCAAATACCGCAACAAAATCTGCATAATGATGGGCAAAATTACAATTCCGTCATGTGGTAATATGATACTCTAGGTCTGCTCTGAACATCTTTAGGTACTTTTTGCTTGTAAGATAAATCAAGATCAGAGGTGTCAAATACTTCTGAAAATTTTTGTTTAATGACATATATCACAAATTTTTCTAACAGACTGATTTTTTTAAAACTTTGCAAATACAAAGCTCATCATGTCTCTAGGGGATTACAGTAAAAAAAGTTATGGATCATCTTGCTGTTTTCTGAGAAATTTGCCTTTGAAACGGGTATATACAGCTCCAAAATTCAGCTTAAATTGGAATTAACACACTTTCCTTTAATAGTCAGTTAAACAGGAAAACTACCAGTGGAACATACAAATATACATCATTTTAATGAAAATTCATTTAGTTTTGCACAAAGAATATATAAAAGCCTGGTTTTGAGCATGGTTAATGTACAAATTTGCATGTTATATGTGGACCATTGAGTTAAAATGATAATTTGACCGAATTAAGGGTTAATCTTTAATAAATACATACTTTCTAACAGACAGATTTTTCTTAAAATTTCCACACTTATAGTATTTATTATTCTAAACAATAAGAAAAAATAAAAATGGCACTTATCCGTGCTTATTCAGTCAGAAAACGGGGATGAAGGTCACTGTGGAAGTTAATTTTTTCAAGGAAAAAAATAGGATAAAAGCGCAGCAGACATAGTGCTCCACTATAATTTTCAAAGTGGAAACAGCTATACTCCCAATGTTTTAAATTTCCGGCCTTTGTTTGCTTGTTTGGTGTGTAACAACTGTGTCAACAGATTTTTTAATTAATTCACGATGACAGTTCACAGATCCTTTTTATTTCCCTCTGCTAACACTACCCGATGAAAGTGCTACTTGTTTCAGTGCACCAATAGTATTACCATATATGCGAAAAAACATGGGTGCACTTTTGATTCACTATCCATTGTAAAATGACATGTGCCATGCGCAGTAGGATGCACATGAACATTTGTGATATACGTCGTTAATGTATTTTAGTTTTTAGTAGATTTCTTTTGGGGGGGGTGTTATAGATTGGCCTAGATTTCAGACTTGTCATATTGGCTTATTTTTACCTCTCTGTTAACCTTTACCAAAAACAATATGAGTGTTAAGGACCCTGAGGAAGAAGAAAGCTTTTGAAAACTGTAAGAGAAGCCGAAAATGCTGATAACCAACATTTTCTCCTTAACCCTTAATGTTTTCTATCCTTTTAAAGACAATTTCTATCATTTTAGCCATATTTAGTTTATTGTCACATTTCATTTTTGTGGTATTTGTTGAAGACAATACCACTATGAGTTCAATATTGAATTTTGAAGACCATATATCATATTTTGTGCAAAGCCGAAGGAAATAAACCCAATTAAACTCAATTTTTCTCAGACAAATGAGTTTTTCGGTAGCACTCACATATGTAATTGGAAATGGCATGTTAAAATACACTGGGTGAGGCCATCGATCGTGGAAATACTAATATTTGATTGAAAATAGCTTCACTTGCTCATAGCATTCTATTGGCGCAATGATATATACAAAATTTGTCTACTGATCGCTTGGTCCTGGGCTTTTTCTTTCCAAAACCAGTTAGTCCCATGGCTTGTTCATCCCATGATTGCGTGCTACTCCATTTGATTGGGCATGAATATTTATAGATCAAAATAATTGATTGTAATGTTGGGAATTAAATGTTAACGGCCAAAGATATTTCAAAATCATAGTTTTCAGGTACAAACTTAATTTTATTCGATATATTCACATGGTTTCTCTCTCTATCCATCATGCATCCTACTGTCAAGGGACGTTACTCCTGACTCCTCCTAATGATCAAAGGGAGACCACAAATACACAAATAATCCTAACTTTGTCATGAGTACTCTCCTTTCAACCAAAAAAGTATTCATTTGCTTAGTAGGTTGACTTTCAAGCCAATATTTGAATAATATTTCTCTTTTTCTTTCAAATTATTAATTCCACACAATGGCTTCCTCGACAAATACCACTTCAGTGTTCTCAACACTTTGATTATGTCTGCAAATGCTTTCAGTTTGCTCAAGTCTGAATTTTAGTCGTCTGGTAAAGGATTAAGGTGTCTTTGAAATGGTTTCTTTGTTCGCTTTAAAGTAATTTCAGACATGCAAGCCTAAATTGACATCTTTATGTTTCTTTCTACTTTTTTTGAAACTACTGTTTTGAAAAGTTACATTCTTTTTTATTGTGTTCTACTCTTTCCAAGACAAATTTCATCATATGATCCTCATTTTATTTCCCCTATGCAGATGCATTCAGTTTGGAGAAGTCTAAAGTTTTTGTTGTTTGGTAAAGAGGTAAAAAGGTGTTTGTACAATTTTGAACCTTTAACAGATAAATACATAGAATTGGTATTTTCACCGAGGTATCAAAGTTTTCACAGAGTTAAAGATCAGTGTAGACCAATTTCAAGACTTTCTGAATTTAAGAGTTTTGCTCAAAGCATCAGACAGTATAGATCCAAGATGAGACTGCACATTCTGTGCAGTCTTACCTTGATCTACACTGTCTGCAAAGGCAGTTAATATTTCCTTTAGACCCTAAGAGTTAGCATCTTTTGATATCAATTTTATGTTCAATGCTGTGTGATTATTGTACCTTTAATCCTGGATTTTATGATGATTAAAATTTTCTCTTGATTTGTATCTAGGCTTATTCTTGTATTTTAAGTTAAAGGAAGAGAAATCTGGCTAATATAACCATCTTCCTTATTTGTGTTGAGCCCTTTACAAGCTACAAATACATTTTGCTGGGTAATGAGATTACATCCAGCTTTAAAAATCAAAGCGTTCAAAACGCTGGTGTGGCATTTGTCAAGGAAGCCATTGTGTGGAATTATTAATTTGAAAAAAGAAGAGAAATACTATTCAAATATTAACTTGAAAATCAACCTCCTGAGCAAATTAATACATCTTTTTGGTTAAAGGGAGAGTACTGGTGCCAAAGTTTGCATTATTTGTGTATTGGTGGTCTCCCTTTGATCATTCAGGAGGAGTCAGGAGTATCGTCCCTTCAAAGTAGGATGCATGATGGGTAGAGAGAGAAACAATATAAATATATCGAATTAAATTAATTTTATACCTGAAAACTATGATTTTGAGATATACTTGACCGTCAGGATCTAATTCCCAACATTACAATAAATTTTTCGACCTGTAAATATTCATGCA
The DNA here is from genome assembly GCA_946811185.2 of Hippopus hippopus. Taxonomy (NCBI): domain Eukaryota; kingdom Metazoa; phylum Mollusca; class Bivalvia; order Cardiida; family Cardiidae; genus Hippopus; species Hippopus hippopus. The sequence goes on along the minus strand of OX328102.1, from coordinate 6,820,954 downwards.
CAATCAAATGGAGTAGCGTGCAATCATGGGAATAACAAGCCCAGGAACAAACTGGTTTTGGAACGAACAAGCCCAGAACCAAAGTGGTCAGTAGACAAATTTTGTGTATATCATTGCACCAATAGAAGGCTATGATGGGGTGAAACTATTTTGAATAAAAAAAAAGTATTTCCATGATCGATGGCCTAATGAAGTTTATTTCAATATGCCATTATCAATTATATATCTGAATGCTATCGAAGAACCCATTTGTCTGAGAAAAATTTAGTTTAATTGGGTTTATTTCCTTCGGTTTTGCACAAAATACGATACATGGTCTTCAAAATTCAATATTAAACATTCATTATTGAACTCATAGTGGCACTGTCTTCGACAAATGCCACAAAAATGACTCTTTTACAATAGTTTTAATGGCCCAGGGGAAAATTGTTTTTGAAAACTTAGTGGAATAAGGAAAAAATGCTGGTTACCCGTTTTTCCCCTTATCCAGCAGTGTTTACAACCCTTTCAAAGACATATCCAATCATTTTAGCTGTATTTGATATCTTGTAAAGGGCTAATACATTTAACTCTGTAAGCACCAAAGAAATAAACTTGACCTCTTTCGATGGCTCTAAATACAATCTGTTGAAACTTACAGAGCTTTTGATTGTATAAGCTACATAAGCTGACGGTATAGATCAAAGATCAGACTGCATGTTCTGTGCGGTCTGATCTTGATCTATGCTGTACGCAAAAGTCACTGTTTTCGCCTATGGCGCCAAAAGGGTTAATGGTTATGTTGCAGAATATTCTCTAACAGTCCTTGTGTTTACAATCATTTCAAAAAACCAACTTGAAACAATTTCAGAGCTTCTTTGACCAGAATAGCTCTCAAAGTATCTAACAGTGTACATAAAATTATCAATGTGCATGGTTAGTGCAGTTTGATCTTGATCTCCTCTGTTGGCAAATGCTTGTAATCTTATTTACCCATACCATGCTTACGATTAACCCTTAACTCTTTAGACTTGTCCAAATTTGAAAGCATTTGCAGAAGACAATATTAATGTAGCTCATATGATGCTCATGGTCTTTGAAATAGTAGAAAACATTGTGGGAAAAGGAGAAAATGCTGGTTACCAGCATTTTCTCCTTTTCCCACAATGTTTCCAAAACGTTTGCCCTACAGTGTCGTTAAAAGTCGGGATTGTGTTGTAAAGGGTTAAGCTGCTAAATAAATGATAGAAAAATTTCCACTTGACGGTAAAACTTTAAATATTGAATTTTCAAAGTTGATTTCACTGGAAAGAGAATACTACATCTTGATATACACTGTCCACAAAAGGTTTGCAAGTCATGCTTAGCAGCCTAAGGGTGCTAATGAAGAGTTTGCATGCTGTATACGTGGATGTATACGTGTGTCAAAAAATTTGCGAATTACCAATTACGGACATTTTGCGTACTGTAATGTTTCGAAAATCAAGATACTTGTTATTTGTTGGTATACTTATGGTAAAATATGCAAACAGAAAAGTTTGCGAATTTTTCAAATTCAGAAATTGCAGAAATTTCCAAGTCGCAAAAATTTCCACTTACACAGTAAATCTGTTTTTGTACTTTCAGGTTAGCCAGCACCCTCATAATGGACTAAGAAACTGGGGAGCAGAGGCTATTACTTACCTTGTGAAAGCTGCTTTGGCCTACAAACATGATCCACCACTTCATACAAATACAGTCAGTTGTCTCTATTTTCTATATTTTGTCTATCTTTGTCTGTCTTTCTTTTTTGCTATCTTTGTCCTCAAATAATAAAGTTCATTGTCTATATATGCACTAAGCCAAGCATAGGATATATAGAGAATAGATGGTTGGTGTCTTGGATGGGTTAAGTTTATCGGGCAAGGCGGAGGAATTTATCTGGTGAGCCGAAGGCGAACCGGATAAATTTTGGAGCCGAGCCCAATAAACTGAACCCATGCAAGACACCAATTATCTATTCTATTTATCCTGTCACTCTTTGTAACAGAACAAAACAAACAAACAAAAACACTGATAAAGACCGTACCTTTAATAAATTTACGGAGCCGAGCCTGATAGACTTTCCCAATCCAAGACACAACTGTCTATTTCATTTATCCTTTTTCTCAATTACAATCTAAAATCCGACTAAATTGAACTTTTCGCTCAAAATAAGGCACATTGACTCTATTGACATTTTTCTTACTAGATGTAGTCTATAAGAAATTTTAACAAAATGAAGAACCATGTAAAGCCCTCTGAATATGCAGCTGCAATAATGACGTCATGAATGATAGTGGTTACGTCATAATTATTAAACGTGACGTATATCTGCAGAAAATATTGTGGCGAAGAAGACAATGTGTTTTAAACAAAACAGACCATTAAACAAGCAAAAGTATTCGCTAGCGATTAATTAATTTATTTTGGCAGTAACACGCTTGGTTGAAAATAGTCCCAGTTAGCAGGTGCACACTCATCGGTCACGTGACTAACTGACGGATAACAAAAAAATATACGGCACCCTGTTATCAGGTTGGAATTAAAAAAGGTGACAGGATAATAGGTAGTAATGGTCTTGATTATGAAATAATCAAGACTGTTGCTCAAATGCACTAGGTTGAGCACTTGATATTCTGTGGAGAGTGGAGAGTTTGTTACCCATGGTTAACAGGTTTCCACCATAGCTTGGCCAAAGTTCTTTTCAAGGTTTGATGAAAGCTATAGCTACAAACTTCATTCCAACCCTCCTGGATACTGTTTCAGCTCTTTTTTGTGGGAAAGCAGTTATTGGCATGGAAAGAATGTTGTTTGTTAAACCGTTTAACTCCAGGGCCTTTATTTACCAACTATTCAAAATTGCATTTTTAGTCCTATTCTCACAAATTCTCTAAAATGGCTTGTGAGTAGGAGCCTTAAATGCCCTAATAGGTGCACTTGCCCCTGCAATATAACTTGATTGAATACAATTATTATATAGATATAATTTTTAGCTACAGTAGCTTAGGGCCAGCAAGGTAATGTGATGGCCCTATGTCTGTCATGTGTATGTCCTTGAGTGTGTCACAGTGCATGCTTCCATGCAGGCATTTACTTTTCAAACATCTCTGAAACTGCCCATCCAATTTTGATGAAATTTTGACAGAAGTTATCATCCTGCCACAGTCATCTTCAGAACTCCTTCAAAGAATTTGATTAATTTAAAAGCCCTTGTAAATGGCCACAAAACTGAAAAGAAAAAAATGAAAATTTCAAAGATTGAAAAAGAGCATCTTGGAAATCTCAACAAATTGGCATAAATGATCTATTAGTAGACCTCTATGAGATTTCTTGACATAACTTTAATTAGGCAAAGAACATGGCTGCTGGGGGTTTGGCTTAATTGTAGTTCATAACAAGCTATAGTTAAGGTTAAAATACTAATTCTTTTAAAGGAAGTAATTCTTGTTTTCTCTTTGCATAGTATTTTACCATTTGTCTCTCTTGATTATCATACTACATTGTAACATGGTTGCTATTTTGGATGGAAAATGTTCACTTTTCAGTGATGATGATTTATGTAGATATTAATGGTCATACTTATCTTACTTAGATATGTAACATGAAGTGAGATTTGTATCATTTTGTTTTTTTTTTTGTTAAAAACTTTACAATTGGTGTTTTTGGTATTAAAAATTTGAAAATCTTCTCATGTGATCTCTATATAACATCCGCAGTAGAACCTTGCATTTACTTTAGCATGCCAAGAATAAAGGTGCTGATACTTCCATTTTCAGAAAATCAAAGTTTGAACAATACAGGTACCAGGCTTGAATCTTTCTACATTTCAGAAACTACAGGCCAGCATCCTAGCACCATTGCAAGATCTGTCCACAATCACTCATCCTGATATAAGACAGAAACAGCTGGAGTGTGTTTTCCAAATACTGCACAATAATGGGGATTCCCTAAATCATGGCTGGCCCCTTATTCTAGGTGTCATTGGGGCAGTAACAAATGACCAAGGGTAAGAAGAAAGTTCTATTACCAGATACTCTTCATTTGCCGCCCCCAGGAGTGTTATGTTTTGTGAAAGGGAAGTTATAATAAGGGGTAAAATTATTGTGAAATTTCCCAAGACAGCTGAAACACTACCCAATTAAGAAACATACAATCTGTAGTGAAGTGTGAAAGATTATTTGTGAAGTAATAAAGGTGATGTAAACATCTTTAATTTTTTTTTCACTGTTTTCACTGGTTTGTCAAGATGAAACTTGGTTTGTTTTTCAAGCTGAATTATTTCAAGATAATTGATAGATGGGGCTGTGAGGTATAAACATACACTTTCGATTACATTCTACACTCCTGGTAATATTAAGCTAAAAACAAACTTATAATTGAATATAAGTAAAAAGAAGTAAAAATCATTAAAAAGCAGTCTCCCTGATTAATCAGGCATGGTATTAAGCTCTTTACCAGTTGACGTAAGTTTCGACAGGTCCAAATTGAAAGCATATTCAGACAACAAATTAAATGTTGCTCAAATGTGAGTTCTTGTTTGTGAAAAAGGTATAAAACATTTTCTCACAATGTTTTCAAAACACCTCTTCCTCAGGGTCTTTAAGACTCAGGATTGTTTGGTAAAGGGTTAATGTCTGGTACTGTCATAATTGCAAATAGAATTGTTAGAATGGCTTGCAATACAGCTGTTTACATGTTTGCCTAAAATACATATAGCATAAAAAATGATGTAATGTCTTCTTCTTATAATTCTTTGTAATTTTACTTCTGTTTATAGCAACCCCTTTTAGAAAACAGAACATGGGGGTGTTAAATGGACAATATCTGGTATTGAAAATTGCTGGCGTGCACAGAAGTAATGAATAAGGATAAGCAGAATATCAATCTGATGATAATTTCTTCCTCTGAAAATTCTTTGTAATTTTAACTGTATTTATTGCTGCTCCCTTTGGACAATGTAATATAGGTGCATTAAATGAAGAATATTTGGTATTTTTAACAATTTCTGGCACACACAAAAATGAATATCTGAAAATTCTTGGTAATTCTACTTCTATTTTTTGGTATCCTTTTGGAAAATGTAACATGGGTGCATTAAATGGAGAATGTTTGGTATTGAAAATTTCAAAAAAGAGGAATAAGGACAAGCAAAATATGAATCTGATGATAATGATTATTTTTTTGTCCATTTGTCTAAATGTTTTCAGTAGGCTTCAATTGCTGCTTTTTCAAATAGAGCTGTGTGTAGGCAGGAGGGGATTAACACAAATCAAGTATTTTGGTGGTTTCTCTGTGGGCTTTGACAAATTTATGACTGTAAAAATATTTTACTGATTCAGCTGAAATTCAATATCTTTAACCCTTTGCTAAACACTCCATGTTTAATGACCCAGAAGAGGAAAAATTTTGTAAACATTGTGGAAAAAAGTGGCAACCAGCATTTTCTTCTTTTCTCACAATTTTTTCTACCCTTCCAAAAAACATATTTTCATTTTTGAGTCACACTTATTTTGTCCTCTGCAAATGCTATAGACACATTAAAAGTTTTATTGTTTGGTAAAGATTTGATATATTTTCAGCTTCAAGCTGTAGCAGTAGACATCCTTAGATAGCATTGTGGGAAAAGGAGCAATTATGTTTTACAAACAAATGCTCATATTCCCACACTACTTGTCACACATTCTAGAAAAGCGACCACTTTATAGCAACATTATAGCAAGTGGAGAAATTTCACTTTTCTATTTATATACAGTTATTTCACAGTATGAATTTGATATTAGTTTCTACAGAAATCCATGAAGTCATAAACTATGGTAGATGTGGTTGATAAATTGAATATGGGGCAGTAGGCTAACAAATGGGTATGAACTGAAGGGTAAGACGGTATTCTGAAAATTTATTGTTCTTTTGCTGGTAAAAAAAAACAAGTCTGCAGGCGCAGAGGCTTTGGAAAATTGATGGCTATTGTAAAACCTGAACCTGTGAAATTCAATTTTTCAGACAAAATATCCATGAAATATGACTTGTGGTTAATCATAAATGTACGCCACTGACATCGAGAAAATCTACTACATGTAATTCTAATAATTCAAGAAAATTTATGCATGTTTTTGTTTCAGGGAAAAATTGGTGCAGACGGCATTTCAGAGTTTGCAATTGGTTGTCACTGACTTTCTACCCATAATTCCTGGTTGTTACCTACCTGTTGTTGTGGATGTGGCAGCAAAATTTGGCCTCCAAAAACAAGAATTGAATGTTAGCTTGACAGCCATTGGACTTTTGGTAAATTTAAGCAAAAAATAAATTTCATACTAATCCTTTAACCCTTTACCACACAGCAACATTTTAGACATGCCCATATTGAAGGAATTTACGAGTGAAAATTCAAATTTTTTTGAAATTATAGTATGTGTTCTTAGGTACAAAATAATGTGGTAAAAGGAAAAATGCTGGTTACCAGCATTTCTCTTTTTCCCCAGTGTTCTTGTAATCCCTGTATCCTAGGGTCATCAAAACATGGTATTGCATGGTAGAGGTTCTACCAGATGACTGACTTTGAAACTTGTCCAAATTGAAAGCATCTACAGACTACTGGTTACTCAGGGTGCACAGTGTAGATCAAAGATCAGACTGCACAATACATGCAGTCTGATCTCTGATCTACAATGTCTACTTTGCTGAAAAATTATAAACAAAAAGAACCATGAAATTGCTATTATTGGGGTCTTGTTACTAGACTGAAAATGACGGTTGGGTTTACATGTATTTGGCCCTTACAGGTTAACTTAATTCTTCTGAAGCAAACTTGCAACTTTAAAACAATCATTGTCAAATAAGGATAATCAGTAGAAATCAAATTTTAATGTACAGTTCCTTTTGAAAACAGTGTTTTCAAAAGAAGAAACTGCTCCTAATTTACACTTTAATCTTTTGTCATATTGTTGTCAAAAGTGGTGTGCTGTAAAATAAAAAAGATAATAGTGACATTATTGTGTCGGAAGTACTGGAAGCAAATGAATAAAACATAATGTTGAATTTATTATAGCTGCTGAATTTATTACAGTTGCTGAATTTATTACAAGGAATATTCCTGTTGTTAAGGACAGAAAAAGAAATATGTGTATATCTAAACAATGACAATATTACTACAAATAACACCAAGATCAGACTGTATGTTATGTGCAATCTGATCTTAACCCCTTACCACACTACCCTGAGTTTTAACAACCCTGACAGAGAAGGCTGTTGAAAACATGGTGGGAAAAGGAGAAAATGCTGGTAACCAGCATTTTGTCCTTTTCCTGCTTTGTTTTCTGTTCTTTCAAAGATTAAGTTCATCATTTGATCCTGATTTCATTTGTTGTCTGCAAATGGTTTCATTGTGGACTGGTGTCAAATTTTGTTGTGTGGTGAGTTAAGAACAGCAGCGGAAAAAAGAAATTTTGTGGTAACAATCCATATTTTTCACCAATCTGTAACATGCTTTCTTGAATCTACTATACTAGCAATTGAAAACTTTCTTGTAATTTATACTTTATTCAGACTGAGCAAAAAACGCACGCACACAAATTTCTATGCTTTTGTATGATGCAGCCTATGGGGTTTTTATTGTTTATTTACAGTGGAATATTTCAGACTACTTTTACCAAAATCGTGAAAGAATTAAGAATGATCTGAAAACGACAGCCAAGTCACCTGATAAGTCGGATAAAACAGAAGAAATTTCACCTTTTGATGCGTTGTGGATGTGTCTGTTTACGAGACTAGGTGACCTGTGTGTGGACCAACGACCAGCGGTCAGAAAGAGTGCTGGACAGACACTGTTCTCCACAATATCTGGACATGGTGGGCTATTACAGCAAGGGTCATGGAAGAGGGTACTCTGGCAGGTAATTCAAAGAAATAAAAGTTATCTCAGAAAGTTATTCTTGAATTTCTTTTGGAAATTTGCTAAAAAATTCCACTTTATCATCTATTGATACAGACATGTGTGCTAAATGACAAAAGCTGATGATGCTACATAAATCAACATTTGTTCATTCATTTGTTCCTTTCTTCCTCCCTCCCTCGCTCCCTCCTTCTCTCACTCTTAAAGCCTTTAAAAAGGCATCAGAAAACATTATGAGGTAGGACGAAAATGCTGTTAAACAGCATTTTCTTCTTTTTCCACAATGTATTCTAGCCTTTTTAATACAAATTCCATCATTTGAGTCATCTTTAATTCGTTGTCTACAATTGCATTCAGATTGAACAACTCAAATTTTTTTCTTCTGGTAAAGAGTTAAGCTTACTTGGGCTATAGTCCATGTCACCATTTGTTACCATAAGGCTTCCAGTAAAAGGGCACCTTGTTGTAAGCCTTATCTCAGGTGGGCCATGTCAGGCTTTTTTTGAGTCTCTTGCCCCATAACTTTTTCCCTAGAATTCAAGGAAGACAATATAGAAGATAGGTATGTAGGTATGACATTTGTAGTAATTTGTGGTAATGTTAAGGATGGACCTTCCTACTGGAAGTATAGGCCTTTATCTGAAATATCTTGTGGGCAATAAAAGGACAATTAGAATTTAAAGGTTATCACCTATTGAAGATATAAAAGTGAAACAAAAAAACAAATATTTTTAGTACATTTACACATAGAAAAAATGACATAAAATGAACATAAAGAGCTGAATGTCTTTTGTTTTTGCTGAAGACTTTTTTTTGTACAGCTTTTTTGAAGAAAACATGGAGGTATTGTCATGCGTAGCATTGTCTGCAAAACATATATCTTCTAATATTTCTGTCATTACTACAGTAACTCAATTCAAACTCTGGCTAGTTGTTGACTCTCAAAACTCAGACTACTTGTTTACAATGGAAAGAACATACCAGAAAGGCAGGTAATGCTCAAAATATTTTTGACTCAGTTATGCCCCTTTTCTTCCCACTTAAAAATTTTGCTGAAAAAAAGACTGCAGCTGGGCATTTGCTTCAGCTCCAGTGGTCTTGTTTTCTGTCTGTATATTAATGAAGCTGTTTTGGTAAAAATTTGATTACAGTTGTTATCCAAAAAGAAAGAAAAGTTGGCTGAATTCCAAGAGCCGGAAGAATAAAAAAAGCCAGTAATATTTTACTTTCATTCCAAAGTTAAAAAAAGTGATAATTGTCAGCTGATGTCTTGATTTCTTGTCCGTGTCTGTCAGTAGCACCTATTTTGAGAAATTAGATGGTTAAATGACAAGAATCTACAACTATTCTTTGGTAACTAACATTTTCTACTTTTCCCTTATTTCTACTCTTTCAATGATAGATCTCTTCGTTTAAGCCACATATTATATATCATACACAGATGCTCTCAGTTTGGACAAGTCTAAGATGTCCTCAAACCTTTTCCAAATAATCAGGTGTTTTAACAACCCTTAAGGATAAAGCTTTTGAAAACATTTGTGAAAAAGGAGATAATGCTAGTAAACAGCTTTCTCTCTTTTTTCCTCAAAGTTTGCTATCCTTTTAAGCACAAATGTGTTTATTAAAGCTACCTTTTTTTGTTGTTGTCTACAAATACCTTCACATCAGGCGAGTCTATGATTTTCTTGTTTGGTAAAGTCTTAAATAGAACTCTGAGGGGATTGCACTTGGCAAAGTGAAGTGTCTGAAGTATCAATTTTAATGCTTAATTTAGATTGAAAAATATAACAATAACATCAAAAAAACTTAAGTAATTTTTAAGTTATCCCATGTTTTGCCATCAGCTACCCTAGAGACAGAGAATAATTTTTTTTTGTTGTTTTCATTATAAATACTGTACTTGATACACAGCTATCAAGATCCCACATAATCCTTCTGTATTCAAATCTTTTTATTGCTTTCTTTTTTGAATTGTTTTTAGCTAAAAAAATTCACTTTAATCATTTAATACAGACATGTGCGCTAAATGACCAAAGCTGTTGATGTACCATAAAATAACATTCATGCATTCTTTGAAAGAGCTCCTATCTGCATCAGATATTATGACATTATTAGGTACCAGTTGAACTTACTTATATAAATTGGGCTTTTCAAAAAGGAGGCAAGAATGAAGGCAACAGCTCTGTAGGTTCAAGGTCAAATGCAGTTTTTTGTGCAATCTGGTCTTGATATACATCAGTGTTCCTAGACTTTCTTCTTGCATGGGTTAGAACACCAGTGCAGAGGAAGCAAGAGAAACGTTGGTAAAGAAATATTTTTAGGAGCTCTTTTCAATTTGAACAATGATACCACCAGACTAAGCAAATTAAAGATGGCTTTTACCAGACAAAAAAAAAAAGAATGGTACACAACGTCATGGGACTTCTGCATTGAGTTTATATGGAAGAGCAAATTGAAAAGATTGAAAACCAGTCCACAAGCAAGGGAATGCTGTTTTATGAATATGAATGACTTGGCAATGAACCCTGGCTACACGCAATTTGTTTTTGAATATACAGTCCATCCTGTTTTTAGCAAACACCCAAGGGAACAACAACAACCTGGGCTCTTAACTTATTACTTGATGGCAAAATCTTTTGACATGTCCATATTGAAAGCATTTGCAGGCAACAAATTAGATATAACCAAAATAATTGGACTTGTCTCTTTTTTTAGCACTAGCGTTTTCTCCTTTCCTCACATTGTTTTTGAAAGTCTTTTTTCTTAGGGTCCCTCAGACATGGGATTGTTTGCTAAAGGGTTAACTCATTACTGGACAGCAAATTTTAGATTTGTCCATGTTGACAGTGTAGGTAAGCAAAAAAGTTGATCTTTAAAAAAAGTAGACTGGGTTCTGCAGCATGCTTATGCAATAGAACTCGGTATTAGACTCAAAACCTTGTGAAATAACCTGGTAAGGTTTGCTGCAATACTGTGTCCTTGTGTCTCCTGATTTTGTCTGCTCACCTGAGCACAAAATTTCTTGGGGGAGGAGGAAGGTTTCTGGTAAATACTTTCATTTGAACATTTTAACTGTTTTCCAAGCATTCACATATTTTTCATGATCCTTCAGAGTTGGAATCTTGTAAGCATAATGGTTACCAGCATTTTCTCCTTTTCCTTCCATGTTTTTTACAATTTCAGTCCCATCATATGAGGCACATTATTTTGTCACCTGCAGTGCTTTAAACTTTATCAAACCTCAAAATTTTAGACATTTTTAAACTGAAAGTATTTGCAGACAGCCACTTGGGAGAGGCAGAAAGGATGGAATTTTTCTTTGATAGGGTAGAAAACATTGTGGGGAGAAAAAGGAGAGAATGCTGGATACCAGCATTTTCTCCTTTTTCACTACAATGTTTTCAACAAAATTTTTTTTTCTTTTGTGGTTAAAACACAGAGTTGATGGATAATGGTTTATCATGGATGATTCTAAATTTTTGTCATCTGGTATAGAGCTAATGTCATCATTTTGATTTTGATGTCTGGTAAAGAGTTAAGTTAATAAAGTAACATATAAAGAATCCATACATGTGTGGTTCTCTTCCAAATTGTTCAGATGGTGCGTGTAGTATTTTGCAAATTTCTATGGAGAGGAAGAGTACAACCGGGTAGTATCGGACACTTTCGGCATCTACGGTTTGTTACATGTTCATTGGCTCACCAAGGTTGTTTATTCTGCGATCACCAACTAGGCAAACCTCTGTAAAGTGTATTTTACACTATATTATTCCAAAAAGTTAGGGTTATCATCGAAAAATAAACAATTTTGTTCATACTGTATAGGTAGTTTTGGATCGGACACATGGCGTCTTGTATCGGACACTCGGTTCGGGGAACATCGGACGGCAAATTTGATGGGAAAATTGTTTAATTTAGGAGTCCTCTGAGACTGAGTAGCTCTAGATAGCAATGGCTTCATTCCCCCTTAGTATTTTGGCGATCTACCTGTATCAGGTTATTGTCAATCAGTTCCCCTCTCGGTCTACTTGTGTAGTAGCCGGGAAGCAGACTCAAGAGAGAGATTAGTACACGCTGTAAGAGCTTGTTTCTCATTGATGTAAAATAAATATGTTTACATTCAGAACACTACTGGTTCCCCACAAACGATAACTCAATCCATAGCTTCACTGCAAAATTTATTCATTTAATTAAAAAGCTCTAACACAGTTGTTGAAATCAGGAATAAACCGCATTGCAAATCCGTGAGCACTGCGTCCGATACAAGACTTGCTCCTCTCTTTTTATTTTTCACATGTAGGGTTTCATCGGACATGGAATTATTTTCGATTTTTTTAATAAAATGCTTTTTTTATCACAACAAAACATAATCAGAGACCGAAAATGTAAATCTACGAGTACACTAAACTCACTTTGTATATGTAAATAGTTTCATATAGCAGATCAAATACCTTTACGAGGTCGTTTAACTTGCAATTAGAAGGTTTCCGCTTTTGATACTTTCCTATGGAGGAAAACTAAAAACCTGCATATTCACAACATCGATGCCTAATCCAATCGAATTAACCCTTACATCTCACTGATTACGTCATCATAAGATACGCATTGTTTTTGTAAGGGATTTATGAGAAGGCTTGGTCGATTTTTCAAGTCTTTGTCTTTATTCTGTTTTTTGTATTTAACGACGAACGAAGTGTCCGAAGTTACCCGGGTGTCCGATATTACCCGGACCTACTCTAATCACTTAAAAAAAACCTAAAATCAATTTTAGCTTGGCTGTTTGGGAAGAAAACAATTTATCGTCATAGCCCTGGTGTCATTGTTGTCATTGTTGTGCAAAAACTTTAGACATTTTGTAATCTCTCTGTCTTATTACTGAAGTTATTTACTTCATACTTAGACAAGTTGTTAACTATCAAAAGGGGAACTCATACAACAGGGGCAGGTAACTGTCAAAATGTGTTTGACACAGTTATGCCCCTTTTCAACATAGAATTTTTCACTAGAAAAATCAAGCACTTGCAGCTGAGTGGTGGCACATAGATGCGGTGCTCTTGTTGATATTTAGGATGCGAACCTTCTTGTGTTGTAGATAGCCTAAATCAAGATCAGGCTGTGTGACATGTACAGTCTGATCTTGGTTTTCAAATTTCAGACAGTCTATGATATTCCTACCAAAACAAGACTGAAGTTTCAAAATCTTGCATTCTACATATTAACGAAGGTGTTATTAGCTGTTCTGGCCACAGGGTCTTCAATGGATTTTTTTTAAAATTTCTTTTTAACTATTTCCTCACTATTAAGATATACTTCCCAGGACCTGCCAGTAGAGATATTCAGGGCCTCTTAGACCTCTTGATTATATACTTGAGGATTTTGCATTTTTTATCAGTCAATAAGCAAAAGTTTATGTTATCATAGAACTATTTCTTTTTTTTTGAAATAGAAATACAGTATAACTCTTAAACCAAAACAATAAGAACTTCATAAAGTTTTATCAGTGAAAAAGTTGATAAACGCTGTCGGCTGAAATATTGAAAAAAGATTGCTTTACACCTACCATACAATCCATTTTTTTAATGACCTTGAGTGAGATGGCTTTTAAGATATTGTCAGAAAAGGAGAAAATGCTGTTTCTCCTTTTCCAACAATGTTTTCTTCTCTTCAAAACCTCAAATTGTGGTCTTTGAGTCACTTACACTGTGTTGTCTGCAAATGCTTTCAATTTGGACAAGACCATAATTTTGCTGTCTGGTAAAGAGTTGGTTGATGAGTTATTTTGTGTTGATCCAGATGATTGATGTCTTTCTGGAAGAAAATTCTAGATTATGGTAAAAGTCTACAATTTATCCAAGCCAGATTGTTTGGTACTAACTTATTCATGTCTAGGAAACCAATTCCCTTTGTCAACCCTTTACAAGACAATCCCATGGTTTCATGACCCTGAGGAAAAAGACTTTTGAAAGCATTGTGGGAAAAGGAGAAAATGCTGGTAACCAGCATTTTTTCCTTTTCCCACAATGCTTTTTAGTTTTTCAAAGACAAATTCCATCCATTCAGCCACATTTCTATTTGTCCTCTGCAAATGCTTCCAATTTGGATAAGTTTGTTGCTGGGTAAAGAACTAACAGTTTGTTGCATACCTAGGGAAATTAGAGACCATTACTCTGTTGTGAACACCAAACATCGCAACGCAACCAAATTAAGATGGGCTCAAATGAGGTTACAACCTTTAGTGGTCAAATCTTCTCTCAAGAGTTAGGTTCGCTTTGACCCTTAAAGCACCTTTCGCAATGGTAATTGCCTCGATAGCTAGTGTAGATCAAGATCAGACTGCACAAAATGTGAAGTCTGATTTTTAATCTACACTGTTTGAGAAACACTATAGACGAAAGTGGGCAATGATATTGTAATTATTTGGGTCTTATTTCTGGCCTGGAAATGTTTGCGGAGTTTATTTGGCACTCTGAAGTGTAAAGATGTCCTACTTTTGAGAGTTTCAGAAGTGGAAAATTCCACCTTGAAATATAAGATAATCATGAGGTCCATGTAAATGTGAACATTGTCTAATCTATTGGGACCGAGATCTCAAAATGGCAGTAACATAATGTTAGAAGTTGGTTGACTATAAAGTGTGACTCTTAAATGTGTGTGGGTCACTTTTGCTTGTTTTTTTCCTAATTTCTAAGATTACGTACTGTATGTGTGTATGGGTGTTAAATAGTATTTTAACCATTTACTAATCAATCCAGTATCGTAATAATTGTGAGGAAGTAGACATTTGAAAAATTTGTGGGAAGATAAGAAAATACTGGTTACGTTAGCATTTTCTCCTTTTCTGGCTCAGTTTTCTACCCTTTCAAAGACAATTACCACTATTTGAGCGACATTTGTTTTCTGCAAATAGTGTCAATTTAGGTTATCAAATTTTGTCATCAGGTAAAGGAACAAGCAGTTCTTAGAGAAACAGTCTGAAATCACATTGATAGAACTGTGAATTACAGATCAGAAAAGTATTTTAGAATTGAAGAGGCTCTAATACTTTTTCAGGACTTTTGATAATATTTTTTGTAAATCTCACCAAGATTTATTTCACTAATCACACTTTTCAACAACTGCTAAGGATTAAAGCACTGGGGGAAAAAAGTGATTAGCATTTCAACTTTTTTGTACAATGTTTAGTATTGTTTACTATATCATTTCAACAATATATCAGATAGTTAGAACAATTTCTTTTTGGTTTGTTTTCAAATATTGTCAGCATGACAAGTCTAAAATTTTGTTTTCTGGTAAAGATTAAAATATTATTGATGTGATTGAACCCTAGATCAAATGATGCCGATTTTTTTTTTAACAGCCTTGAAAACGAATGATTTTGAAAACACTGTAAAGAAATGAGGAAATGCCGGTAACCAGCATTTTCTCTTTTTGCTATAATGTTTTTTATCTACATGAAAAAAAATCTCATCATTCATGTCACATTTTATTCTTTCCAAAGGACAAGATTTCAGATTCGTTAAAATCAAAGCAATTGCCAAACACAAAGTAAATGTTGCTTAAACATAAAACTGTCTGCGGTTTTCAGTACTTTCTCCTTTACCATTCAGTTTTTTCAAAGTCCTCTTCTTATGAGTTGGTAAAATACTGGATTGTTTGGTAAGGAATTAGTATGTCATCTGCAAATGCTTTCAACACAAACAAAGTCCAGTAAAGAAATATGGTAAATGTCATTGCCTTGTTTTGTAAGTTGGTTGGTTTCACCGTTTCATAAGCCTTATCAGTTAAAAAAGAAGGAAGAGCTAATTTTCACTTCTGGAAAACCCCCACACACACACAAACACACCTTGTGTGGTAGTATCCTAGAACAAAAACTGTTGTTAGGAATGTCAAGTGCTAAATATAAGACATTTGGATAGATTCAGAGTTAGAAATATTACTTATCTCTTCACCACAAGGCACAAGTTTAGACATGCCTAAATCAAAAGCATTTGCAGACAAAATATTAGATGGGGCTTAGTTGATGGTACTTGCTTTTTAACCCTTTACCACACAATCACGATTCTAACGCCCCTGAAGAAAAGGGCTTCTTTCTTGGGATTGTGTAGTAAACCATTAAAGAAAAATTAATTTTCACTTCTGGATTCCCCTTCCCATGTGTGATAACTTGGAACAAACATGATGTTGTTAGGAATGTCAAGTGCTAAATAGAAGAGATTTTGATTGATTCAGGGGTAAAAACAAAAATCATTTTTACATTAGTCTGTCTTGAGTCCCTTGATAGACTTCCCTTGAAAAAACTAATGGCCAGATATATCCAAAGGTTGTGAAACCATTTAACTCTTTACCAGACGACAGAATTTAGGTCTTGGTGAAATTCAAAGCATTTGCAGATGACAAATTTTGTGCCAATCAAGTGCTGGGATTTGTCTTTGAAAGAGTAGAAATCATTATGGAACAAGAAGAAAATGGTGGTTACTAGCATTTTCTCCTCAGTGTTTTCAAAAGCCATCTTCCCTAGGGTCACTTAAACTTGTTTGGTAAAGGGTTAAAAAATTTGCAGAACATGATTGAGTGGGAAAATATAGAGATTACAGAACCTTTAACACATTACTGTACAAGTATTTTGGACTAATTTAGGACAAACATTTGAAGGGAAAAAAAAAGGCTTTTTGAAGAGTTTTGAAACATTGTTTCAAAAGGAGCAATTGCTTGCCTCAAGCTATTTATTGCTTTCTTTTCCCATAATGTTCTCTGAAGGTGTTTTATGTTGGTGGCAGAAAAGCTATGCTTGCAAAATATGTAGTTAGATGATATAACAAGATGAAATAAACATTTTTGTTGTTTACAAAAGACCTAAAACGGATTATTCAAGGCTGACTTTTAAAGATGATTAAAAACAATATGGAAATGTCAAGTCTGAACCATCAGTTTCTCCTTTTGGCAAAATGTTTTTACTTACATGTATTTATGTTTTTAATCAGAAATCATGTTGATTGCCCCCATTTTACAAGGATATTTTCAGGACTGTTCGCTAGCACAGACTACAACTTTTTCTCATTTTGTAGCATTAAGTTTGCAGATAACAAATATGCTTAACCCTCTACCACACAATCCTGTGTTTTGATGAACCTGAATAAGAAGGCTTCTGTAAACATAGTGGGAAAAGGAGAAAACGTAGTATAAACATACGGTTTGGATAAAGCTTTGGCGGATTGCGGTATTACGAGGGTCAAAAATACATACATTTCTTTTTTGCTCCAGGTTTTATTCCCCTTGCTTGACAATGTGAAGAAACTTTCAAGTACAGCGCCTAATACCAAAGATGAAACCACTAGTGGAAATATTTTGATTCACCATTCTCGTGACACGGCGGAGAAACAATGGGCAGAGACTCGGGTATTAACTCTGGCTGGGGTAGCAAGAACTTTCACAGCACAGCGCATTGTCTTGCAGACATTTTACAGTGAGTTCACTGCTGTACTGCTGTAATTCTGGAGCTTTCTTTTGTCAGGGCTAGTCATGCTTCTTTATTTCCATATGTCTGTTTTTAGCTCCACTGGCCGAAGGCCAGCGGGCTTATGTCATGGCCCGTTGTCCGCTGTGCGTCCGTCCGTCAATTAACTTTTATTTCAAACATCTTCTCTGAAAATACCAATCCAATTTTGATGAAACTCCACAGAAATGATGCTGCCATGGTCCTCTTCAGAATTTCTTGAAAGAATTTGATTCCTTCAAAAACTCTGGTTGCCATGGCAACAAAACTTAAAAATATTGGATATCTTTGAAAATCTTCTTGTCTGAAACCATAAGGCCTAGGGCTACCAAATTTGGCATGTAGCTTTATCTAGTGGGCCTCTATCAAGTTTCTTCAAAGTATAACCCTGGGGTCAAATTTGACCCCGCCCCGAGGGTCACAAGTTTTACATGGGCTTATATAGAGAAAACTTTAGAAATCTTCCTGTACCTAGCCATGAGGCCTAGGGTTACTAAATTTTGCATGTGGCTTTATATAGTGGGCTTCTACCAAGAGTGCCCAAATTATAGCCCTTGGGTCATATTTGACCCCACCCCGAGGGTCACAAGTTTTACATGGGCTTATATAGGGAAAACTTTAGAAATCTCCTTGTACCTAGCCATAAGGCCTAGGGCTACCAAATTTTGCATGTGGCTTTATCTCGTGGGCCTCTACCAAGAGTGCCCAAATTATAGCACTGGGGTCAAAATTGGCCCTCCCGCGGGGGTCAAAAGTTTTACATGGGCTTATAGAGAGAAAACTGAAGAAATCTCCCTGTACTTAGTCATAAAGCCTAGGGCTACCAAATTTGGCATGTAGCTTTATCTAGTGGGCCTTCACCAAGAGTGTGTAAATTATAGCCCTAGGGTAGAATTTGATTCATCCCTAGGGGTCAGAAGTTTTACATGGGCTTATGTAGTGAAATCTTTAGAAATCTTATTGTTACTAACCATAAGAACTAGGGCTACCAATTTTAGTCCTGTCTCAGGGGTCTTATGTTCAAAACCAATTGGCCAAGTATTGTAATGTTTGGCATGTAGGGATTTTATGTATTAGCCAGTGGGGCGATACAGGGCCATCATGGCCCTCTTGTTAGTTCACCTGAGCAAGAAGTGCTTAACCCTTTACTAAACGACAAAATTTTAGATTGGTCCAAATTGAAAGCTTTTGGAGACGACAAAATATATGTGACTTAAAAATTGAAATTTGATTCAGGAAGGGTAGAAAACATTGTGGGAAAAGGAGAAAATGCTGGTTACCAGCATTTTCTCCTTTTCCCACAGTGTTTTCAAAAGTTGTCTTTCTCAGGGTGGTTAAAAGTCGGGATTTTGTGGTAAAGGGTTAAGGAGAGCTTTTGTGATAGTACTGTGTGCATTGTCCATTGTCCATCATTGACTTTTAACTCATGTATGCTCTAGAGTACAGATATTCAGTCTGATACTCGTGGAACTTGGTCACACTGTTTGTCTGGATGATGTCTCAGAGGATTTTGAAAAGTAGGACAAATTCTAGAAAAAACCTTGTGAACATTTTTGTGTACATTCTGTAGCACTTATTTTCAGTCTATTGCTTAGGAAAACTTGGTAAGAATTAAAATTTTGTATGGTATCTTTCAAGGTTTGGAATATAATCGATAACCTAAATGTAGGTCACCAGGTCAAATCTTATGAAAACCTTGTGCACTCTTTCGGCCATATTTTTAGTCTGATGGGCATGAAACTTGACCAGAATATTATTTTCTGGGATGGGTTTTGACATTGATTGTGTCACCTCGGGTCATACAGGTTGTCATTGGATGGAATCAAAGAAAAAAAATGTATGTACTCCAAACCTTTTACCACACAATCTAACTTTTAACAACCTTGAGAAAGAAGACTGTTGAAAACATTGTGGGAAAAGGAGAAAATGCTGGTAACCAGCATTTTCTCCTTTTCCCACTATGTTTGCTACCCTATATAAGAAAACTTCTACAATTTGAATCATATTTAATTTATTGTCTGCAACTGGTTTGGGTTTGGACAGGTGTAAACTTGGGGTGTAGTAAAGGGTTAAGGGAAGATTATCAGCTCATTACTTATGAAACTTGGTCAGAATTTTGGCTATAATAATATCTAGAACAATTTTGAAAATGGGTCAGCCCGGTTTAAAAAATAGGTGACTAAGTCACATCAAAGAAAAACATTGGGTATAATTTGTATGATACTATCAAAGGTACACAGACTCAGGTAAGCAATTTGGGGCCATCTTTCCCTTCCTGGTCTCCTATCTTTCTCCCTTGTGCTCTCTTTCTGTCTGCCTTTGACTTTGTTGATGTTTTTTGTGTGCCTGTCACGTTTCTTAAGAATTGTTTATCTGCCATTCAAATTCTTAGCAGCTCTTCTTTAACCCTTTATCAAACAATCCTGCATTTTATCAACCTTGAAGAAAAACGGCTTTTGAAAACATTGCAGGAAAAGAAGAAAATGCTGGTGACCAGCATTTTCTCCTATTCCGAAAGATTTCGTGTCTTCGTGGGATTAACCCCATCATCTCAGCCACATTGATTTGTGCTCAGCAATTGCTTTCTGTATGGTCATGTCTATGATTTTGTTGTTTGGTAAAGTCAAAGAGTTGATGTTATACAAAAGATTATGTTAAGAAATTTTTCCATAACAGACCTGCTGCATGATGCAAAAAAGTCATCTTTTCAATCATCTCTATTGTAAATTTTGTGTGTTTCTCTGCAGAAGACTTTCCTCATGCGTGGGCACTTCTACTGGATCATATAGAAGGTGCTGCGCTAAGTCAAAATGCTGAAATTTCTATTGCCGCAATCAAAAGTTTCCAAGAAATGCTTCTCATCAGTAACAAAGACAAAGATGACATCACATTCAGCCCTGTCAAAATTGTCCCCGTTACACCACCAACCCCAGAAATGATTAACAGAACTGGAGAAGTACACCAAGCCAGCCCTGTCAGTGATCCAAGAGAAACGGTCGAAATGGGAAACAAAGATGATGCTGGAAAATCTGATTATGATATTGCACTGTGGTCTGCGGCTTGGAAAGTTTGGTTGAATATAGGGACAAACTCCACAAAGCCTCCAGAAGATTCCACGTCCCTTTATGTCCCCTCACAGCCCTTTTTGACAGCTCTCATACAGACTTTCCCGCCATTGTTAGACCATATAAAAGTTCGATTTTCTGGATCAGATCTGCAGAAACTATCTGAGGTTCTTAAACGGGCCCTTACTGTTCCTGTTCAAGGGGACATGTCCCCATTTATTATTCCGTCATTCCCAGATGTAACAACTACACCATTACAGGAAGCAACCTTGCAGGCAGTAGAGGCAATAGTAAAGGTTTGTTGCCTTATTTTTCTCACTTTAATTGTAAGATTCAAATGCGTAACCCTTTACCACACAAAGAAATGTTAGACTTGTCCAAATTGAAAGTTTTTGCAGACAACAAATTAAATGTGGATGAAACAATGAATTTTATTCTAAGGGCAGAATTAATTGACTGTATGGTATTTATGTCATTTTCAACATTATTTCCATTATATCACAGGGGCCAGTGCACCTATCTATGCTTTCCTGGAGTTTCTTTTACCAGTACTTCACACAGTATTCTTTTCAAGCCACTGGCTGCTTTCCTACATGACCATCGTCGAAACAATGGTCAGTGGTTAGAGAGGAATGAATCCTGAAGCAATGACTTTCATCAATTCTCGGAAAGCAATTGGCAAACTAGCAACTGAGCTCGGCTCGAAGATCCGAAAACATTCTGTGAAAAGGAGACAGTGCTTGTTACCAGCATTTTCTCCTTTTACCCACAATTTTTTCAAAAGCTTTCTCCCTTACGGGTTAAAAACTTGGAAATTTTTGGTAAAATGTTATTTTGTTTCTTTCAATTTTAGACTAAATGTAGGAAGATTTTACCTGTTTATTACACATCAAGGGTGTTTTTGCTAACAAGAACCTTTGTTTCAACAGACTGTGCAAGAAGGACCAGAGTCAATGCACAGTATGTACCCAGATATATATGACCAGCTGTTGACCTACGTAGATTATGGGGTCAGGGTACCCAAATTTGGGAAGATAGAGACAAAACAGTTTGGATCTGTGAAAGGGCCACAGGTAAATTTTACTGACCACTCCAGAAAAGTTCTTCAATTTTAGAAAGATTTTTTGTGTGTGGGTATATGTTGATTTGAGATGGTGACTCTGGTGACATTTCTATTTTAATTATTATTAATATTTGATGGTGCAGACACATCGCATGTATAGGCTGATCTCGACCAACGATGTAAGACAGATCACATTAAGTCGTGAAAAGTTTGTGAGTGCTAGAGACAAACAGAGTGTGTGTGTTTGTGTATGCTCTCTCTCTCTCTCTCTCTCTCTCTCTCTTTTTCTTTCTTTCTTTCTTTCTTTCAAAAATTAATTATCATATCTGTTTGATACAGTTAACAGTCACACTGATTGCTCATTCCCTCTTGATAAAGAAAATGCAGCAGATGACTTTAAAAAATTGGCAATCAGATTGAGTTAAGGTTAAGCCTTTTACAACATAATCTAGTGATTTAACGACTGTGAGGAAAGGGCTATTTGAAAACATTATGGTAGCTAGCATTTTCTCCTTATTCAACAATGTTTTCTACCCTTATAGAGACAGCTCACATCATCTGAGTCACATTTAATTTGTTGTCTGCTATTGCATTCAATTGTGACAAGTCTAAAATTTTGTCATTTGGTAAGGGGTTAAAACATGAATAAAAGTGTGTGAACAAATTTGTAGCAAAAGCAGAAATTGCATGTGTTATGTGGGACCACCACCTTCTTTCATAGTGAACTAACCCTTTATATTATATTTCATGTGTCTATTTTTAGAAATGTTATGGGTAAAGAAATGTCGTAATTTAAGCTGGGGGGAATTATTTCCCCGTCACAGTGAATATTTTCCTCCTGCCGAAAATCTGGAACTACTTTTTTAAGTTTTTAAGTTTTAAAAGTGGCATTCGTTGACAAAATAATCAAGGGGGGGGGGGTGTGTCTCTCTCTCTCTCTCTCTCTCTCTCTCTCTCTCAAAAGGGAAGGGTCCGCGAAAATAACTCGTGCCTTATGGCACTTGTTATTTTCGCATACCTTTCCCTTTTTCGGCAAATATTTCCCCATATTAACCACAAGCTGATGAAATAAACTCTATTTATTAACTCTTTACCAGACGACAAAATTTTAAACTTGTCCAAATTGAAAGCATTAGCAGACAACAAAATTAAAGTGACTCAAAAATTGAAATTTGTTTTGGGAAGGGTAGAAAACGTTGTGGGAAAAGGAGAAAATGCTGGTTACCCGCATTTTCTCCTTTTTCCACAGTATTTTCAGAAGCCTTCTTTCTCAGAGTCGTGAAAATCCTGGATTGTTTGGTAAAGGGTTAAGGGTTGTTAAAACATAGGATTTAAAGCTCATCTGTTTTTTGAAGAAAACATTGAGTTATTGCCGTAGCACTGGTGTTGTCGTCATGCAAAAACTTCACTTTGCCCCATTCAAGACTAAGAGTTTTCCTTGAAAATCAAGGAACTGCAGCTAAGCGGTGCCACCTGCATGCGGTGATCTTGTTTGGTATAGGATTAACTAATATGGCACCAAATAAACCAAACGGACACTGTTAGTTCAAAAATAAAACTAAGACAAATGCAATTTCAAGGTTGCTTTTTTCCATCATGATTCAGCTTATTGGACAGTGTAGATCAAAGATCAGACTGCATGTTTTGTACAGTCTGATCTTAGATCTACACTGGCTGAAAAGGTAGCTATAGTTGTAATAAGCTCTTTAGGGTTTATTCATGTATTTATCTTTGGATTCCAGGTTGATTGGGTAACAATGAATTTTGTCCCCTTTGCTGAACGTTGTGTAGAGATGGTTGTAGACTTGTATAAAAGTACAGCTAGTCATTCCACTGTAGTTAACGCAAAAATACTACAAAACATCATCAAAGTAAGTGATTATTACGCATTACTTTTTGCTATATTTTTGAGTTTTAACTACATTTGTACAATTCATCAAACCCTGTGTAGAAGTGGTTGCTCTGAGGAGATGGTGGTATACTTGTATGAGAGTATAGCTAGTCATTCTACTGTAGTTAACGCAAAGATACTACTAAACATCATCAAAGTAAGTGATTGTAACATACATACTTTATTATTGTATAATTAGAATACAATAAACTTTGTTCTACTCATTGAACATTGTGCAGAGATAGTTGTAGACTTGTGTAAAAAAGTACATCGCAAAGATCATACTTTGTAGACTTTGTTATGCACTGAACATTATGTAGAGATTATTGTAGACTCATATATAAGTGCAGCTAGTCAATCATTATAGTTCATGCAAGGGTACTACTAAATATCATCAAAGGAAATGACTTTTACATGCTTAATGCATTATTTTATTGTATTGAGTGAGAAAAAAAAAAATGTCCTATTTTACTAAAAGCTATGTAGAGATGGTCACTGTGTAGAGATAGTTTTATATTTGAAGAAAAGTACAGCTTGTCATTCCACCATAATTACAGCAAAGATCTAACTGAACACTGTAAACATAGGCGATTAATATGAAGTTTATGCCAGATGACAAAACTGTGCACATGTCCATTACTGAAAGCCTTCTCAGATGACAAATGAAATGTGGCTCAAATTATGGGGTACATGTTTATGGGTGGAAAGCATTGCATGGAAAGGAAAAGAAATGTTGGTTATCGACACTCTCTCCTTTTTCCACAATATTTTTCTCACAAAATTCTTTTCAAGATCATTTAAAAAAAAGAGATATGTTTCTTAACTCTTTAGCACATAATCCTGAGTTTTAAAAAACCCTGAAGAAAAAAGCCCATTGAAAAATTGTAGGAAAAGGAGGAAATGCTGGTAAAGAGCACTTTCTCCTTTTCCCACAATCTTTTCTTCCCTTCCCAAAACTGATTTCAATTTTTGAGTCAAATTTATTTTGTTGTCTGCAAATGTTTTGAATTTGGACCAGTCTAAAATTTTGTTGTCTGGTAAAGAGTTAAAGGTTTAAAAGTATTTGTAAATCAGAGGTTGTAGTTGGGTCCTGGATGAGTCATAAAAAGTCCCAATCTAGCACTAGTGAAACCCAAGAAAGACTTAACCCTTTACCACACAATCCTGAGTTTTGACGACCCTGAAAGAGAAGGCTTTGAAAAAATTATGGGAATAGGAAAAAATTCTGGGAACCAGCATCTTCTCTTAATCCCACATTTTTTCTACCATATCATTGATAAGTTCCATCATGAGTGCCATATTTAAACTATTGTCTTTATATTCAATTTGGAAAAGTATATACTTTTATTGTGTGGTAAAGAGTTAACTCTTTACCAAACAACAAAAATTCAGACTTGTCCAAATTGAAAGCATTTGCAGACGACAAAATAAATATGACTGAAAAAAATGAGATTTGTTTAGGGAAAGTAGAAAACATTGTGGGAAAATGAGAAAATGCTGGTTACCAGCATTTTCTCCTTTTCCCACAGTGTTTTCAAAAGGCTTCTTTCTCAGAGTCGTTAAAATTGGCATTGTGTGGTAAAGGGTTAAATAAGTAAGCTGTGACAGTTATTTGATGGAATTGCTAATGGAAGTGTCATAAAACACAATTCAAATATGGAATATAAGTACAGAATATAATGGCTTTGATTGGCTTTCTTTTTGTCAAGGAATAATTGTGAAGCATAAATGAAGAAAGATTCTTTTTACTGTCTTTTTTCACTGTAAAATCAAAGGGAAAAAAGTCTTGATATTCATATTTCATTTGTGAAGACTAGTTATCTCTCTTGTATGAGTGTGTGATTGGCTGTTTACTTATTACCAGGTAGGCTTGTCCAAATTGGAAGGAATATTATTGCAATTATTGCAACATTGTGACAAAATGAGAAAATGCTGATAATCTGCATTTTCTCCTTTTTCTACAATGTTTTCTAAAAATTCTGTCCACAGGGTTGATCTTGATCTATTCTTACTGCAGAGATAGATGAATTTATAAAAGTCCAGCCTTGAGATATTTAGTGATTATTTTGAATGTTGATTACTTGTGTGGGGGCTCTCACCCCCCCCCCCCCCCCCCCCCATCCCCCTAGTAGGTAACTGTTGTAGAATAACAAAATTTCTCTCTCATTTACTGATAAGTTGCTTTTTAATGCAACTTGGGTATTGTTTTCTAAAATAAGAATTGAAGATGAAGGAAAAACACTGCCAATTAAATTTAATCATTTAAAATTTTGATGCAAGATTTAATTGTCTTGGCTATGACTAATATTTAAGGTATGAACATGTTTACACTTCTGGGGGCAGAACCCTAAATTAGCCCAGTAGTCTCTTCCCCTCCCCTGGCTGTATCCCCTTTCATGATTGATTAGCAATCTGGGTAATTACAGACAAAAGAAGGAAACCAGGTGTTTTTGCAGGGCTGTACCTGACACCAGGAAAAAAACCCAATCCTTTTTCTGTCACATTCTTTATTTTTTATACTTTCTATGAATTTGTATCTATACCTTATAACAAAATTTTGGACTGGTCCAAAATAATAGATTTTAACCCTTTACCAATACTGAGTTTTAAGGACCCTGAGAAAGAAAGCTTCTAAAAATTTTGTGGGAAAAGGAGAAAATGCTGGTAACCAGCATTTTCTCCTTTTCCCACAATGTTTTCTACTCTTTCTAATTCAAATTTCAATGCTTGAGTCACATTTATTTTGTCGTCTGCAAATGCTTTCAATTTGGACCAGTCTAAAATTTTGTCGTTTGGTAAAGAGTTAAAGACTTCAAATTGAATGTGGCTAAGATTATGATAATTGTCTTTTTCTTTTAAAAATGTGGAAAACATTGTGGGAAACAGGAGAAAATGCTGCTTATTAGCATTTTCTCCTTTTCCTGCAAAGTTTTCAAAAACTGTCTTTATCTGTGTTGTTTTGAAAAGGGCCAAGCCTTTGCCAAGTTATCTTGTAATTTTTACACTGTTGTTTATGAGGCTTTTGAAAACATTGTGGGAAAAGAAGAAATGTGTAAACCACAATGATATCTATCCTTTCAAAGAAAAATCCCATCATTTTAGAATAATTTTCTTCTTTTCTCACCATGTTTCCTCCAGCAGTTTTCTGCAAAAAAGTCGTCTGGAGAAGGTAATGTTTTGGGCAAGGTGGGGTAAACCAGATATGGAACAGCCCTTTACCACACAGTGCCGACTTTTAATGACCCTGGGAAAGAAGCCTTCTGAAAACATTGTGGGAAAAGGATTAAATGCTGGTAACCAGCATTTTCTCCTTTTCCCACAATGTTTTCAACCCTTTCAAAGAAAAACTGCACTATTTAAGTTACATTGAAATTGTCGTCTGCAAATGCTTTCAATTTAGACAAGACTAAAATTTTATCGTCTGGTAAAGTGATAAATGGGATCACCAAGGAAGAAGTTAGCCCATCACCAGAGGACAAAATTATTGACTAATCACATTGAAAGCATGTGCACATGTCAGTTTAAATGTGGCTCAAATTATGGGATATTTCTTGCCAAGGGTAGAAAATGTTGTGGGAAAAGGAGAAAATGCTGGTTAAGAACATTTTCTTTTTTTCCCCCCATGCACTATTCCTTTGGGTAAAAAATACAGAATGTTTGGTAAAGATTAAACTCTTTACCACACAACATCTCAGTCTTGTATGAATCAAAAGCTTTTGTAGGCAACAAAATAAATATTGCAATATTGATATATTTATTATACCCCCGCAAAACGAATGTTTTCGGGGGTATACTGGAATCAGCCCGTCCGTCCGTGTGTCCGTCTGTGTACAAAATACTAGTAATTTTGTGTCGCGAACTTCTACAGTTTTGCTGGTATTATATTGAAAGTTTGTTGATACATTGATCATATACTGAAGTTTTGCAAGACGCAGTTTTCAATCATCTACTCCCTATGATTCAAGGGTAATCTCCCCTTGAACTTAAAAAATTTTTGGTTAAATTGCCTGTTTCTGTCAAAGCGCTGGCGGGGGTATTAAGTCACATCCAGTGACAGCTCTAGTGTGACTAGTCTTTGAAATGAAAGAAAACATTGTCGGTAAAGGAGAAAATGCTGGTTACCAGCAGTAACCACTATTTTCTCCTTTTGCCACAATTTTTTCCAAAGCCATCTTGCTCAGGGTCGTAAAAAATCGGAGATTGTTTTGTAAAGAGTTAATGTGGTCATTATCCACTTGATGATGCAGTGAGGCAGGGAGAAAAACTGTGTCCCAATCCATTCATGAACAACCATAATTACCAGCCTGGGTTTCTCTGAGAGATTTTCATGGGGTGCTATATTTAAATGTCATTATCCCTTCTGCAGGAGAACTTAAATAGATGAGACCCAAATATTGTAAATCTGATGATTTTTTTGGCCATAAAATCTCATCAGATGTTTAAGAGTGTAAATAGATTTTAATTTCTGTATGGTCTGAACTTGATCTACAATATTTGCAATGGTTATAAGTGTTTCCTATAGCATGCTATGAGTTAACTCTTCACCAAAATACAGAATTTCGGACATGTCCAAATCAGTATAAATTTTAGATGGTAGACTAGATTTGGTTCAAATGAAAGGTATCCAGCATTTCCTCCTTTTCACACTATGTTTTGTTCCCTTTCACGGACAAAACCCGTAATTTGTGCCACATTCAATTTTTCGCCTGCAAGTGCTTTGAATCTGAACAAGTTTAAAGATTTGTTGTTTTGAGTTTTAACAGCTTAGGTCATATCATGGTGTTCAGTGCACCTATGCATGTGTTTCCTGGTTTTCACATGCCAGTATTGACAAAACTTTCTTTCCAAGCCACTGACTACTTTTCTCACTTGCATCAGAGTTGAGAGGTAAAAAATCGCAGGAAAGAAAGTTTGCCTCAACCTGGTATCAAACCTGAAACCACCAGGTCACGAATCAGATGTGCTAGCCACTGAGCTACAGGCTGGGCATTGTTGTCTGGTAAAGAGTTTATTGTTTGGATTGGTCTTTCGAAAGATAGAGTGTTTGTGAGAAAAGGAGAAAAATGGTGGTTGTTACCATCATTTACTCCTTTTCTAACAATGTTCTCAAGCATAGTCACCCTTAGATTTGAGGAAAAACTAAAACGTATTGGTCAAGGTTCAAGTAGATTTAGTTCAACAACATCTTGGTCCTAGCCCATCATTTTGATTTCTTGTTGGGTGATCAATCTTTGGTATGTGAGTGGCTGTCACCTGAACATATGGGTTGAAACACCAAATGACCAAAAAATGTATCTTGAATTACCTTCAGATATTTTCCTTTTAATCTCATCCCACAATTTGAATCATCAGTCTGTCCTTTTAAATTGTTTAACCTTTTAATGACCTTGAGCAAGACAGCTTTTGAAAACATTGAGGAAAAAGGAGAAATGCTGGTGATCAGCATTTTCTCTTTTTCCCATAATGTTTTCATCTCTTTCTGATAAAAGTTGCGTCATCTGTGCCACATTGTTGTCTGCAAATGCTTTCAATTAAAACCAGTTTTCAATTTTGTAGTACTGTAAAGATGTAAGAAAATGTAATTTATGCAAGACTAAGTATAAAATATAGTTTTTTTTTTGGTTTTATCATTCCCTGGATCCTTTGAGGTCCCTGAAAGATATTGGAACCCTTCCTTCAGCTCAGGCATCAGTAACTACCTTTGGACCCAGCTGGAATGTTTATACAGGAAAACAACAATACCTGATACCTAATTTACTGACTGATTATTCATGGAAAAATTTATTCATTCAACACAGGTTTCATGAATACCATAGGGTTTCGGTATCATTTTGTCATGTTTTGTGGTGTTTTCTTCAGAGCTTCATTTCAGGAGTCAGGAGAAAATGAAGGGGACCAAATCAACTGAGTGACTTTACAAGTACCATTTTGGACTTTCTGATAAGGCCTTAATGCCAAATTTAACACTGTAATTGGCAATCCACATGGGACTGTTTGACTTTCGACCCTTGCATTTAAATTGAAACTTTTTCAGTGGGCTGCACTAGAAAGTTCTAAATTTTGTGTGGCAACTTAATCATGAAATAAGCTAGTGGCTTCTTAATGTGTCTTGTATTTCCCTGAAAAAAAAGTTATGTATATTATTAAAATCTATATCGAATTCAAAGAAAATAATGTAAGATTATAGATAGGGAAAAAATACTAAATCTTTAAAGGCTAACAAATTATCTGGGTGGCCTCCTACACACCCATAATACCCTCAGCTTCCTGTTGTAATTTATCCATTCAGAGAATAACTTTTTTTGTCAGTGGTCAGCACTGGAATACTTTAGTAGGCTTTGCACAATTACAACATGGTCCTACACTGTCTTTGCATTTCATCTTTTTGTGAATTATACCAATCCCTAATTATTTGTTAAAAAACAGTTGTGGTTACTAATGCTGGATAATATGCAAAAAAGTTTTATATTACCAACTCAAACTTGTTTTCAGTGACTTTATATTATATTTCATGTGTCTATTTTTAGAAATGTTATGGGTAAAGAAATGTCGTAATTTAAGTCACAGTGAATATTTTCCTCCTGCTGAAAATCTGGAACTACTTTTTTAAGTTTTTAAGTTTTAAAAGTGGCATTCGTTGACAAAATAATCAGAGGAAATATAATAATTTATTTCATCAGCTTGTGGTTAATATGGAGAAATATTTGCCTCAAAAGGGAAAGGTTCGCGAAAATAACTCGTGCCTTATGGCACTCGTTATTTTCGCATACCTTTCCCTTTTTCGGCAAATATTTCCCCATATTAACCACAAGCTGATGAAATAAACTCTATTTATCGAACTGTCCTATCTCAGGAAGACGTATTTTGAAAACATGGTTAGAAAAGGAGAGAGGACCTGTAACTAACATTTTTTCCCTTTCTTACAATATATTGTACCCTATCAAGGACAAATTCCACAACTTTAGCCACATTTGATTTTTCATCGGCAAATGCTTTAATTTGGACAAGTGTAAATTTTTTTATTAATTTGGTTCTATTTCAGGGTTTTTAACCCACCAAAAGCCAGATCCAATCAATTTAGCTACACTAATTATGCTATAATACCACACATAGAGTCCTCCAGATCATGTCAAAGGTTTGTTCGGGAACTGTCAACTATGTTGCCACATGTTCAAGCCTGAGAAATCAACAGTTTAAACACTTACCCTTGTTTACCTTCATAAAAGCTTAACCCTTGAACGATTTTCCAAACAAAAAAAATTTAATCAAGTCCAAATTCAAGGGATTTACAGACCACAATTAAAATGTGGCTCAAATGATGGAATTTGTTTTTGGCAGAGTAGAAAACATATTGAGGAAAGGAGAGAATGCTAGTCATCAGCATTTTCTCTTTTTCCCACTATGTTTTCAAAAGCCTTGTTTGTTTGGGTTGTTAAAACTCAGGAATGTGTTGTAAAGGCTTAAATCACAAAGGTTTTAACAACTCCAAGGAACTCCAAGGAAAGGGACTTTTACAAACATTGTGGGAAAAGGAGAAAATGCTGGTAGCATTGCAATGACAGATATGGTAGAAATGAATAGAATTATCTTTGGATATGTAGACAACATTGCAGAAACATGACAAAATAATGGTTCCCAGCTTTTTCTTCTTTTCAAAAATTGTTTTCAAAAGGTTGCTTCCTTAGGGATGTTCAAAAACAGGATTGTGTGGTAAAGGTTTTGCCCTTTACCACACTATCCAGACTTCTAAAGCCAATAAGGAAAAGGTGAAAAGATTGTGGAAAAGAGATAATTACAGGCAACTATCATTTCATTCCTTTTCCTACAAGGTTTTCTACCCTATGAAAGACAAATTTCATGTTTTGAATAAAAGCAAATTCGTTGTCTGCAAAATGTATTAGGATAATTTTGTGTTTTGGTAAAGAGTTGATGGTAAAACTTGTAAAAATAAGGGTATTAGAGATTTAGAGATTTGCAATTTCTTTTGTATCATTGCACAATGCATTCTTTCATTCTTTTCTGTCCACTGTGCAGCACTGTGCTTGATAGGATTTAACCCTTTATCACAGAATCCCGAGTTTTAACGACCCTGAGAGAGAAACCTTTTGAAAACATGGTGGGAAAAAGGAGAAAATGCTGGCTACCAGCATTTTCTCCTTTTCCCACAATGTTTTCTACTCTTCCCAAAATAAATTTCAATTTTTGAGTCACTTTTTTTTGTCGGTTGCAAATGCTTTCAATTTGGAGTATGCTGAAATTTTGTTGTTTGGTAAAGAGTTAACTCTGTACAGACAACAAAATTTTGGGCGTGTCCGAATTGAAACCTTTTGAAGACAACAAATGAAAATTGCCTCAAATGGTAAGCCTTGTTCCTAAAAATGTTGTAGAGAACATTGTGGAAAAAAGAAAATGCTGGTTATCAGAAAGTTCTCTTTTTCACACAGTTTTTTTGAAAGGCGACGTTTTCATGATTGTAAAATGAAGGCTTATCTGTTGAGGGATTGAAGACATTGACATTGATGTGATCTCTCACTACTATAGTCGACACCGTTTGACAAGCATTATGAGAAAAGGAGCTGCAGTGGACCGCATTAAATTTTAATCCTTTACCAAAATACAAAATATTAGACTGGTCCAAATTGAAAGCACTTGCAGATGACAAATCACATGTGGCAAAAATCAAGCAGGTTTTTCTCTGACCCCCTGTTTCTTTGAATCTGGATCCTCAAGTTGTCTGCATGTCCCCCAAAATTAAGATGTTTGCCTTCTTAAATAAATTTTAAGGGGGTCAAACCAACCTCATATGACAAAGTCCTGGGAAAACCTTGATCAATCTATTTGTCTTTGATAGGGTAGAAAACATTGTGAGAAAAGGAGAAAATACTGGTTACAAGCCTTCTTTTTTTAGGGTTGTTTAAACTCAGCTATGTTTAGTAGAGATCAACAGATATTACATACTGTTTTCAATTTTGAATCATTACGTTTTCATTCCAGTTTTTAGCTCCACTGGCCAAAGGCCAGCGGGCTTATGTCATGGCCCGGTGTCTGTCCAGCATGCGTGCGTCCGTGTGTGCATGTGTGCGTTAACTTTTATTTCGAACATCTTCTCTGAAACTACCCATCCAATTTTGATGAAACTTCACAGAAATGATCCTGCCATGGTCCTCTTCAGAATTCTTGAAAGAATTTGATTGCTTCAAAAACTCTGGTTGCCATGGCAATAAACTGAAAAATATTGAAAATCTTTGAAAATCTTCTTGTCTGAAACCATAAGGCCTAGGGCTACCAAATTTGGCATGTAGCTTTATCTAGTGGACCTCTACCAAGTTTCGTCAAATTACAGCCATGGGGTCAAATTTGGCCCCGCCACGGGGTTCATAAGTTTTATATGGGCTTATATAGGGAAAACTTTAAAATTCTTCTGGTACCTAGCTATTGGGGTAGGGCTACCGAATTTGGCATGTAGGTTTATTAAGTGGGCATCTACCAAGAGTGCCCAAATTATAGCCCTGGGGTCAAATTTGGCCCCGCCCCAGGGGTCAGAAGTTTTACATGGGCTTATATAGGGAAAACTTTAAAAATCAACTTGTACCTAGCCAAAAGGCCTAGTGCTACCAAATTTTGCATGTAGCTTTATCAAATTGGCCTCTACCAAGAGGGCCCAAATTATAACCTTGGGGTCAAGTTTGGCCCCACCCCAGGGGTCACAAGTTTTACATGTGCTTTTATATTGAAAACTTTATAAATCTCGTTACTGACCATAAGACCTAGGGCTACTAAATTTAGCCCTGTCTCAGGGATCTCATGCTTTACAGGGCCTTTTATTGAGGAAACTTTGAAAATCTTCTTGTTTATAACCATACATTCTGGACCTGTATTATTTAGTATGGGGCGTTATCTTGTGGACCTCCTCCAGGAATCAAGTAATTGTAGCTTTGTGGCCAACAATGGCTTTCTCGTAGGAATTTATAGAAAAAAGTTTGTATGTCTTCTAGTTTAAATCCAATTGGCCAAGTATTGTAATGTTTGGCTTGTAGTGTTTTGACTTATTAGCCAGTGAAGCGATACAGGGCCATCATGGCCCTCTTGTTGCATTTTTGCATTATTTGTGCTAGATTTTGGACAGATGTAAGCTACTGGTAAATATTAACACAGTGTTGAGCTTAAGGTATCAAATAAACCCAAACATGGTTCTCCTCTAGAAATTACCCCCTCCCCTCTTCCCTAAGACTGTAATTTCAAAGTAGCTGTTGCATAGAATATCTGACCAAAGCAGAGTAATTGTAGATCAAAAATTAGACTAGCCTTTTTGCGCTGTCTGGTCTTGATTCAAGCTGGCTGAAAAGGCAATTGTAGTGGAGATAAGTACTTTAGGTTAAAAGAAAAGTAACTCCCCCCATTTCCAAAAATAGCCTGTATAAGTGAGATTTAAGATTTTTTCTTTCATGAAATTGTATTTTTGTAAACTAACCTTTGTGCCCCGCCCGGGTGGCTCAGTGGTGAGCGTGTCGGACTCATGACCTGGTGGTTGTGAGTTCGATACCCGGTTGAGGCGAACTTTCTTTCAGGCGTATTTTCGCCTCTCACCTCTGCTGAAGCATGTGAGAAAAGTAGTCGGTGGCTTTGGAAAGAAAGTTGTGTTAGTACTGGTGTGAGAAAGCCAGGAAACACATGTGCGTCACCGACCGCCATGATATGACCTTAGCTGTTAAAGTGGCGTTAAACCCCAATACAACCAACCAACCAACTAACCTTTGTGTAACCCTTTACTTTATAACACAATCCAAAGTTTGAAGGACTCGGAACAATAAGGCTCTTGAAAATATTTTGGGAGGAGGAAATGCTGGAAACCATCATTTTCTCCTTTTCCCACATGGTCTCTGCCCTGTTTAAAAACTTTGGTTCGTTTATATCACTTTCGAATTTGTTGTCTGCAGATGCTTTAAATTTCGAAGAGTCTAGAATTTGTTGTTTGATAAAGAGTTAACCCTTTCCCACACAATCCTGAGTTTTAATGAACCTAAAGAAGAAGCCCTTTGACTACATTTTGGGAAAAGTAAAAAATGCTGGTAACCAGCATTTTCTCCTTTTCCCACCATTTTTTTCTACCATATCAAAGACAGTATCATCTTGTGAGCTAGTATAAATTTATTGTCTGCAAATGCTTTCAATTTTGTCTTGCCATTTGGTTAAGAGTTCATAAAAAAAGGTTTGAGCTTCTACTTCAGGTCAAAGGGTACTAGTAGATTATAGACATTAATAATTTGGTATTTAGTGTCAAATACATTAAGGCCTTATTCATGCAACTTGGAAGAGCTCTTGTTGTCCATAGAACATAATACAATTGACAAAGATATTAAAGGGTGATAAAAGTCAATAATCATGAATAAACAAGTATACAATGGTTGTTTATCCATAAAAGAGACTGGAATTTTCACAGAAATGTGTCATAAACATAGGTTTTGTGACCAATCACCCCCTATTTCCTTTCATCAGAACCCTCCAACATGAAAATCCTCCATCAAACAATCCCATGTTTTAGGAGCTCCTTGAAGGAAGCTTTGGAAAACATTATGGTGATAAGTCTTGGGAAATATTGAGGGAAAAGGAGAAATTGGTGAAAAATGGCAAATTTTGTTAACAGGTAATGAGTTAATGGAACAGCTGTACCTGCAACAACCAACCAATCAAATGTCATTGTGACTCCTGATGTCATAAACAGGCCTGCACTCTGATTTGCAGAGACACCTCGTGTGAAAGTGTTTCTGGGATTCTCAAAGATAAATGCTACTTCAAGTACTTTGTGAATATCGTTCCTCAACGAAAGGAACCTCTGATTTAAACCCTGAGGAGAAAGACTTGAAAACAATGTAGGAAAAAGACAAAATTTTGGTGACTGAGTTGCAAAGTGTGAAGTTGCATCTGGAATTCTCACCCAAGAAGCTTACTAACCCTTAGAGTGCCAAATAAACCCAAAAACATATTCAGACTACAAATAAGACCCAATTGATAGGAATTAGATGGTTGCTTTTGTCTGTAGTGTTTAAACTAAGCAGACATTGTAGATCAAAGATCAGACCGCACATTTTGTGCAGTCTGATCTTGATCTACACTGGCTACTAAAGCAACTATAGTTAAGAGGGCTAAGAGACCTTGTGAGAATAAACCCTGGATGTCTGCCACATGACAGTCATTTTTGACACAAGTTTGATTTTCATTTGACCTTCCGATGATAAGAACTAGAGGCGCTTGAGCGCCTGTATCGCTCCACAGGCCTGATATTTCTATAATGGCGAAAGGAAGTTTTTAACAATTATCATTCAATCCTGCATTTTAGCTCACTGAAGAAACAATTTGGTAGACAACCACCATAGGAACTTACCTGCAAAACAACAATGAAATCCAATGAATAGTTTTAGAGAAGAAATTTTTCAAAGATTTTACTTTATACCATAAAAGGAAAATGAGTCTCCCATAAAAGCCATGTTTTTTGACAGATCTTTTTTTTTTTTAAGGAATTCTGTAAACCTGTATCTAAGGAACATTCCTGCAAAATAATAATGCTATCCAAATAGCGGTTTGGGAGGAGAAGATTTTTAAAGGTTTTTTACTTTGGTTGCCATGGCAACCAGAATTCTTCATGGAACACAATTATTTGAAGGAATTTGAAAGAGGACCAGCAAAGGAACATTCCTGTGAAATTTGGTAAAAATCCAGTCAATAGTTTCTGAGGAGAAGTTTTTTAAAGAAAAAGTTTACAGACGCACGGACGGACGGACGGACGCACGACGGACACAACGCCATGACAATAGCTCTCTGGCCTTCGGCCAGTGGAGCTAAAAACTGCCATCTTGAGATTTGACCCTTAGATTTTAGGTCTGTTTCCACTTTGGTCTCATAATCATACAGCAAGATAAAGTAGTTTTAGAACCATGGTGTCAGACATGATTTTAACTTTTAACCCACTAAATAAATTAAATGAAACTTTCCAGCTCATATTAATAATTCAAAGTTTGCTATTTCAAAGTTAATTGTTGGAGGCAAATATCGCCTTATTGGACAGTGTATTGGACACATTCTGTGCAATCTCATCTTGATCTACACTGTCTGCAAAAGATCCTTGAGCTGCACTTAGCAGCTTAAGAGTTAACTTTTAACTCTGCACTGAATGATCCCATGTTGTAACGACCCTGATGAGATGGAAGCATTTGAAAATATTGTGGGGGAAAAAAGAGATGTGGGCAACCAGCATTTTCTCCTTTAGTTAGCATTTTCTCATTTACCCGTACTGCTTTCTAGCATCATTTAACTCTGTACCACATGACAAAATTTTAGACTAGCTAACAAGCATTTTCTCCTATTCACGTGACATTTTCAAAAGATTTTTTCTTGAGGGATTTGAATTTAGTTGTCGAACGAAGAGTTCAAGTGTAAAGGGTGATTAATGTCAGATGTCTTTACAAGATGACACAATTTGACTTTACTTTGAATTGAAAGAACTTGAAGCCGAGGAATCAGATGCGGCTCAAATGATGGGATTCAGTGTCTGAAAGGGTAAAACAAATTGTGAGAAAATGGTGGTTACCAGCATATCTATCTTTTCTTACAATTTTCAAAGGCTCTTTTTACCAGAGTACCTCTAAAGGTATTGGACATTTGTAGATCAGTGATTAGACTGCGTTCTTTAGGTGAATCAGAGCAAAATGTACAATCTAATCCTGGGTCTTGACTTTCCAAGTTATTGTGTGAGATATTTCGACCTAATCAGCCCTGAAATTGCAATATATTTCCTTTTCCAAAGGACTAACAAGAGGGCCATGATGGCCCTGAAGTCGTTCACCTGAGCCTTTTGACCAAACATGATCCATTTTAAATCTCTTTGGAGATATTATGACAAACATTCTAACATGCGTTCATAATTATTGGATTGAAAATTTGGCCTCTAGCTTGTTCGCAAGCTTTTTCGAGACTCATCCAAGATGTCATCAAGACAAACATTTTGACCAACTTTCATGAATATTGAACTTAAATTGTGGCTTCTAGAGTGTACCCAAGGTTTTTCTAAATTTTGACCTTGTGACCTAGTTTTCATCCGACCTTACCCATTTTCAAACTGATTTAAGATGTCATCAAGACAAACATCCCGACCAAGTTTCATGAGTATTGGACTAAAAATGTGGCCTCTAGAGCATACACAAGGTTTTTCAAAGATTTGACCAAGTGACCTAGTTACTTACCCTACATGATCCATTTTTAAACTCATCCAAGATGTTATCAAGAAAAACATTCTGACCAAGTTTCATGAGTATTGGACTGAAAATGTGGCCTCTAGAGCATACACAAGTTTTTTCAAAGATTCGTCCCAGTGACCTAGTTTTTGACCTGACCTTTCCAACTCCTCCAAGATAACATTAAGACAAACATTCTGACAAACTTTACAGAGTATTGGACTGAAAATGTGGCCTCTAGAGTGTACACAAGGTTTTTGTAAGATTTGACCTAGTGACCTAGTTTTGAACCCAGCATGACCTATTTTCAAACTTGGCCAAGATATTATCAAGGCAAGCATACTGACCAAGTTTCATGAATACTGGCCTCCAGAGCTTATACACAGTTTTTATAAGATTTGACCTAGTGACCTAGTTTTTGACCCAACATGACCCATTTTCGAACTCGTCTGAGATATCATCAAGACAAACATTCTGACCAACTTTCAAGAGTATTGGAATGAAAATGTGGCATCTAGAGGGTACACAAAGTTTTTGTAAGATTTGACCTAGTGACCTAGCTTTTGACCCAACATGACCCATTTTCAAAAGTGTCCGAGATATCATCAAGACAAGCATCCTGACTAACTTTCAAGAGTTTTGGACTAAATATGTGGCCTTTAGAGCATACACAAGGTTTTTCTAAGATTTGACCTAGTAACCTAGTTTTTTACCCAACATGACCCATTTTCAAACTTGTCTGAGATATTATCAAGGCAAACATTCTGACCAAGTTTCATGGACTGAAAATGAGGCCTCTAGAGCATACACAAGGTAAAAGTTGACGACGGATGCCGGACACAGCAAGATCACAAAAGCTCACCTTGAGCACTCCGTGCTCAGGTGAGCTAAAAATGCACATTTTGTTTATAAAGCACTTTACGAATTTCACATCTTGATCTTGTAACACAGCATTGAAAAGCGTTGATACAGATTTTTTTCGGATGACATAGAGCAAGATCAAATTGCACAGAACATGCACCCTGGTCTTGAATCTACACCATCTGCTACCAGATACCAGACTATAACCCAGTTCATTTTCAATTGCAGTGGAAATCTATTTTTAGACTTCGGAAAAAGATAAATTTCTTGAGATGTAGCATTTCTCCTTTTCTTACAATGTTTTCTACTTTATAAGGACAAATTCAGTCATTTGAGCCACCTTTAATTTGTCATCTGCAAATGCTCTCAATTTGGAGGCTTCTAAAATTTTGTTGTTTGGTAGAGAGTTAACCAACCATGAGGAAGAAGGATTTGGAAAACAGGTAACCAGGATTTTTTCTTTATAACAGTGCTTTCTGTCCGGTTGCAGACATACTCCATCATTTTAGCCAAATTTAATGTCGTCTGCAAGTGCTTTCAATTTGGATAAGCCTAAAATTTTGTCATTTGGCAAAGAGTCAAGTATTTGTTCCAAATCAAGAATAAGAGTAAGGCCTTGCTTTCTTGCTGTTTAATATCAAGGTAACTGATATACATTATTCATCTGAAAATTTATTTTTGGTATTATTTTTAAATTCTGTAGTAAAGCATATAATAGATTCATGATAATTTACAGGCTATTGTGTAAAAGGCTTAAAGATGTATGCATAAGTCATACATAAGTCAGTGTGAGGAAAACATTATCCCATTACAGATCAACACATCTTTATATTTAGACAGAGCAAACATATTAAGAAATGGAAAACATGTAGGAAACAATTTATATCAAAACCAGTGTACAAAAAGGCGCAATTGGTTGAAACAAGCTTTTCTTAAAATGGTTTTAGCACCTTTTCGACCAAACAGAGAGTAAAAAATATCATATATGTAATGAATACTGTTATTTAATTGAGCTTGAAAATTCTGTTATAACAATGAAAACTGAAAAACAAGTTACGTATACCCGTATTAATGAACTTGCTGGCCATTTTTTCATAAAACATGACAATGAAAGTATTATTCATAGAATATTTAGCAGAATATATACAAAAACAATATTTTGAAAACATATTTCATATAACAATATTTACAGTCTGAGGCATGGTTTTCTGTTGATATGTTCTTTGCATAAGTAAGATGTATGTGACATAAAAAAGTGTCTGCTGCAAAAACTTTTGATTTTGACAACATTGTTGAAGAAAGCTTTAGATAACATTTTGGAAAAAGGAGAAAACGCTGGTAACCAGCATTTTCTCCTCTTCCTAAAATGTTTTCTATCCTTCCAACAACTAATTGTGGCATTTGAGCTACTATTTTATCATCTGCAAGTGTATTCCATTTGGACAAGCCTAAAATGTTGTTTGGTAAATGGTTGCTGACCAGAAACATGAAAAATCAACGATGAATCCATGGAAAACAATTCGACAAAGCAACAGTAATTGTTGTCTAATAGACAATATTATATTGAATATTATTCAAAGACAAATGGACAATGAAAAACACTTTTGAATCACAAAAATGGATTTCATGCATGACCTGTAACAGAGATTCTTCTTTGTCTTGCAAAGAACAACTGAAAACATTGTCACTACTGTAGAAGTTATTGATTACAAATAAACTGTCCATTTACCACATTGTTTTCTCTTGTATCCATCCAGGTATTAAACATTGCCTGTCCAAACTATGATTACCTTTGCAGCAAATTTAGATCAACATCAGACTGCACATAACATGCTGCCTTGCCTTTGATAAAACCCGTACACTTTGTTATAACACTATAGACAACAGTTACCATGAAATTGCAATTAGAGTTGTGCTCTGACAAAAGGGTGTTTAATGCATCTCCATGGTGCATTATGTCAAGCAAGTAATCACATACTCATGGATTCATAAAATCCATTAAATGCCTAACAACTGGCTAAATCCTGAAGTAGAAAGGTCCTTTTGCAGATGCATTAATTAAACCCCCTTTTCACAGAGTACGGCTCAATTATATTGGTCTTATTTGTATATGTTGAATTTGCCAGTATTTTATTGGGATGCTTTCAGAACCCTCTGTTGTCAATTTGTTTCCAGATGTAAATGAGTAAATACATGTAATGAAATTTGAGATCAAATAACACAAGTCCCTGAGAATATTGTTTGTACTGTATGCTGGAATAGTGAAATAATGCACAATTCTATTAACTCTATACCATACAAACCCAAATTTAAATGACCCTGACAGAGAGGGCTTTTGAAAACAACTTAGGAAACGGAGAAAATGCTGGTACTACTATTTAAGCCACCTTTTAATTTCTCGTTTGCAAATGAAATTGGACTAGTCAAAAACTTTGTCATCTGGTGAAGAGTGAAACATTTACTTAACTCTTTACCAAACGACAAAATTTTAGACTGGTCCAAATTGAAAGCATTTGCAGACGACAAAATAAAAGTGACTGAAAATTTGAAATTCATTTTGGGAAGGGAAGAAAACACTGTGGGAAAAGGAGAAAATGCTGGTTACCAGCATTTTCTCCTTTTCCCATAATGTTTTCAGAAGGCTTCTTTCTCAGGGTCGTTAAAAGTCGGGATTGTGTGGTAAAGGGTTAATAAAATGAAAATTGACTTTTCCATGTTGAAAACATTTGCAGTGGATAAACTAACAGTGGCTTAAAATTACAGATATTTATGAGAAAGTTGAAAAAAGACTGGCAAAAGAGAGAAAATGCTCAATACAAGCTCAATACAAGAATTTTCTCCTTTTCCCATGTTTTTAAAAGCCTTCAACTCCAGTTCAGACCATGTTCTGTGCAGTCAGTGTCCTTGTTCATCAACCACCCATATCCTCAATGTAATTCGTAAATAAGAAAGTAACACAAATGCTGATAGGCTCAACCATTTAGTTCAGCCAATCTAAGCTTGTGCACCTTTGAAACTCTTGAGAATTAGAATTAAAATGCTATTTAGGATGGTTGGTTGATATGGCTGCTAATTTTCAAGATTCACACAGTGCTTATTGACCTTAGAGAAGAAGACTTTGTTACCAGCATTTTCTCTTTTTCTCACAATGTTTTCTACCCTTACACAAATTTCAGTTTTTTAAGTAGCATTAGTCTTAAATTTTGTCGTTTGGAAGAGTTTAAGTATATCTGTTTGTCAGATTTATTTTTTGTGTATGTGTTTGTGTGCCTGTGTGTATAAAAAATAATGTATTGTGTGGAAAGAGGTTACTATGTACAATATCATGAATTAACTATATGTATTTTCACCGGTATTTCTATGACACAAAAAATCTGAGATAATCTCAGTAAAACATTGAGATAATCTCTCTTAGTTTTAACAAGAACCTTATACCTTTACCAAAAAAACTCTTTTTTTTTTTACTTGAAGAAGACAGCTTTCGAGAACATTGTGGGAGTAGGAGAAAATTCTGTTATTCAGCATTTTCTCCTTTTCCCAGACTTTTTCCATAGTTACCCTTTCAAAAACATATGCTACCATTTGGGCTACATTGAATTTACCAGCAAATGCTTTGAATTGGGCCAGTCTAAAATCTTGTCATCTGGTAAAGAGTTAACCCATTACCAACCAATCCTGAGTTTTAATGACTGTGAGAAAGAGGGTTTCTGGTAAACAGTAAACCCTTTACCAAACAATTCTGAGTAGAGAGCGGTTCAAAAAATAGTGGAAAAAGTAGAAAATACTGGTGACCAGCATTTTCTCCTTTTCCCACTTTGTTTTCTACCCTTTCAAAGACAAATCCCACCATTTGAACAGCATTTAATACGTTGTCTAGCTGCAAGTGCTTTCAGTATGGACTGCAATTGCAATATGTCTAGTTATCTCTCTACCAAACAACAAAATTTTAGATCAGTCCACCTTCACCAACCATTCTTAACCCTTTACCACACTATCCTGACTTTTAACGACCCTGAGAAAGAAGGCTTTTAAAAACATTGTGGGAAAAGGAGAAAATGCTGGTTCCCAGCATTTTCTCCTTTTCCCACAATATTTTCTATCCTTCCCAGAACAAATTTCAATTTTTCAGTCACATTTATTTTGTAGTCTGCAAATGCTTTTAATTCTCAGTAGTCTAGAATATTGTCGTTTGGTAATGAGTTAAGAACGTTCTCAGTCTTACTCTCCAGAATTTTCTATATTTGAAAGTAACATTATTCACCAACCATTCTTAAGAACATTCTCAGTCATAAGAATTTTCTAAATTTGAAAGTAACACAACTTCTGACTGGCTAAACCATTTAGTTTAGTTTCGTATTTTGGAAATCTTGGAAAATAAGACAAAGAATATTCCTAAGAATATAAGTGAATACATACCCAAGCCTTCCTTTTATCTACGCTATATACTGAATTTTACACTTTTGTATGAATTTTAATAAAGTCAGGCTTAAAAATGTATATCATATGATAAAAGTATTGCAAAATAAATTGCAAAGATAAAAACACTTCCTGAGGATACATTTTTTGCCCCTGAGAATCATCCACAAAACAAAACAAGAGGACCATGATGGCCCTGAAGTCGCTCACCTGAGCTTTTTGATCAAACATGACCCATTTCCAATCTCTTCAGAGATATTAAGACAAACACTCTGACAAACACTCATTAGTATTGGGCTTACAAATATGGCCTCTAGAGTGCACACAAGCTTTTTCTAGAATTTGTCTTGGCAGCCTACTTGACATGTATAAATTATCGAGACATACATTCCGACAAACTTTCATGAGTATTTGAGAGAAAATATGGCCTGTAGGGTGTACAAAAGGTTTTTCCGAGATTTGACCTAGTGACCTAGTTTTTCATCCAACATGACCCATATTCATACTAGTCTAAGATATTATCAAGACAAACATTCAAAGCAAATTTCAAGATTACTGGACTGAAAATGTGGCCTCTAGAGCGTACACACAGTTTTTCAAGGATGAAACTTGGTGAACTAGTTTTTATTCCATGTGACCCATTTTCAAACTCATGCAAGATATCATCAAGACAAACATTCTAACAAAAGTTTAAAGAATATTGGACTGTAATTATAGTACAAAAGGTTTTTCCGATATTTGACCTTGTGACCTAGTTTTTAATCCAACATGACCCACTTTCATACTAGTCTAAGAAATTATCACAACAAACATTCTGACCGAATTTCAAGATTATTGGACCGAAAATGTGGCCTCTCGAGCTTACATAAGGTTTTTCTAAGATTTGACCTGGTGGCCTAGTTTTTGACTTGACATGACCCATTTTAAATCTCATCCAAGGTATCATCATGACAAACATTCTGACCAACTTTAAAGAGCATTGGACTGAAAACGTAGCTTCTGGAGCGTGCACAAGGTTTTTCAAAGATTTGACCTAGTGACCTAGTTTTTGACACCACATGGCCCACTTTTGAACTCGTCTGCGATATTATTAAGACAAACATTCTGACCAACTTTCAAGAGTACTGGACAGAAAATGTGGCTTCTGGAGCATACACAAGGTTTTTTTAAGATTTGACCTAGTTTTTGACCCAACATGGCCTGTTTTCAAATTCATCAGAGATATCATCAAGACAAACAGTCTGACCTACTTTCAAGAGTATTGGACTGAAAATGTG
The DNA here is from genome assembly GCA_946811185.2 of Hippopus hippopus. Taxonomy (NCBI): domain Eukaryota; kingdom Metazoa; phylum Mollusca; class Bivalvia; order Cardiida; family Cardiidae; genus Hippopus; species Hippopus hippopus. Next base: position 6,776,772 of record OX328102.1, on the reverse strand, counting down.
GCCTCTAGAGCGTACACAGGGTTTTTCTAAGCGTTGACCTGGTGACCTAGTTTTTGACCTGACATGGCCCATTTTCAAACTCATCCAAGATGTCATCAAGACAAACATTCTGACCAACTTTCAAGAGTTTTGGACTGAAAATGTGGCCTATAGAGCGTACACAAGGTTTTTCTAAGATTTGACCTAGTGACCTAATTTTTGACCCGACATGGCCCATTTTCGAATTTGTCTGAGACATCATCAAGACAAACATTCTGACCAACTTTCAAGAGTATTGGGCTGAAAATGTGGCCTCTTGAGCGTACACAAGGTTTTTCTAAGATTTGACCTGGTGACCTAGTTTTTGACCCGACATGGCCTTCAAACTTGTCTGGATAGATATCATTAAGACAAACATTCTGACCAACTTTCAGGAGTATTGGACTGAAAATATGGCCTCTAAAGCGTACACAAGGTTTTTCTAAGATTTGACCTAGTGACCTAGTTTTTAACCCGACATGACCCATTTTCGAATTCGTCCGAGATATCATCAAGGCAAACATCATGACAAAGTTTCATGAGTATCAGACTGAAAATGTGGCCTCTAGAGCGTACACAAGGTAAAAAGTTGACGATGCACGACGGATGCAGGATACAGCACGATCACAATAGCTCACCATGAGCACTTCGTGCTCAGGTGAGCTAAAAATGATGACAGAATGAGACCAAACTTTCTCAAAGGTAAAACTGCTTTACCAGACTATGTAGACGTGCCAGAATTTAGAGCATTTGCAGACAACAAATTAAATATGGCTCTTTATTTGGGATTTTCTTTTGAAGGGTTAGAAAAGCATTGTGGGTAAAGGAGAAAATGCTGGTAAAACCTATGGATTTTCCTGAGAAAACATTTTGTTATGTCAGCTCTCTCACTGCTTTAAACCCTGTTCCAAAATTATCTGCTTTTCTACAACCTAGAAAATGGAAAATGAGGCTCAAAAGATGGAATTTGTTTATGAAAGTGGAAAAAACATTCTGGGAAAGAGAAAACTTACAGCTTATTAGCATTTTCTCCTATTCCCATGATATTTTCATAGGCTCTTTTTTCTAGGGTCATTAAAAAATGTTTGATTGCTTGGTTAGGTGTTCAGTTTTGTCCAGGGTTCCCGCTGGGCTTTGCATTTGGCGCCATTTGCGATAGATTTTTAAATGCGGCACAAGAAAATGCCGATTGGCGAAAATGACTGGCGCCAATATTTCTCATATCGGGATGCCGTACATTTTTATACTGGTCCCCTTCACCGCAATGTGTGGATGCATGACCGCCAATTTATCGATAAAGTTGAAATAAATCAGCAGGAATAAACAACAGCATCAATGTAATCCAAATTACTTTACAAATTTATGTCATTTACACTTGACTATCCGAATATACATACACTTCCGATAACATAAACCTGCGGCTATATGCAAAACTTGTCAGTTTCCTTGCGAAAACTGTAAGAAAGAAACAGTATTGCAGACCAGTGTCCCATATAAATCGTGAATGTAACTAAATGTCAAAGTGAATCATAATCGCAGGTAAAATCGATTGGTTCTGTATTAAATAAATATACAGCGGGTTTCCGAAATGCCGACCATGTCGGCACTGACTAAAACCCGGACGGTTATGTTATCATCGTCATCGAAATTTTCTATGTCGTTTTTTCTGCATTAATCGCCACCTTTCAGAAAACTTGTTTGGTTTTTAACATTATAACTTCTGTATGTTTCAAAATGTAAATAGTCCCCTCATGAATAAAAAAAATTCTAGATTTAGAAATTTCTCTAAATTAGCAGTTTCTATTTTCTCATACTGACTTTGTTGTTTGGTTTGTACCATTTAAACATCTATCTGTTTCATAAAAATCTTTCTTTAAAACTTTGTTACAATAGGACAAATGGTTATCAATGACCTAGTTCTGCTTTTGTCAAAGTGGTTTTACAAACATTAATGACAGATCTACTTAAACTTAATACATAATGATTTTTTGTTGTTAACAAAACTAATTTTTGGAATATATTCGCAATAAACATAGATACAATTAATTAAATCTTATAAAAACAAATGTTTTCGTGTTTATATTATTGCTCATGACACAATCATGCAATTATAATTTATTGACCAATTTTTGATTATGCCCCACCTATGGTACGTTCATTTTAAAATTGGCACCAACTGGCTCCAAATATTTCAATCTGGCACAAACTTTTCTCATTTGGCGAAAGTGACGGCGCAAGAAAAAAAGCAGCCAGAGGGAACCCTGTTGTCTCTAAATATGAATAAGCAAAATTATCATTTTTTTGGACTTAAAGCATTAAAAAAAAATATGCATGTAATTAAAACAAAATAATAATGATTTTCAATCTAAAAAAAAAAAAATCTGACTTCAAATTGTTTAACACAAAAGCCTTTTTATATTACAAATGAATATCAAATGATACAAACACAATCATGAATTGTAAAGCATGCATCTGAGTTTTTCAATTTCACTCTTGAGTAATGACACTTCAGTTCTAAGCTGTAGATTCTCTTGCTCCAGATAAACTACTCTTAAAGCTATCTGCTCTTCTTTCATTCTTCTGGCTTCCCTGGATCGCTTTGCAGATTCATTGTTTTTCTTACGTTTTTCCCAGTATAAGTTATCTCTTTGGTCTAGAGGCACTGTATGCAAACGTTTCTTAGGTGGTATCCCTGACAAATCGTCGTCAGTGTTGTCACGCTTTTCTGAGTCACTTGAGTTTGAATTATGCTCACGCTTTACACCTATTGAATCACTTGGTGATGGACTAGACATTTGACTTTGGTTTTGACCTTCCGGGGACATACTTATACGACTAGATGAAGATGGCATGGGTGAGGATAAGTCTGAGAGATTTCCCATCCCTGCGCCTGACGACGGGGAAGTTTGAGTATGTGTTATTGTATGAGTAGTTGGATTGATTCGTGAAAGTCCATTATTGCCTTGATTGAGCGCATTCGGTGAACCCAAGTGAGCAGGCAAGGGGGTAAACTCTTGAGCCATTCCTGACGCCATTGCCATTGATTGCTGGTAGCTATCTGGAGGAGGGTTAGTGAAGGTGGAACCGTAAGACAAACCATAGTATGATGAGGTAGCTGATGCATTTGGAGGGAGGGAAGAACCATTGCCTCTGTTGGCTGTGGAGAAGGTTTTGAATGGATCTTGTCTTTGTTGGGCTCCCATGATGGCAGCATAGGGGTCTTGCATGGTGGTGGTGAGCTTCTATCTGTCTGGCACCTCCAACCTCACAAGAGGTTCATTAGTTAAATCTGCAAGATAGGTAAACAGACTTTAAGTCATACAGTTATCTCTAAACCGGACAACATTTTTTCAAAGTCATCCAACCTAGAAGCATGTGCAGACATTAAATTCATTGTAGCTAAAATGATGGGATTTAGGTGGAAAACTTTATTGCAAAAAGAGAAAATGTTCATTACCAACATTTTCTCCTTTTCTTTTATCAAAAGCTTCTTCATCAGGGTCATTGAAACATGGGATGGTTAGTAAAGGGTCAAGACAGGAATACTTCATTGCCAAAAAAATCAATTGTTTTTAAGAACATGAGTAAAAATGCTTTTTTACCACCTTATTTCTCCTTTTTTACAATGCTTTTCAAATGCTTTTCCCTTATTGAAAGTTTGATGAAAATGGCATGTTTAAAGTAAAAAATAAGCTGAGTGATAGTGATGTTACTTTTATATAAACAGATTTTCAAAGAAAATTTTCTGTGATAAAAGAATCCATGTTACCGTACAAAATGCAACAAATATTTTTTGTGTACAAAAATGAAACTGTTCAAGTAGATTTGGTGCTTGTAATGAGTTTGCAAGAAGTTTTGAAATAAAGTTTGGGAAGAAAATTACTTCAAAACAATTACAAAAATTGCTTAGTGTTCTTTATTGAAACAAGAACATTAAAAAAAGGGGGAATAAATAATTTGAAAAAACAACAACATTGTTTAGTATTTACAGTTCAAAGTATAATTGTAAAGTATTTCAAGTGTAAACTATTATTCACTTTTATATATGATTTTTAAGTAATATATCTAAAGTTAAAAAATATTATTGTTAACTATTTTAAGTTGATAATATGATTTTTTTTTGGGGGGGGGGGGTTAATTAAAGTTAATCGTATGATCATTTGGTATTTCAAGGCAAAAGTATTATTCAGTAATTCATGTTCAAAATATTGCAGCCAAGAATTTCCAGTTTGAAATAGGATTGTAAAATGTATTATGTTTAAAATATGATTGTTCAGTGCGTCAAGTTTCAAATATGACTTTTGTTAAGTATTTCAAGATAAAGAAAATAATTGTTTGATAATTCAAGATTAAAACTGATTGTTTGGTATTATAAAGTTTAAAAAAATATTTGTTATGTATTTCAATTTTTAAATATGATTGTCAAATGTTTCATGTTGAGCTCTATACTAACAACAAAACTTTAAACTGGTTCAAATTGAAAGCATTTGAAGGAAACAAATTAAATGTTGCACAAAAAAGAAAACTTTTCAGGAAAGGGTACAAAATATTATAAGAAAAGGAAAAAATGCTGGTTATGAGCATTTTCTCCTTTTTCCTACAATGTTTTCAAAAGTTCTTTTCTTGTGGTTGTTAAAACTAGGGATTTTGTGGTAAAAGGTTAATAAATGATTGTCCAGTTTTCCAAATCTAAAATATCAGTGGGAGAATTCTTATCAAAATGATGGCAAATAGTTTTCCAAAATACAGAATCATATCCAGGTTGTATGACATCTTTCTAAAGTCACGGCCATCTGCAACACCTCTTTTTAAAGCTGCATTAATAATTAAATGCAGGAACCTCAAAATGGATTCATTATTTTTAAATTATTATTAAATTGACCTTTATGAAACAAATAAATAAACAACATGTAAAAAAATTAAGTAATAAAATGGTTATTGGCAAAGAAACATTATGTGTGTAATCACAAAATTACTGTCTATCACTCTGACCTTGTCTGACCTTAGTCATGTTACCATGACATCATATTGCATATCTGTAAACAAGTGATTATCCCAAAATGCAATCTGATGTCATATTGTGTTAATTTTCTAATATGACATCATAGAGTGTATCCCTGGTCTATTTATGACATCATAATGAGACATTGGCATGCATTCTGTCTGTTTGACCTAAAATCAGCACACTGACCCTTTACAAGACTATAAAATTTCAGACTTGTCCAAATCCAAAGCATTTTAACCCTTTACTACACAATCCCGAGTTTTAACGACCCTGAGAAGAAAGCCTTTTGAAAACATTGTTGGAAAAGGAGAAAATGCTGGTTACCAGCATTTTCTCCTTTTCCCACAATGTTTTCTACCCTATCAAAGACAGAAATCAAAATTTGAACTACATGTATATCAAAATTGACGTCTGCAACTGCTTTCAATTTGGGCTAATCTAAAATTTTGTCATCTGGTAAAGAGATACCAGACAACAAAATTAATGAAATGTGGAAGTTTTCTAGCAAAGGGTAGTAAACATTGTGGGAGAAGAGAAGATGCTGGTTACCACTGTGGTAAAGGGTTAAGCGTAAAGGTTAGAGGAGACAGCTTCACTTATTTCCTGTATTTTAGAAGACTTCAGAGGAAAAAAATTTTTTTCTAAGGATTGATTAACTTGTTGCCAAACGACAAAATTTTGGACTTGTCCAGATTGAAAGCAATTGCAGACAACAAATTAAGGGTGGCAAAAAAGTAAAAAAATTTCCTAGATAGAGCAGAAAACATTGTGAGAAAAGGAGAAAATGCTGGTTACCAGCATTTTCTCCTTTTCTCACAGTGTTTCCAAAAGGCTTCTTTCTTGGGGTCGTTAAAAGTCGGGACTATATGGTAAAGAGTTAAATGGTGCTAATATTGGACTGTGTCGATTTTATAACATTTAGGTAGAGGCTTTCTGAAACATTGTGGTAAGGGAAATAAAGCCATATTTTGATCCTTTTGCCATTTGCAAATGCTTTCAAATTGGACAAGTCTGAAAATTTATGATCCACTAAGGGTGAAAGAGTTTTAGGGAGATGTATAAACAAAATTCATTAAAAAATGAATTGACAAATTTTGACTCTTTACCAAACAACAAAATTTTAGACTGATCCAACTTGAAAGCATTTGCAGCCAACAAGTTACATGTGGCTCAAATACTGAAATTTCTCTGTGTTTGTGTAGAAAACATTGTGGGAGAAGGAAATATATGTACCTTTTTTTTTTTTCTCCCTTTCCCGCGTTTTCAGAAGTCTTCTACCTTAGGGTCATTAAAACTACGGATTATGTGCAAAAGGGTTAACTTTGTTTAGTATGAAAGACTGTACTGATAATAAATCTTCCTTTTTTCTGATATACATGCAGTGTGTGTACTAAGTTGGTTCCACAATAACCTGTTTCCAGTCAATCCAGAGTTTTGATAACCCTCATGAAAACATTGTGTGAAATCTTTTTCCTTTTCCCATAATTTTCCTATTCCTTTTAAAGACAAATCCTATCATTTGAGCTTCATTTAATGTTTTATATATTTTCTTTCAATTAGTTACATACAATTTCTTTCAATGAAGGCAAGTCTGGAATTTTATCATCTAGAATAGCATTAGAAAAAATAAACTGAAGTTGTTGTTGGTTGTAACCAAAGTTGTTCCCCTTTACTGATGCAGTGCGTGTACCTGGTACTTTCCACAATAATGTATAAATAGAATTGTAGGTTTTCACACTGTTCAGCAATACCTTTTGTCATTCAAAATACTCCCACCACTTTTATTTTGTTTGTTAATGCCATTTTTATCCATCAGATGTGTCAAATATGTGATTTAACCCTTTACCAAACAGTTCCAATTTTTAACAACTACTGGGAAAAAAAGCTTTTGAATATGTTGAGCAAAAAGGAAAAGCTGCAGGGAACCAGTGTTTCCTCCTTTTCCCACTATGTTTTCTAACCTTTCAATGACAAGCTCCAATATTTCAGCCAACTTTTATCTATGGACTGCAGATTGCTTTTAAATTCAACGAGTTTAAATTTTTGTCATGTGGTAAAGATTTGTGTGGTTTTGGACTTTCCATTGGCCCACGCATTCGACACGAGAATTGATGAAGTTCCCAGGAAGCAGAATCGAGAGAGTTAAGTATAAATTATAACAACTTGTTTCTCAGTAGATGTAAAATAAGTATGTTTTAACTAAACTAAAGGTTTACAAACTCATTATGAAAAAGTTGCAAAGTAATTTGATGTTTGTGGAAGGAAGCTGTAGTTTTTGCATGGACACAGACAGTTATCCTCTGTATAATGCAAATAATTGGTGAAAGTTGTATGGTAATTATAACTATGGAAATTGAGATAATGTTATATTGTCTAGAAAGGAAAAAAACTGCCTTTTAAAAAATCTTAACCAAACAATCCCTGGTTTTCACGACCCTGGGAAAGAAGGCTGGTAACCAGCATTTTCTCCTTTTCCCACAATGTTTTCTACCCTATCAAAGAAAAATTGCACCATTTGAGCCACACTGAAATTGTCGTCTGCAAATGCTTTCAATTTGGACAAGGCTACAATTTTGTTGTTTGGTAAAGGAGTTGATGGAAAATTTTCTCTAGCCTCTTTTAATGTATGAAAAGTAATTATTCACACATCATGCATTTCATTTTTTTTTCTTTTTATTTGTCTAAGTAAATGCCAAATTTTTATTCAGAACATATTTTTTTTTTTCAAAAGACAAAATACTAACTTAACATTTATGTTACCATTATGTTATGCATGCAACAGAGAGACATTCTTACGTTACAACATGGAAATTGCAAGGACTTGTTCTGTTACTATAACAGAAAATTATTGGCCTATTTTTTTTTTAAAAAAGGGATAAAGGTACAAACTTTTCGTGTATCCTAATGCATGGCTAAACTTTTTCTTCTGCCATATAAGTCTTCAATTATTTAAAAGGAAGTGATTGAAAAGTTCTTGACCCTCTTTTAATGTATATTTAAAAAAAAAAAAGTTCATACATCATGTATTTCATTTGTTTTTGGTATTTGTGTAAGTAAATGCCAATTTTTTTTTTATCAGAACAAGTCTTTTTTTCATAAGACATAATACTAACATAACATAATTATGTTATAATTGTGTTATGTATGCAACACAGACAATCTTGCCATAACAACATGAAAATTGCAAGGACTTGTTCTGTTACTACAAAAGAAAATTATTTGCCTATTATTTTTTTAAAAAAAAGATAAAGTTACAAACTTTTCATATATCCTAATTTATGGCTAAACTTTCTCTTCTTCCACATAAGTCTTCAATATTATGAAAAATCTGATAAGTTATTTAAAAGGAATTGACAGAAAAATTCTTGACCCTCTTTTAATGTATAAAAAAAAATTAATCATACATCATGTATTTCATTTTGTTTGTTTTTGGTATTTTTGTAAGTAAATGCCAATTTTTTTTTTTATCAGAACAAATCTTTTTTTCAAAATACATAATACTAACATAACATATTTATGTTACCATCATGTTACGTATGCAAGAGAGACATTCTTGCCATAACAACAAGAAAATTGCAATGACTTGTCCTTTTACTGACAAAGCACCCTTAACCCTTTACCACACAATCCCAAATTTTAACAACCCTGAGAAAGAAGCCTTTTGATAATATTGTGGGAAGGGGAGGAAATGCTGGTCACCAGCATTTTCTCCTTTTTCCATAATATTTTCTACCCTATTAAAGACAACTTCCATCATTTGAGCCCTATTTGAATTTTTGTCTGCAAATGCTTTCAATTTGGACAAATCTACATTTTTGTTGTGTGGTAAAGAGTTAAGGGTAGGGATTGTTAAGAAAGCAAGTGTCAAACAGTATAAGTACCAATCAAATTGTTGATAAACAAATACTGGATAAACACTGCCATTTTAACTTTAATCCCAGACCTTTTAACCCTTTACACTTATTTTTTCCCTCTTTTATATTTGGTAAATATTGTGTTTGATCAATGTTTAATGAATAATTAAAGCCACTACTTCTTATGGTACTAATGCAAATAAAATAATCATCAAATCTTATGCACAATATATAGTGCTTTTTGTTTAAATTTTATTTGAAATTGACTTGATAGAAAGCTGAAGCAGTGATCATAAGCTTATCTTGAAGAAGCAAAGGGTCCAATAAAAGTGCCAGCATGTCAGTTTTATACTTACTTACTCTCCTAAGGAACCTAGGAATAAATGGATGTTGTGGTATTATCAAGTACTGTTAAAAACAAGTTATATTCACACACAGAGAGAAATAAAAAGAAAATTACAAGGAGAAAAAATTTCGGATGTTTCCTTTCTCCAACTGTTACATGTTTTCAAAATGACTGTCCATTTTTAAGTGACCCTGAAACAGAGGCTTCAGAAAACATAGCGAGTAAAGGAGAAAAATGCTAGTTATCATCATTTTCTCTGTTTCCCAAAATGTTTTCTAACCCTCCAAAGACAAATCTCACAATTTGTGTCATAATTGTCATCTGCAAAAGCTTACAATTTGGACCAGTCAAATAAAATGTCTTGCTAACCCTTTACCATGCAATTCCGTCTTTTAAGGACTCTGAAGAAGGCTTTAGAAAACAGTAGGAAAAGGGAGTAAATGCTGGTAACCAGCAATTTTCCCACAATATTTTCTACCCCATCAAAGTCAGAAATCATCGTTTGCAGTACATACAATTTGGCTTTTGAAAACGCTTTCAATATGATCAAGTCCATAATTTTGTCGTTTGGTAAAGCATTTATGGGTCACAGAGTTACACACAGAAGGAACATGGTCATCAGGTAGAAAAGCTGTTTACTGGTTCTAGTGCAGTAACCTGGCAGTCTGCCCACTACTTTGTTTACCCAGGAAAAGTGAACCCACTCCAGAGTTCATTTATGAATGAAAGTAAAATAGTAATCAAAATACCTTACTGATTCTTGAGTAAGAAAATCCAATAGCCCCGAACACGGGATGTCCTGACTTTTCTTCTGTAACAAGTGCACTATTACAGTATCTTGTGTGTAATTAAAAAGTTTTATCTCATAGAGTGATGGTCAAAGATAGCCAGTGGTCATTTCCCATGTAAGACTGCCCAACAATTAACAGATAACCTGCCAATCTTACACAAGCCTGGTCAACACATACACCAATGGTTTTCAATTGTTACGACCCCATGACCTTGCATATTATTACTGACTAGGGTCATGTGATCCACTATTGACCAATCTTAGGTAATGTTACATAATCTCACTACACAATATTGGCAAATGAATACCTACTTCATATCTTGTGTTTGCCTGAAGGGCTTAAGATGGCTCTGATTAGGAAATTCTCAAAAATAATCTTTACAATTATTGTTAACAAGTTACACAGACCTATAGATCTATTAGCAGTATGGTAATTACTGAGAAGAATGTTGTAGTTTCGATGAATATATATATTCTTTCCAGTTACCCACCCATTATTTGTAAGAACTGAATCTACACAGGAGATTCGTAGGAAAAGCAGCAGTAGAAAAGTAATTATATGTATTATACCTTTAGTATGTATGAAAGGCAGAATTCAATATCATGAGGTCTTGGAGCTGACATACTCTTTATCAAACAACAATATATAAGACATCCCATATTGGAAGCAATTGCAGACAATAAATTAAATTTTGTGTAACTCTTTGCAAAATGGCAAAATTTTAGGCTTGTCTAAATTTAAAGCATTTGCAGACAAAAAATCAAAATGTGGCTTTGAAAGTGTAGAAATTTTTGTGAGAAAAAGAGAAAATGCCATTAACTAACACTCTATCCTTTTTGCAGTGTTTTCTAAAGGCTTCTACTTCAGGGTTCTTTAAACATAGGATTGTGTGGTAAAGGGTTAAATGATGGCACTTCTGTTTGTAAAGGTTAGAAAACCATTGTGGGAAAAATTGAAAATGGTTGTTGCTGGCAACTTCTTTTCTCAAGTTTTCAAGAGCCTTTCTCTTCAGTGTTGACATAAAAAGTGACTGTTTAATCCTTTGCTGTACAATTCTGAGTTTAATGGCCCTGAGAAAGAAGGCTTTTGAAAATATCGTAGAAAAAGGAGAAAATGCTGGTGACCAGCATTATCTCCTTTTCCCACAATGTTTTCTACCCTATCAAAGACAGAAATTATCATTTGAGCTACATTATTTTATTTGTCATCTTCAAATGTTTTCAATTGAGTCCACAATTTTGTTACTTGGTAAGAGGTTAATCTGAGAAAGTGCCATCAGGTTATAAACTTATCTACAGAGGTGATAGTACCAAATGCTGCCCACTCATGATAAGATATCTTGTCCAGTGCTGAAAACAAAAGCAACAAAGCAGGGTTGCTTGGTGGTGAATCCTCAGTGGTAAATGTACCTAGTTTGATCCCTGCAGACTGATAATATCCTCTCCACTGTCGGCTTGATTAAGGGCTTTATTTTTGCCACTTTTGGTATTATTTCAGTGAATTTACAGCAATAATCCAGTTTTCAGGTGTATCTAGGCACAAGATGAAGATCAGGCAGTATAAAAAACCTCCAGTGCTCTTGTATATTGGCTGTGACTAGCCTGCATATCCCAGGTGATAGAGCATAGGACTTGTAAACATTAAAGGGTAACTCTAGCCCAAAGCTATTTTTGGATATATGAATCCTTAAATGAAAACAATCTTAAAATTGAAAACCATATTTCAATGTCTTTCGTAAAAAGAGATTTATAAGCGAAAATGTGGTTTGCACACCTGTGCGAGTTTGTGAAATCTTTGATAAACCAGATGTGACGTAGGAAGTGTGACCCATACTTTTATTTCGTCTTCTGTGTATTGTTAATTTGCTGTGATACTGGCTTTTTTTCTCACAGCCTTATCCTCCCTCATGTCGGGGGACGATTTTTTTTCATCACAAAATCCCTATGGTATGCCGGGTTCCGAGTTTAAGCAATATTCCAACCAGGAGATGACTATTTATTCGTCAGTCTGCTGTCTGTCTGAACCGAATGACGTGGCTTAATATAAGATTTACCATTAATCCTCAACAGGTTAAATAAACCTTCATGCCGATTGCAAAATTTCAAATATTGCTAGTTTTTGGAGATACAAAAATAGATATCTCCGTATCGGACACTGTAAATAAGATCAGATTGCACGTTCTGTGCAGTCTGATCTTAAATATACTCTGTTCGCAAAAGGTCATTGAGTTGCGCTCAGCAGCCTTGGGGGCCACACAGAAATTTAAATGAGGGGAGAAATCAATGGTAAATTCACTGTTGATTATCCATCTCTTTCATATTACTGAGAGAGAGAGAGAGTTGGAGGGTAGTTAGAAAAGAAATTCGACAAGCAGATTATGGGATTTTTTTTTTATTTAGATCATATGAATGAGGAAAATACAAAAGTTATGACGTTCGACTTACCCATTTAACCTGTGTAAAATTCCAAATTCCATATACATTTTATAAGAAAAAGGGTTCAATATGGTCGTGTAAACAAAAGAGTGACTTTGTACATGACATGTTTATGACACGTGCTTGTTAACCTCCAGCTGCAAGCCGGGTAAAAAAAAAATATGTGAGAGCACAACGGTGTGATACCAACATCAAAGAGGCGCCAAATTAACCATTTGCCCCTTTACATCGATGGAACACACAATTCTTTTCTTAAAATAAAAGGTTGGCGCACTAAACTTTTGTGTAAAGTTTGTATGCAGTTATAAATTTTTAATTTACGCTGCATTTTTATGGTCAGCATGTGTTATCTGGGACATGATTACAGCGAAAAATACGGAAGAAGAAAGTTAAATAATTTTTGTCCACGTTGGTATTTCCTTTAAAATTTTATGCCTAACATGTCTCAGTATTTAGGAAATGGACTGATCCTGTATTTTGCAGATGATCAAAAACGTTTATTGCATGATATGGAGGGCAGGAAGGCAGGAGGCAATTCAGACAATCTTTTAACGTTGTTGTTGATGAAAGAAACAAATTTGAAATTGTGAAAATAACATGTAGGAAAATAAATGAAGATCAAGTGAAATATATGGATTTAACTTTAACGGCAAATTGAGGATGTGTGCTGAATTTAATGTTGTTTGTGAATGTTAAAGAGAGGATACAATTTCTAAGGTAGATAAAGGCTTTTAATTCTTCCCAAACTGAATGAGACATGCAAAAAGCTGACATTGATGGTGTAGATCAAGATCAGACTGCGCAGGATTTATAGATCGTTCAATGATCGATGGTGTCCTATATCTGGTAGAAACAGCCTTAGAATTGTACTCGAATGATTTCCTTTACACATTGCAACGTTCCTTCTTCCTTCTACCACTTAGTAGAAGAGACTTTTAGCATGTTTCAGCTATCTTGAGTTATTTCTTTTTTTTTTATATTTATCTATTAAAATTCGTTGATTAGGCAGTGGTACAATTGAAATAACTTCAAGAAATAAATTTCAAATTTTTGTTCCCCACTAGAAGAATAATTTTCCCTTTTTCATAAGTACTATCTCCACTACGCTACTTCATTCAAAATTTCTTTCCTATGATTGTAGTAATATCTAAGAGCGATAGAGATTGAAATTCTGCAGTACACAAGTGATTGAAACGTGATAAAGCGATTTATATCTTTACAAATATCATGCAGTTTTCTCATATTTCTGCGTTATTTCATATATAGCGACCATATCTTCTCACACTTGTGACGTCACGGCAAACTACCGGAAGTCACGATTTTTTCAATTAGCGACTTTCAGACAGGTGAAAATCTGAACTTTAAACCACTATATCTCGTGAAGTAAGCATCACAGAACGCTAAAAGTGTTTTTGTTAACATACTCTAGACTAGTTTTATCCGATTTTGAAATAAAATTTTGGTCTAGAGTTACCCTTTAAGTCTTGGGTTATTTGAGGGTATGGTTTTGAGATCCACGGCTAGCCGTTTAAAATTAACAAGTCTTTCAGATGAGACGTTAAAACAAGTTCCCTGTGTGACAGTGCTATACACCAAGCTTGTTAAAGAACCAGGCGTAACTTAGGATGGGTTTCGTCCTGTATCTTGCACTATTCCCCATAACAAAACTAAAAGCTTTCAAGGGGGGGGGGGTCACCCATATAGGCACATTGTGGCGATGATAAATAGACGCAAATTCAATCAATCATATTGGCTGGCTAATGTGTTTAGATATTCTTGCTACAAAGCACCACCCTTGAAAGTGCAATATTTCTACATTTAATTCTACAGCAAACAATTTATATTGGGCCGATATCGGCATCGACATCGGGCCGATATCGATTTGAAACACTTTTTGATATCGGGCCAATATCAACTGGTGACGTCGGGCCGATATCAGCTGTCAATGTCGGGCCGATATCGGCTGTCAACATCAGCCCAACATCAGCATTGAAACTGTTGCTTTAGTAGCAGAATGTAGGTTTTGATCAGATGCTCATTAGCCTTAATGGCATCAGCTGTCTGAAGTCTGATGTTTCTAGGAAATTATTCACTTGTGTATGGGTGCTTTTCAGGGATGCTTTTTATCTATATGCTTTCTGCGGGGGAAAGTGAATCCATAAACTGCATATTAACAAATTGTAAGCATTTATTAAGTACATGGGAAAAATTGCATGATTTGTATCACTTGCATGCAAACAACAAATAGAGGTTTGAGAATATGTGAACAAGAGGATTTTTCCACAGACTATCAAAGTGAAATTAGAAACAGCATTTTTTTTCTTGAACTGTTTTAAAAAAAAATATTTCATTGCTTGGTGTTATACAACACTTTCAACAAAAATTCAGCCTTATCTAAGCAAAATTCTTCAATTCATGTGTTGCCTATGGTTTTCCAGCTCTAAAATGGAATCCAATAATCTCTTGACAAACAATTAAGAATAATTCTGACAACATTGTGGGGAAAAGGAGAATCTGCTGGTAACCAACAGCTTCCTTTTCCAAAATGTTTTTTAACCTTTGAAAGACATATATTATGTATAACTCTTTACCTTACAACAAAATTTTCGACTTGCCCTTATTAAAAGCATCTTGCAGAGGACAAATAAGATCAAGCTCAATCAAAGATTTGTCTTTGGATAGAAAACATTGTGGAAAAGGGAGAGAATACTGGTTACCAGCATTTCACTTTTTCCATGCTGTTCTCAAATGCACTCTTACTCAGGGTTTCTAAAGCATGCAATTGTTTTGTACAGGGTTAATTTGGTCTTTGAAATTGCCTTTGGACAAGTCAAAAAATTGGGTTGTTTGGTAAAGCACGAAAGGAAAAGCGACAGTTCCAATCAATAAGTAAAATCATGCCAGGAAGGACATTAAATCCACATTGATACAACAAAAAAGTAAAAATCAATTAGATTTTTATGTTACAAATATTTCAGCCAAACATACATGTTTAACCTAGTTATTAAAACAATTCCATATTTTTATGATCATCATACAGGAGGCATGTGAAAACATTTAAGAAAAGGATAAAAATGCTTATATTCAAAATTTTATCCCTCTCTTCAATGCTCTACATCCTTTCCAAGATAAAATCTCATGGTTTTGGCCACTCTTACTTTGTCGTCTGCAAATGCTTTCAAAACAGACAAGTCTAATTGTTTTTACTGTCTGGCAAAGTATTTCAGATCTGTAAAAGCATGGAATAAATATTTGTAATTAGAGAAAAATTCTAGTGTAACTTGGTGAAAATATACAGAAAGGAAAACAAAAAAATGGTATACATCAAGATCAAAACTGTAAAAGCATTCTTTTGTTACCACTGGTTTCATCTTGTACGAGTCTGAAAGTTCTATGTTATGTGATATAAGACAAAAACATAAGTATCTTCCATGTTTGGCATACATAAAAATCAGGCTGCACAAAATAAAGCCTGATCTCTGATCTTCACTAACACAATTCAAAAGCACAATACAAGTAGATGATTTTTATAGATTTGGCCCTGAAAGAGTTTAGGCACACAGTATGTCATTTATACAGGTTGGCTTCCTTTTCTTCCTGCTGCCATCTCTATCAGAAGCTGTCTGCAGCCACTCTTTGCATTCCCTTTCGAAATCAGAAACAAAGCATTTGAGCTCTTCAGTACTGCCTCTGTAAGATATTTACTACAAGCTTTTGTACATAAGTGCTTTGATATTTTGGCTTAACCCTCAACAACTCACAAAATGTTAGACTTGACCAATTCAAATTGCTTGCAGACAATTAAACGGTTACTCAATTGGTGGGAGTTCCTTAAAATAGGTACAAAATATTGTTACCATGGCTTCCATCACTTTCTTCTTTCCCCATAACAATTTTAAAAGCCTTCTTCCTCTATATGTAAAAGCATGATATTATTTGGTGTTATTTGGGTTAAAAAAAATGTACAAAATGATGAGAAAAATCAGACAGGTAGCTTGACCGAAATTATCATGACAAGCATCATAAGAATTACAGGAAAGAGGTGAAATAGTTAAGGTGAAATCCATATCTCTTTCTAAAGTTTATATAAGAAAATATGACGAGGAACAAACAAACATCCAAAGTGTGTCTGTATTCCTCCACTTGATAAAACCATTGAACACATTAAGTAAAAGCTTAACACACAAAAACATCATTAATTTTTTACATACCATGAAAATATCCTTTATAACATTTGCCTTAGTGGGACTGAAAAATTAGACTTACCAAACCATTGAATGAATCCCGTTCTCAAGCAGGGCATCACTTCTGTGCTCTTGACTGGAAGTGTCAAATTCTCTTTGTCCATTCCTGACTGTCCTGGAAATTTATAGAGGCCCAAATGTTTGAAGTGGTGCTTGTTAACTGCCCAAGCATCTTTTTTAGTTTCTTTCTGGACTTGAATAAATTTTTCATGGCATGTGAACAATCTTGCATCTCTCGCTAAAAAAGAGAAAGGGAATTTACACGATGCAAAAAAAATCAATGATTTTCTTTTAGTTTTACCTTTGGTACGTCTATCCCTACAGAACAATATACATACCATGATCTATACCTATCTCCTTGCAAGTTATTATGAACTTTTCCAAGTTTATATAAGACTGCCTTAATTCTTAAGAACATTATTTGTTTCTTAACTCTTTACTAAATGACAAAGTATTACATTATTTAACTATTTACCATACAAAAAAAAACCAAATGGTCCAAATTGAAAGAAATTGTAGATGACAATTAATATGTGGCTCAAATGACGGAATTTATCTTTTTATAGGGTAGAAAACATTGTTGGTAAAGGAGAAACTGCTGATTACCTGCACATTCTCCTTTTCCTGCAATGTTTTCAAAAGGCTTCTCGTTAAAACTGGGGATTGTGATGTAAAGGGTTAAACCCAGATTAATGTTCAGGCAACTTTCCTATTTGTATTTATTGCTCCTTTCACCAAGATATATATTGCTTGGATTGCAAATAATATCATTATCACACTGGCGCTTGATCTTAATTTAAAATCGTTGCATATGTGTTAATGATAGTGTAATCCAATTGCTCTTGAATTAACACAACCGTTAGATCTACACGATTTATATACTAAGGAAAAAAAATCTTCAAATATAGTTTTGAAAGACAACTTTAACCTTAATATATAAGATTTTCAATACGGGACGATTTTTCCAAAATTTAATTTGGCATTTTGGGAACGATTTCTCCAGGGGACGAAAGTCCCTTCCTGCCTTTTTATGTTGAACAAATAAAGTAACATTCTAGGAAAATTAAGAATAATGAATATAAATAAATTCAGGTGTCTATGTATTGTTTCTCTCATAAGAAATAGTAAAATTCTAGAAATCATGAACAAAAGAAATCCAAATCACCTGAGGCCGTCTGTTTCGTTCGTGTTTAAATTTGCCGTTATTTTGAATTGCTGGTTACCCGCATACCTAATACTGGACAGGGACTCCTTTATAACCTGGAAACCAGTATCTTCTACTCGTGATTTCCTTTATTTTCTGTAGCGAATACACGGGGCAAATTATCCATAACATTATAATAAGAAACTGGAACTTTTTTACTATTACTTTCTTTTCTTGTATTTGAAAAGAAATTTAGAAGCAAAGAAGAAGAAAAAAAAAAACCCATTTTAAGTCAAAGACGATGACCTTACTGCAGAACATGCTGATGTCGGGCGGATATCAGTATGATGATTTTGAATATTAATATTCTTAATAAATTTCGCCATTTTTTTCAAGGACAGTGTTTCATTTCAGGAAAAAATGATCTTTTAATTGAAAAGAAATGCAAACCGGTTGTCAACCTTGTCAACATTGGGCCGATATGGGGCCGACATTGGACCGATATTCAAGTTTAGAATGGACTTTCTGTTATCCATTTGTTGTTGAAATAAAGGTTCACCAACGTTTTACTTTACAGATATGAAATGAAATAGTTAAATGCTAAAAATGAATAGTTTTGAAATCGGCACTTTACATTGGCCCGATATCAGCCCGTCATCGGCAGAATTCGCCGATATTCCGACCCTTAGCCGATATCGGCCTAATGTGGGTATGTTTGCTGGGAGATCTGAGCAAAAGAGTGCATTTTATTTATGAATGTCCAAGCTATACCCATTGCTTTGGTATTAAGAATTGCCTGCATGTACCTTAACCTTTTACCACACAATCCTGAGTTTTTAAGACCCCAGGAAAATGACTTGAAAACACTGTGGGAAAAGAAAATGCTGGTAACCCAGCATTTTCTCCTTTTTCATACAAAGTTTTCTAGATCTTAGGGTATCTTTCAAAGAAAAATTTCCTACCGGTAATTTGTGCAAGATTTAGTTTGTCGTCTGCAAATGCTTTCAAATTAGACCATTCTAAAATTTTGTTGTTTGGAAGAGTTAATTCCAATTCTTATTTATAGTAAAGAGTAAATGAAATAAAAAAGTAATATGAAATTTCCAGAAAACTTTAACAATTCTCTGTTTTCTCCTGTCCTCCTTTTGCTTCAATATTTTCTCAGGTATTCATGGTTCAAACTTTAAATATGAGTTTACTATACTATACTAATTACTGTAGTGTAATTCTTCTAGTGCCACTTTCAAGAATGATTTGAGTTCGACCAATTTTCAAAAATCCCTTTGCAGTGTAGAAAGAGGTCAAAGTTAGGGGATTTTAACCACAAAAATTTGACTCCCTTTGAAATTGTATTTTAACTCTTTACCAAACAACAGGATTTTAGACCAGTCCAAATTGAAAGCCATTGCAAAATGACAAATAAACTGTGGCTATAATAAAAGGGTTTTTGTCTCTCAAGGGGTAGAACTCTAGCATATTCTTCTTTTCCTGTAATATTTTCAAAAGTCTATTTCTTCATAGTTGCGATAAAGGGGTATGGATTTATATGCTTTTTTAAAAGTTTAATCAACCAGGATTTTTCTTTCAATATACATGTGTACAAAAGAAATACATGTAAACCAATTAGAAATTTTCCCCCTTCTACCTGTCAGCATGTGTCCATGGGCAAGGCACTGCTTAGCACCAGGTTTGGAAAGGCACGAAGACTCAAGCTTTGACTGAAATAATGCAGAAAGCTACACGCACATAAAACCCTATCACAAGAAACGAACAAACAACCTATCATACCTTTTACCACACAATTCCAACTATTAACCTTGACAAAGACAGCTTTTGAAAACATTGTAGGAAAGGGAGAAAATGCTGATAACCAGCATTTTCTCCTTTTCCACAATGTTTTCTACCCTTCAAAGACGGCATTTCAGTCTTTGAGACACATTTTTTTTTTGTCATCTGCAAATGCTGTAAATTAGGCAGGGTCTAAAATTTTGTTGTTTGGCCAAGAGTTAAGGACTCAAGAAAGTTACAAAAAATACAGGAAAAAAAGTTCAATCATTGAATGACAGACTTTTTACCTTTGACCACATATTTGCGATTATTAACAACCCTTAGGAAGAAGGCCTTCAAAAATAAATGAGAAAAAAAGAAAATGCTGATAACAAGCATTTTCTCTTTTTCCACACAGTTTTCTTGCCTTTTGAAGACATTTTCAACCATTTGAGCCCAGTGTTATTAACCATTTACCAAACAATCCCTGGTTTTCACGACCCTGGAAAATAATGCTTTTAAAACATTGTGGGAAAAGGAGAAAATGCTGGTACCAGCATTTTCTCCTTTTTCCACAATGTTTTCTACCCTATCAGAGACCAAAAGCTAATTTATACCAATTCTGAATTTGTCGTCTGCAGATGCTCTCAAATTGGAAGAGTTTAAAATTTGTTGTTTGGGAAAGGGTTAATTGTGTGCAAAAGGTTTGGATTTAGACAAGGCCAAAATTTTTCATGTGGTAAATAGTTAACTCTTACCATACAATCTGGACTTTCAATGACCTTGAGGAAGACGGCTTTTGAAAATATTGGGGGAAAAGTAGAAAATGCTTATACTCTTAGATGATAATCTTAACCATTGTTTACATACACAACACTGCAAAACAAACACTCACAGGTAAGACAGGTTAAACGCATTGCTTTATTACATAAACGGCACAACAGGCATTCTAGAAGAATAAAATACCGGTTTCTCCTATTATTACTAAATCGACCAACTGTAAAAAGACATTGTTTTTTCCTGAGAGTAATAGTTACCAGGATTTTCTCCTATTCCAACAATGTTTTCTACCCTTTGAAATGGAAATTTCATGTTTTGAATAACAGTTGTATTGTGATCTGCAAATGCTTTCAATTGAGACAAGGCTAGAATTTTGTTGTCTATTGACAAAAGGAAATGCTCAGTATGAACATTTTCTCCTTTCATTGCAATGTATTCACATATATTCATTTATTAGACCTTTTTTTTTTAATCCATGTTGATTATACATATTTTTACATAGATATTTCAAAGTTTTCTGTTGCATTTTTGTTTCAAAATTTAACCCGTGTGGTGTCCATGGTTGGGCGATAGAGCATCAGCCTTGTAACCATAAGGTCCGTGGTTCAATACCCGGGATTGGGTGTCAACTTTAAGATTGTTCATTGGCCCACACATTTGCGCAAGTACTGGTGTAGTTCCCAGGAAGGCTTTTGAAACACAGCAGCAAAAGGAGAAGATGCTGATAATTAGTATTGTCTTCTTTTCCCACAATGTTTTTTTTATCCTGTTAAAGACAAGTTCCATCAATTGAGTGACATTTAAGTTGTCATCTGCAAACGCTTTCAGTATTGACAAGTCTACTTTTTTGTACAGAAATTTAGGCAGCTAAGATTCAGTATGCTTTTGCAGACAGTATAGATCAAGACTGGTCGTCTCTGAACATGCAGTCTGATCTTGGATCTAGACTGTCGAATATGGTGAGAGTTTTTTCAAAGGTTTTTTCTAAGTCAGGGGTGCTAAAAGTCAGGATTGTGTGGTTAAGGGGGAAAGATTAAATGAATGATATTTAAATTTCTAGTTGATAAGTAAAATGCCAAATATTATGATTACAATGGTCTTTTATTCAGAATAGCACACTATTTCAGAGGGTATAGATTGAAGATCAGAATACTCATGTCTTTGGTCAGATCTTGATATACATTGTTTGTGAAAGTACCTCAAATTCTTAGCAGCCTAAAGATTAAGGTATGCTTTGCACTGTAATAGTAAAGCCTTTTACCATACAATCCCGACCTTGAATGACCCTGAGGAAAAAGCTGTCAAAAACATTGTGGGAAAAGGTGAAAATGCTAAGGACCAGCATTTTCTACTTTCCCACAATGTTTTCTTTCCTATAGAATACAAATTTCATGTTTTGAGTGACAATTAATTTGTCTTCTGCAAGGGCTTTCAATTTGGACAATTCTAAAATTTTGTCGTTTGGTAAAGCATTAAGCATTTGAAAACATGTATTTTATAAATGAAACTGCTATCCCCAGGCAGAAGATAATACTTTAAAACTGCTTTTAGGTGAATGTCTCACAAAAATTTGTTTCTGTAGATTCATTTCCGATCTTAATCTATGGTATCCCAAAAACCCTGGCTTGCTAAGACCAAGGGTGTAATTACAGCCCCTCAAGGCAAAATAGAAAATAGTTTTGAAAATCAAAGGGAAGTAAAAAGATGTGAAAATAAGTGCCTGGTATTACTCTGTATTGTTATTTTTTACCTCATTTGTTACCAATTTGTTGATAAAAGTCAAAATGTAAATTGGTTTTCTTTTTTTTTTTCTTTTTCCTGTCATTAATTTTGTTGAAGCTTTGAACAACTGAATAAATCCGTTGCCCTATATGCAATTTTTGGACTCTTTTAACATTTTGCACCTTTCACAACTAAAGTTGCCTTAGTGTTGACAGTGTAGGTTAACAATCAGACTGCACAAAATGTTAGTGATTGATACTGAGCCAAATTTTGTTTGAAAAATATAGCAGCATCCCTCATCCTAAATTAGGAACGGTGTAGATCCAAGATCAGGCTGCATATTTATTGCATTCTGATCTTATTTCAGTCTGTCTGAAAAGAAGTAATTGCTTCCCGTTGCCTGATGGGGGTTCAGTGTGAATGCATCACTTCCTGAAGAAAATAGCTTGAAAAGCAACCTTGCAAAATATACAAGTAAATAATGAACAGGAATTAAAGTTCAATTAAACTTGTCATGTGAAATACTGTTGCAAGTGAAGAAGTTGATTATACATTTGATTTGTCATCTGCAAATACTTTGAAATTAGACCAGTCTAAGATTTTGTGGTAATGTAAAGATTTCGCCACGGAGATACAGTATGATTGACATAAAACAGGTTGAAGTGAAAGCATTTTGCTCAGTGGTCATTTCCTGTCCACATCAAAAAACTGACCATTACAGATCTGTTTCAGTTAACATTATGGCCTTAGGTCATTTGAACATTAATTGAAATAAAACGGACAGAGCCATTTGAAAAAGGGGCACTGGTCAGCATATGTGAATTTATTTTGAATTTTTTTTTCAATTAAAACGCTTTTTATTTTTATTTCTAGCTTTTAACACCATGAATGATGTATGGTGCAATAATGTTGCCTTAACTCTTTACGACACAATCCTGACTTTAAACAAACTTGAAAAAGAAGACTTTCGAAAACATTATGGGCAAAAGGAGAAAATGCTGGTAACCAGCATTTTCTCCTTTTCCCATTATGTTTTCTATACTTTCAAAAGCAAATTTCTGTTCTTGCGTCACATTTATATTCTTACCTGCAAATGCTTTCAATTTGGAGGAGCCTACAGATTTGCTGTGTAGTAAAGGGTTAAATTTTAGCCTGATTTCTAGGCACCTACTTTATATGTGGATATATACGCGTGTGGAAAAATTTGCGAAATGCCGATTACAGACATTTTGTGTATGGAAACGTTTTCGGATTCGAGACACTCATTATTAATTGGTATACTTGTTGTAACATACTCTAACAGAAAAGTTTGCAAATTTTTGAAATTTGCGAAATCACAAAAATTTCCATGTCCCAAAAATTACATACTTATACAGTATGTTATCATTGTGGTAGATAGGGATGATTGTTATCAAACCTATGCCAGACACACAATTTGACAGAAATTGCAGAATTTTTACAGGTTTTTCATTCAGGAAAATGTCTTACATCCTTTACAAAACAATCCCCAGTTTCAGTGAACCGAAAGAGGAAAACTGGAAAAGAATGTGGGAAAAGGAGAAAATGCTGGGGACCAGCATTTTCTCCTTTTGCCACAATGTTTTTTTCTCTTCCAAGAACAAATTTGCAGATTTTTTACTTACCGGTACTTTAAATTTATCGTCTGCAAATGCTTTCAATTTCTTTTGTTGTTTGGTAAAAAGTTTAGCGTATGGGATATGTTGAGGAAAAAGCAGCAATTGTTGTTATTTAGCTATTGTTCTCTTTTCTCACAATGTTTTCAAAAGCTGTCTTCCTCAAGCAGGCAAAAATGCATAATTTTGGTGGTATCTATCTACAAGATCCTTGTAAAATTGGTGAGCCATGCTCTGTGAAAAGGGGGCTTAATGTGTCTGCAAAAAGTATCCATCCAGCACTCTGTGCAGGCTGACCTTGGCCAAAACTTTTGATATCAGTCAATTTTCTGCATGTCAAAGGACTGGTCTACCTCACAATTCAGTCGACTGGTAGACAAAATGGATTTTATGGATCCATGATTGAGTAATGACTTGCCAGGCACAATGCATCACTGAGTTGAATTAAGCTCCCTTTCATGGCTCAGGTATAATTAACATAAATTAAGGTTCAATTTATGATAGGAAAATATCATGGACAAAGGAGCAGTATTGATCACCATGAGCAATTTCTCCTTTAGCCACATTTTAAAAAGTGAATTGCTACAAGATTCTATAAACATGTGTCTGTGCAAGAGTGAGTGTTTAAAGGACTAGTACCCTTTTATCATGACAGGTTTATAAAGCTTCTAAAAATCAAATGTCCTGCAAAATGATTTAACCCTTTACCAAACAATCCCATGTTTAAAAGACCTTGAAGAAAAAAGGCTTTTGAAAACATTGTGGGAAATGAAGAAAATGCTGGTGACCAGCATTTTCTCCTTTTCCCATGATGTTTTCTACCATTACAAAGACAAAAAAGCCTGGTTTAGCTATGTTAAATTTTTTACCTGAAATGCTTTCAATTTGATACAGTATAAAATTTTTGTTTTTTGGTAAAGGGTCATATTGCAAAGTTAATGGTTGATGCTTTGTACAGCTATCAAATAAATAATGCATTTAATTGTATTTTACCTTTAATACAAAGAGAATTATGGCAATAAAAGCAGGATGTTTGGTCAATTAACATGATAAATTAATTACATTGATTTGACCCCACTTTTGTAAACTCTGATGGATATGCCTGCAATCTTGTTAACTTTGACAAGGTGTTTGAGGCAAACCTCTTGAATTTAAGTTTTTGCAGCAGCAGCAACAGCAAGAGCAGCAGTTGAGGCAACAATAAGCAACAGCTAAATCAGCAACAAAAGTAATAAGATGATGATGACTTCGTTGTTCTCTATACATTATTTACCATTTTGAATGAGACATCCATATGTATGAGAGGCTAATGAGGATAATGAGGCTGACCCTGTAGAATGGTTCATATCTGAAGCTTGTAGTGAAAGAGACATCTCTCTCCACCCACCCAAAAAGAAGGTGGATGGATGGATGGATGGATGGATGGATGAATGAATGAATGAATGAATGAATGAATGAATGAATGAATGAGACAAACAAACAAGCAAAAAAGCAAACAAATAAATAGATATGTCAATAAAAGAGAAACACAATTTAGATTCAGCTTTTCAGTCAAAACATAGATGTCCTTATCATGTAGATCAAGATCAGATGGCACATTTATGCAGTCTGATTCTGATCTACCTTGTCATTCAAGTTGCCACATATTATGGATCCAATCCTTTTAAAATAGCAAATTCATAAGTTAGAATTGCCCCTTGACAGGCAGAAAAAATTACTAATAGCAAAATGTTTCATCCCAGGTCAATCTGCGAGGACTGCACAGGCTGACATGGGTCAATACTTTCTGCAGGTGCATTATATGACATTTTCACAGAGCATGAGTCATTTGTTTACTCTATACTAGTTTACAAAATGTTAGATTTGTCCAACTGAACAAACTTGCAGAGAATTAAATGTAGCTCAAATGATAGGATTTGTCCATAAAAGCCTATAAAACATTGTGCCAAGAGGGGAAAATGCTGATTTCCAACATTTCCTCCTTTTTCTATAATGATGTCAAAAGCCTACATCAGCAGGGTCATTGAAATATGAGATCATAAGGTAAAGACTTATGCAGATTTAAGACTTATGCTTTATGTTATAGGTAAAATAGAAAGCGTTTTGGACAAAAACTGTGGCATTGACCGCTCTGCTATGTTATTCATACCCAATTTGTAGTGTATTGGTTTCACCCTTTCCCCCAAAAGACTCTGTGTTTTAACGACCTTGAAGAAGAATCCTTTTGAAAACATTGTAGGAAAAGGAGAAAATGATGGTAACCAGCATTTTCTCCTTTTCCCACAAAGTTTTTTACCCCTTGACAGACCAATTTCATTTTTTTAGTAACGTTTAATTTGTTGTCTGCAAATGCTTTCAATTTGACTAAGGCCAGAATTTTGTGGAGTGGCAAAGAGTAAAGATCTTTTTTATTCATGACATAGTTTTTGACCAATATAATGTCCAGCTATTGGTCAAGATGACATAACTACCATTATGTCACAAATCTCTGGATAATCCCTTTAGTAACCTGAGGTAAACAACCATCCTAGGAAAGTAACTACTTGACCCTTCCTTTTTCTGCTATAGAAGTATTGAGTGTTAAATTATGCTCAACATGTGATCGGGAAAAAAAATGTGTATTTTGTATGATTTTACAAAAAGGAAGAAGAAAGTTTGTAAGAGAGATGCAGAGCCCTGGTGGGTCAGTCGGTAGCGCACAGGACTTGAGAAAAGGGCGTCGCTGGTTTGATCCTTGGCTCTGCCAATTTCTTCCCAAAGATTGATGATGAAAATCCCAACAGGATTCATACCCCTCTCACCATTGTTTCTGTGATGGTTAGGTGGGAAAGCAGCCAGTGGCTTGGAAAGAATATTGTGTGGAGTACTGGTACAAGAAACTCCAGGAAAGTGTGTATACTGGATAAGTGCACTGGCCGCCCGGATATAACTGAAATGTTGAAAACAACATTAAACGCCATACAATATATCAATCAATCAATGCCAGATGGATGCATTATATTAACCATGTATATACCTTAAACTGTCTTGAGTTTTTACAACCTGGAGAAGGATGGTTTTAAAAACATTGTGAGAAAAGGAGAAAATGCTGACAACAAGTATTTTCTCTCTATGTTTTCTACTTTTTTGATAGGTAAAACCTATCATATTAGCAACATTTAATTAGTAGTCTGCAAATGTTTTCAGAATGGAGGAATCCAAAGTTTTGTCATCAGGTAAATAGTTAAACACTTCCTGCTAACTCTGTACCAAAGAAACAATTTGGTTGTTTGATTGATTGTATGATGTTTTATGCCAGTTTCAACATAACTTTAGTTTAAACATTATTTCAGTCATAGTTGCCAGTTCTCCTTCCTATGCTTTCCTAAGTTACCTTTACCAGAACTCCCCACAATATTCTTCCCAAGCAACCGGCTGCTTTGCCACAATGTGAGAAAAGGAGAAATTGATTGTAACGAACATTTTCCCCCTTTCTCACAATTACTTCAAAAAGCCTTTGCGATCATGTGCAATCTTTGGTATTTTCATGACATTCTCAACTAGAATATCCTTAAAACTATCTGGTAGTGTAGACCAAGATAAGAATGCATATTCTGTGGTCTGATCTTATTGTACACTGTATTAAAGTAGCCTGCAAAGGTATAAAGGTATATTATCAAAGGTTATTTTCAAACTGTTTTCATTTTCAGTAAAGACTGCAAAAAAAAGACTGATGTTTTTTTTTGAAAATCTTGACCCAAAGTTTAGTGGCAAACTAACCTTTTTATCAACTAAACAAAGTTGAGCTACACCAGTCTTGAAATAGCCATTAATTGCATACTATTGTGCAATAATCTCTTTATAATTGTGTCCATTCTTTATCGGAAACACAACATAATCTGTTCTTTCAACTGGAAAGTTAATCCTAGCTACCTGAAAAGCAAGTTTCAAAACATTAGTAACATAGAAAAAAAGCATTATAATCATTTCAATACTTTGCATGTACATGTATTTGTTTTCTCCCTTTGCCACAATGTTTGAAAGTAATCCCATTCCAACCATTGATAAAACAAGCTTTCTGTCAAAGACAAATCCCTTTATCTTGGCCATGTTTAACCCTTTACCCCACAAAAACTTACCTAAATCGAAAGCTTTTGAAGAGCAAAAATTAAATGTGGTTAAGAAGATGACATTTGTCATTGACAGGGCAGAAAACATCGTTGGAAAAGGAGAAAATGCTGGTTACCAGCATTTTCTCCTTTTCCAACAATGTTTTCAAAAGCCTTTTTCCCCAGGATTCTGAAAA
Source organism: Hippopus hippopus (assembly GCA_946811185.2). NCBI lineage: Eukaryota > Metazoa > Mollusca > Bivalvia > Cardiida > Cardiidae > Hippopus > Hippopus hippopus. Next base: position 6,748,747 of record OX328102.1, on the reverse strand, counting down.
CACAGGATTGTTTGTAAATGGTTAATTTGCTGCCTGCAAATGGTTTCAAAATGGACATGTCTGAAATATTTTCATCTGCTAAAGAGACCAAAGTATGGTAAAACCAAGAAATGAAAATGTTATATTTTTGAAGTCTGATGCAACAAATTGAAAGCATGCGCAGAAGAAAATTAGACGCAGCTTAATAGATGACTTCTGTTTTTACTAGGATTAAAAAAAAAAAAAAATTGTGAGAAAATGAGGGTTAATAGCATTTTCTCCTTTTCTCACAATGATTTCAAAAGCCTTCTTCTTTCAGGGTCATTAAAAGGCGGGATTGCGTGTTAATGGGTTATAAATACTCTTTGCATGCTTAGCAAATGAAATACTTTGTGATCATGTACAATGTTTGGAAGTAATCCTAAATATGACAATGTTATATTTTTGAAGTCTGATCAGGTATATTGTTGAAGTCTGATCCTGATCAGCACTGTTTGCAAATAGTTTCTTGTATTGCTGTTTGGATGCTCAGAAATAATTTTAAAAAATCAAAACCAGGGTCTGTATTCACCAAGCATTCTTTGCAACTTTTTAAATTTGAAAGTAACACAACTTCTGATTGGCTAAACCATTTGGTTTAGCCAATCAGAAATAGTGTTACTTTCAGCTTAAGAAATCCTAGGGAATAAGACGAAGAATGGTTGGTGAATACGAACCCATTAAGAGTTAGCCATCATTATAAATAACATTTCTAGTGTTATTCTTAACTATAAAAACACAGAAACACAATTTCTGATTGGCTAAACCATTTTGTTTAGCCAATTAGAAATTTCATTCCTGTGAAATATAGAAAATTCTTGAAAATATTAAATGGAAAGCACTTTAAAATTGTTGGTAAATACAGTCCAAAAAAAAAAAAACCTTCAAAAAAACTTTCCTGTTGTCTTCTCATTACTTTTTGTTTGTATTTTGTAGACATTCCGCCAGCCCTTAAACCTGAAATATGGGTGCCCTTCACAGAGCACCTGGATGCTGGTGATCAATTCCTTACTCACAGTTCTCAATGTGGGTCTACCTGTTGCTAGAAAGAATGGTTGGTATTTCTTTTGGTCATTTTCTCCCTAACTCTTTACCAAACAGTTCAGAGTTTGATTGACCCTGAAGAAGAAGACTTTTGAAAACATTTTGGGAAAACAATGTTTTCAACCCCTTTAAAGACAAATCCTATGATTTGACTTACATTTTATTTTTTGGTCTGTAAAATCCTAATGCTTTCAATTGGATTTGTCTAAAAAATTATTGTTTTGTAAAGAGTTCCACTTTGCTTCAGGAGACATTGAAAATATATGTACACATATCCTTGTAAAATATGTATAATCGACTTAAGGTGTAATATGTAAAAGAGCTTGAAAACTTTGATGCTGGTGAATTTCTTCCATTTCCTACCTTGTTTTCAAAAAGTGATCCAAGACAAAAATGGTAATTTGTATGAGATTTTATATGATTTTATAACAACTTTTAAAAGTGCAGTTTAGCTTCAGGCAAAATGTTTTCCCAGGATGGATGAAAGTCAGTGGCACAGGATTCATTCCTCTCTCAAATGAAATTATTTAGATGGTGTTTAAAAGGGAAAATGGCCTGGTATGTGGGCCGAGTCTTGTACAGTTATGGCAGAAATCCACCAGGAAATCAGGGATGGTTCCACTGAAATACTGAATAACAGTTGGAAAGAAAGAAACAAGCAAAATGATTATCTAACTGCAGCTTTTTGAAAGAAAAAGTTTACTTTTAGAGTGCCAAATTGACATAATGGGTAATCTGTTTTGGAAAACACAATCTCAAGTCTGCTATTTGCCAAACATTTCATTAAATCAGACAGATTGGGTATAAGATCAGTTAACACTCTTTGTTCATTCTGATCTGAATATACACTGGCAGCAGATGCAACTTGGGTTGTAAAAGGCACTTTATAGTATAACTCTGTACCAAAAGACAAAAAAATGGACATGCAGAAATTGGAAGTATTTGCAGAAAATAAATCAAGAGTTACTCAAAACCAAAGATTTTTCTTTCAAAGGGCAGAAAACATTGTGGGAAAAGGAGAAAGTGCTGGTAACCAGCAAATTCTCCTTTTCCTACAATGTTTTCAAAAGAGATTCTTCCTCAGGGACGTTAAAACTTGGGATTGTGTGGTAAAGGGTTAAATATAATCTGCATTAGCTGCAACAAATTCCAGATAGTCTTCTAAGTAGAAAAAGGTTTGCTCATATCAATATCACTGTTGCTTTTATTTTATCCTTCCAGCCTCTGTTAGCCAGTCTATGTGGTCCGAGTTGGGAATAACATTAGAGGATTTTCTCTTCTCTAAAAAGTAAGTGCAAGTACATGGGTATATATATTTGGAACTTTTTCATCTAGTAGCGTTATTCTACCATAGTTTTGTAATACATGTATATAACTTTACCACACAGTCACAACTTTTAATGACCATGTGAAAGAAGACTTTTGAAAACCTTGTGGGAAAAGGAGAAAATGCTGGTAATTCTTTACTCCTTTTTCCCAAAAGGTTTTCTGCTCTTCCAAACACAAATTTTGCGTCATATTCATTTTTTGTCTGCAAATGCTTTCCATTTGAACAAGTGTTAAATTTTGCCATTTGATAAAGAGATAGGGTGAATTTTGATAAAAAATTGAAGAAGGGAATTAATTCTGTCTTGTAAGATGAAGATATACTTCAGTTACATCCCTTGATTACAAATTTCAAGCTGTGAGCAACTTGACTACTTTCAATCATTATCAACTACTTGCAATACTGTCCTTTCTGGATAATTCACTTTTGATGTTAATTGAATCATGCATATGTAGCTTACCAATAGAAATGCAATAATAGAGGGCAGCTATAAAGAGATTTCACTGTTTTATATTTCAGTCCTACCCCACCCACTTTGTCAATTGAAGAATTTCAGAGGGATGAAGCAATAGACTGTAAGGTAAGTTTTCATGTCTGTTTGGTTTGTCAACTTTACTTACTTACATAAGAATTATTGTTTTTTTCTTAACCTGACTTGGAACATTTGAAAGATGGTTATCTTAGTTACAATAGAGAAAACTTGTAAGACATATTGCTTTCTCATATAGCTGGTTGAGTCCTAAACCCATAACATTTACAGCATATTTCTTTGACTTATTCATTTGTTACAATATTACAGTGGAGTAGTTATTTTCTGTAGATTTGTTTGAACTTGACAGTTTTAATCATCAGAGGTGTATCATATTCTAAGCTTCTTTTGCTGTCAGTGTAGAACAAGATTAGACTGTAAAGAATATGCGGTCTGATCATTGATATATATACTGTTTCATACTTTGTGATATACTCTGACCAAAACAGCATCTAAATTGCAAAACCTACATTTGTTAATATTAATCCTTAGAGTGCCAAATAAACCCAACTGACATTTTTTAGTCTGGAAATACGACCCAATTAAGTGCAATTTGAAGGTGGCTTTCATCCATTTCTATCTATAGTTTTAGCAAAGCGAACAGAGCAGATCAAAGATCAGACTGCACATTTTGTACAGTCTGATCTTGATCTACACTGGCTGCAAAGGCAACTATAGTTGTGAAAGGCATTTAAGGTTTAGCTTGTTTGGACTAGCTGAATATGTCTGGTTCATTTATGTAAAGCTGCAAGGATTAAATCTTCACAAGACGTCAAAACTTCAGACTGGTCCAAATTGAAAGAACTTGCAGACAACAAACCAAATTTAACTTGAGTGATGGAATTTGCCTTTGAATAAGGAGAAAATACTTTGGGAAGAGGAGAAAATGCTGGTTACACTTTCATGATTTTCCTACAATGTTTTAAAAAACCTATTTCTTCAATGTCTTTTAAACACAGAATTGTTTGGTAAATGGTTTAGCAAACAGTATCTACTTTCAGTACAGTACATACCAATAATTAATATGTTTGGATAAAAATAGAGTTTCTATGTACTTTGCCAACCCCGAGTAGCGCAATCGGTAGCATACAGGACTGAGATCAAGGGGTTGCTGATTTCATTTTTCATTTCCCTGCATGGTGAATTTCTTTCGGAGGATTGTAATAGTCATTGAGACAGGACGCATTCTTCTCTCACAGCTGATCACTGTTTCATCGATGGTTATGTGGGAAAGCAGCTAGTGGCTTGAAATAAATATAGTGCAAAGTACTGGTAAAGAAACTCCAGAAAAGGATGGATAGGTGCACTGGCCACCATGATATAACTGAGTTATTGTTGAAGATAGTATTCAATCAGTCATTTTATGCACTATACATATATATTGCAGGTGATCTATATGATAAGAGATGACATTTTACCACATGCGGGTAATGTCCCTAAAGACTTCGTGGAGAAAGTGATGTCCATTCTGAACAGAGGTTCCATACATTCAACAACCTCTGACACATTTATAGGTAATAATTGTTTATGATGAAATACATGCACTTAACGCTTTACCACACAATCCTGGGTTTTTATCAACCCTGACAAAGAGGCCTTTTCCCACGATGCTTTCTAACCAACCAAAGAAAATTTTCATTATTTGAGTCACATTTATTACATCTCACCCCGTCAGGGTCGGGAGACACATTGTTTTTCTCCATGCGTCTGTCTGTCCGTCTGTCTGTCGGTCCATCACAAATCATGTCTGCTCTATAACTCGAAAACCTTTTAAGATATTTTGATAAAACTTCACACATTTGTAAAGCACCATGAGATGAAGTGTCATGCACAAGAACCATAACTCTGGCTTATACATTTTTTGAGTTATTTCCCTTTGATTATTTTCCATACTCATTTTATGTATAATTTCGTGTCCACTCTATAACTCGAAAACTGTTACAGAAAAATGACCATTATTTCAGTTATAAATTGCCTTGGTGACATATCAATCCTTCCGACACCAAAAAGGGGGGAGACATCTGTTTTTTTGTAGAAAAACAAGTTTTAGTATTGTCGTCTGCAAATGCTTTCAATTTGGACATTTCTATATTTTTGTCAATTGGTAAAGACTTAAGGATTTACCAAAGTGTATGCAGGTACATTTGTAAGAAAAACGTTATACGATACCTTTCACCTTTGGTTTGACTCCCACGATTGGGCAACTAAAATTACTAATAGGCTTTCAAATGAGACAGTGCTATACACCAAGCACTTAAACCCTTTACTACATGATCCTCCATAACATAACTAACACCATTCTGGGTGTGTCACCCATATGAGCAACTGGTGGCAACAAGGTAAATAAACGAAAATTATTGAGAGTGAACATAAAGTAGAAATGCTAGATATTTTCATGAGTAATCCTTTGTGATAGGTACTGATCCCTATTTGTGAAATGTGAAATCTAAAATATGTGATTTTTCAATGATTTTTAACTATTTACCAGATGACAAAATTTTAGCTTCTTTTGAAAATAAAGCTTTGCAGACGGCAAATTAAGTATTACTAATAACATGGAAATTGTCTTTCAAAGGATAGAAAACCTTGTGGAAAAAGGAGAAAATGCTGGTTACCAGCATTTTCTCCTTTTCCCACATTGTTTTAAAAAGGCTTCTTCCTCAGGGTAGTTAAAAGTTGGAAATGTCTGGTAAAGGGTTAAAGTGGAACCTTTATCAGAAGAGCGGGTAACTCTAAATAAATTGTTTACACACTTATGTCCCTCTCTTAGCATAGAATTTTCACTGTAAAAGCAAAGGTAGCTGAAGATTGGCACCTGCATGTAACATCAATATATTTGACACAATTTCAGACACAGATTCTAGTCGCAAACTTAGGGAGGAATTTGCAAAGACGTGCTTTGAGACTCTTCTCCAGTTTTCATACATAAACAGATCTAAGACAGACGAAGGCTCGATTACAAAGCTAGCAGTTCTGTCGCTTCTGCAAAGATGTCAGGAGGTCGTGAAAAAATATGTAGAAGATGAAAAACTTAGTGGAAAATGTCCTTTACCCAGGTATTTCTCTAATCCTTTACAAAAGAATCTTTGTTTTAATAACCTTGAGGACAAAGGCTTTTGAAAACATAGTTTGAATAGGAGAAAATGCGGGTAACCAGTAGACCTAGCTTGCAATGTTCATACATGCAGTGGAATCTTGGTTTGTACAACAACTTCTATGGTATGAAAATAAAGATGTGTAAGATAAAAAACTGAGTGGAAAATGTCCATTACCAAGGTATCTCTGTACAGTAGTTCAGTGTTTTATACCTTTACCAAACAACATTTTAGACTTGTCCAATTCATAAGCATGTGCAGACGGCAAATCAAATGTGGCCAAAGTGTTGGAATATCTGTTTTGATAGGGTAGGAAACATTGTGGAAAAAGAAGAAAATAGTGGTTATTATCATTTTCTCCTTTTCCTACAATATTTTCAAAATCCTCCTTCTTCAGGGTTGTTAAAACATAGTATTGTGTAGCAAAGGGTTAACTCTTTTTAAGACTAAAAGAAAAAAAAATATGACTTGTCAACATTGAAAGCATTTACAGATAACAAATTCAACTTTGTTCAAGTCATGGTTCAAGTAAATGGTGGAAAACATTTAGAGAAAAGGAGAAAACGCCAGAATCTTCGCAGATTCTGAAGGGTTGAGCTTTCTGTGCAATCTCCTTGATAAGCTTTTTTTCTAGTTTTTAATCACTTGGCTTTTATTTGTCAGGTGATCATACACGTGTTCTGTAAATATGTTGGACCACAATTCCGGGATGTTTTCACAGATACCTTGGAGTCCTTGAACAGTTTTATTTGCACTTTACTTGAACTTTACTAGAGTAATATCAAGTAATATTACTTATGTAAGCAACTCTACTGTAGTATATTTTCCTAGGGCATTACATAGTTATCTGTCCTTTAACTAAGACAAAAATGAGTTTGGCATGAATAGCTGTCTTTCTTTCAGAGTACTTAGCATTCATGTCAACTGATATTTTCAGACCAAGGCTTGCAGAGATGTCCTCAGTGCTGAAGGCTGTCACAACACTGATTTCATCATTGAAAAGGGCACCACAGGCTAATGGTAATATAGTCTATAGCATTTAATAGTGACATCGTGATCATTCCCAGTTTTGTTATCCCTTTAACCTTTACCAAACAATCCCAAGTTTTAACTACCTTGAAGAGCAAGGCTTTTGAAAACATTGTGGAAAAAGGAGAAAATGCTGGTCACCAGCATTTTCTCCTATTCCCACTATGTTTTCTATCCTTTAAAAACAAAGTTCATCATTTGATCCACAATTCTTTTTTATCTGCAAATGCTTTAAATTTGGACTAGTCTTAAAATTTTGTGATGTGGTAAAGGATTTTAAAAGCCCTTACCAATTACTGGTTTAGACTGGTCCAATTTAAAGCTGTTTTGCAGACAACAATTTAAATTTGATTTGAATAATGGGATATGAAAATGGCAGAAAACATTGTGGGAAAAGGAGACAATGCTGGTTACCAGCATTTTTTGTCCTTTTCCCACAATATTTTTGAAAGCCTTCTTCCCTAGTGTCGTTAAAACACTGAATCATATGATAAAGAGTTAAAACATAATCCTGTGTTTTAATAACCCTGAGGAAGGAGACAAGGAAAACATTGTGAGAAAAGGAGAAAATTTGGAAAAAGAAGCAATTGCTTGTCAGAAACAATCATTCCTTGTCCCTCTTTGTTTCCTAAATTTGTAATCTACATGGTGACAAAAATTCATCTTTACACAGGAAAGAGGTTCAAAGAAAGCTGGCAAGAAATGGACAAAAATATAAACTGAACTTATCTCCTTTGTACCTGTCATATTACAAGAGTTCATAAATACATGTACCATTTTCTGTGAAAAAGGGGCTTTTGATGAATCTGCAAAATGTATTGACACAGATCAGCCTGCAAGGTCTGTGCAGGCTGACCTATGTCAAAACCTTGCTTTTGATAAATTTTCTGCATGTCCAAGGACTATTCTACCTCATCTGGCTGATTGTTAGAGTAAATGGATTTTATGGATCCATAATTATGTAATGAGTTTCTTATAATGCATAAAAACCCCATTTTGCCAGAGCATGACTGAAATATAATTGTATTTTTATTCTGAATTCTGTGAATTTCATGACAACTGTCTTAACTCTTTACCAAACGACAAAATTTTAGATTGGTCCAAATTGAAAGCATTTGCAGACAACAAATTAAAGGTGGCCCAAATGATAAAATTTGTCCCTGATAGGGTAGAAAACATTGTGGGAAAAGGAGAAAATGCTGGTTACCAGCATTTTCTTCTTTTCCCAAAATGTTTTCAAAAGCCTTATACCTCAGGGTCGTTAAATGTCGGGATTGTGTGGTAAAGAGTTAAGATACTGTTTTGGAGTCCTTTCTGTCCACTTCAAGTTAAGTTTTTTGAGTAAATACTCTATGTATGTACAGAAATAAAAACTGGCAGTTATTTATTATCTGTGTTATTTATGTTTATCCCCTTGAGGGCTAAATGAACTCTAGGGACATTTTTTGTCAAGAAATAGGGCCTTAATAGTTGCAATATTATGGTTGTTTTAGTCGACAATGTCTTAGCTAAGCGGGCAGGGTAGATCAAAGATCAGGCTGCATGTTTTGTGCAGTCTGATCTTGATCTACACTGGCCGCAAAGGCAACTATAGTTGTGAAAGGTGCTTTAAGGGTTATTATTTTATGTTTTATTTGTCGTTACAGTTGAGGTAACAGTGTGGCAGCAGGTTATACAGCTGTATCCATATTTGGTTGATTGTACCACCTCTCCCTCTCCCAGTGTGTGTAAAGCTCTCCGTGACGCTCTCAAGGAATACAGAGACCTCCTTGCCCCACCCACCACAATGTTACAGAATGGAAGATAACAGATGAATTAGTGTGCAAGACTTAATAGTTAACAGTTCACCAAACAATGTTTATATGATCATTGGAAGGACAGCCTTTAAAAACATTGTGGGAAAAGGAGAAAATGAAGGATACCAGCATTTTCCTCTTTTCTGAGAGTGTTTTCAGTACTTTCAACATTAAACTCCAGCACTACTCCAGCACTGTTTAGTTTATCATCTGCAAACTCTTTCAATATTGACAAGTCTAAAATTTTCCTGTCTGGTAAAGAGTCAACCCTTTACAACACAATGCCAACTTTTGACAAACTGGAGAAACAAATCTTTGAAAACATTGTTGGAAAAGTAGAAAATGCTGGTAACCAGCTTTTTCTCCTTTTCCCACAAAGTTTTCTAATCTATCAAAGACAGCTTCCACAATGTTAGCCACACTTAATCTGGCGTTTGCATATGCTTTTGATTTTTACAGGTCTAAAATTTTATTGTGTGGTAAAGGGTTAATAAAATATAAGACTTGCTATACGTGTTTAACTTCACTTCTGTCTTTGTCATAGATAACAAGAGTAACACTTTTAATGCATGAACCTCTTACCAGGCAATCCTGCGTTTTAACTCTTTACTAAACAACAAAATTTTGGATATACCGATATTGAAGGCATTTGCAGACAACAAAGGTGGCTCAAATGACCAAAGCAGTCCTTGATAGGGTAGAAAACATTGTGGGAAAAGGAGAAAATGCTGGTTACCACCATTTGCTCCTTTTCCAACAGTGTTTTCTAAAGCCTTCTTCCTTGAAAGTTGTAATTGTTTGGTAAGGGGTTAATGACCCTCATGGAGAGTGCTTTTGTAAAAAAAAAAAGGAGAAAATACTGGTAACCAGCTAACCTCCTTTTCCTGTGCAGTTTTCAAAATCCTTCTTATACAGCGTCATAAAAATATGGATTGTTTGCTAAAAATTTAAAACTAAGAAAATATATAAACCAGATTTGAATTTATTGTTTGATATGTCTTCTGAACCATGACGAAAAGACAAACAAGGATTTGGAAGCATATTACTCTGATTTTTGGAAATCAACATGATTTAACATCTACTGTATAAGTGCATATTATGAAAGTATTGTAGCAAAAGCAGAAATTGCTCATTAGATGTAACTTTGCCATTGGTGTTACCAGGGTTTCCTTTTTAACTCATTGCCACACAATCCCAAGTTTTAAAGTTTTTGAGAAAGAAAGCTACTGAAAACTTTGTGGGAAAACGAGAAAATATTGCTAACCAGCATTTTCTCCTTTCTGTACAATGTTTTCTATGGTATCAAAGATGAAAATCATTATTTGAGCTACATTTGATTTGTTGCCTCCAGATGCTTTCAATTTGGCCCAGTCTTTAATTTTGTCCTCTGGTAAAGAGTTAATGAGAATCTTGTCCTTTTGGTTCATCGCTAGTTATTTCAGTGCTTTTTTTTTTTTTATTCTGTTTTTTTTTTTTTGTCGAATAATTACAGCTGGTGATAAACACAAGTGCAGAAACTAATCCTCAGAGCACTGCACACACCTAATAGACATTTTCACAATAAAAAAAAAAAGGAAGTTGAAATACCGTAATAGTAATTTGGTTGCTTGTGTCCTGAATGTCTGAGTAAAGCAGACAATGTATTTCAAAGATCAGACTTCATTTTTGTGTAGGCTGAACTTGATCTACGCTGGCCACAATGGCAACTAAAGTGAAAGGCACGTTAACGGTTAAGCAGCGTCCTGGGTCGGTATTCACCAACCATTCTTATGAACAGTCTTTGTCTTACTGTCCAAGATTTTCAAAATTTGAAAGTAACACAACTTCTGATTGGCTAAACCAAATGGTGTAGCCAATCAGAAGTTATGTTACTTTCAAATTTAGAAAATTCTGGAGAATAAAACTGAGAAAGTTCTTAAGAATGGTTGGTGAATACGGACCCTAATCGTTTTAGTGTATAGTATTGTTACAAAAGGAGGAAGGATTTTTTCAACATATGCAGCTTACATGTAATTTGAAATCACGGATAATTTCACGGATACTTATCATATGCAATATTTTTTTTTTCTGAAAGTTAGCATTTCTATTAAGAAGTTATTTGTCTGTCAGTTTTATGACAGTCTTGGTATTATGTATGACACCTGGATAATTCATGTTTCAGCACTTTACCATTCAATCCTGTTTTACTGGCTTGGGAGAAAGGCTTTTAGAAAAATTGTGGGAAAAGGAGAAACTGCTGGTAACCAGCATTTTCTCTTTTTTCCACTATGTTTTCTTCTCTATCAAAGACAAATTCTTTGCTTCTTGAAATATGTCTACACAAGCATCTTTTAATATGTTCACAACAACTTAGATTTGGACAAGTTGAAAATTTTGTAAGATAGTAAATGATAAAGGTTGACCCTGCACCAAACGGCAAAATTTTAGACTTGTCCAAATTGAAAGGAAATGTAGCTCAAATGGCAGAATTTGTCCTAGATAGAGAAGAAAACTTTGTGGGAAAAGGAGAAAATGCTGGTTTCCAGCATTTTCTCCTTTTCCCACAATGTTTTCAAAATGCTTCTTTCCCAGGATCATTAAAACCTGGGATTGTTTGGTAAAGGGTAAAGTGAGGTAATAGCTCAAGTTGTATTTAATGTACAAGTAGTTGCCTCGTTGTCTCCTGAAACATACTTGCAGCAAATGACTGAAAATGTCCTTGTGCAATATAAAATAATGGAATAAGATTTGATACATTAATATGAGTGAAAATATTGTGACAAATGGAGAAATTCTTGAAACAAGCAATTTCCTCTGTTACCACATTGTTTTCTGAAGTGGTCTGCTGCAAGACTAACAAAGCCTTTTCTATGGGGTAGTGTTGTAACTTATCTACCTTGCATGATTGTGATTCCCTAATTCAGTCTCACCTTTTCTGACCATGGGGAATTTTAAAGCTGAAATCTCACAACAAAAACGACAGTTCAAACAATCAAAACTTGAAAACTTGTGATTCAATTTAACCCTTTACCACACAATCCCAAGTTTTAATTACCCCACAGAAGCCTTTGGAAAACATTATGGAAAAAAGGAGAAAATACCGGTAACCAGCATTTTCTCCTTTTCCATCATTTGAACCACATTTGAATTGTCGCTTGCAAATGCTTTCAATACATGGCCTTTCCTGTGGTGTCTGGTAAAGAGTTACAAATCTTTAACCCTTTACCACACAATCCCAAGTTTTATCGACCCTGAGAAGGAAAGCTTTCAAAAACATTGTGATAAAAGGAGAAAATGCTGGTAACCAGCATTTTCTCCTTTTGTCACAATGTTTTCTTCTCAACAAAAGGCATGTTTTTCATTTGAGCCACATTCTATATGTCATCTGCAAATTCTTTGAATTGGGACAATTCTAAATTTTGTTTTGTGGTAGAGTTAACATGGAATTCAGCCATGATGCCACATTGGAGGTTTTGTTGCTAAATTTGGAGAACTTGTTACTTAATTTAGAGTAGGAAAATCTTTATGTTATAGTGCTTTGAAACATGTCAGTTTATAGGTCAAAAGTTCCACAAAATGTCAGTATGGAACCAATGAAATGCTTCATTAATTATTCATGAGAGTAAGATTTTGTCTGCCAAATACTTTGTGTAGCATGGATCAAGTTTCATGTTATCAGGCCAACTGTTGTCAACCAGAGCCTGTATTCACCAACTATTCTGAATTGCATTCTTAGTCCTATTCTGCTGTTAGAAGAGACATAATATCTGATTGGCTAAGAATGTTACTTAGAATGGTTGGTGAACATGGGCCATGGTATTAGAATTAGGAAGAAATACTGTACATTGTTTATACATTTGCAGGCATAAATTTTAGGTCAGTGACTCATTTTTTTGTAAATAAGGTACAAGTTGATAGATTTGTATAGGACTGAATGGGATTTATAGGTATGCATGTAAATGAATAAAATATGTTGAGAAAATATGAGTTTGCAATCTTTTATGGAAAACTTTATGTGTAAATCTTTTACACACAAACCCAAGTTTTAAGGACCTTACATGACTTTTGAAAACATTTTGGAAAAAGGAGAAAATGCTGGTAAACAACATTTTCTCCTTTTCCCACGATGTTTTTACTATATTAAGGACAAAACTTTTCAGTTCAAGCACATTTAATTTGTTGTCTGCATGTGCTTTAGATTTGCCCAAATCTGAAATTTTGTCATGTGGTAATGAGTTAACCCTATACTATACAAACCAAAGTTTTAACAACCATAGGGGAGAAGCTCTTAGGGGGTAGCCAGCATTTTCTCCTTTTCCCACAATATTTTCCAGCCTTTCTATGACAAAACCCATCAGTTTAGCTACATTTAGTCTGTTGTCTGAATGTGCTTTAGATTTGGGCAAGTCTAAAATTTTGTCATGTAACAAAGAATTAACCATTTACCATGCAGCCCTGGTTTTAATGACCATATGGGAGACTTTTGAAAACATTGTCGGAAAAGGAGAAAAAGCTGGAAACCAGCATTTCTCCTTTTCCCACAAAATTTTCTAGCCTCTCAGGTAAGCCATATTTAGTTTGTTGTCTGCATGTGCTTTGGATTTAGGCAAGTCTAAATTTTGTCATTTGGTAAAGAGTGAACTCTTTTGAAAATATTGTGGGAAAAAGAGAAAATGCTGGTAAACAGCATTTTCTCTTTTTCCCACAATATTTTTCTACCCTTTCTAAAACAAATTTCAATTTTTCAGTCATGTTTAATATGTTGTCTGCAAATGCTTTCAATTTGAACTTGTTGAAATTTTTGTCGTTTGGTAAAGAGTTAACTGGTAGCCTAAACCCTTTACCATACGACTAAATTATAGACATGTTGAAAGTCAAAGCATCTTGTAGATGACAAATGTGGTCCAAATGATGGGAGTTTTTATTTATAGGACAGAAAACATCATGGGAACAGGAAAAAAACACTGGATAACAGCATTTTCTCCTTTTCTTTGCACAATGTTTTCAAAGGGTCATTTCCTCAAGGTCGTTAAAAATCGGGATTGTTAGGTAAAGGGTAAAGGATACTATAGAGAGTGAAGTCTTGATTAGGAAAGCATTAAAGTCATTCAAATAGTATTATTTAACCTTTTACCACACAACATACTTTATGACAAGTGCAAATCAAAAGCATTTGCAGACATCAAATAAGGGTGACACAACTGTATGGATTTGTCTTTTGAAAGGTTAAAAAAGTATTTGGGAATTTGAGAAAATGCTGATGGGGTCATCTTTTAAAAGGGTAAAAAACATTTCAGGAAATGGAGAAAATGCTGGTTGTTTGTCTTTTGAAAGGGTAGAAAACATTTTGGGAAATGGTGAAAGTGCTAGTAACTAGCTTTTATTTATCTTCCCAAGATGTTTTTCAGGGTCATTAAAACACAAGATTATTTGGTGAATGGTTACTTCTTCACCCCCTGAAACAAATTTTTTTTCCAGAAAATTTTGAAAACCCCCCTTGTAAATTAGGGTTTTACTCCTTGTAAAACATTTACTTTACTTGGGCCATGATGTGGATAATTCCAATGGTTGACCCTGCTCATCATTGGATACAAATCCAGCTGATGTGAGAGGCAGACAGTGTACCCCTACACTACTGCTCATTATGTCCAATTTTTAGCTCCACTGGCCAAAGGCCAGCGGGCTTATGTCATGGCCCGTTGTCCATCGTGCGTCCGTCGTGCGTCAGTCCGTCCGTCCGTGCATTAACGTTTATTTTAAACATCTTCCTCTCTGAAACTACCCATCCAATTTTGATGAAACTTCACAGAAATGATCCTGCCATGGTCCTCTTCAGAATTTCTTGAAAGAATTTGATTCCTTCAAAAACTCTGGTTGCCCAGGCAACAAAACTTAAAAATATTGGAAATCTTTGAAAATCTTCTTGTCTGAAACCATAAGGCCTAGGGCTACCAAATTTGGCATGTAGCTTTGTCTAGTGGGCCTCTATCAAGTTTCTTCAAATTATAGCCCTGGGGTCAAATTTGACCCCGCCCCGGGGGTCACAAGTTTTACATTGGCTTATATAGGGAAAACTTTAGAAATCTCCCTGTACCTAGCCATAAGGCCTAGGGCTACCAAATTTTGCATGTGGCTTTATCTAGTGGGCCTCTACCAAGAGTGCCCAAATTATAGCCCTTGGGTCAAATTTGACCCCACCCCGGGGGTCACAAGTTTTACATGGGCTTATTTAGGGAAAACTTTAGAAATCTTCTTGTTACTGACCATAAGACCTAGGGCTACCAAATTTTGCATGTGGCTTTATCTAGTGGATCTCTACCAAGAGTGCCCAAATTATAGCCCTGGGGTCAAAATTGGCCCAGCCCCGGGGGTCACAAGTTTTACATGGGCTTATATAGAGAAAACTTAAGAAATCTCCCTGTGCTTATTCATAAAGCGTAGGGCTACCAAATTTCACATGTAGCTATATCTAGAGGGCCTTCACCAAGAGTGCATAAATTAAGCCCTAGGGTGGAATTTGGTTCATCCCAAGGGGTCAGAAGTTTTACATGGGCTTATATAGTGAAATCTTTAGAAATCTTCTTGTTACTAACCATATGAACTAGGGCTACCAATTTTAGTCCTGTCTCAGGGGTCTTATGTTCAAAACCAATTGGCCAAGTATTGTAATGTTTGGCATGTAGGGATTTTACGTACTAGCCAGTGGAGCGATACAGGGCCATCATGGCCCTCTTGTTTGTTTTGCCACACCGTATTCTGGTCTGTTTTAACCCTTAACCTGTTATATAAATGAAAACGAACATTTCTGCTGAACAGAAAAAACCAAAATACTGTGATTAAAAAGTTTGTTTCATCAAGAAAAAAATACCGTATTGGACAGTGTAGATCTACAGTCTGATCTTGATCTGCACTGTCAGCAAAAGCACTCCAAGTAGCGCTAAGCAGCCTAAGGGTTAAGACGAAAAAAAGTGGTGAAAACTCACTGTGCTTGTATTGTAAGCTTTTGCAGACAACAAAATAAATGCTGTACAAGTGAGTCTTTGAAAAGGTAGATCTACATATGTATTAGGTATTGACAAAATGCTGCTAACCAGCATGTTCTCATTTTCCCTCTATGTTTTCAAGAGCCTTCTTCCTCAGGATCTTAAAAAACACTGTCATATAGTCACGAGTTCTCTGATGTCTAACTTGATCCACACTGCCAGGAAATTACCAAATGTTTGTATGTTATATGCCATTTTCTTTATTTCAAGAGGCACTGTTCTTCAAATACCAGTTCCTTCAGGTTGTTCTATTACCGGGAAGTTTTATAGAGAAAATGTCTTCAAACAAGTTGTTTTTTTTCAGAAACACAGACAATGTTTTCAAGCTTTATGTTAGGTTTGTAAAAACTCAGGATTATGTGGTCAAAGGTTAAGAAGACTGCTTCTTCAGATATTTCCCTTTTATCCCTTTTCAATCCATTTCACCCAAAACATAATTATGCGTATTTTACATTCTCACATTCATTAACTGGCTTGTAATACAGGCAAATGCTTGAAACCAAGCTATTCAGTTAAAATTGTAGATCAATTTTTCACTTACCACACAATCACAAATTTGAACATCCCTGAAGAAAAAAGACTTTCGAAAACATTTTCGAAAAGTGAGAAAATGCTGGTAATCAGCTTGTAACCAGCATTTTCTCCTTTTCCCACAGTTTCCATCATTTCAGCCATACTAAATTTGTTGTCTGCAAATGCTTTTAATTTTGAAAAGTCTAAAATTTTGTTGTTTGGTAAAGAGTTAAATTGCGCATGGCACTTAAAGCTTTAAGTCTTTCAGCACAAATACATTAACTTGACTGGTTGACAGTAAAGCCTGCTGAAACTTGGAAAAACTTTTACCTTGCATGGTCGGCTAAACAAACAGAAAGGTCTGCAAAAGCCAGAATTTAAACATCTGTATGCAATGAATGCAATGGACAGTTAATTACAAAGGTTTGAAGAAAATAACATTAACAAAATTTAAGAAATCACCAGTACATTTTAAATGATAGAGACAAGTAGACTTGTTTCTTTCATTCCTACAACCTCTCAGCCCTCAAGCTGCTAAGCGCAACTCATTTACCTTTTGCGGACAGTGTAGATCAAGATCAGACTGCACATTCTGTGCAGTCTGATCTTGGATCTACACTGTCCGTTAAGCAGATATCTTTATCCTCAAAAATACATTTGAAATAACAAAATTTGGGTTTTTACTATTGGCTTGAATGTTTCATTTTACTAATTTAGCAGGATAAGGGTTAACTCTTTACCACACAACAAAAACATTGACTCTTCCAAATTGAAAACATTTGCAGAAGGCAAGTCAAATGTGGCTCAAATGTGGCTCAAATGATGAAATTTGTCTGATAGAACAGAAAACAATGTGGGAAAAGGAGAAAATGCTTTCAAAAGGCTTTTTTCTTAGGGTCATTGAAACTCAAGATTTTGTGGTAAAGTGTTAATGTTAAATTATCAACTCTTTTTTTTTTTTAAACTTTATTAGCCACGTATATTGGATAGGGGAGGTCGTGTCCATCCTCCCTCTATCCTTACAATTTTCATCGATCATCTTGTTTCATCTTATCTTGCTAACTAAAAGTCTAAAACAGTCTATTTTCTCTATTTGAAGTTTTTTTTTTTTCCTAATGCGAATAAAAGTGTACTATATCGAAATTTGTGACTTTGCGAACAGTGCAGATCAAGATTCGAGTGTGCTGATGTGTAGACTAATTTTGGATTTCACTGTTCGCTATGATGACAATTTGCAGGATAAAAGTTAATCAAATACATGAACTACTCAGAGATTATCAACTCTTTATCAATTGACAAAATTTAACATTTTTTTAAATTTGAAAGAATTTTGCAGACAACAAAATAAATCTGACTCAAATATTAAATTTTGTTTTTTGGAAAGGTACAAAACTTAGTGGGAAAAGGAGAAAATGCTGGTTACCAGCAATTCCTCCTTTTCCCAAAATGTTGCCTTCTTTCATTCTTACAACCATCTGCCTTAGGGTCATTAAAATTCTGGATTGTGTGGTAAAGGGTTAACTGCCAAAAATGTAACTTAAACCTCTTTTGGATTAAAATATTGGCAAGGATGGATCCAAGATCAGATGGCCTGGTGCCTTAATTACCAACATTTTCTGACAGGACTTACACCTTTAACCCTTTACCAGACGACAAAATTTTAGCCTTGTCCAAAATGAAAGCATTTGAAGCGACAATTTCAGTGTGGCTCAAAAGGAGCAATTTTTCTCTGATAGTATAGGAAACAATGTGGGCAAAGGGGAAAATGGTGGGTACCAGCATTTTCTCCTTTTCCCACATTGTTTTCAACAGGCTTCTTTCCTGTGGTCAATAAAAGTCGGCCTTGTGCTGTAAAGAGTTATACAGCCAAATAATCCAAATGGACTATTTCAATCTGGAATAATAAAAACCTAGATGATTTCAATCACATGGCTGCTTTTTTTGTAGTGTTTCAGCAAAGCGGACATTGTATATCAAAGATCAGACAGCTTGTTTTGTGCATTCTGATCTTAAAGTACACTGGCCGCAAAGGTAACTACAGTCATGAATGGTGTTATAGGTGTTTAAAGTCATACTAAAGATCACTTTTTACACCCAATGTTCATTTGACCAGTCCTAACATTTACCTGTATTCCATATGATTGATCTTTTCCTTTTGTGCAGTCTGATCTTGATCTATACTGTCCGCAAAGGGTCAGAGAGTGGTGCTTAGCAGCACAAGGGTTAACAGCAGGAAACATTTTTCCGTAAGTCTACCAGTGGGCTGTCCATGGTTTTCATTTTGTTTCTTGAAAAGTTCAACTTTTTCTAGTGATTTTGTGGAACGTAAATCATGTTGAGCAGCCCTGGAAGCTCAATGGTAGGAGCACCCACGTTTAACCTTTCCCAAACAACAAATTTTAGACCCTTCCAAACTGAGAGCATCTGCAGACGACAAATTTGACAGTGGTACAAATTAATAAACTCAAGTTCTTTGACAGGGTAGAAAACATTGTGGGAAAAGGAGAAAATGCTGGCTATTCCAGCATTTTCTCCTTTTCCCACAATGTTTTCTAAAAGCTTCTCCAGCAAGCACGTGAAAACAAGGGATTGTTTGGTAAAGGGTTAAGCTAGGGGTTCTGGGTTCAAAACTTGTACAGACCGCACCCCCCCTCACCCTCATGAGGTTTAGAGAGCAACTTCATTTTTCTTTTAACAGAGCAGTTATTTCAGTCTTGTTGCCTTATTACCATATCTCCTACCCTATTGTAAGTCCTTTTTGTCCTTATGTTTCCTTTTTGAAACAAGAGTTGGCACTGAGTAATATTCTTAACCCTTTACCAGACGACAAAATTTAGGCCTTGTCCAAATTGAAGGCATTTGCAGACAACAATTTCAATGTGGCTCAAATGGTACAAATTTCTTTGAAAGGATAAAAAACAGCGTAATAGGCGAAAACCGGGGCTTTTGCCGGACGACACAGATCAAGATCAGACTGCACAGATAGTGTAACCTGATCTTGGATCTACACCAACTGCTTGTTTAGTCAAGTCTATAAGACACATTTTTTTTCTGGTTCAGTGTATTGTATTTTTAGCCGTCGACAGAGTTCGAGTACATTTTTGGAGCTGAAGAGAGATGAATCAGATAGCAATCAACCAGGGATCGTAAATATATACGATCCCTGAACCAGGGATCGTACATTACATATGTTATATACGATCCCTGCCTGAACCAACATCAGTAAATTCATATTGATCAGTCCCTGCAGTCTGATCTTAGATCTATACCGGTCGCTATTTTATGAAATATTCAAGCTAAACAGCATCGAAATTGCGATAGTTCTATTGTTGTTTCAAAATTAAAAAGGTTCGAGCACAAGGCTGCTCAAGAAGAACGAACATGTAATGGTACCTTAGGTATTATGTCACGTGATTAGCACTTGTTTACCTCATTCATTATGTTCCGCTAGGTGGCATTTTTTTCAAATTCGAAGAATAGGACATGCGCAGACAATGTTCCTCACTTTTCCCCCCTTTTTTTCTTTAATTAGAAGAATAAATTCAAGAATATATGGCTGTCGTCATTTGTCTTTTGTACCAAGAGATTTAACCATAATAGAATAAACACAAAAATAAATCATTTGAAAAATTAAAAGAAATCACGTGATAAATACGTCACGCGAAAAGTTATCGTCTGGAGCGGGCAGGAAATGTGGTTCGGGCACTGAATCAAGGAAAAAAAAAGCTGCTGTTTTGCGATTATTTCTAGTAGAAAGAAAAAAGAATAGACTTCTGATTGCTGAGAGGTAGTCGTGATATCTTTTATTGTCACTAAGATCAGTATATAGACCCAGTTCCATTATAACTTGCGGTAGATTCCCGACTAATTGCCAATTAGACTTGGGTCATTCTCTGGACGCCATGATTGATGCGCCGATCACAAACAATTTTAGATCAAGTAAATCTGTTAATGACGAATTTTACAATAAAATCGTCCATGTTCATTATGCCATTATGAAATTTTGGGCTTGCTGTTACTGTTGATAACACCAAATTTAGGCTGCACACACGTTTTATTTCTCTTTCGATGCGGTTTTATCACTCTGAATACTCAGCAGTGCTTTTGACTTTTGATAGTTTTTGTCATTTAATTCTGTTCCATTTGTTGATTAATTAGGTTGTATTTCAATCCTGTACCACACAGTCCCGAGTTTTAATGACTCTGAGAAAGAAAACTTTTGAAAACATTGTGGGAAACGAGAGAATGCTGGTAATCAGTATTTTCTCCTTTTCCCACAATGTTTTTTACCCTTTTGTATACAATATCATTAGTTTAGCTATGTTTAATAAAGTCTTATAAAAGCAACAGCTCTCTTGTACATGGGAATTCTATTTCACCAGTACAAAGCTGACCCTGAAATATCTTGAATAAGGACACTCCTAAGGACCTTGCACCTATCCTAGTCTCAATAATGAAACCCTACGGTGATGTTTTTTTTCTTATTTGGACATTTACTGTTTACCGTACCGTCTCAAGTCCATTGTAAATTATCCGGTGTCAAAGATAGAGCGCTATACTGACTTACTGTTTCATTGGTTTAATCTGTATTGCAGGGAATGCAACTAACTTTTAATAACAAACATGATCAAAGACCTATTATTAAACCTTTCATCACATAAAGAGCTTGTAGAAGTCGTTTATAACATATAAATCTCGGAAAAAACACTGACGAAATTTATCATGTGTGGCGGCCATTTTGTGTGTTTTCGAGAACATAAACAACTTGAGTAACAGATGAAATGCACAGTTTTCTCTATGTTCAGGGTTTAAATTGAAAACATTTGTATTTCAAACGAAGGGTTATTAAATACGCAAGCAACAGGTATGTTTAAATCCTAGTTTTGTGCTCTATTTGGGAAATTATGAGAGTTCAAACTTGCGCACAAAACCTGCGCGGAGCTTTCAATTGATTTTTTCTTGATCATCTCTGTACCCAGAAGCGACCAGTCAAAAAGTAACATCGCCTTTGGGGACATTTATCTGTACTAGCACCAATCCCTGCTAGATCCAACAGGGATGTAAAATTATTTTTATGAACTCGCCCGGCCAGGCGAGTAGGTGTTAAAGGTTACTCACCCTGCAAAGTTTTTCACTTGCCCTTCTTTTTCGTAAAATATTCATTTAATAGAAATTGAATTGAAAGTCACGAGATTAATTATACTTACACGTAATGTTGGTCTAAAATAAATGTCTAGAAATGTTATCATGTCTGATTTTTAGCTTTTTATTCAACTGCCTGTTCATTAACATCATGCAAAGAGAGGAATTCATTTCTAAAGGTAAGCAAATAGATGGTGTTCCCTACTCCGCTACTAAAATAGGTTATCTGCACCGTCATATATTTTCTGATCAAATGACCACAGGAATTTGACATTCTATAATCAAAATATATGATTAAATATGAAAAAAATACTTCCCTATATATAAAATATATGATTAAATATGAAAAAAATACTTCCCTATATATAAAGTTTTATATATAGGGGAGTATTTTTTTCATATTTAATCATATATTTTGATTATAGAATGTCAAATTCCTGTGAAATGACGAACAGTTCGAACGCAAAATCAACCTAATTTATTTACGTAATTATCTTCTTACACAACCTTCATTGTAATGCATCTGTAGTGATTCAATCAATTTAATGAAAAATAGGTCATGCCACTTCTTCAGGATATTTTTAGAAAACCACTGAACCAATATGGAATTCCCTCGGCTATTTCCGTAAGAAAAGAAATAAATACTAAAGCGCATTCGGCATACCTCGGGTGATGGAAGCCATCAAGTTAGATGTAGGTACGGAATCGGCTGAGTTGTGACGAGCGACTAAAGCGTAGACAGCCTGATTTACCACTTGTCACAACTTTGATGGCTACCATCATCCTAGGTATGCCGAATGCCTGATTTACACCGAGTCATCCCGAGGTCTTTACTAAATACCCAGTATATAATGCAGAATCAAAGCATGGCTTTTAGAAATTATGGGCAGTGACTAAATCTAGTATGTGATACCTGATTGGTTCGCCGTAGAGATTTGATCTAGATTGGGCGTGGTGAAATTGACAATGCATTATGTGTATGCATGTAATGGTTTGTAACTAGACAAAACCTCAAATAACTGATGTAAACTTCCGTTTGATTAGCAGTTCTCCGACTAAAATTTTGCCAAATTTTATGGACTTTAAGTGCATGTAATATGTCAGAAAATGCACTCTCCCGGTCGGGCGAGTCAGGTATTTCTTGTACTTGCCCAAAGTCAAAGATTACTCGACAATGCGAACGGCTGAGTGGAATTTTACATCCCTGATCCAAGAGTTTCCTTTACCAGTAGATCTACTTCATTCAACATTCCTCACTACTTTCCTACATGTGTACAATATTCAGTGATGAGAGAGGAATGAGATGTTTTGCAAGGACTAGGATCAGAAAGAACTTGGCATCACTGGGAATTGAACAAGTGACTCTCTGGTCTCTAGCACTGTATGTTACTGACTGAGCTACCCAACATAGCATTGGCTTGGAAATAGAACCAACCGTCCATGGGATTTGAGCTCTGTCTTTCCAACTAAACCGAGTCCCCATAGCTCAGTCAGTAGTGTATAGGACTTCAGAACAGGAGGTTGCTGGTTTGATCCCTGGCTCCACCAATTTTTTTCTGAGGATTGATGATAATCATTGTACTCTGCACAATATTCTTTCCAAGCCACTGGCTGCTTTCCCATGTAACCGTAGTCGAAACAATGGTCAGCGGTGAGAGAGGAATGAATCCTGTTGCAATGACTATCATCAATCCTCAGAAAAACATTGGCCGAGCCAGGGATCAAACCAGCGACCTCCAGTTCTCAAGTCAAAAGAATTGATTGAAGCTACAACAGAACCAATTCCAAAGTAAAAGTGTAAAATTAACTCTTTAACACAAAAAACCGTGAGAGAAAAAAGGCTTTTGTAAACATTTTGGGAAAAGGAGAAAATGCTGGTAACCAGTATTTTCTCATTTTCCCACAATATTTTCTACCCTCCATAGGTCTTTTTTGAGTCACGATTATTTTGTCGTCCTAACTTGACCCTTCACCACACAATCCTGAGTTTTAACAACCTTAAGAGAAAAAAAGTCTCTTGAAAATATTGTGGGAAAAGGAGAAAATGCTGGTAACCACAATGGTTTCTACCCTTCAAAAGTGAATAAATTTATATTTTTAAGTCACAATTATTTTGTTGTCTGAACTTAGCTCTCGACCACATAATTCTGAGTTGTAACAACCTTGAGAAAAAAAGGCTTTTGAAAACATTGTGGGAAAAGGATTGAATGGTGTTTTACGCCACTTTCAACATTATTTCAGCCATATCATGGAGATAGCTCACATATTCATGTATATCTTGGGTTTCACCAGTACTCAGCTAGGGCTCTGAAGTGTCTTGCCCAAGGACATTTCCACAAAAAACAGGTGGGGCTTGACCCTGTGGCCTCCAGAATACGGGTCCCACACTTTACCACTGAGCTACACAGGACCCCTGTGGGAAAAGGAGAAAATGCTACTACCCAGCAGTTTCTCCTTTTCCCAGAATGTTTTCTACCCTCCAAAGGTGATTTTATATTTATATATTTATATATATATTTATATTTTATTTTGTCGGCTGCGAAATCTTGAAATTTTGGCAAGTCTAAAATTTTTGTTGTTTGGTAAAGAGTTAAGAGAAAAGAACAATTTTTAGCTCACCTGAGCATGAAGTGCTCAAAGTGAGCTTTTGGGATCCTGCTGTGTCCAGTGTCTGTCATGCGTTGTCCGGCGTGTGCTGGTCAAGTTACCATGTGTGCACTCTAGAAGCCACATTTTCTTTGGTCAGAATATTAACTTTGATGATATCTTGGACAATCTTGAAATTTGGTCATGTCAGGTCAAAAAGTAGGTCACTTGGCTAAATATTAGTAAAAACCTTTTGTGCACTATTGAGGCCACATTTTGAGCCTGATACTCATGGCATTAGGTCAGAGCATTTGTCTCGATAATATCTCATACAAGTATGAAACAGGTCATGTCAGGTCAAAAAATAGGTCACTGGGCCAAATCTGAACAAAACTATTTGTGTGCCATAGAGGCAACATTTTCAGCTTGATACTCCCCAAACTTGGTCAGAATGCTTGTCTTGATGGTATCTCAGACAAGTTGGAAATTGGGCCATGTCAGGTAGGTCACTGGGCCAAATCTTAGAAAAAACGCTGTGTGCACCATGGAGACAACATTTTAAGCCTGATACTCCTGAAACTTAATCAGTATGTTTGTCTTTATATTATCTCAGACATACACGAAATTGGGTCATGTTGGGTTAAAAGGCTGGTCACTGGGCTAAATCTTAGAAAAACCTTTTGTGCACTCTAGAGGCCACATTAACAGCCTGAAACTTGGTCAGAAAGATTGTCTTGATGGTATCTAGGACCAGTTTGAACTTGGGTCACAAGAGATCAAAAAGTAGGTCACTTGGCCAAATCTTTAAAAAACTTTGTATGCAGTCTAGAGGCCACAGTCTGATTCTCATGAAAGATCATCAGAATGTTTGTCTTAATAATATCTCTGACGAGTTCAAAAGTAGGTCAAGTTGGTCAAAAAGTAGGTTACTTACACTCATGTGTTTTACATCATTTAAACAAGGATTTCTTCAGCTTTATCAAGCGTAGATAACTTTACTCAGAAGGGTCCAAAAAATCCACTCGTCCGCTCGTATTTACGAGTAAGAAATGGATGAGGACGAGTGAAATATCTGTCATGGTCGTCCGGCAGGACGAGTGGTGAATAGAAGATAGTAAAACAAGTTTTTCAGATGAATATTTAACTTACAGGAGACAAAGCGGTCATTCCATTATTGAATAAGCGAAATAAGGGTATTCAAGAAATCAAATTTTGAAACAGAACATAATCATGCTGGTCCCCGCTCCAAATAAAGACCGGTTTCAAGTCAGCCTAATGATATAACCCGGGACCTTTTATTGCAAACAAAAATCTTACAATATGCTTCAGGTAGACCTAATTCAATATTAGGGACTTTGCTAATTATTAAAACGAACGATATTAACATTAACTCAAATACTTTCCCGAAACCAGTTCAAAAAACTGTGTTACTGTGGCTTTATCAATTTCTGTAACTTGATCGGATAACTGGTACCGGTTTTTAAAACCCGGTATTTAAGGTTCGTTGTAAAGTTTTCGTTTCGTCTGAAAAAAAAAAAGCCAAGAAAATAACTATTGTTTTGTGCAATCCACAAGAGCAGTTTCTCTTGCGTTGGCAAAATTCGATTACACCAGTATATTGGAAGGGTTTTTCTCGTCGGATGAGTGAGGATCAAAGCAGGGCAAGTGTTTTTTCAAAGTCACTTGTCCTACAGGACGAGTGCCTTTTCTGGAAATTTTTGGACCCTGCTCAGGTGAGGGCTTTAGGGCCAATGGCCCTCTTATTTACCGTCCCTTTCAGTTATCCCAGTATATGTGGATTACCAGAGCATTGCTTTAACTATCGACAATTTTCTCCAGCAAAATATCAGGCATTCCATCTTTACATTCTAGGAAGAGACTGGTCAAATTTGCGTTGGCACCTGATAGATCACTTCAGAGTAGAGTCAAGTCCCATGAGGAAGTAGAGGTTGATGGAAAGCTAGTGATAGAGATTTCTGCATGAAACCAATACCCAAGAGAAATGCTCACGGATCTCTAGGGGACGTCAGGGTATTTACATATTCATCCATCTCTCTCTTAAATGCTGAGCCCCAGTGGCTCAGTTGGTAGGGCACAGGACTTGAGAACAGAGGGTTGCTGGTTTGATCCCAGGCTTAGCCGATTTCTTTCGAGCATTGATGATAGTTGTTGTGACAGGACTCATTCCTCTCTCACAGCTGACCATTGTTTTGACGATGCTTATGTGGAAAAGTAGCCAGTGGCTTGGAAAGAATATTGTGTGCAGTATTGGTTAAAGAAAACTCCAGGAAAGCAAGGATACTGGCTGCCACGATATAACTGAAATAATGTTGAAAACGGCATTAAACACCATAAATCCATCTCTCTTTAGCGCTTTACCACACAATACTGAGTTTTGAGGACCCTAGGGAAGAAGGTTTTTGAAAACATTGTGGAAAAAGAAGAAAATGCCAGTAACAAGCATTTTCATTTTTATACGCCCGTCGAAGACGGGACATATAATGGGATCACCCATGGCGTACGGGCCGGCGGGCGTCCGTCGGGGCGGGCAGGCGTGCGGTGTCCAGTTTTTTGTCCGGAGCATAACTTTGTCATCTCCAGTCCGATTGACTTGAAACTTGGCATGCGTGTTTGTTGCAATAATACGGAGTGCAGTGCAAAAGAACCATTACTCTACCTCGTGCTGTCTTTGAGTTATTTCCCATTGATCGTCATTTTTACAGCATTTTCTGCTTTTCCGGAGCATAACTTTGTCATCTCCAGTCCGATTGACTTGAAACTTGGCATTTGTGTTTGTTGCAATAATACGGAGTGCAGTGCAAAAGAACCATGACTCTACCTCGTGCTGTCTTTGAGTTATTACCCTTTGGTCGTCATTTTTACAGCATTTTCTGCTTGTCAGGAGCATAATTTTGTCATCTCCAGTCTGACTGACTTGAAACTTGGCATGTGTGTTTGTTGCAATAATACGGAGTGCGATGCGAAAGAACCATAACTCTACCTCATGCTGTCTTTGAGTTATTTCCCTTTGATCGTCATTTTTACAGCATTTTCTGCTTGTCAGGAATATAACTTTGTCATCTCCTGTCCCATTGACTTCAAACTTGGTATTTGTGTTTGTTGCAATAATACAGAGTGCAGTGCGAAAGAAGCATAACTCTACCTCGTGCTGTCTTTGAAGAATTTCCCTTTGTCATTTTTACAGCATTTTTCTGCTTGTCTGGAGCATAACTTTGTCATCTCCAGTCCTATTGACTTGAAACTTGGCATGTGTGTTTGTTGCAATAATACGGAGTGCAGTACGTAAGAACCATAACTCTACCTTGTGCTGTCTTTGAGTTATTTCCGTTTGATCGTCATTTTTACAGCATTTTCTGCTTGTCCGGAACATAACTTTGTCATCTCCAGTCCGATTGACTTGAAACTTGGTATTTGTGTTTGTTGCAATAATACGGAGTGCAGTGCAAAAGAACCATAACTCTACCTCGTGCTGTCTTTGAGGTATTTCCCTTTGTCATTTTTACAGCATTTTCTGCTTGTCCGGAGCATAACTTTGTCATTTCCAGTCCAATTGACTTGAAACTTGGCATGTGTGTTTGTTGCAATAATACAGAGTGCAGTGCAAAAGAACCATAACTCTACCTCGTGCTGTCTTTGAGTTATTACCCTTTGATCGTCATTTTTACAGCATTTTCTGCTTGTCCGGAGCATAACTTTGTCATTTCCAGTCCGATTGACTTGAAACTTGGCATGTGTGTTTGTTGCAATAATACGGAGTGCAGTGTGAAAGAACCATAACTCTAGCTCGTGCTGTCTTTGAGTTATTTCCCTTTGATTGTCATTTTTACAGCATTTTCTGCTTGTCTGGAATATAACTTTGTCATCTCAAGTCAGAGTGACTTCAAACTTGGTATGCATGTTTGTTGCAATATTACAGAGTACAGTGCGCAAGAACAATAACTCTACCTAGTGTGGATTTCGAGTAATTCCACTTTGATTTTCACTTTTACAGTATTTCTTGCTTATCTGGAACGGAACTTTGTCACCTCAAGTCAAATTGACTTGAGACTAGGTAAACATGTTTGTTGCATTACCTGCCCCTTACAATTATTATACCCCCTTGACAACTGGCGGTGGGACAGGCATATCTTGCGACAATTTGCCGCTCTTGTTTCCCACTATGTTTTCTGCCCTTTGAAAGGCAAGTATTATGTTTCGAGTTATTTGACATGTTGCCTGCAAATGCTTTCAATTTGGATAGGTCTAAAATTTTGTTGCCTGGTAAAGAGTTAATGACCCTGAAAAAAGAAAGCTGTGGAGCATTGGGTGAAAAGTAGAAAATAATAATTGTAAAACACAATTATACTTTCATAATTTAACTCTTTACCAAATGACAAAATTTTTGGACTCGACCAAATTGAAAGCATTTGCAGACGACAAAGCAAATATTGTTCAAACGATGCTTTCTGTCTTTGATAGGGTAAGAAAACATTGTGGTAAAAGGAGAAAATGCTGGTTACCATAATTTTTTTCTTTCCTCACAATGTTTTCAAAAGCCATCTTCTTCATGTTTGTTAAAACTCGGGATTATGTGATAAAGGGTTAATGGTCAGAGTCAAATTGTAAGAATATTTATTGTTTTGAGGTAAGAACATTTACCGGTATATGATGCAATCTCATGTTTCAATGAACCTGAAGAACAAAGCATTTGAAAACATCATGGGAAAAGGAGAAAATGCTGACAACTATTCCACCCTTTTAAAGACAAATCTCCTCACTTGAAACACAATTAATTGGCCATCTTCAAGTGCTTCTAATTTGGATAAGTCTAAAATTTGTCTTTAGGGAACATGTTAACTGATAACTGTACATATGGGATGTTCTAGACCCCTTCTGATGACAGCATGTTCAAAACATGGTGGGAAATGGAGCAATCACTGCTTTAAGCTACCATGTAAGTAATTGTCATAGAAATGATTTAGCCTACAGATCTAGGGATGTCCGAGTGTTATTATATATAATTATTTAGAGTAGCTCAATGATCCTTTTTCTCTCTCTCTCTCTCTCTCTCTCTCTCTGTCTCTCTCTCTCTGTGACTTTGCAGCAGAGTCAAGCCCCACAGGTTAGTAACAGCTGATGGAAGAGACACCTGGATGAAGCTACCAAGTGAATACAGCTGTAGGTACCATAGATTGTTACTCAGAGATCTAGTTATGTAAGGTATTCTAAAATCCATTCCCCCACCCTCCCCCTGACAATTTGACCATTTAACGTATTACCAAGCTTAGAAGTTCAGTCAGTAACATACATGGCTTAAAATCCAAAGGGATGTTATATGGGATCCAAGCTTTACCAATTTTTTTACCAAACTGTTTTGCAGGACTGATGATAGCCATTGTTTGCAACAAGATTTTTGTTACCCTCTCTCTGCTGAACATTATTTTGACAATATTGATGTAGGAAAGCAGCCAGTGGCTTGGAAAGAACCTTTTCCAAAGTCCTGGTAAAGGAAACATCTGGGAAAAGGACACTTTTACACATGTAGCTTTCATGAGAATATTGTATTCTATTAATCCTAAGGCAGTTAAGCGCAACTCATTGACCTTTTGCGGACAGTGTGGACCCAAGATCAGACTGCACAGAACGTGCAGTCTGATCTTGGATCTACATTGTCCAATAAGGAGAAAGTTTTATCCTAAAAATGAAATTAATATGGCATCATTGGGGATTTTACTATTGGCTTGAAAGCTTCATTTAAAGTTCTAGTAAAGGCCAAAATATCAAAGCAGGTGTCATAATACATTTAAATTTAAATCATACCATTTAAAAGTATGGAAAACATATTTCGCTGGCAGAAAATAAAATTTTGAAATCAGGCAAAAAGTAAACAAAAGCCACAGCTACCAGACAGGTTTTAACCTAGTTTTGAAATTAATTTCTCTGTCAGCGACTAACATTCAGACAGACCATACAATGACAGATTGTATCTGTATTGTCATCTTCACAATAATTTCCATACTTTTACTTGGTATTATATAACTTCAACTGCATTTAAACACCCGCTTTGTTTAGTTTTGGTATTTATTGTTACTTTTAGTTATAAAGCATGATAAGGGTTAAGTCTCTTTGTCTGTCTGTCTGTCTGTCTGTCTCTCTCTCTCTCTCTCTTGCTCTTATGTTTTACAGCTAGACACACAGGTAAGTAACAACTGATGGAGGAAACACTGGGATGCAGCTACCAAGTGCATACAACTGTAGGTACAACAGATTGTTACTCACAGATCCAGTAATGTAAGCTACTGTTATATTCATTTCCCCAGTTCCTCCCTCTGACAATTTGACCATTTAACCTGTTGTCAAGCCTAGAATTTCAGTCAAGAACACTTATGGCTTACAGTCGAAAGTGATGTTACATGGAATCCAAGCTTGGCCAAACTGTTTCACAGGACTGATGATAGTCATTGCTTGAAACAAGATTCAACCCTGTCTTACTGCTGAACATTGGTTTGATTATGTATATGTAGGAAAGCAGCCAGTGGCTTGGACAGAATGTTTTACAAAATACTGGTATCAAAAACCCCTGGGAATAATACCACTTGCTGAAAGACATACTTACTTGTATAATGGCGTCATGGAAAAAAATTAATATCTCTAGATGTCTGGCTGTCTCTCTCTGTGTCTCTCTTCTTTGTCTGTCTGTCCCTATCTGTATTTTTACAGCAGATTCAAATCCCACAGGTAAGTAACAGGTGATAGAAGAGACACCTGGATGAAGCAAGGAAGTACAAGTGAATACACTTGTATGTACCATAGACTGTTCTTTGTGGTCCAGTTATGTAAGGTTGTTTCGTATTTACTCCCCCAACACTTACCTCCTTCCTAGTGACAGTTTTTCCATTTTGCAAAGCCCAGAAGTTCAATCAATAACATGCCAAGTTTACAGCTGAAAGAGATTTTACATGAAATCTAATCTTGACCAAACTATTTCACTAGTCTGACGATAGCCATTGCTTGAAACGAGGTTTATACCTGACTGACTACTGGACATCATTTTGATAATGTTAATGTATAAAAGCAGCCAGTGGCTTGGAGAGAATCTTGTGCAAAGTACTGGTATCAAAAACCAAAGGGAAAAGAACTACTTACTTTATGACATATCTGTATAAATCTACCATGGAAATATTATATACCCTTGAGTCTCTCTCTCTCTCTCATCTGTCTCTCTGTCTCTGTCTCTCTCTCTCTCTCTCTTTCTCCTTTTATAGCAAGTCTCTCAGGTAGGTTACAGCTGATGGAAGAGACACCTGGATGAAGCTACCAAGGAAAAACACATGTCTGTCCCATAGATTGTCACTCGGAGGTCAAGTAGTGTAAGTTAATTTTATATTCATCCCCTTCCCCCCTCCCTCACTGTGACAAGTTGACCCTATATCCCAAAGCTAAAACCAGAGTTCAGTAAATAACATACACAGCTTACAATCCAAAAAGGGAGTTCATTGAATCCAAGCTTTGCCCTACTGTTTTACTGGACTAATGATAATCATTGCCCACAACAGGATTCATTCCTGTGCTCTCTGCTGAACACTGTTTTGATAATGTAGATGTAGGAAAGAAGCTAGTGGCTTGGAAAAAATATTATGCAGGGTACTGGTAAAAGAAACCTCGGAGATAAAAAACCAGTTCCTTGAAGACATAAATGTATAAAGCCATCACTGGAATGTTTTACCACATACCCTTGAGTGTTTGTTTTCTATCTCTCTCTCTCGCGTATATTTTACAGTTAGACACAAAGGCAAGTAACAGCTAATAGAAGAGACTCCTGGATGAAGCCACCAAGTGGATACGCCTATCTGTTCCATAGATTGTTGCTCAGACGTCCAATCATGTAAGATATTTTTATAGTCATCCCTTCCGTGTCTCCCTGTGACAATTTGACAATACTCCAATGCCAAGACCAGGAGTTCAGTCAGTTGCGAAAGCTGCTTACAACCCAAAGGGATATGACATGGAATCCCAGCTTGGCCAAACTGTTTTACTGGACTGATGACAGTCATTGTGTGCAACATGGTTAATTCCCAGCACTCTGGAAATAATTGTTATTACAACATTTATGTAAGAAGCAGCCAGTGGCTTGGAAATACCTTTTGCAAAGGTCCTAGTAAAAGAAACGTCTGAGAAAAGGACTACTTGTTTGAAGACATACACCTATGATACTATCGCTAAAATATTGTACACCATTTACTCTCTCTCTCTCTCTCTCTGTCTCTCTCCCTCTCTGTCTCTCTCTTTCCTTCCCATATTTTACAGCAGGACAACAAGGTAAGTAACAGCTGATAAAAAAGACACCTGGATGATGCCACCAAGTAAATACACCTGTCATTATCACAGATTGTTGCTCAGAGGTTCTGTTTTGTAAGTTATTCTTATATTCATTCCCCCTCCCTCCCTGTGATAATCTTGACCTAAACCAAGACGTTAAACCCAGATGTTTATTCGGTGACAAACACAGCTTACAATCCAAATGGATGCTACATGGAATTAGAGCTTGGAAAAAACTGTTTTACTTGACCGATTCAAGTCATTGCTTTGAAAAGATTTATTCCCCTCCTTCCCTGTGATAATCTTGACCTAAACCCAGATGTCAAACCCAGATGTTTATTCAGAGGTCAAGTGATGTAAGTAAATTTTATATCGATTCCCTTCCCCCCTCCCTCACTGTGACAAGTTGACCCTATATCCCAAAGCTAAACCCAGAAGTTCAGTAAATAACATATACAGCTTACAATCCAAAGAGATGGTACATGGAATCAAATCTTGGCCTTACTTTTTTACCGGACTTATGACAGTCATTGCCCAAAACAGGATTCATTCCTGTGTTCTCTGCTGAACATTTTTTGACAATGTATATGTATGAAAGAAGCTAGTGTCATGGAAAGAATATTATGCCGGGTACTGGTAAAAGAAACCTCGGAGATAAAAAAACCAGTTCCTTGAAGACATAACTGTATAGAGCCACCACTGGATATTTTATTCCATACCCTTGAGTGTTTGTTTTCGTTCTCTCTGTCTGTCTGTCTCTCTCTCTCTCTCTCTGTGTCTCTCTCTGTCGCATATTTTACAGTAAAACACACAGTAAAGTAACAGCTGATGGAAGAGACACCTGGATGAAGCCACCCAGTGGAAACGTCTATCCCATCCATAGATTGTTGCTCAGAGGTCCAAACATGTAAGTAATTTTTATATTCATCCCGTCTGTCTCTCCCTGTGACAATTTGACAATATACTCTAGACAATGCCAAGACCAGGAGTTCTGTCAATCCCATACACTACTTACAACCCAAAGGGATATTGCATGGAATAACATTTATGTAGGAAAGCAGCCAGTGGCTTGGAAATACCTTTTGCAAGGTACTAGTGAAAGAAACCTCTGAGAAAAGGACCAATTGCTGGAAGACATACACCTATGATGCTATCACTAAAATATTGTATACCATTTACTCTCTTTCTCTCTCTCTCTCTCTTTCCCTCCCATATTTTACAGCAGGACAACAAGGTAAGTAACAGCTGATGAAAAAGACACCTGGATGATGCCACCAAGTGAATACACCGGTCACTATTATAGATTGTTGCTCAGAGGTCCTATTTTGTAAGTTATTCTTACATTCACCCCCCTCCCTCCCTGTAATAATCTTGACCTAAACACAGATGTCAAACCCAGAAGTTTATTCAGTGACAAACACAGCTTACAATCCAAAGGGATGCTACATGGAATTAGAGCTGGGAAAAAACTGTTTTACTTGACCGATTCAAGTCATTGCTTTGAAAAGATTTATTCCCCTCGTTCCCTGTGATTATCTTGACCTAAACCCAGATGTCAAACCCAGATGTTTATTCAGTGACAAACACAGCGTACAATTAAAGGAATTCTACATGGAATTAGAGCTTGGAAAAACTGTTTTACTTGACCGATTCAAGTCATTGCTTTGAAAAGATTTATTCCCCTCGTTCCCTGTGATTATCTTGACCTAAACCCAGATGTCAAACCCAGATGTTTATTCAGTGACAAACACAGCGTACAATTCAAAGGAATGCTACATGGAATTAGAGCTTGGAAAAACTGTTTTACTTGACCGATTCAAAACATTTTGCTTTGAAAAGATTTATTACCCTCTCTCTGCTGAATATTGTTTCGATAGAATGTATGTGGGAAAGCAGCCAGCGGTTTTAAAAGTCATGGTAAAAGACACCTCAAGGAAAAGGACCATTTGGTTGAAGAAATACCCTTATATAGCTATCATGGGAATCATGTAAACAGTTTACTTTCTCTCTCTCTCTCTCTCTCTCTCTCTCTCTCTCTCTCTTTCTCTGGCTCACACGTTTTACAGCAGGTAAGTAACAACTGATGAAGGAAACATCTGGATGCAGCTACCAAGTGATTACACCTATAGGTACCACAGATTGTTACTTACAAATCCAGTCATGTAAGCTACTGTTATATTCATTTCTCCAGTTCCTCCCTCCCTCTGACAATTTGACCATTTAACCTGTTACCAAGCCTAGAATTTCAGTCAAGAACATTCATGGCTTACAGCCGAAAAGGATGTAACATGGAATCCAAGCTTGGCCAAACTGTTTCACAGGACTAATGATAGTCATTGCTTGAAACAAGATTCAACCCTGTCTTACTACTGATTATTGGTTTGATTATGTACATGTAGGAAAGCAGCTAGTAGCTTGGAGAGAATGTTTTTCAAAATACTGGTATCAGAAACCTCTGGGAATAATACCACTTGCTTAAAGACATACTTACCTGTATAGTGCCGTCATCGAAAAAAAATTAATATCTCTAGATGTCTGGCAGTCTCTCTCTCTGTCTCTCTGTCCCTGTCTGTTTTTATAGCAGATTCAAATCCCACAGGTAAGTAACAGGTGATAGAAGAGACACCTGGATGAAGCTAGGAAGTACAAGTGAATACACCTGTATGAACCATAGACTGTTCTTTGTTGTCCAGTCATGTAAGGTAGTTTCGTATTTACTCTCTCAACACTTACCTCCTTCCTACTGACAGTTTTTCCATTTTGCAAAGCCCAGAAGTTCAATGAAGAGCATACCCAGCTTACAACTGAAAGGGATTTTACATGAAATCTAATCTTGACCGAACTATTTCACTAGTCTGATGATAGTCATTGCTTGAAACGAGGTTTATACCTGTCTGGGTACTGGACATCATTTTGACAATGTAAATGTATGAATGCAGCCAGTGGCCTGGAGAGAATCTTGTGCAAAGTACTGGTATTAAAAACCAAAGGGAAAAGAACCACTTACTTTATGACATATCTGTTTAAATCTACCATGGAAATATTATATACCCTTCACTCTCTCTCTCTCTCTTTCTCTCTGTCTCTGTTTCTCTCTTTCTCCTTTTATAGCAAGTCTCTCAGGTGGGTAACAGCTGATGGAAGAGACACCTGGATGAAGCTACCAAGGAAATACACATGTCTGTCCCATAGATTGTCACTCGGAGGTCAAGTCATGTAAGTTAATTTTACATTCATCCCCTTCCACCCTCCCTGACTGTGACAAGTTGACCCTATAACCCAAAGCTAAACCCAGAAGTTCAGTAAATAACATACACAGCTTACAATCCAAAAAGGTAATCATGGAATCCAAGCTTGGCCCAACTGTTTTACTGGACTAATGATAATCATTGCCCACAACAGGATTCATTCCCTTGTTCTCTGCTGAACATTGTTTTGACACTATATGTAGGAAAGAAGCTAGTGGCTTGGAAAGAATATTATGCCAGGTACTGGTAAAAGAAACCTCAGAGATAAAAAACCAGTTCCTTGAAGACATAACTGTATAAAGCCATCATTGGAATGTTTTACCACATACCCTTGAGTGTTTGTTTTCTCTCTCTCGCGTATACTTTACAGTAAGTTGATTGTTGATTGTATAGTGTTTAACGCCGTTTTCAACATTATTTCAGTTATGTCGCGGTAGCCAGTGCACTTATCCATGCGTTCCTGCAGTCTCTTTTACCAGTTTTACAGTAAGACACAGAGGTAAGTAACAGCTGATAGAAGAGACACCTGGATGAAGCTACCAAGGAAATACACATGTCTGTCCCATAGATTGTCACTCAGAGGTCAAGTAATGTAAGTTAATTTTATATTCATTGCCTTCTTCCCTCCCTCCCTCACTGTGACAAGTTGACCGTACATATCCCAAAGCTAAACCCAGAAGTTCAGTAAAAAACACACAGCTTGCAATCCAAAGGCTGATGGTACATGGAATCCAAGCTTGGCCTTACTGTTTTACTGGACTTATGACAGTCATTGCCAAAAACAAGTTTCATTCCCGTGTTCTCTGCTGAACATTTTTTGACAATGTATATGTAGGAAAGAAGCTAGTGGCTTGGAAAGAATATTATGCCGGGTACTGGTAAAAGAAACCTCAGAGATAAAAAACCAGTTCCTTGAAGATATAACTGTGTAAAGCCACCACTGGATATTTTACTTCATACCCTTGAGTGTTTGTTTTCTATCTCTCTCTCTCTGTTGCATATTTTACAATAAAACACACAGGTAAGTAACAGCTGATGGAAGAGACACCTGGATGAAGCCACCAAGTGGATACTCCTATCTGTTCCATAGATTGTTGCTCAGAGGTCCAATCATGTAAGTAATTTTTATATTCATCCCGTCCATCTCTCCCCGTGACAATTTGACAATATACTCCAATGCCAAAGCCAATAAGTCCAATACACTGCTTACAACCCAAAGGGATATTATATGGAATCCCAGCTTGGCCAAAATGTTTTACTGGGCTGATGATAGTCATTGTGTGCAACATGATTCATTCCCAGCACTCTGGAAATAATTGTTATTACAACATTTATGTAGGAAAGCAGCCAGTGGCTTGGAAATACCTTTTGCAAGGTCCTAGTAAAAGAAACCTCTGAGAAAAGGACCACTTGCTTGAAGACATACACCTATGATGCTATCACTAAAATATTGTATACCATCAACTTTATCTCTCTGTCTGTCTCTCTCTCTCTGTTTCTTTCTCTTTCTATTCCAAATTTTAACTCAGGAGAACAAGGTAGGTCACAGCTGATGAAAAAGACACCTGAATGATGCAGCCAAGTGAATACACCAGTCACTACCATAGATTGTTGCTCAGAGTTCCTGTTATGTAAGTTATTCGTATATTCATCCCCCTCCCTCCCAATGATAATTTTGACCTAAACACAGATGTCAAACCCAGATGTTTATTCAGTGACAAACACAGCTTACAATCCAAAGGGATGCTACATGGAATTAGAGCTTGGAAAAAACTGTTTTACTTGACTGATTCAAGTCATTGCTTCAAAAAAGATTTATTCCCCTCCTTCCCTGTGATAATTTGACCTAAATCAAGATGTCAGACCCAGATGTTTATTCTGTGACAAACATAGCTTACAATCCAAATGGATGCTACATGGAATTAGAGCTTGGAAAAACTGTTTTACTTGACCGATTCAAGTCATTGCTTTGAAAAGATTTATTCCCCTCTCTCTGCTGAATATTGTTTCGATAAAATGTATGTGGGAAAGCAGCCAGCGGTTTTCAAAGTCATGGTAAAAGACACCTCAGGGAAAAAGACCATTTGGTTGAAGACATACCGTTGTATAGCTATCATGGGAATCATGTAAACAGTTTACTCTGTTTCTGTCTCTCGCTCTCTCAGTCTCTGTATTTCTCTCTCTCTCTTGCTCACATGTTTTACAGCTAGACACACAGGTAAGTAACAACTGATGAAGGAAACATCTGGATACAGCTATCAAGTGATTACAACTGTAGGTACCACAGATTGTTACTTACAAATCCAGTCATGTAAGCTACTGTTATATTCATTTCCCCATTCCCTCCCTCCCTCTAACAATTTGACGATGTAACCTGTTACCATGCCTAGAATTTCAGTCAAGAACATTCATGGCTTACAGCCGAAAAGGATGTAACATGGAATCCAAGCTTGGCCTAAATGTTTCACAGGACTAATGATAGTCATTGCTTGAAACAAGATTCAACCCTGTCTTACTACTGAACACTGGTTTGATTATTTATATGTAGGAAAGCGGCTAGTAGCTTGGAGAGGATGTTTTACAAAATACTGGTATCAAAAACCCCTGGGAATAATACCACTTGCTGAAAGACATACTTACCTGTATAGTGGCGTCATGGAAAAAAAATAATATCTCTAGATGTCTGGCTGTCT
The DNA here is from genome assembly GCA_946811185.2 of Hippopus hippopus. Taxonomy (NCBI): domain Eukaryota; kingdom Metazoa; phylum Mollusca; class Bivalvia; order Cardiida; family Cardiidae; genus Hippopus; species Hippopus hippopus. Next base: position 6,710,386 of record OX328102.1, on the reverse strand, counting down.
CTCTCTGTGTCTCTCTTCTTTGTCTGTCTGTCCCTATCTGTATTTTTACAGCAGATTCAAATCCCACAGGTAAGTAACAGGTGATAGAAGAGACACCTGGATGAAGCTAGGAAGTACAAGTGAATACACTTGTATGTACCATAGACTGTTCTTTGTGGTCCAGTCATGTAAGGTTGTTTCGTATTTACTCCCCCAACACCTGCCTCCTTCCTAGTGACAGTTTTTCCATTTTGCAAAGCCAAGAAGTTCAATCAATAGCATACCAAGTTTACAACTGAAAGGGATTTTATATGAAATCTAATCTTGACCAAACTATTTCACTAGTCTGACGATAGCCATTGCTTGAAACGAGGTTTATACCTGACTGACTACTGGACATCATTTTGACAATGTAAATGTATGAATGCAGCCAGTGGCTTGGAGAGAATCTTGTGCAAAGTACTGGTATCAAAAACCAAAGGGAAAAGAACTACTTACTTTATGACATATCTGTATAAATCTACCATGGAAATAATATATACCCTTGAGTCTCTCTTTCTTATCTGTCTCTCTGTCTCTCTCTCTGTCTTTGTCTCTCTCTCTCTCTCTCTCTCTCTGTCTTTCTCCTTTTGTAGCAAGTCTCTCAGGTGGGTAACAGCTGATGGAAGAGACACCTGGATGAAGCTACCAAGGAAATACACATGTCTGTCCCATAGATTGTCACTCGGAGGTCAAGTCATGTAAGTTAATTTTACATTCATCCCCTTCCTCCCTCCCTCACTGTGACAAGTTGACCCTATATCCCAAAGCTAAACCCAGAAGTTCAGTAAATAACATACACAGCTTACAATCCAAAAAGGGAGTTCATGGAATCCAAGCTTGGCCCTACTGTTTTACGGGACTAATGATAATCATTGCCCACAACAGGATTCATTCCCCATGCTCTCTGCTGAACATTGTTTTGACAGTGTATATGTAGGAAAGAAGCTAGTGGCTTGGAAAAAATATTATGCCAGGTACTGGTAAAAGAAACCTCAGAGATAAAAAACCAGTTCCTTGAAGACATACACCTATGATGCTATCGCTAAAATATTGTATACCATTTACTCTCTCTCTGTCTGTCTGTCTGTCTCTCTCTCTCTTTCCCTCCCATATTTTACAGCAGGACAACAAGGTAAGTAACAGCTGATGAAAAAGACACCTGGATTATGCCACTAAGTGAATACACCGGTCACTACCATAGATTGTTGCTCAGAGGTCCTGTTTTGTAAGTGATTCTTACATTCACCCCCCTTCCCTCCCTGTTATGATCTTGACCTAAACCAAGACGTTAAACCCAGATGTTTAATCAGTGACAAACACAGCTTTCAATCAAAAGGGATGCTACATGGAATTAGAGCTTGGAAAAACTGTTTTTACTTGACCGATTCAAGTCACTGCTTTGAAAAGATTTATTCCCCTGTCTTTTCTGAATATTGATTCGATAGAATGCATGTGGGAAAGCAGCCAGTGGTTTTCAAAGTCATGGTAAAAGACACCTCAGGGAAAAGGACCATTTGGTTGAAGACATACCGTTATATAGGTATCATGGGAATCATGTAAACAGTTTACTCTGTTTCTGTCTCTGTCTCTCTCTGTCTGTCTCTGTCTCTTTCTCTCTCTCTCTTGCTCACATGTTTTACAGATAGACACACAGGTAAGTAACAACTGATGGAGGAAACATCTGGATGCAGCTACCAAGTGATTACAACTGTAGGTACCACAGATTGTTACTTACAAATCCAGTCATGTAAGCTACTGTTATATTCATTTCCCCATTCCCTCCCTCCCTCTGACAATTTGACCATTTAACCTGTTACCAAGCCTAGAATTTCAGTCAAGAACATTCATGGCTTACAGCCGAAAAGGATGTAACATGGAATCCAAGCTTGGCCTAAATGTTTCACAGGACTAATGATAGTCATTGCTTGAAACAAGATTCAACCCTGTCTTACTACTGAACATTGGTTTGATTATGTATATGTAGGAAAGCAGCTAGTAGCTTGGAGAGAATGTTTTACAAAATACTGGTATCAGAAACCTCTGGGAATAATACCACTTGCTGAAAGACATACTTACCTGTATATTGCCGTCATGGAAAAAAATCAATATCTCTAGATGTCTGACTGTCTCTCTCTCTGTCTCTCTTTTTGTCTGTCTGTCCCTGTCTGTGTTTTTACAGCAGATTCAAATCCCACAGGTAAGTAACAGGTGATGGAAGAGACACCTGGATGAAGCTAGGAAGTACAAGTGAATACACCTGTATGAACCATAGACTGTTCTTTGTTGTCCAGTCATGTAAGGTAGTTTCGTATTTACTCTCTCAACACTTACCTCCTTCCTACTGACAGTTTTTCCATTTTGCAAAGCCCAGAAGTTCAATGAAGAGCATACCCAGCTTACAACTGAAAGGGATTTTACATGAAATCTAATCTTGACCAAACTATTTCACTAGTCTGACGATAGCCATTGCTTGAAACGAGGTTTATACCTGACTGACTACTGGACATCATTTTGATAATGTAAATGTATGAATGCAGCCAGTGGCTTGGAGAGAATCTTGTGCAAAGTACTGGTATCAAAAACCAAAGGGAAAAGAACTACTTACTTTATGACATATCTGTATAAATCTACCATGGAAATATTATATACCCTTGAGTCTCTCTCTCTCTCATCTCTCTCTCTTTCTCTCTCTCTCTCTCTCTCTTTCTCTTTCTCCTTTTATAGCAAGTCTCTCAGGTGGGTAACAGCTGATGGAAGAGACACCTGGATGAAGCTACCAAGGAAAAACACATGTCTGTCCCATAGATTGTCACTCGGAGGTCAAATCATGTAAGTTAATTTTACATTCATCCCCTTCCTCCCTCCCTCACTGTGACAAGTTGACCCTATATCCCAAAGCTAAACCCAGAAGTTCAGTAAATAACATACACAGCTTACAATCCAAAAAGGGAGTTCATGGAATCCAAGCTTGGCCCTACTGTTTTACTGGACTAATGATAATCATTGCCCACAACAGGATTCATTCCCCATGCTCTCTGCTGAACATTGTTTTGACAGTGTATATGTAGGAAAGAAGCTAGTGGCTTGGAAAAAATATTATGCCAGGTACTGGTAAAAGAAACCTCGGAGATAAAAAACCAGTTCCTTGAAGACATAAATGTATAAAGCCATCATTGGAATGTTTAACCACATACCCTTGAGTGTTTGTTTTCTATCTCTCTCTCTCTCTCTCTCTCTCTCTCTCTGTCTCGCGTATATTTTACAGTAAGACACAGAGTAAGTGGCAGCTGATAGAAGAGACACCTGGATGAAGCCACCCAGCGAATACGCCTATCTGTTCCATAGATTGTTGCTCAGAGGTCCAATCATGTAAGATATTTTTATAGCCATCCCTTCCGTGTCTCCCTGTGACAATTTGACAATACTCCAACGCCAATACCAGGAGTTCAGTCAGTCGCATAAGCTGCTTACAACCCAAAGGGATATGACATGGAATCCCAGCTTGGCCAAACTGTTTTACTGGACTGATGATAGTCATTGTGTGCAACATGGTTAATTCCCAGCACTCTGGAAATAATTGTTATTACAACATTTATGTAGGAAAACAGCCAGTGGCTTGGAAATACCTTTTGCAAGGTACTAGTAAAAGAAACCTCTGAGAAAAGGACCACTTGCTTGAAGACATACACCTATGATGCTATCGCTAAAATATTGTATACCATGATAAAAAAGACACCTGGATGATGCCACCAAGTAAATACACCTGTCATTACCACAGATTGTTGCTCAGAGGTCCTGTTTTGTAAGTTATTCTTATATTCATCCCCCCTCCCTGTGATAATCTTGACCTAAACAAAGACGTCAAACCCAGATGTTTATTCAGTGACAAACACAGCTTACAATCCAAAGGGATGCTACATGGAATTAGAGCTTGGAAAAAACTGTTTTACTTGACCGATTCAAGTCATTGCTTTGAAAAGATTTATTCCCCTCCTTCCCTGTGATAATCTTGACCTAAACCCAGATGTCAAACCCAGATGTTTATTCAGAGGTCAAGTGATGTAAGTAAATTTTATATCGATTCCCTTCCCCCCTCCCTCACTGTGACAAGTTGACCCTATATCCCAAAGCTAAACCCAGAAGTTCAGTAAATAACATATACAGCTTACAATCCAAAGAGATGGTACATGGAATCAAATCTTGGCCTTACTTTTTTACCGGACTTATGACAGTCATTGCCCAAAACAGGATTCATTCCTGTGTTCTCTGCTGAACATTTTTTGACAATGTATATGTAGGAAAGAAGCTAGTGTCTTGGAAAGAATATTATGCCGGGTACTGGTAAAAGAAACCTCGGAGATAAAAAAACCAGTTCCTTGAAGACATAACTGTATAGAGCCACCACTGGATATTTTATTTCATACCCTTGAGTGTTTGTTTTCGTTCTCTCTGTCTGTCTGTCTGTCTGTCTCTCTCTCTCTCTCTGTGTCTCTCTCTCTCGCATATTTTACAGTAAAACACACAGTAAAGTAACAGCTGATGGAAGAGACACCTGGATGAAGCCACCCAGTGGAAACGTCTATCCCATCCATAGATTGTTGCTCAGAGGTCCAAACATGTAAGTAATTTTTATATTCATCCCGTCTGTCTCTCCCTGTGACAATTTGACAATATACTCTAGACAATGCCAAGACCAGGAGTTCTGTCAATCCCATACACTACTTACAACCCAAAGGGATATTGCATGGAATAACATTTATGTAGGAAAGCAGCCAGTGGCTTGGAAATACCTTTTGCAAGGTACTAGTGAAAGAAACCTCTGAGAAAAGGACCAATTGCTGGAAGACATACACCTATGATGCTATCACTAAAATATTGTATACCATTTACTCTCTCTCTCTCTCTCTCTCTCTTTCCCTCCCATATTTTACAGCAGGACAACAAGGTAAGTAACAGCTGATGAAAAAGACACCTGGATGATGCCACCAAGTGAATACACCGGTCACTATTATAGATTGTTGCTCAGAGGTCCTATTTTGTAAGTTATTCTTACATTCACCCCCCTCCCTCCCTGTAATAATCTTGACCTAAACACAGATGTCAAACCCAGATGTTTATTCAGTGACAAACACAGCTTACAATCCAAAGGGATGCTACATGGAATTAGAGCTGGGAAAAAACTGTTTTACTTGACCGATTCAAGTCATTGCTTTGAAAAGATTTATTACCCTCTCTCTGCTGAATATTGTTTCGATAGAATGTATGTGGGAAAGCAGCCAGCGGTTTTCAAAGTCATGGTAAAAGACACCTCAAGGAAAAGGACCATTTGGTTGAAGAAATACCCTTATATAGCTATCATGGGAATCATGTAAACAGTTTACTTTCTCTCTCTCTCTCTCTCTCTCTCTCTCTGGCTCACACGTTTTACAGCAGGTAAGTAACAACTGATGAAGGAAACATCTGGATGCAGCTACCAAGTGATTACACCTATAGGTACCACAGATTGTTACTTACAAATCCAGTCATGTAAGCTACTGTTATATTCATTTCTCCAGTTCCTCCCTCCCTCTGACAATTTGACCATTTAACCTGTTACCAAGCCTAGAATTTCAGTCAAGAACATTCATGGCTTACAGCCGAAAAGGATGTAACATGGAATCCAAGCTTGGCCAAACTGTTTCACAGGACTAATGATGGTCATTGCTTGAAACAAGATTCAACCCTGTCTTACTACTGATTATTGGTTTGATTATGTACATGTAGGAAAGCAGCTAGTAGCTTGGACAGAATGTTTTTCAAAATACTGGTATCAGAAACCTCTGGGAATAATACCACTTGCTGAAAGACATACTTACCTGTATAGTGCCGTCATCGAAAAAAAATAAATATCTCTAGATGTCTGGCAGTCTCTCTCTCTGTCTCTCTGTCCCTGTCTGTGTTTTTATAGCAGATTCAAATCCCACAGGTAAGTAACAGGTGATAGAAGAGACATCTGGATGAAGCTAGGAAGTACAAGTGAATACACCTGTATGAACCATAGACTGTTCTTTGTTGTCCAGTCATGTAAGGTAGTTTCGTATTTACTCTCTCAACACTTACCTCCTTCCTACTGACAGTTTTTCCATTTTGCAAAGCCCAGAAGTTCAATGAAGAGCATACCCAGCTTACAACTGAAAGGGATTTTACATGAAATCTAATCTTGACCAAACTATTTCACTAGTCTGATGATAGTCATTGCTTGAAACGAGGTTTATACCTGTCTGGGTACTGGACATCATTTTGACAATGTAAATGTATGAATGCAGCCAGTGGCCTGGAGAGAATCTTGTGCAAAGTACTGGTATTAAAAACCAAAGGGAAAAGAACCACTTACTTTATGACATATCTGTTTAAATCTACCATGGAAATATTATATACCCTTCACTCTCTCTCTCTCTTTCTCTCTGTCTCTGTTTCTCTCTTTCTCCTTTTATAGCAAGTCTCTCAGGTATGTAACAGCTGATGGAAGAGACACCTGGATGAAGCTACCAAGGAAATACACATGTCTGTCCCATAGATTGTCACTCGGAGGTCAAATCATGTAAGTTAATTTTACATTCATCCCCTTCCTCCCTCCCTGACTGTGACAAGTTGACCCTATAACCCAAAGCTAAACCCAGAAGTTCAGTAAATAACATACACAGCTTACAATCCAAAAAGGTAATCATGGAATCCAAGCTTGGCCCAACTGTTTTACTGGACTAATGATAATCATTGCCCACAACAGGATTCATTCCCTTGTTCTCTGCTGAACATTGTTTTGACACTATATGTAGGAACAAAGCTAGTGGCTTGGAAAGAATATTATGCCAGGTTCTGGTAAAAGAAACCTCAGAGATAAAAAACCAGTTCCTTGAAGACATAACTGTATAAAGCCATCATTGGAATGTTTTACCACATACCCTTGAGTGCTTGTTTTCTCTCTCTCGCGTATACTTTACAGTAAGTTGATTGTTGATTGTATAGTGTTTAACGCCTTTTTCAACATTATTTCAGTTATGTCGCGGTAGCCAGTGCACCTATCCATGCGTTCCTGCAGTCTCTTTTACCAGTTTTACAGTAAGACACAGAGGTAAGTAACAGCTGATAGAAGAGACACCTGGATGAAGCTACCAAGGAAATACACATGTCTGTCCCATAGATTGTCACTCAGAGGTCAAGTAATGTAATTTAATTTTATATTCATTGCCTTCTTCCCTCCCTCCCTCACTGTGACAAGTTGACCGTACATATCCCAAAGCTAAACCCAGAAGTTCAGTAAAAAACACACAGCTTGCAATCCAAAGGCTGATGGTACATGGAATCCAAGCTTGGCCTTACTGTTTTACTGGACTTATGACAGTCATTGCCAAAAACAAGTTTCATTCCCGTGTTCTCTGCTGAACATTTTTTGACAATGTATATGTAGGAAAGAAGCTAGTGGCTTGGAAAGAATATTATGCCAGGTACTGGTAAAAGAAACCTCAGAGATAAAAAACCAGTTCCTTGAAGATATAACTGTGTAAAGCCACCACTGGATATTTTACTTCATACCCTTGAGTGTTTGTTTTCTATCTCTCTCTCTCTGTTGCATATTTTACAATAAAACACACAGGTAAGTAACAGCTGATGGAAGAGACACCTGGATGAAGCCACCAAGTGGATACTCCTATCTGTTCCATAGATTGTTGCTCAGAGGTCCAATCATGTAAGTAATTTTTATATTCATCCCGTCCATCTCTCCCCGTGACAATTTGACAATATACTCCAATGCCAAAGCCAATAAGTCCAATACACTGCTTACAACCCAAAGGGATACTATATGGAATCCCAGCTTGGCCAAAATGTTTTACTGGGCTGATGATAGTCATTGTGTGCAACATGATTCATTCCCAGCACTCTGGAAATAATTGTTATTACAACATTTATGTAGGAAAGCAGCCAGTGGCTTGGAAATACCTTTTGCAAGGTCCTAGTAAAAGAAACCTCTGAGAAAAGGACCACTTGCTTGAAGACATACACCTATGATGCTATCACTAAAATATTGTATACCATCAACTTTATCTCTCTGTCTATCTCTCTCTCTCTGTCTCTTTCTCTTTCTATTCCAAATTTTAACTCAGGAGAACAAGGTAGGTCACAGCTGATGAAAAAGACACCTGAATGATGCAGCCAAGTGAATACACCAGTCACTACCATAGATTGTTGCTCAGAGTTCCTGTTATGTAAGTTATTCGTATATTCATCCCCCTCCCTCCCAATGATAATTTTGACCTAAACACAGATGTCAAACCCAGATGTTTATTCAGTGACAAACACAGCTTACAATCCAAAGGGATGCTACATGGAATTAGAGCTTGGAAAAAACTGTTTTACTTGACTGATTCAAGTCATTGCTTCAAAAAAGATTTATTCCCCTCCGTCCCTGTGATAATTTGACCTAAATCCAGATGTCAAACCCAGACGTTTATTCTGTGACAAACATAGCTTACAATCCAAATGGATGCTACATGGAATTAGAGCTTGGAAAAACTGTTTTACTTGACCGATTCAAGTCATTGCTTTGAAAAGATTTATTCCCCTCTCTCTGCTGAATATCGTTTCGATAAAATGTATGTGGGAAAGCAGCCAGCGGGTTTCAAAGTCATGGTAAAAGACACCTCAGGGAAAAGGACCATTTGGTTGAAGACATACCGTTGTATAGCTATCATGGGAATCATGTAAACAGTTTACTCTGTTTCTGTCTCTCGCTCTCTCAGTCTCTGTATTTCTCTCTCTCTCTTGCTCACATGTTTTACAGCTAGACACACAGGTAAGTAACAACTGATGAAGGAAACATCTGGATACAGCTATCAAGTGATTACAACTGTAGGTACCACAGATTGTTACTTACAATCCAGTCATGTAAGCTACTGTTATATTCATTTCCCCATTCCCTCCCTCCCTCTAACAATTTGACGATGTAACCTGTTACCATGCCTAGAATTTCAGTCAAGAACATTCATGGCTTACAGCCGAAAAGGATGTAACATGGAATCCAAGCTTGGCCTAAATGTTTCACAGGACTAATGATAGTCATTGCTTGAAACAAGATTCAACCCTGTCTTACTACTGAACACTGGTTTGATTATTTATATGTAGGAAAGCGGCCAGTAGCTTGGAGAGGATGTTTTACAAAATACTTGTATCAAAAACCCCTGGGAATAATACCACTTGCTGAAAGACATACTTACCTGTATAGTGGCGTCATGGAAAAAAAATAATATCTCTAGATGTCTGACTGTCTCTCTCTGTGTCTCTCTTCTTTGTCTGTCTGTCCCTATCTGTATTTTTACAGCAGATTCAAATCCCACAGGTAAGTAACAGGTGATAGAAGAGACACCTGGATGAAGCTAGGAAGTACAAGTGAATACACTTGTATGTACCATAGACTGTTCTTTGTGGTCCAGTCATGTAAGGTTGTTTCGTATTTACTCCCCCAACACCTGCCTCCTTCCTAGTGACAGTTTTTCCATTTTGCAAAGCCCAGAAGTTCAATCAATAGCATAACAAGTTTACAACTGAAAGGGATTTTATATGAAATCTAATCTTGACCAAACTATTTCACTAGTCTGATGATAGCCATTGCTTGAAACGAGGTTTATACCTGACTGACTACTGGACATCATTTTGACAATGTAAATGTATGAATGCAGCCAGTGGCTTGGAGAGAATCTTGTGCAAAGTACTGGTATCAAAAACCAAAGGGAAAAGAACTACTTACTTTATGACATATCTGTATAAATCTACCATGGAAATATTATATACCCTTGAGTCTCTCTTTCTCATCTGTCTCTCTGTCTCTCTCTCTGTCTTTGTCTCTCTCTCTCTCTCTCTCTCTCTGTCTTTCTCCTTTTATAGCAAGTCTCTCAGGTGGGTAACAGCTGATGGAAGAGACACCTGGATGAAGCTACCAAGGAAAAACACATGTCTGTCCCATAGATTGTCACTCGGAGGTCAAGTCATGTAAGTTAATTTTACATTCATCCCCTCCCTCACTGTGACAAGTTGACCCTATATCCCAAAGCTAAACCCAGAAGTTCAGTAAATAACATACACAGCTTACAATCCAAAAAGGGAGTTCATGGAATCCAAGCTTGGCCCTACTGTTTTACTGGACTAATGATAATCATTGCCCACAACAGGATTCATTCCCCATGCTCTCTGCTGAACATTGTTTTGACAGTGTATATGTAGGAAAGAAGCTAGTGGCTTGGAAAAAATATTATGCCAGGTACTGGTAAAAGAAACCTCAGAGATAAAAAACCAGTTCCTTGAAGACATACACCTATGATGCTATCGCTAAAATATTGTATACCATTTACTCTCTCTCTGTCTGTCTGTCTCTCTCTCTCTCTCTTTCCCTCCCATATTTTACAGCAGGACAACAAGGTAAGTAACAGCTGATGAAAAAGACACCTGGATTATGCCACTAAGTGAATACACCGGTCACTACCATAGATTGTTGCTCAGAGGTCCTGTTTTGTAAGTGATTCTTACATTCACCCCCCCCCTCCCTCCCTGTGATGATCTTGACCTAAACCAAGACGTTAAACCCAGATGTTTAATCAGTGACAAACACAGCTTTCAATCAAAAGGGATGCTACATGGAATTAGAGCTTGGAAAAACTGTTTTTACTTGACCGATTCAAGTCACTGCTTTGAAAAGATTTATTCCCCTGTCTTTTCTGAATATTGATTCGATAGAATGCATGTGGGAAAGCAGCCAGTGGTTTTCAAAGTCATGGTAAAAGACACCTCAGGGAAAAGGACCATTTGGTTGAAGACATACCGTGATATAGGTATCATGGGAATCATGTAAACAGTTTACTCTGTTTCTGTCTCTGTCTCTCTCTGTCTCTTTCTCTCTCTCTCTTGCTCACATGTTTTACAGCTAGACACACAGGTAAGTAACAACTGATGGAGGAAACATCTGGATGCAGCTACCAAGTGATTACAACTGTAGGTACCACAGATTGTTACTTACAAATCCAGTCATGTAAGCTACTGTTATATTCATTTCCCCATTCCCTCCCTCCCTCTGACAATTTGACCATTTAACCTGTTACCAAGCCTAGAATTTCAGTCAAGAACATTCATGGCTTACAGCCGAAAAGGATGTAACATGGAATCCAAGCTTGGCCTAAATGTTTCACAGGACTAATGATAGTCATTGCTTGAAACAAGATTCAACCCTGTCTTACTACTGAACATTGGTTTGATTATGTATATGTAGGAAAGCAGCTAGTAGCTTGGACAGAATGTTTTACAAAATACTGGTATCAGAAACCTCTGGGAATAATACCACTTGCTTAAAGACATACTTACCTGTATATTGCCGTCATGGAAAAAAATAAATATCTCTAGATGTCTGACTGTCTCTCTCTCTGTCTCTCTTTTTGTCTGTCTGTCCCTGTCTGTGTTTTTACAGCAGATTCAAATCCCACAGGTAAGTAACAGGTGATAGAAGAGACACCTGGATGAAGCTAGGAAGTACAAGTGAATACACTTGTATGTACCATAGACTGTTCTTTGTGGTCCAGTTATGTAAGGTTGTTTCGTATTTACTCCCCCAACACCTACCTCCTTCCTAGTGACAGTTTTTCCATTTTGCAAAGCCCAGAAGTTCAATCTATAGCATACCAAGTTTACAACTGAAAGGGATTTTACATGAAATCTAATCTTGACCAAACTATTTCACTAGTCTGACGATAGCCATTGCTTGAAACGAGGTTTATACCTGACTGACTACTGGACATCATTTTGATAATGTAAATGTATGAATGCAGCCAGTGGCTTGGAGAGAATCTTGTGCAAAGTACTGGTATCAAAAACCAAAGGGAAAAGAACTACTTACTTTATGACATATCTGTATAAATCTACCATGGAAATATTATATACCCTTGAGTCTCTCTCTCTCATCTCTCTCTCTCTCTCTCTCTCTCTCTCTCTTTCTCTTTCTCCTTTTATAGCAAGTCTCTCAGGTGGGTAACAGCTGATGGAAGAGACACCTGGATGAAGCTACCAAGGAAAAACATATGTCTGTCCCATAGATTGTCACTCGGAGGTCAAGTCATGTAAGTTAATTTTACATTCATCCCCTCCCTCACTGTGACAAGTTGACCCTATATCCCAAAGCTAAACCCAGAAGTTCAGTAAATAACATACACAGCTTACAATCCAAAAAGGGAGTTCATGGAATCCAAGCTTGGCCCTACTGTTTTACTGGACTAATGATAATCATTGCCCACAACAGGATTCATTCCCCATGCTCTCTGCTGAACATTGTTTTGACAGTGTATATGTAGGAAAGAAGCTAGTGGCTTGGAAAAAATATTATGCCAGGTACTGGTAAAAGAAACCTCGGAGATAAAAAACCAGTTCCTTGAAGACATAAATGTATAAAGCCATCATTGGAATGTTTAACCACATACCCTTGAGTGTTTGTTTTCTATCTCTCTCTCTCTCTCTCTGTCTCGCGTATATTTTACAGTAAGACACAGAGTAAGTGGCAGCTGATAGAAGAGACACCTGGATGAAGCCACCCAGCGAATACGCCTATCTGTTCCATAGATTGTTGCTCAGAGGTCCAATCATGTAAGATATTTTTATAGCCATCCCTTCCGTGTCTCCCTGTGACAATTTGACAATACTCCAATGCCAATACCAGGAGTTCAGTCAGTCGCATAAGCTGCTTACAACCCAAAGGGATATGACATGGAATCCCAGCTTGGCCAAACTGTTTTACTGGACTGATGATAGTCATTGTGTGCAACATGGTTAATTCCCAGCACTCTGGAAATAATTGTTATTACAACATTTATGTAGGAAAACAGCCAGTGGCTTGGAAATACCTTTTGCAAGGTACTAATAAAAGAAACCTCTGAGAAAAGGACCACTTGCTTGAAGACATACACCTATGATGCTATCGCTAAAATATTGTATACCATGATAAAAAAGACACCTGGATGATGCCACCAAGTAAATACACCTGTCATTACCACAGATTGTTGCTCAGAGGTCCTGTTTTGTAAGTTATTCTTATATTCATCCCCCCTCCCTGTGATAATCTTGACCTAAACCAAGACGTCAAACCCAGATGTTTATTCGGTGACAAACACAGCTTACAATCCAAAGGGATGCTACATGGAATTAGAGCTTGGAAAAAACTGTTTTACTTGACCGATTCAAGTCATTGCTTTGAAAAGATTTATTCCCCTCCTTCCCTGTGATAATCTTGACCTAAACCCAGATGTCAAACCCAGATGTTTATTCAGTGACAAACACAGCTTACAATCCAAAGGAATGCTACATGGAATTAGAGCTTGGAAAAACTGGGTTTTTTTTGACCATTCAAAACATTGCTTTCAAAGATTTATTCCCCTCTCTCTGCTGAATATTGATTCGATAGAATGTATGTGGGAAAGCAGCCAGTGGTTTGCAAAGTCATGGTAAAAGACATCTCAGGGAAAAGGACCATTTGGTTGAAGAAATTTGATTATGTACATGTAGGAAAGCAGCTAGTAGCTTGGAGAGAATGTTTTTCAAAATACTGGTATCAGAAACCTCTGGGAATAATACCACTTGCTTAAAGACATACTTACCTTTATGGTGCCGTCATCGAAAAAAAATTAATATCTCTAGATGTCTGACTGTCTCTCTCTCTATCTCTCTGTCCCTGTCTGTGTTTTTACAGCAGATTCAAATCCCACAGGTAAGTAACAGGTGATAGAAGAGACACCTGGATGAAGCTAGGAAGTACAAGTGAATACACCTGTATGAACCATAGACTGTTCTTTGTTGTCCAGTCATGTAAGGTAGTTTCGTATTTACTCTCTCAACACTTACCTCCTTCCTAGTGACAGTTTTTCCATTTTGCAAAGCCCAGAAGTTCAATGAAGAGCATACCTAGCTTACAACTGAAAGGGATTTTACATGAAATCTAATCTTGACCAAACTATTTCACTAGTCTGATGATAGTCATTGCTTGAAACGAGGTTTATACCTGTCTGGGTACTGGACATCATTTTGATAATGTAAATGAATAAAAGCAGGCAGTGGCTTGGAGAGAATCGTGTGCAAAGTACTGGTATCAAAAACCAAAGGGAAAAGAACCGCTTACTTTATGTCATATCTATTTAAATCTATCATGGAAATATTATATGCTCTTGGGTCTCTCTCTCACATCTCTCTCTCTGTCTCTGTTTCTCTCTCCTTTTACAGCAAGTCTCTCAGGTATGTAACAGCTGATGGAAGAGACACCTGGATGAAGCTACCAAGGAAATACATATGCCTGTCCCATTGTTTGTCACTCAGAGGTCAAGTGATGTAGGTAAATTTTATATCGATTCCCTTCCCCCCTCCCTCACTGTGACAAGTTGACCCTATATCCCAAAGCTAAACCCAGAAGTTCAGTAAATAACATACACAGCTTACATTCCAAAGAGATGGTACATGGAATCGAAGCTTGGCCCTACTGTTTTACTGGACTTATGACAGTCATTGCCCACAACAGGATTCATTCCCGTGTTCTCTGCTGAACATTTTTTGACAATGTATATGTAGGAAAGAAGCTAGTGGCTTGGAAAGAATATTATGCCAGGTTCTGGTAAAAGAAACCTCAGAGATAAAAAACCAGTTCCTTGAAGACATAACTGTATAAAGCCATCATTGGAATGTTTTACCACATACCCTTGAGTGTTTGTTTTCTCTCCCAGCGTATATTTTACAGTAAGTTGATTGTTGATTGTATAGTGTTTAACGCCGTTTTCAACATTATTTCAGTTATATTGCGGCGGCCAATGCACCTATCCATGCGTTCCTGGAGTCTCTTTTATCAGTTCTACGCACAATTTTCTTTCCAAGCCACTGGCTGCTTTTCCACATAATCATCGTCGAAACAATGATCAGCGGTGGGAGAGGAATGAATCCTGTCGCAGTGACTATCATCAATCCTCGGAAAGTAATTGGCCGAGCCAGGGATCGAACCCTGGATCCCGTGTTCTCAAGTCCTGCACGCTACCGACTGAGCTACCGAGGCTCGGCTTTTACGGTAAGACACAGAGGTAAGTAACAGCTGATAGAAGAGACACCTGGATGAAGCCACCAAGTGGATACGCCTATCTTTTGTCTTCCTTTTCTCTAATATACTTGGTTAGTACTTAGTTTTAAATGTAAGGCTTTGATAAATATCTTAGAAATGTGTGTAAATTTTCATTCTCATTAATTATCCTCTTTTCTTTGTAAGGATAGCGTTTACCCACAAGGCTGTGGCTCTGAATCTGTGTGTCAAAGAGACATCATGTGCCCTGGGCCCGTAAAGACATAGTTGAATCCCTAAAGTGTAGACGACATTGCCGTGTAGACTAGAGTCCAAAATCGGTGTCATTCCTCATTAATTAAGCCCTTTTCTTTGTAACCATAGTGTTTACCCACAATAATTTTGCCTGGCCATGCTGTGGCTCTGAATATTTGTGCCAAATAGGCATTATGTGCCCTTGGCCCGTAATGACATGGCCGAATCCCTAAAACACAGATGACATTGATACATAGACTAGAGTCCAAAATCACTTTTATTCCTTTTTAATTAACCCTTTTTCTTTTTAGCAGTAGTGCTTACCCACAATAACTTTGCCTGTCTAGGCTGTGGCTCTGAACATATGCAAAATAGACATTTTGATCCTTGAGCCCGTTATGACATGGTTGAATCTCTGAAACGCAGACGACATTGATACATAGACTAGAGTCCGAAATTTGTTTCAGCGGACGGTAACCCACTTATATAATTATTGCATTTATCCACACACAAAAACCAAATGCAAGTTTGTGTAAGGTTTGCCATTCCAGTCCATTAGAAAGGGTAGAAAACATTGTGGGAGAGGGAAAAAATTCTGGTTACAGCGATTTCTCTTTTTCCCACAATGTTTTCAGAAGCACTAAATGTGAGTTTGTGTAAAGTTCGCTATTCCAATCCATTTCTGCACATATCTGTCTAATGACATTCATTAATTTTGTCATTCTGATGTGAAGAAAATTTTAGTGTTTGTTACTATTTTCTCTTTCAGGAAAAACAGCCATATTGGTATATAAAAGTTATGTTTCCCTGTGCAAGTAAGCGCCATATGTGAGTGCCTTGTCACGGAAACCATCTTCAGATTCTAGTCTCCGTAAAATTGTTGCGGATAATACAGGGGTTCAATAAAAATTTTTGAAAAGGACCATTTGGTTGAAGACATACCCTTATATAGCTATCATGGGAATCATGTATACAGTTTTCTCTTTTTCTGTTTCTCTCTCTGTCTCTCTTGCTCTCTCGCTTGCTCATTTTTTACAGCTGAAAATTTGAGTATTTAACCTGTTACCAAGCCTAGAATTTCAGTCAAGAACATTCATGACTCACAGCCGAAATTGATGTTACATGGAATCTAAGTTTGGCTAAACTGTTTCACAGGACTGATAATAGTCATTGCTTGAAATACGATTCAAAAATGTCTTACTGCTGAACATTGGTTTGATTATGTATATGTAGGAAAGCAGCCAGTGGCTTTTGAGAGAATTTTTTTTACAAAAAACTGGTATCAGAAACCTCTGGGAATAATACCACTTGCTTAAAGACATAATTATCTGTATGGTGATACCATGAAAAAATTTAATAACTCTAAATGTCTGGCTGTCTCTCTTTCTGTCTCTCTGTCTCTCTCTGACATTTTACAGCAGATTCAAATCCTAGAGGTAAGTAACAGCTGATTGAAGAGAGACCTGGATGAAGCTACAAAGTCCCAAAGACTGTCCTTCGAGGTCCAGTCATGTAAGTTACTTTGTATTTACTCCCTCAACACCTACCTCTTTCGTAGGGACAATTTTTCCATTTTGAAAAGCCCAAAAGTTCAATCAGTAGCATACCCACCTTACAACTCAAAGGGATGTTGCATGGAATCTAATCTTGACCAAACTATTTCACTAGCCTGATGATAGTCATTGCTTGAAACGAGGTTTATACCTGTCTGACTACTGGACATCATTTTGATAATCTAAATAAAAGCAGCCAGTGGCCTGGAGAGAATCTTGTGCAAAGTACTGGTACAAAAAACCAAAGGGAAAAGAACCACTTACTTTATGACATACCTGTATAAATCTACCATGGAAATATTATATACCCTTGAGTCTCTCTCTCTCTCATCTGTCCTTCTCTCTCTCTCTCCCTCTTTCTGCTTTTACAGCAAGTCTCTCAGGTAGGTAACAGCTGATGGAAGAGACACCTGGATGAAGCAACCAAGGAAATACAGATGTTTTTTCCATAGATTGTCAGACAGAGGTCAAATCATGTAAGTGATTTTTTTATGCATCTCCTTTCTGCCTAAACACGTAGACAGTATAGATCGAAGATCAGACTGCATGTTCTGTGCAGTCTGATCTTGATTCATACTGTCTGCAGCAATCCTTGTTTTTGCCTATGCTGATTAAAGTTTTATCTTTAAAAAAGGGGACTGAACGGTTTAATTTCGCTTAACGGCATAATGCTTGAAGCACCAAATTTTTGGCCTTGTTCGTTGTACCCCAAGATTAACCAACTCTGTTGGAATGATGTCCGTACTTGTGTACAACCTGAAATTACTTTAGAAAGTTATATACTCTTACATCGATATTACATTCGGTAGTATTGATTTTGTTGTATTAACCTTTTACCACACAACCCGGAGTTTTAATGGGTTCGGCTGGTTAGCTCAGTGGTTAGCGTATCTGACTCATGACCTGGTGGTTGTGAGTTAGATAGCCGGTTTAGGCAAACTTTCTTTCTGTTGTTTTTCGCCTCTCGTTTCTGATGCATGGGAGAAAAGTAGTCGTGACTTGGAAAGAAAGTTGTTAAAGTACTGGTGTGAGAAAGCCAGGAAACACATGCGTAGGTGCACTGACTGCCGCTGTCGTCGGTATTCAACCATTCGTGCCTTTCCCTACGTTGTGGGATTGCTCTACTTTTTTTTCAGCTTGGCGTATGTGGTGGGTTCGATAGATGACCACTGTCGACAGTTATGAAAGTTGATGATGTTTAATGGTGATGATGGGTGGATGTTGCAGACAATATACATGGACATTCACACACACGGACGTATACAAGAATAACGTAATCTGAAAACGAAACATAACAAGAATAAGCATTCTCTCCATTGTAACAAGGAGACAAGTTTGCGTTCATTTACGCGGTCTTAGATCGCATCACGAAAATCCGTGTAAACAGTTTAAATAACCGATTCTAGGCAAACAAATGTCACAATACAACATATAAACATACAACAACCATTTGGCAAAAAGGGGGACGTTACCTGAATATATATATAATATATATATATTTAGATAAAAAATCTTCTATAATTCAAAACATGTCAGAGACAAAGAGAATGAAGTCGCAGTGTGTAGAGGAAGAGTATCCAGGCCAGGTTATTCAAACAAAGATTAGTAAGATGTTAGAATTACCCACCTTTGACCATAAGTAAAAACTAACTAACTACGGTGTATATTAAGGGCCATAATAATTTGTAAAGAAATAAAACAAATTCGCTATCTTTTTCAAGAACATTTTATTTGAACCAATTTCCACCCTATGACACTGCGATATAACCAAAGCTGTTTAAACGGCGTTTAACTCCAATACAATCAATCATTAAAACCAGTTATTTAACGAGCTTGAGGGAAAAGGCATTTGAAAACATTGTGGGAAAAGGAGAATACGCTGGTAACTAATGTTTCAGTTTTCCTCACAATATTTTCTACCCTACCTATGGGAAATCTCCAGTGTTAGAGTCAAATTTCATTTTTGTCCGTAAATGCTTTAATTTGAACTACTCTAAAATTCTGTCATTTGGTAAAGAGTAAAATACCTTTTCAAACTGCGTTGCAGCTTTTAGACGACCAGTGTGACAGCAGTAATGCAGCTATTAGACGGAAGAATGTGATAACAGTATTGCAGCTATCAAACAACGAGTGTGGCAACAGTATTGCAGCTTTAGGTCTTAAACTGTGTGACAACGGTATTGCAGCTATTAGACGACGAGTGTGGCAACAGTATTGCAGCTTTTAGACGATTAGCGTGACAAGAGTAGGCTATTGCAGCTATTTGACCATGAGTATGACAACAATACTGCAGCTGTTAGACAACGAGTGTAATAGTACTGCAGCTATAAGACGACGATAAGACAGTTCTGAATCTACTAGACAACAAGTGTGACTGCACTGCAGCTATTAGACGACAAATGAGACAGTTTTGCTGCTATTAGACGAATAGTATTCCAGTTATTAGATGACGAGTGTGACAACACTATTGTAGCTATTAGCTGACTAGTGTGGTAGTATTGCAGCCAGTAGATGACGCGTGTGGCAAAAACACTGTAGCTACTAGACGGCGAGTGTGAGGAACTAAGTGATAATAAAACACTCAGAGACAGACGCACGTGCAGAAGTGAAACACCTTCGCCAGTCATAATAAGGTACTTTTCTGCACTAAATATCCTAAGTAAGCATACGGGGGGGGGGGTTACCGACAGTACACCAATCATTCCAGATTTTGTTTTTAATTTGTCATTCTTACACTAGTCTTTGATAGTCTAGGTCCAGTCCAGGGGCCAATACTTCTTCGATAGTCTTTAACCCTCTCACTACAAGCTGAAAAAGCGACTTTTTTTCAAGGTCCAAAAGTGCATTGCTACTTCTATTAAAGATGAGTTAACTGAGTTATAGTCTAGCATCAGCTAGCGAACGGTGTAAATCAACGATCAGACTGCACATGCTATACAGTCTGATCTTTGATCTACACCAGCCGCAAAAGCTACTTTAAGTCGTCATTGGTTGTGAGAGAATTAATGAGGTGTCTTTTCATTGTCTACATAGATCTTTGGCGATGATTAATTTTGTTTTGTAACTGAAAAATGACAAGACTTTGTCAGCACGATTTCGACAATGTTTATGTGGGAAAGCAGCCAGTTGCTTGGAAAGAACATTGAACAAAGTACTGGTAAAAGAAACTCCGGGAACGCAAGAATAGATGCACTGGCCGCTGAGATGTAACTAAAATAATGTTGAAAAACGGTATTAAAGACCTTTAATCATCCGATTAATGGTCAACACGAATTCATGGTTCACAGGGCACACGCAAATAAAATATTGTTGAGCATTATCCAGTTAAACGACGTGTATAAACTTCCCCCTCCCCTTTTTTAGGCATATAGTCTATTAGAGTTGATATTAGTATACCACAAAGACTGAAAAAACTTTTCCGAGTAAACAGGTAGAACGGGTTTTGGTTAAAATATAAGAAACAGGAGTCGAACTAAACTCTAAGAGGTTGAATTTTGAAAAGGTCAAAAAGTTATAATTTTACCTCAGATGCTATCGAATGTTAGATTCTTTTTATCACATAAAGAATTATGTAGTTCATGATGTGTTACAACATAGGCCTACATGTGTATTAAAATTTTCATTAAGCCTGTTCGCTTCTTTGACATAACGGGTACATAACAGACGAAAAATAGTTCCAGAAAAGTTTGCATATTATGATTTTGTTTTGAATGTAAAGATGATAAAACTTGCAACTTTGTCACGTTCACTAAATTCAATAGCTAATTTCGCAAAAAAAAAAAAAGTAATCTGGATCAGCTAGAACTATTTGCAAGGCTGACAAACAACCCCCACCAGCATCTTGTCACTGAAGTAGCACAATCAGAGAATGGAAATGATTTTCAAAACAAAGGTGACCTGTGACCTTGACCTTTGACCCATGTGACATAAAAACAATAGGGCACCTCCTTGGGTCATTAGAAACTCTTGTGTAAGGTTTCAGGGTCCTAAATCAAATGGCTTTTGAGTTAGAGTACAGAAACAAAAAAGGCTACAGACGGATGGACAGACAGCCAAACAGACACGGGAAAACCAGTACATCCCCTTCTGCTTTGTAGGTGGGGGGTAAAACAGTGTGTTAGAAATGAGGCGTATGATTACAAAGTTTTGATAAAATACGGCTCTATTTGCTTGTCTCAAACATTCGAAATGGCTGTATTTCACAGTTCAAAAACAATAGCACATCATGCAGGTGCCAATGCTCGGCTGCAGTTGCTTGATTTTCATTGAAAAGTTTAAGTCGAAAAAGGGGCATAACTGTGTCAAAAATACTTTGATGGTAAGCTGCCTTTTTTGTATAGGTTCCCCTTTTGATAGTTAACAACTTACCCAAGTTTGAAGTAAATAGCTTCAGCAGTAACAGAGATATTATAAAATGTCAACGTTTTTGCACGATGATGCCAAAGACAGAAAGGTACTTTGATCTCCGATCGGTATAAAGTATGTAATGTAATGAAAATTAAATGAAATTATTACACAAAAAAACCTACATATTTTATATACATGTATAAATATTTTGATCTCTTAATAAAAACAATAAAGCCATATTATGAAATTAATGTACAAAAGTGTTATCTTACTTTCCGGACACCCTTTATAAATGTTTCATGGTCATCTCCACGTCATTAATTTCCGACATGGCTTTGTTTCAGTAATAAATGGTTTCCAAGCATGGACAGGAAGTTGCTCACAGCGACATTACTTGCTACGGACGTCGGATTCTTGGTTTGGTTTTCCGGTTGTTTGGAAGTTTTCAGGAATCAACGTCAATAAAACAATTGAAGAACAAACAAAATAGATAAATTGGTTAGAATTTGAAAATGTTGTTGTGCGATGTCGCTCATTTTTTGCAAGGAAACAATTTCAGAGAGTATTCAGACGGGGAGGGGGGGCACAGATGTTACGGTAACAGGCAAGTTCGATAAATTGGATTTAAGTAGTAAATCGATTTGGTGTTTTAGCAACAAATAATTAGTGTTAATGCACTATGACGGTTTTCATACCCAATACTTTGCATTGATTTGTTAAACTATTTCATTTTTTTAACTTGCCAATTTCACTCGTTTTCCGGCACATTATGTCTTTTTCTGCTTTTTTCTTTGTCCTTGTTAAATAATACCGAAAATTAATTACTTTTGATTACTATATCATTTTTTAATCGATATACAAAGTGTTAGCATGTGTCTTTCACATCTGATTAAAAACTCCCAAGTTACATCAGACTAGGGAGATTGAGGACCAGACTGTAGTCTCTACTCGCAAAACACCAAAGTTATGCGTAGCATTTTGGGGTTAAAATTATTAGTAAGATATTCACGTATGTACAAGCATCTCTCAATTCAATTCTTCTGTACCTATTCTGAATATAAACAAGAGGGCTATGATGGCCCTGAAGTAGCTCAGCCGAGCCTTTTGACCAAATATGGCCCATTTTCAATCTCTTCCAAGATACTATGACAAACATTTTAACAAGCTCTCAAAAGTACTGGACTGAAAATTTGGCCTCCAGCGTGTACACAAGCTTTTTCTAGAATTTGTCTCGTTGACCTACTTCTTAGCCTGAAATAGCCTATTTTCCCATTGTAGATATCAAAACAAAGATTTTGACCACTTTTTTCAAGAGTATTGGACAGAAAATGTGGCCTCCAGAGTGTACACAAGGTTTTTTCAAGATTTGACATAGCAACCTAGTTTTCTACCCAAAGTGACCAATTCTAACTCTCATCTTATTGATCATCAAGAAAACCGTTTTGACTAATTTTCATAAGTATTGGACAGAAATTGTTGCCTCTATAGTATACACAAGCAATTTTAAATATTTGACCTGGTGATCAAGTTTTTAACCTGATGTGACCCATTTACGATTTCATATTAGATATCATCAAAACAAAGCTTTTGACAAACTTGCATGTGTATTGGACTGAAAATGTTGTCTCTAGAGTGTACACAAGGTATTTCTAAGATTTCACCTTGTGACCTAGTTTTTGACCCGACTTGACCCATTTTCAAACTCGTCCAAGATATTATTAAGACAAACATTCTGACATAATTTCATGAGTATTGGACTTCAAAATGTGGCCTTTAGAGCATACACAAGGGTTTTCTAAGATTCGACATAGTGACCTTGTTTTCACGCGACGTCAGCCATTTCCAAACTGGTCTGAGATATTATCAAGACAAACATTTTGCCAACCTATCATGAGTATTGGCCTCTAGAGTGCACAAGGTTTTTTCTAAGATTTGACCTGGTGACCTAGTTTTTGACCCAACATGACCCATTTTTAAACTCGTCCAAGATATCATCAAGACAAACATTCTGACCAATTTTCAATTTAAAAATGTGGCTCTAGAGTGTACACAAGGTTTTTCTAAGATTTGACCTGGTGACCCAGGTTTTAACCTCCATGTGACCTATTTTCAAACTCGTCCGCGGTATTATCAAGACAAACATTCTGACCAAGTTTCATGAGAATCAGACTGAAAATGTGGCCTCTAGAGCGTAGACAAGGTAAAAGTTGAAGACACACGACGGAACGAGCACGATCACAAAAGGCTTATAATTTACTAAGCATCTAATATAAATAGGTAACTTTGTGGGAAAATTAATTTTGTGAGTAATCTTGTGGATGAGTGAAAACAGGCTGTTACAGACACACATCTATTCAAATGTTTGCAGATATGGTCAGAACTTATATGATTTTTGATGCGAGGATGCCAGTGTTGTATTGAGCATCGCATTACAACCCGCAGATGACAGTTTGTCTTGCACCAAACCAAATTTGAAAGCATTTTGGGAAAAAAAGAGAGAGGAACAGAACATATATCTTATTAGACTAGAACAAATGTACAAAATCACAATCACAAGAAGAATACTACAAAGCATTTGTCAAGTTCTCTCCTTAATCTCTCTCACTCAATCTCATCATTAGCTGAAATATTTCCACCTGAATATTTTCTCGTGAATTTCTATAAACCGGGCGGTGTAGCTCGAATTTCGTGTTTATTGCAATCTTGTCTTGTTCTGCACTGGCCACACAGAAACCAAAAGTAGTGAAAAGGTCAAGGACTGGTTTAGAAGTATGCCAATTTATTTCCGGGAGAAACTTTCTTAACACGAATGGCTTAAAAAGTTATTTCTTAGTGCCCTTTTTAATAAAACATTGTTATAAAACTTGAGATTGGGTTAAACTGGGTGCCATTTATCGATCATTATCTGTCGGATGGTTATGGTCCTCATTCCTGATATACAACGGGTATAGGTTTAGGATTTGATAATATCCAGTTCATCAACTGTGGCTGAAAATTGAAAAAGAAGATATGGTGATCAAAATTCATAAACTTTCAGTTACCGATTAACATTCTGCACGGAATGAGCAACGGAACCAAATTATTATGCCTGAAAACCAGTAAAAATGGCAAATTTGAAAAAAAATGTATGCCAGGTATTGGGTGTAAATACACCACAGTGCATTAACACTGTAAAATTACATGTACATTGTTACTGAAACATATAATTGATTAACAATGTATGTCCAATTTGCCGAACTTCTCTGTTATCGAAACATTCGTAAATCTGCAGATGGTATAGAGGCTCCGAAGGGAAATTTGTATATCTATCCTGAATGATCGAAAATGTGGATTCGTTGTTCGTTTTTTTGTTGTATAATGACAAAAGCTTGGTTCGGAAGTTCTTTTTTTTGCAATCGAAATCGATCAAAATTACTTTCTGCCTGTCTACTGCCATAATAATTGGTTCCAAATTCAGTTCAGTTGGGAAAGAAGTAGCTGCGATATTGAAGTGAGAGTTTATGAAGATGTTGAGGCCAATATTGTCAAACGAATACGGCATGTGGTCGACAACTGGGTAAGGGAAAGGATAGAAGACCTACAACTTCAATCGAGTCATCCCTAAGACTTGAGGATTTGATTCCAGTACACAGTTAAGGGGCAGGCCAGCTGGGTGTGGAGCAAATATATCTCCTCCAGCAGTAAACAGGGCGGATACTGCACTCATTTTAGTGAAGAGCCTTCAAAAAATATTTTACCTGTACATTTGTATTTCAGTTAATGATTTGACTTTTATCTGTGCACATGTATTTATGTATTATTATTCTAGACAAGAAATGGGGTAAAGAGATTTAGTCAGAGAATCTTCTTTTTTCCTTTTTCCCCTGTATGTGTGTACAGTGCATCTACCAGAAATTGTTGATGGGTAAATGGTAGAATTCCACAGGTGACGTGTAGTATTTGCAACCCAAAGATTCTGGTCTTGATCACACACCCCAGATTGGATTTTCATAAGTGTCCATTGGCAAGAGCGCCTGTCCTGATCTGGGGAAAACAGGAAGCTCATAAATAGATGAGCTATTGCCATGATATGACTGAAATATTGGTGAAAGAGGAACAGAACTACTAACAACTGTTAGTAGTTCTAAGCACTTCAGAGAATCCAACATGTAAAAAATTGTCCTAATTTCAGGTGTGTGGTTAATAAAATGTGATAGGTGAGGAAAATGCCCAGACCTATTTCACATAATACAGTAAATATGTAAATTTTACCAGATCCTTCTGAGCTGGGACAGTTTTAAAATTATAGTTGCACCTACCAAGGAAGGAAATCTTTTGAATAGAGAAGAAATCACACCTCTGTAATTCACTTTATTACCTCCTGCACACAAATAGGAAGTCACTGGTTCGAATACCTAGCTTCTAGGGATCGATGATAGCATATGCGACAGAATTCTTACCTTTCTCACAACTGATCATTATTTCGACTATTGGCCCCCGCCACTCGGGGCCTTAGAAATTGGTGGCTGCCTTCGCCTCTGTGGCATATGGGTGGTAAAAGTCCCCAGAAACAGAGGAGACCGATAATAATAAAACTAAAATTAATAAAACAGGTCCAAAATAATTCAATTCAAAGTAAATATTAGAAAAAAAAAAAAAAATAATAACAAAATCAACCTAATTATTAAAATAAAAACACTAAAGTTAATACGATTAAATATTTCCAGAAAAAATTAACAAACCCAAAATTAAAACATAAAAGTGGCTGAAGAACAAGACAAATTAAGATCAAATGATTTCCAAAACAAATTTTTCATTCCAAAAGTGATTTTTTTATTTTTTTTTTTTCATTTTTTGAAGACATATCTTTCCTATACACTTTCCTGTCTCATATACTAACATGCTCATTTGTGTGTGTATCATCTGTGCCAGTGTGTAGCACACTGGACGAAGAGTATAACAACATCTGTGTATAACATCTATGTTTTGTTCTTGTATTCGTCAACACCTTTTCCAATCTCTAGCACTATATGTTTGAAGAATTTGAAACATTTGGCATACTTGTATTTAGAACCTTACATACAAGTAGAGATCTATAAAGGGAACTCTAGTAAGCTCTAAGTTATCAGCTCTAATCATTAAAGTTATCATGCTAACACTATATCTAAAGCTTTCTTGATTGAAAATATTTCATTGAGCAAACTTTCTTCTGATAAAAGATTTCTGTCTTTGATTCAGAATCCACTTGTTTGCCGTGGGTGGCATCTCGTATGCCGGAAAAGGGGATCCTGGTAGTTGAGAGTGCCCAGGGATCTCCAGCATTCAACACACTGCTTTGACCCTGGCCTCGGATAGACGAGAGGGATGGGTTAGGCCCGACCCGTCTCAATCGGCTCGGTCGTGTCTAGCTTTTAGGATTACATACTTTTATCTATATTTCTTTCTTTGTATCTTATGATACCAACCGGGTTAGATTTTTTCTTTTTTTCTTATCTTTTACATTGCTTTCCTTTATAAAGCGGCGGCTGATGGGCTAATTGATAGACCTTTAGTTTCTCTTCGCTTAAGGTTTGTTAAGTATAATAGCTATGTAGCTCTGGCGTCGGAAATAGGAAACCCATTTCCATTAGACGTCCCCTTGTAGGGCTCCGAGGAGGGTGGAGCGCATAGCTATTGAAATTACACTAACAAAATCATGGCTTCCCAAAACAAAAGACCCCGACCGAATAACGAAAACGAAACGTCTTACTTAAATAATACAAAGTTCTTGGTTATCAAAAGTGAGGAGGCAAAGCCCATTACATCTCTATCTCCATTCATAATAGAAAAACAAATAGAAAGTTTAATAGGCACTCCCAAATCAGTTAAAAAATAAAAAAAAAGAACTGCTACTCGTTGAAACATCAAGAGCAAGTCAAGCTGAATCTCTATTAAAAGTTAAAAAGTTTTACAACTTGAAAGTCTCAGTCTCAGAACACAACTCATTTAACAAATCCAGAGGAACTGTGAAAGACAGGGTACTGAAAGGAGAAACAGAGGGAAAAGATGTTGAATATCTTGCACTGCAAGGAGTTGTTGCGTGCAAAAGATTCAAAATCAAAAAAGATAATGTTCAAGTTGAAACCATTACACTACTCCTCACTTTTAACACCACCACTTTGCCTCAGAGTATTAGAATCTTTTATCGTACTGTACCAGTTGAACAGTTCATCCCAAATCCTTTGCGCTGTTTTAATTGTCAAAAATTTGGACACCACGAAGACAACTGCAGGCTCACAGATGCAGTAATCTGTGATAGATGTGGTGAATCCAAACACACATCTAGCATCTGCCAAAGACATTTCAAATGCGTAAATTGTGGTAAAGATCACAGTGCAAGATCAACCAACTGTGAAGTCTGGAAAAGAGAAAAAGAAATTATGAGAATTAAAACAATAAGAAAGATTTCGTACTTTGAGGCAAAAAAACAATATGAGACAGCTTTTGAACCTAGGTACTCTAAGATAGTTCAATCAGCAGCAGCAAAACCTCAGACGAGAACTTGTGGAACACAGTATGATCCCGTGGATTTTGAGCAAGGCGCTAAGCCTTCCTCGAAATCTACGTCTCCATCTGTCCAACCACCTCAAACATCTGAAACAGGTTCAGAATCTAACCAAAGAAAAGACTCTAGTAGATCAAGATCAGCTTCTAGATCTAATTCACGCCCTACATCACCAAATAAAAGCCAGAAAAATAAACCAGATAAAAAAGAAAAAGATAAACAACAATCAAATAGACAGAAGAAAGGGTCACAGGATCCTATTAAGCTGGCAAATAAATTTGAAAGTTTAGAAGATATGGAATTGGAAATTGACTCCTCAGTCAAATAACTTTTAAGTAAATTCAAACTCCCAATATACAAGTATAATGGGTCAAAACTCAATTTTACAATGGAATTGTAGAGGTCTAAAAGCCAACTTTAATGAACTACTAACTCTTTTATCTTTATTAAATCCACAAATTTGTTGTCTTCAAGAAACTTTTATAACCCCCAATGATAACTTGGGAAGTTCGCAATTATTCTTCCTATCACTACATACATAATGATTGCCAAAGAGCATCTGGTGGTTCTTCTATCATAATACATTCTACGGTACCTCATCGTAAGATAGACTTAAACACAAATCTACAAGCAATAGCAATAAAAGCATCTTTAAATAAAACTATAACAATATGCTCTATCTATATCCCACCAAATAAAAGAATAGATCAAAATGATTTAGAAAATCTTTTACTACAACTACCTCAACCTTACATCATATGTGCTGATTTTAATGGACATAGCGAATTATGGGGTTGTTCAGATACCAATGATAGAGGTAAAACAATTGAAGATTTCATTGCAGAGAATAATTTATGTCTATTAAATTCCAATCAACATACATACCTGCATCCTGGATCAGGTTCTTTCACAGCAATAGATCTTTCACTTTGCCATCCTTCCTTGTACCTTGATTATGAATGGAAAGTATGTGAAGATTCTCATGGAAGTGATCATTTTCCTATCATTATACAAGAAACTGAGAAAACAGAAGATGAGAAAATTCCAAAATGGAATTTTAAAAAAGCTAACTGGGAAAAATTCAATATTCTCTGCCATGAAAAATTACTGATTGACAATTTTGAAAGTTCAGAAGATCCAATGCTTTCTTTTACTGAAACTTTAATTGACATATCAAATCAGTGCATTCCAAAGATTTCAACAAATACTTTTAAGAAGAAAAAGCCATGGTTTAATGATGATTGTAAAGAAGCTATTAAAAAACGTAAAGACAGTTTAAAACGTTTCAAGCAATATCCAACAAAATCAAACTTAAATGTTTGTAAAATTATGAGAGCTAAGGCTCGACGCACTATTAAACAAGCAAAACGATCATCTTGGAAAGATTTCATTTCTAAACTTAATGCTAGAACTCTCATGACAACCATTTGGAATATGTTAAGGAAAATAAATGGAAAGAATCAAACCATGAAATACTCGCATATCAAGGTAGATGACAAAAACTATGAAAGTAAAAAAGAAATCACTAATATCCTGGGTAAAACTTTCAAAACAAACTCCTCGTCTGCAAATTATAAACCACAATTTAAAAAACATAAGCAAGAAGCAGAAATGGAAGAACTTAATTTTGAAACGGATACAAATGAAAACTACAACTTACCTTTCACACTATCGGAACTTGAAAATTCTCTAAAAAATGCTCATGATTCTGCTGCAGGTGCAGATGAAATACACTATCAACTTTTAAAACATTTACCTCGTATTTCATTACAAACTCTGTTAAACATTTTTAACATTATATGGGAAAAAGGCACCTTCCCGAAAAGTTGGTCCAAAGCTACAATTATTCCGATTCCTAAGCCAAATAAAGATCATACAAATCCAACAAATTATAGACCCATAGCTTTAACTAGTTGTATATGTAAGACCATGGAGAGAATGATAAACAATAGACTTAATTTTTACCTCGAATCCAATAATATTATATCGGAACATCAATCAGGGTTCCGAAAAAACAGAAGCACGACAGATCAGTTAGTACGATTAGAATCTTTTATCAGAAATGCTTTTGTAAAGAAACAACATATTTTTTGATCTAGAAAAAGCTTATGACACCACATGGAAACATGGCATCTTAAAAGACATTCATAAAATTGGATTAAGGGGAAATCTACCTAAGTTTATTTCAAACTTTTTATCAAATAGATGTTTCAAAGTTAAGGTAGGCACATCTTTTTCTGATGACTATGAACAAGAACAGGGAGTTCCTCAAGGAAGTATCCTCTCACCTACTCTGTTCAGTATCAAGATTATCAATATTGTAAAATGTTTAGATGAAGATGTGAACTGTTCCTTATATGTGGATGGTATTTTAATATGTTACAGGTCCAAAGATATGAAAACAATTGAAGCTAAGCTTCAAAATAATTTAGACAAAATTGAGAAGTGGACTATAGAAAATGGTTTTAAATTTTCCAAGACAAAGACAAAGTGTGTACACTTCTGCCAAGAGCGCAGGTTGCATTTGGATCCATCACTGAAAATATATAATAGTCCAATTCCAATAGTAGATCAAGCAAAATTTTTAGGAGTTATCTTTGACAAAAAACTTTCTTTCATTCCACATATTAATGCTTTGAAACTGAAATGTCAAAAAGTTTTGAATGTTTTAAAAGTACTTTCCCACTCTGACTGGGGAGGAGATAAGAAAACTCTTTTAAATCTATACAGATCTCTAATACGCTCAAAACTGGATTATGGATGTATTATATATGGCTCTGCACGGAAAAGCTACCTAAAAAAGTTGGACACTATTCATCATCAGGGTCTTCGATTAGCTTTGGGAGCTTTCCGTACGTCACCTGTCACAAGTTTGTATTCAGAGGCCCAGGAGCCATCCTTATATGATAGAAGGAAAAAACTATCCTTACAGTACGTAACTAAACTGGCTTCAAATACAAAGAACCCGGTTTACAATGACATTTTTAATCCACTAAACAAAATACTCTTTCAAAATAAACCTAATTTTATCAAACCACTTGGTCTACGAGTTTAACCTCTTCTTAATGAATCAAACATAAATGTAAAGAATATTAAGCCCTTTAAACTTCCTGTAAAAGAGCCGTGGACCATAGATCCACCAAATATTATTTTTGATCTCTACGTAAATAAGAAATCGGCTACAAATCCATTATTTTATGAAAATAAATTTTTAGAAATCAAATCACAGTATAAAGATTACATTTGAATTTATACTGATGGTTCGATACAAGATAGTAAAGTTGGTTGCGCTTCAGTACACAAGCAAGAAACTGCTAAAATAAGACTACCAGATCATAGCTCTATTTTTTCAGCAGAAGCTGTAGCTTTAAACATTGCTCTCTGTTCAATACAAAACAATAATAACAAGAAATTCATAGTTCTTTCAGATTCAATGTCAGTTTTACAATCTTTAAAACATCCTGATAACCCAAATCCATTGATTCAACAATTTTTCAGAAAATATGTTTATTTATGTAGATCAAAGACAATAATATTCTGCTGGATACCCAGCCACATTAATATAAAAGGTAATGAAATAGCTGATCAAGAAGCAAAGGATGCCGTAAATATGAACATAGCCAACATAAATATTCCTTATACTGACAAAAAACAACAAATAAATGAATTTATCAAGTCTGAATGTCAAATTAAATGGCAACAGTGTTTTAACAACAAGCTTATAGCGATCAAGTCAAATTTTAATGATAAATATGAATTTTATTGTAACCGAAAAAGTCAAGTAATTTTAACAAGATGTCGTGTGGGACACTCAAGGTTTTCACATGTGCATCTTTTAAATAATGAGAGAGCACCACAATGTATAAACTGTAATGAACCTTTAACTATAAAACATATTTTATTAAACTGTAAAAATTTCGACCGTATATGGTCAAAACATTTTAGTGTTGATAGCTTACAAAATTTATTTTTACATGTAAAACAGAATAACATTTTAGAATACCTAAAAGAGATAGATTTTTATAATAAAATATAGACTTTCAAATTAACATTTTATTGTTCCATTTCTAATTATTACCCTCATGAGCGCTAAATGACCACAGCTGTCGATGCGCCTTAAAACACCAATTAATAATAATAATAATTTCGTCTATCGTTATGAGGGAAAGCAGATAGTTCCTTGGGAAGAATGATGTGCAAAGTGCCGGTAAAAGAAACTGCAGGGAAGCATGGATAAGTACGACTGCAGCAGTATAACTGAAATAATGTTGAAAACAGTGTTTAACACTGTAAAACCATTTAAACGAAAGTAAGGACAGAGAACAAATATTCCTACTGATGTTTTTATTTTTACATGTATTGTGTTAATGAAATTATCACTTAAATCTATGAGCTAAGGAACTTTGTGGTTGATTGATTCTTTACCAGATGACAAAATTTTAAAATTGTCCAGATTGAAAGCATTTGCAGATGTCAAAAAAATGTGCCTTCGCCCTTTACAAGAAGATAAAATCTTAGATAAGTCAAATCTAAAAGCAGTTGCTAATAAATCAAGTATTTCTACAATAATGGTATTTGTCATAGAAAGGATAGAAAACATTGTGGGAAAAAGGAAAGGATCTAATTACCA
This sequence comes from Hippopus hippopus, assembly GCA_946811185.2. Lineage (NCBI taxonomy): Eukaryota > Metazoa > Mollusca > Bivalvia > Cardiida > Cardiidae > Hippopus > Hippopus hippopus. The sequence continues at coordinate 6,677,960 of OX328102.1, read as the reverse complement.
ACACTGTTTCCTTTGTCCATATCTTTTTCATAAGACTTCTTCCTCAGGGTCTTTAAAACTGGGTTGACTCATAATCGGTCAAACGATTTGATTTGTTATTTCACGTTTAAATGAAAGGTTTGGAATAATAACGTTCATTGTCATTTTTTTCCCACATTTTTAAAAAGCTTGTGTAGTATTATGTACTAGAGCTTTCTACCCCATGTGAATAGGGTTCGACAGTAGTCATTTAAGTCTTTGAGGTTAATGCAACAAATGGCGCTCTGTAACAAGCATGAATATGGATTAGCTCTTACAAGGCACTGGTTTGAAAACAATAACCTGTAAGTGAAGACTTTAACCCAAATTCATCTAAGTATCCCATAAAATGTAACATGAAGAAAGAAAACAATGAAGAACAAGATCTGATGCCAAACAACATGTAGCCAGATCAGGATCTACATAAGCACAGGAATTACTGTATTGCCAAAAATCAGAAGATACAGTGACGATATTCTTTTCAAAACTCAGAAGCAGGGGTGTTCTCTTGGCATTTACAGGTTGAACACACAAGTGGAGTTGTTGATCTAACATAGATCTATTTGATGCAGAGGCAGTCAGAATAAGAAGCTGAATACCTCTGCAAAATACCCTTTTACAATACGCATAGTTACGTATCTGTTTTTGAACAAAACTAGTACATTAGGTTTCAGTTGGCCATTCTATTTTAGCAGAGTACATTATAACAGACACTCAATTACAGTTTGCTGAAAAACGTGTGTACTTTTTGTAGAACTTACCTATGTTTATTTTAAATGTTTTTGGAACTGCTGTGTGTTGAAATCACAGCATGAACTAACTGTCTCTATAGCTATGGCCAACCTCAGCTATGGCCTATATTCATCAGGCAAATTCTTGTATGGTCCTCATGCTTTTCATGGGCCATAAGAGACAAATATCCAAATGCCAAGGAAATGATACTAGATTTATGCCCAGTTTACTTGAATAATAAACTATTTGAAAAAAAAAATAACCAAAACATCATGGTATAAGGACAAATTGCTCGGCTGAACAGCTCCTTTTGCCAAAATGTTTTCTCTTATATTTATGAATTCAAGCTAAATACCTGCTGATTACCCACCTTTCACCAAAATGCTTTCAAAGTTGTCTCTTGTAGATTCGTTTCATAGGTTTATGGGTTGATTACAGATATAAATGTTCCTTTTCAAAGTCTGGATTTTTCCTTAAACAATAGAACTTGCTGGAGGCAGAGCTGGACCGCCAGTGGGAGAAAAATATTCTTGGATCACAGACCCAACCACAAACTGCCTTTTCATCCTCAGTCTTTCTTCATTTGGCTGTCGAGCAACCAATTTCACTGGTGGTGTATGAGAGAAAGTTTTAGATGTATTCCCAGTGTAGGCTGTTTACCTCTTTCTATTGCACAAGCATTGGTAACCAAACACAAAAAGTACAGTAATCTACATGTAAGTGGTTGACCCATTACGCAACGACAATTTTTTTGATACCAGGAAAATGAAAGCAATCACAGATAAATGATGGAATTTATTAAAGAAAAGATGTAAAAAAACAACACAGGAAATGGAGAAAATGCTGGTTTCAATGTTCTTATTGGGCTTGCTAAATATCAGGATTGCGTGATAAAGGGTTAGGTATATAACTAAAACTAAACAAGAGGACCATTGGCCCTAAAGCGCTCAGCTTAGTACAGTCATCTATGGTTAATAAAGATAGAGATTCTGGTTTTAATGATGTAAAACGCATGCATGTAAGTGTCCTATTTTTTGACCAACTTCACCTAATTTTGAACTCGTCAGATATATCATCAAGACAAACATTTTGATAATGTTTCATGAATATCCGACTGAAAATTTCGTCTCTATACTGCACACAAGGTTTTTCTAAGATTTGGCCCCCTGACCTACTTTTTGATCTGATGTGACCGAATTTCAAAATTGTCTGAGATTACAAAAAGACAACCTTTCTGACATAGTTTCATAAGTATCAGGCTGAAAAAGTGGCCACAAAGTTTTTCTCAGATTTAGCCCAGTGACTTATATTTTGACCCAACGTGACTCAATTTCGAGTTCGATCAAGGTATCATCAACACAAACATTCTGACCGAGTTTCATGAGTATCAGGCTGAAAATTTGGCCTCTAGACTACACACAAGTTATTTTTTTTTTTTAAGATTCAGCCCAGTGACTTTCTGTTTGACCTGACAAGACCAAATTTCAAACTTGTCTTAGATATCGCCAAGACAAACATTCTGACTGATTTTAATGAAAATCAGGCTGAAAGTGTGGCCTCTAAAGGTCACATATGGTTCTTCTAAGATTTGACCCTGTGACCTGCCTTTTGAACCGACATAACCCAATTTCCAACTTGCCTAAGATATTTATTATCAAGACAAATATTCTGACCAAGTTTCAAGAGTATCGGGCTGAAAATGTGGCCTCTAGAAAACACATAAGCTATTTCTAATATTCAACTCTTTGACCTCCTTTTTGACCCGATGTGACCCAATTACGAACTTGTCCGAGATATCAAGACAAACATTCTGACCAATTTTGAAGAGCATTGGGCTGAAAATATGGCCTCTAGAGTGCGCAAAAGGCTTTTCTAAGGTTTAGCCCTCAGGGCTGTGACCTACTTTTTGACCACACATTACCCATTTCACGCTTGTTTGAGATATTATCAAGACAAGCATCCTGGCCAAGTTTAAAGAGCATCGGGCTGAAATGTGGCCTGTAGAGTGCACACAAGCTTTTTCTAAAATTCAGCTCTGTGACCTACGTTTTGACCCCGCGCAACCCAATTTCAAATTTGTCCTAGATATCACCAAGACAAACATTCTGACCATATTTCATGAGTAACTGACTAAAAATGTGGCCTGTATAGTGCACACATGCTTTTTCTAAGATCTAGCACTGTGACCTACTTTTTGACCCGACGTGACCCAATCTAGAACATGTCTGAGATATCATCAAGACAAACATTCTGATTTAGTTTCTGAGCTAGTGAAAATGTGGTCTCTAGAGTGCACACAAGACAAATGTTGACGATGGACGATGGACACAGCACGATCACAAAAGCTCACCTTAAGCACTTTGTGCTCAGGTGAGCTAAAAACCTGATGGTCAAATATTGCTGATAATCCGGATAGAATGTACATTAGACTATATAACACTGCTTTTATTAAAATAAGAAAATGCAGCTTCTTTCTGAAATTACCCAACCAGTATACAGAGCTAGGAATATTTTGGCTGCTTTTGACCACAACGAACCTCTGCTGATCAAAGACAGGTACTGTATTATTGTTTGATTTGAAAAATACATTCTCATAGAAAGGTGAACAGAGCAAGACCATCAATGTGGCTGGTCAGCGGGCAGAATTGCTTACATTTTGTGAAGGACAACATATTTTAAATCAGTTTAACTACCTGAAATAATTTCTATGTCGTCTGTACAGTATTTTGTGATTCCACGCTAAAAAGAACTCTTTTAATTATTTTCAATTACAGCTTTTAATGAGATGGAGAATGTTGTTTAATGGAATTACTCGATTCAAATGTCTGATCCTAGCCGAAAATATCGAATTAGAGGTTCAACTGGCGTCTTCATTAGGTATGATTTCCTTTGAGAAAAAATGAAATGCCATTTATATTTCGCTATATACTGCTTATCTTTAATTATTTTTAAGAAATGAACAGTGGACGTGAAAGTGCTAAAAAATATAGAATGACCCTTGCAAATGTTTCTGATGTTGCTTTAACAATCACAAGGCTCGTCATTTTCATTCACACTCCTGGCTGTTTTTCCAGACGAAAATTTTCTTGTCAAACTTGTCCATGAGCAGACGGTAAACTAGATGGCCCAATTAGATTTATCTTTCAAAGGTTAGAAAACACTGTGGAAAAGGAGAAAATGCTAGTTATCAGCATTTTCTCCTTTTTCAACAATGTTTTTATAAATATATTTATAGTTATAACGCATTCTCTCTCGCGGTGGTTGTAACGCTGGATTGTAAGGCAAGGGTTAACAAAGTCAACGCAATGTTTCAGGGTAGGAGATGCATGAATTTATCAAAACGGATTTCCGATCCATTATTTGCCGGGCAACGATTTGGACTTGCAACTCCTGGGTTCACAGCCTGTTGCAAACGATGATTCGGCTCATCTCCTTCCATGGCGCCACTAATTTTTCCCCAAACTCAAACAAATGGCTGTGTTTGTATGGTTGATTTCTTTCTCACCATTTGTAAACAGATAGGGCAAGTATAGATATTCGATTCCAATCAAAAAGCCGCTAATTCCCTCTAGACGGATTCTGAAACTTGGCTCATTTTGTATACATAGCATGATTTGTTTTCGGTGACGTTCAAAAGAACAGTGAAGGGAATAGATAGATATGTTTCATTACTGGCCAGTTGTCTGTTTGTCATGTTTTTGAAATTCGTTTGCAGTAGGTAACTAAGTAAAAGCAGGAAAATCTTTGTTTAGTTATATTGGTTACATGGATTATGAACAAATGAGAAATGATGTTATGTATAGTTCTAGTCCTGTTTATAACCTTACCTCTTTATTCTAAACGTCAAGTCGTTTTAGACATGTGCAAACTGAAAGCATTTGCGTCTCAAAATTTCTAGCCGATATTAAAACCCTAAATTTTTCGATTTCAATGATCTTTTTGCCGGTAAAATTGTCACCCTATAGGACAGTGTGGATCCAAGATCAGACTGCACGTTCTGTGCAGTCTGATCTTGTTCTACATTATTCGCAAAATTGCATTGTTCGCACTTGGCAGCCGAAGGGTTAAGTACAGCTCCTCTGGGGAAATTTGGAGCCCTAATTGAATAGCAACTGTTACTCTTGTAATTTGTTTGTGTTTTTACTTCATGATATGAAGACTGATACCCGGTTTCCTCGTCTAAAACTTTTTTTTTAAAACTTATCATAGCTTACTTACACAGGTTTGTGTATCATAGCAACGGAATAGTGCAAGCACTCCTGTCACCCAAACCGAAGTAAAATGTACTTTCACACTAAGAGATGAACACGATGACCCAACAGTAGGCAAAATTTAAGTTTAGGAGGCTTGCAAAAGCATACATACGATACTAAGTGTTTATTTGTTGAAGCCTTCCCACATAGTTCCGAGTTTTAAGTACCTTGAGGAAGAAGAAACCAGCATTTTCTCTCTTTCCCACAATGTTTTCTACCCTTTCTTATACAAAGTCCATCATTTGAATGTCATTTTATTTATCGTCTACAAATGCTTTAAATTTGGACCAGTCTAAAATTTTGTCGTCTGGTAAAAAGGTAAAAGGCTGCGTTACGCTAGCATTCTAGATCTAATCTGATCTGTGGTCATTCGTGTCTTATCTGAGAACGTCTCGGCCTTTCTGACGGCTAGCCTTAGAATTAAGACTTACAAAAATATTTGGAGTAATTAGACAAAATCAGCCTGTCTTCTTTCCCATCGAAAATGGTTTTGATTAACGCAGTTTTTAGCCGTTTTTCAGTCATACTGCCATAACACAATAGGCCTAAAATCACCATGTACTTTTTTTTAATCACATAAAATTTAAAATAGGTTGGGCAAAGCATTAACGAATGAAATATGGATGACGGTTTTACAAGTTTACTTTACTCCCCGACCACAAAACACATGATCATGAATCGTATATTTTCGGAAAGGACTGTTGATAGTGACGGTGCACTTGTCACAATACGACCGATCCATACCTGCATCTAACCGAGATTTGCCGAATGAGTGACAGTGATCAACGGAAATATCCGAAGTGAGTTTTTTAATAGTCGGTAATGTTCGGTAATGCGCTTCACAAGCAACTGAATGATTAATTACTCTAGAAATGTTTACAAGTGTTAACTAGGTGCAGTTTCCCTTCGATAGGACAGACAAAATATACACATGCAGACGTAAAATAAACCATTTTTTTTAATTTAAATAATTTATTCGACATTAATTTAGGTCTCAAATAGCCTTCATAAAACTGTAGATATATTTAAATATATTTAATCTCTGAGTTCTTTGAGTGAAGTATTTCCCGACCACTCTTAAACTCACTTCTAACTGTAAATTCCTATACCACCCATCTGATTGGATGAGACAGAACGTCTTATCCAATCAGATGGCTAGCCTCAGAAGCATGGGGTAAACACGGTCCTTGATTACTTTTCGCAATATATACGGTATCGGCTGTATTGTACGGAATAACCTTTCTAGCAGACGTTTTATAAATAATTCCAGCATTCTCTATTACCTTATCTAATCTTTCATCTTTACTCTTCATATGTAACATTTATTTGGCCCATTCCTCCAGCAGAATACTTTCTGCGTATCGAATCAGATCAGTTTTGGAATATTGTGGCGAAAGGGGAAATTACCCATTTAAGTGCAATTTCTCCTTTTGCCATGTTTTCACTCGTGTTTACTTATTAAACACCAGTTCATGTTGATTATGTATTTTACAAAGTTGATTTCTCAAGGAGTCTCTATCAGTTTTGTAGCAGACGGTAAAATAAACCATTTACTAACCAGGCCCTTGATCTGCTTTGAGGAAAACGGGTGTTTGAAAATATTGTGTAGAAAGGGGAAAATGCTGGAAATTCCTATCCTTTCAGAGACAAGCCCCTTCGTTTGAGCCATATTTAATTTGTCGTCTGCAATGCCTTTCACTTTGGATCAGTCCAACATTTTGTCGTCTGGAGAGTGGTAAAGAGTTCACGGGTTACCCAATCAAAGAAGCAATAACTTCGACTTTACGGAGCCGCGCTATATTGGAAATTAATTTTGACAGGAGGAATTTGGTCGGCGGAATTATTTTTAGATTATGATTGTGTTGCAGACGAAATAGTTATCGGCGGGAATTCGGAATTACAGAGAAATATATATATAAACTGTCAGAGTTTGTTTTTGTTGTTTGTGGAGAAATAAGTACAGGAGAAACACGTTGGAATTTATTTACAGGAACGTAATTATGTGGAATAGAGGAACTCGAGTTCTGTGTTGTTTTGTATTTTTTGGATTTTGGGTTACGTGTATCGACGGTAAGTAATTACTATCTTTTTCTCTTTTTTAAAATTTTATTTATTTATTTATTTATATTTATTTATTTATCTATTTATTAAAAAATTTTTGTTTCCTCCACCAACACACTTTTAACCCATTACCACACATTCCCTACTCTTAACAACCCTGAAGGAGGAGGCTTTTCAAAAACATCGTGGGAAAAGGAGAAAATGCTGGTAACCAGTTTGTCACAACGTTTTCAAATGTGGATTCTTGTAAGACAGAAAAGTGGTAATCAGGAGATATTCTAATTCTTTAATCCTTTACGAAATGGCAAAATTCTAGACTTGTCCAAATTGAATTCATATGTTGGAGACAAATGAGAGGTGGCCCAAATGACCATATTTTTTCTTGATAGGATAGAAAACACTGTAGGAAAAAGTAGAAAATGCTGGCTACCAGCATTTTCTCCTTTTCCCACAATGTGTTCAAAGCGTTCTCCCTCCGGGTCGTTAAAAGTCACAATTCTGTGGTGAAGAGTTGGCCCTTTACTAGTTTTTTCGACCCTGAAGAAAATTTGAAAATATCGTGGAAAGAAAATGCCGGTGACCAGATTTTCCCTCCCTTTTCCCGCAACGTTTTCTACTCTTTCAAAGGCCAATTCCATTATTTTAGCTACATTTAATTTGGCGCCTGCAATTGCTTTCAGTTTGGACAAGTCGAAAATTTTGTCGTCTGGTAAAGAGTTAAACAAGTTCACTGTCGTCAGTAGATTTCTCTTGATCAACACAAAATGTCTACTGTCTGAAGATATCCGCTGTATCAAAATTTGTCCATGAATAATTAATCTAACCTTGGAGCGCAGAAATAAATGGTAGGCCTACAGTTTCCGCCAGGAAATCTCAGTTTGAGGGCTTGGTTAAATCTTAACCCTTAACCTGCTTAATCAGTGAAAATGAAACTTTCAAGCCTATAGTAAAAACCTGAATGTTGCCATTTAGAAGTTATTTTTGGTGAAAAAAATATCTCCTTATCGGACAGTGTAGATCCAGGATCAGACTGCATGTTCTGTGCAGTCTGATCTGGAACTACACTGTCCGCAAAAGGTCCATAGCAGCCTAAGGGTTAAAATGGCGTATGAGGGCAAAAATGCACGTTCTGTGCAGTCTGATCTTGATTTAAATCGTCCGTTTTAGCTGTTAACCCATAGGCTGCTAAGGGCGACTCACTGACGTTTTGTGGACAGTACAGATCAAGATCAGACTGCACAGAACGTGCAGTCTGATCTTTGATCTGCACTGTCCGATAAGGAGATATCATTCCCTAAAACATAACTTTGAAATAGCAATATTATGGTTTTAACTATCAAAATAAAAATTTAATTTCAGTTATTTAGCAGGTTAAGGTTTAACCAGTCTTTATCCTGAGTGTAGTGATGTCTCAATTAATGTCCATTGCAAAGAGTGTCGAAGATCAGTCTTCCCCATCTGGTCAAAAAGACTTTTGAAAACATTGTGTTAAAAAAAGGGAAAAATGATTTGATAACTACCATTTTTTACTATTTCCATAATTTTTTCTGCCCTTTCAGAGCCGAATTCCGTCATTTGAGCTGCATTATATTTGACATTTTGCAAAAGCTGTCAATTTGAATAAGTCTCAAAATTTTGTCAACTGGTAAAGATTTCAGCTTAACCTTAAAGTAACAATAAAGCCCAAAAGTAAACAAATCAGGTGTTTAAATGCATTTGAATTTATAACATACCATTTAAAAGTATGGAAATTATTGTGAAGATGACAATCTATTATTGTACGGTCGGTCCAAATGTTAGTTGCTGACAGAGAATTAATTTCAAAACTAGGTTAAAACCTGTCAGGTAGCTGTGCCTTTTGTTTACTTTTTGCCTGATTTAAATATTCTTTTTTCTGCCAGCGACTAACATATGGCCCAACCACACGATAACAGAATGTTCTCTCCACAATATTTTTCATACTTTTGAATGGTATGATTTTAATTTAAATCTATTACGATACCTGCTTTGATATTTTAGCCTTTACTGGGCCTTTAAGAAAGCTAAGCGCGACCAAATACCCTTTTTGGGACAGTGTAGATAAAAATAAGACTGTACAGAACGTTAAGTCTGATCTTGGATCTACGCTGTCCGATTAGGAGATATCTCTCCCCACCCCCCTAAAAAAAAAAATTCACTTTGAAATAGAAGTAGGGTTTTTTTTCTGTCGGCTTTAAAGTTTCATTTCACTTATTTAGCAGGATAGGGGTTAAGGTTGAGGTTAACTCTTTACCAGACGATTAAATTTTGGACTAGTCCAAATTGAAAGCACTTGCAGACGGCACAATAAATACGACTCAAAAATTGAAATTAGTTTTGGTAAGGGTAGAAAACCTTGTGGGAAAAGGAGAAAATGCTGGTTACCAGCATTTTCTCCTTTTCCCACAATGTTTTTAAAAGCCTTCTTTCTCGTTTTCGTTGATGACCTTTACACAACAGGATCAAAGATGAGAGAAATTGTTGTCAAAGAAATTGAGGTTTTTTTCCCCAAGTTCATCCCACGGGGGTGTAAAAACACATCATGAAAACAAGGTTCCCGTATCAGTAGTCACTAATTCTCACCTTCGTTAACCCTTATGTTGCTAAGTAAGTTAAATAAAACTTTCAAGCCGATTGTAAAAACCCGAATAATGTTATTTCAAACTTATTTTTTTGGAGGATCTCTTTAAAGGACAGTGTGGATCTAAGATCAGACTGCACGTTCTGTGCAGTCTGATCTTGATCTACACTGTCCGCAAAAGGTCGGCGAGTCCCGCTAAGCAGATTAAGGGTTAACATTAACAGTTCGGAGGCAACCTTAAGATGATCCAAATAAACATACGTTTGGACAATCGTTAAACGTATTTTTGCTGTAACGTTTCTTTTTTTTAAAATCGACTTAACAACCCCACTCCACTCCCAACATTCGTCGGTGGTCGCAGAAATTCTGTAAGTTCAAAGCACTAAATGACCTGTGACCCCCGCCTCTACTCGTACTAACATACCCCTAACCATCCACTATGACGTCATTGATACTAATTGTTTTTGACTGATGATTTCACTCTGTTCTAGATAACATCTGCTTACTTTAAGTCAACAACATATGCTACCGGCCGTGATCCTTATGGTGTTCACCCTTAGCTCTTCCACTGCCCAATTGATTGATTGATTTTCTTTTATTGACACCGATTGACATAGATAAAAGGGACATTCCAGTCTGGCAAAGAAGATAAAAACATTGTATTTACAATTTTCCGGAGTAGTGCCTAGATAGGTCTGCAAGTTCTCCTTGCCAAAAAGATCCTCAACAGGCTAATTTCAACTTCAGGCTGAGCAACTTGTCATGTTTAGCTAGAACTGCTCACAAATTTCAGACAGACGGTTCATTCGGAAAGATGGAACATTCAGACAGACGATACTAGCTAGATTAAAGATGAGACTTTTGCAGCCTGAGCATGTGTTTAATAACCGTTTTAAATTGTATTCTCAGTCTCATTCTGGATTTAGAAAGTAACCGTGACAATTTCTTATTGGCTATAAACCTTTGGGGTTTGCCAATCAGAAATTGTGTAAGAAAACTGTTGATAATGAGACATATTTGAGTCATGCTCTGTGAAAAAGGGGCTAAGTTAATGCATCTGCAAAGAGTATCGACCCAGGACAGCCAGTGTGGTTTTGGAGGTGCGTGCGAAGCTTTGATATACACCGCTGAAATTACGACGCGGCAAAAAATTTAAACTTTGATACACCCCTATCTGTCAGATTCAACAAAGAGCAGATATTTTGTCAGCACTTTTTTTTTTTCAAAAGCACAGGAAAAAAAAAACTAGATAAGTGGATCTAATTGCAGAATTCCGACTGTGTTTCTCGCCAAATGAATTTACCTCTTTGTATTTAATTAGGCGTTTGACAAAATTAAGGGGTTTCTAAAGGGGCAAATTTTGATACAGAGAATGAACGGATATCTATCATGCGATCATTTGTTAAATTTTTTATTGCCACTTTATATTTCTAATTCATTTAACTACTGATAGATCTATCTCATTAAAGACCAGCTATTTTTGTCGCCAGATTAATCTTAAATAGGACAGACATTAACTGAATAAACCATACCCGTACACAACAGGGGCGTAGCTCATTCGGCATACCTCGGGTGGTCCGGTGATCAAGTCCCTCGGCTGTATTACGTAGCTTGATATGCACATACACGGTACCTCTCGCAGTAGGCCGTACCAATCCAAACTACGTAGCTACGCCCCACTCGTTTCAACTCGGCCGATTCCGTACCTGCATCAAATCTCGTCCGTATTATAGGGGTCCGTAGTTTGATTCCTGGCACCCATAGACTATATATTATAAACAAGGGATTTAACTGTATGCAGCCCGTTACCCGCCCCCGGTTACAAAAAACAACGTATCTTTTCTACCCCATCAGTTATTCTCCTATTTTTTTCTACAGCTGAGAGCTAAAACATTTTTCTACCAGAAAAACACAACTGTTTGTCAGTGGCTAATGCAGTTTGGCTGATACATTCGCTCGAACTTGTAAACTCGCTCAAAAATCTGCGCTATTGACACGGGTTCGTACATCCGTTTTCAAGATATAAAATGCACTTTAGATCCAATGAAACGCAGCATTAGCGGCACCCACCCTTTAAACATATTTAAAAATACCTATAGTCTTTATCTTCAATAACGACGAAACGCCTCAGAATTCGTTGAATTTTAAGAGGAACCGTACAATTTTAAGAACGGTTAAACGGCGCATTTCCTTGAAGACCTGTACATATCAAGCAACCAGATACAGCCGAGCAGGGATCCTATATATACATATGTGTATATACGATCCCTGAGCCGAGGGACTCATTATATCCCGCTAGATGGCATTCTACAAATACACATCTATCTAATTTGAGCATTCTGGGTACAGAACCGGACTACTTTTCAAAACGACAACCGTTACTTTGAATTTCAAAATAAAATAAACGTTTACTTAATAAAACGCTACCTGGTGCGATTCATTTAACTATGATCAGCTGGCATGTAACCTACATGCATGTAGTCTCAATAATGAGACGCTACGGTGATTTTTTTCATATTTGGACATTTATTGTGCACCGTACCGTCTCAAGTCCATCGTAAATTTTCCGGTAGCAAAGATAGAGAGCTATACTGCCTTTCTGTTTCGTCGGTTTAATCTGTATTGCAGCGAAATGCAATTAAACATGACCAAAGACAAATTATTAAACCTTTCATCACCTAAAGAGCTTGTAGAAGTCGTTTATAACATGTAAATCTCGGAAAAAACACTGACGAAATTTATCGTGCGTGGCGGCCATTTTGAGTGTTTTCGGGAACGTAAACAACTCGAATAACACATGAAATGCACGGTTTTCTCTTATGTTCAGCGTTTAAATTGAAAATATTCTATTTCACACGAAGGATTATTAAATACGCAAGCAACAGGTATGTTCAAATCCTAGTTTTGTGCTCTATTTGCAAAATTATGAGAGTTCAAACTTGCGCACAAAATCTGTGCGGAGCTTTCAACTGATTTTGTCTTGATCGTCTCTGTACCCAGAGGCGACCAGTCAAAAAGTAACATCGCCTTTGGGGACAGTTATCTGTACTAGTAACCTTTTCACCGGCCATTTATTAAAACAGCCCCTACAGGCTTGGGTAATAGCTTCGGTATAAGTCCTATTTTTCCCAAGTATATGGGATGGGTGATGCGTCATAGCAGACAGGTCGAATCTTCGAAGAATATGATATGCGCAGACAACGCCGAGGGACTTGATCACCAGATCACCCGACGTATGCCGAATGGACCGCACCGGTGACTATGCCCCTGCACAGAAAAATCCCTGTAGACCCCCCCCCCCCCACCACATACACACATTTGTGCAGGTAAATAAATTTACGTGAGCGTCCTTGTTGATGTAGACATACCAAGTATGTTATGAAAAAATAACTCCGTGAGAGAAAGTCACACTAAACATAAATTAAAAGCACTTTTAACAGGTAAGATGCTGCTAACTGCCTATTGTTAGATTATTTCATTCGCGCGTAAATTTCAAAATGACCGTGAGACTGAAACAAATCCCTTGCAGAAATCAAAGAATCAAGCTAGGTGAAACAAATATGGCGAAATCACCTTGTGCAGCCGATTTTTTTTTTTTTACATTTGACAATTATTATTTTAATAGTTTACAAGTTGTTGTATAACCCCTAGAGTGCAAATAACAACTAATTTTGACTGGGGGTACGTTGCAGATAAAGATCAGACTGCCCTTTTGTGAACATTGCATACTAAGATCAAACTCCACAGAAATTGAATTCTGAACTGGATAGATCTTCGCCTTTCGCCATTCTGTGAAATGTTTTGGCCAAACAATCCTTCATCCTTTATCAAACGACAAAAAATTGAGTCATCCTAATTTAAAGCATTTGCAGACGACACTTAGAATGTGGATAAAATTGTGAGGTTTGGCGGTAAAAAGAGTAGAAAATATTGTTGAACCACCTTAAAATTGTCGTCAGCAAATGCTTGGAATTTGGACAAGTCCAAAATATCATTGTTGTGGTAGTGTAAAAGCTTTTTTTTCACATTGTATAGAATAGGGACAATCCAAAAGAGAGAGAGGAGGGGGGCAGGGTGGGAGGCAGGCATCCATGCACAGAATCTTTGAATCAAATTAAAATTGGCCATTATAAATCTTTCCCTACACAATGATGTTCTGTGGAACTATTGATAGGAACTGTCTTTGAAAGGGCTTTCAAAAACAATCTTCATTGGGGCAGGGATCTTGTATATACGATCCCTGATTGGGGTCATTAACCCCTGAGTGTGGATTAACCCTACTGACATTTTCAGTCTAGAAATACGACCAAAATAACTGCAATTTCATGGTTGCTTTTTGTCTCCCAGTGTTTCAGTCAGTAGATAGATAAGTACCCTATCTGGCTTATTTTTTAAAATTAAGAAAAAATAAAGGGGCGAAAAATTAATTCGACTCGAAAAATTCAATTTTTAAATCCGGATTTAAAAAAACGAAAGCTCACGCCCGCCAACTCCATCCCATTAACCCCATATTCCTCGGATAAAAAAAATTTTATTCGCACAAAACCCAGCACTCGACTGAAAGGCTGAAGTTGCGCAATGTCTGGGTGAAAAAATTTTCTAAAAAAAATTAAAAAAAAAAATTTCTAAAAAAATATTTTGAAATTTAAAAAAAAGTTTAAAAAAACATTGTAATATTTTTACAATGAATGAAAACACAAATAGAGAATTTATTCCTTTATATAACGTGGAAGTATTAAATGAATATGAAGAATTAATATCTGAGATAGAAGAATTATTAGAGAAGAAATTTTATATGGAATTAAAATATAATTTACGTCCACAACCAGTTTATCAACCAATAATTACACACCAACCAATTGCGCAACAACCAATTGCACAACCATTGGCACCCCCACCCCCCTTACTTCCAAATTTAGGATCCATACCGCTCAACAATACTCCGCAGACTTTTACCTCATTATCAGGCCAGCAAGCAGTGACTTGCCCCGCCTCGTCGGGGATAGCGCATCAACCATTTTATTTTTAAATCATAAATCAAAAATATAACTTTTAAAGTAATAAAGTTATATTTTATATTTTATTTTATTTTTTGATGCCCCCAAGCTAATGTATCTATTTTATTTTCCAAAACAAACCTTTTATCATCACTTGATCCTAACGCTTTTTTGTTTAACTCTTCAGTATACATATTATGACCCCTACTTCTTAAAACAGTCATCTTTCTATACTGATCCTTTTCTGTAAGCAAACACTCTTTGTAATTATTAAAGTTTATCTCTTTCTTGATAACCGCTTTTTTAACACCTTTACATCTTTTATTTTCCTCACCATCTAAAGTTTTATAAGCATACATTTTTGCTCCTAGACCAACAAACTCAGTCATAGTCTTACCACCTAACTCATCTTTAAACTTTCCAACTACTCTCGCTTTACAATTATTTTTTAAGAAATGATCTTTAGGATAATTGCTTGTATCAAACATTTCAAACACATCTTTTTCCATATCCTTATACAAATTTTTAGTTTCTATCTCAAGAATAAAACTATCTGTATCAGTATAACACATTTTAACCTTTTCACCATACTTAGCTTTAAAGTAATTATAATAAGTTTTTTGCATATGTGTTTTACTAATATCTAAAATGCTTAATCCTGAGTAAATAGGTTTATTATATTTTAACTTAGTGTTTTTCATGTGTACCGCTATTAGGTTTTCATCGAATATTGTTGTGTGGTTATAGTTTGGTTTTGCTACCAATTTCCTATAACGCTCCTTACTAGAAACTAGTTCTATCCTTACTCTATTTCTCAGGTTTTCCATAGTCTTACCAAAGACTGAATTGTTCATCAACTTAAAAAAATCTTTCTCAAAATTATTTTTAGCTGCTTTTCTTAGTGTAATGTTTGTATCAATATATGATTTAAGCCATGGGCTTTCCTCAAACTTAATTCCTCGATGTATTTTAGTAATCTTTAAACCTAAATCAACACATGTTTTTAAAGCTCCATGATGAATAACATAATTCTCTTTATTATTTAAGTTTGGAATAAGTTTTTCTACTTTTTCTATTTTTAAACGTTCAGGTGCTAAAGGAAAGTCATTGTGTAAATCGTGTAATTCTTCAGGATATTCTAAATCTACTTCTAATATACACGGTATTTTTTGCCAAATTTCTAATTCTTTACCCGTCATCCATTTAAAACCATGAGTAGGAAGAGGGCGACTCATTGCCCAAGGGTAAAGACTGTTTGCATCTATATATAATAAATATTTTGATGGTTTACTAGGATCATATAATTCACCCATATCCTCATTATTTGCTTTTGCATGTCTTTTACTACACATGCTAACACCTCCTTTGATACCCTTTTCAACCATTAAAAGCATATCAACATCAGATAAAAGCTCTAGGTTTACTCCTGTTATTTTTAATGCTGCATCCCAAGCTAAACCAGGAGTTGTATAATACCAACTAGGATCTAAATCATAGTTTTCACGGCAAACATCTCTAAAGTTTTCGAAAACATCCGCTAAAAGCAATACATCTATTTTATTGTAAAGTTCTAAGTAATCCTTAAACGTTTTCATATTAAAAGCTTTCCAAACCTTTTGTGCATGAGCATAATCTTCATCCGTAATTCCTTCTATGTTTAAACTTGAGTAAAATGCTTCTTTGGGTGGTAATTTCTCTTCTTTAAGTTTATCAAATGAATCTAGGTAGTCATAAGGAAAAACTCCTTTTCTCCTAACCAATGGTAGCAGATTCTTAGTAAAATATTTTGATAAAATTTTTAATTGACTTTCCTCTAAGTTGCTTGAAAGTTTATCTAAACTAGAACTCATAAACTTAAAACTATCAAGAAATCTAATTTTATGGTTTATATTTTCTCCAACCCAAATGTCTTTACTAAAACTAATATATTTCTCTTCATTATTTGGAATACAATCAATCTTCCCTTCAGATTTGCCAAGACATTTAATAAAAAGATGAGCGTCATACCCACTAAGATTATGAAGGTATACAGGTGTGAAGTTAGGATTTCTAGCTTTTAGGTTGCATTTACTGTGTGCGGCACCTCTATATTTACCTGTAAAATGACAATGATCTTTTACTCTAATATTATCTTTGGTAAACTTATTACCACAAATCCAACAATGTGTTTGTTGTGTATGTTTTATTTTTTCCTCTATTGTAATTTTAATAGGCTTTGGGTTTTGGTGGTACCGTTGATAAATTTCTTTTATATCATCTTTTAACTGGTTTATAAAAACTTCCTCAGCATTTTCTCCAACATAACTTCTTTTTATAGGAGCACACACAGCATCGTCAAAGCATTTTATAATATAGTAAAAACTACAAGGTACATGCTTTTGACGTTGTATAGTATAACTTTTTTCTGGGTTTGGTTGGCATGTGTGTATTGGTTCCAAAACACTTTCAAAATCAGCGTAATCAACAAAGGGAACCTCAAGTTTTCTAGAATGGTTTTCAAAAGCTAACATGGCACCTGATTCTGGCATCTCTAAAGTAATAGGCTCGTGTTCGTTACAATATTGTTTATGTTTTTCCAAAAGTTCTTTACTACCAAAGTGATTCATACATCGTTTGCAATATTTTATACCACCATTGTTACTTACTTGTTTTCTCATTAAACTATTAAATTTTTTTATGAGAGCGTAGTGCATGTTTTCCTCATTTTTAATAAAAAGAAGATCAACATGTTTACTTTTTTCACATTTTGTAAGCCTAAGAGGATAAATATATTCCTGATACCCATATACGTTTACACTAATTTCAGGATTTTGTTTTTCAAACTTATCTATATCCCTAAGCGAAACAGGATACTCTATTCCATCCATGTTTAAACTACTTTCCTTTGCTTGCAAAGCCTTGTCAACTATCTCTGCATTATGCTCTTTAGAGTTTAATGCTCTTAAAACACACCATAAAAAGCATTTTGCATCTTTATTTTTCATATTGATAACTGCTTTTTTGTTAGCAATCCACTTTGGCAAAGGTAAGTGTCCATTAGCTCTTAAAGGATCATAAGCAGCTGTATGTAGTTCTAACCGCACTATACTTCCAAAAGTCCATCCACTACCTTCTCTTTGGAACTTAGCTAAATTTTCTAAAACTTCATCTATCATTCTGTTCAACAAATCCTCTATTTCTCCTCTGTTTAAATTTAAATGTTGTTTACTATGAAAAGCACGTTCAACAGGACCTTGGTCAAGATTTGTCATTAGCCATAATTTACACTTAAGTACAAGTTTTACCTTTGTTCGTAAATTATTTCGAAGAGTATTTATAAGAGACGTCCACGTTTCTGCGAAAAATCTTTGTGGGTTATAATTTTCTCTACCCTCTATAACATGTTGTGTAGCATACCCTCTAAATGCGGATTGAGAAGCTTGTCTTGGAGGGTAATTTTCTCTAACATGTTCAACAACTTCATCTAAAACTTGTGGTATTTGTGCCGGCTCTACATTACCAGTTAGCCAGTTACCAAAATCAGTTACTCTTCTTTGTATAGATTCCGGAACGACAGCTGCGGCTAGTCGTCTTGCTCCAGAGTAAACATTAGATGCAGCTCGTCTAGCTGCACTCGTAAATCTATTAAATAAACTCATTTTTTTTATATATATATAATAAAAAACTTAAGCTAAATTTTTTTTTGTCTCAATTTTATTACGACTTCGTCATTGTCATAATAAAATTACTGAATGTTAATCTTATATTTATTATTCCAAGTTCTCCCATTCCAATTCTCAATCGTTTGTGGGCAGCGATCTATAAATTTACTTGTCTTATAAATTGATGGGAAGATTTTTATTTCGCCAGTTTCAACATCCTCTAAACTAACTTTCTTAGGATTATGCATAATAGTCTTTAATCTATCAAACTTAGGGTCTTTACTTCTTTCTTTTTTAGGTAACTTAGGCGACTCATCCTCTGGTAACAATCCATGTTCTTTCACCAACTCAACTAATCGCTTTTTATCCCAGTATGAGTAGAAATTTATATTATTTTCTTTAAGAATTTTTTTTAAATCTGCAATCTTTATCATTTTTATATAGGAAAAAATACCTTAATACACTACACTCATTTTATTTCCATCAGACTGGAAGTTAATTAACCTATCACTAATAATAACAGCATATGCCTCTGTGTTCGCAAGCACATTTTCAGTAAAAAATGCTTTGATTTGGATATCAGTTACTGAGTATTTTAATCTCTCACTCTGTTTGGAAACGTCAAACAAAAACAAAGGATAAAGGGTTTTATAATCTGAGGGAGTAATGTTAGGGTTTGACACCATTTCATTCATGTTATAAAACTTAGATCTAAATAGAGAAGCGTCACCATACACTCTACTAAATTGCTGCTTAGCAAATGAAAGATTATAGTCAACAGCGGGATATCTAGTAGAATTTAGCGTAACATAAATATTTTTAACGTTTTCATGATCAAATATGGCTGGATTTTCTTGTTGGTTACCACTTTTACCAGTCTGAAAGCCAACAATAATAAAACGTGGCACTTCGGGTGATGATTCTACAGAAAGTCTCCAGGTAAATGATGTTGACTCGGGAACCGCGATAGAGTCGCACTGTCTCATTCTATATCCAACCGGTATTCTTTCTTTTTTCTCGATAATTTTATAAAGTTCCATCTTCTCTCCATCTGCGGGTAGCACGTGTGGCATAAACCAAGATATTCTATGTAAATTAATTCTACCATCAGCAGGAGCAGCGGCAGCTCTAAAGATTGCATCATTATCATCATTTCTCGTTAATGTGAGAGTTTGCTTCATTCCATACAATATCTTATCATAATCATCACAAAAACCAAATATATGTTTTAATGGAACTCTGAAGCTAAAGGTACCCCTTGGATCAGGATTAGTAATAATATAATTTCTTCGTACAACAAAACCCAAGTTATAGGTACCAAGATCACCAGGATTACTAGCTGCAGCGGTGTTGGTGTCCTTATACCAACATTGGTTTAGCCCTTGTGATTTAGAAAAATCATCTGGATATTTTAACAACCCAAGCATCGTAGTAGCCTGACCAGGATTCAATACGGATTCAATCTCCATACCCGAAAGTTGATACTTAATATTTTTAAAAAGATACATGAGACCATTGTTTGTTAAAGAAACATTAGCGTTAGCAGCGTAAGCTGCTCCATCATCACTTCTTACTAATTGTCCTTCAATAAGTAAATAACTCTCACTAGGATGAGTAAAAATATCTTGGGTTTCGATACTAATCCTAATATCTCCTCCTGAGTTGTTGAGGTGTGTACCGGTGATTGGTTCATACTCATGGTGTTCATACTCAACAATACTATCATCTTTTAAAATTGGTTCGGTGATTTTTAAAATGTCCATTTTATAATAACAATTATAATTTTAAATAAATAAAAATTATAATTGTGTTACTTAAATTTCTAACCAAAGCTGGGGAAAAGACTTATTTTCATCATTAACAAACACACCTCCAAGTTTAATGCTTTTTGCGGTTTCCATTTTAGTTTTAGGATAAACTCTATTACCGTATACAAGTGTTATTTGGGGTATCCCCCACTTTTGTAAACATTCATTCACCTTTTCCTCAATCTCTTTCATCTTGATTACTTTTTCAGGAGATAACTTCACAACAGCTTTTTTATAACCATATTTCGTTTTATTAATTTCTAGGATTTCACAATCTTTTATGTTTAAAGATGCACCTACTATAGTAATACAACTAGTATTATATTTTTCATAAAATACACGATTAAATTTTAATTCTGGCATAATCTTTTTTTATAAGTAATATAATTTCTTAACTTAATTTTATTTTTTCCTTCATACTGTTTTAATGCCTGCTCCACTGTTTAATCTTTTAACTAAGTCTTGAATAGCAATGGCACTTCCATCTATTAATGTATTAATGTCTTGCGTTTTGGGTTTTGTTGTTGGTGTTGGCGTTGCGTTTCCCAGACGAGGCTGGTCGAGTCTATATTTTTGTAAAATTTCCTTTGATTTTGGTGTCAACTCGCCCCGCTTCGTCGGGGATAAAGCTCTCGTAACTATTTTTTTTCCTACATCTACAGCTGCGCTTTTTCCAACCTCTAAAGCTTTCTTTGCACCTTCCTTAGCTACACTCTTTCCTACATCAAGGGCAGAAGACGCAATTTGTTTAGCTGAACTACTTGTGAAAAGCCTCGCTAAAAAGTTAGCAACGCTGTCAAAGATTCCGGAACCACCGTATGAATACCTTTTTTTAAATCCGTGTTTTTTAGTGATGATCATTTTTTATAGTATAGACATTAAATTTTTATAAGCGTTTGAATTTAAAACACCTTGTCTTTTTAATTCATCACAAATGCTCACTATCTCGTTTCTTACACCTGTGTTACCTGCTTTTTTACTTGCCAATAACAGGTCTAGTCTTTCTATTAATGCGTTAGGGTCAGATGGGATAACGATACCCGTTCCTTCATACTTTTTATGCTTTTTTCTATTATACCAAATAGGTCTAAGAATTTTAGCCCATTTTTCCCCTCTAGAAGCTTTAGGATGTGTTTCATCCGGATCGTTATTTCGATGAAGAGCGCTGGTTCTTATCATTAACTCTTGATAATCTGCAAAATCCTCAAGTGTATATATTTCTCTCGGTTCTTTAGCGACAATTAACTCCCATAAACCAGGTGTTCCTATATACGTATCTGTACCAAGAACAATATCATCATGCTCAATTATGACAGCTTTGCGACCAATATAAAATTTACCACCTTCATCACGTAATCCATATGTTCTATCAACATCATCACCAAGAAATTTCGTTAGATACTCCCTCGCAAGTGGTCCAATTAAAAATGTACCTTGATATTCATCCAATTTCTTTCCCTCAATAGTTGGTTTTTCTTCAAAGGAATAAGCTTTTATTGTTGGAAAAGCTGGTAGATTAATAGCTTGTGGTAACTGTTCAATAGCTTCTTTAATAGGTTTAAGTTCTTTCGTAATCTCCCTCGCTGTAGCTTTTTGCGTTTCGGTAATAGGTTTAAAAAACCTGGAAAGATCGGTTTGTAATTCTTGTTTACCCGTTTTCTCTGCTAGTAGATTATCCCGAATCTTCTTTCTCGTTTCAAGATACTCTTTTACAATTAAGTCCCTTTTTGCGGGATCAGCGATTTTTAAAAAAGACATTTTTTTTAATTACTAAAATAATTTTTTAACACACCTTTGTTGAGACAAAGGTGAGACAGTTTTTTACATAGTTTTTTACATAGTTTTTAACATAGTTTTTATCGCAGTTTTTAACATAGTTTCAAGACAGTTTTAATATATAAGAGCATTATATATTCTCTTATATATTACATGTCTGAGGTATCACCAATTTCACAAATACACTTACACCTGATTTCAGGGAGACCGAGTCTTGGTCTATTCTTTATAATTTTTCTAATGGGAGGCATGATTCTTTTCAACGAGCCTCCGAAAGGACTCGCAAGCTTCTTGCCTCCCTTTCTCAATCAAAGATTCTTCATTTTCAGCACTAATCTTCTTTTTGATCTTGGTACGTATCTCTTCCTTCATAACCTTATACTTCTCTACTTCTTCCATGATGAGTTTAAATTCATCATCTGTTACAATACCATCCACCAAAGCCTTAGATATATGTGTTGAAAGAGTATCTAATTTTGCATCTGCAAGCATTCTAATCTTCATATGCTTTTCTGCTTTGCTTCTAGTATTTCTTACAACAAAATTACCAACTACGCTTAGAAGACCAACTCCTAAGGCAACTCCTTCTAAGGCAACAACAGCGGGAATCGCTACTACTGTAGATAGCAGTCCAATTCCTCCTGCACCTGCACCTAAAGCTGTTGTAGCTAAAACAACATCAACATTGCTTATAATTCTTGATGCACGTAAATACTTTTTTGCTAGAACGTCTCTAGTTTGAACTTCTTTCTCAAGGAATTGTTGTATCTCCGAAATCTTTTGTAAACGGTAGGAATGACCTTTGTCATCCCCCATTGCATGCATCTCACCTCCAAACCTCGGTGAGGAGTCAATAGGTGGGGCGCTTGCGGTACTTCGTTCTTTGGGTAACGGAGGATAGATTTTATTAGGGTGTTCTTGATCTGTATCTGCCATTTTATTAAAATAATAATTTTTTTATCTCAAGATTGTAAATATTTTAGATAACAGAATAACTCTCCCTCAGGTATTTCGATCGGTTTTTGTGAGAAATTATAAATGTAGACTAAGATATCATTAGCGTCATTATCAAGATGTGTACCATTAAAAATGGTTAAACTATCTTTCCATTTATTACTAACAGATATCACTACAACTCCTCGTGTAGTTATATAACCAAATCCTAGCGAAAGTCTCATACCATCACGAGGAGGAATCTTGATAGTTACTTGCGAGTATATTTTCCATTTTAGAGGATCTTGCTTTAAGGGAGGAAATCTTACTCCATGTAAATGAGGTTTCCAAAATATAGTTTTATGTTGAGTAGTAATATTAGGTTTTATACCAAATTTATGTATATCCATTTTTATTTGTTGTAAATAATATTTATAATATAGCTCCTAAAATAGGGGTATTAGCAAATGGACTATTAGGTCCGAGTAAAAGTCCTCTTCCATCATACATTTTTCCTCCTTGCTTTAAATACAACCCATCACCAACGGAAGCTAACTCTGTCTTCGCCAGAGAAGATCCTTTACCTTTGTATGGTTTTAAGTATAATCCACATCCATCAGTTTCAACTTGACAAACACATCCTCCTTTTTTAAGATAAAGACCTGACCCCATTGCTTTTTGTACACCTGTTGAGGCTAATCCAGAAAGAGCACCAACACCTAAAGCTGGTAAAACAGTTTTTGCAAGCATCGGCAAAGCCCTAGCAGCTAACCCAGCCAACATTCCGAGAAAACCTCCTTCTATTTTCGTGTTATATTTAAGTTGTTTTGCAGACATTCTAATAGTTATACCCTTACCATCCTCATAGGCTTTAGCCATTTTTCGTGCTTGTGAATCGGTAATTGCTAAAACATCATTACCACGTAAATCTTCATGACCTAAACGAATACTTACTGGACAACTAGCTTTAACAGCATGTTGAAGCTTTTCCTTTTGTCCTTCCGATATATTTACTTTAACATTAGTGTAACTCGTCATTTTATATACAACTATTTTTTTATTTATTTAACCCTCATCTCGCTTCTCTAATATGAAACCTAATTGTTAAATTTTCACCTCTAAGATTTAGTAAATTGCCATCTTGATCCGTAATATTTACCTCTAGGTTATGTATTTCATCTAATGTTATTGGTAAGTATACTAAATTAACTGGTGACTCAATTATCTTATATCCAGGTGCAACATCTGGGAAAAAAGAGTAAATAGTATTTTTTGTTGAACCATTAACATAACTTCCTGAAATAATATCTATGTTAACGAGCAAACTATTTATGCTAAGAATGTTCACTACATTCTCTGACTCGTAAAATCCTTGTGTATATTTAGCGCGAGTAAATCCTAATACTTTGGCAATGGAGCCTGGTTGATTAAAATCTACTTGATAACCATCTTCTAATGTAATAATAGACTTTAGGGTATTAGTGTTTGCAGAAATGTTAATAGGATACCCTTCATTAACTCTATCATAATGACCCTTTTTTCTCATTTCCTGGTGAATGGTGTCATTAATGCCAACAAGGTCATAACTTCCTTCAGGTATTCTGGAGAATAAACGAATATGTTGTTTGTTTCATCAATGTTTGGAAAAGAGTAGTAAGTTTCAAGGTTTACTAAAGCTATTTCATATACTTTATCCTTTTCCAGTTGAATTGGGGGATTAAACCTTGTTCTAAAACGTGTTTTGTTGTCGCTTACTATAATTTGAAATGATGTTTTGTGGTTTGTATTTTTTACAATTTGTTCTAAAAATTCTTCCATTTTATAATATTTAAATATTTTTTATATTTAAATATTTTTTTAAGATTCTTTTTTTATGTCATCAATAATACTTCCTAGTATCTTCCTAGTATATCGTAAAAAGCACATATTAACGAAGTGTTTTTGGTTCCTTTTGTTAGTTCATCAAATAAAAGATAAACCTCACCTATTTTAGTTAAATCTTGTTCTAATTTACTCAGTGCATTATATAAACCTCTCAATTTTATTACTACTATCCAAGGTATATCGCTTTCATTATCATCAGCCTCTTGGAGTTTCTCTAATTCCTCTACTCCATTGTCAAACACTAAACCCCTAAAGTCAATACCACTAAGACCGTATTCCTCCATAAACTTATCCATTATATAAACAACTATGTTTATAGCAGTCTCTATTTTATTTTTTATTGTTGTCATTTTATAACTATAATTAATATTTTTTTCTTAACTTATTTTCATTTATTTTATACTGACTTTGGTATGTAAAAATTATCAAAACCGTTTCTGTACTTCCCATCATGTTTTTTACTCGTTAAGTCAATGATAGCGAAACCATGTGGTCTTTCCCACGCCTTTTGACAAAATTTTCTAAACTCGTCCTTAGGCATATCTTCACCTACATGATCGTTATAAATATGATTAATGTTTTTTAGGTCTTGTGGGAAAAGACAAATAAAATTAGCATTTTCTCTAATAGTTTGTCTCGGTAGTCTAAAATAATTTTGTGAGAGGTAAAAGCAGTCAACATTACTATGCCTTCCTCGAATGTAATAACACTCACATTTATTTTGTCTTTCCAAAAGTAAATCATCAAAAATCATTAAATTTTTATTTTCTGAGTTTAACTCTCTTGGATCAGGCACATCACTAGCATTTTCAAAGAAGTTGCAATTTATATCCGATTTGTTTTTAATCGTTTTAATCCATTCTTCAACTAAAGCTGTTGGTACAATGTTTAGTTCTTGTATCTCATCACGCATGTTAAACAACCTTAAGATACATTCTTTTGGTAGTTTTTCTTCAAAAGCCTTTTTTAGTATTCGGTATTCCGGTTGAAAAAGGCTTTTTCCGAAAACACTCAAATCGTTGTAATCAAGCCAACCTGGTCTGAGTAAAAGGTTTAACAATAAAGTAGTTTTACCACATCCTGATTTGCCTATAATTAGACCTCTAATACTTTTTGGTAAAAGGGAGTGATTAAATCTCTTTGATACTACTTCATTCCATGATAAGTTTATAATATCCATTTTATATAACTTTTTTAATTTTTATATATAAAATGTATTGCGTTAAATGTAAAAAACATACTGATACGAGTAATATCGGGTATACCGTTTCTAAAAATGGAAGAAATATGATGCGGGGTAAATGTGTGGTTTGTGGAATAACTAAAACACAATTTATAAAAGGAGAAAAAAAAAACTACTAATGGCAGTAGCATCTTAAACAAATTTATAAACATGATGCCTTTTGAAATGCATCTCCCTGGTCACAATTTTACGGGGCCAGGTACCAAGCTAGATGAGAGGTTAAATCCTGATCTAACCCCAAAGGAATGGAGTAAACCTATAAATAGAGTAGATCAAGCTGCTTATAATCATGATGTTTGCTATCTTAAGCATGATGATATAAAAACTAGGAATGAAATATGTGATAAAGATATGTTAACAGAGTTAGAAGGTATTTACAATCCTAGTATTAGAGAAAAAATGGAAAAGGGTTTGGTAAGTAAACTCATTGGAACGAAGATGAAATTTGGAATGGGAGTAAAAAAAAAAAAATTTCGACACGATAAAAATTTTAGCGGAAGAATTACATAAACCTGTAAAAAGAAATTTTAAGAAAAGGAGAGTTAGAGTAAACGGTATAGATAGGATATGGGCTGCGGATTTAGTAGACATGCAAGCATTTTCTAAGCTTAATCGTGGTGTTAAATACCTTCTCGCTGTCATTGACATCTTTTCTAAATATGGATATCTGGTGCCATTAAAAGACAAAACAGGGAAATCTGTTGCTATAGCATTAAAAAGTATTTTTAAGGAGAGAAAACCTGAAAAAATGTGGGTGTATATGGGTAAAGAGTTTTATAACAAAGATGTTAAAGACTTGGTTGAATTGTATTCTACTGAAAATGAGGAAAAATCTAGTGTGGTTGAGAGATGGATTAGAACAATAAAAGAAAAAATGTGGAAGCATTTTTCCGCTAACTCCACAAACGTTTACATCAATGTGCTACCAGATCTCGTTAAAAAATATAATAACACGAGGCATTCATCTATTAAGATGACTCCGGAAGACGCTAGTAAAAAAGAAAATGAAACGAGAGTTTGGAGAAATCTTTACCCCGATCATCTCGAAATAAAAGATATAAATCCTAAGTTTTCCGTTGGAGACAAAGTAAGGATAAGTAAAAAGAAAAAGACTTTTGAGAAAGGTTATACAACAAGATGGACTGAGGAGGTTTTTACAGTTTCTGAAGTAAAACTTACATCACCTGTAACATATAAAATTAAGGATCTTAATGGAGAAGAAATACAAGGTACCTTTTATGAGCCTGAACTGCAGAAAACCAGTCAAGAGCTGTATAGAATAGAAAAGGTTATTAAAAAAGGAAAAAAGAAATCTCTTGTAAAGTGGAAAGGTTAACCTGATGAATTTAATTCATGGGTTGACAATAACGACATTAGAAATATTTAACTATAAAAAATGTCAAATATTTCGATTGAAAACATAATTTTACCAAATAAACCGTTGAACAATTTCGAATTGGAAGGTGCCGCAAAAAGATTAAAGATTCCTTATTTTAGAGGAGTTTTTTTACTAGATACATTACCGAGAAAACCGAGTAAAAAAGAATGTGGCATAGTAAACTTTGATAAAAGTGGTGGACCTGGTACACATTGGGTTGCTTGGTATAAAAACGGTAAAACTAAAATTTATTTTGACAGTTATGGCATACAACCACCTATTGAAATTCGAAAGTACCTAAAAAGCCCAATACAGTACAATACTGATCAATTACAACAAGCTGGGCAAGTATTTTGCGGTCATTTATGTTTATACATTCTAAAAGAGTTATCCACGGGTAATGGGTTTCAAAATGTTTTAAATAAACTTTTTTAGTAATATTATAAAAAATGCCTGTTAACAAATTTGGAAGAATGGAAGATGCTGAAACAAGCGGTGATGGTGTGTCACTCGCTTACATAAATAATAATTTTTTACGTAAAGATGGAACAACTGTTGTTACTGGTTCTATAAACATGAATGGTAATACATTAACAAGGGTTAGTAATCCAGTAAATTCTCAAGATGTGGCAACTAAGGCTTATGTTGACACCAACTCAGGGTTGTTGGATGAAAACGGTGGATACCATGTTAAAAATGGTTATTTAAACATGGGTTTTAATCCGATAAAAAACGTTAAGGAACCAACAGAACCGCATGAAGCTGCTACTAAAAATTATGTGGATAAGAGTGGTAAAGCAATAGTAGTGGAACCAGATGGCACCTTTTCCGCTGTTGCAAATATAAATATGAAAGGATATAGTTTAACAAATCTTATAGATCCCGTATATCCACAAGATGCTGCGACTAGGGCTTATGTAGATGGTTTGAGACGAGCCTTTGTTTACTTAAATGAAATGTATCTAGCAGTTGCAGGCGTTTCTATGGGTGGGCGGAGAATTAGCGACGTTGGAATCTCTTTAGAAAACCAACAAGCTGCAAATAAGTTTTATGTAGATACCATCGTTGAGGCGGCTACCGCGGGTGAAAAAGCTTTGACAAAAAAACAAGATGGGTCTTTTTTAATGGCTGGTGGAATAGATATGAATGATCACCCGATTATTGGATTACCAAATCCTGCATCCCTTTACTCCGCTGTCAATAAAAATTATGTTGATAATGGTGGAGCTATTATAAAAAATTGGGATGGAAGTTTTATGGCAGCGACTAACATAAATCTTCAGGGTTTTTCTTTAAAAAACGCGGCAACCCCAGTAGAAGAGAGAGATTTAGCAACAAAATCATACGTGGATAAAAAAGTCTCCCTCCCTATTATAACCGTGTGGGCTGAAGAAAATGGGCCAATAGGAGATGGTAATTATGAGTTTTCATTTGGTAATGGTGCTTCAGGCAAAGAGCATGGTTTGGGTGGTTATTGTATGAGTGCTCCGGGTAGAATTATAAGAGATAGTTTAACAGTTGTTAAAGATAACCCTAATGTACCAGAAGAGGTAAAAGTTAATATTGTGGTAAACGGAATAGAGCAGGTTGATTACTCTATTATTAAAAAGAAAGATGAGACTTGTAGCTGTGTAGTTTTTCCTAAACCACTCGAAATAAAACAATGTGACATCATAAACTTTATTTCAAGATCAAACAACCCTACTGCGCGTCACTCTTACATATCTATTTTGATAGAGTTAGACTTGTAAAGTGTTAAATATTGGAAAAAGGATCAGTATAGAAAGATGACTGTTTTAAGAAGTAGGGGTCATAATATGTATACTGAAGAGTTAAACAAAAAAGCGTTAGGATCAAGTGATGATAAAAGGTTTGTTTTGGAAAATAAAATAGATACATTAGCTTGGGGGCATCAAAAAATAAAATAAAATATAAAATATAACTTTATTATTTTAAAAGTTATATTTTTGATTTATGATTTAAAAATAAAATGGTTGATGCGCTATCCCCGACGAGGCGGGGCAAGTCACTGCTTGCTGGCCTGATAATGAGGTAAAAGTCTGCGGAGTATTGTTGAGCGGTATGGATCCTGAATTTGGAAGTAAGGGGGGTGGGGGTGCCAATGGTTGTGCAATTGGTTGTTGCGCAATTGGTTGGTGTGTAATTATTGGTTGATAAACTGGTTGTGGACGTAAATTATATTTTAATTCCATATAAAATTTCTTCTCTAATAATTCTTCTATCTCAGATATTAATTCTTCATATTCATTTAATACTTCCACGTTATATAAAGGAATAAATTCTCTATTTGTGTTTTCATTCATTGTAAAAATATTACAATGTTTTTTTAAACTTTTTTTTAAATTTCAAAAAATTTTTTTAGAAAATTTTTTTTAAAATTTTTTTTAGAAAATTTTTTCACCCAGACATTGCGCAACTTCAGCCTTTCAGTCGAGTGCTGGGTTTTGTGCGAATAAAATTTTTTTTATCTGAGGAATATGGGGTTAATGGGATGGAGTTGGCGGGCGTGAGCTTTCGTTTTTTTAAATCCGGATTTAAAAATTGAATTTTTCGAGTTGCATTAATTTTTCGCCCCTTTATTTTTTCTTAATTTTAAAAAATAAGCCAGATAGGGTACTTATCTATCTACTTCAGTCTGATCTTGATCTACACTGGCCACACAGGCAACTTAGTTGTGAAAGGGTTAAAACATGGATTTGCATGATAAAGGGTAAATGGCAACAATTTATCAAATGGAGAATTCCTTGTTCATATTATCCTCTTTAAACAATGTTTTCAAAAGAAAGGTGTGGTGCAAGCCAAAAAAAATGTAAGCAGGAAGTAACAAGTTATAAATGTCTAATCAGTCATGTCAGTCATTTAGCAGCAATGGTTGAGTGATGGCATTAAATGCTTATCAGGATTACATTTTAAAAATGCATATATCAAGTTTATCATATTTGTATGTTTTCAGATGACTGATAGATCTAGTTTTCTGAAAAGTCAGCTTGACATTAAGCATCCAGTTTTATCATTCTGGTGGGACCTTCATAGTTTATGGAAGATGTGATAATGTTTCTGTTTTTGCTTAACTCTTTACCAGACAACAAAATTTTGGACTTGACCAAATTGAAAGCATTTGCAAGCGACTAGATAAATGTTACTTATAAATTTAAATTTGTTTTGGAAAGGGTAGAAACATTATGGGAAAAGGAGAAAATGTAGGTTACCAGCATTTTTCCTTTTCCCATAATGTTTTCAAGAGGCCTTTTCCTTGGGGTCACTAAGAGTCAGGATTGTGTGGTAAAGGGTTAACTCTTTACTACAGGACAAATTTTAGACTGGTCCATATTGAAAGTGTTTGCAGACAACATCTTTAATGATGCTCTGATGATATGACTTGTAATAGAAAAGCAAGAAAATATTGTGGAAAATGCTGGTTACCTGCAAGAGCACATACAATGTTGTAGGGTAGTTCCCCTCTATCCACAGTGTGTCCTCTGCAAATGCTTTCAGTTTAAATGAATCTAAAGAGTTAAACCTGTACCAAATAGTCCCATGTTTTATCCCTTTACCTGATATGCCAATTTTAGACTCTTCCAGTTCGACAGCAAATAAAGATATGATGTCAAAAATGTGGACAAATGGAGATACAGATATCTGATAGAGTAGAAAACATTGTGGGAAAAGGAGAAACTGCTCGTTATGAGCAGTTTCTCCTTTTTCCACAATATTTTCAAAAGCTGTCTGTTGTTGATGCGTCAAAATGAGTATCTGTGGAGTAAAGGGTTAACAATCTTGAGGAAGATAACATTGAAAAATGTTTTTAAAAACATTAAAGGGAGAGAAAAAATGGCTGGTAACCAGCATTTTATCCTTTTCCCACCATGATTTCAGTCCCATCATAGACAATTCCCATCATTTTAGCCTCATTTAATCTAAGGACTGCAAATGCTTGCAATGTGGACAAGTCTAAAAGTTTTCTTGTTTGGTAAAGAGGTATGGTCTAACCCTTTACCACATAATGCCAAGTTTTAACAACTCTATTAAAATGACCTTTTGAAAACATTGTGAGAAAAGGAGAAAATGCTGATAATTTTACTCTTCCAAAGATGAATTTCTATTTTTGAGACGTTATTATTTTGTCTTCTGCAAAAGCTTTCAATTTGAGCAATTCTTAAGTTTTGATGTTAATTACCGGGTTAATACAAGACTAGAAGCAGGGAATATGGCTGACCTCATCCTCAACTGGCCTGTAAAAGCAATATAAATCAAGAAGCAAATGAAATAATTGCTCAACTGGGAATAGCATAAAGAAATTGGTAAATGATGGAATAAAGGCAGTATAAATATCTTTATACAACCAGATAAACTGATATCCCACAGGGGAAATTTTTCTTGTTTGAAGGATTTGGAGTTCATGATGTTAGAGATTGGCAGCTGTAGGAGGCCTAGGACATCCTTAACTATTAACTCTTAAAGCGTCTTTTATGATTATAGTTGTCTTTGCAGCCAGTGTAGATCAAGATCAGGCTGCATAAAACATGCAGCCTGATCTTTGATCTACACTGTCTGCTCTGCTGAAACACGGTTGACTGAAGTAATCATGAAATTGCATTTATATAGGCAGTAATTCAAGGGTGAAAACGTCTGATAGGTTTATTTGGCTCTCTTAGGGTTAACTCTGTACCAGACAATCCCGAGTTTTAACAACCCTTAAAGAGAAGGCTTTTGAAAACATTGCGGGAAAAGGAGAAAATGCTGGTAACCAGCATTTTCTCCTTTTCCCACAATGTTTTCTACTCTGTCAAAGACAGAAATTATCATTTGAGCTACATTTTATTTGTCATCTGCAAATACTTTCAATTACGTAGAGACCAAAACTTTATTGTTTGGTAAAGAGTTCATTAAGATACAAAGACAGTATTGTGCGCCTTTGAAAAAGTGTAGATCAAGATCAGACTGTGCAGTTCGATATCAAATCTACCCTGTCATTTTCTGAGAAATTCTAGCCAATCTAGCCATAACTCTTTACCAAACCACAAAATTTTGGACTGGACCAAATTGAAAGCATTTGCAGATAACTAGTGAAATGTGGATCAAATGATGAATTTTGTCTTTTAAAGGGTAGAAAACATTGTGGGAAAAAGGAGAAGGTGCTTGTTATCAGAATTTTCTCCTTTCTCATAATATTTTAAAAAATCTTCTTGCTTAGGGTCCTTAAAGCTCGGGATTGTGTGGTAAGGGGTTAACTATTAAGATACACAGGGCAATGCTATGTGTTTTTGTAATTATTGTAGATTAAGATGAGACTGTGCAGAATGTGCAGTCTGATCTTAAACCTACTGCTTTTTCAAGAATTCTAGCCAAGCCATCCCTAACCCTTAACTCTTTACCAAACTACAAAATTGTGGACTTGTCCAGATTGAAAGTATTTGCAGACAACAAATTAAATGTGGCTCAAATGATGGAATTTTGTCTCTAATAGGATAGAAAACATTGTGGGAAAAGGAGAAAATGCTGGTAACCAGCATTTTCTCCTTTCCCCACAATGTTTTCAAAGGCCTTCTTTCTCAGGTTTGTTAAAACTCAGGATTGTGTTGTAAAGGGTTAAGCTTCTAAATGAATTTATTGAAAGTTTCTCTCTTACAGTAAGAGCTAGTTATTGCAGTTTTAACCCTTTACCACGCAATCCCAAGTTTTAACAAGCCTGGGAGGAAGCCATTTGAAAACATTCTGTGAAAAGGAGAAAATGCTAGTTACCAGCTTTTTCTCCTTTTCTAACAATGATTTCTATCCTGTGAAAGAGATATTCAATCATTTGAGCTTCATTTTGATATGTCATCTGAAAATGTTTTCAATATGGAGAAGTCTAGCCTAGGATTTAGTCGTGTGGTAAAGGAATAAAGCTGTGTTTGTTAAAAAGAAAAATAGCATACAGAGTAGATCCAAGATGAGAACTGCAGCAGCTCTAGGGGTAAGCATGTACAAGGGCTGTTAAAAAACCCACAATATTTGAGAGAATGACAGTATTTTTGTGTGTATTTTTTTTGACAGCCATCGTAATTGATAAAAAGAAAAACAATAGAAATGTAACTTTCTTTTATTATAGGAGAGTTTTCATGCTTTCGTAAATTCCGAAAGGAGAAACAAACATGTGGAGGGTTACTGCGGAAGAAAGGCATTGATACAGCTGAACAGTGTTGTGCGTGGAAGGGTCAAGGCTTTAGCATTCAGACACTGGTAACTTGGTCACTGGTATATTTAACACATTATCGTCTGCAGACAACCATGTTGGCATACAGCTGATGACTGTTATTAAGATCGCGACAAATGAAGAAATTGCTCGTAAAAGGCAATTTTTCCTGTTGTCCAATTGTAATTATATATTAGATCTTGATGCAAACTGTCTAGAAAATGTTAGATAACTTGGACTGGTATTTCTTTAAATTACAATCATTTTTTCTAATGTGAGCATGATATAACTGAAATAATGCTGAAAGTGGTGTAACACACCATTCAATCACTTAAGGTACATATCTTGTTAGTCTTT
Organism: Hippopus hippopus; assembly: GCA_946811185.2. Taxonomy (NCBI): domain Eukaryota; kingdom Metazoa; phylum Mollusca; class Bivalvia; order Cardiida; family Cardiidae; genus Hippopus; species Hippopus hippopus. The sequence goes on along the minus strand of OX328102.1, from coordinate 6,644,084 downwards.
TTGTTGATCTTTTCTCACTAGGGTTTGTCTGTTTGAATTATATGTATCGCTTATTCCATTTCTAAACTGGCTCTAGGACAAGATTGGTAAAAATAAGTATAGATGTGTGTCCTGTACAGAATGGGAGAGACAGAAGAATGAACCTAGGACCATTCCAACAGAAGTCACAACTCCAGGAAGACCAGGTATAGTCCAACTTTTTACCAGAGGAATTCTCCACATTAACCTTTTACAAAACCAAAAGATTTTAATCTAGTTCAAAATGAAAGCATTTGCAGAACAGACAACAAAATTAACATGACTCAAAATCTATAATATTCCTGTTGAAAACATTGTGGAGAAAGGAAAAAATGTTGGTTACTAGCATTTTATCCTTTTCCCATAATGTTTTCAAAAATTTTTTCTCTCAAGGTCGTTAAAACTTGTGATTCTGGGATAAGGGATTAAAAGATGTGGTAATGCTTTACCACACGATCCTGAGTTTTAATGCCCATCAGAAAGAAGGCTTTTGAAAATATACATGTAGTTGGAAAAGAGAAAATGCTGGTAACCAGCATTTTCTCCTTTTCCTGCAATGCTTTTTTATCCTTTAGGAGACAAGTCACATCACTTGAGCAGAATGACAAATTAAATGTTGCTCAAATGATGATTTCTGTCCTATAGGGTAGAAAACATTGTGGGAAAAGGAGAAAATGCTTGTAGATGAAAAGGATCTTTATGCTCAAATTCAAAGTTAACCCCAGAACACAGAAGCAACTCAACAGACATTTTCACCCTAGAGATAGGACCCAAATAATCACAATTTCACGGTTGCTTTTATTTGCGGTGTATCCGCAAAGCGGAGGGTGTAGATCGAAGATCAGGCTGCATGTTTTGTGCAGCCTGATCTTGATCTTCGCTGGCGGCAAAGGCAACTACAAAAGTGAAAGGCTCTTTAAGCATTAACCCTGTACCAGACCATTCCATGTTTTCATAACAGTGTCAAGTAAAGCTTAGGAAAACATTGTGAGAAATGCTATTAAATACTGTTGGAACATGATGACAAAACTTGCTTAAATATTTGTAAAAGAATTGAAAATATTGTGAACAAACAGTAACATATTTAGGACCATGATTCAACGTATGTGGCTATTAGCTGACAAAGTGATCCCTGCTGCATTTGATATTCAAGTCAAATTTTTAAATTTTGTAACAGGAAAAGAATGTCAAGATTTATTTGCATATGTGATATTTATATGAACATTACGCTTTCAGAATTTGTTTGTTTCCGGAAATTCCGAACAAAGGGTGAACAGTGTGGTGGACCAAAAACAAAACCTTCCACTTCTACCCCAGACTCTTGCTGCCAGCAGTATACTTACGGAGGATTTTCACAAAATGGTCTGGTAGGTCCTATTTATTAACTCTTAGACTAGTTGTCTACTATCAAAATGGGAACCATACTACAGAGGCAGGTAACCATAAAAATATTTTTAACACAGTTATGCCCCATTTTCAAGTTAGAATTTTCAGTAAAAGCAACTGCAGCCAAGCGTTGGCACCTGCATGGGCTTCTTTTGCTTTTAGTTCTCTTTATCACTCGAGCTGTCGATATTTTTAGCTCTACTAGCTGAAAGCCAGCAGAGCTTATGTCATGGTGTGGTTTCTGTTGTCTGTCCGTCCGGCCGTCTGTCTGTCCGTCCGTCTGTTAGTCTTTTCTTGTTTAAGCAATAAAGTCTGCATTTGTTGTGGGATTTTCGTGAAACTTGCACAGTTTGTTCATCTCATCAATAGCTTGAACCCTATTGATTTTGAAAAATATCTACAATCGGTATGGGAAAAGTAGCCATTTAAAGTTGAAAATTACTCTTTCTTATATAGGCAATGAAGTCAGCAGTTTTGATCCAATTCTTTTGAAACTTGCAAAGATGATTTGGTTCATCAAGGGATTGAACTCTCTTAAAGGTGAAAAAAATCTATTTACCAGTTTAGGAAAAGCAGCCTTTTGAGTTGTAGACTTGTCAAGATTCAAAGCATTTCCAAGACAAAAGAAATTAAGCATTGCTTTTATGACGGAATTCATCTTTGATAGAGTTGAAAACATCACAGGGTTGCTAAATCTCTGGATTGTTTGGTAAAGGGTTTAAGCCTATACTAAACAATCGCATTCAGACAACATTTTATGTTGTTTTGGAGGGGTCTTGCATAACTCAGTGCCAGTCAGTGGTAAAGTGTAGGACTTGCATCTGGGAGGCCCAGAGTTCTAGCCTAAGTTACTAGAGGCACTGGATTTTTTGTGGGAGTGTCCTTTAACAAGACACTTAGGAGACCTAGCCTAGTACTGATGAAACACAGAAAATATATGAATATGTTGGCTGTTGCTGTGATATGACTGAAATAATGTTATATATAGGATCTAACATGAGTTGGTGTTTGAGATAAAATTTTATTAAACGAGTCTACAAAAAATGTTATTAAGTGAGCCTTTTGGCTTTTTGAGGACGAATTCAATAAAATTTTACCTCAAACACCAATGAATTTCAGATTCTTTTTATCACATAACTGTATAACAAGAATTATAGTCCATAATGTGTTAAAACATAGACATACATGTATAATGTGTAGTGAAATTTACATGAAGCTTATTCGCTTCTTTGACAGATACATTATGAGCAAAAAATAGTCCCAAAGAAACTTACATATATTGGTTTTGTTTTGAATCTAAAAATGATTAGCTTGACAACTTTATCATGATTTCAACATTTTGACCGTTAATTTCACTCAAAAACCTAGGTCAGCAATATTTTAAAAATGAGGTGTATAATTACAGAGTGCTGACCAAATACAGCATTATTTTCTTATCTCACACATGTGTGAGACAAGAAAATTCGTAATGGCTGTATTACATGGAAAACAAGGCGAGTTATGTGATAAAAGCTTGTAACTTGTAAACATTTTGATAAGTCTAGAATGAGAAAGTATGGTAAAGTTCCTGTCTTTTATTGTTGTAACTTGTTGAAATTTTCTGTGGGTCTAAACTTCAAAGACATTGTTGTAAAGGTTTGAAGCATAAAGAAATGCAGGTGCTTTTACATCGTGCTTGGATATAATGCATAGGCATACTGCTTACAAATTTTTAGGAGCGGCTGTTTTCAAAGAAAATGTCTAGGTGTTGTCGTCTTTATGGTCGTGCAAAAACTTAGATATTTTGAAATTCTGTAATTACTGAAGACATTTACTTCAAACTCTGAAAAGTTTTTAAGTATTAAAAGGGGAACCTATACAACAAGGGCAGGTAACTATCAATGTATTTCTAACACAGTTATGCCCCTTTTTGGACTTTTTTTTACTGAAAATTAAGCACTTGCAGCCAAATGTTGACACTAGCATGTGGTGCTCTTGTGTTTTTTGTGCCACATTCAGCATCTTTTATTGAAATTTTTTCTTATTTGGTTTCCAGAACTACAGATCTGGTTTGCTGAGACAAAATGTCTCAGGTTTTCAGAAAGCTAGTCTTAGATTTAAGAATCAGAATTTAACTCTTTACCAAACCACAAAATTTTAGACTTGTCCAAATTGAAAGCATTTACAGACGACAAAATAAACATGAATAAAAAATTGAAACTTGACTTTGGAAGAGTAGAAAACATTGTGGGAAAAGGAGAAAATGCTGGTTACCAGCATTTTCTCCTTTTCCCACAGTGTTTTCAGAAGGCTTCTTCCTCGGGGTCGTTAAAACCAGGGATTGTTTGGTAAAGGACTAATTCAGAATAATGGTTTGACACTGACTTGATGTATATTTTACCTGTAGAATAAAGAAGGTAAAAACAAATACACCTGTACATCTTGTGTGGCATGGCAGAAAGAGAAGAACAAAGTGACGCCAGAAACAACCACTCTTGGAAGAGAAGGCAAGTCCTTATATACTCCTCACAAAAAGTTAAGCAATTTTATAATTACACATACGAGGGCTGTTCGATATGTAATGTGTATTGTACCACAGCGCGATAACGCTTTCAACGATTTCGTGGATGATGATATGCTTAAATAGCTCTATACAATACCTTTCCAACGGTATAAACACGACCCTTTAGCTCCACATAGTTTTAAACTTATAGTCATTTCATTGGAGCTAGTCGTTGACCACTGTTGTAAAAATGGTCGGGAAACGGATTAAGAATATTGAAGAAATTAGAGCTTCTATAAAAGTTCGCACAAAACTCGGTCATTCGGTAATGCAGATTTTTATTGAATTGGGGGAAGTTTATGGGTCTGATAAGGTATCTTATGAGACAGTTCGTAGGTGGAGAAAGAAATTTCTGACTGGCACAGAGTCCGTCAAAGATGCAGCAAAATCTGGCCGACCTGTGACTGTAACAGGCAAGGCAAATGTCTCAAAAGTCAGGGAAATAATTGAAAGTGATGGCAGATACACGATTCGTGATATTGCCAACGCTGTTGGCATATTGCTATCGCGGGTGCATTTCATTTTGAAGCGTATTTTGAAAGTACGAAAGATTTCTGCCGGATGGATACCGCATATATTGACAGATGACCAAAAACAGGTACGAGTACAAACCGCTAAGCAACTGCTCAAAATGTTTCCCAAATTCAATCAAAGACAATTTGCAAACATTGTTACTGGTGACGAAACATGTGTTCACTATTTTGAACCAGTAAGAAAAATTGGAAACAAAATATGGCTAACTAAACACGGTAGAAGGCCTGTATTTGCCAAAAGAAGCATAAGCACAAAGAAGGTTCTTTATTGCATATTCTTCTCATGTGATGGTATAGCCGTACAAATTCTGGTGCCGAAGGGCAAAATTGTTACAGGTCGGTATTACCGAGATGTTATACTAAAAAAGGTCAAGAAATATTATCTTAAACGACGCCCTGTGTCAGGATTTAGGCATGTTCGTCTACTTCATGATAATGCTCCATCACATACATCTGAGCTTGTGAAGCAATTTTTGAAGTCGGAGAAGGTTACTGTCTTGCCACACCCATCATACTCTCCAGATCTAGCCCCATGCGACGTTTTCCTTTTTCCAAAACTTAAAAAGTTCTTATCTGGTCGTCGTTACAAGTCCCGACAAGCCCTTGGCTCAGCCATCAGTCAGTGTCTCAGAGATCTACCTAAATCAGCGTACCGTGACGCATTTCAGAAATGGATTCAGAGATTGAAATTATGTATTTTAAACCGCGGAGAATATTTTGAAGGGATGTAATGTTCATTTGAGTCGAATGCTTTTGAGATATCGTACAATACACATTACATATCGAACTACCCTCGTATAAACAATTTCACTGTATAAATGTAATAAGTATTGAGTTACAAACCAGTCCAAGCGATTCTGTACTTCTCTCAGATATTGTTTCTGACTTACAGGCTTTTGAAGTAAGGCACTGTCAAAATCCACATGCAAAAAAGTGGTATACTACCCAGATATTTTAAAATCTCTAAAATTCGGTCAATCTGCAACAGTCAGTACACGGTGAGACCACCATTAGCACGAATACAAGCTTGAACTCTTCTGGGCAATTTGAGTGGCCAGCAAGATCTCCAGATCTCAATCCGATTGAATATGTGTGGGACATTCTTAGAAGGCGTGTCAGTGATGAAAATGTTAGGCCTCAGAACCTCCAACACCTTGAGCAACTTTTGAGTCAGGAATGGCAGGATATTCCACAACAACAGCTGAACGGTTTGATCTAGTCAATGCCCAGAAGAGTTCAAGCTTGTATTCGTGCTAATGGTGGCTGTACCATGTACTGATTGTGTCCCGGTTGCAGATTGACCAAATTTTAGAGATTTTAAAACATCTGGGTAGTATACCATTTTTTTGCATGTGGATTTTGACAGTGCCTGACTTCAAAAGCCTGAAGGGAGAAAACATTATCTGATAGAAGTACAGAATTGCTTGGACTGGTTTTTAACTCAATATTCATTACATTTATTCAATGAAATTGTCTATATGTGTATTAATAAAATTCTGGTGCAGTGGTAATTCATTGTTGCCTAACTTTTTGTGAGGAGTATATATATGTACATGTGCTTTATACCTTTTATTAACCCTTTACCACACAATCCTCTATTTTAGCAACCTTTTTTTTAAGAAGCCTTTCGAAAACATTGTGGGAAAAGGAGAAAATGCTGGTAAGTAGCATTTTGTCCCTTTCCCACAACGTTTTGTACTTTTTCAGACCCAAATTCTAACATTAGGGCCACATTTAATTTTGTTATCTGCAAATGCCTTCAGTGTTGACTGGTCTTAAGTTTTGTCGTTCGGTAAAAAGTTAAAATATCCTGTGTTTTATCAATCCCAAGAAAAAATGCAGCACTTGTTTCTTTTCCACAAAGCTTTCTACCCTTTATTGACAAGACCCATCATTTGAGCTACATTTTATGTCTTCTGTATATGCTTTCAATCTAGACTGGTCAAAAATTTGTCATGTTGTGAAAATTTAAAATAGGAGTTGAGGGGACAGAAATTGTTGTGCCGTAAATGTACAGAAATACATGTTGAAGGATTTTTAAAATAGAGAAATTCTCGTAAGACTTAAATCAAATACATTTTAAAGGGAAAAAAATCTTGTGTGTGTACGTGTGCATTCTGATTGGACATTTTTTAAATTTTATATGACCATGTCCTAGAAATCTCAACTCATCACCAAACTACAAAATTTCCCACCTTTCCAAATTCAAGGCATTTGCAGACAACAGGTTTAGTACGGCTCAGATTAAGAAATTTTTCTTTGAAGGGGTAGGAAAAGGGGAAAATGCTGGCCACCAGCTGTTTCTCCTTTTTCCTTACTGTTTCAAAAGCTTTTTTCGGGGATGGGGGGATGAGGAGAATAGTCGTTAAATTTCGAGAATGTGTGGTAAAGAGTTGAAATTAGTAGAACATTGATTAGGGATGGGAGTTTGGCTGCTAAATAGAAAAAACAGACTTCTTTAAAGATTTTGAACTACAATGATACAATTATTTTATAAACGGATAGATAGAGAAGTTTTAAATCATAATTCTAAAAGTCAACAATCAGATACTGTACAGCTAAGAAAATTAATGTAAACTCAAGATTACATAAATCACACTGTGCACTTGATCTTGTGGTGTTGGTTTGATTCTTTACCAAACAACAAATTTTAGACTCTTTTGTATTCAAAACATTTGCAGAGTACAAATTCAAAATTGGTACGAATGAGCTTCAGCCCTCTGACACAATAGAAAACATTGTGGGAAAAGGAGAAAATTCTGGTGACCATCATTTTCTCCTTTTCCCCACAATGTTTTAAAAAGCTTTCTTTTTTAGGGTAGTGAAAACTTGGGATCGTTTGGTAAAGTGTGAACCTTCTTATGTCTCCTATAGCTCTAAAAGGGCTATACCATTGTGTCTGCTTTCTGCCAAGAATATAGGGGATAGCATGAATGATTAGCCCCAGAGTATCAGGCTTGCAGGGGACCATAATGAAAATACAGTTCTAATTTGATCACATAGGAATTCCTAGGTAGGGAACAATGGGCTACCACAACATTACACTAGGTTTCACCTATCAAAAACATTATGGAGGGGGGAGTTTATAACTTAAATGTATACCTGGTAATAAGATTCTAGATTTATTCAAACAAATTTTCACAAATATGAAAATCATACTTAAAGGGTAGAAAAAGATCTTGGAAAAGAAGAAAATGCTGCTAACCAGCAATTTCTCTTTTTTCCCACAAGGTTTTTTTAAAAGCTTTCTTCCTAAAGGACATTAAAACATGGAATTGGATTGAAGAAGTACTTATTTCATACCACTGACATCAAACTGCATGTTTGTTAGTAGTAGTTATTATGAAAGAATTGATTGATTGATTGTATGGTGTTTAAGGCCATTTTCAACATTATTTCAGTTATGTTACGGCAGCCAGTGCACCTGTTATGCTTTCTTGTAGTTTCTTTTACCAGTACTCTGCACAATATTCTTTCCAAGCCACTGGCTGCTTTCCCACATAACCATCATTAAAAAAAAACAATGGTCAGCGGTGAGAGAGGAATGAATTCTGTCGCAATGACTCTCATCAATTCTCAAAAAGAAATTGGCAGAGCTGGGGATCAAAGTAGCGACCCCCTGTTTTCAAGTTCTGTACGCTCCAGGGCTCAGCCTTGTGAAGGAATACCTTGCTAGAACGTATTCAAATAGCATGATTTTATGTCAAAAGCTTTCAGACTGACTGACTGGTGAATCATTCCTCATTGTCTTGAGGAAGTGAAGAGTAAAGAAAAAAATGAGTCTACCAGAACCTTTGTCAAGTATGAAAGAATTAACCCTTTACCACACAATTCCAACTTTTAACGACTTAAAGAAAAAGGGCTTTTAAAAACATTGTGGGAAAAGGAGAAAATGCTGGTAACCAGCATTTTCTTCTTTTCCCACATGTTTTCTACCCTATGAAACAAAACAAATTTCATGTTTTGAGTTACACTGAATTTGTCATCTGCAAATGCTTTCAATTTGGATAAGTCTGAAACTTTGTTGTTTGGTAAAGAGTTAATAAAAATGGTGTAATTTAATCCAGGATAAAAAATCATGGTTTTGTTTTCAGAATGGGGAGAGTGGAGTGAATGTCAAACTACTTGTGGCCGGGGGTTGAAGGTGCGATACTCCAAGTGTGACAGCTGTAGTCAGTCATACAAACCAAAGGTTGAATATCAGCCATGCATCATCAATTACTATTGTCCAGGTATTGTGACTTTATCACTGGTTCATTTAATTCTTCATTAAATTCTCTGTTCTGCCCATTTGTCATGAAACAAAATTTCCAACATTCCAACTAACAAATCATTTTCTACGTATTACTTACATCTCTAAATCAGAGGGGTCATCTGAGACAGATTCCCTCTGCAGGCATTAGTAATGCTAGAATGTCCTTGGATAAGGTACTGCATTGTCTTAGTACAGAATACAGGAAAAAATATATATAAGTGAGCTATCACTGTGACATGACTAAAATAGTATTTAAGGCAGCGTAAAACACCAAACAAATAAACATAGCTAAACCCAATCTTTTTATGAAGCACCAAAATGTCCAATAAACTTTTTTTTGATTTTCAGTCCTTTGATTTTTGGAAATAGTTTCCCCATAGACTGCTAAGTGCGACTTCATGCTTTTATGGTGACATTGTAGATAAAGATCAGACTGCATGGTCTTTGCAGTCTGATCTTGATCTACACTGTTCATTTTTGAGATTTTCTTGTCAAAAGACCTTTAAAATTGAAATACGTGGGGCTTATAAATAGCTGTAAATTTTCATTCAATTTTCTTATCATTCTATGGGATTAAAACAGTCGATGTAAAGTGTTGTGTTATTCAAATATAGAAATTACCTTGAAAGTTGATTTTGAAGTGTGTTCCCAGGTATTCAGTTTTAAGGGTAAATATTTAGATCTTTGTCATAACCTTGAGTTGCAATATTCGTAGTTGTTTCAATCTTATTTTCATGTATGAATTCCACTTGACAAAAACTAACATCCCCTCTGTTCTCTGAGAGATTGCATTCTCTAAAAGATTCTCTTAGAGGTGCATGGAGAGTATCAAAAATCTTAAAAGGATAGGCAGCCTTTTAATGTCCTTCTATAAAAATCAATACATAAAATGTTTTAAGCCCAGCCGGGTAGCTCAGTCAGTAGTGTATCTGACTTGTGCCCTGGTGGTTGCAGGTTTGATACTAGCTGAGGCAAACTTCCTTTGCCGTGATTTTTCACCTCTAACCTCTGATGCATGTGAGAAGAGTAGTCAGTGGCTTGGAAAGAAAGTTGTGTCGGTATTGGTATGAGAAAGCCAGGAAACACATGCATAGGTGCACTTGATGAAGGTATCTATCTTTGAAGGGGTAGAAAAGATTGTGGTAAAAGGAAAAAATTACCAGCATTTAAACAAAATAACACAACAAAAAAAATAAAGTGTGGGTCATACTAAGAATAATCCTTTTTACCACACAATCCTGAGGTTAAACAACCCTGATGAAAAGGGCTTTTGAAAACATTGTGGGAAAAGCAGAAAATGCTGGACACCAGCATTTTCTCTTTTTCCCTATGATGATTTCTACCCTATCAAAGATAGATTCCATTGTTTCAGCCACATTTCAGTTTGTCGTTTACAAATGCTTTCAACTTGGTCAAATCTAAAATTATGTTGTTTGGTAAAGAGTTAACCACGTACTGACCTTAACAACATATATGACAAATTTTTCTAACGGACAGATTTTTTAAAAAATTTGCACATACAAAGCTCATTATGTTTCTAGCAGATTACAGTAAAAAAAGATATGGGTAACCGTGCTTGTTTCCAAGAAATTTGCCTTTGAAAAAGGTATATACAGTTCCAAAATGCAGCTTATATTGGAATTAACTTACTTTTCTTTAACTCTTTACCACACAACAAAATTTTTGACTTGTCCAAATTGAAAGCATTTATGGAAGACAAAGTAAATAGAACTCAGACTTGAAATTTGTTTTTCGGAAAGGTAGAAAACATTGTGGGAAAAGGAGAAAATGCTGGTTACCAGCATTTTCTCCTTTTCCCACAATGTTTTCAAAAGCCTCATTTTCCAGGGTCGTTAAAACTCAGGATTGTTTGGTAAAGAGTTAATAGTCAGTTAAACAGGAAAATTACCGGAACAATATAAAAATATACATCATTCTAATGAAAATTCATTTAGTTTTGCACAAAAAGTTATATAAAAGCCTGGTTTTGAGTATGGTAAATGTACAGATATGCATGTTATATATAGACCATTGAGTTAAAAAGGGAGATAATTTGACTGAATTAAGGGTTAATCTTTAATAAATACATACTTTCTAAAGGACAGATTTTTCTTAGAATTTCCACACTTGTAGTATTTGTAATTCTAAACAATTAGAAAAAAAATAAAAATTGGCACCTATTTGTGCTAATTTCGTCAGAAAACAGAAATGAAGGTCACTGTGGAAGTTAATTTTTTTCATGGATAAAAAAGAGATAAAAGATCAGCAGACATAGTGGGAAAAGGAGAAATTGCTTATTCGGAGCAATTTCTCCTTTTCCCACAATAATTGTTGAAGTGGAAACAGCTCTACTTCCACAGCTTTAAATTTCCTGCTTTTGTTTGCTTGTTTGCTGTGTAATGCTGTGTCAACAGTATTTTAATCAATTTATAGTGACAATTTTCAGATCCATTACTTTCTCTTTACTAATACTACCCAAAAAAAGTGCTACTTGTTTCAGTACACCAATAGTATTACCATATGTGCGAAAAATACTTAGGTGCACATTTAATTCACTATCCATGACAAAAATACATGCACAGTAGGATGTGTGCAAATATTTGAGATAAACGTCGTTAAATAGATCTATATTGTGAAGTGATATTAGTGTGGTTGATATAGATCTGATGCTGATGAAAAAAATTGAAAAAAAAAAGGAAAACTAATTTTTTGTCAAAAGAATCAGAATTTCTCCCTGTAAATGTGCAACATAGGTCCCTGATTCTGTCCTTAATCTATTTGGTCAGGTTGGTCATTTTTATGAGTCTCAAATGGCACATTATTGATTTGTGGTGGGGTAAAACGTAATTACAGAGCACCTATATCTTAATTAAGAAGACGTTAAGTGACAGTGATGTTGGCAGTTAAGGAAGTCGTAAAATAACCAAGAACAACACAAAACAAACTTCATTGCACTCTTTCTCCCCTTGGTAAATCTTTTTGGAATAACAAGAAAGCAAGCTGTTAGCAACACTAATTCTTAACAAACTGTTAAAAAGTCACATGTTTTTGAGGAATCTGAGGAAGAAGGCTTTTGAAAACATCATGGAAAAAAGAGAATAATGCTGGTAATCAGCATTTTCTCCTTTTTCCATGATTTTTTTCTTCCCTTTCAAAAATGCATAAAATCATTTAAGTCATATTAATTCTGTTGTCTACAAATACTCATCGCAGCAATAAGTTTAGAATTGTCTTGTCTGACAAAAAAGTTTAGATACATCTATATTTTTTCTCAGCCAGTTTTTAAGCCATTTCATCCTTATTTTATGAAACTGTAATCATTATTGTATCCCCATGCCAAATGTTACACCTGTTGGCTGCAAGGTTGCACAGATTACGACAGATAGAAAATGATTTTCATGTTTTGGAGGCCCTCAAAGGAATCACTGTTGTCATTTCTGGTTTTAAATGAGGACAATTTTCTATCCAATACACCATATGTATTGGTAATCTGTCTAGGTGTACACAGCTGAGCCATTTTACACACTTTCAAGCCTTAACAGTGTTTTTTTCTCTCTAGCTGTCAGGATGTATCTTTAAGCGAACATCTTCTGCATTGTTAATAGTTTGAGAATAACAAGAAAGCAAACTGTTTTAAATGCTTTAACAAATGACAAAATTTTAGACCCACCTAAATTGAAAGCATTTGAAAGCATTTGCAAACAAGTAAATAATGTGAGTCAAAAATTGAACTTTGATTTGAATCCCAGCAATTGAAAAACTGACTTGTGGTATTACTCTGTGTTTTTTTCTTATAATGTAAGAGTCAACAGTCATGTCCAAACAATTTTACTTACAGAATAACAAGTTTATTCAAATGAAACTCAGTTTGGTCAATTTTGCTTTTTCTTATTCCAAGTAAAAGTTCAGATATTGGCTGTCTTGAGTTTGGAGAGAAATCAAAATTCCAATGAATGCAAATTGTTGTGACAGGAAGTGGGGCAATAATTCAGCTGTAGTTCTCCATAGGGAAGCATCACATGACTCCATATACTCTGATAAATGTCCCTAGACACTTCAGGTACTGATGAAGTTTTCTTGTTGACACTTTTCTCTGGGAAAGTAAAGATCATAAACAAATCAAAGCGCTTGAGGCACTGAGATATTCTCTGGATTTAACTCTATACCAGATACCAATTTTTTAACTTGTCCAAATTTAAAGCATTTGAAGATGACACATTTGCTGTGGCTTTGATGATGGGACTTTCTTTGAAGTAGCATAATTACTAGAAAAAAAAGACAAATCTGCAATTATCCCTTTGCCACACAACCCCGAGTTCTGATGACCAAGAGAAAGAAGCCTTTTGGAAACATTGCAGGAAAAGGAGAAAATGCTGGTTACCAACATTCTCTCCTTTTCCCCAAATGCTTTCAATTATATCATTGACAAATTCCATAATTTGAGTCGCATTTCAATTGTTGTCTGTAAATGCTCTCACTTCATACAAGTCTACTTCTGTGTTGTTTCAAAAAGAGTTAACAGTGTGGCAAAGTAAAAGTTGCTTTTGACAAGCAATTTTTCCTTCTTTAATAATGGTTTTTTATTCTGTACCAGAGAACTTAACGTTATCTAATAACTTTGAAAGCTTTGATTTTGGACCAATTTGAAAACAGTATAAGTTGTGTAGGACTTTGTACAAATTTGACTTTTTGCTCCTAATACAGTGGACAGCATTGGAAAACATTTGTAAAAGACCAGTTGCAGCCAGTGATCAATTCTTTTCAAAATGATTTCTGTGCTACTAAAAATATTATGCTTTTGCCTTTCCTTCAAACTTTTCATTTTTTAAATTTTCAAAAAAATTCACACTGTACACAGAAAGTTTATGTTGAAATTGATATTTTAAAATTTCTCACTAAAAACATCAAGGCAGCCATGAATATTGAGCTACATGTGTGTTACAAAATTAAATGGTGCTGAAAAATGTGTTCCTTTAGCAAGTGTAACTTAATGCCTAATAAATTTGATTTTACATAAATCCACTGTAGATATCTTTGGAAAACAGTATGACACAAGGACCAATCTTTTTGCGATAAAATGTAACATGCAAATGGTTGGTTGCTTCCGCAAATGCTTTTTTCATTGAATGTAGACTTTTATCTCCTAAAACTTTTTCACTGTGGCAAGTTGCAGTTAATGATGATGGTAAAAGTATTGTGTATATGAGATATTATTGGTATACATGTATTAAACTATCATTATAATCCTGGTGTATGTCATACAAACGCCCAAAATATACTTCTCTCCCTCAACAGAGATTTTCAAGTAGAAACATTCCCAACTCTAGTAATACATGGAATATGGATAGCTGCATTGTTTGCTGTGATACAATTGCAAAATCTTGAAAGCAACCAACCTTCAGGAACACTTTGCCAGACAACAAAATTTGAGACTTGTCTGATTTGCAGACAAGAAATGAAATTTGTCACTTGTGTCTTTGCTGAGAAAATGAGAACATGCTTGCCAACATTTTCTTCTTTTCCCACAATGTTTTCAGATGTGTAAGTATTTCCCATGGTAGTGAAAACTTAGGATTCAGAAATACTGGCATCTGTCACAGATTATTAGATAACTCCTTACCACAAGTGGCTTATAAGACTGTAGATACTGAATGTACTGTGTTGTTTGAAGAAACCAAAAGTATGTCAAATTTAATACATGTACTTTTAGTGTTTTATGACAATAGTGTGAGTAGTGAGAAACCAACATCATGATTCTCAGAGAATTTTGCACAACACAGATACATACTTCTCTCCCTCAAAAAATATGTTGATGAGGAAAAGCAACACGCAGCTTGTGCAGACAGTTGTGCAAATTCAAAAAACAAATAAATAAGTATAATGGCTGCTATGATACAACTAAAATGTTGTGAAACATTGCAAATTGAGCAAGGTTCCATCCTTAACTTTTTGCCAGATTACAAAATTTTGGACATGTCTAATTTGAAAGCATTTGCAGACGACAACTGAAATGCAACTGAAATGAGGAGACTTGTTTTTCCTGGGGAATGAGAAAATGTGACATGTACTTACCGGTAGTTTCTTCCTTGTTCACAATGTTTTTGGAAGTATGGATATTCCCCAGGTTAGTGAAAACTTAGGATTCAGGAATACTAGCATTTGTCACAGATAATTGAATAACTCCATACTTCTAGTGGCTTATTGAGCTATACATACTAAATATGCTTTGGTGGTAGAAGAAGCTCACAGCTTTCATATTCAAATACATTAATTTCACTTTAGCATTTTTCTTGCAGGTTTGTACAGTGCACAGCTGATTTGGTCTTTAATATTCCAAGTTTTCAAGCCCAGCTTCAGTTTTATACTAGCACACTTTATGCAGAATTACAAAACCATCTTCAATGTCATTCTTCTGTTCACAGGATGCACCACAACAGTATGTTGACAGCTCTTGAAACCATGTTTTGAAGTGTTTGTGCTCTCACAATACATATCTGGAAAAAAAATATAGAACCAACTGAATTTCAAATTTCTCCTTTTTACAAAACGTAACATTTTAATTCTTCATTTACGTTGTAAAATATGGTTTTATTTTCACATGGTTAAACTATAATGGAATTTGATCAGGATATGGCCAACTATCAGAGATCCAATCATTTTTGACTAATGTGCGGTACTGCGCTTCCACCTTTACTGAAATAACCCCTTTTTAGGCTGCCATCTTGCAATTAAGACCGAAAATAGCCAAGTTTTTGAGCCCACAGTTATCCAACCTTGGCATCGAAAATCACTAGATTTGATTTAAAAACAAAAAGAAATACTTACTGCTTATAAATATGTCAAAATCTGAACAAATTTATTTCTAAAAATAAATTGAGAATGCTACAACTATCACTAGGGTCCCGCCAAATTCACCACATTGGTCCGCCATTTTGTGATGAAATACCGAAAATAGCCCAGTTTTGAGCCCATAATTATCTAACTTAGGAATCGAAAATCAGCACAAAATTAGCTTAAATACAAGGAGATGTACTCTATCTCGTGATTTTTACCAACATGTTGTTATTTGGACGCTACTTTATGTACTTAAAAAGTACTTTTGCACGTCACTAAACCCTCCTGCCGAACATCCCCTACGGGGCAAACATGATTAGGTCATGATTTTTTAACGCCAAAATAAGCATATACAACAAAATCTCCGAAAAAATTGATGTTACATATATTCTAAGCCTGTAAATATTCGGAAACTTACCAGTTGAGAAGGACGTATGGGATAACCAAGCAAAACGTTGATTAAAACAGTGACCGTCGTATGCCGAAATTTAAGATGGCCGCCGTTTTTTCCTTTGCGGTCAATTCGAAAGAAGACAGTGAATAACCGGAAGTTATACCGCGTTTCCTATCCCTGTATATAAGATCCCTGACCCAATGCATGACAGTACCATGTAAATAAATGAAGAAAAAATTCCAAAAAGAATTTACTCTTGCCTCGCAGAAAATATAGCTGTTTGAATAAAACGGCATCTTTGCCAAAGCTGTTTCTGCATACAGTACTATGTCCATTAAAGTAACCTTTCCTAACAGGAAGTGGATTAAACACTTAGTCTCACTTAAGTGTGACAAACACTGTCTTCAACAGTGATATGGTAATACCAACACTCGTAGGACTTCTTGTGCTTGTCTAACTGATGCTATGGATAGTACAGCCACTATATTTATGGAAAATCACACACACTCTCACATTTAAACTATCTATTTTGCGATGGAGAATCAATTTTCCAACCAGGGGGTAGCTAAAACAGCCTGTCTTCAGAGCAAAATGACTTGTTTCACACACTGTCTGTAATCATTTAGGATAACATAGGACAACATTTTCATATTAATCCGACAACATTTTCATATTAATCCAATCTCATAATGTGTCTAAAATAATTTAAGACAAAAGAATTGAATTAGACATTTGGAGTGGAGAGAACCAGTGCCATATCATAGTGTCTTCAACATTTGAACCAGTTACGAGACGT
The DNA here is from genome assembly GCA_946811185.2 of Hippopus hippopus. NCBI lineage: Eukaryota > Metazoa > Mollusca > Bivalvia > Cardiida > Cardiidae > Hippopus > Hippopus hippopus. Next base: position 6,627,326 of record OX328102.1, on the reverse strand, counting down.
CACCTAATTTTGATTACAAATTTAAGATACAGTTTCAAATAACAAATACAAACAGTAGTTTTTAACAATTACAGTCATATGTCTGTGGTGGCCTATTCAAAGCACAAGTTTTCGCTACTTTTTTACAACCAGAAAACATCAAGTATTTGATTGCATAGCGTAATTTTAACGAAACCATTTATGAGACAACTTTGTCATGTAACATTACACCAAACTATGAACACTGGAAAATAAACAGTTAATTTCTACCAAAACTATAGTGTTCCTACGAAATAAAAATGATTTCGGCAGTAGATCCATAATGAGCTCGAGCCGAACCCCGGTAGCTCAGTCGGTAGCGTGAGAACACAGGGTCCAGGGTTCGATCCCTGGCTACGACCCCTGGCTCGGCCAATTTCTTTCCGAGGATTGATGATAGTCACTGCGACAGGATTCATTCCTCTCCCACCGCTGACCATTGTTTCGACGATAATTATGTGGGAAAGAAGCCAGTGGCTTGGAAAGAAAATTGTGTGTAGTACTGGTAAAATAGACTCCAGGAACGCATGGATAGGTGCACTGGCTGCCGCGATATAACTGAAATAATGTTGAAAACGGCGTTAAACACCATACAATCAACCATAATGAACTCGACACAAGGGCGGCTTTACGAGATTTTGAAGCCATTTACGAGTCACCATTTACGGGACAGAGAGTGCAGTTTTCCTGGATTTTATAAATTCCTATTCGTCTTGTACACTCATTTTGTCATGTTTTCACTCAATAAAGGGTATTTGCGACAAAGTATTACAGCGGCTATGTTTGAAACTGAATAATTGTAAACTTAACGTAAATCTACACAACTGCCCAGGTAAATGACTTGAACAAACATTTTATTTTCATTTTACTCTGCTTTTTAACTATTTCAATTGCTGAATTCTGTATCAACAGATCACTGTTACATGTCAAACACAATAAAAAGAAAATAGAGAAGTAATGTCTTTCAATGGGCAAAGATACTGTCTCGTAACTGGACTTGTAGTCCTGTAAATGGTTAGTTTTGGTGGTACAGAAATCGTGTGTACTTGCAGCGTCAGAAAACTGAAATAAGCATGTCCAAGCACTATATATCTTAAAGAACTCTTAAAACAGTACAGTTAAGATGTCCTCTGTTTATTATTTTCATGTTAAAAGTAAATTTTTACTAATATGAAAACAGCAATAAAAGTGTGAAACACATTACATTTCAGATAATATATTTTTCTACTTTGTGAAATTTTCCCTCCTTATCTGACAATTTCAAAATGCTCTCTCTCTCTCTCTCTCTCGCTCGCTCGAAGTTTTGTCGCATTTTTTGAAACTTGTCCCATAACCGGTTCGGAAATAATTAATCTCTATTCCAGAATTCGAGAATTACAAGTAAAATCAAGCATCAGAATTAGTTAAAGGCCAAACAGTGGACAGATGTAAGAAATGCATGTCTATATTCACCATGTAAAAGTATTGAAATTATTGCAAAGATGACAATCTATCATTGTACGGTTGGTCCATGTGTTTGTCGCTGGCAGAAAGGATAATGTTAAAACAAGGTAAAATTTAAGCAAAAATAGAGCGACCTGGCAACTTTTGACCTATTTTTAAAATTCATCTATCCGCCAGCGACTAACACATGGCTGAACCATACTATAACAGAGTGTCATCTTCACAATAATTTCAATATTTCTAAATGGTATAATGAAAAATTAATTGCATTTTATTCGCCTGCATTGTTTACTTTTGGTCACTACTTGGGCTTTAATATAACTCTGTGCTTTTGAAAGAAATCGCTGAAATGCTTTAGGAAAAACAAATCTACTGGATATGTCTTCTCATGCATCGGTCCGTCATTGTTTATAAACATATGTACATTCTTGATAATGTCAGCATGGCAAAGTCCAAGGCCCAGAGAATGCGTGAGTACAGAGAGAAAAAGAAACAGCTACATGTATAATTATTATGGAGAGGTTAGCTGTTTCAAAGCTACTGTTATTTCTATAAATCAGTAATTTCCTGTTAATCATGACAAAAACAAGAAGTTTTACTTTTTTGTCTTGAATTTAACCATTTACCACACAATCCCAACTTTTAACGACTTTATTTTGACTTTAAAGCAGTGCACAGTGTTCTGATATGGTGAGGATTGTATTTCACATTTTTAATATGATTGATGGTGTATGTTACTATAGGATTTTCGTTAGAATCATTTACGGGACAACAATGGACCATATACGAGACAATATTTTGAACAAGGTCTACATAAACAGAGCAAATACACTAACATTTATAAGTGATGACAAAGGAAGACAATGTCTGAAACTTTTTCTTTGCTTCGTTTTTAATGGAGGTATATAATTTGTTTGCTTTTGTGTTCTAATAAACACCCCCAAGTTTACAACAAACATGTAGTTTTGCTTTGATTTTTTACACTTGCAGATGATTCCAAAGTCAAACCAACAACTGATTCAGATATGAACGGGTTTATTTCATTAGTAAAAGTCATGACAAGTCAAATATAGGCCTCAACACATTCAGCACTTCTTGTTAAAGTTAAAGGACATGTCTCGTAAATGGCTTCCTAAAATAACAGCAGTGGTATTATTGGCACCTGAATATCTGGAAAAGTATTATACTTGTACTCATAATAACTCTGCTTTATCTCCCTCATGTACTATCGTTCCGGAAAAATTAAAGTCAAAGTCACACTTTCAAAACTTCAAAAATCATTTATTTTCCATCAACTTTGTCGCACTTACGGGAGACTGAGTGTAAAACGGCCAACTTCCAATATGACCCATTCCAAAACAGCCTACTTTACCAAGTCTTATATTAATGTTATTGCAACAAATTTCATCAGAATGAATTTCATAACTGTCTTACTTTTATTTTTTTTTAAAATGAATTTAATTTCCAGAGAAGGATATCCCAAAAACTGTCTTTTGACATGTAAGTAGGTCAGTAATTTTACTGTATAGTCTTGGACAGGAATAATTGTCTGTTATCTGAGCTATCTGTTGGAAAATTGTCCCATCAAAGTTTTGAAAACCCCTGCTATTTTTTAAATGGAAGGAGAAACCCCCCCACCCCCCATTTTCAGTTTTTAGAATAGACGCTGCTTCAGTGAAAGAAAGCATTGACAGGTGCACTTGCAGCTGTTATATAACTGAAATAGTGTTGAAAATGGCATTAAACACCAAACAAACATAAACACAAAATCACTACAATGGCTTCAACAACTCTTTTTTTCAGTGGATGGTGATTGGGGTCCATGGTCAAGATTTGGTAGATGTAGCCAAACTTGTGGGCGGGGCATCATGACACGAACACGGGAGTGCAATAGACCGGCCCCTTCAGGTGGAGGAAAGCCATGCAGAGGTTCTTCTATCAATGCACGGAGATGTGAACATAGGAAATGTCCGGGTAAATTGCTATTGTATTTCCAGACAACAAAATTTTAGATGTGCCCAAATTGAAAGCATTTGCAGAAGATAACTTATATATTCCACAGACGTTAGAATTTGACTTCTGAAAGGTTACAAAAGGAAAAGGAGAAAATGCTAGTTACTGGCATTTTCTCCTTTTCCTTCAATGTTTTCAGAAGTCTTTTTCCTCAGGGTCGTTAAAACTCCAGATTGTGTGGCAAAAGGCTAACCCGGCAATCCCATGACTCTAGGGTAGAAGGCTTTCCAAAAGTTTTTGTGAAAAGGAGAAAGTGCTTTTAACCCTTTCCCAAACAATCCCTGGTTTTTACGACCCTGAAAAAGAAACCTTTTGAAAACATTGTGGGAAAAGGAGAAAATGCTGGTAACCAGCATTTTCTCCTTTTCCCACAATGTTTTCTACCTTCCCGGAACAGATTTCATTTTTTGAGTCACGTTAATTTTATCATCTGCAAATGCTTTTAGTTTGGACCAGTCTAAAATTTTGGTTTGTGGTAAAGAGTTAACAGCTGGTAACCAACTGAACATGTACAATTAGTAAAGATTAACCCTTTACCACAAAATCTAGAGTTTTAAGGATCTTGAAAGAGAAAGCTTGTGAAAACATTCTGGGATAAGGAGAAAGTGCTGCATTTTCTCCTTTTCTCACCATGTTTTCTACCCTTTATAAGACAAATCCGATCATTTCAGCCTCATTTAATTTTTCTTCTGTACTTGCTTGTGATTTTGATAAGTCCAGAATTTTGTCATTTGGTAAAGACCCTAAAGAGTGCTGAATTTAATGAAATTGACCTTTTTGTGGAAGAAAAACAGGTGAAATATTTCAGGTAGGAACAACTATGTAATTTTAAAAGTCCTTGATCCTTGATTAGGAAACCTTGTAAATTGATGTCAGTAACGTGCCCGCAAATAAGCCTTTATTCAGAATTCTGCAAAATAATATTATCATACGGCAAAGAAATTTCTTGTAATCTGATTGGATAATATACCCCGAACATATATATCATGTACACTGGCAAAACCAAGGTAAAAGCAGTTTCCCTTTCGAGAGCCCCGTATACATGACTACACTTTCAACACAACATCCAAACTGGTGGCTTCGATCAAGATTTAACATCAAGATTATGCGCCAAACTGCACGTTTTAGCACGTTTTACCAAGGTTTCAGTGACGTCAGTTCCCAGTGACGTCAGTTTTCGTTAAATTGGGGCACTCAGAAGGGAAATTCTACTTCATCAGCGTACTCAATTTTTGAAACCAAAAAACAGGTAAAATTCGCTTAATACACGTTGTAATGGTAAAACTTTGCAGTATAATAAATTTGTTGTACGGTCAGGTGGCGACATATTCACCACAGCCGTGAACAAGTTTCCAAGTCCCCTGCCACCTGACCGTACAACTAATAATGTTCACATTTTTTACTTATTGTAGATTAATATTTATTTATTCTAGACTAATACCAAGATTTAGGTCAAAAGTCAGCTTGTATAGCTATGCTGAAAAATGCCACATCACACATTTACTGAGCTGTTGACTTTGTATAACTTTCAGTTCATGGAGGCTGGTCAGCGTGGGGTCCCTGGTCAGAGTGCCCTGTTACCTGTGGGACAGGGTCTATAACAAGGACTCGGGAGTGTGACAGACCCAAACCATTCTTTGGTGGGAGACCCTGTGAGGGGTCAGGCACAGAAACTACTGTGTGTACCTCAGGAGCTCCTTGTCCAAGTAAGTCCCTCTTGTTCTATTCTTGTTCTACACCTTTACCACACAATTCCGGCTTTTAAGAAACCTAAGGTAGAGGCCTTTTCCAACTATGTTTGCTAGGCTTTCAAGGACAAAACTCATCAATTCAGCAACATATAATTTGTTGTCGGCACATGCTTTTGATTTGGACAGAGCTGACTGTTTACCAAAAAACAGAATTTTAGATTGAAAGCATTTGCAGATGCACTATTCAGTATGGCTCAAATGATTGACTTAATTTATTTTCTGAAAGGTTAGAAAACATTGTGGGACAAGGAAGAAACATTAACTAGCATTTTCTCCTTTTCACCCCTTGTTTTTAAACATCTAATTTCCAAGGGTCGTTTAACCCTTTACCAAACAATCCCTGGTTTTTACGACCCTGAGATAGAAGCCTTTTGAAAACATTGTGGGAAAAGGAGAAAATGCTGGTAACCAGCATTTTCTCCTTTTCCCACAATGTTTTCTACTCTGCTGGAAACAAATTTCAATTTTTGAGTTACGTTTATTTTGTCGTCTGCAAGTGCTTTCAATTTGGACCAGTCTAAAATTTTGTCGTTTGGTAAAGAGTTAAACTCAGGATTGTGTGGTAAAAGGGTTAATAACAGGGAAATCCTAAAGAAAGACAGTAGTGTAGGGGTAGAGCATCAGCCTCTCACATCAAAGGTTTCAGGTTTCAATGTCAACCTCTGGAACTACGCACAAATAAGGGTTGATTGATTATGTGGTGTTAAACACCATTTTCAACATTGTTTCAGTTATATTGTGGTGGCTGGTAGACCTATTTATGCTTTCCTCGAGTTTGTTTTACCGTTACTCCGCACAATATTCTTTCCAAGCCACTGGCTGCTTTCCCTTATAACCATCATCAAAACAATAGTCAGCAGTGAGAGAGGAATGAAATTTGTCACAATGACTATCATCAATCCTCAGAAAGAAATTGGCCAAGCCTGGGATCGAACCAGTGATCCCCTGTTCTCAAGTCCTGTATGCTGCTGATTGAGCTACAGGGGCTCTGCACACAATAAGGGGTAAGTTCCGAGTCAGGTTTCTAGGAAGTGAACTTCAAAAGAGTGATTTTTATGAGCCATAATTGCTTGTTTCACAATCGATGTAAATTAAACAGATTAAAACTAAACCTTAGTTGTCTGAGTGGCCATCTTAATTCTTCACCACATAACAAAATGCAAGATTCTTCCAATTTGAAAACATTGGCAGACAACAAATTAAGTGTGGCTAAAAAATCTATAACAGAGATTTTTTTGAAAGAATAGAAAAATGTTGGAATAGAAGGAAATAATGGCTCTTCCTTTTCCATAATGTTTTCAGAAGTCCTCATCCTAAGGATCATTAAAACAGGGTATTGTTTAGAAAAAGGTCAAGTCAACAAGTCAACATTTTGGTTCACATCATTTTGGAGTAGGCTTTTTGAAAACGGGGGAAAAGGAGAGGATGCTAGTAACCCACATTTTCTCCTTTTCTCACAATGCTTTCCACCAGTTGAAGGACAAATTTCATCATTTTAACCATATTTTGTCATCTGAAAATATTTTCATTTCCTTTTCAGGCACACATTTTTGACATATACTAAAGAATCAGATTAATGTGCACATCCTCTTCATGCTAGAGCATTTACTTGCATTGTTTTAAGGTGGTCCTCTTCCTTTAATGTTTACCTTATCCTAAAAATAAAAAAAAAAGGAAACATGACTTAGCCCTATACCACACAGTCCCAGGTTATAGCTTTTGGAAACAAAATGCTTCAATTTAGGGCAAGCCTAAAACTTTGTTGTGTGGTAAAGAGTCAATGACCTTTTTCACTAACTGAACAATTAACTTCATTTCTTGGATAATCAAAAGGTTAACTCTCTACCATATGACAAAATTTTGAACTTGACAAAATTAAAAGCATGTGTAGACAACAAAAAAAAATGTAGCTCAAAGAATGATTTCCGCCTTTAATAGGGTAGAAAACATTGTGCAAAAAGGAAACAATGCTGGTTACCAGCATTTACTGCTTTTTCCACAATGTTTTCAAAACCTGTCTTTCTTCAATGTTGTTAAAACTCAGGATTGTGTGGTAAAAGGTTAAGTATAATTGTTTTATCTGTGTTCTGTAGTTCATGGCGGATGGTCAGAATGGACAAGTTACGGACGATGTCGTGCTACCGAACCCTGTTCACATGGTCACAGGCTTCGATCTCGTGTTTGTAACAATCCACGCCCACAACACAGAGGGCAATTGTGTCGGGGTAAAAGGGTGGAAAAGGAGAAGTGTTTTGATCAAGAGACTTGTCCAGGTAGGAAAAATAGATTACTTGGGTATTGATTCATCATCCTGTGAACTAGCGCTAGAAAATGTCTCAATTATGTCTCTGTCTGCTTCTGTATCTATAAATAGGTCAGAAATAGTTTCAAAACAAATATATGAGCTATTCTCTAGCAGAAGGGGGTTTAATGCATCTCCATGATGCATGCTACCAAGCAAGTCATCACATAATTATTGATCCATAAAAACAAATCTGTCTAGCAACCCACTGAATCCTGAGATAGAGTAGTACTTACAAATGCATAAAATTTACAGAAAGCAAGTTTTGGTCAAGGTCAGCCTGTGCAGTCTGCACAGGCTGACCTAGGTCAATACTTTTTGCATATTAAACCCCCCTTTCACAGAGCATGGCTCATATACATGATACCCACTTTAAGAGTGAAGACTAGGTAAAAAACTTTTGTTAAGGACACCTTTATTTTCAAAGTGTATGTATTTTAACCTATAGAGCACCAAATAAATTTATCAGACATTTTTATCCTAGAAATACAATCCAAATAATTTCATGTCCATGATTGCTTTTTTTCTACAGTGTTTCTGCAAAACATTTTGTGCAGCCTGATCTTGATCTACACTGGCCGTAAAGGCATTTTAAGGTTTAAACAGTTTTGTTGCACTGTTGTAGTGGACGGAGGTTGGTGTGATTATAAAGAATGGTCAAGCTGTAGCGCAACCTGTATAGGATTCTCTTCAACACAGACCCGATTCCGAGCTTGTCAGTGTCCGCCAACCAAAAATGGTGGGAAACATTGCTCAGGTCAGTAAATTTGAGTTGACAATTGCTGTTCTCTTACATTAGCCAGAAAACATATATGTAAAGGTAAGGCCTGATTTTGCAATATCACTGTTGTTGTTGTCAAAGTATCTCTGAAAAAAAGTGAACAGTGTAGATTCTGTATCAGATGGCATGTCCTTTGCAGTCTGATCTTGTTCCTCTGTGTCAAAAAAAAATTGTCTAAAGGTGGTACACCAGCTCAGCGTTATATTTTTACTAGACGCCAAAATTTTGGATTCATCCATTTTGAAAGCATTAGTAAGCCACAAATTAAATGCAACTCAAATGATGGGATTTGTCTTTGAAAGAGTAGACAAAATTGTGGGAAAAGGAGCAAATGCTGTTGGTAGCATTTTCTCCTTTTCCCACAACGTTTTCAAAGGCCTCTCTCAAGAATGTAAAATCACTGTGATTGTTCTTGTAAATGGTTAAAAACAGATGTTAACTGAACTATATATCAATTTGCAGGGGACCATATAGAGACCCGCACATGTGAAGGCACACAGACATGTGAAGAGATCTCAGTCAGCATTGAAGATGGAAGATGAGGGACAAACACTGACTGATAAATCCTTAATACTTTCCCAGACTATCATGAGCATTTTCTCCTTTTTCCACAATGTTTTCTACTCTTTCAAAGACAATTTAGACAATTTCAACCGTACGAGTCACATTTGATTTGTTGTCTGGATATGCTTTGGATTTTGATAATCCCAAAATTTTGTTTTTATGTTGAGAGTTTAAGAATCCTTTACTTGATATGCATAAACCCTTAGAGCTCTAAGCACACCTTATGTTTGTTCTGAGATGTTGTAGATCAAGATGAGGCTGCACAGAACATGCAATCTGAACTTGGCTGTTTTGTAACATATTCTGGCTAAAGGAATCTCTAAATTGTATTGATTAACTCTTCACTTGTCCAAAGCATTTGCAGACAACAAATTAAATGGAACCCAAATGATGCGATTTATGTCTAAAAGGGTAGAATCATTATGGGAAAATGAAAAATGCTGGTTACCAGACAAAATTTTAGACTTGCGTGAACTGAAAACAATAATTGCCAACAACAAATTAAATGCGGCTAAACTAGTGAAATCTTTTTTTGAAAGGTTAATCAACATTGAGGGACAAGGAATTATCAAACTTGAATTACATTTTTCAAGAGTACAAACAGATGAAGCTGTGAAATAAGTCATTTCTACCTCGCTTTTATGACAGAGAGATCAGCAAAGACTTTTGAATACTAAAATAAGAAAGAAACAAAAAAAACCTGGTGATTATGTGTTACACAACATTATGTATATACTTGTGTCATTGTTTTTTTTTTCTTCTATTTTTGACATGTTAAACTATGGAAATACATGTAGATGTAACATGTTCTTCATGTTTCATTTATAAATTTATGCATGCTTTGTGAAAAGTCATTTCAGGTAATCTCTTTTTTTTGTGTAAGATTAGATATGTTTTTACACATGTTACCCATTACTGTATCCATACACAATCGATTTATGTACCAAAAACTGTTTCCAGTTACACTGAGAAACATTTGAACACATAGGAAATCATCTTGCATGAATGAGACAGAAAACATCGTGGAAAAGTACTATTTGCTTGTTACAAGCAATGACTCCTTTTCCCCAAAGAATTTTCAAGCATTGCTTTATTATATAGTGAAAGTTTATTTGCACAGTAATACATGTAGTTAACTCTTTTCTACATGACAAAATTTTAGACTGGTCCAAATTGAAAGCATCTGCAGACAACAAGTTACACTTTACTAAGATTATGGCTGCTGTCTTTGAAAGTGTTGAAAACATTGTTGGAAAAGGAGAAAATGCTGGTTACCAGCATTTTCTCCTTTTCCCACAATGTTTTCACAAGCCTACCTTAGGGCTGGATTGTGTGGTAATGGGTCAAATGCATATTGATTTAGTAGACATTGAAGTACCGGGAGAGCAGTCCTGTATGGTCAAATGTTGATGATGTGTGAGTCCTAAAATACTTGTCCATATCTGCAGGACCTATGCATGCCTGAAAGTTTTCCCAAGGAATAGAGCTGATAAAAACCACTGGAAGCTTAGATTAAGCTTTTACAGTATGATCCTGAGTTTTGATGACACTGGCAATGAAAACTTTTGAAAAGATTGTGGGAAAAGAACCAGCATTTTCTCCTTTTCCCATATTTTTTCATGATTTTGCAAAGAGAATTCAAATCTTTGAGCTAAATTTATTTTCTGTAAACACTTTTGACCAAATGACAAAAATTTTACGCTGAAAAATTCAAAGCACTACAAATCAAAAGTGGCTCTAATGAATGAATTTGTCTTTGATATTGTAGAAATATTATGGGAAAAGGAAAGAATGTCAATTACTAGCATTTTCTTCTTTTCCCACAAAGTTTTCAAAACCCTTCTTCTCAAGGGTCATTAAAACTTGAGATTGCTTGATAAAGGGTCAAATATAGATTAGTCTAATATTTTGTCAGGTACAGCTAAATTACTGTTGAGTTGGCATTAAACATTAACTTACAAATCCAGACTTTTATTTATCCACTGGGAACCAGCATATTGAAATATTGTTGGAAAAGGAGAAAATGTTATTTACCAGCATTTTCTTTTCCCTTCAATACTTTCAACCTTACCAAAGAACAAGATGAAATAATGGTGAAATAATTGGGTGACAATATTAACTAGAATAATCATGATGACTTACGGCTCTCTACCATTAGAGTACCCATCATATTGGGTTCTGGTGTTGTTTTTGGGGCCAGTTTAGCTCAGGATCAGACTAGACAAAGAAGGCATTCTAATCTATGATCTATATTGTCTGCTTTGTGCAGATATTATGAACAAAAACTATCTTGAAACTGCAATTGTTTCAAATTTTAGCTGCGCTCTGACAAAAGGGGGCTTAATGCATCTCCGTGATGCATTATACCAAGCAAGCCATCACATAGTTATTGATACATAATAGCCACTTTTTTAACAACCGACTTAATTGTGAGGTAAACTTGTCCTTTGACATACAGAAAATTGACCAATAGCAAAAGTTTCGGACCAGGTCAGCCTGCGCGCACTGCGCAGGCTGACCTGGGTCGATACTTTTTGCAGATGCATTAAGCCCCCTTTTCACAGAGCATGGCTCATTTAATTCTAGACATTTTTCTTCAGCAGTCTAAGGGTTAGAACCTGCAACATAGTTTACGGTGTTTCGTGTTAGCGTTTCTGTTTTTGAAGATCATTTCAAAGTATTGACATAGCACTGTCGGTACTGTTGTCAGCATGGTCATCATGCTAAAACTTGACTTTTTTGTCATATCTCTGTCTTTATTGAAGATAATTACCTCAAACTCAGGCTTTTTGTTAACCTTAACCCTTTACCACAGAATCCCAAGTTTTAACGATCCCAAGAAAGAAGCCTTTTGAAAACATTGTGGGAAAAGAAGAAAATGCTGGTAACCAGCATTTTCTTCTTTTCCCACAATGTTTTCTACCCTGTTGGAGAACTTAAGCTCATTTATACCAATTTTAATTTTGTCTTCTGCAGATTTTTTGAATTTGGAAGAGTCTAAAACTTGCTGTGTGGGAAAGGGTTAAAGCACTTTTCATACAATAGTTGGTTCTGTAGCCAGTATAGATCAAGGTCAGGCTTCACAAAACATGCTGTCTGATCCTTGATCTACACTGTCCACTTTGCTGAAAGACTGTAGTCAAAAGGAACCTTGAAATAGCACTTATGTTTTATTACTAGTCTGTTGGGTTTAGTTGGTACTCTATAAAAATATATATATACCAGAAGGATATCACCTTCAAAGGATATTTGACACAGATATGCCCTTTTTATATGCCCGTCGAAGACGGGACGTATTATGGGATCACCCATGGCGCATGGGCGGGTGGGCGGGCGGGTGGCGTCCAGTTCTTTGTCCGGAGCATAACTTTGTCATCTCCAGTCCGATTGACTTGAAACTTGGCATGTGTGTTTGTTGCAATTATACGGAGTGCAGTGCGAAAGAACCATGACTCTACCTCGCACTGTCTTTGAGTTATTCCCCTTTGATCGTCATTTTTACAGCATTTTCTGCTTGTCCAGAGCATAACTTTGTCATCTCCACTCTGATTGACTTGAAACTTGGCATTTGTGTTTGTTGCAATAATACGGAGTGCAGTGCAAAAGAACCATAACTCTACCTGGTGCTGTCTCTGAGTTATTTCCCTTTGATCGTCATTTTTACAGCATTTTCTGCTTGTCCGGAGCATAACTTTGTCATCTCCACTCTGATTGACTTGAAACTTGGCATTTGTGTTTGTTGCAATAATACGGAGTGGAGTGCAAAAGAACCATAACTCTACCTGGTGCTGTCTTTGAGTTATTTCCCTTTGATCGTCATTTTTACAGCATTTTCTGCTTGTCCGGAATATAACTTTGTCATCTCTAGTCTGAACATCTTCAAATTTGGTATGCATGATTGTTGAAAATTTACGGAGTACAGTGCACAAGAACCATAACTCCTCCTAGCACGAATTTTGAGTTATTTCCCTTTGATCATCATTTTTACAGCATTTAGTGCTTGTTCGGAATATAACTTTGTCATCTCAAGTCAGAGTGACTTCAAACTTGGTATGCATGTTTGTTGCAATATTACGGAGTACAGTGCGCAAGAACAATAACTCTACCTAGTGCGGATTTTGAGTAATTCCACTTTGATCTTCATTTTTACAGTATTTCTTGCTTGTCCGGAACGGAACTTTGTCACCTCAAGTCAAATTGACTTGAGACTTTGGTAAACATGTTTGTTGCATTACCTGCCCTTTATGATTATTATACCCCCTCGACAACTGGTGGTGGGACGGGCGTATCTTGCGACAATTTGCCGCTCTTGTTTCAATATAGGAATTTCACTGGAAAAGCATCCTCAGCTGATCATTGGCACCTGCATGCAGTGCTTTTTGTTTTTAGTATGTTGTAATATATGATTGTAATTTTGAGAAACTTATTCTTGATGTTTTAAATACACATTTATTATATACATGAAAGCTTGTGGGCTCAAATACATGTCACCCAGGGAAAAAATATCACACACAACAGAAAAAAAAAGTATCTACATATGGTTCCAAATATGGCCTGCAACAAGCGAAAAGGGGCATTCGGACATTTCTGTAAAGTGCAATCTCGGATCAGCCAGCAGGGACTGTGCAGGCTAATCGAGACGGCACTTTACGACTGCATTAGATTTTGTGCTACAGTAGACTTGTGCAAAACAGAAAATTACATAAAAATGGAAAGTGTTGTTTCGGATTAGCCTGCACGGACTGCACAGGCTGATCCGAGACGACACTTTACGCAAATGTCCGAATACCCCTTTTTGCGTGTTGCAGGCCATATGGTATGATGACATAACTCTCACATGGAATATGCATGCATTGAATTGTAATTTGATTTATCAAAATGTTATTGCTATACATCTGCAATTCAGAAAAAACAAAGTTAGTACCAACTATTCTATTATTTGTTTCATTTTGCTTACCATTTTCAAATAAAATGTTAACAATGGCAATATTTTGTCGTTGAAAGTTGTGGGTATGTAATAAAAGGAATTTTATGTTGTGGTTATTTTCTTGGTGCTTGTATTTGCTTCTCACTGCATTAAAAGAAATTGACATATCAAATGATTATAATCTGAGATTTTCACAAGCATCCTACATTGAATTCACCTTGAGAAAGGAAGAAGGCTTTTAAAAACATTGTGGGAAATGAGATTATGCTGGTAACCAGCATTTTAACCTTCTCCCACAATGTTTTCTAACTTTTCAGGGGTATATTCCATCCTCTAGCCACATTAAGTGTGTCATACATTGCAAAAGCATTTGATTCCAAAAACTAATTTTCAGGGGATGACCTTAAAAACACCAAAGCGAAATATGGATAATAAATACATGTATCATTATCGTAAATTGAGTTTTATACACGAAAACAGTATGACAAGAGGAGAAATTGTCACAATGATTAACCCTTCCCCAAACAATCCCTGGTTTTCACGACCCTGAAAAAGAAGCCTTTTGAAAACATCGTGGGAAAAGGAGAAAATGCTGGTAACCAGCATTTTCGCCTTTTCCCACATTGTTTTCTACCCTTCCAGAACAAATTTCAATTTCGGAGTCAGGTTAATTTTGTCGTCTGCAAATGCTTTCAATTTGGACGAGTCTAAAATTTTGTCGTTTGGTATCGAGTTAAAGAATGGTAAGCTGCAGAAATAAAAAAGTCCTCTGCTAGTAGTAATGTGCTGGTGAAGGATGTTTAACTCTTTCCCACACAATCCCGACTTTTAATGACCCTGAGAAAGAAGCCTTTTGAAAACATTGTGGGAAAAGGAGAAAATGCTGGTAACTAGCATTTTCTCCTTTTCCCACAATGTTTCCTACCCTTCCTAAAACAAATTTCAATCTTTCAGTCACATTTATTTTGTCGTCTGCAACTACTTTCAATTTGGACTAGTCTAGCATTTGTCGTCTGGTAAAGAGTTAACCCTTTACCTCACAGTCCTGAGATTTAACAACCCTGAAGAAGGTTTTTGAAAGCATTGTGGAAAAAAGAGAAAATACTGGTAACCAGTATTTTCTCCTTTTCCCACAATGCTTTCTCCCCTAGCAAATACAGAAATCATCATATGAGTTTCATTTAATTTGTTAAATCTACAAATGCTTTCATTTCGAGTCAAGTCATAGAATTTGCAATTTGGTAACAGAGTAAACATGTTACCAAACAACTTAATTCAAGACTTTTCCAAATGCAAAGACTTTGACAACAAATTACATAGAATAAAAGTTTTTTTTGTTTTCAAAAGGGTAACAACATTATGGGAAAAGGAAACAAGAAATATCTTAAAAAAAAGACAGACGGCGTAAGAGGTACTAAATGTGAATATTGAAAATCTCTTGGTTTAGTATGAAGAAAAACAAAAGATGAGTAACTCCCCCAAATACTACTTCTTTTTCCACATTGTTTTGCATATCGTTGAAAAAATTAAACTTTTGGGTAGACATATTTTTCAAGATCACATATTAATCCAATCATTGTTCAAAAGAGCTTTGCTGCTAAGATTTATATGTCAGAAAAAAAACAAACTTGTACACAAAAAGTAATGGCTTCTGTGGTAAGGTTATTAGATTACCAGTTTGTATCAGAAACGGATTATCTCCTTTCATATTAATTTGCTACTCCATACCCCGGAGTATTGAATAGCGATAGCAAAACTTGAAGGTCTGCAGGGGCCCGAACAATACAAAGCATGTGTTTGAATGCTTGATGTCTTTTTCGCCGTTTCTAAACAGTATTTCAGTTATAAAAACATGAAAATTCACCTTTTCACTTGTGAATGTATTATTCATTTTTTCATTTGTTGGAGGCCATCAAGACACCCCCCATCTCTGCATTTCGGGCCTCGGAAAATACCTTCTGTATTACTTTTGCGTATGTGTACTTTATTTTGGGCTAGCTATACGCCCCAACTTTTTCTGATGCCTCAACTGTTATAAGATTGGTGAAGTGCAGGAAACTTTTGATTTTTTCATGCAGAAAAAAAAGTACTATTTCAGCATGTATTATGCTGCTAGGAATTGCCGAAAATCATTCCAGATGTCTAGGCAAGCTTTTGAAGCTCTAAGAAAGGGCCTAAATAGCAGAAATAAGTAGTTCAATTTAGATCCCCCTTTGTGGTGATGTGATAAATTTGTCCAAAGGCATCCGTGTAGCTCGTGCAAATCCAATTGCGGCATGAAAATAGGTACCCGACAAAAAGTTACACAGATGCGTAACAAGGAGAATACCCCTTTTATGGTGCTTCGAAAGTTTTAGCTGCTATCTGGTCATTTTGAAGAAAAACTTTCACAGCACGAGAAGAGGGACCATGTGGAAAAATCTCAGTTTGCAAGCACACGAGATGCAATTCTTGTATTTTTATGCTGCTAAAAGTTAATTGGAAATGATCTGGATTTCACAGCAAGTTTTTGATAATCAGAAAATGATATGAAGTAGTCAAAATAATCAGTTAAACTTTCAATCACCTTTTCTAGTGGCGCGTTTTTTGTGCTCGAAATCAAGAAAATTTTACGTGAAGCTGTTCGGCCCCTGAATAATCATACCCTAAGTTAAATTAAAGAGTGTTTTTTCACGATTGCTCCATTTAATGTTTTTTTCTCTGTGTGTGTATTTATGGATTGTGTGGTTTTTGACTCCAGTTATTTATAATTTAAGTCATGTATATCAGTACAAACAGTGCACGTTTGCAAATGTTTCTGATGTTGCTTTACCAATCACAAGGCACATCATTTCATTCACACTGCTGGCTGTTTTTCCAGACCTCAATTTTCTTATTAAACTTGTCCATTAGCTGACGATAAACTAGATGGAACAAATAGAATTATCTTTCAAAGGGTAGAAAACATTGTGGAAAATGAGAAAATGCTAGTTATCAGCATTTTCTCCTTTTCCAACAATGTTTTTTATCATATAATTATAAAGCATTCTCTCTCATGGTGGTTATAATGCGGGATTGTTAGGTTAGGGTTAACAAAGTCAACGCAATGTTTCAGGGTGGGAGATGCATGATTTCATCAAAATGGATTTCTGATCCATTATTACCGAGCAGCGATTTGGACTTGCAACTCTTGGGTTCACAGCCTGTTGCAGTCAATGTTTCGGCTCATCTCCTTCCGTGGCGCTGCTGAATTTTTCCCTAAACTCAAACAGTTGGATGTGTTTGTATGCTTGATGTCTTTCTCACTGTTTCTAAACAGTATTTCAGTTATAAAAACATGACAATTCACCTTTTCACATGTTTCCTTTGTTTCACGGATTTGTTTGTCCTCAACATGTAATTCCTAATTTCATTTTTGTGACAAGCTAACAAGGAGTTCGCTGTACTAAATCCTTTACCAGTCGACAAAAAATTCAACTTGTCCAAATTGAAAGCTCTTTAAGACAACAAAAAATATGGTTAAAAAAAAAGTCACAAGCAAGGTGTAAAATGTGACTCTTTCAGGGCTTGAACTTGGGACCCTCTGCTTAGGATGACGAACGGTCTACCACTGAGCTACGCATTCCATCGAGAAATGACTTAAACACTTGTCACTATATTTTTTGGAAAAGGGCAGATAAAAAAACAATGGAAAGATATTGGTTATCAGCATTTTTTCCACAATGCTTTCGAAGACCTTATTCTTTAGGGTCGTTAAAACTCGGAATTGTTTGGTAAAAGGTAAAAACTGCAACCAGACATTTGAAGAGGCAGGTGGTTTATATACTGAACCAAAAAAGAAACTTCCCCTGTGTTTAAGCGCAAATGCAATGTTATTTAAAAAAATCAAAATATCAGATGACCTACATATGTTCGGGCGAACAATTATGTGTCCGATAAAACAAATTTTAACTCGATTGAAAGCATTTTGCAGAAGAAACCCGCTGAAAGCGATTTTCACATGCATGCACGGACTAGTATAATTCGTGTATATTTTTTGAAACCTTTCAGTCTAATTTTATAGACTTTCATGTCAATAAGAAAAAGACGTTGAAAACAATTAAATTCTTTTTAGTTTTCTTTATTTTTGATATGCCTAGAATTCCGCAAAATTTACGCGAACGTGCCATTGGCATGCTTAATGCTGGTATGACGATGAATGCTGTTGCTATGAATATTGGATGTTCTACTCGTGCTATTCGACACCTTAGGCAACGTTTTCAAGCAACAGGGCATACGGAAGATCGACCACGTAGTGGACGTCCTTGCGTCACGACGCGCGGCCAAGACTGCTATATTCGGAACACCCACCTGCGCAATCGCTTCCAAACTGCCACAGCCACTGCTGCTAACACCCCTGGTACACATAACAACCATATATCTGCCCAAACTGTGCGCAAATGCTTGCACGAGGGTGGGCTACGTGCACGTCGTCCATATGTTGGTTGTGTTTTGATGCGACGTCACCGCGTAAATCGTGTTAATTGGGCACATACACACCAACGCTGGCTTAGACAACAATGGAATAGTGTTCTTTTCTCTGATGAGTCCAGGTTTTCCATTCATCGAGATGATGGCAGGGTTCAAGTATACCGTAGGAGAAATGAACGTTATGCCGACTGTTGCGTACTTGAACGAGATCGTTTTGGGGGTGGGGGTTCTGTCTTGGTCTGGGCGGGCATTGCACATGGCTTTCGCACTAATCTCGTCGTTATCGAAGGGAATTTGAATGCCCAACGCTACCGAGATGAAATTCTTGCGAGGCACGTTATCCCACCGTTTCAAAATAATGCCAATATCACTCTTTTTCAGCATGATAATGCCACAAGCCATACAGCTAGGGACAATGTGAATTTCCTCAGGGCGAATAACATTGCATTTATTAATGACTGGCCTGCCAAAAGCCCCGATCTGAATCCCATTGAACACTTTTGGGATAATTTGGACCAGCGTGTTAGACGTCGCCCTATTCCACCGTCAAACGTCATTCAGCTAAGACAAGCCTTAATTCAGGAATGGAACAACATTCCACAAGCCGAAATCAATACACTTATCCGTTCTATGCGCCAACGATGCCAGGCAGTCCTTCATGCTGAAGGTGGTCATACCCGGTATTAATTTGTGATTTTGGTGAGCGACCCCTTCTGCATTTTAACTACCATTTTACTACTTTTGGATAAACCCTCAGCAATAATTTTTTTCACACAAAGTCGCAATAAAATACTCTTTCAATGCATATAAATCTAGTTTAATCCCGATTTTCATATTTGTATATCTGAACTTAAACTCAGGGGAAGTTTCTTTTTTGGTTCAGTATATATGAGCTTCAGATATTTTGCGTTGGCCAGTGCACCTATCCAGGGATTCCTTCACATGTTGGCAAAATTCATTTATATCGTTAAAGAAATTCATTGCTACATGATTCATTCGTCTCATTCCTGGACTTTGCGTCGATTTTGTTTGTCAAAATTCAGCCCTTGGCTTGGAAAGGGCGATAGGAACATATGCTAATAGTGCACTGTCCGTTGTGACTTAACTGAAGTGACGGAAACGGCGTAAACTCTCAACAAAACGACAAAATATTGGACAAGTCCAAATTCAAAAACATTTGCAGACGTCAACTACAATATAAATCAGACATAAGAAAATATTCTTTGAAACGGATTAACTTTTAGCGACACTTAAAGGTGAAAAGTGATCTCTTCTTACTTGAGGTCCATTCTGAGGTCGTTTATGTCTGCATTTCCTGCAAATTCTCCATTCCGATCTTTCTATTCAGCTAGGTATCAGAATTTATTTTTCTTGATTTCCAATGTACAACTGTACGAAGCTTTAGAGTTTTCTTGCGGTTAATTTGATAACGTTAACTAGTAATTTTTCCTGTTCTTCGACACCCATGCTTGTTTGAGTGTTATGGTTCTTTTATTTGTTTGTTTTCAAATTTTCATGCCCCAAACATCTAAAAGACCCCTTTCTTATATCAGTTTTAAAATCTTTACCAGATGACGAAATTTCAGACTTGTCTAAAGTGAAAACATTTGCAGGTGACAAAGAAAACTGGGCATATTCTGAAAAAACAGTGTTTAATGCATCACAGTGATGTATTATACTGATTAAGCCATCACATAATTCTTGATGCATGAAATCCACTTTGTCTAACAAACCAACTGAATCATGAGATAAGCTGGTCCTTCGAGCAGCAGAAAAATGACCAATAGCAAGAAATTTCGATCCAGGTCTACCTGATCAGCCTGTGCTCAGATCTTAATCAAAATCATTGTTAGAAAAGGAGGAGGAAGATTTATGTGTCAAAAACATGTACACATACAGTAATGGCTTATGTGGTAACGCTTAAAAAATATTACATTACCAGTTTGTATTAGAAAAGGATTATCTCCTGTCATATTCATTTGCTATTCCATTCCCCGGAGTATGGATTAGCAATAGCAATGCTTATATGTCTGCAGAGGCCCGGAGAATAGACATATCAATATTTTTGACCAATCACAAAACACCATTTATTCATTCTATATCAATACCAAGAAGTAGGTCAAAAACCTGGGCATCAAAAAAACTGCTGGTTAATAGCATTCTCTCCTTTTTCCTCAATGTTTTAAAAGCTGTCCTCCTCATTTAACCCATAGCCAAACAACAAAATTTAGGACTTGACCATATTGAAAGGATTTGCAGATGACAAATTATATGTACTGAACATGATGATTTCTATTTCTGATAGGATAGAAAACATTGTGGGAAAAGGAGAAAATGCTGGTTACCAGCATTTTCTCCTTTTTCCGCAGCGTTTTCAAAGGCTTTCCTCTATTGGGTCGTTAAAAGTCAGGATTGTGTGGTAAAGGGTTAAAACAAGTGTAGAAAGTTTTGGTCATGGAGGTTTTTACCAGGAAATTTTGGCCATGGACATTTTGACCAGCTAAAAGTACACAGGAGTTGTGAACGTCAAATCACTAACCACTTGAGGGTGTGGGTTTGATCACCATAACTTGTCACCTAAGATTGAGTCTTTAAGATGAGATGTTGAACCTAGGGCCTGTGTGACAGTGCTATACACGAAGCATGTGAAAGAACCAAGCGTAAGTTATGATTGATTTTGTCCTGTATAATGTACTATCCCCCATTACAAAACTAACAGTCTTCTGGGAGTGTTACCCATTTGGGCATCCAGTGGTGACCAGAAATAAATGAAATGTATTTATTTATCTATTTACAAAACAATAAATTTCTTTGGTTTTTGTTGCCTAGGTAAACAGAACTTTTTAATGGAAATTAGTTTTTTTTTTTTTAAGCCATTTAATAAACAATCCAATTTTTTTATGACCATGAGGATTTTAAAACTATGTTGGGAAAAAGAGAAACTAAAGATTACCAGAATTTTCTCTGTTTCTCACAAACTTTTCAATGCTTTCAAAGACAAATCCATTTGTTTTTGAAAAATTCATTATTGTATGCAAATGCTATAAACTTGGACAAGCTTTAAATTTTTTTGTTTGGTAAAGAGATTAGACATGAAAGAGTTACGACATTCATTTCTATGAAATTTGGTTCAATTAGGTTTGGTGGCTTGAGAGAAGTTGGTATTAGCCTTCAGTCATCCTCGGTGACCCAGTTTCGATTCATTTTGTAATCTATGCATGGAGAGTAACGTAATGCTTGAAACCTGGGTTCCGAGGATGGCCTTCAGTATGAAAAGCATTTTGATGGGAAAATATGATACATTTTGATGGGAAATAATAATGGATAAACTCTTGACCACATGAGAAAATTGTAGACTTGTCCACATTGAAAGCATTTCAAACAACAATATAGATGTTGCTCAAATAATGGAGAGGGTCGAAAAGATTGTGGGAAAAGGAGAAAATGCTGGTTACCAGCATTTTCTCCTTTTCCCACAATGTTTTCAAAGGGCTTCAGAATTGTGTGGTAGGGAGTTAATATGTTTGTATGGTGTTTAATGCCATTTTCAGGATGATTTCAGTTATATGGCACTAGCCAGCGACTCAAGAGTTTCTTTTACTCGTAATTTGCGCAAAATACTCCCCAAGCCACTGACTGCCTTACCACATAAACAACATCAAAAGAATGATCAGAAGTGAGAGAGGAAGAAATCCTGTTTCACTGACTTTCATCAATGCTTAGACAGAAATTGGCCAAGCAGGGGATTTGAACCAGAGATCGTCACTGTCCATAGAAATGACTTAACCCTTTACCAAACAGTCTCATGTTTTAAGGACCTTGTGGAAGTAAGCTTTTGACAATAATGTGGAAAAAGGAGAAAATGCTGATAGCCATTATTTTCTCCTTTCCCTATACTTTTTCTGCCCTTTCTAAGACAAATCCTATCAAATGAGCCCACTGAATATGTTGTCTGCAATATGGACCCGTCTAAAATTTCATCATTTGGTAAACAGGTAAGTTGTAATATTGGCAGGCTAAAGATTAAGAGTTTTCAAATGAACACTTTTACAACAATAATAATGAACAACAAAACAGTGTGACAAAGGATGATTTGCTTGTTTTATTGAAGTCTGAGCATAAACAGTACATTTTTGAAATACAACAACATCAACAAACCTGTAATCTGTCTTCATACATGTATTTGCAGACATTAGCCCTTTAGGCATAATTCCTGAATATAAATAACCTCAAGGAAGATGCCTTTTGAAAACATTGTGCAAAAAGGAGAAAATAATGGTAACCAGCATTTCTCCTTGAGAAAACAGCTTTCAAAAATATTGTAGAAAAAAGAAAAATTGCTGGTAACAAGCATTTTCTCCTTTTCTCACAATGTTTTCTACCCCGTCATATGCAATCATTCATGTCAAAATTTTGATGTTAGTGCTCTCAAATAGACAAGTCTACAATATTTTTGTCTAGTGAAGAAATATATCACTGGAGTTGTTCAGCTCAGAGGATATTTATACCATAGTTAGTAACAATAATTGTATAGAAACAATATATTACAACATTATAGTTATATAAACCCTTTACCAAATGACAAAAAAAGTAGACTTGTCTAAATTGAAAACATTAGCAGACAACAATTTGCATGTTGCCAAAATGATGAAATCTGTCTTCGATAGGATAAAAAACATTGTGGGAAATGGAGAAAATGCTGGTTACCAGCATTTTCTTCTTTTCCCATAATGTTTTCAAGATGCTTCTTTCTCAGGGTCATTAAAACTCGGGATTGTGTGGTAAAGAGTTAAGTTCATATCTTGCCCCAATTCATCCAAAATTCTAACGTGAGTTTTCTCTGTCTGAGAAGTAAAGCCACTGGAACTGAAATCTAGAGGCTCTGGACTTGATTCCAGCTCCTGTCATAAAAATTATCATGTGCAAGGCACTGAATAGCCCTTGCCATGTGCAAAGAAAGCAAAAAAAAAAAAAAAAATAGAGGAGCCATGCTCTGGCAAAAATGGGCTTAATGCATTTCTGTGACTCATCATACAAAGCAAGTCATCATATAATTACGGTTCCATAAAATCTATTTACTCTTACAACTGTCTAAATCATGAAGCAGAGTGGCCTTTGGACATGCAGAAAATTGACCAATAGCAAAAATTTTCGGTCCAGGTCAGCCTGCGTGGACTGGGCAGGTTGACCTTGGTTGATACTTTTTGCAGATGCACCAAGTCCCCTTTTCACAGAGCATGGCTCATTATTATCTATAATCAAATCAACAAATATTACACTGTATTAGTATATATAATTCTTGAAATCGCATTACCGCAGTCTTTTGTAAATATGCTCAGTACCTTATTGGATAGTTGTTTTACTTACATAAACAGCTGTTAACAAAATGCAGAAATACTGAATAACAAAATATTGAATATAGTATATAGTCTTCAACTGCTTATCAGCCCAATCATGAGTATACTCAAACTTTTTACATCTCTTTACCAGACTAAAAAACTTTAAGTTCTTCTATTTTGAAAAGCATTTGCTGATGACAAATCAGAAATGACTCAAATGCTATGGCTTGTCTTTGAAAGGATTGAAAAACATTGTGGGAAATGGAGAAAATGTTGGTAAAATTGGCATTTTCTCCTTTTCCTGCAATTATTTCAAAAGCCATTCTCAGGGTTGTTAACAAGGGATCACTTATTTTGTTAACAAGTTATATAAGTAGAGATGCTCATTTTTTCTAAATAAGTACATGTATACTTATTGATGATAACACTCAATGGATATAAACAAAATATATTGCTATTGAGTATGGAGATCTGCACAATAATTTGATAAGTGTTAGACTGGTAACAGTTTTGAGGTAGTTCGCATCAGACTTTGCATCAACTGTTTCTTATGTTATTGCTTAATACCTAACTCATAATTTCAAGCAACTAAAAGATCAACTTTTAATTTCCACTTTCCTAATTTGAATTTTGAAACAACTGCATACATTATTGCTCTTCCACTTCAGAAACAGTGAGTAACAAGAGCACCGCATGCAGGTGCCAGTACTTGGCTACAAGTGCTTGATTTTCAGTGAAATTTTAAGTTCAAAAAGGGGCATAACTGTGTCAGAAATAATTTGATGGTTACCAGCTCTTGTTGTAAAGGTTCCCCTTTTGGTGGTGAACAACTTGTCCAAGTTTGAAATAAATATCTTCAGTTAAAACAGAGATATTACAAAATGTCGAAGTTTTCACATGACAATGACGCCAGGGCTATGACAATAACTTGTTTTCTTCAAAAACAGTCAAACTAAAAATGCTCTATCACTCAAGAATTGACTACTGTAGCTTGCTTTGTCCTGCAGCAAGTGTCTGAAAGCATTGTGGTAAAAAGAGTAATCATGCTGAACTATTTATTGATACATAAAACCTTAATTCAAGGTATCACTATTTTAGAATTTTTTTTTTCAAATTTATCTGCTGCAATTTGTTGATTTAAACATTGTAAGGTCCTGCTCTACTTAATCCTTATCATGCTAAATATATTCAAATGTAACTTTCAAGCCGATAGTAAAAACCCAAGTTTTTCTATTTCAACAGTATGGGGGGCTGGGGAAAGATTATGAGGTTATTTAACATGCTTGGGTACAATACTGAATTCTATTGTATGAGTACACTGCAGAACCAGTCTATATTTTGGACGAGGCGACAGCCTCGTCCAAAATATAGACTGGTTCTGCAGTGTATGAATCCAATTGAATTCAGCATTGTACCCAAGCATGTTAAATGACCTCTTTATTTCACGCTTCTGTATTGACTTTAAAGTAAACGACAAGTATAGGGCCATTTCAATTTAAACTAGAGCTATCACTAAACGTGATCATACCCCCCAGCAGCTCCTTGTCACAAAGCAGCTCTTTGTCACAGAATGCAGAATGGTTCAGTACAAAAGTAAGAGTTGAAAAAAGAATGAAACTTATGACAAAGGGTTTGCACTCGTTAAAGGGTTAGGTTAATTTGTCACCGTTAAAACAGAGACTGAAGGTATATGATAAATCTTTAGCAATATACATAGGCAGTAATTTGAACTATTGGAGTGATATAGAGGTAACATTACCATTAATATTTCCAGAACATGTTTTTCCATGGAATTGAAGCTGTAATCAAACTGGTCACTGTAGTAATTCATGGTGTGGGTGTTGTTATTCACAAATATTAAATTAAACACAGAATTCACAGTAAGAAACACATTATTTAGTTTTGTACATTAAAAATTGTTGGAGTATTACACATGACAAATTGTGAATTAAAGCGATATAATTTAGCAAAAATTGCAAAGTTCAAGGGGAGATAATTCTGCAACACATCGCAGCAGGGTCATGAAAATTGCACATGCACAACTTCATATACCGTATATACCCGACTATAAGACGCATTTTTTTCCCTAAAATATTTTGCTTGATGTTGGGGGTGCGTCTTATAAGCGCATAATCAGTTTGAGATGTCGATTCTTCCAGGAGAGAGGGCCGATCAGCTGGCCATCATGAAGGGTGGGGAACTTCCTATTTCAATATAAAGCGCCGTTTAAATCGCTAATATCCGTTGATATACATCAAAAGGATAAACAAAATACCTACCGATCTGAAACTATGGCAAAAATCGTCATTTTAGGTGTTTTCTCTTTGTTTTACTTGTGTATTTCTAAATAAATCGGACTTCAGGAGGCATTTTTGTTGTTGTTGTTGCTGTCCCGGATGTTCAATTCGCCCCGGGTGTAATTTATCATGAATACTCTTCACTTCGTGAGATAGATTTTGATAAGTTTATACGATGTGAATACGTCCCCTGTCAGATAACCGAGTTGGACATATTATTTTTAATGTAATGGAAAGTATTAGAGAAAGTCCGGCATTGAAGCATGTTTTTATTAGTTCGGCCTACAATAACAGGTAAAGTCAAGAATGAATTCTGTGAATGTTGTTTGAAATCGAATAGAAATTCGCCATTTCAAAAAGGACAATCGCCCAACAATTTTCTATCAATTTCACGAAGCCAACGTTACGGACACATCATAAAAATTACCTGCGTCTTATATGGGGTCATCAGTGAAAATCCCGATTTAGGGATCCAAAGTTAGGGGTGCGTCTTATAAGCGGAGGCGTCTTATAGTCGAGCATATACGGTATATAGGAACACAGTGTGTAAATTTGAGTTCAGTACCTGAAAAACTATAGGAGTATTTTGCTGGACAAATTTGTGTCTACGGACAGACGGAAAGATAGACAGACAGCCATGGCGATACCAGTATTCCCCCCCACTTCGTTGTGGGGGGGTATAATAATAAAAAAAAAAAGAATGAAAACACATCAAAAGAGGGTTTTGAAATTGCTTTTTTGAAAACAGACTTTGGCAGACTACTCTTCCAGTCAAATATCTATATTCGGGACTCTAGCCTCATTTTGAAAAATCCATATTGGACTCTATCCTTGTTCTGAAAGATCCATATTGGACTCTATCCTTGTTCTGAAAAATCCATATTGGACTCTACAGTGTCTAATATGGAATACGATATTTTGTACTCACGTGGTAGTATAAGAGCGATTTCATTGGACGTTAAATTGTAGGTGTGAAATAAATCTGCTTATTTGACAGTGTAGGTCCAAAGATCAGACTGCACCTTTTGTGCAATCTAATCTTAATCTACACTGTCCACAAAAGGTCAGTCAGTCACGCTTACCAGCCTATGGGTTAAAGGAGATTTAGTAGGACAATCAATTATATGTTAAATTCTTTAATGGTTAATTATTACAACTTTTGTCATACAGAAAGGTCAAAATAAAATCAAACAAGCTAAACAACAACAACAAAAAACAACACATGTGGGTGACAACCCTTGGCTGCAGTTGCTTTTAGCAGAAATTCCAAGTCAAAAAGGGGCATAACTGTATCAAAAATATTTTGATGGCTACCTGCCCCTATTGTATGGATTCCCCTTTTACAATTAACAACTAGTCCAAGTTTGAATTGAAGTAAATATTTTCAGTAATGACAGCGATTTTATAACATGTCAAAGTTTTTGCACCAAAACAACAAGACTGTCAATGCCTGGGCTATGACAACACATCAACATTTTCTACCAAAAAAAGCTGAGCTAAAAATCAAAACTTAAACTTTAGTAACAACAATTTATGTTGCCATCCCATGCATATACAAAAAGTGTGATTGTTCACACTTTACAAGATCAATAAGATTAACTCTTTACAACACAACAAAATTTTAGGCTAGTCCAAACTGAAAGTATTTGCAGACGACAGTTTATATGTGCCCCAAATGATTGGGTTTATTCATGAAAGGTTGGAAAAACATTTTGGGAAAAGGAGAAAATGCTGGTTACCAGCATTTTCTCGTTTTCCCACAATGTTTTCATAAGTCTTATTTCCCAGGGTCATTAAAACTCGGGATTGTGTGGTAAAAGGTTTAAGACTTGTACATTAAAAGTTATTGCAGTTTACAAATCAAATGAAGCTCTAATAATTGCATTTGTTTGGGAGAGTAGAATTCTTGTTGGAAATGAAGAAAATGCTGGCATTTCCTCCTTTTTCCACAATGTTTTCAATATGCTTCTTCCTCAGGGCTGTGAAAACAGGGTATTGTTCGGTAAGGATTATTCAAAACAGTAAAGTATATTAACCCTTTACCATGCAATCCTTTTAACAGCCCTGAGAAAGATTTGTGAAAACATTGTGGGAGAAAGAAAAAATGCTGGTAATTAGCATTTCCTCCTTTTCCGACAATGTTTTCTACTCTTTGAAAGAAAATTTCATGTTTAGAGTAATATCCAATATATTGTCTGTCAATGCTTATAATTTTGACAAGTCCAAATTTTTGTTATCTGGGAATGGTTTGAAGCCTCCTTTATTCAACCACATTACACACACATTTACTAGCATGAGCACCACAGGTGGGTGCCAACACTTAGCTTCATGTGCTTTTTCTACTGAAATTCTAGTAGAAAAAGGGACATAAATGTGTAAAAAATATGTTGAGAGTTACTTGCCCTTCTGTTATGGTTCCCCTTTTGATAATAAACAACAAGCCCAAGTTTGGAGTTTATCACTGAGGTATGAGAAAATGTCAAAGCTTTCACAATGCAATGCTGATGACATGGCTATGGCAATTTCCTGACATGTCCTTTGAAAACAACTGAGCTACAGAAAAGGAACCATTGCTCCACTGAGATCAATAAAGCTTAGTTGGTATGCAGATTTGGTGACATTTTAAAAATATTTTATTTTATGTAGTGGTTTAGTTTTCTGGCCAAGATGACTCATATTCAACCTCATCTTAGTTATAACTTTGACAAACATTTCGACCAACACTCCTGAAGATAGGAGCGAATATGTGGCATCTACAGTGATAACAAAAGTACATGTGGCCAAACACTGAAAAAAACAACATAATGCATTACACTGGCTCACTTCTGAGCACCCCATTCTCATATTAACCTTTTACCACACTATAAATTTTAGACTGGTTCAAATCAAAAGTGTTTGCAGACAACAAAACAAATGAGAATGAAATGGTGAACTAAATTTTGTATGCTTGAAAGTGCTTTCAACCTCTCGCTGCCAAATGGGGGGATTAAGTGTAATGAATTGGATATTTGTAGACTACCAAATGAGCCATGCTCTATGAAAATGGGGTTTAATACATCTAGTGATGCATTATACCAAGGAAGTCATTACATAATATGGATCCATAAAATGTTTTGTCTCATAAATGGCTGAAACCCAAGGTAGAATGGTCATTTGACATGCAGAAAATTACCAACAGAAAAGAGTGCAGACTTCACAGACTGATGTGGGTCAATACTCTTTGAAGATGCAATAAACCCACTTTTCACAGAGCATGGCTTATATGTTTTGCATCCTTGATTCTCAGCTCAGCCTTTTTGAAGAAAATGTTGAGGTATAGTCATAGCCTGTTGTCGTTGGAAAATTTAGCTTCCTTCCTCATTAAAAGTTGGCATCGTGTGGTAAAGGGTTAAGAAAGAAGACTTTTGAAAATATTTTGGAAAAAAGAGAAAATGTTGGTAACCTGCATTTTCTCCTTTTTGTACAATGTTTTCAATCCTATCAGAGCTAATCCTAAGACAACTTTTACAACTTGACCTACAACTGTCATCTGCAAATGCTTAGGATTTTGGCAAGTCTAAAATCTGCTGTGTGGTACAGGGTAAATCCTTGATTCCCATCGTTCCATATTTTGTGAGGTAGTCTAGCCTAAGTGAAAATGGCTTTGCAATACTTTGGACCATGTCAACTTTTTCCCCACTGAATAAATAAATAGCATTTTCTCAAAGGCAAATAATACATTTCCTCTGCAAGATCAAGAGACAATTCAGTCATAATCTAGAATACAGCAGTGGACAGTATAGATCAGAGATCAGACTGCACATTTTGTGCAGTCTGATCTTGATCTACACTGTCCACAAAAGCTTCTGGTGTCGAAAGAGTTAAAAGGATTTATTTCATTTTACTTAGCACTCCATGGATATAAGATGGCACATTTAATACGCTTTAACATGTACATCTGCTTCTTTCCATCTAAATTTTTTTCATCTCAACTACACGGCTGGATCTGTGACCATCCATAGACCTGAAATACACAAAAGAGAATTACAAGTATTTCAATAGGTTGGTATTTTTGGTGTCAAAATGCTGTTTTCAACAGTTCTACACTTTTACCCCAGCAGCACCTGTAACCATTCATATCATATGTCAAGTGCTTAGTTGACCAAGATCTACTGATGGTCTCATTTCCCTCCCTAATCAAATCTTTGAAACAGTAGAAAACACAGTGAAAAATGATTGATTGATTGTTTGCTGTTTAACGCTGTTTTCAACATTATTTCAGTTATATCGCAGCTGCCAGTGCACCTATCCATGCTTTCCTGGTGTCTCTTTTACCAGTACTCCACACAATTTTTCCTTCCAAGCCACTGGCTGCTTTTTCACAAAACCAATTGTCGAAACAATGATCAGCGGTGGGAAAGGAATGAATCCTGTCGCAATGACTATAATCAATCCTCTGAAGGAAATTGGCCGAGCCGGGGATTGAACCCACGACCCCCTGTTCTCAAGTCCTGCACGCTACTGAGGCTCGGCACGCACACACTGTGAAAAAAGGACAAAATTCTGATGAACTGACATGTTTTCAAAGGGCCTTTCTTTCTCCTGTCATATACACTTTGGATTGTATGGTTAAGAGTAAAGTACTGTCGTCTGACCCTTTCAAAAAGAGGGCTTTTGAAAACAATGTAGAAATAAGAGCTAACGCTGGTAACCAGCATTTTCTCCTTTTCCCACAATGTTCTTAATCTTTTCAGACACAAATTTCATAATCACACTTATTTTGTCACTTGCAAATAATTTCAATTTGGGTAAGTGAAAATTTCTGTGCTCTGGTAAAGAATTAAAAGAAAGACACATCTGATAAAATTCCGGTTAGTTATTTTTTTCATGCACAGCTTCAAATGAATTCTACACCCTCGCCTTTATGTGATCATGTACTTGGATGGGCTATATTCTTGGAAACTTAAAGTAGATGTCACATATTTTGAAATACATCCACTTTGACAATATTCTAAAAAAGCAATGTTTTCTTCGGATGCCCTGAGCATCTCTGCACTGTACTTGACTCATTGTAGATATAAAAATCTATCAAGTGTGTATAAAAAACAGATACAGTTCAGAATGAAGAAAGCCAATTAAAAAAATATCTTCTTGATGATTTGGCATTTGATTACTTTCTAGAATTCACTTTTAGATGAACTTTCCTTGCTTTTTCACTTTCTTATTGGTCTGCTGAACTGGTAGCTAGACCAGACCTACAACATCTGCCAAACACAAAAATATGAAATAGGTTGCTTTGGGATAAGTAAAGATGAGCCTGATTTACGTAGGTCACTGACTTAAAATACATACAGCAAACATCTTGTACCTTATCGATATTTTATTCTGTCGGTGACTTTGTAAGTAGACAGCGTTTGCATTTTAGAGTGGTAGGCAATGTGTACTTTATGTCAATTTTGTCATAATTAACAGAATTACAATTTTCTAACAGAAAGAACTATTTCTTTGGAGCAGTATTTGGTGACTAAGGGGTTTTTTGTTTATATTTCAACCTGGGTCACTCTCAATGGCAATAGACTAGTTATCTTATGATCACTAGTCTAAAAAGTATACATTACCCACCTTGTGCACAGCAATAACCCTTTTTCCAGATCCACCTCTATCTTATTGGTGTATTCTGTCCAAGTTTTACCACTATCTTTGCTGTAGTATATAGGTAAGCCTGGATATGCACTGTTCAGCTCTACTTTCCCATCTTCTGAACTAATAGATAAATAAAAAATAATCATCTCCTTTCGCAGGTAGTCATCACTTTTAGCCCACATTAGATAAGTACATGTATTGACCAAAACGGAGATTCTAGGATCAAAGACCTATATCAACCCTTTACCACACTCTTCCGAGATTTAATGATCCGTGAATAGAGGCCTTTTGAAAACATTGTGGGAAAAGGAGAATATGCTGGTAAACAGAATGTAGCTGGGCACCATCCCATGTTAACCACATAAAAGGACAGCCTCTGACTCTTTACTGTGTACATGACTTCCAACTATTACAGATTTTACCTTTTACCAATCAGTCCTGTTTTAAAGGCACTAAGGAAAAAGGCTTTTAAAAACATTGTGGGAAAAGGAAAAAATGAAGCTAACCATTTTCTCCTTTTCTAACATTTTTGTTTTCTACCCTTTCAAATAACTGGAGGCCCTTGAGGGCCTGAAATGGCTCTACTGGCAGTGATTTTGCTTTTATGCTAGCATACATTATGAATTCATGGTGCAAAAAGAAAAAAACACAAAAATGTGTTCTTGCAACTGGGCTTGAACCTACTAAGACAGCATAAGTAGGCATGGTGAATTGAACAAATAGTGAAAATAAAAATGAAGTGCAATTTCTCAAAACTAAATGTCTGGAATCAAGGAAAATTTGATATGGTTTCAGTATGCCTTGTATTAAACAATCCTAGCAAATTTCAAAGAAATGTGATTAATAATGTGGACTTTGTTGATAATAAGTCATCAAATGGCTGCTTTTCCTGAACGGTTTACTAGATTTTCTTCACTTTTAATAGAGTTCAATCCTTTGATGAATCTTTTCAAGTTTCAAAATAATTGGATCAACACTGTGAACTTTATTGCCTAAACAAGAAATGGAGATTTTCCACTTTGAATGGCTACTTTTCCCATACTGATTGTCAGATTTTTTTCAAAACCAATAGGATTCAAGCTATTGATAAGATAAACAAACTGTGCAAGTTTCACGGAAATCTGACCACAAATGCAGACTTTATCGTGTAAACAAGAAATGGAAATTTTCAACTTGAAATGGCTACTTTTCCCATACTGTTTGTTAGATTTTTTCCATGTTCAATAGGGTTCAAGCTATTGATGAGATAAACAAACTGTGCAAGTTTCATGGAAATCTGAGCACAAATGCAGACTTTATCGTGTAAACAAGAAATGGAAATTTTCAACTTCAACTTGCTACTCTTCCCATACTGTTGGTTGGATTTTTTTCAAAATCAATAGGGTTCAAGCTATTGATGAGATAAACAAACTGTGCAAGTTTCACAAAAATCTGACCACAAATGCAGACTTTATCGCGTAAACATGAAAAAAGACTAATGGATGGACAGACGGATGAACGACGGAAACCATGCCATGACATAAGCTCTGCTGGTTTTCAGCCAGTAGAGCTGAAAACCTAATAGTAAGAGCCACCTTACCAAGTCATCTGCAAATTGGGGTTTCAAAAAGCATGGTACAGGTACAAAGTCGATAAAAAATTAGTTATGTCATAAAGTAATATATTACCTGCATTGACCACCAGGGGGAGGCAAGTGGTAGGCCACACCTTTTTCATCTAATCTTGCAAGCTCTTTATGACCCAAGAGATGTGCAAATCTAGCCCAGTCCATTGATTGTCTATCATGTTGTTTTTCCTTGTCAGTCTCCGCCTCCCAGTCAGCTTTGTGCCACGCCCTTTCTGCCACACATAACAACCGTGGGAATATCATGTTGTCCATCTGATCAGCTGTCCGTACTAATTCAGTCCATAACTGGCCTTGTATACCTGTTATATACAAATCAAATAAGCCTTTGGAATAATGGCTGTCTTTAACATTCCACTTCCTGGTAAAAGTGACAAAGAGTGGAGATGTTTCATGAACTCTTTAGAAAGAAGTAATGGCTTGTAATAAGCAACTGCTCCTTTTTCCAATATAATTTCAAAAGCTATTTAAAGCAAACACATACAAAAATCATCGAGTTTATAAGGTAAGATAGCTTTTACCTTCATGTTTACGTATGTTCATGCAGGGAGGGGAACCTTTATAAGCAACTACTCCTTTTTGCATCATATTTTCAAAAGGTGTTAACAACAGAGACATATAAAGACAACAGGGTTTATATAGTCAGAAAGTTTTAATCCACTTGTTTACACAAATTTACAAAGACAGGGAACTTCTTATCAATAATTCCTCCTTTTCCCACAATGCTTTAGAAAAGCAGTTTGCCTCTGGTGTGTAAAACCATAGTGGAGATTTACCTCCATACTAAATAACACAGTTTTCAACTTGGTCCATTTGAAAACTTAAAGCCAACGATGCATGAAATGTGGTGCAAGTGATATGATTCATTGTTCAATTGGTCAAAACATTTCTGGAAAAGGGGGAAATGCTGGTTACCAGCATATATTTGCTTTTCAAACACATTCTAATAAGTTCTCATCTTCAGGGTCATTACCCCTTAGAGCGCCTTTCACAACAATAGTTGCCTTTGTGGCCAGTCTAGATACACATCAGACTGCACAAAATGTGCAGTCTGATCTTTGATCTACACTGTCGTATTAGCTGAAACATTCTGAGCAAGAGCAAACCCATAATTGCAATTATTTGGGTCTAATTTCTAGACTGAAAATGTCTATGAGGTTTATTTGGTGCTCTAAGGATTAATCCTCTACTGCACAATGCCAACTTCTGACAACCCTGTTAAAGAAGCCTTTTGAAAACATTGTAGGAAAAGGAGAAAATGCTGGTAACCAGCATTTTCTCCTTTTCCCACAATGTTTTCTACCCTATCAAAGACAGACTGCACCATTTGAGCCTCATTAACATTGTTGTCTGCAAATGCTTTCAATTTGGACAAACCTAAAATTAAGTTATCTAGTACAGGTTTATTTGGTATAGAGTAAAGTAAGTATCCAACAAAGTCACATATCCAACTCAAGGTCAAATTACCTATCACATTTTCTGATTTAACCAAATCATCATGATCTTCTTTGTGTTTCTCAATATAATTCTCCCACAGAGGTTCCCCTGTTAGTTTGACATCAGCATTTGCATAGATGTTGTCTGGCATGAAAGTGAACACCTTGTTGGTATCCATGAACCTGCATGCCCAGTACAGCCCTCTCTCCTCAGGGTCAGGCTCATAGGGGTGGTCAAAATAAAGGTGGGTCCCATGTGCCATTACAACCTAGGGGTAAATGCTATTTTGTATTAACCCTTAACCCTTTCCCAAACAATCCCTGGTTTTTACGACCCTGAGATAGAAGGCTTTTGAAAACATTGTGGGAAAAGGAGAAAATGCTGGTAACCAGCATTTTCTCCTTTTCCCACAATGTTTTCTACTCTGCTGGAAACAAATTTCAATTTTTGACTTGCGTTTATTTTGTCGTCTGCAAGTGCTTTCAATTTGGACCAGTCTAAAATTTTGTTGTTTGGTAAAGGGTTAAACTGCTAAATAAATGGAACAAAAATTTCATCGCAATAATAAAACCCCAAATATTGCGGTTTCAAAGTTAATTTTACCGGAAAGAAAATATCGTATCAGACAATGTAGATCAAAAATCAGAATGCATGTTTTGTGCAGTCTGATCTTGATCTACACTGTCCGCAAAAGCGCCCAAGTCGCGCTAAAGGGTTAACCCTTTACCACACAATCCCAACTTTTAACGACCCTAGGGAAGAACTCTTTATAAAACAATATCGAAAAAGAAGAAAATACTTTAACAAGCAATTTCTTCTTTTCCCTGAATCTTTCCCAACCTATACAAGAAAAAATCCCATCCATGCAAATGCTTTCAATTTGGACCAGTGTTAACCTCTGTTATCTGGAAAGACCGAACTCCTTACCATATGATAAAAAATGTAGACATATCAAAACTTAAAGTATTCACAGACTACAATTTGAATGTGGCTCAAATAGTGGAATTTGTATTTTATATGGAAGAAAACATTATGTAGGAAGGAGAAAATGCTGGTTCTGCGTGGACTGGGTAAGAAAGGGTTAACCCTATATTAACCCTTTACCACACAATGACGCCTTTTAACGCCCCTGAAGAAGAGGCCTTTTGAAAACATTGTGGGAAAAGGAGAAAATGCTGGTAACCAGCATTTTCTCCTTTTCCCACAAAGTTTTCTACCCTATCAAAGAAAAGTTGCGTCATTTGAGCCACTATGAAATTGTCTTCTGCAAATGCTTTCGATTTGGATAGGTCTTAAATTTTGCCGTGTGGTAAAGGGTTAAACAAATATGATTTTATCATTTACCCACTCATAATTTAAACTGATCTATCAGTGAGTTAATTTTTGGAAATGATACAGTAAAACATCAACATGAAATCTCAAGTTTTAACAATCACAAGGAAGAAGGCTTTAGAAAATGTTGTGGGAAAAGGAGGAAATGCTAGTAACCAGCATTTTCTACTTTTTCCCACAATGTTTTCTGTTTTTTCAAAGGCAAATCCTATTATATTAAGATCACTTTAATTGTCACCTATAGCTATTTTCATCTTAGAGAAGCCCAACTTTTTTAAATTTGGTAAAATTCAGAGTATAACTAATAAGTGTATCACTTTTACAATGATGCTATCATTCTTGTTAGACCTACTTTTATAGCATAAATCAAAAGAATGGATAATGTGATACATACATGTATATAGATTTTTGCAGACCACTGTCATCTGCAAATGCTTCTGAAATCAGTGTAAATTCTGTTGTATGATAAAGAATTAATCCTTTACAATACAACCCTGACTTTCAATGACCCTGAAAAAAAAAAGCTTTTGAAAACACTGTGGGCAAAGAAACAAGAGGGCCATGATGGCCCTGAAGTCGCTCACCTGAGCCTTTTGATCAAACATGACCCATTTCCAATCTCTTCCGAGATATTAAGACAAACATTCTGACAAACACTCATTAGTACTGGACTTACAAACATTGCCTCTAGAGTGTACACAAGCTTTTTCTAGAATTTTTGTCTCTGTGGCCTACTTTTAGGCTCAATATTACCTATTTTCAAACATGTAGAAATTATCCAGACAAACATTCTGACCACCTTTCATGAGTATTTGAGAGAAAATGTGGCCTGTAGGGTGTACAGAAGGTTTTTTCTGAGATTTGACCTCATGACATAGTTTTTATCCAACATGACCCATTTTCATAATAGTCTAAGACATTATCAAGACAAACATTCTGACCAAATTTCAAGATTATTGGACTGTACATGTGGCCTCTAGAGCGTACACAAGGCTTTTCAAAGATTAAACCTGGTGACCTAGTTTTTTAACCCATGTGACCGATTTTCAAACTCATGCAAGATAACATCTACACAAACATTCCGACCAAGTTTCAAGAGTATTGGACAGAAAATGTAACCTCTAGTGCGTACACAAGGTTTCTCTAAGATTTGACCTAGTGACCCATTTTCAAACTCGTCCTAGATATCATCAAGACAAACATTCTGACAAACTTTCAAGAGGATTGGACTGAAAATGTGGCCTCTATGGCGTACATAAGGTTTTTCTAAGATTTGACCTAGTGACCTAGTTTTTGACCTGACCTGACCCATTTTCGAACTCGT
This sequence comes from Hippopus hippopus, assembly GCA_946811185.2. NCBI lineage: Eukaryota > Metazoa > Mollusca > Bivalvia > Cardiida > Cardiidae > Hippopus > Hippopus hippopus. The sequence continues at coordinate 6,590,103 of OX328102.1, read as the reverse complement.
CCCAGATATCATCAAGACAAACATTCTGACAAACTTTCAATAGGAATGGACTGAAAATGTGGTCTCTAGAGTGTACACAAGGTTTTTCTAAGATTTGACCCAGTGACCTAGTTTTTGACCCGACCTGACCCATTTTCAAACTTGTCCAAGATATCATCAAGACAAAGATTCTGACAAACTTTCATGAGCATTGGACTGAAAATTTGGCCTCTAGAGCGTACACAAGGTTTTTCTAAGATTTGACCTAGTGACCTAGTTTTTGACCCGACCTGACCCATTTTCGAACTCGTCCAAGATATTATCAAGACAAACATTTTGACCAAGTTTCATGAGTATCCGACTGAAAATGTGGTCTCTAGAGCGTACACAAGGTAAAAGTTGACGACGGACGACGAATGACGGACGATGAACGAAGGACGACGCACGCCGGATGCCGGACACAGCACAATCACAAAAGCTCATCATGAGCACTTTGTGCTCAGGTGAGCTAAAAAAACGCTGGTAACCAGTTTTCTACCCTATGAAAGACAAATTTCATGTTTTGAGTAAAAGGCAATGTTTCATTTGCAAATGCTTTCAATTCAGGTTAGTCTGAAATTTTGTCATGTGGTTAAGAGTTACCCCTTTACCACACAATCCCAAGATGTATTGACCCTGACAGAGAAGGCTTTTGAAAACATTGTGGGACAAGGAGAAAATGCTGGTAACCAGCATTTTCTCCTTTCCCACAATGTTTTTCTACCCTATCAAAGACAGAAATCATCATTTGAGCTACATTTAAGTTGTCGTCTGCAAATGCTTTCAATTTCGGTGGATCTTAAATTTTGTCATTTGGTAGAGTATTAAGTCTAACCATTAAGTTTGAAGAGATAGGAAAAAAAGTCAAGTTACCTTGTAGCCAGCATTGGCAAGTCTGTAAGAACACCCAGCTAGCCCAGACTCCCATACATTCTGCCATGCATACACTGTGACATTCTCACTTTTAAACTTTTCTCTGTAAAATATGAATGAATTTTATGGTGAATTGACAGCTAAAATTAATTATTGACATGCATGACACCTTATATGATTGTAAACAGATAATAATGTCAAACAAGAGCACCACATGGGAATACAAAGGCTTGGCTGCAGTTACTTTTGAGAAATACGGGTAGATTTATTCTCAGTGAAAACTCCTGGTCAAAAAATGGGGCATAACTGTCAAAAAATATTTTGATGGTTACTTGCCCTTGTTGTACAGGATCCCCTTTTGATAGATAACAACTTGTTTGAGTTTGAAGTACATAATAATTATCTTCAGTACTGACTGGGATATCATAAATATCAAAGTTTTTGCACGATGACGACAACAATGCAGACAAAAACGACAACATGGCTATGGATATACATTTACTATTTTTTGTCTAAAAAAGGACGATTCGACAAAAGCATTATTGGATAGTAAAAAGATAGATAATAGAAATGGTAGAGACCTAGAATAGAAATAAACACAGTGACCACACCTTTAACAACAAATTCAGTGTTTCTACAGTCCAAATGAAGTTGTTTGAAACATAGTAGGAAAGAAGAAAATGATGATAACAAGCATTTTCTCTTTTTCCTACAATGTTTTCCACCCTGTCCACCATTTATTCCATTTCTAAGCCACGTTCTATGTGTTGTCTACAAATACTTTCAATTTCGAGTTTGAAATTTCGTCATCCTGAAATGATTCATCCTGTTTCTCTTCTGAAAATACCCCTATATGTAACTTTCATAATCTTGCCGCGTATTACTTTTGAAATCATTGTCACCAAAACAGAAACTGCTCACAACAAACAATGTCTCCTTTTGCCAAATCTATTTTTACATCAATCTATCAAAATTAAATTCAAGTTGATTAGCCATATTTAACTGAAATGTACCTTGTTTTCAGATGTATCCAGTATATTCTCCTGTTCCCACAATGTTTGATACCCTTTCCAAGACAAATCCCATTATACAGATATAACCCTTTACCAAACTATCCTGTTTTGTTTTTTTAAAACCCGAGGAAGAAAACATTTGAAGATTGGGAAAAAGGCTGGTCCACAGCTTTTTTCACTTTTCTCACAATGTTTTCTAACCTTTCAAATGCAAATCCCATCATTAAAACATCTGTCAGCAGCAAATGCTTTAAAAATGGGAAAATCCAAAATGTTGTCATCCTGTAGAGAGTTAACCAACCTTGAGATGGGCTCCAGGTCCATTTCATCTGGAATGATTCCATCTTGCCAGGCTCCAGTATCCAAACCACAGTCCGCAATAATATCAGCCGTCCTTGTCACAAAATACTCCATCAAGTCCTGGGGTCCAGCGATTTTACCCGAGTGAACAAGATCTTTACAGGCTTCTGATCCCTCCCAAGCTTCGTATGGCACCTCATCCCCTCCAAAGTGGAATGTTTTCAATGGCATAATATTAGCATGCATCTGCTGTACTTCAGACACAACCTTTTTGACAAAATGGTATGTAGACTCCAGGCCGGGATTCATGGCATTTTCGGAGAACATCTGAATGGAATGTGAACCATGATTTTTATTGTGTTCCAAATCAGTTAGGAGGTATTCTTTGGCTTTCTTTTCATCATTTAGTTTCATGAAATTATGGTATCTTGCCTTCATTGAGCGAATAGCTGCGTGACTGTGGCCTGGCATGTCTATCTCTGGAATGACTTCAATGTGATGTTTTTTGGCAAATTCTAAAATCTCTTTGTAGTCTTGGACACTGTAGTATCCGGTTCCAGAGGAATCAAATCCTGGACCGGAACCCAGTAGAGGTAGTAAAGAGGTAATATTTTTTGTGTCTTTTATATCACTGACGTGGCCTCGCCGAGAACCAACCTTCAAGTAAAAAGAAATGGAAACAGGATGGAATCAATATATGATTTCCATGTTTTTTCCATCTGTTAAGAGTAAAAGGCAGAAATACATGAAGGTCAGCATTCACCAACCATTCTTAAGAATATTCTATGTCTAATTCTCAAATTTTTTTATTATATCTTAAAGTAACACAACTTCTGACTGGCTAAACCATTTGGTTTAGCCAATCAGAAGTTGTGTTACTTTCAAATTTAAAAAATCTTGGAGAAAAAGACTAGGAATGGTTGATGAATACTGATCCTGTTCTGTTCTGTTGCTAGTGAGGATCCACATAATTCTACAATTGATCAGCACAAAGTAAAGATGCCAAATTTTTTGAGCTCCATCCCCCCCCTTCCCAGAAATCCATAGAATTCTAGAATAGTCCTACAATTCTACAATTGCTTCTGTGCCAAGCAAGTAGCAATATTTCACAAAGTAAATATCTGGCATTATGAATTTCAGTACATGCAAATGCCAATACATGTGGGGAAATCAAATTTGACATTTAAATGCCAAAGCCAGGGCAATCATTTAGACCTTTAGAATAAACTGATGAACAACATGCACTTTGTAACAAAACATGTAATGTCTATATTAATCCCTTACCACACAATCCCGAGTTTTAATGACCCTGGCAGGGAAGGCTTTTGAAAACATTGTGGGAAAAGGAGAAAATGCTGGTTACCAGCATTTTCTCATTTTCACACAATGTTTTCTACCCTATCATAGAACTTAAGCTCATTTATACCAATTTGGAATTTGTCATCTGCAGATGTTTCTAATAAGGAAAAGTTGAAAATTTGTTGCATGGGAAAGAGTTGAAAGATGTGGGTTAATAATAAAATTGCCTAAAATGTTTTATGTGTGGAAGCAAATTTCCCCTTGAGGCGCTGTGATTTAAATGTATTTCATTATTTCACATTGATTATTCATATTCACGGTGATATTTTCAAAGTCACCTACTGAACATTTGTTTCACAAGGTAACCAGTTAAACAGTTTTCACCAAGGTAAAAAGTTCTTCAATATTTTTCAACATGCAATATCAATATACTAAGTTTATACCTGAAGGCAAAATTTTATACTTGTCCATATTGAAAGCATTTGCAGATGACAAATACAGTAAAGCTGAAATGATGGAATTATTTTATTATTAAACGAGTAGAAAACACTGTTGGAAAAGGAGCAAAGCCTTCATCTTCAGGGGTCTAAAAACACAACCTAATCTGGTCAAGGATTAAAAAAATCCTGAGTCCTAAAAAAGAAGCCTTATGAAACAATTGTGGGAAAAGGAGAAAATGCTGGTAACCTGCATTTTCTCCTTTAACAACAATGTTTTCTACTCTATCAAAGACAAGTTTGATCATTTGTGCCACATCTCAATTGTCATCTGTAAATGCTGTCAATTTGGACAAGTCTACATTTTTGTCGTGTGGTAAAGAGTAAACAAAATTTTAGACTTCCAAATAGAAAGGATTTGCAGACAACAAATTGAATGTATCCCTGTTGATAAAAGTTGTCTTTGAAAGGTAAGAAAACACTGTCTCCTTTTCCCACAATGTTTTCAAAAGTCTCCTGCCTTGGGTCATTAAGTCTTGGGATGTTTGGTAAAGGGTTAACCAATCGCATACTGTTATCATTTAAAGTTGACAAAGGATAGTATATACAATCTATACAAACTGTTATCAACTCTTCCAGGCCAGGAATTTCTAATCTCCATCCCTCATCGTCCGTCAAATGGAAGTGGAATTTGTTCATTTTATACATGGCCATGATTTCTAACAACTTTAACACTTCTGCTTTAGTATGGAAGTTTCTGGATACATCAAGATGCATGCCTCTGTATGGATATCTGGGCGAGTCACTGATAGAACAGGCAGGAATTGTTTCTTTGTTATCACTCAGTAAACTCAGGAAAGTTTGAATCCCATAGAAAAGACCTGCTTGGTCTTGCGCTGTAAAAAATAAAGCACCCCATTGTCATAGCTCTAATGCTCAAAGACCTATAACCCCCCCTTTTTTTTTTTGACAAAAAATTTCACTTCACACATTAAATAGTTGTAATCTCTAAAAGAGTAACAAATGATGACAAAGTTACACAACAGAGTGTGGTTCTGACTTTCAGCCCTTACACTGCATTCCCAAACTTTTACGACAATGAGGAATGAGGCTGTTGAAAACATTTCAGGAATAGGAGAAAATGACAGTAGCCAGCATCTTCTCTTTTTTCCCCGAATGTTTTCTAACCTTTTAATTACAAATCTCATCATTTGAAACATTAAATTTGTCAACTACAAAAGCTTTCAGTTCGGACAAATCTTCAATTTTGCCAAGAGGTAAAACATTTAACCCTTCAACAGACAACAAAATTTTATTTGAGTCAAAATTGAAGGCACTTTCAGATAGCAGGTAAATTGTGGCTAAAATGATGCTATTTGTCTTTCAAAATGTAGAAAATAATGCCAGCATTTTCTGCTTTTCCCAAAATGTTTTTAAAAGCTTTCTTCTTCAAGGTTGTTAAAACTTGGGATTGTGTGGTGAAGGATTAAGCTGGCCATATAGTTCTTCCACACAAGACACTGTCTGTGTGGTGTACGTGGTTGTGAGGTTGAGCTTCGGCCTTGTGACTGTAAGGTCCCAAGTTTGATTCCCGAGAGCGGGTGTCCACTTTGGGATTGTTCATTTGCCTAAACATTTGGAGCGAGTATTGATGTAGTTCCCAGGAAGCAGAATTGAGAGAGATTAGTATAAGTTGTAAGAACTTGTTTCTCAATCGATGTAAAATAAATATGTTTAAACTTAACCACACCGTCTACCAATGAAGATCATTTGTACCAACTTATCTTGAAATCCAATCATTTACATTTGTTGGAAAGCATACTTCATCAGTATAAAATAGCAATATTGATAAAGTTCACATGAACATTCTAACCTTGACTTTAAGGCAGGTAAGTCTTGTTGCACATATTCATATTGTCTATCAATAGATACTGTCCAAATACCTTTCAAAATAGTAAACTGTATGGGCATGAAAGTCTAGTATAGAGTAATGACCAACCCTTATCCACCCAAACCTGACTTTTAACAACTCTACAGAAGAGAGCTTTAGAAAACATTGCTGGAAAAGGAGAAAGTGCTGGTAACCAGCATTTTCTCCTTTTCCAGCAATGTTTCTCCCTTTTCAAAAACAATCTCATCATTTAAGTCATATTTGATTTTTTCATCTGCAAGACTTTCTGTTGGGATGAGTTTAAAATTTTGTTGTATGGTAAAGAAATAAATAAACCACAAATTGTTCAATGTCTGTGTGCCTGTTTACCTGTGACACATATGGAAGGAGGAGAAGATTTTATCACAAGTGAATAAGACTCGTCGCAAGCTTTTCCGTCTCCAACACAAAGGTCTGTTGATAGCTTCAGTATTATGGTATTCTTCTCGGAATCCTCTCCCACTGGTATGCTGGTTTTATCTGGATTAAAAAACGACAAAGATTTGATCCTTTGCCATACAATGTTGTGTTTCGACAACTATGAGGAAGGAGATGTTTGAATACATTGTATGAAAAGGAGAAAATACTAGTAACCAAACCAATTTTTATCTATAAAAATACTTCCTGTCACTTGTACCACATTTATTTTGCAGTCTGCAAGTGTATTCAATATGACCAAGTCTAGAAAATTTTGTCTGGTAAATATCTAACCCCGATTCTGAAAGTTTCATTTTGTTGACAGTTACCTCAAATACCAGCAGATTTTGTTTTGACCATCTACTACACAATCCCGACTTTAACAACCTTGAGAAAGATGCCTTTTGAAACATTGTAGGAAAAGGAGAAAATACTGGCAACCAGCATTTTCTCCTTCTCCTGTAATGTTTTCTACACTATAAAAGACAAATTCCATCATTTGAGTCACATTTAAATTGTGGTCTGCAAATACTTTCAATTTGAACGAGTCTACATTTTTGTCGTCTTCTAAAGAGCTATTTATTTTTTGGCATTTGATGGGGATCTTATCACTAAACCTATCAACTGGCAGTGCAGACGAAGATGTACAGACTGCACATACAACCTTACTGATCTTGTTCTACACTCTCTATAAAATACATCCACAGCAATATTTGGCAGGATGAGTTTTAACTCATTATCAAAGAGAAGACCATATAACCTTTTACCATACATTCTCCATCTGCTCCAGTATTAACGACCCAGTAGAATAAAGCTTTTGAAAAAATTGTGGGAAAAGAAGAATATGCCGAGCATTTTCTTCTTTTTCCAGAATATTTTCATCTCTTTCAAAGACAAATTTCATCTCTGAGCCACATTTCATTTGTTGTCCGCAAATGCTTTCAATTTTGACAAGTCTAAAGTTTTGTTGTGTAGGGAAGAGTTAATACAATTATACCTGCATAAAGTGCCTTTCAGAAACAATGAGAGAATTCCTTTTACAGAGCAGGTACATGTACTCCTTTTCACCTAATGTTTTTCCCGACAAGTATTTTTCTTCATATTAATTTTGCTCCCTTGTTTACTTGCTTGTAAAGTTTTGATTGCTCTACCTGATAAAAAAGTTTTGTTCTCCAAAAGGAAGACAAGTTAGTGTTATTCAAAGGTAGGATTTAAAGGGTGACAGTAAGTGTTTTTTTTTTCCAAGTTTGAACAGCAGGTATTCAGATTTGCTTTTTTTTTATGTATTAAATCCTCATGACAAAAGCTGACTTTCACTATATTTTCATTTATATTATCGAAGTTGTATGCATTTACTAGGAACCTATAAGTGGCAAATGTATTCAGTCAATGATAACACATTTCATCTCTAATTTATCGAACAATAAACATTCTTGTGGTTTCATACGGTGAAAACTCAGACTACAAAGAAGGTTCTGTCAAATCTTGGATCTTGACTATTAAGTGAAACACTCTGGTAAGAACACCTTTGAAATGACATGATCTGGGTCATTGTATCCGACTAAAAAACTTCCCGTGATGTATTCAGGGCTCTAGGGTTTAACTCTTTACAACACAACAAAATTTTAGGCATTTCAAAGCATTTGCAGAAAAAAAACTGAATGTTGCTCAAATCATGGAATTTGTCAGTGAAAAGGTGGAAAACATTATGGGAAAAGGAGAAAATGCTGGTTACCAGCATTTTCTCCTTTTTCAACAATGTTTTCAAAGGCTTTTTTCCTCATGCTCATTAAAAGTCAAGATTGTGTAGTGAAAGATTAATCTGCTGTCTGCAAGGTCTTTCAGTTTAGATAAATCTTAAATGTCCAGGTAAATAATTTAATTTTTACCTGACAAATATTGGGCTTTCTCAGCACAACTTTCGTCTCCAATGATTGTCCATTCATCTAGTTTAACACTGACACCTTCCTCAGAATCTTCCTCCAACTTCGTATGTAAAGGTGTTGGTATCACAGACTTTTTTATATCACTTTGCTTAACATCAAAACACTTATTTCTTTCAAACCGTTCCTCCACACTGAAAGGGTTATAATAGTCAAACCGTCTGGAACCTTCCGAAAGTGTATAATCGAACCTTTTCCAGGCCTCTGGTCTATCAAACTTTTCAACAAAGGACAATTCTTCCCCAGTTGTTGATTGGATAACCACAGGCTCTAGATTAGGATATGTCAAGTACCAATTTGGTAAAAAATCAGTCCTAGCAATGGAATAATACTGAGCTTTGAATTTTATCTCCACTTTTTCACCTTTCTTCAACCTCTTAAAAGATTTCATTGGGGACAACTTGAACATGCCTCCATTTATATGTGTGAATAGTACCCCAGCATCATGATTTTTGTGAGTATCTGACTTCGGGAGGTGACCGGGCTCTATCATTCGTATGTGGCAGAAATGTATTTCCCAATCATCGAAACCCAGGACATGGTCACTTTGATTGGTCAAGGTGATGCTAGCTCGGTAGGTCTTTTTCCCATCCTTCAAATTGTCAGTGACTTTGTAGGACACCTGCAGATTTCTTGCTAAGTCATCCAAAATCTCTTGATTCATTGCTGAACTGTTATCTAAAATATATAATATAGTAAAACAATTGCATAACAATAAGTTAAAAAAAAATAATCACATAGCCATGAAGGCCCAGGAAAGCTTTCCTTGATATACATTTCTGTTTCAGTGAATTCTGCAGCAGATCATTTTTAAAATTTGTTATGCAAAAATTACAAGGTGATCTTTTGTAATTGATGTCAACATTTTCATGAAAGATGCTATGAAATTTTTTGGGCACAAATAAACTGAATGTAAACCAACTAATTGCATTAACTCTTTCTCGAACGATAGGATCTCATATTTGTCCCAATCAAATTTGCTCGGTGGGAGACAATGAGGTAGGGGTAGAGTGTCCACAACACACACCAATAGTTCTGGATCCTAATCCTGTGATAAGCAGGGTCAACCTTTGCAACTGCCCACATGATGGTGTGAGTGCTGATTAAGGTTTGTAGGAATTACTAATCAAGAGTGGTTAATATAACATGTATGAACTTTCTTTTAAAATCAATGTAAAACAAGTTATTTCTTGAATTGATATCCCCTGCTGAAAAAGACCTTTTTTGATAGAAACATATAAGAGGTATTGTGTTTTGAATGTACACATGCCCTTTTTGTTATTAGTCCATAAAGATATTATACAGTGGGCCTCTTTTTCAATGACAAGGCTTTTCTTTAAATAAAAACAAACAATGACTGTCTGTGGCTTATGATAAACAATACAAATATAAAGTTTCATAAAATTTTGTACAGTAATTAAAGAGATATTGGCCCATAATGGAAATATACATCCACCCACTTTTTCCATGACTCAGCATCAAATAAAATAAAACAAAAAAACTATACCAGAGGACTATTAAAAGGAACCCATGTATGAAGTTTCATCAATGTTCGTCCAGGATTATAGAAGATATCTGTATAAATGGATGGACGAACCTATGGACAGATGAACAGACAACGCAAAAACTATATCCCTGCGCCTTAGGTGGGGGATAATAAATATGTGTACAGTATAGTACCGTTAAAACCTTAAAATTGTCTGTAATGTGATGGGATTTATCTTTGAAAGGGTAGCAAATATTGTGGGTAAAAGAGAAAAATACTGTTAGCTAGCATTTTCTCCTTTTCCCAGAATGTTTTCAAATGCCTTCTTCCTTTAGGTCTCTAAAACACTGGATTGCATGGTAAAGGGTTAATATGGGTTGATTCGTATTCATTTGGAACTAATTATTCACCAACAATGACTTTACTTGGTCTACATGACATTTTTATACTGAATGGTAAAAATACCCTCCAACATGCAGTGTTGAACTTGATGTTTTTATTCTCTGTTGCCATGGCGACTTCAACTCTTCATGGCACTGAACTCTTTACAAACGATAAACAAGAGCGGCAAATTGTCGCAAGATACGCCCGTCCCACTGCCAGTTGTCAAGGGGGTATAATAATCGTAAAGGGCAGGTAATGCAACGAACATGTTTACCAAGTCTCAAGTCAATTTGACTTGAGGTGACAAAGTTCCGTTCCAGACAAGCAAGAAATACTGTAAAAATGAAGATCAAAGTGGAACTACTCGAAATCCGCACTAGGCAGAGTTATTGTTCTTGCGCACTGTACTCCGTAATATTGCAACAAACATGCATACCAAGTTTCAAGTCAATCGGACTGGAGATGACAAAATTATGCTCCAGACAAGCAGAAAATGCTGTAAAAATGACGACCAAAGGGAAATAACTCAAAGACAGCACGAGGTAGAGTTATGGTTCTTTTGCACTGCAATCCATATTATTGCAACTAACACACATGCCAAGTTTCAAGTCAATCGGACTGGAGATGACAAAGTTATGCTCCGGACAAGCAGAAAATGCTGTAAAAATGACGATCAAAGGGAAATAACTCAAAGACAGCACGAGGTAGAGTTATGGTTCTTTTGCACTGCACTCCGTATTATTGCAACAAACACACATGCCAAGTTTCAAGTCAATCAGACTGGAGATGACAAAGTTATGCTCCAGACAAGCAGAAAATGCTGTAAAAATGACGATCAAAGGGAAATAACTGAAAGACAGCACGAGGCAGAGTTATGGTTCTTTTGCACTGCACTCCATATTATTGCAACAAACACACATGCCAAGTTTCAAGTCAATCGGACTGGAGATGACAAAGTTATGCTCAGGACAAGCAGAAAATGCTGTAAAAATGACGATCAAAGGGAAATAACTCAAAGACAGCACAAGGTAGAGTTATGGTTCTTTCGCATTGCACTCCCCCTTAATGAGATCTATCCACCCACGAAGTTTCATAACCGTAGCTAGCATAGTTTTGGAGATATGCTTTGGACAAAATTCAAGAATGAATATAAACAAAGGGAAATAACTGAAAAATTAAGTAAGCAAGAGTTATGATTCCTGTGCACTGCACTCCCCCTTGATAAGATCTATCTACCCATGAAGTTTCATAACCTTAGCTAGTATAGTCTTGGAGATATGCTCCGGACAAAATTCAAGTATGAAAAACAACAAAGGGCAATAACTCAAAAATTAAGGAAGCAAGAGTTATGATTCCTGTGCACTGCACTCCCCCTTGATGAGATCTATCCACCCATGAAGTTTCATAACCGTAGCTAGTATAGTCTTGGAGATATGCTCCGGACAAAATTCAAGTATGAAAAACAACAAAGGGCAATAACTCAAAAATTAAGCAAGCGAGAGTTATGATTCTTGTGCACTGCACTCCGCCTTGATGAGATCTATCCACCCGTGAAATTTCATAACCGTAGCTAGTATAGTTTTGGAGATATGCTCCGGACAAAATTCAAGTATGAAAAACAACAAAGGGCAATAACTCAAAAATTAAGCAAGCGAGAGTTATGATTCCTGTGCACTGCACTCCGCCTTGATGAGATCTATCCACCCATGAAATTTCATAACCGTAGCTAGCATACTTTTGGAGATATGCTCCGGACAAAGAATGGGGACGCCGTCCGCCCGCCCGCCCGCCCGCCACAGGTGATCCCATAATACGTCCCGTCTTTGACGGGCGTATAAAAAACATAGCCTTGTCAAAACTAAAAGCATTTGCAGAAAAAAAATTGAATGTGGCTCAAATAATGTTGGTTGTCTTTAAAAGGGTAGAAAACATTGTGGGAAAAGGGGGAATTGCTGTTCACCAGCATTTTCTCCTTTACCCGCAATATTTTCAAAAGCTTTCTCCTTTGCCATTGTTAAAACTTGGGATTGTGTTGTAAAAGGTTAATTCTTATCTATCTTTACTACATCATCCTCCTTGTGAGGATTCCGTGCAGGTGCATATATATCTGTATGCGATAGGTGAATGATGATCATGTTAAAATGTAAGAATTGATCAGTCTTAAATCTGCTAGAACCATTTAAATAGTTGTATTTATTTGACTAATTAATGTATACATAATTACTCTTTTCTTGTCATAACATCATACGTGTTTGCTCATCTTTAATTAAAAGGGTAGATATCGGATCAGTGCATGTCAGACAAAGTATGTGTTCATTATCACCTGTGACAATCAACACATTGTCAAATTAGAGACTGGGTAATCAAATTTCTGCATAGATCTAGGTCTTTATCAATGCGTGGAAAAATGGGGGAACTAGCTTAAAACTGTGTAGCACCTATACAGGGTTTTTCCCTTTAATAGCATTAAAAAATCAGAGGTTAGTGTGAACCCTCAGCTCCAAAGTTAAGGGTCATTTCTATAAGTTTTTGGGTAAAAACAAACAGGTTTCTTTATGTTCAAGTGCAAATTGCGATTTAATTCACCTTCTTTAAACTTCAACCAAGTAAGGTCTTTAAGCCATTTCTGACGGAAAGCTCAACTTCATTTTTTGTCATACAGTACATTCTCATGCCCTGATTGATGTGATCAGAAACAGATAACAAAAAAAGCTGCAGTTTACATGATCCTGACATTTTTTCTGCAAACGACAATTGCCTCCTGTACTTTACTGCAATAATACGAAAACAACTCTAATGTTATAGATAACAGGTAAACCACTTTTATCTAAAATAACAATGTCGTTAACCCTTTACCAGACAATAATGACTTTTAACGACGCTGAGGAAGAAGCCTGTTGAAAGCATTGCGGAAAAAGGAGAAAATGCTGGTAACCAGCATTTTCTCCTTTGCCCACAATGTTTTCTACGTCCTATCAAAGAAAAATTGTGTCAATTAAGCCACTATGAAATTGTCACATGCAAATGCTTTCAGTATGGATGGGTCTAAAATTTTGCCGTGTGGGTTAAAGTGTTAAAAAACAAGAACAGTGTTCGTTTGATATTGACACAGCATGTAGCAAGATCAGACTTGAATAAATGATAATTTATTCAATTTCCTAGATGATTTAGATTAAAGAAAGTTCGGTCACTGATGGCACACTTTTATCTCTTTTGAAATGTAATTGCATCATTGATGCAGCATTTGTATGTCATGGAAAACCCTGCCTGTAGTGAACATGGTAGCTTGACCTAGATATTTTTGTCTGAAAAACATGACTTAAACTTTGATAGCAACATTTATTGTAACTTTACAAGCAACAGTTTATCACAGGACTGGAAAATGATACACATGAGTTCTCTCTGTTGTAGTAAATTTTTGGAGAAACTAAGTACCAGGGAGGACCATCCTACCTGTAGTCTAGTGGAAAGAAAATAAAAAAATCTATGATCCATGGGTGAAGAAAAAATTTAAAACACAACACTTACATATAAAGTCTTTTATGTTTGGCCATACTGGTCAGTGGAGTTGAAAATGAGTTTTGTAGTGGATCTAGGTCAGTCTACGGGGGGTTTCCCCGGAAGTTTCTCGAGATTGCTGAGTTTCCTGTGACGTCATGGGTGGAACGGAAGTCTCTTCCGGTAAGCCAGGGATGGGGGATAGTCACCGCTCACAGAAAGTGGCTGTTATCCTTACCATCAGTACCACTGGACTAAATACAGGTTAGCGATTGAATTGTGTAATGTCTCCAAAGTAAAAACCAGTTACTTTAATGGTGGCAGAGGTGTCGTATCGTCCCCAGCCGAGGCAATTTCAACGTTTGAAGATGATGGATCCAGCATGATTACATGGCCACGTCGGACATGCTTGCTTACCAAGGAGACAGACCAATTCTTTGCTTTGTGTTTGCTGGATTGCCGTGGAATTTGTTCATGTGCATGCAAAGTGGGGCAATTATGGCTAATACCGCCTGTGGTAGCAAGCTTATTTGCTCGGTTTGGGATAAACCTGCAAATATGTCTTCCGGTGGCGAGGACAAAATGTTGGCCCACATACTGTTGATTATCAACACTCCTGTCCGAGATGCGGCAGTAGACTGGCACAGTGCCAGACTCTGTTGCAGCTGCATGCTTGCCAGGAATGAATTAATACTTCATGTTCTGGAGGGGCATGCAAATGACGGGAGAGGGGAAAGCAGGGATTTACTGCCTTCACAGCCTGGGGCCCTTCAAATTTTGAGAGTGAAATTACAAAATTTAGACTTTGGAAAATTTTGGCCAATGATTTTTGGAAAATTAAAGAGATAAATTTTCAGTTGAAACATGCAAAAGTTGTTACACTGACATGGTTAGTGTATGTTGATGGTCACGTGTCGGTGTCATGGGTTTTCGTGGGATCCTGAGGGGATCTAGCGATGCCTTTAGTGACCCTGTGTAGCAGCAGGGAGGTGCCATCAAGAGTTCTTGCACTGCCCTCTGGCTTGTTGACAGTTTGTCGGCTGTTGCCTAACTAAATTTTGTAATCATTTATGGATTTCCGTTTTGTGACAAAAAAGATTCTTAACTTTTGGTTGTTTTAAAGTCTCCTGTAGGTCTGAATTCGATACCAGGTTGTGGGGTAGGGGTGTCCCTGGAATTCTGAGCCATGGTTGGTTTGGAATTCAGCGCAAGATTCATATATGAACAATGTCATCTGATGAATGAAATATGCCATTGGGCTATCCAGAAATATACCTGCATATGGGTATGTCAGCTAGTCCTTATTCAGAAAAGATATGGGGGTGAATGGTGGGAAAGCACTGCCATGCACTCACAGGGATGTCTTTCACTACGCCTCGTTGCAAATGATGAGGCGCTTTGAGCTGGAATAAGGCATTGGTATTTCTGGATGAAACACTTGTCCTGCAGAAAGACGACTCGCACTAACTAATAGGTGAGGGTGTAAGCTGTCATGGCTTGGAGAGCAGATTGAGCGGAATTGCCAGGAGTAGTTTATTGTACGCAGCTGTATAGTTGCTGTTTGCTAGGAAAACAGTTTACTGTCCATACCAACCATTCAAGCTTGACGTGGTTGTTGGTTTCAAAGAACGACAGGGTCGGCTGGCTAGATGGGCAGTTGACTTTGTTGGGATGCGAGGGAGCAGACAATTGATGGGGAGCTTTTACCCAGGAGTTGATGAAGCAGTTCCGTTGACATCGCAGGCGATGGCTGAGGTTGGAGCTGGCCACTCGATGGACTTCACCACTGGGGTCGGGTGTCATGAGTGGGAACTGGTTGCCCCATGGCAGGGTGGTAGCAAGGCACAGGGTGATGTATGGAAACACGAAGCGGAGGTCGCAGAGATCAGGGCTGGTGTTTCAAAACGGTCACGGAGTGATGCAGGCCACGTGTTTGGCTCTAACAGAGATTAAAGTGATGTCAGTAGAGACAATGACAAGACGGTGGATAGTGAATCTGTCCAGAAAAAGTAGCAAATCCAGATTGGAAGGCTGCAACAGACATTGGGGAGACTGTATTATCAGTCAGAATGGCTAAAATGGCAATTCCCCAATATGAGGTGAGAAGAAAGTTACAGGTGCAAGAACCTGTTGACACGATTCCACTTCATAGCGACCTGTGTCAGTTTGTCCAGCTGTACCTGGAGTACAGAGACTTGCTGTGATCTGTACACAAAGGGTGAATCGGCGCTGATGGAGTGTGGGTGACCAAAGTGGTTGCTGTATGCGATCCAAAACAGGAAGAGTGGAGCCGCGCTACCAGGGACTAGGGATGTCCATTGATAACGTGAAATTCTGTGGTGCCCTAAAGCATTCGATTTGAGACAGATGCTCAACACTGGGGATTGAGGCTGGATCTGTCTGAGAATTTGCTATACTTGGCAAACAGCTTGCCTAGTATGAAGAACAGGAAAAGTTGCCCTGGGAAGAAGCTGGAAGAGGTGCGCCCACAGAGAAGAAGGCCCCTGTTCCCTCATGTGGGAGCAGGTGGGGCTTTCCTAAAGAAGAGACCAAAGTTCAGGTGTCACTTATACTGGGTGAACGCATGATGTTTGCAAAAGTCACAGAAGGGACTCCCTCCAAAAGATAAAGTGGGGGAGAGCGTACTGGATCTAGGTCAGTCTACTGCGGGTTTCCCCGGAAGTTTCCAGAGACTGCCGAGCTTCCTGTGACGTCAGGGGTGGAACAGAAGTCTCTTCCGGTAAGCCAGGGATGGGGGATAATCACCGCTCGCAGAGAGTGGCTGTTATCCTTACCATCCAGACCACTGGACTAAATACAGGTAAGCGATTGAATTGTGTAATGCCTCCGAAGTAAGCACCAGTTATGCCCAAGACTCATACATTCGTTACGTCCCATACATTCGTTACGTCGTATATTTATGGAATTTTCTCGCGCGCCCGACTTCCATTCTGAGTATCGGTAAAGCTTTTGCCAAATGATGAAATCTGTATTCACATCGAAGAAAAAAGCTGAAATGCGTAAAAAATAGATGAAGTGTGGTTTTAAAGTCTTACCTTGTGTCAAAATTTCTCTTTTTTATGTAGAAACACGCTATTTTATGATAAAATGGATTCAGGATTTTCCTTGACGCACGATTTTGTGCATTTTGACGCATTTTTAAGGAAAATGACCCGCAATTTTTTCAGTAATGCGTCATTGTTGACGCACAAATACGATAAGAGGTACTAACGATCGTATATACTTCCGACACTGTTACATCGCGAGTAGATGAAAAATCTGGAGTACGAAGAGAAAATGGGATGAAACACTGGACTGTGTATTGATTTTACTAAAATACCGTCGGTCTTTAAACGGGTCTAAACTTAACCAGTCGATCTCTAATGAAAACAATATAGCTCTGTCAAAATCGACGTCATTCTTGCTGTCTGCAAGGAAGAAGAGCCCTTAAACAAAGATCAGACAATAGAATGCCTGGTAAGAGCACCCAGAATTACATTTCAAGGTCTCGAGGGTTTACTGTAAATTAGTTAAAGAGATACACTTTGTTATTCGTTGAAAACAGCGGCATGAATGCGACCCGCGTGTCGAAACACAGGAATCGGCCATTTAATTGGTGAAAATAGTTTATTCTCGGCCGAAATGGATAATCTCTATCAAGAAAAATAACAGAGACTTCCCAATCCGGCCGACAACAAGCTTTCTTCGCCAACTAAACGGTCGATTCCTGTGATAAAGACAAAATAACCCTTTACCATAGAGAGAGGCTACACATACTTCGAAAATCAACCCTTGTGTATCATCAAAACACTAGCGGCCATGACGATACCCTTGAAGCATTAAAATTACTTTGAGATATGACAGCTTGTCTGCAGCTAGAGCATATTTGCTTGTTAAGAACAGGCTTAAATAAAGCATACTCCAGATAGTCTTTATGAAAAAGGTGCCACCTAGACTGTAAGCTCCCTCTATATAGAAAATCTCTGGTGTTATTGTGTATCTATCACCATGAAATAATTCATTTATAGGGTAAACGAAGATTTACAGTGAATAGAAAACACACACAAAAAAAACCATACTTTCACAAATAGTAGCTTTTTTTAAGTGAATTACATTTTGTTGTGACCCCCACAAATTCCAAAATGACCCCCATTATTTTTGACTAGGGGGTCACAATGACCCCCTATTTTTGTGGCCAAGGGAAAACCCTGTGGATTATTTGCTAAGACGAAAACGTGACGTAGCCATTTTAGGTGCTTTTGTCTTCATTGTTTTGCACACGGGCCAAAGATACTGAAATAAAATATGGTTAAGTTCACCAGTTTTGATCCACCACGCCGCAAATCAATCTGGCGAGTGTACGTCTGATTGACGTTTCATTTTACCCTATCCTTATATTAAGTACCTTGGATCTGATCGAGCTTGCTTATTTTTCTTACCTACTTTGGAAAAACAGTATAAATAAACGTATGCCAAGATTGCATCTACTTTCTCAGTTGGATTAAGTGGAAGACATTTGATGAACCTAACTGTAAATTGAAAGTTTACCAGGGAAATGACGTCAGTTTGATGTTGTAGTCTGACCAATTACAGGAAACGAATATATGGGTCCTGCGCTCGAGTGATTCAGATCAAAACATACACAAGTAAAAACAAAGTTTAAGTTGTTGTTACGTTGTTTTTACCAGAATTTTTAGTGTTTGAGATCTATGAATATGTCCAATGTCTTATTTTTCTAAAGTTTTATCAAATCATCTACCAAGCGGTAGCTCGCATGCGCAAAAATATGATGTTAGAGTAACGAATGTATGGGTCCACAGGCTACTTTAGTTTTCATTTTTTTTTAATGGTAGTATAATTTGTTGCTTGTAATTAAATGAATGATGAGATAAAGACATAGATTTATAAGAATAATATGTCGATGTGTTTAGAAATAAATAATTTTTCGCGAGAAGTGAAATTTTTGATGTACGAAGAAATTCAATCGTTTGCTATCAGTTTCGGTCGGAATTGATTTAGGTCGGACACTGTGACAGAGACAAAATATGATATTTTCTCGATTAAATTAGCCCTAGTCAGTCGCTTTCTATATTATCTAAACGCTATGCAATCTTAAAAAAAATGATTTTTTTATTTTAAATACAGACCACTCCTATTCAAACTTAGCTAACTGCACAATACTTTCGTTTTTCTTTCGGTTGCAGTCCGTCAATCAGGTGCGTTGTTGTTGTCGTTGCTAGAGGTTGTTGTTGAACGGGGTTGACCGACATATCCCGGGATATCGTGGCACTGCACAAGTTATCCCGGAAACTCACGTTCGGTATGAATATCGTTTTCGTTTCTTTTCCTTGTTTACATATACACATATCGCCTTCGTTTTTTTACCTTGTTGACATATACACAAAGGTGAAAAACCGATAAGATCAATAGAAAAAGACATACTTGTAACTGATCGATAGTTCCTCAGTCGAAAAACCTTTATGTCGAAGCGTAATAAACGACTTTTCCACTCTGTGACTTTGTGGTCAGCTAATTTCCAGGCCAACAAATTACTAACTGACAAAGAATCGCTGAGAGGAAAAATTGTTTATAACGCCTTGACTTAAAGATATTTCGATTGAAGAACTATCAACTAGTTACAAGCACATATGTATTTCTATTGATTGCATGCATCTTTCAAAAGATTGGCATGTGAATTGGTCAATTTCGATGTAAATTGTTGGTGAATTGTGTACATGTATGTCTGTTAGATATTGGCCACCTGACCCTTCATTAAACTTAATGGTTAAATTAAGTCATTTCATATTGATACTGTTCTTTTTGGAGACACTGAACTCTCCCTTGTCGAAAACGAACAGATCTTCCATGCGGTTCATGATTACATTGGTAAAAGCAAGAGATTCTCTTAGTCTTAATCCACTCAAAGGTTAGATCCGTTGCTCCTCTTTTCTGACAATGTACTGTCGCGAACATATATACAAGTATAACTTTGTATCTTTTGTTGCCGCTCTGCTCAATCACTCAATCACGAATCACATTTCCTTTTTTCTTTTTACTTTTTCAGATAATGAAGCCTTTTTGTTTTTACAATCATTACTATCTGTTTTTTGTGATAATCTTTTCTCTTCTTGATATTATTTGATATTATTGGCGTATCACGTGATTCAACGTGGGGAGAGGAACTATATAAGCAACATGCTTTCGTTCCGATCCTTTTCACATTTATTTCTTGTATTGTATATGTAAATGTCAATGTATATTGAATAAAATATGTTTAAAGTAAGTCATTTCAGCGTGATTGCGCTCATGGCTATATGCAGGTTTTAAAGAAAAATATATATTATGTATCTTTAATAAAACGCATAGTTACAGGATTTTTATATGTTTTATGGTAGTTTTGTCATGTACATCGGACTGAACTCTGGTAGTCTGGAGTTGCATACCTTTCTAATTATAGACACACATATTTCAAAATGTTCAATCATGCGACCGTTACCTTTGCATATACGAGGGTTTCGCAGAAGTAAAAGGACTTTTCTTGTAGCTGCTTTATTGTCGGGCGCATACACATATATTTTTGCTTGAATACAGTTCAGCATGTCTGCTCCCGAAATGTGTACTCCAAATGAAATTTTATCCGACGTACTTTGAAATATGCAGAGTTTCCAAGGTAACGATAAAGGTAGGCGGCGCACGCCGGTTTCAATAACGCAAAGATAATATTTGCTTGTTCAGATGTCGCTATAACTATCCTTACGTTTTGTTTTTGCGCGCGAAAGTTCGGCTGCACAATATGTGGCGTTATGACGTCATTTCCTGTTTATTTGAGCGCCATAGCATCTCCGTTAGCTGAGATACGGCGTTTTTCATCACGTAAGAGTCTATGGAGAAAAAACGTCATGTCGTCCACAGGAGATGTCAAGTTGCGGGCGGTAATCCAGTTATGTCAAGCGCTCGGTAAAACACCTACAAAGACCTACCAACTTGTTCAGGAAGCGGGCGAGTATAAATGTTGCCGTTCATTAGTGTTCAGATGGCATAAAGAGTTTCATGAAGGCCGTCATTCGCACTGGTGGGGACTATGTGGAGAAAGTATGATAAGCGACGTCATGTTGGACGTCAGTGAACGTTATTCTGTGCGCCGGGTGGCGTTTAGCGTTGTATGTATTTTAACTGTAGTTTCGTTATTGTTATATGTATTTTGATGATTTTTGGGAGAAATAATCATGAGATATGGCACTTAATCCGCGTTAGTTTTCTTGCTTATACGCCAATAACTGTTCATGTTACAGCAATAGTCCCTTTACTTCTGCGACCGTGAACCCTCGTACATACTTGTCCTGTTTTTTTTTTATTTATATTTTTTTGTGAATATAGCTCCAGAGAATAAAACATTTAAATTGATGTTTAGTACGAAACTGTTGGTATTGACACATTATTTTTGTCAATACTGTTAAACAAGTAAGTCCACCAATCATGGTATTACTTTCAGGTGCACAGCTTCTTACGATAGGATTCCTAAAAAATTTCAGCCAAAGTGGTTGAAAACTGTAGAACGAGAAGAGGAAACGAAATTGCATCTTCAAACTGAGGGTTTGACAGACAACTGGGTTCCAGCATAACACCCCATATCATGAAAATCATTCATTCAGGCCCATTCCGCTGTCAATCCTAGCATTGTTACGATAAAGTTGACAGGAGAAAACATCCAATATGTGATAGAGAGTTTCACGCAAATTACAACAAAAAGGCACGACAAGCACATGGATAGGTGCACTTGCTGCCCTGATATGACACATACAAACAAACGTCAAGTAATGTTAATGATTATTCAATTTCTTATTAGAATATTTTTTGAAACTATAACAAATAAAAGCGATTTGCATTAGAGATTAGAACTCTGTAGTTTGTTTGTTTGCAGCAAAAATAAAACGAGCGATGCTATTTATTGTTTTTGTTGACTTAGAACTCATGAGTGATTCAAATTTATTAATGCTCGGCCATTGATAATAATATTTTTTCAGATATTGCTTACGTAGTTCATAGTATTTTGTGCAGGTGAGAAGAAAATAGTATTCATTTTCAACCATATTTTGATTACAGTGTGGGCAAAGTCTATTTTCTCTTGGGAAATTTAAGTGTCTGCCTAATTCTATAGCCAAATGATGGGAAGATAATCTGAACTTGGACAAAGCTATTCTAAATTTGTCATTATTTATGCACTCCAAATATTTTTCTCTTTCAAAACTATGTTTATAGATACTGTACGATTCTATTCTAGATGATATTTTTATATTTGAATACCATTTTTGCTTAAATATGTCAGTTATTCGTTGTTCAATGTACTTAAAAAGGAAATTACTCAGTCCCTTTTGATTAAGCCACAAATTTGTCATGCCAATTTCATTGAGTGTGTGTTTAACGTGATATTATAACTGTTATTGGCGTCTGCATCTCTTTTTAACATAAGACAAACTTTTGTCACCAATGAGGTTTCTGGTTTTTCCATTATTTTGATACAAAATTTCATGATAAGTAATTTTCTGTTTATTTCCATATCTTCCAAGTTCGCCATAAAGTCCATCTAAGTTGGTAGACCTTTTAACCACCAGAATTTTTCTCGTAAATTTACAATGAATTAATTCAATACTTTTACTGGGGTGATTCACCCAGATACTTGCTCGGTAATTTAGAACTGAGCCGACTAAACTGTCAAAGAGACTGCATTTATCATCGATATTTAATGAAAGCGGATTGAAAACAATAAACAAATTATGTAGTGCTGACTGGGAGTGTTTTGAGATATATTTTTGCGTTCTAGACCAACTCCCATTTTTGAAAAAGAATATTCCTAAGTGTTTAAAATTATCAACGACGCCCAAGGCCGTATTTTTATAAATAAAATCATAGGTAGTATGTCTTCCTCTTTCTCGGATATCATTATTATTTCTTTTTTGTTTAAGTTTTGTTAGTATTGACTGTTAGATTCCAAGTAACACAGTACATATGTAAATCGTCAAGTAATGACTGCAATGCTTGTGGTGAATGTGCGAACAGTGCAGCATCATTAGCAAATAATAACAGGAATACTTTAAGACCATCAATGGTAAAAAAGATCATCAATATCACTTTTCATATTTAAAAGTATGTCGTTAACGAAAATTAGAAACATTAAACTAGAACCAGGATCACCTTGTTTTACAAAAATACTTTCGTGCGTTTTGGACAGCGTTGATCTGGGATCATGCTTGACTTTCTGTGCGTTCCGATCTTGATCTTCTTAGCCTGCAAAAAAAAAGTTTGATTTTAATTTCTATTGCCTGCAGGAACAGCGTTTATTAGGTTTGGCGCTTCAAACGCTTACATTCATGCTTAAGCTTGTATATAATTTTCTTGGTATTTTCCACCAAATGTTTTTCCCCCCTAGCGCTGGATGGATAAGCTGTGGTTTTTCAGTCATGGCTATTTGCTTGATTGAAGGAGTCAAGCTTATTTGTTCGGCACTCTACACAATGTCTGCATGTTCGACACTTTTCTATAGGCATTTTTCTATCCAGTAGGCAAGTATATGTTTGGTACTGTTGGGTAAACCTTATCACATGTGAGACGTATGTAAGGCTTTGCTGAGAGTACTAAATATGTACTAGTATGTCACTTTTACCGTCATGCTCGCCTAGTATCTGGTGATATTTCATCTTTATTATTTATGTATTTTCATTTGACTATGTACAACTGTGTACTTGTCGCAAAATAAAATTTGTTCTGTTCTGTTTTACACCTAATGAAGGGAGATAACTCATTATTGGTTCTGACACAAGATTTTATAATGGTATACATGTTTCTTATTGCGTTAACATATTTTGAACTTACATTTTCTTTTACCAGTTTATGAAAATATATGATCGATCAATTTTATCAAAACATTTTCCAAAATCTATAAATGTGCAGTAAAGTTTTTTGTTAAGACTTAATGTTTTTGCTATTATAGAATGTAGAATAAATATACAGTCGGTTGTGGATTTTCCCTTTTAAATCTAATTTGTTTTTAAATAATTTTAGAATTTTTTTCTGTCCATTTTGTTAACTGTAGTTTACTATCAGAATAAACAAGACTCTGAGAACATCCTTACAAATGCAGATATGGACTGTGCCAAATAATTTTGATTTCAGCAAAAATACTGTCACAAGCCATTTGTAGCAGATGTTTCAAAAGATGTCATTAACAGATAATTGCTTCCTGTAGAAATACTTCCTTAACCGTGATGTTTAATGACTTTGAGTGAGAAGACTGTGGAAAACATTATGCGTAAAGAAGAAAATGCTGGTAACCAACATTTTTTCCTTTTTCCACAATGTTTCCTACTTTATCAAGGCCAAATTCCACAATTTGAGCCATGTTTTATTTGTCGTCAGCAAACGCTTTGGAATCAACGAGTTCACAATTTTGTTTTGTGGTTAAGGGTTAAACATCCCTGTAGTTCAATTATTTGGAAATATTGTGGGGAAAGGAGCTTTTGCTTGTAGCAAAAACCGAAATAACTTGGGCCTGACTTACTTTATGATCTACAAAATGAAATATTTTATTTAATGAGCGAGTCTAAAATGTTGTCTTCTTAGAGTTAGTTCTTTACCAGACAACAAAAACTTGAAGCTTGTCCAAAATTGAAATCATCTGTAGACAATAAATAAAATGAGGCTCAAATTATGCTATCTATCATTTAAAGGATAAATATACTATTGCAAAAGAAAAAAAGCCGGTTAACAGATTTTTTTCTCTCTTTTTTTCCTCTATTTTTCAAAAGCTTTCCTTCACCAAAGGTTACTCGAATATAAGAGTGTTAGGTTAAGGGTTAAACATTAATGGACATCTGTTGATCTCATTCATTATGATTGTTATCTCTTAACCAAATGACAAAACTTTAGATCAGTCCAAATTGAAAGCATTTGCAGACGACACAGTCAATCTCAATAATAAGGCACATTTGCGAACAAAATTTGTCAAAATATTTGTTACAAAGGAAATAAACTATTTCCTGATATTTTGAATGGTTGGTATATATAGAACAATGTTCCAAAACAGATTTTACAAAACCAACTGGTTATTTCAGGAGATTGGTTTCTTAAGCCCTACCCGAAACCCAATTTTTTTCTCCATAAATACATTCGTTACTTGGTACCTTATGTTATAAATAAGCCCCGAAAATCGGAGAATAATATATTGATGATATCTTTCATAAAAACCTGTCGAGTATATGTATACATGTATTATAGATAGGAACAAATGTTTGAGAAAACATGTAGCACTATATGAATTTATGGAACTGTACTTTCTGACCTTTATAAATCGCGTCACAACTGGTAGTTTATTCTTCTGAAAGTTAGTCTTTTATTCATTACAAAGGGCTGAGAATTTGAAACAGGCGAATTTACACATTGTATTTCTGCTCAATAATAAAGCCGTTTTAGAAAGGCCATTTTCATTGAATGCATTTTGCAAGTGGTGTCAAACAGCCACAATCTTTGTAAAAGACCTATAAAGTAACGAAGGTATCAAAATAAAAGGAAAATAAATCTTTTATTCATTAAAAAAAAAAAAAAAAAAAAAAAAAAACTTGGCACAAACTGAGTATTTGCTGATTTTCTATCATCAAACAGTTAAAACAATAATTTTTATGTTACAGAAAAACATATTAATGTTTTTCTTCCAAACTTTAATGTGAAAAGTACTGTTTGGAAACATGCTACCAGTATTGAATGAACATATGATAATGTACATGTATGTGAAATATGTTGATAAAACTTAACAGTTTAACTGTTAACTTGACTCTAACATTCAATGCAAACTGTTGATTTATCTACAATTCTAAACTTGCAATCAGTCACTCTAACAATATTTGTTGTTACGTAAACGAAAGTATCGCATTTTAATCATGCGATCACGAAATAAAACTAGTGATTTTTTTGTTATGTTTATGATCCAACAATATATTTGAATGTTTCTGAAATACACCAATTTTTAAACTTGCAAGAATAAGATTTGTCAGAGAAATTATTTTCAGAACTATGTAAGAAACTGCCAGGTAACTCTATAATTTGTTTACTTTTTGTCTGTTTTTTAAAATTCATGTATCTACCAGCGACTAACTCTTGAACCGGCAACACAATAACAGATTGTCATCTTCACAGTATTTTCCATACTTTTTAATGCTATGATCCAAATTGATATGCATTTTAACACCTGGATTGATCTTTTGACAACTATTGGCCTTTTAAGTGATAAAAATGAGTAGTAACGAAAGTATGATATCTTTGTTACTGATACATTATGCAAAGATAAGTTTTTATTGAGAAAACACATTTAACTTGTAATGTGATTAAAGTTAATCACAAGTAACTGTAAATTTTTTGACATCGGTTATTACAATTTATCAAATAAAACTAGTTCGTTGCCGGGTAATAATATTGCAGAGACCATTCACGCATCACATTCGTGTTTCATGGTGACGTTTTTAACAGTTTACCGGTGTTAGACTTGCAAATAGCAGTTGTATTTACAAATCTCAACGTTCATCTTTCACTGCAAAGTCCATCCGTAATTATCCAGCCAAAGTTCAGCAGCAGACATATCTATATATATATACGACAGTCCATCGGGATACCTTCATTACCCCAGGGTAACAAAGGTATCGCCTCGAAGACAATCATTTTGTATATTCAACATTAATCTTTCGTCTAAGTCCTTATACATGTGCCAAACCTATAAGTTCGAACGTTCAAAATAGGTACAAGTTAATGCAATACCGCAATTAGATATATGACAAACGTATCATCAAAATCCTTGTTAAGTTCGACAATTCCATGAATTCTGTTGTTCAAAACTTTGTCACAATGCAGGCTGATGACGAAGTCCTGATGTTTGATTTATGTTGTCATACATTGCTATGACATCACTGGAGGAAGTTGAGCTGTCTAATGCATTCGCAACTAGCTTTTGCTAAAGATTTCTAGCCTTTGACTTGTCAAGATAATTATTTAATAGGTCTCTTGGTGAACCATGGACTTAACACAAAAAAGTTAAACGAGCACTTTACCCTGTCTTCAAACTTTGGATATTAGCACCATCCAATGGGCTGAGTACAAATAAGTTTTATAACCACAAGCCCTTCTCTTGATTCAATACCATTATTTAGGTGTTTCCCGTGGACTGAAAATCACTTTTTTTCATCATCGAGCAGAACAATGACTTCAACCTTTTATTTGGCAATTAAGCAGAGCAGACTATGTAGAATATTGACTGGAACTGCTGCTGCTTTATTAGTGTTGCTGTATATGGAATTCGGCTATTTTGCAGGTAACTTATCAATTAACTACATTATGTTACCTTTCTTTCAAAAACATCTTCGCCAGCCATACAAGGGTGACAATCACTACATGCTTTATTCACCCTCGGCTGATTGAGTAAACGTGGAGATTTGGCTACTCATTGGCGACAGTCTCTTCTAAAAGCAACAATCAAATAGTAAATCACATTCATAATCATCAGCAGCATTTGAAAGGTAAATAAAAGCGAACACAGCCTGTGTATTTTGCCAAAAGGGTTAGTTATGTTAAGTGATGTTTGACTTGGACATTAATTCGCTACTTGGACATTAATTCAAGAAGTGAATTTAAAAGAGAAGGACCCATAGAAGCTAATAGCTTACCTATGGTCTCGGAACAGTAAGTAAACAGTAAGTTTACTGGTTTGGTGGCGTTATCTTGGGATTTAAAAGTTTGACTTGATCAGCTAGGGGTGAATAGAGCAACGTAACTTGTAATCCTTGGCTAGCGAAGACGATTCACAGATAACCTTTGGCAGTCAACTTTTCAGTCATGGAGCAGACATTTAAAAACACTGTATTAGTGTGAAAATCAAAAATGATTTAACAGGGGAAGTATCAAATCAATGTTACTGTAGGATTTCTGCCAAAATACTTCTTTCATACTTACATATTTTTATCAACTTGTGGATATTTTTTCTTAGCACTGACTTATCCTATACAAAAATATCAATTTCTTGGTAGGATAAAACCTGGATACCCCCTTAACCTTTTCTCAAATCCAGAGTTTTAACTTCCTTGAGGAAGAAGACTTTAGAAAATATATGGGAAAAAGAGAAAATGATGGCAACCAACAATTTCTCCTTCTCCCACATGTTTTGTATTCTTTCAGATACAAATCCCATCATTTTAATCATGTTTGTCTTCTGCATTCTAATTTCATTTAGGACAAGTGCAGTCTAAAAATTAGCCAGATTCAAGAACACAGATATTGCCTTTTCTAGGCTATAACCAAGATTACACTGCAAGCTTTGTACAGTGAAGTATCTTTTTCTTCACTATCCATTAAAACTAATCCAGTTTAGCTTTACTAACTAAACTAATTAACTCAGAATAGTGCTTGGCATACATCGATGGATTGTGGGCAGGAATTCTGCCTTTTGCCATGATTTTTCAAAAAAGTGTTTATCTGTAACAAGATAGGAAAAGTTCTCTGGACTCTGTAGTTCTCTGCAGCTGGTTATGTGTTGAAAATGTTCTGCGTCATACATGTATGTTCTAAATTGAAGGAGGTATGAATGTTAAACCAGTGGAGAAACTGAGTGTACCAGAACAAAGATCAGTTGGCAAACCTAGGAAAAATCCAACAGGTATATGTTTAACTTTTTACCAAATGACAAAATTTTAGACTGGTCAAGATAAAAAGCATCTGAAGACGACAAACCAAATGTAACGAAGAAACTGCATTCGTGAAATTCCTCCTTTGAAGGGTAGAAAACATTGTGGGAAAAGGAGAAATCGCTGGTACCAGCATTTTCTCCTCTTTCCACAATGTTTCCAAAAGCCTTTTCTGTAAGAGATGTTAAAACTCGGGATTGTTTTGAAAAGAGTTAACATTTTACCGAATGACACAAATTTTGCAGACGAGAAGCCGGTGATAGTGTGCCTCATGATATGGATTATCAGGGGCAGATCCAGGATTTTTTATGGGGGGGGGGACCTATGCAAAGAAATGATCTAGAATCTACTGCTACAATGATAATTATTCAAAATTTCAAGCAGACTTGGTTACTTTGAAAAATTCTAGGGGGATGGGGATCCGGACACCTCCCCCACCCCTACTAGATCCGCTGATGGTTAAAATGTGTGGTCCTCCAGTAGAAAATAGACAAAACAGAAATTAAACAAATCTGATAAATGATAGATTACATACCTAAGTATACATACAATAATTCTGAAATTCTTTATGTTCATTCTGTGTCTTTGTTTTGCTTTTTTGTCTATAATTTATACAAATGATAAAATTTTGACTGTGATGTAACACTTTCGTAGAGGTAACTTTATAATAACCAAACAATCCTGTGTTTGAATGACCAGATGGAGGAAATGCTTCTGAAAGCACTAAGAGAAAAGTATTTTATCCTTTCCCTCACAATATTTTCAAAAGCCTTCTTCACCAGGGTCAATAGAATAATCACTGCAGGACCTATATTGCAGATCTACATATGTACCAATTCAGGGGCCTTTTCAAGTCCTACAGAATCACAGTACATTAAAAAAAAAAAAAAAAACACTATTACTACAGTACAATCTATTTCATAAACACACTAGTGCTTATTTCAATAACATCCACACAAGGGCCATCCTATGTCTCTCCAAACACTTTCATGAGAAATGGTCAAACATTCTTTATTGCCATAAACACATGTTTACATAAACACATATAACTACAAATACATATTAAAGTTCTACAAGTGCATTGGCAAAGGGCTCTGATCACAAGTTCTCACAAGTTAGGTTTGGGTATTCCCCTATAAAGTATACAACCTATGATCAGACAGGGCCATATGAAACATTAATGCCAACCACAACGTCAATCTGAACAGCTTGTATAAGGGTGGACAAAGATGATCATCAAGAAGAGGATCATCCAATGACCAGGCCGCATAGCTCAGGTGGTGGAGCTTAGGACTTGCAAACATCAAGTCTTGGGTCACTTGACGGTGTGGGTTTGAGCCCCGTGGCTGGCCACCTAAAATTACTAAAAGTCTCCTGGATGAGATGTTAAATCGAGATCCAGTGTGACGGAGCTATACACTGACCACGTTAAAGAACCATGTGTAACTTAGGATAGGTTTCGTCCTATATCTTGCACTATCCTCTGTAACAAAACTTACAGTCTTCAAGGGGGGTGTTGCCCATATGGGCAACCAGTGGCGACAATAAATAAACGCAAATTTGATCATCCAATACTTGCCAGTCTATATCAGAAACACATCAGGCTAGCCTTCTCATGTTATGCTAACACCAGGAAATGATTATCTGGATGATCTATGCCAGAAATGCCAGGGGAACACAAGGGCATATGTTAGAAACACCTATGCAAGGGCCTTCTAGTGTCTTACTTAATCCTTATATGATGTTATTCATCCAGTCTTTGACAGTCTATTTTAGAAATACCTACACAAGGTTCTTTCAATCCCAAAACACTACCAACAAGACTAATTCATATATACCCAAACCACAGCCTTCTCACGTCTTACTGAACGCTTACCATAGAAGTGGATCGTCTTATGCTGGAAGATTACTGAGTCTACATGATGATACATTTTACTGGTTTGAGCCTCTTCAAACAACACTAGGAAAAAACTTCTACTCCAAGAATGGATCAATATGTGATGACCTACGTCCTCGATGTCAGGACTTGTAAGTAACTTACTTAAATCATGATCACGTCTTACATAATTGACAGTAGTGGGAAATAACTGTAGTTGGCCGTAATTGAATGTATTAAATGTAGTTGAAGGTAGTTACACATAGATAACCATAGTTCAATGAACGTAGTTTGAACTTATGATTTGTGAGTAGCAAGCACATAATTTTTCAACATGATCAAAGACTGGTTAAGCCATGGTCACATTTACAGTAATGCACGTAGTTGTATGTAGTTCATTTCAAACGTAGTCTGCCATAGTGTTACTACAGTCAACTAGATTAAAGTACAGTGTACGTTCGAGGTAGGTTCAAAGTTGGCAAAATGGGGAAACATAGAAAGTCCAAGTAGGTTGAAATACGTGTAAGTACGGTCAACTACATTCAGCTTCGAGCAAAGTAGCTAGGGTTAACTAGGGTATCACTACGTCTAACTACCAGTAACTACCTTACACTACGTATAAACTACGTCCTAAGTACGCGCAACTACGGTTGGTTAGTGTCAACTGCGTAAAGCTACGGTATAACCTTGTGGCTACGCCTGCTCAGTACGGGTAAGCTACAGTCAATGTGCTTTTGGAAGTTGATAAGCCACAAATTGCTGTTCGCTAATTCTGCCATGCCGCCTTGGAAGGAAAGATGTTTCCTTATCGGACAGAAGATATCTCCTTATCGGACAGTGTAGATCAAAGATCAGACTGCACATTCTGTGCAGTCTCGTCTTAATCTACACTGTCTACAAAAGGCCCTTGAGCCACGCTTTGCTGCCTAAGCCCTAGGGTTGAAATTGTTGGTAAATGAACAGATGTTGGTAACAAGCATTTTCTCAATTTTCCATATGTTTTTCATCCCTTCAAAGGCAATCCAAAGAATTTAAACCTCAATGATTTTGTCATATGCTACTGCATTCAATTTGGATGAAGTTTAAAATTTTGGTGAGTCGTAAAGAGTAAATTACGCTCATTCCACTGAGCCGCGATTCCGCTACGCTTTGAAATTTTGGTCAAAACGCCGTGAATCGTAGGAGAAACGGCAACAGCGCAGTGGAAACGCTTTGATCGTAGTAGAAGCGTATTAAAAGCTTCATGATCGCCACTTCACGGCGCTTGTTTTGACCTTACTTAAAGGTGTCGCCGTGGGATCAAAGCGCCACAAAAGCGTCACAAGAAATTGGTGAACGCAGCAGTATGGTAGCCACAGCGCGCGTAACGTAGCGCATGTGCAGTGCATTGTAAAAAAAGCAACACCCAACTCTTTCAATCTATTGTTCATTAAGGCAAGCGAAAGCAATTCGATCTATTTTCTTCTAAGGCCGATAGTCAACTACTGCTAAATAGAAACATTCCAAAAGCACAACAGAAGCAACAGAAGCACAGCTTCTGCACATAGGTCGTAGCAAGGTCGCAGTTGCAACGTAGTAAGCCTGAAATCCCATGCTGTAGCTGAAGCGTAGGAGAAGCGTCCTGGAAGCGCCGTAGAAGCGCAACAAGGGCGTGAGAGGATCGTGATGAGCGCAGCGAGATCGTGATTGAAGGGTACTATGGGCGAACTGGAAACGCTTAAAACCCAAATGTTGCACACGTCGTCGCTTCTTCAGCAATTTGGAGGATTTTGGAGAAGCGAAATGATCGTCATGAGCGCAGTAGAATCGCCGCCCATTGGAATGGGGATATAACCGAGATAGGGTATATGCAGGTAAGATACTATGTATAGTAAATCCTCAGCTAAAAACTGACTTATACCACAATTTCCAGTTTTCTCTGCAAGTGTACGGAACGGTACGGTTACGTTTGGTAATCAAAGATATTACTGACCTTGTAATACAGTATTATGACCATTATTAGAAAATGTGATAATAAGATTGGGCTTCTCTGTGAAAGGGTAGAAAAAAATGTGGTTCGCCATTTTGCCATTTTCGCCATTTCCAACAATTTTTTTTTACCTCTTTACCTCTCAACATAATTTAAGAATTGTCCAAATTCAAATCAAATGCAGACTACAAATCAAGGGTGGCTCAAATGACAAAACTAGCCTTTGAGCAGAAACACTGTAGGAAAAGGAGAAAATATAGGTTACCAGCATTTTCTCTTTTTACCACAATGTTTTCATAAGCGTTCCTTCAAAAGGTCGTCAAAACTTGGCTCTGTGGCTCTATAGACCTTGTTTCTATCTAAAATAACATCTGCCTTTCACAAACCTAGTATGTTTGTTGTAGAAAATGAATAATGATTTAAATGCAGTCAAGAACGTGGAAGTCAGGTACTGAATTGTGTTTTTGACGTTTTTTTTTAACTGAGATTACAATTTGATGTGTCCATGTCAATGCACAATGAATAATGATCCCAATAGAGGTTCTATGTTTACTGGTACACCTTTCCTATTGAGCAGAAACTTCATGAGGAAATGTTATGTCAAGTATGTAAACTACATCTTAAAACCAAGCAGGAATAAGTTATCCATATGTCACAGATGCTTTCTGGCATAAACATATGTAGGTGTATCTAAATAATTTGCAGGTTTAGTGTTCACATAAGTTTTTTAAGTTCTACATGTTGCAGTTTCTGTGTTTTGATGGTCAGTTACGTTAAAAGTTACTGTACTGTGAAAACGACAAGTCGTAAAATGACCCCATTCACGTTTTCCATTGGAGTTGAGGCTAGTGAATGTTAAAATAAAGTTAAGAATATAGCAATGTGACTTTCATTTTCAATCATTTTCTAGCATGAACTTGCTTTTTTAAATGACTTTGAACGCTTCCCCGTCTATAAAACACAGAACCATTATGATAAGTGTGTTTCATCTAGTCCGTTTGTGGGAACCGGGGCCGGGTTTCACGAAAAAACTGAAGTCTCTTATTTTGCTCAAGTCCGCTGACAGACCCCATTTGCAAGTTAAGCTGAGTGTGTTACTTGAGACCCATTTTACTAATATTAACAGACTTAAGAAACATTCTCAAATCTTAAGTTGACACCACATTTCACTACTCAACTCAGCAAAATAATAGACTTAAGTCTGTTAAAATTACTTAAGTCCATTATTTTGCTGAGTTGAGTCTGTAACGTTGTGTCAACTTAAGATGTGAGAATGTTTCTAAAGTCTGTTAATATTAGTGAAATTTGTCTGAAATAAGGAGTTCAGCTTAAGTCGGAAAAATGAATCTGTTAGAAGACTTGACCAAAGTAAGAGACCGAAGTTCTTTTGCGAAACTGGGCCCAGGTATTTGTTTGAAAATCCCCAACACTTTGCAATACAATGCAGGTAGAGGTCCCCATCAAATCCACCGTATAAGAATTATTGACAGAAGAACACTATTATCTCTTTACTACAAAACAAATTCGTATACTTGTCAAACCTGAAAACATTTGCAGACGACAATTTCCATGTTGTTCATTGATGGATTTTTGCACGATGAGGTAAAAAACATTGTTGGAAAAGGAGAAAATGTTGGTTACCAGCATTTTCTCCTTTTCCGAAACTGTTTCCAAAGGCTTCTTCAGCGTCGTTAAAACTGGGAAATGTGCGGTAAAGGCTTAATTACGTATTTGCCTGTGAAAAAAGTTGGATGAGTTCCCGATATCCAATAAATTTTGGACATTTTGTAAACAGATTTGACTCGCTCCCATTTCCATAACATGATTATTTTAATTGGGAACCTGTTCAGTACTAGTGTTAAACAATACTGAACCAAAATTACATAACATCAGGCTTGTTTATTGCAAATATTTTTCAAAGTTATAGTACTGGTAGATAAATCATGGAACAAAACATACAAATAATGTGAGTCAGGTTTTCTCTTTACACTAGAGAGTAAGTGTTCTTTTTAGCTCACCTGAAGTGCTCAAGGTGAGCTTTTGTGATCGTGTTGTATCTGTCATGCGTTGTGCAGTTGTCAACATTTACCTAGTGTGCACTCTAGAGGCCACATCTCCAAATAAGATATATGTGCTCATTAAACTTAGTCAGAATGTTTGTCTTGATAAAATCTCGAACAGCTTTGAAATGGGGTCATGTCGAGTCAAAAAAAAAGGTCACTGGGCCAAATCTCAGAAAAAAAAAAAAAAAAAAAAAATTGTGTGCACTCTAAAGGCCTTATTTCCAGTCTGATACTCATGAAACTTGGTCAGCATATTTGTCTTGATAATATTCCAGACAAGTTTGAAATTAGGTCATGTCGGGTCAAAAAGTAGGTCACTGGGCCAAATCTCAGAAAAACCTTGTGTGCACTCTAGAGGCCAAATTTTCAGCCCCATATGAAACATGGTCAGGATATTTATCTTAATAATATCTTGAACGTATTTGAAATTGGGTCACGACAGATCAAAAATTAAATCCCAGATAAGTTTGAAATTGGGATATGTGGGGTAAAAAAGTAGGTCACTGGGCTTAATCTCAGAAAAACCTTGTGTGCACTCTAGAGGCCAAATTTTCAGCCCCATATGAAACATGGTCAGAATATTTATCTTAATGGTATCTTGAACGTATTTGAAATTGGGTCACGGCAGATCAAAAATTAAATCCCAGATAAGTTTGAAATTGGGATATGTGGGGTAAAAAAGTAGGTCACTGGGCTTAATCTAAAAAAACCATGTGTGCACTTTAGAGGCCATATTTTCAGCCTGATACTCATGAAATTAGGTCACAGCGTTTGTCTTGATTATATCTTAAGACTAAACATGGATCCGTGGTGATAATATAAACCAACTAACTTGGTTACTGTTGCTTAGGGCACCCAAACAACCACAGTAAATACATATACAGTATAGAATCAATGTAGTATGCCTTGTCTATTGTAATTTTCAAACTAGATCTATCGACATTTGTAAAAGATGTCTGTTACATCATGTATGTACTATTATAGCTAGAAACACTGTAAGTGTTTAAAGCTTTAATAAAGAGTATGAGTATAGCAGATAGGCTACTTAAATCGTGCTGTCATGAGTGTTTCTCTCGAAAAAATTCCGGAAAAATGTTTCTGTCATGTGTTTCTGCCGATGATGAATTCTCGGTAAAGAAATTTAGAGATGCTTGAACTAATTAACACAAGGATATGTACACAAGTGAGAATTTCGGGGGCTACGGAAAATATGTAATAGATCTACTTGTTTTACCAAAGTTTTGAACTTCAATGAGAAAGAATGAAACACATCAACAAACCTCAGTTCTGCCACAGAATAATAGAATTTAAGAAACTTATTGTTTTCGTATGGCTAGTTAAGTCGTCGCAACATCACACCCAGAAATAAATAACATTGAATTACAAGCATTTCAAAATATTTATAGTTCTTTTTCATAACTGGAATCTACTTTTAGTGAGGAATACAAGTCAGTATGCTTATTGTAAATAGCAGATAGCTAAATCCAAGATTAAACTGTATGTTATTTGCAATCTGATCTATATCTACACATTCAGCACATTCTTCATGCACCAAGAGTTAAGATTAATGTCAAACTGAAAAATTGATTATAAGTGCCATTTTTCGGATATTAAACAGGTTTGATATTCATGTGAACGTATTTTCTTTTTATTAGTATTTCATATAGATCTATTTTTACCTTTGTTTTCCACTTTAAAACATTTTGTGTCTCTTTCAGAATCTTTCAGAGAGAGAGAGAAAAATATATAGCATTAGTTAATCCATTGTGTAGTGTAGCGCTGATCAGAACTCTTTACATATGTCCCAATGTCAGTCATTATCATAATGCAAACTTGTCTTCAGCTTCTGCGTGTATCTCACGTCAGCGGTAGGCCTACACGTTTGCAAAGCACACCTTTTAAACCTTTTCTTAAATTCAAGCATTTAAAACCCAAAATAAGTACTGTCGCACACCTTCACGTTAAAGTCGTTTATTTGGGAGCCAAATTAGCAGACAGTAAGGCTGCACATCGGGTAAAATAAATGCGATGACCTGATTGGTCAAATATCGATTTCCACGAATTCATGTATTATGAAAATGGGTTAATTCAGGTCAAAGAGTAGGTCACTGGTCCAAATCTTAGAAAAACCTTGTGTGCACTCTTGAGGTCACATTTTCAGCTCGATACTTAAGAAACTTATTCAGAATGTTTGTCTTGATGATAGCTTGGACGAAGTGGAAATAGGGTCACGTTGGGTGAAAAAGTAGGTCACTGGGCTAAATCTTACAAAAACCTTGTGTACACTCTAGAGGCCACATTTTCAATCTGTTACTCATGAAACTTGGTCAGAATATTTGTCTTGATGATATCTTGAACAGGTTGGAAACTGGATCTTTTAACCAGCATTTTTTTCCTTTTCCCACAATGTTTTCTATCCTGTCAGAGAAACATTGCACCATTTGAGCCACATTGAAAATGTCGTCTGCAAATGGTTTCAATTTGGACAAGGCTAAAATTTTGTCGTCTGGTTAAGGGTTAAGTAATGAATTATTCCAGGGATTACCCAGATTTCAAGTCATTAAACAGAAGCCTGGAATTCTTGATTGACCTTTACAGCTGCAACCTTGGCAAACATTTCAACAGATTTAGTGACAGATTAATGAAGAGCAACAGTAAGTGTGGTTTCCGTTTCTGAGCGATTTCATAGAGACTTTTTGGATTGCCTGGTTGCTTGTTATTCCTTTACAGAAAAAAAAAAAAAAAAAACTGTCCGTGTTCTCCTTGAGGAAGGATGCTTTTGAGGATGCTGGTAACTAGCATTTTCTCCTTTTCCTACAATGCTTTCTACCCTTTGAAAAACAAATCTCATAGTTGAGAAACCTCAGTTGCCATCTGCAGATGCTTTAAATATTGACCAGTCTAAAATTCTGTTTTATGTGAGGTTAATGTGGACATATATAGCAATTTTCTACCATTTTGCACTTTTTCCTACAGACTGTTTTCCAGGAAAAACGCCGAGTTGTGGGAACAGAAAATAAGTAAATGTGGGTGGGAAAGGTGAAGTCTTTGAAGTATATAAATTATGTTGGTTGATGGGTAGGGGAAATAATCTAATTCTGTCTTTTGGGGGGTAATTTGACTTGCAATTATTTCTGAAATTTTCCACCAAAAGTTCCAAAAATTCTCTATTGTAGCCACTTCCTAATGGAAAGTATTTGCAGACAACAAAATGAATGCTACTCAAAACATGAAGTCTGTGCACTATATGGTAGAAAACATGGTGGGAAAAGGAGAAAACGCTGGTCAGCACAATGTTTTGATAAGCCTTCTTCCTGAGGGTGTGTGAGCCAAGATGTGTGGTAAAAGATTTGTTGGAAGAACTTGTCCCTTGAGGAGTTTTCTGCACAAGAGAATTTGGAGGCTTTTACCTAGAAGAATTTATACCCTCAGTCCAGACATTTGATTAAATCCACTCATATGAACTGAACCGCTCCTAATAATTGCTTTCATGTAACCTAACCAGTACCCACCCTTTAATGTACTGGTAGTAGCTATAAATATTTCATCAAAGTCCAACTCTCCACTGACTTTGAAACATTTATTTCCAACTTTGCTTCTTAATCTATTGTGGGTTAAAAACTGAAGGTAAAATTATGAAACATAAATGAAAATAAACTTGAATTAATTTTGCAATGAAGTAAATTGTAAAATGATATAAAAGCAGCTGTTTAAAAAATTAT
Organism: Hippopus hippopus; assembly: GCA_946811185.2. Classification (NCBI taxonomy): domain Eukaryota; kingdom Metazoa; phylum Mollusca; class Bivalvia; order Cardiida; family Cardiidae; genus Hippopus; species Hippopus hippopus. The sequence continues at coordinate 6,552,158 of OX328102.1, read as the reverse complement.
CAATATTAAAAAAAAAAAGTAAAAATGATGTCACAAGTTAGCGGAAAAAGAATACCAGTATGTTTTAGACGGCTACAACTTTGATATGGAGCGAAGAACACTGATAACATATTAGTGTGCATACCGATAGCTCTTGTAATCTGGCTGTCTACTAGTATAGCTCTCCCTAAGATTGCATAATCTTCAAAGCAGCATCGTTAATTTTATCTCTCATTGAAAGATGCATGTAAGTCAATAGGAATCCGGAATTTGGTGAAATATCTATGGTCACTTACTGTATATAGTTTTAAAAGGTTGACCCTGCTAATCCCGGGATTCAAACCTATAAAGTCTGAAGCAAGAAGCAGTTGCTAGTATCCCTACACCACTGTCTCCTAAGTACTACAATCACAAGTACCTGGCTTCCAAAACAAATTTGCAGCAGATAACTATGAAAGCATCCTTGTAAAATAGGAATAATCCACATGAGTTAATCACCTTTCACAACTGTGGTGTTGCTTTTGTGGCCAGTATAGATCAACATCAGACTGCACAAAACGTTTAGTCTGATCTTTGATGCACATTGTCTGCCTAGCTTAACCCTTTATCACACAATCCTGAGTTTTAATGATCCTGAGGAAGAGGCCTTTTGAAAGCATTATGGGAAAAGGAGAAAATGCTGCTAACCCAGCTTTTCATGCTTTCCCCACAATGTTTTCTGCCCTTTCATGAGAAATTCTATTAGTTGAACCACATTTAAATTGTCTTCCGCAAATACTTTCAATTTGGACAAGTCTCTATTTTGTCGTATGGTAAAAAGTTAAACGCTATCAAAAGCAATCATCAAATTGCAATTAAAGACGACTTCTACAGTTTGTTTCCATCCAAGAAATTCTTTTGTTTTTACATATTTTGAGGTTTAAAGTATGCTGAATCCAAATAAATCAAGATAAAAGGGGGTTACAGGCTTTAATTCTGAGTAATCAGCATGAAATAAACATAGGGGGTTTCCTGTCTTTTTCATATAGGATGGTACAAAACTGCATATCAAAATATGACCATTTTGACAGTGTAGAGCACACTGTAGACATCTTTCATTCTATAAATTGAAATGTATAACAAGATGCAACAATTATAAAGTAAAATCATTAAAAAAGACCGAGATTGAAAGTTTTTCCTTAAAGAAATATCTTGGTCCTAAAAATCTGTCGACAAAACAAAAATGACATAAGTGCTTTTTTCGTAAATTTCTGAGAAACCTATCCAAGAACTTTTTTCAAAATTTCATATTTTGTGCTTTATAATATCCTTAACATAAAATCGAAAATATATATATATATATGGGTTACTGGCTTCGTTTTCACGTAATAAGTCATTTTATGATGGGGGGGGGTGCTCTCCTCTGAAAAATATTTTTGATTTTATGACAATTCTATTTTTACATACAGTACACAAGTACTTATACTACTTTACCCTTTATGACTCTGAATCCTTTTTCATAAAGATACTTCTGATAACATTGTGGAAAAAGGAGAAATACCTCAGAACGAGCAGCTCATTTTATGACATAAAGGTGGTGCTCCCCCATAAAAATTACAATGATTTTATGACAATTTTATTGTTAGATACAGTATTTATGCACTAATGCACTACTTAACCCTTTACTTAATATAGATGATTATGAATGCCTCTGCATTGAGAAGCTGTTGAAAACATTGTGGGAAAAGAAAAAAATGCCGGTAACCAGCATTTCTCCTTTTCCCACAATGTTTTCTACCCTATCTGAACCACGGGCGTTCGTGTTATGACGAACTTCCCTACCTATAAGACTTATATAAGTCTTATATATTACATTATATAGGTGGCGAAGTTCGTCATAACACGAACGCCTGTGATCTGAACGCTAAAATTATTGTCGACAATTGCTTTCAATTCGACAAGGCTAAAATGTCGTCTGGTAAAGGGTTACCATCAGGTAAGTATAGCCTTAGATAAGAAATACAACTTAACCGTTTCAGCGCCATTATCGAAAACAGGGACTTTTGTGGATGGCATAGATCAAGATCAGAATGCACAGGATCTACAGCCTGATCTTGGATCTATACCAATTGCTGGTTTAGTCAAGTCTGTAGGCTAACAATTCGACGATCAGCTTTCCATGGCTCGTTCGACGATTTTAAAATCTCATCTTGTGAAAACGTTTTTGTACACTTTGCATAAGAAGAAGTGGGTGGGGGACTGACAGTGACCTTTGTTTCATCTGCCTCGCTAGTTGTATACAGTCGATATTCCTTGTAGTATCATTTCTTGGAAATGCAGACTGAACCCTTGAAATACGGTCTAACATAGATTTCTGCGTAAAATATCCGTACAAGCGAAACATCTTTACGTTGTTTATGATTTCGTGTCATACGATGAAACTATCCGAGTACTACTCAACCATTTCCTTCGTGAAGAGTCATATATCGTCCGTTATACTAATATGCCTTGTTAATGCTCCAGATCTGAATTGAAAAGAAGTTAGATCATTCAAAAGGACGCACAAGCCCAGACGAACGAACCCGGACGAGCAAGCCTGGACGAACAACTTCAGGGACAAAAAGCCCGTTCCCATGCCCACCAGGTTGCGCACAGGAAACTATCGAAAACGTCCTTAACTGGATTTTATTCCTTGTCAGAATACGTTTGTTGGGTTTATTCAGCGCTCTAAGGGTTAAAAGCTATAATTATTCATAAAAAATATTGTTGGAAAAGAAGAAATTGCTTCTTACAAGCAATTTCTCCTCTTCCTACAATTACTTTAGTGGGTGTACTGTGAGACCCATGAAAGTTGTCCATAAGAACTACTGCAGGAGGAGATGCGTTGAATTGTAACAGACGACAAGTTGTTAGACTTATAATCACTGAAGCATTAGCAGACAACAAGTTGAATCTGAATGGTACAAATGAAGGAAATAGTCTTTGAAAGGACAGAAAGCGTTGACGGAAAAGGAGATCGTGTTGTTTACCAGCATTTCTTTTTTTCTCATAATGCCTTCAAGTATTGTTCAAAAGAGAAGGTAAAACACAGGATTTTTTAGTTAAGGGTTAAGACATTCAAATTATTTTGACAGCATTACAGGCAGATGCATCCTACAGACGATGTAGACTGTCCGGTGTTCAGCCAGAAAAATGCTATCTGACATATGCCAAAAGTTGTGTAAAAGCAAAAAATATAGTGACTAAAATTGTCCGCCTTGACATACATCACACTAAAGTACTTTTACAAAAATATCCCAAGCTAAAAGTGTTACAACTCATGCGAGACCCACGAGGCATTGTCAACTGTCGATTATACCATACTTCCTGGTACCCAATTTCTGATAAATCTGGGGCTAGGAAACGGATAGAGGATAACGTCAAAATTTTATGCAATAAAATGAGGAGTGATATGGAGGGTGCTAGAAAACTTGCAAGACAGTTTCCAAACAGAATTCGGATAATTCAATATGAAGACATAGTAAGAACACAAGAAAAACAAGATGCTCTGTACAGATATATTGGTGCAGCTATTTTAAAAGGAAACATTCACCTTCCATATCTGGCTGGTAAAATTCAAACGTCAGGCCCATACTCTTTCAGAGATCAGTTGAGTCAAAGTTCTCTAGACATAGTGCAGGAGCACTGTTCTGATATCATAGAAAAGCTTGGTCTACGGGTGTTTAGTAATTATGATGAAATGAGAAATACGAGCATACAGGTTGAAAAGAGGAGAGGTTTTCCATTTTCAATCTGATGTAAAATAATTTAAGTGTGCTACTATTTCCCAAATGATTGATCTGTCATCAGCTCCACAGTTTGTCTATACAAAGACAAGAATTGCTGTTTACAGTTTTTCAGAATCATGTCACTTGTAGTCTATAATTCAACTTAATAAATACATATTTCAAGGTTAACCTTTTAAAGGGACATCTTTAGGTTCTTTCTATAAATCAGATTTCTTTGTAAAACACTACAATTTTTAATACTCTATAAACTACGGGGTTTGTATAAGGATATTATTTTTGTGGAATGAGTTCTTTTGGTAGAGATGCCGGAGCTTGTGAGAGAAACTATGCCAAAAGAACAAGTCCAACGGAATGTATTTCTATACAAATCCAATTATAATGTATTAACCCATTACCACACAATAAGAATGTAAACTCACCAAATCCAAATTTGAAGCATATGAAGATGAAACTTTTAATGTGGCTCATGTAATGGATTTTGCCTGTTATAGTATACAAAACATTGTTGGAAAAAAATGCTGGTCACCACAAGTGTTTCAACAGCTATCTTTCTCAGGGTCGTTAAAAGTCGGGACTGTGTGGTAAAGGAGAAAAACCTTGAGTCTGTATTGGGAGAAATGTATTTTTATACTTTCCTTTTTATTTTAATAGTAGTAAGATATATGTTTTGACTAACCATCTATTTGTTAAACTTTTCATAGAAGCAAATGACTGTGGTATGTTAACAAGTCGGGTTGCAACCACACATGATTTTCCTCTCTAGAAACTTTCGATAAAGTGTTGTATTGTTTTTTAATTTTTACCCTCATATAGGCTCAAATGGGCTTTATAGCGACCATGTATGATTTCCCTCTCGCTTGAGATTTTCAATAAAGTGTTGTATTGGAGATATTTTGTTTAGCAAAAAGTTTTCTTGAAAAGTCACATTCTTGTTGTTTATTTTCTACCCTCGTGTAAGTTCAAATGTGTTTTAGATTCGTTTTCTGTTGATCTGCCTGGCGAGAGAGAGAGTAAGAGAGAGAGAGAGAGAGCCAGCTATTTTTGGTATCAGGATTACTCTGTGTGGGAAGGAGTGGTTGCTCAGTGTGATCAATTGCTCCTTCTCATACACCGATTGTGATGAATCTTCTAAATGATGATCTACACTCGTTACTGTGAGAGAAAAGGAGGGGGAAGGGAAAAAAGGGAAAGGAAAATGAAACTTATGTTTTGAAACAAGTATTTAGGTTATTGGGAAAAAAATGAGGTGTTTTTTTTTTTGTTTGTTTGTATTGTAGAATTGTATAATGGGCACTGATTTCTGTAGTTTCTCCGTGTGTGTAAGGGGGGTTGTCTAAAGTAGTAGTATTTTTTTTTGGTATGAAGATTACTTTGTGTGGGAAGGAGTGGTTGCTCAGTGTGATCAGTTGCTCCTTCTCATACACTGATTGCGATGAATCTTCGAAATGATGATCTACACTCGTTACTGTGAGAGAAAAGGAGGGGAAGGGGAAAAAAGGGAAATGAAAATGAAACTTAAGTTTTGAAACAAGTATTTAGGTTATTGGGGAAAAAAAAAAGATGATTTTTTGTTTGTTTGTATTGTATGAACTGTATTATGGGCACTGATTTCTCTAGTTTCTCAGTGTGTGTAAGGGGGTTTGTCTAAAGTGGTTGTAATTTTTTTGGTATGAGGATTACTTTGTGTGGGAGGGAGTGATTGCTTGGTGTGAGCAATCTCTCCCTCTCATACGATGATCATGATGCATTTGGTAAATGTATATCGACACTCGTTAATGTAAGAACATAAAAACAAGAAAGTACAAAAATAAAATAATAACCAGGTAGTTTAAAAATATCCATATATATAAATAAATTTTAAGATTTTGGTAAAGGGAGTTTTCTTTTTGTGTATCTTGGTATTGTATAAACTGTGTTATGGACACTGATATTTTTGTTTAAAGTATATGAGGGATTGTTTGACATAGGTGATTATGCCGTTTTATGTATTCCATTTTTAGATTGTCCGAATGGAAGTGATGTTTTTGGTATAAGGATTCTTCTGTGTGGGAGGGAGTTATTGCTCGGTGTGAGCTATTTCTCCTTCTCATACGCTGATTGTTGTGAACAATTTAAATGTAGTTCTACACTTGTTAATGTAAACATTGTAAGATGAAAAAAAAAAAAAACGAAAAATCGAAATTTGGTATGCCATAAAGTAAGTTTTTTAGTATAGTTAACGGGAGATTCATATTTGTTAATGTTTGAAATGTATGCATTGTATTATGGGCCGGTGGCCTTGTATTACTTAATAAAGTATTACTTACTTACTGAGCTAGCTGGTTTGCATGATTATAGGAAAGAAAGTACCAGGAAAAAAAAAGAAAAAAAAAAAATCAAGATGAAAAGTATCAGAGAAAAAAAGTATCAGGAAAAAAAGGTATCAGTTGCCAAAAAGAGACTAACTTAATAAGGTATATGATGTCAAAATTTAGTTGATAGATTATATGACTTTGTTAAGAAAAAAGAAATTGTGATATTTGTACATTCTTCTTTTTACCTTTTTCTGGCCTGAAACTGGGAAGAAATGAGCAAACTCTCATGTTTGAATGTTGATACATGCAAGAGTTTGGGGTATAACAATAGTAATTAAAAGGTTTTTGATTTGTGTTTATTTATTTGTGTAATTTTTGTAATTTGCAATCTGTAGTATCCTAATTGAGTTCTAATTTTCACTTTAATTAAGCCATTGATATTGCCAAACAGTTAATAATATGTTGTCTTAAATCATCAGTTTATTTCATTTCTGATTGATCTTTAACTTTAACTTTACTTACAATATTCACAGATCGTGAGTTTTACGAAGTTATTTGTTTACCAATTTATTTCACCTCTTTAAAGAGTGTTTTAATTTGTCATTTATTGAACTTGATTAATATTTAAATGACAGATACATGTCAAGTCAAGTCAGTCCTTTATTTGGTGAAAAACATTGTTTATAATGTTTTATTGCCTTGTGCAAAAACAGCAACATGAATGCAAACAGTGTAATATCTGTACCGAGAAAAGTATAATGAACAGGTGAAAACGAGAAGATATTTGAATCAGTACAATTATACGTTTAAAAAAAAAATGTTTTTTTCAGTATCAGGTCTGACGGAGATCAAAAGCAATATAAACAAATTTATCCAGTTTATGAAGTAGTACCGTCGATGTACTGGTTAGCAAGCGAATAATGCTTTTGTAGGCCATCTGCAGTAATACTTTGGTAATTTCTCTGATCTTAGTTGTCGATAAAACGGACAAACTGAAACGAAGTGGTACTCGTCCTCAACGACATTCATATTACATTTTGTACATACTCTTTCGTTGCGTGGAATACCATAACAACGTTCAACCTCTATTGCCAATTTATGATCAGAGCATCTCAAATTAAATGTGTGCCTGTCTGTGCTTTGAATTTCAAATACATGCTAAACAATGTTCAAATAAGAAATTCTTTCTAAAAAGCAAATAAGAAAGAAGTTTGCTGAACACTTGGATTTCACCAAAATGCTGTTGTAAATATTTATCATATATTCGCTGTGTCACAGCAGATATATGAGCATTACTTACATCAGTGCTACGCCACAAGTATTGAAAACCAAGGTTACACATTAATTGCTTAATATTACAACCCATGTTTTAGAGAAATTTGTATCATTATCATTAGTACATCCGAACAAAATCTTAAACATTAGGCTGTCTGGAGACTGGGTAACTTTAAACCAGTAATTTCTAACTCTAACTTTACGCATAACGTATGAAGGAAAACGGCTCTCCATAAATAGCCAGAGTTGAAAGGCTACGGTTCAGCCGGAGATGTTTCTCATGAATTTTAAATATACTTTTCTACGTCAGGTGACTTATGAAAATCCCACACATCAGGACCATAAAACATTATCATAGAATCAAACAACTTAAGACTATCCCTGATATCAAAATCTACTTTATCAAAAAGAGCATAGAAGGAAAAAAAAAATACTCTATTGGCTTCTTCTGATAAAGGTTTTTGGGCTTTGTAAAAACTTTCATTGCACAATAAGGTTACACCTAAGTAGGAAAATTTGGAAACATTATTCAAGCGTTTACCGTAACAGTAAAAATGTATGTTTCCATGTCGACACCCGTTTTAAATATCATGACTACTGTTTCCTCAACATTGATGCTAATGCCCTATTTATTACAACTGCTATGTAATTGATTTAAAAGACTTTGTAGACCTCCTTGGGTATATGATAACAAAACTGTATCGTCAGCAATGAATAGTATAACAATCTTTAAGTCCTCTATTGTAAAAGCATCATCATCTTGTATCACAATGTTTTCATACATATCATTTATGAATAAAATGAACTAAAATGGTGACAAGAGTTCACTTTGCTTAACACCTACATTACTTGTGAAGAAATCCAATTAGGTACCATTTGACCGTACGCAAGACTCTACTGTCTGATACATAGCCCTTAACATCTTAACAAGTTTGGTAGATGCACCGTAAGTAGGTTGTTTTTGCCAGATGCCGTTTCTATAAACTAAATCAAATTCCTTTTGAAAATCGACAAAGAGCAGTACAGTTTTCTTCTTTCATGCTTTATTACTTTGTTTACAAATGAAACATGAATAAAAAAAAAGCTAGATCGACTGTGCTACGGTTTTGACGAAAGCCATATTGACAATCATGAATAATATTATTAGTTTCTGCCCATTTACGTAAGCGGTTGCCAAGCATTATGGAAAATATTTTTGAAAAGATACCAATTAAAGTTATCTCTCTATAATTATTTGCGTCACTCAAATTTCCCTTTTTAAGAACGGGAACGATGATACCTTTAGCCCAGCGTATTGGGTACAAACTGTTTGTATACATAAATTTGAATAATGTGCATAAAATAGGACTCATAATTTTTTTACATTCGATAAACATCTCGGGTCATAGAGATGTACAAGCGGTAACCGAATAAGGAATATGAGCACGGAATACTGAATTTCAGTTCGGGGGTCGTCTCAGAAGCTACGATATCATCGATAAAGGTAAATCGCCCTATCTGCGTCTACCGTTTTTCCATCGTATCTGTATGGTTTTTACCAGCCCGGTTTTCAGTCCGATCATTTTACCCATCTTTATATTTGGACGTTACTTTGTCAAAAATGACGCCTCATCATTGACAAAGTAAAGTCCGAATATAAAATAGGAAAAATGATCGGGCTGGAACACAGACTAATAAATACTAATAAATCTCTACCAAACTACCAGTTATTTACTAGACCAAATAAAAGCAATTGCAGACGATTAATTAAATGTAGCTTAAATGATGATTTCTGTCTTTGAATAGGTACATGTAGAAAACATTGTGGGAAAAGGAGAAAATGTTGGTTACTAGCATTTACTCCTTTTCCCACAATGTTTTCAAAAGCCCTTCATGATCTTTGCCTTCGAGCATCCGAGGGATAAGTATCAACCAATATTATCCTTTTTTGGACTGTATAGCTGGGTTGAAACTTGAAGCCTGCTGTAGGTTTTCTGAATAGTAAATTGTCACTCTAGTCATTGTAAAATCATTGTCACGTATCTCACAGCTCAGGCGTCGACGACTCGTGTAATGGGTTAAAGAGATTTTATATCGTTCAATTTTACATAAATTGACAATGAATTGTTTTGCACACCTTCGCCAGTTTCCCGCTTGCTTTTGATCTATTAGTAGAAATAAAACAGTAATTTGCAATTGCTTCGAAATGCAGCCATGTTCATTCGGCGGCTCCCTGAAAGCCATTTTCCCGGTACATTTGTGACACGAGTATGCAAGCTCCTGCATATGAAACCAAAAATATAATTGAGGAATGTTCTGATAAAAGGGGCTAAATGCATCTGCGAAAAGTATCGCTGAGCCTGACCTGGGCCGAAAATTTTCGCTATTGATTAGTTTTTGTATGTCAAAGGACAAGTCAGCCTCATTATTAAGTAGGTTGTTAAAGAGAAAAGGTAGATGTTATGTATCCATAACTATATGATGACTTGCTTGGTACCATGGATCACGGAAATGCATTAAGCACTCTTTTTACAGAGCATTGCTGAATTGTTAGCGTTACCACGTGCAACTAATCTGTACTCTGAGGCTCTTTCTGACACCATGGCAGCCCGCCCTGGTAGCTCAGTGATTAGTGTATCTGACTCGTGACCTGATGATTGTGGGTTCGATACCCAGATGATGCAAACTTTTTTTCCGATGATTTTCACCTCTCTGGTGCATGTGAGTTAGTTATAGGAAGAGAAAGTTGTGTCAGTACTGGTTTGAGAAAGCCAGGAATAACATGCGTAGGTTTAATAGGTTTCCATGGAATATATGAAAAAGGCCACCTCGCATTTGTGTAAAACATGAAGGTCAACATCAAACGACTTCATGTAGGCTGACCGACCTCGGTCGAAAATCTTTATTCTTGAAGAGATCTTTTTCGATCTTTTTCAGTTTTTGGGTGTGATTTTTTTTTTTTTGTAATAATGGGCGAAAATCCAGAGACTTTTTTAAATTTAGTAAATATTGTTGGTCTCCAACAGACGAGAGATAACATCTTTGCAGAAGAAACAGAAATTTACTTGTTATGATGTGGTTAAGGGTTTACCCTACCTACCGCATGCTGTCAACCATGTTTGGGGTAAGTGTGGCTTACGTCGATACAGAGATACGACGTAGTCTTCCAGTGTTCGATGCCACTTTGTCGACGTATATACAATGGAGGGAAATGCAGGGAAATCGGCATGAAATACAGTCTGCTGTTGGGGCCATAAATGCGACAAGCCACGAAATATACCGACCAGTGCAAAACCAACAACAGTTTTATTCTGGCCATAGAAATTATCACTGCCTTCATACGCAAATTATCGTTGATAATGAAGGTATGATTGGACATACTGAGACTGGTTTTCTTGGCTATCAGAATGATGCCCAAACTTACAGACTTATGCGTCAAATAGGCACGCAAGACCTACCTTTTCCTGTCGTTTGTGTTTTGCTAGCGGACCAAATTTATCCAAATGGACACCCAATCATAACGCCGTACAGCACAGTCCCTCTCCGCAGAACACAGGGTCAAGGAAGGGTTATGTGTGAGAGGTACAACAGATACCACAGGAGGTACAGAGTGTCTATTGAACATGCAATTGCTCAGGTAAAGGGGTACCAAAGCGTGAGTTCAGTTTGGCGTCACCCCCGACCGTGTCTCGGTGTGACTGTAAGGGTATGCTCTTTTTTTGGTATACCGAAAAAGACACATCGGTGTCATAATGTGAGGGGGATTTAAAAAGTTTTGAGTGAAAACTCAATAAACAAGAATTCTATGACTTATTTAGAAGTGCATTAATGGAATCTAGTTTTCTTCGATATCTTCGCTATTGATGCCTCCTTCGCCTATCCCGCCATATGAATACCGATTTTGATAGTTGGGGTGTTTTGTTACCCTGTAAATGAAGTGTGCGATGCACAACAGGGTTCAGACATGTAAATACTGATCTGGTTAAGATCTGTTGAGAGAATGTTAGGATCAGGACAGAATGTTATGGTACCATTGTCCTGAAGTGATTAGATCTCGAATGGAGGAACAATTGGTTTTAGTAACTATGAAGAGTTGTACCAAAATAACTGATTCATGTTTTTAGTACTTGTTTAGGTAGTTTATTTGTATTTTAATAGACAAAAGAGTAGTGTTTATGTAATATTGATTAACTAAAATCCACAATACGATCCAAAACTCGCTGGCAAATGACCCTTTTTCCTCATCGTTTTTCGTAATGTTAACAAGTTTAATATACACATTTATTTCAAGGTTAATCCAAAGAATCTTTGAAAATGACTACAAGTTACGTTTCTAAACAAAATTATAATAATCTATAATTTCGTCAAATATCAAAGCATTAATCACGATGCACCGCTAGCTGGTACGGAATGTCGTGCATCAAACCGTACTGCTGTGGTACCCTAATTGAATTACACGGTGGCTTTTTAGTGCTTCTATACATATCTACTCTCTATGACACATAAATGCACTCATTTGACAAATTCCGTAATCTTACCAGGTATTCCAAATGACTTTATGTAGAAATGCTGTACATGAAACGGGTTATTTGGTAACACATTCTTAACTAGTTCAAGAAAAAGGATTATCGTTATCATATTCATTTGCTATGATCTGAACCAAAGCCCAGGGGTATCGATTCGTGTTAGCAGCGTTTGTATATGGGAGTCAGAACAAGAAATATCTTTAAAAATAGATAGACAACATAAATTTGCCACCAAATAGGCAGGGACCCTTAGAATAAACATGTCTACATCTTTGACCAATCACAAGTTCCCATTCATCTAGATCTACAATCTCCGAACAGAGTTGTCGTTCGTTACTTTCACCATACATCTCTGCAATGGGCTAAATGACAAGAATCTTGTCAAACCGAGGAAAACATGTTTTGTTACTGTTTAAATGTTTCATGTGTAACATAATAAAGTAGACAAAGGAAATATGATTCCGGATACATTATAGGTGCATTCAAACTGATGAATTTACCTGTATACAATGGAACTATTTTTTCAAGCTTCTTTACTGATCAGAATCTTACGCCAATTGTAAAAAAAAAATGGCTGCGCCCATGAATGATGACAACAGTTTCGACACACCGATGGGTCTAAGTTTGTAAGATTAAAAAACAAGTTATCGTCCTTTAAAAGACATTTAAGCTTTTCAGAGAATCCCTCTTTTTCACATTTCCTACCACTAAATCTGACCGGCCGTATGCTGTTTGAACAGCACACAAAACAATCGATATTGGTCTTTCTTTCACCGGCGTTTGTGTCGCCATTTTGAGCTATGGTCATGTGACGAAAATATCACGTGATGACGGACTACTTTCTGAGCCAACTACAGAGGTGAATGGGAATGATCCGTAGCGCAAAAGAGTGCTAGATCTATTTGTTATCAGTATCAAAAAGTAGGTCAATAGCCAGCACATTTAGCCGTGCCGAAAAATGTAACGTTACTAGAAAAAGGCCGACAGAGGCCCATCGAATAAACGTGTGAACTTATTTCAAAAATCGCAAATTACTATCTATCGAATTGGATATGTAAGTGTCAAAGATCAAAGACTAGTTTGTTCTAGGTTAAATACAAGAATATAGTAATGCCACCAAAATTTGTATATTCCCAGTACCTACGCTTTGGGTTTTTACCTAGTTGCGCTTCCAACTCAAAATTTACTCTCTCTATAACGATCGAAGATTGCCATCTTCTCTGAAATGACTTTAGTGCACCGTTTTGATTCTCCGAGAGCTGAATTTTTAGCGTGGTCTATTAAAAATGTACCTTGTAAAAGCAGACGATCGGCAGCGAGCATCTCTTATATAGCGGATTACCTTTATCGACAGTCTCGTAGCTTTTGAGACGAACCCCCTGTCTAAATACCGTATCCCTTGTTCATATTCCGTATTCAGTGTGCGCTTGTACATCTCTAATAAGCTGTTAAACCCTACGCTTTTTCCCCTTTTTGGCTCACCTGAGCACAAAGTGCTTACGGTGAGCTTTTGTGATCGGGTTGTATCCGGCGTCCGTCGTGCAGCGTGCGTCGTCAACTTTTACCTTGTATACGCTCTCGAGAACACATTTTCAGTCCGATACTCATGAAACTTGGTCGGAATGTTTGTCTTAATGACATCTCAGACGAGTTCAATGGGTCACATTGGGTCAAAAGCTACGTCACTAGAGAAAATCTTAGAAAAATCTTGTGTACGTTCTAGAGGCCACATTTTCGGTCCGATTCTCATGAAAGTTGTTCAGAATGTTCCTTTTGATAATATCTTGGAGAGCTTGAAAATGGGTCATGTCGGTTTAAAAACTAGGTCATTGCGTCATATCTTAGAAAAACTTTGTGTATGCTCTAGAGGCCACATTTTCAGTCCAATACTCTTGAAAATGTGTGAGAATGTTTGTCTTGATGATATCTCAGATGGGTCATGTTGGGTGAAAAAGTAGGTCATTAGGTCAAATCTTAGAAAAAGCCTTGTGTACACTCTGCAGGCCACATTTTCATTTCGAAAACTAGGTCACCAGGTCAAACATTGAAAACTTTCAAAATTTGTGTTTGCTGCAGAGACCATATTTTCAGCCTCTCACTCATTAAACTTGGTCAAAACATTTGTCTTGATTATAACATGGACAAGTTTGAAAATGGGTCATGTTAGGTTAAAAAGTTCCAGTCAATGGCAGAAAAAAGAATTTTGAAACTAGAACTTATCCTACCATACCGCATTATCTGTTTGTTTACATCGATAATCGCCGACGATTAGCCGACTTTTCCTTGTAAATTTCCGCAGTGACGTGATAGTGACGTAATCACCACGTGATCATTCAAGGCGTCGAAACAAACCCTTCATTCACTTGATCGTTATGTCCCGATTCTAGGCTTGAAAAACGCGAGTTTATCGACATCGTAAACGGAAACAACGACACAGGCTGATCATCGCTTATTCATTTATCATCAATACAGGAAGAGTTTACTCAATCTAAATAAGAAAAGAGGTTCAGAATGAGCAATCTTACTCTCCGATGACATAATATTGGAATTGTAAACAATAGTCCTATCTACTACGTCATAGCACTAATGAGATGCAATGTTATCACGTGACTTTCTCGAAGACCTAGTTCGAATATACACGAACGATAACGAAGGTTGTCTCGATCAATGGCATACGTGAAATCGACAGGCTTCTCCATGCATTTTCGCACACGTATATCATGGCAACCAATGCAGTAACTGACAAGTTCGAGGTTTCTCCGATCTTATATATGTGTGTTGTGATGGGTTATCAAATATATTTTCGAGTTATAAACGGTGAAAATTACCTATTTTTGACTTTACAGGGGCTTTAAATCTTTGAAAAACGTTTTGTACGTTCTGCAGGCCACATTTTCAGTCCAATAATCTTGAAACTGAGGCAGAATGTTTATCTCGATAGTATCTCAAACGAGTTCAAAAATTGGTCATGTTGGGTGAAAAAGTAGGTCATTAAGTAATATCTTAGAAAAATCTTGTGTACACTCTACAGGCCACATTTTATCCAAAACCCATTAAACTTTGTCAGAATGTTTGCCTTTATGATATCTTAAACGATTTGGAAAATGGGTGATGTCAGGTCGAAAATAAGGTCATTAGGTCAAATCTTAGAAAAAACTTTATATACTCTGTTACGGGAAACCGCTCCTTCATGCATGGCTTCATCCCGATTTAAATACAATACCTAACAACTGCGTTAGGAAGAATTCTCTTTACCTCAGTGGTTATGGTGTTGGCCTTTCGTCCGGGAGTTCTAGGTTCGAAACCTGCCCGGTTCCTGTATTTCTGCTATGTATTTTTTCATTTGTTTCTTTGTTACGGACTTTGTTCGTAAGATGGGGGCTCGTCCGGGATTGGCCATTGAGCCATTAATCCCATTTGTTGTCTAAAAACGGACTTTCCGCCTAATAAGGCTTTGAGTTACCAATAAATGATGACTTAAAGTGGGTGTATGTTACGGGAGACCGCTCCTTCATGCATGGCTTCATCC
The DNA here is from genome assembly GCA_946811185.2 of Hippopus hippopus. Classification (NCBI taxonomy): domain Eukaryota; kingdom Metazoa; phylum Mollusca; class Bivalvia; order Cardiida; family Cardiidae; genus Hippopus; species Hippopus hippopus. Next base: position 6,536,809 of record OX328102.1, on the reverse strand, counting down.
CGATTTAAATACAATACCTAACAACTACATTAGGGGAAATTATCTTTAGCTCAGTGGTTATGGTGTTGGCCTTTCGTCCGGGCGTTCTAGGTTCGAATCCTGCCCGGTCCCTGTATTTCTGCTATGCATTTGTTCATTTGTTTCTTTGTTACAGACTTTGTTCGTAAGAACTCCGTAGAGGCCCTTTTAGTACAAAACACTTGAAAATTGGTCAGACTGTTCGTCTTGAAGATATCGTATATGATTTTGAAAATGGGTTACTTCCGGTCGAAAACTAGGTCACCTAATCAAATCTTTGAAAAACCTTGTGTATGCTTTAGAGACAATATTTTAAGTCTCTTTCTCATTACACTTGGTCAAAATGTTTGTTTTGATTACAACATGGACAAGTTTGAAAATGGGTCATGTTAGGTTAAAAAGTAGGTCACTCAGTTAATCTTAGAATTTCGTGGCAATTTTCTTGTAAGTTGATTAGAATGTTTGTCGTCATTATATCTTGAACGAGTTTGAAACTGGGTCACATCGGGTCAACAACTAGGTCACCAGCTTAAATCTTTGGAAAACATATTGAACGTTCTAGAGGCTACATGTTTGGTTCGATAACCTTGAAACTTGGTCAGAATGTTTGTCTTGACGATATCTTAGACGAGTTCGAAAATGGGTCATGTTGGATGAAAAGGTAGGTCATTAGGTCAAATCTTAGAAAAACCTTGTGTACACTCTACAGGCCACATAATTTTACTCCATAACTCATTAGACTTTGTCAGAATCTTTGCTTTGATAATATCTTGGACGAGTTTGAAAATGGGTCACATCAGGTCAAAAACTAGGTCACCAGCTTACCTCTTTGAAAAACCTTTTGTAGGTTCTAGAGGCCACATTTTCAGTCCGATAATCTTAAAACCTGGTCAGAATGTTTGTCTTGATAAAATCTTAGAGTGAAATAGAGTGGTCATTAGGTTAAATCTTTGAGAAAAAAAACCCTTGTGTACACTACTCTACGGGCCACATTACATTTTCATTCCAAGACTCATAAAACTTTGTCAGAATGTTTATTTTGATATCTCGGAGAGTTTGAAAATGGGTCATGTCGGTTTGAAAACTAATCATTATGTCAAATCTTAGAAATTCCTTGTGTACGCTCTAGAGGCCACATTTTCAGTCCAATTCTCTTAAAGATGGTGATATGTTTGTCTTGATAATATCTCAGACGAGTTCAAAAATAGGTCATGTTGGGTGAAAAAGTAGGTCATTATGTCAAATCTTAGAAAAACCTTGTGTACACTCTACAGACCACATTTTCATTCCAAAAAATGTTAAATGTTGTCAGAGTGTTTGCTATGATAATTTCTTGAACGACTTTGAAAATGGGTGATGTCGGGTAGAAAACTATTGCACTAGGTCAAATATTAGAAAAAACTTTATGTACCCTGTAGAGGCCTTATTTTCTGTACGGTACACTTGAAAATTGGCCAGACTGTTTGTCTTAAAGATATCGTATATGAGTTTGAAAATGGGTTACTTCCGGTCGAAAACTAGGTCACAGGGTCAAATCTTTGAAAAACCTTGTGTATACTGTAGAGACCATAATTTCAGTCTTTCAATCATTATATTTGGTCAAAATATTTGTCTTGATTATAATATGGACAAGTTTGAAAATGGGTCATGTTAGGTTAAAAAGTAGGTCACTCAGTTAAATCTTAAAGAAATCTTATGAGCCTACATTTTCAGGGCAATTTTCTTGTAAGTTAATTAAATCTTTGAAAACCTTTTGTACGTTCTAGAGGCCACATTTGCAGTCCGATAATCTTGAAACTTGGTGAGAATGTTTGTCTTGATGATATCTTAGACGAGTCTGGAAATGGTTATGTTGGATCAAAAACTAGGTCACCAGGTCAAATCTGTTACACTGTTACATATACAGTGTATAAATGTGGATCCATAAAATCCATTTTGGCCAACAATCGGTAGAATGGTCCGTAAACATGCAAGAAAAAAATAACTTGAGCAAAAAGTATCGACCAGGTTCGCCTACGCAGTATGAAAAGGCTGACCTGGGTCGATACTTTTGAAGATGCACTATACCCCCTTTTCACAGAACATAGCTCAAATAAAATTCAAATAACAAGGCTTGTCAAGTCTGAAACTTTCCCACAATGTTTTCTGTCTTATTTTGGGAAACAACTCCTTCCCTACTGCAAATCTTCATCTCGTATAAAATCAATACCTAACAACTGCATTGGGAAGAATTCTCTTTGGCGCCGTGATTAAGGTGTTTGTCTTTTAAACCTCGAAAAACGAGGATCTTCTTCTGCACGGTTTGTATTTCAGCTTAAACATTGTGGGAAAATTTCAGACTCGTCCATATTAAAGGAATTTAAATGTTTACTAAAATGATAGTATTTGTTCATAAATACATAAAAATCGTTTTGCGCAAAAGAGAAAATGCTGGTAACCAGCATTTTCTTCTTTCCCCGCAATGTTTTCAAAAGCCTTTTTTTTCCCTTAAGGTCATTAAAACTTTTGATCGTATGGTGAAGGGTTAGGCAAACAAGCTGAATCAAGCAATTTCAGACTCATCCATATTGAAAGCATTTTGTAGAGGTAAAAAATTGACATGACACCGATGGTGAGACTTGCTTTTGATAAAAACGAAAACATTGTGAGAAAGGAAGAAAATGCTGTTTACCAGCATTTTCTCCTTTTCCCACGATGTTTTCAAAAGCCTCTTTCCTCAGAGCCGTCAAAACTCGGTTTTATGTGGTAAAGGGTTAAGCAAGTACCTGTTTACCAAACTCTTTACCAAACAGTCCTATGCTTAACAACCCAAAGAAAGAGGGCTTTTGAAAAAAAAAAGGATTGGTTGGTTGTATTGGGGTTTAACGCCACTTTAACAGCTAAGGTCATATCATGGCGGTCGGTGACGCACATGTGTTTCCTGGCTTTCTCACACCAGTACTAACCCAACTTTCTTTCCAAAGCCACGGACTACTTTTCTCACATGCTTCAGCAGAGGTGAGAGGCGAAAATACGCCGGAAAGAAAGTTCGCCTCAACCGGGTATCGAACTCACAACCACCAGGTCATGAGTCCGACACGCTCACCACTGAGCCACCCGGGCGGGCAAAAAAAAAAAGAGTAAATAATGATAACCAGCATTTTTCTCTTTTCTTGTATTTGCGATCTACCCTTGCAATAACAAGCCCATCATTCCATTCTATTTCATCTGTAAATGTTTAAAACTTTTACATGTGTAGCTCAAGCAAGCACATTTTAAGTATCCCCTCAGTGCTTGCTTATTACATGTTGGACTGGATCTTGTGTTGCTTAATACTGAACTACTTGGTAAGCAAGAGCATATTTTGTTTCTCATAGTTGACTATCATAGTAAACAAGACTCAGAGAACATCCACACAAATACTAAGTACGGCCCATGCTCACTGCGAGCAGGGATCATATACGATCCCTGCTGCAAATAATTTTGATTTTAGCAAAGATAAATGTCACATCCCATTGGTGACAGATGTTTCAAAAGATGTCATTAACAGGTAATTACTTACTATTCAAATACATCCTTAATCGTCCCTGCAGTAGACTGATTTGAAAAATATTGTTGGAAAAGGAGCACTTGCTTGTAGCAAAATCCAATTACTTGAGCCAGACTCACTTTACGATTTGCAAATATTTTTTTTTAAATGGACAAGTCTAAAATTTTGTCCTTTTGGAGACAACGAGACATCAAAAATTTGAGGCTTGTCCAAATAAAAAGCATTAAAATTTTGTCTATTTTGTAGACAACAAAAAATGAGGCTTAAATGTTGCATTTGTCGTTGAAAGGATAAAAAGCACTGTGGCAAAAGAAAAAAAAAATGCTTGTTAACAGAATTTTTTGCGCAATATTTCAAAAGCCTTCCTTCACCGAAGGTCGCTAAAATAAGAGAATGGTAGGTTAAAGATTAAAAGTTGATTAACACCTGTTGGCCTCATTCATTATGATGATTAAACAAAAACAAATGAAGCTTTTATGGGCAACACATGATAAAGATATCGTATTGAAGAGATCAATGTAAATTGGTTTTAGGAAAGCTATAAATATGCTAGATCTATACTGATAGATCTAGATATATACAGTAGCTGATCCACTGGTTCGGCGTGTTTTCAATCTTGAAATAATCTACATGTTTTAAATATTTTCTTACCTCTTTTGACCATCAAGAAGTCACTTTCTGATACGAACTAAGCCATAGTTCAGCAGTTGATAGTGTAGATCCACTATCAAACTGCACGTTCTGTTTAGTCTAATGTCTGTCAACACTGTCCGCCATCTTGCCATCAGCAGAATAATTTTGAACAACCAAAAATGCAAAACAAGCCATCTGTCAACAAGATTTAACGCTTGTTTCGGGTACACAAGTGTTTGAAGTTAACCCTTTACCACACAATCTGCAGTCTTAAAGACCCTGAGGAAAAGGCCTTAAAACATTGTTGGAAAAGGAGAAAACGCTGGTAACCAGCATTTTCTCCTCTTCCAACAATGCTTTCTACGCTCTCAAAGACAAATTCCATCGTTTAAACTACATTTAAATTGTCTTTTTTTTTTTTAATTGAGACCAGTCCGCTTTTTTTCCGTGTAGTAAAGAGTAAAATTAGGTTTAGGGGTATGATGTGACATGCAAATCATTCGAAGCGTGAGGATGTAGTGCAATGTAGTTTGTTGTACATATTTACAACTGTTTTCTGCTCCAAGAAATTTATACCCTGTTACAAGCAGACTGCCAGTCATACAAAATGATCACGCAATAAGCTAAAATATCATTCCTGCTTTACATTAGCTGATAATGCCTTTTTATACACCCGTCGAAGACGGGATGTATTATGGGATCACCCGTGGCGGGCGTGGCGGGCGGGCGGCGTCCCCATTCTTTGTCCGGAGCATATCTCCAAAACTGTGCTAGCTACGGTTATGAAATTTCATGGGTGGATAGATCTCATCAAGGCGGAGTGCAGTGCACAGAAATCATAACTCTCGCTTGCTTAATTTTTGAGTTATTGCCCTTTGTTGTTTTTCATACTTGAATTTTGTCCGGAGCATATCTCCAAAAGTATACTAGCTACGGTTATGAAACTTCATGGGTGGATAGATCTCATAAAGGCGGAGTGCAGTGCACAGGAATCATAACTCTTGCTTCCTTAATTTTTGAGTTATTGCCCTTTGTTGTTTTTCATACTTGAATTTTGTCCGGATCATATCTCCAAGACTATACTAGCTAAGGTTATGAAACTTCATGGGTGGATAGATCTTATTAAGGGGGAGTGCAGTGCATAGGAATCATAACTCTTGCTTACTTAATTTTTGAGTTATTTCCCTTTGTTTATATTCATACTTGAATTTTGTCCAAAGCATATCTCCAAAACTATGCTAGCTACGGTTATGAAACTTCATGGGTGGATAGATCTCATTAAGGGGGAGTGCAGTGCGAAAGAACCATAACTCTATCTCGTGCTGTCTTTGAGTTATTTCCCTTTGATCGTCATTTTTACAGCATTTCCTGCTTGTCCGGAGCATAACTTTGTCATCTCCAGTCCGATTGACTTGAAACTTGGCATGTGTGTTTGTTGCAATAATACGGAGTGCAGTGCAAAAGAACCATAACTCTACCTGGTGCTGTCTTTGAGTTATTTCCCTTTGATCGTCATTTTTACAGCATTTTCTGCTTGTCCGGAGCATAACTTTGTCATCTCCAGTCCGATTGACTTGAAACTTGGCATGTGTGTTAGTTGCAATAATACGGAGTGCAGTGCAAAAGAACCATAACTCTACCTGGTGCTGTCTTTGAGTTATTTCCCTTTGATCGTCATTTTTACAGCATTTTCTGCTTGTCTGGAGCATAATTTTGTCATCTCCAGTCCGATTGACTTGAAACTTGGTATGCATGTTTGTTGCAATATTACGGAGTACAGTGCGCAAGAACAATAACTCTACCTAGTGCGGATTTCGAGTAATTCCACTTTGATCTTCATTTTTACAGTATTTCTTGCTTGTCTGGAACGGAACTTTGTCACCTCAAGTCAAATTGACTTGAGACTTGGTAAACATGTTTGTTGCATTACCTGCCCTTTACGATTATTATACCCCCATGACAACTGGCGGTGGGACGGGCGTATCTTGCGACAATTTGCCGCTCTTGTTGTATTTAGGAATGGTTGTTTCTTGAACACCTGGACAGTCGTGTAACATGTTTGTGTAGTCAGCAGAAAAAAAGTTTGCTGTTTCCATAAAAAAAATCCTTGCAGCCAAGATAAAAAAAGAATATGCATACGATAATTAATGCATTAGTTTTAATTAGATATAATGTCATAACAGAGGCTATAGCTACTTCATGAAAACGGAGAAGCTTACAATGGAACAGATTATGACTGTAAATTAAGAAAAGGACCTGAGGGTACTAATAGACAAAAATCTGTCATTTGAATTTCACATAACATCAAAAATCACCATAGCAAACAGAAATTTGGGAATAATACGACGAACCTTCACCTACTTAGATAATGAAATATTTCTACATCTTTACAAGTCCCTCGTCAGGCCCCACCATGAATTCACAAGTCCCGTATGGTCCCCTCATTTAAAAAAAAAAAAAAAACACAAGATTGCAATTGAAAATGTACAAAGAAGAGCAACCGAGATACTGCCCAGCATTAGCCATCTGTCATATGAAGAAAGATTAATCTGCCTAGGACTTCCTTCACTAGAATATCTAGAAGACAACGAGCAGAGATGATTCAGGTTTATATGATTCTTCATGAATATGAAACCACCACTAATAATAATTTGCTCCAACTATCAGCTTACAACAGAACTAGAGGGAACAACTTAAAATTATTCAAGAAACAGTCTAAAACGGAGATCAGAAAAAATAACATTAGTATCAGATTAATGAACCATGGAACAGCCTACCAAATGAGGTTGTTATGTTGCCTAATGTAAATATTTCTAAAAGTAGAATCAACAAACATTTGAAAGATCACCCAAGCAAATTCACCCTGTGCTGCAACACTCCAGTAAAACAACAACAAAAGAGAACTAAGAAACAGCAGGATCTTTAGAAGCAATACGCTTACCACTGGTCCGGAGACCGTAAGTTAAGCGTAAATTAAGTTAAATGGATTACTGATAAATAGAGAAAAGGAATACGAGGTTAAGTATTTTTTACTCTTTTAGTAGATCTATTGTTTCTAGAGGGACAACACAGCTATGGTTTAAACAATTTCGCTCACAGTCACAGGTATGACTTTTAACACTTCTGCAGGTGACTTTTGAAAACATTACGAAATAAGAAGAAACTGCATATATAGCATCAAAAAGCCAGAAAAGATTAAGCTCTTCAAGCAACTTTTAAATCTTTAATAGTTACTTATACACGGCCTGTGTAGATCAAGATAAGACTGTAGACAAAATGTTTGCTCTGATCTTTTATCTTTGATCTGAATCTGCACTAATTGCTTTGGTGAGAACTTTTTAAAGCGAAACAACATTAGTGTGCAATCATTTTGGCCTAATTTTGTGACTCAAAGTTACCGCTGAGTTACTCGGCTCTCGAAGGATTCATGTTATTTAAAATACAAAGAACATTTTGATGTAGAAAAATGTGCACAGGTCTATGCAGACGACCATTATCGAAAACAATTTCTACAAAGTTGACTGTCCGATATTTTGGAAAATTAATTTTTAGCCTGTCCGAATATTTAGGAAAACTTGGGTTTTTTTTGACTGTCCAGTGTAAGGACTAAAAATAAATTATTTTTGAAACTAATTTAGCGTGTCCGCACATTTAGGGTGGACGAATACATTTACGAAATACGGTAATTATAAAAAGAAAAAAGGTTAAAAAAAAAATAACTTCACCTCTTTCTTGAAAAAATAAGCGGGTGGTATAGATCAAGGTTCAGACTGCATGTTATATGCAGTCTGATCTTGATCTTTCCCATCTTCAAAAGTCCCTGTATTCTCCTTTGGCGCTGAAAGGGTTAAGAGCCTGTCCTTAACATGGACACCCCTGTTATTGATTATATTTCAACTGTCTGAGGAAAGCAAGGCCAGCATTAATCCATATTTCAATAATTAAAGGTATGTTAATCTTTTCTTATTCGTTTTTGTCCCAATATTTGATTATCTCAAATAATGGGTTTGAACTCATTTCTAATTTTTGCCGATTATGATAGAGACTAATTAAAAATCTACCATAAACTGCAAGAAGTACAGTAACGGACAAGCATCTACCTTTTCACCTTTCATGTACTGAATCCGGCTTTAGCTGCTTTTACTGGGAGTGTAGATTATTATTACACTTCACCAAGTGCAATGTGGGATCTACATTGTCTGCTAATTTGTAACATTTTCTGGCCCAAGCAACCATGAAATTATTATATTAATCTAGTCAAAAATGTGTGTGTCATTCATTCATTCATTCATTCATTCTGTGCTCAAAGGGTAATCCTACATTTGCTTTAGCCAACATTGTAGATTAAGATTAGACACTAAAAAAAACAAGCAATATGAGTTGCTTTTGCCAACAAATCTTCGAAACACACTTGGTCTACATTGTATTTGCTAACAATTTGAATCAAGATAAAACTTCAAAAAATATGCAGTCTAGATTTTCCTTGTCAACAATATTGATCAAAAAAGGACTTCAAAGAACATGCAGTCTAGGTTGTTTTGCCAACAAAATGAATCAAGGCAGGACTCCAACAATCATGCAGTCTGGGTTGCTTTTGCCAGCAAAATGGATCATGACAGGACTCCAAAAAATTGCCCCTAGGTTTCTATTGCCCTAAATATAAGTCACGATATGATTAATAAGAAAAAGCACTCTTGGTTGATTTTGCCAACAACTGGTCAAGATAATACTCCAAAGAACATGCAGTCTGGTTTGATTTTGCCAACCATACAAATAAAGTGAATACTCCATAGAACATGCAGTCTGGGTTTATTTTGCCCATGGCATGTCAAGATAGTACTCCATTGAACATGCAGTCTGGTTTGCTGATGCCAACAACATAAATCAAGATAATACTCAATACAAAGTACAGACCGGTTTGCTTTTACCAACAATATTGATCACGATAGGACTTCAAAAAAACATGGATTACTAAGATAAGACTCCACAAAACATGCAGTTTGGATTGCTTTTGCCGACAATATGGATGACGATAAAACTTCAAAGAACATGCAGTTTGGATTGCTTTTGCCGGCAATTACGGATGACGATAAGACTTCACTAAACATACAGTTTGGATTGCTTTTGCCGACAATATGGATGACGATAAGACTTCACGAAACATGCAGTTTGGATTACTTTTGCCGATAATATGGATCACGATAAGACTTCAAAAAACATGCAGTTTGGATTGCTTTTGTTGACAATATGGATGACAATAAGACTTCACAAAACATGGATTTTGGATTGCTTTTGCCGACAATATGGATCACGATAAGACTTAAAAAACATGCAGTTTGGATTGCTTTTGCCGACAATATGGATCAAGATAAGTCTTTAAAAAACACACTCTCACAGTCTCGGGTGTTTTTGCTGACAACACAGATGCCTAGAGCACAGAGAGCACAGAGGGACCCAAATCCTATAAATTTATAATGAATTTTTTCGGGCAGGGGGAAAAAGAAAAGATAATGCATTTTCAAAGCTGTGTTGAGAAGTTCATGAAATATTCTGGTAAAAGCTGCCCTAGTCCTTTACCAAACAATTGCTAGCTTTAATGATCTTAGAGATGAAGAATTTTGAAAACATTGTGGAAAAAGGACAGAATACTAGTAACCAGCATTTTCCCTTTTTCCACAATGTTACCTACCTTTCTACAGGCAAATGTCAATTTTTGAGTCACATTTAATTTGTCGTCTGCAAATGCTTTCAATTTGGCCAAGTGTAAATTTTTGTCGTTTTGTGAAGGGTTAAATAAGAAAGGAGAGATCTTACAGTAAAGAATTCATATTTTGAGGTGGACTAAATCCTTACCAAGTGACACAGGTATAGACTATTCCACATTGAAAGCATTTGCATTCAACACACTTGGCTAAAGTGATGGGATTTGTGTTTGAAAGGGAAAAAAGTAGGAAAAAGAAGATGTTGGCTACCAACAATTACTCCTTTAACCACAATGTTTGAAACAACCTCTTCCTCAGGGTTGTTAAAACCCAAGATTGTTTGATAAAGGCTTAGTCCGTCCAATCTGTTTGCAAGTCAGAGGAAGAGAGGTTTCCTATCGACATGACATAAAAGTTTTGTAAACCTTTGCACTTGAATTCTTAACCGGTTCCATTGACTGACCTAAGAGAAAACTGTTTCTTGAACACTTGCTTATGAGTTCTAAAAATACTCTGTGAAAAGTGGGTTTATTGCAATTACAAAAAGAATCGACCCAGGTCAGTCTGCGCAGTCCCCACTGTGGTACTTTGCTTGGTATAATGCATCACAAAGATGCATTAAACCCACTTTTTCTGGAGCATGGTTGATATGATTTGGCCTGCAAGACGCGAAAAGGGGCATTCGGACATTTGCGTAAAGTGTCGTCTTGGATCAGCCTGCGCAGTCCGCGCAGGCTAATCCAAAACAACACTTTCCATTTTTATGTAATTTTCTGTTTTGCACAAGTCTACTTTACCACAAAATCTAATGTAGTCGTAAAGTGCCGTCTCGGATTAGCCTGCGCGGACTGCGCAGGCTGATCCGAGACGACACTTTACGCAATTGTCCGAATGCCCCTTTTCGCGTTTTGCAAGCCATTTTATAAGCTCTGACCCTTGACTTCTCTATAGCATTTTATTTCCCTTCTTGCACTGAGAACAAAAATATTTCTTAGCACTGGCCCTAGACGTGCATTTGATTACTAGGTCCCTCCAATGGACTAAGCACACAAAAAAGTTTTATAAGTACTGGCCCTTATCCTTAAATTATAACTTTATGTTCCTCCTTTGCAATGGGTACAAAAACTTTTATGTAAACAAAATCCGCTGACTTCTCAATATGAATACTACAGTTTGACTGTAGGTCCATCCCATGGACTGTGCACAGAAAAGTTTTATTCACACTAGCCTTTGACCTCTCTTGATGACTATTTGATAGCTCTGTCTCTCCCATGGACTAAGCACATAAAGTTTTACAAGCACTCTCCTGTATCTTTCAAAGTTGTATATTAAGTTTCTCAAATAGGCTGAATATAAAAAAGTTGCATAAGCACAAACGCTTGTCTCGATTCAATACCATTATTAAAGTCTCGAGCATGGCCTGAAAATATTTTTATCATCCAGCAGAACAATGACTTCAACCTTTGATTTGGTGATTAAGCAGAGCATACTATGTAGAATATTGATTGGAACTGCTGCTGCTTTGTCAGTGTTGCTGTATATGGAATTCCGCTTTTTTGAAGGTAATTCATCAATTAACTACATTACATTCTTTCAGTTAAACACATCTTTGCTAGCCATGAAAGGGTGACAATCACAACATGCTCTATTTCACCCTTTGCTGATCAAATGGAAAGTTGTAATACCCACGATATGCCTATTCATTGACTGTAGTCTCTTCAATAAGCACCAATCACATAGCACATTACATTTGCTATCCTTCATCAGCGAAATGTAAATAAAAGTGGACACAGCCTGTTTATGTTGACAAAAAGATTATGTTAAGTGCTGTTTGATTGGTTTTGCGGCATAATCTTGGGGCTTAAATTTTTTGACTTGATGAGCAACGTAAATCGTCACCTTTGGGCTTTAGCTAGCAAAGATGATTCCCAAATTACCTGAGGCATACAACTTTTAGTCATGCAGCAGACTACATTTGAAAACACTGTTTAAGAGTGAAAATCAAAAATAATTGAACAGCCGAAGAACCAAATCAACATGGGAGTAAATGTATTGCCAAAAGACTTCTTTCACACTTGCATATTTTTTTCCAACTTATCCATGGAATCAAAGATTTTTAGCTGGTTGTGATCACTCACAGTCCTTCGTCGTCCGTCCGTCCGTCCGTCCGTCCGTTCGTTCACATTTTTAGCTCACCTGAGCACAACGTGCTGAAGGGGAGCTCTTAGGATCACGTTGTGTCCGTCGTGCGTCGTGCGGTGTGCGTCGTGCGTCATGCAGCGTCAACAATTCTTCAAACATGTTCTCCTCCTAAATCGCTGGGCCAATTTGGACCAAACTTGTCTGGAATGTTCCTTAGGAGGTCCTCTTTAAAAACTGTTCACAGAATTTGATTCCATCAAAAACTCTGGTTGCCATGGCAACCAAATGGAATTTTCTAAGAAATTCTTTAAAAATCTTCTCCTCTGAAACCGCTGGTCAGATTTTGAAATATTTTCACAGAAATGTTCCTTGGGTTACCGTTTTCAACAACTGTTCGCCAAATTTTGATCCGTCGAAAAACATGGCCGTGGTGGGGAGGGGCTCTTTGCGTCGTGAGGCGTCAACAATTCTTTAAACATTTTCTCCTCCTAAACCGCTGGGCCAATTTGGACTGAAACTTGGCTGGAATGTTCCTTATGAGGTCCTCTTTAAAAACTGTTCACAGAATTTGATTCCATCAAAAACTCTGGTTGCCATAGCAACCAAATGGAATTTTCTAAGAAATTCTTTAAAAATCTTCTCTTCTGAAACCGCAGGTCAGATTTTGAAATAATTTCACTGAAATGTTCCTTGGGTTACCGTTTTCAAAACCTGTTTGTGAAATTTTGATCCGTCGAAAAACGGCCTTGGTGGCGGGAGGGGCTCTTTGGGTAGTTCGGTGTCAACAATTCTTTAAACATTTTCTCCTCCTAAACCGCTAAGCCGATTTGGACCAATCTTGGCTGGAATGTTCCTTGGGAGGTCCTTTTTAAAAAGGTGTTCACAGAATTTGATTCCATCTAAAACTCTGGTTGCCATGGCAACCAAATCGAATTTTCTAAGAAATTCTTTAAAAATCTTCTCCTCTGAAACCGCTGGTCAGATTTTGAAATAATTTCACTGAAATGTTCCTTGGGTTACCGTTTTCAAAACCTGTTCGCGAAATTTTGATCCGTCGAAAAACATGGCCGTGGAGGGGGGGGGGGCTCTTTGCACTGTATGGACTTTAAGAAATTCTTTGAAATTCTTCTTCTCTTAAACCACTCGTCAGATTTTGAAATAATTTGACAAAATGTTCCTTAGGTGCCCATTTTGAAAAAGTGTTCGCGAAATTTTGATCCGTCCAGAAACATGGCTGTGGTGTTGGGGTGCTATTTGCACTATACGGACATGAAAAAATTCTTAAAAATTCTTCTTCTCTGAAACCACTGGTCAGATTTTGAAATAATTTCACAGAAAGGATCCTTATATTATGCCCCTTTTTTACCTCGGCTGTTTTCGAAGAAAAGAAATCGTGGTATTGTCATAGCCCTGTTGTCGTCGTCTGCGTCGTTGTCGTTGTGCAAAAACTTTAACATTTTGTTATATCTCGGCTTCCACTCAACACATGTACTTGAAACTTGGAATAATTTTTCACTAGTATAGAGCAACCCATACAACAAGGGCAGATAACTCTTAAGTCATTTTGTCCAAATTATGCCCCCTTTTCAACTTAGAATTTTAACTTACTATCCAAAACCCAACAGCCAATTGTTGGCACCCGCATGCGGTGCTCTTGTTCGACTAAATATTTCAGCCACTATCGGGCATGTGCTCTTGTTCAAGAAATGGTCCTTGGGTGACCTATCCCAAAATTTATTTGCAGAATTCTGATTCGTCAAAAACATGGCTGTCGTGATGATTGTAGGGGTGGTGATAGATTTTGAAATGATTTTTACAGGTGACCTTTTCAAAATTGCTTGGCAAAATAATGATTTTGTTTCCAAAATTTCAATACTTAAAAAAAAATTAGCTATGGTCCTCTCAAAAATTTAGGTGAGCGATCCAGGGCCATCTTGGCCCTCTTGTTTTGTTTACACTCTAGCATCTACAAATATAAACCAATCAGCATCAAATTTGACAATAAGATCTCGGATGAGTTCGATTATGGGTCTAATCGGACCGGAACGACTGGTGTTATCTGCCCTTGAATTAGAAAAAAATGCTATATTTGACTTTGTTTACACTCTAGCATCTACAAATATTGACCAAGCAGCACTAAACTTGGTCAAAGTATATATGACCATAAGATTTCGGATGACTTCGATTGTGGGTCTAATCGGACCAGAACAACCGGCGTCATTTGCCCTTGCATTAGAAAAATTGCTATATTTGACTTCGTTTATACTATAGCATCTACAAATATAAACCAATCAGCATCAAACTTGGTCAAAATATATATGACTATAGGATCTCGAATGAGTTCGATTATGGGTTTAATCGGACCAGAACAACTGGAGTTATTTGCCCCTGAATTCGAAAAATTGCTATATTTGACTGTTTATATCCTAGCATCTACAAATATTAACCAATCAGCACCAAACTTGGTCAAAATATATATGACCATAAGATCTCGGATGATTTCTATTATTGTTCTAATCGCACCAGAACATCCCGAGTTATCTGTCCTTGAATTAGAAAAATTGCTATATTGACTTTGTTTACACTTTAGCATCTACAAATATAAACCAATCAGCACCAAACTTGATCAAAATGTATATGACCATAGAATCTCATATGAGTTCGATTATTGGCTTAATGGGACCAGAATGACCACAGTTATCTGCCCTTGAATTAGAAAAATTGCTATATTTGACTGTTTACACTCTAGCATCTACAAATATTAACCAATCAGCACCAAACTTGGTCAAAATGTGTATTACCATAAGATCTCAGATGAGTTCGATTATGGGCCTAATTGGACAAGAATGATTGGACTTCTTGTCTGAATCCAGAAGACCTAGAGCTGTGATACTTTGCATGAAGCATCACCTTGTAGACCTCTACAAATTTTGCACATAACATGCGCCTTGGATCACTACAGGTCCTGCCCGGGGCTCACATGTTTGTACATAGCTTTATGTCAGGCAATTATTAAAAACTTTTCTGGGTAACCTATGGGCCTAGACCTGTATAACAGTTGCCTTGAATTTCGATATTTGGTATTTATCTTCATTGTAGACCTTTACTGCTTAGTACTCAGGTGAGCGATATAGGACCATCATGGTCCTCTTGTTTAAGTACTGACTTACTCTACACAAAAATATGATTTTTTTCGCAGTTTGGAAGAATGAAATCTGGATACTTCTTAATCCTTACTCATAATCCAGAGTTTAACTACCTTGTGGAAGAAGACTTTAGAAATATGTGGGAAAAAGAGAAAATGCTGATAGCCAGCAATTTCTCCTTTTCCCACATGTTTTCTATTCTTTCAGATACAGATCCCATCATTTTAATTATGTTTGTCTTCTGCTATTTGATTTCATTTAGGACAAGTGAAGTTTAAAACTATTTTGTGTGGTAAAGATTCAAGAACACAGATATTGCAATTTTAAGGCTATACATGTCCAAATATGGGATTAAGTAAAACCAAGATTACACTGCAAGCTTTGTACAGTCAAGTATCTTTTTTTCTGCACTGTTTATTAAAACTATTCCAGTTTTGCTTTAGTATGTGTAATTCTGAAGATGTAGCATACTAATTAACACATAGAACTCAGAATAGTGCTTGGCATTCAACGATGGATTGTGGGCAGGGTTTTTGCCTTTTGCTATGATTTTTCAAAAGGTGTTTATCTGCAACAAGATAGGGAAAACATGAATTTCTCTGCAGCTGGTTATGTGTTGAAGATGTTCTGGGTCATATATGTATTTTCTAAATTGAAGGAAGTGAGAATGTTCAACCGGTGGAGACAGTAAGTGGACCAGAACGAAGACTAGTTGGCAAACTGGAGAAAAATTCAACAGGTTTATGTTTACGCTTTTACCAAATGACAAAATTTTAGACTGGTCAATATCGAAAGCATCTGCAGACGACAGATTAAATGTGACTCAGGAACTGAAATTACTCCTTTGAAGGGTAGAAAACATTGCTGGTATAAGAGAAAATGATGGTACCAGCTTTTTCTCCTCTTTCCACAATGTTTTCAAAAGCTTTCTCTGTCAGGGTCGTTAAAACTCGGGATTGTTTGGTAAGAGTTAACCTTTTACCAAATGATAGAATTTTCAACTTGTCAAAATCAAGAGTACTTGCAGACGATAAGCCTGTGGTAGTGTACCACATGATATGGGTTAACAGGGGCGGATCCAGGTTGTTTTTTTTTTTCTGTCGAGGGGGGTAATAGATTATTACATATTCAAACTTGCTACTGCATAAAATGTTTGTATTTCCTGTCAGAGTGTAAACCGATATAATAGTATACCTGCGAACAATATTGCTAAAAAACTTATGCAAGGAAATGACCAAGAAATGATCTACTACTCAGGCGAAAAATTCTAAAGGGGTCCTAACCCCCTACCCCCTGGATCCACTGATGGTTAAATATTTGGAAATAATACAAAATAAAAATTAAACAACTGTAATGAACAATAGATTAAATTCCTACATATGCATATCGTACAATAATACTGAAATTCTTTATGTTCATTCTGTGTCTTTGTTTTGGTTTTTTTTTTTTGTATAATTTATACGAGTGACAAAATATTGACTGTGACGTAACACTATAGTGGAGGTAACTTTATAATAACCGAACAATCCTGTGTTTTAATGGCCCTAAGAAGGAAGGCTTCTGAAAATACAGAGAGAATAGGGAAGAGTGTTTCATCCTTTCCTCACAATGTTTTCAAAAGCCTTCTTCACCAGTGTCATTAAAACAATCACTGCAGTACCTCTATTGCAATAATATCCATTCTAGGGCCTTTTCAAGTCCTAGAGAACACTGTACATAAGTAAATCGGTGGACGGACGTTTCGGTTACGGACGTTTTTGCCAGGACGTCTTGGCTGATACCATATCGTTATCATTCCGTTAAAATTGATTCATATCCAATAAATTCTAATTTTCAAAGGATGTTGTGGAAAAATGTGAATTTTGTGAGAAAAAGTGAAAATGCTTATCACGAGAATCTTGGCTGGTTCCGACAATGCCTTCCAATCACTTCAGCTGCAGAAGAAAAAATAATCTGCTCATCTCAAGAATATTCTTTTTTCCACATATATTTTCAAACAGTTTATACCTTAGTCCTAAGAGTAAATCATCCCATTACTACAGGACAATCTATTTCATAAACATGCACACAAGAGCTTATTGAATTATTAGCTAAATTAAAAACAGAGAAGAATGCATTGTGGGAAAAGGAGAGATTGCTCATTATGAGTGATTCCTCCTTTTCCTTAAATGTTTTCAAGGACAATAGTTATTGATACATTTATGTTAGATTTTTCTAAAATATCCCTTCGTTTTGGGCTAGATTTGTTTGTTGATTTACTATAAATATAGAGAAAATAAAAAAAAAGAAAAGAGAGTGAAAAATTGTTTCACATGAATTAGATAAGGAACGTAAAAAGGAAATAGAGTTTATTTCATCAGCTTGTGGTTGATATGGGGAAATATTTGCCGAAAAAGGGAAAGGTATGCGAAAATAACGAGTGCCGTAAGGCACGAGTTATTTCCGCGGACCTTTCCCTTTTGAGGCAAATATTTCCCCATATTAACCACAAGCTGATGAAATAAATTATATATTATATTTCCTCTGATTATTTTGTCAACGAATGCCACTTTTAAAACTTAAAAACTTAAAAAACTTAAAAAAGTAGTTCCAGATTTTCCGCAGGAGGAAAATATTCACTGTGACGGGGAAATAATTCCCCCCAGCTTAAATTACGACATTTCTTTACCCATAACATTTCTAAAAATAGACACATGAAATATAATATAAGGGCTTAATCCCTTTACCACACAATGCTGACTTCCAACGACCCCGAGGAAGAAATCTTTTGAGAGCAATGAGAGCATATAACAGCAATGTTTCCTGTTCCCACAATGTTTTCTACTCAAGCAAAGAAAATTTGCTTCATTTCAGCCACACTGAAATTTTCGTCTGCAATTGTTTTCAATTTGGATGGGTCTAAAGTTTTGTCGTGTGGAAAAAAGGCTTAACAAACCATGCTTGTATGTATATGTCTTATTTGTAATTAATAGCCACACCCATTTGTATCTTCTTGTTTTTTAGTTTCGAACAAGAGAGAAATAAATGGAGACTTTTATTTGTATAGTTATATAGCAACACAATTACGAGAAAGAGTAGATATGAGTTGGGAAAAAAATGATAGTGATAGTGTTGGTAAAAAAAAAGTTGAAAACAACAGTTCTTCTTTTACTAACACATATTCCTATCAAAAATAATGTCTGTTAATAATTTTAAACTCTTCTTTAAAACATTTATAGAAAATAACAACGTTCTTGAAGACATCTTTGGAAGTAATTATGCATACCCTTCTCTCGCATAACCTTAAAGTGGAAGGGAGGTAACCAATAATTAACTAGATTAATTTTTCTTCAGAGTTGCTCCCCTTTATCAAGTTTTGTAAATCCAAAATCAACCATTGACATGTAAGTCTTTGCATAAATAAATTTTCTGTGGTGTGACAGGCAATATTGCCTTTTTCTCTTAAATAAAGTTTTTATATGTCACTTCTTCGAAACACTTTCTGAGTTTCATGAGAAATGGTTAAACACGCTCCATTGCCATAAACACATGTTTACATAAACACATTTAACTACAAATACATATTAAGGTTCTACAAGTGCATTGGCAAAGGGCTCTGGTCACAAGTTCTCACAAGTTAGGTTTGGGTATTCCCCTATAACCTATATAATATTTTATCAGACATAGGGCCTTATGAAACATCAATCCCAACCATAACCTTGTAATGTCAATCTGAACTACTTGTGTAAGAGTGGACAAAAATGACCATCAAGAAGAGGATAATCTTCTTGATGATCATTTTTGTAACAACCACACCAGGGCCCTTCTGTTTCAGAAAGACTTGCACAAGGTCCTTCTCATGTCCTACTGAAAACTTACATAAGAAGTGGAACATCCTATGACAGGCCTGCACAGCTCAGGCTGTAGAGGAATTGTAAACACAAACTTTTTGGTCACTTGAGGGTGTTGGTTCAAGCCACCTAAAATTACAAATAGTCTTTCGGATGAGATGTTAAACTGAGGTCCCGTGTGACGGTGCTATACACCAAGAACATTTAAAGATCCGGGCATAATGGGTAATGTCCTGTATCTTGCACTATCCCACGTTATAAAACTAACAATCTTCATGGGGCGTCATCCATATGGGCAAGTGGTGGCGACGATAAATGTACGAAAATTCGGTCATCCAATACTTGTCAATCTATTTCAGAAACACTCACACCAGATCAAGCCTTCTTATGTTACGCTCACATTAGGCAATGGTCATCTTGTACAGTATCATCTTGATCTATGTCAGGGGGACAACAGGGCCTATGTTAGAAACGAATGTAGGACGTTTTGGCCTCGGACTTTTAGGCCAGGACGTTA
This sequence comes from Hippopus hippopus, assembly GCA_946811185.2. Classification (NCBI taxonomy): domain Eukaryota; kingdom Metazoa; phylum Mollusca; class Bivalvia; order Cardiida; family Cardiidae; genus Hippopus; species Hippopus hippopus. The sequence continues at coordinate 6,517,292 of OX328102.1, read as the reverse complement.
AGCCACGGACGTTTTGACCAGCTGGAAGTGCAAAGTAAGACATTTTGGGTAAAAAAAAGAAAAAATATTCTAGCGTGTCTGCAGTGGATGTCTCTTGGAAACACTGTGGAAAAAAGAGAAATTGTCTGTTAAAGGAGTAAAGATTGTTATTTGAAAATATATGTGGGAAAAAAAGAATTTTCTTGCGATGTGCAAGACATTGTAGGAAACGACCAAATTACTCATAACAAGTATTTTCACCTTTTCTCACTGAATTTTTCACAACATCCTTAGAAAATTAGAATCTATTGGATATTATGAATCAATTTCAATGTGATATATAATCATATGGTATAGGCCTTTCAGGAAACTAGGTAGCCTCCCCTTAAGTACTCTTCGATTACGCATGCGCACAAGAGCAACTTCTACTTCCGAGGACTACACAAGCACGGAAGCTATATAGGGTCTGTAAGTCTCGTCACGTGACCGCGAGAGTTCATCACTTCCGGGATCTACCGTAAATTTATCTCCTTTTCGTCACAGTATGTGGAGAGATACACGAAGCAATATACGAAGGATTAAGTCAGATTATAAAAGTCCGAGTGATTTGAAAATTTCAGTAATCGATCAGAGAACGATATGTGACTATGAATACGCCACAATAAAGAACAGATCGTATTCAACGCAGGTAAACAGGTTGATGGTTGAACCTACTTTCGGTTTCGTATTCAATAGAATAATGTTTTTTTGACGGACTGAAATCAAAATAGGTGAATTACGTTTCTTTCACAAAACTACAGCTGTGTGAAGGCATAAAATTAAAGCATAAGTACAAAGCAAGACGTTTTAAAGCAGATATTTATACTTGTGATCCTCAATTTGCCGAGGACGATCGCACAGATCTACGTTTCTGCTGTTAAATTCAGCCTCTGATAATATTCCAGTATTTTAAAGACCGCCACTCCAGTATTATGTTTTCAAAGATCAAACCATATAAGACAGTTCAGATTCAAGATCAGACTGCATGTTCAGTGCAGTCTGATCTCGACCGACACTTTGCTGAAAAGATATTTATCTTTTTACCACAAGTCAGAATCTTTGACTGGTCCAAATTGAAAGGATCTGCAGATGACAATTAATACCGTATATGACTCAAATGATGGAAATTTGTTTGAGAGGGTAGAAAATATTGTTGAAAAAGGAGAAAATGCTGGTTACCAGCATTTAATCCTTTTCCTACAATGTTTTCATAAGGCTTCTTCCTCTGAGTCTTTAAAATTCAGGATTGTGTGGTAAAGGATTAATTGTGCTTCACAGGCCAAGGGTCATTTAAGAAAAATGCAATATGCTTGTTCCACTGTGCACACTGAATATTAGTGTTGTGCATGGTACTTTGGAAAGATACCCATGACCAGGTGCACTAACTGGCACATGAATGAAATGTTTAACCCTTTACCTTTACCTCTAAAGAAAACAGTTTATGAAAACATTATGGAAATAGGAGAAAATGCTGGTAACCAGCATGTCTTCCTTTTCCCAGGATATTTTCAACCCTTCCATAAATGAATTTCAATTGTGTAGCCACTCTTACTTTTTTGTCTACTAGTGCTTTCAATTTATACAAGTCATTAACCCTGTTGTTTGGTAACAGCTTACCCAGATCTTTGATATAGACTATACACGTTGAAATCTAACATGCACTTTGCATAAAAAACGTCCAAGTGCAAGTCCTTATTGGTGTGTTATACATACAGACTAACAGACACAAGATGGAAAGGCTCATGTCAGTGGTTATAACAATCGCCTTCTTGTTATTTATTGTAGGTATAGAAATTCTTCGAGTATCCCAGGGTGGGTTTGTGGGAGAGAACTTTGTTACCAGTGAAGTTCACCAGTAAAATCTTCATCAGAAAGATATTATGCCCTGTGTAATCCAGCAAAGGATAATAATTTACAACAGCTATTGAGACAATACAAAGAGTTTCAAGGTATTCTGTAATTATTTAATTGAAAGTTATTTTATACTTGTACAAGCATAATTTGTCAGATTTAATTTGTGTTACGCAATTATTTCTAAACCTTTACTTCACAGAGAATTTCAAGCATTACCTCCTTCTCGAAGGGGAAAAAAATGACCCATTAGGATAGACTTACTAAAATTACTAATGAAATTCACAGTGTTGTCACAGTATAATATTACGATGAAATTTTTGTTATCATCATGTTGGCTCAGTACAGAGAGATAAACAAAACTCCAACCGTCAGACCATTTGGAGTGGCTTTTGTGGAGTATATAACAAAATTGCAAGAGTATTTTGGTATTATCATTGCAGCCACTTCACTTATCCCTATGTTTCTGAACATCTCACACTAGTAATACACTTGTACACATTGTATTTTTGAGCTGTGATCCATCCATTCGATGAAGATCAATGCAATTTCAGTCAGTTTGGTAAAGAAATCTGTTGGCTGAAAAACAGCAAGTTGCTGAGGAAGAATCCTGTGAGGGATACTTACAAGGAAGAGTTAAGAAACTTCTGGGAAGGTGAACTTACAGGTGTGATTAATTGTTGATTGAATCAAGTTTTTGGCTGCTTTCAGCATTAAATTTTGGCAGCTGTAATTTGATAGAAATTGTGATGAAAGCAGCTTCAAACTCAATTCAAGATGGTTTCAAAGAAACTGTCAACAATAGACAAATTCACAAACAGATAGATACATGTAAATGAATGGGGCAGAAAAAGCTTTCCTTAACCCTTTACCACACAATCCCGAGTTTTACGATCCTGAGGAAGAAGCCTTTTGATAACATTATGGGAAAAGGAGAAAATGCTGGTAACCAGCATTTTCTCCTTTTTCCACAATGTTTTCTACTCATTCAAAGAAAAATTCCATCCTTCCAGCCACATTTAAATTATTGTTTCCAAATGTTTATGATTGGACAAGTCTAGGATCTGTCCTGTAGTAAAGAGTAAAGCACTTTTTGCTCTGGTGAGCGAATAACTTGTATTTCTTGAGATACTATATTTACAAACATCTCTTACTAATATACTTTCAGAGCTTTCTCCTGCTAGAAGAATGACACTAAAAAGGAACCATGACTGCACAACTACACCTTACAGGGACCACATGCTATAATTTGTGTAATGGTGATCTCGTATATCATTGGACATGCAGTAATTAAAACATTTAGTTAAAGAAAAATAGTGCTATAGTATTAATGATCTATGTTTACCATCTTTGCAATGCAAAGAAGTTCATGCTAATATTTACCGGTACTTTTCAAAATTAGTAACAGTTAAAAGGGTATTTAAATCCTAACCACGAAATGCCACTAAATTAAAACAGCATCGCAGCAGACTGCTTTTGAAAATATTGTGACCAAATGTGATATTGCTCACAGTCAGCAATATCTATTTGCCACAATATTTTTATACCAATATCTTTCAATTATTTTTCTCTACTTGCCTCAGATTTTATCTAGACTTAAAAGTAAAGGTAGGTTTCAAGACTTTGCTAAATAGAGGAAAAGCAATATTCTTGTTTATGTTAAGAACAAAAGTCCTTGATGCCCCTTTAAAATACATGCAGTAAAATTCAGTCATTGACATTGTGTCGAAAAAAGAAATACCGTTACATACAAGTCTTATTAGCTGCACAAATAGTCCTTTGAAAACATTATGAGAAATGGCAAATTAATTAACAATTTTGGATTTTTTAACAATATTTTTCTGAAGCAGAAATTTGCTCCATCAAGTGATCCGAATAACATGAGAATAATATAAAAGTGTTATGTTACTACAAATGTAATAAAGATAAATATCTTCAAATCTTTCAAGACTTCTAAAGTTTATTTCTTTTAATCTTTACCAACTGATAAAATTCTGGACTTCTTCAAATTCAAAGCATTTGCAGAAGACTCATTGATTTTGGCTCACATTGTACAATTTACCTATTAAAGGGTAGAAAACATTGTGTTGAAAGGAGAAATTGTTAGTTGTCTTTTCCCACAATGTTTCCTAAAGCATTTTTCTGCAGGGTTGTTAAAACTCAGAGTTTTTGGTAAAGACTTACAAGTCATCAAATATATTAACTTAATAGCTTCTGAAACATATTTGCAGCATACAACTTCAGAGGCATCCTTGTAAATGTGAAAAAAAAAATAATCAAGGAGTAAACCTTGAGTATTCATTAAATCATGTCAAAAGCAGATATTGCTTATTTTGACCAATTTGCCCTTATGTCAAAATGTTTTCAAAATTGGTCTGCTGCAAGACACAAAATGTTATCTACAGGAGACAGCCCACTGACCCCTTTATCTGCTTGTATCATATCACAGGGCTGTCTCTGGTCCAACAACTTGCAAGGTTGAATTAAACAAGGGTTGTATAAGAAGTAGACATGCAACTATTTTAACTTTTTACCATTTAACAAAATTTTCGTCATGTCTATTTTGAAAGCAAAGTTGGAGGATGAAAAAATTTTAGCACAAATGATTAGGTTTATTTCTGAAAGGAAACGTTGTGAGAAAAGTATAAAAAGCTGGTGACCAGCTTTTTTCTCCTCTTCCTTCATTGTTGTCAAAAGCCCTCTGCATCAGGGTAATCAAAAACAGAATTGTTTGGTAACTCACAGAACAAAATTTCGACTGGTTCAAGTTGAGAGGATTAACAGATGATATGTAGCTCAACTGGTGAAATTTATCTTTAAATGGGTAGAAAACACTGTGAAAAACGGATTTCCAATATTTTCTCTTTTTCTCACAATTGTTACAGCTTCCCTCCCCCTCGCTGTTTTAACACAAGCTCATTTGATAAAGAGCTAACAGGATGCCTACTCTTCTAAGTACAGGAAAATGCCTTGCAAATCATATCTTGTGGTACATCCTGTTGCATCTGCTGTCATTTGGACTGTCATGAATTAATCTTGTACTTTATTGGTTTGGTATTTCTGAAGCTTCTGAAATAGGTGATATTTCATGCGGCACTGTACAGATGTTTTGGACAGTTATTGTGATTGTTCTAAAGCTGTTGAATCTCACTGTAGAGCATGGAATTATGTATTGGCTTAAATAAGGTGGTCAGTTTCTGATCTTCAAATATGTGACCACCCAACCAGACGTTTAAAGGTGACATCCTGTGTAACATATTAGAAATGAACAACAGCATCTGAAATGAAATTATAAAAATTATAAACTTGAAATACCAGTACAGTCCTTCAGGATACCCATTTCTTTGAACATTAATCAGACCAGAATTCTATCAAAGCCTGAGTGTCTTCCTGTACACTTTGCTAACTCGTGTACTACCTTACATTGGATTTGATTTGATTGGGAAACATAGCATGTCAGTTTTTGCAAAGTTTGGTCTTTTTCCAGTGTTTATGGGAGTACCCTGAGGTAAAAGGTATTGCGAACATTGTTGGATAAGAAATTCCTGGTTACCAACATTTTGTCCTACAACAATGTTTTCTACCCTTTTCTTTGCCAAAACTCATCTTTAGAGCCAAATTTTATTTTCCCTCTGCAAATACTATTTGTAAACATGGTCAAGTCTAAAATTTAATTATTTGTTAAAGAGTTACACATGTACAAAAGAAAAACAAATCTAAGGAGTGACATTTAAAGCCTCATGTACTATGTTTCATCAATGTATGATTCTTCCTGCGACGGCAATCAAACATTATGAAGGCAATGATGGTGGAAATGTTTTCAAAACATATTGCACAATCAATATCAGGTTTACAACACATGAATTCACGACCAATTAAGAATTTTCTTTGGTCCTTTGGTCCTTTGTATGTAATTGGCTGTCTAAGGCAATTCAATGAATAAAATAAAACCGAGTAATTGCCACTGTCATTATCGGTAACATTAAATGTGGTGCATAGGAGACTTAGGTGCGAAACTACACTGGTGCGAAACAACCAAAACGGCAATATGTTTCTAAAAGCCCCTGAAGACGCGAAAAGAGTGCATTTCTAGAATGAAATTACATAGAAACGTTATTTTATTGCCATAACTAGGTTAGTTTGACCTCTTTGGATCAGAAATCGACAGAGTACATGTCCATTGCAACGATGTACAGAAACTGGGTTACGGATTTTCGCTGACTTCCACGGCCTGTCTTTAAATTACAGTTTTATTTCTCAACAATATTTTAACCCTTACCAACATCTTTCATCTCCGGTTTTTCCTCTCCAAACCCATTTTTGAGAATTTGAATAACGTACACATCAGTGTAGCGTCACGAATGTCGGCACATACATAAGCAAAATAGTGGAAAAAATCTCAATATGGCGACCAGTGATCCCGGAAGTGCATTTCATCTAAACGAGACTTACAGACCCTATATGGAAGTAGAGACTAAGAATGAACTCACCCTCTGTAACATGTGTTAAATTTCAATTCTATCCACAAATGAACAACATAACGGTGAATTGAGATCAAAAACAGTTAAGAAGAGTCTATTTAATCCTTTACCAAACAATCCCAGGGTTTTAACGACCCCGAGGAAGATGGCTTTCGAAATCATAAGAGAAAAAAAATGCTGATGAACAAACTTTCCTCCCTTATCCACAATGTTTCTACCTTTTCAAAGGAAAAAAATCCCAAATTCGAGTAACATTACCTCATTGTTGGTGAATGCATTCAGTATACACTAGCTTAAAATTTTGTCGTTAGGTAAAGGGCTAATGTGACACGTGCTCGTTAATTTGTACATTACGGCTCTTCGGTCACCCACCCGGCAGTGCGATACCGAGATCAAAGGAACACACCGAATTAACCCTTCACACGTTTAAATGAAGAATAATTTTGACGTATGTCTTTTTCACTAAAAAAGGTGATGGGATATAAGTATGTTGTGAAGGGAGACTGGAAGATTTGAACTAAAAATACATTTTTTATGTTCACGATCTAGACTAATAGTTATGATATTTGTCTGAAGGAACATGATAATTTTTTGAGATCAGGATTTTCTTGACAATTCAAGGTATGCATGTAGTGCTGTAATTTCGGTAAATGGACTGTTCCTGCCTATTAAGAGACACTTATTAACCTTCTCCCAACCAAACAATCCGGAGTTTTGACGACCCCGGGAAAGAAGGCGTCTTGAAAAATATTTGAAAAGGAGGAAATGCTTGTAACCAGTATTTTCTCATTTCCCGCAATATTTTCCACTTTTTCAAAGGCAATTTCCACCATTTGACCCACGTTTAACCTGTCGGCTTCAAATGCTTTGGATTTGGACTAGTCCAAAGTTTTGCCGTTTACCGAACCCGGTAGCTAAGTCGGTAACATACATGTATATGGTTTGAAACACTGGGATCATTGGTTCGATTTATTTATATAAAATGTTGAAAGTGATGATATTTTGTAATCTAAAAGAGAGAAATGGATAGTCCGTTTATTTAAATCTGAAACCCCATACAGTTCGAATATATTAAAAAAAAAATCCATTAATCCCCCCCCCCCAAAAAAAAATCAAAATGGCTAAATGCTTTTTTTATCATCCTCCTGTTTGAACTACCAAATATGTGACTTTTACAACAGAGTCAATTCAAATTTCAAACCTTCCATTCCTCCTCCAAAAAAAGGTAATTTCAGCTTCATTATAAGTGGCGAAATACGTTCCGTAATTGCTTTCGCTGAGAAGCTGGTAAAGGGTTAGCTGGGTATTCTTTGATCTCGGTATTTCACGGACAAAGTAGGTGACCTGCAGAAGCGTTTCGGCACACATGCTAGGCGCAGATTAACACATACGTGTCATATTAAAGTCTCGTTCCTTTTCAATCTTATGTTGATCATTTGTAAATATAGGATTTGGAATTATTAAAAAAATGTTACAGAGGGTAAGTCCATTTTAAATTCGACGCCAAATGATGTATGTTTCCTGTCCGAACACATTCTGTTCTCATATGCATTGTTATAGGTCACTGTTTTAATTGCATGTCGGAATTCATTGGGTTTTTTTTTGTTTTGTTTTCTTTTTTAATTCCTTGTCCTATAAAACCAGGGATCGTATATTTTATGATCAATGGTGAAACCAAAGCAGTCTGCGAAAAACCTGTTACTTCTATCGCGGGGCTTCGTTTTGGTCAGTAATAACAATTTTTTTGTGTCTTTCGAAAGTGATAGTTGATGCAACTACCGACACTGCAGATTTTTTGGCATATCAATGACGTTTTCTAACTGCAACAAGTTTAGGCGTCTTTTTCACCATTGTCCAAGAAATTCAACACAATTTAACTGAACAAATCTAACGTTTGCCAACAGTGTGCAAAACAGAGCAGCAGGTCAGACGTGTTACTTATCTCCAAGTAATAATTTTTAGGAGCGAGGTATTGCGATTTTGGAAAGTTAACTGGATGACGAAAATCACGAATGATTTCTTTTTTTTTTTTCGGCCATTGTTATCACAGGGACTCGGCACATGATGATTTGTGTTTAAAGACAACATTTCGATAAAAAAAATCCGAATATCTGCATATAAATATGTATATACAGATATTCGGATTTTTTATCGAAATATTCTCTTTAAGCACAAAGTAGCACAATCATCATGTGCCGAGCCCCTATCATTGTTATGATCGTAGTCCCCGGAAATGGGGATTTCCACAAGGGAGATAATCTTCGAAGGGAAGTAAACGAGTTTCCGTAAAGGCCTATAGGATAATATTGAAATAAAGACAAGAATGTTCCTGCAATGATATGTTTCTATGTCTTATTTTTACATGTTTTGGCCAAAAGTTATTTTAAAACAGAAAATTGCAATAACTGAACTTCCTATGCTTTTCTTTTTCTAAACATGTATACTCAAAAGCATAAGTTCATTTATTGCTTTTAAAACAACATTTGGCTAAATGTCCTACTTTGAGCTTTCAGCTGGCCAAAACATCCGTGGCCGAAAAGTCCTTGCCAAAAGGTTCGTCCACCCTTAGAAACACCCATCCAAGGGGCATTCTAATGTCTTACTCCATGCTTATGAGAGAAAATATTCATCCTATTCCTGACAATCTATTTTAGAAATATCTACACAAGGTTCTTTCAATCCCAAGAACACTACCAACAAGACTAAGTCATATTTACCCAAACCACAACCTTTTCATGTGTTACTGAACGCTTACCATAGAAGCGGATCGTCTTATGCTGGAAGATTACTGAGTCTACATAATGATTCGTTTTACTGGTTTGAGCCTCTTCAAACAACACTAGGAGAAAGCTTCTACAATAAGAATGGATCAATATGTGATGAACTACGTCCTCGATGTGAGGACTTGTAAGTACATGTATATGTAACTTATTTAGCCCTTAAAGCACCAAATAAACCCATTGGATATTTTCGTTCTAGAATATGATCAAGATAATGTCAAATTCATGGCTTACTTTTGGCAAAGCGGACAGTGTAGATAAAAGCTCAGATTGCACATTTTATGCAGTCTGATCATAATCTACACTGGCCACAAAACCGACTATATGAGTGAAAGGCGCTTTAAGGGTTAGATTATGTTATCAACAGTTTACAAAACAGTCGGAGAAAGAGAGCTTTTAACCTTTATTCTACTAAATAAGTGAAATGAAACTTTCAAGCCCATAGTAAAAAGCTAAATTTTGCTATTTCAAAAGGTTTTTTTTTTTTTTTTTTTTTTTTGGGGGGGGGCAAGATATTGCCTTATCGGACAGTGTAGATCCAAGATCAGACTGCATGTTCTATGCAGTCTGACCCTGACCTACACTATCCACTAAAGTGTCTTGAGTCACGCAAAGCACTAGGAGTTAAAATTGTTGTGGGTAAATGAACAATAGTTGGTAACTAGCATTTTCTTAGTTTTCCATGTTTTGTAATCCCTTCAAAGACAATCCAAAGAATTTAGACGTCAATGATTTTTAGTTTCACTGGCCAAAGGCCAGCGGGCTAATGTCTAGTGCCCGTCTTGCATCCGTCCATCGCTCCATCCGAGCGTGCGTTAACTTTTTTTCAAACATCTTCTTTGAAAATACCCATCCAATTTTGACCAAACTTCACAGAAATGATTCTGCCATGGTCCTCATCAGAATTTGTTGAAAGAATTTGTTTCCTTCAAAAACTCTCGTTACTATGGCAACAAAACTGAAAAATGTTGAAAATCTTTGAAAATCCTCTTGTCTGAGATCATGAAGCCTAGGGCTACTAAATTTTGCATGTAGCTTTGACGAGTGGGCTTCTACCAAGAGTGCCCAAATTGTAGCCCTCTGGTCAAATTTGGCCCTGCCCCGGGGGTCACAAGTTTTACGTGGGCTTATACAGGGAAAACTTTAAAAATCTTCTCGTACCTAGCCATAAGGCCTAGTGTTACCAAAATTTGCATGTAGCTTTATCTAGTGGGCCTCTATCAAGCTTGGCCCCACCCCAGGAGTCACAAGTTTTTCATGGGCTTATATAGTGAAAACTTTAGAAATCTTCTTGTTAGTAACCATAAGACATAGGGCTACCAAATTTAGCCCTGTCTCAGGGGTCACGTGTTTTATAAGGCCTTTTATCGAGAAGACTTTGAGAATTTTCTTGTTTATAATAACATATTCTAGACCTGTATTATTTGGCATGGGCCTTTATCTTATGAACCGCTACCAAGATCTCTGGGGTAAAAATGGCTTTGCCCTGGGGTCATAATTTTCTCATGGAATTTTATATAGAAAATTTTGTATGTCTTCTAACCAATTGGCCAAGTATTCTAATGTTTGGCGGGTAGGGTACTTACTTATTAGCCAGTGGAGCGATACAGGGCCACACTGGCCCTCTTGTTTCATATGCTACTGCATTCAATTTGGATGAAGTCTAAAAATTTGTTGAGTGGTAAAGAGTTAATCCATATGGGGCATATTCAGGTATGTTGCCATGAATAATAAATTCTTGTAAAAACTGACTTATAGATCTATCACAAATATTATTTTTCTCTGCAAGTGTACGGAAACTACATGGGTACATTTGGTAATCAAAGATATTTCTGACCTTGTAATACAGTATAATGTACATTATTAGAAAATGTGATAGTAAGATTGGGTTTTTACAAAAGAGTGTAGAAAAAAAGATGGCAAAAAGAGCAGCAGTTTCCCCATTTTCTATCATGTCTTTTAATTCTTTACCACATCACAAAATTTTGGACTTAAGAAGATGACAAATAAATGGTGGCTCAAATGATGGAACTTGACTATAATTGAGTAATAAACCTTGTGGGGAAAAAACTGGTTTTGTCCTTTTCCTACAATGTTTCAAAAGCTTTCCTTTTCAAGGTCATTAAAACTTCGGAACGTGTCGTAAAGGATAAAAAGCCTTTGTGGTCCGTAAGAAATAGAACCATTATGGTAAATAGTGTTTGATCTATGCTGCGAGATAGATGATAGAATCCAGCTTTTTTTGAAAATACCCAATACTTTGTGATATAATGCAGGCTAATGCTCTCACCAAAATCACTGTATAAGAATTAGGTCTATTGACCGAACACAAAAATACTACTAGATCTAATTACGTATTTGCCAGTGAGAAAGGTTGGATGAGTTTTCGATATCTGAAATATTAAGGACACTGACTCGCCCCCATTTCCATACATTTCCATAACATGATTATTTCAGTTGGGAACCTGTTTAGTGCTAGCGTAAAACAACGATGAACCAAAATTACATAACATCAGATTTGTTTATTGCAAATATTTTTCCAAGGTAAAGTACCGGAAGATAAATCATGGAATAAAACATACAAATAATGTGTGTCAGGTTTTCTCTTTACACCAAATAACTATGTAAGCGTTCATTTTTGACTGTGTTACAATCACTGTATGCAAAACTTAAATCGTGTATTAGATTTGATCAGGGGTTATCTGACTATTTTCCTTGTACGGTTGGTACCCAGTAAGCTGTGGGACAAGTCCTCTGCTTTTCTGTCTAGTGATTAACGATTTGGTCGATCACTTAAAAAACTCTTTCGACAAAGGTATTTTTATATCAGAAGATATACATTACCTATATGCACTTATGTATGGAGAAGATGTATCTAGCATGAGTGACAGTAGTATACAACTACAAAAACAAATAAATTGTATTACAGATTTTTGTGATAAGGTAAAATTGCAATTAAACATAGATAAAAAACGAAGATCGTTGTCTTTAGAAACGGGGGATCCCTTAGAAAATATGAGAAATGGTGCTATAAAAATGTCTTATTAGAAAGTGTGCCCTTTTACAATTATCTAAGAGTTTATATGACCCCTAAATTGTCTAGGGCTAAAAAACACATGTGTTCAATTAAGCAAGTAAATAAAGCTATTGCGTGTATTTCTAATTATCAAATGTCTTTTGGCTATTTCAGACCAAACGAAATTTTCAAGTTATTTGATAGTGTGGTCAGACCAATCTTATGCTACGGGGCCCAAGTGTGGGTCCTGCATGGTTCTATGTTCTCTTCCACAACAGACTTAGAATGTTTTTGTCTACGGTGAATGTGGCCGACTACCACTTTGTGTCCATTATATGACCCAATCTGTAAAGTATTGGATTAAACTCCTGCATATGGATATTCATCGCTACCCGTTCCAATGCTACAAAATGTTAAAACAGTTGGACGATACAGGCAGAAAAACATGGGCTAGTAATATAAAACAACTTTTATTTTCATTTGGTTTCGGTTATGTATGGCTAGCACAAAATGTAGGTGACAGTGTTCAGTTTACAACAACATGTAAACAGCGAGTCACTGATATTTATACCCAAAATTGGAATGAAACACTTCACGAAATTAGCAAAGCAGATTCTTACAAATGCTACAAATCCCTTCTCAACCCAAAAAATATCTTTATATCGACCTACCTTTTCAATTTAAACAAGCACTTGTGCGATTTAGATCACCAACACACGATCTTATGACAGAAAAAGGCCGCCATGTAGGAATTGATCGTAACTATAGATTTTGCAACTTCTGTCTGTCACATGATCTTCACATTGTAGAAACAGAATTTCATTTTTTGATTGAGTGCGAGGCGTATAATGACTTAAGGAGAAATATTTTTGGAAACTTAATTTCAAACCATAGAACCATGCAGGATTTTATAATTGTAATGTTTGGTGATGAACCACATATAATCTATAAACTGTCAAATCTTTAGCTCACTTCAGCACGAAGTGCTCATGGTGAGCTTTTGTGATCGTACTGTGTCCGACAGCGGTCCTCCGTCGTGCGTCGTCCGTCGTCCGTCGTCAACTTTTATCTTGTGTACGCTCTAGAGGCCACATTTTCAGTCCGATACTCATGAAACTTGGTCAAAATGTATGTCTTGATAATATCTCGGACGAGTTCGAAAATGGGTCAGGTCAGGTCAAAAACTAGGTCACTAGGTCATATCTTAGAAAAACCTTGTGTAATCTCTAGAGGCCACATTTTGAGTCTAATGCTCTTGAAAGTTGTTCTGATTGTATGTCTTGATAACAACTTGGACGAGTTCGAAAATAGGTTAGGTCAGGTCAAAAACTAGGTCACTAGGTTAAATCTTAGTAAAAACTTGTGTACACTCTAGAGGCCACATTTTCAGTCTAATACTCTTGAAAATTGGTCAGAATGTTTGTCTTGAAAATATCTCAGATGGATTCGAAAATGGGTCATGTCGGGTCAAAAACTAGGTCACTAGGTTAAATCTTAGAAAAATCTTGTGTACGCTCTAGAGGCCACATTTTCAGTCCAATACTCTTGAAAGTTGTTCAGAATGTTTGTCTTGATGATATCTCGGATGAGTTCTAGAATGGGTTATGTCCGGTCAGTACCTAGGTCACTAGGTCAAATCTTAGTAAAACCTTGTGTACGCTGTATCAGCCACATTTTCAGTCCAATACTCTTGAAACTTGGTCAGAATGTTTACCTTAATAATATCTTGGATGAGTTTGAAAACGTTAGTCAGAATGTTTGTCTTGATGTTATCTTAGAGGATTTTGAAAATGGGTCACGTTGGGTCAATAACTAGGTCACTTGGTTAAATCTTTAAAAAAAAACTTGTGTATGTTCTAGAGGCAACAAAATTTTTGTCCAATACTCATGAAATGTGGACAGGATGTTTGTCTTGATGACATCTTACACCAGTTTGAAAATGGGTCAGGTCGGATGAAAAACTAGGTCACTAGGTCAACTTCTAGAAAAATCTTCTGTACAATGTAGACCCACAATTTAAGTTCAATATCAATGAAACTTAGTCAAAATGTTTGTCTTAATGACATGGATTAGTCTAGAAAAGCTTGCGTACAAACAAGAGGCCTAATTTTCATTCCAATAATTATGTAAGCATGTTAGAATGTTTGTTGGAATATCTCGAAAGAGGTTTAAAATGGATCATGTTTGGTCAAAAGGCTCCGGTGAGAGACTTCAGGGCCATCATGCCCCTCTTGTTTATATTTGGCATACGAAAAACGAAGAACTCATGTTAATATTCGTAATGCTTAGGCTCGTGCGCAAAAGGTTCCTCAAGTTTTTGCTTTAAATATATATATTGTAGATATGGCAACACTGCAGAGGGTTTTGCTTTTGTATTATTTGTATAATGGGCCAGAGGCCGAATATGTACGGATTAAAGAATTGAATTGATAAAAAAAAAACAAAAAAACATGAAACATTTTCCAAGCATCAGACAAAAAAAAAAAAAACCTCTTTTTGCAAATCCCCCTGTTTTTTAAAGTTTATACCTTTTCATAAGTTGAAGAATAAAGTTTTATGACATGCACAGTATGAAAGGTAACATCCAACAACAAATGGGGCTAGAGCCTCTCGAAACCATAGGCCTCTGAAACTCCATGGTCTATCACAAGATAACGAAATTTTCATAATCGGACACTGTTACTACATGTTTAAATAGCACATTGGCGACTCCCTCTGTATCATATATGGTAAGACAAGGTGTGCAACAAAATCGAAGAAAATTTGACCCCCTGTCCTCTTTCAGAGATAATATTTAACCGAAAATGGAAAAATAAACCTAGATTGGTTCACAAATGATTTTTCTTGTGTACCCTGACCTTTAAAAGTTCCAAACGGCTCTTGCTATCAAGGAATAGTTCTCATCAAAAAAAGATTTCAAAAGCTTCCACATTTTCCGGATCGCCATGCGCTGAATTCACACGATTTATAATCCTGCAGTCAATAAAAATTCATTTTCTATTTTTCAAACAAAGATCGAAAATGTTTTTGTTGACGTATTGATGAAATCATTAAACTAACATTTTGTCTGTTACAATTTATCTTTTCAGCTCATCCAGAATCAAGATTTTCATCTCCCATTTCGCATATTTTCAAATGCGTTTTTACTGGTTCTTTGGTCAAAAACTTTGGTGCGTCTTTTGTTAGTAAATTTAGGTGAGCTAAAACTCGCTGCGTCATAATGAATAGTGTGATGTCAGCGCATGGCGATCCAGAAAATGTGGAAGCTTTTATAACCTTTTAGAAATGAGAGCCATTGCTTGATGGCAAGAGCCGTTTGGAACTTTCGAAGGTCAGGGTACACAAGAAAAAAATCATTTGTGAGCCCATCTGCACCGATAACTAGGTTTATTTTTCCAATGTTGGTTAAATATTATCTCTGAAAGGGGACGGGGGGGGGGGGGGTCAAATTTTCTTCGATTTCGTTGCACACCTTGTCTTATTATATACAGTATAGAGGGAGTCGCCGATGTACTATAAATAGTAACGGTGTTAATAAAAATTTGAGCATATTCCGTGATGTACAGGCTATGCACCAATGTGCTATAAGTGTTCGATGATCGACCAAGGAAAATTTTAGAGTTCCGTTATGGACCAATGGAGCTTCAAAGGCTTGTGCTGAAAACATACATGTATCGATTTTCATTAAATGTTCAAATACAACCATTACTATGTGGCAAGGCATTTAGCCTGTTCATGAAATTCGCTTGCATTGATCAGCATGTCTAGGTGTCTGGGTTGTGATCACTCTCATCTCTGGAACTATGGATGCCTTAGGCTCATCTGTTGTGTGAGGCTGGACTTTATGCACATTTTATGGTTTTTGCTTTGAGTGTGAGTGGTGTAATAGGGCATTTCTTCTTGAAAACAATTATGAAAACGCTGCATAAATGACAGGGACTGACTTTTGCAGCTCTTTCTTTGAAACCGAAGTATGCCAGCACTTTGAAGGTAGGGTATATAGTAATAAAGGAAATGGGGTTTCAGCAAGATGGTACAACACCATACACAGCCCATAGAGTATTGAAATGGTTCGAAAGCTAGTTTGATTCAAGGATGATCTCTAAAACAGAGCAATCATGACCTCCTCACTGGCCGGACAAAGGCCAATTGGAGTTTTAATACGAGGTTATGAGGACAATGTGCATAAAGTTTAGCATTCGACATCAGATAATCTCAGCAGTTCCAGAGATGAGAATTAATTTCATGGAAAGACTGTTGCCACGGAGAGAGGTTAGATATATAAGCACTTCAAACCTGCCTTGCTGTTGAGCTGGCTTTTACAGCCATGCGGTTTGGTGCATTTCTCTCAGTGGAAGTTAAGCAGCGTGTTTATGGTTAATGCCTGGATGGGTGACCAGGCCGTTGCACGTTACATTTGGTGGCATAGGTGGGATTATGACAACTGCCGGACTGGAGTTGCTTTACCCTTATATATTATACAGTCCCGCCACTTTACTGTCACTTTTTATGGCTTTTTTAATGGCCTTTTAATTACTTTTTATGGCTTTTTAATGACTGTCGAGGGGGCACGTGACGTCATAGCATCCCCAGGTGCGTGGGGGTCAAGTATTTATAGCAACAACGCTCTGGGAGCGTGAGAACCGGAAACGTTATGCTCATTAGAAGGAACAGAGGGCCATAGACGGCGCAAGCGTGCGTCAGGTATTTATAGAAACGACGCTATTGGAGCGTGAGAACCGGAAACGTTCTGTCTATATATGGATAGCGTCGATAGTAATAGTCGTTCTATAAAAACCAGTAGCCAAGAGCGGTAGTCGACATTCGTTCAGAATTTCTCATCATGGACAGTACAAGTGTTGCTCTCGGGAATAACATATATCTAAAGGTGTGCACATGGAATGGCGAGACACGCGTGGACCTCAGAGAGTGGGAAAACGACAAGCCTACGAAGAAAGGAATGAGTTTAATGTTACTCCGGTGGAAGGAATTAGTCGACTCGATCGACGAGGTGAATGAAGCATTGAACAAGAACCAGGACTATCGGGTCCACTTAGGCGGGAACGTGTACTGCACCGTCAAGAAGAACAATCCCTGCGTGGACGTGAAGCAATACTTGATGCCGCAGGATGATATCATGCCTCGTAAGAAAGGACTGTGCCTGAGACCCTCAGAACTCGAAACGCTACGACAGAGTTTCCCAGACGTAGCAGCGGCGATCCCCGTGTTGTCTACTATGCTGATTTCAGAGCGATCATATGAACCAGTTGGGATATTTGAGCTGTTCCGAGTGCAAGCCCAACGACTGTGGCAATTGGTGAGCGGATATCATTGACTAACAATTTCTAGAATAGTGTTACTACTCGTTACAGACTTCACACAGACAATTTTTTGAGACACGTAAACTATGCTGTGTTTTACGATTTTTCCAGGAATCCGAACTTATTAACAAAGGAGATATTCTAAAGTATGCGAGTGAGTTAGGGCGCATCTGGGAGCTCTTCGCCATACATCTGGGATACGAAAAACGACAGTTGGGCAGTTTAAAAAAGCACTATCCGAGGCAAATCAAAAGCTTACTCTATGTGTTGATCAACGAGTGGCATTAGGTTGTGATTCAGTGCGACCGTCCTAAAGCCTTACTCGCCTACGCTTTTCAAAGTGTCAGAGACAATTTAACGGCTTATAAATTCCTGGACAACGGAGACCTAGCGAGGAAACCCAACCCACGCACATTGGATAAAGTACATCGTATTCATTTTTGAATCATGATTACCAACGTCGTGTGTACAGTCGACACAAATTGCGACATTAACCTCAGAACCTTGGTAACCAAGACCGTCAATATTATATATGATCCTAAACGATATTCGGGAGCTCAATGGAAACACCCTAAAATCGGAGGACAATGTGTGGTGTTTTCGTCCGGAAAACTATCCGAGAACAGACCAGTGGCATCAGTCTCCAAGGCCAAACGACATGTGAGACGATACGCAAGATGACTACAACATTTGGGATGGCAAGTACGAATTTCGAGGATTCGAGTCGTCACGGTGTGTGCTTCTTTTAAATTAAACTCTGCCATAAGTTTATAAAAAGTGTGTGGTTTGTATTCAGAAAGTTACGAACCAGAACTCTTTCCAGCAGCCATGTTTAAGGTCTATGGGATACGTTTCACATGTTTTCAGTCGGAATGGTGCTCATGACGGGTATAAAACGACAAGATTTATTTAGAAACCGCGTGCATACCCATTTTACTAGAATTACCTTTGTTGTAAATCGCTACCGGAGGGACTGCCCGAATCCCAGACGCGCTGTTTTGATAGGGGCAAAATAAAATAAGTAAACATGCTTGTTGTTGTTTTATTTACAAGTACATGTAGCTTTGATTTTTTTTATTATCATTATCATTTACAAATAGCATGGCACAATCAGATAAAGTCTATGAATAGAATTGAGTCTTTTTTAACGACGACACAATGTTGTTTTAAGTCCATCCATGACAACGCAGTTTTGTGTTATATACGCAATAAAGTCCACAAGTCGTCGTACCAGAAGGTTGCACTTGAAGTCCATTGTACACGTATCGAGGTCCATTTCTCTTAACACTGTCTTGAATCGTCTTTGGTATAAGTCCGGTGCATGGCCAAAAGAATAGAAAAACGCGGAAGGTCTGTCTCCGAAAGTAGAGTAGGGTCCAGTGAGTTTTGGGTTGTCCATTTGTATCTGTAATTACGATGAACAATCTAGGACGTCTCTTAATTCTGTTGGGAAGCTCGTCGGCGGCGCAGACACCTCCAGATTGGCATCGAATTGAAAGGTCTTGAGATAAGATTGCGTTCAACTGAGATTCGTACATCATTCAAGTGTAACGTTTCTACTGGCATCGATCTTTAGTAGGGCGGGAAAACGGGCGTACACAATGACAGTACACGTCTCTGGAAGGGCCTGCCTCAGAAAACTTTAATTCCAGTCGAGTGTGAACTCTGACGTCTGGCCTATTTTTAGTATCGCTGCTCGGTCTAAAAACGCGGAGACAGTATCCTCCTTTGAAATCTGCTTTGTGGATACGAACAGCCCGCTCTTCGTCGTCCCAGTTTTATGCATGGTAGGCATCGGCAAATTTGTCACTTTATAGTTCATCTGCAGAGGCTCAGAAGGCGTCGACTGACCATCAACGAAGAATCCAGCGTAGTTACAGTCAAAGTTTTGAAAGTTGAAAGGGTTCTTTTGGCAAGCTCCGTGCATGGCCTCGGAATTGACTAACCCTACGATCACTTGTTGGGGAACGTCTCCTTGAAAAAGGTCGTCTTAATGAATGAGAACTGACCTTTGGGCACTGCATACGTCTAAATGACAGAACGCCTATAGGGGTATAATGTGTCGTATTTCTTGATGACGTCAGCCTGTCCCAAAATGACATCAGGGTGTACTTTCACCATGGCTACTTTTAATTCCGAATCCGTAATTCATATTCGGTAAGATTCGGTTCCCATTTGTTGCACTTTAACGTCCACTTGAGAAAAAATAGTGTTTAAAGCGTTGTTGGTTAGTCCCACCTTTTCACCCGTTGCTATATCATTTCCATCGGCTTTTACGATTTTTAGTTTGACGCTTAGGAGTAAGCTCTTGCGGTCTACGTAGGTCATTGATGTTCCGGGAATATTAAATTCGATCGCCGCACCTTGTGTCAGTTGATTTACAGGTCTGACTTTGATCCATTCTCTCTTTTGCGTGGCTGCTTCTACTTCAGGCCATTAAAATAAAGCCAAGTCATTATCGTGTTTGTCGATATTCATCGTTGTCAGTAAAGACGTGATCTGTGTACCTCAGTTTCTTAGATCATTTGTTTTTGACGTGTGACGGTCTCTTATAATACCGTTTTCGAGGAGAAAAATCCTCGTTTTCTTTCAGTTTGGATTTGGCCAGTTCTATGTCTTAAGCAATCGGCGTCACAAATGTAATCTTCGGTTCTCGACCCCCTTTTCCACTTTGATCGGCATCCATAATATAGCGTCCCTCATGATTAAGGCGAACTTTTCCTTCGGCCATCTGTTCTAAAATTTTTTTCCATTTGTCTCCTTCCATCTTTTTTATTGTAAGGTACACCGTACGATAGTCTTTCATGTCTACAGGTTCCAGCTGATTGCCTCTTATAAAGATTTTAACACGACTTAAATGGTTTCCTTTCACGTTCATGTACGCGGGGTTCTCGAACAGAAAATATGCTCTATTTCTTCCCGGGGGGTTTCTGTAGAGGACGCAGTACAGTCGTCATCGTGTTTTCTGCGTAGGATTATTTGCAAATGTTGGAACATACAAACAAAACATCGTCTTTTATCGTTAGCGCTATCTTCTTTAGTCCGCACACCCAGTGACTGTCCAAAACGTAAGGATAGGGTAACTGGACGGTAAAGTCGGATGGAACGTCATTCGGATGTTGATCGGTGGGCTGAAGACTGCTCAGAAACAGGTAATGTTCTTCCATGATTCAAAGACGGTGACGGTAAAGTGTATCCTATGGCACTACACAAAAGGCTAATCCACAGCTCGGCGTTTCCGTTCCTGAAAGATAAGTTGGCGATGGAAGTGACAAACACGATGACGATTTGGCAAAAGTAAACAATTTTGGTTTTCGGGACCCTGCCAACAAAAAATCTCCACTCTTGACTGTCGCCTCCGTTCATCTTACGTCATCAAAAACGGTAGCTGCTGGGTCCCTCTTATGAGCTGAACTTTACTAGATCTGTTTCAGGTATCCAAGAGTCGTATTTCTTTGGCCAGTGTAACCATCGAACCAGCAATTCTTTCTTGTTATTTCTGGTTCTTCTCTTTAATACCTTCTCCACATAGTATTCTTTGTTTTCATTGGCATTTACCGAATGCAGTTCCTGTTCGTAAAAGCTACCTTTTAATTCATCGCCAGACCAATCTTCAATTTCGTACACGGGTAATCCTTCCCTTCTAAATCGATGCTTGACCTTAAAAAGCTCGCAAGTCCAATTTTGAGAGTATTCTCTGTCAAACACGTTTTTGATTCGAGAAATTCGTACCACCTGACTGATTTGGAAGGAAAAACGTTTAATTTCTTTAGTTTTGCTTTTCGTTCGTTTTTCTCGCAGAAAATACAGTTCGTATCTTCGTTGTACTTATTGATTGAGGCCGGTGGTCTTCCTAGGCTGGCATGCTTGGTATAATTGTAGCTATCCATGATATCTTGTAAAACGTCGATGTAACTCTGGGTTCTATAACGGATGAAATATCGAAAAATTCTGTGCTTTAACGTCTTAATGAATCTTTCCGCATAGTTGGCTTTCACTTCCGTATTTTGACTGTTAAAATGATGTATAGTTTTTTCTCTGAAAAGCTTTGATATTTTTTTATTGTTGAACTCTTTTCCCTTGTCCGTTCGTATCGTCTTAGGTTGCCACTGACGGTCTAATATGCGTTCCAAAGCGACTTTGACCTTTTTATTTCGTACAGGCAAACACCGAGCAAGTCTGCTAAACAAGTCAATCGCTACCAACACATATTGATTGCTGCCATTTTTATCGGCCACGTCTTTCATGTCCATTAGATCAACATCCCACTGACTGTCTTATCCTTCAACGAGAACCCTAGATCAATTAAACTTGTACCTCACCCCTTTGGTCAGTGAATACGAGTCTTGGTCTCTCAGTCATTTAGAAATCTTGTATCTTCCAATTTTGAATTTTCCCGCCGTCTTACTGCCTCATATAATTTGTCAGGGCCCGAAAAACGTCCAGGATGATTGGGATTGAAATAAATGGAAGCCAGGTACTCTTTCCAGTACCATCTTTTAATCTTCGATCCAAGCTTTCCATTCCTTTGTCTTTTGTCGTTTTCTTGCATGGATACCGGGAGATCCCTGACGTTGCTCAAACTTATTCTTTACAGGAGAAGTTTTGGGTGTATCTGCAGTTTTTTCAATTTGATCTTCTTTTTGCTCTTTGACGTCGAGGTTCAAAGTCGCGATTAATCTTTGGTATTTATGAAACAGGAGCAACGTGCATTTTTTTTGCACTGTACTCATTTAAGTAGGTCATCAAAGCTGGTTCCACGGCTCTTAGGAACTGAATCACTGCCTTCGCTTTTTTCCTCAGGGTTCGACTTTTATCTCTGAGTGCGATCGATTTGTCGGCTAGTCGTCGTATCAGGCTTTTGTGTCTTTCCAAAGTAGCGAGCACGTAAGATGTTACAGTAAACGTCCTTTGCAGAAAATTGATGGCGATCTGAATGCTTTCAGCTGATCCTGAGTGATTGTGGTTAGTAGAGCTTGTCTCTGCTTATCTGACGTCTTGGATAGGATCAGTCTAAAAAATGTCTGCTGACTTCTTACCAGTTGACTCATACTTAAAAAATTATGGGAAAGAGTTGTCTGTTATAAACATCTATACACGGCAATATCTTCATCTCGAAATACATGCGTTTTAAGTCGATACTCGTCTTTGCCAATCGGGGTCAGGTCGATCACGAAGTAACCGAATGACTCCTTTGTGGCATCTTCGAACGCTTCTATCAGTACTCGAGATTTTCCGGGAAATAGCTGACGTTCGAAAGTTTGAATTTGTAAGGTTCCTCGTATGTTCTTGAACAGCACCATGTACCAGCAGTTCAGCGCTATGGTTCTCGCTGATATCCCTTGACCATAACTGTTCTGGCTGATAAAGACGACACTGAGTTTCCTGTGATGACAGCCTTGAGTAAAAAGTAATTCTGTCGTCTTGCTATTTAACACTTCGTGCATGAGGTCGTGTGAGACGATGAGATCGTGCTCACCACCCGCAAATTCCTCTATTTTCGACTCTGAGGTTCTCCAGCATGTGAAGTTAAACATGGGACCATCCTTCCTAAATAGGTCCTGGTGAATGGCGTAACAGTACAAGATTTTTCTCGGCAGCGTGTGGTTCAAGTAGTTGAACTGTCTTAAATACTTGAAGTGGTGTCCATGGTTGTGACGTAAAGCGTCAGCCTCGTAACCATAAGGTCCTGAGTTCGATACCCGGGAGCGGGTTTCAACTTTGGGATCTTTCATTGGCCCACACATTCGGCGCGAGTACTGGTGTATTTTCCATGAACCAAATCGAGAGAGATTAGTATAAGTTGTAAAAACGTGTTTCTCAATCGATGTAAAATAAATATGTTGAAAGAAAAAGCAATACTTGAATGTCCATGTCCTTTTACCGGAGCCTGTCGGTCTGGCAATCATGATACTCGAACATGGTTCAAGAGGCAATGGATTTGTTTCATTCTGTGTGCTTTGTTTATGTCGCTGCGGCGGTGTGTCCCCTCTGTATCTCTGCGGCGGCGACGGCATGTCCTCTCTATATCTCTGCGGCGGGGGCGGCGGTGTGTCCTCTCTATATCTCGGCGGCTGCGGCGTGTCCTCTCTATATCTCTGCAGCAGCGGCGGTGTGTCCTCTCTATATCTCTGCGGAGCTTTCCCTATAACCAGCTTTCCCTATATGGACACAACATTTCCGGTTCTCACGCTCCCAGAGCGTTGTTTCTATATACACGTGCCCCCACGCACCTGGGGACGCTATGACGCCACGTGCCCCCTCATTAAAAAGCTGTAAAAAGTAATTAAAAAGCCATTAAAAAAAGCCATAAAAAGTGACAGCACAGTGGCCGGACTGTAGTTATATTCCCTGGTTATATTTGAATATACATGTACTTCTCGGGGTCGAGACTTATCGAAGGGGAAAATAATGTCACGGAAAGAGGTTAGATATATAAACACTTCAAACCTGCCTTGCTGTTGAGTTAGCTTTTACAGCCATGCGGTTTGGTGCATTTCTCTCCGTGAAAATTAAGCAACGTGCTTATTGCTAGTGCCTGGAAAGGTGACCAGGCCGTTACACGTTACACTGATATGTCTGCCCAGCGACGTAAAATGGACATCAGTTACAACACTTGATGTAAATTGATGTGTTTTGAAAGGTGCTAGTCACAATTATTGTGTAATGTTTCCATGTATACTGTGCATGTCTTAAATTTTTTCTTCGACTTATCTGATGGTATAAACTTTATTGTAATACCCTTTTAAAGAATATACTTTAGGTATATTTCAATGTGTATATATATTTTTGAAAATTCTGTGTGAAACCAATCCAGCACTTCGTTTAAATCCTGGATGAAACACAGTGGTAAACGATTTACCAGTTAACGCACAATGCCAACTTTAATGCCACTGGGAAATAAGGCTTTTGAAAACATTATGGAAAAAGAAGAAAATGCTGGTAACCAGTATTTTCTCTTTTTCACACAATGTTTTTTTACCCTGTCAAAGAAACATTGCACCATTTGAGCCAGCTTGAAATTGTCAGAAAATGCTTTCAATTTGGACGAGCCTAAAATTTTGTCATCTGGTAATGAATAAAGTAAATAATTATTCCAGGGAGGACCAAGATTCCAAGTCATTAAACAAAAGCCTGGAATTCTTGATTGACCTTTACAGCTGTAACATTGGCAAACATTTCAAGAGATTTAATGACGGATTAATGAAGAGCAACTGTAAGTGTGGTTTCCGTTTCTGAGCGATTTGATTGGGACTTTTTAGATTGCTTGCTTGCTTGTTATTCCTTTACAAAACAAGTGACTGTCCGTGTTCTGACAAGCTTGAGGAAGGTGGCTTTTGAGGGTGCCGGTAGCTAGCATTTTCTTCTTTTCCCACAATGCTTTCTACCTATTTAAAAACACATCCCATTATTGAAACCTCAGTTGTCATCTGTAAATGCTTTGAATACTGACCAGTCCTAAATTCTGTTGTTTTGTGTGAGGTCTCTGTGGACTAACATGTACCTATATGTTGCAATTTTGTCCCATTTTGCACTTTTTCTATGACTATATCTGTTTTCCAGGAAAGACGCCGATGGTTTAGAACAGAAATTCAGTAAATGTGGGTGGGGAGGTGGGGTCTTTGATCTATAATCTAATTTTGTGCTGGGGGGGGGGATAATTTGATGTGCAATTATTCTGGAATTTTCCACCAATATGGTCTGAAACTATTATTTTAGCCTCGTCCAAATGTAAAAAAAGCATTTGCAGACAAAAATTAAATGCTGCTCAAAACATCAAATTTGTCCATCATAGGATAGGAAACATTGTGGGAAAAGAAGAAAATACTGGTCACCGACATTTTCTCCTCTTCCCACAATACTTTAATAAGCCTTTCTCCTGGGGTTTTTTAAAAGTCAAGATTGTTTTATTAATAGGGAGATTGGGAAGAACTTGTCCATTGAGGAGTTTTCTGTTATAGAGGATTGGGAAGCTTTACACCTTGAGCAATTTATACGTCACAGTCCTCAGTCCATGAATTTTATGAATGCCACACATATGAACCACCCTGAATGATTGCTTTTATGTAACCTAACCAATACCCACCCTGTAATGTACAGGTAGTAGCTATAAATATTTCATCAACGTCCAACTCTCTACTGACTTGTAAACATATATTTCCAACTTTGCTTCTTAATCTATTGTGGGTTAAAAACTGAAGGTAAAATTATGTAATGTAAATGAAAATAAAGCTAAATGAATTTTGCAATGAAATAAATATGTTCAGACTCCATACAACGTAAAATGATATAAAAACAGTTGTTTAAAAATGATCAATATTTTCAGAAAAAAAAAAGTTGAAATGACCTCAATGGTGACATCATCACAATTTAGAGGAAAAATAAAACCACTATGTTTTAGACGGCTACAACTTTGATATGGAGAACACTAATAGCACATTAGTGTGCATACCGATAGCTCTTGTAATCTGTCTGTCTACCAGTATAACTCTCCCTAGGATTGCATAATCTGAAGCAGCATCGTTAATTTTATCTCTCATTGAAAGATACACGTAAGTCAATGGGAATCCGGAATTTGGTGAAATATTTATGGCCACTTACTGTATATAGTTTAAAAGGTAGACCCTGCTAATCCCGGGATTCAAACCTATAAAGTCTGAAGCAAGAAGCAGTTGCTCGTATCCCTACACCACTGTCTCCTAAGTACTACTACCACAAGTACCTTGCTTACAAAACAAATTTGTAGTATATAACTTTGAAAGCATCATTTTTAAAAAAGGATTATCCACATAATTCAAGGGATTAATCCCTACATTACCTTTCACAACTATAGTCGTTTTGTGGCCAGTGTAGATCATGATCGGACTGCATGAAACATGCAGTCTGATCTCTGATCAAATCTGTCAGCTTTGCTTAACTCTGTACCCACACAATCCCGAGCTTTAGGGACCCCGAGGGAGAGGCCTTTTAAAAACATAGTGGGAAAAGGAGAAAAAGCTGGTAACCAGCATTTTCTCCTTTTTCAACAATGTTTTCTGCCCTTTATTAAAAAAATCCAATAGTTGAGCCTCATTTAAATTGTCTTCTGCAAGCGCTTTCAATTTGGACAGGTCTACAATATTTGTCGTGTGATAAAAAGTTAAACACTATCAAAAGCAACCATCAAATTGCAATTAACTGGGTCTTATTCCATGTCAGAATACGTTTGTCTGGTTGATTCGGTGCTCCAAGGGTTAAAATCTAAATTCATTAAGAATATTGTTGGGAAAGAAAAAAATGCTACTTACAAGCAATTCTCCTATTCCTAATTCTTTATAGTAGGTGTACTGCAAGACGTATGAAAGTTGTTCATAGGACCCACTGCAAGACCACCAAAGGTGTCTGTAGGAGGAGATGCGTTGAATTGTAACGGATGACAAATTTTTAGACTTATAAACCTTGAAGCATTAGCAGACAACAAATTGAATCTGATTGGTTCAAATGAAGGAAACAGTCTTTGAAAGGACAGAAAGCGTTGACGGAAAAGGAGACCGTGTTGGTTACCAGCATTTTTTCTTTTCTTATAATGCTTTCAAGTCTTCTTCAAAGAGAAGGTAAAACACAGAATTTTTTTTTAGTAAAGGGTTAAGACATTCAAATTATTTTGACAGACTTCCAGGCAGATGCAGCATACAGACGATGTAGGCTTTCCGGTGTTCAGCCAGAAAAATGCTATCTGACATATGCCAAAAGTTGTGTAAAAGCAAAAAATATAGTGACTAAAATTATTCGCCTTGACATACACCACACTAAAGTACTTTTACAAAAATACCCCAAGCTAAAAGTGTTACAACTCATGCGAGACCCAAGAGGCATTGTCAACTGTCGATTAAACCATACCTCCTGGTACCCAGTTTTTGATAAACCGGATGCGAGGAAACGGATAGAGGATAACGTCAAAATTTTATGCAGCAAAATGAGGAGTGATATGGAGGGTGCTAGAAAACTTGCAAGACAGTTTCCAGACAGAGTTCGGATAATTCAATATGAGGACATAGTAAGAGCACAAGAAAAACAAGATGCTCTGTACAGATATATTGGTGCAGCTATTTTAAAAGGAAACATTCACCTTCCATATCTGGCTGGTAAAATTCAAAGGTCAGGCCAATACTCTTTCAGAGATCAGTTGAGTCAAAGTTCTCTAGACATAGTGCAGGAGCACTGTTCTGATATCATAGAAATGCTTGGTCTACGGGTGTTTAGTAGTTATGATGAAATGAGAAATACGAATATACAGGTTGAAATGAGGAGAGAATTTCCATTTTCAGTCTAATGTAACATCATTTCAGTGTGATACTATTTCCCAACTGATTGATCTGTCATTAGCTCCACAGTTTATCAAAACAAAGACAAGAATTGCTGTTTACAATTTTTCAGAATCATGTCAATTGTAGTCTTTAATTCAACTTAATAAATACATATTTCAAGGTTAACCCTTCAAAGGGGCCTCTTTAGGTTCTTTCTATAAATCAGAATTTTTTGTAAAACACTACAATTTTTAATACACTGTAAACTACGGGGTTTGTATGGGAATATTAGATGGGTGGAATGAATTCTTTTGGTAGAGATGCTGGAACTTGTGAGGGAAACTATGCCAAAAGTACAAGCCCAACAGAATGTATTCCTATATAAATCCAATTACCTTTTTATAATGTATTGACCCATTACCACACAACAAAAATGTAATCTTAACCATATCCAAATTTGAAGTATATGCAGATGAAAATTGTAATGTGGCTAAAATAATGGATTTTGTCTTATATAGTATACACAACTATAAAAATGTATAGTGGGAAATGGAAAAAAATGCTGGTTACCACAAGTTTTTCAAAAGCTATCTTTCTCAGGGTTGTTAAAAGTTGGGATTGTGTGGTGATGGAAAAAATGTTGAGTTTGTGTTGGAGAAATGTATTATCATACTTTCCTGTTCATTTTAATAGCAACAAGATATATGTTGTGACTTATCATCTATTCGTGAAACTTTTTATACAAGCAAATGACTGGTATGTTGACAAGTCAGATGGCAACCACACATGATTTTTCTCGCCAGAAATTTTCGATAAAGTGTTGTATTGGAGATATTTTATTGTTTTAAGGTATTACCACCCTAACGCTTCTAGTGCAAAATGGAATAATATTTCTTATTAGTTGATAAATAAGGATTTATACTGATATAATATTTTTGCACATTTCTAACCGACCAGAAGTTCCTTTGATGTCTATCTTGGAATTATTTGTTGATACTTTTGTTAGTTTCTTGGAAAGGGAGGTAATTATTATCTCTCTTTGTAATGAGAATATAGTGGTTTTAGATTTATAAATGATAATTCTAAGAAGGAAAAAAAAGGAA
Organism: Hippopus hippopus; assembly: GCA_946811185.2. Classification (NCBI taxonomy): domain Eukaryota; kingdom Metazoa; phylum Mollusca; class Bivalvia; order Cardiida; family Cardiidae; genus Hippopus; species Hippopus hippopus. The sequence goes on along the minus strand of OX328102.1, from coordinate 6,488,436 downwards.
AAAGTGGCTTGGTTAAAATAGTACAATAATACTTATTTTTAATCATAGCAAATTTTGTAGGATAATATTATAGCTGAAATAGCTGTTTTCCATTAGGAAGGTACTACAGTTAGTTGGGTAGTTCCGAATCATGGGTAGTTCGGAATCAAATAATTAAATACATGTTTAAAACGCTTTTCAGTGTTAACTAATGTGCATAAAAATTCTTGCTTTCAATTCTTTAACATATTTCCTTCGCTTGGTACAAATTTTGGTCAAATCTGATGAAGCTGTCAATTTTTGTGCATTTAGGAAATAGTTTACATGACAGCAATTTTATTGTATACCGGTTATGCAAATGTTCCGCGGGAAGAAAAATCACCAAACGACGAACTCAAATGAGGTAAAATAACGGGGTTTTTCGATAATCCCATTTCCTTGTTTCTCTACTGAGCAAAAAAAAAAAAATGGGTTTGCATGTATCAACGCATATTTATCAGAAATACTTGCGTTGATCCACGTGCGTACGTGTGGGGTAATTCCGAATCAGCTGTGTCGATTGTGGGGGTTGTCTCAATAGGTATCAGGAGTCATATGCCTTGGAGAACCTGTGCCCTGGTAAACCGGTAAACTCGTAATACCATAATTTCAAGGGTACGAGGTCTCTAGAAAACTCGAAGCCCATCTATATGATTCAATAGCGATATATATTTCTGCTTATCTTATTTTCGATTTTGTTTACTCAGTCTTAATATGCATTGCTTGTTTTATAATGTTAGACCATACTTCTGTAACGCTATAAAAATGAGAACTAGATCTATCTGAGTTTTTACTTAAGCCGTAAATAGTTAAGAATAGAGGAAACATTGTACCGCGTATGTGTGCTATCTTGTGATATTTATGTTGTGTTTTGAATAGATAATTTGTGATACAACTATTGCCTTTGTTCTCAAATAAAATGATATACATGCACAACACTGTTTGGTCATTCCCTTAATATATTCGGCTTCAGCATATACTACCTCTTTCTGTTATCTTACCTTGGAGTGATGTAACTGTGTATAGGGTGTGATAGAAAGAGTTAATCACCATCTTTAATTGATGTAAATTGCCACTTCATCTTGTATCGATAAAAACGATTAAAAAATCTGTCATAATTTGATTACATTAGGATTTTGGCACCTTTTAAAAATTCATATTTGGGGGTCAAAGGTGATCACTACACTACATAAATTGAATAATCAGTAGGGGAAAAGCACTTACACTTGTAATTTGCCATGGCCATTTGTTTTCTTATGCTATACGTCATAAAACTGTATGACGATGTCCTGACAACAGGTCTTTGTGTCTGGGAACAACGTTATACATAAAGTCTTGAAATAGAACCATTTTTAACTTTTACACAATATATACTTTATTTAAAGCATTTACACAATGCTCGACACGAATAAAACTTAAATTTATAAAGCTCTGCAAAAGTATGAAGATATTGATCCGCTGTTCTAAAGTGTTTAAAACTATGGCAATAGGATTTCAAAAATAAAATTTTGCATCGTAAAACATGGTGCAGAAAATTAAATTTTGGACAAGTCTTTTTTACTACTCTTATTATTTTCATTAAGTCTAACTTCGTTGAAACTTAAACAAATCTAGACTGGTGTATCTCTTTGTTATTGTGACAGCCAAAATCCATTCTTAGACGACCCCTATATGCAAGTTGTTCAGTGATTCGGAATACCCTCACTTGATTCGCAACTACCCTAATGTATGTACTCTGTAGAATGGGAATATATTGTCAAAATTTGAACCAATGCAAACAATTTATATTTTTTAAACCTTCTTTATCAGCAGACCTTCTTAGGGAATGGTGTTTAGCCCGGCCTGATTTTTAAACGAAAGTATAGAATCATATGTTTCGTTAGTGATTAGGAACTACCCAACTGAGTGTACCTTAACAAATATGGAAAACTCACAATTTTGTTAAGTAATTTTTACCCTCATGTAGGTTCAAAATCGCTTCCATAGCAAGCACACATGATTTCCCTCACTTAAAATTTTCAATAAAGTGTCGTATTAAAGATATTTTGTTTATCATTTGGCAAAAAGTTTTCTTGAAAAGTCACATTCTTGTTATTTATTTTCTACCCTCATGTAGGTTCAAATGTGCTTTAGATTATTTTTCTGTTGACTTGCCTGAAGAGAGAGAGATAGAGAGAGAGAGAGAGCAAAAGAGAGAGGGAGAGAGCGAGCTAGCTAGCTGGTTTGCATGATTATAGGATGGAAAGTACCAGGAAAAAATAGAATCACGATGAAAAGTATCAGAAAAAACATATCAGGAAAAAAGTATCAGTTGCCAAAAAGGGGCTAAGTAAATATGGTATTGTCTACTTCATTTAACCCGATCCTGACCTTTATGCTGAATATATAAGTAGGAATATAAATAGAACTGCCGACTATTATTCGGAAAGTTATTTATACACGGGAAGTACTTATATACACAGGAAAGCAATTTCATTCACTCAAAGCGTACAAAATATTTCCGTGACCATTCGGGACATATGCCGAAGGCAGCCTAGTGCGATGCCGAGGGTTAAAATAGAATTTTAATTTATGTAAATGATGTTGACCTGGGTCCGGTTAAATGAAGTAAGTAATATATGATGTAAAAATTCAGTTGATAGGTTATATTGACTTTGTTTTGAAAAAATGTGATATTTGTACATCTTTTCGTTTTACTTTTTCTGGCCTGAGACTGGGAAGAAATGTGATAACACTCATGCTTGATTGCTGATACCTGCAAGAGTTTTGTTAATAACAATAGTTTTTTTTTTTGTTTTTTTTTTGAAATTGTGTTTATTTATTTGTGTAATTTTTGTAATTAGCAATCTGTATAGTCCTAACTGAGTTCTAATTTTCACTTTAATTCAGTCATTGATTTTGTCTAACTGTTAACAATATGCTGTGTTTAATCATCAGTTCATTTCATTTCTGATTGATCTTTGACTTTACTTACAGTATTCACAGTTTGTGAGTTTTTGTAAGTTATTTGTTTACCAATTTATTTAATCTCTTTAAATAGTGTCTAAAATTGTAATTGGTTGAGCTTGATAAATAGTTTAATGACAGATACAAGTCAAGTCAGATCCTTTATTTAGTGAAAAATATTGTTTATAATGTTTTATTGCCTTGTGCAATGGCAGAAAATGAATGCATATTGTGTAATATCATTACCGAGAAAAGTATGATCAACAGATAAAAAAAGAGATGATATTCAAATCAGTACAATTATACGTTTAAAATAAATAGTATTTTCAGTATGAGGTCTGACGGAGATCAAAAGCAATAAAACAAATTTATCCAGTTTGTTAAGCAGTACCGTCGATGTACTGGTTAGCCAGCGAATATTTTTTGTAGGCCATCTACGGTAATAATTTGGTAATATTTCTGATCTTAGTTGTCGATAAAACGGACAAATAAAGCAAAGTGGTACTCGTCCTCAACGACATTCATATTACATTTTGTACATACTCTTTCGTTGCATTAATACCATAACAATGTCCAACCTTGTCAATTTGTGACCAGAGTATCTCAATTTACAAAGTGCCTGTCTTCGCTTTGAATTTGAAATACAGGCTAACTAATGTTCAAATGAGAAATTCTTTTTAAAAAGCAAATAAGAATCAAGTTTGCTGGACGCTTGGATTTCATCAAAATGCTGTAAATATTGATCATAATATTCGCTATGCCACAGCAGATATATGAGCATTCCTTACATCAGAGCTACGCCACAAGTATTGAAAACCAAGGTTACACAATAATTGCTTCATATTACCGGCCCATGTTTTATAGAAATTTGTATCATTATCATTAGTACATCCAAACAAAATCTTAAACATTAAGCTGTCTTGAGACTGGGTAACTTTAAACCAATAACTTTACGCATAATGTATAAAGGAAAACGGCCCAACTCTCCATTAATCGTCGAAGTTGAAAGGCAACGGTTCAGCCGGAGAATGTTTCTCATGAATTTTAAATATACTTTTTCTACGTCAGGTGACTTATGAAAACCCCACACCTCAGAACCATAAAACAATATCACAGCTTCAAACAACTTAAGACTATCCCTGATATCAAAGTCTACTTTTTAAAAAGAGCATACAAAGACCAAAATTCTCTATTGGCTTGTTCTGATAAAGATTTTTGTGCTTGGTAAAAACTTCCATTGCATAATAAGGTTACACCCAAGTAGGAAAATTTGGAAATTTAGAACAGATTTTTGCACATCTGTAAACTATAAAAGTCTTTAAATGCCAGCGATAATGCGCTCGTTAAATCTTCAACAGGGACCTTGTAAGACAGTTCCCCGACAAGACAGTCACTAGACAGGAGTTTTCGAGACAGCTCCTCGACACCTTTCTTCTATGTCAAATGATATGAGTAGGACTAGTTAATGAAGAATTTTACGAACAAGTGCGTTTTGTTTTAGACTGAAACGTTTGTATAGATGTGATTTACAGGTACAATTGGTCATCGTTAGATTGTCAGTAATTTTCAATGAATGCCCTTTAAAAGATACTGTAAAATTTCACAACTCAGCTTGTTTGACGGGACAGTTTGGCGATCTTTCGTCGCCAAATACCAAACACTATCGATTCACACTACTTTTTCCCCAATGGTACATACATGTAGACTAAAATACATGTGTAAAAACAGGGGGATTATAATGCACAAGGTGTACAAGGTGCACGGAAAAATATTTAACTCAGATAAGTACCCCCTCTCTCTCTTTCTCTCTGTCTCTATCTCTAATGCACTTCTAAAACATACGAAGAAATACAAAAGTAAAATACAAATTATCTAATAAATTGAAAGGAATAACTCCAAGTACTCCCGAAACACGTTGTTCTATTAACTTTCATCTGGCGTACAGTCTTTTAAAAGGTTTCTTATTTTCATGATAATCGTGAATCATCGTGAATTCACCCATGAGGAAATAAGTACCAGTCAATGTATATCGAATTTTCATCACAAGGTACAAATAATCTGATTACAATCTACATAAATTAGCATTAAAAAAAAAAAAAATGTCTAAATATTAATAATCATAATTATCAGTAACAGCTTACTTGACTCAGTCGAAAAAAGACCTGATGTAGGGGAACTGTCTTCATAGACTATGAGCCAGCAGGGTGTTTACTCCCCTCCTCCCCCCCTACGGGGGAATTTTCAGGACTATGATTTTCTTGAGCCCCAAGGTCTCCTGAGCACATCCCCAAAGTCTGCCACCTGGCGAATGGGGCTTTAAGAAGTTATACAGGTCCAAGGTCATCAAGTGCACCTCTAACCCTAACCCTATCAGTTGATCCTCAATTGACAGTTTTTGGAAATTTTATACCATGTGAAAGTCCCAAATGATCTCAGGTAATGTAATAAGCTTATATTTAGGTAATTCTATGCATTTCTAACAAAATAAAAGAACATTTAATGCAAATCAAAGCACCGACAGCACTATTTTTTTATGATTCAAGCTTCCAAAAAATCATAATCTGAGAAACTAAAGGGATATTTTTCAGATAAAGCACATTTTCTTGATCACAAATGCCTTGAATGCATCCTAGAAGCAACCTAAATGGCATTTTCAGATTTATTGTACATCGATTTGTCATATCCATGGATAAAATGGAAGCACTTATAACCAAAGTTCATTAATATACTTTTTTTTGTTAATTTTTTTATATTATTTGCTGAGAATTCAACAACTATCTGGTTCAATTCTTAATTTTAGAAAAAATAAAATCGAAAATTTATTGCTATGCTTATTTTCATGTTCTTAATAATTATATTCATTACAGTAAACAGTAACTTTTAGTGTAAATCAAAGTACTGAAGTTACTGATACAGTGTGTACTATTTAATTATTGAATCTAAAAAACGGACAAAAAAGTTTAAAAGTAAAATATATCTTGATCATATTTACTTAGAAGACATTGCATATGCTATGTACAGTGTCTTATCTTGTCATTTTATCAATTTGGTTGTCTCATACAATTATATCAAAGTACTAAAATGTGAACTTGACATGACAAAGTAGTAAAGGTATGACCTACAGCCATATCCACCTTTTTAGTTAAATACATAGGCATGAATTTAAGCTTTTCATCGCTATAGGCGAAAATAGAGGCCTTTTGCACAGAACATGTAGTCTGATCCTAAATCTCTGTCGTCCGCTCGTTTAGTCAAGCCTAATATGATAAAGCTCTTTCTGAGTTTCAGTGGAGTCTTTTTCCTAGCATCGAAAGAAGTGGTCATTCAATATTTGGCGCCGAAAGAGTTAAATGCCCAAAATCAGAGATATATTATTCCTACTTAACCTTGTGCTACTTTTTACACACATCTATTAAGTAATCAGGTGATTTACTAGCAATGTGAGTTACCAAGATGAAATGGATTCCTCATTTGGATTTGATATTTCAACAGGGCAGATGCACCTGTTATATCACATTGTTGGTCAGTATTCATTTACAGAGGACTATAGTGTTGTAGTGAATAAGAGTTCATTCATGCTTGTATTTGCTCAGTAAAAACTTCAACATCATTATTCTCATGCTTATCAGCCATATTTGCGGCTTTATGTTTTTGTTATGAAAACTGTGCTTGTTGCTGTTGTTGTTATTACCTGTTCAGAATTATGTCAGGTTAACTTTTTGGCATTAATAAACAAGGAAATAATATGAAGCATCGTGTCATGACTATAAAAGAAGGCTTACAATTAATGTTGGAAATGAGATGAATTGGGTTTGATATAATATGCTTAAATCTTAAACTATGCAATGAAGAGCCCTGTTTTTTTTTTGTTTTTTTTTTTCCTATTCTTTTATCTAGTTTGTTTCCCATTTAAGTTAACTTTGAAATGAAGGTCATTTTGTGTGTTACCATGTACTGTTAATTTTCTTGTCATTAACACATTTTTTGGTGTAAAAGTCATTCAAATTATCATCATTCACATGGCAATCCTTTTATTGCTTGTTACTTATTGCTTATAACCTTGTTCTTACATATGTATAACTTCCTGCTTTCTGCTTGCATAGCTTCAAGGCTATGTCTTCTTTTACTCAATTACACTGTATTTTAGTGATTTATAATGTGTAAATTCAAAACTTGCTTTTTTTAGTTTCTGTTTGATATTGTACACATTTAACAGAAACAGAATTTTTTTTTTTTTTTGGTATTTCAGCTGGTCAGTTATCATTTACCTTGTTTGATAGATGATTGGTGACTCTGCTTATTTCTGCTATGACTAAAAGGCATGTTCTTACGAACAAGGTCCATAACAAAGAAATAAATGAACAAATGCATGGCAGAAATACAGGGACCGGGCAGGATTCGAACCTAGAACGCCCGGAAGAAAGGCCAACACCATAACCACTGAGCTAAAGAGAATTCTCCCTAACGCAGTTGTTAGGTGTTGTATTGAAATCGGGATGAAGCCATGCATGAAGGAGTGGTCTCCTGTAACACACCCCCTCTTAAAGTCATCATTTATTGATGACTCGAAGCCTTATTAGGCAGAGAGTCCGTTTTTGGACAACAAATGGGATTAATGGCTCAATGGCCAATCCCGGACGAGCCCCCATCTTACGAACAAAGTCCGTAACAAAGAAACAAATGAACAAATGCATGGCAGAAATACAGGGCCGGGCAGGATTCGAACCTAGAACGCCCTGACGAAAGGCTAACACCATAACCACTGAGCTAAAGGGAATTCTCCCTAACACAGTTATTAGGTCTTGTATTTAAATCGGGATGAAGCCATGCATGAAGGAGTGGTCTCCCGTAACAATGTGCATGAGTTTTCTTTTTCTCTCTTTCTATCAAACATGCATATGAAGGTACCTGACATTTCAAAAAGAAAATGCCTGCTGCAATATTCTTAGACTATGCTTAGCTCCACTTCATCCAATATCAGCACAATTGTATTATTGTGCATGAGCAGATGATCATTTTTTTTTTTTTGCATTTGGTATCACGATCATGGGCTTATTGTTATTTCCAGGATATTGTTTCCCATATTCAAAATGATAGATTTCATTTTACTGTGCTATTCCATTTAAGCGATGCACCAATAATTGCCCATCCGTAGGAAGAAATGATCAGTGATCTAATGGGGAGAGTTTCTTCTTTTCTGACCTGATTTCTCATTTGCAAAATCTATGCTGTGAAGAGAAGTCTTTGTAGTTCAACACAAGTAAATCCTGTTTTGCAAAATGCTATCTAGGAAACATGTAGAGAATAACAAACCCAGAGTGTTTTAAAAATGGTTCTATGCAAGCCCTCTTTGCGTACATTTTAATGTTTTTTAACTGTGGTAAAATGTCATATTCTGAACAGAACAGAAACTTTATTGAATTTTCACAATGTTTACTGGGTACTTCCCCATGTCATAGACATGCAATACGTGCATAAAATAATATAGAATATAAATCATAACAATGATTTAGTTAACACAATGAAATACAGTCTAACCAAGCGATGAGGAAGATAATAACAATGTTGATTTCATGAATGTGGTCCATGGGTGATAGTGGATAGCATTTCATATAGCATGGAATGATCTGTTGTAAACATCATTGTTATCATTTTAATGACAGGCAACTTCATATTAGTCTTGAACTTTGTGAAGGGCCACCATTAAGAAAAAGATCTAAACAACTTTATTCACTGGGTTTAATACAATGCCAATCGATGTGGCAAATTGCTGTAGATAATAAAAGTGATAAATACAACCCTGACGTCAATGAGTTCTCCTGGGTCAACAGGAAGGAATATCTTTAGTTCCAGCAAATCTCAGAAGATTTTAAAAAAGCTCAACATTTGTCACCTTTAATACCCTAATTGCCTTTGCTGACACAGCTTATAGATAGGATAAATTATAATGATAAGGCATAATATTTGTCATGGAATCTATTCTATGTCACTAAGATCATAATTGATGATTTTGTATGCTATGGATAAGTTTTTGGGTACTAGCCATTTTACGCTCACAAACATGGCCAAGAACATTTCTCTCAGTACTTTGATTTAAACAAAATTGCTTCTATTTCTGAAAAACAAATGTTTTGACTATAGATATGAATGTATAAACCCATCTTAACTTGTTTCTGACATATTAAATGTAGAGAATGAAATGAAAATTTAACCTGAACTGCTATTCATTGATATTTCGTATTCAGCAGTGCACATGATGACTTTTGACCTCTGTAACTCGTAAATGCCCCGCTCGTCAGGTGGCAGACTTTGACAAAGTGCTCAGGAGACCTTCGGGTTTCAGAAAATAATAGTGCCGAAAATTCCCCTGGGGGTGGGGAGGGGCCTATTGGTTGCTGAAGGTCAATCAAATCTGTCGCGGAACTTTCCCGAAAACTAGTGTCTTGGAACTATCTTGTCGGGGAACTGTCTTAATACCCTTCAACACAGTCTTTATCTGGACGATTTAGGAAACACTGAGGAAGAACAAGACTTAAAGAATCTTGCCCATTTCTTTCGAAAATCTGACATAAGATCTACATCTACATCTGAAAAAATTATGCGCTTTTAACGTGTCGAATTTATCCGACGTTTCAATATTTCATCGGGTAAATTCGACACTCTATCTGAAGGTCAAAGTAAAAAACGGAGACGCTTTATTTCTTAAAAAAAAAAAAACATTAAGATATATCCTTTTCTTACATTCACTTGAAATAAACATTGCCAAAACCACTTCGGGAATTTCTTTTTTTCATATCTTTGTTTGGATCCGCTATCCTACCAATATCTGTAACGGACATTTTTTCCAAAAAAAAAAAAAAAAAAAGACGGTCCTCTTCTTTAACGAATGTATGGAGTAAAGGGAAGAGAGCCTGTTACACATCGACAATAGTAAGTGACGTCACGCATGCACATGGTGTATTGTTTACCTTAGCAGAATGTTAAAATATTGATTCGCGTGCCGTATTTTGTAAATGATAAACAAGACTTTTGAGTTTAAACGACTGTCGGAATTACCCTACGTTCCTCTATTTCAACTTTCTGAGAAAAGCAGGGCCAGCATTAATCATATTTCCGTGATTAAAGGTATATTAATCTTTCCTAGTTTCTTTTTTTTTTTCTGTCCCAATATTTGATTATCTCGAATAATGGATTTAAACTCATTTCTAATTTTGGCCGATTATAATAGAAACTAATTAAGCATCTACCACAAACTGTTAGAAGTACAGTAATGGACAAGCATCTACCTTTTCAACTTTCATGTACTTTAGCTGCTTTTGCTGGGAGTGTAGATTATGATTACACTTCACCATTTGCCGCCAAGGATCTACATTGTCTGCTAATTTGTAACAAAGCAACCATGAAATAATTATATTAATCTAGTCAAAAATGTTTGTTTCATTCATTCATTCATTCAGTGCTCAAGGGGTAAACCTAAATTTGCTTTTGCCAACAGTGTAGATTAAGATTAGACCCTAAAAAAACTAGCAATCTGAGTAGCTTTTGCCAACAATAAAAATCTTCAAAGAACATTTGGTCTAGGTTGTATTTGCCAACAATTTGAATCAAGATAAAATTTTAAAGAATGTGCAGTCTAGATTTTCCTTGCCAACAATATTGATCAAAAAAGGACTTCAAAGAAGATGCAGTCTGTGGTTTTTTTTGCCAACAAAATGGATCAAGACAGGACTCCAACAATGATGCAGTCGGGTTTGCTTTTGCCAGCAAAATGGATCATGACAGGACTCCAAAGAATTTGCTTCGAGGTTGCTATTGCCCTCAATATAAGTCAAGATATGATTCTGAAGAAAAAGCACTCTTGATTAATTTGCCAACAACAGGTCAAGATAATATTCCATAGAACATGCAGTCTGGGTTTATATTGCCAACGTTAGGTCCATAGAACATGCAGCCTGGTTTGCTTATGCCAACAATATCAATCAAGATAATACTCAATAGAAAGTTCAGTCAGGTTTGCTTTTACCAACAATATGGATCAAGATAAGAGTAGATATAAAGAGAGAGTTCTGGGATTTAACCATCCCTACATCCATCTAAATCTACCAACCATCCCCCTCCTCAAATCCAAATCCACCCACCTCCCTGGCTAAATCTAAAATCCGACCCTCTCTCTGATTAAATCAAAATCCGACCCTCTCTCTGATTAAATTAATGTTTAACCACCTCCCTGGCTAACTCTCAAAACCAACCATCCCCCTGCTTAAATCCAATTTAGGTCAAAGGTCAAGATTTAGGTCAAGATTTAGGTCAAAGGTCATCATAAACTAGGTCAAGGTCAACAAAAAACTAGGACGCTCCTCTAAAAAACTAGGACACTCCTCCTCTCACACCCACCCATCCCCCTCCTCAAACTACGCCCTAACGATCTGTATTTTTAGCCCATATAGCTATATGAGCTAAATTCCCAATCTTTGATAAATCTAACCGCAACCACGTCTATGGTTATGCCGCTAAACAACATCCCAGTTAACACGTCTCATATTTTCGCTCATATAGCTATATGAGCGAAATTACAGCATTTTTTACTCTGTCATGTGATATATATTCTGCCCTATATGTAGTAAATTTTCTAAGATCTGCGTCTTTATCTTAGTGTGTCCCCAAGCTAATGTATCGATGTTGTTCCCAAGGATATAGCGTTTATCATCGTTTCCGCTCAAGGCGACTTTATAGACTTATATCTTTTGTATGGGACTTAAGAAAAAATTAATTAAGTTAAATAAAAAAAATCTTATATATAAAAAATGAGTGCAGATATGAATTATATCAAAAGTGGAGAACTTCGTAAAGAGGACCTTTCTATAGATTACGCAGATAAATATAAAAGCAAAGAGTATGCTTTTGTTAAGATTCCAATAAAGTACAGATACCCTAATAATAAAAATGGTTCGTTGTTTATACGTACCCCTGTTTTGTTTCCATATGGTGTTAATGCAGGATTTGGAAATAACACAGAAGGAAAAGATCTAAAAGATTACTCCTTATCTTTACTATGTTATAACGGTGAAAAGCCTATGAAAAAGGAAAGAGCTTTTAAAGAAGATCTGGAAAAACTAACAGATTTCTTTCGAGAGCATGGAATGGACAAAGAACTAAGAGAAGATAAGATTAAAAATTTAGACGCAATTAATATTTTAAGATATAATGAGGATGGATCGGCTATGTTATACCCGAAACTTTACGAAAACAAACAACATAAGACCTGCTTTTACGATGAAAACAACAAAGTAGTAGACCCTCTTTTATATAAGAAAATTGCCTGTAAGTTGTTTTGTATTTTAAAAGTAGAAGGAATATTTAAAAATAAAAACATCGAAACAATTAAGATTAAAGTTATGTCAGTAAAAATAATGGAGAAGAATGTAAAATTACCTGGAAAGGAAAAGGAAATTTTACCTAATATCTTAGATGAATGCCCAAGTTCTGACGAGGATGAGGAATAAGTATTTTAAATATTTAACTTCAACACAGAAGTTAAATATTCAATGTGAAATTAAATAAATGAAAAAATAATAATAATAAAAATAATCATGAGTGTTAAAACAAGAAAATATATCTTTGGTGATAAATTAAACGATATGTTAAAAAATAAACTTATTTACACTCCCACCTCTGAAAAGGTTTCAACTCTTTGGGATTATAGAAAATATATATGCTTTGATAAGGCAACAAATGAAAATCATGTTGAATTACTCAAGAACTTAAAGCCTACTTTCTACTATGAATGTAGTAAAGCAATGAAAGATCGCAGCTTTATTAAGTACATGGTTTGGTTAAAAACAGAAGACGATTATCATTGGGTTATTAAAGGTTCTAATATATACGGTATTTATATTAACTTTTTAAGAAATTTTGACAGACTAGTTTTTTATGAAGACTTTTTACCCAATGGAACAGGAGAAGAGGAAACCTTTTCACCAGTTTTAACAATTTCTGGTGGAAATAATGCTCGGAAATGTTTTTGTAATGGCGACCAATGTTCTACATGCATTGAAGCTTTGATTCCATTCTTCGGATACAGACTTATAGAATCAGCTAGATGTAGCGAATATAGACTTGATATTTTATTCGAAATACAATATACTCCACAAATAAAAGTTTTTAACAAAAAAAGAACATTTAAATCAGAAAAATGCCTCATATGTTGGGAAAAAGATTCTGAGATATTATTTTGTAATTGTGGTCATATATCTATTTGCGATGACTGCGACACAATATCCAATTTTAATAAATGTCCTCTTTGTAAGGTTAAAACAGATATCAAACGTAAAATATAACTTTTATAAACAAAGTTATATTTTTTACAAGTCTAATTCTATCAAAATAGATATGTAAGCGTGTGTTACATCACGGTTGGTTGATCTTGACATAAAGTTTATGATGTCGCATTGTTTTACCTCCAACGCCCTTGGGAAAACCGTACAACTACAAATTTCGTCTGCCTTTTTAATAATAGAGTAATCAACCTGTTCTATTCCATTTACCGTAATATTAACTTTTACCTCTTCTGGTGTGTTAGGATCCTTTTTAACAATCGTTAAACTTCCTCTTATAATTCTACCTGACGCACTCATGCAGTAACCCCCTAAGCCATGTTTGCGACCTGAATTACCATTACCGGATGAAAACTCATAATTACCATCTCCAATTGGTCCTTGTTCTTCAGCCCACACAGTTATAATGGGTTTAGGGCCTATGAGAGAAGGAAGGGAGACTTTTTTATCCACATAGGATTTTGTCGCTGAATCTCTCTCTTCTACCGGGGCTGCCGCGTTTTTTATAGAAAAACCTTGAAGATCTATGTCAGCCACCACCGTGAAACTTCCATTTGGATTTTTTACAATAGCTTCACCGTTATCAACGTAATTTTTATTAGCAGCGGCATCACGGGATGTAGGATTTGGTAATCCAGTAATCGAGTGATCATTCATATCTATTCCACCAGCCACTGAAAAAGATCCATCTTGTTTTTTTGTTAAAGCTTTTTCACCCGCGGTAGCCGCCTCAACAACAGTATCTACATAAAACTTATTTGCAGTTTGATTGTGTTCTAAAGGGCTTCCAACATTGTTAATTCTTCGTCCTCCCATAGAAACGTCAGAAACTGCCATATACCCACCAGCTCCATAAATGAAGGCTCTATTGGCAGAATCTACATATCTTTTAGTCGCAGCATCTTGTGCATCTGCGGGATCAAAAAGATTAGTTAAAGTATACTCCCGCATATCTATATTTGCAATAGCGGAAAAAGTGCCTTCTTGGTTCTCTACTATTGCTTTTACCGCTTCTATCCACATATTTTTTAGTAGCAGCTTCGTTCGGTTCTGTAGGCTCCTCAACATTTCTTATTTTATTTAAACCCATATTTATAAATCCAAGAGCTTGGTATCCACCCTTTTCTTTTAATAACCCCCCAGAATTTTCATCAACGTAATGTTTTGTAGCAATGTCTTGAGGATTTACCGGATTACTAACCCTTGTTAAAGTATTACCATTCATGTCTATAGAACCAGTAACAACAGTTGTTCCATCTTTACGCAAAAAAAATATTATTTATGTAAGCGAGTGACACACCATCACCGCTTGTTTTATCATCTTTCATTCGTCCAAATTTATCAACCGGCATTTTTTATTATTAAAAAAGTTTATTTATCACTGTCTGAAACTTTTTACCCGAGCCTAACTCTTTTAGAATGTACAAACATAAATGACCGCAAAATACTTGTCCAGCTTGTATTTGATCAGTATTATAGTGTATAGGGCTTTTTAAGTACTCTTGAATTTCAATAGGTGGTTGTATGCCATAACTATCAAAATAAATTTTAGTTTTACCGTTTTTATACCAAGCAACCCAATGTGTACCAGGTCCACCACCTTTATCAAAGTTTACTATACCACATTCTTTTTTATTTGGTTTTCTTGGTAATGTATCTAACAAAAAGAAGGAATCTCTAATCTTTTTACCGCATCTTCTAATTCAAAATTATTCAATGGTTTATTTGGTAAAATTATGTTTTCAATCGAAATATTTAACATTTTTTTATAGTTAAATATTTCTAATGTCTTTATTGTCAATCCATGAATTAAATTCATCAGAATAACCTTTCCACTTTACAAGAGATTTCTTTTTTCCTTTTTTAATAACCTTTTCTATCCTATACAGCTCTTGACTGGTTTTCTGTAGTTCAGGTTCATAAAAGGTACCCTGTATTTCTTCTCCATTAAGATCCTGAATTTTATATGTTACAGGCGATGTAAGTTTTACTTCAGAAACTGTAAAAACCTCCTCAGTCCATCTTGTTGTATAACCTTTCTCAAAAGTCTTTTTCTTTTTAGCTATCCTTACTTTGTCTCAAAGGGAAAACGTTGGCTTTATATCTTTTATTTCAAGATTATCAGGGTAAAGATTTCTCCAGACTTTGGTTTCATTTTCTTTTTTACTCGCATTTATCGGGGTCATCTTAATAGAAGAATGTCTCGTGTTATTATATTCTTTAACGAGATCTTGTAACACATCAATGTAGATGTTTGTAGAATGAGCAGAAAAATACTTCCACATTTTTTCTTTCATTGTTCTAATCCATCTCTCAATAACACTTGATTTTTCTTCATTCTCAGTGGAATACAATTCAACCAAGTCTTTTACATCTTTGTTATAAAACTCTTTACCCTTATCCACCCACATTTTTTCAGGTTTTCTTTCCTTAAAAATACTCTTCAATGCTATAGCAACAGATTTTCCTGTTTTATCTTTTAATGGCACTAACCATCCATATTTAGAAAAGATGTCAATGACAGCGAGAAGGTATTTTACACCGCGATTAAACTTAGAAAATGCTTGCATGTCTACTAAATCCGCAGCCCATATCTTATCTATACCGTTTACTATAACTCTCCTTTTCTTAAATTTTCTTCTTACAGGTTTATGTAATTCTTCCGCTAAATTTATTATGCTGAAATTTTTTTTTTAACTCCCATTCCAAATTTCATCTTTGTTCCAATGAGTTTACTTACTAAACCCCTTTCCATTTTTTCTCTAATCGTAGGATTGTAAATACCTTTTAACTCTGTTAACATATTTTCATCACACACTGCGTTTCTTGTGGCAGTGTCATTATGCTGAAGATAACAAACATCATGATGATAAGCAGCTTTATCAACATGGTTTATTGGTTTACTCCATTTTTTTTGGTGTTAAATCTGGATTGAGTCTTTTCTTTAATTTAGTGCCGGGGCCTTTGAAATTGTGTCCAGGGAGATGCATTTCAACAGGTAAATTATTTATAGCTTTATTTAGCAATGATCCACCCTTTGTCGTCTTAACAGTTTTAGTTATTCCACAAACTACACATTTTCCACGTTTCATATTCTTTCCATTTTTAGCAACAGCATAGTTTATGTCGCTTGTATCAGTATGTTTTTTACATTTAACACAATACATTTTTATATATAAAAATTAAAAAAGTTATATAAAATGGATGTCGTAAATTTATCATGGAATGAAGTAGTATCAAAGAGATTTAATCACTCTCTTTTACCAAAAAGTATCAGAGGAATAATTGTAGGGAAATCAGGATGTGGTAAAACTACTCTAATGTTAAACCTTTTACTTAGACCAGGCTGGCTTGACTATAATGATTTAACTGTTTTTGGAAAAAGCCTTTTTCAACCAGAATACCGAATACTAAAAAAGGCTTTTGAAGAAAAACTACCAGAAGAATGTATCTTAAGCTTGTTTAACATGCGTGATGAAATACAAGATTTAAATGTTTCTCCCACAGCTTTGGTTGAAGAATGGATTAAAACGATTAAACATAAATCGGATATAAATTGTAACTTTTTTGAAAATGCGAGTGATGTGCCTGATCCGAGAGACTTAAACTCAGAAAATAAAAATTTAATGATTTTTGATGATTTACTTTTAGAAAGGCAAAATAAATGTGAGTGTTACTACATTCGGGGAAGACATAGTAATGTTGACTGCTTTTACCTTTCACAAAATTATTTTAGACTGCCAAGGCAAACTATTAGAGAAAACGCTAATTTTATTTGTCTTTTCCGACAAGACCTAAAAAACATTAACCATATTTATAGTGATCATGTAGGCGATGGTATGCCAAAGGATGAATTTAGGGAATTTTGTAAAAGGGCATGGGAAAGACCACACGGCTTTGCTATCATTGATCTAACCAGTAAAAAAAATGATGGAAAGTATAGAAACGGCTTCGACATTTTTTACATACCTAAGTCAGCATAAAAAATATTATTTACTCAACTAAATAATATTTTTACTTTTTTATAAAATGGAAGATCTTTTAGAACAAATTGTAAAAAATACGGAACATAAAACATCATTTCAAATTATAGTAAGCGACACTAAAACACGTTTTAGAACAAGGTTTAATCCTCCAATTCAGTTGGAAAAGGATAAAAAATATGAAATAGCTTTAGTAAACCTTGAAACTTACTACTCTTTTCCAAATATTGATAAAACAAACAACATATTTGTTTATTCTCCAGACGATGTTGATTCATGGATTAAAATAAAAATACCTGAAGGAAGTTATGACCTTGTTGACATTAATGATACCATTCACCAGGAAATGCGAAAAAAGGGTCATTACGATGAAGTTAATGAAGAGTATTTTATCAACATTTCTGCAAACACCAATACTCTAAAGTCTGTTCTTACTCTAGAAGATGGTTATCAAGTAGATTTTAATCAACCTAACTCCATTGCTAAAGTATTAGGATTTACTCACGCTAAATATACACAAGGATTTCACGAGTCAGAGAATGTAGTAAACATTCTTAGTATAAACAGTTTGCTTGTTAACATAGATATTATTTCAGGAAGTATGTTAATGGTTCAACAAAAAACACTATTTACTCTTTTTTCCCAGATGTTGCACCTGGATATAAGATAATCGAGTCACCACTTAATTTAGTATACTTACCATTAACATTACATGAAATACATAGCTTAGAGGTAAATATTACAGACCAAGATGGTAATTTACTAAATCTTAGAGGTGAAAATTTAACAATTAGGTTTCATATTAGAGAAGCGAGATAAAATAAAAAAGAATTATATATATATAAATGTCGAGTTACACTACTGTTAAAGTTAATATATCAGAAGGACAAAAGCAAAAGCTTCAACATGCTGTTAAAGGTGGTTGTCCAGTAAGTATTCGTTTAGGTCATGAAGATTTACAAGGTAATGATGTTTTAGCATTAACCAATTCACAAGCAAAGAAAATGGCTAAAGCCTATGAGGGGGGTAAAGGTATAACTATTAAAATGTCTGCGAAACAACTTAAACATAATATGAAAATAGAGGGAGGTTTTCTTGAAATGTTGGCTGGGTTGGCTGCAAGTGCTTTACCGATGTTAGCAAAAACCGTTTTACCTGCGTTAGGTGTTGGTGCTCTGTCTGGATTAGCTCAAACAGGGGTACAAAAAGCATTGAGTTCAGGTCTTTATCTTAAAAAAGGAGGTTGTGTTTGTCAGGTGGAAACTGATGGAAAAGGGCTTTATTTAGGACCATACAAAGGTAAATGATTAGGGTCTGTTGGTGATGGTTTGTATTTAAAGCAAGGAGGAAAAATTTATGATGGAAAAGGACTTTTGCTTGGGCCTAATAGTCCATTTGCTAATATACCTATTTTAGGAGCTATCTTATAAAAATATTAATATAAAAAAATAATACATAATTAAAAAAATGATACGTAGAAATAGTGGTGATTTTCGAATTAATGAAAATATAAAAGAAGTAATATGGTTTCCGTTACAAAATTTGGAATATCCACCTAAAAATATAGCAGATAATATATGGGAAGTATATTCACAAAGTGAAATAATACTACAACCTGGAAAAAGTGTAAGATTACAACTTGGGCTTGGGTGTATTTTAAGAGGTTGTGGTACTTTTGCAAGTGTACTTAAAGATAATTTATCCTTAAAAGGTCTAATACACAAAAGCGACCCAAAATTTGGTACAAGAGATGATATATTTGTAATTATAAAAAATATTTCTGGTAAAAAGATTACTATCGCAAAAAATGAACCTTTATTTTTTGTTTTTTATCATGATGACTCTCATGATTATAGAAGTAATGATTAAGTTATATTGTAATGTTATAAATAATATTTAAATATTATTTGTAACAAGTAAAAATAAAAATGGATATACACAAATTTGGTATAAAACCTAATATTGCTAATCAACATAAAACTATATTTTGGAAACCTAACTTACGCGTTAATTATCCTCCCATCAAGCAAGATCCTGTAAAATGGAAAATTTATTCCCAAGATGACATTAAGATTCCTTCTAAAGATGGAAAAATAGTATCTTTAGGATTTGGTTATATAACTACACAAGGAGTTGTAGTGATATCTGTTAGTAATAAATGGAAAGTTAGTTTAACCATTTTTAATGGGACACATCTTGATAATGAGACTAATGATATCTTAGTCTACATTTATAATTTCTCACAAAAACCAATTGAAATACCCGAGGGTGAGTTATTTTGCTATCTAAAATATTTAAAATCCTGAGATAAAAAAATTATCATTTTAATAAAAAAAATGACAGATATAGATCAAAAACATCCTAATAAAGTCTATCCTTCGTTACCTTAAGAAAGTAATACACCTTCAGCCCCGTCTATTGAAATGATGACACAAGATGACAAAGGTCATTCCTATCGTTTATAAAAGATATCCGAAGTACAAAAGTTTCTTGAGAATGAAGTTCAAAAAAGAGAAGCCCTAGCCAAGAAATATTTTAGAGCCGCAAGAGTTGTTGATAATATTGATACAGGATTGATTGGGTTAACAATGGCTTCTGGTGTTGGGGGAGCTATATTATCAGGTACAGTTGTAGCAGTACCAGTAGCATTAGGTTTAGAAATTACAAGTGCAGGAACCGGATTACTCTCAATGGTAGGTAAATATGTAGTAAGAAATTCAAAAACAAAGGGAGAAAAACATCAAAAGATTAGAATGATAGCTGATGCTAAGCTTGATACAATTGCTTCACATATATCCAAAGCTTCAGTTGACAATCGTATATCAGATGAAGAGTTTATACTTATCATGGAAGAACTAGAGAAGTATAAGAAGATGAAGGATGAGATAAGAACAAAAACTAAGAAAAAGATATCTACCGAAAATGAAGAAAGTTTAATTGAGAGAGGGAGGCGTGAGCAGAGGGAGTCCTTTCGGAGGTTGGTTGAAAAACATCATGGTGGGCCGCTTGAATATTAAAAGACCAAAAATAAAGTTTTCATGCAGTTTTAGTTATGAAACGTGTTAAAAATTATGTTAAAAAACTTTGTTAAAAACTTTGTTAAAAACTGAGATAAAAAATTATTTTAGTAATTAAAAAATGTCTTTTTTAAAAATCACTGATCCTGCAAAAAGGGACTTAATCGTAAAAGAGTATCATGAAACAAAAAAGAATATTCGGGATAATCTACTAGCAGAGAGAACAGGTGAGCAAGAATTACAAACTGATCTTTCAAAGTTTTTTTAAACCTATTACGGAAGTGCAAAAAGCTACAACAAAGGAGATTACAGAAGCACAAAAAACTGCAACAAAGGAAATTACAGAGGGACTTATACCTATTAAAGAAGGTGTAGAAAACTTACCGCAAGCTATTAACTTCCCAGCCTTTCCTTCTATCACAGCTTATGATAAACCACCAGAAGAAGATTCAATATTTATAGGCGACATAGCACACGAAAATTTAAGAAAGTTTGCTGGAAAAGATAAAAAGTCTGAACCGGATAAAACATTTGGAATATATGACAGAAAGGGTAAGTTTTATATTGGCAGCAAGCCAATTGTTATTCAAGGCGACAATATTATTGTAGAAAATGAGGAATATGAAGGCACACCTGGTTTATGGAATTTAATCATGAATAAAGATCCAATTAAACCTGATGATGATGATGATGATTATAAAAGTTTAAAGAAGTTGATGATAAAAACCAACGCTATTTATTGAGATTACGATCCGAATGAATCATATCCTAGAGTTTCTGGAGGTTCAAAATGGAAAGATATAATCAAGCCCATTTGGAATGAAATAAAAAAATATGAAGGAAAGGGTATCGTTGTTATCCCATGTGACCCCAACGCATTAATAGAAAGACTGGACCTGTTGTTGGCAAGTAAAAAAGCAGGTAACACAGGTGTAAGAAATGAGCTTGTGAGCATTTGTGATGAATTAAAAAGACAAGGTGTTTTAGATTCAAACGCTTATAAAAATTTTATGTCTATACTATAAAAAATGATTATCAATAAAAAACACGGATTTAAAAAAAATTATTCATACGGTGGTACCAGAATTTTTGATAGTATTGCTAACTTTTTAGCGAGGCTTTTTACAAGTAACGCGGCTAAACAAATTGCATCTTCTGCCCTTGATGTGGGAAAGAGTGTAGCTAAGGAAGGAGCAAAGAAAGCTTTAGAGGTGGGAAAGAGTGCAGCTGTAGAAGCAGGGAAGAAATTAGTTACAAAAGCTTTAACACCAAAATCAAAGAAAATTTTACAAAAATATAGCACAACGCCGAAACCCGTTGATACCCCTACAACACAAAACATTAATACATTAATAGATGGAAGTGCCATAGCTATTCAAGACTTAGTTAAAAAATTAAACAGTGGGACAGGTATTAAGGTAGTATAAAGAAATAATAAAAATAATACAATTATAATTTTTATTTAAAATTATAATTGTAATAATAAGAATGGACATTTTAAAAATCACCGACCCAATTTTAAAAGATGATAGTATTGATGAGTATGAATACCATGAGTATGAACCGATCACAGGTGCAAATCTCAACAACTCAGTAGGAGATATTAGGATTAGCATTGAGACCCAAGATATTTTTACACATCCTAGTGAGAGCTATTTACTTATAGAAGGTCGTTTAACAAAGATCGATGGAACAGGGTATGCAGATGCTGACCTTGTTTCTCTAACAAACAACGCCATGATGCATCTTTTTAAAAATATTAGGTATCAACTTTCTGGTATGGAGATTGAATCCTTAACATCCTGGCCAGGCTACTACAATGCTTGGGTTGTTAAAATATCCAGATGATTTTTCTAAATCACAGGGGTTAAACCAATTGTGGTATAAGGATACAACACCTGCAGCAGCTGCTCAAAACATAGGATGGAATGTGAGAAAACAATACATCATTAATAATTCCGATCCAAAAGAAACATTTAGCTTCAGAGTTCCATTAAAACATATATTTGGTTTTTGTGAAGATTATAATAAAATATTGTATGGAATGAAGCAAACTCTTACCTTGACAAGAAATAATGATAGTGATGCGATTTTTAGAACTCTTGCTGATCCTATTCCTGATCCTGATCCAGATATTGGTAGAATTACGTTGGATAAAATATCATGGTTTATGCCGCATGTGCTACCCGCGGATAAGGAGAAGATGGAACTTTATAAGATTATTGAGAAAAAAGAAAAAATACCAGTTGGATATAGACTTAGACAGTGTGACTCCATTACAGTTCCTCAGTCAACAACATTTACTTGGAGACTTTCCGTTAAATCATCTCCTGAGGTGCCGCGTTTTATCATTGTAGGCTTTCAGACTGGAAAAATTGGTAATCAAGCAGTAATTCCATCCATATTCGACAATATAGACACTAAAAATATTTATGTTATGTTAAACTCCACTAGGTATCCTGCAGTTGACTACAATCTTTCATTTAATAGACAACAATTTAGTAGAGCGTATGGTGATGCTGCGTTATTTAGATCTAAGTTTTATAATATGGATGAGTTGGTGTCAAATCCTAATTTCACTCCTTCAGAGTACAAAACGCTTTATCCTTTGTTTTTGTTCGATGTTTCCAAGCAGACTGAGAGATTAAAATACTCAGTCACCGATATCCAAATTAAGGCAAATTTTGACTTAAATGTTCCTGAAAACACTGAAGCATATGCTGTTATCATTAGTGATAAGATAATTAACTTCCAGTCTGATGGAAATAAAATGAGTGTAGTGTATTAAGATATTTTTTCTTATATATAAAAATGATAAAGATTACAGATTTAAAAAAAATGCTTAAAGATAATAATATAGATTTTTTCTCATACTGGGATAAAAAGCGGCTGCTTGAGTTGGTGAAAGAACATGGGTTATTCCCAGAGGAGTCCCCCGAGTTGCCTAAAAAAGAAATAAGAAAGGATCCAAAGTTTGAAAGATTAAAAACTATTAAGCATAATCCTAAGAAAGTCAGTTTAGAAGATGTTGAAACTGGTGAAATAATAATATTCCCATCAATTTACAAGGCGGGTAAATTTATAGATCGTTGCCCTCAAACAGTTACGAAATGGAACGGAAGAGTCTGGAAGAATAAATATAAGATTAACATTCAATAATTTTATTATGACACTCCATAATAAAATTATTTTTACTTTTAGTTAAGATTTTTTATTATATATAAAAATGGAGAATTATACTATATATACCGTACAAAGTTTAAAAAATTTAGCTAAGTCTAGAGGAATCCGAGGATACTCAAGACTTAAAAGAGCTGAATTAATTGGGCGTCTAAGTAATCCTCCACCTCCTTGTCCTGCTGATCAATTCAGGAGGTTCACAGTAAAAGACTTAAAACAAGAAGCTAAAAATCGAGGAATTAGAGGATACTCTACGCTTAGAAGAGCTCAATTAATTGATCTCTTATTTAATCGGGGAGCGTCAATATTAGATTATGATATTGGTAATTTTGAAGCCCCGGTATTAAAACCAACACCTTACACACCAACACCAACACCTTACACACCCCCATGGTACCAACTCCACCTACAGCCGCAGCTGAGGAGTTGATGAACTATTTAGATAGTATTAGAAAAATTCCAAAAAAATATCGCCTAGTTTAGAAGCTTTAAAAGAAAAAATAGATGAGTTATATAAGGATAAAGATAAAATAGAGATTATAGAAGGGCCATCAGCATTTAAAGGATTTACCAAAGAATACTTTATAAAAGGTAAAGGAGCTTTTACACCGGCTGATTTCCTTGATTTAGCAAAAGATAAATTAACCAATGTTATGAGAAATAATCGTCGAACAAAAGTTAAACTTATTATGAGATGTATGATGAAAC
This sequence comes from Hippopus hippopus, assembly GCA_946811185.2. Taxonomy (NCBI): domain Eukaryota; kingdom Metazoa; phylum Mollusca; class Bivalvia; order Cardiida; family Cardiidae; genus Hippopus; species Hippopus hippopus. Next base: position 6,464,250 of record OX328102.1, on the reverse strand, counting down.
ACTCTATTACTAATGAATTAAAACCTATGGATTTTCATTCTGGTTTTCCAATTGTTAATTTGGATGGAGACGATGAAAATGAAATATATGAAGAAATGAGGGAACAGATATTAGTTAATATAGCAATTGAGGAAATGAAACAAGATTATTTTAAAGTTCTTTACATAATCGATTTAAGATTACACACAGTATCATATAACCCAATAAGGGGTAATTCTTGGTTCCCAACTCCTCCTAAGATAGCAAATACAAAAAGTGTTATTAATCCAATAAATAAGAATGATGATATGTGTTTTACATATTGTATTCTTATAGCTTTGAACCCAACAATTGAACACCCTGAAATGATTGAAAGACTAATACCATTATTAAACACTATAAATATGGAAGGGATTAATTACCCTGTTTCCCTTCAGGATAGAATTAAATTTGAATCCCTAAACCCATCAATATCAGTATCAATTTATGGGTATATTGATTCTACCGGTGTTTATCCACTTAGTTTAAGTAAAGAAGTTTATAAAAGAGAACATCATATTAATCTTTTACTTCTTGAGAAGGATGGTAAAACCATTATTGTTTAATTAAAAATATGAGTAGATTGTTATCTAAACAAATATCTGATCATAACGGTAAAACTTATATTTGTGAAAGATGTTTAAATCATTTTCAAAAAGAAGAAACTTTAAATAAACATTTAGAGTATTGTGGTGAAAAAGATGCTTGTAGAATAGACTTACCTGAAAAGGGTACCAAGATATCTTTTCAGAATTTTTATAAACAACAGAGACACCCTTTTACAATTTATGCGGATATGGAGTCTACATTAGAAAAGAAAAACGAAAAGACAAGCAGCGGGACAAAAGTAATTAATGTGCATAACATTTCAGGGTATTGTTTTTATGTTAAGTCACATTATGAAAATGTTTACCCTTCAAAGATTTTCCAATATTCTGGCGAAAATGCATCTAAGAAATTCATAGAGGATTTAGAAAATGTTATAAGAGAAATAGATAGGATACCAACGAGGGAAATGATTTTTAAACTTCATGATAAAAGAGAGTTTGATAGAGCAGAAAACTGCTGGATATGCAGGGAGTCATTTTCAAAATGTAAGAGAAAGACAAATGAGAAGAAGATAGATAAAGAGGAAATATGTTCAGATTGTAAAGAACCGCTTAAAAAATGTAATGGCATGAAAAAAGTGAGAGACAATTGTCATTATACTGGAAAGTTTAGGGGAGCCGCACACAGTGCATGTAATTTAAAATGTAGAAGACCTACTTTTACACCTGTATTCTTTCATAATTATAGTAAGTATGATGCTCATTTATTTATAAAAGACTTAATGAGTACACCTGGTGAGACGAGTTGTATACCAACAAACAAGGAAACATATATAAGCGTGTCTAAAAATGTGCCAATAGAATACACTGTTAAAGATAAGAAAACAGAAAAAGAAATAAAGAAAATTAAAAGGCATGAGATTAGATTCCTTGATAGTTTAAAATTTTTAGGTAAAAGTTTAGATGAATTAGCTAGCACTCTAGCTAAGGAGGACAAGACTAATCTTATGAAATATTTTGAGGGGGGAAAAGCTTGAATTGGTCTCTCAAAAGGGTATATTTCCATATGAATGGTTTGATAACCTTAGTAAATTAGAGGAAACAAAGTTACCCAAGCAAAGAGAATTTTACTCAAAGCTTAAATATAGTGGAATTGGGGAGGAGGATTATCAACATGCATTAAATGTATGGAAAACCTTTGAGACGAAAAATTTTTAAGATTATCATGACTTATATAATAAGACTGATGTTTTACTGTTGGCGGATGTCTTTGAAAATTTTAGGAATGTTTGCTTTAGTAATTATGGATTAGACCCATCTTGGTTTTATACAGGGCCGGGATTAGCTTGGGAGGCAATGTTAAAAACGACTAAGGTAAAATTAGAATTATTATCAGACCCTGATATGATTTTATTTATTGAAAACGGAATAAGAGGAGGTATCTCAACTATTTTTAAACGATTTGCAAAAGAAATAATTTATATATGGGTAAAAAATATAAACCAAATGAACCATCTAAATTTATTACTTATTTGGATGCGAATAATCTCTATGGTTGGGCAATGTGTCAAAAACTTCCCACTGGTAATTTCAAATGGAAGGATGAAAATGATTTAGAAAATTGGCAGAGTCACCCTTGTATATTAGAGGTTGATTTAGAATATCCTAAAGAATTACATGATTTACATAATGATTTTCCGTTGGCTCCTGAAAGATTAAAGACCGGTAAAGTTGAGAAACTTATACCTAATTTATATGATAAAAATAAATATATATTACACCATGAAAATTTAAAGTTGTATTTAAGTTTAGGTCTAAAGCTTAAAAAGATTCATAGAGGGTTAACTTTTGATGAGAGTGAATGGTTAAAACCTTATATCGATAAAAATACTAGACTAAGAGCAAAAGCTAAAACCGCATTTGAAAAGGATTTCTTTAAACTTATGAATAATTCTGTATTTGGTAAGACTATGGAAAATATTAGAAATAGAGTAGATATAAGATTAGTTAGTACCAGAGCAAAAGCAGAAAAATTAACCGCTAAACCAAATTATAACAATATAACCGTCCTTGATGAAAATTTATGCATAATTCAAATGAAAAAACCACGTTTATATTTTAATAAACCTATTTATGTAGGAATGTGTATTTTAGATTTAAGTAAGACATTGATGTATAACTTTCATTATAATTATATTAAAGATAAATATGGTGAAAAAGTTAAACTTCTTTTCACTGATACAGATAGCTTAATGTATGAAATAGAAACAGAAGACTTTCATAAGGATATTAGCGATGATGTTAAAGATTGGTTTGATACAAGTGATTACCCGCCTGATCACCCTTCAGGTATTCCCACCGGATTGAATAAGAAAGTTGTAGGTATGTTTAAAGATGAGGCAAGTGGTAAGATTATTGAGGAGTTTGTGGGTCTCAGGTCTAAACTATACTCTTATAAAATGTGTGATGATGAGGAGGAGAGTAAAAAATGTAAGGGAATTAAAAGGCATGTAGTAAAAGCATTTATTAAACATGATCATTATAAAAAGTGTTTGTTTGAAAATAAGACACAATTAAGGAGAATGGTAGTTATTAGGAGTCATAATCATGAGTTGTATACTGAAGAGGTGAATAAAGTCGCCTTGAGCGGAAACGATGATAAACGCTATATCCTTGGGAACAACATCGATACATTAGCTTGGGGACACACTAAGATAAAGACGCAGATCTTAGAAAATTTACTACGTATAGGGCAGAATATATATCACATGATAGAGTAAAAAATGCTGTAATTTCGCTCATATAGCTATATGGGCGAAAATATGAGACGTGTTAACTGGGATGTTGTTTAGCGGCATAACCATAGACGTGGTTGCGGTTAGATTTATCAAAGATAGGGAATTTAGCTCATATAGCTATATGGGCTAAAAATACAGATCGTTAGGGCGTAGTTTGAGGAGGGGGATGGGTGTGTGTGAGAGGAGGAGCGTCCTAGTTTTTTAGAGGAGCGTCTTAGTTTTTTGTTGACCTTGACCTAGTTTATGATGACCTTTGACCTAAATCTTGACCTAAATCTTGACCTTTGACCTAAATCTTGACCTTTGACCTAAATTGGATTTAAGCAGGGGGATGGTTGGTTTTGAGAGTTAGCCAGGGAGGTGGTTAAACATTAATTTAATCAGAGAGAGGGTCGGATTTTAGATTTAGCCAGGGAGGTGGGTGGATTTGGATTTAATCAGAGAGAGGGTCGGATTTTAGATTTAGCCAGGGAGGTGGGTGGATTTGGATTTGAGGAGGGGGATGGTTGGTAGATTTAGATGGATGTAGAACACACTCGTACAGTCTTGGGTGTTTTTGCTGACAATAAAGATCAAGTATTTGCATTCAACACGATTGGGACAAGTGATGGGATTTGTGTTTGAAAGGGTAGAAAAATTGTAGGAAAAAGTAGTTGTTGGCTATCAGCAATTACTCCTTTAACCACAATGTTTCAAACAACTTCTTCCTCAGGGTTGTTAAAACCCAGGATTGTATGTAAAGAGTTAGTCAATCCAATCTATTTACAACTCAGAGGAAGAGAGCTTTCCTATCGACATAGGACAAAAGTTTTATAAACCTTTGCTCTTGAATTCTTAACCGGTTCCATTGACTGAGCTAAAAGAAAACTATTTCTTAAACACTTGATTATGAGTTCTAAAAATGCTCTGTGAAAAGTGGGTTTAATGCATTTGCAAAAAAGGATCGACCCAGGTCAGCCTGCGCAGTCCCCACTGTGGCAACTCGCTCGGTATAATGCATCACAGAGATGCATTAAACCCCCTTTCCCAGAACATGGCTCATATGCTTTTATAACCACTGCCCCTTGACTTCTCTATAGCATTTTATTTCCCTTCTTTGGACTGAGAACAAAAATATTATGTGCATTAGATTACTAGATCCCTCAAATGGACTAAGCGAATAAAAAAGTTTAATAAGCAGTGGCCCTTGACCTCAAGTTATAACTTTATGCCCCTCCTTTGCAACGGGCTCAAAAAGTTTTATGTAAGCAAAGTCCGCCTGACTTCTCAATATGACTACTACAGTTTGACTGTAGGTCCATCCCATGGACTGTGACACAAAAGAGTTTTATTCACACTAGCCTTTGACTTCTCATGATGATTATTTGATAGATCTGTCTCTTGCATGGACTAAGCACATAAAGTTTTACAAGAACTCTCCTGTGTCTTCTAAATTTATACATTAGGTCTCTCAAATAGGCTTAGTATAAAAAGATGCATAAGCACAAGCCCTTGTCTTGATTCAATACCATTATTTAGGTCTCTACCATGGACTGAAAATATTTCTTTATCATCCAGCAGAACAATGACTTCAACCCTTGATTTGGGAATTAAGCAAAGCAGACTATGTAGAATATTGACAGGAACTGCTGCTGCTTTGTCAGTGTTGCTGTATATGGAATTCCGCCATTTTGAAGGTAATTTATCAATTAAGTACATTACGTTCTCTTTCATTCAAACACATCTTTGCTAGCCATGCAAGGGTGACATGTTTTTTCATGCAGATCTAGCGCAATTATTGCACACAAATCACTCTTTTTTCGCAAATCTTGAGTAAGGTATCCAAATTCACGTGTACCGGTGTCTGTGTTAATTATCATAATTAATAAAGGTATAAGCGATAATTCGGCTGCTGACAATGTCAAGGCCATCTAACGTCATAGGGATTTTCTCAAGAGCATTTTGCACCTTTGGTCCATCTTACATCGTTTGGGATGCGGAGTAAAGATCTAAAATGCTCTATAAATTAAGGTGTCTCTTGAAAGAACTCTATATTGCTTGCATATTCAGACTTCCCCTACTATCGAAAAGAAACCCCTCGTTGTCACAATAAATTATTATGAATTGTTGGAAATGCTCATATATCTTGTAATTTTAAGATCTGAGCTAAATAAAGGAATTTTAAATTTGAAAATTTGAATTTGACAATCACAACATGCTCTATTTCACCCTTTGCTGATCAAATTGAAAGTTGTAATACCTGAGATATGCCTATTCAATGGCTGTAGTCTCTTCTATGAGCACCAATCAAATAGCGCACAACATTTACTATCCATCATCAACAAAATCAAAAATGATTGAATAGCCGAGGTACCAAATCAATTTGGAAGTAAATGTACTGCCAAAAGACTTGTCTCACACTTACATATTTTTTTTCAACTTATCCATGGAATCATATATTTTTTAAGTACCGACTTACTCTACACAAAAATATGATTTTTTTCCACAGTTTGGAAGGATGAAAGCTGGATACCCCTTAACCTTACTCATAATTCAGAGTTTTAACTACCTTGTGGAAGAAGACTAGAAATCTGTGGGAAAGAGAGAAAATCCTGGTCACCAGCAATTTCTCCATTTCCCACATGTTTTCTATTCTTTCAGATACAGATCCCATCATTTTAATCATGTTTGTCTTCTGCAATTTGATTTCATTTAGGACAAGTGCAGTCTAAAACTTTGTTGTGTGGTAAAGATTCAAGAACACGGATATTGCAATTTAAGGTTATAGATGTCCAAATATGGGATTAATTAAAACCATGATCACACTGCAAGCTTTTGCAGTCATGTATCTACACTGTCCTTTAAAACTAATCCAGTTTTGCTTTAGTATGTGTAATTAGGTTTAACATACTAATTAACACATATAACTCGGAATAGTGCTTGGCATTCATCGATGAATTGTGGGCAGTGTTTTCGCCTCTTGCCATGATTTTTCAAAAGGTGTTTATCTGCAACAAAATAGGAAAAACTTGAATTTCTCTGAAGTTGGTTATGTGTTGAAAATGTTCTGCATCATACATGTATTTTCTAAATTGAAGGAAGTATGAAGATTAAACCTGTGGAGATACTGAGTGTACCAGAACAAAGACTACTTGGCAAACTGAGGAAAAATTCAACAGGTATATATGTTAAACCTTTTATTAGTAGTTTGAAGTTCAAAGGACCCCATGAATTTTGAAATATCTTGAAAAATCCAAAATCAATTTTTATGAAACTTTTCAAAGTGTTTTAAAATGACCCTACCAACTCTCGCAGCGAAAATTAGAATTTTTCTACCACAAGAAATAGCACTTTTGCTCATTCCAGTAGTGTTAAATTTTTGTTCTGAAGCTTAACTTTCTCTGACGGTTTCGCTGTACAGTGACCAGAACAGCAAACATAAGTGGACGAATGCATGACTTCAGTACCTCGCCTTAGTCAAATAAGAGGCAGTGAAATTGGTTTTTGTACAAATAATATAGTTCTTTACCTTACCTTAGATATCGCTTTTGTGATTTTTGTACAAGTCTTCGAAGTCTAAAATGATCTGTCCAATGTTCTCTTATGTGGTGTCTTTTCTCCAATATTTGGTCTCAATTTTATTTTTGGCATGGCTTCATATTTTATATCACTTCTGTTCAGATATGTGTCGGGAACCACCTGACATTTAGATTTGGGTCTTTCGTGGTTTGTTTTGAACTGTTTTTCGCTATGATTTTTTTAATTTGCCCAAAATAAGCTCAATTGTATTTTGGTCACACTCATAGGGTGGTAATCTTAAAGACTCTTTGTCCCTTTGACCATAAAAAATCATCTACAACAATAGCTTTTGAGCTTGTTCATGGAACCTAACCAGTTCATACAATTCACCCTTCTTCATTTTATTGTTGTATGCTTTACTACATGATGTGAGCCAAAGTTTGGCTGGGTTTCAGGAAAACATCTATGGTTGGGCGTAACAAAAAAAAAAAAAAAAAAAAAACAAAGAGTAAACAAGAACGTGCAAGTCTTTGATATTGAAGCATTAAAATAAAACCTAAATAAAAAACGAGATAAGGGCCTCAAAAGTTGAAGCTTTTTGTGTTCAAACAATAGACGACCACAGTTACAGTACTTGCATGAGAACTATTTTCATAAATAGGTAAACCCTTGATTCGGAATAACTTTCAACCCTCCCGCCGTTTTTCAGCTATTTTGTTCAGAGAGTTTAAAATTGCATTGAATACAAAAAAGTCAAACTAAGGTATCTAAAATTCTGAAAATTTCACCCAGAGTTGGTACAGGTAAAATTATTAACTATTGAAAGCGTCTGCATACGACAGATTAAATGCGACTAAAAAACTGAAATTCCTCCCTGTAAGGATAGAAAACATCGTGGGAAAAGGAGAAAATGCTGGTACCAGCATTTTCTCCTCTTCCCACAATGTTTTCAAAAGCCTTCTCTGTCAGGGTCGTTAAAACTAGAGATTGTTTGGTTAAGGGTAAAGCTGATGATAGTGTGCCATACGATAAGGGTTAAAATATGTGGTCCTCTAGGAGCAAAGAGACAAAATAGAAATTACAAAATGTAATAAATGATAAATCACATTGCTAAAAATACATATTATTATCCAATAATTCTGAAATTCCTTACATTCATTCTGTGTATTAGTTTTGTTGTTTTTGTATAATTTATACGAGTGACAAAATATTGACTGTGACGTAACACTATAGTGGAGGTAGTTTTATAATAACCAAACAATCCTGTGTTTTAATGACCCTAAATCACTGAGAGCAAAGTATTTTATCCTTTCCTCACAATGTTTTCATAAACTTTCTTCACCAGGGTTATTAGAACAATCAGTGCAGGACCTACATTGCAGATCTACATATGTACCAATTCAAGTCCTACATAATCACGGTACATTAAAAAAAACCATCCTATTACTACAGGACATGCAATCTATTTCATAAACATGCACACGATAGGTTATTTCACAGTAGCACCCACACAAGGGTCATCTTTTGTCACTCCAAACATTTTCATGAGAAATGGTTTAACATGCTTTAATTGCCATAAGCATATGTTTACATTTATAAACACATGTAACTACAAAAAAATATTAGGGCTCCACAAGTACATTGGCATAGGGCTCTGGTCACAAGTTCTCACAAGTTAGGTTTGATTATTCCTCTATGTATACTATACAATCTATGATCAGACACAGGGCCTTATGAAACATTTATCCCAATCACAGCCCCCTAATGTAAATCTGAACTGCTTGTGTGGACAAAGAAGACCATCAAGAAGAGGATTATGTACTCCTCTGCTTAATGATCATTTTTGTAACACAAACACTTGCACAAGGGCCTTCTCATGTCCTTCTGAAAGCTTACAATAAGAAGTGGATCATCCAGTACTTGCCAGTCTATTTCAGAAACACTCACACCAGATCGAGCCTTCTCATGTTATGCTAACATTAGGCAATGATCATCTTGTACTACATGATCTATGTCAAAAACACCGGGGAACACAAGGGCCTACCGTATGTTAGAAACATCCATGCTAGGGCCTTCTAATGTCTTACTCCATGATTATGTGAGAAATTATTCATCCTAACCTTGACAATCTATTTTAGAAATACCTACACAGGGGCCTTTCAATTCCAAGAACACTACCACCAAGACTAGGTCATATCTACCCAAACCACAGCTTTCTCACGTCTTACTGAACGCTTACCATAGAAGCGGATCATCTTATGCTGGAAGATTACTGAGTCTACATGATGATACATTTTACTGGTTTCATACTTTTTGTAGTCTAAACATAATTTTTAATTTTGAGGGACTTATTTTATTTCTTGTTCTAAGATTAAAAATTCTCAAAATTTCATTCAAACTTAACTCTTATTGTACTCTTTTGTCTCTATTCATTAATAAACATTGTTAATTATGAAAGGCTTGTTGCTGGTTTTTTTTCTCGTTACGCTTGTCTCGTAACAACTTCATCATAGTTGACCATAGTAACACTACGGCAGACTACGTTTGAAATGAACCACGGTCAACTATGTGCATGACCATAAATGTGACCATGGCTTTATGTCATGTTATCAATAGTTTACCAAATAATGCTGTGTTTTAACAACAACGAGGAAGAGAGCTTTTAACCCTTATCCTACTAAATAAGTGAAATGTAACTTTCAAGCCGATAGCAAAAACCCAAATTTTGCTATTTCAAATGTTATGGGTGGGGGATATGTCCTTATTGGACAGTGTAGATCCAAGATCAAACTGCTTAGCAGCCTAAGGGTTAAAATTGTTGTGGGTAAAGGAACAAATATTGGTAACCAGCATTTTCTCAATTTTCGAATTGTTCTCTGTCCCTTCAAAGACAATCTAAGGAATTTAAGCCTCAATTATTTTGTCATATGCTACAACATTCGATTCGGATGAAGTCTAAAATTTTGTTGTGGTAAAGAGTTAATCCTTATATGGCTTATTCATATATGTTGCCATAAATAATAAATTCTTGTTAAAACTGACTTATAGATCTACCACACTTTCCATTTTTCTCAGCAATTATATGGAAACTGTATGGGTACATTGGTAATCGAAGATATTACGGACCTTGTAATACAGTATAATGTCCATTATTAGAAAATGTGATAATAAGATTGGGTTTTTCTTTAAAAGGGTAGAAAAAAGTACTGTTACAGGAGCAGCAGTTTCCCCATTTCCTATTGTGTAGGGTAAAGAGTTAATTACATATTTGCCTGTCAGGAAGGTTGGATGAGTTTCCATATCTGATATATTTAGGACATATTGTTAAGAGAATTGACTGGCTCCTGCTTCCAATAAGATGATTAGGCCTATTTCAATTGGAAACCTGTGCAGTACTAGCGTTAAACAATATTGAACCAAAATTACATAATGTTGGGCTTGTTTATTGCAAAAAATTTATCAAGTTGAAGTACCGGTACATAAAATATGGAACAAACATACTAATACATGTAATCTCTTTACACTGAATAACTATGTAAGTGTTCTTTTTTTTGTTATCTACGGATATATAAAATCACAAAAGATTTTCCAAGCACTGACCCAAAACGTTTTTGGAAATCCCCCACTTTATTAGAGTATGAGGCCAATTATGCACTTTGTTTAAATCCTCGATGAAACACTGGTAAAGGGTTAACCCTTTACTGCACAATGCCGACTTTAAACCTTCTAGGAAGGACGGCTTTTGAAAACATTGTGGGAAAAGGAAAAAATGGTGGTAACCAGCATTTTTTCATTTTCCAACAATGTTTTCTACCCTGTCAGAGAAACATTACACCATTTGAGCCACATTGAAACTCGTCTGCAAATGCTTTCAATTTGTACAAGGCTAAAATTTTGTCGTCGGTAAAGGATTAAGAAATTAATTTTTCCAGGGATTACCCAGATTTCAAGTCATTAAACAGAAGCCTGGAATTCTTGATTGACCTTTACAGTTGTAACCTTGGCAAACATTTCAACAGATTTAGTGACAGATTAATGAAGAGCAACAGTAAGTGTGGTTTCCGTTTCTGGGCGATTTGATCGAGACTTTTTGGATTGCTTGGTTGCTTGTTATTCCTTTACAAAACAAAAAAACTGTCCGTGTTCTGACAACCTTGAGGAAGGTGGCTTTTGAGGATGCTGGTAACTAGCATTTTTCTCCTTTTCCCACAATGCTTTCTACCCTTTCAAAAACAAATCCCATAATTAAAACCTCAGTTGTCATCTGCAAATGCTTTGAATATTGACCAATCTAAAATTCTGTTGTTTTGTGTGATTTTCAATTTTCTCCCATTTTGCACTTTTTTCTAAAGACTTTTCCAGGAAAAACACACAGGATATGGGAACAGAAAATAGGAAACATGGCTGGGGGTGGTGGAGTCTTTGAAATATTCAAATTGTGTTGGTTGGTGGGTAGGGGGAGTAATCTAATTCTGTGTGTTAGGGGTAATTCGACTTGCAATTATTTCTGGAATTTTCAATGTTCTAATTTTAGCCACTCCCAAATGGACATTGTTTGCAGACCACAATTAAATTCTGCCCAAGAATTTATACGTCACAGTCCTCAGTCCATGAATTTTATGAATGCCACACATATGAACCACCCTGAATGATTGCTTTCATGTAACCTAACCAATACCCACCCTGTAATGTACAGGTAGTAGCTATAAATATTTCATCAACGTCCAACTCTCTACTGACTTGTAAACATATATTTCCAACTTTGCTTCTTAATCTAAAAACTGAAGGTAAAATCATGAAACATAAATGAAAATAAAGCTAAATGAATTTCGCAATGAAATATATATGTTCAGACTCAATATAATGTAAAATGTAGCCGTTTAAAAAATGATCAGTATTTAAAAAAAAAATAAAATGATGTCACCACAATTTAGCGGAAAAATAATACCACTATGTTTAAGAGGGCTACAACTTTGATATTGAGCGACGAACACTTATAGCATATTAGTGTACATAGCTCCAGTAATCTGGCTTTCTACCAGTATAGCTCTCCTTAGGATTGCAAAATCAGAAGCAGCATCGTTAATTCTATCTCTCATTGAAAGATATATGTAAGTTAATGGGAATTCTGAATTTCATGAAATATTTGTGGCCACTTACTGTATATAGTTTGAAAAGTTGACCCTGCTAATCACGGGATTCAAACCTATAAAGTCTGAAACAAGAAGCAGTTGCTGGTATCCCTACACCACCGTCTCCTAACTACTACAACCACAAGTACCTAGCTTCCAAAACGAATTTGCAGCACATAACTTTGAAAGCATCCTTGTAAAATAGGAATAATCCACATGGGTTAAGGATTGAGCCCTAAATCACCTTTCACAACTATGGTTGCTTTTGTAGCCAGTGTAGATCAAGATCACTTTGCACAAAACGTGCAGTCTGATCTTTGATGCACATTGTCTGCCTAGCTTAACCCTTTACCACATAATCCTGAGTTTCAATGACCCTGAGGAAGGGGCCTTTTGAAAACATTGTGGGAAAAGGAGAAAACGTTGGTAACCCAGCATTTTCTCCTTTTCTCAGAATGTTTTCTGCCCGTTCATGAGAAATTCTATTAGTCGAGTCACATTTAAATTGTCTTCCGCAAATACTTTCAATTTGGACATGTTTCCATTTTTGTCATGTGCCAAAAAGTTAAACACTATCAAAAGCCCCCATCAAATCGCAATTAACTGGATTTTATTCCTTGTCCAGAACACGTTTGTTGGATTTATTCAGTGCTCTAAATCTATATTTATAGAGAATATAGTTGGAAAAGAAGAAACTGCTTCTTACAAGCAATTTCTCTTCTTCGTACAGTTTTTTTTTAGTGGGTGTACTGCGGAACCTATGAAAGTTGTCCGTAGGAACTACTGCAGGAGGAGATGAATGAAGCATTAGCAGACGACAAATTAAATCTAGTTGGTTCAAATGAAGGAAGCTGTCTTTGATAGATAGCGTCAAGGGAAAAGGAGACAATATTGGTTACCAGCATTTTTTTTCTTTTCTCAAAATGCTTTTAAGTCTTGTTCAAAAGGGAAGGTAAAACACAGGATTTTTTGGTTAAAGTCAAAACATTTAAATTTATTTTACAGTGTTCCAAGCAGATGCAGCATACAGACGATGTAGACTGTCCAGTGTTCAGCCAGAAAAATGCTATCTGGCATATACCAAAAGTTGTGTAAAAGCAAAAAATATAGTGACTAAAATTATTCGCCTTGATATACATCACACTAAAGTACTTTTACAAAAATACCAAAGAGGCATTGTCAACTGTCGATTAAACCATACCTCCTGGTACCCAATTTCTGATAAATCTGGTGCTAGGAAACGGATAAAGAATAACGTAAAAATTTTATGCAGCAAAATGAGGAGTGATATGGAGGGTGCTAGAAAACTTGCAAGACAGTTTCCAAACAGAGTTCGGATAATTCAATATGAAGACATAGTAAGAGCACAAGAAAAACAAGATGCTCTGTACAGATATATTGGTGCAGTTATTTTAAAAGAAAACATTCACCTTCCACATCTGGCTGGTAAAATTCAAACGTCAAGCCCATACTCTTTCAGAGATCAGTTGAGTCAAAGTTCTCTGGACATAGTGCAGGAATACTGTTCTGACATCATAAAAAAATACTTTTTCCTTAGGGTCGTTAAAACCTGCCATACAGGTTAAAAAATACATATTTCAATGTTTACCCTGTAAAGGGGCCTCTTCAGGGTCTTTCTATAAATGAAAATTTCTTGTGAAACATAACAATTTTGAATACACCATAAACTACGAGGTTTGTATGGGAATATTATTTGTGTGGGACGAGTTCATTTGGTAGAGATGCCGGAGCTTGTAAGGAAAACTATGCCAAAAGTACAAGTCCAACAGAATGTATTCCTATACAAATCCAATTACCTCTTTATAATGTATTAGTCCATTACCACACAATAAAAATGTAAACTTACCATATCCAAATTTGAAGCATATGCAGATGAAAACTGTAATGTGGCTAAATTAATGGACTTAGTCTGTTGTAGTACATGTATATAAAACTATAAAAATATACAGTGGGAAATGGAAAAAAAATGCTGGTTACCACAATGTTTTCAAAAGCTATCTTTCTCAGGGTCGTTAAAAGTCAGGATTGTGTGGTAAAGGAAAAAAAATCTTGAGTCTGTGTTGGAGAATGTATTTTCATACTTTCCTTTTCATTTTAATACCAACAAGATATATGTTTTGACTTACCATTTATTTGACAAACTTTTCATACAAGCAAATGATTGTGTTATGTTAAAGAGTCATATGGCAACAACACATGATTATCCTCACTAGAAATTTTCGATAAAGTATTGTATGTGAGATATTTTATTGTTTTAACAAATATGGAAAACTCACATTTTTCTAATTTAATTTACCCTCATGTGGGTTCAAATGGGCTTTATAGCAACCACACATGATTTCCCTCGCTTGAAATTTTTAACGAAGTGTTGTTTTGGAGATATTTTGTTTATCATTTTAGCAAAAAGTTTTCTTGAAAAATCACATTCTTGTTATATATTTTTTACCCTCATGTAGGCTTAAATGTGCTTTAGAGTATTTTTCTGTTGATTTGCCTGGAGAGAGAAAGAGAGAGAGAGAAAGAGAGAGAGACAGTGAGGGAGACAGCCAGCCAGCCAGCTGGTTTGCATGATTGTTGGAAAGAAAGTATCAGGAAAAAAAGTATCAGTTGCCAAAAAGAGAATAAGTGAAAAGTGTGTATGATGACAAATTTAGCGCAAAGGTTATACTGACTTAGTTTAAAAAAAATTGATATTTGTACATTTTTACTTTTTTTTCTGGCCTGAGATTGGGAAGTAATATTCAAACACTCACTTTTGATTATTGATACCTGCAAGAGTTTGGGGTACAACAATAGTAATTAAAATGGTTGTTTTTTGGTGTGTGTTTATTTTTTGTGTAATTCTCTTATTTTGCCATCTGTATGATCCTAATTGAGGTCTAATTATCACTTTAAATAGGAGATTGATATCGCCAAACTGTTAATAATATGTTTAATCATCTTTAATCATCATTTTATTTCTGATTGATCTTTGACTTTACTCACAATTTGTGGGTTTTATAATCTTATTTGTTTACCAACTTGTTTCATCCCTTTAATGAGTGTTTGAAATTATCATTGATTGGACAGGATAAATATTTTAATGGCTGATACAACATGTATTTAAAATGTCTGAAAACTCTTTTTTTCCCTTATCAGTTCTATGGATGTAATACGCTCACTTATTCAATTTGTGCACTCTTAATAAAACAAATGGAATTATTAAGGATTTTTTTTTTTTTTTTTAAAGGACTTCTAAAGTTGGACTTAAGTTATGAAGTGGACGTTATGTGTACACTAAGGCCTATAATAGAGAGACAAAAGGAAGAAGTGTTCGAAAAAAGCCAGGTTCAAATGCCCTGGTGCGCTGAGTACTGCCATAGACCATACAGATTCTGTTAAGGAACTACAGACCTAAGGCCTATACAGATCGTGTAAATGGACACAACCACCAAGCTGATGAGACAGACATACTGTATGTGAAATACAGAAACAAGATGCGTGACCAGGCTTCTCCGTCCTTAGATAAACCATCACAGAAATTTTTCCAGACAGTAGCCGAGATGCCGGCTGAGATTATGTCTCTGTTACCTGCCGAGGAACATGTTAAACTTAGTCTTCGTTACCAGCGTGACACCCCCCCCCTTCCATAAAAAAATGTCCGAGTTTGTCATTCCAGACGATAAAAGGCGGTGCTGACCAAGAACCATTCCTCATCTATGATAATTGTCCAGACAGCAACTGCAGGATGGTAGCATTTGCCACAGAAGATAACTTACTTCTACAGCTGATACTATTCATGGATGGAAACTTCGCGATTGTGCCTAAGCAATTCAGCCAACTGTATGTCCTGAGAGTATCTTTCAAAGAAGCGTCTGTGACTTGTCTGTACACTCTTTTAAAGTATAAGACACATGCTGCCTATGATGAGTTGTTGCAGGCAATAGTTGGTAAATGTGAAAAAAAAAAAAAAAAAAAATGGACAATAATCACAGACTTTGAAGAAGCTATATTGCATGCTGTAGCCGGTGTGTTTGGACGAGGGGTGTCCAGTAAGGGATGCTTCTATTGATGGATTAGCATTTCTGCCACTTATTGATGTTCAACAAGGAATGGACTTTCTTAAAACAAAAGCTCCGGCTGAAGGTACAGACCTCGTTGTATACTTTGACAGAACTTACATCAGTGGTACCTACAGGATGCTTGCAGGCTAAAACAACGTAATTAGCATGCTACGAGTTCCACCACTTTCCTCACCCATCCTCTGGAATGTCCATGACACTATGCTCAACAATTATCCTAGGACAAATACTGTATATGTGGATACATACGCGTGTCGAAAAAATTGTGAATTACGGATTAAGAACATTTTTGCAAACGGAAATATTTGTGAATTCAAGGCGCTCGTCATAAATTTCACAATCTTGTTGGACATTACCATCCGTCAGTTTGGAAAAATCATACAGTGGTTTTAATAGGAAAGTGCTAATGTCCAGACAGTTATTCAGCAGGATCCTCAAGGAAATCTGCTAATGAAACACGTGAACAAAGGACATGAACGCTTGCAACTACTCCTCAAAACTCTGTGTGAGCAGTACAATGAAGGAATTTAGCTTCTTCCAGAACTCATTGATGGAGTGGGACACAACATCCGCATCAACAATCAGTATGATTTAACTGAGTGAATAGAATAGGATTTTATGTGTGAATACCGTTAGGGTTATAACTGAGTTAGTATGATTCTTAGCTAGTGCAGTAGTTTAACCTCCACATCAACAAATAGTATGATTTAACTGAGCGAATAGAATAGGATTTTATGTGTGAATACTGTAAGTATTATCACTGAGTAAATAGGAAATTTAGTGTCAATACTGTAAACTGTGCTATTGTAGTAGTTTAACCTCCATATCAACAAACAATATGATTTCGATGAGTGAATAAAAAGGATTTTATGTGTGAATACTGTTAGTGTTATAAATGAGTTAATACGATTTTTAGTGTGAATACCGTAAACTGTGGTAGTGTAGTAGTTTAATCTCCGCATCAACAAATAGTATGATTTCAGTGAGTGAATAGAATATAATTTTATTTGTGAAAACTGTGTTATCAATGGGTGAATAGAACTCCTGAAATTTGTAAACTGTGCTAGTGAAGTAGTTTAACCCTTTACCACACAATCCCGAGTTTAAACGACCCTGAGGAAGACATGTTTTGAAAACAATGTGGGAAAAGGAGAAAATGGTAGCCAGCATTTACTCCTTTTTTTCAACATTGTTTTCTACCATTTCAAAGACAAATCCCACCTTTGAAGGCACATTCAAAGTTTCGTCTGCAATATTTTGGATTTAGACAAGTTCAAAATTTTGCTGTGTGGTAATGAGTGAAAAGGATTTTAAGTGTGAATACTGCAAACTGTGCTAGTGTGGTCGTTTAATCCTTTATCACACAATCCGAGTTTTACAACCATGATGAAGACAGGTTTTGAAATCAATGTCGGAGATAATACTAGATTGCAAGATTTTTTTTTTTTACTTTATTTGTAGAATACAAGTTAACTCTTTACCAAACGACAAAAGTGCTTACAAGGTTTTTCTAAATTTGGTCCAGTAACCTATTTTGACCAGACAGGACCCAATTTCTAAATTGTCCAAGATATCATCAAGACAAAGACTCTGGCTTAGTTCCATGAGTATTATGCGGAAAATGTGACCTGTAGAGTGCACAAAGTTTTTCTAAGATTTGGCCCAGTGGCTTACTAATATTCCCAACATGACCCAATTTCAAAGTTGTCAAAGATATCATCAAGGCAAATATTCTGACCTAGTTTCAACAGTATCGGGCTGAAAATGTGGCCTCATGAGTGCACACAAGGTTTTTCTAAGATTTGGCCCACTGACCTACTTTTTGATCCAATATGACCCAATTTCAAACTATTCCGAGATAACATCTGACCAAGTTTCAGAGTTTCTGACTAAATTTGTGGCCTCTAAAGTGCACACAAAGTAAATGTTGACGACCCGACGCCTGTCACAGCACGATCACAAAAGCTCACCTTGAACACTCTGGCTCAGGTCAGCTAAAAAGGTGGTAACCAGAATTTCTAAAAAGTTGGTGTCTGATAAAGGTTAATATAATGTCCCGTATATAACAGTATAACTGTATTAACCCTTCGCCACACAATACCGGGTTTTAGCGACTCTGAGAAACAAGCCTTGGAAAAAAAAATGTGGGAAAAGGAGAAAATGTCGGTGACCAGCATTTTCTCCTTTTTATTTTCACAATTTTTTTCTACCCTTAGAAAGAAACATTACAAGTTTTGAGTAACTTTTTATTTGTCGTCCGCAAATAAACCTTTGGGAAAAAGTTAAGCATATTCCATCTCATACAGTTAAAACAATTCCTTTCGCCCAAATGTACTGTTTGTCTCTAATATTCCTGGCTAGTGTTTAATTATTTTTAAGAGAATGGAGGAAATGCACGAGACAAAATAGACTCATATGTCATGTTATGTTGGTCTTTGTTTAACTCTTTTTCAAGGAATATAAAATATGCTTAACTTTTTCCCATAGCTATACTTTCAGTTCGGCCAAGTCTTAAATTTTGTTGTTTGGTAAAGGGTTAAGCAAGCACATAATAGACACTGACATGGACTGTCATTAGACAGCACAGCTTGCCTGGAAACTAAACCTATACCCTTCATCATACAAAATATGAACCAGAATGAATGAAAGAATGCATGAATAAATGAATGAATGAATGAATGATGCATCAACAGCTCTGGTCATTCAGCGTGTTTGTATTTATTTAAAGGTGATAAAGTGCAATTTCTGTACTTAAAAAGATTTTAACAAAACAATATTATAGTAATAAGAGGGCAATGATGGCCCTGAGGTTGCTCACCTGAGCCTTTGATCAAACATGACCCATTTCCAATCTCTTCCGAGATATTAATATGACAAACATTCTTACAAACTTTAATGAGTATTGGAATGAAAATATGGCCTCTAGAGCCTACACAAAGTTGTTCTACAATTTGTCTTAATGACGTACTGTTTAGCCCAACATGGCCAACATTGTTCCAAGCCTCTTGTACATATCAAAACAAACATTCTGACCACCTTTCATGAGTAATGGATAGAAAATGTTGCCTGTAGAGTGTATACAAGGTTTTTGCAAGATTTGACTTGGTAGCCTGGTTTTTGATCCAATGTGATCCATTTTCAGTCTCATTTATCATCAAGACATACATTCTATTTTCATAAGTATTGTACAGAAAATGTAGCCTCTAGAAAGTACACATGGCTCTTCTACGATCTGACCCAGTGACCTAATTTTTGACCCAATGTAGCCCTTTTTCAATTTCATCCAAGATAGCATCTAGTCAGTGTGACCCATTTCAAGAAAATCTGTCTGAAAATGTGACCTCTAGAGTATATACACAGGCTTTTTCTATTTTGACCTAATGACCTAGTTTTTGAGCCATTTCTAAACTCGTCCAAGATATTTTCACGACAAAGGTTCTGACGAACTTTCGAGAGTATTTGACTGAAATGTGGCTTCTAGAAAGTACGTAAGATTTTTCTAAGATTTCACCTAGTGGCCCAGTTTTTATCTGACAATACCAATTTTCAAATTCATCACAGATATCATCAAGACAAACTTCTCTCCAAGTTTTAAGAGTATTTCACTCAAAATGTGGCCTCTAGATTGTACACAAGGTTTTGGTGAGATTTGACCTAATGTTTGATATAACCAATCTTAAAACTCGTTTGAGATTTTATCAAGACAAAGATTCTGATTAAGTTTTATGAGTATCAGACCGAAAATTTGGCCTCTAGAGCATATGCAAGGTTTTTCAAAGATTTATCTTATGACCTTCTTTTCAGCCTGAAACAACCCATTTTCAAACTTATTCGAGATACCGTCAAAACAATCATACTGGCTAACTTTCATCAGTATTGGACTGACAATGTGGCCGCTAGAGTATGCACAAGGTGTTTGTGATATCATGTAGACAAACATTCTGCCCAAGTTTCATGAGTTTCAGACTAAAAGTGTGGCTTCTAGAGTGTACACAAGGTTTTTCTAAGATTTGACGTTGTGACCTAGTTTTTGACCAAACATGACCCATGTTCTATCTCATTTGAGATCTCATCAAAACAAACATTCTGACAAAGGTTCAAGAGTATTGGACTGAAAATGTGGCCTCTAGAGAGTCTGCAATATTATTCTAAGATTTGACCTAGTGACCTAGTTTTTCACCTGATGTGACATTTTTTCAAACCTGTCTGAAATATCACGAAGACAAACATTCTGACCAAGTTTCATTAGTATTGGACGGAAAATGTTGCCTTTAGAGCGTACAAAGGTAAAAGTTGATGACGGACAGGGCATGACAGATGCTGAATACAGCACGAGTGTGAAAATCATCAGATCATGTGTAATTTTGATATGCATTAAAGACATTATTGAGTGGCAGGGCAATCCCTATCACTATGCGAAAAACTTTAAATGCAAAAGTTCAGATTGTTATTAGTAGGTATAACGAAACAAGAGGACCATGATGGTCCTATATCGCTCACCTGAGTACTAAGCAGTAAAGGTCTAAAACAAAAATAAATAACAAATATCGAGGTTCAAGGCCAAATGATAGTAAAACAAAAGCGGAAAATTGTCGCAAGATATGCCCGTCTCACCGCCAGTTGTCAAGGAGGTATAATATTGCAAAGGCAGGTAATGCAACAAACATGTTTACTAAGTCTCAAGTCAATTTGACTTGAGACTTCAAAGTTCCATTCCGGACAAGCAAAAAATACTGTAAAAATGAAGATCAAAGTGGAATAACTCAAAATCCACGCTAGGTAGAGTTATTGTTCTTGCGTATTGTACTCGGTAATATTGCAACAAACATGCATACCAAATTTGAAGTCGTTCTGACTTGAGATGATAAAGTTATATTCCGGACAAGCACTAAATGCTGTAAAAATGACAATCAAAGGGAAATAACTCAAAGACAGCACGAGGTAGAGTTACAATTCTTGTGCACTGCACTTCCAAATATTGCAACAAATAAGCAATCCAAATTTTAAGTCATTCCTACTTAAGATGACAAAGTTTTGCTCTGGACAAGCAAGAAATGCTATAAAAATGAAGGTCAAAGGGGGAACAACTCAAAATTCGTGCTAGGAAGAGTTATGGTTCTTGTGCACTGCACTCCATAATTTTTCAACAATCATGTCATGCATACCAAATTTAAAGATGTTCAGGCTGGAGATGACAAAGTTATATTCCAGACGAGCAGAAAATGCTGTAAAAATGATGATCAAAGGGAAATGACTCATAGACAGTACGAGGTAGAGTTATGGTTCTTTCACAATGCACTCCGTATTATTGCAACAAACACAAATGCCAAGTTTCAAGTCAATCGGACTGGAAATGACAAAGTTATGCTCCAGACAAAGAACTATTCTAAAGAACTTTCTAATTCAAGGGCAAATAACTCCAGTCGTTCTGGTCCGATTAGACCCATAATCGATCTCATCCGAGATCTTATAGTCATATATATTTTGACCAAGTTTGGTGCTGATTGGTTGATATTTGTAGATGCTAGAGTGTAAACAAAGTCAAATATAGCAATTTTTCTAATTCAAGGGCAAATAACTCCAGTTGTTCTGGTCCGATTAGACCCATAATCGAACTCATCTGAGATCTTATAGTCATATATATTTTGACCAAGTTTGGTGCCGATTGGTTAATAATTGTAGATGCTAGAGTGTAAACAAAGTCAAATATAGCAATTTTTGTAATTCAAGGGCAAATAACTCCAGTCGTTTTGGTCCGATTTGACCCATAATCGAACTCATCCAAGATCTTATGGTCATATATATTTTGACCAAGTTTAGTGGTGATTGGTTAAAAATTGTAGATGCTAGAGTGTAAACAAAGTCAAATATAGCAATTTTTCTAATTCAAGGGCAAATAACTCCAGTTGTTCTGGTCCGATTAGACCAATAATCGAACTCATCTGAGATCTTATCGTCATATATATTTTGACCAAGTTTGGTGCTGATTGGTTAATATTTGTAGATGCTAGAGTGTAAACAAAGAAATGTGAACGGACGGACGGACGACGGACGCCGACGGACGGTGAGTGATCACAATAGCTCATCCTGAGCACTTCGTGCTCAGCTGAGCTAATAAAAACTTGAAAGTAAGACAGTATTGAGCCTTCAATGGGGCCAAAAACTCTTGAGTGGCAGGGCAATCCCTAACAACTCAAAAGCTTTAAATGAACAAGTTGAAATTGTGAATAAAAGCTGTAACGAATTGAAAACTTAAAATTAAGAATGTGTGGGGCCTCCAACGAGATCAAAACACTCCTTTCAAAGAGCTACTAGACCCTATATGAACCAAATGGCCTGGAAAATAGGTGCTCTAGAAAATCTTTTACATGAAAATTCAAAATCTGTGACCTAAAACTTACGATTATGGGTAAGTGCATGGCTAGGGTATTACTGAATGAAAAATTGGACCCGTCTGTCACCAAGCCAAACATGAAGCAAATCTATCGTTACGGTTAAAATAGGAGCTCTCAAAAAACTTAAACTTAAGACTGTGATGTAAAATATTTGTCTACAAGCTTAACCTCAAGATCATGAGCGTGGATGTGAGCAAAGGTACAGCTGAAAGAAACTTCGGATCCATCATCATACCAAATATGGACCAAACCGGTCATATAGTTTAGAAAATGTGAACTTTAAGAGAACTTAAACATGAAACTTTGATATAAATCAAACATCCAAGTCCACAATCTTGACCATAAGATCATGGGCGTGGATATTACTGAAAGACGTTTTGGACCTATATCTATCATTAAAATCAAATATAAACCAAAACCACCAAATAGTTTGGAAAATGTGAGCCCTTGAAAAACTTCAACATAAAGCTGTTGGTAACTCCAATGCTAACGGCCGGGGTGGTGCTTTGTTCAGGCGAGCCTAAAACGTACTTGCTTAACACATGTGCTTTCTTAGTGCAGATCAATTTCAACATGCTTGCTTCCTTGAGGAACTCAGTGTATGATTGTATAATACATGTTGCTTGCTTAACCCTTTGCCGAAGAACAAATTTTAGACTCTAGACTTCCAAATTGAACGCATCTGCCAATGACAAATCTGTAAGTGGTACAATTCAACTGAAATTCTTCGGCAGGGTAGAAAACACCGTGAAAAAGGAGAAAATGCTGGTTACAAGGCCTACTGCCCTAGGTTTGTTATAACTCGAAATTATTATGATAAACTTAGGATTATTTAGAAAAGGGTTAATAGAGGTAGTCACAAAGACAGGTTTGACTGTAATAACAGTGCACGTAATGAAATCCATAATTTTCTATCTTCCTCATCTTTTATTTACTATGACACTGATTAAGATATGCAACAAACAAAGGACGGGTGTCCATAAGCCTGTTTTCATGGCCACTACCGATTTTCTTTAAACTTTGTATACTGAAACTTATACATGATGGCTGTAATAACAATAAGAATTTTACAAAAGTTTTAGCATAAGCTGTTATATCTGGTATTGCTTAAGAAAGCATGAAATTGTTAACTGTCTGCTCTGAGTAACAATGAAAATATTCCCAATTTCCTAACAGACCCCTCTTCGGGTCAGAATTACCCCACCCACTTTGAACAAGCACATACCCTACAAACCTTTACCAATTGATTCAATATTGCATAAAAACAGCCTTATGGACACCCCTCCTTTGTTTGTTACTATAAAATCATTATATCAGTATGCTCATCAAACAATAACATCTCGTCAACAATTACTCCATTACTGTACAAAAACAACATCAAATGTCCCTGGAGTGTTGACAACTTAACACTTTATCACACAATTCCGAGTTTCCCTGAACAAGAAGGCTTTTAAAAAAAGCTTTTTGGAAAAAGGAGACACCATTATACTTTTCTTTTTCCACAATGTTTTCCACTCTATCAAAGACAACAATTATCATTTAAGATACATTCAATTTGTTGTCTGAAAACACTTTCAATTTGGACCATTCTAAAAGTTTTTCGTATAGTAAAGAGTTAAGAAAGCTATCTAGGAAAAGGATGTGTCTGGTGTTTAATATTGTTTCCAACATTATTTCTGTTATATCAAGACAGTCTCTGCACCTATCCATGCTTTCCTGGAGTTTTCTGTACAAAAATCTTTTCCAGCCACTGGCAGCTTTTTAATATAAACTTTGTTGAAACAATTAGGTAAAAAAGGAATGTCGCGGTGACTATCATCAATCCTTGCAAAGAATTTTGCCAAACTTGGAATCAAACCAGTGGCCCCCTAGGTTTTAAGTCCTGTATGTTACTGACTCAGCTACAGGGTTTGGCTGGGAAAAAGGAACAAAATATTGAACTGTTTTTTTTCATATTATAGATTAGATTAGATATTAACCCTTTACCAAATACCGTAATCTGGGGTTGTAATAAAAACTGAAGAAAAAGGCTCTAGAAAGCATAGGAAAAGGAGAAAATGTTGGTAACATTTTTTTTTCTTTTTTCCCCACAACGTTTCTACCCATTCAAAAACAAATCTCATTATTTAAGCCACATTAGGTTCTTCAAATTGGACCAGTCTAAAATTTGGTCATTTGGTAAATATTTAAGAGTTACAAATAAAATGAACATTTTTCAATGAAAAACAGACTCAGCTGTTACAATTTTAATTCACTGTTGGCTAAAATATGGCACAAAAAATGACAAAGTAGACACAAAATCAGACAGAATGTTTTGTGCAATCAGATCTTGATCTACATTGTCCATTTAAGCATTTTAATTATATTTGGCACTAACAATCATTGTTCAGCCATTTGAATTATCTTTAGTCTATTCATTACGAAAATGGACATGGATCCATAGATTGATGATGCATCTTTATGATCAAATCTAGACAACTGAATATTTCAATCAATACCGGAGCATGTTATTTTTTTCACACCAAATACAAATCTGGTCACCTTAGAAGCAATGTAATGATTCTGAGTCGCCATGAACACAGAATTTTCACACAATCTCTATAACGAACAAATCAGGAATCACGTACGAGATTTAGTTGCGGACCATAATATCTAAAGCCACGCTTTGATTCTGCGTTGTATGGTGTGCATCCTGTCCCAAATCTATGACTACCAATTTATGGTGTATATTTAGCGGAGACCGCGGGTCGATCCGGAGTATATATACAGCTGTCTACACTTTAGTATTCTTTTATTTTCAAAAGGGAATAGCCGAGGGAATTCCCAACTGGTTCAGTGGTTTTCTAAAGATTCTTAAGAAGTGGTATGACTTATTTTTCATTAAATTAATTGAATCACCACAAATGCATTACAAAGAAGGTTATGCATGTAAGATGATAATTACATAAACAATTAGGTTGATTTTGCGCCTGAAAACTCTGCGGCAAGTAACTTTTTACACCTCTTCGCCCTGTTGGGTTAGTAGATAAAAAAAAAAATAATTTTACACCACTGCTGGTTGGTGTAACATAGTGACCTGCCAAACCCGATTATAATTAAGTTAATTAGTTATGAAACTAATTAGTCGATTAGGAGTTAATTGCTGGCTAGTACTAGTGAAATGTATGACTTGCCTTTCTACATGCGTTTCTACATGGTTTTTTATATTGGGACACCATTCAAGTACAATTTGACATTGAACAGTGGATGGATTTTTTTAATGCCAATATGTTTACAGTTTTGGCACTGGTCATTTGTTTGTTTTGCATTGTTGAATCTAAATGTCAAGGAGACCTTTCGTAATGTTTTAGGTAAAGTTGTTTATTAGTCTCCTAATTTTTGGTGCATTCATCAAATTCGGACACATTAGTTTTGATTATAGCTTCCTAACTATAAAATGGAATGTTGTTGTACAAACAAGTGAGGATAGGCGTGAAAGTGGAGTGTCGTCAAGGCTTTGCATTCTGTAGTAATACTGGATGTTTGAGTTAGTTTGGTTTTGGGGTGCAGGGCAAAACGGTGCAGAGGTGCACGAGAGAGACTGACTCGGTGTGCAGGTCTGATTTAGTAGACTGGTGGTGTAATGCAGTGCAGGGATGTAGAGAGGCTGGACTGACTTGGTGTGGTGAGATGCATTATTAAAAGTTAAACACTCAGAATAAACTTTGTCTCTCTCTTCTGTAAAAACACAATGCGAAGCGAAGTACTAAAACGAACAACCACCACGTGACACAGGCTTACATTTATTGGTGCCGTGCCGGCGGATCTTGGAAAAATGGGAGAAAACCAGCAACAGGTAGGTGCTGTTTCTTTGCCTTCCTGTTGTGTTGTGATTTTATTGGCTGGGGTTTACCAACCATAATTAAGTAATTTTGTTGATTTTTTGGCAACAAAATAAAATTTGATAATGGAAGACCAACAGCCGGAACAATAAATGCAACATGAATTTTTGGACCATGCCTTTTTTTTTTTTTTGTGGACGGTTTGCAAAACGATCAACTGAAAATGAAAATATTAAGGGACCAACCAGTTACACTGCAAGCTGCTATAGTCGTGGCAGTAAATGAACGAAATTGAAGAAATAGAGTTCAAATAACATCAGGTAACAGCCAGCATCAACCTATGGAAATTGATCCTTTGAGAGGTCAAAGAATCAAAAATAGAGTAAATAGCACACGAGGTAAAACATTCAAATGTTGAAATTGTGGTAGAACAGGCCACATAAGTAGGGATTGAAGGGATACAAAGTCTAAACCACCAATGGGTCATAGTAGACCGATGAATCGGGAAACTAGGTAGCTCTTTGCATAATGAGGTCGATGTAAAGAGTTGTGAAAACATTGAGAATTGTTCTCTACAGAAATTTAAAATTAATATTTAAGGCAGTCCAAATTCTTGTTTAGTTAGAATTGGTAAGCAAAGGTTTAGAACTCTTGTGGACACTTTTTGCAGAATGCTCATCGATGCATCGTCGCATTTACGATCAATTGAAAAACAAACCAAAATTGCAAAACAAAAAGGAGTCTTTGCAAACTGTTAGTGGTGAGGTTTATGAAGTTTCACAAATTGATAAGGGTTACCTTGTTAATTACCCAGGCTTACAAGTTATTAATACTGTATTAACATTAAATAAGGATAGATCCCTACCACTTTTGGTTGTAAACGACACAAACAAATTCATCAAAATTTATGGGCATGGTTAGTTAGCTAAAATTACTCCTATTCAGAACAAAATTTCAAGTGTAAGCACAATTAAGCAAACCACTGATAATGAAATTAACTTGGATGATTTAGATGTCCCTGATCAATTCAGATCAAAAATTGGAAGATTAATTCTTCAAAATGGAGACTTGTTTGCAAGTAAAGCCTCAAAATTAGGCCATGCAGATGTCGTAAAAATGCAAGTAGATGTGGATGATCGTCAAACAATTAAAAGGAGGCCATATAGAACACCACTTGAAAATAGGGAAGTAATTGATAAGGCAGTGGATGAAATGATGGATGCTAGCATTATAAGATCAAGGTCACCTTGGTCATTTCCTGTAGTCATTATGGACAAGGAAGACGGTAGTAAAAGATTTTGTGTAGACTTTCGAAAACTTAATCAAATTATAAAGAAAAACCCATACCCTTTACCCTTGATTGATGATATTTTAGCATTAATTGATAAAGCAAGTATTTCTCGTCATTAGATTTAAAAGTGGATATTGGCAAGTTGCCATGGACGAAAAAGACAAAGAGAAGACCGCATTTGCATGTCATACAGGATTATTTGAAATTACTGTTATGTCCTTTGGCCTTTCTAATGCGCCAGCCATTTTTCAAGAACTTAAGTCTGTTGTTCCTCAGGATTGTAATGGCTTTGCTACTGCACATTTAGATGATCTGCTGGTGTTTAGTGAGAGCTTAAAAACATATAAGCATTATCTTTAAGAAATTGAGACAACACAATTTGAAACTTAAATTGAAAAAGTGTGGTTTTCTTAAAACAGAAACAAACTATCTTGGTTTTATTGTAAGTGAAGACGGAATTAAAGCTGACCCAAAGAAAGTAGAAGCAATTAAATCTTTGCCACTTCCCACCTGTGTTAGGGAGGTTAGGTCATTTATTGGTATGTGTTCATATTACCGTAGATTCATTCTAAATTTTAGTCAAATTGCAGAACCAATTATTACTTTGATACGAAAATATGCTCACTTTAGGTGGACAGAAACACATCAAAAAGCTTTTGAGTATTTGAAACACAGCCTCACTGCTGTGCCATTTTTGGTTTATTCCGATCTAAATAAACCATATATATTGTATACAGACGCTAGTGACCTTTGTATAGGTGCATGTCTTACTCAATAATGTGATGGAGATGAGAAACCAATTTATTATTTGTTTCATGAGTAAATCTCAATGCAAGTGGTCAGTTGTGGAAAAAGAAGCTTTTTGCAATTCATTTTGCACTTCAAAAACTTGATTATTATCTGCATAATGCAGAGTCTGTTATCAGGACAGACCACAGACTTTTGAAATACTTACTTGAGAGTCCTATGCAAAACAAGACAATACAACTCTGGGCTTTAGGCATGTCAGGTTATAATTGTACAGTAGAGTATACAGCAGGTAAAACAAATACATGTGCTGACCTTCTTTCTAGACATCCAGACAATGTCAAAGTAGAGTAAGAACCCCAAAATTCTGGACAAAATGATAAGACAGTTATTGATGTTAATGACGACTTATATGAAATCAATGTTCTCAATTCAAATCAGTTCGACCCAAGGACATTTGCATGTTGTTAATTTCCAGACGACCAAACATTTAACAATGTGATTGCTCAGACTTCACAAAAGCTGGTTTTGACATTAAAATAGAACAAATGAAACATGAAAATCTCACAAAGATTAGATCAATGCTTTTAAATGGAGAAGGAAATAAAGATGTTCAGACGCACTATTTTCTAGTTGATGAGTTAGTTTATTACATTTCTGATGTAAATGATGATCCTTGTTTAAGGTTGGTTATATCTAATCACATGAATCAATTTGTTTTGACATAGTTTCTTGATGAAAATGGACACATGGGTATCCAGAAATGTTTGACTCAATTCGTCAGAGGTATGTATTTTTTTGGTCAAATTTGTACAAGGAGGTATATAAATACGTGTCTAAAAGTACTGTTCGTCAGACTAGGTCTTTGAAGAAAATAAAACAGCCTTTGAAAGAAACTGATATTCCACCTTATCCAATGGCGAGACTTAGCCTTGATTAAACAGGTTAACAAATACATTATTGCTTTTGTAGACTGGTATAGTGGCTGGCCAGAGGCTTTTGCTGTGCCAGATAAAACAAGAGGACCATGATGGTCCTATATCGCTCACCTGAGTACTAAGCAGTAAAGGTCTACAATGAAGATAAATACCAAATATCGAGGTTCAAGGCCAAATGATAATGAAACAAGAGCGGCAAATTGTCGCAAGATATGCCCGTCCCACCACCAGTTGTCAAGGAGGTATAATAATCGCAAAGGGCAGGTAATGCAACAAACATGTTTACCAAGTCTCAAGTCAATTTGACTTGACACTTCAAAGTTCCATTCCGGACAAGCAAGAAATACTGTAAAAATGAAGATCAAAGTGGAATTACTCAAAATCTGCGCTAGGTAGAGTTATTGTTCTTGCGCACTGTACTCGGTAATATTGCAACAAACATGCATACCAAGTTTGAAGTCGTTAAGAGTTGAGATGACAAAGTTATATTCCGGACAAGCACTAAATGCTGTAAAAATGCCGATCAAAGGGAAATAACTCAAAGACAGCACGAGGTAGAGTTACAATTCTTGTGCACTGCACTTCCAAATATTGCAACAAATACGCATACCATATTTCAAGTCATTTCTACTTAATACGACAAAGTTTTGCTCTGGACAAGGAAAAAATGCTATAAAAATGAAGGTCAAAGGGTAATAACTCAAAATTCGTGCTAGGAAGAGTTATGGTTCTTGTGCACTGCACTCCGTAATTTTACAACAATCATGCATACCAAATTTGAAGATGTTCAGGCTTGAGATGACAAAGTTATATTCCGGACAAGCAGAAAATGTTGTAAAAATGACGTTCAAAGAAAAATAACTCATAGACAGTACGAGGTAGAGTTATGGTTCTTTCACAATGCACTCCGTATTATTGCAACAACTACAAATGCCAAGTTTCAAGTCAATCGGACTGGAGATAACAAAGTTATGCTCCGGACAAAGAACTATTCTAAAGAACTTTCTAATTCAAGGGCAAATAACTCCAGTCATTCTGGTCCGATTAGATCCATAATTGAACTCATCTGAGATCTTATAGTCATAAGTATTTTGACAAAGTTTAATGCTGATTGGTTAAAAATTGTAGATGCTAGAGTGTAAACAAAGTCAAATATAGCAATTTTTCTAATTCAAGGGCAAATAACTCCAGTTGTTCTGGTCCGATTACACCCATGATCGAACTCATCCGAGATCTTATGGTCATATATATTTTGACCAAGTTTCGTGCTGATTGGTTAATATTTGTAGATGCTAAAGTGTAAACAAAGATATAGTAATTTTTCTAATTCAAGGGCAAATAACTCCAGTTGTTCTAGTCCGATTACACCCATAATCGAACTCATTTGAGATCTTATGGTCATATATATTTTGACCAAGTTTGGTGCTGATTGGTTAATAATTGTAGATGTTAGAGTGTAAACAAAGTCAAATACAGCAATTTTTCTAATTCAAGGGCAAATAACTCGTTGTTCTGGTCCGATTACACCCATAATCGAACTCATCCGAGATCTTATGGTCATATATATTTTGACCAAGTCTGGTGCTGATTGGTTAATATTTGTAGATGCTAGAGTGTAAACAAAGAAATGTGAATGGACGGACTGATGACGGACGGACGGACGGACGGACGGACGACGGACGGTGAGTGATCACAATAGCTCATCCTGAGCACTTCGTGCTCAGGTGAGCTAAAAAGCTGAAAAGATCGCTGATTTAATCATTCATCAAATTTTCCCTCCTTTTGGATCATGTTTACAACTCGTGACTGATAATGGAACTGAAAGTGTAAGCAAAGGTGTAAAAGAAACAAAAGAAAAGCTCAAAATTGATCATGTTCTAACAAGTGTGTATTACCCTCAGAGCAATGCTAAAGTTGACAGATTTCATCGAACTTTACGTGATATTTTGGCTAAGACAGTAGATGATCAACAGACATTAGATTTACACCTTAATCAAGCTTTAGCAGCAATACGATTTCATGTACGTGAGTCCACAAAATTCTCACCATTCTTTTTGCTATACAATAGGGATGTTGTATTACCTGTAGATAATATATTAAATCCAAGAAGGAAGTATGCAGGTGAAGAATATCATAAAATAGCTTTACAAGAACAACATAAATCTTTTGTAATGGTATCATTTAAAGAGCAATAAGAAAAAGCAAGCTAAATACGCAGGTAAGGGTGCTGGAAGAGTTTATTTTGAAGTAGGTTATCCTGTATTCTACAAGAATAATCAGAGAAAAGGTAAACTGGATCTAAAATGGAAACCTTATTATAGGATAATTGAAAAGTCCTGTAACTTATGTAATTAAGAATCAACTAGATGGCTCTACGTGTAAAGTGCATGCTGAATTGTTAATATTAGCAAATGTAGATGATTGGAAAATTTCTAAAAATAAAGATAAACGTTTGAGTGGTGCAGCTTATGTAAATCCACCTCAAGCGTCCGAGTCTGAAAGTGCATCTGATTCTGATTCAGAAGAGAATATGCCCTTAACTGAACTAGCTAAGAGACATAGACATGAAAGGTAAACTTCTGAAGACGAAGATGACATACCCTTGATGGAATTTCGGAAGCATCTACAATACAGAGAAAGTAGGCAATAACAAAATGAAAATAATCGTTCCCTGATGAATTCTAGTGAGTCAAAAGAAGAAATGGATATCAATGAGATCCATTTGCAAAACCAAGAAAAATTAAGAAAAAATCTCAGTCAGGTACAGTATTAAGAAACTGTTGAGATTAGTTTCTGAAATGTTGTAAAATGACCTCAGAATAAGTAGATTCTGTTGTAACTAAAGTGAATGCGAATAAAGAGTGATACCTTCAGTTAGTAGTGAATTGAGGCGAGTTGTGAATATATAACTTCTTAAAATTGCCAAGTAATTGTAATTGGGAAATGGGAAAATGTTTAATGTATTGTATTGTATGATGTTTTTAGGGTAAAATTACGAACATTTAATTTACCTTAGGGTTATTGTCCGTTAGCCAAGTTTTTGGTGTAATTGTATCTGAAAACGTATTTCAGAAAACAAATTAAATATTTATCAACGATGCTCATTGGTATGTAACATTTGTCAATGACTTAAGTTCACTTAAAAAGTTAATTGATCAAATTGAGAGTGACCTAAAGGTTACCGATGAGTTAATGTCAACCATATCAGAAATTTGTGAAAAATCAGAATTATCTGACTATGTAGAATCTTTGAAAAGCTTACAAGTTGAAGTGGATATGTTAAATGATGCTTATATTTCAGTGTATAATAGTTTTGATGATCACCATACAATAGCATTGTGTATTCATAGGAACAAAAGATCTGTACTACCATTTGTAGGTCATTAAGCAATTTCGTTGAAAAATTTACTCGACCATATAACTTAAATCACTCCAAGTCGGCCATTTTGCATCAAAAAAAAAAAAAAAAAAAAAAAAAAAAAAAATTATATAGGCGAAATGGGTTATTGTTCACACGTATAAAGTTTCACGAAATTCTGTCCAATGGTATTGGAGATATTCTCCTGGACGGACAGAAGGACAGACGGAAGTATGAACAACGCTAAAATTATATCCCTCCGCCTTTGGCGGGGGATAATTAATGAGTACATTATTTGGTATTGTTTCTGAATCTGACCTTGAAAACGTAAACAGAAATGAGTTAAAGTCATAGATAACAAACGTTCGATAATGGATTTAAGTATGGTTGTCCAACGTCTAGATAGAGAGATTAGTACACTGGAAGAACAATTTGAAGGAACGATTTTTGCAGTTTAAATGAATTCTTGATGAAATTAAACTTATGACACAAGATGCAATGTTTTATCTTGAAAACTTTAAATTAGAGCTCAATATGCTGTCTTTGCGACATTTGTTAACAAATACTATTTCTCCAAATAATCTAAGAGAAATGTTAATTGAAATTGAATCTAGACTTCCAAGTAATTTTGAATTACCAAGTAGTCCTCGGGGTAATATATAGTATTTCTACAAAACTTTGACGTCTTTTACTTGTCTGCAAGATACTGAAATTAGGATCATACTTAAGATTCTTTTGTTGAATACGAATCAGAAATATGACATATATAAGGTGTATAATGTACCAATTCCTAAACCTATAAAGGATAGTCATGTTTTAGTTAAGTATAGTTTAAAATGTGATGCGTTCATGATGTCTTGGGACAGAACAAAGTTCACATTTTTGTCTAAAAGTACGTATTACTTGTGTCATAATCATCACTCACAATTTTGCAATCCTGAAACAGCTTTTTATCAAGTAAATGTAAACAAATTCTGCGTTATTGCTTTGTTCATGAGAAACAAGCATGACATTAAAATATTTTGTAAACAGTTCGTTGTTTTGAATCAAAAGTTACCTTTTTCCCGACATTTGTCATCTGGGTTTTGAACTGTTATTACAAACATACCTATGACATTTACAATAAATTGTTTATCAGATGTCAGCAGTGACATTTTGGTTGAACCATATTTTGGCACTGTGAAATAAATGAATAAATGACACCTGTAAAGCTTCTAGTGACTATTTACAATTACCAATCTATTGCTATAAACAAAGTATGATAGGATAGATCCAACTGATACTTTGTTGAAATTTCACAATATTTCTGAATTCTCGTTTTCAAATGTTTCACATGATGAATTTGTGAATTTTATGTTAGTGACATTGCCAACTCATTTAATGAACTTAAGAGAAATTCCTATGCAAAACTTTCTTCATGAAGTTAACATGTATGAGGATACCGTGTTTGGAACATCCAAAATGAATAGTGTAAATTGGACTATTGTTGCATTACTTGTTGGCGCCACAGTCTTTGCCATGATCATTACTGTCTGTGTATTGAAGCATAGAATAAAATGCAAATCCATGGACCGTTCTGTTGGTAAACATTTGCCTAATGATCATGACCTCAAAGGGGTAAATAGAAAACAGTCACTTTCCACCACGGAAGATGTTGAGATGTCCGTTGTCAAGAAACGACAAACTGTCAACAACAGTGACGACAGACAACAAACCTTCAAGCAGACAGATGCCATGTTGGCATGGGCCAATTAGTTATGTGTACCAACTAGGTCGAGATGAAAGTACGTGGTTCCCAGCGCACAAATGTATTATTAAGGAAAACAAACAATCATTGTTGTAAACTGGAACTTTGAATATTTGTCAGATATGCAGCTGTGTACATATTATATAGTATGATGTATAAACAACATCACGTAACGTTCAGATGTCACATTGTGTAGATGTTCACTAGTTGACAATCCCTTGAATAAGAAATCATTTCGATTAACAAGCAATTATGACCAAATAAAGACGGAAAGTTGACTGTATCTGGTTCATATGGTCGTGAACAAATTTACAACCGAACCAACCAACGATAATATTTGGGTACTAAACCGACGATATCGAGTACCGATTACACCACTTCCAAAATCACAAAGGACAATGGATAGACAGACTACGACTCCTGCAAAAGAGAAATGAAATGAACTGTAGACGTCTCCAATTAAAAAAACAACAACAGACTTTAGTGATTTTCTTTGATTAATTAACAAATAATATAATTAACCATTACTTATGTTTTGAATGCAACGTCATGCCATGTTGAATTAGAATAGTATAGATCAGATTGACTTTTGAACATGATGTGACAGGTGAAGAGTTTAAAGTGTGGTTGTTATGACTACAAGTGCATCTTTTCACGTGTGGTGCATTCCAGATTTAGAATAAAGTCGTCTATGCATAAAATGTCATAAAGAGTCTCATAGTTAGATTTAGGAATTTAGTGTAATATTTTATTTAGTGAACATTATTGTATTGTCAAGTTGTATTATTGTTTTCTTTTAATTTTAGTTACATTGCAGCCGTTTAAAAAAATGCACACTTTAAGTATGTGAGTTTGTGTGAGAGTTGTTTTACTTACAATAAGGGAGTTAAAAATTAATTTAATGATGAATTAATTCTTTTGTGTTAGCAGGCGTGTAACATAGTGACCTGCCAAACCTGATTATAATTAAGTTAATTAGTTATGAAACTAATTAGTCGATTAGGAGTTAATTGCTGGCTAGTACTTGTGAACTGTATGACTTGCCATTCTACATGAGTTTCTACATGGTTGTTTATATTGAACACCAAGTACAATTTGACATTGAACAATGGATGGATTTTATCTAATGTTAATATGTTTACAGTTTTGGCACTGGCCATATGTTTGTTTAGCATTGTTGAATCTAAATGTCAAGGAGACCTTTCGTAATGTTTAAGGTAAAGTTGTTTATCAGGCTCCTAAGTTTTGGTGCATTCATCAGATTCTGACATTATTTTGGGTTATAACTTCCTAACTATAAACTGGAATGTTGTTGTACAAACAACAGGTGAGGGTAGGCGTGAGAGTGGAATGTCGTCAAGGCTGTGCATTCTGTATAAATACTAGATGTTTGACAGTATGAGCTAGTCTGGTTTTGGGGTGCAAGGCAGAACGGTGCAGAGGTGCAAGAGAGAGACTGACTCGGTGTGCAGGTCTGATTTAATAGACTGGTGGTGTGGTGCAGTGCAGGGATGTAGGGAGGCTGGACTGATTTGGTGTGATGTGATGCATTATTAAAAGTTAAACACTCGGAATAGTCTCTCTCTTCTGTAAAAACACCACGCGAAGCGAAGTACTAAAACGAACAGCCACTACGTGACATTGGACTGTTTCCCACAAAACTTCCATTTTTTTTTTTTTTTCAATGGGTATTTAAATTACAGAATTGCTTGGTAGAGGCTCATAAGGTTGGAGAAAAAATTGATACAGATTCCTCAAGAAGGAATAAAACTTTTCACAAAATTTCTGACATGGAAGTGTAAGACTGTTAGTTGATTGTATGGTGTTTGAAGCCGTTTTCAAAATTAATTCACTTATATCGCGGCGACCAGTGCACCTATCAATGCTTTCCTGGGGTTTCTTTTACCAGTAATTTCCAAGCAAATGGCTGCTTTCCACATTACCATCGTCAAAACAATTATCAGCGGTGAGAAAGGAATGAATCCTGTCTCCATGACTATCATCAATCCCCGGAAAGAAATTGGCTGAGCCAGGGATCGAACCAGCGACCTCCTGTTCTCAAGTCCTGTACACCACCGACTAACCTACCTGGGCTTGGCTGGAACTATAAGACATCTTTTCTGAAGATTTCTGTTACAGATTGAATGGTAGGGAAGAGACAAGGCAAATCCAACTCTTCAGGGAGGTGACATATTACATAGCCTCGTAAAAAAGTATTAACCAGTATCCTGGGGTTACTCTGTCAAGGTTATGAAGACTGAAAAGGTTGGTCCAGTATTTTGTGACGTAACAAACTGTTGTAATAAACATTGACGCATTGGCATAAATAGTGAATGCTGGCATGCAGGCATTCTTTTCGTCTGCTGCCAGATGGGCGTTAACAGAGAAGCTTTGTTGTATACTAGATTCAACCGTAGGGTCCAAAGGTTTTGTTCAAATAATTTGTTTGGTTTTTGGTTATGACACAGGAACAAAGAGCAAGTTTCTAGTCTTATTTTGAAGAACTATAAAAGCTGATTAGAAATTCTTTTTTCTCTTTAATTTCTTTACCAAATATGTAACACAGCAGAGAATCCAAACTTTTTGATTAACATTTATCCTGAGAAAAAACTAACTTGAAACGTTAAAGTCGATAGTAAAAAAACCAAATGTTGCTATTTCAAAGGTATTTTTCGGGGAATATATATCCTTATCGGACAGTGTATATCCAAGATCAGACTGCACGTTCTGTGCAGTCTGATCTTGATCTACACTGTCCGCAAAAGCTCAGTGAGTCGCGCTTAGCAGCCTAAGGGTTAATTGTGACCAGGTTGTCAGTTGTGAGTTTTAGACTTGTCCATGCTATTTTTAGACATCATTTTCCCGCGCAAACAATGTTCACGCGATCCTTACACCCGCTCTTTGTCATAAGGAAAGTTGACGCAGACAAGACGAAGAGGTGGTGAAGTTTGCCATCTAGACCCCAGGGCTATGGAATTAGGAGAGCAGTCAAAGGCAATGCTGCTGATATTCTGCGTACACTTGGTCTCGGAGTATCACTTGAAGCTATTTTACAGAAATTCAACACTGCTTTTGGAAGTATTGAGACCAAGGCGAGCATTTAGAATAAGCTGTACTCTTGAAAACAACAACAAAAGGAGAAAGTTACCTCCTTTGCTACTCGCCTTGAAGATGATATACTCTCAAGCAGTAGCCTTTAATGCATTGCCACCGGATGACAGTGTTTTACAGTGTTGTACCAAGGTCTATTCTCTGATGTTAAGTACACGCCTGCTTATAAGAATGATATCATACATGACTATGACAAGTTCAAGATAGAATTTAGAAACATAGTCGCTGATCTGGATCTTTCAAGTAAAAAAAAGTGTCATGTATCTGTCCCTACGGAACAGAAAGCATCAGAATTGGGAGAAGTAAAAGATTTCATAACAAAGCTGCATGAAAGAACAGATAAATTAGAGAAGCAGAGATAAAACAGGGACAGTGTTCTAATACATGGCCCAAGAGAGGACAAAACAAACCATTTAGAGGTAGAGGAAACAATAATTGAGGTAGAGGAAACAATAATAGAGAAAGAAGTCAAGGCAACAGAAGTGACAGCAAGAATAATCAAAGAAGACCTCTTGCCTCTCTGAATTTTGCGCCAACTTGCTTTGGTTGCAATGAAAAAGGGCACAATGTCAAAGATTGTCCAAGTAATAGACAGAGGCAGTATTATGGGTATGGTCATATAGCTTAAGACTGCCCAAACTAATATGTGCCTCCGTTGGTGGATCGCACTTTGGTACCAGAAAGAAAGACCCTAAATTAGCCGGAAACACCAATGAGGTCTCGGTTCTGATAGACCACACTAGAACTAAGGCTTTAGTAGATACAGGTAGCTGTATTAGCACTGTATCAGAGTCTTTTCATAAAGACAATCTTTTAGGTATTGATATTCAGCCTTTGGATAATATCATAAAGGTTGAATGTGCTGATGGACAGCCATTATCTTACCGTGGATACATCCAAGCTGATCTTACTGTCTTAGATGGCGTTCCAAATTCATCAACCACTTCATATTTATTTCTAGTGACACCTGACACCAGTTATTCTTCTTCAGCTCCCAGTAATATTGGGAACTAATATTCTGGATGTTTTACTACAAGAGTGTCAACACAATTTTAGAAACCAGTTTTTACAAACAGCTTCTCTCCACACACCATGGCATTTGGCCTTTAGATGCTTTGTTCTTAGGGATTGAGAACTCAGAAAAAATGGGAATAGCATTGTCATTGTCAAATCGGCAGAGCCAACCAAGATTATCTTAGGTCCAAATGAAACAAAGACCATTGGAGGATATACCGACAAAGAGTTGGGCTACAGAGACACAAGTGCTCTTATCCATGAAACAAAAGACTCGTCATTGCTGATTACGTCGATATTACACCAGAAGTAATCAATTATGAGCATGGCAAAACAAAAGAAGTAGAAGACACCATTTCCAAAGTGACCTTGAACTGTGTTTTCACCTTACCAAAAGCTGTCCTTTGTGAGTTACAGCCAGCTGTAATTGAGGAAATGAGTACCGAAAAAGAACAGAATATTGAACAAGAGGTCCTCCACCAAGTACATAGAGATACATACCTGAAATCGGATCCAGATCAGTTGTGCAACATTAACAATCTGTTGTTGAAACATATCGACATTTTTTCTACTGGTGAACTTTTAGCACACAACTATAAGAAGCTGTACAGCCCATCCACATCTGTCACTGCTAAAAAACCCCTCTTTTGAGATGACCTTAAAACACATCATCGCTGACCTGAATGAAGCCAAACATTCACCTCCCAACTATCCAATCAAATGCTTAAAAGAATTCTTCTTACCATCATCAAATACCCTAAAAAAGTCATTTAGCAACCAGGAAGAGCAGAAAGGAAACGGTTCTATTGTAGACAAACAAGCCCGCCCCTATATTAAGAAATGCAAAGAGCCAGTAGCAAACAGTAACAACTGCGAATCTGGAATAAAGTTCAATAAGAAAACTAAGAAGAAGGGACAAATTCATCTTTAACCTTTTATCACACAATCATGAATCAAAATAAAAAAATAAATGTAATATAGGCAAGACGACAGTGATTTCACCCAAAACAAAATCGCGTTTTAGACTGATACAGTGTAATCCGAAAACAAATAATTCAGTGGTAGAAAATGGATTCGATATGATTCTTAATTCTAAATTTATAAACTTGACAATTTTTTTAAATATATATTAATTTAATCAATCTCTTATGTTACTTTTTTAGTTCTGTTTTTATTTTGTGTCAAAAATGACACAATGTATTTATTTTGTTGCGTCAGTCTTAAATTTTTTGTATCAAAAATGCAGAAACAAAGACTTTCTAAAATACTACCTTAGGTTTTCATGTTCCAAAAGGGCGTCCTAAGCAAAAAAAGGGGCCACTGGCCCTAAAGCGCTCACCTGAGTAAAGTCATCTATGTATGATAATGCTGAAGAGATCCTGGTTTTAATGATGTATAACAAAAGACTGTAAGTGACCTACTTTTGATCCGGTTTAACCTTTGTTCTAACTTGTCCAAGATAATATCAAGACAAACATTCTGACTAAGTTTCATGAGTATTAGGCTGAAAATGTGATCTCTATGGTGCACACAAGGTTTTTCTAAGATTTTGCACTGTGCCCTACCTTTTGACCCGATGTGACTCAATTTCAGACTTGTTCGAGATATCAAGACAATGATTCTGACCTAGTGTCAGGAGTATCAGGCTGAAAATGTGGCCCTACAGCACACACAAGGTTTTCCTAAGATTTGGCCAGTGATCAAATTTTTGACCAGACATGACCCTTTTTCAAACTTGTCTAAGATATCATCCAGACAAACAATCTGACTTAGTGTCACGAGTATCAGGCTGGAAATGTGGCCTCTAGATTTAGCACAGTGACCTACTTTTTGACCCTATGGAACTCTATTTCCAACTTGTCTGAGATATCATCAAGACAAACATTCTGACCACGTTGCACGAGTATTAGGCTGAAAATGTGCCCTCTAGAGCGTACACAAGGTTTTTATAACATTTTGCCCAGTGACCTACTTTTGGACTTAACATAATACAATTTCGAACTTGTCCGTGATATCATCAAGACAAACGTTCTGACCAAGTTTCATGAGTATCAGGCTAAATATGCGGCCTCTAGGGTGCACACAAGATTTTTCTAAGATTTAGCCCAGAGACCTACTTTTTAATCCAACATGAGCCAATTTCAATCCTGTCAAAGATTTTATCAAGACAAAAAATCTGACCAAGTTGCATGAGTATCTGACTAAAAATCTGGCCTATAGACTGCACACAAGGTAAATGTTGAAGCTTTCACGACGCACGGCAGACGCCAGACACAGCACGATCACAAAAGCTCACCTTGAGCACTTTGTGCTTAGGTGAGCTAAGAACATGTGGAAAAAAAGAGGAAACTGCATTACTTGTCATCAGCCTCTCTAGGTTGTAGCATCTCAAACTAAACTCACACAAGATTTTTTTCTATGGCTGTCAAAAGGATAATATTTCAACTCACTTAAATAAACAAATGTTAGGTTCCTATGTTCCAATGTTCACAAGGACGTGCTAAGCAAATAAAAATGTGGAAAATAGAGTAAACCGAACAATCATTTGTTATCGGCCTCTGTAAGTTGTAGCATCTCAAAATAAACTCACAAAACTTATCTGAACCAGGAACATATAAAGAAACCTTATGTTCCAATGTTTCCAAGGACGTCCTATAGAAAAAAAAATGTGGAACAGGAGGGCCATGATGGCTCTGGATCGCTCACCTGAGTCAATTGGCGAAATTAACTCCACGTGCATAATTCAATTTCTGACCAAGTGTCAGGTCAATGGAGCTTAAAATGTGGCCTCTAGAGGGTCCACAAGGAATTTCCGTAAGTTGACCCAGTGACCTAATTTATCACCCAACATGACCCAATTTAGAACTCATCAAAAAATTT
The DNA here is from genome assembly GCA_946811185.2 of Hippopus hippopus. Lineage (NCBI taxonomy): Eukaryota > Metazoa > Mollusca > Bivalvia > Cardiida > Cardiidae > Hippopus > Hippopus hippopus. The sequence goes on along the minus strand of OX328102.1, from coordinate 6,422,872 downwards.
ATCAAGACAAACATTCTGAACAGTTTTCAAGTTAATTGAGCAATAAATGTGGCCTCTAGAGTGCCCACAAGGTATTTCTTTAATTTGACCAAGTGACCTAGTTTATGACCCCAGTTGACCCAATTTCAAACACATCCAATATTTTACTAAGACAAACATTCTGACCAAATTTCAAGTCAATTGAGCAAGAAATTTGACCTCTAGAGTGCCCTAAAGGTATTTCTTTAATTTGACCTAGTGACCTAGATTATGACCCCAGGTGACGCAATTTTGAACTCATCCTACATTTCATCAAGACAAACATTTTTACCAATTTTCAAATCAATTGAACAATAAATGTGGCCTCTACAGTGCCCACAAGGTATTTTTTAATTTGACCTAGTGACCTAGTTTATGACTCCACATGACCCAATTTAGAACAAATCTGAAAATTTATCAAAACAAACATTCTGAACAATTTTCAAGTCATTTGAGCAATAAATGTGGCCTCTAGAGTGCCCAAAAGGTATTTCTTTAATTTGACCAAATGACCTAGTTTATGATCCCAGTTGACCAAAATTCAGACTCATGTGAGATTTCGTCAAGACAAACATTCTGACCAATTTTCAGGTCAATTGAGAAAAGAATGTGGCCTCTAGAGTGCCCTTAATTTTTTTTCTTTAATTTGACCCATTGACCTAGTTTATGACCACAGTTGACCTAATTTACAACTTATCTGGAAGTTTATCGAGACAAACATTCTGAATAATTCTCAAGTCATTTGAGCAATAAATGTGCCCTCTAGAGTGCCCACAAGGAATTTAATTTGACCAAGTGACCTAGTTTATGACCTCAGGTGACCCAATTTCAAACTCATCCGATATTTTATCAAGTCAATTGAGCATGAAATGTGGCCTCTAGAGTGCCCTACAGGTATTTCTGTAATTTGACTTTGTGACCTAGATTATGACCCCAGGTGACCCAATTTTGAACTCATCCTAGATTTCATCAAGACCAACATTTTAACCAATTTTCAAATTAATTGAACAATAAATGTGGCCTCTAGAGTGCCCACAAGGTATTTCTTTAATTTGACCCAGTGACCTAATTGAGGACCCCACATGGCCCAAATTTAGATTCATGTGAGATTTTATCAAGACAAACATTCCGATCAATTTTCAAGTCGACTGAGCAATAAATGTGGCCTCTAGAATGCCCACAAGGTATTTCTTTATTTTGACCAAGTGACCTAGTTTATGACCCCAGGTGACGCAATTTCAAACTCATCTGATATTTAATCAAGACAAACATTCTGACCAATTTTCAAGTCAATTGAGCAATAAATGTGGCCTCTAGAGTGTCCTAGGGTATTTCTTTAATTTGACCTTGTGACCTAGATTATGATCCCTGGTGACCCAAATTTTGAACTCATCCTAGATTTCATCAAGACAAACATTTTAATCAATTTTCAAATCAATTGAACAATAAACGTGGCCTCTAAAGTGCCCACAAGGTATTTCTTTAATTTGACCTAGTGACCTAGTTTATGATCCCAGGTGACCAAAATCCGAACTCATCTGAGATTTTATCAAGACAAACATTCTGACCAAATTTCAGGTCATTTGAGCAATAAATGTGCCCTCTAGAGTGCCCACAAGGAATTTCTTTAATTTGACCAAGTGACCTAGTTTATGACCTCAGGTGACCCAATTTCAAACTCATCCGATATTTTATCAAGTCAATTGAGCATGAAATGTGGCCTCTAGAGTGCCCTACAGGTATTTCTGTAATTTGACTTTGTGACCTAGATTATGACCCCAGGTGACCCAATTTTGAACTCATCCTAGATTTCATCAAGACCAACATTTTAACCAATTTTCAAATTAATTGAACAATAAATGTGGCCTCTAGAGTGCCCACAAGGTATTTCTTTAATTTGACCCAGTGACCTAATTGAGGACCCCACATGGCCCAAATTTAGATTCATGTGAGATTTTATCAAGACAAACATTCCGATCAATTTTCAAGTCGACTGAGCAATAAATGTGGCCTCTAGAATGCCCACAAGGTATTTCTTTATTTTGACCAAGTGACCTAGTTTATGACCCCAGGTGACGCAATTTCAAACTCATCTGATATTTCATCAAGACAAACATTCTGACCAATTTTCAAGTCAATTGAGCAATAAATGTGGCCTCTAGAGTGTCCTAGGGTATTTCTTTAATTTGACCTTGTGACCTAGATTATGATCCCTGGTGACCCAAATTTTGAACTCATCCTAGATTTCATCAAGACAAACATTTTAATCAATTTTCAAATCAATTGAACAATAAACGTGGCCTCTAAAGTGCCCACAAGGTATTTCTTTAATTTGACCTAATGACCTAGTTTATGATCCCAGGTGACCAAAATCCGAACTCATCTGAGATTTTATCAAGACAAACATTCTGACCAATTTTCAGGTCATTTGAGCAATAAATGTGGCCTCTAGAGTGTCCTAGGGTATTTCTTTAATTTGACCTTGTGACCTAGTTTATGATCCAAGGTGACCCAATTTCAATCTCATCTGATATTTCATCAAGACAAACATTCTGATTAATTTTCAAGTCAATTGAGCAAGAAATGTAGCCTCTAGAGTGCCCTAAAGGTATTTCTTTAATTTGACCTAGTGACCTAGATTATGATCCCAGGTGACCCAATTTTGGATTCATCCTAGATTTCATCAAGACAAACATTTTAATCAATTTTCAAATCAATTTAACAATAAACGTGGCCTCTAGAGTGCCCTAAAGGTATTTTTTTAATTTGACCTAGTGACATTATTTAAGACCCCACATGACCCAAATTCAGATTCATTTGAGATTTTATCAAGACAAACATTCTGACTACTTTTCAAGTCAATTGAGAAAAAAATGTGGCCTCTAGAGTGCCCACAAGGCATTTTTGGACTCATCCTAGATTTCATCAAGACAAACATTTTAATCAATTTTCAAATCAATTGAACAATAAACGTGGCCTCTAGAGTGCCCTAAAGGTATTTCTTTAATTTGACCTAGTGACCTAGTTTATGATCCTAGATGACCCAAATACAAACTCATCCGAGATTTTATCAAGACAAACATTCTGACCAATTTCAGGTCATTTGAGCAATAAATATGCCCTCAAGGTATTACTTTTATATGATCTAGTGACCTAGTTTATGACCCCAGGTGACCCAATTTCGAACTGACTGAACATGTTGTGCTCAGGTGGGCTAACAAACTTAGAACAGGTTCACTACATACCAAATAACAAAGCTCTGTGCCTTCCAGTTGTAGAAAAGGAGAATTTTAAAGTTTTCCTTCTTTGTTCCTATCTTTAAACTTGTGACCCCTGGGGCGGGGCCAGTTTTGACCCCAGCGGCATCATTTTAATAAACTTGGTAGAAGTCCACTAGGAGATGCTACATACCAAATATCAAAGCTCTACACCTTCCAGTTTTCTTTCTTTGTTCCTATGTTCGAACTTGTGACCCCAAGGGCTGGGCCAGTTTTGACCCCAGGGGCATCCTATGAACAAACTTGGTAGAGATCCACTAGGAGATGCTACATACCAAATATCAAAGCTCTAAGCCTTCAAGTTTCAGAGAAGAAGAATTTTAAAGTTTTCCTTCTTTGTTCCTATGTTCAAACTTGTGACCCCCGGAGCGGGGCCAGTTTTGACCCCAGGGACATAGTATGAACAAACTTGGTAGAGGTCCACTAGGAGATGCTAGATGCCAAATATCAAAGCTCCACGCCTTCCAGTTTCAGAGAAGAAGAATTTTAAAGTTTTCTTTCTTTCTTCCTATGTTCGAACTTGTGACCCCCGGAACGGGGCCATTTTTGACCCCAGGGGCATCATATGAACAAACTATGTAGAGGTCCACTAGGAGATGCTACATACCAAATATCAAAGCTCTACGTCTTCTAATTTCAGAGAAGAAGATTTTCAAAGATTTTGCCATTTTTTTTCCTTTTTGTTGCCATGACAACCAGAGTTATGGGTGGAATTCAATCTCTTGAACAACTTGGTAGAGCTTCACCCAAGGAACATCCCTGCCAAGTTTCATCAAGATTGGCCCAGCGGTTTAGGAGGAGATGTCTAAAGGAATTGTGGACAGACGGACAGATGGACGCCGGACAAGGACCGATCACAATACCTCACCTTAGCACTTCGTGCTCAGGTGAGCTAAAAAGAGGAAACCGATCAATTACCTGTAAACAGCCTCTTTAGGTTGAAGCATCTCAAAACAAGAGACGGCCGAGAAGTCGCTCACCTGAGCCTTTTAACCAAACATGACCTATTTTCAATCTCTTTCCAACTATCATGACAAACATTCTAACAAGCTTTCATAAGTAGTGGACTGAAAATTTGGCCTCTAGCTTGTTCACAAGCTTTTTCTAGAATTTGTTCTGAGTGACCTACTTCTTAGCCCAACATAGCCCATTTTCTCATTGTAAATATTATCAAAACAAAGATTCTGACCACCTTTCAAGAGTATTGGAGAGAAAATGTGGCTTCTAAAGTGTACGTAAGTCTTTTTAGAGATTTGACATGGCGACCTAGTATTTTACCTAGTGTGACCCATTTTCAATCTCATCTTACTGATCATCAAGAAAACCATCCTTACTAATTTTCATAAGTATTAGACATTTTCCCCTAGAGCTGCACAAGCTATTTTAAAGATTTGACCTGATAATCTAGTTTTTGACCCGATATGACCCATTTTCAAACCGATCGAGATATCATCAAGACAAATAATCTCAAATAGTGTCATGAGTGAACACACGGTTTTTCTAAGATTTGACCTAGTTACCTAGTTTTTGACCCAACAAGACCCATTTTCACACTCATCTAAGATGTCAACAAGACTAACATTCTGACAAAGTTTAAAGAGTATTGGACTGAAAATGTGGTCTCTAGAGCATATGCAAGGTTTTCAGAGATTTGACCTAGTGACCTGTGTTTTCAATTGACGTGACAAATTCATTAGAGATATCATCAAGAAAAATATTCTGACCTACTTTCAAGAGTATTTAGCTGAAAATGTGGACTCTAGAGTGAACACAAGGTTTTTCTAAGATTTGACCTAGTAACCTAGTTTTTGACCCAATGTGACACCTTTTCATTCTTATCCAAAATGTCATCAAGACAAACATTCTGACCAAGTTTCATAAGTATTGGACTGAAATGTGATCTCAAGAGCGTGCACAAGGTTTTTCAAAGATTCTCAAAATAAACTAACATAACTTTCGGGAAACAGGAACAATTACATTTCGATTTGCATGTTAGTTTCATACGACACTTTACTCTTTGGCTGTCAAAAACATAACACTTCAACCCACTTTAATAAACAAACCTTATGTGTCAACATTCCCAAGGACGACCTGAGCGAAAACACATGTGAAAAATAGAAGAAACCCAAGAATCATTTATCACTCTTTCAAAGTTATAGTATCTCAAAATAAACTCACATAAATTTCGTAAGACAGGAACATTTACATTTCTATTTGCTGTCAAAAAACATACTATTTCAACCCACTTCAGTAAACAAACTTTCGGTTCTGACGTTACCAAGAACGTCCTTAGCAAAAATCATGTGAAAATTATAGGAAACTACAGAATCAATTGTAATCAGCATTTCTAAGTTGTAGTATCTCAAAATAAACTCACATAACTTTGGTGACTAAGGAAAAATTACAGTTCTTTTTTTTCATGTTAGGTTCACACGAGATTTTACTCTATGGCTGTCCAAAACCAAGCATTTCAATCTACTTATATAAACAAACCTTAGCTTCCCACATTCCAAAGGACATTCTAAAAAAACAAAACGTGGAATACAGAGGAAACGGATGAATCATTCATTATCAGCCTCTCTGGGTTGTAGCATCAGAAAGTAAACCCAAATAACTTCCGTGCAACAGGAACATTTACAATTCTATTTGCATCTTAGTTTCACATAAGACTTTACTCTATGGCACTCAAAAACATTACATTTCAATCCACTTTCATAAACAAGGATGTACTAAGCAAAAATCGTGTGGAAAAAAAGAATCTGATGAATCATTCGTTATTAGCTTCTCTAAATTGTATCATCTTCAAACAAACTCACATAACTTTCATGAAACGGGCACAATTACATTCCTATTTGCATGTTAGTTTCATACGAGATTATACTCTATGGCTATCATAAACAACATTTCATTCAACTTTAATGAACAAACCTTAGGTTTCAATGTTGCCTAAGAAAAAAAAAAGTGGAAAAAAGATGAAATCGAAGAATCATTTGTTATCATCCTCTTAAAGTTGTAGTATCTCAAAATAAACTCACATAACCTTCGTGAAACAGGAACAATTACATTTCTATTTTTTCCAAGCTTCATGTAAGAGTCACTCTATGGCTGTAAGAAATCACAATATTTCAACCGACTTTAATAAACGAACCTATGGTTCTGAAGTTACGAAGAACATACTCAGGAAAAACGCATGGGGATAATAGAGGTAATCGAAGAACAATTTGTTAACAGATTCTCTACGTTGTAGCATCTCAAAATAAGCTCACATAACTTCTTTTTGCATATTAGTTTCATTCGAGATTTTACTCTATGGCTGTCAGAAAACCTCAACATTTCAACCGATTTTAATAAACAAACTTTGGGTATCTGTGTTCCGAGGACTTCCTTAGCAGAAAAATATGTGGAAAATAGAGGAAACCGAAGAATCATTTGTTATCATCCTCTCTAGGTTGTAGCATCTCAAACTAAACTCACATAACGTTTAAGAAACAGGAGTAATTACATTTGAATTTGCATGTTGGTTAAATATGAGATTCTACTCTTTGGCTGTCAAAAACGTAAAACTTAAAGCCACTTTAATAAACAAACCCTTAGATTCCAAGGTTCCTAAGGATGTCCTAAGCAAAAAACATATGGAAAATAGAGGAAACCGAAAAATCATTTGTTATAAGCCTCTCTAGGTTGTAGCATCAGAAAGTAAACTCACTTTACTCTCCTAAAACAAGAACATTTATATTTCTTTTTGCATGTTAGTTTTAATCAAGATTTTTACTCTATGGCTGTCAAAAACAACATTTTAACCCTTATTATCAAATCATAGGTTGCAACATTACCAAGGACGGCCCAAGCAAGAATCGTGTGGCAAATAGAAGAAACTGATGAATCATTTGTTATCAGGCTCTCTAGGTTGTACAATCTCAAAAAAAAAAAAAAACTCTCATAGCATTTTGAAACAAAAGCAATTACATTTCTATTTGCATACTAGCTTCATACGAGATTTTTATCCATGGCTGTCAAAAACCATAACATTTTAACAGACTTTAAAATACAAACCTTAGATTCCAATGTTCACAAGGATGTCCTAAGCAAAAACACACGTGGAAAATTGAGGAAACCAAAGAATCATTTGTTATCAGCCTATCTAGGTTGTAGTATCTCAAAATAAACTCACGTAACTTTCCTGGAACAGCATGTTAGCTTCATACGAGATTCTACTCTTTGGCTGTCAAAAACATAAAGCTTCAACCCGCTTGAATAAACAAACCTTAGATTCCGATGTTCCCAAATATGCCCTAAGCAAAAAAAAAAAAGAGTGGAAAATAGGGGAAACTGAAGAAACATTTGTTTTCAGTCTCTCCAGCTTGTAGCATCTCCAAATAAACTTACATAACTTCCGTGAAACAGGAACATTTACATTTCCATTTGCCAGTTAGTTTCATACAATTTTTACTCCACTGCTGTCAAAAAACAACATTTCAACCCTTTTTAATAAACAAACCAAGGACGTCCTAAGCAAAAAAACATGTGTGAAATAGATGAAACCAAAATCATTTGTTATCAGTCTCTCTTGGATGTAGCATGTCAAAAAAAATCTCCCATAACGTTCATGAAACAGGAACAGTTACATTTCTATTTGCATGTTTGTTTCATACCAGATTTTACCCTACGGCTGTCAAAAACCTTTACATTTCAACCCCCTGAAAATCAAACCTTAGATTCCAACGTTATCAAGAATGTCCTAAGGAAAAAATAGGAAAATAGAGGAAACCGAAGTATCATTTGTTACAAGCCTCTCTTGGTTGTATTATCTCAAATTCAACTCACATAACTTTAATTATACAGGAACAATTACATTCATATACAAACATTAGGTGTCAACTTTCCAAAGGACGTCCTAATCAAAAAAACATGTGAAGAATAGAGGAAACTGAAGAATCATTTATTATCAGCCTCTCTAGGGTGTACAATCTCAAAGTAACCTCACATAACTTTTGTGAAACAAATACAGTTACATTTCAATTGCATGTTAGTTTCATATGAGATATAAATCTATGGCTCTCGAAAAAATAACAACTGAAGCTACTTTAATAAAAAGACCTTAGGCTCCAACGTTACAAAGTATGTCCTTAGCAAAAACATGTGGAGAATAGAGGATACCAAAGATTCATTTAGTATCAGAATCTCCAGATTGTAGCACCTTAAAATAAACAAACTTAACTTTCGTTTAAAAATTACCCTTATATTTCCATTTTCATGTCAGTTTCATAGGAGATTTTATTCAATGTCTGTCAAAAACAAGATTTCAACCGACTTTAATTAACAAACTTTGGGTTCCAACGTTCCCAAGGAAGTCCTTAGCAAGAAAAAATGTGGAAAACAGAGGAAACCAAAAAATCATTTGTTTTCATCCTCTCTAGGTTGTACTGTCTAAACAAGAGGGCCATGATGGCCCTGTATCGCTCCACTGGCTTTTTAACCCTTTACCACACAAATCGAAGTGCTAATGACCCTGAAAGAGAAGGCTTTTAAAAACATCGTGAGAAAAGGACAACATATTGTCAGCCAGTATTTTCTCCTTTTCACACGTTTCCTATCAAAGACAGAAATAGTCATTTAAGCTACATTCAATTTATCTTTTTGCAATGGCTTTAAACTTGGTACAGTAAAAAAAAATTGTCATTTCTTAAAGGGTAAAATTAACGTATCATGTGCTTAATTGGCATTGACAGAGACATACAGCATAAAAAGTCTGTATGGTAATAAACTTACTTTGAAAACATAACTTCCACCCCGCCCGCCAAACAAAAACAGCCATATCTTTTTAAATGCAAAGATAATGTCAGTGAATACAAGCAGGTTTATTCATTAGCATGAAAGGTAAAGTTCTGAAAAAAAATTGAGTGATAGAAACCTTACTTTAAATTAAACATTCCATTCATGTGAGCATAACCATTAGCATCAAAATAAATCACTCTCCCTTAAAACAGAACATTTCCTCTCCAAAAAACTTGAATACCAAACTCCAATAATGTATAAGTGCAGTTTGATAATCAAGGGAGGTAAATAGTAACAAACTTTATCTTGTATAACAGGAGTTATTTCCCTTGATTACTATTTTAAATTACAGTCACTATATAAGCCCATGTTAAACTTGTGATCTCCGGGTCAGAGCCAATTTTGACCCCAGGGCTATAATATGAAGGAATTTGATAGAGGTCCATTAGATAAAGCTACATGCCAAATTTGGTAGCCCTGGGCCTTATGGTTTCAGACAAGAAGATTTTCAAAGATATTCAATATTTTTCAGTTTTGTTGTCATGGCAACCAGAGTTTTTGAAGGAATCAAATTCTTTCAAGAAATTCTAAAGAGGACCATGGCAGGATCATTTCAAATTTGGATGGGTAGTTTCAGAGAAGAAGTTTGAAAAAAAAAAGTCAGCGCACGCACGCACGCACGGACGGACGCACGACGGACACCAGACCATGACATAAACCCGCTGGCCTTCGGCCAGTGGAGCTAAAAAAACTCGCATACCTTTCTTGAAACAGTAAGTTACATTTCTATTTGCATGTTAGTTTCATACCAGATTTTACCTTACGGCTGTCAAAAACCTTAATATTTCAACCCTCTTAAAATCAAACCTTAGATTCCATTGTTATCAAGGATATCCTGAGCAAAAACACATGTGGAAAATAGAAGACCGAAGTATCATTTGTTACAAAACATTAGATTTCAACATTATCAAGGATATCCTGAGCAAAAACACATGTGGGAAAAAAGAGGAAGATGAAGAATCCTTTGTTACAAGCCTCTCTTGGTTATAGTATCTCAAAATAAACTCACATAACTTTAATAAAACAGGAAGAATTTCATTCTTATTTGCATCATATCTTTAAACAACATTTTACTCTATGGCTTTCAAAAAAATACCACTGCAACCCGCTGTAATAAACAAACCTTAGGTTCCGACGTTCCAAAGGATGTCTTTGAAGCATGTGAAAAATAGAGGTAACTGAAGAATCATTTATTATCAGCCTCTCTAGGTTGTACAATCTCAAAGTACACTCACATAACTGTCGTGAAACAGGAACAAAAACATTTCTATTTGCATCTTAGTTTCATACGAGATTTTACTCTTTGGCTGTCAAAAGATTACATTTCAACCCAGTTTGATGAACAAACATTAGGTGTCAACTTTCCAAACGATGTCCTTATCGAAAACACATGTGAAGAATAGAGGAAACTGAAGAATCATTTATTACGAGAGGTGTTAGAAAAGTTTCGGGACAAGTGCCGCCATTCTTTCATATTTTGATATTTTTTTTAATGAGTTTTTCGGTAATGATAGCTACAACCATATTCTATCGCTTGGTTGAAACAAATAAACGAAGATACACGAAACGCGTGATGTACTGTCACCATAGCAACGTCAAGTCGACGTGAGCGGGGCACCTTGATGCACCGAATAAAAAGTTTGTCTTTACAAACGTCTGAAATAGTCATGGTTATTCAAAATACTCCAAGGCATGCTAAATGCACCTCTGATGCATATGTACACACGAATTAAAACAGTTTTTGAAGTCTGATGATGGAATGTTCCTTATACATTCCCTGACCACGATGGGAAGGTCATCGACGTCGTCGAAACAGTGACCGCGTAAGTAACGCTTGATAGTGGGGAATAACCAAAAATTCCACGGTGCGAATCAGGGGAGTATGGTGGGTGCGCAATAGTGTTACTCTATCAGCAGGTACTTTCTTGGTAGTTGATGAAGTATAACGTGTGGCGTTGTTGTGATGCAAGTAGAATGTGCCTGGTTCTGTTGGTCGTTTCTCCTATACAACCCTGATCAACTCATGTCGGTGCACCTGAAACGAGCTTATGGTTGAACCTATGCATCTATATACCTGCAACAACGAAATTATGTTTATCAATCACTGGTTTCACCAAACAATTCTGTCATCATATAAAATAATAATATCATTTTATGTACAATGTACTTAAAAAATCAAAAGACCGTACGTTCGAGTAATACTGTGCTGTGACTGTCTTCCCAATCGGCAGTGTGTGGCAGAGAATAACTCCGTGCATTTCAATAAACTAAAACGTTTTACCATTGCTTTTGTAGGCGAGGGTGAATTTGGGGTTTTTCCACACAGAACTGTCTTGCTTGGTCTCTGGATCATACAAACCAATCAAAGTTACATCGGCTGTAATAATGAATACCAAGAACCTGTCACCACGTTCTCTGTACTGTTTCAGGAAAGCCTTACTGTCGGCCATTCACTGTAGCTTTTGATGGCAGGTAGTAGACAGGGCACCCTGAGGTCGAATACTTTTGTCATACACAATTCAAAAACATACTGGAGTGCTTATTGTGATCGATACTTGCCATTAAAAAGAAGTTATTTTGTGAAGTGACGTCAAGGTGCCCCGCTCACGTCGACTTGACATTGCTATAGTGATCATTTATCACGTGTGGCGTATATCTTCGTTTATTTGTTTCGATTAACCTATAGAATACGGTTGTAGCTATTACTACCGAAAAAAACCATTGAAAAATCTTAAGAAATAAAAGAATGAAGCAAATTGTCCTGAAACTTTTCGAACACCCCTCGTATCAGCCTCTCTAGGGTGTACGATCTCAAAGTAAACTCACATCACTTTTATGAAACAGGTACAATTACATTTCAATTGCGTGTTAGTTTCATACGAGATTTTAATCTATGGCTCCCAAAAACGTAACATTTCAACCTACTTTAATAAACAAACCTTAGGTTCCAACGTTACAAAGTATGTCCTTTGCAAAAAACATGTGGAAAATAGAGGATACCAAAGATTTATTTGTTATCAGAATCTCTAGATTGTAGCACCTTAAAATAACAAACTTAACTTTCGTTGAAAAGGTAGACTTATATTTCCATTTTCATGTTAGTTTCATACGAGGTTTTATTAGATGTCTGTAAAACAACATTTCAACCCACTTTAATTAACAAACTTTGGGTTCCAACGTTCCCAAAGACGTCCGCAGCAAATAAAAAGTAATGTGGAAATCAGAGGAAACTAAAGAATCATTTGTTTTCAGCCTCTCTAGGTTGTACTATCTAAAAAAAAAAAAAAAAAAAATCACATAACTTTCTTAAAACAGGAACAGTTACGTTTCTACTTGCATGTTAGTTTCATACCAGATTTTACCCTACGGCTGTCAAAAACCTTAACATTTCAACCCTCTAAAAATCAAACCTTAGATTCCAATGTTATCAAGGATATCCTGAGCGAAAACACATGTGGAAAATAGAAGACCGAAGTACCATTCGTTACAAACCTCTCTTGGTTATAGTATCTCAAAATAAACTCACATAACTTTAATAAAACAGGAACAATTACATTCTTACTTGCATCATAGCTTCAAACAACATTTTACTCTATGGCTTTCAAAAACATACCACTGCAACCCGCTGTAATAAACAAACCTTAGGTTCCGACGTTCCAAAGGATGTCCTTGCAAAAAACATGCGAAAAATAGAGGAAACTGAAGAATCATTTATTATCAGCCTCTCTAGGTTGTACAATCACAAAGTAAACTCACATAACTATTGTGAAACAGGAACAAAAATATTTCTATTTGCATCTTAGTTTCATACGTAATTTTACTCTTCGGCTGTCAAAAGATTACATTTCAACCCAGTTTGATGAACAAACATTAGGTGTCAACTTTCCAAAGGATGTCCTAAGCAAAAAAACATGTGAAGAATAGAGGAAACTGAAGAATCATTTATTATCAGCCTCTTTAGGGTGTACGATCTCAAGTCAAAGAAAACACACATAACTTTTATGAAACAGGTACAATTACATTTCAATTGCATGTTAGTTTCATACGAGATATACATCTATGGCTCTCAAAAACATAACATTTCAACCTACTTTAATAAACAAACCTTGGGTTCCAACGTTACAAAGTATGTCCTTTGCAAAAAACATGTGGAAAATAGAGGATACCAAAGATTTACGAGGGCTGTTCGATATGTAATGTGTATTGTACCACAGCGCGATAACGCTTTCAACGATTTCGTGGATGATGATACGCTTGAATAGCTCTATTCAATACCTTTCCAACGGTATAAACACGAGCCTTTAGCTCCACATAGTTTTAAACTTATAGTCATTTCATTACAGCTAGTCGTTGACCACTGTTGTAAAAATGGTTGGGAAACGGATTAAGAATATTGAAGAAATTAGAGCTTATATAAAAGTTCGCACAAAACTCGGTCATTCGGTAATGCAGATTTTTACTGAATTGGGGAAAGTTTATGGGTCTGATAAGGTATCTTATGAGACAGTTCGTAGGTGGAGAAAGAAATTGCTGACTGGCACAGAGTCCGTCAAAGATGCAGCAAAATCTAGCCGACCTGTGGCTGTAACAGGCAAGGCAAATGTCTCAAAAGTCAAGGAAATAATTGAAAGTGATGGCAGATACACGATTCGTGATATTGCCAACGCTGTTGGCATATTGCTGTCGCAGGTGCATTTCATTTTGGAGCGTATTTTGAAAGTATGAAAGATTTCTGCCAGATGGATACCGCATATATTGACAGATGACCAAAAACGGGTACAAGTACAAACCGCTAAGCAATTGCTCAAAATGTTTCCCGAATTCAATCAAAGACAATTTGCAAACATTGTTACTGGTGACGAAACATGGGTTCACTATTTCGAACCAGTAAGAAAAATTGGAAACAAAATATGGCTAACTAAACACGGTAGAAGGCCTGTATTTGCCAAAAGAAGCATAAGCACAAAGAAGATCCTTTATTGCATATTCTTCTCATGTGATGGTATAGCCGTACAAATTCCGGTGCCGAAGGGCAAAATTGTTACAGGTCTGTATTACCGAGATGTTATACTAAACAAGAGCAGCAAATTGTCGCAAGATACTCCCGTCCCTCTGCCAGTTGTCAAGGGGGTATAATAATCGTAAAGGGCAGGTAATGCAACAAACATGTTTACCAAGTCTCAAGTCAATTTCACTTGAGGTGACAAAGTTACGTTCCAGACAAGCAAGAAATACTGTAAAAATGAAGATCAAAGTGGAATTACTCGAAATCCGCACCAGGTAGAGTTATTGTTCTTGCACACTGTACTCCGTAATATTGCAACAAACATGCATACCAAGTTTGAAGTCGTTCTGACTTGAGATGACAAAGTTATATTCCGGACAAGCAGAAAATGCTGTAAAAATGACGATCAAAGGGAAATAACTCAAAGAATGCACGAGATAGAGTTATGGTTCTTTCGCACTGCACTCCGTATTATTGCAACAAACACACATGTCAAGTTTCAAGTCAATCGGACTGGAGATGACAAAGTTATGCTCCGGACAAGCAGAAAATGCTGTAAAAAATGACTATCAAAGGGAAATAACTCAAAGACAGCATGAGGTAGACTTATGGTTCTTTCGCACTTCGCTCCGTATTATTGCAACAAACACAAATACCAAGTTTCAAGTCAATCGGACTGGAGATGACAAAGTTATATTCCGGACAAGCAGAAAATGCTGTAAAAATGACGCTCAAAGGGAAATTACTCAAAGACAGCACGAGGTAGAGTTATGGTTCTTTCGCACTGCACTCCGTATTACTGCAACAAACACACATGCCAAGTTTCAAGTCAATCGGACTGGAGATGACAAAGTTATGCTCCGGACAAGCAGAAAATGCTTTTAAAAAATGACAAAGGGAAATACCTCAAAGACAGCACGAGGTAGAGTTATGGTTCTTTCGCACTGCACTCTGTATTATTGCAACAAACACACATGTCAAGTTTCAAGTCAATCGGACTGGAGATGACAAAGTTATGCTCCGGACAAGCAGAAAATGTTGTAAAAAATGACTATCAAAGGGAAATAACTCAAAGACAGCATGAGGTAGAGTTATGGTTCTTTCGCACTGCACTCCGTATTATTGCAACAAACACACATGCCAAGTTTCAAGTCAATCGGACTGGAGATGACAAAATTATGCTCCGGACAAGCAGAAAATGCTGTAAAAATGACAAAGGGAAATACCTCAAAGACAGCACGAGGTAGAGTTATGGTTCTTTCGCACTGCACTCTGTATTATTGCAACAAACACAAATACCAAGTTTCAAGTCAATCGGACTGGAGATGACAAAGTTATATTCCGGACAAGCAGAAAATGCTGTAAAAATGACGATCAAAGGGAAATAACTTAAAGACAGATGAGGTAGAGTTATGGTTCTTTTGCACTGCACTCCGTATTATTGCAACAAACACACATGCCAAGTTTCAAGTCAATCGGACTGGAGATGACAAAGTTATGCTCCGGACAAGCAGAAAATGCTGTAAAAATGACGCTCAAAGGGAAATAACTCAAAGACAGCACGAGGTAGAGTTATGGTTTTTTCGCACTGCACTCCGTATTATTGCAACAAACACACATGCCAAGTTTCAAGTCAATCGGACTGGAGATGACAAAGTTATGCTCCAGACAAAAACTGGACACCGCCCTCCTGCCCGCCTGGACGGACGGGCGCCCGCCCGCCCGCCCGCCTGTACACCATGGGTGATCCCATAATACGTCCCGTCTTCGACGGGCGTATAAAAAGCTCAAGAAATATTATCTTAAACGACGCCCTATGTCAGGATTTAGGCATGTTCGTCTACTTCATGATAATGCTCCATCACATAAATCTGAGCTTGTGAAGCAATTTTTGAAGTCGGAGAAGGTTACTGTCTTGCCACACCCACCATACTCTCCAGATCTTGCCCCATGCGACTTTTTCCTTTTTCCAAAACTTAAAAAGTTCTTATCTGGTCGTCGTTACAATTCCCGACAAGCCCTTGGCTCAGCCATCAGTCAGTGCCTCAGAAGTCTACCTAAATCAGCGTACCGTGACGCATTTCAGAAATGGATTCAGAGATTGAAATTATGTATTTCAAACCGCGGAGAATATTTTGAAGGGATGTAATGTTCATTTCACTATTTGAGTCGAATGCTTTTGAGATATCGTACAATACACATTATACATATCGAACAACCCTCGTATTTGTTATCAGAATCTCTAGATTGTAGCACCTTAAAAAAACAAACTTAACTTTCGTTTAAAAGGCATACTTATATTTCCATTTTCATGTTAGTTTCATACGAGATTTTATTCAATGTCTGTCAAAAACAATATTTCAACCAGTTTAATTAACAAACTTTGGGTTCCAGTGTTCCAAAGGACGTCCTTAGAAAAAAAATGTGCAAAACAGAGGAAACCAAAAAACCATTTGTTTTCAGCCTCTCTAGGTTATACTATCTAAAAAAAATACCTCACATAACTTTCTTGAAACAGGAACAGTTACAACTCTATTTGCATGTTAGTTTCATACCAGATTTTATCCTACGGCTGTCAAAAACCTTACATTTCAACCCTGTAAAAATCAAACCTTAGATTCCAATGTTAACTTTTGTGAAACAAGAACTACATTTCTATTTGTATGTTAGTTTCATAGGAGATTTTACTGTATGGCTGTCAAAAATCTTAACATTTCAACCCACTTTAATTAACAAACCTTAGGTTCCAACATTACGAAGGACGTTTTAAGAAAAAAAAAATGTTGCAAATATAGGAACCAATATAATCAGTTGTTATCAGCCTCTCTAAGTTGTAGTAGCATCTCAAAGTAAACTCACATAAATTTTGTGAAACAGGAACAATTACATTTATCTATATTGCACTCATTAGAGTTTTAGCCAAATATAACAGCTTAATACAGGGTGTCTGGAAAGTAAGGTAACAGTTTCATATTCATATAACTTTTATAACTGTTATAATATCACAATAAAACAAATATCAAATTAAGGGCCAAGGATGAATTTTTCTTAACTGTAAACAAGAGCGGCAAATTGTCGCAAGATACGCCCGTCCCACCACCAGTTGTCGAGGGGGCATAATAATCGTAAAGGGCAGGTAATGCAACAAACATGTTTACCAAAGTCTCAAGTCAATTTGACTTGAGGTGACAAAGTTCTGTTCCGGACAAGCAAGAAATACTGTAAAAATAAAGATCAAAGTGGAATCACTCAATCCGACTAGGTAGAGTTATTGTTCTTGCGCACTGTACTCCATAATATTGCAACAAACATGCATACCAAGTTTGAAGTCACTCTGACTTGAGATGACAGTTATATTCCGGACAAGCACTAAATGCTGTAAAAATGACGATCAAAGGGAAATAACTCAAAATTCGTGCTAGGAAGAGTTATGGTTCTTGTGCACTGCACTCCATAAATTTTCAACAATCATGCATACCAAATTTGAAGATGTTTAAACTAGAGATGATAAGGTTATATTCCGGACAAGCAGAAAATGCTGTAAAAATGACGATCAAAGAGAAATAACAGCATGAGGTAGAGTTATGGTTCTTTCGCACTGCACTCCGTATTATTGCAACAAACACAAATACCAAGTTTCAAGTCAATCGGACTGGAGATGACAGAGTTATGCTCCGGACAAGCAGAAAATGCTCTAAAAATGACGATCAAAGGGAAATAACTGACAGCACCAGGTAGAGTTATGGTTCTTTCGCACTGCACTCCGTATTATTGCAACAAACACAAATGTCAAGTTTCAAGTCAATGGGACTGGAGATGACAAAGTTATGCTCCGGACAAGCAGAAAATGCCGTAAAAATGACGATCAAAGGGAAATAATTTAAAGACAGCACAAGGTAGAGTTATGGTTCTTTCGCACTGCACTCCGTATTATTGCAACAAACACACATGCCAAGTTTCAAGTCAATCGGACTGGAGATGACAAAGTTATGCTCCGGACAAAGAACTGGACGCCACCCACCCGCCCGCCTGGACGGACGCCCGCCCGCCCGCCTGTACGCCATGGGTGATCCCATAATACGTCCCGTCTTCGACGGGCGTATAAAAAGGAGAGAAATATGTATTGAAGTTGAAATATGATGACGTCATTCTTGATGTTGTTTTCAACATGGCACTGTTGACACTCAATCAGTGCTACATACGTACAAAGGCAGTTTAAAACTAATTTTAAGAATGTAAGCGTGAGTAGAAAATGTATTTACAAACTCGTGAAAAAGTTTGAGGAGCGTGGATGGATAGAAAATGCACCAAAATCAGGTCAACCGAAGATGAAGCGAGGAAAATGTCAACGCTATCGAAAATTTGCTGTTGAACAGCACTGGAAAGTCAACTGGGAGATCTTCCTCTGAGACAGGCCTTCCAAAAACTGCTGTCTACGATATAGCAAGGAAATATCTTAAACTGTTTCCACATGAGATACAAATCATGCAGAGTCTAACTGTCACTGATCAGGTACAGAGGCTGCATTTTTGTCACTGGGCCGTCGATATAGCGGACACTTATGCTGATGCCTTTGAAAATGTTTGGTTTAGTGATGAATCTCACTTCCTATTGTCTGGACATGTTTGTAAATACGCGATTTTGGGCACATGAACAACCACACTGCTTCACAGAGAGACCGAGAAAAACTGACTGTATGGTGTGCAATGTCACGTTGCGGTGTTATTTGGCCCTATGTCTTTAACGGCACGATTAATTCCCAGCGCCACCTATTGCTTTTAAAAACAAGTTTGTTCCCGCGCTTGAGAAGATGTACCCCACATTGCAAAACACATGGTTCATGCAGGATGGTGCCACGGCACACACATCTAATACTGTGTTGGACTTTTTATATACCTTTGGTGATAGGGTAATATCAAGACGATATTCGGAGGTATAAGATTCCAGAATATCGTGGCCTGCGCACAGTCCCGACCTCAACCCTTGTGACTTTTTCTTTTGGGTTTATCTGAAGTCAAAGGTCTACAGTCTTAAGCCAGACTGCATAGACATGTTAAAGAAGATTAAACGTGAAAGCAAAAAGACTGATACTAGAATGTGTGCTAAAGTGATTGATAATTTCAACCTGCGTACTGGAAATGGAAAGAGAATAAAAGGCTATCACATTGAAAATGTCATTAATTATATAAAATGACGCCAATGACAAAAAGGTACATCTGCTTTGAAATCTGTGTAAAAAAGCGAAATGTATTGAAAATTGAATGAAATTATCACACAAAAGACTTACATGTTTAATATACATGTATATATATTTTTTTATTTCTTCACCTGAAATTGAAAGCCGTATTATAAATGTACCTTACTTTCCAGACACTCTGTACATCTGCCAACTATGAGTGTGTGAAAGCTCTATTGATTAATTCTGAATTATGGTCAATGGATGTCAAAAAATAATAACACTTCAACTCACTCTTAACCCACTGGCAAACAGAGGAAATATAGAATCATTTGTTATCAGCCTCTCTAACTTGTAGCATCTCAAAGATAACTCAAATAACTTACGTGAAAAAGGAACAATTAC
Source organism: Hippopus hippopus (assembly GCA_946811185.2). Classification (NCBI taxonomy): domain Eukaryota; kingdom Metazoa; phylum Mollusca; class Bivalvia; order Cardiida; family Cardiidae; genus Hippopus; species Hippopus hippopus. The sequence continues at coordinate 6,403,155 of OX328102.1, read as the reverse complement.
ACATCTATTTGCATATGATTCATAAGGGATTGTACCCTACAGCTGTCAAAAATACCTTTTCACCCACTTAAAAAAAAGTTTCCACTTTCCCATGGACGTCCTAAGCAAAAACACATGTGGAAAATAGAGAAAACTGCAAACTCATTTGTTAAAAGCTTCTTTAAGTTCCAGCACCTCAACCTAAACTTACATGTTTTTTTTTGGAAAAGGAATAGTTACACACTTATTTGTATGTCAGTTTCATGTGTGATATTACTTGAGGGTTGTCAAAAAATTAACATTTTAACCCACTATTATAAAACAAGAGGGCCATTGGCCCTAAAGCGCTCACATGAGAAAAGTCATCTAGGGTTGATAAAGCTGCAGAGTTCCTGATCAAGATGATGTAAAATATATGAGATTAAGTTACATAATTTTTACGAGACATGATCCGATTTCAGAATTGTCCCAGATATCAACAAGACAAACATTCTGACCAAGTTTCAAGAGTATCAGGCTGAAATGTAGCCTCCAGTTGCACACAAGGTTTTTCTAAGATTTGGCCATGTGATCTCCTTTCTGACCAAACATGATCTAAATTCAAATTTGTATGAGATATCACCAAGACAAACACTCTAACCTAGTTTCATGAGTATCAGGCTTAAAATATGGCCTGTAGAGCGCACACAAGGTTTTTCTAAAATTTAGCCCAGAGACCTACTTTTTAACCAGACATGTCCTAATTTAAATCTTATCCGAAATATCAACAAGACAAACATTCTGATCAAGTTTCACCAGTATCAGGCCAAAAACGTGGCCTCTAGACTGCACATCAGGTTTTTCTAAGATTTGGCTCAGTGACCTGACAAGACCCAATTTCAAACATGTCTGAGATATCATCAAGACAAATACTCTGACCTAGATTCATGAGTATCGAGCTTAAAATGTGACCTCTTGAGAAAACGTAGAGTTTTTCTAAGATTTGGCTTAGTGACCTACTTTTTGGCCTCGAGTGACCAAATTTCACACTTCTCCGAGATATCAAGACAAACCCTCTGACTCAGTTTCATGAGTATCAGGCTAAAAATATGGCATGTAGAGTGCACACAAGGTTTTCTTTCCAAAATCTGGCCTGTCCAACTGTTGGACCAGACATGACCCAATTTCAAACTTGTCCGAGGTATCATCAAGACAATGATTCTGACCTAGTTCCATGAGTATTAGGCTGAAAATATGGCCTGTAGAGTGCACACGTGGTTTTTCTAGGATTTGGCAGAGTGACCTACTTTTTGATCCAAAATGACCCAATTTTGGATTCGTCCAAGATATTATCCAGACAAACATTCTAACCAAGTTTCAAAATTATCAGGCTAAAAATGTGGCCTCTACAGTGTAAACAAGGTTTTGCTAAGATTTGACCTGGTGACCTACTTTTTGATCCGACATGATCCAATTTAAAACTTGTACGTGATATTATCAAGACACACATTCTGACCAAGTTTCATGTGTTTCTGACTGAATTTGTGGGATCTAGAGTGCACATAAGGTATATGTTGATGACCGCAAGATGGACAATGCACGATGGACGACAGACTCAGCACGATCACAAAAGGTGAGCTAAAAAAAATAAAAACCCTTGGATTCCCATGTTCCAAAGGATGTCCTAAGCAAACACACAAGAGGAAAATAGAGAAAACTGCAGAATCATTCGTTATCAGCCTGTCTGAGTTTCATCATCACAAAGTACTCTCACATAACTTTTGTGAAAAAGGAATAATTACATATTATCCATACTGCACTACTTAAAGTTTGAGCCCAATATATATCAGCTTAATACTTCTACCAACTGTAAGTGAGTGAGTGAGAGTTCCATTGATTCATTCTGAATTAGGGTCCTCTGACAATTAGTCAGAGACTTTCAAGTCTAATGACAAGTTGATATTCAAGAATCAGACAATTATAAACAACGCAATATTGCTCCTTGTATATAATATGGTCAAATGCTAATAACACTTACATTACTAATTTACTAATATTTAAGTTGGAAGCGAAATATTGGATTTAGAGAGTGATGCTTTAAATCTATTGGTACAGGCACATTGAGATATATTGATTATCAGGCGGCTCTGTTTACTACACAATTATAAGAAGCTGGACAACCCATCCACATCTGTCACTGCAAAAAACCTCTTTTGAGATGACCTTAAAACACAAATCACTGACCTAAATGAAGCCAAAAGTGGACATTCTAAATATCCAATCAAAAGCTTACAAGAATTCTTCACACCATCACCAAAAACCCATCAAACAACCTGACAGTACTGTTTGAATGCAGGAACTCTTCTGGTACTGCAAATGTAAGCATGTCTTGGGTGAATTTAAAACCCACGATCGAGTGTGATGGGCCAAATTGCAAAAGAAGGGATTGTTTTCATTTCAAATGTATTGGAATTAAGACTGTTCCTGGTTAGTTGTTGAATTTAACTGTGCCACAGTATAACAGTATAAAGAGCTGCAATCTTCTTTTTTGTTTGGTGCAACTTATTTTTTTGTATGTGTCATGGCCATGTCTATGCTTGTATCATTGGACAGTATAACAGCAGCCAAGCAGAACCTGGGGAGCAATGAATAAAATTGTTATTACATAAAAGGACTCAAGTATCTTGTATTGCTTGAAAAAGAAAGATGTGACATTATTCTAGAAAATGATGGAAAAGCAATTTATTTTTTAAAATATGTACTTATAAAAGGGCTTATTTTCAAATTAAAAAAAAAAAATCAAAACAACACGGATTATTCAGTAAAATAAAATACCTCTAGCATGTAATGCTTTTTTTATTTTGTGGTGTTTTGAAAACTATATTATTCTTTAAATCCCTAGGTTGTCCATAAAATAATGCTTTTATTGAAATCAAATGTTTTGTTAGTGAAGTATTTTGGAAAAAACTTATACTTTTGGAATACCCAGATATGCAAGAAGGGAAAAATTACATGTGTCTACTTTTTTCAGTACTTGTTTGTAGACCAATCATTTATCCATAGATCCATACCCTTATTATTAGACATTTACGAGTGGACATGGATACGGAGATGGACAATGGATAACAGGTTTCATTCTGGGGTTTTCTCAAAGTAACTATGACATGATGTATATAGACAAGAGAAAATAACATCTTTTAACAAATTCCTCTTATTCAGGGCTTCCGATATTGCTCAATGAATAAACCTTTACTAGGCATCATCAGTCTAGTTATGTCTAGCTCTCTCATTATTTTAGGCACCTTCTTACTTATGAAATCATTGTATATCTGATGGTTTTCCTTCACGATTTCGGACAGTGACCTCCTTTTCCAACAAGCACAACCATTTCCTGCATGTACTGCCGGGGCTTCCAGGTGACCGTTTTACTAAAGTACTTACGCAAAACTTTGTGGAGAGTTTCATAAGTTTGTGCATAAGTCCAAGTTTTGCGTTTTGCTAAAATGTGCGTAGCTAAGTCCAAATGTAAATTTTTGCGTAACTTTACATACAAAAATATTGGTCGTAGGTGAGAACATAAACATTGAGGCATTCCTTGCACCATGTAGAAGAAAATAAGGATATTTTAGGAAAGGGCAAATTTGATGTTAAGACTTGTCAGCTCAAGAGACTGTGTAGAAATATAAATTGGACAATAGGGGACAACTTAGAGTCTACTTCACTTGACAGAGGATGAGATGCGTCAGGCCGTCTAAGAAAGAAGCCACGCTGATAACCAAAGTAATAGGTAAAAGTCAAGTCAGATTTCCTTAACAGAAGTTGTAGTAGGCCTTTACTAATAACTTTCCCTTTCCAACAACCTTCACTTTGTTGCTTATAAACAAAAACAAGGCTCAATAATTTCAGATCGTTGGATAGCCAGGTGTACGGATTTAACCAAGCCATATTTAAACAAGGAAGTAACTATTACTCTTTTTGGAAGAGTGCAAAGTATGTGCGATCTTTATATACATGTACCTCCGAATGAAGAAGTACAAAAATACTTACATAAGCTTATTCACAAACTAGTTTAGTTAAACAATTTGATAAATCTGAACGTAAGCTTTAAGTCAAAAAAATTACGCGCAAACTTATGAATTGTCAGTAAAACGGTACCTACTGAAAATCAAGAACAGTTTAACACCAGGTATCGATGTTATCACTGTATTTATACCAAGATTGTCATTGATAATGGAATGGAATATAAAAACTGGTTTTTGGTTTATCAGAATGATGCCCTACAGTTCATATTGATGCAGCAAATTGGACAACAGTTGCCATTTTCCGCTGACTGCATATCGTCAGGAATAAAATATATCCAAATGATGTCCAGTCATGACACCTTGCTCCAACCTACAGTTGCATCGGAGAGCGGGAGATGAACGTCGATATGCAAGTCGATTTAACCCATAAATTTCACGTAACAGGATTCAGGTTGAATATACAATGCAAAAAATAGTATGTCGTCGGAAAGAAATTGAGCTGATTTTATACAAATAAAACGTTTCGAGTAAGGCTATTAGCCTGGTTAACATTTTCCTCAGAAAATTTTCAATGTCTTTGACATCAACTGAAATTTACGGACTTAATAGCAATTTTGATATTTATGACCCGCAACATATACAGGGCCCATCTTGGAATCCCGTAATTCAAATAAATGAAAAAGAGAGCGAACCTAGAGCAGGTCGATTCGGGTAGATATTTTACAACGACTATTTTAAGTAGAATGACCATTTAACAAAGAGAAAATTTGCCAAAAGGGAAAAGTTTTGACCCCAGTCAGACTTTGCTGGAGCGCTATTTAACCAGGGTTGATACTTTTCACAGTTCCCAGATGGTCCCTTTAGGTGTGACGGGTCCCATACAAATGTGTTGAGCCAACCCCCGTGTTTTCTCTGTTTTCTGTTGTCCATCTCTGTATCCGTGTCCACTAACAAATGTCTATTAGCAAAGAACATAGACATATAAAACTATCTGAGACAAAGCTAGTATGATTCAATTTTTCCCAGATTTTAATTATTCACCATTACTCAGCAGAGCGCAGTAGCATGCTTTTGGCCAGAAAATCGCATGAAGTACCTGAAAGTATAGACCACAATCAGATGATACATTTTCCACAATTTGATCTTAACTGTCTGCAAATGCACTAAAGTTTGTCTTTTCCATGCAGAGAGTTTATCACAGCTGTTCTATTTTCATTTTTTAGAGTGTTAGTCACAACTTATGTTATATTCCGGGACAGTGTAAGAGATCAGACTACAAAACTGTGCAGGCTGCCCCCTACTATGTAATATTTTTCTGGCCTAAGCTCAAAATTGCAATGTTATTTTGCAACAGAAAAAGTTCATCTCATTAATTCAGCAACCTGAGGATTAAAAGCATTTCAAAATAAAAGACAATTTTCAAACAGAAAAATACATTTGAAGGAAAAGAAAATATATGCATTGTTTTTCTACAGTTTCTCTTTACCATAAAACAAAACTATAGACTAGTCCAAATTGAAAGCATTTATATACAACAAGATAAATTGGACTCAAAAATTGAAATTTGCTTTTGGAAGGGTAGAAAATATGGTGGAGTAAAGAGAAAGTGGTAGTTACCAGTATTGTCACCTTTTCCATAATGTTTTCAAAAGTCTTCTTCCTCAGGGTTGTTTGTGTGGTAAAGGGGTTTTTTCTTCTACCACAATATTTTTAAAAGCCTTCTTCCTCAAGGTTGTTAAAAGTTGGGACTATGTGGTTAAGGAGTATACCCTGTCACTTCTTTTCCCATTTTTTTTTTTCGAAAAACAATAGAAAAATTAAAAAAAACAAGAGGGCCATGATGGCCCTGAAGTCGCTCACCCGAGTCTTTTGACCAAACATGACCCATTTTTAATCTCTTTCTAGATATTATGACAAACATTCTATCAGGCTTTCATAATAATTGGACTGAAAATTTGGCCTCTAGCTTGTACACAAGTTTTTCCTAGAATTTCTCTCAGTGACCTACTTTTAAGCCAAACATAGCCCATTTTGCCATTTTCCCATTGTAGATTGTCATCAAGACAAACATTCTGACCAACTTTCAAGACTTGTGGACTGAAAATGTAGCCTCTAGAGCATACACAAGGTTTTTCTAAGATTTGACCTAGTGACCTAGTTTTAAAACTCATCCACGATGTCATCAAGACAAACATTCTGACCAACTTTCAAGACTTTTGGACTGAAAATGTAGCCTCCAGAGCATACACAAGGTTTTTTACAGATTTTACCTAGTGACCTAGTTTTTGACCCGACATGACCCACTTTCGAACTCATCTGAGATGTCATCAAGACCAACATTCTCACCAAGTTTCATGAGTATCTGACTGAAAATGTGGCCTCTAGAGCGTACACAAGGTTTTTCTAAGATTTGACCTAGTGACCTAGTTTTTGACCCAACATGACCCATTTTTTAACTCGTCCGAGATATTATCAAGACAAACATTCTGGCCAAGTTTTATGAGTATCGGACTGAAAATGTGGCCTCTAGAACGTACAAAAGGTTTTTCTAAGATTTGACCTAGTGACCTAGTTTTTGACCCGACATGACCCATTTTCAAACTCGTCCGAGATATCATCAAGACAAACATTCTGACCAACTTTCAAGACTTTTGGACTGAAAATGTAGCCTCTAGAGCGTACACAAGGTTTTTCAAAGATTTGACCTAGTGACCTAGTTTTTGACCCAACATGACCCATTTTCAGACTCATCCGAGATATTATCAAGACCAACATTCTCACCAAGTTTCATGAGTATCTGACTGAAAATGTGGCCTCTAGAGCGTACACAAGGTTTTTCTAAGATTTGACCTAGTGACCTAGTTTTTGACCCAACATGACCCATTTTTTAACTCGTCCGAGATGTTATCAAGATAAACATTCTGGCCAAGTTTTATGAGTATCGGACTGAAAATGTGGCCTCTAGAACGTACAAAAGGTTTTTCTAAGATTTGACCTAGTGACCTAGTTTTTGACCCGACATGACCCATTTTCAAACTCGTCTGAGATGTCATCAAGACCAACATTCTTACCAAGTTTCATGAGTATCGAACTGAAAATGTGGCCTCTAGAGCGTACACAAGGTTTTTCTAATATTTGACCTAGTGACCTAGTTTTTGACCCAACATGACCCATTTTCAAACTCCTCCTAGATATCATCAAGACAAACATTCTGACCAACTTTCATGAGTATCGGACTGAAAATGTGGCCTCTAGAGCGTACACAAGATTTTTCTAAGATTTGACCTAGTGACCTAGTTTTTGACCCAACATGACCCATTTTTGAACTCGTCCGAGATATCATCAAGACAAACATTCTGGCCAAGTTTCATGAGTATTGGACTGAAAATGTGGCCTCTAGAGCGTACAAAAGGTTTTTCTAAGATTTGACCTAGTGACCCAGTTTTTGACCCGACATGACCCATTTTCAAACTCGTCTGAGATGTCATCAAGACCAACATTCTCACCAAGTTTCACAAGTATCGAACTGAAAATGTGGCCTCTAGAGCGTACACAAGGCTTTTCTAATATTTGACCTAGTGACCTAGTTTTTGACCCAACATGACCCATTTTCAAACTTGTCCGAGATATCATCAAGACAAATATTCTGACCAAGTTTCGTGAGTATCAGACTGAAAATGTGGCCTCTAGAGCGTACACAAGGTTTTTCTAAGATATGACCTAGTGACCTAGTTTTTGATCCAACATGACCCATTTTTTGTACTCGTCCGAGTTATAATCAAGACAAACATTCTGACCAAGTTTCGTGAGTATCAGACTGAAAATGTGGCCTCTAGAGCGTACACAAGGTTTTTCTAAGATTTGACCTAGTGACCTAGTTTTTGATCCAACATGACCCATTTTTTGAACTCATCCAAGATATCATCAAGACAAACATTCTGACCAAGTTTCATGACTATCAGACTGAAAATGTGGCCTGTAGAGTGCACACAAGGTTTTTCTTAGATTTGACCTAGTGACCTAGTTTTTGACCTGACATGACCCATTTTCGAACTCGTCCGAGATATCATCAAGACAAACATTCTAACCAACTTTCAAGACTTTTGGACTGAAAATGTAGCCTCTAGAGCGTACACAAGGTTTTTCAAAGATTTGACCTAGTGACCTAGTTTTTGACCCAACATGACCCATTTTCGAACTCATCCGAGATATTATCAAGACAAACATTCTGACCAAGTTTCAGGACTATCGGACTGAAAATGTGGCCTGTAGAGCATACACAAGGTAAAAGTTGACGACAGACAACGGACACAGCACGATCACAAAAGCTCACCTTGAGCACTTCGTGCTCAGGTGAGCTAAAAAAAAAAGGGGGGGGGCTATGTCGTCACATTTGAATAAAAAATGTTGCAATATCAAAACAAAAGTTAGTAAACATCACTACCTAAACCTTTACTAAAAGACAAACTTTTAGACAAGTCCATACTGACAGCATTGCTGACAACATATTAAAAGTAGTCCAAATGGTGAAATTTGATCTTGACAGAGTAGAAAACGTTGTGGTAAAAGGAGAAAATGCTAGTTACCAGCATTCTCTCCTTTCCCAACAATGTTTTCAAAAGCCCTCTTTCTGAGGGTCATTAATCTAAAGATTGTGTGGTAAATGATTAATTACAAATGAGTAGATATTCATAAGTAAACAACCTAGGCCAAGTGAAAAGTATTTTTAAACTCCATAAACAGAACATGCTTTTCACTCTCATACCAAAAACTGGCCTTTCTTTCTCCCTATGTATCAACCTATAGAATTCTCTAGTAAATACTATTGTGAACAAAAGATTTTAAACAAGAGGGCCATGATGGCCCTGAAATCGCTCACCTGAGTCATTTGACCAAACATGACCCATTTTCAATCTCTTTTGAGATATTATGACAAACATTCTACCAAGATTTTCATGAGTTATTGACCCGAAATGACCCACTTGCAAACTGGTGCAAGACCAACATTCTGACCAAGTTTCATGAGTATTGCATTAAAAATGAGGCCTCTAGAAAGTAAACAAGGTTTTCGAAGATTTGACCTAGTCACCTAGTTTTTGATCCAACATTACCCATTTTTGAACTCTTTCAAGATATTATCAAGACAAACATTCTGACCAACTTTTAAGAGTTTCGGACTAAAAATGTGGCCTCTACAGCATACACAAGGTTTTTCTAAGATTTGGCGTAGTGACCTAGTTTTTGATCAGACATTACCCATCATCAAACACTTTTTAGATTTCACTAAGACAAACACTCTGACCAAGTTTCATGAGTATTGGACTGAAAATGTGGCCTCTAGAGCGTACAAAAGGTTTTTCTAAGATTTGACAAAATGACCTAGTTTTTGATGCGACATTACCCATTATCAAACTCTTTTGAGATATCACCAAAACGAACATTCTGACCAAGTTTAAAGAGTATCAGACTGAAAATGTGGCCTCTAGAGTGTACACAAGGTTTTTCCAATTTTTGACCCAGTGACCAATTTTTGACCCCACATGACCCAAATTTAAACTCATTCAAGGTCTCATCAAGACAAACATTCTGACCGAGTTTCAGGAGTATCGGACTGAAAATGTGTCCTCCAGAGAGTACACAAGGTTTTTCTAAGATTTGACCTAGTGACCTAGTTTTTGACCTGACATGACCCATTTTCAAACTCGTCTGAGATATCATCAAGACAAACATTCTGACCAATTTTCAGGAGTTTAGGATTGTAAATGTGGCCTCTAGAGCGTACACAAGGTTTTTCTAAGATTTGACCTAATGACCTAGTTTCTGACCCCACATGACCTATTTTTCAACTCATCCGAGATATCATCCAGACAAACATTCTGACCAACTTTCAAGAGTTTTAGACTGAAAATGTAGCCTCCAGAGCATACACAAGGTTTTCCTAAGATTTGACCTACTGACCTAGTTTTTGACCTGACATGACCCATTTCCAAACTCGTCTGAGATATCATCAAGACAAACATTCTGACCAACTTCCAAGAGTGTTGGACTGAAAATGTGGCCTCTAGAGCGTACACAAAGTTTTTCTGAGATTTGACCTAGTGACCTAGTTTTTGACCTGACATGACCCATTTTCGAACTCGTCCAAGATATCATCAAGACAAACATTCTGACCAACTTTCAGGAGTGTTGGACAGAAATTCTATGTGGCCTCTAGAGCGTACACAAGGTTTTTCTAAGATTTGACCTACTGACCTAGTTTTCGACCCGACATGACCCATTTTTGAATTCGTCCGAGATATCATCAAGGCAAACATTCTGACCAACTTTCAGGAGTATTGGACAGAAAATGTGGCCTCTAGAGCGTACATAAGATTTTTCTAAGATTTGACCTAGTGACCTAGTTTTTGACCCGACATGACCCATTTTCGAACTCGTCCGAGATTTTATTGAGACAAACATTCTGACCAAGTTTCGTGAGTATCGGACTGAAAATGTGGCCTCTAGAGCGTACACAAGCTGAAAAGTTGACGACAGACGACGCACGCCGGACACAGCACGATCACAATAGCTCCTTATGAGCACTTTGTGCTCAGGTGAGCTAAAAAGTCGTCAATTTTTGTGGAATGCATCTTCCACACAGGTTGATTAAACAAGAGGGCCATTGGTCCTAAAGTGCTCACCTGAGGAAAGTCATCTAAGGTTGATAAAGCGGAGATCCTGATTTTAATGATGTAAAACACATGAGTGTAAGTGACCTACTTTTTGACTTAACATGACCCAATTTCAAACTTGTCCAAGATATCAACAAGACAAACATTCTGACAACTTTTCAAGAGTATCTGGCTGAAAATGTGGCCTCTAGAGAGCACACAGGGTTTTCTCTAAGATTTGGCCTGATTATTTACTTTTTTACCTATTGTGATCCAATTTCAAACTTGCCCAAGATATCATCAATACAAACAATTAACTTTGTGACAAAGTTTTAAGAGTATCAGACTGAAAATGTGGCTCTAGAGTGCACAAAAGGTTTTTCTAAGATATAGCCCAGTAACCTACGCGACCAAATTTCAAACTTGTCCAAGATATCATCACGACAAAAATTCTGACAAAGTTTCATTAGTATCATGCTAAAAATGTCGCCCCTAGAGTGTACACAAGGTTTTTCTAAGATATGGTCAAGTGACCTACTTTTTGACCCAACATGAACCAATTTCAAACTACTAACATTCTGACAAAGTTTCAAGAGTATCATACTGAAAATGTGGCTCTAGAGTGCACATAAGGTTTTTCTAAGATATAGCCCAGTAACCTACTTTTTGACCAGATGCAACCATATTTCAAACTTGTCCAAGATATCATCACGACAAAAATTCTGACAAAGTTTCATGAGTATTAGGATGAAAATGTGGCCCCTGGCGTGTACACAAGGTTATTCTAAGATTTGTTGCTTCTAGACAGCACACAAGTTAAATGTTAAAGACCACACGATGCACGACAGACACAGCATGATCACATAAGATCACCTTGAAACAGTGTAATAAGTAGCAAAATACCTTTTAGTCAGTGATCATTACATGTGTCAATATTTTCTTGATTCGCATTACATCTTCTTTCAGCAGCGACTTTCATAATGGATAAACAGAATAGCCTGTTAAATTGCTTATTTTTCTTTTTTGGCATTTTTCGCCTCTCAGCTCCAACGCACATGAGAAAATGAGCCAATCGCTTGGAAAGAAAGTTGTCTAAGAACTGGTGTGAGAAAGCCTGGAAACACATGTGTAGGTGCACTGACCGCCGTGGTATGATCTAAACTTTAAAAATGGCATTAAACTTCAAACAAACAAAAGATTATCACCATCTAGTTTTCTTTTATATGTCTTAAACAATTAAAACACAAACTTAACTTCTGTCAGTTTTGTGGGCAAGGTAGATCAAGATCAGATTGCCTTGTGAAGACACTGTAGATCAACATCAGACAGTACAGAACTGATCTTGGTTATACACTGTCCATTTTTTGGTAAAATATTCAAAAACAACACACCCCCATGAAATTGCAATGCTTTGGTCTTTGTTCCTAATTGAGAAAGTCCAATACAGTAAAAAATTTTGTTTGGTACTTAAACCCTGTACCACACAATCTCAAGTTTTAACGACCCTGTGGAAGAAAGCTGTTGAAAACATGCTGGGTAAAGGAGAAAATGCTGGGTAACAGCACTTTCTCTTTTCATATGATTTTTTCTATTCTTTCAGAGACAAATATCATGTTATTTACATTAGATTAGATGTCTGCAAATTCTTTCAGTTTGGACGTGCCCAACATTTTGTCCTTTGGTAAGGATTTAAGGATTAACATAGGGTTACACATGCCTGCCTATATGTCGTATTAAGAAAAGAGATGGCCCTTAAAGTAAACCCATCTCTGTACAGTCTACTTTCAGATTAACAACCTTTTCTACTTAAAAACAAGAGATAGATATTTGGAGAAAGAAGAATACCCTGAAAATATTTTGGGAAAAGCAGTAATTGCTCACTACAAGCAATTGCTCCTTTCCCCCCATAATGCTTCCCAAAGGTGTGAAGGTAAAAGGTACCATTTGTCCAGTTCAGGGTTAAAGTGCTGAATAAAATGAAACAAGAGGGCCATGATGGCCCTGTATCGCTCCACTGGCTAATACGTAAAATCACTACATGCCAAACATTACAATACTTGGCCAATTGGTTTTGAACATAAGACCCCTGAAACAGGACTAAAATTGGTAGCCCTAGTTCATATGGTTAGTAACAAGAAGATTTCTAAAGATTTCACTATATAAGCCCATGTAAAACTTCTGACCCCTCAGGGTGAATCAAATTCCCCCCTAGGGCTATAATTTACGCACTCTTGGTGAAGGGCCTTTAGATATAGCTACATGCGAAATTTGGTAGCCCTACGCTTTATGAATAAGTACAGGGAGATTTCTTAAGTTTTCTCTACATAAGCCCATGTAAAACTTGTGACCCCCGGGGCAGGGCCAATTTTGACCCCAGGGCTATAATTTAAGCACTCTTGGTAGAGACCCACTAGATAAAGCCACATGCAAAATTTGGTAGCCCTAGGCCTTACGGCTAGGTACAGGGAGATTTCTAAAGTTTTCCCTAAATAAGCCCATGTAAAACTTGTGACCCCCGGGGTGGGGTCAAATTTGACCCAAGGGCTATAATTTGGGCACTCTTGGTAGAGGCCCACTAGATAAAGCCACATGCAAAATTTGGTAGCCCTAGGCCCCATGGCTAGGTCAAAGAAGAATTTTAAAGTTCTCCCTATATAAGCCCATGTAAAACTTGTTATATAAGCCCATGTAAAACTTGTTACCCCCGGGCAGGGCCTAATTTGACCCCAGGGCTATAATTTGAACAATCTTGGCAGAGGTCCACTAGATAAAGCTACATGCCAAATTTGGTAGCTCTAGGCCCTATGGCTAGGTAGAAGAGGAATTCTAAAGTTCTCCCTAAATAAGCCCATGTAAAACTTGTGACCCCCGGGGCGGGGCCAATTTTGACCCCAGGGCTATAAATTGAAGAAACTTGGTAGAGGTCCACTAGATAAAGCTACATGCCAAATGTGGTAGCCCTTGGCCTTACGGTTTCAGACAAGAAGATTTTCAAAGATTTTCAAAATTTTTCAGTTTTGTTGCCATGGTAACCAGAGTTTTTGAAGGAATTAAATTCTTTCAAGAAATTCTGAAGAGGACCATGGCAGGATCATTTCTGTGAAGTTTCATCAAAATTGGATGGGTAGTTTCAGAGAAGAAGACGTTTTAAAAAAAAGTTAACGCACGGACGGACGGACGGACGCACGGATGGACGGACGCACGGACGGACGGACGGACGGACGGACGCACGCACGACGGACAACAGGCCATGACATAAGCCCGCTGGCCTTCGGCCAGTGGAGCTAAAAAAACAAACAAGTTTTTTCGTTGAAATGATATCAGAAAAAAGGCATGGCATTTCATTAAAAAAAAAAAACCAAATACTGGTTGTCTGTGGCTGATGATAAACAATATAAATATGAAGTTTCATAAAATTTTGTCCAGTAGTTAGAGATATTGGCCCATAATGGAACTATACAACATCAAGCCCCCTTTGTTCACGACACGGCATTAAATAAAAACTATATCCTCCACCTTCAGCAGGGGACAGTAATGTTGAAAACGGCGCCAAACACCATAACATGAATCAATCAGTCTATTTCTTACAATGTTTTCAAAAGTCTTTTCATCATGGCTGTTATTGTTATTTCTTTTAGCTAAGGGATAAAATATATTGCAGCAAGGGGACATAACTGTTATGTTATATGCATAATCAAAGTGAAATTTACTGTGCAGCATTTCATGATGGTGGCTGATATTTCTGAAAAAAAAAAAAATTTCAATTATCCTAAAAGTCCAAATAGACAGAAAAAAAATGTCAAATTTTGGCAATCTTGGATGGAAACATGCGGATATAACTGTGGCGTTGCATGATCAATCCTGTTGAAAGTTGCTTGCACTGCACTAGTCCTAAATGTGATCTATCTACACATGAAGTTTTAAGTCAATTTGTTATATACTTTTGAAATTATGCTCCAGAGAAAAATCCAATCTGTAAAAATACAAAGTACAGTAACTCCAAAACTGATGAAAAAAGAGTTATGGATCTTGTACACTGCACTTGTTCTCAATGTGATCTATCTGCATATGAAGTCTGAAGCCAATAGCTTTCACACTTTGGAAGTTACGCTCCGGATAAAACACAATCTGTTAAACTACAAAGGGCAATAACTCGAAAAATGGTGAAGAAAGAGTTATGGATCTAGAACACTGACCTTGTCCTCAATATAATCTATCTGTATATGAAGTTTGAAGTCAAAAGCTTTTATACTTTGGCAGTAACACTTGGGACAAAAATCCAATTTGTAAAATAACTAAGGGCAATAACTCCAAATTAACAAGGGTATATAACTGTGGTGTTGCATGGTCAATCTGGGTGAAACTTGTTGTACTGCATTTCCTAATGGTTGTTGATAGATGTGACAAGTTCCATTTAAAAACTCTGTATAGTTTTCAAGATAAGACTCAAAACATGAAAAATTTACACGACCGCGTAACTCAAAATCGCTCCCAGTCAGCCTTTTTGCATCAAATAAAAAAAAAAACTGTATCAGCTGAATGGGTTATTTTATACACATATAAAGTTTCACGAAATTCCGTCCAATGGTATTGGAGATATTATCCAATACGGCCACAGACAGACGGAGGGATGTACAATGCTAAAACTATATTTGTCTGCCTTCGGCAGGGGATAAAAATAAATTCAGCCAGTACATTAGAAATCACAAAGTTATCGCATTATTAACATTTCTGAAGATGAAAGGACCTCATTGCACATTGTGTACCCTGAATCTTGATCTACACTGGCCGCAAAATCATCTGCTTATTTACAGCTTAACTCCCTAACTGACAATATGATTTATATTATACTGAAACCACTTGAAGATGATAAATTAACACTTCTCAAACTATCTGGGTTTTAATAACCCTGAAAAAGATAGCTTTTGAAAATATTGTGGAAAAAGGAGAAAATGTAAGAAATCTAGTTAAAATAAATCCACCCCCCTCTGCCCCAAGATTTTCTCCTTTTCCCACAATATTTTAGAAAAATTTTCCTCTTTAGGGTTGTAAAAATCTAATTGTTTTGCAAAAGGTTATGGCATTCTTTTCTGATCTCTCGTGGTTTTTTTTTTATATTTAAACTGAAAACCACCTACAACGCATTAGTAGGTCATTTGAAACATTCAGCAATTACGAAAAGCACTGTAAAAGAATTGACAGATGTTGACAGAAAACTGGAAAATTTTCATTATAGAGATAAAGAAAATATTGTGGGAAACACCAGTTGTAATTACTGCTTTTTGCACCCAGTTTTTTAAAGCTGTCTATAAAAGGAGAGATAAGAAACACTTGTATGGGAATGGGTTAAGCCTTTACCAGACAACCCCATGTTTTAATGACCTTCACGGAAACAATTTTCTACAACAGCTTAGATCACTATAGATGTTATATTTAAGAAGCTGACTGACAACATTTGTCAGCAGCTCTGAGAGACAGAGCAAAACCATTGCAGTTTTGTTCACAAATGGCTGGATGTTCTAGTCATCAATACATCTTAAATGATTGTCTCATGGTGCAACAGCATTATCACTTAGCACAAGGAGTTCCTGAATTTTACACTTTTGGTGGAAAGGATCGGCAACAATGTCATTCAGCACAAGCCTTGAAGGAGTTCCTGAATTAAAATCTTTTTGGTGGAGGGGATGCTTACTGAGGTAATCAGTTGATGTGTCTTTAAATTCAGATCATGATATTAAACAGGTATGTTCCTGCCACCATCCAGTGGCTTAGGAAGTCTAATGAAGACCACTTCTGTAACGTGTGCTCCATGCTGTAACCCTGAAAATTAAACAAATAAACATATTCTTACAAGTAACAGTTGGCTGATTTGCTTATTTAGTGTGACATTTACAACACTATTTCAGTTATATCAAAGCAGCCAATGCACATATCCATGTGTCCCTGGATTTTCTTTAACCAGTACTTTGCCAGTACTTCTCCATTATATACTGCTAGGTGGCACATTTCAAATACTGACCTACTTGACTTGAGAATCCTGGTTACAGAACCTGAATACTTTTCAAGATAGCAATGTAGCAAATATCAAAATAAAATATATGTTTAGTCATAACAAGCTAAAAGGTTACCATGTTATATCAGATCAACCTTGAACATTTTTTCAAACATCTAAGAGATAAATGTAAACACATTCATACTTACAACTTCCTCCTGCGGGCTGTTGTCAAACATTAGCCCAAGATAGGCAAGATGAAATATGGCTAGACAACTGAAGGCTAGATTGGCAGCTATAACATAAGGATGTGTCTGCAAAAGGGAAGACATATAAAAAAAAAAAAAAAAAAAAAAACCACTGCATGCAGGTGCCAACACTAGGCTGCAAGTGCTTGATTTTCAATGAAAAATTTAAATCGAAAAACAGGCAAATTGTGTCAATAATACTTTGATGGTTATCTGCTCTTGTTGTATGGGTTCCCCTTTTGACAGTACACAACTTGTCCGAGTTTGAAGTAAATACCTTCAGTAATAACAGAGATATTACAAAATGTCAAAGTTTTTGCACGATGACGCAGATGACACTGTACACCGGTGCTATGTTTTCTTGAAAAACAGCCGAGCTAAAAAATATAATTTTTGTGTAACACAGATATCTTAAACTTCATGAATTCTCATAAAAAGTTCTGAAAATTCATAACTCGAATTTTAAAATTCCTTAAATTAACCCCTTATAAAAGCATTGGTAACTAAAGCTGTCACTGAATGCAACTTAATACCCCCGCCAGGGCTTTGACAGAAACAGGCAATTTAACAAAAAATTTTCTAAGTTCAAGGGGAGATTAGCCTTGAATCATAGGGAGTAGATGATTGAAAACTGTGTCTTGCACAACTTCAGTATACGATCAATGTATCAACAAACTTTCAATACAATAGCAGCAAAACTGTAGGGGGGAGTTCACGAAAATCAGGTCAATATCTGCCAGCGTTTAGAAAAAGTCCGGAAAACTGTTTTTTGGGTGAAAATTTCTAAGTCCAAGGCCCGTAATTTCGTCAAAAATCAGTGGACCAGAATGAAACTCAAACTTGATATGTAAGTCATAGTGGTTGACTTGCACACCAAAAATCAGCTCGATATCTGCCAGCGTTTAGAAAAAAAGTCCGGAAAACTGTTTTTTCCTTGAAAATTTCGAAGTCCATGGCCCGTAATTTTGTCAAAAATCAGTGGACCGGAACGAAACTCAAACCTGATCTGTAACTCATGGTGGTTGACTTACACACCAAAAATCAGCTCAATGTCTGCTGCCAGCGCTTTGACAGAAACAGGTTATTATTTGTACACAGACGGACACATGGGCGGACACACGGACGGACAAACGGACGGACAGACGGAGTGATTCCAGTATACCCCCGAAAACATTCATTTTGCGCGGGTATAACTAGATTTCATTCAAGAATAAACAGATTGTTACATTATTTTATTTGTTTATCGAAATGCAAGTTACCAACATTTTCTTCTTTTCAAACAATATTTTTAAAAGGCTCCATCCTCAGAATTGCTAAAAAATGTTATCTATTTGTAAAGAGGTAACCCAAATGTTAACTATTTCAATTATGGCAAAAAAAAAATACAAGCCATTGATCACTGGCTAATTTAATACATACTTTCTAGCTCCAAGGTGGAAATAAATCTTGTAGCAATGACTTCTATCAACCAAAAGGAAGAGTTTTGGCTGGACGACAATTTTGATTTTGCAACCAGTGATCACTAACCCTGTGTTATCACAGAAATACTGCATCAAGGGCTGTAAAACAACCTAATATGTTACAGACACTCAAAAGTTCAGCAAATAAATAAGATACTCACATATTTATTGGCATGAACACAACCCTCTTTACAACGTCTGGCTTGAATACATGCATCAAATATAAAGGCTAATTTATTTCTGAAAACTAAAAACAAAGAGAGTGTCTAGCTTCAAGTTCCAAGTTCCCTTTGTAATATCCCAGAATTTTTTCTTTTGCTCTTTACCAAACAAACTTATTTTAAACTTGTCCATTTCGAAAGCATTAGCAAACAATAAATGAATAGCGCTGAAATGACAGAACTTGTCCTTGAAATGGCAGAAAACACAGCAGTCAAAGGAGAAAATGCTGGTAACCACCATTTGCTCACAATAATTTCAAAAGAGTTCTCCATGACTGTTTAGTACAGGGTTCAGAAAAAAAAAGATATAAATTATTACATATCTCCTTTAGGAGTCACTGAGTCAAATGTTTGACCCTTTACCATACACCAAAATTTTGGACATGTCCATACCAAAAGAATATCCTGATGCCAATTTAAATGTGATTAAAATGGTAGAAGTTGTCTTTGATAAGGCAGAAAACAATGTGGAAAAAGGAGAAAATGCTGGTTACCAGCATTTTCTCCTTTTCCCACAATGTTTCGAATCATGTTCTTTCTTTAGGTGGTTAGAGGATGGCATTGTGTGGTAAAGGGTTAAAATTCTGATCATCCAAAAATTGCATATATAGATGTAACTTGTCCAAGTATTCAATGATGAATTTGAAAATATCTTTACAACTTTCACAACAAGAGGGCCATGATGGCCCTGTATCGCTCCACTGGCTATTAAGTAAAAACACTACAAGCCAAACATTACAATATTCAGCAAATTGATTTCAAACACGAGGACATGCAAACATTTTTCTATCTAATCCTACGAGAAAGTTGTGATCCATGGGCAAAGCCAATTTTGATCGCAAAGCTATAATTATTTGAATCCTGGTGGAGGTCCACAATATAAAGCTCCATACCAAATAATTCAGTTCTTGAATGTTATAAACAAGAAGAATTTCAAATTTTTCTCAATTTGGGCACCCTTGATAGAGACCCCCTAGATAAAGCTAAATGCAAAATTTGATAGCCCTAGCCCTTATAGCTAGATGCGAAAGATTTTCCTATATAAGCCCGCCCATGTAAAACATGTTACCCCCCGGAGCGAAGTCAAATTTGACCCTCGGCTATAATTTGGACACCCTTGGTACAGGTCCACTAGATAAAGCTACATGCCAAATTTGGTCGCCCTAGGCCCCATGGCTAGGTCAAAGAAGAATTTTAAAGTTCTCCCTATATAAGCCCATGTAAAACTTGTTATATAAGCCCATGTAAAACTTGTTACCCCCGGGCAGGGCCTAATTTGACCCCAGGGCTATAATTTGAACAATCTTGGCAGAGGTCCACTAGATAAAGCTACATGCCAAATTTGGTAGCTCTAGGCCCTATGGCTAGGTAGAAGAGGAATTTTAAAGTTCTCCCTAAATAAGCCCATGTATAACTTGTAACCCCCGGGGCGAGGCCAATTTTGACCCCAGGGCTATAAATTGAAGAAATTTGGTAGAGGTCCACTAGATAAAGCTACATGCCAAATTTGGTAGCCCTTGGCCTTACGGTTTCAGACAAGAAGATTTTCAAAGATTTTCAAAATTTTTCAGTTTTGTTGCCATGGCAACCAGAGTTTTTGAAGGAATTAAATTCTTTCAAGAAATTCTGAAGAAGACCATGGCAGGATCATTTCTGTGAAGTTTCATCAAAATTGGATGGGTAGTTTCAGAGAAGAAGACGTTTTAAAAAAAAGTTAACGCACGGACGGACGGACGGACGCACGACGGACAACAGGCCATGACATAAGCCGGCTGGCCTTCGGCCAGTGGAGCTAAAAATGATATCACATCACTAACATGCTAATCCATTTCATTCAATTTCTTTGAAAGAAGTGAATCTGCATTGCCACAGGATTCATTCCTTTCTCACAGCTGACCATTGTTTCGACAATGTTTATGTGGGAATGCAGCCAGTGGCTTGGAAAGAATATTGTGCAAAGTACTGGTAAAAGAAACTCCAGGAAAGCAAGGATGGGTGCACTGGCTGTTGCAATATATCTAAAATAATGTTGAAAATGGCGTAATAAACTGTACAACAACTCAATTGAATTTGTGAAAGTAAATGGGTTAAAATCAAACAATAAAACTGTTGAATTGTGAAAGGTTCAACTTCAGTATTAAATAGCAGCCATGTAAATTTTGCATACCCATGGTTATTTTGACAAGGACCTCTCACAAAATATTGGACAGTGTAAGTCCAGAATAAAATTTTAAAGATAGATCTTTTCAGCTAGAGGGAAAAAAATGCTGACAAAACTTGAAAGTGTGTAGAATGGCTCAGCTGTGTAAACATACATAAATTATCAATATATAATTATGGTGTAAGGGATAGAAAAACTCAAGAGATTTGTCTTTATTTAAAACAGGAAATGACAACAGCAATTGCTTGGAAGGCCTCCAAAACATGAAATGCATTTTCTCTGTGTCAAAATTTATGCAACCTTGCAACCGTCAGGGGCAACATTTGGCACGAAGATACAAGAATGATTAATTAAATTAAATAAGGATGAAATGGGTTAAAAACTGTCTGAAAACTGCCTGAAAACAAGTAAAGATGTATCTTTAAGCTCTGCAGGGCGTAATCTTCACCAACACAGTCTGCAGTAGCACTCATTTCATTTCAAAATTAAAACTTCATACAAAAAAGCGAAAAAAAGACAGTTACTTACCATATTCTATATAAGTATAAACACCTAGAGATAGTAATACAGCAGCTAGTTGAAAATTTAAACCCTGTATGAGAGAAAAAGGACAATTCTGAGATAATACTCATGCAAAAGTAAAATATCCACAGGGAGATGCATTAAGATACAATCAAACAGACATGTACTTCACTGTTCAACTCACTTAATATCCAGTCATTGATCTAG
Source organism: Hippopus hippopus (assembly GCA_946811185.2). NCBI lineage: Eukaryota > Metazoa > Mollusca > Bivalvia > Cardiida > Cardiidae > Hippopus > Hippopus hippopus. Next base: position 6,381,714 of record OX328102.1, on the reverse strand, counting down.
TAATCAGTAAAAGTTTACCTTCTCATGTTTCTGTTGTTCATTTACTTTATATGTGTTAATGTAAATGAGCTGTGCTCTGCGAAAAGGGGGCTTAATGCATTTGCGAAAAGTATCAACCAACTTCAGCCTGCGGTCCGTGCAGGCTGACATGGGCCGAAACTTTTCCCTATCTTAACATTTTCTTCATGTCAAAGAATCATTATACCTCATGATTCAGTTTATTGTTTGAAAAAATGGATTTTATGGATCCAAATTCTGTGATGACTTGCTTGGTATCATTTATCATAGAGATGCATTAAGCCCGCTTTTCACAGAGCACAGCTGAAACGCTTGTTTCTACCATTTATGACAATATTCCTGTTTTATAATGACCAGATCACTTATCCTACAATCTGTCATGTTTTTGTCAATCACTTCTATTTACAGTTAAAAGCACTATCCACTTTTTGACAAGAACAAGCTGTCTATTCTATTTGGTTGGTGTTTGTATGTTTTCATTAGCATTTCATTTTCTACAGTATATAAGTTATGTTAACCCTTTACCCAACAACAAAATTTTAGACTGGTCCAAATTGACAGCATTTGCAACGACAAATTAGTGATAAGATATGTCCTTGATAGGGTAAAAAACATTGTGGGTAAAGGAGAAAATGCTGGTTACCAGCATTTTCTCCTTTGCCCACAATGTTTCAAAAAGTCTTCTTCCTCTGGGTCTTTAAAAGTTCACATTCTGTGGTAAAGGATTAAGGAAGGCATTTGTACCAAAAATTAGCACAGAAACAGAAAGAGGAAATATCTGAAGGAAAAGAATTTGTCTTTTTTCAATTACATGGAAAATATTACAGGAAAGCTAGCCATAGCTTAATGGAAGCACTTGCTCCTTTTCCAACTATGTTTTTAAAAGCTTACTGCTAAAGAGTAATGGCCAATCAAACTTGTATGCCAATGACTCAAATGGACTTACATGTAAAAGAGCACTTGCGATGTATGTTAACAAAACAGCAGCAAAGTTTCCTAGTGGACGGGCAGATTTAAATACATCTGAAAAAGGTTCAATAAATTTAAATAAAAAATATGTAGCTAGTTGAATTTGAAGGAAAATACTACCTTACATTACAAAGAAAAAGAATTTGGAAATGGTGCAAATGCTTATTACAAGCAATCATTCTATTTCTCTCAATGTTAGTGGAAAAGCATGTATATTTTCCAGTAATAGGTTAACCATACATAGTGTTAGCTGCAGTTTGCTGGTGTGTGTGTGTGTGTGTGTGTGTGTGTGTGTGTGTGTGTGTGTTTTTTAAATTACATGTAACATTTCTTGAAGTATTTGAGAAATAGATAAAAGGTTGAAAGGTATAAAAAGGTATAAAAAAATGTACAAGGCTTTAAAAAAAGCACTGGAACAGGAGAAAATGCTGGTGTCTCAATTTTCCACAATGTTTTAAACCTTTCCAGGATAAATCTCCATCAACTGAGCCATGTCTAATTTGTCATCTGCAAATAATTCAATATTAGTTGTTTTCATGAACATTGGCGAGTTCTGATTGGCTGAAATTTTTTTTTTCATAGCTCCATGAAAAAAAAAATAAGCATTGCCAGAACTACTTTTGCAGTCAAACTAATGTAAACAAACATGTATACAAGATTTCATAATGTTTTCCTTTCTTTTTTTTATATCCAGTCCGAATTTCAAATTGCTAGATAAATTCATTTTCTCTGAATATTGAAAAAAAATATCCAACAGTAAATTTTAAGAGAGAGCTTAAATCTTAAGCTTCGCAGTTTCATACAGTGTGATTAGGTTTTTTTTTCGTACCTCCATGAAAACAAAAAAAATTTTTCTTCATTCCTTAAATGTTTTCACTATGAACAAGCCTACAGTTTTATTCTGTAGTAATGAGCTGACAAATGTACATGTACACTGCAAGCCTGGCACCTGGTCCAGTGGTCGAGTCCTTCCAATTAACAAGGTACATGACTAAAGTAAACCTATTGAAACATCAACTGTTATTTGCCCTTTATTTAAAATACAGGTTAAATAGACATGAAATTTACTGTCTTACAGTATTTGTTTTGCATTTCATTCCATTTTTGTTCTTTTTCTTCCCTTTTTGTATTATGCTCTACACTTGCAACTCATTAGAAAGCTTTAGCTGGAAGCCACAATAAGGGGCAGTGATATATCCAGGGTTAAAAATTTAGCACCCACTCCCAAAATTTTTGGAGTTACACGTACCCACATGTTAATGAGTTTAACGTTTACAAGATTTTCATACAACAAGGTTCAACTATATTATGTCTAACATTGCTTATATTGAGAAGTTCTACTGTGCTGTAAAGTAATATTTACATGTCTTTAACCAGGTGTGCATAGGAAGGTTCCAGTTAGTAACCACTTCCACAAGAGATCTTGGAAACTCTATCTGTAATGGCTTACTTACACGCAGGTCCCTGAAAACATGACAATGTAATACCAGCATCACATGCAAAAATAAGAATTACAGGTAAAACACAGTAGTAATCACATGCAGGTATCACCTTCACCTACAAGCTCTCAACATAAAAGATGACCCTTCAAATAATAAAACAACCCATTACCATAACAATATGAGGTGACATCTTACTTCCTACAGCTGACAGATTTTAAAAGTATTGTGGAAAAAGAGCAACTACTAAAAAGAAGCTAGTGACTTAAGCCTTCTGTGTTTTCACAACCAAGATGAAGAAACTCTAGACATGCATAGGGAGGTGCATTGGCTGTTACATATATTTGATCACTGGCATTAAATGATGTACTCAAAATTATTTTATTTATATTGGGGCTGCAAGTGCACCTATCATTGCATCGCTGGAGTTTCTTTTGCCAGCACTTTGCATAATATTCTTTCTAAGACATTGCCTTCATTCCCCCATAAACATTATAGAAACAGTGTTCAAGGATAAGAGAGGAATAAATCCTGTCATGATGACTATCAAAGAATTTGGCTGCGCTTGAAATTAAATGAGGGACCCACGGTTTCAAACCCTACAAGCTACCAACTTAAGTTACTTGGTTTGACTCGTACGATATAACTGAAATTCATTTTAATCCTTTACCAAATGACAAACCTTTAGACTTTTCCTAATTGAAAGCTTTTGCAGACAACAAAAATCATAGTGACTTAAACATAGAAATTCACAATTGGAGGGTAAAAAACATGGTAGGAAAAGGAGAAAATACTGGTTACCAGCATTTTCTCTTTTCTTCAAAATGTTTTTAAAAGGCCTTTTCATTACAGTCGTTAAAACTAGGGATTTGTGGCAAAGGGCTAAAATGGCATCCTAACTCCAACCCATGTGTGTAAAATCATTTTGCAACTTACCATCGAACTTCGTCTGATGTGTGTGTAGCCCCTAAACCACATAGTATGACGGTGACTTCAGAGAGAAAACTTATGAAATAATGACTAAATCTAAATGACTGAGCGTCTCTGTATGCCACAACCCACCTGGAAATTAAAATAATACTAATTAAGAAATAACCTTCTTTCTATCATGGTTTATCCTTCAATAAACCATGGTTGTGAGTTATAAGGCACAATAAATAAATCACGAGGGCCATAGCGGTTCTAACATGACCAATTCTTAAACAAAGGAAAACAAGTTTATACAAAACGAATGTGGACATTTGTCATCTGCAAATGCTTTCAATATTTTGTAGTCTGGTAAAAAGAGTGTAACTCTCACCTCTAAGGTTGCTAAATATACTTACTTAAAGCTACTGTCCAGAATCAGCCAATGTATTATACACGTTGAGCACACAACACATAACAAAGCACTCACTAAACTAAACAGGACTTTTAGGATCCAAAATATTTTCTGTAAAGTCAAGAAAAAAAGGGAGTCATGAACTGTATACAAAACAAGAAAATTTAAACATTTCCAAATTGAAGACAAAAAAATTAAAAAGAGTAATACATAATGGGGGTTTCACTTTTACCATGTACAGAAGACTGTGGTTTCACAGAGGCTTCTCTTTTATGCACAATGTTTTCAAATGGCTCTCTCCTTTGGGTCTTTGAAAACATGAGGTTGTTGGACAAAGGGTTCCCTGAAAGTTGAAATCACTTTGAATTTAATAACTACATTAAACGAGACTGATGAACTCTTTACCACACAATACCGACTTTTAATGACCCTGAAGTAGAAGACATTTGAAAACATTGTGGGAAAAGCAGAAAATGCTGGTAACCAGCATTTTCTCCTTTTCCCACAATGTTTTCTACCCTTCCTGATACAAATCCAGTCATTTCAGTATCATTTTATTTGTCGTCTGCAAGTTCTTTGAATTTGGACCAGTCTAAAATTATGTCGTTTGGTAAAGAGTTAAACAGAAAAACAACATATCATTTTTCATGTAGTCATATTTTTTCCTTTAATTAAATGCTGTTTCAAGCAGTTTACCATTTATTTCAGCAACAACTTACTCCTTTGAATGCTACATACAGAAAGCCTGGTATCTATGATTAACTCTTTAGCAAAAAAACAAAATTTAAGACTTGTCCAAATTAAAAGCATGTGCAGATGACAGATTTAATGTAGCTCAAAAGATAGTTTCTCTGTCTTTGAAATGAGAGAAAAGATTGTGGAAAAAGGAGAAAATGCTGGTGTCCAGCATTTTCTCCTCCCCCAACAATGTTTTCAAAAACCTCTTTCTCCAGGATCATTTAAACCCAGGATAGTGTGGTATACAGTTGGGATAGCTATGTAAACTTACTTGCTGAGACTTAAGTTTCAATGCCATCTGTTTTAACGTTCTTAAAGAAAGAAGATTTTCAAGTTTTCAGTTTCATTTAGGTGCCAAATCAGTCACATGATCTACATGCATGTACTTTTTCATCAGAAATAGAAAAAGGCTGCAAATGAAATCTGAGCCTGTTCGACTAAATAAAAAGCATCTGAGGAGAAAATCTTTAAAATTTTTAGCCCTTTAGCACACAGTTCCATGTTTCATGACCCTGAGAAAGAAGGCTACCAAAAACATTGTGGGAAAAGGAGAAAATGCCAGTTACCAGCGTTTTCTCCTTTTCCCCCAATGTTTTCTACCCTTTCAAAGACAAATCTTATCATCTGATCTACATAAATTGATCGTCTACAAATGGTTTCAGATTTACAAGTAATGCTGGAAAGATAAGGGTCAGTAACCTACAAAAAGATACTCTTTGTTATAAGATGAGAAATAAATGTAGCAGTTTGCTGAAGACTTTTAACACTTAACCCTTTACCAGATGACAAAATTTATGCCTTGTTCAAATTGAAAACACTAACAGACAACAATTACAATGTGACTCAAATTGTATTTTTTTCTTTGAAAGGGTAGAAAACACTGTGGAAAAGGAGAAAATGCTGGTTACCAGCATTTTCTCCTTTTCTCACAATGTTTTCCAAAGGCTTCTGTCGCAGGGTCGTTAAAGTCGGTATTGTGCGGTAAAGGGTTAACCAAATGTAGAAATTTAAGACTCATCCAAAGGAAAAATACTGGTTACCAAAATTTTCCAAAGCCTTTTATTTCAGGTTCATTAAAAATGTGATTATTTGGTGAAATCTATCTTAACTCTCCACCAGATGACAAACTTTTCGACATGCCCAATTTGATAGCAATTGCAGCAGACAAATTGTGTGGCTGACAGGTGGCTAAAATGATAGTGTTTGTCTTTGATAGGGTATAAAACATAGTGGGAAAAGGAGATAATGCTGGTTACTAGCATTTTCTCCTTTTCCCACAATGTTTACTAATGCTTTCTTCTTCAGTGTTGTTAAAACATGGGGTTGTTTGGTAAAAAGTTAACAAAATTATTTTTTGATACTTTTACATACTGCACTATTATTGTCATTATCCAGCAGTGATTTTGTATAGCTGGTTACTGAAAATTTCTTTGTTCAAAAGAGCCTTTGATTCAAGTTTTTTCATTGTATGAAGCAGAAGTTATTTACCATGGGTCTTTTATGCTGAGATAAAATATGTTTATACTCCTGAAAGCTGATCCATGGCCCAAATATCACAGTACCAACACAAAAACTGTAACCATAGTAGGCAAAGATGTTGGGAAATTCTATCATTGTGCCATTACTCAAGTCAAATGCTATCCCAATAATCTTCATCGATAATATGATTTGTGCTCCTGAAAAAGTAAAGACAAAAAGGATCATCAAACTATTACCCTTTTACCACACAATCCCGACTTTTAACAGCCCCGACAAAGTAGACTTTTGAAAACATTGGGGGAAAAGGAGAAAATGCTGGTAACCAGCATTTTCTCCTTTTCCCATTATGTTTGGTATCCTATCAAGATAACTCTCATCATCTGAGTGAAATTAAATTGTCATCCACGAATGCCTTCAATTTGGACAAGTCTACATTTTTCTCATGAGGTAAAGGGTTAAACATGGAATCATCTTTATTCAGAAACCGAAGGAACCTAGACTAGTTTTTACTAAATTTCATCATTGGTGTTAAATGCTGTTTACAACATTAATTTAGTCTACTGTGTATATTTTAGCAGCAGCAACTGAAGTTTCTTTCACTTTACACAAAATTTCTTCCAGGTCATTGGCTGCTGTTCCACATAAAGATGGCACACAGACATAAATATTGTAAAATTAGCTCCTCACAGTATCCATTTTCATTCATAAAAGCCCAAGGTTTTCTAAAATATTTACATTGTCCCAGTAACAGGAAACCTCTAATACCTTATACTAATCCGAAACTACACTTTCCATTTTTATGTAATTTTCTGTTTTGTGCAAGTCTACTGTACCACAAAATCACATAATGTAGTCATACAGTGCCGTCTCGGATTAGCCTGCGCAGACTGCACAGGCTGATCCAAGAAAACACTTTACGCAAATGTCCAAATGCCCCTTTTCACGTGTTGCAAGCCAAATATTGCTCACATTAGTTAAGCAATCTCAATCTCTTTTGAAACAAGAAAATCAAAAGGGAAGGTTTTTACCTCTGATATTGTGCCAGACAACTTTATCCATGAATATTTCACTGAAATAAAAGACACATGACAATGATTAATTAGACAGTAACCATTTTTCCTCATACAAATACCTATTTAACTCGTTATCAGATGACAAAATTTTCGACTCATACAGTTTGAGGATATTAGCACATAACATTACAAACTAGCTAAGATAATGATTTCTGTCTCTGAAAGGTCAAAAAAGAACATAGGAAAAGAAGAAAATGCTGGTTACTAGCATTTTCTTCTTTTCCCAAAATGTTTTCTTCTTCAGGATTGTTAAAACATATGATTATTTAGTAGAGAGTTTACTCTTTCAGAGCCATATATATGAACTCAATCTATTTCTTGGCTAAAAATGCAATATACAGAAATTTGTACAGAAATTTTATCTTGCAGGCTTCACTAAACAAAGAGAAGGTATAGATCCAAGATCAGACTGCAGAGAACGCGAATGTGCAGAGTGACTTTGATCTGTGCAATCCTAAAAGCCCCAGTTTTTGCTCATAATGGGCAATTTTTCTTTCTGCCCCTATGTTTCCACATATAGTCATATATCCGTGTATCAAACAGTAAGATATATTGATTCTCCCTTTTTTCAAAAGCTGTCTGCTGTTTCAGTAAGTAAGGAGTTTAATAAACAGATAACTTACCATGCAATGAGGTATAATGCTACAAAACATGACATAGAAATGCCACAATAGTCACGATTCCGCCAATTGGTCATCACCAGAACAGCATAACCAAGAAAGCTACACAAGATCAAGTAAAATAGGTTTCTTTGGAAGAACATGTGTAAAGCTAGTAGACCAAACATCAAACTGGATAAATGTATTAGCCATGGGGGTATATCCTGGTCATCTGATCCTAAAAATAGAAACAATGTTCATGAAATAACAAGAGGGCCATGATGGCCCTGAAGTCGCTCACCTGAGTCTTTTGACCGAACATGACCCATTTTCAATCTCTATCAAGATATTATGACAAATATTCTACCAAGCTTTCATTATTATTGGACTGAAAATTTGGCCTCTAGTTTGTACACAAACTTTTTCTAGGATTTCTTTCAGTGACCTACTTTTTAGCCAAACATAGCCAATTTTCCCGTTGTAGATATCAAAACAAAGATTCTGACCACCTTTCATAAGTATTGGACAGAAAATGTGGCCTCTGGAGTGTACACAAGGTTTTTCAAGGATTTGACAGTGACCTAGTTTTTCACCCGGTGTGACCCATTTTCAATTAAATCATATTGATAATCAAGTAAAACATTATGACTAATTTTCGTAAGTATTGGACAGGAAATGTTGACTCTAGAGCATACACAAGGTTTTTCTAAGATCTGACCTAGTGACCTAGTTTTTGACCCACGTGACCCGTTTTCAAAGTTGTCCAAGAAATCATCAAGACAACCATTTTGACCAAGTTTCATGAGTATAGCAATGAAAATGTGGCCTCTAGAGCATACCCAAGGTTTTTCTAAGATTTGACCTAGTGACTTAGTTTTTGACCCGACATGACCCATTTTCAAAGTTGTCCAAGATATTATCAAGACAAACATTTTGACCAACTTTCAAGAGCTTTGGACTGAAAATGTGGCCTCTAGAGCGTACACAAGGTTTTTCTAAGATTTGACCTAGTGACCTAGCTTTTGACCCAACATGACACATTTTCGAACTCGTCCAAGACGTCATCAAGGCAAACAAGGTAAAAATTGACAACAGATGACGCACGACACACGATGGATGCCCGACACAGCACGATCACAAAAGCTTACCTTGAGCACTTTGTTCTCAGGTGAGCTAAAAACATTCAAAAAGATTTCAAAGGAGAAAATTAATTGGACAATTTCAGAAAATTTATACCTGTTCTTGAGAATGAACATATCAGTTTAAATACAAAACATAGAAGCAGCAATGGGATGAGATTCTCGATAGTTTGTGAAAATGTTGGACTCAAACAGTTCTCCCATAACTCCTTGACAGTCACCCTAGAGAGAGTATCTGGTGCATCCTGTGCATACGCTGTAAAGAGAGAAAGCAAATATAATGCTCTCTAGAAGCCCTCTAACTCTTTACCAAACAATCCTGACTTTTAAAAACCTTGAGAAGACACCTTTTGAAATCACAGCAAACGACACAATTATAGACTGGTCCAAATTGAAAGCATCAGCAGATGAAATATTAAGTGTGGCTCAAATGATTGAATTTGTTTCTAAAGATTAGAAAACATTCTGGGAAAAGGAGAAAATGCTGGTAACCAGCATTTTCTCCTTTTCCCGCAATGTTTTCTACCCTTTCAAAGAAAAATTTCATCATTAACACTTCATTTTGTTTGTCGTCTCTCAAATTGGACTAGTCTACAATTTTGTTGTTTGGTAAAGAGCTAACACATTTACTACATAATTCAACCAACATTTTCACATGTGGACTACTTCTGAAAACACTGCAGGTAAAAGAGCAACTGCTTATTACAAGTAATTGTTCCTTTTGTATATGCATCTGGTAGTCTAAAATCAGCCTTTCACAGAACCGCTGCTGTACTCTTTTAGCTCTTTACCACACAATCACGAGTTTTAACGACCCTGAGAAAGAGGCTGGTAAGCAGCATTTTCTTCCATTCCCACAATGTTTTTTCACCCTTGAAAAGACAAAATTTTATGTATTGGGTAACACTTAATTTGTTGTCTGTAAATGCTTTCAATTTGGTCCAGGTTAAAATTTTGTTGTGTGGTAACGAGTTAAATAAAAAACTGCTAGACACACATTTAAGCCCTGTCAGTCCTAACTTACCCAGGAAGATTTATGAACAATGTAATTTGCAACAATGTATGATCAAATTAAATAAACAAGTGAAGTGTTTACATTAACACCACAATCATGATAACTATTACTTACTTCATTTAACTCTTTACCAAACAACAAAATCTTTCACAGGTCCAAATTGAAAGCATGTGCTGACAACAATCTAAATGTCACTGAAATGATTGAATTTGTCTTTGAAAGGGTGGAAAACATTGTGGAAACATTCCTACAATGTTTTCTAAAGGCTTTTTCCCAAGGGTCAATAAAAACTGGGATTGTTTGGTAGAGGGTTAACCTGACCCAGGCCAATATCACTTATATAAATAAAAATTCTATTTTTACCCTCGGCATCACACAGGGCTGCCTTCAGTTTTGTCCCGAATGGTCACGGCAATATTCTGTATGGTATGCAAGATTTGTATTGCTTACCTGTACCTTCCTGTGTATATTTAACTTGCCGAATAATAGTTGGGAGTTCTATCTATATATCTACTTATATATTCAGCATAAAGGTCAGGATCAGGTTAAATGAAGTTGGCAATACATCATTGTATGATTTATGAGGTTCAACAAGCTCCATCAGTCTATCAAACAAATATTTCATATGTTTGTTTTCTGTTACTTTAATTAACCCTTTACCACAGAATCCAAACTTTTAATGACCCTTAGGAAGAAGGCCTTTGAAAACAATGTGGAAAATGAAGAAAATGCTGGTCACCAGCATTTTCTCATTTTCCCACAATGGTTTCTTACCTTTCAAAGACGATTTCACCATTTGATCCACACTTCAGTTTTTGAGTCACATTTATTTTCTTGTCTGCAAATGCTTTCAATTTGGGCAAGTCTAGAATTTGGTCATTTGGCAAAGAGTTAAAACTTGCTGAAATACACTTATGTGACAAACTTGTGACAAAAATATGAAGCTGAAACCTACGAGTCCCAGTGAATAAATGGATATGAAAGGTGATTAATGAAAAGCTACAGATATATAGTTTCTAAATTAACTCTTTACCACACAATCCTCCCACAGATTAATGAAAAGCTACAGATATATAGTTTCTAAATTAACTCTTTACCACACAATCCTGAATTTTAACGACCCTGCAAAAGTAGGCTTTTGAAAACATTGTTGGAAAAGGAGAAAATGCTGGTAACGCACATATTCTCCTTTTCCCACAATTTTTTCTACCCTATCAAACACAGAAATCACCATTTTAGCAACATTTTATTTGTCGTTTGCAAATGCTTTCAAATTGACCCAAGTTAAACAAACGACCCAGGGAAATAAGACTTGAAAACATTGTTGAAAAAGGAGAAAATGCTGGTTACCAGCATTTTCCCCTTTTCCCACAATGCTTTCTAACCTTTCAGAAACAATTCAATCATTTGGGCCACATTCAGTCTCTAGTAATTCATACTTGAGTTATCAAGGTACAAATGAAAGAGTGCAAGATTTTACAAACCCTGTAGAAGTTCCTCTAACTCTGGATTCACTTCTCCATTTTCTAGATAAGCTCTAAGCATATCCTCATCGATATCTCCCAAATCTGGGAACTCCTCCTCGAACATTTCCATTTTGACATCAGTCCCTCTTCACCTTGTCCTGTCTTAAATCTTCTCCTTTTTTGCCCTGTGTGTTACTCTTTTGTGGATACTCTCTGGTATATGTACAAATTCTAGAAATATAACAATATTTGGCAAAAATAATACTTTTTACAATAATAACTTTTGACAGTTATAAAAAGACTCCCGCATGCAAAAAAGAAACTGAATATCCACAGCATGAAAATTCGAAAGTGAAGCCTAGGTCCAAACAAGTAGCTTTATGCCAGCAGTCTTCCTGTGCTGACCAGTGAAAAATAAAGAGACAGTACAATTAGGAAAACATGGTTAAGGCAAATTAAGCAATTGATGAAATCAGTCATTACCTTCTATTAAAGTCTGACATAAAATTTGTACATGTATATATTACGGACAGCTGTTACGCATGGATGCTGGACAGATAAACACCTGAATGATTCAGATGCATTTTTTGGTTTTGTATATGTCTTAGGCGGAATTCAATGCATGCCTATAATGTAGTTTAAATTAACTCTTTACCAAACAATCCCATGTTTTTACGACCATGAGGAATAAGACTTTTGAAAACATTGTGAGAAAAGTAGAAAAGTAGAAAATGCTAATAACCAGCATTTTCTCCTTTTCCCACAATGTGTTCTACCTTTCAAGGACAAATTCCATCTTTTGAGCCACATTCAGTTTGTCATCTGCAACATGCTTTCAATTTGAACAAGTCTAAATTTTCTCGTCTGGTAAAGAGTTAACCCTTTACCGCAACAATGCCGACTTTTAACGACCCTGTGAAAGATGCATTTTGAAAACATTATGGGAAAAGGAGAAAATGCTGGTAACCAAAGAACAAGAGGGCCATGATGGCCCTGTATCGCTCCACTGGCTTTTTAACCCTTTACCACACAAATTGAAGTGTTAATGACCCTGAAAGAGAAGGCTTTCAAAAACATTGTGAGAAAAGGACAACATGTTGTCAGCCAGTATTTTCTCCTTTTCCCACAACGTTTCCTAACCTATCAAAGACAGAAATAGTCATTTAAGCTACATTCAATTTGTCTTTTTGCAATGGCTTTAAACTTGGTACAGTAAAAAAAATTTGTCATTTCTTAAAGAGTAAAATTAAGGTATCATATGCTTAATTGGCATTGACAGAGACATACAGCATAAAAAGTCTGTATGGTAATAAACTTACTTTGAAAACATAACCTCCACCCTGCCCGTCAAACAAAAACAGTCATATCTTTTTAAATGCAAAGATAATGTCAGTGAATACAAGCAGGTTTATTCATTAGCATGAAAGGTAAAGTTCTGAAAAAATTTGAGTGATAGAAACCTTACTTTAAATTAAACATTCCATTCATGTGAGCATAACCATTAGCATCAAAATAAATCACTCTCCCTTAAAACAGAACATTTCCTCTCCAAAAAACTTGAATACCAAACTCCAATAATGTATACGTGCAGTTTGATAATCAAGGGAGGTAAATAGTAACAAACTTTATCTTGTATAACAGGAGTTATTTCCCTTGATTACTATTTTAAATTACAGTCACTATATAAGCCCATGTTAAACTTGTGATCTCCGGGACAGAGCCAATTTTGACCCCAGGGCTATAATATGAAAGAATTTGATAGAGGTCCATTAGATAAAGCTACATGCCAAATTTGGTAGCCCTGGGCCTTATGGTTTCAGACAAGAAGATTTTCAAAGATGTTCAATATTTTTCAGTTTTGTTGCCAGAGTTTTTGAAGGAATCAAATTCTTTCAGGAAATTCTACAGAGGACCATAGCAGGATCATTTCTGTGAAGTTTCATCAAATTTGGATGGGTAGTTTCAGAGAAGACGAAGTTTGAAAAAAAAGTTCACACACGCACGCACGCACTCACGGACGCACACATGCACGGACGGAAGCACGACGGACACCGGGCCATGACATAAGCCCACTGGCCTTCGGCCAGTGGAGCTAAAAATTGCAACATATAAGCCACACTGAAATTGTCATCTGCAAATGCTTTCAATTTGGACAAGGCTAAAACTTTGTCGTCTGGTAAAGGGTTAAAGAACATACCGGTAACAATAATTCTGTCCAGTTGAAAGTTGGTAGTTGTCAAACAATAAAATAAGTCTTTTCCATGCATTTAGTAAAGTCTAATAACTTTTCAACATCAAAAGTTGGTCTTTTGGTCACTACTTTGTCTTTCTACCAGAAGACAAAATTTTCGGCTGGTCCAAATTCAAAGCATTTGCAGACAAAATTACAGTGACTCAAAATGGAAATTTGCTTTGGCAAATGTAGAAAACATTGTTGGAAAAGGAGAAAATGCTGGTTACCAGCACTTCTCCTTTTCCCACAATGTTTCCAATAGGCCTCTTTCTCAGGGTCGTTAAAAGTCTGGATTGTGTGATAAAGGTTTAACAGAGTTTTCATCATGTATATTAGGTCTGCACAGCCTTAACAGAATGTCAGATATACCAATACTTTTTCAGAGCAAATGCAAGGGAAGAGTAACTTATTTTTTTCTGTAGGATGAAGGACTAGTAAGTTTTTCAGTCACTCTCCCTACAGGACGAATTGGTCTTGAAAAAATATTTAAGCTCTGGTCAATATTTTACATGCTGAAATGTTCATGTAGTGTACATAGAAGAAAACCATGGGACTTTACAGGCAAATTATATTATATGACCTGCAACACGCGAAAAGAGGCATTCGGACATTTGCGTAAAGTGTCATGTCCATTCAGCCTGCGCAGTCCGCGCAGACTAATCCGAAAAGGCACTTTACACGTCTATAAAAGATTTTATCCTACAGTAGACTTGCGCAAAACAGAAGATTACAAAAGAACAGAAAGTGTTGTTTTTGGATTAGCCTGCGCACACTGCACAGGTTAATCCGGAACAACACTTTACGCAAATGTCTGAATGCCCCTTTTCGTGTATTGCAGGCCATAAAATACACTAATACTGTCAGTCTCCATCCTTTTTTGAGTCTCAGCACTAACTGTGTTTACATGCTCAATGAAATAATCATTCTAAATAATAACCTGTGTTCATAAACTTTTTCCTACAGAGCACATGAAGTTTGGCACTATGGTCAAATTTTCTCTGACCTTGTGACATGACTTGATATGGCTATATCAAACAAGATGGTTTATGTCAGTTGTGTTTAAATATGGCAAGACATGTTTCACGTTTTCCCCTCTTGTTTCAAATTTCGTGTAGCTATTGAATGGCCTCTGAAATTTCACATACCCAGCCCTATAGCTGAGCTAGTAACAGGTGATAAACTGGGAATTGATAAGTCTCATATTCAACCATTCAAGAACCCTTGACTGTTCCTTGCCGTAGAAAATGTTGTCTGCACCAAAAAAACAGTGTCTTTTGACAACATATTTAGCCCTAGGAAGCAAACAAGTTGATCTCGATAGTATGAGGTATGTCCATAAAGTTTGTATACTGTTCGTACAACATACAAGCTGTAATACTATATGTTACAGGTCGCATTTCTATGAAACTTACAGTAATCAAAGATCAAACTTTTCTCATAAGCGTGCAGTTGAAAAATAAATAAATCTTGAAGCATTTGCTGAACTACCAGTGTCCATAACAACGTACATCAGTATACCCAGAGCACATAGAAATATTCAGACTCTTGAACAAGCCCTACAAAGATCACTATTGCATTTGCATGTATTCTCCTTTTGCATACAGCCCACAAAGTCATCTGCTGTCTAATGACATCCTTGACTTCATATCCAGAAATTCTGATGTTTTCTTTAAGTTCCGCTTTTTAAGTTATAAACAATATTCAAAGCGTTATCATCTACATAAATTTCAAAATCATGACCTCAACTGCCGTGTTGAGTTGAGGGCAGCAGGTAATTTCTGGGTGTGATTAGACATAAACACCAACCAATACTTAAAAGTTGTTGCAAAGTTCTAGTACGATTAAGAAATCCAGCATGGCGCTTGTTTTTAAGTGGCATCGGTGATTTCGAGAAAGATGAAGTCCTATCAAGGGTGACCAACAAGCTGGACTTTAGAGATTTCCCTGAGATCAAGGCAGTGCTGAGAGGTGTGCCATTTGAGAACACTAGTTACATTAAAATTGTCATAATTGTTAGGTGCTGTAACTTTTTTAATGTTGATTTTTTTAACATAAAAATTGTACATCATAGAAAAAATTTTAACCTTGAAAATATGCATGAAATACACAACCACAGTTCAACATTTTTATTTATCCTCTTACAAACATGAAAGTTCGCAACAAATGCATAGCTCAAATACAAACTGCACCTGGTGGGATTCTAACCTGTGCGGACAAGATCCTCGTTTTATTAAGGTTTAAAAGACCAACACCATAACCACTGAGGCCTAAAAAAAAAATATCCGTGTTAAGGGTTTCCCTACCCTACCTAGAAAATGCTGCTGACCCTAAACTTTTTATGCTACAATCGAAAAAAAAGATATCTGTTGGGTGTGATTTCAGTACATGGTCCATGTAAAAAATTTCTGAAAAAAAAAAATTAAATCCCTACCTACCCTACCTACAGCATCTCGGACCGAAACCCTAAACACAGGTATTTTTTGTTAGGCCTGAGCCAAAGAGAAGTCTCCCTAACGCAGTTGTTAGGTATTGATTTTATACGGGACAAAGCTATGCATTAAGGAAGGAGTGATCTCCCGTAACACACCCCCTCTGAAATGTCATCATTTTGATGACAGAAAGCCTTATTAGGCTGTAAGTCTATTATTTATACAACAAATGGCTCAATGGCCAATTCGGGCCGAGCCCCCATCTTACAAACATGAAAGTTCACAACAAATGCATAGCTCAAATACAAACCACACCTGGTGGGATTCAAACCCCTGCGGAAAAGATCCTCGTTTTATTAAGGTTAAAAAGCCACTAACACCATAACCACTGAGCCAAAGAGAATTCTCCCTAACACAGTTGTTAGATATGGATTTTATACGGGACGAAGCTATGCAGTAAGGAAGGAGTAATCTCCCATAACAATCCCAGCAACAGTCTACAAACTTTCCAAACAACCCTCATGTATCTAATTAAAATCATGTCAGGTCAACATTCCCAACAACTGAATCTTGATTTTTACATGGCATAAACAAAGGATGACTTTTGATGGGTTTTTTTTAATAAAACTGTCATTTTCCACAGTAAGTAACAAAGTTAATCGTTTGTGTGACTGAACAAATAAATAGAGTAGACACCGGTTTTATGTTTATCTTTTTGCATGTAGGGTTTCATCTGACAGAGTGAGACTGGAATTTTTTTCAGTATAAAACACTTTGTTTGTCAGAGTAAAAAATATTCAGGAACTAAAATTGTAAACCTACAAATACAGTTAACCTACTTTGTAAATATATTAATACCTTTACCAGGTCGTTTAGTTTGTGTGAAGAATGTTCTCCCTTTTGATACTTTCTTATGGAGGAAAATGAAAGACCTTCATATTCACAACATTGATGCCTAATCCAATCAAATCAACCCTTACATCTTACTAATAACATCCCGAAAAATATGCTTTGTTATTGTAAGGGATTTATGAGTATGCTTGATCAATTTTTGCAGTCTTTGTCTTTATTCTGCTTGTTGTTTTTAACAACAGAGCATTCGAAGTTCCCCAAGTGACCAATATGACCTGAATCTGCTCTTCTTGGTAATGTCAATACAACACAAAGAATATTGAAAATTTGTTCATTCATCATTTATTTGAAAATCACGCAAAGAAATTTGACTCCCAGTTTTGACTTTTGACTGTAAGTTCTGGATGGGGTCAAAAATGACCTGCAAAATTTTACAGTTGGTGAAAACTGGTCCGGTGTAAACATCACTTATTATAGAAAAAAAACACTCTGAAAATATTTTTTTACTGTGCAAAAACAGCATTTGAACATTTTTACATAATAAAACAATTACTTCATGAATGAAATAAACTATACACGGAAATGTTATCCTTTTTTCCACAGTATTTCCACCATTTCAAATACAAATCCTTTCATTTAAATTTCATTGTATTTGTTGTCTGCTAATACTTTGAATTTGGGCAGAAATCAACTTTTACCTTCTGGTAAGAAGTAAGCAAAATTTGGGGTCGTTTTGCGGAAGGGACGTTTCAGTATTTTGTATTTGACAACCTTAACCTTGTTTTTTGGGTAATAAGAAAACAAACACTTTTTTTCTGTTTGTTGGACGAATGGGTTAAGAAATATCAAATTCATAGAAAAGTATGCGTCAATCAACAGTCATAAACTGGCAGTTTTCGACAACTTTAAGTTGAAACACGAACTTCAAGAACTTAATTTTATTAATCGGTCGGGTCAACTTCGTACAAAACGGTCGTTTAACATTTGAATTTAGATGTATACAATTACCTTTACTTCAAACGTGTACTCTTGAAAACTTGATTTGAAATAAGTATATATATTTCAACACGGCTACGAAACGGAAAACACCATCCCACAAATATTGTCAAATGGTTGGAACTGTAGGCCTAATTTAGGATTTAACTCAAAAGAGCGATAACGAAAGAGGAATCCGAATAGCAAAAATTGTTATTTAACCAAATTAAATTTGAAAAGCGAAAAGGACTTAAAATTCATGATTGATTACTAATCAAAGCCATGTATAAAGAGTTTGAAGCCCGATTTGATTCGGCTGTTTCTTATGAAGTGAAATTTTGATATTTCCTTTTTATTTTTTCAAGAGTGAAGTTATTGAAAGAAATGGAATCACTTCAACGCACATCGACTTTAACATGAAAGTTGTCAAAATATTCAGCGAATAGATCTAGTTGATCTATCAAACATAAATCAGAATTTAAATTGTCAGCAGTAGTACATAGAGCTTTGCCCATACTATCCTGAGTCTTCACAACCCTAAAAAATAAGCATTATGAAATCATTGTAGAAAAGAGGGGAAAAAAAGGTAACCAGCATTTTCTCCTTTTTCAACATGTTTCCTACCCTAACAAAGCCAAATATGATCATTTTAACCACACTGAAATTGTCGTCTGAAAATGCTTTTAATTTGGAAAAGTGCAAAATTCTGTCGTCTGGTAAAGAGTTAAAGTGCTGAATTAATGAAATGGTCCCTTCTAATGGGGGGGTGGGGGGCGGGGGAACAGCCGATGCATGACATTTGTCAATGTTGTTTTGGCAAGAATGTGTCACAAAGCAGTGAACAGTGTAGATCCAAGATGAGACTGAACATTCAGAGAGAGAGAGAGAGAGAGAGAGAGAGAGAGAGAGAGAGAGAGAGATACCGGTAAATATAAAGAACATAAAAGGCGTTAAAATGAACCCTATTAACCCTGAGGCTGCTAAACGCGACTCACTGACTCACAGAACACGCAGTCTGTTTTTGGATCTACACTGTGAAACAAGGAGATATTTTTCCCCAAGAATAACTCTGAAATAGCAACATTTCGGTTTTTACTATCTACTTGAAAATTTCATGTTAGTTATTTAGCAGGTTAGGGGTTAAAATGTTAAGTGTGAGAGATCGTCTCAACATCGATCACTTGCGTAGATCTACTTTTTAAAGTTTGCAGAGCTTCTAAAGGATGAGTATGGGAAACGAAGAATTACAATGAGATAAGAGAGATTTAAGGCTTGATCGTCTTGAAATCATGATTGAAATAGGATCTCTGCCAGCTGGATTGATTGATTGATTGATTGATTGATTGATTGGTGTTTAACGCCGCTTTCAAATTTATTTCAGTTACCGTATATCTCCGCGGCCAGTGCACATACATGTATCAATACTTTTTTTTGAGATTCTTTTACCAATACACCGCATTCTGTCATAGCCATTGGCTGCTTTCCCATATAGCCATCATTGAAACAATGGACAGCGGTAAGACAGGAATGTGTATCACCAATCATGCCTCGGTTCCAAGGAGATTGGCCGAGCCGGGGATCGAACCAGAGACCCCCTGTTCTCAAGTCCAGAACGCTACCGACTGAGCTACCTGGCGAGGCTCAACCCTGCCAGCTGGAGTGGGGATGGAAAAAATGCTGGACCATAACAATATATTGCATGATATCTATTAAACAATACTGGTATCAAATAAACAGAATGGAATCTTTCAGGTCGGAAGAGTCGTCAAAAATTCAGATGCAATTCCAATGCTACTTTTAGCCAGAATTTCTGATCATTACGAAGAATGTAGATCAAAGATCAGATTGCACGGTCTGTGAAGGTTGATCTTGGATCTACACTAGCCGCAAAAGCAACTAAGGCTGTGAAACACGCCTTTGAAGATATGGGTTAAGAGGTAAATTTTTTCTTTGTCAGATTTTCTGTTAAAGCAGGGATCGTATACACTCTATATATACGATCCCTGGTTAAAGCAATCTATCTAAGTTTGTAAGACCTTATAATAAACATGTCTACCTTTTCGACCAATCACAAATTTCTATTTATTCATTTGTTATCAGTACCAAAAGGGTAGGTCAAAGGCTAGCTACGCCTGAAAAAATAAGAATACACAGTTGCTTCCCTTGTAGAAAATTCGTTGGCCTTGCGAAACATGAATTCACATGTATCAAATATGTGCACATTAATGTGAAGTCTTTAGGTAAGTGAGATGATGCATACCATTGTCGAAACTCAAATAAAATACACCTCAAAATTCAGCCCAACCGATCAGTATTGTTTCTTTTCGAATAATCGTTAACATGCTGATTCGTCCCATGACTGTTTCGCTACAGAATACCCAATACAGTGTCAACAGGGAAATACTTTTCAGGGTAGCAGTCACAACTATTGGCAACTTTTAAGATTTTCATCTATCTTTTACAAACAACCAGGTGTTCTAACAACTTTGCGAAAGAAGCCTTTTGAAAACATCGTGGAAAGAGAAGACCGTTTTTTGAAAACATTGTTGGAAAAAAAGAAAACGCTAGCAATCAGCATTTTCTCCTTTTCTCACAATATTTTCTATCCTAGCAGACAGAGAAAAATCATCATTTTAGCAACATTTAATTTGTTATCAACAAATGCTTTGAACTTGATCCAGTCAAAAATATTGTTATTTGGTAAAGAGTTAAAACTCTTTATCAGATGGCAATATTGTAGACTTGCCTACTCTGTAAGCATTTGCAGATAAAAATTAATCCCAAACGGTGGAAATTGTTTTTAAAGGGCAGAAAACAGAATGGAAAAAGGAAAAAAATGCTGTTTACTGACAATTTCTCCTTTTCCTACATTTTTATTACAACCTTTTTTCTTCAGGGTCAACAACACACTGTGTTGCTTGGTATAAGTTATATTTAGGAAAGAAACACCACAGGTTCATACAAGTTTCTTTAAAAAAGGTTGTTTTTTTTTCACTCCACAGATAAAGTGATGTACAAGAAAATTGTAAGCAAAGGTCACCTGGACTACTGCTTTCTGAAGATTCGACTGTAAGTGACATCTTTTTGTAATATTCTTGCACATTTTCCTTTTTAATAACAGTTATTATGTTTTCCTTTGTTGTTGATTTTTTTTTAACAATATTTCCATACAAACAAACTTCTACAATTGTCCTTAATAAAAGCATTTGCATTTTAAAAAAGCATATGCAGATGTTGAATTAAATGTGACTACAATAAAAGAATTCATCTATGATACGGAAGAAAATGCTTTGTTTTCAAAGTCTCTTTTACTACAGTCAAAGAAGCACAGTCCTGATTGTTTGGTAAAGGATTTACTGAACAATGCATTAATCCTTTACCACACAATCCTGAGTTTTTATGACCCTAAAAGAGGTTTTTGAAAAGATTGTGGGGAAAGAAGAAAATGCTGGGAACCAGCATTTTTCTTCTTTTCCCACAATGTTTTCTACCCTATCAAAGACAGAAATCATCATTGAACTGCATCCAATTCGGTGTCTGCAAGAGTTTTTAATTTTGTTGCGTCAATTTTTTTTTTTTTTTTTTTTGTTTTATAAAGAGTTAACATACATACAGAAATCTTTACAGGTCCTGCTACTGGTTGCTAGCAACTGAACAAAGGAGAAATATGTAAAAGGCTGCTACACTTTTACTGAAATGGCATTTTTTTCAACCAGTACACTTTACTTTGAATTGTTTCATTGTCCATTAGTTATTACCATATGAAGCAAATGTACAGCAGAGCATGTTGAAAATGGCCAAATAAGATATGGTCAATCAACACAAACTTGCGTTTAACCCCTCACCAAATATCAACCTTAAGGAAAAGGGGCTTTTGAAAACATTGTGGGAAAAGAAGGATGTGCTGATAACCAGCATTTTCTTCTGTTTCCACAATGTTTTTTACCCTTTCCCGAAAGAAATTTCAATCTTTGAGTCACATTTATTTTGTTGTCTGCAAATGCTTTGAATTTGGACAAGTCTAAAATATTTTCATTTGGTAAAGAGTTAATGCATAATTAAACATTATAGCAAGAGGAAAAATTGCTTGATGTGAGTAATTTTTCCTTTTGTTACAATTTTTCCAAAAGTCACCTGCAAGATTTTTTCACTGTGTATATAACTTCAGGGACTTTGAAGATGATATAGATACCCAGACGACAGATATAGAATTGGTCCCATTTAAGTCCATTCTTGTGAAGGCAGTCACCAGTTTGTATGGTTTGGTAAGTTCTATCTCACAGTTGTAGTTTGAACTTTTTAACTCTTTACAAGGGTAATATTTTAGACCCATCCAAATGGAAAACATTTGCAGACAACAAAAATCAAAAGTGACTTAGTTTGAAGGATTTTTCTATGATAAGTTAAAAAAAACATTGTGGGAAAAGGAGAAAATGCTGGTTACCAGCATTTTTTCCTTTTCCCACAATGTTTTCAAAAGACCTCTTACTCAGGGTCGTTAAAAGTCGGAATTGTTTGGTAAAGGCTTAATTCTACGGACATGTTACACTACTTGTCCACACCTACTAGAGCATGCATTTATGTACATGTAGTTTATAACTTTTGATGCAGCAGACAGCTTTTGAAAACATAAGGGGAACAGGAGCAATTACAGTGCCGGTTCTCACCAGCATAACACAAACTACATAGTAAAATTGGCACAAGAGAAAAATCCAGGCGAAGTAAAATGCTGTGTTTGACTTACGGGGAGAAAAAAGTGGAAGGAAGAAGGAACAACTGCTTGTGATAAGGAATAATATTGCACTTTTTCTGATTTTGTCCACTGCAGGGTAGAAAAAGGTATCTCTGTATGATCTTAGGTCTACTCTTTACCAAACAGTTTAACCCTTTCCCAAACAACAAATTTTAGACTCTTCCAAACTGAAAGAGTTTGCAGACGACAATGTTAAATTCTATAAAAGTGGCAGAAAGTTCTCCAATAGAGTAGAAAACATTGTGGGAAAAGGAGAAATTGCTCGTTACGAGCAATTTCTCCTTTTCCCACACTGTTTTCTAAAGACTTGCACTGCAGACACGTAAAAACACGGGTTTGTTTGGGAAGGGGTTGATTTCAAACAAGTCCAAATTTGAGGGCATTTGCTTACAATAAATTAAGTGTAGCTCAAATCAGGGAACTTGTCTTTGAGTAGAAAACATTTTTGGAAGAAGAGGAACTGCTGGATACTAGCATTTTCTCCTTTGGCCACAATGTTTTAAAGGCTTTCCTCCACAAGGTCTTTAAAATGATGGATTGTTTGGTAAAGAGTTAAGAAATTGGTGTTAATGACTTTTTCAGAGAAGAAGTTAACTTTGAAATGTCATTGTGCCATCTGCAGAAGTTTTGACAGTTTCTAAAGGAAGGAAAACATTGAAGGAAAGAGAGAATGAAGTTGATTATTGATGATACTTTTCAGTCAGTTATTACCAAAATCCTTAACTTGAAACCATAAATTAATGTGGTCATCAGTTTTTTTCCCTTTTTTTTTGGAAGGGGGGGGTAGTAAAAATTTACTTTTGAATTAACTTGGTTATTACTTTTGATTTTTTATTTTTTTTTTTTGAATGATTTATATTGGCATTTTTGATATTATGATAAGACTTTTTGATCCATTTTTGCCCTTTCTTTTTTCATTATTTTGCTTTTACAGTCTGGAGCAGCTTCACAGATTGATGTATTAAAATACAACCAAATAAACAGGGAAGCCATTATTAGAATACATTCAGAGTAAGTTTGGTTTGTTAAAACCTTTAACAAACAATCCTTTTTTTTTGTAACCCTGAGAAGTAGGCTGTTGAAAACATTGTGGCTAAAGGTGAACATACAGGTAACCAGCATTTTATCTTTTTTCCACCATGTTTTATGCTTTTTAAGACACAAGTCCCATTTCTGTTTTCATTTCATTTCCTATTTTTAGCTCACCTGAGCACGAAGTGCTCTGGGTGAGCTATTGTGATCGGTCATAGTCCGTCATCCGTCGATCCGTCCATCCATCTGTCCGTCCGTCCGTTAACAATTTCTTTAAAAATCTTCTCCAAAACCAGATGGCCAATCTTGATAAAACTTGGCAGGAATGTTCCTTGGATGAAGCTCTACAAAAATTATTAAAAGAATTTAATTCCATCAAAAACTCTGTGGTTGCCATGGCAACAAAATGGCTGAAAATGGAAAAAATCTTTAAAAATCTTCTTGTGACAAACCATAAGGCCGAGAGCATTCATATTTTGTATGAAGCATCATTGGGTGACCCTTTACCAAAATTGTTAAAATTATTCCCATAGGGTCATATTTGGGCTTTGCCTGGGCGCACCCTATTTTACATAATAACAAAGAAGGAAATCTTTAAAAAATCTTCTTCTGACAAACCATAATGGCTAGAGCATTCATATTTGGTTTGTAGCATTATCTGATGATCCTCTACCAAAATTGTGAAAATTATATTTCTGTGGTCATATTTGGGCTCTGCCAGGGCGCACCCTATTTTACATGGAAACAAAGAAGGAAATCTTTTAAAATCTTCTTGTTACAAACCATAAGGGCTAGAGCATTCATATTTTGCATGTAGCATCATCTAGTGACCCTTTATAAAAATTGTTAAAATTATCCCTTTGGGGTCATATTTGGGCTCTGCCCGGGCGCACACTATTTCACATAGAATTAAAGAAGGAAATCTTTTAAAATCTTCTTGTGACAAACCATAAGGGCTAAAGCATTCATATTTTGCATGTAGCATCATCTGGTGACTCTTTATAAAAATTGTTAAAATTATCTCTTTGGGGTCATATTTGGGCTCTGCTCGTGTGCACCCAATTTTACATGGAAACAAAGAAGGAAATTTTTTAAAACTCTCGTTCTGACAAATCATAAGGACTAGAGCATTCTTAATTTGTATGTAACATCATCTTGAGACTTTCTACCAAAACTTTAAAAATTGACCCCTTGGGTGGAGTTTGGGCTCTGCCCGGGCGCACCCTATTTAACATTGAAAAGGAAGAAAATTACATGTGACAAGTGAGAGACTAAAACTTTCATGTTTTGTTTGTAGCAAAGTTCTGGTGACCCTCTACCAAAAGTTGTTAGAGTAATTCTTATTGGGGTCACATTATGGCTTTCCTCCCCTCCCCCCCGGGTATGCCTTATCAAAAAAGAATGGCTTCTGGCTTTGATATACTATTATTTGTATGTGGTATATAGCATCATTGTCTTGAGCCTATACCAAAGCTGCCTGTTCACAATTTCCTTAAAAATCTTCTCGTCATAAATCATAAGTCAAACAGGCTGAAACCATTTTACAAAAAGGAAAAAAAAGAAAGAGAGAAGAATAAACAGGGAAATATGTGAAGATCTTGTTGTGACAAACCATGAGGCCTAAAGCTTTATCATTTGCAATGTAGCATTAAAGGTAGTCTTCCGCAGATTTTGAAAAAAAATTTTTTTTTCTTCAATTCACAAATTTTAAACTTGTTTGACTAGAGGTGCACAAAAATGAAAGAATGGCATGAATTGGAATTGAAAATAATTTTTTTGATTATGAAAAATTGGCTTCAATAGGACTGAAATCTGATGGGTAGCATCACCCGATAGCTTCTTATTTCATATAATATGTTCGGATGATTTTGATATAATTTCATACATTTGTTCAGTATAACCTACCCGCAGTTGTGTAAAAAACCAAAAATTTCATCGGCTCAAAACCAGGGTATGCCTTATTTGAAAAGAATAGCCTGCCCTTGATAAACCATATAAGTTACAGATATACTCAGGTGAGCGATATAGGACCATCATGGTCCTCTTGTTAGCTCTACTGGCTGAAAGCCAGCAGAGCTTATGTCATGGCGTGGTTTCCATCGTCCATCCGTCCGTCTGTCCGTTAGTCTTTTTCTTGTTTACGCGATAAAGTCTTCATTTGTGGTCAGATTTTCGTGAAACTTGCACAGTTTGTTTATCTCATCAATAGCTTCAACCCTATTGATTTTGAAAAAAACCAACAAACAGTGTGGGAAAAGTAGCCATTTCAAGTTGAAAATTTCCATTTCTTGTTTACATGATAAAGTCTGCATTTGTGGTCAGATTTTCCTGAAACTTGCACAGTTTGTCTATCTCATCAATAGCTTCAACCCTATTGATTTTGAAAAAAAATCCAACAAATAGTATGGGAAAAGTAGCCATTTCAAGTTGAAAATTTCCATTTCTTGTTTACATGATAAAGTCTGCATTTGTGGTCAGATTTTCGTGAAACTTGCACAGTTTGTCTATCTCATCAATAGCTTCAACCCTATTGATTTTGAAAAAAACCAACAGTGTGGGAAAAGTAGCCATTTCAAGTTGAAAATTTCCATTTCTTGTGTACGCGATACAGTCTGCATTTGTGGTCAGATTTTTGTGAAACTTGCACAGTTTGTCTATCTCATCAATAGCTTCAACCCTATTGATTTTGAAAAAAAACCAACAAACAGTATGGGAAAAGTAGCCATTTCAAGTTGAAAATTTCCATTTCTTGTTTACATGATAAAGTCTGCATTTGTGGTCAGATTTTTGTGAAACTGGCACAGTTTGTTTATCTCATCAATAGCTTCAACCCTATTGATTTTGAAAAAAAATCCAACAAATAGTATGGGAAAAGTAGCCATTTCAAGTTGAAAATTTCCATTTCTTGTTTACATGATAAAGTCTGCATTTGTGGTCAGATTTTTGTGAAACTTGCACAGTTTGTTTATCTTATCAATAGCTTCAACCCTATTGATTTTGAAAAAAATCCAACTAACAGTATGGGAAAAGTAGCCATTTCAAGTTGAAAATTTCCACTTCTTGAATACATGATAAAGTCTGCATTTGCATTCAGATTTTTGTGAAACTTTCAGTTTGTTTATCTCATCAATAGCTTCAACCCTATTGATTTTGAAAAAAATCCAACAAACAGTATGCGAAAAGTAGCCATTAAAAGTTAAAAATTTCCATTTCTTGGTTATGCAATAAAGTCAGCATTTGTGGTTGGATTTTCATGAAACTTGCTCAGTTGCTTTGTATCATAAACAGCTTGAACCCTATTGATTTTGAAAAAAATCTGACAATCAGTATGGGAAAAGTAGCCATTCAAAGTTGAAAATTTTCATTTTTTGTTTAGGCAATGAAGTCCACAGTGTTGATCCAAATCTTGTGAAACTTGCAAAGATTATTCGATTCATCAAGGGATTGAACTCTATTAAAAGTGAAGAAAATCTAGTAAACCGTTCAGGAAAAGCAGCCATTTGATGACGTAGTATCGTTTACTTAACAAATTCCACATTATTAGTCACATTTCTTTGAAATTTGCCAGGATTGTTTAATACAAAGTCTTCTGAAAGCCTATCAAATTTGGCTGGATTCCAAACAATTGGTTTTGAGAAATTGCACTTCATTTTTTTTTCACTGTTCAATTCACCATGCCTACTTATGCTGTCTTAGTGAGTTCAAGCCCAGTTGCAAGAACACATTTTTGTGTTTTTTTCTGTTTACATCATGAATTCATAATGTATGCTAGCAAAGAAGCAAAATCACTGCCAGTAGAGCGATTTCAGGCCCTCAAGGGCCTCTAGTTCTGTTTTTAGCTCCACTGGCTGAAAGGCCAGCAGGCTTATGTCATGGGCCTGTGTCCTTCTTGCATCTGTCCATCCGTACGTGCGTGCATTAACTTTTATTTTAAACATCTTCTTATCTGAAACTATTGATCCAATTTTGACGAAACTTCACAGAAATGATACTGCCATAGTGTTCTTTTGAATTTCTTGAAAAAATTTGATTCCTTCAAAAACTTTGGTTGCCATAGCAACAAAACTGAAACAAAAACTGGAAATCTTTAAAAATCTTCTTGTCTAAAACCATAAGGTCTAGGGCTACTGAAAATGGCATTTACCTTTATCTAGTAGACCTCTACCAAGTGTCTTCAAATTATAGCCCTGGGGTCAAATTTGGTCCCACCCTGGGGGTCACAAGTTTTACATGGGCTTATATAGTGAAAACTTTGGAAATCTCCCTGTACCTAGCCATAAGGCCTAGGGCTACCAAATTTTGCATGTACCTTTATCTAGTGAGCTTCTACCAAGAGTGTCCAAATTGTAGTCGTAGAGTCAAGTTTGGCCCTGCCCCAGGGGTCACAAGTTTTACATGGGCTTATATAGGGAAAACTTAAAAAACCTTCTTGTACTTAGCCAAAAGGCCTAGGGCTACCAAATTTTGCATGTAGCTTTATCTAGTGGACCTCTACCAAGAGGGCCCAAGGTATAGCCATGGGGTCAAGTTTGGCCCCACCCCAGGGTTCAGAAGTTTTTCATGGGCTTATATAGTGAAAACTTTAGAAAACTTCTTGTTAACTGTACTATTCACAAGACCTATGGCCACCAAATGTAGCCATGTCTCAGGGGTCTCATGTTTTACAGGACAGGACCTTTAATTGAGGAAACTTTGAAAATCTTCTTGTTTATAACCTCACATTCTAGACCTGTAATATTTTGTATAGGGCTTTATCTTGTGGACCTCTACCAGGATTCAAGTAATCATAGCTCTGTGGTCTAAAATGGCTTTGCCCTGGGGTCATAACTTTCTCATAGGATTTTATAGAGAAAATTTTGTATGTCTTCTAGTTTGAAACCAGTTTGCCAAGTATTGTAATATTTGGCTTGTAGGGTTTTACTTATTAGCCAGTGGAGCAATACAGGGCCATCTTAGCCCTCTCGTGATTTTATTGAGAAAGTTATTTTGTATTTTCAGATTCCTCACCAAATTTTGGTCAGCTATTACACTATACAGTCAACACAACCAACTAAGCTGTGCTTTTAGAGTGATTCAGGTAAATATTGGAAATACCATTTACCAGGGTGCATAACATTTACATTCTGAAAATAGAAAATTACCATGACTAAATCACTAATTTATTATAGCGACAAAATAGTTTACATTACTGCTACTATTATACATGTATGTATTACTTACTACAATGATGCCTCTTTCTAGTTAAAACTTATAAGGACTTAAGGTGAGCAAATTATACTTGTCAAAAAGTTTAGTGGTCACCTATACTTTGTCTGTAGTTTTTCAAATGTTTCGGTAATACATCATACATAACAGAAAAATTATCGCAGTAATGAACATCTCATTTCAAGAAAAAATGCCATGGTAACTTGTCATAATTTCTAGCAGAGTTGCAGTAATGTGCTCTTCCCCATTACCAAACCCAACTGGCAGCTTTTTCTCCTTTTCCACGATGTTTTCTACTCTTTCAAAGACAAGTTTCATTATTTGGGGTACATATATCACCAAGTTAAGAGTTTGTCACCTGAGCACATGTTGAAAAGGAAAATGGGTTGGGATGTGCCTTGGAAATATAGATAAAACATCTTGGAAAACTTTAACACTGCTTATTATTAGCAAGTCTTCTGTTTGCCAGAATATTTATTTTTGACTCATCCTGAGTTTTGTATCTTGAAGGTGGTTTACGTATGTGCAGTTACAGATCAGATTCATAAATAAAGACTAAGTTTAGTTTGCTAGCAACATGTTTAAGCGTATGAACAAGTAGAGTGCCAAATATTATCAGAAAAGATCCGAAATGCTGAAATTCCTAGGCTGATTTATCCTAGAATAACTTTACCTAGCAGACTTTACAGATCCAAGATCAGTCCTAAATGATCTTTGCATTCTGACCTTGACCCACGTTGGCTGCAACACTAACTGAAAAATTGCTTTGCATCCTATTGGCATATAGCTATACCATACTTATTTTAAACACAGGTATTTCGCCCAGTTGCCAAAATGTTCTCTTTCAGTCATTGCATTTGGATGCTGACTATTTTTTTGCACTTGTCATCAAACTTTTTGATCACCATGGGCAAGATACTTCAGAGCCTTAGCTTAGCATAGGTACTCATGAAACCCAGGATATATGTAAATAAGTGAGCTGTGATAAGACTGGGATAATGTTGAAAGTGGTGTACAACAATCAATTAATTTAATCAATCAATCAATTCAACCAAAGCTTTGTGAGGATATTTTCAAAGTTGTCAGCTGAAATTAGATTCACAGGATAGTGAGATAACACTGAAATAGTGAATTGACATGGTGTCTGAGGAGAATAGCTAGCTTACTTTGGGAAAATGTAATGCACAGTATTGTGAAGAGTCTAAGGAAAGCATGGATAGGTGCACTGGCAAACATGGCAAAGATGTACAAGTTTTTTATGTCTCCCCGCCGTCAGGGTCTGGAGACATATTGTTTTTCCCAGTGTGTCCATCTGTCGGTTTGTCTGTCTGTCTGTCCGTCACAAATCGTGTCTGCTCTATAACTCAAAAACCTTTTAAGATATTTTGATAAAACTTCACACATTTGTAAAGCACCATGAGGCGAAGTGTCATGCACAAGAACCATAACTCTGGCTTGTATATTTTTCGAGTTATTTCCCTTTGATTATTTTCCTTCACAAATCGTATCCACTCTATAACTCAAAAACCTTTTAAGATATTTTGATAAAATTCACACATTTGTAAAGCATCATGAGACGAAATGTCATGCACAAGAACCATAACTCTGGCTTGTATATTTTTCGAGTAATTTCCCTTTGATTATTTTCCTTCACAAATCGTGTCCCCTCTATAACTCAAAAACCTTTTAAGATATTTTGATAAAACTTCACACATTTGTAAAGCACCATGAGGCGAAGTGTCATGCACAAGAACCATAACTCTGGCTTGTATATTTTTCGAGTTATTTCCCTTTGATTATTTTCCTTCACAAATCGTATCCACTCTATAACTCAAAAACCTTTTAAGATATTTTGATAAAACTTCACACATTTGTAAAGCATCATGAGACGAAGTGTCGTGCACAAGAACCATAACTCTGGCTTGTATATTTTTCGAGTAATTTCCCTTTGATTATTTTCCTTCACAAATCGTGTCCCCTCTATAACTCAAAAACCTTTTAAGATATTTTGATAAAACTTCACACATTTGTAAAGCACCATGAGGCGAAGTGTCATGCACAAGAACCATAACTCTGGCTTGTATATTTTTCGAATAATTTCCCATTTATTATTTTCCTTCACAAATCGTGTCCCCTCTATAACTTGAAAACCTTTTCAGATATTTTGATAAAATTCACACATTTGTAAAGCATCATGAGACGAAGTGTCATGCACAAGAACCGTATTTCTGGCTTGTATATTTTTCGAGTAATTTCCCTTTCGTTATTTTCCTTCACAAATCGTGTCTGCTCTATAACTCGAAAAACCTTAAAAGATATTTTGATAAAACTTCACACATTTGTAAAGCACCATGAGACGAAGTGTCATGCACAAGAACCATAACTCTGGCTTGTATATTTTTTGAGTTATTTACCTTTGATTATTTTCCTTCACAAATCGTGTCCCCTCTTTGACTCCAAAAGCTTTTAAGATATTTTGATAAAACTTCACACATTTGTAAAGCATCATGAGACGAAGTGTCATGCACAAGAACCATAACTCTGGCTTGTATATTTTTTGAGTTATTTACCTTTGATTATTTTCCTTCACAAATCGTGTCTGCTCTATAACTCGAAAAACCTTAAAAGATATTTTGATAAAACTTCACACATTTGTAAAGCACCATGAGACGAAGTGTCATGCACAAGAACCATAACTCTGGCTTGTATATTTTTTGAGTTATTTCCCTTTGATTATTTTCCTTCACAAATCGTGTCCCCTCTTTGACTCAAAAACCTTTTAAGATATTTTGATAAAACTTCACACATTTATAAAGCACCATGAGACGAAGTGTCATGCACAAGAACTTTACTTCTGGCTTGTATATTTTTCAAGTTATTTACCTTTGATTATTTTCCTTCACAAATCGTGTTCACTCTATAACTCGAAAACCTTTTAAGATATTTTGATAAAACTTCACACATTTATAAAGCACCATGAGACAAAGTGTCAAGCACAAGAACTTTATTTCTGGCTTGTATATTTTTCAAGTTATTTCCCTTTGATTATTTTCCTTACTCATTTTACGTACAATTTCGTGTCTGCTCTATAACTCGAAAACCATTAGAGAAAAATGACCATTATTTCATTTAGAAATTGCCTTGGTGACATATCAATCCTTCTGACTACAAAAAGGGGGGAGACATCTGTTTTTTTGTAGAAAAACAAGTTCTAGTTTAAACACGCTCTTGCTTAAGGGGGTTTACTGCATCTCTGTGATTCATTATACTAAGCAAGTCATCACATAATCATGGATGCATAAAATCCATGTACATGTAGTCTAACAATTGTCTGGATCTGGAAATAGAATGGTCCGTTGACAGGCAGAAAATTTACAAAAAGCAAAAAGTTTCGACACATGTCAGCCTGCTGACCTGGGTCGATACTTTTTGCAGATGCATTAAGTCCCCTTTTCACAGAGCACAGCTCTTTTGGTATGTTATTGTGTTAGCTATAAAAATGCAGGTCCTTTTTTGTCAGTTATATGTATGTAACTGAAATACTGTGGAGAAACACTAAAGAAATGAAGACAATTTATATACTGTAAACATATTACATTTTATAGGTATCCTCCCATTTGATGGCAATGGCAAATAATAGTAGGACTATGAACATTGAGGTAGAAGAGAGCTGATTTTCAATATGCATGCATATAATGATACAAAAGGTAAATGCCCTGAATAAATGAGACAGACTTTCTCAGCCAGTGGGAAAAGCAATTGTCAAACTGGTAACCTTTCATCAGACCATCCTCTGTTTTAACTCTCTACCAAACAACAAAATTTTGGACATGTCCAAATTGAAAGCATTTGCAGACGACAAATTAACCCTTTCCCAGACGACAGAATTTTAGCGTTGTCCAAATTGAAAGCATTTGCAGACAACAATTTCAACATGGCTCAAATGGTGCAATCTTGCTTTAATAGGGTGAAAAACATTGTGGGAAAAGGAGAAAATGCTGGTTACCAGCATTTTCTCCTTTTCCCACAATGTTTTCAAAAGGCCTCTCCTACAGGGTCGTGAAAACCCGGGATTGTTTGGTAAAGGGTTAAAGGTGGCTCAAATTACTAAAGTAGTTCTTGATAGGGTAGAAAAATTACCAGTATTTTCTCCTATTCCATTACTGTTTTCAAAAGCCTTCTTCCTCAGGGTCGTTAAAAGTTGTGATTGTTTGGTAAGGGGTATATGACCCTGAGGATGTAGGCTTCTGAAAACATTGTGGGAAAAGTATCAAGGATTTTCCCCTTTTGCCACAATGTTCTTTACCATTTCAGAGACAAATTTCATCTTTATAGCCACATTCTAGTTTCTCACCTGCATATGCTTTGAACTGTGATGCATAATTATTTCATCAGGTAAAGACTTAACCCTTTACCAAACAACAAAATCTTAGACTGGTCAAGATTGAAAGCATCTGCAGACGACAGATTAAATGTGACTAAGAAATTGAAATTCCTCCTTTGAAAGGTGGAAAACATTTTGGAAAAAGGAGAAAATGCTGGTTACCAGCATTTTCTTCTTTTCCCACAATGTTTTCATAAGCTTTTGTAAATCAGAGTTGTTAAAACTCAGGATTTTTGATGAAGGGTCAAACTGTTATGATAAGAACTTTCTGAAGGATATCAGACAGTGTAGATCCAAGATCAGGCTGCTGATTTTGCAGAAATTGCATGGAATTAATCCCTTAACTTAACAATCCTCAGTTTTAATTACCTATGGAAGAAGGCTTTTGAAAACATTGTCTGATATGGGAAAAAATGCAGGTTACCAATTTTTTCTTCTTTTTCCCCACAATGTTTTCTGCCCAGTCAAAGAAATTATCTTTTCATTTTATCCATTTTATTTTTCATTTGTTGTCTGCAAATTCTTTTAACTTAAGTAAAGCTGAAATTTTGCCATCTGGTGGAGAGTTAAGAAAGCAATAATAAAAGCTTGGTCACACCGAGCTAACGGACGAGTAACGGATAAAAAATCATTTTATCCATTTGTGTCCGTTTTATATCCATTTCTTATCCGGTGAATCCGTTATTTGTCCGGTGATGTCCGTTCCATCCGGTGATGTCCGTTCCGTCTAGTGGGAAGTTTTGAGCATGTTAAAAATTTCCACCGTACAAAACGGACAGAGACGTGCAAATGACAAACTTTGGATGCATCTGCCTATTTATACCCTCGGCATGTCACTTGACTGGTACGTTCCTCGTACGTTGGTGTTTGGTACATTTCCGTTCATCGTACGTTGGAAGAACGTTTTGTCCAGTTCTCATGCGTTGCACTTCCGTTTTATCCGGTACAAGTCTGTTACTCATACAGTGATATCCGTTAATAGACCGTTTATTATCCGGTACATATCCGTTAAACGTGCTTTTTTTCTGTTACGTGTGTGGTACTCGTGCGGTCATTGTGTGGCGTCTTTTCCCCACACTCCGATCGCGTGAGCCTCGAGCGGCAGAGATGAATTTTGTCACCGGATAACCAAATTCTGCATGTTTTTGTCCGTTTTCCTTCTGTTACATATCCGTTAGCCGGTCTGACCAAGCCTTAAGGTTTGAACCAAATACATATGAGCCATGCCATGGATGTGATGCATTATACCAAGCAAGACATCATATGATTATGGATCCATATTATAATCCATTTTGTCTAACAACTTGCTGAATCCTGAGGTAGACTTGTGCTTTGACATACAGAAAATTGACCAAAACCAAAAGATCCGGAGTCCGATTCCTGGGAGTGGGTATCAACGTTGCAACCGTTCATTGGCCCACACAATTGGTGCGAGTACTGGTGTAGTTTCCATTAATCAGGATGTAGAGAGATTAGTATAAGTTGCAAGAACTTGTTTCTCAATCAATGTAAGATAAGTATGTTTAAACTAAGAAAAAGGTTTTGACACAGGTCAACCTGCATGGACTTTGCAGGCTGTCCTGGGTCAGTACTTTTTGCAGATGCATGAAACTCCCTTTTTCAATGACCAAGGCTCATATGGCCTGTAACACGCGAAAAGGGGCATTCGGACATTTGCGTAAAGTGTCGTCTCGGATCAGCCTGTGCAGTCCGCGCAGGCTAATCTGAGACAGCACTTTATGACTACATTAAATTTTGTGCTTCAATAGACTTGCTCAAAACAAAAAATTACATACAAACAGAAAGTGTCGTTTCGGATCAGCCTGCGTGGACTGCGCAGGCTGATCCGTGACGACACTTTACGCAAATGTCCGAATGCCCTTTTCGAGTATTGCAGGCCATATACTATGTAGGCTAATTTTCAATCAGTCAAGAGCTTACATGAACCCAAAACTTGCCATATTGATTCAAAGGGGAAGATGTGAAGGAACAAAAAATCTTTCTTAATTTCAATGAAAAACACTTATGAGAAAAACAAGCTTCTGCTCACCTTTATAAAAAGTTTTCAACTACAGGAGCTGATAATGTAGTGTTTATGCAGAATTTGAGTGAGAACAGCTCTCGAGAATAGTGATTATATTCACATAATATCATCCAAATGAATAACACATTCTGTCAATTTGACTCACATATTGCAATTTCAAGGTTGTTTGGTGGAATATCTGTCAAAACTTGGAAAAATGTATCTCCAAGATCAGATTGCATGGTTTTTGCAGTCTTATCATGATCTGCACTGTCTACAAAATTTTTATCCCCCGCGGAAGGCGGAGGGATATAGTTTTAGTGTCGTCCGTCCGTCCATCCGTGTGTCCATCCAGAACAATATCTCCAATACCATTGGACGGAATTTCGTGAAACTTTATACATGTGTACAATAACCTATTCCGCCGATATACTTTTTATCTTTTTTTTATTCGATGCAAAATGGCGGATTGGGAGCGATTTTAAGTTACGCAGTTGCATAAATTTTTGAAAAGGTCTTTTTTGGCGGGGGATATCATTTCTACGAAATTGCTTGTTGAATTGTACCTGTAGTCTGCAGTCTTTTTCCTTTTACCAAACAATCCTTTGTTATTAAGACACTTAGGAAAAAGACTTACAAAAACATTGTGTAAAAAGGAGAAAATGCTGTTAGCCAGCAGTTTCCCCTTTTATCACAATGTTTTCTCCCTTGATTTTACCCAGATTTATTTTGTCATCAGCAAATGCTTTCCATTCAGACAAGTCTAATATTTTGTTAAACATAATGATTGGTTATTTA
This sequence comes from Hippopus hippopus, assembly GCA_946811185.2. NCBI lineage: Eukaryota > Metazoa > Mollusca > Bivalvia > Cardiida > Cardiidae > Hippopus > Hippopus hippopus. The sequence continues at coordinate 6,345,774 of OX328102.1, read as the reverse complement.
GGCATTTTGATTATCGTAAGTTTTCTATTTCTGTATTTCTTCAGAGAGGATGACATTATGCCAGTCTTACTTGGACGAGAGAACATTTCAAAAATGGAAGACACTGATACCACAGCATCTGGGTCCAAGAGCTGGAAGAAGAGCTCAGGATTTGATATTCGACATAGTTGCTGTGGATACTGGAATTAAACCATGCTATCTTTACGATATAGGGTTATCTGAACCTAAAAACCTTATCGCTTTTCTTCAAAGTTTAGCAGACGAGAATTTGATCTGTACTTGTTTGAACCTGTTAGTGATTGGAATGGATTATTTGATTGTTAATGTTAAGGAAGTATTTAAGCTCAGTTTGAATGAGGAATGTTCCATATGTTTGATTAATGTTTCATCATCTTTGAAGAAAGGTCCAGCATTTCATAATAGTTCCTGTGTGGCAAAAAGTATTTTAGATATTGTCAAAGTTGTAGGAAATAATCTCTCTTTAGATGTGGTAAAGACATTTGAAATCCGGCAAGATGAAATTTGTTGTAATGTAACAAGTCTCTTTGGTTTCCTGCTTGATTATCCACTGATATATTGGTTTGAAGAAGGAACCGGTAATGGAGAAAATTGCTTATCAATGGAAAAATTAATTCTTGTGCAAATTTTTGTTAGTTATAAATATACAGCAAAAGAAAAGGACCCAAACACTACAAAAGTGCAAGAGAAGGAGCACTGTCTGTTTTCTTTTAGTTATCCATGTTGTTTAAAAGATGTGGCAGCTGAAAAAGTTACAGACTGGTTTAAAGATGTAGAGATGAGTGTGAACAAGTCTACATTTTTCTGTAACGCAAGAATTCAGTGTGAGGAGAAAGTTTTGGAAGCTGTATCATTGTAAAAAGTGATTATCAAACTGAATCAAAATGCTTTCTTGTACACTGTAGATGTTTTACCTTTTACGAAACAATCCTGTGCTGTGTAGCAACCATGATAAAGAGAGGTTCTGACAGCTTAGTGGGAAAAGGAGCAAATTTTCTTGACAAGCATTTTCTTCTTTTCTCACAATATGTTGTCTTGTTCAAAACTCATTGTTTTTGCATCATTTCATTGGTTGTCTTCAAATATTTTCAAGTTGGACAAGTCTAATACTTAAACACCTACCAGTCAAGTTCGAAGCCGAGTGCTACGGACCGGAACCACAATCAGTAAAGGAAAAACCCTATCAAAACAGATCCCAGAGGCCAGCGCCTAGATAGATCCAACAACAGAGTAAATATTGTCATGTTGTAAACGAAAGAGTTAAAATGTATATGTTAATTCAAACCGAGCGAAAATTATATCCTAAATACGAACATGTTTTTGGTATGTAGAATAATGCCTTCTCCTCATCCTTTTACCATACAATCCCGTATTTTATGGCCCTGAGGAAGAAGGCCTTTGAAAACATTGTGGGAAAAGAAGAAAATGCTGGTAACCAGAATTTCCCACAATGTTTCCTACCCTTCCAAAGACAAATACCATAATTTTAGTCACATCAACAAGTTTAATCTGCAAATTCTTGTAATCTGGGAAAGTCTCAATTTTTTTTCATTTGGTAAAGAGTTCATTACATGATTAAATCTTTCTTGGAGAGGTTGAAATGAATTAGCATGAGGAAATAATTATGATCATGCCTCGGGACTTCATAAGGGGAAAATACTGTGATTAATTAAAATTTCTATAGGTCATTAGAGTTGGTTCCCTTGTATATAATCAAATACCCGTCGCAACAGTGTAGCAGCTCCCCAGCGATGAGAGGTTTTCAAAACTATCTGTGAAAGCATTGTGGCAAATGAAAGAATTGCTTGTAACGTGCAATCAATTGTTGTTGTAATATTTTCACTATGTCTTGCGTTCATGAATAAAACTTACTTGATTACTGTTTGCACGGAATTTTAGAAGTTATCTGCAGCGTTTTAACTCTTCACCACACAGTCCATACTTTTGACAACCCTCAGTAAGAGGGCTTTTGAAAACGTGGGGAAAGGAGAAAATGTTGGTTACCAGCATTTTCTTCTTTTCCCTCACTGTTTTCTACCATATCAAATACAGAAATAACTATTTGAGCTACATTTAACCCTTTACCACATGTCAAAATTTTAGACTTGTCCAAACTGAAAGCAGTTGCAGACGACATAATAAATGTGACTGAAAGATTGAAATTTGTTAAGGGAAGTGTAGAAAACATTGAGGGAAAATGAGAAAATGCTGGTAACCAGCATTTTCTCCTTTTCCCACAATGTTTTCAAAAGGCTTCTTTCTCAGGGTTGTTAAAAGTCGGGATTGTGTGGTAGAGGGTTAATTCTTTGACTGCAAATGCTTTGAATTTGGTCCTGTCCAAAATTTGGCGCTTGGTAAAGTGTTACGAGGTAAATGAACACTATAAGAAGAACCTACCGGTAAGCATCCTTGTTACAGCCTTCCAAATACCTTGAACTCTTGCTCAATCTCTCCTGACTGCACTTGTTAAGTCAGACTGACATTCGACAAGGCAGTGCAGAGGCCCAGCGTACAAATGGTGAAACCATTGAAATACGTGAATAAGTAAAACACCGAAGTGACAATGTCTAAATAATGCAAAATGCGGTGTAAATCAAGTCGAACTGACCTCACTTGCTTAACTCTTTACCACACGACAAAATTTTAGACTTGTCCAAATTGAAAGCATTTACAGACGACAAAATAAATGTTACTCAAAAATTGAAATTCATTTTTGAAAGGTTAGAAAACATTGTGGGAAAAGGAGAAAATGCTGGTTACCAGCATTTTCTCCTTTTCCAACAATGTTTTCAAAAGGTTTCTTCCTCAGGTCGTTAAAAGTGGGGATTGTGTGGTAAAGGGTTAAGGCAAGCAACTTTGCAGTTACCTAAACAGCTTACTTCCATACCACACAATCCCGACTTTTAACAACCTTAACAAAGAAGACTTTTGAAAACATAATGGGAAAGGAGAAAATGCTTGTAACTATCATTTTCTCCTTTTACCCACTAAGCTTTCTACCCTACTAAAAACAAATTCCATCTATTTGAACCATATTTAAATTTTCATCTGCAAGTGCTCTGAATTTGGACCAGTTGAAAATTCTGTCGTTTGGTAAAGGTTTAAACCGTGAATAAAGTAGGGACATAGATCAATGTGTTTAACCTGTTACTTACTGAGACAAAAGTACGACAGACTACTTTGAAAACATCCTTGTAAAGTAGTGCTAAATAAGCATTACTAAAGGTTTAACCCTTATCCTGCCAAAAAAAAAAAAAAGTGAACTGATACTTTTAAGCCGATACCAAAAACCCAAATTTTGTTATTTCAAAGGTATCTTTTTGGGAAAACATGTCTTTACCAGACACAGTAGATCAAAGATCAGACTGTACTTTCTGTGCAGTTTGATCTTGATCTACACTGTCCACAAGAGTTCAGCGAGTCGCACTTAGAAGCCTAAGGGTTAAAATACCTACACGAATAAAAATAGTGTGATACTTTTTTTCCCTTTTGCCACATTGATTTAATCTTGTAGCAAAAGGCGAAGATACTGGTAACCAGTATTATCTCCATTTCTTACGACGTTTTCTTGTTTTTTACCGCAAATTTTAACCTTTAGGCTGCTATGCACGACTCGGGACGTTTTTGCAGCCAGTGTAGATCAAGATCAGACTGCACAGAATGTGCAGTCTGATCTTGGATCTACACTGTCTGATAAGAAGATATTTCCACCCCCCCCCCCCCAAAAAAAAAAAAATTACTTTGAAATTACAATATTTTGGGTTTTAACTATTGCTGGAAAGTTAGACTTGAATCATTCAGCAGGATAACGGTTGAACTTTTGAGCTGAGTTTTATTAACACTTTTTGTCCTCAGCAAATGCTTTTGAAATGGACTAGTGTAAACTTTTATCGTCTGGTGAAGCCTTGACTCTTAATCCTTTATCGCACAATACCGACTTTTGATGACCCTAGGAAAGATGCCTTCTGAAAACATTGTGGGAAAAAGAGAAAATGCTGGTAACCAGCATTTTCTCATTTTCCCGCATTGTTTTCTACCCTAACAAAGAAAAATTGCTCCATTTGAGCCACATCGAAATTGTCGTCTGCAAATACTTTCAGTTTTAACAAGGCTAAAATTTTGTCGTCTGGTAAAGGGTTAACCAAGCGAGAACAATTTAGACTGGTCCAAATTGAAAGCATTTGCAGACGAAAAATTGAAAGTAGCTCAATTGATGATTTCTGTCTTTGATATGGTAGAACACATTGTGGGGAAAAGGAGAAATGCTGGTAAGCAGCATTTTATTCTTTTCCCACAATGTTTTACTAAGGTTCTTCCTCAGGGTCGTTAAAACCAGGGATTGTGTTTCAAAGAAATTGGTCGTTAGGTGGCAATATGTTAATTATACACTCGTCATAACTCGGTCGATTCCGTAACCGGATTTCATCAACGGATCACCCGAAGTTTACCAATGCGTGTTCATAAAATCATCTTAAATAATTACTGTGTTAGACTCACTTGGTCGATCCACACCAGTATTATTACACAAGGAAAAAGAATTTTTGATAAATAGCAGGAAAAAGCAGAAAGTGCATGATAGTCCATTTTCTAAATTGTTTTCAAAGGAATAAAAAAAAAACTCGTTGTTTGATATATTTAATTTGTCCTCTGCAGATGGTTACAATTTAGTCAAGTTTAGAGTTATCGATGTACACGTATATGAATTTCATATAGATGAAAGGTGGTAGATCTATGTAACTGCGCAGTCTGATCTTGATGGGCACTTTTTGCTAAAAAAATCCTTAATAGCTCAAGGATATGGGAATTTAAAAGAAAGATGTTTAGTATAATTATGACATGCCTATCTGAACATGCAGAATCTTTAATGTGTACTACATGTATTTCCACACAGGTGAAAGGTGACAGATCTATATAGTGTGAACTTTGATCTTGATCGGCTCTTTTCGCAGAAACTGTCCGCGGTGATTATTCAAAAGTACAGGCTTTATGATTAACTCTTTACCAAACGATAACATTTTTGGACTCGACCAAATTGAAAGCATTTGCAGAAGACGAATATAGCTCAAATGAAAATTCCTGTATTTGATAGGGTAGAAAACATTGTAGGAAAAGGATACAATGCTGGTTTCCGGAATTTTCTCGTTCTCCCATAATGTGTTCATAAGCCTTCACTTTCAGGATAGTGTGGTAAAGGGTAAAGAGAAATGGGAACTTACATGTAAAGTCTTCAGAATCTGTTGATTCCATACAGGTGAAAGGCGATAGATGAATAGTCTTTTTTGTAAGTTTGTCCCAGTAAATAACAGGTTAAACACATTAAGCCTGATCTTTGTCTGCTCCTAACAAAATTTACCCAAGTCACTTGGCGAAGGAACAGACTATATAAGTGAAACAAACAAATAAATAAATAAATCGTGAAATGTCGATTTTTACCTCAATTTCATACGGGCGATATATATACAGTGTACAATGTTTTATATGCGCTGTCTAATCTGAGTCAAAAGTGAAAACAAATTGTAGTCAATAGATTAAATATTGCTCAGATGGTGAAAATTGTCTGCACTAACATTGAAAACATTGTGGGGAAAAAGAGAAAATGCTGTCTAGCATTTTCTCCTTTTACCACAATGTTTTCAAAGGCCAAGACTATTCAGAAAATGGTAAATTAATGCTGGAGATTTTTAAACTAAAATTTAAAAACGCCGATTTTTACATGTAGAGTCTTCAATGTGTATTAATTTCATACAGGTGAAAGGCGATAGATCTATATATACAATGACATGTTCAATACTTGGGGTAGTTTTTGAGTGGAAACTATAATGTGTTTATTTTGTGCATAAGGAATCGCACTGGGTGAAAAATGATTTAGAACACTTGGATAAAAAGTTGAAAAATTGAAGTGGTTTTTATGTGTTCTAGTGTGTTTCTGTAATTTAAAAGTGTTTGTTTTTGTGTGTGTGTTTTTGGTGGTTATTATTTGAAGATGTAAAATCATGCCACACAAACAAGTAAGTGTTGTTAAATAATGATTTTCTTTTTCTTTCTTGATACATTTCTTATATTAATATAAAGATACAATTGCTATTTTAAAAGGAACCTAATTTATTTTGTAAACCCATCAACTAGAAAATCAAAGCCGGTTTTTAGACAAAATGGATCGATTATAGGCTAAGACTTATTTGGTATAATGCATTACAAAGATACATTTTAAATCCCGTTATCACAGAGCACTGCCCGTTTAGTTTACATCGATTGTGAAAGAAAGTTCTAACAACTTATGTAAGTCACTCTATTAACTATATTAACATTTGTATTAAGTGTCGAATGCCCGCCCGGGTAGCCGCGTGACGGTGGCTAGCGTATCGGACTCGTGACCTGGTGGTTGTGAGCTCGATACCTGGTTGAGGCAAACTTTATTCCGGCAATTTCTCGCCTCTCACCTCTGATGAGTGACTTGGAAAGAAAGTTGTGTCAGTACTAGTGTGAGAAAGTCAGGAAACACATGCATAGATGCACTGACCGCCGTGATATGACCTAAGCTGTTAAAACGGCGTTAAACTCCAATCAATCATTAAAGTGTCGAATAAACCCAAGAGGTATTATGGGTCTAGAAATAAGACCAAAATAATTGCAATATTAAGTCGTTTCTGTCTAGAATGTCCAGCAAAGCAGACAGTGTAGATCAAGGATCAGTTGTCACCTTTTATGCATTCTGATCTTGATCTACGCTGGCCAAAAAGGGAACTCTAGGCCTAACAGTGAAAAGGCGCGTCATGGGTTAAAGACTTAAAAGAGAATTTTTTCCAGGCAAAAAATGAAACAATCTTGTCACTAGAAGATATATACTTAAACTGTGCAATTAAGTAAATGGAAATTCTCCAACTAATAGTAACAGGCCAACAATTGTGATTTAAAATCTCTTTTCGCGAGAAAATTCGTACCTGTCAGACAGTGTAGATCAAAGATCTGACAGGACGTTCTCTACCTGCTGACTGTCCGATTGCGGACTTGAACCAGGGAGTCTCTGGTTCTGCTCCAAGCTCGACCAAATTCATTCCCAGGAGTGACGATTATCATTGCAACAGGATTCATTCCTCTCTCATCGCCGATCATTTAGGTGGGAAAGCAGTCAGTGGCTTGGAAAGAATATTGTGCGAAGTGCTGGTAAAAAGAAACTACAGGATAGCATTGATAGGTGCACTGGCCGCCTCGATATAATTAAAATTATATTTAAAACGCCATACAATCAATCTGTTGATTCCAATGATTGGTGATTGTAATCGGTACAGGAGTCGTTCTTTTCATCGCTACACATTGTTTCGACGATGGTTATGTCAGAAAGCAGCCAGTGGCTTGGGAAGAATGTTGTAAGAATTCCTCGTAACAAAAAGTCCAATAAAGTATTTATACGTCTACTGGCCCCTATGATATCACTGAAATAATGTTGAAAATGACGTAAAACTACAAAAAATACAAATGAAGATCATGCTTCAACAAATATCTGTATAAATCACAGATTAATTTGTTTAAAGTACAAATTTGATCCAAATTCTTCATTTGTATTAAAGGATTATTGAAGATTAACCTATTTTAATTCACCTGAAATGTCTTTTATAGGACGTAGGGATATGGTTTTCATCGTAATCTTAATTTCTAGGTGTAACGATTTTCACTATACAATCCCGAGATTAACGACCTTGAAGGATGAGACTATTGAAAACAATGTGGAAAAAAAGGAGAAAATGCTGGTAACCAGCATTTTCTCCTTTTCCCACAATGTTTTCTATTCTGTAAAAGACAGAAATTATCATTTGAGCTATATTTAATTTGTCCTCTGCAAATGTTGTCAATTTGGACGAGTAAAAATTAGTCATTTGGTAAAGGGTTGATATGGTAATTTCCTACCGAAGACAAAATTTTAGACAGATCCAAGTTGAAAGCATTTGCAGGCAACAAACTAAATATGGCACAAATAATGGGAACTGTCCTGGAAAGGGTAAAAAACATTGAGGGGAAAGGAGAAAATGCTGGTTATTCATGCTATGAGCATATTTTTCCCTATTTCCCGCTGTGTTTGACACTAATCCGTTTTTTTTTCCATGGCTTTTTTTCACTACATTTTAACTCTTTACCTCACAACAAAAATTATGGTAGATTCCTTGAAATCGAGACCATAAATTGCAGAGGAAAGATGGACAAAATAATCGGATTTGTGTTTGAACAGGAAGAAAACATTGTAGAAAAAGGAGAAAATGCTGGTTATTAGCATGTTCTGCTTTTCCTACATTTTTCTTTTTTCCAAAAGTTTTCTTCTTCAGGGTCCTTGAAGTTCGAGATTGTTTGATAAAGGATTAACGATAAAGATAGAACCTGATGTGGGGTTAGCTACAGCATTTTCTCCTTTTCCTACAATGTTTTTAAGAGCTTTTCTCCACTGAGTCGTAAAAAGACATGGGGTTGTTTAGTAAAGAGATCGACGGAAAAGTTTTATGGCTGTTTTACGATCACTGCACACAAACAATTCAGAATGTCTTCGGGTGAGAGAAAAATAAAAGGACTGACGGCACCGATAAACGTGCGTGTAATCTGACAGAGTCATGAGTGATCCGTGTCGGAGGTTCAGTATATTATTGAGACATGCTCTGTGGAAAAGGGACTTAATGAATTGGCAAAAAGCATCGATTCAGGTCAGCCTGCGCAGTCCACGCAGGCTGACCTGGGCCGAAATGTTTTGCCATTTATAGATTTTCTGCATTTCTAAGGACCATACTTCAATATGATCAAATCAGTTATTAAGCAAAATGCAATAAACAATTTTGAAAAGACTTACTTGGAATAATGCTTTATGGATATGTATTAAGCTCCGTTTTGCCAGATCATGGTCCATATGTTGTAATAGAATGCTTACTGGTTTATAATTAGTTAAACTAGTTTTTCATTGAGAATATTCATTTAGAATGGACTCCTTAACATTGTTACCACAAGGTCCTGTGTTTTAACGAACTTAGGGCAGGAGACTCTCGAAAATATTGTTGGAAAAGGAGAAAATGGTGACCAGTATTTTCTACATTCCCACGTCGTTTTTCAAACCTTACAAAGCCAAATTTATCATTTAACCTTTAAGTTATTGTCTGCAAATGCATTTAATTTTGACAAGTTTGATATTTTGTTGTCAGCTATAGTAAAATGTGTGTCACTTATCGAGGTCATTCGTGTTGGTCCTATTATCTCTCTTGCAAGATGGATACCTACGTACATGTAGGTAAAATAACATACTGGAACTATAACCTGCGTTTCTTTGTTTCATCCTTGATTTCATAAGGGATGTTGCGATAAATAGCGTTTGATTTATGATTTATTTATTAGGACTTCGTGTGATTCAAAAGCAGAACAGAACAGAACAGAACTTTATTTCCAGATGACATGAACTATGTTCATCGTCATTACAAAGCTTAAACACAAACATGAAAAGTATGTTCATAGAAGTGATAATAGCTGACATTGAATAAATAATATATTTGCGGAAATCACGCTTCGGTGCAATAATATAATTGAGCCGTGCTCTGTGAAAAGGGGGCTCAATGCATCTGCGAAAAGTATCGACCCAGGTCAGCCTGCGCAGTCCGCGCAGGCTGACCTGGGCCGAAACTTTTCGCTATGGGTCAATTTTCTGTATGTCCAAGGACCAGTCTACCTCATGAATAAGTCAGTTGTTAAAAAAAGTGGCTATTATGGATCCGTAAGTATGTGATGGCTTGCTTGTTATGATGGATTACGGAGATGCATTAAGCCCCCTTTTGCCAGAGCATGGCTCAATTTTGTCTGTACGTTCGGCCTAACTGACAACTTAGTGTATGTTCATCTTGAACTATACACCAGAAGACGTCTTGAGTATTGTATAGTGACTCTTATTTACTTCCTCACTGTTGAAAATTTTAGACCTGTCTCGGAAAATAGGAAATAGTATGATAGAATAATCGCGGGTTTTTTTTTTTACAATTTCGACGAGTCTGTAAAATGATAAATTTGAGTATCTATATAATGTATAGCACTGATAACTCTGTAACAATAGCATTTTTCTGTGCTATTCTGTTCATATCGGGACCGATAAACCTGGTTTATTGGTGGAAACATTCATTGGCTTTGAAAGAAAATTGTATGTAGTGATTTATTGTTTTTGTTTTGAAAGGGTAGAAAACATTCTGGGAAAAGGAGAAAATGCTTCCTGGTGTTGCTTTAAGCAGCACTACATACAACACCATTCTTTCATTGCTACTGGCGTGTGTTACCGGAGAGGACCAAGCTAATGCTTGTAAGAAGTTTTTTCTACAGTTTAATAGCGGAAGCAGATAAATTTCCAAGAGAATAAATTCTAGAGAATTTTATGAGGGTCTGTCAATAGAAATATAGAAATAATAATAATGAAATTAATGAATTGTGTAAGAAAACACTGAAATGGTAATAAAATATTGATAAAACTGGAAATGTAATTGTCACTTGATATGCATTTACCCCACCCCTGGTGACATTTCTATTATATCTTAATTACTATGAATATCAATACTGGATAGTGCAGAACTTGTAGTATCACATGTATAGTCTGATCTCGATCAACGATGTTAGACAAATCACTTAAGTTGTGAAGTTTGTGAGCGCTTGAGGCAAACAGAATGTGTACTCTCTCTCTCTCTCTCTCTCTCTCTCTCTCTCTCTCTCTCTCTGCGATTTCTCTTTTCCGCGAGAGTAAGCGGTATTTCCATTCAAAGACCGAAATGAAAGTGGTTTACCAAAAGAAAGACACCAAATATATCCTGGTGACAGCCTGCACATTCTGTGTTCCGGCATCCATGTTAACTCCTTTGTGTGTTTCAAATCAATGAAGTAAATATATCGCAAGGAGAAACGTACCACTCTCTGTCTGTCTGTCTGTCTCTCTCTCTCTCTCCCTCTCTCTTTGTCTCTGTCTCTATCTCTCTGCTCTCTGTCTCTTTCTTTCTGTCTGTCTCTGTCTCTCTCTTTCTCTGTCTCTCTCTCTCTTTTCATCTCTCTTTGTCTCTGTCTCTATCTCTCTGCTCTCTGTCTCTTTCGGTCTCTGTCTCTCTCTTTCTCTCTCACTGTCTCTCTCTGTCTCTGTCTCGTTCCCTCGCTCGCTCGCTCTCTCTTCATCTCTCTGTTTCACTGTCTATGTCTGTCTGTCTCTGTCTCTCTCTCTCTCTCTCTCTCTCTTTCTCTCTCTCGCTCGCTCGCTCGTCGCTCTCCGTCTCTCAATTCAAACTTAATCTCAAATCCATCTTTAATATCGTAAAACTCTCGCGATGACGAGACATGTGCACATAATCAATAATCAATCAGAGAGAACATCATTAAGTTGGAATTATCTTTCATCCTTTTCCATTGAAATTCTATACGATGCAGAAGAAATTATTTCCGAACCAACAACGCGGAGTAAATTGATTCGGGACTAATAAATCCGTCCAATAAAGTTTTTCAGAAAGACGCAATGGACAGGTGTTTTTTTCTTGCGTGGATCTGTATGATTTCTATTTTAACTCTTTCAGCGCTAAATAAATATACCCGACCTCCTTCGACGGCCCTTAAAAACAATCCATTGAAACTTACAAAGATTTTGATTGTATAGATTTGACTACACAAGCGGACGGTACAGATCAAAGATCAGACTGCACGTTCCGTGCAGTCTGATCTTGATCTATGCCGTCCGCAAAAGTCACTGATTTCGCCTATGGTGCCGAAAGGGTTAAAGTAAAAAAGGTCAGCGTGATTTTACCCTTCATCCTTTTCGTTTTGTTTTTTATTTCCCCTTTTTTTCGGTTTAGCTGTTTTAAATAGAATTTTTAAAAGCTTTTCTCAAAGACGTTACGAACAGGCGTTTTTATTAGGTTTTCCTTGAACCATTATCCTGCTAAATAACTAAAATGAAATTTTCAAGTCAATAGTAATGACCCGAATATTGCTATTTCAAAGTTATGTTTTGGGGAATACTATCTCCTTATCGGACAGTGTAGATCAAAGATCAGACTGCACGTTTTGTGCAGTCTGATCTTGATCTACACTGTCTGCAAAAGGTCAGTGAGTCGCGCTTAGCAGCCAAGGGGTTAAGGAAAATATTGAAGTGACTTTACCCCCTCGCCCCTTTTTTTCCTTTTCTTTTGTCTGTTTTACTATTATAAATAGTATTCCATGTCTGTCATTAAAGCGACTGTGCTTATCGGCGCATCCCTGTGTTCGTATTCCATTGCCTTGATTCTTAACCCTTTGTTTCGACGATGGCTATGTGGGGAAGCAGCCAGTGGCTTGGAAAGAAAATTGTGCGGGGTACTGGTAAAAGAGAATCCAGGAAAGCATGGATAGGTGAACTGGCCGCAGCGATATAACTGAAATAATGTTGAAAACGGCGTTAAACACCATACAATCAAGCAATCAATCTTAACCCTATACCAAACAATCCCGTATTTTAATGACCATGGAGAAGATGGCTTTTAGATATACTGGAATGAAGAAACAGTTTACAGTTGGTTATAAATTCAAGAAACACATACAATTCGTATTGGTGATGTGAAGGTTTTCAAGTTGTCATTTTTCTGTGCATGCATAATTGAGTGAAAATCAAAACTCGGGAACCAGACCACCTCGCCAATAAGACCAGGTTCTAACGTACCATAGGTGGTCTTAATAGAGGGTTTTACCGCTAATCGATATCTTTGGGTGCTTACTCACACCATAACAAACAAGTTGGCTTCTTTACAAAAGAAGCCAGGAGAGGTCAGCATCAATGTTTTCAAATAGTTAATTGGCTTTTAATTTCAATATATTTTGGTACACGTAAAAAAAAACAAGTAAAAAAGCCGTCGCGTAGAAACCGCATATGCTTTACATGACGGTCATTTGACCTTCTTGCCGCGTTTTCAAGTCACATGATCTTGTCCAACGGTCTTCTTTCTCTTTTTTAACGAAATTCTTCTTATTTTTTCTTCTGCTTAGATCTATTTGCTTAATGAAAAATTACAAGTATTTGAGAGGTCATTTGCAGCCATGGCAAATTAATATAACAAATCTTTTCTGAAATTCGTCATATAAAAATAAACCACGTCTATTTCCTGTTTCGGTTTTTTGATTTCGCTTTATTTACAAAACCATAACGAAACAGACTGTGTATCAGAATAATTTCGCAAGAAAAATGGATTTAGACAGCAAATTCCGTGGCAGTCTGCCTTTTAAACTCACCACTGTTGGACAGGTCTGATGACCTCTCCAATGAATTCGATAAGGGATAATCCGTTCTTGCACTAATATTGGTAATTCATTTCAGCCTTTCCGAATTACCTATTACTGTACGTTTTAGCAGCAACTGCACCTTTTTACAGCGATAAGTTGGATTAACATCTTATCTTGAGAAACAAATTATATCTTTTCAAAAATATGCAAAAACCATGAGGAAAAGAGACTCTTGATGGCGAAGTAACTTTTCATTATTTCTCTTCATATTGAACCACAATAAAGGTTTCAATTTTCGTATTACAGCACTTCGTACGTCGTCTTTCTTTTATTAAAGCTATTTCTTGATTTAAATGTATCATTCTGTGTTACAGAGGCACGGTTTTGGCGTGGCCCAGCCGAACGAGTTCGAGAGACTGTACCGCCCAACAGCCATTCAACATCTCCCACCCCTCAGTGCCAGACAGGTTAGTGCATGCGCAATTTATTCAGTTCATTTCCATTTAATTCATTACATTCTGTATCTTACAGCATATTACTCGGAAATAAATGTACCAAAAGGAATAATTCATTGTATTGAGCACTTTCTCCCCTTTTCTACAATATTTTTGCTCGTATAAATGTATTAAAGGCTAATTCGTGGTCAATTTCCATAGTTTACATCAATAATTTCAAAGGTAAAAACGGCAAGGTTCTTTCAGTGGTTTGTGTGGTAGATCTACCATAGAAATAAGCTTTATAGATGAAAGTGTATTTATCAATTTTATTCAGTTAAACAGGATCTAAATGTTATATTTCATCTTTTTTTTTTCCCAAAGTAGGCCTATTTTACAAAACAGTAGACATTGCAGCACCTGATTTTGCCGTTCTCGTGATAGGGCCTATCGGGAACGCTAGGGATAAAACACGATTGACTCCAAGTGAGGAATCAAGTATAAGAACGAATAAAAAGTGACATATCTTTACCGGATGATCCTGGGGCTTAACGACCCTGAGGAAGAATGCTTACGAAAACATTGTGGGAAAAGGAGCAAATGCTGGTGACCAGCATTTTCTCCTTTTCCCACAATCTTTTCTACCCTATTAAGACCAAAAACCAACATTTGAGTCATATTCAATATTTCGTCTGCAAATGCTTTCAATATGGACGGGTCTACAATTTTTATCGTCTGGTAAATAGTTTCGTTCAAGATAAAAGGAAAGTAAAATGTTTGCGATCAAGTCGGCACAAGATCTTTAACAATAAAAGATCAATATTTGTGTTGTACAAACATCTATTTATTATCTATTGTGGTAATCTTCTCTATTCTACCAAACGATCGGAAAAAGGGGGGGGGGGGTGTCATTTACATTTTACCACAATTTCGTCTTTTAAAGACGAAAGAAGAAGGCATTTGAAAACAAGTTTGGAAAAGAAGAAAACGCTGGTAACCAGCATTTTCTCCTTTTCCTACAATGTTTTTTACCTTATCAAGGACAAGTTTCGTGATTAGACTACCTTTCATTTCTCGTCTGCAAAAATTAATGCTTTAAATTTGGACCAGTTTAAAATTTTGTCGATTTGAAAAGAGTTAATTTTTTACCTACAAATGATAGACTTGTCCATATTGAAAGCATTTGCAGACGAAAAAATAAACGTAGCATAAATGATGGAAATAGTCCTCAACAGGATAGAAAATATTGCGGTAAAATGAGAAAACTGACGGTATCTTCAGCCCTTTTTCCTCGGGGTCGTCAAAACACAAGATTGTTAGGTAGAGGATAAAGGTATAACACCCCTAAAAAAAAGATTGCTCATTATTCTGCCATACGTAGCGTAGGTTCCAGTCCGATCATTTTCCTTTTGCATGAGCCGGCTCTATGGAAAGGGGGGTTAATGCATTTGCAAAAAGTATCGACCCAGGGCAGCCTGCGCAGTCCGCGCAGGCTGACTTGGGCCGAAACCTTTTGCTTTTGATAAATTTTCAGCATATCACAGGACCAGTGTACCTCATGATTTAGTACCGGTAGGTTTTTATACAGAACGGATTTTAGAGATGTATAATACTGTGATGACTTACTCAGTATTATGCGTCACGGAGATGCATTAAGCCCCCTTTTGCCAGAGGGTGGTTCATATTTTGGGACGTTACTTGTGTCAAAATAATCCATTATTATTACGGAACAGTTTAACAATTTTGCCGAAGATCTGTAGAGACCGCGGAAGGCGTAATTAAGATATTATTACCGCCTGGATCCAGGCTATGCCATACGCGACTGTATATTTTTTGAGAAGAATGAAGACCAAGATCAACTTGCATTTACACCTAGTCTTATCTCGGTCTGAAGTCTGCTTCAATCATATTTTGTCCCAAATACATGAACCATGAAAAGGAGGTTTAATGTATCTGCAAATACTATCGACCCATGTCAGCCAGCACAGTCCGCGCTTGCTGACATGGGTCAAAACTTTTTCCTGTGTGTAAATTTCAGCATGTCAAAGGATCAGTCTACCTCACAATTTCACAAGTCTTTAGACTAAATACAATTTATGGGTCCATAACCATATGATGACTTGCTTGGTATAATTCATTACAGAGATGCATTAAACCCCATTTTGCCAGAGCTGGCACACGTGTTTTTTCGGAGATTGTTGACTGTGAAATGGGCAGTTCACTGGATGACGAAATTTTTTTTTTCAGTCCAATGAGACATCATGATTGCAATTTGAAGACTGTTTTACTCAGATTTTGGCATAAAATATCCGACGGTGAAGATCCAAGATCATACTGCACGCTCTGTGAAGCCTGAAAACGAATCAAAATTGTGACAAGGGTTGTCTCCACGGACAAAATCGCAGCGTTTTGAACATTGAACATTTATGAGCAATTTAAAAGGCGGCAATATCCAAACCGTTATCATTCAAGTTATTAAAGACATTTGCGAAAAGTAATACAAGTGACAGAAATGAGGTGGTAATCAGCACTTTTCTCCTTATCACACAATGTTTTTCAATTTTATCTTGGACAATCTCCATCCTTTAAGCTGGATATAAAGTGTCGTCTGCAAATGCTTTCAATTTGGATGAGACCGAAATTTTGTCATCTGGTGAAGAGTTAAGAGTAATTGTAATCATTATAGTGGTATTTATTTATATGACAAAAACTTCAACAGAGAAGGCAGAAAAAGAGCTATTCATTACCGTTTGTATTTATTGCTTTCACAAAATGAAAATAAAGAATAAAAAACCTCATTGTGTTTCATTCTTCACCATATGACAACATTTTAGACTTGTCAAAAATCGAAGCACTTGCAGACGACAAATTAAATGCGGCTCAAATGATGATATTCGTTTCTGAGAGTATAGAAATGGTTCTGGGAAAAACAGGAAATGCTGGTTACCTGCATTTTCTTCTTTTTCCACTATCATTTCAAAACCTTTTTACTCCAGGGTCGTTAAAAATCGGCACTGTATGGTGAAGGGTGGTGATCTTACGAAGGTTTTGTTATTTATTGGGCTTTAGAAGAAAGTTGAACAATTGAGCGTTTTCGATCATAAAATTTAAGTAGCGGAAAAAATAAGATTACGATCCAATATAAACCTTGCCGCTCTTTCACGTTGCTATTTACAGATAGTTTTATGCAAAATTAATACCCTTTTTAAAAACGTATGATGTTTGTAAGAAAGTTATTGAAAACATTGTTGGAAAAGGAGAACATGCTGGTAACCAGCATTTTCTTCTTTTTCCCACAATTTTTCAACCTTTTGTCGGCCGATTTTTCATCATATGAGCCATATTTAATTTGTCGTTTGTAAATGCTTTCAATTTGGACAAGTCTAAGATTTTATTCTCCGGTAGACTTAAACCGTTTTCAACAGTGTTTCAGTTTCTTTTTTCCACCATGTTTTCAGCCTTTTCTAGGACGATTTCCATCATTTGAGCTACAGTAGATTTAACGTCTGCGTATGACTCGGATTTGGACAAGTCCAAATTTTGTCGTCTGGTAAAGAGTTAAGTCGCTTTCAACAATGTTCCAGTCACTTCACGGCGGCAATGGTTCATGTCTTTCTGTGGTTTACGTAATATTGGCTGGATCTCTGCAGTGCGTTTCCAATGATAACCCCACGTGACCACTGCCGGCTGTGGGGATCGAACCGTAGACCGTATTCACCGATCGTCCTAAACTGCATTCTTAGTCTTGTTGTAATGTAATATTTAAGCTGTCACGCAATTTCCGATTGGCTCATTCATTTGGTCAAGCCAGTAAAAAAATTGGGTGAATTTTAAAATAAGAAAATTCTTGAGAATGAGACTAAGAATATCATTAAGGATGGTTGGTGATTACCGACCAAGGGATTCCTAACGCCACCACCAAACGAGCTCCGGAGTACTGCATGATAATGAAGAATGACCTTGATATGTTGTTTTCATGGTTTTTAACGCCGTTTTCAATATTATCCAGTTATATTTCGGCAGCTACTGCACCTATCCATACTTTCCTGGAGTTTCGTTTACCAGTACCCCGCACAATAATCTTTCCAAGCCACTGACTACGTTCCAAAATATGCGTCGTCGAAATAGTAATCAGCGGTGAGAGAGGAATGAATGCTGTCGCAATGAGTATCATCAATTCTGGGTAAGAAATTCGCCAAGCTAGGCATCAATGAAGAATAATTATTGGGAGAGGAGTGCAGTCTGATCTTGGATCTATACTGTCTGATACTATAAGATTCATTCACCGAAAAGAACTGTGGAATCACTCTTTTTTCCCCCATTAGCTTGAAATTTGCATTTCATTTATTCAGCAGTTTATCCCTCTATCAAACAACCACATGTTTTAACGACCCTGAGCAAAAGCATTTTGAAAACATTTTTGGAAAAGGAGAAAATACTGGAAACCAGCATTTTTACATTTTCCCACGACATTATCTCCCCTTTCCTAGAAAAATTTCATCATTTGAGCCACGTTAAATTTGTCGTCTGCAATGCTTTCAATTTGGACCAGTCTAAAGTTGTGCCGTCTGGTAAGGAGGGTTTATAATGTCAAGGTCGCTTTTTGGGTTACGAGTCAAGTTTTAGGCAAAACGGTTTTCGGACAAAATTTATTAAAATAAAACCGAAGTGCTTCAGCTATTTAAATATACTTGTATATTGTTTAGGCAAAACCTTGCATAATATTTGCTGAACGTAGTAAGAGTGTACCAAAGTCAAACAAATTTACAAACCAGTCTTTTAAATCCCTCGCCCTGTGATCCAGACAAATTCCATTGAAATCTGCTTTGGATCATTGAATCAAAGCATTGTGAAAATTTGAGAAACTGTTGCATAATAAGTAATTTTTCGATTAATTTTGTGGGCAGTTTCTATGAACTTTATTCATGTATTCCTCTCCCTTCTGCTTCTCAGTAGAGAATCCTCAGTCCGTAAAATGCAGTGTGGGGTAATTCTATTTAATCCTAAGTGATCTTAGAAAATGAATTAATAAACAACTTTACCCTTAGGCTGCTAAGCGCGACTCACTGACCTTTTGCGGACATTGTAGATCAAAGATCAGACTGCACAGAACGTGCAGTCTGATCTTTGATCTACACTGACCGATAAGGACATATTTTTCCCCCCAAAAAAATAACTTCAAAATATTCAAAATGAGGTTTTTACTATCGGCTTGAAAGTTTCCTAAGTTATTCAGCAGGATAAGGGTATAAAAAAAGAAAAAGACAATTTCAAGATCAATCCAACCTTTCTTTGCAGTCTGATCTTGATCTGCACTGTTTGCAATGCGTACTCTATTTCGTTCCGAGCAGTTTAACCTTTAACTACACAATCGCGTGCTTTGACGACCCTGAAGAAGAAAGCTTTTGAAAACATTGTGGGAAAAGGAGAAAATGTTGCTAACCAGCATTTTTTTTCTTTTTCAACAATATTTTCTATCCTTCCAAAATAAAATTTCAATCTTTGAGTCACATTTATTTCATTTGCGAATGCTATCCATTTGGACCAATCTAAAATTTTGTCGTTTGGTAAAGAGTTAACGCTTTAGATCTAGTGGTATAAGCAAACTTTGGAACAACTTGATATTACTGTGACAGGAGAAAATAAAATTACTTAGGGGAGAAACAGTTTATGTAAAATTACACGAGGAATTGAAATTACGTAAGGCAGAAACAGTTAAAGGAAATAAGAACAATTATTTTGAATTGTGCTTAAAACGTTGTGGGGGAAAAAATTCATTATTTAATTTCAGCTTTTCTGCGAAAAGTTATCATAAGCACTAGAATGAAGGGAGGTAAATAGGTCTTGTCCGCGCTGTAATGAGCTTAACTCTTTCCCAAACGACACAATTTAGACTCTCCTAAATTGAAAGAGTCTGTAGACGACAATTTCTGAATTAGCATGAATGAGCTAAAGCTCTCAAAAGGGATAGAAATCAAAAAGGAAAAGGAGAAAATGCTTTTAACCACGATTTTCTCCTTTCCCAACAATGTTTTCTACAGGCTTTCTCTGGGAATACTTTAACCCATTACCACACAATCCTGACTTGTTACAACCCTGAGGAAGAAGGCCTTTGAAAACATTGTGGGAAAAGGAGGCAATAATGGTAACCACCCTAACAAAGACAAATTTCATAATTTGGTACACTTTTAATTTGTCTTCTATAAATGCTTTCAATCAGGACTAGTCTTAAATTTTCGTTTGATAAAAAGTTAAAACACGGATAAAAGTGTTTGATGGTAATTGACAGCGTTTAATTGAGTATACACCCTAAAATGTCAGTTAGCCGTCTTTGATGCTTTCAAAGTTGAAAATTAATTAAACTGGTTCGATATATGAAACGGTAGACTTTCTTACGTCATTATTTTCTTGAAAACTTGTTTGATATCAAAATAAATACAAGTATTAAACATAAAAAAAAGCCTTTTAATCCTGTATCAAACAACCCTGTGTTTTAACGACGCTGGCGAAATAAGTCTTTAAAAGCATTGTTGGAAAAGAAGTAGGTCTAAAAGCTGGAAACAAGCTATTTTCCTCCATTTTTTTCTATCTTTTAACCTAATATTCATTTCCGATCTTTTCAGTTAACTCTTATTTCTTTTCTGCAATCGCTATCAATTTGGACAAGTCCTGGTTTTTGTCGTCTAGTAAACTAGTGTCATAAGGTTATGCTTCGGCATCATCCTTGACAAGGTGTTTCAAAACCCTCGTCGGCTTTTGATAAAATCATTAAAATCACGTGAATAGTTTTTCAAATTGTAGTCTTGATATAACTGAAAGACCATCAATCATTTATCACACACTTAGAGAAAATGATTAAGTTAGGCGAGATGTTTTATGACCTAAACTGAACCGGACACTGTGACGTATTTTTGAGAAGTTCAGGTTACGTGATTTTTTTTTTTCTCGGACAGAGTAAAATCTATTAAACTTTCAGATCGGTCAGCAAAACGCAAGTGAAAAAAAAATGCATATTACTTTTTAATTAATCTTAAAGAAATTTTCTTTTTAATTACAGCCGGCCTACAGCGAAAAACCTCAGATTTTAGAAAGAGGTTCATGGACCAAAGCAGCACCAATCAAAGAGAAGAAGAACTTCTGTCACGTGAGCGATTCGATTGGAAACAATTACAGTCCGACAGCACGGCATCTGACGTCATCATACATATATGACACCCTGAAATTCTGTAAGTCTTCGTTTTTTTTTTTTTTTGGGGGGGGGGTTATTTGAGTTAATTTGCCTGAGTATTTTAATTCTAATCTGCGACTAGATGCTCATAACAAACAAACAAACAAACAAACAAACAAACAAACAAACAACACATCCATAGAATAGGCACAAAAAAAAAAAAGGAATTCTAATCTTTAACTCATTACCGGTCCCGAAAACCAATGCAGCAATCAACCTTTGAAATCTTCATTGTAGAAAATGTGTTAAGATTAACTAAAATTAAGGGAAAATCCGTTTAAGAACATTACGGCAGCGAGGGAGATTTTGCATCGCACTTTTTCAAAATAGGTCCGCTGCAAAACGAGAAACGTGCACAGGTGGAGATTTAATTTCTAAAAAAAAAAGATCAGTCACCATCTAACTCTTTACTAAACGACCAACTTTAAGACTTGTCTAAATTGAATCATTTGCAGCCGGCAAATCAGATATTGCTCAATTCAGGAGACTTATCTATAAAAAGTCCTTTTCGTCGGAGTTATTAAAATTCGGGGTTGTTTGGTTAGGGGTCAAGAGATATGCTAAGGCTGTGTGCATGGGCTTGGGAATAGGGGATGTGGCCGCCCCATCATTTTTTGTCCAATTATAGTACAGAAGAAGAAAAAAAGAAAAAAAAAAAAAAACCCTCATATAACGGTTTTGAACAATTTTTGCTAAATTTACGAGTTTCACCTTTTATATTACGCGCAAAAAAAAAAAACCTTAAAAAATATTGGATAGTATAAACAGGGATCGTAAATTACATATTATTTACGATCGCTGGTATAAACAAGTTGGCTTTTTTACAAAAGAAGCCAGGAGAGGTCAGCATCAATGTTTTCAAACAGTTTATTGGCTTTTAATTTCAATAATTTTGGTACATGTAAACAAACAAGTGAGAAATCCGCCGCGTAGAAACCGCATATGCTTTACATGACGGTCATTTGACCTTCTTGCCGTCTTTTCAAGTCGCATGATCTTGTCCAGCGGTCATCTTTCTCTTTTTTAACGAAATTCTTCTTATTTTTTCTTGTGCTTAGATTTATTTGCTTAATGAAAAATTACAATTATTTCAGAGGTCATTTGCAACCATGGCAAATTAATATAACAAATCTTTTCTGAAATTCGTCATATAAAAATAAACCACGTCTATTTCCCGTTTCGTTTTTCTGATTTCGCTATATTTACAAAACCATGACGAAAAAGACTGTATCAGAACAATTTCGCAAGAAAAATGGATTTTGACAGTAAATACTGTGGCAGTCTGCCTTTTAAACTCACCACTGTTGGAGAGGTCTGATGACCTCTCCAATCAAGGCCTTACCGCACGTTTCAGTCTGATATTGAACTACATATCAGCCCCTTCAACTTTCCCCAATACGAGCAATCCAGAATTTCTTGACAGCGTCGTTTTGATTCTACAGCGCTTACAGTACTTTGATTATTTTGAAATCGCGATTGTTGCCACTTTAAAAGTGTTACTTTTCGCCCCATTTTCGCCGCCTTGTTGCCGAGAGGCTGTTTCGAGCTTGGGCTAATTGACAGAATTTGGTATGTTTACAACCAGAAGGTTATATGAAATAGTAGGGCGAATGAGATGCCTTCGTGATTCTGTTGTAGTTAGATGGAATAATTGACAGGAACACGGAAAATCGTTTGCCATTCGTGTAAAATGTGGATAGAAATCTGATTCGTAAAATTACGACGTTCTCCTTTGTAGAGAGTACCATTGTTGTCCGGCTTATATTTGCGCGATAATGAAAGCGGGGCCCACTATCACAGTCCATTTTGCGGATTGGTAAGAAAAATTTGCGGCAAACGTTTATTCTGCCGCCCTGTAACAGGCCAATACTCGATAAAAACACTTGAGCCATGTTCTGACAAAAGGGGGCTTAATGCACCTCCGTGATATATGATAACAGGCAAGTCATCTTATAATTATGGATCCATAATAGCCATTTTATTTTAAACAATCCAGTTAATCATGAGGTAGACTGGTCCTTGGACATACAGAAAATTAACCATGGGGAAAAGTTTCGACCCTGGTCAGCCTGCGCAGGCTGACCTAGGTCGATACTTTTTGGAGATGCATTAAGCCCCCTTTTACAGAGCACGGCTCATTTCTATTTACTGTAATTCTCCTCAACAAGAAACAGTATAAATGTGCTTAAACATATTACTGAGAGAAATGAATACTGTTTGATGTCAGAATCCTTGAACAAAACTCACAGGGATCATTGAACATTGAATGTTCAGGAAAAAAATCTTGATGATGATAATAACATACTACTACCACTATGGGCTAAGCTAGCCCTCTGTTCTTCTGCAGTCAGGGGAATTGAGATGCAGTTGTCATGCTCCCAGAAAAATCTTCAGAAAAAAAAAAAATGTGAATTTTGGTGTAGATCTACCAGCAAATAGCATCTTTGAAAGGCCGGTAATGATGTAACAGGTAAATGCAGCAAGAATAAAATTTACTAAACTTCAGCATTGATTTATTATGCCCAAACCGCAGAGGATTTAAACATGTACTTATGGTCTGTTTACATTGGATAGTAAAATTTGGTCTTGTCATGTTTCATACAAATTTTTCTTTAGCTATCCTATCTTATACCTGAACATGTACACATATGGTAGACCTGCTGGCACTCTCTCCTTTTCCCACAATGTATTCTGTAAATCTACCATCGCAGCCACACTTTTGTCATCAGTCGTATCTTCAGTCATTGCCATAAAACAGAATTAAAGACTCATCCAAATTTAAAGCATTAATTTGTAGACAACAAATAGAAATTGTCTCAAATGATGGGATTTGTCTTCAAAGGGGTAGAAACTTCGGGAAAAAAAACCCCGCACTTTCACCCATTATGTTTTCAAAAGGTTTCTTAATTCCTCAGTGTCATTTAAACACAGGATTGTTTAATAGGGTTTAAAAGTGGGTTGCTTGAGACAGGTTGTCATTTGAAGGGTTTGACTGTAAATCATATTGCTTTAGTTTTAAATTAAAATGAGGATTACTGCCTACGTTCTGTTAGCCTGGATTCCATTCTGATCACTTTTTTGGAGTAGCTGAATGCACTTGCTTTTGACCTACTGTTTGGTATTATATTCAAATGAATAAATAGAAATTTGCGATTGGTCAAAAATACAGACATGTTTATTCTACGGGCCCCTGCTGACCTATTGGCGGGCAAATTTATGCTGTCTTTTTTAAAGACATTAGTATTTCTTGTTTCCTTTTGTATTACTGATGTACAGGTAGTCTGGATTAAAAGTTTTTTTGCCACAGAATTATATAGACCATAATAAGAAAACGGCAATGAGGCGTGATTAAGACTCGACCAAATTGAAAGCATGTGCAGAAAACAAAAAAATATAGCTCAAATGATGAATTCTGCCTTAAATAGGATAGAAAACCCTTTGGGAAAAGGATAAAATGCTGGAAAACAGTATTTTCTCCTTTTCCCACAATGTTTTTAAATGCAGTCTTTCTTCAGGGTCATTAAAATCTTTCCAAAAGCCTACTTTCTTCAGGGTCATTAAAACTTGGGATTTTGTAGCAAAGGGTAAATCCCTGAAATAAATTTGCAGTGATTAGGTTAATTTTGTAAAACATGATCCTCATAAGAATTGAATTGTCAACAGGGGTTAACACACACAAAAGGAGAAATCATTTGTTCTTAGAACATTTGCTGAAATGTATCATATACATCTTTGGAAGCCGTTCAAAAAATGTCGATGTTGAATGAGTATTTTAAAGTTTTATATAAAAAAAAAATCATTCACCACTTACTAAATGATCCTTTGTTGTTGCCCCTTTACCACACAATTCCGGGTTTCAATGACCCTGAGAAAGTAATCTTTGGAAAACATTGTGGGAAAAGGAGAAAATGCTGGTAACCAGCATGTCCTTCTTTTTGTGCAATGTTTTCTTCCCTTCCAAAGACAAAGCACATCATTTGAATAAGATGGAAAATAATGTCTGCTAGGGCTTTCAATATCATTAAGTCTTCAATTTTGTTGTCTTGTAAAGAGCTAACAGCCCCAAGGAAGAAAGCTTTTGAAAAATTCATGGGAAAAGGACAAAACATTTGTAGCTAGTGTTTTCTCTTTTTCCCACAAGGTTTTAAACAGTATAAGAGAACTCATGTTGAATGTGTTGTACCGGTGAAGAATTTGTTGTCTGCAGATACATATACTTTAAATTTGAACGAGTCTGAAAATTTGTTATGTGAGAATGGCTTAGCGACCCTTAGGAAAAAAGATTGTGTACTTATGAACAGCTTTTTCTAAAGCCCATTATTTAAGCCAAATCCAATGCTTTGTCTGCAAATGCTTTTAATATGGGCCACACCCCAGTATTGCAGTTTGGTATCATGCAGGACTTGAGAACCAATGACGACTTAAGTAGTTTTTAGCGGATGGCATAGATTAATGTCAGACTGCACAGATCTTGCAGTTCGATCTTGAATCTACATAATCCATTACCTGGTGCTAGATTATGACCAAATTAATCTCAATGGCAATAAATAGCTACTTGCGAAAATGCCACTTTCTTGAATTGGTAGTGAAAGGGTTACCTCAGAATCGAAAGTTTTTAATGACCCTGAAGAAGAGGAGGTTTGAAAACACTGTGAGAAAAGGAGAAAATGTTGGTAACCAGCATTTTCTCCTTTTCCCACAATGTTTTCTACCATATCAAAGACAGAAATCATCATTTGAGCTATATTTAATTTGTCGTCTGTAAATGCTTTCAATTTGGTCATGTCAAAGATTTTGTCATTTGGTAAAGAGGTTATTACAATACAGTCAATCAGTCATGCTCTCAATATGGACAAGTCTAAAATAATGTTTGGTAAAGAACCATCATATCATGGTAACAGGGGTATCATCATAATATTTTGTGCATTAACCCTTTACTTCATAGATACTCATTTTGACGTATCAACAACAGACAGCTTTTGAAAACATTGTGGGAAAAGGAGAAATTGCTCGTAACGAGCAATTTCTCCCTTTCCCACAAGTTTTTCCACTCAATCAGATATTTGTATCCTCATTTGTCCATATTTTTGACATCATATCTTTATTTGCTGCTGAAATGGAAGAGCCTCAAATTGGCATGTGAGGTAAAAGGTTAATGAATCTCTGTCTTCTATAAGTGAATCTAACCCTTTTCCTCACAGTGATGACTTTTAATGACATAATGAGGAAGAAGGCTTTTGAAAATATTGTTGGAAAAGGAGCAAATGCTAGTTAGCATCATTTTCTCCTTTTTCCATAATGTTTTCTACTCTATCAAGGAAAATTACAATTTGAGCCACATTTAATTTTGTCGTATGCAACTGCTTTTGGTTTGGAAAAGTTGGAAAATTTTCTCATGTGGTAGATGGGGAAGTGAATACACATCAAATAGAGAAGACTGTAAAATGTCAACAGACAAATGTACTTATGTAAATAAATTTAAGAGTTTAAACTGTGATTTGACCCCCCTGTTAGAGGGCTCAAGTGATTTAATCTATTGATAGATCTGGCTTCTTTATATACAAAATTTGCCTTCTAGCCACAAAATTTGAAATTAGCATAACCACACAGAACTACCGGGTGTATGTGTTTTCCGAAACCTTTTCCAGCATGCATTATCATTTTCACAATGCAAATAAAATATACACTTGACATACTCTTGAAGAAGCATATGAGTGATTTTTCAATATCACCTTTATTTATGTGAAATGTTTAACCCTTTACCAAACAATCCCGTGTTATAACGGCCCTGAAGAAATAAGCTGTTGAAAACATTGTGGGAAAAGGAGAAAATGCTGATTACCAGCATTTTCTCCTTTTCCAAAAATGTTTTCTTCCTATTAAAAGACAAATACTATCATATGTGAAGCTTGCTAAATTCCTTCAAAATGGTTGAGTCTTAAATTTTGCTGCATGGTAAAGGGAAGTAAACAAAAAGTGAACCACCCTTCAATCCTTTCCCACACAATGTTGACTTTTAATGAACCTATGGAGGAAGGCTTCCGAAAACATTGTGGGGAAAAGAGAAAATGCTGGTAATCAGCATTTTCTCCTTTCTTGCTATGCCTTCTAGCCTATCAAGGATAAAATTCGTCACTTGGTCCACATTCAATTTGTCATCTGCAAATGCTTTTGATTTGGATAGTCTAAGATTTTGTTAAGTACATTTGCTCTGCAAGATCAAGAGACAGTTCAGTCATAATCTAGAATGTAGCAGTGGACAGTGCAAATCAGAGATCAGACTGAGCAGTCTGATCTTGATCTAAAAGCTTCTGGTGTTGTCTATGGTATGGAAAAAGTTAAGAGGTGATGAGTAAAGACAGTAAAGATAATAAATTGACAGCTCTCTATCACTCAGGAATGTGTCATCTTTTTCACATTCTATCAGAAAATATTCAATCACTCTCAATATTATGGGTAGGAGGTCATTTGTGCTTTGAAGGATAGTAAATACTTTGTATTGAAAGATTTCAGAAGATGTTGGTACTTCGTCAAGAAACATACAGTCTTGAGGGCAGCCCTGGTAGCTCAGTCAGTAGCGTACAGGACTTGAGAATGGGGGTGGCTGGTTTGATCCCCGGCTAGGCCAATTTCTTCCCAAGGATTGATGATAGTCATTGGGACAAGACTCCTCTCTCATGGCAGACTATTGTTTTGACAATGGTTACCTGTACGGGAAAGCAGCCAATGGCTTAGAAAGAATACTGTGCGGAGTACTGGTAAAAGAAACTCCAGGAAAGCATGGATAGGTGCACTGGCCACTGCAATATAACTGAAATAATGTTGAAAACAGCGTTAAACATGCTTTCAATTCAAACAAAGCTGAAATTTCTCCTTTTCCCAAATTGTTTTTGAAAGCCATGATCCTCTAAATCGTAACATTAGCAGAATCCTTATTACCATGAATAATTGAGCTGTTGCTGTGATATGATTAAAGTGGCTGAAAGTATTGTATAACACAAAATAATGTATAAAGATAAGAATAACTTCAGTCTAGGAGCTTAATTGAATTTCAAACCACCACTATTGAAGCACTTTTACTAGTTTAACCCTTTATCTGTTTTTATCAAACAAATTCTACGGATAAAATGGCTTTTAAAAACATTATGGGAAAAGGAAAAAATGCTGGTAACTGGCATTTTCTCCTTTTCAAAAATGTTTTCTACTCTGCTAAGACAAATCTTATCATTTTAGCTAAATTTGAGATGCCATCAGCAAATATTTTTGACATGGTCAAGTCTTAAATATCGTTGTTTGGTAAAGTCTTAATACCTGTGACCCCTAACATATAAATTGGAGCAAACATTGGACAATATTTATATTGATAAATGCTTTTGTGTGAAGGTAAACGTGTCAGAATTAATCATTAATACAAACGATTGTTAATACGAGCTACTTATTTTATATTAAAGTTCAAATGGAATGTAAAATTCGGTAATCAGGTTTAGTCATACACTGCAGAAATGCTATTTTTAGATTCTCTCAAATTATAAATATTTAAAAGAGCTTTTTTAATTTATTAAGTCTGCATTTAATTCCAACTAAGAAGCAGAATAATTCTGCAAAAATTGATACAATCGCTAATGACCCCCATGGAAGAAAGCTTTTGAAAACATTGTGAGAAAAGAAGAAAATGCTGGTAACCAGCATTTTCTCCTTTTCCAACAATGTTTTCTACTCTTCCAAAACAAGTTTTATTTTTTGAGTGACATTTATTTTGTCATCTGCGGGTGCTTTCGCTTTGAACAAGTCTAAAATGTTTGCTGTGTTGTAAAGAATTAAAAGTTTTAAATTCCAGAAAACTTTTCTCTGGCTGTTTTGACTGTTTATTAGGCAAAAGAATTATGGATCTGTCTGTCCTGAAAGCATTTGTAGATGACAATATATAAGTGTTGTAAGACACAGGGTTTTCCATATTATATATACATGTATATTGTTTATTCTAAAGTTAAAGAGGACCTTCTTAGACCGATAAATACCAAAACCTGTAAAATGCCTATCCAAAAATAAGAGTAATTCATACACCGTAAAGGTAAAGATTTAACTGGGTTATGTACTGGAGACTTTTCCTTCACCCTGTATCAAACAATCCAAAATTTTGACAACGTTGAGGAACAGAGGCTTTTAAAAACATTATAGGTAAATGAGAGAATGCTGGTTACCAGAATTTTGTTCCAACATCGTTTTCTATCCTTTGAAAGGCAAACCTCATCTCGTCCACATTTAATGTGTTGTCTTCAAATGCTTTTAATGTACCCATGCCTAAAACTTTGTTATCTTGTAAAGGGCGAGGTCCCAACTTTTCAACAAAAGGGTATACCATTCACTAGATTAAAAAAAAAAAATGAGTCTTTTCAAATCTTCAAAACTCATGTTAATATACAGTTAATTGTAATGAGATTTTCCTTTTCACATTTTGAATATAATTATGCAAATATTTCGCACTGGGAGACCATAGTGACACAGTGAAATCATAATTATACCATACCTTTTCAATTTTATTTTTACTACCGCCTTTTGAAATTATTGGATATAAATTGAACTTACTGTAAACAGAATTTATTTATGAAGAATAACAGGAAAAATAGCGTTGTTTAAAATCCTTAAATTGGATCCCCTCCCAAAGAAAAAAGAAATTTTCCATCGTTTCCTTTAAATTTTTCTTGACCAGCACAACAAGGTGAATTTTACCCCTTTACCTTTACAAGGGTCACTGTTGCTTTTTCATTGAAAATTCCATGGGAAAAGAAGGGGCATAACTGTGTCAAAAATACTTGAGGGATCAATGCCCCTTCTGGTATCATTGGTATGGGTTTCCCCTATGGATAGCTAAGAACTAGCTCAAGTTTTATTTTTTAAAATCTCCTCAGTAATGACAGAGATGCCACAGAAAGTCCAAGTTTTTGTACAAGAACACAGGTAGACAACCACAGGACTGAAAATACCTAGATGTTTTCTTCAAACACAGTGGGTCCAGGGATCGTATACATACAATCCATGGTGGAGCCCAAGATATCATTTAACTCTTAACCACACAATCCTAAGTTTTAACGAACAAAGGGAAAGAGACTTCTGTAACCATTGTGGGAAAAGGAGAAAATGCTGATAACCAGCATTTTTTCCTTTTGCCAAAAATGTTTTTTTACCCTATCAAGGACAAATTCCATCATGTGAAGCACATTAAAATTGTTGTCTGCAAATGCTTTCAATTTGGACAAGTCTAAAACTTTGCTGTGTGGCAAAGAGTTAACTCTTTACTACACAATCCCAAGTTTTAACAACTTTGAGGCGGAAGGCTTTTGAAAACATTGTAAGAAAAAGGAGAAAAGGGCAACCAGCATTTTCTCCTTTTCGTACAATGTTTTCTACCTTTTCAAAATTCAAATTCCACCATTTCAGCAAGATTTGTTGTCTACAACTGCTCTCACTTTGGACAGGTCTAAAATTCTATCATATGGTAAAACTTGATGCTGAAATTGGTTGATCTATATAATAATATGATGAGCATTAAAGGCCAAAAACAGCCAAAAAATAAAACCACTATGCATTCAAATTTATATCATATCATTAATTTTCAAAAGTATGGAAAATATTGGGAAGATGACAATCTGCTCAGCAAAATATTCTTTCCAAGCCACTAGCTCAGCAGCTTTCCCACATAACCATCGTCGAAACAATGGTCAGCCGTGAGAGAGGAAAGAATCCTGTCACTATGAATATCATCAATCCCAGGAAAGAAATTGGACTAGCTGGGGATCGAACCAGCGACCCCCTGTACTCCACTGATTGAGCTACCGGGACTTTGCCATAATGTTTTCGAAAGACCTTTATCTCAGCATTGTTAAAATTTGGGGTTGTTTGGTGAGGATTAAATCAAATCTCTCATTCAGCCAATGATTACTAAACCTCTCCAGAATTTGAATTCAGGAGGGTCTAAAAATAATTCGTATCAGAAATAGACTGTAACACCTGTTACCACAATTTTGTTCTTAAGAGGCTCTGTTAATACCAGTTGAAATCTGAAAAGGTCATTAATCAACCTGACATAATATCAACTCTTAGCACAGTCTGTGCAACACTGAGTGCTTCTCCTACCATACTAGATTAAGATCAGACTGTACTTCACATTCAGTCTGATCTTGGGTTTACATTTTACAGTTAAACCTGTCACAGTGGCCAACTCTTAGCAACATGTATTAAGCAAGCATACAATATATTAACTCTTTACCAAACGACAGAATTTCAGACTCTTCCAAATTGAAAGCATTTGCAGACAATATCATAGATCTAAATGTGACTCAAAAATTGAGATTTGTGCTTCACTGGGCAAAAAATTTTGTGGAAAAAGTAGAAAATGCTGGTAACCAGCATTTTTTTCCTTTTCCCACAATGTTTTCAAAAGGCTTTTTGGTCAGGGTTGTTAAATCTCTGGATTATGTGGTTCAATTCTAAGACAAGGCAAAGATATTCAAATGTACCAACCTGTATTAACCCTTTACCCAACAACAAAGATTTAGACTGGCGCTAGTGGAAAGCATTTTGCAGATAACAAATTAAAAGGTGACTGAAATGATTGGACTTTTATCAGAAAGAATAAAGAACATGGTGGGAAAAGGCGCAAATGCTGGTTATCAGCATTTTCTCCTTTTTCCACCATGTTTTCAAAAGCCTTCTTTCTTAGGGTCGTTATACTTTGGATTGTTTGGTTAAAGGCCCAGTAAAGGCCAAAATATCAAGCAGGTGTCATAATATATTTAAATTTAAATCATACCATTTAAAAGTATGGGAAATATTGTGGAGATGACAGTCTGTTATCGGGTAGTCTGGCCATATGTTAGTCGCTGGCAGAAAAAAAGAATTCTAAAATCAGGCAAAAAGTAAACAAAAGACCCAGCTACCTGGCAGGTTTTAACATAGTTTTGAAATAAATTTCTCTGTCATCGACTAACACTTGGACAGACCGAACAATGACGGATTGTCATCTTCACAGTAATTTCCATACTTTTAAATGGTATGAATTGATTGAATTTGCATTTATTTATCATCGCCACCGGTTGCCCATATGGGCGACACCCCCTGAAGGCTGTTAGCATTGTTACGGGGGATAGTGCAGATACAGGACGAAACCCATCCTAAGTTTTGCCTGGTTCTTTAACGTGATGGGTGTATAGCACTGTCACACAGGACCTCGGTTTAACGTCTCATCCGAAAGACTATTAGTAATTTTAGATGGCCAGTCGTGGGAATCGAACCCACACTCTCAAGTTCACGAGTCCTATGCTCTACCAACTGAGCTATGCAGGCTGGTCAAAAAAAAATGGTATGATATAAATAAATTCAAATCCATTTAAACACCCCCTTTGTTTACATTTGGCCTTTAGTGTTACTTTAAGGGTAAAGCAAGAATCTGTCTTAAGCAAACACATTTTGAATTGGCTTTGGAAGGTTTGTGAGGGCTGGGCCCCTCATTGTCTCACTGATGAGCAGAAACAAACTAGGGTAAGGCTGGCATCACGAGTATTATCAAAATGTATGATAAATGTGATCCACAATTTTTTGGAAGAAATAATTACAGGTGATGAAACCTGGATGTATTAGCCATTTTGAACCCAAGTCTTAGCCTAGAAATAAGGTTTTGATTACTACTGACAGTGAAGGATCTATTATCTCTCGCGGAAATTAGACCTCAAATCGCATGTTACACGTGATTTTCTTTGATTTAATAGGCCCATTTCTTCAAATACCAATTTCCAAAGGTAGTTCTGTTACCAGGAAGTTTTAACTCTTTACCACACAATCCCAACTTTTAGCTACCCTGAAAGGGAAGGCTTTTGAAAACATTGTGGGAAAAGGAGAAAATGCTGGTAACCAGCATTTTCTCCTTTTTCCACAATGTTTTCTACTCCATCAAGGGCAAATTTCATCATTTGGGCCACCTTAAATTTGACATCTGCATATGCTTTCAATTTGGGCTAGTCTGAAATTTTGTCGTTTGGTAAAGAGTTAAAGAGGAAACATTATCACACAAGTCTTTGATTTCTATCAGAAATGCAGACCAGGCACTGGCGTCCACAGCATAAAATTGCTTCGTTCTAATGCACCTGCACATAAATCCACCATGTTACACAAAATTTTAAAGAATCTGGGCTTGGTGTTTAAGAATATTCTCCTTACAGCCCTGACCTATCACCTTGTGACTTTGGTTGTTCCCACAGCTAAAGAAATTGCCGACATGACGCTGGTTCCAATCCCGTAGCAGTATTGGAAGAGGGGTCTACCATTTTCTTCAACACATAGCTAAAAAAGAGCATCGTACAACATTCGGCAAGTAGATAGATCATTGTAAAAAGTGATCGGAGACAGATGAGGGATACTTTGATGGGCTCACATAAACAAAATTTTAACATCACATACATAATCGAAAAAACTGCCCTACCCTACAAACACAGAAAATAGCCCTTATAACTTTTTACAAGACAACAAAAATTGAAATAGTCAAAGTAGGTCTCATGTGAAGATGACAAGTTCAAGGACGTCTCAATGATGGAAGTTGTCTTTGAAAGAGTAAATAAGCATGTGGGAAATGAACAAAATGCTGGTAACCAGCAATTTTTCCTTTTCCCATGATATACATGTATCTAAAAGCCTGCTGCCTCAGGTTTGCTAAAACACTGGATTGTTTGGTAAAGGGTGAACCAATTATAAAGGATTTAATTAAATGAAAGGACAAAATGAGCCCACTGAAATAAAAATAAAGGACCTTTACCAATAAAGCAAGGATTATCTTTGTCATTTTGTATTTCATGATTCTCCTGTAAAGATATTATGTTATTGATTTATAGGTTATTTACTTTACACTTTATCGAATACAAAATTTTAGACTCATCTATATTGCAAAGCAGATGACAAATCAAATGTGGTTCAAATGAGGGGATCTATCTTTTCTGAAAAAAAGGTAAAAAACATTGTGGGAAAAGGAGAAAATGTTGATTGCATTTTCTCCTTTTCCCACAATGTTTGCAGTTGCCTTCTAACTCAGTCTCAAGGTCTTTAAAACCTTGAATTTCATGGAAAAGGGTTCAATTATAATAAGCACCAAGGCAAAGTAATACCAGACCCACTTGTGTCTATTTACACATTACTTGTTACCTGTTAACGCTTTCACCTCACAATCATTCTACATAGCATTTCTAATTCAAAATTCAACAATGCCATTTGATTGGCTCAGACATAATGTCTCAGCTAATCAGATTTAAATTCAAAATAAGACCAATATTTAGGTTTCAACATGTATATGAGATGAAATGCTGAATCTTCTTTTCTCCTAACTCTTTACGATACAACAAAATTTTGGACTTGTGCAAGTCTAAAGCATTTGCATTCAACAAGTCAACTTTTTTTCAAGGTGTGGAAGACTTTGTGGGAAAAGGGTGGAAAACATTGTGGGAAAAAGAGAAAAGGCTGGTTTCCAGCATTTTCTCCATTTCCAACAATGTTTTACAAAGCCTTCTTTTTTTAGGGTCTGTAAAACTCGGGATTGTGTGGTAAAGGGTTAACTGGTGAGTTCCTCAAACATAGAAACAGTTTTAAAAACGTCCTGGTTACACAGGGATGAAAAGAAAGGAGCCACCAACTTAGGAAGATTGTTTTTGTGAGTAAAGTAACAATAGGAAAACTTGAATGGGTGAACACACTGCTTTATACAAATGAAATACTTTTAATAATGATGTTAAACACCAAGCAAACAAATGTCTTCTTCAGAAAATTAGAGTAATCCAAAACTTGCACATGGGGTAAAGAATCAATAATCTACTGCTATCATTAATTTTTCAGCCTTAAATCTGATTTAGAATAAATCCATGGGGACCTATGAGATTAAGATAAATAAATCAATTATCAATCAATTATCAATCAATCTCACTTTTAATTCCTTCTTCTTGCAAAATGATCAATACCAAATTTAATAAATGCACAGGATTTGCTTATCATACAACAAGGTCTGGGCTAAACAAACAATATCATTTCCTCCCTGACAAAGATAAAGAAACGATAATTTTCAGTGGATTATGTTAACTATTTTCCACATGTTGAAAACGTAGACTTGTCCAAGTTGAAAACATCTGCAGACAATAATTTAACTGTAACCCACATGATGAAATTTGTCTTTAAAAGGATAGAAAACATTGCGGAAAAAGGAGAAAATGCTGATCACCAGCATTTTCTCCTTTTCTTACAATGTTTTCAAAAGGTTTTTCCACGGGGTTTTCAAAACTCTGGCTTATGATGTGGTAAATCGATAATCAAAAAATCAAACACATGACCACTTAAATGTGACTTGTTTTGCCCATGTATTTCAAACTTTAAAAAAAGAAACACATATGAAAAACGAAAAATTGCTTGTGGCAAGCAACAGCTTCTTTTCCGTTTTGTATTTTTCCCTCAATGTTTTCCATCCAGTTTAATCCTATACAGAACAATCCAGTATTAAAGTAACAATAACACCCAAAAGTAAACAAAGTGGGTGTTTAATGTATTTGAATTTATATCATACCATTTAAAAGTATGGAAATTATTGAGAAGATGACAATCTGTCATTGTACGGTTAGTCTAAGTGTTAGTTGCTGACAAAGAAATTAATTTCAAAATTAGGTTAAAACCTGCCAGGTAGCTGTGTCTTTTGTTTAGTTTTTGCCTGATTTTAAAATTTTATTTTCTGCCAGCGACTACCATATGGCGCAACCACATGATAACAGACTGTCATCTCCACAACATTTTCATACTTTTAAATGGTATGATTTAAATTTAAGTGTATTATGAAACTTGCTTTTATATTTTGGCCTTTATTGGGCCTTTAATCTTTTTACCAAACTAGAGAAGTTTGGACTTGACCAAATTATAAACATTTGCAGATGACAAAATAAATGTTGGTCATATAATGGTTTCTGACTTTGACAGGGAAGAAAACATTGTGGGCCATGGTGAAAATGTCGGTTGCCGGCATTTTCTTTCTCACAATTTTTTCAAAGGCTATCTTCCTCAAAGACATCAACAGTTGATCAAACAATAACATTTTTACTGACCATGAAGAAGATCATGGCTTTTGAAAAATATTGATTTTACAATTTTTTCAACCCTTTGAGGACCAAATCTCATCATTTGACTTGACCTTTATATGCCGTCTGAGAAAGCCTTCAATTTGGACACGTCTGAAGTTTTGTGGTTTGGTAAAGATTTTAAAAACTGGATCATCTGGTTACGGGTTCATTCCTTGTCAAGGAGCTAGCATTAGATCTAACTATCCTGTTTGTTTTTTCTAGCATACACTGGAGAGGAGAAGTTTTATCTTACACCAAGATTCAGAAGTTCATCTCCACCACTAGAACGTGAAGGTGCTTTTCTTGCAGTGCGGGCACCAAAGAATGTGTGAGTAATTCTTAAAAATTAACCCTTTACCAACAGTCCCTAGCTTTTGACAACCCTGTGGAAGAAAGCTTTTGAAAACATTGTGGGAAAAGGGGAAAATGCTGGTAACAAGCATTTTCTCCTTACCCACAATATTTTATACATTATCAAAGACAGAAATCACCATCTGAGTTAAATTTATTTTGTTATCTGCAAATTCTTCGAATTTTGTCTGGCCTAGTCCAACATTTTGTTCTTTGGTAAAGAGTTCACAATCAAGAGGTTACTAGACAAACACAAAATCAAAGTATCAGTAATTCAAAAGCTCTTAACTCTTTACCACACAAGAAAAATGCAGACTTATATCCAAATTCAAAGCACTTGCAGCCATCAATTTGAATTTGACTCAAATTAGGAAATTTGTCTCTGATGGGGTAGAAAACTGCAAAAAGGAGAGATTCCTAGCTACCAACATTTTCTTCTTTTCCCACAATGTTTTCAGAAGCCTTCTCTGTCAGAATCATTAAAACTTGGCATTGTGTGATAAAGGGTTATAGGTGAAAGATCTTAAGGAAAAGAACATCATTTTCTAATAATAAACAGGAATTGTTGGAAAAGGAGCAATTGTTAGTTACCCTTTCCAATTTTGATTTTTTTTTTTTCAGTCATTATAGAGGCATCATTCCTTACCTCCTATTGGTCGATTTTAACTTGTGTCCCAAACTCGAGTCAATTTGACAAGACTGCATGTGCAAGGCTGAGTTATGCTAACAAAAAATTATAAATAAATTATCATTAGCACAGACAAAGTGTATCATACTTGCAGAAAATCAAATTAAGAGTATTCCTGCAAAAACAAGATTTTAAAATTTGTCATAATTATTCATGAATACAAATTTATGATTAAAAATGTGTAGTATGAAAAACTTGATAACTGAAATATTTGTGTAGTGTGTACCTAGGCCAGATATGTCTTTGTCTTAGTAAATCTATCTCAACTTGTTAAAAAAGTTATAGATCTACCCCTTTCCATGGAAATATAGGCTATAAAGCACTTTCAATGAAGTGATGTTTAAACTGACCATAAATTTTGTTTCTTCTTATCCCTACAAATTTTCGCCAGTTCCCGTCCCATGCTGTTCAAAGGAGAGGGTTAAAATATCTATAGGATTTATCATAAATCTTAAAATTCCTCAGTTAATAAATGTGTTTTCCAGTATCATGGTATAAAAACCTTATTTTTCAATTAATAAAAATCTCGGATGGTCTATCACAATCTTTTGTAGGCCTTTCTTTTTTGCACTAGTAAGATCTATTTTCATGTCATGAAGCCATTTTGTCAGACGGACCCTTTGTCGTCATTCTAAAGTTGATCTCCTCTGTCAATTTTCTTTTCTTTCAAGACCTAGAGGCAGAAAGCTTACCATTTCGCTTTCAAAAAACCGTAGAGATATTTGTTGAAACCATATCTGGATCTATAAGTTTATCTTCTTTTGTAATAAGTTACCAACGATTCTGTCAGAGAGCGCTAATCCACACGTTTCAGTTTGCAAGGAAAGAAACCAAGTACAGCCAAATGATGAGTCTATTAAGCTATACAGCCAATCAGAATCATGTGTTCAAATTTACCGCCTAGAAAGTTTTTAATGCAGCGTTAATTCGTAGATCTATGCCCAGGAGAGATCGTATACTTTTATCAATGTATATTCACTTTAAATGATCATTATTGTTGCTTTTTCAGGATCCCAGAGTACATCAATATTGAAACAACATCATGGTTGTATGGAACTGGTCGTCGAAAATCAGCACCAATCGTTGTTTTGAACTCTGAACCAAATTTTCACTTCAATAATGGCGTTACTTCACTTCCACCAATTCAAAGTACCTCTGGTATTGAAAGTGAACTTGAGTCCACAACAGTCACAGGTAGATTATTTTTGTCTCTGATAACTGTTTCCACATAGATCTACATGTAGCATCGTCACATATTCATTGGCAGTTTTTGCTTGATTCCTGATTTATATTTTTTCTGCTGGAATCTTCTCAGATTTTTCTATTCAGTAGATAGATCTACATTGATAAATCAATATTCATTTAGAATTTTGAGATTTTTTTTTGCCATTTTCAGACTTTCAATTCACTTTTTACTGGGGAAAGTTAAAAAATATCAATGAAAAATATTAATAGTAACATTAACTAACCCATAAAGTGCCTTTCACAACATCAACAGTTTTTGCAGCCAATGTAGATCACAATCAGACTGCACAAAATTTACGGTCTGATCTTTGATCTACACTGTCTACTTTGCTTAGATGTTCTAAACAAAATTGACCGTATTATTTCCTTTATTTTGGTCCAATTTCTAGATTTAGAATGTCCATTGGGTTTATTCGGTGCTGTAAGGGTTAAGTCTATACAGAGCAACAGAATTTGATTTCTGTCGATATTGAAAGCATTTGCAGACAACAAGTTCACTCTTTACTAGATGACAAAATTTTAAATTTATCTAATTTGAAAGCATTTGCTGATGACATATTTAATGTGACTCACATGACGCGTTTTTTTCTGAAAAGGTAGAAAACAATGTAGAAAAGATGAAAATGTTGTTTACCAGCATTTCTCCTTTTCCCACAATCATCAATATTTTCAAAAGCAGTCTTCCTCAGGGTCGTTAAAAGTCAAGATCGTGTGGTACAGGTGGTACGTTAATGAAAGCATTTAAAACATGATGGGGAAAGGAGAAATTGCTGGTCACCAGCAGTTCATACTGTTCCCAAAATATTTTCAAAAGTTTGATTTCTCAGGGTCGTTAAAACTTTGGACAGTTTTGGTAATGGAATAAGACTAAAACCATTTAAACATGCCAAAAGGCAAAAAATCAAAAGTGCTCAGTTGCAAAATGACTATTTGTCTGCAGATGGAAGTGTTGTAGAGTACATTTTTTTCTTTTATATTGATGGTTCAGAGGGTTTTCTCAACCCTTATCTATATAATCACAGGTTTTTACGTTCCTGAAAAGAAGGGCTTTTGAAAACATCGTGGGAAAAGGACTATTTTCTTCTTTTCCCACAACAGTTGATAATTTCATCATTTGAACTACATTTGATTTGCAGTCTGCAAATGCCTTCAATTTGGACAATTCTAAAATAGTTTGGTCTGGTGAAGAGTTAACGATATGAACGGAACAAGCAGAAGGCTGCAAAAAAAAATGGTCAGTATGAAAGTAAAAAAGCTCAGCTTTGACAGTAGTGTCCTGTATGACTATCATCGATGGAAGTAGAGTTGTGTCAACGGCAAAGATATTTTTCGTATGCTATTCATGACATAAGAAGAGTAACAAAAATAACTATGAAGTACCCCATGAAGTGTATAGATCTTTATCACCTTTCTGTTTAATTCTTTACAAGACAGCAAAATTGTAGACTTGTCCATTTTGTAAAGCATCCACAGACAACAAAATAAGTGTGGCTCCTGTGAGGGACCATCTTTAAAAGGATAGAAGAGTTGTGGAAAATGGAGGAGATGGTGCTTACCAGAATTTCTTCCATTTCCCACATTTTCTCCGAAAATTTTCCTTTAGAGGGTTGATTAATCGGGAGATTGTCCAGGAATCTGTTAAGTACTGTAAAGAATTATAAATACTGGTACACATTCATAAAGCTTTGAAGATCCTAGACAAATTTCCTATTTCTGGATTTCTGTATTGTAGTGACAGTGAAAAGACAGCTTTTCATTCTGATAATAGAGACCACATAATTCTTCTTTGATGTTTGATTTAATGTGGTTGCAGGATCACAATTAGTTTGATATCTTATTTGTAAGCACTGAATCTTCAGATAGCTAGGCACAACTGTAATTACTTTTGTACAGGAAATGGGGCAAAACGACCCATATCCAAAACAACCAGGTCCAAAGTGGCCCACTTTACCCGGTCTTAGACTACTGCTATTGCAATGAATTTATCTGAATGAATCTTAAATAACTGCCTTACTCTTATCCATTGTTCAAAAATAACATTCATTGCTAGAAGACAGATATTCCAGAATCTGTCTTATGTCATGTAAACAGATCAGTAAGACTACTGTACATTCTTGGACAGGAATTAATGTCTGTCAATTTAATGAGCTGTATATTTTCTATCGGTTGAAAATTCCCCCTATAGTTTAGATGGAGAGGGGAAACCCCCGTTAATTTTCAATTTCTAGAATAGACGCTGTAAAGAAAGAAAATGCTGGTAACCATCATTTTCTCCTTTTCTCACAATGTTTTCTACCCTAGCAAAGAAATTCAGTTCATTTGTATCACTTTCAGATTTGTCTCCTGCAGATGCTCCCAGTTTGGAAGAGACTAAATTGTGTTGTTGGGAAAGGATTAGAACAAGAGATATTTTCACAATCAGTTAACCCTTTACCTCACAATCTAGGGTTTTATTAACCCTGGGGAAAAAACTTTTTGAAAATATTGTGGGAAAAAGAGAAAATGCTTGTTCCACAATATTTTCTACCCTTCCAAAGACAAATTCAATCATTTGAACCACACACATTTTTTCGTCTGCAAATGCTTTTTGTTTGGACAGGTTCAAAATTTTGTTGTTTGATAAAGAGTTAAAATGGATTATTGCTAATACCAATGGATTGTTGACACATAGGGAAATTTGATCATGCCTTACAGGGAAAAGATTAATTCATTTATTATTTGTGAATCACAAATTGAAATGAATACCTGACTTTCTCTGTGACCTTAATCCTTAGTTTCCCTCCTAAAGACACCATTGAACCCTTTACAAAACAGTCTTGTTTTATTAACCCTTTACAACATGACAAAAATTTAGACTGGTCCAAATTGAAAGTATTTGCAAATGACATATTAACCCTTTACCACATCACAAAATCTTGAACTCATCCATATTGGAGAAATTTGCAGACAAATATTCAAACTTTTTCAATTGATAGCACATTTCCTTGAATTGGTTGAAGACATTGTGGGAAAAGGAGAAAATGCTGGCTACCAGCATTTTCTCCTTTTCACACAATGTTTTCAAAAGGCCTCTTTCTCACGGTCGTTAGAAGTCGGGATTGTTTGGTAAAGGATTAAATGTAGCTCAAATGATGGTATAAATTTGTGTCTGAAAAAGAAGAAAACATTGTGATTACTAGCATGCTGGTTACCAGCATTTTCTCCAATTTTGAAAAAAAAAGAAATGGATTCTAGCTGACATCGATTTGTGGACTGATAATAAATTCTGTTATATAAATAAGCACTTAAATTTTCCCCTGGTAAATTACCAAAATTGGCAGACATAATCCTCAAATTCTTACCATTAACCCTTTACTATACCATCCTGAGTTTTCACAACCCTGATAAAAAGGGCTTTTAAAAACATTGTTGAAAAAGGAGTAAATACTGGTAACCAGCATTTACTCTATTTCCCACAATTCTTTCTAGCCTTTTGATTACCAGATCCCATTGTTTGAGGTCATGTTTATTTTGTCTTAATGAAATACCTTCAATTTGGACAAGTCTCGATTTTTGTCATTTGGTAAAGAATTACTAAAACTCCTGTGCAGTGGCTTAAAGTAACAATAAAGGCCAAGTGTAAAACAAAGCACATGTTTGAATGCATTTGAATTTATATCATACCATTTAAAAGTATGGAAATTATTGTGAAAATGACAATCTGTCATTTTGCGGTCAGCCCAAGTGTTAGTCACTGACAGAGAAATTAATTTCAAAACTAGGTTAAAACCTGCCAGGTAGCTGTGTCTTTTGTTTACTTTTTGCCTGATTTTAAATTTTTTTTTTCTGCCTGCGACTAACGTATGGTCCGACCACATGATAACAGACTGTCATCTCCACAATATTTCCCATACTTTTAAATGGTATGATTTAAATTAAATGTATTATGATACCTGCTTTGATACTTTGGCCTTTACTGGGCCTTTAAAAACTTGTATTTGTATGATAGGATGTTGTGATGAAACTCCCATTTATCCAAATCAAATTTTCACCCTGTCATACTTGTAGCACTTAATAATTACCCATTGAACTGTCTATTCAAATATTCCTTTGAAAACTAGTGAAAGAACTTGTCAGTAGATTAGAATGAACAACCATGATAGTGGTCTCACCCTAAACTCTTTACCACACAATCCCGAGTTTAAATGACCCTGATGGAAGGGCACTTAAAAACATTGAGAGAAAAGGACAAAATGCTGGTGAAGCATTTTCTCCTTTTTCCACCCTGTTTTCTACCGTTTCACAAGCAAGAACTTTCATTTTGTTATGTAATTTTTTGTCTGTATCATGCTTTCAACTTGAACCAGTCTAAAATATCGCTGTGTGGTAGAGAGTTAACTTTTTACAGTACGACAGAACTTTAGACCAGTTGATCCAAATCAAAAGCTTTTGCAGTAAACAAATCTAATGTTACCCAAATTATAACATTTGTCTTCAAAATGCTGGTTATCAGCATTTTCAACATTTTCTCCTTTTCCAATAATGTTTTCATAACCCTTTTACTTCAGAGTCATTAAAACACAGGATTTGTTTGGTAAAGGGTGAAAGTGCATATCACAGCTATGACTTGCTTTTGCAGCCAGTGAAGATCAAGATCAGACTGCACAGAATGCTGATATATTCCAACAACTAGTATCCTTGAATAAGCAATTATTTGGGTTCTGTTTCTCAACCCTTTACCACACAATCCTGAGTTTTAACGATCCTGTAGAAGAAGGCTTTTGAAAACATTGTGGGAAAAGGAGAAAATGCTGGTAACCAGCATTTTCTCCTTTTCCCACATTTTATCACCTTTCATAGACAGTTTCACTATTTAAGTTAAATTTGTTGTCTGTGTAAATTCTTTGGATTTTGACAAGTCTAAAATTTTGTCATTTGGTAAAGAGTTAATAAAAATTTTCGTATGCCTGGCACTGTAAGAACTAGCTTTTTACCAAAGAACTTGATCCCAAACCATGTGTTTTGCTTTTTTTAATTTAATTTTTTTTTGTGCTGTTAGACAGATTTTCAAGGAAGAGAGCATTTTAGTTATGACCTTAGACAACAGGGTCAGTATTTACCAACTATTCTTTAAGAACATTGAATGTTCTCATTCTCTAAGATTTTCCATATTTGAAAGTAAAACAACTTCTGATTGGCTAAATAAAAGGGTTTATCCAATCAAAAGATGTGCTACTTTCAAACTTAGACAATTCTAGAGAAGAAGACTAAGAATGTCATCCAGAATGGTTGGTGAATACGAAGAGAAATAGATGGAGAAATGAATATCGCTTATTTCTGATATCCCTCGTTTTCAAAAGCCTTCAATGGCAGGACACCACATTCATCTGCTTAGAGGTAAAAGTCAAA
Organism: Hippopus hippopus; assembly: GCA_946811185.2. Classification (NCBI taxonomy): domain Eukaryota; kingdom Metazoa; phylum Mollusca; class Bivalvia; order Cardiida; family Cardiidae; genus Hippopus; species Hippopus hippopus. The sequence continues at coordinate 6,302,055 of OX328102.1, read as the reverse complement.
TATAGATGTTATAAATATTCGATGACTTCATTGAAATTCCTCCTTTCAATTCTCCTTTTATCCATTGATATATAGTTTTCACCCATAATAAATAACAGTCAACCTTTCTATGTTCATTCTTACAGCACAAAAGAATACTCAGTTGCTTTGCAGACATAGAACAAGATCAGGCTGCACTGAATGTGCATGTCTGATTTTAGATGCACACTGATATTCCTTCATAATTTGGATCTTTTACAGTGACTGCAAATATCCATTACAGTTATTGAGCAATCCTAGGTTTGGTAAAGCATGGATGTAATTAGTGATTTCTGTTTTTCCTCTTAGTTAAAAAAGAGGAAACACAATGAAAATAGTTGTGGAAACAGTTTTCAGATAAAATATAAACCTTCCTCAAACATTCCCTTATTTTTATGACCCATAGAAAGAAAGCATTTGAAAACCTTGTTGGAAAAGGAGAAAATGCTAGCAACAGACTGATAATCTACATAGAGGGTCTTACATGAGTGTTGATGTATTATCATTTTTATGAAATGAGTTGACTGATATTATATGACAAAAGCCTTGGCGTCATAAACAAAAATGTGAGATTCTGTTTATCACATTAAACAAATGATAGACAAAATTTAATAGTTATCCTGCATCATTCTGCATCATTACCTGCAGCCTATATACTGTTCATGGGCCCATGTTTACAGATGTAGTTTGGTTTGAAATGTGTACATGCACAAGAAGATAGCTCTGTGACATTTACTTCAAAAGTAGAATGAAACGGTTTATAGAGCGAGTAAAACGAATATTTCCACAATTTTGTTGACTTTATCGATAACTTATGCTGCATATCTTGTTATTTGAGATGAAAAATTAAATTATAACATTTTCCACACGCACACAATCATGTCTTAGCAACAACAGTGTCATTTTCCACCAAAGTGTTGAAGTAGAACAAATTCTGGCATGTGCTGTGGTTGGTTTTGCCTGCTTCATGTTCTCAGAAGTACAATAATAACCTAAACTGAGACCCAAAAGTGATAAATAAACTAGTGTATTATCAAAAATAAGTCATGGGTTTATTACACTGCCAGAGGAGCTTTTATGTCATAAATCATTGTTACATGGCTGCTTTGAAATTTTTGGGACTGAAAACTTGTTTCAGTAGTTTAAATTAATCCTTTACAACATACTCTTAAGTTTTAATGATCCTGATGGCGAAGGATTTTTCAAACACTGTGGGAAAAGGCGAAAATGCCAGTAACATCATTTTCTCCTTTTTCCATGTTTTCTACCGTCTTACCTACAAATCCCTTAATCTGAGTTACATTTAATTTGTCATCTGCAAAATGGATGGGTCTAAAGTATTGTTGTCTAAAAGTGAACTGGCCAAACACTAAACAAGTCTATTTTAACACCTACAATACATAATTAAAAGTTAATGAAAAGGGACAAAAATTTGAATGAATGGATTTTTTGTACAGAAATAAAATCATTTCATTGACTTGGTATAAACTATTGCTCCTATTCTTATCTCTTCACCATACAAGAAAATTTTACACTTATCCAAATTCAAAGCTGTTGCACATGACAAATTAACTCTTTACCACACAATCCCGACTTTTAACGACCCTGAGAAAGAAGCCTTTTGAAAACATGGTGGGAAAAGGAGAAAATGCTGGTTACCAGCATTTTCTCCTTTTCGCACAATGTTTTCTACCCTTCCCTTACCAAATTTCAGTTTTTCATTCACGTTTATTTTGTCGTTTGCAGATGCTTTCAAGTTGGACCAGTCTGTAATTTTGTCGTTTGGTAAAGAGTTAAATGAGGGAGAAGGAGAAAATGCTGGTTATCGGCATTTTCTTCTTTTCCCACAATCTTTTCAAAAACCTCTTCCCCATGGTCATTAAAATTCAGGATCATGTGGTAATGCGTTAAGTTAGAAAGCTGTCATGTTGCTTGCAAACGTATAAAACACTTGTGTGGTATTGTTAAATTCTCATCCCATACTGCCAATTTAATCTCTGAAGAAAAGATTACAAAGTACATGTTTGTAGACAGATAATAGTGAATTATGTCTAGAGACCAAATAGATGAAGATATTGTTGATACTCTGCGATTTCTCCATTTTCTATGCATCATATTCATAAAATTCGCAGTCGTTGCATGAAAATTTGCTGTATATGCTGAGAAAAGGTACCAAAAGAAGTAAGAAATGAAAGAAATGATACGGCTTTTTGATAATAGAGCTGAATAATTTCTATCATATTTCATTGCCTTCTGATTGAAATTTAAAAGATTTGAACCTGTTGAGATGAAATTGATTCAAGTTCAACCCTTCAACAGTTATTTATAAATATTTTACTCTTTACCATACAACAAAAAATTAGACCTATTCAAATTGAAAGCATTCGTAGAAGACAAATTACATATTATGGTTCAAATCATGGAATTTGTTCCTGAAGGGTAGAAAACATTGTGGAAAAAGGAGAAAATGCTGGTAACCAGCATCTTCTCCTTTTCTCACATCACTTTCAAAAGTCTATTTCTCAGGGTTGTCTGGGATTACCTGTTAAAATTCAGACCTTTTCTAATTTTGGAAAAAGTGCAAGAATTTGTAATGTAAATGAGAATAGAAAAAAATATAGACTCTTTTACTATCATGAGAAGATTTTTATCCATCGTGTAACATTCTCCTGAATAGTATAACTAGTATTGTCCATTTTTTACCATTTTTGTTCATAGTATTTGAGGCAATATAATCAAAAGCATAAGAGAAACAGTTCATGTGAAAAAAGTTTAATTCTGCCTTTCAATTCTATGTGACAGGTTGTGTGGTATAATGCAGCCAACTATAAATAGTCTAACATTGACTACAACTATGCATGGGGGTAACAAGGGTTTATAATAATTATGCACACCAAATCAAGATTGCTATTTCGAAATTCAACCTTAAGCTGCCAAGCGTGATGCAGTGCACTTTTGTGAACGGTATAAATCAAGATCATCAGATTGTAGAGAATGTGCATTCTGATCTTAATCTACACTATCCAATAGAAGAAGACTTTCTGTAGGAGAGAAATAGGATGGAATCACGATACAGTTGTATATGGCTTTTTTGGTGTAGCTGAATGCACTGGCTTTTGACCTATTTCTTGGTACTGATAAAGAATGAATAGATGGTAGTTTGCGATTGGTAAAAAATATGCACATGTTTATTTGTCGGGCGATTTACAAGGGTTACTAATGCTAATTGATACCCTGGGGCTTTGATCCACACCATAAGAAATTAATGTAATAGAGAATGATCTTATTCTTTTTCTTTTTCTATTTTGAAAGTTGATTCTTTCATAAGTGACAACCAATAACCCAATACTATTTTTCAACAAAAAGAAAATGGTGGGGAAAAAGAGGCAATTGTTCGCGAGGTTACTTTTCATTATTTTACTTCATACTGAGCCACAAAAGAGTTTCAGTATTCACATTCCAGTAGGCTATCTCTTCCGCCCTCTGTCTTTTTTAAAGATGTTTCTTGTTACTAATGGTTTGAATTTCATTTTAGCAATGTCAGGCTAAATTATGAAGATGGAGTTGTTCTATGAAGCGAAGAAAGAATGTTTTGTCTGTTCCCAATTTTTCTACATTACCCACTTGTGTACTGTGGGTTATGGATGCTACGCCCTTGCTATGTTTTGTAGAGTGTGGATCAAGATTAGACTTCACAGAACACTGCTGTTTTAACCCTTTACCAATAAATCCCATGTTTTAACAACCCTGAGGCAGAAATAGATTTGAAAGGAGAAAGTGCTGATGTCCATCATTATCTCCCCTTTCAAACACTAATCCCATTGTTTAACTCTTTACCAAACGACAAAATTTTGGACTTGTCCAAATTGAAAACAATTGCAGACGACAAATCAAAGATGGCAAAAATGACTCAACTTTTCCCTGATAGATCAGAAAACATTGTGGGAAAAGCAGAAAATGCTGGTTACCAGCATTTTCTGCTTTTCTCACAATGTTTTCAAAAGGCTTCTTCCTCAAGTTGGTTAAAAGTCGGGACTGTGTGGTGAAGACTTAATTCACGTTAATTTTAATATGTTTCTTGCAAATACTTTCCATATAACCTGAGTCACCTAGTTAAGAAACTAAACAAGAAAGAATAATATGAGCCATGATGTGTGAAACAGGTTTAATGGGTCTTCAAAAAGTATCAACCCATCATATCAGCCTGCGCAGTACACACAGGCTGATCTGTGTCAAAATGTTTTTCTTTTGGTAAATTTTCTTCCTGTCCATGGACAATTCTACCTCAACATTCAGTAGGTTCTTATAAAAAATTAGATTTTATGGACCCATAATTATGTGATGACTTGCTTGGTATAATGCATCATGGAGATGCGATAAACCCCATTTTGCTAGAACGCTGCTCATATAGTTAATGGCAGACAATGAAGTGTGAACTCCTTCATTTGAATTATTGTATCGATACTTTCAGACTCTTAAATTGAAAGATACTAGGTCAAAGGCCGTGGTAATATCAGTAATTCAATATTCATAATGTAAACAAATTAATTATGTTAAAAAGCTTTTATAATTCATATTGAAACATTCAAAAGTAGGTTAAGTTTCAGAAATTCCTGCTTGAGTTTTGTATTATGACTTTCAGCTAATTTTATAAGTACTCTGTAGTAACCCTGTACTACACAATCTGAAGTTTTAATGCTCGGAGAAAGGAACGCATTTAAAAACGTTGTTGGAAAAGGAGAAAATGCTGGTAACCAGCATTTTCTCCTTTTCCCACAATGTTTTCTGCTCTTTCAAACAAAAAGATACTATCATTGAGCCACATTCAGATTATTGTCTGCAAATGCTTTCAATTTAGACTAGTTTCAAATTTGTCATGTGGTAAAGGGTTAAATGCTTACTAGCAATTTAGTGCTTTTAACTCCTTGACCACTGAATAAATAAAATGGGTATTTTTATTAGCCTTGATTTTGAAGGCTGTCTTGGGCAGAGTATTTTTTTTGAAAATAAGTTTGGATCCAAGGTGAGATGGCACTCTCTGTTTGGAAGAACCTTGATCGGCACCATCTGCAAATGCAACCAACCTTTTGCCATTTACTTCAAGGGTTTAGTAATTACCAGTATGGCATTACTGCGTGGCCATGCTCTGACAAAAGGGGGTTTAATGCATCTCTGTGATGCATCATACCAAGCAGGTCATCCAATAATCATGGATCTATTAACTCCATTTTGTCTAACAACTGACTGAATCATGAGGTAGAATAGTCCTTTGACTTGCCGAAAATTTACAAAAAAGCAAAAAGTTTTGATCCATGTTAGCCTGCGCAGGCTGATAAGGATCTATAATTTTTGTAGATGCATTAAGTCCCCCTTTCAGAGAGCATGGTTCATATATTTTGAAAAGCATTTACGGTGACAAATGCAGTGTGTTTCAAAATCAGATTTTTCTCTGAAAGAGTAAAAACTACTGGTATTTTGGAAAAGATGAAAATGGTTGTAACCAGGATTTTCTACTTTTCTCAAAATGTTTTCAAAGGTTATCTATGTACATGTCTGAAATTTGTTAAGTTTGTGAACAATATTTTAAAGGTTTAAAATCTACATTAAAAATTCAATTCTTTTTTGAAAGTCATCCATATTTTTACTTTATGAAGAAGTCTGTTCATACTTTCTGACAGGCTTGGCAATAAATATCAACTAACAGTAGATTTTACACTAGGGAAAACTGTCCCAATTTAGAACATTTGCGAAGGACACATGAGATGCAGCTCAAATCACAGGATTCACCTTTGTAAAGTTAGAGAAAATTGTGGAAAAAGGAGAAAATGCTGGTAACCAGCATTTTCTTCTTTTCCCACAATTCTTTCAGAAGCCTTCATCCTCAGCGTCCTGAAAACACAGGATTTTGTGTGGTTGAATCATAGAAATTTCTGTAGAAAAAAAAAATGAAACTACATGTATCTGTTTTTTAGCCTATACCCTCTACCATACAATCCAGTGTTTTGATCACACTATACTGGTAAACAGCATTTTCTCCTATTTTCCCACAATGTTTTCTACCATTTCAAAGACAAATACTCTAGTTATAGCCAGGTTGAATTTTCATCTGCAAAATGCTTTCAAAATGGATAAATCTGAGTTTTTGTTGTCCATTAGAGAGTTAAGATTCTTGATGTACACAATCATGGAAATTCTCTGATGCACAGACGCTAGTGTAATATTAGATTTATTTGGTATGGAAAACCATTATAAATGAGATAGAAAATAGAGGCTAATCAGTTTAACCCGGAATAATTAAAACATGTTCGTTAAAAAGGATAAAGTTTCATCATTAATTATATCGACATTCAGTGTGTCTCGTTTTATTTAGTTTGTTCAATGCAAACACAAGATTTTGCATTTTACCATAGCAGTTTCTTTTAGACAGACTGCTGACTTTCAGTACTCTACAAACTTATACTAAGTGCCTTTTTTAGAAAACACAAATTGAGATTGATTTGTACAGAATGTGTAGTCCTATCTTAGATTTACACTTATATTATAGGGATTATTTTTAACTTAATTATTTATTTTTAACAGAAAAAATTTAGACTGGTCCAAGTTGAAAGCATTTGCAGACGACAAATTAACCCTTTACCACATAGCAAAAATTTAGACAAGTTCAAATTAACTGTTGTCATGCTGATCCTAGATTATTCCTGCTTTGGCATGCAACATAGACAAAGATCAGCCTGCACATACGTACAGTCTGATCTTAGTCTACACTACCAACTTGTCCTTTTCAAACTAGAATTTTCCATAAAATTACTTTTTCATAAGAAACATTGACCAAAAACTGTCACTCCAGTTCTTCAGTGCTCGTGCTTTGATTTCAAATCAGTTATGAGTTCGATTTTGTTCAGTATGACAAGGGTTAAAAGCATTCGCAGACAAATTAAAGTTCAAGTGTGGCTCAAATGAAAGTATCTTTTTTCTGAAAAGCAGAAAACATAGTGGGAAAAGGAGAAAATGTTGCTTACTAGCATTTTCTCCTTTTCCCACAATGTTTTCAAATGCCCTCCTTTCACAGGGTTGTTAAAAGTCGGGATTGTGTGGTGAAGTGTAAAAAGTGACCCAAAAGACAAAGTTTATCATAGATAGGGTAGAACACAGTGTGGGAAAAGGAGAAAATGCTGGTTACTGGCCTTTTTAATCTGGGTCGTTAAAACTCTGGGTTGTGCGGTAAAGGGTTAATCAAAACCCTAAACTTTCAATGTTCAATAGATAGAGTTGTTTGAACCCTCGATCCAAGATCCCTTGGTTTTACAACCCATTAGGAAGAAGACCTTTGAAAATATCACGTAAAAAGGAGAAAACACTGTTTTCTACCTTTTCATTGAGATTTTTTTATCATTTGAGCTTTATTTGAATTTTAGTTCAATATGAATGAGTTAACAGTTAACTCTTTACCAAATGACATAATTTTAGTCTAGTCCAAACTGGAAGCATTTACAGACAAAATTAATGAAACTCAAAAATTGAAATTTGTTTAGGGAAGGGTAGAATACATTGTGGGAAAGGAGAAAATGCTTGTTACCAGCATTTTCTTCTTTTCCCACAATGTTTTCAGAAGGCTTCTTTCTCAGGGTCATGAAAACCCAGGATTGTTTGGTAAAGGGTTAACTGTCATGTGGTAAAGAATGAATGTACCCACTCTGTATGAAAAGAAAAACTAGAATAACTGTATTAGCGCATAATTATACATGTATGGAGGTACATCATCTTTGATATATGTATGTTCTGAGCTAGATTTTTGTAAAGTTATTTTTATATTTCATTTCCTGGTTGCAGCAAACTTTCTGTCTGGCCATTTTCCACCTCTCACCTCTGATGCATGTGAGAAAAGAAGTCGGTGGCCTTGGAAAGAAAGTTGTGTCAGTAACGGTGTGAGAAAGCCAGGAAACACATGGGTGCGTCACCGACTGCCATGATATGACCTAGGCTGTTAAAGTGGTGTTAAACTCCAATACAAACAAACAAAATTGTATTTCATTTAATTTCAGGGAAGGAATCAATACAAAATGGCCATTCTTCTGTCAAATTTTCTGAAAAGGGTGTTGGTACATCAAGTGTCACTGACAGTGTTGACTCTGGTGTCGGTGTGTCAGGATCCTATGTGCCAGGCATGAAAACTGTCCTGGAGGAGCAGTCCGAGAATGGTAAGCATGCAAGCTGTTTTTGAAATCGGTAGCGTGCAGGACTTGAGAACAGGTGGTCGTGGGTTCGATCCCCTGCTCGGCCAATTTCTATCCGAGGATTGATGATAGTCATTGCAACAGGATTCATTGCTTTCCCACCGCTGACCATTGTCTCGACGATGGTTATGGGGGAAAGCAGCCAGTGGCTTGGAAAGAAAATTGTGCGGAGTACTGGTAAAAGATATTCCAGGAAAGCATGAATAGGTGCACTGGCCGCCACGACATAACTGAAATAATGTTGAAAACAGCGTTAAACAGCATAAAATCAATCAATGTTCTTGAAATCTTTGGACTTTTGGACCCTTATTTCTTTTACCAAACAATCCTGTGTTTTAACAACCCTGAAGAAGATTGTCTTTGAAAACTTTTTAGGAAAAGAACAAAATGCTGGTAATCAGCATTCAATTCGGAAAAGTTTAAAATCATGTTGACTGGAAAAGGGTTATGCAAATTAACAAACGATGAAAATTGGACATGTCCAAATCTGGGTTTGTATTCCTCAGAATTTTCTAAATTTAAAAGTAACACAACTTCTGATTGCCTTAACCAAATGGTTTTGCCATTCAAAAGTTGTGTTACATTCATTTAAAAAATCTTCGAGAATAAGACTAAGAATGTTCTGAAAAATGACTGGTTAATATGTGTAATAAGTGTAGCAAAAATGAGGGGATTTGTCTTTGAAATGACAGAAAACATTGTGGGAAAAGCAGAAAGCTTTCTTTCTGTGGTAAAAGGTTTAAGAGCCAAATAAACCAAACACACATTTCAGGCAAGGATGAAAATCTTTGTAAGTGAAATATTGTGTTTGCTCATATCTCAGCAAAGCAGAAAGACTGTGTAGATGAAAGATCAGACTGCATTTTTTGTGCAGTCTGATCTTGATCTACACTAGCTGTAGAGGCAAGTAAAGTTGTGACAGGCATCTTATGCATGTTTTGTGCAGTCTGATCTTGATCTGCTCTGGCTGCAGAGGCAACTGTATTTATGACAGGTATCTTAACCCTTTTATGCACAATTCTGACTTTTAATGACATTGAGAAAGAAAGCTTTGGAAATGATTGTGGGAAAAGGAGAAAATGCTGGTAACCAGCCATTTCTCCCTTTCCCAACAATGTTTTTATGCTTCCTTATGAAAATTGCAATCTTTGAGTCACATTTATGTTGTAGTCTGCAAATTCTTTAAATTGGACAAGTCTAAAATTTTGTCATTTGATAAAGAGTTAAGGATTTATCTGCTTACTGTTATAGGACAGAGTTATTGTCCAAGGGAAATAATTCAGTCAATCAACCCTGCAACGCATGAATTTGAAATTTGCAGACTTAAATAATATATCTATACAATATTAATCATCAACATGAGTTAAGCCTCGATATATGTAGAAAACATTGTGGCAGAAAGAGGAACTGGACATTACATTTACAGCAGTGCTTTCTAAAACCCAAAAGTCATGTTTTGTCAAATGTACTGAGCCAGTAGTGATGTGTTAAGTTTCAAATGTGGTATGTAAATAAATGATTTACCTAGACCTTTCCCAAACGACTTAAATGACTCTAAGAGAGAATGCTTCTGAGGCAGAGGCAGAGGGCTTTTGAAAACATTCTTCTAAAAGGAGAAAATGTTGATAACCAGCATTTTGTCCTATTCCAATAATGTTTCCTATCCTTAAATAGACAAAATTATCTGAGCAGTATTTTATTTGTCGCTTAAGAATGCTCTAACTTAAGACAAATGTAAAGTTAATTTCTATGGTGGAGAGTTTAACCCATTGCCACACAACCCTAATTTTTAACAACCCTGATAAAGAAACCTTTTGAAAAATTGTGGGAAATGGAGAAAATACTGGTAACCAGCATTTCCTCCTTTTCCCACATTTTCTACCCTATCAAGGACAAATGTCATCATTTGAGCCACCTTTGATTTGTTGTCTGTAAATGCTTTCAACTTAGATAAGTCCAAAATTTTGTTGTTTGCTTATGAGTTAATCTTACTAACATACATGCATAGTCTCTTATAATTCTTCAGTAGAATGGTCGTATACTTTTTCCTGGAATAGTTCTTGTATGTATTTTAACTTTGCTTTGTATACCAATGAGACTTTAATAAAGATAATAATAATGCATAGATAAAATTGAACCATGTTCTGTGAAAAGGGGCAGTCCACGCTTACCTGGGTCAAAACTTTTTGCTATTGGTCAATTTTCTACATGTGAAAGGATCCCTCTACCTCAGGATTCAGTCAGTTGTTAAGCTAAGTGGATTTTATTGATCAGTAATTATGTGATGACTTGCTAGGTATAATGCATTATGGAGATGCTTTAAGACCCTTTTTGCCAGAGCATGCCTCAAGTTTTAATGTTTTTGGTATCTGTATTTTAGGTCATTATGAACCGATTGAAGAAACAGATAAAGAATCCAGTATGGAATCTGGGATTGCAGAACAAAGTGATGATGATGACGATGACTTCAGTGATGATGGGGGGTATTGTGAGCAGTACGATAAAGAAACAAGATCTGTGTTGAAGGTGGAGTTTCCTCCCTTTTATTACTCCACCCATGGACTCTCTCGGCCAAGTACACCAGTCGAAGAAGATATTGGAAGGTAATGGTATTTCATGGTTTGAGAATCGAATTTTTCGGCCATCAAGTTAAATTTTTTAAAAATCATTCACTCTTCAGAATTGCTTTTCATATGAACCACAGTGGAGCCTCAATATTCATGTTATAATACCTTATAAGCTGTCAATTTCTTTAATTCTTTACAAAATTGACAAAAATCTGGATAAGAAGAAACTCAATATATTTGCAGACTGCAAAATAACTGTTGCTCAAATGATGATATCTGTCTTTGGAAGAAAAGAAAACATTTTGGGAAATGGGAAAATGTCGGTTACCAGCATTTTTTCCCTTTCTGGCAATGTTTCCAAAAGCCGTCTTTTTCAGCGTAATTAAAACTTGGGAGTGTTTGGTAAAGAGTTATTGATTAATTGATTGTATGGTGTTTAACACCGTTTTCAACATTATTTCAGTTATATCGCGGCAGCCAGTGCACCTATTCATGCTTTTCTGGAGTTTCTTTTACCAGTACTCCAAACAATTTTCTTTCCAAACCACTGGCTGCTTTCCCACATAACTATTGTCGCAACAATTTTCAGCGGAGGAATGAATCCTTTCGCACTGACTATCATCAATCCTTGGAAAGCAATTGAGCTACCGTGATCTTTTATGTTACATACATGTATAAATTTCAGATACTATGGTTTGGTAGACAAAGCCATTGAGCCATTCATGGTGTCCCCAGTTGAGCAAGAAACGTTGAAAGGCATCTACAGATTTGTTCCAAAACAACTGAGAACATCTTTACCGCAGGCAACCAAACAATTTTTATCTGTAAGTCAACAGAACAGAACAGACATTTTATTCAGCCATAATTATACATAGTTCATTGTCATGTCAAAACTACAAGTTTTTCATTGAATACTGTCACATGTGTGTAAAGATATTTACTCCTTACCACACAACAAAATTTTTAGGCTTGACCAAATTGAAAACATTTGCAGAGAAAGTTGAAATTTGTTCTGGGAAGGGTAGAAAACATTATGGGAAAAGGAGAAAATGCTGGTTACCAGCATTTTCTCCTTTTCTCACAATGGTTTCAAAAGCTTTCACTTTTTCCAAGACAGAAGCAACCATTCAAACCACATTTACCTTGTTGTCTGCAAATGCTTAGGGATGAGTCTAAAATTTTGTTGTGCGGTAAAGGGTCAAGGGTTAATCAAGAAAGGGGTATAATATGATACCGTCCCCAAAAATAAAATAATGAGGTAAATACTAAACTTTTTCACTTTTGAGAATTCAACATGTCTAAATGGCTCATATCTCTAGAATTTCAAAAAGAGAATCATTTTCCCATAATGCATCAGAGTGTAGTAGGGCACCTGTGTTAACCCTTTACCAAACAATCCCTGGTTTTAACGACCCTTAGGAAGAAGCCTTCTGAAAACACTGTGGGAAAAGGAGAAAATGCTGGTAACCAGCATTTTCTCCTTTCCCCACAATGTTTTCTACCCTATCAAAGACAAATTCCAGCATTTGAGCCAAGTTTAAATTGACGTCTGCAAATGCTTTCATTTTTGGCAAGTCTAAATTTTTTCTCATGTGGTAAAGAGTTAATTCTTGAACAAATAACAAATACAAAATTTTCCAAATTAGAAGCATTTGCAAATGACAAAAAAAAACATGACTGAAACATTGAAACTAGGGTAGAAAACATTGTGGGAAAAGGAGAACATGCCGATTACAAGCATTTTTTCCTTTATGCAAAATGTTTTCAAAAGTCCTCTTCTTTAGGGTCGCCAAATGTCAGCAATGTGTGATAAAAGGTTAATTTGATTAAAATTGCTTGCTTGCAGGAAATGGACGATAATCGAAGGTTTGCCATCAAAAAAGCGATTTTAGACTATGTTCTATTAGATGAAAAAGAACAAGAACGGCTTGGTGTCCCTATACCACCAAAGGTGAGGAGATTAGTTGTATTATTGTATTTTATTTCTCATTCCTCCCTATTTGGCAAAACAAACTGTGGAGATTACTTTAAAAACATCTTGTTAAAAAAGATGATAATTGACAAGAATATATAAGGTTTGATGCAGGAATGGTTTTAGATTACAGTGGCTCGTTAACGGCAATTTCTATGTCTGCCAGAATTTGTCTAAAAATGGTCTGCTGGAAGATGCCTGGAGGAAGTCAAATGATTGCCGATTACCATCCAAGTACAACTGTTAACCCTTGGACAACTTGGACTGTAGTTAATGCTTCTCAACTCTTTGAACAATGCAAAATTTTTCCAAATACAGCCAAACTTGCTTTATGCAGCCATCCAAAAGAACATTCAAAGCTTGTCTCCCTATACAGGTGACTGATGAATACAGATCCTTCTTTATTTAGAAATTGGGTTTGGAATTTAAAATGATTGGTTGCTTTATGTATGTTGCCCATTAACGTGGGTGACTTTCTTTCAAGGTTTTGACTGAACTTGTTCCAGGTAGCATAACAAAAACAAACAGTTGTCACAAGTAATCGTTGACATTCAGTGAAGTTACTCATGGCTATTTAACATTTTCATTCTCAAAAAAAAAGGGGGGCTTGCTCTGAGATAATTTCTTTGTTTTTGAATACTTATGAAATTGCGGAATGTAATCTATTTATAGTCCTCAAACACTGCTGGCAGACTTGGTTACCCGTGGCATCAGTCGGTGAATGATGTTCGAGATTTCATGAAGGCCGATTTATATGTCACACACCCTGTCATGTACACCATTTTGTACCATTTCCAAGCACAGTAAGTCCAAATGTAATTTTTTTGTATAAAGCTCTGTAATCCTTTGCATAAAAAATTCATGTAAGAATGACTATGAGGAAGATGGCTTTTGAAAACATCATGGAAAAAGGAGAAAGTGCCGGTTACTAGCTTTTTCTCTTTTTTCCATTTCACATTCAATTCATGCTCCACAAATGCTTTCAATATGGATGAGACTTTATGATTCAACTTCAAAAAGCATTCCCATTCCTCCTGGTTTAATGACTTGAGGCATTGGATCTATGATCTGTAATCAGACACTTGTGGCTAAATTTACACTGGTTGTAATGGTTTAGTAGAGTGTCTCAGGGTAAGGTACTGTGGAATCTCAGCCTAACAGTGGTGAAACACAGGGAAAAAATGAATAAGTAAGGTGTTTCTATGATATAATTGAAATATTGTTGAAATCAGTGTAAAACCCCATTTTAAACAAAAAGGCAAACACTTAATGTGATATTTCGTTATCAAAATTTCCAATTTTGACCAAGTATTATTGATATTTTGACAAAAGAATTAAAAGTACAGTCATAATTATAGTGGGATCTACAGTAAGGAAAGAAAACAGTGTGGTAAACTGAAGAAATGCTCACTTTGATCATTACATGATAAAATTTCAAAAGTGGATGTAGCAAGACTGTGTGTCAGAGGTATTGAGTTTGAACAACATCTGTTTCAGGTACGGGACATTCAGACTGATAGATATACCTGGTTTACGGAAGATCATGCCAGTCACTATGGAGGATTTCCTCAAACATGTACAAAAGTCAGCACAAGCTGGTCTTGAAAAGCTGAGATATGATTGGTTACCAGAGTGCTGTGCAATCATCGACATGCGCAGAGACGAGGTGGAGAAATGGATGCCCCAAGATGATGAGGTAAACTGGTGATACTCAAATCTGTTTGCCTAACCCTTTGCCAAAAACCCCACCTTTCACCCTTTCAACAACCATGAGGAAAAAAGTTTTTGAAAACACAGTGAGGAAAAGAGAAATTAACATTTTTCCTTCTTCCACATTATTGTCTACCCTTCCAAAAACAATTTTAATTCTTAAAAGACATTTATTTTGTCACCTGCAAATGCTTTCACCATTGACATGTCTAAAATTTTTGTCATTTGGTAAAGAGACAAGTTGCTTAGTACAGGTACATGTACATTGCAACATTCTCTGGGTACTTGCCACACATGTCATCCTCTATCTCTGTCAATGGCAACTTGAATAACTTCTGTGGATGGAATAGATCAAGATAAGTCTAAACATAATGTGCAGTCTGATCTTGTATCTATAGTGTCATCTATTTTATTTATGGTAGCTATAGCCAAATTCATCTTTAAATTGCAATTGAAATCCACCTTTAGACCTCAAATAAAGTAGACTTTATTTACTAGGCAGCAAAAGTTTTAATAGAGGCAGCCTTTAATTGATTTTACTAAAATGAAACATAGATCTTTTTTTAGCGAGTACATCACAAACTGCCCCCTGATTTTCAGAAACCTTTACCTCCAATTTCGGTGTCCAAGGTCAAAGGTCACGGTCACTGTACAAGGATTGGTTTAATGTCTTATTGCTAGCTGTATGTTGCACTTTACAAGACAGTTCTAGGTTGCAGTAAACTGTTG
Organism: Hippopus hippopus; assembly: GCA_946811185.2. NCBI lineage: Eukaryota > Metazoa > Mollusca > Bivalvia > Cardiida > Cardiidae > Hippopus > Hippopus hippopus. The sequence goes on along the minus strand of OX328102.1, from coordinate 6,286,825 downwards.
TCTTCATTCCAGGAATTGAGATTGGAGAAGATGGACCACTTTTTCAACAGTGTTGCTCAGCTGATGTCAAATTTACTTCGAAGCTGTGTTGAGAATTCTATACAAGACTTGGTTGACATTGTTGAGGAGTATTTTGAAGGAAATATTTATGAAGGGGAATATGACATCATGAAAGGGCTGGCCCTCCCCATCAAAATACATCCTGTTAAGTTTTTTATGGTGAGTTCAAGTTGTTGCATTTGTTTAGCCCTTTACCAAACGATCCAGTGTTTAAATAACCCTTAGGAAGATAGATTTTGACAACATTGTGAGAAAAGGAGAAGTCCAAAATTTTCAGTTGTTTGGTAAAGAGATTACCCTTGACTAAACAATCCTGTTTTTGTCACAAACCTGAGGGAGATACCTTTTGAAAACATTGTGGGAAAATGTGAAAATGCTGGTTACTAGCATTTCCTTCTTCTTTTACAATGATTTCTACCATTTCAAAGACAAAATTTGTCCTTTGAGCCACATTGAATATGTTATGCTTTGTCATGCAAAAAACTTTTGATTTAGACTGTCTAAAATTTTGTCCTTTGGTAAAGAGTTAACTTTTTAGTATTCGACTAAGTTGTAGAAAGTATCCGTATAGAATGTGGCTTTAATGATAAGATTTTTATTAAAAAGAGTATAGATCTTTGTGGAGAAAGAGGAAAATGTGAGTTACCAGGAAAAGATAAAATCAAGCAGATAATGTGTTTAACTTTGAATGAATCTTTAGCTTTGCTGGTTTTGAAGAAAACCGTAAGTAATGCCATTGTCATCTTTGTAGTGTGTTCTGTGTGGAATTTTGACAGTTTTAATAGCTCTGACAGCTGCTTTTGATGAAAACATTCAAGTTATTGCCACAGCCCTGTTGTTGTCTGCATTGTAGCGGTGCAAAAACTTTTACATTCTATTATGGGTATATCTTTTTTATTATACTACATACTATTTACTTCAAACCATCAAAAGGGAAACCCATACAAAAAACGGGCATGTAAACATCAAAGTATTTTTGACACAGTTATGCCCCTTTTTTGCCAGAAAATGTTTACAGAAAATCAAGCAACTGCAGCCAAGCGTTGACACCCACATGTGGTGCTCTTTTTTTGTAATTATCGGCATGCGGTGCTCCTTTTTTGTAATCTGTGTCAATACTGAAGATATTTACACCAAACTTGGGCTAGTTATTGATTATCAAAAGGGGAACCCATACAACCTGGGTAGGTAACACTGAAATATTTCTGACATGCTTATGCCCATTTTAACTAAGAAAAGAACTTGCAGCCAAGCATTGGCTCTTGCATGCAATGGTTTTGTTTCATTACTTGTCTTGAAAGAAAGAACTTAACATGGTTCGATGAAAAAAAGGAGAAAATTTATAAACTATTGGTTACATTAATGATTTTATTGCTGAATAGAAAGAAGACATGGACAAGGCAGAGGTGACCTTTAGACCTTCATTTGAGGAGATCTGTGAATTTTTCTGTGCAATCATTGACTTGATGGTGATTAGTGTTCAGGAGCTACCGAGGATTGAACATCTTCTGTTTGAGGCTGTAGAAAACCTTGAGATGACCTTGATACGCTCAGTACAGCTGGAAGAGGAACTGGTTTTTGTTGCCAAAGAAAAGATTAAAACTGTGGTGTATGCAAACAGTCATGGACCAATCAAGTTTGTATACATTTCATACACTCATAGATTTCTACACATTACACTTTGTCACTGTATATTATCCTCATTAAACCTTAGAATGTCAAATAACGAAATTAGAAATTTTTCTGTATTTGAAAAAACACCCACATAATCTTTTTAAGGCTGCTTTTGACACAGGTACAGTGTAGATCCAAGATCAGAACTTTTTGTGCAGTCTGATCTTGATCTACACTTGCAGCAGATTCAGCTGTTGTTGTGAAATGCATTTGAAGGGTTAAACTTTGCAGTAAATGAACAGGAGATTTCTCTGTAGTAAAAATGAACAAGACGCCGCGATATAAAGGCAGATTTTATCAGAGTACATGACTGTACCGTTAAAAAGATCAGACAGTGAATGTCACATAATCAGTAACATGCGCTGATTACATAGATTTGTATTCAAATTGGTATGATGATATCAAATCTAATGTAGTAAATAACAGACAGCGTTACAGATTGCAAAATAACCATCCTGTTATTCATATGCCCGAAATTGCAGGTTTTTGTTAAATGTAGCCGTACAGTTTCTCTACCGTTGCAAAGACAAAATACATATATAGGAACATGTATTTATCCATGTTTTTTTTACAAGAATTTTGATTTACTGCAATATAAGAACTAAACAGGCCTCTCTAACTGTAGAGCACTGAATCAGTGAAATGAACCTTTACCATGTGACGGGAAAAAAAAGGCAAAAATATTGCAACATTATAATTGTTTTAGCCCAATTATGAAACAACGTAGAGGACAGTGTCATTCTAAGATCAGTTTGCACAGGAAGTGCAGTCTGATCTTGATCTAAGCTGTCCACAAAAATGACATATTAAGTTGGACTTAGTGCTTTGAGGGTTAAATAGATGAAAAAAAAAGTTTGGATGATAGAGATTATTTTATATAACCCTTCACCACATAATCCCAAGTTTTAACAGTTTCTTGAAGAAGAAGGCTTTGAAAACATTGTGGAAAAAGGAGAAACTGCTTTTAACCAGCATTTTCTCCTTTGCCCACAGCATTTTCTATCCTTTCAAAGACAAAAGTTCATTTTTTGAGTAATCTTTAACTTAACCCTTTACCACACAGCAGGATTTTAGACTCATCCATATTGAATGAAATTACAGACAGCAATTCAAATATGTTGTCCTTGAATAAGTAGAAAACTTTATTAGAAAAGGAGAAAATGCTGGTTGCCAGCATTTTCTCCTTACCCCACAATGCTTTCAGAAGCCTACTTTCTCAGGGTTGTTGTAGCTCAGGATTGTATGATAAAGGGTTAATGTCTGCAATTGTTTAAGTCTAAAATTTTGTCATATGGTAAAGAGTTAAAAAGTAGTGACTATGTATAATCATTATCATTTTTCTTCAAGGTACCGCTCAGTGTATGTCCCATACAAGCACCTGCTGTCTGAAGAAGCGGACAGGAAAGTTGATAAATTTCTCAGTCGAGATCGTTCATTACGGGAATACACACAAGAGATCGAGAAGTTGAAGAAAATGGAGGATGATATTGCATCATTTCCTGTGTTTGTTCCTATGCATTTTTTCTTGTTGGATTGTACATACATCAATCAGGTAAAGCTGTGATACAGCACTCAAATGCTGTATTCTCTTCCATTTGAAACTTGGATTTAATTGTAAATTTGAAAACAAGCAATCTGATAGGCTGAGATGTTCTTAATAAGCCAATCAAGTTACTAGTGTTCAAATTTACAAGAAGACCAGGGTATGTTTTCACTAACCATTCTTAAAAACATTCTTGGTCTAATTTTAGATTTAGAAAGTAACACAACTTCCGATTGGCTAAATCAAATACCATTTGGTTTAGCCAATCAGAAAATGTTACTTTCAAAGTAAGGAAATTCTGGAGAATAAGACAAAGAATGTTCTTAAGAATGGTTGGTTACTGCAGACCTAGATCTACTTAAGTTGTTGAAAGTTCTTAGGTGACATGTTTTTACCCATTGAATGAAAAACACAATTTTAGTTGCCTTTTTGGTAGGTCAAGTAGGTAGTAGGTCAAGGTCAGACTGCACAAAATGTACATTCTGATCTTTCATTTACTCTGTCCACTTTTATGGAGATATTCATGCCAAAAATAGTTTGACAGAACAAAAATCCATATCTACACAGTGTCAAATACCGTTCCAGATATGGTATGATGACGTATGTGGCATGTGGAATATGTACATATTGATTTGCGATTTGATTGGTCAAAATGTCACACTATAATACTCGTCTGCCTTTATAAAAACGAAGTTAATACCCAATAAGCCATTGTTTGTTTTATATTGAATGGTTTTCAAGTCAAATGTCAATAATTTGTAATATTTTGTCATTGAACATTGTAGTGTATAAAAAGAGGAAAATTATGCAGTTGTAAATTTTGTGGAAGAAAGTTTTGACATCTTGCTCGACCTTTTGTCTTGTACCATATCGAATTTTCTCACACTGCTTGAATCAAATACAAGCACCAGAAAAGTTACTAAAACATAATATTCTGTATAGATTGTTGAAAAAGTACATTTCTGAACCAATCTTAGATCTCAAAGCACAACTGTATATGTTTCTGAAGGTTCAATTTTGGCTTTTCATTGGTTTATCATTATACATGTCTATTTTTGTATATTTTAACAGTGGATGATAGACAGAGCTCGTCACCTTGTGAAGAGAATGGTGGACAACATCATGACAACCAGCGAGAAGTTTAACCGTGGTATTTGTAAACAGTATGACATCATTGTGAAGAATATTACAAAGCAATCAGAGAAGACAGATGAACTTGTTGCTCAAATGAAATATGTGGAAAATCTTCATACTGGAGAATTGTTGAAATTGAAGGTAGATAACATGGTTTTTATCTTTTCTGTATGAAATACAGTCAAAACTGTCATAAATTTTTACCAAGCTTTACAATTCAACCCTATACCACATAGTCATGTGTTTTAATGACCTAAAGGAGGAAAAGTTTGAAAACATAGTGGGAAAATGAGAAAATGCTGGTAAACAGTGCATTCCATCAATTGAGCAACATTTAGTTCGTCATATATGACGGTTTCACATTGGACCAGTCTAAACTTTTGTTGTTTGGCAAAGAGTTCTGGGAAATACAAATTGAAAGCCTTTGCAGGTGACAAAAGAAATGTAGCTCCAATGATGTCTTTGAAAGAGTATAAAACATTGTGGGAAAAGGAAAAAATGCTGGTAAAAAGTATTTTCTCCTGTACCAACTACATTTTCAAAAGCTTCCTCCTTCTGGTCTGCTTTATTTATATGGGAATGCAGCCAGTAGCTCGGAAAGAGTGTTGGGTGTGATACTGACAGTATGAAACATAAGGAATGCATTGATTGGTTCACTGGCTACCTCCACAAGACATAATTACTGTTTAAAATGGCATTACAGACCAGATAAACAAATAAGCCATGCTATGGCAAAAGGGGGCTTAATGCTTCTCTGTAATGCATGATACCAAGTTAGTCATCACAGAATAATGCATCGGTAAAGTCAATTTTGTCCATCAACCGACTGAATCTTGAGGTAAACTAGTCCTTGGACATACAGAAAATTGACCAATAGCAAAATGTTTAGGCCCAGATCAGCCTGCACAGACTGCGCAGGCTGACCTGGGTTGATACTTTTTGCAGATGCATTAAGCCCCCTTTTCACACAGCATGGCTCAAAATTTTGTTTTGCAGGAGAAGCAAGAGGTAGCTGGAGGGAATCTGATGTTTTTGATGAACTACGCCTATCTACCAAAAGACGACATCTTGTTGAATAATAACACTTTCTCCTGGGCGGAGAGAATTTTACCCATGATAACGAGCACGTAAGTCAGTTTACAGATTCAACGTGTTACTAGATAACAAAATTTACCCCTATAACAGACAATCCCGGCTTTCATTGACCCTTAGACAAAAGCTTTTGAAAACATTGTGGGAAAAGGAGAAAATGCAGATAACCAGCATTTCCTCCTTTTCCGACAATATTTCCTACCCTTCCTAAATCAAACTTCGCATTTATTTTGTAGTCTGCATTTGCTTCCAGTTTGGACCATTCAAAATTTTGGTTGTTTGGTAGAGTTAAAACTTGTCTGAACATGCATTTGCAGACAACATAATATTTGTGCCTGTAACAAGGGATTTGTCTTTAATTCTTCTCCTGCCATCGGTGACCAAAGATAGATTTAGAGGAGAGTGTAAAGCAAGATCAGCCTGCAGATCTGTGCAGTCTGATCTTACTCTACACTCTATGCTACTCTATCAGTAGTTTTGGTTATGTCAGCTGAACTCAATGCCAATAAACCTAATGACATTTATTTTTGTAATAGTTAACAATTTGGCAGGATAAGGGTTAAAATGGTAGAAAACATAGCAGGAATCAGTCGATTCAATTTGTGTTTGAAATGCTTTAAAGTGTTGTGTTTACAAGCATTTTTCCCTTTTTCTAAAAGGTTTTGCTGCTTGTCAGTGTTCTCTCATTTTTCAGCATTCAGTGTTCAAAAGCCTTTTAGATTCTAGCTCTGGATTGTTAAAACAAATTTAAAGATTGTAATTTAAGGCGTTAACTCATTACCAGACGATGAAATTTCAGACATGTCCAAATTGAAAGCATTAGCAGACGACAAAGGTGGCTCAAACAATGAAATGTGTCCTTAATAGGGTAGAAAACTTTGTGGGAAAAGGAGAAAATGCTGATTACCAGCATTTTCTCCTTTACCCACAATGTTTTCAAAAGCCTTCTCTTAAGGGTCGTTAAAAGTGAGGATTTTGTGGTAAAAGGTTAAAGAATTTATTCTTTAGTCAAATATTGATGACAACTATATTTCAGAGAGGCCAAGTTGAACAGAGAACATGATTACTATACAAACAAACTCCTGGAATGGCAGAAAAAGTTCCAGGGTCAGCTAGATGCTGTTGCTAAGCAACTGAAGGACTTTTCAAGCAAGGACAGAATGTCGGAGGCTGATGCATACAAGGCTGAACTAGACGATATTCAGGCCAAGATTGAAGGGTTCCAAGAGGAGGTGGGTGTTTTTCTTTTTGGGAATTACACTACACAAAATTTGGAGCAGAATGTTGTCTCTCCAATTATATTTCCCAAAAAAGTTTATTTTCTCAGTGTTTTGTGTATCAAAATTTCCAAAATATTTGAGCCATGCTCTGTGAAAAGGGGGTTTAATGCACTTGCAAAAAGTATCGACCAAGGTCAGCCTGGGCAGTCAGCCAAGGCTCACCTGGATTGAAACTTTTTGCTTTTGGTAAATTTTCTGCATGTCCAAAGATCATTCTACCTCAAAATTTAGTTTACTGTTAGACAAAATGGATTTTATTAATTCATAATCAGGTGATGATTTTCTTGTTATAATGCATCACGGAGATGCCCTTTTGCTGCCGGCTCATTTTCTTGGTGATATGAAAATTGACATTGTTAAATAAAGGTGGGGTCCATAGGCCACAAGTGAAACAGGTTAGAAAATCTCTTTTTATCCTTTAGTAGATTGCAGTCATTGGATGTTCAGATAACTGCAGATTAATTCAGGACTGGATTGTCAAATCAAAAAGTCATCACACCATTATTCGATATTTTCCCAATGCAACAAGCACTTGTCCATAATATCAATCCTTTACCAAACAATTCGGACCCTACAGAAGGTTTTTGAAACATTGTGGGAAAAGGAGAACATGCTTGTCACCAGCATTTTCTCCTTTTCCCACACAATTTTCTGGTTACAAGTGTAACCGGACGCATACGTACGGACAATTGAACGATCACAATCGTTGACTGACTCTTTTTTGGATAAACACCAGAGACTAAATACGTGAAGTTTTAAATTTTATTCTGAGTAATTTAATTACGCGAGGAATAGGATGGGAAGAGAAGAAAGACAGAAATAGGAAAGGAAAGCTCGGTGAGTTTAGCCCGAAGGTAGGCACTACCTGTATGGCTCGTTACAACCGAGAGAGCATACAGGGTAGAACCCGCCTTATATAGCCAGTCTCGACTTAAGTGCATGTGCTTTGCGTGAAACACACATACTATACAGTGACTTGTCAATACTTTGGCAGTTGCATTCAGGGTACAAACAAACTAAGATTCTGGTGAAGAATAGCTTTTTAGAAAGAAGGAGTAATCAAGCATCCCTATTTGCGAAAAGTATAGACATGGAAATGTTTTCATAAATTGGGAATTTCGTAGAATTAGCATGAGGAGTAACATGTACATAGTGCCGAGTTTACGACGTGCTACAGTAGTTACAATTATGCAAGGCACGGGTCACCAGAAAATGAATTCGAGCCATAATAAGTGAATTATTGACAAAATGATAGATCTGACGCCGATTTTGAAAACATTGAAAGCCGTGTCTGTTACATTCCCCCCTCCTTAAGATCCAATGTACGTAGGGGCATTGGTCGAAAGAAGTAGGAAATGACTGAATTATTAAAAAATGAATGTATACCGTATGACAAGCAGGTAGAAAACAACATCACTGGCCATGACAAACCGGATAGACTATACTGCATCGACAGAGGAATGACGTTTATGCGATTTATTAAAACGGACAATGCAGATAACTAAGGGCGCCAGAAACGAACTGGTAAATCACAAAAAAAAAAAAAAAATCACTGAGATGAAACTGATTCAAATAGAAAAAATGACGTCTACTGTCTGTTGGAGCGTTTGAAAATGACTGTCCCGTCCTCCTGGTACTCCTGGTCTCGACAAACCTGGCCTCCCTTCACAAGAATGTCGCCTACTGGAACTATGGCTTGTCTCTTCGCTGCAGCCACTTTTTTCCTACTTATCTGGTACGGAAGGGTGTCCTTTGGATCGAGGAAATTTTTATTCACGGTGGTGGAGATGGCTAGATCCTGGGTGGTGATGATACTGTGTGTAATCCGTAGGTGCCGGCGGATGTTGTACTCCCTTAGTGACTTCTCCCCACAGCATGGGCAGTGGTACATGTGTACAATTTGCACGTGTTTGTTTTGCCAATGTCTGTAGAAAGCTTGGAAAGAATTGTATCTGGCATGGCACTCTTCTACGGGACAATTTACCTTGCCACCAGGCCAAAATGGCCTTTCTTGTTGTCGGAACTGTTGAAGCTCCTCATCCACATCTTCGAGAACTTCTGGTAATGACATATTTAACTATTGAAAAAAAAAAGGAAAAGGTAAGAGTCAAGAAGAAACGAGGAGATTTGTAAAGTATTGGACCTCTCAGACAGGTCACTACGATTCTTGAGATGAACCCTATTGTCAGAAAATCCATTCCTAAGCATAAAAGAAAGATCACAACATACATAAGAGGAAGGATGATCAATTCCTTTTAACTCTTGTGTTATGTCTTAATTAAGGTAATGACCTTGCCCAAGTCACTCTGCAAAATAACCCCATTAAATCGACCCTATACTAAATCTGACGTTATTGACTTACTGATATTTGGATAATGATGAAATTGATGAAATGAAACTAAGAGAGAGAGAGAGAGAGAGAGAGAGAGAGAGAGAAAGAGAGAGAGAGAAAGAGAGAGATTCCCATCCTATTCTAATACCGTTATCGGCAGTAAGTATGTTTACACAAAGAAAATAAGTAAAACGACAAGTAGATAGAACTTGAATAGAAATAATAAGGTATAGTCGAAAAAACAAATCACTGTCTAACTAATCCTATGAAGGAAAAAATATCTCCTTTGGTTTCACCCATCTTCCTGCCTGCGTAAAGTATCCTGGGTTTTCATAACCCTGGGGCCCATCAGGAAGATGATCACCGTTATCGTGATCAAATGAGACATCTGTTTGATCTATATCTGTTCGTCCCACAAAGAAATCATCATTTTGAGGTGGAAATACTTCCTGGTCAAAATTTCTGTCTCCCTTGTACGGTTTTAAATGGTCAACATGCACAACCAATTTCTTTTTATTATCAATATGTTCAATTTTGTAAGTGACGTCTGTTAACCTTTCTATGATTTTATACGGTCAAACCCAACCCATTGCTAATTTCTGATTCCCTAAAGGAGGATACCAACACCAGACAATGTCGTCTGCGTTAAATTTTCTAGGTTTGAGACCAACATCATAGGCCCTTTTCTGTTTCAAAGCGGATGCCTTGAGATTTTCAAATGCGACATCAAAAGAAAGTTCTAAAGATGTTTTTAACCATTCTACATACTGTGATTGGCAAACAGGTTCCACCTGTCCTTGACAACTGTTAAACATAACATCAATTGGGAAAAGAATTCCTCTTCCAAACATTAGTTCATTTGGACTAAAACCTGTGCTCTCATGACAGGTGGCACAGTAAGCCATCATAGCGAACGGAATGTGATCATCCCAATCGTCCCTATTTTCGTTTACGAGCATAGATAGCATCTGGAGAACTGTTCTGTTTAAGCGTTCAGTCATACCATCAGACTTAGGATTGTAAGGCGTGGTCTTTGTTTTTTGAATATTAAGCAATTTGCACATTTCACTGAACAGTTGAGATTCGAACTCTCGACCTTGATCTGAATGAATGATTGAAGATACTCCATACCTTGCAATGAACTCATTAACCAATTTATCTGCAACGGTTAATGCGGTATGATTTGGAATTGCATAGGCTTCTAAAAATTTTGTAAAATAATCTCCAACAATTAATAAGTACTCGTTCCCGTTTGATGTAATTGGAAGTGGACCAAGTATATCCAGTGGTATCCTATCCAAAACATAGCTGATAAATCCTGTTTAAGAGGAGACTTTCCTAACTCTGGTCCAGGTTTTCTTCGAGAACATAGGTCACAGGCGTTACACCAGACCTTTATATCTCTACCCATTCCAGGCCAATAAAATCTTCTGTGAATGGATTTCAAAGTCCGATCTCTGCCAAGATGACAAGCTGTTTTATTTACATGCAGTTGTTGGAATATCTCCTTTTGTAAGGCATGAGGGACTACAAATTGCAATTTCTCAGTTTCATCTCTCCCTGTTCCAATGTATTTCCTGTACAGTAAACCATTTTGAACAACAAGAGACTCCCACATGCTCGACAAGATGTGGACTCTAAAGGAACAATTCTTGACTACATGTTTAGGAGGCTTATTTGCAAACCTTTCTTTTAGATTAAAAATGGTCATTATCACATTGTCCGACTGTTACATTTGTTCAATTTCTTCAGCCGTTAAGTTTGTTAACCAATTTGAATTTGAGTCATTTTGATTGTCTAACAATGGAAAAATTGAAATTGTTTCTTTCGCACTTGACATAGAGCTATTGACTAAAGTATCTGAAGAACTACAGTCAGGACAGTCAGGCCTTTTACATTTCCTTCTAGGTAGCCTAGATAAAGCGTCTGCATTGCCGTGCAAAGAACCCTTTCGGTGCTGAATATTGAAATCATATGTTTCAAGGATAGTCAGCCATCGGGCTATCATTCCCTCTGGATCTTTGAAATTCCTAAGCCATATTAATGAAGAATGATCTGTTCTCACAAGAAAATGCCTTCCCCAGAGATACTGCCTAAAATGTCTTATGAATGTCACTACAGCAAGTAACTCAATGAAAGTTGTACAATATCTTTGCTGTGCTTTGTTAAGACTCTTGCTTGCATATGCTATGACTCATTCTTTGCCATTTTGAATTTGAGACAGTACAGCCCCAATTCCAAATTGACTTCCATCTGTGTCTAAAATGAAATTACCATCCGTTTCGGGAAAGCCAAGAATCGGTGCTGACACAAGTAACTGTTTCAATGTTTCAAAACTTTTCTGACAGTCATCATCCCAGGAAAAACTTCTCTTTTTCTGAGTGAGGCGTGTCAAAGGATATGTAATAGTAGCAAGATCTTTAATGTATCTCCTATAGTAATTGATAAGTCCAAGAAAGCTTCTTTACTCTGTTTTAGTTGTAGGAACAGGCCAGTTCAAAACAGCATTTACTTTATCTGGTGAACAACAAATACCGTCCTCACAGACAGTATGACCTAAGTACTGAATTGATTTCTTAAAAAGATGACATTTCTTTGGTTTTAAGGTTAAATTTGCTTCTCTAAACCTACAAAGAACTAGTTTAAGGTTTTGAAATGTTTCTTCAAATGTTCTACCGAAGACAATAATATCGTCAAGGTAACATAGGCATTTTTCCCATTGTAAACCAAAAAAAACTTTTTCAATTAACCGTTCGAAGGTTGCTGGAGCATTCGTTAAACCGAATGGCATGACCTTGAACTGGTGCAATCCAAGATGAGTGCTGAAAGCTGTATATTGTTTGTGATTTGCTGCCATTGGTATTTGCCAATATACAGAAGCTAGTCCAAAGTACAAAAGTACTTTGATGATGACAATGTATCAAGGGATTCACTGATTTTAGGAAGAGGATATGCATCCTTCCTAGTAACGGAATTTAATTTTCTATAATCTATGCAAAAGCGTATCGACTTATCGGACTTGGTGACCAAAACAACTGGAGCAGCCCAAGGACTGTTGCTTGGCTCAATTATATCTTGTTCCAGCATCTTAGCAATTTCATCTTTTATAATATTTTTCTGTACAATTGGAACTCTACGAGGGGGAATTTTTATTGGATGAGCATCCCCTACGTCAGTAGTGTGTTCAGTTAAACTAGTTTGGCCTAACTTTCCAGACCCATCAGCAAAAACATCACTAAATTCAAATAATAGAATTTTGACTTTCTCAATCTGAAGATCACTTAAATTCTCTGAGGCTTCATCAAGCAATGGCTTTAAATGATCTGGGACGGTTTGTGTGCATTCGTCTTCACTATCGGACTTAAGAGGTGATACTGTACTAGCACCTTGAAGGCTAGCAACAGAAGTACCCTTCCTAATTTTAACTCCCTCATCAGTGAAATTTATGAAAGACAGTGGGACTATAGTTTGCTCAGCATTAACTATAGATCTCGACATCATCAATCCCTTTTTGGACAAGTTCTGAAATGGTTCTACAAGACATGTACCCTTATCTAAGTGACTATCTATTGACCCTTTGACAGACATTTCCTTATTTGGCGGGATAGTGATTGTTTCTGTTACTCTTATTATACACACTCTATCCATCTTATATTACTCAAGTTTAATCTTGTGTTTCCCTATACTCATAAAACCCTTTCCGAATTTTATCGAAACATCAAAATCTTCTAAGAAGTCATTCCCGATTACACAATCTAAGTCATCGAGGTCTGTGACTAAGAAATCATATCGAAACATTTCGTTGTCTATTTCAAAATCTAAAGTGATTTTCCCATCAATAAAAACTTCACCCCCATTTGCAGCAGTTAGTTTTACATTACTTTTTCGAATATCCTCATTGCTCAGTTGAAGGTGTTTAAAAGTCTTCTTTGAAATAATAGTCCTTACAGAACCAGAATCTACTAATGCATGGCAGTTTAAACCATTTATGACCACTTTTGTAAACTGACATGCTCTGTTCTGACCACTTTCATGCCTTTGCCCATTATTCAAAGAGTGTTTACAGGCTGAAGCTTCGGGCTTAAGATCAGCCTTTCTTAGTTTTCCTGCTTTGCTGGACAGTTAGAAGCTATATGCCCCTTTTTATGACAATGATAACATTCTGCATTCTGTAACTTACTACGCCTATCTGCACTATTTGATCTTGAACGCAAAGAGTTACTGTTTCTACTTTTAATTGTCACCATAAGATCTTGAAGCAGTTTTGCAATATCATGTAAGGTAATAGACTCAGCCCTGCTTGAACGCTCTTGAGACTGAGTGTTTTCAGAAGTTTTGAGTGAATTAATTTGTCCCTCTGGTTCAAAATGAGGTTTCCGTAATACGCCATGTGAACCTTCAAATGCTTCATACTCTATTGCCAAAGCAATCGCTGCATCGATTGATGTCGGATGGTGAAACTGAACATGACTACGGAGTTCAGGACGGGCAAGTCCGTAGATGAACTGGTCTATTAATTAGATTTCTCTTGCTTCTGGGTTTATATTTAGAAATGCTTGCAGACAAAGTCTTTGCAATGAGTATCCAAAATCAGAGGCAGACTCTTGCCTTTGCTGTTTACGATTGCGGAATTGACACCTGTATGCAGTTTCACGTTCTACGGGATTAAATCTCCTTCCTATAAAATCTCTCACTTGTTCATAACTCCTGAATTGTTCTACACTCAATTCACTTAACATTTTCTGTGCCTGACCCCTTAAGCTCATTACAAGTTGTTGTAATTTCTTGTAATCATTCCAACCATTCCAGGAAGCTACAAACTCAAAGTGTATAATATATTCTTTCCAATCAGATGACTTCCCATCAAAAGTATTTGGATCCTTAGAACTCCTACGTGTTGGCAATTCATGATATGAAATAGTAAGTTTTGATTTCAGCAATTGATTGCCTTGAGATGGTGGTAAAGTATGAGACTGGTCATTACTAAGTATACCATGCATATGAAGATTATCGTTAATACTTTTGGAACGACCCTGCAATGCACTATGTCTGCCTTCATTTCTAGTGAATGGCTGTCTATTTAAACAGTTGCCATAGCTTGTGGGATCACCCTCTGCCACATCATCATAACACAGACTCTCGCTTACCCTCAGTACTTGAGAATGGGGAAGGATACTTGAACCATCCTGTACCCTGGTGTCATAGTATGCACTTTTGTCTACAGCCTGTACTTGCAAATAGTTATCATTACTTCTATTACTACCAGCTATTTGAGAATAGTTGTCAGTGCTTTGAAAACCAAACTGTAGCTGATTTGGATTTTCAATGTGAGATGTACACATTTTGCGTTCAAAGTCAATTAAATTTTCTTCATGGTACGGCAACCTATCATTCTGAGATCTTAGTTCCCCTAGACTAGGTTTGACATCCCTACTGAACCCTTCGGCCATAATGAATAATAGATGATAGTAAAATAAAGTATCAAGTCCCCTAATGTGTTTATCCGGCTTGCGGGACCAAAAATGTAACCGGACGCATACGTACGGACAATTGAATGATCACAATCGTTGACTGATTCTTTATTGGATAAACACCAGAGACTAAATACGTGAAGTTTTAAATTTTATTCTGAGTAATTTAGTTACGAGAGGAATAGGACGGGAAGAGAAGAAAGACAGAAATAGGAAAGGAAAGCTCGGTGAGTTTAGCCCGAAGGTAGGCACTACCTGTATGGCTCGTTACAACCGAGAGAGCATACAGGGTAGAACCCGCCTTATATAGCCAGTCTCGACTTAAGTGCACGTGCTTTGCGTGAAACACACATACTATACAGTGACTTGTCAATACTTTGGCAGTTGCATTCAGGGTACAAACAAACTAAGATTCTGGTGAAGAATAGCTTTTTAGAAAGAAGGAGACGTGTAGAGTAATCAAGCATCCCTATTTGCGAAAAGTATAGACATGGAAATGTTTTCATAAATTGGGAATTTCGTAGAATTACCATGAGGAGTAACATGTACATAGTGCCGAGTTTACGACATGCTACAGTAGTTACAATTATGCAAGGTACGGGTCACCAGAAAATGAATTCGAGCCATAATAAGTGAATTATTGACAAAATGATAGATCTGACGCCGATTTTGAAAACATTGAAAGCCATGTCTGTTACCCAAGCATTTCCTCCTTTTCCCACAGTTTTCAAAACTTCCAAAGAGAAATTTGAGTTTTTGAGTCACATTTAGTTTATTGTCTGCAAAATTAATGCTTTCAATTTGGACAGGTCTAAGATTTTGTTGTCTGATAGTTATTATTGTAATGTTGAAATGACTTTTCTAGAAACTGCTCATCAACCGAGAGGAACAGATGTTAGGAATGGAGCAGATAACTCCTTATATACAGATTCAAGAGTTTGCTGTCATCAAAGAGCCTTACGACAAACTGTGGACCACTGCTGTACACTTCCACCAACAGTATGACAAATGGATGAATGGACCCATATTGAATGTGAATGCTGAAGTTGTGGAGGAAGAGGTAGCTGTCTTGTTAGCTGATAGATTTTTGTTTTGGTTCCACTGGCCAAAGGCCAGCGGGCTTATGTCATGGCCCTTTGTCCGTCTTGCATCCATCTGTCCATGTGTGTGTTAACTTTTATTTCAAACTTTTTCTTCTCTGACACTACCCATCCAATTTTGATGGACATTCACAGAAGTGATTCTGCCATGGTCTTCTTCAGAATTTCTTCATAGAATGAAGACTTTAAAGATCTTGTTCCTGACCTTGTTTATAACCACATGGCCTAGATCTGTATTATTTGGAAAGTGGCTTTATCTTGTGGACCTCTACTAGGATTTAAGTAATTATAGCTCTGTGGTTAAAAATTGCTTTGCCCTGGGGTCATAACTTTCACATGGGCTTTTGTAGAGAAAACTTTCTAAGTCTTCTTGTTTGAAACCATCTGTCCTAGAATTGCAATGTTTGGAATGTATGGTGTATACTTATCAGCCAGTTGAGCAATACAGGGTCATCATGGCCCTCTTGTTTGTTTTATCTCATTTTCTTCTGCAGACATATGCTTTTTCTTGTAGCAGATCACATTATCAAATGAAATTTGTTGTTTGTGAAAGGGTAGAAAAAATTGTGGAACAAGGAGAAAATACAGGTTAATAGCATTTTGTCCTTTTCCTATAATGTTTTCAAAAGCCTTTTCCATTAGGGTTGGTAAAAGTCAGGATTGTATCGTAAATAGTTAAAGATGTATTTACTCTTAAGGCTTTTAGACTATGAGAAGATCAGTCAAGTGCAACTAAGATGTTGAATAACAAAGATGATTGTATGAGTGAGGAAGTTGCTTGAAATATGCTTTAGTCAGGAAACATAGTGAGGAAAGGAATAGTTGATAAACTCATTTTCCACAGTGTTTTCCATTTCATATTAGAGACTATTATTGGTCTTACTGGAAACTAATAACAATCACAGTAAGGACGAACATTACTATTTTTGTTTTTTTTTTCGTACAAAAAGGAAATATCATTTTTCAAAAGTACACAAAAACCGTTATCAAAAGATTACAAGTAATTGTCCTTTTTCCCTCAAAGATTTATCAAGCAGTCGATTGCAGGGATTGAAAAAGTTGTGTTTGTATAGAAATGGGTAAAGTCTAAAAATGGCCTTCATGTAAATGGGTTATTCATAAAACTGTGGTTTTTTCACAGGTTCAAGCCTTATGGAAGACAGTGTACAGACTGATGAAGAACTTCATGCAGAAAGATGTGAGAGGTCCGATGAGAGCTGCGGCCACAATCAAGAGCAAACTTCAAAAATTCCAGATCAATCTACCTCTGATAAATGCTTTGTGTAATCCGGGTATCAAACAGCGACATTGGGACATGATGTCGGAGAAAGTTGGGTTCAACATGACCCCAACTGAGGAGACCCCATTGATTGAGGTCCTACAGCTTCCCTTAGAGAAATACCTCGATAAGCTTCAATCGATTAGTTCTCAGGCTAGCAAGGAGTATGCTTTAGAAAATGTAAGTAAACTACTCTGTAAGAATTCTATGTTTGTTGATATATCATTATGAGTTATCTCTCTTTTTAACCCTTTACCACACAATGCCAACTTTCAATGGCCTTGAGAAGGAAGCCTTTTGAAAATATTGTGGGAAAAAGGAGAAAATGCTGGTAACCATCATTTTCTCCTTTTCCCACAATATTTTCTATTGTATCAAAGACTACTTCCACAATTTTAGCCACATTTAATTCGGTGTCTGAATATGTTTTAGGTCTGGACAAGTCTACAACAATTTCATGTGGTTAGGAGTTAAAGCAGCCATTTTGATCTCAAATCATCTTGGTGAGAAGGCTGCAAGATAAGAAAACATTTATATTGTTATCTGTAGGTAGTGTTGATTTCAATGAAAAATTAAAAAGAATGACTAATATTTGACAGTGAAAAATTGATCAAGTGCATCAGTCTGCAAATTAACTCTTTCATATTCAAAGTATTTGCAGATGACAAATTCAGTTTAGTTGAAATAAAGGTAATTGTCTGTATAAGTATAGAACACCTTGTGGAAAAAGGAGAAAATGCTGGATACAAGCATTTTCTCTTTTTCCCTCAAGGTCTTCAAAAGTCATCTTCCTCTGAGTCATTTAAGTCAAGTATGTGCTGTAAAAGTTTCGAGAAAATCATTCCCTTCAACATAACGGCTTGCATGCAAATTGAATACCTCCCCCCATCACAAGATACATTAAGGCAAAAGAAGAAATTGCTTGTTTGAACAAGATGAAAATTCTTGTCTGCAGGTCACAATGCATTAAATACATTGTAAAAGTATTATTAATTTTTTTCTTTGTGTACAACTCTAGGCTCTGAAAAAGATGAAGAATGACTGGAAGAACATACATTTTAACTTTGTGCCTTATAAAGATACTAACATTAAGATCCTGGCTGCACCAGATGACATACAGGTATGAAACCAGCTTCCTACCTCACCTAAACCAGATTCTTACCTCAGCTAAACCAGCTTCAACCTTATCTAAACTTTATACCATAAAATCTCATGTTTTTACATTCCAGGGGAAGAGGTTCTTTTAAAGTCATTGTGGGAAAAGGAAAAAATCCTGATAACCAGCATTTTGTTCATTGCCCACAATGTTTTCTACTCCTCCAAAGACAAGTCCTCTCATTTGAATCACATCATATTTGCTGTATTCAAATGCTTTGGATATGGACTAGTCTCAAATGGAGATGCCTAAAACTTACATGTATATGACACAAAGGGGAAACATTTGTTGTGAGGGAAAATAACATTTACATATCAAAATATGTAATAAAAGGAGCAATTGTTTGTTGCAAGCAATAACTTCTTTTTCAAAATACTTTCAAAACCTTTATTTGGCTAGGAAATAAAAAGTTTATTGCATTCTGTTACTAATAATAGTAACATTTTCTACTGAAAATGGGATAATATCAGTGTCACGCGAGGGCAGATATGGTGGGGCAAGGGGCAGATATCTGATATCCTGCCCGTTGACAAGATATTTGTTCTAAATCTATAGCAACAGAACACTCACTCGTTAACTAACGTTCTCTGAATATGGATCCCGTTTGAAAAAAAAAATGGGTGAATCAGTCTGTTAAATGCTAGCAGACAAATCTTCAGAATTACAGTCAATGATTGAACCGCAAAACCAGTAAAGACACGATAAATAGAGGATATATTGTTGTCAGTTGAGCATGGGGAACTGAGCCCGATAAAGTTTTCCAATCCAAGGCACCAACCATCTATTCTATTTATCCAGTTTCTAATTTATAATCTGTATCATACTAAATTGAATATTTGGCTCTGAAAAACACAAATATTGACATCTTTTTAACGGTAAATAAAGATTGAGAACTGTTAATCCTTATATTATATATGCAGCTGCGTTAGTGATGATGAACGATGCATGATTATGTCATGAATGTGACGTTTACCCGCGGAATAAGATGTATCGAATGAAGACAACAATTTCTCTGTTTTAAGTGTTTAAACATGTTAGATAAAGGAAAAAACTTGAGCAAATGATCCAAGAATGTAATAAACAGGTTATTACACGGCTGATGAGGGCCGGAGAGTGATATCGGCCCACCACCTGGAAATCTGCCCTCGGGGCTAAAGCCTTTGGGGCAGATATCAAGGTGGCAGGCCAATATCACTCTCCCACCCTTATCAGCCGTGTAATAACCTTTATGTATTTTTATGGCAGTAGGTTGAAAGCAAAATTTGTATGTAAATATTATATTTTGATACGAATTATGAGAAGAGAACATTGCTGTAAATGTAGAAAGATCTTGTCTGCTTTGTCTAAGGTTGAAAAATTATCATTGAAAGCTGAATGTGACTGTTTTTAAGTGGAAGTGCATTGTGAATCAATCTTTTATTGAGATCTTAAATTCAAAGATTAACCCTTAAAATACCGAATAAACCCAAAAGATATTTTTTAATCTAGAAATAAGACCCAGATAATTACACTCTCAAGGTTGCTTTTGTTTAAAGTGTGTCAGCTAAGCAGACAGTGTAGATCAAAAATCAGGCTGCACATTTTGTGCAGCCTGATTTTTGATCTACACTGGCTGCAAAGGCAACTATAGCCGTGAAAGGCACTATAAAGATTAAAACACTTTCAAAATCTGTGAAAGTGATACCCAACAAAAAGTACTGGTTTCACAGCTGAATGCAAAACAGATAAAAAGGAATATTCCATGTAGATCTATTAGACTGTAAAACATACAATTAATATTCAGGGATGATAGATATTTAAATTCTAATGGGGAAAAAAATCTTATAGTGTAGATCCAAGATCAGCTGAATTTCATAGCATAAAGAGTGTTTTAGTTTGCCACAACATTTAAAGAGTTTAGTAGGATAAATCAACCCTTCTGTAAAACTATAACCTTTATGGGCATTAGCTCTGTTAGTGAATTTTTCAGAATTTTTGTCTGCATTTACCAACCATTCTAAATAAGACTCTTTGTCTTATTCTCAAGAACTTTCTAATCTTGAAGTAACGTAATTTCTGACTGGCTATAACAAATTGTCTTGCCAATCAGAAATTTGTGTATCTTTCTAAATCTAGAATAAGACTACGAATGCAATTTAGATTGGTCTTTAAATACGGGCCTTGGTTATTCTAGGTTCTACTTGATGACCATATTGTCAAAACAACAACAATGAAAGGATCTCCATTTATTGGACCTTTTGAGGAGGAAGTCAACGAGTGGGACTTGAAACTGGTAAGCTGATAAATATCTACACTTTTCTTTTACTACTATAGTTGCCTTTGTAGATTTAGGGCGTATTCCATTCACTTGTTCTGGCACGATGTTCTGTGTTCTGGAATGCTCTTCTGGAATGTGCAAATGGAATATTTCAGAATACATACACTGTTCTGGAATTATGTTCTGAATGGAGCATTTTCAGAACATTGTTCTAATCAATAACGAAATGAATGTACATTGCTATGATGGCTGTTGCAAGACCTACTGTCTTAGCTGTGCTAGTGGAGAATATGATTAGTTGCAAAGAGGGGGTAGAGATTGACACTGATGAGTCTACAATGCTCCTATTTATGGCGTTCATATTGTAAAAAAGACATGAAGAATTGTCTGTCTTTCAGCCATCTTGTATCACCTAGCAACCATTCAGCAGGTGCGCTGCACCTCGATTGAATTAGAACAGTCAGAACATGTTCTGAAGAACACAGAACAGTGTCCCGAAATACTCCATTCACCTAGAACATGTTCCAAGTGTTCGGAACAGCGAAAGGAATAAGTGCCCTAAGTGTAGATCAAGATTAGATTGCACAAAACTTACAGTCTAATTTTTTAATTACACTGCTTTGCTGAGACATTCTTGATTGAAGTCTTTTATAGATGAAATTAATGTGAATGGGGTGGTCTATTTGCTATTTGAAAACCATTAACATAGAATAATATGTTTTGTAAAGTCTTACATATAAGAACATTTATTCATTTGTGTTGAGATTTTATCGCACCTTTTGAATATTGAGCTTGGCATGGTTCTATGGAATATTTATAGAATATTTATATCACATTATGTTTCTGTTCTGTGAAAAAAAAAAAGTGAATGGAATCCTTCTTACTAACTACCATTTAAAGACAATCTTTCTCAACAAATATTCACTTGTGACTGCTTTATTCTTTTTTCATGACCTTCATGTATATCTTGAGAAATACTCCTTTTTCCAGCTGAAATTGTGATTGGTTGAAGGAAAATAACTTCAGTAAAAAAAAAGAAAAATGATTTCTTTGAAAATATGGAATTTTAAATCCCATTGATGGTTCTAGAGTAAGTTTCAATAAACACAATTTTTCACTCTGATTGCAGCATAGAATGAAAGACACAATGGACTCCTGGTTGAAGGTTCAAGCAGGTTGGTTATATCTGGAGCCTATATTTGGTTCCGAGGACATCCGGAGTCAGATACCTGTGGAGGGAGATATGTTTGTTGAAGTGGATGGCCATTGGTAAATCATCTTCTGTCATACTCTTTCTATGATTTGAGTGATTTTTTTGAAAGTCCTGAAATTATGTCAGCAAGCTTACAGGTCATATTAAAAAATACCAAGACAAATTAGCTCCTTCCTGGCCACTAGAACACTCATATGATTTCAAAGGCATTCCTAGACTATTTGTTGTGTATGGCTAGTTAGCAAAGCAACTTTAGTGGCAATGTAGACTAAATTATGCTACACATTCTGTAGTAATATTTGTAACTGTGTTTATCAATAGGAGAACAATAATGGAGAATGCTGTCAAGAACACAGAGGCTATGGTGGTTGTATCACAAGATCAAATGCTGGAAAAACTGCAACATTCAGAGGTAACCTCACAGAGCTAGAAAAGATGATACATCTTTAATCATGATGGGGGAACTCTATAGGACTTTTTGCACGGTGTTGACCAAAGATCAGTGTTACAGGACATCACCCCTTCCTTACTGCATAGCTTCTTCCGGTATAAAATCAATGCCTAACAACTGCGTTAGGGAGAATTCTCTTTAGCTCAGTGGTTACGGTGTTGGTCTTTTAAACCTCGAAAAACAAAGATTTTTTCCGCACGGGTTCGAATCCCGCCAGGTGTGGTTTGTATTTCAGCTAGGCATTTGCTGCAAACTTTCATGTTTGTAAGACGGGGGCTGTCCTGGATTGGCTATTGAGCCATTTGTCATCTGAAAAATAACTAATGCCTAGTAAGGCTTTCTGTTATCAAAATGATGACATTGAAGAGGGGGTGTGTTACAGGAAATCACTCCTTCCTTACTGTATAGCTTCATCCCATATAAAATTAATACCTAACAACTGCTTTTGGGAGAATTCTCTTTGGCTCAGTGGTTAAGGTGTTGGTCTTTTAAACCTCATTAAATGAGGATCTTTTTTACCATGGGTTCGAATCCCACCAGATGCAGTTTGTATTTCAGCTATGCATTTGTTGTAAACTTTCATGTTTGTAAGATCAGACTGCACTGAAACTTGTCAGATCTTGGATTGACACTGTCGAATATGTTGTCAGATACTCTAGTCACATGTGCCTGGAAAATTTCAGTGTTTGATTCTTTCCTATCCAGAGTAGACTGATACAATGACTTGAAATCCAATAGCAGTTATTTCATATAACAGACCACACTTTACCGATAAAGGAAACATTGAAAGAGAAATAGTGAGAAATTTCACATATATTCATTTACCAATCCCTCTATTCAATATTTATCCCAATTTTACACAAATGTTTTCCAAGTTTTCTCTTGCACACTTAATTTCTTTCCAGAGATTATGACTTGTTATCCTTTACCACACAATCTCAAATTTTAATGATACTTAGGAAGAAGCTTTAGAAAACATTATTGGAAAAGGAGAAAATGCTAGTAACCAGCATTTCTTCTTCTAAAATCATACTGTCTAGGAAAGAATTAATCTTTTTTTTTTTATTCACTAGTCCATGCTGGATGACATACAGAGGGGACTTAATGACTACCTAGAAAAGAAAAGGTTGTTCTTCCCAAGGTAGGTCTATTATTTTTGGCTAAATACCTTTTACCATCAGGAAATTTTAGTAAGCTGCAAATGATCTGCTTTACAGGCATGTAAATTTTTCTCCTTTCAGAGGAAAATCTTCCCTTTGAAGCTGAAACTGTAAATTCAAAACTATCTGAGCTGATCAAGACCTACTCAGAAATTACATGTACTTATTTACTGAAGCATTTGACAGTGAAAGTGGAGGGGTGGGTGGGAGGCATAGAGATCTGGCATTTTTCTCCCCTCTGATATTTCATCAATCACACCGTTTCATTTGTTAAAGTTTATTGAACCTTTGGGTACAAGGACAAATTTAACTGTTTCTGTGGACAATATAGATTCAGATCAGACTTTCCAATGTCAGACCTGCACAGTCAGACAATTTATTTTAGATTTTCTGACCAAAGAGCAAATAACTGCAGCTTGATCTTGGGTCTACAGTGTCTGATGTTCTGCTAGATACTTTTATTACTAAAACAAGGAGTGAAATTAAAATATCTGGATCTTTTTTACAATATTCAGGTTCTTTTTCCTGTCCAATGACGAGCTACTGGAAATCTTATCAGAAACCAAAGATCCACTCCGTGTACAACCTCATCTCAAGAAATGTTTCGAGGGTATTGCCCAGTTGTCTTTCACACCCGATAAAATTATCACAGCCATGGAATCTGCTGAAAAGGAAGTTGTTGATTTCCCACAAACCATTGTACCAGCAGACGCTAAAGGTTTAGTGGAACGCTGGCTTTTACAGGTGAACAAGTTTTGTATGCACTTATCAAAGTTTTGTTAATTTTGATGTTTTCTTGTAAATATTTCTCTTCTTTCAAATACTTTCATTTTTACCTCCAAAGTATGTCATTTATTTAACTAAAAAACGACATGGAGCTGTGCACTGTTGAAATTTTTTCATTTCTATATTTGATAAATTGTGATGATTTTTCTCCCGATAAGGACACTCTCTTTGATTTTGCAAACAAATATTTATGTTTATATATTCACTGTTATCTGCAGTATTTTGTTATGGACATTTTAACTCTGTAACAGACAATCCCATGTTTTCATGACCATGAGAAAGAAGCTTTTTTAAAGCATCGTAGATGATTATTTTGGTAATGGAGAAAATGCTGGTGATCATTTCATTTTCATTTCTATATTTGAAAAATTGTGATGATTTTTCTCCCGATAAGGACACTCTCTTTGATTTTGCAAACAATATTTATGTTTATATATTCACTGTTATCTGCAGTATTTTGTTATGGACATTTTAACTCTGTAACAGACAATCCCATGTTTTCATGACCATGAGAAAGAAGCTTTTTTAAAGCATCGTAGATGATTATTTTGGTAATGGAGAAAATGCTGGTGATCAGCACTTTCTGCATTGTTTTCTACCCACTCAGGGACAGACTCAATTTCACCCAAATTTCATTTTGTTGTCTGCAAATGCTTTTGTTTTGGACAAGTCTAAAATTTCATTGTCTGGTGAAGACAGATTTAAGCTTGTAGATTACAAGATATTGTATTTATTTCTTAAACAGGTTGAAGAGGTGATGAAACTGAGTCTGAAAGAAGTCAGTATAAAAGCTGTGGATGCTTACACAAAAATACCTCGTGGTGAGTGGGTGCTCCAGTGGCCTGGTCAGGTTGTCCTGGCAGCATCACAGATTCACTGGACAGCTGAGGTCACCCAGGTATGTTTTCAAAGATCTTGCATTAACCTTTTACAATACAATCAAGAGTTTAACCCTTTACCACACAATGACGCCTTTTAACACCCCTGAAGAAGAGGCCTTTTGAAAACATTGTGGGAAAAGGAGAAAATGCTGGTAACCAGCATTTTCTCCTTTTCCCACAAAGTTTTCTACCCTATCAAAGAAAAGTTGCGTCATTTGAGCCACTATGAAATTGTCTTCTGCAAATGCTTTCAATTTGGATAGGTCTTAAATTTTGCCGTGTGGTAAAGGGTTAAAGGACCCTGAGGAAAGAGCCTTTGAAAACACTATAGGAAAAGAAGAAAATGCTGAGAACTAGCAAACACAAGTCCAATCATTGTAGCCATATTTCTTTTTTTTGTTCGCAATGCTTTCAGTTGAGACACATTTTATTTTCTGGTAAAGAGGTAAGAAACCCAATCACAATTTTAGAAATGGTTTGTAGCTTTCTCTGACAGGGGTGTAGTTTGTATGGGTTAATGAAAATACTCTGAAACTTTAGGAACAGGTATAAATTGTTATCCCCCGCCGAAGGTTGAGGGATATAGTTTTAGCGTTGTCTGTCTGTCCATGTGTCTGTCTGGGACAATATCTCCAATACCATTGGACGGAATTTCGTGAAACTTTACACATGTGTACAATAATCTATTCCGCCGAGAGAGAGAGAGAGAGAGAGAGAGAGAGATATATATATACACACACACACACACACACACACACACACACACACACGATGCAAAATGGCAGACTGGGAGCGATTTTAAGTTACGTGGTCGCATAAATTTTTGAAAAGGTCTTTTTCGGAGGGGGATATCATTTCAACAAAATTGCTTGTTTATTTGTAATTTTTAATGAAATTTTGAATAATTATTCCAAAGATAGACCTTCTAGTTGGTATAAATGTCCAGTCCATGGAATTTTTGGGAGCTTGTAAAATTTTTAGAACATGGGCAGATACCATTTAGAGGAAAAGTGGTGTTGCACGTTTGTGCTCCCTCTGTGTTATCAAAATCATTCAAAAATGCAATATTCCTTTTTCTAGATTTGTTTTCATTCTTGACACTACGAATTCAATCAACAGGCTATAAAGACCAATTTTCTTGGACCCTATCTACAAAAGAGTAACAAGCAAATAGAAGAAATAGTAACCATGGTGAGGGGCTCACTATCCAAAATGGCAAGAATTACTCTTGGTGCTTTGATTGTGATTGATGTTCACGGTAGGTCAAAGCTTATATAACCCCTTACTTCATAAGGATATTAAAGAATTGCAGAGGGGCAGTATACTTGAATGAGTGGAACAAACTGAATGACAAATGAAACTTGTTACAAATTATGTCAAATTCAGAAAAGATTGTTGACAAAGCAAGGGGTTAAGATCAGTGCAATCCAGAAGAAAATGAGCCATCTGTTCCTTTTGTCGCAGTACATGTATTTTCTAAATTACCTTCATTTCAATTGAAATTGTACAATCTTTTCTGCAGAAGCTTTTCAATTCAAGGTGTTTAAACTATTAACGATTGGCAATATGTTGAAAATTGTCTTATTTTGCCTTTGACACTGACACATGTGCATATGAAAAAATCTGTGACCAAGTTGTAAATCACAATCTCATATTGAATTTTCTCTAGATCTACGTGCCTTTGTAAACTAGATAGATGGGTTAAATTCATCCAGTTATGACTAGGAAATTCATTAATGCTCTACAATAAACGGTGATCTTTCATGTGACATACTGTTGAGCAAATGTCATCACTATGTGTATAAATATTTTAATCCTGGCTATACCTATGCTGACCATTATATTTCTAGCCATATATTGTATTTGTTCTGTTTTAAGATGTGTCATTTTATTTCCTTACTTACAGCCAGAGATGTCATACAAAAGCTAGAGGATGTTGGGACAAAAAGTCCCACAGATTTCTCCTGGATATCGGAACTTAGATACTACAGGGAGGAGAGCAGTATTTTTGTGAGAATGATCACTACAACTGTTGCCTATGGCTATGAATATCTAGGCAACACTGGTCGTCTTGTGATAACTCCTTTAACAGATAGATGTTACAGAACCCTTATGGGGGCCCTACTGTTGAATCTAGGAGGGGCCCCTGAAGGGCCTGCAGGGACAGGAAAGACGGAAACTTCAAAAGATTTGGCCAAAGCTGTTGCTAAACAGGTAAAAATGTTGGAAAGTTTATTTTCTACCTTTGAAGACTTGTCAAAATATCTCAATCTTACTGTTACCTGTTCTCAATCATTTGGAATTGCTTTGACACATGGAAAAATTCTTTCAAGAAATTATAAAAAACGGAGAAGTTATTCAATTTTGGCTGTTTTCCAAGAAAAGGTTGAGGTATTGTCATAGCTCTATCTGTGTCTGCATCATCTACATCATCATGCAAATCTTTGACATTTTATAACATCTCTGTCATTACTGAACATATTTACGTCAAACTTGGACTGGTTGTTAACTGTAAAAAGGGGAACCCATACAACAGGGACAGGTAGCAATCAAAATATTTTTGACACAGTTATGCCCCTTTTTTGACTTGGCATATTCACTGAAAATAAATCTATTTCTAAAAGCAATTGCAGACAAGCATTGGCATCCGTATGCCATGCCCATGTTAATGCTTGAAGTTATATTTTTGGTGTGTATGATGTATTTGCAGACCAGTGACCGAGGGCCTGGATACAATACAAAGGTTTGAATATCTATATTGTGTTAATGGCTTGTGCAGGTTTTATCATCTTTTTGAAATATTAATGCATTTTTCAGTGTGTTGTGTTTAACTGTTCAGATGGACTAGACTACAAGGCAATGGGAAAATTTTTTAAAGGTCTAGCACAGTCAGGAGCTTGGGCTTGTTTTGATGAATTTAACAGGATTGAACTTGAGGTCAGTTTGAAAGTCATACATTGATGAGAGTCATGCTCTGTGAGAGGGGGGGTTAATGCATCTGCAAAAAAGCATCGACTGACGTTAGTCTGCACAGTTCCCGCAGACTGACCTGATCGAAACTTCTGGTTTTTGTTATTATTTCTGTGAGTCCAATGACCATTTTGCCTCAGGATTCATCCGTTCGTGTGACAAAATGGATTCTATGGATCCATGGCTATTATGATGACTTGCTTGGTATAATTCAATATGGAGATACATTAAACCCCCTTTTGCTAGTGCATGGCTCATATTATGTAGGGGCCATATTTACCATCCATTCCTTGTTTCTGAATTCCTAGACTAGCCATCTTATTGGCTGAGACTTTCCTTCATAACCGGTCAGACAGCCATTCTGAAATAATGGAGACTGATTTTTTTAATTTCTGAGGTATTTTTTGATATGTCTATATCAGATTGATGTTTTTAAATTCATCTAAAGATACAAACATAATGACAACATCTCCTTGCATCAGACCACATTTTGAAACTTTGTTGCAAGAGGAAGAATTGCTGATGGCACTGTCCTTTGTAAACACAAAAAAAGTTGTTATTCTTTTAGGACATGTGGCAGTGTTTGAAATGTTATAATATTTCAGTCACTTTAAATTTTATACACAAGTAAAGGCTTTTAGAAGTAAGATAACTATTAAAATGGTTAAAACTTTAAAGAAAACTGTAAACAAGGTTGTGAACTGACCACAATTCCCAGTAACAAGGCTCTGAAACTGATCACATGACCAGATGCCTCACTGACTCTTAATAACCCCAAATGGTATCTAGGATAAACAAAGACTATAATTCTCAATACAGGTATTGTCAGTGATAGCCCAGCAGGTACAGACAATCCAGAGGGCCATTGCAGAACAGCTAAAACTGTTTGTGTTTGAAGGCACAGAAATCTCACTGGATCCCACATGTACAATATTTATCACCATGAACCCTGGGTATGCAGGAAGGGCAGAGCTTCCAGATAATCTAAAGGTAGGTGGGATGAAATATTTCTACAACTTTTATTCATATCCATTTGATTTGCGTACTGTATACTTGTCTTATTTGATAGATGCAATCAAGAAAAATGATTCTGAAAGAAATAATTAATTGTTTGTTGAAATGGCTTACCTCTTTACCAAACAACAACATTTTAGACTTGTCTAACTTCAAAGTATTTGCAGATGTCTTATCATATATGGCTCAACTAACATAAGATGTCGATGAAAGGGTAAAAAACATTTTGGGAAATGGATAAAATGCTGGTTACATGCATTTTCTATGATTGTGACGCACAATGTTTCAATGCTGTCTTTTTTAGGGCTGTTAAAACTGGGGATTATGTGGTAAAGGGTTAACTCTGTACCAGATGACAAATTGTGGACTCATTCATGTTGATAGCATTTGCAGACCACAAATGAAAAGTACCTTAAATGATGAAACTTATCTGTGAAAGAGTAGAAAAAGTTGTGAGAAAGAGAAAAAATGCTGACTGTCTTTTCCTTTGCTCACATTGTTTTAAAAAGCCTTCTTCATCGATGTCAAAGGATCTATAACCCCTTTTGCACTTTTTCTTGCAGGTGCTTTTCAGAACGGTGGCTATGATGATACCCAATTACACAATGATTGCAGAGATCTCCCTTTACTCAATGGGTTTTGTCGAGGCAAGAAGTCTGTCCACAAAAATTACAGCCACATACAGGTTATGTTCAGAGCAGCTGTCTTCCCAACATCATTATGATTACGGTATGAGAGCTGTCAAATCTGTGCTTACTGCTGCTGGCAATCTGAAGATCAAATATCCAGAACAGAGAGAGGATGTGTTAGTCTTGAGGTCTATAAATGATGTCAATTTACCAAAGGTAGGCTCTGATAAACATTAGATTCATATTTCAGTATTTTATATTTTAGGCTAGCCTAACCCTTTACCACACAAGAAAATTTTCGACTCATCCATTTTGAAGGAATTCACAGACAACAATTCAAATGCTTTTCAAATGGTAGTATTTATCTTGAACAGGTAGAAAACATTGTGGAAAAAGAAAAAAAACTGTTAACCAGCATTTTCTACTATTCCCACAATGTTTTCAAAAGTTTTGTTCTCGTGATTGTGTGTTAGGGGTTTATCGTTTAACAAAGAAAAATTGTTGTCTGTTCAACATTGAAAGTAATCGCAGAAGATAAATTTGAAATTGTTAGTAATGTCCTGTAGCTGATAGAGTAGAAAATATTTTGGGAAAAGATGGTTTTCCAGTACAGTCAAACTTCGGTGGCTCGAATATGGGTAATTTCGAATACCAAAGAAAGCTTGAACAACGATGTCGGTCCCGGCAAAATCTCTATATAATTCATATTGTTCTACCTCGGAAAGCTCGCACAACCCTTAATTGGAACTTTAGAACACGTATCACGGTCCCGGCATTCATTTTCCTGTGTATTTTACCTCTCAGAAGTCGAACAAAAAGTTAGCCAACAATCAGTCGTTGGGTTTCACACCTTCATTGTTAATTGGATACGCAAGTAATCGTCTGTCAAATAATGGATAAGGTGCATGTTTTTAACACTTACTGTAAAATATACATGCACTTGCACAATGTGTCAATTATAAATTGTTTCGCCGTGATTGAATAATGGCTTTGTTATTAATTTTTTGTCTTTCGAGGTTGTTGACCTGAATTAAGTCATTTTTGTAATGCTATGGTTGCATGAAGAGTATTGCTTTTCAACACATTAGGTTTTATTAACCACAACTGTGATCTTAATCCGCACATGTAGCATTGATAGAAGTATAAGTAGAACATAAACAAGGTGATGTTTTGCTCTCAATATCTGCAAATGTTTCTTTTTTTTTCTGATAAAATGACTTTAGATATGTGCAAAGAAAATGACCACAGGAATCAGCCGTTTAACTGGTGAAAATAGCTTCCTTTTGGCCAAAATGAATACTCGCTAAAAAAAAGACATAATTGGGTGTATCAATTTCGGCCGAAAACTAGCTTTTTTTTCACCAATTAGACCGCCGATTCCTGTAAAAGGTATGTGGTGTGTTCTGTGTGATATTTCCAAATACAAAAGTTATAACGATGCAATAAGAATACGTGTAACTCGTTCACTGACCACTTCATATCTTGAAATATGGACACGTTGAACTACCGATATTTCGAACAAATTACCTAGTCCCAGGGGTGTTTGTGCTTCCGAAGTTTGACTGTACTTTTTCACAATGTTTTCAGAAGCTTTTTTCCTCAGGGTGGTTAAAAGTAGCAAATAAACAAAACTGATGGTAGAGAAAAGAAGGGTGAGGTACAAAATCACAAAAACTTTGATGACAGCCCCTTGGACGTCAGTAACAAATGCTTGCTTTGATTTCCAGCATTCTGCCATTTTTAGGTGTGATATTGCAACATGTAACTTATAACCTACTTTTTTGTCTTGCTTTAGACAGCTTTTGAAAAGAGTGGCAAAAGGATAAATTGTTCATAATAAATAGTCTTATTCTTTGGCAATACAGTTCCTCTAGTATTCATGTCCATATCTGTTATTCCCTTTAACTCTTTTTATATTTTAACTCTGTACCACACAACAATATTTTAGAGCTGTCCAAATCCAAAGCATTTGCAGATGACAAAGTAAATGTGGTTCAAATTGTAGGATTTGCCTTTTAACCCATTACCACACAATCCCTACTTTTGACAACCCTGAGAAAGAAGCCTTTGGAAAACATTGTGGGAAAAGGAGAAAATGCTGGTAACTAGCATTTTCTCCTTTTCCCACAATGTTTTCTACCCTTCACAAAACAAATTTCAAATTTTCAGTCACTTATATTTTGTCGTCTGCAAATGCTTTCGAATTGGACAGACCTAAAATTTTGTCGTTTGGTAATGAGTTAAAAGGTAAAAACTTTGTGGGAAAAGGGGAAAATGCTGGTTATCAGCATTTTCTCCTTTTCCCACAATGTTTTCAAAAGCCTTCCTTTTTTAGAGTCTCTAAAACCTGAGATTGTGTGGTAAAGAATTAAAAGGGTCTTTTCAAGGTCATCTGCAGGAAAACAGTTCCAGAAGGCAATGCATTAGGATTATCATATCTAATCTGATACATAGCTACATGTAGTAGCTATTCAATCTTTTTTTTATTTCAGTTTCTGTCCCATGATATTCCACTGTTTGAAGGGATTATATCAGATCTGTTTCCTGGGGTAGAACTCCCTAAACCAGACTATGATGCCCTGGAACAAGCTTTAATAAAAAGAATGACAAAGAGGAACCTACAACCAGTCTCATACTCAGTGGAAAAAATTGTTCAAGTAAGACCAATGATCTTATTGCCGCTAGTATTGTTTCTTGTCAACCTTTTAACCAGATGACAAAACTTCTAAGGTTTCTGTATTGTAAGCCTTCAAAGATGAAAATTTAAATGCAGCACAAATGATGGGATTTGCCTGTGAAATGGTAGAAAATATTGTGGGAAAAGGAGAAAATACTTATTACCAGAACTCGCTACTTATTCCAACTTTGTTTTAAAAAAAAATGTTTTTGTAAGGGTTGTGAAAACATGGGATTGTTTGGTAAAGAGTTAAAAGATATAGTCCTTTATATGAAGAACTGGAAAGATTTTGGTTATCTTGTTTACAAGTACCATACAGATTACCTTTTTTCTGTATAGCAGCACATGAATATTTCATACATTAAGGCAACTTGATTTGTTGCATCTTATCTTTTATTTCATTCATCGGCTTATTCTGTCAATCACTACACACTATTTAACTCTTTACCACACATCAAAATTCTGGACAGGTCCAAAATGAAAACATTTGCAGACAACAGATTAAAAGTGATGGATATGAGTCTGAAAGGGTAGAAAACATCGTGGAAAAAGGAGAAAATGTAACCAGCATTTTCCAACAATTTTTTTCAAAGTTTAATTTTTTGGGGTTGTTAAAACTTGGGATTGTGTGTTGTAAAAGGTTAAATATTTGAAAACAATTCAAAGACATAAAGTGAAATTAATTATTCATAACTCATTAAATCAAACTGATAATCCCAATTTAAAAAGACATTTTCAGGGTCATCTATTGCCAATTTGTTGGAGATATTGAAATGATATTTATGCACTAGTTCTAATTTGCATTCAATTATGTAGGTTGTACTGTGATAAATTTATTTCTGTATCACCATGACAATATGTGCTTCTTTTTGTTTCACAGATCTATGACATGATACTGGTCAGACATGGTCTAATGATAGTTGGTGATCCCCTGGCTGGGAAAACTTCCTCATTTAAAGTGTTATCTGAAGCACTAGGTGATCTACATGAACAGGGACTTATGGAGGAGTTTGGGGTAAATTTTACTAACATGTGTAGCATGTGCTTTATTCCTTGGTTTGTTACATTTGAAAATGAAACAACAAAACAACGCTTTTTTCTTTATACATGTTATTCATTGTGATAGAGGTATTATTTGTTAATTATTACAGTATAACCTGTCTATACTGACCCTCACTCGGACCGAGAAAAAAGGTCAGTTTGTATAGGGGATCGGACTATCAAGGGGTGAAGAATGGCTAAAGAAATTCCACTTACCGAACCTTGTTTCTCTGTGACCAGATAGACTAGTCCATGGTTTCATTCATTTAATCCTCGTGTATGTCAATTCACAATTTAAAACAACAGAAATCACATTAGTTTCAATAAAAATGAAATGTGCATGCCGATCTACACTGTATTTACAAAACTAGGAAATTTTAAAATACAGTATTATCATCGTAAAAAAGAACTGATTTTCATTTGTTTGCCCTCGGCTTTTTGTCTTAAAATTGTCTGTTCAGTCATTGTTTTGAGCTCCTCTACCCCTTGTAGATACCGATCGTCGTTCGTTAGGGCGAAATTCCGGATTTCCAAAAGCATATTATGCACTTGCTGATACGTGTAATCTGACCCCGGAAGTGGATTATTAGAACAAGGGTCGCTGTCAATATCAGTCTCATTTTCACTTTCGCTTTCGTCAGTACCATCTTGTTCTTTCTGCTTTAAATGTCTGTCAAACAACTGTCTCTCCCAATTGCGCTCGAAAGTCTCTTCCGTCGGTATTTTACTTTCGAGATCATCAATTTGTTGATTATCAGTCGGATTTGCCCCAAACCTTCTTATCATTTCAGCGAGCAGGATGTCGTCATCAAGGTCGTTTTCGTCGGGGCTGTCCACGGGGACCGAGAAAAGAAGGGGTCTATGTTCAAACTTTACCCTTATCAAGCCTCTACAACTAAGCGAATCACGCGTAACGGTATATTGATTTATAGACAGTTTGTGACAAACAATAAACCGTTTCACACATCGATGATTGATGACAGATATATGATCGGATTATCTAGGGGAATTTACGCAATAAATTTTGGTTGGGCCTTGCGATCGGGGTCGGTATTCAATGTAGACAGGGATCGGATTACCTGGGTATTAATATAATGAAATAAAAAAGGAACTTGTCGGGACCGCGAGCGCAGACCGGAATGGATAGGGGATCGGATTATCTGGGGGTCGGTTTGGACAGGTTTTACTGTATATCACAATTTTGCTGCAAAAGTAATAATGTCATTGGTAGTCCATTGCTTGTGCAAATTTGTGTCTTTTTTTATATAATGAGAGTATTTTGTCTGATTAGCCCTGAGTTTTAAATAATAAAGACCTGACACTTTTGAAGATATGAACTAACTGAATTGCACTAAATACTGACACTATGAAAGTGATTTTATTCTCCATATTACATCGAGTCAAAAGATTGAAGCTTCATTCCAGAGTGCATTTATCATGTCAGGAACAAATTAAAAAATCTGTTTTGATGTAAGATAAGGACACTTTTCATTTATGATTTTGGGAATTTCTTATATTAACTAATGGCACCCTGAAAGTATAAGTTTTGTGTTCAGACAGAGAAATAGTATTTTGTTATCAATTATGTCCTATAACATACAGGTTTGGTACAGTATAATCAACCCTAAAGCTGTAACTATGGGACAGTTATATGGAAGATTTGATCCAGTATCACATGAATGGACAGATGGTAAGATATCTGTTTATTTGTCCGGAATCTTCTATCAGATAATTAACTTATCATTGCATTGGCTCATTCTGAACCTATCAGAAAATAGAAAACGTGACAAAAAAGAGGAACATGGAAAGTCCTTTTCTTGAATGTTCTTGAATTTGAAAGGAAAGCATGATCAGGCTTTTGAAAACATTCATGAGTGAAAAAAAGTTAAATTTTCATAACTGTTTCTAATTGATTGTATACAAAGTCTTTTGCCTTAGATTTGTCAGAGATAAATTGTGCAAAACGGGGATATTTTCAAAATAAATACACTGAACAATAATTCTAAAATGAATTTGAAAGACCCGCCTATGTGCATTGTGATAGGACATTTTTTCAGTTTGAGACAATGTCCAAGACACCCTACCTTGGCAGAAAATTGCATAGTGATATACATTATTCCCTGAAAGAAATTTGCAACGGACAACTTGAAAACATGCTTGTAAAATATAGATAATCAATATAAACAAAGGCTTAATACATGTAAAAAAAATGTGGCAGAAATGAGGAGAGTTCTCAAGAACAAGATCTGCAGGTGGCAATGTGTTAATGTTCCTCTTTTTCATCCTTTTCATGGTACATGTATATGAATCTTAAAAGAATTTAAAATGGCTATGTGATATGAAGTTAATTATTCATGCTAATAGGTAAAATCTCGTTTCTTCATTTGATATCAAGATATCACTGATTTAATAATTCTGAATTTCCTTTCCAGGTGTTCTGGCCAATACATTTAGAGAGCATGCCTCTAGCACCACTCATCACAGGAAGTGGATTATTTTTGACGGACCTGTGGATGCTGTGTGGATAGAAAACATGAACACTGTGCTGGATGACAACAAGAAGGTCTGATTTGATAGTCTGATTTTAGAACATTCAACCTTTACCAACCCTTGTTTTAACACTTTACCAAACAACAAAATTTTGGGCTGGGCCTTTTTTAAACATTTAGAGGTTACACTACATGAATGGCTACAATAGTTGGATTTATCTCTGACAAGGTAGAAAGCATTGTGAGAAAAGGAGAAAATGCAGGTAACCAGCATTTTCTCCTTTTCCGACAATGTTTTAAAATGCTGTCAACAGGCCTTTTACTAGCTATTAGTCGCTTAGTCATAGCGTCTGTC
The DNA here is from genome assembly GCA_946811185.2 of Hippopus hippopus. NCBI lineage: Eukaryota > Metazoa > Mollusca > Bivalvia > Cardiida > Cardiidae > Hippopus > Hippopus hippopus. The sequence goes on along the minus strand of OX328102.1, from coordinate 6,250,781 downwards.
CACAATGTCTGCTCCGAGGAATTGTGAATATTGTCTACTTAACAAACACTGCTCTTCTCTATCGATCTGATTGACTTTAAGAGCGTATACTTAAAATGGCAGGCGATACACTGACAAAACAGAACTTGATCAAATGTCTAAAACTCTATAATCTGCAAAAGAATTTATTAATGTTTATTTTTTCTAAAACTGACGTTTAGCTATGCCTCATGAGTGGAGAGATAATACAGATGAGCAATAAACAAAACATGATTTTTGAGCCCCAGGATCTGGAGCAAGCCTCGCCGGCCACTGTCAGTAGGTAGGTAGTCTGTGTACTATTGTAGACTAGAGGTTGTGGGTTTGAGCAGTATACTTTCATTTAATTGATTATTGTATGGGCTATTTTAGATATTTCATAAACACTAAAAATAATTTACCCAAACAATGTGGCAAAGTCAGCAGTAGCTAGATGCCAGCATCCCTGTTTGGTGGTACAGCACTGTTTTCAACATTATTTTAGTCATATCACAGTGGACAGTACATCTATTCAGTTTTCTGCAGTTTCCTTTATCAACACTTTCCAATTACTCTTTTCAAGCCACTGGCTGCTTACCTACATGTTACAAGCTATAGGTAAATTTTGCCTGAAAAGTTAAACAGATATTACTACATATTTGTTATGTTGAAAGCATTGCATAAAGATAATGAAAAAGATAGAATTGACAGATACCAGGTTTGATAAAAATACTGACAAATACAATAATTGTATCTTACTATTTGCGAGTTAACCTGTTCCTCATGCACTTTTTAACTCTCTACCAAAGAATTAATTGTTTTGACAACCCGGAGGAAGAAGGCTTTTGAAAACACAGGGAAAGGGAGAAAATGTAGGTAACCAGCATTTTGTCCTTCTCCAACAATGATTTTTATGCTTTTAAGATGAAATCCCATTATGTTAGTGTTATCTAGCACTTTGTAAAAGTTTCAAATTACAACTGTCAGGTGTGGTATGATCTACATGGACCCTCTACAGCTAGGCTGGGAGCCTCTAGTGAAGTCCTGGATGGTTACGAGTGTACCAGAGAAATTTACAGCAGAGCAGAAAAATATGATTCAGGTAAAATTTTTATGCCCCCGCCATGAAACCCTGCCATGAAATGGCGGAAGGGCGTATAGAGTTACCTGTGTCCGTCTCTGTGTGTGTGTGTGTTTGTGTTAGTGCGTGTGTGTGTTAGTGTGTGTGTCCCATTCTTGTCCGGAGCATAACTTCTACATTTATCAATGGATTTCAAAAAAACTTCACACACTTGTTCTCCTTAACAAGTACTAGTGTCATGCGAAAAGTTTGTTTCAATACGCCCAAGGTCAAGGTCACAGTTGAAGGTCAAATGTTTAAATTGACCTTGTCCGGAGAATAACTTCTACATTTATCAATGGATTTCAAAAAAACTTCGCACACTTGTTCTCGTTAACAAGTACTAGTGTCATGCGAAAAGTTTGTTTCAATACACCCAAGGTCAAGGTCACAGTTGAAGGTCAAATGTTTAAATTGACCTTGTCCGGAGAATAACTTCTACATTTATCAATGGATTTCAAAAAAACTTCACACACTTGTTCTCCTAAACAAGTACTAGTGTCATGCGAAAAGTTTGTTTCGATATGCCCAAGGTCAAGGTCACAGTTGAAGGTCAAATGTTTAAATTGACCTTGTCCGGAGAATAACTTCTACATTTATCAATGGATTTCAAAAAAACTTCGCACACTTGTTCTCGTTAACAAGTACTAGTGTCATGCGAAAAGTTTGTTTCAATACATCCAAGGTCAAGGTCACAGTTGAAGGTCAAATGTTTAAATTGACCTTGTCCGGAGAATAACTTCTACATTTATCAATGGATTTCAAAAAAACTTCGCACACTTGTTCTCGTTAACAAGTACTAGTGTCATGCGAAAAGTTTGTTTCAATACACCCAAGGTCAAGGTCACAGTTGAAGGTCAAATGTTTAAATTGACCTTGTCCGGAGAATAACTTCTACATTTATCAATGGATTTCAAAAAAACTTCACACACTTGTTCTCCTAAACAAGTACTAGTGTCATGCGAAAAGTTTGTTTCGATATGCCCAAGGTCAAGGTCACAGTTGAAGGTCAAATGTTTAAATTGACCTTGTCCGGAGAATAACTTCTACATTTATCAATGGATTTCAAAAAAACTTCACACACTTGTTCTCCTAAACAAGTACTAGTGTCATGCGAAAAGTTTGTTTCGATATGCCCAAGGTCAAGGTCACAGTTGAAGGTCAAATGTTTAAATTGACCTTGTCCGGAGAATAACTTCTACATTTATCAATGGATTTCAAAAAAACTTCGCACACTTGTTCTCCTAAACAAGTACTAGTGTCATGTGAAAAGTTTGTTTCGATATGCCCAAGGTCAAGGTCACAGTTGAAGGTCAAATGTTTAAATTGACCTTGTCCGGAGCATAACTTCTACATTTATCAATGGATTTCAAAAAAACTTCGCACACTTGTTCTCCTTAACAAGTACTAGTGTCATGCGAAAAGTTTGTTTCGATACACCCAAGGTCAAGGTCACAGTTGAAGGTCAAATGTTTAAATTTACTGTTCAACCCAGTTTTATATCCTGCTCAGCAGAATTGTGATATGAAGATACAGTTTTGGTCTTTAAAAAGACTCATTCAAAGAACTATGCAAGAGAATATTGAGGCTGCAACCTACCCTTCAACTATAGTCCAGTGTGATAATATTCGATCCAATTTGTTCCTGTCTTATAGAGGAAGTCCAACAAAGTAATTATTATTGCTATATTTCTCACTCTCATTCCTCAAGTTAAGATCTTCATAATCCTGAGTATGAGTAACCCTCAGTTGAAGGATTAAGGAAAACGCTGAATAAAAAGAAGTTAATGCTCAAAACCAGCATTTTCTTCTTTTTCTCACAAAGTTTTCTACCATATGCAATACAAACCATATAATTTATTGTCTACATATTGCTTTCAACTTGGACCAGTCCTCAGTTTTGTTATCAGGTATAAATAATCTTTTATCTGCTTGGCTATATATATAACAAACCTTCTTAACCCTGTCTAAGCTGTTATCCAAAACAACAATTTTCTGTAATACCTGCTGATTCTCTCATATGACATATCTGTGACCAATACCATTTAGCGGGGGCATCCGTGTCTCTGACACACCTATTTCTAGTTTCTTTATCTAAAGTAAATGAAAAGTGTCAAAGGAAAATATTCCTTGCCTCTTAACAGACAAATGATGAGCCAGAAAACACAATAGTGAATTTGTGGAATACTTGTCCAAGAAAGAATTGTACAAGTGAATGTCCGAATGATTCTGGCTATTTTTCATTGAATACCTAAATGAACCCATGATTCGTTACCTTCTTAAAGTTGCAGCAGATGATTTTGATAAACATTTATGTTAAATAAGAGTATTGAACTTGACTTAAGATCTAACCTTTCACTACAAAATCCTGAGGACCCCAAGGAAAATGACTTTTGAAAACATTGTGGGAAAAGGAGAAAATGCTGGTAAGTAGCATTTTTTTCCTTTTCTCAGAATGTTTTCTACCCTTTCAAAGACAGATTTCATAATTTCTGCAACATTTGATTTGTTGTCTGCAATTGCTTTCAATTTGGACTGGTCGAAAACTTTGTTGTTTGGGAAAGAGTTAACCCTTCACAAGAAAATCACATGTTTTGTCAATACTGAGGAAGAGGGCTCATGAAAACATTGTAGATAAAGGTAACAGTGTTGATAACCAGGATTTTCTACTTCTTCACAATGCTTTAGAACTTTCACAAGGCCACATTTAATTTGCAATCTGCAAATGCTTTCAATATTGACATGTGTAAAATTTTAGTATCAGGTCAAGAATTAACCCTTTATCACAAAGTCTCATGTTTTAATGACCTTGAGGAAGAAGCCTTTTGAAAACATTGTGAGAAAAGGAAAAAATGCTGGTAACCAGCATTTTTTTCCTTTCCCATGATTTTTTCTACTCTTTAAAACAAAACTTTCAGGTTTTGAGTAACTTTTGATTTGTCAGTTGCAAATGCTTTCAATTTCAGCAAGTCTAAAACTTGTCATTTGGTAAAATTTTAAGAGACATCATTTCTCCTTTCTGTTACTTGTACTTATAATATATCTTGACTCTTAGAACATGGACTAAACCTAAAAGATACTTTCGGTCTAGAAAGAAGACCAAAATATTCACAATTCCAAGGTTGCCTCTCTCCAGAATGTCCCAGCAAAGCAAACAGTGTAGATCAAAGATAAGACTGCATGTTTTGTGCAGTCAGGGCCTATATTCATCAATCATTCTTAAGAGCATTCTTAGTCTAATTCTCAAGACTTTTCTAAATTTGAAAGTTACACAACTTCTGATTGGTTTTAACCAAATGGTTTAGCCAATCAAAAGTTGTGTTACTTTCTAAATCTAGAGTTAGATTTAAAATGAATGTAAGAATGGTTGATGAATACGGACCCTTATCTTGATCTACAAAAGCCTCAAAGGGAAGTTGTGAAATGTGCTTTAATGGTTAAAATTATCTGTTGTTTGATGAACTAGTGAGCTTCTTTATGTATGCAGATGCTGTTTGAGTGGTTGCTGCCACCGTGTTTGAACTATGTGACAAAACACTGTAAACATGTGCAGGCCTGTCACCCGCTACATCTAACTGTCAGTATGTTGACTCTGTATGCCTGTATGATGGAAGATATAAAGTTAGTATATCATTGGATTATTTGCTGATTTTTCATACTGATTCGAAGAAAACAACAAGTTATTGTCATAGCCCTGGCGTCTTCGTCTTTGTCTGCGTTGTCCTGGTGCGAAAACTTTGACATTTTGTAATGTCTTTGTTACTACTAAAGATATTTACTTCAAACTTGGACAAGTTGTTCACTATTAAAAGGGGAGCCTTTATGTCAAGGGCAGGTAACATTTAAGGTATTTTGACACAATTATTCCCCTTTTTCAACTTGGAATTTTCACTCGAACTTAAGCAATTGCAATTAAGCGTTGGCACCTGCGTGTGGTGCTGTTGTTAATAACTTCTGCATACATCTAGGTTCCTGAAGGTAATGTCAAACTCTATTATAGAAAACATAAGGAGTGAAACCTATACCACACAATCCCTTATTTTAACAACTCTAGTAAAAGCTTTTGAAAACATTGTGGGGAAAAGAGAAAACGCTGGTAACCAGCATTTTCTCCATTTCCTACACTGTTTTCTAACCTTTCACAGACAAATCTCGTCATTTGAGTCACAATTTATTTGTTGTCTGCAGATTCTTTCATTTTGGAACAGTCCAAAATTTTGTTGTTTGATAAAGGGTTAAAATGCTATTCCAGGAATACATGTTATTATTCAGAAAGTTCCAGAGTGAAAAAAACAGGACACATAGTAAATAACCCAGTAATAATGGTAAATTTACCTATAGCTATGAATGATGTATGTGTATGTAACATTGATTTCAGAAAAATTGGTGAAGATGATGAAGACGAGGACATATTTGAAGAGATTGATGTGGAAGGTGGAGAGCAGAAAGAACCAGAACCAGTCAGTCTGACAGACCAGAAAATCATTGAAGAGAGAACGAACATGTTGTTTTGTTATTTTCTGTTTTCTCTGGTCTGGTCAGTTGGGGCTACTTTGGATGATAACTCGCGGATAAAGTTTGATGAGTTTTTCCGCTCCCTCTGTGACATGGAGGGAGCAAAGGACAAACATCCCAAGTAAGTTGTTCCAGAGTTAGAGTTAGGGAGTACTGAAGTATAAAATTCAAAAAGCAACAAAAGTATATAAAATGGGGCCATATTCTTTGAAAAGCGAGTTTATTGCATCTCTGTGATGCATCGTACCAAGCAAGTCATTATGTGATTATGAATCCATAAAATCCTCTTTGTCTACCAACCAACTGAATCTGGAGGTAGACTGGTTCCTCGACATGCAGAAAATTGAGCGATTATAAAAAGTTTCAATCCATGTCAGCCTGAACAGACTGAGCAGGCTGATTTGGGTCAATACTTTTTGCAGATGCGATAAATCTCTTTTTCACAGAGTGTGGCTCAATCATTTTTTTTTTTAACCAACGTCTTAATTATGAGGAGTTCATGGGAATTGCCTCATTATGATAAACTAAATATTAGAATATACACCAACTAAGGGATCTATAGTGTGCTTTGTTCTTTGCAGTTTGTCCAGTGATGTAAATGTATCTATGACAATGTGTTATCTTCATTTAATGAAAAAAAAATGGATTCTGTGATTGGAGCATCTTGTTTAGGTCACATTAGTTAAGAAGCAAAATTTCTTTTCTCAAATATCTTGATAGTGATTAACAGATGGAATTGAGAGAAATTGAATGTAATGGAAAGCCTGAATGTATCCTCCTTTTTATGCACAGAAAGCTACAGTATCAGGGTTAGACTACAGACTATAGAGGATTCTTCAATAATAAGATAAACTTTTGTATTGGGTTTTGAAAGTCATTTGACAGACAGTTGTGTCATTTTACAAAGTATATTTTAAACTATTAACACACAGAGCAACTTTTAGCATGCCAGTGTTAGTGAGCTTTTGAAAACGTCGAGGGAAACTTTTTATATCATTCAATAGAGATATTGAAATGCAATTGAAAACATTGAAAGAAAAGGAGCATTTGCTTGTCACAATCCATTTCCTTGCAATGTTTTACATGACCTGTACATAGGTCACTGAAAAAAAACACATATATATGGTCTTTTTGAGATGGCCTAGGACTTTTCTAACAACTTTCCACATATTTAGGGATGCAGATGAGGATAAGCCCCTCAGGTAAGTCCAGGCTATGCTGGAAATAATCCCAGAGTTTTTATTCTACCAGAGAGAGAGATGTTTAATACACCAATTGTTTAACATTTAAATTTTCTGTACAGACATGCAGGTTTCTATATAAAGAAATAGTTTCCAGTTTTTGGATCTTCCTGAAGTTGGTCTTTATAATTGTTCAGTTTGAAACACATATTCAGCAGATTTAAGATATCTCATAATTATAAAGTTTGCAAAATGCAGCTGCCTTCAAGGAAAATTGAGCCAGGATTTAGTCTAATGTATAACTTTAGCTGAGCAGCTTTGTAGCGTGAAAGATGAATCAAGCATTTTTCTCAGGTAATAATTGAACCAAACAACGTTTAGGAATGAAAGTTGAACCAAGCAGCTGTCTCATGTAAAGATTGAAATGAACGACATAAAACTTGAGCCATGCAGCTATCTCACATAAAACTTGAGCCATGCAGCTATCTCACATAAAACCTTAACCATGCTGCTATCTCACATAAAACTTGAGCCATGCAGCTATCTCACATAAAACCTTAACCATGCAGCTATCTCACATAAAACCTTAACCATGCTGCTATCTCGCATAAAACTTGAGCCATGCAGCTATCTCACATAAAACTTGAACCATGCAGATTTCTGATGTTAAATCTACGCCATGCAGATATCTCACATTAAACTTGAACCAAGACATTATATCACATTAAAATTAAGCCATGCAGTTGTATTATATAACACTTAGTACAAGTAACTATGTCACATAACACTTGACCTAAGCAGCAGCTATCTGACACAAAACTTGCACCAAACAGATATTTCACATGTATTATACAGCTATCTTACATAAAACTTGAGCCAAAAAGTCATCTCACATAAAACTGAAGCTAAGCAGCTGTCTCACATGGAACTTAAAAAAACCAAGTAGCTGTCCCACTTAAAACTTAAACATAGTAGATATTTCATATGAAACTTGTACCATAAACTGTCACACATAAAACTTAAATTGAGCAGCTATCTCAAACAAAACTTGTACCATACAGCTGTCTCACATAAAACTTGAACCAAGCAGTTTTCTCATGTCAAGCCTGTACCATACAGCTATCTCCCATAAAACTTGTATCAAACAGCTATCTCATATAAAACTTGAACCAAGCAGCTATCTCACATAATAGTTAAACCAAGCAGCAATCTAACATAAAACTTGAACCAAGCATTCATCTCGCATAAAACTTAAGCAAAGCAGCTATCTCACATCAGCAGTATATTTATGAAAATTTCTACTGCTTTCTCCTATAAAACTTAAAATAAGCAGCTATCTAACATAAAACCAGTAATATACAGCTACTTACATAAAACTTGAACCAAGCAGCTATCTCACATGAAACTTGAACCAAGCAGCTATCTTACATACTGTAAAGCTATCTCATATAGAATTTGAACCAAGCGTTTATCATACATAAAACTAAAGTCAAGCAGCTAAAGGGTCAAGAGTAAGAAGTTTTGTCAGAATTATTAAGAACTTTCTTGAAAACCACATTATAAATATTTTTTAGTCATTACTTATTTTAAGTGATTTTTTTTTTTTTTCAAAATCAGCATCAGAGCAGTTTTAACAAAAAAAAGAGTCATTGTACTTTGCAATTTCTCCATTTTTCTTATTGTTTTAACATATTTTTATCTTCTAGAAATCTTTTCAAAGTTGTCTGCTGCAAACTTGTTTTAAGGGGTAATGATTTCACTGGAAAATTTAAAGAACCTGCATGTCTGTACAAAAGAAGCCCAATTTCTAATAATGAACTATCACCTTTCCTAGTCACATTTACCTGCAGCAGATAATACTGGGAGGTTTCCCCATTTGGTACAGTAACATACCAATGTGCTTATTTACCATAATTTCCATCATTTCTATAATTTTGTTTGTTTCTGATATTTTTGAGAAACTGAAAAATCTAATCTAAAGCTTATATTTAAGTCTTCCACTGCCCATGGTGATTTTTACTCTTTTTCCAAACAACAAACATTTAGACTCCTTGAAAATGAATGCATTTCCAGATGACAAATAAAAAGAGGATAAGATTACTGTATTGTCCATAAAGGGCTAGAAAACATTTTGAGAAAAGGAGAAAATGCTGGTTACCCTTACTCCTTTTCCCATAATGTCTCCAAGAGCCATCTTCTGTAGAGTTGTAGGCAGCTCGGGTAGCTCAGTGGCTAGTGTATCGGACTCGTGACCTGGTGGTTGTTAGTTTGATACCTGGTTGAGGCAAACTTTCTTTCCAGAGATTTTTTGCCTTTCACCTCTGATGCATGTGAGAAAAGTAGTCAGTGACTTGGACAGAAAGTTGTGTCAGTACTGGTGTGAGAAAGCCAGGAAACACATGCATAGGTGCACTGACAGCAGTGATACGACCTTAGCTGTTCAAACAGTGTTAAAACTCAAATTAATCAATTTTTATAGTTGTTAAAACATGGGATTGTTTGATAAAAGGTTAAGAAACTTCTAGTCCTTGAAAAAAGTTGAAATTATCCTATTTGGCAGTGAAAGAACTAGCCTATACCAAAGGACAAAATTTAGACATGTGCCAATCAAAAACAATGACAGACAAACAGTTATGTGTGGCACAACTGATGAGAACTGTTTATGAAAAGGTAGAAAACATTGTGGGAAGCAGAGAAAATGCTGATAACCAGCATTTTCTCCTTTTCCCACAATGTTTTCTAAGGCCTTCTTCCTAAGGGTTGTTAAAACATGGAATCCTTTGGTAAAGGGATAAAGAGTTGCAAAGAGCCTTAACAGAGCTTTGTTAGGAGAGATAGTGCTTTGACTCTTTACGAAACAAGAAAAGTTTAGGTTTGTTGGCATTCAGAGGATCTGCAAAACAACGAATTAGATGGATTTTTCCAAGTGATTGAATCCATCTCTGAAATGGTAGAGAACATTGTGGAAAAAGTAGAAAATACTGCTTACCAGCATTTATCCTTTTCCCTCAGTGTTTTCCATGGACATTCTTTCTCAAAGTCATAAACTCTTGCAAAGGGTCAATCAGAGATAGTTTGTAAACAGTTAAGTCATAACATAACTGCACATTTAATTCTTTACCAGAGGACAAAGATTTAGTTTTAGAAAGGCATAAATTTTGCAGACAGCAAGTTGTATACATTGTTAAAATGATCAAATTTGTGTTTGAAAGGGTGGAATTTGTTGCTGGAAACCGCAAAAATGCTGGTTACCAGCATTTTATCTTTTTCCAATAATATTTTCAAAGGCCTTTCTTAATGCAGTTTGCACAGGATTGTTTGCTACAGGACATATTGAGAAAGTTTGTCAAAATTAAGTCATGTCAGAACTGCACATGTAATGGAATACCACATACATGTAGATATTTACAGCAATTTATTTTTCCAACATGATGACTTAGTCCTGTATTGCTGTTTCTTGTGAAAATTATAACACCCCCTGAAACAAATGTTGTTTTTTTTAGCTCACCTGAGCACAGTGTGCTCAAGGTGAGCTATTGTGATTGCCCTATGTCCAGCGTCCATCGTCTGTCAACAACTTCTTTAAACATCTTCTCCTAAACCACTGGGCCAATCTTGATGAAACTTGGCAGGGATGTTCCTTGGGTGAAGCTCTACCAAAGTTGTTCAAGAGATTGAATTCCACCCATAACTCTGGTTGCCATGGCAACAGAAAGGAAAAAAATAGCAAAATCTTTGAAAATCTTCTCCTCTGAAACTAGAAGGCGTAGAGCTTTGATATTTATTATGTAGCATCTTCTAGCGGACCTCTATCAAGTTTGTTCATATGATGCCCCTGGGGTCAAAACTGGCCCCACCCCGGGGGTCACAAGTTCGAACATAGGAACAAAGAAGGAAAACTTTAAAATTCTTCTTCTCTGAAACTGGAAGGCTTTGATATTTGGTATGTAGTATGTCCTAGTGGACCTCTACCAAGTTTGTTCTAATAAACCAGCTGGGGTCAAAACTGGCCCCACCCTGGGGGTCACAAGTTCGAACATAGGAGCAAAGAAGGAAACTTTAAAATTCTTCTTGTCTGAAAATGGAAGGCGTAGACCTTTGATATTCGGTATGTAGTATCTCTACATGGACCTCTACCAAGTTTGTTCATATGATGCCCCTGGGGTCAAAACTAGCCCCACCCTGGGGGTCAAAAGTTCGAACATAGGAACAAAGATGGAAAACTTTAAAATTATTCTTCTCTGAAAATGGAAGGCGTAGAGCTTTGATATTTGGGATGTAGTATCTCCACATAGACCTCTGCCAAGTTTGTTCGTATGACGCCCCTGGGGTCAAAACTAGCCCCACCCCGGGGGTCACAAGTTCGAACATAGGAACAAAGACGGAAAACTTTAAAATTCTTCTTCTCTGAAACTGGAAGGTGTAGAGCTTTGATATTTGGTATGTAGCATCTCTTAGTGGACCTCTACCAAGTTTGTTCATACGATGCCCCTGGGGTCAAAATTGGTTCCGCCCTGGGGGTCACAAGATTGAACATGGGAACAAAGAAGGAAAACTTTAAAATTCTTCTTCTCTAAAACTGGAAGGCGTAGAGCTTTGATATTTGGTATGTAGTATCTCTTAGTGGACCTCTACCAAGTTTGTTCATATGATGCCCCTGGGGTCAAAACTGGCCTAGTCCTTGGGGTCACAAGTTCTAACATAGGAACAAAGAAGGAAAACTTTAAAATTCTTCTTTTCTAAAACTGGAAGGCACAGAGCTTTGTTATTTGGTATGTAGTGAACCTGTTCTAAGTTTGTTAGCCCACCTGAGCACAACGTGTTCAGTCAGTTTGAAATTTGGTCACCTGGGGTCATAAACTAGGTCACTAGGTCAAATTAAAGTTATACCTTGTGGGCACTCTAGAGGCCACATTTATTGCTCAAATGACCTGAAATTTGGTCAGAATATTTGTCTTGATAAAATCTCAGATGAGTTCAGATTTGGGTCACCTGGGATCATAAACTAGGTCACTAGGTCAAGGTAATACCTTGTGGGCACTATAGAGGCCACATTTTTTGCTCAATTGACTTGAAAATTGGTCAGAATGTTTGTCTTGATAAAATCTCTCATGAGTCTGAATTTGGGTCATGTGGTGTCTTAAATTTGGTCACTAGGTCAAATTAAAGAAATACCTTGTGGGCACTCTAGAGGCCACATTTATTGTTCAGTTGATTTGAAAATTGGTTAAAATGTTTGTCTTGATGAAATCTAGGATGAGTTCAAACTTGGGTCACCTGGGGTCATAATCTAGGTCACTAGGTCAAGTTAAAGAAATACCTTAAGGGTACTCTAGAGGCTACATTTCTTGCTCAATTGACTTGAAAATTGGTCAGAATGTTTGTCTTGATGAAATATCAGATGAGTTTGAAATTGGGTAACCTTGGGTCATAAACTAGGTCACTAGGTCAAATTAAAGAAATACCTTGTGGGCACTCTAGAGGCCACATTTTTTGCTCAGTTGACTTGAATATTGGTCAGAATGTTTGTCTTGATAAAATCTCGTATGAAGTTGAATTTGGGTCATGTGGGGTCTTAAACTAGGTCATTAGTTCAAATTAAAGAAACACCTTGTGGGCACTCTAGAGGCCACATTTATTGCACAATTGACTTGAAAATTGGTCAGAATGTTTGTCTTGATAAAATCTCTCATGAGTCTGAATTTGGGTCATGTGGTGTCTTAAATTTGGTCACTAGGTCAAATTAAAGAAATACCTTTAGGGCACTCTAGAGGCCACATTTATTGTTCAGTTGATTTGAAAATTGGTTAAAATGTTTGTCTTGATGAAATCTAGGATGAGTTCAAACTTGGGTCACCTGGGGTCATAATCTAGGTCACTAGGTCAAGTTAAAGAAATACCTTAAGGGTACTCTAGAGGCTACATTTCTTGCTCAATTGACTTGAAAATTGGTCAGAATGTTTGTCTTGATGAAATATCAGATGAGTTTGAAATTGAGTAACCTTGGGTCATAAACTAGGTCACTAGGTCAAATTAAAGAAATACCTTGTGGGCACTCTAGAGGCCACATTTTTTGCTCAGTTGACTTGAATATTGGTCAGAATGTTTGTCTTGATAAAATCTCGTATGAGTTTGAATTTGGGTCATGTGGGGACTTAAACTAGGTCATTAGTTCAAATTAAAGAAACACCTTGTGGGCACTCTAGAGGCCACATTTATTGTTCAATTGATTTGAAAATTGGTAAAAATGTTTGTCTTGATGAAATCTAGGATGAGTATAAAATTGGGTCACCTGGGGTCATAATCTAGGTCACAAGGTCAAATTAAAGAAATACCTTTAGGGCACTCTAGAGGCCACATTTATTGCTCAATTGACTTGAAAATTGGTCAGAATGTTTGTCTTGTTAAAATATCGGAGGAGTTCGAAATTGGGTAACCTTGGGTCATAAACTAGGTCACTTGGTCAAATTAAAGAAATACCTTGTGGGCATTCTAGAGGCCACATTTATTGTTCAATTGACTTGAAAATTGGTCAGAATGTTTGTCTTGATAAGATCTCACATGAGTCTGAATTTGGGTCATGTGGTTTCTTAAATTAGGTCACTAGGTCAAATTAAAGAAATACCTTTTGGGTACTCTAGAGGCCACATTTATTGTTCAATTGATTTGAAAATTGGTTAAAATGTTTGTCTTGATAAAGTCTAGGATGAGTTCAAAATTGGGTCACCTTGGATCATAATCTAGGTCACTAGGTCAAATTAAAGAAATACCTTTAGGGCACTCTAGAGGCCACATATCTTGCTCAATTGACTTGAAAATTAGTCAGAATGTTTGTCTTGATAAAATATCAGATGAGTTTGAAATTAGGTCACCTGGGGTCATAAACTAGGTCACTATGTCAAATTAAAGAAATACTTATTGGGCACCCTAGAGGCCACATTTATTGCTCAAATGACTTGAGAATTATTCAGAAATTTGTCTTGATAAACTTTCAGATAAGTTCTAAGTTGGGTCAACTGGGGTCATAAACTAGGTCAAATTAAAGAAATACCTTTAGGGCACTCTAGAGGCCACATTTTGTGCTCAATTGGCTTGAAAATTGGACAGAATGTTTGTCTTGATGAAATCCTGGATGAGTCTGAATTTGGGTCAACTGGGATAATAAACTAGGTCACTAGGTCAAATTAAAGAAATACCTATTGAGCACTCTAGAGGCCACATTTATTGCTCAAATCACTTGAAAATTGTTCAGAATGTTTTGATAAATTTTCAGACGAGTTTTAAATTGGGTCATGTAGAGTCATTAACTAGGTCACTCGGTCAAATTAAAGAAATACCTTGTAGGCACTCTAGAGGCCACATTTATTGTTCAGTTGATTTGAAAATTGGTTAAAATGTTTGTCTTGATGAAATTTAGGATTAGTTCAAAATTGGGTCACGTGGGGGTCATAATCTAGGTCACTAGGTCAAATTAAAGAAATACTTTTAGGGCACTCTAGAGGTCACATTTCTTGCTCAATTGACTTGAAAATTGGTCAGAATGTTTGTCTTGATGAAATATTGGATGAGTATGAAATTGGGTCACCTGGGGTCATAAACTAGGTCACTAGGTCAAATTAAAGAAGTACCTTGTGGGCACTCTAGAGGCCACATTTATTGCTCAGTTAACTTGAAAACTGTTCAGAATGTTTGTCTTGATAAATTTTTTGATGAGTTCTAAATTGGGTCATGTGGGGTCATAAATTAGATCCTTAGGTCAACTTACGGAAATTCCTTTTGGACGCTCTAGAGGCCGCATTTTAAGCTCAATTGACCTGATAATTGGTCAGAAATTAAATTATGCACATGGAGTGAAATTTGCCTATTGACTCAGGTGAGCGATCCAGGGCCATCATGGCCCACTTGTTTTAATACTGGGATCAGCATGTCTGTCCATTTGTAGAAATTCACATGTAGGGGTATTTTTTAACTATATTCTGGCAAAAGGGGTTTAATGCAACTCTGTGATGCTTTATAACAAGCAAGTCATCATATAATAATGGATCCATAGAATCCACTTTGTATAACAACCATCTGAATAATGTGGTAGATTGCACAGGCTGACATGGGTCAGAACTTTTTTCAGATACATTACACACTCTATTTACAGAGTATTGCACATATACATATCATCCTTAACTCTTTTCCAAACAACAAAATTTTAGACCTGTCAAAATTGAAAGCTTTTGCAGACAACAAAATAAATGTGACTTAAAAATTAGAATTCATATTTGAAGGTAGGAAAACATTGTGAGAAAAGATGAAAATGATGGTTACCAGCAGTTTCTCCTTTTCCCACAATTTTTTTTCGAAAGGCTTTATCCGTAGGGTCGTTCAAAGTCAGGATTGTGCAGTAAAGTGTTAAAAATACTGAAGTCTGAGTGATTTTTGGGACAATCTGTATACAATGACAGACTCATTCTAATATCCTTGTGCTGATTGTGACTGAATTACCAGCGTTTACTTTATACTTGTGGCCAAGCCCAGATAGCTTAGTTGGTAGCATACAGGGCTTGAGAACAGAAGGTCATTGCTTTGATCCCCGGCTTGACCAATTTCTTTCCGAGGATTGATGATAGTCACTGCAACAGGATTCATTCCTCTCTCACTGATGACCATTGTTTCAATGATGGTTATGTGGGAAAGCAGCCAGTAGCTTGGAAAGAATAATTTTGAGAAGTACTGGTAAAAGAAACTCCAAGAAAGCATGGATAGGTGCACTGGTGGCTGCGATATAACTGAAATAATGTCCAAAACAGTGTTAAGCACCATACAATCAATCAATCAAACAATCATTTATACTTATGTTTTGTATGGTCATGTTCAGCCCATGTGACCATTAAAAAAACACAGCTGGATATTTTCAGTCAGAAAGCTTATTTTCTTTTGTACAGTATATTTGACAATGTTGATTTGAGATCAGACAGCAAATTTTGTGCATTCTGATCTTGGTATATATTGCATCTTGGTTCTACATAGAATACTAAGAGTAAATTCTTTATCGTATGCTTTACCAACCCTTAGAAAGAAGGCTCCTGAAAAAAAAGTGGGAAAAGAAGAAAATGCTGGTAACCAACATTTTCTCCTTTTCCCATAATGTTCTCTACCCTTTCTAATATGTCATCATTTAAGTAACCAGCATTTTCTCATTTTCCCAAAATGTTTTCCAAAGGCTTCTTCTTCAGAGTTGTTAGAACTTTGGCTGATTATCCAGAATAACCAAAAATTAATATGACTTCTTACAAGTTCTATTGCTTTGGATAATTTTTAATTCTGCCTTGTACTCTATACAACATGACAAAATTTCAGACTTGTCTTTTATGAAAGAATTTGCAAACAACCATTAAAATTGTGGCTCAGATGGTAAGATATCTCTTTAAAAGCAAAGAAAACATTGTAGGTAAAGGAGAAACTGTGTTAATAGCATTTTCTCTTTGCCCCAAATGTATTCAAAAGCAATTTTCCTGAGGCCTAGAAAAATACAGGATTGTTTTAGCGACATTTAATTTGTGGCCTGCAAAAGATTTCAGTCTGATTAACATGGAAACCAGCAATTTCTCCTTTTTTCCACAATGTTTTCTACCCAATCAAAGAATAATTCTATTATTTGAGCTATATTTAACCCCTTACCATACAATCACGACTTTTAACAACCCTAAGGAAGAAGATTTTTGAAAACATGATTGGAAAAGGAGAAAATGCTGGTAACCAGCATTTTTTCTTTTCGCATGATGTTTTCTACCCTATCAAGGACTACTTTTGTCCGTTGAGCCACCTTTAATTTGTCGTCTGCAAATGCTTTAAGTTTGGACATGTCCAAAATTTTGTCGCTTGGTAAAGCGTTAAATTGTCATCTGCACATGCTTTCAATATGGACAAGTCTAAGATTGTGTTGTCTTGTAAAGTTTGGTCTGTATTGGAGTTTAATGCTATTTTAACTTAGGTCATATCATGGCGGTCAGTGACATACCCATGTGTTTCCTGGCTTTCTCACACCAGTACTGGCACAACTTTCTTTCCAAAGCCACTGACTGCTTTTCTCACATGCATCAAAGTAGGGAGGCGAAAGATAGCCTGAAAGAAAGTTTGCCGCAACCAGGTATAGAACCTGCAACTTCCAGGTCACGAGTCAGATACGCTAACCACTGAGCTACCAAGCCGAGTTGTCTGGTAAAGACTTAAGCACTGAGCCAATAAGGACTCCTTCATATTTGCTGGAGTGCTGATGACATGGGTTTGTATTATACAGGGTTGCAACATTCAAAACAGCTTTGTCAAAATTCTTTGTGTAGTAAAAAACAAAGTCTTTTCGTTTCTTAAGAAAAAAAATTGTTAATAGGAATCAGCCCTGTCTTGGAAAGAAGATTGTGAAAAGTATATTACTTACCCTTGGAGTGCCCCTAACAACTTAAGCTGCTGTAGTGGTCAGTGATGGTCAAAACCAGACTGCTCAGAACATGCAGTTTGATCTTTGATCTCCACAGTCTGCTTTGCTGAGACATACTGGACAAAAACATAGTTGAAAGTGCAATTACCTCGATTTTATATTTGGAAGGAAAATGTATCTGATTCTTATTTTGCCCTGTTAAGGTTAAGGACATTTTTTGAGCTTCAAAATAGTTATTCACTAAACATACAGATAGACAAAAGTTGTGTATCTTTCAATAATTATTTTGTTCCTATCACCTTAAAACCCTTCACCAAACAATTTGGGGTTTTAGGGTCCGACACTTAAGGGCAAAGCTTAACTATTTTTGCTTATTTTTCTTTCAGACCCAAAGATTTGAAATTTTCACGTGGTCTTTTAATCCCAAAGAAAGGGCTGATATACGATCATGTTTATATCCGACGACAATACGGTTCATGGTATCAATGGAGCTCTCTTCTTAACAACATTGACATTGATGAAAAAACTAAGGTTCGTATTGATAGTTTCTCTTTTCTTTTCTCCACTTGTCACATTGTTATCTTAAAACATTGCTCTATAAAAATTAAGACTTTTTAACTCTTTACCACACAATCCCAAGTTTTAACGACCTTGACAAAGGAGGCTTTTGAAAATATACTTGGAAACCAACATTTTCTCCATTTTCCACTTTGTTTTTTACCCCATCAAAAACGAATTCCACAATTTGAACCACATTTAAATTTTTCCTCTGCAAATGCTTTGAATTTGGACCAGTCTTAAATTTTGCCATTTGGTAAAGGGTTAACTCTTTACCAAATTACAAAACTAGACTAGACCAAATCCAATGCATTTGCAGATGACAAAATAAGTGTGACTAAAAAATTGAAATTTGTTTTTGGAAGGGTAGAAAACATTGTGGGAAAAGAGAAAATGCTGGTTACCAGCATTTTCTCTTTTCTCACAATGTTTTCAAACGGCCTTTTTCATCAAGGTCTTTGTGTCTTATGATTGTGTGGTAAAGAGTTAAGCCCATGCAGTAACTGTTGCCAGTTTGTGAAAACATTATTGAAAAAGGAGCAATTGTTTTAGTAGGCAATAGCTTCTTTTCCCAAATCATTTTCCATTGAAGTACATGTAAGTGCTTTCCTTTCCTTTAAATATTTGGCTTTATATAAACTCTTATGGCTTAAAATAACCTGCATAATAATGAGCTGATTTCCTGTATACATGTATCTAAATTATAGTTGCTCATAATTCATATGAGCAATGCTTTGGCAAAAGTGGATTCAATGCATCTCCATTATGCATGATACCAAGCATGTCATCACGTGATTATGGATCCAAAAAATCCATTTTGTCTAACAACCGACTAAATCATGAGGTACAATGGTCCTTTGACATGCAAAAAAATTGACCAATAGCAAAAAAGTATCAACCCTCGTCAGCCTGTGCAGGCTGACCTGGGTCGATACTTTGGACAGGTGCATTAAGCACCCTTTTCACAGAGCATGGCTGAATAATTGTTTTCATATTAAGCTTCTGACTTTGTGTAGCTTGAATATTTTTTCATGAAAATCAGTTAGCGTTAAGGATACTAAACTCTTTTCAAAGACATTAAAATTTCAGACTTTTCCAAATGGAAAGCATTTGCAGGTGAGGAATTAAGTGTGGAAAAAGTTATGGGATTTGTATCAGAAAGGAAAGAACATTGTTGGAAAAGAAGAAAATACTGGTTACCAGCATTTTCTTGTTTTCCCACAATATTTTTTCGAAAGCCTTTTTTTCCCAAGGGTTATTAAAACATGGGAATGTTTTGTAAAGGTTCTAACCCTTTGCCACACAATCCCAACTTTTAACGACCCCTAAGCAAGGCGACTTTTGAAAACATTTCGGGAAAAGGAGAAAATGCTGGTAACCGACATGTTTTGTACTCTCTCAAAAACAAATCTTACCATTTTAGCCACACTTTAATTGTCGTCTGCAAACGCTTTCAATTTGGACAAGTCTAAAATTTTGTTGTTGGGTAAAAAGTTAAACACAGAAAATTAAAAAATCCTGCTTATGATATAACAAGCTTAACTGATTTTCTCCTGAAACAATTTTACAGCATATGATTTCTGAAACATCTAAATAAATGAGCGACTCCATGGCATCTGGGGTTTAATGCATCTCTGTAATATACTATACCAAGCAAGTCATCACATGATCATGGATCCATGAAATTCATTTTATTTATCAATGGACTGAATCTGGAGGTATAATGGTCTGTTGGAACCCAGAAAATTGACCAATAGCAAAAGGTTTTGACCTAGGGAAGCTTGCGTGGACTGTGCAGGGTGACCTGGGTCAATACTTTTTGCAGATGTGTTAAACCCCTTTTTCACAGATCATGGCTCAAATTTGAATGATCACAACATGAGCAAACACACATGAAAAAATAGTGGCAAATGATTGATCATTGGAGGCCACATCACCTTTTGCCACAATGTTTTTGAGAGAGATGTGCTGCAAAATGAAAGTAGTTGTCTGCAGGAGGAAGTGTCAGTCCAATTAGGCTTTCTTTTCTAACCCTTTACCAATGACATATTTTTGACTAGTCCAAATTCCAAGCATTTGCAGACAAAAATTTAATGTGACTCAAATGATGGATTATGTGAGTGAAAGCGCAGTAAACATTGTGGGAAAAGGAGAACATGTTGGTTACCAGCATTTTTTCCTTTTCCCACAATGATTTCCGAAGCCTTGTTGCTTAGGGTCTTTAAAAGTCTGGTTTGTGTGGTAAAGGTTAGCTCTGTACAAAACTACAAAATTTTTGACTAGTCATTTCTCTTCTAACCCTTTACCAATTATCAAAATTGTGGACTTGTCCGAATTCAAAGCATTTGCAGATGACAAAATAAATGAGACTCAGATGATAGATTTTTTTATGAAAGGAAAGAAACATTGTGGAAAAAGGAGAAAATGCTGGTTACCATCATTTTTTCCTATTCCCACGATGTTTTTAAAAGCCTTATCTCTCAATTCTGCCAGTAAAACTCAGAATTGTGTGATAAAGGGTTAAGAGCTTTTGTCCAGTGACAATAAGAGATTACTTGCAGT
Source organism: Hippopus hippopus (assembly GCA_946811185.2). Classification (NCBI taxonomy): domain Eukaryota; kingdom Metazoa; phylum Mollusca; class Bivalvia; order Cardiida; family Cardiidae; genus Hippopus; species Hippopus hippopus. The sequence continues at coordinate 6,230,423 of OX328102.1, read as the reverse complement.
AAAACTTAGCATGTCTAAGATTATTTGTATCAAAATCTAGCCTATTTGAGATTGTTTCAATAAATCTAGCTTTTCTGAGTTTCTGTAATTACATTTAACTCTAGCCTATTTTACATTGATGATTCAAAAATTTATCATTTCTGCTTTAAGTTGTATCAAGTTATATCCTATCTGAGATTAGTTGTATAAAAACCTGAGATATCTAAATAATCTAGCCTATCTGCAATGAATTGTATAAAAATCTAGCGTTTCTGAGATAACATTTGTAAAAACATAGCCTATCTAGGATTACTAGTATCAATATCTGGTATATATATTGGATTACTTGTTTCAAAATGTAGCTTATATTTGACATCTCATATCAAATTATGAGATAATTGTTTAAAAAAAAAAAAAAAAAAAAACAGAACTTATATGAGATAACTTGTATAAAAGTTTAGCCTATCTAGGATTGCTTGTATCAAAATGTAGCCATCTGAGATATCTTGTATCAAAATCTGAAATACTTTTATAAAAATCTAGCCTATCTGAGATAACTTGCTTTTAAAAAAACCTAACCTATTTAAAATGAGTTTAACAAGATCTAGTGTATCTGAGATAACTTGCATAAAAATCTAGTGTATCTGAGATAGCTTGTATCAAACTAAAATAGCCTGTAAATAGTTGCTTTTATGAATAGCTTCATTATGTAAACTTTTTTACCTCTTTAGGGAGATTCCAAGCAGGTGAGATTTTGTCTCTAAAACTGGAAACCCACTAATAAGCTTTCTCTAACCCTGTACCAGATGGGCCCATTTTCTATGATTCTTAAGGTGATTAAAAACATGGTGGGAGATAGAGAGTGTACTGACTACCAGCATTTTCTCCTGTTCTCACAGTGTTTTTTCTTCCCTTGTATTGTATTGTAGTGCCATCATGGAGAAATCTTAACCCTTATCCTGCTAAATAAGTTACATAAAACTTTCAAGCTGATAGTGAAAGCCCATATAATGTTATTTCATAAATGAGCCATGCTCTGACAAAAGGGGGCTTAATGCATCTCCGTTATACATGATACTAGCCCAAGTCATCACATAATTATGGCTCCATAAGAGCCACTTTTTCAAATAACGGACTTAATCATGAGGTAGACTGGTCCTTTGACAAACAGAAAACTGACCTGTAGCAAAAAGTTTCGGCCCAGGTCAGCCTGCGCGGACTGCGCAGGCTGACCTAGGTCGATACTTTTCGCAGATGCATTAAGCCCCCTTTTCATAGAGCACAGCTCAAAATACTTTTTGAAGAAAAAATATCTCATAGGATGGTGTAGATGCATGTCCTGTGCAGTCTGATCTTGACCTGTCTGTAAAGGTCAGAGGGTTAATTTATAGTCATCTGGTATTGAGTCACCTCATCAAGGGAAACAGTTTTTTTTTTCTCATTAAACTCTCAATATTGACTTTTACTTATAACAGTATAAAAGTTTTTCTTATAATTTAATTGTTTTACTCACAACAGCATAACAGTTTTTTTTTTTAACAGTTTTTCTTGTAATTTGTCTTTTGCTTATAGCATTGTTTCTGGTGATTCATGTTAATCCCTTACCTGACGACTATTTTTTTTAACCCCTTAAAATTTAGAGCATCTGGAGACAAGTTCAGAATTGGTAAAAATTGGCCAAAGATCTCCAATATGGTAAAAAACATTATGGAAGGAAAAAGGAGAAAATACTGGTTACCAGCATTTTGTCCTACTTCCACAAGGTTTTTAAAAGTCTTCTTCCCCAAGGTCATTAAAACTGAGGATTGTTTGGTTAAGGGTTAAATGTATTTTAACTAACATACATGTACAATACATTTAAATACATAAACTTTTCAGGTCTGAGACACTAACTAGATATTTTGTATTGTATTTCAAACATAACATGAAATATCAGTCCAGCAACCCATTTATGCTTTTTTGCTATAAAAAAAATGTACAATGGAAAACATTGTAGACTCCAAGCAGATGCCACAATGGCATTTTTCCATAGGAATACAGAACATTTTAAACTAACATCTCTTTCAAACTTGTTTTGATAATTTTTGAATTGTTATGAATGGTTCTATGTTTTTCTAAAAATTTTACCTTCAAACAAGATTGTGGCTTGATAATACCTCATCAGAGGTTAAAGGAGATCAAGCAAGATTTGCTTCTGAATTCTTTATTACACAACATAAAGTAGGCTTATCCAAGTTCAAAGCATTTGCAGGCTACTATTCAAATATGGGTCAAATGATAGATTTGTCTTTGATATGGTAGAAAACATTGTGGGAAAAGGAGAAAATGCTGGTTACCAGCATTTTCTCCTTTTCCAACAATGTTTTCAAAAGGTGTCTTGCTCATGGTTGTTAAAACTTGGGATTATGTAGTTAAGGGTTAAATTTATTGCTGGACAGAGAGAGAGTGCTGCTATATATATATACCATTTTGGTGCAGGTTGTGGTATAACTCAGATGTGAAAGTGGTACAGATGGGTGCTGTTGGGTGCCATTATATTAATTTAGAAAGATCAATATGCTGTATTGCACTTATTTTGTGACTCTCAAATAAAATGCTAACATGACACTATTATATATTGGATCTACCAACTCTGTCTGGTAGGCATTTACATTTTTGAACAACCTGGCAATGTGCACTCAGCTAATCTCTCTCTCATAAACATTTGTCATTATGTGGTATATGTATTTTCATATGGCAATAATTTCTGATGAACCAAAACACACAAACAAGAAAAGTAGATTTACATGATATGTATTTCATCATGGACTAACTTTCCCTTTTCTTTTTATTTCTATTTGAAATGTGTTTCTAGGAATTGAGGGTAATTATCTTTTAATTGTATGCATGTTAGTTATCTCCCTTTGATAAGTTTAACGCTCATGTCATACATTGTAGAATATCAGTAGTTAGTTCCTTTCAGCAAGAACTGCCCTGCAGCTGCAATAAAGACGTTTATATGAATATGCCTATTGTAATACTGATCTAAATGTTAAACTCGGATTTGTTAAAATTTAACGTTTTATTATAATGTTGTTGCTATGATCTATTATCATTTACTTGTGTACTTTAAAATTGATATATATTGGCTAATATATTTTATATACTTTTTTCCCACAGCCCTTCTTTGTTTAAAGTAACAATAGCTGCCAAAAGTAAACAAAGCAGATTTCAAAATGCATTTCAATTGAAGTCATACCATCTAAAAGTATGGAAGTTATTGTGGGGATGACAGTTACTCTGTTATTGTATGGTCAATCCCAGTGTTAGTTGCTGGCAGAGAAATTAATTTCAAAATTGGGTTAAAACCTGCCAGGTTACTCCAGCTCTAGTTTACTTTTTGCCTGATTTTAAAATTCATTCTTTCTGCCAGTGACTAACACTTGGACTGATCACACAATAACAGATTGTCATCTTCACAACATTTTCCATACTTTTAAATGGTATGAATTTAAATTGAACTGCATTTGCACCTGCTTTGATCTTTTGGCCACTATTTGGCCTTTAATGTGAGCCAATTGGCTATGAATTACTTCACCACTGCAAGAAATGATAATACATCTACAATGAGTAGAAACAGATAATGATAGAAAAAAACTGAAGAAGTAATGCTAGTTTCATGTTCATTGATAGGAGTTCAGTGAGGAAATTCCAGACATTACAGAATATCTCCCTGTAGAAATAGATCTAGATCACGTAAGAGGATGCACTGTGGAAATGTGGGATAGGTCAGGGTTTTATTTTAAAGCCCCATGGTCTAGGTTATGCACCAGTTGCACTTTTGGTGTTTGATAAACATTTGTTGGTGTTGGATTTAAATTAATAAAAAGTTGGATAATTCACTGCTTAGAAATATGTATTTCCAAATGAGCATCTAAAGTTGTTTGCTATGGTATAGCATAGATTCCAAGTAATTTCTTTTTAACTCATTATCACACAATCCCAAGTTTTAACAACCCTGGGAAATCAGAGTTGGAAAACATTGTGGAAAAAGGAGAAAATGCGTGTAACCAGCATTTTTTCCTTTTTCCACAATGTTTCCTAACCGTTCAGAAACAAATCCAATCACTTGAGCCACATTTAGTTTTTCATCTGCAAATGATTTCAATTTGGATGAGTCTAAAATTTTGTATACTGGTAAAGAATTCAGCTATAAGGTAAGAATCTATGTCTTTAGAACCCAAAGGGGGGAGACTTTTACTAACCTTTTACCAAATGCCTAAAGTTTAGACTGGTCCATATTGAAAGAATGTGCAGACACCTAATTAAATGTAGCTCAAATAATATAACTTGTGCCTGAAAGAGTGAAAAAAAATTGTGGGAAAAGGAGAAAATGCTAGTTATCAGCATTTTCTCCTTTTCCCACAATGTTTTCAGAAGTTTTATTCTTCAGGGTTATTAAATCTTTGGATTGTGTGCTAAAGAGTTAATGAACATCATGGGTAAAGGAAAAAGTGCATTTATGTATAGAGGAAGAAGAAGTATGCTAAGACAAACAGCCAGTCTTTTGTGAAATGTACATGAGCCATGCTGTGGTATAAAGGGGCTTAATGGATCTGCAAAAAGTATTGACAAATAGCAAAAAGTATCTACTCAGGTCAGCCAGCACAGTCACGCAGGCTGACCTTGGCCGAAATCTTTTGCTAATTGTCAATTTTCTGAAGCTCAAACAAGTCTACCTGATTATTCAGTTTAGTGTAATACAAGATGGACTCTGTGGATCCAAAATTATGGGATGACTTGCTTGGTATGATGCATCACAGAGCATGGCTCAAATATATAACTTATCTAATTACCAAGGTACGCCCAACTGGTGCGGGTATGGAAGAAATGGTAAGATATGTAGTTCACCCACACTCTGTAGACACTCTGTTAGGGCTTTGACCTTGACCGGTTAAAAAATTTCCTTTAAAGTAACTTCAACTCTAAATTAGGCGCTCAACTTCAATTTAAGTTCTCTTCTTGGCAATCTAGATCAAGATCAGTCAGCAGAAACTGAGTTTCGGTCTATAGTTTACACAGGATCCATGTTTATGAAATGTTTCCAAAACAACCTTTAACTGTATATCAAACAATAAAATCTTAGACTTGTCCAAATTGAAAGTATTTGAAGACAACAAATAAAACAAGGGGAACAGTTTTTGAAAGAATAGCAAACATTGCAGATGTCAAAACTGTTGGTGTCAAAATGATAGAAATTGTCTTAGGCAGGATAGGAAATGTTGTGGGAAAAGGAAAAAATGCTAGTTACCAGCATTTTTTTTTCTTTTTTCTGCAACATTTTCAAAATCTGTCTGGTGGGGGGGGTGTTGTTGTTACACTCAGGGTTGTATGTTAGAGCGTTAACAAGACAGAAGGTGTTTTTTACATGGGTTATGCCATAACCAAATTTTGACCGCTTTACTTTTGAAATGACTGAATGACTAAGAATCAGATTAAATAGTTTGTATCATCTTTTGTATCATCAGAAGAACAAAGGAATCTCCTATTCATTCATTTTTCGGCAATGTTTGTATATTCTAATAAATTTCCCATCATTGAAGATCATTAGAACTCAGTGTATATATATGTACATATACCTAGTTGTTCATTTATGATTGGCTAGAATATATTATACATTTTAATTTAAACCTTAGTGGCGACCCATTTTATGTTGTAGGATATTTTGCATGCCACCCCCTAGCAGGAACTATATAAATACTCTGGCAAAAGGGGGTTTAATGCATCTCCTTGATGCTGCATACTAAGCAAGTCATCTAGTAATTACGCATCCATAAAATCCATTTTGTCTAGAAACGGACTGAATCATGAGGTAGACTGGTCATTTAACATGTAGAAAATTGGCTCAAAGCAAAAATACTGATCTAAGTCAGCCTGCGCAGATTGCACAGGCTGACCTGGGTAGATACTTTTTGCAGATGCTTTAACCCTTTACCGCACAATGCCAACTTTTAACGACCCTAGGAAAGAAGCCGCTCGAAAACAATGTGGGAAAAGGAGAAAATGCTGGTAACCAGCATTTTCTCCTTTTCCCACAATGTTTTCTACCTTTTGAAAGACATAATTTATGTTCTGAGTAACACTGAAATTGTCGTCTGCTAATGCTTTCAATTTGGACAATATTGAAATTTTGTTGTCTGGTAAAGGCTTAAACCCCCTTTTCACAGAGCATGGCTCAAATGTATTATAGATATAAACACATCCTATGTGAATGTTAATGTGTACATGTAGTTGATTTTTTTCTATGATTAAATAAATTCTGTCCCCTCCATTTCTTTTAAATCTTACCTTCCTCCTTATAATGTGAGCAATGAAGGTAATTATTCATTGTATTGTACCTTTGAAAATAGGGTTAGCTCTTTACCAAACATTCCAAAGGTTTATCAGCCCTGTGAAAGAAAGCTATTGAAAATATTGTGGAATAAGTATAAAATGCTTGTAACCAGCATTTTCTACTTATCCCACAATTATTTCTAGCCTATCAGAGCCAATACATTCTTTAAGGATGAGTCTACCAAAGAGTTTATTCACTGAGCATTCCTGTTGGTTTTTGGCAGCGGGTTTACCCCACTGTCATAGTTCCCACATCACGTGTGCATGTATATACTGGTTTTTGAAGCCTGCTATTTTTATCTAGGTCAGATTTTTACTTCCGGCAGGTTTTGCCTTGATACGCTTGTAAACAAACCAGTTTCGGACTGTAACAAAATAGTTCTGCCAGTGATATTCAAACAAAGCAGTTCAACTTGATGTTCTCTGAAAAAAAGTAAAACATCATGTTTCAGTTGTCTTTTTGATTTAAGGTAACAAAAGATTTTGAAGCTTAAATGAAACAAAAACTGTGCCGGGTTTAACACCTCTCAACCTTCTGGCACATTAATACAATAACAACCTCGTAGCTCGAGAACTCGGAACCTGGTGAACTCGTAAGAGTTCACTGGAGAACTTTCCATTTTGATTTATATTAGTTTACGAGGAAAAAAATAATAGAACACACCAATTAGTAGCATGCATTCGAAGCCAGAAAAAAAATCCGCTGCCTTCAGTGCGTTAGCGCTCTGATTACGATAGGAACCCTGCATGTGTGAAATCATTGTTTACCAATTCTTTTATGGAGATATTACATTATATATAGGACACACTGAAAAACCTTGTAAATTATATTGACCACCACGATTGTATTGCATTTTGTAATAACATACAGCATAGTATGTGTTTCATATAATTATGTATATAGTAAAAATATTATATTGCATGATAATGTGTATATGCATGTTACATTGCATGCTAAATGCTTGTTATGTCTATTCTTTTTGTGTAAAAGATATATAAGTCATGATAATTGACCTGTCTGAAAACAATATAGTATTGTCCATTTTTAGGGCCATGCATTTTACTGTAAATGTTTTGTTTTTCAGTAGTAGCACGATATAATGTTACATCAATTTAAATCAGTTTTATAAATGGAATATAGATGTACACAATTACTTTGAATTTCAGTAGCTCTGGCAATTTTATATAGGGTTTTTGATAAAGGGATTGCAAGTTTGAATCCTGTTTGGTCAGATCTCTCTCAATTTTGTCAGAAAGTAAACAATTGCTTGGAATAAAGAAAGTGCTGTACATGTCTTATACACTCTAAGGAAGTAGGCTTACAAAAACATTGTGGGAAAAAGAGAAAACTTTAGTGACCAGCTTTTTTTTCTTTTTTCAACAATGTTTTCTACCCGTTCAAAGACAGATTTTTAATACACTTAACCCTTTACCACACAATGACGCCTTTTGACACCCCTGATAGAGAAGGCTTTTGAAAACATTGTGGGAAAAGGAGAAAATGCTGGTAACCAGCATTTTCTCCTTTTCCCACAATGTTTTCTACCCTATCAAAGAAAAATCATTTCATATGATCCACACTGAAACTGTCCTCTGCAAATGCTTTCAATTCGGACAGGTCTAAAATTGGTCGTGTGGTAAAGGGTTAATCTTATAACATTTTCAAATGTTTTTACTTTGAACAAGTCCATGATTCTATCCTTTTGTAAAGGGTTAAACTTTCCTCAGAAAAAATGTGTGTATGGCTAAAATTTCGTCTTACCTATAGTGGCTTATCCACTATGCTTTGATTATGTTTCACCTCATCTTTGCATTGTGGGATATTTTGCAGACAAAGTCCTTTCTTCATGAATAATTCATAAAGCATTTCAGTGGTCCCATATTGACATTTTGTGGAACTATTGACCAATGAATTGACCTGTTATATATCACTCATATGAAAGATGACAGGATTTGTTTAGACTAGACAGCTAGACTCCTTGTTGAAGAGTTTTCATTTGAAACGTGAGTTTTAATTCTTAGAATGGTTATGCTGAGCCCTGGTAGCTCAGTTGGTAACTCACAGGACTAGAGAACATGGGGTTGCTGATTTGATCCCCGGCTCGGCCAATTTCTTTCCGAGGATTGATGGTTCTCATTGCGACATCTTTCATTCCACTCTCACTGCTGACCATTGTTCAAACGATGGTTATATGGGAAAGCAGCCAGTGGCTTAGAAAGAGTATTGTGCAGAGCAGTGGAAAAAGAAAATCCAGGAAAGCATGGATGGGTGCAGTGGCTGCCATGATATAACTGAAATAATGTTGAAAACGGCGTTTAACACCATACACTCAATCAATTAGAATGGTTACTTCTGTAGCATATGAATCTTTCTATGAAACAAGATTTTCATGATCAAATCTCTCATAGACATAGTGTAAACAAAGAGAACAATGGGGGAACAGATGATGGTCTTGACTATGTAGATGTTAACCCTTAACCTCTTACCACACAGTCCAAAGTTTAACGACCATGAGGAAGGTGCCTTTTGAAAACATTGTTGGAAAAGGAGAAAATGATGGTAATCAGCATTTCATCCCTTTCCCACTATGTTTTCTGACCTTTCAATGACAAAGTTAATCATTTGACCCCCATTGTTTTTGTCATCTGCAAATGCCTTCAATTTTGGACTAAGTGTAAAATTTTGTTGTGCGGTAAAGGTTTAAAGCACTTTCACAACTATAGTTGCCTTTGTGGTCAGTGGAGATGAAGATCAAACTGCAGGAAACATGCAGCCTTATCTTTGATCTACACTGTCTGCTTGGCTGAGACATTCTGAACAAGAGAAACCCTGAAATTGCAGTTATTCTTTTTTTTCTAGACTGAGAATGTCAGTTTGGTTTATTCGGGGCTGTAGATCTTAGTCCTTGAAGCGCCTTTCACTACTATAGTTGCCTTTGGGGCCAGTGTAGATCAAGATCAGACTGCACAAAATGTGCAGTTTGACCTTTGATCTACACTGTCCGCTTTGCTGAGACACTCTAGACAAAAAGCAACCACAAAATTGCAATTATCTAAGTCTAAATTATAGACTGAAAATACCCAGTGGGTTTATTCGGGACTGTAGATGTAAAGTTTTCCTATCTGTTAAAACTCTTACAGATCATTTCTAGGTCCAATGTTAACCAGCCAGTCAATTTTAATTTCAAAACAGTCAATCAGTTTGGCTGTGACTAAAGGTCTCAGCAAATCAGAGTGCAACTCCAGATGTTTAGAATCCAAACAGTTTTAACCCTGTACCAGATGACAGAATTTAAGACTAGTCCAAATTGAAAGCATTTGCAGATGACAAAATAAATGTGACTCAAAAGATAAAATGTTACTTTTAGAAGGATGGAAAACATTTTTCAAAAAGGAGAAAATTCTTTTTACCAGCATTTTCTCCTTTTCCAAGAATGTTTTCAAAAGCTCTCTTTCTCTGGGTTGTTAAAACTTGGCATTGTGTGGTAAACGGTTAAGAAATATTGGTGAACATGGTCCTTACATGTTAGATACAGGTTGATGGCATTAAGTCAGCCCAAAGAGAGCTAGTTTTGAAATTTAAAGGCCCAGTAGCTGCCTAAAGTAAACAGAGCAGGTGTTAAAATGCATTCCAATTTAAATTGTACCATATAGAAGTATGAATATTACTGTGAAGGTGACAATCTGCTATTGTACAGTCAGTCCAAGTGTTAGTGGCTGGCAGAAAAATGAATTATAAAATCAGGTAAGAAGGAAACAAAAGACAGAGCGACCTGGCAACTCTTGACCTAGTTTTAAGATTCATTTTTCTGCCAGCAACTAACACTTGGACCCATTGTGCAATAACAGGTTGTCACCTGCACAATAATTATTCGTACTTTTAAATGGTATGAATAGAATTTAAATGCATTTTAACAGTTTTGTTTACTTTTGGCAGCTAATGGGGCTTTGATTTTAAAATGGTTTTGTAATGGATATTGACAATCGCAAGCCTCTTATCTTTATTCTGATCTCTATTGTGCTTTGCTTTAAATTTAGTACATTCTTATAGAATTAGAACTGAAATTAGAATGGTTGGTCAATATGGACCCTGATAAGTTTATAAACCAAACAGAATAGACAGTGTGAACTGCCTGATCCTGTAGTAAATCTGGGGACAAACAGTGTTGAGAAGGAGACTATTTGACTTTTAAATTGTCTACCCTGCCCTGGTGGTCACCTCTAGAAAGCATTCAACATGACTGTGTAAAGGGGCCAATGTTCAAGTTCTCAAATGTATAGAAGAAACTTGTATTCAGCAAGCGCCTGTCTTTAGCAAGCATTCTAGGCTTATCCAATGACTGCTTGCATAACACAGGTTTTGTTGTATTTCGAAAGAAAGCAGGAGTTCATCTTTTTATTACAAAAATTCAGAACATGACATATATACATCTTCTTCCCCCCCCCCCCTTTTCATTATCAGTAGCTTGAGCTAGTAACTTTGTGCTAGATCCCTTTACTGCTTGGGTTGAATGCAGAAAGAAGACATCTCATGATCTGCATAGTGCATGATAAACACATTTGTCTCCTTACTGCAATGACCTTGCATGGATATTAGAAACCTTTAGGCATGCCTGACTTAAGCATTGCAATCTTGACAAAATTTCTATTGCAGAGCATTTATAATTGATCTTTAAGCTTTTAGCCCTAGATATGGTAAACTCTAACCAAACAGCATAATGGTTTTAGTACCTTGAGGTCAAAAGCTTTTAAAACTTTGTTGGAAAAGGAGAAAATACTGGTATCGATTTTATTCATCCAGGGCTCTAAGTATTAAAATCATTACTACATTAATACCTGTCATACTGCATGAAGAGCCAGTAGTATCTGTTTACAAGGCCAGATATTTTATCATTGTTACATTCATAAGTATGTTCAAACTTTTTTGTGTTTATTTTTTTTACATGACTGTATTTTTGCGTGCAAAAGTTACTGTAAACATATATTTTTCTAACATATTGTAATAATCTTATACATGTATGTATGTTGATAATAATTATTTAAACATATTTTCTAATATCTAATTTGCAAAGGTATTATGTCAGCCTAAAAAAATAGCAAAATAAATAAATAGTTTTTGTAAATCCTTATCATTTATTAATTGAAAAGAACACTCACTGAATCATCTATTTAAAAAAAATCAGTATGTATAAAGAATGAAGTACTAAGTGCTGGGAAAAAGATTAATGTTTTATTGAAGAAAAAAATTAAAAAAATCTTAAAACAGCATGATTGTAGAATGGTTTCATTCTAGATCCCATAATATTGTAGTGCATCATTGCATTATTCTCCTTGCTTTGTCAAGTCTTAGATGAATCCTACAGTAGAGTTTATCTTTGCTTCCAAAGTACTTACCAATATTATTTTATTTCAATATATTTATAAATAAAGATTTCTTAAATTTTAATATTTAATATATAAGCTTTTCCAAATAAAGAAGAAAATGTTTTTTAATATTTTTCTAAATTCAGATAAATAGTAACATGTAGCAGCATATTATTCTCATAACATATAATCATTTTTTGTTCCAATTTTTTATTTTTTCTGACATTTTTTTAAATTTTATCAGTACAAACAATAAGCAATAATCTTTATCCAAGTAATCAACCAAATATTATAATCAGTACCATAGCAGTTACACATTTTTCATTCATCAACATTTTCATGTTTGACTGTTACATTTTTCTTTGCTTTTTCGGGGCTTGTTACCTCTTTAGAGAGACAGAGAGCTTCGTATTCTGGTAAGAGATTCATCTTGACAGATTTATGAACTGTATTTCATGGATTAAGCTATGTCATGTCACAGACTATAATGTTTATACATATTAGATTAAAAAGTTACAACGATTTTGAAGGTTTTGACATACTATGATAGATATACATGTATGAATGCTGTAACATGCATGGATATACTGATGACCTCCAGCAACTTAATTTGTCTTGTAAAACATTGTAGCAAATGAAGAAATCAGTTTTAACTCTATACCAAACAGCAAAATTCTAAACTTATACAAATCAAAACAAAAATTGTAGACAACAAACTAAATGTATATAAAGGGGTGTTTTCTGTTTTTGAAAGGATACAAAACTTTGTTGGAAAAGAATGCTTGTTACCAGCGTTTTCTTCTTTTCCCACAATGTTTTCAAAAGCCCTCTGCTTCAGTGTTGTGTAAACTTCTACTTCCCACACAATGATTGAATGTGTTTTTTTATTAATCCTTGATTTATGTTGATTATCCATATTGTACAAGGAAATTTTCTAAATCATTAGCTGCTTTTATTGTTAAGGACCAGATGTACTGAATTAATGGTATCCAAAAAGGAAAATGAAAACTGTAAGTAAATTTGGATGAGAATTACTTTTAATTTCAAGAAATGTGAAAGTAGAGGGCTTTCAATCAATACCAAGAAACTGCAACAAAAACAGATAGTCTGCTACATTACATTTCTCAAAAAATTATATTTGTATTGAACTATTGGATATGATGATTTTTTTTGACAGTGAGAATCATGATTGCGCCTACTCTTTAAAAAAATGAAATTGAATGTTTCAGACAAGAGATAGTTGGAATTTAACTCTTTACCAGACGACAAAATTTTAGACTTGTCCAAATTGAAAGCTTTTGCAGTCGACAAAATAAACTTGACTCAAAAATTGAAACTTGACTTTAGAAGAGTAGGAATATTATGGGAAAAGGAGAAAATGCTGGTTACCAGCATTTTTAGCTCCACTGGCCGAAGGCCAGCGGGCTTATGTCATGGCCTGTTGTCCGTCGTGCGTCCGTCCGTCCGTGCGTCCGTCCGTGCGTTAACTTTTTTTTAAAACGTCTTCTTCTCTGAAACTACCCATCCAATTTTGATGAAACTTCACAGAAATGATCCTGCCATGGTCCTCTTCAGAATTTCTTGAAAGAATTTAATTCCTTCGAAAAACTCTGGTTGCCATGGCAACAAAACTGAAAAATTATGAAAATCTTTGAAAATCTTCTTGTCTGAAACCGTAAGGCCAAGGGCTACCAAATTTGGCATGTAGCTTTATCTAGTGGACCTCTACCAAGTTTCTTCAATTTATAGCCCTGGGGTCAAAATTGGCCCCGCCCCGGGGGTCACAAGTTTTACATGGGCTTATTTATGGAGAACTTTAAAATTCCTCTTCTACCTAGCCATAGGGCCTAGAGCTACCAAATTTGGCATGTAGCTTTATCTAGTGGACCTCTGCCAAGATTGTTCAAATTATAGCCCTGGGGTCAAATTAGGCCCTGCCCGGGGGTAACAAGTTTTACATGGGCTTATATAACAAGTTTTACATGGGCTTATATAGGGAGAACTTTAAAATTCTTCTTTGACCTAGCCATGGGGCCTAGGGCGACCAAATTTGGCATGTAGCTTTATCTAGTGGACCTGTACCAAGGGTGTCCAAATTATAGCCGAGGGTCAAATTTGACTTCGCCCCGGGGGGTAACATGTTTTACATGGGCGGGCTTATATAGGAAAATCTTTCGCATCTAGCTATAAGGGCTAGGGCTATCAAATTTTGCATTTAGCTTTATCTAGGGGGTCTCTATCAAGGGTGCCCAAATTATAGCCCAGGGGATCAAATGTAGCCCCACCCCAGGGGGTCACAAGTTCTACATGGTCTTATATAAGGAAACTTTAATAATCTACTTGTACATAGCCATATTTAGGCCTAGGGCTACCAAATTTTGCATGTAACTTTATATAATGGGCCTCTACCAAGAGGGCCCAAATTTTAACTTTGGGGGTCAAGTTTGACTCCACACCAGGGATCACAAGTTTTACATTGGCTTTTATAGTGAAAACTTGATAAACCTGTGTCATGGATCACATATTTTACAGGGCCTTTTATTCAGCAAACTTGTTTTACATGACTTTTTATTGGGCAAGATTAAAAAATCTTTTTGTTTATAACCACACATTCTAGTTTCATATTGTAGGTCTGGGGTCAAAATTGCCTTCATTCCAGGGATCGCAAGTTTAACATGGGCTTCAAAATATTGTCACTTCAATTTAAACATTAATCAAGGGAAATAACTCTTTTTATGAAAGATAAAGTTCGTTACTATTTACCTCCCTTGATTATCAAGCTGCAGTGATACATGATTGGTGCTAGACAAGTTTTTTAGCTCCACTGGCCGAAGGCCAGCAGGCTTATGTTATGGCCCGTTGTCCGTTGTGCGTCCATCCGTATGTTTTTAGCTCACTTGAGCACAACGTGCTCAAGGGGAGCTTTTAGGATCACCTGGTGTCCGTCGTGCGTCGTGTGTCGTCAACAATTCTTTAAACATCAACTCCTCCTAAACCACTGGGCGGATTTGGACCAAACTTGGCTGGAATGTTCCTTGGAAGGTCCTCTTTAAAAAGCGTTCACAGAATTTGATTCCATCAAAAACTCTGGTTGCAATTGCAACCAAATGGAATTTTTTAGGGAATTCTTTAAAAATCTTCTCCTCTGAAACCACGGGTCAGATTTTGAAATAATTTCACAGATATGCTCCTTTGGTGACCCTTTTTAAAAATTGTTCGTAAAATTTTGATCCGTCAAAAAATGTGGCTCTGGTGAATGGGGGCTTCTTGCACCATATAGAAATGAAGGAATTCTTCAAAATTCTTCTTCTCTGAAACCGCTGGTCAGATTTCGAAATAATTTCACAGGATTGTTCCTTGGGTGACCCTTTTCAAAAACTGTTCATAAAATTTTGATCCGTCAAAAAACGTTTGGCTTGTAGTGTTTTTACTTAATAGCCAGTGGAGCGATACAGGGCCATCATGGCCCTCTTGTCTCCTTTTCCCACAATGTTTTCAGAAGGCTTCTTCCTCTGGGTCGTAAAAACCAGGGATTGTTTGGTAAAGGGTTAATGAAAACTTGTACAAGGATAAAACTATTTCAGAAAAAGGAATGAAACAATTAGACCGGAATGCCAGATTATTGTAGACCACATGTTTATGACCAACCTCTATTTTTGTACAAATAAATTGATGCACCAACTTCAGAATGGCTAATGACAACAGTGTGGCAAAGATAGAGAATATTTCAGCCAGGATCTGGGGGTTAAATGCATCTCGGAGATGCATCATGCCAAGCATGTCTTCACATTATTATAGATCCACTGATTCATAAGGTAGACTGATCCTTTGACACCCAGAAAATTGACCAATAGCAAAAAGTTTCCACTGTGCAGGTTGCACTTGGTCTGTACTTTGTGCAGATGCACTAAACCCCCTTTTCACAGAGTGTGGCTCATTTATAAAGGCCAATATCTCCATTTGATCTTGGCTATCTACTCAAGGAGTATTGCAAAAGTATGAATTTTCATGCTTCTACAAAAAATGCTTTCAGAAGCATTGTGGAATCAAAGGACTCAGTCGTGAAAAGTGGATTTGTTGAACGGTATTATTAGCTGTGGTATGGTGTAATGAAAAAATCAATTTCCATTACACGAAATGCATGTACATATGTAAGTTATTAGTGGAGTTAGCAAGGGCAAAGAAAGTCGAAGTTGTTCTGCCATGCGGGACACGCAGTAACTTA
This sequence comes from Hippopus hippopus, assembly GCA_946811185.2. Taxonomy (NCBI): domain Eukaryota; kingdom Metazoa; phylum Mollusca; class Bivalvia; order Cardiida; family Cardiidae; genus Hippopus; species Hippopus hippopus. The sequence goes on along the minus strand of OX328102.1, from coordinate 6,214,483 downwards.
TCTTATTACTTAATTAGGAGTACTTAGCAATCTTATGCCATTTTCTGCTGGTATAAGATTTTGGACTATTTACATGTGTATAACTGTTTATGCGGTAGTAACATAAACAAGGTCAGGGTGTACTGGCTGAAACTAAATTGTAGAATGAGTAGAGCGAAAGGATGTATGACAGTATCTGGTCCAGGTCAACCCAATAACATAAACTGAAAGTGAGCATGCATGCGTCATTTCGCTTGATGTATTTGTTTCCAGCCAGTGTAAATACAGTAAGCAGATTTGCTATACAAATCCGCTAAAAAGGATCGCTTGTTTGTTATAAGCATAATACTGTTTTTCCAAAATGTTGTCAAAACTTTCAAATTTTGCATTTGAAATCCATTTTGTCAAGAATTTCTTTTGTAGTAGCAGGTTAATTTTTTTTTAATTGTTTACCAAATTGAAAGCATTAAGTTTTGCAGATGACAAAAACTGTGACTCAAAAATTGAAAATTGCTTTTGGAAGGATAGAAACCATTGTGAGAAAATGCTGGTTACCTGGCCCTGTAATAAGACTGAAATGATGTTTTGGTTTGGTTTTATTCACGCAGTGTTTTGCTTAGATTGAATGTATTACTCTCAGATGCTAACAATGTCTTTTTACGGTCGACTGACTTCATAATAATAGGGGAAACAGGTATTCCTTTCTTCTAAAATATCTGTTGTACTGTTTATGTAATGAAGCAATGCATTTTACCAGTCTTACCTTCTATAAATCTAACTCCATAAACCCTTCATCAACACTTTATATTATTGCTTGCTTTTGGAAATACAGGTTTAAAACCTAGAACCGTGATAAGATAATATAAACATTACTCGGTTGAGTTTTTAAATTACCTTGTCACGGTACGTGTTTTTAACCTTGTTATCCCAAACACAAACAATAATATAAACTGATAATGAAACGTTTATCGAGTGAGAGTAATATATGTTTGTTTTGTTATATTGTGTGTATCAACAAAGGCTAAAATTATAATCTGAGAGTAATACATGTAGATATTGTTGGTATTGGCTGTAAGAATTGACCTGGCAGGGTGGAGCTATGTCACAGTTCATATGGCATTTTAGATTGGCATAAAATGGGTTATTTCAGAAGTCATTGTGAGTAGCCATATTCGGAATTTAGACTGTATGAAATGCAAAATAAAGATAAAAAACACAAGAATTGAACAACATGGATAGAACCCATCTATTTGCACAATGTATTTAGGCGATAAAAGTATGCACTCCATGTGCCTATAATGCAATGTATCAATAAAGTACTATTATGATACATGTTTCCGTGTAGATTTACAAGAAACAAATCCAAACTGGCTCATGGCCACTAAAATGAAAATAAACTGGTCGACTTATGTCAAAGGTTAGCCACATCCTGCCAAGTCAATTCTTAGAGGCAGTAAGATAGGACTAGAGAGGAGTTTCATCATTCACTGAACATCTTCAGACTGGAATAAGATGAGTGTTGCTATTTGATGGTGAATGAAATGGCTGTCATATATTTTATTTGATCTGCATGTTGCTTGTGTGATTCATCTGTATGCACAAGAATTAAAGCTTTGACTTAGAACCCTAAATTAACAATAAAGGCCAAAAGTAAACAAAGCGGGTGTTTAAATGCATTTAATTTTATGTCATACCATTTAAAAATATGGAAATCATTGTGAAAATGACAATCTGTCATTGTACGGTCAGTGCAAGTGTTAGTCGCTGACAGAGAAATTAATTTCAAACCTAGGTTAAAACCTGCCAGGTAGATGTGTCTTTTGTTCACTTTTTGCCTGATTTTAAAATTCTTTTTTCTGCCAGTGGCTAACACATGGCCTGACCACACAATAAAAGACTGTCATCTTCAAAATATTTTCCATACTTTTAAATGGTATAATTTAAATTTAAATGTATTCTGGCACCTGTTTTGATATTTTGGCCTCTACTGGGCTTTTATGAGATTAACCCTTTATCAGACAATCACAAGTTTTAATGACCCTGGGGAAGAAGCCTTTTGAAAACATTGTTGGGAAAGGAGAAAATGTTGGTAACCATCATTTTCCCTTTTTCCCACAATGTTTTCTACCCTTTCAGAGTCGGGTATTGTCAACTGAGCCACATTGAATTTGTCATCTGTAACGGCTTTGAATTTGGACGGGTGTAAAATTTTGTTGTCTGGTAAAGAGTTAAGCTTCCAGAGCAAACTAGCATAGTAATATGAATTTTGATGCCTCCAGAGGTGACAGCATTGGATTAAAGCTTGGAAAGAGGAGCTAATGCATGTTACAAATTATTGCTTCTTTTCCCAAAATGTTTTTGTATCAGGTCAAAGAAGATTATGATTCAGGGTTCTTGTATGCTTTTGTATCCTTCAAAATTTCATGAGTTTTGTAATTTTGTTAAGTTTATCACAAAAAAAGAAAAAATGATTATAACAGGTTTTAAATTCTTTTTCCAACTTGATAACTTTTACAGATCAATGAGCTTATCATCAACACCATAGAAACAGAGAAACAACGATATTTCTTGGACCGGCTAATTCTCCAGGACAAGCCTTTACTGTTTGTTGGGCCAACAGGGACGGGTAAAAGTGCCATAACAAATAACTTTCTATCCTCGCTACCTAAGGACAAATACATCATCAATAACGTGAACTTTTCGGCTCAGACCTCAGCCAATCAGACACAAGATATCATTTTCTCCAAACTGGATAGGTAATATATTGACTTATTCCATTTTTTCAACAATATCAGAAGAAATAAGATCTCTAGGGTTTTTATGAATGGGGTTGTATTCATAAGCATTATTCTGAATCTAAATTTTCAAGACTGTCCATGTAATTTTCAAAAACTGCTAGCGATGAGCAAGACAAAGGTCTTGCATGTGTTAGAGTGTACATTGGTGCTTGTATGGGTCTGTCCAAATTTGAATATACCAGAACTTCAACATTTATGGATGGATTTCAAAATAATTTGGCACAATTGTTTTCCTTCATAATTAGAAGTGCCATTTGAAACATTTTGTTTGGATAGGTCCAAAGTCAAGGTCACACTTGATAGTAAAAGGATAAAAGTATCAAATATGGATCTTTTCTTAGCCATAACTTCTAGATATATGGATGCATTAAGATAATTTTGCAGAATTGTTCTCCTTTATCGTAAAAAGTTGCAGATTGTATCATTTGTTCAGGTAAGTACAAGGTCAAGGTCACACTTAAAGGTCAAATGATAAAATTGTCCAAGCTACAACTTCTACATTTATTGATGAACTTAAAATGATTTTATACAATCATTCTCCTTTACCAGTAGAAGTGCCTTTTCACTTAGGTCCAAGGTCAAGGTCATACTGAAAGGTCAAATGTTAAATTATCGTGAGCAAAGCATGTCCGAGCTACAAATTCTACTTTTTGGATGGATTTCACAATAATTTGGCATAATTATTTTCCTTCATGAGTAGATGCGCCATATAAAACATTTGATCTTATAGTTTGAAGGTTAAGGTCACACTTTAAGGTCAAACAATCAAATTATCATCTTTAGATCTTGTCCAAGCCATAATTTCTACTCATAAGAATGGATTTTCTAATGAATTAGCTCAATTGTTCTCCTCTATGAGAAGATGTGCCATTTCAAAAATTTGTTCCGATAGGTCATAGGTCAAGTTCATACTTTATGGTCAAATGATAAAATTTTTGACAACTTTCCTACTAAGTGAGTTTATGCAAGTTGTGAAAACAAGGGGATGAAGTATGATAGATGTGCATTGGTTACTTTTTATCAAAGTGCAGCAACCGAGGTCCTTTACTAACTCCCCCATGGCAGGCTCAACATGTTGCCCCCTGGCATTCTTCTAGTTTAAAGAAAGAATACCGTTAAGCCATTTTTTGATTGATTTTGTACTAACAATCAGGATGTTAGAAGAGTAGTATAGTTATTTTCTTTACTAATTTTACTTAAATTCTAGACGTAAGAAGAATGTATATGGTCCCACACCTGGTAAACGTCTTGTTGTGTTTGTTGATGACCTCAACATGCCAGCCAAAGAGAAGTATGGAGCTCAACCACCCATAGAAGTGCTACGTCAGTGGAAGGATCACGGATACTGGTTTGACAGGTAACTGACCTTGATGACAATATGGTTGTAGAGTCATTGATAAATTCATCTTCTAGATTATATGAACTCTTAGAAGTGCATTACACTATTTTGCATGCTGTGTAAATGTGGTGAATATGTCACTATCAGGCAGCACAAAATGAAGGTTTTATGAAAAAAATCTGAAACCTGAATGCTTTAAGGCCAAGAAACATCTAAAAGTAAACAAAGCAAGCAAAGCATATGAAAAAGAATGCTGGTAACCACGATGTCGTCCTCCATAGCTTTCTTCCCCAGGGTTACTTAAACACAGGTTTGTTCCATAAAGGGTGATAGACAGGGTTACTTAACCCTTCACCACACAGTCCTGAAATTAAATGAAATTGAATGAATCTGAGAAGCCTTTTGGAAACATTGTGGAAAAACAAGAAAATGCTGGTAACCAACCTTTTTTTTTTTCCCTTTTCCCCACAATGTTCTCTATCCCATCAAAGACAAGTTCCATCCTTTGAGCCACATTTAAATTGTTGTCTGCAAATGCTTTGAATTTGGACAAGTCTACTTTTTCTGTGTTTTCCATGTTTAGTAAAGACTTAGTAAAGACAGGTTTTTCAGAAATATATTCAGCTTTAATTTATGACCTTTGGCTGATAAAAGCACACTAATATGTGCCTGACCTCTCATTAAAAGACTGTGGCAAAAGAAAGAAATGCTTGGACATGCAGACAACAAATTTAGTGTGGCTAAAATAATGAAATTAGTCTCTGAAAGGGTAGAAAACATTGTGGGAAAAGGAGAAAATACTGGTTACAAGCATTTTCTCCTTTTCCCCACAATGTTTTCAAAAGCCTTTTTCCTGGGGGTAGTTATATTGTTTGATAAAGGGGGATAATGTAAATGGGGATTTTATGGTAAAGGGTTAAATCTAAGTTTATATGAACTGTCCCAATTTCACAAGGATGTTTTCAGAGTCATTTAGCCGAGCCCAGTAGTGCAGTCAGTGGCGTACAGGACTCAAGAACAGCGGGTTGCTGTTTCAATCCCAGCTAGGCCAATTTCTTTCCGAGGACTGATGATAGTCATTGCGACAGGATTCATTCCTCTCTCACTGTTGATCATTGTTTCGTTGATCATTGTGGCTTGGAAAGAATATCGTGTGGACTACTGGTAATAAGAAACTCCAGGAAAGCATGGATAGGTGCACTGGCCACCGAGATATATCTGAAATAATGTTGAAAACGGCGTTAAACGCCATACATACACTCAATCAATCAATCAATCAATTAATCAATCAAAGTCATTGAGTAAAAATCAAACAAATGGCATACCTTACATATTTGCAGGAAAGACACAACCATTCTACATCTTGTAGACATCAGCATGTTGTGTGCAATGGGTCCACCTGGTGGAGGTCGAAATAACGTCACACCAAGATTTCTGCGCCATTTCAATGTGATTGGAATGCTCTCGTTTGATGAGGAAACTATGAAGAACATTTTCTCTCCGATTGTAGACTGGCATTTTAAGTCATTTGAAACAAACCATAGAAGGTGGTCCAGGGTAAGATTATTTGATATTTTGTGAAGCCAAGATAACTATGCATATTTTTTTTTGCAGTTAAATCTTGACCTCACAATGCAGTGTTTTAATAACTCTGACAGAAATGGCTTTTGAAAACATTATGGAAAAAGCATAAAATGCTGGTAACCAGCATTTTGTTCTTTTCCGAAAATGTTTTCTACCCCTCAACAGACAAACTCCATAATTTAAGCCATATCCAATATGCTGCCTTCAAGTGGGAAAGAAGCCTTTTGAAAACATTATGGGAAAAGGAGAAAATGCTCATAACCAGCATTTTCTCCTTTTCCCACAATGTTTTCTACTCTACCAAAGAAAAATTGCACCATTTGAGCTACACTGAAATTGTCGTCTGCAAATGCTTTCAATTTGGATAAGGCTAAAAATTTGTCGTCTGGTAATGGGTTAACCATTTACCAAATGATAAAATTTAGACCATTCTTGATTGAAAGCATTTGCACGTGACAAGATAGATGTGACTCAAAATTGTAATTTGCTTTTGGAAGTTTGGAAAACATTGTGGGAAAGGAGAAAATGCTGGTTACCAGCATTTTCTCCTTTACCCATAATGTTTTCTAATGCCTTCTCCTTCAAAATTTTCAAAACTCTGGACGGTGTGGTAATTAGTGAAACACAAACAAGTTTAAACTTGGTTAAAAAGTTAACAGTTTATAGCTTTGTTGTATGAATATGCATAGTAGACAGTCTGCACCACAATACTTTTGTAACGTTGTGACAAGAGAAACTGTTCTTTAAATAAACAGTAAACTGTTGTTTAACCTTTTACCAAAAATTCCATTTTTTGTGACACTAATGAAGAAGGCAATTATGATAAAAGGAAATATTCTAGAAATTTGCATATTTTTATTTTTCCACAATGTTTTCTACTTTTGTTCACAAAAATTCATCATTTGAGGCATATGACTAATTTGTCTTAAAACCCGATGAATATAGAAAAGTCCAAAATTTTGTCATCATAGCCTGTATTCACCAAAAACATTCTAAATTACATTCTTAGTTTTATTCTAGATAAAGAAAGTAGCACTATTTCTGATTGGCTAAACAATTTGGTATAGCTTGTCATAAAGTATGTTAATTTGAAATTAAGAAAATTTCTTGAGAATTACCTTGTGTCTTTTAAAGGCATTGATGGAAAAGGAGAAATTCTCCTTTTCCACCAATCTTTTCTATCCTTTCTAGACAAATCCAAATCCCATCATTTCAGTTGTGTTCAAATGGTCATCTGCAATATTTGATGCTTTCAATGTGGACCAGTATAAAAATTTTGTTGTCATGTTAAGAATGATAAATCGCTGATGAATCCTTTTCTGTTTTTCATTCTACAGTTTTAACTTTTTGTTCTTCATTCCAGATTATTGTTACTGCTACACTAGAGATTTATCAGAAGGCAATATCCAACTTCCTGCCATCACCATCCAGGTCACACTATGTGTTCAATCTCAGGGACTTTGCAAGGGTTGTACAGGTATGAAAATATTTATTGTGATATCACTTTTGTCTCTGACCTTACCTCCTGTAGATAAATATCTTGCTCCTTGCAGCAGACTAGTTTTAGAATCATTGTGTCAAGAGGAGAAATTGCTCACTATGAACAATTTTTTCCTTGCACCACAGTGTTTTTTGCATACGTTTGTGTATTATGACTTCAGATATCAGTGTTATCCCTACTTTATGAGAACGAGTCCTGTGTGGCTGAGGAGTAAAGATGTAAGTTTCGTAATCTGAAGGGCCTAGGTACAGTCCTCTACTAAGGCATTGGGTTCTTATCCTGGAGTGTCAGAACCAAGGCCCACTTTACTACTTTAATCCAGGACTTGAATAAGTAAGCTGATACCAGGATATGACTGGATACTGTTGAAAGCTGTGTAAAATAATCATCTGACCTATAGAATGACTTTGCAAGGATTTGTGATCAAAGTTGCCATCTGCAAAATTCTTTGAAGGAGGAAATAAATTATTCAGGCATGTGTCAGTTCAAATATACGTGAGTGGTTCACTGGGAAAAGGGGGTTTAAAAAACTAGAGAAAAAAGAAATGTGTGATATCTTTGGTGCAGTCTGTATAACAGCCTTCAGTCTATCAGTCAAGGCATCTACCTTTAGAGTAGGAGGACAAGGTTCCACTCCTATTATGGACAAGCTTGTTCTGATATAGCAGGTTGGTCATTCTCTAGCCAGGAAAGTAACAGTTACTGATTGCCTACTTGTTTGGTGTCTTGGCACAAAAAGAACTGATTCAGGAAGTAATTGTGCCAAACAAGGACTGCCTGGTCCTGTCCAGAAGGGCTGCCATTACAATATACTGTCATTTCAGTATTACTTTTTCTTCCTCCCCAGGGTGTTTTGTTGTTGAAACCAGAAGTGGTACCAGATGGGCAGGAAGGGAACCAGAAAATCATGAGATTGTGGATCCATGAGGTGTACAGAGTGTTTTATGATAGATTGGTGGATGAAAATGACAGAGATTTGTTCTTCCACATGGTCAAAGTAAGTGTAGAATTATTTGTTGGGGGTTAAACTCTTTATCAGACAACAAAATTTTAGACTAGTTCAAATTGGAAACATTTGCAGACAGAATTGTAAATGTGCCTAAATGATGACATTTGTCTAGGAAAGGGTTGAAAACATTGTGGTAAAAGGAGAAAATGCTGGTTACCAGCATTTTCTCTTTTCTCACACTGTTTTCAAAAGCCGTATTCTTCAGGGTTGTTAATCTTGGGACTGTTTTGTAAAGGGTTACCCGTTTGAAAGCTTGAGACAGTCGTTTGTGGTCCAGCATTTTAATAGAAGCTCAGGCAAAAAATGCATGGAAGCTTCAATGATGTGGCTTCCAAAAAATTTTCCATTATAAGGCTTTGCTCTTTAACACACAACAAAATTTTAGACTTGTTCAAATTCAAAGCTTTTGCAAATGACAAATAAAATATACAAAATAATTATGAACTTTGTCTTTCAAAGAGCAGTAAAAAAATTATGGGAAAGGAGGAAATACTGGTTACCAACATGTTCTCCTTTTCATGTTATGGTATGGCATGAATTTCATTAAAACTGTCTTAATCACCCGGCTGAGGAAATAACCAGTACAGCAGCATAATGCAGGTGGCTGTTTAGCAAAGGTACTAGCGTATTCAAAAATATGATTACAAAATCAAGAACAGTTATTTGGTTAATAGGTGTGGTTGCTTAAGACAAGTGATCACTGATACAGTTTTGCCTTAATCTGCAGATAATTATGCTTTTTATACTTATCCGGCCATATTTAGATTGTGGTCAATTATAAAAATGGATTTTTTTTAGTTTCTTGGCTTTCAGTAGGGTTTATATGACAGCTTACTGATGGATTAGGGAAGAGTATGGAGCAAGATCACACTGCAAGCATTTGTTGGCTGATCTTGCTTTACACTCTCCACAAAATACAAATAAGGTCTTGAAAGGCTGGACAATAGTTAATTGCTAAAATTGAGTAAAAAGGAAATTTTGACCTTCTACTCAAGAATACATCATTACAAGGAATGTATATATGAATATATGATTCCTGTATATATAAAACACAGGGATAATATCAGATTTGAAGTGGTCACTATTCTGAACACAGCTTCAAAACTGCCAAAATACACCTTTTATTTTGAAAATGGCAACTGCATTAGATATAATTTATCAAGAAAAATCTGTAACCGGCAGAATGATACTGAAGGAAAGATTGTATAATTGCTTGCAGGAATTAAATTAAAGCCCCCATCCTGATTATGAAAGTTGTTTCATACAGTTAACCTTTTACCACACAATCCTGAGTTAAACAACCCTGATGGAGAAGACTTTTGAAAACATTATGGAAAAAGAAAAAAAATACTTGTAACCAGCATTTCCAACAATATTTTTTGCCCTATCACAGACAAATCTTATCATTTTAGCCACCTCTAATTTCTCGTCTGCAAATGCTTTCAGTTTGGCAAGTGTAAAATTTTGTCGTACCAAATGACAAAATTTTGTAAATGTCCAAATTAAAGCATTAGCAGACAACAAATTAAATGTGATTCAAAAATTGAAATTTATTTGTGGGAGAGTGGAAAACATCATGGGAAAAGGGGAAAATGCTGGTAACCAGCATATTCTCTTTTTCCCATAATGTTTTCAAAAGCCATCTTCTTCGAGATAGGTTAAACTTGAGATTATTTTGTAAAGGGTTAATAGACTTGAAATGTTCCATGTTTGTAGAGTTGTGTGGAATCCCAGTTTAAAGACAAAATGAATAACTTGTTCTCTCACATCACTGGAGATCCAAAGACTGGTGTAACTGATGACAATATTCGTAGTCTGATGTTTGGAGATTACCTAAACAGAGGGAAGTCAGAGAAGCTGTATGATGAGATGCAAAACTTGGATGAGCTGAGACAGGTTCGTATATGTTTTATTTGGAATTAATTATAACTTTTGAAAATTTATGTGTAGAAGTAGAAAATGTAGCACCCTGACTTAGATTCATACCCTAGACTCATCGCTCACTGTCCAAGTGCTCTACCAAGTAAGCTATCAGGTCACATCCATCCTGCGATTACTTCAACCATATATCACATGATATTTTTGAATTTCCCAAATCAAAAGCATTTGCAAACAGCAAATGGTTTGTGTCTTAAATTATAGGGTCGTAAAGATTGTGTAGGTAGCCAGTATTTTCTCCTTTCCCAGAGTGTTTTCAAAGGCCTTGTTTCTCAGGGTTGTTAAAACTAGGGATTGTTTAGCCTACTGGCGGAAATAGACACCACCCCCCCCCCCTTGCATCTCGATACACATGATACTGCTAATTACTGGGTCTGTATCACATCCATATCATTGTTAGCTATTAATGTTGGGCTTTAAGCACCTTTTACAACTGTAGTTGCCTTTGCAGTCAGTGAAAGCCAAGATCAGACGGCACAAAATGTGCTGTAATAGCAACCCTGACATTGCTCTTGTTAGAGTCCTTTTCCAAGATGGAATTGTCAGTTGGAATTATTTTGGCACACTAAGGTTTAACTCTTTATCAAACAGTCCCAGATTTTAACGACATTTAGGAAGAACCCTTTGGAAAGCATTGCAGGAAAAGTAGAAAATGCTGGTGACCAGCACTTTCTCCTTTTCCCACTAAGTTTTCTACCATATCAAAGACTAATTCCAATATTTGAGCCATATTTAGATTGTCACCTTCAAATGCTTTCAATTTGGACAAGTCTATATTTTTGTTGTATGCTCTTTCATTATTGAATAAACAAATTACATTTTCTCAAAGACTACAAATACACTTCTGCTGCAAGATCAAGAAACAGTTCAGTCATAGTCTAAAATAAAAAAAAATGGATAGTGTAGATCAGAGATCAGACTGCATGTTCTGTGCAGTCTGATCTTGATCTACACTGTCCACAGAAGCTGCTGGTGTCGTCTATGGTATGGCAAGAGTTAAAGAGTTGGTGTACTATTTATTCACAGAACTTTTCTATGTACATTTTAGATGATTGAGACCAATCTTGAAGAGTATAATACAATGAGTAAAGCTCCCATGGATCTGGTCATGTTCAGATTTGCTATTGAACATATATCTCGTATTAGTCGTGTGTTAAAACAACCAAATGGTCACTGTCTACTGGTTGGTGAGTTGCTGTCTTTCTTTAGTTTTGTTGAGCAAAGTATCATATGAAGTTCTTTTATAGATACAGTTGAAATACAGGTGTGTAAAGTTTTCCTCATTTTTTTCATGATTTATTTTTCATGCCCACAGTATTTATTATGCTGTATCTCTAATTATTTATCCATCCATCAAAAGGACAATTAGTCAGGAGGGTCTCATAGCTTTTTTTTCTAGAGCTCTTTCAAATTATAGTTTTCCTTGAATTTTTTTCACAGCTAAACACAATGTATTCCTTTTGACACTGTATTTCCTTCAGCAAGCTTGCAACAGTTTATCTGCTGGAAGAATTCGGAAAACAATGAGTGAAATTAAGAAATTGATGATTAACAACAGCTTCTTTATTAATGGATATTGTTGTCATGACTCTACTTTCAGATTACAATATTCTTTTAATGTGCTATTCATTTTTTCTCATAATTTCTTCCATGTTTGCAATGTATATACAGAATGGTTCATAAAAGACTGATAACCCTTTACCTTACAGTCCCGACTTTTAAGAACCTGAAGAAACGGGCTTATGAAAACATCGTTGGAAAAGGAGGAAATGCTGGAAACCAGCATTTTCTCCTTTTCCCACAGTATATTCCACCCTATCAAAGACAGAAATCATCTTTTAAGCTACATTTATTTTGTAGCCTGCAAATGCTTTCTGTTCAGTCAAGTCCAAAATTTTGAGATTTGGTAAAGGGTTTATGTTGCTCATCGTTCTACAGGAATTGGTGGAAGTGGACGTCAAAGTGCCACACGAATGGCTGCATTTATGTCTGACTTTGAGCTCTTTTCCATCGAGATAACAAAGAATTACAACATGCCAGAATGGCGTGAGGATTTACGTCGTATGATGAGACGGGCTGGGGATGAAGGCATTTCAATGGTATTCCTGTTCGGAGACCATCAGATTAAGGTTGGTATATTATTAATAACCTATATAGCGCCAAATAAGACCAAGAGACATTTTCAGTCTAGAAATAAGACCCTAATAAAAGCAAGTTCAAGGTTGCCTTTGTCCAAAATGTCTGAGCAAGGCTGACAGTGTAGATCAAAGATCAGACTGCATATTTTGTGCAGTCTGATCTTGAATGCAATAATAAAAGTAAAAGCCTCTTCAAGGGTTAATATGAAAGAGATACTTTACCAGGTTACATAATGAGATGTATTTTCAAGTATTCATTGGAAAAAATATCTCAGGAGATGAAATAAAAAGATTGTGCTAAAACAAAACTAATGAAGCAAAAAAACAAATATGATACTTTACAGGTGATAGGATTCTTCTTATTCCTTGATTTTTTCTTCTTCTTTTTTGTCCTTCTCCTCCTGCTTCATTAGTGTCCTTTTGATCAGTGTCGTCATTATTGATGTTTTGCAGGATGAATCTTTCCTAGAAGATGTGAACATGATACTGAACACAGGAGACATACCTAATCTTTATGATAATGAGGAGAGGTTGGAGATCATTGAAAAGGTAAGGAAAAGCTGCTTCTAAAGTTAACAAAAAATTGAATTTATTTACGCTGGAAAAGCAGCCGATGGCTTGGAAAGAGTGATGTGCACCTGCAGAAAATTAAATAGATGTGACAGATATAATTGGATTTGTTTGTTGGAATGGTAGAAATCATCAGAAAACATAGGAAATGGGGAAAAAAATTAGGTTCCAAGTGTTCTTATTCCATATTTTAAAAAGTATTCTACCAAAGGGTTGTTAAAAAATTGGATTGTCTGATAAAGTGATAACATATCATTAAACAATATTATTGAGTCCTGCTTTGTGAAAAGGGAGCTTAATGCATCTGCAAAAAGTATCAACCCATATCAGCCTGCGCGGGCTGACATGGGTAGAAACTTGCTATTTGTAAATTTTCTTCATGTCAAAGGACCAGTCTATCTCATGATGCAGTTGGTTGTTAGGTGAAACGGATCTTGTGGATCCATAGTTATGTGATGACTTGCTTGGTATAATGCATCACAGAGATGCTTTAAACCTCATTTTCACAGAGCATAGCTCAAATAATTTTTCTTACAGATTGTTTGGTCAAGAGTTTACTAGTCCATAGATAAATGTAAACATTTTTATGTTTTGTTTCTCCTTTAGATGCAGATTGTGTGTCAAAATGAAAATTCACAGATTGAGAGAACTCCTCTAAACATGTACAACAAGTTTGTCGAGAGAATACGCAGAAACCTCCATGTTGTTCTGGCCTTCAGCCCCATTGGTGATGCATTTAGAAACAGAATTAGGATGTTCCCTTCACTGATCAACTGTTGTACTATAGACTGGTTCAAGGTAAGTCAAAATATGTAATTACCACCACCCTACCCCCACCAACCCAGTTGGTAGAGTGTAGGACTTGTAAACATCAAGTCTTGGGTCACTTAAGGGTGTAGGTTCGTGCCCCACAGCTGGCCATCTAAAATTACTACCCTTTCAGATGAGATGTTCAACCGAGGTCCTGCGTGACGGTGCTATACACCAAGTATGTTAAGAACCAGGCGTAAGTTAGGATATGTTTCGTCCTGTGTCTTGCACTATCCCCTGTAACAATTAAAAACAGTCTTCGGGAGGTGTTGCCCATATGGGCAACCAGTGGTGATGAAAAATAAATGCGAGTTCAATCAATCAATCAGTCAATCAATCAAGATGCATTAAAAACCAGTGGCGATGAGTAAACAGGAATTCAATCAATCAATCAATTGAAAAGAATTAAAAATCTTCATGAAGTTATTGCTTATAACAAGAATTACTCATGAATTGTTACACTAGTTTATAAGTATTTACTTGCTACTGGAGAGATAAATATGACACAGGGCCAGGTGTTATTATTTTTCTTGTCTTTGTTGTCAATATATCATGTTAGCTCGGCTGTTTTTGAAGAAAACACTGAAATACTGTTGTAGCCCTGGCATCGTCTTGCAAAAACTTTGACATTTTAAAATATCTCAGTTATTACAAAAGATATTCGCGTCAAACTTGGACAAGTGTTAACTATCAAAATGGGAACATGTACAACAACATCAAGTAACCATCAAAGTATTTTTGACACAGTTATGCCCCTTTTTCAACTTAGAATTTTCACCAAAAAATCAAGCAACTGCAGCCCAGCATTGGCACCCGCATACGATGCTCTTTTTTTTAAAACCTGTTTGCCCAGCTATGATACTTATCTATTGATACTTGCAGGCATGGCCTGAGGATGCACTAGAACTGGTAGCTAACAAATTCCTGGATGAGATAGAGATGACAGATGAAGTGAGAAAAGAGACTGTGGTCATGTGTAAACACTTTCATGAAAGTGTGAGAGCTCTCTCTGAAAAGTAAGATATCACCTTGTTGTGTGAAAACACAACCAGAGATAACCTATTTATCATTGTGGTCAAGGAGAAACAATGAGCATTTTTTTTCCCCAATGGTTTTTCAAGCATGGACACACTCAGTCTTTGCCACATGGTGAGAGCTTAAGACACTTCCATATTGAAAGCATTTGTAGATGACAAATAGAATGTGGCCCAAATGATGGGATTTGTCTTTGAATGGATGAAAAACATTGGGAAAAAAGGAATGGATGAAAAACAGTTTTTTTAGCTTGGCTGTTTTCAAAGAAAACGAAGAGTTATTGGCATTGTCTGTGTCATGCAAAAATCTTGACAATTTGTAATATCTCTGTTATTTCTGATGATATTTACTTCAAACTTGGACAAGTTTTTAATTTTAAAAGAGGAACTTACACAACAGGGGTAGGTAACCATCAAAATATTTTTGACAGTTATGCCCTTTCTTTGACTTAGACTTTTCAGTGGATGCTTTTGAAAGCATTGTAGATAAAGGAGAAAATGCTGGTAACCAAGATTTTCTCCTTTCTTTTCTTACAATGTTTTCTGCTGTTTCAAAGAAAAACTCCATCCTTTTAGCCACATGCAAATTGTTGGCAAATGCTTTCAATATGGGAAGAGTCTTACTTTCGTCATCTGGTAAAGGGTGAAGTAGCCAGCAAAGCGAGCTGAAAAAGAAATAAAAGATTCTTTTAACTCTTTGCCAAATGAAAAAATGTAGATTCATCCACATTGAATGAATTTGCAGACGACAAATTATTTATTCCATTCAAATGATATGATTTGTCTTTAAAATGGTAGGAAACATTTTGGGAAAAGGACAAAATGTGGTTACCAGCGTTTTCTCCTTTTCCCAAAATGTTTTCCAAAGCCTCCTTCCTCGGGGTCATTAAAACTCGGGACTGTATGGTAAAGGGTGAAGGTATTTGCCTGTTTGTAACGCTAGAATCTAAAGTGTCTAAGTAAAGTCAAGCAGAATATTTTGATAATATTTAACCGTTTACCAGACAACAAAGTTTTAGACTAGTCCAAATTGAAAGCATTCGCAGATCACAAATTATTTCTGCATGTTATGTTATGGGTACTAAAAACTGTCTCGTTGAACGATTCTAGTGAGTATACACAACTCAAGTTTTCGATATAAAGTAATTAATTTTGAATCGATTCTAGTGAGTATACACAACTCAAGTTTTCGAGATAAAATAATTAATACTGCTCTTTGAAAATATTCCCCTAATTTTAACCATTTACCACACAATCCCAACTTTTAACCACCCTGGGGAAGAAGCCTTTTGAAAACATTGTGGGAAATGGAGAAAATGCTGGTAACCAGCATTTTCTCCGTTTCCCAGAATGTTTTCCTACCTTTCAGAGACATATTCTATTATTTGAGTGACTTAAATATCCAACACTTGTTTGAAATTCTGGCCATTGTTAGCTCCACTGGCCAAAGGCCAGCAGGCTTATGTCATGGCCCTGTGTCCGCCGTGCGTCCGTCCGTGCGTGTGTGCGTTCACTTTTATTTCAAACATCTTCTCTGAAACTACCCATCCGATTTTAATGAAACTTCCCAGAAATGATCCTGCCATGGTCCTCTTTAGAATTTCTTGAAAGAATTTGATTCCTTCAAAAACTCAGGTTGCCATGGCAACAAAACTGAAAAATATTGGAAATCTTTGAAAATCTTCTTGTCTGAAACCACAAGGCCTAGGGTGACCAAATTTGGCATGTAGCTTAATCTAGTGGACCTCTACCAAGTTTTTTCAAATTATAGCCCTGGGTTTAAGTTTTACATGGGCTTATATAGGGAAACCTTTTAAAATCTTCTCGTACCTAGCCATAAGGCCCAGGGTTACCAAATTTTGCATGTAGCTTAATCTAGTGGGCCTCTACCAAGAGGGCCCAAATTGTAGCCCTGGGGTCAAGTTTGGCCCTGCCCTGGGGGTCACAAGTTTTACATGGGCTTTTATAGGGAAAACTTTAAAAATCTTCTCGTGCCTAGCCATAAGGCCTAGGGCTACCAAATTTTGCATGTAGCTTTATCTAGTGGGCCTCTACCAAGGGGGCCCAAATTGTAGCCCTGGGGTCAAGTTTGGCCCTGCCCCAGGGGTCACAAGTTTTACGTGGGCTCGTATAGTGAAAATTTTAGAAATCTTTTTGTTACTAACCTTAAGACCTAGGGCTACTAAATTTAGCCATGTCTCAGGGGTCTAATGTTTTACTGGACCTTCTTTTGAGGAAACTTTGAAAAACTTCTGGTATATAACCACACATTCTAGATCTGTTTTATTTGGTATGGGGCTTTATCCTGTGGACCTCCACCAGGATTCAAGTAATTTTAGCTCTGTGGTCAAAAATGGCTTTGCCCTGGGGTCATAACTTTCTCATAGGATTTTATAGAAAATTTTTTTTATGTCTTCTAGTTTTAAACCAGTTGGCCAAGTATTGTAATGTTTGGCTTGTAGTGTTTTACATATTAGCCAGTGGAGCGATACAGGGCCATTATGGCCCTCTTTTTTTATTGGCATAGGACAACAATTATTTTTTTCTATTTCAGATTTTATGAAACAATGAGAAGAAGAAACTATGTAACTCCTACATCGTATTTAGAACTGATCAAAACTTTCAAAACCCTGCTAAATAAAAAACGACTTGAGCTACTTACCTTGAAGAACAGATATCAAGTGGGACTGGAAAAACTGGATTTCTCTGAGCAACAGGCATGCAGATTTCTAGTGTGATGGTTCAGTACTGTATTCATCTTCATGTTAAACCAACCTTAGTCAGGAATTTGCTGTTTTAAAAGCAATCCTGTACCTAATATTAAGCAACTTTAGGTAAATTCTGATTAATGCTTATTTGAATTTCATCATTGAAGAATTTGCTAACATTTGTTGAACCAATGTAGCACTATGGTTAGGCACGTTGTTAGTCATCTAGATGGTGCAACTTCGTATACATGTACCTCCATGGTTCATAGCTTATGAAAACATTGTTTGAGCCTTTACCAGAAGACAAAATTTTAGAATCTTCCATATTGAAAGCATTTGCAGGTGACAAATTTGATGAGGCTTCAATGATGAGATTTGTCCTAGGAAGGGTAGGGAACATCGTGGGAAAAAAAAGAAAATGCTGGTTACCAGCATTTTCCTCTTTTCCCACAATGTTTTCAAAAGCCTTTATCACTAGAGTTGTTTGAACAAAGAGTTATTTGGTAAAAGGTTATGATGGGGTAATTTCCTATAACAAGCAATAACTGCTGCTCTGTTTCCCACAATGTATCATCAGCCTTCTTCCTCAACATCATAAAAAAATTTGATGACCTTGTGAAAGGTCAAACTAAACGGAGTCATTTCTATATATGTCAGATCAACATCATGCAGAAAGAACTGATAGAATTACAGCCTCAGTTAATACAGACAAGCAAAGAAACAGAGGAACTTATTGTGTACATAGAAAAAGAACGAATAGAAGTTCAGCAGGTTAAACAGGTTGTAGAAGTGGACGAGGCTGCAGCTACAAAATCAGCCGATGCTGCTAAAGCTATCAAGGTTTATTGTCTGTATTTGTATCAATGTTAACATGTAGAGTGCCGAATAAAAACAGACAGACTTTTTTATATTGAGGGAAAAATTAAAGAAAGACCCAAATGTCTTGTTTTGCATTTTGTTTATTAAATCTTTACCAAACAGCAAAACTTTGCACTCATAGAAATTGAAAGCTTTTGCAGATGACAAATTATATGTGGCTCAAATTGTTGAATTTGTCACTGAAAGGGTAGAAAACGTTGTTAGGAAATGATAAAGTGCTGGTTACCATCATTTCCTCCTTTTCCTACTGTGTTTTTAAAAGACTTTTTCCTTAAGGTTGTTCAAACTCGGAATTGTGTGGTAAAGGGTGAATGGTTGCCACTGATTGCCATATGGGCAGCATCCCAGAAGGCTGTTATGTTAGTTACTGGGGATAGTGCAAGTTATACTTTTTTTTTGTAATGCGCTCAGTGTATAGTACCATCCCACGGAACTTACACTTAACGTCTCAACTTTAATTGCATGAGGGGTAGAATTAAGTTTTAGCATGATTGTTCTTCCATTAGCCCTTTACCACACAATCGCATATTTTATCTACCTTGAAAAAGAGGTGTTTTGAAAAAAGGAGAAAATGCTGGTAACTCCTTTTTGCACAAAGTTTTCTACCCTTTCAAAGACAAAGATCATCATTTGAGGTACACTAAATTTGTCGTCTGCAAGTGCTTTCAATTTCGTCACTTCCAAAATTTTGTAATGTGGTAAAGAGTTAATAAATCACAATTTTCGTGTCTGCAAAGTATTGACAGACAAGATGTTTGGCAATGTACATGACTATGCTTACTTACTGTTTGACAGTACAGACAAAGAGATCAGTCACTCTTTCCATCAGCCAAGCGCTGGTAGCTCAGTCAGTAGCGTACATGACTTGAGAACAGGGGGTTGCTGATTTGTTCCACGGCTTGGCCAGTTTCATTCCGAGGATTGAAGATAGTCATTTGTGACAGGCTTCATTCCTCTCTCACTGCTGACCATTGCTTCGACAATGGTTATGTGGAAAAGCAGCCAGTGGCTTGGAAAGAATATTGTGCGGAGTACTGGTAAAAGAAACTGCAGGGAAGCATGGATAGGTGCACTGGCCGCCACAATATAACTGAAATGATGTTGAAAACGGCATTTAACACCATGCTATCAATCAGTCTCTTTTCATCTGTGAATGCTGATCAATGAACCCTAAAGATAAAACAGAAAAGTAAAAAAGAACATATAAATATTATATTTCTGAATTTTTTGATGTTGTTGCAAATATGACTTGGTAAACGCTATTATATTCATTGATCCATTGCCATCTGAAACACATTCACAATGCATGGCTTTCAAAAAATGCTTTTAAAATAAAGATAACCAAAAGGAAATGAGGTTGATGTCACAATTTGTCCTTTTGCCAAAATGATTCAGCAAATTATCTGCCATACAACAAAAAAATGTCTTCAGTATATAATTGGTTAATAACATTTTCAACTCTATGTTTCTCTTGGAATGTTTGAAAGTAGTTTTGTATGAACGTTGAATAGTATTAATCCTTATCCTGCTAAATAAGTTAAATGTAACTTTTAAGTCAATAGTAAAGACCCAAATAATGATATTTCAAACTAATATTTTGGAGGAAAATATCTCCTTATCGGATAGTGTAGATGCAAGATCAGACTGCATGTTCTGTGCAGTCTGATCTTGATCTCACTGTCCACAATAGGTCAGTGAGACGCACTTAGCAGCCTAAGGGTTAAAATATTCCTATTTTGTTATCTTTTTTCAGGAAGAATGTGAGGAAAAGTTAGCCATTGCTATGCCTGCCATGAATGCTGCTATTGCTGCACTTGATACCCTAAAACAGAATGACATCAGTCTTGTGAAGACCATGACAAACCCACCAGCAGGTGTCCGACTTGTGATGGAGGCTGTATGTATCATGAAAGGGCTTAAACCCGAGAAGAAAATTGATGGTAGTGGGAAAGCAATAGAAGATTTCTGGCCAACATCCAAAAAGGTTTGTTCTCCGTGGATTATACCTTAGTCTTCATTCTGGTGTATTTTAATATGAGCCATGCTCTGGCAAAAAGGGGGGCTTAATGCATCTCCATGATTCATGATACCAAGCAAGTCAACTCATAATTATGCATCCATAAAATCCATTTTGTATAAAAATCAATTGAATCCTAAGCTACTGTGGTCCTTTGACATGCAGAAAATTTACCGAAAGCAAAACGTTTTGGCCCAGGTCAGCCTTCGCAGACTGCACAGGTTGACCTGGCTTGATACTTTTTGCAGATGCATTAACCCTTTACAACACAATGACGACTTTTGACACCCCTGAGGAAGAAGCCTTTTGAAAACATTGTGGGAAAAGGAGAAAATGCTGGTAACCAGCATTTTCTCCTTTTTCCACAAAGTTTTCTACCCAATCAAAGCAAAATTGCACCATTTGAGCCACTTTGAAATTGTCGTCTGCAAATGCTTTCAATTTGGATAGGTCTAAAATTTCGCTGTGTGGTAAAGGGTTAAGCCTCTTTTCATAGAGCATGCCCCAGTATCAACAGTATATGGGATATGAAAAAATTGTGAACAGTGAAGTAAGAGTTTGTTTTCAGTAGTATCTTCTCATGAATGAAACATTTGTTAGTTTGTTTCAAAAGGTCTTTTAACCCATTACCACACAATCCCTACTTTTGACGACCCTGAGAAAGAAGCCTTTAGAAAACATTGTGGGAAAAGGAGAAAATGCTGGTAACCAGCATTTTCTCCTTTTCCCACAATGTTTTCTACTCTTCACAAAACAAATTTCAAATTTTCAGTCACTTTTATTTTGTCGTCTGCAAATGCTTTCGATTTGGACAAGCCTAAAATATTGTCGTTTGGTAAAGAGTTAACTTGGAAACATCCAGATATTTTGTATGACACAATTTAAAAATTGCAAGATATTTCCATACAGGCTATTGGCTTATTATATACTTAACCCTTTACCATGCAATCCATACTTTTAATGATTCTGAAAAATATAGCATATGAAAACATTGTGGGAAAAGGAGAAAATGCTGGTACCAGCATATTCTACTTTTCCCACAATGTTTTCAAAACCTTCTTTCTCAAGGTTGTTAAAATGTGGGATTGTATGGTATAGGGGTAAAGGAGTAAAAACTTGTTACAAGCAGTTGTTCCTTTTACCTTGTTCCATTATGGAATAATGAGCCATACAGGATTCCTAATGAAACATCTAAGTATAATGTATTATTTCAGATGCTCGGAGATTTAAGATTTCTCGAGTCATTAAAAGAGTATGACAAAGACAACATACCTGTGGCATTGATGAAGAGAATTCGAGATAAATATATCAACAACCCTGACTTTGACCCGGCATTGATTAGAAACTCTTCATCAGCCTGTGAAGGTCTGTGTAAATGGGTGCGTGCAATAGAGGTGTATGATGGAGTGGCAAAGGTCGTTGCACCAAAACGTGAGAGTCTAGAAAACGCAGAAAGAGAACTTGCGGAACAAATGGCAAAGTTAAATGAGAAGCGAGCAGAGCTTCAGGAAGTGACAGATAAACTGAACGGTCTGGAGGAGAATTTAGCAAGAAAACAGGAGGAACAGAAGGTTTTTTGATAATTAAATCTCTGTCTCTGTCTCTCTCTGTCTCTCTGTCTGTCTGTCTGTCTGTCTGTCTCTCTCTCTCTCTCTCTCTCTCTCTCTCTCTCTCTCTCTCTCTCTCTCTCTCTCTCTCTCTCTCTCTCTCTCTCTCTCTCTCTCTCTATATATATATATATATATATATATATATCACTCTTTACTAGACAATCCTAAGTCATCATGACCCTGGCATAATTATGATAACTTGGACTATGATATGGAAAGAGTACATTGTGAAAAATCAAATTTTGTCATGCATGTAATAACGTAAAGATTGCAAAAGAAAAGCAGATGACATCTGTGGAAACAGAAGGTCTATACTTGTGTTTAACATTTCAGAATCTTGAGGACAACATTGCACTGACAAAAGTAAAGATAGAAAGAGCAGAGAAGCTGATCAGTGGACTTGGAGGAGAAAAAGATAGATGGACGAAGGTAGATTTATTCTAATATCTATTCTGTTTTCCATATCTGTTGTCTTGATTACTTGGTTTGTTTGTTTTGTAGTTGTACTATTAGTATGATCAAGCCATACCTTATACGCATGACGTCTTAGAACTCTCCAGAAAAACAGTCTCATGAATGATAAATGCATAGATTCATCAACCCTTCTTAGTTGCTTTCTTAGTCTTAAATTTAGATACATCATGTAGTAAAACAGTTTCTAATTGGCTAAAGTATTTTGGTTTACTTTGAAATTAAATAAAAATCTTAAGGATTAGACCAATAATAACGCCAAGAATGCTTGGTGAATTAGGGCCCAGGTCCCTTCTACGGATTTATCCAAAGACAGTCCATAGCAGGTCATCTTCTTACTTCTGACTGCCAATTATATTCTGCAGGTTTTTGAAATCACACAGAGAAATACCATAACTTTTTACCAAATGACAAAGTGTCAGGCTTGTCCAAAGCATTTGCAGATTAGAATGAATGATGGCTCAAAAAAATGGAATTTGTCTTGAATGGGTAGAAAGCATTGTGTGGAAAGGAGAAAATGCATGTTTCTAGTATTTTCTCTTTTTCCCACTATGCCTTTTTCCCAAAATATAATGTTTTTTTAAATGCCTTCTTCCTTCTTATTGATTTTTTGTTTGGTTATTACAGAATGTTGAAGACCTCACTGAAACCTATGATAACATTATTGGAGACGTGTTACTATCAGCCAGTGTTGTGGCCTATTTAGGTCCATTTATATTGTCATACAGACAGGTGAGTTTACTATCAGCTAGTGTCATGACCTATCTGGGTTCCTTTATACTGTCTTACAGACAGGTGAGTTTACTGTCAGCTAGTGTTGTGGCCTATCTAAGTCCATAAATATTGTCATACTGTCACACAGACAGGTGAGTTTAGTATCAGCCAGTGTTTTGGCCCATTTAGGTCAGTTTATTTTGTCATACACAGAGGTGAGTTTACTATCAGCCAGTGTTTTGGCCTATTTAGGCTCATTTATATTGTCAAACAGACAGGCGAGTTTACTATCAGCAAGTGTTGTGGCCTGTCTGGGCCCTTTTATATTATTATACAGACAGGTGAGTTTACTATCAGCAAGTGTTGTGGCCTATTCAGGTCCATTTATTTTGTCATACAGACAGGTGAGTTTACTTAAAGTCAGTGCAGTGGCCTATCTAAGCCCATTTCTCTTGCTATTTCCAGCTAATGTCATGTTCTATCTAGGTCCATTTATTTTGTCATACAGACAGATGAGTTTACTATTGAAAAGTGTGGTTACCTAAGACCCATTTCTCTTGTCATATAGACAGGTGAGTTTATTTTCAGCTAGTGTCGTGGCCTATGTACTATGTATTTTGTCATAATAAAGACAGGTATGTTTACTATCAGCTAGTGCTGTTGCCTATCTAGGCCCACTTGTATTTTCATGTACAGATATGGAAGTTTACTATCAGCTGGTATTGTGGCCTATCTAGGCAGTCAACTCATATGTCAGTATTTCCATCACTTAATCAGTCATTTAATTGATCATTCAATTAATCTTTATTTTTTTTTGTTCATCTGCTCATCCATCCATCTACTAGGGTTTTATATACCTCAAAATTCTTAGTAAATTTATATGTATGTATTTTGATTCCAGGACTGTATAAAAGAATGGTATGATATGTGTAAAGCCAAGGAAATCCCTGTCTCTGAAGTGTTTTCTCTCCATGGTACTTTGGGAGATCCTGTCAAAATCAGGGACTGGCAGATTGCAGGACTGCCAGTTGATAAGTATGTATCTAGTTGCATCTTATATGGTATGTTCATGTGCTTTTGACATGATATTATCACAATGTTGAAGATATGAGTGAGACTGAGAAATTCATAAGTGTTGTCAGTGAATTTCCATTATCAAAAGATCTCTCAAAAGTTCTTATTAAGTTCAATCCTTTACCACACAATCAGGACTTTTAAATGAACCTGAGAAAAGAAGGTATTTGAAAACATGATGGTAACCAGCATTTTCTTCTCTTCCTACAATGTTTCCTGTTCTTTCAGAGAAAAATAATGTCATTTGAGTCACATTTAAACTATCCTCTGCAATATGGTTTCAATTTTGACAAGTCTAAAATTTTGTCAGTTGGGAAAAATAAGTTAAAGTGCACAATAAATGCACAATATCTATCACTTCCTTTTGGTGTTCATATACATATAAATGGGAGTTTTTTCTTAAGATAAAGATAGGATAGGTCATAATTTTGATATTTGTATACACTTGTTAATTAAATTTATCCATGCCCCTCATGCATATGATTTATGATACTAAATTGATGCAGTCTGAATGGAAACATGTCACAGTAATCATTGCCATAAATGTCCTGGTATTTCTGTATGTTTATTTTTTTTTTTACTTTGTATCTGCAATTATGTCCATTTTATAGAGGAAATCTATGTGTAAGTAACTAGATAGCAGGTATCAAGTGTCACCTAGGACAAACTCAAAATTTGCCTACAAAGTCTCTAGTTATCTCCCTTGGTAGGTAATTTTCTAATTTTGTAGAATAGATCCTTTTAACTCAATGTTTTCAAAAAATATTCAATTTGAAAATAGATTGTAAGATTTTTTATGTTTCACAGTTTTTCAGTTGACAATGCTCTCATATCCCTGAATGCTAACAGATGGCCATTGATGATAGATCCCCAGGGTCAGGCAAACAAATGGATAAAAAATATGGAAAAACAGAATAAACTAGAGGTGGTAAAGCAGTCGGATGTGAATTTTACTCGCTCCTTGGAAAATTGTGTACAGGTATTATGTTTACACTGTTTAATAAATGAAACATAATTTCAGTCAATAGACAAAACCCATGTTTATTTGTTGTCTGCCGATACTTTCAATTTGAATCGGTCCAAAATTTTGTCATCTGGTAAAGAGTTAACTCTTTATGAAACAACAAAATTTTGTAATCGAACAAATTCAAAGAATTTGCAGAAGGCAAATTCATTACAGCTCAAAAGATTATTTCTGCAATTGAAATGGTAGAAAACATTGTTAGAAAAGGAGAAAATGCTGATTGCCAGCATTTTCTCTTTTTCCGAAAATGTTTTGAATTGACCTTCTTCTTCAGGTTCATTAAAACTCTGTAGACAAAATCCATATGTGGAAATGACCCATGCAGTCATTTGAGCTACTGTAACGTTTATTGTCATTCAAATATGAATACACAATACTCTTGCCAAGTCACTGACTGCTTTTCCACATAACCAACGTTGAAACAATGATCAGCAGTGAGAGAGAATGCATCCTGTCACAATTCATATTATCAATCCTCGGAAAGAAATTAGTCAAACTCAGGATTGTTTGGTGTTGGGTTTAGTATGGGCAGGTCCAAAATTTTGCATTCTGGTAGAGTTGATGAAAACGTCTATTTACTTGTAATTTCAGTTTGGAAATCCCTGTTTGTTGGAGAATGTTGGAGAGGAACTAGATCCTATACTGGACACCATACTGCTGAAACAAACATTTAAACAAGGGGGACTGGACTATATGAGGATAGGAGACCAAGTAGTAGAGTACAGTAAAGATTTTAAACTGTATATAACATCTAGACTAAGAAATCCCCACTATCTACCTGATGTGTCTGTCAAGGTTGGTTCTTTATTTAAATTTGATGAGACCTATCCATTTTACATCAGTTGTAAAACAAATTCTGTTGCTTATTTACACCCATTACTGACACAACCTTTTACATAAAATAAACTTATACATTAACAATTTGATCTGTCTGGAAAATTGATTTCTAGAAACCTAAACAGCTTTTATGCAGAAGATGGCACCTTGGTTATTTAAGAAAATCGTGACACTATTTATGGTATGCAAACCCAGAACTGTTGGTATGAAGGTTTCTTCCTTTTTCATAGTTATTGAGTTGATTGGTAGACACAGTGAAAGCCACTGATTCAGTGAAGAATTATGAAATAAAATAGATTGAGCGAGATTTTTTCTATTGCTTAAGTTTGTTTCCTTCACTGTTTCGTATTTATATTCCTCGTATGACACTGTTGTATTTTACACAGGTGACATTGGTGAACTTTATGATCACACCACTTGGCCTTGACGACCAGTTGCTAGGCATTGTGGCTGCCAAAGAGAAGCCAGAATTAGAAGAGACAAAGAACCAGCTGATTTTAGAAAGTGCTCAGAATAAACGTCAGCTGAAGGAGATTGAGGATAAAATTTTGGAGGTTCTGTCAGAGTCTGAGGTATGTTGACTATGCTATTTATTAAATACTGTAGGGGCTG
This sequence comes from Hippopus hippopus, assembly GCA_946811185.2. NCBI lineage: Eukaryota > Metazoa > Mollusca > Bivalvia > Cardiida > Cardiidae > Hippopus > Hippopus hippopus. The sequence continues at coordinate 6,187,837 of OX328102.1, read as the reverse complement.
AGGATAATTTTGGCAGGATAGCCAGATCATCAATAGACAGTGTAAATCTAGAAATGAATAGATTCCCTTTTCATGTCATTTTTAGCACAGCTGTTTTCGAAGAAAACATCAGGTATTGTTGTAGCTTTGACGTCTGGTGTCATCATCAGCAGCATCATCATTGTCATGCAAAAACTTTGACATTTTGTAATATCTCTATTATTACCAAAGATATTTACTTCAAAATTGGACAGGTTGTTAACTATCAAAAAGGGAACCCACACAACAAGGGTAGATAGCCATCAATTATTTTTGACACAGTTGTGCCCCTTTTTCAACTTGGGATTGTGACTGAAAATCAAGCAACTGCAGCTGAGCGTTGGCACCAGCATGCAGTGCTCTTGTTTTTCTCTTTTTCTAGGGTAATATTCTTGAGGACGAAAGAGCCATTGAAATCCTGTCTTCCAGTAAAGTGTTGTCAATAGAGATTTCCAAGAAACAACAGATTGCTTCCAAAACAGAGGAGGAAATAGACACAGTTAGAAATGGATACAGACCTGTAAGTTCTTTTATTATATACCTGAAAATTTTCTGGCTCAAATACATGCGTCACACGCAGATAAAGTATCACACACGACAAAAAAAATATCTGTATCTACACACTGTCAAATATGGTTCCAAATATGGTATGATGATGTAATTCGCACGAGGACTAAGCACGTACTTCTTTGCGATTTGATTTGTCAAAATGTTATGCTATTATATTCATGAAAACATAGTTTCTACCCTCCACTCCATTAATTGTTTAATTTTGTTTACCCTTTTCAAATGAAAAGTCAATAATTGCAAAATTTTGCTGTTGAAAGTTGGAGGTATACAATAAAAGGAATATTTGTTGTAGTAACTTTCCTGGTGCTTGTATTTGCTTTTCGCTGTCCAAGAAAATTTTGACAGCTCACTCGACTTTCAGTCTGGCCCTTTCAAATTTTCTCATACTAGGAAAGTTACTACAACAATACATTCCGTATGTTTTGAATCCAGTAAATTGTATCAGTGAAGGAGCAGTTGCCCATGGAAAAAAAAGATTACTTTTGTGACTTATAGATTACTTTTGTAGGGGAAGGCAAAGATTATGTGTTTTGCGCATAGGGAGATATTGCCCCTATTACCCATAGAAAAAACATTGCCTCTGTTGCCCATAGGAAAGATTTTGTTACTGTTGCCCCTAGGAAAATAATGTGAATACACAAAGTTAAAATTGCTTGTGTTACTCAATGAAAAAGATTACCTTTGTTGTTTATCATAATGTCTGTTTATCTATTTAGCATGCAGAATTAATAGAGCAACATTTTTGTGTTCCAAATATATACTATGTGAACCTATCAAACAGTCTTTGCCCATTTCAGGTGGCCAAACATGGCAGTATACTGTTTTTTACTATCTCTGACCTGGCAAACATAGAACCCATGTATCAATACTCCCTGACTTGGTTCATCAATCTGTATTTACAGGTAAGTCAGCTTGTACCCAGGGTCTATCCGTATAGCCGTATTCTCAATAGCAATACTTTGACAAACTGGAATATTAACACATTAATTTTTTTTTTTTTATATACTGAACCAAAAAAGAAACTTCCCCTGTGTTTAAGTGCAGATATACACAAATATGAAAATCAGGATTAAACCAGATTTATGTGCATTGAAAGAGTATTTTATTGCGACTTTGTGTGAAAAAAATTATTGCTGAGGGTTTATCCAAAAGTAGTGAAATGGTAGTTAAAATGCGGAAGGGGTCGCTCACCAAAATCACAAATTGATACCGGGTATGACCACCTTCAGCATGAAGGACTGCCTGGCATCGTTGGCGCATAGAACGGATAAGTGTATTGATTTCGGCTTGTGGAATGTTGTTCCATTCCTGAATTAAGGCTTGTCTTAGCTGAATGACGTTTGACGGTGGAATAGGGCGACATCTAACACGCTGGTCCAAATTATCCCAAAGGTGTTCAATGGGATTCAGATCAGGGCTTTTGGCAGGCCAGTCATTAATAAATGCAATGTTATTCGCCCTGAGCAAATTCACATTGTCCCTAGCTGTATGGCTTGTGGCATTATCATGCTGAAAAAGAGTGATATTGGCATTATTTTGAAACAGTGGGATAACGTGCCTCGCAAGAATTTCATCTCGGTAGCGTTGGGCATTCAAATTCCCTTCGATAATGACGAGATTAGTGCGAAAGCCATGTGCAATGCCCGCCCAGACTAAGACAGAACCCCCACCCCAAAAACGATCTCGTTCAAGTATGCAACAATCAGCGTAACGTTCATTTCTCCAACGGTATACTCGAACCCTGGCATCACCTCGATGAATGGAAAACCTCGACTCGTCAGAGAAAAGAGCGCTATTCCATTGTTGTCTAAGCCAGCATTGGTGTGTACGTGCCCAATTAACACAATTTACGCGGTGATGTCGCGTCAAAACACAACCAACGTATGGACGACGTGCACGTAGCCCACCCTCGCACTAGCGATTGAGCACAGTTTGGGCAGATATACGGTTGTTATTTGTACCAGGGGTGTTAGCAGCAGTGGCTGTGGCAGTTTGGAAGCAATTGTGCAGGTGGGTGTTCCGAATATAGCGGTCTTGGCCGCGCGTCGTGACGTGAGGACGTCCACTACGTGGTCGATCTTCCGTACGCCCTGTTGCTTGAAAACGTTGCCTAAGGTGTCGAATAGCACGAGTAGAACATCCAATATTCATAGCAACAGCATTCATCGTCATACCAGCATTAAGCATGCCAGTGGCACGTTCACGTAAATTTTGCCGAATTCTAGGCATATCAAAAATAAAGAAAACTAAAAAGAATTTAATTTTTTTCAACGTCTTTTTCTTTTTGACATGAAAGTCTATAAAATTAGACTGAAAGGTTTCAAAAAATATACACGAATTATACTGGTCCGTGCATGCACGTGAAAATCGCTTTCAGCGGGTTTCTTCTGCAAAATGCTTTCAATCGAGTTAAAATTTGTTTTATCGGACACATAATCGTTCGCCTGAATATATGTAGGTCATCTGAAATTTTGATTTTTTTTAATAACATTGCATTTGCACTTAAACACAAGGGAAGTTTCTTTTTTGGTTCAGTATATATAAAACACCCTGACCCATTACCTGAAAACTAAATTTTAGACTTGTCCAAATTGAAAGCATCATGCATATAGGGGATGCCAAATTAAATCCTGCTAAAAATTGGCAGACAACAAATTAAATGAAGCTCAAAAGATAATTTCTGGTCTTGAAATATTGTAAAATATTGTGGGGAAAAAGAGAAATGCTGGTTACCAGCGTTTCTTTTCCCTGAATTTTTTTATGAAGCCTTTCTCCTCGGGATTGTTGGACATCAGAATTGTTTGTTTAGGGGTTGAGACTGGTGCTTGCTTATCTGGTTACACGTATGTTTTTATCTAGAAAACATTGTGGGAAAATGAGAAAATGCTGTTAACTCTTTACCACACAATCCCAAGTTTTAAGGACCCTGAGGAAGAGGTCTTTTGAGAATGTTGTGTGAAAGGAGAAAATGCTGGATGTTTACTACTCTATCAAAGACAAGTTCTTTTATTAAAAGCACATTTCAGTTGTCATCTGCAGATGCTTTGAATTTGGACCAGTCTACATTTCTGTTGTGTGGTAAAGACTTGACCAGTATTTTCTCCTTTTCCCAGGATGTTTTCTTACCCTTCCAAAGATAAATCTCACCAAATGAGCCTTAATTGAATTGTTGTCTGCAAATACTTTGAAAATGGACTTGTCTAGAATTTTGACGTCTGGTAAAGAATTGACCCTTAGAGCATCAAATAACCCCAATAGACATTTTCATTCTAGAAATAACACCCTAAAAAGAGCAATTGCAAGGTTCCTCTTGTCCGGATTGTTTATTCCAAAAATAAGTAGACATGGTAAATTAAACATTAGACTGCATGTTTTAGGCACTGATTTTGATCTATGTTGTTTGCTAAGCAATTTAAAGCTGTGAGAGCATTTACAAAAATTTGCTCTTGTATACATGTGCATAAACCATGCCCTGTTAAAAGGGGGGTAAATGCATTTGCAAAAAGTATCGACCTAGGTAAGTCTGCGCAGGCAGACCTGGGCCGAAACTTTTTGCTTTTGGTCAATTATCTGCATGCAAAAGGACCTGTCTACCTCAAGATTTAGTCAATTGCTGCACTGAATGGATTTTATGGATCCATAATTTTATGATGACCTGCTTGGTATAATGCATCACAGACACATTAAGCCCCTTTTTGCAAGAGCATGGCTTATATATTTGCAGATATTTCAGAGAAGAACATGGTACATAGATGTAATTTGTATTTTCTTTCTCATTTTAGTCAATTGTAAACAGTAAACCATCATTGGACTTGGAGGAAAGAATTTCCAATCTCAACAACCACTTCACCTACAGCATTTACAAGAATGTGTGTCGATCATTGTTTGAGAAGGACAAACTACTGTTTTCATTCCTCTTGTGTATTGGAATCGCAAAGTCACAGTGAGTATAATTGATTAGAGTCATGCTCTCTGAAAAGGGGGCTTAATGCATCTGCAAAAAGTATCAATTCATGTCAGCCTGCGCAGTCCGCACAGGCTGACAAGAATAAATAGTTTTTGCTATTTGTAAATTTTCGGCATGTTCAAAGACGATTCTACCTCAGGATTGAGGTGGTTGTGAGACAAAATGGATTTTACTGATCCAGAATTATATGATGACTTGCTTGGTATCGGGTATAATGCATCACGGAGATACATTATACCCCCTTTTTACAAGAACATGGCTCGTTAGGCACAGGCAATATTTTTCTTTTTAAAGAAATTATATATTGAGATGGAAAAAGGTCAAAGAATTGATTATGTTCTTCGTGAACATAGTGTAATTTTTACAACTTTCACAGCTACTTTTTAGCTCACCTGAGCACAACGTGCTCAAGGGGAGCTTTTAGGATCACTCGGTGTCCGTCGTCCGTCGTGCGTCAGTGCGTCGTGCGTCGTCAACAATTCTTTAAACATCAACTCCTCCTAAACTGCTGGGCCAATTTGGACCAAACTTGGCTGTAATGTTCCTTGGGAGGTCCTCTTTAAAAACTGTTCACAGAATTTAGTTCCATCAAAAACTCTGGTTGCCATGGCAACCAAATGGAATTTTTTATGAAATTCTTTTAAAATCTTCTCCTCTGAAACCGCTGGTCAGATTTTAAAATAATTTCACAGAGATGTTCCTTGGGTGACCTTTTTCAAAAATTGTTCGGGAAATTTTGATCCGTCAAGAAACATGGCTCTGGTGAATGGGGGCTACTTGCACTATACAGAAATGAAGAAATTCTTAAAAATTCTTCTTCTCTGAAACCGTTGGTCAGATTTTAAAATAATTTCACAGAGATTTTCCTTGGCTGACCCTTTTCAAAAACTGTTCGCGAAATTTTGATCCATCAAGAAACATGGCTCTGGTGACTGGGGGCTACTTGCACTATACAGAAATGAAGAAATTCTTAAAAATTCTTCTTCTCTGAAACCACTGGTCAGATTTTGAAATAATTTCACAGAGATGTTCCTTAGGTGACTCTTTTCAAAAAGTGTTCGAGAAATTTTGATCCGTCAAGAAACATGACTCTGGTGAATGGGGGCTACTTGCACTATACAGAAATGAAGAAATTCTTAAAAATTATTCTTCTCTGAAACCGTTGGTCAGATTTTGAAATAATTTCACAGAGATGTTCCTTGGGTGACCCTTTTCAAAAATAGTTCGGGAAATTTTGATCCGTCAAGAAACATGGCTCTGGAGACTGGGGGCTACTTGCATTATATGGCCATGAGGAAATTCTTAAAAATTCTTAAAAATTCTTCTTTCCTGAAACCGCTGGTCAGATTTTGAAATAATTTCACAGCAATGTTCCTTGGGTGACTCTTTTCAAAAATTGTTCACAAAATTGTGATCTGTCAAGAAACATAGCTCTGATGGTAGGGGCTATTTGCACTACAGGGGCATGAAGAGGGATTTCTTAATTCTTGTTCTCTGGAATGGCTGGTCAGATTTTGAAAAAATTTAACAGAAATGTTCCTAGGGTGACCCTTTTCAAAATTTGTTATGGAAATTTTTATCCATCGAAAATATCACCCAATTGTTGGCAGCAGCATGTGGTGCTCTTATTCGACTTATGTTTTTAGTCACTATCAAGCATGTGCTGTTCTTCAAGAAATTGTCCTTGGGTGATCTATCCAAAAATTTATTTGCAGAATTCTGATTCATCAAAATCATTGCTGTGGTGATGATTGTAGGGGTGGTGACAGATTTTGAAATGACTTTTACAGGTGACCTTTTCAAAATTGCTTTGCAAAATAATGATTTTGTTTCCAAAGTTTCAATACCTCAAAGAAAAAAATGGCTATGGTCTTCTCAAAAATTCAGGTGAGCGATCCAGGGCCATCTTGGCCCTCTTGTTTCACAATGTTATGTAATACTCAAAACGAGTGCTTTGTAGCATTTAGTTAAAAAGTTTTATACTGTACAAATCTGTTTCAGGGGAAAGATTGATGACCAAGAATGGAGATTCTTGTTGACAGGGGGTGTGGCTTTAGAGAATCCATTTGCAAACCCCGCCCCTCTATGGTTACCAGACAAATCATGGGCGGAGATTGTAAGAGCATCAGATCTACCTGCCTTCCAAGGTTTCATGGAACATTTTAGGGATAATGTAGGTTCAGTGTTTTATTAAACCTTTTAAGTCTTTATCACATGACAAAATTTTGAAATTGTCTTTATTGAAAGCTATTGCTCCTTACCCTTAGCCGAGCCAGTAGCATACAGGACTTGAGAACAGGGGGGTCATGGGTTTGATCCCTGGCTTGTCCAATTTCTTTCCGAGGATTGATGATCGTCATTGCGACAGGATTCATTCCTCTCTCACCACTGATCATTGTTTCGACGATGGTTATGTGGGAAAGCAGCCAGTGCCCTGAAAAGAAAATTGTGCGGAGTACTGGTAAAATAGACTTCAGGAAAGCATGGATAGGTGCACTGGCCACCGCGATATAACTGAAATAATGTTGAAAACGGTGTTAAATACCATACAATCAATCAATCCTAACCCTGAACCTGCTTAATAAGTGAAATAAAACTTTCAAGCCATAGAAAGAAAAAATCCAAATTGTGGTATTTTATACATGTAGGTATTTTGGAGGAAGAGTATCTCCTGACCGGACAGCTTAGATCCAGACTGCACTTTTTGCACAGTCTGATCTTGATCGACACTCTCTGCAAAAGATCCTTGAGGTGTGCTTAGCAGCCTAAGGGTTAACTCTTTACCAAAGAACAAAATTTCAGACTGGTCCAAATTCTAAGCATTTGCAGATAATGATATAAGTGTGACTCAAATATTGAATTTGTTTTTTTTTTGGGGGGGGGGGATTTTTTGGGATAGGCAGAAAACATTGTGGGAAAAGGTGAAAATGCTGGTTTCCAGCATTTTCTCCTTTTCCCACAATGTTTTCAAAAGGCTTATGTCTCAGGGTTGTTAATACTTAGGATTGTGTGGTAAAGGGTTAATAGATTAAATGTGGTTTCATAAAGTGAAATTTTTCCTTTGGATGACTGAGGAAATAAGATACTAGCTTTGAATTTATTAAAAAAATTTGTAATTTATCTTGATTCTCACAGATTCCAAAATGGAAAAAGATTTATGACTCGCCGAGCCCAGAGACAGAAACCTACCCAGAACCCTGGAGTACACAGTTGTCCAGACTGCAGCAGTTGATTGTTTTGAGATGTTTACGGTCAGATAAAGTAAGTACAGTCTTTTCTTCTCTTGATGCAATTTTTAGCTTGACTGTTTTTGCAGAAAAAGGCATAGTAATGTCAAAACCATGTCATCATCAAGTGATAACTTGACATTAATTTTGCTTATATCTCTGTCATTAATGAAGATATTTACTTCAAATTTGGGTTGTTAACTATCAAAAGGGGAACCCATGCCTGAAAGATACCTTTGAATATATTTTAAGCAGTTATGCCCCTTTATTCACTATATGAGTTTTTGCCTTAGATGTATTTGCAGCTGAGTGTTAACACCGAATTGGGTGCTCTTATTTCCAAAGTGATTTTGTGGAAGATGAAGAAGTGATGTTGAAGTATTGTTTATTTATTTATAGATTTCCTAAAATTGTTATCAAAATTAATTTACCAATTCTGTATAAAAGTATGAATTGATAATTGATCTGTTATACCCAGGGTGGCCACCAGTAGTGTCAAGCATTGGTGAGGACATTAAATTTCAGAAAGGAGGCCTGAGATTCAGTATTTGTATGAGCAAGGTGTCCATATTTGGCTACTTAATGGCTTTTGGACAGCTGTCCTAAAAGTTAGTGTCCAGCCTTGAGTAAAAAGTCTGTGCCACAAAAGATCAGAGACATAATTAACTCGTTATCACACAATCCTGAGTTTTAATGACCCTGACAAAAAGGACTTTTGAAAACATTCTGGGAAAAGGAGAAAATGCTGGTAACCAGCATTTCCTCTTTTTTCTACAATTTGTCCACCCTTTCTGTAATTAATTTTAGTTTTTGAGTCAATTTGGATTTGTCATCTGCAGATGCCTTAAGTTGGACCAGTCTAAAATTTTGTCTTATGTTAAAGGCTAAACAAATATTATTATGTTGCTAACAGAAACATATTTTGCCAACACATTTTGTTTGATTTATCATATTTTCACTATCTTTTAAAAGTTGTTTACCTCAGAGGCACCGAAAGACACTTATTTGAGGGAGTGTGTTAGGAATTGCACAAAATTTTAAAAATGTTGCCTGAAATCCAATCTTTTACTTACCAGATGATACCTGCAGTCCAGACTTACATACTTGATGCTATGGGTCAGCAATATATAGAACCACCAACCTTTGACCTTTCACTCAGCTACGAGGATTCCAACTTCGCATCACCGCTCATCTTTGTCTTGTCACCTGGAGCCGACCCAATGGCAGGTCTTTTTAGATTTGCGGAAGAGAAAGGTGTGTATGATTGCTATTTACTGCTCCCAATCTGTTTTTAATGTGCTGTCTGTGCTTGAATTTGCTGTGGATAGACCTTTTTTTCCCCCTACAGTTTGAGATTGTATGAAATAAGATCATGTATTGTGGTTTGAAGAAGGTGATGAGTCAGATGGGTTGACTGTATGCCACCGGAATCCCAACTTTTAACAACCCAGAGGAAAAAGGCTTTGGAAAATGTTGTGGAAAAAGGAGAAAATACTGGTAACCAGCATTTTTTTCTCTTTTGCACAATATTTTCTACACTATGAAAGACAAGTTTCATGCTCTGATTAACATTTACTTTGTTGTATTCAAATGCTTTCAATTTGGACAAGGGTAAAATTGTGTCATCTGGTAAAGAGTTAACAGAATGATTACAGTTATGGAAATTTATTTACCAAACACCCCACCCCACCCTTTCCCCATACAGACATTTCGCAATGCATCTTTAAAGTGTGATGGTTTTTTTCAGTTGTAGTTTTCATTGAGTACTTGCACATTAACTTTTGAATCAAACAAGCCATTAACAGGCCATAACAATTTCTCTTGTACCAGTCGTTAGTTCTGCGGTTTTTATTTTGACAGCACTGTTTTAATTTTTTCAATTTTATTTTTTTCATTTTCTGTAATATTTGTCTTGTTTTGCACATTTTGTTTTACCTACAACTTTTTTTTCAAGTTGTATTCTTCTCCCACAAAGTTTACTAATTGTCTTTACTAAACCTTTGATGCATTGATTATACCATTGTGTTTTTTGAATTCTTTTTAATTCTTTTAAATTTTTTTTTTTTTCTTTGTACTTCTATAAACCAGTTGGATAACCACTGTATAATGGTCATTTAAAAAACAAAAAACCAAAAGAACTTTTAACGTAAACAAAAGGCAAAACAACTTTTTTTCTAAATAAATTACTTTGATCAAGAAATTGTTTTGTTAAGGAGTTCAGCCGTTTCAGGGTGTTTTAACTCTTTACCAAACGACATAATTTTGGACTAGTCCAAATTGAAGGCATTTGCAGACGACAAAATAGATGTGACTCAAAAATTGAAATTTGATTTGGGAAGGGTAGAAAACATTGTGGGAAAAGGAGAAAATGCTGGTCACCAGCATTTTCTCCTTTTCCTACAATTTTTTCAAAAGCTTTCTTTCTCAGGGTCGTTAAAAGTTGGGATTGTGTGGTAAAGAGTTAAAAATGAATAGACAACAAAAGTATTGTCAAGAAGATGTTTTAAAAATATCCCTGAAATGTCACTGATACAATATTTGGTGAATATGTTCAGTATATATAACATTGTTTGCAAATACAGATTGTATGGCAACTCACCCTAAGGTTCTTTGGATAATTTGCCATGTGAAGGGTCCTAAACATTAGATGACTCTTTACTGAATGACAAAATTTTGGACTGGTCCAAATTTACAGCATTTGCAGAGGACAAAATAAATGTTGCGCAAATTCAGAATTTTTCTTTGAAAGGGTAGAAAACATTGTTTGAAATTGAGAAAATGCTAGTTACCAGCATTTTCTCCTTTTCCCACAATGTTTTCCAAGATCCTTTTTCTTGGGGTTGTTAAAACTCGGGATTGTTTGGTAAAGAAATAAAGTGTAAATCAGAGTGGAAAACAGAATGCTAGAATAGAATTGTGTTAGATTGCATGTTAGTAATTGGACTGTTCTGGAAATGCATGCATGCATACAAAATAATCTAGTACTGAATTTTGTGTATAGTGCAGATTTTCCTAGCATTACTTTTGTTTTCATATAGATAGGTATGATTTTGAAATACCTACAGCAGGTGATTTTTGAAATTGGCAAATAGCAGTTCTTTATACGACATTTTTGGCTAAACATTTTCTTAAAACTTCTAATATCTTATTTCAAGAAGTGACCTTGTTTTCACACCCTTTTAGCCTAGCTGTTTTCAAAGAAAACACTGAGGTACTGTTGTAGCCCTGACGTTGTCGTCTGCATTGTTGTGCAAAAACTTCGACATTTCCATTTTATAAAACATGTACCCTTGCCATTACTGAAGATATTAATTTCAAACTTGCAAAAGTTGTTAACTGTCAAAAGAGGAGTCTATACAACAAGGTCACATAACCATCAAATTATTTTGACATTTATACCCCTTTTTCAACTATGAACTTTCACTGGAAATTAAGCAACTGCGGACAAGCGTTGGTACCTGCATGCAGTGCTCTTGTTTATGTATTGTTGTGTTTAACTAAACTTACTGCAGTATTTTTATCAAATCATTTACATGTGCTTCATTATCCATGAAAAATGGTCATCAAAGGTTTTTAAAAGAGAAAGAAAGAAAAAAAAAAATCTGCATTAGAACCATCTTTTGGAATTCTTGTGGCTTCTCAAATTATGTTCATTGGAATACATAAGATGAAATAAAAGAATGAACCCACACAAAAAATTATAAGTTGAGCTTTTTGTTTAACTCTTCATTAGGCAACAAAGATATAGACTTGTCCAACTTCAAAACATTAAAAGACATCAAAGTAAATGTGGCCAAAAATAGGGAATTTGTCTTTGCAAGGGTAGTAAAAATTGTGGGGAAAAGGAGAAAATGCTGGTCATCAAAACATTCTCCTTTTCCTAGAAAGTTTTCAAAGGCATTCTTAATCAGGGTCATTGATGAAGGACTGAACAAGACATAATAAATTTGAAAAAGATACAAGAAAACTGAGTGTAATTTGAATACAAACTAGAGCTTCTATCAAGTCATTGGTATATTTTTTCAAAATTGTGCATAGGACTTTTTTTTTTATACAATCTTGTGTTGTTTTTATTCTGTACTGAAAAATACCCAATATGCAGAGCATTTTCACACTTTCAAGTATTCAACATACAATCTTTGTTTTGCTTCAAAGTATCAAAAGGAGTTTTATGTGTTCAATTGATTAGTTTAACAATCACAAATGGATAATGAAGTAGATATTTTTTCTAGGGGTACTTTTGGTGATGTTTTGATTAACAGTTTTCTCTCCTACTTATTACCATAATTTAGGTGTTATCTCACGACTAATCTCACGTCAGTCCACAATACTTAGCGGACTTGGAGACAAAGAAAAGTCAGATATGAGACAACAAAAATCTTTTAGTTCCCATGGTAGCAGGAGGTCATCTAGTGTTCAAGGTCATTTGACAAATGCAGAAAGAAGGAGACGGGTGTCCACAATTTTTGGGGCAAATACCGACACCCTTGAAAAACAGGATCGGTTAACTCGTATGTTTATGTCTGTAGAGATGTATGTTTGTGGTGACCAACCTTGGAATATAAGTCAGTTTTTAGAAACTAACTTTTCATAAGTACATGTATGTCTTTTGATCAGTAGCCATTTTATCATAAATGTTATTTCATTTCAAATGGGGGACTGTTCTGATGATATTCTGAGGTTGTTCATTCAGTATAAATGTTTAAACAAACAGTATAGTCACCGTTCTTTACGCAGGCACTGTTTATATTAATACTGCATTTCAAGCTCCTAGTAGTTGCTGTAACATTGACCTACATGACTGTTAAGCTTGAATCCCAATCTTATTACAAATATTTAGGCTGTAAGAATTGACTTGGCAGGGCAAAGCTGCATTTTGGGTATGGGTAAATACTTAGTAGGTAATTTTGAAATCATCGTGAGTAGCTGTATGAAATACGAAATAAAGATAAAGAGCATGAGAATTGAACAACATGGAAAAGAAGCACTTTTTCACATTATTTTCAGATGGTGAAAGAGTATGCACTTCATGTGTCCATAAAGCAGAGTATTGATAAAGTGCTGTTATGATGCATGTGTTTACTTAGATTTATGAAGAGCAATTCCGAACTGGCTCAAGGTCACTAAAATGAAAAATAAACAGGCCAACATATGTCAAAGGTTAGCCACACCCTGCCAGGTCAATGTTTACAGCCTATACTACTGTTAGATGTTATTTTCTTTTTCATTCTTAACCCATTGAGTGCTGAATTAATGAAATGGACCTGTCCAATTGGGAAAAACATCCAAAATATTGTTATTTCATGGTTATATTAGCCAGGATCTATAACGAAGAAGTGGACAATGTAGACCCAAGATCTTTGTGCTTTCTGATCTTGATCTGCACTGTTTGAAACAACAGCGTAAGTTTGTTCTTGTACTTTTAATGGTTAAGCAACAGACAGAAAATATCTTGTTTATTCAGCAGTCACTGTATAAGGGTTTCTATACCGGACCATTTAAACCATGCTCTGTGCAAAGGGGGCTTAATGCATTTGCAAAAACTATTGACCCATGTCAGCCTGTGCTGTTCGCACAGGCTGACATGGGTAGAAACCTTTTGCAATTTGTAAATTTTTAGTATGGTAAATGACACTTTACCTCCAGATCTAGTGGAGTATTACACTACATGGATATTATGGATCCATAATTATTTGATGACACACTTGGTATATTCATTATGGAGATGCATTAAACCCCCTTTTGCCAGAGTGCCGCTCATGTTTTTGTTACTGAAACATTCAATAACCCTTTTAAGGCCAACTACAATTTCATCTGCATTTTCTGACAGTATAGAGCAAGATCAGATAACACTGGGCATGCTGTCTGATCTTGAATCAAGATTTTTCTGAGTTTTGTGATAAATTCTTACGGAAACAGTGTGGAATTGGCAAACCTTTTTTCTTATTTGTACTGACTGAAAATGTCCATGTCTTACTGGTTGCTGTCTTGGGTTTACCTCTTCAGCAGACAATGTGTTTTAACAATGCTGAGAAAGAAAGCTGTTAAAACATTGTTGGAAATGGAGAAAATGCTGGTAACCAGCATTTTCTCCTGTTGCCACAATGTTTTCTTACCTTTCGTGTAAAAATACCATCATTTTAGCCACATTTTTATTAAGTCTGCAAATGCTTTCAATTTGGACAAGACTTAAATTTTGTCATCTGGTTAGGAGTCAATTTATGTAGAACTAGATTTCAAACTTTTATCATTTTCTTCTCCTCCCGCACCATTTTTCTTTTATAGAGCATTTATATATTATATGTTTTTATTTACTTAAAATATGCTGAAATTAGCTCAAAGTATACCATAGAATTTGTCTAATTCAGGTCCCGTATAAGTATATAAAGTTGTATATATAGTTTGTTCTAAGCTTACCGGTACATCTCAAACAGGGCTTAGTATTGGTAGCGAAATTAGCTGTAGCATTATCTATTTCACGCAATGTTTTAGATGGCGTCCTATTTTCTTTCCTTGCTATGAACAAACAAAAGCTGTTTCTAGAGAACATGGTATAAGAGTTTTCTTTGGGTTTCTGACAGTGAAATATCAACCAGAATATTGTATGAAAAGTCAGACTGTGAACAGACTTTGAAGACTATAAACTGCATGCTCTTACCAGTCTGATCTTGATCTACAGTGTCTTCAAAATCATCAAGGGTCAGCCTTTACTTTTAAATATCTAAATCTGTTGTGAAGAGAATCACTTAAATATTACTTAACACTTTACCAGGCAACAAAAGTGTACACTAGTCCAAATTGAAAGCATTTGCAGACGACATTTTAAATGTGGCTCAAATGATGGAATTTGTCTCTGATAGGGTAGAAAACATTGTGGGAAAAGGAGAAATTGCTGGTGACCAGCATTTTCTCCTTATTTTCCACAATGTTTTCTAAAGGCTTATTCCTCAGGGTCGTTAAAACTCGAGATAGTGTGGTAAAAGGTTAACTCTGTACTACTCAACAAAATTTTTTACTGGTCGAAGTTGAAAGCATTTGCAGAAGATAAATTACACATGACTCAAAAACTGAAATTTGCCTTTTGAAGGGTAGACAACATTGTGTGGTAAGGAGAAAATGCTGGTTGCCAGCATTCTCTCCTTTTCTCTCAGTATTTTCAAAAGCTTCTTTTCTCAGGGTTGTTAAATCACTGGATTGATTAGTAAAGGGTAAAAGCAGTTGGTGACTACAAAATTAAATCTTGCTCAAAGGTTAGGATTTGCCTTTCAAAGGTTGGAATACATTGTTGGAAGAGTTGAAAATGCTGCTCACCAGTAATTTCACCTCTTTCATTAATGTTTTCAAAAGTCTCCTTCCTCATGGCTGTTGAAACATGGGATTTATCTGGTGATGGTCGAAAAAAATTTACCAAAAAAAAAAAAACCACAAGGTATTGTAAGCAAAATGTATCCTGTATTTTCACCTTCCGCAATGTTGGGAGATCATGTTTGATTATTAATAAATAATGTCTTTGCTTAAGCTATTGTCACTGATCCTGCACTGTTCTCACAATGATAAGTGCTTCGTACATCAGATCATGATTGGTAAATATCAGGATGTACATTGTCTGTATAACATGCTTTCTTTTTATGATCATAAGTATTTGTATGTGTAGAATTTACTGTATGTGTAGAAATTACTGTATGCTTGTCTGTAGAGGAAATTTATTGCGGGCTTCATCTTAATACTTCAAGCTGATTTCTGCATCTATTTCACAGTGAAAAGCAAAACATAGGAATAGATATATATGTACTAACAAATGGAATGCTTGAGAAATGAGATAAACTCTAACCAAACAACAGAAGTTTTGGCTTTTCCATAATGAAAGCATTTGCAGAAATCAAATCAAGTGCAGACAACCTGTAAAAACTTTCTGCAGAAAACACTTCTGAAGTCATTGGCTGCTTTGCAAGTAAAACAAGTAAATTTAAATGTAGATTGAATGACGGAATATGTCTTTCAAAGTATTGGAAATGTTGAGAAAAGTGTTTTCAGAAGACTTCTACTTCAAAGGTGTCAAAAGGAACCTTCATAATATAAACTGAAAAGGTTTATTTCATTCTAAACTTATTTCATAGGATTTACTCGCTAATTTGATTCTTTCTCAGATAATCAAAGTTTAAGTATCATATTTTTTGGTAATTGGGTGTTGCTTGTTTGCATCTAATTTTTTTCCTTCAACCTTTTACCATACAATGGAATTGTAGACTTGTCCATTGAAAGCATTTGCAGATAAAAAAAATAATTTTGGTTCAGTTGATGGGATTTGTCTTTGTAGAGTTGTGTATATCTTTCTCAGGGCCATTGTAAAAAAAAAACTAGTGATTGTTTGGTAAAGGGTTAGTGTTATTCTGCAAAATATAAATTTTTATTATGAAATGTAAAGTACTTGTATGATTCATAGAAAGTATAACACATGTACAGATAGCATTAGAAAATGACTCATAGATTTTACATTAAAATTACATCATATCTATTTTTAGGAACAGGAAGTAAAGCTCTGCAGACGATATCTCTGGGTCAAGGTCAAGGACCTATAGCAGAAAAGATGATATTGGAGGCAGTGGAGGCGGGAACTTGGGTTGTACTTCAAAACTGTCATCTTGCTGCATCCTGGTTACCAGAATTGGAACGTATATGTGAAACGGTGATTATTTTAGCATTTTGTCTTAAGGATAGGGCATCCTAATGGGATTTGTGTAACATCGCCTTTCATCGCTGAAAAACGTAAGGATTCGGCTAAGACTCGGGTAATCTGTAATCGGTCGGCTGATAGACACTGGTTCCCCGCATCGATTACGGATTACCCGAGTCTTAGCCGAATCCGTACGGTTTTTGGCGATGAAAGGCGATGATACACAAATCCCATTAGGGTGCCCTATCCTGAAATTGAGGGGTTGACCCGCGGTTTGATCATGCTAAGACAAAAGAAGTATAATCCTTTACCAAACAGTCTGGTGTTTCAAGTTGGATAAGTAAAATTTCCTCATATGGTAAAGAGTTAATCCCAAGTTAAAACGACCATGCAGGAGAAGGGTTCTGAAAACATGGTGGGAAAAGGAGAAAATGCTGGTAACCGGCATTTTCTCCTGTTCCCACAATATTTTCTACTTCCAATTCCAAATTGTTGTTTGGTAAAGGGTTAAACTGTCTACTTATTTGTTTCAAGTGAACAAAACACAGAAAAAATTATAACTTATTTCAAAATTTTATCAATAAAAAGGTTGTGAAGAGCTTTGTAAAATATTTTGTCAACCCATAGCCACACAGACAAGATCTATCCACCAAAATCCAGCACAGCTTTATTTTAAAAAAAATGTAAAGCTGGGCAAACTTCTTTGCATGATTAAAAATATATTGTATGGAAAGGTGTAATAATTATGTTTTTTTTCCCTCTGCTGTTTCGAAAGTTGTTTGCTAAGGGATATGAAAACATTGCATGGTAAAAGCACAGTAATAAAACATGCAGATTTTTAAAGAAGAGGTTATGTAATCCTATACTAAACAGCGTTATGTATGAATAATCTTTGAAGATATTACTTTTGAAAGCATTGTGGGAAAAAGAGAAATTGCTTGCAAGCAATTTTCCGATAGTGTTTTTTACCTTTTCAATGGCAAATCTCACACTTTGAGTAACTTTTGAATTGTCTTCTGCAAATACTTTCAGTACTTTTGGGATGAGTATAATATTTGGTAAGGTAATGAAATTCTCCAATTCTTTCTGAGCGCTAATGAAAGTCATGGAGACAAGATCTGTTCCTCTTCCTCTGCTTTAGAGTGGTACAACTGTGGAAAAGCAGCCTGAATGGTTCAGAAAGAGTGTTTGTGGCACTGGTAAAGGAAAAAAGCAGGAAAATATGGATGGGTGTACTGGCTGCTGTGACACCCATAATCATTTATTAACTCTTGACCAAACAAAAAAATACCAAGTTATAACGACCTCCAGAAAGAAGACATTTGAAAACAATGTGGGAAACATAGAAAATACTGGTAACCATCATTTTCTCCTTTTCCCAGAATGTTTTCTACCCTTTTCAATACAAATCACATTACTAAGGTCACATTAAGATATTACCATCCTAACGCTTCTAGTGCAACATGGAATAAAATTTCTTATTAGTTGATAAATAAGGATTTTTACTGATATAAGATTTTTGCTCATTTCTAACCGACCAGAAACTCATTTGTTGTCTATCTTGAAATTATTTGATGATATTTTTGTTAGTTTTCTGAAAAGGGAGGTAATTATTATCTCCCTTTGTAATGAGAATAGAGTGGCTTTAGATTTATAAATGATAATTCTAAGAAGGAAAAAGTGGCTCGGTCAAAGTATTACAATAATACTCATTTTTAATCATAGCAAAATTTTTAGGATAATATTATTGTGGAAATAGCTGTTTTTCATTAGAATGGTACTACCTTAATGTTTGTTTTAACCCTTTTCCATACATAGCCTTGTTTTAATGACTCCGAAACAGAATGCTTATGAAAGTATTGTGGGAAAATGAGAAAATGGTAGGAATAAGCCTTTTTCCACAACATTTATTACTCTCTTTGTGACAAATCCCATTTTCAGGTCATTATTTAATTTGTTGTCTGTAAATGGTTTCAATTTAGACAAATTTTAAGTGTTGTCTTCTATTACACTTGGATGAGTCTGGAGTTTTGTCCTCTGATAAGGAGTTAACCCTTTACCACACAATCCCGACTTTTTATGACCCTGAGAAAGAAGCTTTTTGAAAACATTGTAGGAAAAGGAGAAAATGCTGGTAACCAGCATTTTCTCCTTTTCCTACAATGTTTTCTATCCTTTCCAAAACAAATTTTAATTTTGAGTCATGTTTGATTTGTCGTCTGCAAATGCTTTGAATTTGGACAAGTCTAAAATTTTGTCGTTTGGTAAAGAGTTAACTCTTGCCAAATGCCTTTTTCAAATTGTAAGGATTTGCAGACAACAGAAAAAATGTGACTGTAAATGTAGAAATTTGTTTTTGGAAGGGCAAAAACCATTGTTGGAAAAGGGAAAATAAAAAGGTGTTTACCAGCATTTCATTCTTTTCCCAGAATGTCTCAAAAGCCATCTTTCTGAAGGTTATTGAACCTCTGCATTGTATGGTACAAGGTTAAACACTAAACAAACAAAGAAACCAGAACATCTTTACATTTTTCAGGTTATAACTGACACCACTCGGACCAAAGAGACATTTCGGCTATGGCTGACCAGTTATCCTTCCCCAGATTTTCCAGTGTCTGTCTTGCAAAATGGGGTCAAAATGACAAATGAGCCCCCTAAAGGATTAAGGGCTAATCTATTGAGGTCCTATCTGAATGACCCCATATCCGACCCCACTTTCTTTACTTCCTGTAACAAGCCAGCTGTAAGTATATTGATGCTTAGTTGTACTGTTTTTGATTTTAAATAACTAAAACATAAATCTTAAATATGTATGTAAATTAAATTATTGCTCTTTAAGCTGTAAATTGGTTGCCAAAGGACAAATTTTTAGGCTGATCCAAATCGAAAGCATTTGCAGACAACAAACTAAAGGTGGCCCTAATGACGAAAATTGTCCTTGATAGGGTAGAAAACATTGTGGGAAAAGGAGAAAATGTTGGTTACCAGCATTTTCTCCTTTTCCCACAATGTTTTCAAAAGCCTGCCTCCCCATGTGGTTAAAACTCGGGATTGTGTGGTAAAGGGTTAAACTATAGTTCGGTTTGTTTACCTGTTTTGTTTTTTTGCTTTTAACTTCAGAAATATTCATGAGAGAGAAAATTTTTAAGATTCATTTCTGTTGCATGAGCTACATATTAACCCTTTACCACATGGCAAAATTTAAGACCTATCCAAATTGAAAGTATTTGCAGACGACAATTTCATAGTGGCTCAAATGACGCAACTTTTCTTTGATAGGGTAGAAAACTTTGTGGGAAAAGGAGAAAATGCTGGTTACCAGCATTTTCTCCTTTTCCCACAATGTTTTCAGAAGGCCTCTTCTTCAGGGGCTTTAAAAGGCGTCATTGTGTGGTAAAGGGTTAACTTAATTCTCCCACAAATTTTGCAAGTACATTTGGAGGCTAAGATAAAATTTCCCATATTATTTGATTCGATTTAACCAATTACAAACTATTGTTCTTTTTCTTACTACATGATATGTTTCCCAAAGCTTTCTATTGCAGGAGTGTATATAGTTGTATTTGCATTGCAAACAGCTTACACCTCAAATGTTTACACCTCAGATGTTTTAAGTGTGTATAAGGAATTCACTAAACTCGAGTCAGTGAGATGTAACAAAGTGTATTAACTCTTTCCCAAACAACCCCACTTTTGAATGACCCTGAAGAAAAAGGCTTTTAAAAACGAGGGAATAGGAGAAAATGCAGTTAACGAGCATTTTCTCCGTTTCCAACAGTGTTTTCTACCGTTTTCAAGAGAAATTCCACCATTTTAGCCACATGCAATTTGTTGCATGTAGAGCGAGTGCACCCATTACCGAATACCTAAGCATGATAATTTGCCGTTCGTAAATAAAACCACTTACTGAACAGGTGACATCATTTGTATCATCTTTCGTGTATTCCTTACAATTGTGACAGATAACTAACGCAGTATAGTGCACCGATATCGAGTTATGGGCATTTCTACAGTGTAACCGAAGGGTTGAAATTACGAACGCTGGTTATGAATCCGAACACATATGGTTGTAAATCCGAACACGTCGGCGATTTTTAAAAAATACCACTTCAAACATGTGTTAAAAGCAGTCTATACCAGAAGTTGCAGTTATTTGCGAACACACTTGTGTATGCAAATAACGACAACTCTGGACAGATATCTATGTTGACTGGGGTTCTGTCAGATATCGAGGTATCGATAATGGCATTATATGCTGACGGGATCCCAGTCTAATATCTATGGGTCACTACTAAATCACGGAACAGAAAGGGAAAAAAATCCCTTGACATCTCGTTGCCTAGTTTGCGTCACTGAAAAGTTTTGAAAATATTGTGGCCAAAAGGAGTTATTGCTTATGATGAGCAGTATCTCCTTTTGTCACAATGTTCTCAACATTATTTGACAGCAATGCTCAAGATATCAACATAACAATGGATTTATTCTTATAACATGAAACATGCAAATGAAACAAGCTCGTATCAGTGAACGAATTTTCCCATGATAATCACACCTTCAGTGATTGAACCTAACAATATTTACATTCAAAAGGTAGTTCATCATAGATTGATTGGTTTTCAATATCTGCACAAGACACGTGAAAACGGCGATAACAATTTGTGCACTCAATAAAGTTTTCATATGCGCTATCGCATGCGTAGCATTTTCCAGCTTAAAAGCTATATTGCCAAATGTGTTCGTAATTAAAACCAGTGTGGGAAAATAATGTTTGAAATCCGAACAGTCAAATATCTTTATCAACCACGTGTAATGATTTAAAATGTCTATTGATGCTGGTAAATAATAGTTTCACTGTTAATAAAACAATACAAAAACAGATTTCTAGTGCTTTTGTGGTGCGAGGTAACCGTAAATAACAATGTCGTTGGATTAGCGAATGTCACAATTTTACTCACCTGATTGCGGGTAGCAAAACAAACTTGAAGTTGTGGGAGATATAATCACGGTATCGGCTCCAAAATGGCGAACCTGAAGGAGTAATATAGTGACGTTATACATGTGATGTCATATCTGTAGTGCAAAAGAACTAAGGTCATAAATAGGAAATTGTTCGGAATAAGACGTTGTTCGGAATCACATGCACCTGCTCTAAGTGCTATCAATTTGGACATTTCCAAAATGTTGTCTCCTTGTGCAGGATTAGATAATATTAAAGTATATTAGATTATAGAAATCTAGTGAATTTATTTTCCTACTTTTCCAGGTGTTTGAGAAACTTTTGTTTGGGTTGTGCTTCTTCCATGCTCTAGTACAAGAGAGACGTAAATTTGGCCCTTTGGGCTGGAACATTCCGTACGAGTTTAATGAGTCAGATCTACGTATATCAGTCAGACAGCTGGAGGTAATGATGAACTCCCAGAGTGCTAAATAGATCAAATAGACATATTTAGTTAGGAAGTCAATAATTGACTCTTTACCAAACAATAGAATTTTAGACTGGTTGAAATTGAAAGCATTTGCAGACGACAAATTGAATATTGTATATGTATGACAAGATTTGTCTTTGATTTGTCTGTGGATATTTGTGTCATGAATTCCATCATTGAATTCAAGCTGTACAATTTTTAACGGGAAATTGAAGATGACAATTTTTGGATGGCTGCTGTTAAGCATTCAAGAATTATCTCCCGATGAACTCAGACAATTTTGTTTGTAATCCACATAACATTGCTTGTCATGATTTGCTCCCTCAGTTTTACTGTCACTGTATCTTTCCGGCGATTTTTCATCTCTCACCTCAGATGCAAGTGAGAAAAGTAGTCAAACACTTAGAAAGAAAGTTATATCAGCAGTGGTGTGAGAAAGCCAGGAAACACATGCATAGGTGCACCGACCCCCATTATACCTGTATGACCTGAGCTGTTAAAAGCGGCATTAAACTCTAATACAAACAAACTTTCACTGTACTGAAGTTTTGTACAATTATTAACCAGGAAATGCAGATATGCAAGAAGTAATTTTTCAGATGTCTGTTTTCGAGTTTTGAAGAATTGTCTTCCCTTGAACTCAAACAATCTTTGCTTGCAACACATGTTATGTATGATCATAATTCTTCCCTATCAAGGTAAAAGGTAGGGGTATTAACTCTTGACTGAATGGTGAAACTTTAGACTTGTTCAAACTGAGATTAATTCCAGCTGATTACCAGCATTTTCTCCATTTCTCACTATATTTTCCAAAGCTGTCTTCTGATTGTTTGGTAAATGGTTAAGCCACCTGTGGTGACTGTTTTAGTTACGTTTACTTTCAGATGTTTATAAATGACTATGACGCTCCACCACTGGAAGCACTCATTTATCTGACGGGAGAGTGTAACTATGGAGGAAGAGTCACCGACGACCAGGACAGAATCTTAATTATTAGTCTGCTGAAGATTTTTTATTGCAAAGATGTCATCGACAAATCTGACTACAAGTTCTCGGAGAGTGGGACATACTTTGCACCTCCGAAGGGATCGTACGACAGCTATGTGAAATATATTCGAAGTCTTCCATTAATCCCACATCCAGAGGTAGGTTTGTTCTTTACTAGTGTCCGTATTCACCAACCATTCTTAAAAACATTCCCAGTCTTATTCTCCAGAATTTTCTAAATTTGAAAGTTACACAACCTCTGGTTAGCTAAACCATTTAGTTTAGCCGAACAGAAGTTATGTTACTTTCAAATTTTGAAAATCTTGGAAAATAAGACAAAGAATGTTCTTAGGAATTGTTGGTGAACAGATTCAAGAACAAAATTTGAGACATGTCCACTTTGGAAGCATTTTTAGGCAGATGAGTAATCATGTAGGTAAAATAATGGGATTTGTATTTCAAATGGTAGTAAATATAGTGGGAAAAGGGAAAAATGTTTGTGACAACCATTTTCTCCTGTTTCCTAAATGTTTCCAGAAACCGTCTCTTTATAGGCAGAAACAATATGGGATCAATTTATAGTTTTAAATTTTAGATTGCTGAATAAAGGGAATAGTTATTTTTAAATAGAGAAAAGTTATTTTCATATTTTTACTAGCTGAAAAAGACCTTTTGGTTCAACTAACAAATCTAAATGCTTACATTCCAACAATTCAAAACACTGAAAGTATGTATGCCAAGACTAGATGTCTGATTGGTTGACATGTCTTGTCTAAGCCAATCTGATGACTGGTCTTAAACTTCAGAATAAGAAAAGAATTATTTGAACTGATGGTATAAATGGACCCCCTGCAAAAGGACCCCAATGCTTGCAATTTTCAATACTGTTTGCCAGTATTCTCTGAAAATATAAGGCAGTTTAGACTGCATAAATTTTTATCAGTATCCCTGAAGTCAAGGCTGAATAATTTCTTCAGTCTACCTTAATTTTATACTGTATAATCCATTCATTATTTTCCCTGAAATTTAGACTGCATAGAGAGAGTAAAATGTGTCATGTCAAGTCAAAAACTAAGTCATTAGATCAAATCCTTGAAAAACCTTGTGTACACTCTAGAGGCCACATTTTCAGTCAACCACTCATGAAGGTTAGTAAGAATATTTGTCTTCATATCTCAGACAAGATTAGTGTGAAAATGGATCATGTCAGATCAGAAACTAGGTCACTGGGTCAAATCTTTGAAAAACCTTGTGTATGATCTTGAAGCCACATTTCCAGTCCAATACTCATGAAAAATGGTCAGAATGTTTGTCTTGATCATATGTGGGATGAGTTTTAAATTGAGTTACTTCAGGTCAAAAAGTAGGTCACAGGTCAAATATTTGAAAAATCTTGTGTACACTCTAGAGGCCACATTTTCAGTCCAATACTCATGAAAGTTATTTGGAATATTTGTCTTCATGATATCTCAGACATGATTAAAAATATGACATGTCAGATGAAAAACTGAATCACCATGTCATATCTTGAAAAAGCTTTGTTGTGGCCAAATAACTGTATATGAGCCATGCTCTGGCAAAAGGGGGCTTAATGCATCTCCGTGATTCATGATACCAAGCAAGTCAGCACATACTTATGGATCCATAATGTCTACTTTTTGTAAAAAATGACTTAATCATGAGGTAAACTGGTAAACTGGTAAACTCATGAGGTAAACTGGTCCTTGGACATACCGGAAATTGACCAATAGCGAAAAGTTTCGACCCAGGTCAGCCTGCGCGGACTGCGCAGGCTGACCTGGGTCGATACTTTTTGCAGATGCATGAAGCCCCCTTTTCACAGAACATGGCTCATATGTTACTTTTTAAGATCTGAAAATTTAAGTGCTCTGCAAAATAAAAATTGAATTTAAGATTCATTTAAGCTTACTTAAACTTTATACAAGATGACAAAAATTTGGATGTGTCCATGTTTAAAGCATTAGCATACAACAAATAAATTGTGACTGAGCTGATGAGATTAGTTTTCAAAAGGGTAGAAAACATTGTGGGTAAAGGAGAAAATGCTAGCTACCAGCATTTTCTCATTTACCAGCAATGTTCTCAAAAGCTTTCCTCCTCAGGGTCATTAAAACTTGGGGCTGTTTGGTACAGGGTTAATGCTATGGAAAGTATTGTAGAAAAAAAAGAGCCATGACTATCAGCAAAAAGTTGATCCTTCTTCCACAATGTTATCTGAAGCTTTCTACTTCAGCGAAATACTTTTTCTTTGCTATTCTTTTCAGGTTTTTGGTTTGCATGAAAATGCGGATATCACTAAAGACCAACAAGAAACACAGCAACTGTTTGATGGCATTCTGCTTACACTTCCCAGACAGGTAAAATTTAGGGGCTTCTATGATTCTGAATTCTTATATTTTAGATATTTACAGTTTTATGATAATTGTGAAAGTTTTAGTATACATATAATTCTTTATCCTTTCCCACATTTAGATTGAGATTGATTTTGAAACTGTTGTGACAAATTTCAAGCAATTTTCTTTTTGCCAAAATCCTATCTTATTTCTTTTTGTAACAAAATTTTACTTTCTATATTTTATTTTTTCTATCGTTTTCTTTTCCTTTCCTTAATTGATTTTTAATGAGGATGAATCGAAAGTTTGTGTTACCTTTTTTCTTGGTGGCAGATTGTTTTTCTATCAATTTTTAGCATGGCTGTTTTTGAAGAAAATGATAAGGTATTGTCAGAGCCCTGTTGTCTGTATTGTTGGCATGTGGAAATTTTGACATTTTCTCATGTCTGTGTCATTATTAACCCCTTTCCAAACAACACAATTTCAGACGTATCCATATTGAAGGCATTTTCAGATGACAATTTAAATGGGGCTTAAATGATGGAATTTGTCTTTGATAGCATAGAAAACATTGTGGGAGAAGGAGAAAAATGCTGGTTACCAGCATTTTCTCCTTGTCCCACAATATTTTCAAAAAGATTGTTCCTCTTGGTCATTAAAACTCGGGATTGTGTGGTAAAAGGTTAAAAATATTTCCTTGGACAAGTTGTCAACTATCAAATGGGGAACCCACACAAGAAAGGCAGGTAACCCCTAAAACAGTTTTCACCAGCTTATGCCCCTTTTTGACCTAAAATATTCTGTGGGAAAGCAACCGCAGCAGAATTAAGGTTTCCGCATGCTGTCCTCTTGTTATTTTGAGTCATCTTTAACTTATCATCATTAATTTTAGTCACCATCTAAATGTATTTATTTAGATAGTTTAACTCTCAACTAGATGACAGATTTTAGACTTGTCCAAATTGAAAGCATTTGCAGACAACAAACTAAATGAGACCAAAATGTTGACATTGGTCATGGAAAGGGTATAAAACATTATGGAAAAAGGTGAAAACCCTGGCAACCAACATGTTTTCCTTTTTCAGCAGTGTAAGTTATTATTTGACCTACCATTGGTATGTCATCTGCAAATGCCTCGAAACTGGTCTAAAACTTTGTTTATCTGGTTAAGATGAACTTAGATATCAAGATGATGAAGTACATAATTTCATTCTTTACTATTTTTCTTTACTTAAACCTTTTTACATTTTTATTGTAATTTTAGGGTAGTAAAAAGGTAGAAAGTTTCTAGTAATGTCCTGTAATTGCTTACAGAAATCACTGTTTTATCACATTGTTTTATATTAATATAATATGATCACAGGAAATCTGGTAAGAAGTAATCTTTTAAAGATACATCTCTACAGACAGGGAGAAAAAACACTGTTAAAACTTTATAGAGTGTATAACTGTTCAGATATTGGTCAGCTGTGTAAATATGGGTGAATAATCAATAAATATGGTGCACAGGATACAGAAACTCAAGGAATTTGTCCTCATATAAAACCAGAAATGACAACAATGATAGCCTGGAAGGTCTCCAAAGCATGAAATGCATTTTCTGTCAGCTGTAATCTGTGCAACCTTGCAGCCATCAGGGGCAACATTTGGCATGAAGACACAAGAATGATTATAGTTTCATAAAAATAAGGATAAAAAAGGTTAAAAACTGGCTGAAAACTGGCAGAAAACAAATATATGGGTATCTTTAAGACACAATCCCAAGTTTTAACAACCCTGAGAATGAAGCCTTTTTGTAAACATTGATGGAAAAAAGAGGAAATACTTGTAACCAGCATTTTCTTCTTTTCCCGCAGTGTTTTCTACCCTACCAAAAACATTTTGTTGTCTTCTTAACTATGCTTCCCATAGGACAAGTCTTTAATTTTGTTGTTTGGTAAAGGAGCTTATAGCCCCATGTTTTTTGTCAGTGTATCCACAATTTTATGATACACCAGGTAAAATCCATCAGTTTTACAAATATTCTAGTTTATCCTCTTCTCTTCCATATAGACTTGTCCAAACCCAAAGCATTATGTAGATGCCAAATTAAATATGGCTAAAATTGTAAAAGTTGTCTTTGATAGAGTAGAAAACATTTTGGGATTTTCTCATTTTACAACAATGTTTTCAAAAGTCGTCTTTCTCCAGGTTGTTTAAAGTTGGCATTTTATGTGGTAAGCGTTAAATGAACCCGTCTTACCACAGGAACTTATGCACCTGCAACTTTTTCTATGGTTAATTGATTAGATCAAGAGTTGTTGCCCTTTGGAATTTTCCAAACCCAGTGACAAAGCAACCAGTGGGGGGAATTAAATTGACCTGGTGCAACAGTTCTAACCAAAAGTATCTTAAAAAAATATTCTGTGCAATCGTAATCTACAATTTTGGCAAAAGCAATAATTGTTTGAATCAGAAATTTATAATTTTAATGAACCTTGGTGCAAAATAATTGCTCATTTTATCTATTTTTGTGGGTAAAAGATTGACTCAGTGCTTAAACTATAACAACAATACATGTGTAGGTTGTTTTTTTTTTTTATCTTCCTGTAATTCACAGGGAAACATTGGTAGAAAATGAACATTTACAAAAGTTTTAATAAACTTCTGCCAGAAACTGCGATCATATTAATGTGTGCTTCTTTTGCTGGACTTTTGAACTTTAGGATTGAAATGATAATTATTAACAGCTTCACTGATGCTGCAAGCAAATTCCTCATTTGTTAATTTAAGTTTTTCTCCGATCAATTTTATACATGTGCTATATTTTCATGGCTGTGATTAAGAATGCTTGAGAAAAAATTGCGGGAAAATGAGCAAGTGTCGGTAATCAATATTTTCTTCTTTTCTCACAATGTTAAATCCATTGAAGGAAAAATCCTATAATATGAGCCACATTTGAATTGTCGTCTGCAATTACTTTCAATAAAGTGTATGAATCTAAATTTCTTGCGTCTGACACAGAGTGTAGGACTATAGTTGAAATCTTTTTTCAGCCATTACAGACTGACAGCTGGAGTATTTACAATGCTTCCAAATTTGAGGTTGACAACAGTAAATTCAGAAAAGTACACAAAAATAAAACCTTGCATGCCATTATTGTGGGCTGTACTTCTTGGTTCCGTTTCTGACTCATGTATATGTAATACATATAATCGGCACCAAGTCAAAATGCTGTCAACACAGTCTCGTGTATATGTATGATATCTACCGGTATATGCATTCTTGTGTTCTATCCTTATATAGTTGTATATCCTTTGTTACTGTTCCATAAGCCTTAACCATACAATCCAGAGTTATCAACTCGAAGGTAGTAGTTCTCTGAAAACATTATTGGAATACCGACAATGTTTTCTACCTTTTCTTATACAGATTGTATCATTTGAATATATTTGATATGTCGTCTGCTAATGCTTTCAAAATTGACAAGTTTAAAATTTCGTTGTTTGGTAAAGCATTGACTCTTGTTTGATTAAATATGTTATGAACTGGACATTCTCAGTATGTACTAAAGATGCAGATCTTGCAATTTCAAGGCTGTTTTTGGTGGATTATTTGGCAAAGAAGCAGACAGTGTAGATTCAAGATCGGACTGCTCCTAATGTGCAGTCTGATTATGATCTACACTATCTGTATAACAATGTTTAACCCTTTACCACACAATCCCGACCTTTTAATGACCCTGAGAAAGAAAGCTTTGGAAAACATTTAGGGAAAAGGAAAAGATGCTGGAATCCTGCATTTTCTCCTTTTCTCACCGTGTTTTCTGCCCTCGCAACACATTTATTTTGTCGTCTGTAGTTACTTTCAATTAAGGCTTGTCTTTGTGGTTTGGTAAAGAGTTAAGCCTAAGAGTGCAGAATAAACCTAAGAGGCATTTTCAGTCAAGATAAAAGTAATTGCAATTATAAGGTTGCTCTTGTCCAGATTGTCTCAGCAAAGTGGACTTTGCAGATCAAAGATCAGAATGCACATTTTGTGTAGTCTGATCGTGATCGACATTGGCTGCTTAAGGCAACTAAAGTTGGGAAAGGGGTTTTAACTCCTTACCATGTGACAAAAATGTAGACGTCCAAATCGAAACAGACGATAATTTATAAGTGGCTTAACTGATGGAATTTGCCTTTGATAGGATAGGAAACAATGTTGGAAAGGAGAAAATGCTGGTTACCAGCATTTTTCTCCTGTTGCCACAATGTTTTCAAAGGCTTATTCCTCAGGGTCGTTAAAACTCGGGATTGTGTGGTAAAGGGTTAAGGGTTAATTTATGCCAAAGAAAATAGAGGTTAGCAATTTTTTCAGTGTCAATTTTCAATGATACACAGTGATTGTCACTCTTCAACATGTACCTCGGATATTTGGCTGATAAGATATATTTCTTATGAGTTTTTAAAGGGGGCTAACGTTATTTCATCCTGTCACTTGCAATAATTTCAACCTGATAACAGGGTGCCATATGTTTTTTTTGTTATCCATCAGTACTGTTGGTCATCTTACTGTAAAAATGTGTACCAGCCGATAGGGGCTTATTTTGAATAAGCATCTCAATGTTTGAATGAAATTATTGTCAATGGAAATTAATGTTGAATATTAAAGTTCTGTAAACAGTTCCAACATGACAACAGGAATCTTTCCTTTTCTTGAAAAATATTTGTCTTCCTTTTTTCACAGGTTAATGTGTTTGGCATAATCGGTATCATTATTGACATTTTTGCAGCTCCATATACTGATTAATGATGCTTTACACATTTTTACTCATAGTGAAGAAGACGTTAAAAAGATTTGTATTAAATGGAGCAAAATATTCATTGTAGTTGGACATAGATTATTGATGAAAAACAGGATAAAGAGGATAGATGGTTGCTGGCTTGGACTGGGAAAGTTAATTGGCTCAGCCCTGGAATTTCATTTGATTCACCTACAGCTCATCTGGTAAAATTTCTGTCTTGCCTGATAAACTTTCCCAATGCAAGACTCCAACCGTCTATTCTCTATTTTTCATCAACAGTGTTTTCTGTTTTGTTTAGAAACAACTTTTGCCTTCCCAAATTCAAGTGTTTGTCCTTGATTGATTGAATTTGCATTTATTTATCGTCACCACCGGTTGCCCATATGGGTGATGCCCCCTGAAGGCTGTTAGTGTTGTTACAGGGGATAGTGCAGTTACAGAACAAAACCTATCCTAAGTTTTGCCTGGTTCTTTAACGTGCTTGGTGTATAGCACCGTCACACGGGACCTCGGTTTAACGTCTCATCCAAAAGACTATTAGTAATTTTAGATGGCCAGCCGTGGGAATTGAACCCACACCCTCAAATGACCCGAAACATTACGTTCACGAGTCCTACGCTCTACCTACTGCACTATGTGGGCTGTTTGTCCTTTCTTTGGGTAATTTCTTATAGAGTGACAGAGTTACTTTCTCTAACATGTTTTTGATCAATTCCTGAAGTATCTCCCATTGAAAATCATGCATGCCACTGTTATTCACTGTGACTCACCAATGTTAATGCCTGTTGTGCTTTTGTATTATATAAACATGATCACAAGCTATCACAATCTGCAAATATTTGCCTCTTAATCTCTTTAATTTTTTTGCATTTTCACATAAGCAGAGCTGTACATGTACTTGTTCTTACATGATATTGATCATAGACATACAAGGGTTGTTCGATATGTAATGTGTATTGTACGATATCTCAAAAGCATTCGACTCAAATAGTGAAATGAACATTACATCCCTTCAAAATATTCTCCGCGGTTTGAAATACATAATTTCAATCTCTGAATCCATTTCTGAAATGCGTCACGGTACGCTGATTTAGGTAGACCTCTGAGGCACTGACTGATGGCTGAGCCAAGGGCTTGTCGGGACTTGTAACGACGACCAGATAAGAATTTTTTAAGTTTTGGAAAAAGGAAAAAGTTGCATGGGGCTAGATCTGGAGAGTATGGTGGGTGTGGCAAGACAGTAACCTTCTCCGACTTTAAAAATTGCTTCACAAGCTCAGATGTATGTGATGGAGCATTATCATGAAGTAGACGAACGTGTCTAAATCCTGACACAGGGCGTCGTTTAAGATAATATTTCTTGACCTTTTTTAGTATAACATCTAGGTAATACCGACCTGTAACAATTTTGCCCTTCGGCACCGGAATTTTTACGGCTATACCATCACATGAGAAGAATATGCAATGAAGAACCTTCTTTGTGCTTATGCTTCTTTTGGCAAATACAGGCCTTCTACCGTGTTTAGTTAGCCATATTTTGTTTCCAATTTTTCTTACTGGTTCGAAATAGTGAACCCATGTTTCGTCACCAGTAACAATGTTTGCAAATTGTCTTTGATTGAATTTGGGAAACATTTTGAGCAATTGCTTAGCGGTTTGTACTCGTACCCGTTTTTGGTCATCTGTCAATATATGCGGTATCCATCTGGCAGAAATCTTTCGTACTTTCAAAATACACTTCAAAATGAAATGCACCCGCGATAGCGATATGCCAACAGCGTTGGCAATATCACGAATCGTGTATCTGCCATCACTTTCAATTATTTCCCTAACTTTTGAGACATTTGCCTTGCCTGTTACAGTCACAGGTCGGCCAGATTTTGCTGCATCTTTGACGGACTCTGTGCCAGTTAGAAATTTCTTTCTCCCCCTACGAACTGTCTCATAAGATACCTTATCAAACCCATAAACTTCCCCCAATTCAGTAAAAATCTGCATTACCGAATGACCGAGTTTTGTGCGAACTTTTATATAAGCTCTAATTTCTTCAATATTCTTAATCCGTTTCCCAACCATTTTTACAACAGTGGTCAATGACTAGCTCTAATGAAATGACCATAAGTTTAAAACTATGTGGAGCTGAAGGCTCGTGTTTATACCATTGGAAAGGTATTGAATAGAGCTATTCAAGCATATCATCATCCACGAAATCGTTGAAAGCGTTATCGCACTGTGGTACAATACACATTACATATCGAACAGCCCTCGTACTTCCCTGTATAAAGACATGCATGCCACTTATTCACAATGATTCATCAAGCAATATTATTGCCTGTTGTGCTATTGTAATGTGTTATCATGATCACCACCTATCACAGTCTTCAAATATTGGTCTCCATATGTGTAAGCACTTTTTTCTCCGAGGTGTCATACATAATCACTTTTTTCCAGTTTTAAACCTTTACCAAACAGACCTGTGATTTGATGACTCGGAGGAAGAAGTTCTTTGATAACATTGAAAAAGGAGAATATTCTTGATACCAGCCTTTTCTCCTTTTCTCCCTTTACCACACAATCTAGAGTTTTAACAACCCTGAAAAAGAAGGCCTATGAAAACATGGTGGGAAAAGGAGAACATTTTGGTAACCAGCATTTTCTGCTTTTCACATCATGTTCTCCTCCTTGTCAAAGAACTTTAAATAGTCTATTTGTATCACTTTCAAATTGGTCATCTGCATTTCCTTTCAATTTGGAACAGCCTGACATATTGACATTTGGTAAAGAGTTCAAAGGCTGATTTTGAAATTTTGGAGTCTGGTAAATACTGGAAAGACAGACTTTCAGTTTTGTTTTCAATTATTTGGCTCATGATTGTTCAGGACTGTTTCTGCAGATTTAACCCTTTACCAAACTACAAAATTTTAGACTCGCCCAAACTGAAAGCATTTGCAGACGACAAATTGAAACTGATTCAACTAGGCAAAGTTGTCTATAAATAGGTGGAAAACATTTTTGGAAAAGCAGAAAATGCTGGTTACCAGCATTTTCTCCTTTTCCAAAAATGTTTTCAAAACCCTTTTTTCTCAGGGTCATTACAACTCGGGATTGTGTGGTAAAGGGTCAAGTAGCTCAGTTGGTAACAGACTGGGCTAGCCTTCCAAGGGTTGTGAATTCCAATCCAAGCGGGGCCAACTCTTTTCAAGAATGGATGAATGTCATTGCAACAGGATTTATTCCTCTCAGTTTAAAACACTTGCAGACGACATATTACATGCAGCTAAAATGGTGATTTCGGTACTTGATAGGGTAGAAAGCGTTGTGGGAAAAGGAGAAAATGCTCCTTTTCCCGCAATGTTTTCAAAAGCCTTCACTTTCAGGGTTGTTAAAACTTGGGATTGTGTGGTAAAGAGTTAATTGAATTGGTTATTCAATGAAACTTGATATGATAAAGTTATGTCCCTGTTGAATTAACCTTTTCCAAACTATTCTGGATTTCAACAACCTTCAGGAAGGCAGATTTTGATTGGTGACCATCATTTTCTCCTTTTCCAACGATGTTTACTATTCTTTCACCGACAAATTCATCTATTTGAGTCAAATTTGAATTGTTGTCTGCCATCACTTAAAACTGGGACGAGTCCAAAATTTTGGATAAGGGATAAGTTTGTATCTAGGAATAAAATAATTGTATGGATCGGAGCCAATGTTCTCCATTTCTTTACATTTTGTTACCATTACTTGATTCTTTTTCTCCATGGCTGATAATTATGTTCCTTGTACTTTTTGTTGGATATATATATCTGTGTATACATGTGTTAGTCAAATATTGATTCTGTAGAATAAAAGAAGCTGTCTGATTGGCTCACACAAAGATATCTTGCCAATCAAAGAACTTGTTTTTAAATTTACCGTTATAAGAATGGCTGGTGAATGTGGACCAGCCAATGGCATCCAATTTTAAGCTGATGTAATTTTTCTGCCCTATTTCAGTTGAGTGGAGGAGGGAAATCGTCACAAGATTTGATTGAAGAACTAGCCAGTGACATCCTCACCAAAATTCCACCTGATTTCAACTTAGAGGAAGTGCAGGTGGGTGTACCATGTGGTTTACAACACGCGAAAAGGGGACATTCAGACATTTGCATAAAGTGTCGTATCGGATCAGCCTGCGCAGTCCACGCAGGCTAATCCAAGATGGCACTTTCCAAGTATATTAGATTTTTGTCCTTCAGTAGACATGCGCAAAACAGAAAATTACATAAAAGCGGACAGTGTCGTCTCAGATTAGCCTGCGCGGACTGAGCAGGCTAATCCGAGACAACACTTTACGCAAATGTCCGAATGCCCCTTTTCGCGTGTTGCAAGCCATGTGGTATGGTATGATTGAAATAATGTTGATATTGATCTTAACCCTTTACCACACTGTCCAGATTTTTAATGACCCTGAGAATGAGGCCTTTTCAAAATACTGTGGGAAAAGGAGAAAACACTGGTAACCAGCATTCTCTCCTTTTTCCACAATGTTTTTTACCCCATCAAAGAGGAACACTACCATTTGAGCATAATTTAAATTGTTGTCGACAATTCCCTCAATTTCGACAAGTCTAAATTTTTCTTCTTAGAATTAAATATCCTATTTTTCACCAGTTTTTTTGGTGTGCCTTAAAATTGCTCACAAGGCATTGGATTGCCAATTATGACATGATGTCAGATGAGCAGTATCATTTATGCACTGTGTTTGTTTCTATTTTAGGCAAAATATCCAGTAAGATATGAGGAATCCATGAACACAGTCCTTGTACAGGAACTGATCAGATTTAATCGACTTATACAAGTCGTAAGAACTAGTCTGATAGATATACAGAAAGCCATTAAAGGTTTAGTGCTGATGTCTGCAGAATTGGAGGACATGTTTGATAGTATGATGGTGGGCAAGGTGTGTAAACAATTAGATGGATTTTATTGCCACATTTGTGAAGAATTTAAAATTATGTCTTGCATATATCCAAAATAAATAGTTTTGATGAACACACACCCAACAGAATTACCACTGAAAAAATATATTCCCCAAAAGCTCTAAAACATTTTAAATACATGTGTGTTAGGAATTGAGGATCTGGAACCTATACTTTTTTTTCAGTTTCTATTTCAGTTCTAACACACCCCATCTACCCTTGACTATTTTTTGTAGGATAGTCCTGAATGAGGACTCTGAATAAATAAGCTGTTGAAAACACTGTGGGAAAAGGAGAAAATGTTAGGAACCAAAATTTCTCCCTTGCCCTAAATATTTTCTAACCTTACATAGACAAATTTCACTGTTAACACCACATTTTATCTGTGTTTGCCAATGCTTTCAAAATTGACGAGTGTAAACTTTTGTCTTCCGGTAAGGAGTTAAGTGTTAATCCTTTACAACACAATCCCAAGCTTAAATAACCCTGAGCAAGAATGCTTTTGAAAACATTGTGGTTACAGGAGAAACTGTTGGTAATCAGCATTTTCTCCTCTTTCCCACAATGTTTTCTACTATTTAAAAGACAAATTCCATCATTGGAGCCACATTAAAATTGGCGTCTGCAAATGCTTTCATTTTGGAAAAGTCTTAAGATTTTGTCATATTGTAAAGAAGAGGAAGAATTGTTTTCCCTTGAACTCCAACATTTTTTTCATTCAATAACACATTAGTTTGGAATATCATTCTTCTCTATGTAGCCCTTTGCTTTTTTTTTTGTTTTCAGGTGCCAGCAATGTGGGCTGCCAAGTCTTACCCATCCTTAAAACCTCTGGGTAGTTATATCACAGACCTTCTTGCCCGACTTCAGTTCTTTAAGGATTGGATTTATGCAGGTACACCTGTTGTTTTTGTCATCACAATTCACTTGAACTTGTTACCTCTTGCAGACAATATTTTAGCTCACTGGAGCAAATTTATAGTGCTCTAGGTGAGCTCAAGCAAACTCTTGCAATGAGTTGACGATCACCATCAACAACATCCTCTCCCTAGCCTTGGTCAACTTTTATGAGTAGTCCATGTTGATAGCATAAGAAAGGTTGCATAAATTTGAAAGGTCATGTGACCTATACAGGAGCAAGTGCTGAATTAAGAATATGTTTTAAATATGGATTAACAGTGTTGGCCATGTTGACCAAAAGTAGTCTTGAACTTGCATTAAAGGATTTTTTTTTTTCAATTTTGTTTATTTTGCTAGTGATTAGTTAACTTTCATTTATCAATCCCATCAGTTGCCTGTATGTACCTTTCCCACAGAAAACTTATTTTTTTACCAAGGATAGTACTGGATATAGTGCAAAATCCATCCTAAGTTACACCTGGTTCTTTAACATGTTCAGTGTTAAGCACCATTTCGTGGAACCTCAGTTCGACGTCTCATCCAAAAGACTACTTGTAATCTTAGGTGGCCAGCTGTGGGAATCAAAGCCACACCTTCAAGTGGCTCGAGATTTGACGTTCACATGTCTTATGCTCTACCACCTATACTATTGGCGCTGGTCTAATTTTTACCTTGGCTGTTTTCGAAGAAAACGATGAGTTATTGTCGTTGCCCTGGTCTCATTGTATGCGTTGTTGTCTTCGTTTAAAAAACGTTGACATATTGTAATATGTCTGTAACTACTGAAGATATTTATTTCATACTTGGACAAGTTGTTAACTACCAAAAGGGGAACTCATACAACAGAGACAGATAACCATCAAAATATTTTTTACGCAGTTATGACCTTTTTTTTACTTAGAATTTTCACTGAAAATCAAGCACTTGCAGCCGAGCATTGGCACCCCATGCCGTGCTCTTGTTCTAGTGAGAGTTAACCCTTTACCACACAATGCCGACTTTTAACGACCCTGGGAAACAAGCCTTTTGAAAACATTGTTGGAAAAGGAGAAAATGCTGGTAACTAGCATTTTCTCCTTTTCCCACAATGTTTTCTACCCTATCAAAGAAAAATTGTACCATTTGAGCCACACTGAAATTGTCGTCTGCAAATGCTTTCAATTTGGACAAGGCTAAAATTTTGTTGTCTGGTAAAGGGTTAATAAACATACTTCTCTTTTCTCTTCCAGGAAGTCCAGTAGTCAAGTGGTTGTCAGGTTTCTATTTTACCCAATCTTTCCTGACGGGTGTGTTACAAAATTACGCAAGACGTTACCATGTACCCATAGATCATCTGGGCTTTGAGTATGAAATTATGGGACATGACACTACCATGGCAACCAAGCCTGTAATTATCTTTTGTTCTCCTTGTTTCTATGCTTGCTTGGTAGTAATCCTTTACCACACAATCTGGAGTTTTAGATGAACAAGGCTTTTGAAAAAAATTGTGAGAAAAAGGATAAAATTCTGGTTAACAGCATTTTCTCCTTTCCCACAATGTTTTTTACCCTACCAGAAACAGAAATGGCCATTCGAACAACATCTATTTTGCTGTCTGCATATACTTTCAATTTGGTCTCGTCCAAAATTTTGTCATCAGGTAAAGAGTTCAGCTTAATATTGTTCAAGAATGATCTCCCCTAGAACCTAGACTTTTTTTGTATTCAACCCTTTACCACAAGACTTGTCCAAATTGAAAGCTTTTGCAGGCAAAAAATTAAGTGCGACTCAAATTAAGGGAGTCATTATTTAAAGGGTAGAAAACATTATGGGAAAAGGATAAAATGCTGGTTACCAGTATTTTCTCCTTTTCCCACATTGTTTTCAAAAGGCTTCTTCTCCCAGGGTCATTTAAAACTTGAGATTTATGTCGTAAAAGGGTTAATGCACATCCTTCTCTACTAAAGCATCTGGAGGCAGTTTTAAGTCACATATTTGTAACATAGTCTATAATTACTCTGTAACTTCTACATGCATGGTGCTTAAAATGAAACATGCATTTAACTAATTACTGTACAAATACATGTATATAGAAGGTATTTCACACGTCTTCGTAGACAACTTTTTGAAAACATTACAGGAAACAAGCAATTTCTTCTTTTCCCGCAATGTTTTCTGCATCACTCAGATAAAGATACTTTCCTTTGCACCCAATGGCTCGGAAAGAATATTGTGCGGAGTACTGGTAAAAGAAACTCAAGGAAAACATAGATAGGTGCACTAGCTGCCACGATATAACTGAAATAATGTTTAAAATGGCGTTAAACACAATGGGCGTATTCTTTTCGCTACTTGGAACACTCCAAACATGTGCTAGGTGAATGGAGTATTTCGGAACACTGTGCCGTGTTCTTTAGAACATGTTCTGACTGTTCTAATTCAATCGAGGTGCAGCGCACCTGCTGAACAGTTGCTAGGTGATACAAGATAGCTGAAAGACGGACAACTCTTCATGGCGAAACTTGCAATTGTCTTTTTTATGACAACAGCCACCGTGGTAATGTACATTCATTTCGGTATTGTTTAGAACAATGTTCCGAAAATGCTCCATTCAGAACATAATTCCAGAACAGTGTATGTGTTCTGAAATATTCCTTTCACACATTCCAGAACACAGAGCATTGTGCCAGAACAGGTGAATGGAATACGCCCTATATGATCAATCAAAACAATCAGTTATGGAGAGCATCACACTGATGAAAGCAGACTTGGGGCCATATTCACCAATCATTCCTAATTTACCTCAAATTCTAAATCCAAACTTAGCCATCTGACACTTTTAGAATGGTTGATTACAGGTTCAGGGCTAATTTCATGTTGTGCTATTTTTTAAAGCCATTTCTATTCGCATATTTCAACAGAGTAATGGTGCATATGTCCGAGGTTTGTTTATGGAGGGTGCTAGATGGGACAGAAAAAAGAAGTATATAGAAGAATCTCAACCCAAAATATTGTATGATGTCGTGCCTGTTGTATCCTTGAGTGTTACCTTTACAGTGTTACGGGAGATCACTCCTTCCTTACTGCAAAGCTTTATCCTGTATAAAATCAATACCTGACAACTGCGTTTGGGAGAATTCTCTTTAGCTCAGCAGCTAAGGTAGTGGTCTTTTAATCCTCAAAAACTGAGGATCTTTGTCACA
This sequence comes from Hippopus hippopus, assembly GCA_946811185.2. Lineage (NCBI taxonomy): Eukaryota > Metazoa > Mollusca > Bivalvia > Cardiida > Cardiidae > Hippopus > Hippopus hippopus. The sequence continues at coordinate 6,148,809 of OX328102.1, read as the reverse complement.
CATGTACGAATCCCAGCTGGGGCGGTTTGTATTTAAGCTATGCATTTGTTGCTAGCTTTCATGATTGTAAGATTGGGCTCGTCCTGGATTGGCCATTGAGCTATTTGTTGTCGAAATAATAGACTTACTGCCTAATAAGGCTTTCTGTCTTCAAAATAAAGACATTTAATAGGGAGTGTGTTACGAGAGATCACTCCTTCCTTACTACATAGCTTTATCCCATATAAAATCAATACCTGACAACTGCTTTGGGGAGAATTCTCTTTAGCTCAGTGGTTAGGGTATTGGTCTTTTAATCCTCAAAAAGTGAGGATCTTTGCCACACAGGTTCATCCAGCCAGGCGACTTGTATTTCAACTATGCATTTGTTTCGAACTTTCAGGTTCGTAAGCACAAGAGCAATTATACATCTTTATTAATTAAAAACATTTAAAGGGGTATGCTTAGATTTTTAGGTGTGATGAAAGAATTTCTTTTAAAACAGCAACAAGTACTACTAAATGAGCCATGCCTTGGCAAAAGGAGGCTTAATGCATCTCCGTGATGCATGTTACCAAGCAAGTCATCACATGATCATGAATCCATAAATAAGATTTTGTCTGAAAAGTGACTGAATCATGACTTAAACTGGTCCTTGGACATGCAGATAATTGAACAAAAGCAAAAAGTTTTGGCCAAGGTCATCCTGCGCAGGCTGCACAGGCTGACCTGGGTCGATACTTATTGCAGATGGATTAACCCCTCTTTTCCCAGAGCCTGGCTCAAATTATTTTTATTCTCAAATGTACAGATGGACGTCTATCTGACTGTAAAGATGTGATTTAGCGTTCAAATACAGGATAGTTGTTTTGCCATCAGTTACTCTTTCTTGAAACTTGCGTGCATCTCTGTGACATGTGTTTAAGTTTCAGAGAGTTTTATGGTAATCATACACTCGAGTTTGAATTGAACAATTTCTACCAAGCCTATGTAGGCACATTTCTATTGCTCTGCATAGCTTTTTTGTCATTTTGATAAACCTTAACTTCACAACACAGATATGGTTGAAGCCTGGAAAGTCTGCAGACTTTGAAGCCAAAGAGGTGTATGACTGCCCTGGTAAGTTACGAGTAACTTATTTGGTTTTCACCTTTTGACCCTGTGAAAGAAATTTGCTTGAAACTATTGGACATTGATTTATTTCTTAATCCTGTTCTAAACAATTACATGTTTTAATTACCCTGAGGAAGAGGGTTTTTGAAGACATTGATGGTAAAAGAAAAAATGCTAGTAATCAACCAGCATTTTCTCTTTTTCCAACAATGTCTTCTACCCTTTCAGACACAGCTCCCATCATTTTAGCAACAATGAATTTGTCATTTGGAAGTGCCTTCACTATGGACAAATCTGAAATTTTGTGATCTGGTAAATTAGTTAGCTCTTTACCACAGATTCAGACTTTAAACAACTGTGTAAGGGAAGGCTTTTGAAAACATTGGGGGGGAAAGGAGAAAATCTTGATAACTGTCATCTGCAAATGCTGTCAGTTTGAGCAAATCTAAAATCTTGTTGTCAGATCAACAGAATTAACTAATTTAAGTATTTAAATCATTTTGTGCTTGAAAAAAAAATGGAGAAGTTATTGTACATTTGTTTCTTTGTAGTATATAAAACAAGTGCTCGGAGAGGGATCTTGTCCACTACAGGACATTCAACAAACTTTGTTATGAACATCAAACTTCCGTCGAACAAACCACAGAGTTATTGGATAAACAGGGGCGTTGCCTGTCTCTGCCAGCTTGACAACTAATTTCGAAAATATTCATGACATCTCATACATTAACAGGAATGTGGCCAGTCCCCGCCACCTTGACAACTATATTTGAATATTCATAACCTCTCACACCAGCTTGGAAAATAATTTAAATATTCATGACAGGATCAACAGGGGCATTGCCTGTCTCTGCCACCTGGACAACTAGATTTTAATTTCCATAGCTTCTCTCAGGATCAGCAGGGGCATGATCCTTATTTGCCTGCTTGACAACTAATTTTGAATGTTCATGACTTCACTTGAACAAGAAACATGATATGTGCTTACCAGTTTGACTACAACTTTGGAATATTCATGACATCTCAATGGGTCTCTACAGCGGCATGAAATGATCAGAATATTCTTGAATTGCTTAGAGTATTAACATATTATACAGAAATAATTAAATTTGACGAACCGATACTAGTTTATTTATCATGAAAATGTAACAAAGTAACATTTGTTTTCATTACCGCTATAAACCCTTTACCAAACAATCGTGTGTTTTTATGACCCAGAAGAAAATAACTTAAAAACATTGTAGGAAAAGTAGAAAATGATAATGATTAGGATCTTTTGCCTTTTCCAACAATGTTTTGTACCTCTTCAAAGACATATCACAATCATGTGAGCCACATCTAATTTTTCATCTGCGAATGCATTCACTTTGTACAGATCTAAAATTTTGTCCGGGGTACAGGGCTAAAAGTAAACTTAATAAGGCAAAGGTTTAACCATTTACCAAATGACAAAATTTCAGACTGTTACCAATTGAAAGCATTTGCAGACGACAAGTTAAATGTTGCACAAATAATGAAATTTGTCTTTGAAAGGGAAGAAAAACATTGGAGGAAAAGGAGAAAATGATGGTTACCAGCATTTTCTCCTTTTCCCACAATGTTTTCAAAAGTCTGTATTGTTGGGGTCGTTAAAATTCAGGATTGTGTGGTTAAGGATTAATTGTCGATGGGAAAAGGCCCATTAAAGTTTGAAAGAGAGACTTTATTTCCAAGAATTTCATGCAAGTTAATTATACATTCCTATATGTTGCAACTGCTGCAATGTTTCTGTGATACAGGCTTAACTCCATATCTGTGATATTTTTTTCTTTTTAAGAATACATGTACATGTAAATATTTATTTCACTGTCTTGTTAAACCTACGTGTACTTAATTGTGTTGTGCTAATACTTTTGTTGTTCTTGTTTTTTCTAAAAGAATTTTGTCTAGATACATGTATTTGTGTAATATGCATACATACATACGTGTAGTTTCTGTATTTTCAGATACTTTGTATTCAAACGTGATTGATTGTAAACAATTTTTGTTTTATGTAGCAATTTTTAGAGGTTAAATTAACCAATTTATTTCTGTATTCTTCTTACTCTTTTTTTGTATTATTATTATTATAGGCAAGCGTAGCAAAATGACTGAAAAACATAAACAGGAAGGATAATATGAAATAAGAAATTATTCAGATGCATGCATTGCAAGGAATTCCTTTTATTCTTAGAAGAATGTCAGACCACTTTGAAAAACTGAAATTTACCTTCTTTCGTATCAAAGATTCTCATATATAGAAATTAGTTTTACAGCCTTTTCAACAGTATCCCAGTTGTATTATGGAAGCCAGTGTACCTATAGATACATTCTGATAGTTGCCTCTAATAGTACTACTGGTTGTATTTTCTAACACAGACCTTAAATCAATGTTTGGCTTTCAGAATTGATCCTTTAAAAATTACTTCCATTAATCCTAGGAAGATGATTTGCCTGGCTGGGATTCAAACATACAACATCAGTATCACTAGATACATGAATATTACCTTATAACGAAAGACAACAAAGGAGATTTGCCTGTAGAAGGATAAAAATCATTGTGGGGATTTGCCTGTAGAAGGGTAAAGAAAATATTGTGGGGAAAGGAGAAAACGCTGGTTACCAGCATTTTCTCCTTTATCCACATTGTTTTCAAAAGCTTTCTCCAAAATTAGAGTTGTTAAAACTCTAGGTTGTATTATAAAGGGATAAAGTACTAGAGCTTGGCCAAAAATGTAGTTACTGCTGCTACATGTACGATTGGCCATATTCTGCAACCCGTCAAAATTGCGGTTGAATTCTCAAGAACTTTCTAAATTTGGAAGGTATGCAATTTTTGATTGGCTATACCAAATAATTTAGCCAATCCAAAATATAATTTTCTTGTAATTTTTAATTAGAATAAGATTGCTGTTTTGAATGGTTGTTGAATGCAGAGCCATTGATCTGTAAATGACAATTCTTCATATTCCCATTAGTGGAGCTCTTCATGTAAAAGGTGTATTTAGATCTACTAACTGGGTTCAGGCATAAACAAAATCAATGGGATGATAGAAAAAGTACAATCAAAAGCAGGCATTTGTATTAACGGAGGTACATTTCATTGTGATGCAGTGTCAAATATGTATATTAACTCTACCAAATGACAAAGTTTTAGACCAGTCCCAATTAAAAGCATTTGCATATGATAAAATATATGTGACTGAAAATATATGTGACTGAAAAATTGAAATCTGCTTTTGAAAGGGTAGAAAACATTGTGGGAAAAGGAGCAAATGCTGGTTTCCAGCATTTTCTCCTTTACCCACAATGTTATCAACAAGCTTCATTTTCGGGGTTGTTAAAAATCAGGATTGTGTGGTAAAGGGTTGAGGCTTTCACTTCCCATTTTTTTTTTTGTTATGAGCAAGTTAACATATGGGCTAGGTAACAGGAACCATGTAGGTTGCGATAATGTTGCCCTGTCGGAGACGTGTTCACAAGAGTGCTCAAACTCTATTGGAGTCGCAATAATAAATATTCCTATTACTTAGTCTTTCTTAACTTGTTTAGATGACCAAAGATTTATGTATTAGTACATTTTATCTTTTATTTATTTTGTACAGTTATAGTCTTGGATTTGTGATGGAAGAAAAATTCAAAGTTTTTCTGATCAACGTTTAGTTTCACATTTTAGTTACAGGGTTTTTGTATTTATTTTCTACAGTGATATAGGTAAGTCTTCACATAGACATCTTTGCCACTGTATTGATGCTTGTTGTTTATTCTTTTTTATTAATCACCAGTAATGCTAATTTTTTATATTCCAAAAGTAGACATTGTTGCAAAAGGAGCAAGTGCCTTTTAAAAGCAGTTGCTCCTTTTCGAACAATAATATCCAATAATTCAATATTAATTTTTTTCATGAACATTGGCGAGTTCTGATTGGCTGAAAAATTTTTTTCATAGCTCCATGAAAAAAAAAAAAATTAGCAGTGCCGGAACTACTTTTGCATTCAAAAAAATGTAAACAAACATGTATACGAGATTCCATAATGTTTTTTCTTTCTGATTTTAGATCTATATCGAGTCCGAAGTTCAAATTGCTAGCTGAATTTATTTTCTCTGAATATCGAAAAAGAAATCCAACAGTAATTTCAAAGAGAGAACTGAAAACTCATTGTCACTTTGCTGGGTTATAACAATCTTATTTTCAACTTAATTCTAGCGTATTGTAGATCTACTTCTAATAATAAATCGACTAAATCTGCAAATGTTCAATACTATAATGACGTCATGAATTACGTCATTATTACGGCATGAACGAGCTGATTTACCGCGCTAAGAATTATCAATGAAATGGACTTTAAATAAATACGCAATGTTGGATTTACAAAAAAAGCAGTTAGAGTAGAACTTAAGTGCATATTTGTTGTCTGTGATATTGAATTATAAGGAATGAAGAGAATTTTTTTTTGTTTTCATGGAGGTATGAAAAAAAAACCTAATCACACTTTTGTATGAAACCGCTTCGCGGTTTCATACAGTGTGATTAGGTTTTTTTTTCATACCTCCATGAAAACAAAAAAAGTTCTCTTCATTCCTTAATAAAAAAGAAAGGTAATTACCTCTCCTTCTTATGTGTTTCCTTTGAGAGTTATTTATATCTTTTGCATTTGATATGAAATTAGCAAGTGTGTAAATTTATTTATCCTTATCCTGCTAAATAAGTAAAATGAAACTTTCAAGCCGATTGTAAAAACCCAAACTTTGCTATTTGCAACGTAATTTTTTTTTTTTTTTTTAGAAAATATGCCTTTATTGGACAGTGTAGATCAAAGATCAGACTGCACGTTTTGTGCAGTCTGATCTTGATCTACACTGTCTGCAAAAGGTCAGTGAGTCGTGCTTAGCAGCCTAAGGATTAAACCTCTACCAACAATCCTGTGCTGCTACTACCCTGGGAAAAGTGGCTCATGAAAACATTGTGAGAAAAGGAGAAAATGCTGGTAACCAGCTTCTCTTCTTCTCTTCCAACAGTGTTTTCTTCCTTCTCAAAGCCACATTTGAGTTGTTGTCTGCAAATACTTTTAACATGTACTAGTTTGAAATTTTATTTTCTTGTAAAGAGTAAGTCTGAAATTGGCAAGTGCAGTAATGGAATAGTTGTCATTGTTACTGGGTTAAATGTGTAGTAAAATTTTGACTGATTATTTTACATAGTTTTCAGTTTATTTTCTATTTATTTACTTCTTTATTATAAATATTATTTATCTTTATGTTTTTGATAGATTTTGAAAACTTTAAATAAACTTCATGAAAAAAAAGCAACTGTTCATCTGAACATCTCCTTGGATTTTTTTGCATGTGTTCAAATAGGTTTATATCACATACTGGTAATCACTCTTGTTTTCAGTGTAACATAGCCATTACAGATTTTATCTGAGACACGTTTGAGACACACATAGTTAGATGTCATTTTACACAAAGTGAACTGGATAGTAGTCATCGAAATCCCAATGGAGTTGTAGTAAACCCCTTTTTGCCAGAGCTCCGCTCAAATATCTTACTTATGACTTGTTAACTCTACCAATTGTTTAACTCTATACCAAACGACAAAACTTTGGACTTGTCCAATTTGATAGCATTTGCAGACAATAAAATAAATGTAATTCAAAAATTGAAATTTATTTTGTGGAAGGTAGAAAACATTGTGGGAAAAGGAGAAAATGCTGATTACCAGCATTTTCTTCTTTTCCCACAATGTTTTCAAAGGCAAGCTTTCTCAAGGTTGTTAAAAGTCGGGATTGTGTGGTAAAGGCTTAAACCTTTGACTTGAATTTTGAGTGTTTACAAAAGAACACATTGCATAAGACTAAAATGATTGCATTTGTCTTTTAACCCTTTACCACAAATTTCAGAGTTTGAAAGACCTTTGATACTGGTACCCAGCATTTTCTCCTTTACCCACATTGTTTTCCACCCTTCCAAAGGCAAATTTTAGTGTTTGGGTCACACTTAATTCGTCATCTGCAAATGCTTTCAATTTCAACAAGGCTAAAATTTTGTCGTCTGGTAAAGGGTGAAAGGATAGAAAACGTGGGAAAAGGAGAGAATGTTGGTTACTAGCATTTACTCCTTTCCCCAAACTTTTTTTAGAGGCCATCTCCCTGAGGGTCATTAAAACCTGGGATTTTTTTTTTTTGATAAAGGGCTAAACACTAGGATTCTGAGCAGTTTTAGTTGAGAGACATCTCAAAATATATGTGAGCCATGCTCTGTGAAAAGGGGGCTTATTGTATGGGGGGGGGGGAGTATGGAATGTGCAGGCTGACATAAGTTGATACTTTTTGCCATAGGTCAATTTTCTGCATGTCCAAGGACCAGTGTACCTCATGATTCAGTTGGTTGATATACAAAGAGGATTTTATGGATCCCTTATTATATGTTGACTTGCTTGGTGTAATACATCAGGGAGATGCATAAAGCCCCCTCTTGCCAGAGCATGGCTAATTTGTAAATTCTGGATTATCTTTATTTGGTGCTTTAGTTTACAACCATGAACAAGAGTTAAGTCATATCACTGACATATCATTTATGTCAGTGCACCTATTCATATGTTCCTCGTGTTAATCTTACCAGTACTTCTTGCAGCTTTCTTTCCCAGCATATGGCAACTATTCCATACAAAAATTGACCGAAAAATTTTCAGTAGTGAGAGAGGTGTGAGCAGAGCTGTTGTTGGGTTTTAAAAAATGATACAGGCATGGAATGCCTCTGGTACATTACTTTTTTAGTGGGCAAAAGAGGAGGGTGGTTCCCCCATCCCCCTCTGGTAAGATTGGCTGGGGAACCTCCCCAAAGATAATTTTTTACCAGAAGAAGTCTCTAGAACCAGTCCTTTTCTCAAATTTCTCTAACTCTTTCAAAGAAAAAATCCTGATTTTGTGCAACATTTATGTTGTTATCTGCAATTGCTTTGAATTTAGACCAGTCTAAAATTTTATTGTTTGGTAAAGAGTTAAGACTTTTTTTGCATGTGAAAAAGTACATATTGCAAATTGGAAAAAAGTGGTTTGACCAAACTATGGCAGGACAGGTCGGACCATTGATGACGACCTTGATTAACTCTTTACCAAACGACAAAATTTTAGACTAGTCCAAATTGAAAGCTTTTGCAGACGACAAAATTAATGTCATTCAAAAAATTGAAGTTTAGTTTGGGAAGGGTAGAAAACATTGTGGGAATAGGGGAAAATGCTGGTTACCAGCATTTTCTCCTATTCTCTCAATGTTTTCAAAAGGCTTCTTCCTCAGGGTGGTGAAAACCAGGGATTGTTTGGTAAAGGGTTAATCCTGTTGCATTGACTATCATTGACCTCACCACCCCTGGATAACTAGCTGAGCACATTACTGACTGAGCCTTCAGACGATTGATTGATTGCATGGTGTTTTACGCCACTTTCAGCTTTATTTCAGTCATATCACAGCAACAGTTCACATATTTATGTATTTCCTGGGTTTTACCAGTACTAGGCTAGGGGTCTTCAGTGTCTTGCCCAAGCATACTCACATGAAAACCCAGTGGATCCATTGCAGCTGGAACCAAGAGATTGAACCCTGAAATTGTCTGCATGTCCAATGACCCTTCTACCTAAGGATTCAGGCAGTTGTGATACAACAAGGATTTTATGGATCCATAATTATGTGATGACTTCCTTGCTACAATGGATCATAGAGATACCTTAACCCTTTACCAAACAATCCCTGGTTTTTACAACCCTGAGATAGAAGCCTTTTGAAAACATTGTGGGAAAAGGAGAAAATGCTGATAGCCAGCATTTTCTCCTTTTCCCACAATGTTTTCTACCCTGCTGGAAACAAATTTCAATTTTTGAGTTACGTTTATTTTGTCGTCTGCAAGTGCTTTCAATTTGGACCAGTCTAAAATTTTGTCGTTTGGTAAAGAGTTAAAAGCCCTTTTTCTAGAACATGGCTCACATTATAATTTGACACATCATCAACTCTCACTACCAAGTAAAGAAATTACACTGCATCAATGGCTACAAATACAATCCTGCAGCAAGATGGAAAGACACTTCAGTCAAAGTCTAGAATGCAGATGTAGACAGTGTAGATAAATGCCAGGCTGTACATTTTTGCAGTCTGATCTTAATCTTCAATGTCCACAAAAGCTTCTTACGTAGTCCATGGTAAGGAAAGAGTTGAACAAAAGACATTTTGTTTCTGAAACTTATGTCTGTTATTTCAGTGGGGTGAGGTTTTTAACCCTTTACCGCACAATGCTGACTTTTAACGACCCTTGGAAAGAAGCCTTTTGAAAACATTATAGGAAAAGGAGAAAATGCTGGTAACCAGCATTTTCTCCTTTTCCCACATTTTTTTTCTTCCTTATCAAAAAAAAAATTTTACCATTTGAACCACATTGAAATTGTTGTTTGCAAATGCTTTCAATTTGAACAAGTTTAGAATTTTGTCGTTTGGTACAGAGTTAAAGCTCCAGCTTCCCCTACCCACAGGTAATTCGACAGAGTTAACATATGTTCCACTGGACGTTAAAAGTTTGGATAAACTTGTGTTTGTTTGAAAAACTAAAGATGTCGCTGCCCTTCAAGATTTTATTGTCGAAAGCAAACTGTCAAATTACTGGTATCGGGGATCGTATATACACATCCCTGCTGGTATTTAACTCCTAGACCACTTTGGAAGTCAATTTTCAATGAAAAGATAAAGTCCACTTTTTGGAATTTTGAGACAGGTCTGACCAGAATAATAACAAGTGTAGATCAATTGTCATACTGAAAGTACCCTGCTGTCTGATCTTAATCTACATTGCCGTCGGCAAGATGACGTAGTAAAGGTAAAATGAAATTTAGTGTAAGGGAGGTAACTATTACTTTACTGCTATATATTTCTACGATATTATCCTCCCTTGGTCGGTCGGAGATTTCAAAATTTCTCATGGAATAACTTGCCAAGCGTACGTATGGTGTAATTCGATCCCTACTTAAAGTGACAATAAAGCCCAAAAGTAAACAAAGTGTGTGTTTAAATGCATTTAGATTTATATCATACCATTTAAAAGTATGGAAACTATTGTGAAGATGACAATCTGTCATTGTACGGTCGGTCTATGTGTTAGTCGCTGACAGAGAAATTAATTTCAAAACTAAGTTATAACCTGCCTGGTAGCTGTGTCTTTTGTTTACTTTTTGTCTGATTTTAAAATTCTTTTTTTTTTGCGTGCGACTAACACATGGCCCGACTGCACGATAACAGACTGTCATCTCCACATTGATATTTTCCATACTTAAATGATTTAAATTTAGACGTATTATGACACCTGCTTTGATATTTTTGCCTCTACTGGTCCTTTAATCAAACAGTATGAACTTATCGCTTCAGTTGCCAGATATTGTGAATTTAACATTGTTCTGGTCGGAATGCGTCAAATAATCGAGGAGGACAGTGTATAGCCAAGATCAGACTTGACGATTGGTATAGTCTGCTTTTAATTTATACTGCTTTTAATTTATATTCTAAAGTATTGGTTGCAGTGCCAGGGTTTGACAGCAAGTATCGTCATATTTAATATTGCTGATCTTGTAGAGTACAGAAAATAACCCTGCAAATTCCTTCAAACCCCCTATACATGCATTCATTTCTTCTTTACCGCCGGTTCCTGGGATTCTTCTCCTTCTTTTTCTGTCTGTGCTTGTAGTAAGATGTTGAATATTGACTTTGGCCAATCTAAAATAAAAAAATCCAGAGTAGATAAACAAAAATCGTTCATACGATTCTGATAGTCTGAGTTTCTATCTACAAAAACATCACACAGTTTTCACCCTTTACTATGTAATCCCGAGTTTTACAACCCTTTCGATAAAATTGTGGGAAAAAGAGAAACTGATGGTAACCAGCGTTTTCTCCTTTTCCCGCAATATTTTCTCCTTTTCCCACAATGTTTTCTACCCAAATCTCAAATCTCATTGTTTGAGCTACGTTTGATTTGTCGTCTGCAAATCATGCCTTCTAGTTTGGACAAGTCCTAAAATTGAGTTGTCTGGTAGCGGGTTAATTAATGATACATCATTTTATACAGAATACACTTTAATGGCAACTTATACACCCTTCCCACACACAACAAATATTTTTTGATAATTCAAGTCGAATTCTCACGTCTATAAATAAATGTCCACTCCTTGGGTAATTTAGTTGCAAGTGGTTTGAAGGATTTCTTTTCAAATCGGTGTTTGCAATCCATTTCGCGTTTAGTTTTATATTTAGACAAAAAGTAAAACAGATATTAACAAATACATGTACATGTATGTCTAGCATACATATACTAGTTATTCAGTCAGGAGAGAAGAGAAATTAACATAACAAGTTCGATTAGATATTACTTGACATTGCGCGCACTTTTGATCACCTACAGACTGTGATTGACTAGTTTTGGGGACTGGACCCGTACGCTGCTTATATGAATCAACCACATTAACCATAAAGCGCTGGAACCGAGTTAAGTTGTTTTGCAGACAGTGTAGATCAAGATCAGACTGCACAGAAACGTGCAGTCTGATCTTGGATCTACACTGTCCGCTACTTTGTTACATATGCTGGCCATAACAACAATGAAAATTCGGTACTGCGGATTCTTTTCATAATTGAAGCAGACCATTATATTAATTCAGTGCTGTAAGTGTTAAGTTTATATGGCTTGTAACACGCGAAAAGGGGCATTCGGACAATTGCGTAAAATGTCGTCTCGGATCAGCCTGCGCGGACTGCGCAGGCTAATCTGAGACGGCACTTTACGGCTGCATTAGATTTTGTGCTACAGTAGACTTGCGCAAAACAGAAAATTACATAGAAACGGAGTGTCGTTTCGGACTAGCCTGCGCGGACTGCGCAGGCTGATCCGAGACGACACTTTACGCAAATGTCCGAATGTCCCTTTTCGCGTGTTGCAGGCCAAATTATAAAGTAATGGTACATCTGCCAACCAACAGAATATGGAAGAAAAACGTCTGTTAGTTAGTGATTTATAAGAAATTTGAAAAATAATAGTGGGGGAAAACTGTCTTTGTACAGATTTGATAGATTTTTTTCCTCCATAGAGATCTACTAGATCTAGATCTACAAGTAGTCTACATGTACTCGAATTAAAAATTAACGAGAGACAAAAATCAATCTATCTTGGATCCACATTTGTATTAAAACATCAAAAGCATTTTAAGATTTATTCTACGACATGCGGAAAAAAAAAAAATACGGAAATATCAAACTCGTTTCTCGGTTAACCTCCTATGATTTCCCCTTTGCGACCAAAGTTAAAGGTTGCAGTCGAAGTGCGCATGCGCAATTGGCAAGTGTTGCCATTTTACTAGATGTGAAACTAGAATCTGAAATTTGGAGAAAAACCGAAATTAAAAAGTATAAACTCAATCGAGGTAAGAAAAACATATTTTCATTGTTTCGAACATATTTTTATACAACTATTGATATGTTTTTTCCTTAATCTAATCCCCTAAATAAGGCAAAAATCGGAAATTTGTTGCAAGTTTCATGGTCGTTTCTGTCTCGAATGCAGGCAGACGAATTTATCCACAACCGACAAGTTCGCTTCTGTAATGGTGAAGTGCATACTCGTCAGTAGTTATGTGCCACGACACTTGAACCATTGAATAATAATTATTTTTTTCAAGTTATGCATTATGTTAAACTCGATTTTTATGAAGAAATTATGAAATTATACGCTGTCATTCAGCTAAAATGGCGGAACGAGTTTATGTATGCGTGTTGAATTTGAGGTATCCAGTGGGAGGAAATAGGAACCTTTTTTTTTCATTTCCACTTAATTCCTCCCCTTGACATTTGAAACTTGCTAAAAAAAAAGCTTGTTTTTTTTTAAGGTTTGTTTTTTTCTATCTCATTATGAAAAGGAAGTGCAAGTTATGTAAGTTGAAGGTTATTTTTTTCTTTTTCGATTTTTTTAAATGTGAAAGCAGAGCTTGTATTTTGACATGCTGAAAAACACCCTCAAAAGCAGGAAAAGAAATTGTTTCTGTGTAATTTCTTATCCTCACAGTGGTCATAATCACAATACATTTAACTCTTTCACTACTGAATAAATAAATTACATTTGCTTGAAGATGACAAATACAGGTCTGATGCAAGATCAAGAGACAGTTTGGTCATAATCTAGAATATAGCATTGGACAGTGTAGATCAGAGATCAGACTGCACGTTATGTGCAGTCTGATCCTGATCTACAGTGTCCACAAAAGCTTCTTGTGTCTTCTACATGAAAAGAAAGAGTAAACTTGTTACTTCATTAAAATTAGACTATCAGTGAGATCAATTTATTTTTTTATCCATACCTAAAATGAATGATGCATCATCAACACAGTGCATAGATTAGAAGGTGACCCTTAACCCTTTCCCAATCAATCCTGTGTTTTAACAGCCATAGACTAGAACACTTTTGAAAACATTGTGGGGAAAAGAGAAAATGCTCGTAGCCACCATTTTTACCTCATTTTACAATGTTTCCCACCTTTCAGAGGCAAATTGTATAATTTGAACAACCCTGTCACCTGCAAATATTTTCAAATGATATGAATAAGTCTAATAAGACTTTGTTGTGTAGTAAATGATTTACATTTTGCCACACAACAAATTTTAGACTACCAGTTGATAAAAAAGAAAGCATTTCGTCGCATTATTATAATAGTGTTCAAACTGCCATTTGGATGTTTTCGAGAAAATTGGCTCCAAAGTTTCTGGTGGTTGTACAGTCATTTGTGGAGCTTGAACAAGTTAATACTGAAAACTGCTTAACCAGGGCCTATAATGCAAAACTGATTTCATGGGAAGATAGAACTCTTCAAGATGATTCCACTGATTTAAAAATCTTAAATTTCACAAAAATGGAGTTAGAACACTATTATAATAATGGGACGATTTGTAGAAGACCAGTAAATGTGACTCAAGTGACAGGACAGGCCTTTGAAAGGGTTGAAAATATTGTGGATAAGCCAGAAATATGCTGGTTTTCTACACTTTCTCCTTTCACCATTATCTTTTCAAAAGCATTCTTCCTCAGGGTTGTAAAAAATGGGATTTGTTAACCCGTAAAGCGCCTTTTACAAATATAGTTGTTGTTGCGACCAGTATGGATCAAGATCAGACTAACTAAACCATGCAGTCTGATCTTTGATCTACACTGTCCATTTTGCCAAGATATTCTAGACAAAGCCAGCCCTGAAACTGCAATTATTAACTCTTTACCAAATAACAAAATTTTGGACTCAACCAAATTGAAAGCATTTGCAGCCGACAAATTAAATGCTGCTTAAATTATGATTTCTGTCTTTGATAGAGAAGAAAACATTGCGGGAAAAGGAGAAAATGCTGGTTATCAGCATTTTCTCCCTTTCCCACAATGTTTTCAAAAGCTTTTTTTTTCAGGGTAGTTAAAACTTTGGATTGTGTGGTAAAGGTCTTATTTTTTTTTAGATTGAAAGTGTCCATTAGGTTTATTCATGCCCTAAAGGTAAAGAGATTTTGTTTAAGTCTTACCCTATGATAAAATTTTAGACTTGTCCAAATAAAAAGCATTTGTAGATGCACAATAAAACATGACTCAAAACTTGAAATTTGTTTTTTTAAGGGTAGAAAACATTGTGGGAAAAGGAGAAAATACTGGTTACCAACATTTTCTCCTTTTGCTACAGTGTTCTCAAAATCCTTTCTACTTCATTGTTGTTGAAACACAAAAAGGTTTGGTGAAGAGCTAAAGCACAAGATTTTTTTGTATAAAGTTAAATTGCTATTTATATTGATTATTCCTGTTTTTCGAGAGTGCAATGAAAATAAACTGCTTCAAAATTGTTTCAGGAAAGAATGAGTTAAAATTTAAATACCACAGAGAGGCCCGTACAGAACTTAACATTCATCATGAGTTCCCAACAGGGGTCATCTCGACCTCCACCCAGCCTGCAGCCAAAGCCCATAGCGATAAGCCCAATTCGTCAACCTGTACAGAATGTTGTTGGGAGTCCACTGTTGGCTCCGATTGCTGCACGAGCAAATTTTACACCACAGTCAGGTAAGTGTAAAACAAACAGTTGATATGCCTTTATGTGATGTTTTTTGGGCATGCACTGTTGGCTCTAATTGCTTCATGAGCTAATTTTGCTCTGCACTCAGGTAAGTGTAAATGAATGGTTAATATGCCTTGATGTGAATTTTTTTGGCATCCACTGTTGGCTTTGATTGCTGCATGAGCAAAATTTACTCCACAATCAGATAAGTGTTTTACAACCCATGCAAAAGGGAGTGTAATGCCTCAAAGAGATGTATAATACTAAGCAAGTCATAACATAATTTTGGTTCCATAAAAAAACCCATTTTGTTGAACAATGACTGAGTTATGAGGAAAAGTGGTCTTTTGAGATGTAGAAAATGATTAGTAGCAAAAAATTTTAACCTTGGTCAGCCTGCACTGGCTGCGAAAGCTTACCTGGGTCGACATTTTTTGCAGGTGCATTAAACCTCTTTTGATAGAGCATGGCTTATATGAATGATTGATTTGTCCTCATGTGATACTGTTGGTCACATAGTCTCCCCATTATGTAGATGTGGCTTAATTCTTTACCACACAATTCCGAGTTTTATCGACTCTAAGTAACAAGCCTTTTGAAAACATTGTGGGAAAAGGAGAAAATGCTGGTTGCCAGCATTTTCTCTTTTTCCCACACTGTTTTCTATCCTTCTAAAAGCAAATACATGTATTAGTTTTTGAGCAAAGTTTTATATGTAATCAGCAAATGCTTTCAGTTAGGACCTGTCTAAATTTTTGTTGTTTGCTAAAGAGTTAAATCTGAAACTTATTTTACAATACATTTTCCTTGGACAAAATATAGACTGGGTATGACAATTTATTGGGTTTTGCAAAATACATGAACTTTAAATCCTGTTTTAATGATCACTTCTTTTAACTCTATACTACAAATTTAGGAAAAAAAATTTAGACTTGTTTGAATTTAAAGCATTTGCAAATGACAAATTGAAGGTGGCTCAAATTATGACACTTGTCTGTAATTAACTTGAAAACATTGTGGGAAAAGGAGAAAATGCTGGTTACCAGCATTTGCTCCTTTTTCCCACAATGTTTTCTTCCCTATCAGAGAGTAATCTTATCATTTGAGCAACATTAATGTTGTTGTAGGCAAATGCTTCATTTGGGGAGCCTAACAACATTTTTTCTTGTCAATTTTAACCATTTACCAAAGAATCCAGAGTTTTAACGACCTTGAGGAATAGAACCTTTGAAAATGTTGTAGGGTAAAGGAGAAAATTCTGATAATCAGCATTTTCTACTTTTTCCTCACCATTTTCTCCTTTTCCCACAATGTTTTCCAAAGCCTTCTTTCTCGATATCATTAAAACTTGGGATTGTTTGATAAAGAGTAAACATGACATATAAGAATGTTTGAAATATCTGTAAGATACTTGTACTTAAGTTTCATTTTTTTTTTTTTTTTTCGCTCAAGGTCAACAGTTTATGGTGGGAACAGTTGCAGGAACAATTCCAAGAATGACAGCCCAGATTCTCCAACAGACACCTCGTATGGCGATGTACGTTCCCACACAAACACCAGGCAGTTCCTTAACTCAAACTGTTCCAAAACTAGTAACAGGGGTTCCGATTTACCAAAACCCTATCAGATTTCAACCTAGTACCGTGACCCCAGGTGGGGCAGTTGTAAGGACCATTTCTAGCTCTGCAATGCTCCCTGCTGCCAACAAAACAGGTCAGCTGACCATTGTCCCAACTGGTAATGGCCAACCTGTTATTCAGTCCCCTAGTGGTCAGTTTCACCAAATTCAAGCTAGTCCTGTGGTAGCTTCACAGCTTAGACCAACCAGCGCTGGATTGACCAATCAAATTGCACTTCAGAAAGCCAATCAGATTCAAACATCTCAACTTAGATTTGCTGGAGGCAAGTATTAAAAAATTTCCAACATAATTATTTTGAAATCTTCCAGTCGAATTCCTGAAGGCATTTTCATAGTCTTTTCAAAGTATACTATGAAGAGACTGGAATATTGCATAACCAAGGTGCTTGCAGTGGACAAACTTTTGACCTAAAAGGTAACAATCATTGAGTCTTCGGAACAAAAAGAAGTCACGTTGGGCAAGGTTAGGCAAAAACGAAGGGTGAGGGAGCAAACAACCTTTTCCTGCTTCAGAAATATTGTACAGTCTTCTACAAGCGTACCAACGGTTCTTGTATTAGTATACAGGAGTAGGCAATGTTTAGCTATAGATACATACTGCCTCAATGAACAGATTTAAATTTGAGTGGCATCAGTGTAAAACTAACTTGTATATCTACACAGTAATCTTGATTTTGTTGTGATTTTTGCAATTTCCAGCAAGGTAATGTTCTAGATGCATACATATTTGACTATTCCTCCTACTATGACCTACTTTACAAATCATTTATACAGGAGTACAGTTGAAAGAGCTTAGACCTGCCACCAATGTGCAGCCAGGGATCAGTCCAAACCAGTCATTCCAAGGTACATCAGCATCCAATGTTTGTTCATCTGCTGCTACTGTTACGACATCACAGGTAAGTTGTTTCATTGCGCAAATTCATTTGTTTCATCATTTGCCAGTTGCGCTTATTCATATGAAGTTGATACCAAGTTTCATGCTGCTCTTTGTACATCAGAGTCCAACCTTTACCACATATTCCCGAGTTTTAATGACCTTGAGGAAAAGGCCTTCTGAAAATATTGTGGAAAAAGGAAAAAATGCTTGTAAACAGCGTTTTCTCCTTTTCCTACAATTTTTTCTAGCCTTTCAGAAACAAATTTCCACAATTTGAGATGCATGAATGAAACATTGTCTTTTGTTGGACAGAAGACATTGGGGGAAAAATGGAGAAAATGCTTGTTACCAGCAAGGTAACAAGGCTCATTCCTCTGGGCCCCGTTTTACTAAGGTAGTTACGAACAAAATTTGCGTAAGTTTTACATGACTATAGAATAGTGGCATTAATCTGCCACGAGATAGGAGATAACTATCATGATTATATTAGAAAACTATTGCAATAAATCAAAGTTTCCTATAAATTTTATCTTTTCATTTTATCTAGATAAAATTTCCAGGAAACTTTGATTTATCGCAATAGTTTTCTAAAATAATCATGATAGTTATCATGTATCTCATGGCAGATTAATGCCACTGTACTATAGCTACATAAAACTTACACAAATTTTGTTCGTAACCACCTTAGTAAAACAGGGCCCAGGATCATTAAAGCATGGGATGTGCAGTAAAGGTTTAATTACAGGTTGCTTGCTCAAGGGGTGATTACAAATCACTGTTTATTTGACACTGAAAAGAATGATACATATTTATGTGACTGCTGTTTATGTATGACTTTTGCATACCAATATATAACTTGTAAAATGATTGTTTTCTTCAGATTGTTGCCACAGTGACACAGATTCCTTCACCAAGATTTTTTACCAATCCAACATCATCCCCTTTTTTGAACCAGCAGACAAACCCCAACCCTCTCTCTCCGCTGGTGCCGTTTAGTCCCAGAATGTATCAAGTAAGTCAGTGCTTGTCATTTTTTGGTCAACCTTTCAATTGCTAACTCTCTTTGAACTCTCTACGAAACAACAAAATTTTAGCATCGTCCTAATTGAAAGCCTTCGCAGGCAGCAAGATAGATGTGGTTCAGTTAAAGAAAATCGTCTTTAAGTCTTTACCAACCGACAAAATTTTAGACTTGTCTAAATTGAAAGTATTTGCAGACGACAAAATAAATGTAAGTCAAAAGTTGAAACTTGACTTTAGAAGAATAGAAAACATTGTGGGAAAAGGAGAAAGTGCTGGTTACCAGCATTTTCTCCTTTTCCAACAATGTTTTCAGAAGGCTTCTTCCTCTGGGTCGTAAAAACCAGGGATTGTTTGGTAAAGGGTTAAATTAAGAGGGTAGGTAATATTGTGAGAAATGAGAAAGAAGTTACCTGCATTTTCTCCTTTTCCAACAAAAATTTTAAAAGTTTTTTTTTCTAGGGTCTTTAAAACATGGGTTTGGTAACGGTTAACCCTTTACCAGATGATAAAACTTAAGCCTTATCCAAACTGAAGGCATTTGTAGATGACACATCAAATGTGATCTAAAACATGAAACTTGTCATTCAAAGGTAAGAAAACATTGTGGGAAAAGGAGAAAAGGCTGGTTACCAACTTTTTCTCCTTTTCCAGTAATTTTTTTTTAAAAGCCCCTATCTTCAGGGTTGTTAAAACACAGGATTGTTTGGTGAAGGGTTAAGTAGTCCGTTGTTTTTGTGACCCTGAAAATAAAAGACTTTTTGAAAACACTGTTTGCAAGGAAATGGAGAAATTGTTGGTAACCAGTAGTTGCTCCTTTTTCCACAATATGTTCTAGGCCTTAATACATATTCTCCATTAGTGCTATGTTAAAATTGCCACCTTGTATTGGTTATAATATGGACAAATGAAGAACTTTGCATCCGAATTAAGAATTCATTTGGGTTAGGGGTTAATGAAGATCAAGATCAGCCTGTAAGGGTAGCTCAGTGATTAGCGTATCTGATCCGTGACCTGGTGGTTGCGGTTCAATAAGCGGTTGAGGCAAACTTTCTTTATGGTGATTTTTTGCCTCTCACCTGATGCATGTGAGAGCAGTAGTCAGTGACTTGGGAAGAAAGTTGTGTCAGTACTGGTGTGAGAAAGCCAGGAAACACATGCGTTAGGTGCACTGGCACTGACAGCCGTGATATGACCTAAGCTGTTAAAATGGCATTAACAAAGATCAAGATTAGACTGCATTCAAAATACTTTTTCCTTCATTTAACTTCTACTAGTGATTAGTATGTCTAAAAATTACCTGTATGGTATTGGTTTAGCTCTTTAGCAGATGACAAAATTTACACTTGTCCAAATTGAAAACTTATGCAGACAACAATTTCAATTTGTCTCACATGATGAAATTTGTCTTTGAAAGAACAGGAAACATTTTTGGAAAAGGATAAAGTGTTGGGCAGTCAACCAATGAAACATTACCGAAATGATGGGTTTTGTCTTCGAAAGGGCAGAAAACATTGTTGGAAAAGGAGAAAATGGTGGTAACCACCATTTTCTTCTTTTCCCACAATGTTTTCAAAAACCGTCTTCCTTGGGGATGATGAATCTCAGAATTGTTGGTAAAGGGTTAAATAACATACATATACATACACACACACAAAAAAATCCCCCTGAAGGCTTCCCAAGAAACTCCCTATATTTTTGTCTTGTTATTGTTTACTTCTGTAACAGGTTGCCAGACCAGTTGGGGCTCAAACTAGAGTACTGTCTCCTGCAAGTATTCAACCAGTTTTTGGGTTTGACAGCCAGAAATGCACTATTTATAGCCATGGACAGCCTGTCCCTACTCAAAAGGTGGTCCTTGTTAAAAGTGCACCTTTAAACACATCATCCCCTCAAGTAGTAAGTCCATGTATCTTCATTTAACTTATACTTCTAGTTTAAAAATCATATATATTTGCAGACAATACACTTGTAGTTTACTTGTTTGTTTGTATTACAACAGATGACTTTTGAGAGCATTCTAGAAAAATGAATGATTTTTTTCCTATTTTCCTATTGTCTCTTTGTTTTTGCAGATGTTTTTGTATTAAACCTTAAAATAGATGTACATGCATTGGCATTATCTTCATTCAAGTTTTGATGACTTTCTATTCTTCCTAATTTTATTAATCTTTTTAGCTCACCTGAGCACAAAGTGCTCAAGGTGAGCTTTTGTGATCATGCTGTGTCCGGCAGCCATCATGTGCTGTGCAGTCAACATTTACTTTGTGTGCACCCTAGGCCACATTTTCTGTCAGATACTCATTAACCTTGGTCAGAATGATTGTCTTGGTAAAAACTCGAACAAGTTCAAAAATGGGTCACATGGGGTCAAAAAGTAAGTCACTGGGCCATGTCTTAGAAAAACCTTGTGTGCACCCTAGAGGCTACATTTTCAGCCTGATAGTCATGAAACTAGGTCAGAATGTTTGTCTTGGTGATAGCTTGGATAGTTTGAAAGTGGGTTATGTCGGGTCAAAAAGTAGGTCACTGGGCCAAATTTTAGAAAATCCTTGCAAGCAGTTCCAAAGGCTACATTTTCAGCCTGATGTCAAAGGACCATTCTATCTCCAGATCCAGTCAGTTGCTGATTAAATGGATTTTAAGGATACATAATACATAATTATGTGGTGACTAGCCTGGTACAATGCATCTCTGAGATGCATTTAGCCCCCTTTTCACAGAGGGCAGCTCAGATAATATTGTTAGTTACAGAAAGATTGATGGTTTTACATTAATCCTTAATCTCTGAGTCATTCTGCTCTTTGACTTTAGATTGACATTGTGTGATGTTAGACTTCTCTGTTCCTGAAGAAAACGCAGAGATCATGTCATAATTATGTCTGACATTGTCTGCATAGTTGTCATTATTGAAGAAATTTACTTCAAACTCTCAACATCAATCTGTTTTTGACACAGTTATGTCCCTTTTTCAGGGTTTATTTTGTCATGGCTAGTTGTTCAAAGCATTTAAATCAAGACTTTCCAAGAGCTAGCTTTTACAGCAATGCACTTTATTGTTTATTTCTTTGTGAAAGTTATGACATGTTGGGTGTTTAGTGCTTTGATGGATGATGAAAAGGTTGTAGGTTAAATTTGGTGGCAAAAGTGTAATAATGACAACTGCCATACTGGATGTGCCTTACCCTATGTACTTTTAGATTTTTTGGATTTAATGACCAAAATCCTTTTGCAACAATATTTTAACTTGTATTTATGTATTAATCCTTTACCAAACAATATCAACTTTTAAAAACCCAGAGGAAAAAGGACATTTAAAACATTGTGGGAAAGGAAGAAATACTGGTAACCAGCATTTACTTGGTTACTAGCATTTTCTCCATTTCCCTTGAACTTTTTCTATCCTTTCAAAGACAGATCCCATCATTTGGGCCACAACGTATTTGTTGGCTACAAAATGCTCTCAATATGGATGGGTTTAAACTTCTGTCAACTGGTTAAACCTTTGTATATATTAATAACCCGTAGTTTCCAGTGACATTTTTAGTCTACTCTTTTCCACACCATCCTGATTTTTAATGCCCTTAACAAAGAAGGCTTTTGAAAACAAAGTGGGAAAAGGAGAAAATGCCAGTTGTCAGCATTTTCTCCTTTTCCCACTATGTTTTGTACCCCATTAATAAAAATTCCAACATTTGAATCACATTTAAATTTTTGTCTGCAAATGCTTTGAACTTGGAGTAGTCTAAAATTTTGTCATTTTGTAAAGGATTAAGTAGCATATTTTTTTCAGATGGTTCTCATGGTTAATCAAAGACAATTTTTTCCAGGGTACACAGCCACCAGTTACTACAGCAACAAATGAAATCCCTAAAGACAATCAAAGCTTAGCAGAAAATCAAGAATCATCTACTGATCAGACAAAACCTAGTCCACCAGACCTTCCACAAACAGTAGATGACACAGAAATAGACAAATCAAAGTCCTCTACAGATCAAGCAAAACCTGAAGCAGCCATTATTTCACAGGCTGTTGATGAGACAGTGATAGACACAGAAAATTTAGATAATAGCAAGGATACTGTTGATGATGGTAATATTGATGATACTGATGATAGTGTTGTTGATAAAAAGAATGATGATAATGATGGTACTGTGAAAAAAATTGAACAAGAGGAACTTAAGAAAGTGTCAGAAGTAGAAGAGAAAGAAGTATGTCAAGAATCTGAAGAAAGTGCACATTCTGTGGAGAAAGAGGTGATAGAAAATGATCATCAAGTTGTGGACAATTTTCAGAATATTCTCAATCTAAGACCTATAAATGATCAGGATAGGCTGAAGAAAACAGATGAGAAACCGGTAGAAAGTGAGACAGAAAAATACAAGTATATTCTGGGTGATACAGACATGTTGAATGGTGCTGGAGAGACTGTAGATGATTCTTACGAATTCCCTGAAGGTAACTTACAGTAAACTCTTTACCAGATGACAAAATTTCAGACATCACCAAATTGAGACAAGTTAATTTTTTACCACACAATCCTGACTTTTAATGACCCTGAGAAAGAAGCCTTTTGAAAACATAATGGAAAAAGGAGAAAATGCTGGTAACCAGCATTTTCTCCTTTTCCCACAATGTTTTCTACCCTGTTGAAGAGAAATTTCATCAGTTGATCCTCATTGAAATTGTTGTCTGTAAATGCTTTCAGTTTGGACAATTCTATATTTTTGTTGTGTGATAAAGAGTTACTTGACTGACTGAAATAATGTTGAAAGCGGCGTAAAACACCATTCAATCAATCAATCAATTGACTCAGAAGATGAGAATTGTCTTTGAAAGGGAAGAAAATATGGTTGGAAAAAGAGAAAATGTGAATCAGATGTGACAAAATTCAGGGCATGAATTTTACATATACTAATGTGTCATGCCTTAATGGGGGTTAATGCATCTGCAAAAACCCATGTCAGCCTGTACAGTCTGCACTGGCTAACATGGGTAAAGATTTTTTTGTTTTTGCAAATTTTATGCATGTTAAAGGACCATTCTACATCATAATTCAGGCGGGTTTTAGACATAATAGATTTTATGAATTTGTAGCTATGTGATGCTTGGTATAATGCATCACATAGGTGCATTATACCCCCTTTTGCCAGAGTGCTGCTCATATAAAATAAGGCTCAAATGATGGGTTTTGAACTGAATTCCAGTGAATACATCCACTAGCTGTTAAACCTTTTACCAAATAATTCCACCATTTACAACATTGAGAAAGAAGGCATTTGAAAGCAGGGATATGTAGTCTCTTAAAGTAACAATAGCTGCAAAAAGAAAACAGTTGGGTGTTAAAATGCATTTAAATTTAAATCATACCTTTTAAAAGTATGGAAATTATAGTGAATATGACAATCTGTTATTGTGTAGTTGGTTTCAGTGTTATTTGCTATCAGTGAAATTTATTTAATTACTAGTTAAAACCTGTCAGGTCACTCAATCTTTTGTTTACTTTTTGCCCGATTTCAAAATTCATTTTTCTGCCAGCGGCTAATGCTCAAAAGAAAAATGTCAGGTTTTGAGTAACTTTTGATTTGTAGCTGCAAATGCTTTTATTTTTGGACCAGTCTAACATTTTGTTTGGTGGTAAAGGATTAAATCTTTTCCAGATCACGAAATCCTAGACTAGTCAAAATTCAAAGCATTTGCAGACAACAAAATAAACATGACTCAAAAACTGAAATTCTTTTAGGTAGGTTAGATAACATTGAGGTATAAAGGAAGAAAATGCTGGTTACCCGCATTTTTTCATTTTCAAACAATGTTTTCAAAATGCTTTTTCCCCAAGATCTTCAAAACATGTGATTGTGTAGTTAAGGGTTTTAGAAGATTGATATGAAGCATGATCTGTGAAAAGGGGGCTTTATGCATCTGCAAAAATATTGATTCAGGTCAGCCTGTGTGGACTGCGCAGGCTGACCTGGGACGGAACTTTTCACTATCTGTCAATTTTCTGTATGTTCAAGGACCAGTCTACCTCATGATTAAGTTGGTTCTTAAAAGAAAGTGGTTATTATGGATCCACAAGTATGTGATGACTTGCATGGTATAATGCATCACAGAGATGCATTAAGCCCCCTCTAGCCAGAGCATGGCTCATATATATATTTACTAACAGAACCGAACCCGCATGATGTGAATGAGGATGAAGACTTTATCTGGGAGGAATATCTAAAGGACATTGGTGCCAAGGCCGTCCCTCATACGGCATTTAAACATGTAAGTTCTTCATTATTATGATATTTTTTGTTTTGTTTTTAAAGCTGTTTTATCTACCGGTATTTACCACATGATTGGTTCATTATGAAAGTATTTACAGACAGCAAATTCAGTGCAGCTTAAATGATGTGATATGATATTTAAAATGTCAGAAAACATTGTGAGAAAAGGAGAAAATGCTGGTTACCAGCATTTTCTCCTTTTCCCAGAATGTTTTCAAAAGTCTTCTTTTAGTAAAGGGATAAACAGTAATGCCCATGTTCTTACTACACTCAGATGGAAGGCTTTTGAAAACTACGCTGCAAAAATAAGAAAATGCTGGTAACCAGCATTTTTTTCTTTTGTCCACAGTGTTTTATATCATTTTAAAGAAAAATACCATTATTTCAGCCTTATCTAATTTGTTATCTCCAAAATGCTTTCAATATGGAGAAATCTCTAAAACTTTTTTCATTTCGTAATGAAGTTACCAAGAGATTATATTCTTGTCTCATAGCAAAACCATTCCAAAAACCAATTGTTTTTTGGTCAAATTTATTTTGTCTTCTGCAAAATGCTTTAAAATTGGACATTTCTAAAAATTTTAATGTGGTAAAAAGTGAAGAATTTAGAATAATACTTTTTCATCTATGTTACAGACTACTATGAAATATTACAGGGAGTTTTTTTTTTTTGTGTGTGTGTGTGTGAAAATGTAAAATTTTCTGTGTTTTTTGTGTGTGTGTGTGTGTGTGTGTGTGTTTGTGCTTTTGATTACCTTGTGATGTGTATATCAACTACATGTATAGCTGAACTATAGCTGAATAGTATTTTTCATGTCCATGGCTCAGCTGTTTTTCAAAGAAAGCTTCATGGTATTGTCATTGCCTTGATGTTGGTGTGGTCTGTTTGTCTGATTTTTTTCTGACATCCTGCAAAAACTTTGACATTTTTAGATATCTCTGTCATTACTGGAGATATTTACTTTATGCTTGGGCTACTTGTTTACAATCAAAAACAGCTTCATTCTTTACCAATCAACAAAATTTTAGGCTGGACTAAATGGTAAGCTTTTGCAGATGACAAATGAAATGTAGCTCAAATGATGATTTCTGTCATTGAAAGGGTAGAAAACATTGTGGGAAAAGGAGAAAATGCTGGTGACCAGCATTTTCTCCTTTTCCTACAATGTTTTCAAAAGCCTTCTTTCTCAGGGTTGTTAAAACTCAGATTATATGGTAAAGAATTACTATGTACTTGTGTTTTCTTTCAACAATACAGGTAGAATACAGTCTTGCCAATGGTTTTGTGAAAGGTATGAAATTGGAAGTTCCTAATAAATGTGATCAGGAGACATACTGGGTTGCCACTGTTCTGAACACATGCGGACCACTTTTAAGGTTACGATATGACGGTTATGATGAGGATTCTACCGGAGATTTCTGGTGCGACTTGGCCACGGCAGAAATTCATGCCATTGGTTGGTGTGCAGAGAATGGGAAAAATTTACAGCCTCCGGAAGGTGAGAAAATAGTAATAACTTTGTACAGAGTTAGAGTGTAAGTGAGCCATGTTCTGGGAAAAGGTGGCTTTGCATTTAGAAAAAGTATTGACCCAGGTCTTCCTATGCAGTCTGGACAGGCTGACCTGAGTAAAGATTTTTTTGCTATTGGTCAATTTTCTGCTTGTTGAATGACAAGTGTACCTCATGATTCAGTCAAGTGTTATATAAAATGGATTTTATGGATTTATAATAATGTGATGACTTGCTTGGTATCATGCATCACAGAGATGCATTAAACCCCCTCTTGCAAGATCAAGGCTCAAAAATAAGACACTATTCAAATCACTCTGTTTTGATATCTTATCGATTAAGGTTGTCAAGAAAGAAAAACATAACTTATCAAAACTTCAGATGTACATGGCTTGCCCTTTTTTTTGCCAAGCAAATCCAATCTTTTTACTCTTTACTGGACAAAAACATTTAAGACTCCACTTTGAAAGCATTTGTAAACAAATAAACTGTGGCTTAAGAATTTAAATTTGTTTTTGGAAGGGTAGAAAACAAGTAGGGAAAATGGGAAGGTGCTGGTTACCAGCACTTTATTCTTTTCCCAGAATATTTTTTTAAAAGCCTGTTTCATAGTTCTTAAAAGCTGGGATTGTTTGGTAAAGAGTCATTAAAAGTTGGGATTGCTTGGTGAAGGGATAAAGAAATGCAGAACATATGCCAAAAAGACTGGAGAAGAATGTTAAATTAATTACATTTCGGATGGAAGGCCTTGCTGGTGTGAGGTTTAGCCCTAAAGTTTTCTTTATTTCTTCACAGAATTACAGACCATTATTAGCTACAGAAAAGTAAATTTTCTGTGTATCAGATACAATGCAATGATGGATGGAAGGCCTTGCTGGTGTTAGATTTAGCTATAAAGTTTTCTGTATTTCCTTACAGAAATACAGAATAGTGTTAACAACAGAAAAGTAATTTTTCTATTAAAAAAAAAATTGCAATAATAGATGAAATGTAATGCTGTTTGAGTGTTAGCATTGAAGTATTGTTTTCATTGCAGTGTTGTTTTCATTTCCTTACAGAAATAAGGACCAAATATGAAGACTGGAAATCATTTCTGATGGAAGCATTGACAGGTGCTAGGACAGCTCCTTTGCACCTTCTAGACAAGGTAAACTGAAAGTGTTGATAGTACTACAGAGATTCACATAATTAGGAGTATTTGAATCCCAAAACCATGATTTCTTCTCAAAAATCTATGTTGTGGATTCTAGTGAGTACCAACAGCAGTGGTTTTTAACCCTTTTCCAAACAATGAATTTTAGACCCTTCCAGGTTGAAAGCATCTACAGATGACAAATACGAAAGTGGAACAAATGAACTTGAGTTTCTTGAGAGGGTGGAAAACGTAGATGGAAAAGGAGAAAATGCTGGTTACCAGCATTTTCTCCTTTCCCCGCGATGTTTTCAAAAGTTCTCCTCCTCAGGATTGCGAAAACATGGAATTGTTTAGTAAAGGGTTAATTAAGAGTAGAGATGGTATTACTCTGTGAGTCCCAGTATAGATGTATTCCCCTTTATTGAACCTTTGTTCGACTTTTGATCAAAGAACATGCAATTTTCTGTTGCCTGATCTTGCCAATGCCTGGTAGCTCAGTCAGTAGTGTACAGGACTTGAGAACGGGGGTAGCTGGTTCAATCCATGGCTCAACCAAATTCCTTTCGGAGGTTTGATGATAGTCATTGCAACAAGATTCATTCCTCTCTCACCCTTGATCATTGTTTTGATGATG
Source organism: Hippopus hippopus (assembly GCA_946811185.2). NCBI lineage: Eukaryota > Metazoa > Mollusca > Bivalvia > Cardiida > Cardiidae > Hippopus > Hippopus hippopus. Next base: position 6,120,503 of record OX328102.1, on the reverse strand, counting down.
GTTATGTGGGAAAGCAGCCAGTGGCTTAGACAGAATATTCTGCGGAGTTCCGGTAAAAACAAAACTAGGAAGGCATGGATTGGTGCACTGGTGGCCACGATATAACTGAAATAATGTTGAAATAAGCGTTAAACACCAAACAATACAATCATAATGCTTGATCTTAACTCTACCAAACAACAAAATTTTTAAGGGGTCAGAATTCAAAGCATTCTCTATTATTCTCACGTTGTATCTAAAAGTCTTCCCTGTACCTCACAATCCTGAGTTTAACAACCTTGGGGAAGAAGGCTTTCTGGGAAAAGTAGAAAATTCTTTTCAAAAAGCTTCTTTCTCAGGATCATTAAAACTAGGGATTGTGGGGATAAAAAGTTAATAGAGAGAGATTCATGAATATTTATAAACTTCCAGGAGACGGGTATCACACCTATAGATCAACTAAAGTGTGGTATGAGATTAGAATTACAAGATGCCACGAATCCACTGGAGGTATGGTTAGTGCAGATTTTAGAAAATGTTGGGGGCCGCTTGTTTCTCCGACTGGAAGGAACCTACTCTGCTTCGAAACACTTCTGGATGTTTTATTTGAACATTAGATTACACAATGTTGGATGGGGGAAGGAAAATGGATGTACTTACAATCCCCCTAAAGGTAGGTATACCTGTATTATTGTATTTTACCCTTGATTTTATACTTTCATTTTCTGCCAAAGGGTATGGTGCTTTTACAACCCTGAGGAAGAATGCTTATGAAACATTTGGGAATATGAGAAATGCTTTTGATCAGCATTTTTCTCCTTTTCTCCTGATATTTTTTTATTCTTAACAAATGTACATTTTATGAATTTGGCTAAACTCAATCTGCCATCTACTCATGCTCTAAAGATCAAAAAGTCCCAAATTCTGGCATCACCTATTTAACACAGTCCTGATATTAACAATCCTGAAATAGAAGGCTATTCAAACAATATGGTAAAAGAGAACATGCTGGTAACCAGCATTTTCCCATTTTTGCACAATGTTTTCCAATCAACGGACAAATTTTATTATTTGTGCTACATTTACTACGTTGTCTGAAAATTGATTTGCAGTTTGATTAGTCAAAACGTTACGCTGTAATATTAATCCGCCATTTATAAATACAGAGTATATAAATACAAATATATAAAATGAATGTCAGAATGATGATTGAGAGATTCAAGGTATATTATCCCTCTTCTGTTTTACCTTCACTTTTTTTGATAGCAACCTTACATGGAAACTTACACATGAGCCATGCTGTAACAAAAGTGGGTTTAATGTATCTCCATGATGTAAAATAACTTAAAATTATGGATCCATAAATCTATTTTGTCTGACAACTGGCTAAATCCTGAGGTAGAATGGTCCTTTGACATGCAGTTAATTGATGAATAGCAAAAAGTTTCAACTTAGGTCAGCATGCACGAACTGTGCAGGCTGACTTTGGTCGAAACTTTTTGCAGATGCATTAAACCCCCTTTTCACTAAATATTGCTCAAATACATTAGTTTTAAGTTATAATCATCATCTTCAGAAATTCAAGAGGAACATAGCCAAGATGAATGGGAAGAGATATTGACTGCAGCTATGAAGGAGAGTGAAGGATTGGCCCCTCCCCCAGATGTATTCAAGGTCAGTGTTCTGTTAATTGAAACAATGAATAAAATCAGGGAATTCTCTACCAGACGACAATATTCTAGACTTGTTTAATTTGAAAGCATTTGCAGATGCAAAATAAAATGTGGCTGAAGTGATCCAATTTGGCTTTGAAAGGTTAGTAAACATGGTGGGAAAGGGAAAAAATACTGGTGAGCAGCATTTTCTCCTTTTTTTACAATGTTTTCTACCCTTTCTCAGACAAATTTCAACATTTGGGCCACAATTAGCAGCATTTTCTCCTTTTCTCACTGTTCTCTTCTGTTTCTAGGACAAATCTGACCATTTAAGCAACGTTAAATTTGTTGTCTAAGAATGTTATCAGTTTTGACAAGTCTTAGAATTTCTTCATTTAGTAAAAGAGTTACAAGCATTTCCTTTTTAACTCTTTATCAAACGACAAAATTTTAGACTGGTCCAAATTGAAAGCACTTGCAGACGACAAAATAAATGTAACTCAAAAATTGAAATTTGTTTCCAGCAGGGTAGAAAACATTGTGGGAAAAGGAGGAAATGCAGGTTACCAGCATTTCCTCCTTTTCCCACGTTTTCAAAGGGCTTCTATCTCAGGGTCGTAAAAACCAGGGATTGTTTTGTAAAGGGTTAAAGGAAGAGATTTTTATTAGTTGACCCTTTCCCAAACGACAAGTTATAGACTCTTCCAAATTGAGAGCATCTGCAGACGACAAATTCAGAATTGGTAGAAATTAGCTTTTGGTCTCTGATAGGGTAGAAAACATTGTGGGAAAAGGAAAAAATGCTGGTTACCAGCATTTTCTCCTTTTCCCACAATGTTTTCAAAAGCCTTCTATCCTAGGGTTGTGAAAACCAGGGATTGTTTGGTAAAGAGTTAAGTAGTAGGTTAGGGGTTGTGTAAATCCAAAGTATCAAACTCCAGTTTGATAGAAATTAGCTCTTTGCCATACATTTCTGAGTTTAAACGAGCCTTTGAAATAAGCCTTTTGTAAAAATTGTGGGAAGGGGTGAAAATGCTGGCAACCATTTTTTTCTCCTTTTCCCACAATGATTTCTACCCTATCAAAGACTAAACAAATTATTTGAGCCACAATTGAATTGTTGTCTGCAAAATGTTTTCAGTTTGGACAAGTTCACATTGTTATTGTGTGGGGAGTTAATGCCATTCACAAAAGCTACATGTTGTACTCTTGGCAGGAAAAACTTTATTAAGTTTTCATTTTATGCAATATAGGTGTATCTACATGTACAATGTCATTTTATTATCAATCTTATAACAGGATCAAGCTGAGCTGAAAGACCACAAGTTTGAAGTTGGTATGAAGTTAGAGGCACTGAACCCAGCAGGTCATAATATGGTCAGCCCTGCTACAGTGAGAAAAGTTATCAACAACAAGTATTTTATCATAGAGATGGATGACCTTCGACCCAAAGAAGAGAGAAAAGCTGTCCGTGTGTGTTGTAATACAGAATATCTTGGTATTTATCCTGTGTCCTGGTGCCAATGTAAAGGCATTAGACTGGTTCCTCCTCCAGGTCAGTATGTTTTGTAATATAGAATGCCTAGAATTTTTCCTGTGTCTAGGTGCTAACATAAAGGCATCAGATCAGACTGGTTCCCTCTCCAGGTTTGTTTCTGTTGTTACACAAAATTGCTTGGTATTCATCTGTGTCCTGGTGCCAGTGTAAGGGCATCAGACTGATTTCCCCTCCCGGTTAGTCATTGTTATAGCCAAATTGCCTGTATGCCAGTATTTTTCCTGTGTCCTGATGCCAGTGTTAAGGCATAGGGCCAGTTCCCCAGGGGAAAGTTTATATTGAAATACAGAATACAATGGGAATATTCTGGTGCCAGTGTAAGACCGTAGACTGATTCTCCTTCAGGTTAGTTTGCTACAGTTACTGGCATATTTGAAGTTTTTCACACTTCAAAGATTGTGAGCTGTGACATATTGAAAACATCAAAAAAAGTTAAGAACCTTTTGATCTTCATGATCAACAAAAAAGGATAGTGTAACGGAGAAAATACAAACTTTGTCAAAAAATAATTGTGCAAATCAAGAATATGAAAAACAAAACAAAACAAAGATAAACAGAAAAAAAAGGTCTGAAAGTAATTCACTGATGTGAAATATACAGTGTATATAAATTTCATATACAGTTACTTACTACCATATGTAATCCTCATTTTCAATATGTATGTAACCAAAAGAAGAAGGCGCCCTTATTGCAAGAATCAAATTTCTTGAATACACGTACCGCATAAACATTCTCCCATAAAGCAATCATCACTTTATTTTTAAAAAAGATAAGAGAGAGGATCTACATGACTTCTTTTAGTCAAAACATGACCTTGTCACTTTTCAAACTCATGACATTAAGCACCTGAAACTGGACACTGTTAGAAGATTACTATCTCACATGGGCTAAATAATCTGTTCACTCCTGCCTTACTGGAAATAAATTCAGTTTGGGATATATTTGGTCTGTAGTCGTCAAAAATTCCCCAATTTCCTCTAATTCTAAATTCCAAACCTAGCGATCTGGTTGGCCGAGATTTTGTGTCTCATCCAATCAGATTGGTGGGTTTTGTGTTTAGAATTAGAAGACTTGTAATTGAGCAATGCTCTGTGAAAAGGGGGCTTAATGCATCTGCAAAAACTATCGACCCAGGTCAACCTGCGCAGTTCGCGCAGGCTGACCTGGGCCAAAACTTTTTGATTTTGATCAATTTTCTGCATGTAAAAGGACAGGTGTAACTTATGATTCAGTTGGTTGTTAGACAGAATGGATTTTATGAATCCCAAATTATGTGATAATTTGTTTGGTATCATGCATTATGGAGATACATTAAGCCCTGTTTTGCGAGAGCATGGCTCAATTGTTAATGAGCATTTACTAATGACCATGATTTACTCATCATTTTGTCTCAGTTGTCAAATGGTTAAGTTTAGGAATTTAGAATTTTAAGAATTATTAGTTAACCCCTTACCACAAGGTTAAATTTTACTTATTTATATTGAAGGAATGTATAGATGACAATTCAGATGTTTTTGCCGGTTATAAGCATTTTCTCCTTGTCCCACAATGTTTTCAAAAGCTGTCTTTCTTAGGATTGTTAAAACATTGGATTGGGTAGTAAAGGGTTACTAGTTGACTAGGATTTATAAGATGTTTGTATCATATTTGTAGGGTGGAATCGGCAGGACTTCTTGTGGAATGAATATCTGTCTTTTTGTGGAGCAAAGGCTGCCCCTGAGAGATTATTTAACACAGTAAGTGATAGTTCATTAGCTTTAGTATGTTGGATTTTGCTTGTTCAAAATCTTGAAAAAATAGCCTAAATCAAAAAGGGTTTAAATGTCATAATGTAGGTGAAATACATGTATACATGTGAAAGCCTTTTGAAGTTTTGTATTATGACATTCTTTAACAAATCTGTACCTGCCTGGCTTTATGACATCACACATTTGGACTTTTTCATTATGTGACTACAAGGTTGAGCTGAGCTTCTTTAGCACAGTCTGTAGCATATATGACTTGAAACGATCTCTGGTTCATACCCAGCTTGGCAAATTTCTTTCCAAGGATTGATGATAGTCACTGCAACAGGATTCATTCCTATCTCACCACTAATCATTGTTTCAATGATAGTCATTTTGGAAAATATCCAATGGCTTGGGGAGAATATTGTGCAAAGTACTGGTAGCAGAAGCTACAGGAAAGCATGAAAAGGTGCTCTGGCTGCTGCGATATAACTGAAATAATGTTGAAAAGGGTGTTAAACACCACTAATAGGTTTCCAACAGAAATAAGTAAAATCTACAATGAGAAGAGATAACAGACAAAGTGTTGGTAAATAAAAGTCCCAAGAAAGAAACCTGGAACTTCCAAGTTAGAATCACCTTTTGCCAAACAATTGTGTGTTTTAAGCATAGGCAATAACAGGGCCTTTTGCAGACAGCATAGATCAAGATCAGACTACACTTTATTTCTTATAGGGTACAGATGACCATGAATTTGAGAGAGGCATGAAACTTGAGGCCGTCAATCCTGCTCATCCCAATCAAATTTGTGCAGCAACCATCACCAAAATCATTGGTCCGTTACTATGGATACATCTAGATAACACTAAAGATGTTCCAAGCCACATTGAAGATATTGATTCACACAACTTGTTTCCTATTGGATGGTGTGAGAGTAATGGTGTGGAGCTGAAGCCACCCAGAAAGTCACGGTTTTCGAAGGGAAGATATCATCAGCAGTTGATGTCCTCTGAGTAAATTTTACATTTTTTCTCTTTCAACATTTTTGTTATTTGGTTTGAGCCTTCTTGTTTTTGTTTACAAATGATACTCGAAAGTTACACTGAAAGTATATTTCTTTACAGGAATATGCCATCTTAACTTCATAAAGATCTCAATATTTCTTAACTGTGTACCAGATAGCAAAATTTTACACTGGTCCATTTAATTAAATTAAATACAGCTAAAGCCGTGGAAGTTGAGTATGAAAAATTAGAAAATGCCTTAGAAAAAGGGGAAAATGTTTTTGAAGAATGCATTTGCAGACGATAAATTGAATGCAGCATAGATGATAATTTCTGGCTTTGACAGAGTAGAAAACATTGTGGAAAAAGGAGAAAATGCTGGTCATCAGCATTTTCTCCTTTTCCCGCAATGTTTTCAAAGTCATATTTTCTTAGGGTCATTGAAATTTGGATTGTGTGGTAAACATTTGAAAATTTTCAATAGAGTTTCTTTTAGTACTTAATCTCACCAGTTTAATAGAGTTATCTCTCTTTGAACACTCTTCTGCATATTGGGTAAAGAAATGAACAATTCTCCTAAGACATCGCTATATGATTAGGTCAATTACAGTGCCCATAACATATACAAAACATTAATTAATCCACAATGATAATAACAATTGAGAAATAAAAGCTCGAATATACTTTTTAGACATTGCATTGCAATGAAATGTGCCATTGTCAGTGGAGATAGTTGCATTTGATTGTATTTTTGTATAAGTTGCCATTGATTTTTGTTAACACGTTGTCATGGTAATAGGTCTAAGCACACATTTAACTTGAAGAGTTCCACTTATGGAAATAAGAAGTATTGTGTCCAAGAAAAGTATAGAAATTACTCAACACGTTTTATGCCAGTTGCTCAAGCAAATGATTGTAATTTCTTTTTACAGTTGCAGGATATTGTAACTTTCTCTTTGTTTTTCTTGAACAGTAACTTAAATGGAGAGGCATACAGATCTCATACATTTACGCATGTCAGGTCAGGAACGAACTGGGGTGAGTCAGTTTTGTTATTTCAAATTTTCTTCTTACCACCCTTAATCAAATTTGTTTTTGAGACCTATGCTGCCTTTAAAATATTTTAGGTACGCAAACATCAAGTTTCAAAACAAATTACACTACAAAGCATAACTTTACGATCTGAGTAAATATTTGCATTAAGTTACGCTTGGGTAAAGCAGGGATTGTATGTGCATATATACAATTCCAAATAATTTGCATACATCTACAAATGGTTGTGAAAGGCAGCTTTGTCCTCAAGAATGCCATGTTCTAAGAAGGAAAAGTAAAAATAAGATACTTGTAACTTTATTTGCATGTAGCCCAAAACACTGGGACTAAAAAGTTACTTCAAAAAATTAAATCATAAGATTTAAACAATGTTTTATGTGCAAGTGAATATATTATGTAGATTATTGGTTATTGATAAGTTCAGTCAGGTAGTTACCAGTAGTAATTTGGCCCTTTGCTAAACATTGTGTTCAAAAACTATTTTTCTGGGGTTTTCAATACTTAAAGCCCCTTTCATGACTATAGTTGTTTTTGCAGCCTCTGTAGATTAAGATCAGACTGCACAAAATATGGGTCTAATCTTTGATCTACATTGTAGCTGTGCTGAAACATTATTGGCAAAAATATCCATGAAATTGGAATTATTTGGGTCTTATTTCCAAACTGAAAATGTTGAGTTTACTAGTATTTGGTGCCATAAGGGTTAACTCTTAAAGTGGCTTTCACGACTATAGTTGGCTTTGTGGCCAGTGTAGATTAAGATCAGACTGCACAAAACTTGCTGTCTGATCTTTTATCTACACTGTCTGCTTAGCTTAAGGTAGTAGACCCCTAATGAAAAACAGCTATTTCCACTATAATATTATCCTACAAAATTTGCTATGATTAAAAATGAGTATTATTGTACTACTTTAACCAAACCAGTTTTTCCTTTTTTTTTTTCTTCTTAGAATTATCATTTATAAATCTAAAACCACTATATTTTCATTACAAAGGGAGATAATAATTACCTCCCTTTTCAGGAAACTAACAAAAGTATCAACAAATAATTTCAAGACAGACATCAAAGGAATTTCTGGTCGGTTTAAAACGTGCAAAGTATTATATCAGTATAAATCCTTATTTATCAACTAACAAGAAATTTTATTCCATGTTGCACTAGAAGCGTTAGGGGTATACTGCCTTAAACACTCCAGGCAACAGCCATCAGTTTTCAATTATTTTGGTCTTATTTGTAAACTGTAAATGTCCATTCAGTTTACACTGGATTATGTGGCTAAGGGTTTAAGCAAGTAAAATTTCTGTTCTATTAAAGGCTCTTGGTGTCCAAAATTGTTCATCAACCATCGTTGTTTCTCTGGTCCCTACCTCAGTAAAGGGAGGATTGCTGAGCTCCCTAAATCAGTGGGGCCAGGGCCAATGGGTCTCGTATTAAAGGAAGTGATTTCATTGTTGATCAATGTGGCTTATAAATCATGCAGAGTGTTGAAAGAGTTACAACTGGATGGACCTCCCAATCCCAGAATGCAACGGCAGTTGCTCAAAGCTAAGTAAGGAGTATTTATTTAATATGTTTGATGACAATAGAGTTGACTTTGAGTCAGTGCTTTCTAAAGACTAGAGAGAAAAAAAAAACTAAAACTAAAAACTGAATTTACTAAGTAAGACTTTACCCAATGATCGGAAATTTTGACAACCCTGTGAAAAAAAAGGATTTTGAAAACTTCATGGCAAAAGGAGAAAATGCTGTTTTAACAATTCTAGAAAAGAAGGCTTTTGAAAACATATGGTTACCAGCATTTTCTCCAGCTATGTTTTCTACCCTATCAAAACAAATTCCATCATTCAAGTTAATTTATGTTTTGCCTCAAGGTACGAAATTATTTTCTGCTGCATATTTTGTGTAATACCATTAATATTTTCTGCCATCTAACTGAAATAGGTGTAATATTTCAGTAGAACATTAACTGTAATCTTAGATATTAATCTCCCTTAACCTGTTTAACCCTTTACCATTCAATCCCGACTTTGAACAACCTGTAGAAAGATGCTTTTTGAATTTTGAAATCACTGGGCGACCAGTGCTTCTGTCTGTGCTTTCCTAAAGTTTCTGTTACCAGTTCTCCTCACAATATTATTTCCAAACCACAGGCTGCTTTTCCACATTACCTTCGTCCAAACAATGGTCAGCAGTGAGAATTGATTGTATGGTGGTTAACAATGTTTTCAACATTATTTAAGTCATATCGCGGCGGCCAGTGCACCTATCCATGCTTACCTGGAGTTTCTTTTACCAGTACTCTGCACAATATTCTTTCCAAGCCACTGGCTGCTTTCCCACATAACAGTCCAAAATATTTTATTTCTATATATATATTTTTACATATTTTGCAGGTATAAAGGAAAAAGTTACAGGGCCTGTGTTGAAGTTTGCCGTTATGATTCCCAGTTAGAGGAGTTTTGTCGTAACATTTGTATAAAACTAGAATGCTGTCCTTATTTGTTTAGTGTACTCCACGTGGTGGACAATTGTCCAGAAAACTGTCAACAGTTGACCAAAACAAAGTACAGTAAGTGGATTTACACATTAGTTCTGGCCCAGCGTCATTGAAAAATTTAATTCTCTAATTGTTCTCCAGTCCACTAACGTACTCAGTTTCTTATGAGTTCACTATATTAGACATAATGCATTCACATGAACAGACTTTAGTGATGTTCTCAAATCTTGAGTTGACACAATGTTTCAGACTTAACTCAGTAAACAAATGGACTTAACCAGCATTTCCTCCTTCTCCCACAATATTTTTTCTTCAATTTTCTAAAAACAGAAACCAAAATTTTAGCTATATATAATTTGTCGTCTGCAAATGATTTCAATTTGGTTGAGCCTAGAATTTTGTTGTATGGTAAAGAGTAAGCAAGCCTATATTAAGGACCTTAGGGCTATGTGTTGAAATGTGCTTCCTGGGATAAGGAAAAAATGCTAGTTATAAGTATCTTCTACTTTTTATACCCCTACCATGGGGACATTTAGTGTTATACCTGTCTGAGTGTTTTTGTGTGTATGTATGTACAGATGTATGTATGTGTGTTCGCCATGCGATAAACAGTGCTGTTCATGTACAGCCGATAACTTCCAAATGCATGGTCTGATTCTAAAATAATTAAGCACAAAGGATCACCATGGATAGACAACATGTTTTGTGCAACAACAATGTTGCCAGCTCAAAGGTCAAGGTTGCATTGCAGATTTCTAGTCTGATAATGTTTTGTATCCTGTCAAGACTAAGCTAGTCATGTAACACACGTTTGAATTTTTTGCTTGCAATTGCTTCCTGTATGGACATGTCTTTAATTATGTGTCGTGTTAAAGAAGGAAACTGTATTTATCTTTTCTACAGATTACAATTATGGAAAAAAGAAAAAGAAGCCAATTGGGAGACCTCCCTTGTCCTCTACTTCTGATAAAGGACCAAAATTAGGATTGAAACGTGGACGTAAGAAAAAAAGATTTCACTTGATTCACAAAAAGTCTCATGGTCATTCCCCATACATTCCAAAACTTTTACGTGAGAAGAACACACAAGGCGTGTTACAGAATGGCGACACTAAAGACGAAGGTTTTATCGACGATGAAGGGAGTTGGGTTGATGATGCAAGATACAGTGAGTTTCAACTTATTTAGGTCAACTAGCAGCCAAAAGTAAACAGGTTTTGGGGTTAAATTACAAGGAAATTTATTTCATAGCATTTTACAGCATGGATATTATTATGAGTCTGTTAATGTGTTACAGTACAATTGGCAATTTCAATTCTAGTTTTACAAATAATTTTTCTGCCATCCACTGGAACTTTGTATAGTGACACATTTTCGGATTTATAATAATATCCATATTTTTAAAAAGTATGAATTAAATTGTTTACATTTGGCAGCTAGTGAGCCTTTAAGGGACTTTATGCTTGGGATAAATGAAAAAGTATATGTTTTTTGTTGTACAAATATCACTTTTTATGCTCCTGCAATTGACAGGTTTGGAAAACATTGTGGGAAAAGAAGCAACTGCTTGTAACTAGCAGGTGCTCCTTTTCACATGATGTTTTTTCATAATGTTGAAAATAATAATTTCTTGTTCTTTGACCCTTTACCAAATAGTCCTAGGTTTTAACGACCCTCAGGAAGAGGCCTTTTGAAAACATACTGTGAAAAGGAGAAAATGCTGTTAATCAGCATTTTCTCTTTTTCTCACAATGTTTTCTTCCTTTTCATAGATAGCTATTGTCCTTTCAGCTATAAATGAATCATCATCTGCAAATGCAATCAATTTCAGAGTCCAGGTGTTTTTTCCTTTGGTAAAAGGATTAAATGTTTTTCCTTCATGTAATTTGCAGTACTTTTTGGTAGGTCTAATTCATAGCTAGGAAATGTCCAAGATCATGTATTTTGCCTAACTTTGAAATGCAGAAAGGTAAACTGCCTCAATGAGAATATCGAACCTGTTGAAAAAGTCGGTGAAGGACAGGACCTGAAACCAGGGGCTCACTAGTTCAAAACCCTATCTTGGCTAATTACTTTCTGCAGATTTATGAAAGTCTTTGTAGGTTCATTCGTCTCTCACAGCTGATCATTGTTTTGACAATGGTTATGTGGGAAAATGGTCAGTGGCTTGGGAAATATACGAGACATACTCTGACAAAAGGGGGCTTAATGCATCTTCATGATGCATTATACCACGCAAGTCATTATATCATTATTGATACATTAAATCCATTTAGTCATTAGGTAGACTGATCCTTTGACATGCAGAAAATTAACTAGTTTAATGTTGAAAATGGTGTTATACACCTTACAACAAAAGAAAGCAGGGATCATTCATCCCCTTTTACAAAAGGGATCATTCATCCTTTTCGCAAAAAAAAGTTAACTAGATATTTTAAATCGGCAAAAAGACAAAGTGCTGCAACATCTTGGTTGTTTTTGTCTATCTTGAAAAAATAAGATTGTAGAACCAAGATCAGATTGTAGTTTCTGTAGAGTCTGATTCTGATCTACACCATCTGCAAAAGTAACCATATATGTTGTAGACATTCTAAAACTTAGTTTTTTACGGGACAACTTAACTTTAAACTTTGTCAAAATGGGAAGCACTTGCTGTTAGCAAAATATGTGTTGCTCAGATGAAGGAATTTGTCTTTGAAAGGGAAGAAAACTCTGAGGGAAAGGGAGAAAATGCTTATTACCAGCATTTTCTCCCTTTCCCTCAGTGTTTTCAAAAGCCTTTTTTCATGGGGGCTGTTTAAAATACCGGATTGTCTGGTAAAGAGTTTATATGAGAAACATGAGACTAAGTAAGGCTTGTTTTGAAACTAACTTAATATTCTCTTTTGCTTTTTTTTTCAAAGTGACTCCCTCAAAGAAGAGAAAGTATACCCACCACATTCCACCGCCGTCAGACATACAGACCCGCGGGGCTAAAGTTCCCAAATATAGCTTTGAGAGAAAAACTCATAAAAAGATACTGTTATCCTCTGCTAGTCCTCCATTGAAAAACAAGCCCAAACTCAAACAGACTTCTTCTGTAAGTCAAATTTTACATATTTTGGTGAGGCTGACAGATTAATTTTTTTCAATATTTTAATGAGACATGTATGTAGTTTTTATATTTTGATGAGACTTCTATGTAGTTTTCACATTTTAATGAGACTCACATGTAGTTTTCACATTTTAATGAGACTTGTAATTATGTAGTTTCACATTTTAATGAGCTCATGTGTATTTTTCACATTTTAATGAGACCAATACATGTATGTAGTTTTCAAATTTTAATTGTACTCATATACTTACTATTTTCCCACTATTTTTCTTAAGGTCCCAAGTTCGAGACCCGGGAGCAAGTCTCAACTTTGGGATTGTTCTTTGGCTCACACATTCAGTGCGAGTACTGGTGTAGTTCCCAGGAAACAGAATTGAGAGAGATTAGTATATAAGTTGTAAGATCTTGTTTCTCAATAGATGTAAATTAGATACGTTTAAACTCTGCAACTATTTTTCACAGTTTTACAATTCTTTTTATGAGAATCATAGAATTATGATTTGGAAAGGACAAAAGACACCTAGAAATGGTTGTGTGAATCATTTGAGTACCTTTTTTATCTTTCAGACTGAAGAAAAGGTAGACGCTTTTTATAATGGTCGTATCTTGATGCCAAGAGAGGAATCTTTACGACTAGACAGTAATCCTCTACATTGGTCAGTTGACAGAGTGGTGACTTTTATAAAGAGTACAGACTGTTCTCATCTAGCCAGAATTATAAAAGAGCAAGTAAGTGGTCAAACATAATATAACCCTTTACCGAACAACAAAATTTTGGACTTGACTAAATTTAAAGCATTTTGCAGATGACAAATGTTTCTAACATGATGATTTCTGTCTTTTAATAGAGCATAAAACATTGTGGGAAAAGGAGAAGATGCTAGTTACCAGCATTTTCTCCTTTTCCCACAATTTTTTCAAAAGCTTTCTTTTTCAGGGTTGTTGTCAATGTCAGGATTGAGTGGTAAAGGGTTAACCCTTAAAGCGCCTTTCACGACTTTAGTTGCCTTTGCGGCCAGTGTATATCAAGATCAGACTGCACAAAACATAAAGTCTGATCTTTGATCTACACTGCCCGTTTTGCTGAGACATTCTTAAGTTAACAAATTTAACCTTAATATTCCATCTGTTTGAGTCTTATTTATGGATTTACGAGGGTCATTTCAAAAAAAGTGAGAGTTGGCGATTATTGTGAAAACTCGGTTTTTACTTACAATTTCTAGTCACATTCCCTCAATGTAATTTCCCTCGGATCGTATGGTGAACTCCCATCTCTTTGGTAACTCTCGAATACCCATTGCTAGGCAACGGACGTTGATGCCTCTTACCACCCCGTTCCGGCAGCATACAGTTCATCATAATCATCATAACGTATTCCACGTAACGGTTCTTTGATTTTTGGGAACAGATTGTAGTCACAAGGACTTAAGTCCGGCGAATAGGGAGGGTGCTGGAGAACTTCCCAGTTGTATTCCGTAAATACGGCCAGCACATTACCGACTTTATGGCACGTTGCGTTGACCTGCAGAATGAGCAGCTTTACTTCTAACAGTTCTGGTGGCTTGCAGCGTATAGCTGGACATAGAATGTGTCTCAAAAAGTACTCATAGTATTCTTTATTAACAGTCTGTCCTTGTGGAACCCTATGCGAGGTAAGAACTCCGCTGATATCATGTGCAAATATCATCAATATTTTTGGGTTGTTCAGACTTCACAGGTCGCGGGGAGTTTGGAGTGTGCCATTCACTACTTTGACGTTTCAAAAGACCTAATCCATGTTTTGTCGATCGACACAACACGTTTGAGCATGATTTCTCCTTCATCTGCGTACCTGGCTAGTAATTCTTTGCTAATTATTACCCGCCGTTGTTTCTCAGATTCCGATAGAAAATGGGGTACCCATCGTGCGGCGATCTTTCTCATATTCAAACTCTCCGTCAAAATTCTATAAACTGATGCACCACTAAGTCCAACTTTGTAAGCAATCTCATCATAAGTTAATCGTCGATCAGTTTTCAAAATTTGTGCCACTTTCTCGGTGTTTATTCCATCAGTTGCTGATCTAGGCCTGCCAGAATTGTGCTTGAGTGAAAGTTCGGATCTTCCAGATTTGAATTTCTGCACCCACCTGCAAACTGTACTAAATTCAAAAGAACAATTTGGATCAACATCTTGCAAAGCAGTCAAAATTTCTGACACACTCTTTCCCCGCAAACTTTCAATCTTAATATACCCCAATATTTCTTCCCATTGAAGCATGAACGCGACGTCCGCCATGACTTGTTTTGAAATGACGTCAAAAAATATGACTTCACGTTGTGACGTCATATTTTATATGCACGGGAGCGGGAAAGTTTGGGATATGCCCATGCAAAGTTTTATACATGTACGTTCACTAAGTCTGAAGATATTGACCAACTCTCACTTTTTTTGAAATGACCCTCGTAACAGACCTATCAGACCTGTCTGGTTTATTTGGCGCTCTAAGAGTTTAACTTCTTACCAAAATACTATATTCTAAACTTGTCCAAATTGAAAGCATAAATCACAAATGAAATGGGGTGAAAATAACGAAATAATCCTTTAAAAGAGTAGAAAACATTGTGAGAGAAGGAGAAAATGCTGGTTACCCTTTTCCAAAACGTTTTCAAAAGTTTTATTTCCCAGGGTTGTTAAAACTCTGGATTGTTTTGAAGAGGGTTAAATTGATGACATAGATGTTCTTCTTGTGGTATTCAAAACTTTTTTTTCTTACCTCTTTAACAAACAACAAACTTTCCACTCATCCAAATTCAAAGCTGTTGCAGACAACAAATTAAATGTGGCTTAATTGATGAAATCTGACTCTGATAGATTAGAAAACATTGTGGAAAAAGGAGAAAATGCTGGTTACCAGCATTTTCCCCGTTTTCCACAATGTTTCCATAAGGTTTCTTTCCCCAGAGGTGTTTAAACTAAGGATTGTGTGGCGAAGGATTAATCAGACTGAGACAACATTTTAGACTAAGTTTTGTCCATATTGAAAGCTTATGTTGATGACAAATTACATGTGACTCAAATGATGGGATTTTTCTGTAAAAAGGTAGAAAGCATTGAATGTTAACTAATTTGATTTTTAAGTAGGGATGCAGCATCAACACAGGTCTGTCAAAATACTGGTTTGCATAACATAGGTGGTCCCTTAGGTACCGTAGGTTCTTCAGTATTTGATTTTTAGCTTGGCCGTTTTCGAAGAAACGTTGATTTATCGCCATAGACCTGTTGTCTGTGGCATCCTCAGCCTAATCATGCAAACACATAAACATTTTATAACATCTCTATCATTATCAAGGATCTTTACTTCAAACTCAGACTTGCTGTTAATTATCAAAAGGGCACTTATACAACAAGGGAAGCTTTTTACAGTTATGCCCCTTTTTCAGCTTAAATTTTTTTCCAGAAAAATCAATCTTTTTCTGAAAGCAACTGCAGCTGAGCATTTGCATTCGCGTGCTGTGCTCTTAATTTTTTTTTTTTTTATTTTTTCAGGAGATTGATGGCCAAGCTTTATTACTTTTGTCACTTCCTGTCATTCAAGAACATCTAGAGCTGAAGCTAGGACCTGCTGTAAAACTGTGCCACCTTATTGAACGACTCAAAGTGTCATTTTATGAGAATTACGCATAATATCCTCACTTTTCTATGAGTGCCTACATCAGAAATCCTTACCATTGTTTATTTAAATGTGTTTGTCAATTAAGATAAGCTGGTCTAAATCAGCTAGTAGTGAGCAGGACTTGTGATATGAGGATCAAGTGATCAAATCTCTCTGTTGCCAGCTGTCTCTCCAAGTTTTTACCCTGTACTGTACAAATGTGCTGAGACCTGCTGTGAGACCTGCTGTAAAACTGTGTCACCTTGGATCCTTTGTTTTGTCCTGGGAGTCTCCTTGGGCAAGACAGTATACAGACATGGTTGAAAGTTTTCTGGATTATTCCTAATTGCAGGACTTTTAGGCCATCATTTTCTTTATTTTTCCTATTAAAAGTGCTTAATTTGTAGCATTTCAGGATGTTTTAGAAATCTGTCTTTCACTCATATATAGACCTTCCCAAATACTGCTGAAACTAGGGACACTCATGAATGACCTGATACCGTGATATGACTGAGGCAGTTTTGAAAGCATCATAAAACTCCATTCAATCAAACAATTGAAGACACTGTAATAAATTTTACTTAAATACTTTGGTATTTTTATGTTTTGCTGTGTGTTTGAAGGTTGAATAAGTTACTGGTTTTGTACAGGTTTTAATATACAGAAGTGAAAGTGTAGCTTTTAAAGGTATTGTCATTTTGTGAATGTCTTGGCTAATTTAACCCTTTACCAAACAGCCCTTGGGAAGAAGGCATATTGAAAACTGTGGACACATCTTGCCCTTTACCAGTCTATACCATGTTTTAACTCATTACCAAACGACAAAATTTTTGGCTTGTCCAAATCGAAAGCATTTGCAGACGACATAATAAAAGTGACTGAAAATTTGGAATTTGTTTTGTGAAGGGTAGAAAACATTGTGGGAAAAGGAGAAAATGCTGGTTACCAGCATTTTCTCTTTTTCCCAGAATGTTTTCTAAAGGCTTCTTTCTCAGGGTTGTCAAAAGTATGGAATGTGTGGTAATGGGTTAATGACCCTAGGGAAGAAAGCATTTGAAAAATTTGTGGGAAAAGGAGAAAAGGGTCACCTCCATTTTCTCTTTTTCTCACACAGTTTTCTACCCTTCCAAAAACAAATTTCAGTTTTTCAGTTACATCTGTTTTGTTTACTTCAAAAGCTTTCAATTTGGACTAGTGTAGGGTTGTGTTGTTTGGTATGGGGCCAAATGTTGTCAACTGGTAAAGAGTTTTTAAACAGAAATAAATAGAAGCAAGATGTAGCATGATGTTTGTAGTCTTATAATTTTGTATTGTCTGTGTTACTGGTTATTAGCCTACATACAGTGGTCTGATCTTGATATGTGCTGTCTGAAATTTATTTCCGGCAAAAAATTAGTTTAACTCTTTACCAAACGACAAAATTTTGGACTGGTCCAATTTCAAAGCATTTGCAGACGACAAAATAAACGTGGTTCAAAAACTGAAATTTGTTTAGGGAAAGGTAGAAAACATTGTGGGAAAAGGAGAAAATGCTGGTTACCAGCATTTTCTCCTTTTCCCACAATGTTTTCAAAAGGCTTTTTCTCAAGGTCGTTAAAACTTGGGATTGTGTGGTAAAGAGTTAAAAATGACAGATGCATGCTGCAGATGCTTAAATGTAACAGAGTTACCTACAATTTATAAAGCAAGCTACAAGTTTTTAATTGAATTTTTGGTATGTTTATTTAATCTCAAAAGAAGATACTAGATAATTTTGTAGCCATATCTCTAAATAGTTATAATGAATTCTTCCACAATGTTTATTATTATTATAATGAATTTTTCCACGATGTTTATCATTATTTTTTTAAACCAACCCTTTCTGATGGCAGTTTTTATTTTGACCTAGAAAACATGAATTTAAAACCACACGAATGACAAACATTCAAGTATAGTATTCTGTGCAGTCTGATCTTGGATCTACACTGTCTGTAACTATATTGCATATTCTGGCAGAAACAATGTTGAAATGATAATATTTTGAATGTTTTTCCTAATTGAAAAAGGCCTGTTAATTTTTTCAGCGTTCTGAGGATTAAAGGTGTCATGCTGCTAAACGACCTTAGCTCTCAATGGGACGGACATAAAGCAAAATTCATTTCTTCTGCTTCTTTCTATTTTGTGTATTAGAAGCTGTGAAAACAATGTACCAAAAGGAGAAATTGGTTCTTTGATTAATTTCTTCTTTAGGAATAATGTTTCCAAAGTGTTCCTTTTCAAGATTAAAAAGAGATTATCTGCAGGTAGTAATGTGTTAAACTTTTCACCAAACAACTAAATTTTGTACTTGTCCAAATTGAAAACACTTGCAGACGACATTTTTTTGTGACTAAAATGGTGGGATTTGTCTTTGAAAAGGTCATAAACATTTTTAAAAAAAAAAAGGAGAAAATGGTATTTATCAGCATTTTCTCCTTTTCCCACTATGTTTTCAAAAGCTTTCATCCTCGGGATGGTGATAACAGAGGATCCTTTGGAAGATGGTTGAACCTTCTTGTGAGATAAAACTAGCTATTGTATTGTTATAGGTTCATTTCAATTGTTTTGATGTTTTGCAATATCTTGTGCAATGTTTTTTATTATGAGCTTGTTTTTTGATGTTTGTTTTCTTGCCCTTTTTAGCCATTTTCCTTTTGACTTATGTACCGGTACACAATTTTTGATGTTTATATCTGCACAAATCAAGTCTTTTCAGTGCAAAATGAAAGTTTTCTGTGCAGAACAAATTTGCCGAAGGAACTATTTAGAAGTATATTTGAAAAAGAATGTCAGTCCATTCATCTGTCTATCTGTCCTTAACCCTTTACCAGACTATAAAATTTTAGCCTTGTCCAAAGTGAAAGCATTTGCAGATGACAATTTCAATGTGGCTTAGATGATGCAATTTTTCTTTGATAGGGTAGAAAGCATTGTGGGAAAAGGAGAAAATGCTGGTTACCAGCATTTTTTCCTTTTCCCACAATGTTTTCAGAAGCCTCCTTTCCCAGATTCGTTAAAAGTCAGTATTGTGTGTTGAAGGGTTAACCCTGCATCGGAAAATAAAAATTTAGACTTGTCCAATCTGAAATGATTTGCAGAAGACAATTTTAAAGTGGCTCAAATGATGGAAGTCATCTGTGAAAGAGTAGAAAATGTTTTAGGAAAATGAGAAAATACCTTTTACCAGGATTTTATCCTTTTTTCCTTAATGTTTCCCAAAGTTCTTGAGTTTTGACAACTCTGAAAGAGAAGGATTTCAAAAACAATATGGGAAAAGACGGAAATCATTTTAAGCTTCATGTAATTTGTATTCTGCAAATGCATTCAATTTGGTCAGGTCCAAAATTTTATTGTTGAAAGGGGATTACTTGGTAAAGGGTTGCTATTAATCAGAACTTGCAGATATGCAAGACCCAATTTTCTGAAGTCTGCCAGTGGGTGTCTAAAAGTTATCACCCCTTGATCTTTGACTTTTTTGTCTACTCTTTTTCTCAAAAAGTTTTATACGGTTATTTTAGGTCAATGTTAAACCCTATACCAAAAAATTACACGATGACAAAGGCTTTTGAAAACATTGTTGAAATAAGAGAAAATGCAGGTCACCAGCATTTTCTCCTTTTCCTTCAATGTTTTCCACCCTTTGTAAGACAATTGTTATTTCTTGTGCCACATTTAACTTGTTGTCTACCAGTGCTTTGAATTTGGATCAGTCTGGAATTTATTTGTTTGGTAAAGAGGTAGTACATAATTGACCATGTCAAGGAATGGTTATATTTGGACTGTACATGTACATGACTGCTTTTCAAAAAGAAATGAATTACATAGGACAAAGAGAATTTAAAAGCAAAATAAAAAATGGTCAAGCCTTATATATTTTGTTATTTTGTCTTCTTGGATAAGCACCTTGGCGACACCCAAAATGTGCTATATCTTTGTATATTTGCCTTCTCTCTGAACTCAATATGTGCTTGCTTAACACTACCACACAATCCCGAGGTTTATCATCCTTAAGAAAGAAAGCTTTTAAAAACAATGTGCGAAAAGGAGAAAATGCTGGTAACCAGCATTTTCTCCTTTTACCCACAGTGTTTTCTAATATTTCAAGGAAAAATTTTTTAATTTGCACAACATATGATTCGTCTTCTGGAAATTATCTAAATTTGAAATTTTGTCATTTGGTAAAGAATATATTCAGACTGCTTGCTTATCTCGGATTGCCACCAGCACCTGGCATATCTGTGTTGCCAGGTCATGTTTTCTGATACTTCAAGTACTTTGATTTCCTTTCTGGCAGTTTTTGTGCCTTTGTGCACAAAATTTTATCCCTTGTGCATTACAACAGCACAGCGTATGGTTGGTTGTGTGTGTGTTGCCGACAGAAGTTTGTACTCAATTCCACAAATTGATTCAAACCTTTTTACAGTCAATTAAAAGTTAACCGATCTTGGCTTTACTGTATTCGTCTGGAACCACCAGGGCTGTGAAAGTACTGTATTAGATCAACTGTATTTTTAACCCGTAACAGTGATTTGTGCGAGTGTGTGCGTTGAGCTAGTCGGGGAGCCCACCAAACACTCATAACATCTGTATCCTCAAAAACGGTTTCTTTGTAACAACGTTTAAAACAGAATATATATATGGAGGATATTTGTTTATTTCCGGGAAAGATCGTAATTTATTTCATCGAATGAACATCTTTGGTAATATTTTCACGTGTGGCGCAGCCACTCGTGATAATTTTACTGATGATGTTCATTCGATGAAATAAATTTCGATCTTTCACTGAAAAAAAAAAAACAAATATTCTATTTATTTCATGCTTCTAACCCCTTTTTTTGTTGGGATTTTTCATCAAAATCCAGCAAAGTTGTTTTCCCGTGTCGTACCCCCTCCACTTAGCGACTCAATTATTACAATATTACGTATATAGCGCGAGAAACATCGGGTAAATGGGGTCTTAACTAAATACCAAAAAGACGCACAAAGATACAGATGGGGTGGAATGGCAAACAGTGTAGACTCTGATCAGATTCTGGGTTTGCACTGTTTGCAAATTTAAGAACAATCTATCCTAATATGTCATCATTTGCCATTTTGCTCTGATAGGCCCGTTGGTTATATGAGCGGTCATCCTGGTCATGTGACCTGGATCATCTATATAAAATGTTCGTTCCCCAGTCCCACAGATGGACCAGCCCACATAGCTCAATAGGTAGAGCGTAGGACTCGTGAACGTGATGTTTCAAGTCACTTGAGGGTGTGGGTTCGATCCCCACGGCCGGCCATCTAAAATTATTAATAGTCTTTCGGATGAGGCGTTAAACCGAGGTCCCGTGTGACGGTGCTATACACCGAGCACGTAAAAGAACCAGGCTGGGTTTCGTCCTGTATCTGCACTATCCCCCGTAACAATACTAACAGCCTTCAGGGGGTGTCGCCCATATGGGCAACCGGTGGCGACGATAAATAAATGCAAATTCAATCAATCAGTCCCACAGATGGATGTGAACTTGAGAGTGTGGCTCGATTCCCACGGCTGGCCATCTAAAATTACTAATAGTCTTTCAGATGAGACGTTAAACCGAGGTTCCCTGTGACGGTGCTATACACCGAGCACGTTAGAGAACCAGGCGTAACTTAAGATGGGTTTCGTTCTGTATCTGCACTATCCCCCGTAACAATACTAACAGCCTTCATCGGGTGTCGCCCATATGGGCAACCGGTGGCGACGATAAATAAATGCAAATTCAATCAAACCACAGATGGTTGACCAGCCCGCATAGCTCAGTTGGTAGAGCGTAGGACTCGTGTACGTGATGTTTCGGTTCACTTGAGAGTGTGGGTTTGATTCCCACGGCTGGCCATCTAAAATTACTAATAGTCTTTTGGATGAGACGTTAAATCGAGGTCCTGTTTGAAGGTGCTATACACCGAGCACCGAGCACGTGAAAGAACCAGATGTAATTTAGGATGGGTTTCGTCCTGTATCTGCACTATCCCCCCATATGGGCAACCGGTGGCGATGATAAATGAACGCAAATTCAATTCAATCCTATGGATGTTCCACATCCAGTATGACATTAGCTTGCCTCAAAACTGTTATGTTAAAAGTTTAAAAGCCATTGTTTTCATAATGGCAATTATTTTTTTGTCTGTTGGTGATTTTTTTTTCAAATTTTTATTACTTTTTTCGGCATGGCTGAATGCGCTGGCTTTTGACCTACTTCTTGGTATTGATATCAAGTGAGTAAACAGTGTTTTGTGATTGGTCAAAAATATGATATGTCTATTCTCCGGGCCCCTGCAGACCTACAAGTAGATATAAAGTGAGAGAGCCAGGACACTCCCACTTTCTCACCTTCTCATCGCAAAACTCCCTAAAAACGATAATAAGGTTAAGAGAGCCATCGTATTATTACTCTCTCACTATCTAACAATAATAAGCTTAAGAGATCCACACTCCCAAAATATTTAACCTTTAAGCTTAAATATTTTATCTAGGGAACTCCCCCTAATTGCAAGCATTAAATCTTTTTCATGATAAAATTTTGAAATTTTTCCTCCACTAGTCCAATCAGGAATTGTCATGGAACAAGAATTAAAAAAAAGATATCGCTTTTTTTATGACCGTATAAAGGATTTTAGAGATGTATTTATTGAGCAAATAAATACATTTTACTTACCCAATAAATATGAGCAAGCTCATACGAATTTGAATGGTTGGTTTGAATTCGAAATTAATGAAATAGTTCGAAAGTATTTAAGAACTTTATCTAATAATGATGTGCGTAGACTTTATATAAAAATGGTAAATCAAAAAAATCTGGAATATCGTTTGGGGCAAGCTGATCTAATTAGAGATATTTTAGAATATGAAATTTTACAATTCCAAATAATAAGAGATCATATTATTCAACCTGCTATTAGGATTTTAATGGGTGATAGGGCTGCTAATTTAGTATATGAATGCAAAAAGGCCATGAGGAATCCTTAGTCAAAGTGATGAATGAAACATAATCAGAATCTGATTATATTTCAACTGCTACTCTTGTTCCATGATCTTGTTTTTTAATATATGTCTTTTATCTAAAGAAAAAAAAGTTTTGAAATTTTTCTCCATATTATAAAAATCATCATGGCACAAGAATTAAAAGAAAGATATAATTATTTCATTAACGAGTTGGTTACTAATCACTTTGATGATTGGAAGGATTTACCATCAGAAGAATTCAACATTCGTTTAGAAGATGAATTGAAATTATTGGTATATAGATACATTAAAAGACGAAATAATGAAGAATTAACTTATTTAGCCAAAAAGTACAATGCAATAGATAAAACGTGTGTTAGTTTTGTAACTATAGCCCATCTTTATTACATATTTACTAGAGATAGAGATGTCCTCACTGATTTTACAGGTTTAGATATATTTCAACCTATAATTGATCATTTTGTTAGGGATAGAGATATAGACTTAATATAAAAAACTTTTGGTAATTTTATAAGACGCTTATAAAATTATTATTGTAAAAATGGAAGAGAAATAATTTTTTTTTATAATTTTAACAAGATTAAAAAATTTGAAAAAATAATTTAAGAAATAACAATTATTGTAGAAAATGGCTGCAACAAGAAAATATATTAAAACTGGAGAACTTTGTAAAGAAAATATATCTATAAATTATATGAAAAAATACAAAGACAAGCGTGGGTTTGTTAAAATCCCAATAGAGTATGAATATCCTAACGACACTAAGTATTCGTTGTTTATTCAAACCCCAAATTTGCTTTCATATGGTTTTAATTTAACAAACGAAAATGATCCAGAAGATTTAAATAATTACTCTTTGTCTTTAATCTGTTATAACAAACAGAAACCTATGAAAAAGGAAAGACTTTTTATACAGGATTTGCAGAAACTAACAGAGTTTTTTCGAGAGCATGGAAATGACAAAGAACTCAGACAAGATAGAATTAGAAATTTAGATACGGTACAAATTTTAAAATATACAAAAAATGGAACGCCTATGTTATATCCTAAGCTTTTTGACAACAAAGTAGGTAAGACTCGCATTCTTAATTGCAATGGCAAAGAGGTAAAACCATCTTTATATCTAAAAACTGCTTGTAAGTTGTTTTGTCTTTTGAAAATAGAAGGAATATTTAAGAATAAAAATGTTGAAATGATTCAGATTAAAGTTGTATCTGTAAAAATATTAGAAACTAATGTAAAAATACTAAAAGAGGAAAAAGAAATTTTACCAAGTGGTGTGGATTCAGATCAAAGTGATGGTGAAGAAGACGTGGAAGATAAAGAACCAATTACTGATGAAGAATTAATAAATTTTTAATATCTAACTTCAATGAAGTTAAATATTTTTACAAGTCTAACTCTATCAAAATAGATATGTAAGCGTGTGTTAAGTTTAAATTGTCTGACCTTGAGATGAAGTTTACGCATTGTTTTAGCTCAAGCGCCTGGGGAAAAACCCTACAACTGCAATTTTCACCCGCTTTTTTAACTACAGAGTAATCAATCTGCTCCAATCCGTTTACTACAATATTAACTTTTACCTCTTCTGGTACACTATGGTCATCTTCAACAGCCGCTAAACTTCCTCTTATAATTCTACCCGGTGTACTCATACTATAACCTCCTAAAGCATGACCTGAGCCTGAGTTACCATTACCAAAAGAAAACTCATAATTACCGTTTGCTATTCCCCCTTTTTCTTCACCCCATACAGTTATAATAGGTTTAAACCCAGTGGGCCTTGGTGCTACTACTTTATTTGCATCTACATAGGCTTTGGTTGCTGCATCTTGCGAATCCTTCGGTTCAGCAATATTTTTTAAAAATTTATTATTCATATCTATATCTTTAACAGCAGAATAAGTTCCTTGTGATGTTTTTAATATTGCGCCACTCCCTGAATAACTTTTTACGGATTCTATATTATGGTCTACGTAATACTTATTTACAGCTTGATGGTGTTCTAAAGGTTGTCCAAGGTTGGAAATCCTTCGCTCACCCATAGAGATATCACCAACTGCCATATACTCACCAGCTCCATAAACGAAGGCTCTATTTGCATTATCTACGTATTTTTTAGTCGCAGCATCTTGAGCATCCGCCGGATCTATAAGATTTGTTAAAGTATATCCCACCATATCTTTATCATCAACAGCGGAAAAAGTGCCATCTTGTTGTTTTACTATTGCTCTTTCACTTCTATCCACATAATCCTTAGTAGCAGCTTCACCCGGTTCTGTAGGATCTTTAACATTTCTTATTTTATTGAAACCAATATTTAGAAATCCAAGAACATGATACCCACCATTTTCTTTTAATAATCCCCCAGAATTCTCATCAATGTAATTTTTTGTAGCAACGTCATGTGAATTTACCGGATTACTAACCCTCGTTAATGTATTACCATTCATGTTTATTGAACCTGTAACGGTGGTTGTTTCATCTTTACGTAAAAAATTATTATTTACATAAGCGAGTGACACACCATCACCCTTAGTTTTTTCATCCCCAATTCCTCCGAATTTATCAACAGGCATTTTTTAATACTAAAATAATTTATTTATCACATGTTGAAATTTATTACCCGAGCTCAACTCTTTAAGAATGTACAAACATAAATGACCACAAAATACTTGTCCAGCTTGTTGTAATTGATCAGTATTATAATGTATTGGTCTTTTCAGATGCTCTCGAATTTCAATAGGTGGTTGTATACCATAACTATCGAAGTAAATTTTATTTTTACCTTTTTTATACCAAGCAACCCAATGTGTACCAGACCCGCTAGTGTCATCAAGGTTTAGTATACCACACTCCTTTTTTCTACACTTTTTCGGTAGAGTGTTTCGTAAAAATACACCCCTAAAAGAAGGAATTTTTAATATTTTTACCGCATTTTCTAATTCGAAATTATTCAACGTTCTGTTTGGTAAAATTACGTTTTTAATTGCAATATCTATCATTTTTATTGCATTTAAATATTTATAATTTCTTTATTATCAACCCACGAATTAAACTCATCAGGATAACCTTTCCACTTTACTAGAGATTTCTCTTTTCCTTTTTTTAATAACCTTTTCTATCCTATACAACTCCTGACTAGTTTTTTGTAGCTCAGGTTCATAAAAGCTACCCTTTATTTCTTCTCCATTAAGATCCTTAATTTTATATGTTACAGGAGATGTACACTTTACCTCAGAAACTGTAAAAACCTCTTCAGTCCATCTGGTGGTATAACCTTTCTCAAAAGTCTTTTTCTTTTTAGTTATCCTTACTTTGTCCCCAACAGAAAACTTAGGCTTTATATCTTCTATTTCGAGATGATCGGGATAAAGATTTCTCCAAACTTTGGTTTCATTTTCTTTTTTACTCGCATTTATCGGAGTCATCTTAATAGAAGAATGTCTCGTGTTATTATATTCTTTAATGAGATCCGGTAACACATCGATGTAAACGTTTGTAGAGTTAGCAGAAAAATACTTCCACATTTTTTCTTTCATTATTCTATTCCATCTTTCAACCACGCTAGACTTTTCTTCATTTTCGGTAGAATACAGTTCAACCAAGTCTTTAACATCTTTGTTATAAAATTCCTTACCCTTATCCACCCGCATTTTTTCAGGTTTTCTCTCCTTAAAAATACTCTTTAATGCTATAGCAACAGATTTTCCCGTTTTATCTTTTAATGGTATCAACCATCCGTATTTGGAAAAGATGTCAATGACAGCGAGAAGATATTTTACACCACGATTAAACTTAGAAAATGCTTACATGTTTACTAAATCTGCCGCCCATATCCTATCAATACCGTTTACTCTAACTCTCCCTTTATTAAATTTTCTTTTTACGGGTTTATGTAATTCTTCCGCTAAATTTATCATGCTGAAATTTTTTTTTTAACCCCGATTCCAAATCTCATCTTTGTTCCAATAATCCTACTAACGATAGACTTATCCATTTTTTCCCTAACCGTTGGGTTGTAAATACCTTTTAACTCTTTTAACATATTTTTATCACATACCTCATTTCTAACTTTAGTAGAAGAATTTTTTAAATAACAAACATCATGATGATAAGCGGCTTTATCAACACGGTTTATTGGTTTGCTCCATTCTTTTAGTGTTAAATCTGGGTTAAGCCTTTTTTTTAATTTTGTGCCGGGTCCCGTAAAATTATGACCAGGTAGATGCATTTCAACGGGTAAATTATTTATAACCTTATTTAACATTGATCCACCTTTTTTTACATCTGATGCCTTAACAAACTGATTCTTAGTTATTCCACACACTACGCATAATCCGCGTTTCATATTCCTTTTATTTTTAGTTACCACGTATTCTACATTAGTTGTATCAGTAACTTTTTTACATTTAACGCAATACATTTTTATATAATAAATAAAAGACATATAAAAATGGAAATTAAAGATTTATCGTGGAATGAAGTAGTTTCAAGGAGATTTAATCATCCTCTCTTACCAAAAAGTATTAGAGGGTTAATCATAGGTAAATCAGGATGTGGTAGGACCACTCTTTTACTTAACCTACTGCTCAGACCGGATTGGCTTGACTATAACGAGTTGCGTGTTTTCGGAAAAAGTCTTTTTCAACCCGAATATCGCATAATTAAAAAAGCTTTTGAAGAAGGAATACCAAAAGAAGGTATTTTTTTTTTTTTTTTTTAACATTCGAGATGAAATACAAAAAACGAATGTTTCTCCAACAGCTTTAGTTGAAGAATGGGCAAAAACGATTAGAAATAAATCAGATATAAAGTGTAGCTTTTATGAAACTGCTGAAGATGTGCCTGATCCTCGGGATTTAAGTTCAGAAAATAAAAATTTAATGATATTTGATGATTTACTTTTAGAAAGACAAAATAAATGCGAATGTTACTACATTCGTGGAAGACATAGTAATGTTGACTGCTTTTACCTCTCACAAAATTATTTTAGGTTACCGAGGCAAACTATTAGAGAAAACGCAAATTTTATCTGTCTTTTCCGTCAAGATGGTAAAAACATTAATCATGTTTATAACGACCATGTAGGTGATGATATGCCAAAGGATGAGTTTAGGAAATTTTGCAAAAAGACGTGGGAAAAACCACACGGTTTTGTTGTCATCGATCTAACTAGTAAAAAAGATGAGGGAAAGTATAGAGATGGTTTTGATAAGTTTTATATAGTTGAATAATTTTTGGTTAAATTAAACCCACACTGATGGAATATAAACTAAATAGAATTAGAAAAATATTGCTCCGAAAATTAATTAATGATGGTGAAGCTAACTTTTTTGGTTTATGCCAACATTTTAGAATCCCATTAGAAGGTTTGTCTAATAATGATATAGCTCTAGCGAATTCAAGGTTAGAGGAATGTATTTTAAAAGACAAAGAAGTTTTAAGGAATTTAGGAATTACGAACAAAATAAACAGGTTCATACGCCAATATCATCGGATGTGTAGATATAATAGAAATTACAAGGAGAGGGCTATCGATGCAATGTTAACTGAATACGAAAAAGAAAATTCATGAAAAAACTTTAAAATATTTAGCTGTAATGCGGAAAATGAGTACGAAATTAAAAATACTTGGATTATTTAAGGATTATAGTATAGATGACATTATAACCTTAACTGATTATTCCATAAAAGAATCGTTACCAGAAAAAATTAGATCTTGTACACTAAGTGAACTAAAAAGACTAAGTAAAGTACTTGATTTAAAAGAAGGACGTAATATTGAAGAAAAAGAATCATATGTGTCCTTTTTTGAAGATTATGTTTTGGAAATACTTACTGATATAATTCTTATGAGTGAAATTTTTAAAGATGGAGAAGATAGAACTAATAAAAGACATATAAGAACCAGAATGGAAATAATACTAAAATTAGAAAAGATAGCTAGCATACAATGTTTAATCAGTGAAGAAGATGATCTTAAGAAATTTCTTCCTGAAGTAAAAGCATTAAAATGCGTTAAAACTATGCATCAATGGAATTTTTATAAAAACCATCTTGGCATGCTAAATATTTTTCATAGATTTCTAATAATTCTTGTAAGAGACTTTGGAAAATCAATGTAAATTAAACGAAAAATATATTTTAAACAAAATATATTTTTAATAAAAAATGGAAAAACTTCTAGAACAAATTGTAAAAAATACTAACCAAAAAACATCATCCCAAATTATAGTAAGCGACAACAAGACACGTTTTAGAACAAGGTTTAATCCACCACTTCAACTAAAAAAGGATAGGGTGTACGAAATAGCTTTGGTAAACCTTGAAACTTATTACTCTTTTCCAAACATTGATGGAAAAAACAACATATTTATTTATTCTCCAGACAACGGTGCTTCATGGTTTAAGGTTGAAATACCAGAAGGGAGTTATGACCTTATAGACATTAATGATACCATTCATCAAGAGATGAGAAAAAATGGACATTATGATGTATCCAATGACGAATATTATATTAATATTTCAGCGAACACAAATACTCTAAAATCCGTTCTTACCCTTGAAAACGGTTATCAAGTGGATTTTAATCATCCGCACTCCATTTCTGAAGTATTAGGATTTACTAACGCGAAATACACACAAGGATTTCATGAGTCAGAGAACGTTGTAAACATTTTAAGTATAAACAGTTTGTTTGTTAACACTGATATTATTTCAGGAAGCTATGTTAATGGATCAACGCAAAACACGCTTTACTCTTTCTTTCCAAATGTTTCTCCTGGATATAAGATAATTGAGAACCCAGTTAATCTGGTATACCTACCAATATCATTGAATGAAATACATGACATGGAAGTAAATATAACGGATCAAAATGGAAATTTACTAAATCTTAGAGGAGAAAATATAACGATTAGGTTTCATATTAGAGAAGCTTAATAAAAAAATTAATAAATATAAAATGACAAGTTATACAACAGTTAAAGTTAATATATCAGAAGGACAAAAACAAAAGCTTCAACACGCTATTAAAAAAAGTTGTCCAGTAAGTATTCGTTTAGGTCATGAGGATTTAAAAGGTAATGATATTATTGCAGTTACCGATTCACAAGCAAAGAAAATGGCTAAAGCCTATGAGAATGGTAAGGGTATCACGATCAGAATGAGTAATAGGCAACTTAAACATAATACGAAAATAGAGGAGGTTTTCTCGGGATGTTAGCAGGATTGGCTGCGAGAGCTTTGCCAATGATAGCAAAAACCGTTTTACCAGAGTTAGGTGTTGGTGCTCTTTCTGGATTAGCCTCATCAGGAGTACAAAAAGCAATGGGATCAGGTCTTTATCTTAAAAAAGGTGGATGTGTTTGTAAGATAGAAACTGATGGAAACGGACTGTATTTAGAACCAGCTAAAGGTAAAGGATTAGAATCTGTTGGCGATGGATTGTATTTAAAACAAGGTGGAAAGTTTTATGATGGAAGCGGTTTGCTTTTAGGACCTAATAGTCCATTTGCTAATATACCTATTTTATGAGCAATCTTATAGAAAAAATAATATTGTTAAAAAATGAGTAGTATATGTAACGAAAGTAAAAAAGAATTTGTATTAAGCAGGCTTCAAGAAATAATTAAAAATTTACATGAAATGAGTAATTATGATAAAACTATTTCAGCAAAAGAAATATATAATTCATATATTAAGTATTTAAAGCTATATTGTAATCTTATAAATGATAATATTATTTAATAAAATATTTCTGTTTATAAATTTGTTGTAAAGCCTAAGATTACTCAACCAAAAACGATCCATTGGCAACCATTTCATAATATAAAGCATCCACCGAGAAAAGTAAATTCAGTAACTTGGGAAATTTTTTATCAAGAAGAAATTACACTCAAACCCAAGGAAACAAAACAATTAAAATTAGGGCTTGGGTTTATGATAACCCGAGGAGTTGTTTTAACCACGTTAGCATACTCTTTAAAAGAAAAGTGGTGTAGTTTACAAAACGAGGTTAATCTTGAAAACGTAGAGGATATTATAATTGCTATTACAAACAATTTGAGGGAGAACCATTTGGGTGAGAACGATGTAACAATTAAGGAAAAAGAGATTTTATGCCTCGTTCATTATTTAATTTAAAATATCTCTCTAATAAAAAAATGGAGATGAAAGAGAATATTTATTCAAAATTACCTTCTGCTCCTCCTACTGATGAGGGACAGGGTTATAGGTTACAGAAAATTAATGAGATACAAAATTTTTTAGAAGGAGAGATAACAAGAAGAGAAGCTCTGAGTAAGAAATATTTTAGAGCTGCGAAGATAATAGATAATGTGGATACCGTATTAGCTTCAGTTACATTAGCATCAGGAGCTGGTGGAATGGTATTACTGACAACAGTTGCTGCGATACCAGCTGCACTTGCATTAGAAGCAGCAAGCATAGTTACAGGGCTTTTAAGTTTAATTGGGCAATATACTGTTAGAAATTCTACTACTAAAGCTGAAAAACACGAAAAGATAATGACAATAGCGAGTACAAAGTTAAATACTATAGCATCACATGTATCCAAAGCCTTGAGTGATAATGAAGTTACCGATGAAGAGTTTCAACTGATTTTGGAAGAACTAGAAAAATATAGAGTTATGAAAAAAGAAATTCGTTCAAAAACAAAGAAGAAAATAAGTACTGAAACGGAAGAGACATTGATAGAAAGGGGGAGGCAAGAAGCGCGTGAGTCCTTTCGGAGGTTAGTTGAAGCGAATAATAGGGGTTAAAAGGAGTATCAGGAAACCAAAGATAAAGTTTTCTTGTGATTTTTCTTTAAGTATATCGGTAAATAAATAATTTCATAATTTCATCGGAATTATAAAATTTAGATAATATATATTTAAAAACTGCGTTAAAAACTACGTTAAAAACTGTAATACAAACTATTATAAAAAAAATATGTTACTAATAAAAAAAATGTCTTTTTTAAAAATTACTGATCCCGCAAAAAGGGACTTAATTGTAAAAGAGTATCTTGAAACAAAAAAGAATATTCGGGATAATCTACTAGCTGAGAGAACGGGTGAGAAAGATTTACAAACTGATCTTTCAAAGTTTTTTAAACCTATTACGGAAACACAAAAAGCTACAACAAAGGAGATTACAGAAGGACTTAAACCTATTAAAGAAGGTATAGAAAGCTTACCACAGACTATTAAGTTTCCAGCATTTCCATCTATCACATTTTATGATAAACCATCTACAGAAGGACCATCAGAAGGAAAAAAAGATACACAATTTATTGGGCCAATAGCAGAGAGTTACTTAAGAAAGTTTACTACTAAGTCTGAAGCTGATACAACATTTGGGCTATATGATAAGAATGGTGTTTTTTATATTGGTAACAAACCAGTTGTTATTATAGATAATAATATTATTGTTGATGATGAAGAATATGAAGGAACCCGGGGGCTATGGGAGTTAATCATATCTAGGTAACCGAATGATAGTATTTATGACGCTGAGGATCTTGATAATTACGCGAGGTTGTTAGTAAAAACTGCTGCCCTTCATAGTAATTACGATCCAAAAAGTAAGTTTCCCAGAAACAGTAAAGGATACAAATGGAAAAATATACTCAGGACCATTTGGTATAATAAGAAATATTATGAAGGAAGCGGGACTGTCATCCCATCTGACCCTAACGCGTTAATAGAAAGACTAGACTTGTTGTTGGCAAGTAAAACAGCTGGTAACACAGGTGTAAGGAATGAGGTTGTTAGCATATGTGATGAATTAAAAAGACAAGGCGTTATAAATTCGAATTGTTATAAAAAATTGTTGTCTAAATTATAAAAAATGATTAGACCTAAAAGAAGAGGATATAAAAAAAAGTACTCATATGGTGGTAGAGGAATATTTGAGAGTATAAGTAAGTTTCTTACAAATCTTTTTACTAGTAGACTCGCTAACCAAATTGCATCTTCTGCCGTTGATGTAGGAAAAAGTGTCGCTAAAGAAGGAGCAAAGAAAGCTTTAGAGGCTGGAAAGAGTGCCGCTGTAACCGCAGGAGAAAAAATAGTTTAAAAGGTTTTAACGCCAAAATCGCGAAAAATTTTAGAAAAACATACCGCGTCACCTATAATACACCTACAGAACAAAACATCAGCAGCTTAATAGACGGTAGTGCCATTGCTATTCAAGACTTGGTTAAAAAATTAAACAGTGGGTCTGGTATTAAAACGATATGAATTACTTATAATTTAAATTATAATAATAATAATAAAAAATGGAAATTTTAAATATTAGAGAAATGACTCCAAAAGATGATAGTATTGAAGAGTATGAACATTTTGAGTATCTACCGATAACAGGAACAAATCTCAACAACCCAGGAGGAGATATTAGGATTAGCATAGAAACCCAAGATATTTTTACACATCCTTCTGAAAGTTATTTACTTATAGAAGGTCGCTTAACAAAGGTTGATGGCTCAACCTACGCAAATGTTGACAACGTTTCTTTGACGAACAACGGTCTCATGTATCTTTTTAGAAATATTAAGTATCAACTTTCCGGACAACAGATTGAATCCTTAACAAATCCTGGTCAGGCTTCTACAATGCTTGGGTTGTTAAAATATCCTGATGATTTCTCCAAATCACAGGGGTTAAACCAATTATGGTATAAGGATACATCAGCTCGGGCACAAGCTTAAAATATTGGTTGGAATATAAAAAACTATACATTGTAAATAATTCTGATCCAAAAGGAACATTTAGCTTTAGAATTCCATTTAAGCATATATTTGGTTTTTGTGAAGACTATGATAAAATCTTGTATGGAATGAAACAAACTCTCACCTTAACAAGAAGTGATGATAGTGATGCGATCTTTCGAGATGGAGGTGATACAGGTATAATTACATTAGAAAAACTAGCATGGTTTATGCCGCATGTGATGCCTGCAGATAAGGAGAAAATGGAACTTTATAAATTTATTGAGAAAAAAGAAAAATTTCCAGTCAGATATAGAATGCTACAATGCGACTCCCTAGCAGTTCCTCAGTCAACATCATTTACTTGGAGACTTTCCGTTAAATCATCTCCCGAGGTGCCGCGTTTTATCATTGTTGGATTTCAAACTGATAAAAGAGGCGATCAAGAACAAAATCCAGCTTTATTCGATAATGTAAACGTTAGGAATATTTATGTTATGTTAAATTCCACTAGATATCCCGCGGTTGACTATAATATTTCATTTACTAAACAACAATTTAGTAGAGTATATGGTGATGCTGCGTTATTTAGATCTAAGTTTTTTAACATGGATGAGTTGGTATCAAATCCTAACTTTACCCCCGCAGAGTACAAAACCCTTTAGCCTTTGTTTTTGTTTGATGTTACAAAACAGAGTGAAAGGTTAAAATAATCCGTTACTGATATACAAATTAAGGCTTTTTTTTAGCAAAATGTACCTGTAAACACCGAGGTATATGCTGTTATTATTAGCGATAGGTTAATGAACTTTCAGTCTGATGGAAATAAAATGAGTGTTGTTTATTAAGATTTTCCTTCTTAAAGAAAATGATAAAGATTTCAGATTTAAAAAAAATTCTTAAAGAAAATGATATAAGATTTCACTCTTTCCAGGATAAAAAACGATTAACTGAGTTGGCAGAAAAACATGATTTGTCATCTTATTCACCTAATAAAGAAAAAAATTTTGATAGATTAAAAACTATTATGTATAATCCTAAAAATGTTACTTTAGAGGATGTTGAAACAGGAGAAATAACAAATTTTCCATCAATTTATAAGACAGGTAAGTTTATGAAGTGTAATCCTCAAATTATTTCATATTACAATGGAAGAATTTGGAAAAATAAATATAAGATTAGCGTTCAGTAATTTCATTATGACATGGTCATAATAAAATTTTTTGAATTAGAAATAATAACTTTAAAAAAATTTAAGTTATTAAAAATTGGATAATAATTTTAGAGAACTCCCATTATTAGATAGAGATATAAGAGATGATTTCAAGAATCATACAGTAAAAGAACTACAAAGATTAGCCAAAGAAAGAAATATTATAGGCTACTCTAGACTTAGAAAAGATCAATTAATTGAGCGTATAATTAATCATGGACTCTTAACCCCAACACCTGCTCCTCTCCCAAGATCTGCTACTCCCCCAAGGCCTGCTCCACCTAAATCCTCAGTTGATGAGTTAATAAACTATTTAGATAATGTTAAAGTAATTCCTAAAAGTATTTCACCTAGGCTTAAAGCTTTAAAAGAAAGAATAAGTAATTTATATAGGTCACAAGAAGAAATAGTAATTGAAGAAGGTCCATCATCATTTAGAGGTTTCGCCAAGCAATATTTTATAAAAGGAAAGGAGGGGTTTTCACCATCTTCTTTCCTAGAATTAGCAAAAAATGGTTTAACAAATGTTATAAGAAATAATCGTAAAACAAAAGTTAAACTTATTATGAAATGTATGATGAGGCACTCTATTACTAATGAATTACAAGATATGAATTTCGATTCTGGTTTTCCAATAATTAATTTGGAGGGAGACAATGAGAATGAAATATATGCTGAAATGGCAGAAGAGGTATTAAATGAAATTGCAAAAAAAGAGATGCAAGAAGATTATTGGTATGCTCTTTACGTAATTGATTTAAGATTACACACTGCAGTATATAATCCATTTAGAGGTGGAACCTGGTTTCCTTCTCCCCCTAAAATAAGAAATACTGGAGGTGTTATTAACCCCCAAAATAAACATGATGATATGTGTTTTCCATATTGTATTCTTAGGCATTTACATCCGAAATTGGATCATTCTGAAAGAGTTGGTGATTTAAAACCTTTAATTAACACATTAAATATGAAAGGAATAACGTATCCCGTTTCCGTACATGATAGAAAGAAATTCGAGAAACAAAACTCAACAATATCTGTTAGTGTATTTGGATTTAATAATTTTAATGGTGTTTATCCAATTGATCCGAGTGATGAAGTTTACAAAAGAGAGCATCATGTTGATCTTTTACTCTTAGAGGAAAATGGGAGAAAACATTATTGTTTAATTAAAGATTTAAGTAGATTATTATCAAAACAAATTTCAGGACATAATGGTAGAATATATATTTGTGGAAGATGTTTAAATCACTTTAATAATGAACAAAGATTGTTAAGACATTTAGAATATTGTAGTCAATATGAAGCTGTTAGAATAGATTTACCAAAAGAGGGTTCCTTTATATCATTTCAACACTATTATAAAACTCAGATACACCCTTTTACAGTTTATGCTGATTCAGAATCAAGATTAGAAGAAACATATATGAATAAAGGTTCAAACACTACACAAATTCATAAACATATACCTTCTGGATTTTGTTATAAACTTGTATCAAAGATTGAAGATGGATGTCCCTCAAGACTTTTAAATTTCATGGGTGAAAATGCGACAAATGAATTTTTAGAAAGTTTAGTTGAGCTACCTAAAGAGATTGATAGTATACCAACAATGGAAATGATATATACAGTAAAAGATAAAAAAATATTTGATGAGTCAACAAAATGTTGGATATGTAAAGAAAAATTTACAAAAGATGATCGTAAAGTAAGAGATCATTGTCATTACACAGGAAAGTTTAGAGGTGCTGCGCATAATATATGTAATTTAAAATATAGAAGAGTTAATTCTTTACCCGTATTTTTCCATAACCTTAGTAATTATGATTGTCATTTATTTATAAAAGAACTTAGTGAATTACCTGGAGAGATTAAAATCATTTGTAATAATTCAGAAAAGTATATAAGCTTTTCCAAACATATACCAATAGAATACATAGATAAAAATGGTGAAAAGAAAACAAAAACCTTTGAAATTAGATTTCTTGATAGTTTTAAGTTCATGTCTGAAGGTTTAGCTAAATTAGTGAGTAATTTACCAAAAGATAAATTAATAAATCTTGCAAAATATTTTAAAGATGATCAATTTGATTTAGTAAGACAAAAAGGAATTTTTCCGTACGAATGGTTTAACTCTCTCTCGAAATTAAAAGAAACTAAATTACCATCACAAAGAGAATTTTACTCAAAACTTACTGGTACGGGGATTTCAGATGATGAATATAAACACGCAAAAAATGTTTGGAAAAAATTTAATATGAAAACATTTCATGAATATCATGATTTATATATTAAAACTGGTGTTTTACTTTTATCTGATGTTTTCGAGAATTTTAGAGATATTTGTTACAAAAAATATGGGTTAGACCCTGTATGGTTTTATACAGCACCAAGTTTATCATGGGATGCTATGTTAAAAATTATAAATGTGAAATTAGAATTAATGACAGATCCTGATATGATTTTAATGACTGAACAAGGAATTAGAGGTGGTGTAGTAATGATTACTAAAAGATACGGAAAAGCAAATAATAAATATATGGGTGAAGATTATGTTCCTAGTTTAATATCAAGATATATTGCTTATTTAGATGCAAATAATCTTTATGGTTTGGCTATGAGCAAAAAACTTCCAACAGGTAATTTCAAATGGATGAAAGAGGATGAATTAGAAAATTGGAGAAATCATCCATGTATTTTAGAAGTTGATTTAGAATATTCGAAAGAATTACATGATTTACATAATGATTATCCTTTAGCTCCTGAACGTTTAAAAATGGGTAATGTTGAAAAACTTATTCCTAACTTAAATGATAAAGAGAAATATGTAATACATCATGAAGCTTTAAAATTATATTTAAGTTTAGGTTTAAAAATTAAAAAGATTCATAGTGGTTTTAAGTTTGATGAGAGTGAATGGCTTAAACCTTATATCGATTTAAATACAAAACTTAGAGCAGAAGCAAAAAACGACTTTGAAAAGAACTTTTTCAAACTTATGAACAACTCAGTATATGGAAAAACTATGGAAAATATTAGAAACCGAGTTAATATACGGTTAGTTAGCAATAGAGAAACAGCAGAAAAGTTAGCGGCTAAACCAAATTACTATCATACAACTATCTTTCATGAAAATTTATTTGCTGTTCAAATGAAAAAAACTAATTTATATTTTGATAAACCAATTTATGTTGGGATGACTATTTTGGATTTAAGTAAAACATTAATGTATGACTTTCATTATAATTATATTAAAAAGAAATATGACGATAATGCAAAACTTCCTTTTACTGATACAGATAGTTTAGCGTATGAAATAGAAACAGAAGATTTTTATAAAGATATTAGTAATGATGTTAAAGATAGGTTTGATACAAGTGATTATCCATCTGATCATCTTTCAGGTATTTTAACTGGTTGTAACAAAAAAGTAATTGGAATGTTTAAAGATGAATGTTGCGGTAAAATTGTTGAAGAGTTTGTTGGACTTAGAGCGAAATTATACTCTTATAAAATGTATGAAGATAATACGGAGAATAAGAAATGTAAGGGTATTAAAACAAACGTTATAAGAAGTTATATTAAACATGATGATTATAAAAAAATGTTTGTTTAAGGGAAAAATACATCATGTAAAAATGGTTTTAATTAGAAGTAGAAAACATGAATTGTTTACGGAAGAGGTTGAAAAAATTGCTTTAAGTTCTGATGATGATAAAAGATATGTATTAGAAAACAAGATTGACGCTTTAGCTTGGGGACATTCCAAGATAATGAAACAAGAGTAGCAGTTGAAATATAATCAGAATCTGATTACATATCATTCATGTTCATGACTTTGACTAGATTTTAGGTAAGACTGTATACGTAACAGATATTATCTATTATTTGTTTTATTCCAAAATTAATACGCTTATGCCTACCTATATATGGCTCTTTTAAAGGGCCATTTATTATTTCCCGGACCATTTCTACGAAATTATTATTATTAGGATCTCGCATGCAAGTACTACCTTCTAAATTAGAGATGCAAATTCTGGATCGATAAGATCTTTGTTGTCTTCGTTTACTAAATTATCATAGAATGTAGTAATCTTATCTTTTTTTCTCCGTATAACTTAATTCATGGATAAGTTCTACATACTCTTTCTCATTTAAAGTTAATATGGCATTTAGTATCTCATCATAACTTACCACTACAGTTAATTTATGAAATAAAAAAATTGTATAATATTTTTTATACATCTCAAGAAAATTAGGAGGATCCTTTTTTCATCTCATTACATAGCATGTCGTACAGACCGAATCCATAATTACAAAAGATATTTCTTTTTCTATGATCTCTATATTCCTCATAGGGACCTTTTCTGAAGTAATTAGGATCAGAATTCGCTTCCGATTGAAACCAATCCATAAACTTACTTATTTTAGTATCAACGATCCCTTTCATATCCTGAATAGATATATTGTATTTGAAGTATTCATAATAACTACTACTATTATAATCATTTCCAGCAATTCCACGGTAGTATTGGCGAACGATAATTTGTCGTAATCTTTCCATTGTTTATATACGATCCTGATTGGACTAGTGGAGGAAAAATTTCAAAATTTTATCATGAAAAAGATTTAATGCTTGCAATTAGGGGGAGTTCCCTAGATAAAAAATATTTAAGCTTAATAAGGTTAAATATTTTGGGAGTGTGGATCTCGTAAGCTTATTATCGTTAGATAGTGAGAGAGTAATAATACGATGGCTCTCTTAACCTTATTATCGTTAGATATTTTAGGGATTTTGCGATGAGAAGGTGAGAGAGTGGGCGTGTCCTGGCTCTCTCACTTTATATCTACTCCTACAAGCTATCGGCTAATCGATACTCCGGGTATGGAATAGCAAATGAATATGATAGGAGGTTATCCTTTTCTTATACAAACTGATAATCTAATATCTTTATGCGTTACCACATAAGCCAAAAAAGGGTGGAATGGAGAATTTGCAGGAAGTGCAGACATAAACGACAGAATGGACCCCAGGTAACAGGTAGGTGGACCCGTGTCAAGGAAGAGATCACTTTTCACCTTCAAGTCTCGCCAAAAGTTACACCATTTCAAAGAATACTTCCTTATGTCGGATTTACAGTGTAGCTGACGTCTGCAAATGTTTTGAATTTGGACTTGACCAATATT
This sequence comes from Hippopus hippopus, assembly GCA_946811185.2. Lineage (NCBI taxonomy): Eukaryota > Metazoa > Mollusca > Bivalvia > Cardiida > Cardiidae > Hippopus > Hippopus hippopus. The sequence continues at coordinate 6,080,176 of OX328102.1, read as the reverse complement.
TTGTCGTTTCGTTGACAGTTAACGCTGTTTCCGTTAGTTCAGTTAAGTCAAACGGACAGTGCACCTTTAGCATACGTTCCTATCGTTCACTCCATGCCGATGGCTGAATTTCGACAAAAAAAAAAATCCACGCAAAAGTTCAGCAATGAGAGACAAATGAATCATGTCGCACTGAATTTCATTAACGGTATAAATGAATTTTGCTAACATGTGACGGAATCCGTGGATAATTGCACTGGTCAACGCAAAATACCTGAAGCACAAATATAAACCACCTGCCTCATCAAATGTCTTGTTGCAGTTTTTTACCAAACAATTCCGAGTTGTTACGACCCTAAGAATAAGACCTTAGAAAGCATTGTGGGGAAAATGATAACCAACATCTTTCCATGTTTTTTTTTTCCCCTTTCACAAAAATATAATGATAAGCGTTTACATCGGCATCCAGCGGAATGCGTAGCTCAGTGGTAGAGCACTCGACCTTTCATCAAAAGGTCCCGAGCTCGAGCACTGTACAGGTCGTATCATTCACATCTTGCTTGTGACATCTTTTGAACCAGTTTTTTCTTTTGTTGTCTCAAAGTGCCTTCAATTTGGACAGGCTGATTTTTTTTTTTTTTTTTTTGTCGACTGGTAAAGGATTTAGTACAGCAAACTCCTCGTTAGCTTCTCACAAAGACAAAAATAGGAATTATATATCAAAGGCATACAAATAGGTGAAACAAAGGGAAACGCTTGAAAATGTGAATTGTCACGTTATTATAAATGAAATACTGTTTAGAAACGGCGAGAAAGAAATCAAGCATACAAACACATCCAATTGTTTGAGTTTGGGGAAAAAATTAGCAGCGTCATGGAAGGAGATGAGCCGAATCATTGACTGTAACAGGCCTTGGAGCCAAGAGTTGCAAGTCCAAATCTTTACTCGGCAAATAATGGATTGGAAATCCATTTTAATGAATTCATGCATCTCCTACATTGAAACATTGTATTGACTTTGTTAATCCTTACCTTACAATTTCCGCGTCATGACCAACGCGAGAAAGAATGCTTTAAAAATATATATATATATGAGCCATGCTCTGCGAAAAACGGGCTTCATGCATATGCGAAAAGCATCGACCCAGGTCAGACTGCGCAGTCCGCGCAGGCTGTCCTGGGCCGAAACTTTTCGCTATTGGTCAGTTTTCTGTATGTCCAAGGACCAGTTTACCTCATGTTTAAGTCGGTTGCTAAAAAATGTGGCTGTTATGGATCCATAAGTATGTGATGGCTTACTTGGTATGATGGATTACGGAGATGTATTAAGCCCCCTTTGGCCAGAGCATGGTCCATATAAAACTTTGTTGGAGAAGGGAGAAATGCTGATAACCAGCATCTTCTCCTTTTCCACAATGTTTTCTACCATTTGAAAGATAAATCTATTTGTGCCATCTAGTTTATCATCTGCTAATGGACAAGTTTAAAAAGAAAATTGTCTGGAAAAGCAGCCAGCAGTGAAAATGAAATGACGTGCCTTGTGATTTGTAAAGCAACATCAGAAACATTTGCAAAGGTACACTGTTTGTACTGATATACATGACTTAAATTATAATTAAATGGACTCAAAGACCACAAATCCATACAAAAAACATTTAAAGGACCAGTCGTCATATAGAAACTTTTTATTTTTACTTAAGGTACGATTATTCAGGGGCCGAACAGCTTCACGAAAAAATTTCTTGATTTCGAGCACAAAAAACACGCCACGAGAAAAGGGGATCGAAAGTTTAACTGATTATTTCCACTACTTCATATCATTTTCTGAGCATCAAAAGCTTGCTGTGTAATCCAGAGCATTTCCAATTAACTTTTGGCAGCATGAATATACAAGAATTACATCTTATGTGCTTGCAAATTGATGTTTTTCTACATGGTCCCTGTTCTCGTGCTGCGAAAGTTTTCCTTCAAAATGGCCGGATATCGGCTAAAACTTTCGCAGCACCATAAAAGGGGTATTCTCCTTGTTACGCATCTGTGTAAATTTTTGTCGGGTACCTATTGTCATGCCGCAATTGGATTTGCACGAGCTACACGGGCGCTTTTGGACAAATTTATCGCATCACAACAAAAGGAGGATCTAAATTGAAATGCTTTTTTTCTCCTATTTAGGCACTTTCTTAGAGCTTCAAAAAGCTTGCCACGACATCTGGAACGATTCTCGGCAATGCCTAGCAACAAAATACATGCTGAAATTGTACGTTTTTTCTGCAAGAAAAAATCAAATTTCCCACTCGTTTCTCGTTTCGGTTCTGCAAAAGTTTTCTACACTTATATAATATAACAGTGGAGGCATCAGAAAAAAAAAAAACATGGTTGCTTTAAAGGAGAAAGTCTCAAGCAAAGTGAACAAAGTCTCAGCTAAGTGGACAGTGTAGATCAAAGATCAGACTGCACATTCTGTGCAGTCTGATCTTGATCTACACTGGTCACAAAAACAACTTTAGTTGTGAGTGGAGCTTTAAGAGTTAATCTTTACTACACCAAAAAATTTCAGACTCACCCATTTTTCAAAGCAATTGTAGAGAATAAGTTAAATTCATTTAAACTACAGAATTTGTCTTTGAAAGAGCAGAAAAAAACTGTTATAAAAGGAGATAATGCTGTCTACCAACATTTTTCCCTTTTTTTCCAACACTCTTTTCAAAATATATCCTCCTTCAGGTTCTGAAAACTCAGAATTCTGTGGTAAGGAGTCAACTTTTTCTGAATAAGGTGTTTGTTTGCTGGCTGTCAGAAGATTGTTTCAATGGCATTTCATTTGTTGAAGTTTGTGACACAAATATACCAATGTGCAAAGGGGGTTTAATGCATCCACAGAAAGTAAAAAATGTTGACCCAGGCCAGCCTTCTAAGTCCATGATGCCTGACTGGTCTAAAATTTTTGCTATTGGCCAATTTTCTGCAAGTCAAAGGACCATTCTTCCTCTGTCATTTGTTTGACAAAATAAAATAGATTTTATTGATCCGTAATTATGTGATGATTTGCTTGGTTTAACTCTTTACCACACAATCCCGACTTTTAACGACCCTGAGAAAGAAGCTTATAGAAAACATTGTGGGAAAAGGAGAAAATGCTGGTAACCAGCATTTTCTCCTTTTCCCACAATATCTTCTACCCTATCAAAGTCAGAAATCATCATATTAACAAGATTTAATTTGTTGAGCTACATACAATTGGTTCAGATACAACATAATGGATGCTTATTTGGAAATAGACATGAGAACTGTATAAGGAGGCCACTGCTACATTCAAGTCACTTTTTCAGTGAAATTTTTACATTGAAAAGGGGAATAAATGTGTCAAAAGTATTTTTTAAGAGTTATCTGCCCTTCTAGTATTGGTTTTTCATTTGATAGTTAACCCTCTACCAGATGATAAAATTTTAGATGCATCCATGTTGAAAGCATTTGAAGACGACACATCAAAATGTGGCTCAAGTGAGAGGAATTATCTGTGAAAGGATATAAAACAAGAGGACCATGATGGCCCTGTATCGCACCACTGGCTAATATGTAAAATCCCTACATGCCAAACATTACAGTACTTGGCCAATTGGTTTTGAACATAAGACATCTGAGGCAGGACTAAAATTGGTAGCCCTAGTTCTTATGGTTAGTAACAAGAAGATTTCTAAAGATTTCACTATATAAGCCCATGTAAAACTTCTGACCCCTGGGGTGGGATCGAATTCGACCCTAGGGCTATAATTTGGGCACTCTTGGTAGAGGCCCACTAGATAAAGCCACATGCAAAATTTGGTAGCCCTAGGCTTTATGACTAAGTACAGGGAGATTTCTAAAGTTTTCTCTATATACATGTAAGCCCATATAAAACTTGTGAATCCCAGGGCAGGGCCAATTTTGACCCCTGGGCTATAATTTGAAGACACTTGATAGAGGTCCACTAGATAAAGCTACATGCCAAATTTGGTAGCCCTAGGCCTTATGGCTAGGTACAGGGAGATTTCTATAGTTTTCTCTATGTAAGCCCATGTAAAACTTGTGACCCAGAGGGTGGGGTCAAATTTGACCCCAAGGCTATAAGTTGGGCACTCTTGGTAGAGGCCCACCAGATAAAGCCACATGCAAAATTTGGTAATCCTAGGCCTTATGGCTAGGTACAGGAAGATTTCTAAAGTTTTCTCTATGTAAGCCCATGTAAAACTTGTGACCCCCAGGGCGGAGTCAAATTTGACCCCAGGGCTATAATTTGAAGAAACTTGATAGAGGTCCACTAGATAAAGCTACATGCCAAATTTGGTAGCCCTAGGCCTTATGGTTTCAGACAACAAGATTTTCAAAGATTTCCAATACTTTTAAGTTTTGTTGTCATGGCAACCAGAGTTTTCGAAGGAATCAAATTCTTTCAAGAATTTCTGAAGAGGACCATGGCAGGATCATTTCTGTGAAGTTTCATCAAAATTGGATGGGTAGTTTCAGGGAAGATGTTTAGAATAAAAGTTAATGCACGCACAGACGCACAGACGCACACACGCATGGACCCACAACGGACACCAGGCCATGACATAAGCCCGCTGGCCTTTGGCCAGTGGAGCTAAAAATTGTGGGAAAAGGAGAAAATGCTGGTTACCAGCATTTTCTCCTTTTCCCACAATTTTTTCAAAAGCCCTCTTCCACAGGAACATATAAACTCAGGATTATTTGGTAAACAGTCAATAAGTAGCCTGAGCTTAAAGCAAATACCTTTGGTAATAAGGGAATGTCTTTCCTAATAAAAGAAATAACAAGAAATGTCTTTAAAAAAGATAGACGGCGTAAGAGATACTAGAATATGAATATTGAAACTCTTGTGGCTCTATATGAAGTACAATAATGAAAAGTAACCTCACGAGTAATTGCATCTTTTTCCTCACTATTTTTCATTTTGTTGAAAAGTAGTTTTGGGTTATCTGGTAAGGCCAATGAAAATATTAAATTTCCAAATAGCACAAGAAAAGAATCATTCTTTACTACATAAGTTTGCTAAGGTATGAATCAAGGCCCCGGATTATCGATTAGAGGTAGCAATCCTTGTTAATAGTGGATTCATAAATGTGCAAGCAAATATGCCAGCAGGAGCCCGCTGAATAAACATGTGCATGTTTTTTACCAATAGCAAATTACCATCTATTCATTCTTTATCAGTACCAAGAAGTAGGTCAAAAGCCAGCGCATTCAGCTGCACCGAAAAAAGAGTGCCAAACTTTTAGTACAACAACATGAATGACAATGCTAAGACAGTATCTTGACATTTTCTTCGAAAACAGCAGAGCTAAAAAAATAACGTAACAACAATTTTGTGAATGTAAATTCTAATTTTTCTCCAGGATTCACAAACAAGTCAACATTGTACTTGTTCAATATATCTCGAGGATAAAAACAATAGAATAAAACCTTAACATGATAAAATTTGTCAAAAAAAGTAAATATAACATTATATAGGACAATAAAAGGACCATAGAACCCCCAAAATGTGACAGTTAAATGAGTTGGCTTTTACACAGTTTCATTTCCTTTCTTTCAAACTATTGTTGGCAAACATTGTGACAAAAGAACAGAACTGATTTTTTTGCACTAACCCTTAACTCTTTATAAAAAGACAAAATTTTAGACTGGTCCAAATTAAAAGCATAAGCAGATGACAAATTAAACGTTGCACGAATAATGAAAACTGTCTTTGAAAGGATAGAAAACATTGTGAGAAAAGGAGAAAATGCTGGCTACCAGCATTTTTTCCTTATCCCACAATGTTTTCAAAAGTCATTTTCCTTGGAGTCCTGAAAAACTCCGGAAGTGTGGTACAGGGTTAAAGCCCATTTCACAACTACAGTTGCCACTGTACCCTGTAAAGATCAAGATGAGACTGCACAAAATGTGGAGTCTGATCTTTGATCCACACTGTCCATCTACCTATGGCATTCTTGTCAAGAGCAAGCTTGAAACTAATTTGAGATTTGAATCTTATTTTGAGTCTGAGTATGTCTTTCACATTTATTTGGCACTCTGCATTTGGGTTAAGAGTCACTTTAACTTGCTCTCACAATATGTCGAACATTATACTAGTTTCCAACAAACACCACTTTTTACACTTTTAACCCTATACCACACAATCCCGACTTTTTAACGACCCTGAGGAAGAGGCCTTTGAAAACATTGTGGGAAAAGGAGAAAATGCTGGTAACCAGCATTTTCTCCTTTTCCCACAACGTTTACTACCCTATCAAAGACAAATTCTATCATTTGAGTCACATTTAAATTATTGTGTGCAAAGGTGATTTCAATTTGGACAAGTCTACATTTTTGTCATGTGGTAAGGAGTTAAACAACTTTCCAAAAACATTGATGAAAACAAGGCAGCCACCTGTTAATTTTTGTTTCCTCTTCTTCAATTTTTGGCAAGGAAACCATTTACCATTTGTTTCCTTTAACTCTTACCCAAACGACAGAATTTAAGCCTTATCCAAGTTGAAAGAATTGGCAGACGACAAATTAAAAGTGACTAAAATGATGGGACTTGTCTGTGATAGGGCAGAAATCATTGTGGGACTTTTCCCAGGGTGTTTTCAATAGCTTTTTACTCCAGGGTCGTTAAAATTTGGGATTTTGTGGTAAGAAGTTAAATGTTTTTCCTTTGAGACTCTTGAACTCCGTACACAAAGACAGAAAGAAACATGCTTGTCATAGGCAATGCTGTCCCTTTTCCCACAATGTTTTCAAAAGCTGATGGTGATTTTGTAGGATTATGATGTGGGCTACAAGACTTGCAAATTTTCTTGCATCCTATCTCTTTTTCTACACCCCCTTTGTACTGTGTAAAAGCCACAACTGTCAGAAATCCACAATAAAGGAATCATACACTTATACTAAGATTTGTATATCAGAAATGTGGACAGGGAATCGACATTTTGAAAATGTAAGTACATCTCGTAATATAAATCGAATCACACAATAGACAAAGGAAAGGAAATAATTAACAAAGGTTTTATCATAAATCTAAGGTGCTAAGCACAATTTTAGTAGGTTTAGCAGACAGTTTATAGATTCAAGATCAGGCTTCACTAAAATGCAGTCTGATCTTGGATTTATCAGGGATTGTATATACATATATAGGATCCCTGGATTTATGTATCTGTGAGATATTCTTACAAAAAGATCTTTAGAATTGTGATATCTGTGTTTTTGTTTCAGACTTAACTCTATACCAGACAAAAAAAAATAGGTTCAATCAAATTGAAAGCATTTGCAGAAGACAAAGGTTGCTCAAAAGATGAGATTTGTCTTCAACAAGGTAGAAAACATTGAGAAAGAAGGAGAAAATGCTGGTAACCAGCATTTTCTCCTTTCCACAACGTTTTCAAAAGCCATCTTTGTTAGGGTCGTTTAAACTCAGAATTGTGTGGTAAAGATAAAGAAAAATTGCTATTTTAAACCTTTGAGCTTTTTCCATATAATATGGCTGAAGATCAAACTACCTCCTGTGCAGTGTAGATCAAGATCTGACTGCATAAGACCTACAGTCTGACTTTGAATCTACAAAGTCTGTTATTAAGTGATAAATTCTGGCCACAACAACTTTTCTTCCAGGTCCTTTATACACCATATTGGTTGGTAAATGGTTAAACTTCACCGTAAAGACTATTTTTGTCAAAATATCTCATAAAATATGAAGAGGTGCAGACTGATCTTGACCTACACCGTCTGCAAAAAAGGCAACTTAAGTTGTGCTTATTATTCCCTAGTAAGAATGTAGAATTCTGATCAAACACAGAAAATACACAAGAACTTACAAGCAAGAGGCATACGCACTAAACTAGTTTGAAGGAATTTATACACATAGGTGAGCTTTCATTGGATTTAACTAGTACAATATGTCATTTCATACATCCTTCATATAAAGTAAAAATTCTGATTTATTTCATTCTTTTCAGTAGTTTATCAAGAAATAATGGTGGAATATGGTTTGGTATTTCATGGTATTTGATGACCAGCGAAAAATACCGATTTCATATTTTCTAACTCTTCAATTGACGGTAGAAACAGTAGTTCCCGCGCACTAGTTATCTAGGTAAACAGCGTGTGCAATTCAACCACGATGAAATTTACGTGCATTTACCCTGCATTTCTTGTGATTACATAATATTGTAATGAATTGTTTTGTGGGGTGGTACACCACAGGGAATTACCTAAAACAACCATACTGGATTTTGACGAAATGCCAGGACAAAAAAGGGGTTAGAAGCATAAAATAAATAGAATATTTGGGGTTTTTTTTGGGAAAAATGGAAATTTATCTCATCTCGTGAACATCATCAGTAATATTTTCACACGTGGCTGCACAACATGTGAAAAATATTATGGATGATGTTCACTTGATGAAATAAATTTTGATCTTTTAGAAAAAAAAAAATATCCTCAAATTATTTCTCAGAATGAGTTTACATGCATACAATTATTAATATTTACCTCTTCAAAAAATGACAAAAGTTTGGACCTGTCCTAATAGACAAACTTGCAGACTACAAATTAAATGCAGCTATTGTAATAGTATTTGCTTTCTGAAGGATAGAAAACATTGTGGGAAAAGGTGAAAATGCTGGTTACCAGCATTTTCTCTTTTTCCCGCAATGTTTTCAAATGCATTCTTCTTCAGAACAGTTAAAACATGGAACTGTTTGGTAACAGGTTAACTCTTTACCAGACTACAAAATTAGTTCAGCCATGCTCTGTGAAAAAGGGGCTTAATGCATCTGCAAAAAGTATTGACCCATGCAGGTCGACAAGGGTCGAAACCTTTTGCCATTGGTCAATTATCTGCATGGAAGAGGATCATTCTACCTCCAGATCCAGTCGTTTGTTAAAGCAAATAGATTTTATGGATCTACTATTATGTGATGACTTGATAGGTGTAATGCATAATGGTGATGCATTAAGCCCCCTTTTGCGAGACCATGACTCTGTTAAATGATGGAATTTGTCCATGGAAAATCAGAAAACATTGTGGGAGAAGATGAAAATGCTTACATAATATTATATTTAATTTAATCCTCTACAAAATTAATCCATGTTTAAACCACCGAGGAGAAAGCTTTTGGGAAACATTTTGGAAAAAGGAGAAAGGGCCGTTAGCCAACATTTTCTCATTTTCATGTAATGCTTTCCCTTTCAAATACAAATTCAGTCATTTGAGCCAAGTTTACTTTGTAATCTGCAAGGTCTTTCATTTGTTCATATTTTCATCAGTAAAACTACATTGGTAATGATAGCAAATGAAAAAGTATTTGTTGGTCATGTAATGAGAAAAATCTTATATGTTCACTAATTTTATGCATTTATGAAAGTCTTATTGAAGGATCATAGGTAAAAGGTGACATCTCAAAATGAATAAAAGAGGCAGATATCATCTTTTACCTCTTAACTCTTCAAAAGATTATTAAGGTTGTCTTACATCCAATCGTTAGGGAATTTCACGTTCACTTTCACAATATATCCACAATTTATTATGGCCAGTCATAAGGTAAGTTAACAATCACTTTCACAATAGAAAGAGTCAAATAAACGAAGAACAATTCTACATTCTAACACAGAAAAAAGTTTTATCACACTAAAAAAGGGATAAGTAAAACATGAATTTTGGGTTAACTCTTTCCGTACCGTTGACGACCCGAGAAGTTTTTGTGGACAGTGTAGATCAAGATCAGACTGCACAGAACATGCAGTCTGATCTCTGATCTACACTGTCTACTACTACATTCTTGGTTATGACCAAACTATCTTTTCATCTCGCAGCAGAACTGTAGCCACTGAAAAAGTGTAATCTATCGAACTGGTAGTGAAAGAGTTACGGATGTACTTGTGACGTGAAACTCTATTATTTCTATAAACAAGATGAATAAGATAAAAAGGGGGAGTGAAAGATGATTTAAGTGAAAGGGAAAGGGAAAAAAATACGAAAAAAAAGGACACATTTTCACTTTTCATCTCTTACATCTTTTTGCTCTCAAACATGGCAAATTTTGACTTTTTTTAATCACTTTCAGCATAATGAATTTATCAACCTCTTACCAAACAATGAAATTTTAGAAATGCCAAAATTGATGGTAAATTAGATGCTTATATATGATGAAAGTTGTTATTAAAAAGGTAAAGAAAAAACATAGTTTGAAAAGGAGAAAAATGCTACTTACCAGTATTTTCTCCTTTTCCAACAATGTTTCTATACTTTCTGAGAATTATCTCATCCTTTGAGTAACATTTAGTTTGTTGTCTGCAAATGCTTTCCATATGGACTAGTGTAAAATTTTGTTGTTTGGTAAAAAGTTTGCATTTGAAGAATCGACTTAATAAACTTGCATGCAAGACATCATACCTCTTCCACTTAAACTTTTCCAAAAACTTTCATTCAAAAGAAATATGAAAAAATACTTTCATGTTCATAATTTGATTTTTAGAAAAAATCCTGTTACCCCATGTCCAACATGAACAACTTTTCAACGTGCTATGTCCCTCGCATTCAGTTATGCAATTCTTTACCAGACGAAAAAATTTCAGACTTCTCCGTATTGATAGTATTTGCAGATGACAAATACGGCTTAAAACTTTGGCAAACAACAAATTTTAGTCTCTTCCACCTTTAAAACATCTGCAGATATCCATTTACAAATTGGTGCAAATGAGTTGAAGTTTCTTATAGGGTAGAAAACATTGTGGGAAAAGGAGAAAATGCTGGTTACCAGCATTTTCTCCTTTTACCTCAATGTTTTCTGAAGCTTTCTCCCTAAGGGCAGTTAAATACTGGGATCGTTTGGTAACAGGTCATCTCTTTCATTGCCAACAACATAATATATTGTTTAAGTCCTTAAAGCAGATATCTGCTGCATTTCAGTATGATTTTGTCCTGTAGTTTTGTATCTGGCAGCGGGCACAGTGTAGATCCAAGATCAGACTGTATGTTCTGCACAGTCTGATCTTGTTCTATACCGTCTACATGTATGTTTGCAACTGTCAATGAAAACGCTAATCAAGGAATTTGTCTTTGAAAGGTAGAAAAAATTTATAGTGGAAAGGCAGAAAATGCTGGATACCAGCATTTCTCCTTTTCCCACAATGTTTTAGTCTTCTTCCTTAGGTCATAAAACATGTTGTAACAGTTCTGTTAAAGAATTTACCGCAAATCACATACACAGACATAGATTCCAGGTAAAAAAAAAATGTAAACAATGAGCACAAGAAACGGTCAATTTTGATAACTATCACGGGACATAATTATATACATATAAATAAATGTAATTATCATTCTCTTTTACATGTATTTGTAATGGCCATTCTTCCCTTCTTTTTGCTTTTTTAAAAGCAAACAGAAATGATAATCTTTGAAAAAAAAAATTGATGTCGAAAAAAAAAAGAAGAAAACTTCAACACAGTTCAAGGTAAAGTGAATAGAGACGAAAAATCTACAAACTGTTGCCCAGTACTGGTTTAAACATTTACCAAACAATCTCTAGTTTAACAACCTGCAAATAAGGAGGCTTTTGAAAAGATTGTAGGAAAAGGAGACATTGTTGATAACCAGCTTTTTCTCTTTTTCTGACAATAATTTCATAATTCAGGCAAAAGTTAAATTGTCGTCGGCATATTCGTTCAAATTGAACCATTCTACAATTTTGTTGTTTGGTACAGACAAAATTCTGGGCCTGTCCAAAGTGAAAGCCTTTGCAGGCGACAAATTAGAAATGCTTCCAACAATGACATTTGTCTTTAAAAATGCAGTTTACCAACATTTTCACCTTTCCATGCAATGATTTTAAAAGCCTTCATCCAAAGTTTCGTTAAATCTTGGGATCGAGTGTAAAAGAGTTAAGCACAGGACAGAAATTTCATTATTTACCACACAATCCCGACTTTTAACGATCCTGAGTACTAAGGCTCTTGAAAACATGGTGGGAAAAGAAGAAAATGCTGGTAACCAGCATTTTCTTCTTTTCCCACAATGTTTTATATCCTTTCATATACAAACCCTATCATCTGAAGCACAATCAATTTGTCGTCTGCAAGTGCTTTGAATTTGGACCAGTCTAAAATTTTGTCGTTTGGTAAAAAGTTGAATTCATTACCCACTGAAACATGTTTTGCAGCAAATGACTCTGAGAAAATTTAATCCTTTACCATGCAACCGTACATTAACTCTTATCCCGCTAAATAACTAAAACAAAATGTTCTATTTGATAGTAAAAACCCAAATATTGCTATTTCAAAGTTATGTTTTTGGGAATAATATCTCCTTATCGGGCAGTGTAGATCAAAGATCAGACTGCATGTTCTGTGCAGTCTGATCTTGATCTACACTGTCCATAAAAGGTCAGTAAGTGGAGCTTAGCAGCGTTGGGGTTAAAACAAACTTGAAGAAGATGGCTTTTGAAAGCATTGTAAGAAAAGGAGAAAATGCTTGTAATCATCATTTTCTCAGATTCCCACAATGATTTCTATCCTTTTTATGGTGGCATATTTCTGCCGCGAGATACAAGATAGCTATCATGATAATTTTAGAAAACTATCGTGATAAAACAAAGTTTCCTGGAAATATTATCTAGATAATAAAAATTTTCACGATAAAAATATCGCGATAATTCTACCTGTTATCATGATGTTTTTTACTTTAGTGCCCACAACTGACATTCACGGTATCTATAATTAGATATGGTTTCGGAACATCTTCGTCTACAACCTTATGAATTCTCCTTTTCCCTGAATGGTTTAAAGTGTTCGTAGGAGGCATTTCGAGTCGTCTTTGTGATTTACAGGTTTCTGTTCATTTCGAGTCTTGTCAAAATTTACCAATTAAGCTACAATTATTCATTATTCGAACTTTTACTTACTGCAATCTTGTGAAGTCAAAAACTACCGAGTTCATCCAAATGATAAATTTTCTATTTATAGATATCGAGAAACAGATAGAACTATCATGATAATTTTATCTTGCATGTCAGCTTCGTGCACGACTGAGAAATTTTGCATTAAAATATTAAGCTTATCGTGATATTTTTTTCAGGAAACTTCTCAGTATTTTGATAAAATTTCCAGGAAACTTTAATTTATCGCGATAGTTTTGTAAAATTATCATGATAGCTATCTCGTATCTCGCGGCAGAAATATGCCACTTTACCTTTTAGAGCCAAATCTAATCATTAGAACCATTTTAGTTTGTCGTCTGGTAATGCTTTCAGTTTGGTCTGGTAAAAAATTTAGTTGTTTGGTGAAGGATTTAATGATAGAATTTGTCATAAGAAGGGCTAAAAACATTGTGGGAAAAGGAGAGAATGATGGTTACAAGCATTCTTTCCTTTTCCCACAATCTTTTCAAAAGTATTCTTCCACAGTGTTGTTAACACTAGGGAATGTTTGGTGATGGGTTAATTCTTTACCAAGCAACAAAACTTTATACTATAGACACAACCAAATTGAAATTATTTGCAGAAAACAAATTCTGTGTATCTCAAAAGAAGATATCTGTCTTTAGAGAAACGTTGTGAGAAAAGGAGAATACACTGGTAACTAGCATTTACTCCCACTATAATTACAAAAGCCTTCTACTGCAGGGTTGTTAGAATGGAATTATTTGGTAGCTGGATAAAGCAGAGGACACAATTTACCTCCCTAACTCTTTACCAACCAACAAAATTTTAGACATGTCCAAAATCAAAGCATGTGCAAATGATGCCCAAAGGATGAGAATTGATCTTTGAAAGTGTAGAAAACATTGTGGGAAAAGGAGAAAATGCTGGTTACCAGCATTTTCTCCTTTTCCCACATTGTTTTCAAAAGACTTCTAATTCCGGGTGATTAAAAGTTGGGATTGTGAGGTAAAGGGTTAAATAAATTTGCAGTAGACAACTTTGAAAATGATACGAAGTTGGATAAAGGAATATACGTGAAACATTCTGGCAAGAGGAGAAGTTGCTGTTCAAACAAAGAACTTTAAAAAAAAATCACAATAATTAGGACTTTTGCTTTTGGCTTGAAAATTTCATCTATCTATCAGTTAAACTCTTTAGTACACAACAAATTTCAGACCTAGACGTCTAATCTGAAAACATTTGCTGACAACAAATTAAATGCTACTCAAGACATTGAGATTCTTTTTTTTTTTCCAAATGATAGAAGATATTGTGGGAAAAGAAGAAAATGGTGGTAACCAGCATTTTCTCCTTTACCCACAATGTTTTCAAAAGTCTTCCACCCTACAGAATTTAAAACACATAATTGTTTGATAAAATGGATTAGGAATAGAAAACATTACTGGTTACCAGCATTTTCTCCTTTTCCCACAATGTTTTCTACCTTACTGACGTTAATACACAGAATTGTTTGGTAAAGATGGTTTAAAGTCAATTTCATCTAACAACCATAATTATATGGATACCATGTATACAACAGTATGAACGTCAAAAGATCTATGTGAGCAAACAGAAATGTCAATATGCCTGAATGGCATATTTTTTGAAGTATGACAAAAAATGAGCTATTGATTGAGAAAAAAATGAAAGAAAGGGGGCAAAAAAGTATTATTCTACTAAAGTTCCCTTCAAAAGAAAAAAAAAAATGCTATATCTGAGGAACAAGAGCCAATTTTATTTCAGCGCTTTGAACAGGTCCGTAATAAAACACATTTATACTCGTATTGAACTAGGACAGTTAGAAGCCTGTATTACAATGTCGATATGCGAACAACATTTGGATTTGGGTTGTGAGCCTGTGTTGGGGAGACCGCCCCCGTGCTGGTACTTTGTGTCCTTGTAGACTCAGTCTCCGGCGTGGTGCTCGGAGTTGACACATTTACCATGGCTTGGGTGACCGTGAGCGTATTGTTCGATTTATTATTCACGTTTTCAACAGCATTTAAACTGGAACGTGATGACCTATGTAGCGTAGGCAATCTTATCTGTATGTCGTTTAATTCATCCTGCCCACTAGTATGGCGATTTCTTGATCTCTGAAATAAAAGCAAAAACAGATTTGTCATGGTGTTACCTATCTCTTTTGCAACAGAATTCTTTTTTTATAGTGACAGTTCACTGATTATGTTTTACAATCTGTTACTGTCATTAACAAACAGGCATTTAATATGGAAATAAAATATCAACTCTTTACCAGATGACAACATTTTAGACTTGCTAAAATTGGAACCATTTGCAAACAGCAAATTAAATGTGGTTCAAAGCAAAACATATATTTTTGATAGAGCTGAAAACATAGCGGTAAAAGGAAAAAATGCTGGTTACCAGTATTTTCTCTTTTACCCACAGTATTTTCAGAAGCCTTAATTCCTAGGGTTGTTAAAACTCGGTACTATTTGATAAAGCCTTAATCCTGAACCAAACCATTCCCTGTTTTAACAACCCTGGGGACAAAAGTTTTTGAAAACATTAATGAAAAAGGATAAAACACTGGTAGATATCTATGTCTCCTTTCTAAAGTTAATGTTGGCAATATTAATTCCAGTTCAACCTGTTACCAAACAATAAAATTTTAGAATTATTCAAATTGAAAGCATTTGCAGACGACAAATTAATGTGGCCAAAACGATAGAAATTGTATTTGAAAGGGTAGAAAATATTGTGGGAACTGAAGAAAATACTGGTTACTACTAGGAAATGAGCCTATGTAAAATTATCGACTTCTGGGGTAACAATTTGAACAATCTTGGTAGCTGTCCATTAGATAAATATACATGCAAATTTAGTGGCCCTAGATCTTATCGTTAGGAATGGGAAGTTAAGCATTGTCACTATGTAGGCCCATGTAAAACTAGTGATTGCCATGGCTTAGCCAAATTTGACCCCAGAGAGCTATTATTTGGTCTACTTTGGTAAAGGCCCACTAGATAAAACTAAATGAAATGGGTAGCTTAAGGCCTTATGGTTTAGAACCAGTATATTTTTTAAAGTTTTCTATATATATGCCTATGTAAAATGTGTGACCCCCAGGGCGGGGCCAATTTTGACCCCAGGGCTACAAATTCAAGATTCTTGCTAGTAATCCATTTGATGAAGCTACATGCCAAATTTGGTAGACCTAAGTCTTATGTTTTAGAACCAGAAGATTTTTTAAAGTTTTCAGTATAGAAGCTTATGTATAACTTGTGACCCCTGGGTGAGAACCAATTTTGACCCCACAGTTATAATTTCAAGAATCTTGGTAAAGGTCCATTAGATGAAGCTACATGCCAAATGTGGTAGCTCTACGCATTATAGTTTCGGACAAGAAGACTTTCAAAGATTTTCAAAATTGTTCAGTTTTGTTGCTATGGCAACCAGAGTTTTTAAAGGAATCAAATTCTTTTAAGAAATTCTGACGAGGACTATGGCAGGACGCACACACAGACGCATAACAGACACAGGGCCATGACATAAGCTCACTGGACTTTGGCCATTGGAGTTAAAAAATCGGAGGGGCGAGGGTGTTGCAACTGGGCTTGAACCCACTAAGATACCATAATAAAAAGGCATGGGGAATTGAACAAATAGTGAAATAATCAAAGTCCATTTTCTAAAAACTGATTTTTGGGAACTGAGCTATATTTGATAGGGTTTTTGTATTCACTGTATTGCACAATCCCTGCAAGTTTCAAAAAAATGTGACCAATAATGTGGAATATGTTGAATAAACAAGAATAGTCATCAAATGGCTGCTTTCCTAAACTGATTGTTGTTTTCTTCATTTTCAATAAGGTTCAATCCCTTGATAACACAAATAGTCTTTGCAAGTTTCAAAAGAAATGAATAAACAATGCAACCTTTATCATGTAACCAAACAAGAGGGCCATGATGGTCCTGAAGTCGCTCACCTGAGCCTTTTGATCAAACATGACCCATTTCCAATCTCTTCAGAGATAATAAGACAAACACTCTAACAAACACTCATTAGTACTGGGCTTGCAAATATGGCCTCTAGAGTGCACACAAGCTTTTTCTAGAATTTGTCTCGGCGGCCTACTTGACATGTAGGAATTATCCAGACATACATTCCGACAAACTTTCATAAGTATTTGAGAGAAAATGTGGCCTGTAGGGTGTATAAAAGGTTTTTCCGAGATTTGACCTAGTGACCTTGTTTTTTATCCAACATGACCCATATTCATACTAGTCTAAGATATTATCAAGACAAACATTCAAAGTAAATTTCAAGATTATTGCACTGAAAATGTGGCCTCTAGAGCGTACACACCGTTTTTCAAGGATGAAACTTGGTGACCTAGTTTTATTCCACGTGACCCATTTTCAAACTCATGCAAGATATCATCAAGACAAACATTCTAACAAAAGTTTAAAGAATATTGGACTGTAATTATAGTACAAAAGGTTTTTCCGAGATTTGACCGTGTGACCTAGTTTTTTAATCCAACATGACCCATTTTCATACTAGTCTAAGAAATTATCAAGACTAACATTCTGACCGAATTTCAAGATTATTGAACTGAAAATGTGGCCTCTAGAGCTTACATAAGGTTTTTCTAAAATGTGACCTGGTGACCTAAGTTTTGACCTGACATGACCCATTTTCAAACTCATCCAAGCTGATATCATGACAAACATTCTGACCAACTTTAAACAGCATTGGACTGAAAATGTGGCTTCTGGAGCGTACACAAGGTTTTTAAAAGATTTGACCTAGTGACCTAGTTTTTGACCCCACATGGCCCACTTTTGAACTCATCTGAGATCTTATCAAGACAAACATTCTGACCAAATTTCAAGAGTATTGGACAGAAAATGTGGCTTCTGGAGCATACACAAGGTGTTTTTAAGATTTGACCTAGTGACCTAGTTTTTGACCCACATTGCCCGTTTTCAGATTTATCAGAGATATCATCATTTCATCAAGACAAACATTCTGACCAACTTTCAAGAGTTTTGGACTGAAAATGTGGCCTATAGAGCGTACACAAGGTTTTTCTAAGATTTGACCTGGTGACCTAGTTTTTGACCCAACATGGCCCATTTTCGAACTCCTTCGAGATATTATCAAGACAAACATTCTGACCAACTTTCAAGAGTATTGGACTGAAAATGTGGCCTCTAGAGCGTACACAAGGTTTTTCTAAGATTTGACCTGGTGACCTACTTTTTGACTCAACATGGCCCATTTTCAACCTCGTCCAAGATATTATGAAGACATATATTCTGACCAACTTTCAGGAGTATTGGACTGAAAATATGGCCTCTAGAGCGTACACAAGGTTTTTCTAAGATTTGACGTGGTGACCTAGTTTTTCACCCGACATGACCCATTTTCGAACTTGTCTGAGATATCATCAAAACAAACATTCTGACCAACTTTCAGGAGTACTGGACTGAAAATGTGGCCTCTAGATCGTACACAAGGTTTTTCTAAGATTTGACCTAGTGACCTAGTTTTTGACCCGACATGACCCATTTTCAAACTCGTTTGAGATATCATCAAGGCAAACATTCTGACTAAGTTTCATGAGTATCGGACTGAAAATATGGCCTCTAGAGCATACACAAGGTTTTTCTAAGATTTGACCTAGTGACCTAGTGTTTGACCCGACATGACCCATTTTAAACTCATCCGAGATATCATCAAGACAAACACTATGACCAAGTTTCACGAGTGTTGGACCAAAAATGTGGCCTCTAGAGCGTACACAAGGTAAAAGTGGACGACGTACGACGGACGCCGGACACAGCACCATCACAAAAGCTCACCTTGAGCACTTTGTGCTCAGGTGAGCTAAAAATGAAAATTTTCAACTTTGAAGGGCTACTTTTTCCATACTAATTGTCAGATTTTTTTTTTTTTTAATCAATAGGGTTCAAGCAATTGATGATATAAAGAAACTTTGCGAGTTTCACGAAAATCTGACCACAAATGCAGACTTTATTGCATAAACAAGAAAAAGACTAACAAACAGACAGATGGACAGACGACAGAAACCAAACCATGACATAAGTTCTGCTGGCTTTCAGCAATTAGAGCTACAGAAAACTGGTACCAAATGAAAATTAGAACTTACATTTCCTACTAAAAATCCTCGATGGCTAGAAAACTTCCGTGCACAACATCCCAACTCGCCTCTTCGAGACCCGAGTGATGGGTCGGGTGATGGAGGTGGTGTCTCTGATGGTTTTTCGTTTGGCGTAAACATATCCATCTCTACAAATTCTCGATCCTGGAACAAATATACATAATTAAGCCATGCTCTATGAAAAGGGGGCTTAATGAATCTATGAAAAGTTTTGACCCAGGTCAGCCTGATCAATTTTCTGTATGTCAGGGTCTAAAAAATCCACTCGTCCGCTCGTATTTACGAGTAAGAAATGGATGAGGACGAGTGAAATATCTGTCATGCATGTCCGGCAGGACGAGTGGTGAATAGAAGATAGTAAAACAAGTTTTTCAGGTGAATATTTAACTTACAGGAGACAAAACGGCCATTCCATTATTGAATAAGCGAATTAAGGGTATTCAGGAAATCAAATTTTGAAACAGAACATAAAACATGCTGGTCCCCGCTCCAAATAAAGACCGGTTTCAAGTCAGCCTAATGATATAACCCGGGACCTTTTATTGCACACAAAAATCTTATAATATGCTTCAGGTAGACCTAATTCAATATAAGCGTCTTTGCTAATTATTAAAATGAACGATATTAACATTAACGCAAATACTTTCCCGAAACCAGTTCAAAAAACTGTTGTTTTGGCTTTATTAATTTCTGTAACTTGACCGGATAACTGGTACCGGTTTTTAAAACCCGGTATTTAAGGTTCGTTGTAAAGTTTCCGTTTCGTCTGAAAAAAAAACGTCTAGAAAATAACTACTGTTTTGTGCAATCCACAAGAGCAGTTTCTCTTGCGTTGGCAAAATTCGATTACACCAGTATATTGGAAGGGTTTTTCTCGTCGGACGAGCAAGGATCAAAGCAGGGCAAGTGTTTTTTCAAAGTCACTTGTCCTACAGGACGAGTGCCTTTTCTGGAAATTTTTGGACCCTGTATGTCAAAGGACCAGTCTACCTTAAGGTTCAGTTGATTGTTAGACAAAATAGATTTTACGGATCCAAGATGATTGTGATCACTTGCTTGGTATCATGCATCACAGAGCTGTATTAAGCCCCTTTTTGCCACAGCCTGGATCAATTATATCACACAGATAAACATTAATACATAAGTGGGTTTAACCCTTTACCACACAGTCCCGAGTTTTAACAACCCTGGCGAAGAAGCCTTATGAAAACATTGTGGGAAAAGAAGAAAATGCTGGTAACCAGCATTTTCTCCTTTTACCACAATGTTTTCAATCCTTTCAGAGTCAGATTTTTATCAATTGGACCACATTTAATTTGTCTTCTGCAATAACTTTGACTTTGGACGAGTGTGAAATTTTGTTGTTTTGTAAAGAGTTATTGCATCTTCATAATGCATTATATCAAGTCAGTTGTTGCATAATATGGGTCTGTTTCATCTATACTTAAGGCAAAAGTTTAAACCCCTTTTCACAGAGCATAACTCTTGTTTTTTTACAAAAATAATTTCAAGGAATTTGTCACTGGAAACATTTCTATTGTGAATGAATGGTCAGTCTATGGAACCAAATAGTGATATAAGCATCACTTCATGTTTAACATTTAACACAGCTATGAATAACCTAATACATCTAAGTAAAATATTTTAACTCAAAACTGAATATTTAATCCAGGAAAAAAAAACAATACTGTCCATGTTGTAGTGAAGTATGCATATAATCAAGGGAGATAAATGTTTACAACTATCAGAAAACATGGGTTATTTACCTTTGAACATAACATACTTATTAACCCTTCACCACTCAATCAAGACTTTCAACAAACCTGAGGAAGACAGTTTTTGAAAACATTGTGGGCAAGAAAATGATGTAAGTAACCAGCATGCTTTCCACCCTTTTAAAGACAAATTTCTTGATCTGAGTGGCATTTAATATGATGTCAGCAAATGCTTTCAATTTGGACCAGTCTAAAATTTTGTCTTGTGGCAAAGAGTTAATCTTTTACCACACAAGCCTGAGTTTTAATGACCTTGAGGAAGAGGCCTTCCGAGTAGCATTGTAGGAAAATGAGAAAATGTTGGTAACCAACATTTTTCTCCTTTTCCCACAATGTTTTCTATCCTATCAAAGAAAAATTCCATCATTAGAGTCCCATTTACTTTGTTGTCTGCAAACACTTTCAGTATTGACAAGTCTGCATTTTTGTCTTATGGTAAAGATTTTTAAAAAAAAGCCAAGTTCACAGTAGTGTTGTTTTTAAACCAAAATAATTTTTAAAAAAATTGGAAAAGGTCCATTCTATCATAGCTATAGTGGCTTTTTCCAGACTATGTAGAACAAAATCAGACAGCATACAGCATGTCATCTGGTAATAGATCTACATTGTACAGTATTTTTCAATGAAATTCTCACCAGAACAGTACATGTATTGAAATTGTACCACATGTAATTGGGCCTTCTCTACCAACTGAAAATATCTATCACCAGTATGCTTTACCTCTATACTTGACAACAAAGTTTTAGACTCATTCAATTTTTAAGGGTTTGCAGACAATAAAGTAGATGTGGCAAAAATTCTGGGATTTGTCTTAGGGACATTGCGGGAAGAGGAGAAAATGCTAGTTACCAGCATTTTCTTTTTTTTTTCTCACAATGTTTTCAATAGCTGTCTTTTTCAGGGTCATTAAAACTCAGGTGGGTAAA
This sequence comes from Hippopus hippopus, assembly GCA_946811185.2. Lineage (NCBI taxonomy): Eukaryota > Metazoa > Mollusca > Bivalvia > Cardiida > Cardiidae > Hippopus > Hippopus hippopus. The sequence continues at coordinate 6,058,391 of OX328102.1, read as the reverse complement.
GGGTTAAGCCTTGACCAAACAATCGTGAGTTTTAATAACCCTGAGGAAGAACACTTTTGAAAACATCATCAGAAAAGGAGAAAATGCCAGTTTATTTGACGACGAAATTTGTGACAAGCCCCAATTGGAAGTATTGGTAGAAGACAAAGAAATATGGCTTCTATGATGAAACTTGTATTTGAAAGACTAGAAAACATTGTAGGAAAATGAGAAAATGATAGTTAGCTTGAAAACAAACTTGATAAACTTGTCTTTAAAAGAGAAGAAAATATTGTGGGAAAAGCAGAAAATGCTGGCTACCAGCATCTTCTCATTTTCTCCCTTTTCCGTAATGTTTTCAAAAGTCTGTTTTCTTAGGATCAATAAAACCTTGGACTGTGCAACTTACCGTTGTATTTTCTAAACAATTCAACAAGTGATGATGTTGCATATTCAATATATCCTGGTCTTTATACAGAACTCCAATCTCTATACCACTTTCTTGAGCTATTGCGATCTCCTCTGCCCTCTTTTTGCTGTTCAGGAAAGCAGCTCCACTGGCGTTCTTGGCCATTCTAATGCGGGCTTGGCGAGCTTTCTGTAATATAAAAATTTACAGAAATCATTATTGTTGAATGTTGCTTTTTCAAACAAGGTTCCTAGTGGGCTTCACATTTGGCGCCATTTTCGATAGACTTTGTAGTGTGGCACAAGAAAGCTAATATTGTTCATATGGTCTGCAACATGCGAAAAGGGGTTTTTGGACATTTGTGTAAAGTCTCGTATTGGATCAGCCTGGGCAGTTCCAGCAGGCTGATCCAGGACGACACTTTATGCAAATGTCCGAATGCTGCTTTTCTTGTGTTGCAAGCCATATCGGGGTGCCGTTCATTTTGATACTGGTTTTGATACTGGTCCCCGTCACAGAAATGCATGAAAGCATGTCTATGACCAATAAATTGATAACCAGTCTGACATGTATTTGTTAGCAGCCTTTTTACATTAATTTGATTATGTAAAAAGGTTGCTTACAAATACATAACAACAATTTAGCAAATGACTTGCTGGAATCATAAGAATTTGCAGATGACAAAATAAAAGTCAGTGAAATTACTGGATTAGTCTTTCCACTTGTAGAAAACATTGTGGAAAAAGGAGAAAACATTAGTTACCAGCATTTTCTCCTTTTCTCACTATGTTTTCCATCGCTGCATAGACATGGACCATAATTCAGGTTGAATTTGTCATCTGCAAATGCCTTCAATTTGATCGAGTCCTGTATGTTATTATTTGGTACAGCATTAAGTCGTGGTATTGTGAACTGTCGGCGGAATTGTCGGGGAACTGTCTTGATTCAGTCGAATTAAGTATAATTTTTAATGAAAGATGGTAAATTTTAGAAATTTCAACAACCTTAAATAATACATATATATACACACACACACTCGTCCGCTTCTGAAGAAATCGGAAATTTCAGCTTTAAATTTGTGGTTTTTACCGCGCGAAAACCCGTGACATTCAATCCTTGGTAACATTGGATAAAGATTGCATTTCTTCTTCACCTAGGCAGTAAAATGTTCGGTTGTGATATAACTTAGGCAGCTAAAAATTATTAAAATGTCTAATTGTGAATATTGGAGGAACAACGCAATGTCACAGAGGACGAGATCTAAATCCACGCTTGTAATGCTCATTATGCTGTTCTGTAGCAGACGAAAATTTTTCCCTCTCGCCGCCACTTAAACAAATATGGCTTTTTCTCCGGGTTTAAGTATACATTTTAACAGTAAATGAAGATTTTTTTTCGACGGTTTAGGATGATGTCTAAAAATTCGTAGATTCAGATCAAACTGCACATTCTATCAGGGATCCTATATATATACGTGCTCGTACATGTATATATACGATCCCTGATTCTATGCAGTCTGCCCTTTATCAGCGCTTTCCGCAATTTAAGGTACTCGAGTTGCTATCGGTAAAGTGTACAGCGCCGTTTCTTAGAGTATGCATGTGTCCTAGTCGTACCTAACCTTTTTTTTTTTTTTTCTCCTCAATCATTTCTTTAATTCCTTCGTTCATTCTCTCATTATTATTAAAAAAAAAAAAAAAAAAATTAACCTTGGCTTGAGGGTGGGTAGGTGGAGTGAAATCTATATTTATTATAACATTAGTCATGTTAAGTTGTAGAAAAGGGATGAAAAATGCGTCATGGATATCGTTCCTTATTTCAATACCCGTCATTTAATTTTCTATCCTACACCTGGTATCAGAGAAAATGGTACCTGCATAATTTATCCTTTACACAACAACCCTTGATTTAGTCACAACGATTATAAAACCATGCTTTTAAAAAAAAACAATGTGTGGAAATGAGAAAATGATGGTTACCAGCATTTCCTCCTTTTCCCCACGATATTTTCTACCCATGCAAAGCCAAACTCCATCATTTGAACCACATTCAATTTTTCGTCTGCAAAAGCTTTCAATTTGGACAAGTCTTAATTTTTTGTCGTCTGGTAAAGAGTGGATGGTACATGCAAAAGGTGGTGCAGTTTACAGTTGATACACTTGATAATCGATTGAAACAAGCTGGGCTTTTTAGATTTAGAACGAAATTGCTTACAGTCCATGAATAATATATAAACATGGTGCACTGTGAAAAAAGACATACGTATATTGTCAAAGCATGGAACGCAATTAGCTCTGTAAATGCCGAGTACGAATATATGTGATTTTGCCGATAGGTTTCCGTTTAAACATATTTTATTGCCAAGTAATTTTATTTAAAAAAAATGTTTACAATACAGAACAATAATACATAACAATCACATTACTAGGCAAAAGGGTTTGACCACAAGTTCTCTCAACTTAGATTAGGTCATTTCCTTTATGAAATTACATGTCCAAAATTTTGTTGTTTGGTAAAGATTAAAGCTGTATGTCGTCAGCAAATGATTTCAGTATGTCTAAAATTTTGTCGTTTGATTAATTATTTATCGCTTCCAGCAGGTCTATCACAGTTCCGTAAATCAATCATGGCCAAGGAGACAAGTGCACCTATCCACGTGTTCATGAAGTTTGCTTACTAGGGATATATTGCAAAAAGCAATCTTGCACTCGCTGCTCTTCCATATCATCACTTTCATAGCTATTTAGCCTCGTCCATATTGAAAGCATTAGAAAAAGTACAAATTAAAAGTGGCTAAGATGATATGTATTTGAAATGGTTGAAAGCATTTTCTCTCTGAAAAGCCCCTTTGTTCAAGGACAATAAGAGATTGGATCAGCTGATAGTAATTAAAAACTACTTACAAGTCATCCCCCCAACAAAAAAAAAATAGATAAATAGATAGATCAATAAACAACAACAACTACTACTACCACTTCTTCTACTAGTACTACTACTATTACAACAACCGGAACAACAACAACAACCGGAGCAACAACAGCAACATTGATTACCTTTTGTGCTTTTCGTTTATCAGCTCGCTGGTTCTGATGATAAATTCGACTAAAATTGGAGACAATGACGGGAACAGGAAGCGCTATGACAAGTACTCCGCTCAGAGAGCAAAGACCTCCGACAATTTTACCGGGCACAGTGTCTGGCGTCATGTCACCATACCTGAAATAAGACAGGAAAATGAAATGGCATGCAACATGCGAAAAGGGGCATTCGGCGGACATCTGCGTAAAGTGTCGTCTCGGATCAGCCTGCGCACTCTGCGCAGGCTAATCCAAGACAACACTTTCCGTTCTAATGTGATTTTCTGTTTCGCGCAAGTCTACTGTAGCACAAAATCTAATGTAATCGTAAAGTGCCGTATTGGATTAGCCTGCGCGGATTGCGTAGGCTGATCCGAGACGACACTTTACGCAAATGTCCGAATACCCCTTTTCTCGTGTTGCAAGCCAAATAGAAATGAAACATGCTCTGGCAAAACGGGGCTTAATGCATCTCCGTGATCCATGGTACCAAGCAAGCCGTCACATAATTATAGATCCATAATATCCACTTTTTTCAACAACCGACTTTATCACGAGGTACACTAGTCCTTGGGCATACAGAAATTTGGCCATTAGCGGAAAGTTTCGGTCCAGGTCAGCCTGCACGAACTGCGCAGGCTGACCTGGATCGATACTTTTCGCAGATGTATTAAGCCCTCTTTTCCCAGAGCATGGCTCAAATAATGAACAAGATGCTCCGTAGAAGCCCTAGTTGCTCATCTCAAAATGGTGACAAACTTTCGAGATATACTCTGTGAAAAAGAGGCTTAATTTATCTACAGAAAGTATCGACTCACGTCAGCCTGCGCATTCCGCATAGGCTGACCTGTGTCGAAACCTTGATTGCGGTAAAATTTCTGCTTGCCCAAGAAAACTCCATTCTACCTCAGGATTCAGCTAGTTATTAGACAAAACAATACAATACAATACGTTTATTCATATACATTAAGGCTTCCAGCCCATTATACAAATATAAATATTTAATATATAAATAAACTGAGTTGCGTTTTATCAATTATATATATATACAGATGTATAAAATTAACAACTAGTATAGTAAAAAAAGAAAAGATGATAATAGCAGTGGTTGTTTTCCACGTATATCGAAAAAGATATAGAAATTAGCATGGACCAAAATCAGGCCACATGTCCATGCTAGCCGATCATGGTCAACATTATACAAAATTATTTTTAAAGTGGTCCGAATGGATTTCAGTAGAAATAAGTGTCGACCAAGATCAGACCACATGTCCATGCCATCCGATCGTGGTCAACATTGTATACAAAACTCAATTTTATAAGTGTAAATATGGTCAGGATTAATTTAAATGGAAATTAGTGTTGACCAAGATCAGAAATTATGTCTATTTTGGCCGATCGTGGTCAACACTGTATGTAAGATAGACTTCATCTTTCATACATTAATAATTGCCATTTGAACCGTCTTTGGTTTTCATGATCTTACATACATAAATAGCCAAATTTCTTATAATAAACTCATCTTTTGTGTTCATAAGTCGGTTGAAGTTTCAATAGTTGTGTATCCTTTATACCAAGAGTATAAAAGGACATTTCTAGTTTCATATTAGTTTTTTTTTCGGTGGAAATTTATCCAAAAAACCCCCCAAATATTCCATTTATTTCATGCTTCCAACTCCTTTTTGTTGGGACTTTCGTCAAAATTTAGTACAGTTGCATTCGGTAAATCTCCGTGGCGTACCCCTCCAAATAAGATCGCATTACAATAGTACGTAAAGAGTGAGACCCATGGAGTAAATGCGCGTAAATAACGTCATATTTCCCTTTGGATAAATGGTCTGCCACGAGATACGAAATAGCTATCATGATAATTTTAGAAAACTATCGCGATAAATCAAAGTTTCCTGGAAATTTTATCGAGATAGTGAAAAGTTTCTTGAAAAAAATATCACGATAAACTTTGTTATCTAGAAAATTTTACATTGATCAGAAAATATTTTAACGCAAAATTTCTCAACCGTGAACGAAGCTGACATTCCAGACAAAAATCATTGTGATAGTTCTATCCGTTTCTCGATATCTATAAATAGAAAATTCACAATTTGGATGAACTCGGTAGTTTTTGACTTCACAAGATCGCAGTAAGTAAAAATTCGAATTATCAAAAATTGTAGCTTAATTGGTAAATTTTGACAATACTCGAAATGAACAGAAGTCTGTAAAATCACAAAGACGACTGGAAATGGCTCCTACGAACAATTTAAAAAACCAGCCAGGGAAAAGGAAAATTCATAAGGTTGTAGACGAAGATGTTCCGAAACCGTATCTAATTATAGACACCGTGAATGTCAGTTGTGGGCACGAAAGCAAAAAACAATCCTGGTAACAGTTAGAATTATCGCGATATTTTTATCGTGAAAATTTTTATTAGTTGGATAGTATTTCCAGGAAACTTTGTTTTATAACGGTAGTTCTCTTGAATTATCAAAATAGCTATCTCGTATCTCGCGGCAGAAATATGCCACCAGAAAATGGCACTCACTGTTTACCTAGGTAACTTATGCGCGGGAACTATTATTTCCGCCTGCATTTGAACAGTTAAAAATATGAAATCGGTATTTTTCACTGGTCGTACCCATGAAATTTCAAACCATAATCTAACATTATTTCTTAATAAACTACAGAAAAGCAAGAAATAATGATGAATAAATCATAAATAAAAAGTATGACAAATATAAATAGAGGATATTTGTTTTTTACGGTGAAAGATCGAAATTTATTTCATCGAGTGAACATCATCGGTAATATTTTCACGAGTGGCGCAGCCACGAATGAAAATATTACTGATGACGTTCACGAGATGAAATAAATTTCGATCTTTCACCGAAAAAAAAAAATCTATTTATTTCATGCTTTTAACCCTTTTTGGAGGGAACTTATATCAAAATCCAGTACAGTTCTTTTCGGTTATTCCCCGTGGCGTACCCCCTCCGCATAGCAATGCATTACAATATTACGTAAAGCGCAAGAAATTTAGGGTAAATTACGTCATATTTCCATCTGGTTGAGAGGCACGCGCATTTTAACTAGTAACTAGTGAGCGGGAACTACTGTTTCCGCCTTTAATTGAAGAGTTAGAATATAAAATCGCTATTTTTCACTGGTCGAAACCATGAAATATCGAAAAATATTTCACCGTTATTTCTCGATAAACTACCGATAAGCATGGAATAATTAGAGGTTATTACACGGCTGATGAGGGCCGGAGAGTGATATCGGCCCGCCACCTTGATATCTGCCCCGAGGGCTTTAGCCCGAGGGCAGATTTCGAGGTGGCGGGCCGATATCGCTCTCCGGCCCTCATCAGCCGTGTAATAACCTGTTTATTACATTCATTGATCATTTGCTCTATTACTTCGTTTTCTTCTATGTTTAAACACTTAAAACAGAGAAATTCTTGTCTTTATTCGACACAACTTTTTTCCCGCTGGTAAACGTCACGTTCATGACGTAATCACATGCATCATTCTTCATCACTATCGAAGCTGCATATACAGTATAAGGACGTTATAAATAAACAGTTTTTCATACTTATTAATAGTTAAAAAGATGCCAGTATGTGTGTTTTATTAGGCCAAATATTCAATTTAGTATGTAACGTGTTATAAATGACAAACATGAATAAATAGATGGTTGGCGCTTTGGATTGTGAAACTTAATCAGGCTCGGTTCCCCCGGCTCAACGGATAAAATTCGTAGAAGTACTAGCCTATAGACACCACGCCTTGCCCGATAAACTTTCCCAATCTAAGACAACAACAATCTATTCTGTATTCATCGTGTCTTTGCTGGATTTGCGATTCAATCATTGTTTGTAGTTCTAAAGAAATGTCCGCTAGCGACTGACGGACTGATTCAGCCATTTTTTTTCAAAATGGACGTTTTAAGAACGTAAGTTTACGAGCGAGTGTTCTGTTGCTATAGATTTAGAACAAATATCTTGTCAACGGGCAGGATATCAGATATCAGCCCGTTGCCCCGTCATATCTGCCCTCGCGTGACACTGATATTACACCATTTTCGGTAGAAAATGTTACTATTATTAGTAACAGAATGTAATAAGACGGTGGTATTAATTCAAATAATATTAACAACAACAAATCTGCTAAATGCAACGTTCAGTCATTGTCTCCAGGTATTGACCAGACTAGATTCATTTCATTGGTACCCAGTAAACTTCTCATAGTATATTTACCCAATGAATATTAATAATACCGTTTGGGGAATGCAGACGGCAACTTTTATTGCCCTATTGGGCAATTTTCCCTCCGTTGTAACTATAAATTGGTAGACTGAAACGGTTCTGTGACGTAAGGCGTTGCCATAGTATCCGGTATATATACATACACCACCCCTCTTGTGAGTGTCTTTATGTTTATAAATATTAATAGAAAACTAAAAGGATTTGTAGAATTATTTAAAATTCTAGACTCGTCCAAATTCAAAAATTTGCAGACGACAAATTACACGTTACTCAAATGACAGGAATAGCCTTTAAAGGGAAAGAAAATAGTGTTGGGGTAAAGAAGAAAAATGCCGGTTACCAGCATTTTACCTTTTCCAACGATGTTTTCAAAACTCGTCTACCTCAAGGTCGCTAAAACACGAGACTCATTATAGAGTTATAACCATTGTGTTCGAGGAGAATTTTTATTTTTTCACTTTTCACAAAAGAATAAAAGATAAGAGTTATGCTCTGAGAAAATAGGGCTTACTATATCTGCAAAAAGTATCGACTCAGGTCAGCCTGCGCAGTCCGCGCAGGCTGACCTGGGTCAAAACTTTTTGCTGTTGGTCAATTTCGTGGATGTCAACGAACCAGTGTACCTCATGACCCGGTCAGTTGTTAGACAAAATGCTTTTTTCATAATTCATCAAAATGGATCCTTATAATTATGTGATGACTTGCTTGGTACCATGCATCACGGGGATGCATTAAACTCTGTTTTGCCAAGGCACGGCTCATATTTTTGGAAATCGATTTAATGAATGCTTTCCCGTGTTAACTAAAGCTATGGAGTACCTCCCGAAATTAACAAAGCATTTGACTGCTTTCACATGTTAACCAAAGTCATTGAGTACGTCCCGAAATTATCAAAGCACTTGACTGCTTTCCAATGTTAAATAAAGCCATGGAGTACGTCCCAAAATTAATATAGCATTTCGCTGCTTTCACATGTTAACCAAAACCATGGAGTACGTCCCGAAATTATCAAAGCACTTAACTGCTTTCACATGTTAACCAAAGCCATGAAGTACGTGCCGAAATTAACAAAGTATTTGGTTGCTTTCCCATGTAAACTAAAGCCACGGAGTACGTCCCAAATTAACACAGCATTTGTCTACTTTCACATGTTAACCAAAGCCATGGAGTACGGTCCGTAATTAACAAAGTATTTGATTGCTTTCCCATGTTAACCATAACCATGGAGTACATCCCAAAATTATCACAGCATTTGACTACTTTCACATGTAAACCAAAGCCATGGAGTACGTTCCCAAATTTAAAAAAAGCATTTTATGACAGGTTTAGTACTTCCTACTATTTGACCAACCAATCGGCTGCCTTGGTTGCCTTTGCGATCAATGTAGATCAAAATAAGACTGCACAAAACTGCACTGCTCGCTTTGCAGAGACATTCTTAGCGATAGCGATTTCCTTGCCCCCCCCCCCCCTTTTTTTTTCTGTCAACAATTTATATGCCTGCCTCTGTCTGTCTGTCTCTCTCATGGACAGAATTAATGAATTCTATCGTGATAAAAAGCAATAATCCGGAGAAAAAACACCAAAAGCTAGAGGGTTGTTGCTCATAATAAATTCATTCTATCGCAACTAGAACATGCATATTTTATGTGCAGGTTGGATTCAAACACAGGGGAAAAAATTAAACAAATGTATCATTTTGAGCCTCTTTGTAAAATACCAAACTTAAAATACTCCGTGGTTGCTTGTTCATTTCTGTTCGATGTCAACGAAAGTCCAATGTCCGAAATTGATCGAGGTGTCCTTCTTCTGTTCGCCAGTTTTGTGTTTAACTCCATTTTCAACGTTGTTTCAGTAATATCGCAGCGGTCAAACCACTTGCACATGCTTTCCTGGAGTTTCTTCTACCAGTACCTCGCACAACATTCTTCCGAAGTCACTGGCTGTTTTCCCTCATCAACATCGTCAAAACAATGTACGGCAGTGAGAGAGGAACGAGTCCTGTCGCAATGACTATCATCAATTCTCGGAAAGAAATTAGCCGTAATGGAAATCAAAACAGCAAGCCCTTGGATTTCAGCCGCCTGTACTTTACCGACTGAGCTAGACCAAAGAGTTCTTCACAGCTAATGTCCTAAAATACCTGACCAACAAAATGTCGATATCACCATCACGTGGGACAAATCTGTTACGAAATATGATTGGCTAAAGTTGTAACATTAGTTTGATATTCCAATATGAACAATGCAAATTTCAGAATTTTCCGTATAGAAATCGTTTGCAGACAACGGACTAAATGCTGCACAAATCACTGAACTGGACTTTCAGAGAGTATAAAACGTTGTGGTAAAAGAGAAAATGTTGGATAAGCAAGATATTTTCAGAAGTCTTCGTAAAAAATCGGAACTCTTTGAAAACGTGTACAGTTTTATTTTTTCATGTATGTACTTTTCATCTATTGGGGTATGGGTAGTTTCACTAAAATCGGTACTTCGACATTACAGCATTTAAGTGCTGAATTAGCTTTCTATTTATTCAGCGTTAAAACAGTTTTATCGCGAATCTTCGCCAGACAAACTGTTTTAGAAGTTTTACAGACGTCAGACCCTTCCCTTGGGAAGTGATTTGTATATTTATAGATGTCAAGTCGACAATTATCTATCATCATAATACTTGGGATATGTTTATATACAATAAAGAACTTCCCGATAAATCCAATACTGCAAGCTCGAACTATAGATTTATAAAGAACCCCCGATCTGTCGAATACTGATATCTCGAAATAAATTTGAAAACAATTGAGCCACGCTATGGTAAAAGAGAGCTTAATGCATCTCCATGCTGCATTATACGAAGCAAGACATTATATGATTATGGATCCATAAAATCGAACTTGTTCAACAACTGACTGAATCATGAGGTAGAATGGTCCTTGGACATGCAGAAAATTGACCAAAAAGCAAAAAGTTTCGACCCAGTTCAGCCTGCGCGGACTGCGCAGGCATACATGAGTCGATACATTTTGCAGATGCATTAAGCCTCCTTTTCACAGAGCACGGCTCAATTTAATTAGCATCATCGAAGAGTATTGTCTTGAGTAAAACCATGTTCAGCCAGGAGGACGACCGTGAAATGCTGGGACGAACCTGGTCGAACCTGTTTGACCCCAGGGTCCGTATTCAGAATATTCTTTGTCTAATTCTCCAGAATTTTCTAGATTTGAAAGTAACACAATTTCTGATTGGCTAAACCAAATGGTTTAGCCAATAAGAAGTTGTGTTACGTTCATATTTAGAAAATTCTACAGCATAAGACAAAGAAGATTCTTAAGAACGGTTGGTGAACACGAACTCAGATGACCCTGGTTACAGACTCGGTTGTTCAGGACTTTTTTTTAAATACAAACCGTAGTCAACTGCTGCATCCGAAGTTTTATAAACGTTGGTTTAACTAACCCAGGGTTAAGCTCTAACCTTGTGTTAATTTCTAACCAGTTTGGTTAGCTAACCGAACTAGTTAAACACTTGTATACCATCGATATCCAGTAACTTAGCCGAAACTCTCTCCAAACCAGAATTTTAATCCAGCGATAAAAATTAACCAACGTTTACATAATCGGGTGCAGAAGAATAATCAAACCAGCTCAGCTCGGGCTATAGCCGGAACAACGCGGGTACATATCAGAGTGCATACCCGGTACATGCCACCTAATACGCTTAACAACTGGGACCAACACCGTGGTAAATTGGCAATGAATGGAACCGTCCTTGTTTAACTCTTTACCACAAGACAAAAATTACACTTGTCAAAATCCAAAGTTTTTTTTGAGAACGACAATTTAAATAAGGCTAAAATGACGGACTTTGACCTTGATAGGGTAGGAAACATTGTGGGAAAAGGAGAAAATGCTGGTTACCAGTATTTTCTCCTTTTTCCACAATCTTTTCAAAAGCCTTCCTCCTCAGGGTCGTTGAAACTCGGAATTGTTTGTTGGAGGATTAAATACTCTGTGTTGTAACTAAGAAACGGCGGTGTGTCATCGGCGCAAAACCGTGGTAAGACGGCACGACGCCTGCAAACAATCGGCGATCGGCCAGATTGCCCTAGGTTTTGCTGGTATTATTCGAGAAACACAGTGTCATGACACTGTATGCCAGCTAAACCTGGATTAGTCCGACTTTTAAAAAGTAGCTTGAGCAACATGGATGTATGACATTGTATACACAATTTTTACAGCAATTAAATCCCGATTTATGTCAGTAAACCGGTTACTTCTTTACCCTACGTTTACACCATGTTCCCGGCAGCCGCGGCAGCCCCGTTTCTGACAACCGTGGAGAAAACGGGATTGACGTAATACAACGCAGAGGAACGGGATAAGCAAACTTGATCGCATCAGAACTTACCAGCACGTAACAAGCCGTAACAAGACTCAGTGACGATCCGTGTTTGGACGTGGAGGCTCTTTTTTCACATGTATTGATCAGGTCGTAGTAGAACGGAACGATCAACCCTTTCTGCTACGGTCTGTCAGGTTTCTCAACAGCACCGGGACTGCCGTGACAAATTTTCTGACAGTCAAAAAATCTGGCACGGCAACCCCGGCGATCACAGTCTGACAAGTTTGCATATCCCGTTCCTCTGCGTCAATCCCGTTTTGTCCACGGTTGTCAGAAACGTGGCTGCCGGGAACATGGTGTAAACGTACGGTTCCCTCCACGGCTTTTCACGGATACCGCGAAGAGACTTAACTAAACTTGTTAAATGGAGAAAAAACGAACAAAATCTCACGGCACACCACGTTTCGGACAAACGGGGCTTCCATGGCTGCCGGGAACATGGTGTAAACGTAGGGTTAGTAAAGGGGGCGGAGACCAATACCCTGACTATGAGAACTGAGCTGTTACTTTTTGCGAGAGGACAAAGTTTAAGACTGGTTCAAATTAGAAGCATTTGCGAACGACAAATTAAATGTGACTCAAAGAACTGGATAAGTACATGTACATGTATGTCCTTTGAATGGTGGAAAACATTGTGGGAAAAAGGAGAAAATGCTGGTGACCAGCATTTTCTCCTTTTTTCCACAATGTTTTCAAAGGCATTCTTTCTCAGCGTAGAGACACACGGGCATGTTTTGTGAAGGCTTAACAAGTGAGCGGCTTTTGTTTTTGAAAGATTCCGAGGAAGGCCCTGTTTTTATGTAAACTGATAGAAAACATGCCAAATTATCGATCAGTTGCAGAAATTCTGTCCAAACAAAACATGTTTTGTTGTTTTCTTATTTTCCTAAACCGAGTCTGAACCTTATATTCACAGTTCAGTCCGTAGGAAAAAAAAAAACAAGAGCACCGCGTACAGATGCCAACGCTCGACTGCAGTTGCTTGATTTTTCAGTGAAATTTCAGAGTCAAAAAGGGGCATAATCGTGTAAAAAAAAACTTTGATGGTTACCTGACCTTGTTGTATGGGTTTTCTTTTTGATAGTGAACAACTTGTCCAAGTTTGAGGTAAATATCATCAGTAAGGACAGAGATCATTGTAAAAAGTAAAAGGTTTTGAAAATGTTGAAGTTGGTGCTGGACAACGATAACGCAGACTACGATGCATACGATGATGCCAGGGCTACGTTATAAGCACTAGTAAACATACCTTAGTTTTAGGCAAGAATATCTAAAAAAAAAAAACAATGGTCCCTGTAAATCTTAGATCAGACCGCACGTTGTTAGCCTGGGTTCAAGCTGTAATGGTCTTCGAATCACTCCTTACTATACGGTCTCCTTACACGATCTATACAGATCTACGCCAAAATAGTTCATAAGTTCCATCATTACTATCATATTTTACAAAGTAACGTTAGCATATATAAAAGGAAAAGACGAAAGAAAAAAACAATGATCTTACTGGAACCTAGTCTAGCACGTTGTGCAGGCCCCCTCCCAACCATGGACAAAAGTATATCTACACATGAAAACATCTGCCGTAAAAGGAGAAATTGCTTCTTGTTAACAATCTTTCATCGACAATTTCCAATTCTGAAATCGTGTTTTCCAAAGTTGTGTGCGGGGCAAAAAAGTCTGTATAAACGGCAGTCTATGAAAACATCTGTAGTAAAAGGAGCAATTGCTTGTTATTAACAATTTTCCACCAAAAAAAAATCAAATTTTGAAATCATGTTTTCCAAAGTTGTCTGCAGCCAAAAAAAAAAGTCTGCATGAAGGGAAGTATCTGAATTCTCTTATATCACTGGATGCATTCGAATCGTTTTTCAAAAAGTCGCAACTTCTCTATACACCTAATTCATCACCTCAAATCAAATCATACAATTGTACAGGAACGAAATAAAAAAATCGAGGCAATCTATTTCTAAAGTTTCCAAAAATTTCGCAATGAAATCCAATAATGGCGCGGTTTCTCTATTGCCTAGAGACGGTGAAATGTTATATCAATCGCACCGTATAATTTGCCCGCTTTATGACATGTTAATGCTACACCGGCAGCCGAGAGTGTACAATTTTGGGATCATTATTACATTAATACTGCAGACGAAATTATAGGTCATCCAAAAAATCAGTAACTGTAACTAGGTACCCAGTTCCTTCAGCCATCATCACTACTAAAAGTAACCCTGTGCAGTTTTTGCTCCCAACAAGGGTCCTATACTTATGAGCAATGTTCTGTAATAAGGGGGCTTAATACATCTGCGAAAAGTATCGACCCAGGTCAGCCTGCGCAGTCCGCAAAACTTTTCGCTATCGGTCAATTTTTTTGTATGGCCAAGGCCCAGCCTACCCCATATTTAAGTTTTTTCTAACAGTTCTAGTTTCTGTTTCACTAAGATTGATGTCACTTGTACACAAAGCAAAATATTTATCAGCCATACTCTGTGAAAAGGGGGTTTAATGCGTTTTTGCAAAAAGTGTCGACCCAGGTCAGCATGCGCATGGATCCATAATAGCCACATTTTTACCACTTTAAGTACTTTGATGGTGAAGAAAAATGTTGTTACAACTAGAACTGTCGCAAAGCGGACAAATACCCCCCCCCCTTTTGCACCTTGTCATTGAAGCAGCATAATCAGAGAACGGAAATGATTTTCAAATTTTCAAAACAAATATCATCAGTGATCTTAACCTTTGACCTATGTGGCCCACAAACAATAGGACACCTCCTTGGGTCACGAGTAACACTTGTAGAAAGTTTCAGGGTCCTGGGTCAAACAGCTATTGAGATGGAGCACGAAAACGATTTTCAAACAAAGTTCACCTGTGATCTTTACCTTTGATCCATGTGACCCAAAAACAATAGGACACCTTCTTTGGTCACGAGCAACAGTTGTATAAAGTTTCAGGGTCCTAGGTCAAACGGCTTTTGGGTTGGAGCACGGAAACGAGAACAAGACGGACGGACAGACAGACATGGTGAAACCAGTATACCCCCCCTCCCCGTCTACTTCGTAGATGGGGGTATAAAAACTTTTTATTCAGAGACGGCAAACCTAGAGGCACAACACACAACGCGACACAAACTTGTCCATGTACATACCATAGACGGGCAAGCTGATTCCAGTACAAACACGAAAACACTTTCAAGAGCAATGCATCTCCGTGATGCTTCATACTTAGCAATTCATCGCATAATCATGGATCCATAAAACCATTTTGTCCTACAAATTACTTGATCATGAGATAGACTGATCAATTGACAAGCAGAAAATTAACCAAAAGCAAAAAGTTCTGATTCAAGCACGGACTGCTTAGGCTGACATGAGTCGAAACATTTTTCAGTTGCATTAAGCCCTATTTTTACACAGCATGGCTTATATGTTTTTGAACGCAAAATAAAACTGCGTTAGGGAGTTTTACATGTTACAAAAAAAGTTATCTTCAATACTTGGACAAGGTGGAGGTATGAAGAACGAAAATGTAAAATGCAGGCGTTTGTCGAGTGGTGTCAGTCTCAGTTTAACCAGAGAAGAGAACTTTCCCGCCAGATTGCGCGGACTTCAGCACTCTCCTTGCAGACACCCATAATTTCGTAAAAGACTTAAGGATAGGGCACCCTAATGCGGATTCCTGTAATATCGCCCAAAAACGTACGTATTCGGCTAAGACTCTGGTATTACTCGAATAAATTGACCTGAAATTGACCTTTATGCAAAGAATAATTAAAGAGTGAATATTTATATCATCAGGTATAATCGGACGCCACGGACATTCTGTTAACGGTAAATGTCGGGTTTGATCCTTACTATGCCATAGTCAAAGTAAGAAGCGTTTGCGGATGACATAGATCAAGATCAGACTGTACAGAAATTGCATCTTAGATCTATGTCACCTGCCACGTATTACCAATTTAAACCGACAAATTCGTGTTTATTTCAAGTATATTAAGTATTCATTAAAGACACGATGAATCAATAAGCCGCATAAAGAGTTGCAAAACGTTCACGTAGTTCCGCATGCAGTCGACAATAGCCGAAGCCAGGTTTGGACAATAATTCAAGCGTGTAATATATGGTAATAGAGGTCATTCATTTCATGTCAATTTGTTCGAGTGATAATCAGTAATCGATTGGCCGACAGATGCTGGTTCCCCGCATCTATTACGGATTACCCGAGTCTTAGCCGAATCCGTGCGATGAAAGGCGATGTTACACGAATCCCATTAGGGTGCCCTATCCTTAATGTCAACTCAACGCGGAACTACATTTACAAGTCGCTATGCCTGTATAAATGATGCATTTTCAGAAACGAATACAGCATCCAATCAAATTGATCTGTGATTACCTGAGCCAGTAACCTCGACATGTTGTACACCAAAGGATAGACAATAGGGCCTACAATCCTATTTTATTATCCACATTTAGTCTAAAAGTTTTAGTTCAAAGTTGTCTCTCGTGATTTTGACATTCCATTGGCCAGCAATCTTCATGGTTTGATTGATTGAATTTGCGTTTATTTATCGTCGCCACCGGTTGCCCATATGGGCGACGCCCCCTGAAGGCTGTTAGTATTGTTATGGGGGACAGTGCAGATACAGGACGAAACCCATCTTAAGTTACGCCTGGTTCTTTTACGTGCTCGGTGTATAGCACCGTCACACGTGACCTCGGTTTAACGTCTAATCCGAAAGACTATTAGTAATTTTAGATGGCCAGCCGTGGGAATCGAACCCACACCCTCAAGTGACTCGAAACATCACGTTCACGAGTCCTACGCTCTACCAACTGAGCTATGCGGGCTGGTCAATCTTCATGGTGTAGGAAACATTCCGTGTTCATCACTTCAGCGTCTAGACGTAAAGCTGTTACTATAAATGGACTCTGGGTGCGACTGCAGAACTTCATCAAACAACGAATTGCGACGCTTTGAAACCTGTAAGATTGTTGAGGAATAGAAATAGCATACAAGTTAGGGTGATTGGTGAATACAGCACCGAACATGATACATCATGTATCTCTCAAAGATGTAGCTAAGACCAATCTTCGATTCACAGCTTTGACAGATAAGAGTCGAATATGGCACAATTTTATGGCAAGATATATAAAATCGCGTGTCAGCTCGTACTGAAAATCCTGACGACAGATGGACTCTGTCTTTGAACGGCGTATTATCTGAGGGAAAATAAGAAGAGGCTTCTTGATAGCATTTTCTTTTTTTTCTATGCTGTTTTCAAAAGTCGTCTTCTTAACCCTTAGCCTGCTAAATAACTAAAATCAAATTTTCAATTCGAAATTTAAAACCTAAATATTGCTATTTCAAAGTTATGTTTTGGGAAATAATATCTCCTTATCGGACAGTGTAGATCAAAGATCAGACTGCACGTTCCGTGCAGTCTGATCTTGATCTACACTGTCCGCAAAAGGTCAGTGAGTCGCGCTTAGCAGCCCAAGAGTTAATGGCCGTTTAAACTTTTTATTGCTCGGTTAAGGATCAGACTAAGAACTGAAGCCTGACATACAGAGGGCAACAAAGAATGCAGTTTTTACCAAGGAGCATTAGAATGGCTTTCATTGTTTGGAAAAAATGCATACATATTTTCAATTGTTTGTATGAGTTATTTAATCAAGACACTGTATTGGTTAATGCCAATGTATGAGATTAAATAATATATTCTTGTCACTAAATAATCGAAATTCTACTACACCTATCGACCAATTGTCAATAAATAATCGAAATTCTACTACACCTATCGACCAATTGTCACTAAATAATCGAAATTCTACTATACCTATCGACCAGTTGTCAATAAATAATCGAAATTCTACTATACCTATCGACCATTTGTCACTAAATAATCGAAATTCTACTATACCTATCGACCAAAGTATAATTCTGCTCTACGATTTTATGATTATAGCATCAGCAGTATTTGTAGACGCCAGTATAATTACACCTACCTATCGACCAATTGTCACTAAATAATCGAAATTCTACTATACCTATCGACCAATTGTTAATAAATAATCGAAATTCTACTACACCTATCGACCAATTGTCAATAAATAATCGAAATTCTACTACACCTATCGACCAATTGTCAATAAATAATCGAAATTCTACTATACCTATCGACCAATTGTCACTAAATAATCGAAATTCTACTATACCTATCGATCAATTGTCAATAAATAATCGAAATTCTACTATACCTATCAACCAATTGTCACTAAATAATCGAAATTCTACTATACCTATCGACCAAAGTATAATTCTGCTCTACGATTTTATGATTATAGCATCAGCAGTATTTGTAGACGCCAGTATAATTACACCTACCTATCGACCAACTGTCACTAAATAATCGAAATTCTACTATACCTATCGACCAATTGTTAATAAATAATCGAAATTCTACTACACCTATCGACCAATTGTCAATAAATAATCGAAATTCTACTATACCTATCGACCATTTGTCACTAAATAATCGAAATTCTACTATACCTATCGACCAAAGTATAATTCTGCTCTACGATTTTATGATTATAGCATCAGCAGTATTTGTAGACGACAGTATAATTACACGATACCGGTATTTTGTGCCATTGCGTAAAAATAACTGACCATCACCACGAGTTACAAATTTGGTACAAAAATTAATTGGCTAACCCAGTTACATGAGCTAGATGGCCCCTACAACGGGCGTGTTTACCATTATTATAACACAGAGTATCTATTTTATTGCCATTGTTGTAAATTTGTTCAGGTGGACTAAAACCTTTTTCACTTGCATTTTTTTTTGTTGTTGCAGAAATACATTAGTTTGCATAGCTGCAGACACGTATTGTTCGGGCAGAAGTTTAATACTCAGCCTTTCGGCGGTATGACCAGAAGTACTGTTTTTGGCTAGGGGCCAACGGCGCCTAGCCTTAGTAACCACGTTTCAGACTTTTGCATGAAAGCTGCAACCACTCTCAACATCATGTATAAACGCGCGCTATTCGCTGTCTCTGATTTGCTGGAACTGCAACTGCCGTTTCTAATTGGCTTGAAACGACACACCCCTCAAAACCGCCTTTTACCTTACGAGTTATTCATCCGTGATGTAAAATAGAAATTGAAAAAGGGGGTCGGTGTCTACATTTACCGAGAAAATGCCAAAGAAAATATATTCAAAGCAAAAAAATTTTAACGGTGTTTGTTGGCGTCATGAATTTTAAATGAGAACGCTTAAAACAGAAAGAAATTCTCCCGTTGATTTCACCAAATACTCATGCAGACCATGACAGAACCAACACCTTTGGATCCAGATGGAACGTGGCGAAATTGACATTTGATTGATAAGTCTTTTATGGTGTGTATCCACGTATGGTGTGTAAACAGACAAAACCCTTTACCTTGTCGGCCGTAATACAGGTACAAATTGGGCATTTGACGAGTCGGTGTTTTCCTGGTGCATGGAAATACCGGAATGGACCTGAACGGACTGGATTGGCCCCGAATGGACTTCAAGATACGATGTAAATTCTTGTAGCAACACTTTACTTATTTGACAATGGAATGGGGGAAAACCTGAACATACTCGTGTAAGGGAAAATAGGAATTTGCAAGAGATAAGGCTATAATACCTCTGTCATTACTGAAGATATTTATTTCAAACTGGGACTGGTGTTAGCTATCAAAAGAAACCCATACAAAAGGGACAGGCATCCATCAAAGTATTTTTCAAACAGTTATAAATGCCCATTCTTGACTTTGAATGTTCAAATATTTTGATATTTTACAAAATGTTTGTCATTACTGTCATTACTGAAGACATGTACTTTAAGCTTGAAGTAGTTGCTAACCATCATATTTACTTCAAACTTGGGCTAGTTGTTAACTATCATAAAGGAACCCATAAATCCGGGGCAGGTAAACATCTAAATATTTTTGACACAGTAATGCCCGGCTTTTCGTCTTACAATTTTCTCTTAAAGCAACTGCAGCCGAGCATAGGCATCCATATTTTTTTCTTTTACTTTTTAACTGGACATTTCATAATTGAATGCAAATTGCTTTACGCATATATGCACTTTCCACTTGCCCCTAGGCATCAGTGTTTTCAGCACTTTGATTTTTTTTTTTTGGGGGGGGGGGTTTCAATTTCGCCCTTTATAACCTAGCCCATCATAAATCAGAAACAATATTAAGTGATAGAGGGTTAAGTCTTTAAAATAAAAAAAAAGAGCCTTTGGTTATAACGACTATCTGCACGGAGGTTACAGTATCACCTGTAGACGACTTTGAGTATCGTTTGGCAACTTAGTACATATTGAAACATTGTTGCAAAAGCAACCAAAAGCCCTTAAATGGTCAGTCGGCTGCAAGACGTAAGCACTTAAACAACTGACACAATGTTATTAGAGCGTAAAAATACAACAGGGGTCCTGCGTGGCTAAGTGGTAAGGTGTGGAAATCATAACCTGGAGGCCCCGGGCTCGGGCCTTATTGGACAAAGTGTTATTAGAGCACAAAAAAAAATGCAACAGGAGTGCTGAAAGGCTCGGTGGTAAAGTGTTTGTACTTGTTTTTACTCGTAGCCTGGAGGGCCCAGGCTCGAGCCTCACTGGAATCACTGGGTTATTCGTGGGAAAGTCCTTGGGCAAGAAACTTCCAGGCTTTTGCCTAGTACTGGCGAAACCCAGGACATTCAAGAATATATGAACAGTCTCCGTGATACGACTTAAATAATATTGAATGCAGCGTAAAACACCATTCAGTTATTCAATAGTACAGCAAATGGATAAATAAGTTCTTTAGACAACGTGCAGCGTTACTAGAGTAACACTTTAACATTGCTTTTTATTTGTCCCCAATTAAAGTATTACAGACAACATATTATTGATTAATTGATTGAATGGTGTTTTACGCCGCTTTCAACATTATTTCAGCCACATCACAGTGACAGCTCGCATTCATGTAATTTCCTGGGTTTCACCATTACTAGACTGGGGCACTGAACTGTCTTGCCCAATGGACACTCCCACGTAAAACCCAGTCGATCCAATGAAGCTCAAACCCGGGCCTCCAGGTTACGAGTCCTACACTTTTCCACTGAGCCACACAGGACCCCTAGACAACACAATAAATGTAGCTCAACCGATGGAGTACTTCTTGGACAAAGTAGAAAACATGGCTAGAATAGGAGAAAATGCTAGTTACCAGCATTTTTCTCCTTTTCCCACCATGTTTCAAAAGTTTTATTCTACCAGGTATTAAAAACCACAGGATCGTTTGGTATCGAAAAAAATGTGGCGCGTAGTGAGAGGCCGGCCATGTACATAAGTTTTCTCCTAGACTTTTGGGACGTCGTCTAAAAATAGCTCCAGTATTAACGACTAAAATGAACCCTGACATTTACCGTTTTGCAGAGAAGTAAAATCAATCCATCAGCCGAACTATGTGGGGGGAAAAACGGAACCGGCGTTATTATCATTATTATACACACTTTTGTTATCCGTTCTGCCTCTTTCTAAGAACTACACGAATACTTGCTTTCTATACTCTGGTATCAGGTCCGAGATTTCGCTATACCAACAAAATCTTTCTCGCAACCTTGATTTTACGAGCAACGATAGCGCCGAACTAAGTAGGTCGGCAGGAAGCAGAGCTGACATAATCATACATGCACAATCATACACCCTTGCAGTCCATTTCTATCTGGTTCTGTTCTTAGTTTACTTTCAATGCTCTTGTATCAGGTTCGAGATTTCGCTATACCAACAAATATTTTCTGGCACCCTTGTTTTTAAGACCAACGGTAGCGCCGAACTAAGCGGGTCGGCCGGAAACAGAGCCGATATTATCATATAATCATGCACACTTGCTATTTTGTCTGCCTGGTTCTGTTCTTATAAAGTTTAATTTCTATATTCTGGTATCAGGTCCGAGATCGCGCTATACCAACAAACTCTTTCTCGCAACCTTGTTTTTACGACCAACGATAGCGCCGAACTAAGTGGGTCGGCGGGAAGCAGAGCCAACATTATCATACATGTACAATCACATGCTATCCATTCTGCCTTGTTCTGTCCTTAGTTTACTTTTCATGCTCTGGTATCAGGTTCGGGATTGCGCCAGAGCAACAATTCTTTTCTGGCAACCTTGTTTTCACGACCAACAGTAGCGCCAAACTAAGTGGTTCGGCGGGAAACAGAGCCAATACTATTAAACAACCATGCACACTTGCTATCCCTTTTGCCTATTTATGTTCTTGATTTACTTTCTATGCTCTGGTATCGGGTTCGAGATTGCGCTAAAGCAACAAAATTTCTCTGTTAATCTTGCTTTTACGACCAACCGTGGCGCCAAACTGAGCAGATCGGCGGGAAACAGGCCAATGTTATCATACATGCTTTTTAATACTTCTACCATGTTCTAATCTTTGTGACGACCAATGGCTGAGAGAGAGAGAGAGAGAGAGAGAGAGAGAGAGAGAGAGAGAGAGATTAAAAAATGAAATGCTTCAAGTTCAATTGTGTATATATAATTGAGTCCCCCCTCTTCTCCCCTCTAACTCTTTCTCGCTGTCTCTGTCTCTCTCAATCACATGCCTCAGTTTACAGTTTGCATCCTTCGTTTAAAGCTTCAATATAATAACAGCAAAACTGAGCGAGGAGTATGCCACACAAATATTACTATATGCATCACCACAGAGGGTTCCTGTGTGGCTCAATGGTAAAGTGTAGGACTCGATACCCGGAGGTCCCGGGTTCGAGTCTCACTAGAAGCACTGGGTTTTACGTCGGAGTGTCCTTGGGCAAGACAATTTAGAGCCCCAGCCCCAGTACTGGTGAAACCCGGGACAAACATGAATTTTCGAGCTGTCGCCGTGATATGACTGAAATAATGTTGAAAGCGGCCTTGTTGAAAGCGGTCTTAAACACCATCCATTCATTCAATTCAATGTTCACAGACGGACGACCAAACAAACGAACGGACTGATTTCAGTCACGATACTCCAGAAAACGTTTGAGCAGCGCTCTCGCAAAAGGGGGTTTGATGCACTATACGAAGCAAGTCATCATATAATTTCGACAGAATCCATTCTGTATAACATCAAACCAAATCACGAAGTAGAATGTTCCTTCGACATGCAGAAAATTGACCCGTAGCAAGAAGTATCGACCCATGTCAGCCTGCGCGGACTGCGCAGGCTGGCATGGATCGATACTTTTTGCAGATGCATTAAGCCCCCTCTTCACCGAGCATGGCTCATTCATTTTGCAGGGGGCGTAATTACAAAATAACTCATCGTCGAGGATTGAGCAAAGTACCCTGACAGTAACAACCATTGACATTTTCGGACTCAGCCAGTCGGGCAGAACTAAACAAATTTCTGGCAAAAGCATTTCTTGCGCAGTCAGCCGTCTCCAATCTCGATAAAAGAAGGCTCAAATTGAATCAACTGTCTTTTCCTAGGGAATCCAACCCTTAACATTGTTTACTGTTTTCGGCAGAATTGGATTATAGATATATACACAGAGTAACATATGCTTTAGTTAAAATCCAAGAAACACCCGAAACTTTGTGGCTATGAGAGAAATCGATTGTTTTGAGCAATTCCCCCCTTTTCACAATGTTTTTAGAATCATATTACGGCAAAATATGCCATTTATCTATCCTCCGAATCGTTTCAAATTGAAGACATTTACAGCGTGAAAAACGCGCAAATTCAACGACAGTATAATCTCGAAGTTTTGTGATAAAAAGAGAAAGTGCGAGTTATGAACTATTTCTCCTTTTGTCAAAATGTTTCCGAAATCAATCTACGGCGACTGTGTTGAGAAGTCCACAAATAATACCGACAGAATCAAAGACGTTTACAGAAAAACAGGATGCTTTAATTTCCAGACAATCTTTTTCACCAATAAATTATCTTTGAAAAAAATCCCCTAAAAGACATTATACAAAACAAAAAAATGCTGTTTTACGAACAGTTTCTTTCTTTGTCATATTGTTTTCTTTCAAAACCCACAGCTTTTACGACGAAATTTGCTTGAAAATAAAGGATGATTTTCTGTGAAAGGTAATAAGCTTATTGGGGAGAGGGTGCCTGCATCGAAAACCTGTAATTTCAGCCATAACTCGGAGCGAATTAGGGAATAAAACCCTTAACTCGATTCAGATAATCCTGAGTTGTGTTATGACCATAACACAAGAAATAAGAATACTTTTGAAAACAGTGTGGGAAAAGGTGATAAATATCCTCACACCTTATGCATATTTTAAATTAAAGTTTGAAACGTGAAATAATTTGACAATGCCGTGCTATTCCAGCATTTACTTGAATAGAATTATTTAAAGGAACAAGTAAAGGAAACGTTCTGATTTTCCATGCAAGCAATCAGAACTGATACTGCACTATTTTCAATTTTCCCTTGTTCAGACATATGAAACGTAATAAACAATACACATAATAATACATGTGCACCTATAATTTTGTCAGAAATTCTACCCCACTCTTTCCTTTCACCATATAGATCCATACCCAGTAGTTTTCCCCCAAATCAGAAATAGACTAGACTCATTTCGAGAACTAATATATGAGCCATGCTCTGACAAAAAGGGGTTTAATGTATCTCCTTGATGCATTATACCAAGCAGTTCATCACATAATTATTGATCCATAAAATCCACTTTGTCTAACAACCGGCTGCATTCGGAGATAGAATCATCGGATATGCAGGAAATTTACCAAACGCATACAGATTCGACACAGGTCAGCCTGCACTCACTGCAGGCTGATAGGATCGATAATTTTTGTATTCATTAAAGCCCCTTTTCTCGGATCATGGCTCATATATAAAAAATCATAGAATTTCTGCCATAAATGCAATTTATATGATGGCGCCGTTAAAAGCGCGGGAAAAAAGGCGCGCATTTTCTAGGGAAAAGTGTTAACAATTTATCGATCTGGTTCTCCTTTGTACAAACCCTCTAATCTGATTAGGATGAAATTCACGCTTTCAAATAATGCTTGTTAGGGAAATTTTCAGAGCAAAGACACATTTATCAAGTAAATGGAAATTGCCTTCTTCTCCCGAACCCCGAGAAAAGAGCCGGCCCTTTCAAAATATCATACACATTTTTCCATCCCTTCAAATTAATGTCCCATCTGCACTTTATATAGTAGATTTAGGTAGATAGAACAATCGCCTACAGAGTAATTGGCTAGTTCTTTACCAGACGACACAGTTTTAGATCACGCCCAAATTGAAAGCATTTGCTGACGACAAAATAAAAATGGCCAGAACTTTTACCACACAATCCCGAGTTTTAAAGACCCTGACAAAGAAGTCTTTTGAAAACAATGTGGGAAAAGAAGAAAATCCTAGTAACCAGCATTTTCTCCTTTTCCTGCAGTATGTTTTCTTCCCAATCAAAGTCAGAAATCATCATTTCAGCTGCATTTAAGTTGTCGTTTGCAAATGCTTTCAATTTGGTCGAGTCCAAAATTTTGTCGTTTGGTAGAGGGAACTTGTTTAATGATATCAACGGATACCTGTGAGAAAAGATCATGATGAGACTACAAGGACCTGCAGCCTAATCTTCATAGATCTACTTTTCTTCGCAAAACATCGCAATTCACAGTAAATAGATCTTATTCATTACTGAGACTTTTTACGCCCTATCACTTTACGTATTGGGGAAAAAAAAACGTTGTTACAAAATGCCTTTTCTAATGTATTCTTTTCCATTTCTTGTTATGGGGTTAACACCTTGACTTTGATAAAAATCTTTAAAATAAAATACAGCCAATCAATATAAATAACGTTTAGTTCTCGAATACATGTGGAAAAAAAAATGCGGTAAAGCAACTTTTTCTTTTGTGATATTCGTATTGTTTTCAAAAGCGATTGGATACAAGAAGTAACAAGAAATATCTTTAAAAAAGATAGACAGCGTAAATTTGCCAGCAAAGAAGCAGGGGCCCTTAGAATAAATATGTATACATTTTTGACCAATCACAAATTTCTATTTATTCATTTGTTATCAGTTACAAAAAGTAGGTCAAAAGTCAGCACATTTAGCTACACCGAAAAAAGTCATCTGCAGAAGGTAATTGGTAAGAGTGCTTCTTCATTGCGCATGTCGGGAATAAACCAATCAAAACCCGTGTTTTCAGCTGCCAAGAACGGAAATACAACGTTCAATACATCACCTGTCTGCGAGACAACATAAGTTAACTCTTCACCAGACAACCCCGAGTTTTCCTGACCCTGAGACAGAAAGGCTACTGAAAACATTGTGAACAAAAGGGAAAATGCTGGTAACCAACAGTTCTCCTTTTCCCACGACCTGTTTCGTCCTTTGAAAATTGAATTTCATCTTTTGAAAAAATCTTATGTATCGTCTGCAAATGCTTTCAATTTGGACCAGTCTAAAAGTTCTTCAGCTGGTAAAGTGTTACCTCTTTACCAGACGACAAAATTTTAGACTTGTCAATATTGAAAACACTGAAAAACAACAATATGTCTAACGAGACAGGATTTGACTTATAAAATTAAAAAAAAAATATTGTGGGAAAATGAGAATAGCTTGTGCCAAGTATTTTCTCCTCATTCGACATAATTTGAAAAAAAACCTTTTACCCACAGTGTCGGAAAGAACTGTATCTTCGGTATAGAATTGACTACATGTTTTTGAAGCTCAAAAAAAACTTGTTTTTCTCTATTTGCCTCTAGGGATACACGTATATCACGAGAAAATCAAAAAATTATTGACGAATTACCTCCCCTGTAAGTTCAAACACGACTTCAGTCTATTAGCAAACGAAGATAATTTGCTTTGCAGCACCGCCTTCGATCGAGAAACTTGTCGGTTTAACGCATGTATTGAGGGGTATATATATAGTTGTATCCCAAAAGAAAAGTTTCCAAATACACATACTATTATCTCCCTTGAAAAAAAAATGCCAAATTAATAGACGTATTATCTCCCCTAAAAACTAAAACTTGGAAAAAATAAAGAAAAGAAACGGTCAAAAGGACAGATGTTTTATGAAGTACGCTCTTGATTTATATCGTTCGCTCCTCACATAATCTACGAAATGCAAATGGTCTGTCTTGCACTGGTGTAACTATGAGCAAATCAGAAACAAATGAGCCGTGCTGTGTGAAAAGGGGGCTTAATGCATTTGAGAAAAGTATCGATTCATGTTAGCCTGCGCAGTCCGCGCAGGCTGACATGAATCGAAACTTTTCGCTATCTTCAAATTTTCTGCATGTCTAAGGATAATTCTACCTCTTGATCCAGTCGGTTGTTTGACAAAAATGGATTTATGAATCCGTATTTAGGCGATGCCTTGCTTGGTATGATGTATCTGGAGATGCTTGAAGCACCCTTTGGCTAAAGCATGACTTGAATTATTTTAAACAAACAAATCAATAGTATCATCTGAGCCAAAGGTTTTTAGAGAGAGCGAACGAGAGAGAGACAGAGACAGAGAGAGAGATGGCGAAATACCCAAAAATGAAGCAATCGCCAATAGAATGCAAATAAATATGCTAGGAGAAAACTCCGACTGACAAATAGTTCCAAATAATAGTCAGGTCCCAAAGGCATACGAAAGCAACCCGGACCACTGTGTTTTCTTGTCCCGCGTATTTATTTCTTAAAAGCTTATTTCACACATGATGGATGCAGCATACATGTTTCTTCTTCCGCTGGGAAAAAGTAGATCGATCAACTCACCTCGTGTCTATATTTGGACCCGTGTGCCGTTTCTTTCCTGCTTTTATGGTCGCTTAAGCTCTACAAAGGAAGACAGGGACTTCCTCGACGCATCATAGCAAGGATTCATTACCTCAATATACATTTTCAAGAAAAAAATATTCAAATATAGATTATCACAGTGATTTTATGTTAAAAACATGCACAAAGTACTGAAACATTGTGGAAAAGGGAGAAAATGCTCGTTGCGAGCAATTTCTCCTTTTGCCACAATGTTTTCGTAAGGGGTCTGCCGCAACACGCGAAAAAGACGTCGGGAGAAGGCAAAAGAGTAAATTGCGCTAATTTTCATATTGTCATCCCGAAAAATTGGCTGATCTTTGAAAAACTTTATTTACCAAAGTTTTGTCGTTTTAGGTTTTAAAGTTAATTCATCCTACTATGAAGATAAACTTAGTTTATCACAAAAACAAAACCCTGTGCAACTACGTGTGAAATTTAGATTGTACTCGTAATATCAACTTTGCGAATTCAATGTCAAAACTTTTTGCGTTATTTTTTTTTTATCTGATATGTATAGAAATGATTCGAGCCATCAGGTCACTCTGTAAACCCAGTTAGTGACTTCTTTCTCGGAAAAGTCGTAGGAGTTGTCTTTGAAAGGGCAAAAGAAAATATTGCGGAAAAAAGGGTCTTAAGCATTTTTTTTTTTTCCTCATGAAATACAGCTACCCACAGAAATCACTGTTTCAAGGGTCCTCACTGATTGCAGACCATATCTCTATAGTATGGTCACAAGGACCAAATAGTTCGTAAAAGATTTGAAAATATGCTCGCCCTTTATATTGAAAACATCAAATCAGCATGATTAGGAACACACTTTCGACACGTCATTTCATCTCTCACGATAAAACAGCGTGGCAGAAGCGTTTTTCAACTGGAATTGGGCTACTTTTAACTCCAACGACCCAGAAACATTCGGCGGATGTAGGCTACAGCTGCATACCAAATTTCGAACTATTTTTAGCCCGCAATAAACATCATGAATTGACATTTATGCGAGTGCCACCTTGTGTCGTTTTCTAGCTATGAATTATTAATAATCCCGAAAATATCACCGAATGGCTCATTCTCTGATTAACCTTGCGACTGCTTAGCGCGACTCTAAGCAGTTATACAGACGGTGTAGTTCAAGATCAGACTGCAAAAAGCGTGCAGTCTAATCTTGAATCTATACTGTCCAATACTGTGAGATTTTTCTTGCCAAAATTACTTTAACAACGCAGAATTGACTGGAAATGTCTATTTCACTTACGTAGCAATTTTTCACTCTTTTACCGAGCAACCTCGTGTTCTAACGACCGTGAGGAAAAAGGCGTTTGAAAATCTTGTCAGAAAAGGAGAAAATTTGGCTACCAGCATTGTTTTCCTTTTCCAACAACGTTTTCTACACGCCGAAAGATAAATTTCATTTTTTGTCACATATATTTTGTCGTCTGCAATTTCTTTGAATTCGGACAAATCGAAAACCTTGTCGTCTGGTAAAAAGTTAAGGGTAAACATATTATCTTGTGCAGACGGCTTATTGCGTCCTGGAGCAGACGGTTTTGGAAAACATTGTGATAAAATGAGAAATTGCTCGTAACGTGCAATTTCTCATTTTATCGCAATGTTTTCATGTACTTTATATTCTTAAACCTTAATCCGCGTTGATTCCCCCACCCCACCCACACCCCATCATGTTGAAGGATGTTTGCAGAAGCTAAATCATGAGTAATCTGCGATTTTCCAGTTTTTCTACACAATATCCTTTCCTTCCGTTCTATGTTTCATATTAAAATATCACAGTAAAGGTTGTAATTGAAGAATTGAATGAAAAAAATGTGAAACGAAGAACTGGCTATCCTTTCATCATAATGTTTTCAGGTTCTAAATAAACTTTAAACCTAAATTCAAGTTGATTTCCCGTTCTATCTCCCGCTCCCTGCCCCTCCGTTTGCCAGAATGTTTGCAAATTCGTATACACCAAACAAATGATTTACATGCGATCTGCAAGGGTTTTCCTGGGTCGGTGGTTCGAATCCCGAGCTTGGCCAATGATTGATGCAAGTAACCGCGACAGGATTCATTCCTTTCTCACCGCTGAACGTTGTTTAGACAATAGTCATATGAAAAAGCAGCCAATGGCTTTGGAAGAATATTGTGCGAAGTACTGGTGAAAGTAACTCAAGGGAAGCATTAATGAATGCACTGGCCGGCGCGATATGGCTGAAAAAACGTAGAAGACGACGTAAAACACCATACAAACAGGGATTTCCTATACAAAATCCTGTAACTCTATTCCATGTTAAATGAAATGTCGATTCAAAGGTTATACTTTGGCTATTCAGAGTACTCGAACAACGATGAAGCGACGGGCTTGCTATGATTTACTGCATGGTGTTTAACGCCGTTTTTAACTTTATTTCAGTAAAATCGCGGCGACCAGTGTACATGTTCTTATACATGCTTTCCCGGAGTTTCTTTTTTTATGAATAATTGTATGGTGTTTAACGCCGTTTTCAACGTTAAATAGGTCTTTCTTTCCACGGTTTACTTTTTACCTGGTTTTAAAATTTAGTTTATTTTCCTGCCAGCGACTAATGCTTGGACCGACAGTACGATAATAGTCATCTTCAACATGATTACAATACTTTTAAATGATTTGATATAGATCTACATGCATTTTAACACCCGAATTGTTTACTTTTGGCCGCCAATGGGCCTTTAATGCAAAACACTGACTACATTGTGCCGAGCCCCGGTAGCTCAGTCGGTAGCGTACAGGACATGAGAATAGGGGGTCGCTGGTTCGATCACCGACTCGGCCTATTTCTCTTCGAGGATTGATGATAATCGTTGCGAAAGGATCAATTCCTCTCTCACCGCTGACCATTGTCTCGACGACAGTTATGTAAGAAGGCAGCCAGTGGCTTGGAAAGAATATTGTGCAGAGTAATGGTAAAATAAACTTCGGGTAAGCATGGATATGTGCACTGGCCGCGATGAAATGTTGAAATAATGTTGAAAACGGCATTAAACACCATTCAATCAATCAGACTACATTGTATACATAGCATTTCGAAGATGCAGTTCTTACCAATTGCATCAGTACATGTAACAATTACTTATTCTTGTTCCTGCTTGAAATGAGCCATTGGATTAACGATGCAAAATAGATAAATTACAGAATGCAATAAAGGTCTGACCCTCATTGTCCGTCTAATAATTAATATGTCTGGAGAGAGGCTATGCGCTCACTTAGCCCTTTAACTATCCTGCTAAATAACTAAAATGAAGTTTCACTTCGATAGTAAAAACCCTAAATTTTGCTATTTCAAATGTATTTTTAGGGTAAATATGTCCTTATCGGACAGTGCAGATCAAAGATCAGACTGCACGTTCTGTGCAGTCTGATCTTGATATACACTGTCCGCAAAAGGTCACCGAGTCGCACTTAGCAGCCTAAGGGTTAACTCATTTCCAGACGACAAAATTATTATCTAGTCCAAATTGGAAACATTTGCAGACGAGAAATCATGTGTTGCTCAAATAACGGGCTTTTTCTGAGAAAGTGTAGAAAACATTGTGGGAAAAGGAGAAAATGCTTGTTACCAGCATTTTCTCCTTTTCTCACAAAATTTTCAAAAGTCTTCTCTGTCAGGGTCGTTAAAACTCGAGATTATGTGATAAAGGGTTAACAAACCATCCTGTGAGTTTATGACTTTTAGCAAGAACGCTTTCAAAAACATTGAGGGAAAAGGAGAAGATGCTCGTAACCAGCATTTCTTTTTCCCTGTAAATGCAATGTTGTTTTTCATAACTTTTTAAGATAAAGCAATATCCGAATATTTGATTCACATTCAACTTGTCGACTGCAAATGCTTTTGAACAATGTGGACGAATCGAAAATTTTATCATCTGGTGAAAAATAGAGTTTATCATCTTCCAAATTACATTTTTATTTTTTTAATTGCTATAAAGAGGATTTTTTCTTCAGTAATTTACGAAAAGGAAAGTAGGAATATAAATGCGTGACGAAAATGCAGCTTGAAAAAAAAATCTTCTTTTGACACACTTATTTTTTTCAACGGTCAGACTCAAAAAGTCCTATCATATAGTAAAGGTGACAGTGATATCTGGTAGAATAATATGGTGGCATATTTCTGCCGCGAGATACGAGACGGTTATTGCGATAATTTAGGAGAATTATCGTGATAAAACAAAGATTCCTGAAAATATTATCTAGATAATAAAAATTCTCACGATAAAAATATCGCGATAATTCTAACTGTTATCATGATTTTTTTCTTTCGTGCCCATAACTGACATTCACGGTATCTATAATTAGATACGGTTTCGGAACATCTTCCTCTACAACCTTATGAATTTCCTTTTCCCTGAATGGTTTTTAAGTTGTTCATAGGAGGCATTTCGAGTCGTCTTTGTGATTTTACAGGCTTCTGTTCATTTCGAGTCTTGTCAAAATTTACCAATTAAGCTACAATTGTTCATGATTCGAATTTCTACTCACTGCAATCTTGTGAAGTAAAAAACTACCGAGTTCATCCAAATGATGAATTTACTATTTATAGATATCGAGAAACAGATAGAGCTATCTCAATAATTTTATCCCGATGTCAGCTTCGTGCACAATTGAGAATATTAAGTTTATCGTGATATAATTTTCAGGAAACTTTTCACTATCTCGATAAAATTTCCAGGAAACTTTAATTTATCGCGATAGTTTTCTAAGATTATCATGATAGCTATATCGTATCTCGTGGCAGAAATATGCCACCATAGAATAAGATCTTCCGACAATGACCTTGTCATTGTGGCGGGGGTCTAAACCTCAGTTTGAGTCGAATATGAATAAATCTGTTGATCTTGAAACTAGGTGAAAACATGATTCTTCATGTACGTCGAAACCTGAGTACGTGCAATAAGGTCTGTGTATATTACATAGTATTGTGGATTACACTAGCACCGTTAATTACCAACGACAAGAATGTTGTTTTCTGCCAAGGGTAACGATGTGTTGACGTCATTGATTATGTTTGATTTAGTTATACGAATATAATATTCTTCGGAAAATGCCATATCTGTCTGTCTGTCTGTCTGTCTGTCTGTTTGTCTCTCTCTCTCTCTCTCTCTCTCTTTCTCTCTCAACAGTTTGGCCATTTTCCCCAGATGATTTATTACGTATGACATGGCTGGTTAACTCTTGCTGCCGAAGAGATTGTTTCGACATTTGTCGGAGTTTACAAGTAGATTTTCTGTTCCATTTGAATATTATTTTGGATAAAAATCAGCATTTACTTGCGGATGGTTTAGATCCAAGATCAGACTGCACGTTTTGTGCAGTCTGATCTTGATCTACACCATCCGCAAAAGCTGTCCAAGGCGACATCTGCAGTGAGTTAAAGACAGACCAAGTACACCTGCAACCGTATTTCAAGTGAAATCCGGTTTAAACGACGTAAAACATTCTACAAATGCTATACTAATGGCGTATTTAAAGCCGATTGTAAAACAAACAGCCTTAGAAAAAACTCACTAGGCAAAGCATTTGAGCTATTCTCTGTAAAAAGGGGGCTAAGTGCATCTCCATGATGCATGATACCAAAACAGTCATCACAGTATTATAGATAAAAAAAAAAGATTTGCATAACAAGCTACTGAATCATGGGTAAACTGGTCCTTTGAAATGCAGAAAATTGACCAGAAGCAAAACGTTCCGACCCAGGTCAGCCTGCGCGAACTGCGCAGGCTGACCTGGGTCGGTACTTTTTGCAGATAGATTAAGCCCCCTTTTCACAGAGCATTGTTAATTTATTTTGCGAAGTAGGGCAGCAACAAGCCGCCCATTATACTTATTCATCAAATCAGCAGGCTACAAAACTGAGCTTCTTTTTATAACAACTGATATTTCTTTGAACAAAAAAAAATATCATTCCATTTGCTGTAATAAGTGCACACCTGCTTTGATCTAAAACCTGCCTAAACGATAAAATAGACCTAAAACACAAGCAAATAAACAACTTATTTTCTCTATTTCTGTACATCTAGCCTTGATGGATTGGTCTTTTACGCCACTTTCAACAGTCTCTTAGTCGTTTCATGGCAACAACTCCCATATTCATAAATGGTACGAGTTTCACCAGCACTAGGCTACGGTTCTTAGGTGTCTTGACCAAGAACATTCGCACGAAAATTCCAGTGCTTCCAGTCAAGGTCGAACCCGGGGCCTGCAGGATGT
The DNA here is from genome assembly GCA_946811185.2 of Hippopus hippopus. Classification (NCBI taxonomy): domain Eukaryota; kingdom Metazoa; phylum Mollusca; class Bivalvia; order Cardiida; family Cardiidae; genus Hippopus; species Hippopus hippopus. The sequence continues at coordinate 6,024,202 of OX328102.1, read as the reverse complement.
GAGTTCCATACTTTGCAACGGAGGCACGCAGGACCCCCCCCACACACACACAAAAGATTAATTGTATGGTGTTTTACGCCGCTTTCAACATTATTTCAGTCATATCACGGCGACAGCTCACTTATTCATGTATTTCCCGGGTTTCACCGGTGCTAGGCTGGGGCTCTGAGGCGTCTTACACAAGGACACTTCCACGAAAAGCCTAGTGGATTCGGTGAGGCTCGAGCCCGGGGCCTCCGGGTCACGAGTCCTACAATTTACGACTGTGCCATGCAGGACCCCACACTCAAAGGAACTTTAAGACAGCTTAATCCTTCAGCTGCTAAGCAAGACTCACTGAGCTTTTGCGGACAGTGTAGATCAAGATCAGACTGCACAGAACGTGCAGTCTGATCTTGGATCTACACTGTCCGAGAAGGAGATGAATCTACACTGTCCGAGAAGGAGATATTATTCCCCAAAATATATTTTTGAAATAGCAATGTTAGGCTTTTTACTATCGAATTGAACATTTCGTTTTAGTTTTTTAGCGGGATAAGTGATCCATGCAAATACATATTTTCCCTAATTTCTCTACATCTAGAGTCGAATTAGTTAAATATTCTAAATTTTCACAACCAGTCACCGTGATTGGCTGAGACAGAAGTTCTAAGCCAATCGAAAATGTAGTCCTGTATTTTAGAATAGAGAACATTATTCCAAATCGTTAGTTAACAACTATCTACTTTTCTGATCGATTGTGAAACGAATTCTACCACTTCCATTAATCACTTGATGATTGCTTGCTGGCCTTTACGACACAATTACGAGTTTCAACGACCCTGGGAAATAAAGCTTTTGAAAAAATTATGGGAAAAGGAGAAAATGCTGGTAACCAGCATTTTCTTCCTTTCCCAAAATGTTTTCTACCACATCAAAGACAGTACCTATCATTTGGTGTCCGAGGTTTGTAAGGTAGAGCGTCCCCTCGTAATTATTAAGGTCTCCCGTTCGATACCCAGGTACGGGTGTTAACTTTAGGACTATTCATTGGCCCACACATTCGACGCGAGTACTTGTGTAGTTTCCAGGAAGCAGAATAGAGAGAGAGATTTGTATAAGTTGCAAGAACTTGTTTCTCGATCGATGTAAAATCACTATGTTTAAACTATTATTTGAACGACATTTTTTTTTTTTTGTCGTCTGCAAGTGCTTTCAATTTAGTCAAGTCCAAAGTTTTGTCGTTCGGTTAAGAGTTAACCAGTATTTGCGCCGTAATGTGCGTAGCTGCAGCGGTTGATCCCGCTCATAAAGAGATTCGAACCGCAAACTGATGTGAGATATTGAAAGTCTACCCCTTCAGTACTCTCTCCTATATAAAATGTAAATGAAAAGAGACACTGAGGTCGAATTCACTACGAATTCGCGACAATTCTATCCATTTCAACAAAATCCGGGTTTAAACGAGGAAGAATAATTTTGAAAACATTGTGGGATAGGAAGAAAATGCTGGTAACCACTATTTACTATTTTTCCTACAATGTTTTCTACCCTTTCTGAGGCAGATCCCATCAATTCAGTCACATTTAATTTGTCGTTGGTAAGTGTTTTCACTTTGGACTCGTGACCTGGAGGCCCAGGGTTCGAGCCTCACTGGGTTTTTCGTGGGAATGTCCTTGGGCAAGACAATTCAGAGCCCAAGGTGAGTACTGGTGAAACCCAGGAAAAACATGAATATGTGAGCTGTCGCCGTGATATGACTGAAATAATGTTGAAGGCGGCGTAAAACACCATTCAATCAATCAATCACTTTGGACAAATCCAAAATTTTGTCGCTTAGTACAGGTTTAAAGGGCATTCCAATTTTTCAATCCTCAAGAATTTTACAAAATTTCAAAGTAACATAATTTGTAATTGGTTCAGCCAATCAGAAATTGCGTTACTTTATAAACCTAAAATAGACTAGATGGACTGTGGGCGTCCGTCCCATTTTCCGAGAAAGCGCCCCGCAGTATATCTACACGATTGTTTTTTGTCGATTTACAAAAACCCAAGAGAGTCATACAAATTCCGCGTTTTAGACCTAATTTGTGATTGTATGGACGGCCAAATCGTTATATCTTGTCTTTCTGATAATTTTTCCTGTGCTGTGTTTGTTACATCTCCTCCCCTTTGGTTCTTTTGATCGTTATCGGAATGACTGATTCCAAAACAAGAAAGAGAAATTATAAAAGCAGTCTACGATGCAAGTTTTTCTTTTTCTTTTCTGATCAGCCAACAAATGCAATATCTCCCTCCATCCCCCCTCTCTATGTCTCTTTCTAACTACCCTTCTCTCTCTCTCTGTCTCTCTGTCTCTCTCTCTCACTCACTCACTCACTCACTCACTCTCTCTCTCTCTCTCTCTCTCTCTCTCTCTCTCTCTCTACCACACAATATTATCCAAACATTTCAAGGAACAATCTTCTGTTCTTCAGATAATCTCCTTCATAACTTGTATCGTGGTTATTGGTTAATAAGCGCTTCATTATAATTGTGCAAATCAAATCCAAGGGACAAATATGGCCACACAGTTTACACTAATATATTTTTTGCCAACTCCTATCCGTAGATAAATGCCAAACGTGATTGTTTTCAACAAAATTTATACCAACGGAATGAAAAAAAAAAATCATTTAAAAAGCGCAGATCGAGGGTAAGATTGGACGTTCTATGCTGATAGATTTTAGATGTACGCTGTTCGCAATGAAAGCATTAGTAATCGTGCATTGCAAATCTGAAGGGATGACTATAACACAGTTTATATTTCCATCTGCGATCTAGATAAAAGCCACAGTTACTTTTTTCAACAGAATTCATTTTCAAACAGAATTAGAAAATACATATTCGAACAGCGCAGATCCAGGATCAGACTGCACGTTCTATGCAGCCTGATCTTGGATCTACATTGTTCGCAGAAATCATCTATATTCGTGGAAAGCCAATCTAAAGTAATATATAATTACGACACGGTTTAGATATTTGCCAGGTGCTATCAGTAGATCAAAGCCTTATGTGATTGTTTTCAACAGAATTCATTCCAACAGAAATCAGGCAAGATACATTCGCTTCAAAGGTACGATATACTTTGAACTTTGTACATAAAATTTATACACAGCCCTGATTTACTTACATACCTGACTTTTTACGCCGAGCTCGGTAGTTCAGTCGATGATGTTACTTTGCACAATATTCTTCCCAGGCCACTAGTACTCGAACAGCGACCCCTTGTATTCCAGCACGGGGTCGCTGTTCGAGCACCTAACCTCGTCCAATTTCTTTCCTAGAAATGATGATAGTCATTGCGACAGGACTCATACCTCTCATCGCTGACCATTGTTTTGATGACCGTTATGTGGGAAAGTAGCCAATGGCTCGGGAATAATATTGTGCAAAGTACTAGTAAAAGAAATTCTAGAAAAGCATGGATTGGTGCACTTGTCGCCGAGATATAACTGAAATAACCTTGAAAACGGCGTTAAATACCATTCAAACACATAAAATTAACGCTTTCCCATGCAACAAAATTCATAGATTTGTCAAAATTGAAAGCATTTGCAAGCGAAATAAAAAATATAACTTAACTGATGGAATTTGTCTGTGGATGGGTAGAAAACATCGAGGGAAAAGGAGAAAATGCTGATGTCTTAGGTCGTATTTATAATGGTACATATTTAATTTGTCGTCTGCAAATGCTTTCAATTTCGACAGATCTAAATTATTCCTGTGTGTGACAGAGTAAAATAGTTTTCGGGAATTTAACGCTATACCAGATGACAATAATTTTAGACAGGTTCGAATTGAAAGCATTTGCAGACGACAAATGAGATGTGGCTCAAGTGATTAGATTTGTTTCTGAAAGGCAAGAAAACATTGTGGGAAAAGGAGAAAATGCTGGTGACCAGCATTTTCTCCTTTTCCCATAATGTTTCCAAGTCTTATTTCCCAAGATCGTTGAATTTCGGAATTATGGCGGAAAGGGTGAAAATTTACCTACATTGGTTCAAGTTTATTTTTACATCGTAACACTGTTTGACGTCATTAGCATCCATTAGTATCATTTTGTGTTTTATAAACCGTTTCAAGGATCATTTTAATATGTAACATCGACCCTTCATCTTCTCTTAAACAAAGTTATATTATTCTTTTTGCCAAACTATCCCGTATTAAAGTACATTGACGGATAAGATTTTTGAAAGCATAGTGGAAAAAGGGGAAAAAAAACTGAACCAACTAGAAATGTCGCAAAGCGGGCAAATACTCCATCTGTACCTTGTCACGGAAGCAGCACTGTCAGAGAACGGAAATGATTTTCAAAATAAAGTTAACCTGTGACCTTGACCTTTGACCCATGTGACCCAAAAACAATAGGACACCCCCTTTGGATTATGGGCAACACTTGTATAAAGTTTCGTGATCGTAGGTCGAACAGCCGTAGAGTTAGAGCACGGAAACAGAAGTCTAAAGACGGACAGATTGACGGACGGACAGATGGATGGACGGTAGGACAGACAGACATTGTGAAACCAATATTCGCCCATCTTTGTCGTATGTGTGGGATTAATAACCATCAGTTTCTCCTAAATCCACAATCTTTTAAAAAGCTTTCCTCCTCAGTGTCGTTAAAACCGATTTGATATGGCGGTTATGAGGTAAGGAAGCGTGTACGTAAGCATTTGACACTGTCTGCATTAGCTCTATACCAAACGGCAAAATTTTAGACTTGCCCAAATTGACAGCATTTGTAGACAACAAATCGAATATAACTCTAATCATGAGATTTGTCTTTAAATGGCCAGAAAACTACGTGGGAAAAGGAGAAAATGCTGGTTTCTCACACTGCTTTTAAACAACTTTTATTCTTAAGGTCGTTCCATGGCAGGATTGCTTAATAAAGGGCAAAAATGGTGGTTTTTTTTTAAAGATGCCCGTCTACAGCCGGTGAGCAAAAACGCTGTTAAATTTCAAACAATTTAGAATGGTACAGAAATCAGTCCTTTGTGTAAACATGGATAAAGTACTGACATATATGGTGTACTTGAAAAAAAGAAACACAGAGATTTGTATTAGAAACCGAACACTGGTCAGAAGAAAACTGGCTGACGATCGGAGCTGTAAACAATGGCGGTGCGTCACGGAAATTTATCGTTGGTTTCCGCCTAGAGTCGGATACGGTGTAATTTGCATATATAGGCCGCGATCTCCGTCTGAAAATCGAGGCTGCAACAGAGAAGTCTCCATTTTCCTTCGTTTACCTCATTAGACACAGGGCGAAGGTCAAATATAGTCACGTGACAGAATGCATGATCATCATACGAATCCACCCGAGTGTATAACGGACATATCGAAATCTTCGATTCAAAACCCGGAAACGACGAGTCTGTTTACATGGAAGGCCGCAACTCAGCGAAATGCATTTTCTATCGACCGTAATCTAAGCAACCTTGCAACCGTGAGGCGCAATAGTTGGCATGAAGATATGAGAATGACTATAGTTTGACAAAATAAAGACAAAATGAGTTAAAAGTGGCTGAAAATGAGTATCAGGGCCTCTTTAAACCCTTTCGGCGCCATAGGCGAAAACAGGGACTTTTGCGGATGGCCTATATCAAGATCAGACTGCACAGAACGTGCAGTCTGATCTTGGATCTATTCCGTCCGCTTGTATAGTCAAGTCTATGAGACAAAAATCCTTCTGAGTCTCAGTGTATTCTATTATCAGGCATCGAAAAGGATTGAGTTTTTATATTTGGCGCTGAAAGAGCAAATCAGTCTTAATTAACATTCTATCACCTGCAGACGACAGTGTTACGTTTGGTAGAAGACTAGACTAAACATTGTGACAACAGAGAAATCGTTCGTAATGGCTCCTTTTCCCTCCATGTTTTCCATATTGTTCAAAGCAGCCATTTTCTTCACCTACAAATGTTGACTTTCTTATAATCGAATGAATGGTGCTAAGTTAACTTAAAAGTTAAGGGAACCAGTCTTTAGAAAAATAACTAAGGCGGGTTCCTTTTACACCTAGCTATATACTATGCGTTTACGCAGTTACACTGAGTACCATTCTCTACGAACAGCATCCCGTTGCCAGCGCATGTCATATCCTTCGAAGACTGTCGGCTATGATGTATCAGTATCCTGTACAGAATAGATATAAATACGCGGTGCGCATAACCCAAACCCTGTCGCAAAAAGTAGCAAGCGAAAAACGGCTGTGGAGAAATGAAGCCTGTTTTTCGATGCAAATGTTTTAAAAAAAAACATTTCTATCGGGAGAAATATTTTTAAAAAATACCGTTGTTTACTGCAAATCTTTGTATACAGTTTCTAAATATAGATATAAGGAAACCGGGATTTGTGTAGTTTTTTTTTTTAGACATTAACAACAAAAAATATGTCCCCACCATCCTGGGCTTATACTGGGGTTATTTCCTAGGCCTATAGAGGCTGTGTTTATAAATGACTGGTGCATAGGCTATATCCTAGCTAACCATGGCTGGATTAATCGTACCAGTTAACATTCGTTTGAATAAACGTATAATTTATTTAGAAATTCGCTGCATCTATTGCCATTTTGAAAAGTAGTTTGATTCTGTACCCAGAATACCAAGATAGGTATGTATTTGAAAAATGCCACCTAGCGGAAGATAATGACAGCATCCTGGGTAATAAAGTAGAACACCGTTGATTGGACAAAATCAATCGATCCTACGTGCTGCGTGTCGCGTGACAAGAAACTATCCATAGAGCGACAAGGAAAAAAAGAGAAATTATACCACACGGAAAACAATCAACGTAACGAGAGGTGGTAGAGGTTTTTGTCGTGTGAAAGATCGAAGGTTGGGGAGAATTTTCTATTTACCCTTCATGTCATTAGTAACTGTTTGGATTTGTAGATAAGCTGGAATCATCTATTGGGCACGTATTTACCAACCACTCTAGACTAGGCTATTCTTAGACTTATTCTAGATTTTAAAATAAAAACGCAAGTTCTAATTGGCTTCACCATTTAGTTCAGCCAATCAGATATTGCACTACTCTGCAAGTTAGAACAAAGAGAGAGAGAGAGAGAGTCAGAGACAGAGAGAGAGACAGAGACAGAGAGAGAGAGAGAGAGAGAGAGAGAGATGAATATGATAATTATGATCTCATGGAAATTTTGAAAGGATGGTATAATATAGCTCGACATTACAATGAAATCTGTTAAAATTTACATTCTGCGATAAAACAGCAGTAAACTGAGACAGCTGTTTGGTCTTATGAATCAAATCGGCAGGCGCACCTTCTGTTGATTCTTGAAGATAAATCAACAATAAAAAACAAACATTCGATAAAAAACAAATAAAACATTATATTAAACTCTAAATACTAAAAATACTAAATCAACCTGTCTATCATAAATAAAAAAAATTTTAATGTCACGTGACGTAAAAATGACGTCATCAGCCACATGTTTCTGCAAGATCAATTAGATTATTTACCAATCTTATGAAATGCACTCATAATGTAAAACAGCGTGAAATGTGCATCTATAAATCTTTATATGATGAATGTGAGAATTCATTTCCCGTTGGAATTTGCACCTTAGCTTCTCTTTTCTCTGCCTGTCTTTTACCGCCCATCTCTCTCTCTCTCTCCTACTTAGAAACGTTTCCTTTCTCTTTTCTGACATACTAGTTATCGCAATAAAAAAAATAACAAACAGATAGAAATCGAACGTAAATTGACGACAGACATAAATTCTCTATTAACTAAAAAGCTTAAACAGTCTTACTGAAGAAATAAGTTAATCGATAAATAGTACGCCTCAACACTACATCAAACAGTTGAGTTTTTGGTCGGATATGTGAAAAAAAAATATCCATACATAAGGCTACCAATTCCCTCATGCTCTTCTTTTATGCATTATTTGTGATACAAAACACGTTTTGTTTCAGTGCAAAAGCAAACATTCTTTTAACCCTTTACCACACGACGCCGATTTTTAACGACCCTTGGAAAGAAGCCTTTTGAAAACATTGCGGTAAAAGGAGAAAATGCTGGTAACCAGCATTTTCTCCTTTTCCCACAATGTTTTCTACCCTATCAGAAAAGTTGCACCATTTGAGCCATATTGAAATTATTGTCTGCAAATGCTCTCAACTCGGACAAGGCTAAAATTTTGTTGTGTGGTAAAGGGTTAATTAATTTAAGTTGACTGTCTTTTGCAGTCAATCAAGCCTCTCCCCTTATATGGTCTAATCTTCAAGAATGTTTGAAAAGTTATAAACTTTCAAATCTTGGTGAGGGCTTACCCTCTATTACCCGTTTAGTCAAAACTTCAAAAATACAACATAAACAAGATTTATACTAAGCCATATTTTTTTTTCTTCGGCGCCCCCTCCCTGCCCCTTACCTGAAAATGCTTCCCACGGGGTTGCAAAGAGCAAGGAAAGACAGAGTATCGAAGTTGGGCGTAAATTCATCGACAGGTAGTAAGACAAGTCAATGGGGCCCTTTGGGTATACTTGATTTGAACCGTTGGAGAGAGAAAGAATATAGAAAGATTGATTGTATGGTGTTTATTGCCATTTTAAACATTACTTCTGTTATATCGCGGCGACCAGGGCACCTACCCATGCTTTCCTGAGGTTTCTGCTACCAGTACTTGCCACAATATTCCTCCCAAGCCACTGGATGCTTTCCCATATAACCATCGTCGGAGAAATGATGAGCAGTCATTGAGGAATAACCTCTGTCGCAATGACTATCATCAATCCTCGAAATGAAATTCGCCGAGCTGAGGCTTCGAACCGGCGACCCCATGTTCTCAAGTCATGTATGCTACCGGCTGCGCTTCTGGGGTTCGGCGAATAGAGAAAGAAAGAATCGAACTTATGTAAGTCCGGGTACATAACTATAGCCCTCTGATAAGACCCTTTGGTTCCTTTTGTGTTTCTGATAAATCCATCTCCATCCTGGGTAGTCGATACTGGGACCTTTGGATTGTTTGTCCTATCCTTTACTACCAAACCATCTACCTTGCCTCAGACAAGAAGAAGGAATAAATAGTGGGTACGAAAGACGAACTTATGACCGTGCATAGCAAGAATGTATGTACCAAACAGGTGGCAAGTCTCAGGCATAAAGGAAGACAGGGATACGGTGTACAAGCACTGTCATTGATCAGATAGCACAACTCGCCTGGAAAATTTTATTGTTCGGTGGTGACAGCGCCTTAAAACAACAACAACAGAGTCCCAGCCTGTGGCAGAAGACCCGACACCATCTCCGACGCCAGGGTTGTGCAATAGCCTTTCCTGGACTAATGTGGACATCTGCGGCAACCGACGCTAACGTTAACGCCAAAGCAAGGGGTAGTGCAATAGCTCTTCCTGGACAAATGTGGACGCCAAATCCCACGGCAAGTGACGCCAACGTTAACGCAAACGCAAGGGGTAGTGTAATAGCTTTTCCTAGACTTCGTTCAGGCGAGCTAAAAATTGAATCCAGGGTCCGTACTTACCAACTATTCTTTAGAATATTCCCAGTCTATTTCTCCAAGATTTTCTAAAATTGAAAGAAACACAACTTCTGATTGGCTAAACCAAATGGTTTAGCAAAACAGAAGTTGTGTTACTTTCAAATTTAGAAAATTATGGAAAATAAGACTAAGAACGTTTTTAAGAATGGTTGGTGACTACGGGCCCAGGGCTTTTATACACAAACCATCTCAAACTGCATTCTAAGTCTAATTCTAGAATTTAGAAAGTAACGAAATTTATGATCGGCTAGTACCTTAGTTTAACCGATCAGAACTGGTGTAGCCAATCAGAAATTGCATTATTTTCAAATTACAAAAATTGTTGAGAATAGGACTAAAAATGAATGTAGACACAGAACTCCCGTGTGCAAGTCAATGAGATTGGAATATAAGAACCATAATTCTAAACAGCCCACCTTACCTATATCGAAGGCAGACGTGAAGACATTAAACAGCGTGCGATTGAATAAGGTCAGATAAAAAGCAGGGATGAGCGTTAAAACTGAGCCAAGTAGGCAGGCGTAAATGCACCAAAACAGCAGGAATCTTTCGGCAAACTACGGGTGATTCGTTGATCAAATCCTTCGGCTGTATTACGTAGAGTGGTATTCACATACGCAATACATTCCTTCGCCGGAAATAGGCCGCTTTACCGCTCTAAAAATCACATGACTTCTGTAAAGACTCCAAGAGTCAGAGTTTTCGGTCGAAATTGTTCAGAAAGACATTTTCCAATGACTAACTGTTATTATTTTTCATTATTTTACGTGATTTTGTTTTTTTTTTTCGTTGTAATTTTCCCTGACAGATTTGCACATCTAAATAACGCAACTGCGGTGTTGTTGTCGTGCATGAAAAGAATTTCAAGAGCGCCGCCATGTTTAAAATCATGTGACAAAAAGTAGTTCCAATGAAAACCATCTTCATACGGACGTGGTCAAAGGTAGTTACGGAATCGACCGAGTTATGACGAGTTGTGTCAATGAGCATTTCCCGACGTTATGAGGTACTGGGCAAAGGAATACCTCCGTAGTACTCTATGTTTATTACATACACCTGTACAAGGTATGGATTTCTCATTAACCCTTAGGCTACTAAACGCGATTCAAGAATCTTTTGCGGACAGTGTAGATCAAGATCAGACTGCACAAAACGTGCAGTCTGATCTTTGATCTACACTATCCGATATGGTATTTTCTTTCCGGTGAAATCAACTTTGAAACCGCAATAATTTGGTTTTTACTGTTGGGTAGAAATGTTCGTTTTCATTTATTTAGTAGTTGAAGTGTTAAGATTCTTTACCAGACGCCAGATTTTTTACTCATCCAAATTGAAAGCATTTGCAGACGAAAGATAAAATAATGTCAGGAATGATATGACTCGTCTTTGGAAGGGTAGGAAACAATAGGGGAAAAGGGGAGCACGCTAGTAACTAGCATGTTCTCCTTTTTCCATAATATTTTCAAAAACCTCTTTCTATAGTTTCGTTAAAACTCGAAATCATTTAGTAAAGGTTTGGCAGTCTTTTTTTCCCTTTACCCCTTTACTAACTACAATAAAACAAATAAGTAGACAAGTTAATCGATTACATGGAAAAAAATTTTTTTTTTTTCAAATACTGATATGTTGACCAATTAATGTCAAACAATGAGTTTGCTCTTTTTGAGGATTACTTCCATTTGTTACTATGTTTTCCCGGCTGGTCATGAAGGAATGATTTCTGGAGAGTGCAAATCAGCACATATCCAAGCGAGAGATGGGTTTAGATGAGGCAATAAGAGAGCGTCAGGATGTATGTTATTGAGGGTTATGGCTTATTTTTGTTCTTTATTCCTTTACCACACAATCCCAAATTTTAACGAACCCCGAGAATGAAGCCTTTTGAAAACATTGTAGGAAAAGGAGAAAATGCTGGTAACCATCATTTTCTCCTTTTCTCACAACGTTTTCAATACTTTAAAAGAAATTATCTACATTAATGCCACGTTTTATTTGTCGCCTGCAAATGCTTTTAATTTGGACAAGTCCAATAATTTATCGTTTGGTAAGGAATTAACCCTTTACCGAACTGTCTCGAGTTTCAGAGGAAGATGCTTTTATAAAAACGCAGCGGGAAAAGGAGAAGTTGCAAGTTACCTTTTGCCACAATCTTATATATCCGATATAAGACCAAACCACAAATTTGAACCAGATTTAATTTGTCGTCGTTGTCTGCGCATGTCATATTCTTCGAAGATTCGACCTGTCTGCTATGACGCATCACCGATCCCATAAACTAGGGGAAAGTAGGGCTTATACCGAAGCTATTACCCAAGCCTGTTTTAATAAATGGCCGGTGCATAGGTTACATGCTGGCTGATCATAGCTTAATGAATCACACCGGTTAGCATTTTATTGAGTAAACGTTTATTTCATTTTGAAATTCAAAGTAACGGTTGTTGTTTTGAAAAGTAGTCCGGCTCTGTACCCAGGATGCCCAAATTAGATAGGTGTACTTGTAGAATGCCATCAAGCGGGAGATAATGGATTTGTCGTCTGCAAATGATTTCAATATGGACTATAACTTCCTTGGTCTGGTAAAGAGTTAACCCCTTACCACACAAACCCGACTTGGAACGATCCAAACGACCCAAAAAGACAGCTTTTGAAAACATTGTGGAAAATGGAGAAAATGCTGGTAACCAGCATTTTCTCCTTTTCAACAATGTTTTCTACCCTTTGAAATATAAAATGAATGTTTTCAGTCAAATCTAATTTGTCGTCTGCAGCTGCTTTCAGTTTGAACCAGGCTGAAATATTTCGTTTGGTAAAGATTTAAAGCAGCCCTCCTTTGTGTCTGGCCCGTGGCTTTACCCATCCGTTTGATGTATGAATTTACGTCTACGGTCGAGGACTCAAACGCCCCCACCCATCCCTGCTTACACTCTTTTACTGACAGTGGCAATTTAGATCCCCTTGCAGACGGTGTATGTCAAGATTAGACAGCACACAGCGTGGAGTCTGACCTAGGATCTACACCGTCCGCTACCAAATCCCAACCAATGACCAAAATCATCTTCAACTCAAGTGAAAATCTGCTTCTAAATCTCGAAACAAAACCTCAACAGAAATTTTATTTAGTTGGCGGTGACAGCGTTAGATATGTCTTCTTCGTCTCACTAAACGTTTGGATGTATATATTTAAGACATGTTCTGTGAAGAGGGGGCTTAATGCATCTGCAAAAAGTATCGATTCATGTCGGCCTGCGCAGTCCGCGCAGGGTTATCTCGGCCGAAATTTTGGGCTATTGGTCAATTTTCTGTATGTCAAAGGACTTATCTACCTCATGACACAGTCGGTTGTTGGACAAAATTTTTTATGGATCCATAGCTATGTGATGACTTGCATGGTATCATGGATCTCGGAGATGCATTAAGCCCCCTTTTGCCAAAGCATGGCTCATTCATTTCTACTTTCGATGTTTAAGGGGTTTTGGGGTCCAATTAAAACCCAAATCAACCCCTGCTTTAAATATGGCTTCTTCGTCCTACTAAATGTTAAGTGAATAAATTTATTTCTACCTTCGATAGTTTTGGGGTTTAATGGTCACCCCAATGCATTCCAGTGGCTTGGAAAGAATATTGCGCAAAGTATACTGGTAAATGACAGTCTAGGAAAGCATGAATAGGTGCACTGGCCGCCTTGATAGGCCTATAACTGAAATGATATTGAAACGACGCTAAACACCATACAATCTTCCTTCGATGATTCATGACTGTTTTGCTCAGCTTTTGCACCTCAGTACACTCCATTTTAATGTGGTCTGTCATACCAAGTGTTTTGTGTAAAAAATAAATTCTACCTTCGACGATTAAATGGTTTCTTGGTGCAGCCTTTGCACCCACGCCCCTCGTTGTTTTTTATTACTCAAAAACATTTGATATACTGACATATTTACCTATTGTTAAACTGTCTTGCTAGTTAGAGTTCTTTGTTCTTATTCATATTTTATCATCCCTGCGTTACTAGTATTACCTCATGCTAAACACTTAGACCACCCTTTATAACTCTGCCTTTGCGGCCAACGTAGATCAAGATCAGACTGCATAAAACATGCAGTCTGATCTTTGATCTACACTGTCCGCTTTCCTGAAACACTTTAACCCTTAGGCTGCTAAGAGCGACTCACGGACCTTTTGCGGACGGTGTAGATCAAGATCAGACTGCACAGAACGTGCAGTCTGATCTTGGATCTACACTGTCCGATAGGGAGATATCTTTACCCCCAAAAAATTACCTTTGAAATAGTAAAATTTAGGTTTATACTATCGGCTTTAAAGTTTCATTTTCGTTACTTAGCAGGATAAGGGTTAAAAGAAGCAACCAAGACATTGCGATTGTTTGGCTTATATTTCTAGTCTGAAAATGTCTGTTGGTTTTATTCTCCGCTCTAAGGGTTTATTCTTCCCATAGTTTGGTTTTTTTTTTGCTGTTGTTTACAGGTGCTCTCCCCCTTTTTTTGTATCTTAACCCCTAGGCCGCTAAGCGCGACTCGCTAACCTTTTGCGAACAGTGTAGATCAAGATCAGACTGCACATTCTGTGCAGTCTGATCTTGGATCTACACTGACCGATCAGGTGATGTTTTTTCCCCAAGAATGATTTTGAAATGGCAACCTTTGGGGCTTTACTTTCGACCTGAAACTTTCATGTTAGTTATATAGCAGGATAAGAGTTCATATCTATTTTGCTTGGCCCTTTCTGTTGTTTGTAGTGTCTTCAGAGGTGGTTTTTTCGCCGACGTTAAACATAAAACAATGTTCTGTAGCAGGACTCGGTCACATGCAGGAGTATAGACGCCGAACAAAGATTGAGAGATAGATAGAGACACAAGGGGCTGCTCTGAGAGAGAGAGAGAGAGAGAGAGAGAGAGAGAAAGGGGTATATGAAGACAGACAGACAGACAGACATCATTTTGCGTTCTTTAGTTGTCCATTTTACAGGGTTTAGGTTTGATAATTTGTCATAAAATTCTATACACAAAGTCTGTTTTATACACCCAAATATCATGGAAATAATTATATCTTCATGAAAGTTTGATCTTTATCTCCCCCCAGCCCATATCAAAATTGCCCAAATGTTCACATCCGCCTGTTACGAAGACCGAGAAAAAAACCTACAAATATATGATATATGCTCTGAGAAAACGGGGCTAAATGCATCTGCAAAATGTATCGTCTCAGGTCAGCCTGCGCAGTCTGTGCACGCAGGCTGACCTGGGCCGAAACTTTTTGCTACTAGTCAATTTCATGCATGTCTAAGGACCAGTTTACCTGACGATTAAGTCGGTTGTTATAAGGGAAAAAAATGGATCCATATGACTTGCTTGGTATCATGCATTACGGAGATACATTAAACCCCCTCTTGCCAGAGCATGGCTTATTATATGTACTCATATTTATGTATGCTCAAATGAAATTCCTCGGTACTTATCTATTTACAGACTCTAATGAAAATCTTTGTATTTATAGGTTCAGTGCTTATGTTTACAAATGCCTCGATGCATTTCTTCATCAAGCATACGTAAACATCGGTTCAACCCAAATAATATATCGTTCATTTTTTGCCCCCAAGAAGCTAAGAAGAATGATTTCAGATGAACCCTTTGGCTGCTAAGCGAGACTCAAGGACCTTTTGCAGACAGTGTAGATCAAGATCAGACTGCACAGAACGTGCAGTCTGATCTTGGATCTACACTGTCTGATAAGGAGATATCTGTTTACCCCAAAATACTTTTTAAATAGAAAATTATTGGTTTTTACTACTGGCTTGAAAGTTTCATCTAGTTTATTTAGCAGGCAAAGGGTTAATAATAAGCAATGTCTTTATACTTCGAATACGAACTATACAAGAAATTAGGTCGAATTATCAATGAATATGAACCATTCAGCTTCTAAGTGCGACTCAGAGTGTTTTCACGTACAGTGTAAATCGAGATCAGGCTGCACAAAACGTGCAGTCTGATCTTTGATCTGCACTGTCCGGTGCGGTTAGATTGTTTTCGGCGCAAAAAACCTTGTAAATCGCAGTATTCTTAGATTTAATTTTGACAGGAAATTTCAATTCAACTTCATCAGGAGATCGAGGGTAAACTCTTTACCAGACGAAAAATTTTTGGACTGGACCAAATTGAAAGCATTTGCAGACGGCAAATGTGGCTAAAAAGATGATTTCTGTCTTTAATGGGGTAGAAAGCATTGTGAGAAAAGGAGAAAAGGAGAAAATGCTGGTTACCAGCATTTTCTCCTGTTCCCACAATGTTTTAAAAAGTCTTCTTTCAGGGAAGTTAAAAGTGGGGATTGTGTGGTAAAGGGTTACTAAAGGTATACCCATCTAGATGTTTGTTCTTTGGATTTTTGCCTATTTGCCTAAGCATCTTTTTTCTTATATACCATACTGCCTAATTATAATATTTGAATTAAATCAGAGCTTAAGTGAGCATAGTACCTTTGGTATTAATCAGGGCACAAGTGAGATTAGTACATGTAATTTGCAAAAAGCTAGACCGTAAGTGAATATAGCACATATAATTTGCGTATTGTCAGAGCATAAGTAGGTATAGTATATGTAATTTCCGTATAGCCAGAGTATAAGTGAGCATAGTACGTATAATCTGTGTAAAATCAGAGCATAATTATGTGAGTATTGTACATATAATTTGAGTATGGTCAGAGCATGCGCGAGTATAGTACGTGTGACTTGCGATAGTCAAAGCATAAGTGAGCATATTACATATAATTTGCGTATTGGCAGAGCAAAGGGTAACATAGCATATGTAATTTGCGATAGTCAAAGCATAAGTGAGCATAATACATGTATTTTGCGTACAGTAAGTGTATAAGTGAGCATAGCAATTGTAATACGCGTACAGTGAAAGCATGAGTTAGCATAGCACATGTAATTTGCGTATGGTCATAGCATATGAGACTATAGGCCCTCTCTAAAAGGTATTTGTATATAAAGAAAAATACAGACTAAATTCTTATCTCTTGCATTAAAGCCGTTACAGCTTCCAAACGTAAACAAAGCGGTTGTTAATATGCATTTAAATTCATGTCATACAATTTTAAGTATGAAATTAGTGTACAAGTGACAACCTTTTATTGTACGGACGGTCCAATTGCTAGTCGCTGGCGGAAATAAATTTAAAAGTAAGTCAAAAGTTGCCAGGTCGCTCTATCTTTGTTTACTTTTTACCCGATTTGAAAATTCATTTTTCTGCCAGCAACTTCCACTTATTTTTTTTTATACCTTTGGCAGCTATTTGGGCTGTAAGCAGTTCAAGTAATTAAAGGTAATATAATTAAATTTCGATAAATGCAGCTGTCTTGTATGCCATGGAAACATTGAAACGACCATAGAAAACAAATGACAGAAACAAAAAATAATTATTACTATTTTAACAGACTTTTATGACAGTAGAAAAATCGCAACATCACTGTTGTATTACAACAATGTGTTGGCACGCAGAAAGACGCGGGGTGTGACATGGCAAATTGGAAAAGCCGTCTGCAGCACTATGCAGACGATAAATTGATTAACCCTCACGTCGCTAGGGGGCATTTTTAGTGGCATTTGCGATGTGTAAATAAGGATCATAGAACGTGCAGTCTGGAATCGCAATCACCAAGAATTCTTACTGGTGTTCCGGGCCCGTATTCACCAACCATTCTTAAGAACGTTCTCAGTCTTATTCTTCAGAATTCGTTAAATTTGACAGTAACACAACAGCTGATTGGCTAAACCAATCAGAAGTTGTGTTACTTTCAAATGTTGAAAACTTTGCAGACTAGGTCAAAGAATATTCTTAAGAATGGTAGGTGAATACGGAACCAGATTCCAAATTCCAAGTCTAGCCTTCTGATTGGCTAAGGCGTTCCGTCCGAGCCAATCATTTGGCTCGTCGTAGGATATGAGATTTGGAGCTATCTTTGGAATAGAACAGACTTTTATTTAGGCCTGAACATTACATACATCGTCTAAACACAATGGGATTACACGATCGTAAACTAATGTCACATCGTTTATCATGCAACTAAAAAATGAGCAATGCTCTGGCAAAATGGGGCTTAATGCATCTCCGTAATGCGTCGTACCAATCCAGACATCACTTAATTAGGGATCCATAAAATCCATTATGTCTAACAACCAACTATATTATAAGGTAGACTGGTCCTTTGACATACAGGAAATTGACCAATAGCGAAAAGTTTCGGCCCAGGTCAGCCTGCGCGGACTGCGCAGGCTGACCTGGGTCGATACTTTTCGCAGATGCATTAAGCCCCCTTTTCACAGCATGGCTCAAATATAAAAGAGGCTCTAAGAAAAGGGGGTGTAATGCATCTGTAAAAGGTATCGAACCATGTCAGCCGGCTATTGGTTAATTTTCTGCATGTCCAAGGACCATTCTACCTCAGGATTCAGTCGGTTGTAAGACACAATGGACTTTATAGATCCATAATTATATGGTGACTTGCTTAATATAATGCATAATGGAGATGCACCTATCCATGCTATTCTGGAGTTTCTGTTACCAGTACTTCGCAAAATATTCTTCAAAAGCCACTGGCTGCTTTCCCACATAACTCTCGTCGAAACAGTGATCAGTAGTGAGAGAGGAATTAAACTTGTCGCAAGTATTATCATCAGTCCTCGGAAAGAAATTCGTCGAGCTGGTGACTCGAACCAGCGACCCCAAGTCCTGTCCGCCACCGATTTTGCCGGCATATATTTTGAAAGTTGACTGCTAAAAATTGATTCGCGGTACAGATAAGCCGTGATCTGGCAAAAGGGGCTTAAATATGTCTCCTTGATGTATGATACCAAGCAAGTCATCACATAATTATGGATCCATAAAAATCCTTTTGTCTAATAACCACCTGAATCCTGAGGTAGAACGGTCCAGTAAACTTTCGACACCTGTCAGCCGGCGTGGATTGCGCAGGCTGCCCTGGGTCAATACCTTAACCCTTTAACAAACAATCTCTGGTTTTTACGACCCAGAGGAAGAAGCCTTCTGAAAACGTTGTGGGAAAAGGAGAAAATGCTGGTAACCAGCATTTTCTCCTTTTCTCACAATGTTTTCTGTTCTTCTAAAGTCAAGTTTCAATTTTTGAGTCACGTTTATTTTGTCGTCTGCAAATGCTTTCAATTTCGACAAGTCTGAAATTATGTCGTCTGGTAAAGAGTTAAGCAGATGCACTAAACCCCCTCTTCACAGTGAAAGCTTTTATTTTGGCGCCGTATGGCTACCACTATTGACACAACATATGACATCACGTCTTTTTGATGACAGTTTTGCAGGCGGTAAGATTTCGCGGAAAATGGTCCCGCCTTCCACATTTAGCGACTTTTTCCACACTGTTTTGCAAAGCTCTGAAGAGCAGGTTATGGGAAAAAACGTATTTCACTTACTTGGAGTTACCCCATTACCAAACAGTCACGAGTTTTAACGAAGGTCTGTGTCTAATAAACTATCTGACTTTTACCACAATGTTTTCCAAAACTGTGAAGTAGGCTACAGGGTCGAAAAGGCCGCAATTCAGATACAACGGAATTGTTTAGTTAAAGCCATTGACTGGGCTAATGACATCACATGTTTTCTTGCTGACTCTCTTTGCAGACAGAGATACATCGCACAAACTGAATCGTCTGGTAAATAAATCGGCTTTTCCCACAATATTTTTCAAAACCTGTGAACTGCCGAGTGAGAAAAATGGAACAATAAGCGTGGTCGGATCAGGTGGAACCCCATGCAAACCACTTAACCTTATTCGACCATACAGAAATACAGAATGTTGTAATGTTCCTTTTGTTATGTACCGTCTCTTTATAACCGTTAAAAAACAAACACACACACACATAAGAAAATTAAATTGCCAATAAAATCAGTGAGACATACACTTTGTATTCAACGTAAAGATCCGGAACTGAATTTATTTCGTCATAGGGTGCATTCGTGATACGAAAAAAAAAACTACAATGAGTACGTGGGTGATACCGAAAACGTGTTCTGGGTTTGTATTCACTAATCAACCATTCTTAAGAAAATTATTTGTTTTATACTAGAAGATTTCAGACTTTGGAAGTAACACAATTTCCAATTGGCTAAACCATTTGGTTTAGCCAATCAAAAGTTTTGTTACTTCCATATTGAGAAAATTCTCGTGAATAAGATTGAGAATGTTCTGAGGAATAGCTTGTAAATACGAATCCTGGTCTGTTGTACATACGTATTCAAAATAACGTCCGTTTCTTAGTCAGATCCTTCATTGGTAAATAATAGAAGCCAACCTGATTCTCTTGTTTGGACTATGTATGAGTTATCGTAATTGTCACTGGATTATGACAACATCCCATGCTTTCTCGTTTACCCTCTTTGCGGACAATGACACTAACGGTAAATTAATCGACTTATGTCACGATATTTTCGAGTAATGTCAACTGCAGGGTGTGAAAAGGTCATATTTCACTTAGATATTGGGACGTTATATAGTTATAGACAATGGCTTATGACGTCACGTTTTCCCGCTGACCCTCTATCGCTAAAACTCAGCTCGTTTGATCAACTGTAGGGTGTGAAAAAAGTTTATTTCATGCTTTCCGGTAGGATATCGAGAAATAGGGGTGAAAATATTTTTCGATATTCCACGGGTTCGACCAGTGAAAATACCGATTTTTATATTCTAGTTACCTAGGTAAAATGCGCGTGACTCACAACCAGATGGAAATATGACGTCATTTACCTTACATTTCTCGCGCTTGACGTAATATTGTAATGCGTTGCTATGCGGAGGGGGTACGCCACGGGGAATAACTGAAAAGACTGTACTGGATTTTGATGAAGTTCCTCCCAGAAAGGGTTAAAAGCATGAAATAAATAGAATATTTGTTTTTTTCGGTGAAAGATCGAAATTTATTTCATCTCGTGAATACCATCGGTAATATTTTCACTCGTGGCTGCGCCACTCGTGAAAATATTACCGATGATGTTCACTCCATGAAATAAATTTCGATCTTTCACCGAAAA
This sequence comes from Hippopus hippopus, assembly GCA_946811185.2. Taxonomy (NCBI): domain Eukaryota; kingdom Metazoa; phylum Mollusca; class Bivalvia; order Cardiida; family Cardiidae; genus Hippopus; species Hippopus hippopus. Next base: position 6,003,590 of record OX328102.1, on the reverse strand, counting down.
AAACAAATATCCACTATATATTCCACGTAATTGGGCGCTGAAAAGGTAAGTCGTATCTCTGACAACATGGAATGGTGGAGTAAACGTTACATTCTCGTACATGGTTCATGACGTCACATGTTTTCTCGATGACCCTCTAATACCTCTGAAACTCATACTTATGGCATATTTTTCGACTTCTGTTACAATGTTTTCGAATCCTGTCAGCTTCAGGGTGTGAAAAAGCCACAATTCTCGTATTTGGGCGCTATAAAGTTAAGTCGTATCTCTAGTACCATAGAATGGTGGAGTAAACGTTGTAAACATACACGGTTTATGACGTCACATGTTTTCTTGTTGATCCTCTAATATCGCTGAAAAATGAGTTCGTCTGGCACATTAGGATACTTTTCCCAAAACGTTTTCAAAACCTGTCAACTGTAGCGGGTACAAAAAAGCAGTGCTTAGATACTATGGCGCTGTAGAGCTAACGTTACTGACACAAGCACTACAACATGGTTTCTCGTCGACCGACTTGTTTTGCTGAAACTAAGTTCATATGGTAATCTTATCGACGCAATTTATTGATGCCAACTGATTACCATAAACTTTTGCCAAACATTGACTTCTTTTTACATCGTCTTAGAAGGCTTTTGAAACCAGCATTTTCTCTTTTTCCCACAATATTTCCACCCTTTCTGTAACAAATCTTATTATTTGAGCCAAATTTGATGTTTAAACCATCCATTACCATAAACATTTGTAAGACAACCCTGAATTTTTTTTCACATCCTCGAAGAGAGCTTTTGAAAACATTTTGGGGAAAAGGAGAAAGTACTGTTAACCAGCAATTTGTCTTTCACCCACGATATTTTTCTACCCTTTCTAAGACAAATCCAATAATTGAACCACATTTAATTTTTAAACCATCCATTACCATAACCCTTTGAGAGATAGCCTTTAATTTTTAACATCTTCGAAGAAGGCTTTTGAAAACATTGTGGGGAAAAGGAGGAAATGCTGGAAACCAGCATTTTCTTCTTTTTCCGAAATGTTTTATATCCTCTCTAGGACAAATCAGTGTATTTGAGCCACATTCGATGTAAAAACCATTTTGGTTTTACCAATTAGAAATACGTGTATGTTGCATTCTTGGTTTAGAATAAGATTAGTGTGCAATCTAGAATTACTGAGGAATAGAAAATACGAATACTACCATGTCCCGCTAAATAAGAGGTTTTACGTCCTGCACTCGACATCGATAGCTTGTAACTAGCAAAATCTCCCTTTTCCACAACGTTTTCCTCCGTTTTTATTCATGTAGAAAAAAAATAATTTCATTTAATTGTTTCTCCCTCGCATCACTTCCTGTAGAATAGGGAAGGTCCACAACTAGTTTACAGCGTTGTCTATTTAAGTTAGTTGATTACTAGTAATTGATTGATTAAATGGTCATATACGGTCATATCATAGGGACAGTTCAACTATTCATGTGTGCTCAGTGTTTAGCTGGTACTAGGCTAGAGCTTGGAAGTATCTTATCGAAGGACATCTCTGGAAAAAGTTTGTGACAAAATCCGGAATCCACGGGTTTCAAATCCAACAGCTTCGCTACTGAGCCATGTCGGACCCTTAACAAGCCCCCCCCCCCCCACCTTTTTTTTAAGCAATCCGGAATGTTCGTTTGTACGATGTGTATTGTGTTTAACGCCGTTTTCAACATTTGATTAGTTATACAGGGGCGACCAGTGCACCTTTCTATACTTTCCTGAAATTCCTCTATCCATGCTTTCATGGAATTTCTTTTACCAGTTCTCCGCCAATGTGTGGTAAAGACTTAAAGATTGGCTTGCACTATAGCTACATGCCAGTTTTTTCCCCACTTTACCTACATGCAAGATTTTAGTCCAACTTTGATCTTTACAAAATATCTCAATTATTTTGGCACACAATTACTCCTAAAATGTTCCGCACGATTGCTGCTTGATTATGCAGGCATTTTGCAACTGAAGTTTGGCAGCTAAATCTGCAGTTGAGAAAGATCTTGTTTCGGACCTAACGCATCTGGTTGATGTGAGAAAATGCAAATTAATTTTTAATTAGTTTGCTCCCCGTCTGACTATACTATTACATATTGCTAATTCATGGAAAGTTATCAATCAAATGAAAGACTTACAGAAAGAAAAGAATTAAAGCAAGAAAGAAATACCGAGAGAGTAAGGATATGAGGAAGGAAGGAATGAATTAAGGAAGGCAAATGAGACGAAGGAATAAGGGGAGAGAAGGATGAGAGGAGACAGAAAGGAGCAAAGAGAAGGCGGGAAGGACGATCGCACAGAAGGGGACGGGGGAAGGGACGGAAGAAGGACGGAGGGATGGATGGAGGGGAGACAGACTGAAAGAGAGTGGGAGAGGACCGGATGACAGAAAGACGGACGAAAAATGGAGAGAAGAAAGGGCGGATGAAATAATTGATGTATCATAAGATCAAAAAGATGATACGATGAAAGCTCGGGGGTGGGGAAAGCTTTCATCTCCGACAACCCTTTCTATTTCAAAGACAGCCTCGTTTTCGACCAAAAAATGACAGATGGTGAAACTAACATGGAATGACGTCAATATGAAATTAGAGACATTAACTGATAAATAATGCAAGAAAACTGCGAATGCATATGATGATTAAAAGCACTATATATGAGATAATCTTCATATTTGGGCTTAAAGGGTTGTTGAATTTCTTTTATCGACAGAAAATGAATTAACATTAAAGAGGCTATGTTCTGCGAAAAGGGGGCTAAATACATCTGCAAAAAGTATTGACCCGGGTCAGCCTGCGCAGTTCGCACAGGCTGACCTGGGCCGAAACTTTTTGCTATTGGTCAATTTTCTGCAACTCAAAGGACCAGTGTACCTGATTATTCACTCGGTTCCTAAGTACAGAATGGGATTTTATAGATACTTAATACCGGCTTGGTATCATTCATCACGGAGGTACATTAAGCCCCCTTTTCAGAAGCACGGCTCAAATATTTCAGATATTCAAACCCTTGTAGCGCCATAGGCAACAACACAGAATTTTGCGAACGGCATAGATCAAGACCAGGCTGCACAGAACGTGAAGCCTGGTCTTGGATCTATACCGTTGGCCGGTTAACTTTTTTCTTGAGGTTAAAATATCTTTTCTGAGTTTTGGTTGATTGTATTTTTAGCCGTCGAAAAAGGTCAAATTGATAGATATACTGTATTTGGCAATGAAAGAATTCAAGCATCGGATACATTTGAGCGATGCTCTGGCAAAGGGGTCTTAATGCGTGTCATTGATGTATTATGCAAAGCAAGTCATCACTTAACTGTGGATCCATAAATAGATTATGTGTAACAACCGGCTGAATCCTGAGGCATACTGTAGAATGATCCTTGTACATGTAGAAAGCAAAAAGCCTAAGACCAGGTAAGGATGCGCTGACTGCAATAGTTTTTGCAGATACGTTAAATCCCCTTTTAACAAAGCATGCCTCATTCCATATTCTTTTGCAGAAAGTTTTGATCAAGATCAGATTGAATGGGTCATGCTGACTGATCACGGATCTGTCTTCTTATATTCATGCCAAAAAGGCCTCGCTGAAAATGTACCTGCCGAACTACGGAAGCTCACGGTAAAGCGACGGGTTTGGTAATCTAGGGGTTTCGATTCAAACTCGGCTTCGCCGACTTCTTACAGACGATCTATAGAAGTAATATCAAAGGCCACTGACGAACCATTGGTCAATCACGGAAACACCAAAATTTTCATAGCTCGATCATAGAACACCTTTAAATACCAAAAATAGGAAACTGGCGCATCGCCTCTATACCATACGCGGATATGATAACACTATATCCGATATAGAGGCCATGCACAAGTGTGCTATTTTTAGTAACAGCGTCCGAGGATCAAGAAATGAAGCAATGAAAATTTCGGTGTTTAGTGATAGACTAATGAAATTTCAAAGACCTGTGGTGACGAGGTACATTCTTCTGGCAACTGAGCATTGTGTCGACGATTTTAATGTGGGAAACAGTTCTAGCGCTGCTGGTCTCATACCAGACCTTTAAAGTTGTCCCAAACACGACTCTATGAAGCGCTGTGGCCATATCGTGATTGACCCAATCATAGACTACGACGTAGGTGGAGGCTAGTACTAAATTTCGGGCAAACTCTCCAGTTCTTTTAACTAATCATCGATGGAAAGTTTCAATATGCCTTGGTTTTTTACTCAAAAGAAAATTCTAGGTGGTGTTAGGACTTGGACATGGAAGCTGGACAATTCAACACATTTTCTGTACCCCATCCATGATCATTTCCGACTTTAAAAGGTTAAAAATCATTGTGAGAAAGGAGAAAATGCTGGTTACCAGCATTCTTTCCTTTTCCAACAATGTTTTCAGAAGGCCTCTTTTTTCAGGATCATTAAAACTCGGGATTGTGTGATAAAGGGTTGAAAGCATTTCCAGACGACAAATTCAATGTGTCTAATGTCATTGGATTTGTCTTTGAAATAGTAGAGAGCATCGTGGTACCAGCATTTTCTCCCTTTCCCACAATGTTTTCAAAAGCAGGGTCGTTTAACTCTTTACCAGAAAAGTCAGAAATGATCATGGATGGGGTACAGAAAATGTGACATTCCCGACTTTTAACGACCCTGAGAAAGAGGCGTTTTGAAAACATTGTAGGAAAAGGAGAAAATGCTGGTAACCAGCATTTTCTCCTTTTTCCACAATGTTTTCTACCCTTCCCAAAACAAATTTCAATTTTCGAGTCACGTTTTTTTTTTTTTTTTTGGAGTCTGCAAATGCTTTCAATTTGATTAAGTCTACAATTTTGTCGTTTGGTAAAGAGTTAAGCATGGAACTGTCTGGTAAAGGGTTGAATCTTAGCTACATCTAGACGACACATCTTAAACATGTCCCAACTGACAGCGCTTTCATACAACAGATAAATGTCATAAAACAGTGAGATGTCTATGACATGGTAGTAAATATTGTGGAAATAGGAGAAAGTTCTCGTCACCAGCATTTTTTTGTTTTTTTTTGTTTTCCTGAATGTTGTTAACAGTCCTCTTCCTTGGGTCGTCAAAAAAGACAGACTTGTTTGTTGAAGGGTTACGATTTCCATAGAAACACATCGCCAATATTTGAAATTAGGGATCCTTACATCAAGGCTTGGTACTGTATCTTTTTCTGCAATAGTCATAAAAATGACGTCTTTGGCGTGCCAAACAACCTGCCAACATTTTATCGCAAAATCAGCAAAGCGCGATATTATCGCGGTAATTTAAGTCTGTGGTAAACTGGCAGCCATTTATTAATTTCCGATTCGTCGGATAAGGTACCGGTAAAAGAAAAAAATACCGTTTACACCGGTTGAACCGGTTTCTTCAAAATTTACGTACTCTGAAATTTAATCATATCACGGTAATATAAGCTTATTTCGCAGAGAGTATTCGATATTTTACGGTATTCCAAGGACAAATGGGCTTAAATCACTGAAAAAAAACCAGCACATGACAAAAGTTTAAACTGAAAGCCTAATTTCAAGTTTCAGTGATAGTTTCAGTGTCCCAATCATGAATGCGGTTTCCATGTTTTCTGGATCCTTGCTATAGTGCAACCTAGGCCGTGAATGTGTGCCTTCCTAAAAGATAGATATCCACATCTGCAGTGTACGCGCAGACAAAGAATTCTAGTTTAAATGATACAACCATAATCTTCTTTTAAGAGTCGACTCGATGAAATATGTGAAAAAAATGTTGAATATACAATTCATATTAACCCATAACGTGCAATCCCAAACATCTTATGGTGATAACTGCCGTTTTACCATTATACACATAACACTGCGACAGAACACTAATCCATGCTTATTTGGTCATTATAACAGTTCGACGACACATATAACATGACAAATAAACAGTCAACCAGACAGACAGACAACTGGACTGACGGGCGGGCGTGCGGGCAGGTAGGCAGACAAATAGACAGACACACAGACAGACGCGCAATTTAAATATAGACAGGCAGACTATGTAATTATTAAACTGTACTTAATCCATAGGATTCATTCATTAAAAGTAAATGTGATATCGACTAATGACCAATGCATGTGCTCAAATGGAAATAAACCATTTTAAGACTAGGTAATATTTGTGAAAATTAAAGACAATTTGAGACAATAGGAGCTAATGCTTCAAGCGCGCAAGTATTTCATTCCCGTCAAAGTTTTTTTTTTTATGCCAACCAAACGCAAAGACATATAACAAACGTCTTGGCGTGGTATAGGTTTAGCCCCGTGTCAGCATCGATCTAAAACTGGTCATTTCTTATTCATAACATAAGTTTTATTGAGTTAGCGCTATTTTCGGGAGGGCATCGGAGCACCGTGTCCTATTTAGTGTAGGCCTTAACCTAACTTCTAAGTCTACCAATTCCCACCATTCATCTTATTCTGAATTTCAAAACTAGTCATCTGATTGGGTAAGATAGAACGTATCCGCCAATCAAATGGCCAATCTTGAAATTAAGAATTACCATAGAATATCGAATGGCTAGTGAATAAAGCACCAGAAGTCCGTCGTTATATACGTATTAGCCTGGCTGTAGCCTGTTATTGTTAAAGGCACTATAGCTGCCAAAAGTAAACAGTGAGGGTGTTAAAATTAAGCTAGATTTAAACCGCACAATTTAAAAGTATGGCAATTACTGTGAAGATGAGAATCTGTTCTTGTGTCGTCGGTCCAAGTGTTAGTCGCTGGCAGAGAAATGAAGTTTCAAATCAGGTAGACAGTAAACAAAAGACAGAGCGACCTGGCAGCTTTAGCATAGTTTTAAAATTTATTTTTCTGCGAGCGAGTCACACTTGGACCGACAGTACAATAATAGATTGTCATCTTTACTATAAGTTCCATATCTTTAAATTGTATGGCTTAAATTTAGATACATTTTAACACCCTCATTGTATACTTTTGGCAGCTATAGGGCCTTTAAATTGTTAATTCTTTCAGCGCGCAGTATATAAAATCGGCATTTTTCGACAGCTGAAAATTCAATCAACTAAAACTCAGGAAGATTTTCATGTGACAGGGTTGACCGAGATAGCGGACGGCATGGATAAAGGATCAGACTGCACGGTCCAAAAACGCCGATCTTTTCACTATGGCTCTGAAAGTGGTAAACCGGAAGTGCAGAACCAATCACCGTCGACATATGTATACTTCCGCAGCGAAGAGTAGATCGATAATTGCAGTTGGTTGGTAAACTACGTTTATCTCCCGAATTCCAAAGGGTCTTAATTTACACGGTTTGTAGGCCTATTTCACAAATTATCCTTTATTGTGCTTATTAAGTGAAATGGACATTGTCAGTTAATACTAAAGATGCAGATATTAAAATTTCTGGGCTGTTTTTATCAGAATATCTGGTAAAGAAAATTGACTGGCTACCGTAAGATCAGTCCGGACGTTGCATTTTGACTGGCTATCCAAAGAACACCTACGACATCGACTTGCATTTCAACTCTTTACCACACAACAAATACTAGACTCTTCCAAACTGAAAGATTCTGCCAATGACAATTTCGAAAGTTATACAATTAAACAGGTCTACGCTCTTTGACGGGGTAGAAAAATTGTTGTAAAAGGAGAAAATACTGGTTACCAGCATTTTCTCTTTTTTCCACGGTTTCAAAGGTCTTCTCCAACAGGGTCATTCAAAGTCGGGATCGTGTGGTGATGGGTTAACATGCTAATGAAACCCATTGCCGGAAGCTTCATTTGACTTGCTAAAAGAAGTTCGTTCTGCTTCTTTACAAGACATTCGACCCACATCTAACGGTAGGTCTTGAGTTGTGACTATTCCAGGCAAGACAACCTCTAGGAAATGCAATTTTGACTGGGTTTTAAAAGCTTTTTAAAGATGCGTTTTGACTTACTGAAAGAAGCCCGCATGCAATGGGTCTTACAATTTGACTGGCTATTGAACGGTTCTTCCAGAGGCTGCATTTCAATTCCTTAAAGAAGTCCACTTGCATTTAAATTTGTTCTCCAAAGTACGAGGGCTGTTCGATATGTAATGTGTATTGTACCACAGCGCGATAACGCTTTGCACGATTTCGTGGATGATGATACGCTTGAATAGCTCTATTCAATACCTTTCCAACGGTATAAACCGTTATAAACACGAGCCTTCAGCTCCACATAGTTTTAAATTTATAGTCATTTCAATAGAGCTAGTCGTTGATCACAGTTGTAAAAATGGTTGGGAAACGGATTAAGAATATTGAAGAAATTAGAGCTTATATAAAAGTTCGCACAAAACTCGGTCATTCGGTAATGCAGATTCTTACTGAACTGGGGGAAGTTTATGGGTCTGATAAGGTATCTTATGAGACAGTTCGTAGTTGGAGAAAGAAATTTCTGACTGGCACAGAGTCCGTCAAAGATGCAGCAAAATCTGGCCGACCTGTGACTTTAACAAGCAAGGCAAATGTCTCAAAAGTCAGGGAAATAATTGAAAGTGATGGCAGATACACGATTCGTGATATTGCCAACGCTGTTGGCATATCGCTATCGCGGGTGCATTTCATTTTGAAGCGTATTTTGAAAGTACGAAAGATTTCTGCCAGATGGATACCTCATATATTGACAGATGACCAAAAACGGGTACGAGTACAAACCGCTAAGCAATTGCTCAAAATGTTTCCCAAATTCAATCAAAGACAATTTGCAAACATTGTTACTGGTGACGAAACATGGGTTCACTATTTCGAACCAGTAAGAAAAATTGGAAACAAAATATGGCTAACTAAACACGGTAGAAGGCCTGTAGTTGCCAAAAGAAGCATAAGCACAAAGAAGATTCTTTATTGCATATATTCTTCTCATGTGATGATATAGCCATACAAATTCCGGTGCCAAAGGGCAAAAGTGTTACAGGTCGGTATTACCGAGATGTTATACTAAAAAAGGTCAAGAAATATTATCTTAAACGACGCCCTGTGTCAGGATTTAGGCAAGTTCGTCTACTTCATGATAATGCTCCATCACATACATCTGAGCTTGTGAAGCAATTTTTGAAGTCGGAGAAGGTTACCGTCTTGAAACACCCACCATACTCTCCAGATCTAGCCCCATGCGACTTTTTCCTTTTTCCAAAACTTAAAAAGTTGTTATCTGGTCGTCGTTACAAGTCCCAACAAGCCCTTGGCTCAGCCATCAGTCAGTGCCTCAGAGGTCTACCTAAATCAGCATACCGTGACGCATATCAGAAATGGATTCAGAGATTGAAATTATGTATTTCAAACCGCGGAGAATACTTTGAAGGGATGTAATGTTCATTTCACTATTTGAGTCGAATGCTTTCGAGATATCGTACAATACACATTACATATCGAACAACTCTCGTATGTCTATTTATAGGTCTTGCATTTCGACTGGATATTGAAAGCTTCTTTCGGAAGCTGCATTTTGACCCGCCATGACAAGCCCTGCCTACAGTTTGACTAGCCAATCAAAGCAAGCCTACCTCTTGCACTTGCATTTACCAACCAGTCTCGTGTTTTTGACGACCTTAACTAAGTAGACTTTTGAATAAATTTCTATCGATCCATAGACAAATCTCACATTTTCAGAAACACTCGAATTCTCAAATGCAGATGCCTTCAACTTGGACATGTCAAAAGCATTATTACCTGGTTAACCCTTTGCCAAACAATCCCGAGATTTAACGACCCTGACAGAGAAGGCTTTTGAAAACATTGTGGGAAAAGGAGAAAATGCTGGTAACCAGCATTTTCTCCTTTTCCCACAATGTTTTCCATCCTTCAAAGGAGGAATTTCAGTTTCTTAGTCACATTTAATCTGTCGTCTGCAGACGCTTTCGATCTTGACCAGTCTAAAATTTTGTCGTTTGGTAAAGGGTTCTAAGAGCTGGAGTAGAGCTATGCCAGACCTACGTCTCGGACCTGCATTTCGACTGGCTCGTAAAAAGCACACCAAAATTTGTACTCGTATGTGCTTCAAAGGCTGTACCAGGAAAAAAAACAAGGAAATAAATTTACGACAAGCACTTGCTTACAAATAAAACCTACAGCCCTCGAATAAGTCGAGTGTGTAATTTCACTTGTCTGTCGGGGATGAGAAGATGCCAAAACTTCGAGGCGTTTACAGGCCAGAAGAATCAATAGATACTTGATATATAGTTTTCATTTAAAAGCTTCTCTCTCCCTGGCTTAGTCGTGAAGAGTGGGGGGGGGGGGGTTATATATATCGAGAAATGCTAAGACTAAACGATTTTCCCGCAATGTGTGAAATAATCACTCAAATTTTTGTTTTGACGCTGTTGCGAAGTGTTACTCGAGCCGTTTACGTGTAAACTCATTACCCCCCCCCCCCCTTGAAACATTTTTGCAGCAGATTATTTTTTTTGGAAGCAGTCTTGCAAATATATATCTGAGGCATGCTCTGTGGAAAGTAGGTCTAATGCATCCGCAAAAAAGTATCGCTGACCTGGGTGGATACTTTTTTTGTTTTCGGTAAATTTTCGAAATATCGAAGGACCATTCTACGTCATGATTAGGCCCCTTTTTAGACAAATGGACTTCTTTTATGCTACGACTTGCTTGGTTTTGTACTTAACAAAAATGCATTTAACCCCATTTTCTAAGATGGCAGCTCATCTAGTATAATCTATATATCTAAGGTTTAATACTCGCTATGGGCAATTTCTCCTTCTGTCACAATATTTTTAGAAGTGGTAAGCTGCAAGATGATTGTGGTGGCAGTTTAACACCGTTTTAATAGCTTAGGTCATATAACTGCAGTCTGTGCTCCTAACCGGACTTTCTCACATCAGTACTGACACAACTTTCTTTCGAAGTCACTGACTACTTTTCTTACATGCAAGGGGTTTTTTTTTGGCGGAAAAGGGATATTGTTTCTCAACAGTATAAAAATCATTGTGGAGGACTGAATCCCTTGTAACGAGCAATTGTTCCTTTTTCCACGCTGTTCCTCGGAGCCTTCATTTTCGGGGTCGTAAAACAGCAGTATATGTATAGTAATGGGTTAACTTTCGATGTTAGCTTTTCTCCGTCACAAAATAAATAAACAGAACTTTAATTGAGAGCTTAAAAATAACGACCCTGGCAGAGAAGGCTTCCAAAAACAATGAGGGAAAAAGGGAAAATGTTGGTAACCAGCATTTTCTTCTTTTCTGACGATATTTTCAACCCTATCAGACAGAAATCATCATTAGAGCTATATCTTATTTTTTTTCTGCAAATATTTTTAATTTGGTCGAGTCCAAAAGTTTGTCGTTTGGTATTGGTTTAAGACATAGTTTAGTATAAATTCACGGACAGTGTAGATCAACAATCAGACTGCACTTTCTGTGCAGTCTGATCTTAATCTACACTGTCCGCAACATTATCTACAGGGTCGTTCCCATAATATTAAACGTTTAAAGGCAAGTTATTGACTTTTTCTTCACAAAGTTATTTGCCAGATATTAAAAAGAAAATCAATAATTTAACAACAACAATTTCACCTTATCTGCCAGTTTCCCCAATGGCCAATTTATCTGTCCTTTCTCACTCTAACGCTTACGTAATCTTTAACTGTACCAAATGACAACATTGTAAACCGGTCCAAGTTGAAAACATTTGCAGACGATAAACAAAATGTTGTACAAATTTAGGAAAAATTACTCTAAAAGGGTAGAAAACGTTGTGGAAAAAGAAGAAAATGTTGGTTACCAGCGTTTAGCACTCTAGCGCTTACATTTATCTTTAACTCTACCAAACGACAATTTAGACTGGTTTAAATTAAAAAATTTTGCAGACGACAAACTAAATGTTGAACAATTTCGGAACTTTTTCTCTGAAAGGGTAGAAAACGTTGTGGGAAAAGAAGAAAATTTTGGTTACTAGCGTTTTCTCCATATCTTACAATGTCTTCAAAAGGCTTCTTTCTCGGGGTCATTGAACTATGGGACTGCGTGGTAGAGGTTTAAGAGATCAGTTTCTCCTTTTCCTACCATGTTTTCAAAGGTGGTCACGTTGTGGCAGAAGGAGAAATTACTTCTCATGAATCGTTTCCCTTTTTGCAACAATACTGTCACAAGGGGTCAGTTGCAAAAAAACAAGAAGTCTAATGTTTTCTATCCTTTTGAAGACAAATCACATCATTCAAACCACATGCTCTGTGAAAAGGGGGCTTAATGCATCTGCAAAAAGTATCGACCCAGGTCACCCTGCGCAGTCCGCGCAGGCTGATCTGGGTTGAACCTTTTTGCTATTTGGAAATTTTCTGCATGTCAAAAGACCATTCTACCTAACGATTTAGCCGGCTGTTATGCAAAATGGATTTTATGGATCCACAAATACGTGACAACGTGCTCGGCATAATGCATTACTGAGATATATTAACCCATTACCACACAATCCCTACTTTTGACGACCCTGAGAAAGAAGCCTTTGGAAGACATTGTGGGAAAAGGAGAAAATGCTGGTAACCAGCATTTTCTCCTTTTCCCACAATGTTTTCTACCCTTCACAAAACAAATTTCAAATTTTCAGTCACTTTTATTTTGTCGTCTGCAAATGCTTTCGAATTGGACAAACCTAAAATTTTGTCGTTTGGTAATGAGTTAAGCCCATTTTTGCCAGAACACGGCTTATATTTTCATTTGTCATCTGCAAATACTGTCACTTTGGCCAAGTCCAAAATTTTGTCGACTTGTAAGGAGTTAAATTTGCCTAGAGGCTAGTGAAATAAAATATGGAAAAAGGACAAAATGCTAATATCAAGCAATGTTTTCTACTTTTTAGAAGACACATTACATCGTTTGAGCAACATGTAATATGTCGTTTGCAACAGCTGTCAAACTGAAAAGGTCTTAAATGTTGATGTCTGGTACAGAGGTATACATGTATTTTTCTGCCAAAGCCAAGACTCAGTGGCTCTCGGGTAACGCTAAGGCTTGAAAACCAAGGTTGCAAGTTTGAATGACTCTTTCCGAGAAATGATGAAAGTCATTGCTACAGGATTCATTCCCTTTTTACATATCTAGTATTTGTGGAAAAGAAGCAAGAGGCTTGGAAAGAGTGTTGTTGGTAGGACCGGATAAAGCACCCCCAGGAACAGATATCTATAGAACGCCGTGACACTAAATAAGAAAGCACATAAATGTCTAAATATAGCGTCAGGTGTGCATATGTGCATGGAATAGACTTCTGGTCATTGGTAAGTAACAGAAATACTGTTTAGTAGTAGACCCCTTATGGAAAACAGCTATTTCCACTAGAATATTATCTTACAAAATTTGCTATGATCAAAATGAGTATTATTGTACTACTTTAACCGAGCCACTTTTTCCTTTTTTTCCTTCTTGAAATTATCATTTATAAATCTAAAACTACTACATGTATGTTCTCATTACAAAGGGAGATAACAATTACCTCCCTTTTCGGGAAACTAACTAAAGTATCAACAAATAATTTCAAGATAGACATCAAAGGAATTTCTGGTCGGTTAAAAATGTGCAAAAGTATTATATCAGTATAAATCCTTATTTATCAACTAACAAGAAATTTTATTCCACGTTGCACTAGAAGCGCTAGGGGTCTACTACCTTAAAAAAAATAATAAAACTTTTTCAACGCCAAACAATTTAATATCAGTTGTTTTCATGAACAATGGCGAGTTCTGATTGGCTGAAAAAAAATTTTCATAGCTCCATGAAGAAAAAAAATCACGTTGTGCCGGTACTACTTTTGCTGAAGGTTACTTTTGCGGGTCCTACACACTGCTGTGTTCATTTACTTTCGTTCTAATGGTTAATTTTCAGTATTAGGGATCTGAAAACTGCTTCCCTATTGTATTCTTGCGCCGTACAAATATGTGTGGCTTTAGAAACTCCAACGTTAGATTTAAAAATAAAGAAAATGAATGCAGTCTGAATTATTTCCGTGGGTGTATGTTTTCTGTAATAATAAATTATAAGGAATGAAGAGAATTTTATTTTTTTCATGGAGGTATGAAAAAAAAAAACCCTAATCACATTGTATGAAACCGCTTCGCGGTTTCATACAGTGTGATTAGGTTTTTCTTTCATACCTCCATAAAAAAAAGAAAATTCTCTTCATTCCTTAAATATATAAGCCATGCGCTGGGAAAAAAGGGTTTAATACATCTGCAAAAAGTACCGACTCATGTCAGCCTGCGCAGTCCTAGCAGGCTGACATGGGTCGAAATTCTTTGCTAATTGTACATTTTTGTGCATGCCCAATGACCATTTTACCTCATTATTTTGTAGAATATCAGAAAAAATGGGTATCATGGATACAGAATTTTGAGATGACTTGCTTGGTATAAATGCATCACGGAAATGCACTAAACCCGATTTCCCAGAGTGCCGCCCAAGTATAAACTGGACCTCTTTCGACTGTTGAAAGTACAGTCCCAAAAATTAAACCATACTCTTATCTAATAAGCTTGAATAAACAAACGGATGGTATAGATCCAAGATCAGAGTGCACGTTCTGTATATTCTGATCTTGATCTACGCTGTCCTCCAAAAGCCCGTTTTTTCGCCTATGCCAATGAAAGCGGGCGGGTAAACTCTTACAAGACAACAAAATTAAGACTTGTCCGACTTGAAAGCATTTGCAAACAACAAATTAGATATAGTCGAAAGGATCAGGTTTGTTTTTGAAAGGATATAGAAAACAATGTGGGAAAAGAAGAAAATGCTGGTTACCAGCATTTTCTTCTTTTACCACAATGTTTTCAAAAATTATTTTTCTTAGACCCGTTAAAACTCAGAATTGTGTGGCAAAAGGTTAAAACAATCATAATTAAATGAAGCAAGTACGAGAAACACTGTAATCACACCATCAGCTTACTCAGCCTTTCTTCCAATCCTAAATCATTTCAGGCCTGCCGTTATGACACTAAGTTTGTTCACCTCCGTCCTCTTCTTTCATGTTTGCGATACTTTGTGAGTCACCTGTAGCCATTTGTTTTAATATTTAATGATAAAGACCGTATGCAAATAGACGGAGAAAACATGGTCTTCAACAAAACAGGAAGAAAAACAAATAGGAAGGTCATTTTAAGAGACAAAACTTGCACTATCAGGGGTTTTTTTTTGTTGGCAATTTTCATTCAGCGATTAGCTTACTATCGTTCCTCTGTTCAACTGGAAGTGCGAACCGTATTCTCGCCATTACTGCCATTAAAATATAAGTCCTCAAAATTAGACTGAGGAAAAACCGGCTTTAACCAAAGAGAAGTTATGCCTCGAAGACAAACTTGCATATGTAGTTTTAGGCAGTTTTCAGCCGGCCATTCGCCTGCTATCGTTACGCTGTATAACTCTTTTAAAAACAAAACAACTTTTGGATTGGACCAAATTCAAAGCATTTGCAGAGGACAACTTAAAAGTGGCTAAAATGATAATTACTGTCTTTGATAGGGTAAAAAACATTGTGGGAAAAGGAGAAGATGCTGGTTACCAGCATTTTCTCATTTTCCTTCAATGATTTCAAAAGTCTCTGTCGTCTGGGTCATTAAAATATGGGATTGTGTGGTAAAGGAGTAACCGGAAGTGCGAGCCGTATTACAGTCAACAAAATGTACATCCGCATAGAAAACTAAACTATAACAACAGCTCTGTTTACCAAAGGTCAAGATCCCAACCTCGTCCATATTAAAACTAGTTGCAAACCTTAAATTCAAATGTGAGACGATGGCGTTGTCTTTGAACGGGTAGAAAACATATTGAGAGAGAGAGAGAGAGAGAGAGAGAGAGAGAGAGAGAGAGAACTCTGGAATAGGCTTAAAGACAAACTTACACCAATATAATGGAATGTCAGTCGGCTATCAATCTGTTGTATACATCTGCAAAGAAACCAAACGATGTAACCAAAGAGAACTTTTGTGTTCAGTTCAGTTGCCTCATCAATAGCTAAACTCTTCGGTAAAACCGTTGTTACGTGTGCCGAGAGTGCACGTTATCAACCCATTCACGCACAGCCCAAACATTCATGCATTCAAGTATTTAACCATTAGATTAACTGATTGTATGGCGTTTAACACCGTTTTCAACATTATTTCATTTGTATCGCGGTGGCCAGTGCCCTTTACCCTTTGCCACATAATCCAGATTTTTAACGTTTGGTAACCAGCATTTTCTCCTTTTTCAACAATGTTTCCTAATATTCCAAAGACAAATTTCCATTTTTCTTTTCAGTCACACTTAATTTACCGTCCACAAATCCTTTCAATTTATGTGAGTCTAAAATATCGTCGTTTGGTTGAGAATTATAGTTGTCAAATTTACGTGTATATGGCAGCAACCATCAACAATCATCGTATGTTCTTTGCTGCTATTCTGTTTTCTGAATAAAGCACCAAACTAAAGATCATCTGCTTATTTTATCAGTCGCTCCTTTTCCAACAACGTTTTCAAACGCTGTCTCCTAGAAACTAGAACAGCATCAACGGTCGTAGTTCTTTGGCAGAGGGTGCAGCCATAAAAATATCGTCTGCCTCTTGTAATTTGTCTGTACTCCAAATGAAACACGCAATAACAGATCGATTCCTTGTTGAAAAAAATGTCTTCCTTTCCACCAATGTTTACAAACGTTGTCGACTGGTCATGCGTTAAACGGTATTGACACGGGAACAGCAAAAGACGAAGAATGTTCCCCTCTTCTCCTTGTTTCTATTGTATAACCCCCCCCCCACCCCTTGCTCAAACACGCTATATACAGATCAGCCCATTGCTTTTAACTCCTTACCACACGACAAAATTTTGGACTAGTCCAAAACGAAAGCTTTTGCAGACGACAAAATTAATGTGACTCAAAACTTGAAATTTCTAGTGGGAAGAGTAGAAAACATTGTGGAAAAAGGAGAAAATGCTGGTTACCAGCATTTTCTCCTTTTTCCACAATGTTTTCAAAAGGCTTCTTTCTTGGTGCCGTAAAAGCCCAAACGACAAAAATTTTGGACTTGTCTAAATTGGAAGCATTTACAGACGACAAAAGTAAATGTGGCTTAAAATATGTAAATTTGTCTTTCATATGATAGAAAATATTGTGGGAAAAGGAGAAAATGCTGGTAACTAGCAATTTCTCCTTTCCCCGCAAATGTTTCTTCTCCTTTTAAAGGCAAATTCCAGTATTTGTACATTTGAACAACGTTTGAGTTGTCGTCTTCAATTCGGATAGATCTTTATGTTTTGTAAGGTATCGGCAGAAGCAATGAAAAACTATCGTCTACTCCTTGTAACTTGTCTGTACTCCAAATGAAGCACGCAATAACAGATCAATAATCGATTAAAAAATATTACAATTTTCTTTCACTCTCAAAGAGGAATTGTGCGACTCTAAATTAAAGCTTGAATAAGCAATCCAGAGTTTTAAGGACCTCAAGGAAGAAGAAGGCATTTGAAAACATAGTGGGAAAAGGAGAAAATGCTGGTAACCAGCATTTTCTCCTTTTTCCACTATGTTTTCTATCCTTCTGACAGAAAAAAAAAATCAATATTTTGAGTCTAATTTATCTGGTCGTCTGCAAATGCTTTGAATTTGGACTCGTCGAAAATTTTGTCGTTTGGTAAACATTTATAGAAACGTTTGCGCTGTTTTTGATTGTAGCTATTGCATTACCCTCGGCAACTCCAGGTAAGGATGGCTAGGTACACTAGCCGCAGCGATAAAACTAAACGGTTGAAAACGGCGTTAAACACCATAAAATCAATCAATCAAAGTTGTCTGCTGCACATCTGCTTCTGCACAAAATGAAAGCAGACTGAATGTAACACGCAGTCTGATCTAGAATCTGTTATCTCCAATATTTTGATAAGTATTTTGTTCAAACCTAGGCACCAAGGATAAACAGTTTAACAATGAACCGACAGCATTTTGGACCTTTCTAAATTCGAAGCATTGCGGACGACAAGGTAATGTGGCTAAAATTGTGGAAATTGTTTTTGAACGGGTAGAAAACATAGCGGGAAAAGGAGTAAATGCTGGTTACCAGCATTTTCTCCTTTTTCCGTAATGTTTTCAAAAGCCTTCTTATATGGCGTTAAAACTCGGGATTGTATGGTAGAGAATTCTTTGCAGAAGTTTGTTATGCATCTGAGATACCAGTTGTCTAGTTAAAAGGTCGTAAACAGAAACTTGAGTATTTTAACTCTCTCTGTAAAATTAAAACAAAAAAGACACATTTAAAATTTCTATCATGTTAAAAATTTACATTAAATGCTTCAATTTTCACCAAAAAAAAAATGGTTTCAGTTTTCAATATAAACAAATCTAATGTGACGCTTTCGTCAAAAACTTTTTCGCTATCACATACATACATTCGCCTTTTTTTTTTCGAGGAGCTAGAAAAAATTGAATTACATTTGGGGATTAACCTTTAGGCTGCTAAGAGCAATTCACTGACCCTTTGCAGACAGTAAAGATCAAGATCAGACCACACAGAACGTGCAGTCTGATCTTGGATCTACACTTTCCGATAACAGAAATATTCCCCCCCCCAAAAAAAAAACTTTGAAATAGCAAGCTTGTAGGTTTTAATATCGGTTTGGAGGTTTCATTTCACTTATAAGTAGGAAATGGGTGGAGAGATATTGTTTGCAGAGCGAACGGTGTAGATACAAGATCAGACTGCACCTTCTGTTTAGTCGGATCTTGATCTACGCCATCCATATAGTCTACTTACGTTGTCCATTGTATAGAACGGGCAAACTCTTTCCCTCGCGATAATTTGTTGACCTGTCCAAATTCAAAGCCGTTGCAGACGACATATCAACATTTAGCTTAAATTAATTAATTCTAGAAAGAGCAGAAAAAACATTGTGGTAAAAGGAGAAAATGCTAGTTACCGGCATTTTCTCCTTTTTCCACAATGTTTTCAAAAGCGGTTTTCTTCAGGATCGATAAAACTCGAGATTTTTTCGGGTGAAAGGTTACACGGAACTAGAGGTTAATGGGTTGTTAAAAGCTTGTTTACTCACTTTAAAATCATTATAACATTTCAAACAAGCACCTTTGCGATCGAGATAAAAGCAAACACAGGGATACTGTGATAAAAACACGTTCTCCGTCCAAAACAACGCTTATCTTTCTCTCCCTATGAACAGCACTTTGTTTATTTGTGTGTTCGTATGGTGTTAAACTCTGCTTTCATTATTATATCTGTTATATCGCGGCGGCCAGAATACCTACCCATGTTTTCCTGTAGTTTCTTTAACCCTTTACCACACAATTTCAAAGTTAACGGCTTAAAGGAGGAGCCTTTTGAAAAAAAAAATTGTGCGAAAAGGAGAAAATGCTGGTAACCAGCATTTTCTCCTTTTCCCACAATGTTTACTGCACTTCCAAAGTCATCTGCACATGCTTTGAATTTCGACCAGTATAAAATATTGTTGAGCGGTAAGGGTTAACCAAACCGCACAATATTATTCCCAAGCCACTGGCTGCTTTCCCACATGGCCATTGTCGAATCAATGATTGGCCGAGCCCCGGTAGCTCAGTCGGTAGCGTGCAGGACTTGAGAACAGGGGGTCGTGGGTTCGATCCCTGGCTCGGCCAATTTCTTTCCGAGGATTGATGATAGTCATTGCGACAGGATTCATTCCTCTCCCACCGCTGATCATTGTTTCTACGATGGTTATGTGGGAAAGCAGCCAGTGGCTTGGAAAGAAAATTGTGCCAAGTACTGGTAAAAGAGACTCCAGGAAAGCATGGACAGGTGCACTGGCCGCCGCGAAATAACTGAAATAATGTTGAAAACGGCGTTAAACACCATACAATCAATCAATCAATCAATCGAATCAATGATCAGCGGCGAGAGAGGAATGAATTCCTGTCATAACGAGTTATGACTATCATAAATCCTGGGAAAGAAATTTGCCGAGCTGGTGATTTGAACCAGCGACCCTCTGGTCTCAAGTCTTGTACGTTTCCGGCTGGGCTACCAGGCTAGACAGACAGACAGACAGACACACACACATACACAGATTAACTTTATTTGACGTAAACCGATACAGCTTCCAGGAATATACAGTAATTATAATAAATACAGAAACTGGAATACACTGCAATGTCGTCATCAAATTTGTCTGGTTACTAATCCCGCGTTTTAACGATCCTGCGGCAAAACAGCTTTAGAAAACAATGTGGGATACGGAGAAAAATGCTGATAACCAGCACTTTCTCCTTTTCCCGCACTGTTTTCCAAAGTCACTCGTTCAAGGCTAAATTCCATCATTAAAGCGACATTAATTGTGTCGTCTGCAAATGCTTTGAATATGGACGAGTCTAAAAAATTGTCGACTGGTGAAAGAGTTGATGTGAAAGAAACATGCTTTGCTCTTTAACAGACGACAAAATTTTGGACTTAACCCTTTACCATACAAAGCCGAGGTTTGACGACCCTAAGAAAGAAGCCTTATGAAAACATTGTGGGAAAATGAGAAAATGCTGGTAACCAGCATTTTCTCCTTTTCCCACAATGTTTTCTACCTATGCAAGGACAGATACTATCATTTCAAAAACATTTGAATTGTTGTCTGTAATTTCCTTCAATATGGAAAAGTCAAACTTTTCCCATGCAGTAAAGGATTAACCAAACTGAAAGCATTTGCACAAGACAAAGTACATGTGGGTCCAACGATAAAATCTAATTTAAATGGGCAGGAAACAATGAAGGAAAAAGGGAAAATGTTGGCCACCAGCATTTTCTCCTTTTTCTAACAAAGTTTTCAGAAGCTTTTTTTTTTAAATCAGGGTCGTAAAAACAAGGGGAATGGTCGGTGAAGGTTTTTAATACAGTATGTAACTCTTTTGTAACAATGGCGTCAAGATGATTGTCTTTCTTCTGGGAAAAAAAGGGAAAATTAAATACAAAAAACAAGCTTCGCGTGTGATCCATCTTCATTTTCTCAGAGAGTGACAAAGAATCTCGCGTTCTGTCATGCTCCTCTGCCTGACATTCATTTGGCACTTCTACTTTTTTGTTTTAATGACCAATGGGGGTTAGCCGTACCTAAGTTTTTGAACTTGTGGCTCAACCCTTTTTCCGCATTTCTTGATTGTTGTTTTTGAACTGTACATGTATACAAAGTATGGCAATAAAATATGGTTAAACTAGACTAACTATCTTCATTCTGCGTGCCTTTTTCAAAGCTAACTTGAACCATAGACCTTTGAAAGCTCCATTAGTCTACCAAAGATCAGTGAAATTTTCATTGGTCGATCATCGAACTTGTTATTAAAAACACCAAATCGGCACATACCCTCTATATCGTACTTTGAAACTAAGGCTTGTGTCGTTATATACGATATAGAGGCGATGCGCAATGTGCTATTTTTAGTAACGGTATCCGATGATCGACCAATGAAATTTTCGGTATACCGTGATAGACCAATGGAGTTTCAGGCCTGTGCTTCAACAGACGACAAAATTCTAGACTGACGTTAAAACCTTAGGAGACGACACGAAAATCTTGGCTAAAATGGTGGATTTCTTTTTCTTTTAAAGTACAGAAACACTGTGGAAAAAGAAGAAAATGCAGGTAAACGGAATTTTTCCTCTACCCCAGTTCAATGTTTTCAAAAGCCATATTCCCAAGACAGTAGTAGTAGTAATAGTAGTAGCAGTAGTAGTAATATTCGTAATAATAATAACAATAATAATGATTTGACATTCTAAGGCCGACGAATACCCAATCTGTTGCCTTGTAACTTGAGCAGGAATAGAAAAGAAAGGGGCATAACTCCTGTTGTTGTCTAAATGAAAATTGCAACCACCAACGGAAGGAAGGCTTTTCTTTTACCTTAAGCAAACAATCCGGGCTCTAACAACCCTGACGTAAACAGCTTTTAAAACACTGTGGGAAAGGAGAAAATGCTGGTAACCAGACACATTCCATCATTTGGACCACAGTCAATTTTTACGTCTGCAGAAGCTCTTACTTTTGAAAGGTCTAAAAATTTTGTCGTTTGGTAAAGAGTTAAAATTCAGCCAAATTTATTGAAAAGTGTAGAACAGAAGACCCGAATTTGCGTCCGCGGGTGGATGGATGGACAACCTCGCTTCATCGTGGGGTATAATAATAATGGTGATGATGATATTGATGACAAATATATTGATGATTGATGATGATGATGATTATTATTATTACTAATATATTATTATTGTCGTCATCATTATCATTATTATCATTAGTAGTAGTATTGTTATTATTATCATTGTTGTCTTATCTGTGTCGGAAGCAGTTGTAGTAGCATTTTAAATGATTTATTGACTGATTATTTTAGTTATATCGCGACGGCCAGTGCACTTATCCATGTTTCCCTGGAGATTCTTGTACCAATAATCCGCACAATATTCTTTCCAAGCCACTGGCTGCTTTCCCGCGTAACTATCGTCGAAACAATGGTCAGCGGTGAGAGAGGAATAAATCCTGTCACAATGAACTATCATCAATCCCCGGAAAGAAATTGGCGAGCCGTGGATCGAACCAACGACCCCCTGTTCTCAAGTCCTGTGCGCTACCGACTGACATCTCGAACTGAACCCGAGGGAAAGAGAAACATGTCAAAAACAGAACTTTACGCATCAGACAGACAAACAACATTTTTTTTTCTTCATCTCATGCAAGGTTTACTGGATTCGTCACCAGTAAATATCGATCCTTCAGTAAGAGTTTTGTTACAGGCATTGCCTCTCGAGTTTCTCGGAACACGCGTCCCAGGAAAAACGATCTATCTATAAGATGACTTCATCGGTAATCCTTGTTGTCAACAAAAAAAATACTAATCCTTAAGCTGATAAGCGCGACTGCAGGACCTTTTGCGGACAGTGCAGATCAAGATCAGACTGCACAGAACGTGCAGTCTGATCTTGGATCTACACTGTCTGATAAGAAGATATTTTCCCCCAAAAAGCAACATTTCGGTTTTTACCATCGACTTCAAGGAATCCTTTAGCTTATTCAGCAAGATGAAAGTTAACTCTTTACCAAAGGACAAAATTTTAGACTTGTCCAAATTGAAAGCTTTTGCAGACGACAAAATTAATGTGACTCAAAAACTGAAGTTTAATTTGTGAAGGGTAGAAAACATTATGGGAAAAGGAGAAAATGCTGGTTACCAGCATTTTCTCCTTTTCCCACAATGTTTTCAGAAAGTGTCTTCCTCAGGGTCGTGAAAACCAGGGATTGTTTGGTAAAGGGTTAATAAAATAGGACATTGTAATTCAGTTCTATAGGATTATTCCTCTACTTGCAGAAATATCAACCCTTTACCACAGGACAACATTTTAAACTGGTCCGAATTGAAAGCATTGCAAAAGACAAATGATATGTAACTCCAATGATTGGGGTTTTTTTTTTGTGAAAGATTAGAAAATACTGTGGGAAAAGAAGAATATGCCGGTTACCAGCATCTTTTCCTTTTTCCACCATGTTTTCAAAAGTCTAATTTCCCGGGGTTGTTAAATCCCAGAATTTCATGGTCATGAGTTAAATTATTAAACCAAATATTACGATTTCAAAGTTCCTCACGCTGGAAAAATCTCACTGTATCGGATAGTGTAGATCCGAGATCAGAATGCATAAAACATGCAGTCTGATCTTGGATCTATACTATCCGAAAAAAAAAAAAAACGCCCTTTTTTGAGCAGCTAAAAGAAAGTCTTATAACATCATAGCAAATGCCTTGTTTCAAAGGACAAATACACCGACCGAGGCCAAAAAGTCACATTCCTTTTACCGTCCAGATGCTTCCGATAGAACTACACTTTCTCTCGCTCTCTCTTTCTCTAATGAGTCTGATCTCTCTCTCTCTCTCTCTTACAATGACAAAAACTAAAAAAAGGCACACGCACATAGAACAACTTCATAAATTCATTTTCAAAGACCCTCTGACTTATTTAATTTGTAACCTAGCTCATCAACAAGTACCTGCGTGTTGATCATTAACGTTTTACATATATTTCATCAGTTTTCGCGTACTTTTACGATGGTCTGATCACGCGATTAATTACGTCGCATAGAATGACGGGGTGGCTCAAGACTTATTGATAATCATTAACAAAGTCGAGAGGTTTTTTTTTCGGCATAGCTGAATGTGCTGGCTTTTGAGCTAATTTCTGGTACTGATAACAAATGAATAAATAGAAATTTGTGATTGGTCAATAGTGTAGGCATGTTTGTTCTCAGGGCTCCTGCTCGCAAATTTACGCCTTCTATCTCTTTAAAAGATATTTCTTGTTAGAAATATTGACATTTTCTGATTTAGGATCGGGGTCCAGACTTTGAGTTGAAATCCTTTGTCAAACAATCCAGAACTTTTTTGCGACCCGGATGGGAAGGTCTTTTTGAAACATTGAGAGTAAAGGAGAAAATGCTGAATACCAGCATTTGTCCCCAAACCCACTCCTCCTTTATGCTTTCTATCACTTCAAAGACAATCCTACGAAGTTGCAGTCTGCAAAAACTTTCAATTAATAAAAGCCTAAATTTTTGTCGTAAAAGCACAATCAAATTACGCTTACGTACAGAAATTTTGATGTCTGGTGCAGTACAAAATACGTTTATTTACAGAAATTTTGATGTCTGGTAAAGTACAAAATTACGTTTACGTACAGAAATTTTGCAGTCTGGACAGAAACAACGTACGTTTACCTACATTAGGTACACAACAAACATAAATTTACTTAAATAAGCATAAATATTGGCGTATGGTGCAGAACTGAATTATGTTGATGTACATAAAATTTGTTGTCTGATATAGAATGAATTGACGATAATGAACATTTTTTTTTTTTTTCATCGTCTTGTGCAGAATTGATGTCTGGTGAAGTACAAAATTACGTTTACGTACAGAAGTTTTGCAATCTGGACAGAATCAACGTACATTTACCTACATTAATTTTGTCGTCTGGTACAGAGTAAATTTCCGTTTACGAACATAAATTTTGACGTCTGGTACAGAATTTAATTTCGTTGACGTCCATAAAATTTGTCGTCTGAAACGCACAAAAATTTTGCCGTCAGGATCAGTTTACATTCACGTGCACAAATTTTGTCGTCTGCTACTGATTAAAAAAAAATCTTGCTCAGAGCTTGTCTGACTGAGTTTCACTAACCTATTCTAAAGAACGCTCTAATTCTCAAAAACTTCCTATTTTCATTTTTAAGCAGCGCATTTCTGATTGGCTAAACTATTTACCGAATATTTTAGAGCTTTGGTAGGTATGCCGATCAGTCAGTCCGTCTGTACATTAATTCCAAACTAAATTAGGACAATTAGAATTTAGAATTAGAATATGATTGCAATTTATTAAAAGTTGGTGAATACAGACCAATAGAAAAAAGGTTTAAAGAGACATCTTTACAGCCAGAGAGTAAACAAACGCTGTTAAAACTTGACGGTGTTATAATCTAGTCAGCTGTGTAAACGTAGATCAAAAATCAATATATGGTGTATGGGGTAAAGAAACTGTAGAGATTTGTCTTCGATTTAAACAGGAAACTGTGATTATAGTTTTATAAAATAAAAAAAAAACGGTTAAAAAACTGGATGAAAACTAGTGAAGATGTATGTTTGACAAGCAGTGGTCAAGTAATTTGATTTTACTATAACTCTTGCAGACGTCATTTATGAAATTAATTTGTCGAAAACAGGCAATTAACCTCGTCAATAGCGGCCATCTTTTGTTCGGAAATACGTTCAGTATTTGTTTTTGGCCGCTTTACATGAAACGTCATACCACTTCATAGGACAGTGAACTGCCTAGTCACGCCTCTTTCCTTGGTTCTTTTACTTTTCCAGTGGGACAATAGTAGGGTCTTGAATCTTTAAAGGCCCACCTGCTGCGAAATGTAAACTATTCGGATATCAAATGGCAGACGAATCTAATTCATACCATGAAAAAAATGGATATTATTATGAGTCTGATATTGTGTTACAATTAAATCTGTCCCAGTTCCAGTAGCTGGCAGAAAAATGTATTGTAAAACTAGAACAAAAGCTGCCAACTTTTGTTCTAGTTTTACAATACATTTTTTCTGCCAGCGACTGGGACTTTGATAGGGCTGTTGTGAACATGTTGTCAAACTCATAACAATGTCAATACTTTTAACTGATATGAATCAAATCTGTCTGCATTTTGCCTCTCGCATTGTTAACCTTCAGCTGTTAGTGAACCTTTAAATTCGGCCAAAAATTTTATATCCATTTCAATTATAAGACGCTCTTATAGTTAATTTCATACCAGATAACAAAATTTTAGACTTGTCCAGGGGTCCTACGTGGCTCAGTTGTAAAGTGTAGGACTCGTGACCTGGGGGCCCCGGGTCGAGCCTCACTTGATGTAGGGGTTTTTCGTGGGAGTGTCCTTGGGCAAGACACTTTAGAGCCCTAGCCTAGTACTGGTGAAACCCAGGAAATACATGAATATGTGAGCTGTCGCAGTGACATTACTGAAATAATTTTGAAAGGGGCGTAAAACGCCATTCAATCAATCATTAGACATGTCCATATAGAAACAATTTGCAAATTAAATCTGGTTCACACATTGGGATTTGCCAATGGAAAACATTGTGGGAAAAGGAGAAATGTTTGCAAAATCCCTTTTTCTGAAGGTTCCTTAGAACTCGGGATTGTTTAGCAAAGAGTTCACAGAAATCGGTCGGTGCAAGGCGTAATTAAAAAATCCATATTCATGGCTGATTGAATCAAACAAATGAGTCACGCTCCGTGGAAAGGGGGCTTAATGCATCTGCAAAAAGTATTGATCCATGTCAGCTTGCGCGGACCGACACTTTTTGCAATTTGTAATTCTTTGTAATTTTTCTGCATGTCCAAGAACCGTTTTACCTCGTGACTCACGTGGTTGTTACACAAACGGGAATTCATGGATTCACAATTATGAGATGACTTGCTTGGTTCAAAACTCTTTACCACACAATCCCGACTTTTAACGACCCTGAGAAAGAAGCCTTTTGAAAACATTGTGGGAAAAGGAGAAAATGCTGGTAACCAGCATTTTCTCCTTTTCCCACAATGTTTTCTACCCTTCCCAAAAGGAATTTCAATTTTTAAGTCATATTCATTTTGTCGCCTGCAAATGCTTTCAATTTGGACAAGCCTATAATTTTGTCGTTTGGTAAAGAGACAGTGCATCAGAGAGATGCATTAAACCCCCTGTTGTCAGAGCATGGCTCAAATGATAGTTTGCGTACACGTGCTCAGCTGTTTTTGTGTTGCCGAGCCCCGGTAGCTCTGTCGGTAGCGTGCAGGACTTGAGAACGGGGGTCGTGGGTTCGATCCCTGGCTTCGACCGCTGGCTTGGCCAACCTCGTTCCGAGGATTGATGATAGTCACTGAGATAGGATTCATTCCTCTCCCACCGCTGGCCATTGTTTCGACGATGATTATGTGGAAAAGCAGCCAGTGGCTTGGAAAGAAAATTGTGCAGGGTACTGGAAAAAGAGACTCCACGAAAACATGGATATGTGCACTGGCCGCTGCGGTGTAACCGAAATAATATTGAAAACGGCGTTAAACACCATACAATTAATCATTCAATCAATCTTTTGTGTTTTTAACCACACCAGAGTTCTTTGACAGGGTAGAAAACATTATGGAAACCAGCATTTTCTCCTTTTTCCCACACTGTTTTCTCCTACAGGATTGTTAAAACTCGGGACTGTCTGGTAAAGCCGTGGTCACACCTTACGTAGTTGACCGTAGTGGAGAATGACCGTAGATGGTCGTAGGCTACTTGAACATATTAAGCGTAGTTGATCGTAGTTACAAGTAGATAGACGTAGTTCAATGTAGTAATGAACGTAGTTTAAACTTATGATTTGCCCGTAGTAAGCGCAAATTTTTTAACATGTTCAAAATTTGTTACGGTTAACTACGATGTTGTGACCCTACTGTATCCGTAGTTTGAACGCAGTTGACAGTAGTTAACCGTAATTGACCCTACTTAACCGCGCTGTGTTTAATACGTTCAACTACGGCAAACTACGGCCATTCCCCTCTACGGTCAACTACGTGAGATGTGACCGCGGTTAGAGTACAATGACTGCAGCTTACCCGTACTTAGCAGGCACAACCACAACGTTTTACCGTTGCTTAATGCAGTTGACCTTATTTTACCGTAGTTGTTCGTACTTCGGGCGTAGTTTGTACGTTTTGTAACGTACCTAATCGTCGTAAGACGTAGTGATACCCTAGTTAACCCTAGCCACTTTGCTTGCAGTTGAATGTAGTTAACCGTGCTTACCGCGTAGTTCAACCTACTTAGACTTTTCTACTTTGAACGTACTTCAATCTAGTTGACCGTAGTAACACTACGGCAGACTACGTTTGAAATGAACTACGGTCAACTACGTGCATGACCGTAAATATGACCACTGCTTAAAGGTCATCACGCATGTTTTAAACCCCCTTTTGCCAGAGCACGGCTTATTAAAGCAAATGAGGCGGGGGGGGGGCAAGAAAGATTACTATAGATCATTATTCGTTCCATGTCATGTTTATTACGCAGGTAAACTTCTTACCCCCATGAAAAAATGTGCCGCAGACACCTTGAAAACACCCCTTTAAAATAACCAACAATAACTGCGGTTTCATACATGAATATATGTGGAAAACACTGTGACAAAAGGAGACATTGCTCGTGACGAGCAATTTCTCCATTTGCCACAATGTTTTCAAAGAGCTATTCTGCTGAAACACACACAGAGAAAAACACGATGTATACCTACTATCGAAGGTAACGTGTTAATCACAAGCAAATGTTTGCTATCATTCTCGCCAGAAAAAATTAGCCATGATAAATTGTGTTACAATATATATGTGAAGGGTAGTGGGTGCGTAATGTGTATGTTTGTGTGTGTGGCGGGGGTGGGTTGATGGTATGGAGTTGTTGCAATACACGTGCATTCATGCACATGACTGATTGATTGATTGATTCATTGATTGATTGAATGGTGTTTTACGCCGGTTTCAACATGATTTGTTTCAGACGTATCACTGCGACAGCCCTGGGTTTCGTTAGTACTAGGCAAGGGAACTGAAGTGTCGATACTTTTTGCAGATGTCTTGAAGCCCTTTTTACAGGGTATGGCTCATGTAATTTTCTACAGCGGTTTTTTCCGGTACCTTCAGCCCTTTTGATTTTGCCCCATTCTTCTATAAAGAACACACATGACTCCAAGGAAGAGCTTAGTAATCATGATAATAGATTACATGTACTTTGCTTATTTCTGCACTTAACATTTTTTTTTACGTCATTTAATTCTGATAGAAAGACCACACAACTTCGTGCGGACGGATTTACATTGTGTCCTCGCCACTTTTGCCCCATCCTTACATCAAACATTTATAGGCCCGCACGGACAGATGGGCACTGTATATAGCAAGGTTCCTTTACCGTGTAAAACAATTTATTGTTGCCGTCACTTTTGTTTATACAGGTGGTTTCTTGCTCTTATTATGACGGGGCCTTGCCACATCTGATAACGCTGTAAACATGCGTGCTAAAAATAGTTCTTCCGCAGACCATTCGAAGACTTGCACTGTGTGTGAGGTTTTTCTTTTTTTGTCTAAAATCTTCCTTTAAATGGTACTTGAAATTTTATAATGTCGATAATTTTCATCGGTGGTCCACATATTTAAATGAAAGGGCCCATATCGTCTAATAACATAAATAGTTTCTGTTTATCAGTCCGAAATCCAAGACAAGGAATCGGATACGCTGAAACTTTCTGTCTCACCAAATCAGGTAGTTATTTTCTGGATTTAGAAATAATAATCGACTTGTAGAATGATTTGCGAATAAAAAGCCTGCTCGATGTTTCAAAGTGACGAAATAGTTAATCATCTAAACTTATTAAAAAAAAAAAAATATCGAATCTTTGTTTGACTGGAGAACAGGGTCCTTTGTGGAACAGTATCAGATACAAGCGAATGGCTACCAATAACTCTGGTTCGATTCCCTGCCGGCTCCAGTGACGTAGTGATACCGTTAGAGCTCTCAGGCCTTATCCTGGCGAAACTTTAGAAAGAGTCAAGCGATGATTATTGACGAACTATTGCTGAAATTCATCTGTTGAAAGCATGTTAAATCAATCTTATCAAACAAGAATCATTATGACAGTAGAGAAAGACCCGGGGGTAGAAAGGGTTTAGACCCTGGAACCTATTAACTGATAATGCTACATTACGATATGACGTCATAATAGAGGCTGTAACATTAGAGGCATTACAACATTATGGGAAGGCTAAATGGTAACCCATTATCCTGCGCATAGTGAAAGACAATATCCATCCCCCTTTTTTTGCGAAAAGTGCATGCAAAGATCATGCTGCACCTCCGTGCAGTCTGATCTTGGGCCTACACTTTTCGACACTAGATCTAGGGTTAACTATATCAATTTGAAATCGTACAGGTGAATTCTAACAAATGCTAACTTCCGTTGATCATTTTAGTACAGTAGAGTGCTGGTACTACTCAATGTTGGATTGAATGCATCATATTACCACAGGCCCTTGTAGTCTAATCCAGAAAACTGCACTGTCAATTTTGGAAAAATCCATATTACAACAGACTCGTGTAGTCTTATCTAGAAAAGTACATTTGTCAACGTTGGGTAAATGCATCATATTACTAGTACCACAAGCTTGTGTAGTCTTGTCTACAAAAATGCATTTGTCAGTGTTTGGTAATTGCATCATATTACTACAGGCTTATGTAGTGTTATCCGGAAAAATGCATTTTGTAGCTTGGCTGTCTTCGAAGAAGCATTCGAGGTTTTTTTCATTGGCCGGTCGTCTTCTGCGTAGTCATGCGAAAACTTCAACGTTTTTTCATATTTCTGTCATCACTAAAGATATTAAGCCTTAAGCTGCTAAGCGCGACTTACTGACCTTTTGCGGACACTGTAGATCAAGATCAGACTGCACAGAACGTGCAGGCTGATCTTGGATCTACGCTGTCCGATATTGAGATATTTTTCTCCAGGAAATAAGTTTAACACTATTCGGGTTTTTACTATCAGCTTGAAAGATTAATTTAACTTATTTAGCAGGATACGCGTTAACTTCAAGCACGGGCAAACCGTTAACTATCAGAAGACGAACTAAAACTAGAAGGACAGGTTACCCCGAAAAGGGGACCCAAAACGTGATGGGGGGAAAAGGGGGAAAAGGCTAGTTACCATCATTTTCTCCTTTTCCCTCAATTTTATTAAAACTCTTGTTCGCAGTCCTTATCCTGCTAGATAAATTAAATGGAACTTTCAAGCTGACAGTTTAAACCCGGTTGTTGGTATTAGAGCCATGTTCTGGCAAAAGGGGGCTTAATGCATCTTCGTAATGCATGATACCAAGCCAGTCATTACATGGTCCTGGATCCACAAAATCCATTTTGTGTAACAACCGACTGGATCATGGGGTAAACTAGTCCTTGGACATACAGAAAATTGACCAATAGCGAAAGGTTTCGGCCCAGGTCAGCCTGCGCGGACTGCGCAGGCTGACCAGGGTCGATACTTTTCGCAGATGCATTAAGCCCCCTTTTCACAGAGCACGGCTCATTTCTAATTTATCTTTAGGAGAAAAAATATCTTCTCATCTGACAAAGTAGATCCAAGATCAGACTGCACATTCTGATCTTGATTTACACTGTCTGCAAAAGGTCAGTGAGTCGAGCATAAAGCTTTATGGATCGTAAAAAGCACGAGGCTGTTTGTTAGATATTAAAAAATGTTAAATTTGGGCTCTCTGCTAGGAATACAATATATGTTTGTCTTACAAAAGGTTCAGACCCAAGCCATTACGGGTATTAACCAATATTGCCTCCTTTTTCCACAATATTTTTACAGCCCTTGTTCTTCATGATCGTAAAAAACACAGGATCGTTTTGATAAAAGGTGAATAATTGTTAAATATTGTCCTTCTGTAAGGAAAGAAATGCACGTTTCTCTCAGAAAAGATTCAACCTTCCAGAGTCATAAATGATACCAATCATCATTGTCTCCTTTTCCCGCCTTGTTTTCAAAAGTCTAGTTCTTCATGGTCGTGAAAACAACGGGTTTTTTTTTTTTTTTGTATAGGGTTAACATTTTACCAAATTTAAAGTATTTGCCGACAACAAATAAAATGTGACTTAAATTATTATATTTGTGAGTTAAAGTGCAGAAAACTTTGTGGGAGAAGGAGACAATGCTGGATACCATGCATTTTCTCCTTTTTTTTCCCACTTTTTTCCAAAGCCCTTTACCTCTGAGTTATTTAAAATGAGGACTGTGTGGTTAACTCTTTACCAAACTACAAAATTTTAGGCATGTCCAAATTCAAAGCATTTGCAGACAACAAAATTAATGTGACTCAAAAATTGAAGTTTGTTTTGGGAAAGGTAGAAAGCATTGTGGGAAAAGGAGAAAATGCTGGTAACCAAAAGGCTTCTATCTCAGGATCGTGAAAACCAGGGATTGTTTGGTAAAGGGTTAAGGAATAATACAAGTTTTAATCGTCCCCCTTTTTGCTTGCACGTGTCTTTGATTAACTATTCACCAAACAATCACAATTTAACGACCTCGATGAAGAAAGTTTTTGAAAACATTGTTGGGAAAAAAAGGAGAACGTTCTAGTAAGAAATACGGTATCCTTTTCGATCGATATTTTCAACCTTTTCAAAAGCAAGATCCATCAATTGAACAACGTGCACTAGCCGTCTGCAAATGCCGTCAATTTGGAAGAATCTAAACTTTTGTCCTCTGGCAAATCAAATCGCAAAGGATGAACATAACTAAGTAATAAAGGGTATTAATGGATAATAAAGAGCTCGTTTTCTCTGCTATAAATTCCATACTCAAGAGTGCACTTATGTTAATACACATGTATTACTACATGAGTCAGTACCTTTTGCGAACGATGAAGATCAAGACCAGACTGGACAGAACGTGCAGTCTGATCTTTTATCTGCACTGTCCGCTACTTGAATCTATGCGAATAGCATAAGTATTTTAAAGTGCTGTGGAGTTGTTGTCTCAGTCGTTATACCCTTTGTGCTATATATAGCCTACCAAACTCAAGAGTGCACTTATGTTAATACAACATATACCGTCCGCTACTTGAATAGATCTATGCTAAGAGCAAAAGTATTTTCAAGTGCAGTGGAATTATTATCTCGGTCATAATACCCTTGTGCTTTAATCTGCATTGTGAGAAAAATCATTTTCAAGTGCAGTAAACGTATCAGCTCGGTATTAGTCCCCTTTTCGGAGTCCTGCGTGGCTTAGCGGTAAAGTGTAGGATTCGCAACCTAGAAGCTTCGAGTTCGAGCCTCACTTGAAGAAATGGGTTTTCGTGAGAGTGTTCTAGGGTAAGAAGATTCAGAGCCCCATCCTAGTATAAGAGAAACTAATAAATACCTGAATTTGTGAGCTGTCGCCGTGATATGACTGAAATAATGTTAAACACGGCATAAAACATCATTCAGTCATCAAAAAACTCTTTCTGTCAACTAACTAAATTTTGGCTTTTTTCGAGGTCGCAGAGCAGATTTCCACTACAGGAAAAAACTTTGTTTTGGTCGGGGTCACGAAAAATAGGGGACTGAGAAGATCTCAGGCCTGACTGCACATTCTGTGCCGTCAGCTCTTAATCTACGCCGTCAGCAAAACTTATCTGAAATTCAGTTGACAGTGAAAGAGATTTTAAGAACTGTCCCCGTGATAAAGGTGAACTTTTTGTGTTTATAATGAGTAAACAATTAGGATCGAACGCTTCCTGAAAGGTCATCCCGTCATTCGGCTGCACCCGGTTACACCGCTATAACCCTTTACCAAACAATCGGAAGTTATGCGACCATGGGAAAGATGTCGTTTTTTTTTTAAATATGAGGGAAGAAGTACAATATTTTCTCCTATTTCCCGATATGTTTTTTTTTTCCAATTTCAAAATAGAATTTCATTATCCGAGTCAAATTTCATTTGTTGCTTGCAAATGCTTTTAATGCAGACTAATGTAAAAAGTGCCGCCTGGTTGAGAATTAACGCTTATCCTGCTAAACAAATGAAATGAAATTTTCAAGTCTATATTAAAAACCCGATTGATGCTATTTCAAATTTATTTCTTGCGGGAAAAATATCTACTTATCGGACAGTGTAGATCTAAGATCTGACTGCACGTTCTGTGCAGTCTGATCTTAGATCTACACTGTCCGCAAAAGGTCAGTTAGTCGCGCTTAGCAAGCCGAAGGGTTAAAACAATATATAGTCCGAAATGAATCAGAATCAGAATCTTTATTGACTTATACATACACATGTATATCGTCATATACAAAATAATTTTACAAATGGCATGGTACTTAATAGAGTTTCTCTCTCTCTCTCTCTCTATTTTCTCTCACTCCATCTCTCTCTCTCTCTCTCTCTCTCTTACACACACACACACATAAACTTACAATAAACAAATCTACCCGCATTTAACCTCGAAAAAAACACTGTTGTGGACTAAGTATAATTCCTTAAGTTAGGACTTGCCATGGAGAATGAATATACCTAAAAACAGTATAACTACAATTTCAGTATCTGTATATACACACAAATTCCTGCGATATATATACACACACTATCATTGCAGTATAGGACATATCTATGGTAATCTCACTAGATTCAAACGTATTAGTCAATTTCTGTTTTAGACAAGGGACACATTGTCATGTCGGGGAAAACGATGAAAAAATCGTACCACATAGAACACGCAGTCCGATCCTTGGTCCACACAATAAAAATCTTTTTTCTCCCCGAGATAAGAGTGAGTACATGTATATTTGAATAGTGAACTGAACCTAAATAACCACACAAAATTAAACATATTGTAAAGATTTATGTACAACCAAGTTAATGTTAAAGATACTTGCCACCACTGGGATGCTTCGAAGAAGCGTTACTAAATACTGTGATCTCGTGATAAATAGGACAAAATCACGCTGCATAACACATGTAGTCTGATCTTTGGTCCACGTTTTCAGATATGTTTAGACTAGATAACAAACTTATTCATTACCGCTGACTGGAAATTTCCATTTCGTAGCAGCCAAAGGATTATTATTAACAATACTAGTAAGCTTATGATTCCTGTAACGAAGTTCTTCTTCTAAATGCCTGTTGAATAAACTTTCCTAGTTTAAATGTTACTGACTTATTTTTCACCCTCATTAACTGAAGTACTTTCTCCATACTTGGACGACGATAATAATATTTTTTGATAAATTGCGATCGTAAATCATCATATTTGGAACATTTGAGCAAGAAATGAAATTCGTCTTCTATTTCAACGCTATTACATAGGGTACAAGTTCTCTCTGATCTTTCCTTTCGATCACGGCCATATCTTAATTTCTCAATATTTAGGTTGTGTGCGCTTAATCGCAATCGTGAAATGGCTGATCTTATTTTAAATGAATTGATACAAGTTAAGTAATTTTCCATACTGAAGTCAGTTTTAAGATGAACATATAAGAATTTCAATTTTTGATTACAGTGTAAATCGTAAAACCATTTTTGATAGAAATTATCCTTTACTCTTTGTTTGAACTCAGAAATGAACATACTTTCATGTATTTGGTCTGTACTATCAAAAATGTAGGAAAATCCATAATCATCTAGTAACTTTTTTATATTGTACAACCACCCTTTCTTACCTTGATTCAATCTTTCTTTTGCATTTTCATAAACTGCCGATAAAATGATATTGTCAGACTTTACTATTTTTAGCCAATACTTTATTATTTGCACATAACGATTAATGTACAGAGGTAAACGACCCAATTCTCCGTATACAGCTACATTACTTGTACTACTTCGTACTCCCAATATTAATTTACAGAATTTTAGATGAACTAATTCTAATTCCTTTGACTTGTGAAAACCCCAAATGGGGCTGGCATAATTCAATATAGGAGCAACGAATGAATCAAATAGGCTTAATGCAACATCGGGTTTAACTTGATATTTCTTAATGTTATTAATTAAAGTGAACATCGCCCTCAATGATTTCCCCTTTAAACATTGATTATTCAAAACAAAAGACCCCGTATAGTTGAATGTTACACCCAAATAATTAAAGTTATCCTTGATTACCAGCTCTTCGTTGTTATAATACCATTTCTCATTTTCAAAGACTGGTCCTCTTTTTCTAAAAACCATTACATTTGTTTTAGCCGTATTTACCTCCAAGCCCCACTTTGTGCAATAAT
This sequence comes from Hippopus hippopus, assembly GCA_946811185.2. NCBI lineage: Eukaryota > Metazoa > Mollusca > Bivalvia > Cardiida > Cardiidae > Hippopus > Hippopus hippopus. The sequence continues at coordinate 5,967,267 of OX328102.1, read as the reverse complement.
CAAATAGTTTATTTAAGCTATGTTGGAGATCTTGAGGGGAATTGCCTATTAAAACCATATCGTCTGCAAATAAAAGTAATATTATACAAAGCTCGTACAGATCTATTCCACAATTAATTCTATCTTGTAGATATAATTCTAGATCGTCTAGGAAAAGGGCAAAGAGTGCTGGTGAATTATTTTGACCTTGGAATAATCCGACTGAAATTTCGAAAAAATCTGAAACGTTACTATGAAGTTTGATGCATGATTTAACATGTGAATACATAGACTTGAAAATATTTAAAATTTTACCATCGAACCCCATATTATACAGCTTATACCATAACGCATTCCTATATACAGAGTCGAATGCTTTTTTAAGGTCGATAAATGCACAATACAAACGTCTTTTGCTGCATATAAACTGTTCGATCAACTGATGTAAAACAAATATAGAATCAACTGTACTCCTTCCTCTGCGGAATCCAAACTGTGCGTCTGATAATATGCCATTTTCTTTGTACCATCTTTCTATTCGCGAATCTAAAACGCTTGCGAAAAGCTTACCCAAATTGCTTAAAAGAGTTATTCCCCTGTAATTAGTTGTCATATTTATATCGCCTTTTTTATGTAATGGTATTATATAGCCTCTGGCCCAAGTTTCTGGAAAAATCCCCGAGTCAAACACTCTATTAAATAAAGAAGTAATGTGTCCGCACAAAATATCACGTGACTCTAAGATATATTCATTAATAATATCGTCTACCGGACAAACGGCTTTATTCCTTTTCAATTTCTTAATCGCCGATTCTACCTCAACATACGAAAATGGATCATTTAACTGACTGAAAGTATTTGCAGACATACTGAAGTTGTCGTTAAGTGACTCAACCTCTTCTATAGACACCGTTTTAATATCATTCAATATCGAAGAGAAATGGGTTTTAAATTCATCGATAGATAGAACAGATTGTACTGAATTCTTTTTAGATTTGAAGTAATTCCAAAACTCACGCGGGTTCTGATTTCTCAATGCCTTAAAATTCTCTGATTGCTTACCTAAGAATATATTTTTTTTCTTTTTAATCAATTTTTTATATTCTTTCTTTGCTACGCACAAACTCGCTCTATTTTCGCGATTTTTGTCTACATTGAATAGTCGCAATGCCTCTTTATATTTGTTCCTAGCTAAATAACATTCTTCGTCAAACCATTTATTTTCTTTGCAGAAATGAATATTTGATTGTTTGTACACTGTTTTAAATAAAGGATCGGCAGCATCGCAAATAGCCTGTGAAAACCTTACTACCATTTCTTCGACCCTTTGCCTATCGTTGCTTTTTTCTTGAATGATATTATTGAAGTTAGGTAGGTTTGCTATAAGCCTACGTCTGTATTCACCCCTATACTCACTGTTCCATTTGACTGATTCAAAAAACCCGCTCTGGGTATTCTGATTCTCAACCAAATGTGGGGTTTTGACACTGAACTGTAAGGGCGAATGGTCACTATACAGGGAAAAATCACCCACAGTGAAATTATCAATGAAAGAAAAACAATATTCATGCAAAATCACATAGTCAATAGTACTGCACGTGTTTTTACTATAGTACGAATATGACCCGTGCTTGGTATCATTTCCTAGTCTTCCATTGGCCAATAAAATACCTGCTGATTTACATAAATCCAACAATAACGACCCACGTGCATTGCATACATTATCCTGAGAGGTGCGGCTAATGGGCTGATCTGGGCTGTAGTCAATGTCATCTATATCTGCACATTTCTTGTCACATACTATAAAATCTGGTTTCGATCCGACTCGGGCATTGAAATCACCAGCTAGTATAACATTACCCTTTTGACTGTAGTAAAAAACATCTTCTTGTAAAATATCAAATAAATTGACATTATAAAATTTCGCAGCTGGTGACTCATCGGGCCAAGCATAAACACCACATAAATAGAAATCTTTTTCAAAATCAAAAAAATTCTTTTGCAATTTAATCCAAATCAAAGTATCAAAATGGTTTCTACAAATTTCAACGCCCCTGTTAAAACAATGTTTTACATAGACCACCATTCCCCCACTGTTTCGTTTAGCCTTTTTATGCTTAAACTTTCTATAAAAACTGTAGCAAGTATATCCTTTCAGGTCAATTGAAGAATTTTCATCGGTCCAAGTTTCAGATAAAATAATCAAATCATTTTTTATCAACTTTTCACAGAACTCTGGATTTTTCAGTTTATCTTCAGTAAGCCCATTACAATTCCACACCAAAATCTGCAAATCATTCTCCCCGTTGTCCTATCCTGTTGTGACTGGCTTTCCATTGATGTAAAGTGTATCGTACGAAATCCACGATCTTTGACCGTTTCTGATGGCTTCCTTCATTTTAGGGACAAGTCTCCTCCGCTTTTCGACTATTTCAGGCGGGAACTGTTCGTGAACGTAATACTGTGACTTGTCCAGATTGAATTTTGCTTTCCTTATAAGTTCTCTATCTTTGAAGAGGGTAAACTTACACACAATCTTCCTGTGCTGACGCTCTCCCTGATGGTTTCTCTGACCAACAGACCCCATTCTATGCGCCCTTTCGATTCGCATATCTCTTACCAAATCTTCTGCAACTTTCATTTTTTCTACCATAAAATTTCTAACAACTTGCTCTGTGTTTTCTGGCTGCTCCTTTTCCTCTATATTGCAAAAGATGAGATTATTACGCATGGATTGCGACTGCAAATAGACTAGAGAATCTTTGAGTTTATCGTTTTCCTTTGTCAGATTGTTAAGTTTTTCTTGGGCTTCACTGTTTGAAAATTCTATCCCATGTACCCTTTCATCTATATGGTTAATCTTACTATCGTACTCTTTATGATTCACTTGAATTTCGGACCACATTTTGGACATTTCTTTTTCAACTGTCTCTACTTTTTTCTCCAGCTGATCCAATATTTTCAACTTACTGTCAACCTCACTCAGTTTTCTATTAACCTGGGATTGGAACTGGACCAAAAATTTCATAATGTCTGAATTAGAAGTTGTATCTGACGGCATAAGTTTTACAGCCTGCGATTCACCGCTGGTGTCGGCTACTTTTTCCTTACTGTTAGAAACCATTACCCCATCTTTTGACAAAAGCTGTCTTGGTCGCTCTTTTGATTGCATTTTCTTGTCGTTACCCATATGAGAATTATCACTATAGTTCAAAGAAGAATTTTCGGGTAAGTAAGATACAGGCGTACTTACGGTCTGACTATCAAGTGGGTATGTAGTCTGATGTGTGAAAGAAGTATCGTCGTTTTCGCTGTTATCACTATTATTAAGTTCCTGAAAAACTTCACCGTCACAAAAAAGAACAGAATTTGCCTTTTGAAGTATTTCGCTGACGTCCAAATCACTTAATTCTGTCGAATTTGCTAAACGCTTTGACTTATAAGTATCCTCGGACGGGCCTCCAGCCTTGAAAATCTTGCGGGTGGGGTTATCCTCCTCCACGCCACTACTGCTACTGCTGCCCTTTTTACGTTTATGACGCTTCTGCTTCGCTCTTCGACCCATAACATAACAAGAAAACAACTTCTAACAACTCAAGAGCCATCTATTAACATCCTAAAAGTTACACCAATCCATATCATCCCGAAATAAAAGAAAAATCTCCGAACTCAATCAGTCCACGTCTACTCCATTTTGTACCACGTGACACGATTCATCGAAATGTATCGATTTGGTTCCAGCTGGATACCTTAAAAGAGCCTCGCCATTTATACCCAAATTACACTGTATCGACGCAATATTAGACACTGAAGCTTTTAAGCGAGCAGAAAGGTTGTTCAATATTTGAAAGCTTTCCAAAAAAAAAAAAGTTAGCAATAAAATGTTACTCATTGGAAAAAAATAAAACCTTTTTCGAGCAGAAGAATCATTGTGTCTTCACTAGAGGGAAACGAAATCGAAATTTATTTAAAAAAGCAGTCCGTGAACTTCTAGCTGATTAATGAATTAATTTACCCTTACCTTTCAACCACATGACAAAATCTTACACTCAGTAGAGTTATAAGTCTTTGCAGGTGACAAATCAAGTATGGCTCAAACGATTGAATATGAAAGGGTGGAAAACATTGTGGAAAAAGGAGAAAATGCTGGTTACCAGCATTTTCTCCTTTTCCCACAGTGTTTTCAAAATTTTCTTATTCGGGCTCTTAAAACTCGTGATCGTGTGGTAAAGGGTTAAATCTTTACCGGACGATAAAATTTTAGACTTGTCCAAATTAAAAGCATTTGCAGACAACAAACGAAACGTGGCTAAAATGGTGTCATTTGTCTTTAAAGGTGGGTATTTAGATTTTTCACATCTCACCAAATTAAAAAATATATATATCACTGAAATTTATATGAAAAAATAATACAAATCATCAATAATTAAGTATCATAAAATTACAAAAAAAATTTTTTTTTTTGATGGTGTTCCCTTAAAAGCCTACGTAGCCTCTTAAGATTATTTTTAGATTTCGAGCCAGAAATCAAAAAAGCATTGTGGGAATGTCAAGTGACTGGCACGTGACTAATGACGCTTAAATTCCATAACATAACAAACATGAAATTATTTTCCATAGTGTCTTCTTCAAACGCTATGTTTGAAGCTTCGTCTGTGTATTTCCGATATGTAAATGAGCGAGTTGCTCATTTAAAAATAGACCGTGTTTCCCGTCGGTGTCGACCTGGGCCGTAGTAAATCTCTAATTTCTCTTGTTGTCGGATGGGTTTCGGCTACTGGGGTTTTATGAATGAAAATTAAAAGGCTTTGGGAGTATAAGGATGATTTTTTTTTATTTTTGTAAAATTTTCGTCCCAAAATCTGAAGGGCCACCTTTAAAGGGGGAGAAAACATGAGGGGGAAAAAAAAAAGAGAAAATGCGGTTAACGGGCGTTTTTTCCTTTTTCATTGATGTTTTCAAAAACCTTCTTTCCCCATGGTCGTAAAAATACTTTTTTTTTTTTATGGGGGGGGGGGGGGGGGGGGAAATGTGTTAAAGGATGAAGCTAAGTTAGTGATAGACTTCGAAACCATCTTAGTAAAATATGGAAGATCAATTATTATTGAAATTTGAATCCTTAGACTGCTTTAAGCGCAACTCACTGACCTTTTGCAGACAGTGTAGATAAAGCTCAGACGGCACTAAATCCCCCCCCCCCCAAGTTTGAAATAGCATTATTCGGGTTTTTACCTTCGGTTTGAAAAATTTCACTTTACATATTTAGCAGGTTAACCCTTTACCACACAATCCCGACTTTTAATGACCCTGAGAAAGAGGGCTTTCGAAAACATTGTGGGAAAAGGAGAAAATGCTGGTAACCAGCATTTTCTCCTTTTCCCACAATGTTTTCTACCCTATCACAGAAAAATTGCACCATTTGAGCCACATTGCCACATTGAAATTGTCGTCTGCAAATGCTTTCAATTTGGACAAGGCTAAAATTTTGTCATCTGGTAAAGGGATAAGGATAAAAAGATGACTATAGGAAGAAAATCACGGTGGAAAAAAGAGTGCTTTGAATGCTACAAACAACTTCTACTTTTGCCACAACGTTTTGACAAGCGTCTGCTGCAAGACGCAAAGAGCCGTCTGCAGCAGGCAGTGAGTTTTTTATACATGATTTAAATTTAACGATTCCTATTTGATGTAATTCTCGTTTTCCCTGAAAAAAAAAAAAACAAGACGATCACACATAGGGAGAAAAAAAGATAATCGCTAAAAATATTGCCAAGCGATGTCACGCGATCACCACGTCTAAAAATAGACTCATGGAGACATTAATCTATAATTAGCCGGAAATGCCGACGCTTAGATTTGGATGCAGATTGAAACATGTACGTTATTTTTGTCATATGGAGGTCGATATGAGAAATTAATTCCAATAATATTGAAAATACGGACTGAAAAGTCGTTGTATTGATTTATATGGACGATCCTTAACCTTAAGCCTGCTAGGATTGAATAAGGTTTACTTTCTGAGCGCAATCGTATTATCTTGGTAAAATCCTGCGTAATTAGTCTGTAAAAGCCAAGTACATCGCATCGAAATTCACGCTCTGACCAACGAACAAACAGGCTAATCCAGACTAATCATTACTGGTACAAGAAACATATTGAGAAATATTCATAGGACAACGGTCTGACGATAAGATTTAACTTTTTACCAAAATACATGTACATGATTTTATACTTGTCCATATTGAAAGCTTGTGCAGAAGATAACTTACATACAGCTAACACGATGCAATTTTTGTGTGGGAAAAAAAAGTGGGAAAAGAAGAAAATGCTGATTGCCTGCATTTTCTCCTTTCCCCCAATGTTTTTCCTTCGAGTCGTAAACCACATGGATTTCGTTTCGTAAAGGATAACTTAATCATTTTCGTATTTTTCTTGCATTCATTACGACTGGGACTTTAACGACACTTAGTTTGTTGACTTCTATCGTTATAAATAGTCGCACAAATGAAGAAACTGTTCCCAAAGAGCAATCTTTAAACATTCTGTGAGTGTAGGTCTCTTGTTTTGAAAAAAGAAAAACTTAAAAGGAAAACACGAACCGTTGAATGTTTTCCGTTTTATGTTACAATGTTTTCAAAAGCCATCTGCCCCAGAAACCGAAAAGAAAATTCACAGAATAAAAAATGTCAAAGTAACCACGTTTAAAAAGAGACACTGACGCCACTATTCAGGAATTCGAAACTACGGATTAAATGACTTACAAATGTGCCACTCTTCCGGGAAAAAGGCGTAAAATATGCAGACACACGTTTCTAAAGCACCGGGTTTTACCGGAATTTATGGTCCACAAAGTTTCAATGAAAGAAATGATTTCACGGAAAATCTAACTGTAAGAAATCAATCGATTTTTTCCTCGCTTGAATCCTTTCAGCTCTATATCAATGAAATAGATTGTAAATAGCTCTTTTCCAAACGAGAAAAATGTAGACTTGTCCAAACTGAAAGCATTTACAGGCGACAATCCAAATGTTACTCAAATGCTGGATTTGTCATTGATAGGGTAGAAAACATTGTGGGAAAAGGAGAAAATGCTGGTTACCAGCATTTTCTCCTGTTCCCACAATGCTTTCCAAAGCGTTTTTCCTCAGGATTGTTTAAACTCGGGATTGTGTGATCAAAGGGATAGATACGGTTATTTCTGACAGTTTTTACTAGAAGGGTTGGTGAATATGTCCTCTAGTTACGTCAGCGACAATTTTCAACACTGCATGATACTAAAACTTTCCAATAAAAAAAAATTTGAAAAAGCTTTAAATACAAGTAAAATCTTCTGTGAAAAAGCAGCCGTAACCCATTTTAACTCTTTACCATACGAAAAAAATTCTATACTAGTCCAAATTAAAAGCATTTGCAGACAAAAAAATAGACGTAGCACAAATGATCATGATGGGATTTGGACCTGGAAGGAAAGAAAATGTTGTGGGAAAAAGGAGAAAATGCTGGTTACCAGCATTTTCTCCTTTTCCCACAATATTTACAAAAACTTCTTCTTAAGGGTCGTGAAAACTCGGGCTTGTTTGGTAAAAGGCTAAATTAATCATAGATTTTCTTTCAGTCCACGTTCAATGAGTCAACCCACACGAACCGGGAAGATTGAAAAATAAGGCAAGAACAAAAATTAAAGTTTTACGCCATGCTGAAGTCTGATTTGAATATTTGTTGCTGATTAACCCTTTACTAAACAATCCGGTGTTTGTACGACGCCAAGGATGAAGGCTCAGTTACAAAACACAATATCTTGTTTATCTGCAGTTTCTCCTTTTCCCAAAATGTTTCTACCCTTTCACCTACTACATGTACTTGGACAGGTCTAAAACTTTGTCATTCGGCAAGGATTTTACCGTTTTGATTAATGGTCACGTTACTCGCAAAGGTCAACTGTAGCTTTGTTAATGACTGATTGAATTTGCGTTTATTTATCGTCGCCACCGGTTGCTCATATGGGCGACGCCCCCTGAAGGCTGTTAGTATTGTTACGGGGGATAGTGCAGATACAGGACGAAACCCATCTTAAAAATACGCCTGGTTCTTTTACGTGCTCGGTGTATAGCACCGTCACACGGGACCTCGGTTTAACGTCTCATCCGAAAGACTAAGCTTTGTTACACCGTCAAATGCTGTATTTGTTATCCTAACTAGTATCTATATTTAGGCATCTAGGTCACGTCTCTTGGCTGACCAATCAAACTTTGTACCAGATTTTTCACTTACTATAATGATTTGTTACGTCACTCGTTGTTATTTTTTTAAAACAAATATTAGCATGTTAACGTTCAGAGGTTCAATTTACGCATTCGTCATTTTTAAATAGCTTTCAAAGTTGTCTTTTTGAATATTTTTGTAGTTGTGTAAAACGTCTCAGGTTCATATTCTTTTATTGCGCGTTAATTTCTCTGACTTTCAATAATATGTCAGCCAATTCTACATCAAATTTTCACGCACAAAAATGTAAGTAAAATACGCTTGAAATGAAAAATATCTCACATGTGGGGTCAGGTACTACATCTATGTGCTATGTGACTACAAAATTGTTACCATTACAAGGCAGTATTAACATGGAAGCCGAAAGCAGGTCGAAATATCAAGGCACCGTATTCACCACTTATTCACTGTATGTCTTATTCTAGATTTGAGCCGTGCTCTGTGAAAAGGGAGGCTTAATGCATCTGCGAAAAATATCGACCAAGGTCAGCCTACGCGGATTGCGTAGGCTGACCTGGGCCGAAACTTTTCGCTTTTGGTCAGTTTTCTGTATGTCAAAGGACCCACCTACCCCATGATTCTGTTGAATGCTAAACAAGATGGATTTTACGGCTCCATGATCATTTGATGACTTGCTAGGTATCCTGCATCAAGGAGATGCATTAAGCTTCCTTTTGTCAGAGCATGGCTCATTTGTTTCAAATTTAGAAAATTCTTGCGAATAAGACTAAGAATGTTCTCAAGAATGGTTGGTTAATATGTACCCTGTACAGTATAACCCTTTACCAGACGACTAACCTTTAGTGTTGTCCAAACTGAAAGCATTTGCAGACGACAATTTCAGTGGGGCTCAAATGGTGTAACTTTTCTTTGATAGGGTAGAAAACATTGTGGGAAAAGGAGGAAATGCTGGTTACCAGCATTTTCTTCTCTTCCCACAATGTTTTCAAATGCTTCTTTCCCAGGGTCGTTAAATCTCGGGATTGTGTGGTAAAGGGATAAAGAAGGGTATATTGATTGAAAAGATGGGCAGATACCAGAGTCTGTGCTACGGGAAGGACCAAGAGAAAAGAGCAGCTTTGAGAGGGCATGGGGAGAGAAACAGAGAGAAAGACAGAGACAGAGAAAGAGAAGCGGGGCTGAGATAGGGGAGGAAGGGACAGACAGAACGAAATATAGGGCGGTGAGAAAGAAAAAAAAGAAGGAGAGAGCGGACTAGCGTCGAGAAGGAAAAAGAAAGGAAATGACACAATAGAGGATAATGGAAGAAAACAGGCGGAATGGAATTGTAAAGAGCGGCTTGGCAGAAATATTATGAGAGGGGAATTCTTGATCAATAATCGGCAATAGCTATAGAATTTCCCGCCCATCTCAGCGTATAATTGTTCCATTCCTTATCCCAGGTCGAGTAGTGCCTGCCACAAACTCTTTACCAGACGAACTTTAGAAAATTTTAGATTTGTCCAAACTCAAAACATTTGCAGATGACGAAATGAATGTGACTCAAATGATTACGTATATCTTGGAAAGGGTTGAAAACATTGCGGGAAAAGGAGAAAATGCTGGTCAACAGCATTTTCTCCTTTTCCAACAATGTTTTCAAAATGTCACTGTCCTGAGAGTCGGGATTGTTCGGTAAACGATTTACAACCCTAACTCATGGGGTCCAGTATCCGCCAAGGTAAGGTTTCTGGGACATTGTTCCATTGAACAAAAAAAAGCGTCCCATCGTATTAAACCGAGGAGAGACATGGTCTCCCCCCCCCCCCTTTTTTTGGGGTTTTTTTTTAAATAGTCTTTAATGCATTTGTCTCACTTACTCACTTATTTTGAAAATATCCCCTATTTCTGCAAGTTTATGAGGTAAGTTGAACTTTTACTCCTCGACGACTAATCCGTAGCAAAATGTTTGGGGTTCTGCGTTGTTCGATGGTGGATTCGTTACTCAGAGGTTCTGGGTAAAATCCTTACCGAAGGCGCTGTTTCTGTTTTCTGGTTTTTGTGTGTGTGTGGGGGGGGGGGAACCTTCCTTGGACAAGGCACTACAGACCTTTAGCTTAGTACCATTGCATTCCAGGAAATACATACAGGTTACCAGCAATGTCTCTAGTCCCCGCTATGTTTCCTACCCTTTTAAAAGACAAGTCCAATTACTTCAGTCATATTGAACTTCTCGTCTGCATTTGCTTTCATTTCTAGAATTTTGCCGCATTAAAAAGAGTTAAGCTATAGCCAGTCCAATTTCTATACTTTTTTTACAAAAAGACAAATCTAAGATATAACCAAAATCAAAACGTTTGCGTACGACAAATTAATGTGCTCTAAATGATGGGATTAGCTCCTTAAAACACAGAGAAAAAATTGTGGGGAAAAAGAGAAAATGCTGCTTTCCAGCATTTTCTCCTTCTCCCACAATGTTTTCAAAAGTTTCCTCTACGGGGTCATTCAAAAACGGGATTGCTTGAAAAATGGTCAACAAGGGCCAGTTTCTTATTACCAGTTCCTACGAATATACGAGTAGGTATATTTTAACTCTTTACAAGACGACGAATTTTTATACATGTCTAAATTCAAAGCATTTACAGGCAACAATTAGAGTATTGTCCAAATAATTTGATATGCCCTAAAACAGTATGAAAAACATTGTGGGAAAAATAGAAAATGCTTGTCATTAGCATTTTCTCCTTTTTCCACTTTTTTTCCCAAGGAGCTGCATGCGTGAACTCACGGGATTGTCCGGTAAAGGGTTTAATTTCTTCTAATGAAACACGAGCATATCTATCTAATATTGATTGGCCCGCTTTTAGAGATAGTAAAATCATCCCGGCCTATCATTGTTTTTCCTTGAAAGGTTTGCTTTATATTTTCATGATGTACGATTTGGTTTTATTACGCCTAAAACGTAAACCTTTTATCGAACAATACTTTTTGTGACAGAAAAGAAGTCTTTTGAAAACATTGTGGCGAAAAGGAGAAAATGCTGGTAACCAGCATTTTCTCCTTTTCCCACAATGTTTTCTATCCTTTCAGTGACATATTTAGCCTATTCATTTGAGCCACAATGAATCTGTCGTCTGTAAATGCTTTCAATTTTGAGAAAAGTCTAAAATTTATGCCATCTGGTAAATAGTTGACCCAGTTGTTTTTCTTGTTTCTTTTCTTTCACTCACTATCACTATTCTTTCTCTCCATCTCCCCCACTCTGCCATCTACCCCTCTTTCTCCACTTGTTTCAGCCAATCTGTCTCTCTGTTTCTATCGTCTCTATTCTCCTTCTTCATATCTGTCAGCCTATCTTTCTATCTATTTGTCTTCCCTGTCCACAGGTAATTGTTATAAATACAGAGGGCGTGGAAAGGATTAAAGATTAAAAATAGATTATTTCTATTTTTTTTTTAAATAGAAAAAGAGATTATCATCATTTAATAATTTACGAAGTTAAATCCATGTCATTTTAAAGAATGAGAAAAAAATGACACACTTTGCAGAAAAAACTCAGCTTGATTTATGGACAGTGATGACCTATGCACAGTAGGGCGCTGACACTTTGACCGGAAGCAGCGCACGAATATAGAAACATGTTTCCGGTCATGTGATATACGTGATATTTGCATACGTTTGCTTAAATAGTCGTTAAGCCTGGACAAACAACACTAAGCAAAAAAATGATATGAGTCATGGTCTATGAAACGCTGCCTTAATGCATCTGCAAAAAGTATCGACCCATGTCAGCCTGCGCAGTACGCGCAGGCTGACATGAATTTTAGATTCATGTCAGCCTGCGCGTACTGCGCTTTTTGCTATATGTAAATTTTCTGCAAGTCCAAGGACCGATCTACCTCCTGATTCATTCCATTGTTAGACCAAATATATTTTATGCATCCACAGTTATGAGATGATATGCTCGGTATAGTGCATCACGGAGATGCATTAAACTATCTTTTCCCAGAGCACGCCTCATATGGGAAAAAAAAAAAGTACTCTACTGCTATCTACTTTTTTGTAATCATCAAAAAGAGCAATTATTTCTCATTCGGTAGTAACGGTGGGGCGGGGGGGGGGGGGGAATACTACCTATGTCGGACATTTTGCCTTTCCTTTCCTTTAAAGATACACCTATACTCGTTTTCAGGGAGTTTTCAGCCAGTTTTTAACCCAGTTCATCCTTATTTTATGAAACTAAAAACATTCTTGTATCTTCATGCCAAATGTTGCCCCTGATGGCTGCAAGATTGCACAGATTACGACGGATAAAAAATGCATGCCATTTTTTGGACACCTCCAAGGCAATCGCTGTTGTCGTTTCCGGTTTTAGATGAGGACAACTTGGATATCATGATGAAGGATACAAACAAATATCAACATAAACGATTCAACATCGGTTACCCACGAGTACTCTCGTCCACCTACCTTCGGGATTGATTCGCTGGCATTTCAAGCCCTGTTCCATGGATCCAGAGTTGAACTAAGTGAGGCGATTGATTTGTTATATAATACGCCTAGAAACTTGTCCAGACGCGAGAGTACAAACGTTGTAATCGATAAATATTACATAGCCTTAAAACTCTTGGGGCGTACTTAACACGGCAAATAGGCTTTACTTAGACTTCATCCCATTCTTCTATTTCCAGATGAAAACGGTGCATATTATTCACACTATCATATTTCAAAGTAGCTGAAGAGTCTTTCTTTAACTAGATGAAGAATTTGTATCTTTGACTCATTACGAGACGGCAAAATTTTTGACTTGAACAAATTGAAAGCATTTGCAGACGAACGTGCATTATCTTCCACTAGATGGCATTCTACAAATACACATCTAATTTGGGCATTCTGTGTACAGAACCGGACTAGTTTTCAAAACGACAACCGTTACTTTTAATTTCAAAATAGAATAAACGTTTACTCAATAAAACGCTACCTGGTGCGATTCATTCAGCTATGATCAGCTAGTACGTAACCTAAGCACCGGCCATTTAACAAAACAGCCCCTACAGGCTTGGGTAATGGCTTCGGTGTAAGCCCTACTTTTCCCTAGTATATGGGACCGGTGATGCGTCATAGCAGACAGGTCGAATCTTCGAAGAATATGACATGCGCAGACAACGGACGAACGTGGCTCGAGTGATGGGATTTGGCTTCGGGATAGCAGATAATCTTGTCAGGAAAGGAGAAAGTACAGTAACCAGTGTTATTTTTTTTTTCTTTTCCCAATTGTTTTCATAAGCTTTCTTCCTCAGGATTGTCAAGACTTTGAAATCTTTGGTAAAAGAGTCAATGCAATTTCAGGGAGTAGATCTATTTCCGTACTATCATATTTGCCGGCGCATCTATCCACTTGTTCCGCGATTTTTTTATTTTTTTTTTAAACAAGAATTATGCACAATTTTTTTATGTGTCACAAGCTCCATTTTCCTAGGACAGACATCTCCTAAGTTAGCCTATTGGCTGGAAACCACTTTGTCCACAGACCGATGGACATGGCAAAAATAGCAATATCCAATTTCAAACTTCTGAAGAACGGTATTTTATGAGAAATGATTGATTGCTTGATCGAATGAATGAATGAATGAAATAATGAAATTTTAAGCCGCTTTCAACATTATTTCAGTCATATCACGGCAAAAGCTCACATATATGAGACATGCTCTGTGAAAAGGGGGCTTAATGTATTTTCTAGAAGTATCGATCCCTGTCAGCCTGCGCAGGCTGACCTGGACCGAAACTTTTTGCTATTGGTCAATTTTCTGTATTTCAAAGTACCAGTGTACCTCGTGATTCAGTAGGGATGTATAATCCTGTCGGATGAGTTGCTTGGTACCATGCATCACGGAGATGCTTTAAACCCCCTCTTGCCAGAGCATGGCTCATATGTACTTTCTGGAATTCACTGGTACAAGGCTGGGGCTCGGAGATCTCATGCCTAAGGACACTGCAACAAAAGTATAAAAGAAAGTAGCCTAATGACAGGCATAATACGGTTTACCACAAAATCATTCCCTCAAAGGTTCATGCTTTTATCGGGCAGTTTAGATCGGTGTAGAGTTAAGATCAGACTGCACGTTTTAAGCGATCTGATCTTCTACACTATCTGCCGAAGTAGTTCAAATTGTATCTACAATTAAAGAATAAAAAAAGAAAGAAAAAGTTAGTACTTTGAAAACAAAAAAATTAATCATGGGTGCCCTTGACGAGGCAGAACACAAGAAACCAGGTAAGCACATAAATAAGCGGGGCCTATTGCCGTAATATGACTGTAATAAGGTTGAAAGCAAGGTAAAACACCATTCAAAACAAACAAAACCAAACGTCCGAGAAACCGTTATTGTTCGGGAATGAATTCACCTATTACACGGTCTTACAATGTATAATAACTCTTCACCAAACAATAACGACCCTGAAGAACAAATCCTTTCAAAAAACATTGTGGGAAAAGGAGAAAATGCTGGTAACCAGCATTTTCTCCTTTTCCCACAATGTTTTCTTGCCTTTCTGAGACATATCTCGTCGTTCAAGTCACATTTAATTTGTCGTCTGCAAATGCTTTCAATATGGACTAGACTAAAATTTTAGTTTGTCGAATAGTAAAGGGAGAGTCAATATAGATCGATATACACCTGTTGCGTTGCCTGTATAATGGGTAATTTATGTTTTCCCGCGGTCGATTCTTAACTCTTTCCATATCATTGACGACACCAGAAGCTTTTGTGGACAGTGTAGATTAAGATCAGACTGCACAAAACGTGCAGTCTGATCTTTAATCTACACTGTCCACTGTTTTATTTTAGACTATGACCAAATTGTCTCTTGATCTTGGAGAGGAAATGTATTTTTAGCCTTTGAGAAAATGCATTTTATTTATTCAGTAGTGAAAGAGTTAATACTCATCACTGCAGGAAAATTCCCATACCCTTATCCCTTGAGTATATCAAACGAATAAAATATCGTGGAAAGAGGACATAACGCACACGATATCGGCCTACATCCTATTGCGTGTCCTGTACAATGGGTAATTTATGTTTTCCCGCGGTCGATTCTTCAGACTCATCACTGCAGGAAAATACTCCATTCCTTTTTTCCCGTGTGTGTTCCTTGTACGATTAAGATATAAAATAGTGTGGAAAAAGGACAGAATGTACACAATATACATCCCATTGCGTGTCCTGTACAATGAGTAATGTTGCTTTCCCGCGGTCGATTCTGTATACGCAGGACTGCCAGGAATACGTTTTTTCCTTTTTCCTTTTTCTCGAGTGTGTCCTTTTTATGATTGAACGTATAAAAAAACTTCTTTCTACGAATGAACGTATAAAACACTGTGGAAAGCGGAGACGGTATGTATCTATGTATGTATCTATTACCTACTGTGTAAAAACCGATAATTCCTGCTTTCCCGCGAACGATTTTGTCCTCTTCACTGCAGGCGAAAACTCCATTCAGTTTTCTATGACGTGCGCCTTCTTTTACTGATCGAAGAAAACATTGTGGAAAGAGGAGACAAAGTATACCTATTGCGTGCCCTGTACAACGGATTACGTATTTTTTTTTTTTTTCCGAAATCGACTCTTTGCACTCTTCCCTGCAACACTCAAGTCGTTTTCAAAGACTTGTTCCCTTTGCCACTGAATGTGTTTTGAAAACGTTGTGGTAGAAGGCGTCTTTTTCGTAAATAAAAATAGGCCGAGCCATCCTTTCAATCCCATATTACCTCCTCCACATAGACCTTTTAGAACAAACTGACGCACAAACAGTAAAGACATGTCAGTGAAATCCTTTGAGTATTTAGTAAATAAAATATATTGTATAGTCAACTATATATGGCTTGCAACACACGAAAAGAAGCATTCGGACATTTGCGTAAAGTGCAGTCCGCGCAGGCTAATCCGAGATGGCACTTTACGACTACATTAGAATTTGTGCTACAGTAGACTTGTGAAAAACAGAAAATTACATAAAAACGGAAAGTGTCGTTTCGGATTAGCCTGCGCGGACTGCGCAGGCTGATCCATAACGACACTTTACGCAAATGTCCGAATGCCCCTTTTCGCGTGTTGCAAGCCAATATAGTTGTTGAAAGAAACATGCTCGACCCCCACCTAATTTTCATGCTGTTTAAGTCATGAAACACTGCATGCAAAAAAAAAAAACAGACAGCGCATTCTGTGATGTCTGATCTTAGTCCACAAAACCATGGTGCTTAACATTTCTACTTTTTACAAAACGACAGAAACTTTTGACTCGTGCAATTTTAAAGCATTTATATACAACGAATACTATCTGTTTAAAATGCTAGAATTCAAGTGCAGGAAACGGGTAGAAAACATTGCGTGAAAAGGGGAAAATGCTGGTTTGTTAGGTACAGTGTTTCCTTATTTCTTCCTCCTAAATTTCAAGGTTTTATACTGGAATGCAAAGCGGTTACCGCACATAAGAAAATAAAACATTGCGATAACTTATGTCCTACCATATGTCTAAGACGAGATAAACTTTATTTTAATATAATAACGCTTTACCCTTCTCCAGCAATGATTTCAAACCCCTTCCTCTACAGGGTCGTTAAAACACGGGATTTTGTGGTAAAGGGTTACCTGATTTCTTCCTCATACAAATTTCAAGGTTTTATTCTGGAATGCAAAGCGGAAACCGCACGTAAGACAAAAAAGAAAAATTGCAGTAACATATGTCCTGCCATATGCCTAATAGATAAACGTTATTTCATGATAACAATTCACTAGTATCCTTTTCCCGAAATGTTTTAAAAGGATCGTCAAACACAGGTTTGTAAGGCAAAGGGTTACCTGATTTCTTCTTCCTACGAATTTCAAGGTTTTACACTGGAATGCAAAGCGGAAACCGCACGTAAGACAATAAAAATTGCAATAACATATGTCCTGCCATATGTCTAATAGATAAATGTTATTTTATTAGACACCCTGAACCTGTGCTCTACAAGCATGCTCTGTGAAAAAGGGGCTTAATGTACCTGCAAAAAGTATCGACCCATGTCAGCCTGCGCAGTCCGCGCAGGCTGACATGGGCCGAAACTTTTTGCTATTAGTCAATTTTCGTCACGTCGAAGGACCATACTACCTCCTGATCCAATCGGTTGTTTGACAAAATGGTTATTATGGATTCTTAATAATGTGATGATTCGCTTGGTATAATGCATCACGGAGACACACTAAACGCCGTTTTCCCAGAGTATAGCTTATTTATGAAAAGACCTATCAAAAACTCATTTCAAACTACACACAGAGTACAATAAGCAAGGAAAAAGTATGAGCCATGTAATGGCAAACGCGGTGTCTAATGCATCACCGTGATGCATTATAATGAGCAAGTCATCTAATAATTATGATATTAAATGGATCCATAAAATCTAGTTTGAATAACAAGCGATTGTTTTGAGTCACGAGGTAGACTGTCCTTTGACATGTAGAAAATTAACCGATGGTAAAAAAGCTTCGGCCCATGTCAGCCTGAGCAGACTGCGCAGGCTGACTTTGGTTGAAAATGTTTACAGATGCATCAAACCCCCATTTTCATAGAGAATGGCTCATATATACATTTTCCTAACAGCGTAGAAAACATTTTAGGAAGAGGAGCTACATATATTACGACGCTAGCACTGGTTGGCTTTCAAGAACAATCATCGCTAGGTAATTAACCCTTTGTCAAACAGTCCCGATTTATAACGACCTTGATGAAGACCGCTCTTGAAATCATTGCGGGAAAAGGAGAAAATGCTGGTTACCAGCATTTTCTCCTTCTGCAACAATGTTTTCTATCGTTCTGAAGACAAATCTCACAATTTGGGCGACATGTATTTTGTCATTTGCGAATACTTTCAATTTAAACATGTTTGCCAATGAAGAAGTCCTGAAAATAGAATTTTTTCTATCTTGGTGTAAAAAAAGTATAACTAGGTTAAACTCTACCAGTTGCCAGATATTCGCTCTTGTCCAACATCAAAGCATTTTCAGACTACATGTTAAATATATGTTCAACAGTTGGAGTTTCTTCCAGGAAGGGTAGATAAAGAGTGGGAACAGGAGAAACTGCTGGTTACTTTTTCAAGTCTACTTCCCCTCAGAGTTGTTTAAACACAGCAATATTTGTCAAAGAATTAAAATTAACAGTTCAGGTTTGGTTAAATATACCTAATCAAGGTTTAAGTGCAAACAGGATACCGAAAAAGGTAGATCGAGATCAAAACACTTGGATCTAAAGCCATAACTTACTTTATTCTTTGGGCAATGAACGACACGGTTAAGCCCCCATCACACCAAACTAGAAACCCGTTAAACGGAATGCGTTCGGGGTAGAACGTGTAATTTTGGACAGTTTGCAAAGTAAGTCATACTGTCAAGCAACTGCACCACGTGGTAATACGTCCCTAATAGGATCGAACTACGGCAGTTCTGTTTGTAGAACGTCCATCTCGTTTTAAGTACGTTATCACTCCGTGTAGTTGAAGGACAGGATGGACGGCAAAGAATTTTGAGCAGGCTCAAAGTTCCGGAGCACCCATCCTGTCCTAGTCCGCCCATGAATTTTCGTAAACAGATCGTAAAAGGTTGCTACTACGTCCACTTCGGACACAGTTTGGGTCCGTTTGGCAACAATTTTTCGAAGGCAGTGATAACGAGTTCGGTGTGACGGGGGTATTAACTCTGACACTCAGAATAAAGGTACAAAACCACTAGTCTATGATTATACATCTCAGATACATCAAATGTAACGACAACGTAGAATATGGGTCCAGTTCATTTGGACTAGGGATTTATGCCACGTTCATATGTGGCTTTATGCCACGTTCAATCGGGGGCGTTTTGTCGCGTTCAAATAAGACTTTATGCCACGTTCATATGGGGCTTTATGCCGCGTTCAATCGGGGGCATTTTGTCGCGTGCAAATAAGACTTTATGCCACGTTCAAATGGGGCTTTATGTTGCGTTCAATCGGGGGCATTTTGTCGCGTTCAAAGATGACTTATGCCGCGTTCAATCAGGAGCGTTCAAATAGAACTTCATGCCGCCCCCAAATGGAGCTTCATGCCAGGTTCAAACGGGTGCTTTATGCCGCGTTCAAACGAGGCTTTATGCCGCGTTCAACAGGAATTAACGTCCACGACCCTAACTCATCGGTATATATCGTGTAACTTTGACGTTTTCATAAAGACTATTCGGCCAACTTCGGTAGCTTCCGTCTTCATGAGAATTAGTGGCCGTAGACCTTAGGGCATATCACGGCGACAGCTCGCTGATTTATATCTTTTCTACGTTTCATCCGTGCTAGACTTTGCCAAAGGAAGCTTCCCGAAAAACCAGCGCTGCAAGCAAAGATCAAATTAAGATCCACCGGATTACAAACTTCACATAGAATTTTCATTGAGATTTGTGAACTATTACAGGAATTATGGCCATTTGGATAATTTTTCTGGGTCCATATTAACCAACCATTCTTAAGAACATTCTTAGTCTTATTCTCCAAGGTTTTTATTTTATTTGAATGTAACACAACTTCTGATTGGCTAAACCAAATGATCCGGTGACAAGGCAACCAGCTCGGAGCTATTCGTCAGCCAGGTACAGTTCTACTTATTAGAATTGGCAAGGTTCAACTGTAATAATCAGGTATCACGGTATGGAATAAGGTCGGCCTGCGAATCCATGTAGGCTGGTCTGAGTCTATACTGATCAGAAATGGCATGTTAACTCGTTAGAAGACAGCAAAAGTTTATGAGCCGTGCTCTGAAAAGGGGGCTTAATGCATTTGCGAAAAGTTTCGACCCTGGTCAGCCTGCGCAGTCCGCGCAGGCTGACCTGGGCCAAAACTTTTCGCTATTAGTCAATTTTCTGTATGTCAAAGGACGAGTTTACCTCATGATCCAGTAGGTTGTTACACAAAATGGATTTTGTGGATCCAGGACTATGTGATGACTTGCTTACGGTCATGCATTACGGAGATGCATTAAGCCTTGCCAGAGCATGGCTCTTATCTTTTTTTCATAAAGAAAGTATTTGCAATAAATAATTTAAACGTGGCAGGAATTATGAGATTAAGCTGTGTGAAAGTAAAAAGCCTAGTGAGATTAGGAGAAAATGCTCGTTAATATTTTCCCGAAATATGTTCGAAAAGCTTTCTTTCTCGGGGTCGTTAAAACTCGGGATTTTATGACGAAGGGTTAACTCTTTCACTACCAAGCAAATATATTTAACTTTTTCAGTGGCTACAGGTATAGTCCCACTGCAAGATGAAGACACTATTCGGCCATAATTATAAATAAAGTAGTGGACAGTGCAGATCAAAGATCAGACTGCACGTTCTGTGCAGTCTGATCTTGATCTACACTGTCCACAAAAACTTCTGGTGTCGTTTACAGTAAGGAAAGACTTAAGGAACGACAGACTGAAGGTAAAACACAACCGTCTAGGGTTTGATTACATTCAGGAAGATCCCTTGATAACAATCTATAGTTCCTGAATTTGATTTATAGTTTACCAGACTGGTTTCCCACGTGTGATAAAAGATCAAAGCCGGTCACGCCATACGTAGCCTTTCATGGACAGTGAGTCACATTCAATACAGAACCAAGAATATATCGATACCTTAAAAATAATATGGTTGTGAGTGAAAAAAGCACCATTTTGAGAGTATTACGACAATTAAAATTCAATTATGGCCTAAGAAAGAAACAAATAATGGAGCTCACTCGTCACAACTCGGTAGATTCTGTATGTGCATCGAACCTCGTCGTCACTCGCCACAACTCGGCCGATTTCGTAAAGTTTTACATCTTACCTCGTCCGTAGTCTATCAAGGATCCGTTTTGAAATAATGTGAGTCACGTGATCTTAAACATGGCGGCACCCATGAATCGATTCGCAACGACGTCAACAACCACGGGAAAGTAACTTAGATCCACCAACCTGTCGGTGAAGTTTTCCAGCAAACTTGATAGACCACGTTAAAAATTGAATGTAAAAACCGTATGTCAACGGAAATATATTAAAAGAGATTTCGATAGAAAATCGTGACTTGGGTTTTCTTTTTGGAAGGTGAGCCTTACAATTTTAAGAATAGTAAAGCGGTGTATTTCCGACGAAGAAATGTACCGTGTGGGTGCATATAACCCATCGTAGGTATTTCATCTAGGGATCACTCGAGGTTTGCCGAATGACCACGTCTGTCCACGAGGTCGCCCTTAACCCTTTACCAAACAATCCCTGCTTTTAACGCCACTGTGTGAGGAAGCTTTTGAAAACATTGTGGGAAAAGGAGAAAATGCTGGTAACCAGCATTTTCTCTTTTTCCCACAATGTTTTTTACCCTATCAGAGGACTTAACCTCATTTTCACTAATTCTGAGTTTGTCGTCTGCAGAGGGGTTTGAATTTGGAAGAGTCTAAAATTTGTTGTTTGGGAAAGGTTTCATTAACATGAATTTTATCATGGCGGCGTCCTTGAAGTTATTTTTATCAACAACAACTACATGTATAGTAAAGTTCTATAGATTTATTAATAATTATTTGCGTTTTATTTATTTATAGATATCTGAATAGCACCCTTTATTCTAAATAATGCACATTAGTACATTTTAACCCTTATCTTCTAAATAAATATGACACTTTCAAGTCGATAGTAACAACCCAAATGTTGCTGTTTCAAAGATATTTGGGGGGAGGGGGGGGTATATATCCTTATCGACAATATAGATCCAAGATGAGACTGCACATTCTGTGCAGTCTGATCTTGATCTAAACTGTCCGCAAAAGGTCAGTGAGTCGCACATAGCAGCCTAAGTGTTGAAAGAACCCAACAGTTTAGGCCAAAAAGATTTGCAACTGCTTTTAATTTTGCATGCAATGTAGAGTAAGTACAGAATACGACCTTGATTTCATGTTCCGCACATGAAAAAAGAACAAGCTACTATTGTTACTAGATTTAGCATGTTAAAATAGACTGGAACACGTCTGTGTGTAGAAACACCCAAAAAAAGACGTAAGATTATGCCAGAAATAATGAGACCGGGTTATATGTAATAAAAACAAGAGAAATCACCCACCTCCAAACCGTTATGTTATGTAATGTTTTTTTTTTATGTGATAATAGACAGAAAAGTAATTATGCAATGCTTCTGATAATCTGATTGTGGCACAGAGAGAGAAATTATTTCGCAAGGTAATACAAAAGAACGAGAAAATGGTTGGGGATTAAGACGGAAATTAAAGAGCGAGTTTGTATTGGTGCATTAGTATCTTTCATCAGGCTTGCGCACTATCTTTCATTTGTATTTTCTTTTGTGTAGGTTGTTTGCAAACAAAGTTTGTCGAAATCGAAGAAAAAAAAAAAAATCTGTGTCCATCTTTTCTTTGTTTTTCTCAATTTAAAAAGGTATATTTTCCTTGAAAATGCAAAGAAAGATACAGTGTAGATTAAGGTAAGACTGCATCAAAGAGTTCAGATGAAAAAAAAAGGCTTTGAACAGGATAATCCTTTTTTTTAGATTTGCCCAACTTGAAAGCATTTACAGACGAAAAAATAAATGAATAGAATACTGAAATTCGTTGTTGGTATGGTGGAAAACATTGTGGGAAAAGGAGAAAATGCTGGTTACCAGCATTTTCTCCTTTTCCCACGATGTTTTCAAAAGCTGTCTTCTTCAGGTTCATTAAAACTTGGGAAGGAGTTAACTAACTGAACCTGCATTAGCTCTATGAGGCAATCTTTCCTTACATTACACTATATTATGCTTTCAGCATGGAGTTTTAAACAGCCTTGACTATATAAAAAAAAAATATTCAGTATCACTGTTTACAATGGACATTAAGGCCCACTTTAGGTTAGGTCAGCGAACAATGTATTCCTACGCCGGGCTTTTCAATGTCCAGATATCAGAATTTCTTTGGTCTACTTACCATTCCCCCCCCCCCCCACCTTACTCGTTTTTTTTTTTATGATCCAAGCTAGGGCAATTCGCTTAAAAACGCAATATTTCATTTTCACATATACTCAGTTCCATAAATAAGTGTGCACTTAATTTTCTTTTATTTCTCGTCGCATGTTTTACTGAAGACAAACAAATTTGGTATCATACTTTAGTTCAGAGTCTGTATAAAATGCCAGGCTAATCAGATTTTGACTAACAGAAAGTTTAAGTTAGGTTTTTGCAGTTTAAATGAAGGTGGTACTAAAATCGAAGTTGCAAAAGTACTCAAGGACTAAGGCCAAGCACTGAACACGTTCCATTTTTGCAAGGACATGGGCCTGCTATACTTATGCACGGCAACGCACGTCCTAATGTGGCACGAATCAGTCAGCAGTTTCTGAACAGAAACAACGTTGACGTTCTTCCTTGGCCAGCTTTATCGCCGGATATGAATCCAATAGAACATGTCTGGGATTACTTAGGAAGAAAGGTTCGATCACGGCAAAACATCAACAATCTCATGGACTTGGCCACCGCTCTCTTTCAGGAATGGAATAACATGCCTGATGCAATGATTTTACGTTATGTAAGGTCTATGCGACGTCGAATAATTGCCTGTATCGACAGCAGAGGTGGCCATACAAGATATTGATTGAAAAATTACAAGAACTTTAAGAAAAACCTAACTTTAATGTTACCTTAGTCTTTGAGTACTTTTGCAACTTCGATTTTAGTACCACCTTCATTTAAACTGCAAAAACCTAACTTAAACTTTCTGTTAGTCAAAATCTGATTAGCTTGGCATTTTCTACAGACTCTGAACTAAAGTCTGATACCAAATTTGTTGGTCTTCAGTAAAACATGCGACGAGAAATAAAAGAAAATTAAGTGCACACTTATTTATGGAACTGAGTATACATCAAAATTTGTCACTGTGTCCAAAATACATGACTACCTTTAGTAAGGACAATATATAAGCTTTGCCAGAAACTGGCCAACTATTTTTGAAAGTCCTTAATCAGACTACTGAATTTAAGAATCGCCTATATCCAAGGCATAGGATGACTACAAATTAAACGTGACTCAAATGAGGCGATTTGTCTTGAAAAGGGCAGAACACTGTGTGGAAAAAGGAGACAATACCGCTAACATTGTTTTCCTCTTTTTACCACAATGTGTTTAAAAATCTTATTGCTCTGGGTCGTAAAAATACAGGATTGTTTGGTTTTAAAGTGATTTTGGTCTGAAACGGAAACAAAACGTGCGGTACAAAAGAATCGTTGCCATTTACTGTATGTATCTATCTAATTAACACCTTTTTACCAGGCGGTCCAATGTATATTACAACCCTAATTGAAATGGCTTTTGAAAACATTGTGGAAACAGGAGAAAACGATTGTCAACAATCATTTTCTCCTGTGCCCACAATTTTTAAAACCCTTTTGGGGAAAAAAACCGCTGAAAACATTGTGTGAAAAAAGAGTAGTTGCTCGATAAAAGCAATCGCTCTTTTTCTACACACATTACAACAATGACACGATCCATTCTTACAACACAAGTCAGTATTCCAATAATCAATTTTTATATAAGGTCAACCGCTGTACAAAACAGATAATCAATTTTACTTACAAGTATAATCAGAGATTGGCGCCGCTAATTTCCAATAATGAGCAAGGAGTTTGTTTTTGTGAAACGTAATATTCACACAACACGTGAATACTACAAAATTTGTTGACATTTGAGTGTGGTTCGGTGGCATTTGAAGCGGCAACATCCTTGTAAAATATGGGTTGGCAACATGAATCCATGGCCCGTGTTTGCCAGTCATTCTTAAGAATATTCTTAGTCTTATTCACACGATATTTTTTTTAAATTTGAAAGTAACACAACCTCTGATTGGCTTAACAATCCATGAGAAGTTGTGTTACTTTCTAAATCCAGGAGATGACTGAGAATGGATGGTGAATACAGGGCCCGGGTTTAATGCATTAATACAAGTAAACATATTGTGGAAAAGGAGAAATTGTTCCCCGCTGGGACCCTTTACCACACAAATCCGACTTTTAACGACGCCAAGAAAGAAAGCTTTTGAAAACATGGTGGTAAAGGAGAAAATGGTGGTAACCATAATGTTTCTACTCTATCAAAGACATAAACACAAATCATCATTTGAGACAGATTTATTGTATCATGTGAAAATGCTTTCAATTTATAGTTGAGTCCAAAATTCAGTCGTTTGGTGAGGAGATAGAAAGCTGCAAGATGGCAGACCTCAAGATAAAACGGGAGGACCGGATGTGGGTACCAACGCTCAGCTGCGGGTGCTTTTCAGTGAAAATTCTTCGTCGAAAAAAGGGCACAACGGTGTCAAAATTGTCGTATTGAATTCCTCTTTGACAGTAAATACATTTAACAAGTCAGTTTGAAGTAAATATTCTCAGTAAAATAACAGGGGTATGAGAAAATCATTAAAAATTTCGCACAATGACGCATAAGACAAGGCTCTGACAATACCACGACGTTTTCTTCGAGAAGAGCCGACTAAAACAAACGTCTACAGGTGGAAATGTAAGTGCCTGCATTGCAGATACTGAGAATTCCTTACATTTCTGGGTACAAGTTCACCATCTTCAATATATTTTACTGTTTACCAGATGAAAAAATATTAGACTCGTCTGCTTGGAAAGCATTTACAGACAACAACTTGAGATCTACGGCCCCAAACTCTCATATTAAAAGACGGAAGCTGCCGAGATTGGCCGAATAGCCTTTACGAAAACGTCGATGTTACACGATATATACCTATGAGTTAGTGAGTCTACAGCCCCGAACTCTCATATTAAAAGACGGTTCCAGCTGTCGAGATTGGCCGAATAGCCTTTACGAACACGTAGATGATACACGGTATTTACCGATGAGTTAGGGGTCGTAGAACTTAGATGACGTAAAATGGCATTCGTCTTTGACTGTGAGGGAAACACAATTTCATCACATGAAATTGAACAAATGTTCGATACAACATTACGTGAAATTTAGAAAATGTTGGATACCAGCATTTTCTCCATTTCCAACGATGTTTCTAAAATATTTTTGTTCTCGGGCAGTAAAACAACCGGGTATCGTTTGTTAAGGGATTAACGCGACATTCCGCAATGTAATGTACACAGGGTTTCATTAAACCTTTACCACACGACCCCGAGTTTTAAAGACCCTGACGAAAAAGTCTTTTGAAAACAATGTGGGAAAAATAGAAAATGCAGGTAACCTGCATTTTCTATTTTTCCCACAATGTTTTCTACCCACATCAAAGAAAAATTCCATCACTTAAGCCACATTTAAATTGTCGTCTGCAAGTGCTTTCAATTTGGACAGTTCTACTTTTTTGTCGTCTGGTAAAGAGTTAATCTACGATTTGCAGAAGAAACTTTCCGATCTTTTGGGATAGCTAAACCATTTAATCAAGCGTCGGAAAAAGTATATAACAACTGTATACTAGTATTGGAGCTATCTGAAAATTGAGCCAAATCTCTTGACGGCATTCAACCTTTTCTCATAGAAGTAGGCCAAAGCTTGAAGTAAATGAGCTATGCTTTGGTAAAATGGAGTTAAATGCATCTCCATGATGCATTATACAAAGCAACACATCACATAATTATGGATTCATAAAATTCATTCTAACAATCGGCTAAATCACCAGGTAGACTGGTCCTCAGATATGGAAAAACTGATCAATATCAAAAAGTTTCTATCCAGGTCAGCCTGCGCGGACTGCGCAGGCTGACCTGGTTCATACTTTCTGCAGGTGCATTAAAGTCCCTGTTCACAAAGCATACCACAAATATCTGAAATAAAATGACATGGATGAGTACGAGAAAATAACATGTATACATTGACCACAGTATACCACTGGTTTCTCGGCTGTGACATATTATCCCCTTACCAGATGACAAAATTTTAGACTTGTCCAAATTGAAAGCATTTGCAGACAAAAAAATAAATAAATAAATAAATAAATAAAATGCGACTCAAAAATTGAAACTTGAATTTGGAAGAGTAGAAAACATTGTGGGAAAAGGAGAAAATGCTGGTTACCAGCATTTTCTCCTTTCCCCTCAATGTTTTCAGAAGGTCGTTAAAACCAGGGATTGTTTGGTAAAAGGTTATACCAAATAGACTCATTTACGATTTTGTACGAGACTTTGACATTGTATTTCTAAAAATATGCATGTCGTTTGAATTTGTATCTAAACCATACTCTAGCAAATGGGGGTTTAACGCATCTCCGTAATGCTTTGTATAAAGTAAGTCATCACATTATCTTGGATCCATAAATTCCATTATGTCAAACAAACAGCTGAAATCTGAGGTAGAATTTCCTTGGACATGCAGAAAGTATACCTAATGCAAAAGGTTTCGTGTAAGGTCAGCCTGCGCGGACTGCGTAGGCTGACCTGGGTCGATACTTTTTGGGGATGTATATACCTCCTTTTAACAAAGCATGGCTCATATACCTCTCTATCTCTCTCTCGCTCTCTCTCTCTGTCTCTCTCTCTCTGTCTCTCTCTCTCTCTCTCTCTCTCTCTGGCTCGGTCTTTTTCAACCAGACATTTATAATTTATGAACCATTACATGCACCATTTTACAACAATTATTGCATCCAACACACGCAGGCCAATCGATTAGTGATCAATACTAGATACATCCCTTCAGTATATCCATATGTTCAACACAACAATTTGGACAGAACATGTTAGCAAGGCTTTCACACAAACAAAAGAAAAAAGTCTTTCCAGAATCTAACCATTAAGTCATCTAAACACTATTAAAGACGACAAAATTTTAGACTTGTCCAAATTAAAAGTATCTGCAGACGACAAATAAATGTGACTTAGATAAAGGGTTTTGTCGTGTAAAAGGGTAGAAAACACTGTGGGAAAGAGGAGAAAATGCTGGTTACCTGCATTTTATCCTTTTCCAAAAATGTTTTCAAAAGCACTTTTATGCCCAAGGGTCTTTAACAAAGGGGTCTGTTTGGTAAGGAGTTAAAGTCAGATAGTCAATCTTGAATTATTCTTGTCAAAATTTTATTTTTCTTTTTTCGTTGTAGTTGTTGTTGTTGTAAGTGGCTTCTTGTCGATAAAAAGCAGTGAAATTAAGTAGAAAATTTTAAAAAAAAAAAAGGGGGATAAAAGTTAAACTCTCAGAATATCAGTATAGCATTAAATTTACCGTCGATTCGTTAAATCTTCCCCCCAATCCCCTCAAGCTCTCTCTCTCTCTCTCTCTCTCTCTCTCTCTCTCTCTCTCTCTCTCTCTCTCTCTCCTGCACCCCTTCCAGCACTCTCTATCTATCTCCCCCAACCCCATTCGGCACTCCCTCTCTCTCCTGTACTTTCCTTCCTCCCTCTCCCCCCCTCTCTCTCTCCCAAACATCCGCAATTTGGTAGTTCCCCACAACAAATCTTTCATCAATGTTCCCTTTTCTATCCATCATTCTCCAACAATATCCCACCAGCCTATTACCTCTGCACCTAACTCTTTCCAAGATGACAAAATTTTAACTCTGTTCAAATTGTAAGCACTTGCAGGCAACCAATTAAATGTTACTTAAAACATAAAATTTGTCATTCAAAAGGGCTGAGAAACGTTATGGAAAAGGTAACCAGCATTTTCTCCTTTTCTAACAAGGTTTTTAAAAGGCGTCTTCCTCAGGGTCTTTAAAAGTCGGGACTGTTTGATACAAAACAACCTTGTTTTTAAGACCTTGAAGAAGAAAGCTTTTGAATACGTTGTTGGAACAGGAGAAAATACTGGTAAACAGGAATATTTCCTGATAACGATATGTTTTCTACCCTTTCAAATTTAAATCTCATGATTTTATCCACTTTTACTTTGTCGCTTGCAAATGCTTTCAGCTTCCAAAGCCACTGGCTGCTTTCCCACATAACCACTGTTGAAACAAGGGTCAGCGGTAGTAGAAGAATGAATCCTGTAGAAATGACTCATAAATCCTCAGACGAAAATTCGCTGAGCTGGGGATTCGAATTGGCGACCTCCTGGTTTGAAGCTATGTATATTATCGGGCTTGGTCAGAAATAACAATAACAAGTTAGACCGCCAAATCAACCCCATAGACTTTTTTTGTCTACAAGTTAGACCCCAATATTTGCAATTTCAACATTTTTTTGTCTAGGATGCCTTAGCAAAACGGGCAGTGTAGATCAAAGATCAGACTGCACGATATGTGCAGTCTGATCTTGATCTAAATTGCCCGCAGAGGCAACAATAGTTGTGAAAGGAGCTCTACGGGTTTAAGATGATTTGGTAATCTACCTATTTCGCAAGCGATAGAGAACAAGAGAGCAATGGGTTCTAATTGATAAATCATGTGGCAAACAAGATTTTCTCGTGTAGGAATTCTTCTCACTATCAATACTAGAGCTTACACCAAGACACGTGGAGCAATGAAAGCATTTACCAGAGATAAAGTCGAGTCTTTCATTGACAAAATGACAAAACAATAATATGAAAGTTCACATTAACATCTGCTATACCTCAAAAAAGAGGCAGAGTACGTATTAATAAATTTTTGGCGTAGTAATACAGGTATTTTGACATAAATTCCGCGACGGGATCGGTGGCCAAAGGGCGGACAATAATTGTATATCAATAGAACAACGGAACGGTAATGAAAGCTAATCTAGAGAGAGGATAATCTGGAATGACTTACCCAAGAGTTGTCATGGTGACGATGGTATACCAGAAGGACGAAGGAATACTGGTGAACTTGGTGTTGGGTTGGTTTTTCTCGGCGTAAAACATAACTGTAGCAAATATAATAACGGCCATGGTGAGAGAGAAGAGCAGAAATCCGAGCTCACTAGCACAGCTTTTGAGGGTATAGCCGAGAATACGTAGACCTTGCGAATGGCGAGAAAATTTGAAAATTCTAAACACACGGAACACTCGTAGAGTGACAAACGCCCCGCTGACGTCATCATTGTCCGGAATAAGTAGTCCAATATAGTACGGCATAATGGCGACTACGTCGATGACGCACATGACGCTGCGCATGAATTTGAGACGCTCCGGCGCAGCGTAAAAACGTAAGAGATATTCGGCAGTAAAGATCATGACGCATGCCGTGTCTAAGCAAAAGAATGCCACAGTGTACTTGTCCCCGCACGACAGTTTCTTGCCAGTTCCCGGCACGCGGTCGCACGTTATAGTCTCAACAACATTCGCAAACACGGAAACAGCAATGAAAAATCCAGTCACGTAATAGAATACGAGCGCCGCCGTGCCAATGTGGGGATTTTCGAAAGCCCTCCACATTTCTGCCCGCAGGGATTCGAGGGGCTCCGTGTCCCCAGATTCCGATGCTTTGTCATCCAAGAGTCTTTCACTATTTTCTCTCTTTCTGTCACGATAATCTTCGTAGCAGCAGTCCCCAATAAGATCTGGCATAATGCCAAAGAAAGCCAGCTCCTCGTCGTACGACGAAATACATTCATGTTTGGGATAATGGAGCTTTCCTGTACGGTAATAGCTCAAAATATGTCGAAATATGTCCGGGTCGCGATCAAAGAAATATTCTTTGGTATCCTCATCGAAGAAAAAATCTTTTTCATTTGAGCCAAGAAGGGTGTCTGGGTACTTGTCTAAAGTGTTCCTCCAAGTTTCGAACCTCCGACCGCTGACGTTGATCAATAGTTTGTCGTCCCCCCGCTCGTCTTCTTGGTTGATTCGGGCTGCCGGAAGGGGTTTTTGGGCGACCGGGACCCAGCCGATAGCGGAAGCACGTGCAAACGGTAACCATGCCGCAACTGATGCCATGGCCGTTGAGGAGGGCGACAAATCATAAGGGTCTTGATGAACAATGGTGGAAAAGGATACTTCAGCGTCCAAAATAGAAGTCCTTAGACTATTTCACTGTACTGCTTATAATCTAAAACATTGTGAACGAGGATTTTTAGAAAGCAATCAGACTACGTGGATGTAAGAAAATAAGAAGAGAGGAAAACAGAGAGAGAGCTTACGATACCTTTCAATACCCCCCAAGAATTTTACATTAATCCGAATTTATTTTCTGATAAAATAATGTCGAAGGAAAAAAAAAAGAAATCCGCTTTCCTATTACACAAAAATCGATTCCCACTTCACTCTATCGCACGGCTTCTAAATGATCCATATTGCATGCTAAATGTATGGGAATAATCCGCAGTAGAAGACGAACTCACACGCCAAAACACGTTAACTGTATTCCATATCGCGAGGAACCACCTTACAATAATAAGTCGTTAACGAATTACGCATGTATATTCATAAAGCCCCTGGTCTCACTCTCTACACAGCACACACACTGCATAGAGCTGCTTCCAGAACTAAATATATCTATCAAAACCAAACCGGCTTGTTATTTCCATTTTAACCATTAAGTTTCCGATATCCAATCCTCCAATCGAATTTTAAAAATCCAAAATCAAGCCGAATACAGTTGTCGTCAAGAACTCGCTTTTCAAAATCCTAAAATTGGCTGGTAATTTCTTCTGCCGTTTCCATGCCTACTTTCTTCGACAGCGCCATTACATGAAATAAAAAAAAAAGACAAAAAAAGGCAGACTGGTATAATATAGATATTTTTTACCCAGGAAAAAGAGTTCTCGATATATCGCGCGCGATATTCTAGAGTCAAAGTAGAATAGACGCTGAATGTCAAACGCTTTGCGAGAGCGAGACAAAAATCGATGCCATCGAAAACTATTGTGGAAAGGCTTGCTTTGTGGCCGTAGTAGCGTATAGGCTCGAGACTTGCATAATTAGTTCTGTACTCATTCAAAATTCATTACCAGTAACGTTAAAACTGTTTCCATCAGTTTGCCAAGCGGTTGTTGTAGACCTAAGAAAAAGGACGGACTCGATAGATTTCTCACACATAGTACTGCGGGCTGATTTACTGTCCGAATATATGCCTCGTATATCGAACAAGAAAAGTCTCTTTTGAAAAAAGATGGATAGTTTAAGAGGTACTGGAATATGTTATGTTGAAACTCTTCTGTTGTTGAAGACGAAAAGTAACCACGCAAGCAATCTCCTCTTTTTCCTCGGCGTTATGCATATTATTGGACAGTGAAGATTTCCATACAATATTTTTTAAGACATGTTAATCCACCTATCGTATCCACCTATCGTTGGAAA
This sequence comes from Hippopus hippopus, assembly GCA_946811185.2. Lineage (NCBI taxonomy): Eukaryota > Metazoa > Mollusca > Bivalvia > Cardiida > Cardiidae > Hippopus > Hippopus hippopus. The sequence continues at coordinate 5,934,897 of OX328102.1, read as the reverse complement.
AGGAGTAGCTGCTGCTAAAAGGTGTGTCTTGTAAATACGACCACATGTATACTCTACATTTATGGACCATAGAAAAATGCATAGAAAAAATATTAAATTACCAATTATTGCAAGAAAAGAATTATCCCTTATCATATCCATTTGCTATGGTGTGACTAGGTGACTCTCGGTATCGATTTGCGGTAGCAACCCTTGAACACTGGTGTCATAAACGGCCCCGAAAATAGGCCCGCAGAAGAGGCCGGCAAAGTTACAAATGATGTTACCTAGTTCGAGGGAATATAGCAGACGTGTGTAAGTCGGAATCTTTTCTGCATGTTTAAGTCTTTACCAGTCACCAAAATTCTAGATATCAAGAGTGAATGTGGCTCATTTGATGGGATTTTTTTTTTTTTTCTATAAAAAGAGTAGAAAAATTGTGGAAAACAAGTGAGCCATGCTCTGGCAAAAGGGGGCTTAATGCATCTCCGTGATGCATGACACCAAGCAAGTCATCACAGTATTATGGATCCACAGAATCCACTTAGTCTAACAACGGAATGAATCATTAGATACCCTGGTCCTTTGATGTGCAGAAAATTCACTAATAGCAAAAAGTTTTGGCCCAGGTTAGCCTGCGCGGATTGTGCAGGCTGACCTGAGTCGATACTTTTTGCAGATGCATTAAGCCCCCTTTTCACAGAGCATGGCTCAAGTAGAAAATGCATCCAGGTGCTTGAGAAGTTAAAGTTAAGAGAAACTCTAGGAAAGCATGGAGAGATGCACTGACCGTAGCGATATAGCTGAAATACTTTGAAGGCGACGTTCACCATACAAATGTCACAATTGCCCCTCAAATACAAATATTTACAGAAAGTCACAGAGAAAAAGGCACTACTGGGTCCGCATTCACAAACAATTTTTAGTTTGATTGTAGGTCTAATTCTAGATATAGAAAGTAACACAACTTCCGATTGGCTAAACCACTTGGTTTAGCCAATCAGAAGTTGTGTTACTTTCAAATTTAGAAACTTCTTGAGACCCTTGTTGTGTACCATGGTCGCAAGCACCAAATAGTCTTTTTTTCCCCTGATAATAAAGTACAGCAGAAGTGCTTTATATCAAATTTTCTAAAGGGACTACTTTCAACAATCCTTCGACTCCGAAGCATTTTCGTGTGGTGCGATACCAGTATTTGGGGATCCAAGTCAATTTAGAGTACTGAAAAGGTTACCTGGAATTTTGACTTTTTCAGCGCTTGGTCGACTAAAGTTGTTTTTGCAGTTATTGTAGATCAAGATTAAACAGCATCTTGAATATACACTGTCTGCTACTTTGTTACATATTCCTGCCAAACCAACCTTGAAATAGCAATACTTTATCTCTCTCTCTCTCTCTCTCTCTCTCATTGACTAACGAGAAAAATTATCCATTGCTCCCACCCTCTATACAATAGGTGAATATGTGACCCTTTTTGTCTGTCTGTCTGTCTCTCTCTCTCTATTTAACGAAAGTATATCCATATCTCGCACCATCTATTACGACAGATGACACTCGTCTGTCTGTCTGTCTGTCTGTCTGTCTGTCTCCCCCTCCACAACATACATACTCACTAACTTAACTAATTAACCCAAGTATATCCATAACTCCTACCCTCCATTACAACACGTGTTCCTAATCACTCTTAACTAATTAGATCCTTAGACAGATTTACACGGCACAGACAACTTTAAAATCACCCTTGTAAAAGTATTGAAGCTACACAAATACATTTGAAAACATTGCGCCAAAGGAGAAATTTCTCGTGACGAGCAATTTCTCCTTTAGTCACAATGATTTCAAAAAGTGGTCAGCTACAACATGTAGAAAGTCGTCTGCAGTGGGGTTTAAGAGTTAGCACCTCGTTATCATTCTACCATTTTTTCGGCGTAGCTGAATGTGTTGGCTTTTGAACCACTATTTCGTAATGTTACCTTTAAATGAATAATTAGAAAATTGCGATTGGTTAAAAATGTGGATATGGTTATTGCTGGCAATGTTTTGCCTTATAAATTTTTAGAGATACATGCATTTCTTTATCACACTTATAGATAGATAGACCTATGGCGCAGTAATTTTTGTACACATTATGAAGAATTGCTCGAAAAAAAACCCGACCTTTTCGCAATGCACAATGTTACCTCATTTTCGTTTATTTTCTCGGGATTGTTTGGTTGATTGATTGACTGAACCGTGTGACAAAAAAATGACAAAAGCTCACATATTTATGCATATTCTAAGTTTCGTCAGAGCTGGGCAAGAACTCTAAAGTGAAGGACACTCCCACACAAAAAGAACAGTGCTTCTAGTGAGGATTGAAGCCGTGGCCTCAAGGTTACGAGACCTACTTTTTTATCACTGAGCCACGCAGGACCCCTGGACTGTTTGGAAAAGGGTTAATTAGTGTGAAGGGTAGATAAAAAAAATGGTTTGCTGCAAGACAGAAATAGTCGTCTGCAACAAGAAATAAGTAAGAATTCATAAAATATTGATAAGTTTCTCCAATTCATTATAGTCTGAACAACTACAATGATGATAGGAGTACTGGAAAAATATAATATTTTTGTGGGTATTTTCTTCTCTCGAAGTCTTTTGGTGGTGGTGGTGGTGTTGATGATGATGATGTTGATAATAATGATGATTATGATGATAATAAACACCACAATCTTCATAGTTATTTTAACAATCATCATCATCATCATTAAATGTAGAGAGTGCTCGATAAAAGACTAACTGCAGTGCCGCGAGTAAAGACGACCACTTTTTGTTGTCGATTGATTGATTGTATGGTGTTTAACGCCGTTTTCAACATTATTTCAGTAATATCGCGGCGGTCAGTGCACATATCCATGCTTTCCTGGAGTTTCTTTTACCAGTAGTACGCGCAATATTCTTTCCAAGCCACTGGCTGCCTTCCCACATGGCCATCGTCGAAACAATGATCAGCAGTGAGACAGGAATGAATCCTCGGTAAGAAATTGGTCGAGCCCGGAATCGAACCAGCGACCCCCTGTTGTCATCGAAACAAAGATTCTGATCAAGTTTTATGAGTATCAGACTGAGCATGTGGCCTCTAGTGTGCACACAAGGTTTTTCTAAGATTTGTCCATGTGACCTACTTTTTTTACCGAATCCGTAGAACTTTCAATTTTGTCCAAGATATTATCAAGACAAACATCCTGACCAAGTTTAATGAGTATCAAAATTAAAATTGTGGCCTCTAGAGTGCACACAATGGTTTTCTAAGATTTGTCCAAGAGACCTACTTTTTGATGCGACGTTACCTAATTTCGAACTAGTCCGAGATAATTATTAAGAGAAACACTCTGATCAAGTTTCATGAGTATCAAACTGCACACCAGGTTTTTCTTACTTGTGTCCCAGTGACCTACTTTTTAACGAGACGTAACCCAATTTCCAACTTGTCTTAGATATTATCAAGACAAACATTCTAAGTTTCATGAGTATCAGACTGAAATTGTGGCCTCCAGAGTGCACACAAATTAACTGTTGACAATCGAATGACGCACGACAAATATAGCACGATTTCAAAAGCTCACCTTGAGCACTTCGTGCTCAGGTGAGCAAAAAAAAGGGTACAAGACCCTAGCTTTTATTCCAATTGATCACTTGGTTCTTTTACATACTCAGTATAAAGCGCGTGGCTACCACTGGGTTTCTTACCAGCTAACCTATTGTTGGATTGGTACAACAATGTGTCCCAGGCTCGGAATCAAAAGTCGAACCTGAGACCTTCAGGTAGGTAAGTGAAGTGTTTTCACCCTTCTTACCGTTCCAGCCATTCATCTAAGTTTGACAAAAACGCAAGTCTTATATATATATTTATGCTAACGGTGCGGCATAAAGGCATTTATCTAGCACCCTGTACATTTGAAGCTATGGAATGCCTATACATCAGATGGCTAATTGGCCTAATTAGTTATAGTATTGACCGAATATCTATGGCATTTTACGAGCTGACCGGTAATCATGTTATGTTATAATTAACCGAGTTATTTCCCTTTGTCTGCATGTTTTTCCTCTTGACGATGTACAACACATCAAATCTTGTTAGAATAGCCCAGTTGAAAACACTCGCAAACGACAAATAAAATAGGATTTGTTTATGAAAGTGTATAGAAAACATGGTGGGAAAAAAAGAAAATGCTGGTAACCAGCATTTTCTCCTTTTGCAACAATGTTCTTGTTTACAAGAATTCTCTTATTCGGGGTAGTACAAACATGACGAGTTTCGTACAGGGTTAACCCAAAACTGTAAAAATACATGTTTTACGCTCTTTATCATTTTTCTTTGTTTGTATGGTGTTTAATGTCGTTTTCAACACTGTCTCAGTTACATTGCGGCGGCAAGTGCAGCTATCAATGCTCTCCCTGAGTTATCATTAGTTTGCACAATTTTCTTCCCAAGCCACTGGCTACTTTCTCACATAATCATTATCAAAACAATGATTAGCGGTGAGAGGTGAATGAATCCTCTCTCAACGACAATCATCGATCATTGCAAAGATATTGGTCGAGCTGAGGAATGGAACCAACGACCCCTGGCTTTAAGGCTTACAAGTTACCGACAGAGTTACAGGACTTGGCTTGAAATTTTAAATCCATTGACTAGTCACCTGATTACCTAATTGTAATCAACAGGTCCTGCTGGGCTTCGTGATTAACGCGGTGAATTTGTTATCCAAAGGTTCCGATCAATCCCCGCTGGAAACGCTAGCTGCATGCGAGTTTCCTTGGACAAGGCCGTACAAAATCCTTGGCTCGTACTTGCATAAATACATAAATAAGTGAATTATATCCGTCTTATAACCGGAATCCATGGAAAACGACGTAAAACACCATTCAAACAAACCCTATATGTCCTGCAGCACGCGAAAAAGGGCATTCGGATATTTGCGTAAAGTGTCATCCCGGATCAGCCTACGCAGTCTGTGCAAGCTAATCCGAGACGACACTTTCCGTTTTTATGTAATTTTCTGTTTTGTGCAAGTCTACTGTAGGACAAAATCGAATGTAGTCGTAAAGTGTCGTCTCGGATCAGTCTAAGACGACACTTTACGCAAATGGCAAATGTCCGAATGCTCCTTTTCGCGTGTTACACGCCATATAATCACAGACCCTGAAAAGAGCTCGGCAAAACACTCGTATATGAGATATGCTCTGTAATAAGGAGGTTTTATGCATTTGCAAAAACATCGACGCACAGGATGACCTAGGTCTATACTTTTTGCAATGGGTGAATTTTCTGCATGTCAAACGACCAGTCCACCTCATGATTCAGTCTGTTGTCAGACAAAATGGATTTTATGGATCCAAAATTATATAATTAGCTTGGTATAATTCAGTTCGGAAATGCATTAAACCCCCTTTTGTCAGAGCACGGCTTTTATATGGCCTGCAACACGCGAAAAGAGGCAATCGGACATTTGCGTAAAGTGTCGTGTCGGATCAGCCTGCAAATCCGAAACGACACTTTCCATTTTTTTTTGTAATTTTCTGTTTTACACAAGTCTACTGTAGTACAAAATCTAATGTAGTCGTAAAGTGCCGTCTCGGATTAGCCTGCGCGGACTGCGCAGGCTGATCCAAGACGACACTTTACGCAAATTTCCGAATGCCCCTTTTCCCATGTTGCAAGCCAATTATAGTAAACACGAAATTGCTGACAGATACGGACGTACAGACGGACAGGGTTGTAAGTTACTACGTTCCTTTCCGTGTATAAAAATATCGGTCAACAACAATTTGATTGATATTATGATGGTACCCAAGGGTATATTAGTAAGTTTGTGAGTCAGAGAGCCTTGGGACATATAATCTATTTCATGTATCATTAAGTTTGTCAGTTGGTGATAACAGTTGTTTTACGAACAGCGTAGATCAAGATCAGTCTAATCTTGTCTGATCTTGAATCTACACCGTGCGATAACATTTCCTATAAAATTGTGCGACGTTTGGGGTCTTGTATCATCTGTAAAGAAAAAAAAACCATCGACTCAGATTAGGTTTCTTAGTTCGCCGAGGTTAATCCGGATCAATAGGCCTACTTTCCGCCTTGGAGTGACAGTGATACATTAATCATTCTTGTAACAGAAAAGTGGCCTTAATCGGTAAGTATCGGTGCGAAACAGGTTGGGCGGACAGTGAAAGCTGATCGTAGGCGATATTTCACAATATTTTACGCATGTGCAGAAGGACCCCTTATCAGATAACAACATTCATAAAGACCCCTAATCAGATAGAAACATACATTCATACAGACCCCTAATCAGATGACAACATACATACTGACCCCTAATAAGATAACTTCATACTTACAGACCCCTAATCAGATGACAACATTCATAAAGATCCCTAAACAGATGATAACATTCATACAGACCCCTAATCAGATGACAACATACATAAAGACCCCTACTCAGATAACATTAGTACAGACCCCTAATCAGATGATAACATTCAAACAGACCCCTAATCAGCTGACAACATACATTAATACAGACCCCTAATCAGATGACAACGTACATACAGACCCCTACTCAGATTACATCATACATACAGACCCCTAATCAGATGAAAACATACATACAGACCCCTAATCAGATGACAAAATTCATACAGACCCCTAATCAGATGACAACATACATACAGACCCCTAATAAGATGACAACATACATACAGACCCCCTTATCAGATGATAACATTCATAGAGACCCCTAATCAGATGACAAGATTCATAAAGACCCCTAATCAAATGATAACATTCAAACAGACCCCTAATCAAATGACAACATACATTCATACAGACCCCTAATCAGATGACAACATATATACAGACCCCTAATCTGATTACATCATACTTACAGACCCCTAATCAGATGACAATATTCATAAAGACCCCTAATCAGATGATTACATTCATACAGACCCCGATTCAGATGGCAACATACATACAGACCCCTAATCAAATGACAACATTCATACAGACCTCCAATCTGATGACAACATACAGACAGACCCCTAATCAGATGACAACATTCTTACAGACTCCTATTCAGATGACAGCATACATACAGATCCCTAATCAGATTACAACATACATACAGACCCCTAATCAGATTACGACATTCATACAGACCCTTAATCAGATGATAACATTCATACAGACCCCTAAACAGATGACAACATACATACAGACCCATAATCATATGACAACATTCATACATACAGACCCCTAATCAGATGACAACATTCATGCATACAGACACCTAAACAGATGATAACATTCAAACAGAGTTAAGAAAGACCAATAGGATAAATATACTAACGGCACCCATTACTTTAAATGACAGATTCATACAGACCCCTAATCAGATGACGATGACAACATACATACAGACCCCCGATCAGATGACAACATACATACAGACCCCTAAACAGATGACAACATTCATACAGATTAAATACAGCCCAATAGGATAAATATACTAATGGCAACCATTACTTTAAATGACAGATAGTCATCTGACACTCACATACTCGTACATGTTTTCTAATTCCATCAAGCAATCGGTACCAATGATAGTTTCAGTTGCTTTTGCAGACAGTGTAGATCAAGATTAGACTGAAGCATCTTAAATCTACTCTGTCTGCTATTTTGGGAAGTATCCCAAAAGCAACGGGGTTTTCGAGTTGAATTACGGCGAAAGGGGCCCTAATTCATATCTGTGATGCATTTTACCAAGCAAGTCATCACATTACTATGGATCCATATAATCCATTTTGTCTATCAACCTACTGAATCATGAGGTAGACTCATCAAGTTGACCAGGCTGACATAGGTCGAAACTTTTGCAGAAGCATCATAACCCCTTTTTACAGAGTATGATTTATTTGGATGCAATTTCAAAAATTCAAGTCTCTAATATATTAGCCATGCTCTGTGAAAAGGGGACTTAACGCATATGCGAAAAGTATCGATTCAGGTCAGCCTGCGCAGTCCGCGCAGGCTTACCTGGGCCGAAAGTTTTCGCTACGGGTCAATTTTCTGTTTGTCCAAGGACCAGTCTACTTACTGATTAATTCGTTTGTTACAAAAAAGTGGATATCATGGATTCATAAGTATGTGACGACTTGCTTTGTACCATGGATCACGGGGATGCATTAAGTCCCCATTTTTGCCAAAGCATAGCCCATATGAAAAAGACTAGTCAGACCAATCTGATAAATATTATAATGGTCTCCTATAGTATATATTACCCGATAGCCTTGAGACATCTCTATTCCATATAGCTCCCATTCGATTAGCGGGGATGGATCTATTTGGATATGCTGTAATTATTGGCTGAACTTCCGTGAAACGTTCACAAAGTCAATCAAACCGTTGGCAGAGAAAAATGACTTTTGTCGTTATGATGAATCTCTCTCTCTCTCTCTCTCTCTCTCTCTCTCTCTCTCTCATGTTACCAACATTAAACTCATTATCTTCTTCTTTAGCAGCAGGACACTTTGAAAATATCCATGGAAAAGCCTTGTCACTTTCTAGCACATGAGAGAAAGGGTGATTTTTTTTCTTTTGAAAAATTGCTCAAACGAGCGTACACACAAACTGTGAGCTGTGAGCCCATGAACCCAAATTTTCGACATCTGCCTTTCATGAAAGTATCGGTATCGTATATACAGCGTCTGTGTACTGTGCAACTTGCATATTTACAAATTGGTAACTTATGAGAAGCGTACGAGAAGCGCCACTACAGTATAGAAGAGTGGACTACTTTCCTGGATCTTTTACATGTATTGTAACAGTTGAGGGGCTAGGTCCACACAGAAGTCAAACCTGGAAGCAATTTGCATTTTTAAATAACCTCCTTGAAGAAGAGATTCCCTAATCAAACTAAATATCCTCTTAATGTCCAAGACCTGTTGTTTGTGTAGGTTTCATCATGGTCTCTTAGTGGGCAAAGGCATCATCACCAGGGGCGTTGGTGTTTGGCACATCCTGTGAGCCATCGGATGCAGGATCGGGGTAGAATCTAGGTGCTCCATCCTCTACAAATACCTTCCAGTGAGAGTTATTGTACCTTTTATACTGAGCCTGCACTACAAATATCCTCCCACCGTGCCCGGTAGCCGAGTCGGTAAGGTACAGGGCTTGAAACCAAGGGGTCGTTAGGTCGACTCCCCCTTCTTACCCAATACTTTCCTAGAATAAATGATAGTCATTGCGACAGGATAAACTTCTCTCTCCTCAAGGATCATTATTTCAAAGATGAATATTTAGAAAAATCTGCCAAATGCTTGGGAAGAATATCGTTTGAAGTTCTAGAATACTCCAGGAAAACATGGATAGGTACAGTGTCCGCCGCGATGTAACTGAAGAGATGTTGAAGCACTAAACAAACAAACAAACAAACAAACAAACCAACATCCACCCGATCAGCGTTAACTAGGTCCATCAACTCAATAGACTTGAACTCCGTCTTGTTGAAGTTTTAGGAACCACTCTTTGCAGTACAACTGCAGGTACTATGTACCCAATATGATACGCCAGTTTATATCTTTAGGTAAACCATGGATCGTATGTGTTTATAGTCAATCCAGCCCCCCACCCCCTACAAAAAAAACAAATGCGTAGGCGAAATCTACGCAGTTGAGTGAAAGGTACCGCTGTAGTAGTTGGAAAGAACCTGGGTCACACTTATGTATTCTTTTTGTCCGGATATATTTTGGTATTTAGCCAGAAAGACTGACCGACCGACCACTCCACTGACAAAAGCAAAGCAACTTTTCAAACTTTTACACGGGATGGGGACGGGAGGGGGGGAAGGCAAATGATCCACACTTTCGTGACCTCTCCCATCTTTCGTTTTATTTCCTGTGCGGGACAATTTGACCCTCAATGATAATAGCAATAATTTTGCGCCATCATTTTTGATTTCGTGATATGCCATTTTCATCAAATCTCTTGTCCACTCGGGAGCAATTTTCTAGCATTGTTTGATTGACATTTTTGCTGTGTGTTACACAATTAACGACTATATATTCGATAGGGACCACCAAGTATTGCCTTAAAACTAAAAATGTTTTGCAATTTGACTTGGTCTAAATAGTTTCATTAGACTTTAATGAAATTGGGGAGGGGGCTGGTTTGAGTCTCACAGCTCGGCCATTTTTCCCAAAGGATGAATGGTAGTCAGCCATCTCGACAGGATTAGTTCTTCTGTCAACGCTGATCACCGTCATCGACAGTGGTTATGTAGGAAGATAGCCTGCGGCTTCGGTAGAGAGTGCTGGTAAAAAGAAAATCCAGGAAAGCATAGATAGGTGTGCTGGCCGAAGGGATTTAACTGTTATAATGTTAAAAACGATCTTAACACCACAGAAGCAGACAAACTGCTTATTCTGTAACTTTTACAAACAGTTATACTAATACTTAGTTATCTTTTTCAAAGTAAGAAACTAAATAAAGAATAAAATCACAATATCAAAGAAAAAAAAAGAAATTGTTATTTAATAATAATGAACCATGCTCTGTGAAATAGGGGCTTGATACATCTGCACAAAGTATCGACCCATGTTAGCCTGCGCAGTCCGCGCAAGCTTACATGAATCGATACTTTCTGCTATTGTTAAAATTTCTGCATTTCCGTGCAAGGACCATTCTCTACTTCATGATTCAATAGGATATATTACACAAAAATGATGTTGTGGATCCATAATTATTGGCTTGCAACACGAGAAAAGGGGCATTCGGACATTTGCGTAAAGTGTCGTTCCGGATCAGCCTGCGCAGTCCGCGCAGGCTAATCCGAGACGGCACTTTACGACTACAATAGATTTTGTTCTTCAGTAGACTTGCGCAAAACAGAAAATTACATAAAAACGGAAAGTGTCGTTTCGGATTAGCCTGCGCGGACTGCGCAGGCTGATCCGGGACGACACTTTACGCAAATGTCCGAATGCCCCTTTTCGCGTGTTGCAAGCCATATGATGACTTGCATTAAACCCCTTTTGCGAGAGCGCAGCTCATTAATCTAATACAAACTGAAATTGGTCAATCCAGTCACGAAATCCTAATTTCTAAATATAGATCCAAAAAGGGCGTTTATTACCTGACAACAGTAGTACAAATTATGTCAAGTTATAATTTGTGCTTCGAAATAACTGTAAAGGGCAATGAAAATGGGGACATGTTAGACCAAAGTATCGACAAGGAAAAAAAAAAAGACAAAAAGTGGAGCGCCGATTCAATTTCAATTATTGCGCGAACGTAAGACGGTTTTATGGCATCGCAGGTCCAAAAATAGAGAGACGGTACCATCTCTCCTGAGACTCTGTAAAATATAAGATGAGTTTCAGATTAGATTTGCCTTCGTACATATTGAGGTTGATTGGACGTGTGTCCCGTGGCAAAGTCGCTAACATAATAAACTTATAAAGATAGAAAACAAATATTGTGAAATAATTCTACTCTGTAGTGCCGTCTCGTCCCCTGGAATTAACAATTGTCAGGGGACCATGACAATTTCGCGTGGTTGTAAATCCCTAAAAAAAGCGATTTGCTATAAAGATATAGTGTTTAACTCCGTACGGTAAAAACTGTTCCTCTAGGGCGGCAATCCCACGGCGTCCAAGTAAAAATGCAATATGCCAAGCATTGCCACAGCAACGCAGTTGGATCGCCAATACACGCGTTAGGATCGTCTATAATGCCGACCGACGGCGCATTTTGAGCATGCACAAAACAAACGCCATTGTTCGGCGTTTTGATAAGACTGCGGTAGAGTCACCGTAAAGTCGCCTTAGCAGCGCAATAAGGTCTCCAGATATGTACAACACCAAAGGAGCTCCGCAGACGCTAAAAGGGGTCACTGTGGGGACGCTGTGGTTATCGGTGGCGCTTGCGCGGATACAATACGACGTTCTCCGAGATGTCTCTGCGTTTCTACTGCGCTTATACGGCACGTCAACGGTCCTTATACGGAGTGTTATTTATTTTACTGCGCTTTTGCAACGACTGTTCGGAACTGCACGGCGACCATTGCACTTCCAAGGCGCTTCTGCCGCGTCCATTGATCTATGCATCACAAAAACGAACACGTCATGATTAGACAAAGTATGAAAATAAACATTTACTTCACCATGACTGATGTTGGCCAGCAAGCCGGGTTACTGCAGGTTGATGAGGTGACGGTGGTTAACTTGCTTCTGTGGTGGTCATTGGGGATTTTTTTGTCCCTCTTTTTTCTCTCTTTTCTTTTAGCGGGCATAGTTTTATTCTTTATTGACAAAGAAATAACTGATGAATAAATGTGTATACAGCCTGCTTTTATAGATGCAAACGAACGTAATGAACATGCCGTCAGCGCAGTGTTAGTGCCTTGAAAATTCATGAGAGCCCAGTGCACGCAGCGTGAGCACCGAAAAACCGCAGTGCTTAAGGATTCTTTCCTCTCTAATCGCTGAACAAAGTTTCGGTTCTCTTTAGGTGGGAAATAAGCAAGTGGCCTAGAAAAACTGTCAAATAAGCGCAGTGTTGATCAAACAGGTTCTGTGATAACATCAATAGGTGGACTACACTGGCCAACGTGTCTCACATGAAATATAACTAAGCCATCCTCTGACAAAGGGCTTTTAACTCTTTACCAAACGACAAAATTTTAGACTGGTCCAAATTGAAAGCACTTGCAGACGACAAAATATACGTAACTCAAAAATTGAAAAGTGTTTCCAGCAGGGTAGAAAACATTGTGGGAAAAGGAGAAATATGCTGGTTACCAGCATTTTCTCCTTTTCCCACAATGTTTTCAAAAGCAAATCATCACACAATTATGGATCCATGAAATCCATTTTGTCTAAGAATCGACTGAATCCTGAGATAGAGTGGTCCCTTGTCATGAAGAAAATTTACAAATAGCAAAAGGTTTCGACTCATGTCAGCCTGCACCGACTGCGCAGGCTGACCAGGGATAGTATGTGTGTGTATGTATTATGTACGATCCCTATGTGCGTGTTACTGTATATACGATCCTTGGGCTGACATAAGTAAATACCTTTTGCCGATGCATTAAGACCCCTTTTCACAGAGCATGGTCCAACTAAAAATGACATTTAGTTCAACAGAGACCAAAAACAAGATTTGTATCGTCCCCTGGAATTATAATTGTCAAGGGAACACAGCACGACAAAGTTTGCGTGGCTGGTACAAATTCCTATAAAATCGGTTTAGTTCTTGTTTGTGTATTGTCCGTTCAGCCATCTGGGTGTTTGTCAAGAAATCCCGGTACAACTCCCCTCCCCACCTCCCCGCCTCGCTAGTCATGTGATATAACCACAGCCTCAGTCTAGCAACGGCTCACTCGTCACAACTCTGCCGATTCCGTACGGATTTGATGGCTCCCATCACCCGAAGTATGCCGAATGGCACCGGCTACAGGAACTACTTTTCATCGCAATCATACATTCAGTTCGATGTGATGTGATTCACGTTTCCGTTTCAACACCCTACAACAAAAAAAGGTACGCCGCCAACAATTTCGAAAATACTGCGGGGAATAGTAGCCATTGCTTGCTTCATCACTTTAGGTTTTCAGAACCTCTTCAAAGGATCGAAAAAAACAAAAGTCTTATATACTTAGAGGGTTTTGTAAAGCACCCGCACATTAGATTTTCTTCTTTACAGCCATGATTCTCTTATTCTATATGAGCGTCTCCTCGATACAGACTTATTTCTAATTACACTACAGAATGACAATTCTCCGTCAGGCATTACATGAAATAGCCTCGGTCTAAATTGCATTCTTCTATCAATTAATTGCGAATTGTCACTCACATGATGGAATCCCGCTATACAGATTCAGGATGACCTCGCTTTGTGTTCATTTTCGCCTTCACAATTTTGACAAACTGTCTGCCCTGTCTTTGTTTTTCTGAAGATGTGTCTATATGTTTCTGTCTGTCTGTCTCTCTCTCCCTCCCACACTCCCTCCGTCTCTTTCTCTCAAGTGCAGTCTGATCTTTGACCATATCTGGCCGGTTTTTCGTGATATACCGCTACACAGCCATAAGATTGCAAATACAGGAACCATGCTGTGTGAAAAGGGGATTTAATGCTTCTGCAAAAAGTATCGACCCAGGTCAGCATGCGTGGTCTGCGCAGACTGAAATGGGTAAAAAGTTTGGCTTTCGGTAAATTTTCTACATGTCGAAGGACAATTCTACCGCTGAATTCAGTCGGTTGTTAGGCAAAATGGATTATATGTATCCATAATCATGTGATGCCTTGCTTAGTATAATGCTGCAAGGAGATGCATGAAACCCCCTTTTGCCACATCATTACTCATGCATAATAAGACAGATCTTCTTTTCTAATTTAAAATATCAAAGGAACAAAGCATTATTAACCCTTTACCAAACTACAAAATTTTAGTCTGGTCCAAATTGAAAGCATTTGCGGACAACAAATTAAAAGAGAGCCAAATGATAAAATTTGTTCTTGATAGTTTGGAAAACTTTGTGGGAAAAGGAGAAAATGCTGGTCACCAGCATTTTCTCCTTTTCCCACATTGTTTTTAAAAGCTATTTTCTTCAGGGGTGTTAAATGTCAGGATTGTTTGGTAAAGAGTTAATAAACAATCCTGCATTTTGACGATCATGACGAAAAAGGCTAAATTATGACCAAAATCATCATCAGGTGCAATGGAAATCTACTTTTTATACCTAGAAAAAAAAGTATTCCAATTTATATGTGCATGTATATTGTTGGCAGTGAAAGAGTCAATAGCCACAAGGAAGAGGAGAAAAATTTTAATGAAGGTAATAGACTGACAGAGGGACATATAAAAGGGTCTGATCCTTACATAAACCTTTATGGCTCTCAGACTAAAGAACTATATATTCAAGAGTATTCTAAACCAGTCTAAAACTTGCTTGGACAAAGGGTGTTTCAAAAAGCAAAAGTTGCTTTGCTGGAATAAAAACAATCCCAAAGAGTACTTGATTAATGAAATTGACTTGGTCCCTAGGCATGACACTGCAGAGTCCTAGCCAAGCACTAGTAGTATATGAAACAAGAGCACTGCATGTTTATGCCAACGCTCAGATGCAGTTGCTTTTAGTGAAAGTTCTAGGGCATAACTGTGTAAAAATTATGTTGGTGGTTATATGCCTTTGTTATTTGGGTTTCTCTATAAATACTTAACAACTAGTCCAAGTTTGATGTGAATATCTTCAGTAGTGAAAGATATATTATAAAATGTCCAATTTTTTTAAAATTTCCAAGTTTTGCATGGCGATGCAGATGGCAACAATGATGACGCACAGGCTATGACAATACCTCAACATTTTCTTGAAAACAGCAAAGCTAAAAATGAACTACACGGCAAAGGTTAAACAATATTCTGTAACTACCAGGTAGTTACCATTTTACAATGGATTAAAACAAGATTGTGTCAAACAGGGTCTGTTTCTCTTTTTTTCTCTCAAAAACAGAAATTGGATTGGAAGATAAGGCGAAAATCCAAGTCCCGAAATAGTATGACGTGAATCCCAAGTGTAATCAAACAGTAATTGATAAAAACAATTAGCTTTTTAGCAAATTTGTTGAACAAAAAATCTAGATCTGGATTGATACAGATACCATCTCACCCTTTATTTGATAACATTTATATCACATTTATGAGCCATGCTCTGTGAAAAGGGTGTTTGATGCACATGTGCAGGCTGACATGGATTGAAACTTTTCAATTGTAAATTTCCTGTATGTCCAAGGACCAATCCACCTCCTAGTAGAGTCAATTGTTAAACAATGGGTTCTAGGGATCCATAATTATGTGATGACTTGCTTGGTATAATGCATCACAGAGATGCATTAAGCCCCTTTTTGCCATAGCATGGCTCTTTTTTTCTGTTTATGGATACCATTTTTTTTTCTTTCTTCATCCGTTACTGAGGAGTTACCACTTTTTACCTGAATGTGGTTTTTGGAATTGGGAAAAAAAACAACGAAAACTGGGCCTAAAATTAGTTTGTCTTCCTCTTCCAGCAGATAAATCTCAAGCCCTTTACCAAACAGTCCTGTGTTTTCACAACCCTGAAGAAGAAGGCTTTTGAAAGCATTGTAGGGAATGGTAACCAGCATTTTTCCCATTTCCAACAATGCTTCTTTTTTCTTAACCTTTCTCAGACAAATGCTAACCTTTAACTCTTTACCCCATGGCAAAATTTTGGGCTTGTCCAAATTAAAAGCACCTGCAGACAACAAAATAGATGTGACTTAAAAATTGACATTTGTTGTTTCAAGAGTAGAAGACATTGTAGGGAAAGGAGAAAAAGCTAGTTACCAGCATTTTCTCCTTTTCCAACAAGGCTTTAAAATGACTTCATCCTAAGGGTAGTTAAAATATGGGATGGTGTGGTAAGGGGTAAACCACTTCTAATTTGCTGTTTACAAATGCATTCAATGGACTGGTCTAACATTTTGTCATCTTGTAACAAGTCAAGCATACTTTTTGTTCTGAACCCCCTATACTGCTTAAAAAATTGGTAAGTTTTTTCACAAGACAAAATCCAAACATTGCAATTCAGCCAGAACACTTCAAAGTACATCACACATACATTATATTGTGCACAAGAGGACCTACATGGCCCTGTTTTGCCCCACTGGTTAATGCCTAGCCATGGTAGCTCAATCGGTAGCCTACAGGACTTGAGAACAGGGGGTCATTGATTCCAATTCCAAGCTCAGCCAATTTCTTTCCAATGACCGATTATAAAGAAAAGCAGCCAATGGTTTCTGGAGAATACTGGGTGAAGTACTGGTAACAAAAACTCCCGAAAAGTGGGAAATGGAGAGAATGTGGGCTACAAGCATTTTCTCCTTTTTTCCCCCCATGTTTTAAAAAAGCCTCTTTCTCAGGGTTGTTAAAATCTGGGCCTTGCCTAAAAAAAGGTAGAAAACAATCTGGGATAAGATGTAAATGCTGGTGACAAAAATATTTTCTCCTTTTCCAACAACATCTTTAAAAGCCCTATTTTTCTTAAGGACGTAAAAACTTGAAATTGTTTTAGGAAAATTTTAAAAGCGCTGCAGATGACAATCTTAAATGTAGCTCAGGAGTTGGGATCTATCTAAGAATTCGTAAAATTCATTGTGTGGAAAAGATACATGTATAATGTTGGTTGCCAACTTTTTTTCACTTTCCCAAAATGTTTTTTAAACAGGCATCTCCCTACGGTTTGGTTGATAAGAATAAATCATGGAAGACATACAGTGCACCTATTTGAAGCAAAGTCAGATGATGTGAAACTCTGTCAGCAATTTAACACAAGAGGCTATTTCTTAAGACTTACATACAGTAATTGTATTTGTATTTCTTCAATAACTTGAACCTGTCATGATTTTCTGTTTCAACCCTTCAACATCCTAAGGAAATTGACCTTTTCCATTCCAGAAAACAGTCCAAATATATATATTAAAAATTCAATATTGTTTTCGCTGGTTTAGCAGATGATGTTGATGCAACATCAGACTGCATATTTCTGTGCAATCAGATTGTGATCTAGGGTCTACACGGTAAGCAAGTCTTGTTGTAGGCAGTGAGTACCAACAAAATATCAAAGAAAAAATTTAGAACTATGACCATTACCAATTCTAAAATACCTATGTTAGAGTTAGCTCTGCTAGTGTTCCAGTGACCCTTTAAATTCTAAAGGTTTATTAAATCATAAGCACTGTTCAGGGTTTTCCCTGAGCCCCTGTTTCCTTGAATCTGGACTCTCAAATTTTCCAAATATCCCCAAAAATTTAAATTTTATTCTTCCTTTATTCTTTTGATCTGACCCCCTTATGAGAAAGTCAAGGAAAAACATTCAGTGTTCCATGTAAATCTTCACTGCCTATTGAATATGGTTGTATATAGTACGAAAATAAAACTAAGAACTTGAAGAAAGAATATAGATCTGCAAATAACAGTGGACACCCATTCAAATTTACCCTTTACCAGATGACAAAATTTTAGACTGGTCAATACTGAAAGCATTTGCAGGTAACAAAATAAACATGGCATAAAATGATAAAGTTTGTCATTGAAAGGGTAGATTCAGAAGATATTGTGAGAAAAGGAAAGGATACTAAACTAGTGACCAGCATTTTCTCCTTTTCTCACAATTTCTTAAAAGCCTTTTTCCACAGGGTCGTTAAAACTTGGGCTTGTGTGATAAAGGGTTAAATGCCAGCTATAGCAGTGTAAAAGTAGTTCTAAACTGGCTCAACATAACTAGGCAACTTCCGCAACATCCAACAATCTCGGGTACGTGGGGTAATTTTCTAGAAATTTCAGACATCAACATTTTCGTGTCTTTGCACTAGGTAGTAGGATCTCTTAAACAGTTGATGTAGATCTATTTCGTTGGGGAAAACGGGGGAACTTTGCTTACACCCATAATGTAGTTTCTCAACAAGTTCTGCATCATATCTCAACCGTTTAGACCACAGGAATTTGACATTCTATAATGAAAATATATTATTAAATATGAAAATAATACTCCCCTATATATAAAGAAGCAGTTTCTTTTTATATAGGGGAGTATTTTTTTCATATCCAATCATATATTTTCATTATAGAATGTCAAATTCCTGTGTTTAGACTTGGGTACAAAAATTCTAAGAAGATTCGCCTAGAACTGGAAAAAAAAAACACGCTTACCGATTGTCCTCGTCTTTGTAAACACGGCGAAGGATAAAAGTGAAACTTTTTTTATTGAAAATCTTTCTGTCTTCGTCCGGATAATATAAAGTCAACATTGCCTGCATCTTTCGGCTGCTACATGTTTATTTCTACATGGCGACTTTCATAATCAAGGGAAACAACTGTGTAAATATCTGTTAGTAGATCTGTAAGAAATGACTAGATTTGCTAACTGTAGCCTTTACTAAACGACAAAACTTTGCACTCGACTAAATTGAAAGCATTTGCAGACGACAACTTGAATGTACATGTAGCTCAAATAAAAAAATAATGATTTTAATCTTTGATAAGGTAGAAACATGGTGTGAAAAGGAGAAAATGCTGGTTACCAGCATTTTCTCCCTTTCCCACAATGTTTTCAAAGGCCTGCTTCCTCTGGGTCGTTAAAATTCGGGATTGTGTGTTAAAGAGATCTACTGTTAAATCAAGTTATTACAAACTTAGAAGACATCGGTTTGATCTTGAAAGAGTTAGATCTAGATCTACGTTTTTCAAACCTAATGGATCTAGATCTAGTTCAGATATTAAAAAAGAGGCAGATCTACTTTTAAACCTTTTAAGATCTAACTGTTCCAATGAAATGGTTATTATCAATTTAATTGTATAACCAATTAGACGTCACAGCATACTAGTTTTTCCGACAAATCCTTTCAGAGTAGAATAACTATTGCATCTATTTAACACTTTACCAGACGACAAAATTTAACCATTAGGCCGCTAAGCCCGACTCTAGGATATTTTGCGGAGAATGTAGCTCAAGATCAGACTGCACAGAACATGCAGTCTGATCTTGGATCTACACTGTCCAATATCTTTCTTCCAAAGAATACATTTAAGTCTTTACCACACAATCCCTAGTTTTAACGACCCTGAGGAAGAAGCATTTTGAAAACATTGAGGGAAAAGGAGAAAATGCTGGTAACCAGCATTTTCTCCTTTTCC
The DNA here is from genome assembly GCA_946811185.2 of Hippopus hippopus. Taxonomy (NCBI): domain Eukaryota; kingdom Metazoa; phylum Mollusca; class Bivalvia; order Cardiida; family Cardiidae; genus Hippopus; species Hippopus hippopus. The sequence continues at coordinate 5,915,170 of OX328102.1, read as the reverse complement.
CACAATGTTTTCTACCCTATCGAATACAGAAATCACCATTTAAACAGCATTTGATTTGTCGTCTGCAAATGCTTTCAATTTGGTAAAGTCTACATTTTTGTCATTTGGTAAGGAGTTAAATAGCAGAATTTGGGGGTTTACTGTCGGCTTGAAAGTTTCTTTTCACTTATACAGTAGGATAAGGGTTACGCCTTATCCATAGTGAAAGATTTTGCAGTCAACAAATTCAATATGGCTGAAATTGTAGGTTAAGTCTTTAAAAAAAAATAGAAGAAATATAATCAAGAAAAGGAGAAAATGCTTGTTTTCTTTTCCCATGATGGTTTCAAAGGCTTATCCCCTGAGAGTTCTCCATTTTGGAAGAGAAAAATGGACCAAAAGAGTGAGAGAGTGATTCATAAATGGAGAGAAAGAGAATTTGCATAAAAGAAAGACCCCGAGAAAACCAAGTTAATCTTATAAGGTAATAGAATGGTTTAGGTAGAGATGTGGATCAAAAGTTTTAAATTTTGGGAGAGAAAGATGGACCAAAAGAGAAAATGAGTCATAGATGGACAGAAAGTGAGAATTTTTTGTAAAAGCAAGAACCTTAGAAACCAACTAACAGCTGCTTTAGACAACCAAGTCCATTGAATGAGGTAAAAGAATGGTTGCTGTAGAGATGTGGATCAATAGTTCTCCATTTTTGGAAGAGAAAGATGGGCCAAAAGAGAAAGAGAGTCATAGATGGAGAGAAAGAGAGAGGCATTCATAAAAGAAAGACTCCTAGAAACTAACTACTGCTTTAAAAAACCAAGTTAACCTAATAAGGTAATAAAATGGTTTCGATAGAGATGTGGAGCAATAACTCTCCTTTTATGGAGAGATAGATGGGCCAAAAGAGAAAGAGAGTCATAGATAGAGAGAAAGAGAGAGACTCATAAAGGAAAGACCCCTAGAAACTAACGACTGCTTTAGAAAACCAAGTTAACCTAATAAGGTAATAGAATGGTTTCAGTAGAGATGTGGATCAATAGCTTTCCATTTCTAGATGACAACCTGGTGACAGGCACAATTCAATATTGTCATCTAGGATGAAATGTTCTCCATCATAACGCAGTGAAAGTATATGAACCATGCTCTGGCAATAGGGGGTTTAATGCATCTCCGTGATGCACTATGCTGATCTAGCCATCATATAATTATAGATCCATAAAATCCACTCTATCTTACAATCCACTGAAGTATGTGGTAGAATGGTCCTTGGACATGCAGGAAATTGACCTATAGCATAAAGTATCGACCCAGATCAGCCTGCGCAGTCCGACCGGAGTCGATACTTTTTGCAGATGCATTAAGCCCCCTTTTCACATGTCTTTCCCTCTTCAACCAGTAATCCCTTATTTTTTACAACCCTGAAGACTTAAGTTTTCGAAAATATCATAGGCAAAGGAGAAAATGCTGGTAAGCATTACTTTCTCATTTTCCCATAATATTATCTACTCTTCTACAGACAAGTTAAATCTTTAACTCTTTACCACGTAATCCCCAGTTTTAACAACCCTAAAGAATAAGCCCTTTGAAAATTTTGTGGGAAAAGAAGAAAATACTGGTAATCAGCATTTTCTCATCTTCCCATGTTTACTAACCCATCAATGACAAGTTCCATCATTTGACCTACATTAGTTGTTGTCTGCAAATGCTTTCAGTTTGGACAGGTCTATGATTTATTTGTGTGGTAAAAATGGTAAAAAAATAAGCCACATTAAATTCGTTGTCTACAAATGCTTTCAATATGGACAAGTCCAAAAGACTATTATTGTCTGGTAATAGGCTAACTCTTTAACAGATGACAACATTTTAGACTAGTCCAAATCGTTGTCTGCGCATGTCATATTCTTCGAAGATTCGACCTGTCTGCTACGACACATCACCGATCCCATATACTAGGGAAAAGTAGGGCTTATACCGAAGCTATTGCCCAAGCCTGTAGGGGCTATTTTAATAAATGGCTGGTGCATAGGTTACATGCTAGCTGATCATAGCTGAATAAATCGCACCAGATGGCGTTTTATTGAGTAAACGTTTATTTGATTTTGAAATTCAAAGTAACGGTCGTCATACAGTGCAAAGAGCCCCCACCCCACCACGGCCATGTTTTTTTCTACAGATCAAAATTTCGCAAACAATTTTTGAAAAGGGTCACCCAAGGAACATTCCTGTGAAATTATTTCAAAATCTGACCTGCAGTTTCAGAGAAGAAGATTTGTAAAGAATTTCTTAGAAAATTCCATTTGGTTGCCATGGCAACCAGAGTTTTTGATGGAATCAAATTCTGTGAACAATTTTCAAAGAGGACCTCCAAAGGAACATTCCAGCCAAGTTTGGCCCAAATTGGCCCAGCGGTTTAGGAGAAGAAGATGTTTAAAGAATTGTTGACGCCGCACAACACAAAGATCCCCCCCACCACAATGGCCATGTTTTTCGACAGATCAAAATTTCACAAACACTTTTTGAAAAGGGTCACCCAAGGAACATTTCTGTGAAATTATTTCAAAATCTGACCAGCGGTTTCAGAGAAGATTTTTAAAGAATATCTTAGAAAATTCCATTTGGTTGCCATGGCAACCAGAGTTTTTGATGGAATTTAATTCTGTGAACAGTTTTCAAAGAGGGCCTCCCAAGGAACATTCCAGCCAAGTTTGGTCCAAATTGGCCCAGCAGTTTAGGAGGAGAAGATGTTTAAAGAATTGTTGACGCCGCACAACAGACACGTGATCCTACGAGCTCCACTTGAGCACGTTGTGCCCAGGTGAGCTAAAAATGCTGGCTATCAGCATTTTCTCCTTTTCCAACAGTGTTTTCATAAGACTTCTCTAACCAAGTCATGAAAACTCAGGACTGTGTAGTAATTATTCTATCATTGAGCAACATCTAAAAAATCCCATTTTTAATGACTCTCAGGGAGAAGAAGTTATACATTACGAATGTATGGTGTTTAACACCATTTTGGACATTATTTTAGTTATATCACGGCAGCCAGTGCACCTATCCATGCTTTCCTGCAGTTCCTTTTACTAGTATTTTGCACAATTTATATCAAAGCCACTGGCTGCTTTCCCACATTACCATCATCAAAACAATGGTCAGCCGTGAGAGAGGAATGAATCCTGCTGCAATGACTATCATCAATTCTCCAAAAGAAATTGGCCTAGCCGTGGATGAAACCAGCGGCCCCCTTTTCTCAAGTCCTACACACCACCGAGCTACTGGGGCTCTGCAGCAGTTATAGGAAAAATAGAAAAAGGAGAAAAATGCTGATAACAAGCATTTTCTCCTTTGCCCACAATTGTTTTCTGCCCTTTCAAAGACAGATCTCATTTGAATAAAAGGAAATATGTTGTTCTGAATAATATAGAAAATATTGTAAGAACAAAAGCAAAACTTTGTTGCATTTAAGTGCTCCCTTTCCCCAAATGTTTTCAATTTTTATTACCATGAAACAGCAGTTTAAACAAACCAACAAACAATACCTTTAAAATTGTTTTTAATCATATCTTTATGGTGTTTCAGATTGATGATAAAAATCTCAATGGCAGAAAATGTGACATATTTATCAACAATTTTACAGCAAACTGAATAAAAAATTGAACTAAATCAGTTTCCAAAAAATCCTCTATTTTAACAGCCCTTAGCAAAAAGGCTATTGAAAAAGTTACAAGACACAATGTTTAACTTGTTCCTACTGAAAGCTGTTGAAGACACAAAATCAAATATGACTTGAATGATCAAAGTTGTCACTGAAAGGGTACAAAATACTGTGGGAAAAGGAGACAATGATTTACCATGATTCACTTCTTTTCACACAATGCTTTTTAGAAGTCTATTCCTCCAGGTTGTAAAAAAGCATGGGATTGTGTACTAATGCATTATCTTTCTTGTATTGCAGCACACAAAGTTTGAAAACATTGTGGAAAAGGAATAACTTCTACTTAACCCTTTACCACACGGCAAAATTTAAGACCTATCCAAATTGAAAGCATTTGCAGAAGACAATTTCATAGTGGCTCAAATGACACAACTTTTCTTTGATAGGGTAGAAAACTTTGTTTTCAAAAGGCCTCTTCTTCAAGGGTGTTAAAAGGCGTCATTGTGTGGTAAAGGGTTAACTAGTAATTTGTCCTTTTGCCACCATGTCTTACCATATATTCATGATGATGGATATTTAATGCTGTCTTTTTGGAACTTGTCTGCTGCGAACTTGTTTCAGGAAATAATGAGTTAAGTAATTCATGAATAACTCTTCACCAGACAACAAATATTTAACCCCACACCACACAATCCCGAGTTTTAACAACCCTGTGGAAGAAGCCTCCTGGAAACATTATGAGAAAAAGGAGAAAATGCTGGTTACCAGCATTTTCTCCTTTTCCCACAATATTCTCTGCTCTTTCTAGAACAAATTTCATCCTATGAGCTACAATGAATCTGTAATCTGAAAAGGCTTTCAATTTGAACCAGTCTCAAATTTTGTCATCTGGTAAAGAGTTAAAAAAACCAGCATAAAAGAATTTGCAGATGACAAAACAGCTTGTATGTCACTATTATTTTCCCTTTTTCCACAATGTTTCTCCTAGAATTCTTCAACAAGGTCATTTAAAAACAGGATTGTTTTGAAAAGATTAACCATTTTAGCAGTTAAACATTGAAAATATTTTAAATGCAAATCAGTCCATTACACAAAAGGGTACTACTTTTATGACCTTTGGCATGAAGGCTTTTGAAAACATTGTGGTCCAGCATTTTTCTCCTTTTCAGATGATGGTATCTATTCTACAGACATACACCATTATTTAAGCCTATGCAACACAATCTAAACTTTTAATTACATTGAGGAAGATGGCTTTCAAAAGCATAGTGGGAAAAGAAGAAAATGCTGGTAACCAGCATTTTCTTCTTTTCCCACAATGTTTCCATCCCTTCTCAGACTTTTCCCAGAAGAACTATATTTAATATGTGGCCTGCAAATGCTTTTAATTTGGACAAGTCCAAAATTTTGCCGTGTGATAAAGGCTTAAGCCACATTTTACTTGTTGTCTGCATGAGGTTTCAATATGGAAAGGTCTATAACCCTTTGCTGGCCAAAACAATTTTAGACTATTCAAAAGTGAAAGCACTTACAAACAAGAAATTAAATAAGACTCAAAAAACAGAAATTCGTCTTTGGAAGGGTAAAAAACATTGTCAGAAAGGGAGAAAATGCTAATAAGTACCTTTTTCTCCTTTTCTCAAAATGTTTTCAACCACTTTTTTAATCAGGATCTTTAAAATTCAGGATTGTTTGATAAGGTGTTAAATTTGTTAGCTGGTGAATAGTTGATCCTTGACAACATAATCTTGATTTTTAAGGACCAAGAGAAATGTAACTTAAGAAGAGGATATCATGTTTTGTTGACCAAGAGAAAGACGGTTTTTGAAAACACCGTGGAGAAGGAGAAAATGCTGGTAACCAGCATTTTCTCTTTTTCTGACAGTATGTTCTACCCTTTCTAAAACAGAAATCATCATTTGAGTGCCATTAATTTTGTTGCCTGCGATCATTTTCTATTTGGTTGAGCTCAAAATTTTGTAGTTTTGTACAGAGTTGATGGCTTATTCAAATTCACAATATACACAGAAAGAATATGAGACCAAGTCTTTATCCATGTACTAACTTAAATCCCCCCCGGCCCAGTCAACCTAGATTTTCGTTTTAATTTTCTAATCAACAAAAAACAAAGTAAAACAGAAAGATAACAATAATATAAAATAATAGTACTTACACATATATGTCTATATACATGATTATTCATAATAATCCAGAACCAGTAAAACCTTGATCTAATAACTATCTTCTTATTTCATGGAAAAACTACAGCTTACAAATTAACCCTTTACTGCACAATGCCGAATTTTAACGACCCTGGGAAGGAAGCCTTTTGAAAACACTGTGGGAAAAGGAGAAAATGCTGGTAACCAGCATTTTCTCCTTTCCCCACAATGTTTTCCACCCTTTCAAAGAAAAGTTGCACTATCTGAGCCACACTGAAATTGTTGTTTGCAAATGCTGTTCGTTTGAACAAGGCTAAAATTTTGTCATCTGGTACAGAGTTAAACGTTTACCACAAAATCCTGACTTTTAACTATCTTGAAAGAAAGGCATTTGAAAACATTGTGGGAAAAGGAGTAAATGTTGGTAGCCAGCATTTTCTCCATTTTCTATATATTTTTCTAACCTTTCAGAGGCAAGTCCCACTATTTAACTCTTTACCACACAAGAAAATTTTAGACCGGTCCAAATTGAGAGCATTTGCAGACAACAAAATAAGTGTGACTGAAAAATTGAAATTTGGTTTGGGAAGGGTAGAAAACATTGTGGGAAAAGGAGAAAATGCTGGTTACCAAATGCTGGTTACCAGCATTTTCTCCTTTTCCCACAATGTTTTCTAAAGGCTTCTTTCTCAGGGCCGTTAAAATTTGGGAACGTGTGGTAAAGAGTTAAGCCATACTGATTTCTGCCAGTTATATCAATCTTTTATTTTGGACAAGTCTGAAATTTTACTGTCTGATAAAGGGTTAACTTTTTACCACACAAACACGAGTTTTAACAAACCAGAACAAGAAGGCCTCTGAAAACATTGTGGAAAAAGAACGAAATGATGGTAACCAGCATTTCCTCCTAATCCCACAATGTTTTCTATCCTATCAAAGACAGAAATCATTATTTGAGCCACATTTGATTTGTCATCTGCAAATGCTTTCAATTTGGTCCAGTCCAAAATTTTGTAGTTTGGTGAAGAGTTAAGGAACCTTTACTACCTGGATTAACTCTTTACCAAACAACAAAATTATAGATGGGTCCAAATTGAAAGCAGACGAAAAATTGAAATTTGGTTTGGGAAAGATAGAAAACATTGTGGGAAAAGAAGAAAATGCTGGTTACCAGAATTTTCTCCTTTTCCCACAATGTTTTTTAAAGGCTTCTTTCTCTGGGTCATTAAAAGTCCGGATTGTGTGTTAAAGAGTTAACAGGCAGGGTCTGATCTGCCTTGTAAATTGGTAAGAATCAAAGCATCTGAAGTCTTTTCTTAATGATTATGTACCATGTGCATGCATACACAAGTATCTTAAAAAAATTTAATGTGGTCAATATAGCATCTGACATAAGTTGGCATTCAACATGAATATTCTATTAACTCTTTAGCAGATAGCAAAATTTTACGTCTGCCCACTTTGAAAAGCTTTTGCAGATGACAAATGTGGCTAAGATCACTAAGTTTGTCTCTGAACAAGTAGACAACACTGGTTACAAGTATTTTCTCCTTTTCCCACAATGTTTCATAGGCCTTCCTCTTCAGGATCGGTAAGTCCATATTGTGTGGTGGAGGGTTAAATGAGTCTAGACTAAATGTTATTAAGTGAGCCTATGGCAACATTAATAACTTCTTTTTCTTAGCCAGTTAAAGCCTTTACAACACAATCCTGGCTTTTAACGACCCTGAAAGAGAAGGCTTTTGAAAACACTGTTGGAAAAGGAGGAAATGCTGGTAACCAAATCAAAGACAGAAATTATCATTTAAGCACAGTTAATTTGGTATCTGCAAATGTTTTCAATTTTGTCCAGTCTAAAATTTTGTTGTTTGCTGAAGAGTCGATGAAACTTTTATCATTTAAGTCAATGATAGACACATTTTTATTCATAGCATAGCTGTATCTTAAGAGTTATAATTCAAGACACATGTGGATTAATGAGACCCACTGACTTCTTTGACAGGGGTGCGCATTCAGGAAGAAAATGGGTAAGATTAAACCAAAGTTTTGTCACAATAATAATAGATCAGCAATCTTTTGAAAGTATGGTGTATGAATTCAGGAATAGTGATGTATCATTCTGCTTATATCAAATGCGTGTAAGGTAAGCAAATTTGTGATGGGTATATAACAATAAACATAGGTAGTTATGTTACTGATTAGCCATGCTCTGTGAAAAGGGGGTATAATGTATCTGCAAAAAGTATTGTCCCAAGTCTGCCTGCACAGTCTGCACAGGCTGACCTTGGTAAATTTTCAAAGGACAACTATACCTCATGTTTCAGTCGGATGTTAGAGAAAATGGATTTTATTGATCCATAATTATGATGATGACCTGCTTGGTACGATGCCTCACAGAGATGTATCTAACCTGCTTTTGCCAGAACATTGCTCAAATGAACATCCTGTATGATTCACTGTGACTTTTTCAATTCTACAGTATATAATTTCCATTGTTTGTTCAGAAAAATTAAATTAGTGAAAAGAAACAATATTTGTCTGAAGATATAGCAACAGCACAGCACCTGGTTTTACACTTTGCCAAGATACCATATAGCCAATCCTGACAAAACATCATAGAGATAAAATGAAAACTGAGGCCTTTGAGTCATGATATGATTTCGCAAGATTGAGGCCTGTTGACTCCACTTTACCAAGTTTCATAATCTAGAACCTTTTTCTCCTTTTTTTTAATTGTAAAATTGAGCAATTCAGTTTTTTTCCAAATTCTCCCTTTAAACATTGCATCTTTCACACTAAACTTAAACACGTGAAACATAACATCTACGTTTTTGAGTTGGCATACCCTTTAAAATAAAGTGTATAGTCATTATGGCAGAAAGCATACAAGCACCCTTAAATGACATTTGCAAATTTACATAAACACATATAAAAATATTCTTTCTGTAGTAAAATGGGGGGAAAATGAACAGATTAAAACAATTTCACTTCTGTAAGCCACACAGCTTGTTTTTGTGAACAGTGTAGACACACATCAGACTTAACAGTATGATCTTGGATCTATACTGTTCAATAATTGACCACATGGCTTGACCTAAAAGTCTCCTCATCTGCAATCAAATTGTAGATTTTGTCCTCAAAGAAGAGTTGAAGCTATTTATATGGCAGCAAATTTGCTAGTTTTCTACATCAAAATGTAGTTTAACTCTTTACCGAACAACAACATTTAAGACTGGTCCAATTAAAAGTACATGTATTTGCAGACAACAAACTAAATGCTGCAAAAATCAAGAAAATTTTCTTTAAAAGGGTAGAAAACATCATGGGGAAAGGAGAAAATGCTGGTTACCAGCATTTTCTCCTTTTCCGGCGATGTTTTCATAAGTTCTTTTCCTTGGGGGTCAGTAAAACTTGAGACTGTGAGGTAAAGGGTTAAACAATTATTTAAAACCTAAGCATCTTTGTGTTTTATGCTGCTATCAGCATTTTTTCATTTATATTGCAGTAACAAGTGCACCTATCCATGCTTTCCAGGTTTTCTTTTACCAATGCATCACTCAGTATTCTTCCAAAGCCACTGGCAGCTCTTCCACATAACCACTGCAAAAACAGTGATCAGTGGGAGAGGATTAACTATCATCAATTGCAATCACTATAATCAATCCACGGAAAGAAACTCTCCAAACTGGGGATTCAAACCACTGACCCAACCCGGTTTTCAATCAGGCAGTGTTCACTCTTTTAGCACCAAACATGAAGCATGCTCTTTGACAAGGTAGTTGAATGCATTTGCAGAAAGTACTGACACGGGTCAGATTGTGCAATCCGCACAGGGTGACCTTTTTGCCATAACTTTTTGCTTTGGTAGATTTTCTGCACGTCAAAGGACCTTTCCACCTCTGGATTCAGTTGTTTGGAAGGCAAAATGAATTTCATGGAGCCATAATTATGTGATGACTAGCTTGGTATAATGCCTCACTGACATGAATAAATGCCCTGTTTGCCAGAGCAAGACCCATATGGCCTGCAATACACGAAAAAGAGCATTTGGACAATTGTGTAAAGTATCGTCTCTGATCAGCCTGCATGATCCACACAGGCTAATCCAAGACGACACTTTCCGTTTTTATGTAATTTTCTGTTTTGCGCATGTCTACTGTAGGACAAAATCTAATGCAGTCATAAAGTGCCGCCCCGGATTAGCCTGCGTGGACTGCGCAGGCTGATACGAGACGACACTTCACGCAAATGTCGGACTGTCCTTTTTCGCATGTTGCAAGCCATACAATATCTGTGTCTTTCCACAGATAAGCACTAAAACTCAGAAAGAGTTTTGTCTCACAGGCTTGACTAATCAACGATATCCTATATATCCAAGATCAAACTGCAACCCCTGGTACTGATCACTACCATTTGCCTGTTTTTGCCTGTGCATCTAAAAGCACTAGATAAACATAATTTTTGTATGCATTTTTTTAACAATTTCCTATCACAATACGAAGTAACATTTTCTCCCTGTTTTACACACAGTGTAAGCTCCAAGTCTTTATACCTTGGTGTTGATAGTTTTTGAAAATATTGTGGAAAAAAAGAGCAGCCATTGCTTTGTACATGCAATTGCTCATTTTTCCCACAATATTTTCCTTCCATTTAAAGAAGATGTTTTTGCTTTTCTTAAAAAAAAAAAAAAAAAATTCTCCCTACTGCCACTTCTCCTATCTAATAGTTTGTTTAAAAATAAATCTTACTGCAATTTATTTAATTGCAATGGGTTAACCTTTTACTAAACAATCCCTAGTTTAAACGACCTTGAAGGAAAAAGCTTTTGAAAACAGTGTGGGAAAAGGTGAAAATGCAGATAAATAGCAAACTTTTCTTCTCTATGAAAGACAAGTTCTTTAATTTGAGTAATGTTTAATTTGTCATCCACAAATACTTTTTATACCCATAATTCTAAAATTTTGTTGTCTGGTAAAGGGTTAACTCTTTACCAAACAGCAAAATTGTAGGCTCATCTAACTTGAAAGTGTTTGTAGACAACAATTTAAATGTGGCTCAAATGAAGGAATTTATCTTTGATAGGGTAGAAAACACTGCGGGAAAAGGAGAAAATGCTGGTTACCAGCATTTTCTCCTTTTCCCATGATGTTTTCAAAAGGCTTCTTTTTCAGGGTTGTTAAAACTTGGGATTGTTCGGTAAAGAGTTATAGGTTAAAAATCTCTGGTATATCTGAGTAGAAACACATATAAAATACATTTATGACAATAGAAACAGCTTCATCTCGGTTAGACATCAGGACACACCCTCTTTCTGTTTGGAATGATTGTGATTGGTCAGTGGAGCAGTCATGTGCAAATCTTGTTCAGCAGAAGCTTGGTGTGGAAGTTTACTCAGCCGAACAATTTCTTGGGACAATGTCTCCATGTCCTAAAAATAGAAAAGAGAATGTGCAAAGTTTTGATCTTATTATTTTCACCGTATTTAATTTGTTCTCAAATTTTGTTGTGTGGTATACAGATTAACATTTATAAAGAATAGTATAGTAGGAGAAACATGTCAAGGAACATCTATACTTTCCTTATGCTTTCCTTAAAAGGTATGCATTTTCTCTTTACCAGATGACAAGATTTTACACTTGTCCAAATTGAAAGTATTTGCAGAAAATGTAATATTAACCCTTTACCAAACAATCCCGGGTTTTCACGACCCTGAGAAAGAAACCTTCTGAAAACATTGTGGGAAAAGGAGAAAATGCTGATAACAAGCATTTTCTCCTTTTCTCACAATGTTTTCTACTCTATCAAGGACAAATTTTACCATTTGAGCCATCTTTATTTTGTCGTCTGCTAATGTTTTCAATTTGGACCAGTCTAAAATTTTGTCGTTTGGTAAAGAGTTAAATGTTGCGCAAATAATGGGACTTGTCTTTCATGGAACAAGAAACATTGTGGAAAAAGGACAAAAATGCTGATAATCAGCATTTTATCCGTTTCCCCACAATGTTTCTAAAAGCCTTCTTTCCCAGGTTAATAAAGTGTGATTGTTCCTTATAGGGTTAATAGAAAAAGAGCAACTACTTCCTACTAGCTTGGATGGCTCCTCTTTGCTCGTTGTTTTTCCAAAACTATCTATTTCTTGGACATAAAAAGTCAAATCTGTTCTGTAATGATGTTATGTTCTGCTCTGTTTAACTCTACCAAACGACAAAATTATAAACTGGTCCAAATTGAAAGCATTTGCAGACGACAAAATAAATGTGATGGAAAAATTGAAATTTGGTTTGGGAAGGGTAGAAAACATTGTGGTAAAAGGAGAAAATGCTGGTTACCAGCATTTTCTCCTTTTCCCACAATGTTTTCAAAAGGCTTCTTTCTCAGGGTCGTTAAAAGTCGGGATTGTGTGGTAAAGAGTTAAGACTTTACCACATGACAAAATTTTAGATTTGTCTAAACTGAAAGCATTTACAATTGTCACATCAAATATGGTTCAAATGACAAGATTTATCTATGATACGGTAAAAAATGTTTGGGTTAATACCACCATTTTCTCCTTTTCCAGTTTTTTTGATGACTTTGTTCCTAAGGAAAATTCCGGAGTCCCGGTGGCACAGTCAGTAGCGTACAGGACTCAAGAACAGGAGGGTTGCTGGTTCAATTCCCTGCTAGGCCAATTTCTTTCTGAGGATTGATGATAGTGATTGCCACAGGATTCATTCCCATCTCACCGCTGATCATTGTTTCGACGATGGTTATTTGGGAAAGCAGCCAGTGGCTTGGAAAGAATATTGTGCAGAGTACTGGTAAAAGAAACTCCAGGAAAGCATGGATAAGTGCACTGACCACCTTGATATAACTGAAATAATGTTGAAAACAGCATTAAACACCATACAATCAATCAATCAATCCTAAGGAAAATTAAAACTTGAGATTGCTTTGTACAGGGTTAAATATTCTTGGCACAGCATATCTTCAGAAGCAGTTTTTTGTAACTATGTGTACTCTACAAGTAACAAGGAAATGAGGCCAGAGCTATTCCCTATAGACATGACCAAAAGAAGCTGCAAGAAGGAAATTCAATAGGCGGGAGACTAAGTGTAGAATTAATCTTACTTAACTCTTTACCATAAGACAAAATTTAGACTGGTCCAAACTGAAAGCATTTGCAAGTGACAAATAAAATGTTGTACAAATCATGAAATCTGTCTTTGAAAGGGTAGAAAACATTGTGGGAAAAGGAGAAAATGCTGGTTATCAGCATTTTCTCTTTATCCCACATGGTTTTCAAAAGTCCTTAACCTTTGGGTCATTGAACTCAGGATTGTGTGGTAAGGGTTAACCCATTACTCCAATGGCTAATTCTAGACCTACTCAAAACTATTACAAAATACCCAAAAGGAAAAATACTATTTTTGAAGGAAAGGAAATAACTTTTTTTTTCAACAATATTAAAACCATCCAAGGAAAAATTAGCAATTGCCACAGGCAAGTAATTACTCCTTTTCTAACAATAATTTCCAAAGCTGTTGATTATTTGATTATAGGGGTATAAAAAGACCAATCTGTAAAGCAATGTGTTAATCCATTTGTACTGATTAATCTTAGACAAACTAAAACTATTGCAAAATATATACAGGACCAAAGGAAATTTTGAAGGACAGGAAAAATAATGCTTTCCAACAATCTTAACAAGAGAACATATTGTTGAAATGTAGAAAAAAATGTATGAACTAGAGCTGTCACTGAATGTGACTTAATACCCCCGCCAGCGCTTTGACAGAAACAGGCAATTTAACAAAAATTTTTCTAAGTTCAAGGGGAGATTACCCTTGAATCATAGGGAGTAGATGATTGAAAACTGTGTCTAGCACAACTTCAGTATACAATCAATGTATCAACAAACTTTCAATACAATAGCAGCAAAACTGTAGGAGGAGTTCGCGATACAAAATTACTAGTATTTTGTACAGACGGACACACGGACGGACAGGCTGATTCCAGTATACCCCCGAAAACATTCGTTTTGCGGGGGTATAAAAAAGACAAAATGCAAGTTACCATCATTTTTTTCCTTCTTCAACAAAGTTTTCAGAAGCCTTTTTCCACAGGCCACTAAAACAAACAAACTGAACTGCTTGGTGACCGGTTAACAGCTCACCATACAACCCCCAGTTTTAATGACCCCAAGAAAGAGGCCTTTTGAAAATATTGTGGGAAAAGAAGATAATGCTGGTAATCAGCATTTTCTTCTTTTCCCACAATGTTTTCTTCCCTTTGAAAGACATATTTTATGTTATGAGTAACATTAAATATGTTGTCTGTGAACGCTTTCAATTTGGACCAGGTTAAAATTTTGTTGTGAGGTACAAGAGTTAACTCTTTACCATACAAAAAATTTTAGACCGGTCCAAATTGAAAGCAATTGCAAACGACAAAATAAATGTGACTGAAAAATTGAAATTTGTTTTGGGAAGGGTAGAAAACATTGTGGGAAAAGGAGAAAAAAGCTGGTTACCAACATTTTCTCCTTTTCCCACAATATTTTCAAAAGGCTTCTTTCTCAGGGTCGTTAAAAGTCTGGATTGTGTGGTAAAGAGTTAACTCTTTACCATACAAAAAATTTTAGACTGGTCCAAATTGAAAGCTTTTGCAGATGACAAATGTAGAATAAATTATTAAAACTGCCTTTGAAAGGCTAGAAAACATTGTGGGAAAAGGAGAAAATGGTGCTGACCAGCATTTCCTCCTTTTCCCATGATGTTTTCAAAAGTCCTTTTCCTTGGGGTCGTTAAAACTCTTGACTGTGTGGTAAAGGGTTAAAAGACAGCCAATAGAGATTTATTAAAAATAGAGGTAGAGTCAAAGGCTAACTTTCTTTGTCTCGATGCTTGTACAAGTTGCATGCTGCTGTTTTATCTGAGTCCCAAATGCTAAAAACAAACAAAAATCACAAATTTCAGTCAGGAAAAAGCCATCCAAAAGCTTGCTATTTCAAGAGTACTTTTAGCCAGAATGAAATCGCACATTGCAGATCCAAGATCAGGCTGCATGTTTTTTGCAACCTGATCTAAATCTGCACCAAAAAAATAAAGGCAAGTTGCAATAGGCACTTTAACCTTTAAACCTTAACATAAAATCCCAAGTTTTAACGACCCTGCGAAAAAATGCTTTTGAACACATTGTGGGAAAGCCAGAAAATGCTGGTAACCAGCATTTTCTGGCTTTCCCGCAATGTGTTCTACCCTTCAAAAACAAATTTCAAATTTTGCAGCACATTTATTATGTCATCTGCAATCGCTTTCAACTTGGACCAATCTAAAATTAGTTAGTTAAGGAGTCTTAAATAGGTGACAAGCTAGAGACTGCTCACTTGAATCAAGATAAAATCCCACAATCAGTGCAAAAGTCCAATTAAATCTGGCTTGCTTACCAATACACCATTTTAAGAAATTACACTGATTATTTTCCTATTTGTTCTTTTTAATAGGTTGAGCCCCAGTAGGGCAGTCTGCAGCGTACAGAATTCAAATGAGGGGGTCACTGGTTTGATCCCTGGCTCTGCCAACTTCTTTCAGGGGACTGATGATAGTAATTGCAACAAGATTCATTCCTCTCTCACTGACTTCAACAATAATTCTGTGGGAAAGCAGTCAGTTGCTTGGAGAGACTATTGTGCTGAGTACTGGTAAAAGAAACTTTGCAAAAGCATGGATAGGTGCATCGCCTGCTGCGATATAACTCAAAATAATGTTGAAAACAGCATTAGAGGCTATACAACCCATCTTTTCAAAAAGCATTACTGTGCTTCCTTCAAACCTCACAAATGAAAAGATCTTTTTGTCTAAATTTTTTTTTTTTCATCAAAAGTTTATAATTATTGATGTTAGAAATTAGCCAAACTTTCCTTGAACCTTGATGAAAAGAAATTAACTTTGATCTTTTTTCCCTAGTCTATTATACTTGTATGTATATGAAATCTGTATAAATGTAACATGAGGGCTGTCTGTTTCAATTTTGATGAAAGAGAATTTTCATGCATGGCTCAGAGCTGATATTACACAATCCTGTTTTTTAACAACCCTGAGGAAGAAGCCTTTTGAAAACGTGGGAAAAGGAGAAAATGCTGGTAACCAGCATTTTCTCCTTTTTCCAAAATGTTTTCTACCCCTTCCAAAATAAATTTTAACTTTTGAGTCACATTTACTTTGTCATCTGCAAATGCTTTCAACTTGGACTGGTCTAAAATCTTGTTGTTTGGTAAAGAGTTAAGTATTTCCTTCACAATTTAGTAACTGCCAGTAGAGCAATTCAGTCCCTGATTGCCCTCTTTTGTTACATTACACTCTTGCATTTAATGTGTTTTGCCTTTACTAATAGTCAAAATGTACTTGCATTTATATACTGGAGCTACGTGTAAGAATGCATTTGATTGGTGCATTTGAGATAAAATGTCAGGGTGCACTTGATTTGTACATTCAGAGCTGCACATAAAGATGCACTAGAATTATGCATTTGAGAATACCGATTGCTGAGTGAACAATTTCTTACCACAAGTTATCAATAATTCAAAGGCACTTGTACAGACAAAACTGTGTTTCTGTCTAAGAATAGATAAATATCAAGGGAATTCTGTCAAAGAAATTAGGTTCAATTTCATCTTCTGCCTTAAACCTTTACCAGGCAATCCCAAGTTTTAAGAACCCTGAAGGAGAAGGCTTTTGAAAGCATTCTGAGAGGAGAAAATGCTGGGAGTTGAAATGTTTTCCTTTTCCCGTAATGTTTTTACAAAGACAAATTTCGGTTTTAAAATGACATTTAACCCTTTACCACACATTCCCGACTGAGAAACCCTGAGAAAGAAGCCTTTTGAAAATATTGTGGGAAAAGAAGAAAATGCTGGTAACCAGTATTTTCTCCTTTCCCCAAAATGTTTTCTACCCTTCCCAAAACAAATTTCAATTTTTCAGTCACTTTTATTTTGTCATCTGCTAATGCTTTCAATTTCTACTAGTCTAAAATTTTGTCGTTTGGTTAAAAATTAATGTCATCAGCAAATGCTTTGAATTTGGACAAGTCTAACTTTTTGTCATTTGGTGAAGAGTATAACCTTTACAAAACAGTCCTATTTCATGACAACCATGAGAAAGAGGGCTTTTGAAATACTACAGGAAATGGCAAAATGCTGGTTACCAGCATTTCCTCCTTTTCCGATAATGTTACCTTCCCTTTTGAAGACAAACCTTATCATATGAGCCACAATTTGTCATCTGCAAATGCTTTAATTATGAACAAGTCTAAAAATTTTGAAGTCTGGCTAAGATTTAACTCTTTACAAGATGGCAAAATTTGCGCCTTGTCCAAATTGAAAGCATTTGCAGAGACAATTTCAATGTGGCTCAAATGGTGCAATTTTTCTTTGATAGTGTAGAAAACATTGTAGGAAAGGAGAAAATGCTGGTTACCAGCATTTTCTCCTTTTTCCACCATGTTTTCAAAAGGCTTCTTCCCCAGGGTCGTTAAAAGTCTGCATTGTGTGGTAAAGGGTTAACCCTTGACCAAACAACCCCAAATGTTGACAACCCTGAGGAAGGAGGCTCTTGGTAGCAGTCTGGGAAAAGAATGAAATGCTGGTAACCAGCACTTTTCTCTATTTCCATCAATGTTTTGTACCATTTTCAAAGAAATATTTTCATCATTTGAGTCACATTGAATGACTGTGTTGTGTGCAAATGCTTTTAATTTGGTCCAAACTAAAATTTTACGGTTTGGTAAAGAGCTAAATACATCATCATGCAACTCAAGCAAGCCTTTGTTCTTAAAACCCTTTACCACATAATCCCCAGTTTTTGCAACCCTGAGGAAGAAGCCTTTTGAAAACATTGAGGGAAAAGGAGAAAATGCTGGTAACCAGCATTTTCTCCTTTTCCCACAATGTTTTCTACCCTAACAAAGACAAATTCCACCATTTGAGCTTCATTTACATTGTTGTCTGCAATGCTTTCAATTTGGACAAGTTTGCATTTTGCTCCTGAGGAAAGAGTTAACTCTTTACCAAACAACACAATTTTAGACTTGTCCAAATTGAAAACATATGCGGACAATAAATTAAAGGTGGTCCAAATGACAAAATATGTTCTTGATATGGTAGAAAACATTGTGGGAAAAGGAGAAAATGCTGGTTACCAGCATTTTCTCTTTTTCTCACAATGTTTTCAAAAGGCTTTCCCTTCAGGGTTGTTAATATGCGTGATTGTGTGGTACAGGGTTAAAGCCTTGTTTTAGATGGCAGTATTTACTAATTATGGGTTGTTTCAACATTTGATAATAGGTTCCATTGTCCTTTTTGTTTATTTACACTTTCAATCTTCAGCCTTTACCAAAAGACAAAATTTTGGACAGGTCCAAATTCAAAGCATTTGCAGATGAAAATTCAAATGTGGTTCAAAACATGGAATTTTTTTTTTAATGGGATAGAAAATACAGAGGGAAAAGGAGAAAATGCTGATTACAAGCATTTTCTCCTTTTCCCACTATGTTTTAAAAGCCTTCTTTGATAAGGGCATTAAAACTCGGGATTGTGTAGGAAAGAGTTAATCAATATCTTTTTCTAATATGGAAAATGTCAAGTTTTGTACTCTGGGTAAAGAATTCATATAACATTTTACCAAATGACATCTTGGACTGGGCCAAATTGAAAGCATTAACAGACGACAAACTAAATGTTGCTATATTGATCATTAATGTCTTTGATAGGGTAGAAAACATTGTGGGAAAAGGAGAAAATGCTGATTACCAGCATTTACTCCTTTTTCTATAATGTCTTCAAAATGCTTCTTCAACAGGGTCGTTTAAACTTGGGACTGTGTGGTAAAAGGATAACTAACATTTTACCACACCAAAAGGTTTCAGAATTATCCAAATTCAAAGCCCTTACAGACGATGAATCAAGTGTGGCTTAGACAATGGTAAATGTCTTTAAATGGCTAGAAAGCATTGTTAGAAAAGGAGAAAATGTTGCTTGCCGGCATACCTGTTCAACAATGTTTTCAAACCCCTTGAAATAATGGTTGTCAAAATGTCGGACTAATTGGTAAAGGGTTAATTTCTAACCCATTATCACAGATGTAAGGTGTATTATCTTTCTTTGTGAGAAAGCAGCCATTGGCTTGGCAAGAAGGTAATAAATACATAGATCTAGAGAACATTTTGGAAAAAGTAGCTATCACTTTTCATGAGTGACTGCTTGTCCCTCCATGAAAGCTCTTCTTTCCTTCTGTTGTTCGTATTGTACAATAATTATTCTCAAAAGAATATTTAGTATAAACCCCACTCGATAGTTTTCATATTATTGGAAAATCTCATTAAGTAATACTGGTATGCAAAGGGTTATTTTGGTGATTAATTTTATTGATATGTATTAAATTTCCACACTTAAGTGAAAGTCACAATACCCCAATGAATAAGTCTGTGCGCCCTAGACATACATGTTAGATCCCTGATGGTCTATGGGAATCGAATCTTGTCATGATGCATGATGCATGATTTCAAACCTGTATTCCCAAACACAAACAATGACATAAACTGACAATGAAAGGTTTATCATGTAAGAACTATATATCCAAATATCAGTCAAGTAGTAAAGGGATTGAATGTCAATATAACATTCTGAACTTCCTTTTTGTATGGTTGCAAACATTCTACAATTATGTTGTACTTTCTAAGCCTACTATTGTTTCAGGCAGCTGTAGACTTTAATGGAGGGCTCTTTAGCCCTTTACCAAACAATCCCATGTTTTAGTGACTTTGAGAAAGAAAGCTTTGTGGAAAACGATAAAAATCAACATTACCCTTCTTAGGGCAATTCCCATTATTTAACTCTTTACAAAACAACAGAATTTTTGACCGGTCCAAGTTCAAGGGATTTGCAAACAACAACATAAATCTGACTCAAAAATTGAAATTTGTTTAGGGAAGGGTAGAAAATGCTGTGGCAAAAGGAGAAAATGTTGGTTACCAGCATTTCCTCCTTTTCCTACAATATTTTCAAAAGCTTTCTTTCTTAGGGTTGTTGATTTGATTAACTGTCTGCAAAGCTTTCAATTTAGTTCTGTCCAAAATTTTGATGTCTGATAGAGCTCAGGCTTCATAAATGAACACTTTCATTTTCACTCATCCAAAATTTTATTACTTTAACTACAGATTGACTACAGATTTGTCATTTCAACTACAACCTGAACAACCCCCCCCCCTTGTCTCCCCCACTCCCCTCTTGCTCCCTCCTGCCCCTTTCTCTCTCTCTCTTTCCCACCCATGCCTGTTTGTCTGTCCCTCTTTCGGACTGCATCTCGATACATATCTCCTTCCTCTCTCTCTACACACATCCTCCCTCTTTCCCCGCTCTTCTATCTCCCTCTAAATGATAATAATATTACTCTACTACAAAACCCAATTTCCAATTCTGGTATAAATTGTATAAAACAATACTGGCATATTGATCTTTGTAAATGGCTAGATAGTCCAACAGTTGTCTCTCCCAGCTTCTCGTCTGTCAGGAAAATACAATACTTCATTTATTCTACCAAGATATGCAACAGTAGTACTCTTCCATCCTGGACCTTTCTGCGTGGCTGACTCTGTCTGTCTGTCTGTCCATCCGTCTGTCTATCTGCCCGTCTGTCCATCCTTCCATCTTCCCTCTCTCTCTATCTCTCTATATCCATGAAACCAGTGCAAACAGTGAGATTCAGAGCAAGAATTCCTATTACAAACTGAGCATATTAACTCTTTACCAAATGACAAAATGGTAGACTTGTTCAAATTGAAAGCATTTGCAGATGACAAAATAAATGTGGCTCAAAAATTGAAATTTGTTTTGGGAAGGGTAGAAAACATTGTGGGAAAAGGAGAAAATGCTGGTTACCAGCATTTTCTCCTTTTCCTACAATGTTTTCAGTAGGCCTCTTTCTCAGGGTCGTTAAAAGTCTGGACTGTGTGGTAAAGAGTTAAAGCAATTTTCACAGTTTCAGTTGCCATTGGGGCAGGTGAATATCAAGATAAGACTTCACAAAACCTGCACTCTGATCTTTGATCTACAATGTCTTTATTTGTTGAGACATTCTGGACAAAAGCAACCTTGAAACTGCAATTATTTGGGTCTTATTTCTAGGCTGAAGGAGTTTACTGGGTTCATTTAACCCTCTAAGCAGTCCTTCTCCGGATCATCAAAACTCTGGATAGAGTGGTGAAGGAACAAATCTACCATACATATTTAGCAAATTACAAATTGTACAATGTATAAACATTTGATGGAAAGGAGGTTATCTTTTTGCAATTTAATAGGTAACACAGTGGGGAAAGGGGTTATAGAATAAATAACACTGTGGGGAAAGGGGCATAAAATGTATTTAGAAAGATTTCAACAGAAAATTGTAAATAGTGTTCACCTTCTAAGTGGACTGTTACAATTTTAAGAACAGTGAAGTGGTGTACTTCTGGCCAAAAGATGTACCATGTAGGTGCATATCAAGCTACATGGTGCAGCCGAGGGACTTGATCAATCGAGGTTTGCCGAATGGTAAAGAATTAAATCTACCAAAGACAGTAATAAATTGTACAATGGGTAAACATTTGCAGGAAAGGGAATCACCTTTTTGCAATTAAATGGATAACACTGTGGGAAAAGGGGCATTAATTAATTGCATATTAAAAGAAATTACTCATTTAATAAATTTTCTTCTTCAACCCAATCTCATGTTTTAAAGACCCTTGGGAAGAAGCCTTTTGAAAACATTGAGGAAAATGGAGAAAATGCTGGTAATCAGCATTTTCTCCTTTTCCCACCATGTTTTCTACCCTTTAACAGACAACCCGTTTATCTTAGCAACATTCACTTCCTCATCAGATTCTACAAATGCTTTCCATTTGGACCAGTCTAGAATTTTATCCACAAACAAAGGGTAAAGATGTTGATTGCAAGGCTATCATATGACCAAGCCAATAAAAAACATCGGAAAAAAATATGCATATTCTCATAACAAGCAAAAAAATCCTTTTTATGTCATTTTCTTTTTCTTCGGAATTTACGATACTCAGACAAGGGGAAGGCAGACAGTGCAATATCGGTGACGGAGACGGACAAATAGCATCAGTTTACCACACAAGTCACGCACTAAATAAATATACTTTTATCAAATCAATAGAATCTCTCTACAAATAGGCCTACCATTCCCATGTACCAGACAACAAAATTCTATATTTGACCATATTGAAATATTGAAAGCATTTTAGACGACAAATAAACTATTGTCAATATGAAGGAATTCTCTCTGAAAAGGTAGAAAACATTGTTGGAAAAGGAGAAAATGCTGGTTACCAGCATTTTCTCCTTTTCCAACAATGGTTTCAAATGCCTTCCCTTCAGGGTTGTTAAAACGTGGGATTGTTTGGTAAAGGGAAACACAGAGGAAATATTCCCTCCAATTTGTGCCTATGTTTACCTAGGGGATATCAGCTCTGCATTCATGTCACGTGCCTCCCTCATTAGCCGGACACAGTATGGAATATTCTACCATTTTTGAAGGGGAAATCTGACCCCACTGTATGTCTGCTTTTGATATGGACCCTCTTCTGATTGCAGACCCAATTTTTTACCCCTGAATTATGGAGGGAATTAGTTAATTGATAATCCAATGTTTTAACTTCTCTTAACTCTTTACCAAACGACAAAATTTTAGGCTTGTCCAAATTGGAAGCTTTTGCAGACAAAAAATTTAATGTTACTCAAAAATTGAAGTTAAATTTGAGTGGGGTAGAAAACATTGTGGGAAAAGGAGAATTATGCTGGTGACCAGCATTTTCTCCTTTTCCCAAAATCTTTTCAAAAGGCTTCTTCCTCAGGGTCATGAAAACCAGGGATTGTTTGATAAAGGGTTAAGAAGAAAAAGGCTTTTGAAAACATTGTGGGCAAAGGAGAAAATGCTTGTAACCAGTTTTTACTCCTTTTCCGAAAATGCTTTTAATGCTTTTTGGAACAAATTCCCAAGATGAGCCACATTCAAATTATGGACTGCCAATGCCTTCAATATGGGCAAGTCGTAAATTTTGTTGTCTGGTTATGGTAAAAGGATAAACCTTTGCCACATAAGCCCAAGTTTAAATGACCCTGATAAAGAAAGCTTTTGAAAGCATTGTGGGAAATGGAGAAAATACTGGTAACCAGCATTTTCTCCTTTCCAACAATGTTTTCTACCCTTTTACAGCCAAAAAGTGTAATTCAAGCCACATCTAAATTGTTCTCTGCAAATGCTTTCAATTCAGACAAATCCAAATGTTTGTCATTTGGTACAGAATTAAGACATTGACATATTTTGACTTGTCACTTGTCCCAAAACTTTGGTTGGTTGGTCAGGGTGGGAATTGGGGTCAAAGGAAGGTGGACCCCAAATTTGGGTATAGTCAGAGATCCTGCTGGTATTTCCACTCAATGCACATACCCCTCTTCCAAACTTTGGTTGAGAGAGATTGAAAACAATGCAGCTTTAATAATGTCAACCCCAAGTAAGTCTAGCAATTTGGACCTCTACCAAGTGCACATACCTCCCCATCCCCCCCCCCCCCCCCCCACAACATTGGTAAAGATAGATTATAAACAATACTCCTTTATCAGCCTCCATCCAGCAATGCCTCCTAGTAACTTTCGGGTTGGGAAGATAGTTATACACATAACAGCTTTAGTAGTGCTGTCCAAAATTAGTCCAACAGTCCTGAAGAGTTTCTATCCAGCAAATCCCCCTCCCCCTTTGGCTGGTTGGCTAAAAGGGAAATGGGTGTGTTAAACAATACAGCTCTAATAGCACTAATCTGATACAAGTCCAACCAATTTGGGTGTATTCACTGACCCTGCAGGCCTTCTACCCAGAACCCTAACCGCCAGCACTTTGGTTCATGTGGAAAACTAGTTATAAACTATACAGCCCTAACTGCATCATCCCAAAATGAGTCTAAACAATTTGGTTTTATTCATTGTCCTCCAGCCCTTCCACCCCACCCCCCCATCCCTCAACTTTATATGTTAGCTGGGGATTAGGGGATTGGGGTTAATACTATTATGTATACAGCTGTATGAGCACTTCTCAAAATATGTGTGACAAATTATGGTATATAATATTGATCATGTAGTACTGTATTACAGTATACATGCAATATGAGCATATACTCAGCAAAACTACCCCACCCACTTGACTTGGGTTGGTTGGCTGATGGGTGAGGGGAAACAGGCCCTGTTATAAACTATGCAACTCTAACAGCACTCTCCCAAAATGAGTCTGTATGCACTGATCCTGTTGTACCGTTGTATATGGCCTGCAACATGCAAAAAGGGGCATTCGGACATTTGCGTAAAGTGTCGTCTCGGATCAGCCTGCGCAGTCCGCACAGGCTAATCCGAAACGACACTTTCCGTTTTTATGTAATTTTCTGTTTTGCGCATGTCTACTGAAGGACAAAGTCCAATGTAGTCGTAAAGTGCCGTCTCGGATTAGCCTCCGCGGACTGCGCAGGCTGATCCGAGACGACACTTACGCAAATGTCCAAATGCCCCTTTTCGTGTGTTGCAGGCCATATATCATATCAGTCTCAAGTCTTGAACTTATCAATGAGAAGCATACATCATTTTGTGTAAATAATCGCCAGAGAAACCCACTCTCATTTATCTTCATTCTTTGTTCTATTTATTTCTATTACAAGGAGGAAAATGCCACACAGCCAATTTTCTAAATATGGTAACATTGTGTCTTCAGTTTATACAGTCTGACTTGTGTAAAGAAACTGTGAAGTGCCAACAATGAGGTGTTTGTTTATCTCTTTACCACACAACAAAGTTTTAGACTTGTCAAAATTAAAAGCATTTGAAGACTACAAGATTCAGTGTCATTTAAAAAATACTTACCGTATTGGAAGTGTTAGAAGATCTTGTGGGGAAAGAGGAAAATGCTGGTTATCAGGATTTTCTCCTTTCCAAACAAAGTTTTCAAGTCTTTTCTGTTAGAGTCATTGAAAGTGGGGTTGTGTGGTAGAGGGTTAAATGGGGGATCCTGTGTGAATCAGAGGTGAAGTGTATGACTTGTAACTTAGAGGCCCAAAGTTTGAGCCTCTCTCAGGAAGCACTGGGACTTTGAGGGAGTGTCCCTGGGCAAGACACTTCAGAGCCCTAGCCTGGCAATAGTCAAACACAGGACATAAATGAATATATGAGCTATTGCCGTGATATGACTGAAATACTATTGAAAAAGGCATTGAAGACATTACTACCATGTTTTTCAACATAAATTCAAATACATCATGGCTAACCATCCATGGTTTCCTGTAATTTCTTTTTTTCAGTATTTCATGAAAAATTCTTTCCTAGCCACTGGCTGCTTTTTCTACAGACATTTCATTGAAATAATGATCATTAGTGAGAGAGGAATGATTCCTGTCGCAATGACTGTCATCAATCCTAAGAAAGGAAGGACCCAGCTGGGAATTCAAAACCAGTGACTCCCTGACCTCAACCATATGTGTTACTAAATGAACAAACCCAGCTCAGCGCATTTGTAGGTGCATTTCAATTACAGGATGCCTTTCAACCCTTTATCATACAATTTAGACTTCTTATTACACAGAGAAAGAAGCCTATTGAAAACTTTGTGGGAGAAGAGATAATGCTGGTAACCAGCATTTTCTCCTTTT
Source organism: Hippopus hippopus (assembly GCA_946811185.2). Lineage (NCBI taxonomy): Eukaryota > Metazoa > Mollusca > Bivalvia > Cardiida > Cardiidae > Hippopus > Hippopus hippopus. Next base: position 5,889,655 of record OX328102.1, on the reverse strand, counting down.
CCCACAATGTTTTCCACCCTACTCAAAGAACCACCCTTCTCAAAAAATAATTCAATTTTTCAGTCAAAATCATTTTGTTGTCTGCAAATGCTTTGAATTTGAACTAGTTTAAAATTTTGTTGTTTGGTAAAGGAAATTGAAAGGATATGCAGAGGACAAATTAAGTGTGATGCAAATAATAAATTGGTTTTTTAAAAGGGTAGAAAACACTGTGGAAAAGAAGAAAATCCTGGTTACCAGCATTTTCTCTTTTTCCCCCACAACGTTTTCAAAAGACTTCTTCCTCAAGGTCATTAAAACTCAGGATTGTGGTTAATCATTACATTAACAAACTGCTTTAGAGGCCACCTCTACTAAGCAAGCAACCTGTATTAACCCAGTACCATACAATCCTGTGTTGTAATGACCCTGAGGAAGAAGGCTTTTAAAAACATTTTTTTCTACATTATCTTCTGTCCTTCAAAGTCAATCTCATTACATGAGCCACTATTAATTTGCCGTCTGCAAATGCTTTCAATATGGATGCATCTAAAATTTCATGGTTCAGTAAACAGTTTAACAATAACCCAACAAATAAAGTTTTATGAAATATCCAGCAGCAGAATTTAAGAACTCTAATGGAAAAGAAGGAGAAGCTTGTATGAAAAAAATGTTCCTTTTCCCAGAATGTTTTCAATGCATTTCAAAGGAAGATATTTCTTTTTTTTTTTTTCAGAAAGATGCTTTGAAATTCATCGGCTGGAATTTTCTTTATTCCTTTACCACACAATCCCTAACTTTAATAACCTTGCAGAAATAGGCTTTGGAAAACATTGAGGGAAAAGGAGAAAATGCTGGTAACCAAAGACAAATACCATCATTGAAGCTGCATTTGATTTATTGTCTGCACATGCTTTGAATTTGGGCAAGTCTAGAATTTTGTCATTTGGTAAAGAGTTAGAGGTGTAATGAGTTAATCACTAGATCTCTGGATAATTGCTTTCATGGAAGAAGATATACTAACACTGAATGATTACGAGAAAAAAGTCATATTTCTTGTGAAAAAATTAAGCCCTTAACTCCATACCAAATGCACATTTTAAACATGCTCATAGTGAAAGCAACCATTGTAGATGACATATAAATTGTGGCTCCAGTTATTATACTTGTCTTTGAAGGTGTAGAAAACATTATGCAAAGAGCAAAAAACGCTGGTTACCATTGTTTTCAATAGCACTCTTCCACAGACTTGCGAGTACACATTATTGTGTTAAGGCCCTTATTAATCAAACTGGTCTTCTTGATTTGGAATAACAGCATAACTATTGCAATTTCAGGTTGCTTTGGCCAGATTTTGTTACACAAAAATTGCAAACAATATAGCGAACAATATACCTTGATCTACACTTTCTTCAAATGAAACATATAAAATTAAGTTGTGTTTCGTGAATTTCTAGTGGAAACATCGAACACTTATAGTGCTGAATCAAAGAAAAAGACCTTTTCAATTCTATGTAACAGCCAAAGTATTACTATATCGAAAATGCTTGGCTGGAATATATTTTAAAAAGAAACGAATAGTGTAGATCCAAGATCAGATTCCATCACTTTTACACAGTCTGATTTTTATCCACATCAACCACACACCCAACATAAGTTGTATTTCACACTCTGAGGGTTAAGGTTTGAATATACATCTCAATCTCACAGCACAACTAATATCTTTTTTCCCTTCTTTTTTATTTTACAAAAACTTGCTTAACCCTTTACCACATAATCCAAACTTTTAACAACCCTGAGCAAGAAGGCTTTTGAAAACATTTTGGGAAGAGGAGAAAATGCTGGTAAACAGCATTTTCTCCTTTTCCCAAAATGTTTTCTACTCTATCAGGGACAGATTTTGTCCTATGGGCAACCTTTAATTTTTGGTCTGCAAATGCCTTCAATCTGAAAAAGTCTAAAATTTTGAAGCATGGTATAGAGTAAAATTATTACTGATGGCTATGGGAATGTTGCATCATTCTGTTGGTAAAGGGGGTAGGAAGGGGGATCTTTTTGTTTTCTTGAAAACTATGTTCATGCCCAAATACAGAACAATTTGGTATTACTGTAATAAACAAAATCTATTAGAAAGCAGCCAAAAGAAATGAAAATTGCAAAAATGTGCAAAATAATTTAAGGTTTGGATGAACAGAATTGCAGCAAAAGCTAAAAAAAAAAACAAGATATGACCCTAAAAGGAGATGAGGATGCAATTTTCTCTATTGTAATTACTAGCAGAATTCTTTCTTTAGACAGAGGTGTTCAAATGACTGCAGTCAGATTCTACAGATAAACTTATACATAACTTCCCACCATTGTTTATAACTTTGACCAGGGCACCTTTTTTGCCTTACAAAAATTAATTTCCTGAAACAAATCTCTTTAGAGTTTTTATCCTGTGGTTCATTAGAATTAGTCATTCATTCATTTAACCCTTTACCATATGACAAAATTTGGATGTGTCCAAATCCAAAGCACTAGCAGGCAATAAGTTAAATGTGGCTCAAATGGAGGGATCTGTCTTTAACCCTTTCTTAAACGGCAAATTTTGGACCAGACCAAATTGAAAGCATTTTGCAGATGACAAATTAACAGTTGCTAAAAAGATGATTTTTCTATATGATAGGGTAGAAAACATTGTGGGAAAAGGAGAAAATGCTGGTTACCAGCATTTTCTCCTTTTCCCACAATGTTTTCAAAAGGCTTCTATTCCTGACCCATAAAAACCAGGGATTGTTTGGGAAAGGGTTAATAGAGTAGAAAAAGTGTGAAAAGGAGAAAATGCTGGTTACCAGAATTTTACCCTTTTCTCACTAAGTTTCTCAGGGTCATTAAAACTAGGGATTGTGTCGTAAAGGGTTAACCACAAAAACTAAATTCTGTAATCTATAAAATTTCAGCCTTGCTGCAAATATGGATCTTTAACCCTTTACCAAACAATCTTGTGTTTTTACAATCCTGGGGTAAGACAATTTTGAAAACATTGTTGGGAGAGGAGAAAATGCTGGTAGCCAATATTTTCTCCATTTCCAATTATGTTTTCTACCCTTTAAAAGACAATTCTATCACACACTTAAATTTCAGTCCTATCTGCATCTGTAGTGGCTTTCAATTTGGACAAATCTAAAATTCTGCTATTTGGTACAGGGTTGGAAATGGCTAATTTCCCTAAATAGAAGCTACATCTGAAAACAACAACCCAACATACCTTTTGTAAATGCATGTTCTTTGTTAATGTTTCCTCGAGCATATTCTGTAATTTTTTGTTCATCTCTTTCAATCCCTGATCCTCTCCCTTATTGACAAGGTCAAGCACTTTCTTCAAGGTTATTTTATCATCAGTTTGGACGACATGAGGCTTTGTATCTGCAACACAGTGTTAGCATCATAAATACTTATCATCATCAACATCATTTTGCAGCATATTCTGGGCTCATTAAGATTTTTTGTCATAAATCGAAACTCTTAATAAACACACAAATATCATATTTTTCTTCATACTATTGGGCCTTTGACATGTTAAACACTCAGTGGCCAAAACTGAGTTCCAAATGTCAGAGTATATGTAACTGAATGGCATTCTCTCAAGTACCATTCAAATGTTTATATTAAAACTTTGATATATGGTGTTTTGCCTTTCTCATTTCAGAACTTTGTTTTCAAATATTGTTATAAAGTTTTGGAATGTAGTCTACACTTATGGAGGTCCCAAATTCATACACAATACTTATACAATACTGCTTAAAATCTCCTGTGTTCAGGCTTACCTGTTCTACTCTCCATCACATAATGTTCAATCACTTTAGACTTTTCTAGAAGGTCATTGGCCATGGCTGAAGTACTAGTTTCCAAATGTCTCACCTGTGGAATGAATGAGAACACATTACAGATAAAAAATAGACACAGAAATTTGATACCTTATCTCCACAATATACATATCACTACAAAATTCAAACATGAGCATTACATGCAAAAGGCAACACTTGCCTGTGAGTACTTTTGTCCAGTGAAAATTCTAATGTCAAACAAGAGGGTCAAATTGTCGCAAGATATGCCCGTCCCACCGCCAGTTGTCCAGGGGGGATAATAATCGTTAAGAGCAGGTAGAGGAAAATAGTAGTGCAGCAGAAATCATGTAAGTGATTGAAATAGGCATGAATGTCTCCTCTAATGTTAAGGAAACATGCACATAAAGTTTCAGGTCATTCCAACATGAAAAGACAAAGTTATACTGTAGAGAAGCATAAAAAGCTATAAAAAAAAATAATGAATAGGGAATAATTCCAAAAGGGCGTTAGGTAAGGTTACGGCTCCAGTGCATTGCACTTTTCGTAACTGCAACAAACATGTTTATCAAGTCTCAAGTCAATTTGACTTGAGGTGACAAAGTTCCGTTCCGGACAAGCAAGAAATACTGTAAAAATGAAGATCAAAGTGGAATTACTCAAAATCCGCACTAGGTAGAGTTACTGTTCTTGCGCACTGTACTCTGTAATATTGCACCAACATGCATACCAAGTTTGAAGTCATTCTGACTTGAGATGACAAAGTTATATTCCAGACAAGCACTAAATGCTGTAAATATGATGACCAAAGGGAAATAACTCAAAGACAGCACAAGGTAGAGTTACGATTCTTGTGCACTGCACTTCCAAATATTGCAAAAAACAAGCATACCATATTTCAAGTCATTCCTACTTAAGATGACAAAGTTATGCTCTGGACAAGCAAGAAATGCTATAAAAATGAAAATCAAAGGGGGAATAACTCAAAATTCGAGCTAGGAAGAGTTATGGTTCTTGTGCACTACACTCCGTAATTTTTCAACAATTACACATACCAAATTTGAAGATGTTCAGACTACAGATGACAAAGTTATATTCTGGACAAGCAGAAAATGCTGTAAAAATGACAATCAAAGGGAAATAACTCAGCAAGAGGTAGAGTTATGGTTCTTTTGCACTGCACTCCCTATTATTGTAACAAACACAAATGTCAAGTTTCAAGTCAATTGGACTGGAGATGACAAAGTTAAGCTCCGGACAAAGAACTGGACTGTAAAAATGAAGATCAAAGTGGAATGACTCAAAATCCGCTCTAGGTAGAGTTACTGTTCTTGCGCATTGTACTCCGTAATATTGCAACAAACATGCATACCAAGTTTGAAGTCGTTCTGACTTGAGATGGCAAAGTTATATTCCGGACAAGCACTAAATGCTGTAAAAATGACGATCAAAGGTAAATAACTCAATGACAGCTTGAAGTAGAGTTACAAATCTTACGCACTGCACTTCCAAATATTGCAACAAATAAGCATACCATATTTCAAGTCATTCCTACTTAAGATGACAAAGTTATGCTCCAGACAAGCAAGAAATGCTATAAAAATGAAGATCAAAGGGGGAATAACTCAAAATCCGTTCTAGGAAGAGTTATGGTTCTTGGGCACTGCACTCTGTAATTTTTCAACAATCATGCATACCAAATTTGAAGATGTTCAGACTAGAGATGACAAAGTTATATTCTGGACAAGCAGAAAATGCTGTAAAAATGATGATCAAAGGGAAATAACTCAAAGACAGCACGAAGTAGAGTTATGGTTCTTTCGCATTGCCTTCTGTATTATTGCAACAAACACAAATGTCAAGTTTCAAGTCAATCGGACTGGAGATGACAAAGTTTTGCTCCGGACAAGCAGAAAATGCTGTAAAAATGACGATCAAAGGGAAATAACTCAAAGACAGCATGAGGTAGAGTTGTGGTTCTTTCGCACTGCACTCCGTATTATTGCAACAAACACAAATGCCAAGTTTCAAGTCAATTGGACTGGAGATGACAAAGTTATGCTCCGGACAAAGAACTGGACGCCACCCGCCTGGACACCCGTACGCCATGGATGATCCCATAAAAAAATTATTATACAATTATATAAAATAATTTCAACAAAAAATCCTTTAATATGCATTTTTATTTTTCATACATGTAAAAAGAAAAACCTTGTATAAGAAATGTATATGAATCCCTATTTACAAGCAATACCAGGTGGTGCAAAGCAGGTCAAATATTTTCGAAAAGGATTGTGGTGTTTGAAGAATCTTTATAAAGAAGGTAATTGTTACTTTTTTTTTTTCAAAGAAACAGTTTCCTTTCCTTTCAGTGTTTATCCTTTTGATCATAACTTCTATTTCTTTCATTAGTCTTAACTCTTTACAACACAAGACAATTTTTGACCAAATGTGTCCAAACACTGGACTAAATGTGGCAATAGACTACATATGACCAAAACCGTGAAAATAAATTCCTTTGGAAGCGTAGAAAACATTGTGGGGGAAAAGGGGAAAATGCTGGCTACCAGCATTTTCTCCTTTTCCCACAATGTTTTCAAAGGCCTTTTCTTCAAGGTTGATAAAACTTGGAATAGTGCAATATAGGGTTAACTCTTTTACCAGAGTACAAACTTCTGGATCAGTACATATTGAAACCATTTGTAGACAAGAGGGCCATCATGGCCCTGAAGTCGCTCACCTGAGCCTTTTGATCAAACATGACCCATTTCCAGTCTCTTCAGAGATATTAAGACAAACACTCTGACAAACACTCATTAGTATTGGGCTTACAAATATGGCCTCTAGAGTGCACACAAGCTTTTTCTAGAATTTGTCTCAGCAGCCTACTTGACATGTAGAAATTATCCAGACATACATTCCGACAAACTTTCATGAGTGTTTGAGAGAAAATGTGGCCTGTAGGGTGTATAAAAGATTTTTCTGAGATTTGACCTAGTGATCTAGTTTTTTATCCAACATGACCCATATTCATACTAGTCTAAGATATTATCAAGATAAACATTCAAAGCAAATTTCAAGATCATTGGACAGAAAATGTGGCCTCTAGAGCATACACACAGTTTTTCGAGGATGAAATTTGGGTGGCCTAGTTTTTATTCCACGTGACCCATTTTCAAACTCATGCAAGATATCATCAAGACAAACATTCTAACAAAAGTTTAAAGAATATTGGACTGTAATTATAGTACAAAAGGTTTTTCCGAGATTTGACCTTGTGACCTAGTTTTTTTATCCAACATGATCCATTTTCATACTAGTCTAAGAAATTATCAAGACAAACATTCTGACCCAATTTCAAGATTATTGGACTGAAAATGTGACCCCACATGGCCCACTTTCGAATTTGTCTGCGATATTATCAAGACAAACATTCTGACCAAATTTCAAGAGTATTGGACAGAAAATGTGGCTTCTGGAGCATACACAAGGTTTTTCTAAGATTTGACCTAGTGACCTAGTTTTTGACCCAACATGGCCCGTTTTCAAATTAGTCTGAGATATTATCAAGACAAACATTCTGACCAACTTTCAACAGTTTTGGACTGAAAATGTGGCCTCTAGAGCGTACACAAGGTTTTTCTATGATTTGACCTGGTGACCTAGTTTTTTACCCAACATGGCCCAATTTCGAACTTGTCCGAGATATCATCAAGACAAACATTCTGACAAACTTTCAAGAGTATTGGACTGAAAATGTGGCCTCTAGAGCGTACACAAGGTTTTTCTAAGATTTGACCTGGTGACCTAGTTTTTGACCAGACATGGCCCATTTTCAAAGTCGTCTGAGATATCATCAAGACAAACATTCTGACCGACTTTCAGGAGTATTGGACTGAAAATATGGCCTCTAGAGATTACACAAGGTTTTTCTAAGATTTGACCTGGTGACCTAGTTTTTGACCCAACATGGCTCATTTTCGAACTCGTCCAAGATATCATCAAGACAAACATTCTGACCAACTTTCAGGAGTATTGGACAGAAAATGTGGCCTCTAGAGCGTACACAAGGTTTTTCTAAGATTTGACCTAGTGAACTAGTTTTTGACCCGACATGACCCATTTTCACACTCATCTGAAATATCATCAAGGCAAACATTCTGACCAAGTTTCACAAGTATCGGACTGAAAATGTGGCCTCTAGAGCATACACAAGGTTTTTCTCAAATTTGACCTAGTGACCTAGCTTTTGACCTGACATGACCCATTTTCGAACTCGTCCAAGATATCATGAAGACAAACATTCTGACCAAGTTTCACAAGTATCGGACTGAAAATGTGGTCTCTAGAGTGTACACAAGGTAAAAGTTGACGACGCACGACGGATGACGCACGCCGGACACAGCACGATCACAATAGCTCACTATGAGCACTTCATGCTAAGGTGAGCTAATAAAAAATCAGAAGTGGTTCAGACAATGGGATGTCTTTGAAACTATGAAAAACATTCTGGGGAGAGGAGAAAATGCTTATTACAAGCAATTTCTTCTTTTCCTACAATGTTTTATCAGCTTTCTTTCTCCGGGTCATACAGACTAAAGTGTTTAAGGTTGATCCATGAGATAGTGTGAGCCAGACAACCATGTGTCAAGGCAGCTTCAAATGTGAAACCATAAATACAATTACAAGAATTTATCAGAATTGCCACAAAAAAATGCTACACTATTCTTGTCTGCAGAAATTTTTCCTACACAAATAATGTGCTTCAATTTAATTCTGTATGAAGGTTTTCAATTTCATACAATTAGTTTTGGGCAGTTCAACTTTAAAAAACACTCTGGATCAAATCAAAAAAAAAAAATCTATCCTGCAATACTTATTACTAGTATTTCATAAATCTATGCAGCAATACCTTTTACTGGTATTTTTTATCTATATTTTTCATCTACTGACACTTTGTTTTCTCCAAACAGAATTTGGACAGGTCTAAGATGTAAAGAGTTAACTCTTTACCAGGTGACAAAATTCAAGTCAAGTCCATTTCAAAACCATTTGCAGACTTAACCCTTTATCAAACAATCCCTGGTTTTTTACGACCCTGAGATAGAAGCCTTTTGAAAACATTGTGGGAAAAGGAGAAAATGCTGGTAACCAGCATTTTCTCCTTTTCCCACAATGTTTTCTACCCTGCTGGAAACAAATTTCAATTTTTGAATTACGTTAATTTTGTCGTCTGCAAGTGCTTTCAATTTGGACCAGTCTAAAATTTTGTCGTTCGGTTAAGAGTTAACCTTTATCAGACGATAAAATTTTAGACTAGTCCAAATTGAAAGTAGATGCAGACAACAAAATATATGTGACTGAAAGATAGAAACTTGATTTTGGAAGGGTAGAAAACATTGTGGGAAACAGAGAAAGTGCTGGTTACCAGCATTTTCTCCTTTTCCCATAATGTTTTTATAAGTCTTCTCTCTTATGGTCGTTAAAAGTTGGGATTGTGTGGTAAAGTGTTATAATGAAATGTGTCTCAGTTGATGGGTTGTCTCTGAAAGGGTAGGAAGCATTGTGGAAAAAGGGGAAATACTTGTAAAAATGCTGTTAACCAGCATTTTTCCTTTTTCAACACTGCTTTCTTTCAAAAGCAGTCTTCCTCTGAATTTCAATACAGTGGACTGTTTCATCAAAAGTTTTAAGACATCTACAGAAAAATTGTGGAAAACTGTGAAAATGATGTTGACCAGCATTTTCATTTATTCCCATACAATTTTTTATGCTTCTACAGATATATCCCATCAACTGACCTGCATATTCTTTGTAGACCGCAAATGCTTTCAATATGCACAAGTCTAAATGTTGGTGAGAGCTGGTGAGAGCTACTAGTATCTACTTGGTACTTAGGTCTTTGAGGAATTTAACCCGTTACCTGACACAAAAATTTTAAATGGTTTGTACTGAAAGCATCTGCAGATGAAAAATCAATCCATTTTCATTTTTAATGCACCAAAAAAATTGCGGGATTTGTCTTTGAAAGGGCAAAAGTATATGGGTGATGGAAAAAGGCTGGTTACCTGCATTTTCTCCTTTTCAAACAATGTTTTAGTAAGCCCTTTTCATTAGGATCAATTAAAACATTGGATTGTGTGCTTAAGGACTGACTCTTTACAAAGCAATCCTGAAGTTTAATGATCCTGAGGAAAAACCTTTGAGAATGTTGAGGGAAAAGAAAAAAAATGCTGGTAACCATTTCTCCATTTTCTCCTTTTCCCCCCACAATGTTTTCTACTGTGTCTGATAATTAGATCAACATTTAATTTGTTGTCAGCAATTGGTTACAATCTGGACCAGCCTACTATTTTGTTGTCTGGCAAAGGGTTAATCAATGAGGTATGCATACTGGCTAGGTTGCATTTTATAGCATGTTGCATCAATCCTGTCCAAAACCACAAAGTTTAGACTCTTTCAAATTAAAAAAATCTGCATATGACAAATTCAACAATGGTACAAAGGAGCTTAAGCTCTATCAAAGGGTAGAAAACATTGTGGGAAAAAGACAAAATACTTCTTGTCCCACAATGTTTTCAAACGCCTTCTTTTCCACGGCCATGAAAACCTGTGATTGTTTGGTAAAGGATTGAATAAAAAGAGGTCTCTGCAATACCTTTTCTTCTAAGTCCCATTTATCCTGTTGTAACTTGGCTATTCTGTTTAAAAGCTCTTGGTTTTCATTTTCCAGCGTGTTGTCTTCATGTTTTGGCAAACTTGGTAGTTCAGCTAGAGGTGATTGTGGTGAGGAGAGAGGGGACGTACTCTGTAATAATTGTATCATAAATGTACAACAAAGGATTGCAACAATATACAATTCTGTAAAGTATTCAACAATGATGATCACAAATAAATTTAACTTGTTACCACACAATCCCAAGTTTTAATGACCCTGAGAAGTAGGCCTTTTGAAAACATTGAAGGAAAAGGAGAAAATGCTAGTAACCAGCGTTTTCTCTTTTTCCCACAATTTTTTCTAGACTATCAGATACAAATCCCATCATTTGTGCAATATTAATTTTGTTGTCTGCAAGTATTTTCAAACTGGACTTGTCTAAAATATTGTCGTTTGGTAAAGAGTTAAGCACCTCTTTAAACAAAAGTACTGCTTGCTAATGCCAACAACTGACTCTGGTTGCTTTGTCAGCAAAAATTCTATGTTTAAAAATGTTACAAGGTTTACATGTCTTTCTGTTATGGGTTCCTCTTTCGATGATTAAATTTTTAACAAAAGGCAAAATTTTAGACTGGTCCAAATTGAATGGCTTTGCAGATGACAAATCAAATGTGACTCAAAAATTGAAATTTGTTTTGGAAAGAGTAGAAAAATTGTGGGAAATGGAGCAAATGCTGGTTACCAGCATTTTCTCCTTTTCCAACAATGTTTTCAAAAGCTTTCTCTTGCAGGATCGTTAAAAGTCAGGACTGCATGGTATAAAGGGTTAAAAACAAGCCCAAGTTTGAAGTAAACATCTTCAAAAATGACAGAAGTTTGAGAAGTTTTCCCACAATAAAAATGCAGAAAACAGAGCCATGAAAATATCTAGACATTTTCTTTAAAAAAAAAAACAGCCCAGCTAAAAATAAAATGTGGACCAGGTAAATCAAGATATGATGGTTCAGAAAGTGTAGTGTGACCGTGAATATTCACTGTCCAGTCTGTTGAGAAATATTTTGGTGATTACACCCTTCAAATGGTGACGTTTGAGTACTAATCAAATGTTAAAGTTTGGGTATTTATTTTTTCCCTGTCTGAAAATTCTGTTTGTTTCATTTTGCACCATAAAGGCAAACCTATTTTCAGTAAGCCAATTGAAACAAAGGAAGGTATCGTGTGATATCCCAGGATACTTACAAGAGCACTATGACTGGTAGAGGCAAGAGTGCCTGTCCTACTACCCCCTCCACTCCAGGATGATATAGAACTGCAAACATGTAAATAAAACTATCTCAGCATGTGGCAAAACCATTTTTTTGTACACATTTAACAAAAAATTCTTTAAAAAAAAATCATTTCCATTGATTAGAAACAAGATAAGTACAGAGAAAACAATGACAGTCTAGCAAAGAGGTGACCCCTCTCTCTCTCTGTATTCATTTTCTGCAATACAGAGCAAACTGTATCCTCTTGCCAATCATCTTTTTTTTTTTCAGAAATAAATGAGCATTTACTGGCTTGTCCATTTTCAACCTGATTATAACAAAAACTCATCCTTGTATAAAAAAGATACTTGACAAATAAAATTATTCCATAGTTACCTCTGGTCTTCTCTCCAAGAATCATTTAATGTTGGTGTTCTAAATAAATCTTCTATACCTTAAAAGAGAAAATTAAAAAAAAAAAAAATTGATGTTATTTGGAAACTCCATTTTTGTTGTATTCTAATAACCAAAGAAGTATGGTACCTTGTGCTTCAACACTGACATTTTTCTTTCAAAACCTAACATGAGTTAAAAACAAAAAATAAAAATAAAAAAAGATAATTCAAAATCTCAGATCTCAAAGATTTGAAAAGAAAAACCGTACAAATAAACAATATTTCTATAATCATGGATAAAGTTAGGACAATTGTATTGTTTTTCACCTACTTTTATTATTTGTTCCTGATGACAGTACTTCCTGCAACCTTTCTTGTAACTTTTCTGCCCGACGACGCTCTGCATGCAGCTGCTTCTGTAGATCTTTCAGCTGAAAGGAAACAAATTTTTTTCCAGTTAATCCTTTACCTCACAATCATGAGTTTTAACAACCCTGAGAAAAAGCCTTTTGAAAACATTAAGGAAAAAGAAGAAAATGCTGGTAACCAGCATTTTCTCCTTTTCCAACGTTTTCTTGCCTTTTAGAGAAACATTCCACAACTTGAACAAGATATAATTTATCATCTGCAGAAGCTTTCAATTTGGACAAGGCTAAATTTATAACATTTGGTAGAGGGTTAACAAACACTTTTTTTATAAACAGCTACACAGAGACTACTGTGTTTGAAAGCAAAAATGTAAAACTGTATGTAGCTTTGTGCTTTATATGTGTATTTGAGTGTAGAATATTTCAAAAAAGAATGATAAAGTGAGCTCTGTTCTGTATAAATCGTTGGTCTTTTTGTCGAGTCATAAGATAAACAATGAAATATTTTAACTATAACTAAACTGAGTATCTACCTCAACGCATACATGTATGTAAAACAATTCACACGGTAAGTCTAAACTATTTAATTCACATTACTTGTGAAGGAACTTATTTGTCTTGCATTTCAATACTTTTGAATACATTGTAGCAAAATGAAAAAATTCTAATATGGATCATTTTCTCCTATTACAACTACTTTTTCCAATAGTTTATGAAAATTATTTCCTTTTATAAGAATGTTTTCAAAGTGTTTCACAGTAAAATTTTGTTTCAGAAGTAATGGTATGATAAAGTAATATCAGCTAAACTCTGGCAAAAGGGGGGGAGGGGGTTAACTCTTTACCACACGACAAAATTGTAGACTAGTCCAAATTGAAAGCATTTACAGACGACAAAATAAGTATGGCTCAAAAATTAAAATTTGTTTTGGGAAGGGTAGAAAACATTGTGGGAAAAGGAGAAAATGCTGGTTACCAGCATTTTCTCCTTTTCCTACAATGTTTTCAAAAGGCTTCTTTCTCAGGGTCGTTAAAAGTCGGGATTGTGTGGTAAAGAGTTAATGCATCTCTGTGATGTATTATACAAAGCAAGTCATCACATAATTATTGATCCTTAAAATCCATGTTCACATCTGACTGAATCATGAGGTAGAATGGTCCTAGAAGATCCAGAAATTTACAAATAGCAAAAAATTTGACCCAAGTCAGCCTGTGAAGGCTTACATGGGCAGATATTTTTTGCAGATGCATTAAAGTCCCTTTTCACAGAGCATGGTTTGTATACTACAGGATAAAAAGCCAAAACTTACAACAGATTTCCCTTTCTTTTCATGAATTTTTCTATCATTCACTCCATCCTTCAGGTCCTATAATTAATGATAAAAGTACAAATAATAACAACTAAAGCAGCGACAATAACAAAAATAACCCACATTAACTTAACTGTTTACCAGACGACAAAATTTTAACGTTCACCAAATTGAAAGCATTTGCAGACAACAATTTCAATGTGGCACAAATGGTGCAATTTTTCTATGATAGGGTAGAAAACATTGTGGGAAAAGGAGAAAATGCTGGTTACCAGCAGTTTCTCCTTTTCCCTCAATGTTTTCAAAAAGCTTCTTTCCCAGGGTCGTTAAAAGTCGGCATTGTGCGGTAAAGAGTTAAACAAGCAAATAACAAATACTACTACTACTATTTGATGGATCAAAAAAGATACAGAACAACCTAGACTTTTACATTCTTGTATTGTATATTGTTAGCAATATTTTAAAGTAGTTCTACACTCTCTCTGTTTGACTTTGTTAAATTTCATGATGAGGTGTTCATCACTTAACAGTTTTTCATCTTTACTCCACACAATCCGGTGTTTTTATCACCCTGAGAAAGAAAGCTTTTGGAAACATCATGGGAAAAGGGGAACATGCTAACAACCAGCATTTCATCTGTTCCTCCAAACTATTTTCTGCCCTTTTAATCCTTTACCAAACAATTCCCTGATTTAACCCTTTCCCGAACAATCCCTGGTTTTTACGACCCTGAGGTAGAAGCCTTTTGAAAACATTGTGGGAAAAGGAGAAAATGCTGGTAACCAGTATTTTCTCTTTTTCTCACAATGTTTTCTACCCTGCTGGAAACAAATTTCAATTTTTGAATTACGTTCATTTTGTCGTCTGCAGGTGATTTCAATTTGGACCAGTCTAAAATTTTGTCATTTGGTAAAGACTTAACAATCCTGAAGAAGAAGCCTTCTGAAACCATAGTGGGAAAAAGAGAAGTCATTTTCTCCTGTTCCCACAATACTTATTTAATCTTTCAATGATAAATGTTCATATTTTAGTTATACATTTATGATATATGGTTTAAAAATGCTTCCAATTTGGATAAGTCTAAAATTTTGTCATCGGGTAAAGGTAAATTTTTTGTCTGCAATATTGCCCTGCTTTCGCTCTGGATAAGTCTAACTTTTTCTTCATTTGATGAAGTTAACCCTTTACCAAACGACAAAATTTTAGACTGGTCCAAATTAAAAGCACTTGCAGACGACAAAATAAACGTAACTCAAAAATTGAAATTTGTTTCCAGCAGGGTAGAAAACATTGTGGGAAAAGGAGCAAATGCTGGTTACCAGCATTTTCTCCTTTTCCCACAATGTTTTCAAAAGGCTTCTATCTCAGGGTCGTAAAAACCAGGGATTGTTTGGTAAAGGGTTAATCCATAAACTCTTTACTAAACAACAAAATTATGGGCTAGTCCTAATTGAAAGCATTTGCAGGCTGCAATTTAACTGTTGCTAAATTGATGATTTCTGTCTTTGATAGGGTAGAAACATTGTGGAAAAAGGAGAAAATATTGATTACCAGCATTTTCTCCATTTCCCACACTATTTTCAAAAACCTTCTCCTAGAGGGGAAACTGTGTGGTACAGGATCAATAACAGATTAACATTAAGTTTTCAATGAAAAACACTATAGACCCAAACCAGGTGCTACAGAAAGCTCAGTTTCTGATCTTGTTAGGAATTATTTGCTCTGGAAAAAAATAGCTATGAGTTTGTCTGACTTCTCAAAATATCCTGTCACAAGAAAAAAACCTCTCCTAATTCTTTCTTGTCAACAAATGATCTTTCAACCCTTTACCAAACATTCCTCCATTGTCATCACCCTGAGGAGGAGGAATTTGTAAAAGCACTGTGGAAAAAGGAGAAAATGTTTGTTTTCTCCTTTTCCACAATGTTTTCTACCATTTCATGAACAAGAACCATTATAGTAACAAACTTAATTGTCTGCAAATACTTTCCATATGGACAAGTCTAACATTATGTCTGGTTAGGTGAAAAGTACAAAGGTTACCATCTTTAGAACCAAAAGATATTACTGAGCCCTGGAAATGATTGCATTGTAACCAAATGCAAGAACAGGAGAAACTACTTACTAAAAGCAATATTGAATTGTTCCTTTTCCCTCAGTGTTTTTTTTCATTCTGTTGAAAATTAATCCTTTTCTTTCCCCTAAAATATTTGTCTTTTGCGTATTTTGTAATGGTTCTTAACCCATTATGACAAAATAACTTACTTGTTCAAATCCAAAGTATTTGCTGACAACAAAGTAAATGTGGCTCCAATGGTGGAGTTTGTCCGTAACAGGGTAGAAAACATTGCGGGAAAAGGATAAAAAGCTGGTTACCAGCATTTTTCTATTTTCCTAGTAATACAAAAAGCCTCTTTTTACCAGGTTTAAACACGCAATTGTTTGGTAATGGGGTTCACTGATCATCTGTTGAGATCAGAGAATTATGATCTTTTTTGTTAAAGAAGATTGTTTACTAGAAATTTCTCCTTTTTCCAACAATATTTTAAAACACAGTTTTCTTCAGGGTCGTTAAAACACAGGATTGTGAGGTAAAGGATTACTGGTAACTCTTTACCAAATGGCAGTCTTAGACTTGTCCATCTTGAAAGCATTTGCACACGCATAGTGGCCGAAATCATAAAATATGTGCCTGGTTACCAGCATTTTCTCCTTTTCCCACAATGTTTTCAAAAGCCTTATTCATCATTATTGTTAAAATTCGAAATTATGTGGTCAAGGATTAAGTAGGTTTGAAAAAGAGACTACACAGTGAAGGGATAATAACATCTTTTATTCCAGTCTGGCTTTATTTCTTTCTAAATTTAGAACCGTCTTTCTCTACTGTAGTAATTGAAATTGCAGATGACTGGAAAAAGACTGCAAGTAATTAATCCTTTACCAGAAAGTCCCTGTGATGGAACTATCCTGTGGAAATAGGCTTTTTGAAAACATTGTGGAAAAAGGAGAAAATGCTGGTAACCTTTTTTTCCTCTTTCCCTTCAATGTTTTCTTCTCTACAAAAACAAACACCATTTTTGAGCTATAATAAATTTGTTGTCTGCCATTGCTTTCAATATAAGGAAGTCTAAAATTCTATCATATTGCAAAGAGTTAACCCTTCACTGTACAATTACAACTTTTTACGTTCCTGCATGCAGACACTGTTCAAAAACATTGAGGGTAGAGAAGCAATTGCTTGCTACAATCTCTTTTTCCAAAGAATATTTTCATAAAATTAGATTCACAAAGCCTTTTTTTTTTTTTTTTTTTTTTGGGGGGGGGGGGAAGGGGGGAATATATAATATATACATTGTCAGAAATCTGAAAAGGAAATTTTCATAACCTTCCAGTGTTGTGCATTTATGCTGGGTTTTGACTGGTAAAAAGAATTACCCTGTTCATATCTGGTAATACAACTTTCCAGAACTGATAAATTGTATAATGTTTAACACCATTTTCAACATTATTTCAGTTATATTGTAGCGACCAGTGTCCCTACCCATGCTTTCCTGGAACTTCTTTTACCAATTATTCACACAATTTTCTTTCCAACCAATTGGCTGCTTTCCCTCATAAACATATTCAAAACAATAGTCAGAGGTGATAGAGGCATGAATACTGTCCCAATGACTATCATCAATCCTTGGAAAGAAATTGGCTGAGCTGGGGATTCAAACCCGCGACCCTCTGTTCTCAAATCCTGAACGCTACTGACTTTGCTACTAGGCCTCAGTAAAACAAAATTCATTGACATTCATAAGGTTTATGGGAAGTTTGTGTTTAAAACAGGGTAAGTCTCATGTTTGTTTGGTGCCACTCCCAGTTTCAGTTGCTTTTTCAGTGAAAATTTTAAGTTGAAAAGGGGGCATAACCGTGTCAAAAATATTAGAGCAGCATGCTGGCAAAAAAAGGTTCAACCATTTCTGTGATGCATTATATCAAGAAAGTCATATAATTATGGATCCACTTAATCTATTTTGTCTAAAAAACAGACTGAATCATGAGGTAGAATGGTCCTAGAACATATCTAAAATTGACTAACAACAAAGTTTTGCCCCAGGTCAGCCAGTGTGGACTGTGCAGGCTGATCTGGGTTGATCCTTTCTGCAGATGCATTAAACCCCTTTTTCATCACTCACTGTCCGTGTTACCTGCCCTTCTTGTATGAGTTCCCGTGTAACTCTTAGCCACACAACCCCTAGACAGAAATATTTCGAAAACATTGTAGGAAAAGGAGAAAAATGCTGGTAACCAGCATTTTCTCCTTTTCTTACAATGTTTTTCTGCTAAAGCAAAGGCAAGTGCCATCATTTGAGCCACCTTTGATTTGCTTTGAATTTGGATAAAATTGAAATTTTGTCATCTGGTAAAGACTGAAATAGATTACAACCAGTTAGCAAGAGAATATCTTTAGTAATGACAGAGATATCAGAAAACGTGCTAGTGTACACACATTAACAATGACACAAATGATAACAGATCTATGAGAATAACTTGATGTTCTCTTCGAAAATAGTAAAAATAAATTTAATTGTTGGTATCAGCAATTTCCACTTTTGACACAATGTTTTCCAAAGTGTCCCTCACCAATTCCAGACATTGTTTGAATAGAAAAAATGAAAGAAAGACTACACTTTCAGAAAAAAGAATGAAAATCAAATGTCTTACCTGCTTCAATTTCTTGATTTCTGCCTCCAGTGTCTGAGTATTTTTCATATGAGATTCTTCCGTTTCTTTTAATTTCTAAATGAAATTGAATAGGCAAAAATTACATATGTGAGACTTTGTACTAAATGTCTCACTCATCTTGAACAAAGAAAAACAAGATGTCCTATAATTGTGAATTGAAGAAAGAATCAATTAGCTCTTTATCACACAATCCTCTGTCTTAACGACCCTGACAGAGATTGCTTCTAAAAACATTGGGAAAAAGGAGAACCAACCTCTTTTTTCAACTATGATTTTTTACTCTTTCAGAGAAAAATCGTATGATTTGTCGTCTGTAAATGCTTTAATTTGGACAAATTTAAAATTTTGTCCTGTGGTGAAGAGCTAACGATGAGAAAACAGAAATATTCAGCCTATAATCAATCAAATGCTAATAGTTATCAAAGTTCAATTTCCACAAACACTTCAATGAATTCACTATGGAAAACTAGCCATTTGAGTCTTTATTTCTACTTGAAATGTTGACCTGGGGATGGGTTTTGTCACATAAGTAAATTTTAGTTTAACACTACAAAAACACCTCAGACTTGAGGTTCTACAGAAAGACTAGAGATAAATACCTCTATCTCTACTTGGAATGAGAGTTTGAGGTTACTGACTTCTGTGCTGTTTATTTCAGTTTACACAATGGAAGCTGAAGATTTTAGTACACAGTACAGAAATACTAAAAATATATGTAACTCTACCTCTACTAGGAATCTAGATTTGAGTTGGCAGACTTCGGTGGAATTCAATTCAGTTTACACAAATGAAAATCTTAGTTTACATTAGAAGGAATACAGAGATAAATACCTCTATCTCTACTTGGAATGTGGACTTGAGGTTATCAACTTCTGTGGAATGTGTAGATTTTAGTTTCTCTATCTCCTCGTCATAATCAACCTTCAACTGTAGCACTGTTGCTTCATTCTCATCTATTGTTTTGTCCAAAGATCCCTGAGGATGCATAGTTAACTCTTTATCAAACAATGAAATTTTAGATTTGTCCTAATTCAAAGAACTTGAAGACAAGAAATTTGTCATAGTTCAAATGATGAAATTTGCCTTAGCAGGTACAGAAAAAATTGGGGGAAAAGGAGAAAATGCTGTTTACCAGCATTTCCTCTTTTTCTAACAATTTTTTCGAAGTCCTTTCTCTAAAAGGTGTAAAATCTGAGGGTTAACACATTAAATCTTAATCACCTACAAAATTTTTGAAGACAGTAAATTTAATGGTGGCTCTAATCATGGAATTTGCCTTTGATTGAGTAGAAAACATTGAGGGAAAAGGAGAAAATGCTGATTACCAGCATTTTCTCCTTTTCCCACAATGTTTTAAAAAACTTTCTTTCTCAGGGTGGTTAAAACTCGGGATTGTGTGTTAAAGGATTAAACTCCTGCATACTACATTTTTCATCTTGCAGAAGATCACTGTGGAAAATATTGTTGCATAAGCCCAATTCTAACATGACACGTGAATTCGCCTCTATAAACACAGTGCAACAAAATCGTGGTAAAATCTATGTCATTCTATATAGAGTGACATCATTCTATATAGAGTGGCGTCATTCTGTATAAAGTAAGTCATTTTGTATAAAGTAAGTAAGTAAGTTATTCAATGGAATATAATCTGCATCTGCGTTTTTATTCTAAGTATTAACTTGTTTTCTTTTCATTAAGAGTTGGTCATGTTAGAATCGAAATAATCTTCTTTCTATCGTGGTTTATCGTTCAATAAACTACGCTGTGAGTTATGAGGCGCAATGAAAAACCCACTCGGGCTATCGCCTTCGTGGATTATTTATTGTGCCTCATACCTCACAATTGTGGTTTGTTGAACGATAAACCACGATAGATAAAAGATTATTTATTAAACAGCTCATGTAGATTGATCAATTCTTTCCACACAATATTTCTAAAAGTTTACAAAGTCATTTTCAAAGTTGTCTATTCCAAGTCTTATTTTAGGGGCCAATGGGATAGCTCTCAGTATTTTCTCCTTTTCTCACAATGTTTATTACCCTTTTAAGAGGAATACCATCATCTCAGCCATGTTTAAATTGTATTCTGCAGATGCTTTCAATTCTGAAAAGCCTAAAATTTAGTTTTGCCTGGTAAAAATTTAACCCTTTACCACATAATCCAGACTTTTTAGACCCTTAGAAAGACAGCTTTTGAAAACATTGTGGGAAAAGGAGAAAATGCTGGTTACCAGCATTTTCTCCTTTTCCCACAATGTTTTCTCCCCTTCCCTCATCAAATTTCAATTCTTGAGTCACATTTATTTTGTCATCTGCAAATGCTTTCAATTTGGACCAGTCTACAATTTTGTTGTTTGGTAAAGAGTAAAGAAATACAACACCTCTAGCTCTTCAAGCCGTCTTTCAAGCCAGCCTTTGGCCTCCTCCAGTGACACAATCTTACTTTGCTGTTCCTCTACTAAAGGCTTCAATTTTTCTAACTCTTGTACTTTTTTCTGCAAAGACATGGAAATGGATGAACGTTTCGATAGATGGTCAAATGGACATTACATAATGAGTCAAGCTCTACGCAAAGGGGGTTTAATGCATCTGCAGAAAGTATGGACCATATCAGCCTGTACAGTCTGCAAAGGCTGACCTGTGTTGTATCTTTTTGCTTTTGGTAAATTTTCTGGATGTCCAAGTACCAGTCTTCCTCAGGATTCACCCACTTGTTCAACAACATGGAATTTAAAGATGCATAATTACATGATGACTTGCTTGGTATAACGCATCACGGAGATGCATTAAACACCTTTTTCACAGAGCTTGGCTCATTTTATTGTCTTAAAAACTAAAATTAGAAATATCTGTCCAAAAATAAATCTGCCAGTGTTACCAAATATGAACCAAACAGTCCTATTCATTTCACTGTTCTTTTATCCTTCTTTAGAAAGTATTGAAGTCTTATCACAGTAGAAGAGACAATTCACCAGTTCATAATAATCACTTCTCTGTTTCACCAGTACTTGGCTGAAGCTTTCAATGTCGTCTTCAGACACTAAGTGCAGCCAATGTGTTCACCTATTATCTCTTTCCTAGATGACAAGACTTTAGACTCCTCAATATTTAAAGTGTTTGGAGACAACACATCAAATGTGACTAGAATAATGGAATTTGTCTCTGATAGGGTAGAAAGCACTGTGGGAAAAGTAGAAAATGCTGGTTACCAGCATTTTCTCCTTCCCCAACAATGTTCTCAACAGCCGCCTATCTCAGGGTCGTTAAGGCAAGGAATTGTTAGGTACAGGGTTAAATCTTAAAGATAAATCCTTGCAGCTAGAGAGAAAAAAACCCTGTTAAAACTTGAAAATGTGTATAAAGGCTCACTGTGTTAACATACATAAATTACCAATGTATATAGTGTAAGGGATAAAAAAACACAAGGGATTTGTCCTCATCTAAAACCAGAAACGACAACAGCCATTGCTTTGAAGACTTCCAAAACATGAAATGGAATTTCTATCCCTCGTAATCTGTGCAATCTTGCAGCCATAAGGGGCAACATCTGGCATGCGATACAAGAGTGATTCTAGTTTCACAGAATAAGGATGAAATGGGTTAAAAACTTACTGAAGACTGCTTGAAAATGAGTATAGATATATCTTTAATTCATACTGATTATTGATATTTTGTGTCAATATTATCAAACTTGTCTGCTGCAAATTTATTTCAGGAGTTCATAATGGAATGAAATAAAATCAAAACTTGCTAACTATACCTTTTCTACATCTAATCTAGATTCCAGTGTTTTTAATTTAGATTCATAAATATTCTCCATACTGAGTAGCTGCTCCCTGTTTTTATCACAATCTCTCTGGTAACTTATTGCTAAGTCATCCAGCATAGTCTTTCTCTTCTCCGCTAACTGAAATAGATTATAAGATTATAAACATGAGTACAATGGTGGCTGTATATTGCTTTCCTTCTTAACTCTTTCCCAAATGACAAATTTTAGACTCTTCCAAAATCAAAACATCTGGAGACAACAAATTCAAAGTTAGTACAAATGAGCTTAGGGTAGAAAACAGATACCAACATTTTATCCTTTTCCCACAATGTTTTCAAAAGCCTTCTTTACCAGAGTTGTGAAACCATGTAATAATTAGTAAAGGGTTAACCCTTTACCAAACAATCCTAAGTTGTAATTACCCTGATGACAAAGGCTGTTGAAATCATAATGGGAAAAGGAGAAAATACTGTTAACCAACAATATTTTCTAACCTTTCAAAGATAATCCCCATCATTCTAACCACATTCTACTTGTGTTCTGCAAAGTCTATCTTTGATCTACACTGTCCAGTTAAATCAAACACTATTGACAACAGCAACATAGAAACTGGACATAATTATTCTGGTTTTCTAGACTGTCAATCAACACTTTAAGGGTTAAATGGATATTTTAAATTGCAGATAAGATCAAGCATTTCAAATCCGAGACTACACTTTCTCATGAAATGATCAACAACAAAATAGGCCTTAGAGCACAATGAACACTGTGCTGATAAAGCTTGATCTACATTGCTTAACATAAGCAATTTCTTCTTTTTCCACAAATATTTCAAACATAGTTTGCATGGAGACAAAACCAAAGCCATCTGGAGTAGGTAGTTTGTGAGAACTTAACTCTTGCAAGATCTGAGCAACAAATATGAAACAGAGCACAGCTTAGTTGCTTACCTTATTGGCCTCTTGTAAAGCCTGGATTTGCTCCTCCCTGTCTTTTTGTAATGAACTGAACTGTGCAGAAGTTTCTGACGAGGCCTTGTGACACTCCTAAAACAACAGAGTAGCATATGATCCATGCTCTGACAAAAAAGGGGTTTAATCTATCTCTGTGATACATTATATCACGAAAGTCATCATATAATTATGGATCCATAAAATCTATTTCGTATAACAACCGACTGAATTATGAGGTACACTGGTCTTTTGACACCCATAGCAAAAAGTACTGACCCAGGTCAGCCTGCACAAGCCAGCCTGAGTCAAAGTTTTTGAAGATGTACTAACTCTTTACCACATGGGAAAATTTTAGACTTGTCAAAATTGAAAGCATTTGCAGACGACGAATTAAATATAGCTGAGATGATGGTTATTATCCCTGAAAGTGTAGAAAATCTTCTGAAAAAAGGTTACCAGCATTTTCTCCTTTTCTCACAAGGTTTTCAAAAGGCTGTTTCCTGAGGGTCATTAAAACTTGGAATTGAGTGTTAAAGAGTTAAGGCCCCTTTTTCACGAAGCATGGTCCATGTTCTTTTTCTTTGTATGTCCATATGGTGTTTAACTCTTTAAAAATGACAAATTCTTAGACTTATCCAAATTGAAAGTATTTGAAGACCATAAACTAAGATAAAATGATTTGTCTTCAAAAAAGCAGAAAACATTGTAGGGAAAGGATAAAATGCCAATAACCATTATTTCCTCCATTTAAAGTCACCCACATTTTCTCCTTTTCAAACAATGTTTTTAAAAGCCTTATCCCTAAGGGTTGTTAAAAGTCAAGATTCTGTAGTAAACTGTTAACGCTGTTTTCAACATTATCTCACTTATATCATGGCAGCCACTGCTACTCTCCATCCTTTCTTTGAATATTTTTTACCAGTACTTAGCAAAATATTCTTGCCAAGCCACTGGCTGCCATACTACATAAAACTTGCCTATACAATGATCTGGGGTGAGAGAGGAACGAATCCTTAGCTTTTCTATTACTAATCAATGTCTTCATTCAGGAATGATAAAGTAATTTTCAAAATCATTCACTTGCAAATGCATGTGCAAATTGCAATGCCCTTACATAATACAGCTTTTGAAAACATTGTAAAAAGCCATTGCTCATGTTCCCACAATGCATTTTTTCCTAAACTACAATACAATGTTATAAAAAAGAATGCATATAATGTAGAAATGTAGAATAAAAGTACATTACCTAACTCTTTCCCAAGAATAAAATAATTTACTCTTTCAAATTGAAAGCATCAGCAGAAAAATTCAAAATTGATACAAGTGAACAAGAGGTTTCTGCTAGGAAAGAAAACATTGTGGGAAAAGGAGAAAATGCTGGTTACCAGCATTTTCTTCTTTTCCCATAATGTTTTCAAAATCCTTCTTCCTAAAGAACGTTAGAACTCAAGATTGTGGGGTAATGTGTAAACAGTCCACCACAAAGTTATTCAATCAACATACCTCTAACTGCGCAGTTAGGTCATCACTTTTCTGTGTCATAGTTAAAATCTGTGTCTTTAACTCTTTTATATGTGACTCATACTTCTGGCTCTTCTCCTGTACATGCTGGTTTTCAATGATGTCGGCTGCATTCAACTGTGAGATAAATTGTTATAGATCCAATAATAAATTTAATCAGGAGAAAAATAAAAGTAGTCATACTCAGTGAAAAGTGGGTTTAATGCATCTGTAAAAAGGATTGACCCAGGTCATCCTGCACAGGCAGACCTGCTTCAAAATTTCTGCTACATGTATTTGTAAATTTTATGCACATCCAAGGACATAATTATTTCCTCATGATTCACTCAGTTTTTTATGACAAATGAATTCTATGGATTCATTATTATTTATGACTTGTTTCAAGTTTTGAGTCACATTTACTTGAGGCATATGCTAACTCTTTCTCTTTTTAATTTGAGCAAGTCTAAAATTTGCATTTTGATATAGAGTTCAGGATACATTTGAAAGTTTGAAACATTTTTAACCTTCAGTACATGACATTAATAATTCACTGTTTACACTAGTCACTGAAATATCCAGGTAAAGTGGCGATAACCTACAAATGAAACACTTTTTCCTTCAATATAAGAAATCTTATTACTGAAATTTTGAGGAACATACGAGGGTTGTTCGATATGTAATGTGTATTGTACGATATCTCAAAAGCATTCGACTCAAATAGTGAAATGAACATTACATCCCTTCAAAGTATTCTCCGCGGTTTGAAATACATAATTTCAATTTCTGAATCCATTTCTGAAATGTGTCACGGTACGCTGATTTAGGTAGACCTCTGAGGCACAGACTGATGGCTGAGCCAAGGGCTTGTCGGGACTTGTAACGACGACCAGATAAGAACTTTTTAAGTTTTGGAAAAAGGAAAAAGTTGCATGGGGCTAGATCTGGAGAGTATGGTGGGTGTGGCAAGACGGTAACCT
This sequence comes from Hippopus hippopus, assembly GCA_946811185.2. Taxonomy (NCBI): domain Eukaryota; kingdom Metazoa; phylum Mollusca; class Bivalvia; order Cardiida; family Cardiidae; genus Hippopus; species Hippopus hippopus. The sequence continues at coordinate 5,863,940 of OX328102.1, read as the reverse complement.
TCTCCGACTTCAAAAATTGCTTCACAAGCTCAGATGTATGTGATGGAGCATTATCATGAAGTAGACGAACATGCCTAAATCCTGACACAGGGCATTGTTTAAGATAATATTTCTTGACCTTTTTTAGTATAACATCTCGGTAATACCGACCTGTAACACTTTTGCCCTTCGGCACCGGAATTTGTACGGCTATACCATCACATGAGAAGAATATGCAATAAAGAACCTTCTTTGTGCTTATGCTTCTTTTGGCAACTACAGGCCTTCTACCGTGTTTAGTTAGCCATATTTTGTTTCCAATTTTTCTTACTGGTTCGAAATAGTGAACCCATGTTTCGTCACCAGTAACAATGTTTGCAAATTGTCTTTGATTGAATTTGGGAAACATTTTGAGCAATTGCTTAGCGGTTTGTACTCGTACCCGTTTTTGGTCATCTGTCAATATATGCGGTATCCATCTGGCAGAAATCTTTCGTACTTTCAAAATACGCTTCAAAATGAAATGCACCCGCGATAGCGATATGCCAACAGCGTTGGCAATATCACGAATCGTGTATCTGCCATCACTTTCAATTATTTCCCTGACTTTTGAGACATTTGCCTTGCCTGTTACAGTCACAGGTCAGCCAGATTTTGCTGCATCTTTGACGGAGTCTGTGCCAGTCAGAAATTTCTTTCTCCACCTACGAACTGTCTCATAAGATACCTTATCAGACCCATAAACTTCCCCCAATTCAGTAAAAATCTGCATTACCGAATGACCGAGTTTTGTGCGAGCTTTTATATAAGCTCTAATTTCTTTAATATTCTTAATCCGTTTCCCAACCATTTTTACAACAGTGGTCAATGACTAGCTCTATTGAAATGACTATAAGTTTAAAACTATGTGGAGCTGAAGGCTCGTGTTTATACCGTTGGAAAGGTATTGAATAGAGCTATTCAAGTGTATCATCATCCACGAAATCGTGCAAAGTGTTATCGCGCTGTGGTACAATACACATTACATATCGAACAGCCCTCGTATTTGACAGCATATTAAAATGTCAAACATCAGTGATATCTAATCAGACCTAAAAGCTGCTCTTGGAAAGTGTATATCAAAAATAAGTCTGATATTGATCTATACTGTTCACAGTTGCATCTAAACAGTTCTCCTCTTGTTCTCTTTACCACATGACAAATGTTAGACTTGTCCATACTGAAGGACTTTATAGACAACAATTCAAATGTTTTTTTCAAATGATGGTATGTGTCTTTTTATATGTAGAAAGCATTGTGGTAAAAGGAGAAATTGCTGGTTACCAGCATTTTCTCCTTTTCCCACCATGTTTTCAAAAGCCCTCTTTCTCAGGGTGATTGAAACTCTGGATTGTGTGCTAAAGGGTTATGGTGTTACCTGTTGCTGCATTCCAGTCATTCTGGTTTGTAACTCTCTAATGGTGTGGTCAGCACTTAACTTGATATCTTCTTGTGACTGAAAAGAGGAAATGAGTGCAGGTATAATTTTTCCAGAGGTTATAAACTAGAAACCATGCTTTGTGAAGAGGGGGCTCTGTGCATCTGCAAAGAGTATCAAACAAAGTCAGCCTGCATAGTCTGACCTGAGTCAAAACCTGTTGCTTTTTGTAAATTTCTACACGTAAAAGGACCAGTGCACTTCATGATTAAGTTGGTTGCTACACAAAATGTATTTTATAGACCCATGATAACCTGATGACTTGCAAGGAAATGAGATGCATTAAATCCCCACCTCTTTTGCTACAGCATGGCTCTAATATAATTTCATCACAATTAAGAACCAAATACATACACAGGAAAGTACTTCTCTAAAAATGTGATATGAACCATGCTCTGGCAAAAGGGGGCTTAATGCATCTCCGTGATCCATGGTACCAAGCAAGCCATCACATGCTTATGGATCCATAATAGCCACTTCTTTTAAAAATCGACTTAATCATGAGGTAGGCTAGTCCTTGTACATACAGAAAATTGACTGATAGCAAAAAGTTTCGGCCGAGGTCAGCCTGCGCGGACTGCGCAGGCTGACCTGGGTCGATACTTTTCGCAGATGCATTAAGCCCCCTTTTCACAGAGCAAGGCTCATATTTATGTGATTTTTACAGGTGATCATGATGTTGAGCAGTCCAGTATGCATTTAAGTGGTTCTTAGTTTAAGTCTAATTACGGCTTTACCTTTTCCACACCAGGGAAGCAGTGGTCATAAAGACCAAGACAGATGGGTGGGACTAGCTCTTTTCCTGCCACACTTTTTCTCTACTTTCATGAAAGTTAATTCATTTCTAATTCTCTGAGTAAGAACCATTTTTTAGCTGTTGTTGTTGTTGTTATTTTCTTCACAAAATATTATTTTGTAAATTAAACCAGTATCCTCATGTAGCAGCTAGGCAGTGTGAAAGAAATAAACAAATGTTAAATTGGACAAAGATTAATTGAAAATGAATCACAACAGTGGTGTGTAGATTTTATCATCCATTTAATTCGGTAATGAAAGGAAACTCTTCATAGTTCATATCAAGTTTTTGTACCTACATTTGGCAAATTAAGTACTCGTATGTGGCAAAAAAAAAATTACATTTATTTCCCATTCAATTATTCACATGCCTGGCAAAAAGTTCACAAAATTAGGATATTTTGAGAATGAAACAGCTAAAATGTAAATACTCTCAGCAAAAAATAAACTCTTTGCCTCAAGACAAAATTTTTGACTTACCCAATTTGAAAGCATTTGCAGACAACAAAGTAAACTTTGCTCAAGTTATGGAACTTGTCTATGAAAGGGCAGAAAATATCGTGGGAAAACCAGAAAATGTTGGTAAACAACGTTTTCTCCTTCCATAATGACGTCAAACGCTTTCTTCCCTGGGGTTGTTAAGACTTAGAATTGTGTGGTAAAGAGTTAACAAAAATTAAAAAATCATAACTCCTACACATGACAATTTGATTATTAAACAACTAAATGGTAAACGCTATAAGCCAGTTTTAAAACCAACCTTTTGGTATTTGGCAATCTCCTGTTGATATTTTTCTATTTGGTCAGTGTAATACTTCTGATCTCTATTTCTAATGCCCTGCAACTCTTGGAGTTTTTCACTGAAAATATTGACATAACATGTCTAGTATGTTATACTTTAACCTTGTACCAAACAATAAAATTTTGGATTTGTCCGTATGAAAAACATTTGAAGATAACAAATTAAATGTGGTAAAAATTATTTCATTTGTCTTTCATAGTGTTGAAAAAATTGTGAGAAAAGGTGGAAATGCCTTTCTCCTTAGCATTGTTAACAACAAAGGATTGTTTGGTAAAGAGATAAATACAAAATAAATACATTCTAACTTAATACTGATCACCCACAAAAAGGTCATTAAAATTTCCTAAGTCTGAGTTTTTGCTTCATAGTTTATATACATACTTGTTTTCTTTAAAAAGAGTTTCTTTCTCTGTTTGCAACTGCAGATAACTGAAAGAAAAGAACCAAAAATAAAAGCCCATTTCTGAACAGGTAATTTTCTGACCCACCCAAAACTATTACATACTACACAAAGCATAGTTCAAAAGAGCCATGCTCTGGCAAAAGGGGGTTTAATGCATCTCTGTGCTGCCTAATACCAAGCAAGCCATCACATAATTACGGATCCATAAATTCCATTTTGTACAACAACTGACTGAATCATGACATACACTGGTCCTTTGACCTGCAAAAATTGCAAAGTGTGCAGGCTGACCGAGGTTGACACTTTATGCAGGTGCATTAAGCCCCCTTTTCACAGACCATGGCTCAAGTAACAAAAAATATTGAATATTGTTACAAGAAGTTGCTCTTTCTGATTATAATGTTTTTAAAAGCTATCAATAGCTGGAATTGCTGTAACAGGTTAAATCTTTACCACATAACAAAATTTAAGACTGATCCAAATTGAAAGCCTTTGCAGACTACAAATCAAATGTTACTCAAATGAATTTTGTTTTTAAAAGATTGGAAAACATTGTAGGAAAAGGAGAAAATGCTGGTTACCAGCAATCTCTCCATTTCTCAGACTGTTTTCAAATGTCTTCTAACTCATGTTCATTTAAAGTACAGATTGTGAGGTAAAGGGTTGAGACATCAAATGGTCAACCCTTTATCACACAATCCCGACTTTTAACGACCCTGAGAGAGAAAGCTTTTGAAAACATATGGGAAAAGAAGAAAATGCTGGTAACCAGCATTTCCTTCTTTTCCCATAAAGTTTTCTACCCTTCCCAAAACTAATTTCAATTTTTGATTCACATTTGATTTGTCGTCTGCAAATGCTTTCAAATTGGACCAGTCTGGTAAAGAGTTAAAATATGACAAAAACCTGAAAAACTGAATGAAGATGAGATGCCTATAAAGGAAAAAACTGTGGACACTATACAGGTCACTGACCATAGCAATATCAATATTTTTCACAAAATATGTTTCAACTGTCAACAGTAAAATGAAGAGACATTGCAGAGACAGATCGAAAGAAAATACTCACCTTTCTTGTTTCTTCTTCAATTTATCATTTAGCTGAAAAGATACACCACTTATATATGAGCCATGCTGTGTGAAAAGGGGACTTAATGCATTTGCAAAAAGCATCAACCCATGTCAGCCTGGGCAGTTCGAGCAGGCTGACATGGGCTGAAACTTTTCGCTATCTTCAAATTTTCTGCATGTCAAAGGGTCATGCTATCTCATGATTTAGTCAGTTTTTTGAAAAAATGGATTTTATGGATCCATAATTATGTGATGACTTGCTTGGAATCATGCATCGCTGAGATGCATTAAGCTCCCTTTTGTCAAAGCATGGCTAAATTGTATTGAATTTATTGCTATCTCAAAATACTACAAATTTGACATGACATAATTTTGATGACATGTCATATAACAAATGTATTACATGTATTATCAAAATAAAGAGTAGTTTCTAAGTTCATCAAAATGTTTTAATGATTTAAAGCAAACAACATGACTCACTAACAATTGTTCATCCTTTTCCTCCAATGTATTCAATTTTGTATTGCTTACATTCTCTGTCTGACTTAAACTCTTTACCAGACCCTAGAATATGAGATTTTTTTCAATTGACAGCGTTATCATACAACAAATGTAGCCAAACTCATGGAAATTGAGTCTGAAAGATTACAAAACATTGCGTGAAAAGGAGAAAAGCTGGTTACCAGCATTTTCTCCTGTTTTCACAACGTTTTCAAAAGCCCTCTTACTCTGGGACATTAAAATACTTGATTGTTGATAAAAGGTCAAGGGTTGAATTGCAATTTCCATTACACCATAAACATTCTGCCCCTACCAGGTGACCAAGTATAACAAAGGTGATACTTTAGTCTCTAATATTTTCAACAATGTATTTTTGCTTTGGTCTAAATGTACATAATCATAAAAATGGCACAATAACCACAACAGAAAAATCTGATACAAAATTTGATTTGTGAATCAAGCCATGAGATCTTAATATCTAAATATAGACAAGAAAGTGGAGTCTACTATCACAGGATACCTACATAAGGTATCACAGATCAATATGAACAAGAGCCATTTCTTTCCAAATATCCATTAGTAAAACATTCATGGCAGCTGACATGGACTCCACAGGCTGACCTGGCATGATACTTTTTGCAGAGGCATTAAACCCCCTTTTAACAGAGCATGGATCATATTTACACACACAAAAAGGGTAACTTTTACCAAACAAGACCATGTTTTAAGGTATTTTAATACACTGTGGGAAATGGACAGAATGTTAGAAATCAGCATTTTCTCCTTTTCCCACAATGTTTTCTGCTACTTCAAAGCCAATTCTAATCATTTGAGCCACATGAAATTTGTTGTTGGCAAAGGATGTCAGTTTGGATCTATGTTAGATTTCATTGTCTGGTGGAGTGTTAAGAGTATACTACCTTTTCTACTTCATCTCTAAGCATTTTTATTTCCTTGGTATATCTATCCTGAAATTAAAATAGAACTGAACTTTACAAAATAATTCTCACAAAACTTTCCTGAAAACATATTTGTAGAAAACTTTGTACTTTACACAATTTAATTCTCTTCAGTCTTCACAAAAAAATGCTAACCTTAGGTTATGAGATTTTTGGAGAAAGGAAGGAATCCTGTAGCAATGACTTTCATCAACCCTTCAAAAAAGATTTAAACAGGGAAAGATTTACCACCCCACCCCATCCCAAATACCCATACATCATCAGCAATAGAAATTCAACTATTTTGAGGAAAGAAAAATAAGAAATACCTCCTTTTCAGAGAGTTCCAACTTCAGCATTCTTTTTTCTTCCAGTTCTGTATCCAAATTCAATTTCATCTCTGACATGAAAATAAATATCACGATGAAAACTTTTATCACTACAAATTTAACTGTAAATTTTACAGTGATAAATTCTCCTAGGAAATTCTTACCTGTTCCACTCTTAACTTCATAAACAACTTCACAATTATTTGCAATTCTCCAAAAAAATGAACCCCTATGTAACTGACAGTGCTGTAACTTCCAAATATGCAAAAGGCTTATATAATGCAAATAAATTCAAGTCCATGATAGAGTTGGGTAAACCTTTGGAACCACCCTCATCACTAAACAAACACTAGTTGAATTCTCTGGAAGCAATTACTGAGAGAAATTGACCTAAGTTGCATGAACTTTTTTACAGTTTATGTTAAATAATTGCATTAAAACTATATTCAGACAGTATATAGAGTTTCTGTATTTGGATATGGCTAAAGGCTTAGGCTGAAGCATTTCTCTGCAATCCATAGAGCAATAAAATAACTCAGCTGACATTTTCAATCTAGAAATAAGACTCAAATAAGAGGATTGTCAATGTCGCTTTTGTACATAATGTCTAAGAAAAGCGGATAGTGTAGATCTATAATCAGACTGTGACTCTGTGCAGTCTGATCTTAATCTATATAACAGCAATGGCAACTAAAGTTGTGAAAAAACACTGTAAGGGCTAAAAAAAATGTTGCTTCAATCTATTGACTACTGAATGCAATTAGCTCTTTACCACACAATCCAAATTTTAACAATTTGGGGTAAAGACTTTTAAAAACATTGTGGGAAAAGGAAAAAATGTGGTAACTAGCTAAAGCATACTAAAACATGTCCCACAACTTAAGCCACATTTAATTTGTTGGTATGGTTACAGGGACCATTGGTTGCCTAACAAAGAAAAAGGAAAGAGGTTGTGTGTAAATGGACTATGATAAAAAGATCACAAAATAAGAAATACATGTATAAAAACTTCACCCACCATTAATAGTTTTTGAGAGATTTTCTTTGTTCAACTCTTGTTCTGAAGTGTAAAAGAGATACATTTGACAAACATAGTGTAACCAATTTCATGCATCAGTAAGAACAAGCAGCGAATAAAACATCAAGCTAAAAATTATCTAGTTTTTTGCAACACAAGAGGCTGACTTTTGCACAACAGTTAAAAAATGTTACACTTATTTATCCTAAAGCATGCAAATCATTTTCTTAAATTACACGCTATTCTTAGACCTATCAAAAACAAAAGAAAGGCACACAAACTTAACGGACAGAAAATAACATTGTGGTAAAACAGGCAACTGCTTGTAAAAAGCAAACAGATCCTTTCTCACAATGCTTTCAAAGGCTGTCCACTGCAGGGAAGAAAAAAAGCTGTTTTTTATGTGAATAGTAAAATACCTGTATTGTTAGAAATATTGTGTTCTTTTTCCTCACTGTTTTTGTTATCTGTGTCTTCATTCTCCAGATCTGTGGTATTCTCACCACTAAATTTAGCTTGAAGAGCTGGAAAATTTTTCAGTTATAATTATCTTGTTACTGCTGAAACAAATGTGCAGTTGATGACTAAGTAAAATATAATGTATTATTGTACAATATGAATAATCAAAGCAGCTTAACCCTTAGTTTAGTTTAAACATATTTATTTTACATCGATTGAGAAACAAGTTCTTACAACTTATACTAATCTCTCTCAATTCTGCTTCCTGGGAACTGCACCAGTACTCGCGCCGAATGTGTGGGCCAATGAATAATCCCAAAGTTGACACCCGCTCCCGGGTATCGAACTCAGGACCTTATGGTTATGAGGCCGACGCTCTACCTCACAGCCACGGACACCAGATTAACCCTTTACCACACAACAAAATTTTAGGCTTGTCCAAATTGAAAGCATTTGCAGACGACAAAATAAACCTGACTCAAAAATTGAAACTTTACTTTAGAAGAGTAGAAAACATTGCGGGAAAAGGAGAAAATGCTAGTTACCAGCATTTTCTCCTTTTCCCACAATGTTTTCAGAAAGCTTCTTCCTCTGGGGTCGTTAAAACCAGGGATTGTTTGGTAAAGGGTTAACTCAACACTTTCTCCTCTCCTAACAATACTTTCAAAAGCTTTCTTTCTCAAAGTTGTTAAAAGTCGGGATAAGTGGTAAAGGGTTAAGGTTTTAAAACGGGAGTATAAAGGTTATATGCAAAACTTGAAATTGCTATATTCCAATTTTTCCTATTTGTTTTCATGTATTAACTCTTTATCAAAGGACAAATTCCAGACTCTTCCACATTGAAAGCCTCTGCTGAAGATAATTTCAAAAGTAATACAAATGACCTGAAGTTCTTTGACATGGTAGAAAAAATTGTGGGAAAAGGAGAAAATGCTGGTTACCAGCATTTTCTCCTTTTCCCATAATATTTTCAAAAGTCTTTTCCAACAGGGTAGTTAAAGGTCCGGATTATGTGGTAATCGGTTAAGTCCACATGAGAAAGTCGTGTCCACTTAAATCTCTAGATATAAGTATAATGTTGTCACAGTTCTACCAAAAGTATAAGCAATCTTAAAAAATATGTATCCATATAATGATTTCAAATAAAATAAAAACTTAAAACAAGAGGGCTATGATGGCCCCAAAGTCACTCACCTGAGTCTTTTGACCAAACATGACCCATTTTCAATCTCTTTTGAGATATCATGACAAACAATCTACTATGCTTTCATAATTACTGGACTGAAAATTTGGCCTCTAGCATGTGCACAAGCTTTTTCTAGAATTTCTCTCAGTGACCTACTTTTTAGCCAACCATAGCCAATTTTTCCATTCTAGATATTATCAAAACAAAGATCCTGACCACCTTTCATAAGTTTTGGACAGAAAATGTGGCCTATAGAGCATAGAAAGGGTTTTTCTAAGATTTGAACTACTGACCTAGTTTTTGACCCAACATGACCGATTTTCAAAGTCGTCTGAGATGTCATCAAGACAAACATTCTGAAGAAGTTTCATGAGTTTTGGACTGAAAATGTGGCCTCTAGAGCATACACAAGGTTTTTCTAAGATTTGACCTACTGACCTAGTTTTTGACCCAACATGAACCATTTTTGAACTAGTCCAAGATATCATCAAGAAAAACATTCTGACCAACTTTCAGGAGTTTTGGACTGAAAATGTGGCCTCTAGAGCGTACACAAGGTTTTTCTAAGATTTGGCCTAGTGACCTAGTTTTTGACCCGACATGACCCATTTTCAAACTTGTCCGAGATATCATCAAGACAAACATTTTGACCAAGTTTCATAAGTTTTGGACCAAAAATGTGGCCTCTAGAGCATACACAAGGTTTTTTCTAAGATATGACCTGCTGACCTGTTTTTTTGACCCGACATGATCAATTTTCGAACTCGTCCGAGATATCATAAAGACAAACATTCTGACCAACTTTCAAGCGTATTGGACTGAAAATGTGGCCTCTAGAGTGTGCACAAGGTTTTTCTAAGATTTGACCAAGTGACCTAGTTTTTGACCCGACATGACCCATTTTCGAACTTGTCTGAGATATTATCAAGACAAACATTCTGACCAACTTTCAAGAGTTTTGGACTGAAAATGTGGCCTCTAGAGCATACACAAGGTTTTTCTAAGATTTGGCCTAGTGACCTAGTTTTTGACCCGACATGACCCATTTTCGAACTCGTCCGAGATATCAAGACAAACATTTTGACCAAGTTTCATGAGTATCTGACTGAAAATGTGGCCTCTAGAGCGTACACAAGGTTTTTCTAAGATTTGACCTAGTGACCTAGTTTTTGAACAGACATGACCCATTTTTGAACTCGTCCGAGATATTATCATGACAAACATTCACACTAACTTTCAAGAGTTTTGGACTGAAAATGTGGCTTCTAGAGTGTACACAAGGTTTTTCTAAGATTTAGCCTAGTGACCTAGTTTTTGACCCGACATGACCCATTTTCGAACTCGTCCGAGATATTATCAAGACAAACATTCTGACCAATTTTCTTGAGTATCTGACTGAGAATGTGGCCTCTAGAGCATACACAAGTTTTTTCTAAGATTTGGCCTAGTGACCTAGTTTTTGACCTGACATGACCCATTTTCGAACTCGTCCGAGATATTATCAAGACAAACAATCTGACAAACTTTCAAGTGTTTTGGGCTGAAAATGTGGCCTCTAGAGCGTACACAAGGTTTTTCTAAGATTTGACCAAGTGACCTAGTTTTTGACCCGACATGACCCATTTTCGAACTTGTCTGAGATATTATCAAGACAAACATTCTGACCAACTTTCAGGAGTTTTGGACTGAAAATGTGGCCTCTAGAGCGTACACAAGGTTTTTCTAAGATTTGACCTAGTGACCTAGTTTTTGACCCGACATGACCCATTTTCGAACTCGTCCGAGATATTATCAAGACAAACATTCTCACTAACTTTCAAGAGTTTTGGACTGAAAATGTGGCTTCTAGAGTGTACACAAGGTTTTTCTAAGATTTAGTCTAGTGACCTAGTTTTTGACCCGACATGACCCATTTTCGAACTCGTCCGAGATATTATCAAGACAAACAATCTGACAAACTTTCAAGTGTTTTGGGCTGAAAATGTGGCCTCTAGAGCGTACACAAGGTTTTTCTAAGATTTAACCTAGCGAACTAGTTTTTGACCCGGCCTGACCCATTTTGGAACTCGTCCGAGATATCATAAAGACAAACATTCTGACCAAGTTTCAAGAGTATCTGACTGAAAATGTGGCCTCTAGAGCGTACACAAGGTAAAAGCTGACGACGGACGACGCACGACGGACGCCTGACACAGCACGATCACAAAAGCTCACCTTGAGCACTTTGTGCTCAGGTGAGCTAAAAAGCCTGTTACTAAATAACTGGCTTCATCACTTTACCAAACAACTAAGTTTTAGACGTGTCCATGTCAAAAGAGATCTGCAGATGAAAAATCAAATGTGGCTTAACTGATGGAACTCTGACGTAAATGAAAAACACTTGGGGTATCGCAATTACTCCTCCTGGACTCCATCTAGGTGAGCTAGCAAGAAATTCATATTTGACAAAAGTATCTAAAACCCCTCTTTACTACATGAAAATAAGCGAAAACATTGTAGGAAAAGGAAAAATAGAGTGGAGAACACACACACACAAATTATTTCTGTTACCTGCAATTGTTTTCTGTAGAGCAGAGTTCTGTGCTTGCAACCTTCGAATTTCATCCTCCAGCTGTGTGACATTGTTGTCTGTGTTATGTTCTGTACCTTCAGTAGATTTGCTATTGGCTAACTGTTTCTCCAACTCTTCATTTTGTGATACAAGCTACAATCAAATTCAACAGTTTGGAGTTTAACTCTTATCCTGCTAATAAATTAAATAAAACTTTCAAGCCAATAGTAAAAACCCAAATAATGTCATTTCGAACTTTTTTTTAAAAGAAAATATCTCCTTATCGGACAGTGTAGATCCAAGATCAGACTGCACGTTCTGTGCAGTCTCATCTTAATCTAAACTGTCTGCAAAAGGTCTGTCAGTCGCGCTTAGCAGCCTAAGGGCTAAATTTCAGTCAAACTGGAGCAGCCTGTTCCTGCAATTTCTTTTTAAAAGTAAATTACAGAACATTTTTTCAAAACAAATTGTGTTCCCGCATAAAACATCATAAAAAAAAAAACAAAGTTCAGTGGTCAGAGAGCCATGAGCCCTGTCAGAATGAAAATCATCAAGTCTTGGGGAGAATTCGGTCAAGCTAGAAATTCAAACTACTACCCCTGGATTTAACTCTTTACCATACTACAAAACTTTTAGCTTGTCTGTATTTGCAGACCACAAATCAATCTACTGGTAGCCACAACGATGGTAATTGTCTGTGAAAGTGTAATGGCCCTGTATTGCTCCACTGGCTAATAAGTAAAAGACCTACATGCCAAACATCACAAGTCTTGGCACAATTGCTTTCGAACTAGAAGACATATAAAAATTTTCTCTATAAAAGCCCACAAGAAAGATATGACCCCAGGGCAAAGCCATTTTTGACCACAGAGCTATAATTACTTGAATCCTGGTAGAGGTCCACACAATAAAACCTCATACCAAATGATACAGGTCTAGAATGTATGGTTATAAACAAGAGGATTTTCAAAGTTTCCTCAATAAAAGGCCCTTTAAAGCATGAGACCCCTGAGACAGGGCTAACTTTGATCACAGGGTTAAATTTTGAACAAATTCAGAGGTGAACCATAACATGAAGCTTTGTGCCAAATTTGGCAGCCCTAGGATGTATGGTTCAGAGCAAGAAAATTTTTAGAATTTTCCTTCTATAAGCACCGACCCATGGGGTGGGGCCAGTTTTGGAAGAGGCGAACCAGATGATAAAAGTCATAAAACATTACATCTATAACTCGTGATCAGAAACAAGAAAATTTTTAAGTTTTCACTCTATAAGCTAATGTAAAACTTGTCACTTGTGGGGTGAGGTCAATTATGACCCTAGGACTATAATTTGAACAATCTAGATGGAGGTCGATCAACTAACTACACATGCAAAATTTGGTAGCCCTAGGTCTTATGGTTAGGAACAAGAAGATTTCTAAAGTTTTCACTAAATAAGCCCATGTAAAACTTGTGACCCCCAAGGTGGGGCCAAATTTAACCCAAGGGCTATAATTTGGGCAATCTTGGTAGAGGCCAACTAGATAAAGCTACATGCAAAATTTGGTAGTCCTAGGCCTTATGGCTAGGTACGAGAAGTTTTTACATTAAAAGCCTATGTAAAACTTGTGACGAAACTTGGTAGAGGTCTATTAGATAAAGCTACATGCCAAATATGGTAGCTCTGGACCTTTTGGTTTCTGGCAAGATGATTTTCAAAGCTTTTCAATATCTTTCAGTTTTGTTGCCATGGCAACCAGACTTTTTAAAGGAATCCAATTCCTTCAATGCAGGATCATTTCTGTAAAGTTTCATCAAAACTGAATGGGTAGTTTCAGGGAAGATGTTTGAAATAAAAGTTAACACACACCCATGGACGGACCCACGACAGACACCAGGCTATGACATAAGCCCACTGGCCTTCAGCCAGTAGAGAAATAATAGCCTTTTAAAAACCTTGAAGAAGAAATAATAGCCTTTTAGCTAGAAATAGGTGTGTCAGAGACACGGATGCCCCGTCTAAATGGTATTGGTCACAGATATGTCATATGAGAGAATCAGTAGCTATTACAGAAAATTGTTGTTTTGGATAACAGCTTAGACAGGGTTAAGAAGGTTTGTTATATATATATCCAAGCAGATAAAAGATTATTTATAACTGATAACAAAATTGAGGACTGGTCCAAGTTGAAAGCAATATTGAGACAATAAATTATATGGTTTGTATTGCATATGGTAGAAAACTTTGTGAGAAAAAGAAGAAAATGCTGGTTTTGAGCATTAACTTCTTTTTATTCAGCGTTTTCCTTAATCTTTCAACTGAGGGTTACTTATACTCAGGATTATGAAGATCTTAACTTGAGGAATGAGAGTGAGAAATATAGCAATAATAATTACTTTGTTGGACTTCCTCTATGAGACAGGAACAAATTGGATCGAATATTATCACACTGAACTATAGTTGAAGGGTAAGTTGCAGCCTCAATATTCTCTGGCATAGTTCTTTGGATGAGTCTTTTTAAAAACCAAAACTGTATCTTCATATCACAATTCTGCTGAGCAGGATGTAAAACTGGGTTGAACAGTCAGTTTAAACATTTGACCTTCAACTGTGACCTTGACCTTGGGCGTATCGAAACAAACTTTTCGTATGACACTAGTACTTGTTAAGGAGAACAAGTGTGCGAAGTTTTTTTGAAATCCATTGATAAATGTAGAAGTTATGCTCCCGACAAGGTCAATTTAAACATTTGACCTTCAACTGTGACCTTGACCTTGGGCGTATCGAAACAAACTTTTCGCATCACACTAGTACTTGTTAAGGAAAACAAGTGTGCGAAGTTTTTTTGAAATCCATTGATAAATGTAGAAGTTATGCTCCGGACAAGGTCAATTTAAACATTTGACCTTCAACTGTGACCTTGACCTTGGGCGTATCAAAACAAACTTTTCGCATGACACTAGTACTTGTTAAGGAGAACAAGTGTGCAAAATTGTTTTGAAATTCATTGATAAATGTAGAAGTTATCCTCCGGACAAGAATGGGGCACACACACTAACGCACACACGCACTACCACACTAACACACAGACGGACACAGGTAAATCTATATGCCCTTCCGCCATTTCATGGCGGGGGCATAAAAACCTTGTGGGAAAAGGAGAAAATGCTGGTTACCCGCATTTTCTCTTTTTCCCACAAGGTTTTTAAAAGGCTATTATTTCCTCTTCAAGGTTTTTAAAAGGCTATTATTTCCCTTAAAACTTGGGAATGTGTGGTAAAGAGTTAAAGAGTAAATGGTCAATAATGCAGTATTTCATGCCTTCCATCAATACAGTATTACATGCCTTCCACCAATTCAGTATTATATACCTTACAGCCTTTTTATATTTTATGCCTTCCAAGTTAGAACTTTATCCTTTCAAGATCTATTGTACATTTAATTACATCACATTTTAAAATGGCCAAAATTCAAACCTTATCCATCCGTTTTCTATTAACTCTTTACCAAATGACAAAACTTTGCACTGGACCAAATTCAAAGCATTTGCAGATGACAAATCAAATGTAGCTTAAAGCATGATTTCTATCTGTGATAGGGTAGAAAACAATGTGGGAAAAGGAGAAAATGCTGGTTACCAGCAATTTCTCCTTTTCCCACCATGTTTTCAATAGCCTTCTTTTCCTGGGTCGTTAAAACTCAGGACTGTGTGGTACAGGCTTACAGAAAATTAAATTGTACACTCACTGTTGACAACTCCTGCATCAAGGTTTGGTTCTGAAGTCGGAAATCCTCCTCTTGGCTCTGAAGCTTACGTTGGAGTGTGTCAGCTTCTTGTATAAGAATCTCTACTTCCTGAAAGTTAAATATTTTTACTTGCTTGGCATTTTGACAGCGTTTTCAAAAGTATTTCAATTATATCATGGCAGTCAGTGAATCTACCCTTGTGTTCTAAAAGGTTTTTTCAACCTATACTACACAAAAGGATTTTTCCAAGCCTTTAGCGGTTTTCTGACATAAAGTGGAATCTATGTTTAGCAGTGAATCCTGTTTTAATGACTTTCATCAAACCAGTGTTCAAACTAACAAACTAAAGCACCATGACTGGGCTGAACAATTTTCAACAACAACACCTGGGCTATAACACTATCTTGTTGCTTTCCTTGAAAACAGCTGAGCTAAAAATGCTTATAATAGATTACTGCTACTTCCTTTTCGACCTTTTTTTACTTACTTTTAAAAACAATTTTTTTTTCAATTTTCTTCAGTGTTTGTCCAGAGTAAGATTTAAAACACTTTTTAGCTTGTCTATAAGTAACCTATAAAAACTATAGTATTGTGGAAACATTTATTTCTCTTTTCAATAAGCTCATGAGTCTTTTTGCTAGAATACTTTACTAAGTATTAGACACTGCCGTCTGATCTAGATGCTTACTGTCTGCAAAAGGCAGTCTGATTTAGATGTACAATGTCTACAACAATATCTACAGTCATGCTTAGCACTATAGAAGTTAAGAACTTGACTCAAAATTCATCCAAAAAGTACTATGGAAAGAGAACAAGGACAAAGAAAATGAGAAGAAGAATCTGACCATTAGATCTCAGGAAGAATAATCAATGATGGGGGAATTTTGCAATAAATATTCCCACATAATTTAATACATATATTTGAGCAGTGCTCTGGCAAAAGGAGGTTTAGTGCATCTCCACGATGCATTATACCAAGCAGGTCATCACATAATTGTGGATCCATTAAATCCATTTTGTCTTAGAATCAACTAGATCTGGAGGTAGCGTGGTTCTTTAACATGCAGGAAATTTGCACGCACTGTGAAGGCTGACATGGGTCGATACTTTTTGATAATGCAATAAGCCCCCTTTTCACAGGGCAAGACTCATATTTTTTCTTGATAATGGCTGTTGGCTGCAGTATTGAAATAGAGTGCTTTCACTAATGTGTAATTTTAAAATGATAGTCAATTTTCTGTCCAGTTTCTCTTATCTATTTACCATCTATCTATAATTCAGAGCTCAAGATAAGGGGGAGTGATGATTTTCTAAATCCATTATTTCTCTTTCAAACCTTATGTTGTGGGTACTCATTAGAATCGTCTCAACAAGACGATTCTAATGAGTACCCATAACATAGGGTTTGGTTAAGAATAATTAATCTTTTTAATTTTAAAATCAAAATCACTCCCTCTATCTGGAGCTCTGTATAATGAATACAAAATGACATCCTCACCTTTGCTTTCTTGCTTTTATTAATAGCCTGAAAATTGAAGAGAAAAAAAAGTTAAGTAATTTTCATGCATAATCATCACCAAGTTTAAAAGGTTGTCCTTTTTAAATACAGCTCAGGAAAATTTGATTGTGCAATACCTTGTCAAAAGGTTTTGCTTTCACAGCTACTATGCTTTGCATTTATGTCTTGGGCTTGAGTTTACTATGTAAGTCCTGAACAAAAATATGTAGTTTCACTAAAAGTTGGGATATTTTATGAAAGAATGAGTGCCTGTCTACTGTTCATATTAGTAATTTACATTATCATTAATTTCTATAAAGTTATTTTGTATTATTTTGTTACATACAATAGGGGTAAAAACACAATAAAAAGTTTACTTGTACCAGTACATGTATTTGATAAGCCAAGATTGCTGATACAAGATAAATATCCATTTCTATTCTTCAGTCCATGAATAATATAAATTATGGGTATGATATAAAATGAACAATTGACACAATCAGTTACATTCTTACCACACAATTCCGAGTTTAATGACCCAGAGGATGAAGCCCTTTGAAAACACTGTGGGCATTTTCTCCTTTTCCCAGTATGTTTTCGACCCTATCAAAAGCAAGTTTCATCATTTGAGTCACATTTTAATTGTTGTCTGCAAACTCTTTGAATATTGGCAAGTCTACATATTTGTTAAATAATGAACTAGCCAACCTATCAGCTTGCCAGACATGATAATGAAAAAAATGCCTACCTTTTGAGCCTTCTCAAGTTCCTTTTCAGTACCATCATGCACATCTTTTAGGCTTTGTAATTCTGAAAGCAACAATGATATATATAATCAGACTTGTGTAAGTAAACAGTAACCAGCATTTTCTCCTTTTCCCACAATGTTTTCTTCTCCTACAAACAAAAATTCAATCATATAAGCCTGTATTATTTACCCTCTGCAAAACCTTTCAATTTGGACCAAAATTTTCTTTTTTATTAGAGTTCAACATTGCAAAAATAATTGTACCTGTTAGAAATCTTAAAAGAACAAAACATTCCCTTTTCTTGTCTGTTAGCTTAACCTTCACAAAGAAGTTATATAGGATTGATATTGTTGAAGAGCTCCTGGTTATGATAATGTAAAACATGAGTGTTTTGACAAATTTTCAAGGGTATCATAAACTGTGGTCTATAGAATACACAATATTTTTCTATGATTTGTTGCAGTGACCTACTTTAAGACCCTACTTTTGCCATAATGTTATCTTGCAAGGTCTGCTACTACACAAAAAGTTATCTGCAGGTAGTAATATGAATTTTGTGATGCTAATTCAAAGTTACAACAAAGTCTGATCCCTCTGTAAAACAGACAGAGCTATTAGAATTGGGTAAAATTCTAATAGCTCTGACAAATAAGGACAAAATCTTTTGGCCAAAGCTTTCAAAAAAAGAAAATATAACAAGAAAATGAACCAACCTCTTTCTTGCTTTTTATTGACTGACTCAAGTTCATATTTGGCTGTTCTTAACTCTATTAACTGCAACTACAAAATGTAAATAAATAAAATACCTATATTATAATCAGAAGTTGCTTATAATCAGCATTTCCTACTTTTCACGATATTCTCCACCATTACAAAGACTTATGTTTATTAAGCCCATATCTGTTGTTTACAAATGCTTAGAATTTGGAGCTGTCTAAAATTTGTGTCATCTGCTAAAGCGTTAAAGCACTGTGACAACTATAGTTGCCTCTGTGGCCACTGTAGAATTGAATCAGACTGCACAAACTTTGAATTTGAGCTTCACTGTCTGCTTTACCAAGACATTCTGGAAAAAGGCAACCTTGAATTAGAATACCTAGACAAAAAATTACTGTTAGGTTTATTGGGCAGTCTAAGGGTTCAAACCATGATCACTCTTGATTCCCAGTCCTGTAGCTCGGAGTGCAAAGCTAGCAGCCATAGATGCAAGCTAATTTCACACTTGGCCACAATTCCTTTCATGCAGTGTTAAAGTCATAGCAATGAGATACATTTCTATCACACATTTGAATATTGCTTTGGCTTTGTGTCTTTGATAAAGCTACAAATGACTTCGAAAAAGTATAGTGCATACCACGAAGAAGCTTTATGAATGCTAGTAACCAGCTGTATCCCCTTTTCACAATGACTTATACCCTTTTGAAGACAAATCTTTTCCATTTCAGGCATATGTAAAAATTGTTCTTTGCAAATATTTACAACAGGACAAGTCCACAATCTTATTGTCTGGCAATGAGTTCTTCAAAAAACTCACCACCATACTATGTGTTTTTGGATAAATTAACAATCCAAGCCAGACTTTGGAGAAACATTTGGAGGAAAGCATCTCTAGGAACAAAAACACTTCAAATCTGGAAAACAGTCCAAATCAGTTCAATTTCAGTACAAGTTCTGCACCTTCTAATTTAGATCTTCCTTGTCTATATATCATTAACTCTTTACCAAGCAACACAATTTTAGGCTTGTCAAAACTGATATCATTTTCAGATGACAAATTATAACTGCAATTCAAAAATTGAAATCTGTTTCTGGTAACCAGAGTTTCTCCGTTTTCCACAATGTTTTCTAAAGCTTTCTTTCCCCAGGTTGTTCAAACTCAGAATTTTGTAATAAAGGGTTAAAAAGTTGTGTTGGCCATTTAACCCTTCCCCAAAAATCCCAAATTTTAAGTTTTCTGAAGATGAAGGGGTGACAGTGGTGTAGGGGAAGAGAATCGGCCCCTCATATCAATACAAAAGGGGTTAATTTCTTTTAATGCCCACATTGTGGTTGAAGTCCTGGGTAACCCTTGACCAAACATTCCCATAATTACATAACACTGTGGAAGAGGCCTTCTGAAAACATTGTGGGAAAAGGAGAAAATGACCATCACCAGAATTTTCTCCTTTTTCCCAACTATGTTTCCTATTCTGTTTAGCTTTCAGATTTGTTGCCTGAAAGATGCTCTTAACCCTTTACCAAACGATGAAATTTTAGACATGCCCCAATTGAAAGCTTTTTTCGAATAAAACAAATGTTACTCAACAGTAGAAATTTGCCTTTGGAAGTGTTGAAAACATTGTTGGAAAAGGAGATGCTGACCAGCATTTTCTCCTTTTCCTACAATGTTCATGGTTGCATCTAGAAATTTTAAAATAGGGGGGCTGGCCCCCCCCATCTTCAGAAAAAGGGGGGGGCACGTCCCCCCCCCTTTCAAGTGTAAAGAGGGGGGACAAATTTCATGGCAGTTCCCATAATGTGGTAAAGGGTTAATGTACTATTTGTTTTTGTCTTTGGAAAAAATAATAATGATTATATCCATTAAAGGGTTATTATATTCTAGTCTTCTTTGTTAAGATGAATGTCTTGTAACTTCTTTAACACTTGTTACAGTATGTTCACTGTAAGACAAGTAGACTAACCCCCATCCTACCCTATCTATCCTACGTTGTTCAACATTTTCATTTCATAAATTTAAGGAAAATTTTACCTCAGTGTTAGACAGAGCTTTTAGCTTCCATCTATTGCATAATACAGATATTTATGCAAATTTACTGCTTAAATTCACTAGCAAAGCTGAAAAGACAGTCTGAAGTGCCTCTGATCAGACGATGTCAAATAGAACTTTTTTGTCATGGGTTTTTGCGGTTTTTTGCATCGATCTTTTTTCATGTCAATTAATTTTTTTTAAAGTATTTTCACATGATATTGCAGAATTTGTCAATAAGGATTGCAGGTCACTTCAAAACATGTCATTTTACCCTAGTTCAGTGGATTGACATCATCTTGCTTTTCCTTACACGCCAGCTTGTTAAGTTGTGATAAATAGTGATGTGTGGTCCGTCATACTTAATACTCACTGTTTATGATGGAGTTATTTTCTTTCAAGAATTTTGTAGCCTTAAGACATCACTTGTTGCCAGAATTTTGTAGCCTTAAGAGATCACTTGTTGCCAGCAGATTTGCCAGAGCGTCATTTTTGGACACATTTTTCCTAAATTGTCGCATTCTGTGATCGACAGCACGGGCCCTGCAGTTAGGCTTTTCGTCTGCATAACACAGACGACACGCGTCTCTTGATATGATCAAAATAACCCGACAGTCTATGATTTAAGTTTAAAGTTTTAAGTTTTGAATGATTATTTGGGTGACCATGCAACTTTTGTTACATTTTATTCCCCCAATGTCGTTTTTTCTCTCTTTTTTCCCGATTATGGTGCGCACAATCATGCAATTTTTGCGGGCTAGTTCGTTTTAGTGCGGGATTAGGTGCGCAAACAAATTCCGTTTTTGCGAGATTTTTTATTTTGATGCGGGATTTTGGCAATCCCGCACTCTAGATGCAACCCTAAATGTTTTCAAATGGCCCCTTCTTCAGGGTAGTGAGAACTCAGGATTGTGTAATAAAGGGTTAATTTGGAATGGTCTGAAATTTGTTGTTTGGGAAAGGGTTTATGTTTCCAGGAAGCAAATCAGGAATGAAATATAAATTAAGAGATATTCTTTCACAATCAATGTAAAATGAATAGGTTTAAACTAAACTGAAAATGAACGCTTTTGAAAAATTTGTGGGGAAAGGGGAAAATGCTGATAACCAGCAAATTTTTTTTTCCCATGTTTTCTACCCTTTCAAAGACAAATTTCATCATTTGAGCAAGATTTAATTTGCCATCTGAAATGCTTTGAATTTGGATCATTCTAAAATTTTGTCTTCTGGTAAAGAGTTAAGTGTGAACATTATGTTTTTAGAAGAAAAAAATGGCAAAAGAAAGAAGATATAGCCAAAAAATTCAAATAAAATGGGTATCATTATAACTTTATTGCAGGTTACACTCCTGGTAGGAAAATCACTGTTGAGAATTTAAGGCATTCATTATACCAAAATATTGCTTGATTTTCTGGGACCATGATTTTCCTGCAAAACCCACTTGTAGCAATTTCGCTCTTTAGCAAACGACAAAATTTTACACTAGACCAAATTAAATGCATTTGCAGATGACAATTTAAAAGTGGCTAAAATGATGGAATGTTGTAGTCGATGTTGGGTAGACTCAGTTGGCTAGCTCAGTTGGTAGAGCTGCGGTACTAGTGTTCCGGGGGTTGTGGGTTCGAGTCCCATGTCGGGCACACTTTTCTGCCTTGATTTATTTCATTGGTGACCAGGTTAATTGGTGAGTGCGGGTAAGCGGCACCAGCTGTTCATGGGGATCGACTGAAGGGGGAGTTAGTTACTCCCAAGAAAATCAGGAGGGGGAGGAGTGTTGTAGTCAACGTTGGGTAAGCTCACAACCAGGTGCTGGGCTAGCCCATGTCCTATGTCGGGCACTTTTCTCCCTTGATTTACTTCAGGAATTTGTCCTTAATGCAGTAGAAAACATTGTGGGAAAAGGAGAAAATGTTGTCTACCAGCATTTTCTCCTTTTCCCACAATGTTTCAGATCCCTCTCCACCACGGTCGTTAATAAAATTGGGGATAATTGTATCGTTAAGGATTTAAGGCCGTCTTGAAAAGAAATTGAATGACTCACAAATTAAAAAAAAAAGTAGATGAATGATCAGACTGCATCTTTTCGCAGTATGATCTAGATCTAAAATCATCTTATGTTGCCCTTACAGTGCAAACGAGTTAACTCGCATAAATGCATTCTAACACTCGAGGTGACAAATTGACAACAAATCATGCGTCAATGTTATTACATTTCCAGGGTTTTTGTCGACATTTCATAGGTGACTAGTTAAATTCCTTAATTGAATATACATATGTTTGTTGCTCACGGCAATTCACTTTTCAGTACAGTCATGTTACGTCTAATTACGTAACAATGGCAAAATTTACCTGCATCCGATGAAATTCTTCTTCCGATAGGGCAGACGCCATTTTGGATACTATCACGTGACAAAGGAGGAACAACAACAACACCGTGTTGGAACGTCCGTGTAAATCGCTCAGCTGCACTAGTTCACTGTGCATCACCCCCACGTTACGGGGAGGTTATTTTTTCCACACCTTTTCGCTCTCCACTCGTCACAGGGGAAAAAAATGAAATTTAAAAAAATCCGATTTTTTTTTTAGCAGTGATTCAATTAACCCTTTACCACACAATCGACTTCTTTTAACGACTCTAAGAAAGAAGCCTTTTGAAAACATTGTGGGAAAAGAAGAAAATGCTGGTAACCAGCAGTTTCTCCTTTCGCCCCAGTGTTTTTTACCCTTCCCAAAATAAATTTCAATCGTTCAGTTGTAATTATTTTGTCATCTGCAATTGCTTTCAATTTGGACTAATATATTAGATACATTTCTTCTGTTGTAATAAGAACACCGAAGCATTAGGAAATCTGTATTCTACTGCAGTCTACTACTAGATGGTTAAAAACCTTGTAATTGTACGGCAGTGATTTAATTCTGTACAAGATGGCAAAATTTTCAACTTGTCTAACTTCAAAGCATTTGCAGACGTCAATTAAGCATGACTCAAATGGTGGGATTTGTCACCAAAAGGGTTGAAAACTTTGTTGGAAAAAGAGAAAATACTGGTCACCAGTGTTTTCTTCTTTTAGCACAATGTTTTAAATAGCGTTCCTGCTCAGAGTCCATAAAATGAAGGATTGTGTGGTGGAGCATCCAACTACAAAGCAAAACCCAATGAAAGTTAATTTCAAAATTCACCTAATGATTTATTTTGGTAAAGTCTATTCGATCTATCACAAAAATGTATGTGAAGTGCAAAAAGAAAAAGTGAGTCAATGTGTACTTTTATGATGAGATCTACACAGGATTCTGGATTCCAAGACTAGCCATCTGTTTGACTGCTCAGATGGCTGGTAGAGATTGACAGGTTACCAGCAATATCTCCTTTTCCAAAAATTTTCCCTACCTCTCATAATTCAAAACCATGCACATTTGATTTGTTGTTCACAAACGCTGTAAATATGAACAAGTCAAAAACTTTGTCATCTTGTAATAATTTAACCCCTTACTGCACAATCATCACACTGGAGAGACGTTACGTACTTGCTCCAAGTCAAAGTTATTGCTCCTGTCAATTCAACGTACCCACTCCAGTAAAAAACATGCCTGCGCCCATAAGATTCCACAAGGTAAGCACAAAAACATAATTTTTTTACATGTTATTGAATAGATATGCAGTTGCAGGTTGTCGCACGGAATGTCTGGGGTGTCAGTGCACGTTAGTCTGTAGTTCTTTTGGTGGTTAATCGTTTGTTGAAGACGTTTAATCCGACAAAGTTCCGTCGGCGACTATGATTTCTGGAAAAACACTACTTGGAGTCTCCAAAAACCTTTGTAAAACATATACACTGGATATTCTGAAGTGTGTGCCGTGTCAGATGACCAATATAATGATTATCCTCACAACTATAAACTGAAAAAAATCAAATTGCAGTTATTAAATGATATTTTGCCATTTTTGCATTACAACGTAACATGCTCCTAGATTCAAGGCCTACAACGATCCAGCTCTGGAGCTGAAAATACGGTAAGCGTATGGGTTCGTGTTACAGTAAACAATTTTGTCATTTTGGTCAAGATTCTATATTAATTATCATAGTCACAGTCATAGGTTTGTCATCGTTGATATTAGCAATAATCATCATTATGCACGACCGATTGTATATATTCAAATCAGCTGAACATCTATAGACATCTGTTTATGTAATTAGTTAGAGGCTAAATAGTAAATTCTACAGGAATATAATACACCCAAAAGAACAAGTGCAGTGTCTGTTTTAACCCTGTACCAAATATTTCCTAATTTGAATAAACTGATGTAGAATGCTAAGCAAAACATTGGGCATGTTTTCCTTTTCTCACATTGTATTCTATCAATGAGATAAGTATCTTTCAGTTAAGTCACAATTTAAACTGTTTTCTGCAACTAGATCCCTGTCGATATAGATCGGTTCAGATGTGTAGTTTGATAAATACTTGAATGGCAGTACAATTCTAAAACACGTTGAACCTTTTTTTTTTTATCAATAGGCCTAATCTTATTAGGCATGTATTCAGGTGATCTCGGGTTCTCTGTTTCCCTCCCCAATTTTATTAAGCTGGCAGAATCAGACACTCATCGTGAAAAAGTGGAGAGAGAGAGAGAGAGAGAGAGAGAGAGAGAGAGAGGAAGGAAGGAATGAAGGGAGAGAAAGGGAGAGGGGGGTGGGAGGAAGGAAGGAAGGGAGAGAGAGAGAGAGAGAGAGAGAGAGAGAGAGCGAGCGTGGGCGGATTTGTCTAATAGGCCTTGATGTCTTCTCAATTTGTTTCAGAAAGTAACAATATTAAGTTGTTTGTAACAATTTTATATACACAGTTGTGTATGAAAGTGGTCAATGCTGAATACATTCATTTCATACATTATTAACACTCACTTGAAAGTCGCATATACTTTACTTTAAAAAACATAGAAATATGAAAGCGAAAACGATTTCGGAAAATGATCACTTTGTTACGAAAGCCTACATACGAAAGCCTACAAGGGTCAAAATGAAGGTAAAATATTTTTATCAAAAACACGTAATAGCGTGAATTCAAAACACCTTATAACGCAAAAAGAAAGTCGCACTAAGGCAAAAAATATCGTAATAATGTGTTTTAAAACACGTTATAACGTGAATTTAAAACATATAATGACCTAAAAAAAAGTTGCACTAACTCGAAAAATCTTGTAATAACATGTTTTAAAACACATAATAACGTATTTAAAAAATCTCGTAATAACGCGTTTAAAAGTCGTAGTAACACGAATCGTAAATTCGCAGTAACGTTTTATTTTTACTTTATCAACATTAGATGAGTACAGTTTACGTGTATGTGCAATAAGTCTTTGACATGCATTCGAATTTCCCAATAAAGATTAAATTGTGTTGGTTGTGAGTTTTGTTTGTTTCAGCGTTATTTCAACCACATCACAGAAATCACTTTCTTATTAATGACCTTTCTAGAATTAGCTAGTATTAAGTCTGCATCTTTACTTTGCCTTGCACCAATAACTTGCCAATAACTACCAATAATTTGCATTAATATATTTGAAAGCTACTGGCTGCTATCCTAGATCAACGTCTTCGAAAAATGACAAATGGTGAAAGAGGAATGAAACCTTCTGCAATGACGATTATCAATCTCCGAAAAGAATTTGGCTGAGCTGTTGAATCGAGCCATCGAACAAACCCCGCCTTGCGTGTTTCAAGCCTTGTATGTGACTAACTGACCTACCAAGCTCAGCGAGATCTCGACCAGATGTTCATGGAGTCGATATTCTTTAAAGGCAAAATCATCATGAAATAATGCATTTTCAAAGCACTGATGAAAATGGATTAAATTCGAAAGAAACAAACAAGACTCAGACATTATGGAAGTTGCACTGATTGTTTCATAATGTAGCTTTCATAGGATAATCTTCCGTGGTTAGGTGGTCAGGATTATTAACTTGTAATAAGAAATCCTGGTTCGATCACTTCTGCCGGCGCTAGTCATGCTTGTTACCTATGGATCCATAATAAAGACCTTTTTCTTTAAAAAGCCAACTCAATCCTGAAGTAGACCGGTCTTTGAACACACAGAAAATTGACCTATAGCAAAAAGTCTCAGCCCAGGTCCACCTGCGCGGCCTGCCCAGGCTGACCTGGGCAGATACTTTTCGTAGATGCATTAAGTCCCCTTTTCACAGAGTATGGCTCATATTTAAATCATAGTATTAGATATAACTAGATACTTTTAGGTGTGCAGCTGACAAGGCATATAAATGGTTGTTCATTGATGATCATTATTATTAATCTATATTAACGAAGAGGAGTCTTGTGATGACGATATCGAAGATGATAGTTATAATAGTTATGGATCTTCTGCATGATAGTTATCCACCCTTTGCATGATACTGTCTGTCATCAAGCTCTTCATGTATATAATGACATTTCATTTCAAAAGCATCAAAAGGACAATAAACCTGACGGACAGAAAAACCGAAAGACGGACAAATAGACAGTTATACATATTGATCAAAAAAGAAAAATTATTTGATTAAACTCGTACACAATCGCATATAATATCGTTCTCTGTTTCAACTCAGGAGCTGAATTGTTTTATTGAGTTCTGAAGCGTGGAGCGTTGCCCACAAAAGTTGACAGAAAGTTGCTCTTTAATGAATGTCGTATAGTTTTTGTTTAGAACTGTGGTGAATAAAGCACATATGAATTACTTGGCAAAGTACAAACTTCAGATTATTGTGTTTGTATAACAAAGCTTTTTGCTGACTCCCGCGTGTTGATTATTCAGAAATCATACTCTCTGACGGAAGTTTGTTGGATTAAACGTCTTTAACAAATAACCAACGACCAAAAGAACAATACAGAAATATGCACTAACATCCTAGGCATTCCGTGCGACAACCGTCTACTGCACATCTATTCATCTGCTTGTTATAGAAGTATGTTTTGGTGCTTACCTAGCAAAATTCTTGGGCGCAGCCATGTTTTTTACTGGAGCGGGTACGTTGAATTGACAGGAGCAGTAACGTTGACCTGGAGCAAGTATGTAAGGTCTCTCCAGTGTGATCATGAGTTTTAAAGATGTATCTGTACTTGTTTTCATCCAGTTTTGTAACCAATTTTATCTTTATTTTATGAAATTATAATCATTCTTGTATCTTTGTGCCAAATGTTGCCCCTGACGGTTGCAAGATTGCACAGATTACGACGGATAGAAAATGCATTTCATTCTATTGCAGCAAGCCATAGACATAACTACCATAGTTTCCGGTTTAAATCGAAGACAGATCCCTGGCGTCTCTTTATCACATACACCTTATTCCGATTTTTTATCTATGTTTACAAAGCTATCTAGATTCTACACATTGTAAAGTTGTAACAGCGTTTGTTTACTCTCTGGCTGTAAGGGTGCATCTTTAATGTCCTTGAGGATAGAGGGTTTTAAAACATTGTAGAAAAAGGGGAAAATGCTGAAAAAAGGCGAAAATGCTGATAACTAGCATTTTCTCCTTTTCTCCATAATGTTTTATACCCTTTTCAAACTAAATTCCATCTTCTGATCCACGTTAAATTTGTTGCCTGCAAATACTTTCAATTTGGTCAAGTCTGAAATTTTGCAGTAAGGTAAAGATTTAAACATGTTATTTCATGCTTTCCGGTAGTATAACGAGAAATAACGGTGATATATTTTTCGATATTTCATGGTTACAACCAGTGAAAAATACCAATTTTATTTTCTAACTCTTCAATTGAAGGCGGAAACAGTAAGTTCCCCTGAAAAAGGTTAAAAGCATGAAATAAATAGAATATTTGTTTTTTACAGTGAAAGATCGAAATTCAGTTCATCTCGCGAACATCATCAGTAATATTTTCACGAGTGGCTGTGCCACTCGTGAAAATATTACTGATGATGTTCACTTGATGAAATAAATTTCGATCTTTCACCTTAAAAAATAAATATCCTCTATATCTTTTGATGAAATTAGCCAGAAAATTCAATTTTTCATTTTTGTTCACCCTTACATTTTTTTCACAATGTTACCAGAGTCTAAAATAGAAAAACTGGGTCAAATTAGGCCATAAAGAATTAATGGGTTACCTTCTAAAGATAACTTTTTTTTTTTATATTTTGCAGCATTCTGCTTTTGAAAACATTGTGGCCCATAATGAACAATTCCTCCCTTTGCCACAACATTCAAACATGTTATACATGTACTAATTTTGTTCAATGTCCAAATGTCCATATATTAAAAGGGTGTTTGTTGATCGTATGCTGCAAATTTGTTATAGGAGGTAATAAGGTCATGAAAATAGTACTTGTTATTATATACGAGCCATACTCTGTGACAAGGAGGTCTCATGCATCTGAAAAAAAAAAGAAGAAAACCAACCTAGGCTGACCTTGATCAAAACTTTTTGCTTTTGGTCATTTTTCTGCATGTCCAAGGACAATTCTAACTCACAAATCTGTTTGTTATTATACGAAATAGTTTTTATGGATTTATAGTAAAGTGATGTCTGGCTAAGTATAATGCATCATGAAATTACATTAAACCCCCCTTTGCATGAGTGTGCTGCTCATATATCAATTATTTGATTTAACCCTTTACCAAATGACAAAATTTTAGACTTGTCCAAATTCAAAGCATTTGCAGACGATAATTTCAGTGTGGCTCAAATGATGCAATTTGTCTTTGATAGAGTAGAAAACCATGTGGGAAAAGGAGAAAATGCTGGTTACCAGCATTTTCTCCTTTTCCCACAAGGTTTTCAAAAGGCTTCTCTTTCAGGGTCGTTAAAACTCGGGACTGTGTGGTAAAGGGTTAATATGAGAAGTCTGCATAGTCTGTGACCTTTATTCGTTCATTTTCAATCTCTGAATATATAGATCTATCTGCTGCTGCCTCAACCTTGGGATCCCTGTATTTCCATGCAACCATTTCAAAAATGCATTCCATTATATGGCCTGCAACACGCGAAAAGGGGCATCCGGACATTTGCGTAAAGTGTCGTCCTGGATCAGCCTGCGCAGTCCGCACAGGCTGATCCGAGATGAAGCTTTCCAATCGTATGTGATTTTCTATTTCACGCAAGTCTACTGTAGGACAAAATCTAATGTTGACGCAAAGTGCCGTCTCGAATTAGCCTGCGCGGAGTGCGCAGGCTGATCCGAGACGACACTTTACACAAATATCCGAATGCCTCTTTTCGCGTGTTGCTGACCATATATGAGCCATGCTCTTTAAAAACGGGGTTTGATGCATCTGCAAAAAGTATCGACCCAGATTAGTCTGCATAGTCCATGCAGGCTAACCTGGGTAAATTTTTTTTTGCTATAGGTCAATTTTATGCATGTCAAAGAACCAGTCTACCTCATGATACAGTCTGTTGTTTGACAAAATTTATTTCATGCATTCATAATTAAGACTGTGACGATTTGCTATGTAAAATGGATCATGGTAATGCATTAAACCCCATTTTCCCGGAGCATGGCTCATATTTTTATTTCAAAACATTCATATCTAGGGCAGATAATGATATACATCAGTATGTATCCATACTTCACAGGAAATAAATTTTGTTTCAGGTCGATCAAAAAGATAAATATATATTCATCAGTAATTGTTTACAAATTCACTGCAAAGAAAAACAAGTGAAAAGATTAAATCTTTGAGAGACCACAAAATATCAGATGGATCCAAAACAAAAACATTTGCGGACCAAAAATATGATTTAACAAAAATGCTGGGATGTGCTTCTTAACACCTTTACCACATAATGTCGACTTTTAACGACCTAGAGAAAGAAGACTTTTGAAAACATTGTGAAAAAAGGAGAAAATGCTGGTAACCAGCATTTTCTCCTTTACCCACAATGTTTTGTACCCAACCAAAGACAACTTCAACAATTTTAGCCATATTGAATTTGGCGTCTGCATATCCTTTCGATTTGGACAAGTCTAACATTTTGTCATGTATTAAAGGGTTAAAGAGTGGCTCAAATGATGTGATTTTTCTTTGTTAGGGTAGAAAATATTGCGGGAAAAGGAGACAATGCTGATTACCAGATTTGCTAGATTTTCTCCTTTTCCCACAATATTTTCAAAAGGCTTCTTCCTCAGGATCGTTAAAAGTCGGCATTGTGTGGTAAAGGGTTAAAGGAAAAAAATTACCACTGTGGTAAGAAGAGAAAATGATTACCAGCATTTTCTTCTTTTCCCATGATGTTTGCGGAAGCCTTCTTTAGGGTTTCAAAAACAGGGGAAAGCTTGGTAAAGGGTTGAATAAGAAGATACGAGGGCTGTTCGATATGTAATGTGTATAGTACCACAGCGCGATAACACTTTGCACGATTTCGTGGATGATGATACGCTTGAATAGCTCTATTCAATACCTTTCCAACGGTATAAACACGAGCCTTCAGCTCCACATAGTTTTAAACTTATAGTCATTTCAATAGAGCTAGTCGTTGACCACTGTTGTAAAAATGGTTGGGAAACGTCTTAAGAATATTGAAGAAATTAGAGCTTATATAAAAGTTTGCACAAAACTCTGTCATTCGGTAATGCAGATTTTTACTGAATTGGGGGAAGTTTACCCTAGTGATAGTTGTAGCATTCTCAATTTATTTTTAGAAATAAATTTGTTCAGATTTTGACATATTTATAAGCAGTAAGTATTTCTTTTTGTTTTTAAATCAAATCTAGTGCTTTTCGATGCCAAGGTTGGATAACTGTGGGCTCAAAAACTTGGCAATTTTCGGTCTTAATTGCAAGATGGCAGCCTAAAAAGGGGTTATTTCAGTAAAGGTGGAAGCGCAGTACCGCACATTAGTAAAAAATGATTGGATCTCTGATAGTTGGCCATATCCTGAACAAATTCCATTATAGTCTAACCATGTGAAAATAAAACCATATTTTGCAACGTAACTGAAGAATTAAAATGTTACGTTTTGTAAAAAGGAGAAATTTGAAATTCAGTTGGTTCTATATTTTTTTCCAGATATGTATTGTGAGAGCACAAACACTTCAAAACATGGTTTCAAGAGCTGTCAACATACTGTTGTGATGCATCCTGTGAACAGAAGAATGACATTGAAGATGGTTTTGTAATTCTGCATAAAGTGTGCTAGTATAAAACTGAAGCTGGGCTTGAAAACTTGGAATATTAAAGACCAAATCAGCTGTGAACTGTACAAACCTGCAAGAAAAATACTAAAGTGAAATTAATGTATTTGAATATGAAAGCTGTGAGCTTCTTCTACCACCAAAGTATATTTAGTATGTATAGCTCAATAAGCCACTAGAAGTATGGAGTTATTTAATTATCTGTGACAAATGCTAGTGTTCCTGAATCCTAAGTTTTCACTAACCTGGGGAACATCCATACTTCCGAAAACATTGTGAAAAAAGAAGAAACTACCAGTAAGTATGTCACATTTTCTCATTTCCCTAGGAAAAACAAGTCTCCTCATTTCAGTTGCATTTCATTTGTCGTCTGCAAATGCTTTTGAATTAGACATGTCCAAAATTTTGTAATCTGGCAAAAAGTTAAGGATGGAACCTTGCTCAATTTGCAATGTTTCACAACATTTTAGTTGTATCATAGCAGCCAGCATACTTATCTATTTGTTTTTTGAATTTGCACAACTGTCTGCACAAACTGCGTGTTGCTTTTCCTCATCAACATATTTTTTGAGGAAGAGAAGTATGTATCTGTGTTGTGCAAAATTCTCTGAGAATCATGATGTTGGTTTCCCACTACTCACACTATTGTCATAAAACACTAAAAGTACATGTATTAAATTCGATATACTTTTGGTTTCTTCAAACAACACAGTACATTCAGTATCTACAGTCTTATAAGCCACTTGTGGTAAGGAGTTATCTAATAATCTGTGACAGATGCCAGTATTCCTGAATCCTAAGTTTTCACTACCATGGGAAATATTTACACATCTGAAAACATTGTGGGAAAAGAAGAAAATGTTGGCAAGCATGTTCTCATTTTCTCAGCAAAGACACAAGTGACACATTTCATTTCTTGTCTGCAAATAATTCCAAATCAGACAATTCTCAAATTTTGCTGTCTGGCAAAGTGTTCCTGAAGGTTGGTTGCTTTCAACATTTTGCAATTGTATCACAGCAAACAATGCAGCTATCCATATTCCATGTATTACTAGAGTTGGGAATGTTTCTACCAATAATATCTCATATACACAGTACTTTTACCATCATCATTAACTGCAACTTGCCACAGTGAAAAAGTTTCAGGAGATAAAAGTTTACATTCAATGAAAAAAGCATTTGCGGAAGCAACCAACCATTTGCATGTTACATTTTATCGCAAAAAGATTGGTCCTTGTGTCATACTGTTTTCCAAACATTTCTACAGTGGATTTATGTAAAATCAAATTTATTAGGCATTAAGTTAAAACTTGCTAAAGGAACACATTTTTCAGCACCATTTAATTTTGTAACACACATGTAGCTCAATATTCATGGCTGCCTTGATATTTTTAGTGAGAAATTTTAAAATATCAATTTCAACATAAACTTTCTGTGTACAGTGTGAATTTTTTTGAAAATTTAAAAAATGAAAAACTTTTGAAGGAAAGGCAAAAACATAATATTTTTAATAGCACAGAAATCATTTTGAAAAGAATTGATCACTGGCTGCAACTGGTCTTTTACAAATGTTTTCCAATGCTGTCCACTGTATGAGGAGCGAAAAGTCAAATTTGTACAAAGTCCTACACAACTTATACTGTTTTCAAATTGGTCCGAAATCAAAGCTTTCAAAATTATTAGATAACCTTAAGTTCTCTGACACAGAATAAAAAACCATTATTAAAGAAGGAAAAATTGCTTGTCAAAAGCAACTTTTACTTTGCCACACTGTTAACTCTTTTTGAAACAACACAGAAGTAGACTTGTACAAAGTGAGAGCATTTACAGACAACAACTGAAATGCGACTCAAATCATGGAATTTGTCAATGATATAATTGAAAGCATTTGGGGAAAAGGAGAGAATGTTGGTAACCAGCATTTTCTCCTTTTCCTGCAATGTTTCCAAAAGGCTTCTTTCTCTTGGTCATCAGAACTCGGGGTTGTGTGGCAAAGGGATAATTGCAGATTTGTCTTTTTTTTTTTTCTAATAATTATGCTACTGACTATTTTTTACCAAAGAACAATTTTTTGGGGGCCTTTGGAATCCCCAATTGAAAGTATTAGCAAACGACAACTGAAAGTAGATTCAAACGATTGGATTTTTTTTGCATGGTATTGAGCATTGTGGATAAAAATGCTGAAAACAGGTACATGTGCTAGGCTAGCATTTTGTTCTTTTCCCACAATATTTTCAAAAAGCTTTAAATATTCCGAAGTCATCAAACACACAAGGTTGTAAGGTACACAGGTTAATTCGAAATGATGCAATTGTGAAGGCCACTGGTGTATGTAATTGATTCCAATGTATAAAAGTAGGAACAGAGTTGCAACAGGTCCTCACACTTCACCAGCCTACTTTTTCAGAAAGTTCACTAATTCTTTCCATTTTGCAGGAATTTCCCTTTTTTTTTCTGTCAAAGACAGTGATTTAAGAGTAGCTGCAAGCTGAACTGAAAATGTACTGGAAGGTCCATTTAATGGGCAGTGAAGGCAATTTTCTGGTTCTATATGCCCTTTGTGTTAACTATTAACAGATCTCTGTGTTTACTGGCCTAATACATTGTACTACATACAAGTGAAATGTTTTTCACTCCTGATAACATGAGAAGCTTTTGACCTGACCAAATTGAAACATTTGGAGAAGAAAATCAGAAAATAAATATTTAATTTCAATGATGCGTATTGTCTATAAACAGAAGAGGACACTACTGACAGTAGATGTGTCATGACAGATACACAACTTGATATATCCCACTTGTGATCATGTCAAATACAGGGAGTGGACAAAAGCAGCCCACTTCCGAAACGTTAGACGGACTTAATCCTTCAACAGGCGATGTGTGCTTTTCCCGAATTGTTTGCAATAGATATCCACTGCAGAAATATTAAAATATTTTAAGTTACTACGAAAAAGAGGGTTGTTTCGGTAATGGGTCGTTTTGGCACCGGGCCGTTTTGATCTCCATTCACAATTTACACTTCGTGTGAAATCAAGACTGACAACATGACCTGTACATCTGAAACGCCCAATTAGTCGACACTTTAAATTTTTCAGATAAAAAAAATAACACTTTAACTGAAAAAAACAATAATACAAAAACATTGACATAAACATTGAAACGCATTTCATACTAAACGCTTCTTTGGCGGATATAAAAATTGTCGGAATCGGCAAGGAATTATATTATCTGAAAGGAAGATAATAACTCGCAAGGAACGACAACGGATTATTGTACGCCGTACAGGTAAGTCAGTGAAAAATCGATAATTGGTCTTAACTCCAGTTGCGTTGCCTATCCCTGTGTATATAAGATCCCTGTTTGGACCAATCTAAAATTTTGTAGTTTGGTAAAATGTTAAATCTTTACCAACTGACTAATTCCTGACTCTTCCAAATTGAATGCATTAAAAGACCACAAATTTGCAAGTGATACAAATGCAGAGAATTTTTTTTACAAGGTAGAAAACATTGTGGGAAAAGGAGAAAATTCTGGTTACCAGCATTTTCTCCTTTTCCCACAATGTTTTCAAAAGGCCTCTCCTTTGGGGTCATTAAAACTCAGGATCGTGTGGTAATGGGTTTAGATCATACTGTGCAGATCTTGCAGTCTAATCTTGTATCTACACTTTGTAGATTGTTTTTGCTAGATTTTCTGGTATAACAGACATAACTTTGCAATATTTAGACTTTTCTATAGACTAAAAAAACCCATTTATTCATCATCTTAACCCTTCACCACACATTCCTGACTTTTAACGACCCTGAGAAAGAAACCATTGAAAACATTGTGGGAAAGGGAGAACATGCTGGTAACCAGCATTTTCTCCTTTACCCACAATTTTTTCCTACCCTTCCATACACAATTTTCAATCCTTGAGTCACATTTATTTTGTTGTTTGCAAATGCTTCCGAATCGGACTAGTCTAAAATTTTGGCATTTGGCCACGAATTAACCCCTAGAGCCTCAAATAAACCCAGCAGACATTTCTAATCCAGAAATCAAGCCCAAACAGGGCAATTTCAAGTTTACTGCCTTTCAGTATGTCCCAGCAGAGCTTGATCTTTTATCTATACTGGCTGCAAAGGCAACTACAGTTGTGAAAGACACATTACTCGTTGCCAAACAACAAAATTTTGGACTTGTCCAAATTCAAAGCATTTGCAGACAAAATATTAAATATGGCTCAAATGGTCATAACTGCCTTTGAAAGGGTGGAAACATTTTGGGAAAGGGAAAAAATTGCTTGTTACCATTATTTTCTCCTTTTCCCAAAATGTTTTCAAAAGCCTTCTTCCTCAAGGTCGTTAAAACTTGCGATAATGTCGTAATAGGTTAAAGGGCTAAGAAAAAAGAGGCAAACTGAAAAGGATTAAATTACCACAAATGCTTGTCTATTTCAATGACTTTCAAAAGAATACAAAAATAAAAAACATGACCTTATTAGGCCTTTACTCTCTATGTGCAACGCGTAACTAAGTACCTTTTTACGGATCGTGTAGATAAAGATCAGACTGAACGTTCTGTATGCTCTGACCTTGAATCTGAGCCGTATTATATTTTTTTTTTTAAATATTCTAGCAAAGCAGCAAGCCTGAAATTGAAATATTTAAGTCTTATTTACTGACTGAAATACCTATTTCATTTACTGGCACTTTAAGTGTTAATCCTTTACCAAACATTCTTATGTTTTAACTTCCATGGAATAAAAAAAATTCTGAAAACATAATGGGAAAAGGAGAAAATGCTGGTTTCCAGCATTTTCTCCTTTTTCCCACAATGTTTTCTATTCTATCAAAAAAAAAATCCCATTCTTTGAGCCACAGTAATTTTCAATTTATTGTATGCAAATGCCTTCAATATGGGAGAGTCTACAATTTCATGGTCTAGTAAGGAGTCAACTAAATACCTCATAAGTAATATTTAGAACATTGCAAATTCAAGACAAAATTAAGAATGAATCTCTACATTTTAAAAAAAATAAAGAAAATATTTACCTTTTGTCTTTTGTCTACAGCAAAAAAGAAACACTGTGACTATTGACAGAGAAGCTCATTAAGAACCATTGTTTATCTGCCACACTATTTTCAAACACTAACACATCAAAGTCTGTCCTTGAAATATACTTATAAATGGTAAAAAGATTGGTTTCTAGTTTGTTAGTCATTTATAATAAGCAAAATTGCATGTCCAAAGTTAAACAATATACCAGTAGTTTTTCTTTGGAAAAAAAAATTGTATGTATATTATGTCCTAAAACAAATGGATTAAACTATAAATTAATGAATATATTTCAACTGAAAATAAAGATTAGTTATGAGACATTTTGATGAATTTTTGGATTGAACAGAAAGCATATTACTCATGGTAGGTAATCAGTTTCTTAATTATTTACCAAACAACACAATTTTTTTCCAAACAACACAATTTTTTTCGAAATTGAAAGCATTTAATTTTGCAAACATCAAATTAAGCCTTATACTGCTAAGTGCGACACGAGACGCTTTTGCGGACAGTGTTGATTAAGATCAGACTGCACAAAACATGCAGTCTGATCTATGATCTACACTGTCCGATAAGTTTTTTTCCTTTCCCATGAAATCAGTTTTGAAACAAACAATGTTTGAGTTTTTACTATTGATTTGAAATGTTTGTCGCATTTGTTTAGCAGTTTAACAGTTAAAAACGGCTAAAATGATTGAAGTTGTTACAAGATGATAATATTTTGGGCTTGTCTAAAATCATAGCATTTGCAGTTTACTACCTAAATGTGGCTAAAATCAAGGAAACTGTCTTTGAAAGGGTAGATAACATTGTGGAAAAGGGAGAAAGTGCTGATTATCAGCACTTTCTCCTTTTCCCACAATGTTTTCAAAGGCCTCCTTTCTTGGGTTCTCAAAAATAAAAATTATGTGGTTAAGGGTTAAATGGTTAGTAACCAATAGAAACATTTTACAAAATCTACGTACGTAGTACGGTACTTAACTCTTTACCAAACAACAAAATTTTAGACTTGTCCAAATTAAAAGCTTTGCAAACGACAAAATTAATGTGACTCAAAAATTGAAGTTTAATTTGGGAAGGGTAGAAAAGATTGTGGGAAAAGGAGAAAATGCTGGTAACCAGCATTTTCTCCTTTTCCCACAATGTTTTCAAAAGGCTTCTTCCTCAGGGTCGTGAAAACCAGGGATTGTTTGGTAAAGGGTTAAACAGCTTCTGATAGCATCCTAGAAATGATGAAATGGGTCTGAATGATGACAGAAAAAGGAAATAAGCACCACAGGATGTCAAAGTTAATACTGTGGAAAAAAGAAGCAATTATTCTTGATGATCAACCCATCCTATTAACCATACAGTTTTTAAGAGTCCACTGATGCAAAGGTGTGAAAACTTGTGTTTGCTCTCCTGGCACAATGGAAGTAGAATTGTCCTAGGACATGCATCAAAAAGCAACAAGTTTCAAACCATGTCAGCCTGCTTAGACTGCTCAGAATGACATGAATCAATACTTTTTGCAGATGCATTAACCCTCTACAACACAATTCCGAATTTTAATGACCCTAAAGAAGACATTTGAAAATATTGTGGAAAAAGAAAAAAATGCTGGTAACCAGCATTTTTTTCTTTTTCCACAATGTTTTACAACAACTGCATTGGTAAATTTCAGCTTTTGAGTCACATTTATTTTGTTGTCTGTATATGCTTTCAATTTTGTCCAGTCCAAAATTTTGTTCTTTAGTAAAGAGTTCTTGAAACCCACTTTCCAGGGTATATGGCTCATACATACTACTCAAAATTTGCTAGGGATCACCATCTTTGATTCAGTCCATATGTATGTGCGGCATGCATCAGGTACGGTTTTTCAATGTGGAACATTGCCATGCTGATGAAAAAAACCATCTGAGGAAATGTAATATTTTTTAAGCAAAAATGCATTTTTTGTATATATACCCGTATTTAAATATCTAAATGATCCCTATCAAAGTGTGAGTGGTAAAGTTGTAAAATATCGAAGACATTGTTGTGAACAGCATGTATTCCTTTTCCCTAACAGTTTCTTGTCCAAAAAGAGATTTTCAACTCAACTGTATCAATTTCTAAATTGTTGCCCGTAGACAAGTTTAATTTCTAAGGGACTTGATATTTGTCATTCAAGAAAAGTTCAATACTTGCACAGAATGATTGAAAATGTTATGAAAAAAAAGATAAACTACTTGTTTTAATTCTTGCCATAATGTTTTTAACCCTCAGAGCGCCGGCAAAACCCAACAGACATTTTATATGTAGAAATAGGACCCAAAAAAATGTAACATCAAGGTTGATTTTGTCTAGATTCTCTCAGCTAAGCTGACAGTGTAGATCAAAGATCAGATAACATGTTTTGTGCAGTCTGATCTTGATCTACACTGGCTGCAAAAGCAACTATAGTTATAAAAGGCACTTTAAAGATTAACTCTTTACCTAATGCCAAAATTTTAGGCTTGTCCAAATTGAAAGCATCATGAAGACAACAAATAAAAAGTGTCTCAAATAATGAATTCATTTCTCAGCAGGTAGAAAACATTTGTGGGAAAAGGAGAAAATACTGGGTACCAGCGTTTTCTCCTTTTCCCACAAATGTTTCATCAGGATTCGCATTTCTTTGTGGCTTCATCTTCAGATTACCATTTTTGTCTATTTTTGTGATTTTTGATAAAGTAACTACATGTAATGATATTATAATCATGAACATTTGGTTAATTTGCAGTTGAGAATTCTTCTAGCAGCATTTCTATTGGCCTATCCTGGTCATGTGATACAGGGACAAATCTCGATAGACAAACACTGTGATTGGAATTACACAAAACAGGTCTGTAAAGCTTTAGGCTGCTAAATATGACTGGCACTCTTGCATAAGTTGGTATGATGCAGCTCTGTGATGCATTATACAAATTAAGTCATCACATAATCAAGGATTCATAAAATCCAATTCGTCAAACAACTGACTGAATCTGGAGGTAGAATGGTCCTTGAACATGCAGAAAATTTACAAATTGGAAAGAGGTGCAGCCCATGTCAGTCTGCGCAGAGTGTCCAGACTGACATGGGTTGATACTTGTTGGAGATGCATTAAACCCCTTTTCACAGAGCATTGCTCATATCTATCACATACTTTTTCAATTTGGGCAGGTAAAGGACCTAAATGATAAAATTTCAAGTCTGGGTATTTTTTTGGTAAATATTTCACAGAGTAACAGGGACTGTTGATCCAAGCCACAGGCTGCTTTTCCCATGTAAAGAAAGTTGAAACAATTTTTAGTTGTTAAAGAGGGATGAACCCTGTTGCAATGAATAACGTTAATTTTTGGAAAAAGTTTTGGCCGAGATAGATTAAAACTAACATGTCCTAGAGTCATATTCACCAGCCATTCTAAGGTTCATTCTTAGTCTTATTCTAGATTTAGAAAGTAACACAACTTCTGATCGGCTAAACGATATGGTTTAGTCAATAAGAATTTGAGTTACTTTCAAATTTAGAACATTCTTCAGAATAAGACTAAGAATGTTCTTAGAATGGTTGGTGAATACGGATCATCGATTACTGGTAATGTGTGCTACCATAGCACTTACATGTCCCAGCTGACCATAAGAGGCTGGAGCTCTACTCTATCCTACTGCCACCCATTACATTAGATCTCTCTTGCTCATTTGTTTTCATGATTGCAAGACAGCATGTTATAAACCCAAAAATAGCCATATAATAAATTAATCAAAATAGTTCAATCAGCCCAACATCAATATTTTTTACTGTGGAAATTAACATGATTTCTTACTGGTTACACTATTTGGTCTGCAACATGCGAAAAGGGGTTTTCGGACATTTGTGTAAAGTGTCGTCTCGGAAAAGCCTGCACAGTCCGCACAGGCTGATCTGAGACGGCACTTTACGTCAATATTAGATTTTGTCCTACAGTAGACTTGCATGAAACAGAAAATCACACATGATCAGAAAGTGTCGTCTCGGATCAGCCTGCGAAGACTGCGCAGGCTGTCCAGGAAGACATTTTATGCAAATGTCCGAATGCCCCTTTTTGCTTGTTGCAGGCCATGCAGTTTAGCTGATTAGAGAAATTAGAGTAGAAGTTTAGCAATCAGAAATTGTGTCCTTTTAAAAATTTCAAAAAACTCTTGAGCATTAGAACTAGAATCCAGTTAAGAATATTTGGTGAAACCTATCCCAGGGTTTTGACTTTTTAACACTGCCTTGATAAGAAAATCTCACAAATATTCAGAGAAAGACAACAACAAGATTAGACAGCACATCTTTGCAGTCTGATCTTGCACATGTATCTGCACTGTCTGCAAAAGCACGTCAAGTTATCCCTTTCATGTTCTAATACATTGTAGTTCACCCTTAGAATAAGATTTAATAACATTATCAGTCTGTACAAATAACAACAGATTATTGCAGTTAGAAGGCAGTTTATGTCAGAATATCTCATAAAACAGCAGACAGTAAAGATTCAAAATCATGCATGCTTTTATGCAGTCTGACCTTGATCTTTGCTGTCCTTAAAAGCAACTAAAGTTGTGCTTAGCAATGCTCAAAGACTAAACTCTTTACCACATGACTAAATTTTAGACTTATCCAAATTCAAAGCATAATGCAGATGACAAATCAAGGGTAGCTCTGATTATGAAACTTGCCTTTAATTAAGTAGAAAACATTGTGGGAAAAGGAGAAAATGCTGGTTACCAGCATTTTCTCCTTTTCCCACGATGTTTTCAAAAGCTTTCTTTGTCAAGGTCATTAAAACTCTAGATTGTGTGGTAAAGGGTTTTACCATTCATGAATGAAACTGTTTCCTTCTTCTTTACAGGACAAGAAAGGTGTTGATTTGTACAAAGTTACTGGTGCAGTTGAAAGAAATTCCAGTAATTGTCCATTCCAAAGTAATAATTGAGTTTTCTTATACTGTTTATGGGAAATGGGAACAACATCTAACTTCTGAAAAAAAATTACTACTTTTCCAAACCATCCTTTATAGAAAAAAAAGCTTACAAGAATTAACCCTTTACAACACAATCCCAAGATTTAACAACCCTGAAAAAGAGAGGTTTTGAAAATGCTGTCGGAAAAGGAGAAAATGCTGGTAATCAATTAG
Organism: Hippopus hippopus; assembly: GCA_946811185.2. Taxonomy (NCBI): domain Eukaryota; kingdom Metazoa; phylum Mollusca; class Bivalvia; order Cardiida; family Cardiidae; genus Hippopus; species Hippopus hippopus. The sequence continues at coordinate 5,822,389 of OX328102.1, read as the reverse complement.
TCATCTGCAACTGCTTTGAATTTGGATTGGTCTAAAAATCTGTTGTCTAATAAGGAGTTACATAATAACTATTGCCATCTGACAAAAGGTTTTATGCCAATCATTCTGAGTTACTGGTCCACCTATGTAATCCCTCTTCTATCTGTGTGCGACTTCTAGCTATGGCATTGAATTTTATCGAGGAGATATGGTTGAATATGGGTCAACCCTTTCACAAGAATCTTTCACAACTATAGTTGCCTTTGCAGCCAGTGTAGATCAAGATTAAACTGCACAAAACGAGCAGGCTGATCTTGAATCTACAGTGTGCTTTCCTGAAACATCATCGTTGTCTGCACATGTCATATTCTTCGAAGATTCCACCTGTTTGCTATGACGCATCACTATCCTGTACAGGATAAATATTAATACGTGGAGAGTAAACTAAAACTCGCGGCTAATAAAGTAGGAATCGATAAAATGGCTAATGGCAATACCCTTGTGGAAAAATCTGGCCAGCTTTTCAAATTATTTCAAACGGGAAAAATAAAAACAGATACGATTGTTTTACTGCACATTTTTGAATGCAGTTTCTAAATATAGACTTTAGGGAAACCAGGACTACTGTAGGGTTTTTCCACAGGCTTATCAACAAGAAGTGTCTGGGCTGAAACCAAAGCTATTACCAAAGCCTGTAGGGGCTGTTTCTAAATGACTGGTGCATGGCTGACCACAGCTGAATGAATAGTACTAGGTAGCATTTTATTGAGTAAACGTTCAGTTTATTTTGAAATGCTAAGTAAGGGTTGTCGTTTGAAAAATAGTCCAGTCCTGTACCCAGAATGCCAAAATCAGATAGGTCTCTATTTGAAAATGCCACCTAGCAAAAGATAATGGAAGCATCATAGACAAAAGCAACCATGATATTGCGATTTTCTGGGTCGTATTTGTAGACTTGAATATGTCATATGAAACTTTCAAGCCAATAGTAAAAACCCAAATAATGCTTCATTGTATTTACAACTTATTTTTTGAAGAAATATATCGCCTTATCAGACAGTGTAGATCCAAGATCAGACTGCATGTTCTGTGCAGTCTGATCTTGATCTTCACTGTTTGCAAAAGGTCAGTGAGTTGCGCTTAGCAGCTAGCTTAAGAAATAAAATGAGATACGATATTGTGTCTGAGAGATCTCATTCCAAACAGTTTATCACCTCATTCCCATTACATAATCATCTTGTTCCAATTGGTTAATATCTTGTTTGTAAGAGCATAATATCGACTTGAACACATAAGGTTCATCGTCGAAGACATAAATTGTAAATACATGTATAAGTATGGACAAAACAAACAAACAAACAAAAAACAAATGATATCAAATGGGTATCCTGAAATGAATGAGCGAATGCAGAAATAATGAATAATAAAAGTGAAATATGTACATAGCACATTAGAGATCTGAAAAGTATTCAGTAAGTAAGATGTCAAGCGTAGACTTGCAGTCTTATATAGTTGCAGTATAGTATATTTACGAGTAATATATACCATCATACTGTAACTTTAACTTTCTTATTCCAATCAGTCTATCAAATTGTACCCATGACATAAATAATCCCACTCTTACCAGTTAGTATTTCATTCAGTTTGTCACATCATTCCTATTACAAACCATGTAATAATCTCACTCTTAAAAGTTAATATCTCATTTCTAAAAGATCTCATTCCAAATAATTTATAACATCATTCCCATGACATAATTATTACACTCCCGCAAGTTAATATCTTGTTTCTAAGAGATACCTTGTTTCACTTAGTTTATTACCATATTTCCGTAACTTAATTATCTTGTTCCCATGAGTCAATATCTGATTCCTAAGAGATATTTCATTTCAGCAAGCTCATCACCTTGTTCCCATAGCATTAATATCTCACTCCCATGAGTTAATTATCTCAATCCCACCACATGCTATCATGTACCAGCTGGATAACTATCCAATGAAAATGGGACTTACTATGAACATTGTTTTCATTGGAAAATTACCATGTGGGAACAAACTTATGTGGAAATTGAAGTAATTACAGTATCTTATCAGAGTGAGACAAGTAAGTTTTTATTACACAATCCATTGTTTTAAGGACCCTGAGAAAGACCTGTTTTGATACATTGTAGGAAAAGGAGAAAACTCTGGAAACCACCATTTTCTCCTCTTTCCATGATGTTTCCTACCCAGTAGAAGACAAGTTACATCATTTAAGCAATATTTGAATTGTCGTCTGCAAATGCTTTCAATTAAGTCCAGTCCAAAATTTTGGCATTTGGTAAAAAGTTAATATTCTCATTTCCACAACATGTCATTATGTGCCAACAGTGTATCACTGAAAATAAGATTTACCATGAACTCTGTTTTCATTGGAAAATTACCATGTGGGAACACAAGCTTATGTGGAAAATGAGATAATTACCTTAACTTGTTGGAATGAGACAGTCAATCACCTCATTTCTGCAACATGTTATTATGTACCAACAGGATGAATATCCAATGAAAATGAGATTTACCATGAACTCTGTTTTCAATGGAAAATTACCATGTGGGAGCACAAACTTATGTGGAAAATGAGATAATTACCTTGTCAGAATGAGACAGTCAATCATCTCATTTCCGCAACATGTTATAATATACCAAGCAGATAAATATCCACTGAATATGAGATTTACCATGAACTCTGTTTTCACTGGAAAATTACCATGTGGGAACACAAGCTTATGTGGAAAATGAGATAATTCCAGTATCTTACCAGAATGAGACAGTCAATCATCTCATTTCCGCAACATGTTATAACCTTTATCCTGCCGTTTGCGACCATGGATGACTTTTGCGGAGGGTGTAAAGCAAGATCAGCCTGCACTTACGTGCAGTCTGATCTTGCTCTACACTCTCCGTTGCTTTATCATTAGTTTGGGTCATATAAGCCCAGCCCAATGCCCGTACATTTAACAAAATATTTTTTTGCAATCGTCAAAAATTCCTATTTAGCAGATAAGGGTTAATATATAACAACAGGATAACTCTCCAGTAAAATGAGACTTACCATGAACTTTGTCTTTATTGAACAATTACTAAATGGGAACACAGACTTAAGTAGAAAACAAAGCGATTATCTTGTCAGAACAAGACAATTAAATTGTAGAAACAAGATATTACCTCATGGTTTTCCAAGATAATTATCCCTTTACCACACGGTAAGAAGGCTTTTGAAAACATTGTTGGAAAAGAAGAAAATGCTGGTAACCATCATTTCCTCCTTTTCCCACAATGTTTTTCTTCCTTTTCAAAGGCAAATCCCGTGACTTCAGCAACATTTGTTGTCAGCTAATGCTTTCAATTTGGGCAAGTCTAAAACTTCTGTGTTAAGCAAAGGGTTTTATCAAGAGTGCCAGATGTTATGTCAGGGAGCAAGAGAAAATTTTGTTCTCTTGGTCCTCTTTTCCAACATATAAACTTTCATTTTGCTTTTTGATAAAGACCTACATTTTTTACAGGAAACACTCCCAAAGGAAATTTCAATATTACTGTCCTTGGAGATGAATCAGACATGAAAAGGAGGCTAAATATAGAATGGGGTATGATACATCATTTTAGTACAATTCTCCATTCTTTTTTCTAAATAAGATAATTTTAATTGATTGATTGATTGATTGTATGGTGTGTAGCACCATTTTCAACATTATTTCAGTTACCGTATAACATGATAGCCAGTTCACCTATCCATGCTTTCCTTGAGTTTCTTTTAACAGTACTACACACAATATTTTACCCAAGCCACTGGTTGCTTTCCTACAAAACAATCATGGGAACAATCATCAACAATGAGAGAGGAATGAACCTGCTGTAATGACATTCATCAACCCCAGAAAGAATGTCACCTAACTAGGCAATCAAACAAAAGACCCTGTTCTCAAGTCTTGTACACTACTGACTGCATGACTGTGGCTCAGCCAGATAATTTAAAAAAAAAACGACAAAATGCAGAAATTATCCACGAGTCTTCTTCTCAAATACTCTGGGTCTGTAATCACCAACCATTCTTAAGAATATTCTTAGTCTTACTCTTCAAGATTTTCCATATTTGAAAGTAACACATCTTCTGATTGGCTAAACCATATGGCTTAGCCAATCATAAGTTGTGTTACTTTCAAATGTAGACAATTCTGGAGAATAAGACTAAGAAAATTCTTACGCATGGTTGATGAATACGGACCCTGGTTTCTTCCTCCTTCTCTTGACTTCCTCCCTCTTTTCTGAATTTTTTTACCCCTCCAATCTGTCACTACTCATTAAATGCTGGTATCATACATTTTCTCCTTTTCCCACATCTTTTTTTACCCTTGCAAAGATGATTTCTATGATTTTAGCTACACTCAATATGTTGTCTGCATTTGCTTTGAATTTGATGGGCTATGAAGTATTGCAGTCACGTTTATAGTGAAAATCTTTGCCAAAGAAGGCTGGTCTATTCTGAAAACATTACGCAGACTACATAATTACACGTACTACCATTCTAGTGATGCAAATTGTCTCTGAAATGGTAGAAAACATTGTAGGAAAAGCAGAAAATGCTTCAGCATTTTCTCCTTTTAACACAACGTCTTTAAAATTCCATGTCTTTAGGGTCATTACAACCCAGAAAAGAGTGGTAACGAATTTACACAAAAACTAATACACCTTTTATAGCATAATGTTGCAGACTACAAAATTACTATTGTTCAAGTGATGCAAATCATCAAAAATGGTGGTAAACATTGTGGGAAAAGAGAAAATGCTGTTTACCAGCATTACCTCCTTTTCCCACTATGTTTTCAAGTCTTTTTTCTTCTGTGTCTTCAAAACCAGGGATTGTGTGGTAAAGGATTGACACAAAAACTAACACACTCATCTTTTATTTTCACAGCAACAAAACAGACCTCTGTAAGAGTTTGGGTTTCCTTTGTTGATGTCACAGAACCCCAGACTGCTGTTCCAGTGACTGGATGCTTTGTCTTCCATACAAAACAAATGTCAAGAAGGGTAAGGTTTCTGTCATACTGCAGGATTGTATTATACTTTACGCAGCTTTCAATATCATTTCAGTCATGTGACGGCAACAGCTCATTCATTCATGTCTAAGGTTTCTCTATCACTGTCAAGGTATGTTTCAGTCATTCCATCTTTCCAGTTGATTATAGTGACAAGTTTGTTGATTGATTAAATGGTGTTTTACACCACTATCAAGATTATTTCAGTTATATCATGGTGACAGGGTACTTATTCATGTAATGAGCTCCAGATAGAGGGAGTGATTTTGATTTCAAAATTGAAAATATTAATTGTTCTCCACTAAACCCTATGTTATGGGTACTCATTAGAATCGTCTCATTGAGGCGATTCTAATGAGTACCCACAACATAGGGTTTGGAAGAGAAATAATGGATTTAGAATACCATCTCTACCTCTTATCTGGATCTCTGTACAGTACGTCCTAGGCTTCACCAGTGCTAGGCTGGAGCAGTTATGTGTCTTACTCAAGGACACTTTCAGTATAAACCAAGTGCTTCCAATGAAGCTCAGACCCCCGTACACAAGTTCTACACTTAACCACTGAGACAGCCAGGACCCCCCCCCCCTTGACATATTTTACGTATTTTGCTAAATTTCATAGTCTACATTGAAATAAGTCAAACTGATTGTAGTGACAGTTTGTCCAATGTGTTTGCATGTAACTCTTTACCATAAAATGGAAATGCAGATTTGTCCAAATTGAAAGCATTAATTTTGCAGAAAAAAATTTAAATGTGGCTCAAATGATGGAATTTGCCTTTGACGGGGTAAAAAAGATTGTGGAAAAAGGACAAAATGCTGGTAACCAGGAGTTTCTCCTTTTCCCTCAATGTATTTTTTCCAAATACCGTTGAAACTGTAATATTATCTAATTGTCCATAACTCACAATGTTTATTAACCCTTTACCAAACGACAAAATTTTAGACTCATCCACATTGAATCAAGTTGCAGACAACAACTTAAATGTGGCTCAAATAACGACAGTTTCACTGTACATTTGAAAACATTGTAGGAAAAGGAGAAAATGCTGTTTTTCTCTTTTTTCCACAATATTTTTTAACCTATTAACTCTTTACCAAACGACAAAATTTCAGACTAATCCAAATTCAAAGCGTTTACAGATGACAACATAACCATAACTCAAAAATTGAAATTTGTTTTCGGAAAGGTAGAAAACATTATGGGAAAAGAAGAAAATGCTGGTTACCAGCATTTTCTCCTTTTCCCACAATGTTTTCAAAAGCCTTCTCTTTCAGGGTCTTTAAAAGTCGCGATTGTGTGGTAAAGGGTTAAAGACAAATTCCATCATTTGAGCCACATTTGAATTTCTTTTCCTTTTCAAAAATGTTTTGAAAAACGTCTGTCTAGGTGTTGTTAAACCACAGAATTGTTTCGTAAAGGGTTGAATTATTTAGTTCTCTAAGGTAAAATCAAGGTAAGGAGCAATAATAATAAATAATAATCTTTTACCTTTCTAGCCATTACCATGGAAAGAGTTACAGTTTGACTGTCTTGAGATTAAAAGAGGTGTTGTGGGCTCCTTTGACATCTGTGAACTGGGGACCAGGACTGTCTGTGGGGCATTAAACATTGATACGAGAAGTGAGCCAGCTCTTATAGATCTACAAAATTTTGTGATGATTCATAGTCATACAAAAATTGAACTTTTCTGTATCAACTCTTTAACTGATTGAATTGTGTGTTACCCTACTTTCAACTTTATTTCTAACATATCACTGCGACAGCCTACTTTTTCATGTACGTCCTGGGATTCACCAGTACTAGGCTAGGACTGTGAAGTGTCTTGCCCTCGGACACTCCCACAAAAAAGCCAGTGCCAGTGAGGCTCAAACCTGGGGCCCTTTGGACAGGTTATGAGTTCTTCACTTTACTACTAAGCATCGCAGGACCCCGTATCATCTCTGTACCATACAACAAAATTTAAGACCTGTCCAAATTCAAACCCCCTTGCAGATGACAAATGTGGTTACAATAATGAGGTTTTCTTCAAAAGAATAGAAAATATTACGGGAAAGAACGCCAGTCGCCAGTATTTTCTCCTTTTCCCATTTTTTTCAAAAGCCATCATTCTTCAGGTTTTCAGTATTGTCATCTGCAAATGCTTTCAATTCGATCAAATGTAAAAAGTGTGGTAATGAGTTAACTCTTTACCAAATGACAAAATTTTAGACTTGTCCTAACTGAAAGCATTTGCAGACAACAAAATTAATGTGACTCAAAAATTGAAGTTTGTTTTGGGAAGGGTAGAAAACATTGTGGGAAAAGGAGAAAAATGCTGGTTACCAGCATTTTCTCCTTTTCCCACAATGTTTTCAAAAGGCTTCTTCCTCAGATTCGTGAAAACCAGGGATTGTTTTGTAAAGGGTTTTAACTATTTACCATTTAGACTGGTCTAATTTGAAAGCATTTGCAGACTACAGTTTGAATTTGGCTCAAATGAAGGAATTTCTGTCTGAAAGGGTAGAAAACATTGTGGGAGGAGAAAATGCTGGTTTCCAGCATTTTCTCCTTTTCTTACGTTTTCGAAAGCTTTATTCTTCAGGGTGGTTAAAACCTGTGATTGTGTCGTAAAGAGTAAACCTATTGAATGCTACGAAAGATCAGATGAACATTTCCAGTAACCACAAAAAAAGATCCGAAAGTATGTATTGCAAGACTGTTTTCAAAGACACGCATTTCTCTAGAATATCATGGTGTACATTAAAGATCAGACTGCAAAGAATGCACAGTCCTATCATTGTACAATGGAAAAAGAATCAAGTAATCATGTGAAAAATTTTATCATTTCAGAATGCAGCTGTGCTGAAACAGTTCTAAATGCAACGATTGTTCCACAACCAGAAAATGGTTTGACAAAGTATTTTATCTATATCAATTATACAGAAGCATTGAAAAATATGTCAGTATGCTTTACAGTGAGGGAAAATGGGAACATATTCTATGAGGCCAAGGAAAATTATAACCTTTCTTCATCAGTAAGATTCCTTCAATCTTCTTTTCCACGTCTGTCCTTCTTTCTGTTTCAATAACCCTTTCCATAACAATCACACATTTTAAAGACCCCTAGGAAGAAGCCTTTTGAAAACATTGTGGGAAAAGTAGATAATGCTGGTAACCAGCAATTTTTACTTTTTCCCACAATGCTTTCTATCCTGTCAAAGACCTCCAGTTCATATGTACATGTATCATGTTCAAGTTTGTTATCTTCATAATTTATGCTTTCAATGTTGAAGAGTGTAAAATAGATCTATTTAGCTTGGGAAAAGGTTAGACCTGTACTGAATAATCCCCTCTTTTCACAATCCTGGTGAAAAAGTGTCTTGCAAACATTGTGGCAAAAGGAGACACAGAACTAGCAGTCTGACCATACTGTCCATTTGTTTCTAAAGGCAAGCTTGCAAGATAGAAATCGTTTTTCTGCCACAATGTTTCCTTCATTATATCTCCCGGTATAACCTTTTCCTGTACAACTCTCCCACCTTACTATATTTCTTATCTTAAGGCTGTTTTGGTTGGAATTTCTCTTTAGATATTGTGCAGTATAGATCCACGATCAGAGTGTATATTCTATGCAGTCAGATCTTGGGCTACACTGTTTGCCATATTGTTGGACTTTAAAGTAAACAGCAATTGATATACTTTAACAGTTGTTTACTACTCTTGTACAGGGATCAATAGGAATACCCAGGCTTCTTGAAAGAGATAGGAATTACACAGTACAAGTAAGTTTTAATACATCATCTACGGACAATTTTTACATATTGCAAAATTTTGTTAAGAGCATAGTTTCTCCATTTTATAAATTTTTTCACTTTGTTAGTCTGTATTTTACTGGGATGTTTTCAGTTTTCAGTTGCAAACTTGTTCCACGAGGTAATGAGTTAACCCTTTACCACGCAATCCCAAGTTTAACCCTTTACCAAACGACAAAATTTTAGACTGGTCCAAATTGAAAGCACTTGCAGACAGCAAAATAAACATTACTCAAAACTTGAAATTTGTTTCCCGCAGGGTAGAAAACATTGTGGGAAAAGGAGAAAATGCTGATTACCAGCATTTTCTCCTTTTCCCACAATGATTTCAAATGGCTTCTATCTCAGGGTCGTAAAAACCAGGGATTGTTTGGTAAAGAGTTAAATGACTCTGGGAAAGAAGGCTTTTGAAAACATTGTAGGAAAAGGAGACAATGCTCTGGCAAAAGGGGGCTCATTTTCTTTGTAATGCAATACACCAAGCAAGTCATCACACGATTATGGATCCACCAAATCCATTTAGTCTGACAACTGACTTCTGGAGGTTGAGTGTATTTTGGACATGCAGAAAATTTTCAAAAAGCAAATAGTTTCAACCCATGTCAGCCTGTGCAGCCTGCGCAGGCTGATATGGGTTGATACTTTTTGCAGATGCATTTACCCCCCTTTTCACAGAGCATGGCTCAGGTCAAGCAGTTCCAAAGATGTTAACATATAATGCATACTTGACTTTATACCTGAAATAAAACCAGCGTTATCTTTAACCACGACAGTTGAATTGATTGGTAAATTGTGTCTTACCTGTTTTGTAAGTATGTAACAGGTAGGAATACAATGATTAACTCTACCAAGCAAGAAAATTTTAGGCTAGTCCAAATTGGAAGCATTTACAGATGACAAAATAAATCCAACTCAAAATTGAAATTTGATTTGAGAAAGGTAGATAACATTGTGGGAAAAGGAGAAAAAGCTGGTTACCAGCATTTTCTCCTTTTTCCAGTGTTTTCCAAGCCCTTGTTATGTTAGGGTTGTTTAAAGTCGAGATTGTGTGGTAAAGGGTAAAACAAAGGAAGTCACATAATGTTCCCATTACATCACAAAATCTTGTTTCAAACATGTGTCAGAGATAGAGGATAATAGTCTGTTTTGGTGTATGACCAAAATTTCTTTCATCAAGTGAAAAGCAAAGGCTATTATTTCACAAGTAGCAAAGCCACAAGTGAAAATATCGCCTTTGCTTTTCACGTGATGAAAGAAATATTGATCATATAGTGAAAAAACAACAATTATCATATTTCTTTCATGTTCTTCACTTTAACTTCTCTTTTTACATCTAATTTTTGCTCATCATGAAAAATATAGGAGTTTTTCAAACTAGATAGGTCTATTCAATCTATTTGGATATGGACTAGCTGTAAAAATGACGTCATTAGTGGTGTTGACTACGTCATACAATGTGACATTTAACCACTAAAATTTCATTCATGTATGTCAAAAATAAAAATTATAACATACACTGGTGAATAATAACATTCACTAGTGAATTATAAGGATATAACTCACTGTCAGATTTCTATAAACTAATGAAAAGCCAAAAAGGGAAGGGCAATAAAACCACATTTTTCCAATATTGTGCAAGACAAAAAAGTCATGATGGTTATATTACATGGCTTGCAACACATGAAAAAGGGCATTCGGACATTTGCGCAGTGTCGTCTCGGATCAGCCTGCGCAGTCCGCGCAGGCTAATCCGAGACGGCACTTTACGACTACATTAGATTTTGCGCTACAGTAGACTTGCGCAAAACAGAAAATAACATAAAAAGGGAGTGTCGTTTCGGATTAGCCTGCACGCACAGCACAGGCTGATTCGAGACGATACTTTATGCAAATGTCCGAATGCCCCTTTTCGCGTGTTGAAGGCCAATTTAAAAAACAAGCGAGACTGTGTGATAAATTACACTCTAATTTTTTGTTTGAACAATTACAAAATGTTTATTTTCTCCCCAATTACTGTAAAGCTTGAGATACGAGGGTTGTTCGATATGTAATGTGTATTGTACGATATCTCAAAAGCATTCGACTCAAATAGTGAAATGAACATTACATCCCTTCAAAGTATTCTCCACAGTTTGAAATACGTAATTTCAATCTCTGAATCCATTTCTGAAATGCGTCATGGTACGCTGATTTAGGTAGACCTCTGAGGCACTGACTGATGGCTAAGGCAAGGGCTTGTCGGGACTTGTAACGACGACCAGATAAGAACTTTTGAAGTTTTGGAAAAAGGAAAAAGTCGCATGGGGCTAGATCTGGAGAGTATGGTGGGTGTGGCAAGACGGTAACCTTCTCCGACTTCAAAAATTGCTTCACAAGCTCAGATATATGTGATGGAGCATTATCATGAAGTAGACGAACATGCCTAAATCCTGACACAGGGCATCGTTTAAGATAATATTTCTTGACCTTTTTTAGTATAACATCTCGGTAATACCGACCTGTAACACTTTTGTCCTTCAGCACCGGAATTTGTACAGCTATACCATCACATGAGAAGAATATGCAATAAAGAACCTTCTTTGTGCTTATGCTTCTTTTGGCAACTACAGGCCTTCTACTGTGTTTAGTTAGCCATATTTTGTTTCCAATTTTTCTTACTGGTTCGAAATAGTGAACCCATGTTTCGTCACCAATAACAATGTTTGCAAATTGTCTTTGATTGAATATGGGAAACATTTTGAGCAATTGCTTAGCTGTTTGTACTCGATTCCGTTTTTGGTCATCTGTCAATATATGCGGTATCCATCTGGCAGAAATCTTTCGTACTTTCAAAATACGTTTCAAAATGAAATGCACCCGAGATAGCGATATGCCAACAGCGTTGGCAATATCACGAATCATGTATCTGCCATCACTTTCAATTATTTCCCTGACTTTTGAGACATTTGCCTTGCCTGTTACAGTCACAGGTCGGCCAGATTTTGCTGCATCTTTGACAGACTCTGTGCCAGTCAGAAATTCCTTTCTCCAACTACGAACTGTCTCATGAGATACGTTATCAGACCCATAAACTTCCCCCAATTCAGTAAAAATCTGCATTACCGAATGACGGAGTTTTGTGCAAACTTTTATATAAGCTCTAAATTCTTTAATATTCTTAATCCGTTTCCCAACCATTTTTACAACAGTGGTCAATGACTAGCTCTATTGAAATGACTGTAAGTTTAAAACTATGTGGAGCTGAACGCTCGTGTTTATACCGTTATCAAGGTATTGAATAGAGCTATTCAAGCGTATCATCATCCATGAAATCGTGGAAAGCGTTATCGCGCTGTGGTACAATACACATTACATATCGAACAGCCCTCGTACAAACCTACATTTTTTACAGATGCATTGGTGTTCTTAGCCTGCTTTCATCCTTGAACTTTTATTGTAAGTCAACTTTTCCCTAATTTTATCTACATGTATGTTTTTTTTTCTTGATAAATTTTCATCTTTTTCTCTGATAATCCTTTTTTTTTCTTTCTCAATTAAATTTCAGGTTTCCTTGTTTTGCTTGGATTTCTCAAGTCAAAGGAAGAACCAAGAATGTCAACAGAGAGTGTTTGATTTCCCTTTAACTTCCCCTCTGTCAGAGCCTACTACATCCAATCCCCCAGGTAAAATTAATCATACTTAATCCTTTGCAACACAGTTCAGACATTAAACAACCTTGAGAAAGAAGGCTTTTGAAAACATTGTGGGAAAAGGAGTAAATTCTCAAAATTCTCTCCTTTTCGCACAATGTTTTCTTACCTTTCAAATATAAATTTCTATTTTGAGTATTTTTTTTCATCTGCAAAAGCTTCCAATTTGGACGAGTCTAAAATTTTGTTGTTTGATAAAGAGTTCACTAGGCACCGTGCAAATATTATGTTGCTTTTGCAGACTGTGGAGATTAATATCAAACTGCACGAAATCCACTTTGATCATTGTTTTGTGAGACATTCCTATTCTTTGCCGATTACTTATCCTACCTATAGATGGCTTTTATTCAATGCTGTTTGGTGTTGTTTCAGTGTATTTCTTAGATTAAACCGCTGGATATCTTTGATTCAATCCCTTCCCTTTAATCCTTTGCTGAACATTCCAGTGTGTTTAAAACCTTTACAAGGAAGGCTTTTTGAAAACATTATGGAGAAAAGAGATAATGCTCAAAATCAGTACATTCTCCTTATCCCATGTTTGCTACCCTTTTGCTATCAAAAACATCCCTTTGTGCCTTGTATAGTTTGTCCTCTTCAAATGCTTTAACCCTTTACCACACAATACCAGCATTTTCTCCTTTTCCCACATTGTTTTCTCTACTTTCGAAGAAAAATCTCAACTTTTAGGCAACAGGTATAGTGCTGTCTGCAAATGTTTTTAATTGGGACAAGTCTAAAATTTTGCTGTGTGGTAAAGGGTTAAATATGAACAAGTCTAGAGTACATGTATTGTTGTGCAGTAAAGAGTTAACCCTTTATCAAACAAGTATACATTTTTAAAACTTTGAGCAGAAAGACTTTTTAAAACATCAAAAGGAAAGTAGGGAATACTGGTATCCTACATTTTTCCCTTTTCCCGAAACTTTTCAAATGTTTTAGACTCCTCCGAATTGAAAGCATTTACAGACAACAAATGAAATGTGGCATAAATAATGGTGTCCTGTCTCTTAAAGGGTAGAAAACATCCCCAGAAAAGGAGAAAATGCTGATCAAAAGTATTTTCTCTTTTTCCCACTATGTTTTCAAATGCTCTTTGTCTCTGGTTCCTCAAAACTTGGGATTGTGTGGTCAAGAGTTATACATTTGTAGGCCCACCAGTGGATGTACTGTATGCTGTTGTTGGATGTATAAGCACCGTGACAATATGCCTGCTTGCCTGTCTGGTCTACAAACTACACAAAAGACCAAGAGGTAAGTTATATTCATAGAAATTAAATATATTATTTTACTTAGCTAACTCTTTACCACACAACAAAATTTTAGACTCTTCCAATTTGAAAGCATTTCAGACAACAGATGGAATTAGGCATGAATGATACATTGTGTTTAAGAACAGTCAGAAAACATACAGTAACCCTTTACTGCACAATGCCGACTTTAAACGACCCTGGGAAAGAAGCCTATTGAAAACATTGTGTGAAAAGGAGAAAATACTGGAAACCAGCATTTTCTCCTTTTCCCACAATGTTTTCTATCCTATCAAAGAAAAATTGCACCATTTGAGCCACATAGAAATTGTCGTCTGCAAATGCTTTCAATCTGGACAAAGCTAAAATTTTGTCGTCTTGTAAAGGAATAAGGTAAGAAGGGTCCATTCATACCAACCATTCTCAACCCTTTCGGGAACAACAAATTTTAGACTCTTTCAAATTCAAAACATCTGCAGACAACAAATTCAACACTGCTGTTCAAATGAGCTTAAGCTCTGTGATAGAGCAGAAAACATTGTGGGAAAAGAAGAAAATGCTGGTTACCAGCATTTTCTCCTTTTCCCACAATGTTTTCAAAAGCCTTCTTTCCCTTGGTTGTGAAAACTAGGGATTGTGTGGTTAAACTTGGGATACCAAATAACCCTTTACCACATAATCCCAAGTTTTAACAACCCTTCAGAAAATAGTTTTTGACCATATTGTGGGAAACAGAAAAAAATGCTGGAAACCATCATTTTCTCCTTTTCCTACAATGTTTTCTACCCTTCCAGAAACAAATTTCAATTTTGGAGCCACATTTAATTTGTCGTCTACAAATGCTTTTGATTTCGATTTGGACAAGTCTTAATTTTGCTGTTTGGTAAAATGATAAATGTATGAGACATTTTAGAGTAGAAATACACCCAAAATTCTTGCAATTGTGAGGTTGCTCTTATCTCAATGTTGATAAAAGATCAGCTGATTGGATGATTTGTGCTGATCGTGATCTACACTGTCTGCAAGACTAGAGCAACTAAGGTTGTGATAGGCACTTAACAGGAACATAATTCAAAAATTTTTTGGTAAACAATAAAGTGTTTTAACAACCCTTGGAGAAGAAAGCTTTTGGAATCATTGTGGGAAAAGAAGACAATGCTGTCAACCCTTTACCACACAATCCCGAGTTTTAATGACCCTTAGAATGAAAGCTTTGAAAACATTGCGGGAAAAGTAGAAAATGCTGGTAACCAGCATTTTCTTCTTTTCCCACTTCGTTTTCTTATCTTTTACAGACAAATCCCATTACTTGTGCCACATTTACTATGTCCTTTGGAAATGCTTCCAATTTGGATCTTTCTAAAATTTTGTTATGAGGTAAAGGGTGAACCGGTATTTTCTCTTTTCCCCACTATACTTTCAATCATTCTTTAGACAGAAATCATCTTCTGAGCTATGCTGAATTTGTTGTCTGCAAAAACTTTCAAGTCAAAAATTTTGCTTTTTGGTACAGAGTTTTGTCATCTTCTGTGGACCAGTCACATAACATGTTATGAAAATCTGATTTAACTCTTTACCAGACAATCCCGTGTTTTAATGACCCTGATAGAAAAGATTTTTGAAAACACTGTGGGAAAAAGAGAAAATCCTAGTAACCAGCATTTTCTCCTTTTCCCACAATGTTTTCTACCCTATCAAACATAGAAATCATCATTTGAGCTACAAATAATTTGTCATCTGCAAAAGCTATCAAGTTGGTCAAGTGTAGAACTTTTTTTGGTGCAGAGTTTTGTCATCTTCCATGGACCAGTCACATAACATGTTGAGAAAATCTGATTTAACCCTTCAGCAGCTAAATAAATTAGATTAAAGATTTTCAGCTAGTATTGAAAATCCATATTTACGATTTAAACATTTTCTTTGTCGGTGAAATCTCACTGTATCAGACAGTGTAGATCAAAGATCAGACTGAAGGTTCTGTGCAGTCTGATCTTGATCTACACTGTCTGCAAAAGCTCAAAAAGTTGCACTAAGTGACTATTAAGATTTAAGTTAAAGATTTTCAGCTAGTATTGAAAACCCATATTTTACAATTTAAACATTTTGGTCGTCAGTGAAATCTCACTGTATCAGACAGTGTAGATCCAAGATCAGACTGCATGTTCTGTGCAGTCGGATCTTGATCTACACTGTCTGCAAATGCCCACAAAGCGTTAAACTCTTTCACTGCCAATCTCAACCATGTCAATGACTTTTTTGGATGGTGTATATTCTGATCAGACTATACAAAACTGTCAGTCTAGTCTTGGAGCTATACACTGTTGGCTTCTTGATCCTAAACTTGGACCAAAATCATCCCCAAATGAGCTATACTTTCTTAACTCTTTACCACACAATCCCGACTTTTAACGACCCTGAGAAAGAAGCCTTTTGAAAACATTGTGGGAAAAGGAGAAAATGCTGGTAACCTTTTCCCACAATGTTTTCTACCCTTCACAAAACAAATTTCAAATTTTCAGTCACTTTTATTTTGTCGTCTGCAAATGCTTTCGATTTGGACAAACCTAAAATTTTGTCATTTGGTAATGAGTTAAAGGGGGTTTAAAGCCTATCTGTTATGCATGATACTGAGCAAGTCATCATATAATTATGGATCCATCAAATCCATTTTGTCTGACAACCAACTGAATCATGAGGAAGACTGGTCCTTAACATACAGAATATTGACCAATAGCATGGCATCTGTGGATTCGGGGGGTGAGGGTGGGTGTCAAACCCCCCCTCCCCCTAGAATTTTCAAAGTAATCGCTGTCTGCCTGAAATTTTAATCAAGTATGAATGTAGCAGTAGAAACATCAACACATGCATTATGTAACTTGTTCAAAGAGTATTTCTTTGCATAGATTTTCTAGTAATATTGTTCGCAGGTATACTATTATACCGGTATACACACTGACAGGAAATACATTTTATGCAGTAGCAAATTTGAACAGTAATGAATTATTTGATTTTCACAGATGAATTTAACCCCCCTTTTCACAGGGCATGGCTCAAATGTTAATGAACATACTTTTTGATCTCCACAAAAAGTTGAAACCATTTAGTTAATAATTAATTTTACATGGCAATAGCTACTCACAGCAAGAATGTTTTTCAGGAGCTGAAAATTCTCCTCTGAACAATCAGGATGGTTATTCTGCTATCTCGTCTCCTGGCCATAATCCAGATAATCCAGATGTTGAGTCAGAAAGACGAAATGAGAATGTTGACATCATAGAGAGGCAGACACAGAAGTAACAAGCAAAGAAGGATATGTGATGTGTTTATGTGTGTGTGTGAGAGACAGAGAGAGAGAGAGAGAGAGAGAGAGAGAGAGAGTGAGAGAGACAGACAGACAGATAGACAGACAGAGAGTTAATTTACCCTAGCACTTTCAGTGTAATGCCTTTATCACCGCTAGGGTAAATTAAGTAAGTCAATTTTAATACTGTTTGAGCACATTATGTTTCTCACTTATATACTCCTCACAAAAAGCTAAGCAACAACGAATTACCACTGCACCAAAATTTCATAATTACACATACAGACAACTTCATTGTATAAATGTAATGAGTATCGAGTTAAAAACCAGTCCAAGCAATTCTGTACTTCTATCAGATCATGTTTCTCACTTTCAGGCTTTTGAAGTAAGGCACTGTCTAAATCCACATGCAAAAAAGTGGTTTACTACCCAGATGTTTTAAAATCTCTAAAATTCAGTCAATCTGCAACCCGGACAAAGTACATGGTATGGCCACCATTAGCACGAATACAAGCTTGAACTCTTTTGGGCGTTGACCACATCAAGCTGTCCAGCTGTTGTTGTGGAATATCCTGCCATTCCTGACTCAAAAGTTGCTGAAGGTGTTGGAGATTATGAGGCCTCACATTTCCATCATTGACTCGCCTACCATCACATGAGAATGTCACATGCATGCTCAATTGGATTGAGATCTGGAGATCTTGCTGGCCACTCAAATTGCCCAGAAAAGTTTAAGCTTGTATTCGTGCCAATTGTGGCCATATGGTGTACTGACTGTTGCAAATACAACGAATTTTAGTGATTTTAAAACATCTGGGTAGTGTACCACTTTTTTGCTTGTGGATTTAGACAGTGCCTTACTTCAAAAGCCTGTAAGTGAGAAACATTATCTAACAGAAGTACAGAATTGCTTGGACTGGTTTGTAACTCAATTCTCATCACATTTATACAATGAAATTGTCTATTTGTGTAATAAAATTCTCGTGCAGCAGTAATTAATTGTTGCTTAACTTTTTGTGAGGAGTATATTTGACAGCTTTTGTGTTTGCATATCCCTTTCGGGATCCAGTTGTTTTGAAGGAAATTTGTCAATGTACTATTTTTCCACACACACACACATGCACTCACACACATGCAGAGAGAAAGAGAGAGACAGAGAGTATGAATAATTTATTCAAGATCTTGTTGAATATGTTTTCTAGTTTACCATAATACATTTTATAGCTTTCTTACAGTTACTTGTCTTTTAATTCTTTACTAAACAACAAAATTTTTGACTCGTCCAAATTGAAAGCATTTGAAGACAAAGTACTGTATAAGTGGACATTTTTGTGACTTGGAAATTTTTGCGATTTCACGGATTTGAAAATTTCATAAACTTTTCTGTTCGTGTATTTTACCACAAGTATGCTAACAAATAGCGAGTATCTTGAAAATGTCTTTAATTGGTAATTCGCAAACTTTTCGACATGCGTATATATCCATGTATACAGTTTCAAATGATACTCAAAACACGAACAACCATCATACCCATAAATGTAGCAAAACTTGACAAAGTTACACTGAGTAGTGTGACCTTGACCTTTCAGCTAGGGAAACAGTTTCGAAAGTGACACAATGTCTATCCATGATGATGATTTTTACCACATTATTCAGAAATCCGACCATGTGTGTCACACTTCTGGGCAGGACAGGAACACCAGTCATAGCTATAACCTTAGCAAATACCGATTAAGTTCAACTAAGCACAGTGACCTTGACTTTTGGGCTAGTGATACAGTGGTTGATGTGACACATCATCTATCATTGGTAATCATTGTGTCAAATTATTATAATAGGACCATGCACCTGAAAGATACTTGCCAGACATGCACACCACTTTTAACCAAACACACACACATACACACAAACACAAGGTTACCAGCATTTTCTCATTTTTCCGCAATGTTTTCAAAAGTCCTTTTCTTTGGGGGTCATAAAAGCATATAAATGTTAGTGAAGGGTTAAAACATGTTTCACATATATGCTTTGACATAAATGCTTGTAAAAAGCAATTTCTCCTTTTGCGATGTTTTCCAAGTAGTTAACAGCATGACAAAATGTGTTCTGGGCTAAGAGAAACCACAAACACAACTGAAAGAACTATTTTTCAATAACAAGCATACTGCTGAAACATTTAAAATTAAACAAAAAACCAAGAGCACTGCATGCAGGTGCCAATGCTCAGCTGCCAATGCTCAGCTGCAGTTGTTTGATTTTCAGTGAAAGTTTTTAAGTCAAAAAAGTGGCGTAACTGTGTCAAAAAGCTTTGATGGTTACCTGCCCTTGTTGTAAGGGTTCCCCTTTTGATAATTAACAACTTTTCCAAAAATTTCTTCTGTTACAACAGATATGATATAAAATGTCAAAGTTTGTGCATGATGATGACGCAGAGGACAAGAGGGCAATGACATTTTCTTCGAAAACAGCTGTGCTAAAAACGAAAAAAAAAAAAAAACTCCGAGAGCCTCCCAGACACAAAACAACATAACCCTGTTCCAACCAATCCCATGTTTTTACAACCTAAAGGAAGAAAACTTAAAACAGATTTGTCTGCAATAATGTTCGACATTGGCGAGTCTAAAAACGTTGTCATGTGGGAAAAAGTTATGTAATGTGTTAACGATAAACACCAAAAAAAAAAACCTTTTTTTTTTTGGTAGATCTCATGTTTTCTGCATGTCAAAAGACCAGTGGACCTCATGATTCAGTCGGTTGTTACATAAAATGGATTTTATGAATCCATAATTATGTGGTATCTTGCTTGATATAGTGCTGCACTGAGATACATTAAACCCCCATTTGCCAGAGCATGGATCAAATAAAAGAAACAATTATCAAAGAAACATTTAACCCTTTACCACACAATGCCAACTTTTAACGACCCTGGGAAAGAATGCTTTGAAAACATTGTAGGAAAAGGAGAAAATGCTGGTAACCAGCATTTTCTCCTTTTCCCACAATGTTTTCTACTCTATCAAAGAAATATTCCACCATTTGAGCCACATTGAAATTAACATCTGCAAATGCTCTCAGTTTGGACAAGGCTAAAATTTTGTCATCTGCTAAAGGGTTAAAAGTGGAGGAAAAAAAAAAGACAAAACATGCTTAACCCTTAGAACACAATCCAAAACTTAGGCTGCTTTTGGAAACAGTTTAGACCTAACATCAGACTACACAAAACATGCACTCTGATCTTGAATCTACATTGTCCTATAGTTTTTTATGTGTTCTTTGCAGTGACAATCTTGGTCAAATCCTTCATTTCTCTTCGCTAATGGCATAATCCATCATACTCTTCTTTAGCTATGCATTGATTGATTGTATGGTGTTTAACGCCGTTTTCAACATTATTTCAGTTAAATCGCGGCAGCCAGTGCACCTATCCATGCTTTCCTGGAGTTTCTTTTACCAGTAACCCACACAATATTCTTTCCAAGCCACTGGCTACTTTCCCACATAACCATCGTAGAAACAATGGTCAGCGGTGAGAGAGGAATGAATCCTGTTGCAATGATTATCATGAATCCTGTTGCAATGACTATCATCAATCCTCAGAAAGAAATTGGCCAAGCCAGGGATTGAACCAGAAATATCCTGTTCTCAAGTCCTGTACGCTACCAGCTGTGCTATTGAGACTCGGCTTAGCTATGAATGAAATCATCTCTTTACAAAACAACATAAAGTTACACTGATGCAAATTTGAAGGCACTTGCAGACAATAAATTGAATGATGCACAAATAAGGAAATTTCTCTTTAAAGGGTAGAAAACATTGTGGGAAAAGGAGAAAAATGCTGGTTACAAGCATTTCTCCTTTTCCCATAACGTTTTCAAAAGGTTGTTAAATCTGAATTGTGTAGTAAAGGATCAAGCATTCTAATGGTTATGATTATAACTGATATATTACTCTCTGAATGTTACCTAAACATATATAAAGGGAGATAATTAGAACTACAATTCACTGCAATTTTTGGACTTTAACCCATAAAGTGCTGATTTGATGAAATAAACCTGATGAATTAAGAAAAATTGCCAAAATCGCAACAATATCAGACAAAGTAGCACAAAGTGTAGAAGTAAGATAACACTACACATTCTGTAGAGTCTGATCTTGATCTACACCGTTCCAAAAAGCACTTCACCCTTTATGACACAATCTCTAGTTTCAACAACCCTGGAAGAGAAGGCTTCCAAAAATATTGTGATAAAAGGAGAAAATGCTAGTAACCAGCATTTTCTACTTTTCCCACAATGTTTTCTTCCCTATCAAAGAATCTGGAAATCATCATTTGAGCTAAATTTAATTTGTTGTCTGCAAATGCTTTCAATTTGATCTAGTCCAAATTTTTATTGTCTAGTAAAGGGTTAAAGCCAAGCTGTGCTTTCAAGGGTGTATCAGAACAACAGCTCTGACACAAATCAACCCATTACCCTCTCCAAAAGAACTTTTGATCTATGGTAACAGACCACTTTTGAAAATATCCTGGCAAAATAAGAGTCTCATACTAAGCCATTTCGCCCTTTTCCACTGTACTTTCACAAGTACTCACATACCAGTGAACATGGCAAATAAAATCATTAAAAAAAAAAACAAGAGGGCCAAGGTGGCCCTGGATCGCTCACCTGAATATTTGAGTAGACCATAGCCAGTTTTTTTTTTTGTTATTCCAAAACTTTTTCTTCAATAACTTCAATATAAAGAACAAGAGCACTGCATGCCGGTGCCAACAATTGGCTGTTGGGTGCTGGATATTAAGTTAAAATTTTAATTCAAACAAGAGGGTCAAGATGGCCATGGATCGCTTACCTGAATTTTTGAGAGGACCATAGCCAATTTTTTTTAAGTATTGAAATTTTGGAAACAAAATCATTATTTTGACAAGCAATTTTGAAAAGGTCACCTGAAAAAATCATTTCAAAATCTGTCAGCACCCCTACATTCGTCGCCACAGCCATGTTTTTGACGAATCAGAATTCAGCATATACAGCTTGTATAGAATTCAGAAAACAATCTATCATAAAGTACAGAAATGGTGAACAACAAGGCGGTTAACACCCAGATAGAGGCCATTTTGGTAACTGGTGAAATATTATGCATGTATTCCAAAAATAACAGTTTTATATTACCTCTTGCAATACATAGCTATCAAATACATCAAGTAGAAAGTGTGCATATTGATCAGCATTTCTTACCAGTGCACTCACCTGGTATAGGTTGACGTCTACAATAGCCCTTTTCATCAAAATACCTACACAGTCTTTTGATGAATATTAAAAGGTCACCAAAGGATCAATTCTGTGAAATTATTACAAAATCTGACTAGTGGTTTCAAAGAAGAAGAATTTTTAAGAATTTCTTCATGTCCATATAGTGCAAATAGCCCCCCACCACCACAGCCATGTTTCTCGACGGATCAAAATTTCGCAAACAAATTTTCAAAAGGGGCACCCAAGGAACAATTCTGTGCAATTGCTTCAAAATCTGACAAGTGGTTTAAGAGAAGAAGAATTTCAAAGTATTTCTTTAAGTCCATACAGTGCAAAGAGCCCGCCCCCCCCCCCCCGCCATATTTTTTGACAGATCAATATTTCACGAACAAGTTTTGAAAAGGGTCACCCATGGAACAATTTTGTGAAATTATTTCAAAATCTGACCTGCTGTTTCAGAGGAGATTTTCAATGAATTTCTTAGAAAAATTCATTTGGTTGCCATGGCAACCAGAGTTTTTGATGGAATCAAATTCTGTGAACAATTTTTAAAGAGGACCTCCCAAGGAACATTCCAGCCAAGTGTTGTTTAAAGAATTGTTGACACCGCACAGCGCAAAGCCCCCCCGCCATGTTTTTCGAGAGATCAAAATTTCACGTACAATTTTTGAAAAGGGTCACCCAAGGAACATTACTGTGAAAATATTTCAAAATCTGACCAATGTTTTCAGAGGAGAAGATTTTTAAAACAAGAGGGCCATGATGGCCCTGGATCGCTCACCTGAGTCAACAGGCGACATTTCACTCCACATGCAAAATTGTCAGGTCAATTGAGCTTAAAATGTGGCATCTAGAGCATCCACAAGAAATTTTTCGTAAGTTGACCTAGTGACCTACTTTATTACCATATGTGACCCAATTTAGAACTCATCAAAATATTTATCAAGTCAAACATTTTGACAATTTTCAAGTTAATTGAGAAATAAATGTGGCGTCTAGAGAGCCCTAAAGGTATTTCTTTAATTTGACCTAGTTTATGATCCCAGGTGACCCAATTTCAAACTCATCCGAGATTTCATCAAGACAAACATTCTGACCAATTTTCATGTCAACTGAGCAAGAAATGTAGCCTCTAGAATGCCTTAATGTATTTTTTAATTTGACCTAGTGACCTAGATTATGACCCCAGGTGACCCAATTTTGAACTCATCTTAGATTTCATCAAGAGAAACATTATAACCAATTTTCAAATCAATTGAGCAAGAAATGTGGCCTCCAGAGTGCCCGCATGGTATTTCTTTAATTTGACCTAGTGACCTAGTTTATGAGCCCAGCTGACCCAAATTCACTCATCCGAGATTTTATCAAGACAAACATTCTGACCAATTCAAAAAATGTGGCCTCTAGAGTGCCCTAATTGTATTTCTTTAATTTGACCTAGTGACCTAGTTTATGATCCCAGGTGACCCAGATCCAAACTCATCCGAGATTTCATCAAGACAAATATTCTGACCAATTTTCAAGTCAATTGAGCAATAAATGTAGCCTCTAGAGTGCCCTAAAGGTATTTCTTTACTTTGATCTCGTGACCTAGTTTATGACCAGAGTTGACCCAAATTCAGACTCATTTAAGATTTGATCAAGACAAATATTCTGACCAATTTTCAAGTTAATTGAGCCAAAAATGTGGCCTCCAGAGTGCCCGCAAGGTATTTCTTTGACCTAGTGACCTAGTTTATGAGCCCAGTTGACCCAAATTCAGACTCATGTTAGATTTCATCAAGACAAACATTCTGACCAATTTTCAAGTCAATTGAGCAAAAAATATGGCCTCTAGAGTGCCCTAAATGTATTTATTTAATTTGACCTAGTTTATAATCCCAGGTGACCCAGATCCAAACTCATCCAAGATTTCATCAAGACAAACATTCTGACCAATTTTCAAGCCAATTGAGCAATAAATGTGGCCTCTAGAGTGCCCTAAAGGTATTTTTACTTTGACCTAGTGACCTAGTTTATGACCCGAGTTAACCCAAATTCAGATTCATTTAAGATTTGATCAAGACAAACATTCTGACCAATTTTCATGTCAATTGAGCAAAAAATTGGGTCTATAGAGTGCCCTAAAGGTATTTCTTTAATTTGACCTAGTGACCTAGTTTATGATCCCAGGTGACCCAGATCCAAACTCATCCGAGATTTCATCAAGAGAAACATTTTAACCAATTTTCAAATCAATTGAACAATAAATGTGGCCTCTAGAGTGCCCTAAAGGTATTTCTTTAATTTGACCTAGTGACCTAGTTTATGACCCAATTTGACCCAAATTCAGACTCATGTAAGATTTGATCAAGACAAATATTCTGACCAATTTTCATGTTAATTGAGCATGAAATGTGGCCTCCAGAGTGCCCTAAAGGTATTTCTTTAATTTGACTAGTGACCTAGTTTATGACCTGAGTTGACCCAAACTCAGATTCATGTGAGATTTTATCAAGACAAACATTCTGACCAATTTTCAAGTCAATTAAGCAAAAAATGTGGCCTCTAAAGTGCCCGCAAGGTATTTCTTTAATTTGACCTAGTGACCTAGTTTATGATCCCAGGTGACCCAGATCCAAACTCATCCGAGATTTCATCAAGACAAATATTCTGACCAATTTTCAAGTCAATTGGGCAAGAAATGTGGCCTCTAGAGTGCCCTAAAGGTATTTCTTTAATTTGACCTAGTGACCTAGTTTATGACCCCAGGTGACCCAATTTTGAATTCATTTTAGATTTCATCAAGAGAAACATTTTAACCAATTTTCAAATCAATTGAACAATAAATGTGGCCTCTAGAGTGCCCTAAAGGTATTTCTTCAATTTGACCTAGTGACCTAGTTTATGATCCCAGTTGACCCAAATTCAGATTCATGTGAGATTTTATCAAGACAAACATTCTGACCAATTTTCAAGTAAATTGAGCAAAAAATGTTGCCTCTATAGTGCCTAAAGGTTTTTCTTTAATTTGACCTAGTGACCTAGTTTATGATCCCAGGTGACCCAAATCCAAACTCATCCGAGATTTCATCAAGACAAACATTCTGACAAAATTTCAGGTCATTTGAGCAATAAATGTAGCCTCTAGAGTGCCCACAAGGTATTTCTTTAATTTGACCTAGTGACCTAGTTTATGACCCCAGGTGACCCAATTTTGAACTCACTGAACATGTTGTGCTCAGGTGGGCTAACAAACTTAGAACAGGTTCACTACATACCAAATATCAAAGCTCTACACTTTCAAGTTTAAGAGAAGAAGAATTTTAAAGTTTTCCTTCTTTTTTCCTATATTCAAACTTGTGACCCCCGGGGCAGGGCCAGTTTTGACCCCAGGGGCATCATATGAACAAACTTGGTAGCGGTCCACTAGGAGATGCTACATACCAAATATCAAAGCTCTACGCCTTCCAGTTTCAGAGAAGAATAATTTTAAATTTTTCCTTCTTTGTTCCTTTGTTCTAACATGTGACCCCCGGGGCGGGGCCAGTTTTGACCCCAGGGGCATCAAATGAAAAAACTTGGTAGAGGTCCACTAGGAGATGCTACATACCAAATATCAAAGCTCTATGCCTACCAGTTTCAGAGAAGAAGAATTTTAAAGTTTTCCTTCTTTGTTCCTATCTTTAAACTTGTGACCCCCGGGGCGGGGCCAGTTTTGATCCCAGGGGCATCATATTTACAAACTTGGTAGCGGTCCACTAGGAGATGCTACATACCAAATATCAAAGCTCTGCGCCTTCCAGTTTCAGAGAAGAAGAATTTTAAAGTTTTCCTTCTTTGTTCCTATGTTCAAACTTGTGACCCCTGGGGCGGGGCCAGTTTTGACCCCAGGGGCATCATATGAACAAACTTGGTAATGGTCCACTAGCAGATGCTACATACCAAATATCAAAGCTCTATGCCTTCCAGTTTCAGAGAAGAAGAATTTTAAAGTTTTCCTTCTTTGTTCCTATGTTTGAACTTGTGACCCCCGCGGCAGGGCCAGTTTTGACCCCAGGGACATCACATGAACAAACTTGATAGAGGTCCACTAGCAGATGCTACGTACCAAATATCAAAGCTCTACACCTTCTAGTTTCAGAGGAGAAGATTTTCAAAGATTTTGCATTTTTTCCTTTTTGTTGCCATGGCAACCAGAGTTTTGGGTGGAATTCAATTCTTTGAACAACTTTGGTAGAGCTTCACCCAAGGAACATCCCTGCCAAGATTCATCAAGATTAGCCCAGTGGTTTAGGAGAAGAAGATGTTTAAAGAAATTGTTGACGCTGGACATAGGGCGATCACAATAGCTCACCTTGAGCACTTTGTGCTCAGGTGAGCTAAAAATTCTTAGAAAATTCCATTTGGTTGCCATGGCAACCAGAGTTTTTGATGGAATCAAATTCTGTGAACAAATTTTAAAGAGGACCTCCCAAGGAACATTCCATTGACGAATCAAACTTTCACGAAAAATTTTTGAAAAGACTCGCCCAAGGAACATTACTGTGAAATTATTTCAAAATCTGACCAGTGATTTCAGGGAAGATTTTTAAAGAAAAGGGTCACCCAAGGAACATTACTGTGAAATTATTTCAAATTTCAAAATCAGACCAGCGGTTTCAGAGGAGAAGATTTTTAAAGAATTTCCTAAAAAATTCCATTTGGTTGCCATGGCAACCAGACTTTTTGATGGAATCAAATTCTGTGAACAGTTTTTAAAGAGGATCTCCCAAGGAACATTCCAGCCAAGTTTGGTCCAAATCGGCCCAGCAGTTTAGGAGGAGAAGATGTTTAAAGAATTGTTGACACCACTTGACGCAAGGAGCCCCCCCTCACTGCCACGGCCATGTTTTTCGACGGATCAAAATTTCACAAACAATTTTTGAAAAGGGTCACCCAAGGAACATTTCTGTGAAATTATTTCAAAATCTCACCAGTGGTTTCAGAGGAGAAGATTTTTAAAGAAATTGTTGACAACGCACGACGGACGATGCACGACGGACACAGGGTGATCCTAAAAGCTCCCCTTGAGCACGTTGTGCTCAGGTGAGCTAAAAACAAGAGAACTGCATGCGGATGCCAAAACTCAACTGCAGTTGCTTTTAGAGATAGATTCATTTCAGTGAAAATTTTAAGTAGAAAAAGGGGCAAAACTGTGTCAAAAATATTTTTTGGTTACCTGCCCCTCTTGCAATGGTTCCCCTTTTGATACCTAACAAGTAGTCAAAGTTTGAAGTAATTATCTTCAGTAATGACAGAAATATCAAATGTCAAAATTTTTGCATGATGATGCAAATGATGACGATGCAGACGCCAGGGCTATGACAATACCTCATTTTTTTATGGGTTTCCCCCCCCACCCCCAAAAAAAAAAAAATATCTTGTAAATATCT
Source organism: Hippopus hippopus (assembly GCA_946811185.2). Lineage (NCBI taxonomy): Eukaryota > Metazoa > Mollusca > Bivalvia > Cardiida > Cardiidae > Hippopus > Hippopus hippopus. Next base: position 5,794,640 of record OX328102.1, on the reverse strand, counting down.
TGCAATAAACTATTACGCCTTTTGCCACAGTACTTTCAAAATGGACATAGCTCATACCCAAGTACTCATGTAATAAACCTTGCATCATACTAATTACCAATTATTTAACTTGAATGTTGTCTGAGTACCTTGCTGCAAGTTTGTTTAAAGCAGTAATGAATTTTGTAGCTTTGTTGTTTTCAATAGTGCCTGACAAATAATCTCTCTAAATGATAAACTAGAACTGTTGTTAACTTGAACTGCCGCAAAGTAGACAAATACCCCCCAGTAGCACCTTGTCACAGAAGCAGCACAATCAGTGAACAGGAATCATTTTCAAACAAAGATCACCAGTGACCTTGAGATAACTGAAATCATCAACACTTCCAAACACATAAACAAACAATCCTACATATAAATATGTTCAAAAGAAAGCCTTTTATTAATATCATGGAAAAAGGTAGGCAATACATGTACAACAAGCAATTTCTCCTCTTACATTTTAACTTTTCTTCCCCATCCGGGAACTTTTGTGTAATACTTCAAAAATTTTGAAGTCGCCTGCTGATACCTTAAACGTGAAGGTCCCCGAAAATTTGGTCATAGAGCAAAAAGATTTAACCTTTTACAGCACAACAAAATTTTAGACAAGCGCAAACTGAGAGCATTTGTAGACAGAAAAGGGTATGTGGATCAAATGATGAACTTTGTCTGTGAAAGGGTAGAAAACATTGCGGGAAAAGGAGAAAATGCTGGTTACCAGCATTTTCTCCTTTTCCCACAATATTTTCAAATGCTGTCTTGCTCAGGGTTGTTAAAACTCTGGATTGCGAAGTACAGGGTTAACTTTCTGTTGTTTTGCGGTGCATTCTCATGCAATTCCTCAAAATCCCTGTTCACCTTTTTCTCATAACTAGTCTCACAATCTCTATGACATTTCTTTCTTCTTTTTCTTCTGTTTCTTCTTTTTTTCCACAGCTTGACCATTATCTGGGATATCACAAGTTTCTGTTCTTTCAAGTTCTGTCACTTCGCCATTTATTTTCGTAAGTTCCTCACCACAATAGATATTTGGTCTCTGATCCTCCTCGGGTTCAGTTTTGATTTTAGATTTCTTTTTCTTTTTCTTGTGTTTATGAGTAGAAATAAACGCTGTTTCCGAAGTATCACTCAGTACGTCTTGTATCACCTTTGTCTTTTGTTTATTATCTAAAAAGAAAGAAAGTTTTCACAGTGTTAGGTAAACCATTACCACACAAAACAGACTTTTAACAATCCTGTGAAAGAGGCCTTTTGAAAACATAATGGGAAAAGGAGAAAATGCTGGTAATCAGCATTTTCTCTTTTCCCAGTATGTTTTCTACCCTATAAAAGAAAAATAAAATCATCTGAGCCACACTGAAATTGTTGTCTGCAAATGCTTTCAATTTTGACTGGTCTAAAATTTTGTTGTAAGGTAAAGGGTTCAATGTTTACTAAACAATCTCTTTTTTCAAAACTCTGAGAAATAAGGCTCTTTAACCATTTATTACATAATCCTGAGTTTTAACAACCCTGAGAAAAAAGCCTTTTGAAAAACATTGTGGAAAAAGGAGAAAATGCTGGTAATCAGCATTTTCTCCTTTTCCTACAATGTTTTCTACCCTATCAAAGACAGACATCAAAATTTAAAAAAAACATTAAAATTGCCGTCTGCAACTGTTTCAATTTGGACCAGTCTAAATTTTTGTCATCTGGGAAAGAGTTAACCATTTACCACACAACCTAGCAATTAAACTCTGTACCATTGTTTGTATAATGTTGTAATGCAGTGTTCAACATTATTACAGTATGGCAGTACAGTATATCATGGCGGCAAGTGCACCAATCCATGCTCTCCTGGAGTATTTTTACAAGTACTTCGCACAATATTCTTCCTAAGCCTCTGGCTGCTTTCTTCAATAACCATCATTGAAACAATGATCAGTGGTGAGAGAGAAATAAATCCTGTCACAATACAAATCATCAATTGTCAGAAAGGAATTGGCCTTCTGTACCCTACTGACTGGGCTACCTGGCCACCCAACTTGAGAGTTTGCAGTTTTCTCTTTCTCTTGTTCACTAGCAATAATGACAGCACTTCTGATGCATCTTTCACTGCTTTTTGTTTCATCTTTACATTATATTCATTATCTGTTAGAACAAACAACTCCACAACTTTAGTTAATCCTTTCAGAGCTATGCACAACTGATGTTGACCAGCATTTTCTCTTTTTCCCACAATGTTTTTGAAAGTTTTCTTCTAAGGGAGTGTCTAAATATGGGATTGTGTGGTAAAGGGTTGATTCAGCACAGCTGGGGTTATTTCTCAACCTTCCTTGCTATTCTTACCTTCTTCATCGTGGGGAACAACTGTATCCTTGGTTTCGTCGACTTCTCTTTTCCTTTTCTTTTTTTTCTTTTTATGTTTATTTTCAGAAATTACAGTACTTTCAGCAGCATCGAGAACGTCCAAGCTTGTTTTCTTTTTCTTACTTTTGTGAATTTTCACTTTCTCAAAATCTCCAGTTCTTTCGTTTTTGCCTTCTTTTTCACTTTCCTTTGTGTTACCTACAAAAGGAAACAACTGAAAAATTAATTTCTTTCTTTCCTTAATGTCACATACTACCCTGCTTTAACCCTTTACCACATGATCCCAACTTTTAACGATCCTCAGGAAGAAGCCTTTTGAAAACATTATGGGAGAAGGAAAAAATGCTGGAAACCAGTATTTTCTCCTTTTCCAACAATGTTTTCTACCCTAAGAAAAAGAAAATAAATGTTTTGAGAGACACTGAATATGCTGTCTGCAAATGCTTTTAATTCAGACACAGCTGAAATTTTGGCTTTTGGTAAAGGGTTAAAGAACCTGAGAGTTGAGCACAGTGTGCTCTGGGAGAAAAAGGATTGCAAAATTTTTCACGTGTCCAAATGGAGCCCTTTACCACACAGTCCCAAGTTTAAAAGACCTTAGGTGAGACAGCTTTTAAAGAAATTTTGCGAGAATGAGAAAATGCTGATAACCAGCATTTTCTCCTTTTCCCACCATGATATCAATCCTTTCATAGCTAAATCTTATCACTTGAAACATATTTAATATGTCCTCTGAAAACAATTTCAAAGGGGACAAGTGTAGAATATTGTTTGGTAAGGAGTGGAAGTAAACAATTTACAGAAGAAGAATTAAATGCGAGTTAAAGCACAGAATTTGCCTTGGAAAATGTAGGAAACATGAAAGAAAGGAGATACAAAAATGGTTACAAGTATTTTTCTTATGGTACTTATAAAAGCCTTCCTTCTCGGCATGGTTAAAAGACATGATTGTTTAGTATAGGGTAACGGTAAACAAAAATTTATTTTCTACATGATGTTGAAAAATTGTTAGAAAACTATTTCTTGGTTACAAAACTCACTTATTACTCATTGAGCTATTATGGGAGATTAAGGAGAGGCTAGCTAATCCAATGAAATGGCCAGATTTAGAGACTTACAGTCTATGTCCTGTTCCTCTAACACCGTTTCTCTGATAGGAGACTCTGTCCAAAAATAAGAGAAAAATTAGAGTTCATGCTTAAACTCTAAACCAGCTGAAAATTTTAGACTAGTCCATATTGAAATCATTCAAAGACAATTATAAGTTAATTAACCCTTTCCCAAACAACAAATTTTAGGCTCTTCCAAATTGACAGCAACTGCACACAACAAATTTGATAGTGGTGCAAATGAAAATAAGTTCTTTAACAGGGTAAAAAACATTGTGGGAAAAGGAGAAAATGCTGGTTACCAGCATTTTCTCCTTTTCCCACAATGTTTTCAAAAGGCTCCTTCTTCAGGATCGTGAAAACACAGGATTGTTTGGTAAAGGGTTAAGAAATATGATGGGATTTGGCACTGAATGGCAGAAAACACTGTGGAAAAAGGTGAAAAAAAATGCTTCTTTCTCACAATCATTAAAACTAAGGATCACTTGATAAAGGGTTAAGGTAGCTTGTCATGTGGACACAATATGAAAAAGAATATAAACAGAATAGAAAAGGCAAATCAAAGTTTAACTCCTTAATAACTACGTAACAACAAAATTCTTGACATGTCCAAACAGAAAGCATTTGCAGACAACAATGAAAAGGTGACAAAACTGAAAAGATTTGCCTTTGAAAGGTTAGATTACTTTGTGTGTGTGTGTGGGGGGGGGGGGGAGGAGGTGGGGGGGGAGAATTCTGGGTACCAGCAATTTCTTCTTATCCAACAATGTTTCTAGAAGCTTTCTGTTTCAGGGTTGTTAAAGATGCCCGTCTACAGCCGGTGAGCAAAAATGCTGTTAAATTTCAAACAATTTAGAATGGTACAGATATCAGTCCTTTGTGTAAACATGGATAAATTACTGACATATATGGTGTAATTGAAAAAAAGAAACACGGAGATTTGTATTAGAAACCGAACATTGGTCAGAAGAAAATTGGCTGACGATCGAAGCTGTAAACAATGGCGGTGCATCACGGAAATTTATCATTGGTTTTCGCCTAGAGTCGAATACGGTGTAACTTGCATATAGGCCGCAACCTCCGTCTGAAAATCGAGGCTGCAACAGAGAAGCTTCCATCTTCCTTTGTTTACCTCATTAGACGCAGGGCGAAGGTCAAATATAGTCACGTGACAGAATGCATGATCATCATACGAATCTACCCGAGTGTATAACGGATATATCGAGAATCTTCGATTCAGAAACTGGAAACGACGAGTCTGTTTACATGGAAGGCTGCAACTCAGCGAAATGCATTTTCTATCGACCGTAATCTAAGCAACCTTGCAACCGTCAGGCGCAATATTTGGCATGAAGATATAAGAATGACTATAGTTTGATAAAATAGAGACAAAATGAGTTAAAACTGGCTGAAAATGAGTATAAGGGCCTCTTTAAAACATGGAATTGCATGGTAAAGGATTAAACAAAAATCTACAAAAGATGTATCTTCCTGTAAAATCAGATCAGAAAAGTTCTAATAAAGGTACATCATGCTGTTGCCAGGGCTCAGCTGTTGTTACTTTTTTTGTGGAAATACTAAGTCAAAAAAGAGGCATGTAACTGAGTAAAAACATTTAAAGTATTATCTGCCCTTTTGGTATGGGTTCTCTTTTTGATATTTAACTCTTTACCACACACCAAAACTTTAGATTTGTTCAAATGACAAATTAAATATTGCTAAAATAATGGAATTTGTCAGTGAAACGGTTTAAAACATTGTGAGAAAAGAAGAAAATGATGGTTACCAGCATTTTCTCCTTTTCCCACAATGTTTTCAAAAGCCTTATCTCTTGGGGTTGATGAAACTCAGGATGGTTTACATCTAGCCAAAGCTTGAAGTAAATATCTTTTGACAGTCATGACAGATTCTCAGAATTTGTCAAAGTTTTTGCACCATGACACAGACTCAGGAGATGCAGGCCCTACAAAACAGCAGAGAATCTGTTTAACCTGTTAATCTGTTTTTTATGTTGTCTATAAATGCAAGCTATTTTCCCAAGTCTTACAATTTTTTATGTTTTGCGTAGACTTATCAATGGGTTGAAAAATACCTACCACTACCATAAGGGGTTAATGTTTTTTGATGGCTTTCTGTCACTTCATGCTTCTGATGTTGCTGTTTGTTGAAAGTGACATTCTCCAAGGTTGATGTTTCAGATGTAACGTGAATCTGACCTTCAATGGCTTTCCCTGCAAAAATAGAATCTATCCTTTCACACAACCTAACATTCACATCTTTTACTCTTTACTAGGCGACAACAATCTAGACTTGCCTAAACTGAAAGCATGAGCAGACTGTGGCTCAAATGATGGTATTTATCTCTGGAAGAGTAGAAAACAACATATAGAGGAAATAGGAGAAAATGCTGCTTTTTCCCTGTTGGTAAAGGCTTAAACAGCCTTAAGGACAAAGGCTTTTAAAAATAATGCAGGAAAAAAAAACGAGAGCATGACAGGTGCTTGCCAATGCTTGGCTGCAGTTGGTTTTTAAGTAATGATTTTGTGTGATAAAGAAACATAACTGTGTAAAAAACAATTAACCCTTTACCAAACAATGACGCCTTTTGACGCCCCTAAAAAAGAGGCCTTTTGAAAACATTGTGGGAAAAGGAGAAAATGCTGGTAACCAGCATTTTCTCCTTTTCCCACAAAGTTTTCTACCCTATCAAAGAAAAGTTGCGTCATTTGAGCCACTATGAAATTGTCGTCTGCAAATGCTTTCAATTTGGATAGGTCTTAAATTTTGCCGTGTGGTAAAGGGTTAAGGGTTATGTGTCTTTATTGTATAGGTTCATCTATTAAGTCTAAATCAAACAACAAAATTATAGACAAGCCTAATTTGAAAGCCTTTTCAGACAGACTTAAATGGTAGGATGTCTTTGAAAGGGCTAAAAACTTTAGGGAAAAGGACTGGTTACCATAATTTTCTCCTTTTCCTACAATGATTTCTACTTTTTTACTGTATTTCAATATTTAAGTCATGTTTATTTTGTTGTCTGCAAATGCTTTCAATTTGGACAAGTCTAAAGTTTTGGCATTTAGTAAAGAGTTAAAACAGCCAACCCTTGTGTCATTGGGCAGTAGAGCTAAAAAGAGACAGAAGGACAGAATGAACAGACAGACAGCTGAATGGATGTATGGACAAGACGAAAAGCAATACCAGAGATTATACTTACCAAATATTAGAAATGCAGAAGAACCAGATTTTATTCGAGACATGAGTCGTATTTGCTGTACCTGTTTTTAAAACATAAATTCACAAATGAAAACAAGGGAACTTTGATAGTCCTATTATGGTCACCTCAGTACTTGATAGATAATATATTTGCAAAATTATCTATCACTTCAGTATAAAGGAGCTGTTGATATCTAGAACTGTCGAAAAGCAGTCAAATACCCCCTACCAGCACTTTGTCACTGAAGCAGCACAATCAGAGAACAGAAATATTTGGCACTTCCTTGGGTCATGATGCAACACTTGCATAAAGTTTCAGGGTCCTAGGTCAAAAAGCTATTGAATTACAGCACGGAAACGAATTTCAAACAAAGTTCACATGTGACCTTGACCTTTGACCAATGTGACCCAAAAACAAAAAAGCACCTCCTTGGGTCATGAACATCACTTGTATAAAAATTCAGGGTCCTAGGTCAAAAGACTTTTGAGTTAAAGCATGGAAACAGGAAAGTCTACGGACAGATGGATGGATGGACAGGCAGACAGACATAACGAGACCACTCTACCCCCTCTAATTCATAGACAAAGGGTATGAAAGCCTTGAAGGAAAAAGGACAAAATGTATTTCACAAGAAATTTTTCTAATAGTAAGTTTTTATATCAGATTTTGAAAATAGAGTCTTGAAAACAGTGTGGAAAAAGAGAAAATACTTGTGACTAGCATTTTCTCCTTTTCAAACAATTTTTCAACTGTTTCTAAGAATTAAAACTTTTGAGCCTGGATTTCTGTTAGCGTCATGAAAGTATCTACATACACAGGTAAATTTGCTCTGACACAAAATATGAAAGCTCATTGTGTCCCTGGGAAGCAGACAAAAACGAGTTAAAACATTAAGTTAATCTAGCTACATCAGTAACAAAAAAAAAAAAAAAAAAAAATGAAAAAGCATAGTTTTTTTACTTTTACTGCATAAGCTGACTATCGCGTAATTCCAAGTTGTCTACAAATATATCTCAAGCTGCATGTGTACCATGATGTAACTGAGAGTATGGAATAGTAGCTTTATTTGAATAAATGACATTACAACTTTTTGAAGAGCTACCCACCATAAAGTGGTATGATGATTCCAGCACATTGTTCCTGTGAACCAACTGTTGCTTAGCATTACTGAAGCTGAAGATGGCTCCCAGAAATTTATAGTTTAAGTAGGTTTTTTTTTTCTTTTGATTTTTTTCACATGGTTGTCAGATATTTAACTCTTTAACACACAACAAAATTTTAGACTTGTCAAAATGGCATGCACTTGGAGACAACAAAATAAATGTGACTCAAAAATTGAAATTTGTCTTAGAATGGGCTGAAAACATTGTGAGAAAAGGAGAAAATGCTGGTTGCAAGCATTTTCTCCTTTTTCCACTATGTTTTCAAAAGCCTTCTTTGTCAGGCTCATTAAAACTTGTAATTGTGTGGTAAAGGGTTAAGTGATGATTTATACATCCAAAACTGGAATTCAGAAGAAGTCAATAGGTCTTAACTTTTTCTGTGATACCGAGTCCAATGGATTCCATAAATCCTAGGCAGCCTGCCCGGGTGGCTCAGTGGTGAGCGTGTCGGACTCATGACCTGGTGGTTGTGAGTTCGATACCCGGTTGAGGCGAACCTTCTTTCCGGTGTATTTTCGCCTCTCACCTCTGCTGAAGCATGTGAGAAAAGTAGTCGGTGGCTTTGGAAAGAAAGTTGTGTTAGTACTGGTGTGAGAAAGCCAGGAAACACATGTGCGTCACCGACCGCCATGATATGACCTTAGCTGTTAAAGTGGCGTTAAACCCCAATACAACCAACCAACCAAACCCTAGGCAAACAGAAACACAGTGAGCGATAGTAAATCTGTCAACTGCAAATGCTTTCAATATGGACAAGTCTAAAGTTTTACAATCTGGCAAAGAGTTTGACCCTTTGATTTATTGAATGGTGTTTGATGCCGTTTTCAACATTATTTCAGTTATATCGTGGCGGCCAGTGCACCTATCCATGCTTTCCTGGAGTTTCTGTTACCAGTACTCCGCACAATATTATTTTTAAGCCACTGGCTGCTTTCCCACATAACTATCGTCGAAACAATGATCAGCGGTGGGAGAGGAATGAATCCTGTCGCAATGACTATCATCAATCCTTGGAGAGAAATTGGCTGAGCCGGGGGTTTGACCCTTTACCACGTAATCCCAGTTTCGATTCTGAGAAAAAAGGCTTTTCAAAACATTGTTGATAAAGGAGAAAATGCTTGTAACTAGCACTTTTATTTTTTTTCCCACCATGTTTTCTACCTCTCCAAAAACAAATTTAAATATGAGTCACATTTATTTGTTGTCTGCAAATGCTATCAATATGGACTAGTCTAAAATTTTGTTGTTTGGTAAACAGTTAATCTTACCTCTTTTGGTGGGTTATGGTCCACACTGAATATAACTCTATTCAGTTTATCCTGAAACACAAAAATCAAAGTACATGTATGTTAATCCTTTCCCATCTGGAGTTTTTACAACCCAAAGGATTTGGGTTTTAAATGCTGCTTTCAACACTATTTAACCCTTTACAACACAATTCTCAGTTTTAACAACCCTTAAAATGAGACCTTTCCAAAACATTGTAAAGAGCAAAATTGAATTTGTTTTTTAAAGGGTAGAAAGCATTGTCTGAAAGTGAGAAAATGCTTGTGACAAGCAATTGCGCCTTTTATACAATGTTTTTGAAAGTCTTCTTCTATAGGGTAAATAAGATATAGCTTGCCTAAGCTTAACTCTTAACCAGGCGTATAGTTTGTACTTGTCCATTTCGAAATAAAATTGGACAGAATGACCAGACAAATAGACAGAAGGATGGACAGATAGACAGACAGATGCTGGGTATAACAAAAAGTCAACAAAGGGACATAACTGCATAAAAAATACTTTAACCCTTCACCAAACAATCCTGAGTTTTAACAACCCTGACAGAGAAGGCTTTTGAAAAACATTGCAAGACAAGGAGAAAATGCTGGTAACCAGCATTCCCAATTTTTCCCATAATGTTTTCTACTCTGTCACAAACTAATCCAATCAGTTTTGCCATATTTACTTTGTCCCCTGCAAGTGCTTTGATTTTCGATGAGTCTGATATTTTTTGGTAGAGTAAAGAGTTAGAGGTTACCTGCCCTTCTGGGTACCCCTTTTGATAGTTAACAACTAGCCTGAGTTTGAAGCTAATATTTTCATATACCTTTGACACAAGCCCAAATTTTAACAATCCTAAGGAAGAAGGTTTTAAAACACATTGTGGGAAAAGCAGTAAATGCTGGTAACATGCATTTTCCCCTTTTCCCACCATGTTTGCTACCCTTCTATAATCAAATTTCAACGCTTAAATCACGTTTATTTTGTCAGCAAACGCTTTCAATTTGGACAAGTCTACATTTTTGTCATTTTGAAAACAGTTATCTAATGACAGAGATATAAGAAAATGTAAACATTTTTGCCCAACAACAATACAGACATAGACAGGGCTATAACAATGGTGTGATGTGTACTTCCTGATATAGTCGAGCCACTAAAATTCAGATCCCTTTGATACACTGAACAGCAAAGAAATAAAAGCAAATCAATACCTCTTTGTCTATAGAAGTTCTCCCTGGTACGTTTATGCGTTCTTTGCATCTTGAATAAGCAAATGAATCTATGTCAATCTGTAAACAGAATTCATGACAAAATGTAAACTAGAGCTGTCACTGAGTGTGACTTAATACCCCCGCCAGCGCTTTGACAGAAACAGGCAATTATTTGTACACAGACGAACACACAGACGGACACACGGACGGACAAATGGACAGACAGGCTGATTCCAGTATACCCCCAAAAACATACGTTTTGCGGGGGTATAATAAGAAATGTGAAGTTTTGGAATAAGTTCAAAGGTTACTCTTTTTTTTTAATCAATTTTTTAAAAAAACCTCAGAAAGAAGACTTTAGAAAACACTACTCAAAGCAGAGAAAATAGTGTAGCCTTTCTCCTCAATATTTTTAAAATCCTTCTTCCTATTGAAAATTAAAATGCACAGTTGTTTCAATTGTTTGGTTAATTCTTTACCAAACGACAAAATTATAGACTGGTCCAAATTGAAAGCATTTGCAGATGACAAATTAATTGTGACTGAAAAATTGAAATTTGGTTTGGGTACAGTAGAAAACAATGTGGGAAAAGGAGAAAATGCTTGTTACCAGCATTTTCTCCTTTTCCCACAATGTTTTCAAAAGGGTTGTTAAAAGTCGGGATTATGTGGTAAAGAGTTAAATTGATTAGCCTCTAGTTTTTATCTCATTTATAATGGTTTTCCTTACCAAATAAATGTAATATTACACTAGCTTCTGTGCATCAGAGCAATTTTTCATTATTGTGTGCATCAAGAATCTTAACCCTCTAATGGAAAACAAAAATTCACATCTTTCCATATTGAAAGCATTTTGCAGATGAAAAATTCAGCCTGGCTAGAACTAGAGTGTTTGTCTTTGAAATGGTAGAAAACATTGTGGGAATAGGAGAAAATGCTGTTTACCAGTATCTTATCTTTTTCCCACAATGTTTTCAGAGGCTGTCTGTCTAGGGGTTGTTAATAGTCGAGATTTTGTGGTAAAGGGTTAAAAGAACACCTCCTATAGACCTCTTCTTTGTCTTGAAGTGCATGATAAAAAAATTGTTGCAAAACATTACGTTGCATGTGATATAAAGCAAATTTTCTTTTTATCTTTGTCTGTTTGTATTTGACTTAAACGCTGTTTTAACAGCTTAGGTCGTATCCCAGCTGTCACTGCACCTACACATGTATGTGTTTCCTGGCTTTCTCACATCAGTACTGAGACAATTTTCTTTCCAAGCCACTGACTTTTTTTCTCACATGCATCAGAGGTGAGAGTAGAAAAATGACCCCAAAGAAAAATTATCTAAACCAGGTATCAAACCTACAACCACCATGTCACGAGTCAGATACACTAACCACTCAGCTACCCAGCTAAGCTTCTCTTTATCACTATATCTAAATATATTCTATGATTAAAACTTTCATTCATACTGATTATCTTAATTTTACAAGGATGTTTTCAAAGTTTTCTGCAGCTAATCCTTTTCTGGAGATACCAAGTCAATCAAAATCTACTTAAACCTTAACCATATAATGAATAAATTAATAATGAATTATAAGGACCCTGAGAAAGAAAGGTCCTGAAAACATGATGGGGAAAAAGAGAAAATGCTGATGAAAATTCTCCTTTTCAAAAAATATTTTCAAAAGTTCAATTCTTCTGGGTCGTCAAAACTTGGAATTGTGTGGTAAATGGTTAACCCTGAAAGTGCCTTTCATGACTACAGTTGCTGTTGCAGCCAGTGTAGATCAAGATCTGTACAAAACATGCAGTCTGATCTTTGATATAACTGTCCACTTTGCTTAATCTTTCTAGTCAAAAGCAACCATGAAATTGAAATCATTTGGGTTTTAATTTTTGACTGAAAATGTCCATTGGGTTTATTCAGTGCTCTAAGGATTAATATGGAGCCCACATACTGCAGAAGTGGTTGCAGTCAAAGTGAAGGAGGCAAAAAGCTATCTACATACACCAGATGTTGCTTTTATGAGAAACAATTTCTTCCCACTGAACTGATATTCCTCGAAAAAGTTGATTCTTCTGAAATCACGCACTGCGAAATCCTTCGGTGGACAGTATCTGTGCCAAAAAAAAAAAAAAAAAACAGTAGAATCTTAAATATTACCCTGTACAAAACAATCCTGTCTTTCAACAGCCCCAATGCAGACGGCCTTTGCAAAACTTTTTAGCAAAAGTAGAAAATGCTGTGAAAATGCTGTTAAGAAGCATTTTCTCCTTTTCCCACAAAGTTTTCTACCCTCTCTTTAACCCTTTACGACACAATCCTGACTTTTGATGACCCCAATGAAGAAACCTTTTTGAAAACAATATGGGAAAAGGAGAAAATGCTTCTTAAAAGCATTTTCTCCTTTGCCCATAATGTTTTCTAACCATTCAAATATAAACTTCAATTTTTAGTCACATTTATTTTGTTGTCTGCAAAATCTTTCAATTTGGACAAGTCCAAAATTTTGTTGTTTGGTAAAAAGTTAACAAATCCTATAAATTTATATCACAATCGTTTTCTATTTTCAATTTGCACAAGTATTATTATGCAATGCTGTGAATATATCTGTTTATTCTAAGGATCTTCTTAGGTTTTTCACCAGACAGCTATGATTTAACTCATTACCAAACGACAATATTTTAGGCTTGTCCAAATCGAAAGCATTTGCAGACGACAAAATAAAAGTGACTGAAAATTTGAAATTTGTTTTGTGAAGGGTAGAAAACATTGTGGGAAAAGAAGAAAATGCTGGTTACCAGCATTTTCTCCTTTTCCCACAATGTTTTCTAAAGGCTTCTTTCTCAGGGTCGTCAAAAGTAGGGATTGTGTGGTAATGGGTTAACACTTGAAATAATGTATATCAAAAGCATCTGTAGACAATACATTCAATGCAGCACAAATGCTGTTGGTAAAGAAGAAGACTACAATGGTTAAGTGAGTGATTGATTGTACTGTGTTTAATGCCGTTTTCAACATTATTTCAGTTATATCTTGGCAGCCAGTTCACCTATCCACACTTTCCTGGAGTTTCTTTTACCAGTACTCCGCACAATATTCTTTCCAAGCCAATGGCTGCTTTCCCACATAACCATCGTCAAAACATTGGTCAGCGGTGAGAGCATTTTCTCCTTTTTCCCAAAATGTTTTCTTCCCATCCCAAGAAAACTCCCATCACTTGAACTGCCTTTAACTCTTTACCAAATGACAAAATTTTAGAAAAGTCCAAATTGAAAGTATTTGCAGACGACAAAAATAAATGTGACTCAAAAACTGAAAATTGTTTTGTGAAGGGTAAAAAACATTGTTAGAAATGGAGAAAATGCTACTACCAGCATTTTCTCCTTTCCCAACAATTTTTTCAAAAGGTTTCTTTTTCAGGGTTGTTAAAATTCGGGCTTGTGTGGTAAAGAGTTAATAACTCATTTGCAAATGCCTACAATTTAGACAAGTCTAGAATTTTGTTGTATGGTAAAGAGTTAAAGGCCCAATAGCAGCCCCCTCCAAAAAAAAGATACATGTATAGGTTTTAAAATGCATCTAAATTTAAATTATGTCCTCAACATTATTGAAAAATTTGTGAAGATGATATGAAAAATTTGTGAAGATGATAATCTATTACTGTATGGTCAATCCATGTGTTATTTGTTAGTAGAAAAATGAATTTTAAAATCAGGTTAAAAGTGAACAAAAGATAGGAGGACCTTGCAACTTTTAGCCTAGTTTTGAAATTTGTTTCTCAACCAGCAACTCAAACTTAGACAGACTGTACAAAAACAGATTGTCATCTTTTACAGTAATTTCCATATTTTGAAATGGTATAATTTAAATCTAAATGTATTTTAACAACAGCATTGTTTACATTTGGCTGCTAATGTGCCTTTCAGGGCTTATAAAAGGAAACACATACCCGTCAATTCTGTCTACCACCTCACTCTCCCTCTCACTACTTTCTATTCTGTTGTTTGAATTAGGTCCACCATCAACCTCCATGTCAATGTTATCTGCTTCAGCATTCTGACTAGTATTAATCTTAACAACAGTTGCTTCATCATATGGTAAAACACTTGACATGGTCGAAGAATCTGATTCAGAACCAGAATTTCTCCTTTCTTTCTCTTTAACCCCTTTTCTTTTATCCATCTCTGACTTATCCTTTGCCTTATCCTTTGCAAGATTAACTTTTTCTATTGCTTTTTCCTCATCATCAGAATCAGAACTTGAGATAGACTTTTCACTTGAAACAGATTTTTGTTTACCAACAAGTTTTATCTTACCACCTCTGCTATAGCCTGAATGGTTTCCATCTTTCTTTTTGTCAATGTATGTTCCTGCTGGTTTTTTTCCTTTTTCTTGTTCATCTTCTGAACTATTTGATGAACTTGAAATATTATGAGAAGAATATGATCTTAAGTCATTCTTTGATCTCCCTTTCAGGGACATTTCTGACTCCCTTTTAGATGAGGCTTTATTATATTTATTGTGAGCTCTTAATTTGTCAACAGTATCCTTTGTATCAGAATCAGAACTAGAGTTTGAACTCTTTCTTTTGCTATTCTTTGAAGTCTTATCAGTTTTGCAATCCAACTCGGAATTCTCAGAATCAGAACTACTAGTATCTTCATTCTGAAGTGATTTTTCATCGATATGTTTTGATAACTGAATGACATTTGTTGTTGATTTTTCTTTTACCCCTTGTGTAGTTGTACCTGAGTTCTTCAAATCAAAATCTAAAGTCTTGCTCAAGATCCTAGAACTTTTGTCTCCTGAGTCTGTGTGTGTCAAGGATTGTGATGTATTTTTAGCACCAGTTGGTGTTTTTGAGGATGAAAGTCTTCCAGAAATTGTTCCCTGTTTTTCCTCTCTATCTGAGAGTTTCGATTTTTTTCTGGGCGATATCGCATCACTCTCTTCATCTGAATCTCTTGACTTCTTCTTTCCTGAGGTATTTGTAACACTTTCATTTGTTCTTGGTCCACTTGAAACTCTTTTTCTTGCATTTGGTGACATTACGTCTATTTTATCAGAATTCTGATCAAGTTTCTTTTTCATCATCTTTTTCTTCAAGTCAGCAAAATCAAGGCTTGAAGAGGATGATTCCGAATCTGAGCTTGAGTCACTGTGCATTTGTTTGTTTGGTTCTGGGTGCTCTTGGGAACTGGGAAATGACTGTAAAAGACAGTCAATGTCTTCATTATACAAATAAGCCATACTCTGACAAAAGGGGGCTTAACTCTTTACCAAACAACCCTAAGATAGAAGCCTTTTGAAAACATTGTGGGAAAAGGAGAAAATGCTGGTTACCAGCATTTTCTCCTTTTTCCACAATGTTTTCTACCCTGCTGGAAACAAACGTCAATTTTTGAGTTACGTTTATTTTGTCGTCTGCAACTGCTTTCAATTTTGACCAGTCTAAAACTTTGTCGTTTGGGAAAGAGTTAATGCATCCCCCTGAAGCATGATACAAAACAAGTTGTCACAGAAATATGGATCCATAAGATCCATTTTATCTACCGGTAACAAACGACTGGATCTGGAGGTATAATAATCCTTTGCCATGCAGAAAATTTACCAATGACAAAAAGTATAGACCATATCAACCTGTGCTAACTACTCAGGCTGACATGAGGCACTATTTTTTGCAGATGCACTAAGCCCCCTTTTCACAAAGCATGGCTTAAATGTTTGTTTGAGAACATTTTTTTCAACAGTATTTTAGGTATATTGTGGCAACCAGTGCTGTTGTCATGTACTTATGATCCTTGAAATCAGGTTGAAATATTGGTAAATCTAAATCATGACTATCAAAAAATAAGGCTGAGCATTTTACTTCATCAGAAATGATATTTTTGTTCCAATCTTCATAAAGAAAGCTACAGGTATTTCCATTTTTAGCTCAGCTGTTTTTGAAGAAAATGTGTCAAACCCTGGTGTTGTCTGTGTTGTCGTGCAAAAACTTTGACACTTTATAATATCTCTGTCCTTACTGAAGTTATTTACTTCAAACTCAAGATTAGTTGTTAACTATCAAAAGGGGAACCCATACAACAGGAGCAGGTAACCATCAAAATATTTTTGACATAGTTATGCCCGCTCTTCCAACTTGTAGTTTTCAAAAACTTTGATATTTTGATATACATGTATTTAGATGTTTACTTCCAACTTGGAATAGTTATTTTTTTATCAAAAGGTAAACCCATACAGCATTGGCAGGTAACCATCAAAATTTTTTTTACAGTTATCCACCTCCTCCAACTTAGAATTTTCACTATAAGCAATTGCAGCCGAGTGTTAGCACCTGCATGCTGTGCTTTTGTTCCTCGTTATCCTTGTCTGGCAACCTTTTGAAATTGGATTTTGTGTGATGACAGCATCAGCTCACAAACAAACCATATTTGGGAAGTCAGTTCTATGACTGCAGGCATATTCAGTACCCTGCAATAATTTCATAACCATGTTGTTCAATGTATGTTGTTCAGAAGGATAGAGGCTGATTTGGGGAGTTTAGACGTGTTGCTACATTTAAATGCAAGGTATGATTTGAACCGTGTTCTGGCAAAAGGGGGTATAATGCATCTTGACAATGCATCTTGACAATGCATTAAACCAAGCAAGTCATCATATAATTATAGATGCTTAAAATCAACTGACTGAATCATGAGGTATACCGGTCCTTGGAAATGCAGCAAAGTTACCAATAGCCAAAAGTTCAGGCCCTAGTCAGCTTGGCTGACCTGGGTTGATATTTTTTACAGAGGCATTAAACCCCCTTTTCACAGCACACAGCTCAATTGTTTGTTTGGTTGTCTGATCTTTAATTGCACTTTTCTACATTATTCCAGTAAAACGACTTATGAGGCCATGGCTCCAATCCTTTCATTCCTTTCATTTATCCAATGCACTTATGAATCTATTTCAAAGGTACTTCACACATTCTTTCAAAGCAACCGTCTGCTTTCTCACATACACACCATGTAAACAATATCCAGCAGTAACAGAGGAATGAATACTGACATAATGACTACTAACAATCTTCAGATAGAATTAGGCCCAGCTGGCAATCCAATCTTGAGACCCCAAGGTTTCACACCCAGACTGAGCCACAAGGCTTGGCTGCTAAAAAACGAGCATAACACTCAGAAAGATCAAGCCTTACTTGTGTTTTAAACAAGTCATCATCCGACATCTCCATTTTTTCTTCTATAACTTTCTTCTTCACTGACTCCACCTCTTTTCGAATATCCCTTGTTAACATGGAGACATCAGAGTCTACATCAGATTCATGTTTCTTTTTTAACTAATAAAACAAAAACATTCAACATCTTATCTATGCAAAGATCTGAGAGAGTGAGTATGTTTTTCATTTTCCACTTTTCCTACACAATCCTATGTCTTAATCACCCCGAAGAAGATGTATTGAAAAATCTAGAGGAAAAGGAAAAAAATGCTGGTAACCAGCATTTTCTCCTTCTCCAAAATGTTTTCTTCTCTATTAACCCTTTACTGCACAATGCCGACTTTTGACGACCCTTGGAAAGACACCTCTTGAAAACATTGTGGGAAAAGGAGAAAATACTGGTAACCAGTATTTTCTCCTTTTCCCACAATGTTTTCAACTCTATCAAAGAACAATTGCACCATTTCAGCCGCACTTAAATTGTAGTCTGCAAATGCTGTCAATTTGGACAAGGCTACAGTTTTGTCATCTGGTAAAGGGTTAAAGATGTTTTCTTCTACCTGAGCCAGTTTATTTGTCTTCTGCAACTACTTTTAATATAAAAGAAACTAAAACCTTGTCTTTAGATAAGGAGTTACAATTAAGTTTTACCTTCATTTATTTCTCCAAAGATCTGAAGTAAGCATTCAAAATTTAAATGCATCATATGAGATGTTGTGTCAATCCTAACCTTCGAAATATTTTGGTAACTGAGCAATGTGCACCTAAAAAGAAACAGAGGCACAGGTTTTGTGGGGTACTGTGAGAAGTCAAGGAGTAATGAAACCCATGTTCCTCACTGAAACCTTGAAACCTATGTTGTGAGAAGTCACATCATAGGTTTTTGTAAGAAAAAATTGTCCAATGTTTTGAATACCAAACTTACCAAACTGCTGTCAGAACAAAAGTCTTTTTTTTTTAATTGTGACCATGTCAAGTTTTCATATTAATAAGCTGTCAATTTAGGTCATTCTTTTATAAAAATATTGTGTATGAAGACATACATGTATGTAAACAACTTCAAAAGATAATTATGAATATTTCAGTGTTTTAAATTGATATCTACTGCTGAAAGGCACATAATTCCATTCAGAAAATAATAGATTGATCGATTTATTGTATTGTGTTTCACGCCATTTTCAACATTACTTCAGTTATATCACTGTGACCAGTGCACCAATCCATGCTTTCTTGGAGTTTTTTTTACCAGTACTCCTCACAATATTCTTTCCAAGCCACTGGCTGCTTTCCAACACAATCATGGTCAAACAATGGTCAGCTGTGAGAGAGGAATGAATCCTGGTGCAATGAGTGACTGTCATCAATCCTTGGAAAGAAACTGGCCAAGCTGGGGATCCAACCAACAACCCCCTGTTCTCAAGTCTTGTACGCTACCGACTGCGCTACCTGGGTTCAGCAGGAAAATAACAGAGTAGAAGGATAGCACAAATGGCTGCCAAAATAATAAAGAATGGTAGATGTAAAAACATATCCCCTCCACCTTTAAACAAGGGGTAAAAAATAAAATGATCTCTAAAAAGTCTCCCTTTCTCAAACAATCCTGTTTATATGATTCTAAGGAGGAGGACTTTTGAAAACATTTGTGTAAAAGAAGAAACTTCTGGAACTCAATATTTTCCATTACTAACACATTGTCTTCTACCCTTTCAAAGACAAATTTGATCATTTGAACTACACTTCGTTTTTCATCTGCAAATGCTTTCAATTTGGATGAGTACGAAATTTTGATGTCTGGTAAAACAAAAGTCCAAAGTTTACCATCTTCTTGGCCTTAATGTAGTCAGGTGTTCTTAGTGGTGAAAACATCTTGAAGTTAAATGATTTATCTTTACTTTCTTGACTATTTGACATGATTCTGAAAGCAAAAGAACACATTACCTTTTAAATTAACTCTTTACCAGGCGACAAAATTTGACTTGTCAAAATTGAAACCATTTGCAGATTTCAAAATAAGTAACTGAAAAATTGAATTGTATTTTAGGAAGGGAAGAAAACATTGTGGGAAAAGGAGAAAGTACTGGTTACCAGCATTTTCTCCTTTTCCCATGTTTTCCAATTTTTTTTTCTCAGGATTGTTAAAAGCTGGGATTGTGTGGTAAGTAGTAAACTCTTTACCAGGTGGAAAAATTTGAATAAACCATTTTAAAAGCATTCATAAACCTCAAATCAAATTTTGACACATATTAAGGTATCTGAAGAGTTAAAAGGATAGAACACATTGTGAGAAAAGGAGAAAATGCTGGTTACCAGGATGTTATCCTACTTCTACCATATTTTTTAAAGCCTTCTCTGTTGTGGAAATTAAAACTCAGGGTTGTATGGTACAGGGTTAACTCTTTTAGTATGGCAACAAACAACTTTTGAACACATTGTTGCAGTTTTTGTTCCAGCAATTTTTCCTTTTGCAACAATGTTTCATTTTTCTTCAAATGGAGACGTGACCTATTTGTTAACACGCTGGAGTGTCAATCTTAAGTTTTTGTTCCAGCAATTTTTCCTTTTTCAGCAATGTTTCATTTTTCTTCAAATGGAGATGTGACCTAATTGTTAACACACTGGACTGCCAATCTGAAGGTCAGGGATTCGATCCTTAGCCTAGGAGGATCCATTTTCAGAGACACTTTGTGTTTCCCATCCCACAAGACGTGAGCTAGTTAGAAACACAGAGGTAGTCTCGTTATGTATTGATGCTTTAGACTGAGCACTAAAGAGAACCAAGGGAATCTATTTGAAGAAGAGTTTAGAGGGTATCGTTCCTTGTATCTGACTCTTTCTGTCTCAATCTGCACCTGTCAGATATGTGTGACACACCTTGTGTATATAAATATGTATATCATCAAACTTTGAATGTTAAAAAAAAAGTTGAGAAATATTTCAAATGAGAGTACTCTACAGATTGAAGAAATTTACCCAGAGAATTCAAATATTAAACCTCAATTCATATTGATTATCCATGTTTTACAAGAGTGTTTTCTTTTACAAAATTGTTTCAGTAGGTAGTCAATTAAATTTTGAACCTTTCAAACAAAATTTGAGCTCATATGTACTTAGACATCAAAATGTCAAAGTTTAAAATAAATCCATATTGAAAGCATCTGCAGACGACAAACTTAGAGTTAGCCTACTTATCTTCAAATCATCTGAAATAGCGATACATCGAAGTTCACACCCTATTTTGTTTTTCGTATAAGTCACATGATACTTTATCGAAATCGAAGCTGATGAAGTCATACCATTCCTTGATTTTGTGCAGAAAAAATGAGGTTTATGTAGGCAAACCGGCTATTTGGAAAAGCTCATATTCAAAAAAGGTAATTTCATTTGCGCAAAGACCCCTTCCTATTTAAAAACTACAGATTATTTCAAGACAGAACCACATTTGAAAATTATCATACTTCCACAATGTTTTACTGTAAATGGGTGTCACGTGACCATGTTAGAGGTGGACATTAAAGGTCAGTCGGATATGTCTTGTGTACTTGAAGGAAACACTGAAGTTTAATATCGCAATTGTCAGTTTGTGGGGGTATACAATGGAATTTGCGTTTTTCCTTGGGGTGGTAAGAACACCCATTCATACAGTAAGTTATCAACACCTCTTTCGATGCGATACATATTTTTGGCGGATAAAACTGAAAACAGTGTAAATCTACCAGATAATCGTTCCTAAGTGTTGCCGAGTATACTGTAGCATTATCTTTAGCTAAATTTGATACACGTGTTTTAATCAAACAAACTTTGTACTCCTTCAAAATTGGCTTTCAAGTCTTCATACCGAAAAATGTCTGCCAATTTCGTTACAAACATAAATAAAATCTCAGTTTACACTGATAGTCGAACTGGATAGGGGACGAATATATAACTTGTAGTATTTATGCTGCACTTACTTTATTTTTGTTTAAATGATGTCGTAGAAGGTTAAATCATTTGTCAATGTTGCAATGCATACCCATGAACGTAATCCGATCTTATTTTATTAATGAAAGTACGTATTTAACTCCCACACGTGCACCTATGGAGTAAATTTCACGTTATTGTAATTCTATCGGGAACAAGTAGACGATAGTCAATGGGGCTGCTTTCTGAATAATGTTCTTCGAGTTTGATTGAGCTTCTCCGCCAATTACTGTCTATATATCCCGATATTAAATTACAGTACATGTACTTGTAAACTTGTTGAAAAAAAAAAAGGATATAAAAAGCCACTGACCTGTATGTGTTGGTTAATCACTGTCCTTTCATTATGTAAGACAAATCCAATTTGTTTCAAAATTGCCTTCTTGCAGCCAGGCTGTGAAATTCGATTCTTACAGAATTAAGTCAGGCGTATAGCCAGGCGAACGCCCGGAAGGCCGGGCTTCAACATCAATCATCATTGAAGTATCAAATGAACGAAATGCGCTTCCTCAATCAGGAAAAGAGACCAAATCATCTCAATTTCAATATTGATTTTGCCAGTGTTTAAAAATTAAACTGCAGGAAATGTAAATCAAGATCAGACTGTATGCTCTGTGAGGTCTGATCGTTATCTACATTGTCCACAAAATGTGGTCTGATCTTAATTTACTTAGTTTACATTGTTTGATAAAGTTGTGCTTTGCTCTTTAAGGCGCTAACATCCATTTTGCTAGAGGAAAAACGATGAATGAAAGCAAAAAAAAGAGAAGAAAATAAATTTAGATTGGGCGTAATCTTTACTATATTCCTGGCTATGCACCTGTAAGTTATTTGTGTTTAAATGAATTAACTACATAACTATAATGGCCATAGGGAATCAAGGCTCCTGAAAACATTGTGGAAAGCGAAGAAAATGCTGCTAGTCAGCATTTCCTTCTTTATTTCACAATGTTTTCCACCCATTCTTAGAGAAATTTCAACATTTGAGTCACATGAATTAGTCTTCTTCAAACAGTTTCCATTTGGACAAGTCTAATATTTTGTCGTTGGGAAAAGAGTTGATTGGTTTACCATGAAGGCAAGAAAACTGAACAACCCTCCTCTTTACTTTGGAAAAGTGTACAGTACTGCAGATAAATCTTGTAGGCACAAATTTGCCTATTTTTAATCTTTTCCTGTTTGCTCAAAATTGTGTGTGCTATGTATGTAGAGAGCTTGACATGGCTAAATCATTTTTTAATTGATTTACAGTGAGGACAGTTGAACTGAACTACCCTCCTAATGACTGTTAACTTAACCCTTTACCAAACAATACCGGCTCTTTACGGCTCAGAGAACATGGTGGAAAAAGGATAAAATGCTGGTAACCAGCATTTTATCCTTTTCCCACAATGTTTTCTACCCTTCCCACTAGAAACTTCAATTTTTGATTCACATTTTGTTGTCTGCAAAGGCTGTGAATTTAGACCAGTCCAAAATTTTGTCATTTGGTAAGGAGTTAAAGGTGTAAAATATTTCAGACGAGTCTTTTGAGAACAAATTAGTCCATTTCTTATTTTTTCCTGTTTTGCTCATTCTGCAAATGTAAAAAAACTAGAATGGATAGTTCTTTACACGGAAAATTGTCACAAACCAGGCACATTTTTTGCATGTGGATAGCCCAGGTTGATTTTGTTTAGTTCTTTGCCAAATTAACCCTTCACCAAACAATCCCTGGTTTTTACGACCCTGAGATAGAAGCCTTTTGAAAACATTGTGGGAAAAGGAGAAAATGCTAGTAACCAGCATTTTCTCCTTTTCCCACAATGTTTTCTACCCTTCCCAAAACAAATTTCATTTTTTGAGCCATTTTTATTTTGTCGTCTGCAAATGCTTTGAATTTGGACCAGTCTAAAATTTTGTCGTTTGGTAAAGAGTTAATATTCCAAATACCTGTATTAAGTTTTAACAACCTTGAGGTATCAAATCTTTACCAACGACAAAAATGTAAACCTGTCCAAATTGAAAGCATTTGCAGACTTTTGAAATCAAAATTTGTTTAGGGAAGGGTAGAAAGCGTGGGAAAAGGAGGATTTTCTAGTTACCAGCATTTTTTCCTTTTCCTAAACAGTTTTGAAAAGGCATCTTTCTTGGGTCATTAACACTCAGGATTGGTTTATAAGCAGTCAAGCTATAGAAAATATTTTGGAAAAAGCAGAAAACGCTGTTTACCAGCTACATGTGGAACTGCAACTTTTAACATCTCTTTTTTTAACTGTTTGTCATACAATCCCAAGTTTTAATGACCTTGAGAGAGAGGGCTTTGGAAAGCATTATGAAAAAGGAGGAAATGCTGGTAACCAGTTTTTTCTCCCCCTTTCACAGTGTTTTCATTTGCTAATGCTTGCTGAGTTTGGAGACAAGTCTAAGGTTTTGTTGTTTGGTAATACTAAAGAAGAGAAGTAAGTTGGTGCTCATTCTCGAAAGTTTGAAAATAAACGAATGAGCCAATGCATACTCATTGAAGTACATATATGATCATTAGAAATGATTGTGGGAGACAGTAAATTAGGCGCAGAGTGTTGATCTCTCGCATTGAAGGCTACAGGTTTGAATTCCATGAAAAGCAGGGTCAACCATTGGAAGCACCCACAAATCAGTATAAGTACTGGTTAAGATTTACAGAAAGCAAACATCAGTCGTGATCAATAAGAGTTGTAAAAGATAGTTTCACAATTGGTGTAAAATAAATATGAGCTGTGTTCTATGAAAAGGGGGTGCAGACTGATGTGCAGGTTGATTTAGGTCAAAACCTTTTGCTATCAGTAAATTTTCTGCATGTCTAAGGGCCTTCTACCAGATGATTCAGTTAAACAAATGGATTTTATGGATTCATAACTATGTGAAGACTTATCTGGTATAATGCATTATGGAGATGCATTAAACCCCCTTTTGTCAGTGTGTCAGTCACATATTTACACTTCATTGTAGGAAAGCAAAACAACAACAAAAACATCAACAAAAATTTCATTATCTATTTTCATTTCTTTTAATTTTTCTTTAAGAAATATTTTGTCTTTCTTTTTATTCCTTCTGTACATCAAAATCAATGCCAGTAACTTTCACTGAAGACCTACAGTGTTCATCTACAACTATCACGATATGTTCCAGCTCAAGCACGCCTCCTTTCAAGGAGTGATGAAAAACATTCCTCTCTCTGTGCATCATTTTGACATTGTCTATTTGGGAAAGTAGCCAGTAGCTTGGAAAGAATTCATAATCATCTCATTTTAGCAATGAACTAAACATAATGTACAGAGAATATTTTAACCCTTTACCAGACAATGCATTGTTTTTACGCCCCCTGAGGAATAAGACTTCTGAAAACATTGTTGAAAAAGGAGAAAATGCTGGTAACATTTGTCATCTGCAATAGCTTTCAATTTGGACAGGTCTTAAATTTTCTCGTCCAGTAAAGGATTATCATATAATCCCATGCAGACATTTTTTCCATCTTGCAGCAGATCAACTTTTGTGCCAAACTATGCCAAAAGGTAGAATTGCCTAGGCCAAGCAATTTCTCCTTTTAAAATATTTTCACATGTATTTATGACTAAGACCTCACTATCTCAGGAACACTCATTACTTTCTAAGGATGTTATCAATCTCTACTGAAAATATATGGGAAAATATATCAAGTTCTGTAAAAATGGAATATATCTTCAAAAAGTATCAACCCAGATCAGCCTTCGCATTCCACTAAAGCTGACCCTTGGTCAAATCTTTTTGCTTTTGGTAAATTTTCTGCATGTGAAAGGACATTCTATCTCGGGATTCAGCAGGTTGTTAAACAAAATAAATTTTACCGATCCATAATTATGTAATGACTTGCTGGTATGATGCATCACAGAGATGAATTAAACCCCTTTTTCCCAGAGCGCTGCTCATATGTTTCTACTGTTGATAAGTTGTAACAGTTGACACCATTTAGTCATAGGAACAGTACAAATACATGCCGACATTCAATTATGTCCTGGTTTCCCCTTATTCTTGTTGGCGCGCAGCACTGCACCAGGGCTTGGATATGGTCTCTGTTGAAATAAAGGTCCAGATGCTGTGCTGTCCACTCCAGTCTTGGCATCTCCTGGTCTGTCCAGACCTGCTGACCAGCCACCTCTACAAAAAGAACAAGAAACACACCATTGTGAATTAAGTCAGACTGCTGTAAAACATAGGTACTTTCAAGCCAAGAAGTCAGTACTATAGGACAGACTATTGAAAATTTGCTTTGTTACAACATTACTACAGTCATATGGCAGCCAGTGCACACCATTCTGGAGTGTCGTTTGCTAGTACTTTGCATAAAAGTCTTTGAAAGTCTCTGGCTTCTTTCCCACATAAACAAGGCCCAGAAAAGAAAGAAAAAAGAAAAGAAAGAAAGAAATTTCTGACTGGAGTTTCACACAAATTGTCTGAGTGTGTAGGTACATAATACGAATGCAGGTTCTGTGCAGTCTGATCTTGATCTACACTACCGGTATCTGCATCTTAAGTTGCCCTTGGTTTTTTACAGGTTTATCTTCAAGTTTTTCTTTTTTAATGGTTCCTACTTTTTACAGGATAAGATTCACTCACCTTGGAATGTCAGAATAAGAGGCAGGATCCATTGGGTCAAGCTCCTCCTTCTTTGAACGACCCCCTCCACCACCCCGCCCCCTGTCACGCGCCCGCCTTCCTTTTTCATGTCTTCTATCATATTCATCGTCATCAGAGGATGACGGAGATGAACTTTCACTCTGAAATTAAAAATTCAAGAAA
Source organism: Hippopus hippopus (assembly GCA_946811185.2). Classification (NCBI taxonomy): domain Eukaryota; kingdom Metazoa; phylum Mollusca; class Bivalvia; order Cardiida; family Cardiidae; genus Hippopus; species Hippopus hippopus. The sequence goes on along the minus strand of OX328102.1, from coordinate 5,768,341 downwards.
AATAAATGATTGAAAATTTTGTTACATCATGTAAAAATTTTAAGATTTCAATAACCTTTTTTGTGAATTTCAAAAGCATTTGTCTTGATAGAGTTCTCAAAAGCCAGTATGTTCATTTCATATAGCTCAGTCTTCAATTAGGGATTTTTTGGCTTTAAATTTTATTAACAGGTGGTCTATTGAGAAATGTCGTAAGTCTTATTTCCTATTGTCAGTTAGATATCCAAAAGGAAGACGATGAGAGCGAAAAGAGGAAAAAAACAAAGTTGAAAGAAAGGAACACAGAAAAAGAGACAAGAATAGCAAGGGAGACAGATAGAGGGCTCAACTAAGGAGGAAGAAAAACAGATGGAGAGGAGACAGACAGACAGATCAGTGTAAAGGGTGGAGGGAAAATCCACCCACATCACTAGCATCCATTTCTTCTTCACTTTCATCGCTTTCTGAATCCACTTTGTCTTGACTATCATCTCTTAGCACAGCTGCAAAAAGGTGAAGTAAATATCAAATTGTGAAAAAATAAAAAAACATTTGAGCTTATTAACCCCTAAACTCACTTATTTTACAGTCCTGCCTTAAAACCTCTTGGGCAAAAGTGGTCAAATGCATAAGAACTTGAATAACTCATTACTGGACAAATCATTTTAGACTTGTTTATATTTGAAGCAATTTCAAACGACAAATCAATTGAGTAAAATGATGGCATTAGTATCTGCAAAGAAAGTAAATATTGCAGGAAAAGGAGGAAAAAGCTGTTCACCAGTTTTTTCTCCTTTTCCCACAATGATTTGAAAAGCTTCCACTCCTAGGGCCTTAAAAACAAAGGATGTTTGGTAACACAATGATCAACATTAGGGTTTAATACACTAATGCAAAAGGAGAAAATGTTCCTTTACAGTTTATTTCTGTTTTAGCCAGTACAATTTCAAAAGTAGTCTATGCCATGATGAAGTCATTTGCATGTGGGAAGGTGTTAACCCTTTACCACACAATCCCCAGTTTTAACCATCCTGAGAAAGAAAGCCTTTTGAAAACATTGTGGGGAAAGAAGAAAATGCTGTTAACCAGCATTTTCTTTTTCCCCACAATGTTTTCTACTCTTTCAAAGGAAAATTTCATCATTTGTGCTACCTTTAATTTGCCGTCTACAAATGCTTTCAAATTGGAGATGTCCAGAATATTATCGTTTGATTAAGAGTTGATCAGTCAATTGGCAGACCAATCAACTGACACTTCATCAAAATGTAACAGACATGTAAATGAAAAAAGAAATATTAATCTTCAATACTACATGGGTAAATGACTTTACTAGTTAATTTCGTGCTAAGAAAGACAACTGACGGAAAAACAAGAATGAGATGTGTACAAAATGGTGAACAATGCATGTGCTTTTCTTTGAAATTGCAAAATCTCTAGTTCTGACAGAGAATGTGATTCTGTCTACATGTGGTTACACACCATACATGCGTACACACCATACAATGCTTATCAATCAAATGTCAGCTTTGCCTAGCCCCATCTGCATACATTGGTGTGTGCACAGAATTTTCATACAATATCTACTGCGAACCAATCAGGAATCACATACAAGATTAAGTCGCCACCCATAATTTCTAAAGCCACACCTTGATTATGTAATATCTATGACTAGCATTATATGGTGTGTATTTAGCAACAACCCTTAGTATACCCATTTCAATTATTTAGCAATACAGGGATTAAAATCTATATTTAGAGAGGGCTGAAGGGAAAAGAGGGAAGGTGTCTTCCTACCTTTTAATTTTTCAGCTGATATTGTCAGCACTGCTGTTGGGTGTGTTGGAGACAGCCATGACACTTGATCTGTCAAAGTGTTCCAGTAGTAATACCTATCTCTGAAAGATTCAGCAAATACAGCTGTCATGAGGTCATAGGGATTTCTTTCTTGATATGAGCTTATTTCGTCCTTCAACCCTATACGAAACAATCCCAAGTTTTTACGACCCTAAAAAAGAATACTTTAGAGAACATTGTAGAATAAGGAGAAAATGCTGGTAATCAGCATTTCCTCCTTTTCACACAATGTTTCCTACCCTTTTAAAAACAAATTTGATATGAAACTTCACATTAATTTTGTTGTCTTCAATTGCTTTCAATTTGGCCAAGTCTAAAAATCTTGTTGTTTGACAAAGAATTTATACAATCCCACCAATACAAACAAACCTTTCATAAACTGAATAAAACTACATTGTTTCACATGTATAGAGGCAGCCATATGTGGTCAAGGCAGAGAGATCTATAGCCTTCCGCAATGTGTTCATGTTTCTTGTAAAATTTTCCCAATATATGTGTGGACTATTAACATCCTTCATCAAAAGTTATAACAGAAAAAAAAAAGTACTCAGTGGGAGTAGACAGACATAGAGAATACTAAATTAGTGCCTAAAAATATCATGTGATCTTACAAGGCTGGGAGAATTCATCATGACAAGGATAGATAACACTAATCTAGCAAGCGCCTTTCACTCTATAGTGGCCTTTGCAGCCAGTGTAGATCAAGATCAGACTGCACAAAATGTTTCTGCTTTCCTGAAACACTACAATCAAAAAGACAACTATGAAATTGCCATTATCTGAGTCTAATTCTACACTGAAAATGCCCAGTAGCTTTACATGACGCTTGAAGGGATAATTTTCTTTTTTTTCTTGCAACGTGCATGATTTTAGGAGACTTTGTTGATAGAATTCAACTTCAAATAAATGCTTGCATTAGATGCTTGGTAAGTTAGTATGTAACTCAGGAATTCCACAATACATAGAACACCTAAGTATAACTCTTTACCACACAAAAAAATTTTGGGCAAAATTGCAAGTATATGCAGAGCACAAAATAAATGTAGCTCAAAATGAAATGATGATTTCTGTTTTTAATAGAGTAGAACAAATTATGGAAAAAGGAGAAAATGCTGGTTACCAGCATTTTCCCCTTTTCCAACAATGTTTTCAAAAGCACTCTTTTTCAAGTTAAAACTTGGGATTTTGTGGCAAAGGGATAACAAGATTTGACATGTAACTTTTAAATAACATCAGATTTTGTTTTCTGCTTGCTCATTAATGATTTGAGGAAGGCATTCCCTTGTTCTGAAAATAACTATTGGATAAAGTTTCACGTTATTTGTGATAGGCTTTATCTGTCAGTGATGCAGCTACTTGCAAAGTAATGAATTTTTTTTTCTCATGAATAGACAATTGAACTAAGTATAAAACCAGTACAACCAGTGTACTCACGTCTCTGGGTCAGCTATTTCCTCCCAGTCAGGTGGTAAAGGATATTTTCTGAGCATTCTGTCTCTTTTACGAATCATTTCATCATCTGGTGACCACTTCTTAATGCCCCAGTGGCTTTTACAGAAGTCAGTACAGTCGTGGTACGGGTTAGAACGATTAGGACATGCTGGGACCTGTCAAAGTTATTCACAGGAGGTGGATATATACAAAGAAATACAGAGACTTTCTGCCACAATCTGAATTAAAATAACCATTTTCTTTAACTCAACATACAGCAATCTTTTAGACTCCTCAATTTGCAGGCAACAATTGAAATTCTGTTTTAACCCTTTACCATACAATCCCGAGTATTAATGACCCTGAGGAAGAAAGCTTTTCAAACATTGTGGGGAAAAGGAGAAAATGCTGGTAACCAGCATTCCAATTCTTGTGCCACATTTACTATGTCATTTGGAAATGCTTCCAATTTCGATCTGTCTAAAATTTTGCCATGTGGTAAAGAGTTAAAGATTGGATTTGTATTGATCGGGGTGAAAACTCAAGGAAACTGGGAAAATGCTGATTAACTTATTGGTATTTTCTCTTTATGCACAATGCTTTCAAAAGCGTATCACCTCTTGATCATTATAACATGGTATAATTAAGATTTTAAAGAGATATTACCCACAACATATCAAAATACTCCCTTTTTCATAGCACTGCCTGGATTCTTTTCATTTATAAAAAAAACAAATTTAATACAAACGATTATTTTTACTTATTATTACACTAGCTCTTCCTACTACAGATGACTTTTATAATCCTGCAAGAGACCTCTTTGGAGAAAATCGTGACTACAGGCAAAACTGCTTACAACAGTTTGTTCTATTGCCACAATTTTTTCACATCTGTAATTATGGTTATTGAACCTCAAGTTGATTATCCATATTCTACAGGGATGCTTCAAAAGTCATTTATGGGGCTAGCTGTTCTATGGGTTACTACAAGTTACCTCTCTCATATAAGACTGATCATCATCATTCTCTTCCTCTATGATGTCTGTCGGAGTTTCTGCGACCTCAGGAACTTCTGAAGCCTCTTTTACAGGTTCATCATAGTCCTCTGCGAACACTTCTTCAATCTCTTCTCCAGCTTTAAACATACAACAGAAGATTAACTCATTACCAAACGACAAAATTTTAGGTTTGTCCAAATTGAAAGCATTTGCAGACGACAAGATAAAAATGACTGAAAATTTGTTTTGTGAAGGGTAGAAAACATTGTGGGAAAAGGAGAAAATGCTGGTTACCAGCATTTTCTCCTTTTCCCTCAATGTTTTCTAAAGGCTTCTTTCTCAGGGTCGTCAAAAGTGGGGATTGTGTGGTAATGGGTTAATAGATAAAACCTTGGTTGCCAAGACAAGACACAGTATATTAACTTTTTACAAGAAAAAAAACTAGAAAACAAAAAATCGGATTGGTCTAAATTGACAGTATTTGCAGACAAATAATTACTAATTTCTGCTAAGAGAAGAAAACATTGTTGGAACAAAGAAAATACTGGTGACCAGCATTTACTCCTTTCCCAAAAATATTTAAAAAAAGAAAAAAATTTCTTCCTTAAGGTCATTAAAACACAAGATTGTTTGATAAAGGGTTAAATCAAACAAAATGAAACTGGATCATCAAACAATATACATCTGTAATGAACGTATCGAGTCAACAATAAAAGAGTATTTCCAGCCTTAAATCATACCTTATAAACTCAGAAAGAGCTAGATGTCACCCATACAGTGGATTTAAAGTTTGTTTGGTGTTTTTAACAGTATCTCAGTCACATTGTGGCGGCCAGTGCATCTGTCCATGCTTTTTCCATAGTTTCTTATACAACTACTCTGCACAATTTTCTTTTCAAAGCACTGGCTACTTTGAAAAATAACCATCACCGAAACAATGATCAGCTGTGACACAGAAATTAATCCTGTTACAATGACTTTGACCAATCCTGGTAAAAAAATTTGTCCAGCTCGTGACGAATTCCTGGAGACTCAAACCAGCAACCAACCCTGAAGAAAAATGCTTCTGACATTTGAGGGAAAAGGAGAAAATGCTGGTAAACACAATGTTTTCTACCCTATAAAAGCTGAATCTGATCGTTTGGGCCACATAGCCTGTGGACCCATACATTTGTTACTCTTACATCATATTTTAGCGCATGCGCGTTACGGCACGAAAGATGATTTTATATGACTACGGAAAAATAAGACATTGAACATCTTTGTAGATCGTTAACACTTCAAAACCTGGTAAACAACATAATAACAACCTAAAGTTTGTTCTTACTTGTGTACATGTTTTGATCTGAATCACGCGAGCGCAGGACCCATACATTCGTTCCCCTGTTATTGATCAGTCTACAACATCAAATTGACGTCAATACCCAGTGTGACTTTCAATATACAGTAAATTTCATCAAATATCTTCCACTTTATCTATCTTGGAAAGTGACTGCAATCTTGGTACAATAAAATTTATACTGTTTTTCTGACGTAGGTAAGAAAAATAAGCACGCTATATCAGATCAAGTTTTAATGGTGACTGAATTTACAGATATCAATTCACGTAATATGAAATATCAATCGGGCGAACACTTGCCAAATTGAATGATGCATGGTGGATTAAAACTGGTGAACTTAACTGTATTTTTTTTCAATATATTTGGCCTGTGTGTAAAATAACAATGACAAAAGCACCTGAAATAGCTACATCATGTTTTCGTCTCAGCAAATGAACAATTTGAAAATAAAATAGTGTGTATTTACACAAAAAATCGAAATTTGGACACCGAGGTAAGACTTGAAAACCACATTTTACCCGTTTTTTTGCACATTTTTCGGCATTTTTCTTCGATGAGACTACAGGTTTCATGAACTCGATAAAACTGCGCGTCTGCAAATGATATCATTCTTAAAAAGTATCAAATTTTGTCGTTTGGTATTAAGGATTTTCACTAGAATGGCGTTGGGAAGGGGTAACGGGTTATTGTAATTACACGTACTTATTCTCAGACTGTTATTTGCATTACATTACCTGGAGTCTTAGCCGCGGTCGCTGGAACTGGCTTGGTTTCTTCTGTTATCAGCCCTCTTTTCTGTAACCGGGCAGCAAGCGCAGCCGGCAGAGGCATTTTACTCTATAATTTCGCTTTTGTTAATCTATCCTTTTTTCTGGCAAAGAATGCAGATTATTTGGATTTGAATATTGATTGTTTAAAGAGGGTCTAGAGAAAATCACGGTTTCAGCACGGGCTTTATAATCTTAGGCCATGTTTAATAAGGGAGGTAACTCAAAATGTATAACCCGGTACAAAAACTCCGGTACCGACCGGTACCGGAATCTCGTGTCGCGCTTTCATACCTGCAGAATGCGGAGCTCAGTTCAATGCGTTATAGATCAAGATCATACAGCAAAAACATGTAATCTGATCTCAAATATACAAGAATAGATGAATTCGAGCAAGTTTTGAAAATACAGCCTAGAAGTTGACCTGCAATATTTACAACATATCTGTCTACCTCCTGTCCTGATTAGAAACACTAATTTCATTTATGGACAAAGCTTGAAGTCAATCAATGCATTTTTTACGACTTGAGAAGCACCAACCTGTTTCATCTTGCTCACGTCATTTCATCTAAAAGGGGGCCACGATGGCCCTGTATCGCTCCACTTTTGATAGAAGTCTACTGGATGAAGTTGCATGCAAAATTTGGTAGACCTAGGCCTTACTGTCAAGAACAAGAAGATTTTTTTTTATTCAAGTTTTCACTACATATGCCCATGTAAAACTTGTGAGCCCTAAGATGGTGTCAAAATTGACCCTAGTGCTATAATTTGAACAACCTTAGTAGGGGTCCACGATACAGAGCTTCATGCCAAATTTGGTAGCCCTAAGCCTTATGGATAAGAACAGGAAGATTGCTAAAGTTTTCACTATATAAGCCCATGTAAAATTTGTGATCCCTGGGCGGGCCCATTTTTGACTTCAGAGCTATAATTTGAAAAAAATCTGGTCAAGGTCTATCAGATTAAGTTGCAAACAGAATTTGGTAGCCCTCGGCCTAATGGTTCAAGATAAAAAGATTTTGGAAGATTTTTCAATATTTTCTGTTTTGTTGCCATGGCAACCAGAGTCTGGAATCAAATTATTTGAAAAAATTCTTTAGAGGGGCAATGCCAGAATCATTTCTGTGAAGTTACAACAAAATTCATTTGGAAGTTTCAGAGATGATGTTTGAAATAAAAGTTAACGCATGGCAGAGGGACAGACAGATGCACAACAGACACAGGGCCATGACAAAAGCTTACTGCTCTTTGGCCAGCAGAGCTAAGAGCCATTGCTTGAAAAACAATGTTGTTGAAGACCCATATCTTTTTGAACAATATGTCATATTCCTCAAAACATCACATCTGTAAGATGTAACAATAAACAAAATGTTCCATAAATGAAAAGGTTTTTAACTGAACGTCCAGTCATTATATCTCCACTTAATTATTCTTCTTAATCATTGAACAAAGTAGTGTACATTGTACACCAGGTTGATGACCAGAGATACTGACTTGATAGACCAGTTGGTTATTGGCCAATCAAATTGCTAGATTTCTTGCTATACTTCCATACATTACCATATTAATAATTCCCCTCTTGCTCTTCAGAATCGATGAGATGTCAAAATGAAAACAACAAAGGATCATAAAGATTAGATTTTAATCAAAATATATAGTCCATTTACAGGAAATATCACTAATAACAAGTAACTTGTCCCAGGCAGATTAACAAAATAACAAGTAAAACAGTGCATGTAAGATAAAATAACAGATGTTAGTATAAAATAATAAAAAAATTTGAGTCATAGCAAATTCAACTTTGAGGTTTTTACCTGACACAACTTTTTGGGTGACAGAGGTTGCGGTATTTCCCAACTTCAGTGAAAGGTATCATGGAGTAAATAAACTGAAGGGTTCCCTTAACCCTTAGGCTGCTAAGCGCGACTCAAGGACCTTTTGCAGAATGTGCAGTCTGATCTTTGATCTACACTGTCTAATATAGAGATATCTTTCCCCCAAAAAATACCTTTATAATATCAAAATTTGGGTTTTTACAATCTGCTTGAAAGTTTCATTTCACTTATTAAGCAGAAAAAGGTGAGATTCTGCAGTGTGATGTTTATAACACCATAACCTGGGTCCAATTGTGTTCAAAAACTAAAACTGTTTTTTATCTACCAGAATAAACTACGATCAAAGGCCCATTTATCAGCATCAAGCCTACTGAGAAAATATTATAAAAATACAGTATACCTTGAAAAATTGGAGGTAAAAAAAAAAAAAGTATTAAAGTACATGTTATTTTTATGAATATGTAACCTTTTTACCCACATCTCCAATACATTTACATGTACTGTAGTCATCCTTTTCCTGAATTTGTCATTTAAATACAGCCAATCATACCCACACAATAAATTTATTTTGATTTATATTTAAATTCATCACATGTTAGAAATACTGAGTTTCATTATACCTAACAATAGGAGATTTGAACAGACTTTCCTACTACCTTTACAGAAAAAGGACGTTTACTATTTGAGCATAAAAAATGTGCATCTATATTGCATGAGTTATCCATGAGTATTAATAAGAATTAATCCTAGTGAAACACAAATAATATTACACTCGATTTAAAGTAATGCCAAGACATATACTTGTACAATCTCTTTCATGACACAAGTTTTCCCTGATTATCATACCAGTATGTGTATTTAGGAATGTTACCGCCAACCTGAGAACAAATTCTATGCTAAATACAAATGAGCCATTCTCTGGAAAAAGGGACAAGCAAGACATCACATAATTTGGGATCCATAAAATCCACTTTGACAACTGACTGGATATTGAGGTATATGAATAGTCCTTGGACATAGATAAAATTGACCAATAGTAAAAAATATCTGACCCATGTCAGCCAGGGCTAACTGCATGGGCTGACATGGATCAATACTTTTTGTAAATGTGTTAAGCTCCCTTTACACAGAACATGGCTCAAATATAGAAGTTAAAGCATAAAAAGAACAGTAAAATGGTCTTATACAGACTTTTGGTACATAACAAAACATATTGCTTATAGTGACATATCGGTACATTTTATGGTCCCTGACAAATTAATATATATGGAATATTATGTTGTAGTAACTTTCTTGGTGCTTGTATTTAATTCGAGCAGCGTGAGAAAATTTGAAATCGTGAGAGACCAAAGGTCTCGCGCAATGTCAAAATTTTCTTATGCAGCGAGAAGTAAATACAAGCACCAGGAAAGTTACTACAACATAATATTCCTTTTATTATATACGTACAACTTTCAACGACAACATTTTGCAATTATTGACATTTTATTCGAAAACTACAAACAAAATGAGACAATTAATAGTGTTGATGGTAGTAACTCTGTTTTCATGAATGGCGGATTAATATTACAGCATAACATTTTGACCAATCAAATCGCAAATCAATTAATGCTTAGTCCATGCGCGAGATACGTCATCATACCGTATTTGGGACCGTATTTCACTGTGTGTAGATACAGAATTTTTTTTCTGTTGTATGTGTTATTTCATCTGATTCAACACATGTATTTGATCCGGAAAATTTACTGGTATATAATAAACATATTTATCATTCATTTACCTCAGATTACACTGATGTTGAATTGAAATTTCATAAAAGAAAAAATCTTTCCATTGGCTGAGAAAGAAAAACATTTATCAAGTTAAATTGAGTTTCTTAGTTCTATTTCTCAAAATTAAAATTTATTTATCTTATTATATTCCTATCTGTGAATTACTGGGATTTCTCAGTGTATTATTTTTCAGTTTTTCACAGTGAATAACATCACTAGTGATGATATGGTATCATCACTAGTGATGATATAGTTTCAGAATGTTTGCCTGAACTACTTTTTTCCTATATTTCACACAGTCTGATGTTTCTGTCTCTGCTTCAAACATCTTTAGTAAACAATAGCACAGTGAAAAGATTTTCGGTACAGTCTTTCCAAACAACCCTGAATTAACGACCTTTTGGGTGAAATCTTTTAAAAACATCTCTAGAAAAGAAGATAGCTTTTGTGGGAGAGAGCTCTTGGAAAATATTGTGGAAAAACGAGAAAATACAACCAACCAGCTTTTTCTCCTTTTTTCCATAATGTTTTCTATCAGAAAACCTAAGATCTTTTGTACCAATTTAGTATTCGTCATTTGGAGATTTTTTTAATTTGGGAGAATCTTAAACTTGTCCTGTGGGAAAAGGTTAACTGTGTCTTCTAACTTTATATGGCTGGGTTTAAATTGTAAAGGTGCAAAACAATGCATGCCTTCAAATGGAGAGATAGATGACGTAACATACCCTCGAGCGTTACGTCATCTGTTGCGTCAACTGCTTCTTCCAAAAAGGAGATCATGTGTTTGTAAAGAAAAGTCCTATACATGTATACCTACCTTTCTTGATAATTATTTGCAAACAAATAGAGAATTAGGAATATAATAAATAGAATAATCAACTGGTAATGTGTGATATCAAAAATCTGTCACTCAAATGGGGTTTGATACGGTTAAAAAACTCGTCCTTCAGACTCGTTTTTCAACCGCACCACACCCCATTCTAGTGACAGATTTTTAGTATCACACACCACCAGTTGATTATCCTCTATATATTTAATGATGCGAAGAGTTTCCACATATGTTTTTTCTTAATTATTTTGAATCAGTACCCAACCTAACTCCTTTACGACACAATCCTGAGTTTTAACGACCTCAAAGACCAGCATCTTTTCCACTTCACACAGTGATTTTTACCATTTCTGAGACAATTTTCTTCATTTCAGCCACTTTGAAATTGTCATCTGCTAATGCTTTGGATTTGGACAATTGTAAAATCTGTCGTTAGATAAAGGGCTAAGAGCACTCACCACAAGTTTGGTTGCTTTTGCTCTTTACTAGACAACAAAATGTTAAACTTTTTCCATATTATACGCATTTGCAGACTACAAATTAAATGTAACTAAGAAAATATGATTTGTTTATTAGGGAGCTGAAAACACTGTGAGAAATGGAGAAAATGCTGGTAACCAGCATTTTCTCCTTTTCTCACATTGTTTTCAGAAGTCGTCTTCATTACAGTAGTTAAAACTTGGGACACTATGGTTAAGAGTTAATGTACAGCATGGGTCAAGAATATTGGGAACAGACAGTCTGGTCTTTCATCTACACTCTCTATTTACTTTCATACAGTCTGATCTTTGATCCCCTTTCTATTTACTTTCCCATGATCCCACCAGGTTTTGTGCACAGCCTTGTATCCTACCCTGAAGGCAAGCGCTTAACTCTTTATCAAATGACAAACGACTAGTCCAAAGTGAAAGCAATCTGCAGATAACAAAGTAAATGTGACTCAAAAATTTAAATTTGCTTTGGGAATGGTAGAAAAACATCGTGGGAAAAGGAGAAAATGCTGGTTACCAGCATTTTCTCTTTTTCCCACAATGTTTTCAAAAGCCTTCTTCTTCAGGGTCATGAAAACTCGGGATTGTGTGGTAAAGGGTTAAACCTCCCAATCACCTTTTGAGGTATTTTAGCAAGTAATTTCTCCTTTAACTACAAAGCTTATAATGTTGGTGCAAAGATAAAAAAGTCTTCTGTGGTAACTAAGTAAAGGTCTCATGTAACCTCTGAATATCATGCAATACCTATAATCTCCCTTAACCCTTTACCACACAATCTCACCATTTAACAACCCTACGGAAGAGGGCTTTTGAAAACATTTTGGGAAAAGAAGAAAATGCTGTTAACCAGCATTTTCTCCTTTTCCCAAAATGTTTTTTGCTCTATCAGAGAGCTACAGATAATTTGTGCTAATTTCAAGTTTCTTGTCCCCAGTAACTTTCAGTTTGGAAGAGTAAAGAGTTTGTTGTCTGGTAAAGGACTGACTGTTTAAAAATCCATACTCTTTACAATAGTGCATGTTCTCCATTTACACCAGAGACACTAATAAACAACATGTAAAAAATTCTAAACAACAAAACATAAGTGGTCAAAAAACCTCTAAAAGAAAAGTCACATTGTAATTTAACTCTTTACCACACGACAAAATCTTAGACTTGTCGGAATTCGAAGCATTTGCAGACGTAAAAATAGATATGACTGAAATGATGAAATTTGTCTTTGATTGAGCAGAAAACATTGTGGGAAAAGAAGAAAATGCTGTTTATCAGCATTTTCTTCTTTTCCCACAATGTTTTCAAAAGCCTTCTGCTGTAGGGTCATTAAAACTCGGAGATTGTTCGGTAAAGTGTTAAAAGAACAAAACAACCTGAAAGCATTCTTAAATTATAATTTACTCTTTGCCAGAAAATAAAGACTATTTAACACAGTATGAAAAACAATAAATAATTTCTTAATACAAGTAAATTACGTTTTTTTTCAACCCATCTTTCTTGAAGATATCAACCTTAATGATGTAACTAGAGGCGCTTGAGCGCCTGTATCGCTCCACAGGCCTGATATTTCTATAATGGCGAAAGGAAGTTTTTAACAATTATCATTCAATCCTGCATTTTAGCTCACTGAAGAAACAATTTGGTAGACAACCACCATAGGAACTTACCTGCAAAACAACAATGAAATCCAATGAATAGTTTTAGAGAAGAAATTTTTCAAAGATTTTACTTTATACCATAAAAGGAAAATGAGTCTCCCATAAAAGCCATGTTTTTTGACAGATCTTTTTTTTTTTAAGGAATTCTGTAAACCTGTATCTAAGGAACATTCCTGCAAAATAATATTGCTATCCAAATAGCGGTTTGGGAGGAGAAGATTTTTAAAGGTTTTTTACTTTGGTTGCCATGGCAACCAGAATTCTTCATGGAACACAATTATTTGAAGGAATTTGAAAGAGGACCACCAAAGGAACATTCCTGTGAAATTTGGTAAAAATCCAGTCAATAGTTTCTGAGGAGAAGTTTTTTAAAGAAAAAGTTTACGGACGCACGCACGGACGAACGGACGGACGACGGACACAACGCCATGACAATAGCTCTCTGGCCTTCAGCCAGAGGAGCTAAAAAATGGCATGTTATATCAAGGGTGAAAAAATTTGATGTCATGTCTGGGGGTGTAAGAATAATATAGTGTCTTTTGTCTGCCCTGGAAAAATAACATTGGACCTTCTGTCCAGCCTGGAAAATAATGTGGGACCTTTAGCCCACCTTGGCTTTTAAAAACACATTGGCTTAAAAAGGGGAAATGTTAAAAAGCCTGAATTTTCTCCTTTCATCAACAATAATTATGTTTCAACATCTTCATGAACAAATCCGATCAGCTTTTGCAGACAGTATTATCAAGATCAGTCTGCACATAATATGCAACATGATATTAGATTTATATTGTTTGCTAATTTGAACTGAACTGTGACAAATATACCCTTTATTTTCAGTAAAATTGTATTTATAAAAGTTGACACATTTATTTGGCTGCAAAAAATAAAAAAAAAACAAAACATGTATTATGCAATATTTTATAATAACAACAATGTCTTTAGCACATATAAAACAATACAAACTCTAGAATATTTGTGAATACTTTTTGAATATATTTTTTTCTAGAATTCTTTACCAAAAGGCAAAATTTTGGACTGGCCTAAGTTGAAAGCATTTGCAGATCTGATTAGTGTTACAAAAATGAGGATTTCTTTCTTTGAAAGGGTAGAAAACATTGTGGGAAAAGAAGAAAATGCTGGTTACCAGTATTTTATCCATTTCCCACAATATTTTAAAAAGGTTTCATTCCCATGGTTATTTAAATTGTATTGTAAAGGACTAATGACCCCAAGGTAGACCCTAAAGACAGCACCATCAGTAGTGTTTTTATCCATTACCATACAATTTCGAGTTTTAACAACCCCAAGAAAGAAGGCTCTTGAAAACACTGTCTACATATGCTTTGAATTTGGACCAGTGTAAAATTTTGTCTTTTGGTAAAGAGTTATTCAGATATATACAGTGTAAGTAATATGGTGTCAAATTTATCAGCCATTTCTAAATTCAAATTTCAAGACAGGCAATTTGATTGGCTGAGACATACTAGCCCCCTAGGAAACACATTTTCTCTGCCAATTAGAGAGCTGGTTATGAAATTCAGACTTAAAAACTGAATTCCCTCAGGTTTGTAATAAACCATCCGTCTTGTCTAAATAAAAAATTAATAACAAATCAAAACAACAAAACAAAAAAGATAAAAAAAAAAAAAAAAAAAAAAAAAACAAGAGCGGCAATTTGTCGCAAGATACGCCCGTCCCACCGCCAGTTGTCGAGGGGGAATAATAATCGTAAAGGGCAGGTAGAGGAAAATAGTAGTGCAGCAGAAATCATGTAAGTGATTGAAATAGGCATGAATGTCTGATGTTAAGGAAACATGCATATAAAGTTTCAGGTCATTCCAACATGAAAAGACAAAGTTATATTGTAGAGAAGCATGAAAAGCTGTAAAAAAAAATAATGAATAGGGAATAATTCCAAAAGGTCATTAGGTAAGGTTAGGGCTCCAGTGCATTGCACTTTTCATAACTGCAACAAACATGTTTACCAAGTCTCAAGTCAATTTGACTTGAGGTGACAAAGTTACCTTCTGGACAAGCAAGAAATACTGTAAAAATGAAGATCAAAGTGGAATTACTCGAAATCCACGCTAGGTAGAGTTATTGTTCTTGCGCACTGTACTCCGTAATATTGCAACAAACATGCATACCAAGTCTGAAGTCGTTCTGACTTGAGATGACAAAGTTATATTCTAGACAAGCACTTAATGCTGTAAAAATGACGATCAAAGGGAAATAACTCAAAGACAGCACGAGGTAGTTACAATTCTTGCGCACTGCACTTCCAAATATTGCAACAAATAAGCATAAAAGTTGACGACGCACGACGGACGACGCATGATGGACACCGGACACAGCACGATCACAATAGCTCACCATGAGCACTTTGTGCTCAGGTGAGCTAAAAATGACAAAGTTATATTCCGGACAAGATGCTGTAAAAATGACGATCAAAGGGAAATAACTGAAATACAGCACGAGGTAGAGTTATGGTTCTTTCGCACCGCACTTCGTATTATTGCAACAAACACTAATGCCAAAGTTTCAAGTCAATTGGACTAGAGATGACAAAGTTAAGCTCCGGACAAAGAACTGGACTGTAAAAATGAAGATCAAAGTGGAATTACTCAAAATCTGTGCTAGGTAGAGTTATTGTTCTTGCACACTGTACTCCGTAATATTGCAACAAACATGCATACCAAAATTGAAGTCGTTCTGACTTGAGATGACAAAGTTATATTCCGGACAAGCACTAAATGCTGAAAAAATGACAATCAAAGGAAAATAAATCAAAGACAGCACAAGGTAGAGTTACAATTCTTGCGCACTGCACTTCCAATTATTGCAACAAATAAGCATACAATATTTCAAGTCATTCCTACTTAAGGTGACAAAGTTATGCTCCGGACAAGCAAAAAATGCTATAAAAATGAAGATCTTAGGAGGAATAAATCAAAATTCGTGCTAGGAAGAGTTATGGTTCTTGTGCACTGCACTCCGTAATTTTTCTACAATCATGCATACTGAATTTGAAGATGTTCAGACTAAAAATGACAAAGTTATATTCCGGACAAGCAGAAAATGCTGTAAAAATGACGATCAAAGGGAAATAACTCAAAGATAGCATGAGGTAGAGTTACGGTTCTTTCGCACTGCACTCCGTATTATTGCAACAAACACAAATGCCAAGTTTCAAGTCAATCGGACTGGAGATGACAAAGTTATGCTCCGGACAAGCAGAAAATGCTGTAAAAATGATGATCAAGGGGAAATAACTCAAAGATAGCATGAGGTAGAGTTATGGTTCTTTTGCACTGCACTCCGTATTATTGCAACAAACACAAATGCCAAGTTTCAAGTCAATCGGACTGGAGATGACAAAGTTATGCTCTGGACAAGCAGAAAATGCTGTAAAAATGATGATCAAGGGGAAATAACTCAAAGATAGCACAAGGTAGAGTTATGGTTCTTTAGCACTGCACTCTGTATTATTGCAACAAACGCAATTGCCAAGTTTCAAGTCAATCGGACTGGAGATGACAAAGTTATGCTCCGGACAAAGAACTGGACGCCGCCCGCCCGCCCGTACGCCATGGGTGATCCCATAATACGGCCCGTCTTTGACGGGCGTATAAAAACGCTGTACCTGTTTTCACCAATTATTCTACATTACATCCTTAGTCTGATTCATAAAAACTTTCTACATTTCAAAGTAACACAAAATCTGAGTTGCTGCACCATTTGGTTAAGCCAATCAGAAAAATGTGTAAAGGTTTTAAGTCTACTAGATGACACAATTTTAGACTGGTAATTGAAAGGATTTGCAGACAACAAATCAAATCTTGTTCAAATTGACTTTTGTCTTTACAATTGTAGAAAAGATTGTGGGACAAGGAGAAAATGCTGGTTACCAGCATTTTCTCCTTTTCTGCAATGCCTTTAAAAGCTTTCCTTTTCGGGAGCATCAACCCTTTACCACACAATCCTTAGTTTTAAGGACCCTGAGAAAGAGGCCTTTAGAAAACATTGTGGGAAAAGGAGAAAATGCTGGTACCAGCATTTTCTCCTTTTCCCACAATGTTTTCTGCCCTTTTTACAACAAATCTCAGCATAAGAGCCATATCTAATTTGTCATCTGCAAATGCTTTCAATTTTGACAAGTGTTAAATTTTGTCATGTTGTAAAGGGTTAAAACTTGGAAATGAGTGGTACAGGATCACTAAGGAACCAGACCAAGACTGTAATTAAAATGGTTGGTGATTATTAGCACTGCTTTCAAAACGAAAGTAAAAAAAAAAGTAAAAAAAAAAAAAGTCCAAGATCTCTGTTCCCTTGATAAGCTTAGGATTGGACACCATCATTGCCTGATAATGGTGGAGCTGTAAGGGAAAGAAACACAAGAATTTTATCATACAGACTACAATCAGTTCACCTGTTTAATCTTTTGCCAAACAATCCTCTTTTTATGACCCCGAGGAAGTGGCCCTTTGAAAACATAATGGAAAAAGGAGAAAATGCTGGTTATCTACCCTGTCAAAGAAATGAAGTCAATTTTGTTCAACAACAGACTGATCGTTACATAGACTGGTCCTTGGACTTGCACATAATTTACCAAAAGTAAAAAAGTTTCAACACAGGCCAGACTGCACAGAGTTATCTGGAACGGTACTTTTTACAGATGCATTAAACCCCCTTTTCACAGAGCATGGCTCATATAGACTGGATATCACTTAAAATCTGCTAGTAAATTATGGATAATTTACATGAATTCAGGTTAAATACATCAATACATCTCAAAATATCATGGCCAAAGTGGTCCGTTTCCAAATGCCAAAAATAGTGGGAAGCTGCTAACCAGCATTTTCCCTTTTTTCTCACAATGTTTTCTTCTCTTTCAGGAACAGATCATTTTATAATAGCTACATATAATTTATCTTTTGTAGGTGCAATTATTTGGGCAAGTCCTAAATTTTGTCATCCAGTACAGAGTTCAAGCTGTATTTGTAACGAGAGCACCACATGCCGGTGCCAATGCTCAGCTGCAGTTGCTTGATTTTCAGTGAAAATTTTAAGTCCAAAAAGGTGCATAACTGTGTCAAAAAATACTATGATTGTTATCTGCCCTTTTGATACATGTATATATCTTCAGTAATAACAGAGATATAATAAAATGTCAACATTTTTAAAACTTCTAAGTTAAAAAGGAGTATAACTGTGTCAAAAGTATTTTGATGGTTGCCTGCCCCTGCTGTATAGGTTTCCCTTTGATTGTTAACAACTTGTCTGAGTTTGAAGTACATATCTTCAGTAATAACAGAGATATTACAAAATATCAAAGTGTTAGAATGATGACAACATAGATGCCAGGACTGCAACAATACCTTGACATTTTCTTCAAAAACAGCTTTAATAGCTAAAATTAGGAAAAAAATTTACCTGAGGGAGATTTCTCAAGATCACTGTAAGCTGGTGGTGGAGCCGAGAACTCTGCACCGTAAGTTTGAGAAGGAGGAGCAAAGCCAGCCATTGGTTGGCTAAATCCTGATGGCTGGTTCCCCACTGGATAATATGGTTGCTGCATTGGCTGTGATGGGTAACCAGTTCCTTGTGGGTATTGAGCTGAAATGAAATCATGTGAGCGCATATATTTACATGAAGCTGTTTTTTGTTTTTTTCTAAAAATGCCTTTCACACAAATTCAGTCCTGTTTACCCTTAGAGCATCAAAGACACTCTACAGACATTTCTTGTTTAGGAATTAGACCAAAATGATTGCAATATTATAATGGATGCAGCGTTCCAGCAAAGCAGACAGCGTAGATCGAAGATTAGACTGCATGTTTTGTGGTGTCTGTTCTTGATCTTAACTGAGCTCAAAAGCAACAATAGTTGTGAAAGGAGCTTTAAGGGTTAAAGCTCTGTAGTGCCTTGCCCAAAGACACTCCCATTTGAGCTGTGTACCAGCAAAAATTGAACCAGGACATCCCTATAGCAATGGACAAAATGCATGCATCTGCATCTGTGGTACATTTGAACTTTTAGAGCAAATAACATATATCAGCGCTAATAAATCAATGGGTGGCTTGGTCAGTTCTAGCTGTGAAAGTTTGACATCCAGTTGTAAATCCTGTTGAAAACAGGTGTTGTCTTTGTTGTAAATTACAGATTGTAATCATAACCCAATACTTTCTTACCTCCACGATCACTTGCACTGTAGAGATATCTGCCTCTGTCAGATTACATGTCATTACATCATATTAGGTTGGCTCAATGATCAGAATTACCAATTACATTTGATTGAGAAAATAGTATTGATTCATCTTTGAATTTTAAAAATATCAAAATGGTCAATCAATACACCATACTTTCATACTGTATGTACCACAGTATACTTGAGGGCTGTAATATAAACAGAATGAAACAACAAGTCTTTTCTGTCTTAACTGCTAAGTACTTTCTGGATTTAAAGCTAAAATACAAAAAAAGGTGTGTTCAAAACTTGAATTTCTTCACTGAGGGTAAGTACAATTGGCCTGCAACACGCGAAAAGGGGCATTCGGACATTTGCGTAAAGTGTCGTCTCGGATCAGCCTGCGCAGTCCGCGCAGGCTAATCCGAGACGGCGCTTTACGACTACTTTTGATTTTGTGCTTCAGTAGACTTGCACAAATCAGAAAATTACATAGAAATGGAAAGTGCCGTCTCGGATTAGCCTGCGCAGACTGCGCAGGCTGATCCAAGATGACACTTTACGCAAATGTCCGAATGCCCCTTTTTGCGTGTTGCAAGCCAATTATTAATGAGTTACTTAAAACTTACATTAGCGTGATTAGATCAGGAGGTGAGAGTATCATATTTCATGTCTAATCGTCAGAAATGTAGATTTTCTAGATGGAACAATACACTCCCCCTACTTTAAGCTCAAAATTCTACGGCATAAAAAGTGCCTCAAAGTCGAGAGCATACAGTATTTGCTATCAAAGATGGCTCAAACTACCAGATCTGTCTCTCAAACCACAGGCCTTTGAAGCTTTACCTGTCTATCATACCTCACAAAAATTTCCATTTTTCAATAATTGAACACCGTTACTAGAAATAGCACATTGATGCATTTCTTCTATATCCCATGTCGTATGTGCTATTTTTAGTAATTGCGCAAGAGAATCAACCAATGAAAGCTTTGATGAACCATGATAGACCAAGCAGCTTGTGCAAAATCATTCTGGAAACAGTATGTTGATAGTTACCAGCATTTTTCTCCATTTCCTATTGCATTTTCAAAAACCTTCTTTACTCATGGTTATAAAGACACATGATCTTTCGATAAAAGGTTAACAGCAGCTCTACAAACCTTGCGTGATAACCATGGTCCTACCCTGATTATACATCACTCCTGCTGCAGCCTGACGATGACGTTGTCGGCGGTACATAATGAAGAAGAACCAAGCAACAACCCCAAGGGCAATAACCACACTCACAATGATACCAACAATGATTCCAATTGATAGTCTAAAATCTGAAAAAGTTAAAGGCCAAATAGCAGCCGTACCAATTAAGGAATGGCCATTATTGTTAGTCTGATGATCTATTCAATGGCGGTTGTTCAAAGGTCCAGTCACTGGCACAACAACAAGAGGGCTATGATGGCCCTGTATCGCTCCTTTTCCCTATAGATAAATGTATCATGCGCTTCACTGGCACTGACAGAGACATAAATCGTGAGAAGTCTGTATGGTAGTAAACTTTCATAGAGAAAATAGCCTAACCAGTCCCTTTCTTCAGATGCAAAGATGATGTAAGTGAATACATGCAGGTATAATCAAGTATCATACATACCATATATTGATGAACTCTTACAAAAAGTGCTTTGACAAGAAGATTTCAAAAGCTTTAGAGCTTCTGACCCTTGGGGTGGGGCTAAATTTGATCCAAGGACAGTAATTTGAATACCCATTCTAGGGGCCCACTAAATTAAACTACTGGTACATGCAAAATTTGGTAGCCCCATAAATTATGAAATTTTCACTATAAAAGCCCAGGTAAATGCTGTGACCCCCTGGGAAGTGCCAAGTTTGACTATTAGATGAAGCTATATAAGAAATTTGGTAGCCCTAGGCCTTATGGCTCCGGACAAGAAGAATTTTAAACATTTTCCATATTTTTCAGCTTGATTGCCATGGTAACCAGAGTTATTGCTGGAATCAAATTCTTTAAAGAAATTCTGAAGATGGCCATAGTAGGATCATTTCTGTGAAGCTTTTGTCAAAATTGGGCTGGTAGTTCCAGAAGAGAGCATGTTTGAAATAAAAGTTAACCCACACACAGCCAAACAGATGTATGACTGACACATGGCATTGATTTAAGTTAGCTGGCCATAGGCCAGTGAAGCTTATGAATATCAACCCTTTACCACACAACCGAGTTTTAATGACCTTGAGAAAGAAGCCATTTGAGAAAATGCTGGTAACCAGCATTTTCTCCTTTTCACGCAAAGTTTTCAACCCTATCATAGACAACTCATCACTTGAGTCAAATTCAATATGTGGTCTGCAAATGCTTTCAATTTGGACAAGTCTAAAATTTTGCCATTTGGCAAAGAGTTAAATTAATGTTACCAATGTTAATTTGAGTTGGTCTATCATAGGTTGTTATTGGGTCTTTTAAAGAGGGGTATCTTTGTGTTTTCATCATCCTTATTTCTTTCTCCTGTCATTACATAGTATCACGTTTTAACCCTTTTTCACACTATCACGACTGTTAACGGCCCTGAGATGAAAGGCTTTTGAAAATTCTGAGGGAAAAGGAGAAAACGCTGGTAACCAACATTTTCTCCTATTCCCACTATGTTTTCTACCTTGTGAAAGACAAATTTTATATTTTGAGTCACATTCTATTTGTCATCTGCAAATGCTTTGAACTTGGACAAGTCTAAAACTTTGGTGTTTGGTAAAGAGTTAAGGACCCTGAGAAAATATTGGAAGGCCTTGGAAAACTAGAGCAGCATTTAATAAGTTGACCGCAAAAAAAACTTTCAATCTATACAGGCCTAAATTTTCATTGATTGTACAAAGTCCAAGAGAGGTTATCAAAGTTTTCATCATTCTAGTATTTTTAAATGTCCAACAATGTTTTTAAAAGCCTTCTCCCTCAAGTCACGGTCATTAAAACACGAGCTTGTATGGTAAAGGGTTACAGTTTCATCTTTCAGACAGAAAAATACTCTCCATCATGTCCAAAAATTCTTTGTCTACACCAAGACACATAACAAGAGTGCCGTCATCACAATATACGCCGCCACATGGCTGCTATTTCAAGCAGCTAGCTATAGAGACTAGAGTGTTGAAATTTCTAGCACCTGTCTGGGTAGCTCAATGGATATATTGTGTTACTTGTGATCTAAAAGGTTTATGCATAGACTGATGGATGGACAGATAGGCCATGACATAAGCCCCGCTAGACTTCGTCCAGTGGAGCTAAAAACTTGAAAAATTAAATTTGACATGAAGCCGCCTCTTTCCATGACACAGCAATAAATTCCAAAACCCTGACAATATGCGCTAGGTCACATGATCTGTGAAAATTTCATCCAAATTCATTGAGATATGTCCAGTAAATAAAGAGATTTTGGTGAAAAATGAAATATAACATGAAGACCCCTTTTTCTATTATGCAGCTATGAATCACAAAACCTTGACAATATGTGCTAGGTCACATGATGAAGAAACATTCTGTGAAAATTTTATCCAAATCCGTCAAGAAATGTGGGAGGAGTTGCATTCACAAGAAATGGACGTACATACAGACGGATGCAGTTTAAATGTGACATGAAGCCCCCTTTTTCCATGACGCAGCTATGAATCACAAAATCTTGACAATATATGCTAAGTCACATGATGAGAAACATTCTGTGAAAATTTTATCCAAATCCGTCATGAAATGTGGGAGGAGTTGCGTTCACAAGAAAAGGGACAGACGGACGAACAGACGGATGGAAGGACGGACAGACGGAGAAGACAACGCCAATATACGTCGCCTTCGGCGGCGTATAAAAACTACAGGGAAAGTAGTCTGTAAAGAAAACAATGCTAGTATGTATCATTTTGTCCTTTCCCCTTAAAGATACATCCTTACAGCCTGAGAGAAAAAAATGCTGTTAAAACTTGATAGTGTGTAGAATGGTCCAGAATTAAGTCAGCTGTGTAAAAATAGATAAATTACCTATATATACGTATACCGTGAAAGGGATTAAGAAATTCAAGGGATTTGTCTTTGATTTAAAGACCAGAAACCACAACATCGATTTCTTTGATTGCCTTAAGAAAATTAAATTATTTTTATTATCTGTCACAATCTGTACAACCTGCCAAATGTCAGAGGCAATATTTGGCATGAGGAAGAAGAATCATTATAGTTTCATAAAATAAAGATCAAATGGGTTAAAAACTGACTAAAAACCAGTATAGATGTATCTTTGATTATTTCTTGCCTTTTAAAGGCAAAACTCAGCTTTTGTCATCTGCTAGTGCTTTCAGTAACTAGGCAATTCTAAAATTTAGTTGTCTGGTAAAGAAACAAATAACATACAGTCTAAGCATTAATTTTGCACTGTCAGTTAATCAAAAGAGTCTAATATAATGGGATTTGTGTTTGAAACAGTAAAAAATACTGGGGAAAAAGAGGAAATGTGGTTACTACATGTACATGTATTACTATATATTTTTTCTTCTTCTCTTCTTCCTTGAACCTAGAAAACACTAAGGAATAAAGAGAAAATACGAGTTACCAGTACTTTTTCTTTTTCACTAAATGTTTTCTCAAGGCTTCTTCATCAGGGTCATTAAAACACAGGATTATTTTGGCAAAGTTTAAAATCACATAAAAATAGAAGAAAAATTACCCTCATGTTTTTTGATGTGAACTTTTAGTTCTATTGTGGTGAAAGATATCACTGCAGTGCTACTTATCCTGTCAAACACCACATACAGAGACGACAAAGACGTGCAATGATCATCTGATGGAGTTGCGGTAAAACAGTCTACTTCCTGTACATAAAGAATATTTGGAAGATGATGACTTGATAAAGTTAAAAAAGAAAGAGGGAGATATAAAGGATCTGAAATGAGTTGGCATTTGAGATAAAAATCTAGTAAAAGAGTCTAGGAAAATGTTATTAATCCTTGTCCTTCTGCATAAATTAACTCTTTACCACATGACAAAATTTTAGACAGGATCCAAATTGAAAACATTTGCAGACGACAAAATTAACATGACTCAAAACTTGAAACTTGTTTTGGGAAGGGTAGAAAACATTGTGGGAAAAGGAGAAAATGCTGGTTACCAGCATTTTCTCCTTTTCCCACAATGTTTTCAAAAGGCTTCTTTGTCAGAGATGTGAAAACCTAGGCTTGTTTGGTAAAGAGTTAAATGATACCTTCAAGTCGATAGTAAAAACCCAATTATTGCTACTTCAGTTATTTTTGAGGGAGAAATATCTCCTTATCGGACAGTGAAGATCCAAGATCAGACTGCATGTTCGATGCAGTCTGATCTTGATCTACACTGTATGCAAATGGTCAGTGAGTTACGCTTAGCAGCCTAGGGGATGAGCGAGCCTCAGAGGCCAATGAATGTCAATTCTTTTTAACACATTACAGTATATAGACATCTTGCGGTCAAAACCATACATGTAGTAAGATGGATGAGTAAAATCTGATTTGCTTCTCTACAAGAAGTGCAAAATGACATCATCTATGATGTCATAATTACAATGCTTATTTTAAACATGTGTAAGGTAAGAAAATTCGTAACGGGTATATCATACCTAAAGTAAGGGAGATTATGTGATAAAATTTACATTTTTTGTCAAAACTGTAAATTTAAACATTTCTGTTTCTGGCTATTCTCTTTCATATATTATCGCTTTACTAGGCAATTTCATTTTTTAACAACCCAGAGAAAGAAGACTTTTGAAAACGTTGTCACTGTGTTGTAAGCTGTACGGGACGAAATGTGTAGTCACTTCCAAGATGGCGGACTGTTTACATGGAGAAAGGTGGGTGGCACATTTTATCATCAATAACTTTTTTTCTTGAAACCTTCCAGTCATGATACTTACAATATATTGTGGGAGAATGATATGGTAAGCCTCGGTGCTATATAGCAAAGAGCCAGTGCCATTATTCGATACGTCATATTGGCGTAAACATTGCCATTCGATAAAATTTAAATTTTAAGCGTGGAACTTGCATCGTTTTTAGTTATAGAATGGAAAATAAGCTAATGCAGTGGATGAAGGTTGTTGTTTCTGTAGGTATTCATCACGTGCTTTCCAATGATTATGGTAATTTTTGTGAGATATGTCTAGAAAGACCCGAAAACATGTGTTATGTAAATCGCCAATGCAGCGGTGTAGTCCACATCAACAATTTCACACACAGCGGTGTAGACACGTTGTTTTCTGAACGGTTTAGACACAGACATTAGCTTTATATTCTGTACGGTTTAGACATAAAATTTGACAGTATCTTCCATAGCATTTATAGTACTGAAACAAAAATAACATCAGGGCTTTTGGAAATACAATATTATTGCTATCCTGTATATTCTAAAAGACAAACTTATATCAAATAAGATGCCACAGGAATTATTCATGTTTTGAAAGTGTTTCGCTAATCATCGATTGCCTTCCTATCAAAATATGGGAAACTGAAATTTCTTTGGTACTTCGCGAACAGGTCTGCGTATTCACCTACAAGATGTAGTCCAGGGCCAAAAGAAACATTCGGGAAACGATAAGAATAAATAAACAAGAGGACCATGATGGTCCTATATCGCTCACCTAAGTATATTTGTAACTTACATGGTTTATCAAGGGCAGGCTATTCTTTTCAAATAAGGCATACCTGGTTTTGAGCTGATGAAATTTTTGGTTTTTTACACAACTGCCGGTAGGTTATACCGAACAAATGTATGAAATTATATCAAAATCATCCTAACATATTCAGAGATTTCATCTGGAATCAGAAAAGCAGATGAACAGAGAGACAGACAGACTGTGCTGCCAAAAACAACAGCGGGGAGACATGATTTTAAGTTTTGGATAATTGGACTGACATAATGCTCTGAATCCATCAATGTGGGGGCATACGAGACACAAGAGCACCACATGCGGGTGCCTACGCCGAGAACGCCAACAACGTGGATGCCAAGGCTATAGCAATACCTCAGATTTTCTTTGAAAACAGCCTAACTAATAAAAAACATGACTTCATGATAGGCTTTGCTTTATTTTTCCAAGTGAATTTCCAACTTGAAGGATTAGTACAACTAATGCAATACTATTAATTGTTGTAAGTTGGTAAACAGTGTATAGGCATCTTTTATCATTTGCAACACAGGCAGTTGTTGTATATAATGTGATAGTTTTGCCATTTACAAAAAAATTATAAGACAAGGTATCCAACTGTAACCAAAGCTTAACATGATTGGTAAGTCATTTATCTATGATATTTCAATGCTGAAAAATCGGATTATGATTAAGACAGAGGTTTAAAGTTTTGGCTGAGATAGCTTTGGCCAAACCCTATGCAAAACGGCAATTAAATAGGGCTAAATGTAAATCTTTGTTTTTTGATTGGCCATTCAGGTAATAATAATAATGGTTGTTTGAAGAGGTAAAAATATATATAACCCTTATTTCATTTTTCATTTATTCAGACTTGAATCAATTTGAAGAAAGTAATTGCAAATTTTATTTGTTTAAAGTTTTTAAGACTGATTTTTGTGTAATTGTTATATTATGAAATAAGGTGAACAAAGCAAATTCTTTGGAAATTTTAGCTAGGTATCAAAAACATGTATTTTCAGCATTTATACCAATGTTATTCTTTTAATATTCAGGTACTTTTTTCTGATTGTAGCATCAATGGAAAGAAAAAGTATCAAATAATGTAAGGAAAAAACAGTTCAATTCAACATATAGAGAATGTCACAATTACTAATAATTGTGCAAAGGAGTTGTTGTATTTTGGATTTAGTTTGATACTACATGCAAAATATGAATGCTTTAGCCCCTATGGTTTGTCACAAGAAGATTTTAAAAGATTTCCTTCTTTAATTCTATGTAAAATAGTGTGCACCCGGGCAAAGCCCAAATATGACCCCAAGGGGATAATTTTAACAATTTTTATAAAGGGTCACTAGATGATGCTACATGCAAAATATGAATGCTCTAGCCCTTATGGTTTGTCACAAGAAGATTTTAAAAGATTCCCTTCTTTGTTTCCATGTAAAATAGGGTGCGCCCTGGCAGAGCCCAAATATGACCACAGAAATATTATTTTCACAATTTTGGTAGAGGATCATCAGATAAAGCTACAAACCAAATATGAATGCTCTAGCCATTATGGTTTGTCAGAAGAAGATTTTTTAAAGATTTCCTTCTTTGTCATTATGTAAAATAGGGTGCGCCCGGGCAAAGCCCAAATATGACCCTACGGGAATAATTTTAACAATTTTGGTAGAGGGTCACCCAATGATGCTTCATACAAAATATGAATGCTCTCGGCCTTATGGTTTGTCACAAGAAGATTTTAAAAGATTTTTTCCATTTTCAGCCATTTTGTTGCCATGGCAACCAGAGTTTTTGATGGAATTAAATTCTTTTAACAATTTTTGTAGAGCTTCATCCAAGGAACATTCCTGCCAAGTTTTATCAAGATTGGCCATCTGGTTTTGGAGGAGAAGATTTTTAAAGAAATTGTTAACGGACTGACGGACAGATGGACGGACGGACGGACGGACGATGACCGATCACAATAGCTCACCCAGAGCACTTCGTGCTCAGATGAGCTAAAAACTTTATGAGATAACTTTTTCTTAATGGGTAACATTCGATTTTATAAATATAAATCCATGACCCGTATATTATGAAATCAAACTGTACAATGGTAAATGAAAATTGTAAATATCGATTACACAGAATTCCATCTTACGATTTTTCCTTTTGGGGTAAAAACAACAATTACATAACATACTTTTTACTCCAGTCAGAAGTTTTGTAGATCCCCCATCCCCTGTTAACCTACCGGTCATATTTTACTCGAACAGTGGCACAAAAAACCAAAAACTTTAACTAGATATTAAACAAACAGATACCAAGATACGAATCAGCGAAAGTATTTCAAACAACTCCGAAATAAAAATGATTGGCAAGTCCGGGATGGTAATTATCATCCTAAGTAGATGATTGAAATTATGGCTGCCACCATGCTGGAATTGATTTGTAATTGCACAAACTTTCATTAGTAATTTCATAATTTATTTCTTCGTGATATAATACTGACTATTACATAAATAATATCGTAAATAATCTCTTGATGCACTCTTTTGTTCCCAACTATCTCTTTTCGTTCCACGATGATCCCTTGTCGCTTCCACAGAAACAAGACAGTTCCCCAACAAGACAGTTCCCCGAAACATGTTTTCGAGACAGTTCCCACTACAGATTTGGAGACAGTTCCCCGACACTTTTGTTAATAGTTCCCCGACACTTTTGTTCGATGTCAAACAACAAAATAAATCTTATCATGGATAAAAAACATGTTTGATAGAGGATTTTATGGATAAATGATCGTTTGTGAAGTGTTTGTACATGTAATAGGTGAGAATCGCGAGAGATTAGTATAAGTTGTTAGAACTTGTTTCTCAATCGATGTAAAATAAATGTTTAAACTAATAGGCGCGTACATTTCGTCATCGTGGTAATGCCTATAAGCTTAGTTCGACGGAACAATTTGATGGCCTATCGTCACAAAATATCAAACAATGTCGAAATAGACTACATTCTCCCATGGTATATATATAGATCTACAATATACATGTATGCAAAATTGTCCGAGTGTACAAGATAAACAGAAAAGGTATTTCACTCAGAACCCCCCCCCGCCCTCTCTACTGTATTTCTATAAAACAGGGGAATGCAAATAACTAAAATACATGTACAAATTATTCAGCGCCAAATACTCTCTATCCTTTTATCAACTTTGAGGCTGGCTAAAAGTCTTCTTAGAATTCTCTTATGTTCATGACAGGCGTGATTCGTCGTGAATTCACCCATGAGACAATAACTATCCATCGTTCTATATAGAAATCTTCTTCACAGGGTACAGATAATTCGATCACAACATCAATTATCCACGAAAATTTCTAATTTCTCATGATTATCAATCATAATTGTGTAAATTCTACAGTATAAAAGGTTATTTGCCATGAAACAAAAGTGTCAGTGAACTGTCTTCAAAAGTGTCGGGGAACTGTCTCCAAATCTGTCGAGGAACTGTCTCGAAAACTTGTGTCGGGGAACTGTCTTGTCGGGGAACTGTCTTGATACCGGTTCCTTCGGTGGGTTTCGGTAATAAGGGAGACTGTCTCGAACTGTTGGTGCCAATTTTCAGGATTCTGGATTAACGCCAAGTTACGTTATATTCAGAAAAGAATAGATTCGTTTCAAGACCAAGCCAATTTTGTCTAAACCATACATACATTGTGCTTTAAATTGTGTCTAAACCATTCAGAAAACAACGTGTCTACACTGCTGTGTGTGAAATTGTTGATGTGGACTACACCGCTGCATTAGCAATATACAAAACACATGTTTTCGGGTCTTTCTAGACATATTTCACAAAAATTACCGTAATCATTGAAAAGTACGTGATGAATACCTACAGAAACAACAACCTTCATCCACTGCATTAGCTTATTTTCCATTCTATAACTAAAAACGATGCAAGTTCCACGCCTAAAATTTAAATTTTATCGAATGGCAATGTTTACGCCGATATGACGTATCGAATAATGGCACTGGCTCTTTGCTATATAGCACCGAGGCTTACCATATCATTCCCCCACAATATATTGTAAGTATCATGACTGGAAGGTTTCAAGAAAAAAAGTTATTGATGATAAAATGTGCCACCCACCTTTCTCCATGTAAACAGTCCGCCATCTTGGAAGTGACTACACATTTCGTCCCGTACAGCTTACAACACGGTGATTGTGGGACTAGGAGAAAATGCTGGTAACCTGCATTTTCTTCTTTTCCTGCAATATTCTCTATCCTTTGAAAGACAAATCCCATAATTTGAGCCAAATTTGATTTATTGTCTGTAAATACTTTGCTAAGTGCATTTTCAGAAGACAAATCAAAATAATGTATTTCAAAGAAGTTTTTATCTAAAAGGGCAAGAAACATGGTTGGAAAAGGAGAAATGCTTGTGCCAAGCCCTTCCCTCAACATATTTTCAAAATGCCTCCTTCTTCAGGGTCGATGAGACATGGAATTGTTTGATTTAGGATAGATGTTTTCCTAGGCTTTGAAAATTAATATAGATGAGCCATGCTCTGCGAAAAGGGGGCTTAATGCAATTGCGAAAAGTATCGACCCATGTCAGCCTGCGCAGTCCGCGAAGGCTGACATGGGCCGAAACTTTTCGCTTTCTTTACATTTTTTGCATGTCAAAAGATCATTCTACCTCAAGATTCAGTGTGTTTTTTTTAATCATTAGATTTTGTGGATCCATAATTATTTGATGACTTGCTTGATGTGATGTATCACGGAGATGCATTAAGCCCCCTTTTGCCAGAGCATGGTTCAGATAAAAGTGATGCTCTGGCAGAAAGGGGGCATAATGCAATTCTGTGATACATTATACCAAGGAAGTACATGTAATAAAATAATTATGAAGCCATAAAATCCATTTTATCTAACAACCAACTGAATCACGAGGTAGAATCAGCCGTGGACAGGCAGAAAGTTGACCAAACGCAAAAAGTTTTGACACAGGTCAGCCTGCAGAGACTGTGAAGACTGACCTGTGTCGAAACTTTCTAGATGCATCCCCCTTCTCAAAGAGCATGGCTAATCTAAATACTCCTGACAAAAAAATGCCTAAATACATAAGCAAAAACCTGTAAGGCAGCCAGACAGGCTGACAAAGTGATTCCAAAATATCCTTAAAAGCATTCATTTTCAGGGAAATGACTAGATCTATGGAGTAGGAGCTTCGGTCCACTGTCTAACTTGGGTAAAGTACAACTACCAAAAAAAAAGCACTTAATGTTTATGTTTCGGTAGGCTTGAAATATAGATCTACTAGAAAAAAAATGATAGCTCTGTCACAATACTCACTAACTATTATACATTCAATTCAATATTTCAAAACTAGCCATCTGATTGGCTGAGATATTTTGTTTCAGCCAATCAGATGGCTTGTATTGGAATATAAATCAGCCAATTAAATGGCTAGTAATGGGATTTGTATCAGTCAATCAAAAGGCTAGACTTAAAATTTTGAATATGAGCAATTTCTAGAATGGTTGGGTAAATACAGCACCGAAAATAGTCACAACTTACCTCATCAGGGAAGCCCAAAGGGCTGCCATTGTGGAATTCCACATCAATTGCACAGTTTGAATCGTATTTTGTCGCTGACACACAGATGTCATCCAAAATATCCGACCGTTTAAGCTCTATTTCACATGGAAATGAAAGATCCACACCCGTAAATAGAAATATTGTAGTTTCATCAATTGTGAAACTTTTGCCGCATTGATAATCTGTTACAGCATGTGTAATGGCTGAAAAAGAAGGTAACCAATCACAGAAAAGGCTAATATCTAGTATAAATTAAAAGTGTCGCAGGAATACCCCCACCTGGTGCCTTGTCAATGAATGACTGCCTCTTTCCAAACCCAAAATGTAAAATAACAAGGGCAAATACTCAAAAGATGCAAAAGACAGAGTTATGGACCTTGTGCACTGCACCTGTCCTCAATGTGATCTATCTGTATTTGCAGTTTTGAGTCAATAGCTTGTATACTTTGGAAAATATGCTCTGGACAAAAAAGAAACCTATGTGCAATAACATCAAAAATACTAAAGACAGAGTAATAGATCTTGTGCATTGAACTTGTCTTCAATGGGATCTATCTGTATTTGAAGTCGATTGCTTGAATACTTTGAAAGTTATGCTCTGGAAAAAAAAAAACACTAAGGCAATACCCCCAAAAATAATTTAGAGTTATGGATCTTGTGCATGCTCAATGTAATCTATTTGTATCTGAAGTATTCAGTCAAACACCAAAAATGTAAAATAACAAAGGGCAATAACTTCAAAACTACTAAAGACAGAGTTACAGATCATGTGCACAGCACTTGTTCTCAATGTGATCTACCTGTTTAATTGTAAATTTTGAAGTCAGTACCTTTTATACCTTGAAAGGTATGCTCCGTACAAAAACCAAGTATATAATATACTGTAAAACCGGAAATGTCTGCGTGGATGGGTGATTGGGTGTGTGACTGATGCATGGATGGGTAGGTGGGTGGGCAATACAACAAGCCAACAAATAATTGACTTATGAAAATAAAGAAATAAAAATGTATCAAAGTAGGGGATGGTGCTGACTGTTGACCTTAGATAAGACAAGATGTTTGTGCAGTCTGATCTTGAACCAAATAGGTTACAAAGCAGTGTTCCCACTCACCCAAATTCCTGTGTAAATCACCTCTTGAAATTAAAAGTCATGTAACAAATAATGGTTTCACACGAGACCTCACGATAAAAAAAATCAGGGCTGTAAATCATCAATATGGATCGCTTTACCACTAATTGGGAATCATTTTTGTCATACCCTCTAATAAGAAATCTTACCCCAAGATTTTCAGCCCAGGGCGTACTTGTTCCCTTGAAATAAAAACACTGCACAAAGGCAACAATTGTTGCAAAAGGTGCTTAAACTCTTTATCAAACGACAAAATTTTAGACCCAACCAAATTGAAAGCAAGTGCCAACTACAAAACAAAAACAAATGTAGTTCAAATAATGTATCTGTCTCTGATAGGGTAGAAACATTATGGAACATGGACAAAATGCTCGTTTCCAGTATTTTCTCTTTTCCCACAATGTTTTAAAAACCTTCTTTCTTCAGGGTCATCAAAACTTAAGGTTGTATGGTAAAAGGTTAGGCGTTAATGTTGTAATCCAACATAGAGCATGAAAAAGTAACATTTGCTTATGACAAGATAACTATGCTAGGAATAATACCAAAGTGCCTTACTTGATGTATATACTGTACCAATTAAAGTAAGGAACAAACACAGAACATTAGGATATACTCCAAGCATTTTGGTGCCTCTTTGGGTAATTCTAGCCTGAAATGTAAAAAATAAAAACTGGAAATGTTTAGCAACCAAATGCTCTGTGAAATGGGGGGTTCAGGCATCTGCAAAAAGTATCGACCCAGGTCAGCCTGTGCAATCTG
Organism: Hippopus hippopus; assembly: GCA_946811185.2. Taxonomy (NCBI): domain Eukaryota; kingdom Metazoa; phylum Mollusca; class Bivalvia; order Cardiida; family Cardiidae; genus Hippopus; species Hippopus hippopus. Next base: position 5,735,076 of record OX328102.1, on the reverse strand, counting down.
TGCAGGCTGACCTGTGCCGAAACATTTTTGCTTTTGGTAAATTTTCTGCAAGTCAAAGGACCATTCTACCTCATGATTCAGATGATTGATAGACAAAATGAATTTCATGGATCCATAATTGAGCCATGCTCTGTGAAAAAGGAGCTTAATGGATTTGTGAAAAGTATTGACTCAGGTCAGCCTGCGCAATCCGTGCAGGCTGACCTGGGCCGAAACTTTTCGCTATTCGTCAATTTTCTGTATGTACAAGGACCAGTCTACCTCATGATTAAGTGGATGTTAAAAGAAGCGTCTGCTGACAAGGTTTATGTCTCAAACAGATGGAATTTTCCCCGTCTGATTAGAAAACAGCGACAGGCTGAAAACATTCAAAGTTACACTTTAAAGGGGATATTTCAGTTTTTATGCCGTAAAATCCAAATTTCTTGTAAAATACCGATATGCACAAAGAGATATATATTTTTTTATCTTTGTAATGGTGTAATGATGTAAACTGAATGGTTACATAAATAAAACTTAAAAAATACCATTTTTTTTAGGGCTACGTAGCCCATTAAAGCCCCTGTAAAGCCAAAAATAGGTAATTTTCACCATTATAACTTGAAAATATATTAGATAACCCATCATAACACACATATATAAGATCGGAAAAAACTCGAATGTGTCAGTTACTGCATTGGTTGCCATAATATATGTGAGCAAAAATGCATGGAGAAGCCCGTTGATTTCACGGACGCCATTGATCGAGACAACCTTCGTTATTGTTCGTATATATTCCAACTAGGTCTTCGAGAACGTCACGTGATAACATTGCATCTCATTAGTGCTATGACGTAGTAGATAGGACTATTGTTTACAATTCCAACATTATGTCATCGGAGAGTAAGATTGCTCATTCTGAACCTGTTTTCTTATTTAGATATAGTAAACTCTTCCTGTATTGATGATCAATGAATAAGCAATGATCAGCCTGTGTCGTTGTTTCTGTTTACGATGATATAAACTTACGTTTTTCAAGCCTAGAATGGGGACAAAACGATAAAGGGAATGAAGGGTTTGTTTCGACGCTTTGAATGATCGTGTGGTGTTTACGTCACTAACACGTCACTGCAGACATTTACGACGAAAAATCGGCTAATCGTCGGCGATCATCGATGTAAACAAACAGATAATGCGGCATGGTAGGATCTGTTCTAGTCTCAAAATTCTTTTTTCTGCCACTGACTGGAACTTTTGCGAACTGCACTTTTACATATAGTGAAAGTCATAATAATTGCCATATTTTTACATGGTAAAAATGAAATTTACTTTTATTTTATAAACAGGTTGTTTATTCAGTTGGACGCTACTGAGACTTTAACGGAAATAACATTGAAAAATATTTTTCTGTAACTTTCGTTTTTCTTCCTCAATGCTGATTTACCAGCTATTGGCTTCCTTAATTCAGTGATAAATCATTTTAGAAATTTGCTGGGATAATAAAGATCTAAATTTGCTCCCTTTAATTCCTTCAGTTGAACAATCTTTACCATACAGGGTGGAATGGTGGCTTAGTAGTTAACACGGACTACCAATCCAAAGAATTTGGGGTTCTATTCCAGATGCTTATAGATATTCCAGATGGTAGGATGCTTATCACTCAGAGACACTTTGTGTTTCCAACCCAACAAAAAGTGAACTGGTTAGAAACCCAGAGGTAGCCTAGCATGTATGGATCAGTGCTTGATACTAAGCATGTAAAAGAACCAAGTCAATCTATCTGACGAAGAGCAAGGGTCTGGTACTAGAATTTCCTTGTATCTGACTCTCTCAATCTGCGCCTGTCAGATATGTGTGTATATGTAACAAGCTCATGTACAAATATGTAACACCAAAGTTTGGTAACTAACCAATCCTGTACAGAAATATCTTAAAAAAAAAAATGGGATTTATAACAAACAAAAAAAACAAAAAAAACTGAAAAGTGGTTACACCACTCTAGTGGAGTGATTTATATGACAAAGAAGAATGAATGAATGAATGAATGAATGAATGGTGTTTTATGGCACATCGACATCTGGGGTCATTTGGGCTTAGCGCGAAAAAAAAGAAAGGAAAGGAAAGAAGAGCATGTACGAATATTCATGACTATTTGATTAAAGATGTGTTATGAAATGATACTGTAATAAAAATGAAATAAAACAGATATAAAGTGATATGAATAAAGTAGTCTGAATATGAATAAAAGGCATAAAAACAATATTACAACTTTGTATAAGGTCCAATCTCCTTGAGAAAAGCAGTGTCCCTGAACTTGGATGAAGGCTGAATAGATCACCAACCTTTCTGGTACAAAGAAGACGACTTGGATCAGATTACATCATTTTCAGACAAAAACTTGTCGCAGATAACAAAAGTTGATAAACTGAAATCAGCAAAGCAAGTTCTTGAAATGTTTACCTTTACCTGTAAAAAATTTCCAAAAAATAACTTCCTCCTTTCTATGTAGTGCGTTTGATTTTCACATATCGAAAATCGGGAATGAAATATATAATTTGAAAGAGCATGTCGATTCAATTTTCAAAGTTTAAATCTGTCTCACATAACATTTGCTTTTCTCGTCTGATATCACTTTTGACACTTCCCTTTTACATAGGTATAAAAACTATTAGTGTGTGTGTGTGTGGGGGGGGGGGGGGGTGGTGTGCGGTTTCAACTAGTAGCGGCAAAGTGTATTCCCCGGCCCTACCTGTCAAAATGAGTTATAATTCCCGGCCCTTACGGCCTCCCATGCTAAATCTTTTATTTTTTGTTGTATTATGCTCAGAATAGTATTAAATTGAAACCTAGGTTTCAGGCTTTCATATGGTATGAAATACAATATGGTGACCGAAACACTTTTTGAAATATTGTCAATCAAAAGTGGGTAAGATTTTCGTTTTTTCTTCCAGGTTTCATGAGTTACACAAATCCGGCCCCCATGCTAAAACTTTCATTTCGTGTTAAATATCATTTAAATTATATCTGAATGAAAGTGTATGCTTTTATCTTTGCAGCAGTATGAAAACTGCAAACACCCAATCATTTTTAAAGAGAAAATAGATCTTTTAAATGTTCGACCCAATATGTAAATGTAATGAAATTCGTCTTAAATACGGCCCCTACGCTAAATCCTTTATGTCATCGAAAAATGCACAGAATTTATTTTTATCTTTATTTTTAAATGAGTATGTACGTTTTTACCTTATTAACGGTGTAAAAATGAGTAAATTTCCATAGAAAGTGATGGAATAAAAGGTCTTTGAAATGATCCTTGAACCAAACTGATATCCATTTGCTCTCTATCCTTATTACCTCAACTTAGATGTAAGGGCAGACAGCAGTATTTATTTTCATGTGTTTTATGATAATAGCTAAAAGTGTGACGCTATTCTGATTTATAAAATTAAGAGTAGAGTTTTCTGCCTGATCTCAATCCATGTTTTGCCCAATCAACATCAGGGATACTAAGAGAGACACTGTTTAAAATGTTATTATACATTTACATATTTTCGTATAGGTATAAACGCGTCTTTGATTTTTGATAAAATTTTTATAACTATATCACGATTTTGCTAAAAACTAGACTTAACATGTAATAAATCTTCAAAATACAACGGAAGAAATAACTCGAAAGTAATGCAAAGTTGGACAAAGGGTTGATGTAATCAAGCACACGACTTCACAGTAGCACAAAAGCAAATTCTTAACGGCATAGATTGCGTCATACATAATTAAAGCATTGATAATCGGACCTAATAAGAATATGACGGCACGTTATTGACCCTTACCAAACAATCCAGCCTTATAATGACCAAAAAAAGTTTTTGGAAACATTGTGGGAGAAGGACAACGTGCTTGTAAGCAATTTTTTTCCCCACAATGTTTTCTATCTTATCACAGGCAATCTCTCACAGGAAATAAAGTGTGGACTAAACGCCAAAGAGAAAAAAAAAAAAGAAATCTCGCCCCAAGACGCTTCGTACCACAGCATACAGCAAAGACTACTCGCACCACACATTTAACTTCCTAGACGTATCACTGAAAGAAAAATAGCCCCAAAATTATTCAGCATGTCTAACTCAATGCAGATTTTACTTAAAACGCATAAAACTCATAGAAAAACAAATTCAGTCATAAACCATGCCAATTTGATTCTTAGACACTTAATATTGAACATTAGAAAAAATTCTTTTGAGTGTTTCAGTACAAGAAAAACACTCAGGGAAAAGCAGTTTTGTATATGATTAAATACATCCAGATCCATAATAAGATATTAATCAATAAAAAGGAAACCATTGGCACATGAACAAAGCAAAAATGCTCCGTGCAGATCATAACTACTCTAGTACCTTCAGTCTGAAAGTTTGCTCCGATGCTATTTTTGGTTGCGGAGACAAATAACAAAAATAGCATCGGAGCAAACGTTCGGACTGAAGGTACTACTATAGATATTCAATTGATTTGCTTTAGCTGGTAGAAATCTAACACAAGAACGAAAATCATTGGGCCTAAATCTGTTATCCATCAAAAATATCCTATATCTCTTTTAATAGAATTATATACACAGCTCTAAGCCAAATCTAGTAAATCAAAGATCAAATAAAACTTTCCAATCTCCCCATGATATCAATAACTTGGAATCAGTTTTCGTTTTTATGGTGCAGGGGAGAAAACTCATACATCCCTGTATCACAATACATAAAGATTTGCCTCCCTTACTTCCGGTTTAATTCAGCATAGCATTTATGTTACAGCTTAAGGTATTTTAAAAAGGACCAAAGAGAGGATTCATACGCCGCCTTAGAATTATAAATATTCATTTTTTTTTTTCTTATAATTGTATTACGTCCACAATAGTGTCATCTAACCGGAGGCCGCCAATGCGAGGCGTTGTGTCACAAAGTTTCTACCGCGAATATTCCAATCTGTGGTAAAGACCTAGATAGATAAAGTAACCTAGCTACGGCTGTTTAGCCTTATACTATAAGCAGACCTGTGCGTCTTTACTGGTTCAGTTTCGATTTCACGACTTCAAAGTAGAATATTATACATTATGTAGGATAGACCACTATATCCTTCATCAAACGTACGTTTGAAAAGGATCTACTGGAGCTATTGGTAAATTTTTCCAATTTTGAATTTTTGGCGGTAAAGAAAACAAGGGAGACTACTGTTTGGTTAGTGTGTACCCTACACTTAATGTCTTTCATTTTTCTTTAAGATCTAGATCTAGATCTAGTTGCCAGGATATCACTGAGTAAAGATTTTTTCATTCATAGTATGCGATGAATATGAGCCATGCTCTATGAAAAGGGCGCTTAATGGATCCGCGAAAAGTATCGACCCATGTCAGCCTGCATAGTCCGTGAGGGCTGACCTGAGCCGAAACTTTAGGCCTTGATCAGTTTTCTGTATGGCCAAGGCCCAGTCTACCTCACGGTTGTTAAAAATGTGGCTATTATGGATCCATTAGTATGTGATCGCTTGCTTTGTAGATCATGTATCACGGAGATGTATTAAGCCCCCTTTTGCCAGAGCATGGCTGATATTTAAGGCCTGCATAAATCGTAAAAAAAAAAAACAGATTGTTCTTTCATCGTGCATTCGTCTTTGTATCATGGCGGGATGGGTGACTAGTGAATCTACATTTTGTCCCTTAGACTACAAATCTCTTAGATGTTCAAGCACATTGGTGCATCAGATGATTCTATTACCATATCAAATAATCCTCTGTTGTAACGACCCTTCCGAGGAAGGTTTTTTGAAAACCTTGTTGGAAAGGAGAAAGAAGCCCCTTTTCCTACAGTGTTTCCTATTAGGTCTGTTTCAAGACAAGTTCCTTCATTTGGGCCACACTGAATTTGTTATAGATCTGCTTTGAGTTTAAACAAGTCTGTAAGTCTGTCTTATTGTATGCAATCAATAAGACTGTTTCCATGTACCTATAAAATTTAATCCAACCAACAAGATGAAGAACATTGTTGACCCAATATCAGATGGCACATTCAGTCCAATCTGAATCTAACCTATCAGATCTGCATTACCAACTTATATAACACGCTGTGATAAATCTTTTAAGGGCTTTATTTCTGATTGTTGCTCCAATCAAAGAATTATTTTAGGAAAGGGTAGAATAGATTGTAAGGAAAGGAGAAAATATTATAACAAGCCTTCTTCTTCAGGATTGTAAAAAAAAGAGATGGTTTGGCAAAGGACAAGGAAAGCAGTGGGTTGGCAAGGCTGCCATATAGAGAACTGATTTCAGACATTTTTTTTGTTAACCCTTTACCACACAATGATGCCTTTTAACGCCCCTAAAAAAGAGGCCTTTTGAAAACATTGTGGGAAAAGGAGAAAATGCTGGTAACCAGCATTTTCTCCTTTTCCCACAAAGTTTTCTACCCTATCAAAGAAAAGTTGCGTCATTTGAGCCACTATGAAATTGTCGTCTGCAAATGCTTTCAATTTGGATAGGTCTAAAATTTTGCCGTCTGGTAAAGGGTTAATGCAGAAAATGCTTCTCCTGACAAGTACAATAATGTGCTTTTATTTTCAATGTGTGTGTATGGTATTAATTTCCTTTTTCTTTTCTCTGTCCTTGCACTTAGTTTTTACTCTTTCCTTTACCTAAAGAGGTAACAAGGTTTTGTGAGCAATGTACATCAAGACCAGACTGCACAGAATGTGCAGTCTGATATGTGATCTGCACTGTTCACTACTTTATTCTAGATTATGACTAAAGTGCCTCTTCATCCTTCAGTGGAAAAGTATTTTGTAGCAATTGAAAATGTAATTAGTTCATTTGGTAATGAAAGGATTAAGGTATACTACAGCATACGGGCATATACCTGGGTTCATCACTTGAGATGAATATCCTACTTAATACCTCATGCAAATGACTCTTTTCAAAGGAACATTGTGGCAGAGAGATAAACTGCCAGTTAGGAGCAATTTGCCCTTTTTCTATATTGTCACGGAGAGAGGTTAGATATAATATAAGCACTTCAAACCTGCCTTGCTATTGAGCTAGCTTTTACAGCGATGCAGTTTGGTGTATTACTCTCTGTGATAGTTAAGCAACATGGTTATAGTTAGTGCCTGGATGAGTGACCAGGCCGTTGCACGTTACACTATCAAGTTTTTACAGTTTAAGTATTCTCCTGTTAAAATCTATTTCATATTGATTGTCTATATTTTGTCAAGGAACTTACAGTAAAATTTTCAATATGCTATTGATAGTACTGAAACATCTTGATAAATAACTGTTTCCAAAACAACAAATTTTGAATTATTCAATGTTGAAAGTAGATCTACCAGTATATAATATGCAGAGGAAAAATTGTACTTTCATACAAATCAGATGAGGTGCCCTTGTAGAGTGAACAACATTGTTGGAAAAGGAAAAATTGCTTTCTATAAGGAAATTTTCTTTTTCTCATAATGCTTTTGATAGCCATTTCTATGTAAGGGTCATTGGTTGATCGACGATTGATTGTATGGTGTTTAACGCCATTTTCAACATTATTTCAGTTATTTTGCGGTGGCCAGTGTACCTATCCATGCTTTCCTGGAGTCTCTTTTGTACTCCGCACAATATTCTTTCCAAGCCACTGGTTACTTTCCCACATAACCATCATTGAGACAATTGTCAGCGGAGGGAGAGGAATGAATCTTGTCGCAATGACTATCTTCAATCCTCGAAACCACAAACCCCTGTTCTCAAATCCTGAATGTGACCGACTGAGCTACTTGGGCTTTGGTGTAACGTTGCCTGCGCATGTCATATTCTTTGAAGATTTGACCTGTCTGCTATGACACATCACCGATCCCATATACTAGGGAAAAGTAGGGCTTATACCAAAGCTATTATCCAAGCCTGTGGGGCTGTTTTAATAAATGGGCAGTGCATAGGTTACATGCTAGCTGATCATAGCTGAATGGATCACACCAGGTAGCGTTTTATTGAGTAAACGTTTATTTGATTTTGAAATTCAAAGTAACGGTTGTCGTTTTGAAAAATAGTCCGGTTCTGTACCCAGAATGCCCAAATTAGATAGATGTGTATTTGTAGAATGCCATCTAGCAGGAGATAATGTGGCTGTGAGGGTCATTGAAACAATGCATTCTTTGGTAAATGGTTAATAAAGTAAATCTAAGTTAAAAACCTTTCTTTTAACAATTTTTTTAAACATTATTTTCCAATGGTTTCATCTACAAAAAAATGGTGAGTAGAGAAATTGGGAAGCTGTCTTTTACAATGGCTAAGTTGTTTTATGAAAACAGGACGATTTTTTTGGGGACGAATATAATAGTAGCGTGGGATATCAAATGGGAAAGGGGACCTGTCTAACCGATATAACAACAACAAATATGGCGGCAAGTTGTCAAAATTACACGAGGATTTAGCAATATTCATCAAATCAACCTGTAAGTACAGATTGAGCCTAAAACCAATTGATTTATAAACATAATGTTCGGCAGCTATAATTCTTCATTTCAATTTTTTCAGCGATTTTCTTTCATTCCAATGACATACTGTACCACCATCAGCTTCATTCGAACGTTCGTTTAAAAAGTTTTTTTTCCCTTTTTATTATCAGTTAGTAAATAACACCTTTCATCATTCTATAAAATATATTACTTTACATTTAGAATCAATATTTGAACTGGTTAGCATATCACTGATATGTTTGAATGTTATCACGGGTAAGAAACTTCATATTCAGAGCCAATGGCGCTGACGAGAAAATGTTGTGTTGGTCTTCCGTTTCTGAAGATGTCGGCTGAAAAACAACCAAAAAACAGGTAAGCTTGTCATTATTTGTAATCATGTGTTCTTATATCTTTGAAATTCAAAAAAAGGAGAATGTTATGCAATGCTCTGGTCTTTAAACATGTTTTCTACACTACGGAAAGTTGTAACAAGTGTACGATGTTGTCTGAATCGTTTGTGGCGTGAGTTGACCTTAGCCAGGGTTCTCCTTTGACCCAGGACTCCAGAGTTTGACGCATGGAAATCCGAAATGACCCGTTTTTGACGCTCAAAAATATCTGCCTAAGCGTCAATCTGATGCATGAGATTACCAGCCAAAGGGTCATATAAATTATGTTGCATGCATCCGGCATGAATGTAGCCTATAATAAACATAATCAGTGTCAACTGTGTACAGATGCACGCAGCTCTGTTTATCGCACGTAATCAAGCTGGCGAGTGGCGAGTCATTTTTGAAAACATGATAAAGGTTTTAGTCCAATTATCTAGAGTAAAATGACAGGTTTTCAAGTTAACTGCTACCCTAATTAACAAATTTATGTCAAATCATGCAGTAATACTTGAAAAAATATTAACTGATTTGAAAAAAAGATCACTGGAAAAAAACGTGAAAACCCATGACACAACAGAAATCATTTTGACATAGTCCGATCAGAGGCACTTCAAACTATCTTTTCATCTTTGGTGACAAATTTAAACAGTGAATTTATACTTATTTCTTTATGAAACAGTAAGTGAAAGCTAAAATCTCTGTTTAAAAATTAGGAAAAACTTTTTAAGATGAAAATAAACAACAACCTATGGATAAGATGGGGGGGGGGGGGAACCGGAACAAGTGTGAAAGAAAAAGTAATTGGACAAGAAAAGAAGACTTAAATCTTAAGAAATAACACTTTAATGGATGTGACCTTTATTTTCTCCCTTTTCCACAATGTTCTGGGGTAAGAAAGACAAATCAAGTCGTTCTAGCCACATTTGAATTGTCGTCTGCAAATGTCTAAAATAATTATGATCTAGTCAAAAGTTTTTGTTCTTTAGTAAACAGTTTAAAAGTTGTTTGTGTCCATTTATTCATCAAGATGAATTACATGCTAGGGCTGCAATTTAAAATTCTTCTGTCCACTTCATTCCAGCAAGTCTCTACATAAGATAGGGTATTTTCTTATCTAATTCCTATACATAAACAAAGAATATAAATGGAAAGTTTTCATTATTTCACCCTAATCTCTCCTTGATAATTTTGACCCTTGGACATTTCTATTAGACTCTTGGAAATTCCATTTTGACTCTTGAAAATTTGGGCCCAAGAGTCAATGACTCTTGAGATTCTGGACCTAGGGAGAACCCTGCTTAGCTGAAATAATACGTCACGGACCAAAATTCAGTCTATTATTGGCATATAATTGGCAATTAAAAGAGAGTCTTGCTGTCCCAAAAGCTTGAATTAATGTCTTGAAATGTTACATTCACTGCTGGTAAATAATTGAAAAGAAATATATGTAGCACAAAAATGGGAAAACATGAAAACTCACAACAAAACAGGTGCCAAATTTACATAAACTGCTCAAAGACCCTTCAAACTTCCTTTTTATCCTAAATGACTCAAAACAGCTAATTCCATACACTCAGTAAATCACGATATTGGAGCTGCATCTCAATCTAATTAAATAGTGAATGATTTCGGGTCTCCCTAATCAGCGTCAGGAAATGTCAGGCAATGTCAGGAACTGTCAGGAAGCGTCACAAGTCCAAATATTCCATTTTTCACATTGCTTTTGTAAAATTTTTGGAAATTTTAGTATATTCTATCAAAATATTTTATATCAGAGTGTATTTTGACCTAAATATGGTATAAATCTACCTGCCAACTCGGCGTCACGAAATATGGCGGATAACTGGGGGAGCGTCAAGAGGTGTGAAGTCAATTACTACATAGAGAATAAGCGTCACGAAATATGGCAGATAAATTTAAGAGCTTTAGAGAATTAGACAATAACAACAAATCAGTATTACCATGAATTATGACATTAAAAGTAACAGAACGCAGAACATGAAAGATCAATTTACTTACCTTTCAAAATAATGCTTAATCCATAATCCTAATGAAGGTATATTTAAAATAGCGTCACGAGATCCAGTCACTCTATTACGGGCTAGTAAGTGACACAAAGGATTCAGCGTCACGAGATACAATCACGGTATTACGGATCAGCCACAAGTAGTATCCAGCATCACGAGATCCGATCACTTTGTTATGGGCTAGTAAGTGACACAAAGTATTCAGCGTCACGAGATTCAATCACAGTATTACGGATCGGAGTCAAGAGTTTAACATCAGGAGCATCAAAGTCTTTTAGAAACATTGTGGGAATAGGATAAATAGCTCGATTTTCGTAACGTAGAGGGTCTCCTATTCCCACAATGTTCTCACTACTTTGAAAGGACTGCCATCACATAGAAGATGGATTTGGTTCTGTATTACAAGAGAACACAAGGTAACAATTATGGAGTTTGCATGGTGTTTAGCTTCATAGGATTTAACCGACATTATCAGAAGCCTGTTATAGAATCATTTTGGGAATATGATAAATAGCGCGTTTTCCGTATAATGTTTTTATTTAAGTCTAAAAGTTTCTCACTGCTGATCATCATTTTCCCGATGGTTATATTAGGAAAGCATCAAGTGGCTTTTGGAGAAAATTGTGTAAAGTCCTAGTAAAAGAAACTCAAAGAAACATGAATAGGAGCACCTGTCCCCTTTATATAACTGAAAAAATGTTGCAAACGACGTTTTACTCCTGAATTGTGAACAAGTCTTTATTTGTGAATAAGTCTTTTAGGGACAACCATGGGAATAGACATGCCAAAACTGAAAGAAATTGCTGCCGATAAATCAAATGTGGCTCTGAGCTAGAATTTTATTATCTGATCTCAACACTTTTTTGCATAGTCCTAAGACCATGAGAACAAACTCGGAATTCAGTAATTTGTTAAGCAAAATTGGATTTTGCGTTATTTTATTTTTGCCTTCGGTTGCCCGTATTGGAACTAAACCCCCCCATGGGCTGTTTCGTTACCGGGGATGGAGCAAGATACGGGATGAAACCAATCCTATGTTAAGCTTTGTTCTTTAATTTGCTTAGTTTAAAGCACTGTGACACAGGGCCTGGTTTTATAATGTCTCATTCAAAAGACTATTAGTAGTTTTAGATGGCGCACCTTCAAAACGCTTTAAACTTGGCGTTTTGGACTCCTACGCACTGCCAATTCGGGCTGCTCAGATTGGACTTCATATATCTGTTCTGTTATATCCATAATTGAATGGTGACTTGAAATTTTTTTAAATAAGAGCAGAACAGAATATTTGTTGTCATCAGACCATCAATTGAATGAACAACGGTGCAATATAAATACTTTCATTTTTGACATGTTCTCAACACCTCATTAATCTTCTGTTTGTTGCAAACAGTAAACACTGGTGAACTTTAATAACATGTATTACTGATCTAGATGATTAACTGATTTGTAAGTTATTTAATTAGCGTGTCAGTTTCTAATAAAAAAGGTGTGAAAAAGCACGCTCGCATTAAATGACCTTGGTGACACATGCAATTGTGTATCTATAGCAACCAGAAGAATTTTAATCTTTTTCTCCTATAACTTGATCGAGAAATAGATTTTAGACTTAGATAAAATCATTAAACTGAGTATTATCCCATTACCACCACGTTTCTCTCAAATGCTTATACCAGTATCAAGGGTATAAAAATTATAGTGATGATAAACGATGAGTACTGTTTCAAATCTACGATCAATTTTTAAACGATTGTTTCTCGTGATTCTAAGTACACCGTGTTGCTTATCCGTATAAATATGTAATAATTCGTTGTTTGAGTCTCGTGACAAATTACATTTTCTTTTAATTGTCGATCCATGCCTGTAACCTTGTAATCTCAAGACTGTAACATTGCACTGAATCTCGTTCTATTGAATAGCAGTACTCTGGTGGTAGAGAAAACACTGTGGCAAAAGGAGATCTTGCACCTTGAGAAAAACGAGCTTTTAATCCTATTCCAACACTGTTTCTGAAAGACGTTTTGAACCTCCTGACGCTGAGTATATTACTTTCTTCACACTTACCCATAATATAGTGATTGGATCTCATGACACTTTAAACATTTTGTTGCTAACCCTTACACACAGTGTTAACAGCCTTCTTGTGGCTAATCCTTAATACTGTGATTGGATCTCGTGATAGTGAATCCTTTGTGTCGCTTACTAGCCCATAATACAGTGATTGGATCTATTGACGCTGAATACTACTTGTGGCTGATCTGTAATACTGTGATTAAAATCTCTTGACGCTGATTCTTTTGTGTCGCTTACTAGCCTGTAATAGAGTGATTGGATCTCGTGACGCTGAATACTACTTGTGGCTGATCCGTAAAACTGTGGTTGACCAGCCCGCATAGCTCAATAGGTAGAGTGTAGGACTCGTGAACTTGATGTTTCGAGTCACTTGAGGGTGTGGGTTTGATCCCCACGGCTGCCCATCTAAAATTACTAATAGTCTTTCGGATGAGACGTTAAACCGAGGTCCCGTGTGACGGTGCTATACACCGAGCACGTAAAAGAACCAGGTGTAACTTAAGGTGGGTTTCGTCCTGTATCTGCACAATCCCCCGTAACAATACTAACAGCCTTCAGGGGGCGTCGCCCATATGGGCAACCGATGGCGACGATAAATAAACACAAATTCAATCAATCAAACTGTGGTTGAATCTCGTGACGCTGAATACTTTGTTTCGCTTTCTAGCCCATAATAGAGTGATTGGATTTCATGACGCTATTTAAACTTTCATTAGGATTATGATTTGAGCATTATTTGAAAAGGTAAGTTAATGTATCTTTCTTGTTCTGCTTTTTGTTATTTTTATTTTATATCATGATAATACAGACTTGTTGTTATTGTTTTATTCCCTAAAGCTCTTAAATTTATCCGCCATATTTCGTGACGCTTATTCTCTATATAGTAATCGACTTCAAACCTCCTGACGCTCCAACAGTTACCCGCCATATTTCGTGACGCTGAGTCGGCAGGTGGTTTAATCCCATATCTGAGTAAAAATGCACTCTAATATAAGATATTTTGATAGAATATGTAATATATTTCATAATTATTATAAAATCAACATGAAAAATGGAATATTTGGGCTTGTGACCCTTCCTGACAGTTCCTGACATTGCCTGACATTTCCTGACGCTGATTAGGGAGACCGAATGATTTCTAATGATTGCATTAGAAATGGGGAGGCGTCTGTGTGAGATTTCTGAAACAAGTGCAAACAACAATGTTTAGGACATTCATATAAATATCTAGGATGGAAAAAGAAAAATAAATAACTCAAAGCTATTCATTATGAACCCTTAAAGTGCCGTTCACAACTTAAGTTGGTTCTGCAGCCAGTATAGATCAATATAAGACTACACAAAACGTGATAGTTTGTTTGTTTGGATGAATATTTGTTTATCATCGACTTAAAGGTAACTGATATGTGACATTTTCTGATCTAATATGCATCTGGTTAATTGAACATTGAAAGATCTGAGTAAGTACTATCAGAATCAGGGATCTATGAACATATTTTGCTCTTGACATGCTTGTGAAATAGATTCTTTAAATACTTTTATATACCCCACCCACCTGACATACTGTTGTGTAGTGTTAAGTATTGAAAAGAGTGTTCACACATATACCCTGAAGCGTGTATTGCGAATAGGTCAATTTTATTTCTCACGTTTTGTAAAAGTTTTTTTTTTTTTTCCTATTCATCATCTCTGCTACGGCAGGGTTCATTCTAGAGCGCGCCCTTGCGCCATTGGCGCATATTTTTCATCTGTGGCTCATGAAAAATCTTACCTGGGGGCCGACCAGGCGCACGTTTTTTGTAAGGTGTTAATTTGTTAATGGGAATTTTGTTCTCAAGTTCACACCAACTGAAGAATCAAGTGCAGCCAACATATGGCCGGTAAATTATTACGAGGTCTCTTATTTATTATTCTGTGGTTGTGTCACCGAAATCATCCAATCAAAAGAGGCATACCGTACTTCAAAACCTAGTAAAACTCCATGTTGCTTCCATCATACAGCAGATGTCTCCGCCGATATTTTTTACATTTTTGGGCCCAAACAACCAAAGAAATAATGTCATGATAACACAGGCAACTATAATCTTCTAGTTATAAACAAGACGTTGCTCGGATTAAAACCAATGACAGGTAGAAATTTATCTGTAATTCAGCTAATATAGAAATCTACTACAGATTGTTTCGTTGTCATAAAACAGTTCTGACTTAACAAAAAATATACAGTGCTCTACTGTAGACACAAAAGACAGATATGCTGCCTGAAGCTTACACAATTTCTTACATGCACATGTGTGAGGCATTCAGAGGGAAAAGGTCATTGTGGCGGTAATGGAAGAAAAATTTACTATTGGTTGCAAGGATAAAATCAAAATCCATTGATTAAGGTAGTGTTCTCTTGGCCCCATAAATTTCTTTAATGGCCCCTACTTTTTCTGATGAGGGGGCCAGTCAGCCCCATAAATTTGATTTCTAGAATGAACCCTGCTACGGTCGGTACATTTTCCATCTAGCTTTTCAATGACTGTTTCAAGACCAAAGAGCCTTCCGAAGATGCCAAATTTTTTTTCATTATTTTTGCTTACGTGTGGGCTGCACTTACGGCGAAAGCATGACAATGCTATATACATGTATAGACCATTCTGTTAATCAAAATCTACGCTAAAGTATTTTCAAAATTTAGATAGACTAATTTTCGACAGGATTTTTCAATCGTGACAATACCAGTCCTTTGTATTTTCATAAATTCGGTCGTGTTCCATCCAACTGTAGTACTATATTTTGGACTGAAAGATATTAACGGAAAAACAAAGCCTACTTCCTACGTAATTTTTTGCAGAAAACTAAATTTTTGAAAGGAAGCCCTCATCAATCGGTGCCGACTTACATATTCAGAGCCGGCCCACATAATCAGAGCCCTTCTTTATTTTTTACCATTTTTGTGCTATTTCTTTTCAGTTCTTTACCAGCAGTGAATGTAACATTTCAAGACATTAATTCACGCTTTTGGGACAGCAAGACTCTCTTTTAATTGCCAACTGTATGGCAATAATAGACTGAATTTTGGTCCGTGACATATTATATTATTTTAGCTAAGGTCAACCCATGCCACAAATGATTCAGACAACATCGTACACTTGTTACAACTTTCCATAGTGTGGAAAACACGTTGAAAGACCAGAGCATTGCATGACATTCTCCTTTTTTGGAATTTCAAAGATATAAAAACACATGATTACAAATAATGACAAGCATACCTGTTTTTTGGTTGTTTTTCAGCCGACATCTTCAGAAACGGAAGACCAACACAATATTTTCTCGTCAGAACCATTGGCTCTGAATATGAAGTTTCCTACCCGTGGTTATGCTACGCCGTTTTCAAATGTTGTTTGTAAATTCGTCCTCGGGATAAATCGTACACTATGGGGGAACCAGCACCATCCAATTTAATTCTGTATTGATGATAATGATACTGATGTATTTTTATTGAAAAAAATCATGAAAAAAATGTTATATCTGATGACATCTACAGAAGATAGATATTTTCAGTTGATAAGATGGTCTTTCCTTATATTCTGTAGTTAACTTATACAGACCTCTGCCAACTCTTTAAATTTGGGGAGAAGAAACTTCTCCCTAGTCTGAGAATTGGGAGAAGTTTTTTAAAATGGGGGAGAAATGGCCAGACTTTGAAAAGTTTTGATGGACATTAAAAAGCGGATGCGGGCGGAGTAATAGAAAGAAGTAACAGTATCTTAATAATTTAATAGGTTAATAAGATTAAAAACCATGTGAATCTATACTGAACCAAAAAAGAAACTTCCCCTGTGTTTAAGTGCAGATATACACAAATATGAAAATCAGGATTAAACTAGATTTATATGCATTGAAAGAGTATTTTATTGCGACTTTGTGTGAAAAAAATTATTGCTGAGGGTTTATCCAAAAGTAGTGAAATGGTAGTTAAAATGCGGAAGGGGTCGCTCACCAAAATCACAAATTAATAGCGGGTATGACCACCTGCAGCATGAAGGACTGCCTGGCATCGTTGGCGCATAGAACGGAGAAGTGTATTGATTTCGGCTTGTGGAATGTTGTTCCATTCCTGAATTAAGGCTTGTCTTAGCTGAATGACCTTTGACGGTGGAATAGGGCGACGTCTAACACGCTGGTCCAAATTATCCCAAAAGTGTTCAATGGGATTCAGATCAGGGCTTTTGGCAGGCCAGTCATTAATAAATGCAATGTTATTCGCCCTGAGGAAATTCACATTGTCCCTAGCTGTATGGCTTGTGGCATTATAATGCTGAAAAAGAGTGATATTGGCATTATTTTGAAACAGTGGGATAACGTACCTCGCAAGAATTTCATCTCGGTAGCGCTGGGCATTCAAATTCCCTTCGATAACGACGAGATTAGTGCGAAAGCCATGTGCAATGCCAGCCCAGACCAAGACAGAACCCCCACCCCCAAAATGATCTCTTTCAAGTACGCAATACTCGGCATAACGTTCATTTCTCCTATGGTATACTCGAACCCTGCCATCACCTCAATGAATGGAAAACCTGGACTCGTCAGAGAAAAGAACGCTATTCCATTGTTGTCTAAGCCAGCGTTGGTGTGTATGTGCCTAATTAACACGATTTACGCGGTGACGTCGCGTCAAAACACAACCAACGTATGGATGACGTGCACGCAGCCCACCCTCGCACAAGCGATTGCACACAGTTTGGGCAGATATACGGTTGTTATGTGTACCAGGGGTGTTAGCAGCAGTGGCTGTGGCAGTTTGGAAGCGATTGCGCAGGTAGGTGTTCCAAATATAGCGGTCTTGGCCGCGCGTCGTGACGTGAGGACATCCACTACGTGGTCGATCTTCCGTACGCCCTGTTGCTTGAAAACGTTGCCTAAGGTGTTGAATAGCACGAGTAGAACACCCAATATTCATAGCAACAGTATTCATCGTCATACCAGCATTAAGCATGCCAATGGCACGTTCGCGTAAATTTTGCGGAATTCTAGGCATATCAAAAATAAAGAAAACTAAAAAGAATTTAATTTTTTTCAACATCTTTTTCTTATTGACATGAAAGTCTATAAAATTAGACTGAAAGGTTTCAAAAAATATACACGAATTATACTGGTCCGTGCATGCACGTGAAAATCGCTTTCAGCGGGTTTCTTCTGCAAAATGCTTTCAATCGAGTTAAAATTTGTTTTATCGGACACATAATTGTTCGCCCAAATATATGTTGGTCATCTGATATTTTGATTTTTTTTAATAACATTGCATTTGCACTTAAACACAGGGGAAGTTTCTTTTTTGGTTCAGTATATATTAAACAAATGAAAATATTTCATAGCTTTTATCTTTTTACTGATCAATATACTTGTTGCTATGCAGAAACTACTTAAAACATTTTATTCATTGTTTACTCTACTCAATTCATACACTTTTTGGATAAGAACATTATGGAAAGAAACAATAATGGAAAGAGAAAGCATTACTTGTTTGAGCAATGGTTTCTCCTGGCACATTCCTTTTATAATCCAAGCACTACATCTATTTTCCCAAAATTCTTGACAGAATTTTTTGCAGAAAATAATTCTCTTTACCTGGTAAAAAAATTCTGAATACCAAAATGAAAGCACTTGCAGCAGATAAATACATAACAGCTCAAAGTAAGACACACGAGCATCGTCAATATATGTGAGGCGACTTCTTGATTTTTTCAGGCAACTTCGATTTTGAATTTTGTTCATATGTACGAAAAAATCGTATGCAGTAAGCTTTAAAATACTGCAGTTGTCAGATCAGGGCCTATTACTGAGTGATATTTGTAATGTTATAGCAATACACTAAATGCAGTATTCCCACTAGTGTTTTATTTCAAGAGCACTTACCCGCTCAGCTGAAAGTCTGGGGTTAAGATTTCATTTTAGAGGGTATGACAATAATGTTTACTGAGTATTGGTCAAAATACTGTATTGTTTGTGGCTCTATCAACATTTTTCAGTCACAGATATAAAGGTACGTTATTGCCAGATGTAGAATAGATTTGTTCAAGTTTTGTTTGATACATATATCACTGTGTGCATTTAATGAAATTTAGGACATGCCTATATTCAAAGCAGATGCCTAATGGAAGCAACAAATGTGGCTTAAATTGTGGGTTATATTTTTGTAGGGATAGAAAAACATAGTAGGAAAAGGAGAAAATGCTTTTACCAGTATTTTCTGTCTTTCCAACAATGTTTTAAAAAACATTTTCTTAGGGATTGTTAAAACACAAGATTGTTTGGTAAAGGGTAACAGGTTAATTTGTACACACCTCTACATTATACTTGACAGGGAAATGGCTGCACTGAATTCTTTAACAGAGTTGAATAACATCCTCTCAGAATGGGACGAGGAGACATACACAGAAGGTCTGGCCACTACAGACCCAGTTCCAAAGTTGATAAGGTTTGAGATCAAGTTTGTTTTTGTAAAGTTTCAATCTTAGTTTGTTTGCATGTTGTGTTACTCAGATTGCAATGGTAACTATTCATAATTTAACAGCCAGTGCACCTGTCCATGCACCTATTGTTTCTGTAACACATTCCCTCCTACTGGTGACTTTAATTTGTCTTGTATCCCTGGGTCCATATTGACCAACCATTCTTAAGAATGTTCTTAGTCTTATTCTCCAGAATTTTCAAAATTTGAAAGTAACATAACTTCTGATTGGCTAAACCATTTGGTTTAGCCAGTCAGAAGTTGTGTTACTTTCAAATTTTGGAAATCTTGAAGTATGAGACAGAGAATGTTCTTAAGAGTGGTTGGTGAATACAACTCCTTGTCTTTATCCAATATTTTTTCAGCCAGTGGGCAGAGCCCTGGTTCCTCAGTCTGTAGTTTACAGGACTTGAGAACAGGGTGTCACTGGATTGATCCCGGGCTCAATCAATTTCTTTCAGAGGATTGATGATAGTCATTGCGACTGAATTCATTCCTCTCTCACTGCTGAACAGTGTGTCGACGATGATTATGTGGGAAGGCAGTCAGTGGCTTGGAAAGAATATTGTAAGGAGTTATGGTAAAAGAAATGCCAGGAAAGCATGGATATGGTAGATGCACTGTCCGCTAAGACATAACTGAAATAACATTGAAAATGGTGTTAAACACCATACAAACAATCAATTCAGCCAGTGGCTGCTTTCCTACATAACCAGAATTTTCTCCTGTTCCCACAATGTTTTATTCCTTATGAAAGACAAATTTCATGTTTTGAGCACCACCGAGTTTGTCATCTTCAACTTGGAAAAGTCTAAAATTTTGTCAGTTGGTAAACAAACAAGAATCCAACAAGCCAATTATGCTACAACGAAATGGCCTTGGGCTTTTTTTTTTTTTTAGCTCTGCTGGCCTAAGGCTAGTGAGCTTATGTCATAGCCTGTTATCTGTTGTGTTGCATGCATTAACTTTTATCTCAAACATTTTCTTCTCTGAAACTGTCCATATAATTTTGATGAACTTCACAGAAATGATCTGGCAATGGCCTTATTCATAATTTCTTCAAAGATTTTGATTCCAATAAGAAATCTGTTTGCCATGGCAACAAAACTGACATAATCTTTTTCAGATGTAAAGATTATGAAACATGGAGGGAAAAGGAGAACGTGCTGGTAACCAGGATTTTCTTCTTTTCCCTCAATTTTTTTTACACTTTTAAAGACAAATGCCATTATTTGATCAACATGTAATTCATTTTTCTGCAAGTGCCTTCAATTAGGACAAGTTTAATTTTGTCCATCACTTAACTCTTTACCACACAATCCCGACTTTTAACGACCCTGAGAAAGAAGCCTCTTGAAAACATTATGGTAAAAGGAGACAATGCTGGTAACCAGCATTTTCTCCTTTTACCACAATGTTTTCTACCATTCCCAAACCAAATTTCAATTTTTCAGTCACGTTTATTTTGTCGTCTGCAAATGCTTTCAATTTGGACTAGTCTATAATTTTGTCGTTTGGTAAAGAGTTAAGCGGATCTGTAAGGTAAGAGCCTAATGGACCCCAACATGGTCAGTTTAGCAGTTATATGTTGACAGATTTTGGTAAACTTTAGCTGTATTATTTCAGACTGTGTGAACTGTTTGAGCTGGAGACAGAGGCTTATTACAAGATGGACCCAGATCCGTTCGATGACAGACACCCAGGTCAGTGCTTATCCAAGCCTCACATTTATAACTTATTATTTACAACATGAATGAAATACTTTGATTGGAAAAAATTCTCAACACTTAGATATAGTCACATGGGAAATAAATAAGTTTCAGGCATATTCCTTCTTCTTGCTTATTCATGTGTATAAAACCTGAGTTCAGAGCTCCAGATAGAGAGAGTGATTTTGATTTCAAAATTGAAAATATTAATTACTCTCCACTAAACTCTGTGGTGTGGGTACTTATTAGAATCGTCTCATCGAGATTATTCTAATGAGTACCCACAACATGGGGTTTCCAAGAGAAATAATGACTTTAGAATACCATCATTCCCTCTTATCTTGAGCTCTGTGAGTTAGTGCCCAACTTTAAAATTCATTAATATTTCAGCCAGTGAGAAAATTTGAGAAAATGAAAAAGACATTAAACAAAGGTG
This sequence comes from Hippopus hippopus, assembly GCA_946811185.2. NCBI lineage: Eukaryota > Metazoa > Mollusca > Bivalvia > Cardiida > Cardiidae > Hippopus > Hippopus hippopus. The sequence continues at coordinate 5,713,492 of OX328102.1, read as the reverse complement.
AAAAAGGAAATAATTGCTCGAAAAGTTGAGAATTCAATCAATCAGTTCTATCAAATTATTTTTATGTAATTTAAAATTTCATGCTAAACTGAGTCAAGCACAGATAAAGTTTCATTAGCACTGAGCCAGGATGTGTTAACTAATGTCTTTTTTTCTACTCTGTCTTCGTGTTCTCTATTTAAATTGATAAATTTTTCGGATTTAACCCTTTACCAAACAATCCCTAGTTTTTACAACCCAGAGGAAGAAGCCTTCTGAAAACATTGTGGGAAAAGGAGAAAATGCTGGTAACCAGCATTTTCTCCTTTTCCCACAATGTTTTCTACTCTTCTAAAGTCAAGTTTCAATTTTTGAGTCATGTTTATTTTGTCGTCTGCAAATGCTTTCAATTTGGACCAGTCTAAAAGTTTGTCGTTTGGTAAAGAGTTTTTGCCCATGCAGTCATAGAAAATCATGACAACAGTTTGATATACAAATGCAATGATTGGCATTGTGTTCAAGTGGGAAAGAAATTACACTGTGTTGTGTATTTACCACAGAAGCATATAGAAAACATTTCAACAATTGAAAAAGTTGATGTGTATTGTAAAATCTATTCATTTTGGAGAATAATGTATTTTCTGTCGGATGTTTAACCTTTACCAAACAATTCTTTGTTTTAACAATCTTGAGGAAGAGGCCGAGTCCCGGTAGCTCAGTCGGTAGCGTACAGGACTAGAGAACAGGAGGTCGCTGGTTTGATCCCTTGTGAGGATTGATGATAGTCAATGCGACAGGATTCATTCCTCTCTCACTGCTGACCATTGTTTCGACAAAGGTTATGTGGGAAAGCAGCCAGTGGTAAAGAATATTGTGCGGAGTACTGGTAAAATAAACTCCAGGAAAGCATAGATAGGTGCACTGTTGAATAATAATACAATAATGTTGGAAACGGCTTTAAAACCATACAATCAATTAATCAATCGAGAAAGAGGCCTTTTGAGGGCATTGTGGAAAAAAAAAGAAACTGCTGGTAACCGGCATTTTCTTCTTTTCCCAAAATGTTTTCTACTTTATCAAAGGTAGAAATCATCATTTGGGCCACATTTGATTCATCGTCTTAAATTGCTTTCAAATGGCAAATTTTTCTAGGTTTGTCCAAATTGAAAGTATCTGCTGATGACAAAATTAGATGTTGCTCAGATGCAACCATGAAATGGTTAAAAACATTGTGGGAAAAGGAGAAAATGCTGGTAACTCCCATTTTCTCTTTTTCTCACAGCTGTTAAAGTGTGGGATTGGTAAAGGATTAACATGTTATTTACTGACTGCTTTTTTCTCTTCCACCTGTACACCTCGCCTCATACTGATACCAGCTAGGTTAACTTTCCAACCTGATTATTAATACCAGAGCTCCAGATCTGAGGGAGTGATGGTATTCTAAATCCATTATTTCTCTTCAAAACCCTATGTTGTGGGTACTCATTAGAATCGTCTCGATGAGACGATTCTAATGAGTACCCACAACATAGGGTTTGATGGAGAATAAGTAATGTTTTTAATTTTGAAATCAAAATCACTCCCTCTATCTGGAGCTCTGTAATACTATCAACAAATTAAAACTTTTTTTCTTTCAGGGAGATCAAACCCAACGTGTACACTTGGGCACCTATTTAAAGCTCTTTTCAAGAATGAAGAATTCATGAACAGGGTAAGAAAGTTCATATTAACAGTTTCTGATTGCAAATACATTTCCACAGGTACTCATATCCATGTATTAACATCTAAACTCTGTATCAATGGACAAAATTTTGGAATTGTCCAAACTTTAAGCACTTGCAAGAATTTAGATGTTTCTCAAACTGCTGGTTTTCATATGGATCTGCACAGTTTGTCAAAAAATACTTCCTATACTGCACAGCATGTGTAGTCTGATCTTGAATCTACATTGTGTACTACTTTTTTATACATTTTAGCTAAAACAATGTTCAATGACTATATTCTGCCAGGTTTTTTGTATTGAAAAGTTGGATTCCATTAATTCAGTGCTCTAAACTGTTTGAGCTGGGTTTTAGTTTACTTTCAAGGGGTCACTTATAAATGTATCTGTTGGATTTAATCAAACCACTATTTGCTAATTACAAATCCAAAATATTGTGACAAAAAAATATAGAGGTTTGGGTAAGATGTTCATTTTATAGAAACTTTACAGCTAATTTGTGATTACCTGAGTGATGCTAATGGCGTGTTAGAGCTGCAGATAGCCGCGGCTAGACTGGTGTATGCTCTCCTTCCGTCACTAGACAAAAAAGATGTGTTTATTGATACGGTAACATTGTTGAATTCTGATGACAATGGTTTTTTTTGTTGAACATGTTTCTTCCAGTAGACAACGTTTATTTTCTTGTTCAGATTAATTGTGAAACATTGTGGCAATAGGGGAAATTGATTGTTACAAACAATTTCTCCTTTTGCCACAAAGTTATTTTGTTAAACATATTTTAAACCTTTGCAGATTTATCTGGGGAGGCAATGAGTTTAAATTTTGTTTTGTTGTTGTTTGAGTTAATCTATTTACCACACAACCTTTACTTGTCAGTTTTGAAAATTGAGGAAAAAGAAGCAACATGTACAAGCAATTGCTTTTTTCCTCCCATACAATTTACCATTTCAGTGACGAAAAATGTCATTTTCGTTTCCCTCAAATTTCAAACTTGTTACAAGCAATTAATTTTCTCCTTGTCTCCAGTAGTTTGACTCATTGATTAACCATTTACCATGCAATCTCCACTTTTTATGACCCTGTGAAAGGATCCTTTGGAAAACATCATGGGAAAAGGAGAAAATGCTGGTAACAAGCATTTTCTCTTTTTACCTCAATGTTTTGTACCCTATCAAAGACAAATTCTACCATTGAGCCATATTTAAATTTTTATTTGCAAATGCTTTCAATTAGGACTTGTCTACATTTTTGTTGTGTGGTAAAGAGTTAAACAAAGGACTATTCCAAGTTTTTCATCCTTTGTGTTTACTTCGCAAGGTTTTAGCTGGACTGAGAGTATATACTGTGTGGTAATGGGTTAAAAGTTTCTGTTTATTGGGGATGAAGTTTCATGTTTTGTTTGTACAGTTTTCATATTCATCTTTTACGAAAACTTGAATTTACATAGATCTACATTTTGCCTGACGGAAGGGATTCATATTCTTGTAATTGTTAAATTTTTCAAGTTCATTAATTCCTGTAATTATTGATGTTTTGTTTCAGTTGGTTGTTAGCTATGTTTTGAATCCTCAGCGCAACATTAAGCTGAATACAGTCTCTTGCCGTTTGCTGTACGATATTTTACCTGGGCTTCAGACATCAGTTGTTTTTAGTGAAACAGTATGTAAATACATAAACACACAAGTTTATACTTTCTTTTATAATTATTATCTACTCAATATTATATTAATCCTTTTCCAAATAATCCCAAGATTTTAACGGCCCCAAAGAAGAAGGCTATAGAAAACATTGTGGGAAAAGGATAAAATATTGGCATCCAGGATTTTCTCCTTTTCCCACATTTTTTTCCACCCTAATGTTGACATATATTCTGTTTGATTCATGTTTAATTAGTCCTCAACATATACTTTCAACTTAGATAAGTCTGAGGTATTTTTTTATGTTGTAAGTTGTTAAGCTTTTGTAACTTATGTAAAATGCAATCTGTGTAACATGATATAACTGCTTTACACACAGTCTCTTGCATTCTATTGATACACACTATTTTTTTCCTTCAAACTTGATTTTCTTATGATTCATTTAAGTGTTTGATAGACAGAAAAACAGTTAACCAAGTATAGTTAAATCCATAATGTACAAGGCTAGTAATTGAGGGGTGGTGAGATGGTGTCTCGGGTCAGCGAAAATGCTTTAGAGGATTCGTTTCCAATGATTTTTATGTGGAAAAGTGGCTTATGGAGAGTTGTGCAAAGTACTGGTAAAGGAAACTCTGGAGAAAGGATGAATAGGTGCCTTTATATGACTGAAATTTGTTGAAAATGGCATTAAATACCAAAATAGATAAAGAATGACAGCTTGTACTGTAAAGGTTAAGTTTGATTATGATGTTTGCAAATATTTTACAGGAAGGTTTGGTAGAACAGTTGGTGATATGGGCAGAGAATGCAGAAGAGCCATTGCGGACCTACGCCACTGGTTTACTGGCGGGTGCCATGGAACTTCAAGATGTTGCCTCAAACTTTAAAGAAAAAAATTCTGCCTTGGTAAGGTCCTCTTTTCTATCTCTCGGTGATAAAACAATTTTAGCTGGGCTGTTTTTGAAGAAAACATTTTGGTATTTTTATAGCCTAGACATTATCTGCATCATTGTTGTGATGTATAAACTGTTACACTTTTAATAGCTCTGTCTAAGCTGAAGATATTTACTTCAGCTTGTTGTTAACTTTCAAATAGAGAACCAATACCACAAAGGCAAGTGATCTTCAAAGTATTAAAATCAAAAGTATTAAAATTTTCTCTGTAAAAGTATCTGCAAGGGTGTGGGAATTCTATCTCCGAATTGTTCGACATCAGACAAGTGACTTTTTTCAATCTAGTTGTCCGCGGACAAGTAGAAAATACGGGTAATGTTTTGAAACAAAGTTCTGTTGTATACATGACGCAGTGAAATACAATTGTTCAACCGTCGTACACAATGACATTTTGAATGATAAATAGCAGCTTGAGATGATCCCTGATTTCCTGAAACCCAAAATGCACATTTGGTTTACCGCCGCATTCACCACATACAACAGGGTCGGTATAATATGTGGCTGTTTTTGCACGTCAATTTTTTTGCTTTGAAAAATGTCTGAATATATTCAAGGTCATCATTATGGATTAAAATATTTCTTTTATCAGCATTTTGGCACTGATTCAAAGACCTTTTACGAAAATGTCGCACATGTGATATTTTAGCCTTTAATCTGATGGTAGAGCTTCGATGTGAATGGGCTGTTGTTTTGCCATTATCTCCTCTACAGGAAAAGTCTGAAGCCAAATCAGTATATTGTGATTCAGTGATTGATGGATGTTTAAAATAGAAGAAAATAAATTGTTTTTTATTAAATCTTTGCTGCAAACGGAATGTAAGAAGTCTGAGACCTCGGAAGCTTCAAGTGGCTCTGAATGCCATTTAAAACTCTTTTGTTTTTGGACAAGTAGGCCTCTTTGGCAGACAAATGGATTTTTTAAATTCTTTTGTCTGTGGAAAAGTAGAAATATCTAAGTTTTCCACCCCCCTGATCTGCATCTGTATGCTGTGCTTTTGTTAAAGTCTGGCATGATTATAAAAATCTGAAATGCCCCTTAGACCCTTACCAAATGGCAAACTTTTAGCCCTGTACAAATTGAAAACTTTTGTAAGTGACAAATGTTACTTGAAACATAGAGTTTGTCATTCAAAGGGTTGAAAACATTGTGGGAAATGGAGAAAATGCTGGTTACCAGCATTTTCTCGTTTTCCAACATAGTTTTCAAAAGGCCTCTCATCCGAGGTTGGTTAAATTCTGGATTGTGTGGTAAAGGGTTAAAAGATTAAAACGAAAAATATTAATTCTATATATTAATCATTTTGTCTTCATTATTTCCTTATTAGGTACCTATCATGTTACAACGCCTACACTCACTACAGAGAGAGATGCATGAAGAACATTTGCGTGAGGAGTCGGCCCTGCAAAAAGAAAACAAGAGACATTTCTCCATGTTTGGTTCACCCGGCAAGATGTCGTCAAGTCATTCTGTCATAACACCTCTCAAACATTCCAAACAATCTGCAGGTGGCACAGAAGAGAAAAAATTGGAAACAAATTTGGAAAAACAAAAAAGTAATGAAAATGATGTTCCTGAAAAAGATAAGGCAATTTGTGACATGAGTGAAGACAGGAAGGAAACTAACAGTAAAGAAAAAATAGCTGAAGATTGTGTTTTTGACAAAAAAGAAAATGAGACTGTCAGTGATAGTAAGTTGAATGGTAAAAAAGTAGAGGATTCAGAAAAACATGTAAGTAATGACAGTACAGAAAAAATGAAAAATGAGGGTTTAGTTAACAGTGGTGCTATAAATGGAATAGTTCTTGAAAATAAAGAGCATACTAACCAAACGACTGCTCAAAATGAACCTAAAGGCAATGCAGTTTCAAGTGAAAGTTCTCAAAACCAACATAAAAACGGTTTAGTTGTGAGTGATAGTCAAGTACCATGTTGCAGTACAGACACAACAGAAAACAAAGCGAATGATAGTAAAACATCAGACAATGAGAATAAAGAGGGTAGTCCTGAGGGACAGAAAAGTGATATAACACTAGAAGAGCGGAAAGCGAGATTAAAGCGTGTTATGTCTCCGAGTTTTTACAGAGAAGAGTTTTTACAGAATAAAAGGCCTAGGACACATACCAATAGTTTTCTAAGTAAGATGTTCTAATGTCTTAATCAAATTATTACTTGTGTATGATATAGAGAAATCTATCTTGTTGTTGAACGGATTACACACATAATTCATATATTCAATACAGTTGAGCCATACACGGGCAAAAGGGGGTATAAGCATCTCTGTGATGGGTTGTACCAAGCAAGTCATCACATAGTTATGGATCTATTAAATCCATTCTGTCAAACAATTGACTGATTGACTGAATACTGATGTAGAAAGGTCCTTTGACATGCTTAAAATTGACCTATAACGTAAGTTTCTTCAAAGGAAAGCGCTGGCTTTCCTGGGTTGATACATTTTGCAGATGCATTAAACCCCTTTTTCATAGCACTTAGCTCATTTTTGTAATTGTACTGAGCAGTTTTGGGGGTTTGAGATTGTTGCAAATATAAACTCTGTTTTTATTTGTATGTGGTGCTTAATTTATAAATGTTTACCACAAGGTAAGATGACCAAATTAATGTTGCTTTAATCCTATAATTTATCTGTGAAAGGGTTGAAAATATTGTGAGAAAAGGAGAAAATGCTGGTTACCAGCGTTTTCTACTTTTCTCACAATGTTTTCAAACATGCTTATTATCAGGGCCATTTAAACATGGTATGGTTTGATAAAGGGTAAAAGAGTTATCACAGTTTTTTTAAATAAATTTGGCTTCAGTGTTGACAGGTTTAAAATTGCAAGCTGTCAATGACTATTGAAATAAAAATGGGACTGTAACTTAAAAAAATATTTTGATCTTGTAAAAAAGGGAATGTCAACATTGATAAAGGTTTGATTCATAAATTCATGTATATATGAAGACATAAGGACAGGACATGTTGCTGATAAATCTCTTTTCCTACAATGTTTTGAAAAGAGAAATTGAGTGAAAGAAATTACTAAGATGTTTATACTTTGTTTTGCCTTGCAGCTAGTGATGTAAGTAACAGCAGTTGGGCAGAGATAGAGCCCTATGTGATTGGGTCTTACAAACTGGAGCCCTTGTCATTGGGTATGAAACAGAGACTTATACTGCAATACCTCACACCCATGGGTGAATACCAGGAGGTAGGTTTTGATGTCTTGTACATGAGTCATACTGCAGTAAGCTATTAACCCTTTAGCACACAATCCACAGTTTTAAAGACCATTTGAAAGAAGGCTTTGAAAAACATTTTGGGAAAAAGAGAAAATGCTGGTAACCAGCATTTTCTCCTTTTCCCACAATGTTTTCTACTTCTGAAAGAAAAAATGCTATCAACTGAAAAAAAAAAGATTGAACCGTCCTTTCTAAATTACATCAATATGGACTAGTTTCAAATTTTGCTGTTTGGTAAAGGCTTAATGGAGATGCAGTCCACTGTAATAGGATCTCACAAACTTGAACCTTTGTCAGTCAATATGAAGCAGTGACTGATTCTGCAACATCTCAAACCCAAGTTTGAATACCAGGAGGTCATGTTTTGATGTGACTGATAGCTTTCTTAATTAGTATATTGGAGGGAAAACTTGACAGAATTCAGTTTTGATTTAAATGTTATTATACCCCCGCAAAACGAATGTTTTCGGGGGTATACTGGAATCAGCCTGTGTGTCCGTCCGTGTGTCCGTCCGTCCGTGTGTCCATCTGTGTACAAAATACTAGTAATTTCGTGTCGCGAACTCCTCCTACATTTTTGCTGCTATTGTATTGAAAGTTTGTTGATACATTGGTCGTATACTGAAGTTGTGCAAGACGCAGTTTTCAATCATCTACTCCCTATGATTCCAGGGTAATCTCCCCTTGAACTTAGAAAATTTTTTGTTAAATTGCCCGTTTCTGTCAAAGAGCTGGCGGGGGTATTAAGTCACATTCAGTGACAGCTCTAGTTTTACTTATTTACACTTCTGTAAAAATTGACTCATCATATTATACTTCCATGAGTTGTGCTGTTTTTCAGTTATACTAAGGCCCTGATTATTCTTTGTTTCAATTGGTTTCAGCTGATAAGTGCAGCATTTGAACACAGGGCAATGGATTTAGTGTTTTACTACATCAACTTGAAGTACAATAAAGATGTCAGATTGGCTTTTGAGGCATTAAAGGTACATTCTACATTTCTTATTTCTAATTAGTTGTGAAGGCACTTTGAAGTCTTGATTTTTGAAATTGCTGTATGTTAAATACATGTATACCATTTTATATGTGGTATTCAATAGAATGGGGTTTACTATTTAAAAATAGCAGCAGTTCACTTTACTCATATGATTAACCTTTTACCAAATGATCCTGCATTTTAATGACCCTGAGAAAAATGCCTTTTAAAAACATTGTACAGAAAGTAGAAAATGCTTGTAACCTGCACCTTCTCCTTCTTTCACAAAGTTTTTTTTTTTTTTTTTTTTATCTTTTTGACAACAAATCACATCATTTCAGTTATATATAATTTGCCAATGCTTTCAAAACAGACCAGTCCTAGATTTTTTCACCTAATAAATAGTTTATCAGGACTCCTGCACTTTTTTAAGCAAAAAGAATTCTACATAATTATTGGCCATGTTCTCTGAAAAGGGGTTTGATGCATTTACAGGAGTTATCAACTCAGGTCAGCCTGCACAGCCTGCGTAGTCTGACCTAGGTTGAATTTTTTTTTTGATTTTGGTAAATTCTTTACATGTCCATTAACCATTCTACCTCAGGATTCAGCCTGTTGTTAGACAAAATGGATTTTATGGATCCGTAATTATGTGATGACTTGCTTGGTATAATGCATCATGGAGATGCATTAAACATCTTTTTGCCAGAACATGGCTCATATGAATATTAATGGTATGCTTTATGCATTCATTCAAAACATGTTGAAGTTTCAAAATTAGTTTCAATGCTCTGATACATCAATAAAAATAAGACAGGTCTGGGATTGAAAGGGAGGCCCCATAGTCATCATTTAAACCTTTACCAAACAGTCCCATGTTTTCATGACCCTCACAAAGAGGCCTTTTGTAAACAGGGGAAAAGGAAAACTGGTAACCACTAACCAGCATTTTCTCCTATTCCCACAATGTTTTCTACCCTGCAGGGTCCAAAAAATTTCAGAATTCTTACTTGTCCTCCTGCCATTTTGCACTCGTCCTACACTTAGACAAAGAAGGATAATCCACTTGCCCTCGCCAGATTTTTACTAGTAAGGAGGAGTGGACGAGTGGATTCTTTGGACCCTGCCCTGTCAAAGAAGTTAAGTTCATTTGTACGAATTAAAAACTTTCTGCCTGCAGATACTCTCAACTTTAAAGAGTCTGAAATTTGTCTTCTGGAAAACGCTGAATCTCAAGTATCGATGCTAAACTTGTGGTGTCTTCGAGAGTGAGGTATTGAGAACCCCTGTGGGCTCGGACATAAATGCAAAAGGGTAGTAACTTTTGGCCTTTATTACTCTGAAAACAGGCTTTACCAAAATGTGTTGGGAGACAAAGGTGATCAAAACTGGATTACATTCACGGACACAATTCTACATGGGTCTGATAATGCTTAAATTTGAATGCAGACTGCAGTGTTTTGCATTTGTATTTTGTGAACACTATGAAAGCAAAGATAGATTCACTTCCAGCCAGGTTGAAAACAGGGCATAAACTGAGATAACTGTCCCTAAATCTCTGTGTTTGATTTATGTATGCAGCCTTGATTTGACACTTTACCAAACAATCCCTAGTTTTAATGACTCTGAGGAAAGATACTTTAAAAACATTGTTGGAAAAGGAGCAGCATAGTTGAAGGAATTTGTCTTTTCATTACAGTACCTGGCTGTGTTGCTGTGCCATAAGAAGTTTGCCATAGAGTTCCTACAAAGGGGAGGTGTACAGAAATTACTGGACGTCTACAGACCTTCCATTGCGGCAACTGGAGTCTCTCTGTGTCTCTACTATCTGTCATACTTTGAGGATGCAATGGAGAGAGTAAGTATTGATCAAGCAATTTCTCCTTTTGTTCACAATGATCATTGTTTCAACAATGGTCGTGTGGGAAGGAAGATTTTCTTTTCATGTCTATGCTGAAAAATTGTACCCTGTCAGTGGTTTTAATGCTGTTGGGATGGAAGATGCTTCTCTCCCTTTCTTTGAGACTTTCATATTCTGTTGGCTCTTTTTATATTTACAGCCAAGCCCTGGTAGCACAGTCAGCAGGGTATAGGACTTGTGAACAGGGGGGTCACTGGTTTGAATCTCTTCTTCAGCAAATTTCCTCCAGAGGAATGATGATTGTCATTGAGACAGGAGTCATTCCTCTCCTGATCATTGTTTGGATGATGGTTATGTGGGAAAGCAACCAACGGCTTGAGAAGATTATTGTGCTAAGTACTGGTAAAAGAAACTCCAGGAAAGCATGGTTTGGTGCACTGGCAATGCAATCGAAGTGAAATACTGTTGAAAGGATGTTACAGTATTTCAATTATATTAACAGTTTCTCTTCCAGTTACTTTGTTACCAAATGACAAAAGTTCGGACTCTTCCAAATCAAAATTATTTGCAGAGACAAAATAAATGTTGCTGAAATTATGAGATTGCCTTTGAAGGGTTGAAAACATAGCAGGAAAAGGAGAAAATGCTAGTTACCAGCATTTTCTCCTTCCCACAAGGTTTTCAGAAGTCTTCTTTCTGAAGGTCATTAACCCTTTACTAAACAATCACTTGTTACAACCATCCTGAAAAAGAAGGCTTTGGAAAACATTGTTGTGGGAAAAGAAGAATGTCTTCAACATTGCAAAAGACAAATTTTATCATTTCAGACACACTCAATAGTAATTGCTCTTTCTTCAGAAAAGTCTTGAATTTTGTTGTCTGGTAAAGTATTAAAAGCCGGGATTTTTTAGTTAAGGACAAATTTGTCAATTTTCAGATTCATTCAATTTGAAAGTCTAAAGTTTTGTTGTCTGACAAAGATTTAACAGCTTCACTGCCTTTCAGCCTTTTGACTTTCAGATTTATCAATGATAATGTTGTTGAAATTACAGTTTTACTCCATGTCTTCCTCTTTTCTTTTATATTTCTATTTACATAGGTTTGTTTGCTATCAGACCATGTTTTGACAACACTAGTAAAGTAAGTATGTTATTTTATAACACAACTCTATACCAGATTACCAAACTTTTAGAGCCTTCCAGCTGAGCCCCAGTAGCTCAGTCTATAGCGTACTTGACTTGAGAACAGGGGGTCACTGGTTCGATTCCCGGCTCGGCCAATTTCTTTCTTAGGATTGATGATGGTCATTGCAACAGGATTCATTTGTCTCTGACCACTGTTCATTGTTCCGACGATGGTTATGTGGGAAAGGAGCCAGTGGCTTGGAAAGAATATTGTTGGGAGTACTAGTAAAAGAAACTCCAGAAAAGCATGGATATTTGCACTGGCTGAAGCATTATAACTGAAATAATGTTGAAAAAGGTGTTAAACGCCATACAACCAATCAGTCATTAGACCCTTCCATATTGGAATATTCCCAAAAAAATTCTGGCTCAGATGATTAGGTTTTTCTTTGTAAGGGTAGAATAAAATTGATTACCAGCATTTTCTCCTTTTCCTACAATATGATTAAGAATCCTTTTCCATCGGGTTGTTAAAATTCAGGTTTGTTTAGTAAAGGGTCAATACAATAGGCACTACTCGTTAATTATGAAAAAGTGATCCCATAACAGAAGGGCAGGTAACTTGTAAAATATTTTTGACCGAGTTATAACCCTCTTCCCACTTGGACACTGCAGTGAAAAAGCAACTGCATCCAATTCTTGGCACCAGCATGATGTGCTCCTCTTTATCTAGGTTGAGCCCTGAATATAAATACGTTTTTCATATTTCAGTTATGTATTGTGGCTGATGGAATGTTCCCATGATTCAAGCCGGTGCCATGCTGCCATGTTTTTCATGCAGTCCTTCCCATTTCATGTCATCCTCAGTAAATTTGATGCTCATGATGGGTTGAGGAGATTGTTTAATGTGGTAAGTTGACTTTAAACTGATCACTCCATAGTTTGTTTTCAAGTCTCTGTACACAAAAAGAAAAAAAGATAAGTAAAGAGGGAACATCTGTACAATAGGAAAACATCTTGTCTAAATGATATGAAAAGCAAAGTGGGAAAAGATGCAGTTGATTGTTGTGACTGGCTAAAGAAAAAAAGCTAGTGTGAGCAATATCTTCTATTGCTGTGATGTTCTGAAGTTGTTGGCTTGAAGGCAGGACAGTTGACTGCAATCATTTATTCAACTCCTTACCTGGTAACCAGCATTTTCTCCTTTTCCCTCAATGTTTCCTACCTTATTTAAAAGAAATTGTAATTTTTGAGTTTGAGTCACATTTCTTTTGTTGTCTGCAAAAGCTTACAAATTTGAGGCTATACAAGACTGACATTTTATGGTTTGCTTAAATGTTAACCAGTTTCTGAAGAACCATGCATTTGCCTCTTTGTTTTCAAATTACTGACTCCATTACTTTACATAATAAAAAATGGTGATTTCCTGAGTCTCTGTAATCTGATAATCTGAGTTTATGCTCAAGACCCTGTTGTCATATAACATTGAATTCATTCTCCAGTCAGAATAAAGTATTTTGTCATCTCTTTAATCAACTTTCTTACCTCAATGTTGGAAAAAACCAAAGTGGGTGCATGAAGGTGATGGTTTAGACTTGGTGCATGAGAGAATGTGGCCAGGGGTTTAGATTGAGTACAGAATGGTACAAGGTGCACTGGCTGGCATTATACAGTTTTGAAAAATTGTTGAATGCATGAACACTTACCCTGCTAAGTAAGTAAATTGAAACTTTCAAGAGCTGATAGAAAAAGAAACCTCCGAATAATCCTATTTCAAATGTAAGTTACGGAGAAAAATATCTCCTTATTGGAGAGTGTGGATCCAAGATCAGGCTGCACGTTTGGTGCAGTCTGATCTTGATCTACACTGTCCGCAAAAGGTCAGTGAGTCATGCATAGTAACCTAGGAATTAAATGAAACAAACACTTAAGCAGGTAGAATTAATATCAGTGTTTGCCTCTTGACTTTCAGATCAGCACTATAGAAATCTTGAACATCGAGAGTACAGCCACACCCTCGGATGATCACCTGTTTACAATGAGGCAGACAGTTAGACATGTCTGTGTGGCCTTGAAAAAGTACTTTGAGTCTCATCTCATCTTAAAAGTGAAAGAATTACAAAGATCTCATACCAGGAATGAAGGGGGTTCTCCACAGCATGAAACACCAGCATATAAGGTAACTCTTTTAGCTTTCACTGAACTAGCTGATGGTCTTACGACCCTGGGGAAAGAAGTTTATGAAGACATGAGAAAAAGAGGAAAAGCTGGTAATCAGAAGAAAACAGCAATTTCTTCTTTTCTCGCAATGTTACTACTGGTTACTAGCATTTTTATGCCCGCGCCATGAAATGGTGGAAGGGCATATAGAATTACCTGTGTCCGTCTGTGTGTGGGTGTGTGTGTTAGTGTGTGCTTGCATGAGGGCATTAGTGTGTGTGTCCCATTTTTGTTCGGAGCATAACTTCTACATTTATCAATGGACTTCAAAATAATTTTGCACACTTGTTCTCCTTAACAAGTACTAGTGTCATGCGAAAAGTTTGTTTCGATACGCCCAAGGTCAAGGTCACAGTTGAAGGTCAAATGTTTAAATTGACCTTGTCCGGAGCATAACTTCTACATTTATCAATGGATTTCAAAAAAACTTCACACACTTGTTCTCCTTAACAAGTACTAGTGTCATGCGAAAAGTTTGTTTCAATATGCCAATGGTCAAGGTCACAGTTGAAGGTCAAATGTTTAAATTGACCTTGTCCGGAGTATAACTTCTACATTTATCAATGGATTTCAAAAAAACTTCACACACTTGTTCTCCTTAACAAGTACTAGTGTCACGCGAAAAGTTTGTTTCGATACGCCAAAGGTCAAGGTCACAGTTGAAGGTCAAATGTTTAAATTGACCTTGTCCGGAGCATAACTTCTACATTTATCAATGGATTTCAAAAAAACTTCACACACTTGTTCTCCTTAACAAGTACTAGTGTCATGCGAAAAGTTTGTTTCGATACGCCCAAGGTCAAGGTCACAGTTGAAGGTTAAATGTTTAAATTGACTGTTCAACCCAGTTTTACATCCTGCTCAGCAGAATTGTGATATGAAGATACAGTTTTGGTTTTTAAAAAGACTCATCCAAAGAACTATGCCAGAGAATATTGAGGCTGCAACTTACCCTTCAGCTATAGTCCATTGTGATAATATTCGATCCAATTTGTTCCTGTCTCATAGAGGAAGTCCAACAAAGTAATTATTATTGCTATATTTCTCACTCTCATTCCTCAAGTTAAGATCTTCATAATCCTGAGTATAAGTAACCCTCAGTTGAAAGATTAAGGAAAACGCTGAATAAAAAGAAGTTAATGCTCAAAACCAGCATTTTCTTCTTTTTCTCACAAAGTTTTCTACCATATGCAATACAAACCATATAATTTATTGTCTGCATATTGCTTTCAACTTGGACAAGTCCTCAATTGTGTTATCAGGTATAAATAATCTTTTATCTGCTTGGCTATATATATAACAAACCTTCTTAACCCTGTAGAAGCTGTTATCCAAAACAACAGTTTTCTGTAATACCTACTGATTCTCTCATATGACATATCTGTGACCAATACCATTTAGCGGGGGCATCCGTGTCTCTGACACACCTATTTCTAGTCTTCTTTTGAAAAAGCATTGATGTTATTTTGTAAAGTTTCTATGATTCACATGTAGATTTACAGATTAGCCTAACAGCAGATAACTCTTGTTTTGCATTATTCAGCTGTTGAAAACATTGTAGGGATAGTGGGAATCTGGATTTAGATCATTATTGCATAAATGAAAAGTTGATACACTACATGTTTGTGCAGAATTGATCTTTGAGAGTTCAGAATTCACTTGTCTATACATGCTGTATGACAAAATGAGAAGGTGGTTTTGCAATCTTTGCATTGTATTAAAATGTTCTGCTGTTTTTATTGTGTTTAATGCTGTTTTGAACATTATTTCGTATATGTTTATGTATAATTTAAACAATGTTGAGAATGACACTAAACACCATACAATCAGTCAAATCTAACTGAGCAACTGGGATCGGCTGTAGTGAAAGGAGAAACACTGGTAGCATGCTTTTGTGTAGTATTTATTATTTTCCCTTTAACCAGGCAATGAAGATAACCGCTGATGCTATCCAAGAGAATATTGAGTTAATGATGGAACTAATGCCTATACGACAACTCTGGCAGCCTGAAGCAACATTCCATAGACTAGGGGGGATAACTCTCCTCTCACAACTGATTGCCATGTCACCAGAATGGAGTAGTTACACTGGAAAGTAGGTTTTCTTTGAGTACTTAAGAAAAAAAATTAGAGTAATTGTAAGTAACTTTTTTTAAGTATGCAGCACACCATCCCAAGTTTTAAAGACCCTGAGAAAGATAGCTGTAGAAAAAATTGTTGCAAAAGGAGAAAACGCTGGTAACTAGCATTTTCTTTCTTCCCACAATGTTTTTTACCCTTTCAAAGAGAATTCAACCATATGAACTGCATTTATTTTGTTGCCTGCAAATGCTTTGAATTGGGCTGAGTCTAAAATCTTGTTTTTTCGAGTTAAACAAACAAACACACAAACAAACATATTTTTCTGCATCAAGAAATACAACCTAATTACTGATTGAACCTTTCTTGCTTTCAAGCATAATATATTCAGAAATTCTGTTATGTTATTTTAGCATATTTGTAACTTGCCTACCCCTTTGTATAGTAAACCTTGTCAATAGTGTTTTTCTTTGTTATGCTGTGTATGGTCTTGATAATCTATATTTCAATATTTTATACTTGTTCATATTTGAAAACATATATAGATAAATTTATCATGGCTTGAATGATTGGATTTGTTTTTGTAAGGATAGAAAACATTGTGTGAAAATGATAAAGTGAAATACAGATTTAACTCTTTATCATACAATAAAATATTAGACTCGACCAAATTGAAACCATTGCAGACAAAAACTTACATTTAACTCAAAAGATGACTTCTTTCTTTTATAGGGTAGAAAACATTGTGGGGAAAGGAGAAAATGCTGGTTACCAGTATTTTCTTTTTTTTTCCAAAATGTTTACAAAAGTCTTCTGATGACAAGGTTGTGAAAAGTTAATAGAAAATGTTGATGAATGAAGCCTAGAATGGATCAGATTGTTAATTGAATTGGGCCTAGAATGAATCTCAGGATTGTTAACTGAATGGGGCCTAGAATGGATCTCAGGATTGTTAACTGAATGAGGCCTAGAATGGATCAGGATTGTTAACTGAATGGGGCCAAGAATGAATCTCAGGATTGTTGACCAAATGGGGCCTAGAGTGGATCTCAGGGTTGTTAACTCTTTATTGATCTACCTTACAGGCCAGAGACAATCAAAGCTGCACTAGATGTCATCAGTATATGTTGTGTAACACCCAGATCTCAGCTTACACTGTTACAGTCAATACCTTTACCTGAAAATGTGACTACACCTGCCATAAGGTATGTGTATAAGCTTGTTTCAAATGATTTCCATATTTTACGACACTGAAGAAGAAAGGCTTTTGAAAAACATAGTGAAAAAAGGAATATATAACATGTTACAAGGACACTGAAAGACAATTGGAAATGAACAATCCCTGACTGTTCTTTTTTAAATCAAATCAAACCCCGCAAAATGAATGTTTTCGGGGGTATACTGGAATCAGCCTGTCTGTCTGTTTGTCCGTCTGTGTGTCCGTCCGTGTGTCCGTCTGTGTACAAATAATTGCCTGTTTCTGTAAAAGCACTGGCGGGGGTATTAAGTCACATTCAGTGACAGCTGTAGTTTATCCTGTTTTAAAACACTTTCCCTGATAAGAACCTCAATGAATTTGAATTTAACCCTAAGGCTTCAAAGCTCAGATCAACGACCTTTTTCGGACAGTGTAGATCAAGATCATACTGCAAAGAACGTGCACTCCGATGTTGGATCTAAAGTCCAATAAGGAGATACCATTTACCAAAAAATGCATTTGAAATAGCAACATTTGGGTTTTTATACCCCCGCAAAACAAATGTTTTCGGGGGTATACTGGAATCACCCTGTCTGTCCGTGTGTCCGTCTGTGTACAAATAATTGCCTGTTTCTGTAAAAGCACTGGCGGGGGTATTAAGTCACATTCAGTGACAGCTCTAGTTTCTGTCTGTTTAGAAAGTTTCATTTCACTTATTTAGCAGGATAAGGGTTAAATTCTCTTCATGAATAATTATGAAGTATTGAAGAATTCATTTTTTTCAATTGTCAAGAAAGACAAATAAAAAATATTAAAACAAAGTAATATCAAGTTTGGACCAAACAAAAAGTATTGACTTACCATTTTTCTTCATTCTTAATTAATAGATTGGACTGAAATATTAGTTTCTGTGTGTATACTGAAACATCATATTTAGCTTGGCTGTTTTTGAAGAAAATGTCAACATATTGGCATACCACTGGCATAGTCTGTATTGTTGTTGTGTAAAAACTTGGACCTATTCAAAATCTTTGACATTTTATAATATCTCTATCATTACTGAAAATATTTGCCTTAAATTTGGACAAGTTGTTCACTATCAAAAGGGGAACCCATACAATATAAGGCAGGTAGCCTTCAAATTACTTTTGACTCAGTTGTGCTCCTTTTTTTTTTTTTACTTTCACTGTAAATCAAGCAACTGCAGCCGAGCGCTGGCAGTCACATGCAGTGCTCTTTTTTTTTTTTTTTTTTTTTTTTTTTTTTTTTTTTTGAACATATAGGATCAAAATCGGCAAACAAGATGTGAAAGCATGTGAGTTGCAGGTTAGAAACTTAATATTTTCACTTTATATTTCAGCATATTTATAGGACTTGCAGAGGGAGAGATACTGCCTGATGCAGATGTTCAGAAGTCGGCATTGTCTGTTATCATTAACTGTGTATGTGGGCCTCTAGAGAGGGTATGTATAGTCTGTCACCATAAAAAGATAATTCATAAGCTGTTTTAACCACTCCATTCAGAGTTTGACTGACTATGAAGAAGGAGGCTTTTGAAAATACGGAAAAAGGAGAAAATCTGGTAACCAGCATTTTCTCTTTTTACCACAATGATTTCTACAATATCAAAGACAGAAATCATTGTTTGAGCTACATTTTATTTGTTGTGTGTGAATGCTTTTAAATTAGTAGAGTACAATATTTTGTCTTTGGTACAGAGTTAAATCTGTACCAGACGACAAAATTTTAGCCTTGTCCAAATTGAAAGCATTTGCAGATGACAAATTAAATGTTACCTAGAACATAAAAATTTGTCTTTCATAGGGTAGAAAACATTGTGGGAAAAAGGAGAAAATGCTGGTTACCAGCATTTTCTCCTTTTTCCCACAGTTTTCAAAAGCTGTTTTTTTTTTCTGAGAGCCACTAAAGTTGACATTGTGCGGTAAAGAAAACAGAAAACATAAAATGGACTTTCTTAAACAGGAAAAGTGACCAACACATTGCCGTTCTCAAGGATTTGTTTGCGAATATGAAATAGCAGACAGTAAAGATCCATGATCAGACTGCACATCCTTTACAGTCTGATCTTGATCTACAGAAAGCAGTCTGAAATTGATCAAAATTGTTTGCAAAACCAACATAATTTTATCAAAAGCTTTTAAGTGCATTTACAAACAACATTATTTTTAGGATAAATTGTAATTTTTAGCTCCACTGGCCGAAGGCCAGCGGGCTTATGTCATGGCCTGTTGTCCGTCGTGCGTCCGTCCGTCCGTCCGTGCGTTAACTTTTTTTTAAAACGTCTTCTTCTCTGAAACTACCCATCCAATTTTGATGAAACTTCACAGAAATGATCCTGCCATGGTCCTCTTCAGAATTTCTTGAAAGAATTTAATTCCTTCAAAAACTCTGGTTGCCATGGCAACAAAACTGAAAAATTTTGAAAATCTTTGAAAATCTTCTTGTCTGAAACCGTAAGGCCAAGGGCTACCAAATTTGGCATGTAGCTTTATCTAGTGGACCTCTACCAAGTTTCTTCAATTTATAGCCCTGGGGTCAAAATTGGCCCCGCCCCGGGGGTTACAAGTTATACATGGGCTTATTTAGGGAGAACTTTAAAATTCCTCTTCTACCTAGCCATAGGGCCTAGAGCTACCAAATTTGGCATGTAGCTTTATCTAGTGGACCTTTGCCAAGATTGTTCAAATTATAGCCCTGGAGTCAAATTAGGCCCTGCACGGGGGTAACAAGTTTTACATGGGCTTATATAACAAGTTTTACATGGGCTTATATAGGGAGAACTTTAAAATTCTTCTTTGACCTAGCCATGGGGCCTAGGGTGACCAAATTTGGCATGTAGCTTTATGAAATGGCAATATTTAGGTTTTTATTATTTACATGAAAGTTTCATTTAATTTATTTAGCAGAATAAGGATTCAGAGGTCTGCTACATAACAAACAAAGATACTGCCCTTAAAAATACAATGATATGCTCAGTCACAAAAAGAAATTCAAAATGAAAGCACAGCTCCAGATAAGAGAGAGTGATCATATTCTAAATCCATTATTTCTCGTTCAAACCCTATGTTGTGGGTTACATATTTCAGATTCTTTGCTAAAAATTTGATCTGGCAATGGACGTGGCTGCTGTGGGCTTGGCTTTATTAAAGATTATAACTGGTTATATGATTTAAGTTTACATACTGATAAAAGGAAATAACTCTTGTTCTGTCCATGCAAATATAAATGCACTCAAAACATTGCTGTTCCAGTACATTATAATTTATAGTCTACATCTTTTTTCCTTGCTTCAAAGTATGGTGGAGAATTTTAAAATCTTCTTGTCTGAAACCATAAGGCCCAGGGCTACCAAATTTGGCATGTAGCTTTATCTAATGGTCCTCTATCAAATTCCTTCATATTATAGCCCTGGGGTCAAAATTGGCTCTGCCTTGGAGATCACAAGTTTAACATGGGCTTATAGGGTGACTGTAATTTAGAATAGTAATCAAGGGAAATAACTCCTGTTATACAAGATAAAGTTTGTTACTATTTACCTCCCTTGATTATCAAACTGAATTTATACGTTATTGGAGTTTGGTATTCAAGTTTTTTGGAGAGCAAATGTTCTGTTTTAAGAGAGAGTTTTTTTTAACTGTATTTTTTTTTACTGTACCAAGTTTAAAGCCATTGCAAAAAGACAAATTGAATGTAGCTTAAATGACTATTTCTGTCCTTGATAGTTAGGAAACGTTGTGGGAAAAGGAGTAAATACTGGATGACAACATGTCCTATTCTTACGATGTTTTTGAAAGCCTTCTCTTTCAGGGTCATTAACACTTTGATTTGTGTAGTAAAGGGTTAAAAAGCCAGTGGAGCGATACAGGGCCATCATGGCCCTCTTGTTTTCTAACAAAAGAGAAAAACAGATTATTTCATTGTTGTCTATTTTTAGCGTGGAGGTGGAATAGGTAGGTACATGGCTTTGTTACAAAGAATTGCTGCGCCACCCACAATGTTTTCAAAAGCTGTTAAGTGCATAGGTTGTTTGTACAGTAAAGGGTTAAATGTAGTACTTTTTTGATAATTTAAGATAAAAACAGACCATTCTATGAGTGTTCTTTATTGTATATTTCTAGCTTGGAGGTGGAGTAGGTAGATACATGGGTGTCGGGTCAAAGAAGAAAGTTAATTCAAGGCTTGGAGAGGATGTGTTGTCAAAAATGTGGAAGGGAGTTCGTGAAAACAATGGAATCATGGTAGGTCATCATCAAACATTTTACCAAACAAGCTTGTATTTTTATGACCCTGCGGAGAAGGCTTTTGAAGACTTTGTTAAAAAAGGAGAAAATGCTGGTAACCAACATTTTCTCCTTTTCCCAATATGTTTCCTCTCCTTTTACACGTAAATCCTATCATTTTAGTCATATTAAATTTGTCACTTGCTCTCTATGTGGACCAGTCTAAAATCTAGTTGTTTGGTTACAGATTGAGTGCTTTGATGGCCAATATAGATATTTTACTCTTCACCAGAGGATTAAATTTTAATATCGTCCAGTTCAATGCGCTTGCAGATGACAAATTAAGAGGTCCAAATTGAAAGTATTAGCAGAGATAAAAATAAATGAGATTTGAATTGGAATTTGTCTTTTTGGAAGGGTAGGAAACATTGTGGGAAAAGGAGAAAATACTGGTTACCAGCATTTTCTCTGATTTCCACTATGTGTTCAAAATTGCTCTTTTTTGGAGTCATTTAAAACAGGGATTGTTTGGTAAAGTGTTAACTGTACAATTCAGTCCAGAGTTTAATGAACATGAAGATACAAAGTCTATTGGGGAAAAAAAAATGCAGGAAAAGACAAAATTTTGGTAGTTATGTTTTTTTCTTTGTGAAAGACTTACATGTTTAAGTCACTGTTACATTGTCATCTATGAATGCTTTCAATTTGGGCTAATCTTAAATTCTGTTTATTTGGGAAAGAGTTAACTCTTTACAGGACAAGAAAAAATTTGGACTTTCCATATTTAAAGCATTTGCAGACCACAAATAAAATGTGGTCCAAATAATGAGGTTTGTCTCTAAAAGCAAAGAAAACATTGAGGGAAAGGGAGAAAATGCTGGTAACCAGTATTTTCTCCCTTTCCTGCAACATTTTTAAAAGGCTACATCCACAGGGCTGTTAAATCTCAGGACTCTTTGTTAAAGGATTAAAGTAACACTAACTTCCAAATTATTGTCTGTTATTAAACATTTTTTTTTGTTTAAGTTCTATCCAACTGAACCTGTATTCACCAACTACTCTTATTACTCTGATTACAATCTTGGTCTCATTCTCAAGATTTTTTCTGCATTTCTGAATGAGCTAAGCTATTTTAACTCTATACCAAAGGACAAAAATTTTAAACTGATCCAGATTGAAAGCCTTACAGATGACAAACTAGATGTTGCACATATTAGGAAATTTTTCTTTGAAAGGATAGAAAACATTTTGGGCAAAGGAGAAAATGCTGGTTACCAGCATTTTCTCCTTTTCCCACAATGTTTTCAAAAGCCTTCTTCCTCAGGGTCCCAGGATTGTGTGGTAAAAGGTTAAATGATGAAGCCAATCAGAAATTTGTTACTTTCTAAACATAGAAAGATAAAAGGCAAGGATACAATCTAGAATGGTCAATACAGCCTTTGATCTTGGAGACCACCTGTATTAGACAAGCTGCTGCTTTTAGGGACCAGTTTTAATTCTACATTCTTTCTGAAGCAAATTGACTGAATTTGTATTAAAACACCACCTGCTGTAAAAGACCACTTTTCTAACTTCTCTTGGGTGGCCTCTGAACACAAGTTTGACTTTTATTTTTTTGTTTTTACCCCCCCTTTTTTTTAAACCCTTTTTCCATTCCTTTCCTTTTCCCAGGCTTTGCTGAAACTACTCCTCATAAAAATGCCAATGACTGATGCTGATGTAATAAGAACACTGGCCTGCAAGGTAGAGTAATTTGATATTCAAATATTTGATCTGCGCTGTGGTATGCTAGACTGATAGTGTGTGCTAGACTGATAGCATGTGCAGGTGAAAATGAAGTTGATTTTGATTTGGATGACCTCATGTTAGAGGGGTTTTCATGTTTATTTTTCTGAACAAATCACAGTTTTTGTCTATTTGATCTTTGATAAAAAGGGTTTGAATGATGCAAAGTTTTAAAAAGTGGCAACATGCCAATTTTCATGTCTCGATGTCGAAATTATGATAACAGGTTAAATAAATGATCAAGAATGTGTGTGTGTGTGTGTGTAGGGGGAGGGGTTTCAAATGAAACAACGAAAAATTGATTTAATGTAACTGCTTATAAATAATTTGTACATGCAGATTAATGAAAACAAGCATACTTTTCAATTTTGAAAAAAAAAACCGACAAATACTCTTGTGGGCAATTCTTATAATCAAGAATCCGATTTAACCCTTTACTACACAACAAAATTTTAGAATGGACCAATTGAAAAACATTTGCAGACAGTGAACTGAATTTGGCTTAATTGATGGGATTTGTCTGTGGAAACGTAGAAAATATTGTGGAAAAAGGAGAAAATGCTGGTACCTAGCATTTTCTCCTTTTCCCACAATGTCTTCAAAAACCATCCCTGTCAGCCTCATTAAAAGTTATGATTGTGTGGTATAGGGTTGAACAACTGAATGTTGACAGATTTAAAAAAAAAAAATTGGAAAGTGGTTCAAAATTATTCACTTTGCAGACACATTTTTCTCAATCTAGAGCCCTGTTATGTTATTCGGTAGCATACAGGACTTGGGAACAGGGGGTTGCTGGTTTGATCCCCAGCTTGGCCAATTTCTTTTGGAGGATTGATGATAGTCATTTCGACAGAAATTGTTCCTCTCTAACTGCTG
Organism: Hippopus hippopus; assembly: GCA_946811185.2. Lineage (NCBI taxonomy): Eukaryota > Metazoa > Mollusca > Bivalvia > Cardiida > Cardiidae > Hippopus > Hippopus hippopus. The sequence goes on along the minus strand of OX328102.1, from coordinate 5,689,601 downwards.
ACCATTGTTTCTACGATGGTTATGTGGGAAAGTAGCCAGTGGCTTGGAAAGGATATTTTGCCGAGTACTGGTAGAAGAAATTCCATGGAAGCATGGATAGATTCACTACCAGCCACGATGTAACTGAAATTATGTTGAAAATGTACTTAAACACCATACAATCAATCTGTCTTTTTCAGTCTACACAGTTTATGTTATCTCACTGCATTATATTGTGTTTGCAACTGTACTTAGAAAAGCAGTTTTGTTTCAGGCTTTAGTTGGTATGGCAAGATCTGAGACTCTCCGGCAAATTATCAGCAAACTTCCACTTTTCTCTACTGGACAGTTACAGTGTAAGTCAAGGATTATCTCATGAACCTTTTAACCCTTTGCTACACAATCCCGACTTTTAACGACCCTGAGAAACAAGCCTTTTGAAAACATTGTGGGAAAAGGAGAAAATGCTGGTAACCAGCATTTTCTCCTTTTCCCACAATGTTTTTTACCTTTCCCTAAACAAATTCCAATTATTCAGTTGCATTTTTTTTTTTTTTGTCGCCTGGAAATTCTTTCAATTTGGACAAGTCTAAAATTTTGTCGTTTGGTAAAGAGTTAACCCTTTACCACATTATTCTGATTTAACTACCCTGAGAAAGAAAGCTCTTAAAAACTGGTCTTCAGCATTTTCTCCTTTTCCCACAATGTTTTCTTACCTTTTGTAATAGAATTCCATAGTTTTAGCCCATATTGATTTTTTTTTTTTTTTTTTTTTTTTTGTCTGCAAAGGATTTTAATTGGACTTATCTAAAATATTGTCGTTTGGTGAAGAGTTAACCATATAATCCTATGTTATAGAATGAGGGAATAGATGTCATTTTTGATATGCTGTGGCATTTTCAGGAAAATGTTTTGGGAGTAATTGGGAGAAGGCTTTTGAAAAGGTTGTTGTAAAATTTCTCAGTACCACAGGTACATATACTGCAATTTCAAAGTTGTTTTCTTTCTTGGAATATCTGGCTCAAAACAGATAGTGTAGATTCTAGATCAAACTGCATGTTCTCTATTGTCTGATCTGGATATACTCACTCTATTTAACCAATTAAATCAAGATTTATGGCTTCAAAGATTAATCCTTTACCAAACAATCCTGTGTTTTCACAACCCTGTGAAAGAGGTCATTTGAAAACATTGAGGGAAAAGGAGAAAATGCTGGTAACCAGCATTTTCTCCTATTCCCACAATATTTTCTACCCTGTCAAAAAAACTTAGCTCATTTATACCATCTACAAATTTGTTGTCTGCAGATACTTTCAATTTGGAAGGGTCTAAATTTGTTGTTTTGGGGAAGGGTTAAGACATGGAAATACATTTACAGCCAGGAAATCTTGATTGAATCTTGTACTATTTTAGGAGTATGACTATTATGATATAATTTCTGTATCAAAATAACCTACCTACCTTTTAACCTTTTACCACACAATCAAGAGTTTTAAAGACCCCAAAGAATAAAACTTTTGAAAAGATTCGTGGGAAAAGGAGAAAGTGCTGGTAAACATTATTTTCTCCTTTTTCCACTATGTTTTCTATTCTTCCAGACACAAATTCCATCATTTGTGCCGGTCTAATCTGTCGTCTGCAAATGCTTCAAATTTGAACCAGTCTAGAATTTTGTCATTTGGTAAAGGGTTAAGGTGTAAAACAAATGAAAAGGAATTTCTTGATAAAATAAACAATAAAATTATTGCATTTTTATGGGTGGTTTTGCCATGATATTTCATGAAATAGTGGACAATGTAGATTCAAGATCAGACTGCATGTTCTGTGTATTCTAGTGTTAACCTTTACTGTCCACAGGAGGCTTTCTTATCTTGATCTTTAATATCTAGAAAACGATAGAGTTGCTTTTAACACTATGGTTTCACCATTTACAACACAATCCTGACTCAAAACAACCAGTTAAAAGAAACGATTTGAAAACATGAGGGGGAGAGAAAATGCTAATAACTGACATTTTCTCCTTTTCTCACAAAAATGGTTTCTGCTCTTCCCAAAACAAATTTCAAGTTTTGTGTCACATTTCTATTTGTCATCTGCATACATCTTCAATCTAGAGTGATGTAAAATTTTGTCATGTGGTAATGAGTTAACTCATAACCATGCCTCAAAACTTAGACTTGTCCAAACTCGAAGCATCTGCAGATGACAAATGAAATATTATGGCCTGAGTATTGGAATTTGTCTTTTAAAGGGTAGAAAACACCTTGGAAAAAGGAGAAAATGGTGTTTACCAGCATTTTCTTTTTTTCCCACAATGTTTTCAAACTCTCTTTAGGGTTGTTGAAAGTCTTGGTTTTTTGGTAAAGGGCTAAGGGTTTATCTCCTTACCAAACAACAAAATTTTAGACTTGTCCAATTGAAAGCGCTTGCAGACAACAAAATAGATAAGGCTCAAAAATTGAAATTCGTTTTAAGAAGGGTAGAAAACATTGTGGGAAAAGAAAAAAACATTGTGGAAAAGAAAATGCTGGTTACCAGCATTTTCTCCTTTTCCCACAGTGTTTTCAAAAGCTTTCTTTCCCAGGGTCGTCAAAATTTGGGATTGTGTGGTAAAGGTTTAATAATAAATATTACTATACTTCTCTTCCGACAGTATTAATGAAAGAACCCGTATTACAAGACAAACATTTGGAACATGTGAAGTTCTGCAAGTATGCTACAGCTCTCATAGAGAAAGTCTCGGGAAAAGAAACACATCGATATAGTGATGCGACATTAGATGATATTAGAAAAGTAAGAATTTTTTTTCCATATTTTAACATGAAATGATGAAAGGTGAAACATTTTATCACATACAAAGTCAAAACAAAGGAACAGATTAGGGAATATTTTGGATTTCTAGGAGCAAAAGAGTAATATCTCTGTAGTTCTTACCTTATCCTTTACCACACATTCTAGAGTTTTAACGACCCTGAAAGAGGAAGGCATTTGAAAACATTGTGGGTAATAGAGAAAATGTTGGTAATCAGCATATTCCCCTTTTCCATCAATGTGTGTGCTCTTTCAGAAAAAAATACTTTCATTTGAATCATGTTTAAATGATCATCTATAAATGCTGTCAATTTGGACTAGTCTAAATTTTTCCCATGTAGTAAAAGGTTAAACTTCCGTACATTGTAGAAGATGCTCACTGGAATTTTTCATGGAAATAATTGTAAGTGGTACTCATAGCTCCAGTTTTCGTGAAGAAATAATGTTTTTAGAATTAACTGATCTCTGTCTATTTTGACTTTAAGTTACTCACAAATATAGTTGTTATATTTTCAGTTAAAAGATTATTAAGGCAAAAATGGCTAAGATTGAATAACTTTGGAAACAAGATTCAAAATGAACTGAAAAGCATTCTTTCAATAACATAACTCCAGATGAAATATCAATGATATTATCAGCATTTTCTTCTTTTCCCTTTTCTACTCAAAGGTAAGTTACATCATTTGAGCCACTTTTGATTTGTTGTCTGCAAATGCTTCGAATTTCAACAAGTCTAAGATTTTGTTACTTGGTAACGAGTTGAGGCTGTGTAGGATAAGATCAGAAGAATTCTGAATCTACTTTATTTCATCAGAGTTATCTAGCAAAAACAGAAAAAAAAACCCATCAGAAGTTAGACATAGGTAAAACTCCGATGACTGACCCCACATCCTAAATAAAACAGCTGATCTTTTACTACAACACTTAAAAGGGAGATAACTTGGGAAATATATGTAAAAGGGGATATTTGCCATTTTATTCCTTTACTACAAAACCATGAGTTTTAACGACCTTGAAGAAAAAGACTTTTGAAAACATTTTGGGAAAAGGAGAAAATGCTGGTAACCAGCATTTTCTCCTTTTCCCACAATGTTTTCTACCCTTTCCAAAACAAATTTCAATTTTTGAGTCAAGTTTATTTTGTCCACCGCAAATGCTTTCAATGAGGACCAGTCTCAAATTTTGTCATGCAATGAGAAAAGTTAATTAGTTTGCAGTTGTCATCTTGAATCTGTAATGCCATGATTAATTTTGTCTCTGGCAGATTGATCATCTTACAATTTAATCTGACAGATGAATGTCTCTTTTTTAATCCACATCCGTAGGCAGACATTGTTGCGCAATCCAAGATTATCTACAATAAGAAGGAACTTTTACAATTGATTTATGATCATCTTCTTGCCAGTGGTAATTATGCCCCTTTGCTGTTATTTTGTTCATTTTCAACCTGTGCTTCATGTTTTTAATTTTAACTAGCATCAGGCAGACATTTGTGGGAACATTGTTGCAAATTGCCCTGAATGAGTAATATATCCTCTTTTACACTATTCTCACTGAAACTTAAGTAAACAACTAAGTTTTTATGTTGAATTTCCACCTTTTCAGAAGAATTTTTTTTAAAGTTGTCAAAGTTGATGCAGATTTGTTTGTGAGGGTGATGAGTTAAGTCTTTACCAACTCTTTAGTATTTTTTACATGGGAAGATAACATTGTGGGAAAAGGTGAAAATGCATGTGTACCAGCATTTTCTCCTTTTTTACAATGTTTTCTACCCATCTAAAAGCTAATTTATCGGCTTGAGTCACAATTATTTTGTAGTCTGTGAAAGATTTCAATTTGGACAAGTCTAAAATTTTGTCATATTGTAAAGGATTAGCATGTTTTAACAAGGTGACAGATAAAGTATCCAGCTCATAACCTACCATACCATCGAATCAGCATTTGTATTAGTTAGCCCTTTACCACACAATCCCAAGTTTTAACCACCCTGAAAAAGATGGCTTTTGAAGACATTATGGGAAAAAGAGAAGATGTTGGTAACCAACATTTTCTTCTTTTCCCACAATGTTTCCTACCTTATCAAAGACAGAATTTATCAATTGAACTCCATTTAATGTATTCTGCAAATGCTTTTAGTGTGGTGGAGTCCAAAATGTTATCGTCTTGCATAGAAAAGTATTGATAATCACATTTACCATATTTGGTTTCTATCCATCACAGGGTACCAGAATGCTGCAGAAGTATTACAACGTGATGCAGAATTGACGCCACATTGCAGTACCCCACCCCCAGTTCTTCCAGCCAACGTTTTTCCCCCTGTTCACCCTGCCAACACATCAATGTTTTCTCCACCCATGGTTGGGCCAGTAACACCAAGACCAATGGTACATCTCTAATGTTCACCCATAATTAATGCCCTCCTTCCATTTTAGACAGCTTTTACAAAACGTTGTGGAAAAGTAATTTCGTTATATTTGGGGGTCCTATGTGGCTCAGTGGTAAAGTGAAAGATTCCTAACCTGAAGGCCCAAGTACATTTTCTACCCTTTCAAAGACAAATCTTGTCATTTTAGCCACATTTACCTTGTTGATCTACAGTGGCCTCAAGGGCAAATAAATTGTGAAAGATGCTTTAAGGATACCATTTCTAGTTCTTAAACTAGATAACTGGTTTGCTGAATATCAGAATTATATTTGCCATGCTCTGGCAAAAAGGGGTTTAATGCATCCCAGTGATACATTATATCAAGCAAGTCATCATTAATATGGATCCGTGAAATCCATTTTGTCTAATGACTGACTTAATCATGGGGTAGACTTACCCTCAGACATGCATAAAATGGAAAAAAAAAACCCCACTTTAACTCCTTACCACACAATCCCGACTTTTAACGACCCTGAGAAAGGAGCCTTTTGAAAACATTGTGGGAAAAGGAGAAAATACTGGTAACCAGCATTTTCTCCTTTTTCCACAATGTTTTCTACCCTTCCCAGAACAAATTTCAATTTTTCAGTCACTTTTATTTTGTCATCTGCTAATGCTTTCAATTTTGACTAGTACAAATTTTGTCGTTTGGTAAAGAGTTAATAGCTAAAGTTTTTTACCCAGGTCAGCCTGCATGGACTGTGCAGGCTGACCTGGGTCGATACTTTTTGCAGACGCATTAAACTCCCTTTTCATACAGCATGGCTTATATATTATTTCATTTCAGAAAAGGTCTTTGGTGTATAACACAATAATTAGATACTTTGGTATTTCAGAATCGATCACTAACCGGTGCTATAGCAGGTCCATCTCAGTCTGCGGGTAATGTTCCTCTTTCCTCTAGTCAGCCACCCTTCAGTGTTCCACAAGTACCAACAACCCCTACCTCCAACCCAGGGCATATCAAGTTTACAATAAATAAAGGTCCACATACCTCACCCCAGACTTCCAACACAGCTCTAAAGGTATGGTTTTCTTTTGATTTATATGTTTTTTTTTTCATGCTTTTTAGTAGCTTATCGAGAAATAATGATGGATGGAATATTGTTTGATATTTCATGATTACTACCAATGAAAAATACCAATTTTATTTTCTAACTCTTCAATTGAAGTAGGAAACAGTAGTTCCCATGCACTAATTACCTAGGTAACAGCAAGTGTCATTCAACCAGATGGAAATATGACGTAATTTATCTTACATTTCTCGCGCTTTACGTAATATTGTAATGCATTGTTATGTGAAGGGGTTATGCCAAGGGAAATTACTGAAAACAACTGTACTTGATTTTGATGTAAGTCCCCCAGAAAAGGGGTTAGAAGCATGAAATAAATAGAATATTTGTTTTTTTCGGTGAAAGATTGAAAATCAGTTTCATCTCCTGAACATCATAGGTAATATTTTCACTTGTGGCTGCACCAATCATGAAAATATTACTGATGATGTTCACACGATGAAATAAATTTCTATCTTTCACTGAAAAACACAAATATTCTTGGTTTATTTGACATTTATATGTGATCCGTTATGATTGGCAGGTTGAAAAAGGGATTAAACAGATTGAAAGACTACTGCTGTGAAAGCCCCCTGTTAAAACTGCCATTGGGACTGATATTTAACGGCCTAAGTGGCAAGATGGTCTTAACCTTTTCCCAAATGACTAATTTAAAACTTTCAAATTCAAAACATCTGCTGATAAGAAATTCAAAATTGGTTTACATGAGCTTAATTAGGTCTCTGACAGGGTGGAAAACATTGTGGGAAATGGAGAAAATGCTGGTTATCAGCATTTTTCCCTTTCATATAATGTTTTCAAAAGACTTCTTTCCCTAGGTCATGAAAACTTGGGATTGTTCGGTATAGATTTAAAATGAGGGGAAGGTCTATTTATTTGAAAGTAGTATAGAAAAAATTTAAAGAACTGAGGATGCACATACAATGTTTTTGTTTCAAAACTCTCTGACAGACGATAAAATTTTAGACTTGAAAGAAATTAAAGCATTTCAAGACAAATATTTGTATGAGGCCTCAGAGGTGGCTTTGTTTTGAAACCTTATCTCAATTTCACACAGTGTTTAATAGGCCATCTTTTACAGGGTTGTAAAATCAAGTGGTTGCTTTGCAAAGGCTTGATAGATTAGAACATTTGAGATTTTTGTGTATGTCTTTCAGTGTCTTTCAATCTGTCAGTTTCCTTTTCATACTTTTTAAGCTCTGACAGCTGTTTTCAAAGAAAACGATGAGTTATTGTCATAACCCTGAAGTCATCATTGTCGTCTGGTTTGTCATGTGAAAACTTGACATTTTGTAATACATGTATACCTGTTATTACTGAAAATATTTACTTCAAACTTGGACAAGTTTTTAAGTATCGAAAGGGAAACTCATAAAACAGAGCCAGGTAACCATCAAAATATTTTTAACACAGTTATAAATTTCACTGAAAATCAAGCGCTTGCAGTCAATCGTTGGCACCGGCACACGATGCTCTTGTTTACTCTTCCAGGCCAGATGTAAATATGTGAAAGAGGAAAAAGAGGGTCTCATGTACAGTCCAGCCATTAAGAAAGAATTCCTACATCGCTCTCAGCCAATGGATTATGATATTAGTCTTGATAAAATTGTCACAGAATACCTCAGAAAACAACATGCCCTCTGTCCAAACCCGGTGGTGACTTGTCCCCCTATGTCTTTGTTTAGGTAAGTCTTTGGTTTATATGTTTGTAAGCTTGATTGTGTTCTGTGCCTGTGCTAATAAAAGTTGACTGCATGTGCAGCTGAGTTTGTGCTTGAACTTTACAGTCTTGTTTATGTTTTAACCCTTTACCACACAATGCTGACTTTTAACAACCAAGAGAAAGAAGGCCATTGAAAACATGATGGAAAAAGGAGAAAATGCTGGTAACCAGCATTGTCTCAGTTTCCCACAATGTTTTCTACCCTTTGAAATACAAATTTCATGTTTACAGTAACATTTAACCCGTATCCTGCTGACTAATTTAAATGATACCTTCAAGTCGATAGTAAAAACCCAAAGGTTGCTATTTCAAAGTTATTTTTCGGGGGAGAAATATCTCCGTTTTGGAAAGTGTAGATCAAAGATCAGACTGCACGTTCTGTGCAGTCTGATCTTGATCTACACTGTCCGCAAAAGGTCAGTGAGTCGCGCTTAGTAGCATAAGGGTTTATTCATCGTCTGCAAATACTTTCAATTTGATGGAGACTAAAATTTTCTCGTTTGGTAAAGAATTAAGACAGTATGATAATTTGAAATGAAGGCTTTGATTTAATACTCGGAAACAAAGAAAAGCTTTAAGGCTCTGAAGTAAGTCCACAATGTTTATCAAGTAATGTTTATTCAAATCTGAAATTTTAATTCGGCTGAGTTGAGCAGGAAAACAGTTTTATAAGGATGACCCTTGTTTATCCCATCCTATAATCAGTTCAGGTGTCTGTATTGAAGTCACTAGCAGATGATACTTTAAATGTGGCTTGTATTTAATATGATACTTGCCAGCATTTTGTCCTTTTCTCACAACGTTTCAAAAGCCTTCTCTGTAAGGGTTGTTAAATCTCAGAAATGTGAGGGAAAGGGTAAATTACTTCCAGGAACAAATTTGTTGGAGATTACTCTGAAAATTAAAGTTGTCAGAGATTACTTTGGAAATTAAAAATCTCAAAAATGTAAAGTCATTTGATGCGAGCCTTTGCAACAGGTGAAATGCGTAAATACCCAGATGAGATATAAGTACAAAAGAGTGTTGGACACTTTCTGCTTTTAGCTCTGCTTTTTATCTTTATCGACGAAAAAGTCGAGGTATTGTCGTTGTTGTGTGAACATTTTGCCTTTTTATGATATCTCCGTCATTACTGAAGATATTTACTTCAAACTCAGACTAGTTGTTAACTATTAAAAGGGGTAAACCCATACCACAGGGGCAGGTAACCATTAAAATATTTTTGACAGTTTGCCCATTTCTTGACTAAGAATTTTCACCGAAAATCATCTATATCTAAAAGCAACTGCAGCCTGGAGTTGGCAGCCACATGCCATGCTCTTGTTATATTGCATTATAGAGTGAATGTTAATAAACTGTTGTTTTCTTTCCCTCTCTTATTCAGACCACACCAGTGTCCAGAACCAAGGGGAAACAGCTGTGCTCCATACAGTTTTACTGCAAGAATGGCTAGAAAAATGGTAAAATTCAGTGTTCTATTGGTGTTCAAAATTTGGAATTTCTGTATTGACAGGCTGAGCTATGGCTTTGGTTGTTTGTTTGTTGTTTGATACATATTTCAAGCATATTGATGCAGCCAGTGCACCTATTCATGCTTTCCTGGATTTTTTTTAACCAGTATTTGGTACAACTGATTGATTGAATTTGCGTTTTTTTATCTTTGCCACTGGTTGCCCATATAGGCAACGCCCCCTGAAGGAGGTTAGTATTGGTACGGAGGATAGTGCAGATACAGGATGAAACCCATCTTAAGTTATGCCTGGTTCTTTAATGTGCTCGGTGTATAGCACCGTCACAGGAGACCTCATTTTAGCGTCTCATCCAAAAGACTATGAGCAATTTTAGATGGCCAGCTGTGGGAATCGAACCCACACCGTTAAGTAACCCGAAATATCATGTTCACGAGCCCTACACTCTACCTATTGAGCTATGTGCACTGGTCTTTTGGCACAACTATTGGTCACTTTCCCAAGTCACTGGCTGCTTTCAAAGTAGCTCAGTCAGTAGCGTACAGGACTTGAAAAATGGGGGTTGCTGGGTCTATCCCCAGCTCAGCTGATTTCTTACAGAGGATTGATGATAGTCATTGCAACATGTATGGTGTACATGAACATGTATGAATAAAACCCTGTTCACTTCTCAGAAAGAAGTACAAAATGACATCACATATGATGTTGCGTAATAACGTATATCACTATTGTTTGTGCGCATCCTACTGCGCATGTATTTTTGTCATGGACACTGAATCAAAAGTGCACCTATGTTTTTTTTGCACATATAGTAATACTGTTGGTGCACTGAAACAAGTAGATCTTACATCGGGTAGTATTAGTAAAGAGAAAAAAATAGATCTGTGAACTGTCACCGTGAAATAATTAAAAAATACTCTTGACATGGCGTTACACACTAAACAAGCAAACAAAAGCAGGAAATTTGTGGGAATTTGTGCTCCTAATGAGCAATTTCTCCTTTCCCACAGTGTCTGCTGAGCTTTTATCCTATTTTTTTCCTTGAAAAAATTAACTTCCACAGTGACCTTCATCCCTGTTTTCTGACGAAATTTGCACATCTTTGCATGAAAATGATGTATATTTGTATATTTTCTGGTAATTTCCCTGTTTAACTGACTATTAAAGAAAAGCGTGTTAAATCCAATATAAGCTGAAATTTGTAATTGTATATACCTTTTTCAAAGGCAAATTTCTCAGAAACGATCTCGGAGATACATATCTTTGTAGCTCACCTGAGCACAACGTGCTCAATGGGAGCTTTTAGGATCACCCGGTGTCCATCGTGCGTCGTCCGTCGTCAACAATTCTTTAAACATCAACTCCTCCTAAACCGCTGGGCCAATTTGGACCAAACTTGGCTGGAATGTTCCTTGGGAGGTCCTCTTTAAAAAGTGTTCACAGAATTTGATTCCATCAAAAACTCTTGTTGCCATGGCAACCAAATGGAATTTTCTAAGAAATTCTTTAAAAAATCTTCTCCTCTGAAACCGCTGGTCAGATTTTGAAATAATTTCGCAGAGATGTTCCTTTGGTGACCCTTTTCAAAAATTGTTCGCGAAATTTTGATCCATCAAGAAACATGGCTCTGGTGAATGGGGGCTACTTGCACCATACAGAAATGAAGAAATTCTTAAAAATTCTTCTTTTCTGAAACCGCTGGTCAGATTTTGAAATAATTTCACAGAGATGTTCCTTGGGTGACCCTTTTCAAAAATTGTTTGCAAAATTTTGATCCGTCAAGAAACATGGCTCTGGTGAGTGGGGGCTACTTGCACTATACAGAAATGAAGAAATTCTTAAAAATTCTTCTTCTCTGAAACAGCTGGTCAGATTTTGAAATAATTTTACAGAAATGTTCCTTTGGTGACCCTTTTCAAAAAATGTTCGCAAAATGTTGATTCGTCAAGAAACATGGCTCTGATGGGGGGGGGGGCCCACATTCACTATATGGACATGAAGAAATTCTTAAAAATTCTTCTTCTCTGAAACGGCTGGTCAGATTTTGAAATAATTTCACAGAAATGTTTCTTGGGTGACCCTTTTTGCAAATTGTTCGAGAAATTTTGATCCATCAAGAAACGTGGCTCTGATGGCTGTGGGCTATTTACACTATACGGACATGAAGAAATTCTTAAAAATTCTTCTTTCTGAAACCGCTGGTCAGATTTTGAAATAATTTCACAGCAATGTTCCTTGGGTGACTCTTTTCAAAAGTTGTTCACAAAATTATGGTCTGTCAAGAGACATGGCTCTGATGGTGGGGGCTATTTGCACTACAGGGACATGAAGAGGAATTTCTTAATTCTTCTTCTCTGGAACGGCTGGTCAGATTTTGAAATAATTTTACAGAAATGTTCCTAGGGTGACCCTTCTCAAAAATTGTTAGGGAAATTTTTATCCATCGAAAAACAACAGCCAATTGTTGGCACCTGCCTGTGGTGCTCTTGTTTGACTTATGTTTTTAGTCACTATTGAGCATGTGCTCTTCTTCAAGAAATTGTCCTTGGGTGATCTATCCAAAAATTTATTTGCAGAATTCTGATTCATCAAATTCATTGCTGTGGTGATGATTGTAGGGGTGGTGACAGATTTTGAAATGACTTTTACAGGTGACCTTTTCAAAATTGCTTGGCAAAATAATGATTTTGTTTCCAAAGTTTCAATACCTCAAAAAAAATTGGCTATGGTCCTCTCAAAAATTCAGGTGAGCAATCCAGGGCCATCTTGGCCCTCTTGTTTTACTGTAATCTTCTAGAGACATGATGAGCTTTGTATGTGCAAAGTTAAAAAAAAATCTGTTGGTCAGAAGAAATTGTGATACACGTTGTTAACTCAAACATGTGTTAGATAAGAAAATTTTTAACAGGTAATTTACACTGAAAACAAGGAAGGTTATGTGATATACTGTTTCTGTATTAAGCAAAACAAGAAAATATCAATACCAAAGTACAGCTTTGAATATGTTTCATTGTAGGGGAAAGGGGGGGGGGGGCTCTGCCAGTCAATTAAGACAAGTTTGGACGGCAATGTAAACATAGAAATTTTCACTGTCATGTCTAATTTCATCGTCATACTACATGTGTACTTGAGCCAGAAAATTTTAAGCATAGTTTTAATAAAATTCAATGTTGATACACCATTCTGTTTATTTGTAGATTCAACCAAAGTATGGTGGGATGGATGGACTCAAGCTAGACAGAAAATTTATTTACAGCAGGTATGTCAATCTATATTCATCCACCCGGCTGGGTAGATCAATGGTTAGCATATCTGACTCTTGACCTGGTGGTTGCGGGTTTGCTACTCGGTTGAGCCAAACTTTCTCTTTAGCCTCTCACTTCTGATGCATGTGAGAAAAGTAGTCAGTAGCTTGGAAAAAAATTTGTGTTATTACTAGTATGAGAAAGCGAGGAAACATATCCATAGGAGCACTGACCACAGTGATAAGATGGTGCTAACCTCCAACAGAAACTCTATATTCATCCATTACATCAGAAAGCTTGTGTCAGACTCAAAATAGAAGATGACATTAAATAAAGAAATGTGTTACATGATTCTTTTAGTGGTATTTCAGTTATACCTCAGTGACAACTTCTTTCGTCCTAGGTTTTATGGTTTGACTTTTAATAGGCTGGGATGTATTGTACTTTCCCAAGGACACTTCAGCATAGCCAGCTCTGACAAAAAGGTTCCAACCCAGAAGCTTTTTACTATAAATCTACGACTAAAATTTTATACCAAATGATCCTGACAAGGGCTTTTGAAAACATTATGGGAAAAGGAGTAAATGCTAGGATATTTACTACTCTTTCAAAGACAAAACCCATGTTTATAGTCAAATTTAACCCTTTACAACACGATCCGGACTTTTCATGACCCTGAGGCAGAAGCCTTTTGAAAACATTGTGGGAAAAGGAGAAAATGCTGGTAACCAGCATTTTCTCCTTTTCCCACAATGTTTTCTTTACTATGAAAGAGAAATTTCATGTTATGAGTTACAGGTAATTTGTCTTAAGCAAAGTCTTCCAATATGACGAGTTTTAAAATTTTGTCATCTGTTAGAGAGACGGGTCAAGTGTGGAGTAAATGGTTACTTTGATAAGTAAACGGAAGATAAGAAATACGGTTTTAAGTTTGCTATGAAAGCACTTCTTTTGCTGTATTTTTTTACCTGGTTTTGAATATTATTTTAGATTTAAAGCTGTTAAAACATACAAGGAAACAGAAGATGAAGGATACTTCAGTTGTACTTTTGCTGTAAGTAGAGACATGGCACAAATAGCCTTTTTTTCATCTGAATTATTTGTATCCATACAATTATTTGACTGTTCGATATGCAAAAAATTTTAGACTTGTTGGTATTGAAAGCATTAACAGAAAACAAATATCGCATCTTCGATTGGAATTTTCTTTGGAAAGGTAAAAAACTTGCTGGAAAAGATAAAATGCTGGTTAGCATGCTGGTTACCAGCATTTTCTCCTTTTCCTTCCATGTTTTCCAAGGCTTTCCTTAGGCCTGTTAAAACTCTGGGTAGTTTGGCAAAAGGGTTACAGTAAAACAGTCTGAATTTTGATTCTGTAAGATTTTGAGTTGTTCGAGCTTAAAAAAAATTCGATGAAACTGGTATGTAAAGATTTCTTGATTGTTTTTATGAAGGTTCATACTAGAAATTCTCATCACAAAGAGATAAACTGCTTACAATTACCATTTGTCAAATTTTTGTTTCACTAGAAATGATCATTTACTTGTAGAATGATTCTGACTCTCTTCTGAATTGATACTTACCTTGATTACAAGTTTGGGAAATTAAAACAGTGGTACCTTTTTATTTACAGAATTTATCGGTAGGTATCTCATTTTCATGTAAGCGAAATTATAAATGTGCTAGTCTTACTTTTCCTGTCCTATTATACCTGCACTGATCAACTTGGGGAGCTTCCATGGCTGAGACATTCATTTAATACTTAATTACACACAAAATTTCACTCATCCATATTGGAAGTATTTGCAGGCAACAAATTAAATGTGGCTGTAATGATAAGATTTGTCCTAGAAATGATGATTCCATGGTGGGAAAAAGAGAAATGTTGGTTATCAATATTTTATCCTTTTTCAAATATGTTTTGAAAAGACTTTGCCATCAGGGTCATAAAGACAAAGGAATTTTTGATAAATGGTTTAATAGGTTTCCACTTACATAAGACTTCCATGCTGCATACCACTTTATATATCATTATGACAAAGGGAGAAAAAGCCTGAAAAGTACCTTTCAAAAGGAGAATCCATACAATAGGGATAGGTAACCAACACAGTTACGCCCCTTAGAATTTTCACTAGAAGCAACTGTAGTCCCACATTGGCAACCAAATTTCCACAAAGAAACTGCACCTGAGCATTGGCACCCACATGCAGTGCTCTTGTCTTCCAAAAATCAGATTTTCTACAAAATTGCTGGATTTGAAAACACCATCCCCTCCCCTACTCCCTTTTACCTTTCCAGGCAAATTGGTACATTGAAAAAATATGTTATTTATATATGAGAAGGACCTTGGCAAAAGGGGGTTTAATGCATCTCTGTGATGCATTATACCAAGGTAGTTATCACATATTTATCATTCTCTCAAATTCATTTTGTTTAACAATCAACTAAATCATAAGGTAGAGTGGTTCTTTGAAATGCAGAAAAGCAAAAAGTTTTGGCCCATGTCAGCCTGTGCAGGTGCATTAAATCACCTTTTCTCAGGGCATGACAAAATATGAGATTTGTTTTTTAAAAGTGTAGAAATCATTGTTGAAAAAGAGAAAATGCTGGTGACCAGCATTTTCTCCTTTCCGACAATGTTTTCAAAAGCCTTCCTCCTCAGGGTTGTTAAAACTCAGAACTGTGTGATAAAGGTGAACAAAATTTGTTGAGTATGGTTTACTTCTCATTCTTTCTTTTAGTTCCCATTCTTTCCCTTATAGACATACTTGATAACTTTCACAAACTTTACTTTGTAAGAAAAGAAACTATCTCTTTATAACTAAAACTAGAGAGATAACCAGGGAGAGAAACACACTCTTGTTGTTTTCCACTGTTTACAAGACAACAAAATTTTAGATACGCCCAGTGGAAAAAAACTGCGGACAACAATTTCAAAATTAGCACTAATAACCTCAAGTTGTCTTAGAGGGTAGAAAACGTTGGAAAGGGAGAAATTACTTGTTACAGGGAATTTCCCCTTTTCTATGGGTGTCTCCAAACACTTGCTCTTTAGATACAGTAAATTATTGGTATTTTGACATTGTGCAAAGGTTAAAGGTCAAGGTCAAGGAGGGTCCCTGAAGCTTAGTACATGTATTTTTAGTATAAACACGTAGTTAGATGTTGAAGCATGTTTATAGACTGTATACACCTCAGCTTTATTATTACTATGGGATGCTTATCTTTATCTAAGAATCTACTGGACCTGTGTTGAACAACCATTCTTAAGAATGTTCTTAGTCTTACTCTGCAAGATTTTCTAAATTTGAAAGTAACACAATTTCTGATTGGCTAAACCAAATGGTTTAGCCAATCAGAAATCGTGTTGCTTTCAAATTTAGAAAATTCTGGAGAATAAGACTGGGATGTTCTTAAGAATGGTTGGTGGATATGGACCCTGGTATTATTGGTATCATGAATATGCTGTGTTTACTCTTTACTAAACAACAGAATTATGGAATTGTTCAAATTCAAAGCATTTGCAGACGACAATTTAAATATGGTTTAACCAATGTAAGTTGTCCATGTTAGATTAGACAACATTGTGAGAAAACGGAGAAAATGCTTGTTACAAGCATTTTCTCCTTTTTTCTACCATGTTTTCTAAAGTTCTTCTTTCTCAGAGTTGTTTAAACTCGAGATTGTCTGTTGCAGGGTTAACTCTTTATGATGGTCCACTCACTTATATACTTTCATGCCTAAATGCATGGCTTATAGTATGTAAATTAGTTCATCAGATTATTGCACTTGAGTTCATCAGATTATTGCACTTGTATGTGATAACTTAAACCCCTTAACCCTTTACCACACAACGGAATTTTGGACCTGACCAAACTCAGAGCATTTGAAGTCAACAATTTAAATGTAGCTCAAATGATGATTTCTGTCTTCGATAGGATAGAAAATATTGTGGGTAAAGGTTACCAGCATTTTCTCCTTTTCCCACAATGTTTTCAAAAGCCTTCCTTCCCAGAGTATTGAAAACCAGGGATTGTTTGGTAAAGGGTTAATACACAATCCCTAGTTTTGACAAGCGTGACAGAGATGGCTTTTAAAAAAACTTGTGGAAAAAGGGAGAAAATTTTAGTAACATTTAACCACTAATTATGTGATGTCATCATTTTTGGGCTTTGTAGCACTGGGTTAACTCTTACCAAACAACAAAATTTCAGACTGGTCGAAATTCAAAGCATTTGCAGAAGACAAAATGGTACTCAAAATGAGTATTGGAAAAGGAAGAAAAAACTGTGAGAAAGAGAGAAAATGGTGTTTACCAGCATTTTCTCCTTTTCCCACCATGTTCTCAAATGTTTTGTACCTCAGGGTCTTTGAAAATCGGGATTATGTGGTAAAGAGTTGAGTGAGAGTGAAAATTTTACCTTAGTGAAACTTTGCATGGATTTCTCTATATTACGAAATTAATGTTTTGCTAAAGTGTCTATAGATTTAATTTTTCTGATGGGCCAATTACATTGTATTATAGCTGTTCTGTGTGGTGTGCTAATAGATATCTATGTTAATAATTCCAGATATGTTTTAGATCTAAGGGTGAGATAATTATATGTTTATATTAGAACTACATCCTTATCGTTATCAAAAATATATGTACAACTTTCAAGTAAGTTAACAATTTCAGGGTAATTGTGATCATGGAACTAGTCGTTGAAATGTAGCGCATGTATTACATTTCTTGGTAGTTTGTTTCTTGTAAGAGAAGAACCATTTTAAATGTTTGTCCTAGGTTTATAACATAATGTATTACTTAAATATTTTTGCTGTACAATTTGGTTATCTTGTGTTATACGACAGGACTCATACATCTTTTAGAAATCTGAATGTTCAGGGACCCTTGCTCTTTCCACCTGTGATTGAATTTCAGATTGACTCAGATTCTTTAAAAAGTTTGATGAAAATGATTACAACTAAGGGCCATTGCATGTTCACTCCTAAGCATTGTAATTGTGGAAAAGTAGCTAGTTGCTTGCTTAAAAAATTGGGTTTAATAATTGGAAAAGGAATGTTAGGAATACATTGCTAGGGGCACCCTGGTGCTGTCCATGCTGATGCCTCCCTTTATGCCTTTCTTTGATATGCAGATGAGTTACACCAGTATAAAGTGGCACAGTGGATGTAGATACGAGGTACGAGGGTTGTTCGATATGTAATGTGTATTGTACGATATCTCAAAAGCATTCGACTCAAATAGTGAAATGAACATTACATGCCTTCAAAGTATTCTCAGCGGTTTGAAATACATAATTTCAATCTCTGAATCCATTTCTGAAATGCGTCACGGTACGCTGATTTAGGTAGACCTCTGAGGCACTGACTGATGGCTGAGCCAAGGGCTTGTCGGGACTTGTAACGACGACCAGATAAGAACTTTTTAAGTTTTGGAAAAAGGAAAAAGTTGCATGGGGTTAGATCTGGAGAGTATGGTGGGTGTGGCAAGACGGTAACCTTCTCCGACTTCAAAAATTGCTTCACAAGCTCAGATGTATGTGATGGAGCATTATCATGAAGTAGACAAACATGCCTAAATCCTGACACAGGGCGTCGTTTAAGATAATATTTCTTGACCTTTTTTCGTATAACGTCTCGGTTATACCGACCTGTAACACTTTTGCCCTTCGGCACCGGAATTTGTACGGCTATACCATCACATGAGAAGAATATGCAATAAAGAACCTTCTTTGTGCTTATGCTTCTTTTGGCAACTACAGGCCTTCTACCGTGTTTAGTTAGCCATATTTTGTTTCCAATTTTTCTTACTGGTTCGAAATAGTGAACCCATGTTTCGTCACCAGTAACAATGTTTGCAAATTGTCTTTGATTGAATTAGGGAAACATTTTGAGCAATTGCTTAGCAGTTTGTACTCGTACCCGTTTTTGGTCATCTGTCAATATATGTGGTATCCATCTGGCAGAAATCTTTCGTACTTTCAAAATACGCTTCAAAATGAAATGCACCCGCGATAGCGATATGCCAACAGGGTTGGCAATATCACAAATCGTGTATCTGCCATCACTTTCAATTATTTCCCTGACTTTTGAGACATTTGCCTTGCCTGTTACAGTCACAGGTCGGCCAGATTTTGCTGCATCTTTGACGGACTCTGTGCCAGTCAGAAATTTCTTTCTCCACCTACGAACTGTCTCATAAGATACCTTATCAGACCCATAAACTTCCCCCAGTTCAGTAAAACTCTGCATTACCGAATGACCGAGTTTTGTGCGAACTTTTATATAAGCTCTAATTTCTTTAATATTCTTAATCCGTTTCCCAACCATTTTTACAACAGTGGTCAACGACTAGCTCTGTTGAAATGACTATAAGTTTAAAACTATGTGGAGCTGAAGGCTCGTGTTTATACCGTTGGAAAGGTATTGAATAGAGCTATTCAAGCATATCATCATCCACGAAATCGTGCAAAGCGTTATCGCGCTGTGGTACAATACACATTACATATTGAACAGCCCTCGTACTTTGGAGAAAAATTAGACACTTTAGTCTAATTAATAGATTCAGTGATCAAACTAGACAATGTCATGGTATATGTATATGGTGGTTTCTTTTCCTTGAATGTGTAAATATTGAGACCAATAGTATCTGCACCATGCTGACGTAACATGCTGAGGAAAATATAATAGTGTGTTTGTACAAATACATTTCAGCCATGCTCTGTGAAAAGGGGGCTAAGTGCATTTGCGAAAAGTATCAACCCCTGTCAGCCTGGATGAACTGCGCAGACTGACATTGGCTGAAGCTTTTCACTATCTTCAAATTTTCTGCATGTCAAAGGATAATTCTACACATTTTATGGATCCGTAATTTAGGTGATGTCTTGCTTGGTATAATGCATCATGGATATGCATTAAGCCCCCTTTTGCCAGAGCATGGTTTGTTTGTAAGTTTAATCTAACAAAAATGCCCTTTCCCAATTGCTAACTCTCTCTGTTTTATCTGCCTCTCATCACATTGCTCTACCATCAGTCAATCTTTGTGCCTGACTCCTCTCTTTCTGTTTTCCTATACCTCTTTTGCTCAGCTTCATCTTGTATTTCATCTCATCTAATGTAATGTAGATGTCCTCCATTTGTCACTTTAGTTTAAGCAAAAAATTGTTTTGTTTTTTCTTCAGACAGTCCACAGCTATCTTATACTGGGAACTTACTCAGGAAGTTTAAAACTTATCAACACAGAAAGTTCAGAGGTTTGTTACCATTCATTTCTGATTTTCCTGCTTTAACCCTTGACCAAACAATCCCAGATTTTAATGACCTTGAAGTAAAAGGCTTTTGAAAACATTGTGGGAAAAGGAAAAAATGCTGGTTACCAGCATTTTTTCCTTTTCCCACCATGTTTTCTAACCTTCCAGAGACAAATCCCTTCATTTGAGCAATAATGAATTTGTGGTCTGTAATTGCGTTGATTGTAGACTAGTGTACTGTTGCTGTGAAAGGGTTAACATAGACCATGAGAAACTTAACCGTAGATAATATTATTCCTTCTTATTTGTGGCTACTTGACTTCGGTTTTTCCCACTCTTTTACTTTCCTCTTCACCAGACAATAAAAGTGAAAGCATGTTCAAATTAAAAGCATTTAATATGGCATGAATAATGAGATATGTCCTTGTTAAGGTATATAACATGGTGGCATAAAGAGAAAATTTTGGTTACTAATGTTTTATAAAATGTTTTCTAAAGCTTTCTTCTTCAGAAGCATAAAAACATTATACGTGTACGTGCGAAAACATCAACAAAAGGGTCAGTTTTCCTTTTTGCAACAGTAATTTCTGAAGCATTAGGCTGTAAGAAAAAAAAATAGGTATGTGGTCAGTATATTTGACTCATGACCTGGTGGTTGTGAGTTCAATACCCGGTTGAGGCAAACTTTCTATTCGACAATTTTTCAAGAAAGTAGTGTCAGTACTGAAGTGAGAAGGCCAGGAAACACATGGCTAGATGCACTGACTCCTATGATATGACCTAAGCTGTTAAAAAGGATTTAACCCTTTACCACACAATCCTGAGTTTTAACGACCCTGGAGAAGGCTTTTGAAAACATTGTGGGAAAAGGAGAAAATGCTGAAAACCAGCATTTTCTCCTTTTCCCACAATGTTTTCTACCCTATCAAAGACAAAAATCATTGTTTGAGCTTCATTTATTTTGTCGTCTGCAGAAGCTTTGAATTTGATTGGGTCCAAAATTTTGTCGTTTGGTAAAGAGTTAAACTCCAATAAAATCAATCAACAAAAAATTGTGTATAGGAGGTAAAGATTTAAGACCTATTTCCATATAGATACAAGTTATACACCATAACAATAAATAGCTTTTGAGCAATTATTTGTTTCAGAATTTTTTTCACATCATTTAACCCTTTGCCACACAATCC
The DNA here is from genome assembly GCA_946811185.2 of Hippopus hippopus. Classification (NCBI taxonomy): domain Eukaryota; kingdom Metazoa; phylum Mollusca; class Bivalvia; order Cardiida; family Cardiidae; genus Hippopus; species Hippopus hippopus. The sequence continues at coordinate 5,668,436 of OX328102.1, read as the reverse complement.
CAAGTTTTAAAGAACCTGAGGAAGTAGCCTTTTGAAAACATTGTGGGAAAAGGAGGCAATACTGGAAACCAGCATTTTCTCATTTTCCCACAGTGTTTTCTACCTTTTCAAAGACAAATTCCACATTCTAAGCAATTTTTATCTAATTTGCTTTCAATTTGGACCAGTCTAAAATTTTGTCATTTGATAAAGATTTAATATGCTTCTTCTTTTTCAGAATTTTGACATACAGTTGTACTTCTCTTTGAGAGCTCCTCTAGCAAGCAACCAGCTGCTTAAAAAATCACTCTTTTGATTTCTATTCCCTTCATAAATAAAGCTTATTGAAGCTTTTTGAACTTGTCATACAGTTGTGCTTGTCTCAGAGGCCACCTGTAGCAAACAACTTGCTGCTTGAAAAATCACTCTTTTGATATCAATTCCCCTTATAAATAAAACATATAGAGCTAAAAAAAAAAAACCACACACACACCTGCTGTAAGGGTCCACTATTCTTACTGTCTTGGGTTTTCTCTGAATTGAATTTTGGTTACACAATATATTTGAGCTGTTCTCTGGGAAAAAAGGGGATTAAATGCATCTCTGTGATCCATTATACAAGTCACCTTACGATTATGGATCCATAAAATCCATTTTGTATAAAGACTGGCAGAATCATTAGGTAGACTGGTCCTTTGACATGCAGCACATTTACAAATAGCAAAAAGTATCCACCCAGGTCAGCCTGTGCAGACTGCACAGGCTGACATGGGTCGATACTTTTTGCAAATGCATTAAACCCCCTTTTCACAGAGTATGGCTCATTTCTGTAAGTTTGAAGATAGCCTGTGTGGTAGTTGATTTCTTTTCCTCTGTGTAAATGTACATTGTTGAATATAATTTTGTTGCTTTTTTTTTTTTTTGCAGGAAACTGGAAGCTTCAAATGTCACTCCTCACCAATCAGTCATGTTGAACATTCGAGGGTAAAAATACTTTTGATAATTTGACTTCTTATAACTTCTTTTACAAACATTTTTGCACATGTAAATTTGTTGATCGCTTACAGTTTATTTTACTCACTACTTAACTAAAGTGCGACTAATATTAGCTATGGCTATTTTTTAAGAAAACAGCGAGTTATTGTTAACGCCTTAGTGTCTTTGTCTGCTTCTTCTGCATTGATGTGCAAAAACTTTGATATTTTGTAATATCTCTGTTGTTACTAAAGATATTTTCTTCAAACTTGGACAAGATGTTAACTGACAAAAAAGAAAGGAAGTCATACAACAAGGGCAGATAACTATCAAAGTATTTATTACAGAGTTATACACTTTTTCGAGTTGATTTTTTGCTGAAAATCAAGCACTTGCAGCTGAGCATTGGCACCCACATGAGGTGCTCTTGTTTACTCACTTAATCCAAAGTAAACAAATGGTCCTCCCTTGAAGGATTACATTGCGGATTGATTCACGGGCCATTCTGGTTTTTTTTTTTTTTTTTTTTTTTTTGATTCAATAACTCTTGTATTCATACACTTTTTTTCATGTAGGATGGAAAGCTTGTATTGACCTCCTCTAACTATGGTATCTTAAACTGTTCTGCTTTGTGGTCCTGGGGAGCAGATACTCTAGATGTCAAGTAAGTGAACATATGATTAAATAGAGGATAATTGTTTGTTTTGGTGTATGATTGAAATAGCTTTCATCGAGTGAAAAGCAAATGCCATATTTTCACGAGTTGCAAAAGTATGGCCTTTGCTTTTCACAAGATTAAAGAAATTTCAGTCATACACTGAATCAAACAATTATCTTATTTCTTTTATGTTCTTCACTTTAACCTTTCTTTTCACGTCTGATTTTCGCTCATCGTGAAAAATATATGTGTTTTTTCAAGCAAAATAGATCTATTTAATCTAGTCAGCCTTGGAATAGCTATAATAATGGCATCATGAGTGATGTTGACTACTTCATAAAGTGTGATGTTCACCTGCTAAAAAATCAATCATGTTTCAAAAAATATCCATGGTATGTCAAAAATGAAAATTATCACATCCACCAGTGAATTATAATATGCACCTGTGAATTATATGGATATAAATTTACTCTTAGATTTATATGAACTGCTGAAAAGCATAAAAGAAAAAGGGATATGAGCGGCGCTTTTGACAAAAGGGGTTCCATGCGTTGTCATAATGCATTATTCTAATAAGGTGATGGCATAATATGGATCCATTCTGTCTGAAATCTGGCTGAAACATGAGGAGGATTGGTCCTTTGCATGCAGAATATTTTCAAATAGCAAAAAGTTTCGACTCATGTCAGCCTGGGCAGACTGTGCAGGCTGACATTGGGCCTCTTTGCAGATTCATTAAACCACATAGCATGACTTACATATGGCCTACAACAAGCAAAAAGGGGCATTCGGACATTTGCGTAAAGTGTCGTCTCGGATCAGCCTACGCAGTCCGCGCAGGCTAATCTGAGACGGCACTTTATGACTACATTAGATTTTGTCCAACAGTAGACTTGCGCAAAACAGAAAATTATATAAAAATGGAAAGTGTCATTTCAGATTGGCCTTAGCGGACTACGCAGGCTGATCCGAGACGACACTTTACGCAAATGTCCGAATGCCTCTTTTCGCATGTTGCAGGCCATATTTGAGCCATCCTCTAGCAAAAGGGGACTTATTGCATCTCCGTGATGCATCATACCATTCAGGTTATCAAATGATTTTGGAGCCATTATATCCATTTTCTCTAACTAGTGACTGAATCCTAAGTTAGAATGGTCCTTGGACATGCAGAAAATTTACCAGTAGTGAAAAGTTTTGGCCCAGGTCAGCCTGCGCGGACTGGCCTGGGTCGATGCTTTTCGCAGATGCATTAAGCCCCCTTTTCACAGAGCATGGCTCATTTGTTTTAACTCTTAGGCTGCTAAGCACGACTCAATGACCTTTTGCGGACAATGTAGATCAAAATCCTTGATCTACACTATCAGATAAGAAGATATCTTTTTTAAAAAAAAAGCCCTTGAAATAGCAAACATTCAGTTTTTATTTAACAGGATAAGAGTTAAATCAAAGTACTTATTGGAAAACTTGACTCATTACCAAAGGACAACATCTTAAACCTTTCAATATTGAGAGCATTTGTAGACATTAGACTGAATGTAGCTCCACTGATGATTTGTCTCAGAAAGGATAGAAAACATCAAATAATGTGATAAGCAGGATCAACCTACCTGCATCACATGGCAAATGCTGGTAACAGTTTCCATTCAGTGATGTACATGTGGGAAAGCAGCCAGGTGCAGTCACTGATTTACTTTTATATTTATTTAAGTCGAAGAACTTTTTCCTGAACCAATGTAAAACCAAATATTAAAGATTAAACTATATATCACAATGCATATAAATAGGGTTTTCCCTTACCCCCTGTTTCTTTGCATTTGGACCCCCAAATTTTCTGAATGACCCCCAAAATTTATGTGTGTGCCTTCTTTTATTCATTTGAAGAGGGTCAAATGACCCCTATAACAGAAAGTCCAGGGAAAGCACTGATATAAAGGATACATATATGTTTGTAATTTTGTCATAAGTGTTCTTACAAATGAGAGAAAAATCTTTTCATTGAAAACAGTGTAGGGGCTTCAGCAACCGAATTGCACCTGTGCTTCTTCAAAAGACATGTTCGTCCTAGCAATCCTGTATTAGATTGTCATAATTATGTTTTTTTTACAGATTTCACTTTGAAGATCACCATTTAGAGTTCAGTAAACATGTACAAGATAGGCTGATAGGTACCAAAGATGAAGTAGCCAGTGTAAGTTGAATAATTTTGTTCCTTCAGTTGGTTAACTCTTTACCAAACGACAAAATATTAAACTTGTCCAAATTGAAAGCATTTGCAGATGACAAAGCTGATTTCATTCAAATTATAAGATTTGCCTTTCGAAGGGTAGAAAATATTGTGGGAAAAGGAGAAAATGCTGGTTACCATCATTTTCTCCTTTTCCCACAATGTTTTTCCTTAGTTTATTTTCCAGGAGTCATTAAAACATGTTTTTATGTGGTAAAGGGTAAATTACCAGGTACACTTTCGTAGATGTTTATATCACAAGGCAAATTCAGTTGAAATTTGTAAGTTTACTTGTTGTACACAGGTTACAGCAAATAGATAAAAATGCTTAGTTACCTTATTTCACCTTTAACCTTTACCCTGGTTTTATGCCAGATGCATTGAGTTTGAAGAGGTGAACAACAAGTAAATAAAGCGGTGAAAACTATTTTGATTTCTAAATTGTTCTCATTTGAAAAGTGTCACTATATCAGACAGTTTAGATCTTGGATCAGATTGCACAGTATGTGCAGGGAGATATTGATCTACACTTTCCAAAAAGGTGCATAGTGTCGTGCTTAGTAGCCTATGAGTTAACACCAGTATAATGTATCTTACCGGTATTTCAGATTTACGATATAAGCACAGGACAAAAAATAGTGAAACTCTACGACTCGGAAAAGGCAAACAACTACAAAGCCAATCATGCCATATTTAATCCCACAGATGACTTTGTCCTGAATGACGGTGTGTTGTGGGACGTACGGACGTGCAAAGCTATCCACAAATTCGACAAGTTTAACCAGTATGTCAGTGGAGACTTCCATCCTGCGGGGCTGGAAATCATCATCAACTCAGAAGTTGTATCCTTTTTTCACTATGCTACATGTGGATGACTGTTTTCTTTGTGGGAATAAACCATTGTTGTGGTAAAAGGAGAGATTGCTTGTAACAATATGAGTTCATGTTCTTTATTATACCCCCGCAAAACGAATGTTTTTGGGGGTATACTGGAATCAGCCTGTCTGTCCGTGTGTCCGTCCGTCCGTCCGTGTGTCCGTCCTTGTGTCCGTCCTTGTGTCCGTCTGTGTACAAATAATTGCCTGTTTCTGTCCAAGGGCTGGCGGGGGTATTAAGTCACATTCAGTGACAGCTCTAGTCCATGTTTGTGGATTTTGTAAAATTGTTCTATCACAGATTTTCTTCTCGAGGAAATGACTGAATGTATCTGAGAGGTTTGATTTTTTTTTTTTTTTTTTTTTTTTGATATACCTTATTTTGTGTGTGTGATAATACATTAAACTGTAAGATTTGTTAGACCGAGAAATTGATTTTTTCATTTGGAAGCTTGGTACATTAGGGCACATGTAAAGGATGAATTCAAATACATAAAATCTATCAAGCCATTTCTATTCATACACTATTCATACATCTCGTATAGACATACTTAAAAAATACCTACAGAAGACAAGCAAAAATCAATATATTGAATGAATACTGTTGTCTACATGCAATGACAAGCAAGCGAGTAGAAAAAATGAAAGAAACAATATTATGAAAACCTTAATAATGAACAGTGGGACTTGAGGACATTCAAACTTTTACATACAGTTCCATCTCTAGACCAGTGTCAGGTCAGGTTTAACTACATGGGAGATGTGATGTATGGTAAGTCTGGTTATTTGTTTCATATACTAGTCTAATTTGAAGACTTAACACACAGATCAGGCAATGGTAAACATGTTGAAGGATAATCTTCATTTTGACCCAGATAATGTCACATCCAGTCACAAGAAAATTAATCCTTTACCAAACAATCACATATTTATTACCACCCTGAGGAAATAAGATTTTGAAAGTAGTGGTAGCCAGCATTTTCTCCTTTTCCCACGTTTTCTACCCTGTTGGAGACAAATCCTACCATATGAGCCATATCTAATTTGTCTTGTACAAAATGCTTTTAATTTTGAAAAATCCACATTTTAGTCGTGTGGTAAAGAGTTAATTATGTGTGAAAGTTCTAGTTTTAGCTCAGAGCATGTCCTGATTTACTTTTCATTCAGTCTTTATTTATATTATTGGTATTCATTTCAGCTACAAGAGTAGATGAGGAACTTGATCATGAAGTGGAGAAAAACAATCCATATGGATCTTGTTTCAGAACTTTTGATGCCACAAATTATTCCTTAATAGGTTAGTGATAATTGATCCAATTTCTGCAGAATTGTTTAATATCACAAAAAAAAAAAATGATTAGATTTATTTTGCATTTAAACAGAGAGTGTAGGTTTCACTCCCCACAAAACACATGCATTGATTTTTACTGGAGAGCTAGTCATATTGGCCTTTGGCAAGGCACTTTAGATCTCCTTTCCAAGCACTGGCAAAATCTAGAAAAGACGAAAATAACGAGACATCTTGATATTTCATTGAAATAGGCCTGATAGTAGCACAAAAGAAGATTCAAATGATGCTATGCTATAGATGAGCCATGCTCTGTGAAAATGGGACTTACTGCGTCTGCAAAAAGTATTGACCCAGGTCAGCCTGCACAGGCTGACCTGGGTCGAAACTTTTTGCTTTTGGTCAATTTTCTACATGGCAAAGGACCATACTATCTCAACATCCAGTGGATTGTTAGACTAAATTGATTGTATGTATCCACAATCATGTGATATTGCTTGGTGTAATGGATAACAGAGATCCATTTAACCCCTTTTTGTCAGAGGATGGCTAATTTGTAAGGTTACTGAATCATTGTACAGTCATGACAAGTAAATTATCAAACCATTTTGTTTTCAGCAACCATTGATGTCAAGTCCAAAAGTATAAATGATCTATGCACAGATAAACTTGACACTTACTTAGCTGTGGTAGAGGTAAGAAGGCATTTTAAAACATTATTGAAAAAAAAAAATCCTATAGAATAGGAAATTTATAAAATAGGAAGACAATTTGCATAGAAATCCATTAATACTTTGCCAAAAAAAAGATTCTGGCAAAAGAAGTATCTTTAAGCATTATATGAATCATAATCTGTGAAATGCACCTGCAAAAAGTGTCGCACCAGGTCAGCCTGGGCAGTCTGCACAGGCTGACCCTAGTTGTAACTTTTTGCTACTGGTCAGTTTTCTGATTGTCAAAGGACCTCATAATTTTATGGATCCATAATTGTGTGATGACTTGCTTTCCATAATGCATCACAGAGATGCTTTTGTTTGTATTGGAGTTCAATGCCATTTTAACAGCTTAGGTCATATCATGACAATCAGTGCACCCTCTCATGTGTTTCCTGGCTTTCTCACACCAGTACTGACACCAGTACTTCAGATAGGCTGACCACTGAGCTACCTAGCTGGGCTCAAGGAGATACATAATAATTCATCATAATTCTGAAAATAAAATGAATTGATCTCTTCCTGTAGTCCTTTAGCTCACAATCCCTAGTTTGAAAGACCCTAAAACAGAAGGCCTTTGAAAAGGTTGGTAACCAGCATTTTCTCCTTTTCCCAAAATGTTTTCTACCCTATCATAGACAAGTTCTATCTTTTGAGTCACTTTTAAAGTTTTGTTTTAGTTTTTGTTTTTTTGTATTTCTTTGTTTCAGTATCAATCAGGGGATATAGGAACAGATGGAAATGTTTGTAAACTATACGAAATAGGGCGAGTCAAGGACGAGGATGATCAGGTAACACACACTGCCCACCTCCTTCTCTGTCCTTTCTTCTTCCCCCAACATTAATGCATCCTTGATTTTACACTTTACCAATCAATCCTATGTTTTGTTGGTGCTGAGCAAGGAAGAAGGGTTTTAGTTTAAACATATTGATTTTACATCGATTGAGAAACAAGTTATTACAACTTTTACTAATCTCTCTCGAAGGACCATTCTACGTCATGATATAGTTGGTTGTTAGACAAAATTGATTTTATGGATCTATGATTATGTGATGATGTACTTGGTATAATGTGTCACGGAAATGCATGAACCCCCCTTTAGCCAGAGCATGACTCATTTCTAATTGTCATATTTTTAAGCAAAAAAAAGTTTAACCCCAGTATGTGTTTTAACAGCCCTGAGGATGACAGCTGTAGAAACATTATTGGAAAAAGAGAAAATGCTGGTAACCAGCATTTTCTTCTGTTCCCACTATGTTTTCCAGGCTTTCAAGTACAAGTCTGATACTTTCAATCACATTTTAATTACTATTTTCAAAAGCTTTCCAAATGAAAAAGTCTACAATTGTGTCGTGTGGAAATTGATTAAATCCACAGAGGCTGTCTGTAAAAGATTGATGGCTACAATTTTATTTATTAGCAAAATGACGAGGAAGAGGAAACCCAAGAAGACGAGGATGATGACGATGATGACGATGATGATGAAGATGATGATGACATTGACCTAGATAACTTGTTGTTTGAAGCAGGGGATGAGGAAGAGGCGGGTGATGGAAACGGATCGGAACAGGAAAATGACGGAGGTATGAGGCAAATTCAGACTTGGCTAGCAGTGCTGTTTTTCATGATTTTATTTTTTACTGGTTTGAATTACAGATTGAAAGCTGATAAAGTTCACTTTGAACTTTTACCCGTGTTATTAATTACCCTGGACATCCAGTCAAATTGCCTTTAAAAACCGTGCCCTAATAAAAAAAGTCCTAAATTTGATGCTTATCTCTTGAAGAATCATGATAATGATTATAGCGTTGTTTTCTGAGTAAAAGCATAGACATTTTGGCATAAATGCATAAACTCATTTCTGAGTTAAAGCGTAAACTTTATATTTTGTCCAAAGATTAGAAAACCAGTGACCCCCTGCTGTCAGGTCCTGTGCGCTACTGACTGAGCTACCGGGGCTCACCAAAGGTGATCTGGATTTGGTTTAACACTACCAAGATCTAACAATAAAAGTAAGAGTAGTATTGAGTTTATTTGGTGCAAAGTGGTAACTTTACTCAATACATGTATTTTTGTACTCCTACAAAACAAATTTCTTAGGGAAAACTGGCATTAGCATGTTTGTCTATCCACTTGTCTGTCTACTGGCATGCAGATTAGTATACTGGTATTTGTGTTGCTAATCCTAAGTTTTTGCTGTCCTTGTTTGTAAATTTCGTACAGCTCTTCTTGAGAAATTGTAGATGTTAATTTTTGATGTCTGCATGTCAGTGTTAAATATTTTATCTTCTGGAACTTGGACATTTTTTTTGGTTGATTATGAAAGGGATAATGTGAATTTCAATCGAAATTTTGTTTTTAAGTTGCTGATTATTAACATTATTATATTTTGTTTTTACAGAAGAGGAAAACAATGACACAGAAGAAGAAGAAGAAGAGGAAGAAGATGCAGAAATTGTATCAGTCGACTCTGAGGATGAAATTGACTTTGATGATAATGATGACGATGATGATGATGATGACGTTGAATTTGATATTGACAATGCCTTCTTTGAATTGGCTGATCTATAGAGCATTAACCATTAAGTGTACAGCCTATTTTTTAGACTAACAAAAACATAAAGGGCATACATTTGAAAGAAGAAAAACTTACCATTTTTCAGATAGATAAATGTGTAGATAATAATGTATGGATAAAGGTGCAACTGTTTCATACAAGCAACTGCTCCTTTTTTCCCAATGTTTTCAAAAGCTGTCTATCGTAGGGTTGTAAGAATTTGTATTTGTTCCATACTGTGAAAACCCTTTTAACAACCAAAGTCGCTTCAGAAGACAGCATAGATCAAGATCAGACTGTTTTGAGTGAGCAGTCTAATCATGAATTCCCTTTGTCTAATTTTAAGGCCAATTATTTTTATCTGCACAGTGTTGATAATGCCAAATCTTAGTCTTTTTTATAACATGTAGCAACACACAGATGACTGTTTTCTTTTGAAAAAGGAGAAAACATTTTGGAAAAGGGAGGAAATACTGGTTACAGGTATTTTCTTCTTTTCCTTTAATATTTGTAAGAACCATCTCCCACAGAGTTGTGAAGACACTGGATAATTTGGTGAAGGGTAAACCCTTTACCACACAATCACAAGTTTTTACAATCCCTAACAAAGAAAGCTTTTGAAAACATTGTGGGAAAAGGAGAAAATGCTGGTAACCAGCATTTTCTCCTTTTCCAACTATGTTTTCTAACTTTCAAAAGACAAATTCCATTACTTTCACCATATTTTTCTCCAAATGCTTTAAATTTGCACTATTCTAAGATTTTGTCATCTGGTACCGAGTTAACTTAAAAGGTCTTTCTTGGTATCTGTTGGTCCAAAGCTTGTTACCTCCATAAACATATTCATAGCAAAGGACTTTGACAACATTCTTGTATAATAAGAATATAAAACATGATTAAATTTTTTTAATATGTACATTTGTGAGAACATTGATGCAAAAGGAGAAATAGGCTTATGGTGAACAATATCTCCTTTTGTCACAATGTTTTCAAAAGTGGCCTGCAGCAAGACAAAAAAAGTTCATCTTAAGTTGGTTTTTTGTCAACCCTTTACCACACAATCCAGAGTTTTAATGACCTTGAAGAAATTGGGTTTTGAAAATATTGTGGAAAAAGGAGAAAATGCTGGTACCAGCATTTTCTCCTTTTTCCCACAATGTTTTTTTCCCTATCAAAGACAGAAATCATCATCTGAGCCACATTTGTTTTGCTTTATGCAAGTTCTCTCAATTTAGTTCAGTACAAAATTTTGTTTCTTTGTAAAGAGTGAAAGGAAGTGGGCTTAAACACCTGCTTGAATTGTTAGAGAGAGAGAGAGAGAGAGAGAGAGAGAGAGAGAGAGAGAGAGAGAGAGAGAGAGAGAGAATGAAAATAGCCTGTGACATTGTTCTTAACCCTTTCTTGTGAATGTTATTTGCATGTAATTAAAACACTGAATTGTTACAGTGGAAATATTGAAAATATAACTTGTTCCAACTTACTTAGAAAGTTTTACATGGAAACTTTCTTACTCACAGTTTTCTTTATGAATCGGCATGTATAATACCTTGAGAAACAAGATTTTTGAAAACGTTGTGGGCAAAAGAGAAAATACTGGTGACCAGCATTTTCTCCTTTTCCCACAATCTTTTCTATACTCTCAAGACAAGTTCCAGCATTGAGCTATATTTAATTTTTGGTTTGCAAAATTATGCTCTCAATAGTTATGGAGAAGTCTCATTACAAGCATTTTCCCCTGTTGTGAAAATAGTTCAAAAAATTTGAGAATTGCCCTTGCAACATGGGGTTTAATGCATGTATGTAATGCATTGTAGCAAGCAAGTCATTACATGATTTATGAATCCATATACTCAATTTAGTCAAACAACTGCCTGTATTATGAGATAGAATGGTCTTTGGGCATGCAGAATAAATATCAGCAAAAAGTTTCGACCCATGTCGGACTGGGCAGGCTGACATGGGTTGATGCTTTTTGCAGATGTATTTAACCCTTTACCACACGATAAATTTTAGACCTGTCCGAATTGAAAGCATTTGCAGATGACAGTTTCAATGTGGATCATATGAAATGATTTTTCTTTGATAGGGTAGAAAACACTGTGGGAAAAGGAGAAAATGCTGGTAACCAGCATTTTCTCCTTTTCCCACAATGTTTTCAGAAGCCTTCTCTATCAGGGGTGTTAAAAGTCGTCGTCGTGTGGTAAAGGGTTAACTTCCTTTTCACTGATTATTTTTGCAGATATTTGTGGGGCATTGGTTGAGAATGATCACATCCATTTTTTTATCTATCACTCTATGGGTCAAGACAAGTACAGAAAGTCTATTTTGAAAATTGTTTTACCTTTGTATTGGTGAAATGCTGTTGCCTTGAAATTGTTGTCATTGTTTGACATGAAAAATATTTTTATCTTATTAATGTTGTTGTTTTCAATATAGACAGTATACAAGTAATAGTCCTAAGTCTTTTCCAGAGGTCAAAATTTTGGATGTTTAGTACCAGGAATTGGTAGGTAGGCTAAGAGGCCACACTGAAATAACTCCAACCTTAGAGTGCAGGGCTGTCTTTGGCTTTTGAAAAGTGGTACAGCCATGGAATGCCTCTGGTGTTCTCCTGAGTGCGAAAGGCTCAGTAATATGAGTTAAATACTGTTGAAAGTCATGCAAAACTTTTTCAAACGTAACAACAGACAATTTTCTGTCATAGTCATATGAATATTTTCATATTTCGAAATGTTACCATATGAACAGTGTTTTTGTATGATTGCATATTTTCAACTCATGAAGCAAACTTTGCCTACTCCAACATAAACACTATATATCTGAATAAATGAGATGGTAAACTTTCAGATATGAAAAACAAAACCCTATAAATCCTAAATATTGCACTTGCAGTTCTACTTTGGGAAAACTATCTTACATACTACAGTGTATTGGACACTGTGGAGCTGTCTGCTTCTGTCTTGGTAATATTACTCCCTTGGCAGAGTTTTAACCCATGTTTTATCAACCCTGATAAAGATGCCTTTTGCAAAAATTGTGGGAAAAGGAGAAAATGCCGGTTTGTGGGAAAAGGAGAAAATTCTGGTAACTGTTTTCCCACAGATGCTTTTTCTACCTATTTAACTCTTTACCAAACGACAAAATTTCAAACTTGTCGCAATTGAAAGCATTAGCAGACGACAAAATAAAAGTGGTTGAAAAATTGAATTTTGCTTTGGGAAGGTTACAAAACATTGTGGGAAAAGGAGAAAATGCTGGTTACCAACATTTTCTCCTTTTTCCTAAATATTTTCCAAAGGCTTCTCTCTCAGGGTCGTTAAAAGTCAGGATTGTGTGATAAGGGTTAAAGACAAATACTAGCATTTGAAAAACATTTGAATTTTCCTCTGTAAATACCATCAATATGGTTGAGTCTAAAACTTTGCCGAGTAGTAGAGGGTTAACTCTTCACATAGACAAAATTTTACACTGGTCCATGTTGTAATCAGTTGCAGACGATAAATGTTGCAAAAATTAGAAATATTTCCAGTGTAAGGGTAGAAAACATTGTGCGAAAAGGAGAAAATGCTGGTTACCAGCATTTTCTCTTTTTCCCACAATGTTTTCTTCAGTCCTTTTCCTTGTGGTCATTAAAACTCGGGATTGTGTTCTATTGAGCCCAGAGAGCTAAGCACAACTTAAGTTGCCTTTTGTGATAATGTAGACCTTGATCAGATTTCACAGTCTGCTAAGTATGAGTAAGTCAATTATTCAATAACAAAAATCCAGATAATTACATAATCGCTGGTGTCCTTGGCAGAATATGAGGTAAATTATCAGATAGTGTAGGTTCAAGATCAGACTGCACGTTCTGCGCAGTCTAAACATTGTCTCCATTGACAGCAAAAATGACTTAAGTTATGTCCTGGGCTTTAGGAATTAAACCCCCCCCCACAACTCAACCTCCACACCATGTACTCCAGATAGCCCTTTATCTATCCCAGTTTGGTAAAGGGAGAAAATACTGGTAACCAGTATGTTCTATTTTTCCCATGTTTTCTACCCTTGCAGTGACAAGTCTTATTATCTGACCCATATTTACCACACAACAAAAATGTTGACTTGTCCATTTTGAAAGCAGTTGCAGACGACAATTTAAATGTGACTCAAATGATGGAAACTGTCTTTGATATGGTAAAAAACGTGGGAAAAGGAGAAAATGCTGGTTACCAGCATTTTCTCTTTTTCCTACAATGTTTTCAAAAGTTTCTCTGTCAGAGTTGTTAAAGCTCAGATTGTTGCAGAGTTAATCTGTCACCTACCAATACTTTCAATATGGAAAAGTTTATATTTCATCAACTGGTAGAGGGATAAAGCATAAAATCTTTATAAATGAAAACATTGTGCAAAGTGTAGCATGACTCATAGGCAGAGAGACCTTCCCAGAAAATGCAAATAATTTGTGGTTATATGTTTGGATAAATTACACATCCAGTGCAACATTTCATTTTCCTCAAAAAATAAGGAAGCTGTAGACAACTTTGAAAACATTTTAGTAAGATTATTATTAGGGACAAATTTAAAATTCTGTTGCCTGGTAAAGAGAAGTAAATTGTCATATGACAAAATGCAGACTGGTCCAAATTGAAAGCATTTTCAGACGAAAAATGAAATGTTGCTTAAATAATAAAATTTGTCTATGTAGGAAATAGAGAAAAAAGGTGGTTACAAGCATTTTTTTTCTTTTTTTTGCCACTGTTTTAAAGCATTCCTCCTGGTTTTTAAAACTTGGTATTGTGTGGTAAAAAAATCAAGGTTAATTTACATGGATAAATGTTACAATCAATTTTTCTTTTTGCCGTAATGTTTTCCATCACTGTGGCAACATTTTCTTTTTGCCATGAAGACTTCTACTGCATGACAAGAAAATTTTAAAGGAAACATTGCTGTCGCATGTAACATATGTCTTGCGCTGCCATTGTTTTTTTCATGAAAAGAAAGCTTAATCATCTACTACACTTTTTACTGAACCCCTATAGTTATGAAATCATATTTCATTATTACAAAATAATTTTCTATATACTAAATGGTGTTTCATTTTTCATGCAACAATGAATAACCAAACAGACATTTTCAGTATGGAAAGTTGACTCGAATAATTGCAATTTCTAGGTTCCCTTTGTCCATTATGACTTGGCAAAGTACATAGTTTAAAAATCAGCATGCACATTTCAATGCCAACTGATCTTGATCTACACTGGCTGCAAAAGCAACTTTAGTATTAACCCTAGAATCACCTTTCACAACTATAGTTGCAGCCAGTGCAAGTCAAGATCAGACTGACCAAAACGTGCAGTCTTATCTCCTTATACACTGTCAGCTTAGCTTGAACACTACTGACAAATGCAACCTTCAAACTGTAATTATTTTTATTCGTAGTCCAAATAATTATATCCATTGGGTTTTATTCAGCGCTCTTTGGGTCAAATTTGTTTTTATAAAATGATGTAATCACTCATTCTTGTTTGAGACACTTGGAGATGTCTTCAACAAGGCATTTTTGAAACCTACCTGTTCTAGTAAAACTCTAAACTTACTTTTTTTTTTTTGCCAGCTTTTCTGACAAAAACTATTCTAAAATTAAGAAATCTGCATCTTTTGACTAAGAAAGTCTATTTCATTTAATCCTTTACCATAAAATGTGAACTTATTATGACTTTGAGAAAGAAGACATGAAAAGATTGTAGGTAAAAGGAGAAAATGCTGGTAACCAGCATTTTCTCCTTTTCCCACAATGTTTTCCTACCCAGTCAAAGGCTACTTCCACAGTTTTAGCCACATGTAATTTGATGTCTGTTTATGCTTTGGATTGGGTAAGTCTAAAATTTTGTTGTTTGGACAAGGGTTTTTCTTTTTTAGCTGTACAAGGGTAAACCAATCCCTGTCATTGCTTCCTGGAAACCATAGCCAGTAGTCGTGATGTGGGTAAATCCAAAGATTTGCCCGACTCATCATATGACTCGAACCAAAAATTTTCATTGTTAGAGGCCGACACCACCCCCACATTACTGCCTTCCAAAGCCCAGCCGGTTAGCTCAGTGGTTTGTGTAACTGACTCGTAGCCTGGTTGTTGCTGGTTTGATGCTCGTTCTTTGCAAACATTTTTTTTTCGGTGATTTTTAGCCTCTCACCTATGCTGCATCTGAGAAAGTAGTCAGTTGCTTGGAAAGAAAATTGTGTTAGTACTGGCATGAGAAAGCCAGGAAACACATGTAGGTGCACTGGCCACTGTGATAATGACCTAAGCTGTTAAAATGGCGTTGAACTCCAATACAAACAAGGAAAACTAGCTCCCACTGTAGGTTGTAAGGTCTTTCATGCTCTAGGCATATTTGATACCAACACCCAGGATGTAACTCAATATTCCATTGAATCCTAAACTGAACTATTCTGTGTTAACTCTTTACCACACAATCCCTACTTTTAACGACCTTGAGAAAGAAAGCTTTTGAAAACATTGTAGGAAAAGGAGAAAATGCTGGTAACCAGCATTTTCTCCTTTTCCCACAATGTTTTCTACCCTTCCCAAATCAAATTTCAATTTTTGAGTCACATTTATTGTCGTCTGCAAATGCTTCCAATTTGGACTAGTCCAAAATTTTGTCGTTTGGTAAAGAGTTAAAGGAATTATGTTAACCCTGATAAAGAAGGCCTTTAAAAACATGGTTGGAAAAGGAGAAAATGCTGGTTACCAGCATTTTCTTCTTCCACAATACATGTATTTCCTTCACTTTTACTGTCAAATCCCATCAAGTTAGGCACATTTAATTTGTCATCTGCTAACACTTTCAATTTGAAAAGTCAAAAAAATTGTCATATAAACTATAAATAAAATATTTATTATCTAAACAGGTTGAAATTTAATCTTCCTGAGAAAATTTCTTTCCTTGTATTGAGAAATTTTCTCTCATTCTCTTATAGTTTCAAATTTTTTATTTTTATGTCTGCTATAATACTGAATCGGTAAAAATGTGCTTATAGTTTCATAATATATTTTAGTACATGTATACCTATCCCACTACACTCTATTCAGCCCTTAAAGGAATTGCAGACAACAAAACAAATGTTGTTCAAATGATCTGATCTATCTTTGAAAGAGTAGAAAAACATTGAAGAAAAAGGAGGAAATGCTGGTTCCCAACATTTTCTCCTTTTTCCACAATGTTTTCAAAAGTCTCTGTCCTAAGGGTCATTAAAACACAGGAAAGGTTGGTAAAGGGTTAACCCTTAAAGCGCCTCTCATGACTAGTTGCCTTTGTGTCCAGCATAGATTAAGATCAGACTGCACAAAACATGCAGTCTGATCTTTATCTGCACAGTCCTCTTTGTCAATATAGACAAAGGCAACTATGAAATTGTGATTAATTAGGTCCTACTTTTTGAGTAAAAATGTATGTTGGGTTAATTCCACATTCTTCGAGTAAATACTGTGATTACATTTCAAAAGGTTAGGAAATATGACGCTAGAGTTGTGGGCGGGTGGGTTTTCCAGTTTCTCAACCAAACTCTCTCCCTCCTCACTCCTTGAATTCTATTTTTTTGAAAATTTTGATAATGATTTGCTTGGTGACAAATCAGTGACAGATTTTGTGCTTTTCTTTTTTCATAACCCTTTACCAAAAGATACCATTTTTAACCCTTTACCAAACAATCCTGAGTTTTAACAACCCAGTGGAAGAACAATTTTAGAAACATTGTGGGAAAAGGAGAAAATATTGATTACCAGCATTTTCTCCTTTTCAGATATTTTCTGTGTTTTCAAAGAAAATTTGCCTCATTTAACCCTTTATTACACAATCCCGAGTTTGAACGACTCTGCAGGATAACTCTTTTGTAAACATTGTGGAAACAGGAGAAAATGCTGGTTACCAGCATTATCCCTTTTTCCGACATTCTTATGTAACCTATCAAAAAAAAAAATGCCTTGATTTTACTTGCATTTAATAATTTGTCTGCAAATGCTTTCATTTTAGGCAAGTCTAAAAATTCGGCAAATTTGGTACAGCCTTAAATGGTTACCTCACAATCACGAGTTTAAACAACCCTGAGGTAGAAGCCTTTTGAAAACATTGTTTGGAAAAGAAGAAAATGAAGGTTACCAGCATTTTCTCCTTTTCACACAATGTTCTTTACCCTATCTTAGAATTTATGCTCATTTGTACAAATTTTGAATTTTTTGTTTGCAGATGTTTCAAATTTGGAAAAGTCTTTAATTTGTGGTTTGGGAAAGTGTTGAGCCACAATTGATGTGTCACCTGCAAGTGCTGTCATTATTTAGAAAGCTCAAGTTTTTACTGTCTGCTTATGTATTTCAAGACCCTAAGGAAAAAGGTGTTTGAAAACATCGGTATAATCAGTATTTTCTCCCTTTTCCACAATATTTCCTTTGCTTTTGCAGCTGCTGGTTTACCCAGTCATTTAACCCTTTACAAAACAATCCCGGATTTTAATGACTCTTGGAAAGAAACCTTTTGAAAACATTGTGGGAAAAGGAGAAAATGCTGGTAACCAGCGTTTTCTCCTTTTCCCGCAATGTTTTCTACTATATAAAGGATGAAATCCGCCATTTGAACCACCAGTAATTCGTCGTCTGCAAATGCTTTGAAATTGGACTAGTCTAAAATTTTGTCGTTTGGTAAAGAGTTAAGCTAGATTCAGTTTGTCTTCTGCAACTGTTTCAACTCTTTACCATGTAGCAAAATTTTAGACTTTTTCAAATTCAAAGCATTTGCAGACAACAACCTACATATAACTGAAATGAGATCTATCTCAAACTGTTTATCAAAGACAAAATTTCAGAAAAGTCCAATTTGAAAGCAGTTATTTTGCATACAACACATCTTTTGGTGTCTAAATGATGTGATTTATCTTTGAAAGGGCAGAAACATTGTGGAAAAAGAAAATGACAGCTATCAGCATTCTCTCCTTTTTCATACGCTTTACTGTATAAGTGGAAATTTTTGCAATTTCGCGATTTTGAAAAAATCGCAAAATTTTCTGTTCGCATATTTTACTAAAAGTATACCAACAAAAAACGAGTGTCTTGAATTCGCAAACATTTCTGTACGCAAAATGTCCATAATTGGTATTTCGCAATTTTTTCGACATGCGTATATATTCACTATACAGTATTTTTCAGGATTATTAAAACACAGGATTGTGTGGTAAAGGATAAAAAAGGTAGAAAACATTATTGTAAATGGAGAAAATTCTGGCATCAGAGTTTTTTCCTGTTTCACACAATGTTTTCAAAAGCCTAAGTCATTACCAAACAACAAAACTTTTGACTGTACCAAAGTGAAAGCATTTGCAGACAATAATTAAGTGTTGCCTAGAATGGTAATTTCTGTATATAATAGGGGAAAAAACATTATGGCTAAGGGAGAAAATGCTGATTACCAGCATTTTCTCCCTTTCCCACAATGTTTTCTAAAGCCCTCTACTTCAGGGTCATTAAAACTCAGGATTGTGTGTTAAAAAGCAAAAGCGCATCTGTGCCATATTGTTAACCCTTTACCACACAATCCTGAATTTTTACAACCTTGAGGGAAAACCCTTTTGAAAACCCTTTTAGAAACATTTTGGGAAAAAAGAGAAAATGCTGGTAACCAGCAATTTCTCTTTTTCCCCAAAAATGTTTTCTACCCACAAATTCCGTCAGCGTACACAAGGTATAAGTTGACGAATGGACGACGGACACAGCACATTCACAAAAGCTCACCTGGAGCACTTCCTGCTCAGGTGAGCTGAAAATGTAGACTTGTCCAAATTGAGAGCGACGAGCCCTGGTATTGCAGTTGGTAGCATACAGGACTCAAGAACGGAGGGTCCCTGGTTCAATCCCTGGCTTGGCCAATTTCTTTCTGAGGATTGATTATAGTCATTGCGACAGGATTCATTCCTCTCTCACTGCTGATCATTGTTTCGACAATGTGGGAAAGCAGCCAGTGGCTTGGATAGAATATTGTTTGGAGTACTGGTAAATGAAACTCCAGGAAAGCATGGATAGGTTCACTGGCCGCCGCGATACAACTAAAATAATGTTGACAATGGCATTAAACACCATACAATCAACCAATTAAATTGAAAGCATTGGTAGACAACAATTTAAATGCGACTCAAATGACGGAAGAGGCCACATTTTCAGTCCGATACTCATGAAACTTAGTCAGAATATTTGTCTTGATAATATCTCGGACGACTTTGAAAATGGGTCATGTTGGTTCAAAAACTAGGTCACTAAGTCAAATCTTAGAAAAACCTTCTGTACACTCTAGAGGCTACATTTTCAGTCCAAAAGTCTTGAAAGTTGATCAGAATATTTGTCTTGATGATATCTTGAATGACTTTGAAAATGGGTCATGTTGGGTCAAATCTTAGAAAAACCTTGTGTATCCTCTAGAGGCTACATTTTCAGTTCAAAACTCTTGAAAGTTGGTCAGAATGTTTGTCTTGATAATATCTCGGACGACTTCAAAAATGGATCATATTGGATCAAAAACTAGGTCACTAGGTAAAATCTATGGAAACCCTTCTGTACGCTCTAGAGGCTACATTTTTAATCAAAAACTCTTGAAAGTTGGTCAGAATGTTTGTCTTGGTAATATCTTAGATGAGTTTGAAAATGGGTCATGTTGGGTCAAAAACTAGGTCACTAGGTCAAATCTTTAAAAAACCTTGTGTATGCTCTAGAGGCTACATTTTGATTCCAAAACTCTTGAAAGGTGGTCAGAATGTTTGTCTTAATAATTTCTCCGATGAGTTTGAAAATGGATCATGTCATTTCAAAAACTAGGTCACCAGGTCAAATCTAACAAAAACCTTGTGTACGCTCTAGAGGCCATATTTTCAGTCAAATACTCATGAAAGTTTTTCAGAATGTTTGTCTTGATGCTATCTTGGACGTGTTTGAAACTTGGTCATGTCAGGTGAAAAACTAGGTCACTGGGTCAAATCTTTGAAAAAGCTTGAGTATGCTCTAGAGGCCACATTTTCTGTCCAATACTCATGAAACTTAATCAGAATGTTTGTCTTGATGACATCTTAGACAAGTTTGAAAATGGGTCAGGTCGGGTGAAAAATTGGGTCACTAGGTCAAATATTAGAAGAACCTTGTGTATGCTCTTGAGACCACATTTTCAGTCCAACACTCTGGAAGGTGGTCAGAACCTTTGTTTTGATAATATCTACAATGGAAAATGGAATATGTTTGGCTAAAAAGTAGGTCACTGAGAAAAATTCTAAGCTTGTGTACAAGCTAGAGGCCAAATTTTCATTCCAATCATTATAAAAGCTTGGTAGAAAGTTTGTAAAATGGGTCATGATTGGTCAAGACTCAGGTGAGCGACTTCAGGGCCATCATGGCCCTCTTGTTAGAATGTTTGTAAAATGGGTCATGATTGGTCAAGACTCAGGTGAGCGACTTCAGGGCCATCATGGCCCTCTTGTAGTTTGGTAAAGAGTTTAGAAGAAGTTGATGACAGAGGCAAGCAAAACTCCAAAAACTATTAGGTTTGAGCATGACGAATAATGAATACAATTTGCATGTCATCTTCGCATGCACTTTTAATCCCTCCCTAACTTTTTATCACGCGACAATATTCTATATTTATCCTGTTTGAAACCATTCGCAGACGACCTATCAAAGTGTTACCACAATGATGGGTTCTGTCAACTAAAAGGTAGGAAAAATTGTGGGGAAAAGGACGAAACGCTGGTTACAAGCATTTTGTCCTTTTCCCACAATGTTTATAAATGTCATCTCCATCAGAGTTTTTAAAAAAAAAAAAGGACTGTCTGGTAAAGGGTTAATTCAGTGCATTTTAACCCTTAACTCTTTACCAAACAATCCCTGGTGTTTACGACCCCGAGATAGAAGCCTTTGAAAACAATGTTTTCTACCCTGCTGGAAACAAATTTCAATTTTTTAGTTACGTTTATTTTGTCGTCTGCAAGTGCTTTCAATTTGGACTAGTCTAAAATTTTGTCGTTTGGTAAAGGGTTAAAGCATCTTTCACGACTAAGGTTGCTTTTGTGGCCACAGTAGATCAAGATCAGACTGCACAAAACGTGCAGTCTGATCTTTGATCTACACTGTCCGTGTTGCTAAGTCTTCATAGACTAACGCAACCATAAAGTTACAATTATTTGGGTCTTGTTTTTCGACTGAAAATGTCTATCGGGTAACTGGGATTATTTAGCACTCTAAGGGTTAACTCTTTACCACACAATCTCAGGTTTCAACGACCCTGAGAGTCATCTTCTGAAAACATTGTGGGAAAAGGAGAAAATGCTGGTAATCAGCATTTTCTCCTTTTCCCACAAGGTTTTCTACTTATTCAAAGACAATTACTGTATTTTGAAAAATATTTTAATTGTGGTCTGTAAATTCTTTTAAAATGGACAAGTCTAAAATTATGCTGTGTTATAAAGGATTAAAGTATGGGATGATCAAATTTAGCTGTCTACTTTTCCTGTATAAATATTATTACTTTTCCTTCTTCTATTGTGGCAGAGGACCATGATAAATGTAGATGATTACTATCTTGATGAGTAATTTAGTCACAATGCTTTTATATCACTGTATAAATTAAACCCTCTACCACACAACAAAATTTTAGACTCGTCTGATTTCAAAGCATTTGCAGACGACAAATAAGATGCTGCTCAAATGACGGGATTTGTCTTCCACAGGGTAGAAAACATTGAGGGAAATGCTGGTTACCAACATTTTCTCCTTTTCCCTCAATGTTTTCTGAAGTCTTCTACCCTAGGGTCGTTAAAGCTCAAAATTATGTGGTTAAGGATTAAGTCTTACCCAAATGACAAAATTCTAGGCTTGCCCAAATTTAAAGAATCTGCAGGTGACAAAGTCAAAGCTGGTAAATATGAGAAATATTAGGCCTGGGATAGGGCAGAAAAGATTATGGGAAAAGGAGAAGCTGCTTGTTTTAAGCAATTTCTCCTTTTTCCATTATCTAGTCAAATGTCTTTTTCACCGCACTGTTGAAACAATTGATTTTGTAGTCAAAGGTTGAATCAAAATTTGCTGGAGTTTTCTATTAACCCTTTACCGGACAGTGCTGACTTTTAATGACCCAGAGAAAGAAGCCTTCTGAAAACATTGTGGGAAAAGGAGAAAATGCTGAGGAAGAAGGTTTTTGAAGACCCTGGTTACCAGCATTTTCTCCTTTTCCCACAATGTTTTCTACCAAATCAAAGAAAAATTGCACAATTTTAGCTGTATTGAAATTGTCATCTGCAAATGCTTTCAATTTGGACAAGGCTAAAATTTTGTCGTCTGGTAAAGGGTTAAGGTAATTTAGTTACCTTCAATTTTGAAGAGCCCAAAGGTAAAAAGTGAGAAAGTGAATGAAACATTTTGATATGCTGCAATGACTTTACTCTTTACCAAAGGACAAATTTTAGTCGCAGATGACTTCAACTCTTTATCAAACAACAAAATTTTACACTGGTCCAAATCGAAGGCATTTGTAGACAACAAATCAGAGGTTGCTCAAATGACTAGAGTTGTTTTTAATAGTGTAGAAAACATTGTGGGAAAAGGAGAAAATGCTGGTTACCAGCATTTTCTCCTTTTCCCACAATATTTTCAAAAGCTTTCCTTTTCAAGGTCGTTAAAAGTTGGGATTGTGTGGTAAAGGGTTAAACATGGCTCACATGGTGGCTTGTTTCCAGCATTTTCCCTTTTGCGCTCAATGTTTTCGAAAGCCTTTGAGTCGTAGTGATTGTTGAAAACAATTTTTTTCTTGGCTTTAAATATTTGAGTCATAGTCTGTGAAAAGTTGGTTTAATGCACCTGCCAAAGAAAGTATTTACCCATGTCAGTCTGTGCAGTTCTGGCTTGCTGGAATGCTGTTTTGTCTATATCGCCATTTGTCCCAGTGTTTTCTGTAATGCTTCATGGTGGACCTGTCAGTCGATGCCTGTGTGACTGGGGGATAGATTTTCATAGATACAAAATCATGTCAAAAACTGCACTCTTTCATTCATTCACTCAATAATTCATTAAGTGCATACTGGAATTTATGGTATTTTAATTCAGTACCTCATCAAACCCTATAGATCTTAATAAAAGTACATGTACTAGTATTAGTAGTTTTTATTGGTGATGCACACTGAGATCATAGTTACTGTACAGTACATGCAAGTCTTATTTTTGGCCCACATTACCCATCCTTTCTTGAGATTTTCACAGTTGGTAACTAACAAGAAATGACTTGAGAACAGAGGGGGTTGCTGGTTTGAATTCCCAGCTCACTCAATTTCTTTCTAAAGATTAACGATAGTCATTGCAACAGATTTCATTCCTGTCTCTTCACTGATCATTGTTTTGATGATGTTTCTGTGGAAAGAAGCCAGTGGCATGGGAAGAATATTGTGCTGTGTACTAGGAAAAGAAACTCCAGGAAAACATTGGAAGAGGCGAGGGCACTACGAGATAACTGAAATAATGTTGAAAACGGCATATGGCACCATTCAATCAATCATCAATTCTTGCCATTTTGAGATGAAAATTGCCACATTACTGGACAACACACTTTTTTCCCATGCAGTAGACCAATTTTATGAGAAATTTATCTTTTGCCACAATGTTTTCACAAGTATGAAACTTTAACCCTTTACCACACAATCCCGAGTTTTAACAACTGGATTGCTTTTTAAAACACTGTGGCAAAAGGAGAAAATGCTGGTAACTAGCACTTTCTCCTTTTCCCACAGTGTTTTCTACCCTTCTTAGGACAAATTTCAATTTTGAGCCACATTTATTTTGTCGTCTGCAATTGCTTTCAATTTGGACTAGTCTAAAATTTTGTCGTTTGGTAAAGAGTTATGTTATCTGCAGCAAATTTCTTTCTGGGGATTATGACTTGACCCTGTACCACACAATCCCAAGTTTAAACCTTTAGAGCGCCAAATGAACCCAACAGACATTTACAGTCTAAAATTAAGACCCAATCAATTGCACTTTCATGGTTGCTTTTATCTATAGTGTTTCAGCTTAGCGGCCAGTGTAGATCAAAGATCAGACTGCATGTTTTGTGCAGTCTGATCATGATCTACACTGGCCGCAAAGGCAACTATAGTTGTGAAAGGCCTTTTAAGGGTTAACAGCCCTTAGGAAAAGGGCTTCCCACAATGGATTCTACACTTTCAAAGACAATTTCCACTATTTGAACTACATTTAATTTGTCCTCTGTACATGGCATGGATTTGGACAAGTCTGCAATTTTGTTTCCTAGTAAGGTTTACCTTGATGAAGAGATCCCTTTCCATTCATATAGCAGTTTACTGTTTACTTACTGTTTACTGCTTACTGTTCTAAATTGAAAGCATTTGCAGACGAAATCCTTTTCCATTCATATAGCATTTTGACCGTTTCCATAAGGTCCTGAGTTCGATACCTGGGAGTGTGTGTCAACTTTGGGATTGCTCATTGGTCCACACATTCGGCGCCAGTACTGGTGTAGTTCCCAGGCAGTAGAATCGAGAGAGATTAGTTTCAGTTGCACGTTTCTCAATCAATGTAAAATAAATGTTTAACCTATAGTAAGGCTTATATATGTTCTGCTTTTGGATAACGATCAGATTGTACAAAACAGAGATCTACAGATCCTATCTTTCTGCGTTGCCCGTTGTGTTCAGAGATATGCAAAACAAATTATTAACCCTTATCCTGCTAAATAAGTCAAATGAAACTTCTAGCCGATAGTAAAAACCCGAGTGTTGCTATTTCAAACTCATTTGTTAAAGAAAAAATTATCCCTATAGGACAATGTAGATCCAAGCTCAGACTGCACGATCTGTGCAGCCTGTTCTTAATCTACACTGTCCGCAAAAGGTCAGTTAGTCGCGCTAAAAGCAAGCTAAGTGTTAAAGAAATTGTGGACTGCGTGAAAACTATTTGATTGAGTGAGTAGTCTAGGAGACAATTGGAATTTGTAAAGGGTCTTAGGTCTTACCGCCTTTACCAGACAATTCCGTGTTTTAATGACCCTGAGGGAAAATGGCTTTTGAAAACATTTTGGGAAATAGAGAAATACTGATAATTAGCATTTTCTCCTTTTCTCACAACATTTCCGACTCGCTCGAAAACAATTTCCATCTTGTTTCATCGATCAAGTTGTCGTCTGCATAGGCTTTAAACCCTTAATCTCATAAATAATTGAAATGAAACTTTCAAGCTTATGAAAAAAATTTTTTTTTTCTATTTCAAAGTTTATTCAAAGTTTCCTCGTCAAACAGAGTAGATCCAAAATCAGAATGCAAGTTCTTTGCAGTCTGATCTTGATCTAAACTGTCCACAAAAGGTCATTAAGCCGCGCTTTCTAGCCAAAGGGTTAACTTTGGTAAAGGGTCGTAACCACAAGTATGTGTAAACATGAATGAAAGTTATGTGAACGCCCCCTTATCCAAAACTAGGTCAAAATACAGCTGATTATTGCCTTTGATTCATGAAAAAACTACGCGAGCGCCACCGCGTGGGAACGTTGGTGTGGAGCCTACGCTAAATTTATCCAGGGGCCCCCCTTTAAATTTTTTTGCTTTTGTGATTTTAGACTGATTAGAAAAACGGAAGTGGGGGCTTTTAAAAAGGAGATAAAAACTTCATAATCTGGGTTCTGCACTGAACACTTCAGTTACACGTGGTGTGGGGCAGACGATTTATAAAGGGCTTTGGTCTCAACACGGAGTCACTGTGTCATCGGATTTCTGTGTTGTTTTGTGTGTACAATTTTCGCGTGCAGCAACATAAAAACAACACGTGTTCAGTTACCAACAACAAAGGCACTGTAGTTGAAAGCTCAGAACAAATTGACGTGAAAAGATGTCCGATGCAGACGAACCAACGGTGAGTTGCGATGTTTTTGAACTTTCTTTAATATGTCATTGATTTTCGTCTGCACGCGAAATGAAATTTATTATAGTACGTACTATTTGATTCTCTTTGATTACAATGAAATTCGGGCATAGAATATGATCTTTGCCAAGTCTTCTACCGTTCTCTTTTCAAGGAGGCTGATTAATAATAAACCACAGGGTAGATCTCCGGACAGTGTAGATTTTATCTATATTAACCCTTAACCTGCTAAGTAACTAAAATTAAATTCGATAATAAAAACTCAGATATTGCTAGATCTATTTCAAAATCATGTTTTGGGGAATAATATCTCCTGTAGATCCAAGATCAGACTGCACGTTCTGTGCAGTCTGATCTTGATGTATACTCTCTGCAAAAGGTCAGTGTGTCGTGCTTGGCAGCCTAAGGGTTAAGATCAGACTGCACCAAACATACATTCTGATCTGAAAATGTATTACCTTCGGTCTGAAGGGTTGCTCGATTGTTATTTTTGTCATTGGTCCTAACCCGAGGGGAGACACTATCACAAAAATAACATCGGAGCTGGCCTGCGAATTGGGGGTAGGAATGTATCAGACTGGGTTTTTGAGTACAGTATTCTGTTTGGTTTTTTTTTGAGTGATTAACCCATAGAGCGCCGAATAATATCAGACATTTTCATCCTTGAAATTAACCCAAATAATTTCATAGTTGCTTTTGTCTACAATGTTTCAGCAAATTGGACAGTGTAGATCAAAGATCAGACTGCATGTTTTGTGCAGCCTGATCTTGATCTACACTGGCTGCAAAAGCAACTGTAGTCGTGAAAGGCGCTCTAAGTGTTAACTTCATCTTCTGTATAAGTCCTACTGGATCCTGCCAAGACCTATCAGTACTGTTGTAAACAATGTTACAAAAGGTGAAATTGCCCATAACTTTTTACCAAACAACAAAATTTTTAGACTGGTCCAAATTGACTCGGGCTAGTGTGGTTAAGGGTTGAACTCTGTAATTTCCCTGGAAATGCTTTCTGTACAAAAGGGTCTAAAAGTTTGTCAGCTGGTTTAATTTTACCAAATGACAGCATTTTAGACTAGTTAAAATTGAAAGCATTTGCAGAGGATAAATTATATTTGACTCAAATTATCAAACTTGTTTCTGTGAAAGGGTTGATAACATTGTGGCAAAAGGAGACATGCTGATTACCAGCATTTTTGCCTTTTCCAACCATGTTTACAAAAAGGCTTCTTCCTCAGTGTTGTTATACCCCCCACAAACGAAGTTGGGGGGGGTATACTGGAGTCACCTCGTCCATCCGTCCGTGCGTCACATAAAGCTTGTCTGGGGCATAACTTCCAAAGTATAAAAGCTAGTGACTTCAAACTTCATATACAGATAGGTAACATTAAGGAGAAGTGCAGTGTACAAGAACCATAACTCTGTCTTCAGTTTATTCAGAGTTATTGCCCCTTTAAATTTTTATCTTTGGATTTTTGTCCGGGGCATGACTTCGAAAGTATAGAAGCTAGTAACTTTAAACTTCACACTCAGATTGATCACATTTAGGAGAAGTGCACTGTACAAGAACCATAACTCTGTTCCAACTATTTTTCTGGTTATTGCCCTTTGTAAATTTTAACTTTGGATTTTTGTCCGGGGCATAACTTCCCAAGTATGGAAGCTAGTGACTTCAAACTTCACACACAGATAGATCACATTAAGGAGAAGTGCACTGTACAAGAACCATAACTCTATTCCAACTATTTTTGGGTTATTGCCCTTTGTAAATTTTAACTTTTGGATTTTTGTCAGGGGCATAACTTCCAAAGTAAAAAAAGCTAGTAACTTCAAACTTCATATACAAATAGGCCACATTAAGGAGAAGTGCAGTGTACAAGAACCATAACTCTATTCCCACTATTTTTATAGTTATTGCTCTTTGTAAATTTTAACTTTGGATTTTTATCTAGAGCATAACTTGCAAAATACAAAAGCTAGGAACTTCAAACATCATTTACAATTAGATCACCATAAAGCAAAGTGCACTGTACAAGAACCATAACTCTATTCCCACTAGTTTTAGAGTTATTTCCTTTTGTAAATTTTAACTGGATTTTTGTCCAGGGCATAACTTCCCAAGTATAAAAGCTAGTAACTTCAAACTTCTTATACAGATAGGCCACATGAACAAGAAGTGCACTTTACAAAAACCATAACTCTATTCCAACTATATTTAGAGTTATTGCCCTTTGTAAATTTTAACTCTGGATTTTTATCTGGGGCATAACTTGCAAAGTAAAAAAGCTAGTAACTTCAAACTTCATATACAATTAGATCACATTAAAGCAAAGTGCACTGTGCAAGAACCATAACTCCATTCCCACTATTTTCAGAGTTATTGCCCTTTGTAAATTTTAACTTTGGATTTTTGCCTGGGGCATAACTTCCAAAGTATAAAAGCTAGTGACTTCAAACTTCATATACAGATAGACCACATTAACGAGAAGTGCAGTGTACAAGAACCATAACTCTATTCCCACTTGTTTTTTTTTTAAACTCTTACTTTTGTACTAAACCATTCTGCATTCTGTGACAAAGAGCTGTTTTGTGACAAGGAGCTGGTGGGGGGGTATGATCACATTTAGTGATAGCTCTAGATTAAACTTGGGATTGTGTTGTAAAGGATTTGAAAGACTGCATGTCCAGTACTTTGATTTTTTCTCTGTTACTCTTATTACAGACATCTGCCACAGAAGAAGAGCCCCAGAAGAGAGGTAGGGGTCGCCCAAGGGTAGCTAAGCCAGATGTGGTATGTTTTTGACAATGTCATAGCCTTATTTCTCCTGGAGAAACGTTGTGATACCTTGGCATTTACTCCATACCAAATACATGTAATCTCATGTTTTCAAGACGCCCAAGGTGCAAGTCCTTTGAAAACATCATAGGAAAAGGAGAAAATGCTGGTAATCCTCAGGCTCTTAGATTATCCTTCTACATCCCAATACTGTTCACACTAGTGATTGTTTCATCAATGGGAAAGCAGCCAGTGGCTTGGGAAGAGTTTTGAATAGAGTACTGATAAAAGAAACTTCAGGAGTACATGGATAGATATACAGGCTACAGTAATATGACTGAAATACCTTAAAATTGCCATTAAAAACCAACCAAACAAATGATAAAAACAAACAAATTTAATCAGAGTAGTCAGAGGTATGTATAAAAGCATCAAATGATGATCTTGCTTGACACTGGTCCAAATCATAGGTAAAAGACGCCAAGATTTATCTCACTCCCTCAACATACCCCCCCCCTCCAAAAAAAAAAGAGGGCTATTGGCCCTAAAGCACTCGCCTGAGTAAAGTCATCTGTGATTGATGATGCTGCAGAGATCCTGGTTTTAATGATGTAAAACAAAAGAGTGAAGAGTTAGTGACACAGTTCTTAACCTGATGTGACCACATCTCAAACTTTTCTAAGATATCATCAAGACAAACATTCTTACCAAGTTTCATGGGTATCAGGCTGAAAATGTTGTCTCTATGGTACACACAAGGTTTTTCTAAGATTTGGCCCAGTGACCTACATTTTGACTCAACATGACCCATTTTCAATCTTGTCATGAAGACAAACAATTTGACATAGTTTCATAAACATCAGACTGAAATTGTGGCCTCTAGAATGTACCCAAGGTTTATCTAAGTTTGACCTTTTGACCTACTTTTTGACCCCACATGACCCAACTTCAAACTTGTCTGAGATATCATCAAGACAAACATTCTGACCTAGTTTCATAAGTGTCAGACTAGAAATGTGGCCGCTAGAGTGCATACAAGGTTTTTCTAAGATTTAGCATAGTGACCTACTTTTTCACCCAACATGACCCCCAAAAGCTCACCTTGAGCACTTTGTGCTCAGGTGAGGGAAAAAAATCAAAAACGAAAGTAAACATAAAAAATAGCTCAGAAATGTCTGTGAAAACTGAATTTCAATCAATATGTGACTTATATTTGAGCCGTGCTCTGGCAAAAGGGGGCTTAATGCATCTCCGCAATCTATCATACCAAGCAAACCATCACATAATTATGGATCCAAAACAGCCACTTTTTTTTTAACAACCGAATTAATCATGACGTAGACTGGTCCTTGGACATACGGAAAATTGCCCAATAGCGAAAAGTTTCGGCCCAGGTCAGCCTGCGCAGACTGCGCAGGCTGACCTGGGTTGATACTTTTCGCAGATGCATGAAGCCCCCTTTTTACAGAGCACGGCTCATTTCGTTTTAGAATTTTTTCTGTACACACTTTGAATGTTTTCTATCTTTTCACAGACCTATTTCATCATTTGAGCACTTTTGGTGTCTGCAATTGCTTTCAACCAGGAAGAATCAAAATTTAGTTGTTTGATTATAAAAAAGAGTTAACTGGTCTGATACAAATTTGCTGCAGATGGCCTGGATGAAAAGTCGTCAGAAAATACGGATAATCAAGTTGGAAAAATGTGTGAAATCATTGTGGAAAAAGATAAAATTTCTTTTTAACCCTTTACCACACAATTCCAAGTTTTAATGACCCTGGGCTGGATTGTGTTTGAAAACACTGTGGCCATGGAGAAAATGTTGGTAACCAGCATTTTCTCCTTTTCCCGCATTGTTTTCTACCCTTCTTAAGACAAATTTCAATTTTGAGTCACATTTATTTTGTTGTCTGCAAATGCTTTCAGCTGAGACTAGTCTAAAATTGTGTCATTTGGTAAAGAGTTTAGTAATTTTGCCACTTGCCACAATTTCATAAGATGACAGGTACAAGGCATTTTTGAAAGTAATCTGTAGGAAATAATACACTAAATGAAAATGATGGTGGTGGGGGGGGTGACAACTATGAAACAACTCATGGAAAAAGTATGTCATTAATGTTACAAAAATTTGCATAATAATTCTTTACCATTGGGGTTTACCGACAATTTCATGTTTGCTTAACCCTACAACAGATGGTTCTGTGTTGTAGCGCTTTACCTCACAATCCTGAATTTTAACAACTCTGATGAAAAAGGCTTTTGAAAACATTGTGGGAGAAGGAGAAAATGCTGGTAACCAGCATTTTCTCCTTTTCCCACAATGTTTTCTACCCTTCCAAAAAGCAAATTTTAATGTTTTAGTCACATTTATGTTGCTTGTTTCAATTTGAACAGGTCTAACATGTTGTTGTTGTTTGATAAAGAGTTAACAACCCTTAGTGAAAAGGAATTTGAAACATTGTGGGAAAATAAGAAAATGCTGGTAACCTACTACTCTTTGAAATATGAATCTGGTTATCTAAGCCATGTCTTATTTGTTGTGCAAAAGCTTTCAATTTGGACAAGTCAAACATTTTGTCGTCTGGTAAAGAGTTACTCCATTTTCTTGTAAATACCACTTTGCACAGCACTTGAGTAACACATATTTCAAAGTCTTTAAAAACATTGAGGGAAAAGCAATTACAAGCATCTGAGGAACTACTGTGTGGCTCAGAAGTAGATACTTGTACTTGCAACCTTGAGGCCTTGGGTTCAATCCTCACTCAGGCACTGTTTTTTTTTGGTTAAGTGTCCTTGGGCAAGATACTTCAGAGCCCTAGCCTAGCTCTGGTGAATCCAAGAAAAAGGAATAGAGTCGTGGCCTTGATATGAATGAAATAATGTTGAAAATAGCATTAAACACCATTCTATAAATTAATCAGTCAACAAGTTTCTTTTTCCAAAAGGCTGATACTTGGTAAAAAAATTCTGGATCAAATAAGACCATGATTATTACAGTTTATGAACAATTTGTAGCTAAGTAGCCTAGTGAAGGGCAATCTGTAGCCAGGTAATAACTCTTTTACCGTAAGACGAAGCTTTAGACTTGCCACCATCGAAAGCATTTGCAAGGCAACGTATTAGAATGAGGCTCAAATGATCGAATTCATTTTTAACACTTTACCAAGCGAAAAAATCTTGGGCTTGTCAAAATAGAAAGCAATTGCAGACTACTAATCAAATGTGACTTAAACGGTGGGATTTGTCTATGATAGGGTAGAAAACATTGTTGAAAAAGGAGAAAATGCTGGTTACCAGCATTTTCACCTTTTCCCACAATGTTTTCTAAAGGCTTTTTTGTCAGGGTCGTTAAAAACCTGCATTGTCTGGTAAAGGGTTAAAAGGACTGAAGACTTTGTGGGTGATGAAGTAAAATGCTGGTTTCTCAGGTGTTCTCCTTTTCCCACAATATTTTCAAAAGGTTTTTTTACTCATGTTCTTTACAAATGGGGATGGTTTGTGAAGGGCTTGGGGCATTATTTAGATTTATATATGAATACCAGATTTTAAAATTGTTAATCAGTGAATTTGATAAGAAAATAATTTGCAGACCACTAATGAATCAAAAGAGAGGCGTAGACAAGAATGTTGTAATTGGTAATTGTGTACGTTCAAAGCATTTGCAGACAACGTATTGAAGGTGGCTAAAATGGTAGAACTTGCCTTTGATTGAGTAGAAAACAATGTTGAAAAAGGAGATAATGATGGTCACAAAATGATGGTCACTAGCATTTTTTCCTTTTCCCACAATATTTCCTACCCTATCAAAGACAGAAATCATCACTTGAGCTACATTAAATTTGTTGTCTGCTGATGTTTTCAATTTTGTCTAGTCCAAAATTTTGTCGTTTGGTAAAAAATTAAACTGGTACTCTGATATATATTGTTTCTTCCTGATAGGAAGAAGAGCCCAAACCAAAGAGACCCAGGGGTCGTCCAAAAGGGTCATTCAAGGTCAAGAAAGAGGATACAGTAAGTTCAGTTTAGATTATGAACTGCTTAACGACGCTGAGAAAAAAGGCTTTTGAAAACACCATGGGGAAAGAAAAAGGCTATTAACAAGCACTTTCCCTATTTTCACCTTTCCCACAAAGTGTTTTAGTTCTATCCATTCAAAAGCAAAGTCAGTTATTTGATGCACATTTAATTTGTTGTCTGACATTGCTTTCAGTATGGGCAAGTCTGAGATTTTGTTTGGTAAAGAGTTCAGGGAGTAGGGTGCATATTCATTTCGCAATCTAAAGTGCATTGTAAGTCTTATTCTAAATAAAGAATGAAACACAATCTCTGATTGGCTGATCCATTCGGTTTAGCCAATCAGAATTTGTGTTACTTTAAAGATTTGACAATTCTTGAGAATTAGAATAAGAATGCGATACAGAATGGTTTGTGAATGGGATCATAGATTATCATAAGTTACTCATCTTAAAACAATGCACTACATTACTGGCCTATTAACCCTTTACCAGACGACAAAATTTTAGCCTTGTCCAAATTGAAAGCATTTGCAGACGACAATTTCAATGTGGGTCAAATGGTGCAAGTTTTCTTTGATATGGTAGAAAACGTTGTGGGAAAAGGAGAAAATGCTGGTTACCAGCATTGTCTCTTTTCCTGAAATGTTTTTTAAAGGCTTCTTTCTTAGGGTCATTAAAAGTCTACATTGTGTGGTAAAGGGTTAGAACAGTATGATGCATATATATAATTCATTATCATTACCTTTTTACCAGAAGGCAAAATTTTAGACTTATGTAAATTGATAGATTTTGCAGACGACAAATTAAATGTGGCTAAAATGCTGTGATTTCTCTTTGGGAGGATAGAAAATATCATGTGAGAAGCAGAAAGTTTTGGTTAACACCATTTTCTTCTTGTCCGTGATCCTTTCAAGGTCGTTAAAATATGGGATTGTTTGTTAAAGGATTAATTTATTCTTTTTTAAAGTGCATCTTCACCTTTCCCTTATTCAGGTTCTAATTGATATGTTTTTATCACATAACCTCCCATGTTTTCAGCGTAATATACCTATCATGAATTTTCTTATCTTGTACACATTTGATATCACAATTGTGTGACGTCATTTTTGACGTCATTTTGTACGTATTTCATAGAAGTGAATGGGATTATATGGATATTACAGCCGGTGCATCTATAGATGGTTTTGCATCTTCTGATCTATAATTTGTGAAATATCGTTATGTGATAAAAAGAATATGACATGTGTTGGCGTTTGAGATAAAATTTTATTAAACTCGTCAAGAAAAAATGTTATTAAGCATGCCAAATAGTATTTTCTCTTAATAACATTTTCTCTAGAATCAGTTGATAAAATTTTATCTCAAACACCAACTCATGTCATATCCTATATATCTTTAAAAGAATTTTGAGAAAATTGTGACAAAGCTAGAAAACACTCATTATTATCCATTTCCCTAACTTGTTAACATTATAATGTTTGTTTTTTTCAATATTTTTTTCATGAATCCAAATTTAAATTTCTTTCATTTTGAAGAATATAAAAAAAGTCTCACAATTGCAAGGCTATGAGGTACATGTGATTGGTTACCCCTTCATGGCCGTGGGCAACAAGTGTAGCTTTTGTGGTTTGGGGTAGATCAAAATCAGAGTGAACAGAACTTGCAGTTTGATCCTGTTGTCTTTCATCAACTACTTAATTTTTAATACTTAACCCTTTACCACATGACAAAATTTTTGACAGATCCAAATTGGAAGCATTATCAAAGGACATAGTAAATGTGGCACAAGTAATGGAATTTGTCTTTAAAAGATAAGAAAACATTGTGGGAAAAGAAGAAAATGCTGGTTCCCAGCATTTTCTCCTTTTCCCACAATGTTTCAAAAGCTTTCTTTCTCAGGGTGGCTAAAACTTGGGATTGTGTGGTAAAGGGTTAAATAGACAACAATTTTTTTTCCTTTTCCAGTTGGAGAGAATTTGCAGGAATCACACTGTTGCTCAAATGATGTGATTTGTCTTCAAAAAGGCTACCAGAATTTTCTGATTACTCCACAATGTCTATAACAACCTTTTTGTCAGGGTCTTTAAAACTCAGGGTTATTTGGTAAAATATTAACTGATCAAAATTTTAATTGTCGTTTTACTTTTCAGTGGAATAATATTATTAGACCAATAAAGGAAATACAAGTTTGTTAATTATCTTATGAAAATGGTAAATGCTTTTGTCTCAAAATAGCAAAATATTTGTTAGTTAATGATTGTAAATCAGTTTTTCATCAAAGGAAAAATGTTGTGGTTTTACTGTCAGAAAAATATGTTTTAGCAATAAGTCAGAAATACATGAAAACATGTCTATGTCCAAAAATACAAAATTAGTATGACAGATGAGCGTGCATTTACTTGTCACATTCTGCAGACAGTTTTTTTGCCTTGCAGCTGAGGACATTTGAAAACCTTGTGGCATACAGAAAAATTAATTTTAATGAGCCACTCATTTTTTATGCTCCTTCAAAAAAAAATTGGGGGCGTACAGTTTTTGTTTGATTTGTCCATTTGTATGTCTGTCATTGATGTTTTTGAGTGTCCCAGCCATAATCTTTTTCCCTTTTTACTCAATTTCGATTTAACTTTACACAAATTTTAACCACATAGAAACATCATGAGCAAGAGGTACGTCCATAGGTCAAAGGTCAAGGTCACAGCAAGGTAAAATTCATTTTTGATGGGTAGTGTTGGTGTACGGCCTTTCACATTTTAATTGTGTCTGAATTTTAGTATAACATAGCAGTATTGTCAACCACATACAGACAGTGTGTTGCCTGCAAGAACCATCATCACTGGTCAGAGATGAAGGTCACACCAAGGTCAACTTTGTTTTAAAAGGGAAATTTTGGGGGTTTATGTTTGTGTTTGGCCCGCATTTTTTTTTCATTAAACAGATTTGTCAACCACAGTAAAATAATGTGTCACACAGAAGAACCATATCTAAAGGTTACTGGTCGTCACAGCAAGGTCAAATCTGTAAAAAAGTTGATTTTTTTTTTGGGGGGGGGGTAGTTATGTCCATCATGTCCTGCCTGTAGTTTTTTTTTTTCCTGGGAAACCAGCATTTTCTCATTTTCCCAGAATGTTTTTCTACTTTTTAGCTCACCTGAGCACAAAGTGCTCAAGGTGAGCTTTTGTGATCATGCTGTGTCCGGCGTCCGTCATGTGTCATCAATTTTTACCTTGTGTACGCTCTAGAGGTCACATTTTCAGTCTGATACTCGTGAAACTTGGTCAGAATGTTTGTCTTGATAATATCTCAAATGGGTTTGAAAATGGGTCAAGTCGGGTCAAAAACTAGGTTACTAGGTCAAATCTTAGAAAAACCTTGTGTACGCTCTAGAGGCCACATTTTCAGTCCAAAACTCCTGAAAATTCATCGGAATGTTTGTCTTGATGATTTCTTGAATGAGTTAAAAAATGGGTCATGTCTGGTCAAAAACTAGGTCACAAGGTCAAATCTTAGAAAAACCTTGTGTACTCCCTAGAAGCCACATTTTCTGTCCAAAACTCTTTAAAGTTGGTCAGAATGTTTGTCCTGATGATACCTCAGACGAGTTTGCAAAAGGGTCAGCTGGGGTCAAAAACTAGGTCACTAGGTCAAATCTTAGAAAAACTTTGTGTATGCTCTAGAGGCCACATTTTCAGTCCAAAAAACCTTGAAAATTGGTCAAAATGTTTGTCTTGATGATACCTTGCATGAGTTTGAAAATGGGTCATGTCCAGTCAATAACTAGGTCACTAGGTCAAATCTTAGAAAAAACCTTGTGTATGCTCTAGAGGCCACATTTTCTGTCCAAAATTCTTGAAAGTTAGTCAGAATGTTTGCCTTGATGATATCTCATAAGAGTTAAAAAATGGGTCATGTTAGGTCGAAAACTAGGTCACTAGGTCATATCTTAGAAAAACCTTGTGTAGGCTCTAGAGGCCACATTTTCAGCCCAAAAATCTTGAAAGTTGGTCAGAATATTTTTCTTGATTATATCTTGGATGAGTTTGAAAATGGGTCATGTCGGGTCAAAATCTAGGTCACTAGGTCAGATCTTAGAAAAACATTGTGTATGCTCTAGAGGCCACATTTTCAATCCTATACTCATGAAACTTGGTCAGAATGTTTGTTTTGATGATTTCTTGGACCAGTTTGCAAGTGGATCATTTCAGGTCAATAACTAGGTCACTGAGTTAAATCTTCAAAAAACCTTTTTCAGTCAAATACTCATGAAAATCTTGGTAGAATGTTTGTCATAATATCTCAAAAGAGATTGAAAATGGGTCATGTTTGGTCAAAAGACTCAGGTGAGCGACTTCATGGCCATCATGGCCCTCTTGTTTAGGAAACTAAAGCTCATTTTATATCAATGTCAAATTATCGTCTGCAGATGGTTTCATTTTCTAAGACTGTAGCATTAGCTGTTTGGGAACGGGTTACGAAGTTAATCTTTTACTAAAGTAGATCATGTTCTAACAAACCTAAGGTAGAAGGCTTTTCAAAAATAATGTGGGAAAACAAGAAAATGCTGGTAACCAGCATTTTCTCCTTTTCCCAGAATGTTGTCCACCCTTTCAAAGATAAATCCCATCACAAATTTTGAACTACATTAGTCTTCTGCAAATGCTGTCAAATTAAACAAGTCTAAAATATTGTTGTTTGGTAAACAACAACAAAAAAAACCATTATACTTAAAATGTTATGTCAGATAAATCAAAAAATATTTATGTCTGCATAGTTTTAATAAAATGAAAGTTAAGTTTTGGAAAATAGATTGTGACAGAATTTTGAGTGCACTTGAAAACTTTATCCATGTCCCAATGTGCAGACATTGACCATTCCTCCCCCCCTAGAAAAGTGGAAATATGCATTTGAGACAAAGAAACGGAAAGGCAGGCAGTTTTTACAATTACTGTATAAATTGCCTTTAGACCTACCAAAAAAAAAACCTACACAACAAAATTTCATTATTTGAAGCACTCATAATTTGTTGTCCATGTCTAATGGTGCATTGTTTGCACTGTTTGTCCACAAAATGCTTTGAATTTGTCATGTGGTAAAGAGTTTACTTTTACTGCATAATCCTGACTTTTAACTACCCTGAGTAAAAAGGCTTTAGAACACATTGTGGGAAAAGCATTTTTTTCTTTTCCCACAATGTTTTCTACCCTTCCAAAAACAAATTTCAATTTTTGAGTCACATTTGTTTTGTCTTCTGTAAATGCTTTGAATTTGGACAAGTCTAAAATTTTGTTGTCTGGTAAAGAGTTAGCATGCTAGATTTGTTCATTCCCTTTCACTGTTTACCAAAGAACAAAATTTTAGATTTGTTGAAATAGTTACTTGCAGATGACAAAATTAAATGTGGTTCAAATGATAATTTCTGCCTTTGATAGGGGAGAAAACATTGTTGGAAAAGGAGAAAATGCCAGCATTTTCTCCTTTTCCCACAATGTCTTCAAAAGCCTTCATCTTTAGGGATGTGAAAACATGGGATTTTCTTGTTAAGGGGTTAAAGCCCTGTTTCAAAAGTAAAAATCTGTACTAAAGATAATAACTGGAACATAATTTTTCAACTTTTTCCAGGAGGAAGAACCTAAACCAAAGAGACCCAGGGGGCGGCCAAAAGGGTCATTCAAGGTCAAGAAAGAAGAGACAGTAAGTGACAACTTAACCCTTAACTCCTTCCCAAATGACAAATTTTAGACACTTTCAAATTCAAAACATCTGCAGACAACAAATTCAATATCGGTAGAATTGAGCTTTAGCTTGCTGATAGGGTAGAAATCATTGTGGGTTTGGAGAAAATGCTGGTGTCCAGCAGTTTCTTTTTTTCCCACAGTGTCTTTGAAAGCTGTCTTTTCCAAGGTCGTGAAAACCTGGGATCGTTTGGTAAAGGGTTGAGGGGCCTTTGACAACTCTAGGTGCCATTGCAGTCATTGTAGATCAAGATAAATTTTTGCAGAAACACTTTAGACAAAAGCAAACTTGGAACTCCAATTTAATATTTGGGTGTTATTTATTTAGTGAAAATTTCTTTTTAGTTTATTTTGCACTTAAGGGTTAATTCTTACATGGAAAAGTAAATGAAAAATTAGTTTTAGTCAGCTATTTCATTATTTACCATGCAATTCTGTGGTTTGAAGATCCCGAGTTTAAAAAGGCTTTGCAAAATATATTATTGCGGGAAAATTGTGTTTAGAATTGTCTGAAATTTTGTCATGGGGTGAAGAGTTAACTCTTGAACCAAAAATATAAGTTTAAACATGCTAATATAGAAAGCATTTGCAGACAACTTAAACGGGGATAAGATCATGTTTTTGTCAAAGAATTGGTCAGAAACATTGTGGAAAAAGAAGAAAATGCTGGTTACATGGAAAAGCAGATGAAACTAAATAATGGGTTTGGTTCATATTTAGCTTGATGACAGACACAGATTCCAACTTTCATTGAGCAATACCCTGGCCATGCCTGTGATTTTAAGGTCAAGGTCACAGATTTTGAAATTTCATGTTTAAAATTTTTCTAGAGCCTCTTTTTTGGAGACCTAATGATTTATTTGGTTAGCGGAGCCCCAATAGCGCAGTCATACAGGAGTTGCCACAGGAGGCCTGCTGGTGCAATCCCTGGCTCAGCCAATTTCTTTCCAAGGATTAACGATAGTCATTGCAACAGGATCATTCCTCTCTCACTGTTGGCCATTGTTTCAGCGATGGGTATGTGGGAAAGTAGCCAGTGGCTTGGAAAGAATATTGTGCAGAGTACTGGTAAAAGAAATTCCAGAAAAGCATGGACAGGTGCACTGGCTGCCGCAATATAACTGAAATAATGTTGAAAATCCCGTTAAACACCATACAATCAATTAAATGATTTGATGAATGTTTAGTATGATGATGGATATAGGTCCAGTTTCATTCACCTTTACTCCTGTACATGGCTGTTGCCCAAAGGTCAAGGTCGAGCCATGGCGCTAACCCAAGTGTCGGAGTTGATGTTAGGTCCTCTGTCCTGGGCTCAGACCCTGTTGCTGTTTCAAGGCACAGCAACCCCCAGATAACTTTTCCAGGCAAGCTGAGCTGTCTGATGACATTTTTCGTTCAACATTGTTTATAAAACCTTTTTTCCTTAGGGACTTAAAAGCACTTAAGTGTTTGGTGAAGGGTTTAGACTAAAAGACCTCTGAAAATATTGAACAGTGTAGATTAATGATCAGACCTCATGTTTTGTACAGTCTGATCTTGATCTGTAGATAATGTCTGCTTAAGTTCCATTGGTTTGCTAAGAGGAAAAGAAAGAAGAGTGGGCCATGTAATCCTTTACCAAACAGTCCCAAGTTTAAATGATCCTTAGGAAAAAAGCATTTGAAAACATTGTTGGAACAGGAGAAAATGCTGGTAACCAGCATTTTCTCCATTTTCCACAATGTTTTCTACTCTGTCACAGACATATTGCATCATTTGAGCCACTTTTTATTTGTCGTCTGCAAATTGTTTTGATTTGGTTGAGTCTAAATTTTTTTGGTTTAGTAAAGATTTAAATGAAGGCTTTATAATGTGATGAATACAAATTAAAATTCCTGGCATTTTTTACTCCCTTGTAATGTTTCCCTTTTAACTCTGTACAAGATGACAAAATTTTACACTAGTCCAAATTCAAAGCTTTTGCAGATGACAATAAAAGTGACTCAAAAATTGAAATTTGTTTTCGGGGAAGGGTAGAAAGCAATGTGGGAAAAGGAGAAAATGCTGGTTACCAGCATTTTCTCCTTTTCCCACAATGTTTTCAAAAGGCGTTTTCCTTAGGATCGTTAGAACTTGTGATTGTGTTGTAAAGGATTAATTTTTGAATGCTTCATTACAATTTATGTCATGTAAGAAGACCCTTTTGTTGACCAGCTTTTGTAAACATTAGGTAAGAGTTTAGAGTTGTTCAGTACAAGCAATTGTTCTCTGCAATGTTTGCTCAGTACAAGCACTTTATCCTTTTGCCACAATATTTCAAAACCAAGAGAAAACTGCAAGAGAAAACTGTCACTTACGGCAGGTAATGTGTTTAGTAACTTTTTTGTTAATGTAACAGTAAGTTTATTTGTAAAAACCAAGGGCAAATAGTGCAACAAAAGATATGACCAAAACTTAATATTATGCAAATTATATTATCTATGTATAAAACAATAACCATTAAAATGTTATGAGGTTATTTAACACTTTGCCACACAGCAAAATTTTAGATTCGCCCATACTAAAGGAATTTACAGACAACAATTCATAATGTTTATCAAATGATAGTATTTGTCCATGGGTAGGTAGAAAACATTGTGGGCAAAGGAGAAAGTGCTGGTTACCAGCATTTTCTCCTTTTCCCACAGGGTTCGCAAAATGCTATTTCTTTGGGGTCAGTAAAACTTGTGATTGTGTGGTAAAGAGCTAACATGCTGGTACAATGGTGAATTTTATTGGATTGATTGATTGATTGTATGATGTTTAACACTGTTTTCAGCATTATTATGTTATATCGCAGATGCTAGTGCACCTATCCATGCTTTCCCGGAGTTTCTTTTACCAGTACTTCGCACGCTATTCTTTCCAAGCCACTGGCTGCTTTCCCACATAACCATTGTCGAAACAAAGGTCAGCTCTGAGAGAAGGATGAATCCTGTCACATTGACTATCATCAGTCCTCGGAAAGAAACTGGCCAAGCTGGGGATTGAACAAGCGACATACTGTTCTCAAGTCCTACATGCTACCGACTGAGCTACCGGGCTTGGCGAATTTTATTGAATGAACACACTGCAGAACCAGTCTGTTGGTCGTTTTTCTATTGGTGTGAAGTAAAAGTTTTATCACAGGCCTTTAAAGCTTTATTGGTCTATGATGAGACACTGAAACACTGAAAAAGAGCACATTTGCGCATTGCATCAATATTGTACAGACAGTAACACAAAATGTTAATATATGCAATATGGAGGCAATGCGCAAGTGTACTATTTTTAGTAATGGAGTTCAATGATGGAGCAATGAAAGATTTGGTATCCAGTGATAAATCAAGAGAACTTCAGGGGCCTGTGCTTTGTATGCACCTATAGTCCATTGCTTTTGAGCATTTTTAGGAACAGTTGCACAATTTTCTACAATGTTTTTTGTTAAATTGAAAAATGAAGGTCATTGGTGGCTCATTGGTTAGGTTCTTGGAGTAGTAATCGGGGCATCTTAAGACTAATTTCCACTTGAGGTACTGGTCATGTGGGAGTGTCTTTGAGCAAGGCACTGCAGAGCCTCAGCATAGTACAACCAGCAAAGACATGAATAATTGAGCTGAGCTGTCACAGTGATATGACAAAATTATTGTTGAAAAGGTGTCTAGACACTATTCAAATGAGCTATGGCAAAAAGGGTATAATGCATTTCAGTGATGCATGATACCGTGGAAGTCGACACATGGTCATGGATCCATAAAACCCATTTTGCCTAATGACCAACTGAATCATGAGATAGAATGATCCTTAAACATGCAGAAACTAATGCAGGCTAATCCGAGACGGCACTTTACGACAACTTTAGATTTTGTCTAACAATAGACTTGGGCAAAACAGAAAATTACATAAAAACGGAAAGTGTCGTTTCGGATTAATCTTAGCAGACTGGGCAAGCTAATCCAAGACGACACTTTACGCAAATGTCGGAATACCCCTTATAGCCTGTTGCAGGCCATATTTAGTGGTAATCTCTTTATCAAACAGGCCTGTATTATATTATCTCTGAGGATGGAGGCTTTTGAAAACATTATAGGAGACTGGGGGTATGCTAGTAAACAGAATTTTGCTTTTTTTTCCACAGTGCCTGCTTTTTAGGCCTGATTTCAACTTTTGTCTGCAAATGCTTTCAAGTTGTTGTATATCTGAAATTTTGTGTTTGGGCAAGGGTTAACTCTTTACCACACAATTC
Organism: Hippopus hippopus; assembly: GCA_946811185.2. Classification (NCBI taxonomy): domain Eukaryota; kingdom Metazoa; phylum Mollusca; class Bivalvia; order Cardiida; family Cardiidae; genus Hippopus; species Hippopus hippopus. Next base: position 5,625,475 of record OX328102.1, on the reverse strand, counting down.
TGAGTTTAAACAACCCAGAAGAAGAAGAAATTTTGAAAACATTGTGGTAAAAGGAGAAAATGCCGGTAACAAGCAATGTTTTCTACCATAATCATAGACAGAAATCACCTTTGGAGATACATTTATTATGTCGTCTGCTAATGCATTCAATTTCGTTGGTCCAAAATTTTGTTGTTTGGTAAAGAGTTAAAGGGTAAATCATTGATCACATTTGTGTTTTATTTGCCTCTCAATATATTTTTTTTTCTTTTTGTTTCTGAGTACAGGTGTTGTTGGTATCTAAGTACAGAAGTACTAGTATTGCAAAATGTGTTCTAGGAAAATATGCTATGATAATGTCAGTATTAACCGTTTACCACACAATCCCGACTTTTAATGACCCTGAGAAAGAAAGCTTTTGAAAACATTGTGGGAAAAGGAGAAAATGCTGGTAACCAGCATTTTCTCCTTTTCCCACCATGTTTTCTACCCGTTCTAAATCAAATTTCAATTTTTTATTCACATTTAGTTTGTCGTCTGCAAATGCTTTCAATTTGGACTAGTCCAAAATTTTGTCGTTTGGTAAAGAGTTAAAGGGTCTAAAGTTTGCTGATATCTTTTATCCAGCTTTATGAATTTTATTGTTTTCTTTTTTTTTCTTTCAGCCAAAACCAGTCAGACAGAGGGGAAGGCGTAGAAGAGGAGTGAGTAATGCTTATTAACCCTTTACCATACAATCCCGAGTTATAACAACCCTGAGTGAGACATCTTTTTAAAAACATTGTGAGGAAAAGAAGAAAATGCTTGTAACCAGCATTTTTCTCCTTTTCCTACAATGTTTTCTACCCCTATCAAGGACAGAAAGCATCATTTGAGCCTTTTTTAATTTGTCATCTGCCATACTTTGAATTTGGTCTAGTCCAAAATTTTGTAGTTTGGTATAGGGTTAATTTATGTAGAATATGAATATGTCAAAAGTATTCTTTGAAATTGATATGCTGCAAACATTTAGGAAAGTAAACCTAATGGGAACTTTTAGCTTTGACCGTTTACTTGACAACATAGACAACATTGTGTGAAAAGGAGAAAATGCTGTATGACAGCATTTTCTCCTTTTCCCAAAATGTTTTAAAAAGCGTTCTTCTTCAGTGTCATTTAAATTTGTGATTTTGTGGTAAAGTGTTAAAACTTACACGTTAAAGGGTTAAAACTTACAAGTGTTTTCGTTCTTGCATTTGACAGCTATTGAAAACATAGTTAACCCTTTACCAAACTGCACATTTCTAGAGTTGTTCAAATTGAAACCATTTGCAGCCAACAAACTAAATGTCTTAACTCGTTACCAAACGATAAAATTTTGGACTTGTCCAAATTGAAAGCCATTGCAGACGACAAATTAAAGGTGGCAAAATGACACAATTTTTCATTGATAGAGCAGAAAACATTGTGGGAAAAGGAGAAAATGCTGGTTACCAGCATTTTCTCCTTTTCTCACAATGTTTTCAAAAGGCTTCTTCCTCAGGGTCGTTAAAAGTCGGGACTGTGTGGTAAAGAGTTAAACCATGATATTCGTCTTTGATAGGGTAGAAAACATCATGGGAAAAAGAGAAGAATGCTGATTCTCGACATATTCTCCTTTTCCCACAATGTTTTCTTTAGGCTTCTCCCTCAGGGCTGTTATACCCCCCACAACGAAGTGGAGGGTGGTATACTGGAATCGCCATGGCTGTCTGTCCATCTGTCCGTCCGTAAGTCCGTCGGTCCGTCCGTCTGTCCGTCCGTCGGTCTGTCTGTAGACACAAATTTGTCCGGCGAAATACTCCTACAGTTTTTCAGGTACTGAACTGAAATTTATACACAGTGTTCCTATATATATGAAGTTGTGCATGTGCAATTTTCAAGACCCTGCTGCCATGCGTTGCTGAATTATCTCCCCTTGAACTTTGAAATTTTCACTAAATTGTATCGCTTTAATTCAAAATTTGTCCAGTGTAATACTCCTGTAATTTTTAATGTACAAAACTAATTAATAATGTGTTTCTTACTGTGAATTCTGTTTTTAATATAATCTGTCCGTCAGTCCGTCTGTCCATAGATTTGTTCGCTGAAATACTCCTACAGTTTTTCAGGTACTGAACTCAAATTTACACACAATGTTCCTATATATATGAAGATGTGCATGTGCAATTTTCATGACTCTGCTCGGATGTGTTTGCAGAATTATCTCCCCTTGAACTTTGCAATTTTTGCTAAATTATGTCGCTTTAATTCACAATTCGTCAAGTGTAATACTCCTACAATTTTTAATGTACAAAACTATTTAATAATGTGTTTCACAATGTGAATTCCGTGTTTAATTTGTGTGAATAACAACACTCACACCCTGAATTACTACAGTGACCACAGTTTGATTACAGCTGCAATTCCATGGAAAAACATGTTCTGTAAATATTAATGGTAATGTTACCTCTATATCACTACAATAGTTCAAATTACTGCCTATGTATATTGCTAGAGATTTATCATATACCTTTGGTCTGTGTGTTTTAATGGTGAAAAATTAACCTAACTCTTTAATGAGTGCAAACCCTTTGTCGGAAGTTTCATTTTTTTTCAACTCTTACTTTTGTACTAAACCATTCTGCATTCTGTGACAAAGAGCTATTTTATGACAAGGAGCTGGTGGGGGGTATGATCACGTTTAGTGATAGCTCTAGTTAAAACTTGGGATTGTATGGTAAAGGGTTAAGGGAGCACTTGGCTGTAACAAGCAGTTGCTCCTTTTCTAATAATGTTTTCTATATCTTTCAAAAGAGGAGATATAGTTTTCATTTCTTTCAAATGTTTGCTTCAGGCATAGAGGTATTTGTTTTGAGGATGGATTATAGTAATTTTGTCAGCTATTATCATGGAAAGAGGGCCATGCATAGTAGAGATGCTGAATAAAGAAATACCAGGAGTGCAACTGCATAGATGTGTAGAATGGCAACTAGATAATAATGGAGGATATTACAGATGCTGTGATTAGAAATGCTTTGAAATACCAAATAAGCAAATGTTTGGTTTGCGTGCTTTGTTAAACTTATTTGAATTTCGAAATAAATGTAATCTTGAATGGTAGAAAAAATGGGGTTTTTTTTGCATACATCCATGAACATTCTCGTCCAATTGTTTATTTTTGTTTGCTAATGTGAATGATATAATCTAAATTCCTGTTTGTCCTTTGAAGTTTATTAATTTCTTTTTTTCTACAGGGAAATGAGGAGGAAGAGGAGGAGGCAGAAGGCAGCTAGAGTTTGATAAAAAAGTCTTTTTGTGAAGATGTTTGGTTCTACCATCCAAGTTACTTCAGGAAGTGACATCATTGGGGCAGGAAGTGACTTCATAGATTTCAGGAAGTGATAAAACATGTGTACAGGAAGTGATGTCATAGTTTTAGAAAAAATGCAAGTGGTTGGATGTCCATGTAAATAGTGATGATTTGATCAGTTTTGAATACCTCCATGCAAAATTATGATGACTTTTGAATGATTGATGTAATCAAATTATTTTTGTAGCATTTTTTCGTTGATGTTGTTGTCACTGTGTATTTGGTATAGTGATTGTTGTTGTTTTAGCTGTCTTCATGTTTTTTCATAATTATTGGTTATTTGTATACTAAATGCTTTGAGTTGGCACACAATAGCATTTTCTCCTTTTCCCACATTTTCTTTTTCATGATAGACTAGATTTATATAATGGGTTACATTTAACTTGTTGTCTGCAAATGCTTTCAATATGGACAAGTCTAAATACTTGTTGTTTGGTAAAGAGTTATGCTGGCTATTTTTATTGAGTTGAATTATATTGCAGGGTGTATTGAAGTTGACAAAATGTATTAAATTTTGTCAGTTGTCATTATATATTGTCACCGTTTATTGTTTTGTTATTGTTTAGAAAAGTTACCCATTTACCAAACAATCCCAGGTTTTTAAGTGAGCTTTTGAAAACATTGCTGAAAAAGGAGAATATACTAGCAATCAGCATTTTCTCTTTTTCCTACAATATTATCTACCCTACCATTTGAGCCAGTTATAATTTATTGTCTGCAATGTTTCCAGTGTGGATAAACCTTATAGTTAATCTTTAATACAAATAAAGTGATGAAGATTTTTGCATTTAAATCAGTTATACTTTTTTATATTGGTAAAAAAATGGCAAAATTCTTGGTAATATAATTTGAGCTTTGATTTTTAATTTTTGTTTGCTTTTAAATGATTTTTGTTTTTTGGTTTTGTTTTATAAATACAAAATTGATACATATATGAAAATAATGAGCGTGCTTAAAATGTACAAAGCCGGTTTTAAAAGGGATATTAAACTAGATTCTGCAATTTTTTTTAAAATAAAAACGGCTCATTTTTATACATATGCAAAAATGGTTGTATTACTAAAACACAGAAATGTATATAGAAAACAAAAGAAATTACAGAGATTTTTGTATTTGTATGGTTACATTTCCTATACTGTTACTAATCTTATGGCCATTAATTCATAACCAGAAATAAATAAATTTTGAAAACAATCATTTATTAGTTGACCCAATAGGACATTGGTAGAGTCGATAACTCTGGGTTTTAGGGTTGTGGGTTCAAGTCCCACTAGAGGCAACATTTTTATCCAGTATATTACCCATGTTTTTTCCCATCTAAGTGTAAACAGCCATGTCCTTATGAACTTTTGTTTTAGAAGATCAAAAGGAGAAAATGGAGGTAACCAGAATTATCTGCTTTTCCCACAATTTTTTTTTACGGTTTGAAAAGTCCTTTACCAAATGACAAAATTTTGGACTTGTCCAATTTCAAAGCATTTGCAGACAACAGATTTGTGAGTGAAAGGGTAGAAAACTTTGTTAGAAAAGGAGAAATTGCTGGTTATCAGGATTTTCTCCTTAGCCCACAGTTTTCCCAAGCCTCCTCCCTCAGGGTTGTTTAAACTTGGGATTGTGTGGTAAAGGGTTCAAGCATTAGGCCATATGGATTGAAATAGCTTTTGAATATGAAGAACATTCAACATTAAAATGGATAAAATGTACAAAGCAGCTTTCAATGCATTATGTGTTCAAACTATTGTGTTCACTGTTATATTTTGTTTTTATGTCTTTATTCTTTTATTACATGTTCTTTATTTTCATTAATGGTCTCCTCATAGATCTATGTGTATTATTTTATTTCATTTTCCAGGTAATTTAATGTTCTTTTATAAACAGCATTCATAATTTTCTTAGTTACAAAAATTTAAAGAAAAGAAAAAATTGAGCAAGCCTCAGGCAAAAGGGAACTTGTTGCATCTCCATGATGTATTATACCAGTCAAGTCATTACATAGTTATAGGTCTGTAATAGATCTGTAAAAGCCATTTTACCAAACAACCAACTAAATCATGAGGTAGTCCTTGGATATGCAGAAATTTGACCAATAGCAAATGGTTTTGACCCAGGTCAGCCTGCGCAGACTGACATAGCTCGATACTTTTTGCAGATGCATTAAACCCCCTTTTCACAGAGCATGGCTCATATCTTTTTTCAAAAAATGGAAAAGGAGCAATTGCTTGTTTAAAAGTGTTAAGATAAGCAATGCACACCACAAATCAGACAACATGGGGAAGGTGGCTGGCTTGGGCACCCAGGGTAGATAAAAAGAATGAGGTATCTTATTTCAATAGGAATTCTTCAGCCTAAAAGAAATGATGCATGCTCTGTTAACTCTTTAACAAAAGACAAAATTTTAGACTTGTGCAAATTGAAAGCATTTGCAGACGACAAAATACACGTGTACATGACTCATAAATTGAAACTTGACTTTGAAAGAGTAGAAAACATTGTGGGAAAAGGAGAAAATGCTGGTTACCAGCATTTCCTCCTTTTCCCAGAATGTTTTCAGAAGGCTTCTTCCCCAGGGTCATTAAAACCAGGGTTTGTTTGGTAAAGGGTTAAACAAGGTTTGTTGCATCTTTAAAAAGTATTTCAACTGTTCAGCTTTTGCAATTTGTGCAGGCTGACCTGCATCAAAACTTTTTTGCTGTTGGCACATTTTCAGTATGTCAAAGGACCATTTTACCTCTGGATTCAGTCGATTGTTGGACCCAAATGGATTTTATAGATCCCTGATTATGTGATAACTTTGCATTAACTCTTTACCAAACAACAAAATTTTAGACCAGTCCAAATTTAGACGACAAAACAAACCCAACTCAAAAATTGAAATTTGTGTTTGGAAAGGGAGAAAACATCGTGGGGAAAAAGGAGAAAATGCTGGTTAGCCGCATTTTCTCCTTTTCACACATTGTTTTCATAAGGTTTCTTTTTCGGGGTTGTTCAAGTCAGGATTGTGTTGTACAGCATTAAACCAACTTTTGCCAGAATGTTGCTCAAATGCTCCAGCCTCAGCTGATATATAGACACATGTACACTTTTCCTAGTCTGTCTCTGTATGAGGGGTTGCTTCATCAAAGGAAGGCATCATCCTAGTCATACATAAACAAGTGCTCCTTTTTCAATAATGTTTTTCAAAACAGTCAACTAAATGAACATAAAGGTGTGTTTGTATTTTAAATGGCCTATTCATTATTCCATATGCAATTCTCAGACTATAGGGTTTCTGAAGAGAAGCTACAAGTAGTTAAATATTGTTACAAATGTTAAAGAAAATTTTTGTCAATACTCTTGTAGTCAGTGACTTTTTTATTTGAATTACTATCATTCCATCACACGTCTGTACCAAATAGCACCATGGTTTTAGCTCCACTGGCCGAAGGCCAGCGAGCTATTGTCATGGCGTTGTGTCCGTCGTGCGTCCGTCCGTCAGTCTGTTCGTTCGTCCGTGCGTGCGTCCGTAAACTTTTTCTTTAAAAAACTTCTCCTCAGAAACTATTGACTGGATTTTTACCAAATTTCACAGGAATGTTCCTTTGGTGGTCCTCTTTCAAATTCCTTCAAATAATTGTGTTCCATGAAGAATTCTGGTTGCCATGGCAACCAAAGTAAAAAACCTTTAAAAATCTTCTCCTCCCAAACCGCTATTTGGATAGCATTATTATTTTGCAGGAATGTTCCTTAGATACAGGTTTACAGAATTCCTTAAAAAAAAAAAAGATCTGTCAAAAAACATGGCTTTTATGGGAGACTCATTTTCCTTTTATGGTATAAAGTAAAATCTTTGAAAAATTTCTTCACTAAAACTATTCATTGGATTTCATTGTTGTTTTGCAGGTAAGTTCCTATGGTGGTTGTCTACCAAATTGTTTCTTCAGTGAGCTAAAATGCAGGATTGAATGATAATTGTTAAAAACTTCCTTTCGCCATTATAGAAATATCAGGCCTGTGGAGCGATACAGGCGCTCAAGCGCCTCTAGTTATGACATGGAGGAAGAGGGCTTTTGAAAATATTACGAGAAAAAAAAACTCTTCCAAACAACGTTTTCTACCCTTTCAAAGACAAATCATTTGAGTCTCATGATTGATTGAATTTGCGTTTATTTATCGTCGCCACCGGTTTCCCATATGGGCGACGCCCCCTGAAGGCTGTTAGTATTGTTACAGGGGATAGTGCAGATACAGGACGAAACCCATCCTAAGTTTCGCCTGGTTCTTTAACGTGCTCAGTGTATAGCACCATTACACGGGATCTCGGTTTAAAGTCTCATCCGAAAGACTATTAGTAATTTAAGATGGCCAGCCGTGGGGATCAAACCCACACCCTCATGATTACAAGTCCTACGCTCTACCAACTGAGCTATGCAGGCTGGTCAATTTTGAGTCTCATTCAGTTTATTCATGCATACAAATTAACCCTTTACCACACCACCTGACAACAACCCTGAAGAAAAAGCCTTTGAAAACATTGTGGAAACCAGCATTTTCTCCTTTTTCCACAATGTTTTCAAACCTTTCAAAGACAAATTCTGTCAGTTAAGACATTTTATTTGTTGTCTGCAAATACTTTCAGTTTGGACTATTCTGTAATTTTGTTGTTTGGTAAAGGGTTAAACATAGTTCAGACGATGGGAGTTGTCTTTGAAAAGGTAGAATACATTGTTGGAAAAAGAGAGAAAACAATGGTTACAAAGATTTTCTGAATTTTTTAAAAAGCTTTTTTCCCATAGGGAATTATTTTCTTAGGTAAATACAGTGTAGGAAGGAAAAAGCCAAGGCAAACATGGGGATCATGATGTTGATAGATTGAATTTGCTTTATCGTCACTACTGGTTACCCATATGGGTGATGCTGTCTGAAGGCTGTTAGTTTTGTTATTGGGGATAGTGCATGATACAGGACAAAACCCATCCTAAGTTAAGTCTGGTTCTTTAACATGCTAGGTGTATAGTACCGTCACACAGGACCTCGGTTTAACGTCACATCTGAAAGACCATTATTAATTTTAGATGGCAAGCCATGGGGCATGAACCCACACCCTCAAGTGACCGAAGACTTGATGTTTACAAGTCCTAAGCTCTACTACTTGGGCTACGCGGGCTGGTCTCATGATGTTGATACATGCATATTGCATTTTATATTCATTGGACTTTACAGGGAGTGTAAAAATCAGACTGCACAAAGAATGCAATTTGATCTTAGATCCATTTTGTCTTCCTACTTGTAAGATTTTATGTTAAAGGTGGCCCTTCAGATTTTGGGACAAAAATTTTACAAAAATACAAAAAAATCATCTTTATACTCCCAAAGCCTTTTAATTTTTATTCATAAACCCAAGTAGTCGAAAACCATCCGACAACAAGAGAAATTAGAGATTTACTACGGTCCAGGTCGACACCGACGGGAAACACGTTCTATTTTTACATGAGCAACTCGCTCATTTACATACCGGAAATACACAGACAAAGCTTCAAACATAGCGTCCGAAGAAGACATTATGGAAAATAATTACATGTTTGTTATGTTAAGGAATTTAAGCGTCATTAGTCACGTGCCAGTCACTTGACATTCTCACAATGCTTTTTTGATTTCTGGCACGAAATCTAAAAATACCTTAAGAGGCTATGTAGCCTTTTAAGGGAACACCATCAAAAAAAAATTTTTTTTTGTAATTTTATGATTCTTAATTATTGATGATTTGTATTGTTTTTCATATAAATTTCAGTGATATATATATTTTTTAATTTGGTCAGATGTGAAAAATCTAAATACCCACCTTTAAAGAGCGCTGAAAATTTAAGATTGAACTGTATTTTCATGATGTTTATGCTTGTGTACATGTGTCCATGCACTAATGTAAAAGGTAGGAAAGCCCTGAAAAACCTCTTAAGTTTTTCCTCATAAAGCTTCTTTTTTCTTTTTAGATTTTTTAATGCAAATTAAACAGGTTTTGTTGATTACTACAAAATTTGCTTTACTCAGGAAACGTGAAGAAATTGGATAGTTATATGTTATACAAAGATGCAAATTCGATGTTCAAATAACAGGTTGGTTGCTTTGCAATGGGGAACTCAGTCTATTTTTATGACATCAAATGTAGCTGTAACATACTTTTTTAAATATAATCCCATGTAATTGATGAATGTTATTGATCATGTGACAGAAACCTATACGTAATTCTGACTAAAAATTTAAAAAAAGAACCCTTAAGAGGCTATGCAGCCTTTTTTAGAAAACACTATAGAAACAACATTTTTTTCTTATTTTTGTCTTTGTTGTTATACTCGACACCTACAAAGTAGAGAGTGGTTGAGCTCTATATATAATGGCTTCACCATGTCTGTCTGCCCGTCCTTCCATCAATCTGTCCATGTTTTCTTTACCATGCTCTAACAGTAAACTCAAATGCTGTGCCCTAGGACGCTGAAACTTTATAGAAATGTAGCTCATGACCCAAGGAGGTGCCCTATTGTTTTGGGGTCACATGGGTCAAAGGTCAAGGTCACAGGTGAATTTTGTTTGAAAATCGTTTCCTTGCTTTAACTCAAAGGCCATTTGACTTTGGACACTGAAACTTTATACAAGTGTTGCTCATGACCCAAGGAGGTGCCCTATTGTTTTTGGGTCACAATGATCAAAGGTCTAGGTCATAGGTGAATTTTGTTTTAAAAATCATTCCCATTCTCTGTGCTGCTTCAGTGACAAGGTGCTGGTGGGGGGTATTTGTCAGCTCTCCGACAGTTCTAGTTTACTGTTGGTGTGCCAGGTTTCACCTTACTTATTTTTTTTAGTGATTAAATCATTTTTTAAGTTTGATGAGATAATGAAATTCTAAGTTTGATGAGATAATACAACTGAAAGTTCCCCTTTAAATTTGCATAAAATTTGAATTTTGTTAGTTTTAAGAGTGATTCTCCGTTGAGGGACAGGCTATTTCACCCTTTACCAAACAGTTCCCGCGTTTCAACCACCCTGATGAAGACAACTTTTCAAAACATTGTGGGAAAAGAAAAAAAAAATGCTGATACCCAGCTTTGCCCTTTTCCCACATTTTCCTTCGTTTTCTTTCCTCTCAAAGAAAAATCACAGCTGTTGATTCATATGAGCCATACTCTGTGAAAAGGGGGCTTAATGTATCTCCGAAAAGTATCGACCCAGGTCAGCCTGCGCAGTCTGCGCAGGCTGACCTGGGCCGACACTTTTCACTATTGGTCAATTTTCTGTATGCCCAAGGACCACTTTATTTCATGATTAAGTTGGTTCTTCAAAAAAGTGGATATAATGGATCCCTAAGTATGTGATGGCTTGCTTGGTACCATGGATCACGGAGATGCATTAAGCCCCCTTTTGTGAGAGTATGGCTCACATTTAGTTTATCATTGTCAAAACAAATGAGCCATGCTGTATGAAAAGGGGGTTTAATGCATCTGCAGAAATTTTAAGCTCAGGTCAGTCTGCACAGGCTGCCCAAGGTTGAAACTTTTGACATACCGTAGGTGAATTTTCTGCATGTCAGAGGACCTGTCTACCTCATGATTCAGACAAAATGGATTTTATGGATCCATAATTTTGTGATGACTTGCTTGGTATAATGCATTACTGAGATGCATCAAACCCCCTTTTGCCAGAGTGTAGCACATATCTTTTCAATATGGATCATTCTAAATTCCTTTGAATTGGTAAAGGGTTGAATCTAATCACAATTAAAGCATTTTTAAACTATACAAACAATCCTGAGTTTTAACGCCCTGAGGAAATAGGCTTTTAAAACATTGTTGGAAAAGGAGAAAATACTGGTTAACAGCATTTTCTCCTTTTCCCATGTTTTCTATCATCTCATATTCATATAAAGTTATTAGGTCCTTATATAATTTGTTATCTGCAATTTGCTTACCATTTGGACAACAGACTCCAAAATCTTTTGTTGTTTGGTGGAGATTTAAATTCCTCTGAACTGGACTCATGTTGGTTTTGAGAAGCTATTCCATTTTTGGACAGTCTAGTCCAACTCACCTCAATTCTTTTCTATACAACAAAATTTTGGCCTCAACCAAATTATTTTCAGACGCCAAATTAAAGTTCAGTCTTCAGTAGGGTAGAAAACATTGTGGGAAAATGAGAAAATGCTGGTTACCAGCATTTTCTCCTTTTCACACAATGTTTTCAAAAGCTTTCCTTTTCAAGGTCTCTAGAACTCATGATTGTGTGGAAATGGGTTGATTTTAGTGATATTTTTTTTTAAGTCGATTTTCTTTTAGACTGTGTTTTTGTAATTTTATCATCTTTTTTTTTTAAACCATGTTGTATTAAATGAATTAGATCTGTTTCTGATTCTTTTTGAATTGTTTTATCTCTGTCCACATACTGTAATTCCATTCTTCTCAGCAGCCAGTGGTGCTTGAAGAATATTGTGCAAAGTACTGATTAAAAAATACATGGATAAATGCACTGGCAGCTGCGATATAAATGCATTTTAGAAAACTTTACTAGAGAGGGAAGAAACCCTCTCATGTCTTTGAAAAGCGTTGTTTGATATCTTGTTTAGGGTATGTTGTTTTGATTTCATTCACACAATTTAACACAACATATCTAAACAAGATGATCTAACAGTGCTTTTCTCTGAAGTGAGGGTTTTTTTTCCCATGTAAAACTTAACAATACTCAGATGGAACAGTTTCACATTCACCCCTTGGCTTGCTGTCCCTATGTTTCAAAAGTTTGTCTGCTACCATGTTATCTCAGGAGTTAATATCATAAATTGGGTTGGCTCATTATTTGATGGAAAAACATTAGACTTCTCCAAGTTGAAAGAATTTGCAGACAACAGATTTAATGTTATCCACATGTTTATTGATATGTCTTGGTAAGGATAGAAAACATTGTAAGAAAAGGCGAAAATGCTGGTTACCAGCATTTTCTTCTTTTCCCACAATGTTTTTTTAAAGGCTTTTTACCTCAGGATTGCTAAAACATGGATTGTGTGGTAAAACATAAAAGACAAAGGACAAACTCATAGTTTCACTTAATCTTTTTTTTTGTCAAGAGAATGAAAGAAAAACAAGATAAAATGGCACATATAACTGTAAATTTAAAATACATTTACATAATTATGTGTATTACCCTTCCAACAACATTGATTGAAACTGTAGGTAAACTAAAATAGAGATCTTGAAGAAAAAAAGGAACACAACAAAATAGAACAAAAACAACAATCAATGGTATAGTCCATTTGGTTTGTATAAAAACTAACGTTTAAATTAAATACATTTAAAAGGAACAAGTTATTCAATAATTCTTTGTTACAATGTTACTTACTTACATAAAAACATGCAGAAATTGAAATTTCCAAAAACCAATTTTAGATAGACAACTTCAAGCCAAATGTTTGTTATTATACCAACCAAGTGGACTATACCTGAAAACATATTGTGTACAAACACAAAGAAACAGGTACGGTATTTGACAAAACTATCAGTTGTGTAAAATTGTCAGTTGTGAAAAATCATTTAGTATCGAATTGTAAAATAAAAAAAGACAAATATGAAAAAGATGAGAGCTAAAAAAATTACTCAGACAAGGTAATAAAATGGTCGCAAAGTGGATCACATGACGAGAAAAGGCTATTGGATTTTTGACAAATTGTCAGTTGTGTAAGATTGTCAGTCATGTAAAATTGTAGGTTGTGCAAACTCATTCAGTTTGAGGTAAAGAAACAAGCATTGAGGAATTAACAGGTCATGAAAGAATAGCAGATTTATGAATGGTCCCAAAACGTGAAAACTGTTTGACTGACAAAAAAAGTCAGTTAAAATATTGTCGGTTAAGCAAATTTGTAGAACATCAGATCATAAAACTGAACAGAAATTAGAACAAAAAATAATTATTCTAACCGTTTAACAAAAGTGGTCCCGATATACTACACATTACATGAACAAAAATAAGGTAACTGATAACTCAATAATTGTCAGTCAAGTAAGATTGTCAGTAGTGCAAAATTGTCCTTTCCCACATGGCAAAATTGAAACTTGTCCATACGAAAGGAATTCACATACAAAAATTCAATTTCTTTTCAAATGAAAGTATTGGTCCTAAATTAGGTAGAAAACATTGTGGGAAAAGGAGAAAATGCTGGTAACCAGCATTTTCTCCTCTTCCCTCAATGTTTTCAAAAGCACTCTGTCTTAGGATCATTAAAACTCGGGATTGTGTGGTAAAGGGTTAAACTGATTCAGTATGAGGTAAACAAACAAGCAACTGGAAATTCATAAACAAGATAAAAAATAATAGATGAATCGTAAGTCTGTAAATGTGTAATCTCAAGAAGAGAATTGAACGTAATGAAAACACATTCATCACTTTTTGTCTATTCTTTTTTACAAAGTGCTGATGAAATATTAAATTAATTCTTAACTCGGGTCATAAATGAAAAATATTTTAACATTACTGAAAAGAAACATGGTATAAATAAATACGGATTATTATGCTGTAGTAACTGTCCTCGTCCTTGTATTTGATTCGAGCAGCAAGAGAAAATTTGATAGCGCACAAGACCGAAGATGGACCAAGAAGTCAAAATTTTCTTCTGCTGCAACAAGCAAATACAAGCACTAGGAAAGTTATTACAACATTATATTCTTTTTATTATATACCTTCAACTTTCAATGACAAAATAATGATTGCAATTATTGACATTTTATTCTGAACAACTGAACAAAATAAATAATGGATTTTGTTGGCAGTAACTTTCTTTTTTATCAATGGCACATGATTATCATAGCGTAACATTTTGACAAATCAAATCGCAAATAAAGACATGCATATTCTGTGCATGGAATGAGTCTTCAGACTGTATTTGGAACTGTATTTGACACTGTGGATACAAATTTTTTCTCTGTCATGTGTGATATTTTATCCGCGTGCAATGCATGTACAAGATTTGAGCCAGTAAAGGGTATTTCAGGTATTTCAGGTATATAATAAAAGAGGGTATTGTACATGACCCATTGCTCTTTTGTTAAGCAAACTTATAATGGAAATTGTTCCCATAATGACATAGAATATATGTATTAACTGTAAAACATGCACATATCTTGGCATTTCTTTTGGATTTCGTACAGTGAATGACCAGAGCGTTTGGAATTCTTCTTTTCTTTTGCCATGTAACCTAGGTAGAGTCTCACGTTTTATTCACAGACACTTGGCACAAACTCTTACATATACTGTCTTGAATGTACATTTATACGCTTAAATACTTAAGATGTTCATCAATCACAGCTCTGACTATATTTTCTCCAATGAAAAATCAAAGCATTTGGAATTCTTCTGCTTTTCTTCTGGTACATAACATAGTCTTTACATATTATTCAGTATCATTTGACACAAGCTTTCACATAATACAATATATGTATATGAGACATGCTCTGGCACAAAGGGACTTAACCAAGCAAGACATCACATAATTATGGATCTATAAAATCAATTTCTTCAAACAGCCAACTGAATCATGAGTTAGACTGGTCCTTTGGCAAGAAGAAAAAATAGCAATAGCAAAAATTTTTGACCCAGGTCAGCCTGCGCAGGCTGATATGGTCGATACTTTTTGCAGATGCATTAAGCCCCCATTTCACAGAGCATGGCTCATATTTATAAAAACTTGTCCATACTTTAGGTGTTCATCAACTTCAGCTTTGGCGATGTTGGACTCAGACTCTGAAAGAAAGATACGGTTCTATTTTTCAAAGATACACCTTTACTTGTTTTCATCCAGTTTTTTTAAACCAATTTTGTGTTTGTTTTATGAATCTATAACCATCCTTGTATCTTTGTGCCAAATGTTGCTCCTGACAGTTGCAAGGTTGCACAGATTATGATGGATAGAAATGCATTTCACTCTTTGCAGACCATCAAAGACACCACTGTGGTTATTTTCGGATTTAAATCAAGGACAAAACCCTTGAGTTTCTTTATCCCGTACAACTTATACATTGATTTTTTATCTGTGTGTACAAAGCTGACTAGATTCTACAAACTATCGAGTTTTAACAGCGTTTGTTTACTCTCTGGCTGTAAAGACGTATCTTTTACTCTTTACCAGGCGATCTATACTTTTAAGGCCTCCAAGGAGGAAAGCTTTTAAAAATATTGTGGGAAAGGGAGAAAATGCTGGCTACCAGCATGGTAGTCTAAACTTTGGATTGTGTAGTAAAGGGTTAAAAAACAATGGATTGTTTGGTAAAGAAACTTACTCCATCTCTGTAAGAAACCCGTCTGCCTCGATCATCAAGCAGTTCAGACTCCCAATCTTCTTCTTGGGGATCAAAGTTGTACATGGGCATTAAATGATGCCTTAATCTCTCCAATCTACAATAAAGGATCAAAATTGTGTAACAATTCTGTCAAATAACCTCTCAAAGCAAGTATTGAACCCTGGACCTCCAGGTCCCAAGGCAAACACTCTACCATGTTGCTACCAAAGCTAGCCCTATAGCAAGGCAGTATAAGTGTTCCCTTATACAAATTCAATCTGCCGTTATACATTTATATCTACCTGTGGGATAGACTCGTGTACTACAATTGTACTAAACCTTTACAACATAATCCCAAGTTTTAACAACCTTGATGAGAAGCCATTTTGAAAAGATTGCAGGAAAAGGAGAAAATGTTGGTAACCAGCATTTTCTCCTTTTTCCACAACATTTTCTACTTTGTTAAAGACAATACCATCATAACAGCCATATTTAATTTGTTTTCTGCAAATGCTTTAAACGTGGACAAGTCTAAATTGTGTCATGTGGTAAAGGCTAAAGCATTTGTTTATGGATCAAAATTGATAATTTTTGATAGATTCACGAGTTTTAATGACCCTGAGAAATCTTAAACATTTTTTCACAGAGAGAGGCTAGAGATATAAGCAGTTAAAAACCTTCCTTGCTGTACACCTAGCTTTTACAGCAATTGAGTTTAGTGTATTTTCTCTTCATGCAAGTTAAGCAGCATGCAATAAAGTTGATGCCTGGATGGGTGACTAGGTCATTGTATGTTACAATTTTAATCACATTTTATCAAATTTTGTCAACTGCAAATGCTTTGAATTTGGACTAGTCCAAAATTCTGTCATTTGGCAAAGAATTGAATGATGCATTGACCTATCCAACCAACAATGATGGATCAAAATTATACTCCGGCATCAAATCAAGGGTCGCAACTGTTTAAGGGCATTTGATAATAACTCTTTACCAAATGATGAATATTGGGCTTGTCCATTTAAAAAGCATTTGCAGAGGACAAAATAAATGTGACACAAAAATTGAAATTTGAACTTGGAAGGGTGAAAACATTGTGGGAAAAAGAGAAAATGCTGGGACATATGGGACACAAAAATTGAAATTTGATTTTGGAAGTGTTTAAAAAACATTGTGGAAAAAAAGGAGAAAGTACTGGTTACCAGCATTTTCTCCTTTCCCACAATGTTTTCAAAAGCCTTCTTCCTCAGGGTCGTTAAAACTTGGGAATGTGTGGTAAAGAATTAATCAGTCATGGGTGTTTACATTGAGCAATCAAAAACATTGTGAGAAAAGGAGAAAATACCTGTTACCAGCATTTTTTTCTTTTTAACAATGTTTTCAAAAGCCTTCTTTCTCAGGGTCATTGAAACTGGGGAAAGTGTGGTAAAGGATTAATCAGTCAGACCTATATTGAGCAATCAAAATTGCTCTTGGTCGTAAGATAATGGATCAAGATTGTACATGCGCATTAGATGATGGATCAAGATTGTACATGCACTTCAAATGGTGGATCAATAGCTTCAGATGATTGCTCCAAACTATACAGAAACAGAAGATGATAGATCAAAATTGTAAATGGTGCTAATAAGAGCATTTTCAAAATTACTTTTTTTCAAAACGTCTCTTTAAAGCGGCAATTGTATATCAAAGATCAGATTGTGCAATACACTTGATCTACACTGGCAGCAAAGGCAAGTAACTAAAATTGTGAGGGGTGCTGTAAGGGTTAGAAATAATGATGTATTTTCAAGCTTACCTATTCTTTCTGAAAACCATTATTATCTGAAAGATAAACAAATGAATCTTAAGTCTTTGAAAATGAATGAAAATAAACATTTTCAGCTCAGGTGCAGAATGAAATTAGAAAAACCCAGTTACATGTCTCATGTCTTTTGTATGTGCAGAATTTAATTGTTACATTGTTGTTAAAATTTGTAAGTACATGTATATTATAAATGGAATATTATGTTGTAGTGAATTTCCTATCTGGGAGATGTATTTGCTTCTTGTAAAGATGACAATTTTTTTCATGCAGCTCAAAGCAAATACATGCACAAGGAAAATTACTATGACAAAAATTCTGTATTTATCTTGGTCAATATCCACTTCTTCACTGAGAATATTAGCCATGATATCAGTTGGAAACACCAATACACTTAACCCTTTGCCACACAATCCCAAGTTTTAACAACCCTGAGGTCGAGGCCTTTTGAAAACATAGTGGAAAAGGAGAAAATGCTTGTAACTGGGTGACGGGGCTATACACCGAGCATGTTAAAAAACTAGGAGTAACTTAGGATGGGGTTTGTCCTGTATCTTGCACTATCCCCTCGAACATTACTAACAGCCATCAGGGGATGTTGCCAATATGGGCAACAGGTGGCAACAATAATTGATCGCACATTCAATCAATCAAATGTAGTAAGTGGTATACTGGGATCATCCTGTCTATATTTCCGTCTGCAGGCTCTTGCAAACTCTAGTGACAGTCCTAGCTGTAACAGTCAATAGCACAAATTCAGCACAATAAGTTTGGCTTAACCCTTTACCAAATTACCCTATGTTTTCAAAAAACCTGGGAAAAAAGGCCCTTGAAAACATTGTGGGAAAAGAAGAAAATAGTATTTTCTCCTTTTCACATGATGTTTTCTTCCCTTAAGAACATAAACCCTGTCATTTTGGCTGCATTGATCGTCTGCAAATGCTTTCAAATTGGACAAATCAACAATTCTGTCATGTGGTAAAGGGTTAACTCTTTCCCACATGACAAAATTTTAGACAGATCCAAATAGAAAGCATTTCCAAAGGACACAGTAAATGTGGCACAAGTAATAAGAGTTGTCTGTAAAAGAGAAGAAAAAATTGCGGGAAAAGCAGTAAAGCTGGTTACCAGCATTTTCTCCTTTTCCCACAATGTTTTCAAAAGCTTTCTTTCTCAGGGTCGTTAAAACTCAGGATTGTGTGGCAAAGAGTTAAGCAAATAACTTACCACAAACACAACTAAGGCCATTATTAACAGCACTCCAATCAGAATGAACACATATGCCATTGTGTGATTGTACTCGGAGTCGGATGAAGGCTTGTTTGGAATTAACGTTGTGGTTTCTGTTGCCATGGTTACTGTAGAGTTCTGTTCCTGCTCTGTTTCTAAACTAGTGTCATTTTGTGACCCAATCATGGCTGCAGAGAATGTGATCTTATTGGTTTTTGACATCAGAGAAAATCTGGATCTAAACAGTCTGCAAAAGGAATAGAATTTGTCATTAGCCAAATTACCAGATTAAACCCAACCATCATGTTTAGTCTAGAAATAAAACCTAAATAAGTACAATTTCAGGGTTGCTTGTGTTCAGACTACACCTTTGAGCAGTCTGATCTTGATCTACACTGGTCACAAAGGCAATTATAATTGTGAAAGGCTCTTAAATGGTTATTACTAAGACAAAATTCTGTATGAAAACCAAAACAGGTTTGTTTTCAGACCCATCAAAAAAAGTTCTAAAGATATGCTGACCCAATATTGACTGCCTTTAACAACTTTGGTTGCTATTTTGGTCACGGCAGATCAAGCCCAAACTGATCTTTGCTGAAACATTCTGGACAAAAGAAACCTTGATTTCTAGAATACAGATAGTTGTTAGGTTTATTCTGTATTCAACAGGGTAAGCATTTTTAAAACAGCCTATTACCAGACTGTGTTTTAACAACCCTAGGGAAGAAGGCCTTTAAAAAAACTGTTGGAAATACAGAAAATGCTGGCAATCAGCATTTTTTCCGTTTTATAT
Source organism: Hippopus hippopus (assembly GCA_946811185.2). Lineage (NCBI taxonomy): Eukaryota > Metazoa > Mollusca > Bivalvia > Cardiida > Cardiidae > Hippopus > Hippopus hippopus. The sequence continues at coordinate 5,606,015 of OX328102.1, read as the reverse complement.
AATGTTTTCAACAAGACACATCATTTGAGTCACATTTTAATTTGGACACGTCTTAAAACTCTTTACCGCACAAAGACGACTTTTAAGGACCCTGATAAAGAAGGCTTTTGAAAAAATTGTAGGGAAAAAAAAAAAAAAAAATGAAGGTAACTAGCATTTTCTCCTTACCCACAATGTTTTCTATCCTATGAAAGACAAATTTTATATTTTGAGTCACATTCAATTTGTCGTCTGCAAATGCTTTAAAGGTGGGTATTTAGATTTTTTACATCTCACCAAATTAGAAAATATCTATATCACTGAAATTTATATGAAAAAACAATACAAATCATCAGTAATTAAGAATCATAGAATTACAAAAAAATTTTTTTTTGATGGTGTTCCCTTAAAAGGCTACGTAGCCTCTTAAGGTATTTTTAGATTTCGCGCCAGAAATCAAAAAAGCATTGTGGGAATGCCAAGTGACTGGCACGTGACTAATGACCCTTAAATTCCATAACATAACAAACATGTAATTATTTTCCATAATGTCTTCTTCGGACGCTATGTTTGAAGCTTCGTCTGTGTATTTCCGGTATGTAAATGAGCCAGTTGCTCATGTAAAAATAGACCGTGTTTCCCATCGGTGTCGACCTGGGCCGTAGTAAATCTCTAATTTCTCTTGCTGTCGGATGGTTTTCGACTACTGGGGTTTTATGAATGAAAATTAAAAGGCTTTGGGAGTATAAGGATGATTTTTTTGTATTTTTGTAAAATTTTCGTCCCAAAATCTGAAGGGCCACCTTTAAAATTTGGACAAGGCTACAATTTTGTAGTCTGGTAAAAGGTTAAACTTTGTTGTCTGGTAAAGAGTTATATCCAAGAAAATGAAAATACATCATATCATACCTGTCAGTACTGAAATGCCCTGCTAGTGCTACACTATCTGAAGTAAAGACAGTTCCAGCTGATAGCTGTTTTATACATGTCTGACCCTTCCATATTGTATAGAATGCATAATTTATACCGGAAACATTGGCCCTTATAAAACGCCTCCCTTTAGTTCAATTTCAGCCGTTCTCTCCGGCTACTTTAGATAAAAGACTTTATTTCCGAGATCAGGACAATATAGAATGGAGGCTTCTGTCGATTTTCTTCAGCATCACGTAAAATTATGTTGTGTTCAACGATTTGACATTTGACCGGTAAATTGGTATCCGGCTTTGGGATTGACGACGATGTAAGGGCGGATACCAGTAGCATAAATTATAGCAGCCAAATGATGTGCGAGATGCTGCATTAATTAACCTTCTTTTTAACCAGATTTCGTCAGCCTACTATCTATTCTTGACTACAGATATATGAATATATCTATTTAACACAAAACCTTCCATACAGGCAAACAAAAACTATTTCGTTTTTATTTTGTTCTCCCGAATAATTGTAGTATTTTTTTTTTACGACTAGGTAAATATTATAAAAACACCGTTGAATACTGGCTGCTTAGAGATTGGCTGTTAAGCTGTAAACGACGCCGCGAAGTTCGTAACGAACCGAAGTCAAAATGTTACGTTAATTGACAAGAATTTTAGTGCATTTTATGAGTTTGCGCTCGTGAAAAAGGCTAGCAGTAAGTAAACATTTTTGTTATGTTCCTATTTATTGCAGAGAAAACTTAAAATATTTTAAGGAGACATTTATAGGAGATTGCTGCAAAGACATTTTTCATGTGGAAACTTGTCCAGTTTGTCCCTTGGCTGAGTGATATTTTGGTATCTTTCCAGGATATTACAGACTGAAACAGAATGACTTACTTAAGCACTTACAAAAGTGTGGCACATTTGAACATTTTTACTAATTGTCCAATAAAGTCATGTTAGTGTTTGAGTGTGTTTTAATCTGAAAGCTCTGAATAATTGAAAAGGGTCCTTTGCAGTTGGGAAGAACAGCCCAAGGATTACAGTTTCAGTGATTCTTACTCTAGATTACGCATTAAAGAAGCAGACAGTATAGATCTCAGATCAGACTGCACATTCTGTGCAGTCTGATTTGATCTACACTGCCCGCAAAACAACTTAAGTCAGTTCCAGCACTCTGACGGTTAAGAGTTCTATTGCCATAATGCAGGCAAGCTTCACTGCATGTTTTGATGGAATTGGCATTTTATAACTTTCTGCCAGAGGACAAAACTTTAGACTGTTCCAAATTGAAATAAGTTGCAGATAACAATCAGAAGTAGCTCAAATGATGATATTTGACATTAAAAGAGTATGCCCAAGACTCATACATTCATTACGTCCCATACATTCGTTACGTCTTATATTTATGGAATTTTCTCCATTCCATCCGAGTATCGGTTAAGCTTTTGCCAAATGATGAAATCTGTATTCACATCGAAGAAAAAAGCTGAAATGCGTAAAAAATAGATAAAGTGTGGTTTTAAAATCTTACCTCGTGTCAAAATTTCTCTTTTTTATGTAGAAACACGCTATTTTATGATAAAATGGATTATTTGCTAAGGCGAAAACATGACGTAGCCATTTTAGGTGCTTTCGTCTTCATTGTTTTGCACACGGGCCAAAGATACTGAAATAAAATATGGTTAAGTTCACCAGTTTTGATCCACCACGCCGCAAATCAATCTGGCGAGTGTACGTCTGATTGACGTTTCGTTTTACCCTATCCTTATATTAAGTATCTTGGATCTGATGGAGCTTACTTATTTTTCTTACCTGCTTCGGAAAAACAGTATAAATAAATGTATGCCAAGATTGGATCTACTTTCTCAGTTGGATTAAGTGGAAGAGATTTGATAAACCTAACTGTATATTGAAAGTTTACCCGGGAATGACGTCAGTTTGATGTTGTAGTCTGACCAATTACAGGGAATGAATGTATGGGTCCTGCGCTCGAGCGATTCAGATCAAAACATACACAAGTAAAAACAAAGTTTAAGTTGTTGTTACGTTGTTTTTACCAGATTTTTTAGTGTTTGAGATCTATGAATATGTTCAATGTCTTACTTTTCTAAAGTTTTATCAAATCATCTACCAAGCGGTAACTCGCATGCGCAAAAATATGATGTTAGAGTAATGAACGTATGGGTCCACAGGCTAGTAACATTGTGGGAAAATGAGAAAATTCTGGTTAACAGCATATTCTCCTTTTCAATAGTGTTTTCAAAAGCTCTTTTCTGCAGCGTTGTGAAAGAACAGGATTGTTTGGTAAAAGCTTTAAACATATCAGTACAAGATATTCATCAACTCTTTACTCAACAGCAAAGACATAAAAGTACAGAAATGTTTGCCTAACCTTTTATCAAACGACAAATTTTCGACCTATCCAAATTGAAAGCATTTGCAGATGAGAAAATGTATGTGACTTAAAATTGAAATTTGTTTTGTGGAAGGTAGAAAACATTGTGGAAAAGGAGAAAATGCTGGCTAGCATTTTCTCCTCTTTCTACTATATTTTCAAAGCCTTTAAGGTTGATAAGAAACAGGATTGTGTGGTAGAGGATTAAGGGTTAAATGTGAGACTGAGCTGTACAAGGTGCAAGTTGCCATGCATTGCTTAACTCTTTACCAAACAGCAAAATTATAGACTGGTCCATATTGAAAGCATTTGCTGACGACAGAATAAATGTCAAATTAAAATGTGACTGAAAAATTGAAATTTGGTTTGGGAAGGGTAGAAAACATTGTGGTAAAAGGAGAAAATGCTGGTTACCAGCATTTTCACCTTTTCCCACGATGTTTTCAAAAGGCTTCTTTCGCAGGGTTGTTAAAAGTCGGGACTGTGTGGTAAAGAGTTAAGTCTAGACTCCAATTTTAGCTTATACTTTAAGTGAGATACTAGAACTGGTAACCAGTATATTTTCCTTTATTCACAGTGTTTTTAAAGGCTGTCTACTTCAGGAATGTTACAACTCTGTAATTTTAATTTCAAAAACAAAAGCTGTAGACATGGAGGGAAATAATGGAGTATTAAGTTTTTAGCTCCACTGGCCAAAGGCCAGAGAGCTATTGTCATGGCGTTGTGTCCGTCATGCGTCCGTCCGTCAGTCCGTCCGTCCGTCCGTTTGTCCGTGCGTGCGTCCGTAAACTTTTTCTTTAAAAAACTTCTCCTCAGAAACTATTGACTGGATTTTTACCAAATTTCACAGGAATGTTCCTTTGGTGGTCCTCTTTCAAATTCCTTCAAATAATTGTGTTCCATGAAGAATTCTGGTTGCCATGGCAACCAAAGTAAAAAACCTTTAAAAATCTTCTCCTCCCAAACCGCTATTTGGATAGCATTATTATTTTGCAGGAATGTTCCTTAGATACAGGTTTACAGAATTCCTTAAAAAAAAAAAAAAGATCTGTCAAAAAACATGGCTTTTATAGGAGACTCATTTTCCTTTTATGGTATAAAGTAAAATCTTTGAAAAATTTCTTCTCTAAAACTATTCATTGGATTTCATTGTTGTTTTGCAGGTAAGTTCCTATGGTGGTTGTCTACCAAATTGTTTCTTCAGTGAGCTAAAATGCAGGATTGAATGATAATTGTTAAAAACTTCCTTTCGCCATTATAGAAATATCAGGCCTGTGGAGCGATACAGGCGCTCAAGCGCCTCTAGTTTATTGAACTATTATAGTCATTTTGTTTCTTTCAGAATGAATTTCTCAGAGTTGTTTAGACAATCCAACCAGATCTGCAGATTTTCTCCAGACGGGAAATATCTAGCGGCAGTTGTAGAGTTCAGACTTGTTGTTAGAGATGTTGACACATTTCAGGTTTGTAGTTCTGTCATATGAATTACTGAATTACCTTCTGCTAGTTACCAGACAACAAAATTTTAGACTTGTCCATTACAAGCTTATTTTGGATCTTCCAAAAACACTAACAATTCATTAAACACAGGGATACATTTGACAGAGTGAGAGACATAGACTTTCAATAGTATGGATAATATATAGACAGAAGCAGTTGTGTCCTTCTTGCAGTTGCTTTTAGTCCCTTTCTTTAAAAGCTGCCCTCTGCAGGGGCTGGTCACCAACATTTTCTTCCATTCCCACAATGTTTTTAAAAGCTTTAAATTGTCCTTCAGAGTGGTAAAAACTCAAGATTGTGTTGTAAATGGTGAAGACTTGCCACTTAGCAATGATACTAAGAGTTTCCTGAATGACCAAGTTTTAGACATGTCAAGATTCAAAGCAGTAGCAGAAGACGAATGAAATGTTAACCCTTTACCACACGGCAAAATTTAAGACCTATCCAAATTGAAAGCATTTGCAGACGACAATTTCATAGTGGCTCAAATGACACAACTTTTCTTTGATAGGGTAGAAAACTTTGTGGGAAAAGGAGAAAATGCTGGTTACCAGCATTTTCTCCTTTTCCCACAATGTTTTCAAAAGGCCTCTTCTTCAGGGGCGTTAAAAGGCATCATTGTGTGGTAAAGGGTTAAATTAAATGATGGAACTAGTGTTTGATAGGGTCGAAAAAATAGTGGAAAAAGTAGAAAATGCTGGTAACCAATTTTCTCTTTTTCTGGCTATGTTTTCAAAAAATCTTTCTTTTTTTTCCATCAAGGTCAGTAAAAAATGTGATTGTTTGGCTAAGGTGCAATGACCATCATAAGTCCTTGAGAAAAATTTGCCCAAGCATGGGATTGAACTAGCAACCCCTGAGCTTCAAGCTCTATATGTTACAGAAATAGCTACCTGGCTCGGCGTAAGCACCAAACAAAAAAAAGCAATCCAAACACTATCACATAAAACTCTGTAGATAAAATAATATCTTTTTAGCCCAAACACAAAACTAGTTGATACAAAGTGTCCATATAAATGACAGCTGATGTCTGAGTCCATGATTTTATTCATTTTCCAGATTCAGAATTTGTTCAGTTGTATGGATACCATTCAACATATAGAATGGTCCGCCGATTCTCAATTTATTCTGTGTGGTTTGTATAAGCGTGGACTGGTTCAGGTTTGGTCTCTAGAGCAACCAGACTGGAAATGCAAAATTGATGAGGGGTCTGCAGGACTATGTGATGTCAGGTATACTTAAAACTTTTTATCAAATGACAAGATTTTGGACTCGTCCAAATCCAAAGACCACAAATTAAGTGTGGCTCAAATGGTGTTTGTCTTTGAAAGGGTAGAAGAGTAGAAAAGTGTTTTCAAAAGTCTTCGTCCAAGAGGTTGTTAAAACTTGGGATTGTGTTATAAAGAGTTAAATGGAAAATGTTATGGGTATATTATTATTTATTCCTTACCCAAACAAATTCCTAGTTTAACAACCAGCATTGTCTCCTTTTTCCACAATGTTTTCTACCCTTTTGCATAAAAATGCTTTCATTTGAGCCACATCTTATTTGTCGTTTGAAAATGCTTTCAATATGGAATATTCTAAAATTTTGTTGTTCAGTAAAGGGTCAACATGTATCATCTGTAAACTGAGATAAAAAAAAAAATGGTGATGAAGAGTGATGTTGATGAAAAGACAAAGCAGAGCATTGTGTGTAGGAATGAATAATGCTTTCCCTTAACTTTGCCTTTAACTCTTTACCAAAGGACAACATTTTGGACTAGACCAAATTGAAGGTATTATTTTGCAGACAACAAATTTAATCTAGCTGAAATGATGACATATGGCTTGCAACACGCGAAACGGGGCATTCGGACATTTGCGTAAAGTGTTGTCTCGGATTAGCCTGCGCAGTCCGTGCAGGCTAATTCGAGATGGCACTTTACGACTACATTCGATTTTGTGCTACAGTAGACTTGTGCAAAACAGAAAATTACATAAAAACGGAAATTGTCGTTTCGGATTAGCCTGCGCAGGCTGATCCGAGAAGACACTTTACGCAAATGTCCGAATGCCCTTTCTTGCATGTTGCAGGCTATATGATAGGGTAGGAAACTTTGTAGCAAAAGGAGAAAATGCTGATTACCTTCTTTTTCTCCTTTCCTACAATGTTACAGAAAATGAGAATAAACCTAAGAATTCATTTGATTTTTGTTGTATTTTATAATAGAATTCAGTGTGTCAAGGTTGTTTAATCATCATATTATAGAAATCTTATTATGTATACGATAATAGGCTTTGAGGTTTGAAACAGCTCACTCAAAGCAAAAAACACAAAGCAATAAAAGTAAATAGTAGTGTGATGGAAGAAGAGAAAAAAGTTGTCTTGCTATGTGTTAAAAATAAGGTTTCAGACTTGTCTATATTTAACACATTGAAGTTTTATAGGTAACAAATATGGTTCAAATGAGAAAAGGAGAAAATGCTGGTTTTCAGCATTTTCTCCTTTTCCATTCATGTTTTCAAAAGCCACATTCCATGAACATAAAAATCATAGGAAAGTATTTAACTCTTAACCAAACAACAACATTTTAGACTGGTCCAAATTGAAAGCATATGCAGAAGACAAGATAAATGTGACTTAAAAATTGTAATTGTTTTGAGAAGGGTAGAAAACATTGTGGAAAAAAGAGAAAATACTGGTTACCAGCATTTTCTTCTATTCCTACAATCTTTTCAAAAGCTTTCTTTCTGGGTTCTATAAAACTTTAAATTTTGTGGTAAAGGGCTAACTCATGAAAGTTTTGTAGATAGCAAATGTGGCTTAAATCGAAAAAGTTTGGGAAATAGAGAAAATACTGATTTCAGCTTTATCTCTTTTTCCCACTATGTTTTCAAGAGCCTTCTCCCATTGACATAAAAAAATATAGGAAAGTATTTTAAAATGTTGATGACAAGCAACAATCGAAGTACCCACTGACAATATTTTTACTCTCACCAGATGGAGCCCAGACAGTCGCCATATTCTGACCACTGCTGATTTCCATCTTCGCATCACAGTATGGTCGCTGGTCACCAAGTCTGTGTCCTACATTCGATACCCCAAACAGTGCCAGAAAAATATTGACTTCAGCCCAGACAATAGGTTAGAAATGACATTCTTTATAGTTGAATAGGTTAGAAATGGTACCGTAATTCGCCAATGTATTCGGACACCCAAAAAGTTCGGACACCCTTAAAAATTTTCAAAAATAATTTATTTTTTGTCCAAACTTCGGACAGTTCACAAAATTAGTTTTCCAAACTTTCGGACAGCCTTCTTCATTAATATTCCTAAAGATCGGACAGCCATTAATTATGACAAAGTGTGCTCGCTGATGATCAGTTACATTTTTTTTTCAAACAACTTCAAAACGTCATGTAGATTGCCACTTAAACTCGGCGATTATTTTCGATCATATAAGCCAAGCGATCGAGCCAAACAAGTAATTTATTTCATTCAAAGTGTCTCAGCAACGCAGACATTGTAAATCAAAGACCAGGATTTTATTCATTCATTCCGATCTTGATTTGCACTGGTAGCAAATTCAAATAGCATTGTGAGGGCGCTTTGAGGATTATCTTTCTATTCTACTTTTCCAGAATCAAATGCTAGACACAGTCAAATCCTGGTTAACATTGCTGATAATAGATCTAGGTCTAGTAGGAAACATTGTGTGAAAAGCAGGATTTGATTGTTGAAAAGTATCCTTTTCCAATAATGTTTTGTAAGATGCATCTTGTGTGCTGATAACATTGCATACTAAACCTTTTCTTTTAAATCTAATTTACTGGTAATCCATAGTATCACATCGTACATGTTATTTATTTTAATCACTTGCAGACTAAGTAGCAATGAACTTTCAATAAAACTGCTGGAGATTTACATCTCTGCTCTCTAGACAAAACATATGACATGAGTGTAGTGTTCTATTCATAACTGTGTGTAAAAAGTCAGTATCAGAGTAAGGGGGGAAAAGTATGTTATTGTCTTATTGCATGGATTGTAGATGGTCGAGGTCAGTGTGTAACTTTCAATTAGGGGAGCAATTGTGTGTTTAACAATCCTATATTCCTTCAAACAAAACATTACGTCACACCTTTATTGAGAAGTTGAATGCGTACACACAGCTGGCTTGAAATCCCCTTGACATGGGTCTTGTCATTGTACTATTGGTCATAATGACTTTCACTTACGATGGCTTAGTGAGTTTAGCTGCGTAGATAAAGATCAGACTTCAGAGATCCTGCAGTATGATCTTGATCTTCACCACCAGTTATTTCGTGCACACAACTTTGCGAAACTCCTATCCTATTATTGCAGTGTAGATCTATATGTGTTTTTTAAAAAAAATAGCAATAGATCTAGATTAAAAGGATGGTTTTCTGGGAAAGAATAAAAGGACAAAGGAGTGTTTTAAACTTTAATTTAAAAAAAAAATCTTTTAGCCCTTATCCTGCTAAATAAGTTAACCCGTTCCCAAACGACAGATTTTAGATTCTTCCAAACTCAAAGAGTTTGCAGACGACAATTTTAAAATTGATGAAAATGGCGGAAAGTTTTCCAAACAGGTAGAAAACACTTTGGGAAAAGGAGAAATTGCTTGTTACAAGCAATTTTTCTTTTCCCACAGTGTTTTCAAAGGACTTGTACTGCAGACACGTAAAAACCAGGGCTTGTTTGGATAACAAAAACATGAGAGATTGTTCATTTCCTGCCATTGCATTTTAATACGTGTTGGAGATGGGGGTGGAGTTAAGACAATTCCGTGAACAAATATGATTGGACATAATGAAAACTTGTAAGCATAACAAACTATTTAATGTTTTAATCATCTATTTACCGATAAATACAAATAAAAAGTCAATTCTTTAATCTCTTCCTTGATTGACTAATTTATGCCAAGTGAGACAAACACAGCCGGAGCCGAGCAACATCAAAAGCGCCGAAACATGTTACGTCATCTTTAATTTTTGTATTGTGGTGAACACATGCACATGTGTTGAGAAAGTGGTGTAAATGATTAGCTTTATTCTTTTTGAACTTATAAATCGATGGAAAATTATCTGGATTTTTAATAAGGTAAGCAATTATACAAAATACATGCATTTAAAAGAACAAAAAAAAAAAAAACCTGCTCCGACGCTATATCACGTAATTATGTTTTCTGACTACCATTACATAATGTTACCATGAATAAATTCGCACGAGACCTTACCCTTATCATTTCGGACACACTTTTTTTTTCTAAATAATTTAGAACCTATTCTTTCGGCCACCCTCATTTTTTCACAACGGTAATTTCATAAATATTCGGACAATAAAAAAAATAATTATTTAATTGTGTCCGAATACATTGGCGAATTACGGTAACTTTTGTATGGTAAAATATATTAGAAATGGTATTTTGTGCAGTTAAATAGGGTAGAAATGGCATTTTTATGTGAAAATACTTTGGTTAGAAATGACATTTTGTATCGTTAAAAGGTTAGAAATGACATTATTTATAGTTTAGTAGGTTAGAAATGACATTTTTATAGTTGAATAGGTTGTAAACGTATTTTGTGTGGTTAAAATGGTTAGAAATGGCATTTTGTACAGTTAAATAGTTTAGAAATGGCATCTTGTATAGTTAAATTTGTGCATACAGCTACCTGGCCATTGAGTGCCTGTATCCAAAAGAAGATTTTATACTCTTTAAGTTCTCTAAGAATTTAACCGTATATCTTACATTGTATTTGGTAGGCCACCCCATTGCTTTACAAAATCCATGAATTTATGTCTCATGGGTGAAAGATTGCTGAAAAAGAAGCAGTTCCTTTTAACAATGAAATTAATCATATTAGCAGCAAGCTTTCCAAACCATTGAAAATTGCAGTTCCTTTTCCCTTCATGTTTGTCCTTTCTTTAATTTTCAGTACACTTTGTATGTCAAGAAGTCTTTGTGCAGTAAAGGGCTGTTGTGAGTTGGATACAAGTTAGTAAATATTTTCAAAACCTTTTTTCAGGTACATGGCCCTGGCTGAGAGAAGAGACTGTCAAGATTTCATCAGTATATTTGCCTGTAACTCATGGGAGTTGGTCAAACACTTTGAGGCAAGCACTGAAGATCTTTCTGGTTTACAATGGTCCCCAGACAGTTCTGTTTTATGTGTGTGGGACACACCCCTGAGATACCTAGTGTTGCTGTATTCAGTTGATGGGCGATGCTTATCCAGTTTTAGTGCTTATGAATATGCATTAGGTATCAAAACATTGACGTGGTCTCCATCAAGTCAGTTTTTGGCTCTTGGCAGCTTTGATGAAAAATTGCGTCTGCTGAATCATGTGACATGGAAAACCATTACTGCATTTGATCATCCAGAAAAGGTAGATGATAGTAACACTGTGATTTATAAGGAGATTGAAACCAGAACCCCACAGCCAGTGAAAAATGACCTGACTGATATTCCAACTACTGCACTGTTTTCACCCCTGAGTAAATATGAAGTTCAGCCATGCCCGGTTACAATCCCGATTGTTAAACCAGACACAAATAAAGCCAATCCAAAGCGAGGTGTTGGGATTGCTGCATTTAGTCAGGACTGCAAATATTTGTTTACCAGAAATGACAATATGCCGCACACACTGTGGATTTGGGACATTCGTAAATTGTCCTTGTGCACTGTTATTGTCCAGTCTGCTCCTATAAAACATGTAGAATGGGACCCAGTCAAAACTAGACTGGCTCTCTGCACAGGTGTTAACAAGTTGTACATGTGGTCCCCTGCAGGCAGTCTATGTGTTAAGGTACCAGTTGAGGGAACCTTTCAAGTTCATTCTTTAAAATGGCATCCTGATGGTGGTTCCCTGCTCCTGCTGGGTAAAGATATGATGTGTATTTGTTACCTGAATGATGATGGCAAGGGAACCAGGGAAGACTCAGAACCATAAACATGTTCATCCTTTACCTCCTACAGACCTCTTGTGAAAAAGTTGTGGCCAAAAGAGAAAATTCTTTTAACATACAATTTCCCATTTTCTTGGAGAGCTCTAAAAATTCTTAATGTACTATAACATAATTCTATACCAGACAACAAAATTTCGGACTAGTCGAAATTGAAAGCATATGCAGACAACAACTTGAATGTGACTTAACTCTTTACCACACGATCCCGACTTTTAACGACCCTGAGAAAGAAGCCTTTTGAAAACATTGTAGGAAAAGGAGAAAATGCTGGTAACCAGCTTTTTTTCCTTTTCCCACAATGTTTTCTACCCTTCACAAAACAAATTCCAATTTTTGAGCCACATTTATTTTGTCTACTGCAAATGCTTTCAGTTTGGACAAGTCTACAATTTTGTTGTTTGGTAAAGAGTTAAGTGATAGGATTTATTCTTGAAAGGATATTTAACATTGTGGATAGGAAAAAATTGCTGGTTAACTGCATTTTCTCCATTTCATACAATTTCTTTAAAAAGCCATTTTTTTCTGGGTCATCAAAAGGGGATTATTTTGTATATGTTTAACCCTTTCCCAAACAATCCCTGGTTTTTACGACCCTGAGATAAAGCCTTTTGAAAACATTGTGGGGAAAAGGAGAAAATGCTGGTAACCAGCATTTTCTCCTTTTCCCACAATGTTTTCTACCCTGCTGCAAACAAATTTCAATTTTTGAGTTACGTTTATTTTGTCGTCTGCAAGTGCTTTCAATTTGGACCAGTCTAAAATTTTGTCGTTTGGTAAAGAGTTAATTCATGTTGATTATTAATATTTTACAAAGATATTTTCAAGTTCGTCTGCTGCAAATTTTTCTCAGGAGGGGATGATTTCAATATTCAAATAGAGTCTATTTGTGATGAAACAGATAACAGAAGACTGAACTCTCTATAATAGAAGACTGCACTATCAATGTAGAATATATTAACTCTTTTCCTCTCAACGGCCAATTTTGGATGACCCTAAAAGAGAGGGCTTTTGAAAACATTGTGGGAAAACAAGAAAATGCTGATAACCAGCATTTTCTCTTTTTCTCGCTATGCTTTCTACCCTGTTAAGGATAAATCATCATTTGAACTACATTACGTTTGTCTTCAGATGCTTCCAGTTGATTAACTCTTTACCACACAATCCCGACCTTTAACAACCCTGAGAAAGAAGCCTCTTGAAAACATTGTGCGAAAAGGAGAAAATGCTGGTTACCAGCATTTTCTCCTTTTCCCACAATGTTTTCTACCCTTCCCAAAGGGAATTTCAATTTTTTAGTCACATTCATTTTGTCGTCTGCAAATGCATTGAGTTTGGACCGGTCTATAATTTTGTCGTTTGGTAAAGAGTTAAGTCTAAAATTTTGTTGTTTGGTGAAGACTTGAAGTCTTACCATTTATAAATATTTATTATACTTGATTGATTTATTTCTAATAAGCTAGAGTAATAAACTAGAGAAATAAAGAAAAATTTCTAAAAGATTTACTTGTCTGTAACTTGCACAGAAATGTAAAATCAGATCATATTGAAACCATTTGCAGTTGACAAATTGAATGCTGCACACATGATAGGATTTCTCAACCCTCACCACACAGCAAAATCTTAAACTCACCCAAATGGAGGGAATTTACAATGGACAATTTGAATTACTCTCAAATGATGTTGTTTGTTCTTCAAAAGGTAGAAAACATTGTGGGAAAAGAAAACAATGCTGGTTACCAGCACTTTCTCCTGTTCCTACAGTGTTTTCAAAAGCCTTCTTTTTCATGGTTATTAGAAGATGGGACTGTGTGGTTGTTACGGGAGACCACTCCTTCATGCATGGCTTCGTCCCGATTTAAATACAATACCCGACAGCTACGTTAGGGAGATATCTCTTTAGCTCTGTGGTTAAGGTATTGGTCTTTTAAACCTTGAAAAACGAGTATATTTGCCCGCCATGGGTTTGAATCCAGCCGGAGACGGTTTGTATTTCAGCTATGCATTTGTTGCGGAGTTTCATGTTCGTAAGATGGGGGCTCGTCTGGGATTGGCCATTGAGCCATTAATCCCATTTGCTGTCCAAAAACGGACATTTGTTGTCTAAATAATAGACTTACTGCCTAATAAAGCTTTGAGTCATCAATAAATGATGACTTTAAGAGGGGGTGTGTTACGGGAGACCACTCCTTCATGCATGTCTTCGTCCCGATTTAAATACAATACCTGACAGCTGCGTTACGGAGATATCTCTTTAGCTCAGTGGTTAAGGTATTGGTCTTTTAAACCTCGAAAAACGAGGATATTTGCCCGCCATGGGTTCGAATCCAGCCAGAGACGGTTTGTATTTCAGCTATGCATTTGTTGCGGACTTTCATGTTCGTAAGAGTGGTAAAGGGTGAAAGAGTTGGAAACATTGTGGAAAAAGGAGAAAATGCTGGTTATCAGCTTTTCAGCTCACCTGAGCACAAAGTGCTCATGGTGAGCTATTGTGATCGTGCTGTGACCGTCGTCTGTCGTCCATCGTCAACTTTTTACCTTGTGTACGCTCTAGAGGCCACATTTTCAGTCTGATACTCATGAAACTTGGTCAGAATATTTGTCTTAGTGATATCTCAAAAGTGTATGATAATGGGTAATGTCTGATCAAAAACTAGGTCACTAGGTCAAATCTTAGAAAAACCTTGTGTATGCTCTAGAGGCCACATTTTTAGTCCAAAACTCTTGAAAGTTGGTCAGAATGTTTGTCTTGATGATATCTTGAAAGAGTTCGAAAATTGGTAATGTCGGATAAAAAAATAGGTCACCAGGTCAACTCTTCGAAAACCTTGTTTACTTTCTAGAGGCCTCATTTTAAATGCAATACTCATGAAACTTGGTCAGAATGTTGGTCTTACACCAGTTTGCAAGTGGGTCATTTCGGGTCAATAACTCATGAAAATCTTGGTAGATTGAAAATGGGTCATGTTTGGTCAAAAGACTGAGTGTTTTCAGGGCCATCATGGCCCTCTTGTTCTCTTTTTGCTACAGTGTTTTCAAAAGCCATATTCCTCAGAGAAACAGGGGATCATTTGATAAAGATTAACATTGTACATGGTATACAGAAAAGACTCACAAGGGACAAAAAAAAAGAATGCTTGAATGGTGTGTTGAGCTCTTTTCAACAGTATTTCAGTCATACCATGGCAAGAACTCACTTAGTCATATCTTTTCTGGGTTTCACTAGTACTGTGCTGGGCTCTGCATTGCCTTGCCCATGGGGAGTCCTGCATGACTCACACTGACAATGTGGGGAGTGAACCAGCATAACTACATGTATTTTCTGATTACGAGTCCAGTGCATAACCCTTTACCCTTCTTTCCCATGTTTAAACTACCTTGAGAATTTAGATTTTTGAAAAAAAATGCAATTTTAACCCTTTCTGCACCATAGGTGAAAACAGTGACTTTTGCAGACAGCAAAGATCAAGATCAGACTGCACAAAACGTGCAGTATGATCTTTGATCTATACCGTCCGCTTGTGTAGTCAAGCCTAAACAATCAAAATCTGGTAAGTTTCATTAGATTGTATTCATAGCCCATTCAAAAGAGGTCGAGTTTATTTAGCACTGGAAGAGTTAACTATATCTGTGTAAAGCTGACAGCGTGGGGAAAAGCACAGGACTAGGTCTTTCTTTCAATGTCACTGACAGCTGCAATATTGACATTATCATGATCCTCATACTGTACACTTAATCA
The DNA here is from genome assembly GCA_946811185.2 of Hippopus hippopus. Lineage (NCBI taxonomy): Eukaryota > Metazoa > Mollusca > Bivalvia > Cardiida > Cardiidae > Hippopus > Hippopus hippopus. Next base: position 5,590,514 of record OX328102.1, on the reverse strand, counting down.
ATCAATTAAACTGGCCAATTTATTCAATACTGGTGCCTCCTAATCATATTTTACCTTCTTCATGGCTGCAGGCACTAAAGATAAGCATTTTGCTGGTGTTCCACAGAGTTATTAGCATCTAACTGCATTGCTGGAAAACCTAACTAAAGGTGGAAAGCTCATAACACAATACCTAAATGTGCATATGTTGAAAAAATTGGATTAGATAGAAAATGCCTTTGTGACCTTATGGCATTGCATTGCTCTTATCATTATGGGTGTAATGTTAAACAATGGGATTAAATCAAACAAATGCTTTTTGTGACTTTAGTGTTCAAGGAATTCCTATTATTAACCCTTGGAATGCTGTTACACATGTAGTGTTTTTAGCTCACCTGAGCACAACGTGCTCAAGGTGAGCTATTGTGATCGCCCTATGTCTGGCGTCCGTCAACAATTTCTTTAAACATCTTCTTCTCCTAAACCACTGGGCCAATCTTGATGAAACTTGGCAGGGATGTTCCTTGGCTGAAGCTCTACCAAAGGTGTTCAAAGAATTGAATTCCACCCGTAACTCTGGTTGCCATGGCAACAAAAAGGAAAAAAATGCAAAATCTTTGAAAATCTTCTCTTCTGAAACTAGAAGGCGTAGAGCTTTGATATTTGGTATGTAGCATCTCCTAGTGGACCTCTATCAAGTTTGTTCATATGATGCCCCTGGGGTCAAAACTGGCCCCGTCCCGGGGGTCACATGTTCGAACATAGGAACAAAGAAGGAAATCTTTAAAATTCTTCTTCTCTGAAACTGAAAGGCATAGAGCTTTGATATTTGGTATGTAGTATCTCCTAGTAGACCTGTACCAAGTTTGTTCAAATAAACCCGCTGGGGTCAAAACTGGCCCGGCCCTGGGGGTCACAAGTTTGAACATAGGAGCAAAGAAGGAAACTTTAAAATTCTTCTTCTCTGAAAATGGAAGGCGTAAAGCTTTGATATTTGGCATGTAGTATCTCCTCATGGACCTCTACCAAGTTTGTTCATATGATGCCCCTGGGGTCAAAACTGGCCCAACCCTAGGGGTCACAAGTTCGAACATAGGAGCAAAGAAGGAAAACTTTAAAATTCTTCTTCTCTGAAACTGGAAGGCGTAGAGTTTTGATATTTGGTATATAGCATCTCCTAGTGGATCTCTACCAAGTTTGTTCAAATAAACCCGCTGGGGTGAAAACTGGCATGGTCCTGGGGGCCACAAGTTTGAACATAGGAGAAAAGAAGGAAACTTTAAAATTCTTCTTCTCTGAAAATGGAAGGTGTAGATCTTTGATATTTGGTATGTAGTATCTCCACATGGACCTCTACCAAGTTTGTTCATATGATGCCCCTGGGGTCAAGTTCGAACATAGGAACAAAGAAGGAAAACTTTAAAATTCTTCCCTGAAACTGGAAGGTGTAGAGCTTTGAAATTTGGTATGTAGTATCTCCTCATGGACCTTTACCAAGTTTGTTCATATGATGCCCCTGGGGTCAAAACAAGCACCGCCCCGGGGGTCACAAGTTCAAACATAGGAACAAAGAAGGAAAACTTTAAAATTCTTCTCGTCTGAAACTGGAAGGTGTAGAGCTTTGATATTTGGCATGTAGTATCTCCTAGTAGACTTCTACCAAGTCTGTTCAAATAAACCAGCTGGGGTGAAAACTGGCCCTGCCCTGGGGGGTCACAATTTCAAACATAGGAACAAAGAAGGAAAACTTTAAAATTCTTCTTCTTTAAAACTGGAAGGCATAGAGCTTTGATATTTGGTATGTATTATCTGCTAGTGGATCTGTACTAAGTTTGTTAGCCCACCGGAGCACAACATGTTCAATGAGTTTCGAAAATGGGTCACCTGTGGTCATAAACTAGGTCACTAGATCAAATTAAAGAAATACCTTGTGGGCACTCTAGAGGCCACATTCCTTGCTCATTTGACCTGAAATGTGGTCAGAATGTTTTTCTTGATCAAATCTGTGAAGACTTTGAATTTGGGTCACTTTGGGTCTTAATCAAGGTCACTAGGTCAAATTAAAGAAATACCTTGTGGGCACTCTAGAAGCCATATTTTTCAACACAATTGACTTGAAAATTGGTCAGAATGTTTGTATCAATGAAATCTTTGATGAGTTTGAATTTGGGTCACCTGGGGTCATAAACTAGGTCACTAGGTCATGTTAAGGAAATATATTGTTGGCACTGTAGAGGCCACATTGACTTTAAAGTTATTCAGAATGTTTGTCCTGATAAAATTTCACATGAGTCTGAACTTAGGTCACCTTGGGTCATAAACTAGGTCACAAGGTCAAATTAAAGATATACAAATGTACTGTGTGGGCACTCTAGAGGCCACATTTATTGCTCATTTGGTTTGAACATTGGTTGAAATGTTTGTCTTGATGAAATCTAGGATGAGTTTAGAATGGAGTCATAATATAGGTCACAAGGTCAAATTAAAGAAATAACTTGCGGGCACTCTGGAGGCCACATTTCATGCTCAATTGACATGAAAATTGGTCAGAATGTTTGTCTTGATGAAATATTGCATGAGGTTGAAATTGAGTTATAAACCAGGTCAGTAGGTCAAATTAAGGAAATTTATTTGGGCACTCTAGAGGCCACATCTATTGCTCAATTGTTCAGAATGTTTGTCTTGATAGACTTTATGATGAGTTCTAAATTGGGTCATGTGTGTTCATAAACTAGGTCACTTGGTCAAATTGAAGAAAAATTTTGTGAGCACTCTGGAGGCCACATTTATTGCTCAATTGACTTGAAAATTGTTGAGAGAATGTTTGTCTTGATAAAATCCAGGATGAGTTCAAAATTGGGTTACCTAGAATCATAAACTAGGTCACTAGGTCAACTTACAGAAATTCCATATCGGCTCTAGAGGCAAAAAATCTTGCTCAATTGACCTGAGAACTGGTCAGCATGTTTGTCTTGATAAAATCTTGGATGAGATCAAAATTGGGTCACATGGGGTCATAAACTAGGTCACTAGGTCAACTTATGGAAATTCCTTTAGGGGGGCTTTAGAGGCCACATTTTAAGCTCAATTGACCTGACAATTGGTCAGAGTTTCAATCATGACCCTGGAGTGAAATTTTGCCTATTGACTCAGGAGAGTGATCCAGGGCCATCAGGCCCTCTTGTTTATTGACAATGTAGATTAAGACTACACTGCCCTTTGCTGACTGTAGATCAAGATAAGAATGCACAAAGAGTGCAATCCAATCTCTGATCTACATTGTCAGCTTGATACACTGGCAAAAGCACCCTTGAAATTGCATTATTTTGTGTTCTTCATTTTTGCTTACACAGATAATCCAGTTATTTATTCAGGGATTAGATAAAAGTCTGGATTCAGAGTGATCATTCTAATCCTTCCCTTAAGTGCTTGCTTGCTTTTCAGCAAGGTCTGATTTATTAATTTTCAACCCAACAGCTTCAAATGGCATTACTACCCCTTTTGTGGTGTCTTTGCGATATGATGCAATTTGGAGTAACCTTTATTAATTACCATGTAACATGCACCAGCTTTGGTCATCTTGTGGAATACTGAATGCATAAAATATTGTTCAACTTTCACAGAAACCAGCACAATGCTGGTAAAGCTTATTTTCTAGTTATGGCTGAGTTTTAACTAAGCCACAAAAAGCCAAGGACTAAATCTGTTTTTTTTTTTAAGAATATTCAGGGAACATGTTTTCTTTCTGAGGGTCCTTGCCAAGTTCTGCTGTATATTTATAATCAGTATTTTATTGTGATTTATTATACATATATATATTTTTTTATTGTATGTACTGTATTTCTCTGGAAAGAGAGGTTTGAAGAGGCACAGCTTGTGTTTCAGAAAAAAACATTTTCGTGTAAGGGAGGCTATTCTTGGAGATGTTGATGTTGAATTGAGCACGAGTTATCTTTCTTGAGTGAAGTGGGGGAGGGGGCGGGGCGTTGATTTTCTGTTTCATCAGGGATCGTATATACGATCCCTGGTTTCATTGAGATATGTCAGGGAAAAAAATCAGAAAAAAAAGCCAGAGTGATCTATTTGTAGTTTGTTAAAATCGGTTCTCATACTCGTTGCTTAAATTCTTCGATTTGATTTGAAAATGACGTTCTCAATTTTGTTGGTTTGAAACATAATGAATTTGGGGTTGTTTTACCTTTGAAATTCGGGACCGGTGTTGCGTTTTCTATACATTTTTATAATAAACAAACCGGAAGTTTACAAGATGGACGGAAACGTCATCCAAGAGCTGGAAGTTGATGGTAGACTGTACTTTCTGTCTATTTTAGGAATTGATTACCCTTGTTTTTTTAATTGTCTGTAATTAAAGTTATTCAAAAATTTGTGACAAAATGCCATGGTCCATGTCAGTCGGAAATACCAAACAATCTGCTTAAAATTTACCATCTTGTTGGAGATCCACTTCTTCATTGATTGAACATCAACCGCATTGCTACAATACATTTCTGCATATTGGAGGATCTAAAGTGGAGCTTTCGAAAAGATGATAAAGTTGCCACAGTAGCTGAGTTTTGTTGTAGGAGGCTTGCTCAATTAATTTGTGGCTTGCCATTTCGAGGATATACTGACTGTTGTTGTAACTTGCAAGAGGAATCATGAGTGGCTGGTATTGGGCCTTAGCATAAGACCCCTCACTTTCAGAGTGAATGCTATAAACACTGAGCTATAAGAACCATTTGACATTCACTCTTTACAGTCATCACCACTTTTTTCCCTTCTGAAAAGAAAACCCTGGTGATCATCATTTTCAGTTTTTCGAACAATGTGTTGGCAAGCTTTTTTCTTCAGGATTTTTAATATACTAGAGTTTTTGGTGAAGGGTTTAGCCCAATTAAAATTTTGGGCCAGTCTGCATTAAAAGTATTTACAGACAAAAAAATAAATATGACATAAAAAGATAATGTTGTTTTTTGAAGGGTAGAAAACATTGTGGAAAAAGAACAAAATGCTGGTAACCAGTGTTTTATCCTTTTCCCACAATGTTTTCAAGGCTTTTTCATCAGGGTTGTAAAATTTTAGATTGTGAGGTAAAGGACTAAACATCAAATAAGTCTGTTCTAATTAGTTACAGAGGTTTGGAAGTCGATCAAAGCCATCTTCAGAGGTTTCAGGTATGTATGCAAACCTAATTAATGTAGCTAGCAATAGCGAAATATACATACATGAACTTGACATTTTTTTTGCAGACATATTTAAACAGTTTCTAGAAGAGAGTTTTGATGTTAAAGTCCATGCTAATAAGGCAATACAGGGTCAGGCCATCACTGAACAGCTGTCAAAGTTAGCAGAAGGTATAGGTTTGCTTGACAAGGAGATCCATTCTCAGGTAAATTACTCTAAATACTCTGTGCCAAACTATCCTATGATACCAGTATTCTACCAAGGATTATTCGGAGTGAGTGAGTGAGTGGATGCATGGGTGAGTGGGTGGAGTTTTATGCTGCATATAAAATTGTTTCACTTATATCACAGGGATAGCTCACAAATGCATGTAAACCCTGGGTTTTACCAGTACTAGGCTAGGGTTGTGAAGTGTCTTGCCCAAGAACACTCTCACCAGGAGTAAAATGCCTCCAGTGAGGCTCAAACCTGGAGCTTCCAGATTATGGGCCCTACACTTTACCACTGAGCCACAAAGGACCTCTTTTCGCAGATGGGACATTTATTCCATAAACTTGCAGAAAAAGGGAACATTGTCAAAATAAGCGAGACAAGGTGTACTCAAGACTGATTCCCAAATAAATTCAAAAAGAACACCTAGGTGCTGTATGATGGAACATATTTCTAATTCAGGAGGACAGTGTTCTAGAATCTCTGCTTGGACAAAGTTGCAAATATTTTAAAATGAGGACAATTCTAAAATTTTGTTCTGGAAAAGAAATTATTGAAGTCTTGAAATTAAATTTTTTTCTATCAAGTTTGAGCATGAACTATGTTGAGCTGGAACCCAGGTTTCATGGGTATGAGCCCTTGTATTCTACTTAATTTTTCTTAGTAAATATTTAAACCCAGAGCTCCAGATAAGAGGAAGTGATGGTATTCTAAATCCATTATTTCTCTTTGAAACCCTATGTTGTGGGTACTCATCAGAATTGTCTCGATGAGACGATTCTAATGAGTAGGGGTGTAACGATACATCGGACTATCGATGGATCGCGATGGTGAGCGAGTCGATGCTACTGCATCGATTGTTATGTTGAAAATCGATAACTATCGCCGATAGTTACCTCAAATATCGATAGTTTCGATACTTTCACTGACAAGAAAGAGAGCGAAAATACTGCAATTCGCTAATGTATTCGGACGCCCTAAAAGTTCGGACATGTTTAATTATTTACAAAAATAATTTATTTTTTAATTCTTTCTCTGAACACTTCCAAAAGCAAGTTTTCTTAAATATTCGGACATTCCGTAACGTTAATTTCCCAAAATATTTGACGGGTAATTTTTTGGAATATGTTTTCAATAATGATCGGCTGCATAATATACATTTCTGCATAGCAATGTTCATCGTTACGAAAACGAATCCTTCGAGAGCTGATTAACTCAGCGGTAATTCTAAGTCATGAAATTAGACCAAAATAATTGCAACATTAAGGGTGTTTTTGTTAAAAACTTCTCACCAAAGCAAAAAGTGTGGATTTAGATCAAAGATCAGACCAAACAGTCTGCCTACAGTCTAATCTTAATCTACACAGGCCGCCAAAACCATAACCATGCGTATTGTCCCTCCATAAGCAATAAATAAATCTACTATGAAAAATGAATACTAAACCTCGTTCTTTCTTTTCTTTATTTATCAGTAATCCATTTCAAATGCATTCCTTTTATTTCGGCTGCAAGGAATTAGATTAATTTTTAGAAAACAGCCGCACTTTTTTATGCTGACTACACAAAACGTGAGACGACTGGCGTGTTCTTGAAACAGCTATATTACTAAATGCAAAAAGGCTTTATCAGCTGGTGTACATGTAAATCGTGCATGAAATAGGCTTATTGCATGGTCACTTTGAATTGATTGGAGGTTGACCTGCAGCTAGATATAACTTGAGTTTCTTCTGGCAGACCAGTTTAAGTGTGTAAATTAAACAGGTGCGTTACAACTCAGTCGCTTCGAATGATTTGCGTGTTACGTCATACCCCTTATCCAAATTTTACTGCAAACATTTGTGTACCCACGACAGGCCGACAGGCATCTTGTAGACAGATGGCTTTTAATATAGATCTACATTATGGTCGTTCTGATTTACTCTGCCGATGGCAAGATGGCGATTTTCAAAGTTGGCGGATGGTGTAGATAGACATCAGACTAAACAGAACACGCTGTCTGATCTTGGATCTATACCATCCACTTCTGTACTATGACTTAACTCGTATTAGAAAGCTACTTCTTTCTCGGGCTAGAAAAGGTAAGATAATGTTTAACAGTGTTCCCACTCGCGCAAATTATTGCGTAAATCACGTTATAGAATTGAAATTCACGTAACAAATTCTGGTTACACCCGAGACTTTGCGTAAGAAAATGCATGGACAAAAAATGCCATTATACGCTTTTCTTGTGAAAAATGATAGGTTTTGAAGTTACTTGTTACCCTCATTGACAATCTTTTTGACAAATCATGTGGAAATACCTAGCCAGAAATTAACAGACATGAAAAACTGATCGGAGTAAAAAACACGGAAACCCATGACACAACAAAATGTCTCTTTGACATTGTCCGATGAGAGTCACTTCAGATCGTCTTTTCAGCTTTTTAATGACTATAAGCAGTAAATTTATACAAATATCTTAATATAACACACTTTTTGGATACACATACAACAAGGTAAAACCTATTATTTCGGCCATCCCCTTTTTTTCAGAATGATAATTTCCTAAAGATTTGGAGACTAAACAAAAGTAATTATTTTTTCTGTCTGAATATATTGGCTAATTATGGGTAAAATTAGATAAATTCTATCAACTCAAAAAAACCTTAAGGGCTCACATTTAAAAGGTGATTTCTTTAAAAGTTTAAAGTTGCTTTATAATTACTTTTTATTAGGTGTGTTTATGAACCACCAGCATTTGTCAGCATTTTGTGCTTTGCATGCTGTTGTATATCAATCAGACTTAAAAGTTGACTTCTTCAAAAGTTCAGAGTAATTAGGTATGTTAAATTGTTTGTGAGCCATCTGCATTTAGAAAAAATTGTCATTGAAATTTATTGAGCATCTTGCATTTAACTCTATTTTCCCCTTTATTTGCTATTCAAAACTATACTCAAGTAGAATTTAAACTACTCGGAGAAAGTATTAGTCTAAAACATGGTTTCAAGATGTAATTTGGTGAAATTCATCTCTTGCAATTCATCCAATAGTATTGCAATAGTATTGCAATAGTAACAGGCAATATCAATACTATTGCAATAGTATTTTTTCCAATGTCAATACTATCACAATAGTAGATTTTGGCCTCAATAGTCAACCCTACTAATGAGTACCCACAACATAGGGTTTAGTGGAGATTAACTAATATTTACAATTACAATTTTGAAATAAAAATCACTTCCTCTAGAGCTCTGTGAACTTTTATTATATAGATAGTTGCTCACCATGAAGACCTTCTGTCACAGGCCACTGGAGTTGAAACTTTGGAAGGTTGGTTGTTTACATGCTTTTGACTTTATTTACTTGACTGGAGTTTAAATAATCTCTTTCAAGAAAAACCATAGTATATTTTGAACTACCACCTAGGCTAGCTATTGAAAGTTTTATACCAATAGTCTGCAGGCTTTTCTGTCTGCAAGTGATAATGTATTACAGACAAATAACTTACAAATAAGTAACTGATTGATCTTACAATACTACAAAACTATTGATTTTCAGACAAAGATTTTCAGATTTTAATTGTGTATATGATCATATCATAATGTTTTATGACTATGTCATAGCACACAGGAGCTTTAATCATAAATTGTTGTGTTTTCACAGGAGCACTTCAGATGATGCAAAGCAGATCTCAGTCATTGCTGGCTGCAATGGACAGGTAAATCTTTTTGATGAATATGTTGAAATAATTATAATAAGAGGGAACTGATCAGAAATACTGTAATTATATTTTAACCCTTTCCAAAACAACAAATTGTTGGACTCCTGAAAATTGAAAACATCTGTAGGCTTACAATCTGAAAGTGATGCAAATGACCTGAAGTTCTTTGACAGGGTAGAAAACATTGTAGGAAAAGGAGAAAATACTGTTTAAGAGTATTTTCTTCTATTTCCACAATGTTTTTAAAAAGCCTCTTCCTCAGGGTCATTCTTTGACAGGGTAGAAAACATTGTAGGAAAAGGAGAAAATGCTGGCTACCAGCATTTTGTCCTTTTTCCACATTGTTTTCAAAAAACCTATTCATCAAGATCATGAAAATACAAGATTGTTTAGCAAAGGATTATTCAATAGCTAGCAAGTGCATTGAAATATACCGTAAATCAGTTAAGTTTATGTTATAACCCAATCCTTTACCTCTCCATGTAAAATATGGAGAATCAACAAGGGTTAAGATGTGATACATAAAAATATTATGCCAAAATGAACAGTATGTTATATATAATGTTGTAAGAAATAATTTTGCCTTTTGACACGGTGCTTTCAAAAAGGGTTTTGCTGCAAGGAGAAAAGAGTCGCATACAGTGGGTAATGTTGTTAGAAAGACTTGAATTTTGTATTAAAGTTGTATTATCTATAACTCGTTACCAAATCTCAAATTTTTAGACTTGTCTAAATTGTAAAAATTAACAGACAACAGATGGAATGTAGCACAAATGATGACTTTTGTCCTTGACAGGGTAGAAAATATAGTGGAAAATGGTTACCAGTGTTCTCCCCTTGCGTGGTAAAGGTTAAATTTTTATTTGAATGTAGATTTTTTAATTTCTCTTGGTTTTGTTTAGAATTAGAGCCAAAGTGACTGAGCCTTTTTCCAAAATATCCTCCAGAACAACACAGCTGAGAAATTTACAAGTCAGTGTAGTATTAAAATATTTAACTTATATCATTTAACTGTAACAACTATTTTGGCCCTTTAAGCCTTTACCAAACAATCCTGTGTTTTACCAAGCCTGAGAAAATAAACTTTTGAAAACTTTGTCGTAGAAAAAGAAAAAAAAAAATTGGCAACCAGCATGTGCTTTTCTTACAATGTTTTCTATCTTTTCAAAGACGAATCAAGTTGAGCCATATTTTATTTGTCATCTGCAAATGTGTTTAATTTGGATGTGCCTTTACATTTGTTGTTAGGTAAAGGTTTACACCTTTGACCTCTTGAAAAAAATTCTCCGCAGACAAAGTTGAAATCATTCTTGTACAGTTTGGTTAATCAACTGCGAAGGTTTGAAACATTAGTGCAGGTGAAAACATTGTGGCAAGAGAGAAATGGCTATTATGAGCAATTTGTCCTTTTGCCACATTATTTTCAACAGTTTTTAGCTGCAGAAAATTGTGTTAATTAGAAGTATTAAATATTTCTTAGACTTATTCATCATTAGGTTATCAAGGTTGTAACCCTAAAAGCACCTTTCACAACTATAGTTACCCTTGTGGCCAATTTAGATCAAGTTAAGACTGCACAAAACATGTTTTGTGATATGTTGATCTACTGTGTCCGCTCTGATTAGACATTGTGTACAAAATCAACATAAAAATTACAATTATTTAGATATAATTTGTAGACCAAAAATGTCTGTTGGATTATTCAGCTCTCAAAACATGAATCTATGTAGATCTACATAAAAGTGCATGTCATGGAATTACCGATAGCACAAGACTTATAAGTAACATCATTATATAATGGATTTTTCTTTCCCACACTTGTCATAGAAAATGATCTCCTTTCTTGTAGGAAACATGTGACCTGTTACGTCGGATCATTCGTGTCATGTACCTGAGTAAACGACTCCATAGTCAATTACAGGGTGGAACAAGGGAGATAACCAAGGCAGCACAAAGTCTAAATGAATTGGGTAATTAATTTCATGTTGACGAAAATGATTTCCTTTTATACACAATGTCATGTGATTTTATTTTTTAACTTTTTACCACACAAAACCGAAACTTAACAACTCTGGGAGAGAGGCCTTTTGAAAACATTGTGGGAAAAGGAGAAAATGCTAGTAACCAAACATTTTGTCCTTTTTACCTACAACATTTTCTCTGTTTTAAAATCAAATGTCAACATCTGAGCCATATTTAAATTTTTCATCTAAATGCTCTGGTTTAACCCTTTACCACACAATCCCAAGTTTTAACAACCTTGTGAAGTAGGCCTTTTGAAAACTTTGTGGGAAAAAGGAGAAAATGCTGGTAACCAGTATTTTCTCCTTTTTCCACAATGTTTTCTAGACTATCTGATACTAATCCCATTATGCCATATAAATGTTGTCGTCTGCAAGTGCTTTCAAATTGGACCCGTCTAAAATACTGTCGTTTGGGGGAGTTGATCTGCCTTTGAGAGAACATTTTGGAGGAAGGAGATGGTTGTCTTGTATGGCACAGTTGTTAACCCATTGCAACACAATCCCAAGTTTTAACAACCCTGTAGGAGAAGGCTTTTGAAAACATTGTGGGAAAAGGAGAAAATGCTGGTAACCAGCATTTTCTGCTTTTACCACGATGTTTTCTTCCCCATCAAAAACAAAAATCATAATTTCAGTTACATTTAATTTGTCGTCTGCAAATCCTTTCAATTTGGACATGTCTAAATTTTTGTCATTTGGTAAAGAGTTAATGCATTGTAATCAGGAAATCTTTTGATCTCTCCTGACTGTGAGGGTGTCCATTGGCAAAACGCTAATAAAAAACACAGCCTTGTACTGTTGGAACCAAGGAAAGACATTAATAACTGAGTTGTCAACATGTCCTTTTAACAGCATCCTTTCCAAGCTACTGGCTACTTTTTCATAATTGCAATGCAATGTGTAGTGATGATAGAAGAATAACTTTTGTAGAGAGGATAATTGTTGAGCTTGGATTTTTGTGTTTAAATCAATAAATAAGCAATATCTATGGCCCCAAAGAATAAAAAAAAGTTTCAGATTATTTGTTGGAAACAAATGTAGGCAAGGAGAAAATTATGTCAGGTCAAAATTGTAAACAATGGGTGAAAGTCTTGATAGTTTACCCCTAGAGTCATTTGCATACCCCCCCATCTAAAATCAGAAAGCTACTTGTAGTTTCAACACGGGGAAATGACAGTCATACTCGTCTTCTTTTCCCCTTCTTTCAGCAGTCTTATACATTTAGCTCTGTGTCACACAACAAAATTTTAGTCTTGTCCAATTTCAAAGCATTTGTAGACAACAAATCAAATCTGGCACAAATTGTGAAAGTTGTCTGATTGAGTAAAAAACGTCAGGGAAAAAGGAGAAAATGCTGTTTAACAGCATTTTTTCTCCTTTTCCCTAAATGTTTTCTAAAGTTTTCCTTCTCAAGGTTAAAAATGGGGAGTGTGTGGTAAAGAGTTAAACCCTAAGTGTTAATGCACATGATACAGAATTTTACATTTCTGCTGTCCTTGAAATCATTCCGCTACACTCTCAATATGTAATTCCATCAACATCTCAAGTGATTTGGTGTTCGGTTCTTGTGACCTAGATTGTTGCGACAGTATACCTGTGTAGAGTATCTCGACTATGCTTTCTTGCCACATGAAGGTGCAAGGCCAAGGTGGTTCACAGTCATGTGACAAGCATCATGCAATATTTTCGATTGAAAAAGTTGGTAGATGCAAAATCCCAAATTGCATTTTCTATCTGTCATAATCTATGCAATCTTGCAACCACATGGAGTAATATTTGTCATGAAGAAGGATGGCTTTACAAGTAGTTTGATCAATTGTCAACAAATTGGGTTACATTTGACTTAACTCTGTACCAAACATCAAAACCTTAGAGTGTCCCAAATTGAAAGCATTGCAGATGACAAATTAAGGTGAAAAAAATGCCCTTGATAGGTTAGAAAACATTGTGGGAAAAGGAGAAAATGCTGGTTACCAGCATTTTCTTCTTTTCCCACAATGTTTTCAAAAGCCTTCCTCAGGGTCGTTAAAAGTTAGAATTGTTTTGTAAAAGGTTAAGATGAACAGTTAAGTAACTTTAAGTTACTGTGTTGTATTACAGATTATATTTGTGAAGGAGTGGATCTGACTGGTGTAGAAATTATTGAACAAGACAGAAGATTTATAAAACAGGCAAGGAAGGAGGTGGAAAGCCAGGCTCAGAAAATGTTAGAACTTGGGATGGAAACACAGGTGTGTGATGGGCTTTATTTTGTCCCAAATAAGTTTCAGTGTGTGGCAGGTTTTTTCATGTTAGTGTCCTTGGGTAGGAGTCTTCAGAGCCCTTGTGTAGGTCTGGTTAGCCCTTTACCTAACAATCCTGAGTTTTAATGACTCTGAAAGAAAAGGCTTTTGAAAACATTAATGGAAAAGGAGACAATGCTGGTAACCAGCATTTTCTCCATTTCCCACAATGTTTCCTACCCTATCAAAGGCAGAAATCATCAATTAAAATACACTTAGTAATCTGCAAATGCTCTCAAGTTGGTCCAGTCCAAAATTTTGATGTTTAGGAAAGAGTTAAACCTAGGACATATATGAATAAGTGAGCTATTGCCATGGTATGACTGAAATAATGCTGAAAGCATTGTAAAACACAAGACAATCAATTCACTGTGTTGTGATTATAGGTTAGCCATCCCAATGTCCATCTGTGAGTCAATTACAATGAAACTGTCAGTCCCCTTCTGGTATCACAGGAGGGTACTACGGGCTTGCGCTTTGTCAGTCAGTCAGTGAGTCTATTTTCCCTAATATGGATCCTGCAATAACTAAAAAATATCAAGGACTATTGCCATGAAGCTTCATCTTGGTAAAGATAGCAGTGCTACATGTTCCTTCAGTTTAACCCTTTCCCAAACAATCCCTGGTTTTTACGACCCAGAGAAAGAAGCCTTCAGAAAACATTGTGGGAAAAGGAGAAAATGCTGGTAACTAGCATTTTCTCCTTTTCCCACAATGTTTTCTACTCTTCCAAAGTCAAGTTTCAATTTTTGGGTCACGTTTATTTTGTCGTCTGCAAATGCTTTCAATTTGGGCAAGTCTAAAATTTTGTTGTTTGGTAAAGAGTTAAGATGTAGGTCAAGGTTACTGCTACTAAAAATAGAAAAAGTGGAGCTTTCGCATTTTTTTTAATGAAAGTGTTCATGGTGATAGATCTGTATATTATGCAGGGTCATACCTTTATCTTAGGTCAAAGGTAAAGTTCACTTAAAAAACAGGGAACTGTAAGATTCAAACTCTAAACTACAAGGAGACTTCTTGTATAAGTATTCAGGAAAAAAAAAATTAGTTACTTATTTTGCTCAAAATTGCTAATGGGATTCAATTTTTGACTTAAGATGAGTTTGTTATTTGAGAAGCATTTCACTAACATTAACAGATATTAGTAATGTTCTCAAAGCCTAAGCTGAGACAATATTTCAGACTCAGCCTTGCAAAATAAACCAACTTGACTCATTTGACTTACTTAGTCCCTTATTTTGCTGAGTTGAGTCTGAAACATTGTGTCAGCGCCAGATTTGAGTATGTTATAAAAGTCTGTTAATATTAGAGAAATGTAAATAACAAACTCAAGATAGAAAATGAATCTGTGAGGAGATCTGAGCACAAAAAAGAAATTTAAGTTTTTTTTTTTTGCAAAAACGGACCCTGCAGAAGGAAAGAACTTTGTTGCAGTGAGTTTTATCTACTTAATACATATTACAGAATCAGGCCCAGGTAGCCACATCGTTACAAGTGTTCCACAATTTGGGGTCATTACGCAATATTGTTGACAACATTATAGAACAGTGTCGAGAAAAGTTACAGCAAGACATCAAGTCCTGTTTAGACATGACCAGTCTATCACAGACACAAACACCATCTCAGCGGAAAGGTAGTTTGATTTCATGTGCCTTTATAATGAGGTCCTAGCAGACAAGGCCTGGCCAGGTAGCTCAGTGGTTAGTGCATCTGACTTGTAACCTGGTGGTTGTTGGTACAATACCTGGTTGAGGCAAACTTTCTTTCCAGCAACTTTTTGTCCTTCACGTCTGGTGCAAGTGAGAAAAGCAGTCGGTTATGACAGAGCTGGTATGAGAAAGCCAGGAAACACATGCATAGGTGCACTGACCACCATGATATGACTTGAGCTGTTAAGACGGTGTTAAACTCCAATACAAATTAAATCTGGCAGATGACCCTTTTTGTCTTGCTACAGACCCCTTTTGGAAAAATAGTGGCAAAAGGAGTAGAACTGTAAACCCTTTCACAAATGACACATATTAGACTCTGAAAGTGAAAACATATGCCGAAGAGTTATTGAAAATTGCTGCAAATAGGCTGAATATCTCTGGTAGGGTAGAGAAGATGGTAGAATGATAGGGAAATTGCCTGATTTAAGCCATTTCCCCTTTTATCACAGTGCTTTCTGTAGACTTTTTTTGTAGATATGTTGAAATGAAGAATTGTTTGTTGAAGGCTTATTGTCCCCTTGCCTCAGTGGCACAGTTTGAGCTTCACTTGAAGCTTTGGATTTTTTGTGGAAGTGTCCTTGGACAAAACACTTCAGAGCCCTAGCTCAGTTCTGGTGATATCAAGGACATACATGAATATGTGAGCTGTTGCAGTGATATGTAAGAAATAATTTTGAGAGCAAAGTAATACACCAATCACTCAATTAATTGTAGATATGTTTGAAATACAGAATTGTTTGTTGGGGACTTAATTCTTGTTACCTTCCTATAACATAATTCTATTATATTAAAGGGGCCCCTGGTAGATCATCTATGCCAGCTAACACAGCAGCTTTCAGAGCCACACTCTGGACAAACATGGAGAAATTAATGGACAGCATATATTCTTCTTGTGCTCAGGTACTTCACTGTTTTGTAGCCTGATAGAAAACCCCCATGGCTTCGTGTGTACAATGTTAGATTTATACTGGGGAATCCTGCTGACTGCATTAGTCATTATGGCAGTGACCTTGGACAAGGCAGTACAGAACCCTAGTCTAGTACTTGCTGATAGCAAGGGGAATTTCTGATTTTTTTTGTCTTGAATACTTTCATTCTGTCAAAGTAACTGTTTTACACAAAATTTCACTTTCAGATGTGCTAAATAACACAGTTTTTACCACACAATCCGGAGTTTTAATGTTCCTGGAAAAAAAGGCTTTTAAAATCATTTTGGGAAAAGGAAAAAATGCTGGTAACCAGCATTTTCTCGTTTTCCGACAATGTTTTCTACCCTTTCAAAGACAGAAATCATCAATTAAGCCACATTTAATTTTTCATCTGCAAATACATTTACTTTCAATTCATTGTAGTCCAAAATTTTGTCGTTTGGTAAAGGGTTAACTGTTGATGGCTTATAAAACTCTGTTCATTGTTGTCCTTTTTTTTTTTTTTTTTCAGGTTCAACATTTACAAAAAGTTTTGATAAAGAAGAGAGATCCAGTAACTCATGTATGCTTCATCGAGGAACTGGCTAAAGTAAGGCAAATGAAATCTACTTTGTACAATCTTACACTTTTTTTTTTATTTTCTTTAAACTTATGTCAGTTTTAGTTCTGTTTTTTCAGTTTTTAGATACATGAACGTCCAGTAACTGTTTGACACACAATTGAAGTACTCAAGTGCATGTTTTACTAAAGAAAACTTAAGTCAGTGGTTGTTTTTCTGTAGGAAAATATTCAATTATAATTGGCTTATACATTCCAATAAGGCCAGTAGTAGTTTTGAAAACTATTATACCAGCTGAATGATAATGTTAAAGTCTTTTTCCAGATGCCAAAATTTTAGATATGTACAAATTGGACTGTATTAACAAAGCATTGATAAGAATTACAGGTACAGAAATAAAATTTGACCACTGTTTTTAGTCAAAACAGCAGAATTTGGAACCTAAAGGAAAATGTGCTTAACTATTTACCATGTCACAAAATTGAAGACTTGTTGTCCAAAATGAAAGCATTTGCAGGCGACACGAGAAATGTTAATCAAAACACACATTTTTGTGTCATAGGATAGAAAACAGTGGGAAAACAATAAAATGCTAGTTTGAGTATTTTCTTTTTTTCCCACAACTTTTTTGAAAGCCTTCTTCCTTAGGTTCGTTAAAAGTCCAGATCGTGTGGTAAGGGTTGAACAGTTAGTTTATAAATGTACATGTACTTTCAGAGTGAAGGCAGCATTCAGATCATGTCAGATTTTTGGGAAGTTATCACCAAGTTGTTACAGGAAGAATTTCTGACTGCAGCAAACAGTATGTATATAGGATACATGTAGATAATTGTCTAGTACAAAAAACTTTCCATAGGATCATATACAAGGAAGCTTTTGTTATTGAAATATTTAATGGTTTGAAAATATTTAGTATTTTGATTAATTGATTGATTGATTAATTGATTGATTGATTGGAGCTTTACACCATTTTAACAGCTTAGTTCATATCACGGTGGTCAGTGCACCTACCCATATATTTCCTGGCTTTCTTACACCAGTACTGACACAACTTTCTTTCCGAGTCACTAACTATTTTCTCACATGCATCAGAGGTGCGAGGCGAATCGCTGGAAAGAAAGTTTACCTCAGCCAGGTTTCTAACTCACAACCACCAGGTCACGAGTCCAACGCTACCCAGGCAGGCTTATTATTTTGAAGTTAGCCCCATACCAAACAATCCAAAGTTTTAACAAGCCCTAAGAGAGAAGTATTTTGATGGATTGTGTAATGTTTAATGTAATTTTCAACATTATTTCAGTTATATAGTAACAGCCATTGCACCTATACATGCTTTCTAGGATTTTCTTTTTTACCAGTACTTCACACAATATTCTTTCCCCAGCCAGTGGTTGTTTTCCCCAAAACAGTGATCACCAGTGAGATAGGAATGAATCCTGTCAAAATGACAGTCATCAATTCTTGAAACGAAATTGACCGAGCTCGGGATCCAAACCAGCAACCATCTTTTTTCTGTGCTAACAGCAGAAAATATTCTAGGAAAAGGAGAAAATACTGACAACTAGTATTTTCCGAAAATATTGTCCTCTTTTTGTCTTTTTGACAAATTGCATCTTTTGAGCTATATTTAAATTGTCTGCACATGCTTTCAGTTTGGACTAATCTATTTGTTGTCTAGTAAAGAGTTAAAGTTTAGAAGAACATATTACTGGAAAACAGCTTAGCAACAGTTTTGATTTCTCATTGGACCTTTTAGAAGTGTTACTGCATTGTTTTCAAAGGAAAATTATAACAAAAATTATAAAAATTAGTATGAAATTAGCACTTCTATACTTTTTTGATACACTTACATACCTTTTAGATGCCCACAGATACTTATTGTTATTATTGATCCAGGATTTGTTAAAAATCATCTTCAGCAAATTTGTAATACAAAGTAATTCATGAATTAAAAATAATTGGGTTTTACCTGACAATTCATTGTCATTTACTGAATAGAAATTTTACGCTTGGTGCCAGCATATAACAAAATAATCTAAGAATTATTAAACTTGTTTCAGGTAGTACTTATTTGAATGAGAAATATCTTGTGTGTTATTTCAGCTTCTTCCTTTATCAAACAAGCTTTTGAAGGAGAATACCCCAAATTGTTACGCCTCTACAATGATTTATGGAAGCGCTTACAGCAACTCAGTCAAAACAGAGAAATGTGGAATTTACCGTTGCCAAGTGATACCATGGCAACAGAAGATCAGAAAGATGACATTATTCTTACACAGGCTGGAAAGTCTCAAACAAAACAAGAGTATGTTTCTGACCCTTCAGTTTAACCATTCGCCACACAATCCTGACTTTTAATAATCCTGAGATAAGCTTTTAAAAACATTGTGGAAAAAGGAGAAAATGCTGGTTACCAGCATTTTATCCTTTTCCCCACAATATTTTCTACCCTTCCAAAAACAAATTTCCATTCTTGGGTTACATTTATTTTGTCATCTGCAAATGTTTTCAATTTTTACAAGTCTAATATTTTGTCATCTGGTAAAGAGGTAACCCAGCTATGTTTTCCTAGGGGAAAAAGGGAGGGGGTGCTTTAGCCTAAGTCTGTCATAGGAACCAGTTTATTAAACTCTTGGTTCCCTCTAGGCCTTGATTTAAGTGCAATTGGTGAAAGAAGATTGAATGTAGTGAGCACTTGAAAATATAAATCAGTGAAAATGAATAATTAAGTTATTTTTTGAGGGGTGATATCAATATCTGACAATTTGGGATATTTTTTTCCACATGGCACAAATACTGGAGTCATGCTCTGTGAAAAGATGGTTTAATGCATCTGCAAAAAGGATTAACCAGGTCAGCGTGCACAGTCTGACATAGGCTGAAACTGTTTGCTGTATTTAAATTTTCTGCATGTCAAAGGACTGGTGTAAGTCATTCAGTTGGTTGTTATATGGCCTGCAACATGCGAAAAGGGGCATTGGGACATTTGCGTAAAGTGTCGTCTCGGATCAGCCTGCGCAGTCTGCACAGGCTAATCCGAAATGGCACTTTCCGTTTTTAGATAATTTTCATATTTTTTTTCCGAGTCTACTGTAGCACAAAATCTAATGTAGTCATAAAAAGCCGTCTCGGATTAGCCTGCGCAGACTGCGCAGGCTGATCCGAGATGAGACTTTATGCAAATGTCCAAATGCCCCTTTTCACGTGTTGCAAGCCATAAAAAAAGGATTTTATCAATTCATAAATATGCGATGATTTGCATGGTATTATGCATTACACAGGTGCATTAAGTCCTCTTTTGCCTGAGCATGACTCAGATAGAAGTCAAATGATTTTGTACACATACTTCTTGTAGTGTTTTTGACCCAGTGCAAGAAATCAAACAAATAACATTTTGATCATGAATATTTTAGATCGAGCCTGTATTTTCTTCCATTTCAGTTTGGAGCAAGCCCTAAGGAACACATTGTCCAGTTTTGAGAATGCATACTTGTCTAAATCCCTGTCACGTCTATTTGATCCAATAAATCTGGCCTTCAGTACATCTTCCTTCAACCCTCCCTCTATTGATGAAGTAGACAGCATAGTAAAAATAATCTCTAGGTATGTTGAACCCTTTATGAAACATTTGCTACATGTATTCAGTTTTGTTTTGTGAAAATTTATGAAGAATACTAGTTAAATAAATTGAAAAAAATTGAATATAAATGACTGTCCTTCTTTTCTTCATTCTTTCTGTCTCTCTTTATATCTCAGTCTCTCTCCTCCCCCATCATTCCCAATCATTCTTTCTCTTCCTCCATGTCCTCTATCTCTTTATCTTGACTGTATCTTTCAATTTGTTCATATGCAGTAATTAGGGTAATGTTTTCTTTTTTGTTTCAGTGAGTTAAATGTAGCCAGTGTAGACACAAAGCTGTGTGTCACTGTGGCCAAAAATGTCTCCAAAACTGTGAAGATGTTTTGTGTGAAGAGTGAACAGCTTGTAAGTAGAAACAAATGAGTGGCACTCAGGCAAAAGTGGGCATTATACCAAGCAAATCATTATATAATTATGGGTTCATAAAATCGAACTGAATTTTGAGATAGAATTGTCCTTGGACAAGCAGAAAATCAAAAGGTGGCAAAAATTTTCAACACAGGTAAGCCTGTGTGGATTGTGCAGGCTGTCCTGGGTCGATACTGTTTGCAGATGCAATAAACCCCCTTTTCACAGACCATGGTTAATCTTAAAGTGCCACCAATGACTGAAACGCTCTATCAACTTGAAACACTGTTTTTCAGCTATTTTCATTTCAGGCTTTACCACACAATCCTAACTTTTAAAACCTCTGAAAAAGAAAGCTTTTGAAAATATTATGGGGAAAGGAGAAAAATGCTGTTAACCAGTATTTTCTAATTTTCGCACTATGTTTTCTACCCTTCCCAAAACAAATTTCAATTTTTGAGTCACATTTATTTTGTCTGCAAATGCTTTCAATTTTGACTAGTCTGCTATTTTATCGTTTACTAAAGAGTTAACTTACTTACTGAAGGGGACTTTCTTAATCTCCAAGCTAGACACTTTTGGCATAATATAACACTGGCACAGATACCAGAAAGTGTAACAGCTAGCTATATACGGAATATTATGTTGTAGTAACTTTCCTGGTGCTTGTATTTACTTCGAGCAGCGTGAGAAAATTTGATATCGTGCGAGACCAAAGGTCTCGCGCAATGTCAAAATTTTCTTACGCAGCGAGAAGTAAATACAAGCACCAGGAAAGTTACTACAACATAATATATTCCTTTTATTATATACCTACAATTTCAATGACAACATTTTTCAATTGTTGACATTTTATTGGAAAATGGCAAACAAAAAGAGACAATTAACAGTGTGGATGGTAGTAACTCTGTTTTCATGAATGGCGGATTAATATTACAGCGTAACATTTTGACCAATCCAATCGCAAATCAATGCATGCTTAGTCCGTGCGTGAGACACGTCAGCATACCATATTTGGAACCATATTTCACTGAGTGTAGATACAGATTTTTTTTCTGTCGTGTGTGTTATTTCACCCGATTCAACGCATGTATTTGATCCAGGAAAATATACTGGTATATAATAAAGATTTTTAGCTCCACTGGCCAAAGGCCAGCCAGCTTATGTCACGGCTCTGACAAGAAAATTATCAGGCAAAACTTGTAAAAGAGATGAATAATCACAATGCTAAATTCATAATGACTGCCAGTTGGCCACTTTGAATTCAATCTGATAGAAGTTTGCATAAATAAGCATATCAATGGAGTATATGTACATACGTCTATGAAGTATCTCTATCATTTTGCTGAATGGGATGGAAAAAAAGCACAAAACAAAGGCCTTCTGGAATCCAATCTTGAAAAGAATTGACATGAAGCAGTACTTTTCAGGCTTACATACATCTAGGAAGTTTCATAACATTCCAGCCAATCATGATTTAGAAGTTGAACCAGATAGAGGAAAAATCTAAATTTTGGGCAGACGGCTTTAAGTCACAGTATTTATTGACAGCAAGGGGGCATATATTTACTGTAAAAATCTTTTGGCTCATTTTCACATAAATTTCAGTCTCTTCTTTTGCTTAACTCCACTGACAGACTCATTTTCCTACGTAAGTTTAGTTCATTGTTTGAGACACATTTTACTTACATTAACAGGCTTCAGTAGCATTATCAAATCTTGATCTGACACAATGTTTCAGACTCAACTCTGCAAAATAAACGGACCTCACTTGCTTAACAAAGTTTTTTCCTGATACTGGACCCTTCTTGTCATGGCTGTTACCTCTTACTGATTTACTTTTACTCCATTTTAGTTTTTTTTTATGTTTTCAGTTATCAACAGACGGAGAAGCCAGCCAGGTGATTGGACCTGCAACTCAAGGTCAAACTAGAAATTCTGCTGTCGTTAATTCATTGTATCATCTACATATATCTGTCTGCAAGGTAATAATTGTTTATTTTCTATTCGTTGTTAAAAATCTGAATATCAGTTGTAAGGTCAGTTATGTCCTGCAGTCATATTGCTGCAGAGCACAATTCTACATTAGACACAATGTTTACTTTCAAGAGAATTAGCAGTAAAAGTAATGTATCTATTATAGCTTTGTTATTTTTGCTTTACTAAAAATGAAAAATGATACTTTTGAAGTCAGTGATCTGTTTTGTAGATTTTTTATGAAGACTCAAACTGTTGTTTGTTTTCTAGATTGTTGGTACTCTAGAGAATTATCCAGAGGATGCTGTTGCTATAGTTACAGATTCTTTACAAGTAAGAGTGTAGATATGGCAAAATCTTTTTGCATGTTAATGGTAATAAGCACTTCTTTTGTCATAGACTCTAGATTAAACATCAAGCTGCACAGATATTTCATGCAGTCTGATCTCCGATTGACCATGTCTTATGTCATTTGAGGAGCTAAATGACCAAAGCTGTGGATATGCCATAAAACAATGTATTATGTGAGGTATTCTTGCCAAAGCAGCAATGAATTCCTGCTATGAATCTTTTGTAATTTTTGAAAATGCCAATTGTATTTTTACATACCTGTGTAGGATTCAAGTACTTAAAAAAAACAAAGTTCTGAACTATGTCCATAGAGTTGAAAAAGAAAATAACTTTGAAATATGTCCATAGAGTTATCAATATTGTGGAAAAGTAGCTTGTATTTTCAGATTAAATCTGTTGGTATTATTATACTCATACATAAGGAATCTTTAATTGGTAAATGTTGGAATCAACCATTTGATTTGTCTATCTATTTGTGTGTCAAAGTGTGTTTGTGCACACACTTTGTGTCACAAATACCTTCCTCAGGTTTGATGTCAATGAACTAAAACTTATTACATTTGTTAGTGAAGAAAACTATACATACATTTATTAATGCATCTTTAAGATATCTGTCTTTCAGTGTATAAGATTTTAGGCTTGTCCCAACTGAAAGAATTTGCAGACAACAAATTAAGCATGAATCAAATGATGGGATTTGCTTTTGATAGGATAATGGTTCTGAATGTATTTGTCACTGCAGTTACAGTGCATGTGTATTTGTTGTCTTATAGTTACATTCAGTCATTGTCATTGCAGGCTATAGTAGTGTTGATGTCCAGTGCAATACGACCTCTAATGTCATCTATTTGTGATGCTTTAGAAGCCATCATTCTGACTATACATCAAGAGGACTTCTCTGGGTAAATATCTTTTTGTACATAGTCCTTTGTGCAGGCATGTGTCTGACCTCATAAAGATAGGATGACTTTGGAAACAGTATGATAAAAGTGAGATGAACAGTGGTTTATCATGTCTAGCTGTGGTTTAGACCTTTACCACACAATCTGGACTTTTAACGAACCTAATGTAAAGGGTGTTTGAAAACATTGTGGGAAAAGGAGAAAGTGCTGTTTACCAGCATTTTCTCCTTTTCTCACAATGTTTTTAACCCTTTTTGATGCAAATCCTCTCATTTGACTATTTGTCTTCTGCAAATGCTTTGAATTTAGACCAAAATAAGTCTAAGATTTTGTTGTTTGGTATTAAATGAAACTCACCAGGGAGCTTAAAAAATGTTGGTTTCTTTGTTTTTCAGAGTATATACTCTTCAGCTTATACATGAGACTGTTCAATTAAGGTTTTTTACAGTGAATCATGTCTTTTAAATCACCACTTGTCTGTACAGACCCTTGTTTTAAAGTTATAAATCTGTGCTGTCTCACTGGCATTCATCTGTAGTGATGAATAATCTGGTAAAAATGAGACGGGGTTGCATAATGATACAGTGTACTTTACTAACTTGTAAATATATAGTATGAAACATTATTGTGTTCGTGGAAAGGTTAGATTTTCTGCCAGTATTGTAAATATTGCAAACATTTATTCTATACCCAGTATCCAGTGATTCAGGGCTGTTATTTTTACAATTTGTTTTGTTTTACAGTGGAGCACCTGCTGGAAATGAAACAGAAGCACCTTGTTCACTATACATGCGAGAACTTCAGGGTTTTATCTCGCGTTGTTGTTCCGATTATCTATCACAGTTTGAATGTCAGGATTTTGTCATGGAATGGTTTGTTTAAGTCTATTCTAGAAAAAATTAGCCTCATGACTGAGTTAGTGGAAACAGGGAATAGTATGCTTTTGACATGACTTGTAACTCTTTACCACACAAAAAATGTCAGACTAGCCCTAACTGAAAGCATTGGCAGATGACAAACTGAATATACCTCCAAAGATGATTACTGTCTATGGAATCAAGAAATTATTGTGGGGTAAGGAGAAAATGCTGGTTACCAGTATTTTCTCCTTTTCCCACAATGTTTTCAAAAGCCCTCTCCTTCAGGGTCTTTAAAATACAGGGTTGCTTGGTAAAGAGTCAGTGTGGTTGAAAAGAAAATTTTATCTTTTATGAATGATGCTGACTTGGTTTCTGCCATTTGGATAGTGTAAAACTTTGATGTACTTGATGTCAAGAAAAATTGATTTGGAATAATGATTTTTGTGATTTGGGTTTTCAAGTAAATATTGCAAAATTTCAAAAGCCTATTGTATTCAACTTGTACATGAGAAGGAGAATTTGACTTATTTACACCTGAAGACACCAGATTATCTAAGGAGACATGAAGGCAAATGAAGGAACTGCTTTTAACAAATAATTTTTACATAGTGTTCACACATGCATGTATTTATGTATCTAATCTGACTTCATATTGACAAACTCTGTTATCCACTGTTTTCAAAGTCATCTGATGGATAATTGTTTCAAGCAGTAATGAATTATCCCTTTACCAAACAATCCACAGTTTTCACGAACCAGGGAAAGAAAGCTTTTGAAAACATTGTGGTAACCAGCATTTTCTCTTTTTCCAACAATGTTTTCTACCCTCACACTAAGCTCATTTGTACCAATTTTGAATGTGTCATCTGCAGATGTTTTAAATTTAAATGGGTCTAAAATTGATCGTGTGGGAAAGGGTTAAGAGGGGCTTTTTCTCAAGTTGAACATGTACTTAACTCTTTACTATACAAGAAAATTTTAGACTCATCCATATTGCAGCAATTGCGGTAGGCAAACAAAATATAGCTCTTATGGTCAAATTTGTCTTTGAAAAGGTAGAAAACATTGTGGGAAAAAGAGAAGTTACTGGTTACCAGCATTTTCTTCTTTCTCCCGCAATGGTTTCAAATGTTTGTTTTCTTAGGGTTTTTTGGAATCATAAATGTTTGGTGAAGGGTTAATGTACATGCGCTTAAGATGAAATCTAATCTATCTTTTTAATTTTCAGTATACATCCAATAGCATGTCGATGCATAGATCTGTTTGTGAGGCATGCTTGTTTAGTGCGCCCTCTAGGAGAAGGCGGGAAACTTCGACTAGCAGCAGACTTTGCACAAATGGAAATGGCGATATCACCTTTCTGCAAGAGAGTATCTGATCTTGGGAAACACTATCGATTATTGAGAGCTTTCAGGTTTGTGAAAGGTGTCTTGTAATACTGACTACTTGTACTGTCCAGTTAACCTGTGGACTGCTAATTGGAGCACAGGCTTTTTTGCAGAAAGTGTTGACCAAGATCAGGCTGCAGATAATTTGTATTCTGATCTTGGACCTACATTGTCTAATATTGTCGTTTTTTTTTTTTTTCAGCAAAGAAATCTTTGAAATTGTATATTTGGTTTTAACTATAGATAAGTGTTTCATCGATTTATTTTTATTATCAAGTGTTGAGAGCAATGATCATGATGCAGTTTTGACTTCACTCTGTCTCTACTGTAGCACTGTGGATAAGGTGAAAAAACAAGAAAGATGAAGCAAAAATCTTGTTGTTTCTGAAACTAGTTCTAAGATATTATTTCAAGGCTGTAGTTATCAGGTTTAAGGTTTTCATACCTGCAGTGTTTTAATTCTTTCCAAATGACAATATTTTTCACTGGTCCAAGTTGAAACTTTTGGTGACAAATTAACTGTGGTTCAAATGACTGGATTTGTTTCTAAAAGGCTGGGAAAATGTTGTGGGAAAAGGAGAAAAATGCTTGTATCCCGTATTTTCTCCCTTTCCTACAATATTTTCAAAAGTCTAATCTTCCAGAATCATTAAAACTCTAGTTTATGTGGTAATGGGTTAAGTCCATTTCAGATATCATCTAACCTTAAAGGCTAACCAGTTTCAAAGAATAAACAGATATGGGTAGGTTGATAAAAGCCCATTTTTTATGTCATATTTCAGACCATTGCTATTCCAAAGTGTTGAGCATGTAAGCCAGAGTCCTGCACTAGGGGAGATAATTCCTCACAGTCTACTACTTCACTTCCTGTTTGCACGTGCTCCTCCTGAGATCAAATCACCACATATAGTAAGCTCTCTTTCTTTAACATTCATATTAGCTTCTAAAAATACTGATGTTTCTGAAGTGTTCATGGTAGATTTGATATTAAGTGATGTCTTGCAATTGTGAGTTAAGATCATTATGTGTTGAGCTTCAGTAACTCTGATTAAACTTTTTCAAATGTTTGATAAAAGTCATTGTGACAGGATTTACTACTTTCCTTCCTGAAACAATGTTCTAACTTTGTGTAGAAAAGCAGGTAGGGGCTAGGTGAGAGTGTTGCAGTTGTTACTTGGCAAAAAAAAAGGAAAAGCTCAAGGGATGTATGAATAGGAAAACACTAGGCCTACATAGAATTTAATAGATATCATTATTTACTATCAGTAGATAGACTACTGTTACTACCATGTTTTTTTTTTTTTAAGTAAAGCATAGGGACAGAAAGAAGCCTGGCGGAGTCAGTCAGGTGTCTAAAATGGAGGGACAGATGAAAACTTTAAGAACTCTCGTGATATAAGATCACAAAGTTAATCTTGTAGCCTTCGTATTATGCATGTACATGTAGTTTCATCAAATGGGCCATTTCCAAGACAGTTCAAATTTCAGTTTATGGTTCAAGATGGTCAGTCTAATTAGACATTTTACACTGAGTTATGAATAATTATTGTGAAGATTTTTTTTGTCTAATTCTTACATTCCAAAATTAGAAAATGTAGACCTTTGATTACCGGTGTGTAGCATTATCCTTTTAACCTTGTGGACCTTACTCTTTACGAAAAGACAGATTTTTAGACTGCTCCATTGGAAAGCATTCTTCAGACGATAAATGTGGCTAGTATGATCGGATTAGTCTCTGAAAGGGTAGAAAACATTGTGGGAAATGGAGAAAATGCTGGTTACGAGCATTTTCTCCTATTCCCACAGTGTTTTCAAAAGGCTTCTTCTTAAGGGTCATTAAAAGTTGGGAGCTACCCACCAGCAGCTGTATTTGACAAAGATAGACAGACATGATACCAGAATTAGACAGCAGCTGTATTTGTCATAGACAGACATGGGTGTCAGAATTAGACATGTAGGATAGGTGAGGTCAGGGGCCATTGTGTCCTATCTTGTTTCTCTATATTCCCATGATATTATGGATAAAAGCTCTTTTGATATGCTAAAAAAATGTTGGAATATTCATCTCCATGGTAACTACTTTAAAATTTTCCTATTTTGTAACATTACAGACAGCTGATTGGTCCTTAAGCAGATACTCCCAGTGGTTAGATGATCATCAGTCAGAAAATGATAGACTGACCCTGATAAAGTAAGTTACCCATTGCCTCATGGGGATAATTTTTGAAAACATTTACATAAAGGAAGAAAATTGCAAGAATGCTGTTTATGTCTACAGGATCATTTTTGGCGTAATTATCAGACGACAACATTTTAGACTTGTCCAATTTAAAAGCATTTGCAGACGGCAAATTCAATGTGCCACATTGCATTTGCCGTCTGCAAATGCAATGTGGCTTAAATAATAGTGGTTGTCTCTATTTGGTATAAAACTTTATGGGATAAGGAGAAGATGCTGGATTTTCCACAATGTTTTCAAATGCCTTCTTTCATCAGGGTGGTTAAAACAGAGGATTGTGTAGTAAAGGTTTAAGGTATTTTATGCAGTAGTGCCTTCAGGCAAGGCACTGCAGAGCCCTGGCCTAGTAATGGTGAAACCAAATAAAGATATAAATTAGCTGTTACTGTGATATAACTGAAATACTGAAGTGACTTTCACAAAACTACATTTAACTCTTTACCAAGCGCATTAATTCAGACTTGTCTATGCAGCAGACAACAAATTAAATGAGCTAAAATTATGGAATTTGTCTCTGAAAGCGTAAAAACATTTTCCCCTTTTCCAACAATGTTTTCAAAAAAAATGCCATGTCAGGGTAGTTAAAACTTACAATTGTGTAGGAAAGGGTAAAGCAAAAAAAAGGTCTGTATCTTTCATATATTCATGTTTTACATCTATACTTATTCATATACTGATTGTTTATATCTTTTTTCAAACAGGGGGTCATTAGAAGCCTATGTACAGACAGTGAAATCACGACAAGGGAAGGAATTTGCCCCAATCTATCCCATAATGCTAAATCTACTTCAGACAGCGCTTCAACATTCACACTGAGTGTGTAGTCATGCATATTTATAACCCAACTTAAGACAAAGTTAGAGCAGTATACTAGAAGCAGGCTATCTGTCCATACACATTAACAAAAGGGCAGTTGTAGCCATGTCACAGTTCTGGTATTGAAGACATCTTGCTTTTTAAATGGTTATTTAACCTTTTACCATGCCTGAGTCATAACAACCCTGAAGAAGGCTTTTGAAAACATTGTTGAAAAAAGAGAAAACACTGATAACCAGCATTTTCATCATTTTCACGGCGTTTTCTATCCTATAAAAGACAGAAATCATCTTTTGAGCTACATTCAATGTGTCGTCTGCAAGTGCCTCCGATTTGGTCCAGTCCAAAATTCGGTCATTTGGTAAAGGTTAACTCTGTACTGGACAACAAACTTTTAGACTCATCCATATTGAGAAGCATTTACAGATGACAAATGACTTGTAAATGTGGCTCAGATTATGGACTTTCCTTTGAAAGGGTAGGAGACATTGTGGGAAAGGGAAAAAGTTCTAGCTGTCAGTGTTTATTTCTTTTCCCTCAATTTTTTTTTCACAAGTTTTTTTGCTTCAGGTTCCTAAGTTTGTCAGGGTCATGAATAAGATTCTTTGGTAAAGGGTTCAACTCTTTACCAAACAACAAAAAATTTAGACTGGTCCAAATTTAAAGCATTTGCAGACGATAGAATAAATGCGACACCAAAATTGAAATTTGTTTTAGGAAGGGTAGAAAACATTGTGGGAAAAGGAGAAAATGCTGGTTACCAGCATTTTCTTCTTTTCCCACAATGTTTTCAAAAGGCTTTTACACAAGGTCTTTAAAACTCATGATTGTGTGGTAAAGGAGTTGTACGCTATATCTTTAGCATGGAGTGGGAAACAGTGGGTTTTTTTGTACAGTAATGGGTTAAATCAACACCTCTTGAGCTATGGTTTGATATTCACCCCCCCCCCCCAACAGAAAGGGGGGGGATAAATGGGATAATAGGTTAAATTGTGCAATAAATGCATGATGATAAGTAAGAAACAAACAGGTTATAAGAGATGAATCTATGTAATGAGGGAAATTTTGTGAATATTTGGGAAAAATTTGTAGAGAAAATTTTTTGCAGATTATAACTTTATTGTAAATGAAATAAAAGGGTTTCATTTTTTCATAAATATATTTGTAGTTATATATTGTTACTGTCTCGACAAGGTTTTATAGCCCTCTGATAATCTCTTTATTTCATTTGCCAGAGAGCTATGAAAACAGGCATAACTGTTTACCACATAGCAAAATAATAGACTGGTCTAAATTGAAAGTATTTGCACATGACAAAATAGATGTGGCCTAGAAATTAGATCTTGTTTAGGGAAGGGTAAAAAACATTGTGGGAAAAGGAGAAAAAGCTGGTTACCAGCATTTTCTCCTTTTCCCACAAAGTTTTCAGAAGCTTTCATACTAAAGATCATAAAAATCTGTGATTATGTGGTACAAGGATTAAACTAGATTTTGATTGTCCATGTCTGCAAAAAATGACAAGCCTCAGAAGCGCCGTTAGTATCATACAGGACTGGAGAACCGAGCATAACTGGTTCACATCCCCACCTTAACCACTTTCTTTCTAAGGATTGATGATAGTAACTGCAACAGGATTCAACTTCTCTTACCGCTGATCATTATTTCAACGATGGTTACCTGGGAAGGCAGCAAGTGGTTAATGGAAGAATATTGTGCATAGTAGTGGTAAAAAAAACTCAAAGAAAGTATGTATATGGATAGGTGCAAGGTCTGCCAAGATATAACTGAATTAATGTTGAAAATGACATTAACACCAACACCAAATTTTGAGACTGTCACAAACAGATGACTACAATGAAGTGCTTAACTCTTTACCAGATGACAAATATTCTAGAATTGTCCAACTTGAAATCATTTGCAGAGAAAAAATTGAATGTCGACCAAATCAAGAGATTTTTTAAGTGAAAGCTTGAAGGCATTTGCAGACAACAAATTAAATGTGGACCAAAAATTAAAAGATTTTTTAAGTGAAAGAGTAGAAAACATTGTGGGAAAGGAGAAAATACTGGATACCAGTATTTTATCCTTGTCCCTCAATTTTTTCAAAGCCTTGTTTTTAATGAAGGCTAAAACTTGGTATTGTGTGGTAATGACAATGTTACCTTCTAACAGACAAAGACCATCATATGAGTCAGGCTGAACTTCAATGTTTTGAAAAGCTGTCTCTTACAGGGACATATAAAGTAACAAACTGCAGACAACTTCTTGAGATGTGAAATTGCTTGTTACAAAAAATGTCTGCATCTTCCACAATGTTGATTATTCATAGTTTTCAAGGATTTTTTTTCCCCCAATTTGTTTGCAAACTTTAAAAAGATCAACTTTGAACTCTTGGCATGACCTTCAAAAGTTTTGCTGACATAGCTTGGCTGGTTAACCCTTTCCATAATTACAAATTTTAATCTCTTCCAAATTCAAAACATCTGCAGACAGCAATTTCAAAATTGTTACAAAAGAGCCTAAGTTTTCCGATAGGATAGAAAACATTGTAGGGAAAGGAGAAAATGCTGGTTATCAGCATTTTCTCCTTTTCCCACAATGTTTTCAAAAGGCCTCTTTCCCAGGGTTAAAAATGGGGATTGTGGTAAGGGGTTTAGCAATGCAGTTATGTTACATAATTATGGAATGATCCTCTAGAGTGCTAAGCACAACTTAAGTTGCTTTTGCAGACAGTGTAGATCAAGATCAGACTGTACACAGAGTGTGCAGTCTGATCTTGGATCTACAATGTCTGCTTCTTTATGATATATGCTGGCCAAGATGATCTCAATATTGCAAAATTTAAGGTGTTTTTCCAAATGAAAAGGTCCCTTTTTCTAAATTCACCTGTCCAAGGGTTAATTTCATTTTACACATGTTTGAACTAACCAGTCAGACTTTGTCTTCACTTCTTATAAGACAGCAGTGGGGGTTTATTAATCCGCTTATCCAGGATAATCTGTTTTGAGATTATAACGACCGACTTAGAAGTTTAGTGATATGTTTATGCAAGCCCAAATTTGAAACTCTGCACAAAAAAATAGTGTATTAGTTCAGATCTACTGGCATGACTGATTTCATGAAGAAAAAGACATGTGACAACATTTCATGAAATTAGAATATAACACTAAGAAAAAAAATCGCCAGGGAATTGAAATACAATAAAGCACATAGACATTCTTTTTTTCCCCCAATTTTCAATATTTTTTGTTAACATTTTTTTTTTTTTATCAATTTTTAATATTTTTTTGTAAATGTATAGTTTGGATCAGTAATGGTTTTCTGCCTGATGTTTTACATGAATTGAGCTTGATGGGGAATCTAATTAACCCTTTACCAGATGACAAAAATTTAGCATTGTCCAAATTGAAAGCATTTTAAGACGACAATTTCACTATTGCTTAAATGGTACAGTTTTTCTTCAGAAGGGTAGGAAACATTATGGGAAAAGGAGAAAATGCTGGTTACCAGCATTTTCTCCTTTTCCCACAATGTTTTCAAAAGGCTTCTTTCCCAGGGTCATTATAAGTCGGCATTATGCAGTAAAGGGTTAACTTGTTACCAAACGCCAAAATGTTGGACTTGACCAAATTGAAAACAATTGCAGACAACAAATTAACTTGTGGCTAGAATAATGATTTCTGTCTGTAATAAGGTAGAAAACATTGAGGGAAAAGGAGAAAATGCTGGTTACCTGCATTTTCTCTTTTTTTCCCTCAATGTTTTCAAATGGCTTCTCGGTAAGGGTCTTTAAAAGTTGGGATTGTGTGGTAAAGGGTTAAACATTATTTCACTTACTCCTGCAGACAACTTTTTGCATGAGGAAGCAAACCATTTTTGAAAACATCGTGACTCAAAAATTTGCTCTTAATGATCAATTACTCCTTTTGCCTTGAGTTTTTATTTTCGTAATCATGTGTCAACTGTTTACTAGACAGCAAAATTTTAGACTTTGCTTATTTCAAAGCAGTTGCAGACAACAGAGTAAATGCAGATTGTATGTTGGAACTTGGCTGTGAAAGGACAAAAAAAATTGTGGGAAAAGGAGAAAATGCTGGTTACCAGTATTGTGTCCTTTG
Source organism: Hippopus hippopus (assembly GCA_946811185.2). NCBI lineage: Eukaryota > Metazoa > Mollusca > Bivalvia > Cardiida > Cardiidae > Hippopus > Hippopus hippopus. Next base: position 5,557,296 of record OX328102.1, on the reverse strand, counting down.
CCCTCAAGGTTTTCAAACGCTTTCTACTGCAGGGTTGTGAAAAGACAGGACTGTGTGGTAAAGGGTTACTGATCAATTTTTCATTTTGCCACATGGGTTTCACATACTCGTTTTAAACCATTTGAAGGTGATTTTATTTACCTTAGAAAGCAGCAGGTGGTTTGGAAAGACTATGGTGCAATGTGAACATGCTTTATCAGGTTGTTAATTTATTGTCTAATACATCAGACCTTTTACATCTTTTATAGAAGACAGCTTTTGAAAACATTGTTTAAAAAGGAGCAGTTGCTTTTAACAAACTTTTTCTAACACAATGTATTACATGTCATTCAAAAGGTTCTTTCCTATTTGTTTCAAGAGGTAGTGAGTTAATTCTTAACCAAACGACAAAGTTTTAGACTGGTCCAACACGAAAACACTTGCAGACGACATAATAATTGTGACTCAAAAATTGAAATTTGTAATTCAAGAAAACTTTGTAGAAAAAGGAGAAAATTCTGGTTACCTACATTTCTCATTTTTCCACAATGTTTCCAAAGGCTTATTTCCTAAAGATGGTTAAAGGTGATTGTGTAGTAAAGGGTTAAGCCATCTAACAAATATTTCTGGGATTGAATATGTCTATAGAGGAAGCCATTGTGGGAAAAGAAGAAATTGCTTTTCAAACATTTAGTACATTTTTTTCCGCAATGTTTTTTACCCTATCCAAGAACCTCATTTCATTTGTAACAGTTTTAAATTTGTTGTCTGCAAATACTTTCAATATGGACAAATTTAGCATTTTGTGGTCTGGCAAAGAGTTACTCTCTACCAAATGACAAATTTTAGACTTGTACTTATTGAAAGCTTTTGCAGATGATAAATGAAATGTGGCTGAAATGATAGAAAATATCTTTGAAAGGGTAGAAAACTGTGGGAAAAGGAGAAAAATGCTGATTACCTGTCTTTTGAGTGTTTTATCTCAGGGTTATTAAAGCACAGGATTATATGTACTTAGTAGAGCTTAAGAGAATAGCTAGAGCAGACGCTTTTACTGATAGTGTAGATCAAGATTAGAGTGCTAAAAGCATGCAATCTGAATCTGTGTCTTCACTGTCTTGATTTTTTTTTAGTTATTCTGGTCTGAACAAATATCAACAGGGCTTAACCTTTACCACACAATCCCAATTTTTAACAACCCTGAAGAAGAATGCTTTTGAAAACTTTGTGGGAAAAGGAGAACCGCTGGTTACTAGCATTTCTCCTTTTCCCACAATGTTTTCTATTCTATCAACAAGAGAAGTCATCTTTTAAGCTAAATTTAATTTGTCGTCTGCAGCAACTTTCAATTCTGTCCAGTGTAGAATTGTGTCATGTGGTAAAGAGTTAATTTTAAATTTAATACCAATTTTATCTAATTTGCAAGTACATTTACCTTAAGAGAAGAACATATGATATTTTATTTTATGTGGGAACAATCTAGAAAGCATTCTGAAAAATGTCAAAAAAAAAAATGTTTGTCTTGCAGCAGACACTTTTTAAAACACTGTAACAAAGTGGGGAAATTTAACAAAAGCATTTTCCTCATTTTTATTTTCGCATTTCTAGAGAAAACATTCAGGTATTGTAGTAGCTCTGCATCATCGTTGTGGAAAACTTTTGGCATTTCTTGATATCACCGTCATTGCTAAAGACACACTTTCTCTCTCTCATCAAAATTACCCTTGCTTTCTTGAGATAAATTCCCCCGATGCTTGTATCACGATGTAGTGTTGACTTGAGCTGGAGTCCCTTTAAATGGTGCTTAGACGAAATACACAGGTTTAAGATAGAAACTATCTGTGCACAACGCCTACGCATCATCCGAAATCGGGAGTCTTGTAGAATATGTCCTTCTCAAAGTCTGCTGGAACATGAACATCAGTACGTCGTTTTCTATCCGTCCATATTTCAGACGGGTACGCTCGACCTCCGCTATATAGCCAAAGAGTGCCATTCTTATTAATCTCGCGGAAATTTTTGAAATTATGTTCCGCTAACTTTTGTCCGAATGCAAATATCCTATAATAATGAGAGATATAAGATATGAGAATAAGTAAATCATGATAAAAAGATGTGAAAAATAACAATTTAATGTCCCTCATGAGATTTCGTATAGAGTCTATGCCTTTATGTTCTTTTAAATCTAGATCTACCTGCCTACAAATCTGAAAGGAACAGCCAACGCTTTATTTGCGTCGCAAATTTGTGCTTTTTCCACCTAAAGCATTTTTTCCCTATATCAAAAACGAGCCTGGTCGGGTATTCGAGTGGTTAGGGTATCAGACTCGTGACCTGGTGGTTGTGAGCTCGATACCCGGTTGAGGCAAACTTTCTGTCTGGCATTTTTTCGCCTCTCAACTCGGGCATGTGAGAAAAGCAGTCGACGGCTTGGAAGGAAAGCCAGGAAACCCACGCGTAGGTGCTCTGACTGCCGTGATCTGACGTAAGCTGTTTAAACGGCCTTAAACTCTAATACAAACATCCAGTTTCGGATGGTATAGGCAATCCTTTGCCATTTGAACTATATAGAAGCAATAAACTACGAGTATATGGACGAAATATATTTATACTAGACGTATTAGGAAGAAAGACGTACTAAATGGCACTTCAACTCGCAAAGAAAAACATTTGTGTTAAATTAGGACAAAACAAAATATTTATGTGGTTCCGGTTACACGATTGTGTCTAATTTTTACGCCCGACCCGAAACTTTATTTTTTTTCATCTATTGATCGTTTAATATTTTATCACACCGTAATGTGATCGTTATCCTCGGAAAATTCTACATGTATGTCGTTTTACTTCTATTAATCGCTCCCGGGACGTGTTTGGAAAAAAAAAAATATTTTTCCTTCCTAACGACCCTAATTCTCAAAAGTATGTAACCGGAACCACACATATAATATGCTTTGGCCTTATTTTGAAATTCAGCCATAAATGTAAAAGTTCTCGGCAGCGAAACTTCTGACCCGGACAAATCTGCACGGTTGGATGCACGCACTAACGCAGTATATATGCCTAGATCTACTTCGAATATTTTGAATAAAGTTACTTATAAATAATGTAGGCCTACACATCATACATTAACAACGCTAATTTAACCCTTTCCCAAACAACAAAATTTTAGACTGGTCCAAATTGAAGGCATTTGCAGATGACAAAATAAACTTGACCCAATAATTGAAACTTGACTTCAGAAGAGTAGAAAACATTGCGGGAAAAGGAGAAAATGCTGGTAACCAGCATTTTCTCCTTTTCCCGCAATGTTTTCAGAAGTTTTCTTCCTCTGGGTCGTAAAAACCAGGGATTGTTTGGTAAAGGGTTAAGGGAATGAAATACAAGAACATTAAGTGTTATTAATAGTAATTTTTCTTAAAAATGCATTGATTAGATCGTGGTAAAAGATATGAACTATGCTTTGTGGAAAGGGTGTCTAATGCATCTGTAAAAAAGCATCGACCTAGGTCAGCCTGCTGAGTCCGTGCAGGCTAACCTGTGTCGGAAACGTTTTTGCTTTTGGTAAAGTTTCTACATGTCCAAGAACCAGTCTACCTCATGATGCATTTTGTGATTAGACAAAACAGATTTCATGGACCCATAATTACATGATGACTTGCTTGGTATATACGTGTAATGCATCAAGGAGGCGCAGTGAACCCCCTTTTCCCAGAACATGGCTCATGTACATCTATTACCGTTATTTGATTACGATGCCGAAAAAGATGGTTGATGAAAACATTTTCTCTAATTCCCACAATGTTTTCTACTGTTTCTAAGCCCTATCCCTCCAGTTTAGCCATATTTCAAAATTTCGTCTGCAAACTGATACTACTACTTCTACTACTACTACTACTACTACCACTACTACTATATCTTTATTGCATTAAAACAAACATGTTCTATAGCAAATACAAACGCTCTCAATATGGATGCGTCTAAAATTTTATCGCCTTGTAAAGAGTTATATAGCCTATCCATTAACCCTTATCTCGCGCTAAATAAGTGAAATGAAACTTTCAAGCCGATAGTAAAAACCCAAATTTTGCTATTTTACAGGTAATTTCTTTGGGAAAAAATGTTCTTATCGGACAGTGTAGATCAAAGATCAGACTGCACGTTCTGTGCAGTCTGATCTTGATCTACACTGTCCGCAAAAGGTCAGTGAGTCACGCTTAGCAGCTTGAAGTTTAATACATTTTTTTTCTCCAAAGATAAATTTTGCTTCTTTTATCAGACTATTTTTTAAAACAAAAGGAAAAAGGCGGCGAGTCTGTTCTTCCTTCGTTATCACATGTATTCAAATTTATTCAGTGTTGATAATTCATATTGTACGAGGATGCTTTAAAGTTCTATAAACGGCTGCTAAATAATTTAAACGAAACTTTCAAGCCGATAGGAAAAACTCAAATATTGCTGTTTTATGTTATTTTTTGTGGAAAAATACCTCTTATCGGACAGTGTAGATTCAAGATGAGATTGCACGTTCTGTGCAGTCTGATCTTGATCTATAATGTCTGCAAAAGGTCCTTGAGTCGCGCTTAGCAGCCTAGGAGGTTAAAAGAGTCTTCGACAAATTTGTTTCAGAATTAGTAAGTTAATACAGACAGGAAAATACATATATGTAAAGGAAAGTGAATTTGTTAATTAGTGAAAAATGAATAATTAAATTAAAACAAAATAAGGAAAACAACGACAAAAAAAAAAACAAAACAAAATCATCGAGTTTTAACGACGCTAAGGCAGAAGACTTGAAAACATTGTGAATAAAGAAGAAAATGCTGGTAACCAGCATTTTCCCCCTCTTCCCACGTTTCCTTTCATTTCAAAGACAAAGTCCATCTTTTGAGTGATATATAATTTGCCGTCTGCAAGTTCTTTGATTTTAGACAAGTCTAAAAAGTTTGTCTTCTAGTAAAGAGTTAAAATCCTGTCATAAAGTTATTTACTTACTAACATTTCTAAACTCACATCAACCTTTTCCCCCAACCGCTCACTCTCAAAAAAGATCACATAAAGCCAAAGCGGATAGTTTTTATAGGCATGGATGCAGTCGAAAAAAGTATCAAGAGAGCTGACGAAAACATGCTGGGTCCTGTCTAAATCACTCTAACCCTTTGGCAAACGACAAAACTTTAGACTTGTCGAAATCTAAAGCCTCTACAGACGACAAATTAAATTTGACACAAGAATTCAATTTTTTCTTGAGAAGGGTACAAAACATTGCGGGAGAAGGAGAAAATGCTGGTTACCAGCATTTTCTCCTTTTTCCCACAATGTTTTCAAAAGCTTTCTTTCTCAAGGTCGTTAAAAGTCGGTATTGTGTGGTAAAGGGTTAAACTTTATTTTTCAATTTCAGGAATATTAAAAATTGAAGCTATTTGTAGAGGAAAAAAGCTGATGATCTAAAATAAAAATTTTAATCTATGAGATAGCTAGAAAGCATTCAGACAATCAGATAAGTCGCTCATTATAGGCAGTTTTATCATTTTACACAGTGTTTTCCGTTTTAATAGTGATTTACTGATAATATGTCGAAATGTCTTAATAAGAAGGAAAGGGAAGGTTTGTCTGGTTGTAAACTTTTTTTGGAGAAAATTATGTGAACAATGAAAATCAAAAATCCACATTAAAAAGAGAACAACTTGTTTCGACTTTAACGTACATTGTATTGGAGGATTATCCGGATTTGTAAGCCGATTTGGATTAGAAATTTTGACCAACGTGGGGCACTAATCCAGTTAATCCGGCTCTCATTGGCGGATTAAAAGAATACACGTTCTAAGTAGAATTAATAATCAGGTACAATTCTATGTTGAACGATTATTACTCAAAACTATAACAATGGATTGAAAAATGGTCGAACAGACAAATTCGAAACAATGTATCAAGAATAGAGCCGATGTCGTCATCATCATTTATAGTAGTAAGCACCAACAACATAACTGAGCCGTGCTGTGGCAAAAGGGGGCTTAATGCATCTCCGTGATGCATGATACCAAGCAAGTCATCACATGGTCATGGATCTATAAAATCCATTTTGCCTAACAACTGACGGACTCGTGAGGTAAACTGGTCCTTGGACATACAGAAAATTGACCAATAGCGAAAAGTTTCTGTCCAGGTCAGCCTGCGCGGACTGCGCAGGCTGACCTGGGTCGATAGTTTTCGCAGATGCGTTAAGGCCTCTTTTCACAGAGCTCGGCTCTGTAGATTGGAACATGAAACGATCTGCTAAATAAAGGCAGAACAATCCCCAATTCTTTTGATTAAGCCTTAACTCTTTACCAAACGACAAAGTTTTAGACTTGTCAGAACTGAAAGCTTTTGCAGGCGACAAATTAATTTGACTCAAACGATTGAATATGTCTGTGAAAGGATAGAAAACATGGTGGGAATAGGAGAAAAATGCTGGTTGCTAGCATTTTTTTCCTTTACGCAAAACGTTTTCAAAAGCCTTCTCCTTCGAGGTCGCTAAAGCTCGGAATTGTGTGGTAAAGGGTTAAACCTTTATATGATTGCTACATAATTTCCAAAAAATAAGGGAAAAAAAAAAAAATGCAATTTAAAGTATATGCATGCTGGAAAAATTTCACAGTGTCTGACAGAGGAGATGCCGGCTGCACATTCTGAGCAGTCTGATCTTGGTCTACACAGTCCACCAAAGCGCCTGTGGTCGCGCCGAGCAGCCTAAAGTTGAAGCCGATTAACGCCCCAGACAAGACCAAATTATCTTTTAAAATTCTAAAATCAGTCTTTTTTCCTTTAGTGTCTATAAAGTCGGCTACTTAACTACGACATTGCCATACGACTCTGTGTCTTGCATGAGGGTTTGAAAACTATGTGGCAAAAGAAATAGACGTTTCTGGAACGGTCATGAGCAATTTCTCCTTTTACTGCACTGTTTTCGAATGATTCCATCCACTACACTTCAATCCATATTGATTTTGAATTTTGGTAAAGATGTTTCTGGGACAGAATCTTCGGCCGCATTTATTTTTATTTTTGTCCAAAGCTAGATAGGCCCTATAATTGATGATAAAGTCACTCCCGCAACCGTCTATTATCAGACACATAAACGATATATTCTTCGTAAATTTCTGTGAAAATATTAAGATCTCCCTCTCTCTCTCTCTCTCTCTCGACCCCCTCCCCCCCTCTCTCTCTAAATATCTCGATACCAGAAAACTAAGTTTCAACCAAATATTTGGGGTGAGTTATGGGTGAGGCGTAGTGGATTTGTCTGTCTCATAGGGTGATTTGAATGTAAGACAAAAGAAACGAATGGGAGTTGTTGTGAAAATTGTAAACCTCGAAAAGAAGTTGAACGAAAAAGAAGCCGGTCAAGGGAGATCACTGTAAGAAACTGATTTCAACGCTAAGGCACGAAAACTTCAGGAAAGAAATGTCTGTATCCACTAACTCCGGAATTCCACCAAAATCATGGATGCCGGCGAATGTAACGCTAGAAACATCGTATGTCCTTTCTGATAATTCCATTCTTATGTGTAAAGGTGTAATGGCTGATTATTGCTTTCGCCCCCGCTTGTTTCGTACCCCAGAACCAGTTTTAGGCAGGACGAAATTGTAAATGAAATGAACACATGATCGCCGTCTTTTCGCCAAGAACTTCCTTGAAATGCTGTCTTATTTCGGATATGTAGTGATAATCTCTTATCAGTTGCCTAAATGTTAAGCAGTTTGGGTAATAAAATGGAAGAGCATTTGCCCTAACAAAGGGTCTTGTTGCGGTCGCAATTTTTCCATAAAGAAATAACATTTTATGATGTCAGAAGGGCTAGCAAACACCAAAGGGGTCTAATCACTTGGGAGGGAGACAGTTACTTAAATCAAGAGAGCAGAGTATAATGTGTATGACTGTGTATTGATCAGTGGTGTTGATGTAAAGGCTAACTAAAGCAGTCCAAGTAGCCCAACAATAGAGCATTTGCCCCTCAAAGCTAGGGGTCCTAGGTTTGAGTGCTGTACTTGCCTTTTTCTCTTAAAATTACTTCAGAGAAGAAGAGAGGAACTCTCTTCCTTTTTCCTTTTACCCTTCATACCACAAAATACATAAGTTTAAACAACCCTTAAATAGAAGGGTTTTAAAAACTAATGTAACCAGCATTTCCCCCTTTGAATCCAAAAATTTGTTGTTTGGTAAAGAGTTAAAATCAAGTGGCCACTGCTCTTCCTTATTCCAAGACAACATTTAAAAATTTTAACATGACTGGACTCCTTGTCTGTATATCTGTTATACAGAATCAGACCAATTTCATTTGTTCAGTTAACTTTTTAGTTAACTTTTTACCAATTGATGAATTCTAGAGTCGTCTGCTTAGAAAGTGCTTGCAAACAACAAATCACATATTGCTCTAATAATGAGATTTGTCGGTAATAGAGTAGAAAACAATGTAGGAAAAGGAGAATATGTTGATTACTAGCATTGTCTCCTTTTCACATAATGTTTTCAAAAGTCTTCTCCCACAGGGTTGTCTGAAGTCAGGATTGTGTGGTAAAAGGTTAAATGAACCAACTAATTGTAAGATATTAGTTCTAAATTTGTACTTTTCTTTTATCCTTCTTTAAAGTTGAAGTACATGGTTATAAGAAATAACAAGATATCAGGGTGATTCTCTCCTTTTTACATTGCTTTTCAGCATGGGCAATATTGTAATAGAGTTGTACTGGAAACATGCACCAAACACTTGCAGAAATTTTGCTGAATTAGTAAGAAGGGGATATTACAATGGTGTTAAATTTCACAGAATTATCAAAGATTTCATGATTCAGGGTGGTGACCCAACAGCAACAGGTAGAATATGAATACCATTTCTTATCTCATTACATCCTGACAAGAAAAATTGTGGAGGTAAATTTATTAACTCTTTACCACACAGCAAAATTTTGGACAAGATCAAATTGAAAGCATTTGAAGACGACACATTGGATTTGGCTTAAATGAGAATTGCTGTCTTTGACAGGGTATGAAACATTGTGGGAAAATGAGAAAATGCTGGTTACCAGCATTTTCTCTTTTTCCCACAATGCTTTCAAAAGCCTTCTTTTTTCAGGGTCGCCAAAACTTTGGATTGTGTTTTAAAGGGTTAACTTTGTAGAGTATGGATAGTGATCATGAATTTTGGCTGTAAACATGAATGTCTGTCAAAACATTGTGGTAAAAGGAGTAATTGCTTAATCCTTTACAGTTTACCACACCATTCTGACTTTAAACAACAATTAGGAAATAGGCTTTATGAAAACGGTGTGTAATAAGGAAAAAATGCTGGTTTCCAGCATTTTCTTCTTTTCCCACAATGTTTTCTATTCCAAAAATTAATTTCCAAAATTTGAACCATGTTTGATTTGCTGCCAGTTAATTCTTTGGATTTGGAAAGGTGCAGAGTTTTGTCATTTGATAAAAAGTTAACCCTTTACCACACAATCCCGACTTTTAACGACCCTGACAGAAAAGGCTTTTGAAAACATTGTGGGAAAAGGAGAAAATGCTGGAAATCAGCATTTTCTCCTTTTCCCACAAAGTTTTCTAGCTATTCAATGACAAAGACTATGATTTGAAAAACATAAAAGTTGTTGTCTTCGTCATTGAATGTTGTCTGTAAATTCCTTCAATATGCACAAATAAAACATTTTGCTGTGGGGTAAAGGGTTAATACAAGCAAACTTTCTATATTTGCTGTTACAGTATTATTAAAGGTGGCCCTTCAGATTTTGGGAAGAAAATTTTACAAAAATACAAAAAAATCATCCTTATACTCCAAAAGCTTTTAAATTTTCATTCATAAAACCCCAGTAGTCGAAAACCATCTAACAACAAGAGAAATTATAAATTTACTACGGTCCAGGTCGACACCGACGGGAAACAAGTTCTATTTTTACATGAGCAACTGGCTCATTTACATACCGGAAATACACAGACAAAGCTTCAAACATAGCGTCCGAAGAAGACATTATGGAAAATAATTACATGTTTGTTATGTTATGGAATTTAAGCGTCATTAGTCACGTTCCAGTCACTTGACATTCCCACAATGCTTTTTTGATTTCTGGCGCGAAATCTAAAAATATCTTAAGAGGCTACGTAGCCTTTTAAGGGAACACCATCAAAAAAAATTTTTTTGTATGATTCTTAATTATTGATGATTTGTTTTGTTTTTTCATACAAATTTCAGTGATATATATATATATTTTTTAATTTGGTGAGATGTGAAAAATCTAAATACCCACCTTTAAGGCTGGCCTGTTTGCAAGCCAAAAAAATATCTTCCGCACATGGATTTACCAGTGTAATAACAGCACTTTTTTATGGCAAAGTCTAGCTGTAAGTCATCTTTTAGTAACTTACATCAGACCTGATAACTCTTTACCAGATACAAAATTTTAGACTTGTCCAAATTGATGTATTCTATATATGTATAAAAAAAAGCAAAGCTATAAGTGTAGACTTACAATGTTAACTCTTTACCACTCAACAAAATTTCAGACTTGTCCAAACTGAAAGCATTTGCACAGGACAAATTCGAAGTGACTAAAATGATTGGACTTCTCTTTGAAAGGTTGGAAAACATGGTGGGAAAAGGAGAAAATGCTGGTTACCAGCATTTTCTCGTTTTCCCATAATGTTTTCAATAGCTGTCTTTTTAAGGATTGTTAAAAGTCTGGATTATGTGGTAAAAGGTTTTTCAAGCTATAGTAAAATTTATTTATCTTTTTTCTCAAAGTCTCCCTTTTAATTGGGTTCCTGTGTGGTTCAGTGGTAAATTATGTATGGTACTCATAACCTGAAGGCCTCAGGTTTGAGCCTTGATGGAAGCATTGAATTTTTTTGTGGAAGTGTCCTTAGGCAAGACACTTCAGAGCCCTAGCCTAGTACTGGTGAAATCTTGGACATATGTGAATATGTGAGCTGTTGCAGTGATATTACTGTACTGAAATAACATTGAAAGTGGCATAAAACACCATTCAATCAGTCACTTAATCAGTCGCTCTTTTAATTTCTTCAGGCAGAGGTGGTGCCAGTATTTATGGAAAAGAATTTGATGATGAGATCCATCATGAGTTGAAGCATACAGGTAAGACTATGAGGTAAAACATCTGACAGTAACGATAACCTGTTAGTTATTTAACCCACACTTGTTAATCAACTGACACTTGTTAATCAACTCTTCATCAAGCGACAAAATTTTGAATCAGACCAAGTTGAAGGCATTTGCAGAGGACAAATTGAATGTTGCTAAACTGATGATCCATGTCTTTAATAAAGGTAGAAAACATTGTGGAAAAGGAGAAAATGCTAGTTACGGGATTGTGTGGTAAAGGGTTAATTTAGCTACAAAAAGAGTACAGGTTGTCATCATCATCAACCATATTTTTCTCTACCCTCACCATATGGCTTAAGAATATTTTGGATGGATTAATTGATTGCATGGTATTTAACGCCGTTTTCAACATTATTTCAGCTTCTCTTACCAGCACTCTGCACAATGTTCTTTCCAAGCCACTGGCTGCTCTCCCACATAACCATCATCAAAACAATGATCAGCAGTGAGGGAGGAATGAATCCTGTGGCAATGACTATCATCACTCCTTGGAAAGAAATTGGCCAAGCCGGGGATCGAACCAGCGACCACCTGTTCTCAAGTCCTGCAAGCTACTGACAGAGCTACCAGGACTCGGCAGATGGATTAACTACTTCACTTATTAACTACAATATGAAAAGAAAGGAAACTCAATAAGCTTTTGTTGAATGTTGAAAACATTTTCAATGTCTAAATAATCTTCTATATCAATTAGTTATTAAATGTGCAAGCATTCATCCACTTTGTTAACCCTTTACCGCACAATGCCGACTTTTAACGACCCTGGGAAAGAGGCCTTTTGAAAACATTGTTGGAAAAGGAGAAAATGCCGGTAACCAGCATTTTCTCCTTTTCTCACCATGTTTCTACCCTATCAAATAAAAATTGCACCATTTGAGCCACATTGAATTTGTCGTCTGCCAATGCTTTCAATTTGGACAAGATTAAAATTTTGTAGTCTGGATAAGGGTTAAGCATCATCAAGAAATTGAATAATGCGAGTTTTTGGTTCCTTGTACTAATGTATGTTTAAACTATTCAGTGCTGAACAGTTTCTATCAGACAACAACATTCTAGACTTGTCAGAATTTAAAGATCTTTAGACATCAGATAAAATAAGCTGCAATGGTAAGATTTGTCTTTGAAAGGTAAAAATCTGTGGGAAATAGGAGAATATGCTTGCTAGCATTTTTTCATGTTTTATTTTTCCATGTATCCTTCTAATCTAAGAGCAAACTTCCCTTCCCTTCCCTCTAAGAGCAAATTTCCTTTCCCTTCTCTTTTTTATCCCCCGCCGAAAAGGCGGCAGGGGATATGGTAATAGTAGCCGTCCGTCCGTCTGTCCTTCTGTCCTTCCGTCTGTCCATCCTTCCGTCCAACTTTTTGTCCGGAGCATAACTCAAGAACTATAAGAGGTGTAAACTTGAAACTTCACAGGTGGATAGATCTCATCAAGGAGAAGTGCAGTGCACAAGAACCATAACTCTAGATTGCATAATTTAGGAGTTATTGCCCTTTATTATTTTTCTTACTTAAATTTTGTCCAGAGCATAACTTGAAAACTACATGAGATATAAACACGAAACTTCACAGGCTAATAGATCTTATCAAGGAGAAGTGCAGTGCACAAGAATTATAACTCTGGATTACTTAATTTAGGAGTTATTGCTCTTTGTTATTTTTCATACTTAAATTTTGTCCAGCGCTTATCTTGAAAACTACATAAGATATAAACATGAAACTTCACAGGTTGATAGATGACATTGAGGAGAAGTGCAGTGTACAAGAACCATAACTTTCACTGCCATGCTTTAGGAGTTATTGCCCTTTGTTATTTTTTTTATACTTAAATTTGTTCCGGATCATAACTCAAAAATTATTCGAGGTGTAAACATGATACTTCACAGGTTAATAGATCACATTGAGAAAAAGCACAGTGCACAAGAACCATTACTCTTGGTTGCATAGTTTAGGATTTATTGCCCTTTGTTTTTTTTTTCTTACTTTAATTTTGTCCAGAGCATAACTTGAAAACTACATGAGATAGAAACATGAAACTTCACAGGTTGATAGATGACGTTGAGGACAAGTGCAGTGTACAAGAACCATAACTCTTGATTGCATAATTTTGGAGTTATTGCCCTTTGTTATTTTTCATACTTTCATAATTTTGTCTGGAGCATAACTCAAAAACCTTAAAAGGTATTATTGTGAGACTAAGAAAAGTGTACCTTGTTGATGTTTTTATTGTACTTTGTATTTAGCAATGCTAGAAAATAATTCTGAAATCTAGCTGTTTTAGCCTTTAAACCAACCTACAAGACACTCATCTTCTATTGAGCAAGCATTCGGTGGGGGATGGCCGTGTCAACACGGCTATTGTTCTAATTATTTGAATATTGTTTACAGGGGCTGGTATCTTATCTATGGCAAATAGTGGACCAGATACAAATGGCAGCCAGTTTTTTATCACTCTTGCCCCTACACAGTGGTTGGACGGTAAACATACCATATTTGGACGGGTCAGTAGTGGAATGACTGTTGTCCAAAGAATGGGACTCGTAGAAACTGACCAGAATGATCGACCTGTAGACGACGTGAAGGTTTTAAAAGCGGGAATAACACAAACTTGAAGTTAACCCTTTTTTTACAAAATACAGACACCATAAGAAGCCAATTAGTGTTAACCATTTACAGCACAATCAAGTTTATTAAAGAGACTGCAGATGAAGGCACTTGAAAGCCCTGGGATAAAGGTGGAAATGCTTGTACTGCCTACTTCTTTTAACCTGATCCTGAGCTTTATCCTGAATACTCGTATGTAATAAGCCATAAAAAGGGAACTTTGACTGTTATTCGGGAAGTTATACATATACACAGGAAGGTACATGTACTTATTTACAAAGGTAGGCAATTTAATTCGCGCAAACCCTACAAAATACATGTATTTCCGTGACTTTTCAGAACATATGCTGGAGGCAGCCCCAGTGTGATGCCGAGGGTGAAAATAGAATTTTAATTCATGTAAATGATATTGATCTGGGTCAGGTTAAATGAAAAAGGCAATAACCAGGGTTTTCTACCTTTTCAGTGAGCCATATTTAACCCTTTCTCAAACAATCCCTGGTTTTCACGACCCTGAGAAAGAAGCCTTCTGAAAACATTGTGGGAAAAGGAGAAAATGCTGGTAACCAGCATTTTCTCCTTTTCCCACAATGTTTTCTTTCCTTCCCGAAACAAATTTCAATTTTTGAGTCACATTAATTTTGTCTTCTGCAAATGCTTCCAATTTGGACCAGTCTAAGATTTTGTTGTTTGGTAAAGAGTTAATTTGTTATCCACAAACACTTTCAATTTGGATGAATATGAAATTTTGTCTTCAGTGAATATTTGAAGCACTTGAAGTCTTTTTGAAGTCTAGTGACAATTTTTTGCTCTTTCCGATTGGAAAGTGTTCCCAGACAGTAAAATAAATTGTCTGAAATGCTGGTAGATGGCCTTGAAAGGGTAGAAAAAATGGGGGGGGGGGGAATGCTGGTAACCAGCATTTTCTCCTTTGCCCACAATGTTTTCAAAAACCTCTGTCAAGGTTGGCATTGTGTTGTAAAGGGTTAAAATGAAATTGGTTAAAATATTGCCTATGGGGTTGATGGATTAGAAATGGCAGTTGTGTGTGATTCTCAATTGCTTTACTTTGTAACCAGCATTTTCTCCTTCGCCCACAATGTTTTCAAAAACCTCTGTCAGGGTTGGCATTGTGTTGTAAAGGGTTAAAATGAAATTGGTTAAAATATTGCCTATGGGGTTGATGGATTAGAAATGGCAGTTGTGTGTGATTCTCAATTGCTTTACTTTGTACACAACTGCCATACCATGGTAGCTCAGTTGTAATGTGAAAGGCTACTTACCAAGGGATTTTGAGTACAATTCCTTGGGCAGAAAAGTTTTTTTCCCATGTCATGATTAAAGTCACTGTGACAGGATTAATTTTTCTGTAATTGCTGAGCAAACAGTTGACTACAGGGAAAGTAACTGTTGCAAGGAAAGAGTGTTTTGGGTAGCACTGGTGAAGAAACTGAAGGAAAGCATATATAGGAGCACTGGCTGCTGTGACATGTCTGGAATACTGATGAAAGTTATAGAATTGTGGTCATTGGCTTGTGTCTAGACCTGCGTGTCAGTTGCTTACGAGCACTTGCACTTGTATCATTTTACTTTCTTCATTAAATTTTCATATCATTTTAATCTAGCATATTTTTTTGTCAAACAGCAGTTGGTTGTTGGTTTGCAACAGGACTTGAGCCAGTTGCACATCAGCCCTTGCACTTGTACACTTGTTCTTTTTCCACCATATCTCATTTTCATCTGTTATCTTTCTTTTGCTCGGAACAGTTACTAATTTCTCTTACCCATCACTTTATATCAAATCCTAGAGCAAGTGCTAAATAAACAAAAAGGACATTTTTAATAAAGAATAGAATGCAGATATTGTGATGTAGACTTTGACCAGAATACCTCAATGTAGCAGACAATGCAGATCCAAGGCCAGTCTGCATTTTTGCACAGTCTGATCTTGATCTACATTATTCAAAATACCAAGTAAAGTAGTGAAAGGTGCTGGTAGGTTAAGTTTTTCTGGTTGTTCCTTACAAAGAAAGATGTAGAAATGAACAGAAGATATAGGGAAATTATCCTACCAAGAAAACATTATGATGGATGAAGAAAATTCTACATTTGTTACTATGTGAAATGTTGGAAGAAAGTTGGTTTCTTTATGATGGAAGGTTAAAGGTTTGTTCCTTATAAGTTCAAAGCGTAGACTTTTAATCTGTGATGGTACAAATACTATTTTTCCTGCATATACAGTTGACAGCTTTGGCTAAAACTGTGGGAACTATATGGAAAAGGGACAATGGATAAACTGAAAATAACTTTAGGCAATGCTCTTGTTTTGTGTGAAGTTACATGTATTTGACAATTCTATATCAGAAGGTGTTTACATAAGTGAGCCATGTTCTGTGAAAAGTGGGTTTAATGCATCTGCTAAAAGTATAGACCAAGGTCAGCATGCGAAGTCCGCACATGCTGACCCGAGTTGAAACTTTTTGCTATTGGCCAATTTTCTGCATGTTAAAGGACCAGTCTACTGCATGATTCACTAATTGTTAGACCAGATGGATTTTATAATCAAGTGATCCATGATTAAGTGATGACTTGCATGGTATAATGCAGCACAGAGATGCATTAAACCCCATTTTGCCTGTGCATGGCTCAAATAAACGATCCTGTCAGAATGTTTGGAGAAGGGTGTCTGCTTCAACCGTTAACAAATTAACCCCATGTTTTTATAGCATAAAGAATCGGACTTCTGAAAACACTGTGGGAGTAGAAGAAAATCCATTCATTTGAGCTATACATGTCATTGATTTGTGGTCTACTTATGCTTTTAATATGGACGAGTCTTAAAATGTTGTGGCCTAGCAAAGAGTTAAATGTAACTGAATGTACTTCTGTGGACAGTGTAGCACAAGATCAGACTGCACAGAATTCGCATTCTGGTCTTGGATCAACGCTGTCTGACACGGAGCGTAAATATCCATTACAATATTTGAGTTTCTACAAGGTTGGACATTTTCATGTAAGTGATAATGAGACTAGATCTACTTTTGGCTTTAACCAATGCCAAATGTGTTTACCATGAGAACCTATGTTGTGGGTACTCGTTAGAATTGTCTCATTGAGACAATTCTAACGAGTACCAACAACATAGGTTTTAGTGAATCGAATGCCTAAGAATCAAATTTACAAATGTACCTGCCACTATTTTCGATATCATTGCTCCCCAGGGGTACCTTTTTACCAAACTGTGCAGATTTACGCCAATTTTTAGGGATTGAATATACACACGTACGATCCCTGCTATACCCAAAGATGTGAACTGGCGTAAAGTTATGCAAATATTTACTCAACGTAAACTTATGCAGTACGGTGAAACTTGTTTTCAGACTTACGGCTTGTGAACAAAAACTGTCTACGCGAATTTCGTGCGTACGCAGTTTAGTGAAAGGTACTCCAGCTGGTCTTCAGTTGTCCTGTCTTACACAGTTAGATAACCAAGGAAGAATGGATGAGGCCCTGTCGAGGCAATATGGCTAAATACGGCTGAAAGCAAATGCACATATTCTGGAAAATCTGTCTTACACAATCAATCCTAGGCACAAAATACTAGGCCTAAAATTTAGATGCACTTTGTAAGACCCCCCTGAAGTGCACCCCTTTTTATATGCATAAACAGTTAAACTTCCGTCTCGGGTTTTCAAACGAGCAACATATCAAATGGTTAAGTGTCATTATGTATGTCATTGATGAAAGTCCGAAAGGCCACATTAGCGATGTGTGTCTTTACCCTTAGCTTGCTAAGTAAGTTAAATGAACGTTCAAGCTAATTGTAAAAAAACAAATATTCCAATTTCAAAGTCATATTTTGATGGGGAAAAATACAGATCTATGTATCGGACATTGTCGATCTAAGCTCAGACTGCACGTTCTGTGCACTGATCTTGATCTACACTGCGCCTTGAGTTGTATGATTTGTAAGTATTGAGATCCTTTGATTCGTCACGTGATTTTATGACCAGGTGCTTCTGACGTGACGTCATTAGCATGTTTATGTCGTCTGCCTATAACTTCCGCTGTGGATGTAAACTGTGCGTCGAGAGGCCAAAATAATTCAGAAACGAAACAAAACAGGCAATTAGATCACAGCTATAACTACCGGATTCACCAAACGGAGACTCACTAGTAGAAGATTAGATATTTCTAGGACCACAATTGCAGGTAGGTAGTGAATATAAAATAATATCGCCATAGACCGGAGCACCTGTCAAACTGAATGGTCGAGACGCTTGGTTTATTTTTAGGGCTGTCAAAGAAAACGACAGAACATTTACTGTTAATGAAGCATTTATTCAATGAAAATAGTTTTCTCGGTGTCTGTACTTACGATTTTGAGAAAATTAATCAGCAAATCACAAAAGGGTTGGAAAGGAAGAGTGTTCCAGCACATTTCGTGTTTTACCAGTTGGTCGAATTGGAATTTTGTGGAACGTCGAATTCGTTAAATGTTATTACTAGACTGAAATGGATGGTCGAATAAAGGCTTAGTAATTAAGTCGAAAATGAATTCTCTTCGAAAGTCATCGAAATTTTGTCGATAAACTGATGGAAACTCAGTCAGTAACATTCATGGCTTGAAATCTAGGGTAGCTGATTCGATTTCCAGCTCCGCCATTTCTAGAATTGATGATGGTCATTCAGGGCCCGCGCTGCCGATCGCCATTTTCGCCAAATGCGAAATTTTTTAATAAGTGGCGAATTTTTTCTTTAACTGGCGAAAATAAGTGGCGAAAGTTTTTTTTTTTATCGGCAATTCTTCAGTTTTTGTCTCAACTCACGAGGTAAGTGGACACAGGGTGAAGCAGGGAACAAGCTACAGGGCGACGTGGGCGAAGAAGTCAACTTCGCCTCGTGAAAATTCCCGACCTGGCTATATTCATGAAACATTGGCAATCTAAGACAAAGGGTAACACCAGTTATCCTTTATTAACTTTGTCAATTTAGACAAGACAGCAGTGTGCTATGATCCTTATCTGTTACTTACTCGCTAAATCTACCCCTTTATCCCACGAAACCCTGTTTTTTTTTCCACAGGTAAAGCGTCTGCTTATTTGCTTAAATGACGTCAGGCGATCAGTACTGATTCTCAATACATGAATAGTCGTAAAATAAAGCAGAATTACCTCTTCTTACTGCTGGAGATATTCTTTACAAATATTTTTTAATAAATTACAATGATGGATGGTAAACCAAAGGATTAAAAAATCTTGAAAACAATCATTTGCCTTCCTCACATCGGCAACTCAAGCAAAATCTGCAGTGAAGTGTTCTATTTTTAGCATTCTATTTTTAGAATACACCTTCTCCTTCCTATCAGCTATTTTATTGACTATAAAGATTACTCTCTATAAACCTTGTTAAGTTTAATTCTTTTAAATTTTACCAAGTCCTAGTTATGCTTTTGAATCAAGATTGTGGTTGGTCCTCATTACAGCCGTGAAGAAGTTTTGTTTTCTTTTCTCATCACTCTGGTAATTATTTGTAGGGTGTCAGGGTTTTGAAGTAATGTGTGACTGTGCATCAGTGGAGTCATAAGTTACAAGGCAATCAAAACCCAATGGTCAGATGATGTTCTTTTGGGTCAAGAAGTAGATAAAAATCCTTTCTCATTTTTTTCTTTGATAAGCAAATCATATCCAAAAGTGATAGTAAAATTCAACTGTTTTTCACTCAAGGTAGGCATACAGAAATTCTTTCATCGCATACTATAATTTCTCCTGTAAAGTTCATGGAAGAAAGACTGTCTTCTTCTAGATTCAAACAGAATTCAACTAGATTGTGATTTTACCATGTTTTTTTTAGTTTTGTTTTGTTTTGTTTTAGGAACCCACACAATGCCAACTTTTTAATGACCTCAATAAAGGAGACTTACGAAAACATTGTGAGAAAAGAAAAAAATGCTGCTAATCAGCATTTTCTCCTTTTCACACAATGTTTTCTATCCTATCACAGACAACTTCCACTATTTCGGCAACATTTAAATTGATGTATGCTTTGGGTTTGGATGTGTCTAAAATTGTGTCATGCGCTAAAGGATTAAATCCCCATCATGAAGAAAGACTTTATGTAATTTTCATCATTCATGTTTTCATGTTTGTACAAATGAATTAAAATTGAAAGAAACATAAAAAACCTTGTTCTCTGTGACTGATACCTGAACGGAATAAAGGGGGATAAATGGTGGTAAAAAGGAAAGTAGCGAAAAAGTAGAAAGAAATGGCTCATAAATTAAGAAAAGTGGCGAAAGAAATGGCTAATGAATTAGGAAAAGTGGTTAAAAAGTGGCTCATAAATAAAAAAAAAAAGGGGCGAATTTTTTTTTTTTTTTAAATTGGCGAAAATAGTGGCGAAAGAAAAAAAAAAGCCAGAGCAGGCCCTGTCATTGCGACAGGATTCATTCCTCTCTCACCGCTGAGCACTGTCAAACATGAACGCCATGTGGGAAAAAAAGTCTGTAGCAAGTTAAAAATGTTGAGTGAAGTACTGGTAAAAGGAATTTTTTGGAAAGCATGGATCGGTACACCAGTGGCTGTGATAGATCTTATATTTGAAAATGGTGCGAATTACCAAACAAACTGCCTCGTGGATAGCGTGCACTTGTCAGATCTTGATCAGGAGTAATGTGAGAGTTTTCTCCCTTGCAGCGTTAGAATACATTAGACTGCACCCTATTTTTGTACCCTGAGCTTCATCTACATTGTTGCTTTGCATATCGAGTTGCAAAATATTTACCATCATTGCGAGTTAGGTAAACTCTTGGAGCAATAGGCGAAACTTAAACTGCTCAAACAGACAATGTAGATTGAGATCAGACTGCTTTTTTTTTTTTGTCAGTAATAAGGTAAGTTAAGACTGTACAGAATATGCAGTCCGATGTTAGATCTACTTTCCCTGCCCTTTTAACTCTCGAAATTATGTTGTTGTTTTTTTTGTCTAGCTTCCCGAATGAGAAAGTCCATTCCATTTATTCAGCACTTAAATACTTTTTCAAACAACAACATGTTTTAACCATCCTAACATATGAGGCTTTTGGGAACATTAGGGGAAAGGGAGAAAACTGGTAACTAGCATTTTTCTCCTTTTCCCACAATGTTTTCTACACTTTCGATGCCGAATCTTTTCATTCGTTCCACATTTAAATTGTCGTCTGCAAATGCTGTTGATTCGGACAAGTCTAAAATTTTGTTGTCGGGTAAAGACTTAATATTAGACATTTTGTTTTGGCGTAGTGCTTTATTGCTAAACAATAATTCTTTAACTCTTTATCAAATCACAAAATTTTGGACTGGTCCAATTGAAAGCATTTGAAGATCACAAATTGAATGATGCTAAAATTATGATTTCTCTCTTTCATAGGGTAGAAAACATTGTAGGAAAAGGAGAAAATGCTGGTTACCAGCATTTTCTCCTTTTCCTACAATATTTTCAAAAGCCTTCTTATATCGATCTAGGTTGTCAGAACTCGGGATTATATGGTAAAGGGTTAAAGATTTTCGTTTTACATAGAACAATTTAATAATTTTATGTGAATCATGTTAATTTTGAACATGTCAGGTATTGAATTTACATGTTTATATCCAAAACGTGAAGTGAAGATAAGTTATTCTTTTTAACACTGCTATACGAGTATGCGCAACTTTCAATGCATTTTCACGGTGTAGATTGTCTGTCGAGGTCTTTACAACTGATTAAGCAATATTCTTTCTATTCATGACTGTTGAGATAGATAGATAGATAGATAGATAGACAGAGAGAAAGAAAGACAGACAGACATAGATAGATAGATTAATGGATGGATGGATAAAGGGGAATGTGGGGGGTGGGTGGATGGAGGGATGAATGGATGGTGAGACAGAGCGAGAGAGAGAGAGAGGCAGGGACAGACAGACAGACAGAGAAGGAAGGGGGAAGGTGAATAGCGATTTGACTAAATCAATAGAAAAGGCCACAAGAAGAAGCAAAAATGGATGAAAAAAAAAACCTGAATTCCCATGTGGCTTTGAACGAAAATATCCCGGATAAAAAGACCTGAATGCACTTGTAATGAATCCGCAGACCGATCTGTAGAGGACATGAATGTGCGTAAATGAACTTCAGCCAACGTTGATGCAGTACTTCCTAGATTTTCTCACCACCGTCAGAGATCTAGGGCTACTAAGCGCGACTCACTGACCTTTTACGGACAGTGTAGATCAAGATCAGACTGCACATCTGTGCAGTCTGATCTTGGACCTACACTGTCCGATGAGGAGATATTTCTCACGAAAACGTGATTTGAAATAACATCATTCAGTTTTTTTACTAACGGCTTGAAAGTTTCATTTATTTCGCAGGATACGGGTTAAGTGGGGGTAATTGTATTTGAATCCTAAAATCTGTATCTGTTCACTGTAACCTACATTGTGGGTTCTCCAAAGAATCGTCACGTCGGGATTATTCTGATACGTACCCGAAACATAGGTTTTAGTAAATAACAAACACACTGTCGGTCTTTAAACCTATGCCACACAGTCCCTAGCTCTAACGACCCTGATAAAAAGGCATTTGAAAACATTGTTGGAAAGAATAAAATGCTGATTAAAAAACGTTTTCTCCTTTCCCACAATGCTTTCTATCCTGTCTAATACAGGTCCGACCATTTGAGCCATGCTGTATTTGGCTTTGAATTTGGATGAGTGTAAAATTGTGTTACTTGGTAAAGGGTAAAAATCAAAATACCGTATCTCGGATATACATGTATATCGATAGATTAGTGCAAAAAAGATCCGTTGACTGCGTCCGAAAATTATTTAATCCTTACCACACAATTCCAACTTTTAACGACCCTGAGAACGAAAGCTTTTGAAAACATTGTGGAAAAGGAGATATTGTTTATAGTTTTCTCAAAATGTTTTCCATCCTTCCAAAAACGAATTTCACATTGATTTTGTCGTCTGCCGATGCTTTCAATTTGGACAAGTATATAAGATTTTGTCGTTTGGTAAAGAGTTAAACAACTTATATTCACTTTCATGCAAGTCGTTCATCCAAGTATTTCTTTGAACAAGAATATTAAAAAAAAAAAAAGATGTAGCAGAAATTCTTAGCACCCGAGTCACTGGATTATTCGTGGGATGTCCTTTAGGCAAAGCCAAAAGAAAAAAAAAACACAGGACAAATGCTACACTATTTTCCAAAGGCATTTTTGCACAGGCGAATACTAGTACCTCGAAATACCTCGACATTATCCAAAATGTCCGAATCTTTGCGTGTTCGAAAAATAGAGGTTATGCCTCCGATTATCATAATTACCTAAATGGGTCTACATATTTTGTTAACCTTTTCGGCACTATGAGCAAAAACATTTATTTTTCGCGAAAGGCATTGATTAAGATCAGACCGCACAGACAGGCCGGTCCGCGGACGACGGCCTTGACAAAACCGCATGTTTAGTCTAGCATAAAAGACGGAAGTTGTTCGGAGTTTCAGTGGATTATATAACTACTTTCAGCCGTCTAAAGAGATCCAGTCTGTACATTTGGCGATGAAAGAGTAAAACAAGTCCTAATCTTTTTCCTTTACCAAACGGCCCCGTGTTTTTACGACCCTGAGGAAGAAAGCTTTTGAGAACATTGAAAGAAAACTTCTTTATCCAGAGAACGTTCTTCCCTTTCGAGGACAAATCCTGTCATTTGAGCTACATTAAACCCTTAAACTGATTTGTAAGTGAAATAAAACTTTCCAGCCGATAGTAAAATGCATAATTCTGCTATTTCAAAGTTACTTTTTGAGGAAATGTATCTCGTTATCGGACAGTGTAGATTCAAGATCAGACTGCAAGTTCTGTGCAGTCTGATCTTGATCTACACTGTCCGCAAAAGGTCCATGAGTCGCGCTAAGGAGCCTAAGGGCTAATTATTTACCACACAATCCCGTGTTATAACGACCTTGAGGAAGAGGCCTTTTTTAAAACATTGTTGGAAAAGAAGAAAATGGTGGTTACTATTATTTTCTCCTTTTCCAACAATGTTTTCTACCCTTTCAAATTTCACAATTTGAGCCACATGTTATTTGTCGTCTGCAAAAGCTTTCAATTTCGACGAGTGTCAGACATTGTCGTTTTGAAATTAGTTACGTCATCTGCAAATGTTTACAATATGAACAACCCTACAGTTTTGTCGTTTGGTAAAGAATTTAACATATATACCCATCTTTGGTGTCATATTGAACCCATTTCCCCTGGGGAGGGGGCGGAGATGATACAGCCCCGTAATCACCTCGTCGATGGGTTTGCCTGATTATTATAGATTCGTTGCCAAATATGGAAACTTTGGGATCGATATTCAATTATATGGCCGTCATACTGCCCATGTTTAACAAGCATCTATGTATGGGATAGAAAACGAGTGCCGTGGTATATGGGAAATATACACGAGCGTTGGCGAGTGTATATTTCCCATATACCACGGCACGAGATTTTCTATCTAACTTAGACCGCGTGACTATTTACTCGTGCTTTTCATGTCAAATGTACATGTCTGTATGAGATAAAAAGCTTGTTAGAAAAGTCAAAACTAGTCATTGTAATCGTTAAAATGAACGTTATTGCACCAGATTTAAAAGAAACAAAAGGTATAATTTCTATCAAAATGCTAAATTATTCATTAGGATATTTAATCAAGGTAAACCTCATTGTGGAGTGTTCAAGATCAAACTAGCATTTGTCTTCAATATTTTGAAAACGTTACCTTTCGACCGAACTTTCTATTTTATTACGACGAACAGAATGTTTTGGGGAAATAATGTTCTTTTTTATAAAGTTTGTTCAGTACGTGAATTTCTGTCCGGCTTGATAGCTCAGTGGCTAGCGTATCAGACTTGTGAGCTGGTAGTTGCACGTTCGATACCCGGTTGTGACAAGCTCTCTTTCCCTCGATTTTTTGCTTCTCACCTCTGATGCATGCGAGAAATGTATTCACTTCGAAAGAAAGTTTTTGTCAGAACTGGTGTGAGAAAGCCAGAGAGCATATGCATAGGTCCACTGACCGCCATGATATAAACTTATAACAGCTATTAAAACAGCGTTAAACTCCTGTAC
The DNA here is from genome assembly GCA_946811185.2 of Hippopus hippopus. NCBI lineage: Eukaryota > Metazoa > Mollusca > Bivalvia > Cardiida > Cardiidae > Hippopus > Hippopus hippopus. Next base: position 5,532,426 of record OX328102.1, on the reverse strand, counting down.
AAACAAACACAAGAGCGCAGTGGATTTTTTTTTATTTTTTAGTTAAAATGAATTTTTACTTTTTTTTGAATTATAGAGAAAAATTGCTTAGTTGTATGGTGTGGTATGAGAAAAGCAGGAAACATATGCATAGGTTCTCTGACCGCCGTGATATCATCTAATGCCAAAATTAGTTTTTTTCCTTACTGGAGTCTTATTCAAGTTTTCTCCTGTCAAAAACACACTCTACTGAAGAGGTTACTTTAGTAAATTGATACGTAAGTGCAATACTATTCTAAGTGCTTGTATATTGTGTGCGCACTTAGAATAGTATTGCACTCACCCATCGAATTGTTGTATCCGATTCCCTGAATCATATTTTCCAAATATTGTTTTACCGCGACAGGTGCATTTTGCTCTGACTCGATATTGCAAACAAAATTGTCGGAATTCACGTGCAGGATATACTAGCATTGTATATCTTGATATACAACTGTACTGAAAAAAAATAGGAGTTGTATCTTCTATATATACTTGTGAAATACTGACCGCTGATTGGCCAATTCGCTACATGCGTGGTCTAGGGATAAATGTTTTGCTGTATTATGAACCTGAACTATTGTTATTCATTTATTTAGTGAGTTTGTTTAGTATGCACGTGAGTGTGTGAGTGAGTGCGTGAGTGAGTTAGTTAGAGGCTGTTTAGAGTAAGTTACAGGATGTTTAATTAGTTATACGTCGTTTAGCTAGTCGGTAGGTCAGCCAGATATTCAATTTGCTCATTGTTTTGATTAACTTCTGTTACAGAAGACAAGGGGAAAACAAGCATCGTAAAAAACGTGTACTAGATCTACTCACATGGTGAAATCGGGGGATTACGATGAGTAAGAAAAAAAAAAAACCTTTCAGTGCCATAGGCGAAAACAGGGAGATTTTGTAGTGCAGATAACTGTCCCCGAAAACAGGGAGATTTTGTAGTGCAGATAACTGTCCCCGAATGCGACTTTAGGTTTTGACCGGTCGTATTCGGTTCGAGACAATCGCGGAAAAAATAGGGTCGAAATTTGCTCACAGATTTTTTGCGCACTTTTAAACCCTCACTTTTTGACAAAAATGGCGACAAAATTAGAATTCGAACATACGCGTTGCTTGCTAATTTAATAATCCTTCGTTTCAAATACAAATATTTTCAAATCAAACGCTAACCCTAAGAAAAAAAAAGTTTAATTCATTTTGTACTCGATGTGTTTACGTTTCCCAAAAAAGACACAAAATGGCTGCCAAACACGACAGATTTCGCTATTTTTTCTGAAGATTTACAAGTTATTAACGACTTCTAAAAGCACTTTAGCTAACTAAAGGTGAATTATTTGTCCATGGTCATGTGTGTCACTAAAAATTAATTGCATCTCGCTGCAATACAGATTAAACAGATGAAACAGAAAGTCAGTACAGTGCTGTAGTTTTTCTACCGGAAAATTTACGATGGATTTTGGATGTTACGGTGCTCAGTAAATGTCAAATATGAAAAGAGGCATTGTAAGTGTCTCATTATTGAGACTAGGTCTTTTGCTGATGGCATAAGAGCAAAATCAGACTGCACAGAACGTGCATTTTCATCTCGAGTCTATACCGCCCCCTTGTTAAGTCACGCCTATTGGCCTGCAACACGCACGACACTGTACGACTACATTCGATTTTTTTCCTACGGTAGACTTGCACAAAAAAAAAATTACATAAGAACGGAAAGTGTCGTCTCGGATTAGCCTGCGCGGACTGCGCAGGCTGATCCGGGATGACACTTTACGCAAATGTCCGAATGCCCTTTTTCGCGTGTTGCAGGCCATATGATAGAAACCTTTCTGAGTTTCAGATGATTGTATTTTCATCCGTCGAATGAGGTCGGGTTTATATATTTTGCACTGAAAGAGTTTAAAAAAAAAAAACATACAAAATTCGTTGTCAAGCATGAATCACCGACTAAAATTTTAAACATACTTGAAGACCACAAATTATACTTTCTGTTAAGACATTTCTTGAAGATTTTCAAAAACTGAAAGATAACGATTCCCGTAAGACACGTTTGACGGGAAAGCTTTTGGATGCATAGACGTCAGGGACACATCCATCTTACCACGTGACTGTACCATGCTATAGTTAATCACGCCTCTTTTTTTTTTCCATTTTGAATGTATGGAAATGGTTGATCAAGAACTGCTATATAATGAAATGAAGTATTTACACATTCAGAAATATGATTAGAAGCAAAAACTACGATACTGACCAATATTTGAAACTTTTTAACTCTTTGCCACAGAATCCCGAGTTTTAACGGCAATGAAAGAGAAGGCTTTTGAAAACCTAGTATGAAAAGGAGAACATGCTGGTAACCAGCATTTTCTCCTTTTCCCACAGTGTTTTTTACTCTACCATAGACCATAGATATCATCATATGAGCAGCATTTAATTAGTCGTCTGCAGATGCCTTCACTTTGGTCCAATTAAAAATTTGTCGTTTTGTAAAGGGTTAAAGTAAAACTTGGTGGAGGGGGATGCCTCAGAAAAGTGAAGACATCTCGTTCTTGGGCAGCAATAACTTGCTTTCATTACAACTAAAGTAAAACCTATCTTTGCTCTTTATTTAAAATTTTGGACTCGACTAAATTGAAAGTACTAGTAGACGACAAAATAAATGTAGCTTAAGTGATGATTTGTGTCTTTGTTATGGTTGTACACATTTCCCACAATGTTTTCCAAAAGCCTTCTCCTTTTAAGTGTTGAAGGACACCTGTATAAAGCAAGCATGTATCGAGTTCCCAAAGATGTGAAAATGTATTTAAGCCGTGCTCTGGCAAAAGGGGGCTTAATGCATCTGCGAAAAGTATATACCTGCCAAAGTCATCACATAATTATGGATCCATAGGAGCCACTTTTTTCAGTAACCGACTTAATCATAAGGTAGATTGGTTCTTTGACAAACAGAAAATTGACTAGTAGCGAAAAGTTTCGGCACAGGTCAGCCTGCGCGGACTGCGCAGGCTGGCCTGGGTCGATACTTTTCGCAGATGCGTTAAGCCCCCTTTTCACAGAGCACGGCTCATTTGTGTTTAAGCAACTACCTGCCACATGAGCAAGCACATTCTTCAGAAGCTTTTACTGTCATAGTCGTTAAAATTCGGGATTGCTTAATGCTGGGTAAACTGTAATGTATAATAAACTTGGGTTCTCAAGTGCCTTGCCAACGGACACTTGCACGAAAAACCCAGCCATTATGGCAAGGATCGAACCTGGAACATTTAGGATACAAAAATCTATTCTTTTACTCCTGAGCCACGCAGGATCCCCACACGTATTTGAGAGAGAGAGAGAGAGAGAGAGAATCTCGATGTAAGAAAAGCTTATGATACACCCGACAAAGCATAAAGTATTATATCCCTCAATTCATTCTTTCAGCTAGGCTACTAGAATAGAGGTTATTACAGAAAAAAATGATCGATGTTACAATCAGTAAGAACAATTGACATTTACAAGGTTTTGGTAATGGTCTAGCGCCTCTTATAATAAATCTTCACTAACTGTACACAGATTTTCACTGTTAGATAATTTCTTCTGTGTAAAATTGGTCTTTTGTCGAGAAATGCAGCGAGGAGCAGGTTGGATGAGTTTGTTAGTGTGTTTAACGCCGTTTTCAACATTATTTCAATTATGTCGCAGTTGGCAGTACATATAGGGATGATTTCCTGGAGTTTCTTTCAGCAGTACTTGCCACAATATTCTTCCCAAGGATGGATGAGGAAATGTGTACAATTACGTATACATTTTGAATTGCCTAGTTATACATGTAACTTGCACTTGTACCATGGCATGAGAGAGAGAGAGAGAGAGAGAGAGAGAGAGAGAGAGATTAACTGATGTTTTCCTCTGTAATTTCAATCAACAAGTATCGAAAAAAAAAAAAATCTCTAACAAACGAAGAGATTAATCATTTTCTTTTACAGTTCTACTTTTAGTCACGATGTTTTCAATGGCGTGGTAAAGGAAATGGATAGGTCAAACTATAAGATTCAGAATAGACATCTCAGACAACCTTATAATTACATAAAGAAATGAAATAACTTGAGAACTGCAGTTGCATTAACCCTTTAGCAGACGATCCCATGTGGCGACTTTGATGAAAATTATGTTTAAAAACATCGTGAATAAAGGTAACCAGCATTTTCTCCTTTGCCCACAAGGTATTCTAATCTTGCACAGGCAAACGTAAGTCGTGTTCGGAACTTTTCTACTCTTGTAAAGACATAAGCTCATCAGTTTAGCCACAATAAATTTGTCGTATGCAAGTACTTAACATGGGCGAGTGTACGAGAAAGTTTTGTTTGAGAAAATAGATACCGTTACGCATGCGGGTGCCTGAAACGTTTATCACCTAACCCCTTAGGCTGCTAAGCGCGACTCGCTGACCTTTTGCGGACAGTGCAGATCAAGATCAGACTGCACAGAACGTGCAGTCTGATCTTGGATCTACACTGTCCGATAAGGAGAATTTATTCCCCAAAACATCACTTTGAAATAGCAATATTTGGGTTTTTACTATCGAATTGAAAACTCGCTTTTAATTATTAAGCAGGATAAGGGTTGAAAAGAAAGAAAAAAAGACGTTGCGGAATATTTGACTATATCAAAGTCAATATTTATGCAGACGGCACTTCTGGGTGTGCCCAAGAAATTGTGATTGATAAGCTTCGAATCGTTGTTACGTCTGTGAAGAGAGAAACTCATTAGTTGTTGCAACAGCGCAATATAGACATTAGGCACAAACCCACCAGATATAAATATTACCATATTATTTGTCTTTGAGAGGAACATCAAAACAGGTCTGAATACCATTTGGCCTGCTACACGCGAAAAGAGGCATTCGGACATTTGCGTAAAGTTTCGTCTCGGATCAGCCTGCGCAGTCTGCGCAGGCTTATCTGATACGACACTTTCCGTTTTCATGTAATTTTCTGTTTTGTGCAAGTCCACTGTAGCACAAAATCTTATGTAGTCGTAAAGTGCCGTATCGGATAAGCCTGCGAGGACTGCGCAGGTTGATCCGGGACGAAACTTTACGCAAATGTCCAAATGCCCCTTTTTGCGTGTTTCAAGCTATTTATGTAATTAATTGTCATTTTATTGAATAGAGGATAATCGTTTGTTTCAGACCAAATAAAATACCACCAAATGAATACCAAAACGGAACACTACTTGTGAAAATATTGAATTCTAGTGTCCTTGAATAAAGTTATAGCTTAATCTTACAACAGAATATATTTCCTATTTCTGTTAAAAACTTACAAAATATGGAAATTTCTACATTCTACTTTGGGAAAGATCACGATCACGAAGACATCAAAACCATCATCCAATGTGACACTCTGTACAACCCTCTTGTATCTTATCGATGACATCTTGTTAAGTCTTACTTTGTGTACTTTGTGCATCAACTTTGTGTTCAAAGTAAGACTGAACAAGATCTTAAGAGCGGTAGAGATTTAGTAGTCAACACATTCATTTTAAACAGAATTACGATTTCTTACAAAAAGATTTATTTTTTGTGGGGCACTATTTGGCGACTGTGGGTTGTTTTGTTTACATATGAAGCTGAGTCACCCTCATTGGCAAAAGACTAGGCCTACCGATCTTAAGATTGCAATTCACATCAAAGTACTAAAGGTATTTGTAGACGGTGATGGAAGAAATTTGCTGGCAAATAGGTTTTAACAGTGGACCATTTCATTAAAAACTCGTTCATCTGACAGTGGACAACATTTTTTTTTTTCTAAGACTCGGAGAGTATTATTGCATGACTTTTTTCCCGCATAAAATTGTGTATCTAAGAGTTTTCCATGCGGTTTTAGGTGTTACGAAAGTGGGTTGGGTGTAATGACAGTGGTGTGGGGGTGTTTTTCGAGAGGTTTTGGGGTGTTTTGGGGGAAGTTTCTCTTACAAATTCATCCGCGATATAGATTTTATAAACAAGGCCATATCAAAGCTGCAAAACGAGATATAAACATTAACAAATTTATAACACATGTATCTGCAAAGAGAATGGTTCGCGGAATTAATGGAACCAGGCTGTCTGTTTGTCCGTCTAACCGTATGTCTGTAGCAAAAGTGTACTTAAGTCTCGCAATCCCTCTTCAGTTTGGTGTTATATAGTGTAGTTTTGTGTCATGGAAATTTTGTACAACAATTTAATGGAAACTTTAGATCTACGAGAGTTATCTCCTTTTGTCTTCAAATGTATCTGTGCGTAACACAGGAGACTTTTGAACACGTGTCTTGTCTATCAAACTATTCGGGAAGAGACGGAGGTTAAACTTGAATAGAGTCACGTTTTGTGACAGTTTAAATTCGTTTTTGACATGAAAATAGTCGTATGTTAAATCATTATAAGTTATAGTACGATAGTAGAAATGCTCTACAAAGAGATCCTTTTGAAGACTTGAGGGATCTAGCCACTGCTCATTTACAAACATTGATAGAAACTAGTATAGTTGCCTGTTAGTTTTCAGCATAGAAGCCACTTAAATTTGATTAATTTCTAACCTCATAAAAAACCAATTTGCAACTGACGACTTTCAAACATCCTTGTACAATATGGATAATCAACAAGAATGCAGGTCAAATACATGAAAATATCTAAGAACATTGTGACAAAAGGAGAAATGTTTTTTGAAGTTGGTCTACTTCCGATAAGACTAATATTAAAAGATCAGAAATAAAAGTGTGGTGGGGGTATTTCAAACTGACGCCGTTGAGGCAAAAAAAAAAAACCCATTTAACAAAACCATAGTTTGAATCTACAATCTATTTGGTATCTTGTTTGTTTCATGTTTTTGGCCGAATCCGGAAGTTCAGTCAGTGACGCAAAGGGCTCGAAACCCGGGGTTGGCTGGTTACATTCCAAGCTCAGGCAAATTGCTACAGGGTCTCTCTCTCTCTCTCTCTCTCTCTCTCTCTCTCTCTCTCTCTCTCTCTCTCTCTCTCTCTCTCTCTCTCTCTCTCTCAGACACACACAGAGAGGCATTTTTGCATCAACGATGTTTAAACATCGTCGATACAACGAATGGCGCTGAGAAAGAAATATCGTGGATACAATGAATGACGCTGCGAGAGAAAATCGTTGCTACAAGAAATCCCGTAGCAATATCGTCAATACAATGGATGGCGCTTAGAGAGATAAGAATCCCGTAGAAACATCGTCGGTACAATGAATGGCTCTGGGGAAGAAAGAAATCCCGTAGCAACGTCGTTGATACAATGAATGGCGCTGAGGAAGAAAAAATCCCCTTGCAACATCGTTGATACAATGAATGGTGCTGAGAGGGAAAGGAATTCCGTAGCAACATCGTCGATACAATGAATAGCGCTAAAGAAGAAAGAAATCCCGTTGCAACATCGTTGTTACAATGAATGGTGTTGAGAGAGAAAGAAATCCTGTAGCGATGTCTTTCATCAATCCCAGAACAATTATGTTGAGCTGGTAAAGTGCTAGTAAAGTAGTAAAAATGGCTTTCATCAACAATAGGAAAGGACTTTTTGCCAAGCTGAGATTCTTACACACAACCACTAGATATCAAGCCCTGCACTTTACGAAATAGCCCACAGTGCCTGAGTAACCGGACTCGAATCCCTATCTTTTTATTACACAATTGTTTTAGCGACTTTTAAAGAAAGGGCTTTCAAGAAAAAAAAAAAAAAAAAATGTTGGACAAAGAGAATGCCAGTAAGTACCATTTTCTCATTTTCCAACTTCTTTTTTTCTATCCTTTCATGGACTTTTTCCATGATTTGGGCCATATTCAATATGTCGTCTTTAGTACTTTAAATTTAGAAGAGTGTGAAAAATTGTTGTGTGATAAGGCATAAACCCTTAAGCTGCTAAGTGCGACTCACTGACCTTTGCGGACGATGTAGATCTTGGATCTACACTGTCCGAGAAGGAGATATTATTCCCCAAAACATTTTTTTGAAACAGAAACATTAGGGTTTTAAGCAAATGTCGAAAGAGATATTCAGTTTGAAATGTTGCAGTTGTGAAACTGATTCTGTAATCGATATACGAGAATATGATATGAAAAGGATGGGCTATTTTGAACAAATGTTGCAGTTTTGAAACAGTTTGTGAAAAGTTTGTGAGCCATGCTATTGCAAAATGGGGTTTAATGGATCTCCGTGATGCATGATACCATGTAAATCATCACATGGCTTGCAACATGCGAAAAGGGGCATTCGGACATTTGCGTAAAGTGTCGTCTCGGATCAGCCTGCGCAGTCCGCGCAGGCTAATCCGAGACGGCACTTTACGACTACATTAGATTTTGTGTTACAATAGACTTGCGTAAAACAGAAAATTACATAAAAACGGAAAGTGTCGTTTCGGATCAGCCTGCGGGGACTGTGCAGGCTGATCCGAGACGACACTTTACGCAAATGTCCGAATGTCCCTTTTCGCGTGTTGCAGGCCTGTCATAATTCAGGATCCATAAAACCCATTTTGTATAACAACTGAATGAATCATGAGGTACACTAGTGATTTGAAATTCATAAAATTGATCAAGAGCAATAGGTTTCGATCCAGGTCAGCCTGCGCAGACTGCCCAGGCTGACCTGGGTCGATCTTTTCTTTGCAAATGCAGTAAGCTCCCTTTTCACTGAGCGTGAATCATGGATATTGAGAAAGGAATCACGAGAATAGAAAATAAGCGATCTTTTGTACATTTGGTAAACGCTATACCAAATGCGACAATGCCAACATGGTAGATTGTATGGTGTTTAACGCCGTTTTCAACATTATTTCAGTTATATCGCGGCGACCAGTGCCCCTATCCATGCTTTCCTGGAGTTTCTTTTTACCAGTACTTGGCACAACATTCTTTCCAAGCCACTGGCTGCTTTCCCACATAACCATTGTCGAAAAAATGATCAGCTGTGAGAAAGGAATGAATCCTGTTGCAATGACTATCATCAATCCTCGGAAAGAGATTGGCCGAGCCGGGGATCGAGCCAGCGACCCCCTGTTCTTGAGTCCTGTACGCTACCGACATAGTTACCGGGCTCGGCGCCAACATGATTAGTCAAGTGACTTTTAGGAAGTATTTTTTTGTGACGTGAAATCTACCTAAACTAAATCAGCCATGCTCTGGCAAAAGGGGGCTTAATGCACCTCCTTGATGTATGATATCAAGGAAGCTATCACATAATTATGGATCCACTTTTTTTGACAGCCGATTGAATCATGAGGTAGAATTGTCCTCTGACGTACAGAAAATTGACCAACAGCGAAAAGCTTTGGCCCATGTCAGTCTGCGCGGTCTGTGCAGGCTGACATGGTGGATACCGTTCGCAGATGCATTAAACCCTCTTTTGCCAGAGCATAGCTCAAATATAATCCCATGCTCAAAATAAACTGTCTTGCTCCCACGAGGTTAATTAAAAGCCATTCGTCATTGCCTTTTTGAAAAAACTAAGATGTAGTTTATTTCAAGACAGAGTATTTGAACGAGAACTATATTGTACATTAATGAAAGTAGTGATTATAAGACAAAATATAGAATATTCCGGGAACTCTAAACACATGTATGCAGTGTACTATGGAAGTAATTATATAAAGGAACGAAATATACGGAGTTCAGAAAAAGTTTACTCATTTAGAATTTGACCTTGAAAGACCCCTTTGTGTACAAAAATAGCCACCACGATTTAAAGACGGAAGTCATCATTCATCATTTAAGCCACATTTCATTAATTTTGTCTTCTGCGAATCCTTTCAATTTGCTCGTGTCGAAAATTTTGTCGTTTGGTAAAGAGTTAACAGACAACAGTAGTTTAAACTCGTCGGTATAAAAAGGGCGTGCAGATAAAAAAAAATGAGTCATATAATGGGATTAGCCTTTTAACCCATTACCACACAATCCCTACTTTTGACGACCCTGAGAAAGAAGCCTTTTGAAAACATTGTGGGAAAAGGAGAAAATGCTGGTAACCAGCATTTTCTCCTTTTCCCACAATCTTTTCTTCCCTTCCTAAAACAAATTTCAATTCTTTAGTCACTTTTATTTTGTCGTCTGCAAATGCTTTCGATTTGGACAAACCTAAAATTTTGTTGTTTGGTAATGAGTTAATGGTTTGAAAACATAACAGGAAAATAAGGAGGAAATGCTGGCTACCAATTTTCTACCTATCTAGACCCACCATTTGAGTCAGGATCAATTTGTTCGTTTGCAAATGTTTTTAATGTGTTCTAGTCCAATAATATGGCCTGCAACACGCGAAAAGGGGCATTCGGACATTTGCGTAAAGTGTCGTCTCGGATCAGCCTGCGCAGTCCGCGCAGGCTTATCCGAGACGGCACTTTACGACTACATTAGATTTTGTGCTTCAGTAGACTTGCGCAAAACAGAAAGTTGCATAAAAATGGAAAGTGTCGTTTCGGATTAGCCCGCGCGGACTGCGCAGGCTGATCCGAGACGATACTTTACGCAAATGTCCGAATGCCCCTTTTCGTGTGTTGCAGGCCATGTGGCACTGTCTAGTAAAAGAATGGAGCCAAAATGAAGGGTTGCAATTTTAAAGCCTTCTTTGTAGCTCTACTGGTGGTAGCAATATAATAATGTTGAAAACTGCGTTATACACGAAACAAAAAAAAAAAAAAAATACTTGCATAGAATGAAACCGACCACATATTACAATTTGAATATTAACCCATGCTGTCGCACGGAATGATTGAGCAGTGAATTATAAATCTGATGTGAAATATTCTTTGGAAAATTAGCTCAGATTCACGCCTACACGTGCTCCACTGATATTAGATTCTCTTTTCCTGCGTGATAATTTTCTTTAGTTTTTATACGAGTATTTTATATAATCTGTTTTTCCTCTCTTATCATTTCCTCATATAATCTGTAAAACATTATTTGTATCGGTAAACCTAATAGTGCGTACTTTATCAATCAAGTTTGCTCACTGAAAAATATTTATAACTGAAAGGACTATTTGGTTTTTGACAAATTTTTGAAACTCAAGTCTTCAACCATAAAGGGTTTCTTGCGTTGGTTATCTGAGACCCATTTCATAAACATTAACAGACTTAAGTAACATTCTCAGATCCTGACTTAACACAACCTTTTAGACTCAACTCAGCAAAATAAACGGACCTAACTCAGTAAAAAGACTTAATTCTATTATTTTGCTGACATGAGTCTGAAACGTTTTGTCAGTTCAGGATTTGAGAATGTTAGTAAAGTCTATACATGTTAGTGATGTTAGTGATATGCGTATCAAATAACGAATGCAACCCAAGTCAGCAAATAAGTCGCTGAGCAGATCTGAGTAAAATAAAGAGACTCAAGTTTTTTTTTTTCGTGAAATCGGGCCCAGGGCAGTTTTAAGAATAAAACCGTTAGTCTCTTATTTTGCTCAAATCTGCTGACAGACTAATTTTCTGACTTACTTTGAGTTGGTTATTTGAGATACATTTCACTGACATTAACAAACTTTAACGGTAATATGCTGAAATCCCAGTTTCAGACTAAACTCGGGAAAATAATGGACCTAAGTCTGTTAACTGAGTCGAGTCTATTTATTGCTGAGTTGAGTCGGAGGCATTGTGCGAATTCGGGTTACTAAAGTCTGTTAATGTTAATGAAATGCGTCTCAAGTAATGAACTTAACCCTTAGGCTACAAAGCGCGACTCACCGACTTTCTGCGGACAGTGTAGACCAAGATCAGACTGCACAGAACGTGCAGTCTGATCTTGGATCTACACTGTCCGATAAGGAGATATCTTTCTCCCAAAAATACCTTTGAAATAGCAAAATTTGGGTTTTTACTACGGGCTTGAAAGTTTCATGTTAGTAATATAGCATGATATGGATGAATTCAGAAACTGAGTCCATTAGAGGATTTGAGCAAAACAAGAGACTTGGTGTTTTAGTGAGACCGGATCCTGGGCACTGGGCACTGGTCTGAGAAATGCATGTAGCTACATTTTAAGTTTTTTAACCTTGGACTTGTAGATTCGTTGAGCTCAGTAGTTCAGTCGGTATCGAACAGGGCTTGAACTGGTTCGAATCCCCAGCTCGGCCAATTTCTTTCACGAGACTTGATGGTAGTCATTGCAACACGATTCATTCTTCTGGCACCGCTTATCGCTGATCAACGATGGTTACCCGGGAAAGCAGCCAGTGGCTTGGGAAGAATGTTGTGCGAAATACTGGTAAAATAAACTCAGGAAAGCATGGATGAGTGCACTGGCCACCGTGATATAAATGAACCAGGGAACCAGGGTTAAACAGCATACGAACAAATTTGTAGATTTCAGGATTTAGAGCTACTGGATCACCCCTGAAAATAGCTTCTCTGGTAATTTTGTATAAAATGTAAATTTATTTTACTTTTTTTCCCCAGCACCAAAACCTGATAAAGAAGGAAGTCGGTTGTGAAGACGTCAAGTTTTAGGTCACAGAGGAGGAAATCTAAGTTTTTACAAGTCAAGGATAACGCTGAAAAAGTAAGCCATGCTTGTGTATTGAACTTTTCTTTTTCAGCAGACACACATTTTTTTTTTTTAAGTGAAGAAAAAACAATAGAACCTAACAAATTTTCCGCAAACTGAACAGATGTAAATCTTTTTTCGTTATACACACGACCAACTTTGATTACTTTGCAGCAAAAGGAGAAATTGCTATCACGAGCAAATTTGTCCTCTTATCACAATATTTTTTTTCTTCACATGTCACATGGTTCATTTTCTTCAGACTCCGGTTATCCTAATTTACAATTATAAAGCATCAATGAATAAGGAGCTGTTGAGCTGGCGCCGTTCTATGACTGAAATACGGTTGAAAGCTGCATTAGGCCCTAGTCAATCAATAAGCGGAAAGGTAAAGCTTGGTTGTCAAATTGACTTGACTTGTACGGAAGTTGGACTTTAAACTTTTTTTTTTTTTAAAGATTTTAACCCTTATTCTTCTGAATAATTTAGATAAAACTTTCAAGCCGATAGTAAAAATCCAAATATTGCTATTTCAGAGTTATATGTCGGAGGACAACATCTCCTTATCGGGCACTGTAGATCTAAGATCAGACTGCACGTTCTGTGCAGTCTGATCTTGATCTACATTGTCCGCAAAAGGTCCTTGAGTCGCGCTTAGCAGCCTAACGGTTAATTCTTACCGGAAAACAGAACTTTAGACCTTTCCAATCCGAAATCTGTTACAGATGACCAATTATATGCGGTTTAAATGATAATATCTGTCTGCAAAAGGGCAGAGAACAATGTCTTTTTACACCTTCAAAGTCGCTGTCTCAAAAATATAGGAGTGTTTTATAAAGGGTTCAGATCAGACAATATGTACAAACAGTCGATATTGTGGACATGAAAAACTCTCAAAAATCATCATAGTAGTCCTAAACGTCACGCAAAAACCGCTAGAAAGATTCACAGCATGCTTTTTATCAATTTGTCACGCCTGTTTTTTGGCTTGGACGATTCGTTATACCTACAGACAATACGTCTTCAAATATTTTAATTCTAAGATTAATGTTGTTCCAATGTGTGTTGCTAAATGGGGGTGACCATTAGCGGGAGAAAAACCCATCAAAAACAAGGAAACTCGTCGTTTTAGGAACCTCGCGGAAGAAGACAAAAAAAATGCCGTCGCTCATTTGTTTTCGGATCGTTACGCCCCGCCTACCGTAGCACGTGACTTTCGCCGAGTATAAATCTCAATTTCTCGGAGTGGAATCAACTAGTTGAGCTGGAAAAGAACATTTTTCTACAGTCCGGGGGTTAAAACACAGGTTGGAATCAATGTTTCAATGACGTGGAAAACATTTTAGAACGGACCAACGATAAACAGTAAAAAAATCAAGAACTGGACTTTTTTTCCCGAAAGACTATCAAAGGGTAAGTTTTTATCGAATTATTACCATTTTTCCCCTGCTGTAAGAGATAGCGATAGTAAAACCACTAGTATTGAGTGAACTCTTTACCAAACGATAATACTTTAGACTTTTGAAATTTGAAGCAATTTTCAGACGACAACTTAAATATGGCTCAAATAATGGGCGTCGTCTATGAAAGGATAAAAACATTGTAGGAAAAGAAGAAAATGCTGGTTACCAGCATTTTCTTCTTTTCCTACAAATGTTTTCAAAGGGCTTTCTTTCTCAGGGTCGTGAACCATGATATCACTATTTTTTTTTATAAATGTAGATGGTGACGCTAAATCCTATAAAGTTTCTGCTGCTTTCTTTCATTATAAAGGTTATTTGTCATACGTTAACGCTCTTTAACATTATTGATATTTATCTTCCGTAAAGAGGCAATTTATACCGACAGCTACAATTGCGGACAATGTAGATCGAGATCAGACTAAAAAGAAAGTGGAGTCTGATCTTCTAAGGTGCGTTTTATAAACGGTCGCAAGTTCACGTTTGACCAATGATTATCAATGCGTATGCGTGTGCGTATGGGTTCCAGTCCGATCATTTTTTTCTTTTCTTATATTTGGACATTGCCCGCCCGGGTAGCTCAGTGGTTAGCGTAATTGAGCTCGATACCCGGTTGACGCAAACTTTCTTTTCGGCGATTTTACGCCTCTCACCTCTGATGCATTTTAGAAAGTAGTCAGTGACTTGGAAAGAAAGTTGTGTCGGTACTGGTGTGAGAAAGCCAGGAAACACATGCGTGGTGCACTGACCGTCGTGATATGACCTAAGCTGTTAAAACGGCGTCAAACCTCAATTCAATCAATTAATCAATCAGTCAGGTCGGACGTTACTTTGTCAAAAATGGTTATACATGTAATTACGGGACCGATCAACAGTTTTGGAACAGATCTGTAAAGACCGTGAAAGGTGACCACGATTGATTATTCCTCATCCTGCTTAATAACTAAAATTAAATTTTCATTTTGATAGTAAAAACCCGAATATTGCTATTTCAAAGTTATGTTTTGGGGAATAATATCTCCTTATCGGACAGTGTAGATCCAAGATCAGACTGCACGTTCTGTGCAGTCTGATCTTGATCTACACTGTCCGCAAAAGGTCAGTGAGTCGCGCTTTGCAGCCTTAGGGCTAAAAGATCATAACCGCATGGACCCAGGCTAGTGCACGGATCGCGCCCTAAAAAAGATTCTATGTATTTCGCTTAACACGCGAACTCCTCAATGAAACAGGCTGCGGTAAATGTTATATAATACGATAATCGCAGGATAAAATTTTACGATACGATATTCATAATTGTGCGACCCCAGACTGATAAAACGCATCCATGATTTAATATGATATAATATGATAAAAGAGGAGAATACATACAGTAATGTAAGTCTGATCTTCTGATCTTTGATCTATACTGTCCGATTTTGTTCACGAAGAATGTTGGAAAAGAAGTCTAGAAATTGAAACATTTTTTTATTTTCTTATTATCATTTTTTTTTTTTTTTTCAAAACAACGTTTCTTTTTTTTTTGGCACCCAACTGGGGTTATTAAAATTGAATGTATAATGAAAGTTTCGAGGAAAACTGTGCACACCATGACGAGCAATAGACATTATTTTGGCATCAAGAAACGTTTCGGATAGCTGGAAACATTTCTCAAAATTGCTCCTTTTGCCACCAGTTTTTCAAAAATCTCCCACCCACCTCAGGGTCGTTAAAATTCTAGATTGCTTGGTAAAAAGTTTACCCTTTGGCTGCTAAGCGCTTCTCGCGGACCTTTTGGGGACAGTGTAGATCAAGATCAGACTGCACAGAACGTGCCAAAAAATAAGGTTTTGAGTCGCAAATCCTCGTTCTTTTCTCCTGAAAGAATATATAATTTAGTTATGCCGTAGGATAAGGGGGTTAAATGCAAGTCATTACATAAATAGAGGATTTTTGTTTTTTTCGGTGAAAGATCGAAATTTATTTCATCGAGTGAACATCATCGGTAATATTTTCACGAGTGGCGCAGCTTTTAACCGTTCAGTCTGGGAGGAACTTTATCAAAATCCAGTACAGTCTTTTCAGTTATTCCCCGTGGCGTACCCCCTCCGCATAGCAACGTATTACAATATTACGTCAAGCGCGAGAAATGTAAGGTAAATGACGTCATATTTCCATCTGGTTGTGAGTCACGCGCATTTTACCTAGGTAACTAGAATATAAAAATCGGTATTTTCACCGGTCGTACCCGTGGAATATCGAAAAATATTTTCACCGCTATTTCTCGATATCCTACCGGAAAGCATGAAATAATTATGGATCCATTAAAACAAGTTAATGTAACAACCGACTGAATCATAAGGTAAAATTGGTTCTTTGACAAGGAGAAAAATGACGAATAGCAAAACGTTTTGATCTAGGTCAGCCTGCGCGGACTGCTCAGGCTGACAAAGGTTGATATTTGTTTGCAGATGCATTAAACCCCCTTTTCCCAAAGCATGACTCAAATTTCATTTCATTCATTTAGAAGTTGGACTCTTGACCAGAAGATGACATTAAAGACGTTTGTCTATTGAAAGTATTTGCAGACAACAAATTCAATGTGGCTAAATGGTTTTGATTTGTCTGTTGAAGAGTACAAAACGGTGTGGGAAACGAGGAAGATGCTGGTTACCAGCAATTTCTGCATTTCTCACAACACTTTCAAAAGCGGTTTATGTCAGGGTCGTTAAAATTTGTTTCGTGAAGAATTAAATTCTAAAGTGTTTCTGGAGTTTCCAGCGTACGATACTTTCACCAACCCACCGACTGCTTTCGTATATAAGGAAATCCGAAACAAAATCTAGCGTTAAGACTTAAATGAATCGTGTCCCGTTGCTCTCAACATTTCTGGGACGGAGTTTTGGCTGAGCCTGGACCGATCTCGAACCTACATGATCATTAGCTTCGGACGTTACGACTGAGCTACCGGATCTCGGGAACATGTTTTTTTCTCATAAAGAAAATCGTTCTTTCGTTCGTCTGAAAAGATTGTTTGTTACTTAGTTTTGAGTAGCAACTGGTTATGATAAAATTCATGTTGAAAACTTTACGCTTTTTACAAGTGTAGTAGAAAGGTAGAGTGCTAGGGAAGTATCAAGTTCTTACAGTGTAATACCTTAAATAGTGACACCGAGCATTTTGGGGAAGCAGCCTATATTTGCACAGCAATTGTTTACGATGTGGGGTACCTTTGAGAAGAGTCGATTCTTGTATTTATTATGACAATTTTAGCCCACTTGAGTACTTTGAGAAGTTCTTGTATTTTAAAACGCTTAAACAGTGATTTTGAGTACTTTAGGGAAGCAGTCTTTTCTGTATTGTATTGACTGGAACTGTGATATTGTGTACTTGGAGAAAGCAGCTGTCTCCTTGGCAGAGTGGTTAGTTCACCCTCTTACGTAGTGTGAGGTTTAAGGTTTGAGTCCCGTTTGGAGACGAACTTCATCTTGGGCAACCGGTTGCAGACCCGCCAGCAAATTATTTAATGGTTACCGAATGCGTTTATTATCTGAATATCATGATTGGAAGAACTGTTGACCACTTCGATATATTGGCCGGTAATTATGTATATTGAAATGGTTAAACAAAAAAAAAGTGAAACCGAGCCATGTTTTAACGACCCTTAAGAAAAAGGGTTTTTGAAAACACTAAGGGAAAAGAAGAAAATGATGGTAACCAGCATTTTCTCCTTTCCCCCCCAGTGTTTTCTACTTTGTTAAAGACAAATACATGTACCATAATTTGAACCTCGACATATACATATTTTTTGTCTGAAAAGGCTTTCGATTTGGTCAAGTCTACAGTTTTATCATCTGTTAACAGTGTGGTTTGTTACTTTGCGCAAGTAGCTGATTCATGTATTGTGTTGGCAAAAATTTTTGTGTATAGTACGTTTGGAAAAAAGTAGCCAGTTGTCTCTTTCAGAGCCAGTAAAAGAACAAGATAATACTAGTAGCATAACTGCTTCCTTTAGGGCTTTTACTAAGATTTAAAAATATAGAGATTTTTATTTAACCCTGATACTGCTAAGCGCGACCCACTGACCTTTTGCAGACAGTGTCGATCAAAATCAGACTGCACAGAAAGAGCAGTCTGATCTTGGATTCACACTGTCCGATAAGAAGATATTTTTCAGCAAAATGTAAGTTTAAAATAGCTATAGTCGGGTTTTTACTATCAACTTGAAAAGTTTATTTCATTTACTTGGCAGGATAAAGTTAATAAAGTGGAATATTAATGATTCGAATATTAAGTAATTCGAATTGAATGATATTTTCGGTGTATTTTGTGGACACGGACACGTCTATTGAAATGTTGATGCACGAATCCTGATTCCCTGTGCGCGCAGTTTGAACAGCTACTGCATTAATGTAAAAAAAAAAAATCATTTTCATATCAGCCAAGAGGGGTCCTGCGTACTCTGTGGTAAAGTGTGGGACTCGTAACGTGGAGGCCCCGGGTAAGTGCCGCTCTGGATCCGCTGGGTTTTTCATGGGAGTGTCCTTGGGCACGACACCTCAGAAAGTCCTAGCCCAGTACTGGTGAAACCCGGGAAAACATGAATATGTGGGCTGTCCCCGTGATGGGACTGAAATAATGTTAAAAGCAGCGTAAAACACCAATCAATCAATCAATCAATCAATCAATCAGTCATATTAGCCATGCTCTTTGATAAGAGGGTTTCATCTGCAAAAAAGTATCGACCCAGGTCAGCCTGCGCTATCCGCGCAGGCTGACCTGAGTCGATACTTTTTGCTATTGGTAATTTTTCTTTATGTCAAAGGAACATTCTGTCTCATTCTACTGTGTGTTTCAATCATTTTTTAGACAAAATTGGCCTATCTTATGCGACAGCTTGCCTGGTTTAGTACATTTCAAAGATGTATCAAACCCCCTTTTTTTACAGAGCATGGCTTGTATACTAGTATGCATTGAAAAGTAGTCCTGATAGAGCTAGGCAAAATTTATGTTGTTTCTTATGGCTCTCAGTTGAGATCAGGATCAGACTGCCTTTTGGTGACAAACTAGATCAAGATCAGACTACATAGAACGTGCAGCGTGATATTGAGTCGATATTTCCCCCTATTTCGAGAGATATTCTTGCAAAAGTACCCTCGAAATTGTAAAAGTATGAAATTCTCGTAAATCACTAAAGATTAAAGTAACGTAAGGTTTAATATATGAACATGCTTGAAAACACTGTGACAAAAAGAGAAATTGAATAGTATTAGAAAAACCAAAGAAAGACAGGACACAGATATCATCGTGTTAATCATGGCTGATAAACTGTTTAACCCATTACCACACAATCCCTACTTTTGACGACCCTGAGAAAGAAGCCTTTAGAAAACATTGTGGGAAAAGGAGAAAATGCTGGTAACCAGCATTTTCTCCTTTTCCCACAATGTTTTCTACCCTTCACAAAACAAATTTCAAATTTTCAGTCACTTTTATTTTGTCGTCTGCAAATGCTTTCGATTTGGACAAACCTAAAATTTTGTCGTTTGGTAATGAGTTAACCCCTATCGTGCTAAATAACTTAAGTGAAACTTTCAAGCCGATAGTATAAACCCGAATACTAGTAATGCTACTTCAATCTAAATTATTTGGAGGAAAATGTCTCCTTATCGTGCAGTGTAGATCCAATATCAGACTGCACGTTCTGTGCAGTTTGATCTTGATCTACATTGTCCGCAAAAGGTCAGTGAGTCGCGCTTAACAGCCTAAGGGTTAAACGGTGCGAAACACCATTTTAAGGTAGTACACACCTAATACTTCTAGTTCTTGTTAGTTGATAAATAAAGATTTATACTGATATAATGCTTTTGCACGTTTTTAACAGACCAGAAATTCATTTGATGTCTATCTTGAAATTATTTAATGATACTTTTGTTGGTTTCCTGAAAAGGGAGGTAATTATTATCTGTCTTTGTAATAAGAAGATAGTGGTTTTAGATTTATAAATGATAATTCTACGAAGGAAAAAAAAAAAGGAAAAATGGCTCTGTTTAAGTAGTACAATAATACTCATTTTTAATCATAGCAAATTTTGTAGGGTAATATGACAGTGGAAATAGCTGTTTTCTATTACGGGTCTGCTACCTTAAACCTTATTCTGCTGATTCAATGAAATGGAACTTTCAAGCCTAATGTAAAAACCCAAATTTTGCTTTTTCAAACGTATATTGTAGGGAAAGATATCCCCTGATCGGACAGTGTAGAATCAAGATTAGACTGCACGTTCTGTGCAGTCTGATCTTGATCTACACTGTCCGCTAAAAGGTACTTGATTCACGCTTGGCAGCCTAAAGGTTAAATTTATTGTATATGATGAAGTTATCGCTGTAATTTTAACTTAAAAATTTTGTAAACATAAACAGTCTTCTAGACATGTGAGATAACACACTATATCAGTGTCCCGAACAGATTTTGCAAAGTTGCCGAAAATTGAAATTTATTTGAAATTCGAAATCACGTAAAAAGCTCTCAAAACGACACGAACAAAATTGGAACGACGCTGGAGTGAACGGCTAATGCGTTTATTATAAATTTTTAGTTTGCATGTGTCGGGACAATGTTTCATAGATTAGTTTTCACGGGAGTTTTAGTTTGTCTTTACCCCGCGTATGTTTTGGTGCTCTACCGGAAATGCAGTTCGAATTACCGTCTAGAAAGAATATAGTGCCGCGACGAAGAGTAGCGCGCTGTGTTAGAGGATGTTTTTGTTACACTATGGCAACACTTTTTTGTACTTTAAACAAAACCATCAAGCTATGTGCGGACTTTTAAGGCTTTGGTTTGATATATAATCTTGTATTCCTTAACGCTTTACAAGATTTAAAAAAAAAAAAACCAAAGTATTTGCATACTACAAATAATTTGCATGTGATGGGATTATTTCTCATAGATCAATTTCCGAGAGAGTTTTAATCAGTCTTTATCTCGCGTATGTTTCAGTGTTTAACCGGAAATGCAGGGCTAATGACAGTCTTCAAAAATATGGTGCGGCGACTGAAAAATAACGCGTTGTGTCGGGGATTTTTTTTTTATTTAGATGTGACTTTTTCGTATGCATACGAAATCATCAAACTTTGTATGGACTTAAAGAGGCGTCGGCTGTATAAATACTTTAATGTTCCTTAAAGGCCCAGTAGAGGCCAAGCTATCAAAGCAGGTGCTGTAATACATCTAAATTTAAATCATACCATTTAAAAGTATGGAAACTATTCTGAAGATGACAGTCTGTTATTGTGTGGTCGGGCCATGTGTTAGTCGCTGGCAGAAACAAGAGTTTTTAAAATCAGGCAAAAAGTAAACAAAAGACAAGCTACCTGGCAGGTTTTAACCTAGTTTTGAAATTAATTTATCTGTCAGCGATTAACACTTGGACCGACCGTACAATGACAGATTGTCATCTTCGCAATTATTTCCATATTTTTAAATGGTATGATATAAATTTAAATGCATTTAAACACCTGCTTTGTTTACTTTTGGCCTTTATTGTTACTTTAAGTCTTTATCGGACTACATTTTTAAAATTCGTCTTAATTAAAAAGTATCTGCAGGCGACAAATTAAATGTGGTTCAGACGAAGGGATTGCTTTTTGAAGGACTGAAAACATCGTGGGAAAAGCAGAAAATGCTGGTTACCAGCATTTTCTGCTTTTCCCACAATGTTTTCAAAAGCTGTCAAAAACAGGTTAGAATTTAGTCAAGGGTTGACAAGGGTCTATACTTGATCATGCTGGATTAGAACTATCAACGGACACGACTTTCACGTGATCCGGATCAAAGTGGATTTTAAAACAATTCAAAACCAGATTTCGGAATTTTGTGGTATGTTTCAGTTTTCTTTTACTTAGATTAAAAACTCGTCACAACTCGGCGGATTCCGTAACTGCATCTAACCTCGTCCGTATCAGAGGTCCTCATATTCAGTCTACATATACTTTCAATTACATATACATGACCTTAAACATGGCGGCGCCCTTGAAAATCTTATCAACGACAACAAGAAGTACTGTAAATTTGTTTACATTTACCAATTTGTTAGAAACTTTCACCGAAATTGTTAAATTGCGTTATACAAATAAATTAACAAGCTTTTGGTCAACTAATATGTGTGTATTTAAAATGTATCTTATAACGATTTCGATTGAAAACTGTGGCTTGTTTATTTTTTGCTGGAGTCTTATGGTTCTTAGAACGGTAAAGCGGCCCGTTTCCAGCGAAGAAATGTAAGGTGTAGGTACAAATCGCCCATCGTGACACAGCCGAGGAATTTGATCTAGGGATCACCCGAGGTTCGCTGAATGTCAAGCTACATAGCCACGTCTCAATGTGCCGAACTTCTCAATGTTATTGCCATACAACACATTTAATTTCTTTAAAATAAAACTTATGAAAGGAAATTTTAGTAAAAAGATAAATAAATATTTAAAGCATTTTTTTTACCAGAGCTATTCTGAAACGATTGACCACATGACAAAATTTAAGACTCGTTCATATTAAAAGCATTCGCGAGCGATAAATGAAATGTGGCTCAAATGATTTGACTTGTCTTATAAAGCGTAAAAATATCTCGGATTAAGGAGTTACCAGCATTTTCTCCTTTTCTGACAATGTTTCCATAACTTCTTTTCCTTGGGGGTTAAAACGCCGGATTGCTTAGTAAAGGATTAGGGCCCCGCTTGGATGCAAACTTAACCTATCAATGAATCTTACGGATACTACATAAAGTATGGCTCTGTATCACTGTTGTCTAACAGACTGCGTGACTTTATTAGTTTAGGTTAGATTTGCATGTACATTGGAAGATTACACACCTTTTTACGAAATTATAGGACGATAACGATATTAGCCTTTCTTCTATACCGACACCTTCATATACTAGACCCGACCTATATAACGCTGATTTACTGTTCCGCCATATTGGTGTCTTGAAGTACCATATAAATCCTATGTTCGAGGGTTTTTTCTTGCAAGGAAAAATGAAGTTCAAAGAAGGGCAAAAATCTCTCGGAACATATAAGAGTTCTTTTTTCTAACCCTTATCCTGTTAAATAAATGAAATGCAACCTTCAAGCCGATGGTAAAACTCCGAATAATGTTATTCCAATCCATTTCTTCAGGGGAAAATATCTCCTTATCGGACTGTGTAGATCCAAGATCAGACTGCACGTTCTGTGCAGTCTGATCTTGATCTACACTGTCCGCAAAAGGTCGGTGACCCGCGCTTAGCAGCCTAAGGGTTAACGTACGCTAAGACTGTATAAGCGTGAGAGAAAGGCAAAGTGGGAGATGACACCCATCCCTCCTCAATTCTAATGGGGTGGACATTCCATTCCGTCACATTTTCATCTACATAAAAAAAATGTTCATATTCTTACGTGAATATCTTTTTAACACTCAAGAAAGTAGGTGTATTTTTTCTATTTCTTTTGAAACTTTTAAGTGTGTGATACCGCAGTTGGAATTGTGATGCACAACCAGCTAGAGTCTCTTTTTTACTCTGGTTTTGTTTGTGCACTAAGGAATGCAGAAAATCTCATTGCTCATGATACCACTTTCTCTACCTGTTTGTAACGGCAATTGAACATTTTTTTTTTAACAAATGAGTCATGCTCTGTGAAAATGGGATTTAATGCATCTGCCAAAAGTTTGAACCCATGTCAGTCAGCGCAGTCCGCGCAGGCTGACATAAGTCGAAACTTTTTGCTGTTTGTAAATAAAGAAAAGAGCGACAGATGGTCAACGACTTCCATTCTTATTTATGATGTGACAAAAAGATACCGGTCAACACCATGTGCATTTCCTAATTCTCTGCGTAGTAATTCGGCAAATATAGCAGACGGATCTATTTTAAGAATATAAAACCGCACAAATTAGTTCGCAATTCCGCCTCATTTCACACATTTTATCTGCATGGATAGACAGTCATAACATACAGACAGTAGAATATCTTGACCGCAACGTAGTATCTGCGAAGGAATTTTAAAGTACTAAAGGACACAGTTTTAGCGTATATTTTGTCGGTTTACCTACTCCATTTTCAGGTACAATATGGTAACCTCTTGACATTGTTGCTTATTAAACAAGTTATTTGATACTATATCAATGGTAATTTCTATCCAGGTTATGAAGTTCGTGATTGTTATGCTGTCCCAACTTGTAATGATTTCACTTACTGGAACATCATCATGAAATGAAACACAATTCAAAGGTACATGCATAAAAAATGTGGGTTTATTACTAGAAGTTTCACCGTTGTGTTGTATGCTGGAAGACGTACAGAGAAAAAGTCGTCTACGGAATCAGTATGTTTAGCCTATCAACCGCCATCTCTCTTGACGCCATATTGGAGAGCAAAGTGCAGCAATTTAAGTATTTATTCAGGTTCTGGCCGCCATCTTTGCTGCAGTTACCCTGTCTAGGATATTTATCATCATTATTCCTGTACAACACAATTACGTGTTATGACCCTGGGAAGGAAGGCCTTTGAAAACATAGTGGGAAAAGGAGAAAATGCTGGTAGCATTTTCTCTTTTCCCCTCCATGTTTTCTACCCTCTTAAAGACATTAGAGCATATGGACTCATCCAATATTTAATGCAAATACTTCCAATAGTAACAATGCTAAAAGTTTCTTGTCTGTTAATCAGTTCATAATGTCTAAGAAAGAAACCGGGAAAGGGTATACAGATCACTAAGGCATGAGGAATAAACCAACAGGAATACAACTGAATGAATTTTGCATTTTTGTTTGTCATTTTTTGTGGCTTTTTCATGTTCAAGTCCCGAATTATTTACAGTGAAAGTACCTGTATACAATGAAAGTTGAAAGCAGCTGTATAGAATATATATAGTGTTGTTTATCAACCCCTAAAGTGCTAATGAATATAATGTTATTTCCTGAAATTAGTTACAGCCCAAATATTTGCAAATTTCATTGTCCTTTTTGACCAAAAAAAAAAGTGTAAATTTAAAATCAGGTTGCATATTTTGTGCGGTGTAATCTTGATCTGGACCGATCAAAAAAGCGAACCGAGTCGTGTTTAGCAGCCAAGAGGCTGATACCGTTCTAGGCACTAAAATTGGACAGCGGCGTCTTTGTGGCGAGTTCGTTTTCGAACAGAGTTTGAAGTTGTGTTCTTATTTCTATAGTAGAAGAAACAGAGTAGGTCTGAAAAAGAGGTCTGAATAGTAATACGGTCTTTGAACTGAGCTTGTCTTATGCTGATATTTAATTAATATTTGATAGACCAATCCTATAATTACTCTCAGTTATTTCAATATTTTGTTCGATTTTCAATGTAACGCGGATAACGTAAACATAGATATTGCTCAAAGAGATGGATAAAATCTTGGGTTTGGATAAAATCTAGATCATATCCCATTGGGGTCTTAGGAACATTTTCAGACTTATCCGCCGAGTTTTTCTAATTTCGAAAGTAAAAGAACTTCTGATGAGCTGAACCAAACGGTTTAGCCAACCAGAAGTAGTATTACTTTCAAATTAGAAAATTCTGGAGAATAAGATTGAGAATGTTCTGCACCCTTTACCACACAAAGCCGAGTTTTAACGACCCTGAGGAAGAAGCCTTTTGAAAACATTGTGGGAAAAGGAGAAAATGCTGGTAACCAGCATTTTCTCCTTTTCCCACAAGGTTTTCTACCCTATTAATGAAATATTCCACTATTTGAGCCACATTGAAATAGTCGTCTGCAAATGCTTTCAATTTGGATAAAGCTAAAATATTGTCGTCTGGTAAAGGGTTAAGAATGGTTGGTGAATACCAGCTTTTCCTCCTTTTCCCACAATGTTTTCCAACGCTGTCTTCCTCAGAGTCGCTTAAAGTCGGATTTTGTGTGGAAAAGGGTTAAGAGAGCCGAGCCTCGTAGCTCAGTAGGTAAAGTACAAAAGTTGAAACCAGGGGGTTCGCCGGTTCGAATCCCTAGCTCTTCCAATTTCTTTCCGAGGATTTATGAAAGGTGACAGCGACAGGATTCTTTCCTCTCTCACCACTGATCATTGTGTCGACGATGGTTATGTTTGAATACAGCCTTTGGCTTGGAAAGACAATTTTACAAAGATTTGGTTAAAGGAAACTCCAGGAAAAACATGGATAAATGTACTGGCCGCCGCGATATAACCAAGATGATGTTGAAAACGGGGTTTAACACCATATCAACAACTGGATATCATTTTTTCCTGATAATACGTAGTGTATATAGTTTTATATATCTTTCGTTAGCAGTAAAATGAAATTAAAAAAAAAAAAAGGTCCGTCAGAGAGGATGGGTTATTTGTACACTTATTTATGTTCCTTTTGAGACAGAATTTTTGTTACTGATTCATTTAATGTACAGCAGCATTCTAGGGCTTCTATATACATCTGAAAATCTAAATGGAAGATGAGTGCTTCTTTGCTGAAAGACAATGTCGTGGCAGACAAAAACGGGTTCTTCCGCGGCACAGTAGTTAGGTATTAAATTTGTTACCAGGAAATCGTGCTTCGATGGTCTTTTGTGCAGGTATTTAGCGTGGGGTGTCCTTTGGCAATGATTTGCAGAACCCAAACGAAGTACTTGTAAAAACCAGAAAAAGACATGAAAAGATAAGTCATTGTCATAGTATGCTTAATATACTCGTACAGTTGAATGCAGCGTTCTGAAGAACAGTTTTAGTCTTAATCTCCAGAATTGTCAAGATTTAGAAGTAACACAAGTTAAATAAATAAATAAATAAATAAATAAATCTCGTCTAGGGCCTACTATGTGGCCCCGACTGGAGCATACAAAAAGGCCCTGTTTCGCTCCTCTTTCGCATGAAATTGGCAGCGTTTCGAGCATTTAATAATACATTCAAACTTATACAAGGTTTCATAAATGTGTGGCACAGTCTTGTAAGTGAAATTACCATATGCAGACGGAAGAAAAAGAGGCAACTGCTGCCATGGTTACTCTTTATGATATATCTTCATATAGTGCTTTTTACACGCCCGCCCGGGTAGCTCAGTGGTTAGCGTTATCTGATTCGTGACCTGGTGGACGCGGGTTCGATACCCGGTTGTTGCAAGCTTTCTTTCCGGCGATTTTTCGCCTCCCAACTCTGATGCATATCAGAAAAGTAGCCAGTGGCTTGATGGGAAAATTGCATCATTACTGGTGTGAGAAAGCCAGGAAACACATGCGTATAGGTGCACCGACCGCCGTGATATGACCGAAGCTGTTAAAATGGCGTTTAATTCCAATACAAACAAAAAAATTACTTATTACAAGATTTTCTCCTTTCTTTTTGATTGATTAAACAATCCACTGAGACTCAAAAAAAAATGTTTATCACATGAGCGGACGGTAAAGATCTAAGATCAGACTGCACGTTTTGTGCAGTCTGATCTTGATCTATGCCGTCCGCAAAGGCACCATTTTTCGCCTATAGCGCTGAGAGGATTAAAAGAGCTTTCTTCTTTTCCCACCGCTTTTGCTAAATAATTATATAAGGTTAATGTCTAAGAAGAAGAACTCCCTTCGTGTAAAAGTAAACCTCTCTAATTCCCTCTCACGTTTAGCTTTTTACTCTTAGGCTGCTAAGTGCGACTCACTGCCTTTTTGCAGACAATGTAGATTAAGATCAGACTGCACAAAAAGTGCAGTCTGATCTGGTATCCACACTGTCCGATAAGGAACTATTCCCACTCCCCCCTAAAAAAAATGCTTTGGAATAGCGGAATTTGAGTTTATGCTATCGGCTTGACCGTGATCAACACTGTCAGCTACTTCATTTTCTCGTCAAGTGCAAGTTTTTTTTTTATTTGACACAATGTTTTAAAGTTGTATTCCTGTATAAAAACTTCTCGACCATCCGAATTGTACCAGGCTGTTTTAACATTTTTCTACTGATTTTTTCTTGGGGAAAAATGTAATGGCGAACAGTAACCCTCTACCTGTAAAAGGAAACCACATTAATCCGCCAAACGTTGAGCTGTGACTCTTTTAGCCCCAATTATGTATTAACCCCTTACCACACCTTCCCGAATTTAAACGACCTCGATGAAATGAAGACGTTGCGGGAAAAGGAGAAAATACTGGTTACCTGGTTACCAGCATTTTCTGCTTTTCCCACAATGTTTTAGCCCTTTCAAAGACAAAGTCTATCTTTTGGATCACATTTAATTTGTCGTTTGCAAGTGCTTTCAATTTGGACAAATTTTGTTGTCTGGTATAGGGTTAACCTTTATGCTGTTAAGCGCGATTCGGAGCCCTTTTTCGGACAGTGTAGATCACGATCAGACTGCAAGGAACGATACGGCATTTTTTTTTTTATCCCGTTGAAATACATTTGAAATAAACATGTACACGACCTCTCTCTACGGCTAAAAATACAAGCGAAACCCAGAAACACTTTTTTATATGCTTGACTGAAAATTCGGCAAGCAGACAATATAGATCCAAGATCAGACTGCATGTTCTTTGCTGTCTGATCTTGACCTATATATCGTCCGCTAAAACCCCCGTCTTTTCCCGGCTATGACACTAGAGGCTAAATAACGCCGGACTCTATTCGTATGCGTTAAGTTGCTTGGTTGAAATCCTCTGGATGCCCTCGGATTTTACCTTTAACTCCGTGCCCCACAGTCACGAGTTTCAAAGATCCTGATGGAAAGGCCGTTTGAAAGCGTTTTGAGTAATAAGATTTTTCTCCTTTTTCCACAATGTTTTCTACCCTTTCAAAGACAAATACCATCATTTCATCAAATATCATCATATATGTGACGTTTAAATGCCTTCAATTTTGACGAACCTAAAATTTTGTTGTGTGGTAAAGAGTTGAACTATATGTACTAAATGAATTATAAAGAAAAAAAATCAGGTCAGTGGTATACCCCTGACAGATTCATTTTTTTTCCAAACCGGAAAAATCTCACCGTATCAGACAATGTAGATCAAAGATAAACCTGCACCTTTTGTGCAGTCTGATCTTGATCTGCCTTGTCCGCAAAGGCGCATAGAGTCGCACTTTTTACAGCCTAGCGGTTTAACTCTTTACCAGACGACAAATTTTTAGACCAGTCCAAATTGATAGCATATGCAGACGACAAACTAAATGTAGTTCAAATGATGAATTCTGTCTTTGATAGGATAGAAAACAGTGTGGGAAAAGGAGAAAATGCTGGTTACCAGCATTTTCTCCTTTTCCCACAATGTTTTCAAAAGCCTTCTTCTTCAGGGTCGTGAAAACTCGGGATTGTGTGGTAAAGGTTTAAGCGAATTTGCCAACAAGAGATTGAACCCACGTGAGACTAGAAAAAAATAGGTATTAGTTTCAAATTTGTTGAATGGTGTTTAGTATTATTGCGAATATATCTCACTTGTTCAATCGTTCCTGGATTTCACAGTGTCAGTCTTTGTCGCAGCGCTGCCTTGCCAAACGACACTCCTGTGCGACAGTGTGTAGGGGTTAGAGTTTTAGCAGGCCATGTATAAAACATGAACTAGGGAAGACTGCTTTTGAGCCTTTAAGTCTTTGTCGTTGGATGAGACAGACAGATAGACAGACAGACAGACATGCTCAGAGGGAGCGAGGGCGAGAGAGAGATTTGCAGGTAGATGATGAAGGGAATAAGGGAGAGGTTGAAAGTGGGAGAAAAGGGGGAGAGATAAAGAACGTGAAAGGGAAGAAGAGTGGGGGAGTTAACCGTAACATTAAAGAAAACCTCGAACAACTTTTGAAAACGAGGGTAAGATTGAAAACTGACCATCTACATGTCACGAACTCGGAACGAGAAAAATCTTCAATTATCGCAGGATTAACTCCTATTGTCATGAGATTTCGCGCTTGTTTGTGCCATTTAAACTTTCTCTGAATGGACAAGAATCCATTAACGACTGTGTCAAATGACAGAACGAGAGAACTATTGCGGTAACAAAGGTTGTTTTTTCTGTGAAATTTATGTACTGCTTCACTCACATTAGTTTGCAAGAGTCAGGTTTACAAAAGAAAAGACATTTGGTTTTCTTGCAAATGTTTGTCCTTGGCTTGTGTCAGTTTAATTATACCAAGTTAATTTTTTTAGCAGACGGCCAAGTTTTAAAATGGCCCAAATTGTCAGAATTTGAAGGCGACAAATTGAATGCGACTCAATTGTTGGGTTCTGCTTTTGAAAGTGTAGAGAACTTTGTAAGAAAAGGAGAAAATGGTGCCGGTTATTTGCATTTCTGTATGCCAAAATGTTTTTGAAAACATTCTTCTTCGGGATCTTTAAGACTGGATTATTTGGTAAATAAAGAATTCCCCTGGATTCACGACCCTGAGAAAGAGGGCCTTTAAAAACATTGTGAGAAAAGGAGAAAATGCTGGTAACCAGCCTTTTCTCCTTTTCCCACAATGCTTTCTATCTTTTCATAGACAAGTTCTTTCATTTGGGCAACTTTTACTTTGTATTCTGCAAATGTTTTAATACAGACGGGTAAAATGTTTATTGTCAAGAAGAGAGTTAAATGCACAAGCTTATTTTAGATCAGTTAGAAAGTTGTAGAAATTGTTCGAAAGGAAAACATTTTAAAGTAAGAAAATAGTCTTGACATTGATAGAAACGTTGAGGAAAGAGGCGCCTTCTAGAATAGACTGTTAACTCATTACAGCAAAAATATTTAAATCTTAAAAGTTGGAAGCTTTTGAAAACATTTCGGAAAAAAAGAACAATTTCTTTTTACAAGCAATTGCGTCTTTCCTTTCAAACTATTCAATAGCTGTTTATTAGCAGGCAGTTACGTCTTTTCTCTCGAAGTTTTCAAAATCTTTCTATTTGCAAGCAGTTGCTTCTTTTCACTCAAATGTTTTCAAAAGCTTTCGACTTGCAAGCAACTGATCCTTTCCCCTCAATGTTTACAAATTTCATCTAATTGTAAGAAATCGTTTCTTTTTCCCTCAGTGAATTTCAGAACCTGTTTACTTCAGAGGCGTACAATGCACGGTAATGGGTTGAATGAGCGACAGAATTAACGAAGATAATACAATAAGAACCTAATCGAGTTTCTGAATTTCAAAAAATTACCTTCTATGCTTTCAGGGCAATTTTATCAGTTTTCACACCCATGGGAAACACCCTTTTCAAACACTTAGACTGCTCTGCGCGATCCGATTTGCTTTTGGGGACAGTTTAGATTAAATTCACACTGCATAAAGCGCGCAGAAAAGGTAAAGTTATAATACTTAGGTTGTCATGAGAGACTCTTTACGCTTTTGTGGAAAGTATAGATCAAGATCAGACTGCACAGAACGTGCAGACTGATCTTGGATCTACACTGTCCGATACGGTGAGTATTTTCCAATACGTTGAGGATTTTACAACGACATGAAATTTGAAATTGAGATTGTTGAACATTTGCTATCGGCCTGAAATTTACCTGTCAAATTTTTTTTTTTGAGCTAGGAGGCTAAGACTCACTTTCACGACTTATTTATCTCTTGGCCTCGAGATTGTTTAGTCTTTGTCAAGAGATGTTTGAGTCGTAGTCACGACTGATAGTTAAGTCGGAATAATGATTTAGTTGAGTTGTAGCCATTGGCTAGCTATTCTTTTGCCAAAGAATAAAATGTTTACTCTTGCGAATTAAAAGAAATAAAAGTGCAACTGCCGGCAACAAATTTAACAGTGGGACAAGTAAGCTGTATTTCTTTGATAGGGTAGAAAAAATAATGGGAAAATGATCTTTTTCTCCTTTCGCACAATATTTTAAAAAGCCTTCTGACACAGGGTCGTCATAACTCGGGATTGTGTGGTAAAGGTGAAGTCGTTGACCATGAGATGATTTAGTCGTATAGTCACTAAATATTTAAGTCGTATAGTCACTAGACATTCAAGTCGTGGCTACTAGAAGATTTTTCTTTCTCGCATGTCTCCTCGGTGCCACCAAATATCAGTGTGTTTGTCATCGTTTTTGTGAGGAAAAAGGTAGTAATTTTTCCTTCAACCTTTTACCAGCGAATTCCAAGTTTTAACGACATTGAGAAAGAAGACTTTTGAAAACATTGTGCGAAAAGGAGAAAATGCTGGTGACCAGCATTTTCTCCATTTCGCTCAACGTTTTCTACGCTTTTAAAGGCAATTTTCACCATCTTATACTCGAATTATTTGTTTTCTGCAAATGATTTGGATTTCGTCCATATTTTGTCATTTTGTAAAAGGTTAAATTATTTAGTAAATGCCAAGTTCTGAAAACGATACATCATAAAGTGATGGTCGTTTCTTTTTTTTTTGTTGAAAAATGTACGTGCTGACTCTCAGAAAAAAGCCATGTATTCATCTCGTCCCGCCCACAAGAAATAGAAAAGTGAAAAAATCGGTGAGCTTGGCAAAGCTATCTTATTAAACTAGCGATTTATAATCGCTGTTTAAAATAGAATATCCATAACGATGCATTGTCCATTTATTTATTAAAAACTAATTGACGTAAAATGTTGATTTAAATCGATCTATTGCGTTTTTATCTCATTGGCGCATCTTTTTAATTATTACCATATTGGCCTTCTTTTATAACCTTAACCACCCGGCTGGGGAGCTCAGTGGTTGTCGTATCTGACTCGTGACCCGGTGGTTGCGGGTTCAATACCGGGATGAGGCAAACATCTTTGACGATTTTTCAGCTCTCATCTCTGTTGCCTGTGAGAAAAATCAGTCAGTGGCTTGGAATGGAAGTTGTGTCAATACTGGTGTGAAAAAGCCAGGAAACACATGCGTAGATGCACCGAAAGCCGTCACGATATGACCTAAGCTGTTAAAACGGCCTAAAACTCCAATACAATTTATAACCTTGACCGAACCATCTGTGTTTGTACGGCCCGAAGGAGAGAAGCCTTTTGAAAACATCGTGGAAAAAGGAGAAAATGCTGGTAACCAGCCTTTTCTCCTTTTCCCACGAGGTTTTCAATGTTTCCTACCCTAGGATGGACAAATTCCATCATTTTAACAACAGTTGACTGATCGTTTGCAAAATGCTTTCGATATGGATAGTTCTAAAATTTTGCAATCTGGTAAATAGGTAAGACCGTGGTGTCCGTGGCTGTAAGGTACAGCGTCGGCCTCGTAACCATAAGGTCCCGAGTTCGATACCCAGGAGCGGGTGTCAACTGTGGGATCTTTCATTGGCCCACACATTCGGCGCGAGTACTGGTGTAGTTCCGAGGAAGCAGAATCGAGAGAGATTAGTATAAGTTGCAAGAACTTGTTTCTCGATATATAAAATCCAGAGATCCGATTAACAAAATTTTTCTAGACTCAATCTATAAGATTTTATTCAAGGTGCAGACTTATGTCAGATTCTAAGCAAATATCAGCGTCAGATCCTATATATATATCTATCGGAGCCATATAGTACCATTATTATTATTCCATGTACACAACGATTTTGTTCAAAAAGACCTAATTGAGTAATTCGAGAGCCTTGAACGTGAACTGTGGACGAGAGCTCTTAAACCACTTCCTCTTGACAGGTCTACATTTTTATGGAATGAACTGATTACTTAAATGAACGGAATTCGCCGAAGACGATTTTGAAAATATTCTTGAACATTTGTTGGAATATCATCATAGGTTGAGGTTTTATCCTTGGAAACATTTGAAATCATTGTGGCGAAAGGAGAAATTGCTCGTTATGAGCAATTTCTCCTTTTGCCACAATGGTTTCAGAGGTAGTTTCCTGCATGACGAAAAACAGTAGTCTTTTTATAGAAATGTACTAAAACCCGTTTTCCTTTTTTTTTTTTGTTGTTTAAATTTTATTGTGGGGTTTTTAATTTTTTAATCACTTTAATCTATTTAAATCGCCAATACGAAAAATTTTTAACTAATTATGACAATATTTTTATTGAAGAGACACAAGTAAAAAAATGTTTGAAGAAGAAGAAAAATGTCATGATTTTGTTGATGATATGAAACCCCCCCCCCTCAAACATTGTTGTATTATGATATCGGAAAAACATTGTTAGAAAGTGGAAAATTTCTGGTAACTTTTTTTGTCATCGGTAATGGGTTAAAGTGTCGGACGATTCTAGACATTTCTGGCACAAGAATTGATCCTATCGTTGGCTCCATTATTACAAGGGGGAGAAAGTGAGGAAAATGCCTTCTGTTGAAATGTAACGGAAAACCAAATTTAGAAGAAACTTAATGATCAACCCCTATCCTGCTAAATTACTTAAAATAAAACTTTCAAGCCAGTTTCAAAAACTCAATTTTTTCCTATTTTT
Source organism: Hippopus hippopus (assembly GCA_946811185.2). NCBI lineage: Eukaryota > Metazoa > Mollusca > Bivalvia > Cardiida > Cardiidae > Hippopus > Hippopus hippopus. The sequence goes on along the minus strand of OX328102.1, from coordinate 5,498,177 downwards.
AGGTTATTTTTTGGGGAAAGATATATCCTCATCGGACACTGTAGATCCAAGATTAGACTGCACGTTCTGTGCAGTCTGATCTTGATCGACACTGCCTGCAAAAGGTCGGTGAGTCGCGCCTAGCTGCCTGAGGGTTCGTTGTAATTCCTTGTTGTCTTTGACTGGCCATGGTTTAAAGTCGGGCAAGGTATGTTCGATTTTTACTTCTATAATTTTCCAGAAAAGTTCCCACGCAGCAGAATGATACTGTTTACAAAAAAAGACAGTAGCGGTCGATCCGTCGCGTCAGCATTGGTCTGAGTAAACAAAACTGCACTTAGATATAAGAGCTTAACCTTTAGGCTGCTAAGCGCGACTCACTGACCTTTTGCGGACAGTGTAGATCAAGATCAGACTGCACAGAACGTGCAGTCTGATCTTTGATCTACACTGTCCGATGAGGACATATTATCCCACCAAAAATACCTTTGAAGTAGCAAAAATTGGGTTTTTACTATCGGCTTAAAAGTTTCATTTCACTTTTTTCTCAGGATAAGGGTTTAAAACCAGCTCCTTGGGTCTTTGTGCCAAAATAAAACCTGTCGTTTATACAACTGTTTATTATTGATGTTTAGATTCATTGATCAAAAGAAGAATCAATTTTAGACATTAACTCCGTCAGAGGACATTTTTTTGTCTTGTAACGGATTACCTTCAAACTCTTTACCAAACGATAAAAATGTAGACCGGTCCAAATTGAAAGTTTTTTCAGACGACAATTCAAATGTGGCTCGAATGATGGACTTTGTCTTTAATAGGGTAGAAAATATTGTGGGAAAAGGAGAAAATGCTGGTTACCAGCATTTTCTCCTTTTCCCACAATGTTTTCAAAAGGCTTCTCCCATAGGGTCGTTAAAACCCGTGATTGTGTGTTAAAGCGTTAAACATTTTGACAAAGAGAAAGATTGCTCGTAATGTGCAACTTTTCCTTCGGCCACAATGTTTTAACCTGTATTCACTTATAAAATATAAAGTCATGTTAAATTTTCCATATTTTGTAAGCATGTTTTCATGGTCTTCTTTTGTAAATTTGGGTCAGATGGTAAATAGTTAACCATTGGAGTGCAAAACAGAAGGACAATAACATTCGGTAAAAAAATGAAAAAAGGTATTGCACTTCCAGGTCTGTATGGGTCTGAATACCTCACCAAATACCAGACATTGTAGATTCAGGATCAAACAGCACTTTTCTGAGCAGCCTGACCTTGTTTCCGCTACTCTTAGAACAATAAAGGCACGATTTGCGTCATAAGAGTTAAAATGGCGGCTGTTGGTAAAGTTTCCGGTCCTAACCGGAAGTCGGTTGAAATACGAGTATCTTAACATACTCTTGCCCTATAGATAGCCATTGTATTTATGCGTGAATTAACCCCGTACCAAACAATCTTGTGTTTTACCATCCACGTGGAAAGAAAGCTTTGAAACAGTGTAATAAGAGAAGAAACTGTTGGTAACCAGGATTTTCCCATCCTTTCGTGTTTTGTATCCTTTCAATCACCATTTCCCATTATTCGAGCTATGGTTTGTTTGTCTTCTGCAAGTTCTTTCGATTCGGATCAGTCTGAAAATTTGTCGTATCCTAAATACTTAACCCTTAACCTGCTAAATAAGTGAAATGAAACTTTCAATGCTGTAGTAAAAACCGAAAGATTGTCATTTCAAAGCAATTTTTTAAGGGAAATGTCTCCTTATTGGACAATGTAGATCCAATTCAGACTGCACGTTCTGTACAGTCTGATCTTTATCTACACTGTCCGCAAAAGATCTTTTAGTCGCGCTAAGGGTTAAAGGCGGTCGTGAATGGTAAAATTAGTCCAACAAGAGATTCATTAATGATAGTATCAGATAAAGTCAGATTTCAGTATCACGATCTTTTCTCAGACATATTTATGGAACATTTAGATATACGAGAAGTCACTACCGCTTGGTGAACTGTGTCAGGCCCATAATATAAAGCTGCAGACACATTATTAGAATAATTCTGATCTCCGTATCAAATTACCGATATTTTGAAACTGAGATTGGAGTTATCGTAGCGGCCGTTGTACAGGTGAAACGATAGTCAAATACCCTTTAATCCGTAGGCTGCCAAGCGCGATTTACTGACCTTTTGCGGACAGTGTAGATCAAGATCAGACTGCACAGAACATGCAGTCTGATCTTGGATCTACACTGTCCAATAAGGAGATATTGGCTCGAAAGTTCATTTAACTTATTTAAACTTCACTCCTTACCAGACGACAAAATTTTAGACGTCTCCAAATTCAAAGAACTTGCATATGACAAAAGAACTCTTGCTACAATACCGTAATTTGTCTTAGAAAAGGTGGAAAACCTTGTGGGGAAAGGAGAAAATGCTGGTTACCAGCATTTTCTCCTTTTCCAACGTTTTCAGACGGTCTTCTTTTTCAAAGATGTTTTCTTACAGTTTAAAGACAAATTCCATAATTCATGCCATTTTCTTACAGTTCAAAAACAAATTCCATAATTCATGCCACGCATACTTTGTCGTCTGCAGTTTTTTTTTTCTTCAATCTGGATTCACGGAATTGTTTGATAAAAGTTAATTACGGATATACTTTGATAACTCTAAGACAATGAAACTGTTTTTTTTTTTTTTAATTATATTCTTATCAGTGAATTACTGGGATTTCATCACTAGTGACAATATAGTTCTCTAATATTTGCCGGAACTGCTTTTTTCCTATAATGCTCAAATTGTAAAAGGGTGAATTAGGATTATAATAAATAGGATAATCAACTGGTTGTGTGTGATATTAAAGATCTCTAACTCGAATGGGGTTTAATGCGGTTAAAAAACTTGTCCTTCGGACTGCTTTTTCAACCGCATCACATCCCATTCTAGTGACAGATTTTTAATATCACACACAACCAGTTGATTATCCTCTATATATAACATTTATCCATACTGTTTGGAACGATTCTTCATGACTGATTATATTGTTAACAAAAATATTGGGCGCACCATTCATTGTTATATTAGCAAATGTTTAGACAACCTGGCCTAATGGGAAAAATATTGGTGGTGCGTTGTCTAATTGTTTTTGACGTTTAGAATACTTGAAATAATTGACTTTTTGTGCCATAGAAACTTGAATGTGCTGTTTTATCTTGATCCGACACTGTCTAATATATAATTGAGCGGCGCTTTGGCGAAAAGGGGTTTACTGCAACTCTGTGATGCATTATACCAAGCAAGTTATCACCCAGTGATGGATCTATAAAATCCTTTTGCCTGACAACCGACTGAATCATGAGGCTGGATGGTCCTTGAACATGCAGAAAAAATGATAAATAGCAAAAGGTTTCGACTCAAGTCAGCCTGCGCGGATTGCGCAGGCTAACTTGAGTCGAAACGTTTTGCATTAACCCACCTTTTCACAGAGCATGAGTCATTTTAGATTGTTCAATACCCAAAATTGAAATCGAATTTTTGAGCTAATACAGCAGAATGTGCTATGTGAAAATGGCTCTACACTGTCCACTATGGTGTAACACAATTAAGCTAAAAACAGCTCTGTGTTAGATTTGTTTTGGACTTTTTCCACAGAAAAATGCACGTTTTAAATACATGTACTAGTAACGTTATTCAGTCTCAGATCGCTATTTTATCAATGAAGCGGATATTTTGTCTATGAGTACGAAAACATTGCTAATCCTAGAGTTGTTTTGACGATAAAATTCTAGACTTGTCTATACTGAAAGTATATGCAGACAACATAGTAATTATGGCTTAAAAGATGAGAGTTATTTCTGAAAGAGTAGAAAAGATAGTGGTAGAAAATGCTGTTTACCGGTATTTTTCTATCCATTATTCACCCACCATGTTATTAAAACGTTAATTCTTTATCTTGGTTTAAACAAGGGATTGAATGGTAAAGGGTTGTCCCCGCATTGCTCAAGGCACAATATCAGATGCTTTAATGGACACTGCACACGAAGATTAGGCTTCTCAGCACTTCTCGAATATAAGCAGTCAGATCTCTGTTGAATGGTGTTTTACACATTTATTATTTCAGTCATATCACGGCGATAGCTCACAATTTCATATTTATCCTGGGTTCCACCAGTAATAGGCTAGGGCTCTGAAGTGTCTTGCCCACAACAAACCCAGTGATCCCAGTGAGGCTCGACTCGAGGCCTCCAGGTTACGAGATCTACACTTTACCACTGTGCCACGCAGGGCCCCAGTCAGATTTCTGTTCACCACTTTACCATATTTCGTGAGGTATTCTCGCCAATTCAGCCTTCATAATACAAGAATTTGTCCTTTTTTGTCTCCCCCCTTTTTTTACCACCGAAAAATAAAAATCCCAATTATTTGTTGAGTGATCTAAGGGTTGGCTGGTTATACATGCCTTGAAGTTCAATTAGTATGTGAAGCCATAGTATGAAACTGAAATTCTAGCGATATTCAAAGGCCTTTCGTTTTTATTCTGCGATGTTCATTCAAAATGGCCGCCGGAGTCATTTTAGTTCTTTACATTATGTTGACGTGCGTTTCTTTTTCCGTTCAGTGATAGTCACATTAATGTGGCATTTATCTATACAAAGCTGTACATTATGGCATTGCAGGTGTTATGCAATTGCACAAAAGTCGTTATCTAAACGATACCAGTAAAACAGTTGCAGTGAAATGAATAATCACAGAAGAGTTTTTATTTTTGTACAGTGCAACGGGATAAAGACAGTTCCGCAACCAGGAAACAGTTCAAATTGTCATATTCAAGAACATTTGAAACAAGAAATATCTTTAAAAAAAGACGGCGTAAATTAGCCGGGAAATAGGCAGGGGCCAATAAAATAAACATGTCTACACTTTTGACCAATCACAAATTTCTTTTTATTCATTTGTTATCAATAACAAAAAGTAGGTCAAACGCCAGCACATTCAGGTACGCCGAAAAAGAGTTGAATTACTCGCAAAAAATCCAAAATATTGACACATTGTTCAGATTTCAAATCTTTATTCCTGTTGACTATTTCTTTATAATTTGTGGAAGTATGGTGTTGACAGTGCACAAAACTAAACTGCGGAAAAATCAAGAAGGGGAAGTATTAATATCTAGCAAACATAATATGTCTTGGCGTGCATGTATGTGCATTTTGCGTGATGCATGTTAAAATATGCCGAACCTATATCTTTATAATTTCAATGATGGTCGTTCATTATTGTTAAACATTCTGTACAACGTACACGAGTAAACCAATTGCGGAAAACAAGAGAAAAGGAGAAAAAAAGAGGGGGGTTAAGATACGTCAAAGTCTCAGCAATGTTGGGCAAAATACCTGGATAGTTAAAAGCTAGCCATTTTTAGTCAGCACCAGCATTTTTTTCTTTTCCCACAATGCTTTCCAACATTTCAAAAACAGAAAATCGTCTTTAGACTTCTCATAAATTTGTCATCTGCAAATGCTTTCACTTCGGCAAAGAGTTCTCAATGTCGATAAAACTCGGGTTTTGTGTGGTAAAGGATTTATTCGGGACAAAATACCTTTCAAATAAGCTAAAATGGTCAGAATTTAGCATGCATTGTTATTGTGCAGGATATACAAAAAAGATGCCGCTTTGACCTCCATCAGCGTTCTCGTAAATACAGTGGAAATATGTTGGCGGAAAGGAATAGAAATAGAAATGTGACGGAGAGGAAAAAATGTGTCGACAAGGAAACTTTGTTGACAAGTTTCACTTGAAACTGTGTTATGCGTCGCACACATTAAAAAGCTTTTAACTAATATAGAGCAAAGAGGTGCGTGTGGCGAATATAAAGTAGCTTTAATTCATGAAAGGATTGTAATGTACAGACAAGCCCATATTGTAGCGAAAAGTAAAGTTATTCACAGGATCGGAAAAATCTTGTCTACAATTAGAATTCGGAATGCTAATTCTTGTCTGAGTTTTTTAAAGTCAGGAACTTTGATGAAAAACCTAAAGATAAAAATCGACTATCTCAGGACTTTCAAGAAAAATAGAAGATGACGGCAAAAAAAAGAAAAAATCCCTAAAATTTTCACAGAATTCCCCATCCTTTTGCATTGAGAAAGAGAAATTATTGAAATTTATCGATAACTTGAATGCAACAAAGCTTTTATTAAACAAACCAATGTTTTCGAGTGCGGGGTTGAAGGCATTTGAAACTATTTTGGGATAGGAAAAAATGCTTGAACCAGCATTTTCTCCCCTTTCCCACAATGTCCTCTTCTACTTCGAGGACAGAAATCATTTGAGCTACATTTTATTCGTCGTCGGCAACTGCACTCAACTTGGTCAAGTCTGAAAACTTTGTCGCTTGGTAGAGACTAAATTCTAACTTGAGAGTCTACACTATTTTTATTATTGTTTTATTGTTTTTCCTTCAAAATGACGAGCATTATACAATAATAATAAAATGAACACAATAAGAATGAAAAAAAAAGAGATAAAAAATAAGAAGTCTATGCTTAGAAAGAGAACCAAAGTACGACCAAACTCCAACCCGAAAAAGAACCCTTGCAATAAAAAGACGAAAATACAAAAGCCCCTTCCCTGGTCAGAATGCTGGAGCACATTGTACACTCCCAAAAAACTAACGGTCGGAGCTTGTTTTACGTTTAACTGTTTATCAGACGAGAGCAATTTAAACTGGTACACACTGAAATTATTCAAAGATGACATTTCCCTGTCATTTTTTTTTTTCTTGAAAATTGATGATGGTCAGAGCGATAGGATTCATCCCTCTCTCACTACAAAGTATTGTGTCGTTGTTGTATATGTGGGAAAGCAGCCAGCGGCTTGGACAGAAAATTGTGCGATGAACTGGTAAAAATACTCTAGGAAAGCAAAGATACATGAAATAAGCTTAGACTGGCCGAAAATGAACGTCTTTTGCAGACAACAAATGAGCCCTTTACTACACAATCTCGAGTTTTAACGACCTTGCCAATGAAGGCTCTTGAAAACATTGTGGAAAAAGAAGAAAATGCTAGTAACCAACATTTTCTTCTTTTCCTACAATGTTTTCTATCCTTTCCGATTCAAATCTCATCACTTGAAGCACATTTAATTTGTCGTCTGTAAGTGCCTTCAATTTGAACTAGTCTAAAATTTCGTCGTTTGATAAAGACTTTAATGCGGCTCGTTTGATTAAATTTGACTTCGAAAGACTAGAAAACGTTTCGGAAAAAGTAGAAAATGCCCCCTACTAGTAGTCTCCTACTTAGTTTCCAAATGCCTTAACCAACAGGATTGCATGGAAAAAAACCCATTTAATTCTGCATAAAAGAAACTAATTCAAATTTTCACTTTTTAAATCAAAACATTGAATTAATTTACATTTTTATGCATATTTTGCGTGCCCTTGCAGCACGCACCGAATTTACTTGGAAATTGATAGCCGTTCACAGAGTGAAACAGTTCTTAGAATTGTTTCAAGACTACCATAATGATTCATGTAGATAGAACGCATATCTTTCATTAGAAAAGTGTAAACCTCCGTTTTGTAATTCCAAGGCTACTTTTTGGTAACAAAATCTATAAGAAAATACAGATAGTGTAGTTTCAAGATCAGACGGGCCATTTTGCAAGGTATGGTCTTGATCTACTCGAAGCACAAATATCTGACTACCTATAAGAATTATTCTCCAGGACTACTCTCTTGTAACCTTAGCCATTTACCACACAATTCCGAGTCTTAACGACCTTTAGGAAGAAGGCTTTTGAAAACATTGTGGGAAAAGGGGATAATGCTGGTAACCAGCATTTTCTCCATTTTCCACAATGTTTTCTATCTTCCCAAAGCAAAATTTCAATTTTTGAGTCTTGTTAAATTTGTCATCTTCAAATGCTTCAATCTTCAATGCAAACATTGTGGAAAAAGGAGACAATGCTGGTAACTAGCATTTTCTCCTTTTTCCACAATGTTTTCTATCCTCCCACAAGCGAAATTTCAATTTTTGAGTCTTGTGAAATTTGTCATCTTTAAATGCTTTCAATTTATGTTAGTCTAAAATTTTGTCGTTTAGTAAAGAGTTAACCGGTTATTGCATCGTTATGTAGGTAGGTTCAAAAGTAGATCCGCCTCGTCTTGGGAATCGAACTCGGAACCTTGCTATGGAAATTTACATGGACATGTGATAGTGCATGAAATTCCCAAATGCCATCTGAGAAAGAGTATATTTGAGTCACGATCTTGCAAAAAGGGGTTTAATGTATCTTTGTGATACATTGTATCAACTAAATCATCATATCCTAATGGATCCATAAAAATCAATTTTATATAACAACAGACTGACTCATGAGGTACGCTGGTCCTTTGACATGTAAGAAATTGACCAATAGCAAAAAAAAGCTTCGACCCGTGTCAGCCTGCGCAGACTGCGCAGGATAACCTGCGTAGATACTTTTTGCAAATACATTAAAGCCCCTTTTAAACAGAGCAAGGCTCGTTTATCTGCGTTTCTGAGTCATACAAGAGTGTAAAAAAAGGTGAAATAGAGAGGATGGTTCTTTCTTGTCCAACAGATATCAAAATTTTAAGATTTGTTAAAATAGAAGACTTGTTCAAATAGAGGACATGGCGCAAATGCTTGGATTTCTCTTTGAAAGGAAAGAAAAGCATGTAAGAACAAGAGAAAAATGTTGGTTTTCAGCATTTCTCCCTTTTCCACAGTGCTTACATGGCCGTCCTCCTCAGCGTTGCAAAAAGTTGGGATTGTTTGGTACAGGGTTATAAATGATATCAATGTCACCCATGGGTGAATTATATATGAGCCGCGCTCTGTGAAAAGGGGGCTTAATGCATCTGCGAAAAGTTTCGACCCAGGTCAGCCTGCGCAGTCCGCGCAGGCTGACCTGGGCCGAAACTTTTCGCTATTGGTCGATTTTCTGCATGTCAAAGGATCAGTCTACCTCATGATCGAGTCGGTTGTTAAAAAATAGTGGCTATTATGGATCCATAAGTATGTGATGGCTTTCTCGGTATGATGGATTACGGAGATGCATTAAGCCCCCTTTTGCCAGAGCACGGCTCATATAGAACAGCTTTCACGTTTGGTGGAAGTAAAAAGACAAAGTTTTGGTATTATTCCATTATTTACCATGTTTAGCAGCACACCTTTCAGGCCCACGTGATCTTCCTTTAGACAGTCAATTTTAGTTTTTAACCACATTCTTTGATATAGAAATCCTTATAGAGAATGTGTCATTGAGTGCTCCAGAAAACATTGGGGCGCAAAGAAAGAATCCAGAATTATAGAACTGAGCAGTTTCTCTGTATGGCAACATGTTTTTTTTTTATTCTTTATTTTAGCTTTAGTATTGTGATCCCCCTCCAGTCGAATTTTGTTAAATATCAATTGTCTTTAAAAGACTTGTAAGAAATTTTGGGATAACTTTTACCTTGCTAAATAGCTTAAATGAAAAGTTCAGGCCAATAGTAAAAACCCTAAAGTTGCAATTTCAAACTTGTTTCTTGGAGAAAGATATCTCTTTATCGGACAGTGTAGATCAAAGATCAGACTGCACGTTCTGTGCAGTTTGATCTTGATCTACAATGTACACAAAAGGTCAGTGAGTCGCGCTTGGCAGCATTAGGGTTAAATCTGTCACGCTGTGATATGAAATGGAAAACATAGTTGAAATCGTAGATAAAGTGCAATGACTTCTCCCACACTGTGCGCGAGGATAACTAATCATATCCAACCTGTGCGCATGGATACACAATTAAAGCCTCGCTTTGAAGTTGACATTTTTTACTTTGATCATATTACTTGTTTTACGATACTGCAGAGAGAAGACGGCATATTAGGTTGGAATCGCGTTAAATTTTACCTAGCTCAAGGGTCAAAGGGCACTCAGAGGTTTACTATTATGGTAAAATGAGGAACAAGAAATACGAGTCTTTAAAGAGAAAGATGGCGTCATTTTGTTTGGCAGGAGTTCTTGAAATAAACATGTCAACATTTTTGACCAATCACAAATTTCTATTTATTGATTTGTTATCAATACCAAAATGTAGGTCAAAAGCCAGCATATTCAGCTCCGCCCACAAAAAAAAAAACCACTGCTCCCTTCCCTAACGTTCGTACTCCCTTAATTTGTTTTTCGGTACATAATTAGGACCCGTATGTTTATGATTATTAGCTATTTAAGCCATGCTTTGGCAAATAGGGGTTAAATAATCTCCAAGATGCATTATACCATCCAGTCATCACATAATTTTGGATCCGTAGAATTCATTTTGTATAACAACCGGCTGAACTATGAGGTAGAGTTGTTCTTAGACATGTAGACACTAACCGAATGCAAACAGTTTCGAGCCACGTCCGCCTACACGGATTATGCAAACTGACCGGATCGATTAATTTCTGCAGGTGCAATAAGCCCCTCTTCAACAAAGCATAGCTTATTTATTGGTTATTTTTGTTTGTACTTGATTTGTGTAAGGTGCTGAGAACGATTTTCGTCCTGTTATATAGGATAGGACTACCAACACAAAACATTAAAAAACACATTCTTGGTCTCATTCTAAATTCAAAAAGAAATGCAAATTCCGATCTAGAAATCTAGGAAAATGTGAATATCAAAATAGGATGCAGTTCAGAAAGTTCGGCGAATACAGCTCGAAAGTCTCTTTGATTCTATGGATATAATTCTGTAAATGAGCCGTGCACTAGCAAAAGGGGGTTACATGCATCTCCGTGATGTATTTTCCCTAGCCGGTTATCAAATAAATGAGTCATGCTCTGTGAAAATGGGACTTAATGCATCTGCGAAAAGTATCGACCCAGGTCAGCCTGCGCAGTCCGCGCAGGCTGACCTGGGCCGAAACTTTTCGCTATTGGTCAATTTTCTGTATGTCCAAGGCTCAGTCTGCATCATTATTATGTCGATTGTTAAAAAAAGTGGCTATTATGGATACACGATTATGTGATGGCTGGCTGGTATCATGTACTACGGAGATGCATTAAGCCCCCATTTGCCAGAGCTTTGGTTTAATATAAATCCTTTAAATGCGTTTTGTTTCAACAACCGACTTTATCTTGGGGTGATATGGTTTCATGCCAGGTAGAAAATTTACCAAATCTGCTTCAGGCTGTCGACCGTTTTTTGCGGATGAATTAAACCCGCCTCTCACAGAGCATGGCTCATTTGTTTGGCAGTTTTGGTTAAACCACATTATATTCTAAATATGACATGAAATAACTAAATAATGATTTTCGCCACAACTTTTGAACATGCTTTTTTTTTAAACGGGAAGTTCCCGGACTTTTATCTGTTATCGACCTGCAAAACCTGATAACAGCTCCATAAATGTCTACCTACTCGTTATGAAATGGCTACCATTCTCGTCAGATCAAAGATATTTTACCCTACGTTTCTTTTACAAAAATATTCTAAACTGCAAAGACTGAAATAAGAGAAAAAAATAGTAGAGTGTACGATAGATAATGAAAAGATAAACAGATATGGTGATGTGGCTTTTGGATCTCATAAAAATAGTTCAAATGAAGAATAAGAGACACATTCTTAACAAAGGCGAAATAGTTATTTAAGCTTTTTTGGTTACTTATCTCTGAACTAATGGGAAAATGGGACCTTCCACAATGAAAACACTCGCAGACTACAAAATAATTGGCTCAAATGTTGGGGAATCGTCTTTAAAATGGTAGAAACATTGTGGGAAAACAGAGAAAATCCTCGCGACCAGCGTTTTCTTCTTTTCCTGCGATATTTTAAAAGCCTTTCCCACGGTTTTGACTGAAGCATGGGATTGTTTTGTAAAGAATTGACACAAGTAATGTAATAAAGCCATGCTCTCTCACTGATGCATCTTACCAAGCAGGTCATCATGTAATTATGGACCCATAAAATATATTTTGTCTAAACACAGGCTGAATCCTGAAATAGTCTAATCGCCTTTCGATATGCAGAAAATTGACCAAAAGAAAAAAGTATCGACACAGGTCAGCCTGCGCGAACTGCGCAGGCTGACCCGTGTCAATACTTTTTTGCGGATGCATTACACCCCCTTTTCACAGAGCATGGTTCAACTGCTTTTTTCTTACCTGAATGGTTTTCCCAAGGCTGTTAAATGAAAGGGCGTTCAAAGTCCGTATTTATGCATTAATAGATTATCAAAGGAGGGCAATATTTCCTTTTCTCACAATGTTTTCAAAATCATTCTTCTCGAGGGTCGCTAAAATCCGGAGATTGTTTGGTAAGAGTTAATGCATCTAAGTAATGCATTGCATCAAGCAAGTCGTCACATATTAATATGAAATCAGTTTGTCAAAAACACTGGCAAATCCTGAAATAAAATGATCCTTTAACATGCAGAATATTTACCAATAGCAAAAAGGGTCAACATAGGTCAGCTAGTAAGGACTGCACGGAGTGCGCAGGCTGATATGATTCGATAATTTATGCAGAAGCATTTAATTCCATTGTCACAGATCATGACTCTTATAAAGGATAAATTGAATTTTCTGTCACCGTTCATTAACTCAGGATGAACAAAAACAAGCGCTAGCTATTTCGCGCCATTCTTTTAACTCTCCATTATCAAGGCTATTTTCTGAGCCCGGTAGCGCAGTCGGTAGCGTACACAACTCAAGAATAATGGGTCCCTTGTTGGAGTTCCCATTTCAGCTAACCTCTTTCCGAGGGATGATGATAGTCATTGCGACAGGATTCATTCCTCTCTTACCGTTGATCGTTGTTTCGGCGATGGTTACGTAGGAAAGCAGCAATTGGCTTAAGAAGAATGATGTGCGAAGTGCTGGTAAAAGACACTCTAGGAAAGCATAGATACACTTGCCGCCGAGATATAACTGAAATAATGTTGAAAACACCGTTAAACACCATACTTACAAATAAAACAAACAACGGCTATTTCAAAATCTATCGAATCTTTCCTTTTACAATTACGCGCTGAAGAATAACTATTTGGCGAAGAGAGGAGAATACCGTTTTTGAGTAGTATAGAAAATGTAGGGGCAAAACATAAATACATGTAACTAGTACAATTTCAACGAAAACAAATACATTTACGGTGCACGATGAAGAAACAGTTCAGTTATAATCTAGATTAAAAGAGTGGACAGTGTAGATCAGAGATCAGACTGCACGTTTTGTGCAGTCTGATCTTGATCTACACTGTACACAAAAGCTTCTTGTGTTGTTACTGGAAAGGCAAGAGTTAAAGACTTATAAGTCAGATTTGCACTGCAAAGAGTTCCGATGCCGTTGCTCTCTGCTCCTCTTGAATGGTTTATGAGAGATGCATGGTATGAAAAAAGAAACAGCCTTTTCAACAGTTTTAAAAGCCATTTCGATTTCAGTGGCAAATGCTTGTTTACAAACAAACATGCTTTTTTGCCAAGACTTCCGATTCTGGAGAGCATAAAAGTTCTATTTGGACAGTGATTGGTTTTTGATGCCGTGTCTCTTCAATAGCTTTGGAAAGCTGAGCTTCATCGAATAAATATTGTCTTTCTCATTCAGAAAATGCTATAAAAGGAGTAATTGCTTGTTTACAAGCAATGTTCCTTCAATCACATTGTTTTTTTCACAAGAGTTCTAATTGCAGAGAGCGTAAAAAGAGTCAGGTTTGCACAGCAATGAGCTGTCATGCCGTCTCTCTCCTCTTTTTCCCTTGAATGGTTTTGGAATAATGGGAAACGCGTACCCAGTATTACCCAGTATGGCTTCTTCGTTAACACTAGCCTCCCTGTCAACGTTAATTTCCCTCGCTTTTTTTTACAAATTGAGACTCGAATCAACCCTTTGCCGAACAATCCCGTGTTTGAACGAGCGAGGCTTTTTGAAAACAATGTGGGAAAAAGGAGAAAATGTTGGTATCCAGCATTTTCTCCTTTTTTTCCACGTTGTTTTCTACTCTTTTAGAGACAATTTACATATATAGAACCGCATTTAATTTGTCGTCTGCAAATTCTTTGAATTCGGAAGAGTCTAAAATTTTGTCGTCTGTTAAAGAGTTAAAAGGCTTTTTCTAGCGAAGTCTATCAAGACATTGAGACTGTTTTCTACGCTTCTCTCTCTATGGAAATGACGTCTCAAATTACGGCGCCATCTTTGCTGAAGAAATTTTGTTTTACAGCGCCTTCCTTGTCAAGGTTTTTCCCCCTCATATTTTTTTATCATTTGACTCTCTTTTCTCAATGGTGTGCTACTTAAAATGGAGGGAAAAACTGGCATAGAACTAAACCTATTCCTTTCTACTACTATCGCACGTGAAGGCTGTTCTAAAAACACTTAACCCATTTTTGGAATTGATATCCATTATAACGCAGCTATATGCCCTCTGTGTGTCTGACTGTGTGTGCGTCTGTCTGTTTGTCAGTGTGTCTGTCTGTGTGTCTGTCTGTGGTTCTCTGTGTGTCTCGCTTTTTCGTTCTGTCTGTCTGTCTGTCTCTCGCTTTCTCACTCCCTTTCTGTCTGTCTGAACAAAAGTTCTGGGTTCTAAATGGCGGTTCTGACTTTCAATAATGAGACTTTCGGCGAGGCACTGCAGGGTCCCAACAGTAATGATAAAACCAAGAAAGTAAGACAAGTATGACTGTTCAAAATACTCTTGAAAGCACCGTTCAAAATGGATTTGCCAATCAAAATTTGTGTTACTTTGAAATCTAGAAAATTCTTGAGAATAAGACAAGGAATGCAATTTAGAATTGCGGGTAAATAAGGCCCTAAGACCGTCATCCCTTCCTGCCGATGACTTTCAGTGTTATGTCGTGCAGGCGTCCGATTTCGAACACATTTAGATAACCTTTTCATTGCCAAGTGCATCAGAGATACTCTGGCAAAAGGAGGTTAGTTGCATTTCCGTGATACAATATACGACATATACTATCACATTATCATGGATGCATAAAATCCAATCTCAGAAACGACTAGATCTGGAGGTAGAATGGTCCTTTACAAATAACAAAAAGTTTCGACCCAAGTCAGTCCGCGCAGTCTGACATGAATCGATACTTTTTGCAGATGCATTAAGCTCCCTTTTCATAGAGCATAACTCATTTTAAGTCCAACTCTCGACAGCTAGAAATACAATCCACTGAAGCTCAGAAAGGTTCTTATCTTAACCCTTAGACTGCTAAGCGCGACTCAAGGACCTTTTACGGACAGTGTAGATTCAGATCAGACTTGACAAAACGTGCAGTCTGATCTTTGATCTACACTGTCTTTTAAGGAGATATTTTTCCTCAAAAAATACATTTGGAAGAGAAACACTGGTTCCTTACCTATCGGCTTAATAGTTTCATTTCACTTATTTAGCGGGTTAAGGGTTAAAGACTTGACTAAACAAGCGGCCGGTATAGACAAACTGATTGTTCTTTGCAGTCTGATCTTGATCTATTCTGTCTGCACTGTGCAACTGTTCGCCGCCTGTGACGCTGAAGGGGTTAAATAGGAGACTGTGCTCAGAAGAATTCAACATGAATATTTTAGAGTTGATCGATACAAAGTTATTAAGGAGATATGGAGTAAAATATTACATTCATGGTTGAATGAAAGTACTAAAAATGCGAAAACACAGGCAACGTTTCCATTGTCTTGAAATCTTCGAGATACGTTTAATCAAAGCGATTAATTTTGCCGCAGATTTTAATTGCTTTTTTTTTTCTAGGAGTGAATCATGAAAATTGTTCGAAGTGCTTTGAAAGAGACAATATTGTCAAATAAGGCTTGATGAGATGTGGGTGCGCATGAATAAAATCCTGCGTAACGTTCCAACTTCCGGTTAAAGGCGTATAATTATCGCGCGGTTCAAGGTCGCTAAAACTTGTGTCCTTTTCTGCTCTTGATAAAAGCACATTTAAATACGTTATGCGTTATGATTATGGAAATGAAATAGCAGATGATTAATGATAAAAAGCGTGAATATACAGGGTATGGATGAAGTGATAATATTGATGATGGTTTTTGCAAAGTTTTGAAGTGTTTTCATATCACATATTTACACACAAGTATCACTGGATCCATTGTGTTTTTCGTGGGAGCAAGACACTTCAGAGCCCTTTAGAGCCCCAGCCTAGTACTTGTGAAAGCCAGGAAATACATGAACATGTGAGGTATCGCCGTGATATGACCTAAAAAATTGTTTAAAGCGTCGTAAAACACCATTAAATCATTACACACAAGCACCTTTGTCAATGGTTAAATAGTTCCATTCTCGTTAAAAAAATGTTAATGAAACAGTGTCGTAGATATTTTCTTAAAAAAGTTCTGCAACGTGTTGTTTATAAAGAGACCAGTAATGTTATTAAAGTAGTTTAAAAAGTGCTTTGTTATCAACAACATAATTTTTTGGACACGTGTCGATCCCCGGCCCCAGGTAATCGGATATGCGATTTGTAATATAAACTACTATATAAAATTGTTATAATATTCTGGCAACGCACTAGATCTACATCGTCGTTAAATACTGTACCGGACAATTCCATGTTTTTACTAACCATGCGAAAGACGACTTTTCAGAACATCGTTGAAAAAGAAAAAAATGCTGGTAAAAAGCATTTTCATCTTATTTCACAAAGTTTTTTCTACCCTGACAAAGATAATATCTATCATTTAAGCCAGACTTACTTTATAGTCTTTTAGTGTTTTCAGTATGGAAGTGTCTCAAATCTTGTTGTTTTGTGAAGAGGGAAACTTTACCGGAAGTAGGTTTAACCGCAGTGCATCTTGGGACACGCCATTTTTCATCATTATGTCAGAATTGCCGACGTCTCTGTAGGCAGACTACTTTTAATGAATATAGCGACAGTTACAAAGTAGACTTTTATACGAACAAATAAGATAAAGTGTGCAAAGAAGACTAATGACATAAACTTTTAATATGATATATATATTTAGAAAAAAAGTCTATGTGATGAATGTTTGAATGAGGACCTTTCAGGAGAGCCGTCGTCGGCTTTAGCAAATCAATATGACCTTGGAGCTTGCTAAAGGGATGAGCCTCGAGGCGCACGTACGGGATGTCTTCTCATTTCGTGAGAGGGGTGGGAGGGCTCTCCTAAGTGGTTTTCGAATTCAAATGTCTCTAGAAGCGTGTTGATTGGATGTTACGACATTAGTGCAAAGAGGGCAAAAATGTTATGGAAAACGCCGTTATTATACCGACAGGGCCGCCAACGGGTATATAAGGAAGTTGAAAAACCATACAAGTTTGGTCCCACATGTCATGTACTGTTAAAACATGTTTATAGGCATTTCTTTGAAATATTTTCTTGAATCAGATTTAGCCCTCTCCCACCATTAGAGCCTTCAGCTGATACCTATCGGATAAAAATTCAAATTTCTGAGATCAAGTTATAAGTATCAAAATGTCCAATCGTATTAACGGTTAATTTATAACACAGTTTAAATTGAGCGAAGAATAAGAGAAATGAAAAAAATAAAGGCGATAAAAACAAAACCTCCCCGTACTGTTCTATAAATAGACAGGAGATCCCACGTGGTATCGGATGGTTCCAATGATTTCTCTTGGGATTTCTTGTCGAAGAGATTTTCGCACGCCGTGTTAAAGTGTATCTATTCCTACGAAATAGTGCTAATATAACGGACTGTAACATATTTAGGCAGATATTCGATACGTTTTCATTTAATCGACTTCATAAATTTGTTAACCTTTTAATCCTTCCATTGTATTTATCGCGTATGAATAAAAGACCGTAAACTTTTCTTTGCGCTGCTACGATGTACACTTGCCGGAGAAGAAACAGTACTCAGTATTCTCGCCTCTTCCTAACGGTCATGTGCGCAAAAGTGGTGTCTATATACTAGACTATATGGCCTGCAACACACGAAAAAGGGCAGTCGGACATTTGCATAAAGTGTCGTCTCGGATCAGCCTGCGCAGTCCGCGCAGGCTAATCCGAGATGACACTTTCCGTTTTTGTGTAATTTTCTGTTTTGCGCAAGTCTACTGTAGCACACAATTTAATGTAGACGTAAAGTGTCGCAGGCTGATCCGAGACGACAAATTACGCAAATGTCCGAATGTCCCTTTTGGCGTGTTGCAAGCCACATAAAACATCCACAATCAACCTTTACTGATAGATCGAAAATGAGCATTAGCCCTTAAACTGCTGCATAATTTAATAAAAATTTCTTGTTAATAGAAAAAAAAAATCTTTTTGCTAGAATATTCCTAATCGTATCGTACAGTTTAGATCCAAGATTAAAAAAAAAAAAGTATAAAAGATTTATAATCCTTTGCCATCTGGTATATTATTTTCCCTGTTTCTCACGTTTCTTTTTAACCCTAGTAATCGCAAATCTGATCATTTTAGCCATATTTAACTTGTTGTCTGCAAATGCCTAGAATTTGGACAGGCCTATAACTGTCGTTTGGTAAAGATTAAAGGTCTGAGGCTTCATACGGTATATGAAAGGGTTTTTACTGGAAAATAGTGCAGTCACATGTCTGATTATTGCTATACTTTTTATCCAAAGATATGTTACTTACGAGCAATCCAAGGATAAATCTTAGCCAAACAATCCGGTATTGTAACGACCCTGAGGAAGAAGGCTTCTTGAAAACATTGTAGGAAATGTAACAAGCAAAGTCTTATAATCCCACAACGCGTTCTACCTTATAAGAGAAGTTCAGTTTCTTTGAACCAGTTTCAAATTTTTCAACTGCAGTCCTTTCAGTTTGAAGGAGTCTAAAGTTCTGTCTTCTAGTAAAATGTTAACTAATGTATTTTAGGATATTTTTTTATGTTCAAATAATCAAGGTGCTATTTCAGTAAATGAATACGTTGCAAAAGTTGTATTTTATTTCCTTCTGGATTTGAAATTTTTATTCTATCGTTATTCATTGCAAACTGTAAAACTTTTTGTGTAATCATTTGGCCTTACTTTTTAAAGATTATTTATTACGGTTGAATTAACATTTAATTGGCCTATTGCCACACTTAAAGAAAGCAATCGTGGTTTTGAAGATGCAGAAATGGAAAAAAAAGGTTATACGAGAGAGAGGTTATGAGACAGAGAGAGAGAGAGAGAGAGAGATTCAGTTTTTGACTGCATTCATTCCACTTCCGTTCTTATGTTGAAAACTTGGGCAGTTAAGCGCGACTCAAATCAGTATGTAGCCCAGAGTAGAGCAAGGTCAGGAAAACGTTCAGCCTAATCTTGATTCGATGGAAAGTTCCACTTGATTAGTCATCGAGTTAAGAGTAAACCACTCTTAATAACTGAGCGGCGCTGTGGCAAAATGGGGTTTAATGCTTCTCCGGGCTGCATCGTACCAAGCCAGTCATCATAAAATCTATTTTGTCATTCAACCAACTGAATCGTAGAATGTAGGTAGAATGTTCTTTAGACATGCAAGAAATTGACTAACAGCAAAAAGGTCTCGACCCCGGTTAGCCTGTTCGGACTTCGCATGCTGACCTTGTCTATGTTTTTTTTTTTTTTTTTGAAGATAGATTAAACCCCCTTTTAACAGAGCATGGCTTATATGTTTAGAGCTGGTTCTATTTCTGGAAGTATTTCCCTCTTCAACAGTCACCGGCCAGTCATACTGCCAATACAGCCATACAGCCAAAGTACCAATAATATTGACATCATTGGATGGTTCGTCTTTGCAATCTCCCAGAAGAGGTTGATCTGGGCTTTTCTAAGATCCACTCGTCGGAAAAATAAGCATGGCTGTGGATTTATAAAGGTCCATTTTTTGTGCTATAGTTTGTCCAGTTCAATAACACAAATATCGGTAAATCTGCGCCCATTTGTCATACTAGTGATTTTATTATCTTCGTTATGGAGAGTCATTTGTAACGGTAAGGACAAAGGAAGTCCGCGTGACAAAAGCGGAAGTTCCGACATCGTTAAAATAATGTCTCCCTGCGTGTAACAATGGGATACATATATTTCTCACCGAGAAATTAATGGAAAATTAGAAAAATAACTGACGGAGACCGTTGATTAACGCTGAGGATTGACGTTAAATGGGAGAGGAAACCAGCAGCTGAATAAACATGAGAAAACAATAAACACGTTTTCTACTCGAAGAGATGGTCCCCTATATTCCTAAAAAACTTCATAACACGCAAATACCCCGTAAATATTATCTCTTTTGGTATTAAATATTCTGGTCCCATTTGAAATAAACACATTTTTTATGCACATTTTAGGTTCGTGTAGATTGTCGTCTTTATCAGTTGCATTTCCGGCTTTTTTACATTCTCAGATAGCCAAACTTAAATTTAATGCTGATTAACCAAACCAAATGTCGAAATATTCAAAATAAATGCTCTGTGAAAAGGGGGTTTGATGCATTTGCAAAAAGTACCGACCCAGGTCAGCCTGCGCGGACATGACCTGGGCCAAAACTTTTTGCCATTGGTCAATTCTCTGCATTTGAAAGGACCATTCTACTTCATGATTCCGTCGGTTGTTAGATAAAATGGACTTTATGGATACATAATTTTATGATGACTTGATTGGTGTAATGCACCACGGAGATGCATTAATCCCCCTTTTGTCAGAGCGCTGCTAAAATTTAATGACAACTTGGATTTGATCAGATGTCATAAGGCTTCAAGCATCCAGTAAAATTGACACCCGAAACGAGCAGTTCTTAATGGCGTCGACGTAGGCGTATTACTATTACATAACACTGTGAATTAAGTCCCCCCGTTTCAATATTTCGGCTGTTGCCTTTTTTTTAAAAGTTTTGGGTCATTTGTCCGGTTAAGAGCATTGATAACTCCATATAACGTCATCCGTATTGTTTTTTCAAAAATAGAAATTATTGCAAAACAATATGGATGACGTTATACACGGTTAATAAAGTTTTAATCGATTTCAGTGTTTTTAAACTCTTGAAAAAGACAATAGTCGAAATATTGAAACGGAATGATTTAATTCCAAGTGTTTGTTAATACCCTTGTAAATTTTCAGAGTCATCGTGATATATGAGACTTTTTATATACCCAGTATTTCCACTATTGAAAATAGTATAACATTACAATGGTAATTTAAGGATAGTGCACCCTAATGGGATTCGTGTAACATCGCCATTCATCGCCAAAGTTGTGCAGATTCGGCTAAGACTCGGGTAATCCGTAATCGATGCGGGGAACCAGCATGTGTCGTCCGATCGATTACGGATTATCCGAGTCTTAGCCGAATCCATACATTTTTTTCGGCGATGAAAGGCGATGTTACAAGAATCCCATTAGGGTGCCCTATCCTTAACAAAACTAGGTTCTCGTCTTTCTGACCTTAACCCTGTGAAAGAAGCCTTTTGAAAATATTGTGGGAAAAAGAGAAAATGCTTGTTACCAGCATTTTCTCCTTTTCCCACAATGTTTTCTACCCTTTCAAAAACATATTTAATTTTTTCAGTCACATTTGAATTGTTGTCTGTAAATGTTTTCAATATGGACCAGTCGAAAATTTTGTGGTTTGGAAAAGAGTTAATCAGTATTGTTCGCATTGCAACCAGTGTTAATAATATAACAGCATGCTAAGCTTTTGCATGCGGCGTACTATTATTGTTACAGTTTTGTCCTTAATAGGCCGCGTTAAACTCCACAAGCAAATATTCTGCGTGCAATCTATAATTATCTTTTACGTCAGTACCTGAACTAGAATTATTGTCCATTAACCCTCGATTATAAATATTTAAACGATGCAGGGAATTTTCAAAAATATAATGAGAATGGTTAAGTTGTGAACAGAAAGCAAGGCACTAAAGCGACATTATCCTCATTATTATCATAGCAACACCGTTCACAGCCAAGTTATTAATAGTATCATTTTCCCACTTTTCATTTTACGCACGAAACTTTATTTCACCTTCCTAGAGACGAACATTAAATCGACTTGATTAGAATATGGATATTCTTTTGATCAACAAACCGGCATGACAAAACAAAAACCGACCCAAATGCAACAAAATCGCCTAGTTAGGATACTTACTGAGAACAAAATTTGGAGAACTCAATAGCATAAGCTTTCGTACTAATCCGTTACTTCAGTATTTTGTAACATGGTTGTATTGCCTTTCGTGAAATGTATCTTTGCTGATGAATATACTATGTTATAGGGAATGTGGACGACTGACTCAGGCGTGTAACGTTTATAAAGAAACCCGCAAATCTCAACTTTAATTTGTATCCAGGAACTAGTGATAGACATGTAACGTTTATATAGAAGCCCGCAAATCTCACAATTTTATTTGTATCCAGGAATTAGTGAAACTAATTAGCACAGAACAAGTGTTGTTCGTAAAGGGAGGCAAGAACGTACACGATGACACCCCTTTCCTTAAACTGTCCGTCATTTTTCGATAGGCATTACTAATTGACGACATCGTTTTTGTTTTTGAATAAGTTGGGTGTACGTGCCTACCTTTAATATGTCGCTACCGCCCATAGACTGCGTTTTTGTGTAATTTATATACTCTAATAATTGGTATCAGTTTCACTAATTTGCATTGTATATAAATTCTGCATAAAGGGAGCTAAGCGCGTGCACCGTAATACCCCACTACCACCATCTTAAGTATCTTAATCAGTTTTGTCTTACCATACAAAAAGAAAAACACTGTATGCATTTCCATGTCCTTCTATAGATATAAACGAATTAGATACATCGCGAACTGGTCCCCATCTTACAATCAACGGCCGCAGTAACAAAAAAGCTCGAGAAATCACCTGACCTATTACAAGAACATAGCCTTACTAGAGAACTTGACACATATAAGTGACTGAGGTATAGGAATTTCAAAAAGACATGCATTAACCTCAGCTTTTTTGGCAACATCCAAATATCGATTGAGCTTAGCTATGTCGTAATCTTTTTACCAGACAAAACTATTAACTTGTCCAAGCTCAAAGCGTTTGCAGACAACAAGTTAAATATTGCTAAAATAATAAAAACTTTCCTTTAGTGCACTAAAAAACATCGCTGAGAAAGGAGATAATGCTGGTTGAATTTTTTTAAGAAGTCCTATTATCTTTGGTCGTTAAAACTAGAGATTGTCTGGTAAATGGTTTTGGGATGTAAGAGCGTGTACCGCAACAGTGTTTTACTAAAGGTAAATATTCTAGGAAGCAAATGTGTTCATGCCGAGTTCTATCTTTAAATAATCGAGTTTGTAATCTTGTCACAACAAAGGCGACTGATGTTTTGTAAATTTCTAGGAGCCATTTCATAGACGAAATTAACTATGAAAAGGAAGAAACAATTTACAAAACTGATGATTTAACACTTTCAGTGCCAAATATATGAGCCATGCTCCGGCAAAAGGGGGCTTAATACATCTCCGTGATCCATGGCACCAAGAAAGCCATCACATACTTGTGGATAAATGTTATTCAGTTTTTCAACAACCAACTTAATCATGAGGTAGACTGGTCCATGGACATACAGAAAATTGACCAATAGCGAAAAGTTTCGACCCAGGTCAGCCTGCGCGGACTGCGCAGGCTGACCTGGGTCGATACTTTTCGCAAATGCAGTAAGCCCCCTTTTTACAGAGCACGGTTCATATATACTCGACCCATTTCGACGATTCAAATTACTATCAAATCAAACGCAGAAAGATCTTCATCCTATAGCATTGAAAAAGCAAGCGGACGGTACAGATCCAATATAATACTAATTTATACCGCGCCAATATCTTCAATAAAGTTTACAGCGTTTTGATTTTGACAATTTTTAAACAACATTTAAGTGTTTGGCTTAAAAGTTCCCTTTGAATCAAATTTTTAGTCTTGGAAATGCATACATATAACCACATGTAACCGATTTCTACACAAATATGAGTCATGAGTTCCCACAACAGAAAGCCTTAAAATCTTTACCAGACGACAAATGTTAGACATGCCCATACTGAAAGCATTTGCAGAAAACAAATCGAGTGTGTATCAAACGACGCGAATTGTCTTTTTAAAACCTGAAAAACAGAAGCGGGAAGGAGAAAATACTGGTTACCAGTTTGTTTGGTAAAAGGTTAGAATCATAAGCAACATTTATTGCCCGTTCTCCCATTGTTTTTTGGCATACGATACGGACTTTGTTTAGTGAGTTTATAGGGTTTTTAGAGAGAAATATACGATCTGACACAAGTTGACATTTCATATAAAATTTTATTAAGCGAGTCCAGAAAACAGTTATTAGGCGAGCCTTCGGCGACCTTGATAACATTTTCGCATACGAGTTTAATAAAATTTTACCTAAAAATCCCAACGACTTATATCATAACTATACCTTAAAAATTATAGTTCGTGATGTTTTATTAAAACATTGGCCTAAATTCAAATTTATATGAAGCCTGTTCGCTTCTTTGACGCTTGTATATCACAGACGAAAAATACTTCCACTGAAACTTGCATATAATAATTTTGTTTTGAATCTACAGATGTTAAAATTGGCAGCTTTGTGACGATAATTAAATTTGACAGTATATTTCAAACAGAAGTTTGGGTCAGCAATGTTTCAGAATTGAGGTGTATAATTATAGAGCTATGACCAGAGAATTGACAAATATGGCACTATTTGCTCCTCCCAAACGTGTGTGAGGCAAGACAGTTCGCAATGACTGTACTAAACTGAAAATAAGGGTAGTTAAGTGATAAAAAGTTGTTTTGGGGACAAAGGCAGGAAAGGAGACAAAAAGAAGGACATAGAATAAATAAAAAGTAGGCGTCTACATATGTGTGAAGTTGTTCGCGAAAGAAAGATAACATCTCTTTTTATCCGGGGTTGAAGTTGTTCGAAATAAAAAAAAAATTCATGGAGAGAAATTTGAAGATATTTGGTCACTGTCGAGTTTTATCGGCAAATTCCAAGTCTCACTCCCATTTTCTTTATACAGGCGAATGACGGACACTTGAGAAGATCAAATTTTACGTTGACGAAACCGAATCAATTCATTGTGAAAGAAAAAGGCCACAATCAGCTATTCAGCAGACCAATACATTCTAGGGAAAGATATTTAAGTACAAAAGAAGAAATTTACAGCTCTCCACTTGGAAAATGAGCCACTTAGAGCGAGGTTAACAAGATATATTGAACGGTGAAATCTTAGCTAATCGTAAGGCCACAGTAACTTAATAAAGGAGAACATTTCGCGGAAAAATATATACAAACAGTTTACGAAGAAATTAGAACCAGTCCATTATAACCCTCGTTTTGAGCGAAATTGTGACTGGTTGTCTTATTCGATATTTGTTGATTGCGGTATGATTGTGTGTCTTGATAAACGTGGACACTACAGCAAGTCTGTAACAAGCTTCATTCTGAATATTTTTGATGTTTTTTTTTTTATTTGATTTCGTTGATTGTAAAAAAATGCAGTCTGTCTTATTAAGAGTTCTATCCAAAGAATTTGTTTCGATTTCGTTTATGTAGGGAAGAGGCCAATGGCTGGGGAAGAGTTTTGAGTGTAGCAATGGTAGAGAAACTACAGGAACGTATGGTTAGGTGCTCTGGTCACCATGATTTTACTGAAATACTTTTGAAAGCTCGCTTAAACCATTACCGGACAACAAAATTTTATAGTTGACTTGAAAACATTCATAGATGACAAATTGAAGTTGGCTCAATAAATAAAATATGTCCTTGAAAAGGTAAAAATCATTTAGAGAAAAGGAGATAATCCTGGTTACCAGCGTTCTCTCTTTTTTCTCACGATTGTTTCAAAAGTTTTCTTCATCGTGGTCCTTAAACAGACAATTATTTGGTAAAGAATTATCAACAAATAAACAAAGTTGCAAAAGAATATATGGCATAGTCTTTTCCTTCTTTGATTATTCAGCATGGTTAAGAATTAGAAATGCAATGTTTTTTTGAATTCTTTTTGTCCAGCTGACAATTTCTTTCCATTCACAATAGCCACATTTTAAATATTGAAGCAGGACGAGAAATTAGTCACAACAAGCAATTTTTCTCTTTGCCACAATGTTTTCACTGTTTATCAAATCCTAACTTCATACTAACTTTGAATAGTTTACAAAGACAGTATCAAAGCTGTCTGCTGCAAATTATTTCAAGAGTTAATAAGTTTATTTCTCCTTTTCCAATGTTCACAAGTATTTTCATAACACAATAACCCCGTTTTCAATGTCACTATATTTTTTAAATCTTTCTTATCCCCTTTTTTTTCCTTTACCTTGTATGATATTTAAAATAAGCATTCAGTGACGTCATAGTCAAAGCGCTGTATTCCAACGCCTATCTATTCAACAGTCACGATCAATGACAGTTGCAAGGTTAAGATTTGACTTTTTGTATCAATGAAGTTGCAAAGTTGAGATAACTAAATTTTTTAAAATCAAAGTACAGTTTATCTTCTATTATTGAAGTATTGTTGCATCCCGGGTGTGCAGCCTTGTTAGTCAAAACATTGAGTCGGTAGATACCTTTTTCAAAGGATATACCAAAATAGCCAATTGTTTGAATATTAGATTTTTAGTTTGTTGAATACGTAATGTCTCGATTTTACGCCATATTTAACGGGGCTTTCAGTCCTTTGATAAGGCGGTGGGTTTTTTTTTAGCATTTTATGTTGGGTCAAAAAGTAGGTCACTAGGACAAATCCTAGAAAACGCTTTTGTACACTCACAGGAGAGGCTACATGTTCAGTTCAATACTCATAATGATTGGTCAGAATGTTTGTCTTGATGATATCTCGGACAATTTTGACAATTCTGGAATTTTTATCTAGATAAACTGAAAAGATAAAATTTCCACAAAACTTTGATTTATCGCAATACTTTTCTAAAATAATCATGACAGTTATCTCGTATCTCGTGGCAGAAATAAGCCACCATACTATAGTTACGTAAAATTTACGCAAATTTTGTTCGTAACTACCTTTGTAAACGGGGCCGTGAGAGACAACAAGCTGAACATATAACAATACATGTAGTTGTAATGGCTCCTCTCACTGGTTCTCCGGCGCTGTACTCTGAATACTTTTCAAATTCTGAATATAAAGACTAGTTATTTAATTGCCTGAGACGGAGTGTCTCAATGGCTAGTCTTTGAAAATTGAATATAGACAGCCATGCTCTACAGTTCACGATAAAACTTCCCTTTATGCATACATTGGTTTAAACATATACTCCTCACAAAAAGTTCAGCAACAGTGAATTACCGCTGCATCAAAGGTTTATTATTACACATATAGACAATTTCATTGTATAAATATAATGAGTATTGAGTTAAAAACAAGTCCAAGCAATTCTGTACTTCTATCAGATAATGTTTCTCACTTTCAGGCTTTTGAAGTAAGGCACTGTCTAAATCAACATGCAAAAAAGTGGTATTCTACCCAGATGTTTTTAAAATCTCTAAAATTCGGTCAATCTGCAACCGGGACACAGTAAGTACACGGTTTGGCCACCATTAGCACGAATACAAACTTGAACTCTTCTGGGCATTGACCAGATCAAGCCGTCCAGCTTTTGTTGTGGAATATCCTGCCATTCCTAACTCAAAAGTTGCTCATGGTGTTGCAGGTTCTGAGGCCTCACATTTCCATCATTGACTCGCCTACCAAGAATGTCCCACGAATGCTCAATCGGATTGGGATCTGGAGATCTTGCTGGCCACTCAAATTGCCCAGAAGAGTTCAAGCTTGTATTCGTGCTAATGGTGGCCATACCGTGTAATGACTGTTGCAGATTGAACGAATTTTAGAGATTTTAAAACATCTGGGTAGTATACCATTTTTTTTGCATGTGGATTTAGACAGTGCCTTACTTCAAAGCCTGTAAGTGAGAAACATTATCTGATAGAAGTACAGAATTGCTTGGACTGGTTTGTAACTCAATTCTCATTAAATTTATACAATGAAATTGTCTACATGTATACGTGTAATAATAAAGATTTGGTGCAGCGGTAATTTATTGTTGCTTAACTTTTTGTGAGGAGTGTATTTTATTTGCAACTTCCTATAAAATGTACTTAACAATATACAAATAATTCAGAATTTTCTGCAAAATGGATCAGAACGAAAGCAGAGCTTATAATTATCTTTTCCAAACCGGTGGCGTAGAACGACTACACGTCATTTTGAGCTGATGCATGTATACTATACAGTGAGAGAAAAATAATACTAGTAAATGTATGCATACATTGAGTTTATAATGTGCAAATGAGCTCAGCTGTTGCAGTCTGTTAGAGTATTTTCGATTTTGACATAATGTGAAGTTGAAGACCAGCCTTGGGTCACTTTATATGTATTTAAATGAGCCATGCTCTGTTAAATCTGCAGTAAGTATCGGCCCAGGTCAGTCTGCGCTGACCTCGGTCGAAACTTTTTACTTTGGGTCAATTTTCTGTATGTCAAAGGACCAGTCTACCTTGTGATTTAGTCGGTTTTTAGACAAAATGGGTTTTATGGTTCCATAATTATGTGATGACTTACTTGGTATGATGCATCTGAGAGATGAATTAAACCCCCCCACCCCTTTGCCAGAGCGTGGCTAATTTCTTTTTGACTCAGAAAGTTTGATGGCAAAGTATAAGTGTCCATATCTAGTGCTCTTGCTAAACTAGTAAACTCTCCTTTGATACGAAAATCGATGACAGATTGTCAAGTCAATGCGCTTGCAAGACGGTATTTTCGTATTTGACCAGCTAGTATCTTGAGCCGGAAATTAGTCGAATTTATCGAGTAAGAGGGGTCAATTAGTCACCTTTACAATGTTCGCTTTAGTGATAAATAAACGCCTTCTGATTGTTAATGAAATGTTTACAACAACTGCGTTTACTGAATATTTAATGGACTCTAACAACCAGGACCAATTTAGTAAAGTGACATTAACAAGTCGGAATTACGTCTTTGAGGTCACTAGTGAAATTAGGCGTGTAGGAGCTCGAGCTTCGTAATGGTGTTACTTACGTATGCAGGAGGTGGGAGAATTAACCCCTTAGACTGCTAAGCGCGACTCACTGACCTATTGCGGACAGTGTAGATCAAGATCAGACTGCACAGAACGTGCAGTCTGATCTTTGATCTACTCTGACCGATAAGGACATGCTATCCCCCAAAAGATACCTTTGAAATGGCAACGTTTTGGTTTTTACTTAGTAGTTAATCTGTATATGTACTGAAACGGATTTGTCTTTATGAGGTTGAAAATGTTGAGTACATTAGTTTTGGGTGAAACACACAATTTAGTAGAATATGGTATGAAATGAATCACGAACAAAAAAAATGTTTGACCCTTTCAGTTAAAAGCTGCGAATTCAGCGTTCAAATAACGTGTTGGTCGCTTTGTAATTGGTAGCCGCGTCTATCTCAATGAGATTTGATATGACGCCATCGTACTTTTTTTATAATCGTACCAGGGAACACAATAGACGCGTTTTACTGCTCATGTTACATTCCGACACACATTTTCAAATTCTGACGCGAAATATTAAAACGCGTGAAGAGGATACGTAGCCCATAAAGGAAAGGCCACTGTAATATTTTTATTACATTTGTCTGTCTTCGCTACTAATGGCTTACCAGATATCGCCTTCCGTATTCAGTGATGAATCATCTTTGAAGTAGATCTAAGTGAAATGAGATTGAAGAAATTTGAATGTCTCCCTTTAATAATGATGTGAGAAATCAGAACCACCCCTACAGTTTGTTCTTGGAAGAAAACCTCTTCCTGACATTCACATGAGAACCAAAATTAATGTCCTATGAAATATTAAATATTGTAACATATTCTAAGGAATTTTGATAGTCTATTTTCTCTTACAAATTTGATAGATATCACTGAATTGGCAAAAAATCAATGTAAGGCCCTTCCTATGTATTAGCAGGCACTTCGTTTCCATTTAGTACTCAAATAATGATATTGTGGCTTTTCGTGTTAAAACATATTTCCTGGTCAAATAATTGGTGATAAATGGCAGGCGATAACAAAAGATTAAAGTAAATGAAATGGACATTTGAATTATTCTTCAATTGAATCTCTTCCACGTCCGTGGTTGAAAAAAAAATGGTAGCAGAGAATATGGCCGGAACCGGAAACAATTAGAAATGACGTCATAAAGGATACGACCTTTGTGAAATTCATTAAAACGTTTGATATTGGAACCAAACAAATGAACTGATGAAAAGATTGTTCAAATTAGATCAAATGACCAATTTCAAAAACCGAAAATGATTTTTTGCTTAAATTGGGTCTTTGTTGTTTTTTTTACAAAAATTGCAAGTCTTTAACACACAATCCCGAGTTTTAACGACCCCAAGGAAATAACCGTTTGAAAACCTTGTGGGAAAAGGAGAAAATGCTGGTAACCAGCATTTTCTCCTTTTTCCACAAGGTTTTCTACACTTTAGTAGATAATTACTACCATTTAAGCAACACTTAATATGTCGTCTGCAAATGCTTTCAATTTGAACTAATCCAAAATTTTGTCCTTTGGTAAAGCGTTAAAGACTAATATAATTATTCAAGCCACATTCAGTTGGTCTTCTGCACAAGCTTTGAAATCTGCCAAGTAACATCAGAGACCTAAATCAAAGCACAGAGAGTACTGAGATACAGGTTGTTTATAAATGCACCAAAACATAGTCAGCCAGTCATTTTAAGCAGTTTACCAAACTGCGCCTTGCTTTACGCCTGTGAGGAAGACGGCTTTTAAAGATATTGTTGGAAAAGGAGAAAATACTGATTACTAGCGTTTTCTCTGCGTAAGTTCTGACACCGCGTTCTACAATTTCAAATCGAACACAAAGATTTAAGTCAGGTTTATTTTGTCGCCTGCAATGCGTCTTGTTTGGACTGTTTGGACTAGTCTTAAATTTTGTCTTCTGGTAAACATTAACCCTTATCCTGCTAAATAACTTAATGAAACTTTCAAGTCGACAGTAAAACCCCCCAGTTTTGCTATTTCAAAGGTATTTTTTGGGGAAAGATATCTCCTTATCGGATAGTGTAGATCCAAGATCAGACTGCACGTTCTGTGCAGTCTGATCTTAATTTACACTGTCCGCAAAAGGTCAGAGAGTTGCGCTTTGCAGCCTTAGGGTTAAATTAGCATCTATCTCTAGCCTCGATAGCTTTGTGGTATTGCATAGGGCTTCGTTGGGTTGCGTAATCGACTCCAAAATTCCTATCGGTGATTGATTAAAGTCTTTGATACAAAATTTATTCCTCCGACACTACTTCACATTGTTTTGGCTCTGTTTATGTGGAAGAGCAGTCGCCTGTTTAGCAAGGGTGTTGAGAGTGTGGCTGATAAAGAAATTTCATTCACACATGGATAAATACGGCAACGACCGTATTATTGTTAAAATATTGATGAAAATGGCATTAGACACCAAATAAAAAGTCTAAAATAAATCTCTAGGCATACACCAAAAGGACAAAATTTTAAGTCAATGAATGGCATCATGACTTTACTTTAAAATACGGCTTTCCATTTTTCTAATGGTAATGCGCTGTTAATTTTCGATGAAACACTTCCGGTAACTACAGGTTACCTAACTAGCAGGTTATGGCCTGGCTAAATTGTTATAACTCACAGCTTCACTTGCATTCAAAAGTGGGAAGGTGAAAGATCTGCTTGTCTGCAAGGTATCACGATGGCGTGACCGGTCACTCACGTGTTCAGAGTACAATTAACGCTTAATCCTGCTAAAAAACTAAAATGAAAATTTCAATTCGATAGTAAAAACCCAAATATTGCTATTTCAAAGTTATGTTTTAGGGAATAATATCTCCTTATCGGACAGTGTAGATCCAAGATCAGACTGCACGTTCAGTGCAGTCTGATCTTGATCTACATGGTCCGCTAAAGGTTAGTGAGTCGCGCTTAGCAGCCTAAGGGTTAAATATTGTAATATGAACTTTCGTCGGAAAATAATCGGAAAACACAGATCCTTTCTTTAGAATTCACTGTAATTCTTGATAGATTGTTCAAATTCGAAAGACAAAAACTTACAATCCGATTGACTTAGGAGTCAGAGGCTAATCTTTAATAGACAACCATAATCAAAATGAAAAAGATGACGTGTATGATCAAAGATTTAGAATATTTCCAAGAAATGGTTAAGAATAAAGGAACAAGTTTCAGTCACCGCAACACAGGTCAAAACTAGATATGGAATCAAATTTTAAATTACTTTTCAGCGCGAATAGTTGATATCTTTATCACAGAGTGATCTTCCCGCTCCTATAAATGACAATGCCGCTGCACAGTCACGGGGTCAATAAATGGAAGCAATTCCATTGGTTAATTCCAGGTCGAATGCTAAACCACGACGCCTTCTGATACATGCGGATTATATCGTGTTTTCAATAGTCATTACCTCAAAGTCGAATTATTTGGTACTTGATTGTGTCTGTATTCATTTATGTAACAGGGTTTTCAGCGTTAACAATGTATTTGAATTACCCAATACCAAACAGTGTCGGGTTTTAACGACCGTTGGAAAGAATGCTTTTGAAAACAGTTTGGGAAAAGGAGAAAATGTTGATAACCAGCATTTTCTCCTTTTCCCCATATTGTATCGTAATGAGCCAACATTAGAAAGAGAGCTTTCAAAAACATTATGAGGAAAAGGAGAAAATGCTGGTAACAATAATCTTTTCACACGCATTCATGCATTAACTCTCAATTCTGTGCAATCTGATCTGAATCTATTCTGTCCTCAAAAGCAATAAAATCATGTTGCCTTTACTGTGTTAAGAGTCAAAATGTGATTAAAAGTATTATTTTACCGAAATATTGGATAGTGTTGATCAATGACGGACTGCACGTTCTTTGCGGTCTGATCTTGACCTACACTGCCCACAAAGACAATATTACGCATGACTACCCTATCGAACTATGAGTTGTAAGTGAATATCTATGGTAAAGGCAAATTTCTAGATTCCCGCGCAGAGGCAATTACGTGGGAAAAATGATATGAATAATTACATCCAATTAGCTCGTTTTTCTCCCGAAACAAATCGGCTGCAGACGACATCAGTCCGTTCATTGCCAATGCCATCTTAAACAGCATGTACAGACGGTGTAGATCAAGATCAGACTACTTAGAATGTGTAGGCCGATCTTGGATCTACACCGTCCGCTTCCTAATGCTGAATTATTACAACAAATTATCTGTAGTTGCATAAGAACTGCATGTTAAACTTCAAAAATAAGTCGAGTTCAATTTATTTTCAATATAGTTGGCAGCATCTGCGGACAGTACAGATCAAGATCAGACTGCACAGAACGTGCAGTCTGATCTTGATCTAAACTGTCCGATATTTTGATAGTCTTGTAAAAATGTGTTGAAATTGGTATAAGTGGGGTTTTGTCAACTGACTGAAATTGTACGATATTTTATGTTTCATTTATTAAGCGATCAAAGAGTAATGGGTTCTGTCTTGATTAGTCTTAATGCTTTTCCCCCAACATGTTTCAGCATTTATGAAACAGGAAGGATAAGGATTATATATGGGTCTGTGACCATTTAAGAAAAAATATGGATTTAAGAAAAAAATATGGATTTAAGAAAAAAATATGGAGATAGAATTAACCCTTATCCTGCAAAATAACTAAAATGAAATTTTCAACTCGATAGTAAAAACCCAAATACTGTTATTTCAGAGGTATGTTTCGGGGAATGATGTCTCCATATCGGACAGTGTAGATCCAAGATCAGACTGCACGTTCTGTGCAGTCTGATCTTGATCTACGCTGTCCGCAAGAGGTCAGTGGGTCGCGCTTAGCAGCCTAAGGGTTAATTGCTTGTGTAGAGCCCATCTCTCTCTCTCTCTCTCTCTCTCTCCCGAATTATTTTCTTTGTCATTCAAAAATATATATATATTTTCTTTTTCTTTCTCATGTTTTCTATTTTGGGTCACTTTTAATAGTTGCGTATATGCAAATAACACGTTTGGTGATGAAACGGTATGAACATGCAAGATGTCATCTATTATGCACGCTTAGTAGTAAAGAATAGGTTGCCGCAAGTTTCGGAACCAAATATTTGCTTTAAAAATCAAATTTTGTCATGTGATTATTTTTATGTGTCAGTTGTAGAAGTTTGCAGAATGCCTATGAATAATATGTATGGTAATGTATTATCTATACGAACCAAGCTCTGTGAAAAGGGGGATTAATGCATCTGCAAAAAGTATCGACCCAGACAGCCTATGCTCGAAGGCGGACCTGGTCCGAACTTTTTTGATATTGGTCAATTTTCTGTTGATGCATATGTATGGTAATAGACCAGCTATAGTGTCAACCGACAAATGTCTTCAGTTGAGACTTCTTGTTCGTGAAATATGCGGTAATCTTATTTCTAGATGAAGGCCTTCGTGTCATATAGATATTTGCCTTGAATAGTTAAATTTTCATGAGACCATTTTGTCATGTGTCACTTGGAGTCACTTGGAGTGTATGGCATTTCTAAACATCAACGTGTGGCAAGGGATTGTGTATCGTAATGGTTGATGTCATTGACTTCGCTTGCTTGACCGCTTTCATGAATAATATCATGTATCTGTTACGTAGTTTTTCCGCAACAAAACCTAAATTTTGCCATGTGACCATTTTATCATGTGTTTACCTGTAGAAAGTATAGTTCGTCTTGAAAACGTTAGACCAAATAAAATTATTCCCCAATATCCGTCATAATACCTTAACTTTTTGTTGACTGCATGTTTGGTCGTAAAACCAGTTCCTCTTTGAACGAAGTTGAAGCCGACGTCTTTGAAAGCAACCGATTGGTCCGACGTGGCTCAGTGTAAAGGGTATGACTTGTAACCTTGAGACCCTGGTCTATAGCCTCACAGGAAGCACTGGACTTTTCGTGGGAGTGCCCTTTGGCAAGACACTTAAGAGCCCAAGCCTAACATCCATCCATCCATTTATTCATCCATCCATCCATCCATCAGTCAAAGAATCCCTGTAATATATACATAGTAAAGTGATTTAAGATTAGATACAACATTAACCAATAGGAGGACTAATACATTGTATTTAAGACGTGGTTCCCTGCAACACTCGAAATGTACCATATGACGAGTCAGTTGCCGAATTTCGTTATTGGTAGTTTAGTGTGCATTAGTCTGATTTTTAAACAATTGTCATACAATGTAAGTGAGCCATGCTCTGGCAATTCGCACAGGTTGACCTGGGTCGAAACTATAAGTTTTTTGTAAATTTTCTGCATGTCAAACGATCATTCTACTTCATTAGTGTGTCGGTTATAAATGTAGTACAAAATGTATTTCATGGATCCATAAATATGTTATGGCTTGCTTGGTATACTGCATCACGGCGATGCATGAAACCCTGTGTTGTCAGAGTGCCGTACAAGTGTATTTGTTACCTAGATTTCTGTCGCGAATCATCTTATTTTGTTGCATTATTGTACTTGTGACGTCACTGTTTGGTATCATGTCCTGGTAATAGAGCTTTGTTAAAATAAACTCTATGATTTTGTTATTATCATGCAGTATGGTGCTCATACAGTTAGATTTTGCGATAATCTAATTTCCAAAGTATCGTCATACACCTTTTGTGTGACCTTGACTTTTTGCCCTAAATTACCGAGTTTTGTCACGTGATATCTGCCCATAATGCATTCGACCTCACTTTATTTAGGTCTGTTGAAAAATCCGTGTCAGTCTATTCCGGCTTGGTGTTAATAAGGCCGTAAAGTTTGCAATAATCTAATTTCTAAACGGTCGTCATACAACTCCTTTACATTAAAAATTAGTCACAGAACAGAACAGCTGACTTTGCTTCCGTACTCATGGCTCGAATTTCGAAATTTGCATATGAAAGGGGTAAAAAGCATTATGGGAAAAGAAGAAATTGCTGGTTACCAGCAATTTCTTCTTATCCCATAATGCTTTCAAAAGCATTCTTTTGAAGGGGCGTGAAAAGGGGATATTTTGGTATAGGGTTAATCGACTTTCGTAATGCCGAGGTCATTGTACGTGTTACAGCGCATTTGGTTCAGACGATTCAGTATTTGTTCCATTACGTGTGCCTGCATGCAGACTCATGTAAAACTAATTACTTTATCTGATTTCAATAATCAACGAATTATGACAAATTTAAATTGCTTATTTATGAATTTCACAAATTATAGTAATAAATTTTACGCCATGAAACGATTCGATTTCTTTTACAGTCGATGGGAATTGTCTGTTTTTTGTATTATCTTTTATTTTTTTTATACCATTCTAATTTGATATTTCAGTTCGTTTTTCATTTTATTTAATTGGCTTCTTTCGCGATACGATACCTTTTGGCCATTTCCAAAAACAGCGCAATATTGCTGAGTGACGCAGTTTCACAGAATATGATGTCTTGCACAAAAACAAATTTTAGATAATGATTAGCAATGCAAATACTACCAGTGCTTTTTTTAATTGTCTAGGTTTTCAAATTTGAAGGCATTTGGAGCGGGAATAAAAGTTTTAACATATTTTGTCAGTTTGTGAAGCGAGTTATAATGACATTTCGATCATACAAATGAGTCATGCTCTGTGAAAAGGGGGCTTAATGCATCTGCAAAAAGTATCGACCCAGGTCAGCCTGCGCAGTCCGCGCAGGCTGACCTGGGCCGAAAGGTGTTTTGCTTTTGGTCAATTTTCTGAATGTTAAAGGACCAGTGTACCTCATGATTCAGTCGGTTGTCAGAGAAAATGGATTCTATGGACCCATAATTATGTGATCTTGGATCACGGAGCTTCATGAAGCCCCCTTTTGCTAGAGCGTGGTTCAAATGTAGATACATGCATTACGTTTGAAAATAAGATTGCCCATTAAATAAACAGTATTATAGACTCTGCTATAACTTCCCCGATTGCTTTGTTTGGTTGAATGAACGTTTAGTAATCAGAGGGTGAACATGGCGAAAAAATTATCATTCCCCTGTGACATGAAATGTGAAAATAATGAATAACGCTGTGTCACAGTAATTAGGTATTCTTAACACAATTACCCCCCCCCCCCCGCAGGATTTTTTGCGGTTTGAAAACATTGTGATAAAAGGGGAAATTGCTCGTTACAAGCAATTTCTCCTATTGCCGCAATGTTTTAACTTGGATTCTATTCTTAAAGCTCAAATGATGCATTTTTACAGAGGATTTCAATATTGTCTGCTGCAAATTTATATCAAGAGGCAAATTTGATGTTGTTTGTTTATAAATTCTATCTATCAGTTTGCAGCATCTGTAGCATAACATATATTTCCACTGTGATGATCTAATTGGGTAATTAATAAACCGAGTACACATTTATTAACTATTTCATTTTACTTCGGGAAAAAAGGACCTAGAGATATCTAATCAGATAACCTCCGTTGTTTTCAGTGTAACAAACCAATCACGAATTTCCTTATCTTATACAAGTTTAATATCACAGTTGTGTGACGTCATTTTTGACGACATTTTTTCGCGTATTTCATAGAAGTGAATGGGTTTTATCGATATTACCGCGCGTTTATCTATAGATTGTTTTGCATCTTCTGATCTATGATTTGTGAAATATTGTTATGTGATAAGAAGAAAATGACATGAGTTGGTTTTTGAGATAAAATTTTATTACACTCGTCTAGGGAAAATGTTATTGAGCGAGTCTTTTGCGGGCTTAATAACATTTTCCTCAGACTCGTTTAATAAAGTTTTATCTCAACTTATGTTAGATCCTATACATCTCAAATTAAAATTTAGTTATGAAAGTAATTTGAATAACAGTGCATACAGTTTGTCGAAAAATCATGTAAAATTTCAGTGTGAATACCTGTATTAAAATCATAAATGCATATATGCACATAATATGTATAGTCTAAATATCTAATTTCAGAATCAGCCTTCTTCACTCGAACTTTAAGTAATTTTTCGACAATCTGTATGCACTGCTCTTTTGGAAAGTGATACTGCAACTGTTTTGACTGAACAATCAGAAATGCTACAACTTTGTTCTTGTCTTTTCATTCAGTTTTGATTACGAGAAGATAATTTTCTGTAAAGATGAAATTTAAATCTTTTTCTTTTTACATAGCTGAATTTTTTAAAATGATCTTCAGAATACAAGATAATATAATTTTTTTAAAAGAAAATTCTGATAAACATGTTGAAAAAAGAAGAATGTGACGAATAGAAAAAATGTTTCTAT
The DNA here is from genome assembly GCA_946811185.2 of Hippopus hippopus. Classification (NCBI taxonomy): domain Eukaryota; kingdom Metazoa; phylum Mollusca; class Bivalvia; order Cardiida; family Cardiidae; genus Hippopus; species Hippopus hippopus. The sequence goes on along the minus strand of OX328102.1, from coordinate 5,460,004 downwards.
TTGATGAATGAATGAGTAAAGACAATGTCAACACATGTTTCTGCGATTGGAAACGAAATAAAAGAAGTAATTTTTTTCATTGAATATTTTGAAAATTTACTTTTGTAAACATATTTGTCGGAAACGCTACATAAGGATGATGTACTGAATTTTTCACGATTTTCTGTTAAAATCAGATTTAAATTCATTTTTCCCTTATTTTCTGAAGCATTTCATTTTTTTCCATAGTTGCATTTTATCAATGTTCCTGGAACCACCACATACCCTTCAGTGCTTTGATTTTCCTATCCGTTTCACTTTTAACCCTTAGGCTGCTAAGCGCGGCTCACTGACCTTTTGCGGACACCGTAGATCAAGATCAGGCTGCACAGAACGTGCAGTCTGATCTTGGATCTACACTGCCCGATAAGGAGATATCTTTCCACCAAAAATACCTTTCAAAAAGCAATATTTAGGATTTTACTATCGGCTTGAAAGTTTTATTTCTTTTATTTAGCAGGATAGGGCTTAACACCAATTAGGTTATTGGTTATTATTTATACAAAGTCTTGAGTTTTAACGGCCTTGAGGAAAATGCCTTTTGAAAACATTGTGGGAAAAGGAGAAAATGCTGGTAACCAGCATTTTCTTCTTTTCCCTCAATGCTTTCTTATTTTCAACGATAAATCCCATGATGTGATTAAAATTTAATTTGTTGTTTGCAAACGCTTTCAATTTGGACTAGTCTTAAGTTTCGTAGTGTGATGAAGGCTTAACTCTTTACCTCATGAAATTCAGTTTTAACGACTCGAAAGGAGGCTTTTGAAAACATTGTGGAAAACAGCATTTCATCCTTTTTCTACACTGTTTTATACTAGTCAAAAGTCAAATGAAATACCATCATTTGAGCCACTTAAAACTTTTCTTCTGCAAAGAATTTTAAAACGAAATGTGTATTTTCAACTACTTCAAAAAATGTGTAAAGATCCTCGAATTAATTGTTTTGCAATAAAGACTTATTTAACCGAAATCGTCAACAGAGGAGCGAGTACAAGCCAAGATCAGACTACAGCTAGACGCAGACTGATCTCTAAAACAACCAAGGTCAGGTGTGTCGGGATAAGGGTGCCTTTGGTCCATTGAACTGATAGCCAAGTTCCTTTCTTTGATCTTCTGATAGTTGTACGATAATCCATTTAAGGATTTATATTTCATGTTAGGGAGGTTAATTAGTAAACTGCAGTTATTGTTATTATTGGCTGAAAGCAGTCATTTTGCTAGTATATCCTTTTTACCACACAGTCCCAAGTTTTAATGACCCTGAGGGAGAAAGCTTTTGAAAACATCATGGGAAAAAGAGAAAATGCTGGTAACCAGTATTTTCTCCTTTTCCCACAATGTTTTTTATCCAGTCAAAAAACTAAGGTTCGTTTGTATTACTTTCAATTTTGTCATTAAAAAATTTGCAGAACCTTTCAATTTGGAGGGGTCTAGAACTTGTCGTTTGGTGAAGATATACATAATTAATGTTGTTAATTATCCATTTTTACAGGAATATTTACAAAGTTTGTTTCAAGAGGTTGTAGGTGGGGGGTGGGGTAATGAGATATTTCACATCCGGAGGTTGAAGACTGTTCCTTTTTATCTCAAAGTATACTTCTTTAGAAGTTTCTGCTAGCTACCCGGTTATCTTTAACCATTTTGGTGTCATGGGGGAAAACAGGAGTTGTGGACGGCAAAGATCAAGATCAGATTGCAAAGAATGTGCAGTCTGATCATGGATCTGTACCGTCCGACTGTTTAGTCAAGTGTATAAGACAAAATTATATCTGACTTCCAGTGGATTTTATTTTAACCCTTTACCAAACAATCCCTGGTTTTCACGGCTCTGGGAAGGAAGGCCTTTGAAAACATTGTGGGAAAAGGAGAAAATGCTGGTAACCAGCATTTTCTCCTTTTCCTACAATGTTTTCTACCCCATCAAAGAAGAAATCATCATTTGAGCTACATTTAAATTGTTGACTTCAAATGCTTTCAGTTGGGTCCGGTCCAAAATTTCGTCGTGTGGTAAAGGGTTAAGAGCATTGAACACACTTGATCGAATAAGCATATATGAGCCGTTATCTTTGAAAAGGGGGCTAAATGCATGTGCAAAAAGTATCGACCAAGTCAGCCTGCGCAGTCCGCGCAGGCTGACATGGGTCGAAACTTTTTTCTGTGTGTATTTTTTTCTATCTCATGATTCAGTCGGTTGTCAGACGAAATGGATTTTTATGGATCCATTATTATGTGATGACTCGCTTGGTGCCATGCATCACGGGGATGCGTTAAACCCTTTTTTTGCCAGACCGCGGCTCATATAGAAAAAAAAAAAAGCATGATAAACCACAATATAGTCAAAGAAAAGAATAAAGGAATTTTAGAAAAACAGACACAGACAAATTCTTTCTGTATCAAAGTAGATCGTATATTTCATTGTGCCCCCGAGAGAGCGGATAAATACACAGTTCGTGTCAAAGGCCTAGAGATAATCGCCGTGATTTGCTCCTACATTGATTTATAGATATCGACAAACTATTTAATTTGTAATTTGTAAATCCGTACGCAGTAAGAAATAGATCCCATCAAAACGAGGCTGTTAAATCGGAATGTCGCGTGATGTGTCACATGAATACTCCCATAATCCATTACACTTCCTGTTTGTGTTTTCCGGAACTTTAACAATGGCGTTTTGTCCGTGTATGAGGCACCCATTTGCGTACTATACGAGTATATATAGGTAGTATATAAGGATATTGACGTTCCGTGTAAAAAATAGCAGGGAGAAACCCTAGAAAAAGGATAAAATTAAGAAATAGACAAAATCTCTAAATCATGTCGTTTTTTTTTTTATTTTTCATGTTTTTCCTATCTGTGATTTGAGTGTGCACATGTCTTTGTTTATAGGCGTATTTCAAATAATTGCAACATAAAGACTCTTACGTTCACTCTGTTCACCAGTTACGTTTAGAATAATTTAACCCTTATCCTGAGGAATAAATTTAAATATACCTTCAAGTCGATAGTAAAAAATTAAAATATTGCTTTTTCAAAGTTTTTTTTTGGGGGGGGGGAATATCGCCTTATCGGACAGTGTAGATCAAGATCAGACTGCACGTTTTGTGCAGTCTGATCTTGATGTACACTGTCCGCAAAAGGTCAGTGAGTCGCGCTCAGTAGCTAAAGGGTTCAAACTCTTTTTTGACTTTTATCAGCCTTCATTATTTTAAAAATAATGTAGACGGAATGCCTGCATATATAGGGTTTCATTTAACATCCTAAGATTCATTATGGTTTTAGTCTGAAGGAATTTTGAAAACTGAATCCATATAAATATTTTGGCTTTTTTGCATTTTTTTTTGAAGAGAACTTTTACTAATTATCAGTTACAGTATTTATGGAAGAAATTGGTAGATCAGTAAAAATGGTAACTTAAGAAATATAAATCTTATAGCTTAGAAAAAGATTTACGTTCTTTGCCCATAGTTTAGTCACGTGACATGAGGACACATTTTTGCCTTGCGCATGCTCTGGTGAGATTCTCTTCCATCAAATATTACAGAAACAAACATGTGACAAAGACTCAGTGTGCGGTCTTACTTCTATAATCGTAGCGCAGAATTTATCAAATCTCAGTACTTATCGATATACAATCCTCCGTATTGCTCGAATTATCGTTTCAAAAACAATTCCTTTTTTCATCAAGCCACTGCAGACTCTGCTTCTGAAAGTACCGACTCGAGCACTGAACACAACTTCTTTTGTTTTGTAGACCATGTAAATCAAGATTGCCCTAAGCGGACAGCGTAGTTCAAGATCAGACTGCACAGAATGTGCAGTCTGATCTTGAATCTACACTGTCCGATAAGGAGACATTTTTCTCCAAAAGAAAAAAGTCTAAAAGAGCATATTCGGGGTTTATTATTGGCTTTAAAGTTTCATTTTACTTATTTCACAGGATAAAGCTTAACGGCTGCATGTTTTACTTTTGGCCGCTAATGGGGCTGAAACGACGATATATTCTGTTTTGTTCTGTTCTGATAATAGTTCACCTGGAAGTAACGTTGATTCCATTCTGTTTATTTTGCAGGTGCTACAGACAATACGAAAGATGGACAACTTTATTGCAGTAATGATCACACTTACATTGACCTTTAGCGTGACCTTTGTCACATCTACGCAAACAGGTCAGTGGCTGGTTGTCATAGTAACCATGCTTTTATTGCTTTTCTTATTTCTCTTTTAACCCTATGCAAACTTTGTCTTTTTCGTCTTGCACCAGACCATGTTTGAAAGCAGTGTGGCAAAGTGGGAGTTTCTGATATTGAACAGTTTCTCTTGTATCCAATTTTTCTCCATTTTCCACGTATTCGGTAATTCTGTTTCCAACTGTACACTAGACGACAAAATTTTGGTCGTTTCAAAATTGAAAGCAGTTGAAGACCAAAAGTTAGATATATAAATGTATCTCAGTTGATAGAATTTCTTTTAAATGATAGAAAACGTTTTGGGGAAGAAAGGGTGGGAATGCTGGTAAACAGCATTTTTCGACCTCCCACAATATTTTCTGCCATTTAAATGACAATTTCCATTGTTTAAGCCTCATTTAATTTGTCGTCTGCAAATACATGTACTTTCAATATATTCTCGGAATTAGGATCAGACAGCATATTCTACACAGTCTGATCTGAGATCTACATTGTCAGCCAAAGCACCACCGGAAACTGTCCTAAGCACTCTTATGTTTTGTTCTTTTTTTAAGCTCCGGAACTATTTTTCTCCTGAAGCGAATTTGCAATAAACGATTCATCAACATTCTTGTAATGCATGGTTAACGAGGCTGATCCGAGACGACACTTTCCGATCGTGTGTAATTTTCTGTTTCGCGTAAAGTGCCGTCTCGGATCAGCCTGCGCAGACTGCGCAGGCTGATCCGAAACGACACTTTACGCAAATGTCCGAAAGCCCCTTTTCGCATGTTGCAGACCATACGTGAAAACATCTTTGCAATAGGTGGAAATTGCCACAAAAATGGACAATTTATGCTAGTGCCATCATATCATCAGAGGAGATCTAATTCAGACCGAAAAAAGTCGTATGTACTTATATGGTAAGGAGTGACGACATTCTAAATTGACGCCCCCAATGCTATTTTAGTGATTCTACTCCCCGTCAGAAAATGGATAAGAGCAGTGCTTTGGGAAAAGAGGGATTAATGCATCTCAGTGATCCACGATACCAAGCAAGTCATCACATAATTATCATGGACCCATAAATTGTAATTTGTCTTACAACCGATTGAATCATATGAGGAAGACAATCATTGGTCATTGAGAAAATTTGCCAAAAGCAAAAAGTACCGAACAGATCAGCGCACGCGGATTGCACAGGCTGACCTTGGTTGACACTTTTTGCAGATGCATTAAACCCCCTTTTCACAGAGCATGGCTCAAATATTTTGTTCACTTTAAGTACTTGAGTTTACGCCAGAGTTTCTTGCCCTTGGTTGTTCATCAAACACAACACGCATGTTAAATCTGGAAGTAAAGGCCAAATGATTGCCATACTTAAGTTGCTTTTGTCCAAAACATCTCAGCAAAGCGGACAGTGTAGATCTAAGATCAGACTGCATGTTTTGTGCAGCCTGAGTTTGATCTACATAGACCGCTAAGGGCATCAAAAGGTGCGAAAGGCGATTTAGGATAAATATAACCCACATCTGTCTGCAAGTTCGCATGAGAAACTAATGGGAAAAAGAGACGATAGCTCTGGGAGAACTGTTAGAAGGCTAAAAGTTTTACGGAATTCTTCAATATGTAAATGTTACGGAAGTCGGATCCGTCAAACAGATCTGTCAGGTGTAAAACAGCTGTCAAATTACCTCTTCACCAAACGGTTCATGTGCTTTTACGAACCTGCAGCAGAAAACTTTCTCTCAAAAAATGCTGCGGGAAAAGGAGAAAATGCTGGTAACCAGCATTTTCTCCTTTTCCCACAGCGTTTTTAACCTATACAAATCCCATAATTTGACACACATTTAATTTATCGAGTGCAAATGCTTTCAATATAAATGTATCTAAATTTTTATCGGCGGGTAAAGAATATATGACTTGGTGTTAAAGGCCTCTTGTAACGCGATAATACCGTATAGCACTAATTAATGCACCGATGATGAATATTTGATGAATATGTTTACCGTCTATATATTTTTTACGACGTGAGGATTATTTTGTTTGGAATATCTGAAGACATTTTATGTCAGTCTTTTTCTTAGCCATTATTTGTGAAAAGGGGGTTTAATGCATCTTGTGGTGTCCGTGGTTGTGAGGTAGAGCGTCGGCCTCGTAACTAAAAGGTCCTGAGTTCGATACCCAGGAGCGGGTGTCAACGTTGGGATCCTTCATTGGCCCACACGTTCAGCGCGAGTACTGGTGTAGTTCCCAGGAAGCAGAATCGAGAGAGATTAGTATGAGTTGTGAACTTGTTTTCTCAATCGATGTAAAATAAATATGAGCCGTGCTCTGGCAAAAGGGGGCTTAATGCATCTCCGTAATCCATCATACCGAGAAAGCCATCACATACTTATGGATCCATAATAGCCACTTTTTTTTAACAACCGACTCGATCATGAGGTAGACTGATCCTTTGACATGCAGAAAATCGACCAATAGCGAAAAGTTTCGGCCCAGGTCAGCCTGCGCGGACTGCGCAGGCTGACCTGGGTCGAAACTTTTCGCAGATGCATTAAGCCCCCTTTTCACAGAGCGCGGCTCATATGTTTAAACTAAACTAATGCATCTGCGTGATGCAGTATACCTGGCAAGTCGTCACATAATTGTGGCTCTAATAATCAGCTGACACAATATTTTTCCAAAGCCACTGGTTGCTTTCCCACAGAACTATCGTCGAAACAATGTTTAGTAGCGAGAGAGGAACGAATCATGACGCAATGAATATCATCAATCCTCGGAAAAAATTCGCCAATCTGGGGATTCGAACCAGCGACACCCATCCTCCTGGTTTGAAGTCCTGCACGCTACCGACAGCGCTACCGGGCTAGGCATAGTGCGTCTATACAGGTCACTATAATGACGAAGTCCAGAAACTCAATATGAAATCTTCGCCGTCATATACCTAGAACAAAGTTGAAAGTGGCGTCTAATTCCATTTAAATCAGCAAACTGTATTTTTAACGTAGTATCATCGAGCCGGGTAAATAAAAATAATGAGTGCGTGGGATTGACAGAAATATTTTTTGAAAATTACCATGGAATTGTACTAAATTACCATGTATAACTCGTATACACGGAAAACATACTATTTTAAATCATCAATATTGGTATTAAGAAATACATTTCACATTTCATGTTTGAATCTGCGTTTATTTGTCTGTAAATCTGTAGCAGTGATTTTCCGTTCATTTTCTCAAAATATGCCATTTCATGCCATTACCGACGAAATAAAACTCATCAGTTCTTTTGCAAGCAAGTACATCAGCCTGAACAAAAAATCGTGTTTAGATGATCCTGGGAAAAGGGGGTTTTCAAAACATGGTGGAAATCAGGAGAAAGTGCTGGTAACCAGCAGTTTTCCCTTTTCCTCCAACATGTTTTGATAAATGCTCGTCGTTAAGACTCCCACTTCCTCCCCCACCTCCGTTTTTTTTTCCCAAACCTCAAAGTACACCCATAGCATTCGTCACTTTTGTTAAATTGTCTTCATATAACTACACAGTCATGTATGCTTTTCTTTTTAAGAAAAAAAAAAAAAAAATAGCAACTTACTAGATATTTCTTTTTTTCTCGAGGATGTTCATGTAGAGAAATGATCAGATAAACAGAAGCCTTTCTTTCTGGACGAAAATGTTCACTTAATTAAATAATCAAATAAACAAAAATCTACAGATAGATTTACTCATTATCTCTTATAACGACTTTACAGCAGACTACTTTGAAAAGAAAAGTCCTTTTATCACATAACTACCCATTCTTTTTGTTTAACCCTTGTTCTGCTAAATAAGTGAAATGAAACTTTCAAGCCGATAGTAAAAAACCCAAATTTTGGTGTTTCAATTTTTTTTTTTTTTTTTTTGGGGGGGGGGGGTATCTCCTTATCGGACAGTGTAAATCCAAATTCATGCTGCACTTTCTGTGCAGTCTGATCTTGATCTACACTGTCCGGAAAATGTTCTTGGAACGCACTTAGCAGCCCAGTGGTTAATACAGCCATTAAAATTTTTCTTATCTTACACACGTTTGAAATATGCAATAGGTGCCGTCATCGGTCATAGCTCTGTTCTGTTCTTCTGTTCTGTCTTCATGCGCGTAATTTCTAAAACATTGCTGAACAAGATTTACATGCTAACTGAACTGTGGAAAATTAAGGATCATAACATAGCTATGAATTTTTCTTTATCTTTAGAACTGAAATAAAGTTGTTATAATTATTTTATATTTTAGTATCATTGGAACTATATTTCGTCCCTGACGTACACACCTGTACAAGAAGCAACAGGTCTCATTCATGGAAACTTGTCCAGAAAAAATCAGCTAGCCCACCAAATACTCGTTTAACAAAACTTTTTCTTAAAAGTTAATACCAACTTTTGTTAGATCCGATTTGTCATAATGAAACAAGTTCAGTTAGGATAAGCTTCGCCAACTTTTGGAGAGAATTTAGGCCGAGGTTAGATTCAAACCCTGGATCATAGGTCAAGTGGTTCATTTGTTGTCTGCCTGTAAAACAAAAGTTATCTTAATGCTTTCTGGTCTAGTAGATACCTCAAATTTCATTGATCGAGTAGGCCTAAGGAGTAAACCCTTTATTTGACAACAAAAATTAAGACTTGTCTAAACTAAAAGCATTTGCAGACGACAAATGGCTCAATTACATGTTGATCTAATTGACTTTGTTTTAGAAAAAATAGAAAACATTGTGGGAAAAGGAGAAAATGCTGTTTACCGGCATTTTCTTCTTTTCTTTCGATGTTTTCAAAAGCTTTCTCTGTCAAGGTCGTTCTGAGTCGGAATTGTTAAGTAAAGAGTTGAGTGCAAACGGCCGGAAAAAAGGCGTCAAGGTTAAATATGAAAAACAAATATAGATGAAAGAAAAACAAAAGATCACTGACTCTTACAAAAGCTTAAAAGGGGATGACTTTTCTAAACTCATTACTTCCCGGAAAAACTTTATCTGCGGAAAATCTCATATCTTTTTCTTTTTCATAATATGGAGAAAAAATATAGACATAGACATAGACATACTTTATTACGTATACATATACATGTATCTTGTAATATTATATATGATTTTACCATACCTGTGGTCATGTGATGTGTACAATAACAACCCCATAGAATATAACAAACGCCAATTTCTACCGTTTTACAAAAATATTGAGAAAAAAAGGAGATATATATATATATATAATCATCGAGGTTTATACTGACGTACATAAGAAAATATTGTGACAAAAGGAGAAATTACTCGTTACGAGCAATTTCGCCTTTTGTGACAATGTCTTCAAACATATACTTGTAGTCGGCTCTAAGATTAAAAAAAAAAAATGGTCGGTGGACGGTACTATGTACAGGCACGCAGTTTTCTTTTATATCTGTTGATAAGCCACGTTCTTTGATGCCCTTCTAATTTTCTACAAAATTTTGATCAAAAGAACGTATTCCAATGAGGAATATCGAAGTTTTTTTTTTTAATTTTTTGCTGTTCTTCTTTAAGATTTTTCCATTCATCCTGAGGTGTGAAAATGTTTTCAAGAAGTTTTTTAACAGAATGAATGCACGACCCTTTTGATCTTATTTCAATTAGGATAGTGTAGATGAAGATCAAACTGCACAAAAAGTACACTGGTAATGACCTTGATCAACATAAAAGTTATTTTTTCACAATTGAGCTGAACTCTGGCAAAGGGGGCTTAATGCATCTCCGTGATCTATGTCAGTCTGCGCGGAATGCGCAGGTTCACGTGGATCAATGCCTTTTGCAGATGAATTCCCCCACCCCCTTTTTTCACAGAGCATGGTCCATTGAATTACATGTAAGTTTTGAAGGAAATATTTGCCAAGAATTTGAAAAGGCTTTTAAATAGGAAAAAGATGTAAATCTAGATCAGATTACACAAAAATATGGGAAATCAAAAAAGATGTAAGGAATTATTTGAATGAGCCAGTTTTAAATGAGGACAGTGCAGATTAAGATCGAACTGCACAGAATGCAGGAGTAGAAAATGAAAAGATCAGGCTGCATAGAATGTACTGGTTTAAACGAACATGCCTTTTGGGGGAAAATGTGTTGCAGCAGTTCTTAGTGCTTATGCCAGCAATCAACGATTCTTTTTAACGAAAGTTTTTTTTTTTTTCTTTTTCTTTTTTAATGAATAAAAAAAAAAAAAAAAAAAAAAAAATACTTTTGAAAATATTGTGGGGAAAAGGATAAAAGTGCAGGTGACCAGGACATTCGTACATGAGTTAGGAAGCTTGCACCGTGGTATAACTGCAATAATGCTGAAAACCGCATAAAAACAACATTCAGCAGAGATTAAACTATCAATAGCCAGCCAACATCATTACACTTTATAATTGAACCATGCTCTGTGAAAAGGGGGCTTAATGAATCTGCGAAAAGTATCGACCCAGGTCAGCCTGCGCAGTCCGCTCAGGCTGACTTGGGCCGAAACTTGTCGCTATTGGTCAAATTTCTGTATGTTCAAGGCCCAGTGTGCCTTAGGATTAAGTCAATTATTAAAAAAGTGGCTGTTATGGATCCATGAGTATGTCCATGAGTATGTCCATGAGTATATGCTTGGTATCATGGATCACGGAGATGCACTAAGCCTCCTTTTGCCAGAGCATGGCTCACTTGTATTTGTTTTTTTCTTAGGCAACTTTGAAAAATGAAGAAAAAAAATGAAACCTCATATCGGTTTTCCTTAAAAAAGTAAGTCCATAAAAGTTAAAATTTGAAAAACCTTTTCACGTTTAAAGCAAATTTTATCCGACAGGGGCAATTGAACTGTAATGTCGGACAATCCTTAATTGACTGAGAGGTGTTTTTACGTATCTACAGACAAACCACATTAGTTGAATATAATACTTTGAACTAACACAATTTTACTGTGTAAAATTCAATTACGAAATGCCGCGTCTGTTAAAAGACTTGGTACCATACAAATACGAATGGCTTTGCTTGATTTTCAGCTCGGCTGTTTTCGAAGTAAAAGTCGAGGTGCTGACATAGCCCTGACGTTGTCTGCGTCGTAGTTATGCAAATACTTTGACATTTTTTTTTTATATTTCTGTCATTCCTGATGATATTTACTTCAAACTTGGTTAAATATCAAAAGGGGAAAACCATACCAGTAAGGCAGGTAACTATCAAAATATTTTTGACTCCGTTATGCCCCTTTTTTTCGAGTAAGAATTTTTACCAGAAATCAGCCTTTTTCTAATGTCTCTATCATTCATTACTAAAGATATTTACCTCAAACTTAGAAAAGGGGAACCCAAAGCAGTATGGCAGATAATCCTCAAAATATTATTGACACAATTATGCTCCTTTTTCTACATGGCATTTTCACAATCTCTAAAAGCAGCTGTGGGCGAGCGTTGGCACAGCATGTGGCGCTGTTGTTTGAAGACAGGTAAAAGTTAAGCCATTTCCTGCTGAATGAATTAAATTACACATTCAAGTCGATAGTAAAAAACTAAAAGGTTGCTATTTCAAAGTTATTTTGGGGGCGAGATATCTCCTTATCGGACAGTGTAGATCGAAGATCAGACTGCACGTTCTGTGCAGTCTGATCTTGATCTACACTGTCCGCAGAAGGTCAGTGAGTCGTGCTTAGCAGCCGAAGGGTTAATGCACTACACAAACTCAGGAAATAAAAGTACTGAAAGTATTATAAACTATTGTACTGTTTTTACTAGTATGTACCTATTTACAGAATAACCCAGAATTTGGACAACTCTGAGGTAGACTTTAAAGACATTGTTGAAAACAAGAAAATGCTGGTAACCAGCATTTTCTTTTCTTCTCATAAAGTTTTTTTACCTTTTAAAAAAAGGAAAAAAATCTTATCATTTAAGCCACATAGCCACATTAATGGGCAATTCTAAAACCTTTTAGTCATGTAACGAATTATAAAAAAAAAACAAGAGCAACGCATGCAGGTGCCAACGCTGGACTGTAGATACTTTTCAGTAGAAACTCTGAGTCTAAAAGGGGGCATAACTGTATTAAAATACTTTGATGGTTATGGTTACCTGCTCTTGTTATATAGGTTCCCCTTTTAATATTTAAAAACCAGACCGAGCTTGAAGTGAATATCTTTAGTAATGACAGATGTTTTGAAATCTCAAAGTTTTGACATGATGACGAAGACGCGGATGAAGACGGGGAAGGGCTATGACAATACGTAAACCTTTTCTTCGATAACAGCCGAGTTAACCCTAATCCTGCTAAATAACTAACATGAAACTTTCAAGTCGATGGTAAAAACCCAAATCTTGCTATTTCAAAGGTATCGGGGGAACTCTATCCTCATCGGACTGTGTAGATCCAAGATCAGACTGCACCTTCTGTGCAGTCTGATCTTGATATACACTGTCCGCAACAGGTCAGTGAATCGCGCTTAGAAGCCTAAGGGTTAATAAAGGTGATGCCGTGCATTTTGGCGTGTTTTCTTGATTTACTTCGGTAAGAGAAGTTTTTGAATTCCACAAATCGAAATTTAATTGATTTACTTTCCTTTGCGCAAGTATTTTTCTTCAACGGTAAATTTTCCTTGCATTTCCGGTTGAAAACTATAATGTATAATGATAACAAGCTGAATAGATTAACTCCTTCACTGCCAGTGATGAATGAAATCTTTTTTCGGACGGCGTAGATCAAGATCAGACTGGACGAAACGTGCAGTCTGAACTTGTTTCTACACCATTCGCTACCTGATGCTTGTCTATGGCAAAAAATATCGTAATTGTTGGGGAGATATGCTTTTGGACCTCGGAATAAAGTCGAAATTATTTGATTGGTTACAAAAGAGTTAATATATACACAAGCAGGGGGGAAATAACAACAAATTAAAACCGAACGACAATTAAAAGCAGACGGGAGATGGTTAATTTTCAATCTTTGATATCGTAATTGAAAACTCAATCCTAATATAGTCTTTCTAATGATAAACACAAGTCGATTCCGCCATTTAAAACCCTTAGAGCAGTAGATAATGAAATTGATAATTTCGGTCGATAAAAGCCCATGATATTACGTTTTCATGTCAGTTCTTAATAGCTTGCCTCATTTACTATCGGGCATTGTCGATCTAATATAATTCTTTAAGACTATTGCAGTCTGATCTTGATCCACACGGGCTGTCAGTAGAAAAGTAGTCGATGTTGTGCATAGCAGATTAATAGTTAAAGTGAAATAAACAGTTCTAAAAATAACCACGGCGTGACAGCTATCCTTCGTTTGTGATTGGTTAAAAACTTTACCTCGAAACCTCTTTCTCATTTGCTTTCATTAAATGTAACGATTTTATCGAGAACTATCAGAGAGTTTGTTTTTATTGTTTCTAAATGCTATAAAATCTGCATAGTCTTGGGAAAGTCTTGTTAATTTATTTGTTTTAAACCTTTTTCCTGCTAAACAAAAGAAATTAAACCCTCAAGCCGATAGCAAAAACCTAAATTTTCCGCATTCAAAAGGTATTTTTGGAGGAAAGATATCTCCTTATCGGACAGTGTAGATCCAAGATCAGACTGCACGTTCTGTGCAGTCTGATCTTGATCTACACTGTCCGCAAAAGGTCTTTAAGGCGCGCTTAGCTACTTTACTACCAGATGACAAAATTTTTGACTTCCCTATTTTGAAAGCATTTGCCGACGACATTCAAATGTGATTCAGATTATGAATTGTTTTTAGAATGATAGAAAAAATTGTGGGGAAAATGAAGGAGTGCTTGTAACGTGCATTTTCTACTTTTCTTCACAAAGTCTTCAAAGGTTTTCTCCTTTAAAGTGGTTGTTAACCCTTGATTGTTTGGTAACGGGATAAGTGTTATCTTTTAACTCTCTACGGAACGGCAAAATTTTAGACATGTCCAAATTAAAAGAATTTGCAGGCGAGAAATTGAATATAACTCGTTTGTTTAGATTTGTCTCAGAATTGGTTGAAAACATTGTTGAAAAAAGAGAAAATTCTGGTTACTGGCTTGAAAGAGGCCATTTCAACAGGGTCGTTAAAACAAAGTACTTTTTGGTAAAGGGTTAAGGGAGTAATTATAGCTTGTTTTTTGTTTTATTTGAACATGCAACGATTTGAATATATCTCTTATTCCGCTATCAAACAATTCCGTGCTTTCCCTGCGGAAAAGGATTTTGAAAACATTGTGGAAAAAGGAGAAAATGCTGGTAACCAGCGTTTTCTCCTCTTTCCACAACGGTCTCTACCCTTCCAAAAGCAAATCATTTCGTTTGAATAAATTTAAATTTGTCGTCTGCAAATGCTTTCAGTTTGGACAATTCTTAAATTTTGACGTTTGGTAGAGTTAACCCATTACCTCCTTACTTTTTTTTTGAAGCAAACCAGTTTTCAGTTAATTTGTTGTCCAAATCCAGTCTTTGTGAAATTACCATAGACGACTCTTTGAAAAGAATCCTTGTAAAAGTATGAGTAATCAACATGAAGAAAGCATACGGAAAAAAAAATTTTTAAACACTTTTTACAAATGGAGAAACTGTTCGTTACGGACAATTTCTACTTTTGCAAAATCATTTTGAAAGTTGTCTCCGTAAAAGACGACAGAATTTTCGATTTGTCCAAAATGAAAGTATGTGCAAACGACAAATTAAGTGTAGCTAAAAGAATCTCTTGAGGGTAGGAGGCACTATAGAAAAGAAGAAAATGCTGGCTACTAGCATTTTCTCCGTTCCCCAAATGTTTTGAAAATCCGTCTCCGTCGAGGTCGACAAAACTCGAAATTGTGTGGTATGGATTAACCAAGCATACATTGAAATGGACCTGTAAGCAAGCATCAGTCTTAATAAAGAGAGCTTATTTTGAGTGTTCCTGGATGCTGGCTTCATGCAGTTTGGAGCCCTTTGTGATAAACCGTTAGGCCGTTAAGCGCGACTAAAGACCTTTTGTGGACAGTGTAGATCAAGATCAGACTGTATAGACCATGCAGTCTGATCTTGGATCTACACTGTCCGATAAGGAAATATCTCCTCCCCCCCCCCCCCCCCCCCAAATACTTTGGAATAGCAAAATTTTGGATTTTACTATGGGCTTAAAAGTTTTATTTCACTTATTTAGCAGATTAAGGGTTCGTTTAATGGACTTTGTAAACTAACAAAGGTTCTAGGACTGGTCCTCAATTATGGTGCTGTTTGTTTCGGATGTCCTTTGGTAAGGCATTCAGTGCACTAGCGAGTATGGAATGACGGACACGCATGTACATATGTGATAAGTGGCTGCCCTTGCGATATAATGCTATGTTGCTAAAAGCGCCTGAAATAAGCAATAAACAGATTTTCACAATTATCAGTTACCACGTTCCCCAGACATCTTAAACTGCATTTTAAATTCTAATTCTAAATTTTGAAAAGAGCAAAGTTTCTGATTGGCTAAAATTATCTAGTCTAGCTATTCTTAAATTGAGTTACTATGAAAGAAGAAAAATCTGTAGAATTAGAATAAGAATGCAAGTTAGAATAGTAAATGGCTCTAGTCATCTGAGAGTATTCCTTGGCAATACACTGCAAAGTCCCAGCATAGAACTGGTGAAAACATGAGAGTCGTACTCTGTGAAAAGGAGTTCTAATACATCTTCAAATGTTTCGACCAAGATCAGCCTGCGCAGTCCGTGCAGGCTGACTTTGGTCGAAACTTTTTCATATTGTTTAAGTTTCGGCATTTTAAAGGATCATTCTGCCTCATAATTCAGTCGGTTGCTACAAAAACTGAATTTGATAATGACTTGGTTGGTAAACTGGATCACGGAGATGTATCAAATCCCCTTTTGTAGGAGCGCGGTTCATGAATAATTGAGCTGTCGCCGTGCTATGACTAAAAGGCGGCGTAAAACACAAT
Organism: Hippopus hippopus; assembly: GCA_946811185.2. Classification (NCBI taxonomy): domain Eukaryota; kingdom Metazoa; phylum Mollusca; class Bivalvia; order Cardiida; family Cardiidae; genus Hippopus; species Hippopus hippopus. The sequence goes on along the minus strand of OX328102.1, from coordinate 5,443,882 downwards.
TCAAACAATCCAGTACCTGAGTATCTAACTTAAACCTTTTTTTTTACTTTTTGCTGACAGGCGATGACTCCAATGCTCAAGCGGCCTCAGTTGGCGAGGGCAGCAGCAGCGGCGGCGGCGGCGGCGCACACGAAGCGGCACGAATTGTGAAGCGTTTCATACCGCGCTTTGTGGGCAAGCGAGAGCAAGATGAAGGCAGTGACGCCGCGACGGCGGACCAAGCAGGCAACGGGGACGAGTCTGTAGAAGTTAAAGCATTAGACAGTGAGAACACGGACGATTTATTAAACTTGTTACATGATTTTCAAGAACTTTCACGTATGGATAAGGAAGGGGAATATCTTAGTGAAGACGCTGAAGACGGTGCTCTAGGTAACAACGACATTGCACTGGATACTTATTTTGAAGATGACTCCGGACCGTACGGTGATAACGAAGAAATACTCGATAAAAGTGATGATGGGGAAGCCCTAGAAGATGATTTCAGCTCAGAAGAAGAAGGCTTAGATCAAACAGATGTAGATAAACGAAATAGACCATTGTTCGTTGGGAAAAGATATACTCCGAAATTTGTAGGTAAACGCTTCACACCACAGTTCGTTGGTAAGAGATACACTCCTAGATTTGTCGGAAAACGCTACATACCAAGATTTGTTGGAAAACGCTACATACCAAGATTTGTTGGAAAACGCTACACGCCAAGGTTTGTGGGAAAGAGAACTGTTTCGGAAGTTGACGATGACGGGAACAGTCCTATGTTAGAAGATAAGCGATATGTTCCTCAATTTGTTGGCAAGCGGTACATACCTCAGTTTGTTGGCAAACGGTACACGCCTCGGTTTGTAGGAAAGAGATATATCCCTCGGTTTGTTGGTAAAAGGTACATACCCCAATTTGTTGGCAAACGATATACACCTCGGTTTGTAGGAAAGAGGTATATACCACAATTTGTTGGGAAAAGATATATACCGCAGTTTATTGGGAAAAGATATGTACCGCAGTTTGTTGGGAAAAGATATATACCACGATTTGTTGGGAAAAGGTCTGACGAAACTGATACAGCTGAGGAAGAAGAAAATTTACCTCTGGTCTTAGAAAAGAGGTCTGCTGATAAATCCGCGTACAACACTATAGCGGTAAACCATGAAAGTGGAGATGACATGGCGAAGTCTCGACATAAAAGATCAGTATTGGATACCGATGACACAAGCGTCCTGAAACGGGCCTGGGGACGCTATGTTCCATGGCAAGAGATACCAACCTATAAGATACTTAAAGTAGAGGGACCTATAATGGATAAGCGTTTCGTGGCACCTGAATTCATAGGACGTAGGGACTCGATTTCATCCATTTTGTCTGCTCTAAATGCTTTAAGAATTGCTCGCAATGAGCCCAGAATTGCTTCCAAGAGATTTCAGGCCCCGTTATTTATTGGTAAACGTGGAAGCGACTCGCCCCAGACCCTCTATTGGAACCCAATGTCTGATCAGACACAATTGCTTGATGCCAGCCTAGGATCATTATAGTTTTATGACATTGAGATTTTTATCGGAATCTAACCTAATCACATCAGGAAATATGTAAAATGTGGGGTTATTCGTACGAAGTTATCTATTTTACAAAAAGGAATGCCTGCAAAATTAACTAATCTTGTTAATAAGTTTACGACCAATTTAATTTTTGTTTCTTTGGACACTTAAATAGGCTATTAAAATCTTCGCACAGTTAAAAGTGCAATGTCAGCCTTGCAGCGCCAAAATAAAGAAATATAGGGTTTATTGCGTCGATAAAATGAACTCCGGTATCGTCGCATTTCTTCTTTGGCAGAAAAGCTCACGGACTATTAGGACAGGGTAGATGCAAGACAAGACTGCTCATTCTGTGCAGCGTCGTCTTAATATTTGCTGTCTGCAAAAGATTCGAAAATTGCAAGTTACGGCGTAGGACTAACTGTCTAGAACTAAATAATTAGACAAAACTCAGATAGGACTTAATGTTATGGACGGGGCCTCTAAATTTCAAAAGCTTGTTTATAGACAATTATCTGCATATTTCAAAATATTTGACACCCATATGTTTGTTTCATTAAAGCAACGTTTTATTTATTTTCAGTGACACAATAACTCTTTATCGTAAGGACTATAAAATCGGGATCATGATTTATTGTTTCATATAAACTGTCCCGTACCACAAGAACTGTTTAGAACCGCGTACTGTTAGCCTTTTCTTTTTCTTTTAAATTAATACATGTAATTTGAAATTTATCCCTGTAATTTTTCGGGAGGAAGTGTTCATATACCAAATTTATACCATCAGAAATAAGACAGGTCCGAAAGTAAGAAAAAATGTATAAAACAAATGACTTTTAGATGAAAATAGTTAATTAATCATTTATCGAATAATAGTTTTTCTTTTTGTCTTTGAGATGTAAAATAACGTTTTTTGTGTGAAATAAAAGTAAAATCACGTGATTGAAATAAACATTAAATACTCCTTTTTGATTGGTTATTTTCTCCGGCCCATAATGCGTTCGATGGCTTTATTTTACCAAACACTGTCTATCTCTTTACCAAACGGCAAAACTCTGGAATGGACCAAATCGAAAGCATTTGCCGACGACAAATTCAGTGTTGTTAAAATGACAAGTTTTGTCTTTGATAGGGTAGAAAACTTTGTGGTTACCAGCATGTTCTTCTTTTCCCACGATGTTTTCAAATGCAGTCTTCTTCGGGGTCGTTAAAACTCGGTACTTTGTGATAAAGGGCTATACATGTACAAGTAGTCACAAAAACTGCTGCCACCCCTTTAATGAATTAAGGTCTACGGCCCCTAACTCTCATATTAAAAGACGGAAGCTGCCGAGATTGGCCGAATAGCCTTTACGAAAACGTCGATGATACACGATATTTACCGATGAGTCAGGGGTCCTAGACCTTAAAACTCTGCGGAATATAGATTCTCAAGCATCATGATTCAAAATAAATACTTCTGTCGGATTGGTTGTTATCCGAGTACCAGGTGCACAATGAAGATATCATGCAATCCGAATGTTCTGCTGGAGTTGGGGCACGTTTGTGGACAAATTATTTATGATTATGCCATACTTTTCAGGCTTTTGGGATTAGAAATAAACTACGGAACGTTGAACAGACTTGGGTCCATAATCACCAACCATTTTCAAGAACATTCTCAGTCTTATTCTCCAAGAATTTCTACATTTGAAAGCAACACAACTCCTGATTGGCTAAATTAAATGTTTACCAAATAAGCCCCTGTTAAACGAACCTTAGGAAAAAATCAGCATAAGAAATAATTCTGCAAGGAACCAAAGGATAATGTATCACATACGGCTTGCAACATGCAAAAAGGGGCATTTGGACATTTGCGTAAAGTGTCGTCTCGGATCAGCCTGCACATACCGCGCAGGCTAATCCGAGACGGCACTTTACGACTGCATTAGATTTTGTGCTACAGTAGACTCGCGCAAAACAGAAAATTACAAAGAAACGGAAAGTGTCGTTTCGGATTAGCCAGCGTGGACTGCGCAGGCTGATCCTAGACGACACTTTACGCAAATGTCCGAATGCCCCTTTTCGCGTGTTGCAGGCCATACAGTAATACACTTTTTTCTCAGTATTTTGACCAGTTGTCGTTATCAAGAAAGAACCACATAAAATAGTTACGTTTTTTTTCCTTCTTGATATAGGCCTTTGGCCGAAATATTGATTTTTTAAAAAACACTTGGAAAAGGAGAAATGCTGGTTACCATATCGTCCGCAAAAACTTTCAATTCGGACGAGTGTAAGATTGTTGTCCTGGAAATAGTTATATAAATCTAGAAGTATCTTTCTTAAAATTCTTTATGGCATTTTTTCTGTCGTTTGGTCTATCGCGGCTTTTCGTTGTGCTCCAATGGAAATTTTTATTGGCAACACACAAAACTTTGCTGCGACGGAATTGTAATAGCATGTAAACCTGCGACGGAAAAAAAAAAAAAACACCATGTAGCACGATCTATAAACAAATTTGCAGTAGACGATTTCGAAAATATCCCTGTGGAATATATTAAATCATCATGAATTGCGGTTTAATACATTAATGCATATAAAACTTGTGGTAAAATGTGAAAATGCTCGTTGCGAGCAAGACTGTTTCTAATAATTTCCCTTTTTGCTAGAACAACAGAAATAAAGGAGATTATGTCGAGTTTTGAGAGAACCGATTTGCGACAACTTGCGGAGCTTTCTTTTGTAATGAAAGATAGTATGAAAATTCGGTTTAATCCTCGAGCTGCAAAGCGTTTCTCAAAATCGCTGCTGCGAACAGTGTAGGTCAAGATTAAGACTGCACAAAGCGCGCATTCTGATCTAAGATCTACATTTTTTGATATGGCGAAATTTTTTCGGCAAAAAGACTTCGGGATTTTTATTATTGGCTTGAAAATTTTCAATGTACTATATGTTGCAATTTGGGTCTGAAAATCTCCTTTGCTGAGGTTCTTAACTCCTTTAGCGTCATATCTATGAGCCACGAAGGGGGCTAAATGCATCTTCGTGATGCATTATACCAAGCAAGTCATCACATGATTATGGATCCATAAAATCCATTTTGTCTAACAACCGACTGAATCATGAGGTAGACTTGTCCTTTGACATACAGAAAGTTAACCGTTTACGAACAGTTCCAGCCCAGGTCAGCCTGCGCGGACTACGCAGGCTGACCTTGGTCGATACTTATCGCAGATACATCAGGGTCCTTTTTTACAGAGTATGGCTCATATATAAATTATCCATGCTGAAAATGGACGAGTCAGAATTTTGTAGTCTGGTACAGAATTAGCCGTGTATATGGGCAGCTGTAACAGGAACTGCAACTGTCTTTGTTAACGGTTAATTCTCTATAAGACTACAAAATTTTGACTCGTCCATTTTGAAAGCTCAGGTGACACATCAGAACACACGTCACAAGTCGGCCGATTCCTCGTCCGTATAATAGGGGGTTTCCATTTTGAAATACTGCCAGTCACATGATCTTGAAAATGGCGGCGCCAAGGTAAATCGATTTGCAACGGCAACAACAGCCACGGTGATATACAACCTGTCGCCGAAAAATGCCGAAAGAATTGATAGAATGGGTAAGAGAATTAATGGACAAACTTTTTGTCAGCAAAAATGTGTTGAGAAAGATCGTCACAGAAGACTGTGACTATTTATATTTAATGTAAGTGGAGTGTTACGATTTTAAGAACGGTAAAGCAGTTTTCACCCGAGGGTTGCCGAATAACATTAGAAGTGCTTCAAATGTTGGAATCTGTCTTTGGAAGGATAAAAATAAAAGGTGAAAAGCAGTGTACTAGCATTTTCTCCTAGGCCTTCTTTCTGGGAGTCTTAAAAACACAATAGTTTTTCGTAAAAGGCTAATTGTTAAAGGTTTGTTGGAGGGCTTGGAAAGGTTTTATTTTGTCTCGCTTTACATGGGGGTGAAATACAATAAGAACTAATGACGTCTTTATGACTGGTGTTTTATACAGGGGATGCGTCCGACTTTTTCGCGGTCAATTTGTGTTTACATTTAAGACAGAGAGAGTCACAAAGCGGAAGGACAGACATGGGCTTGTTTTTTTCTACCTTGACTCTTTACCAAAATATCTCTGCCCGCCGGGTAGTTCACTGGTTAGCGTATCTGACTCGCGACCTGGTGGTTGCGGGTTCGATATCCGGTCGAGGCAAACCTTCTTTACAGCGATATTTCGCCTCTCACCTCTGATGCAACAACCAAACCAAAAAAATCCGTGTTAAAACGATTCTCTGGAAGAAGGACTTTAGAAATATTGTTGGAAAAAAAGGAGAAAAGGCCGATTACCTGCAATGTCTTCTTAGACATCAAGAATGCCCCCCCCCCCTCCTCGTTTAAAATGCTATTCACCTAATTGAGTTATACTTGACTCGACGTATGCGAACGCTTTCAATTTAGACAAGTCCAAAGTGCTGTCGTCTGGTCAAAAGTTAAGTCTCTCACTAACACAGAAAAAAGTCGAAGGTGTCCGTCTAAAACTACTATAAAGACCGAAATTCGATGACGTAATGTTCTTCGATACCAGTTATTCGTATTTTCAGTTCATAAAGTTCAGTTTAACTGTCGACCAAACGATCCCGAGTATTAACGACGCTAGGGAGGAGAGCTTTTGAAAACATTGTGAGAAAAGGAGAAAATGCTGGTAACCAGCATCTTCTCCTTTTTCCACAATTTTTCTACATATTTAAAGACAGATTTCATTATTTTAGCCACAATCAATTTGTCGTCTGCAAATGCCTTCAATTTTTTAGGACCAAACCAAAATCTTGTCGTGTGTTAAAAGAGTTAATACAAAATTCAAGGAATATGAAGAAAAGACAATGGACTATCAGACAGACAAGTTTTTTGTTACTAATTATAATTTTAAAGGATCAGTTTAAAAAAAGAGAAGATTTCTACATTTTCTACAAAGGCAACATAAGTATCCTAGTTCGATAACTTCCATTAACAATTCTCTCGTATTAATTACATTCTGACGTTTTTGTTACAATCAAATGTATGAAATCATTGACACGCGTTATTAAAACAATGGAAAAGCAGTGTGGTATTCATTGTTTTGACCTTTTACCAGACGACAAAGGTTTGGACATGTCCAAATTGAAAGCATCTGCAGACGACAAATTAAATGTAGGTTAAATGATGGGATTTTTCTATGAGGGATTAAAAAAACTAGTGAAAAGAGGAAAATGCTGGCTACCAGCATTGTCTTCCTTTCCCACAATGTTTTCAAAAGTTTTCTTTCTGAGGGTCGTTGAAATTCGGAAAAGTGTGGGTAAGGGTTAACTTATTGACATCCTGAAACAAATGAACAGCAGACGACATTGATAAAATCCTTTTAGAATACGAAAAAATCTTCAAAAATGTGTGAAAATATCAGAGTTACTTAAAGCCTGATAAACAAGTTCATCTGAAAACGTTATATATCCATTCATCTAAAACGGTATATTTACATGCATACATCTGAAAACGTTGTACACGAATATACACCTGATTATGCTATATGTGAATACATCTATCAACATTATATATGAATAAATCTTTAAACGTTACATATAAATACTATATGCGAATAAATCTTTAAACGTTACATATAAATACATCTGAAAAACGTTACACAGGAATACTCGTAAATCTGAAAACGTTATATAGGAATACTCGAAAATCTGAAACGTTATATTTGAGTACTCGTCCGCCTGAAACGTTATATATCAATACTCATACTTCTAAAAAATTTATAAATGAACACTCATACACCTGAAAACGTTATATAGGAATACTCTTACATCTGAAAAAGGTGTACATGACTACTCGTACATTTGAAAACGTCATATATAAATACTAGTATGGCTGAAAACATTATATAGGAATACGCGAAAATCTGAAAAAGTTATATTTGAGTACTCGTACGCCTCAAAACGTTATATATCAATACTCGTACATTTAAAATCGTTATATAGGCATACTCGATAATCTGAAATCATTAAACACGAATACTCGTACATTTGAAAACGTTATATATCAATACTCGTACCTCTAAAAACGTTATAAAGGATTAGTCGTACATCTGAAAAAGAACTATATGAATATTCGTACCTTTGAAAAAAGTATAAATATAAGAATATTTGTTCATCTGAAAACGTTATATAGGAATAAGCATACACATGAATACGTTATATATGAATGCTTTTATATCTGATAAATAGAGGTTATTACACGGCTGATGAGGGCCGGAGAGTGATATCGGCCCGCAACCTTGATATCTGCCCCGAGGGCTTTAGCCCGAGGGCAGATTTCGAGGTGGCGGCCGATATCACTCTCCGGCCCTCATCAGCCGTGTAATAACCTGTTTATTACATTCATGGATCATTTGCTTGGTATTTTCGTTTTCTAACATGTTTAAACACTTAAAACAGAGAAATTCTTGTCTTCATTCGACAAAACTTATTTTCCGCGGGTAAACGTCACGTTCATGACGTAATCATACATCGTTTATCATGACTATCGCAGCTGCATATGCAATATAACGACTTTTTAAATAAACATTTTCATATTTATTCTTACTTAAAAAGATGTTGATATGTGTGTTTTTCCGAACCAATATTAGTATGATGCGGATTATAAATGAGAAACAGGATAAATAGAATAGATGGTTGGTGCTTTGGATTGGGAAACTTTATCCGGCTCGGTTCCCCCGGCTCAATGGATAAAATTCGTAGAACTGGCCTATAGACACCACGCCTTGCCCGATAAACTTTCCCAATCCAAGACAACAACAATCTTTTCTCTATTTATAGTGTCTTTGCTGGTTTTGCGATTCAATCATCGTCTGTAGTTCTGAAGATTTGTCCGCTAGCGACTGACGGACTGATTCAGCCATTTTTTTTTTCAAACTGGATGTTTTGAGAACGTTAGTTAACGAGCGAGTGTTCTGTTGCTATAGATTTAGAACAAACATCTTGTCAACGGGCAGGATATCAGATATCAGCCCGTTGCCCCGCCATATCTGCCTTCGCGTGACACTGATATTACACCATTTTCGGTAGAAAATGTTACTATTATTAGTAACAGAATGTAATAACGTTATATATGAATAGTCATACATCTGAAAAAGTTATATATTAATATTTGTTCATCTGAAAAAGTTACATGTGAGTATTCATACCTCTGAAAAAGTTATATATGTGAAAATTCGGACATCTGATAACGTTATACATGAATACTTATGCATTTGATAATGTTAAACACGAATTCTCGTTCATCTGAAAATGTTATATATGAATATTCGTACATCTGAAAATGTTATTCATGAATACTCGTTCATCTGAAAAAGTTATATATATAACCGGGTGGTTATTTTAAAGATTCAAGTCAAACACTAAATCACTGGTTTCTTAAAATTGTTTCTTAGTCAAGAAGACAGTAGCATACATAGTACATCATACGTGAAACTGTGAAATCATCATGAAACCATTAAACCCTTAAACCATTAAACCATGTATCTGAAATATACAATAAAAACAATACTAAATACTTGTTCACAAAATTAACTTGATACTTCCTGCAAAGTAGATATCATAAAAACAGGTTTTAACCAAACTTGTCCAATCTACCCAAGTACCAACAACCTAGGACTTTATGCCTTATCCAAAGCATAAAGAAATGGGTTGACAGAAACATTCTTTTACTTATGTACAAACTTAATACTAAAAGGCACTAAAAACTCCATAGAACAAAACATACAACAAACATTGAATTACAGCACATTACACAGTCACTTACCAATTCACAGAACTGAGTACAAGTGGGTTTCACAGAGTACAAATGGGGTTGTCTACTCTCACACCAGCTCCACACTGTGCTGTTAGTAGCTGTAATAAGAACATGCAAGAATAATATTATGAATAAAACATGCAATGTTAAAACACAGTCGTTGCCTAAATTAGCCAATGCTGCCGTAATAAACGCGCAAAGTCAGTGAACACGAAAACTCATAATAATACGATAATTTCTCAATGCACACGCGTAGAGATAACAAGCTGGCTTAATGCAACCTATACCGAAAGCCAAATAAGCTTACAAAACCAGTTAAACTTGATACAAAAAGTAAATTTTCTAATACGGCCAAGATGGCCGTCTAAACAGAATGAAATCTGCCGCTCAACTCAATCACCTGGCTTAAAAAATGCAATGCTTTCAATGAACGGAAATGAACGAAATGAACATTAAAATAACCAAAAGGAATGAAGAACATGGAATCGAAGTACAACCAGTACTGTACACACATAAAGAAAAAACCTATCACCTGGTCACATACTCCCCCTCTGTGGAAAAATGACGTCCCGTCATTGTCTGTCAAGTTACTAACTTAACTAACTACAAAACTACTGTAATGCAAGTCAGTCGGGAACTTACAAAAAAACAATTCAACTAGCTGTACTACATACAACTAACACTACATACAGCTTAATCTCGTGTACATGTACAAATTTGATTACATCATTACATCCCCTCCCTCCTTTAAAGGGTGTTTGACTCTTCAGTCAAAGTGAAAATAAACAAATTCAATGAGTAAACAGTATTTTATTAAAAGTAAAACAAAACAATATCATATAAGTTATAAATCAAGGAATGTTCTTTTACTGTTTACTTCATTACCGCATTCACTAACTTCCGAGCTGTAACGGAATCAACATCATTCAGAACACCTGACCGGAAGAGAGCATCAAGGGCTTGGATCTGGCTATCCGGCTGCTTGGAAGACATCTGGTACAGGATAAAATCTTCATAGCGGTCTGGTGGTTTCTTTTGTCTCTGTGACCGTCTTGGTGCAGGGACAGGCTGAACAAGCTCTTGTGACCCTTCAATTCCAGTGGTAGAACTGTTATCGACTTCTGAGGGCTGTCTGGTCCTCGTGTCAAAACTGTGGTCGGCTTGTGTTTGCATTGACTGTTCCAAGGACTGTTCTGTAATGTCAGAGCCATCATCAGCTTCTATGTGTGCCGACTGTTCTTCCAGGTTGGCTTGATCTTCCTCCTTTGGAACCTGAAAAGATAGAGAAGATTCATTAATATGCCTAACCTCATCAGTACTATGACTACTGGCTAAATCTTCTGCAGTATCTGGAACATTACTGTTTCTAAAGGTATGATCAGCAGATTCATCTTGTAGATCTTCTGTGGTCTCTTCTGCCACATCATTTTCATTATCCCGGCTCTGATCTTGTACATTATGGGCGTCCCCATAGACGTATGCATGATAAGCATAATCATCTTCTTCAGAGTCAGGCTCATTTAAGAGTTCAATGTCACTATGGTCATCAATGACCGTGATCTCTTTGTCTTTGGATGCATCCCTGGGTTTTGATTTTGTATCCTCCTCTTCTGATACAATATCCTCTTCAGTAGACTCTTCAACCTGTACGTCTTGATGTTCAATCAAGAGTAAATGGTTCCTATGAAGCAGTTTCTCTCTGTCTAATTGTTCAGATTTTACCTTATAAACAGGAATGTCCATTCTTGCCTGGTCCATGACAATATAGGTGTCAGGTTCATATCTGTCGGCTATCTTGTGTTTCCCTTTAAATGCAAGTTGCTTAACCAGGACTTTATCGCCAACTTGCAATTTAACAGCTTTCGCTCTTCTATCATATAGGACTTTGTTTTTTGTCTTTGCTCTGTCAGTATGTCTTGAGACTATCTCATGGGCTTTAGCCATTCTAAGTTGAAGCTCAGCTAAGTAGTCTTGTAATGATTCACTTTCGCAGCCCTCTCTGGCTTTTTCGAACACTAGATCAACAGGTAATCTGGGCTTTCTTCCAAAGAGAAGCTCGTAAGGAGACATTCTTGTAGTTTCATGTGGAATGCAGTTGTAATAGTACACCAGTGGCTTTACAAACTGCTTCCAGTCTCCTTTCTGGTGGTCTTCAAGTGTTCCGAGCATGTTCAGGAGGGTGCGGTTGAACCTTTCGGGACCAGCATTACCTTGAGGATGGTAAGGTGATGTGTGACTTTTCTTTATTCCCATCACAGTGCAGAGTTCTTGTATCAGTTGGCTCTCAAAATTGGCTCCTTGGTCAGAATGAATTCGGGCTGGTATACCAAAATGAACAAAAAATTCATTGAATAGGGCTTCTGCAGTTGTTTTCGCAGTTTGGTTTTTGGTTGGAATCGCTTTTGCAAATTTGGTGTAGTGGTCTGTTATAACTAAAATGTTGCCAATATTTCCTTTTGAAGGTTCTAAAGTCAAATAATCTATGCAGACCAGTTCCAGAGGGTAAGTGCTATGTACATTGACCAAAGGTTCCTTTTCGATGGTACTCTTACGCCGGATACATCTATCACATTTTTCCACCCATTCACATGCATCTGATCCAACTCCTGGCCAGTAGAACCGTTCTCGGATAAGGCGAAGTGTTCTTTCCTTTCCAGGATGGCCTATGTCGTTGTGTATTGCTTTGAGAATTTCTGTCCTGTATGTCTCTGGCACAACTAGTTGTTCGATAACTTGGTCTTCTTCTTGAATGCATCTAAATAGAATTCCTCTCTTTATTCTTAAGTTTTTGTATTGCTTCCGCATAGTTAAGTCGTCTTTGCAGGTGAAACGAGATGGAAGCTTTTTATCGATGACCGCTATCCTCCACTTGTCAATCAACTTGTCTCTTCGCTGGGCTTGTCGTATCTCACGAAATTCTTTCTGCGACAAGGTACATCCAGGTTCATCAATAATGTCTGCTAAGTTCATATCGCATGCAGGGAGAATTTCAATCAGGGTAGGATTGAGCTGGTTACAAATGGCCTTGACCGTCTTGTCCTGTAGACTTATTCTTTCCTGATTATCATGATCAACAACGGTTTCATACGGGTACCGACTCAAGCCATCAGCATCGGCATTCTTAAATCCAGAGCGATACTGAATATCGAAGTCATATTGGCCGAGTGCGGATGCCCATCTCTGTCCAGTCGCGTCTAACTTAGCAGTTGACAAGACGTAAGTTAGAGGGTTGTTGTCAGTCAGGACGGAAAAGTGATTCATTATTAGGTAGTCACTAAACTTCTCCGTTATGGCCCATTTCAAAGCCAAAAACTCTAGCCTAAAAGAACTGTATTTCTGTTCCGCTTTGTTTAATGCACGGCTTGCGTAGGCTATAACTCTTTTCAGACCATTCTGTGTCTGGTATAACACGGCTCCTAAGGCTTTTGCCGATGCATCGGTATGCAATTCAAATGGAACAGAAAAGTCCGGGTAGGCTAGGATAGGTGGTGTAGACAGAAGTTCCTTTAGGTGGTCAAAGACCTGCTGTTCTTTGTCTGTCCAGTTCCATGTAGTGGATTCAGCTTTTTTTCCCTTTTTTGGAGATGTTGGAGGCAGAATCTCTGTCAGCGGCCTTGCAATACGGCTGAAATCTTTTATGAATCGCCGATAATAGCCGGCAAAGGCTAGGAAAGAGCGCAAGTCATCTGCATTCTTTGGAGTTGGCCAGTTCTGTACCTTTTCAATTTTGTCCGGGTCGGTCTCCACTCCATCTCCACTAACAACATGACCAAGGAACTTTACTCTTGGTTTGAAAAAGCAACACTTTTCAGGTGCTAATTTCAAATTGGCTTCTCTCAGTTTGGACAGAATGAGGTCAAGTCTCTCTAGATGTTGCTCAAAAGTTTCACTGAAGATAATGAGGTCATCCAGGTAGATCAAGCAGATTGTCATATTCAAGTCTCCTAGAATATCCTGCATTATCCGTTGATAAGTGGCTGGGCTATTGGTGAGACCAAAAGGCATCTTGTTGTATTCGTAAAATCCAATAGACCCAACAGTGAAAGCTGTCCTCTCTTTATGTGACTCTTCAACCTCAATCTGGTGATAGCCAGATTTAATGTCCATTGTTGTGAAGAATTTTGCTCCATGCAGGCAGTCAAATATCTCCTCCATTCTTGGTAGTGCAAATGAATCCTTCACTGTGATACTGTTGAGTTGTCTGTAGTCCACACATAAGCGGAGTTTTCCGTTTTTCTTCCTCACCAAGACCACATTCGATGTATATGGCGACTTCGAGGGACGTATCACTCCAGCTGCTAAAAGTTGTTCTATGTGATGACGCACTTCGTCAATCATGGAAGGAGGTATTCTTCGGTGTCTCTGCTTGAAAGGAATGTCAGTTGATAAGTCAATCCTGTGCCGAATTCTATTACAGATCCCAATATCTGTATCATCAAGTGAAAAAAGGTCTTTATAGTTTTGGAGCAACGATACCAGTTCTGCTGTCTGATCACTGTCAAGAAGATTAGCTTCATCTATGTCCAGATTATCAATGATATCATCATGCTTTCCTTCCATTCTTTGAAGAACATCTTCCTCAATAGAGACTGGCTGTATCTCGCATATGATAGATCTTGGCTGAATGGTAACTGGACTTCAAAACAGTGTGACAGAAAAAAAAAAATTGCAAAGTCGTAGATAAGACTGAAATAATGCAAATTATTCTCAAAGCTGATGAAATTCTTCAGGTAAAAGGGTATTTATTTGTTAATTCCAATGAAAAATATCACTATGACTCTATAAATTCAATCCAGGTTGCTATAAGCCAGATGATACGCAAATAAGGTAAAGGGTAAAGTTGCCAAATACCAGTACTTCGCGAAGAAATTCAAGGTAAAGGTTCGAATAGCAGCAATGACCAATTGATTTGGCTAACATGCTATGTGAAAAGTTTCAGTATGTGAAATAGGAGAATATTCTGCAAATGACTAATGACAGGAAGTGAAAAATGATTAATCCCACACCAAAATTAATATCCTACACCAGATAATAAAGTGCAAGTGAACACTTTCTTACTACAATACTCTCTAAATGTTTTACTCACGCATACTGTGTACTGTGCTGTTTGAAATGTCACTGTACATGGGCATAATCAGACAGGTTCACTGTATGTCACTTAAAGCTGAGTCTCAAATGTTCATAGAAACACCATGGAAAAAGGAAAAGTTCATAAATGTTCATAAATGGTCGTTGAAATGTTCATGAAGATGTTTGATGATCCAATCTGGTCTTCCGCAGTGGTAGTAGGTAACATAATCTTCCTTCTGCAGTAGTAATAGGTAACGTCAAACACTGCTAGCACAAAGAAAATGTCATGAATATCCACCTCCCCTCCAAGGAATAGGGTGTCCGCAACGATCGTGGTAGCAATAACTGTAGTGGTAGTATTTACGTTGGGCGCCAAAATATAACCGGGTGGTTATTTTAAAGATTCAAGTCAAACACTAAATCACTGGTTTCTTAAAATTGTTTCTTAGTCAAGAAGACAGTAGCATACATAGTACATCATACGTGAAACTGTGAAATCATCATGAAACCATTAAACCCTTAAACCATTAAACCATGTATCTGAAATATACAATAAAAACAATACTAAATACTTGTTCACAAAATTAACTTGATACTTCCTGCAAAGTAGATATCATAAAAACAGGTTTTAACCAAACTTGTCCAATCTACCCAAGTACCAACAACCTAGGACTTTATGCCTTATCCAAAGCATAAAGAAATGGGTTGACAGAAACATTCTTTTACTTATGTACAAACTTAATACTAAAAGGCACTAAAAACTCCATAGAACAAAACATACAACAAGCATTGAATTACAGCACATTACACAGTCACTTACCAATTCACAGAACTGAGTACAAGTGGGTTTCACAGAGTACAAATGGGGTTGTCTACTCTCACACCAGCTCCACACTGTGCTGTTAGTAGCTGTAATAAGAACATGCAAGAATAATATTATGAATAAAACATGCAATGTTAAAACACAGTCGTTGCCTAAATTAGCCAATGCTGCCGTAATAAACGCGCAAAGTCAGTGAACACGAAAACTCATAATAATACGATAATTTCTCAATGCACACGCGTAGAGATAACAAGCTGGCTTAATGCAACCTATACCGAAAGCCAAATAAGCTTACAAAACCAGTTAAACTTGATACAAAAAGTAAATTTTCTAATACGGCCAAGATGGCCGTCTAAACAGAATGAAATCTGCCGCTCAACTCAATCACCTGGCTTAAAAAATGCAATGCTTTCAATGAACGGAAATGAACGAAATGAACATTAAAATAACCAAAAGGAATGAAGAACATGGAATCAAAGTACAACCAGTACTGTACACACATAAAGAAAAAACCTATCACCTGGTCACATATATGAATATTCGTACATCTGATAATGTTATTAATGAATTCTCGTACATCTGATAATGTTATACATGAATACTCGTACATCTGAAAAAGTTACATACGGAATACTATGCTGTAGTGATTTTCGAGGTGCATGTATTCACTTCGAGCAGCGTTAGAAAATTTGTATCGCGCAAGACCGAAGGTCGAGCGAGATGCCAAAATTTTCTTACGCAGCGAGAAGTAAATACAAACACCAGGAAAGTCACTACAGCATAATATTCCTTTTATTATATACCTACACCTTTTCAACGACAAAATATTGCTAATTATTGACATTTCATTCGAAAAAGGTAAGCAAATAAAACAAATAATGGTGTAGTAGCCAGTAACTTCGTTTTCATGAATGGCGGATAAATATTACAGCGTAAAATTTTGACCAATGAACTTGCAAATGAATACATACGTATACCGCCTGTGAGTTACGTCATTATGACTTCATCATACCATATTTGGAACCGTATTCCACTGAGTGTTTTTTCCGTCGTGTATGATTTTATCCGCGTGCGACTCATGTATTTAACCCGGAAAACTTGCAGGTATATAATAATATCTACCTGAATGAATATTCATACATCTGAAAAGGTTATATACATGAATATATGTACATCAGATAATGTTATAAATGAATACTCGTACATCTGATAACGTTCTGTGCAGTCTTATCTTAGATCTATACCGCCTGCTCGTTGACTTAAGTCGACCTCTTTCGATGTGTACATTTATAGATATGAATAAGTTCGCTGAAGTTGTTGATCATTAGTTTTCATGGGCGGCTCAGTGCTCAAGATCATATGACTAAAAATGCTTAAAATGGAAACCTCCTTGATACGGACGAGGTCAATCGGCAAATCTCAGGTGTTCCGTTGATCAAATCCCTCGGCTGTATTACGATGGTTGATATGCACCTACACGGTACAATTCTTCGCCGGAAATACCGATGTTAAAATTGTAAGGTTCCACTTAGAAAAAAGAAAAATACCAGTCACAACTTCCTATTGAAGTCTTTCTAAACACTTTCCGTTGACAATCGATCTTCGACGAGTGACTAAATTAAGCATAAATGACTCAGAGGAGAAAATTTTGAAGTTAAGATGACGACATAGAATGCACTGCGAGCAAAGAAGCTAATTTTGCTTAAAAGAAGCAATCGTTTATCTTACTGCAATGTCACACAAAGGCTATGTTCTAACCCTTACAGCGCAATCATCGAAAACATAGGCTTTTCATACCTGTCCAAAGTGCAAGCAGTTGCAAAAAACAAGTTAGATGTGATTAAAAAACTGAAATGTGTCTATTGAATGTTAATAAACATTATGGGAAAAGGAGAGATTGCTACTTGCCAATATCACCCAATGTTTTCAAAAGTCTACCTCCGAAAAATCGTTAAAGCATGGAATTGTTGAGTAACAGCTTAAGCTTCATTATTTAGCCCTTTCCCAAAAGTTTCATGTGTTTTAAGACGATTTATAAGGTAGATCAAGGCTTTTAATTCTTCCCAAGCTGAAGGAGACATGTAAAATGCTGACATTGACGGTGTAGATCAAGATCAGACTGCACAGGATCACTGTGTTGTAAGCTGTACGGGACGAAATGTGTAGTCACTTCCAAGATGGCGGACTGTTTACATGGAGAAAGGTGGGTGTCACATTTTATCATCAATAACTTTTTTTCTTGAAACCTTCCAGTCATGATACTTACACTATATTGTGGGAGAATGATATGGTAAGCCTCGGTGCTATATAGCAAAGAGCCAGTGCAATTATTCGATACGTCATATCGGCGTAAACATTGCCATTCGGTAAAATTTAAATTTTAAGCGTGGAACTTGCATCGTTTTTAGTTATAGAATGGAAAATAAGCTAATGCAGTGGATGAAGGTTGTTATTTCTGTAGGTATTCATCACGTACTTTTCAATGATTACGGTAATTTTTGTGAAATATGTCTAGAAAGACCCGAAAACATGTGTTATGTATATCGCTAATGCAGCGGTGTAGTCCACATCAACAATTTCAGACACAGCGGTGTAGACACGTTGTTTTCTGAACGGTTTAGACACAGTTTAAAGCACAATGTATGTACATGAATAATTCCCGTGGCATCTTATTTGATATAAGTTTGTCTTTTAGAATATACAGGATAGCAATAATATTGTATTTCCAAAAGCCCTGATGTTATTTTTGTTTCAGTACTATAAATGCTATGGAAGATACTGTCAAATTTTATGTCTAAACCGTACAGAATATAAAGCTTATGTCTGTGTCTAAACCGTTCAGAAAACAACGTGTCTACACCGCTGTGTGTGAAATTGTTGATGTGGACTACACCGCTGCATTGGCGATTTACATAACACATGTTTTCGTGTCTTTCTAGACATATTTCACAAAAATTACCGTAATCATTAGAAAGGACGTGATGAATATCTACAGAAACAACAACCTTCACCCACTGCATTAGCTTATTTTCCATTCTATAACTAAAAACGATGCAAGTTCCACGCTTAAAATTTAAATTTTACCGAATGGCAATGTTTACGCCGATATGACGTATCGAATAATGGCACTGGCTCTTTGCTATATAGCACCGAGGCTTACCATATCATTCTCTCACAATATAGTGTAAGTATCATGACTGGAAGGTTTCAAGAAAAAAAGTTATTGATGATAAAATGTGACACCCACCTTTCTCCATGTAAACAGTCCGCCATCTTGGAAGTGACTACACATTTCGTCCCGTACAGCTTACAACACAGTGAGGATGTATAGAACGTTCAATGAGGTGTCCTATATTTGGTAGAAACAGCCTTAGAACTGTACTCGAATGATTCTTTTACACATTGCAACGTTCCTTCTACCACTTAGTAGAAGAGGCTTTTGGCATATTTCAACTATCTTAAGTTATTATTTCTTTTTTTTTTTATTTATCTATCAAAATTCGTTGATGAGACTGTGGTATAATTGAAATAACTTCAAGAAATGAATTTCAAAATAGTTTTGTTCCCCACTAGAAGAATAACTTTTCCTTTTCATAAGTACTATCTCCACTAGGCTAATTCATTTAAAAATTCTTTCCTATTATTGTAGTAAGATGTAAGAGCCATAGAGATTGAAATTCTGCAGTAGACAAGTGATTGAAACGTGATAAAGCGATTTATATCTTTGCAAATTTCATGCAGTTTTCTCAGTTTTCTGTGTTAGTTCATATATAGCGACCATATCTTCTCACACTTGTGACGTCACGGCAGACTACCGGAAGTCACGATTTTTTCAATTTGCGACGTCAGACAGGTGAAAATCCGAAGTTCAAACCTCTATATCTCGTGAACTAAGCATCACAGAACGCTAAGATTTATTTTGTTAACATACTCTTGTATAGTTTTATCCTATTTTGAAATAAAAATTTTGGCCTAGAGTTACCCTTTAAGGAAAAGTTTCTGGAAATATTATTGGAAAAGGAGAAAATAATGCTAACCAGCATTTTCTCCATTACAAAAATGGATGTATTCTTTCAAAGATGGTGCCCACAATCTCAGCCGCGATTGGTCGTCTGCGAGTGCTGTCAATGTGAACAGGTCAAAAATGGTTCTACTCTTTCAAACACAACTCCCGTCGTTTCAACCGCCATTAATTTGTCTTCTGCAAGTGCTGTCAATGTGGACAGGTAAAAAATGGTTTTACTCTTCCAAACGCAAAAAAATCCCCATTTTCAGCCGCATTTAATTTGTCGTCTGCGAGAACTTTCGATGCGAACGAATCTCAAATTTTGTCGTCTGGCAAACACGATAAATTCTACATCGGTGTGGCCTATTTCTCTTTTAACGCGGTAATACATTTAGCTGACTGTTGTTCGTCCTGCACTTCCGGTCGGAGATCAAATGAAAGGAAGCTAAAAACCTGACCAAAAAATCCATAAATAACTGACTTTCTCAATACTTTCCTTGATAATCTGCGGTCTTTATTGACTTTTTTCTCCCTTTCGTTAAATTTATGTCCCAATAACCTCTACAAGAGTTTTAACGTTTAATAATTGCGGGAACGTTTGTAGAAAAAGTCAAAACACTAAATTAGGATCCTTATCAATGAAATACAAAAATAGCTTGAGGATAAAGACGTCACATGTAATGGAAATCTACGGACACCGGGGACGAGTATCACCGTATCGTAAAGTACTATTGTTACTACCGCCTGCAGATATAAATGAAAGATTATTAAAGTAGTATTGATGATTGTGTGGTGTCTGACCGTTCTTTTTCAACGACCTTTTTATACCAGTAGAAACATTCAAGGACATCGTGTCACTCTCTAAATTCAATAGTAACGAAAATTTTTAATTGGATAAACCATTTGGTTTACCAAATCAGGAATTGTGTTACTTTCTTAATCTAGAATAGGACTAAAAATGTAATTTAGGATAGTTGGAGAGTAGGGGGTCCAGATTTAGTTTGGTATCAGAATACGTTAAGAAAAACACTTTTTAACGTATCAGTCGACAAAGGTGTTCGCCTCAAACAATTCATCGTGGAAACTATAATTGAGCCATGTTCTGTGACAAGGGGGCTTAATGTATTTTCAAAAAGTATCGACCCAGGTCAGTCTAAGCAGTCCGCGCAGGCTAACCTGGGCCGAAACCTTTTGCTTCTGGTCAATATTCCATAGAGTGCTTAAAAGCTGAAATTATTTTTTGGGGTAAGTAGACAGGAGAAAACTCTTGTTGTTTCAATGATAAAATTGATTTTTTCATGGAAAAGGGAGGAAATGGCTCAAAATCTTACACGCTAAATTGGCAGGTAGGCCTACAAAAATGCGGAGCGGGATTTTGATATCCAGCGTTGAGATGCCATGCGGTCTAAAGCCTATATGTGAACATTATTCCATAGTTCAAACGCAGCAAATGGAAGTACTGTCTTAAAACTGGTGAACAATCATATGCCATTTTAATGTGGAAGCACTTCCATAGAAGCTTTCATAGGAGCTTTTGTTTTCTTTGAGAAGTTTTGATATTATGTATAAAATTGAATCACTCATTTTTTCGAAATTTCGGCAACATGCCGAAATTTCGAAAAAATGAGTGATTTGATTTATGTTTTTTACGAAGGTTTATGTTTTAGTTTCTTACATAATTAGTCCAATTTCATTTTTCATCGTAATACTATGCCTTCACGTTATTGAAGTAAGCCTGTTTCTTTTTACTGTATCTGTCTTTAGTTTCATATCGAGTAAAAATTGTACTTTGACGAAAACTTTAAATATTGCCCTCTCCGTTTGGACATTTTAACTATAATGCGTAAAACTGAACTCAGAATTCATTGCATATATCTATTTGAGCCATGCTCTGTGAAAAGGGGGTTTAAGGCATCTGCAAAAAGTATAGTTCCATGTCAGCCTACGCACTTCGCGCAGGCTGACATTGGCTTAAATTTTTTGCTATGTGTAAATTTTCTGCTTGTACAAGGACTGTTCTTCTTCCAGATTCAGTCGTTTGTTAGACAAAATGGGTTTTACGGATCTATAATTATGTGATTACTTACTTGATATTAGGCCCCCTTTGCCAGAGCATGGCTCATTTATGTCTTATGAAAAGCCCTTTCTATCTACATCTAGTTGAGTGTTATACAGTTATACGTCATATGAGCAAAGGCTTTACGGTTTTCTAACAAAACCGGGATGGGCAAGCCTGTTGTCCATTGATACATAGATTCCTTAATGAAAATAGCTGCATTCGTCTACGAGCATATCGTCTCGAGGGGATACGGAAAGAAAAAGACAGAAAACGGAAACAGTTATTTGTAATAACTTCTTTACCGTGAGGAATACACAATCAAAGTGTCAGTGCTATTGCAGAAAAATGGCTGCCGTCCACAGATCGGAGAATCTATTAGAAGCTAATAACCCAATGTCTCTCGGGATGAAATCTGATGAGCAAATGATAAACACGTAGAAAACAGGAGAAGATGGACGTACAAAAAATAGCTGAGTTTTCACGAATCGACACTTTGAGTTGTTATATATATGTTTAAAGAATGGTCTATAGCAAAACGAAAAGGTTGTGCGGAGGTTGTAATATTTTTAAGGAAAGCTTGAACTCTTTGTACGTTCTGATTCTCATTTTTTAACACTTGTAACCCTTACCAAACAGTCCTTTGTTTTTATGATCCGAAGGAGGAGGGCTTATCTGAAAGTTTTAACCCCTTTCTAACACAGATCCCATCATGTAAACCATGTTAAATTTGTTGTCTGCAAATGCTTTCAGAATGTATGAGTCTAAAGTTTTGTCGTACCATAGTACACGTAGTATGCTGTCATCTTCTTTTGTTCTATGTCGTACTGAGCGTAAGCGACACAAGCTAAAAGAGACAGATAAGTTACATATCACAATACCCCATGCATGACAATAAGCTAAAAGAGACAGATAAGTTACATATCACAATACCCCATGCATGACAATAATTTATTTCAGTACTTTTTGTACTTTGAAATTCATAAGTATATACAGAGCAAATGGTCCCGCGAGAGAAAGGGATATTCTGAGACTGCGAGATTGCACCTAGGTTGGTTCCCTCCCCTACAGATACAGCAAGCACCAAGTACATGCTGTAGATGTAAAACGGAGACCAGTTCGGATTGTACCCTGACGGTATAACGAGATTCAAGGTGATTACTCGACACCAATTAAATTAAAGTATACAGACTGGTGATTTTCATTTGGATGACATATTTAGGTTTTTCATCATGGCGACCTAATAAATTCAATTGGTAATTCGGCTATTGGCGGTTGGTAGGCTATTGTTGGGATGAAAACTGGAATATGTTTTTGGAATTTTAGACCTGCTTTGGACTAATTTAATAAAATCTTGGGGAAAAATCCGACGCTTAGATCGTGAATGACTTGGTATCACCTATTTACTACCAATCTTGATTTAAACAGCCTCTGCGAACGGCGTAGACCAAGATCAGGCTGCACGTTACGTCCGGCCTGATCCAAGATATACGTCTTCCTCTATCTTTCTATGCACTTTCATTTTCTCTAGCTTAGTATTCATACTCAAGGATTCATGCTGAAACAACTTTGCTGTGAACTACTGTAAAACTATCCTTGTAAAATTCTACTGAACAACACATAATTGAGCCATGCTCTGGCAAAAGGGGGCTTAATGCATCTCCGTGATGTATCATGATACCAAGCAAGTCATCACATAGTTATGGATCTATAAAATCCATTTTTTCAAACAACCGACTGAATCACTGGGTAAAATAATCCTTTGACATACATAAAATTTATAAATAGCGAAAAGTTTCGGCTCATGTCAGCCTGCGCGGACTGCGCAGGCTGACATGGGTCGATACTATTCGCAAATGCCCCCTTTTCACAGAGCATAACATATATTTAGGTTTTATATGAGCCAAGGAAGATTTAAATGCATCTCCGTGATCCATTATACCAAGCAAGTCATTACATGATTATGGATCTATAGAATCCATTTTGTCTAACAACCGACTAACTCATGAGGTAGGCTGATCCCTGGACATTCAGTCAATCTACAAGTACCAAAAAGTTTGAACCCATGTAAGCCTTTGCGGACTCCGCAGGCTGGCATTGGTCGATATATTTTGCAAATGCATTAAGCACTCATTTCACAGAGCATGGGTCATATTTTGATTCATATAGAAAACTTTGTCACGTAAGGAGAATTATTTTTTTTCTTTTGAAGGGTTGTCTGATGCAAGGCAAACAAGATAATATCTTCAAAAAAAATAGACAGCGTAAATTTGCCAGCAAATAGGCAGGGGCCCTAAGAATAAACATATCTACATTTTTTGACCAATCACAAATATTTATTTATTCATTCGTTATCAGTACCAAAAAGTAGGTCAAAATCTAGCACATTCCGCTGCGCCCGAAAAAAGTCGAGTCGTGTGCGGGAGGTAGTGTGTTAGCAAAATTTCGGAATGAGTTGACGGGATATGTAGTATACTGGTCTATCCCACAGATATAAAGGTATAGCTTGTGTTTGTATAAGGGGACACTTATACTGCCTTGAGCTAGCCTTTGTTGGGACGTGGTAGAGTGTTCGCCTTCGGATCTGGAGGTCCAGGGTTCAAATCCTGCCTTGTGAGGCTATGTGTCAGAACTGTTACAGAAACACCACCCGGATCAATGTAATTGAACTCCTTTAACCTTTTCACGCACAATCCGCTTTTAACGACCTTGAGAAAGAGGGCTTTAAAAAAATATGGGTAAAGGAGGAAATTCTGGTAACCAGCAGTTTCCTCCTTTTCCAAAAAATGTATTCTGACCTCTTAGATTCTTATCCCACTATTTTTGGTCATTTGAACTTTGTCCTTCCTATATGGCGAAATCTGTAATATTTTCGATTAGTAAAAACTTAAAAAGAGGCCTTTTGAATGAATTGGTGGAAAACACTGAACGGATGTATATAAAGTACTTTAACACACACATACTCGTACATAAAAAAAAAATGTAAGTCCTTTTTGTTTATTTTTTCCCAGCATTTTCCCCCAGTCCCAGTCTAATAGTAAAAATGAATAAACAAAAAATTATAAAATGAACTTATTCGTTTTTCAGACGAAGAAGACACTTTCAGCAACTCGCCATACTTGTCAACAGCTATGAGACTATCTATGCCCGGTATCGGTCGTGAACCTTCGGAAGAAGAAATTATGAAAGACGTCGCAAATTTAGACCCTTTAAAATTCCCTCCATCGAAAGATCTACAAAATTCCGTAGATCCCATGTGGTCCTTAAAAGGGTTAACCTTCGACAACGTCAGAGATGCATTGAAAAACAGTGCAAGAACAGCGCAAAGAACAAAGAGGTATCACGAATTTCTTGGAAAGCGAGATAGCGATTTTCAAACCGGAAGCTCGATTGATAACGAGGCTGCTAAGAGATGGAGCGATTTTGTTGGCAAGAGAGCAGAAAAGTGGGTTGTTTCCCCAGCGCTGGTATCCAAGCGATATCTAGAATTTATTGGAAAACGTGAACCATTTCTTTACAGGGTACCAGAAAAAAAATACGCAGAATTTCTAGGATGATTCTGGATTTATTTTAATTATAACCCCCCCCCCCACCAAAGACAATGACAACTTTGTACTTAGTACCCTTTGTGTACTCTCTTTCCGTTCTCTCTAATTAGTCATAACTATGTGTTATCAAAAAGAAACATTATTTCAAAAAGTACTTGATTAAAATTATATTTAATTTGGGTGTTGAAATTTTTATTGATAGTTCCCCCTGTGTAGACCCAAACCCCTCCTGAACACTTATCACAATGTAATTTGTTGAGTGTAGATCGAGATCAATATGCCTATTGCAGACAGTGTAGAGCAATTTTACAGTGTGATCTTTAATATACACTGTCTACTGTCACGTAAACATTCTAGCAAAACACCTAGGTAATTCCAATGGTTTTCAGTCAGTGTTTCTATTTTTAGAGACCATTTTATTTCAGCCATGCTCTGGCAAAAGGGGGCTTAATGCATCTCCGTGATGCATTATACCAAGCAATTCATAATATAAATAGGGATCCATAAAATCCACTTAGTCTAATGAATGACTGAATCTGGAGGAAGAGTGGTCCTTTGACATACAGAAAATTGACTGATAGCGAAAAGTTTCGGCCCAGGTCAGCCTGCGCGGACTGCGTAGGCTGACCTGGGTCGATACTTTTCGCAGTTGCAATAAGCCTCCTTTTCACAGAGCATAGCTCATTTTGTTTGAGTCATGCTCTGGCAAAAGGGTGTTTAATGCATCTCCCGAAAATTTGAAGATACCAAAAGGTTTCGGCTTATATCAACCTGCACGGACTGTGCAATTTTTTTTTTTTTTGCAGATGCATTGATTAAACTCTCTTTATACAAAGCGTGGCTTAATTATTTGGAGATTTCAAACCTTGACCGAATAATCCCATGTGTTAACGACCCTGATGAAATAAAAGCAATTGTTCCTTTTCCTACAATGTTTTCTTCCCTCTCAGAGACTAATCTCGTTATTTTAAGCCACATTTGATGCGTCGAATGCGATTTTTTTTTTCAATTAAAGTTGTTGTTGATGATGATGATGATGATGATGATGGTAAGGATGATGATCCTGTCCATAATGATGATGATCATGATGATGATGATGACGACGAGGACGGAGGGCTCACCGGAAATGAGCAAATTAAATACACTCACACAAAACCACGCAAAACGCAGTGAGACGTCAAAAGTTCATTCGTTTAATTCGCAATGAATGTCTGTTTATTAGGCTATTTCAAGTTCTTTCATGATAGGAAATTTCTCTATTACTTGCAGGGCATTTAACCTTGGCCCGATAGGCCAGATTTGAAGAGCTCTGGTGGACTCTGTAGATCAAGATCACACTGCACAGAATGCGCAGTCTGATCTTATATCTACGCTGTTTGATAGTATGTCAGAAATATCCGCTAAATCTTGAACGGCCTAGAAATCTCAATATTTCGGATATTACCATAATAATCTATTTCGTTTATAAAGCGCTCTAAGGGTAAAAACAAAGGCTGCATATGTATTTCCAATTTTTCTGTCTTTTCATGTTATTAATTAGTTTCCTTCTGTATCATGCTACGGAACAACCTTCCTTAATTCTTTGTCAGACGACTACATTTTAGACTCGTCCAAATTAACCCTTTACCAAACAATCCCTGGTTTTTACGACCCTGAGATAGAAGCCTTCTGAAAACATTGTGGGAAAAGGAGAAAATGCTGGTAACCAGCATTTTCTCCTTTTCCCACAGTGTTTTCTACCCTGCTGGAAACAAATTTCAATTTTTGAGTTACGTTTATTTTGTTGTCCGCAAGTTCTTTGAATTTGGACCAGTCTAAAATTTTGTCGTTTGGTAAAGGGTTAAAAGCATTTGCAGACGACAATTGTGAAAGTGCCTTAAATGATCAGAATTTGTTTCCGAAAGGATGAAAATATTGGCGAAAAAGGAGAAAACTTCCTAGTAACCAGTATTTTCTCATTTTTTCACGACGTTTTCAGAAGTTTTTGTTCTGCAGGGATTGTTTTATAATTGATTGATAATTATATTATTTAGCTAGTTCTTTTGAATGGCGTTACTTCCTGCAGACGATATAGAGTTTATTTCATCAGCTTGTGGTTAATATGGGGAAATATTTGCCGAAAAAGGGAAAGGTATGCGAAAATAACGAGTGCCTTAAGGCACGAGTTATTTTCGCGGACCTTTCCCTTTTGAGGCAAATATTTCCCCATATTAACCACAAGCTGATGAAATAAATTATACATTATATTTCCTCTGATTATTTTGTCAACGAATGCCACTTTTAAAACTTAAAAACTTAAAAAACTTAAAAAAGTAGTTCCAGATTTTCGGCAGGAGGAAAATATTCACTGTGACGGGGAAATAATTCCCCCCAGCTTAAATTACGACATTTCTTTACCCATAACATTTCTAAAAATAGACACATGATATATAATATAATATTTTTGTGCCTCTCAGCAAAGTACCTTGGAGGATTTATAAAGATCCAACCATGTTTTTCTTTTCCCTTTTGCTTTCTTTCACATAACTTTTTCCACGACAAAACATCAGACTGATCCAAATTCAAAGCAATTACAGACGACAATTGAAATGTACCACAGCCGATGGATTTTTGATAGAAAAGGATAGGAAACATTACGGGAAAAGAAAATAAAATGCTGGTCAATTGCATTTTCTTCTTTTCTCATTATGCTTTCAAAAGGCCTTCTTTTTCATGATTCGTCAAAACACAGGATTGATTGGGGGGAAAAAAACTACCACAATCGATCCTGCAAAATAAGGCTACTTTCCTTTGATTGTCTTAATATAGCAGGATATAGAGGTAACCCTAATCCTGTTAAACAAGTGAAATGAAACTTTAAGCCAATAGTAAAACCCCAAGTTTTGCCATTTCAAATGTATTTTCTTTTGGAAAATATGTCCTTAGCGGAGAGTGTAGATCAAGATCAGACTGCACGTTCTGTGCAGTCTGATCTTGATCTACACTGTCCGCTAAAGATCAGTGAGCCGAGCAATGCAGCCTAAGGGATAAGTCGTTTCCTCTTGCTTACACAAATTTACAACTGCCAAGTTTACGCGGCAGACAACTTTGAAAACACTTCTGTAATGTAAGAAAATCCAACATAAATATAGGTTTTATACATGATAGAGAACAATGACTTTACGAGCAATGTCTCCTTTTGCTATAACGTTTTTCGCCAAGCCCCGATAGCTTAGTCGGTAGTGCACAGGAATTGAGAACAGGAGGTCGCTGGTTCGATCACCGGCTAGGCCAATTTCTTTCCGAGGATTGATGATAGTCATTGCGACAGTATTTATTCCTTTCTCACCGCTGATCATTGTTTCGATGATGATTATGCGGGGAAGTAGCCATTGGCTATGAAAGAATATTGTCCGGAGTGCTGGTAAGAGAAACTCTAGGAAAGCATGGATAGGTGCACTGGCATCCGCGATATAACTGAAATACCGGTAATATTATATAAAAACGGCGTTAAATACTAGACAATCAATCATATAAAGTTTCGTTTCAATTACTTAGCCGGATAAGGGTTGATCCAAATACCTCCAACTTACACATTTGTTTGGATATCGAAAGGTGTAGAACAAGATCAGACGTATGCGACCTTATTAATCCTTATCCTGGTAAATAATCAAATTAAATTTTCAAGCCGATAGTAAAAACATGAATAATGCTACTTCAAACTCATTTTTTTGGAGAAAAAATATCTCCGTATCAGACAGTGTAGATCAAAGATCAGACTGCACATTCTGTGCAGTCTGATCTTGATCTACACTGTCTGAAAGAGGTCAGTGAGCCGTGCTTAGCAGTTTAAGGGTTACCGATGACTATAGAACTGACAGGTTATAAACATCTTCAAATTTCTGAGAAATAAGTCAGCTTTAACGATACACACACTGAAAACAAAACCTCCTCCATCCCCTCTATTTGATCGGTAATTTCGTCGCTTTTAAGGTCTACGGCCCCTTACTCACATATTAAAAGACGGAAGCTGCCGAGATTGGTCGAATAGCCTATACGAATACGTCGATGTTACACGATATTTACCGATGAGTAAGTGAGTCTACGGCCCCTAGCTCTCATATTAAAATACGGAAGCTGCCGAGATTGGCCGGATATCCTTTACGAAAACGTCGATGTTACACGATATATAACCATGAGTTGGGGGTCGTAATCCTTAAGGGTACAATACTTACATTACTGCGAAAGCTCAAGTATTCACGTCTTTCTTGGATTCTCATTGGCTGAGGCTCTTCAGTATTGCTCAAATGACATGATTTCCTCGCGCACATACACTTCCACCACACACACAAAACCCCTCCAAAATCGGCAAATTTTAAGGTCTACGGCCCTTAACTCATCGGTAAACATCGACGTTTTCGTAAAGGATATTCGGCCAATCTCGGCATCTTCCGTCTTTTGATATGAGAGTTAGGGGCCGTAGACTCACTAACCCATCGGTAAATATCGCGTAACATCGACGTTTTCGTAAAGACTATTCGGCCACTCCCGGCAGCTTCCGTCTTTTAATATGAGAGTTAGGGCCGTAGACCTTAAAGCCAACAGTTTTCTTCCTAAATTCAGTTTGTAGCAGACGACACCAAAATCTTACCCGACGGTGAAATTTTAGACTTTCCCACATTTGCAGGCGACAATTTAAAAGTGGTTCAAACGATGAAATCTGTCCATGATAGAGAAGAAAACATTGTAGGAAAAAGGAGAACGGATTCCAAGTCATTGTTAACCCCTTACCTCTTCCGAACTGCACAACTGATTTCAAGACAAAAACTACTAACTTGTTATGGTTTATTCGAAAACATTGTCACACATTGAGAATTCGATCACATATATGTAATATTGATCAAAATGTAAACACCAAAAAGTTTACTCAGTCGAATGCACGTGCTTTGTATCACGTGATTTTGTTTGAAAATCTTTCTTCTTCGTGTTTTCATTTTGAAATTTGTGTTTATTACGTTTATGATAAAAAACAAAGACTAGGAATATGTAACAAAGTGATGCAGAATCTTTCCGTCAAAAAATCACGGAAAAGCGATGACGTCAAGGTAAACATCCCCACAATGTTTTTACGTTACCAGGGACAAATTCCGCCATCGGAACCAAAGGTGACGGTTGCGTAATTGAAAAAAATGAAATAAGTGTATATATCTATAAATAAAAAGGTATACAACTCAGACAACGAACCACCAGGGTTCAGTTTAATGCACATGACAAAACACATAAAAATCCTATAACTATGCATTTTATCAATGATACACATATTTTTCTTTAAAACAAGCATAAAGCTAGGGGCACAATCACGCTGAGATGACCATATTAAATCTTTAAACATTACGAACGGTTAGGTCGACGAGATCGACATACATGTACACAATTCACCAACAATTTACATTGAAATTGCACCAAATGACGTGCCAATCTTTTGAAACATGCGTGCAGTCAATAGAAACAGACATACTTGTAACTGACTGATAGTTCCTCCGTCGAAAAAAAACTTCAAGTCGAAGCGTAAAAAATGATTTTTCCATTCCGTAATTCGACGTCAGCTAACATTCTGTTCGCAAAATGGGTGACCCGGAAATAAGCTGACCACGAATCACAGAATGGAAAAATCGTTTATTATTTATCGACTTGAAGGTTTTTCGACAGAGGAACTATCAATCAGTTACAAGTATGTCTATTTCTATTGACTGCATGCATATATCAAAAGGTTGGCACCTTATTTGGTGCAATTTCAATGTAAATTGTTGGTGAATTTTGTACATGTATAATAATAATAACAATAATATCTTTATTTAACGAAGGTAGCTTATTAAGATATCATTACACATAATAACAACAGCATAATGAATTACTTTTTTACAATAAGGCCTTCGGTAAAAACGCACACGCACGCAACATTTTTGCCTACAAATATGCACACACACACATACACACACCCCCACACACATGGACATACATTTTGATTACAAACTTAAAAAAATGATGGTTTAAACACCCACATGTAGCAACATCACGAAAAATCATTAACAAACATCAAATAACTTTTTAGATATCTTTTGAAGGATTCGATGTTAGTGATTGACTTGATATGCAATGGAATTGAATTCCAATACGACATACCGCGCACAGAAAAAGATTTTTTCTTATACTCAGTTTTGGGAATGCATTGATGTGAAATTTCACGGTTTGTTTCCTATTCAAGTTTGTAAAACTGATTGCTACTTAAATTTATAAGACTTGACATGTAAGGAGGAGTAAAGCCATTTATTGTTTTAAAATCCATCAAAACAGTAAAGTATATGCAACGAGTTTTAAATGTTAAGTGATTTTAAATTAAGATTATGTGTCTGTTTGAGTCTATTCATAGTTCCTATCAGCATACAAGTAGTCTTATAAGCATATAAAACCATATTATTATGTTGGCACCATTTCTCCACTTGGAGTAGATCATCTTGTAAGGTCATATTAATTTGACTTATAGACGAACTCGAATTATGTAGAGTTGCATCATCAGCATACATCAATATGTCGGTCAGATCTCGGGGACCTTTCATTTGTCGCCTGCAAATACTTTCAATTTGGACAAGTCTATA
Source organism: Hippopus hippopus (assembly GCA_946811185.2). Classification (NCBI taxonomy): domain Eukaryota; kingdom Metazoa; phylum Mollusca; class Bivalvia; order Cardiida; family Cardiidae; genus Hippopus; species Hippopus hippopus. Next base: position 5,412,399 of record OX328102.1, on the reverse strand, counting down.
TAAAATTTTTGCTGTCTGGTAAAGAGTTAACCCATTACCACACAATCCCTAGTTTTAACGACCCTGAGAAACTGGACGTTTGAAAACATTGTGGGAAAAGGAAAAAATGCTGGTAACCAGCATTTTCTCCTTTTCCCACAATATTTTCTTACCTTTCAGAAACAAATCTAAATATATGAGTTACATTTAAATTGTCGTCTGCAAATCCTTTCAATTTGACCAGTCTAAAATATTGTCGTTTGGTAAAGAGTTAAACAAACTCTCCTCCCCTAACACGTTTTTGGATGGCCTTTACAACATTGAGGGAAAAGGAGAAAACGAGAGAAAAATACTTTAGGACTTTAAAACTTTATTTTAATGATTTTGTCGATTGAACTCCATGTTAATTTTAACATCTAAAAATGGTGGAGAGAGTGCAACAAATAGAACAGCATACTATTTCACGGTCAATAGTTGAAAACATTTACATCTGAGGCCTAGCTTATCGAAAAACTAGGTTCAAAATAATTTATCCTTATACATACACATTTTCAATTGTTTGAATACAGCCACTTACAAGAAACATTCCTGGAAAAAACGGAAAATGACCTGAAGAGATATACCTTCTCTCTTTTCTTTTGGGAATGATATTATCAATTCTCTAAATCATTTGTATCAAAAAATCTTTTTGCTTAGGAAGGTTGATAAAACTGCTATCTGTTAACAGGGTAAATGAATTTACAAAAGTATCTACATACTCAAATAATTCAATTTCTATGGCCTTAGGGGTGACCAGTGTAAAACATGAAATTCACATGTTTGTTTGTATTGTTATGCTAGTAGTGTATATAAATTCGCTACTGAATCTAAATATGAATGAAATTACTACAAAACACATGGTGTTACAGGAACCCTTTACCAAACGACAAAATTAAGAAATGGCCAAACTGACACTATTTGCAAACGGCGAAGTGGCTCAAATCGCATTTATCTTTAAAAGATTATAACGCCTTCCCAAAGCCTTTTCTTCTGGATCGTTACAAACGGGATTTTGTTGTGAGGGTATCCAGTTCGATCCTTTTTTCCTTTCATGTAACCCGGATGTTACTTTGTCAGAAGGTTTGCCGTAGATCTGTGTATACAGTGAAAGAAGACCGCGTTAATGAGTGATTAAAGAATCATTACCGCCTGGACCAAGGCTTGGTAAAGGGTTAACAGGGTGACATACGTGGAAGCTGACAAATGGACATGCAATACGCGGAAGGATACACGAAAACGAAACAGAGGGATTAGGAAATTCATGAATAATGCAGGTTTACTCGAACAAATTGACATGAAATCAATGACCTCTATTACCATATATTACATGCTTGAATTATTGTCCGAAGGTAGCTTCGGCTAATGTCGTCTGCATGCGGAACTATGTGCACTTTTATACAACTCTTTAGGCGGCTAATAGGGTTATCGTGTCTTCAAAGAATACTTAAAATACCTGCAATAAACATTATTTTGTTGGTTTAAATTGGTAATACGTGGCGGGTGACATAGATCTAAGATGCATTTTGTGCAGTCTGATCTTGATCTATGTCATCTGCAAAAGCTTCTTATTTTGACTATGGCACGATAAGGGTCAAACCCGACATTTACCGTTAACAGAATTTCCGTACCGTCCGATTATACCCGATGATATAAATATTCACTCTTTAATTATTCTTTGCATAAAGGTCAAATTTATTCGAGTAATATGTAGCGATGGAATATGCCTCGGCATAATTAGCAGTGTAGATGCAGGATTAAAAACTTATATACGAGCGTATTTCCTTTATTACTTTAATCGACAGAAACTCACGAAATAAATGTGACAAATTGAGAATGTTCTATAAGCTATTTCTTCTTATCTAACAATATTTTCAAACGCTGTCCGGTGCGGAAAAAACGAACCAAAACATTAACTCTTTACCACACAATGCCGCCTTTAACGACCCTGGGAAAGAAGTCTATGAAAACATTGTGGGAAAAGGAGAAAATGCTGGTAACCAGCATTTTCTCCTTTTCCCACAATGTTTTCTACCCTACCAAAGAAAAATTGCACTGTTTGAGCTACACTGAAATTGTCGTCTGCAAATGCTTTCAATTTGGATAAGGCTAACATTTTGTTGTCTGATAAAGGAGTAACCGACACCGATTGAAAAAAAAAAACGTGTTGTATTTAACAGAAGATAGGCACAATTTCGGCTGATAAAGCAATCTATTTATATCTATTTTAAATGACTTTCTTCAATTAATTGCTTCTCCCTCAAAAAAGTAGTTCCAAACTTAATTGCTTTATAGAAATAATTCCGAATTTAGTAAAACAATTAATCTTAATACGCTAAGATTGTAATTAAATTTCATGCCGACGGTGGTTTTTTACATTGTTTAATTCTTTACTGAAGGACAAAATTTAGCCTTTTTTCCAAATGGAAAACATTTGCAGACAAAAAAAAAAAGCTACTTAAACATCAAAATACCTTTTTTAAAGGGTAGAAAATTTTGTGGAAAAGGATAAAATGCTGGTAACCAGCTCCTCAGGGGTCGTTATAACTTGGCAAAGATTTTATCCCGCACCAAACAGTCCCGTGGTTCAACGACCCGAGGAATGACACTTTAAAGAAATATGGGGGAAGAAGAGATGTGGTAGGTAACCAGCATTGTATCCTTTCCCCACAATGTTTTCTACCATTTAAGAGACAAATCCAGTCATTTGAGTCATGTCTAGTGGACTTTGTCGCCTGAAAGTGCTTTCAATATGGCCACTTCCAAAATTTTGCCATTTAGTAAAGAGTTAAATTTTACCAAATGATTCCAGCTTATTTTGGCTGCCCCGAAGAGGCAACTTTGAAAACATTATTGGTAAAGTAGGAGAAATGGCTGATAATCAGCTTTCGCTTCTTTTTCCACCATGTGTTAGCCTCTGGGTGGACATATACAATCATTTTGGTGGTCGTGCTTGAGTTTTTCCAGAAATGCTCTCATAGTGGAAGGGTTTACAATTTTGTCGTCTGGTAAATCGTTAACTTTTAAACGATTTAGCCCTAGGGCGACTTTCACAACTTTAGTTGTGTACAGATTTAGTGTAGATGAGACTGAACGAAACGCGCAATTTGATCTTTAATTTACAGCGTCATCATTAATAAGACATTTTGAGCAGAAACGACCTTGAAATTTCTGTAATCTAGGTTTTATTTCTCGACTTAACTCTTATCCCTTTACCAAACAATCTTGAGTTTTAATGACTCTGAAGGAGAAAGATTTTTAAAACATTTTGGGAAAAGGAGAAAACGCTGGTAACCAGCGTTTTCTCCTTTACCCAAAATATTTTCTACTCCCCCCCCTTTTTTTTTAAACGAATCACATCTTTTCTAACACATTTAACTTGTCGTCTACAAAATGCTTTCAATTTCTATTCTACAAGTTTGTCGTTTGGTAAAAGGTTAACTAGACGACAGAATTTAGCCGTGTCCAACTTGAAATCTTTTGCAGACGAAAAGTTGAATGCCACGTAAATGATTGAATTTCCTTTTGAAGATTTTTCTCCTTTTTCCACAACGTTTTCTACGCTTTCAAAGACACATCCCGTCATTTGAACCGAATTTAATTCGATGTCTGGAATTGCTTTCAATGTGCACCAGTCTGAAATGTTGTCGTTTAGTAAAGAGGTAATTTCTCACCAATCAATCGATCCATCGATCGATCAATCAAGCAACAAACTAGCCACCCACTAACCATTCAACCCACCAACCAACCGACCCAACCAAACCCACCCACCAACCAACCAACCAATAAACCAACCAATAAACTAACCAACCAACTAACCAACCAACCAGCCAGCCAACCAACCAACCAACCAACCAACCAACCAGCAAGCCAGCCAACCAACCAACCAACCGGCCAATCAATCAATAAATTAATCAGTCAATCAATCAATCAATCAATCATTCAACCAATCAATTTTTTCCGGATTTAGTTCTCCTGGTAACCGATGACTTACTATCTACAGGTTCATCTCTCGAGCCACGTATTTATTATTGCTCCAGGGCTTGTAATACAGGGGTCTTGTGTTTGAACCAAGGCTTGCTCGAGCTCCTTTCAATGCTTGAGGATGGTCACGTCATCATCGCTTAATATTGGTTCGAGGATGTGTTCTAGGGAAAGCAGCCAGTGGTTTGGAAAGACAGGCGTCAGTGAGCTGTAGCTGTGATATGATTGAATATACATGTAGTGGCAAACGACGTAAAGCAGGGCCCAAATCGACATCTTGTCACGATGTTTTTGAAGCCGCTTTATGTGTCAGAACTTGTGTTCTTCACCATTGCCCTACTAAATAAGCTAAATGAAACTTTTTCAAGCCGAAAGTAAAACCCATAATTTTGCTATTTCAAATGTATTTATCTGCTTATCGGACAGTGCAGATCAAAGATCAGACTGCACGTTCTGTGCAGTCTGATCTTGATCTACACTGTCCGCAAAAAGTCATTGAGTTGCGCTTAGCAGCCAAAGGGTCAAAGCGTAGGGATTCACATATTTTGCAGGTCTTCTATCGCGGAAGAAGACCTACTTGCACCTTTTGACCGTTTCACCCTTCCAGTGCCAAATATAACTGAACGGTGCTCTGGCAAATGAGGCTTTAATGCATCTCTGTAATACATTTTACCAAAACAAGTCATCACATAATGGATCCATAAATGAAATCCGTTTTACCTAACAACTAACTTGATCATGAGGTAGAATGGTCCTTTGACATGCAGAAAATTGACAAATAGCAAAATGTTTCGACCCAGGTCAGCCTGCGCGGGCTGCGCAGGCTGACTTGGGTCGAAACTTTTTGCTATTGGTCAATTTTCTGCAAATCAAAGAACCAGTGTACTTTATAATTCAGTTGGAGGTTAGAGAAAATGGACATTAAGGATCCCTACTTATGTTATGACTTGCTTGGTACGATGCATTACGGAGATGCATTTAGGTATACGGCCCCTAACTCTCATATTAAAAGACGGTAGCTGCCGGGATAGGCCGAATAGCCTTTACCAAAACGTCGATGTTACACGATATTTACCGATGAGTTAGTGAGTCTACAGCCCCTAACTCTCATTAAAAGAAGGAAGCTGCCAAGATTGGCCGAAAAGCCTTTACGAAAACGTCGATGATATCCGAGTCCAGCTTGTCAAATTCTTAAATATCATGTTTGCGGACTCTTTATTGAAGAGTAGAAAACCTTTCGCCAAACGACCCCTTGCTTTTTCGACCCTGAGGAATAAGTATTTGGAAACATATAGAGGAAAGGAGGCAATGCTTGAAATTAGCATTTTTTTTCTTACAATTTTTCCTGCCCTTTTTAAGAGGAATCCCGTAATTGGAGCCAGAGTGAATTTGTTATCTGCAAATGCCTTCAATGTAAACAAATGTAAAAAGAATTCCTCTGATAATCTATAATATATTCCTTTTTTGTGTGTGGCGTAAAAAATCAAACGCTACCGCAAAAGAGGAGAATTTTGTATTCTGTGCAGTCCAATCTTAATAAATGTTGTTCGCAAATCACCTAAATCGTGCTGTTTTTATGGTTAAAGGGACAAATGTACTGCAGATATTTTTTGTGTCATAGTTTAGGAAAAATAGCATACTGTAGAGTGAAAAGATAATTCATGTACTATAAATTCTGTATAGCCTGATCTTAATCTACACTGTTTTACATGCGCAACTTCAAGTTTTCCCGGCGTTATAAAAATCGTAAAAGACAAAGGTAAAGTTGGAAAATTTTGAAATACACGACCAGAAAATTCAATAGATTATCGCGTTTTGAGTGCTTTGCTCTGACTTCGACACTTCCATTTTGTCGCATTAATCACTAGATGTGAACATAACGAAAACATGAATACCGTGACAGATTTGAAAAGTATTATGACAGATGGAGAATTAGTGTGTTGCAAGCGATTTCATCGTTTGTTTGAATAATTTCATAAAGTGTCTCTGCCGAAGCGCAGTCAGTCAGAGGTGATTATGACAAAAGTATGAGAAAGAGAGAAAGAGAGAAAGAGAGAGAGAGAGAGAGAGAGAGAGAGAGACTGAGAGACTGTTTTTTTGGCTGACAGAAAATTATCATCATCATCATCTTTGTCGTCATCATCATTATTGTTGTTTTTTCGTGGGGATTTCCTTTGGCAAGACACTTAAGAACCCTACCCTAGTACTGGTGAAACTCAAGGCATACATGAATATGTGAGCTGTCGCCATGATATGATGTTGAAAGCGGTGCTAAACACAATGCAATCAATTCAATCAATCCTCACTGCGCTGCGTCATCATTTTCTTTACACGTATTTATACACTTGTTTTTTTTTTTAATATTATTTATTTGTTTATTTTTCAATCTATTTGTTTACGTCAAATCACGAGACGACATTCACGTTACTTGTTAAAAAATCATTTATTCTGTAAATTTAGACCATTCCAAAGGTTAAGCCTGCCATAGATGGCGAATATTATTTTTTTCCACGACTTGCTGTTTCGTACGGACCTTAAAAGCTAATGGCGACCTGTCAGTTGCGTTGAAGTTTAATAAGGATTTAGTTAGCATATCAGGACACTTGACATTAACATTGGGGTAACAAAATAGCTTCACTGGAAGAATATATCATTTTATAAAGTTTTCGGGAGGGTGATCCATCATTATTTTCTCTCTCTGCACTGACTTTCACACCACCTCCTGAATATAAACAAACTTGTAGTGGATGACTTTGAAAACATCCATTTAAAGTACGGATGATCAACTTAAAGGCCCAACAGCTGCCAAAAAATCAATGTAGGTGTTGAAATACAGTTAGATATAAAACATACTATTTAAAAGTATAAAAAATATTGTGAAGATGACAATCTGTTATTGTATGGTTGGCCCAAGTTGGCAGAAAAATACTAAATTTTAAAATCGGACAAAAAGTAAACAAAAGATAGAGTGACCTGACAGGTTTTAACCTAGTTTTAGAATTAATTTCTCTGTCGGTGACTAACACTGGGACCGACCGTGCAATAACAGATTGTCATCTTCACGATAATTTCCATATTTCTATTGTACAAACCGAAATTCTGAAAATACAAGAGATTGATCTAGTCACAAAACAATCGTATTTGGGATTAAAAAACATTGTGGAAAAAGGTAAGGATCAATAACAAATTTACAGCACCAGAAACTGAATTGAGCAGCAACAAATGAGCACCGGAATGCAAGTTCCTTCCTTTTACCCTTTCGACATTTGAAACAAGCTATGTTTTGTAAAAGGGGAACTAAATGCATCTGCAAAGCGGATTGGCCTTTGTTAGCCTGCGTTGGCCACGCTGGCTGAAAAGGAACGAATTTTTTGCTAGTTGTAAATTTTCTGCATAGCAAAGGACCAGTCTATCCCATGATTTAGTCATTTGTTAAGCATAAAAGATTTAATGGATTTATGATTATGCGATGACTTGCTCAGTAAAATGGATCATGGAGATGAATAATAATTTAACCCCCTTTTGCCAGAGCATGGCTCAAAAGTTTGTTCTTAACATTGTAGAAAATAGAGGAAACTGCTCGCTACAAACAGTATCTCCCTTTCCTCTTTACGTTTTTAGGGGCCTGAGCAGGTTTAGAGAATCGTGACGCATCCCGAATGAAGACTTTTTCAAATGGCTTTTTCCTAAAGGTTTTCAAGGATCGATAAAACCCATGAAATGTCTTTTGAAGGAAGGAAAACATTGTTGGAAATGGAGAAAATGCTGGTCACCAGCATTTTCTCCATATCCCACAATGTTTATCAAAGGCCTTTTTCATGAGGATCAATAAAATTCATTCGAGGGAAGAGAATGTAACAACGATTTTAAATGTTGTTCCAACTCACATTCTAAAACCAGTCATTTCATTGACGGAGACGGTCTATGTTCAGAATTCAGAATTCACATCGTGAAAAAAGGACTACGACAGATTATGAGCCTTGCTCTAGGAAAAGGTCTCATATCGTAGTCCTTATTCACGATGCCATTTCCCCAGTCTGCTACTTCTACTTTTTCTAAGATTTGCTTTGTCCCTAATCAACTATTCTGACCCTTTACGAAACAATCATGAGTTTTACTGATGCCTAGAAAGAGGGCGTTTGAAAACATTGTGGAAAAAAGGAGAAAATGTCGACAACCAGCATTTCTTGCTTTTCCCACAATGTTTTCTTCCGTCTCAAAGATGAGTCACATGTATTTTGTCGTCTGCAAATGCTTTTGGGCAAGTCTACGATTTTGTCGTGTTGTAAAGATTTAACCCTTTCCCAAACAAACCCTTGTTTTTACGTGTCTGCAGTACAAGTCTTTTGAAAATACTGTGGGAAAAGGAGAAATTGCTCGTAACGAGCAATTTCTCCTTTTCCCACAGTGTTTTCTTCCCATTTGGAGAACTTTCTGCCATTTTTATCAAATTTGAAATTGTCGTCTGCAAACTCTTTGAGTTTGGAAGAGTCTAAAATTTGTTGTTTGGGAAAGGGTTAACAATGCTTAACAACTAGTATGTTTCACGTCTGCTATTTTAGCGTTGTTTTACAACGGCTATGATTCCAGTCTGCTATCTAAATAGAGAATAGATGGTTGGTGTCTTGGATGGGTTAAGTTTATCGGGCAAGGCGGAGGAATTTATCTGGTGAGCCGAAGGCGAACCGGATAAAATTCGGAGCCGAGCCAGATAAACTTAACCCATCCAAGACACCAACCATCTATTCTATTTATCCTGTCACTCAATGTAACGGAACAAAACAAAACAAATAACGGAAAAAAGAAAATTGATAAAGACCGTAACTTCAATAAATTTCCGGAGCCGAGCCTGATCGACTTTCCCGATCCAAGACACCAACCTTCTATTTTATTTTTATACGGCTGTTATGTCTCAAATTCGCTGTTTTATGGTGTACATGTATTACATTTAAAATGGCTTTTGCACTTAATAGCTCATATTATCATAACCTTAAATACACTACCAAAAATACATACGGATCAAATGATGTAATCTCTCTCTCTCTGCTACCGTGTTATGTCTCAATTTCGCTATTTCATGCTGTTGCACTTAAGTTTCTTTTATCATAATGTTACATACGTTACCGTAATTAAATATGGATAAAAAAGACACTTAATACTACGTCTCTCTCTCCCTCTCTATCTCCCCCCTCTCGGGGGCCGGCGAGGGGCGGAGAGAACCATTTGGCAAAAGAAAGGAGAAATGAGCACACATTTTGTGGAGCTCATCTTCCTGCAATCTGTATGACTTGCATGTATGCTGGATATGCTGGTTTTATTGACAATTTTCAAAACTTCCCTATGGATTTGCTCATTAGAAAATCTGACAGAGGTTCATTAATACCTCAATAGTGTTTTAAGAATAGTAAATATTTCACTTTACTTGAGGTTGTCTTTTTTCTTTGTAGCACATTGATTGAATTAAACGACCATTTAGACAAAGTCACATACGCTCGTCTGTCTCTGGAACCGAACAAACACTTCAATTCTGTTTTAAAAATAATTTAATATCATTTGTTTTCATGAACATTGGCGAGTTCTGATTGGCAGAAAAATTTTTTTCATAGCTCCATGAAAAAAAAAATCACGTTTTGCCGGAACTACTTTCGCTGAAGGTTACTTTTGCGGGTCCTAAACACTGCTGTGTTCATTTACTTTCGTTCTATTGGTTAATTTTCAGTAATGGGGATCTGAAAACTGCTTCCCTATTGTATTCTTGCGCTATACAAATATGTGTGGAAGGGGCTTTAGAAACTCCAACGTTAGATTTAAAAATAAAGAAAATGAATGCAGTTTGAATTATTTCCGTGGGTGTATGTTGTCTGTAATATTAAATTATAAGGAATGAAGAGAATTTTATTTTTTTCATGGAGGTATGAAAAAAAAAAAACCTAATCACACTTTTGTATGAAACCGTTTCATAGAGTGTGATTAAGTTTTTTTTTTTTTCATACCTCCATGAAAAAAATAAATTTCTCTTTATTCCTTAAATGAAACGTCAAAGTATTTTATCCCCACATCTATATTTAGAATGAAAACGCTTTAAGCCCTGGAAACCCATATTGGTACGTTAACATACACCCCAGGCGTATTACTCGCACAAATTGACATGAAATAAATGACCTCCATTACCATATATTGCACGCTTGAATTATTGTCCGAACTTAGCTTCGGCTGATGTCGTCTGCAGGCGGAACTGTGTGCATGTTTTTTAACTCTTTAAGCTCCTAATAGATTCATGGTGTCGTGAAAGAATACTAAAATACCTCAAAGAAAAATTATTTTGTTGGTTTAAATTGGTAATACGTAGCCTGTGACATAGATCTGATATGCACTTTCTGTGCAGTCTGATCTTGATCTATGCCCTCCCCAAAAGCTTCTTATTTTGGCTATGGCACAGTAAGTGTCAAAGCCGACATTTACCATTAACAGAATTTCCGTACAGTCCGATTATACCCGATGATATAAATATTCACTCTTTAATTATTCTTTGCATAAAGGTCAATTTCAGGTCAATTTATTCGAGTAATAATAACTGTTTAAACTATCAAAACAAAAGATAACCCTTATGCGCACCAGATATCCACTATAATAAGTCTTTTTTGAAGCAGCTTGTTTCTTCAAATCATTCATCTATTTATCCATTCTTTCATCTGTTCCACTATCGTATCATTTTTGTCTATATTCATTAGTTTACCCCTGAAAAGCTCTCTGTCTGTCTCCCTGTCTCCCTGTCTCTCTCTCCCTGTCTCTTTCTCTGCACTAGGCTCTAATGTCAGACAGGGTGTAGTGGCACTGAAAGGATCTTACGTAACCAAGTCTCTAATGTCAGACAGGGCCTTGTGGCTTTGAAAAGATCTTATGCACAATATTGGTTAAAAGAAACTGCATGAGAGGTGCATCCGGGTCCCCTCCATGTTACTGAAATTGTTTAAAGTCGCATTAACCAGTATTTTCTCCTTTTCCCTCAATATTTTCGATCCTATCAAAGGCAGAAATCATCCTTTGAGCGGCATTTATTTGTCGTCTGCACATGCTTTCAATTTGATCGAGTTCAAAATGTTACCGTTTGGTAAGGAGTTAACACGTCTATTTAACTCTTTACCAAACTACAAAGTGTTACTGAGTTAAAATTGTTGGCCTTATTGATAGTATTTAAGGAATGAAGAGAATTTTCTTTTTTTCATTGAGGTATGAAAAAAAAAACCTAATCACACTGTATGAAACCGCGAAGCGGTTTCATACAAAAGTATGATTAGGTTTTTTTTTTTCATCCCTCCATTCTCTTCATTCCTTATAAATTTAATATTACAGACAACATACACCTAAGAAAATAATTCAAACTGCATTCATTTTCTTTATTTTTAAATCTAACTTTGGAGTTTCTAAAGCCCCCTCCATTCATATTTGTACGGCGCAAGAAAACAACAGGGAAGCAGTTTTCAGATCTCCAATACTGAAAATTAACCAATAGAATGAAAGTAAATGAACACAGCAGTGTTTAGGACCCGCAAAAATAACCTTCAGCGAAAGTAGTTCCGGCATAACGTGATTTTTTTTTTCATGGAGCTATGAAAAAATTTTTTCAGCCAATCATAACTCGCCAATGTTCATGAAAACAACTGATATTAAATTATTTGCAGATAAAAGAACTGTTTCTCAAAAAACTGAAACTTGTTTTTGAAAAGGTGGTAAACATAATAGGAAATGAAGAAAATGCTGGTTACCAGCATTTTCTCCTTTTTTCACCATATCTTTAAAAGAACTCTTTCTGAGGGTCATTAAACTCAAGACTATGTAAAAAAATGTTAATATGCATAAGATCTTTACCAGTAAGAAACACAGCAAAAGGGGGGGGGGGGGGCGGGGGGAAAGACATTTGCTTCTTATTTTCGAGGTTTGCTGCATTTAATTCTTTTAGCTGTCGAAAAATACAACTGAACGAAAGATTTATGCTCGAATTAACATGCGGACGGTATCTATCGAAGGTCAGACTGCCAGTTCTGTGTTGTCTGATCTTGATCAATGCCGTCAAAAAAAAGCTTCAGTTATATCGAAGCAAAAGCTCACATATTCATGTATCCTCTTGGTTTCACCAGTCGGCTTAGACTCAGAAGTGTCTTGACCCAGAGCCAAAGAACACTCCCACGAAAAACCCAGTGCTTACAATGGGGCTCGAACCCGGGACCCCCAGTTTAAAAGCTATACCTTTTACCACTAAACGAGGCAATAAAACATCTTTATGTTCGCATATGGTTAACCCTTTACCACAAGACAAATTTTAGACTGGACCATTTCAAAAGAATTTGCAGACGGTAAACTATATTTGGCTAAGATGGTGGGATTTGCGTGTGAAAATGTAAAAGAAAAATGTGGAAAAGGAGAAACCAGCATTTTCTTAATTCTTTACAATGTTTTCAATTTTAGCCTTTCCAGTCAGGGTCGTTTAAAGTCGGGATTGCGTGGAAAAGGGTGTAAGAGATGCGTACCTAGATTTGACGTTTTATAGTTTTTAAATCTCTACTAAAGTGTAAAAAACCCTTATGGTGCTAATGCACAGAGACCACGAACCCCACAAATTGTCAAACTTTAGGATTTGTGGATTAATCGTAATCTGTTCGTGTAATTTCTTACTGAATCGCATATATTCGTGGTTAGTTCTTGCAATTCTTGAGCAATCAAGAATTCATGGTAAAAGTTATGAGCTGTTCACGACCTCCTGGTTCCAAAAAATGTAGTTAATTTGTACCAGATTTGTTGTGCATTCTAATGCATGGTAACTGAATCGTTATCAGCATTGGTATGTATTGTTAACTTATTCGGGGATTCGTGATACCTACAGTATCTTGAGAGAAATTCCAACAGATTGTAAAAAATAGCCACGAATTCGTTTTTATTCGTGCCAGATTCTTACATGACTTGGACATTTTCTTAAATAATTCAAATTGATTTCAAACGTTAGTGCAGCATTACCAAGTAAATTTTTGTAAATCGTAGTGATATCATGATAATATTCTCAGATACCAAATACAGTCGAAACCCATAAGAGTTCATAACACTATCATACCTGTATCGTAACTGAATCGTAGAACATCACAAATCAGACAAGAAAGCTTATGAAATTCCACGATTTCAAGAACTGATCGTTTCGTGGAAATTCATGAGATTCGTTGTCTGTGTGGACTGGTAGCATAAGCCCAGTTCAGTGCGCTTTGTCGGACAGTACAAAATGTAAAGTCTGATTTGGCACTGTAATATTGTTGTTGATTTTCGATTATTTATCGCTACCACCGATTGCATAAATGTACAACACCCCCTCTGAATTTGGACCCATTTTTTTTTTTTTTTTTTTTTCTAATGACCCACAACATTTATGAGCGTGCCTTCTGTTATTTGTTTGAAGGGGGTCAAATGACCACCACACCAGAAAGTCCATCGAAAACACTTAAGGGGATGACCCAAATGTATTTTAGCCTTGTTATGCATTAATGCCTATAAAAGGAATAGGAATTTTTTACCATTTTGCGAATAAAAACGTGCAGTCTTTGTTAAGATTTTCTAAAGAATTTGCCAAACCAAATCTCGTTTGAAATCACTTTAGATTAAGATTTGTCGTATGATTACGTGTGAAAACACTGTTGTGAGACGAGAAATATATTCCTCGGGTGGTAAAATGTTGACCCGAGGAAAAGGAAATATGGCTTTGTTGTTAGATTTAAAAATTAAATTAAAACACGTTATTATAAAGATCCCACTTTCTATGCTCTGTCTTGAAGAAAAAGAAAAGAAAAAACTGGGGGTATATATATATATATGTGTGTGTGTGTGTGTGTGTGTGTGTGTGTGTGTGTGTGTGTGTGTGTGAGCCATGCTCTGGCAAAAGGGTGATTTAATGCATCTCCGTGGTACATGATACCATGTTCAATCATTGCATATCTAAGAGGTCATAAAATTAATTTCCTATGATAACCGACTGAATCAGTGGGTAGAATTATCGTATGACATGCAGAAAATTGACTAATAGCAAAAAAGTTTTGACCAAGGTTTTTACTACTTAACTCTGTAGTAATGTTCCAGCTTTTTTTTTTTATTATTATTATTATTTTTTTTAAACACTAGGAAGTGACGAATAATTGGAGAACAGCTTTAAAGGTACAACTTAACCCGTTTTCATCCATTTTATTGGCCAATTTCATCTTCATTGTATGAAACGTCAATCATTCTTGTATCTTCATGCCAAATGTTGCCCCTGACGTTTGCAAGGTTGCAGCAATTACGACGGATAGAAAATTCAGTTCATTCTCTGGAAGCTATCCAAGACATCACTGTAGTTGTTTCCTGTTTAAATCAAGACAAATTCAATGAGTTTCTTTACACCTTATATATTGATTAATTAATTACTTTTCTATGTTAACACAGCTGACTATATTTAATACACTATCAAGTTTAACAGCGTTGTTTCTCTCTGTATCTTTAAATGATAACTAAGTGGTAAAATTATTATTATTTTTTTTTTTAGTAATTTCTTTATGTTTCATGTTTCAATTCAGTTGTAAATGTAAGTACACAACAAGCAGTTTCGTTGAAATGGTATCCCCCGCCGAAAAATTTACCTGACCGCGTAACTTAAAATCGCTCCCAGTCGGCCATTTTTCATCGAATCAAAAAAAAGTGCCTCGCTCTCGGCGGAATGGGTTATTGTACACATGTATAAAGTTTTACGAAATTCCGTCCAATGGTATTGGAGATATTCTCCCGGACGGACACACGGGCGGACACACGGACGGACGGACGGACGGACAGACACACGGACGGACGGACGGACGGACAACGCTAAAACTATATCCCTCCGCCTTCGGCGGGGGATAAATAGTATAACAATACAAACACCTGACAAACACATGTAGGGCCATTGAAATAGAATTATTTGAGTATGTTATTGTATATATGCCTTTATGATGCATTTAACTGTAAACCATAGCAAGTTTATCAATCTTCCCAACCGAAAAGAAATCAATAATAATTATCGATCGCTTAGAGAATTAATAATATTTTCCCCCAAAAGAAAACAAAAAACGTCAATTTCTGTGTTTCAGGGATTTTTTCTTGAAAGTGGCTGAAAAGATGCGATACATAATTATCGATCATTTAGAGAATTGACAAAATTATTCCCGAAAGAAAACAGAAGAAAGTCAATTTCTGTGTTTTCGGGAACGTCTCTTGATAGTGGCTGTTTTCAGACCTTGAAAATGTGTTCGTGTAAGGATAAGTTATTATGAACCTAGTTTTTCAATATGCTTAGCCACACTTGTGAATGTTTTCATACTGTGCTATAACCAAGTTGTTCTATTTGTTGCACTGTCTCCACCATTTTCAGGTGTCATAATAAACGTTGAGTTTAATGGACAATATCACTCAAAAAAATATATAAGATTCTTTACTACCATGGTTTGGTAAAATAATTATGTAGGAAAAAATAAAAAAAATAATAATAAATAAGATCTACAAAAACAAATTTTAGAGTATAGAATTAAAAAACCAAGCTGTCAAAAATCTTTTAAGACTGAATAGTTTTCCTGTGCGACGTATCAATCAGTGGAATTCTTAGACTGAAGATATTGTTTGTAGTGAAACAGTGACGCAGTTTAAATCCAAGCTTGGCAGATTCTTACAGTCAGATAGGTATGATCTGGCTGATATTTACTAAATATGACTTGATAAAACCACCGAAACCGGAAAACACGATATAGTATACATAAAGAAGTATAGAGAGGGTATACAAGCATCAAAACTGAAGCTTTCAAGACTCTTAAGATTCAAGAATCCAGAATAAACGGTTTTGAGCCAGATATTGGTAGAACGGAAGTGAGACGATAACAAAACGGAAAGCTGGGCTTTATAATCATGATCATTTGGCGCGCTGAGTGGAATCTAAGCGTCTGGTCATCTTGATGAAATATTTGCTGTAGCAACAAAATGTGTTCAATTTACACGGCTTTCTTGATTAAAAAACAGGCAAGTTTACCTCATATTTGCCCTGTGTAAAGTTAAAATGACTTGAAATAGCCAAGAAACGTTTACATAACACCTAGCATATTTTTTTTTTCAAGTGCCAGTTACGACAATTAGAAACATCTTTCAGCCGGGTCTACTCCCGATTCGGGGTCTAGCTCCGATGTTATTTTTGTGATGGTTTCTCCGCTAGACTCCAGCAGCAGCCTTCTTTAAAAGTATCTGGAATGAATACGATTTTACCGGCATCTTTTCAAACGGCTCTTTGCGACAAAATTTCCAATGACAGCTAATAATATGGGCATGGATTGTTAGATAAATGATTAATCTTTACAAAAAAACTGATGTTAGTTAATATCTAAATCTTACCTTCGTGCAAATCTGTACTTTTCAACGTAAATAACCGTTGACCTACTTCACCAGAAATCAAAACATGGTGATATCATCAATGCGCATGTCTCGGCAGAAATCGCAATATCTCTGACACACTACAGTACGGTTTATTTGGGAATACCACTGTTGACAAAGGCACCTTATACGAAAATGGTTGTTAGGGTTAGAGAACCAGACTGTAGAAAATTCAAATTCCGTTGAGTGCGCATGTCTGTTTAACGGAAGTCGCCATGTAAGTTGTTTACAAATTTCACTGGATTTATTTACGTTGGGGAAAAAAGGTAAATTTCCATTGATTTAATTGGTATTTTGCAGTGCAGCTTGTGTGATAATAAAGATTAATCATTTATCTAACAATCCATGCCCATTTTATTAGTTGTCATTGGAAATTTTGTCGCATAGAGCCGTTTGAAAAGATGCCGGTAAAATCGTCTTCATTCCAGATACTTTTAAAGAAGGCTGATGCGGGAGTCTAGCGGAGAAACAATCACAAAAATAACATCGTAGCTAGACCCCGAATCGGGAGTAAACCGGGTCTAGCTCCTTTAGTCCTTCATTTACAGTCTGTGGCTTTATTTCACTTTACCAAACACTCTTCCCATGTACTAACGCTTTATCAGATGAAATAAGTCCAAATTGAAAACATTTGCAGAACACTAATTAAATGCAGCTGAAATGATAGAATTTGTTTTTGAAAGGCTAGAAAACATAGAGGAATTGAGGAAAATTCTGGTTACCAGCATTTTCCCCATTTCCTATAAGTTTTGTAAATGTCTTTCCCCCAAGGTTATTAAAAAAAAAAGCTATTTGAAAACAAAGTAGGACATGAGGAAAATGCTGGCATTTCTTTTTTCTCTTACAAAGACAAATACAAAGGTGTGGTGTTTGTGATTGTGAAGTAGAGCGTCAGCCTCGTAACCATAAGGTCCCGAGTTTGAGACCTGGGAGCGGATGTCAGTTGAGGTTTTGTTCATTGGCCCACACATTTGGCTTGAGTACTGGTGCAGTTCCCAGGAAGCAGAATCAAGAGAGGTAAGTTGTTAGAACTTGTTTCTCAGTCGATGTAAAATAAATATGTTTAAGCCCATCGTAAGCTTAGCACTTAGTTTATTGTCTGCAAGTGCTTACATTTTCAAAAAATCTAAAACTTTGTCAAAAGGTTTAGAGTTAAGGTAAAAAACATCTTAGACTAGAAGAATCTTTGCTATTATTTAGGTCTCTTTTCTAGAATAGAAAAGTCTGATAGGTTTATTTGGTGTTAAACTATCAAAAGGCGAGCCCATGCCTGATGGGCAAGTAATCCTGATAATTTTTTTGACACAGTTATGTCCCGCTGTTTATTATAGATTTTTACAGACAAAGCAACAGCAGCCAAGCATTGGCACCCCGCATGTTGTAGTCTCACGTTGTACTTAATGTAAAATACTTCGTACATCCTTGATAGAAAAGAGTATTACATGTTCACTGTTTTTCTATCTTCAGGTATTGGACATATATAATATAAATATTTCATAGTATTGATACAAAATGGAACTGGATGTAGACCCAGATGAACCTCTTCATCCTGGAGAAGAAGATTTGGACTGGACAGACTCAACTGTAAAAGGTTAAAATTTATTATTTCTATTATTTTTTACCTGAAAAGGAATTTTAAAAGTGGTGTGAAAAGGATAGAAAATACCAATTCTAAAGTCTTTACCACACAATCCTGAGTTTTAGGGACTGTGAGAAAATAGCTTTATAAAAACCAGTGTGTGCTTTGTTTTTTCCAGCTGGAGGTTTTTGCACGTCATGGTAACAGAAGTTAGGGGTATGCAAACAAATATGGGGATTAAAATCTAAACAATATTATCATTCTTTAGTATCGATGTTAAGTGAGACAGATTGCATTCAAGATTCATTCTCCAATGGATTTAAAAGGGAAAAAGTCCCATCTATGTGCATTATGTATTGGACATATTTTATAAATTCATTGGGACAATATTGTAGAACCCTGCCTGGCAGAACACTGTTAAAATGTAAATGCATGCTTTTCTTTGATGAAACCAGAATTTTCTCTTTTATCTAAAGTGTTATCTTTCCTTCCAAATACTAGTCCTATCATTTCGGCCACATTTGAATTATTGTCTGTAAATCCTTTTAATCTTGACAAGTCTAAAATTTTGTCATGTGGTAAAGAGTTAATCCTTTATCACACAATGCCTTAATGACCCTGAGGAAGAGGGCTTTTGAAAACAAAATGGGAAAAGCAGAAATGGTGACCAGCATTTTCTCTTTTCCGTACAAAGTTCTATACATGTACTATTTCACCTAAAAGAAATTCATGTTTTTAGCTACATTTAACCCTTTAACACACAATCCCAACTTTTAACGACCCTAAGAAAGAAGCCTCTTGAAAACACTGTGGGAAAAGGAGAAAATGCTGGTTACCAGCATTTTCTCCTTTTCCCACAATGTTTTCTACCCTTCCCAAAAGGAATTTCAATTTTTTAGTTACATTCATTATTTCGTCTGCAAATGCTTTCAATTTGGATTGGTCTATAATTTTGTTGTTTGGTAAAGAGTTAACTTGTCATCTGCAAATGCTTTGATTTGGAGGAATCCAAAATTTTGTCATCTGGTATAGAGTAAAACTTTTCTGCTTACAGATAAAAAGCCAAAAGGTTTGTACAGCAAAACATCTGAGACAGCTAGAGGCTTGATCTCAACAGAGAAACAGTGCTCTCTCTTCTGTGGAGGTAAAAAATGTAAATACTGTACTGGAGAAGGATGGAAACCAGAACAAATGGCAATCAAGGGACTTTACTCACAATGGTAAGACATTGAATCAAAACATTTAGTCCATTTTGCTTTTTAGCTTGGCTGTTTTCGAAGAAAACATTTTTGTGTTGTCATAGCCCTAGCAACATTGTGGTGGTCTGCGACATCATGCAAAAACTTTGACATTTTATAATATCTCTGCCATGACTTGGACTACCTGTTAACTGTCAAAAGGGGAAACCATACAACAGGAGCAGGTAACCATCAAAATATTATTGAAACAGTTATGCCCCTCTTTCGGCTTAAAATTTTCAAAGACTTGGACATTTTATAATGTCTCTGTCATTACTGGAGATATTTAATTCAAACTTGAACTAGTTCTAAACTATCAAAAGGGGAACCCATACAACAGGAGCAGATAACCATCAAAATATTTTTTACACAGTCCCTTTTTGGGCCTAGCTTGTTCACTGAAAGCAACTGCAGCTGAGTGCTGGCACCCACATGCGGTGCCCTTGTTTTATTATAGTCACGGAACGTAAGTATAGCATTAGCTATATTTTTAGATGCTTAATGCATCTGCATGATTCATCATACCAAGCAAGTAACCTAATTTTGGATCAATAAATCCATTTTTTTGTCACAACCAACAGAACCCAGAGGTAGAATGGTCCTTGAACATGCAGAAAATTTACAAATAACAAAAAGTTTCGACTTACATCAGCCTGCGTGGACAGCGCAGGCTGACGTGGGTCAATACTTTTTGCAGATGCGTTAAGCCCCTTTTTCAAAGCGCATGGCTCATTAATTTTGTTGCCTGCAAATGTTTTAAATATAAGCAAGTCTTAACTTTTGCAATCTGGTAAGGAGTTACCAGTAGTATGCAAAAATGTAGATCATAGAATGATATTTTCTAATGCTACATATGTCTTCTGCTAACAGGGTCACAGACAATATTTTAGCCATGGCAAGACCATCAAATCAAGCCATTGAAAAGTACCATCTAGTTGACGAGTTTATAAGGTATGACTTCAAATTTTATATCTTATTTTAAATAAGTAAGTAATTATGTAAGTAAAAGCCACTGGCCCAAAATACACATATATAATAATCAAAGGTAAATATCTTTTTTCCTTCCTGTTCTCAGATATATAGGGAAGTTGGCTTATAAAACATTGTAGAGAAAGGAGAAAATGCTGGTGATCAGTATTTTCTCCTTTCCCTACAATGTTTTCTGCCCTTTCTAAGAGAAAATCCAACATTTAGGCCACAATCAATATGTCTACTACAAGTGTTTTCGATTTGGACGAGTCCAGATATTTGTTGTCTAGTGGATTAAGTACTAGTTTAATCATGAAAGAACAACGCCTGTTCTGAATTACTGCCAATAAAACACAATATATAAAGAAAAGAAACATTATAATCTAAAAAAGAAAACAGTGATTTGAATTTGCATTACTTATTAACTCATTACCACACAATGCCAAGCTTTAACGTCCATGAGGAGGAGTGCTGTTGACCCTGAGGAAGAGGCTTTTAGTCAAAAACAAGTCCCATCATTTGAATTTGTTGTTTGCAAATGCTTTCAGTTTGGAGGAGTCTAAATTTTTGTACCATTGTAAAGAGTTAGATGCAGATTTAAAAGTTTTTTGAATTAAAGAAACAAGGAAAAACTCTACTGACAAATCGATGAAAATTTGATGTAAATATAATTTTAAAAAATCAAATGGATAGAAATGGACAAGCAAGAATTGTTGTTCCTATTCTCTCAGTGTTAAACCCTTTGACGCACAACAAAATGTTAAACTATTTCAGTTTGAATGCATTTGCTGACTACAAATTAAAGGTACCCAAAATATAAAATTTGTCTTACAAAGGATAAAAAACATTGTGGGGAAAGGAGAAAAACCTGGTTTCTATACTGCTTTCTATTTAGCTTTCTTCCTCAGGGTCGTTAGAACTCAGGATCGTATGATAAAGAATAAAAGACAGAAATACAATGGTAGATAGATCTAAACACTATACTTTTTCTTTACAGGGCAGACATCAAAAGTATTATAAATCTGCAGATCGCAGGAGAACATGCAGAATGTGGGCCACACAAACTGGATCCCAGTGGATTTCTGTATGATCCACAAAAGTTTATGGAAAAAGGAGGTTTGTGTACTTCATTTATTAATACTTTACCATACAACAAAAGTTTTTACTTGTCCAAAATGAATGCATTTGCAGACGACAATTTCCATGAAACCCAAATGATGGAATATGCCTTCAATAGGCTGGAAAACATTGTGGGAAAAGGAGAAAATGCTGGTTACCAGCATCTTCTCCCTTTTCCACATTGTTTTCAAAAGGCTTCTTCCTCAAGGTTGTTAAAAAAAGGTTATTCTGTGGTAAAGGGTTAATCCTTAGTGGACTAAGAACAACTGTAGTGTTTCTGTAAATGAAGTGGATCAAGACTGGACTGCCATTTGTTGACAATAAAGATCAAGATCAGACTGCAGAGAACATGTAGTCTGAACTTTGACATACACTGTCAGCTATTTTGTGAAATATCCCTTCAAAAAACAAGTTTGAAGGTGCAATGCCTTGCACTGTTTTCCTGATGGAAAAAGAATGTTTCATTGATTTAACGCTTTAACACTTTATCAAACGGCAAACTTTTAGACTTGTCCAAATTGGAAGCGTTTGCAGACGACAAAATGTTTCTTTAAAGACGAGATTTGCAAGAATATAAAACATTGCCAGAAAAGGAGAAAATGCTGATTAACAGCATTTTTTTCCTTCGCCCCACAATATTTTCAAAAGACTTATTTGTCAGCGTCATTAAAAATAAGAAAGTGTGGTAAAGATTGAAATTTAAAATAATTTTCATGTTATGTGTTTCTAACTTACACATCATAGTTTTGCTGTGATTGTCTGTCCTTGAGGTGGTACATTGATAATTTTGTTTTCATTTGACCAAGGTTTGATTCCTCTTTAAATTCTAATTGTCAGAATATAGATACATAAAATTTCAGTGAACCTTTAAAATAAGATTGGAATCATTTTCTAGTCTCAAACTTTAGTGGGAAATATTTCTCTATATAAAATTCTGTTTGAATTAACTCTATACCATACAACAGAATTTTAGACTGGTCCAAATTGAAAGCATTTGCAGATGCAAATTCAGTGCAGCTCAAATGATTGGATTTATTTCTGAAAGTTAAGAAAACATTGTGGGAAAATAAGAAAATGCTTGTCACCAGCATTTTCTCCTTTTTCCACAGTGTTTTCAAAAAATCTAGTATCCCTGGGTTGTTAAAACTTAGATTGTGTAGAAAAGGGTTGAGTAGAACATTAATTAAAAGTTTTGACTGTGTTTTTGTTGATCCTCTTTTTTCAGTGTTCTTCTATAATTTTGGATGGTAAGTGTTTCATCTGAATATTCCTATAAACTACTCAAAATTTGCTAGGGATCACCATCTTAGATTTAGTGGATATGTATGTGTAGCATAAATCAGGTATGTTTTTCAATATGGAACATTGCATGCTGATGAAATAAACCATCTGAGGAAATGAATTTTTTTAAGCAAAACTGTATTTTTGTAACACATACCCATATTGAAATATCTAAATGATCCCTATCAAAGTGTGAGTAGTATATAATTTCATTATTCACTAGATAATTAGGTTGGCTGTAGATAATTATAATACATACATATAATATGTTTATTGTAGAATGTGTTTTAATTATGTATCTAATGATTTTGATAGTATGTTATGTAGACATATTATGTAGACACCTCCTGTTCTCAAGTCCTTTACACTACCGACTGGGCCACTAGGGCTGGGCAAATATTGTTTAGAAAGTTTGTCAAAAGAATGTCTCTTTTATTTTACATGGCTTCCAGCATCATCTTTAGTAAATAAGCAAGGGTCCTGTATTGGCCAGTAGTTAGGGTTGCAAACTTGTAATCTGGAGGTATGGGTTCAATTCTCTTTTCTGCTGTTGGTTTCTCATGAGTTTGTCTTGGACAAAGCATTGCAGAACCCTTGCATAGTTTTTATGAATCTTGGAAAACATGCGAGATATAACTTTAAAGTTGTTGAAAGTTGTATAGAACACCATGCAAACAAACAAAGTCAGAGCATTGCTAGTAATTCCCTTTGTTGATATTCTCTGGACACTGAAAATGTACCTTGCTCAGAACGGGTTCACAGTGACTCAGTGTTTTATCAGAAAACCTAGGTTTGATACCCAGCGGTGGTACTGGTCAAATTTGGGTGTCCTTGGGAATGGCATGGCAAAGCCCCAGCGTAGCACTGGGCAAATGTAGACCATACAGTGTTTAACCCTTTACTGCACAATGCCGACTTTTAACGACCCTGGGAAAGAGGCCTTTTGAAAACATTGTGGGAAAAGGAGAAAATGCTGGTAACCAGCATTTTCTGCTTTTCCCACAATGTTTTCTACCTGATCAAAGAAAATTTGCACCTTTTGAGCCACATTGAAATTGTCGTCTGCAAATGCTTTCAATTTGGACAAGACTATAATTTTGTCGTCTGGTAAAGGGATAAATCTGTTGCAGACAACAAACCAACTGTGTTATAAATGATGGAATTCATCTTTGAAAGGGTGTAAAACAATGGTTTTTCTTGACACCCAGTTTCTTTGAATTTGGACCCCCCAAATTTTGTGAATGTCCCTCAAAATGTCAATATGTGCCTTCTTTTATGCATTTGAAGAGGGTCAAATGACCCCTATGTGAGAAAATCAAGGGAAAACCCTAAAGGGTTTACAATGCTCTCTAACCCTATAATCCTGTGTTTTAACTACCCTGACAGAGAAAGCTTTTGAAAACATGGTGGGAAAAGAAGAAAATGCTGGTTACCAGCATTTTCTTCTTTTCTCACAAGGTTTTCTATCATTGCACAAACAAATCCCATAATGTGAGGCACATTTGTTACCCACAAGTGCTTTCAATGCAGACAAGTCTAACATTGTGTCACTATGGTAAAGGCTTAACCCTTTAACAAACAACAAAAGTTAAGATTGGTCCAAATTGAAAGCATCTGCAGATGACAAAAATAAGTGTGACTAAAAAATTGAAAATTGTTTTTGGAATGGAAGATAACACTGAGGGAAAAGGAGAAAATGCTGATTACCAGCTTTTTTCAAAAGGCTTCTTTCCCAAGGACATTAAAATTTGGGATTGTGTGGTAGAGGATTAAGCAAAGTTTTGTAAATTATTAAATTATTATTTAATCCTGTTTGTTTCAGGCCTGACTATGGTGTAGCCTCTCTAAGCACTGTTCTAGATATGGTGAAGGTGATGCAGTTTGCTGTCTCCCAGGGAAAAGTAGCAGTACATTGTCATGCTGGTAGAGGTGAGCATTATGCTAGAAACAGAGTCCATGTGAATCAACTTGGTGTTTTGTTTGCTTGATGTAAAACACTTTACTGCACAATCCGGAGTTTTAATTACCTTGAAGAAGTAGGCTTCTGGAAACATTGTGAGAAAAGGAGAAAATGCTGGTAACCAAATCCCGAGTTTTAACGACCCTGAAGAAGTAGGCTTTTGGGAACAATGTGAGAAAAGGAGAAAATGCTGGTAACCAGCATTTTCTCCTTTTCCCACAATGTTTTCTAACATTTCAAAGATAGTAGTTATCATTTTAGCAATATCTATGTTTGTCATCTGCAAATGCTTTGAATTTCGTCTAGTTCAGATTTTTGTCGTTTGGTAAAGCATTAACTCTATACTAGACAACAACATTTTCGAAATGTTGAAAACATTATATGAGCCATGCTCTGTGAAAAGTGGGCTTAATGCATCTGCAAACTGTATAGAAACAGGTCAGCTTGTGTAATATGGCAGGCTGACCTGGGTCGAAACTTTTTGCCATTGGTCAATTTTCTGCAAGTCCAAGGACCAGTTTTCCTCATGATTCAGTTAGTTGCATCTAGCCCTCTTTTGGTAGACCATTGCTCATTTTGTAGACAAAAAAATTAACTTTACCAAAAAACAATGTTTTAAACTTGTTATACCCCCGCAAAACGAATGTTTTCGAGGGTATACTGGAATCAGCCTGTCTGTCCGTGTGTCTGTCCATTTGTCCGTCCGTGTGTCTGTCTGTGTACAAATAATTGCCTGTTTCTGTCAAAACACTGGCAGGGGTATTAAGTCACATTCAGCGACAGCTCTAGTTAAATTCGAAAGCATTTACAGATGACACATGAAATTTGGTGCATATGATGTGATTGTCTTTCATAAGATGGAAAACTTTGCGGGAAAGGGAGAAAATGATTGTTACCAGTATTTTCTCCTTTTCCTACTATGTTTTCAAACTGATTATTCCTCAGCGTTGTTAAAATACAAGATTGTGTAGTAAAAAGTTAACTCTATACCAAACGACCAAATTTTAGACTTGTCCAAATTGAAAGCGTTTGCAGACGACAAAATAAATGTGATTCAGAAATTGAAACTTGACTGAAGAAGAGTAGAAAACATTGTGGGAAAAGGAGAAAATGCTGGTACAGCATTTTCTCCTTTTCCCACAATGTTTTCAGAAGGCTTCTCCCTATGGGTCGTAAAAACCAGGGATTGTTTGGTAAAGGGTTAAGTATGGTTCAGATGATGGGATTTATCTTTTACAGGATAGAAAAGATTGTGGGTAGAGGAGAAAATACTGGTTACCAGCATTTTCTTTTTTTCACACAGTGTTTTTAAAAACCTTCTTCTCTTCCACAATTTTATAAAATTACAGGCTCTTTTTTATAAAGGGTTAACACTAGTTTTCAACTGAATTTTAGGTAGATTACGATAGCTTATAAGTTTAACCATTGTTTTCTTGAGTTTCTTTGTTACACACAGCACTCTTGTTAGACTCCTTTTCTGCATACGGTAATCCAAGTTGTTGCAAGAAGGAATTTTGAGCAAGTTAGCCTAGTTCAGGTGAAAACAAGGACATACGATACATGCTGCAATTTGTCTGAACTAATGTTGAAAGCGGTGGAAAACATGATTCAATTGATTGAGCCAAGCTGGGATTTGAACTCAGAATCTCTTCACTACTGACCCCTCATGTGACCACAGAGCTACTAGAGCTTGAGGCTTAACTCTTTATCACACAATCACGAGTGTTAACGACCTGGAAGAGAGATGGCTTTTGAAAACATTGTTGGAAAAGGAGAAAATGCTATTAACCCTTCCCAAAACAAATTTCAATTTTTGAGTTACATTCAAGTTATCCTCTGCAAATACTTTGAATCTGGACCAGTCTGAAATTTTGTCATTTGGTTAAGAAATAAAGGGGCCTTTTCAGATATTTTTGTTGCAAATTCAAATTTTTTGTTACGCACTCTGATATAACTACAGTTTTCTCTGCAAATGTAAAGAAAATAGATGGCTCATGCATTTAAAAGGTTTAAATTTGACGTTCAATAATGGGTTTGTCGCTTTGCATTCAGAAATTCTGCCTGTTTTTACAGGATCACATATGTCGTTGTATTTATTTGAAAACAGTCAATGTAATCAACGCATCTTTATGATCATGTGACTTTCCCACCATCCTTTGCGAAATTCTGGTGCAAAATCTCACATAACCAGCATCTTCTTCATCTCTAACAATGTTTTCAGTATCCATTATCTAGATTGTGAAAACACAGTGTCGTTTGGTAAAGGTTAGCCGAGCCCAGCTAGTTCAGTCAGTAGTGTACAGGACTTCAGAACAGGGAGTTGCCATTTCGATTACAGGCTAGGCCAATTTCTTTCCGAGGATTGATGGTAGTCATTACAAGAAGCTTCATTCCTCTTTCACTGCTGACCATTGTTTTGATGATGGTTATGTGGGAAAGCAGCCTGTGGCATGGAAAGAATATTGTGATTAGTACTGGTAAAAGAAACTCCAGAAACACATGGATAGGTGCACTGGCCACAGAGATAAAACTGAAATAATGTTGAAAATGGCGTTAAACACCACTCAATTAATCATCAATTGGTAAAGGTTTTAAATTCAAAAAATTATTATGAAATTATTCTTGTATTTTTCAGGTCGGACTGGTGTTATAATTGCATGTTATCTTGTGTTTACAAATAGAATACCAGGGCATGAGGCAATACATTACGTTAGAGAAAAAAGGTAACATTTCTGTCTTTTGATGTTTGCCTTTGTGTGAAACAATTCCATGTTTTTATGCCGACCCAGGTATAAATATGAAAGTAGAACCAGTTGTCTTGATACCAATTTAATATTCTATGTAGAACAAACAGGATGAAGAATAATAAGAAGACGACCTGAAAAGAAAAATACAAAATAGGTCTTAACAACTATGTTCAATCTAGATACAGTGCCAAAATATAATTCCTATCTCTATAAGACAATACATGACAAGAATGAAATATTCTTACTGGAACAGTACAAGGTTTCTTCCAAAGTAATATGAAAGAATTATGTCTAAGAGATGAAAACAATATACGTCTGTAATTGTTGAAGAACAGAGCAAGAGTGCCAAGCAGTGAACCATATTAGTAAAAAGAGCGGCAAATAAAAGAGCAGGATTAAGGGTGGGAAAGAAAAACACAGGCAAAGAAAGGGTACATATACATAGGACATAAACAAAGGGATTTATACATGATATGCAAATACATGATCAAAATAAAACCATGGTTCTTTCAATGTTGATTAGGCTAAATTATTTTTGTCTGGTAAATAGCAATAAAGTGAGACATACAAACACAAACAAATTAACCCATTTGCTCTCATTATTTTGCTTCCTCAGCAGAATATCTCATCCTTCAAGTCATTAATTGCCTTGAAAGGCCTCAAAAGATAAATTTTTTGGTTTTGTTTTTGACACAGACACTATCTTGTTGTTACATGGTGTCGTAGTGCAAGTTTACTCGTTGAAATTTTGTCCGATATGGTAGTAGATCTAATGTATATATAGAACCGCGCTTGAAAGCGCACTTGAGAACAAAATGGTTATTGGCCAAAATATCGAATTTAGTATATGTTGAGTAACTTGATTCATGCCTCACTGAAAACATTCCTATTTCAGACCTCAGTCAATACAAACCAGACAGCAGATGCAGGTGATCGGGGAGTTTGAGAAATACTTAAAGCCATTTAGAATTGTGTATGCTTCAAGGTGAGTGAAACTCTTTTTGTAAATCGTAAAATGTTGAAATAAAATATGACTTAACTCATGGCTATCTGTAACAAATATGCAGGTGACAAGTCTGAAAACATTTTGAGTCAGGGATAATCTACAGGAATTAACCCTTTGCTGTCCCAGGTTTTAATGACCTTTAGAAAGAAGCCTTTTGAAAACAGCGTTGGAAAAGAAGAAAATGCTGGTAAACAGCATTTTCTTCTTTTCAACCTGTGTTTTCTGCCGTTTCAAAGACAGAGATCATCTTTTGAGAAACATTTGATTTGTTATCCACAGATGCTTTAAATTTGATTGAGTCTTAAATTTTATCATTTGATAGAGTTAAAGTTCATTTCATTGATACTTGTGAGATCATTTTCGCAAAAGAAGAAATTTTTTATCAAGGCCTATTTCTCCTTTTTCCACAAAGTTTTCAAAAACAATCATTTACAAGATGAAATAATGTCTATAAATGGTAATGTGCAAGGGATGTTAAAAAATTGCATGTCAGGTTATGGACAAATTGCATGGCGCAGTTGCAATGTATCTGAATGCAATGGATGAGGTCACTTGTTTGAACCTTGGCCAGATTGTATGAATGTTATAGATTTTATGCAACACATGTACCATTTCAGCTGCCACAAAACTTGCAAGAGCAAACCTTTGCTAATGCAATTGCCAGGGACTGAAAAACTGAATACAATAAATCAAAATTTTGTAGGGTTGAACATGCATGCATTTTGAATGTTGCATGATATAAGCGCTTAATTGCATGATTATACTGTGATATTTTGCATGAGAAAAACATCTTAATTCTTTAACAGACAATAAAACTTTGGACTTATCCAAATTGAAAGCATTTGCAGACAACAAAATAAAGTGTGGTTAAATTGGTGAGATTTGTCTTTTATATGAAACATTGTGGAAAAAGGAGAAAAATGCTAGTTACCATGCTTTTTTAGCTTTAGTGATCGTGCTGTGTCCGTCTTCCATCGTGTGTTATTTGTTGCGCATTGTTAACATTACCTTGTGTACACTCTAGAGCCCACATTTTCAGTCTGATACTCATGAAACTTGGTCAGAATGTTTGTCTTGATGATTTCTTAGAAGAGATTGAAAATGGATCATGTTGGGTCAAAAACTAGGTCACCTGGTCAAATCTTTGAAAAAGTTTGTATATGCTCTAGCGGCCACATTTTCAGTCCATTGCTCATGAAACTTTTGTGTAAACTCAAGAGGCCACATTTCTTGTCCATTACTAATGAAAATTATTCAGAATGTTTGTGTTGATGATATCTCATATGAGATTGAAAATAGATCACATCAGGTCAAAGACTAGGTCACCAGATCAAATCTTAAAAAAAAAAAAAACTTTGTGTACATTCTAGGGGCCATATTTTCTGTCCAACACTCATGAAAGGTGGTCAGAATTTTTGTTTTAATTATATCTATCGAAAACAGGCCATATCCAAAAAATAGGTCACTAACACAAATTCTAGAAAAAGCTTTTGTACAACCTAGAGGCCACATTTTTAGTCAATACTCATAAAAATTTATTAGAATGTTTGTCATAATATCTGGGAACAGGTTGGAAACAGGTCATGTTTGGTCAAAAGGCTCAGGTGAGCAAGTTCATGGCCCTGTTGTCTTAACCCTATACCAGACGGCAAAATTTTTTTGGACATAATCCCGACTTTTAACAACCCCCAAAGAAAAAGCCTTTTGAAAACATTGTGGGAAAAGGAGAAAATGCTGGTAACCAGCATTTTCTCCTTTTCCCACAATGTTTTCTACCCTTCCATAAGCAAATGTTAACTTTTGAGTCACATTTTCTTTGTCGTCTGCAAATGCTTTCAAATTGGACAATTCTAAAACTTTGTTGTCTGGTAAAGGGTTAAACATTTTTCGCCACAAATTTATCACAAGCCCAAGCTGGTAATAGCACCTTTTCAAGATACATCCTTACAGCCAGAGGGGAAAAAAGCGCTGTAAAAACTTGATAGGGTGTAAAATGTTTCAGAATTTAGTCAGCTGGATAAACATGTATGATTTATGGATATGTATGGGGATAAAGACACTCTAGGGATTTGTCTTCGATTAAAAAACAGAAAAGATAACAGTGATATCTTTCATGGTCTCCAGAAAATGAAATACATTTTCTAGCAGTCGTAATCTGTGTAACCTTGAAACCATCAGGGGCAACATTTGGTATGATTATACAAGAATGATTATAGTTTCATTAAATAAAGATAAAATGGGTTTAAAACTGGCTGGTTACCAGCATTTTTTCCGCTTCCCCACATTTTTTTCCAAACTCTATTTCCTCAGGATGGTTAACAGCAAAGTAGCTAAAACATGGGATTGTTTGGTGAAAAATTAACATAGAAATAAGTATGATCAAAATAATGGCTAAAAGGAGAACTGTTTGTGCTGACAAAAAAACAGTTAAGTTGTCTGCAGACCGTATATGTGTTAACCATATATGTGTTAACCGAAAAAATTGGCTTGTTTTCCAGTAGTGTACATTCATCCCTGATGGAAAACTCTAGGTAAACATATAGATATAGTGGAGTTTTATCTGATCTGTCTTTAACTAGACCATTTTTAACCCTTAGGCTGCTAAGTGTGACTCACTGACCTTTGCTGACAGTGTAGATCAAGATCAGACTTCACAGAACATGCAGTCTGATCTTTGATCCACACTGTTCGATAGAGAAAAAATATCTGCAGAAAAAATAAGTTTGAAATAGCAATATTTGAGTTTTTACTATCAGTTTGAAAGTTTTGTTTAACTTCTTTAGCAGAATATGAGTTAATATTAGTACATCTTGAAAGATATCTGCTCAGCTGTTAGAGATGTAGACTGTAGGTAAAGTTCTTTAACTCCTTACTGCACAATCCCGACTTTTAACGACTCTCAGAAAGAAGCCTTTTGAAAACATTATGGGAAAAGGAGAAAATGCTGGTAACCAGCATTTTCTCCTTTTTCCCACAATGTTTTCTACCCTTTCCAAACCAAATTTTAATTTTTCAGTCACATTTATTTTGTCGTCTGCGAATGCTTTCAATTTGGACTGGTTTAAAATTTTGTCGTTTGGTAAAGAGTTAACTCTTTACACCTTAATTCTGTACCAAACAATAAAATTTTGGACTAGACCAAATTGAAAATATGTGCAGACGAGAAAATAAATGTAGCTCAAATGATGATTTCTGTCTTTGATAGGCTATAAAACATTGTTACCAGCATTTTCTCCTTCTTCCACAATGTTTTTGAAAGCTTTCTTCTGCAGAGTTATTAGGAAACAGGATTGTGTGGCAAGGCAGGAAAAAGAGCTTTTGCTGAACATGTACATGAAGACTAAACTGCACAGACCATGCAGTCTGATCCTAGATCTTCCCTGTCCGATATTTTTGTCAGATACTTTATTCACCACAGCCTAGAATTTCTGGTTTATTGGTCCTATGTATGAAATGACACCCAGTTCATTTAACCCAATACCGAAAAATCCCTTGTTTAACAACCTGAACAAAAAGGATATTGAAAACAATGTAGGAAAAAGGGAAATGCCGATAACCAGCATTTTCCCTTTTCCCCACAATGTTTTCTACCCCTCCTATCCTTTCGTAAACAAATATTTGAGCTCCAATTATTCTGTCCTCTGCAAGTGATTGATTGAATTTGCGTTTATGTATCGTCACCACCGGTTGCCCATATGGGCAACGCCCCCTGAAGGCTGTTAGTATTGTTACGGGGGATAGTGCAGATACAGGACGAAACCCATCTTAAGTTACGCCTGGTTCTTTTACGTGCTCGGTGTACAGCACCGTCACACGGGACCTTGGTTTAACATCTCATCCGAAAGACTATTAGTAATTTTAGATGGCCAGCCGTGGGGATCGAACCCACACCCTCAAGTGACTCAAAACATCAAGTTCACGAGTCCTACACTCTACCTATTGAGCTATGCGGGCAGGTCATCCTCTGCAGGTGCTTTCAGTTTTGAAAAGTGTAAAACTCTGTTGTCCGGTAAAAGGTTTATTAACCCTTTACCACACAATCCTGACTTTTAACAACCCTGAGAAAGAAGCCTTTTGAAAACATTGTTGGAAAAGGAGAAAATGCTGGTAACCAGCATTTTCTCCTTTTCCCACAATGTTTTCTACCCTTCCAACAACAAATTTCAATTTTTCAGCCACATTTATTTTGTCGTCTGTAAGTGGTTTCAATTTGGACTGGTCTAAAATTTTGTCGTTTGGTAAAGAGTTAAGTGCAAAAACAAGGGAGTGCAAGCTTAACCCTTTACCACAGGAGAAAAATTTTAGACTCTTCCAACTTCAAAACATTAAATGTGGCTCAAATGAATGAATTTGTCTTTGAAAGGGAGTTGGACTGGTACAAAGAATAGTTTGTGACTTCATCACTTTTGTCTAATTTATAATTATATTTGTACAGCATTCACTGCACTTTAATAAACACTTTTTATGGTTTATAATGCACCTGGTAGATAGTAATTTAGGTTGATAGAGGTCTTTTTTCTGTTACCTTTTAGGTCTGTAGAAGTCACTTTTCTGTCACCTGTTTCCTTTCACTTTTGACAACTTCTGATGCAGAAGACTCTTGCAATTATCTTAGTAATAAAGAAATTTTCATCATATATCACTGTTTTCCTATGAATGTTTGTGAAAACTTTATTTTCTATCACACTTTCTATTCAAAGTGAAAAGTAGCAACAAATTATGTATGTATCCTTGGAAAATTGGAACAATTTACTGTCTTTATTTGGTATAACCACAAAACTATTTAGTTCCTTCACCTTTTTTTAAGCACATGCTTTTTGATAAGAATCTTAAGTAGGAAGAAGTTGAAAATTTTGACATTTGGTAAGGAGTTCAACCATGTTATTGTTACCCTTTACCAAACATTTTCTCCTTTTCCCTCTATAGTTTCTACACTGACAAAAGAAAAAATTCTATCATCAGTCAGGTTTAGTTTGTCGTCTGTAATTGCTTTGAGAATGGACAAATCTCAAACCTAGTCATCAGCTGAGGGTTGATAGTGTATTAGTGTAACTTACAGTAATGTTTCTACATGTATGATTATGAAGGAAATTTTTTGTTCAGAATTATGCGGTACCAAATAGCAGTGGGTGCATGGATACAAATACTTGTACATTGTTTTTTTAACAGTTTCTCTTACAGAGCTAAATACACATGCAGTAGCTCAAAATGATGATTTCTGTCTTTGATAGGGTAGAAAACATTGTTATCCCTTTACAACACAATCCCATCTTTTAACAACCTTAATAAATAAGAGTTATAAAACGCTAGATACTTTTGGCAAATGCATTGAGCCCCCTTCTCACGGAGCATGGCTCATGTATATATGAATACAAATGGCAGCATTGTGGCAAAAGGAGGCGTTGCATGTTGTGCTGCACAACTAGGACTACAGCAAAATGAGAGACAATATTATCTGCAGGGGGCACTATATTTAAAGATATTAACCTTTAACCACACCTGCATTTTAACGAATCTGACAGAAAAGGCATTTGAAAACGATGTGGGAAATGGCGAAAATGTTGTTAACCAGCTTTTTCTCCTTTTCTGACAATGTTTTGTACCCTTTCTTATAGAATTCCCATCCTCTGTGCCAAGTCTAAAATGTCATCTGCAAATGCCTTCCAATTTAGACCAGTCTAAAATTTTGTCATTGTGTAAAGAGTCAAAACTGTATTACAGGGAGAAGGGAAGCTATGAGATCTCACTTCAACAGTTCCTTAACAGACAGCGCCATGTCCTGCATGGGTATGAATCTCGGAGATTGAAATACATTCCAAAGGTATGGTGTGCCTGCAAAGTTTTGGATAAACTGAATGATTAGTAAAATGTTTATACTTTTATATTTCTTTATATCTCTTTCCATGCTATATAGACGACACTAGAAGCTTTTGTGGACAGTGTAGATCAAGATCAGTCTACACAGAACATGCAGTCTGATTTCTAATCTACACTGTCCACTGCTTTGTTCTAGATTATGACTGAATTCTGTCTTGATCTTTCAACGGAACTGTATTTGTAGCCTGTTAGAAAATGCAATTTAACTATTCAGTAGTTAAAGAGGTATTTAGATTATTTATATGATATAGGAAATTGGGGATCTGGAAGTAGATATGTTTCTATATGACAAAACAGATCTACCTCAAATGATGATTCCTGGTTCTGAAAGGGTAGAAAGCATTGTTGTAAAAGGAGAAAATGCTGGTCACCAGCATTTTCTCCTTTACCCACAAAGTTTTTGAAAGTCCTCCAAATCAGGGTTGTCAAAACATGGGATTGTGTGGTAAAGGCTTAATGTGGCTCATATGATGGACTTCGTCGTTGAAACTTGTGAAGTTGTTGTTTTTACCTTTTCAGATAGTGCATGTTGTGTGTGAGCGATTACTAGAACTTGCCAAAAAAGGGAGTTCCCTCCAAAAACAAAACAATAAACATGACATAAGACTTGAAGAAACATTCACAAGTTTGTCAACAAGACGGGGTTTTGACAAGGCGTCAAATTCAGATGTGTCAACAATAAAGTCCAGTCCTTCAAAAGATTCACTGTCAAATCTCGGTAAAAAGAGACGTTACAAAAAGTCACTGTTGGCAACAAGGACTCGTTATAGGAGTATAAGTATGGAAGATTTAGATAATGATAATTTCAAAGCTGTGCTAGATGGGGAGCAGGATCAGATATCAGTGGGTAGTAGTAGTAGTAGTGGACTGAACAACACGCTTACTGCAGGCAGTGAGTCAGAAGATGATGATGATTGTATTGTGTTTGGAAATAGTACACTTAACTTAAAGTCTACCTCTGGTACCCCAAGGCAGGCTAGTGTTCCGAGTGAAATAAGGAGGGAAATGCCAGGAACCAGTCGTCAGGTCAGTGCCCCCAGCAAGATCACAAGTGATGTCATGAGTGATGTCACAAGTGAAGTGATGCAGTGGAGTATTGATGAGTCGATGACTGCTGAGATGTCAGAAGACTGTGTTCAGAAAGTGAGCTATGCTTTGTCGGAAGATTTCGTTGAAAGTTATGTTGCAGAGAGAGCAGAGGACTATGAGGTTAGTTTTCCAGAGCTTAATTTTTACATAAAGATCATAAGCAAAAGCTTTTGAAAAATTGATAGGAAAAGGAGAGAATAGCATTTTCTCCTCACCATGTTTTTTATGTTTTTTTGTCAGTACGGAACTTAAGTCTTATAATGCTAAAGGCATCATTTAATGTATTTTGTAGCAGTAAATCAACTTCAATATTTTGTGAGGTGTTTCAAGAAAATTTATCATTTACCAAACAACTTTGAGTATTAACAACTCTGCAGCTTTTGAAACATTTGTAACCATCATTTTCTTTTTTTTTTTCCCCACAATGTTTTCTACCCCTTGAAAGACATATTATCATGTTTTGAGTAACATTTAACTTTTTGTCTGTAAATGCTTCCAATTTAGACAAGTCTTAAATTTTTTTCTCTGGTAAAAGGCTAAATTTGTCATAATATTTTCAAAAGCCTGTTGTGATAGGTGCTAAATAAAGTATTTCAACAAGTTACTTGTAGCTTGATTTGATCCAAAAGGTTTCCATTTTTGTCCATTTATTTGTTTTTAATTTGATATTTGATGAAGTGGTACCATTTTTGTTGTGATTGTTTACTGATAGTATGTGGAAGGGAAGAAACACATACAGAAAACGTAAAAATGTTCCTTTCACAAGAACTGGAATCCATGACCTTAACTTCAGAAACGACAGATTTTAGAGTCCTCAACATAGAAAGTACATGTATGTGCAGACGACAATTTTGAATGTGATACAAATGAACTGAAGGTCTTTGGCTGGATAGAAAACATTAATGGAAATGCTGGTTACCAGCATTTTCTCCTTTTCCCACAAGATTTTCCAAAGGCTTATTCTTCAGGGTTGTTAAAACAGGATTGTTTGGTAATGGATAACCAGTTGTTCGAAATGTATTAGCAACTCAGCATGTGGAGGTGTGTACCAGTGACCTAGGACATATTACATTTCCCAGAAAAATGAGCAGAAAAAAGGCTGCTCACTGGAGTTTTTGACATTCATCCCTGTCAGTATCTCAGTGCCATAGTTTCTGATAGCCTCTGGATCTATCTCAACTCTTTACTAAACAACAAAATTTTGGACTCAACTGAATTGAAAGCATGTGCAGACGGAGAAATGAATTCAGCTCAAATTATGATTTGTGTCTTTGATAGGGTAGTAAACATTGTTGGAAAAGGAGAAAATACTAACTACCAGCTGCGGCATTTTCTCTTTTTTCCACAATGTTGTCAAAAGCTTTCTTTTTACAGGGCCCTAAAACTCAGGGTTGTGTGGTAAAGGGTTAAGGTGAATGGGAGAAATGAAAGTCTTATATCGGAAAAAGAAAAAAAAGATGGAAAAAAAATACTGATAAGCTTTACTTAAAGATGTTTGTCACAATTTCAGAAAAAATTAAATGAAACAGACTCAGCGTGGATGGCCTTGTCCAGTGAGGGAGATCCACATGTCCTGGGAAAGCTCCTTTGGGATTGGCTGGACCAACTTAAGGTGGGTGTGGTTTACTTAGAGGTACAGGTATGGGGAATATTGTGGGATAGGGGGCTCAGGGTAAAAAGAGCAATATCACTGTGGTCCTTTGTTAAAAACTATGTTATGGGTACTTATTAGAAATGTGTCACTGTGGCAGTTTTAATAAGTGCACACAAAATAGGTTTTAATGAAGACATAATGTTGATAGAATTAAAATATCTTTATACCTGGACCTTTAGTTAGTGTATACAGGTCATAGTTGAAATTTTGGCTGATAAAATGTTGATGTGTGTAGAGACAGATTTTCATGGATACTTGAACAAAAGGCAAAAATTTTTTTCCACTTGGTTATTTGTTATTTTCCCCTTTTCTGTCAGTGATTTCTACCCTTACAAAGAAAACTTTAGTCATTTGTACCAAGTTGGATTGACCACAAATGCTTTCCATATAAAGTTGTCTAGAATGTTGTCATGGAGAAAAAGGTTAAGGCTTTCCCAAACAAAATTTTAGACTCCTTCAAATTGAAAGCAGTTGCAGACAACAGATTAACCCTTTACCAAACAATCCCATGTTTTAACCACCCTGAGAAATAGACCTTTTGAAAATATTGTGGGAAAAGGAAAAAAATGCTGGTTACCAACACTTTCTCTCTTTGGCAGAATGTTTTCTCCCATATCAGATACAAATTACATCATTTCAGCCACGTTCAATTTGTTACCTGCAGATCCTTTTAATTTAGACCAGTCTAAATATTTGTCATCTGGTAAAGGGTTAACTGTGTTGCAGATGATGAAATTTTCTATGAAAGGGTAGAAAACATTGTGGGAAGAGGAGGAAATGCTGGTAACCAGCATTTTCTCCTCTTCCCACAATGTTTTCAAAAGTTTTCTATCTTGGGGTCATTTTAAGTCAGGGTTGTGTGGGAAAGGGTTAAAGGACAAGCACAGCCATTTACCAGGTAGTTTAGTCTCAAATCGTAATGACTGTATTCACGGAAAACAATGAAACAGCATTTCCCATTTCTCATTCAAGTAGTCGGAACTGCTGCTAGACAGTTTTCTTCCGGCAGTACTTGAAATTAAATTTTAACCACATAACAATTTTTAAGTATCAATTGTATTACCTCTGTACTACACAAAAATGCAGACTTGTTCACATTGAAAGCATTTGCAGACGAAAATTCAGAAGTGCCTCAAATGAGAGAATTTGTAAAGAAGGTA
This sequence comes from Hippopus hippopus, assembly GCA_946811185.2. Classification (NCBI taxonomy): domain Eukaryota; kingdom Metazoa; phylum Mollusca; class Bivalvia; order Cardiida; family Cardiidae; genus Hippopus; species Hippopus hippopus. Next base: position 5,374,262 of record OX328102.1, on the reverse strand, counting down.
AAAAACATTGTGGGAAAAGATGAGTGTTACGGGAGACCACTCCTTTATGCATGGCTTCGTCCCGATTTAAATACAATACCTGACAACTGCATTAGGGAGATATCTCTTTAGCTCAGTGGTTATGGTATTGGTCTTTAAAATCTTGAAAAACGAGGATCTTGTCCGCCATGGGTTCGTATCCTGCCAGATGCGGTTTGTACTGCCATGCATTTGTTTCTTTGTTACGGACTTTGTTCGTAAGATGGGGGCTCGTCCAGGATTGGCCACTGTGCCATTAATCCCATTTGTTGTCCAAAAACGGACATTTGTTGTCTAAATAATAGACTTACTGCCTAATAAGGCTTTCAGTCATCAATAAATGATGACTTTAAGAGGGGGTGTGTTACGGGAGACCACTCCTTCATGCATGGCTTTGTCCCGATTTAAATACAATACCTGACAACTGCATTAGGGAGATATCTCTTAAGCTCAGTGGTTATGGTATTAGTCTTTAAAACCTTGAAAAACGAGGATCTTGTCCGCCATGGGTTCGTATCCCGCCAGATGCGGTTTGTACTGCCATTCATCTGTTTCTTTGTTACGGACTTTGTTCGTAAGATGAGCAACCGGTTACTTGCATTTTCCCCATTTCCCACAATGTTTCCAAAAGGGTCTTTAAAACTCAGGATCATGTGGTAAAGGGTTGGAATCATTTGCAGATGACAAATTCAAAGTTGCTAAAACAATTAGGAATTTTTTTTAACCCCATACCAAACAAGTTTGAGTTTTAACGACCCTGATGAAGAAAGCTTTTGAAAACAGGGTTGAAAAAGGAGAAAATGCAGGTAACCAGTGGGTTTTTTTTTACCTTTTCTCTCAATTCTTTCTACCCTTTCACAGCCAAAAAGCATAAATCCAGCCACATCTACATTGTTTTCTGCAAATGCTTTCAATTTGGATGACTTCAATTTTTTTGTTGTTTGGTAGACGGTCAAAAGTGGGATAGGAATCATGGTAGGAAAATGATAAATGCTGCTTACTAGTATTTTCTACACTTCCTACAATATTTTCAAAAGTTTTTTTCTAAAGGGTTGTAAAAGCACAGAACTGTTCGGTGAAAGGTGAACATTTGCACTGCAAAAATGTTTTGGTAGTATTTGAATAAATTATAAACATCTTTCTTATTCTGTATGGAAATTATTGTGTGAAAAGAAGCATTTACTTGTTATAAGAGTTCACTCCTTCTCCCACATTGATTTCAATAGCTAGTTTCTTCAGGGACACAAATGGTAAAGGATTCAGTTTTGTATTCTAATTTTCACATCTTTAGAATAACTGAGAATAATCGAGATTTCTTTGCATGTATTTATTCATTTAACTTACACAAAACTTAATATGTTTCACCCTGTAGGAGCCCATACTGAGAATGCAGGATCTACAGGTTTTACTCAAATGTATAGGTGAGCCTTTTGTAGGGCTACAAAAACTAGAAAAGGTAAGAACTCTTCATTTTTTTTTTTTTTTTTTTTCCTTTTTCAAAAAACCTTTTTTCTTTTTTTTTTTTTCAAAAAAACCTTTGAGTTTGAGCGTTTGATTTTTGATTAGAAAATCCTTGTTCGATTGTGGCTAGAGATACTGGTCAAGTGCCATAAGTGTTTGGTAAAGCAGTGCAAAGATCCAACATGGTACTGGTGAAATAATGAAGAGATGAGACAGGGTCCTGATTGGTTCAGTGGTGAAGATGTCGGATTCAAAAATAAGGAGGTCTGGGGTTTGATCCTCTCTTCAGACCCTGGGTTTTTTGTGGGAATGTCCTTTGACGAGAAACTTTAAAGCCTTGGCCTGATACTGGTTAAACCTTGCACACATAATTATGACTTAGAGAAATAAGATGGAAATACATGTACTATTGAAAGGGGCATTGAAAACCCACCCAAATTTATCAAACAAAATTATTTTTATGTTTTTTTTTACAGGGAACCAGATATACCATTGAATACCTTGTGAAGGTGATTTCCAAACTGAAGCCAATAAGCAGTCAGACATATTACAACATTTATCAGAAACTGATCTCTCATCTCACGCATTCCTGGGTCACAACACAGGCAGAAGAGGATACGAGAAGCTGGGCCATGTCAACACGACAGAGCTTCAAGGACGAAACGGAGAAAGACCACTGGAATGAAATGGGGCGTGAAACTGCGCCTCAGATTTTTGCTTTTTTCATGAATCTCCAGCAAACAATTGAATCTAGGAAGTGATCTTAAACTAAGAATAGGGCTTTTAGAACTCTTTATCAAACAGCAAAATTGTGGACTTGTTCAAACTAAAAGCATTTGCAGATCACAAATTAAGTATGGCCCAAATGATAAAAATTGTTTAAAAAGGATTGAAAACATTGTGGAAAAAGGAGAAAATGCTGGTTACCAGCATTTTCTCCTTTTCCCGCAATATTTTCAGAAGTCATACGAAAACACAGGATTGTTTGCTTAAATGTTAATATCTTAGCTATACAAATGTTTTTATTGGATTCAGCCTGTCTGTCTCTCTGTCTGTATCTCCATCTTGGGCATGGGTAAAGATATATTTGTGTAACAGATTTGCTAATTAGTTTTTTAAGATTGTCCGTTTCTCAAGGAAAATATCAAGGTATTGTCCTGCCAAGTGTCGTTGTTGTACCAAAACCTTGACAATTTTTAGAACTCTATTATGAATATATGACTATAAGCTTGGGGCAGAGGTTCAAATTCATTGGGGGAACCCATGCTAGAAGGGCAGGTAATTCTCAAAAATGTATTTTGACACAGTTATGCCCCTTTTTTAACCTGAAAAAGCAACTGCAGCATGCACAGGTATGTGGTGCTCTTGTAGTCATTGTAATGAAAATTTCTACATGCAGGAACTAGAAGCTGTAAATGTGACAAAGGAAATTTCTGGATATGTGTTTTTTAAACATCAAAGAATTATCTCCCCTTGATCTTTGAAATTTTTGATGGTGATGCATGTTGGATTTGAACATCTGTTTTCTCTATCAAAGCACCTTGCAGAGTTATTGAGCTCTAGTTTTTGTTATATAAATCTCTCATCTGAATATTTGTCAGTCTGACTGGTCACAGGTTTTCCATACCTTATTGTAAAAGATCTTTTCTGTCTTTAAATCTTTACCAAACGATCCCAAGTTTTAACAACCCTAAGGAAGAAGATTTTTGAAAACATTGTTGGAAAAAGGAAAATTCTTGTAACCAACATGTTCTCTTTTTTTTCAGCAACTATTTCGATAAGTTGATCCACATTTAATTTGTTGTTTGCAATTGCTTTCATTTAGGACAAGTTAAAAATTTGTCATTTGGTAAAGAGTTTAAGATCTTTTTTTTTCCTAACTTAAGTCTTTACCAGACAAAAAAAAAAATGGACTCGTTCATTTTGAAAGGATTTTCAGACAAAAATTATTAAACAGGTGGAAACTTCTGATAGCCCAGTGGTATTGTGCAAGACATGTTTTTTTAATTTAACCCTTTACCACACAGTCCGAAGTTTTAACAACCTCAAGGAAATGGATTGTACCATTTTGCCACAATGTTCTCCACCCTTTCAAAGATGAATTTGATAGTTTGTGCTACATACAATTTTGTCGTCTGCAAATGCTTTCATGCAAGACCAGTCTAAAATTTTGTCACTTGGTATGGTGTTAAATACTTGCTTGGCCCAAACTCTATCCATGGATTGATGAAAGGTATTGCAACAAAGTTCAATAGTAGATGATTTGGCCATGGCTATATAAAAGAAATACTGTTGAAAATGAATGGGATCCAAGACAAAACAAAGAAACAAATTTTATATATTCATCACTAAATTTGCCATGTATTCATCATGTTAACTTTTTATCTCTCTCGCTTTTTTACATTTCTTACCTAGTCACTTTTTGTTGTAACTATATATGTCTGCGTAGAAACAATATTACTGTACGTTACAATCACTTTCACAATTTTTTTCTCCTATCCACAATTCTTCAACACTTACACTTAAAAGGTATGAAAGTATGGCTTTCAATGCTTTTGTAAACAATATAGATCAAGATAAGACTGCACAGAATGTGCAGGCTTATCTCGGATCTTATCTGGCCAGAAACATTTGGGTCCTTATTCACCAACTATTCTTAAGAACATTCTTTGTTATATTCTCCAAGATTTTCAAAATGTGAAAGTAACACAACTTCTGATTGGCTAAACCAAATGGTTTAGCCAATCAGAAGTTGTGTTACTTACAAATTTAGAAAATTTTGGAGAATAAGATTGAGAACATTCTTCAGAATGGTTGGTGAATATGGACTTTTGTGTCTGACACAATGTCTTAATCCTTTCTGCTGCTTTATCCTTTTACCAAACTACGATATTTTAAACTTGTATGAATTGAAAGCAATAACAGATGATAAAGCAAATGTTGTATGAATGATTTTCTTTGTCTACTGGTTTCCAGCATGTTCTCCTTTTTGCACAATGTTTTCAAAAGCTTTCAAAACACAGGTAACTGTTGCTTGGTGAAAGGCTGAAGCTATCATTTTATTATTTTCACAGCAGTCTAAGGATTAAATTTTTATACCCCCGCAAAACAAATGTTTTCGGGGGTATAATGGAATCAGCCTGTCTGTCCGTTTGTCCATCCGTGTGTCCGTCCGTGTGTCCGTCTGTGTACAAATAATTGCCTGTTTCTGTCAAAGCGCTGGCGGGGGTATTAAGTCACATTCAGTGACAGCTCTAGTTTTCTCTAAATTCATTCATATGACTTTCTCTGAACTTGGGTAGAATTGTAGTACTATTGTGACTTTATTTGGGCCAAATTGAAGTGTTAAGTTTCATAAATGAGTACATAATGTATAAAACTAATTTGGTTACTAATAAAAAGAACTGTTACCATATTGTTTCTGCTAAAGTTTCATTGCATTATAGAATACATGTATATGAGTTTTTTTTTCTTCTAAGGTATTTTGAAGACATGCGGGCTAAATTGTAAGGGTTTACTGGCCATCCTATCATACCCAAACAACTTAACAACTTCATATTAAGAATTGTGTTGAAAATTGCCAAAAACTGGAGGAATTTTGAGATTTGGAACAAATTTTAGTGTTTACTGACAATTTTCTTTTAATTTTTGCCCATTGAATAATCAAAACTGACTTGCAAACTTACAACAGAATTAATTATACTAATACATTTTTTTTCACTTTCAGTGGTGTAATAGGAAAAAAATGTAGAGTAAGATCAGACCTGTGCCACTTTGTAGTCTGATCTTAATCTTCATGTTTCCCCTAGGCCCTATTTATTGCCAGTTACGGTTGTCCCAAAATTCCGTGACAATTTCATTAACAAAAGAAAATTAAGTGCTACAAGTGCAATTTTCAGATATGTTTTCCATACGTATGATCCAAACATTTTATAAAAAAATCACACAAAAATCTTTACAAATAAGAAAATTGTAGCATAAATACCACAACAAGTACCCACACTGCGGCGCACGTCAAACAAAAATAACGACGTCAATGTTAAGTTTAAGCGCCTTTGTTAAAATATTCTCCAAGAAATTCAAAGCATTTGCGATGTCGTTTAATCCATGAATGGTCAAAAACTGTCTTAAACTGTTATTTCTCTTAGGCCTCTCTTAAAAGCAAAATGTAGCAGACATCAGCTCATTGCTAGGATCGAACTTGCGATCTTGTAAATCCCCCTTAAGCTGCGGAAAGTTGGCACAGTCCAGAGGAGCCAAATCTGGGAATTTGTAAATTCGAGTAGAAATCTCCGCCTTCTTGGAAGGAGGGTTGCCAGGTAACTTGCATATACTGGACTGTTGCTTTCCTTCGGGTTCGCAGAAGTATAACCACCTCTCATTCGTTATAAACAGAGGATCCATAAGGGTGTCGTCTGCTTCAACTCGAGCAAGTAACTCCAGCGACTTGTGAACCTTCTTTGTCTGTTTTCATCAGACAGCAAATTTTGAACCCATCTCACATAGAATTGTGACATGTTCACTTGTCCGTAGTATTCTGTGGACAGAAGACCTTGAAATGGCAGTTGACGAAGATATCTCTCTGACTGTTTGTCTCCGATGTGCAAAAATGCATCTCTTCATCAAATCACACGACTGTTTATCAAAAGAAATTAGCCCACAACTTCATGCTTTCTTCTCTTTCTGGCATTTATCAGCCCTTACGTCTGTTTTTTTGCCATGCCACTTATATGCCAGTGATCGAGAAATATTTTTTAAACTTTTCAGTGCGCCAAATTTGTTTAATAGTCTGGAAGAGTGTCATTCCAAGATCGGCAAAAATTGTATAACTGTTCGCTGCGCCGCACGATCTTCTGACGTCGTCATTTCAAATTTCCTATTTTCTACTGACCTTTTTCGTTTGTCTGTATACCGTCTGATCTTTACCCGATCATATTCAAATTTTCTGTGATGAGGTCAAACTCTCAGAAGAAGACGTCCATGTTATATAAAGCAGAAATAAAATCAAATATTGAAAATATTTGTGCATGATTTCTGTTCATACAAAAACGAATATGGAGAAAATGACGTGCGCCGGGGTATGACACCTCCTTATCAATTTTGTGTATTTAATGTAAAAATACAGCTAATACTTTGTTGGAGATTTAATATAAAGTGAAATAAAATCTTCATCTATGAAATATGTGAAAATGAATGTCCTGACGCTAAAAATTGCCCATGTATGAAATTTGTCACGGAGTTTTGGGACAACCCTCGTAAATGTAAATGCCATATTCAGAAGAGTGGTAGAGGGCTGGCACGGTCCTCAATGTTCAAACTATTATCAAGTAGGCTATTTTTAGACTTAACTTGAACTTTTTACCAAGGAATTCCAAGATTTTACAACCATTAGGAAGAAGGATTTAGAAAACATTGTGGAAAAAGTGAAAATGTCTGTCATCGATATCTTTTACTATTCCCACAATGTTTTCTACCCTTTGAAGGACAAATTTCATGTTTTGAGTAATACATGTATTTAATTTGCCATCAGCTAGGATGAGTTTAAAATTGTTTTTCATACTGTTTGGAGAAATTATATGAGCAGTTCTGGTTTTTGTAAGTTTTAGATAGGTCTCAAAGTAGCCTCCTTGTACTTTAATGGGCTGAAGGATTTACTTGTTGTACAGATTAACCCTTTACCAGACGAGAAAATTTTAGACTTGTCCAAATTGAAATCATTTGCAGACGACAAATTTAATGCAGTTCAAAAGATGAGATTTGCCTCTTAAGTTGTAGAAAACATTGGGGGGAAAGGAGAAAATGTTGGTTTCCAGCATTTTCTTCTTTTCCCTCAATGTTTTCAAAAGCACTTTACCTCAAGGTCGGTAAAACTCCAGATTGTGTGGTAAAGGGTTAATGGGAAAATAGGTTGTGATTTTTTTTTTAAAATTTTGTCACATATGATATTTTTAAGTTTCAATCAAAATGTTCTGCTGTTTTATTAATATTTGATATTTAAAATGTTGCACAAAATTCACATAGGTATTTTTTTTCCAGTTAACTCTTTACCACATAACAAAAGTTTAGATTTGTCCAAGTTGTTGGCATTTGCAGATGACACATTGAATATTGTTCAAATGTTTAAATTTTTCATTAAAAGGATAAAAAATCACTTTGGGAAAAGGAGAAAATGCTGGTTACCAGCATTTTCTCCTTTTCCCAAAATGGTATTTTAAAAGCCTTCTTCCACAGGGTCGTTAAAACTTGGGATTGTGTGGTAAAGGGTTAACCTTTGTCATGCATAATCCTTTATCAAAAAATTCAGAGTTTTAACACCTCTGATGAGGAAAGCTTTTGAAAACATTGTGAATGAAGGAGAAAATTTACTGGTAACTGGTATTTTCTCCTTTTCTCACACTGTTTGCCTTGCCTCAAAGACATATCCCATTATCTAAGGCATATTAAATTTGCCTTATTCAAATGCTTTCATTTGGACAAGCTTAAAATTTGTCGTTTGGTAATAAGTTATCCCTTTACCACACAATCCTGAGTTTTAAACAACCCTGGGAAAAAAAGCTCTTGAAAACATTGTGAGAAAAGGAGAAAATGCTGATAAACAGCATTTTCTCCTTTTCCCACAATGTTCTCTAACCTTTCACAGACAAATCGTATTATTTGTGCCACATTTATGATATCATCTGCAAATGTTTTGAATTTGGACAAGTCCAAAAATTGTTGTATGGTAAAGAGTTAAGATGACACTTAGTGCTTTTCGTGAACTAAACAAACTAAGATCAGATTGCACAGAGTTTTCAGTCTGATCTTGGTTTTACTTTTTCCATTACTATTTAAGTTGTTGTGAACCACAGAACCATGACTCTGCAACATTTAGATTTTTTGTACCAAGTTTGAAGAGTTCTCTCTATTATTGAACTGTCTTAAGCCATTACCACACAGTCACAACTTTTAACAACCTTGAAAAAAAAGACTTTTGAAAACATTGTGGAAAAAGGAGAAAATCCTGGTAAACATCATTTTCTCGTTTTCTCACAATGTTCTCTACCCTATCAAAGACAGTTTCCACAATTTGAGCCACATTTAATTTGTTGTTTGCAAATGCTTTGGGTTTAAACAAGTCGAAAATATTGTCATGGGGTGAAGGGTTAATGCTGAGAAAAGGTTTTGTTTCTCATTTAGACGTGTTTCTAGGTATTTGATGATTTAGGAAAACATTGTGATAAAAAGAACAAAAAGTTCATTTTATACAAATTTTGTCATAACTATAGACCAGTCCGTATTGAAAAAAGAAATTGCAGCTGACAATGTAAATGTGGCTCAAATGATAAGCTTTGTCTTTGAAAGCATGAAAACAATGTAGGAAAGAAGAAATCACTTGATACCAGCATATTCTCCTTTGCTCACAATGATTTCAGTAGCCTTCATTCTCAGTGTCATGAAATCATAGGCCTGTTTGGTCAAAGATTCAGTGCAAAGTTTAAGCTTGTAGAGTTATGTAATGTTAAAAAAGTATTAATAATTGCTTGAAAAATTACTAAATTAGCAGAATTAAGGAATGTTACAATAAATTAGAGAAACTAACAACCAGTTTATGCATTTTTTACATTGTTTTCAAAATACCACCTTCTTTTATAAGATATGTTGAAATGAGGAAAGTTTAAGTATAACATGAGCATATTGCAAACTGTTCTATTTTATTGTTGTTCTTAAACCGGTGGAGTGATAAGCAAAGCATAGAATGCTTTTGCAGATTGTATACAGCAAGATCAGGCTGCACAGAACATGTTTGATCTTTTATCTGTACCAGCTGATATTTTTTGGATATACTGAGGCCAAAACAAAATTGAGATTACTGCATCTTGGTCTTTCTAACTGTGGGCTGTTCCAGGAAAAAAGGTGTGTGTGTGTGTGTGTCTTTCATCTACTAAAATTAGGTGGAGGGGGGGGGGGGGGGAATATTGAAATCTAATTCTATGGGATTTGAATGTATATGGGAAAAAAAGTGATGAAAATCTTCTTAATACTTTACAAAATCAATGATGGATATGGATTAGGAATGGGATTTGCAACAATGCCCTGATCACATTCTGCAGAATGATTAATCCGTCACAATGATCATATTCTGAGAATTTCATAACATGTACTCTGATACAGTGTCTAGTTTTCAACTGTCTTTTCTTATAAAGAAAGATCATATTATGTAGGAGATACCAGCTTAATTTGGCCTTAGTTCCTAAACCCCGCAACTTTTTCAGCTTTTTTTCCCAGAACAGCCCTGACTGAAAGAATTTCTTTCCAGTGCTTAGCGCTCCTGTGGTGGAAATGTAATTTCACTGTTGTATGTCCGTCCATTTTTAAGCTGAAAGCTTTTTTTTTTTTTCAATTTTGTTTGTAGCATTATAAGAATCAAAGGCCTTGGATTCACTCGTTACCTCTTGTAGAAAATGTTTTGTTTCCCAGCAGGTTGCCAAACATTCTCCTGTTTTAATGACCCGTAGGAAGAGGCTTTAGAAAACATTGTTGGAAAAGTAGAAACTGCTGGTAACCAGCATTTTCTTCTTTTCCAACAATGTTTTCTACACTTTAGCCCTTTACCACACAATCATGAGTTTTATCGACTATGAGGAAGAAGCTTTTGAAGCTGGTTACCAGTATGTTCTCTTTTTCCCCATAAAGTTTTCTAATCTTTCACAAACAAATCTTAGCATTTTAGCCACATTTAATTTGTGGTCTGAAAATGCTTTCAATTTTTGACTGGTCTAAAATTTTGTTGTGTGGTGAAGAGTTTAAAGACAATTCAAAGTTTGAGCTGTGTAAATTTTTTGCTCTGCCAGTCCTTTCAATTTGGATATCTTGAATTTTGTCATCTGGTAAAGAGTTACAAGATAATTACATGTGTGCTTATCATTTTGATAGTGTGAAGCTTTCATCAATTGATTGGATAACAATGCATCTGGGTCATTCAATGGAATAACAGGATTTATCGAAATACTTTTTTCATGTTTTTGAAATTGCAAGTGTGCTATTTTTTATTTACCCAGTATTAGATGAAAAATTTGGTAATTTGGTAATGACCAAGCCTTTGATTCTGAACACGTGTTTGAAATAGGCTGACAATTTGAAGGTTTTCTGTCTTTATCATTTTTTGTAGACAATCAGCCTGACTTTTATATTCCATACTTATGGGCTAAATTTTGCTTTTCAAGTCTCTACTGAAGGTTAACATTGTATGTTGAAACACATAATAGAAATATTTTTATACCCCCACCTATAAAGTGGAGGGGGGTATACTGGTTTCACCATCTCTGTTTGTCCGTCAGTCAGTCTGTCTTGTTTTCATATCCATGCTCTAATTGAAAAGCTTTTTGACTTAGGACCCTGAAACTTTATACAAGTGTTGTACAAGTGTTGTTCATTACCCAAGGAGGTGCCTTATTGTTTATGGGTCAAAGGTCAAGGTCACGTGAACTTTGTTTGAAAATTGTTTCCGTGCTCTAACTCAATAGCTGTTTAACCTAGGATCCTGAAACTTTTTACAAGTGTTACTCATGACCTAAGAAGATGCCCTATTGTTTTTGGGTCAAAGGTTAAGGTCACAGGTGAACTTTGTTTAATTCGTTTATTCGTTTCTGTGCTCTAACTCAATAGCTGTTTGACCTAGGTCCCTGAAACTTTGAGGTCAAGGTCACTGGTGATCTTTGTTTTGAAAATCATTTGGTTCAACTGATAGAAATTGTATTTGACAGTATAGAAAACAATTTGGGAAAAGGGGAAAATGCTGTTTACCAGCATTTTCTCCTTTTCCCATATTGTTTCCAAATTTTCAAAAGCTGTCTTCATCAAGATCGTTGAAACTCGGGATTGTGTGGTATACAGTTAGGTCTAGAATTGAGACCCAAATAAATGCAATTTCAGTGCTGCTCTTGTCTAGAATGTCTCAGCAAAGCAGACAGTGTAGATCATATATCAGACTACACTTTCTGTGCAGTGTGATCTAATCTACAGGTAAATTTCTAATAGCTGAAAAAAATACCTGAATTTGTTAAAGGCACTTTAAGGGTTAAATTAATTTAATGGAAGTATTGATGGAACAGGAAAAAAACTTCAATTTGTCAGCCATTTTTGTTGCTTTATTGTATGCTTAATTTGTTGAAGATTAAGATTTTTTCTCTGAGTTTGACCAAGTTTGTTGATAAGAAGGGCAGTTTTTAGCTCTACTGGCTGAAAGCCAGTATGGGAAAAGTAGCCATTCAAAGTTGAAAATTTCTTTTTCTTGTTTAGGCAATGAAGTCCACAGTGTTGATCCAAATCTTGTGAAACTTGCAAAGATTATTTGATTCATTATGGGATTGAACTCTATTAAAAGTGAAGAAAACCTAGTAAACCATTCAGGAAAAGCAGCCATTTGATGATTTAGTATCGTTTACTCAACAAAGTCCACATTATTAGTCACATTTCTTTGAAATTTGCTAGGATTGTTTAATACAAGGCGTTCTGAAAGCCTATCAAATTTGGCTGGATTCCAAACAATTAGTTTTGAGAAATTGCACTTCTTTTTTTTTCACAGTTTGTTCAATTCACCATGCCTACTTATGCTGTGTTAGTGGGTTCAAGCCCAGTTGCAAGAACACATTTTTGTGTTTTTTCTGTTTGCAACATGAATTCATAATGTATGCTAGCAAAAAAGCAAAATCACTGCCAGTAGAGCGATTTCAGGCCCTCAAGGGCCTCTAGTTTCAGCAAGCATTCATAGAGTGCCCCTGGAACAAGGTTATGCAAAACTTCAGCAGGCACAAGGTTTTGTGGGTGTCAAGTCTTTACCATAAGACAAAATTTTGAACTTGCCAAAGTCTGAAGGATTTGTAGAGGACAAAGTAAAAGTGACTCAATTGATCGAAAATGTCTTTTACCAGGAATTAATTATTTCTCCTTTTCTCACAGTGCTGAAGTTTGTTTTAACTTTGGACTTTGTAGTAGAGGGCCAAGAACACAACTCACAGTGAGCAATTTCTTCTTATGCCATAATGTCATTTTTGGGATTTGGATTTTTTATGCATCAAACTTTGACCCTTAGGCTGCTAAACTCGATTTTGTGGACTTCTATGGACAGTGTAGATCAAGATCAGACTGCACAGAATGTGCAGTCTGATCTTGGATCTATCCTGTCTGCTATGTTGCGAGCCCTTGAAGAACAAAGTTTTTAAACCGTAAACTGGTTTTTCACTATTCACTGGAATTCTTTACTTATTACTCAATATTTAACTCATCTGAGCGTAATTACAATTAACATCAAAAAGAAACCACTCTCACTGAAACTGAACATTTTCTATCTAATAAACTTCAATACCAAACACCAATCATATAATAGTATGATAATCAAGGGAGGTACACAGCAATAAACCATGGTTATCTGTTATGAGTGAATAGGAGTTATGTCCCAAGAGAGAGAGATATATATGTGTGTGTGTGTGAGTGTGTGTGTGTGCACGTCCTTTAGCCATGTACTTCAGAAAGATTTTCAGAACTCTCCACTATACAAGCATTTGCAAACTGTTGTTTTAACAACCCCCCCCCCCCCCCCCCCGGGCTTACCCCAGTGCCATACTAAACCTTGCTAAAGGTCATCTAGATGAAGCTACATGCAAGATTTTATAAACCTAGATCACACAGTAAGGAACCAGAAGAATGTGCACGTTTTCAGTGTGTACGCCCATCTAACAACTTCTGACCCCCAGGATGGGCCAATTTTGACCCCAGGAAAATGCTTGGTACAATATTAGATGTCTACCCAGTAAAGCTGCATGCACAATTCGGTAGCCCTAGGCCTTACAGTCGAGAACAAGGAATTTTCACGAAATAAGCCCATATAAAACTTGTGACCCTTGGGGTGGAGCCAATACGGACCCCTGGACTAAAATTTGAACATCTTTAAAAGGGGCCCACTAGATAATGCTACATGCCAAATATGTTAGCCCTATGCCTTATGGATAGGAACAGGAAGATTTTTCAGTTTTATCTATAAGCCCATGTATAGTTTGTGACCCCTAGGGCAGGGCCAATTTAGACCCCAAGACTAGAGTTTAAAAAAATCTTGTGTAAATTTGCTAGATGAAGTTACATTCTAACTTTGGTTGCTCAAGGTCTAATAGTTTTGGACAAAAAAAATCTTAGAGATTTTCAGATATTTGAGATTTTTTGCCATGGCAACCAGAGTTTTAATGGAATCAAATTATGAAGAAATCTGAAGAGGGCCATGGCAGGATCATTTCTCTGAGTTTTCATCAAAGTTGGATGGGCAGTTTCAGAGATGTTGAAATAAAAGTTAACACACATGGATAAATGGATTTACGTACTACAGACACAGAGCAACGACATATGCTTGCTGGCCTTTGGCCAGTGGAACTAAAAACTGTGGCCCCAAACATATTTTTTGGTGGCATACAAATATTTTGATGGTTACCTGCCTTTGTTGCATGGGTTCCCCTGTTGGTAGTTAACAACTAGTCAGAGTTTGAAGTTAATATGTGACCCAAAAACAAGAGGGCACCTCCTTGGGTCATGTGCAACACTTGAATAAAGTTATCAGGTCTTAGGTCAAATATCTATTGAGTTAGAGCACTGAAACGATTTTCAGAGTTCACCTTTGACCTCGACCTTTGACACATTGAGGTCACAGAAATGATTTTCAAAGAAATCTATTCAGCAACCTTGACCTTTAACCCCAAAACAATAGGGCACCTCCTTGGGTCATGAGCAATACTTGTATAAGGTTTCAGGGTCCTAGTCCAGACAGGAATGAAAAAGTCTACAGACGTACATATTGACGGACAAACTGATGGATGGGTTGATAGATGGACAAACAGACATGGTGAAACCAGTTTTCTCCCCTCTACTATATAGGTGGACGTGGGTATAATTAGCCATGCTCTAGCAAGGGGGTCAACCCTTTACCACACAATGCCGACTATAACAACCCTGATATGGAGGCCTTTTGAAAATATCATATGAAAAGGAGAAAGTGCTGGTAACCTGCATTTTCTCCTTTTCCCATAATGTTTTGTACCCTTCCCAAAACAATTTTTTTTTCTAAGTCCCAAATATTTTGTCATCTGCAAATCCTTTCAATTTGGAACAGTCTAAAAATTTGCTGTGTGGTAAAGAGTTCATGCATCTCTGTGATGCATAATACCAAGCAAGTTATCACACCATTATGGATCCATAAAATTCATTTTGCTCAACTAGTCATGAGGTTCACTGGTCCTTTGACAAGCAGAAAACTTAACAAAAGCAAAATGCATTGACCCCATTCAGCCAGTGCAGACTGAAGGCTGACCGGGGTCAATACTTTTTGCAGATGCCTTAACTCTTTACCAAATGAGGAAATTTTAGACTAGTCGAAATTGAAAGCATTAGCAGACGACAAAATAAAGTGACTGAAAAAAATGAAATTTGTTTTGGGAAGGGTAGAAAACATTGTGGGAAAAGGAGAAAATGCTGGTTACCAGCATTTTCTCCTTTTCCCACCACATTTTCAAAAGGCTTCTTTCTCAGGGTCGTTAAAAGTCAGGAATGTGTGGTAAGGGGTTAAGCCCCCTTTTCACAAAGAATGGCTCAAATAAATGTCATAAATGTATTTCAGTGGTATAACACAAATAAACCACGAAGATAATTATGCTTTTTTTGAATATTTAATATTTCATTTGCACATTTTTCATAAATAGATTTCAGGAATATCAAATATTGGATCTAAACCCTCCTTTTCAGCTACACAATCAGTATTTTTTTTCTTTCCTGTTTTTCAACATGGTCATTTTTGTTCTTTCATTAAAAAAATTCCAGAATATCTTCAAGCAGCCCATACAATAATAAATCTCCAAAAAATGTTCTGTTCATGTCAAAATTGCAACAAGCAAAAGTTAGTTTGCTAGCCTGAGTTTTAAAGGTGAAAATACAAATAAATTTTGTGATTTTGCCTAAACATATCAGTTCTGTAGAAGTGTCAGAACAATTTTACAAGAAAATATTTACAGTGATTCAGAGTTTGAAATATCTTAAACAAAAGAAAAATATTTACAATAGAACACCACATCTTTGAACGTATCGAAAAAGACTTTCTCAACAAAAATCTTTTTATGAAAAAGTTCCTGTCAAATTCAATCAATGTCGTTTTAGATAAATTGATTTATACATGAAATTTTACAGAATCACTACCTTACTTTTAACCCTTTAGCAAACAATCCAGTGTTTTGGCAAACCTCATAATATAAGGCATCTGAGAACAATGTGGGAACGGGGAGAAAATGCTGGTAACTTGCATTTACTCCTTTTTCCAAAATGATTTGTAACCTTTCAAAGACAAACCCTGTCAACAGAATTGCTTGGTACTTTGAAATAGGGGTGTAACGATACATCGGACTATTGATGGATCGCGATGGTGAGCGTGTCGATGCTACTGCATCGATTGTTATGTTGAAAATCGATAACTATCGCCGATAGTTACCTCAAATATCGATAGTTTCGATAGTTTCACTGACAAGAAAGAGAGAGAAAATACTGCAATTCGCTAATAAGTTCGGACACGTTTAATTATTTACAAAAATAATTTATTTTTTAATTCTTTCTCTGAACACTTCCTAAAGCAAGTTTTCCTAAATATTCGGGCATTCCGTAAAGTTAATTTCCCAAAATATTTGACGGGTAATTTTTTGGAATATGTTTTCAATAATGATCGGCTGCATAATATTCATTTCTGCATAGTAATGCTCATCGTCACGAAAACAAATCCTTCGAGAGCTGATTAACTCAGCGGTAATTTTAAGTCCTGAAATTAGACCAAAGTAATTGCAACACTAAGGGTGTTTTTGTTAAAAACTTCTCACCAAAGCGAGAAGTGTGGATTTAGATCAAAGATCAGACCAAACAGTCTGCCTACAGTCTAATCTTAATCTACACAGGCCGCTAAAACCATAACCATGCGTGTTGTCCCTCCATAAGCAATAAATAAATCTACTTTGAAAAATGAATACTAAACCTCGTTCTTTCTTTTCTTTATTTATCAGTAATCCATTTCGAATGCATTCCTTTTATTTCGGCTGCAAGGAATTAGATTAATTTTTAGAAAACAGCCGCACTTTTTTATGCTGACTACACAAAACGTGACACGACTGGCGTGTTCTTGAAACAGCTATATTACTAAATGCAAAAAGGCTTTATCAGCTGGTGTACATGTAAATCGTACATGAAATAGGCTTATTGCATGGTCACTTTGAATTGATTGGAGGTCGACCTGCAGCCAGATATAAGTTTCTTCGAGCAGACCAGTTTAAGTGTGTAAATTAAACAGGTGCGTTACAACTCAGTCGCTTCGAATGATTTGCGTGTTACGTCATACCCCTTATCCAAATTTTACCGCAAACATTTGTGTACCCACGACAGGCCGAGAGGCATCTTGTAGACAGATGGCTTTTAATATAGATCTACATCATGGTCGTTCTGATTTACTCTGCTGATGGCAAGATGGCGATTTTCAAAGTTTGCGGATGGTGTAGATAGACATCAGACTAAACAGAACACGCTGTCTGATCTTGGATCTATACCATCCACTTCTGTACTATGACTTAACTCGTATTAGAAAGCTACTCCTTTCTCGGGAAAAAAAAGGTAAGATGTTGTTTAACAGTGTACCCACTCGCGCAAATTATTGCGTAAATCACGTTATAGAATTGAAATTCACGTAGCAAATTCTGGTTACACCCGAGACTTCGCGTAAGAAAATGCATGGACAAAAAAGGCCATTATACGCTTTTCTTGTGAAAAATGACAGGTTTTGAAGTTACTTGTTACCCTAATTGACAATCTTTTTGTAAAATCATGTGGAAACACCTAGCCAGAAATTAACAGACATGAAAAACTGATCGGAGTAAAAAACACGGAAACCCATGACACAACAAAATGTCTCTTTGACATTGTCCGATCAGAGTCACTTCAGATCGTCTTTTTAGCTTTTTAATGACTATAAGCAGTAAATTTATACAAATATCTTAAAATAACACACTTTTTGGATTAGGTAAAACCTATTATTTCGGCCACACCCTTTTTTTTTCAGAATGATAATTTCCTAAAGATTAGGAGACTAAACAAAAATAATTATTGTTTCTGTCTGAATATATTGGCCAATTATGGGTAAAATTAGATAAATTCTATCAACTCAAAAAAACCTTAAGGGCTCACATTTAAAAGGTGATTTCTTTAAAAGTTTAAAGTTGCTTTATAATTACTTTTTATTTGGTGTGTTTATGAACCACCAGCATTTGTCAGCATTTTGTGCTTTGCATGCTGTTGTATATCAATCAGACTTAAAAGTTGACTTCTTCAAAAGTTCAGAGTAATTAGGTATGTTAAATTGTTTGTGAGCCATCTGCATTTAGAAAAAATTGACATTGAAATTTATTGAGCATCTTGCATTTGACTCTATTTTCCCCTTTATTTGCTATTCAAAACTATACTCAAGTAGAATTTAAACTACTCGGAGAAAGTATTAGTCTAAAACATGGTTTCAAGATGTAATTTGGTGAAATTCATCTCTTGCAATTCATCCAATAGTATTGCAATAGTATTGCAATAGTAACAGGCAGTATCAATACTATTGCAATAGTATTTTTTCCAATGTCAATACTATCGCAATAGTAGATTTTGGCCTCAATAGTCAACCCTACTTTGAAATTAGGTATTCTGCACATGCTTTCCAAAAATACAAGTCTAAAAATTGCACAGTCTGGTAAACAATTAATTAACTCTTTACCAAACAACAAAATTTTAGACTGGTCCAAATTGAAAGCATTTGCAGAAGACAAAATTAATGTGACTCAAAAATTGAAATTTGTTCTGGGAAGGGTAGAAAACATTGCGGGAAAAGGAGAAAATGCTGGTTACCAGCATTTTCTCCTTTTCCCACAATGTTTTCATAAGGCTTCTTTCTCAGAGTCATGAAAACCAGGGATTGTTTGGTAAAGAGTTAATCTTTTCAAAAACTGACCTTTATCATTCAGTGCTGAGCACAACTCTACACATTTTGAGAACACTGTAGATCAAGAATGTGCAATCTAATCATGGATCTATACTGCCAATACTTTCAAGAAATAACACTGTAAATCACAGATCAGGATTCAATCTTTATAGCAGTCTGACTTACTGAGATTCAGCAACTGAGATTTTGCACATTCTGGACTAACATGTGTATACTTCAGATGCCTTAAATAAACTGACATGCATGTATTCCAATTCTAAGCACTTAGCAGACATTTTTCATATATTTTTCATATTTACAGAAAATTACACATTCTGTATGATGAGATTACGCTTTGTATCATGGGTAAATCTGTTGGACTTGAACAGGTCGCTGTCATAGAATGACGAGAGATTGTGGATGTTGATCTGTCGAGCCTGAAAAATAATTATAACAATGAAAGACCTTTATCATAGCATAAGAGCTTGGACCATACTTTTGCTATTTTAACTTTTTACCACACGACAAAATTTTGGACTGGTCGAAATTGAAAGCATTGGCAGACGACAAAATAAATGTGACTCGAAAGTTGAAATTTGTTTTGGGAAGGTAGAAAACATTGTGGGAAAAGGAGAAAATGCTGGTTACCAGCATTTTCTCCTTTTCTCACAATGTTTTCAAAAGGCTTCTTTATCAGGGTTGTTAAAAGTCGGGATTGTGTGGTAGGAGCTAAACCTTTACCAAACGACAAAATTTTGGATACATTCAATTCCAAACATTTAGAGACAAAACTAAATGTGGTTTGATCAAGGTTGGTCTTTGAAAGGGCAGAAAACATGTATTTTCTTTTCTTCTTGCAGTGTCCAGATTCACTGGGATGCACATAATAAACAGACCTTTGGATGGACAAGGGGGGAAAAACTTTAGTCCTCTTCTGTTAAACTGATAGGTGCCCACCGATGATTGTTGTAAAAGTTAGCCAATGAAATTGTTTTTTCCTATGCTCAACTAAACTTTCAAGCATCTTAAAAGATATTCAAAGAAACAACGATTAAATGTAAACCAGACAAAATATAAAAGTAAATAATTCAAGTTGTTTATTTGTACTGAACACCATTTTTCACACATGATTTCTGTTGAATCGCAGCAGCTAGTGCACAAATTCATGTTTCCCTGGAGTTTCTTTTCATAGTACTTCGCAAAGTATTCTTTCCATGCCACTGACTGCTTTCCCACATGAACATGGAAACAATGTTCAGCAGTGTGAGATGAATGAATCCCGTCACTTTAACTTATCATTCCATGAAAAGAAATTGGCCAAGCTCGGGGCTGAACTAGCCATACCTGCAATTTCAAACCCTATATGCATTACTGAGTGAGCAACTGAGCTCAGTACAAATAATAATGCAAACTATCCCATGGTAACGAGTTGAAATCTTATTAAAGTTTGAAAACAGAAAACGAGATGTTTCAACTCGGGTTAAGCATTTGAGACACTCTTGGGAAAGGGTAATTAACCCTTTACCACACAATCCCGACATTTAACGACCCCAAGAAAGAAGCATTTTGAAAACATTGTGGTAAAAGGAGAAAATGCTGGTAACCAGCATTTTCTCCTTTTACCACAATATTTTCTACCCTTCCAGAAACAAATTTTAATTTTTCAGTGACATTTATATTGTTGTCTGTAAATGCTTTCAATTTAGACAGGTCTAAAATTTTGTTGTTTGGTAAAGAATTAACGCATCTCAGTGATAAAAATAAGAAGCCAGTCATCACAAAATTACATCCGTTTTGTAAAGCAATAAAATGACTAATGAGGTAGAATGGTTTTTAGACATGCAGTAAAAATTTACAACGGGCAAAAGTATCCATCCATTTCGTCCTTCAAGGACTGTGCAAGCTGATATGGGAAGCTACTGTCTGTGGATTCATTAAGCTCCTTTTCACAGAGCATGACTCAATGATATTTCAGAATGAATGTTGTAAAATTTTGTACCTTGTCTGCTAGATCCTTGACAGAGATTTCAATGACTTCTTGTTCCACACCGTATCGGTTTCTCTGGAAAGACATCTGATCCTGGGCCAGTTGTTTTAAAACAAACAGCAACAACTCATTGTTATCCTTTCTGAATGACAGGTATCGTCCAAAGGTCTGAAAATGTCACACAAAAATATGTTTGAATGTAAAGAACAGAATGCTGAAAGAATATCACAATGCCTAGAATATAGCTAGGAATGTAGACTAAGTCTCTGCACCTGGTTTAACGAAAACTTTCGTTTTCTTATTTTTCTCAAATCAGCTAACAGACTCATTTTTTGACTAAAGTCGAGTTTGTTATTTGAGACACATTTCACTTATTAAATAGACTTTGGTAACATTCTTGAATCCTGAGCTGACACAATGTTTCAAGCTTAACTCAGCATAACAACAGACCTGAGTCTTTTAACTGAGTAAAGTCTGTAGATTTTTGCATCTCAAAATAACAAACTCAACTTAAGTCAGAAACTTTGTCCATTGGCAAATTTGAGCAAAATAAGAGACTAAAGTATTTTTATGAAACTGGGCCTGAACCAACTTTGCACATTATTGTTTAATTGCTTGATCTCTATTTAATCCTTTACCACACGGCAAAATTTAAGACCTCTCCAAATTGAAAGCATTTGCAGACGACAATTTCATAGTGGCTCAAATGATGCAACTTTTCTTTGATAGGGTAGAAAACTTTGTGGGAAAAGGAGAAAATGCTGGTTACCAGCATTTTCTCCTTTTCCCACGATGTTTTCAAAAGGCCTCTTCTTCAGGGGCGTTAAAAGGCGTCATTGTGTGGTAAAGAGTTAACTCTTTACCACATGACAAAATTTTCATCTGGTCAAAATTGATAACATGTGCAGAAAACAAAAGATATGTGACTCAATTCACGGAATTTGTCTTTGAATTGGTAGAAAACATTGTGAAAAAGGGAGAAAATGGTGGTTACCAGCATTTTCTCCTTTCATAATGTCTTTAAAAGCCTCCTTTCATAGGTTTGTTAAAACTCAAGATTGTGTTGTAAAAGGTTAACTCATTTCTGTATCAACATATATGAGCCATGCTCTGGCAAGATGGAGTTTAATGCATCTCCATGATGCATCATACCCAGCAAGTCATTAAATAATTGATCTATACAACCCATTTAGTCTAACAATCAACTGGAGCTGAAGGTAAAATCACTCTTTGACATGCAGAAAATTTAAAAATCACAAAAACTTTCATGTCAGCCTGCATGGACTGCGGATGCATTAAGTCCCCGTTTTTACAGAGCACAATTCATATAATGATTGATTGATTGAATTGTGTTTTACGCCGCTTTCAACATTATTTCAGTCATATCACGGCAACAGCTCACATATTCATGTTTTCCTGGGTTTCACCAGTGCCAGGCTGGGGCTCTAACCCAAGGAAACTCCCACAAAAAAACCCAGTGTATCCAGTGCGGCTTGTACCTGGGGTCTTCAGATTACGAGTTCCACACTTGTCCACTAAGACACGCAGGTCCCCCGACTTAATATATAACTTTCTTCAGAGCTCCAGATAGGGGGGGGGGGGTTTCATGGTATTCTAAATCCATTATTTCTCTTTCAAACCCTATGTTGTGGGTACTCATTAGAATCGTCTCGATGAGACGATTCTAATGAGTACCCATAACATAGGGTTTGGGGGATAATAATATTTTCAATTCTAAAATCAAAATCACTCCCTTTATCTGGGGCTCTATTTATTACAAAACCTCTCACACATGAGAAGAGAGCCTACCTTTCTCATTGTCCTCATCACACTAAACTTTTGAGTGCTGATAAAGCTCTCCAACATAATTCTGATTGCCATGTTCACGTCATCCTCATTCACATAATCACGCAGATGCATTTTGGCATGTGACTCTGCCATCCTGATCATTGACTCAATATGTCGGACTGTGATTGGAATACTTCCAGTTGCCTAGATCAAAAATTAATTTTCAAAAGATAAAAGTAAAAATTTTAACCCTTAGAGCCCCAATTAAACCCCTAGAAAATTTCGGTTTGGAAATAAGACCCAAGTAATTGCTACTTTAAGGCTGCTTTTGTCGAGAATGTCTGAGTTAAGCAGACAATGTCGGTAAAGGATCACGCTGCACAGTTTGTGCAGTTTGATCTTGACCCACACTGGCCACACTGAGTTGTGAAAGGTACTTAAAGTACATAATAGTTCAGTTACCTAAGTAACTTCTCTAAGGTGGATCAGACACATGAAAACTAGAATTCATCATCTGAAGCATTATAATATGAATTCTATTTGCATCACCACAATTTTATTAAGGCTATGTTACTCATCAACCATTCCAAATTCAAATCAAATTCTTGATCTATAGACTTGCAATCCAACAGGATGAAACAATATTTCAAAAGATTTGAAGGCTAAAGTATTGCTACAATTACAGAAAGGTTAAAATTCCAGATCACAATCAACATTTGACTTGGTATACCACAGTTAGTTACATGGATCTAATCTTAACCTTTTACAAGACAACAATTTTTCACCTGTCCAAATCAAAAGAATTTGCAGACGACAAAGTAAATGGGGCTCATAGTCATATGATAAAATTTGTCATCGAACGGGTAGAAAACATTTTTGGAAAAGGTGAAAAAGCCTGTTACAAGCATTTTCTCCTTTTCCCACAATGCTTTAAAAAGCCTTTCTTCTTGGGGGTTGCTAAAACTCGAGATTGTGTGGTAAACGGTTAAAACATTAGAGAAAATCTTTCTACCATTGACTCTCTTCTTAACTCTGAATACATCTTGGCCACTTTGTCTTGGTCCATCTTGTTCAACTTGGGATGAACTTTTTCTCTGGCATAAATGATATATTTCCTCAGTAGCTCTTGTGGAATTGGTTCCAGGCTAGACTGGGTATTCAAGTCATTCTGAAATGACAAAATTACAATTGTAAAAGCATACATAATGTAATTCCCCTGTAGTTCTTGAGGAATTAGTTCAAGGCTAGCCTGGCGTTTAAAATCATTCTGAAATTACAATATTCAAGTTGTAAACTTCTATGCTGTTGACTACTGTCTAGTACTTAGTCCTTTACCAAACAATCTTTTGATTTCACAATCCTGAGGAAGGAAGGTTTTGAAAACACTGTTGGAAAAGAAAACAAGAGGACCTCATACAGGTGCCAACACTCGGCTGCAGTTGCTTAATTTTCAGGGAAAATTTTAAGTTGAAAATGGGGCAAGATGCTTTGATGGTTACCTGCTCTTGTTGTATAGGTTCCCCTTTTAATATAGTTAACAACTGATCAAGGTTTGAAGCAAATATCTTGACTAATAACAGAGATATTATAAATGTCAAAGTTTTGCACACATCAGATGACTACAATGACAACATTAGGGCTACAACAGTACCTCAACATTTTCATCCTGGTAACCAGTATTTTCTTTTTTTTCCCCAATAATGTTTTTTACCTTTTCATATACTGATCTTATTATTTAAGCAGCATTCAATTTGTTGTCTGATTGTGCTTTCAAAATGGACAAGACCAAGATTTTGCCACCTGGTAAAGAGTTATGATAACAATCACTTGAGTAACATTTTATTTTCCCATGACGCTAACTAATCTCACTATAACTTGGATAAGAATGCCAAATGCAAACAGTTTATAAAAATACCAAATATTATACTGCCTTTACTCTCAGATACAATTCTAATGCATCTGCAACAGGTATTGACTCATGTCAGCCTGCACAGGACCCACAGACTGAGCTCTGTTGAAATTTTTTCCTATGTTTTTCCTTCATGACAAAGGTTCATTATACATCTAGATCCATTCGGTTGCTAGACAAAACAGATCCATATAATGCTACAATTTGCTTGGTCTCATGCTTTACAAAGATGCATTAAACCCCCTTTTGCCGGAGCAACTCAAATATATTACCATCTCTGCAACAAAGATTAATATTCATACATTACACATTGCCAAACAAACGGACAGCATACAGTATATGTGGATATATACACATGTCAAAAACTTTGCGAATAAACAATTGCGGATATTTTGTGTACGTAAATGTTTGCCAAATCAAGACACTCATTATTTGTTGGTATACTTGCAGTAAAATACACCAACAGGTAATTTGTGAATTTTTCAAATTCACGAAATCACAAAAATTTCCACTGATACAGTAGCACTCACCAGGTTTTCATCTTGTTCAGAGGCATTTGGATGATGCTTCATGTGGCTCCCTGTGACAAAACGGGCCAATCTTTCATCCTGTAAAACAAGTTATTTTCATCTTTATTTGATAAAATTCGAGTAATGGAAAGAATCAGCAAGTCTTTATTTTAACCCTATACCAAACAATCCGGAGATTTAATGACCCTAAGGAAAAAGGATTTTGAAAACAATGCTGGAAAAGGAGAAACCAGCGTTTTCTCCTTTTTCAACAGTGTTTTCTAACCTTTCAAAGACTATTCAAATTGTTTAACTCATATCTAATTTGTTGTCTGCAAAGGTTTTCAAAGTCCAAAATTTTGTTGTTTGGTAAACAGTTAAAACCCTGTATTTTAGTGAAAAAGAATTTTGAACATTTCTGTGCTAAACCCCCCACCCCTAAACATCCCCCCCTTATATTCTGTCCATTTGATTGATTTTACCCTTTGCCAGACAATCCCAATGTCTAAACAACCTTGGAGAAGAAGGCTTTTGAAAACGTTTTTGGACAAGGAGAAAATGCTGGTGACCAGCATTTTCTCCTTTTCCCAACATGTTTTCTAGCCTTTCAAAGACAATTTTCACTGTTTAGGCTACATTCAATTAACTTTGTTGTCTTCATTAGCCTTAGATTAAGACAAGTCCAAAATTGTGTAGTAAAGAGTCAAGATCAACTACAACAAATGACTGAATCACTTCCATACTGATATACTGGTCAGGTCACAACTTAAAACTTCAAAGGCTACTCGTATCAGTTCAAACCAGATTAAGAATTACAGTGTCTAGCTAAATGCAATATTGTGATAAATATGTTATCGCAAAATGAAAAACTGCTTTTTTTTTTTGCAAAGTCGTATGCAGGGCATTAATCCTTCACAACACAATCCACACAATGACCCTTAGAGATTAAAA
This sequence comes from Hippopus hippopus, assembly GCA_946811185.2. NCBI lineage: Eukaryota > Metazoa > Mollusca > Bivalvia > Cardiida > Cardiidae > Hippopus > Hippopus hippopus. The sequence continues at coordinate 5,348,637 of OX328102.1, read as the reverse complement.
TTCCCAAAATCAATGTTAGGGGAAAAGAAGAAAATGCAGGTAACCAACATTGCCTCCTTTTCCCACTTTGTTTCTAGCCTATAAAAGACAATTCCCATCACTTCAGATGCACTTAATTTGTTGTCTGTAAAATTATTTCAATTTAGCCCAGTCCATATTTTGCTGTTCAGCAAAGAGTTAAGAGTTACAATATATCTTGCTGTTCTAACCTGTATCGGATCCACTGTATCACGAACTACACACAAAATGTCAAATCTTGACAAGATTGGTTCAGACAAATCCACCTGAAATAAGTATCTGAAATGCAGTTTGGACCGAAAATCTATTTTATCATCTTGATGAAGTAAAAGGAACATGAAGATTTTCAGAAAGTTAATAAAAGTTACCAAATTCCAAATTTTTCCATCTGTTTCTCACTGTATATCTTTGTCTACTTCTTCATTGAAGAAATTTGTGAGGCGAATTAGTAAACTGGATTCTTTTCTTCTTTAAGGTTTGTAAAGTTAACAGGAAAACTTTTTCACAAGAATACCCCATCTGGGCATATGGTTGCAAAAATAAGGTAACTTAAGGTCAGAAAGAAAGACAAAATGGCAAAGAATGGCTTCTGTGCTGCAGTTAAATCTGTAATCTATCAACCTGTAAAGAGCTAAAACAGACTAAGATGATTTTGCAGACAGTGTAGATCAAGATCTGACTGCACAGAATGTGCAGTCTGATCTTGGATCTTCACTGTCTGCTACTTTGTCACATATTTTGGCAAAAACAACTTTAAAATAACAATATTACTGGAATTTTTCCTGATTGAAAGGGTCCATTTCGTTAATTCAGTGCTGTATGATAGAGCACTTTTTGACAGACTTACATTTTCAGAAAAGGTCAAAGAGGGGTCATATCGCCCTCCGATGGGGTTAGCAGCTGCCAGTACAGCACATCTAGCTTGTAGAGATGTGACGATGCCGGCTTTAGACACAGATATACTCTGTTGTTCCATGGCTTCATGTATACTGGTCCTGTCTTGGTCATTCATCTGTTGAACAAGAGAAAGAAATACATATGAGCCAAGCTCTTGCAAAAGGACGTTAAATGCATCTCCATAATGCATTGTACCAAGCTAGTCATCACATGAATCTTGATCCATGAAAACCTGTTGTCCTACAACAAACTGAATCACCGGGTAAACTGGCCCTTTAAGATATGTGACCCGTCACGCAAAAAAGGACCATCTGGGAATTCCGTACATCAATTAGATGAAAACAGATCAACGACAGTGCAGGTCAATTTTAAGTTGATAGTTCAAAAATCATTGTATAACAAGGTAGAATGACCACTTTTCATACAGAAAATATCATAAAAGCGAGAAGTGTCAATCCTGGTCAGACTGCGCAATTCGCGCAGTCTGACCAGGGTTGACACTTTTCGCAGTTCCCAGACGGTCCTTTTTTGCGTGACGGGTCACATATAGGTAAATGACTAATACCAAAATGTTTTGGCCAAGGTCAGTCTGGGCAGCCCACACAGGCCCACTTGGGTCGTATTTTTTTTGCAGATGCATAAAACCACCTTTTCACAGAGCATGGCTCATGTCACAACAAGACGATTATCTCTGTATGAGGTTTAAATGCTTTAACAGAAATTTGATCTATTTTACACACTGTTTAAAATGTCCATCATGTCATTTTAGACTACTAGTTAATACACACTTGAAAAAGATATCACCATCAACTTAGGGCAATTTAAGGGGCAACTCGCATCCCATAGTAAACAATTTGAGGGAGTTGGGATGTCAAAATGCAAGCAAATGTTAATTCATACAATTTAAAAGTATGGATACTGATGGATATTATTCAGTCTGACAATGTGTAACAATGCAGTCTGTCAAAGTTCCAGATACTGGGAGAAAAATCCATCTCAAAACTAGAATGTTAGTTGGCAACATTAATTCAAGTCTATCAATTCATCTTTCTGCCAGCAACTGGAACTCTAGCAGACCGTAATGTAACATACTGTCAGACTCACAATAATAGCCTTAATTTTTAAATGGTATGAATTTAAGCTCCATGAGTATAACCAGAGTTGTTTATTCTTGTTCACTAGTGAGCATTTAACTCCTTACTAATCCACGAAATTTTAGACATGCCTGTTAGCGGATGACAAATGTGTGCTAAAAGGTAGACATTATTATTTAAAGGGAGGAAAACACTGATGGAGAGAGGGAAAATGCTGGTTAACCACTTCTAATTCGGTGTCGTTAAATATTGAGATGTTGTGGTAAAAGGTTAAATGCAGACTTTTTACAGTAAAAACTAAGTACATAGAGATCATTTATTTGAGCCCCATTTGAAAAGCATCTTAATTGTCTGTGAATTCCTTCATTATGGACAAATCTAAAATATTGCCATCTGGTAAAGTTGTCAGCAATATTTTCAAAACTTTTTAGACACAAAATACATCATGCCACCTGATCAGAAAGTTTTCAACAGCTCACCTTGTCAAACTCATCAATGAGGCACATCCCTTTATCAGCCAGAACCAGAGCTCCTGCTTCTAACGTCCACTCCTTGGACACTGGGTTTCTCTGGACATAGGCCGTCAGACCCACCGCCGACGCCCCCTGACCAGTAGTATACACCACCCTTGGGGCAGTTTTCTCCATGTACTTCAAAAACTGAGACTTTGCTGTTCCCGGGTCTCCACAGACAAGGACATTAATGTCCCCGCGCACTTTGTGTTTACCTCCAGGGTTTTTGGGCTCACCACCAAACACAGACAGGGCCAGGGCTCGCTTGATGTCTTCATGACCATAAATTGATGGAGCCATGCTTGTGAAGATCTGAAATACACAATGACATGGATGAATTTTCCACTATGTTGACAATGGCTACAACACAAACCCTGTTGACTTGTTCTACCAAGCCCTAGGCCTCTGAATTCTCTAACATACAAATCTTTAGTCTGGTTCAAATTAAAGATTTATCAGTTTCTAAAGATAATTATCAAACTTTAAAAAACCTTAATTCATCAGTTTAGTATCCTATTTCTGATTTTTTTTTTTAAATTCCATTTTCTACTTGAGCGAATTTCTACGTCATTCTTATCAACATTTTCAAGACTGCGCAGACATATGAGGTGAGTTCAGTCTACACTTTTATCAAGAAAGTGGTTAACTTCCATTATTTACAAAGGCATACAATGTACTCACCCTTTCACCAATTCTTTCATCTTTAGACAGCTGTACAATGGCTTTAATATCTTCATCAGTGAGACTGCTAACAGCAAGCTTGTCGTCTTTCTTTGTGATATAGTTAGCTTGTATAACTGTTGCAAACACTGGGAAACCATTGGCCGTGTTCAGGGACCCGTCATAGTTGTTGTGATATACTCCAGTCATTTCCTACAATATTGAAACAGGATACTAAGTTTCAGATTATAAATTATCCAATTATATCTATTCTTAACCATTTTAGAGAAAATCATGGGATAATAAGAAAATGCCAAAAACTTGCAGTTTTTCTCTCTCCCCAAAAAGTTTATTACCCTATCAATAATAAATACAATCATTCAAGCCCCATTCAATTTGCCGTCTGTCCTACTTCATACAGGAATACAGTCTAATTTTTTTTCCTGATTAAAAAAAAACCAGTCCACTCAACCTTGGAGCATATCTTTTAAGGATGATTAAGATGGGGGACAAATGCCCCATATATTTGCATGAACAGAGCATATCTTCCAAATGAGTGAGGAAAATGCACCAAAGCCTAATTCAGAATAAGAGAGCCAAGATGGCCCTGGATCGCTCTACTGAATTTTTGAGAGGACCATAGGCATTTTTTTTGTTATTCCAAAACTTTTTCTTCAATAACTTCAATTGAAAAAACAAGAGCACTGCATGCAGGTGCCAACAATTTGCTGTTGGGTGCTGGATAGTAAGTTAAAATTCACTGGATAGTAAGTTAAAATTCTAAGTTGAAAAAGGGGCATAATTTGGTACCAAATGATCATTTCTATGAAATTATTTCAAAATCTGACCAGTGGTTTCATAGAAGAATTTTTAAGAATTTCTTCATGTCCGTATAGTGCAAATAGCCCCCCACCACCACAGCCATGTTTCTTGATAGATCAAAATTTCGTGAAAAATTTTTCAAAAGGGGCATCCAAGGGACATTTCTGTGAAATTATTTCAAAATCTGACGAGAGGTTTAAGAGAAGAATTTCAAAGAATTTCTTTAAGTCCATACAGTGCGAAGAGCCCCCCACCCCCACCCCATACACACACCACGGCCATGTTTTTTGAAAAGGGTCTACCAAGGAACATTTCTGTGAAATCATTTCAAAATCTGACTAGTGGTTTCAGAGGCGAAGATTTTTAAAGAATTTCTTAGAAAATTCCATTTGGTTGCCATGGCAACTAGAGTTTTTGATGGAATCAAATTCTGTGAACAGTTTTTAAAGAGGACCTCCCAAGGAATACTTCTGCCAAGTTTGGTTGACATTGGCCCAGTGGTTTAGGAGGAGATGGTGTTTAAAGAATTGTTCACGACGCACGATGGACACAGGATGATCCTAAAAGCTCCCCTTGAGCATGTTGTGCTCAGGTGAGCTAAAAATCTGGCGGGGTCAATGAACATTATGATAACATTCTTTTGTTTTTCAATGGGACAATACTCAGGACCCTTACCTTAGCAGAACACTGAACTAGAAACATGTTTTACTTTGACTGCAGTATTTGTTTAGAAATAGCTTTGTATCTTACAATTTCATCTCCAGGTTTACATCCGTCCACCAAATCATCCAAGAGAATGGCATCTTTAGATCGAGGTAACCTGCCTGCAGGTACTTTACCAGGACTCTCCTGAAGTGTTATTCTCTGATAGTTCTTGTACAGTGTCTGTAAAATGACAAAGAGAATTCTCTAACCCTTAGAGTACATGATAAACACAATGGTCGAATACAGTTCATAACAGAAGCCCTGGACACTACATATCGTATTTCACCTAATTAACACACCTGGGCACCGCACAAAACACCAACAAGGTGCTCTTATTTCATAGCAAATTTCCCAGGATTTCAGTGCCGTCATGTAGAGTAAGTAGGGTACTATGATCCAGGTTATAGTTAGTGCCATGTTAAAAGTGATCGCCATTTGAAAGACCCACTGTATTAATGCAGAATGTATCAATTTTACAGCCAATCATGATTCATTTGGACATGAAATAGCATTCACAATTTATATGGAAGACTAGTTTTGATACTTCACTCTCTTAAAGTTTGTTTGTTTTTTTTTTTTTTTTAAGTAAGTTGACAAATTGTGTGTTACTAGAAGTTTACAAGAGTATTGGAAGTGTTTGTATATTCTGATAGTCAGGCTTTAATGGCATAGATCTGTGAAGTACACATAATTAGGATTATGTCAATGCCACAGCAGTAAGTTTATTTATAAGATATATGTCAGGGTCCAAAGAATCCACTCGTCTGCTTGTATTTACAAGTAAGAAATGGATGATGACAAGTGAAATATCAGTCATGGTCCTCTGGCAGGACAAGTGGTGATTAGGAGATAGTACATAAATAAGTTTTTCAGATAAATATTTACTTTTCAGGAGACAAAACGGCCATTCCATTCTTGAATAAGCCAAGTAAGTATTGAATATTGAAACAGAACCTAAAACATGCTGGTCCCCGCTCCAAATAGAGACCGGTTTCAAGTCAGCCTAATGATATAACCCAGGACCTTTCATTGCAAACAAAAATGTTTTAATATGCTTCGGATAGATCTAATTCAATACGAGCAACTTTCTTAATAATAACAAGAGGGCCATAATGACCCTGAAATCGCTCACCTGAGTCTTTTGACCAAACATGACCCATTTTCAATCTCTTTTGAGATAATATGACAAACATTCTACCAAGATTTTCATGAGTTATTGACCCAAAATGACCCACTTGCAAACTGGTGTAAGACCAACATTCTGACCAAGTTTCATGAGTATTGCATTAAAAATGAGGCCTCTAGAAAGTAAACAAGGTTTTCAAAGATTTAACCTATTGACCTAGTTTTTGATCCGACATTACCCATTTATGAACTCTTTCAAGATATTATCAAGACAAACATTCTCACCAACTTTCAAGAGTTTTTAACTAAACATGTGGCCTCTAGAGCATACAAAAGGTTTTTCTAAGATTTGACCTAGTGACCTAGTTTTTGATCAGACATTACCCATTATCAATCACATTTGAGATATCACGAAGACAAACATTCTGACCAAGTTTCATGAGTATTGGACTGAAAATGTGGCCTCTAGAGCGTACAAGAGGTTTTTCTAAGATTTGACCAAGTGACCTAGTTTTTGACCTGACATTACCCTTTCTCAAACACTTTTGAGATATCACCAAAACAAACATTCTGACCAAGTCTGAAGAGTATCAGACTGAAAATGTGGCCTCTAGAGCGTACACAAGGTTTTTCTAATTTTTGACCCAGTGACCTAGTTTTTGACCCGACATGATCCCTTTTCAAACTCATTCAAGGTATCAAGACAAACATTCTGACCAAGTTCCAGGAGTATCCGGCTGAAAATGTGTCCTCTAGAGCATAAACAAGGTTTTTCTAAGATTTGACCTAGTGACCTAGTTTTTGACCTGACATGACCCATTATCGAATTCATCTGAGATATTGTCAAGACAAACATTCTGGCCAACTTTCAAGTTTTGGACAGAAAATGTGGTTTCTAGAGTGTTCACAAGGTTTTTCTAAGATTTGACCTAGTGACCTAGTTTTTGACCCGACATGACCCACTTTCGAACTCGTCTGAGATATCATCAAGACAAACATTCTGACCAACTTTCAGTTTTGGATTGTAAATGTGGCCTCTACAGCATACACAAGGTTTTTCTAAGATTTAACCTAATGACCTAGTTTTTGACCCCACATAACCTATTTTTGAACTCATCCAAGATATCATCCAGACAAACATTCTTACCAACTTTCAAGAGTTTTGGACTGAAAATGTGGCCTGGAGAGTGTAGACAAGGTTTTTCTAAGATTTGACCTAGTGACCTACTTTTTGAACCAACATGGCCCATCTCGTCTGAGATATCACCAAGACAAACATTCTGACCAACTTTCAAGAGTGTTGGACTGAAAATGAGGCCTCTAGAGCGTACACAAGGTTTTTCTAAGATTTGACCTGGGGACCTAGTTTTTGACCCAACATGGCCCATTTTCAAACTCGTGCGAGACATCATCAAGACAAACATTCTGACCAACTTTCAAGAGTGTTGGACTGAAAATGTGGCCTATAGAGCGTACACAAGGTTTTTCTAAGATTTGACCTGGTGATCTAGTTTTTGACCCAACATGACCCATTTTCGAACTCGTCTGAGATATCATCAAGACAAACTTTCTGACCAACTTTCAAGAGTATTTGACTGAAAATGTGACCTCTAGAGCGTACACAAGGTTTTTCTAAGATTTGACCTGGTGACCTAGTTTTTGATCCAACATGACCCATTTTCAAACTCGTCCGAGATATCATCAAGACAAACATTCTGACCAACTTTCAAGAGTGTTTGACTGAAAATGAGGCCTCTAGAGCGTACACAAGGTTTTTCTAAGATTTGACCTAGTGACCTAGTTTTTGACCTGACATGACCCATTTTCGAACTCGTCCAAGATATCATCAAGGCAAACATTCTGACCAACTTTCAGGAGTATTGGACTGAAAATGTGGCCTCTAGAGCGTACACAAGATTTTTCTAAGATTTGACCTAGTGACCTAGTTTTCGACCCGACATGACCCATTTTCAAACTCGTCCGAGATTTTATTGACACAAACATTCCAAGTTTCATGAGTATTGGACTGAAAATGTGGCCTCTAGAGCGTACACAAGGTGAAAAAGTTGACGCCGGACGCCGGACACAGCACGATCACAATAGCTCCCCATGAGCACTTCGTGCTCAGGTGAGCTAAAAAGAAGGATATCAACGCAAATAATTTCCCGAAACCAGTTCAAAAACTGTCTTGTTTTGGCTTTATTAATTTCTGTAACTTGATCGGATAAATGGTACCGGTTACTGAAACCCGGTATTTGAGGTTCGTTGCTACGAGAGACTATAATCAGCATTTCCGTTTCTTCTGAAGAAAAAAAAAAAAAAAAAACTAGAAATTGGTGTGTCAGAGACACGGATGCCCCCGCTAAATGGTATTGGTCACAGATATGTCATATAAGAGAATCAGTAGTTATTACAGAAAATTGTTGTTTTGGATAACAGCTTAGACAGGATTAAGAAGGTTTGTTATATATATATCCAAGCAGATAAAAGATTATTTATACCTGATAACAAAATTGAGGACTGGTCCAAGTTGAAAGCAATATGCAGACAATAAATTATATTGTTTGTATTGCATATGGTAGAAAACTTTGTGAGAAAAAGAAGAAAATGCTGGTTTTGAGCATTAACTTCTTTTTATTCAGCGTTTTCCTTAATCTTTCAAATGAGGGTTACTTATACTCAGGATTATGAAGATCTCAACTTGAGGAATAAGAGTGAGAAATATAGCAATAATAATTACTTTGTTGGACTTCCTCTATGAGACAGGAACAAATTGGATCGAATATTATCACACTGGACTATAGTTGAAGGGTAGGTTGCAGCCTCAATATTCTCTGGCATAGTTCTTTGGATGAGTCTTTTTAAAAACCAAAACTGTATCTCCATATCACAATTCTGCTGAGCAGGATGTAAAACTGGGTTGAACAGTCAATTTAAACATTTGACCTTCAACTGTGACCTTGACATTGGGCGTATCGAAACAAACTTTTCGCATGACACTAGTACTTGTTTAGGAGAACAAGTGTTCAAAGTTTTTTTGAAATCCATTGATAAATGTAGAAGTTATGCTCCGGACAAGGTCAATTTAAACATTTGACCTTCAACTGTGACCTTGACCTTGGGCGTATCAAAACAAACTTTTCACATGACACTAGTACTTGTTTAGGAGAACAAGTGTGCGAAGTTTTTTTGAAATCCATTGATAAATGTAAAAGTTATGCTCCGGACAAGGTCAATTTAAACATTTGACCTTCAACTGTGACCTTGACCTTGGGCGTATCGAAACAAACTTTTCACATGACACTAGTACTTGTTAAGGAGAACAAGTGCGCGAAGTTTTTTTGAAATCCATTGAATAAATGTAGAAGTTATGCTCCAAACAAGGTCAATTTAAACATTTGACCTTCAACTGTGACCTTGACCTTGGGCGTATCGAAACAAACTTTTAGCATGACACTAGTACTTGTTAAGGAGAACAAGTGTGCAAAGTTTTTTTGAAATCCATTGATAAATGTAGAAGTTATGCTCCGGACAAGGTCAATTTAAACATTTGACCTTCAACTGTGACCTTGACCTTGGGCGTATCGAAACAAACTTTTCGCATGACACTAGTACTTGTTAAGGAGAACAAGTGTGCAAAATTATTTTGAAATCCATTGATAAATGTAGAAGTTACGCTCCGGACAAGAATGGGACACACACACTAACGCACACACGCACACACACACACACACACACACACACACACACACACAAACACACACACAGAGACGGACACAGGTAACTCTATATGCCCTTCCGCCATTTCATGGCGGGGGCATAAAAAAAATGTCAAGAGTCCAATATAAGAAGCGTTTTTCTCGTCGGACAAGTTAGGGTCAAAGCAGGGCAAGCGTTTTTTTCAAAGTCACTTGTCTTACGGGATGAGTGCCTCTTCTGGAAATTCTTGGACCCTGTATATCATTATCAATAAATGTCATCAGTCTGCGTTTTAGTGGAGTTATCTTGCATTTGGAAGTTTGTCACTCCAGTCGTCAACTTTCAAGTAAGGTTGGGTGTGGGTGGGGGTTGTCTGAAGGCCTCTGGAGTAAGTAATATTTTCGGGGAACACTACTATTTGGCAGGGAGCGTTAATTAGGTGAATTTCGGTACATTGTTTTATGACCCAAATATTTCATCTAAGCAGACACTACAGATCCAAGGTCATACTGCATGTTTTGTGCAGAATTTTTATTCTACACTAGATGCTAAAGCAACCCTGGTGACTCTGACTCATTTTTCCCCTCCCCTCCCAATCAATGCAATTAAGTTTGAAGCAACAGTTTTGGAAATTAACCAAAATGAACCCTGTTAGTTGTGGAACATCATGGAAAAGGAAAAAATCACTCATCTTAAATATTGTGGCACAACCACTGCAGAAAACATTCAGACAGGAAATCAGCTGTTCAAATTCACTTTTGTAAGTCCAATTTTAAGGTCATATAAAATTTCACACTGATATTTGCCTTCAATGCATTTATGTAAATTAACCAGTTGTAGTGAGTATGCCCAGACTATAGGTTATGGGATTTGTGTAGCAATATTGTGTCAGATTTCTTTTGGTAGTGTTGCCAGAGCCTAAAGAACTTTTCCTGAATCTGAAAATGGGGGATGATGGCATCACCTTTGATATTCAAAACAAACAAGATGGCAAAGGAGCATCCTCTTCCTCACATAAAAATTTCAATTTCTTGAAAAAGTGTTGTATGTGGCATATTTTTAACATTTTTTAACCCTTTACCACACAATCCAGAGTTTTAATGACCCTGAGAAGTATGCCTTTTGAAAACATTGTGGGAAAAGGAGAAAATGCTGGTAAACAGAATTTTCTCCTTTTTCCACTATGTTTTCTAGACTATCTGATTCAAATCTCATCATACATGCTATATAAATTTTGTCATCTGCAAGTGCTTTCAAATTGGACCTCTCTGGAATTCTGTCATTTGGGAAAGAGTTATGTGACTGTTTTTTCGAAAACACAAGTTCCATTGTGTACAAGTATCTGTCTAGCTCAGCTCTTACTACAATAAAGTTTAACGATAAAATTTGTGATACTGGAAGCCGAAACTTTTTATATTTTAACAGGAGGTATGTTCTGATAAATTCCTTCCATGGTGGTGACAACCTTGAAATAGCATCATTTGTACTGTTTTTCCTATATGACCTGCAACAAGCAAAAAGGGGCATTTGGACATTTGCCTAAAGTGTCGTCTCGGATCAGTCAGCGCAGGCTAATCCAAGACGGCACATTATGACTACATTAGATTTTGTGCTACAGTAGACTTGCGCAAAACAAAAAATTACATAAAAACGGAGTGTTGTTTCGGATTAGCAAGTGAGGACTGCGCAGGCTGATCCATAACGACACTTTACGTGAATGTCCGAATGCCCCTTTTCACGTGTTGCAGGCCAATTATAATAGGTATTATAAATGTTCATTCCATCAACTCAGCATTCTAAGGATTAAACCTCGTACGAACCTGTTCCATGTTAATTTCAAAGGGTCCAGTAGACTGACACTCGGGGCAGGAGCCGGGCTTCACTTCCTGGGATTGGGACTGGTAGAAAGGACCCAGAACATAGTTACACTTGTTACAGTCATACTTGATAATGTTGAGCTGGGGTAACACCCCTGTACAGCTGGTCACTACACCACTTGTCCTGATTAACTGGTTCAGATGGAGTTGCCTGCAAAGAAAGAAATAATCCTGCCTTTTAAGGACCCCAAGAATAAAAGGATTTCAAACACATCCTGGGAAAAGATCAGCATTTTCCACTTTTCCCACAATATTTACTACCCTTTCTATGACCAATTTCAACAACATTTCAGCTACACTTAGCTTGTTGGCTGTGATTCCTTTCAAGTAGGACTAGTCTAAATATTTGTCTGTGGTAAAATTGATAAACTGACTGAATGGTGTTTTAGGCAGAATTCAATATAATTTCAGTCATATCGCAGTGACAGCTCACTTATTCCTGTACATCCTGGGATTCTCCTGTACAACACTAGGGCTCCAAAGTGGCTTGCCCAAGGACATTCCTACCAAATGCCAAGCGCTTTAAGAGTTGCTTGAACCAGGGGCCTCCAAGTATGAGTCCTACACTTTAACACTGAACTACTGGGGACATCCCATTTCCCCACCGCCACCCCCTTTGGTATAGAGTTAACAAATTTTGTTAGTTATGCCCTTTGCACACTATGGGCAGTATCAAGAATGCAAAAAATCCAGATCAAGTCAAGCTCAGACTTAAAGAACACAATGTGTAATCTTTCATCTGCACCACCTCTTGTTGAGGTTCTGTGTAAATAAACTGATGATTGTACATTTCATCTTTATAGTGGGCAAACTTGGGACTTAACAAACCTGAAAATGTGAATTTTCAGCTATGATCATGCATCTTTGTTGTTTGGTTTATTGTACATTCATTATTTTATTTATATAGCAGTCAAACTTGGAAAGAAGAAATAGCAGAATGTAAGTTTGTTAGGAAAGATGGTGTATCATCATTCAGAACTTAAACAAAGATAGACATATAGGATCTGACACGAGTTGGCCTTTGAGATTTATTTTTATTACATAAGTCAATGGAAAATGTCATTAAGCCAGCCTTCGACAAGTTTAATGAAACTTTATCTCAAACTCAAACGAATGTCAGATACTTTTTATCACATAACAATATTTCACAATTTATAGGTTAGAAGATACAAAACCATCTATAAATGCACCTGCAGTAATATCCATAAAACAAGTGATCACTTCTATGAAATTTTTAAAAAAATGATGTCAAAAAATAACATCACACAATTGGGATATCAAACATGTATAAGATATGAAAATTTTTAACGGGTATATTACAATGAAAACAAGGGAGGTTATGTGATGAAAGATCATACAGACTGCCATGAAGGCGTATCCGTATGGTATTTCCACAGAACAGAAAAGGTCACAGGTCAAGCATTAGAACTCAAATTATTACAATACCTGAGAGAGCGTAGTTCTTCTATCAATGGCAACTCAGCTATTCTGATGTGGATCTCTTTAGCAATCCTTTCATAGTTTGGGTACATGCTTAAAACCACCTCCTTGGCAGCCTAAAATGGCGAGATAAAATCATTCTTTTAATACTGTAAAATAAATACGACCATTTTGCAGTGCATAACTGAAACTCATGTAGCAAAAGGACAAATTGTAGCAACAGGAACAACATTTTGGGATGGTAAAACCAAGAGAAAGCCACACAGAATACTGATCTGTCTCTTGGTTTTAAATCATGGCTGCACTGGAATTATATTCTTTTACATTCTAGGCTTTTTGTTTTGATGAAAATCTGTTTAACTCTTTCCCAAACAACAAAATTTTGGACCAGACCAAACTGAAAGCATTTATAGGTGACAAATCAATTGTACCTCAAATGATGATTTCTGTCTTTGATAAGGTAAAAAAAAATTGTGGGAAGAGGAGAAAATACCAGCATTTTCTCCTTTTCTGACAATGTTTTCAAAATAATTCTTTTTAAGGGTCGATAAAACTGAGGTTTGTCTGGTAAAGATTTAAGTAGCATTTGAATTATGTTCTCAGTTTAAAGAAAAAGGCAAATTCATTTATTTAGTGGCAAAGGAATCAATACAACACTTTAGAAAATTTTAATAGCAGGGTCAATCGGAGTCAACCTTAGGAATACACATTTACCAGAAGCAAACTCTTACCTCATCAAGGTTCATCAACATTTCTGTCGGGGCTTCAGGTAAAAAGTATGCCAACACTTGTTCCACAGATGCGAGCATGTTATAGTCTATCACAAGACTTTCTTTATTCCCTGAGAAAGACGAAAAGAATGAATAAATGTGCAATGTTTTATTGCCCATCTATAGGACTGATTGTATGGTATATAATACAGTTTTCCATCATTTCACTTATATCACGGTGGCCAGTGCACCTATCCATGCTTTCCTAGAGTTTCTTTTTACAAGTACTTTGCAAATATTCTTCCAAACTTTCTGGCTTATAGCAGTTAGGAGTAAAGTTATTACTAAGTAACAACTGTAATCAAGTAGCAATCATGGTTGATTCCCATTACTTAGTGAATTCCTAACCCTGTGTGAATCTATGTCTGCTACCGATATTTTGTTGCACACTCTTGTGTTTTTGCCTTCTGTCAAGCTTGTACAATGTAAACATTTCAGAGAGCTGTCCAAGCTGAAGAAATTTATAGGCCTGGTACGCTATGTTACAGAGACTGTGACCTTCAGAAATACCCCTTGTATGACGTTGACAACATTTGGATTGACTGTTTTTTTCTCACAAAGTATAAACAAGAGGGCCATGATGGCCCTGAAGTCGCTCACCTGAGCCTTTTGATCAAACATGACCCATTTCCAAACTCTTCAGAGATATTAAGACAAACACTCTGACAAACACTCATTAGTATTGGGCTTACAAATATGGCCTCTACAGTGCACACAAGCTTTTTCTAGAATTTGTCTCAGCAGCCTACTCGACATGTAGAAATTATCAAGACATACATTCCGACAAACTTTCGTGAGTATTTGAGAGAAAATGTGGCCTGCAGGGTGTACAAAAGGTTTTTCCGAGATTTGACCTAGTGACCTAGTTTTTTATCCAACATGACCCATATTCATACTAGTCTAAGATATTATCAAGACAAACATTCAAAGCAAATTTCAAGATTATTGGACTGAAAATGTGGCCTCTAGAGCGTACACACAGTTTTTCAAGGATAAAACTTGGTGACCTAGTTTTTATTCCACGTGACCCATTTTCAAACTCATGGAAGATATCATCAAGACAAACATTCTAACAAAAGTTTAAAGAATATTGGACTGTAATTATATTACAAAAGGTTTTTCCGAGATTTGACCTTGTGACCTAGTTTTTTATCCAACATAACCCATTTTCATACTAGCTTAAGAAATTATCAAGACAAACGTTCTGACCGAATTTCAAGATTATTGGACTGAAAATGTGGCCTCTAGAGCTTACATAAGATTTTTCTAAGATTTGACCTGGTGACCTAGTTTTTGACCTGACATGACCCATTTTAAATCTCATCCAAGCTATCATCATGACAAATATTCTGACTAACTTTAAAGAGCATTGGACTGAAAATGTGGCTTCTGGAGTGTACACAAGGTTTTTCAAAGATCTGACCTAGTGACCTAGTTTTAGACCCAACATGGCCCACTTTCGACCTCGTCTGCGATATTATCAAGAAAAACATTCTGACCAAATTTAAAGAGTATTGGACGGAAAATGTGACTTCTGGAGCATACACAAGGTTTTTTTAAGATTTGACCTAGTGACCTACTTTTTGAACCAACATGGCCTGCTTTCAAATTTATCAGATATCATCAAGACAAACATTCTGACCAACTTTCAAGAGTATTGGACTGAAAATGAGGCCTCTAGAGCTTGCACAAGGTTTTTCTAAGATTTGACCTGGTGACCTAGTTTTTGACCCGACATGGCCCACTTTCAAACTTGTCATCAAGACAAACATTCTGGCCAACTTTCAAGAGTTTTGGACAGAAAATGTGGCCTCTAGAGCGTACACAAGGTTTTTCTAAGATTTGACCTGGTGACCTAGTTTTTGACCCGACATGGCCCTTTTTCAAACTCATCCAAGATATCATCAAGGAAAACATTCTGACCAACTTTCAGGAGTATTGGACTGAAAATATGGCCTCTAGAGCGTACACAAGGTTTTTCTAAGATTTGACCTGGTGACCTAGTTTTTGACCCGACATGGCCCATTTTCGAACTCATTCGAGATATCATTACGACTAACATTCTGACCAACTTTCAGGAGTATTGGACAGAAAATATGGCCTCTAGAGCGTACACAAGGTTTTTCTAAGATGTGACCTGGTGACCTAGTTTTTGACCCCACATGGCCAATTTTCAAACTCGTCTGAGATATCAAGACAAACATTCTGACCAAGTTTCAGGAGTATTGGACAGAAAATGTGGCCTCTAGAGCATACACAAGGTTTTTCTAAGATTTGACCTAGTGACCTAGTTTTTGACCCGACACGACCCATTTTTGAACTCGTCCGAGATATATCAACGTAAACATTCTGACCAAGTTTCATGAGTATCGGACTGAAAATGTGGCCTCTAGAGCGTACACAAGGTTTTTCTAAGATGTGACCTAGTGACCTAGTTTTTGACCCAACATGACCCATTTTCGAACTCGTCTGAGATATCATCAAGACAAACATTTTGACCAAGTTTCACAAGAATCGGACTGAAAATGTGGCCTCTAGGGTGTACACAAGGTAAAAGCTGACGACGCACGCCGGACACGGCACAATCAGAATAGCTCACCATGAGCACTTTGTGCTCAGGTGAGCTAAAAAAGGGGGGATTCCCGCAATCACGTGGCCTGGATGCTACACTGGGACATGGATTTCTGGAATAAAAGGCTAAATCTGTATGGAAAACATTTGTTTCCTGGGATTTTTTCGCCCAGATCACGAGATTTCCGAATTATAAAGTAAAAAAAAACACAGCTCGACTGTAATTACTTTCATGTCCATGGATCTCTTGAGAACCAATTTTTTCACACAAGTCAAGATATCTCACCTTCAACCATTTGCCTGATCTTTTCTCTGTAAACGTTGTGTCCTTTTGAATCAACAAAGGTTCTCAGAAAGTTCTTAAATCTGTTTTTGATTTCCGTCTTTGGACCAAGCATGGATACCCATTCTCTGACAGAGTGTCCCTTCATATCCTCAAGATTCTCAATGCTCTCTATCATCTGAAAATAAAAATGATAATTGGTTCCAGCTGTTGGGCTTGAGTTAACTTTATAACAAACAGACAAACCTGGACATGCAAACACCGCCACATATTATACCAACCCTGTTGTATTGTCGTATGGGGTGACAGTGGAGTTAGATCAAATGTGTATTTTGGGTTTCCAGAAATCAGGGATCACCTCAAGCTGCTTTTTACCATTTGAATGTCATCTTGTACAAAGGGTGAACATTTGTATTTCACTGAATAATGTATACAACAGATCTTTGTTTAAAAATTTTACCCTTATTTTCTACTTGTCTGGAGACAACTGGATTGAAAAAAGTCACTTGTCCGACATCGAATTTTCCCGAGTCGGACAAGTCAGACATACGATTTCCACACCCCTAAGAAGCATTATTTAGCTTTTTATAGTCTGCTTGATTTTTATGAAAGAGGAGATATTTATAAGCCTTACCACCACACAATAACTGATCAAGGTAGCTCACCTCAAGTGCTGAGCTATAAGCAATTGAAAAAATTTAGAGATACGCTTTTACAGCCAGAGAGAAATAACACTATCAAAACTTGATAATGTGAAATTAATCAGAATTAAGTCAGCTGTGTAAACATAGATGAATAAATGATATATAGTGTGAGGGATAAACAAACTCGAGGGATCTGTCTTTGATTGAACACTGGAAATGACAACACTGATTTCTTTGATGGTCTCAAGAAAATGAAATGCATTTTCTATAAGTCATTATCTACACAACCTTGCAAATGTCAGAGGCAACATTTGGCATAAAGATACAACAAGAATAATTGTAGTTTCATGAAATACGGATGAAATGGGTTAAAAAACTTGTTGAAAACCAAAGTAGATGTATCTTTCATGAAATTACAAAATTAATTTACTTCAGCACAAAATTCTATACTAAAAACCCATAGTTACACTCAAACAAAGGCATTAATGCTTAACTCTTTACCACACGACAAAAATGTAGACTTTTCCAAAATGAAAGCATTTGCAGATGACAATTTCAATGTGGCTCAAATGACGGAATTTATCTTTGATAAGGTAGAAAACATTGTGGGAAGAGGAGAAAATGCTGATTACCTGCATTTTTTCCTTTTCCCAATGTTTTCAAAAGGCTTATTTCTCACGGCCTTTGAAAGTAAGGACTGCGTGGTTAAGGCTTAATAGGGTTGACTATTGAGGCCAAAATCTACTATTGCGATAGTATCGACATTGGAAAAAATACTATTGCAATAGTATTGATATTGCCTGTTACTATTGCAATACTATTGCAATACTATTGGATGAATTGCAAGAGATGAATTTCACCAAATTACATCTTGAAACCATGTTTTAGACTAATACTTTCTCTGAGTAGTTTAAATTCTACTTGAGTATAGTTTTGAATAGCAAATAAAGGGGAAAATAGAGTTAAATGCAAGATGCTCAATAAATTTCAATGACAATTTTTTCTAAATGCAGATGGCTCACAAACAATTTAACATACCTAATTACTCTGAACTTTTGAAGAAGTCAACTTTTTAAGTCTGATTGATATACAACAGCATGCAAAGCACAAAATGCTGACAAATGCTGGCGGTTCATAAACACACCAAATACAAAGTAATTATAAAGCAACTTTAAACTTTTAAAGAAATCACCTTTTAAATGTGAGCCCTTAAGTTTTTTTTGAGTTGATAGAATTTATCTAATTTTACCCATAATTGGCCAATATATTCAGACAGAAAAAATAATTATTTTTGTTTAGTCTCCAAATCTTTAGGAAATTATCATTCTGAAAAAAAAAGGGGGTGGTCGAAATAATAGGTTTTACCTTGTTGTATGTGTATCCAGAAAGTGTGTTATTTTAAGATATTTGTATAAATTTACTGCTTATAGTCATTAAAAAGCTGAAAAGAGGATCTGAAGTGACTCTGATCGGACAATGTCAAAGAGACGTTTTGTTGTGTCATGGGTTTCCGTGTTTTTTACTCCGATCAGTTTTTCATGTCTGTTAATTTCTGGCTAGGTATTTCCACATAATTTGACAAAAAGATTGTCAATGAGGGTAACAAGTAACTTCAAAATCTGTCATTTTTCACAAGAAAAGCGGATAATGGCCTTTTTTGTCCATGCATTTTCTCACGCGAAGTCTCGGGTGTAACCAGAATTTGTTACGTGAATTTCAATTCTATAACGTGATTTACGCAATAATTTGCGCGAGTGGGTACACTGTTAAACAATATCTTACCTTTTTTTTCCCGAGAAAGGAGTAGCTTTCTAATACGAGTTAAGTCATAGTACAGAAGTGGATGGTATAGATCCAAGATCAGACAGCGTGTTCTGTTTAGTCTGATGTCTATCTACACCATCCGCAAACTTTGAAAATCGCCATCTTGCCATCAGCAGAGTAAATCAGAACTACCATGATGTAGATCTATATTACAAGCCATCTGTCTACAAGATGCCAGTCGGCCTGTCGTGGGTACACAAATGTTTGCAGTAAAATTTGGATAAGGGGTATGACGTAACACGCAAATCATTCGAAGCGACTGAGTTGTAACGCACCTGTTTAATTTACACACTTAAACTGGTCTGCTCGAAGAAACTTATATCTGGCTGTAGGTCGACCTCGAATCAATTCAAAGTGACCATGCAATAAGCCAATTTCATGCACGATTTACATGTACACCAGCTGATAAAGCCTCTTTGCAATTAGTAATATAGCTGTTTCAAGAACACGCTGTGTCACGTTTTGTGTAGTCAGCATAAAAAAGTGCGGCTGTTTTCTAAAAATTAATCTAATTCCTTGCAGCCGTAATAAAAGGAATCCATTCGAAATGGATTACTGATAAATAAAGAAAAGAAAGAACGAGGTTTAGTATTCATTTTTCATAGTAGATTTATTTATTGCTTATGGAGGGACAACATGCATGGTTATGGTTTTGGCGGCCTGTGTAGATTAAGATTAGACTGTAGGCAGACTGTTTGGTCTGATCTTTGATCTAAATCCACACTTTTCGCTTTGGTGAGAAGTTTTTAACAAAAACACCCTTAGTGTTGCAATTATTTTGGTCTAATTTCAGGCCTTAAAATTACTGCTGAGTTAATCAGCTCTCGAGGGACTCGTTTTCATAACGATGAACATTGCTATGCAGAAATGAATATTATGCAGCCGATCATTATTGAAAACATATTCCAAAAAATAACCCGTCAAATATTTTGGGAAATTAACTTTACGGAATGTCCGAATATTTAGGAAAACTTGCTTTTGGAAGTGTTCAGAGAAAGAATTAAAAAATAAATTATTTTTGTAAATAATTAAACGTGTCCGAACTTTTAGGGCGTCCGAATACATTAGCGAATTGCAGTATTTTCTCTCTCTTTCTTGTCAGTGAAACTATCGAAACTATCGATATTTGGGGTAACTATCGGCGATAGTTATCGATTTCCAACATAACAATCGATGCAGTAGCATCGACACGTTCACCATCGTGATCCATTGATAGTCCGATGTATCGTTACACCCCTAAGGCTTAATGCAGAAATTGTAAACTAATCTTTGTGGGATAGGACACTGTACACACAGAGTAGATTCCTCCAGTGATGCATCCAGAAACTTCAAAATGTGGGGCACAATTCTAACAACAAGGGGTCACTCTAATCCGAAAATGGGGCAATCGAGTTTTTTTTTAAGAAAATGAAAGGAATAATTGGTTGGATACAGGAGTGCTACAATAAATGTAAGATGTGCATCTTTTCTAATGCATCACACAATGATTCAACTCATACAAACAGCAGTGTTCCCACTAGCTTTTTATTTCAAGGGCACACTTAACTCCTGAGCTGTAAATCTGGGGTAATATTTTATGTTAGAGGGTATGACAATATGGTTCCCAACTAGACGTAAAGCAATCCATTTTGATGATTTACAGCAAAAAGTCTGTTAAATTAAGATGTTTGTGTAAATTTTCTGCTTTAAGTCATTTAAAAGCTGAAAAGGCAGTCTGAAGTGACTCTGATCGGACAATGTCGAAGAGACATTTAGTTGTGTCATGGGTTTCCGTGTTTTTTCAATCGATCAATTTCATGTCTGTTAAGTTCTAAGTAAGTATTTCCTCATGATTTGACACAAATTTGTCAATGAGGGTAACAAGTAACTTCAAAAATTGTCATCTTATGCAAGGTAAGTGTATAAAGGCCTTTTTTTGTCCATGCATTCTCTTACTGGAGGTCTCCCATGCAATTTGTGCCCAACCAAGGCCAACTGTTTTTCCAGCTTGAAATGAGTGCATAATTCTTTTTCTAACAAACAGGTGATAAGTCATTTTCTTCTCAGACACAGCCTGATCATTTCCAATCATATTTTCTGTAACTATTGCAGTTTCATGAAAAAAATCAGTGTTCTTTCTGTCGCCATTTCCGTCGATGACTCGCGGAAATTGAGGACTAAAACTTTCATCCAATCCAATTCATGGGATTTTTAGCACCTTTCTAATTTATGATGTTATCGAATAACGTCATTGGTACTTGGGAAATCCAGTGACATCTTTACGGATAATAGTTGTTTCCCTTGCAATAGCAAAATCATAGTTTTTGGACGGAATAGCTTTCGAAACCATGTTAGAATTTTCGGCACCGCGCAATGTGCTTTTAATAATGCAAACATTACAGTAAAAATGTGTCATTTTGCGCGCATAGTTTTTAGATTTCGGGGGCATTCTCAGAAATAAAGGGGCAATACCGCACGCTGGATGCATCCTCTGCACCTAACTCAATTATATCGCAGGAGGCAGTGCACTTATCCCTCTTTTTCTAGAATTTCCTTCACCAGTGCTTGGCACAAATTTTTTTCAAGCCACTGGCTGCTTTCCCACATACGCATCTTCGAATGATCAGCAGCGACAGAGGAATGAATCCAGTCACAATGACTATCATTAATCCTTGCAAAGAAATTGGCAAAGCTGGAGATTTGTACCAGCGATCCCCTGTTCTGAGGTCATGTAAGCTAATGACTGCGCTACTGGGACAAAAGTAGAACATGGAATCATATCTAACAAGATCATTACCTCTTCCTCTTCCATCTCCCCTTCCGCTGCACGCTCAGCCATTCTTCGTTTTCTGGGCCGCTCATCTTCATCGTCTGACTCATCTAGCAAAAACAATATTAGTCATTTCATCTTCACCCTTCACCACACAATCAGAAGTGTAAACAACCCTCTGAAAGAAAACTTTTGAAAACATAGTTGGAAAAGGGGGAAATGCTAGTAACAAGTTTTTTCTCCAGTCCGATGGATCACCGAAATAGCACCAAAACACCGAAATACCCCTATTTTTTCATTGTTGGCTTCAAGTAACTGACATAAGTACGCAGGATTTTTCTTCTTTTATTTTTCATCAACACATTTAATCAAAGTATTAATCGTTCTTGAGAAAAATGATGTTGTTTGTATACATCGATCATTGATTTACATGGAGACAATCACCGAAACACTCGCGTGTCTGACCTGTTATGCACCGAAATACCCGATCTTGATTACGACAATCTAGACTAAAGATTTATCAATATCGACACTTATATTTCTTTAAATGATCAACACACACAAAAGAGAGCGCTCGAAAAAAGTAGACTTAAATCAGACATTACATGATATAGGTCTCTGATCTGTTGAAACACACAATTCGGCACATGATGTTTCTTCTGTTCTGTTAAAGTGAAGCGATTATAATTGAAGTTGCTCGGCTGACGTAACCCAATTTGTTTGATATGTAGGTTTGTCTTCGTTACTTTTAAAGTAGTATGGTTATTATTCATAATCTTATCGGCTGTACTTGTCTTATCAATTTATGTCTGGTATCGTGTTAACTACAGATTCAAAATGGCTGCCGCTTATCTAATTTGGTGATGTTTTAATTTCATATTCCAAATAAGGAAATGGAAAACTATTTTTTCTAGCATACTTATGGATAAAGATCAGACACATCAACCTTGTACAAGAGCTACTGAAGTAAGACTGCGGAAGTATAATCCCTGAATTGACCAATGTTAGTACGTGGAACGGGTATTTTGGTGGACTTACACAGTACGGTAGGCTATTTCGGTGCACATTCTTCAAGGTGGGTTTCAATGGCATGTTGCTATTTTGACATTATGTTTAATACTAAACCTCCTTAATCAATATGATTACAATTTATGTCAAAAAAACCACAACTTCAATTATCTAAAGCTTAATAATGAAAAGAAAAAATAAAAAAATGGGTGTTCCGGTGATATTTCGGTATTTCGGTGATTCGTCGGACCCCTTTTTTCACTTTTTCCCACAATATGTTTTCACACACAAAGTCCTTCATTTGGACTAGATTCAATTTGTTGTCTGTAAATGCTTTAGGTTTGCTCAATTGTATGGTGTTAAACACTGTTTTCAACTTTACAGTTATATCACAGCATGCAGTTTACCTATCCATGCTTTCCTGGAATTTCTTTTGCTACTACTTTGCACAATTTTCTTCCCAAGCCACTGGCTGCTTTCCAACATGACCATCGTCTAACCAGCAGTGAGAGAGGAGTGGATCCTGTCGCAACAACTAACATCAATCTTCAAAAAGAACTTTGAAGAGCTGTGGATTCAAACCCCTAGTTTTAAAGCCCAGTATGCCACTGGTCTGGAGCCGAGCGCTTTAAATCTGGACAAGTCTAAAATTTTGTTTTCTGGTAAAGCTACGTATCATGTATTGATACACTTGAACCAACTGATGCAACAGAAGAAACTGCCCCTTCTTATTTCATGCTTTCCGGCATGTTATCGAGAAATATCGGTGAAATATTTTTCGATATTTCATGGTTACGACCGGTGAAAATACCAATTTTTATATTCTAACTCTTCAATTAAAGACGGAAACAGTTGTTCCCGCCCACTAGTAACCTAGGTAAAATGTGCGTGCCTCACAACCAGATGGAAATATGACGTAATTTACCTTACATTTCTCGCACTTGACATAATATTGTAATGCGTTGCTATGCGGAGGGGGGTACGCCACGGGGAATAACCGGAAAAAAAACGTACTGGATTTTGATTAAGTTCCCCCAAGACAAGGTTAAAAGCATGAAATAAATAGAATATTTGTTTTTTTCGGTGAAAGATCGAAATTTATTTCATCTGGTGAACATCATCTGTAATATTTTCACTTGTGGCTGTGCCACTCGTGAAAATATTACCGATGATGTTCACTCGATGAAATAAATTTCGATCTTTCACCATTAAAAACAAACATCCTCTATATATCCAACAATATTTTCCTACTCAACCAAAAACAGCTTTTCACTTCCTGCCTAATAAATTTAGTATTAACTCCTTACCAAACGACAAAATTTTAGACTGGTCCAAACTGAAAGCACTTGCAGACGACTAAACAAATGTAACTCAGAAATTGAAATTTGTTTCCAGCAGGGTAGAAAACATTGTGGGAGAAGGAGAAATGCTGGTTACCAGCATTTTCTCCTTTTCCAACAGTGATTTTCAAAAGGCTTCAACCACAGGGTCGTAAAAACCAGGGATTGCTTGGTAAAGGGTTAAGCTACTATGAACTTCCTTAACTCTTTACCACACAATCCCGACTTTTAACGACCCTGAGAAAGAGGCCTTTTGAAAACATTGTGGGAAAAGGAGAAAATGCTGGTAACCATCATTTTCTCCTTTTCCCATGTTTTCTACCCTTCCCAAAACAAATTTTAATTTTTCAGTCACATTTATTTTGTCGTCTGCAAATGCTTTCAATTTGGACCGGTCTAAAATTTTCTCGTGTGGTAAAGGGTTAACCCTCCATCACACAACAAAATCTTTGACGAATCCAAATTCATAGCATTTGCAGACAACAAATCAGAGGTGGCTCAACTCTAGGAACGTGCCTTTAACCCTTTACCAGATGACAAAATTTTAGCCTTGTCCAAATTGAAAGCATTTGCAGACGACAATGTCAGTGTGGCTCAAATGGTGTAATTTTTCTTTGATAGAGTAGAAAACATTGTGGGAAAAGGAGAAAATGCTGGTTACCAGCATTTTCTTCTTTTCCCACAATGTTTTCAAAAGGCTTCTTTTCCAGGAGTGTCAAAAGTCAGCATTGTGTGGTAAAGGGTTAAAGTGTGTACCAGCATTTTCTCCTTTCCCCACAATGTTTTCAAAAGCTGATTTTCTCTGGGTTATTAACACTGGGGATGGTCTGGGATAAGGTTAACCCTACCACATGATCCAAAATTTTACTGACTTGAGATAAAAAGCTTTTAAAGAAAATTTCGGAATAAAACGAAAATGTAAGTGGAAAACCAGCATTTTTTTTCTTTACTTTCCATGGTTTTCAACATGTTCAAATCCTTTCATTTGATTCATAATTAATTTTTTTTATCAGAAGAACTCACAGAGCATTAAGATTTCATTGAAAATTTCTTACCATACATCAGACCACGCCTCATTCTACCAGTCAGTCTGCCTTCTTCTCGATCACGCTGGCGCATCTCTCTTTCAGCTGCTTGGCGCTGACTCTCGGACATTTCTGAAAAGTCGTCATCATCAAGGTTGTCTTGATCATAGACATCTAATTCTGGCATTGGTCGATAATCCCTATAGAATGATAAAGCATGTAAACTCATTATTTCATGCAATCTTTTGCATCAACAAGGTTGCATCTTATCACGGGACTGTGGACTCTCTGCAAGTAATTGGATGTTGTGTCACAGTAAGAGAAATTATTGCGCTAGTTAAACACAATAGAATTCAAGCCTGTAATACAGAATTTAAATCATGGCTTCAGTACATGTGTGTACTATTAACTCTTTACCAAATGACAAAATTAGATACTGGTTAAAATTGAAAAATGCATACAAATTTTATGTGGCACAAATGATGGAATTGCCCTATTATAGGGTCAAAAACGTTGTGCAAAAAGAAAAAAAATGTTGGTTACCAGCATTTTTTTCCTTTTCCCACGCAATTTTCAAAAGGCTTCTTCCTCAGTTTCGTTAAAAATTGGGATTACCTACATAGTAAAAACTTACACACAGTGCCCAATTAAAGTATTCGCCAAGATTGGGATTAATATCTTGTACAGAATATGTAGGCCTGTTGACGAAAATACTATACTGTCAGATACCTTCACACCAATATTCACATCCAATTTAGGGTTGAATTTGGGGGTCAACAAATGAAAAATATTGATCAATGGATGGTTTGATTTATCTTACACGTATTACACATAGATTCTCACTTTAAGTAGTCAAATGCTTTCCTGAATGGTTACACAAATTTATTTTGTAACAGTATGTCTGCTCTTGTTCACCCTGATAGCTTTGAGATAGAGGATAAGAAATACTTTACCTCTCCATGTTCTCACCAAACAGCTCCTCCCCTTCCTCCTCCTCTTCCCCTGGGTCACCCTCTCCAAGCAACTCTGACTCATCTTCAAAAGGGGGCAGGTCACGTCCAGGGCTGGAGGTTACAGGATCACGTCCTCTACGAGATGACCTTGATGGACTGGTTGCAGCTGAAAATGGTTCTGACGATGCTTCATCCTGAAAATAGTTTTACCAAGTTACAGATACTGATACCTATTAACAGTTTCCCTTTACAACAGAAAATAATTGGTCACTGCATCATCGCAGTCTTTAAGTGTTACCTTAATGACCAAAGTTTCGACTTGTCTGAATCGAAAGAATTTGTAGGTAACATATTATACGTGGTTAAAATGATGGAACTTATCTTTGAAATGGTAGAAAATAACAAGGAGACTGGAGAACAATACTGGTTGTTAGCATTTTCTCTTTTTCCAATATTCTCAAATGCGATCTTCATCCGAGATGTTAGAATACCATCTTACCTGATAGGTGTCAGTTTGCACTTGGTACAGGCTCAAATATAATTCAGTAACTTTGTTCCCTGCTATAAACTTTTAACTCTTCAACACACAATCCCGAGTTTTAAAAACCCTGAAGAAGAAAGCCTTTTGAAAACATGGGGGGGAAACGGCAAAATGCGGGTAACCAGCATTTTCTCCTTTTCCCACAATGTTTTCTACCCATTCTGATACAATATTCTACATTTGAGCCACATCAAAATTGTTGCCTGCAACTGCTTTCAATTTGGATCAGTCTAACATCTTGTTGTAAAAAAAATCGGTATTTTTCAATCAAATCAGCGCCCTCTAGCTGCTTGTCTGGTCTCTATTTTGATTGTAAATACCTTGAATTGGACTTTTCTTTACCTTAGCCAACTTCATTTTTCAAAATAAAGGATTAGAATGGAAGAAAAATATACCGGAAGTGAAAACAATGTCATCGGCACCTACATGCTTAACACCATTTACCCCACCCTCTAAAATCCTTCATTACAAGCTGTTTTACTTCAAAACATGCATGATGACGTATTTAGATCATCTGCTGGGTCATGTGGCAATATTTTCCAATCATGTGACTGCAAATTGGCACCAAATATATCGAGTTGTATTGATTTTTTTACGAAAACCATCAAAGTCACATGCATCAATTTCAGGAATGTCAGATGTTTCACTACTAAGAAGTTTCACACTTAAGACGATTCACTATTTAGACATTTCCTACCAAGACTTTTCACTACCTTTTTTCATTTGTTGAGACTTTTCACTACCTTTTTTTATATGCAGGTAGTTTATTGTGTTTCCACTTAATTTTTTCTATTTTCAATAATAAAAACAGCTTATTTATGAATCTTATTTATTATTTTTATTTTGATAATTTTGTTTTTGGGTGTTTTATGTGAATTTGATGTGTATGTAGTCATTCAAAATTGGGATGGAAGGTAGATGAATAGGCTGAGGTATTGGCAGGGGTGTAAAATTTTTTCTTTGTTTACTTGTCCTGTAGGACGAGTGGGTAGAAAAGGTTACTCGTCCTTATGACACTATCACTTGTCCCAACTTGCGGACTTGAATGACCATTTCTACTGCATATGCTACGGTGTCGATATAAACAAAGTAGACGGTGTTTAATACTTATTTTTTTCCAGTGGCTTAACTGGTAAACCTGTCCCGATCTAACAATATAGGAATTGTAGCATAGATCGTACAAGTATACTAGTCTAACCGTTGCCGGGAACAGAAAACCCGTCAAGCACTTTACAGATGCGCATGCGTAATAAACATAAACATCCTGTATCGTGATCGAAAAGACGCTCTGGAATTTGAGTCTTACTTTCGTTTTGTGTTCGCCATGAAATAACCTGTAATTTGAATTTTACTTGACAAATTTAGAATTCAACAGTTTTAAAATGTACTCGTCTGACAGGATGAGCTTAGCATTTTTTCTACTTGCCCTAAGCCAAATGTTACTCGTCATTACGAGCGGAAGAGTGGAATTTTACACCCCTGATTGGGTGGACCATATAATTTTTTTTAGCGAGTTATTATATTAAGCCATTATGGAGAAAAGCCGGTGTTAAGCATTTTCTTTTCACACATTGTTTTCTTAACCCATTCCCAAATGACAATATTTTAAATTGGTCCAAATCAAAAGAGGTTTGGCGATAAAAAGAAAATATGATTAATGTCCTGTGGCTGTAGCCTGAATATATTTCAGAAAACATTATTGCACAAGATTGATTAGTTGGGGCTTAACATCCTTTTTCACTAACATTAATTTGGTTTAAGGGTTAATTGGTTTGCTGTAACCACACTGTGTACATGACACCCTTTTAATCTGAACCCCCTTTAATGACTGACAATATATACCTGGCCATTAACACCTTGTCTACTTATTCCCTTTACCTTCAAATCAATCAAATAACAATTACAATTACTGTGTTAAAAAAAATCTCTCAGAAATTTTCAGGTTTCCACCATGATCTGTATTTTATTTATCTATTAATGGTTTTTTTACTTATTTATTTATATATTATTTATTCATTTATCTATTAATTAATTTATTTATCTATTAATTAATTTATTTAATTATTTATTTATCTTTTTTTTTCCCATTTCTTCCTCTATTGAGGTCTTCTGAAGGTGAGGCGAGTTTTGTGGCGAGTTTTTTGTGGGGCGAGTTGTCTTGGGGCAAGTTGTCTTTGGGACGAGTTGTCCTGCACCCAAGTTATCTTGTGGGGAGTTTTTTGTTGGATGAGTTGTCTTGGGGCAAGTTGTCTTTAGGGCGAGTTGTCCTGCACCCTACCTAGAAACCCTGTATTCTGACCGTAGAAAGCTTCGAGAACTCTCTTACAAAGGAGTACATGGTGTTAACCTACTCCCGATTCGGGGTCTAGCTCCGACGTTATTTTTGTGATTGTTTCTCCGCTAGATTCCCGCAGCAGCCTTCTTTAAAAGTATCTGGAATGAATACAATTTTACCAGCATCTTTTCAAACGGCTCTATGCGACAAAATTTCCAATGACAGCTAATAAAATGGGCATGGATTATTAGATAAGTAATTAATCTTTATTATCACACAAGCTGTGCTGCAAGATACCAATTAAATCAATGGAAATTTACCTTTTTTCCCCAATGTAAATAAATCCAGTGAAATTTGTAAACAACTTACATGGTGACTTCCGTTAAACAGACATGCGCACTCAACGGAATTTGAATTTTGTACAGTCTGGTTCTCTCACCCTAACAACCATTTTCGTATAAGGTGCCTTTATCAACAGTGGAATTCCCAAATGAACCGTCCTGTAGCGTGTCAGAGATACTGTGATTTCTGCCGAGACATGCGCATTGATGATATCACCATGTTTTGATTTCTGGTGAAGTAGGTCAACAGTTATTTACGTTGAAAAGTACAGATTTGCACGAAGGTAAGATTTAGATATTAACTAACATCAGTTTTTTTGTAAAGATTAATCATTTATGTACAGGGGTAAAAGTAAAAAAATCTGAAAATACTGAAAATTGAGCTGGGGGCCTGGGGGCCGCTAGGGCCCCCGGTGGGTCCAGGGCAATGCCCTGGCCAGGGGTCCAGGGGGCCGGAGGCCCCCGGAAGCTCCTGAGATTTAGCTATTTTAAAAGCATCAAATTCCTCTAATGAGATCCAGTTTTAGCATTTTAAAGTTGAAAAAATCTTGAAATGAATGAAAGATATGATATGCTAAAACCTAAGAAAATCTCGAAGTTTTTAGCACCCATGTTATTTTTGTCCTCTTTTATCTCCATTTTGTACAAAGGACCTAATCAGATTAGCCCTACATCAGTTTTGTATTTGAAAGTACAACAAGTATGAGAAAAGGACATATCTAGTATTTAATATTTGATTCATTAAAATGCTATCACAGGTGCTAAATTTCTGTCAAAAGAATAAAATCAAATCTGCCAAATAGGAAAACAACACTCTCTTTAAGAATGGCTAATTTATCAGGGAGAATGTGACAGAGTGTGCTGTGCATTTTCTAGCTTGAGGTTTTTGTACCCTTTGGTAACTGGAGTTTGGGGTACACAAACAAAGATGGGGGTTCAGATCTAAACTACATATTAATTTCATTAAAATATCAAGTTTTAATGACAGCCTATCAAAAGATAGACTGTTTTCATGTGACATGCGCAAACAAGATTTTATAGATAGATCTACATGTTCACTGTTAAAAGCTCTTCAAACACTTTAAGAACCTTTCCTAAAATGTGCAAGCATTTTTGGCAAAATCAATTCTAATGTTTGCTAAAACAAGCAGGTAAGTGATATACCATGGAACTGGTCCAATTCCTGTAAAAAATCTATCAAATCGGCAGTGTGGGGCAATCAGTTTAAATGCAAAAATGATTATCACTTTGTAACCGGAAGAGCAAACCAACTAGGTATTGGTTGTACAATCGGTTTCTCCATTGAACTGAGAATGCCTTTTTGCTTTAAATACTTTGACAATTTGTCTACATGATATTAAGTTTATAAAGATGTGGTGTTTTGTACTTTAATTTTTTTTTACTTTATTTAATATCATTTAATTTGATCTTTAAATTTTAATTTCCAAACCAGTTAAAAAAAATTCAGACATATTTCAAGCATTTGCAGACGGACCCCCTCCCCCTTTAGATCTATATTTTCATTTCATAAAACAACAATTTTTTCACTCATGACAGAATTTTAGATTCCACTTATTGTTTTATTCAGAGATTTGTGTAAATTCACTGTTTAAATTCATTATTAAAGATAAGAAGATAGTTTGAAGTCACTCTGATCGGACGATGCCACGCTGATCATGGTAGTGTCATGGGTTTTCACGTTTTTTTTGGCGATCAATTTTTCATGTCAATTAATTTCTGGAGAAGTATTACCACATGATTTGACATCAGTTAGTCATTTTGAATAGCAGGTAACTTTAAATTCTGTCACTTTACACCAGATCACAGGATTAACACCGTTATTACGTTCTCGTAAATGACTCGCCAGCTTCATTAGATCACGCGCGTGTCCTTCATATTTTATACTGATCGTGTTTAGCCCATATTTCTGCCGGATGCGCACAAGCTAGTTTATATGAAGCTCTTGATGATAATTTCATGCGTCAGATTGACAATTAAGCAAATATTTTTCAGTGTCAAAGACATGTCATTTCAAATTTCCAAGCGTCAAAACCCGGTCTCGGGGATCAAATAAGAAACTTGCCGAGTTTTGACAAGACATCCATGGACAAAAACTTCTTTCTCATTTTTCCGGCCAATGTTCGTGTTTGTTATCACTATATTGAATCCTAGAGTGTGATTAATATCAGTCACAAAACCAAGCGCTACAAACCAGTATTCACGTTTCACGACCGAGCGAGCTTCGGTACCGACTGCAATCGATTCCGGGATTTCTCAAGAGCTAATCGCAATCGGAAGCCAAAACCAACTGACTTTCGACTATAGTCAATCATTGGCCCACCACTACAAATCGGACTACAGTGTATGAATGAAACTTTTCCCCCTTTTTCGGTCGCTTCGGCATTTGAGTAGCACGTACTGTCAACTTCTGAAGATAGTTGCCGATCCCCAGCTCTGACATCCATTTGTTATTGAAAAGAACAAAGATAATTTAAACTGAGCCATCTTTCGCTAGCAAATAATCAAATTGCAGCCAATATTTGTCCCCTAAAACGAAGGGCTTTGTTAATGCTTTATTGCTTTACAATCCTAGCGGCAAAAATGTTAAAAGTCGGCAAACCGATCAAAACACAGCCGCAACATTTTGGACACGAACAATATAACATCATACGATAACCTTAGAACGTTCCGGTTCAGCATCTATATTTAGAATCGGGAAACCCTAAGCAAGAGTGAATGACTGTAAACATTTCGGTGCAAATTATCCCCGAAATTACAAAATTCTTTGAATTTCATTGTTTTTAGGGCGAGTGCGTTTGACGGGAGACATTAATGACCAAGATCAGCCCGGACAAAGGAAATGCAATGCGGCAATAAATTTTATTGTTACGGCATCTGGAAATCTATTGACTTGCAATAGATACGAGATAAAGGGGTACCCCCCTCCCCCCCAAAAAAAAATTTCTCCTCAGATTTAAACGATTTGGAAAAATGACCTGGTCGGCCCCTGAAAATACGGAATTCCGTCACAATACGGAAAACTTTTACCCCTGTATGTAACAATCCATGCCCATTTTATTAGCTGTCATTGGAAATTTTGTCGCATTGAGCCGTTTGAAAAGATGCCGGTAAAATCGTATTCATTCCAGATACTTTTAAAGAAGGCTGCTGCGGGAGTCTAGCGGAGAAACAATCACAAAAATAACATCGGAGCTAGACCCCGAATCGGGAGTAGGTGTTAACCTTACCCAGAATGTTCTTCTTTTCCTACAATGTGTTCTATCCTTTTTATGACAACTACTCATTTGCCTTCATCCAATGATTTCAATATGGACGAGTCTAACATTTTGCCTTATGGTTCAAAGAGAACAGTCTATATAGATCTAGAAATCGTTCTCCTCTGGTTCAGATAGTGCAGATGCGGCATGTATTCCATTAAATAATCTAGAAAATATTTCTAGCGCAGAGAGAAGAAACATATCAAACATGTTGTGAACAATTTTATACAACATAAGAGGTAGAATTAAGTCAATAATGCGTTTTCTTTCAGTCTACTTACTGCCATTGTTGATGTTCTTAGTGTACATGTGACTGAAAGCGCGGGAAAAGGTCAAGGGTTAACCATACACTGAAGGGAAATAACTGCAGTCTACTAATCGAAAATCAAAGTACGATAAGTAACACATTTTCTTCGGATATTCCTTTTTCAACCCCAAAGGCCCTTTAACAACTATAGTTTCTTTTGCAGTCGGTATAGATGAAGATCAGACTGCACTGAACGTCAAATCTGATCTTTGAGCTACACCGTCCTTGACATTTGGATATTGTGGAAATAAATAAACAGACTTGTAGATCCAATAACTTACCTGTGTAGATAACTGTCCGGGCCGAAGTCGATTTTAGTTACTGAGTGGTCACCAAATGTCTAAATATAGATATGAAAAGAAGCACCGTAAACAGCTCATTATTGAGACTAAGTTATGTAACTGTTTTGGTCTTTTTATCTCACTGAAAACGTTAAATGTGTTTATGTGGTGTAGTCTACTAAGAGTTACTGCAAAGCATCGATATCTAAACTAACTTTTTTTTTTAATCAAGCTGTTTACCACTTTCAACATTACTTCATTCAAATCAAGACAGCACCTAAGTTATTGAAGTGTCCCTTGATGTGATCACTTTATAGACTTTATTGACAAAGCTTTGATAACAATACTGACCTTTTTTTTTAGCTATACTTCTCTTTACACATTGTTTCAGTCAAATCAGGACAGCAACCCTTAATGAAATATCCCTTGATTTGACCACTAGAATGCTTTGGCTCTGCAGTGTTGTGCTTCAGTGGACAGGCACCCTGACATGACATGTAGGGATCAAACCAAGGGGGCAACAGATTAAAAATTTAAAACATGTACTCATGCCAAATCCTTAAAATAGATCAGGGGCCAGGAATGACACCAAGATGTAGCCCAAGACAAAAGCCTGAGCTGAGCTTCCATGTATTCTGCTATTTCATTCACCTTTCTCTTCTTTCTAATGGCTCTTGTGTCCTTCCAAAGATTGATTTTGGGCCAGGGCTTCAAGGCTTCCGCCCAGCTATGTTCCTGTAAACAGACCTATCATTCATTTTCTACCCGAATTTTCTCCTTTTTCCACAATATTTTTAAAAGCTTTCTTCTCAGGGTTGTTCAACATGGGATTGCTTGGTCAAAGGCTAAATGTAAACTCTTAACAACAAAATCTCAGACTAATCTCATTTGAAATCAAGTGCAGATGACAAATAAAAAATGACACAAACTATGGGAAATGGGTAAAGGTAGCAAACATTACAAAAAGAGAGAATGCTGGTGACCAGCATTTTCTTCTTTTTCCACAATGTTTTCAAGTCTTTCTTCATAAGATCAATAAAACAAGGGATTGTTTAGTTAAGGGTAAGAGAGCAAGTTTTCATTTCCTCAAATGTCTCATGACTGTCTCTGGGTCTTCTATGGCTCACTGTATTGTAAATAAAAATATCCCGGTTCAATCCCATGCTGTGGCATTGTTCTTGTGGGACAGCCCTTTGGAAAGGCACTACAGAGCCCCAGCCTAGTACTTGTTGAATCCAAGAGCAGCATGAAAAAGCTGTGGCCATGTGACTGAAATACAGTTGAAGAAGGCAAAGACACCATTAAACTTGCCTTTAACTCTTTACCAAACAACAAAATTTTGAACTCAACCTAATGGAAACCATTTACAGACAACAAAGGTATTTCAAAAAATGATTTCTGTCTTTGACAGGGTAGAAAACATTGTGGGAAAAGGAGAAAATGCTGGTGACCAGCATTTTCTCCTTGTCCCACAATGTTTTCAAAAGGCTTCTTTCTCAGGGTCGTTAAAACTTGGCAATGTGTGGTAAAGGGTTAACCAGTCTAAATAGCATAAATGTTGGAGCATAGGACTTGTAAACTTCAAGTCTTGGGCCACTTGAGGGGTGTGGGTTTGAGCCCCATAGCTTGCCATCTAAAACTACTAATAGTCTTTCGGATGAGATGTTAAAACTAGGTCCTGTGTGATGGTGCTATTCACAGTGAAGATCCAGGTGTAATTTAGGATGGGTATTGTCCTGTTTCTACCACTTTCCCCATAGCATTACTGCCTTCTCAAGGCAGTGTTTCCAATATTGGCAACCAGTGGCAAGGATAAATAGTAGTAAATGGAAAATCATCATCATCAGGAAGCCTTTGCCCTACATATGATAAGCACCACTAGGCAACCATCAGCAAACCTACATTATTAGTTGTACGGTCAGGTGGCCGGGGACTTGGAAACTTGTTCACAACTGTTGCAAATCATGTCACCCCGAGCCGAAGGCTGAACACACCTTCTGATTGGCTAAGCCCTGTACTTGACAACCATTCCAAATACACGTAACATTCTATGGCTAATTTTTTAACAATTTTCTAAGGTTGAAAGTAACACAATTTCTGATTGGCTAAAACAACTGGTTTAGCCAATCAGAAATTCAGTCACTTTCTAAATCTAGTATACAACTAAAACTGATTATGACTGGCTGAGGAATATAGCTCCTGATCCTTGTGAAGAAGTTTTATGATTTGCTACCATATTTGTCACAAGACCTAGGTAATTTGAACCATCTTTTTTTTCTCCAACCTACTTACCTAGAGAGGCTGCTCATGAAATTTCACCATGATCGTAAACTTTAAGTTTTATAGACATCTTCAAATTTGTTGACAGATGGAGGGACAACAAGGAGCAATTACAGCTCACATTAGGCCTTTAACCCTTTACCACACAATGCCAACTTTAAACGACCCTGGGAAAGAAGCCTTTTGAAAACATTGTAGGAAAAGGAGAAAATACTGGTTACCAGCATTTTTTCCTTTTCCCACAATGTTTTCTACCCTATCAAAGAAAAATTTCACCATTTGAGCCACGTTGAAATTGTCATATGCAAATGCTTTCAATTTGGACAAGGCTAGAATTTTGTCGTCTGGTATAGAGTTAACACACAATCCTTAGTTCCAATGACCCTGAAGAAGAAGCCTTTAGAGAAGATTGTAGGAAAAGGAGAAAATGCTGGTTACCAGCATTTTCTCCTTTTCCCACAATGTTTTCTACCCTATCAGATAACTACAGGTAATTTATATAAAATTAGACCTTTAACTCTTTACCAAACAACAAAATCTTAGTCTGGTCCAAATTGAAAACCAGGGATTGTTTGGTAAAGGGTTAACTTGAACGAGTAAACGATTTGTTGTTGGGTGATGAGTTAACCCCGTAACACATACGATTCTGAGTTTCAAATACCTTCAGAAAGAAGCTTTTTTAAAGCACTGTGAGAAAAAAAGAAAATGCTAGATGCCAGCTGGTTACCAGCATTTTCTCCTGTTCCCACAATGCTTTCAACCCTTTCAAAAAGAATTTTTATCCTTTAAGCCAGATTTAAATTGTCATCTGCACATGCTTTCAATTTAGAGGGGTCCAAAATGTTGCAGGGTGGAAGATTTAACCCTGCACCACACAACAAAATTCTGGATTTCTCCAAATCCAAAGAATTTGCAGATTACAAATGGAGTGTGGATCAAATAGAAGAGATCATTTTTGCAAGAGAAGAAAACATCGTGGGAAAAGGAGAAAATGCTGGTTATCAGCATTTTCTCCTTTTCTCACGCTGTTTTCAAAAGGCTTCTTCACCACGGTCGTTAAAACTGGGGATCATGTGGTAAAGGGTTAATGATTTTGTTGCCAGAGATTATAATTCAGACAATACCTATAGAATGTTTTTTTTTTCTATTTCTTGTTCTGCTTCATGACAGGGCATAAATAGAGTGACAAAAGCAATAAACTTAACAAAGACAACAAGGAGAAAAAAAGTCTAACTTTATTCTGAGCTACATGTTCCTGTACATGTAATAATATTTATGTTTGATCTACTAATTCTCTTGGAATGTACTAGTTTAATTGCTGAGCTACAAAACTTGTTCACAACTTAACAGTAAATAAATTTATTCTAATGCAAAATACAAGTACCGGTAACACATATATCTATAAATGAGTCCTACTCTGTGAAAAGGAGGTTTAATGCATCTGCATGATGCATGATACCAAGCAAGTCATCACATAATTATGGATCCATAAAATACATCTTGTATAACAACAAACTGCATCCTGATGTAGAAGGGTCTATTGAGACACAGAACATTGACCAAAAGCAAAAGGTTTGAAGATAGCACAGGGTGACCTGTGTCAATAGTTTTTTTCAGATGGATTTAGCCCCCTTTTCACAAATCTTTGCTAAAATAAGCATCAAATCTTTTGTACAGAATACAAACCGGCTACCATTGCAGGCTAGTTACAAAAGTCATAGGACATAATCCAATTGCATACCAGCTAAGTTTCACCCTTAACTCTTTACCAAACAACAAAATCTTAAGACTGGTTCAAACTGAAAGCATTTGCAGACGACAAAATAAACGTGATTCAAAAATTGAAACTTGACTTTAGAAGAGTAGAAAAAATTGTGGGAAAACGAGAAAATGCTGATTACTAGCATTTTCTCCTTTTCCCACGTGTTTTCAAAAGGTTTCTTCCTCAGGGTCATTAAAACCAAGGATTGTTTGGTAAAGGGTTAACTCTTTTACTACTGAATAGATGAATTTCTTTTTCTCAAAGGCTTAAAATACATTTCCTCTGCAAGATCAAGAGACAGTTCGGTCACAATCACGAATATAGCAGTGGACGGTGTAGATAAGACCGCACATTCTGTGGCAAAGGTAAGTCCCACCAGAAAATTCAGTTGCTTTGATCATGGATATTTCATTTTACCATGCAAACTCTACAAAACCATGCAATAGTACAATTCATTGCATTTCCACAAAAAAATGTGATTGAAACAAAAGAATAATAACATGTGTCACTTGATATTAGCAAGTTAGTGTATCCGTCCTTGTAAATCCCAGTCTAAGGCAGCCAGTGCCCGTTTAGTGTGTCTGTCCTTGTAAATCTCAGTCTGATTAAGGCAGCCAGTGCCTTTTTCTGTATTTTTTGTTTTCCTGTGCTTTGCACAAAACTCCATGCCACTAGCTGCTTTCCCACAAAAAAGTAATTGACACAATGTTAGCCCATTACCAACCCTGAGTTTTAACACCCTTGTTGAAGAATGCTCTTACACCAGTTTTTCATTTTCCTACCCTACCCTACCAAAGGCAATTTTCAGTTTTTTAGTTGCATTAAATTTACAGTACCTTGTCATCTGCAAGTGCATTCAAATTGGGCAAGTCTAAAATTTTGTCGTGAAGTGGTCAGAGAAGAAAGAATCCTGTCACAATCATTATCATCTATCCTCAAAAAGAGTTTGGCACGCTGGTTTAAACTCATGGCACCCAGGTTTGTATTGAACAACTATTTTTAAGAATATTCTTAATCATTCATAAGTACATGTATTTTCAAATTTTGAAAGTGACACAAATTCTGATTGGCTAAAACCCAAATATTTGAAACAATCATAAGTTCCATTACTTTCTATATCTAGAATTCAACTAAGACTGGGCTCGGAATCACTTTTCCAGAAATTTGGTTTCAAGACTATTTGAGATACCGTGAGAGACGATAGTGAGATTCTTTGTGCATTGTTAGGTCCTTCATTCTGTCAAAACCACGATTACATATATTACATCTGAATGGGTATTTGCCAGTGTGTATGTGGCTATGTTTGTTTAAACTGCTACGATGGTTAAAGGCTGCATCACATTTGTCACACTTATAAGGGCGCTTACCCGTATGTATAATTTTATGTTTTGTGAGATTGCAATTCTGAGCGAAGGCCACTTCACACTGATCACACTTGTAGGGCTTAGACTCTGACATATGGACGTTACTATGTTTATTAAGCTCCCTTTTACTCACGAACTTTTTCTTACATTCGAAACACTCAAATTTAGCCTCTTTCTCCGAGTGACATTTGGACACATGAATTTGTAATGAGCCCTTAGTTGATAGCATTTTTTGACAAAACTTACATTGGATCTTACCTGAAGTTTCATGGTGCCTTTTTAGATGCATATTAAGCTGAACTTGACTTTCACATAATGCATTGCATTTTGGACAATGTACATCCATGTCAGTACAAGAAGGTTTGTTATGAGTCTTTCTATGCCTGGAAAAATGCCGCTTTGTGATAGTTAGACCACATGTATCACATAAGATCATGATTTTGCGGATTTTCTGTGAATACATGCGATTCTTAATGGGATCATACTTTTTCTTTTTTTTTTTCGTAACATACTAGATCTGAACGTATTTCTGCATCTTTTGAGCCCTGCTGACATTGCTGGCATGCAAACTGTTCAGAATCACATGGCATGTTGCTTTCCACTGTGATGTTTTTCTTGAATGGTTCATTACAGTAAACACACTGAAGAAAACCAAAATGACCTGCAAAGTGGTGAGTAAGACCAGGAAAGGATCCTTCTTTCTTCTTACAAACTGGGCAAACAATATCCGTTTCCAAACTTTTTCCTTCACAGAAAATTGCTTGAAATTTAAGAAGAGCTTGCTTGAATGTAGTCTTATGTTTCAAAACTTTTCTATGTACCAAGTTCAGTCCAAGTTTTTCTTTGGAGAGAGGCATATACATGTAACACCATTTTTTATGATACCTGAGAGGAGTGATTTTCTGAAATTTCTTTGGGCAAGCAAAGCATCTAAATGGGTAGAGATCAGTATGTTTTGATCTGTCATGCATTAACAAGTCCCAGGCATTTCCAAAACTTTTATGACACTTGTTGCACTCGAACGAAATACGTAACTGGTTTTGGGTATTAGCATCAGAATTACAATGCTTTTCTATGTGAGCTAGATAAGAGGAGTAGTGACTCAAATTTGCATGACAAATTACACAAGAGAAAGGTTGCATATTCATATGTGTTTCTTCATGTGCAAGCCAATCATTGAAGTCTAGACTAAGGTGTTCACATTTGCCACATTTGTATAAACAGTTGTTAAATTGCCCATCTTCGTCAGCTTGATTTGCACTCTCTCCATTTTGTGAAAAGCCAGGACTGTTATTTTTAGAAGCTAGTGCACTAAAATTCCTATCTATCTGTATAATGTGGTTGAAGTCCTTGCACCTTCTCTCTCTGCAATGATTTTCTAAGTATTCTACTGTTTCAAAAAACATACTGCAACCTTCACATTGGTATTCCATTAAAACCTGCTTGCTTGCTAATTTCTTGTGTATATTTGGGTGCTTGGTTAATGCATAACCACAAATACAACATGGAATGGCCGGTCTCTGATGGTTTTCAGATTCAGTAGCCTTTATAAGGCTGCTTCTTCCTTGAAACATAACACTCTTTTCATGTTTCTGTGATTTCACAGATCTACATGGCGCTTCAGAAAAGTTCATTTCATTACCAAGTGGAGTCTTTCCTTTCTCTCCTCTCACATTTCTCTCTGGATGTTGGATCAAATCTTGAAATACTTGCAAGTCCTCTTCATTAATTGTTAAATGATCCACAATGTGCTCTTCCAGACCACTGACATCACCAAAGGCAGCAGTGCAATAGTCACACACATATTTATCATCCATCTTGCATGTACAAAAGTGTGCAATAGAGATCTGATTTTTCATGAGTGACAAATGTTCATTTTGTCATAAATGCCTCTCTCTTTTTCTGAAATAAATAAAATCATGTATTTGTTTCAACTCCTTTTAACTAAATGACAAAATTGTAGTTTTGTCTGTATCAAAAGCATTTGCACACGACCAAAAATATGTGTGTCAAAGTCTGAAATTTGTTTCTGGAAGGGTAGAAAACATTCTGAGAAAAGAAAAGCTAGTCTCCTTTTCTATACACATTTTTCAACCTTTTCTATCTCAGATCTTTCAAAGTTGATATTGTGTGATAAAAGGCTATGCTGCATTCAGCATCATTACAGTTACATTATGGCAAACAATAAACCAGTCCCAACTGGAATTTTCATAGTAGTAATCAGACCTCCAGATAGCGGGAGTGATTTTTATTTCAAAACTGAAAATACTCCACTAAACCCTATGTTGTGGGTACTCATTAGAATCATCTCAGTGAGGCGATTCTAATGAGTACCCACAGCATAGGGTTTGGAAGAGAAATAATGAATTTAGAATACCGTCACTCCCTTTTATCTGGAGCTCCGAGTAATACAAACAACTCTTTTTCTTAACTCCTTCCTAGATGACAAAAAATGAAACTTGTCTGAATCAAAACCAATTGCTGACAACAAATTAAATGCAGCTTAAGTAATGGAACTTGTCTGTGAAAGGAATGAACCCATTGTGGGAAAAGGGGAAAATGCCGATTACCACTATTTTCTCCTGTTCCTGCAATAACTTCAAAAGCCTTTTTCAATGTGGTTGTTAAAACTTGGAATTGTTTGGTGAAGGGTTAAGTCACTGGCTATTTTCTCACCATTAACGATGTG
This sequence comes from Hippopus hippopus, assembly GCA_946811185.2. NCBI lineage: Eukaryota > Metazoa > Mollusca > Bivalvia > Cardiida > Cardiidae > Hippopus > Hippopus hippopus. The sequence goes on along the minus strand of OX328102.1, from coordinate 5,307,503 downwards.
AAAAACATTTTAAGGTATGACAGCCTAAGGGGTGTGTCCTGTAACAATGACCCTATTTGATCCGCAATAGGAATTCGGCTGCAGAATTTACTCTTAAGTTAACCAATGTATCCTGAGTTTCAACAGTCCTAAGGACTGATTGATTGAATTGTCTTTTACGCTACTTTTAACATTACTTTTTTAGCCTATCATGTATTCATGTATTTGCTGAGTTCCACCAGTCTGTAAAGGCTAGGGCTCTGATGTTTCTTGCCCAAGGATACTCCCACAACAAACCCAGTGGATCCAATGAGGCTTCCAGGCAATGAGTCCTACACTTTACTGTTCAGTCACACAGGACTCAGAGCTCCAGATAAGAGGGAGTGATTTTATTCTAAATCCATTATTTCTCTTCCAAACCCCATGTTGTGGGTACCTACTAGAATCGTCTCGATGAGACGATTCTAATGAATACCCATAACATAGGGTTTAGTGCATAATAATTCATATTTTTAAGTTTGAAATCAAAGTCACTCCCTCTATCTGGAGCTCTGGGACCCCCAACGATTCTGATGAAGGGAGGCTTTTGATTAACCTTGTCAGAAAAAGTAGTAGAAAATGCCAGTCACAAACATTTTTGTCCTTTTCCCAGGATGTTTTCCACCATTCCAAAGATAAAACCATCTTTTTGGCCACATTTAATTTGTTGTCTTAAGTGATTTCATCATGGTCAAGGCAAAATTTAGTCGTTTGTAAGCATGGAGTTGCAATTCCAATTTGATCTCAAGGTTTGCTCTGATGTTATTTTTGTAATTCTTTTTCTGCTGTGTGGAGAAACAATCACAATAACAACATTGCAGCAAACCTTCAGACTGATAGTAAGAAAAAGTAGCAGAAAAAACAGTAGAGAATTAATCACAAAAATAAGATAGATGAGTTACCCTCCAAATTGAAGGTAACCTATCTTTGATGTGTAAGGAAGCTCTGATGTTATTGTGTTATTGTTTGTCCGCTCCAGGAGAGACAATCACTAAATAACATCAGAGCTTCCTTTCAACTCAAAGGTAAACCCATCCCTGTAGATCTCCTGGTTACAACAATGCTTGATTTGAACTGCCTCAATCGTACTAACAAAAGATATGTTTGCATTTCTGTAGGGAGATAATAAATAACTTTTAAAATCCTCAGAAGACACCGAAATTTTCCGGTCCGATCCGGCGTTAAGGTAAGACCAGGCATATTGACGTACTACTGTATCATCCCTATTGGACGCTGCTTTTACTCTGGACATCGCAACACATTTCACGCATACAATATTTAGATAGAAAATACACAGAAAATACCGAATTCTCAAAATGACTATCGAAATAGATACATGTGCCTGGTAGAAAACATAAATAGATCTAAGTACCTATTTCTTTCGAGATGGTTTCACTCAGCATGTCATGGACAGTGCTCCCTCACCTTCTCGTACCTTGATTGTCAAGTAGGGTAGCAGTACACGGTTTTCGGCTAAACTTGTTTTTGTCGATAGTACTCCAATCAGAACTTCCCCAAACAAAGGTCTATACAATCTGTCTGAAATTATAAAGAGCACTTAAATGCAACAGCACAATCCTAATTCTTTAGATTTTATCAATAAATCATGTTCAACTTGTGAAATAGTGAAATTACTGATCAATACAGGCAAGTGGCATGGTCAGAGAAAATTGACAAAATATGCCATTTTAGCCTATAATCCAAAAATCACAAAATGCAAACCCAAGAAGCTAGCCTGAAAATGCCAAGCTAGATTGAAACTCAAAACAACAGATAATCTGGTGATAAAATCCCAAATAGCACATTACCATGCCGTCTTCTCGCAATCTTTCGTGTCCTGACCCTACCCTTATTTTTCGCGCCTAAAAACAGCTGCTAGCTCCATGACCCCTCACTTTCGCATTTGGGGTCAAAACTATAGAACAAAGAAGGAAAGGTCATGACCTCCTGTTTCACAGACAAACAAAATGCTTCTTTTCCTTAATCTAACACATTTCATGGGTGTAATAACTACTCTTCTTATCAAAATTGCATTGAAAACCTACTTTTCTCAATTATTTCTAATTTTGACATGACCAGTTCGAAGCAAACTGTTCACAGGTGCCTAGGGGTGATATTCACAGACTCTCACCGGATTTGACTGAACGACTGGATCGAAATAAATTTGACAGCTTTTTTTTAAATTTTCAATTTGTAGCTCTATTGGCTGAAAGCTAGCAGAGCTACAAATGTCATGGCTTGGTTTCAGTTGTCCGTCCGTCCCTCCATCTGTCTGTTAGTCTTTTTCATGTTTACCCTATATAAAGTCTTCATTTGCGGTCGGAATTTAGTAAAACTTGCACAAGTTAGTTAAATCATCAATAGCTTGAAACCTATTGATTTTGAAATAAAAACGACAATCAATAAGGGAAGAGTAGCCATTTCAAGTTGAAAATTTACATTTCTTGTTTACATGGCTAAGTCCACATTTGCAGTCGGATTTTCGTGAAAGTCACAGAGTTTCTTTACATCATCAATACCTTGAACCATATTGATTTTGAAAAAAAAAAATCTGATAATCAGTATGGGAAAAGTCGCCATATGAAGTTGACAGTTCAATTTCCTGTTTACGTGATAGAGTCCGCATTTGTGGTTGGATATCCATGAAACTTGTAAAGTTTTTATATATCTTCAATACCGTTAACCCTATCGATTCTGATTAAAAAAAAAAAAGAAAAATCTGACAGTTAGTAAGGGAAAAGTACCCACTGAAAGTTGAATATATTTGTTTAAAACTTGCTTACGCAATATAGTCCACATTTTTAATCAAATTCTTTTGAAACTTGCACGGATCATTTGTATCATCCAGGTATTGAGCCCTTTTAAAAAAGAAGAAAATCCTGCAGTCAACACAGATCACAACATTACCTCAACACAGTCCTCATAGTGATCACATTTCTTTGAAACTTGCAGGGATTGTTTAATAAAATTGGTACTGAAACCCTATCAATTTGGCAGGATTCCAGATAACTGGTTTTGAGAAATTTCACTTTCAAGCAAAATCACTACAAGTAGAGCGATTCAGGCCCACTACTTTAAACTTGCAAATCATTATGCTTTTCAAAAAACTTGTTCCAAACAGAATATTTAGAATTATCATTCACTGCTAACGGGAGAACCGCTCAGAATCAACCCCAAGAAAATTCGATGCCAACAGATGACAGGTATGAAAAATTCAGAGTAAATTCACCTCCAAGAAACTTCGATCCAATTTACATAAGAGTCGACCGGTTGAACTATGCAAGAAGATGTATGTTGTTTAAACGATCATTGGGAAAAATAAAAAGAAATTACAAACATATTTCATTGATTGCTTAGGTCCAATGTTGGTTGAATCCCGAAACTGCCAACTTGCTCGTCTTTTTCTCGTTTGCCCTTTATTGCCTTCATTCGCCTATTAAAGGTACGAGGGTTGTCCCAGAAATTCACGAACTTTTTCAATAATTCAGAAATTCAACGTCCGATTAAAATAAAACTTACAAATTAAGTACATACGTTCAATTCCAACAGTTTGGGATCAATTTTACGGATTTCAAATGTTTATCATCAGGCACGCAGCTATAAAACACATGCGCGGTAGGGCTAGTCGGCGCACGCCAAATTTGTCCCGTACAAAACTTGTATGGTGGATGTTTGAACACCATTTATTTCCAGTCCCCACAATGAGTATCACATAAAACCTACACTGTCGTCTGCAGCCAATTTTGGCGCGCTAGCATATGCATTTTCATACAATTGACGTCGGTAGATGATAAATGAGAGAGCTGGGCCAAGGCTAAAATCCAACCATCCGTGAAGGTCAAAGGTCAATCATCAGTCAAGCAGAAAATCAGACAATCAGTAAAGCAGAAAATCCAACCATCCGTGAAGCAGAAAATCAAACCATCAGTCAAGCAGAAAATCAGACCATCAGTAAAGCAGAAAATCAGACCATCAGTACAGCAGAAAATCAGACCATTAGTCAATCAGGAAATTCATCTATAACTCAATTACAAAATTCAATCATAACTCAATTTAAAAAATTCAATCATAACTCAATCACTCAATCATACCATCAGTCAATCACTCAATTGATCTATAACTCAATTTAAAAAATTCATCCATAACTCAATTACAAAATTCAATCATAACTCAATTTAAAAAATTCAATCATAACTCAATTACAAAATTCATCCATAACTCAATTTAAAAAATTCATCCATAACTCAATTTAAAAAATTCATCCATAACTCAATTTAAAAAATTCAATCATAACTCAATTTAAAAAATTCATCCATAACTCAATTTAAAAAATTCATCCATAACTCAATCAGTATCGCATTTTGTCCAGACACGCATTTTAGTCCATATAGCTATATGAGCATTCAATGAGACACTCATTCCATGATGAAATCAGTCCATAACTCAATCAGTATCGCATTTCGTCCAGACACGCATTTTAGTCCATATAGCTATATGAGCATTCAATGAGACACTCATTTCATGATGAAATCACGAAATCAGTCCATAAGTCAAGCAGTAAATTTGTTCATTATTCAAGAGCTGGAGGTCCAGGTAGGTATATGAGCATTCAATGATGAAATCAGCCCCTCACTACATGATGCAATCAGATAGTCCAGGTAGGTATATGAGCATTTAATGAGACAAAAGGAAAGGGCTGGTTTACTCCATATAGCTATATGAGCATTTAATGAGACACTCATTCCATGATGAAATCACGAAATCACTCAATTCAATCATTAAGTTAATTACAAAATTCGATCCATCAGGAATCAGACCATAAGTGTGTTTTCGCTTATAACCCCGTTCATTTACCCATGTCTCTATGTGATCAATATTTTGTCCGTCTGTCCATGTCTCTATGTGATCAATATTTTGTCCATCTGTCCATATGTATGTACGCTTAAAATTTTGTCCAATCATTTGCTCGCGTGTGTGTTCAATTTTTTGTTCATTTGCTTGCGTGTGAATGTGTATATAATTCCATCCATTCACTTGTGTGTATATGTGTTCAAATTTTCGTTCATTTATAAATGTGCGTCCAAAATTTCGTACATCAATGTTGTTGTTCACGAGCGGTACCAGCGACGTATTTTTATTTATTCTATGGTGTCCTAAGGCTAATGTACCAACACCGTTTTCTAAAATATGTCGTTTATCGTCATCTCCGCTTAAAGCAATTTTATTAATTTCCTCAGTATGTAATTGATGGTTATAACTTCTAATTACAACCATCTTTCTACATTGTTCTTTTCCTTCAAACAAACATTTTTTGTAGTCATCATGACTTATAAAATCTCTTACAACTTGATGTTTAATACCTTTACATTTCTTGTTTTCACCCCCATCTTCATACATTTTAAAAGAATAAAGTTTGGATCTAAGCCCAACAAATTCCTCTATAAACTCTCCCTTTACTTCATCCTTAAACGTACCAAGTACTTTCTTATTTAATCCGCTGGGAATACCTGATGGATGATCGGGTGGATAATCACTGGTATCAAAGTGATCCTTCACATCATTAGATATATCCTTATAGAAATCTTTCGTCTTGATTTCGTACATAAGGCTGTCGGTATCAGTAAATAATAATTTAGCTTTTTCACCATATTTAGGTTTGATATAATTATAATGGAATTTGTACATTAATACCTTACTTAAATCTAAAATTGACATTCCAGCGTAAATTGGTTTGTTAAAATATAGATGTGTTTTCTTCATCTGTATTATGCATAAATCTTCATCAATGTGTGTTATATTATGATAGTTCGGTTTAGCCACTAATTTTTCCGCTTTTTGCCTATTACTAACTAATTTTATATCTACCTTATTACATATATTCTCCATTGTCTTTCCGAAAACAGAGTTGTTCATGAGTTTGAAAAAATCTTTCTCAAAATCAGTGTTTACCTTTTTCCTAAGCTCAGTATTTTTATCAATATAAGGTTTTAACCATTCACTCTCGTGAAAAGTTAACCATCTATGAATATTTTTAATTTTTAACCCTAAGCTTAAATATAATTTTAAATTTTCACTATGTAGTACATACTTATCTTTATCGTTTAAATTTGGTATAAGTTTTTCAACTTTACCCACCTTTATTTTTTCGGGAGCTACCGTGAAATCATTATGAAAATCATGCAATTCTTTTGGATAGTGTAAATCGACTTCTAGTATACAAGGATGATTTTCCCAATTTTTTAATTCATCTTTGCTCATCCATTTAAAGTTACCAGTGGGCAATTTTTGGTTCATTGCCCAACCATAAAGATTATTAGCATCTAGATAGCTAATAAATTTTGATGGTTCATTAGGGTTATACTTTTCCCCCATATATTTATTGTTCGCTCTCACGAAACGTTTAAAAATTGTGGAAGTACCACCTCTTACCCCTCTTTCTATGAATAGAATCATATTGGGGTCTGTTAGTAAATCTAATTTTATCCCTGCCTGCTTTAACATAGCATCCCAGGCCAACCCAGGAGCTGTATAAAACCATGAGGGATCTAACTCATAATTTTTAAAACAAACATCTTTGAAATTTTCAAAGACATCCGCTAATAATAACACATCTGTTTTGTTATATAGATCATGATTATCCTTAAACGTTTCCATCTTAAAAGTTCTCCAAACATTCAATGCATGCTGATAATCTTCTTTTTCTATTCCACTACATTTAAGTTTTGAGTAGAATTCTCTTTGTGGAGGTAATTTCGTTTCCTCTAATTTATTAAGGTTATCAAACCATTCGTAGGGAAAAACTCCCTTTCTTGTAAGTAACTCAAGTTTTTCATTCTTGAAATATTTCATAAGATTAGTCATGTTCTCCTTAGGTAGATTGGTAACTAATCCATCTAAACTTTTATTTAAAAATTTAAGACTATCAATAAATCTAATCTCGTGGTATTTCTCTTTAGTGTTTTTATCTTTATCTGTATATGTAATAGGTATCTTTTTAGAAATGCTGATATACGTTTCCTTATTTAATGGGATACAGCTCGTTTCGCCGGGTGTGATCATTAGATCTTTTATGAACAAGTGGATGTCATACCTGCTTAAATTATGAAAATACACCGGCGTAAAAGTCGGTACTCTGTATTTTAAATTACATACATTGTGTGCGGCCCCCCCCTAAACTTGCCAGTATAATGGCAGTGATCTCGAATTTTTTTCTCATTTTTATTAAATTCTTTATTACAGATCCAGCATTATGTTGCTTGATCGAACTTCTTTTTATCGCCCACCCTAAAAATCATCTCCTTCATGGGGACTTTGTCAATTTCCTTCACCATATTTTCCAATTCTTTCACGAATTTCTCTGATGCTCCTTCACCAGAATACTGATAAATTTTTGATGGGTATAGATCTTCATGAAGTGACTTGATATAAAAACAGTAGCCAGAAATATGATGTTTATGGATTATTGTTGTTCTATCACCCCTCTTTTCATATGACTTTTCTAAAGCGGATTCCATATCCGCGTAAATTGCAAAGGGGTGTCTTTGCTCTTTGTAAAAATTTTTGAAATATAGTTGAGATCCCTCTTCAGGCAAATCAACTCTAACCACATCCTTTTTATCACAATATTCTAAATGTTTTTTGAAAGTTTCTTCTTTGTGAAAGTGGCTCAAGCACCTTTCACAAATAAAGATCTTTCCGTTATGGTTAGATATTTGCTTTGACACTGGTTTACTTAAGTCCTTGATTAAGCAATAGTGTCTTCTCCCATCTTTCTCTAGGAGTAGGAGATTAACATGATTTTCTCTCTTATAAATTTCTTTGCTTATTTTGAGTGGGTAGACCCCTACATGATCGTTATACGCGTGTACCGAAACAGATATAGATGGATTTTGTTTTTCAAATTTATTTATATCCCTGATGGAAACGGGATAATTAATTCCCTCCATATTTATTGTGTTCAGTAAAGGTTTTAATCTATCAATTCGTTCGGGATGATTATCTGTCGGATTTAAAGCTATGAGAATGCAATATGCGAAGCACATATCGTCATCCTTATTTTGGGGGTTAATAACACTTTTAGTTTTTAAGATATTTCCTGGAGTCGGGAACCAGGAACTCCCTCTTAAAGGATTATAGATTACCGTGTGTAATCTTAAATCGAATACAAAAAGAACCCTCCAGTAGTCCTCCTGCATTTCTTTTTTAGCGATATTATTCAGAATTTCTTCACTCATTTCGTCATAAATAACATCTTCATCATCGCCCTCTAAATTTGTTATGGGGTAGTCCGAATCAAAATTCATAGGTTTAAGTTCATTGGTTGTGGAGTGTTTCATCATGCATTTCATGATGAGTTTTATTTTAGTTTGTCGATTTTCTTTGATAATTTTTGTTAAGCCATATCTGGCTAATTTTAAGAAAGTACTTGGCGATAGGTTTTCCTTACTTTCTATAAGATATTGTTTTGTAAACCCTCTAAACGCAGAAGATCCCTCTACAATTCTTATTTTATTTTGATTTTTAAATAAGCCTAAAAAAAAAAAAATAGTTTGTTTAGGGTAACGTCTCCAAAAATGTTAGGTAGGGTAGGGACGAATTTTTTTTTTTTTTTTTTTTTTTTTAACCCCCCCCCCCCAAAAAAAAAAAAACATTTTGAAATGGTAGTATTTGCTTTCGAAAATGGAAAAAAAAGAGAAAATGGTGGCTACCAGCTCTGAGTCCCTTTTCTCATTATGTGTTCAAAAGACCTCTAGTCTGTCACTAACTTTCTGATTGTGCGGTAAATGGTCAAATTCTATCTAAACTATACTTCTATATTTGCATCTTTTTTCCCCACTGAATGCTGTCCACTTTTGTTTAACTTTTTTCTGAATTGAAATTTTTTAGACTTGTCCAAATTAAAAGTATTTGCTGACAACAAAACAAAGGTAACTCACAAATTGAAATTTGTTTTGGGAAGGGTAGAAAACATGGGAAACAAAGAAAATATGGGTTTATAGCATTTTCTCCTTTTCCCTCAATTTTCCCACAATGTTTTCAAAAGTTTTTTTTTAAGGATTGTTAAAACTGTGGATTGTGTGGTAAAGAGCTAAAACAGCTGAAAAAGTGAAAAACATTTATTTGCAAGTTTCTTAATAAACTGAATAAATACTAGAATGTTTCGTTTGTTTTTATATTTAATACCCTCCCCCTCCAGAACACTTTAGAGGGCTATATATATTATACTGATTTAAAGTAAACATTTTATCTGTAGAAAAGTTGGGTTTACAAAGGTTATGCATATTGTTTTTTATCTAGGACACACATTCTTGACACAAATTTGAAATTACAAGTATCCACTTTTGTTGTCCTTCAGAGTTATAATGTGAAACAAGAGTGTCGTCATCACAATATACGCCGCCACATGGCTGCTATTTCAAGCAGCTAGCTTTAGAGACTAAAGTGTTGGAATTTCTAGCACCTACCTGGGTAGCTCAATGGATATATTGTGTTACTTGTGATCTAAAAGTTTTACGCATGGACTGATGGGTGGTCAGACGGACGCACAATGGACTCATTGGTCATTGGCTTTGTTTAAGCAATAAAAATATGAAGTTTCATGAAATTATGTCCATTAGTTGGAGATACATTGATGAAAAACATTTTTTTCCCATGACACAGCAATAAATTCCAAAACCCTGACAATATGCGCTAGGTCACATGATCTGTGAAAATTTCATCCAAATCCGTTGAGATATGTCAAGTAATTAAAGAGATATTGGTGAAAAATGAAATATAACATGAAGCCCCCTTTTTCCATGATGCAACTATAAATCGCAAAACCTTGACAATCTGCACTAGGTCACATGATGAGAAACATTCTATGAACATTTTATCTAAATCCGTCAAGAAATGTGGGAGGAGTTGCGTTCACAAGGAACAGACTTTTGTAAGGATGGACGCAGTTTAAATTTGACATGAAGCCCCCTTTTTCCATGACACAGTAATAAATTCCAAAACCCTGACAATATACGCTAGGTCACATGATCTGTGAAAATTTCATCCAAATCCGTTGAGATATGTCCAGTATTAATTAAAGAGATACTGGTGAAAAATTAAATACAACATGAAGCCCCCTTTTTCCATGATGCAGCTATGAATTGCAAAACCTTGACAATATGCGCTAGGTCACATGATGAGAAACATCCTGTGAAAATTTTACCCAAATCTGTCAAGAAATGTGGGAGAAGTGCTGCTGCTCCTCAATTTTATATAGATCAGACACATTTTACCTGGAAACTAAAGTGGCATCACTTGCCGGAAGTGTAGGAGAGATTAGAAAGCCTTGGAAAATTTTTGCATAGCGGTTCCTAGCCTAGGCAGTTTCAGGTTTTTCTCTAAGACCAGGTAGGGTAAATCAAGCTGAGTGAAAAGGGGGGGGGGGGGGGCGGCAGAGCGAGAACAAGGCAAGTTTGGGTAGATTTATATTTTCCCAAAGAAATTATTGTTGCCTCATTGTAACAAAGATAGAAAAAAAATATGAAAATACCTGTCTAATATGAAGACCTATCGACGCATGATACAAATCTAAAACTTCTATCGTTGCCGTCGTCTAGTTTAGTCCACAGTCCGTCCTGTCAGATAAGTTGCAAGAGAAACGTCCATGAAAATTTTTCGAATGTTATATCTGCATTGAACACCTTAATTGTTCGTAGTTCTGGAGCATGCTAGCACTTTTGCTGAATGATGTTTAACAGAACTTGTTGAATCTGAAATCTAGCAAACCGAAAGTAGCGACAATGCACTACAGAACCGGAAATGCGGTGCATTCGGCACACCTCGGGTGATGGGAGCCATCATATCCTCGGCTGTATCTGGTGGATTAATATGCATCAGATCGATACATATCCGGAAATACGCGGGTTTACCGTTCTGAAAATTGTAAGGCTCCTCTTAAAAAAAGAAAACTTGAGTTTCAATTTTCTATCGAAATCTTTCTAACTATGTTTCAGTTGAGTTGGTAAACGGTTCGTACATTCATCATTCATCAATTCCGATCAAAGTTTTCACCGACAGATAAACAGATGTGAATAACTTCATCGAGGTTGTTTATGTCGTTGCTAAACGACTGACAGTGGCGTGCCATGTATAAGATCACGTGATTCGCAGTTCAAATGGAAGCGACCGTTATACGGATGAGGTTAGATGTAGGTACGGAATCGGCCAAGTTGTGACGAGTGCTCCTTAATACAGACGAGGTTAGATGTAGGTACGGAATCGGCCGAGTTGTGACGAGCAAACCGAAAGTAGCGACAATGCACTACAGAACCGGAAATGCGGTGATGACAACAGAGATGATGGGATCCTGTCTATATTTTACGCGAAGAAAAGCGAAAATCACAAGTAAAAGTTCGTTACACAGTCTGTATAATACCGCAGTATTTCGGGCGTGATTTGTTGTAGAAGATAAAACTGGTACCCGTTTGTCTTTTGTAACCGTGCGATAGGATACGAACGTTCGATAAACAGAAGTTCCTGTGTGGAGTTAGCGAAAAAGCCCGATCTCTCCGCCTGCTTGTATGTATTTTTAGAAATGGAAAACCCACGTTATTGCGTTTGACAATTTGTGTTTAAGGTCGGTTCAATATACTCCGATACACGGTAGCTTTTGTACAGGCGTAGGAGTTTTCATGCCTAATTATGTATGTAGTAGTACATGATTGTACACCTATAATATAATGCACAATATTTGCCGAAACAGGCGTCCTGTGACACAGTATGATAAAAGGCTGATTTTTTTTTTATCGGAAGACAAAAAAAATTAGGGTCGGGGCAATATCTCCAGGTAGGGTCGGGTTACCCGAAACAAACTATTTTTTTTTTTACGCCTAATTTGTTTATTCTTTCTTTTAAGGCTTTTAGCCAAGGTGGGATATTTATTGGGATTTCAGTATTATCTAAATACTTAATTAATTTCGATGCTGTGGCTGGTGCTGATGGTGATGGTGCTGTTGATGCTGGTGCTGATGGTGATGGTGTCATCACTGGGGCACTTACATTACTCATATCATAATCTAATAATGGTGCCCCTATATTTAATAAAAGATCAATTAATTGTGATCTTCTGAGCTTAGAAAATCCTTTAATTTTAAGATTTCTAGCTTCTTACTTTAAATCCTTCACTCTAAGTCCTCTGAATTGATCAGCAGGACTGGGGGGGTGGAGGATTTCTTAAGCGATTAATTAAATCGCTTTTTCTAAGCGTGGAAAATCCTCTTATCCCCAAGTTTCTTGCGAAATTCTTCAGAGCTTTTACTGTATATATGTTGTAATTAATGTTTTCCATTTTACACACATATAAAATAAACGATTAAGTTATTTTATATGTGTATTTGTGAAAATGGAATTGCTTAAGTTATTTTATATATAGGAAATAAACGCTTAAGTCATTTTATTTATATGAAATAAACACTTAAGTCATTTTAATTTTATAAAATGTTAATCTTATATTTATTTTTCCAAATTCTCCCATCCCAATTCTTAATCGTTTGAGGACAACGATCTAAAAATTTACCGGCCTTGTAAATCGATGGGAAATTTTTTATTTCACCGGTTTCAATATCCTCTAAACTAACTTTCCTAGGATTAAGCATAATAATTTTTAGTCTAAGGAACCTAGGATCTATTTCCTTTTCTGGTTTAGGCTCTTCCTCCGAGAACAATCCATGTTTTTTCGTTAACTCGACTAACCGCTTTTTACTCCAGTAAGAGCAAAATTTTATTTTATTTTCTTTAAGAATTTCTTTTAAATCTATAATCTTTATCATCTTTTTATATAGGAAAAAAATTGCTTAATTTAAATTAACTTTATGCTTAACTTTAACCTAATACACTACACTCATCTTATTACCATCAGACTGAAAGTTAATTAATCTATCACTAATAATAACAGCATAAGCTTCGGTGTCCACGGGTACATTTTGCGTTAAAATTTACCTTGATTTGAATATCAGTAACGGAATATTTTAACTTTTCGCTCTGCTTAGAAACATCGAACAAAAACAAAGGATAAAGGGTTTTGTACTCTGAAGGAGTGAAGTTAGGATTTGATACTAACTCATCCATGTTATAAAACTTAGATCTAAATAACGCGGCATCGCCATACGATCTACTAAATTGTTGTCTAGTAAATGAAAGATTGTAGTCAACCGCGGGATATCTAGTGGAGTTTAACATAACATAAATATTTTTAACGTCTATATTATCAAATATGGAGGGATTTTGCCCTTGATTGCCAAGTTTATCAGTCTGAAAGCCAACGATGATAAAACGTGGTACTTCCGGAGACGATTTAACAGAAAGTCTCCAAGTAAATGTTGTTGACTGAGGAACTGAGATAGAGTCGCATTGTAGCATCCTATATCCAACTGGAAATTTTTCTTTTTTCTCGATAAGTTTATAAAGCTCCATCTTCCCCTTATCCGCGGGTAGCACGTGAGGCATAAACCATTATATTTTATCCAAAGTAATTTTACCAGCATCAGCATCAGCGACTCTAAAAATCGCATCTTCATCATCATTTCTTGTTAAAGTGAGAGTCTGCTTCATTCCGTACAATATCTTATTATAATCTTCTAAAAAACCGAATATATGTTTTAATGGAACTCTAAAGCTAAATGTTCCCTTTTGATTGGAATTATTAACGATGTATAATTTTCTTACATTCCAACCTACGTTTTGAGCTTGTGCTGCGGGCGTTGTATCCTTATACCATAGCTGGTTTAGCCCCTGCGATTTGGAAAAATCATCTGGATATTTTAACAATCCAAGCATCGTGGTAGCTTGACCAGGATGTGTTAATGATTCAATATCCATACCCGAAAGTTGATACCTGATATTTTCAAACAGATGCATCAAAGCGTTGTTTGTTAGAGAAATGTTGTTAGCATTTGCGTAAGCTGTTCCATCAACCTTCGTTAAACGACCTTCTATAAGTAAATAGCTCTCACTAGGATGCGTAAAAATATCTTGAGTTTCGATGTTAATCCTAATATCTCCTCCCGAGTTGTTGAGATTTGCGCCTGTGATCGGTTCATACTCAAAGTGTTCATACTCATCAATACTATCGTGTTTTACAATTGGTTCGGTAATTCTTAGAATGTCCATTTTATTAATACAATTATAATTTTTTAAAACAAAAAATTATAATTGCGTCTCTAACCAAAGCTGGGGAAAAGATTTTCTTTCATTATTAACAAACACGCTTTTAAGTTTAACGCTTTTTAGTTTATCTTCTTGGATATTTATTTTCTTTTTTGGGTAAATCCTGTTTCTATACACAAGTGTTACTTGAGGTATATTCCACTTTTGTAAACGCTCATTTACCTTTTCCTCAATCCCTTTCATTACGTTTACTTTTTCGGGAGACAACTTCACAACGGCTTTTTTATATCCATATTGTGTGTTATTAATTTCGAGGATCTCACAATCCTCCTCCAGTTTTAAAGATGTACCTAATATATTAACGGAACTAGTATTGTATTTTTTATAAAATTCGCGTGAAAATGTTAATTTAGACATTCTTTTTTAATAAGTAATATTTTTCTTAAACTTATTTTCTTCATACTACTTTAATTCCCGCTCCACTGTTTAATCTTTTAACTAAGTCTTGAATAGCAATGGCACTTCCATCTATTAATGTATTAATGTCTCGCATATCAGCGGGTTTCGGTGTAGTGGTATACTTTTGTAAAATTTTCTTTGATTTTGGCATTAAAGCTCTCGTAACTAATTTTTTTCCCACGTCTACAGCTGCACTCTTTCCAACCTCTAAAGCTTTCTTCGCACCTTCCTTAGCTACACTCTTTCCCACATCAAGGGCAGAAGATGCAATTTGTTTAGCCGCATTACTCGTAAAAAGCCTCGCTAAAATGTTAGCGATACTATCAAAAATTCCAGTACCACCGTACGAATAATTTTTTTTAATCCGCGTTTTTTATTGATAATCATTTTTTATAGTATAGACATTAATTTTTTATAAGCGCTCGAATCTAAAACACCTTGTCTTTTTAATTCGTCACATATGCTCACTAACTCGTTTCTTACACCCGTATTACCCGCTGCTTTACTCGCCAACAACAGATCTAGTCTCTTTATTAATGCGTTAGGATCACACGGGATAACGACGATAACCTCTCCTACGTACTCTTCTTTATTTTCCCAAATAGTTCTAAGTATCCTATTCCATTTATTTCCTCTACCGCTTTTGGGATATTTACTGCTCGGATCGTTATTACGATAAAGAGCGTTAGCTTTAATCATCAACTTCGCGTAATTGTCGTAATCTTCATACGTATAAATATTATCATTCGGATTCTTAGAAACGATAAGTTCCCATAGACCAGGTGTGCCTTCATATTCCTCATTTTCCACAATAATATTGTCGTCTATAATAACAACTGGTTTGCTACCGATATAAAAATTTCCCTTTCTATCATATAGTCCATACGTTTTATCATCTTCAGACTTAGTAGCAAACTTTCTTAGATACTTTTCCGCTATTTCTCCAATAAACTGTGTATCTTCTTCTGATGGTTTATCATAAGCTGTGATAGAAGGAAAAGCTGGAAACTTGATAGCTTGTGGTAAGTTTTCTATACCCTCTTTAATAGGCTTAAGCCCTTCCGTAATCTCCTTTGTTGTAGCTTTTTGCGTTTCTGTAATAGCTTTGAAAAACTTTGTAAGATCAGTTTGAAGTTGCTGTTCGCCCATTCTCTCCGTTAGTAGATTATCCCGAATATTCTTTTTCGTTTCGGGGAACTCTTTTACGATTAGATCCCTTTTTGTGGGATCAGTTATTTTTAGAAATGACATTTTTTATTACTAAAATAATTTTTTATCGTAGTTTTTATCGTAGTTTTTATCGTAATTTTTATCGTAGTTTTTATCGTGATCTTTATCATAATCTTTTATCTCATTGCTATCACAGTTTCTTAACTAAAGCTGCATGAATAATTTACCTTTGTGAGACGTTTCGTGGAAAGAACTTACGCCGCTTCACAGAGAATTGTCTCCATTTCTCAATTAATGATTCTTCCGTTTCACTCGATATTTCCTTCGTTTTTGATCGAACTTCTTCCTTCATTACTTTATACTTTTCTAATTCTTCCAAGATTAGTTGAAATTCTTAGTTAGTAATTTTGTTATCACTCAAAGCTTTTGATATATGTGAAGATGTTGTGTTTAACTTAGTATCCGCGATTGTTCTGATTTTTTCATGTTTTTCAGCTTTTGCAATAAACTTCTTTACACTATATTTCCCAATTAAGCTTAAAAGACCAGTAAAAGTCGCTATCCCTTCTAATGTTATCACTGCGGGTAGTGCGATTACTG
This sequence comes from Hippopus hippopus, assembly GCA_946811185.2. Classification (NCBI taxonomy): domain Eukaryota; kingdom Metazoa; phylum Mollusca; class Bivalvia; order Cardiida; family Cardiidae; genus Hippopus; species Hippopus hippopus. The sequence goes on along the minus strand of OX328102.1, from coordinate 5,291,114 downwards.
TTGAAAGCAAACCTGTTCCACCAGCTCCTGAAAGCATTGTAACCATTAATAAAACTGTATCTATATTATCTACTACCCTCACGGCTCTGAAATACTTTTTACTTAAAACTTCTCTCTCGGATTTTTCTTCTTCTAAAAATTTCTGGATTTTATTTATTTTCCGCAGTCGATATCCATGCCCCCCATCAATGAGAGGAGCAGAAGGTATTTCTGAGTATACGTTCTCTTTCATCTCCATTTTTCATTAGAATTATATTTTTAAAATTACAATATAGCTCCTAAAATAGGGATATTAGCGAATGGACTATTAGGACCGAGCAAAAGTCCTCTTCCATCATAAATTTTCCCTCCTTGTTTTAAATATAAACCATCGCCAACAGATCCTAATCCTTTACCTTTATATGGCTTTAAGTATAATCCACGTCCATCAGTTTCCACTTGACATACAGATCCTCCTTTTTTCAGATAAAGGCCTGATCCCATTGCCTTTTGTACTCCCAATTGAGCTAATCCGGAAAGAGCTCCGACGCCTAAAGCTGGTAAAACGCTTTTTGCAAGCATCGGCAAAGCTCTTGCAGCCAACCCAGCTAAAATTCCGAGAAAACCTCCCTCTATTTTCGTGTTATGTTTAAGTTGTTTTGCACTCATTCTGATCGTTATACTTTTACCATCCTCATAGGCTTTAGCCATTTTTCTCGCTTGTGAATTGGTAATCGCTAAAACATCATTACCTCGTAAATCTTCATGACTTAAACAAATACTTACTGGACAACCACCTTTAACAGCATGTTGAAGCTTTTGCTTTTGTCCTTCCGATATATTTACTTTAACAGTAGTATAACTCGTCATTTTTATATATAATTCTTTTTTATTTTATCTCGCTTCTCTAATATGAAATCTAATTGTTAAATTTTCGCCTCTAAGATTTAGTAAATTACCATCTTCATCTGTAATTGATACTTCTAAGTCGTGTATTTCATCCAAAGTTATTGGTAAGTATACTAAATTAATCGGAGACTCAACTATCTTATATCCGGGAGAAACATTTGGGAAAAAAGAGTAAATCGTGTTTTGTGTTGAACCATTAACATAGCTTCCTGAGATAATATCCACGCTAACGAGCAGACTGTTTATACTAAGAATGTTAACTATATTCTCCGACTCTTAAAATCCTTCCGTATATTTAGCGCGAGTAAATCCTAATACTTTGGCAATGGAGTTTGGATGGTTAAAGTCTACTTGATAACCGTTTTCAAGGGTAAGAACACACTTTAGGGTATTAGTGTTTGCAGAAATGTTAATATAATATTCATCATTATCCGCATCATAATGACCCTTTTTTTCTCATTTCCTGATGAATGGTATCATTAATATCAACGAGATCATAACTTCCTTCCGGTATTTCAATCTTAATCCACGAATTACCACCATCTGGAGAATAAATAAATTTGTTGTTTGTTGCGTCAATGTTTGGAAAAGAGTAGTAAGTTTCAAGATTTACTAAAGCTATCTCGTATTTTTTATCTTTTTCCAGTTGAATTGGAGGATTAAACCTCGTTCTAAAGCATGTTTTGTTATCGCTTACTATAATTTGAAATGATTTTTTTTTATCCGTATTTTTTACAATTTGTTCTAAAAGTTCTTCCATTTTTATACAATAATCTTTTTTTAATTAGATATGTAAAAGTTGTCAAAGCCGTTTCTATACTTCCCATCCTGTTTTTTACTAGTTAGATCGATGATAGCAAAACCGTACGGTTTTTCCCACGACTTTTGACAAAATTTTCTGAACTCATCCTTAGGCATATCTTCACCTACATGATCGTTATAAATATGATTAATGTTTTTAAGATCTTGTTGAAAAATACAGATAAAATTTGCGTTTTCTCTAATAGTTTGCCTCGGTAGTCTAAAATAATTCTGTGAGAGGTAAAAACAATCAACATTACTATGTCTTCCACGAACGTAGTAGCATTCGCACTTATTTTGCTTTTCTAAAAGTAGATCATCAAAAATCATTAAATTTTTGTTTTCCGAGTTTAACTCTCTCGGATCAGGTACATCACTAGCGTTTTCAAAAAAGTTACAATTTATATCCGATTTGTTTTTAAACGACTTAATCCATTCTTCAACTAAAGCTATGGGGGAAACATTTAAATCTTGTATTTCATCTCGCATGTTAAACAAGCTTAACATACATTCTTTTGGTAATCTTTCTTCAAAAGCTTTTTTTAGTATTCGGTATTCCTGTTGGAAAAGGCTTTTTCCAAAAACGCTCAAATCATTGTAATCAAGCCAACCCGGTCTAAGTAAAAGATTTAATAATAAGGTAGTTTTACCACATCCTGATTTACCTACAATTATTCCCCTGATACTTTTTGGTAAGAGAGGGTGATTAAATCTCCTCGATACTAATTCATTCCACGATAAATTTACAATATCCATTTTATATAACTTTTTTTATTTTTATGAAAAAAAATGTATTGCGATAAATGTAAAAAAATTACTAATACGAACAACGTAAAAACTCGTTGTTACTAAGGATGGAAAACATATGAGACGAGGAGAATGTGTGGATTGCAGAACAACTAAGAATGAGACGCACGAAGTAAAAGAGGATAGGTCAGTCGAATACAGAATTATTAAAAATATGCCTTTAGAAAATGCATGTCCCCGGTCGCAACTTTACTGGTCCAGGCACTAACCTTTAAAAAACAGCTTCATTTTTTATATAACTTTTTTATTATATATAAAAAATGTATTGCGTTAAATGTAGAAAATCTACTGATACGAGTAACATAGAATATACTGTTACTAAGAATGGAAGAAATATGAAACGTGGGAAATGCGTTGTTTGTGGAAGAACTAAAACTCAGTTTGTTAAGACGACAAAGGGCGGATCATTGCTAAATAAAGCTATAAATAATTTGCCTTTCGAAATGCATCTCCCTGGACATAATTTCACGGGACCCGGCACTAAATTAAAGAAAAGACTCAACCCAGATTTAACGCTGAGGGATTGGAGCAAACAAGTAAATTGTGTTGATAAAGCCGCATATCATCATGATGTTTGTTATTTAAAGAATCCCACTACTGCAGTCAGAAATGCAGTGTGTGATAAAAATATGTTAACGGAGTTAGAAGGGATTTACAATCCTACTATTAGAGAAAAAATGGATAAGTCGTTAGTAAGCTTATTGGAACAAAGATGAAATTTGGAATGGGGATTAAAAAAAAAATTTCATAAATTTAGCGGAAGAATTACATAAACCCGTAAAGAGAAAATTTAAGAAAAGGAGAGTTATAGTAAACGGTATAGATAGAATATGGGCTGCGGATTTAGTAGATATGCAAGCTTTTTCTAAGTTTAATCGCGACGTTAAATATCTTCTCGCTGTCATTGACATCTTTTCAAAATACGGATGGTTGATACCATTAAAAGATAAAACGGGAAAATCTGTTGCTATAGCACTAAAGAGTATTTTTAAGGAGAGAAAACCCGAAAAAATGTGGGTGGATAAGGGTAAAGAGTTTTATAACAAAGATGTAGGACTGCTGGTTGAATTGTATTCCACCGAAAATGAGGAAAAATCTAGCGTTGTTGAGAGATGGATTAGAACGATGAAAGAAAAAATGTGGAAGTATTTTTCCGCTAACTCCACAAACGTTTACATCGACGTGTTATCGGATCTCGTTAAAGAATATAATAACACGAGACATTCTTCTATTAAGATGACTCCGGTAAATGCGAGTAAAAAAGAAAATGAAACCAAAGTTTGGAGAAATCTTTATCCCGATCATCTCGAAATAGAAGATATAGAGCCTAAGTTCTCTGTTGGAGATAAAGTAAGGACACCTAAAAAGAAAAGGACTTTTGAGAAAGGTTATACTACAAGATGGACTGAGGAAATTTTTACAGTTTCTGAAGTAAAGCGTACATCACCCGTAACATATAAAATTGAGGATCTTAATGGAGAAGAAATACAAGGTACATTTTATGAGTCCGAACTGCAAAAAACTAATCAAGAGTTGTATAGGATAGAAAAAGTTATTAAAAAAGGAAAAAAGAAATCTCTCGTAAAGTGGAAAGGTTATCCCGATGAGTTTAATTCATGGATCGATAATAAGGATATTATAAATATTTCGCTATAAAAAATGTCGATCGAAAACGTAATTTTACCGAATAAACCATTAAACAATTTCGAATTGGAAAGTACAGCGAGAAGATTAAAAATTCCTTATTTTAGGGGAGTGTTTTTACGAAACACTTTTCCAAGAAAGTGCAGAAAAAAGGAATGTGGTATATTAAACCTTGATGATACAAGCGGATCTGGTACACATTGGGTTGCTTGGTATAAAAACAGTAAAACTAAAAATTACTTTTATAGTTATGGTATACAACCACCTATCGAAATTCGAGAGTACCTAAAAATCCCAATACATTACAATAGCGATCAAATACAACAAGCTGGACAAGTATTTTGTGGTCATTTATGTCTTTACGTACTTAAAGAGTTGAGCTCGGGTAAAGAATTTCAAGATGTTTTAAATAAATTATTTTAGTATTAAAAAATGCCTGTTGATAAATTTGGAAGTATGGGTGATGTTAAAATGAGCGGTGATGGTGTATCAATCGCTTACGTAAATAATAATTTTTTATGTAAAGATGGAACAACCGTTGTTACAGGTTCTATAAACATGAATGGTAATACATTATGGAAAGTTAGTGATCCACTAAATTCACATGACGTAGCAACTAAAAATTATGTGGATGCTATCAAAGGTATAGATTTCATTGAAAAAACTCAAAATGGAGACTTTTTAGTAAAGAAGGATCTAGATATGAACAGCAAAAAACTTTTAAACGTGGGCGACCCTGTTGAGCCAAAAGATGTTGCTACAAAAGAGTATATTGACAAAAACTTAGCCTTTGAATTAAAGAATAGAGGATACGAAGCCAATGATAATATATATCTCCGTGGTAATAAGCTTGGTGGTATTAGACTTCCTAAAAAGAATGGAGAAGCTGCCAACAAGAAATACGTGGATGAGCATGTGAAAGAATATGTAGATGAATACATTGAAAAATTAAAAGATGAAAATAGAAATTTTGTTTTACCTTCGGATGTAAACATGGCAGACAATAAGATTTTCGGACTACCTCCTCCATCCACGCAACATGATGCAGTTAATAAGGAGTACGTAGATAAAGTGGAACTCATTGCTAAAGAGTATGTAGATAAATAGAGTGAGCTAATTAAAAATCATATTAAAAATCTTCCATTTGCTTTTGAAAGAGAAAATGATGGATATTCTACAAGAGCTCCTATCAACATGGTTCTTCAACCTTTAAAAAATCTGCCAGAACCCAAAGAAAGCTCTGATGCTGCTACCAAGAAGTACGTAGATAATGCCAAAGAGGATATTGCGTTTACTAAGACAAACGTCATAACTGATGATGATGGTAAGGAGGTTGTGCGTCTACTGGGTGAGACTCCTCACTACGTGGCACAAGGTGTAATTGGAACGAGACATCGAATTGCACTTTTTCAAGAAAGCCTTAGCGATAGTGATGCGATAACCAAAAAGTATGTGGATGAAACTATACAAGAGTTTAAAAAGGATGAATTTATAGATACGTTTATTGCCTCGGGTGTATCAATAGGGAATTTACGAAAAAGCACATATCCATTTTCTTTTGATGGTGGACCACTAAAAAAAGAAAGTGGATATATGATGCCGTTTGATGGAAAACTACTGAAGGTAGTTTTTGGCTTTGATACCAAGCAACCTTTATCCAATTTTATGTTAAAATTTAAAATAATCAGTAGTGATATACAAACTTATGATGAAATAAGAATATATGAGATTAATAATCCAGTATTTGAAGCTTTCGCTTTTGATATTGATGAGTATTTCACAATTCCAATGGGTAAGTTTGTCAATATAGAGATGCAATCAGATCTTGATAGCGTAAATTATACCTATGTTAAAATTGTGTTTAAAAAAAATATAATGTAATTTAAAAATAAATATAACTTTTTGTGCTGAGAGAAGTCATATTTTATGTTTTACGCATAAACATGTACCCAAACAAGAAGATACGAATTTTCTGATTGACTTATGGTATGATTTCGTGATTTCATCATGGAATGAGTGTCTCATTAAATGCTCATATAGCTATATGGAGTAAACCAGCCCTTTCCTTTTGTCTCATTGAATGCTCATATACCTACCTGGACTATCTGATTGCATCATGTAGTGAGGGGCTGATTTCATCATTGAATGCTCATATACCTACCTGGACCTCCAGCTCTTGAATAATGAACAAATTTACTGCTTGACTTATGGACTGATTTCGTGATTTCATCATGGAATGAGTGTCTCATTGAATGCTCATATAGCTATATGGACTAAAATGCGTGTCTGGACGAAATGCGATACTGATTGAGTTATGGACTGATTTCATTATGGAATGAGTGTCTCATTGAATGCTCTTATAGCTATATGGACTAAAATGCGTGTCTGGACGAAATGCGATACTGATTGAGTTATGGATGAATTTTTTTAAATTGAGTTATGATTGAATTTTTTAAATTGAGTTATGGATGAATTTTTTAAATTGAGTTATGATTGAATTTTTTAAATTGAGTTATGGTTGAATTTTGTAATTGAGTTATGGATGAATTTTTTAAATTGAGTTATGGATGAATTTTTTAAATTGAGTTATGGATGAATTTTGGAATTGAGTTATAATTGAATTTTTTAAATTGAATTATGATTGAATTTTGTAATTGAGTTATGATTGAATTTTTTAAATTGAGTTATGGATGAATTTTGTAATTGAGTTATGGATCAATTTCCTGATTGACTGATGGTCTGATTGAGTGATTGACTGATGGTCTGATTTACTGATTGACTGATGGTATGATTGAGTGATTGACTGATGGTATGATTGAGTGATTGAGTTATGATTGAATTTTTTAAATTGAGTTATGATTGAATTTTGTAATTGAGTTATGGATGAATATCCTGATTGACTGATGGTCTGATTTTCTGCTTCACGAATGGTTGGATTTTCTGCTTGACTGATGATTGACTTTTGACCTTCACGGATAGTTGGATTTTCTGCTTGACTGATGTTTGACCTTTGACCTTCACGGATGGTTGGATTTTAGCCTTGGCCCAACTCTCTCATTTATCATCTACTGACGTCACGCAGTTTGACGTTATGATGTTTTATTCTGTACAGCTGAAATTTAAACCCCATAAAAATGGCGACGTCCACGGAATGTTCAGTGCACAGAACCGTAATAAAGTACTGCGTGGAAAGAGGGATGACTCCAATACAAACGAAAAGAGAAATGGAAAAGACGAAGGACTTTGGCAGTGTGTCGCGGACACTTGTATACACCTGGCACAAGCATTTTAAAACGGAACTGGATGTGAATACAACAGAAAATAGAAGCCGACCGAGGAAGAATCAAGCTGCGCAGATGAAAAAAATAAAAGATGTTCTTGACGTAGACCGCCATCAAACAGTACGGGAGATTGCCGACAAGGTAGGAATAAGCAAATCAGCAGTGCAAAGGTTGTTTTCAGATGAACTGAGCATGAGCCGCGTCTGTGCACGATGGGTGCCGAGGCTTTTAAGTAATGAGGAGATGTGTAGGCGTGTTTCGATATCAAGAGAGTTTTTGAAGCAACACAAACGAGATCCGAACTTTCTTGATAAAATTATCACCATGGACGAAACGTGGCTGCATTATTTTGAGCCTGAGGGGTAGCACCAGTCCAGTGTTTGGACATCTTCAAGCACCCCGCCACCAAAAAAAGCAAGAGTGTCTAAGTCTATGGGAAAGATTATGTTCATGGTATTCATGGACCGACGGGGAGTCATTCTGGCGCACGCAGAGCGAAAACGAGAAACTGTGAATGCAGCTTATTTCTCAAAGGTAAGCGTAGTTCTATAAAAAATTGAACCATTACCCTTAAAACAACGGTGATAAATAATAATAATAATGAAATAATAACATGATGAACAAAGATAAAAATAATGATACCTCTCTTAAAAAAGTGTTTACCAACCGTGTTTTTCAGGTGGTGCGACCCGATCTGATGCATGCGATCAGGAAAAAGAGACCTGCTCATGTAAGATTTGATCAAGACAAATATTCTGACCACCTTTCAAGTCAATTGAGCTAAAAACGTGGCCTCTAGAGTGCCCTAGAGGTATTTCTTTAATATGACCTAGTGACCTAGTATTTGAGCCCAGTTGACCCAAATTCAGACTCATGCGAGATTTAATCAAGACAAACATTCTGACCAATTTTCAAGTCAATTGAGCAATAAATGTGGCCTCTAGAGTGCCCTAGTTGACCCAAACTCAGACTGATGTGAGATTTTATCAAGACAAACATTCTGACCAATTTTCAAGTCAACTGAGCAAGAAATGTGGCCTCTAGAGTGCCCTAAAGGTATTTCTTTAATTTGACCTAGTGACCTAAATTATGACCCCAGGTGACCCAATTTTGAACTCATCATAGATTTCATCAAGAGAAACATTTTAACCAATTTTAAAATCTATTGAACAATAAATGTGGCCTCTAGAGTGCCCTAAAGGTATTTCTTTAATTTGACCTAGTAACCTAGTTTATGATCCCAGTTGACCCAAATTCAGATTCATGTGATATTTTATCAAGACAAACATTCTGACCAATTTTCAAGTCAATTGAGCAAAAAATGTAGCCTCTAGAGTGCCCTAAAGGTATTTCTTTAATTTGACCTAGTGACCTAGTTTATGATCCCAGGTGACCCAAATCCAAACTCATCCGAGATTTCATCAAGACAAACATTCTGACTAAATTTCAGGTCATTTGAGCAATAAATGTAGCCTCTAGAGTGCCCACAAGATATTTCTTTAATTTGACCTAGCGACCTAATTTATGACCCCAGGTGACCCAACTCACAGAACATGTTGTGCTCAGGTGGGCTAACAAACTTAGAACAGGTTCACTACATACCAAATATCAAAGCTCCAAGCCTTCCAGTTTCAGAGAAGAAGAATTTTAAAGTTTTCCCTTTTTTGTTCTTATGTTCAAACTTCTGCCCCTGGGGCGGGGCCAGTTTTGACCCCAGGGGCATCATATGAACAAACTTGGTAGAGGTCCACTGGGAGATGCTACATACCAAATATCAAAGCTCTACACCTTCCAGTTTTAGAGAAGAAGAATTTTAAAATTTTCCTTCTTTGTTCCTTTGTTCTTACTTGTGACCCCCCGGGCGGGGCCAGTTTTGACCCCAGGGGCAGCGTATGATCAAACTCGGTAGAGGTCCACTAGGAGATGCTACATACCAAAAATCAAAGCTCTATGCCTACCAGTTTCAGAGAAGAAGAATTTTAAAGTTTTCCGGCTTTGTTCTTATGTTTAAAATTGTGACCCCCGGGGCGGAGCCAGTTTTGACCCCAGGAGCAGCGTATGAACAAACTTGGTAGAGGTCCACTAGGAGATGCTACATACCAAATATCAAAGCTCTATGCCTACCAGTTTCAGAGAAGAATAATTTTTAAGTTTTCCTTCTTTGTTCCTATGTTTAAAATTGTGACCCCCGGGGCGGAGCCAGTTTTGACCCCAGGGGCATCGTATGAACAAACTTGGTAGAGGTCCACTAGCAGATGTTACATACCAAATATCAAAGCTCTGGGCCTTCCAGTTTCAAAGAAGAAGAATTTTAAAGTTTTCCCTTTTTTGTTCCTATGTTCGAACTTGTGACCCCCGGGGCGGGGCCAGTTTTGACCCAAGGGGCATCATATGAACAAATTGGTAGAGGTCCACTAGCAGATGTTACATACCAAATATCAAAGCTCTATGCCTTCCAGTTTCAGAGAAGAAGAATTTTAAAGTTTTCCTTCTTTGTTCCTATGTTCGAACTTGTGATCCCCGGGGCAGCGCCAGTTTTGACCCCAGGGGCATCATATGAACAAACTTGGTAGAGGTCCACTAGGAGATGCTACATACCAAATATCAAAGCTCTACGCCTTCTAGTTTCTTCAGAGATTTTCAAAGATTTTGCTATTTTTTTTTTCCTTTTGGTTGCTATGGCAACCAGAGTTATGGGTGGAATTCAATCTCTTGAACAACTTTGGTAGAGCTTCACCCAAGGAACATCCCTGCCAAGTTTCATCAAGATTGGCCCGGTGGTTTAGGAGGAGAAGATGTTTAAAGAAATTGTGGACGACTGACGACGCACGACGGACGACGGACATTGGGCGATCACAAAAGCTCACCTTGAGCACTTCGTGCTCAGGTGAGCTAAAAAAAAAGATAAAAAGTATCGGTAATTAATTTGAGTATTTAAAGAGTTATTTAGATAGGGGTATCCCAAAAAGTATTTAAAGGAGATGAAATTGCAATTAAGCTACATCTACTATATGTGCAGTTGGAAATAACTAGTTTACTTAAATTTGAAGTGACAAGAATTTGTTAATAGTTGATTTGTGTGTGTATCTCGTTGGAGTTTTATGAATAAACAGGAGTTTTTAAAGGAAGTGTTTCATTATTTCCTTGTTCTCCAATGGCAGATAATTGTGTTAAATGTAGGAGTGTGGTCGGGAGGAGACAACAGGCGGTTTCGTGCAATACATGTAACAGATGGCAGCTTCGAACATGTGACACAGGTTAGTCAAATTACTTCGTAGAACTTTTACTTTTTTCCCTCTACTGAAACAAAAGTACAGAAATCAATATCTGACCATACGAACCATACTGTCCGGTCTTTCATCTACTGCACACTTTATCTCCCTAACCCTTTACCATACAATCCCAAGTTGTAATGACCTTCAGGTACACCTTTTGGAAACATTGTACAAATAACCAGCATTTTATCCTCTTCACACAATGTTTTCAACCATATCAAAGAAAAACTCCATCACATTGAGTCACGTTGAATTTGTTGTCTGCAAATGCTTTTAAGTAGCACACGCACAAGTCGTTGTTGTGATCGAGTCAAAATTTTTGTCGTTTGTTGAAGTGTTCACTTAGACAGTCAACCGTTATCATGGTTTCAATGGAAAAGCTTGGCTTACCATTATTTAAATCGAGTTTACCCCTTATCCTGTTAAATAATTGATGAGCAAATTTTAAACCAAAAGTAAAATCCCAAAGTTTGATATTTCAAAGGTATTTTGGGGAGGGGGAAGGATATTTCCTTATCGGTCAGTGTAGATTCAGTATCAGAACGCATGTTTTGTGCAGTCTGACCTTCATTTACACTGCTCGCAAAAGGTCAGCTGAGCAGCGTAAGGGTGTGTTGCCCCCACATGACAGCACGAGTTAAAGTCTGTAGATATATTTTTACAATTCGCGCAAAACTTCGCAAACAGATATTAGAAGGTCACATGACCAAAAAACACGTGTTGTATGTTCGAATCAGTACTTTGCATTTAGAATGTCGTAAATATTTAAAATATCTCAATTTAAAAATAGGAAATGGTACTATTGTGAAACTGGAAGATACAATGGTATACACCGGAATATAGGTTATGTAAATTATGTAATTTATGAAACTGTAAATGAATTTCATATTTCATTGTTATGTCCGTCGGACAGACAGAAGAAAAACTAAATCAAGCGTTGTAACAAAACATGACAAAGTTTTGAAAAAAGTTATGCAACCATAGCTCGCTCTGAGATTTTGATGGCACTGTCGTTTCTTAAAATCAGAATAAAAGGAAAAAAAAAGATGTTTCGTTGTGTCCTTGTAATAACTGGCCTTGAATAGGCTTATGGGATGTTCAGTGGTTGACACTACTTTTTGGAAAACATTGAGGCAATAATCAATCATTAATTAAAGCAAATCAGGGCCGAGCACCATTAGCTCAGTCGCTTGCGTACAGGACTTAAAAGACAGTGGTTAGCTGGATAGAACACCGGGTCGACCTATTTCTTACGCACGAATGTTGATAGTCATTGCAACGGGAATGATTCCTCTGTCACGGCTGACTATTTATTTCGATGGCGATTACGTGGAAACTCGGCTTGTGGCCTGGAATGTATGTGCGATGTAAAGGCTTAACCCTTTACCACACAATAGCGACTTTTAACACCTCCGGAAAAGAAACCTTTTGAAATCATTATGGGAAAGGGAGAAAATGCTGGTAACCGGCATCTCACGATATTTTCTACCTTTTCAGAGAACAGGGTACATTTGAGTCACATTGATATTGTCGTCTGCAAGCGCTTTAAATTTGACAAGGTTAAAATTTTGTCGTCAGGTAAAAGGGTTAAGGAAAGCGCATATTTGTGTAAGGTTCGCCACGAAAAAACTGAAATTATGATGAAAAAGAAGTTAAAGTCAGGTACGGCTGTATCAGATATTTGCGGGACTCTGACCATTGCAATTTTTGAAATAAAAAGTTGTGCCGAGCACTGGTAAAAGAATCACTAGAAAGGCATGGATAGGTGCACTGGTTGCAGCATAAAATGGATACAAAAAGCAGAACATTGATAAACACAGCAGTTAAACTGTCTAGGAAAGCATGGATTGTTGCATTGGTCGCCACAAACTAACTGAAATACTGTTGAAATGGTGGAAAAGGGTAATCAATCAATAAATCAATCAATATCAAAAACACAACATTGAAAAACAAATAAGTTATGATGTCTATGTAATGGGATATAACAGCTAAACATTGGTCATTTCGATCCCCGCTTTCGAATTCGACATTGCCGATTACTTTTGCCCATTATTTGAATCAACATGTAAAACAATACAAAAACACGTATTTTAATCACGCACTTAAAAAAGAATTACTGAAATACGACAAAGCAAACATTTAGAGAAGTTTTATTTTATGATCTCATATATAAATAACACTCGGAAAAAATCAGGTGTCGAAACGACCAAATTTTGCAAAAAATTTTTCAACGGGGGTCGAAATGACCGGGTGTCGAAATGACTGTCATTCGGCGGACGACATTGAAAACATAATTTACCACCATGACAACGACCCCGCCTACACTGCATCTGAGACCGATCTTGAACTGGCGTTGCTCGGCTTCCAGAGGCTGCCTCACTCGCCGTATTCACCGGACTTGGCACCGCTCGATTTCGCGTACTTCCCCGCTCTAAAATCACATCTGCGCGGGACACGATTCGGCGGATTAGACGATATTCGAGTCGAGGTGAAAAGGTTCAACAAAAGCTTGGGTCAACGATGGTTTCAGAGTGTCTTTGACAAGTGGGTCTGTCGTCACAACAAGTGTGTGGAACATATAGGACGCTACTTTGAGAAGGAGTGACTCACATCTTTGAAATGACGTTACGGGTAACATAATGACCTTATTAGCGTGCGCCGACATCCATTTTCTGATGTAACATTTTTATCCGCGAGTTTTACAGATAGCCCGTTTTAATTACACCAAAATAAAGGAAAATGATTCGTGCGCACTACCAACAAATTACATGATCATCGGACGTTGAGTATTTGAGTTATTGAAAAAGTTCACGAATTTCTGGGACAACCCTCGTACATCCCCGTTATCCACTTTTCCTTTCAGCTAGTTTGTTTATGATTTTGAAGTATGATAGACTAAAATACTCACTTTTAACATTATCATGTGCACTGCACTTTTGCAGCAAAAACATCAAAAGATAAAAACATAGGAGTAAAGATCTACCAGAGTATGAGTAGCCTGGGTTCCAGTCTGATCTTTTTTTACCCATACATGTATATACATATTCCTATGTATTTTGTTAAAAACGAAATTTATGGAACCTATAAACAGTTTGCCTGGGACCTGTTTAGGCCGTAAAAGCCTCGGAGACCGCGATAAGGAATGCTTTATATACATATTCTCAGCCGGTCCACATAATCGGAGCCCTTCTTTATTTTCATCATTTTTGTGCTATTTCTTTTCAATTCTTTACCAGCAGTGAATGTAACATTTCAAGATATTAATTCACGCTTTTGGGACAGCAAGAGTCTCTTTTAATTTCCAATTATATGGCAATACTAGACTGAATTTAGGTCCGTAACGTATTATTTTACCGTAACGTATTATTTTACCTAAGGTCAACCCACGCCACAAATGATTCAGACAACATCGTCCGCTTGTTACAACTTTTCGTAGTGTAGAAAAGACGTTGAAAGACCGGAGCATTGCATGACATTCTCCTTTTTCGGAACTTCAAAGACATAAGAACACATGATTACAAACAATGACAAGCTTACCTGTTTTTTGGTTGTTTTTCAGCCGACATCTTCAGATACGGCAGACCAACACAACATTTTCCCCGTCAGAGCCATTGGCTCTGAATATGAAGTTTCCTGATGAATAATGATGAATGATGAATAGCGTTTTAAGGCCCGTCGACAACTTAGGTCATATTGGGCGCACTTACTTAGTAAACAATAATGCGAGGTGAAAATAACATACATGTGCAACAACATAAGACAAACATGATAATTGAGGAATGGACGAAACACAAAATGATGCCCCTTTTGTCGCCTTTTACGACATGCATGCTGTCACTTTTGTTCCACCAGATGAAATGGCAGATGTGACGATCGCGGGACTGCAGTGGTTTATTCTTATACCCCCGATTAAACCACACGGGGTCCCACAGGCCAATTGATTCCCATTCCAAACGCTATTTACATCGAGAAAAAAATACAGGATTTGGAATAAGAACTACCCAGCCTGCTGCAATCCTACGAATTACGAGGAAAGCAGCCGTTTGTCTCTAATTTTAGTCGCCTTCTACGACATGCCATAGAGAAAGGCCGAGGTCCTATTCTATAAATTAAAAAAAAACCCGGGACCCCACGGGGAATGAAGTTTCCTACCCGTGATATGGAGATATTATCAACAAAAACATTCTTACAAAGTTTCATATGTATTGTACAGAAAATGTTACCTGTAGAGTGCACACAAGGTTTAAGTTGACAATGCACAACAGATACCGACCACAGCATGATAACAAAAGCACACCTTGAGCGCTACGTGCTCAGGTGAGCCAAAAATGCTGCTTATCACATTTTCTCCTTTTCTCTTTCAAAGATTTTGAAAGCCTTCTTCCTGAACAGTTGATAAAACTCGTGATTTAGTGGTAACAAGTCAATTGGTGGCTTTTCCTATCTATTTCGACGGAATAAATTAAATGTTGTTCTTTTTCTAACACTTAACCAAACGAAAAAATAAACAAGAGGGCCATGATGGCCCTGTATCGCTCCACTGGCTATTAAGTAAAAACACTACAAGCCAAACATTACAATATTCAGCAAATTGATTTCAAACACGAGGACATGCAAACATTTTTCTATCTAATCCTACGAGAAAGTTGTGATCCATGGGCAAAGCCAATTTTGATCGCAAAGCTATAATTATTTGAATCCTGGTGGAGGTCCACAATATAAAGCTCCATACCAAATAATTCAGTTCTTGAATGTTATAAACAAGAAGATTTTCAAATTTTTCTCAATGAAAAGCCCTGTAAAACATGAAACCCATGAGACAGGGCTAAATCTAATAGCCTTAGTCTTTATAATGGTTAGTAACATGATGACTTAAGATAGTTTTCATTACAAAAGCCCATGTAAAACTGGTGACCTTGTGTTCCGTGGTGTGGGGACAAACTTGGGTCAAGGACTATAATTTGGGCCCTCCTTGTAGAGGCCCACTAGATAAAGCTACATGCAAAATTTGGTAGACCCCATGGCTATTATTTGAAGGAACTTGGTAGAGGCCCACTAGATACAGCTACATGCCAAATTTGGTAGCCCTAGGCCTTACAGTTTCAGAGAAGAAGATTTTTGAAAATTTTCTATATTTTTCAGTTTTGTTGCCATGGCAACCAGAGATTTTGAAGGAATAAAATTCTGTCATGGGATTCTGAAGAAGACCATGGCAGGATCATTTCTTTGAAGTTTCATCAAAATTGGATAAGTAGTTTCAGAGATGTTTGAAATAAAAGTTAATGCACGCACGGACAGATGGACGGACGGACCTTCAGTGCCAGTAAAAAACAAGTATATACATCAATCTCAGTTTGAAATATATCTTTTTAACCTATTACCAGACAATCCCTACTTTTGATGACCCTGAGAAAGAAGGCTTTAGAAAAGCATTTTCTCCTTTTCTTACAATGTTTTCTACTGTTCACAAAACAAATTTCAAATTTTCAATCACTTTTATTTTGTCGTCTGCAAGTGCTTTCGATTTAGACAAGCCTAAAATATTATCGTTTGGTAATGAGTTACATGTGTGCTAACAATTGTCACAATAAATCACTAAGATTTTTTTTCAAACTTATTTTATTAATACTTTTTCTAAGCTAGTCATCATCAAACAGTAGACATGGTGTATTAATATGAACACTTCATAGTTTGTAAACACAGTCAGATATGTGGAGGATAATTTTTTGTTTTGGTGTATGATTGAAAATTCTTTTATTGAGTTGAAACAAATGCTAAACGCTCCCCTTGAGCACGTTGTGCTCAAGTGAGCTAAAAAGTTAACATACGGATGGACGCACAACGGACAACAGGCCATAACATAAGCCTGCTGGCCTTCGGCCAGTGGAGCTAAAAAACTTGTCTGGCACCAATCATGTATCACTGCAGCTTGATAATCAAGGGAGGTAAATAGTAACGAACTTTATCTTTCATAAAAAGAGTTATTTCCCTTGATTAATGTTTAAATTGAAGTGACAATATTTTGAAGCCCATGTTAAACTTGCGATCCCTGGAATGAAGGCAATTTTGACCCCAGACCTACAATATGAAACTAGAATGTGTGGTTATAAACAAAAAGATTTTTTAATCTTGCCCAATAAAAAGTCATGTAAAACAAGTTTGCTGAATAAAAGGCCCTGTAAAATATGTGATCCATGACACAGGTTTATCAAGTTTTCACTATAAAAGCCAATGTAAAACTTGTGACCCCTGGTGTGGAGTCAAACTTGACCCCCAAAGTTAAAATTTGGGCCCTCTTGGTAGAGGCCCATTATATAAAGTTACATGCAAAATTTGGTACCCCTAGGCCTAAATATGGCTATGTACAAGTAGATTATTAAAGTTTCCTTATATAAGACCATGTAGAACTTGTGACCCCCTGGGGTGGGGCTACATTTGACCCCCTGGGCTATAATTTGGGCACCCTTGATAGAGACCCCCTAGATAAAGCTAAATGTAAAATTTGATAGCCCTAGCCCTTATAGCTAGATGTGAAAGATTTTCCTATATAAGCCCGCCCATGTAAAACATATTACCCCCCCGAGCGAAGTCAAATTTGACCCTCGGCTATAATTTGGACACCCTTGGTACAGGTCCACTAGATAAAGCTACATGCCAAATTTGGTCACCCTAGGCCCCATGGCTAGGTCAAAGAAGAATTTTAAAGTTCTCCCTATATAAGCCCATGTAAAACTTGTTATAAAAGCCCATGTAAAACTTGTTACCCCCGGGCAGGGCCTAATTTGACCCCAGGGCTATAATTTGAACAATCTTGGCAGAGGTCCACTAGATAAAGCTACATGCCAAATTTGGTAGCTCTAGGCCCTATGGCTAGGTAGAAGAGGAATTTTAAAGTTCTCCCTAAATATTCCCATGTATAACTTGTAACCCCCGGGGCGGGGCCAATTTTGACCCCAGGGCTATAAATTGAAGAAACTTGGTAGAGGTCCACTAGATAAAGCTACATGCCAAATTTGGTAGCCCTTGGCCTTACGGTTTCAGACAAGAAGATTTTCAAAGATTTTCAAAATTTTTCAATTTTGTTGCCATGGCAACCAGAGTTTTTGAAGGAATTAAATTCTTTCAAGAAATTCTGAAGAGGACCATGGCAGGATCATTTCTGTGAAGTTTCATCAAAATTGGATGGGTAGTTTCAGAGAAGAAGACGTTTGAAAAAAAAATTAACGCACGGACGGACGCACGCACGGACGGACGGACGCACGACGGACAACAGGCCATGACATAAGCCCGCTGGCCTTCGGCCAGTGGAGCTAAAAACTGGTCAAAATTGAAAGAATTTGCAAACGACAAATTTGATGAGGCAAAATGATTAAAACTGTCTTTTAAAGACTTGAAAATATTTTGAGAAAAGGAGAAACTGCTGTTTACTAGCATTTTCTCCTTTACCTATGTTTTCAAAAGGCCTCTTCCTTCTTAAAATTCCGAATTTTGTGGTAAAGGATGTAAGGTTTACCAGACAACAAAATGTAACAAGAGGGCCATCGTGGCCCTGAAGTCGCTCACCTGAGCCTTTTGATCAAACATGACCCATTTCCAATCTTTTCAAAGATATTAAGACAAACATTCTGACAAACACTCATTAGTATTGGACTTACAAATATGGCCTCTAGAGTGCACACAAGCTTTTTCCAGAAATTTGTCTCAGCGGTCTACTTCACATGTAGAAATTATTTACAAAAACATTCTGACAAACTTTCTTGAGTATTTGAAAGAAGATGTGGTCTGTAGGGTGTACAAAAGGTTTTTCCGAGGTTTGACATGGTGACTTAGTTTTTTATCCAACATGACAAACATTCTAAGCAAATTTCAAGACTATTGGACTGAAAATGTGGCCTTTGGAGCGTACACAAGGTTTTTCAAGGATTAAACCTGGTGACCTAGTTTTTGATTCCATCTGACCCATTTTCAAACTCATGCAAGATGTCTTCAAGACAAATATTCTGATCAAGTTTTAAAAAATATTGGACTGAAAATGTAACCTCTAGTGTGTACAAAAGGGTTTTCTGAGATTTTCTTTCCAATATGACCCATTTTCATTGTTATGTAGATAGGATATACAGTGACCTGTTTTCAGAATATTCTAGAAACATGAGGAACATTTATTGGTTTTTCCATTGTGGTTATTTTTAGAAACAGGTTGTTAGTAAACAAGCTGTTTACTAATCCATGTCATCTTTCTAGAAAGACTAATCTAGAATTTTCCACGCTAATATAAATAGGAGTGACTTACTTGGTGATTTTGGACTTGAACTTGTGGCTTGGAGGATACAGAATTAGTGAAAAGTGTTGGATTTAATTTGGAATATACATCAAAGTTGGAATTATCTTTGTATTAAACGGGTTGCTCATATCTATCTGCAAGTTAAAACTATTGTTAATTTAGGTTTTAGGAACCAGAAATTTCATAATTTTTGTAGTCTAAACATAATTCTTAATTTTGAGGGACTTATTCTATTTCTTGTTCTAAGATTAAAAATTTCATTCAAACTTAATTTGTTGTACTATTTTGTTTTTATTCATTATTAAATATTGTTAATTGTGAAAAGCTTGTCGCTGGTTTTCTTTCTCATTACGCTTGGCTCGTAACATCATATTAGTATAAGATATTATCAAGACAAAGATTCTGACCAAATTTCAAGAGTATTGGACTTAAAATGTGGCCTCTAGGGCATACACATGGTTTTTATACGATTTCACCCAATGACCTAGTTTTTGACCTGACATGAACCATTTTCAAACTCGTCAAAGCTATCATCATGACAAATATTCTGAACCACTTTCTAGAGTATTAGACAGAAAATGAGGCTTCTGGAGCATATACAAGTTCTTTCTAAGATTTGACCTTGTGACCTAATTTTTGACCTAACATGGCCCATTTTCCAACTCGTCTGAGGTATTATCAAGCCAAACATTCTGACCAACTCTCAAGAGCATTGGACTGAAAATGTGGCCTCTAGAGCGAACACAAGGTTTTTCTAAGATTTGACCTAGTGACCTAGTTTTTGACCCGACCTAACCCATTTTCAAACTCGTCCGAGATATCATCAAGACAAACATTCTGACCAACTTTCAAGAGAATTGGACTGAAAATGTGGCCTCTGGAGAGTACACAACGTTTTTTTAAGATTTGACCTAGTGACCTAGTTTTTGATCTGACCTAACCCATTTTCAAATTCATTCGGGATATTATCAAGACAAGTATTTTGACCAAGTTTCATGAGTATCGGACAAAAAATGTGGCCTCCAGAGCGTAAACAAAGTCACATATAGCAATTTTTCTAATTCAAGGGCAGATAACTCCCATTGTTCTAAACCAATTAGACCCATAATCAAACTCATCCGAAATCTTATGGTCATATATATTTTGACCAAGTTTAGTGCTGATTGGTTAGAATTTGTAGATGCTAGAGTATAAAAAAAGTCAAATATAGCAATTTTTCTAATTCAAGGGCAGATAACTCGTCGTTCTGGTCCGATTGGACCCATTCGAGATCTTATTGTCATACACATTTTGACCAAGTTTGGTGCTGATTAGTTTATATTTGTAGATACTAAAGTGTAAACAAAAAAATGTGAACAGAAGGACAGACGGAATGATGGACGTACGACGGACGGACGGACGACGGACAGACAGATGCTGACGGAAGGTGAGTGATCACAATAGCTCATCCTGAGCACTTTGTGCTCAGATGGACTAAAAATCCTCTTATAACAAAAAGGCCATGATGGCCCTGTATCACTCCACTGGCTTTTAACCCTTTACCACACAATTCTGAGATTCAATGTCGCTGACATGGAAGGCTATTGAAAAAACTGTGTGGAAAGGAGAAAATGCTGTCAACCAGAATTTCCTCCTTTTCCCACACTGTTTCCTACCCTACGAAAGACAGAAATAATAGTTTAAGTTACATTCAATTTGTTGTCTACAATGGCTTTTAATATTGGTCCATTCAAAAAAGTTTTCATTTCATACAGAGTAAAATAAATATATCATGAGACACACAGCATAAAAGTGTGTTGGTCTAAACTTACGTAGAAAAAATACCCCCTACCCCCCCCCCCAAAAAAAAAAGTCATATCTTGTATAAATGTAAAGTTAATGTCAGTAAATACATGCAGGCTTTTTTCAATGGCATGAACGGTAAAGTTCTGGAACAAAAAATGAATGATAGAAAGCTTCCTTTATGTTAAATATTCCACAAATCTGAGGAAAAGCATAAGCATCAAATAATCATTGTCCCTGAAAACTGAATATTTTCTATCCAAAAATCCTGAATACCAAACATCAATCATGAAATAGTGAAGTTTGATAGTCAAGGGAAGTAAATAATAACAAACTATTTATCTTTTATAAGATGAGTTCTTTCCCTTGATCACTTTTTAAATTTAAGGCACTTTATAAGCCTATGTTAAACTTGTGAGCCCCGGGGTGGGGCCAATGTTGACCCCAGGGCTATAATTTGAATAAACTTGGTAGAGGTCTATCAGATAAATCCACATGCCAAATTTGGTAGCGCTGGGCCTTATGGTTTCAGACAAGAAGCTTTTCAAAGATTTTCAATATTTTTCAGTTTTGTTGCCATGGCAACCACAATTTTTGAAAGTATCAAATTCTTTCAAAAAATTCTGAAGAGGACCATGGCAGGATCATTTCTGTGGAGTTCAATCAAAATTGGTTGGGTAGTTTCAGAGAAGAAGATGTTTGAAATAAAAAATAACGCACGCACGAACAGATGGACTGACGCATGCACTGATGCAAGACGGACACCGGGCAATGACATAAGCCCGCTGGCCTTTGACCAGTGGAGCTAAAAACATTTGAAGTTGACAATTTGAATGTGACTTAACCCTGTACCGAATGGCAAATTCCAGACGCCTTCAAATTGAAAGGATCTGTAGTCGACCAATTTGAAAGTGGCACAAATGAATTGGGAGATTTTTGACATGGTAGAAAACATTGTGGGAAAAGGGAAAATGGTTACCAGCATTTTCTTCTTTTCCCACAATATTTTCAAAAGCCCTCTCATTCAGGGTCATTAAATTTCAGGATTGTGTGGTAAAGAGTTAAGTGATGGAATATGCTCTAAGAAGGGAAGAACACTTTGGTTACAAGCGTTTTCTCCTTTTCCAACAATATTTGAACAAGAGCGGCAAATTGTCACAAGATACGCCCGTCCCACCGCCAGTTGTCGAGGGGGAATAATAATCGTAAAGGGCAGGTAGAGGAAAATAGTAGTGCAGCAGAAATCATGTAAGTGATTGAAATAGGCATGAATGTCTAATGTTAAGGAAACATGCATATAAAGTTTCAGGTCATTCTAACATGAAAAGACAAAGTTATATTGTAGAGAAGCATGAAAAGCTGTAAAAAAAAAAATAATGAATAGGGAATAATTCCAAAAGGGCATTAAGTAAGGTTATGGCTCCAGTGCATTGCAGTTTTCATAACTGCAACAAACATGTTTACCAAGTCTCAAGTCAATTTGACTTGAGGTGACAAAGTTCCCTTCCGGACAAGCAAGAAATACTGTAAAAATGAAGATCAAAGTGGAATTACTGAAAATCTGCACTAGGTAGAGTTATTGTTCTTGCGCACTATACTCCGTAATATTGCAACAAACATGCATACCAAAATTGAAGTCGTTCTGACTTGAGATGACAAAGTTATATTCAGGACAAGCACTAAATGCTGTAAAAATGACGATCAAAGGGAAATAACTCAAAGACAGCACGAGGTAGAGTTACAATTCTTGCGCACTGCACTTCCAATTATTCCAACAAATAAGCATACAATATTTCAAGTCATTCCTACTTAAGATGACAAAGTTATGCTCAGGACAAGCAAAAAATGCTATAAAAATGAAGATCTAAGGGGGAATAACTCAAAATTCGTGCTAGGAAGAGTTATGGTTCTTGTGCACTGCACTCCGTAATTTTTCAACAATCATGCATACCGAATTTGAAGATGTTCAGACTGAAAATGACAAAGTTATATTCCGGACAAGCAGAAAATGCTGTAAAAATGACGATCAAAGGGAAATAACTCAAAGACAGCACAAGGTATAGTTATGGTTCTTTCGCACTGCACTCCGTATTATTGCAACAAACACAAATGCCAAGTTTCAAGTCAATCGGACTGGAGATGACAAAGTTATGCACCAGACAAGCAGAAAATGCTGTAAAAATGATAATCAAAGGGAAATAACTCAAAGATAGCACGAGGTAGAGTTATGGTTCTTTCGCACTGCACTCCGTATTATTGCAACAAACACAAATGCCAAGTTTCAAGTCAATCGGACTGGAGATGACAAAATTATGCTCCGGACAACCAGAAAATGCTGTAAAAATGACAAAGGGAAATAACTCAAAGATAGCATGAGGTAGAGTTATGGTTCTTTCGCACTGCACTCTGTATTATCCCAACAAACACAAATGCCAAGTTTCAAGTCAATCGGACTGGAGATGACAAAAGTTATGCTCCGGACAAAGAACTGGACGCCACCCGCCCACCCGCCCTGACGGACGCCCGCCCGCCCGCTCGTACGCCATGGGTGATCCCATAATACGGCCCGTCTTCGACCGGCGTATAAAAAGTCTTCTTAAATGAGGGTTATTTGGTATACAGTCAAGGGATGAAAAGTTTGTGGAAAAAATGAAAACACTGGTTACCAGCATTTCTCCTTTTCCCCGTAATGTTTTCAATTTTCAAAAGCCTTAATTAATCCTTATGGTAGTTAAAACTCAGAATTGTGCGGTAAAGGTTCAACAGTTTACCACATGACAAAATTTGGACTTGATGATCACCAGCAACTTCCCCTTTTCCCATGTTTTCAAAAACCTAGCTGGGATTGTAAAAACTCAGGATTGCAGAGTAAGGGGTTAATGAAAACACACATATAAATAAGATGACAAATTTGAACATCCTTTCAAAAAAGAACAATTTCTTTAATACACAATGAGCAGATTTTGACTTTTATCTCACATAAGATTCTGGTTGATGAAAGAATGCCCCCCCCCCCCTGAAAAAAAAAATAAAACCAAACACACAAACACACACACTTTCTTTGATGAATCGAATTTCTACAAAAAATCTAAAAGATGTCTGTCTAAGGATCATTTACGCCAGTTTGTAAATAATTCCAAACTGTAAATAATTCCAAACTGTGTTTTTTCAGTAGAAGATTTTTGAGAATTTTCACTATTTTTCTGTTGTTTCCATGGCAACCCTAGTTATTTATGAAATCACATTATTATTTACTGTGAAGTTTGGTCAAAGTCAGTTCAGCTGAAAGAAAGATGTTCGAAATAAAAGTTAACACATGCACACACAGATGTTGCATGCACAACATACACAAAGCCATGACATAATTTCCCTGGCCTTTGTCCAATGGAGCTACAAAATGATATGAGCCATGCTCTGTGAAAAGGGGGCTTAATGCATCTGCGAAAAGTATCGACCCAGGTCAGCCTGCGCAGTCCGCGCAGGCTGACCTGAGCCGAAACTTTTCGCTACTAGTTAATTTTCTGTATGTCCAAGAACCAGTCTACCTCATGATTTAGTCGACTGCAAAAAAGAGTGGCTATTACGGATCTGTAAGTATGTAATAGCTTGTTCGGTATAATGCATCACAGGGATTCATTAAGCCCCCTTTTGCCAGAGCATGGCACATATGTATATAGCACACAAATATGAGATTCTTTTAATATCATAAAACAAATATTTGACAAAGAAGTACAATTATCATGCATCATCACCTACAGCCAAAGTACCATCTACAGGTCCATCTTTACCAGTTTCTTTTAAAATCCATGTGACATTTACAAAGTAAAATAAACAAGCAATTTCATTGAAATGATATCCCCTGCCGAAAAAGACATTTTTTGATACAAACATATTAGAGGTATTGTGTGTTGCATGAACATGTGGCCTTTTTGTTAATGGTCCATGATAAAATTACACATTAAGCCCCCTTTTTCCATGGCACAACATTTCATTAAACGAAAAATATATAAGCGGTCCATAATGAGATCATACATTAAGTCCCCTTTTACCATAACATGGCATTTCATTAAATAAAAACAAATGATGAAAATATACATCAAGCCCCCTTTTTTCATGACACGTCATTATATACAAAAGAAAATTGTATCAATGGACTATCCTAAGGAAGACATGCATGAAGTTTCATGAATGTTCGTCAAGGACTTTAGAAGATATCTGTCCAGGCGAATGAATGGGCGAACTGTTATTGGTCCATAATGAAATTATACATTTAGCCCCCTTTTTTCATGACATGGCATTTCATGAAATAAAATCAAATAACTATTGTCTGTGGCTTATTAAAGATGAAGTTTAATTGCATTTTGTCCTGTAGTGAAAGAGATATTGGTCCATAATGAAAATATTTGTCAAGCCCCCTTTTTCCTTGACATGACATTTAACGAACAAGAGCGGCAAATTGTCACAAAATACGCCAGTCCCACCGCCAGTTGTCGAGGGGGGATAATAATCGTAAAGGGCAGGTACAGGAAAAAAGTAGAGCAGCAGAAATCATGTAAGGGATTGAAATAGGCATGAATGTCTCCTCTAATGTTAAGGAAACGTGCATATAAAGTTTCAGGTCATTCCAACATGAAAAGACAAAGTTATATTGTAGAGAAGCATGAAAAGCTGTAAAAAAAATAATGAATAGGGAATAATTCCAAAAGGGCATTAGATTAGGTTACGGCTCCAGTGCATTGCAATTTTCGTAACTGCAACAAACATACCATATTTCAAGTCATTCCTACTAAAGATGACAAAGTTATGCTCCGGACAAGCAAGAAATGCTATAAAAATGAAGATCAAAGGGGCAAAAACTCAAAATTCAAGCTAGGACGAGTTATGGTTCTTGTGCACGGTACTCTGTAATTTTTCAACAATCATGCATACCAAATTTGAAGATGTTCAGACTAAAAATGACAAAGTTGTATTCCTGACAAGCAGAAAATGCTGAAAAAATGACGATCAAAGGGAAATAACTCAAAGACAGCACGAAGTAGAGTTATGGTCCTTTCGCACTGCACTCCGTATTATTGCAACAAACACAAATGCCAAGTTTCAAGTCAATCGGACTGGAGATGACAAAGTAATGCTCTGGACAAGCAGAAAATGCTGTAAAAATGACGATCAAAGGGAAATAACTCAAAGACAGCATGAGGTAGAGTTATGGTTATTTTGCACTGCACTCCGTATTATTGCAACAAACACAAATGCCAAGTTTCAAGTCAATCGGACAGGAGATGACAAAGTTATGTTCCGGACAAGCAGAAAATGCTGTAAAAATGAAGATCAAACGGAAATAACTTAAAGACAGCACGAGGTAGAGTTATGGTTCTTTTGCACTGCACTCCGTATTATTGCAACAAACACAAATGCCAAGTTTCAAGTCAGTCGGACTGGAGATGACAAAGTCATGCTCGGGACAAGCAGAAAATGCTGTAAAAATGAAAGACTGAAAACAACAAAAATTCACTCAACCCTGTAACTTAAAATCGCTCCCAGTCGGCCATTTTGCATTGAATAAAAAAAAAAAAAAAAAATAGTGTCTCAGCGGAATGGGTTATTGTACACACATATAAAGTTTCACGACATTCCGTCCAACGGTATTGGAGATATTCACCTGGACGGACACACGGACGGACGGAAGGACGGACGGACAACGCTTAAACTATATCCCCCCGCCTTTGGCAGGGGATAAAAATTTTCTTCAGAAAGTAAAACAAACTTCATGTACCATTAACCCCTCACCACAGAAACCCAGGATTTAACAACCATTGTAAAGAAGCCTTCAAAAAACATTGTGGGAAAAGGGAAAAATGCTGGTAACCAGTATTTTCTCCTTTACCCACATTGTTTTCTACCCTTTAGAAGAAAATCCCATTCATTGAGCCACAATGAATTTGTAGTCTGCTAATGCTTTAAATTTGGACAAGTCTAAAATTTTGTTATGTGGTACCCAAATAAATTGGGGAGTAATACAAGACTCACCACCTATACTGTGGTTGGTTCCTCCCCATTCATACATGCATTATTACAAATCAAACTAAAACTGGACCCCAAAAAAACGATATCCCCCCCAGAAAAGCAATCTTTTTTTTTTTTTCTTCAATCAAAGAATATATGAGCCATGGTCTGGTAAAAGGGGACTTAATGTGTCTCTTTAACCCTTTACCACACAATGACGACTTATAACACCCTGAAAGAGAAGGCTTTTGAAAACATTGTGGGAAGAGGAGAAAATGCTGGTGACCAGCATTTTCTCCTTTTCCCACAATGTTTTCTACCCCATCAAAGAAAAATCATTTCATATGAGCCACGTTAAAACTGTCATCTACAAATGCTTTCAATTTGGACAGGTCTAAAATTTTGTCGTGTGGTAAAGGGTTAATGCATGGCACCTATCAATCTGGTTTGGTTTGTATTGGAGTTGAACACCATTTCATGGCAGTCAGTGACACACCCATGTGTTTCCTGGCTTTCTCACACCAGTACTGACACAACTTTCTTTCCAAAGCCACTGACTACTTTTCTCACATGCATCAGAGGTGAGAGGCGAAAAATTGCCGGAAAGAAAGTTCACCGCAACCAGGTATCGAACCCACAACCTCCAGGTCACGAGTCAGATACGCTTACCACTGAGCCACCTGGCCAGGCTAGGAAGCAATCACATGATTATGGATGTATAAAGTCCATTTTTTTCCTAACAACAGAATGAATCATAGCATATGGCCTGTCCTTTGACATGCTGAAAATTGACCAAAAGCAAGAAGTTTTGGCCCAGGTCAGCCTGGGCGGACTGCACAGGCTGACTTGGGTCGATACTTTTTGCAGATGCATTAAGCCCCCTTTTCACGGAGCATAGCTCATATTCTTATGTCAAGTAAAAGTTACATAGTCTGCTGTATATTTTGCACAACTCAACTCTTTACCAAAAGACAAAATGTAAGACTTCCCCAAACTGAAAGCATTTGCAGACGACAAGTTCAATGTGATTTAAATGACTGAATTAAATTCTAAATGGGTAGAAAACATGTGGGTAAAGGAGAAAAATCTGGTTACCAACATTTTCTCCTTTACTGAGAATGGACTGTGTGATATAGGTTGAAGTTTAGTAGAAGCAGTTTAACTCATTACTGCACCCGGCTTTGAACGAACCTGAGGAAGAAGCCTTTTGAAAACATTGTGAGAAAAGGAGAAAATGCTGGTAACCAGCATTTTCTCCTTTTCCCACAATGTTTTCTGCTGTATCAAGTAAATATTGTCATTTTTGCCACCTTTAATTAGTCGTCTGCAGTTGCTTGCAATTTGGACAAGTCTAAAATTTTTTCGTTTGGTAATGAGTTAACCTCTTACCACACAATCCCGAGTTTTAACGACCCTATGGAAATAATGCTTTGGAAAAAATTGTGGAAAAAGGAGAAAATAAATGGTAACCAGTATTTTCTCCTTTTCTCACAATGTTTTCAAACCTTTCAAAGGCAAATCTTTTTATGAGGAACACATTCAATGTGTCATCTGGAAATACTTTCAATTTGGATGTGTTTTATTAACTTTGTTACTTGGTAAAGGGTTAAGTACTTTCAAATGATTCTGTGAGGAAAATGCTATCAAGCCAGATTGTTGGAATAGTAGAAAAATGCTGGTAACTAGCATTTTCTCCTTTTTCCATAAGGTTTTCTACCCTGTCAGAGAACTTATGTCCATTTGAACTATTTTTGAGTTTATTGTCTGCAGATGCTTTAACTCTTTACGACACAATCCCGACTTTTAATGACCCTGAGGAAAAAAACCTTTTTTAAAACATTGTGAGAAAAGGAGAAAATGCTGGTAGCCAGCATTGTCTCCTTTTCCCACAATGTCTTCTACCTTTTCTACAACAAAATGCATCATTTGAGCAATGTTCAATTTGTCGTCTGCAGAGGCTTTCAATTTGAATAAGTCTAAAATTTTATCATCTGGTAAAAGATTCAAGTTTGAACAGCCTAAAAATTGTTGTTTATGAAAGGGTAGAAAACATTCATGTAGAAACAGGGGAAATGCTGGCTGTTAGCATTTTCCTCCTTTCTCACAATGTTTTCAAAAACCTACCTGAAGATCCTTCAGGATAGGGCACCCTAATGGGATTCGTGTAACATCGCCTTTCATCGTGTGGATTCAGCTACGACTCAGGTAATCCGCAACCAGCATCTATCAGGAGTACTTGAGTCTTAGCCGAATTGGTATTTTTTTCGGCTATGAAAGGCCATGTTACAGGAATCTGCATTAGGGTACCCTATCCTTAAACACAGGATAGTTAGGTATAGGTTTGACACTAATTTCAACATGATCACCCGCCTATAAATTTTCTGGCTAAAATACATCGCGAACCGGTAAAATCTCACACTACAGAAAAAATCTGAATCTATACAGTGTCCAATATGGCTCAAATTATGGCATGATGATGAATCCCACTCACAGAATACAGTGACATTGGTTTGCATTTTGATTAGTCAACATATTATGAAACAATATTCATCTGTTATTCATACAAACGAAGTAACTACCCACTAAAAAAGTATCAAATTTTCTCATGCTGCTCAGTGCAAATACATTTACATGCACCAAGAAGGTTACTACAACACAATACTTCGTATTTATTTCAGTGTGATCAAGGCAGTCAATGCACGTTCCTGTACGAGGGATGAGCAAAAAGCTTGTGGAATTTCTTCGTAACTTTTTAATTTAATGTCTGATTGTTTTCAGATTTTCAGTAGCACATCCATGGTCTTATATCAATTTCCAGGGGAAAAAAAATCATCAGTTTGATTTTACATAAGATATATTTACTTTCACCCTAAAAAGCCCAAGGTTTGCTGCCCCTGAGCACACCATAATAATCACTCTTGTCATGCTTTTAAAACATCATATTTCAAAATTGTCAGATTCAAATCTCCTGAAATTATGTTAAGGTAATGGATGGCTCCATTTGACATTCTATGCAAAGTTCTGATGTCATTTCCAAAAAAAAGACATTATTCGGATAATTTTTGTCAAACCTATTGAAGGAAAAATAAGGTAAAAAATGGTGGTTTTGGGATAGGCACAAAACTCGTACAACAATAGAACTCTGTGTAAACTTAGGGCATAGTCTTTTTAAAATGTTAATTTTATAAAAAGAGACTCGGGTAAAGCTAAAATTGAAACAATAGGGCCATTGACCCTAAAGCACTCACCTGAGTAAAGTCATCTAGGGCTGATAAAGCTGAAGAGATCCTGATTTTAATGATGTAAAAGATATGAGTGTAAGTGATCAAGTTTTTTATCTAAAGTGACCCAATCTCAAACATATCCGAGATATCAACAAGACAAACATTCTGACAAAGTTTCAAGAGTATCAAGCTGAAAATATGGCCTTTAGACTGCACACAAGGTTTTCAAAGATTTAGCCCAGTGACCTACTTTTTGATTTGATTTGACCCAATTTGGAATTTGTCCAAGATATCATCAAGACAACCTTTCTGGCCAAGTTTTGTTAGTATCAGGCTGACAGTGTGGCCTCTACGATGCACACAAGGCTTTTCTAAGATTTGGCCCATTTACCTACTTTTTGGCCCACCACAACCCAATTTCAAACATATCTGAGATATCATCAGGATGACTACTATGACTTAGTTTCATGAGCATCTGACAGGAAATGTGGCCTCTACAGTGCACACAAGGTTGTCCTGCGATTTTGCACAGTGACCTACTTTTTGACCCACCATGACCCAACTTCAAACATGTGATATACAAGACAAACATTTTCACCAAGTTTCAACTGCCCTCTAAAGTGTATACAAGATTTTTCCAAGACTTTGCCCAGTGACCTACTTTTTTTCACCCCCCATAACCAAATTTCGAACTTGTCCAAGATATCATCAAGACAAACATTCTGATTTTGTTACAAGAGTATCAGGCAGAAAATGTGGCCTCTAGAGTGTGCTACAGCTTTTTCTAACATTTGCCCTGGTGACCTACTTTTTGACCCCACATAGGCCAATTTCAAACTTTATTGAGATAATATCAAGACATATACACTGACCAAGTTTCAAGAGTTTCAGGCTGAAAATGTGGCCTCTGAACTGCACACAAGATTTTTTTAAAGATTTGGCCCAGTGACCTACTTTTCAGCAAAACATGACCCATTTTCAAACTTGTCCGAGATAATATCAAGACAAAAACTGACCTAGTTTCGTGACTATCAGGCAAAATATGAGGCCTCTAGTGCGCATTACAAGGTTATTTCTAAGATTTGGCCCAGTGACCTACTTTTTCACCCCACATAACCAAATTTCAAACTTGTCCAAGATATCATCAAAACAAACATCCTGATTGACTTTCAAGAGTATCAGGCTGAAAATGTGGCATCTGGAGTGCACACAAGCTTTTTCTAAGATTTGCCCCGGTGTTCTACTTTTTGACCCCGCATGACCCAATATCAAACTTGTCCAAGACTTTATGAAGATAAATATTCTGACCAAGTTTCATGAGTATCTGACTGAAAATGTGGCTTCTGAAGTGCACACAAGGTAAATGTTGACGACTGCATGAAGCACAATGGACAATGCATGACAGACGATGGACAACAGACACAGCATGATCACAAAAGCTCACCTTGAGCACTTTGTGCTCAGGTGAGCTAAAAAACCTGAAGTTTACATGTAGCATGCTTAGTTTAAAAACCAGCAAAGGAGTTTTTCAGATGATATGACAGAGAACACCAACATACATGTATAAATGACATTAGTTGTCATGGCATGCTCCGGGTACCCGTTATGATCGTTGTTAAAGGAGTCATAGCAACTACATTTTTAATCAATTTGACTGAAACTTTCCAGTTTTGTCTGTTCAGAATGGATCTTAAACATATTAAAATTATTAAAGTGTAATAGCAACAGTAGTTTTGTTTTAACTAACGAATTCCAAAAACTTTTTGCTCAGCCCTTGTAGTGTCTTTTACCATAGCTTTACATTAAACTCCAAGCAACTAACTGCTTTCCCACACAGAAATCAGTGACACCTTGTTTACCCATTACCAAAACAACCTGAGTTTTAATCCCCTTTAGGAAGAATGCTCTTGAAAACATAGAGGAACAAGAACAAAATGCTGGTAAACAGCAGTTTCTCATTTTACCAGTTTTTTTTACCCTACTGAAGACATTTCATTTTTTTTTTTGTCTCATTTACACTTTGTAGTCTTCAAATGCTGTCAATTTGGTCAAGTCTATAATCTTGTAATCTGGTATAGAGTTAAGCAGTCAGAGAGGAGAGAATCCTGTCACAATGATAAT
The DNA here is from genome assembly GCA_946811185.2 of Hippopus hippopus. Taxonomy (NCBI): domain Eukaryota; kingdom Metazoa; phylum Mollusca; class Bivalvia; order Cardiida; family Cardiidae; genus Hippopus; species Hippopus hippopus. The sequence continues at coordinate 5,259,007 of OX328102.1, read as the reverse complement.
CTCTGATCCCCAAAGAGAGTTTGGCTGGCTGGACATCAAACTCATCACACTTTGGTTTGAATTTACTGACAATTCTTCAAAAAATTCTTAGTCTTGTGCTAAAATTTTTTCTATGTTATAAAGTAACACAATATCTGAGCCCATATTCACCAACCATTCTTAAGAATGTTCTGTCTTATTCTCTAGAATTTTCTATATTTGAAAATAACACAACTTCTGATTGGCTAAACCAAATAGTTTAGCCAATCAGAAGTTGAGTTATTTTCAAACTTTGAATATCTTGGAGAACAAGACTAAGAATATTCTCAAGGATGGTTGATGAATACAGACCTAATTTGCTAAACTGAATGGTTTAGTCATTCAGAAGTTTTGTTACTCACTTGATCTAGAATTACATGAAGACTGGGCTTGGAAATGTTATTCTGAAATTTGATTTTGAGACTATTTGAGATACTGTGAGAGACGATAGTGAGATTCTTTGTGCTTTGTTAGGTCCATCATGGCGTTAAAACCACGATTACATATATTACATCTGAATGAGTAGTTGCCAGTGTGTATGTGCTTATGTTTGTTTAAATTGCTACGATGTGCAAAGGCTGCATCACATTTGTCACACTTATAAGGGCGCCTACCGGTATGTATGATTTTATGTTTTGTGAGATTGCAATTCTGAGCGAAGGCTGCTTCGCACTGATCACACTTGTAGGGCTTAGACTCTGACATATGGATGTTACTATGTTTATTAAGCTCCCTTTTACTCACAAACTTCTTCTTACATTCGAAACACTCAAATTTAGCCTCCTTCTCCGAGTGACATTTGGACACATGTTTTCTTAATGAACTTTTAGATGATAGCATTTTTTGACAAAACTTACATTGGATCTTAACTGAAGTGTTATGGTGCCTTATTAAATGAATAGTTAGTTGATAACTAGTTTCAAATAGAGCATTGCATTTTGGACAATGTACATTTATGTCAGTACAGGAGGGTTTGTTATGAGTCTTCATATGCTTGATAAAATGTTGCCTTCCTACAATAGTTACACCACATGTATCACATAACAACTTGTTTTTGCGCTGTTTTTGATAATACAAGCGGCTCTTCTCTGGATCATACGGATACTTTTTTCTTCTTCTCCTTTTACATACTAGATTTGAAAGAACATCTGTATCTTTTGAGCTCTGCTGACATTGTTGACATGCAAATTGTTTAGAACTACATGGCAGATGACTTTCCACTGTGATGATTTTCTTGAATGGTTCATTACAGTAAACACACTGAAGAAAACCAAAATGACCAGCAAAGTGATGAGTAAGCTCGGGATATGATCCTTCTCTCTTCTTACAAACTGGACAAACAGTATCCTTTTCTATGTTTATTCCTTCACAGAAAATTGCTTGAGACTTAAAAAGAGCCTGGCTGAATATAGTCTCACGTGTTGAAACTTCTCCATCTCCTAAATTCTGTCTAAGTTTTTGTTTAAAGAGAGCAATATAGCAGCTTCCTTTATGATACCTGAGAGAACTGATTGTCGCATATTTCTTCGAGCAAGCAAAACATCTAAATGGGTAGAGATCAACATGTGTTGATCTGTCATGCATTAACAAATCCCAGGCATTTCCAAAACTTTCATGACACTTGTTGCACTCAAACAAAAAATGTAACTGGTTTTGTATAAAAGCATCAGGGTAATGATGCTCTTCAATATGATTTAGATAAGAGGAGTATTGAGACAATTTTACATGACATAATACACAACTGAAAGGTTGCAGATTCATATGTGTTTCTTCATGTGCAAGCAAATCATTGAAATCCAGACACAGGTGGTCACATTTGCCACATATGTATAAAGGTTTGTTCAATTTCCCATCCTCGCTACCTTGCTTTGCACTCTCTCCATCTTGGGAAAGGCTAGGTCTGTTATTTCTGGAAGTTAGTGCACTAAAATTCCTATCTTTCTCTAGAAAGGTGTTAAACTCCTTGCACCTTCCCTCTTGGCAATGACTTTCCAAAGACTTTACAGTTTCGAAAAACAAACTGCAACCTTTGCACTGGTATTCCATCAAAACCTGCTTGCTTGCTAATTTCATGTGTATATTTGGGTGCTTGGTCAATGCATAACCACAAATACAACATGGAATGGAAGGTCTCTGATGTTTTTTGGATTCAGTACCCTTTATAAGGCTGCTTTCTCTTTGAAACATAACACTACTTTCATGTTCTTTGGATTCCACAGGTCTACATGGCACTTCAGAAGAGATGATTTCATGACTGAGTGGAGTCTTTCCTTTCTCTCCTTTCTCAATGCTCTCCGGATGTTGAATCAAATCCTGAAATACTTGCAAGTCCCCTTCATTTATTGTTAAATGATCCACAATGTGCTGTTCCAGACCAGTGATATCACCAAAGGCAGCAGTGCAGTAGTCACACACATATTTATCATCCATCCTGCATGTGGAACATTTGATTTGACTTTTTATGAATGTTGGCAAAATTTCATTTCATTGAATGCTTCTCTCTTTTTCTGTAATAAAAAAATAAATTGTTTGGAATTTTTATGTTTTATGCTGCTTTTAACATCATTACAGTTACATCATGATAAATCGTGAACCTATCAAATCCCAAATGAAATTTTTATACCAGTAATGCAAGCAACTTTTTAACTCCTTACTAAGTGACAAAAACTCAATCCCTAAACACAATCCCAAGTTTTAACAACCCTGGGAAATAAGACTTATGAAACAAGATGGCCATGATGGCACTAAAGTCGCTCACCTGAGTCTTTTAACCAAACATGACCCATTTTCAATCTCTTTCGAGATATCATGACAAACAATCTACTAAGCTTACATAATTATTGGACTGAAAATTTGGCCTCTAGCATGTGCACAAGCCTTTTCTAGAATTTCTCTCAGTGACCTACTTTTTAGCCAACCATAGGCAATTTTCCCATTGTAGATATTATCAAAACAAAGATCCTGACCACCTTTCATAAGTATTGGACAGAAAATGTGGCCTATAGAGCATACACAGGGTTTTTCCAAGATCTGACCTACTGACCTAGTTTTTGACCCAACATGACTGATTTTCGAAGTCGTCTGAGATATCATAAAGACAAACATTCTGACCAAATTTCATGAGTTTTGGACTGAAAATGTGGCCTCTAGAGCATACACAAGGTTTTTCTAAGATTTGACTTAGTGACAGTTTTTGACCCAACATGAACCATTTTTGAAGCCGTCCAAGGTATCATCACGTCAAACATTCTGACCAACTTTCAAGAAAAATAGACTGAAAATGTGACCTCTAGAGCATACACAAGGTTTTTTTTAAGATTTGACCTAGTGACCTAGTTTTTGACCCAACATGACCCATTTTCGAACTCGTCCAAGATATCATAAAGACAAACATTCTGACCAAATTTCAAGAGTTTTGGACTGAAAATGTGGCCTCTAGAGAGTGTACACAAGGTTTTTCTAAGATATGACCTAGTGACCTACTTTTTGACCAGACATGACCCATTTTTGAACTCGTCTGAGATATCATAAAGACAAACATTCTGACCAACTTTCAAGAGTATTGGACTGAAAATGTGGCCTCTAGAGAGTGCACAAGGTTTTCCTAAGATTTGACCTAGTGACCTAGTTTTTGACCCGACATGACCCATTTTCGACCTTGTCCAAGATATCATCAAGACAAACATTCTGACCAAGTTTCATGAGTATCTGACTGAAAATGTGGCCTCTAGAGTGTACATAACGGTTTTCTAAGATTTGACCTAGTGACCTAGTTTTTGATCAGACATGACCCATTTTTGAACTCGACCGAGATATCATCAGGACAAACATTCTGACCAACTTTCAAAATTTTTTGACTGAAAATGTGGCCTCTGGAGCGTACACAATATTTCTTCTATGATTTGACCAAGTGACCTAGTTTTTGACCCGACATGACCCATTTTCAAACTCGTCCGAGATATCATCGAGACAAACATTCTGACCAAGTTTCATGAGTATCTGACTGAAAATGTGGCCTCTATAGTGTACACACGGTTTTTCTACGATTTGACCTAGTGACCTAGTTTTTGTATTCAACATGACCCATTTTAATACCTCGTCCAAGATATCATCAAGACAAACATTCTGACCAACTTTCATGAGTATCTGACTGAAAATGTGGCCTCTAGAGGGTACACAAAGTTTTTCTTAGATTTGACCTAGTGACCTAGTTTTTGCCCTGAAATGACCCATTTTCAATCTCGTCTGACATATCAAGACAAACATTCTGACCAAGTTTCATGAGTATCTGACTGAAAATGTGGCCTCTGGAGCGTTCACAAGGTTTTTCTTACATTTGACCTAGTGACCTAGTTTTTGACCTGACATGACCCACTTTCGATCTCATCCAAGATATCATCAAGACAAACATTCTGACCAAGTTTCATGAGTATCTGACTGAAAATGTGGCCTCTAAAGTGTTCACAAGGTTTTTCTTAGATTTAACCTAGTGACCTAGTTTTTGACCTGACATGACCCACTTTCGATCTCATCCAAGATATCATCAAGACAAACATTCTGACCAAGTTTCATGAGTATCTGACTGAAAATGTGGCCTCTAAAGTGTTCACAAGGTTTTTCTTAGATTTAACCTAGTGACCTAGTTTTTGACCTGACATGACCCATTTTCAACCTCATCTGAGATATCATAAAGACAAACATTCTGACCAACTTTCAAGAGTTTTGGACTGAAAATGTGACCTCTAGAGCATACACAAGGTTTTTCTAAGATTTGACCTACTGACCTAGTTTTTGACCAAACATGACCCATTTTCGAACTCATCCGAGATATTATCAAGACAAACATTCTGACCAAGTTTCATGAGTATCCGACTGAAAATGTGGCCTCTAGAGCGTACACAAGGTTTTTCTAAGATTTGACATAGTGACCTAGTTTTTGACCCGACATGACCCATTTTAGAACTTGTCCGAGATATTATCAAGACAAACCTTCTGACCAACTTTCAAAAGTTTTGGACTGAAAATGTGGCCTCTAGAGTGTACACAAGGTTTTTCTAAGATTTGACCTAGTGACCTAGTTTTTGATCCAACATGACCCATTTTCGAACTCGTTCGAGATATTATCAAGACAAACATTCTGACCAAGTTTCATGAGTATCGGACGACTGAAAATGTGGCCTCTAGAGCGTACACAAGGTAAAAGTTGACGACGCACGACGGACGACAGACACAGCACGATCACAAAAGCTCACCTTGTGCACTCCGTGCTCAGGTGAGCTAAAAACTGGGAAAAGGAGAAAATGCTGGAAACCAGCATTTTCACCTTTTCCCATAATGTTTTCTAACCTTTCAAGAACAAACCAGATCATTTGGGGCACATATAAATTGTCATCTGCAAATATTTTCAGTTTGAAGTAGCCTAAAATTTTGTTGTGTGGTAAGACTTAAGCTCAAACATATTGAAATCATTTTGGGGACAACAAATTGAATGTGGCATAAATTATAAAACTTATCTCCCTTTCCCTAAATGATCATGACTTTTTCCTCAGGATTATTGAAACAATTGAAATGTTGGTTAAAGGTTAAGTGACTGGCTAGTTTCTCACCTTTAAAGTCATAACATTTAGAGGTTAGAAAGGGGTGCGCTCTGTAGCCATGACTCTTACTGATCCTCATAATGAATTTTGGCTGCAGGTTTAAATTCTTTGTCAAACAATTCCCAGCTTTAATAACCCTAATAAAGAAAGTTTTTAAAAACATTGTGGGAAAAGCATAAAGTGCTGGTAATCAGCATTTTCTCCTCTTCCAAAATTGTTTCCTACCATTTCAGTTGGTTGGTTGATTGTATTGGGGTTTAACGCCACTTTAACAGCTAAGGTCATATCATGGCGGTCGGTGACACACATGTTTTTCCTGGCTTTCTCACACCAGTACTAACACAACTTTCTTTCCAAAGCCACCGACTACTTTTCTCACATGCTTCAGCAGAGGTGAGAGGCGAAAATACGCCAGAAAGAAAGTTCGCCTCAACCGGGTATCGAACTCACAACCACCAGGTCATGAGTCCGACACGCTCACCACTGGGCCACCCGGGCGGGCCTACCATTTCAGAAATCATCATTTGAACCACATTTAATTTGTTGTCCCCAAATGATTTCAATGTGGTCAAGCTCATGTTTTTGTTGATTGATAAAGAGTTGACTATTTACTTTTAACCCTTTACCACACAATGACGCCTTTTAACGCCCCTGAAGAAGAGGCCTTTTGAAAACATTGTGGGAAAAGGAGAAAATGCTGGTAACCAGCATTTTCTCCTTTTCCCACAAAGTTTTCTACCCTATCAAAGAAAAGTTGCGTCATTTGAGCTACTATGACATTGTCGTCTGCAAATGCTTTCAATTTGGATAGGTCTTAAATTTTGCCATGTGGTAAAGGGTTAATAATAAAATCTTAGACCTGTCCAAATTGAGAGCATCTGCAGATAAAAATTTCAATGTGTCTCAACTGCATAGATGTTTTTGAATGGATAGAAAACATTGTGGGCATAACATGCTTGTTACCTGCATTTCTCTTTTCCCACAATGTTTTTAAAAGCCTACATCTTTGGGGTCATGAAAACCCCAGAGATAGTAGTAGGGGAAGAGCATCAGCCTCTCACATCAAAGGTTCTCGGTTTAATCCTATGATGAGAGGGGTCAACTTTTGGAACTAGCCACACAACAAGGCACAAGGACTGTACTCTTTACAACACAATCCCGACTTTTATCGACTCTGAAGAAAAAAGCTTTTGAAAACACTGTGGGGCAGCCTTTTCTCCTTTTCCCACAACATTTTCTACGTTCCTGTAAACAAATTTCAATGTTTGAGTCAGGTTTATTTTGCCGTCTGCAAATGCTTTCGATTTGGACAAGTTTAATATTTTGTTGTTTGGTAAAGATTTAACCCTTTACCAAACAATCCCTGGTTTTCACGACCCTGGGAAAGAAGGCTTTTGAAAACATTGTGGGAAAAGGAGAAAATGCTGGTAACCAGCATTTTCTCCTTTTCCCACAATGTTTTCTGCCCTATCAGAGACCTAAAGCTAATTTGTACCAATTTTTAAATTTGTCGTCCTCAGATGCTCTCAGTTTGGAAGAGTCTGAAATTTGTCGTTTGGGAAAGGGTTAAGGTTTCCAGGGAGAAATCATTGTGAGTGATTAAGTATAAGCTGTTAGAATTTGCTTCACAACAACGTAAAACTGCAACTGTGGCAGGCAGAAAAAAAAAAACCCTTGTGCCTTGTCACTAAATGATTGCCATTTTCCTCTGAAATACATTCTTTTTATTTTTGTGAATCGAAAATATTCTTCCTTCAGTCAGAATCAATGCGTGTGAAAATTTCCACTGTCCTATGTCCAATAACTTTCAGTTAGAGGATGGAAATAATTTACTACAAAATCTTTTAAGCCCAAAACTTATGTGAATTTCTATTCCCTTATGTCAAATGACTATTATTATATATTTTCTAGTGTCTAAATGTTGAAATTTTTACAGGGCCCTAACCTGAGAAAAATAATTGACCATGAACATGCTGATATGATATGCCAAAAGTTTTTATAGATCTACTGTAAGTTGTTTTTCAAAATCCTGGTTTTCTATATTAAAATGAGTTCAATATCTTAAAGAAAATGTACAGATCTATCTGTATTTGGAGTAAATAGCTTTAACACTTTGGAAATATGAAGACAATAGCTTTTATACAGTGAAAGTAATGCTTTGGACTAAAAAACAAAAGTGTAAATTAACCAAGGGCAAAAGCTCCAAAACACTGAAGACTGAGTTACAAATTTTGTACACTGCACTAGTCCTTTACCACACAATCCCGACTTTCAACAACCCTGAAGAAAAAGACTTTTGAAAATATTGTGAGAAAAGGAAAAAATGCTGGTAACCAGCATTTTCTCCTTTTCCCACAATGTTTTCTACCTTTCCCAAAACGAATTTCAAGTTTTTAGTCACATATATTTTGTCCTCTGCAAATGCTTTCAGTTTTGCTAAGTCTAAAATGTTGTTGTTTGGTAAACAGTTAATTTGATCTATGTTTGTGTTAGGATTTTGAAGTCCATTACTTTTATACTTTGGAAGTTATGCCTCAAACATGAAAAAAATAATGAAGGGGAATAACTCCAAAAATGATGAAGAGACAAGTTACAAATCTTGTGCACTTCAACTGTTCTCAATTTGATATATCTGTGTGTGAAGTCTATACCTTTTATAGTTTGCAAACTATGCCCCTAACAAAAACCCAAAAGGTATAATAACAAAGGGCAGTAACTCTTACTGGTAAGAGTACTGGCAATAGCTCGAAAAAAAAGTGAAGACAGAGTTACTGATCTTGTGCATACGTCCTCAATGTGATTGATCTATATCTGAAGTATGAAGTCAATAGCTCTTTACATTGGAAGGTACACTCCAGACAAAAAACCCAAATGTAAAATAAAGCACAATAACTCAAAAAACACCGAAGACAGAGTTATCGACCTTGTGCACTAAGTCTTGTTCTCAATGCAGTCTTTCTGTATTTCAAAAGCTTTTATACTTTTGAAGTTATGACAGGATTTCAGGGAAGGCACAGATACACAAACGGATGGACAAACGGACAAGGTGACTCCAGTATACCCCACAAGCTTCTTTTCTGGGTTATTATAAATATGCTCTTGAAATAAAACAAAGGACTGTTTGGTAAAGAGTTAAAGCCCCAAACCAGGGTTTTCTATAAACCCCCAAATTTACTGAATATTCACTAAAATTACAATGTTTGCCTTCTAAACTTCATTTGAAGGGAGTCAAATGACCCCATATGACAAATATCAAAGAAAACCTTGACAAATCCTTTGTTTTTTTTTCACATTTTCCACATAGAAGATGAAAATATGAAGATTTTGTGAAACAAATCACAGAAACTGGGGTCAGCTAATTGATAAACCACATTTTAGTTTTGTGAGATTCCATTGTTAAGATGTTAATACGCCATAATGTGGCGTGGTTGCTAGCAATTTATCCTTTGGATTGACCTGAAACTTTTACATAGTCTGTGACTTTTTTGTTGTTCATTCTAAGGTTCACCAAATGAAGCAACCCACTCCTGATTTGATCTTGGGATCCCTGTATTGAATCAAAGGTGTTGGTTACATGATTGAAAAATTTTGCAATGTGTGTTTCTATAGAAACACAAATTGCAAAATTCTTCACTTGTGCAACCGACACCTTTGCCTGTAATGAAAGGCCATCTTATTATCATTCAGCCCTTTAGACAGTATATTCCATTGTTTCCTTAATGTTTTGAGACTGCTTTTATAAAATCTAAACGTCTATTTTTCCAGAATTTTTTAATAAAAGCTCATGTGGTGAATATGTTTGGAAATTTTCATTAAAATAAGACAAGCAAATTAATCAATACAAGCATGCTATATATCGTCGCCCCCTTCCCTAACTCCGCCATCTTTCTTATTTTCATCAAATCCTCGCGATGTTTCAGCGTGCGCGAGACTGACAGTCAGAAAAGAATTTTACTACATCATAGTAAATACATTCCAATGGTTTTCACCCCAAATTGAGATATAAGCAGATATTTGTCTTGATTTCTATGTCCACTTACTGTTTTTCTGTGTATTTTTGTAATGCAATTTTTTTTCATCAAATATCACCTCCAAAGTCATGAAATACAACTGTACACACATCTGAAACGCTTCGTCTGCAAAGGTTTACATTTTATAAATGAAAATCATGTGACAAAACAAATTTCTCTAAGGCCAAGCAAATCTTTAGAGACAGGTTTTGGTCCCATGGTCCTTAACTGATATTTGCTTTCTCCATTTTAATTCAATTGTAGTATAATATGAAGAGAAATGATGAAAACAGTTCTGAAAGTAGCCTCCTTTAAATTGTTTTGAAAATGTTTGAAAGCAGAATTTTCGGTAAGATTTAAGAATGAGGAAGCTCTCGTAATGAGTGTTATTGAGCAATATGTTAAGTCTCATGTTCAACGTAAAATGATTGTCGACATTCTGCAATGCTTTGGAATATAATTATCATTTGTTCTGTTTTTTATTAATGACTCATGTTTAAATAAAGGTCTGTTTAGGTCATACGATGAAATCTTTAAAAAGAAAACAAAGTAGGCTTGCATGTTTTTACAAGTACAAAAATGAAGCACCTTTCAAACATCGACGATTTGTCGTTATCACAAGACAGGGTTTTATCCCCTCTCAATGCTTGACCACACCCACCTACTCTTACTAGGTGTACCGGTATTTTAGTAGAAACGCAGTTTCTTCGCTAACAACGCAATAAAACCGATTGTTCCCCTCGGGACGCATAGTTATTCACGTTGCCAATTAAATCACCAAATTCAAGACATAACATCTTTTTCATTGTGACAAGAAACGAAATAAGTTCTTTTACAACCCGTGTTGTTGTAATATAGTGGAGCAGTAGCCTGCCTTCGCACTTTGTATTCGGTTTTACGCGAGGAAATACAGGTACCAAATCTCTTGCACTAAACAAAATAGAAAACTCACCAATACTCATTGTTATTATTTTATCCATATGATTTAGATTATGAATGTTTTGCTACAGTTTAACATATACATAGCCCTAAAGAACAACTTTACATAGGTAACTGTGATCATTACGTGATTTTTTAGTCATCAACACTTTTATCCAGTGTCGGTAAATTTCTACTGTGACCTTTATTTTTTTGCATAATTCACATAAATTTGGCCAATCACAAAATGAGTAACAATTCATTTCCTCCTAGTACTTAGGGTAGGTCAAAAGTGAGATTCAGCTACGCCGAAAAAATAACAACATTAATAATTTAGCCTTATTTTTCGAGACTTGGGAGAATTTGTTACGTTACCCCAGGGGGCGAAGTTAGGCACACAAAAAATGGCAGTTGTTTGTTTGACATGCAGTTAATTTTTATCAAGTTTTGGAAGTTTAAAATTATTGTACACATGAATTTTGATGGAGATTGATGGAAATAGAACACATTTGACTTGTGCATTTATTTTTCCTTTTGTATATCATCTATTTATAGTTCTGTTCCCAGATAAAGCTTAGAGGGGCGCAGTTTGGGCATCCAAGGATATTATGTGAACACCAATATACGGTATGTGAACACTAATATACAGTATATGGCATAATACCTGAAAATGCCCCTCCACTATACAGCCCTATGCATACATGTGGTATTGTTTTATGAATTAAAAGATAAAATAATGAAATTCTGTGCTTTATTCTGTAAACCAAAATTCTTTTTGACACATGATTTAGATTTTCATGGGTTTTCGTGATATTGTGAAGGGGCGTTTTCCGGTATTATGCCCAGTATATTTATTGTATATATAATTTGCGATAGTATCTCGCCGTTCACCTGTGCTTTTTATCTTTGCTCACGTGAATGTTGGTCTTTTCCGGTCCGATCCGGTGTTAAGATCAGAATCGGCATATTTGCGTACTGCTTTAACTACACTTGGACACTAAACAATTTTTCAAGAAATAATACAGAAAAAAGAAACAGAAGAAAGCGAATTCTCTTACTGACAATCTGAATCGAAACAAACTTTACAAAATATATCAATGTGTACAAACTTCTGTAATATGGTTTCACTCAACCTGTTCCAACCTAACATCTCTGTATTGAGATTGTCAAATACGAATGATATTCACAGGACAAGACCGAATATGAGTACAGAACCCGATCAAAATTAATTTGACAGCATTTTCAATTCAATTTCAATATTTTTAATTTGTGATTATTGTTTTCGAAATACTTGTAACAAAAACAATGTAGAATAAGTATTTGTTGCTTACAGGAGATTCCATGGCAGAAAAATAATAGAGAATATTCGTCCCCGAGAAACTTCATTCCAATTTATCAAGGGTCGACCGGTTGTAACTGTGCAAAAATAGTTGCTTAGGTCAAATCCGGGTTAAATTCCAATCCGTTGACTTTACCTCTCCCAGAACTGCCAACCCGTTCTTTTTTTTTTTTATGTTCACCCTTTTGACATTTCGTTCGTTTGCCTGGATGTCAGAAGATTCGGACCCAGGAAGATTGGGCCCAAAGCCGACCAGCAATTTTCGAAAAGATTGCGTCCCAAATTCAGAAGATTCGGTATTGAGGTTGAGAAAATTGTGCCCACATTGTTTAGAATCAGTTTTTAAAACATCGCTGTAATTGTTTATCTTTTATAGAAGTTTTTATGAACATAATGATCAGTAATATCTTCTATTGTCGCCATTTATTGTAGGCTAAGGTTATGTTACTTTTATCAACATTTCAAGAAGATTCGGCCTGACTGTAATGAATTGGGGGTTTCGGTACAACAAGAAGTTACATAACCATAGAAAAACATATACTTTCAATACTTCGTTATCATTTTTATTTTTTCATTTTAAATGTTTCGTTGTTCTATAACTTGTTGGAAAGTATTGAGACCGTTGAGGTTGTCATTAATTTTTCTTTATTTCTTTACAGATAGAGACAGGTGTTAGCTGCGAAAGCCAGCTAAAGGTGTGATAAACACCATTCTGTAGTATCTCTATGCATTATTTTTCACACTTAATCTCAAATAGATTTACCCTTTTAACCTTTTACCACGCGAAAGAAGTTTAGACTTGTCAAAGTTGCAGAAGACATATTTAATGTGGTTCAAATGATGAAATTTGTCTCTAAAAAAACACTGTTGGAAAAAGGAAAAAAAGCTGGGCCCGTATTCACCAACCATTCTGAAGAATATTCTTAGTCTTATTCTCCAAGATTTTCTAAATTTGAAAGTAACTTTTGATTGGCTAAACCATTTGGTTTAGTCAATCAGAAGTTGTGTTATTTTAGAAAATTTTGGAGACTGAGACCAAGATCGTTCTTAAGAAGGGTTGGTGAATACGGGCCCAGGTAGTTACCCGTATTTCCTCCTCTCCCTTTAATGTTTTCACAAGCACTTTTGTTTAGAGTCGTTAAGATTAGGGATTGTATGGTAAAGAATTAACCGAACTTGATATCTGCCGTAACCACTGTCACTCCTGACATAACCTTAACTGTAAATCTTTTGAATATTTGATTGTGCAATTAATTTATTGACATGTTGTAAATAGTTGAAGTGAACTATTTTTCAGCATATCCTACGCGTGCAACAACCCCTTGCATAGTTATATCAGACATTGTCAAAGATCCAACATGAACTGAAATACACACACGTATATACTTATAGAACATCATCTATATTTATTTCAATTTCAACAGAAATCATTTCATAAATAGTCAATTCAGATAAAAATCCACTTATAATCACAATCGAAATCGAAATAAGAAAAAAATGTCTGACAGTTTGCAATAGATTTAAAAAACAAGTTGGTAAAAGTAATCTCAGTTTTGTGCAGTCTGATCTTAATCTGCACTGATCACAAAGATGTCCTATCTTAGCTTACCAGATGGCACGCGTTTTGAATTTAGAGAAAAACATCTATAGGCCTATCCTTGAATGGTTGGTAAATGCAACCCCTTGTTTTTCCCCGAGTATCGATGGCCAGGCAGTTTTATGCAAGGACGGTTATCAAGAAACTGCGGTTACTTTCGGCAATCGAAAACAAGCGGTTTCTCTAATGTCTTTATTCTTCTTCGAGACATTTTCCCCGAGCAATAGTCGACACATGATAGTACCGTCAAGAAAATTTCTACAAGGGACACAACTCTCGTATGCATATTTGTCACGCGGCATTCTAGAGTCGTCTAATTACATCAAAGAAACCATTATCTCCCGCTAGATGGCATTCTACAAATACATATCTAATTTGGGCATTCTGGGTACAGAACCGGACCACTTTTCTACGCGACAACCGTTACTTTGAATTTCAAACTAAAATAAACGTTTACTCAATAAAACGCTACCTGGTGCGATTCATTCAGCTTGGATCAGCTAGCATGTAACCTATGCACCGGCCATTTATTAAAACAGCCCCTACAGGCTTGGGTAATAGCTTCGGTATAAGCCCTACTTTTCCCTAGTATATGGGGTCGGTGATGCGTCATAGCAGACAGGTCGAATCTTCGAAGAATATGACATGCGCAGAAAAAGCAAAGAAACAGCTTATAGATTCGTTCACAAGGTCCTTATTGGCTGCCATTTCTGATTGGCTGAACCATTTGGATAAGCTAATTAGAAACTGTATTACTTACAAAGTCAGAAGATTCTTGATGATATTAGAAGAAGAAGGTATCTTTAGATGGTTGCTGAATACGACTCAAGCTTTACCAATTGCTGCTAAACCATAGCTTTGCAGCAAGGTGTACAAATTTAACAAAATCCTGCCCCATCCCCCTCCGCCATCCCCACAAAAAATGTAGAAAATGCAACCGTCTGGTGAAAAATGTAGAGATCTAGACTAGAACTAGATAGCGTCTGTAGCTCGTGTAGAAAATGTTATAACAAGACGATCTCCGTTTTATAATAACTAGAGCATGCAAGCAGGGATCGTATATAACACGATCCCTGATGCAAGAAATCTTCCCACTGTGTCATATATCTTTGTGAAGAAGACGACACCAATGGGTTGTGCCCAATTTTTTTATAGCCTATTCGTTAAAAGATATATAGATCTACCTGTGGTTGTAATAATTTTGACATATCCCTTGGTTTGACTTAATACACAATACAAATTGAATCATGTTTTAAAAAAGGTGGTTTAATACGTGTATCTGCTTAAAGTATCTACTCAGGTCAGCCTATGCAGCTCATGCAGGCTGCATTGGGTCGAAGCCTTTTGTTATTAGTAAATGTTCTGTATTTCAAAGGACCATTCGACTTCATGATTCAGCCGAACTTTAGACCAAATGAATCTACATAATGCGACAATTTGTTTGATATGATGCATTATCAGGATACAATAAACACCATTTTCCTAGAGAGGCACGCAACGCTTCTGGTAACCATGGGCCTAGCAGCCAAACGATCCGTATTTAACTGATCCTGAGGAAGAAGGTCCTTTTGTGTGAAACTTAGGAGAAAATGTTGAACACTCGCTTTTAATTTTCTCATTTTTTTTTTCCCCCTAAAGTATTTTCAACCATTTTAAAAACAAATTCTATACCGAGGGGTAATATGAAAATAGCCTTCTAAATCATAAACCTCTTCAGTGGTAAGCGTATTGGACTCGGGACCTGGTGGTTGTGAGTTCGATACCCGGTTGAAGCAAACTTTCTTTCAAGCAATTTTTCGCCTCTCATCTCTAATGCATGTGAGAAAGTAGATCTAAGCAGTGACTAAAAAAGAAAGTTGTGTCAGTACTGGTATGAGAAGGCCAGGAAACACATGCGTAGGTGCACTGACCGCCGTGATATGACCCAAGCTGTTAAAACGGTGTTTAACTCCAAATCAACCAATCATAAGATCTAATTTTATGAAACATAAGCTTGACAAAATAAAAAACATTGGTATCATTTCCGGTGCCAAAAAAAACGGATTACCACACTCTGCCATACAACCTACAGTAGATCTAAGCAGTGACTAAAAAAGAAAGTTGTGTCAGTACTGGTATGAGAAAGCCAGGAAACACATGCGTAGGTGCACTGACCGCCGTGATATGACCCAAGCTGTTAAAACGGTGTTTAACTCCAAATCAACCAATCATATGATCTAATTTTATGAAACATAAGCTTGACAAAATAAAAAACATTGGTATCATTTCCGGTGCCAAAAAAAAACGGATTTACCACACTCTGCCATACAACCTACAGACCTGACCTAGCCACATGTGACTTGGGTTATTTCCTAGATTTCCTATATTGAAGGAACTACTACAAGAAGTAAATATACACGTGTCCAAGACCTAGACCTAAAGGCGAGTACCAGGCAGCATTTATGGCGAAGAAGACGGTAGGAGTAAACTCATAATCGTCTCATTTGCGATGGACGTTCAATAAATAATGAAAAAAAAAAATTATCCCTGATGTTTATGGATTAATCTCATTTATCTTTTCACAGTTCCTCGAAGTACTCTCCTCCTCTCTCTGTGTAGCCTGACTCCTGCAAATCCTTTAATTCAGATGAATGATCCATCTTTTTTTTCGTTTGGAAAAAAGTTAATCCACGTGATCTGGAGCCCCCGTTCCCCATATAAGACAAGGTGCTACTTTTTCCATAATATGCTAAGAGTATCGGTAAAAGAACGAGTCTAGCATGGATACCTGCATTTCCAATTACTCATTTAGTGTTGAAAAAATGCCTTGTACAAATTCAACATTATAAAAAAAAAATGTGCACAACAACAGACATCACATATACATCGGCGAACAAAAAAAAGATAACATATATTGCTTACCTAAAAATACAAAAAAGATACCACGTTTTTCCTTTCTTTATTTCAACAGTTGAATGATCTACATGAGAGTGACTTTCCACGGGAAAAAAAAACACTGTATTTGAAAGTACATTACTCAGAGGGCTTCGAACCTATCAAAATGGCTGTTACAAAAGTTTCACTCCTGCAAGCCAATGAGATTCTAAGTGACGGATCCGTCTAAATAGCGACCCGTCCTAGCAATAATAATCCTATTATAGTTGTTTGATGTAGTATGTCAGTGTAAAAAACGTTTATTGTCTCATAATCAAACAAACTATGTCATAAGCCGGAAGTCTGACTAAGAGAACAATTGGTAGTCAATAATAGATCCAACTGATAATTTTATCCAAAGTCCCGTAATCAAATTCCGATAGACTGTTTATCAACAAAGAATTTGCCTTCGGCTACTAAATGAGTTCATAAAAGAATACAGTAATTTTCCACAGGGAGGAAAAGAAGTTTGTATTTTTTCAACTTAATTGGTTAACAAAATTTGCTGCATAAAACTTTTATTCCCAAGAGGAACAGACCTCAGCACGCCTCCGTCACGCCCATGGCGAAAGTGGAGTGGTCACGCCCCGAAAACGCTTTTAACCCCTAGACTGCCAAGCAAGACTAACTGACCTTTTGCGGACAGCGTAGATCAAGATCAGACTGCACAGAACGTGCAGTCTGATCTTGGATCTACACTGTCCGATAAGGAGATACATGTACATGTAACTTAACTCCAAAAATACATTTCAAACAGCACTAACGTTATTTGCTGAAATCGGGATACGAATTCCGATTAGAAATTCAGCATTTAATTAACAGAAAGACAGCGATGACTGAAAGCAACTGATAAATAAAATCTCAGATTAAGTTTAACTTTGACTTAACTCTTTACAACACAATCCCGAATTTTAACAACCTTGAGAAAGAAGCCACTGATGAAGAAAACACGATGGGAAAAGCAGAAAATGATGTTTACCAGCAGTTTCTCCTTTTCCCACAATATTTTCCAAAGCAGTTTATCAGTGAAAACGCCGGATTGTTTAGTTAGGGACGCAGGTGTTGGATTTTCAAAGCTTTTGAGTTGAAATATCTTTGCGGTGGGTGGGGAGGGGTTTTCGAGACACATGATGCCCTTTCTTTTATCTTTCAGACTTGCTTTCAAGAGGCTACAAAAGGGAGGTGGGGGGGGGGGGGGCAGGTTGAATGCGAAGGAGTGGGGGAAAAGGTAGGTACGGGGAACAACCTCTTTCCCTTCCCCCATCATCAGATTGCAGTGGGTGGGGGTTCCCTCTTTGTGCGCCTTCGCCTCTGTAAAAAAAAAAAGTAGCAGACAATCTCAGTTCAAGATCACGCTGTTATTCCTTTTTAGCGCTGCAAATATGTGGACTGAAAACATTCATTAAGCAAACATAATCTCAAGGGTTTTACGGGAAGGTCACTATACCTAGCCATAGACCGGAATATTGGACAGTGTAGACTCCAGATCAATTTGCACACCACAGACTTATCGTTTTGAGCAGCACTTAAGCTATATGAGATGGTTGGGTAACTTAAATCAGTTCACCAAACGACAAAATTAAGACCTGTCCAAATTTACAGCATCTGTGATATACATGTATATTATAAATGTGACCCAAAACTTGAAATTTCGTTTGGGAAGAGAAAGAAAACATTGTGGGGAAAGGAGAAAATGCTGGTTACCAGCATTTTCTAATTTTCTCACATTGTTTTCGAAAATATTCTTTCGGAGGGCAAAAGTCGGGTTTATGTGGTAAATGGCTAAGAAAACATAAGATGACGGAATTTACTCATTTAGCAACAATAAAGTTTTAAAAACAGTCTCGCAGTTGCAACAGCAAGAAAAAATTGCAACCGAAAATCTTGAGATCCGACGCTGAACACATTATTTAAAAAGACTTCTTCTTCAGGCTCGCAAAAACATGGGATCGGTTGAAATGGCTCTAGCTCCTCACAAAACTACAAATTAACCCTTAGCACGACTCACTGATCTTTGGTTGACAGTGTAGATCAAGATCAGACTGCACAGAACGTGCAGTCTGATCTTGGATCTACACTGTTCGATAAGGAGATATCTTTTCCTCAAAAAAAAAATACCTCGGAAATAGCAACATTTCGCTTTTTTCTATCGGCTTGAAAGTTTTATTCAACTTATTTAGCAGGATAAGGGTTTAACGTGACTCGATTGATTTGATTTGTCATTGGTACTCTGGAAAGCATTGTGATAAAAGGAGAAAATGCTGGTTACCGGCATTGTCTCCTTTTCCTACAATGCTCTCAAAAGGGGTCGATAAAACAAGGGGCCGTTTGGTATAGGTTTAAATACAGCCGGATAAAGATAACGTTTGAAATGAAAGATTAGACAGTCTCGTCAAGTTAATTGACAAATGTATTGGTGACAGGAATACACGTAAAAAGTTACTGGATTTAAAATAGGCCTTGATGTTTTAAGTATTAATCTTAATTTTGAAAAAAAAAAACAATCATTTTACTTTTTATTTAAAGAAAAAAAAAAAAAAGAGAGAAGGAATCAGGGCCTATAAAGAATTTAACGAAGTTATAATGATTCATCAGGAATAATCCAATTACGGAACTCTTTAATTCATTAGACAAACAATTTTTCAGCGAAGTGAACAAAAAATTTACTGATGTTTTAATTCATGATAGTATGGTGTATTAGCAATACGCAAGAGCCACGCTCTGCGAAAAGGTAGTTTGATGCATCTGCAAAATGTATAGACCCATGTCAGCCTGTGGGAACTGCGCAGGCTGACCTGAGTCGAAACATTTTGTTGTGGTTGAATTTTCTGCATTCCAAAGGACCATTCTTCCTCATTGTTAAGCTAGTTTTAAGACACAATAGACCCATACTATGCAATAAATGGTTTGATATAGTGCACTATGAACATGCATTAAACCACATTTTCACAGAAGGAGGCTCATTTATAATTTCGGCAAATTGTTATTTATGAAACAAAGCAGTGGTGTGAGGAATGAATTAAAAGAATTACTGAAATTTTAACAAGTAAAAACATTATTTGAAATCTTCTAACAATTCGTGGAAGACTCTTTATTTTATCAAACATAACAGTCGTGTGAACCAGAAGAATTACTAACGTTATTGTAAGCGAGAATATTGTAAAAAAAAAAACCTCTAATCTAATCGTGGAAAAGTGTTATTCTATTAAACAAAGCAGTAGTGTGCGGGGTGAACAAAATTAATAACTGAAGTTACAGTAAGTTATTAGAGTTTGAAATAGCAATATGGAATTACAAGTTCCGTATTTGACGTTGTCGTCAGCTGGATTTATACATCAAGGCGTTTTGCTGTTACTTATAATGACTGATATTACAAACTGTTTTAACCAATCACAACTATATGAAACAAAGCCCTGTACTTTGCTGGTAAGTGATCATCATTATCATAATTATCATCATCATCATCATCATCATCATAGGTATCGATATCATTGTAATCGTTATTTCTTTTCTTCCTATCATCAACAAGTGAGTCATGCTCTGGTAAAAGGGGGCCTAATGCATCTCCGTGATGCATGATACCAAGCAAGTCATCACAATATTAATATCCCTAAAATCCGTTTTGTATGACAAACTACTGAATCATGAGGTACACCGGTCCTTTGACATACACAAAAATTGACCAATAGCAAGAAGTTTCGGCCCAGGTCAGCCTGCGCGGACTGCGCAGGCTGACCTGGATCAATACTTTTCGCAAATACATTAAACCCCCTTTTCACAGAGCATGGCTCAAGTATAAAATGATAATGTTTTTCAGCAAGCCTAATAATTCATTCCCCACGCATTTGTTTCTTTTATATCTGAGCCATGGTCTGGCAAAAGAGGGCCTAATGCATTTGCGAAAAGTCTCGACCAAGGTCAGCCTGCGCAATCCGCGCAGGCTGACCTGGGTCGAGACTTTTCGCTATTCGTCCTTTTTCTGCATGTGAAAGGACCATTCTACCCCCAGCTTTCAGCCGGTTGTTAGACAAAATGGATTTTATGATTCCATAATCATACGGAGATGCATAAAGCCCCCTTTTGTCAGAGTATGGCTCTTTTCATTTCTATTTCGCTCTCAACATTATTTCAGCCGTATTACGGCGACAGCTTACTTATAAGCCACGCTCTGGCAAAAGGGGGTATAATGCATCTTCGCGTATTAAAGCAAGTCATCTTAAAATCATGGATCCATAACATTCATTTTATCTAACAAACGACTGAATCTGGAGGTAGAATGATCCTTTCAAATACAAAAAAAAAAAATATCAAAAAGTAAAAAGTTTCGACCCAGATCAGCCTGCGCGGACAGCACAGGCTAAACTGAGTCGATACTTTTTGCTGAAGCATTAAAGGCCCTTTTCACAGACCATGGTTTTTATGCATTTGTACCCTTGGTTTAACCAGTACTAGGCTACGGTTCTGACTTATTTTGCTCTAAGACACATGCACAAAAACCCGAGTCCTTAAAGTGAGGATCAAATCTAGGGCCTCTAGGTTTCGAATCGAACACTTCAGTCACCACTGAGCCACGCAGGAACCCTTATAAAAGCTCTGTTGAATTATGATAAACTAAAGAAACCAACCCGTCCGGTTTTGAATGAGACAATGTCATCGAAGAATTTATCATAGAATCTAGTCAAGCTTAAATCATTACCATGCAACCCCGTGTATTTTACGGTTCTGAGGAAGGAGTATTTCGAAAGCACCGTGGGAAAAGAAGAAAATGGTACTTAACTGCATTCACTGACTTTCATTGACAAATCTTTCCATCCAGTCGAGTTTCATTCATCAAAATGAGCTTCGTTTAATTTGTCATATGAAAATTCAGTTTTATTTGGGTCAGTCTGAATAATGTTGTTTTGGTAAAAAAGAATGAAGAAATCATTATAGAATCATTCATCTGAAACTTTCTAACGAAAATCCCTTTTTCGATTGTGGAAAAAGAAGAAAAGGCTGGTTAACAGCATTTTCTTCTTTTACCATAATGTTTTTGTACCATTTTAAAGATCCTATTATCAAGCTGAGCTTGTGAAATGGAGATAAACATAACACTGCACAGACATGCAGACTGATCATCGTCTTTACTCTTCTAAAAAGAAATTATCACAGATATTTAGATAAACCTAAATAAGCGTGTTATGCGGAGATACTTGTTTCTTACTGGAAACCTTCTTATATCTTCTGCCTAGCCCCAGTAGCTAAGTCGGTACATGACTTGAGAACAGGAGGTCGCTGATTCGATTCCCGGCTCGGCCAATTCCTTTCCAAGGATTGATGATAGTCATTGCGACTGGATTCATTCCTCTCTCACCGCTGACCACTGTTTCGACGATGGTTATGTGGGAAAGCAGCCAGTGGCTTGAAAAGAATATTGTGCGGAGTACTGGTAAAATAACGCACTGGAAAGCATGGATAAGTGCACTGGACACCGCTATGTAACCGATATAATGTTGAAGACGGCGTTTAACACCATACAATCAACCAATCCTATTTCTTCTGCAGAATACAACAGTGAAGATCCCCTGCCTGCAACACGTGTTCATCCATAAATCATCTCGTAAGTATATAAACTTCTTACCAGACGACAAAATTTTAAGACAAGTCGAAATTCAAAGCATTTGCAGACGACAAATTAGCTGTAGATGAAATGAAACGGTCTTTAACCCTTAACCCTTAGACTGCAGGTTGCCAAGCGCGACTCACTGACCTTTAGCGGACATTGTAGATTAAGATCAGACTGCACAAAATGTGCAGTCTGATCTTTGATCTACAATGTCCGGTCAGGAGATATTTTTCTCCAAAAGATAAGTTTGAAATAGTATTATTCGGGTTTTTACTATCGGCTTGAAAGTTTCATTTCACTTACTTAGCAGGATAAGGGTTATAGCGCCAAATAAACCCACTGGGCATTGTCAGGTTTGAATAAGACCCAAATAGTTGCAATTTTGTGGTTGCTGTTTGTCTGTAGTGTTTCAGCAAAACGGACAGTGTAGATCAAATATCAGACTGCACGTTTTGTACAGTCTAATCTTGATACACACTAGCCGAAATGGCAACTATAGAAGTGAAAGGCATTCTAAGAGTTAAGAAGTTAGAAAACATTTTGGAAAATGGAAAACATGCTGGTTACCAACATTTTCTCATTTTCTCACAATATTTTTTTGTCATTTCAAAGACAAGTTCTATCGTTTCAGTGTCATTTAATTTGTCGTCTGCAAATGCTTTGAATTTGGAGTAGTCCAGAATTTGGTCGTCTGGTAGTGTTAAACTTACAAGTAGACTAGTAGTACATGTAGTTAATTTGATAGCTAGAAAACCTAGTACCGAGTGTTTGTATTTCACGCCGATTACGATAGAATGTCGGCTTCTTGCAGTCTGATCTTGATTTACACTGTCTGCACTGCACCGCACCCCTTGCGGTTCCTAGTATGCTACGAATTTATCCTTTTAGAACAAAAAAAACCCCCAGAGTTTTTACGACCCTTAGAGGGAAAAAGAAAGGGTTTTGAGAACGTGGTAACAAGCATTTTCTCACACTGTTTTCTGTCATTTCATAGACAAGTTCAACTGTTTTAGTCATATTGAATTTCTCGTCTGCTAATGCTTTGAATGTGGACTAGTCTAAAATTTTATCGTATGCTAAAGAGTTAATATTTATAGGTTTTTTTGTATGTTTTTGAACGCAGTTTTCAACATTATTTCGTATATCGAGGCGGCCTGTGCACAAATCCATGCTTTTCTGGAGATTCTTTTACCAGCACTTTGCACCAAATTCTTCCTAGCCACTGGCTACTTTCATACATAACCATCGTCGAAACAATGATCAGTGGTGAGAGAGGAGTGAATACTGTTGCAACGACTATCATCAATCCTCGGAATGAAATTCGCCAAGCCGGAAATTCGAACCATCGACCAGACTGATGGCAAGTCCTGCATACTACCGACAGCGCTAAGACTTGACCCTGTACCATATAATCCCGAGTTTTAACGATCCTGAGGAATAAAGCATTTGAAAACATTGTGAAAAAAGGAGAAATTGGTTGTAAGCAGCATTCAATTTGAACATGCCTAAAATTTTGTCATTTGGTACAGAGTTAAAGCACTAAGACCGAAGGCGTTACGCCCATAACGCACAATATGCAAGTTAGTAATTTAAACAAGAGCGCCGCATGCGGGTGCCAATGCTCGCCTTCAGTTGCATTTCAGTGAAAATTGTAAATCGAAAAAGGGGCATAACTGTCAAAAAATTTTAAGGGTTACGTATGCCCTACTGGTATGGGTTCCCTGACAACTTTTGTTGCCTTTGCAGCAAGTGTAGATAGATTGATTGAATGATTGATCGATCGATCGATCGATCGATTGAATTGATGGTGTTTTACTCCACTTTCAACATCGTTTCAGTCATATCAAGGCGACAGCTCACATATTCACGTATTTCCTGGGTTTCAGGCTAGGGCTCTGAAGTATTCTACCCAAAGACACTCCCACGAAAAACCCAGTGGATGCGGTGAGGCTCGAACCCTGGGCCTCCAGGTCACGTATCCTACACTTTACCACTGAGCCACGAGAACTCCCACATGGATGGAGAGCAGACTGCACAAAACGCTCAGTCTGATTTTTGATCTACCCTGTCCGCATTGTTGCGACATTCTGGTCAAGAGTAACCTTTCAACTGCATTTCATTTTGGTCATATTTCGACGTAGACTGAAAATGTATACATAAGAGGTTTATTCGGTGCTCTTTGGATTAAATTTGGCTGTCAATTTCAATTAACCCTTATCCTATCTAATAAGTGAAATGAAACTTTAATGCCGACAGTAAAAACCCAATTTTTTTCTAATTCAAAGGCATTTTTGGTGGAAAAATGTTCTCGTAATCGGACAGTGTAGATGCAAGATGTTCCTTGCAGTCTGATCTACACTGCCTGCAAAAGGTCATTAAGTCGCGGTTAGCAGACTATGGGTTAACCCTTTACCAAACAATCCCGTGTTTCAATGGTCCTAAAGAGGAAGTCTTTTAAAAACATTGTGGGAAAAGAAGAAAATGCTGGTAACCAGCATTTCCTCCTTTTCCCACAATGTTTTCTACCATTCCAATGATAGAAATCAAATTTTGAGTTGCATTTGTCTTCTGCACATGCTTTCAAACTTGTCACGGCTAAAATATGGTATTACACGGTCGGTCCAAGTGTTAGTTGCTGGCAGAAAAATGAATTTCAAACCTAGGTAAAAAAGTTGGCAAGTCCCTCTATCTTCTAACTGGTTTTAACATTCATTTTTCTGCCAGCGGCTAACTGAAGGACCGAACATACAATAGCAGATTATCATCTTCACAATGTCTTCCATACTTCTGAATAGTATGATTTAAATGCATTTTAAATGCACCTGCATTGTTTACTTTAGACCACAACTCGGCCTTTAACGCAACATGGAAAAAGTATAACCAGCATTTTCTCCTTTTCCCACAATCTTTTCTTTCTTTCAAAGAAAAAAAACCATTATGATTATTTTAGCTACATTTTATTGTCGTTTGCACTAATCTTTGGATATGAAGGAGTGTAGAACTGTCCACAAGTAAAGAGTCGATTCATCACGAAAGTTCGTTAACCCTTTACCACACAACAAGCTTTTTGACTCGTCTTTAATAAAGGCATTTTTACAGGAGAAAGTAAACATGTTTCAAATGATCAGATTTGTTACTGAAAGGGTAGAAAACATTTTGGGAAAAGGAGAAAATGCTGGTTACCAGCATTTTCTCCTTTTCCCAAAATGTTTTCAATAGTCTCCTTCCTTAGGGTCGTTAAAAGTCGGGATTGTGAGGTAAACAGTTAAATCATGTGACCTTTGGTAACCACCATAGCAACGTGGTACCATACTCCTTTCTTGTGGTGTGATAATGTGAGGGGTGGGTGCCTAGAATGACGTCATAGTGTTTGGATGCGTGAGGGGAGAGGCGGACATGTTTGAAAATTTGTGTACAAACACCGCTATCGAAATCTTTATTCAGTCCTGATACATTGATTAAAGTACCACGACCACTGGACCCACCTTGCACTCAGGTGATGTTCTGATTTACCCCATTTTAAACGTCAATGACTCACCTGGGTCCCTGGTTCGATTCCCCATGACAGGTAAAATTCTTTCCGATGAGTTTTGGTAGTCATAGAAACATGATTCTTTTTCCTCTCTCACCGCTGCACTCTTTTTCGGCGGTCTATATTTGGGAAAGTAGCCAGTGGCAGTTGGTAAGAATTTAAGCAAACTACTGGTTTAAAAAAAGCTCCATATAGCACTTGCTCGAAATGTTCATTCACATCAAAACTTAACTCCCTACCAAACTACAAAATTTTAGATTGGTCCAAATTCAAAACAGACGACAAATTTAATATTGCTGCTATGCTGAGATTTGTCTTTGAAGAGATTAAAAAAAAAAAAACGCTGTGGGAAAAAAGAAAATGCTGATTACAAGCATTTTCTCCTTTTCCCACAATGTTTTCAGAGGACGTTATTCTTAGAGTCCTTAAAACACGGGATTGATGGGTAAAGAGTTAAATATTGACCCTTCACCAAATATTTATGAAAAAGAAGTCTATTTAAAATATAGTGGAGATTGAGAAAAAAAAAAATCTGGTAACCGGCGTTTCCTCCTTTTCAAAACGTTTTCTACCCTTTCAAAGATACTGCCATCATTTTAGCCACAATTAAATTCTCGTCCGTAAATGCTTTCAATATAGACCAGTCCATTTTTCTTTTTTCTCTATAATGGTACTTGACTCTGTATTGGTTTCATGGATATATAAATGTAATACTGTTGTTTGCATTATGGGCCGGTGGCCTTCTGCATAAATAAATATTTGAACTGAGTTGAGTTGAGTTGATTCAAGTCAAAGACTGCTAAATGCGACTCAGTTTACCTTCGCAGGCAGCGTACATCAAGATCAGACTACAAAAAAATGTACAGTCTGGTATTGTATCTACACTGTCTGAAACGTGATATATCTATGAAAGGCAAAAAAAGTTTGAAATCTCAGTATTTGGATTTTAATTGGATTTAACGTTCTATTTACGGGAATTCTCATTTTATTCATAATTTCATTTATAAATTCAGGAATTTAACCCTTATCCGGCTAAATAACTATAATGAAATCTTTAATTCGATAGTAAAAACCCAAATATTGCTATTTCAGAGTCATGTTTTGGGGTTAATATCCCTCCTTATTGGACAGTGTTGATCCAAGATCAGACTGCACGTTCTGTGCAGTCTGATCTTGATCTACACTGTCCGCAAAAGGTCAGAGAGTCGCGCCTAGCAACCTAAGGGTTAAGAATTTAAGTTATCTATTGGGCTAAACAGCTGTCTAGTTCACACAAATGGGACCTGAAATAACCTTGAGATCGTCAGCATTTTTCCCGCACCTATATTTCTGTGAGCCATGCTCTGGGAAAAGGGGGCTTGATGCATCTGCAAAACGTATCGACCCGTGTCAGGCTGCGCAGTCCGCGCAGGCTGACATGAGTCGAAACCTTTTGCTCTCGGTAAATTTTCTGCGTTTCAAACGACCATTTTACCTCATGATTCATCCGGTTGTTAGACACAATGAATTTTATATATCCATAATTATATGATGACTTGCTTGGTATAATGGATCACGGAGATGCATGCATTAGACACCCTTTTGCCAGAGCGTGGCTCATGTGTACATATGCTATTAACCCCTTTGACCTCGAAGAAGAGAGGAAGATGCCTGGAAAAAAATTGAGAAGAGGAGAAAATGCTAGTAGCCAGCATTTTCTCCTTTTCCCACAACATTCCTCCATTGTCAGAAAATAATCCAATAATATAGGCCACATTTAATTTGTCGTCTGCAAAATTAACGCTTTCAATTCGAACACGTCTGAAAGTTTATGGTCTGGTAAAAATTTAACCCTATACCACACCATCCGAAGTTTTAAAGACCCTGATGGAGAGGGCTTTTGAAAACATTGCGGGAAAAGGAGAAAATGCTGGTTACCAGCATTTTCTCCTTTTCCCGCCATGTTTTCTGCTCTTTCAAAGACAAATTATATAATTTGAGCCATATTTGATGTGTCATCTGCAATGGCTACTATTATGGACAAGTGTAAAAGTTACTAGTCTGATTAAAAAAAAATAAGTAGGCCCTATTGTCTTTGTTGCCTTATCCTTCGTAAGGTTAATGAAAACCATCTTGATACTGAAAACATATGTGTCAATTGATATTCCCACTACAAGCTTCGATTGAGAAGACGACGTAGTCATGATTTCTTATTTTCATACCTGATGTTATTGAACAAAGGAAATCCAGAAATTCAAGAGATTGATTGATTGTATGGTGTTTAACGCCGTTTTCAACATTATTTCAGTTATATCGCGGCGGCCAGTGCACCTATCCATGCTTTCCTGGAGTCTCTTCTACCAGTGCTCCGCACAATTTTCTTTCCAAGCCACTGGCTGCTTTCCCACATAATCATCGTCGAAACAATGGTCAGCGATGGAAGAGGAATGAATCCTGTCGCAGTGACTATCACCAATCCTCGGAAGGAAATGGCCGAGCCAGGGGTCATGGCCAGGGATCGAACCCTGGACCCCGTGTTCTCAAGCCCTGCACGCTACCGACTGAGCTATCGGGGCTCGGCAGAAATGCAAGAGAAGACAATTCTTTAATGTTCTAAAGGAGACATCCAGTCATTTTGTCTTGAACACGTCTCTCAAGGTTTCAGGTTCACAATTATACCGAGTTTAATTTAGTCTAAACAGCCGACTGAGTGTGAGGTGTATTCGTCCTTTGACATGCAGAAAATTTACAAATTTAGCAGAAAGTTTCGATCCATGTCAGCCTGGGCGGACTGCCCAGACTGACATTGGTCAATACTAGCAGTTGCATTAAACCCCATTTTCACCGAGTATGGCTGAATTCAAATAACTCTACAAGACGACGAAATTTAGGACTGGTCAAAATTAAAGAAATTCGCAGACGAAAAATTAGCTGTTTCTCAAATGACCGGATTTTTCTTTTTGGAAGGGTAGAGAACATTGTTGTAAAACGAGCAAATGAAAATTGCAAGAATTTGCAAGTATACGTTTAATCCGATGTGTCTCAAATGAATCAATTTTTCTTTGGAAAGGTAGAAAACATTATGGGAAAAGGAGAAAATGCCATTTTCAGTGTTTTCTGAGGCCTTCATCCCCAGGGTTGTAAACCCTTATCTTGCTAAATAAGTGAAATGAAACTTATAGGCTGATAATAAAAATTCAAATTTTGCTATTTGAAAGTTATTTTCGGGCGAAAAACATCTCCTCATCGGAAAGTGTAGATCCAAGATCAGACTGCACGTTCTGTGCAGTCTGATCTTGATCTACACTGTCCGCAAAAGCCCAAGGGTTAAAAGACGTTTTTGATTAGTAAAGGGTAAAATCAAAGTTGCCCTATTATAGTGTTTGGCATGGAATTTTGTCATTAATCTCATGTCCGATTAGAATGACGTAGTATTTGATTGCAAGCTAATTTTAGTTTAAACAGCAATTCAAGTCATCGGTAGTTTGTTTGTTTTTGTCTCAACCAATTTCCTCCATGTTTCCACGTGTTCAGATCTCTTCAATTGATCAAAGCATTGTGGGAAAGAGATAGAGTGATTGTTACACAGTTCCATTTCTTTAAATCAAAACGTTCTCGAAAAGTAGTTCCAAGCAAGATTCGTAATTTTAAATACGCGCGTTAAAATGTTACATGTACATCTCTTTACACTAGACAACAATATTTGGACTTGTGTATATTGAAAGCTTTTGCAGAGGACAAATTATGCATGGCTCAATCTGGGAAAATCATCCTTGGAAGGAGGTTCCTTTTTCAACAAAAGCCTTTTAACTTTTTATCAGATAAATGACAACAGTTTAGCAATGTCCAATATGAAAGCATAAATTACAGACGGTAAAAAAAAATGTGGCTTATATGATATGATTAATTCTGGAAGGGTAGAAAACATTGTGAGAAAAGGAGGAAATGCTGATTACCAGCATTTTCTCCTCTTCCCTCCGTGTTTTCAAAAGCCTTTTTCTTCAGGGTCGTTCAAACCAGGATCCGTGTGGTAAAAGCTTAGGATAAAAATAGTTTTCTTAACTCGTTGACCTTCAAAAGCACTAATAGACTCTATTTATCAAGTTACGTATTTGACACCTAAATGTGACGTAGTAATTGATAGAATTGTCAAATATACACCAAATATTTATTCATTATTTATGTCATTTGAACGTTAGCGTATTTATCGATGGAAATTTTAAGTGTGTGACCCTAAAGCTTCATTAGGCCTAATACCTCATTCTTCTTCTTCTTATTTTTTATCAGAACAGAACTTTATTTCCAAATGACTTGAACTATGTTCATCGTCATTACAAAGCTTAATACAAATATAAGAGTAGGATGTACATACATGCAACGATAGCTGACATTGAAAAAATAAAATATAATAATAATATATTTGCGGAAATCACGCTTCGGTGCAATAATATAATTTTGTCACAATGTTCAGCCTGTATAGATCAAGACCAACAAACGGCTTAGTGTATGTTCATCTTGATCTATGCACTCCGAAAACGTAATGAATATTTGTATAGTGACACAATTATTTTTCCTCAATGTTTGCGCTGATTTTAGACTTGTCTTGGAAAAAGTTATAGTATGAGAGAATAATCGCTGGGTTATTTTACAATTTCGACTAAACTGTAAAAAAATTAAAAAATATTAAAAAAAAAACGTGGGTTTCTCTATACATGTGATGTGTAGATCTGACAACTTTGTAAAAACAACATTTGCAAGATATTAGCAGTATTGTCACTTGTCATTTATCACACATATAAATAAAATGAAAGAAGATAAAAGCAAGTAACAGATTCGAAGGAAGAGTATGCTAGAAATTGACATTTTACATAGTAATAATAATGATAATAATAATGATAACGATAATAATACTGATGTTGTTTGTAATAAAAACAAACAAAATGGGAAAAAATCGATACATGCATATGTATTATATGTATTGTAACTCGAAAAATCGAAAAACATATTGTTTGTATTATAACTCGAAAAATCGAAAGTTTATATATGTTACAGTGTATGTAGCAAAGCGTGAAGGGTGAAACTATCATCGAAACATAATACATACGAAAACTCACAGTGGACAAGATCACGAAAAGCGAATAGATACTGTATGTAATTGGTTAAAAGCAAAGAAATGTTCTGAGAGGAATAACCTTTCAAGCTACCGCTCAGAAGGACGATGATGATCAATATCCGACCGCACAAAACACGCAGTCTGATCCTGGAACACTTCCGTCCAAAATATTGCAAGTAAAAAAAAAACCAAGGGAATGTACATGTGTACAGTGTATAACAAATGGCAAAACGACGTAATTTTTGACTCGAACAAAATGAAAACATTTGCAGATGGGGATATCCGTCTTTGGTAGGGTAGAAAACATTGTAGAGAAGGAAGAAAACGCATCTTCTCCCTCTACCACAGTGTTTTGAAAAGCCATTTTCTCTAGGGTAGTTAAAATTTATCAAAATTATTCGTTTAAAATTCTTTACCAAACGGCAATACAATAGAGTTGTCCAAATTGAAACCATTTGCAGAAGACAAATTAATAATTGCTCAAATAACGGAATTTGGCTTTGATAGGGTAGAAAACAATATGGAATAAGGAGTAAAATGCTGGTTAGCAGCATTGTCTCCATTTCCCAAAATGTTTTCAAAAGCCTTTTTCCACGGTTTCCTTACAACGCGCCGTATTGTTTGGTGAAGGAGATAGGTCCAAAATTTTGGTTGTTCGAACGTGTAAAAAAGGAAATACATGTATCTATTCAAAGCACTGGTAGGACGTATTTTGCTTCATATTGGTTTTTGGTTTGTAGTCCCCTTACCATTTACCCCAATTTAATTTTTAGATATCTCGATTTGAAGCCGAGAAATTCAGTAAATTCTGTCGTTCGAACAACTGATAACTTGAATAGAGTATATCAATCTTTTAAAACATTTGATGAAACCAACTTAAAATTTTAAGATTTAAAAGGAAAGTAATACTGACGGTTTCATGAACATCGTTGAAACAGCGTTCAGCTGTAAATGAGTCCTGTCGCAAGGACTTTCATCAACCTTCGAAAAAGATTTATGCCAAGCCGAAATTCGACCTTACGATCCCTGGATTACATGCCTTACGCGTTACCGCTAGAGCCACATATACTTGATTTCCCTGAACGAAGTTCGGTTTCGCTGAATGCGGCTCTGCTTCTTTGAAAGAGCCTCGGCTTCCCTGAACGAGGCACGGCTTCGCTGAATGAGGTTCGGCTTCCCCGAATGAGGCTTGCTTTCCTGAATGAGGCTCAGTTTCCCTGAATGAGGCTTGACTTCCTGAAAACGGGCTTGGTTTCACTGATAGGGGTTAGACTGAAACCGAGACGTTTAACTTGTATTTTTCAGGTTGCAAGACGGAGGAATTACAAAAGCTGTTTCCCCATCTCTATACCAAACCAAGAACGAATTTAAAGATTCCGGGACCAGTCAGGTTTTTGGAGCCTCATCATTCGAACTTCACTTGGAGAACCAGCAATGACGGTAACAATTTAATACTTGTATTCTGATTGATTAAAACCTTACCAGACCTCCTTTTCTCACGCTGTTTCTGAAAAAAGTGTTTGGTTTCCGTGATATTATTCGGATCTTGCGTGACTCAGTGGTCCTTCGGCAATTGACTGCAGCGACCTAGCTTATTACTATTGAAACTCTTGAATAAGGTAGCTTTCAACAGTCATATGACGGAACACTCTTGAAAAAAAAAATGTTTTGCGTCTCTTCAGAAAGAGAGAGAGAGAGAGAGAGAGAGAGAGAGAGAGAGAGCAGAAGGAAGGGAAACATAGGCCTACATGTATACACAATGTCAAGTAATGTTTAAAAATGGCGTTTTCCTTCATAGAAAATTATCGTTTTTCGTTTTGTCAAACTGTTTTCAAAAATAAGCACTTTTAGAACAGTTGTAAAAAGTGCTTCAGCTCAGGAGGGAACTTTACGCTAGCCTGCAAAAAAGACTAAAAAAAAAACACACACACACCCACATCCCCCTCCCACACACACACACAAAATTAAGATGAGCAAGGTCTTACAAGCTGACACAAAAACCGGTTTTAAAAAAAAGAGAAATAAAATCTTGCTCTAACACTGTCTAGAAACCACAGCCACAGGGAAAAATTACTATTGGTCGTAAAAGTTACAAAATTTTCTAGACGGGTGATAAAACAAGCATTTTCCAAGCTTCGATCCGCACGGGTACTTATCTAGAAAAATTAAGATAATTCACTCAAGAAAAAGGATGTACGGAAAACCATGGATTAGTGACCATATGCTAATATTGATATTGCAATCGTTGCCTTCAGATAGACTTCCACTGCAATGATAACTCGAAGAAGTGCCCGTTACATGTACGTCTTAAGAAAGGCTTGTGACTGTTGATTCTCAGAAAATTGTAGGCACGTTTCCCAGCGTCTGAATATAATAATTCAGCGATGCTTTCAGACTCTGAATTTAAAGCGTTTGTAGACGATAAATTAAATGTAGGTCAAGTAATGGGGTCTGATTCTAAAAGTATAGAAAACACTGTAGGGAAAAGGGGAAAATACTGGTTACCAGCATTTTCTCATTTCCTCACAATATTTTTCAAAAGCCTTTTTCCACATGGTCGATAAAGCATGCGACTGTTTAATAAAGAGTTAAGGCGCATTATTCTCTCCGATTGGCAAATAATGGCCAATTTAATAAAGAAATCAAAAAGTGAAAAATATAATACAAGGCCTGATTGGTCAAACAAATCATGTGATTTTGACGTTTAAATATAGAAACCATAGAGAATTCCTCGCCATAGTTGTATATATTTGGCGACGATAGATCTCTCGTCTCCTAGAACGTACATGTATATGCAGCAGTCAACTATGAAAACATTCTCGTAAAATGTGGAAAATCCATAAGAAAATCTATGAGAAATAAAGTTTAATTCTTTACCAAACGATATTTTTGGACTTGTCCAAAATCCAAAGCATTAACACATAGCAAACTAAAGGTGCCTGGGATAGTGGAATTTGTCTTTCAAAGGGTAGAAAACATGGTAGGAAAAGAAAAAATGCTCAGTGGTTACCAGCATTTTTTCTTTCCCCACAATGTTTTCAAACGCCTTCTTCCCCACTATCGTTAAAACACGGGATGGCTCCCATCACCCGAGGTATGCCGAATGGCAAATAGGCGTGCGGGGGCCCGAGAAATAACATGTCCACATTTTTTTACCAATCGCGAAGTTCTATTTATTCATTCAAAAGTATCCACACAGGAAAGTAGGTCAAAAGCCAGCACATGCGCAACCCCTATGCAAAATCGTCTGCATGGAGATAAAAGGCTTAATCATGGCTTTCCTTTTTTTCAGGTAGCGTATATTTCCTGAAAGGGTTCCAAGTAATCCAGACTGGCTCAGAGATGATAAACTTCCAAACTCAACAATGTGCTGTAATTGACATATCAAATATCACAGAGGACCAGTCTACGAGGTTACCCGATGTAAGTTTCGTCTGTTAGTTGCAAACGGTACTTTTTTTCTTTCGGGTATTTCCTTCGTCGCAATGTGAAATATAGTCACAATTTCTTCGCGGATGTAGGGAGATGCCATGCTCTGCTTCTTGTATGCCTTTCTCCCGTGTTTGAGTGGGGGGGAAAAAAACAGACAAAGTTTCATTAAAGCAAAATCTTTACTCTACAGATTCGACCACAGTGTTCAAAAGTATTCTGCTAAGGCGGGTACTATTTGTGTTTGTCTTTTTTTTTTTCAGCAAAAAACCTCACATCTATCTAATTTCATTGTGTTTTATTTTCTATTAGCGGCCAGTTTCCCAGATCTAAACCTTTTAAGTCATTCCTTTAAACAAAAATAAGCATAGAACAAGCTTCGTTTGTAAAGAGAATCGCATTTTCCCCGATTAATTTCCTCTTGAAATATAAAGGAAACTTAGGCTCGAACCCGACATTTCCCCCTAAAAATAAATCTTGTTGGAAAACTCCAATCAATCTCTCTCTCTCTCTCTCTCTATCTCTCTGTCTCTGAGTTCTGAGTGTAACGTTGTCTAGGATAGATCCAGACCAGGTAAGTTTCGCCCAGATCTAAAACTCTCAGAAGACCTAAATCTACCTAGAGCTACATCTACCTCTAGACCTCTAGACTAGTAAAAGTTTGGCTAGAAAATCTTTTCATGCTTACTAGATCTATTGTTTTATTTCTAAACAACTTATGATGACTCTTAAAGACGGATAACCTTCTTTTCAAACTTTTTGTTCAGACATCAAAAAGGGCATTAACTGTTGTACAGTGTCTGGAAACCAGTATGTTCTATTTTCAAAAGGACAAATACTATAACTAGAAAAACAGTTGAAGTGTTGTCTATAAATTCTTTCAATATGGTTGAGTCAAAAATTTTGTTGTGTGGTAAAGGGTTAATCAGTGCTGCAGATAAAGTCTGTCACTTCTGTACGTACCTCATAAGCTCAGCGACAGTCTCAGAACAGCATTTCTCCAAGTGTAAATAGATCAAACTTCTCAGAATTCTTATCCAGCTAAACTTGCATAGGATTCACTTTTTCTTTCGTAATAGCCCACTGTGAATTGTTACAACGGAGTGAGATCAAAGGACTGACATTCCCGATTTTTCAATTTGTGTAGTTTGAAAACAAACTAGTATTCAATTTTTTCAAATGATATTACATGTATTTGGCCTTGAATACAGAGAAAAAAAAAAAATCTGGGAAAAGGAGAAAATGCTGGTCACCCTTTTTCTCTTTTTCCCACAATGTTTTCAAATGCATCTTTCTCAGGGTCATTATTAAAAATCAGGATTGTATGGTCTCTTTCACCAAAGAACAAAACCCAAGCATTTGCAGACTCTAAGAATCTTTATTATAATACATGTACATCTAATTTTCAGTAGAAAGATCTAGATCTAAAGAATTATGATAGTTTAAACAGAACTAAATCTAAAGAATTAAGATAGCTTATTAATAAGTCTCCTGTTTCTAAATGTTTCAGATCATGTTTTCTGTTGATTTTAAAAGACCAGGTAGCTATATTGCAGAGGTCCAATCTTTACCACTAGGTAACAGTGACCATGCAGATACAGTAGAACTTACACAGGATCCTATGTATGAAGGTATGCTTAACCTTTTACCAAACAAGCCTGACTTTTAATGACTCTGTGGGAAAAAGCTTTTAAAAACTTGGTGAGAGGAGAAAATGATAGTTATCAACATCTTCTGCTTCTTGCACAATGTTCTCTATCCTATCAGGAAACTTTAGCTTGTTTGTACCTAATTTGTTTGTTGCCTGCTTGTGTTTTGAATTTGGAAGAGTCTAAAATTTGTGATGTAGAAAAGGGGTAACTCTTTATCAGACCACAAAATTTTAGACTGGTACATTCTGATAGCATTTGCAGACAACAAAGGAAAAATATTGGTCAATCGATGGGATTTGCTTTTGACATTTATTTAATATGGGAAAAGGAGAACATACTCGTAAACAGACTGTCCTCCTTTCCCTGTGATGTTTTCAAAAGCTTTCTTTCCCAGGGTCATTAAAACAAGGGATTGTTTGGTAATTGTTAATGATTTAAAGACAACAAAACTTAAGATTTCTCCCACTTGAAAGCATTTGCACTCTATCAAATCAATGTTTTGAGATGATCACGATCTTTGAAAAGGTAGAAAATAATTTGGGAGAAAGGAATTCATACAAGTTGGATACAGGATTGTTTTCAATATTTTTCTAAGAATTAGGTTTAAAATTCTCTTTTGTTTGATGAAGATAGACTTTATAACATCCAAATATTGGAAGGTCTGGGCAGTTCTTGGGCTGTAATATGGCATGTAAATCTTACAATGTTTGAATTTTTGGCTAAAATTTGTATTCCATGATATTTTGTACACTGCACAACATTTAGATGTTTGGGAGTTTTTTCTCTAATCTTGCACAGTAATAATGTTTTTGTAAGATTTACTACTTCTTCAACAGAGTACCATCCACAACTTACAGTGACCTTAAACCATAAGCAAGTAAACCAGACATGTGTCAATATATCCTTAACTGTCCATCCTCCAGTACAAAATGTTGACCAGATCAAAAAGGATATCTTCTACAATGGAACTTACATTCAGAATCTCTCAACTCCAGTGTCTTATAAAGTCTCAGTAAGTCATAATAATCTCCATACAGGGCCATTTTCAGACATACCAGTTTCTTTACGTAACGGATGTCCAAATTGAAAGCGTTTGCAGTTGACAAAATACATAAAATAAAAGGGATTTGTCTATGAAAGGGCAGAAAATGTTATAGGAAACGGGGAAAATCCTTCAGAATCTTTAAAACAGGGCATCCCAATCAGTAAAAATGTCAAAAACGTTGCAACTTTTACTAAAGGTAGCGTTGTTTTTTTTTTTTTTTTGAGTCAGAATTTTTTTTAAAAATCCTTTTGATTTCTCCTTTTGCTGCAATCTCAATACTTTTACTTATCAATTAAATCTAAATCATGTTGACAATTGCTGTTTTGGAAGTCATCTACTGCAAATATATTAAGTTTTAATGAGTTGTCATCAAACTCACAAACGTTTTATTACCGTCTTCTTTTGCAGCAAAATCTTTTAATCTGTAGTTTGAAAATTGGAAATTATTCAGTGAAGGTAAGTCTAAACTCTAGTACTTTAATGTTCATAAATAATTCCAGTTACAGGTATTATAACCCTTTACTACATAATCCCGAGTTTTAAAAACCCTGAGAAAGAAAGCTTTTGAAGTTATTGTGGGAAATGGAAAAAATGCCGGTCACCGGCATTTTCTCCTAGAATCTTTTTCCCTGGCAATGTTTTTTTCTAACCTTCCTAAACCAAATTTCAATTTGTGAGTCACATTTATTTTGTCTTAATTCTTTAAGCGCTTTCAATTTAAACAAATCTAAAATGTTGTTTTGTGGTATACAGTTAAGATATAGGAGAGAAAATTTAGTTTATTGTGCGATTTCCAAATAAAGTTGAACTTGTATTGAACTAAATCTGTTACATGCTAACAAATTAACCCCCATCCCCACTGGATGCCTGGTCGCTTATTCTGGAAAAAGTGTCGTAACTCCTGTAATAATAAAAGGGCTGTAACTCCTGAACTGCTTCAAACATACACTTAAAACTCCTTTGTGAGGGGTATTACAAGCAGTCAAGGAATGATTGAAATGTAATTGCAATCCCTTTACCACACAATTCCGAGTTTTAATGACCCTGGGGAAGCTAGAAGGCTTTTGAAAACATAGTTGGAAAAGGAGAATATACTAGTAACCATCCCACAATGTTTTCTACCCTCCAAAACACCGGTCCTACTAAACACTGCAAAAGACATGCAAAGACACACAAAGACACGCAAAGACACCACAAAGACACGCAAAGACATGCAAAGACACCACAAAGACATGCAAAGACACCACAAAGACGTAAGAAGGCATTTATTTGGAATATTTAATAACATTTAGTTTGTTTGTGGATACAATATCATGCTTTAGATTGTTCGCAAATGTTTTTTTCTCTGTAAATCTTTCGTCTCGCACTTACGATTTACTCACCGACAAGACCAACTAAGGCTGCTTAATGAGTAACGCCACCAAAAAGAGAGAAACAGGTTAATCATGCAATTACTGAATACATTTATCAATGAAGGACTGATAAGTTTTTTCATTCTCTTTTTATGTCCCCCTGACGCGTGTCAACGTCGGTACCAAAATCACAAAGTTCATTGACACTTTCCACAAGGAAATATAATTGCCATAATTTTGCATATATAATTTAAAGTCATATCAAATTAACAGTATATCACCATGTAAGTGTGTACAAGTGTCACATATGCGAAAGCTTTTCATTTGAAGTATCTGTTAATAGAATTGATCAGTTTTACCTTGTTTTAAATACGATGGCAATGCTAAAGACTAAACTTTGCATTAGAACAAAAGGAACCATTTGCATAGGTACGCTAACCACCGTGATATGACTTATGCTGTTTAAACCGTGTTTAACTCCTATACAGACAAAACTCTCTTTGTCAGGGTCGTTAAATCACGGAATTGTTCGGAAAAGGGTTAACTCGTTACCTTCTTTGAGTCTATTTTTGTTTAAAATGAATTGAATTAAAATTGCTGACGGACGGACGGGTAATAAGCCATTGCATAAATGATCTCTTTTAGTCGAAAACGATATAAAATATACTAAATGAATGTCTTTGCATGTCTTTGTGATGTCTTTGCATGTCTTTGTGTGTCTTTGCATGTCTTTGTGGTGTCTTTGCATGTCTTTGTGTGTCTTTGCATGTCTTTTGCAGTGTTTAGTAGGACCCCCAAAACACAAAATTCAATATTTGGGTCACATTTTGTCTTCTACAAATGCTTTTAATTCGGACTGGCCAAAGTTTTATCATTTGGTTAAGAGCTATAGAAAGAGGCACTGAAATATTGGTCTTGATTTAGGTTTTTGATTACAAATTGTCCAAAGATCTCGTCTTTCCAAGGGTATTCATTTTTTAGTTGATTTTGTTTCAGATATCCCTAATTGACAAATATGCCTTCGAAGATGGCCAAAATTGTGTATGCTACAAGGGTACATCAACTGTGTTCACATGTCAACCATGTAAAGTATATACAAGGACATTCGACGTCGTAGATTACAATCAGCCTATCAGTAAGCCTGAATTCCGTTTCAATGACAGACCTCTTATCCTTGGTTAACGGTTTACCACACAACCCCCCACTTTTAAATGACCCTGACAAAGATAGCTTTTGAAAACATCGTGGGAAAATGAGAAAATGCTGGTAACCAACATTTTCTCATTTTTCCCACAGTGTTTTCTACCCTTTCAGACACAAAATGAATCATTTGAGCAACACAGAATTTGTTGTCTGCAAATGCTCTCAATTTGGAAAAGTCTAAAATTTTGTCGTGTGGTAAAGAATTAACCTGACCTATGACCTCTTCCCTGATCTG
This sequence comes from Hippopus hippopus, assembly GCA_946811185.2. Taxonomy (NCBI): domain Eukaryota; kingdom Metazoa; phylum Mollusca; class Bivalvia; order Cardiida; family Cardiidae; genus Hippopus; species Hippopus hippopus. Next base: position 5,219,470 of record OX328102.1, on the reverse strand, counting down.
TTGTATGCATGATTGTCTGTACCTGTTTTCTGTTTGTGTGCACCATGCGTCTTAACTCTTTACCAAACGACAAAATTTTGTACACATCAAAGTTGAAAGAATTGGTAGATCACAAATCTAATGGGGCTAAAATGATGGAATTTCTCCCTTAAAAAGTAAAAAACCTTGTGGGAAAAGGAGAAATTGCTCATAAATTTATCCACTTGTCAAACTTTTGTCACATGTATTCAGGCTTCATTCTTGTTGATTATCCTTACTCTGTATAGATGTCTGCAGAAAAATTTATTTCAAGAGGCATTGACTTGATTAAATTAGTGACATAGTGACATTTTCCTATGAAAAGAAAAAAAATCAGTACAAGGCAATGTCAAGCCTGCTTTGCAAGAATGTGTCAGCTTTGCAAGAATATCTCAGTTTATCAGAGTAGATCCAAGATCAAACTGTACAGCTTGTGCAGTCTGATCCTGAAAAATACTGTCTACAAGAGAAACCATATTTGTCGATCGCCTTACAAAGGTTGAAGCAAACATTATTTTACCCTGGAAATTTTCTTTTGTCATAAAATGAGCAAATTTTGACAAAAAAATGATAGTGATGTACATTCCCTCTTTTCCAGAAAAAAATTCTTAAAGATACATCTTTACAGCCAGAGAGTAAACAAACGCTGTTAAAACTTTGCAGTGTGTCGAATCTAGTTAGCTGTGTAAACGTAGATAAAAAACGATATAAGGTGTATGGGATAAAGAAATGCAAGGGATTTGTCTTCGATTTAAACCGGAGACTGTAGGTGTAATGTCTAGGGATAGCCTTCAGAGAATGAAATGCATTTTCTATATGTTTGCAACCTTGCAACCGTCAGGGGCAACATTTGGCACAAAGATACAAGAATGATTAGTTTCATAAAATAAAGATAAAATTGGTTAGAAAACTGGATGAAAACGAATAAAAATGTATCTTTAACTCTTTCTTACCACAGAATTTAGAATTGTCCAAGTTGAAACCATTTGTATGAACCAATTATGACTCAAGGAATAGGAATTTGAAAGGGAGATTACATTGTTGGAAAATGAGAAAATTGTTGGTGACCAGCATTTCTCCTTCTTTGCAATATTTTCAAAGATCTCTTTTCATTTGGGTCATAAAGACACAGATTGTTTCGCAAAGAGTAAAATACACCATTTACATGTTTATGGAAAACAACTATCTTGTCTGATACAACATAATTTTGTTTGTGAATTTTATATACTGCTTTCAACAGCATTTAACTCTTTACTGCACAATGCCGACTTTTAATAACTGTGGTAAAGAAGCCTTTTGAAAACATTGTAAAAGAGAAAATGCTGATAACCAGCATTTTCTCCTTTTCCCACAATGTTTTCTACCTTATGAAATAAAAACTGCACCACTAGAGCCACAGTGAAATTTTCGTCTGCAATTGCTCTCAATTTGGACACGGCTAAAATTTTGTCGTCTGGTAAAGGGTTAAGTCACATCACAGCAACACCTCACTTATGTATGTCTCATGAAAGTTTCACAAATGGGCTGGGGCTCTGAAATGCCTTGCGTAATGACATTGCAATATGACTACTGCTGCTAGCAGGTATAAAATAAGAGTTGTCTGATAACAAATCTGACACCCTTACCACTAAGCAAGAGTTCTTGCATAAGATTTACAATCAATTGAACAAATATTCTTCTGTGAACAATGAACACCATTACAATCATTTTATTTTAACCCCTCCACTCTACCTGTTTTTACCCTTCACCAGACAATCCTTTTATCAATAGTATCAATAGAGGTTTTAAAATCAGTGTGGAAAAAGCAGAAAATACTGGTGACCAGAAATTTCTCCTTTTCCCACCACGTTATCTACTCCATTAAAGTCAAGTTCAATCATTTGAGCCATGCACCTTTAATTTGTTGTCTGCAAATGCTTTAAATTTTGACAAGTCTAAAATTTTGTCACATGGTTTTTTACCTTGAATAATGTCTGGTTTACCTTGAATATTGTCTGGTTTACCTTGATTATTGTCTGTTTTACCTAGAATATTGTTTGTTTTCACCTTGAATTGTTTCTGTTTTACCTAGAATATCATCTAGTTTACCTTAAATAATGTCTGTTTTACCTTGAATAATGTCTATTTTCACCTTGAATAATGTCTGTTATACCTTGAATACTGTCTGTTTTACCTTGAATACTGTCTGTTTTACATTGAATATTAATCGTTTTACTTTGAATATTGTCGACATTTGTTTCTAACCCTCTACTTTCCACTGCATGTGTGTACAGCATGGATTTGAACAATTACACTATAAAATATCCTTTATGCTTTTGTTTCTCTTTGTTTCCTTGTAACCTGTGCATATCCCATCCCCAAACCCCCCAATGTTGTAGTACAGTACTCTGACTTACAAACACAGATATACAAACACAGAAACAATACCAAACTTTATGTTTTCACTTCTTTCTTCGGTTGATTGACGGTATCGTGTTTAGCACCTTTTTCTTCATTATTTCAGTTATATCTAGGTGGCCAGTGCACCTATCCCAGCTTTCCTCGAGTTTCTTTTACCAGTACTTCACACAATATTCTTTCCAAGCCACTGACTTCTTTCCCACACAAACATCGTCGAAAGAAAGGTCAGTGGTGAGAAAGGAATAAATTCTGTCAAAATGACTATCAACATTCCTAAGAAAGAAATTGGCTGAGCTGATGATCAATCCCATTCTCAAGTCCTGTATGCTACCCACTGAGCTACCAACACTTGGTGTTTCTTTGTTTGGTCAGTAACCTTTTACCAAACAATTTAAAGTTTAAAAGACCCTGAGAAATAGAGCTTTTGAAAACATTGTGGGAAAAGGAGAAAATGCTGGTAACCAGCATTTCCTCCTTTTCCCACAATGTTTTCCAAAGTCTTAGAGACAAGTCCTATCAATTTAGCCACACTGAATTAGTCATCTGCAAACGCTTTCAGTTGGGAAAAGTGCAAAATTTTGTCATTTAGTTACAGAGTTAACTCTTCACCAAGGATCAAATATCAGACTTGTCCAAAATGAAAACATTAGCAAACAAGATATAAAACATAGCTCAAATTTTGATATTTGTGTTTAAAAAGGTAGAAAATGTCGTGAGAAAAGGAGAAAATACTCTTTACCACACTCTATGTATTTTCAAAAAGGATATTTACTCAGAGTCATTAAACCATGGGTATGTTTTGACATGGGTTAAAACTATTTTCAACAACACTGTAGTTTTATCATGGTGGTCAGTGCACCCATATAAGGAGCTTCTTTGCCAGTACTATACACAAAATTCTTTCCATGCCCGTAGCTATTTTTCCACATGAACAAACCAGAAACAGTATCTTTTTTGATGGTGAGAGAGGAACAACTTCTGCTGCAATGATACATGTATCCATCAATCCTCCGAAAGAAGACCCAAAGAAATAGTCTAGGCCAAGCCAAAATTCGAACCCATAATTTGATTATTAAATGTATGCGATATCACTTATCTTCTATGATTCCACTTTTTAAGAAACTGGTTCCACCAGATCAATAACCCTTTGCCACACAATCCCCTAAAAAAAACTGCCAATTAAAACACTGTGGAAGATATCATTATTATACTGCAAAGATATTTCTCGTGATCTGATTGGATAATATGCCCGGAACATATATATCATGTCCACTGGCAAAACCCACATAAAAGCAGTTTCCCTTTCGGAAGCCCCGTAGACATGACTACACTTTCAACACAACATCCAAATTGGCGGCGTCGATCAAGATTAACATCAAGATTATGCGCCAAGCTGCACGTTTTAGCACGTATATCCAAGGTTTCAGTGACGTAAGTTCCCAGTGACGTCAGTTTTCATTGAATTGGGGCACTAAGAAGGGTAATTCTACCTCGTCAGCGTACTCAATTTTTTAAACCAAAAAACCAGGTAAATTTCGCTTAACACACGTTGGAATGGTAAAACTTTGCAATATAATAAATTCGTTGTACGGTCAGGTGGCAGGGGACTTGGAAACTTGTTCACGGCTGTGGTAAATAATGTCGCCACCTCGCCTTCGGCTTGGGGCAACATTATACTCCACAGCCGTGAACAAGTTTCCAAGTCCCCTGCCACCTGACCGTACAACTAATATTATACAGGCATGACAGAAATATCCCTCATGCTTTTGTTGGTTATCCCTGCCCAACCTGCAAAATTTGCATAGGTGTTACCATTTCCCACAACTTTTCCATTCACAAACTGGTATGAACCCTTTACCACACAATCCCAACTTTTGACTGACCCAGAAAGCTTTTGAAAACATTGTGGAAAAAAGAGATGATGCTGGTGACAGGCATTTTCTCCTATTTCCAAAATGTTTTTCTGCCCAAAACAAATTTCAATTTTAAATCACATTTTGTCTTCTGCAAGAGCTTTGAATTTATACTAGTTAAAAATGTTGTCGTTTAGTAAAGAGTAAAACCTTTATTCAATATTATAATGAATTTTTCCAGGGAAATAATTGCTGTGGTCTGCTGCAAGTGAAAAGAAAGTTTACCTATGAGAGATAATCAGTGAACACTATCAATCCATCCCTTGTTTTAATAACCCTGACAAATTTGGCTATTGAAAACATTGTGGTAAATGAGAAAATGCTGGTAACCAGCATTTCTCCTTTTCCTAAACTTTTTTTTTCCCTTTAAAAAGATAAATTCAATCATCTGAGCAACAGTCAATTTTTCATCTGCAAATGCTTTCAATTTGGACAAAATTTCGTAGTTTGGTAAAAAGTTGACTAAATTTCATTTGTAGGACAAAAAGATGGTGTGGTAGCCATTGTTGTTGGGGTTACATGCCCAATTTTGTTTCTTATGGCAGTGACGGGGCTGCTGTATGTAGTTTACAAGCGCCATAATAAAGGACTTCGCTTCTTCAGAAGGAAAACTAGGTCTGAAAAACAAGGTAGGTGCAAAATTACGAACTACAGTTAATCCTAAATCACACAATCCCAAGTTGTAATACCCTTGAAGAAAAAGGCCTTTAGAAAACATTGTTGGAAAAGGAGAAAATGCAGGTAACCTGCATTTTCTCCTTTTCCCAAATTGCTTTCTGCCCATTCAAAGACAACTCCTGTCATTTGAACTACATTTAATGTGTCATCTTCAAATGCTTTTAATTTAGACAAGTCTAAGATGTTGTGTGGTAGAGTTAACCCTTTATGAAGGCTAAGAAATTTGTTCCATAATAAAAGCATTTGCAGACTACAAATTCATTGTGGTATAAATGACTGTATATGTCTTTGAAGAAGTAGAAAACATTGTGAAAAAAGAGAAAATGCTGGTTATCGTCAGTTTCTCCCATTCTATGTTTCAAATGCCTTTTCCCTAGGGGTTCCTTTGTCTGATAAAGGGTTAATAAACAGAAGTTAGTTCAGTGTGCATGGATGAGATTCTATACTTAAAAACAAGAGCGGCAAATTGTCGCAAGATACGCCCGTCCCACCGCCAGTTGTCGAGGGGGTATAATAATCGTAAAGGGCAGGTAGTGCAACAAACATGTTTACCAAGTCTCAAGTCAATTTGACTTGAGGTGACAAAGTTCCATTCCGGACAACCAAGAAATACTGTAAAAATGAAGATCAAAGTGGAATTACTCAAAATCTGTACTAGGTAGAGTTATTGTTCTTGCGCACTGTACTCCATAATATTGCAACAAACATGCATACCAAGTTTGAAGTCACTCTGACGTGAGATGACAAAGTTATATTCCGGACAAGCACTAAATGCTGTAAAAAAAACGATCAAAGGGAAATAACTCAAAACTCATGCTAGGAAGAGTTATGGTTCTTGTGCACTGCACTCTGTAAATTTTCAACAATCATGCATACCAAACTTGAAGATGTTCAGACTAAAAATGACAAAGTTATACTCCGGACAAGCAGAAAATGCTGTAAAAATGACAATCAAAGGGAAATAACTCAAAGACAGCACGAGGTAGAGTTACGCTTCTTTAGCACTGCACTCCGTATTATTGCAACAAACACAAATGCCAAGTTTCAAGTCAATCGGACTGGAGATGACAAAGTTATGCTCCGGACAAGCAGAAAATGCTGTAAAAATGACGATCAAAGGGAAATAACTCAAAGACAGCACGAGGTAGAGTTGTGCTTCTTTCGCACTGCACTCCGTATTATTGCAACAAACACAAATGCCAAGTTTCAAGTCAATCGGACTGGAGATGACAAAGTTATGCTCCGGACAAGCAGAAAATGCTGTAAAAATGACAATCAAAGGGAAATAACTCACAGACAGCACAAGGTAGAGTTATGCTTCTTTTGCACTGCACTCCGTATTATTGCAACAAACACAAATGCCAAGTTTCAAGTCAATCGGACTGGAGATGACAAAGTTCTGCTTCGGACAAGCAGAAAATGCTGTAAAAATGACGATCAAAGGGAAATAACTCAAAGACAGCATGAGGTAGAGTTATGGTTCTTTTGCACTGCACTCCGTATTATTGCAACAAACACACATGCCAAGTTTCAAGTCAATTGGACTGGAGACGACAAAGTTATGCTCCGGACAAAGAACTGGACGCCGCCCACCCGCCATGGGTGATCCCATAATACGTCCCGTCTTCAACGGGCGTATAATAACTCAAAAATTAAGCAAGCAAGAGTTATTACTCATGTGCAATGCAATCCCCCTTGATGAGATCTATCAACCCATGAAATTCGATAACCGTAGCTAGTAAAGTTTTGGAGATATGCTCCGGACAAAATTCAAGTATGAAAAAATACAAAGGGCAATAACTCAAAAATTAAGCAAGCAAGAGTTATGATTCATTTGCACTGCACTCCCCCTTAATGAGATCTATCCACCCATGAAGTTTCATAACCGTAGCTAGCATAGTTTTGGAGATATGCTTTGGACAATATTCAAGTATGAATATAAACAAAGGGAAATAACTCAAAAATTAAGTAAGCAAGAGTTATGATTCCTGTGCACTGCACTCCCCCTTGATAAGATCTATCCACCCATGAAGTTTCATAACCTTAGCTAGAATAGTCTTGGAGATATGCTCCGGACAAAATTCAAGTATGAAAAACAACAAAGGGCAATAACTCAAAAATTAAGCAAGCAAGAGTTATGATTCCTGTGCACTGCACTCCCCCTTGATGAGATCTATCCACCCATGAAGTTTCATAACCATAGCTAGTATAGTTTTGGAGATATGCTCCGGACAAAATTCAAGTATGAAAAACAACAAAGGGCAATAACTCAAAAATTAAGCAAGCGAAAGTTATGATTCCTGTGCACTGCACTCCGCCTTGATGAGATCTATCCACCCATGAAATTTCATAACTGTAGCTAGCATAATTTTGGAGATATGCTCCGGACAAAGAATGGGGATGCCACCCGCCATTCCGCCCGCCCGCCCGCCACGAGTGATCCCATAATACGTCCCGTCTTCGACGGGCATATAATAAACAGGGGAAAAAAATGTCCACTAAAGCACCGCATATAGGTGCCAACACTCACCTGTAGGTGCCTTTGCAATGAAAATTATAGGTTGAAAAAGGGACATAACTGTGTCAAAAATCTTTTGAGAATTACCTGCCTTACTGGTAGGAGTTTCGATGATAGTTATGTTGAAAAGCAGCCAATGGCTTTAGAAGAATAATGGCTGAAATACTGGTAAAAGGAAACTCCAGGGAAGCATGGATATGATCACTGGCTACCCTGATATAACTGAACTAATGTTAAAAACGGTATAGAGCACCATATAAACAATATGAGTACATTAATCGATCAATATTTTTTGAAAGATACACAATTACATACACATAGCAGCAAACACGAGACATCTAGGCAGACATTAAGATCTTGCCTATGGCAGTAGAGAAATATTGGGAATACTGTAATGGCTAAGTCTTTAAATTACAAAGGAGGTTAACCCTTTACCATACAATCCAAGGTTATAACAACCCTCGGGCATTAAGGTTTTGAAAACCTTGTGGGAAAGGAGAAAATAATGGTGAACAGCATTTTCTCCTTTTCCCACCCCACAACGTTTTCTAACCTTTCAGAAACTAATCCAATCATTTCAGCCACACACTGGTGTCATGTGCAAATGCTTTGAATTTGGATTTAACTAAAATATTGACATCTGCTAAAGAGTTAGATTCAAGCCAATAATACTAGAAATTAGTTGATCTCTAAGCTTAGAGATAGTTACATATTTCAAACAAAATATTCACTCTTTACCAAATGACTAGCTTATAGATTTGTAAAAACTGGTAGCATTTGCAGTCAACAAATAAACTGCAGCTCAAAATTCAGATATTTCTTTCAGAATGTCAAAAACATTGTGGAAAAAGCAGAATAATGCTGGTTTCTCCTACTCTCACAACAACACAATGTTTTCAAATGGCCACTTTCTTAGAACTGTTTGGAAAAAGAATATTATACCAAATATGCCAAGAGGTAATTTCTTGTATCTTTGTTTACATTTTCCTGTTTCCATTTTTCTTTTTTTTTTCCAGTCATTATTTTTTCATTCTTCAGGTTATAACAGAGTACCAAATATTTGTTTGATCTACAGTCACGATCATGATGCTCATATAAAAGCCGTAAAAACATTCATTCAAATGATTGAAACCTCTGTTGGTTGCTCCGTGACATGTCTGGATACCCCCAACAAGGAAACATCAACAGAATCAATCTCATTGGCTGGATCAAAACCATGTGACTTGTTGGAAAATTGTGATGTCATCATAGTAGTTCATTCAGAGTACTTAAATTTTCTGGTCAGAGAGTTGACAAATATACAAAAGCAGGTTACCAAAGCGCATTCAGAAAATATTTGCATAACCAAGAGTTTTGTCAAAATAAAAAGCAATCCAATCCTTTGTCAGAAAACAATATCTGTTTATTTTGATTACACAGACAAGTCTTATGTCACTTTACTGGGATCAGAATGTTTATTTTTCTTGCCATTGCAAGCAAGTAATCTTAGGCAGCATATTCTGAATAAAACTGATCTCAAACAGAAGAAGAAAAGTGCAGCTGTTTTAGAACAAATAAAGGACGTGGAAAGACAATTTTATTCTGCTGTAAAGAATTCATTTCTTTATCAAAAACAACATCCAAACTGGCTATCAGTCAAACATTTTCACATGCAACCTTCATGTTCATGTGACGATTCTGGAATTATGGTAACAAATCAGTGCATGGGTGGATATCGCAACATGCGTTCACGAAGTGTAGACACTCTCTGCAAATGTAACAAATGCCAACCATTGAGTGAATGTTCAAACTGTAATAAGGGAAGGCCAAGACGTCATTCCTGTGATTTTAGTTTTAGTGCGCCAGACACAATCAGCCTTGAAGAAAGTGTTCGACTGAGTTTGTTGGAAAGTAAAATGGTGGCCTTAAATAACTGCTACAACTTTGTGCTGAACAACAATTCCAATCTTGAGGAAGAGGAATATGATTATTTGACTATATATGGTAACAGTGTGTAGCATGTAATTAAAGAAGTTCAAAAAAGTATGTGTGCTTTAATTCCAATTTTAATTTCCAAAACTAGCCATCAGTTTGGCTGAGACAAAATGTCCATTCAGATGGTAAGTGTTGGGATTAAGGTTCTGGAATAGCCTAGGTTCCAGTCCATTCATGTTTTCCTATTCTATCATTTGGACGTTACTTTGTCAAAAATGATGGCCTGGGGACATTCGAAAACCAACCACAGCTACATCTACCTTACACCATCTCACAGTTGGGTAAAGTAGATGTTGCTGCAATCGGTTTTTGAAAGTAAATGACTGAAGATAGATACCGAAATTCCAATAGCCTCAGTTTGATCACTATTTGTGTGCCACCTTTGAAAATACTAACAATAAAATTTCAAACGAGTCATTCAAGATGACTTGGGAGGATAGTTTAACAAGAAGGAGTGTTGTCCAAGGTTGCAATGTACTTTGCTGGCACCTAAAGGTTCGGAAAAGTCACATGTATGTGAAATTAACCCTGTTGTTCTTCAATTGGTCTAAAAATGCGCAAATCCATCGTTATCAACATTGTGACGTTACACGATAAACAAGTGTATAATTAGATTATCGGCACAATTGATTATCATGTGGAGACCCTCAAATGCCCCTAAGTGGTAATAACAATGGATACAATAAACAGACTAACTGCCAAATTTCATCAGCAAACCATGATTAGGAGAGCGTAATACTGACCAATTAAAAGATTGCCTGGACCCAGGCTAGTTCTCTAGAAATATATGTATATCTTTACCATACACAGGGTTCTCATTTGACCTAGTAACCCTGGTTTTGATGCTTGTAAATTTGAAATGACCAGTTTTTGATGCTCAAAACTATCTGCCCAAGAGTCAATCTGACGTTTGAGATTATCTGCTAAAGCTTCATATATAAATTAGCTGAACCCGCATGCTATAATCAGTATCAAATGTGAAGGACATACATAGCTCTGTTTATCATAGTTAATCATGCCAGGGAGTCATTTATGAAAATGTGATAAAGGTTTTAATCCTCTTATCAAGTGTAAAATGACAGGTTTAAAAGTTACCTGCTATCCTTATTGACAAATGTCAAATCATGCAATAATACTTCTCCAAAAATTAATTTACTTGTATAATAGATAGCTGAGAAAAAAGGCAAAACCCACAGCACAACAAACTTCAGCGCAGCGCAGGCCCTGAACTGTCTTTTAATCCTTGATAATAGATAATGGATAATGAATAATGACAATGACACCACGCCATGTTAGAACTTCGCTGGGGTTTGACCATTGGAGCTAATAAGGTGAAAATGCTGACAACCAGCATTTCCCTTTTCCCACAATGTTTTCTACCCATTCTAAGACAGATCCTATCATTTGAGCCACACTGACTTTGTCTCCTGCTAATGCTGTCTAATTGGACAAGCACATATTGTCGTCTGGTAAAAAATGAATAATTGTTGGTGAGTACAGCCCCAGACATATTATTGGTTTTTAACCAATATCCATTTTGTGGGTTCTTTTTTTGATTTCCTTCAGGAACCCATAAATGAGAGTATTCAAAACTTGCAAATGAGGTCATGGGTCAAATAACCTCCTTATGAAGCTGACAACTTTCTTTGTCTTGCAGTTGATCATCTTTAAAAAACTGAGGAAAAATGACTTAACTTACACAAACATTTGTAATACCATCTATTTAATTTTTTTCTAAAAATATTACAAGAATATACATGATGTATATCTAGTCAACATCTTCAACTTGTATCCATTGAATCTTCCTTTCTTTCCTCTGATGATTCTTCAGTTTTGCTGTCCTCTAAATGAGAAAAGGAAAAAAAAATTACAATAAAAGAGGTTTCATCTTAGACAAGATCTGAAACAATCAGACAGCTTGTCTAAGAATTTTGATTGAGTATGGTGTTTAATGCCATTTTCAACATTATTTCAGTTATATCACGGCAGCCAGTACACCTATCCATGCTTTCCTAGAGTTTCTTTTACCAGTGCTCCACAAAATATTCTTTCCAAGTCACTGGATGCTTTCCCACACAACCATCATCAAAACAATGATCAGCAGTGAGAAAGGAATGATTTTTGTCACAGTAACAATCATCAATCCTCGGAAAGAAATTGGCCGAGCTGGGGATCAAACCAGCGACTCCCTGTCCTTGAGTCCTGTACGCTACCAACTATCCTACTGGGGCTCAGCCTTAGAATTTCGAACTAGAACTCAAGAATGGATGGTGAGTACTGTCCCAGATTTGAAAATCTGGTGGACACAAGGTTATGTACCTGTTGCAAAGTGTAGAGAATCTAACTTGTCATAAAACTAATTTGATCTGCATAATATAGGGTTGAATCATGTTTTTTCTGTCTTTAACATGCACAGAGGACAAACAAATGGTTTTCACCTGAGAAACGCGAGTTAATGCAAAAAATAAATGTTTTTAGCAGTAATTTGCAACAACAGCAAAAAAAACTTTCATATAAATGCAAAGAAACTGACTTTAAATGCACTGGACTTATACCAGTCAGAACTGGATATCAGTGAAGAGAGTTTTGTTATGCGTAGGGAATGGCCACAAATTGAGGATATTGAAAATACAACATGGGCACTAACACCGTGTGAATTTACATACTGATTATTTCATGTTTTCTACTGTCAATGCACAGTTTTTCTCCGATAAAACATGTTCATAAAGGGCTCAAAAACATACTTTTTAAGGCAAAAAAAAAAAAAAAAAATGGAGTTTCACGCCATGTTCAACAATATTACAGTCATATCACTGATTTATGTCTTTCATTGGTAATAACTCTGGGCTTTACTGTTCATGACAAAAAATTCTTTAATGGGTCTCCAGAAAATTCATAAGCTGTAAGAGATTATTTTCAACACTGACTTACTAACATGGGGAGACCAGTGTAGTAGTAGAGCTTCTGCCTCTGACATCAAAGGTTCTGGTTCTGTCAACTCTTTACCAAATAATAAAATCTTTGACTTGTCCAAATAAAAAGCAAGGGCAATCAACAATGAAAAGGCAACACAAATGAAGGGATTTGTCGTTGAAAGAAAAGAAAATATTGCGGGAGAGAAGAAAATGCTGGTTACCAGCTTTTCTTTCTTTTTTAAAGAGTTTTTTTTAAGGGTCTTTAAAACTCGGGTGTGTGGTAAAAGGTAAGGTAAATTTTGAAACTACGCCCATCATGTTTCAAGTACTGGTTAAGTTTCATAAAAAGAAGTATTGAGTGAGACCACACATGCTGTAGAACTTGCTTCACAGTTGATGTAAAATAGAAAGTTTTAACCCTTTACCAAACAATCAAGTGTTTTAACAACTTTAGAAAACATGGAAAAAAAACAAAACATTGGTTTCCAGCATACTTTTCTCTCCCTACAGTGTTTTCTACCCCTACAAAGACAAATCCCATGGTTTAAGCCCCAGTTTACTTGTCGTCTGCATCGGCTTTCAATATGGTTGAACTGAATGATTGAATGGTGTTTTATGCTGCTTTCAACATTATTTCAGTCATATCACAGCATTAGCTCAAATATTATGCATTTTTTGGATTCTCCCAGTACTGGGCTAGGGCTCTCTGAAGTATCTTGCCCGAGGACACACCCACAAAAAACCCAGTGCATCAATTCAGGCTTGCACTCAGGGTCTCCAGGTAACAAGTTCTAAACTTTACCACTGAGCAACGCAGGACCCCTTTCAATTTGGACTGACGTAAATATTTTCATTTAGTAAAGATTTAAACTGAGGACTGACTTACCTTCTAATATACTCTGTAATTCATGGATGGCTGATAGTAACACATGAAATTGCTTCTTTCTGAGATCAAGCTGTAAGTATAACAAAACATTATACAGTGTACCTATCCAGTGGTTTGACTGAAAGAATGGTGTTTTATGCCACTTTCAACATTATTTCAGTCATATCAAGGCGACAGTTCATATATCCATTTATGTCCGGGGTTTCACCAGAACTAGGCTAGGGCTCTGAATTGTCTCGCCCAGGGACAATCCCAGGAAAAACCCGATGATTCCAGTGAGGCTCTAACCTGAGGCCTACACAGCTGTTTCAGTATTAGCAATCCTTATCATTGTTCCGATCCTGTTTCTGTGGGAAAGCAGCCTGTGGCTTTGAAAGAGTATAATGCAAGGTATATGTTAAAGAAATACAAAGGGCCACATCAAAACAACTATCTTAGATAGAGTTTCATTAATTCCCACACTGGCCATCTGAATGGCTTAGACAGAATGCATCAGCCAATCTAATGGCTAGGCTTTGGCTAGATCTGGGCCCAGTATTCACAAACTGTTCTAAATTGCTCCTAGTCTTCTCCCAGATAAAGACAATAACACAATTTCTGGCCGGCTTACACAAGTAAACTTGGTTTTGACACTCAAAAATTGTGTTTCTTTCAAATTTAGAAAATTCTTGAAAATGTCACCTAGAATGGTTGGTGAATACGGGTCTAGATTGCAAAAAACATATGGACTACAATGTTGAAAACATTCCAGCAAAAACAGCTTTGCAATATACAGATATTTATCCATAAAAAAACATCCCTTTAATCTTTTTACCACTTCAAGGCTTCATTTCCCCAAATTTCTATTTTTCTTTTTTCAATGCAAGCTCCCAGTTTTGAATAATGTAATACAAACACAATTATACACGAGGCACAGCAAACATAGACATAAGGTATGCAAACATAGAATACAGTAAGGCAAACATGAACATAAGGTAATCCTCAAATAGACATATGGTAATGCAAACACAGACATAAGGTAATGCAAACTTATGCATGAGGTAATGCAAACACAGAGATATGGTAATGCAAACATAGACATCAGGTAATGCAAACCTAGACATAAGGTAATGCAAACACAGAGATAGGGTACTGCAAACCTAGACATAAGGTAATGCTAACTTATGCATGATGTAATGCAAACACAGAAATAGGGTAATGCAAACATAGACATAAAGCAATGCAAACCTAGACATAAGGTAATACAAACCTATGCATGAGGTAATGCAAACACAGAAATAGGGTAATGCAAACATAGACATAAGGTAATGCAAACCTAGACATAAGGTAATGAAAACACAGACATAGGGTAATGCAAACCTAGTCAAAGGGTAATACAAACCTATGCATGAGGTAATGCAAACACAGACATAAGGTAATGCAAACCTAGACATAAAGTAGTGCAAACACAGACATCAGATAGTGCAAACATACATTACATTAAAGCAAATATAAACATAAGGTAATTCACATACAGACATATGGTAATGCAAACACAGACATACAGTAATGCAAACCTGGACATGATGTAATTCAAACATAGACATATGGTAATGCAAAGACAGACATAAGGTAATGCAAACCTAAAACCTGGACATGAGGTAATGCAAACACACAAATAGGGTAATGCAAACACAGACATAAGGTAATGCAAACACAGACATAAGGTAATGCAAACACAGACAAAGGGATATGCAAACCAAGACAAAAGGTAATGCAAACCTAGACATATGGTAATGCAAACATAGACATAAGGAAATGCAAACATAGACATAAGGTAATACAAACCTAGACACATGGTAATAAAACTATAGACATAAGGTAATGCAAACATAGACATAAGGTAATGAAAACATGGAAATAAGGTAATGCAAACATATACATCAGATAGCACAAACACAGACATGAGGTAATGCAAACATAGACATAAGGTAATGCAAACATAAACAATGACACAAACCTTCTGTTCAAGTGTTTTCTTTGTTGCTTCCAACTGTTCCAACTCTTCATCTTGGTTTTGTAAGCGCCTGAAGAAAAAGATCATTGTTTTTTCAAAAGTGTTTAGCACAGGTTTGAACCTTTATCAAATTATCCCAAGTAACCATGAAATCAATATGGGAAACTAAATAAATGAACTCATTCATCAAGGTAATAATAATTAGATAAATAAGATTGGAGTTAGTCATTGAAAAGTACATAGGTATCAAACCGAGCGCAAAAGGTATAAAGTTTATGACACTTCTGATAAGATGATCGATAGTCCCGAGTCCATCAATTAAGATATGCATGATTATTTACAAGCTACACTATTATGCTTGAAACCAGTATGTAACAGTTTGCAATCAAATTTTCAGCCATGAGAGTTATGATGTTTTCAGAAGTGCCTGCAATAAAACTAAACTGACTTTCAAAGTATGCTCATTCAAGTCGTTTAGAGTGATTTCACTTTACTATGTGTCCTGGTCAAACAGGCAATTATTAAAATGAGTACAGAGATAAATTTTTGGGACAAAAAATGGCATTACTGTGAGATTTTATTGCAAAAAAATTTCAGTAAGAACCATGTAAATTGTGTCTGATTGTCAAACCAACGCACAATAGTAAGGTATTAAAATTCAATTTAAGCGTACAAACATCTGTTAATAAATGTTAAGATGCATTTCAAACAATAATATTTTAGTCCTTGCTGGAATTACTGAAGCAGAAATGAAGACAAAACAATCAAATATATCATTCAGAAATGGTCAAGTCTTCATGCAACATTTCTGTGAACAATTATTCTAAGGTCTAAATAAGGTGTAAATAAGTTTCTGTTCTAAAATGTGTGTTTACATGTATACTTAACGTCGGCATATTCATAATCAATGAAAGCTGCATACAACTAAGTTGGCGAGGGTCATGGACAACTCTTTTGTGAAGAACTTTAATTTGTGGACTTACCTGTCCAAGAAATCAACGAAAAAAAAAAGTATTCAACAAATATAACTGGTTTCATAGTATTCAACTTTGCTGCCTCCGAATATGACTGCTGACAATTAAAAATTATTTGACCCATACGCTGGCAAAAGCTGTTCATCTTAGTGATGCATTATACCAAACATGTCATCCCATAGTTACAGATCCATAGTCTATTTTGTCCAACAACCAACTGAATTATGAGCTAGAATGGTCCTTGGACATGCAGAAAATTTACTAAAAGCAAAAAGTTTTGACATAGGTCAGCCTGCATGGACTGCGCTGGCTGACCTGAG
Source organism: Hippopus hippopus (assembly GCA_946811185.2). Lineage (NCBI taxonomy): Eukaryota > Metazoa > Mollusca > Bivalvia > Cardiida > Cardiidae > Hippopus > Hippopus hippopus. The sequence continues at coordinate 5,202,878 of OX328102.1, read as the reverse complement.
TTGACAGATACATTAATCCTTTCCCAAACAATCCCTGAGAAAGACGACTTTTGAAAACATTGTGGGGAAAGGAGGAAATGCTGGTAACCAGCATTTTCTCCTTTTCCCACAATGTTTTCTACCCTTCCGAAAACAAATTTCATTTTTTGAGTTACATTAATTTTGTTCTCTGCAATTGCTTTCTATTTGGACGAGTCTAAAATTTTTTTGTTTGGGAAAGGGTTAAACCCCCTTTTCACAGAGCATGGTTAATTTACTTTATTGTATCCTGTCTGTCTGGCTGTTGCTGTATCACTTTTGCCAACATGTCATACTCCTGTCTGTGTTTGCGAATACTCTTAGCTTGTTGGAGTTCATTTTTACATTCCACTATCTTAGCCTGAGCTTCTTTTATCTTGGCCTCTGAAAAGAAAAAATAACTGATACTAGTATTTCATATTCAATTCCATAAAAATAAAAATTATCGTTTTCCCTGGAGTTTCTGATACAAAGGTAATATGACCGCCTTTAAATGAATTAAAAAAAAGTAAATATTTAAATTTTGGGGGACATGTAGAAAATTTAGGGGCCTAGATTCAAAGAAAAAGGGATTTAGAATAAAAATAATAATATTCAATACAAAAACATCGAGAAAAGCTCATAAATACAAGTGGTGCTGGTCAAGATTTCAAGACACTTTGGTATGGAATCGGTAGAATAGGGTAGGGACGAGTGGAGGAAGATGGTACGGGATGGAGTAGGCATGGGATGGGACTGGATGTGATAGGATGGATAGAGTGAATAGGACGGGATCATATAGAATAGGGTGGGGTCATGTGGATTGGATCAGATCATGATGGGCATGAGTGGAAAAAGATGTAACAGGAAAGAATATTGAAATAGAAAGGAACAACTTGTCCAGATGTTTGCTGATCCTAAAATGTCTCGCAGTTCAGGAAATTTAAAATACAAAAGGCCTTCCACCTTCAAAAGAGTAATGTTGTAGTTTTCCTATTAAAACATTAGTAAGCTGGAAACCCATGAAATCATTTCAAATAATATTTGCACTGACACTTAAACAATGCTAAAACTTTTATCACACAATCCTGAAATTTAATGACCCTGAGAAAGAATGCTTTTGAAAAAATGGAAACCAGCATTTTCTCCCTTGCAATGTTTTTTTTACCCTATCAAACACAAGTTTCACCATTTGAATCACATCTGTCGTCTGCAAATGCTTTTAATTTGGGCAAGTCTACGTTTTTGTCATTTGCTAGAGTTAAGCATTATGAGCTGCGTAAATGACAACGAGAGTTCTAGTTTTTAATCTTCTGTTACAGAGATTTTTTTTTCTTAACCCTTTACCAAACAATCCCTTGTTTTCACGACCCTGAGGAAGAGGTCTTTTGGAAACATTGTGGGAAAAAGAGAAAATGCTGGTAACCAGCATTTTCTCCTTTTCCCACCATGTTTTCTACTCTGTCAAATAACTACAGTTCATTTGTACCACTTTCAAGTTTGTTGTCTACAGATGCTCTCCGTTTGGAAGAGTCCAAAATTTGCTGTGTGGGAAAGGGTTAAATTTCCAAAGAATAAAAGAAACTGCTTGTTACAAGGGCTGTTCAGAAATTATTGAGACAATGCTTATACGAGGGCTGTTCGATATGTAATGTGTATTGTATGATATCTCAAAAGCATTCGACTCAAATAGTGAAATGAACATTGCATCCCTTCAAAATATTCTCCGTGGTTTGAAATACATAATTTCAATCTCTGAATCCATTTCTGAAATGCGTCACGGTACGCTGATTTAGGTAGACCTCTGAGGCACTGACTGATGGCATAGCCAAGGGCTTGTCGGTACTTGTAACGACGACCAGATAAGAACTTTTTAAGTTTTGGAAAAAGGAAAAAGTCGCATGGGGCTAGATCTGGAAAGTATGGTAGGTGTGGCAAGACAGTAACCTTCTCCAACTTCAAAAATTGCTTCACAAGCTCAGATGTATGTGATGGAGCATTATCATGAAGTAGACGAACATGCCTAAATCCTGACACAGGGCGTCGTTTAAGATAATATTTCTTGACCTTTTTTAGTATAACATCTCGGTAATACCGACCTGTAACACTTTTGCCCTTCGGCTATACCATCACATGAGAAGAATATGCAATAAAGAACCTTCTTTGTGCTTATGCTTCTTTTGGCAACTACAGGCCTTCTACCGTGTTTAGTTAGCCATATTTTGTTTCCAATTTTTCTTACTGGTTCGAAATAGTGAACCCATGTTTTGTCACCAGTAACAATGTTTGCAAATTGTCTTTGATTGAATTTGGGAAACATTTTGAGCAATTGCTTAGCGGTTTGTACTCGTACCCATTTTTGGTCATTTGTCAATATATGCGGTATCCATCTGGCAGAAATCTTTCGTACTTTCAAAATACGCTTCAAAATGAAATGCACCCGTGACAGCGTTGGCAATATCATGAATTGTGTATCTGCCATCACTTTCAATTATTTCCCTGACTTTTGAGACATTTACCTTGCCTGTTACAGTCACAGGTTGGCCAGATTTTGCTGCATCTTTGACGGACTCTGTGCCAGTCAGAAATTTCTTTCTCCACCTACGAACTGTCTCATAAGATACCTTATCAGAACCATAAACTTCCCCCAATTCAGTAAAAATCTGCATTACCGAATGACCAAGTTTTCTGCAAACTTTAATATAAGCTCTAATTTCTTCATTATTCTTAATCCGTTTCCATGGATAAAGGCTCGTGTTTATACCGTTGGAAAGGTATTGAATAGAGTTATTCAAGCGTATCATCATCCACGAAATCATTGAAAGCGTTATCGCGCTGTGGTACAATACACATTACATATCGAACAGCCCTTGTAATATGAGAATGACAAGACTTACAAACGAAATATCTCATCACAGATGATATATACTTTATTACTTTATACATGCCAAATATCAGGCCACTGGGTCTTCTGTATAAGTGTCTCGGTCTAGAGCACAACTGCATTTTGAATGTGACGTCCTATCAACATTACTGCACGTTTACACTATTGCATGTCATTCCTTTTCAAAATAAACACCATTCAATCTAACTTCATTTGTTGCTGCACCCATTTGTCATACAGTTTTACATCATTCACTATCTCATTACTTCACTACATTTAGTGCCTCAGTCTTCAATTCACTGAATTATTGAATCTTATACCCCTCAACTGGGACCTGACATGTGGAAAGATATCGATGATCGTCGGTCCCCACCTCCTTTTGTGATGTACAGAGATGATGCATCTTTCACAAACTGATTGTACCAAAACAAGAGCCCAAGACATGCCTCTTCCACTCCGTGTTATGTCTAACATCTTTTTTTGTTTCAATAAGAGTTTTTCCAAGCTCAACCCAAATTTTATGTAAGCTCAATACTCCGCCTTTATGTCGTTATCCATTTTGTCCCTGTTTCTTTGATAACACAAACTTCCAGAAATGGTCAAAACTTGTTTATCAATTACGTAAATGTCATGAAACTTTACTGGAAATTCGACATAATAACATAGTGTATATGACATCATTTTAATTGACTTTTCCCTGCTAATTGGATATCATTCAAGCTTTTATTCAAGTGTGATTTATTTGAATTAACTCATTTTTACAGCAAGCTCTGGTTACACACACCTCTTGTTGATTTAAGATGATATACAATTATAACGTGTAACTAATACAGATTTCATGTAAGTCTTTTTAATTTAATAAAGAAAAATTCACATTTACAAAAAATTTTATGTATACATGTTAAGTTTTTCTCTCAAAACATTCACTGTCTGAATAATTTCCGAACAGCCCTTTATAATCGGCAGCGGTGGACTCCCTCCCTCACCACCCTATTCTATCATTCAAATTTGAACTATTACAAAACCACAAAAAGAACTAGAATTTGAAGGCCAAGAAAATACCATTATTAAATGGTATGGAAAACATTGAGGAAAAAGGAGCAACTGCTTGTTAAAAGCAGTTGCTCCTTTTCCGACTAATTTTCAAAATCTATTAACTACAGGAAAGTAAAGTCTCTGTCCAATATTGGGTTAAAATAACTTACCTATTTCTTGATTGAGTTGTTCATAGTTAGCCTGTTCTTTGAGATTCATTTTGTAGACCTGGGCAGATTTTTTGATGGCATGGTCGCTCTGTGCTAGTGTGGCAAACATACGCTGTATCACTAAGTGGCTGAAAGTGTTCAATCAAAGCTTTAGAGCACATTGAATGATTAAAAAAATCTTTGCAAATACTGCACAAAATGCGCTGTTTGATCTTAAACTTAAGGTTTTAACACTTTACCACTCAATCCCAAGTTTTAACAACCTTGAAAGAGAAGGCTTTTGAGAACATCATGGGAAAAGGAGAAAATGCTGGTAACAGCATTTTCTCCTTTTTCCACTGTGTTCTCTACCCTATCAAAGACAAATACCATCATGTGAGCAACATTTAAATTGTCGGCTGCAAAAGCTTTCAACATGGTTAAATCGAGAATTATGTCCCGTTGTAAAGAGTTACTCCACACACTGCGCTGTGCTGAGATATTCTAGCAAAAATACACAATTTAGAAATGTTTTACTCTGTTTCAATATTCCGGCTTTTACCTCTATCAAGAAATTTGACATGAAATTGATGCCTTTTTCACAGCATCATTTTTAAATGAAAATCAATCAACTCAAATCAATGTTGATTGTCATTTTAAAACTGTGGTGTGAAAACAGTCACAAAATGTAGAAGGCATCAATTTCACGTGAAATTTCTTGATAAAGGCAAAAGCCAAAATGTCGAAACAGCGTAAACATTTCTAAATTGTCTATTATTCATATTCTTAGGAATATTATGTGGATTTAACATAAAATAACTAGCCAAAATAGTTTTCACACTGCAATATCTTGGTATTTCTTGAATGTCCATTTGCTTATCTCTTTACCACATGATAAAATTTTAGACAAATCCCAACTGGAAGCATTTCCAAAGGACACAGTACATGTGACACAAGTAATGGGATTTGTCAGTAAAAGATAAAGAAAATATAGTGGGAAAAGAGGAATATGCTGGTTACCAGTATTTTCTCCGATTCCCACCATGTTTCAAAGGCTTCTTTCTCAGGGTTGTTAAAACTCGGGAATGTGTGGTAAAACTCGGGAATGTGTGGTAAAACTCGGGAATGTGTGGTAAAAGGTTATTTGGTGCTCTAGGGTTTAACCCTTTATCAAAAAAGAAATTTGGTCTCCTCCAAATTGAAAGTATCCAGCAGATGATACTTCTATCATGAAGTTCTCTGAAAGGGCAAAAAACATTATGGAAAATGGAAACATTGCTTGTATCAAATAAATTCTCCTTTGCAGGATCCAAAGAATCCACCCGTCCACTCGTATTTACGAGTAAGAAATGGATGAGGACGAGTGAATTATCAGACATGGTCGTCCGGCAGGGTGAGTGGTACATAGGAGGTAGTAAACAAATAAGTTTTCAAGTGAATATATGTAACTTACAAGAAACGAAATGGCCATTCCATTATTGAATAAGCGAATTAAGGGTATTCAGGAAATCAAATTTTGAAACAGGATATAAAAACGTGCCCGTGCCAAATATAGTCCAGCTTCAAGGCAGCCTTATGATATAAACTGGTATCTTTCATTGCAAATAAAAATGTTTTAATATGCTTCTGGTTATTAAATACGAGCAACTTTGCTTATAATTATAACAAATGATACTAATGCAAACACTTTCCCAAAACCACCTCGAGAAACTTTGTCGATTTTGGTTTATCAATTTCCATTACTTGACCGGATAAATGGTACCAGTTATTGAAACCCAGTATTTAAGGTTCGTTGCTACGGGAGACAATATAAGTAGCCTTCCGTTTCGTCTGAAAAAAAAAAAGATATCAGAGTGCTATTAAATTAGAAGGGTTTTTCTCGTTGTGCAAGTGATAATCAAATCAGGGCAAGTGTTTTTTTGAAGGCACTTGTCCTGCAGGACGAGTGCCTTTTCAGGAAATTTTTGGACCCTGCTTTGCCCACAATGGGTATATGCACTTAGGTATATTGATCAAAATAGATTATGTAATTTATATACAATGGGGGATATGTAACAATAACTGAGAATATGTAATCAACAAAGAGCGTATTTGTTTCCAAAGCAACACAGAGTTACAAGTTTGATGCAGGTTGTAATTTCAGTTATGCCTGAGTCCTTAATAAAGCTTATAATAAAGGCATCAGTGGTCAATAAATGCCACAAACCTATATGATATTAATACAAAGTCCTGACACCATTCCGTACAAGTCTGAGGACACTACACTATTCCCATCAAAATTTTGAAAGCGATCGGTAACAGGAAATATCACTTGTCATGACATCAACTGGAAACATGGAATGTCGAAGTGTAATCAAATTTTGCCCTAGTTTAAAGAAGTCTCCATCTGAAACCCTGCAAATGGTCAAAGAACTGGCTACGTTGCAAAAATGTAGAGCGATATTTCTCTTTAAATGGCATGAACGCTTTCACAACGGATGAACTTCGATAGAAGATGATGAGGTACCAGGACGGCTGTCTGTTGTGATGACCACAAATAAAGACTGTGATATGGTGGAAAAGACACCTGAGGGTCCTGGTGATAGCAGATAAGATCAGCATTTCGAGAACAACAGTAAATAAGATTCTTGCGTATGAGCTTGGAGTGCCTGGGCATCGGCGATGACTACGTGGAGAAAGTCAACCGGGGTACTGACTTTAGCCGTGTGCGAAGTTTAAAGTTGACACTGACGCAGCATGTGTCGATCTGGTGGTAGTATAGTTTTTCCAGTATCTAAATGTTTCTGTTATTCTCAAAATTTGATGTACATACGTTCAATTCCGCAAACTGCAAGGACAACGCTAACATCAATTCACTGGTCATTTGATTATGTTACCTGACATCCTGATCAATAAGCACAATCAAGTTACAATAGTCAATAAATGAACAAAAGACGGATAATTAACTGTCAGTTCCATTGGACCCAAGAATATGATAGCATAGCCTACAACTCACAACTATGAACATGTGAAAATTATTTGGTCGTAAAGAAAATGTGAAATTGAGGGTCATTTCTTGGTCAAATCTATAGCTAATTTCACATTGGTAATAAAAATGGAGAGTGTAAATTCGAGATAGTGTAGTGCTTGTATTTCTGGGTTCAAAATTATTGTAGAAAAAATTCCTTTCAACCAAAAAACGTTAGTTAAAGCTGATTGCTAGAATTGTCAGTGTGGTAATGAGGACAGCTTTTACTGTATTTCCTGACAATTAAATTCCAAATCAAACTGACTGTAATACAATAACTGAATGCTGGAGAAATCGTCCCCTGGAGAATTCGTCCCCAAATTGCTCGGGGACGATTTCTCCAGAGAAATCGTCCCCTGGGGACGAATTCTCTGGAGATATCGTCCCCAAATTAAATTTTGGAGATATCGTCCCAATCTTCAAAATTCAAATATATTGTTGTTTTAGTTGTCTTTGAAAGACATTTTTTAAGTTTTTTTTTTCTTCAGTATTTACTTTGTGAGACGATTTTCTTCAGTCAAAAGCTATTTGATTACACTGTCATTGTTTATACGGCAATTTTCACACTTACAAGTTGTTGTTCACACCTGTCATAGCTTTACACCTGTAGATTTTTAAAAAGTTCTACTAGCTAATTTTGACTTTAAAACAATTTGAAGGTATTTATGTTCTTAAAACAGTAGTTTTAAGGTCGTTAAATGTATTTTTATACTAAAATTATGAGTCTGCATCTCCCTCTACCTCTCCCTCATTCGACAAGGATAAATTTATGTAATGTATATGGGTTCCTGTCCAAACACCTGTCTGTCTGACTGTTTCTCTGTCTCTCTCATCAGTCGGCAAGAGAAATTGATTACATGTATGCTTATTTGATTTTAGTGACTGTTACAAAGATTCATCCTCTCATCGAAGAACTAAGTACATAAGTTATTTCCCTATTGACTTAGGTTTATCAGTATTCCAACTTACGCAAATTATTGCGTAAATCACGTTATAGAATTGAAATTCACGTGACAAATTTTGGTTACACGCGAGACCTCACGTAAGAAAAAAACAAAAAGTTTAAAAAAAGGCATTATCCACTTAACTTGTGTAAATTGACAGGATTTGTAGTTAATTGCTACCCCGTACTGAAAATTATTGTCAAATCATGCGGAAATACCTATCCATAAATTAACACTTATGAAAAAATGCTCGGTGCAAAAAACACGGAAACCCATGACACAACAAAATGTTCCTTTTGACATTGTCCGACCAGAGTCACTTCAGACCATCTTTTCAGCTTTCTAATGACTTAAAACAGTACATTTCCACAGATATCTTAATATAACAGACTTTTTTGTTGCAAATCATCCATACTGATTGCTTTACCTCTAGTTGAGAACCATTATTGTCATACCCTCTAATATGAAATCTTACCCCCAGATTTACAGCTCAGGGGGTAAGTGTACCCTTGAAATAAAAAGCTAGTGAGAACACTGCTGATAAAGATATCAATGATGCTTAAAAAAATCACCTCATACATAAACAGTACAAGGGGAAAAAATGCACAGCAAGAAGAAAGTCCTAAAGCTGGTTAAATGTATTTCCTCCTTTTCAGGGACGTTTCCGAAATTTCTGTAAAGCACTGTCCGGAAATTTACGTTTACAAGGGCAGGAAAGTTATGTGTAGACTGCAAGTAATCAGCCTTTTCAGTTACTGTTTTCTGAACAAGGAATCGTCTAGAAAATGTTTACTTGTACAGACTATAAAGATCAGATTCAATAAACACTCTTACGGTGATCAAGTCAATGAAAACTTTCACGATTGAAAGGCCGAAATGAACCAAAAACTGTAAAACATAAATCCCAGCTATTTAAACAAGAGGGCCATGATGGCCCTGTATCGCTCCACTGGCTATTAAGTAAAATCACTACAAGCCAAACATTACAATATTCAGCAAATTGATTTCAAACACGAGGACATGCAAACATTTTTCTATCTAATCCTACGAGAAAGTTGTGATCCATGGGCAAAGCCAATTTTGATCGCAAAGCTATAATTATTTGAATCCTGGTGGAGGTCCACAATATAAAGCTCCATACCAAATAATTCAGTTCTTGAATGTTATAAACAAGAAGATTTTCAAATTTTTCTCAATTTGGGCACCCTTGATAGAGACCCCCTAGATAAAGCTAAATGCAAAATTTGATAGCCCTAGCCCTTATAGCTAGATGCGAAAGATTTTCCTATATAAGCCCGCCCATGTAAAACATGTTACCCCCCGGAGCGAAGTCAAATTTGACCCTCGGCTATAATTTGGACACCCTTGGTACAGGTCCACTAGATAAAGCTACATGCCAAATTTGGTCGCCCTAGGCCCCATGGCTAGGTCAAAGAAGAAGTTTAAAGTTCTCCCTATATAAGCCCATGTAAAACTTGTTATATAAGCCCATGTAAAACTTGTTACCCCCGGGCAGGGCCTAATTTGACCCCAGGGCTATAATTTGAACAATCTTGGCAGAGGTCCACTAGATAAAGCTACATGCCAAATTTGGTAGCTCTAGGCCCTATGGCTAGGTAGAAGAGGAATTTTAAAGTTCTCCCTAAATAAGCCCATGTATAACTTGTAACCCCCGGGGCGGGGCCAATTTTGACCCCAGGGCTATAAATTGAAGAAACTTGGTAGAGGTCCGATAAAGCTACATGCCAAATTTGGTAGCCCTTGGCCTTATGGTTTCAGACAAGAAGATTTTCAAAGATTTTCAAAATTTTTCAGTTTTGTTGCCATGGCAACCAGAGTTTTTGAAGGAATTAAATTCTTTCAAGAAATTCTGAAGAGGACCATGGCAGGATCATTTCTGTGAAGTTTCATTAAAATTGGATGGGTAGTTTCAGAGAAGAAGACGTTTTAAAAAAAAGTTAACGCACGGACGGACGGACGGACGCACGACGGACAACAGGCCATGACATAAGCCCGCTGGCCTTCGGCCAGTGGAGCTAAAAAAGAACTCGATACGAAAAAAAAAGAAAAAAAATAAGTAGCCCATGCAGAGAGAGAGAGAGAGATCAACGGACGAAAAAAAAATTATTCAAAACAAATAAATTAACACCTTCATGTTGAATGATTGAGAGACAGAAGGGGGAGATCTACGAAGATAAAGACAGATCTACGGTCGTATAATTAAGAGAAGTAAAACAAAAATTAACATTCCTTGCCAAGTGATGGAAGAAGAGATAGAGAGAGAGAAAAGAGAAGAGATACGGAGACAGAGACATATGGAGAGAGAATTCCACGGACTGACATCCATTATAATACATGAAAGACCCATGCCGATTGAGAGAAAGACAAAGGGAGGAAGCGAGATATTGATTCCAATTAATGACACATGACTGCTGTTTTATGAACATAATTATATATTTCATAATTGCTTTGGTTTAAAATCCAATTCAAACAAACAGGAAAAATTAAAAATATTTCAGGTGTAAAGCTACCCGTGGAAGGCGTGACAGGTGTTAACAACAACTTGTAAGTGTGAAAATTGCTGTATAAAGAATGACAGTGTAATCAAATAGATCTTGACTAAAGAAAATTGTTACACAAAGTAAATACTGAAGCCAAAAAACAAACTTCAAAAATATTTTTCAAAGACAACTTTAACAACAATATGATTATATGAATTATGAATATGGGGATGGGGACGATATCTCCAAAATTTAATTTGGGGACGATATCTCCAGAGAATTCGTCCCCAGGGGACGATTTCTCCAGAGAAATCGTCCCCAAAGCAGTTTGGGGACGATTTCTCCAGGGGACGATTTCTCCCGACATCCAATAACTGAACCCTTTACCATTTACATCCGTGTCTCAAAGACTCCCGAGGTACATGGCTTTAGAACACTGTTACACATTTTGGAAAAGAAGAAAATACTGGTAACCAGCCTTTTTATCCTATTTTCCAAGATGTTTACTTCCCTTTCAAATGGTAAATCCTGTCATTTGAACCATATTGAATTTGTTGTCTGATGTGCTTTCAATTCTGTAAAGTCTAATAGTTGTTGTTTGGTAAAGAGTTAAACAAGTACCATATGGTAATACTATCAGATTTACCTGTCCTCTTCTCCGACTTCATCAGAGTTACACCATCGAATAAATGTTCGCAGCAGGCTTGTCAACCGCTTCTCATCATTCCCTGCGTCCCCATCTATTAGCAATCTCTTTTTGATAATTTCATCTGAAATAAGGAAAACCTCATACAAATGAATTTGTAATATGCAAATGACACTATATCTAACCATGATTTAATTGTGCAAAGATTCGTAAGTTAAATGATATCTGCAGTATAAAACAACTTTATCCGAATGCGTACTGTCCGATTACTATACAACTACGTAGTCCAGCCGCTTTTGGCATAATTGTCTCTGTGCCTTTCTGATTGTGTTTTAAAGTTGATTCATTATATATGTTTACCATAAAAAATGTTAAAAATATTTTCAAAAAATACGTTTTACAAGTTTATTTAATGTTTCAAACCTTCGGAAACCCCGGTCATTGTTGTTGTCGCCTTATCAAATTTTGGCCATGTTAGGGATGCGGAACCAGTTTGTAGTTGCGGGACATCTTGGTGTTACAGTGTTCAAGATTTCATTTGTGTTGTTGTCAAACAATGTTTTCAGTAATCATATTAAAGTAGCTAAAACATAGAGACAAGTTCGATAATGTTTCCAAATTTTATGAGTTATGTAGTTAACGACTCTTTTATATACCAAAATTTCAAAAGTTTATACCAACGTTTTAAGTAAGCTACATTTCATCAGCATAATACAGTTAAAACATGCATGAATTATGTACTTTAAAGTCTCAATGGTGGCTAAAAGTAAACAATTCTGGTGTTAAAATGCATTTAAATTTAAATAATACCTTCAAAAGTGTTGAACCGTGAAGACGACAAATGATTATTGTAGATTTGTCCCTAGTGTAAAGGCGACAAATGTTTCCTTATGAACGCTAACCAAAAATATGTCCAGAGTTCTAAGAAGGTTGAAAATGCTTTTGTAATATGAGCTTAACAAGGGAAGGGGGTTATTGATTTCTGCTGTCCATCAGAATTTCTTATAAAATAGAAGATACGAATATGATTTTGACCCTTAGGCTTTTAAGCTCGACTCAAGGGGCTTTTGCGCAAGTGTAGATCAAGATCAGACTGCATAAAACGTGAAGTCTAATCTTGGACCTCCACTCACAGGTTTTAGTGGTTTCCCTGTTTCCCGACAGAGCGTCGGTCTCGTAATCATAAGTTCCCAAGTTCGATACCCGGGAGCGGGTATCAACTTTGGGACTGTTCATTGTCCCACATATTCGGGTCAAGTAATTGTGTAGTTTTTAGGACGCAGAATCGAGAGAGATTAGTATAAGTTGCAAGAAATTTTTCTCAATCGATTTAAAATAAATTTGTTTAAAGTATACCTACACTGAACAATACTATTGTGGTTTTTACAACGAACAGATATATTGAAATTGCAATATTTGAGTTTTTAATAATGGATGGAAATTTCTATTTGAAACATTTAGCAGTTTGTGGGTTGAACATATTTGAGGCATGCTCTGTGATAAGGGGGCTTCATGCTTCTGCGAAAAGTACCTTACCAGGTCAATTTTCTATATGTCCAAGGACCAGTCTACCTTATGATTAAATCTGCTGTTTAAAAAGTGGCTATCATGGATTCATAATTATCTGATGGCATGATTAGTATAGTGCATCAATGAGATACATTAAGCCCCCTTTGCTAGAGCAAGTCTCATTGCTGTCTACTTCCGCAAATTAAGGACGAAGTGCAGTTTTAAACCGTATGGTCATTTCGTAACTTATGGAACTTTGTCTATTTCACTGAATTCATTATAAGACGTTATCGGTCTTATTGGCATAATTATGACCGCACATGCCATTGATCGTGGAAAATTCCAAAAGGGCCGTAGTATGCAAACTTTTAGCTAGACACCTAGGTCATAGCCTATCGTGAATCAAAACACGTTTTTACTCTTTTATATTCCATTGAGTAAGCATGGTTTACAAAGTGTTTGCTTACTTTGTCGAGTATTTCAACATTTTCAAAGTTTGGCCGTTTACTTCTGTACCAGCTCTAGACGATAAAATTCTGGACTTGACAATCCAAGGTATCTGAACTAATTAAATATGGCTCAAATGGACGAAACTGTCTTCGAAAGAGTAGAAAACGGTTTGAGAAAAGTAGAACATGCCGATTACCATTATTTTCTCCGTTTCCCATTGAATGCTTTCAAAGGCCTTATTTTTCAGGATTATGATTATCACGGGATCGGTGTGGTAAAGGGTTAAATACCATATACTTGTACCTCCCTCAATACAAGAATAGAGAGAAAAGGTGACATTGAAAAAAGAATTATTTAAAGTTTTGGTCATTATAAATGAACCATGCTCTGGCAAAAGGGGCCTTAATACATTTCCATGATGCATTATACCAAGCAAGTCATCACATAATTATGGATCCATAAAATCCATTTTGTCAAACAATTGGCTGAATCCTCGGGTAGACTTGTTGTTGGACATGCAGAAAATTTACTAATAGCAAAAAGTTTCGACTCATGTCAGCCTGCGCGGACTGTGCAGGCTGACGTGGGTCGATACGTTTTGCAGATGCATTAAACCTTCTTTTCACAGATCATGGCTCAAACACATCTGTCTTCTTTGAAGTGTTACTCCACAGATAAGTGAAAATATTGATGAAAGTTTTATTGGCATGCTTTTTATCACCTTAAAGGGGCATGTCATTTTTTCTTAATCGTGAATCAAAGTGAAAAAAAATTTCTCGGAAAACACTGATAAATTCCTCAGTACATAATGTTTTGTGAAAGCCAAAAGAAACTAGGTCTTTACATTTAGTGAAACAATGCTACTTTTGGTGTTAAACCCTTTACCACATAATCCCGATTTTTAACGACCCTCAGAAAGAAGCCTTTTGAAAACATTGTTGGAAAAGGAGAAAATGCTGGTGACCAGCATTTTCTCCTTTTCCCACAATGTTTTCTACCCTCCTGCAAATGAATTTCAATCTTTCAGTCACATTTATTTTGTCATCTGCAACTGCTTTTAATTTGAACCAGTCTAAAATTTTGTCGCCTATTAAAGGGTTAAATAACGAGATGATTGTTATGCAAATCAGGGACCCTGTTTATTCGTAAGATACCAGGTAGGATATTATCGCACATATGAGGACAAAGAACTCGAGGCCAGCCCGCATAGCTCAATAGGTAGAGCGTAGGACTCGTGAACGTAATGTTTCGAGTCACTTGAAGGTGTGGGTTCGATCCCCACGGCTGGCCATCTAAAATTACTAATAGTCTTTCGGATGAGACGTTAAACCGAGGTCCCGTGTGACGGTGCTATACACCGAGCACGTAAAAGAACCATGCGTAACTGAAGATGGGTTTCGTCCTGTATCTGCACTATCCCCCGTAACAATACTAACAGCCTTCAGGGGGCGTCGCCCATGTGGGCAACCGGCGGCGACGATAAATAAACGCAAATTCAATCAATCAATCAAAGAACTCGACCAGTCCGTGTAGCTCAAGTGGAAGAGCTAGGACTTCAAACATCAAGTCTTGGGTCACTTGAAGGTGAGGTTTCAAGCCCAATGGCTGGCCATCTAAGTTTACTAATTGTCTCTCGGATGAGACATTAAGACGAGGTCCCATGTGACGGTGCTATATACTGAACATATTAAAGGACCTGGCATTACTGAGGATGGGCTTTCGTCCTGTATCTTGCACTATCCCCCCGTAACATAAGTCATAGCCTTCAGGGGGCGTTGCCTGTATAGGCAACCGGTGGCGACGATAAATAAATGGAAAATCAATCAAACCTGGAATCAAAGGTAAATGTTAGTGATCAACTTTTTACTAAAAGACAAAACTTTAGTGATTTGTACAAGTTGAAAGCATTTGCAGACGACAAATTAAAGGTGGCTCAAAAGGCGGAATTTGTGCTTGAAAGAGAAGAAAACAATGTGGGAAAAGGAGACCTAGAATGCAAATATGAATGGTTGGCGAATACGGACCGAGTTGTACGTCTTGTGGGGGGGGGGGGGGGAAGAACTGTTTGAGGCAGTTGCCACAGCATTTGAAAATTGTACCAGCGGTACAGACAATTTATCTAATAGTTAATCTCTGAGACTGTCCAAAATCTTCAACTACAAACAGACGTGAGCACTTTAAGATCATTTACCACTGCCTCCGTGGCCGAGTGTGTGACGCATCCGATTACGGAGCGGGAAGTCGAGGGTTCGAATCTCGATGGCAAAAGGAGCCGTTCTGATATGTCCGGATGGTGTGCCACCAGCTGAGTAAATAAGTTACCAAATGTTTACCTGTCCGGTTCTTTGACATAAAAGGTTAGGATTGTGAGAGTAAACGTGCCAGACAATGGGTAACCTCGAATAATCAGGTATTATCATAAACAATCATTTTACTCTTATTTTTCATAGATCCTTGGTTTATATCAATAAGGATGTTTATCCATGTGTGATACATCCTGTGTGCAGGATTCCTGATATGGGGGAAATATTTAAGGCGTGCTCTGGCAAAAAGGTGTTTAATGCATCTCCGTGGTGCGTGATAGCAAGGCGCGTTGAAGTCATGACATAATAATGGAGCCAGATAATACATTTTGTTAAAAGCCGATAGAATCGTGAGGTAGACACTCCATGGACATGCAGAAAAGTGACCAATAGTAAAAAGTTCTTGCAGATGCATTAACTCCCCCCCCCCCCAGCATGGCTCATTTCTTTCCTGAGGTAACAGGCTTTTAACTCTATACCACACAACAGTATTTTAGACCAGCCCAAATTGAAGGCATTTGCAGACGATGAAATAAACGTGACTAGAAAAATTGAAATTTCTTTTGTAAAGAGCAGAAAATATTGTGGGAAAAGAAGAAAATGCTGGTTACCAGCATTTTCTTCTTTTCCCACAATGTTTTCGAAAGTTTTTTTTCTGGGTGTCGTTAAAACTCAGTATTGTGTGGTAACGGGTTAACATTTTTTAGGATAAGGAGAAAACACTTGTAACTTTTTCTCCAGTTTACTAACGACATTTTTCTACCATGTCATCAAGAAAAATACCATATCTATGCCACATTTAACTCTTTACTAGACGACAGATATGTAGACTTGTCCAAACTGAAAGCATTTATTGACTATGAATTAAATGTCGTCCAAATGATGGAATCTTTTTTTGATATGGTTGAAAACATTACATGAGAAAAGGAGAAAAATTAATGCTGCCGCCGGCATTATCTCCTTTTCCCACAATGCTTTCAAATGCCTTCTTTCTCAGGTTCGTTAAAACTCGATGTTGTGTGGTAAAAGGTTTCAATGCTGGTCAAGTCAAAAAATTTTGTCATCAGCAAAAGACCTATTAAGCCTTATCCTGCCGAATAGGTGAATTGAAACTTTCAAGCCGATAGTAAAAACCCAAATTTTGCTATTTCAAATGTATTTTTTGGAGAAAAATATCTCTTTATCGGACAGTGTAGATCCAAGATCAGACTGCACGTTCTGTGCAGTCTGATCTTGATCTATACTGTCCGCAAAAGGTTATTGAGTCGCGCTTAGCAGCTTAGGGGTTAATAATTCGAGGGTGAAATAAGTAAAGTATCTATACAGATCTTTCATTGAATCGGTAAGAAGAGACCGAGATAACTTATATACTTGCCCTTTACCATATAATCCCAACTTTAACCTTTTCTCCTGCTGAGCCGAGCCCCGGTAGCTCAGTCGGTAGCGTGCAGTACTTGAGAACACGGGGTCTAGGGTTCGATCCCTGGCTACGACCCCTGGGTCGGCCAATTTCTTTCCGAGGATTGATGATAGTCACTGCGACAGGATTCATTCCTCTCCCACCGCTGACCATTGTTTCGACGATGATTATGTGGGAAAGCAGCCAGTGGCTTGCAAAGAAAATTGTGCGGAGTACTGGTATAAGAGACTCCAGGAAAGCATGGATAGGTGCACTGGCCGCCGCGATATAACTGAAATAATGTTGAAAACGGCGTTAAACACCATACTATCAATCAATCAATCAATTCTCCTGCTGAATAATTCAAATTACACCTTCAAGTAGATTGTAAAAACCCAAAGGTCACTATTTCAAACTTATGTTTGAGGGGAGAAATATCTCCTCGGACAGTGTAGACCAAAGATCAGACTGCACGTTCTGTGAAGTCTGATCTTGATCTACACTGTCCGCAAGAGGTCAGTAAGTCGCGCTTAGCAGCATAAGAGTTAAACGACCCGAGGAAGATGGCTTTTGAAAACATTGTTTCCACCCTTTCAAAGTCAAACTTCCCGCTTTGAAACATATTTTTATCTATGTTTTCTGCAAATGCTTTGAATTTGGACCAGTCCAAATTCTTGTCGTTTGGAATTTTAGAGTTAACTCTATCAGCGGAAAAAAAAATGTGGAACACTTTTGATTGCTGAAAATACAACCCACTGAAATTCGGAATGTTTGTTTTTTTTTTATGGATTTGACTAAACAAATGGACGCAATAAAATTGAGATCAGACTGCACATTCTGAGTAGTCTGATCTTGATCTATGCCGTCTGCAAAAAAAGTTCTTTTCGGAAATGGCGCCGAAAGGGTTAAAGGCGTTTAAACCCCTAGGCTGCTAAGTGCGACTCAAAGACCTTTCAGTGCGGACAGTGTAGATCAAGATCAGACTGCACAGAACCTGCAGTCTGATCTTGGATCAACACTGTCCGATACGGAGACATTTTTCTCCAAAATATACATTTGAAATAGCACCATTCAGGTTTTTCCTATCGGATTAAAAGTTTCGTTTCGTTTATTTAGCAGAATAAGGGTTAAACACCTACCCCTCCTCTCTCTCTCTCTCTCTCTCTCTCTCTCTCTCTCTCTCTCTCTCTGTGGCTGTGGCTCTCTCTCTCTCTCTCTCTCTCTCTCTCTCTTTCTCTCTCTCTCTCTCTCTCTCTCTCTCTCTCTCTCTCTCTCTCTCTCTCTGTTGAAGTATTCATTGGATTTAACTCTTTCTTTCCATGGGGAAAGCCGTAACTTAGTTTTTTAACTTGTGGCTCAACCCATTTGCCACTTTTTTTTGCTTGTTTCTTAATATGTATTTTATATGTATGTAAATTATGGCAATAAAATATGTATTTAAACTAACTCTTTATTTGCCATTCATGGTATGAAAAAGAATTGGAATAGTTTTGAAATCAAATCGAACTGGGTAAAATTTGAGAAAGAACGGAGTGTATGTCAGTCGAAAGGTAGGTTGATCTAAAACTACGAGTTTTGTTAATGTGTAATTGACTATGAGCCAGAATATTATCCGGATAATAAACCTCGAAAATTGACCGGTGCTTACATCAAAGACAACATAAGCAATATTTTTTGCTATTTTGCAGGAGTATTTGAATACAAACACTTAAATCAATCCCAAAATAATGTGTTTAAATACTTCTACCGTAACTACATGACATCAGACATCACAGAATAATAATTTTACATTTGTTATCTGTATATGATTCAAGCAATCTCATTACGGAACTACACGAGGATGACGTCATATACGACAACCTCCGAATGCAGAGTAACAGAAAAGTAAAAAATGGCGACCCTGGACGATAGTCCGTCGCTATTTGCAGGTCAACAGTGGGCCGATTGGGCTGATGCCCTCTTACCAAGCAATGAAGACGGTAAAAATGGTTTCATACAACTTCTTTCTATATCCTGATTATGCCACCTTACTTCGTTATGGCATATTTAGCCGACATTTTAAGCAATACCTTCACCCTATCCCCGTCGAGTTATTTTTAAACTGTCGAAGTGTCATGCTGTATTTCTGATTTTCTAGGTGGAGAAGACAGCGACGAAGATGTTGACAACATCGTGACTGAAAGTATGAAGCTTAAAATAGAAGGTACGTATGTCGAAGGAGCCCACTGCCGCTTTTCATTCAAGTTTTCTGGCATTTTTAACATCTTGTTCTTGTCAACACTGTTGACATGAAATGAAATGTGTCACTAATGATCCATCATATTCTATTTTATTCTATTTTTGATATTGTGGAAAGCATTTGTAACAACCTCATTGACATGTTGATCAATTATTGAAGCTAGACTATTTCTATGAAGGGATGTTGTCTTCCCCAACAAAAAGAATTGGAAAGAAAAGAAAATGTTCTTTACATGCACATCCTTCAAAGGTCGGGCTATATCTGTTGTGTATCAACTACAACTATGATAACTTTTAACTTTTTTCTTGAAATTGTATTACAGATGCTGTTTTAGTCTAAAAGGCAATTATGAGCATTAATGGTAAAATTAAAAGACAGTGTTAACAAGTAATGTTGATGATGCAATGTTTACATCAACCAAAGAGGAAATTTAGATATCTATACGGTAATAGTTCATAAAACCCAGTCTTCCGTAATTTTGCTACAGTTATATAGCTGTGTGAACAAATAGACTGATCACCTATGAAATGTTTTTACTTTTTCGCATTTCAGACATGCCCTTATTTGGACTGTGTCCCTCCAGAGATGAATTTTATTTGGTTGTCTGTGAAAAATGCCAACAAGTTCTCAAACCACAGGCCTTTCAAGCCCATTTAGGTAAGAGTAAGGCATGACAGTGCCATTGCTATATTGGAATCAGGTAAAATTTGGGTATGAAAATATGTAAGGGGTCCAGATATGAAATGGTACATGGAATATAGCAAAATCTCTCAAAATTTCCATATAATTTTTTTAACCAATTACCTCACAACATGACTTTTTACACTCCTACTTTTAAAAATAAATGTTTGAAAAGAAGCTATTGCTTCTTTCCACCAACATCTAATAAAGCTGACTTCTGTAAGGGTATTAAAAGTTGTATTTGTATAGTATTGGGCCAATTTGATCAGTGTTTCCTGATTACATGCTATAAGTTTGGTAATATACCCCAGAAAATTGTGAGATTTGACTGTCTGTTTTGCTTTACAGAAGTGCTACACTATCTGTCACAATGTCACCTTCTTGTTCTTCTTTTCAGATGTCCGACATGGGGGTATAGGTAGTTATACAATATCAACCAAGGAGCATTCATCACAAAGTCGACATTCTTCATCAAAGTCTCATTCAAAATCCCATTCTCCCTCAAAACATCATTCACGTTCCTCCCACTCAAAATCTCAGTCATATTCAGCAAAACATAGACTTGAGAATAAAGCCCCAATTAGTGAGATACTGACAGAAATTTGCTCAGGTGATGACTTAAATCCCAATATTAACTCAAGTAAAAGCTTCGGATCTTACCAGCATGCAGAGGATAGTGTTTGTGGGCCCCCACATTCGTTTGTTGCTGTCTCGAAGGTGGGGGCAGAAACACGCACCGTTCCGGTGAAAGACAGTAAGATTAAAAAGAATCATTCAATGCCTGTTGTCAAGGTTGAACGGATGCCTGAATCTTTATCTGTAGAAAAACACAGAGGGTCCTATGGTAGTGCAAGAACTTCATTGACTAATGGGGCAATCAAAGCTGCTAAATCTCCAACAGTGTACACTCATATGGATGTAGTGCCTGATGGGATTATAGACATAAAGCCACCCAAATCTCCGACTCCTGGGCCACCTGAGAGTCCAGATGTCCCAGATTTAATGGAGCCAGAGCCAGCGACAATTTCTGAGATTGATTCTGCAGTAAATGCAATCTTGGAACCATCATCACCGACAGCAGAAGAGCAGGATGTAAGTAGTTATGTTAGCCTGGCAACATCTCCATGTACATTGACTACAACCACAGTTACTATGGCAACAGTGACCTCCAGCCTTACAACCAATGTAACAAATACAACTTCAACTTTTACATTCAGCAATATGGGTAGACCTCATTTCCCGTCAGGTAGCATTCAGGTTAGCTTTTCAAGTGCAGGTGTACTTAACACATTGTCAGATGATTCAAGTGATGCAAATATCAATAACAATAACAACATAGATAGCTATGACAAAGTTATAAAAAGTGATCCAGATGCTCCAATGAAACGCTCCATGTGTATCAGAGGTTCGAGTCATGAAAATATGGAAAGCACGATCAGTGATATTGTGAAATCAACAGTCAACGCAAGTAGAACAGGTGGATTTCAAAGTTTGAACCCTCTGGTGACAGGATCATCAAGCAGTTCATATAGTTCGAAAGATCTCGTTTACGATTCTGCATTAAAATCTCCGACAAGTCAAGCTAGTGGCAATAAACTATCTGGGTCATCCATGACAATTTCAAAAGTGGGGTCAAAGTTGTTAACAGGATGCTCAAGTACAAATAGACTCGGTGATTCCTCAAATTCTGCTGTTACCAGTTCTACAATGGCCAGTTCCAGCCACCCTAGCAATTCAGAGACTTTGAAAAAACTGCAGCTATTAAACAAACCTGATAAAGTGATCCCTCTAAAAGGTAAGATCTAAAATACATAATGAGCCATGCAATGTGAAAAGGGGGCTTAATGCATCTGAAAAAAGTATCCACCTTGCAAGCTAATATGGGTCAAAACTTTTTACTATTTGTAAATTTCCTGCATTTCCAAGGACCATTCTACCTTAAGATTTAGATCATTGTTGGAAAAAAGGGATCATCTGGATGTATAATTATGTGATGACTTGCTTGGTATCACGGAGATATGTACAATAAACCCACTGTTGCCAGAACATGGCTCATATGATCATTGGTTCAGATGAAAAAGGGGCTTGCTGGATTGTTTACTCTTCACCACCATCATATGGCCTGCAAAACGCGAAAAGGGGCATTCGGACATTTGCGTAAAGTGTCATCTCGGATCAGCCTGCGCAGTCTGCGCAGGATAATCCGAGGCAGCACTTACGGTTTTTATGTTATTTTCTGTTTTGCGCAAGTCTACTTTAGCACAAAATCTAATGTAGTCGTAAAGTGCCATCTCGGACTAGCCTGCGCGGACTGCGCAGGCTTATCCGAGACGACACTTTACGCAAACGTCCGAATGCCCCTTTTCGCATGTTGCAAGCCATATTGTAGATTAACCAATGTTAAAAGTATGTTTAGACTATCGCCTGCCTCATATATCCTGTCCCAGGTTGACATCATTTATATAAAGAAGAAGCCTTTTGGAAACATTCTTGTAAACAGCATTTTCTCCTTTTTCTATGATGTTTTCTACCCTATTAAAGAGAAGTTCCATCATATGAGTCACATTTAATTTGTTGTCTGCAAATGTTTCCAGTTTCAACAAGTCTAAAATTTTGACGTTTAACATTTGTTCTGTGCTAGAACTATCAAGACAGTTCTGGTTTGTTCCCAGAATACAGGTTTGAGGGAAGAGCTATGGTGATTTTACGCTGACCATTGTTGCGACTATGGTTATGTGGGAAAGCAGCCAGTGGCTTGGGAAGAATATTTTGTGGAGTACTGGTGAAAGAGACTCCAGGAAAGCATGGATAGGTGCACTGGTTGCCGCGATATAACTGAAATAATGTTGAAAACGGCATTAAACACCATACAATGCTGCTTTTTAGCCTTTGAGGTTGAACCCCAACATGCTTGAAAAATCGGAGGGATGAGGATAGAGAAAAGGTAATAGAGACCAGCAGTCACATGGGAGTGCCTTTTGGCAGGGCAATTCCCAGCCAGTGCTTAAGTTCAGTGCAGAAGTGAGCTTTTGCTGTATTAATTGAAGTAATGAAGCATCATTTGAATAGACATTAACTCTTTA
The DNA here is from genome assembly GCA_946811185.2 of Hippopus hippopus. Lineage (NCBI taxonomy): Eukaryota > Metazoa > Mollusca > Bivalvia > Cardiida > Cardiidae > Hippopus > Hippopus hippopus. The sequence continues at coordinate 5,180,051 of OX328102.1, read as the reverse complement.
CCACACAATTCCCAGTATTAAAGACCCTGAAAGAGAAGGCTTTAGAAAACATTTGGGGAATTATTTGAGTCTTAAATATTGTCTGGTGGTAAAAAGTTAACTCTTTACCAAATGAAGCTATTTTAGACTGGTCCAAAGCTTTTCAAAAGGACAAAATTAATGTAACTCAAAATTTTAAATTCATATGTAAAAGATAAGAAAACATTGTGGGAAGAGGAGAAAATGTTGGTTTCCAGCATTTTCTCCTTTTCCCACAATGTTCTCAAGTCTTCTTCCTCAAGGTCGTTAAAAGTTGGGATTTTGTGGTAAAGGGTTAAACTCTAGATGTAAAGTTTAAACTTCCTGTTTCAGATCGCCAATATGATGCAAATAAACACTGCGGAGTGGTTGTAGCTGAAACTGGTAAACCCTGTACGAGGTCCTTAACTTGTAAGGTAAGAGTATTGAGAAGCATTTACGACCTTTAGGCTTATGCTGTTACACAGTGTCTATTTATCATATGTATAACCTTACCCCCAGATACTGGAGAAATAATAATTGACTTTTAACTCTTTACCACACGAGAAAATTTTAGACTGGTCCAAATTGAAAGCATTTGCAGACGACAAAATAAAGGTGACTGAAAAATTAAAATTTGGTTTGGGAAGAGTAGAAAACACTGTGGGAAAAGGAGAAAATGCTGGTGACCAGCATTTTCTCCTTTTCCCACAATGTTTTCCAAAGGCTTCTTTCTCAGGGGCGTCAAAAGTAGGGATTGTGTGGTAATGGGTTAAGGTAAGAGGATTGACACTTCACCTTAATACTTATGCTATTACACAGTGTCAATTTACAGATGTAACTTTAGCCCCAGATACAGGAGTATTAATCATACAATAATATTAAAACAGTATTTTTGCATTTTGGCAAAAGAAGCTGACTGATGAAATGTTAGAATCTGCATCTTGACAGACAAAGCAGACTTCAAGTTTTTATTTGCCAAAACAGTCTCATGAAATAAATGTCTTAACTCTTTACCACACAATCCCGACTTCTAACGACCCTAAGGAAGAAGCCTGTTGAAAACATTGTGGGAAAAGGAGAAAATGCTGGTAACCAGCATTTTCTCCTTTTCCCACAGAGTTTTCTGCCCTTCCCAAAAAGAATTTTATCTTTTGAGTCACGTTTATTTTGTCTTTTGCAAATGCTTTCAGTTTGGACTGATCTAAAATTTTGTCGTGTGGTAAAGAGTTAACTCTGTATCAAATGATGAAGCTTTCGACTTGTCCAATTGGAAAGCATTTGCAGACGACAAATTCAGCGTGACTCAATCATGAGGTTTGTCTTGCAAATGGTGGAGGAGATTGTGGGAAAGGGAAAAAGTAAAATTATCTGCTGCAAGTTTGTTTCAGGCTGTGGTGAGTTTAGTCTTTACAAAACGACAAAATATTGGACTTGACCAAATTGAAAGCATTTGCATTAAATGTCACTCAAATGATAGAATTTGTCTTTGATAGGGTTTAAAACATTGTGGGAAAAGGAGAAAATGCTGGTTGCCAGCATTTTCTCATTCTTCCACATTGTTTTCAAAAGTCTTCTTCATCAGGATCATTAAAACTTGGGATTGTGTGGTAAATGGTTAACTTGCAGTATTAGCTTAAAGTGAGATGCTGTCAGATTTGACTAAATCAATCATGGTTTTTTAACTCTTAACCACACAGTTCTGAGTTTGAACAACCCTGAGAAAGGGGCCTTGATGGAAAAAAGGAGAAAATTCTGGTTACCAGCGTTTTCTTCTTTTTAGTCCCCTACAGGCGAAGCCGAAGGGGACTTTAGGTTTGCACTCCGTCCGTCCGTCTGTCCATCTGTCTGTCTGTCTGTCCAGCAAATCAGTTTTCCGGACTTTTTTCTAAACGCTGGCAGATATTGAGCTGATTTTTGGTGTGTAAGTCAACCACCGTGAGTTACAGATCAAGTTTGAGTTTTGTTCCAGTCCACTGATTTTTGACGAAATTACGGGCCTTGGACTTAGAAATTTTAACCGAAAAAACAGTTTTCCAGACTTTTTTTCTAAATGCTGGTAGCTATTGAGCTGAATTTTGGTGTGCAAGTCAACCATTATGAGTTACAGATCATGTTTGAGTTTCGTTCCGGTCCGCTGATTTTTGAAGAAATTACAGGCCTTGGACTTAGAAAATTTCACCCAAAAAACAGTTTTCCGGACTTTTTTTTTAAATGCTGGCAGATATTGAGCTGATTTTGGGTGTGCAAGTCAACCACCATGAGTTACAGATCAAGTTTGAAATTTGTTCCAGTCTGTTGATTTTTGACGAAATTACTGGCCTTGGACTTCGAAATTTTCAAAGAAAAAACAGTTTTCCAGACTTTTTTTCTAAACGCTAGCAGCCATTGAGCTGATTTTTGATGTGTAAGTCAGCCACCATGAGTAATAGATCAAATTTGAGTTTTGTTCTGGTCCACTTATTTTTGACGAAATTATGGCCCTTGGACTTAGAAAATTTCACTGAAAAAAGGGTTACCCTGTTTTTTTCTAAGCGCTGGGAGATATTGAGCTGTGTTTTGGTATGTGGATATACCACCATTGCATGCACACCCATATATGATCAAGTTTGAGTTTCGTTCCAGTCCACTGATTTTTGACAAAATTACGGGCCTTAAAAATTTGCTTTTACGGGGGCATTTGTGTTTCATAAACATATCTTGTCTTAGTAAAACTTCTTCAATGAACTTACATTAACAAGGAAAAATGTTTATATATCTGGCTTTCATTAAAGCATTGCATACAAAGACAGACACGATGCTTATAATTCAGAAAGGGGGTCAAATACGGTCTTTCTCCTCCACATAGTTTCACAAACTATATGTGCCAGCGATATATACGGCCGGTAGGGGACTAGGTATTGCTATGGAATACTATCAGAATGCTTGTTCCACAATGTTTTCTTCAGTTTCATAGACAAATTATATCATCGTTTACCTTGCTGTCTGCAAATGCTTTGAAATTGGACTGGTGTAAAATTCTATCCTGTTACAAAGAGATAACCTGTGTTTCAGTCTCATGCATTGTCCCTACGTCGGGCTGTACAAGGGAGGCGATTACCATTTGATGAATTGTTAAAAGAACACCGTGAAGCCAAAGAAGCGTACATGAAAGCCAGAGTAGAAAGTAAAGAAGCTGCTGCTGCACTAAAAGCTGCCACCACACCTCATAAAACGGGTCACATGTCATCTCCAACTGGAAAATCACAGCTTCTCTCACAATCTTCGCCGGTTATAAAATCTCTGTCAGACACCAGTTTGAAGGACAAGTCCCAGTCCAGTTCTGGTTTAGGTAGTTCGTTAAAGTTAGATCGACTACAGACTTTTAACAGGTATGTGGCTTAGATTTTATTATATGACCAGCCCCAATGCCTTAGGTTGTAGAGCATGGGACTTGAGAACATCAAGTTTCGGGCCATATAAGGGTGTGGCTTCAATCGCCCTGGCTAGCCACCTAAGATTACTTGAAAAGTCTTATGAATGAGGGAGTTAAACCTAGGTTCAGTGTGATGGTGCTATGCACAGAGCATGTTAAATAACAAGGCATGACTTAGGATGGGTGTCATCTTGTATCCTGTACTATCCCCCGTAACAAAACCAACAGACATCTGGGGATGTATGAAAATCAGTCAGTTTTATTATATATCTATAAATGCTATGACAGAGACACAGACTTCGTATGAAACTCACATACAACAGCCCAGAACATTTTTTCCCTATCACACATGTGCTGTGGTGTAGGTTTTTCTGTATTCCACATGTACTCTATACAGAATATAATCTAATTCACAAACTACCTCTATGTATTCACATTGGTCTCTTTCTGGAAATCTTGAAAATGTGTGGCTCTCGGCTTTTTTTTTTTTTCGTTATTTATTTTTTTACAGTAATAAAGGGAAGGTATAAAATAAACATCACAACAGTCTACATTTCTATGCTATTACCCTTGTGGATTATTTTATTGTGCCTCGTAACTCAAAACTGTGGTTTATTGAATGATAAACCACAATAGAAAGAAGACTCTTTCTTAAACATATCACTGTATTTTGTGTTTAAATGGATATCAATTGCACCATTTCCTGTCCTTGCCTAGGCCTCCTTTGTGTGAGGAGCAATTGCTCATTTTAAGACATTTTGTCAGTAACGACAGATACTTTTTCTTTCCTTCAAATTCTACCCCTGTGATTTCAGTGTCTAAGATTTTTTCGTCTGGTTAGAGCAATACCTCTACCAAACAGCCAGATGTTTTCATGACCTTGAGGAAGGTTGATTGATTGACTGAATGGTGTTTTATGGTCCTTTCAACATTATTTCACAGTTATATCTTGGCAACAGCTCACATATTTATATATTTCCTGGATTTCACCAGTACTAAGCTAGGCGCTGAAGTGTCTTGCCCAAGGACACTCCCACAAAAAACCCAGTGGATCCTTTGAGGCTCAAACCCAGGGTCTTTAGGTCACAAGTCCTTCACTTGCTCACTGAGCCATGCAGGACCTCCCAGAGGAAGAAGATTGATTTCAAAACATTGTTTGGAAAGCAGAAAAGGTTGGAAATTGGCATTTTTACCTTTCTCACAATGTTTTCTTCCCTGCAAATGCTTTTAGTTTAACCCTTTACCACACAATGACAACTTTTAACACCCCTGATAGAGAAGGCTTTTGAAAACATTGTGGGAAAAGGAGAAAATGCTGGTTACCAGCATTTTCTCCTTTTCCCACAATGTTTTCTACCCTATCAAAGAAAAATCATTTCATATGATCCACATTGAAACTGTCAAATGCTTTCAATTTGGACAGGTCTAAAATTTGTCGTGTGGTAAAGGGTTAAACTGTTACCACACAATTCCTAGTTCCTGACCCTGAAAACAGGTCTTAGAAAACATAGGAAAAGGAGAAAATGCTGGTAACCAGCTTTTTCTCCTTCTCCTACATTTTTAGCTCCACTGGCCGAAGGCCAGCGGGCTTATGTCATGGCCTGTTGTCCGTCGTGCGTCCGTCCGTCCGTCCGTGCGTCCGTCCGTCCGTCCGTGCGTTAACTTTTTTTTAAAACGTCTTCTTCTCTGAAACTACTCATCCAATTTTGATGAAACTTCACAGAAATGATCCTGCCATGGTCCTCTTCAGAATTTCTTGAAAGAATTTAATTCCTTCAAAAACTCTGGTTGCCATGGCAACAAAACTGAAAAATTTTGAAAATCTTTGAAAATCTTCTTGTCTGAAACCGTAAGGCCAAGGGCTACCAAATTTGGCATGTAGCTTTATCTAGTGGACCTCTACCAAGTTTCTTCAATTTATAGCCCTGGGGTCAAAATTGGCCCCGCCCCGGGGGTTACAAGTTATACATGGGCTTATTTAGGGAGAACTTTAAAATTCCTCTTCTACCTAGCCATAGGGCCTAGAGCTACCAAATTTGGCATGTAGCTTTATCTAGTGGACCTCTGCCAAGATTGTTCAAATTATAGCCCTGGGGTCAAATTAGGCCCTGCCCGGGGGTAACAAGTTTTACATGGGCTTATATAACAAGTTTTACATGGGCTTATATAGGGAGAACTTTAAAATTCTTCTTTGACTTAGCCATGGGGCCTAGGGCGACCAAATTTGGCATGTAGCTTTATCTAGTGGACCTGTACCAAGGGTGTCCAAATTATAGCCAAGGGTCAAATTTGACTTCGTTCCAGGGGGTAACATGTTTTACATGGGCGGGCTTATATAGGAAAATCTTTCGCATCTAGCTATAAGGGCTAGGGCTATCAAATTTTGCATTTAGCTTTATCTAGGGGGTCTCTATCAAGGGTGCCCAAATTATAGCCCAGGGGGTCAAATGTAGTCCCACCCCAGGGGGTCACAAGTTCTACATGGTCTTATATAAGGAAACTTTAATAATCTACTTGTACATAGCCATATTTAGGCCTAGGGCTACCAAATTTTGCACGTAACTTTATATAATGGGCCTCTACCAAGAGGGCCCAAATTTTAACTTTGGGGGTCAAGTTTGACTTCACACCAGGGGTCACAAGTTTTACATTGGCTTTTATAGTGAAAACTTGATAAACCTGTGTCATGGATCACATATTTTACAGGGCCTTTTATTCAGCAAACTTGTTTTACATGACTTTTTATTGGGCCAGATTAAAAAATCTTTTTGTTTATAACCACACATTCTAGTTTCATATTGTAGGTCTGGGGTCAAAATTGCCTTCATTCCAGGGATCGCAAGTTTAACATGGGCTTCAAAATATTGTCACTTCAATTTAAACACTAATCAAGGGAAATAACTCTTTTTATGATAGATAAAGTTCGTTACTATTTACCTCCCTTGATTATCAAGCTGCAGTGATACATGATTGGTGCTAGACAAGTTTTTTAGCTCCACTGGCCAAAGGCCAGCAGGCTTATGTTATGGCCCGTTGTCCGTTGTGCGTCCATCCGTATGTTAACTTTTTAGCTCATTTGAGCACAACGTGCTCAAGGGGAGCTTTTAGCATTTGTTTCAACTCAATAAAAGAATTTTCAATCATACACCAAAACAAAAAATTATCCTCCACATATCTGACTGTGTTTACAAACTATGAAGTGTTCATACTAATACACCATGTCTACTGTTTGATGATGACTAGCTTAGAAAAAGTATTAATAAAATAAGTTTGAAAAAAAATCTTAGTGATTTATTATGACAATTGTTAGCACACATGTAACTCATTACCAAACGATAATATTTTAGGCTTGTCTAAATCGAAAGCACTTGCAGACGACAAAATAAAAGTGATTGAAAATTTGAAATTTGTTTTGTGAACAGTAGAAAACATTGTAAGAAAAGGAGAAAATGCTTTTCTAAAGCCTTCTTTCTCAGGGTCATCAAAAGTAGGGATTGTCTGGTAATAGGTTAAAAAGATATATTTCAAACTGAGATTGATGTATATACTTGTTTTTTACTGGCACTGAAGGTCCGTCCGTCCATCTGTCCGTGCGTGCATTAACTTTTATTTCAAACATCTCTGAAACTACTTATCCAATTTTGATGAAACTTCAAAGAAATGATCCTGCCATGGTCTTCTTCAGAATCCCATGACAGAATTTTATTCCTTCAAAAACTCTGGTTGCCATGGCAACAAAACTGAAAAATATAGAAAATTTTCAAAAATCTTCTTCTCTGAAACTGTAAGGCCTAGGGCTACCAAATTTGGCATGTAGCTGTATCTAGTGGGCCTCTACCAAGTTCCTTCAAATAATAGCCATGGGGTCTACCAAATTTTGCATGTAGCTTTATCTAGTGGGCCTCTACAAGGAGGGCCCAAATTATAGTCCTTGACCCAAGTTTGTCCCCACACCACGGAACACAAGGTCACCAGTTTTACATGGGCTTTTGTAATGAAAACTATCTTAAGTCATCATGTTACTAACCATTATAAAGACTAAGGCTATTAGATTTAGCCCTGTCTCATGGGTTTCATGTTTTACAGGGCTTTTCATTGAGAAAAATTTGAAAATCTTCTTGTTTATAACATTCAAGAACTGAATTATTTGGTATGGAGCTTTATATTGTGGACCTCCACCAGGATTCAAATAATTATAGCTTTGCGATCAAAATTGGCTTTGCCCATGGATCACAACTTTCTCGTAGGATTAGATAGAAAAATGTTTGCATGTCCTCGTGTTTGAAATCAATTTGCTGAATATTGTAATGTTTGGCTTGTATTGTTTTTACTTAATAGCCAGTGGAGCGATACAGGGCCATCATGGCCCTCTTGTTTTTCTATTCTTTCACATGCCAATTCCATCATGTGATCCACATTTCATTTGTTTTCTGTTAACGCTTTCAATATAGACAGGTCTAATTTTTTGTTGTCTGGTAAAGAGTTAACTTGGTACTTTTTTAAAATTTTGATATATGTAAATATTTAAACAATGTTGTGTAATTTTAGATCCAATGTCACTAATGTTCAACTACCAACAACCAATGTCTCGGAGGAAGTGTTATCACCTTTAAATAAGCTAGAGGAGAGACTGTCAATAGATGAGGGGGAGGAGGCTCCCACAGGGAAAAATGATTCTTTTACAAATTATCACCCAAGGCCTATAGCTGTAAGTATGATCATAATCAGTTTTGTTACATCACTTGGTAACACTGATAGCTTTTTAAATCCTTGGGTTCTAAAACTTTATCTGAAGCACTTAATGGATTATAGGTTTAAAGGGAGGTATACAGCTTTTTGTCAAAACTCTAACACTTTACTAAACAACAAAATTTTAGACTTGTCCAAATTGTGAGCATTTGCAGCTGACATATGCCATAACAATAGATTGAATTGCTTTTGAAAATGGAGAAAACATTTTTGGAAAAGGAGAAAATACTGGTTACCAGCATTTCCTCCCGTTACCATAGTGTTGCACCTAGGATTTTCATTTTGGGGGACAAATGGGCTCCCTTCTGAAAATTTTGGGAGACAAAAAATAGTTTTAGGAGACAACTTCAAGTCAATATGTGATTTACATTGCATTGAATTATCCCTTAAATACAACCCTGAGAATCATTATTCCCATTTCTTTCTGTAGGGTTGTTTTGCTGCTGTTGGTTCTGTATCAGAATTTGATTCTTTAGATTCATATTTGTAGTCCCCTACCGGCGAAGCCGAAGGGGACTTTAGGTTTTCACTCCGTCCTTCCATCAGTCTGTCTGTCCGTCAGTCCGGCAAATCAGTTTTCTGGACTTTTTTTCTAAACGCTGGCAGATATTGAGCTGATTTTTGGTGTGTAAGTCAACCACCATGAGTTACAGATCAAGTTCGAGTTTCGTTCAGGTCCGCTGATTTTTGATGAAATTACGGGCCTTGGAATTAGAAAATTTCACCCAAAAAACAGTTTTCCGGACTTTTTTTTTTAAACGCTGGCAGCAATTGAGCTGATTTTTGGTGTGTAAGTCAACCACCATGAGTTACAGATCAAGTCCGAGTTTCGTTCCGGTCCGCTGATTTTTTATGAAATTACGGGCCTTGGACTTAGAAATTTTCACCCAAAAAACAGTTTTCTGGACTTTTTTTTTAAATGCTGGCAGCTATTGAGCTGATTTTTGGTGTGTAAGTCAACCACCATGAGTAACAGATCATGTTAGAGTTTCGTTCCAGTCCACTGATTTTTGACGAAATTACGGGCCTTGGACTTAGAAATTTTAACTGAAAAAACAGTTTTCCGGACTTTTTTTCTAAACGCTGGCAGCTATTGACCTGATTTTTGGTGTGCAAGTCAACCACTATGAGTTACAGAAAAGTTTGAGTTTTGTTCTGGTCCGCTGATTTTTGACGAAATTACAGGCCTTGGACTTAAAAAATTTCACGAAAAAACAATTTTCCAGACTTTTTTTCTAAACGCTGGCAGATACTGAGCTGATTTTTGGTGTGCAAGTCAGCCACCATGAGTTACAGATCAAATTTGAAATTTGTTGCAGTCTGCTGATTTTTTACGAAATTACAGGCCTTGGACTTAGAAATTTTCACAGAAAAAACAGTTTTCCAGACTTTTTTTCTAAACACTGGCAGCTATTGAGCTGATTTTTGGTGTGCAAGTCAACCACCATGAGTTACAGATCAAGTTCGAGTTTTGTTCTGGACCACCGATTTTTGATGAAATTACGGGCCTTGGAATTCGACATTTTCACAAAAAAAAAAACAGTTTTCTGTTTTTATACGCCGCAAGAGGCGACATATATTGGCGTCATCTTCTCCGTCTATCCGTCCGTCCGTCCCTTCGTCCGTACGTACGTCCATTTCTTGTGAACGCAACTCCTCCCACATTTCTTGACGGATTTGAATAAAATTTTCACAGAATGTTTCTCATCATGTGACCTATCGCATATTGTCAGGGTTTTGCGATTTGCAACTGCGTCATGGAAAAAGGGGGCTTCATGTCATATTTAATTACATTTCTTGTGAACGCAACTCCTCCCACATTTCTTGACGGATTTGGATAAAATTTTCACAGAATGTGTCTCATTATGTGACCTATCGCATATTGTCAAGGTTTTGCAATTTATGGCTGCGACATGGAAAAAGGGGCCCTCATGTTATGTTCCATTTTTCACCAATATCTCTTTAATTACTGGACATATCTCAACGGATTTGGATGAAATTTTCACAGATCATATGACCTGGCGCAAATTGTCAGGGTTTTAGAATTTATTGCTGCATCATGGAAAAAGGGGGCTTCATGTCAAATTTAATTTTTCATTGATGTATCTCCAACTAGTGGACATAATTTAATGAAACTTCATATTTTTATTGCTTAATCAAAGCCAATGACCAATGAGTCCGTTGTGCATCCGTCTGTCCATCCATCAGTCTGTGCGTAAACCTTTTAGATCACAAGTAACACAATATATCCATTGAGCTACCCTGGCGGGTGCTAGAAATTCCAACACTTTAGTCTCTATAGCTAGCTGCTTGAAATGGCAGCCATGTGGCGGCATATATTGTGACAATGGCACTCTTGTTTTTTTTTTCTAAATGCTGGCAGATATTGAGTTGATTTTTGGTGTGTAAGTCAGCCACCATGAGTTACAGATCAAGATCGAGTTTCGTTTCGGTCCACTGATTTTTGACGAAATTACGGGCCTTGGACTTAGAAAATTTCACTGAAAAAACAGTTTTCCCGACTTTTTTACTTACAATGCTCATGTTTGGTATGTAGGTACCTGTCATTGATACCGATCTTCTGTGGGTTACATGTCCAAGGTCAAGGTCAAAAATTTTAACCCTTATCATGAAAACTTATCCTCAAAACTTTTCATGGTCATTTCTCTGTATATTCAAAGTACTGTACTTAAGTTATAACACTTATACATGGTAAGCTGGTACCTCTCATTGGTACACACCTGCTGATGATAAGGTCAAGGTCATCTCACAAGGTAAAGGTCATATTTCAGAAAATTTGCTTTTACGGGGGCATTTGTGTTTCACAAACACATCTTTTCTTAGTAAAACTTCTTCAGTGAACTTACTTTAACAAGGAAAATGCTTATGTATCTGGCTTTCATTAAAGCATTGCATACAAAGACAGACACGATGCTTATAATTCTGAAAGGGGGTCAAATACGTTCTTTGTCCTCCACTATACCTGCCAGCGATATATACGGCCGGTAAGGGACTCGGTATTGCTGTGCAATACTATCAGAATGCTTGTTTTACTTTGCGACTCATTCACTGGGGAAAAAAGCAGACAGTATAGTTTGTTTCACCATGGTTGAAGAATTGCAACTTGATTACAGTATGATTTGCTGAGTAAATTTTGCTATTTCACCATGGAAAAAATTGATATTTTAGAACCAGTCAGTGTTAATGCTGTAGGTAGGTCCCATTCGCACATAAGTAAAATTTACAGTAGATACATTGATAAGGAACCCATTTATGCCATAATTTTGGCATAAATATAGCATCTGTCATCTTTATGGTTTAAATTAATGTTGTAAACATAGGATTGTTGTAAATGAGGTCAGGATTTTTGTTGCACCATTAGGGCGGGACAATTTTTTTTTGTTTTTGAGGGACAACTATGAATTGAATATGCAACAAGTCATGCCGAGGCCTAGATGCAACACTTTTACCACAATGTTTTCGAAAGACCCCACTCTAAGGGTTGCTAAAACTTGGGATTGTGTGGTAAAGGGTTAAAGTACATAATTTCCTTTTCTTTCTGTTGTTTTTCATGCATAAGTCCACACTACAAAAGCTACCGTCTACCTGGTTCTTTAGCTAAAAGTTCTGTGCTTTTGAAGTTACGTGGACTATATTTCAGGCCATAAAGTCATACTTTGCCATTTATTTTTTTTCTATTCATATTAACAAAAAAAACATACATATTATATAGTTACTTTAACTGCTGTTAATGCTTGTAGAGGGACATAGATAAACATTAACCCTTTGCCACACAATCCAGACTTTTAACAAACTTGAGACAATAGTTTTGAAAACACTTTAGGGCAAGGAGAAAATGCTTTTTATACGCCTGTCGAAGACCGGACGTATTATGGGATCACCCGTGGCGGGCGGGCGGGCAGAATGGCGGGTGGCGTCCCCATTCTTTGTCCGGAGCGTATCTCCAAAACTATGCTAGCTACGGTTATGAAATTTCATGGGTGGATAGATCTCATCAAGGGGGAATGCAGTGCACAGGAATCATAACTCTCGCTTGCTTAATTTTTGAGTTATTGCCCTTTGTTGTTATTCATACTTGAATTTTGTCCGGAGCATATCTCCAAAACTATACTAGCTACGGTTATGAAACTTCATGGGTGGATAGATCTCATCAAGGGGGAGTGCAGTGCACAGGAATCATAACTCTTGCTTCCTTAATTTTTGAGTTATTGCCCTTCGTTGTTTTTCATACTTTAATTTTGTCCGGAGCATATCTCCAAGACTATACTAGCTAAGGTTATGAAACTTCATGGGTGGATAGATCTTATCAAGGGGGAGTGCAGTGCACAGGAATAATAACTCTTGCTTCCTTAATTTTTTAGTTATTTCCCTTTGTTTATATTCATACTTGAATTTTGTCCAAAGCATATCTCCAAAACTATGCTAGCTACGGTTATGAAACTTCATGGGTGGATAGATCTCATTAAGGGGGAGTGCAGTGCAAATGAATCATAACTCTTGCTTGCTTAATTTTTGAGTTATTGCCCTTTGTATTTTTTCATACTTGAATTTTGTCCGGAGCATATCTCCAAAACTATACTAGCTACGGTTATCAAATTTCGTGGGTTGATAGATCTCATCAAGGGGGATTGCAGTGCACATGAATAATAACTCTTGCTTGCTTAATTTTTGAGTTATTATGGGATCACCCATGGCGGGCGGGCGGGCTGGCGGCGTCCAGTTCTTTGTCCGGAGCATAACTTTGTCGTCTCCAGTCCGATTGACTTGAAACTTTGCATGTGTGTTTGTTGCAATAATACGGAGTGCAGTGTGAAAGAATCATAACTCTACCTCGTGCTGTCTTTGAGTTATTTCCCTTTGATCGTCATTTTTACAGCATTTTCTGCTTGTCCGGAGCATAACTTTGTCATCTCCAGTCCGATCGACTTGAAACTTGGCATTTGTGTTTGTTGCAATAATACGGAGTGCAGTGCGAAAGAAGCATAACTCTACCTCGTGCTGTCTTTGAGTTATTTCCCTTTGATTGTCATTTTTACAGCATTTTCTGCTCGTCCGGAGCATTACTTTGTCATCTCCAGTCCGATCGACTTGAAACTTGGCATTTGTGTTTGTTGCAATAATACGGAGTGTAGTGCGAAAGAAGCATAACTCTACCTCGTGCTGTCTTTGAGTTATTTCACTTTGATTGTCATTTTTACAGCATTTTCTGCTTGTCAGGAGCATAACTTTGTCATCTCCAGTCCGATCGACTTGAAACTTGGCATTTGTGTTTGTTGCAATAATACGGAGTGCAGTGCGAAAGAAGCATAACTCTACCCCGTGCTGTCTGAGTTATTTCCCTTTGATTGTCATTTTTTCAGCATTTTCTGCTTGTTCGGAGCATAACTTTGTCATCTCCAGTCCAATTGACTTGAAACTTGGCATTTGTGTTTGTTCCAATAATATGGAGTGCAGTGCGAAAGAAGCATAACTCTACCTTGTGCTGTCTTTGAGTTATTTCCCTTTGATCGTCATTTTTACAGCATTTTCTGCTTGTCCGGAGCATAACTTTGTCATCTCCAGTCCGATCGACTTGAAACTTGGCATTTGTGTTTGTTGCAATAATATGGAGTGCAGTGCGAAAGAAGCATAACTCTACCTCATGCTGTCTTTGAGTTATTTCCCTTTGATTGTCATTTTTACAGCATTTTCTGCTTGTCCGGAATATAACTTTGTCATCTCTAGTCGGAACATCTTCAAATTTGGTATGCATGATTGTTGAAAATTTAAGGAGTGCAGTGCACAAGAACCATAACTCTTCCTAGCATGAGTTTTGAGTTATTTCCCTTTGATCGTTTTTTTTTTACAGCATTTAGTGCTTGTACAGAATATAACTTTGTCATCTCACATCAGAGTGACTTCAAACTTGGTATGCATGTTTGTTGCAATATTACAGAGTACAGTGCGCAAGAACAATAACTCTACCTAGTACAGATTTTGAGTAATTCCACTTTGATCTTCATTTTTACAGTATTTCTTGGTTGTCCAGAACGGAACTTTGTCACCTCAAGTCAAATTGACTTGAGACTTGGTAAACATGTTTGTTGCACTACCTGCCCTTTACGATTATTATACCCCCTTGACAACTGGCGGTGGGACGGGCGTATCTTGCGACAATTTGCCGCTCTTGTTCTCTTTTTCCCACAATATTTTTCACCATATCAAAGACAACTTACATAATTTAAGCCACCTTGAATTTGTCATCTCCACTTTCTAGATCTAGAATTAGACCTAGAATGAGATTAAGTATGTTAGGTGAATAAGTGTCTGGGTTGCTTGCTTAACAAAGTTAGCTAAGACTAAGGCAGATTTTACTGTACATATTCCAGGCATGCTCATTTGGTGCTAGACGACATACAAACTTTGGCAGCAATGGTTATGGATGTCACAGCTTTAACAGACGAACAGACCATTTACAGGCAGCGTTTTTGGACCTCTTAGAGAGACACCTCAATCCACCGCCGTCGAAGTATGCTTCTTAACTGTTTACCTTTCAAAATGAAATTGTAGCAGTTGACTTTGAAAACATAATTTTGAATTGAGATAATCAACAAATCCACAAAATATAAATTATGTTTTAACCCTTTACTATTTAGCAGAGTTTTAGACCTATCCAAATTGAAAGCATTTGCAGACGACAATTTCATAGTGGCTCAAATGACACAATTTTTCTTTGATAGAATAGAAAACTTTGTGGGAAAAGGAGAAAATGCTGGTTACCAGCATTTTCTCCTTTTCCCACAAGATTTTCAAAAGGCTTCTTCCTCAGGGTTGTTAAAAGTCGTCATTGTGTTGTAAAGGTTTAAGATTGGAAACAAAACATGCAGTAACCATTCTAAATTGCATTTCAAATCAAATTCTCAAGAGTTCTCCAAACTTCAAAGGAGCACAATTTCTGATTGGCTAAACCAGTATTCATTAGGTCTTGTGTTGCCTTGTTAAGGTAATCCATTCATGATTGAATTATGATCATGATCCATTTGGTGGTCATTAAGATTTCAATGCAGATGCAAACATTCAATGATTTGGGTATATACAGTGGAACTCCGATATAAGGCTGTCGTTGGGAGCCACGCCCTATAACAGCGTTATATCTGGGGTGAATTATATAACGCTGACACACCCCCACACACACACGCTACCCGCTACCCATCCGCCCACCATTGCAAGAACTATGGCATCAATTAATTGCTGTTATTCGCCAATATATTATACATAGTAGCGGTGGTGCTTGATCTAGTTCAAATACTTAGACAAAGACATGCATATTTACGTTGAAATATTTATCTATCGAGCATTTTAATTTTTTTTTTTTTTAAACGGTTCCCACTTAGTTCTATTACCAAAACTGGTCCTTCAAACACCGGTACAGGTACATAAAAGAACTTCGTTAAACTTTAGGACCAGCCTAGTTCTTTCAAAAATCAAATACAAAACTCTATCATGTTTTTCAGTCATGCTGACGATTGCATAACAAACCCTAATCGACTATGATTAACGAAATCTTTTTCAATAATCAAACTTGCTGTTTTTTTTTTTTTTTTTTTTTTGGGTCATTGGCAAATGCTCTGAATTCGGACATGCTTAAAATTTTGTAGTTTGGTGAAGAGTTAAAAATCGTCATCCTGCCATGGGCAGTGAACTATTAAATATAACCATAAACATTTAACTTTCCATCCGTAAAGAATTCACACCAGTCGTGTAACGACAAACTTAACATGTTTGCAGGTAAAGTTTGCATTAGGGGTATGACGTAACGCGCCAATAATTCAATGCGTGAGAGTTTTACTGTAAGCACTTGTCGTACACACTTACAACTGTTTCGCCGGAAGAATTAACACCTGGGTATGGGCTGACCTCCAATCAAAACGAACGATATAAGCCAGTATCTCGCTTGCTTGTATGATCTGATACAGCCTTTTTGCGTATCGTAATGAACACCCCAGTCATGTCACATGTATACTGTGTAGAAAAAAAAAAGTCATTCGGCCATTTTCTGAAAATTTTGTTATGACAGAAATAAAAAAAAAAATGCATACGCTAACTTAGAGCATAAGTTAAATGGATTAATTACCGATGAATAAGAGAAACAAGATTTTGTATTCAACAATGCTTTATTTTTGTAATTATGGGGACAACACAGTGCTTCAACTATTTCCCTCTATGGACCGACTTTACATGCTTCTGTTGAAGATGCCTTTCGAAAACGTTGAGAAAAAAGCGAAACTGCTGACAGAACATCAAAAAGCCGCAAAACAATTAACTCTTACGCATCTTTCAGGGCTAAAGTTGCTGTTGTGGACTCTGTAGATCAAGATCAGACTGCAGACTATATGTCTTGTCTGATGTCTGATCGTAATCTCGGTCCACTGTGAAGGGTCATTGAATAAAAAATAAACAAAACAATGTTTCATTTTTTGTGTGTAATTTCATGAATGAGAATGTTGCTATTGGTTGACTCGGCTCTCGAAGGGTTCATCCTCATTACGGTTTTATGAACGATGTACAATTGTACTTTCATTATGCAGCCGATCATCCTATCAGAAATATTTTCCAAATATTAAAAGTCAGATGTTTTGGAAAATATATTTTCAGTATTTAGTATTTCTGAATATTTTGACTCTCTGGAGTTAGGACTAGACATAAAATATTTTTTACAGTAATTTAATGTGTCCGAACATTAAGGGTGTCCGAATACATGGGCGAATTACGGTACGTTCGATACCGCCATTAACGGTCCACGTACAGAAATTTATTGATGTTAAGTCTGTCTAATGTAAGATTGTGTATTTTATGTGAAGACAATTATGGGCTGAAGTCCTTTTGTAATCAACTGTGCGTGTATTTGTCAAACAAAGCAATTGGGCACAGCCGTAGGTGATAGAAGTAATCAACAAGGTAAAGGTGTGAAAAATTGTCACATGTGCGCGGTATTGATTTTATACCAGTATTTGGTCTATAAGTAGTTATCTTATCTTTTTACATTGGGGACTCGTATCAGCGGAACGGTGGATTCGGATCAGACTCGAAAATGGTCAAAAAAAAAAAAAAAGAAAACCCCCTCCCCCGAAATTTTGGGAGCCATAGGACACCCGCGTTATAATAGGGTCAGCGTATTAGCGAAGTTCGTTTTAATGGGGTTCCACTGTATTCCTTGGGTCATTGAAAGCTTGCAACTGTACTGATATCTTTGACTGTCTGGTGGATCATGATTATGACTTAATGATGGAATTATACATTAAATTAGAATTTTGTTTATTCATTTTCGTCTTTTAGTTAGCATTAAAAAAAACCTACCTAGACCTTCATCAGTGCTCCAGCCAGGGTAAAAAAAGGGCAGGGTGCTGTGGCTGAGAAGGGCACTTTGAGGTGTAAAGCACCAGAGGGGGGGGGGGGGGAGGAGGGGCATAAGAGTGGGAGTTGTTGTCTCTCTCACACAGGGGAAGGGGACTAAAAAAAATTTTATAACCCTTTTGACAGTTTCTTCTGCAATTTCTTATGTAAAATTAAGGATTTTCATAACAGAAATAAATCTATTATATTGGCTTATATGGATCTTCCAGCTTCATCTTAACAAGAAAACTATTTTCTTTTTCAGTACACGTAGTTTAGCTAAGTCCAGGAGCGATACAAGTACATGTAGTTCATAAAATAATCCTCATTAACTCTTTACCAGATAACAGACTTGGCAAATTAAAAAGCCATTGCTGAACAGAAGGAGTTATCAGCATCTTCTCCTTTGCACACTATGTTTTCTAAAGCCTCATGCCATTCAACTACAGACTTGATACCAATATAATTCATACCTTTATTTTTAACAGTGCTTTGCAAGACAAGCAAGCCACAAAATACTAACAAATACAAACTCTCAACCCTTTCATTCTTTCTTTTACTGCAATGTAACAGTGTCTTTAATTTTTCTGATACTTATTTATTCAATTTAAAGGGTTTCAAATCTGTACAGGTTGGTGAAATGAGGAAAAGCAGGTCTTCATAGAGTAAATCCTCACTTTACATGCCATTCAACATCGTGGATAAATGTTAAATGTTACATAAATGTTGCATTCCTCCTATCATTGCAATTGATTCTACATGCCCGTGTGGCAAGGCAAGACTCCCTCCCCCCCGCTCGTTTTTTTTTTTTCATTTTCATAAATAATAAAGAGGAAATTTTAGCTTCCTCTCTATGTTTAATGCAGTGAATAAGCAAATCTCTTTTTGAAATTCATCATTCAAGCTGGAAAGACAGTTTGAAAAGTCTGTGATCGGGTTGATGTGAAGTTGACATTTGTTCTGTCATGGGTTTCCGTGTTTTTGCATCGGTACATTTTCCATGTATTTTAATATTTGGAAGGTATTTACAGACATTTTGACATATATTCTACAAATTGTAAGTCAACAACATGCTGTGATGTTATTCTCGGTCCACTTTAGGAATGCGCCACTTTCCGACTTACGACAGATTAATTTGCTGACTCATCGATCCTACCCGAGTGTTAACATAAATTTATCATTGATATTGAAACCAAGAGTAAATCTAAGAAAAAAATAATGTTTATGAACAGAAAACACTACATAAAGGGTAATTTCACTAATCATGCACCTTAGATTAAACTCTGAATATGTAACTTGATACGGGAAATTAAGCAAGATCTTCGAATAAATCGCGATTGATAGCAAACTTTAAAAGAAAAACGAGTCCTCGGAGACAGCCTCCAATATAGTTGAATGAAAACACCTATCGTAAAGATTCGAAAAACCCGTTTAAATAGAACATAGAAGACAATGATGGATAATTGTCTCTATTGTTCTCAGCACTTGTGTACGCTGACGGACTTGTAATATACAGTCGGGGTCGATCTTTTCACACTTAGCTGCCTGGAGGGGATTAGTGACACGCTGTTAATTTGGATTGTATAATCGAAGGCGGATATTCATGATGTCTTCAACAGACTCGTGGCAAAGTTTAGATTAGAGGTTACAATACTGAACATAAGGCAATCCAGGGCGCTATTATACGGCAGGGTTTCCCGAAAAAGGGCAGGGCGTCAAGAAAAAGGGCAGGGCGTCTAGAAGGAGGGGCAGGGCGCTGCGCCCTTCTATTCCCCGCTAGCTGGAACACTGCCTTCATCACTGTCCTGCAACCATTTTGAAATTTAATCATGTGACTTTGCTGTTGTTCATCAAAAAAAATCATTGTAAATTTATACCAATGGCACCAGTTTGCCATCATGTGATTTGAAAATATTGCCACATGATCTAGCAGGTGATCTAAATATGACATCATGCCTGTTTGTAAATTGCATGTAGTGTAAAGGATTTTAGAGGGTAGGGTAAACGGTGCTAAGCAAGTAGCTGCTGATTACATTGTTTTCACTTCCAGTACATTTTTAGCTCTATTGGCTTTCAGCCAGCAAAGCTTATGTCATGGTGTGGTTTCCATCGTCCGTCCGTCTGTCTGTCCGTCTGTCTGTCCGTCCGTTAGTCTTTTTCTTGTTTACTCGATAAAGTCTGCATTTGTGGTCAGATTTTCATGAAACTTGCACGGTTCATTTAGCTCATCAATATCTTGAACCCTATTGATTTTGAAAAAAAATCCAACAAACAGTATGGGAAAAGCAGCTATTTCAAGTTGAAAATTTCCATTTCTTGTTTACGCGATAAAGTCTCCATTTGTGGTCAGATTTTCATGAAACTTGCACAGTTTGTTTATCTCATAAATAGCTTGAACCCTATTGATTTTGAAAAAAATCCAACAAACAGTATGGGAAAAGTAGCCATTTCAAGTTGAAAATTTCCATTTCTTGTTTACATCATTTAGTCTGCATTTATGATCAGATTTTTGTGAAACTTGCACAGTTTATCTCATCAATAGCTTCAGCCCTATTGATTTTGAAAAAAAATCCAACAAACATTATGGGAAAAGTAGCTATTTCAAGTTGAAAATTTCTATTTCTTGTTTTCACAATGAAATCGGCATTTGTGGTCCGATTTTCATGAAACGTGCACAGTTCCTTTGTCTCATCAACAGCTTGAACCCAATTGATTTTGAAAAAAGTTCTGACAATCAGTATGGGAAAAGTAGCCATTTAAAGTTGAAAATTTCCATTTCTTGTTTAGGCGATGATGTCAGCATTTGTGGTCGGATTTTCATGAAACTTGCACAGTTGCTTTGTATCATAAACAGCTTGAACTCTACTGATTTTGAAAAAAATCTGACAATTAGTATGGGAAAAGTAGCAAATCAAAGTTGAAAATTTCCATTTCTTGTTTAGGCAATGAAGTTCACAGTGTTAATCCAATTCTTTTGAAACTTGCAAAGATTCATCAAGGGATTGAACTCTATCAAAAGTGAAGAAAATCTAGTAAACCGTTCAGGAAAAGCAGCCATTTGATGACTTAGTATCGTTTACTCAACAAAGTCCACATTATTAGTGACATTTCTTTGAAATTTGCTAGGATTGTTTAATACAAGGAGTACTGAAACCCTATCGAATTTGGCTGGATTCCAAACATTCAGTTTTGAAAAGTTGCACCTCATTTCTTTTCACTTTTTGTTCAGTTCACCATGCCTACTTATCCTGTCTTAGTGGGTTCAGGCCTATTTGCAAGAACACATTTTTGTGTTTTTTGTCTATTTTTTTTCTTTTTGCATCATGAATTCATAATGTATGCTAGCATAAAAGCAAAATCACTGCCAGTAGAGCAAGTTCAGGCCCTAAAGGGCCTCTAGTTTTTCCATTCAAACCTTGTATTTTGGAAATTAAAGTTGGCTTAGGAAGATTAATGCCTCACTCAAGGTATTTACATTGAAAATAGAGGCCAGACAAGGTGCTAGACAGTGCCGATGTTTGTTTTGATGGAAAAATACTGATTAGAGCAAAGCAAAATGTAACCCAAACTTACAGAACATGACCATAATTTGTAGATAAAACACTATCTTATTGTTTCTTTCTCTTTCTAGGAAATTATGTTTGGAATCCAATTTGCCAAAAGAGAACCAGATTTTAAATGGTACCACAGACCCATATGACTTTGAAATGTTAGACCCAACCAAGACGTCTCTTGGTCAACAGTTATTACAAAGTGGCGGTCGGGTTATACAGACATCTGTTTCTAGAGTGACACCTAAAGTGAAATCAAAATCTAATTCTAATACAGGGAATAAACCAAAGTTAAAAGACACCCCATCAGTCACTAAAACTCACACAGTCATTAATAGTAGTAATATTCAAACAGGTGGCTTAATCCCAAAGCCGTCTGCTAACTTAAAAAGACGAAGCAGTGGTAATCTTACACCTCAAAATGCAGGTAATACTCACTCGTCTCTGACAGGAACTGCTGTAGTGTCAACACCAAATATCATTGGAAGTGTTGGGTCACTCTCCAACACCAGCCGGCCAGGGTCACAGTTTGCAATAGCAATACCCAACGTGAATATCAGTGCTGCTACCTTAAACCAGATTAGTGCTAGTCTTGTAGCGAGTGGCAATCTCAAACAAAGTAAAAATAATGTGATAAAAGACATGGGATTTGTGGTGACAAACATCCCACAAGAGGCACTGCTGAATGGTCAGTATGTTAATATAGCCAATGCCCAGATCGGCGACACCTTATCCTCGAACCAATTCCAACAGGTGAAGCTGGAGGATGGAAATAAACCTACAGTCCAGTCCACGCAGTTGAACAAAACTGCAGGTCAACAGAAAATCAGTATAAACAATAACGATGGTATACGAGCAGTACAGATTGGCAAAGGAAATATAATTACTAGTCTAACTCCAAACGCATTTCTAGTTGACAACAGCCTTCAGACTCGCGCCATACTTCAACCAGTGTCTCTTTCAACGCCGACAGGCACGCCAGTTGTTTCTGTCAGTGGTCCTATTTTAACACAGCAACATCAACGACCAGTGACAACCCCTAGTCCTCAAGTTTTATCAGTAAGTACAAAATGTGTTTTACATTTCAGCTTGCGGAACCCTTTACCACATGACGCGTATGTTTAACAAACGTTACCACATGACCTGTAGGTTTAACAACCAAGAGGCTTTTGAAAACATTGAGTGAAAAGGAGAAAATGCTGGTAACCAGCATTTTCTTCTTTTCCCATAATGTTTACTATCCCTTCACAGGTAAGTCCTGTTGTCATATTGAGCTGCATTTCGTCATTTACAAATCTTTTAAGTTGGATAGGTCTAAGTTTTGTGATCTGGATAAGAGTAAGATAACTTCTTCCAGATAGCAGCTTGTAGTAGACAGCTTTTGAAACATTATAGTAAAATATGAAACAAATAACATGACATGAACATAATTTTGAATACGTAAATCTTTGTGAAATCTTTATACATGCACATCAAATGCCTACAATGATGATAATAATGAAAATAACATCTGTATGAAACCTTATTCATATCTATTTGAATAACGACAATAGTATCTGTAACAATATCTATGTGAAATGTGATATGTGAATGTATGTTTAGCATGTGAATTTATTTCATGCTTTCCGGTAGTTAATTGAGAAATAACGGTGAAATATTTTTCGATATTTCCTGGTTACGACTAGTGAAAAATACTGATTTTATATTCTAACTCTTCAATTGAAGACGGAAACATTAGTTCCCACGCACTAATTACCTTGGTAAAATGTGTGTGCCTCTCAACCAGATGGAAATATGTCGTAATTTACCTGACATTTCTTGCGCTTTACATAATATTCTAATGCATTGCTATGCGGAGGGGGTATGCCACGGGGAATAACCGAAAAGAACTGTACCAGATTTTGATGCGAGTTTCCCCCAAAAGGGTTAAAAGCATGAAATAAATAGAATATTTGTTTTTTTCGGTGAAAGATCTAAATTTATTTCACCTCATCATCGGTAATATTTTCACAAGTGGCGCACCAATGATGTTCACTTGATGAAATAAATTTCGATCTTTTACCGTAAAAAAAACAAATATCCTCTATTTGTTTTGAAAAATGGCCAAGTCTGGTAACACGGTAGTATACAGGCCTTGAGACCAGGGGGTTGCTGGCTCTGATCTTCTGCTTGGCAAATTTGTGTCTGAGGATTGGTGATTGTCATTGTGACAGGATTCTCATGGCCGATCATTGTTTCATTGTTGGTTATGTGGGAAAGCAGCCAATGGCTTGGGAAGAATATTGTGCTAAAAACTGGTGAAAGAATCCTAGGAAAGCATGGATAGGTGCACTGGCCACCTTGAAAATAACTGAAATGATGTGTTGAAAACGGTATTAATACCTTATAAATAATCAATCAACTGTGTGAAAAGTTTGTGTGGAAATGTCTGAAGCTAGTTCTAAAAAGCTCATTCTGCTTTTGCCTCAGTCTTTGTGTAATATTATTTTAATGTAAGCTTATGCAAGAGAACAATCTGCTATATGTAGCATTCTACTGTTACAGGGGTCTGATGGTCCGCATGTGTCAACATCACCGTTACCTAACGGAGTAGTCACCGCATCATCAGGTAAAAGCTTTACCTTTCCTGTTGTTTGGCATCAAATTGCAGTGGCTTACAAAACATCATGGCCATTGGAAAAACTACTCATTAAATATAATTTGAATATCTGAATGCTAGTAAGCTTTTAGTTTGAACTAAACATGTGGCAATTTTATGTGACCAAAAAAGTTTAAATCTCTACCAAATAATACCCAGTTTCAACAACCCTGGGTGTGATATTGTTGAAAACATTTTTGGAAAAGGAGAAAATGCTTATAACCAGCATTTTCTTGTTTTCCTTCCTTGTTTTCTACTTCTTTTCGTTCGTACCAATTTTAACTTGGTAGTCAGCTGATGTTTTTAAATTGGAAGGGTCCAAAATTGGTCTTTTTTGGAAAGGGTTTACTTGGTTCTCCAACCTTTACATGATGAGGTGGGATCTTCTGTTTAACCTTTCACCACACAATCCTAAGTTTAAATGACTTTGAGGTCAATGTTTTCTACCCTTCCACACACAAATGTCAATATTTAGAGTCAAATTTATGTTGTTGTCAACAAATGCTTTCAATTTGGACAAGTTCAAAACTTTGTTGTTTGGTAAGGAGCTAAGCCAATCAGATAGCTACCGGTATTACTGTACTTAAACCCAAAACAATGAAGTAATGAGGACTTCATGGAAGGTTGTCTGTGTGTCTGTGCACACAGCTTTGTTTCGTCTTCTCCTCATACATTTCTCAACTAATTTGGCTGAAATTTAAATTCTCTACCACACAATCCCAAGTTTTAATAACCCTGAGAAAGAAGCCTTTTGAAAACATTGTAGGAAAATGAGAAAATACTGATATCAAAAAAACTAATTCTATCATTTGGCAACATTGAATTTGCTGTCTGCAAATACTTTCAATTAGGACATGTCTACATTTATGTCGTGTGGTGAAGAGTTAAGGAGAGCATTTCTCCCATTGAACCTGTGCATCTAATTTTGATTCTGTTTGTTAAATTATTACAGGTGCTATAGTTGTTTGGTTCTTTTTTTTCCCCCAATGACAAGGAAAACAGTTGGGAGAATTTGTTAGCTTGTTACAGTTTTAGCATAGAATTACTAGAACAGTACCTAAAGTTGTTGGTGAAAATGGCCCTGGACCACATATAAACTTGTCTTTTTTTTCTTCTACTGTTCTAGCCTAGTCTATCAGACAACAAAACTGGTCTAAACTTAAAGCATGATGATAACAGTGTCTGATCCAGGATTGGAAAAAAGTGAGGGATTGTCCCCCATCATTCTGAAAAGCATAAGGGATTTCTGAAAAGTATGGGGGAATCAAAATTCACTACAAAACGCAAGAAACAAAACTAGATCTAATCTCTTTTTATTTATTTAACCCTTTCATTTCTATAGTATTGTGCCATAGTCTTGTTCATACCCAACACAAAATCATACTTTGAAACTTGAAAGTCATTACTGTAAATAGAAGTAAAAACACATCCTTACGCTTTCATCACTTACGCTCGCCTTTGCGTTGCACTGGCCGTGACTTGCATGTTGAATGACAGATTTTTCCAAAACTGATTGTACATCTTCAGTGCCACCTGCTCTATGCATAAAGATATTAGTAATTTGATATTTTTATCCATCTTATTGAAAAGAACTGTCAAGGTCGTCTGCTATTTGTTTGGGTTTACATGCATGCAAAAAATTATCAACTTCTGGGAGTCGGTATTAATTGAAACTAATAAAATAATATCGAAATAAATTCATCATGACAGCTTTGGTATGTATTTGGATAGAAAGGCAGTACTTCACTCATATTTATTTTGATAAATAAGTGTTAGAGACATGTAATGAATAGTTTTAAAATCGAGAAGAAAAAAAAATTGCAGACATTTTCGTAAAATCAAAGTCCTTGAGTTAAAAAAGGGAAGTCACTCATGTTTCATATGGATGATCTGATGCAGTTGTGCTGATTGTGAAACTGATTTTTACATCAATGTTAGAGCGTTAAGTTTAACAGGTGATCAAAACACTAATTGCCTAATTATTTTTTACATGCGATTGTCACACACTGATTTTGAAAATGTGCTTGAATGATGAAAAACTTGGGCGATTCTCGCAATCGGGCACTCTGGATCAGACATTGTGATAAATTATACAAATTTGCAGACAACAAATTAGACATGTATAAAATGATGAGATTTTTTTCTAAATAGAAAGTATTGTTGGAAATGGAAACTTTTAAAAGCATTCACCCACATGGCCATTAAAAGGAGGGGTCGTTTGGTTAAGGATTAAGTAGTCTTGTCAGTTGTTTACCAGACAACAAAATTTTAGACTGGTCCATGTTGATAGAATTCGCAGACTACAAATATGGCTCAAATATAGATATTTGATGATGAAAGGGTTGAAAATAAAGTTTTTTAAAAGCCTTCATCATTATGGTTGTAGAAAAAAAAACACAAAGATTTACTTTGGAAAGGGGTTTATTAGCATGTATTGGAGCCATGCTCTGGCAAAAGGGGACTTAATGCATTTATGTGATGTATCATATTAACCCTTTACCACACACTCCTGAGTTTTAACGACCCTGAGAAAGAAGGTCTTTGGAAAACATTGTGGGAAAAGAAGAAAATGCTGGTAACCAGCATTTTCTTCTTTTCCAACAATGTTTTCTTCCCTACCCCGGAACAAATTTCAACTTTTTAGTCACATTTGATTTGTCATCTGCAAAGGATTTTGTTGTTTGGTAAAGAGTTACGGAAGTCATCATGTAACCATGGATCAATAAAATACATTTTGTCAAACAACCAACTAAATTCCTGGATAGATTGCTCCTTGGACATGCAGAAAATTGTTCGAGACCTAACAGTTTCAACCCTTGTCAGCCTGTGTGGACTGCACAGGCTAACATGGGTCAAATACTTTTTGCATATGCATTAAGCCCCCTTTTCACAGAGCACGACTCAATTGTGTTTTTACAGACAAAGATGTTGTGCTTTCTCATCACCTGCCTGTGTTCCAGTCCAAAACTCACCGAGGGACTTTACAGCAAGCTTCCCATCTCATAGCAGGGACCCAGCTCCCAAATCATGTGACCTTTCAGACTGCTATGGCAACCACAACAACCAATCAAAACACTGGAAATGCTAGTCAGTTGCTCACAAGTCAGTTGTCCAAGATACAGATGAAAAACAGCAATATTCAAAAATCAGGGTCTGTCAATAAACTCACCGTTCAGCCAGTATCATTGACTTTTCCATTTGTAAGTGGGGGAGGAGGATTTGAGATTGGGACCCTCGGGGGTCAGCCCCAGGGCCATACGCTACTTATAACCAGTGAAGATGCCCAGAAACAAGGTATACAGCTGCATCAAATGGATACTGCGTCAAACTCTCCGTCAAATAATGTAATCTCATAGCGTTGGTGTGATACCCGGTGTTGTTGGTACTTGTGTGTATTATGAAAGAATGTTCCATGCTAGCACATTACTTCCTGAAACATTTTTGCAGCACAGGTTTTAGTTAGAGTACATACTGAAACATTGATAATCAGCCGAAGTAAAGCTTCAACCCTTTACCACACAACCTCGAGTTCTGAAAAATCTCGAGTTTTAATGCCCTTGAGGAAAAATGCTTTCAAAAATATTATTGGCAAAGGAGAAAATAATGGTTACCAGCATTTTCTTCCTTTCCCATAATGTTTTCTACCCTCCCCAGAAGAAATTTCAAGTTCTGAGTCAGATTTATTTTGTCATCTGCAAATGCTTTCAATTTGGACAAGTCTGAAGCTTTGTCATCTGGTAAAGCTTTAACTCTCTACCAACTGACATAATTTGGAAGGGTAGAAAACATTTAAGGAAAAGGAGAAAATGCTGGTTACCCGCATTTTCTCCTTTCCCCACAATGTTTTCAAAAGCATTTTTTCTCAGGGTCTTCAAAAGTCTGTTTAGTTCCCAGCATTTTTTCCTTTTCCCACATTTTCGAAAGCATATTTTCTCAGAATGTTAAAAGTGAAGATTGTGTGGTAAAGGGTTAAAGTTTTCAAATAAGAGTGGTCTGCTGCAAGACTCAAAAAGCCGTCTTCAAAGGTTAATGACATCAGATAGGGTTTTCATTTTCTTTTATATTCTCACTTACATAACTTCAGAATTTAGCATATGCCTTCATTTTTTATGGCCTAAATTCCATTTTTTCTATTAAGTCACATAAAAACCACTACAGAAAAAGAAAGTTCTTCTCAATGCAATATCTACCAGTGGTTTGCATGAGAATTTTTGTGTTTAAAGAAGAAAATTCAGTCAATTTTAACTCTTTACCAAACAACAAAAATTTAGATTTGTCCGAATTGAAAGCATTCGGGGACAACAACACAACAACAGTTGTCTTTTAACCACTTACGATACGATCCCATCATTTAATGACTCTGGTGGAAAATGTTTACAAAAAAATTGGGGAAAAATGAGACGAGCCTAGTATTTTCTCTTTTTTTCCACAATGCTTTCCTATTTTAGAAACTTAAGAAAAAACCATCAGTTGAGTCATATTTAATCTTTGGTTTGAAAATTCTTCTTTTAATTTGGACAAGTCTAAGATTTTGGTGTCTATTAAAGGCTTGAACAGTTGCCCCTTTTTCCCTTAAGGTTTTTGAAAATATTGTGGGAAACGTTTTCTACTTGTTCAAAGACAAATGCATTTGTTTAGTCATACTTAATTTGTCCTCTGCTAATGCTTTCAATTTGGACAAGCCATGTGGTAAAGAGTTAAAAAACAGAGTGGCTTAACATAATACTGCAGGATGACAAATTTTTATGCAACTGCATTAGATGGCTGTTGAAATTGTAATGGGAAAAGTAACTAGCATTTTCTCCTCTTTCCACAATGTTTTTTACCCTCTTAGAAACAAATTTTGCCATTTGACCCACATATAGCTCAATGCTTGCATATACATCCTATGGCAACAAGTCTGAAAAGCTGTCATATAGAAAGAGTAAATCAGAATATTCATTTAACCCTTTACCAAAGGACAAAATTTTGGACCAGACCAAATTGGAAGCATTAAAAGTCAAAAGTTTAAATGTAGCTCAAATGATGATTTCTGTCTTTGATAGGGTAGAAAACATGGTAGGAAAAGGAGAAAATGCTGGTAACCAGCATTTTCTGCTTTTCTCACAATGTTTTTAAAAGCCGTCCTTCCCAGAGTCATGAAAACCAGGGATTGTTTGGTAAAGGGTCAGTTGTGTTTTTTTTTTTAATAATTTAGTTATGATAAATTGGTAATATTTTGCAAAACCATGACAATCTAATGCAGTTGTGTATTTTGTTTACCTGTGACTGGATTGATGTAACCTCAATGTCAAGGTTACTCTCCAGGTCAAATGTCGGTGCCCTTGTATTTTGCCAGCATTTTTTGAAGACCAAACTGTTAATACTAGTACTTTTGTTGTTAAGCATGCTGCTCAGGCAGGTTGTTCTTAGTTTGTATGAAAAATCTGTCTTTTTATTTCTCAAAAAATTGTAAGATGATTTTTTTCCCATTGAATGAATGCCATTTTGTTTTTCTTCTATTAGTGTGTTACTTTTTTTTTGTTTTTTCTTCTTTTACCCAAATCTTTCATTCAATTGGTGGCTAGTTGCCTCTTTGACTCAGTTCAAGGTAGCTTTGAAAATTGTTAGGGATTTAGATTAAGAAGCACGTATACTACTATATTAACACTTTGCCAAACAACAAAATTTTACACTGGTCCAAGTTAAAAGCAAATCACACAACAAATTAAATGTGACTTAGAAATTGAGATTTGTTTTAGGGAGGGTAGAATATATTGTGGGAAAAAGAGAAAATGCAGGTTACCAGCATTTTCTTCTTTTCCCACAATGTTTTTAAAAGGCTTTTTCTTTGGGGGGGTCGTTAAAAGTCTCGATTGTGTGGAAAAGGGTTAAATTCCTTACCAGACGACAAAATTGTAAGCCTGTCCAAATTGAAAGCCTTTACAGATGACAAATGTGGCTCAGGGAATGGAAGTTGTCTTTGATAGGATAAAAAACATTGTTGAAAAAGAAGAAAATGCTAGTTACTACCATTTTTCCTTGTTTTCCCACAATGTTTTCAAAAGTCTACTTCTCTTAGGTCATTAAAGCACAGGTTATGTTGGTAAAGGATTATCTCTATACCAAACAACAAAATTTTGGACTCAACCTAATTGAAAATATTTACAGACAACAAATTAAAGGTATTTCAAATAATGATTTCTGTCTTCGATAGGGTAGAAAACATTGTGGGAAAAGGAGAAAATGCTGGTTACCAGCATTTTCTGCTTTTCCCACAATGTTTTCAAAAGGCTTCTTCCCAGGGTCGTAAAAACTCGGGATTGTGTGGTAAAGGATTAAGCTAGCATATAATGAGCTCACAGGAAAAGCAGACATGTTGATTTACCTGTAAGTAGCAATGATCTGTCCAAAACCCTTTACCAAACAATCCAAGCTTTAAAGACCCTAAAGAGGCTTTTGAAAACATTATGGCAAAAGGAGAAAATACTGGGAACCAATATGTTTTCTAATCTGTCATAGACAAATCTTATCATTTGAGTCACATTTAAATTACCATCTGCAAATGCTCTCTACTTGGATTTGCGTAAGATTTTGTCATTTTGTAATGAGTTAATGGTTGGTCATAGTTTGCTACCTTAGAGAAAATTATTAACCCTTTACCACACAATTTTGAGTTAACAACCCTGAGAAAGAAAGCTTTTGAAAACATTGTGGGAAAAGGAGAAATTTTTCCTTTTTCCTTTTTCCACAATGTTTTGTAGTCTCCCCAGAACAAATTTCAATTTTCAAGTGGCAGTTATTATGTCATTGAAATGTTTTCAGTTTGGATTAGTCTAAAGTCTTCTCGTTTGGTAAGGTGTTAACTATGAGTAAAGGGTTTTTGTGATATTTTGAGTCAATGATTCATAATGAGTTAAACCGGTCTCCTAGAACTCTCATTCCTGTGATGGAATAGTGGTTTCTATTTAGTGGTTTAATTCTATTTGATATTACAAAATCCTGGTTCAACCCTTGTTGGTAACTGTGGCCATGTTGAGTGTCCTCTGGCAAGAGACTACAAAGTCCCAGCCTGGTACTAGTGAAACTCACAGTGGAAAGACATGATTAAGTAAGCGGTTACCATGTCACAATTGACATGCTGTTGAAAGCAGTGTAAAATAGCATTCAATTCTGTTCTGTGATTTCTTTGATAACAGCAAAAAAAAAACCCATTCAGAATCAAATCAGTTTACTTCTATACCAAACTGTCTTGAGTTTTAACGACCTTCGAAAGAAGGCTTTTACAAGAAGGCTTTTGAAAACATATTGGAGTGGGAAAAGGAGAAAATGCTGGTAACCAGTATTTTCTCCATTTCTCACAATGTTTATTACCCTTTACAAGGGGAATCTAATCATTTTACCTACATTTGTCATCTAAAAAGGCTTTTAATGTGTGCAAATATTACACTTTGTCATTTTCGAAGAAGTTTACTCTTTACTGAACAACAAAATTTTATAGTTGTCTAAATAAAAAGCATTTACAGACAACAAGTCATGTAAAATCAAAATAATATGATTTGTCTGATTTTCCAGGAAAATTTGTTGGAAAAGAAGAAAGTATTGGTTACCAGAATTACTTTTCCCACAATGTTTTCAAAAGGCTTTTTTCCTAGGGCTGTTAAAACTCAGGATTGTGTGGAAAAGGGTTTAGGACTTATATCTTGTCAGTGTAAAATAGCTTGCAAACCAAATTCAACAGTTATACCTCACCTTTTTTCTTTCCTTGTACTGCTGAAATAAGCCAATTTTTTCAACCCTTCAGAGCACTAAGCACAAACTGTTTTTCCAGACAGCCTATGTTAAGAAAAGACTGCCTTCTTAAGACAGTGTAGGTCAAGATCAGAATGCACAGAACATGCAGTCTGAACAAAAGCAGCCTGAAAATTTGCAATATTTGGACTGGTTTATATGGCATCTGAACCGATCCATTCCATTTGAGCCATGCTCTGTGAAATGGGGGTTTAATGCATCTGCAAAAAGTATCGAATCAGGTTAGCTTGCCAGTCTGTGCAGGTGGAAACATTTTGCTATTGATCAATTTTCTGTGTGACAAAATGGATTTTATGGATCCATAACTATCTGATGGCTTGCTTGGCATAATGCATCAAGGAGATGCATAAAACCCCCTTTTTTCAGAGCACTGCTCATCTGTCA
Source organism: Hippopus hippopus (assembly GCA_946811185.2). NCBI lineage: Eukaryota > Metazoa > Mollusca > Bivalvia > Cardiida > Cardiidae > Hippopus > Hippopus hippopus. Next base: position 5,148,133 of record OX328102.1, on the reverse strand, counting down.
AATGCTCTAAGGATAAATACACGATTTCAAATGGATATTCTGTTTTTCTTGTAATGGTTCACCTATGATATGAAAACATTGTGGCAAAATGAGAAATTGATTGCTATGAGCAATGTCTCAACCGGCCACAATAGTTTCACATCAGTATGGTCATGTTTTGAATATTTATTCATATTATTTATCCATACTTCACTTTTTTTTTTTTAAAGTTGTTTTGCTGCAAATTTGTGTAAGGAGGTAATGGATTAAAGACTTATCCCCTTATCAACAATCCTGATTTTTTTAACAACCCTGACAAAGAGGGCTTTTGAAATCATTGTGGGAAAAGGAGAAAATGCTGGTTACCAGCATTTTCTCCCATTTCCACAATGTTTTCTGTTGCTTCAAAGACAAATCACATCGTTTGAGGCTCATTGATTTTTCATCGGCAGATGCCTTGAGTTTGGCAAGTCTAAATTTTTACGTTTGGTAAAGTCAAAGAAAATCCTTAAGGTAACTGTAGATGTATGTAAGAAGGTTTTTTTTTTTTTTTAATCTTTTTCCCCCCCTTTCACTGTTACATTCCAATATCATAACTTGTAGGATGCAAAAAAGACCATTTGAGTTGTTTGTCTTTGACTTTTTCCTGTTGTGTGAACCATTTCCCTCTTTGTCTATAGCAAACAACAGAATTTTAGACTTGTCAAAATTGAAAACATTTGCAGATAACAAATGAAATGTACTGGTAACTCAAAAATCAGAATTTATTTTTGGAAGGGTATAAAACATTGTGTTACTTGACTACCGTTGAAAGCTAATTTGCAGACATCTTTCTTTGAAATCACTCTTGTAACATCCTTGTAAGCCAAGAGAATTCATCAAGCCTTAACCACACAATGCAATGACCTGAAGTGAAAGGCCATTTGAAAACAGTGGGAAATGGTAACCAGTATTTTCTCCTTTTCCTGTAATGTTTTCTAACCTATTGAAGACAGATTTCTTCATATGAGTCACAATTTATTTGTCGTCTGCAAATCCTTTCATTTTGGATCATTTTAAAATTCTGTTGTTTGGTAAAGAATTAAGGTTTGAAGTGAAAATCATTTTGGGGAAAAAAGTTAAACATTGTTGAGCAAATTACCTATTTTCTACAATATTTTGAAAGATGTTTGCTGCAACACAAGTTATACTGATGTTGGGCTATTCCAAATATTATAAAAAAAAATTGGCTAGAAAAGACATGCCTTTCAATATTAGTATAGCACATGTAGCTTGTCTTGTGACTTATCTAAGCAGTTTGATATGCTTTTTCTAGGATAAAACTCCATAATTGTTTACAGAACACTTCCAACTTTTAACAACCCCGGAGGAAGAAGCTGTTTGAAAACATGGTGGAAAATGGAGTAAATGCTTGTAACCAGCATTTTCTCCTTTTGCGCTATATCTTTTAACTCTTTACCAAATGACAAAATTATAGACTGGTCCAAATTGAAAGCATTTGCAGACAACAAAATAAATGTGATTGAAAAATCGAAATTTGGTTTGGGAAGGGTAGAAAACATTGTGGAAAAAGGAGAAAATGCTGGTTACCAGCATTTTCTCCTTTTCTGACAGTGTTTTCAAAAGACTTCTTTCTCAGAGTCATTAAAAGTCGGGATTGAGTGGTAAAGAGTTAACCTGTCAAAGCAACTGTCAGTCTTTATGCCTCTGTTAATTTGTTGCCTACAAGTGCCTCCATTGGTCGTAATATGTGCAACAGGATTTATTACTCTCTCGCCACTGATCATTGTGAACTTATGATTCACAGTTCCTTGGTTCATATGCCTTGTACATGCTTAACATGTTGTACACATGACAGGAAAGGAGAAAGTTAGCTCTTTACCAAACAATAAGAGTTTGGATTAGTTCAAATCTAGAGCATTTGCAGACAACAATTCAAATTGATGGAATTTGTTTTTGACAGGGTAGAAAATATGTGGGAAAAGGAGAAAATGCTGGTTACCAGCATTTTCTCACGTTCACACTATGTTTAATCAAACCCTTTTTGTTAGAGTCATAAAAATTCAGGATTGTGTAGTAAAGAGTTATTAGATGTATATGAGCCGTGCTCTTTGAAAAGGGGGCTTAATGCATCTGCGAAAAGTATCGACCCAGGTCAGCCTGCGCAATCCGCGCAGGCTGACCTGGGCGGAAACTTTTCACTATCGGTCAGTTTTCTGTATGTCAAAAGACCAATCTGCCTCATGATTCAGTAGGTTGTTGGACAAAATGGACTTTAAGGATCCATGAACATGTGATGACATACTTAGTATCATGCAACACGGAGATGCATTAAGCTTCCTTTTGTCAGAGCACAGCTCATATATAGGCAACTATAGTAGTGAAAGTTGCTCTAAGTGTTTATATATCAATTTCCTTTTCAAAACTGGAACCTTCAACACAAGATTTCATGAAAAATTGTTCACTGGTATATGTATGCATAGTACAGAAACAAAACGATGCCCAAAACTCAACTTGCTTGCTAGCAGGCGTTTTTGTGGCTTTGGGGTTCATGTGACAGAATTTTTTTGTGTGATTTGTGCCCAGCAACCATAGGGTTATGTCTTCATATTTTAACTGAATATAGTACCCATTTGAATATTGTACCAACAGGCATATAATACCATCATTAATTTTTTTACCAACATATAGTTTCATTACACATACATGTATAGCACTGTTGCGTAGAAGGTACTACCGTGCATACACATGTAGTATCAACATGCTTTTTTCAGATTAAATCAAGAAACTTTAGGTGAGATTTTCAAGGAAATGAAATTTTCAGAAATGCCAAAATTCGTTTCAGATTTTCCAAAGAACAAAAGAATACAGTATTTATAATGAATGATATATGTATCAGTTGATCAGAAAAACCTGTCTCATAATTATACATCCACCACAACAAAGTTGGAGGGTAGGGTATACTGGAATTAGGTTGTCTGTCTATCCATCCATCTGTCCATCCATCCATCCATTCATACATCCATCCATACATACATCTGTAGATGCAATTATGTGTGTCCCCTTTGCCCTACAACAGTTTATATCAATGTGGCTGAGATTTTAATGAAAGCCTTCCTTCCATGGGAAGTTGTGTATTTGAATGAGTTACGGCCCTTAAATAATTTTTTTCCTGATCAATGACAGGGCAAGCAGTAGGGGGTATTTGTCAGTCTGCAGTAGTTCTAGTTTTAAATGGATTCAGAAAGTAGCGGGGGTATTTGTCAGCCTTGTAATAATTTTAAATGGATTTAGAAAGGTTGTAATATAATGCTTAAATTTCCATGATTCTAAATACAAAGGAAATTTTCTTCTACCTTCCAAATGTAGCAATCTTACTTAAGTTGAAACTCAAAATATGTGGCCCTTAACCCTTTACCACACAGTCCAAAGTTTTAATGACCGTGAGAAAATAAGCTTTTGAAAACATTGTGGGAAAAAGCAGAAAATGCTGGTTACCAGTTTTTTCTCCTTTTCCCACAATGTTTTCAAAAGCCTTTTCCATCAGAGTCATTAAAACTAAGGATTGTGTGGTAGAGGATGACAAGAATACATACATGGAAACCAGTCTGTAAGGTTGTGTGTGTAATCTGTCCCTTATATGCAGTATGGCTTACACGATTTGTATGACTTGTATGAAATCTGGCCCATATATACGGCGTGACTTACATGACACATATGCATGTAAAATTTTGTGTAATGCATTCATCAGCTGTGATTTTCAAATGTACTTTTTGACTGAAAGCCCAATTTTTCATTTAAATGAACATGTTTGAAATAATGTTTGAATGGGCTTGCATGGATGGGTTTTATAATAGTAAGAAAATTTGATATGTATGTTTCTTGTTTGTTGAATTGTTACGTTATTTTAAAAAATATGTATGTACTACCCAAAGTTTGTTTCATGTGAACAAATGAATGCATTCTAGAAAAACAACAATGATATTTCCCTCAATTTGAAGGACAAAGTTACTTTTTGTGGACAGTGTAGATTAAGATTACAGTTGCTTTTGTGAACAATGTAGATCAGGATCAGACACAGATCTCAGCCAGTTTTTAACCCATTTCATCCTTATTTTATGAAATTATAATCATTTAAATGTTGCTCCTGATAGCTGCAAGGTTGCTCAGATAACAATGGATAGAAAATGCATTTCATGTTTTGGAGGCCTTCAAAGCAATCACTGTTGTTGTTTCCGGTTTTAAATGAGGACAAATTTCTTGAGTTTTTCTATCCCTTACACCGTATATGTGTATATTGCTTATTTATCTATGTTTATATAGCAAGCCATTCTACACACTTTTAAGTTTTAACAGCATTATTTGTCTTATTGTTAGGTTGTGTCTTTAACCTAACATTCTTGTAGTTCAAGGAAGATGACATAAGAAAATGTTGATGGAAAAAGAGAAAATGCCAGAAACACGCATTTTCTCCTTTTCCTTCCATATTTTTCTATGCTTTCATAGACAAATGCCAGAGTTGAGCGGCATATAATGCGTCATTTTGGAATTCTTTCATTATGGCAATATATTTTTGTGGTCTGGTGTAGAGTAAATGGTTTGGTTGGCTGATATAGTTTTTTACAAATTCCATTTTTCTGTGAGAGCAACATGCAGCAGACAATTTAAAATTTCCTGGTTTAACTCTTTACCACACAATCCCAACTTTTAACAACCCTAACCAAGAAGACATTAAAAAAAAAAGTAGGAAAAAGGAGAAAATGCTGGTTACCAGCATTTTCTCCTTTTTCCACAATGTTGTCTTTCATTTCAAAAACAAATTTTAATTTTTGTTACACATTATTTTATCATCTGCAAATGCTTTCAGTTTGGACAAGTCAAATATTTTGTAGTTTGGTCAATGGTTTATATGGATTATTTACTCGACTGAAGGTTGACTGAAGGTTGATGGAAAAATAAAAGGGAAACACTGTAGCAAAGAGAAATGCTCTCTTCTTTTGCCACAATGTTTTCGAAAATTGGTGCAAAGATGACAAAAAATCTGCTTGTTAGTAGTGTTAGGACTAAAAAGTATTTGATGGACTTTGCAAGAAAAAATCACCCAAACTTTCCAAACATTTTTTGATGACATTTAACGAACTTTGGGTATATGTATGTATAAAAATGCCCTTTTTGATGAAATTATTTGTTAATACATTTATTATTAATATTATTGAAAAAAGTTGTAAAATAGCGTAAAAAATACTTGGCTGTACAGCACAACAGTTTGTTCCAAGATTTGAATGTTAGCATGATAATAAATGTTTTTTTTTTTTTGTTTTTTTTCCAGTAATAGTTATTTTGTGATAATTTAAAGGATAAAAACATTGAAATACTTGTCTGTGTTTCTTCTTCATCTTTTTATATTATTTATTATTATGCCCGCCTAGGTAGCTCAGTGGTTAGCATATTGGACTTGGGACCTAATGGTTATAAGTTTGATACCTGGTCGAGGCCAACTTTCTTTCCAGCAATTTTTCACCTCTCACCTCTGATGCATGTGAGAAAGTAGTAACTTGCAAAGAAAGTTGTGTCAGTACTGGTGTGAGAAAGTCAGGAAACACATGCGTAGGTGCAATGACCGCTGTGATATGACCTAAGCTGTTAAAACTGCATTAAACTCCAATTCAGTCAGTCAATATTATTATCATTATTAGCACCACTGGCAACAGGCCAGTAAACTTACATCATGGCCTTGTGTCTGCTGTGTGTGTGTCTGTATTAATGTTATAATTATTGACAACTAAATGTACCAGGCATTTCCAGTTTGTAGAAAGGGTCAAAATATTGTAAAGCCAAGGCTGTACTGTCTGGCATATTGAACTTAATTACCACTTTCGGGTCTTGGATCAGACAGCACAATCTGTGCAGTCTGATCTTGATCTGCATTATCCAGAAAACCACCTAATGCTTTCCTTAGCATGATAAGAGTAAACTTTTGTAGAACTGAACCCAGATTGAATTGCTTAGGAGGACAGTGTAGATTAATCCTTAGCCTGCTAAATAAGTAAAATGAAAGTTTCAAGCTGTTAGTAAAAACCCTGATTTTTCTATTTGAAAAATTATTTTTGGGGGACAGAATGATTATCTCCTTATCGGACAGTGTAGATCCAAGATCAGACTGCACATTCTGTGCAGTCTGATCTTGATCTACGCTGTCCTTGAAAAGTCCTTAAATCGCGCTTAGCAGCTTAAGGCTTAAGATCAGAATGTGCAGTCTGATCTTGAATCTACACTATCCACTTCTTTGTCTGGCTAAAATAGCTTTTGATCTGCAGTATCTGCATCTGTAGAACTAAGGATGTTCATTTCATTTATTCTGTAAAGATTAACATCAGAATTATTTTATCTCTTGAATTGATAATGTCTAAATTATTATCCAAAATACAATGTGGCAGTGGTGTATTTCAGCTATCCAAGCGCCTAAGTAAATGTTAGAGGTGTAAACTGCGACATGAACTTTGCCCAGGCAAAAGGTGGTGTAATGCATCTTCATAACGCAATATACGGAGCAGTTCATCACATAATTATGGATCCATAAAATCCATTTTGTCTGACAAATGTCTGGATTATGAGGTGGAATGGTCCTTGGACATGCAGAAAATTTACAAACAGCAAAAAGTTTTGACTCATGTCAGCCTGCATGGGCTGCTTTGGCTGACATGGCTTGATACTTTTTGCAAATGCTTTAAATTCCCTTTCAAAAGACCGTGGCTCTACAAAAAGTATCAAATCAGGTCAGCCTGCGCAGTCTGTCTAAGGATCATTCTACCTCATGATGCAGTCAGTTTTTAGACAAAATGGATTTTATTATTTTATTAGCTCACTTGAGCACAACATGCTCAAGGGGAGCTTTTAGGGTCACGCTGTGTCCGTCGTCCGTTCTGCGGCGTCAACAATTCTTTAATCATCTTCTCCTCCTAAACCACTTGGCCGATTTGGACCAAACTTGGCTGGAATATTCCTTGGGAGGTCCTCTTTAAAAGCTGTTCACAAAATTTGATTTCATCAAAAACTCTGGTTGCTATGGCAACCAAATGGAATTTTTCAAAAAATTCTTTAAAAATCTTCTCCTCTGAAACCGCTGGTCAGATTTTGAAATAATTTCACAGATATGTTTATTTTGAATTAATTTCACAGATATGTTCCTTGGATGACCCTTTTCAAAAAATGTTCACGAAATTTTGATTCGTCGAAAAACGTGGCCGTGGTGGAAGGGGGGGGCTCTTGGCGTCCATCGGTGTCAACATTTCTATAAACAAGAGGGCCAAGATGGCCCTGGTTCGCTCACCTGAATTTTTGAGAGGACCATAGCCAATTTTTTTTTTGAGGTATTGAAACTTTGGAAACAAAATCATTATTTTGCCAAGCAATTTTGAAAAGGTCACCTGTAAAAGTCATTTCAAAATCTGTCACCACCCCTACAGTCATCATGATTTTGATGAATCGGAATTCTGCGAATACATTTTTGGATAGATCACCCAAGGACAATTTCTTGAAGAAGAGCACATGCTCGATAGTGACTAAAAACATAAGTCGAACAAGAGCACCACATGCAGGTGCTAACAATTGGCTGTTGTTTTTCGACGGATAAAAATTTCCCTAACAATTTTTGAAAAGGGTCACCCTAGGAACATTTCTGTGAAATTATTTCAAAATCTGACCAGCTGTTCCAGAGAAGAATTAAGAAATTCCTCTTCATGTCCCTGTAGTGCAAATAGCCCCCACCATCAGAGCCATGTTTCTTGCAGATCACAATTTTGTGAACAATTTTTGAAAAGAGTCACCCAAAGAACATTGCTGTGAAATTATTTCAAAATCTGACCAGCGGTTTCAGAGAAGAAGAATTTTTAAGAATTTCTTCACATCTGTATGGTGTAAAAAGCCCACAGCCATCAGAGCCATGTTTCTTGATGGATCAAAATTTCTCGAACAATTTGCAAAAAGGGTCACCCAAGAAACATTTCTGTGAAATTATTTCAAAATCTGACCAGCCGTTTCAGAGAAGAATTTTTAAGAATTTCTTCATGTCCATATAGTGCAAGTGGGCTCCCCACCATCAGAGCCATGTTTCTTTACGAATCAGCATTTTGCGAACAATTTATGAAAAAGGTCACCAAAGGAACATTTCTGTGAAATTATTTCAAAATCTGACCAGCGGTTTCAGAGAAGAAGAATTTTTAAGAATTTCTTCGTTTCTGTATAGTGCAAGTAGCCCCCAGTCACCAGAGCCATGTTTCTTGACAGATCAAAATTTCGTGAACAGTTTTTGAAAAGGGTCACCCAAGGAACATCTCTGAAATTATTTTAAAATCTGACCAGCAGTTTCAGAGGAGAAGATTTTTAAAGAATTTCTTAGAAAATTCCATTTGGTTGCCATGGCAACCAGAGTTTTTGATGGAATCAAATTCTGTGAACAATTTTTAAAGAGGACCTCTTAAGGAACATTCCAGCCAAGTTTGGTCCAAATTGGCCCAGCGGTTTAGGAGGAGTTGATGTTTAAAGAATTGTTGACGACGCACTGACGCACAACGGACACCTGGTGATCCTAAAAGCTCCCCTTGAGCACGTTGTGCTCAGGTGAGCTAAAAATCTTCTCTGCTGAAACTGGTGGTCAGATTTTGAAATAATTTCACAGATATGTTTCTTGGATGACCCTTTTCAAAACTTGTTTGCGAAATTTTGATCCGTCGAAAAACATGGCCGTGGTGGAAGGGGGGGGAGCTCTTGGCGTCCAGCGGTGTCAACATTTCTTTAAACATCTCCTCCTCCTACACTGCTTGGCCGATTTGGACCAAACTTGGCTGGAATGTTCCTTGGGAGGTCCTCTTTAAAAGTTGTTCACAGAATTTGATTTCATCAAAAACTCTGGTTGCCATGGCAACCAAATGGAATTTTCCAAGAAATTCTTTGAAAATCTTCTCCTCTGAAACCGCTGGTCAGATTTTGAAATAATTTCACAGATATGTTCCTTGGGTGACCCTTTTTTAAAAATTGTTCGCAAAATTTTGATCCGTTAAAAAACATGGCCGTTGTGGAGGGGGGGGGGGACTCTTGGTGTCCAGCGGTGTCAACAATTCTTTAAACACCTTCTCTTCCTAAACCGCTTGGCCAATTTGAACAAAACTTGGCTGGAATGTTCCTTGGGACATCCCCTTTGAAACTTGTTCACAGAATTTGATTCATCAAAAACTCTGGTTGCCATGGCAACCAAATGGAATTTTCCAAGAAATTCTTTGATAATCTTCTTCTCTGAAACCAATGGTCAGATTTTGAAATAATTTCATGGATATGTTCCTTGGGTAACCCTTTTTAAAGTTTGTTTGTGTAATTTTGATCTGTCGAAAAACATGGCCTGGGTGGGGATGGGCATCTTTGCACTGTATGGACTTAAAGAAATTCTTTGAAATTCTTCTTCTCCTAAACCACTTGTCAGATTTTGAAATAATTTCACAGAAATGTTCCTTAGGTGCCCCTTTTGAAAATTTATTCGCGAAATTTTGATTTGTCAAGAAACATGGCTGTGGTGGGTGGAAACTATTTGCTCTCTGAGGACATGAAGAAATTCTTAAAAATTTTGTCTTCTCTGAAAAAACTATTCAGATTTTGAAGTTATTTCACAGAAATGATCCTTATATTATACCCCTTATTTAGCTTAGCTGTTTTCAAAGAAAACATCGAGGTATTGACATAGCCCTGTTGGCATCATCTGCATTGTTGTTGTTGTGCAAAAACTTTGACATTTTGTTATATCTCAGCTTCCACTCAACACATGTACTTAAAACTCGGAACAATTGTTCACTAGTAAAAAGCAACCCATACAACAAGGGCAGTTAACTCCAAAATTGTTTTGTCCAAATTATGCCCCTTTTGCGACTTGGAATTTTATTTTACTATCAGGCAAGGTTCCAACAGCCAATCATTGGTACTCTCATGAGGTGCTCTTGTTCAACTTAATATTTTTAGCCACTATCGGGCATGTGTTCTTGTTCAAGATAAGGTCTTTGGGTGACCTATCCTAAAATTTCTTTGCAGAATTCTGATTCGTCAAAAACATGGCTGTGGTGACCTTTTTATAATTGCTTGGCAAAATACTGATTTTGTTTCCAAAATTTCAATACTTTAAAAAAAATTGGCTATGGTCCTCTCAAAAATTCAGGTGAGCCATCCAGGGCCATCTTGGCCCTCTTGTTTTAATATTTGGGCCTCTTTGCACTGTATGGACTTAAAGAAATTCTTTGAAATTCTTCTTCTCTTAAACCACTTGTCAGATTTTGAAATAATTTCACAGAAATGTTCCTTGAGTGTCCCTTTTAAAAATTGTTCGCGAAATTTTGATCCATCAAGAAACATGGCTGTGGTGGTGGGGGGCTATTTGCACTATACGGACATGAAGAAATTCTCTTTAAACATCTTCTCCTCCTATACCGCTAGGCCAATTTGGACCAAACTTGGCTGGAATGTTCCTTGGGAGGTCCTCTTTAAAATTTGTTCACAGAATTTGATTCCATCAAAAAACTCTAAAATCATTTTGTCCAAATTATGCCCCTTTTTCGACTTAGAATTTTAACTTACTATCCAGCATCCAACAGCCAATCGTTGGAACCCACATGGGGTGCTCTTGTTCGACTTGATATTTTTAGCCACTATCGGGCATGTGCTCTTGTTCAAGAAATGGTCCTTGGGTGAACTATCCCAAAATTTATTTGCAGAATTCTTATTCGTCAAAAACATGGCTGTGGTGATGATTGTAGGGTTGATGACAGATTTTGAAATGATTTTTACAAGTCACCTTTTCAAAATTGCTTGGCAAAATAATGATTTTGTTTCCAAAATTTCAATACTTTAAAAAAAATTGGCTATGGTCCTCTCAAAAATTCAGGTGAGCCATCCAGGGCCATCTTGGCCCTCTTGTTATAATTTTCTCAAAATATCAACAATTGCAAAAAAAGGATAAGCATACATTTTTGATAGTTCTAAACTCTTCCAATGACAAAATTTTAGACTTGTCCAAATTGAAAGCATTTGCAGATGTTAAGTTAAATATGACTCAAATGATGATTTCTGCCTTTGATGGGCTAGAAAGCATTGTGGGAAAAGGAGGAAATGCTGATTACCAGCATTTTCTCCTTTTTCAACAATGTTTTCTAAAGGCTTCTTCCTCTGGGTCGATAAAACTCCGGATTATGTGGTAAAGGGTTAAATGTAAAATAATCTCAACAAGAATGTCTTGTAATTATTTTTTTTTTATAAATCTTAAAAGACAAAGATGCATAAATGTCTAGTCAAAGACATAGATGACAATTTGACAGTGTTCAAGCATAGAAGGAAAGGTCTTTTGTGTAATGTGATAAACTTCTAAGTAAATGAAAAAGGACATTTTCAGTTGGTAAAAAATAAACCAAAGTACACATGTATTGCCAAATTAGTTCTCTTAACCTTTTACCGCACAATTACGAGTTTTAATGACCCTGAGGAAGAAAGCTTTTGAAAAAATTGTTGAAAAAGGAGAAAATGCTGATAACCAGCATTTTCTCCTTTTCCCACAATGTTTTCTACCCTTTCATTTTATACCCATTTAATTTGTGTTCTGCAATTGCTTTCAATTTGGACCAATCTAAAATTTTGTCTTTTGGTAAAGTGGTAAGGTGACTAATTTTCAGACGCGTCTAAGTTCAAAGCATTTTCAGTCAATACATCAAATGGATTTCAAATGATAGAATCTATCTATGAAAGGGTAGCAATCTGGAAACAAGAGCGGCAAATTGTTGCAAGATACGCCCGTCCCACCGCCAGTTGTCGAGGGGGGATAATAATTGTAAAGGGCAGGTAGAGGAAAATAGTAGTTAAGGAGAAATCATGTAAGTGATTGAAATAGGCATGAATGTCTCCTCTAATGTTAAGGAAACATGCATATAAAGTTTCAGGTCATTCCAACATGAAAAGACAAAGTTATATTGTAGAGAAGCATTAAAAGCTGTAAAAAAATAATAATGAATAGGGAATAATTCCAAAAGGGCATTAGGTAAGGTTACGGCTCCAGTGCATTGCACTTTTCGTAACTGCAACAAACATGTTTACCAAGTCTCAAGTCAATTTGACTTAAAGTGACAAAGTTCCGTTCCGGACAAGCAAGAAATACTGTAAAAATGAAGATCAAAGTGGAATTACTCAAAATCGGCGCAAGGGAGAGTTATTGTTCTTGCGCACTGTACTCCGTAATATTGCAACAAACATGCATACCAAGTTTGCAGTCGTTCTGACTTGAGATGACAAAGTTATATTCCGGACAAGCACTAAATGCTGTCAAAAAATGACGATCAAAGGGAAATAACTCAAAGACAGCACGAGATAGAGTTACAATTCTTGCACACTGCACTGCCAAATATTGCAAAAAATAAGCATACCATATTTCAAGTCATTCCTGCTTAAGATGACAAAGTTAGGCTCCAGACAAGCAAGAAATGCTATAAAAATGAAGATCTAAGGGGGAATAACTCAAAATTCATACTAGGAAGAGTTATGGTTCTTGTGCATTGCAATCCGTAATTTTTCAACAATCATGCATGCCAAATTTGAAGATGTTCAGACTAAAAATGACAGTTATATTCCGGACAAGCAGAAAATGCTGTAAAAACGACAATCAAAGGGAAATAACTCAAAGACAGCACAAGGTAGAGTTATGGTTCTTTCGCACTGCACTCCGTATCATTGTAACAAACACAAATGCCAAGTTTCAAGTCAATCGGACTGGAGATGACAAAGTTAAGCTCCGGACAAAGAACTGGACTGTAAAAATGAAGATCAAAGTGGAATTACTCAAAATCTGCGCTAAGTGGAGTTATTGTTCTTACACACTGTACTCCATAATATTGCAACAAACATGCATACCAAGTTTGAAGTCATTCTGACTTGAGATGACAGTTATATTCCGTACAAGCACTAAATGCTGTAAAAATGATGATCAAAGGGAAATAACTCAAAGATAGCATGAGGTAGAGTTACAATTCTTGCGCACTGCACTTCAAAATATTGCAACAAATCAGCATACCATATTTCAAGTCATTCCTACTTAAGATGACAAAATAATGCTCCAGACAAGCAAGAAATGCTATAAAAATGAAGATCAAAAGGGAATAACTCAAAATTAATGCTAGAAAGAGTTATGGTTCTTGTGCATTGCACTCCGTAATTTTTCAACAATCATGCAGACCAAATTTGAAGATGTTCAGACTAGAGATGACAAGGTTATATTCTGGACAAGCAGGAAATGCTGTAGAAATGACGATCAAAGGGAAATAACCCAAAGACAGCACGAGGTAGAGTTATGGTTCATTTGCACTGCACTCCGTATTATTGCAACAAATACAAATGCCAAGTTTAAAGTCAATCGGAATGGAGATGACAAAGTTATGCTCCAGACAATCTAAGGGAAACAACTCAAAGACAGGACGAGGTAGAGTTGTGTTTCTTTCGCACTGCACTCCATATTATTGCAACAAACACAAATGCCAAGTTTCAAGTCAATCTGACTAGAGATGACAAAGTTACGCTCCGGACAAGCAGAAAATGCTGTAAAAATGACAATCTAAGGGAAATAACTCCAAGGATGAGGTAGAGTTATGGTTCTTTCGCACTGCACTCCGTATCATTGCAACAAACACAAATGCCAAGTTTCAAGTCAATCGGACTGGAGATGACAAAGTTATGCTCTGGACAAGCAGAAAATGCTGTAAAAATGACAATCTAAGGGAAATAACTCAAAGACAGCACAAGGTAGAGTTATGGTTCTTTTGCACTGCACTCCATTTTATTGCAACAAACACAAATGCCAAGTTTCAAGTCAATCGGACTGGAGATGACAAAGTTATGCTCTGGACAAGCAGAAAATGCTGTAAAAATGACAATCTAAGGGAAATAACTCCAAGACAGCACGAGGTAGAGTTATGGTTCTTTTGCACTACACTCTGTATTATTGCAACAAACACAAATGCCAAGTTTCAAGTCAATCGGACTGGAGATGACAAAGTTACGCTCCTGACAAAGAACTGGACGCCGCCCGCCCGGACGCCCGTACGCCATGGGTGATCCCATTATACGTCCCGTCTTCAACAGGAGTATAAAAAAGGGTAGAAAATGCTTGAAAAAAGCATTTTTTCTTTTCCCCCCATTTTTGAAAGCCTGCTTTCTAAAGGTCATGAAAATGAGGGTTTTTTTTAAAGGGTTCACGCTTTATGAAGCAAGTACATGTATATATATCAACAGTTAAAACAAGCTAGCACTGTCTGACCTGGATATCATCAGCAAAAGTAAATTATATTGTCTTTAGCATGTTATTAGCTACTCATTTCATTCAACAACAAAATTGGAAATGTGATTATCCCTTTCCCGCAAAAAACTTAGACTCTTCCAAATTCAAACATATGCACACAACAAATTTAACAAGAGCACAGCATGGGAGTACCAACGCTCAGCTGCGTTTGCTTGAATTTCAGTAAAAATTCTAAGTTGAAAATGGGGTATAAATGTGTCAAAAATACTTTGATGGTTACCTGCTTTTGTTGTATAGGTTCCCCTTTAGATATTAACAGCTTGTTCAAGTTTGAAGCAAATATCTTTAAAGATATTATCTAATGCCAAAGTTTTTGCATGACAATGCAGACAATGACACAGAAGACGATGCTAAGGCAACCACAATACCTCAATATTTTCTTCAAAAATAGCCTAGCAAAACAATGATACAAATGAATGAAAAAGTTCTCTAACAGGATACAGGGTATTTTCTCCAACAACGTTTTCTACTGTTTCATAGAAAAATCCATTTGTTTCTGCTACATCTAATTTGTTGTCAGCAAATGCTTGGAATTTTGACAGGTGTAAAATGTTTTCGTCTGGTAAAGAGCTCATCTACACTATCCACAGGATGCAGTATTCTCTTGATGGTCACTGTCTGGAAAAGCAGCTTAAGTCTTTACCAAACAACAAAATTTTAGACTGGTCCAAATTCAAAGCAATTGCAGACAACATACCAAATTTAGCTGAAATGGTGAAAATTGTCTGTGAAAGTGTAGAAAACCTTGTGGGAGAAGGAGAAAATGGTGGTTACCAGCATTTTCTCCTTTTTCCACAAGGTTTTCAAAAGGCTATTTCCTGAGGGTCATTAAAATTCCGGACTGTGTGGTAAAGAGTTAAGATTTGTCTAACATGCCACCGGTTAACTCTTTACCAGTCGACAAAAAAATACACACATCCAAACTAAAAAGATGACAAATTTAATGTGGTTTAAATGATAGTATTTATGTATCAGAGTGTAGAAAAACATTGCAGGAAAAGGATAAAAGGCTGGTTACCAGCATTTTCTCCTTTTCTCAATGTTTTTAAAACCTCCTTTTTTGACAGTGGTAACGGGATAAAAATAAAACAAAGATACAGCTTAAAACATTCAGACTATAAATATTAACAACAGTTTCCATTTATGCAAACATAATATCAATGTTTTCATAACAAGACAAAAATACAAACATAAACTGGTGCATAAAACACACATTAAAATGGCAGAAACAGATCAAGTAACAATATATTCGGAATTTGATGTTGTAGTAATTTTCCTGGTGCTAGTATTTGATTCTAGCAGCACGAGAAAACTTGTTATAGCGCAAGACTGAAGGTCGAGCAAGATGTCAAAAATATTCTAACACAACAAGAAGCAAATACAATCACCAGTAAAGTAACTACTATATAAAGTTCCTTTTATTATGTATCTACAACTCGGTGACAAAATTTTGCAATTATTGACATTTTATTCAATAACTATCAAAATAAGACAATTAATGGTGTAGAGGGTAGTAACTTTGTTTCTATGAATGGCGGATGAATATTATAGTGTACCATTTTGACTAGTCAAATCGCAAATTAATGCATGCTTATTCTGTGTGTGAGATACATCATCATATCATGTTTGGAACCGTATTTGACAATGTGTAGATACAGATTTTTTCTGTCTTGTACATCATTTTTCCCGCGTTCAACATGTGTACTTGAGCCGTAAAGCTAACTGGTATATAATAAATATTATATATAGAGTAACAAACATTCACAAGAACTATCATCTTGTATGCTATTTTCAAATAAAACACGTTGACGGGGCCTGATAAAGTATATGTAACAAGATATTTTCTTCTTAAGGAAAATGTCTTAAGTATTGGATTTTTCAAGTATAACAATAGAAAAAAAATATCAGACACTGTCAATTAAAGTAAATGACCTAATAAAGACTTCAACTTTTTACCAAATGACACAATTTTAGACCTGTCCAAATTGGAAGCATTTGCAGACAAAAGAAAAATGATGGAATTTGGCAATGACGGAACAGAAAAGATTGTGGGAAAAGTAGAAAATGCTGTTGTTACCAGCATTTTCTCCTTTTCCCACCATCTTTTCCAAAGCCTTCTATGTTAGAGTCATTAAAAACTTGTGATTGTGTGGTAAAGGGTTAAAAAAAAACCCTGAAAATGGCACATCTTATCATAGCACTTTCAAAAAAATAACATTAGTAAATATATACTTTTGGATGTACATCTTGTTATTTAACCATTTATCAAACTACAAAATTTTATGCCAAATTGAAAGCATTCGCAGACGACAAATCAAACATTATTCAAAACATGGCATTTATTTTTCAAAGGGTAGAAAACATTGCGGGAAAAGAAAAAATTGTAGCTTACCAGCATTTTCTCCTTTCCAACATTTTTTTTTTAAAAGCCTTCTCTGTCTGGGTCATTAAAATTTGGGATAGTGTTATAAAAGGTTAATTTCATGCATTACCATCTTGAGACTTTTTTTATCTGGCAACAGACAGCTTTCATATTTTAAAATTCATATACTGTAACAAAAGGAGAAATTGCTAGTATAGGCAATCAAGATGAAATCAAGAGATTTGGTTGGTTGTATTGGGGTTTAACGCCACTTTAACAGCTAAGGTCATATCATGGCAGTCGGTGACGCAATGTGTTTCCTGGCTTTCTCACACCAGTACTAACACAACTTTCTTTCCAAAGCCACCGACTACTTTTCTCACATGCTTCAGCAGAGGTGAGAGGCGAAAATACGCCGGAAAGAAAGTTCGCCTCAACCGGGTATCGAACTCACAACCACCAGGTCATGAGTCCGACACGCTCACCACTGAGCCACCCGGGCGGGCTGAAATCAAGAGAACCCTACCACTATAATCTGAGCTTAGATGGAGAATGCAGGAAGTGTTAGGCAAGAATCAAATTACTTTATACCAGGAAAATACAAGTACATAAGTTTTCCTCATTTGAGGTAGTAGTTTAATAGTTTTGAAATTCTTTTTTGCAACAGTGTCACTTAATTAGTGTCAGCCATCTTGAATTTTCATGTGACGACTGGTTTATGGCCATTCTCTGTACAAACTAGAGCTATCACTAAACGTGATCAATACCCCCCACCAGCTCCTTGTCACAAAACAGGTCTTTGTCACAGAAAGTAGAATGGTTTAGTACAAAAGTAAGAGTTGAAAAAACTTCAAGGGGAGATAATTCCGCAACAAATCGCACCAGGGTCATGAAAATTGCACATGCACAACTTCATATATATATAAGAACACTGTGTGCAAATTTGAGTTCAGTACGTGAAAAACTGTCAGAGTATTTCGCCGGACAAATTTGTGTCTACGGACAGATGGACGGATGGACAGACGGATGGACGGACAGACAGAGAGACAGACAGCCATGGTGATTCCAGTATACCCCCCTCCACTTCGCTGTGGGGGGTATAAAAATCAGATTTTATGAAAGATACACAAATTTTGTATATCTCAGATTGTCTATCTAAAATTTTTCCCTATATTCAGCTACAAAGTCTCAGCTAACAAGTCTATAATGTTATCAGACAACAAAATTTACACTTGTCCACAATAAGAGCATCCATAGATGACAGGTTCACTTTTCTTCAAATATCCAGAATTGTCTTGAAAACAGTAGGAAACACAATGGGCAAAGGAGAAAATGATGGTAAATATTTTCTTTCGTATATACAATGTTTTCAAAGGCTTTCCTCGACAGGGTTTTTAAAACACAGAACTGTTTGATAGTGAAGGGTGAACATTGTCCACCCATTACCACATAACTTATTACATCCTCCTCTGCAGTACACAGCAATGAAAAAATTTTTAACCCTTTACCACACAATCTTGAGTTGTAATGACCCTGAGAAAGAAAGCTTTTGAAAACATTGTGGAAAATGGAGAAAATGCTGGTAACCAGCATTTTCTCTTTTCCCACAATGTTTTTTACTCGATTAAAGGCATGTTTCATCTTTTGATATACCTTTGATTTGTCATCTACATCTGCTTTAAACTTGGACAGGAATAAAATCTTGTCATGTGGTAAGAAGTTAAAAACAATGTGGGAAAAAGAGCAATTGCTTTTTACATGGTCTACAACATGTGAAAAGGGGCTTTTGCACATTTGTGTAAAGTGTCGTCTCAGATCAGCCTGTGCAGTCCCGGCAGGCAGATCCTAGACGGCACTTTACATCAACATTAGATTTTGTCCTACAGTAGACTTACACGAAAATAGAAAATCACATACAATCAGAAAGTGTCGTCTGAGATCAGCCTTCACAGACTGCACAGGCTGATCTGGGACAACACTTTATGCCAATGTCACAATGTCTGTTTTCGCGTGTTGCAGGCCACATGCAATTGCTTTTATTTAAAAGAATTCTTTTTTATATCCTGCGTTTACTCTTTTTTTCCCCAGACCTTTTCCATATCATTCAAAAAAGACATTTTTGATTCGGATATGTCTAAAAATAGCATATACGGTAAAGGAATATAACAAAGAAATACTCTAGCATTCTAATCCAAGTGATTCTAGAAAATCATCAAGCATTCTGGAACTGTCATTGGCATCTTGCATTTCACTATAGGTTTGGATAAAGTTTGTCAAATGAAAGCGGATATTGTCTATGATATCTATGGTATCTGTTTCTTCACGATTTTTTACGTCTGCTGCATCTTCAAGGACTAGTTTTTCAAAGTCAGGTGACTGTAAAATCTGTGATAAAGAAACAAAGTTTTTGTTAGGGCAGGGGGCAAAAAATTTAAAATTATTTTTTATACATTGACTTTGCATAACTTCTATAACTTGTATTTATAGCTCACTAAATGTTTTCCTTGAAATCAAACCAGTACTGGTGCAAGGATTTGAGTAATTTAACAGCTTCATCACAGTTCATCACAGGATTCAAAAAATAATCTCCACCTACACGATGCTGTCAAATATAGCAACAAGATAATAAGTTGATTAAGATGAAGCACTGAAATACAGACACTTAAAAAATCAATATAAGCAACGAAAAATATATCTGTAACTTAATTTTGGATTACTTATGTTGTCATGACCATAGGCCTCTGAAACTCCATTGGTCGATCAAGGGGTAACAAAATTTTCATTATCGGACACTGTTACTATAAATAGCACATTGAGGATTCCCTCTGTATCGTATATAGTAAGACAAGGTGTGCAACGAAATCGAAGAAAAGTTTACCCCCGTCCCTTTTCAGAGATAATATTTAAACGAAAACGCATAAATGAACCTAGTTACAGGTGCAGATGGGTTCATTAATGATTTTTCTTCTGTACCCTGACCTGCGAAAGTTCCAAACGGCTCTTGCCATCAAGCAATAGCTCTCATCTCAAAAAAATTAAAAAGCTTCCATATTTTCCGGATCGCCATGCGCTGACGTCACACGACTTTTAATCCTGCAGCGAATAAGAATTAAATTCTTTTTTTTTTCAAACATAGATTGAAAATTTTTTCGATGGTGTATTGATGAAATTATTAAATTAACATTTCGTCTGATATAATTTATCTTTTCATCTAATCCAGTTTCACGATTTTCATCTCCCATTTCGCATATTTTCAAATGCATTTTCACCGTTCATTGGTCAAAAGCTTTGGCGCATCTTTTGATAGCAAATTCACGCGAGTTATAATTCATAACGAATTTCGTGACATCAGCACATGGCAATCCGGAAAATGTAGAAGCTTTTTAATTTTTTTGAGATGAGAGCTATCGCGTGATGGCAAAAGCCGTTTGGAACTTTCGAGGGTCAGGGTACAGAAGAAAAATCATTTGTGAACCCATCTGCACTGGTAACTAGATTTATTTTTCCATTTTCTGTTAAATATTATCTCTGAAAGGGGACGGGGGTCAAATTTTCTTCGATTTCATTGCACACCTTGTCTTACTATAAACGATATAGAGGGAGTCACCAATGTGCTATTTATAGAAACAGTGTTGATGAAAATTTGAATATATATATTCTGTGATATACAGGCGATGCACCAATGTGCTCGATGATCGACCAAGGACAATTTTAGTGCTCCGTGATAGACCAACAGAGCTTCAAAGGCCTGTGGTCATGACTGACAATCACTTTTCAGTCTTTTCCAAACAACAAATTTTACACTCATCCAAATTGAAAACTTCTGCAGACAACGAATATGTTATGAAAACAATTAGATTACTTGAGACAAGGTAAAATATATTGTGGGAAAGGAGAAAATGCTGGTTACCAGCATTTTCCCCTTTTCCTACAATGTTTTCTAAACCCTTCTCTTCATCAGTGTTGTTAAAACTTTGGACAGTTTGGAAAAGAGTTAATTCAATGAATGGCAGACAACTGCTATAAAAGTTATATCTTGAGGACGACACATGCCTGTATTTCTAACTTACTTTATCAAGTTTGTTGGCCATGAACTCTGCACATTCATCCTCCAACCTGGGTAGATTAAACAGTCGAGCAGTCTTTAACACCATTACCACGTTTTCTGTGTTCAAGAATTCTGCCATTACATTGGCACAGTATCGTTTCAACCCTGGCAGTAAGTACATATCTGCTGCACACAGAACTTCATACACGTTATCTGCTGTTAACTGCAATAAAAAGAGTTATCTAATTGGATTTGCAACATGGTTAACCCTTTACCACACGGCAAAATTTTGGACCTATCCAAATTGAAAGCATTTGCAGACGACAATTTCATAGTGGCTCAAATGACGCAACTTTTCTTTGATAGGGTAGAAAACTTTGTGGGAAAAGCAGAAAATGCTGGTTACCAGCATTTTCTTCTTTTCCCACAATGTTTTCAAAAGGCCTCTTTTTTAGGGGCGTCAAAAGGCGTCATTGTGTGGTAAAGGGTTAACTGGCAGAGCATAAAATAGGTGAAATACATATTCTCCTTCTGGGAAAACAGAAAAAAATTTAACCTTTTCCATACAATCCCGAGTTAAAACGACCCTGATGACAAAGACTTTTGAAAACTTTGTGGGAAAAGAAGAAAATTCTGGTAATCAGCAATTTCTTCTTTTCCCACAATGTTTTCTACCCTATCAAGAATAGGAATTATCATCTGAACTATATTTAACTAGTCATCTGCAAATGCTTTCAGTTAAGTCCAGTCCAAAATTTTGTCATTTGGAAAAGAGTTAAATAATCTACCAATTTTGTTTGCCGAGATATCTAACAAAATATTGTGGATAGTGTCATTCAGGATCAGACTGCAAGTTCTGTATAGTCTACATTATCTACAAAAGCGTATTATGTGGCTCTTTTCTTGTGTTTAACCTTTTAACACACAATCCCAACTTGTTTTCTACTCTTTCAGAGAAAATTTCATCAATTGATAGCACTGAATTTGTTGTCTGCAACAACTTTGCAACAGGATAAGACTAAATCTGTTGTTTTGTAAAGAGTATAAAGAGCCTATTTTTAAACAAATGATTTTCACTTTATTTTTCTACCTGTGCTCAAACAAAAAAATCTCTGCAACATGGTTACATTTGTATAGCAAGTAAATAAGTTATGCTCTGTGAAATGTGGGCTTAATGCATCAAAAGTATCAACCCAGGTCAGCCTCCACAGTCTAGACTGCGAGGCTGACCTGCATCAAAACTTTTTGCTTTAGGTCAGTTCTCTGCATGTTCAAGGACATTTTACCTCCGGATTCAGTTGGTTGTTACACAAAATGGATTTTATGGTTCCATAAATACAACACTCCAAATTATGAAAATTTTAAAAGGATATGAAAAACTTTAAGAAGACCAATGATGACCCAAATCAACAGCATTCTTGAAGATCCATATTTGCTCAGGCCCGATATTTGCTAAAAAAATCGTTTAAATCTGGAAAAGCTACGTTCTGTATTCAATCATGGACAACTAAGGATACATAGAAAAAAAACAAATTAATCTTCTTTTTGAAAAATGGTCAATGTCCATGACAGACCAAGCAGAGATTTATTTTTCTAGTTTTAGACAGACTGGTTATAAGAGTTTTAACCTTTTATCAAACAATCCTGTATTATGATAAACCTGAGAAATGCAACCTTTGAAAACATTAATAGAATTAGAGAAAATGCTACATGCCTGCATTTTCTCATACTCTCACAATTTTTGTACCCTTTCAAAGACAAACCTATCATTTGAACCACATTTTTTATTTTTGTTTGATAATAATTACAATGTGATTGTTGACAATTCTACAACTCTTGTCCTCTGGTACAGAAATACCAGCAATTCCATCTTACCATACCTGGCATGCATCCTGATAAAGATAAAACATGATTTGTGTGAAGCAGTCTACATTCACATCGTTGATTGGAATAACCTGCATACTGATTTCTGTGTCACAATGTCCTTCGTCAAAGTGATCAACTAAAAGAGCTTTGAAGTAATCACTTCTGCCACAGAAAAATACCTGGAAAACATAAAAATTTAACCCCTAAAGCTCCATTCATAAACGGCTTGCAACACGCGAAAAGGGGCATTCGGACATTTGCTTAAAGTGTCGTCTTGGATCAGTCTGCCCAGTCCACGCAGGCTAATCCGCGTCGGCACTTCACGACTACATTAGTTTTTGTCCTACAGCAGACTTGCATGAAAAAGAAAATTACATTAAAACAGAAAGTGTTGTATCGGATTAGCCTGCCCGGACTGTGCAGGCTGATCCGAGACGACACTTTACGCAAATGTCCGAATGCCCCTTTTCATGTGTTGCAGGCCAAATATACCTGCAATTATGGCCATTGTAAATCAGTGATCAAGCTGCACAAAACATGCAGTCTGATCTTTCATCTACACTGTCCTTTTTGCTAAAACACTAAAGGCAAAAGTAAGTATGATATTGCACTTATTTGGGTTTTATTCCAAAACTGATAATTCCTGTTCAGTTTATTCTATATGGAAAGAACTGCTATAAAACTACTATTTTGATCAGAATACTTCAAAAAATAAAGGACAGTGAAGATCTAGGATCAGTGTTTCTGAGACATTCATTTCCACTAAGATCTCCTATTTGGAAAAGTGAATAATTATGCAGTGCAAAATGTCAAATACATCTACTGAAAACTACTTTAAATTTGTAAAATCTTTATTTGCAGTTCTTTATATACTTATTCAATATCAATCTTTTTTGCAAAATAATGAATTTGTGCCTATATGAGCTACTATAGCTAGACGCAGGTCAGTTGGTTTTACAAAACAACAAAATTTTAGACTTGTCAATATTTAAAGCATTTGCAAATATCAAAATAAATATGACTCAAAAACTGAAATTTGATTTGGGAAGGGTAGAAAACATAATAGGAAAAGGAGAAAATGCTGGTTACCAGCATTTTCTCCTTTTCCCGCAATGTTTTCAAAAGCTTTCTTTGTCAGGGCTGTTAAAACTTTGGATTGTGTGGTGAAGGCTTAAAAATTTTACGGTATGATACTGAGATAAATAATAAAATGATAAGAAGAAAAAAATGTTGTTGTCTGACCTTATGGCAGTAGAATTTATGTCCCTGAACTGAGAATATGACATCAGCATAAGTGGCTGTATAATCTGGTTCAAATGGAAGTTCACCCGCTCCCTGGTAACATAGACAAAATGCACAATTACTGATAAAAGAATGTGGTAAATGGATAATTTATGAAAAGCAGACACTGATAATACAGTATGGTGTGTAACTAATAAACATGTTACCTCCAAAGACCATTTCTTACTTCTTGCAGTTGACTTCTTTTGAAAACATCATGACAAAATGAGCAATTGCTCATAATGAGCAGTTCTCCTTTTGCCTATATATTTTTATGTATAAAACCTTAATTAATATCTATAAATAACATTCTGAGAGGATCATTCTTTCAGATACTAGTAGTTATTTTACAGCTATCAATAGTTGGCAGGAGGAAAATTTCTTTTCCAACAATATTTTTAAACACTTTCTTCTACACAAAAATGATATGGATTGCAACACGCGAAAAGGGGCATTCGGACATTTGCGTAAAGTGTCGTCTGGGATCAGCCTGCGCAGTCCGCGCAGGCTAATCCGAGATAGCACTGTACAACTACATAGGTTTTGTGCTACAGTAGACTTGCGCAAAACAGAAAACTACATAAAAACGGAAAGTGTCGTTTCGGATTAGCCTGCGCGGACTGCGCAGGCTGATCCGAGACGACACTTTACGCAAATGTCCGAATGCCCCTTTTCGCATGTTGTAGGCCATATTATCTGGTGAAGAGTGAATTGGAACTTACTATTGTACAAAGTTCATGTGGAAGAGCTTGATCAGCTAATGCCCCAAAATCCATCTGCAAGGCCCATTTATCTTGTTGTTCTATTAGAATACTGGTCACATTGACACCGGGTTTTCCTCTTTCTAAAAATAGATCCACATATTTTTTTTCAAAATAATTCAACCTTTTGTCCTTACATTACAAGAAAATTATCAAACATGGAAATTGTAAATTTAACTATTTTTTGAGCATTTGCAGACAATGAATTAACTTGTGGCTTAATCGATAGCATTTGCCTTGGAATTCAATTGAAAGTTTTTACTTCCTTACAGTAGATAGATTTTGAAAACATTGCAAGGCTTGTTACAACTAGAGCTATCACTAAACATGATGATACCTCCCACCAGCTCCTTGTCACAAAACAGCTCATTGTCACAGAATGCAGAATGGTTTAGTACAAAAGTAAGAGTTGAAAAAAAATGAAACTTCTGTTTCCACTCATTAAAGGGTTATGTTAATTTGTCAACGTTAAAACACAGAGACCAAAGGTATATAATAAATCTTTAGCAATATACATAGGCAGTAATTTGAACTATTGTAGTGATATAGAGGTAACATTACCATTAATATTTACAGAACATGTTTTTCCATGGAATTGCAGCTGTAATCAAACTGTGGTCACTGTAGCAATTCAGGGTGTGAGTGTTGTTATTCACACAAATTAAACACGGAATTCACATTGTGAAACACATTATGAAATAGTTTTGTACATTAAAAATTGTAGGAGTATTACACTGGACAAACTGTGAGTTAAAACGATATAATTTAGCAAAAATTGCGAAGTTCAAGGGGAGATAATTCTGCAAACACATCCCAGCAGTCATGAAAATTGCACATGCACAACTTCATATATATCGGAACATTGTAAGTAAATTTGAGTTCATTACCTGAAAAACTGTAGGAGTATTTCAGCGAACAAATTTGTGTCTATTGACAGACAGACGGATGGACGGACAGAAGAACAGATTATATTAAAAACAGAATGCACAGTAAGAAACATATTATTAATTAGTTCTGTACATTAAAAATTGAAGGAGTATTACACTGGACACATTTTAAATTAAAGCGATACAATTTAGCGAAAATTGCAAAGTTCAAGGGGAGATAATTCTGCAACGGATAGCAGCAGGGTCATGAAAATTGCACATGCACAACTTCATATATATAGGAACATTGTGTATAAATTTGAGTTCAGTACCTGAAAAACTGTAGGAGTACTTCGTCGGACAAATTTGTGTCTACGGACGGACAGATGGACCAACAGACAGACAGACAGCTATGGCGATTCCAGTATTTCCAGTATACCCTCTCCACTTCGTTGTGGGGGGTATAATAAATTATTGCTGCTTTTCCCTGCAATGTTTTACATGTTAAGACATCTTTTTTCTTTAAATGATTAGAATACAAAACAATCCTTGTCAGAGGAATTAACAACCTGAGGAATTGAGTTTTTGAAAACACTGGTGGGAAAAAGAGAAATGCTGCTTACCAACATTTTCTACTTTTCCACAATGCTTTCTGGGCTCGTATTCACCAACCATTCTTAAGAATGTTCTTGGTCTCAGTCTCCAGAATTTTCTAAATTTGAAAATATCACAACTTCTGATTGGCTAAACCAAATGGTACAGCCAATCAGAAGTTGTGTTACTTTCAAATTTATAAAATCTTGGAGAATAAGACTAAGAATATTCTTAAGAATGGTTGGTAAATACGGACCCTTATCTTTCAAAGAAATCTTCAATCAAATCAGCCATACTTAATTTGTCATCTGCTCACGCTTTCAATATGTCATTTGGTAAAGAGTTAACAATAGTTTCACATGCACTACTTACCACATATATAGGTCACACCCTGGGAGAAAGGGGTTTTAATACATGTCTGTGATGCATTTTACTAAGCCAGTAATATAATAATTGAGCCATGCTCTGGCAAAAGGGGGCTTAATGCATCTCCGTTATACACGATACTAGCCCAAGTCATCACATAATTAAGGATCCATAGGAGCCACTTTTTTTTAATAACCGACTTAATCATGAGGTAGATTGGTCCTTTGACAAACAGAAAATTGACCAATAGCAAAAAGTTTTGCGCTGACCTGGGCCGATACTTTTCGCAGATGCATTAAGCCCCCTTTTCACACAGCATGGCTCAATTATTACAGATCCATAAAATTGATTTTGTTTAACAATTGACCAAATCATGAGATAGACTGATTCTTAGATATGCAGAAAACTGACCAAAAGCAAAATGTTTCAGCCCAGGTCAGCCTGCATGAACAGGGCAGGCTGACATGAGTCAATACTTTTTACAGATGTATCAAATCCCCTTTTCACACAGCATGGCTCATATAAAAAATCCTATGCAGTACTTGATTAAAATTTTCATCCCATTGCTCATGAAGCAATAAGCAGAAAACCATTATCAGCTGAGCATTGGCATTACCATTTCATGGCCATCAACATTATTAATATAATGACATCATTATCATCAATAATGTCATCATCATCATATTCACATTTCACACAACATTTTGAAGATCTACTTACCAAAATCATTTAATTCTTTGCACTTTTTTTCAATAAGTGGAATTAAGTCTGTAAGTTTACACTGTCTGGCAAGAATAACACATTCTTCTACATAATCTCTGTGGATTTCCATTTGACCTAGAAACAATACCAAAAACCAGATGCAAAACCCTCTCTCAAAATCAGTACAGGTCATATATAGAAAACAAATTGGAAGAAACAAGTCGCACAAATGGGACAAATTCTAAGGTACAGTGACATAGAGGAAACAAAATTGAAGGTGCAAGTTACATAAAGGAAATGAATTTGAAGGTACAAGTGTCACAAAGGAAAGCAAAGGTACACAGGAGACAAATTTGAAGATACATGTGACACAAAGGAAACAAACATGATGGTGCAAGTGACAGAAAGGCAACAAATTTTAAGATACAAGTGTCACAAGAGAAAACAAAGTCAAAGATTTAAGTCAGACAAAGGAGGCCAGTTTGATGGCACAAGTGACAAAAAAGATGCAAATTCGAAGGTGTAGGTGAGACAGAAAGCAAATTTGAAAAAAAGAGTGACACAAAGGAAACAAATTTGCAGGTGCAGGTGACAGAAAGGCAACAAATTTTAAGATACAAGTGTCACAAGAGAAAACAAAGTCAAAGATTTAAGTGAGACAAAGGAGGCCAGTTTGAAGGCACAAGTGACAAAAAAGATGCAAATTCGAAGGTGTAGGTGAGACAAAGGAAACAAATTAGAAGGTACAAGTTTCACGAAGGAAACAAAGTTAAAGTATAAGATAACAAAAAGGAGACAAACAAGACAAATTTGAATCTGCAGGTGACACAAAGGAAACAAGTTTGAAGGTACCAGTGTCACAAGGGAACCAGAGTTGAAGGTACAAGTGACACAAAGCAGACAAACTTGAAGGTACAAGTAACATAAAGCAGACAAAATTAAAGGTACAAGTGACACAAAGCAGACAAAGTTGAAGGTACAAGTGACACAAGGCAGACAAAGTAGAAGGTACAAGTGACACAAAGCAGACAAACTTGAAGGTACAAGTAACATAAAGCAGACAAAATTAAAGGTACAAGTGACACAAAGCAGACAAAGTTGAAGGTACAAGTGACACAAGGCAGACAAAGTAGAAGGTACAAGTGACACAAAGCAGACAAAGTTGAAGGTACAAGTGACACAAAGCAGACAAAGTTGAAGGTACAAGTGACAAAATGGAGACAAAGTTAAAGGTACAAGTAACACAAAGCAGACAAACTTGAAGGTACAAGTGACACAAGGCAGACAAAGTTGAAGGTAAAAGTGACACAAAGCAGACAAAGTTGAAGGTACAAGTGACACAAAGCAGACAAAGTAGAAGGTACAAGTAACACAAAGCAGACAAAGATGAAGGTACAAGTAACACAAAGCAGACAAAGTTGAAGGTACAAGTTACACAAAGCAGACAAAGTTGAAGGTACAAGTAACACAAAGAAGACAAAGTTGAAGGTACAAGTGACAAAATGGAGACAAAATTGAAGGTACAAGCGACACAAAGGATACACATTCGCAGGTTCATGTTCATGTATCACAGGATTGTTTGGTTCAAGCTTAAATTAAGCAATCATGGATACAGTTTTGAAAAATATTGCTGTCATTGTCAAATCTCAATATCTATTGAACCAAATTCACAGCGGATGATTTTAAAAAAAAATGGCAATGATCAGCATGAATCATGGCTAAATAAAAACAAGGTAAACTTTGCTGTAAAGGGGCATGTTACTTGTTTCATTGCTTTTTTAAGTGATTTGATGCAAGGGGACAAGAGCATGGTATACAGGTGCCAAAGGTTGACTATGGCTGCTTTTTCAATGGAAGTTCTTTGTTGAAAAAGGGGCATAGCTTTGTCAAAAATATCTTAGACTTCCCTGCCCTACTTTGATGGATTCTCCTCTTGAGAGCTAACAGCAAGCCAAGGTTCAAGGCAAATATCTTAGTAATGATATAGTTATGACAACATAGCACACTTTTCCTACAGCAACACAGACAATGACAGGGTTATGACAATAAACTTGGTTTTTCTGGAAACAGCCAAGTTAAAAATATCATTTGCAGGTGGTAATGTGTATAAAAAAATCCTCAAATTCTTACCCATATATATGTATTGTAGAACAGCTTTGAAAGCAAATGGATTAACCTGTGAAAATAAATTCAAACATAAAAGAGGTCCTGACTAGTGGCATTTTTCCAACATCAAACTTCTACCTTAACCCTTTACCAAACAATCCCTAGTTTTTACGACCCAGAGGAAGATGCCTTCTGAAAACATTGTGAGAAAAGGAGAAAATGCTGGTAACCAGCATTTTCTCCTTTTCCCACAATGTTTTCTACTCGTCTAAAGTCCAGTTTCAATTTTTGAGTTACGTTTATTTTGTTGTCTGCAAATGCTTTCAATTTGGACCAGTCTAAAATTTTGTCATTTGGTAAAGAGTTAACTTTTTACCACATGACAAAATTTTGAACAGGACCAAACTGAAAGTATTTTCAGACCACAACTTGAATTGTAATAAAAGGATGATTTCTTTTTTATTCACTTTTTCTCCTTTTCCCATAATCTTTTCAAAGCTTTCTTCTTTATGGTTGTTAAAAGTTAGGATTGTGTGTAAATGGCTATTTCTTTCACATAATTCTTTACCAAATGATACAATTTTTGACATGACCAAAAACACTGCAGAAGACAAACTTTATTTTGTTTGTTACAGCACTTTCTCCTTTTTTCCTACAATCTTTTCTGTCTTGAAATATAGGATCTGACATAAGTTGGCATTTGAGATAAAATTTTATGAGTCTAGAAATAATTTATGTTCAAGTGAGCCTCTGGCAAGCTTAAAACAATTTTGTAGACAAGTTTAATAAGGTTTTTTGTCAAAAGCCAACAAATGTCAGATTATTTTTTTCACATAATGATATTTTACAAATTATAGAACAGAACATGCAAAGCGATCTATGAACACATAGAAATTTCCATGAATAAAATCCTATTTACTTTTCTGAAAGAAGTATAAAATAACATTGCAAATGATGTCACACAATGCTTATCTTGAACATGTGTAAGATACAAAATACAAGAGGGCCATGATGGCCCTGTATCGCTCCACTGGCTTTTTAACCCTTTACCATGCAAATCGAAGTGTTAATGACCCTGAAAGAGATGGCTTTCAAAAACATCGTGAGAAAAGGACAACATGTTGTCAGCCAGTATTTTCTCCTTTTCCCACAAGATTTCCTAATCTATCAAAGACAGAAATAGTCATTTAAGCCACATTCAATTTGTCTTTTTGCAATGGATTTAAACTTGGTACAGTAAAAACTAGAGCTGTCACTGAATGTGACTAAATACCCCCACCAGCGCTTTGACAGAAACAGGCAATTATGTGTACACAGACGGACACACGGACGGACACATGGACAGACACACGGACAGACAGGGTGATTCCAGTATACCCCCAAAAACATTCATTTTGCGGGGGTATGAAAAATTGTCATTTCTTAAAGAGTAAAATTAACGTATCATGCGCTTAATTGGCATTGACAGAGACATACAGCATAAAAAGTCTGTATGGTAATAAACTTACTTTGAAAACATAACCTCCACCCCGCCAAAACAGTCATATCTCTTTAAAGGCAAAGATAATGTCAGTGAATACAAGCAGGTTTATTCATTAGCATGAAAGGTAAAGTTCTGAAAAAATTTGAGTGATAGAAACCTTACTTTAAATTAAACGTTCCATTCATGTGAGCATAACCATTAGCATCAAAATAAATCACTCTCCCTTAAAACAGAACATTTCCTCTCCAAAAAACTTGAATACCAAACTCCAATAATGTACAAGTTGGCTTCTTTAAAAAAGAAGCCAGGAGAGGTCAGCATCAATGTTTACAAATAGTTTATTGGCTATTAATTTCAATATATTTTGGTACATGTAAACAAACAAGTAGGACATTCAATGAATGAGAAAAAAACGCAGCGTTGAAACCTCTCATGCACTACATGGCAGTCATGTGACCTTCTTGCTGCATTTCCAAATCACGTGATCTTTTACCGCGGTGTTCTTTCTCTTTTTTAATGAAATTTTCTTTTTTTCCCCTTTTGCTTAGACTATTCAGCTTAATAAAAAAAAATACAATTCTGAGAGAGAACATTTGCAATCAAATCGATAGAAAAAATCTCTTTTGATATCCGTCAAATAAAAAATTTCCTATTTCAGTTTTTTGATTTCGGTTTATTTATAAAACCATGACGAAACAGACTGTGTATCAGAATAATTTTGCAAAGAAAATGGATTTAGACAGCAATTTCTGAGACAGTCTGCCTTTTAAACTCACCACTGTTGGAGAGGTCTGATCCAATAAGTGCAGTTTGATAATCAAGGGAGGTAAATAGTAACAAACTTTATCCTGTATAACAGGAGTTATTTCCCTTGATTACTATTTTAAATTTCAGTCACTATATGAGCCCATGTTAAACTTGTGATCTCCGGGGCAGAGCCAATTTTGTCCCCAGGGCTATAATATGAACGAATTTGATAGAGGTCCATTAGATAAAGGTACATGCCAAATTTGGTAGCCCTGGGCCTTATGGTTTCAGACAAGAAGATTTTCAAAGATGTTCAATTTTTTTCAGTTTTGTTGCCATGGCAACCAGAGTTTTTGATTTTCAAGAAATTCTAAAGAGGACCATGGCAGGATCATTTCTGTGAAGTTTCATCAAATTTGGATGGGTAGTTTCAGAGAAGAAGAAGTTTAAAAAAAAAAGTTACCGCACGCACGAACGGAGGGACGGACGGACACACGCACGGACACACGGACGCACGCACGACGGACACCGGGCCATGACATAAACCCGCTGGCCTTTGGCCAGTGGAGCTAATAAAAGGTATATTATACTGAAACAAGAGAGGTTATGTGGTATAGGTTTATAGTGCATCTCCATGAAAAAAGAAATGTGCTCCTCAACTCTTTACCAAACAACAAAATTTTAGACTTGTCCAAACCGAAAGCATTAGCAGACGACAATTTCAGTGTGGCTCAAATAATACAATTTTTCTTTGATAGGGTAGAAAACGTTGTGGGAAAAGGAGAAAATGCTGGTTACCAGCATTTTCTCCTTTTCCCACAATGTTTTCTAAAGGCTTCTTCCTCAGGGTCATTAAAAGTCGGGATTATGTGGTAAAGGGTTGCAAGCTTACCAACAAAATAAGTTTCAGTATACGGCATGAAAATTGCTCCAATATTACCCAATGACAAATTTTAGACTTGTCCACATACAAATCGAGTATGGCTCAAATGGTGAGATACAGCTTTGAAAGGTAAAAACATTGTGGGGAACAGAGAAAATGCTGGTGACCAACATTTTCTCCCTTTTACGCAATATTTTCAATGCCCTCTTCATAAAGGTTATTAAACACTGGACAGTTTTGTATAGGTCAAAGTAAATGTACCATTTTATTCTTTAGGTATATTTTTTTCTTTCCTGCCCACTTGGTCTGAAATAACTTTCCAAAGAATTCATTTCTGGCTGTAAGTATACATCTATGGACTGGAAATTCATGCCCGTGAATATGTAATGTAACATCCTGATACATTCCTGGCTCTTGCAACCTGAAAAGAATGAAAAATTAAGCAAAATATTTTACTGTAACTTTAACCCTTTAGTAAGCAACAAAATGTTGGACTTGTCCAAACAGAAAGTATTTGCAGATGACAAAATAAATGTGACTCAAAACCTAAAATTTCTTTTAGAAATGGCAGAAAACTGGTTACTAGCATTTTCTTCTTTACCCACACTGTTTTCAAAAGCCTTCTTCAATAGGGTAGTTAAAAGTCAGGATTGTGTGGTAAAGGGTTAAGAGTGCTAGATAAATGAAATGAGTATTTTTTCCTTACCAGAAAAAGACTCATAAATTCCAAATCTGCCTACAAACTCCTTTCAAAACTGTAGATAATACCTGAATTTGCTTGAAAGAAAAAAATGTCTCTACACTATCAAATGGCCCTCTTATCATTAAAGGTATCTTTTCAACATAGTCTTTCTCTGCATTCAATATTTAATATCTACCTATATGTTGTTTTTACCATAATTTTTTGTTGATATGGGTCTGTATTCACCAACCATTCTTAAGAATGTCCTTTGTCTCATTCTTCAAGATTTTTCAAATTTGAAAGTAACACACCTTCTGACTGGCTAAACAGACCCAGGAACAGGATTCTTTATTTTGTATAGGCAAAAAGGATTCAAAAATATGGTCAAACAGATTTACAGGAACTTATACATTGTAGATAGAGTTGGAGGCACCATTTGATATATTGACTAAAAATTCAGATTTGAAAAAAAGGTTCATGCAAAAAGTATGCAGCTAACCCTTTGCTATTTGGGTACTATAGACTGAGTATCTGAACAAAGATTTAAAAATTACTGTTTCCAAATTCAATTTGAATTGTTTTGTCACTCTTATGGTTAAGCAAATTTTAACAAGTCCACAAAATTATAGACCTGTCCATACTGAAAGAATTTCATCAAATGTGACTTGAATGATGGAATTTGTCTAAGAGGGGGTAGAAAACATTGTAGGAAAGGGAGAAAATGCTGGTTAGATGTTGGATGATTAACTGCTGGAGGAGTAACCTCTTTTGTCTCGCAACAGGCAACTTCTGAAAATATGATGGGGAAAGGAAAAACAAGCACTGTCTCTTTTCTCAACAATGTTTTTACATTAAATTTTATTGGTGCATTAAAATTTTGTTATGTTTTATCTTGATTTAACCTCCTTACCCACGTTTTACATTGGTGCTTTCAAAGTGTGTTTGCTGAAATTTTTTTTTGAAGGAGGTAATGAACTAAAATTAATACATGAGGTAAAAATTGAAATTTACCGGCGTAAAAATTCCTCATACAAGTCCCTCCGCATAACCTTTGAACTGACCATATTATATGACAAAAGTAATTTCTTGATGCTGTCTGTCAGTGCTCCATATAAACAACGCTCCCCATCAAATGTGTTTGCTTCACACCTAGCTCCTATGGAAATAAAGTGAACTGAGTCATTGGATATTTTAAGAATTATCGAATTCTGAAAGGGTCAAAGCAACTATAATCTTGACTAAACCCTTTATCAAACAATCCCTAGTTTTGATGCCCTGAGCAAGAAGGCTTTTGAAAACATTGTGAGAAAAACAGAAAATGCTGGCAACCAGCATCTTCTTCTTTTCCCCACATTGTTTTTTTTTACCCTTCCAAAAACAAATTACAGTTTTTTAGTCACATTTATTTTGTCATCTGCAAATACTTTTAAAATGGACCAGTCAAAATTTTTGTCATAAGGTTAAGAGTTAATATCTTGATGTCTTTTCAGTAGTGGCAGTGGTTGGGTTGTGGTCTGAAGGGGAGAGAGAAGGTTGAATTTCTAAACAAAGGCAGTGTGGAAAGGAGGGAGTTTATTATTTCATTTGAACATGATTTTTTTTTTTAACCGAACACTTTTGGTAATTAGAAAAATAATAAATACTGGTAGTACAAAAAATACTATCATTACATAGCCCTAAGTCTTATCTGCGGTCCTTGCCCCTTGGCCTAGTCAAATACATACCGGTATGTAGTAAAGCAAATGAGCGGCACACTGGAACAAGGACGTTTAATGCATTTTTGTAATGTGTTGTACCAAACAAGATGACACGTTATATGGGTCCATTTTATCCAACAACCAGCTAAATCATGAAGGAGAATGGTCTTTTGCTATGCAAAAAATTTACAAACAACAAAAGGATGTAACCAAGGTCAGCCTGCACAGACTGCGCACGCTGACATGGGTCTCCACTTTTTGCAGATACATTACACCACATTTTCACAGAACATGGCTCAAATATAAACATAATGATACACCAAACATAATATACAGTCTGACATGGTATACATGTATCTCATAAACATGCTCAGTAGAGGATAATGAAATAAAAACAAGAGGGCCATGATGGCCCTGTATCGCTCCACTGGCTATTAAGTCAATCATGTATCACTGCAGCTTGATAATCAAGGGAGGTAAATAGTAACGAACTTTATCTTTCATAAAAAGAGTTATTTCCCTTGATTAATGTTTAAATTGAAGTGACAATATTTTGAAGCCCATGTTAAACTTGCGATCCCTGGAATGAAGGCAATTTTGACCCCAGACCTACAATATGAAACTAGAATGTGTGGTTATAAACAAAAAGATTTTTTAATCTTGCCCAATAAAAAGTCATGTAAAACAAGTTTGCTGAATAAAAGGCCCTGTAAAATATGTGATCCATGACACAGGTTTATCAAGTTTTCACTATAAAAACCAATGTAAAACTTGTGACCCCTGGTGTGGAGTCAAACTTGACCCCCAAAGTTAAAATTTGGGCCCTCTTGGTAGAGGCCCATTATATAAAGTTACATGCAAAATTTGGTAGCCCTAGGCCTAAATATGGCTATGTACAAGTAGATTATTAAAGTTTCCTTATATAAGACCATGTAGAACTTGTGACCCCCTGGGGTGGGGCTACATTTGACCCCCTGGGCTATAATTTGGGCACCCTTGATAGAGACCCCCTAGATAAAGCTAAATGCAAAATTTGATAGCCCTAGCCCTTATAGCTAGATGCGAAAGATTTTCCTATATAAGCCCGCCCATGTTACGCCCCCGGAGCGAAGTCAAATTTGACCCTCGGCTATAATTTGGACACCCTTGGTACAGGTCCACTAGATAAAGCTACATGCCAAATTTGGTCGCCCTAGGCCCCATGGCTAGGTCAAAGAAGAATTTTAAAGTTCTCCCTATATAAGCCCATGTAAAACTTGTTATATAAGCCCATGTAAAACTTGTTACCCCCGGGCAGGGCCTAATTTGACCCCAGGGCTATAATTTGAACAATCTTGGCAGAGGTCCACTAGATAAAGCTACATGCCAAATTTGGTAGCTCTAGGCCCTATGGCTAGGTAGAAGAGGAATTTTAAAGTTCTCCCTAAATAAGCCCATGTATAACTTATGACCCCCGGGGCGGGGCCAATTTTGACCCCAGGACTATAAATTGAAGAAACTTGGTAGAGGTCCACTAGATAAAGCTACATGCCAAATTTGGTAGCCCTTGGCCTTACGGTTTCAGACAAGAAGATTTTCAAAGATTTTCAAAATTTTTCAGTTTTGTTGCCATGGCAACCAGAGTTTTTGAAGGAATTAAATTCTTTCAAGAAATTCTGAAGAGGACCATGGCAGGATCATTTCTGTGAAGTTTCATCAAAATTGGATGGGTAGTTTCAGAGAAGAAGACGTTTTAAAAAAAAGTTAACGCACGGACGGACGCACGACGGACAACAGGCCATGACATAAGCCCGC
Organism: Hippopus hippopus; assembly: GCA_946811185.2. NCBI lineage: Eukaryota > Metazoa > Mollusca > Bivalvia > Cardiida > Cardiidae > Hippopus > Hippopus hippopus. The sequence continues at coordinate 5,111,545 of OX328102.1, read as the reverse complement.
TGGCCTTCGGCCAGTGGAGCTAAAAATAACTAAATGGAGAGAAATTTGGTACATGTGAAAAAAAAAAAACAATTAAATATGTGTGGGGGTAAGAAAACACCGCACTTCTAATAATTCTTTTGTTTACTGCAATGTTTTAACTCTTTACCAAACGACAAAATTTTGGACTGGTCCAAATTGAAAGCATCTGCAGACGACAAAATAGATGTGACTCAAATACTAAAATTTGTTTTTGGAAGTATATGAAACATTGTGGGAAAAGGAGAAAATGCTGGTTACCAGCATTTTTTTCTTTTCCCACAATGTTTTCAAAAGGCTTCTTTCTCAGGGTCATTAAAAGTCGGGATTGTGTGGTAAAGGGTTAAAAATTCATGTCTACAGTTTACCCTAACTATGAATATGGAGAAAATATGGTTTTTGAAAACCAGTTAAGCAGAAAACTATTATAATAGAAATGTGCAGTGCAATCTTGTTCATAACTTTTTATAACTATTTTGTCTAATCCTTTACCACACAATCCTGAATTTTAACGACCATAATGATGAGGCCTTTTGAAAACGTTGTGGGAAGAGGAGAAAATGCTGGTAACCAGCATTGTCTCCTTTTCGCACAATATTTTCTTCCCTATGGAAGACAAATTTGATCATTTGAACCATATTTAAATTGTCGTCTGCGAATGTTTTCAATTTGGACAAGTCTATGTGTGGTGTCATGTGGTAAAGAGTTAAGGAAAGCTATAACTACCCTGTACACAGTCTGTTTTATCTCGTTGCAAAGCTATTCGCAAACCACGGGTGCATAAGAGAGAGACCAATCCTAATGAAGCTTGTAACGAGTAATTTACTGCTTTTGCCACAAAGTTTTTCATGATAATATCCATCAAACCATAATTTATGTTAACATATAATAACATTGCACAAATGTTTTAACCCTTTTCCACACAATCTCAAGTTTTAACAACCCCAAGGATTTTTGAAAATATTGTGGGAAAAGAAGAAAATGCTGCTAACCAGCATTTTCTTCTTTTCCCACAATATTTTCAATGCTAGCAAAAACAAATCTGGTCATTTGAGCAACCTCTTATTTGTCTTCTGCAAATGCTTTCAATTTTGGGCAAATATGAAATTTTGTTGTTTGTAACTGTGTCTGCTGTGATTTTGTTTCAGAAGGTATTGAGTTAACTCTTTACCAAAAATCAACATTTTACACTTTGCCCAAATTGGATGCCTTTGCAGACGACAAAATAAATGTGACTCAGAAATTAAAATTTGGTTTATGAAGGGTTGAAAACATTATGGGAAAAGAAGAAAATACAGGTTATCAGCATTTTCTCCTTTTTCCACAATGTTTTCATGAGCCTTTATTGTTAGGCTTAACTCTTTACCAAATAAAAAAATTTTGTACCTGTCCAATTGAGAGCTATTTGCAGATGACTACATGTCACTCAAATTGCGAGAATTTTCTGTAGTAGGGTAGGAAATGTTCTGGGAAAAGGAGAAAATGCCGGTCATCGGCATTTTCTCATTTTCCCATAATGTTTTCAAAAGGCTGTTTCTTCAGGGTCACAAAAAAACAGGATTGTGTGGTAAAGGGTTAAAAAAAAAACCCTCTGGATTGTTTGTTCAAGGGTTACATATAATGGTATAAATTACTGTGTTCATTAAAACAGTCTTTTTCTGCATGGCTTGTTTAGCTCTTTACAAACTTTACACTTGTTCCTTATTAAAGAATTTATAGATTTCAAAATAAATACGGCTAAAATGTTAACTCTTTACCAAACGACAAAATTTTTGACTTGTCCAAATTGAAAGCATTTGCAGACAACAAAATAAACAAGACTCAAAAATTGAAACTTGACTTCAGAAGAGTAGAAAACATTGTGGGAAAAGGAGAAAATGCTGGTATCAGCATTTTCTCCTTTTCCCACAATGTTTTCAGAAGGCTTCTTCCTCTGGGTCGTAAAAACCAGGGATTGTTTGGTAAAGGGTTAAGATTGGTCTTGGAGAGACACCAAAACATTGTGGGAATTTTTAAATACTAGTATGTGGGTAGCAGCTTTTTCTTTTTTTCCAGACTTTTTTTCAAAATCTACCTTTCTCTGGGTTGTAAAACCATGGCAATGTTTGGTATAGCTTGAGTAACAATTGTGTAGGCTTTATAAATATAACTAAAGGAATACTTGTTGGACAAGAAATTTGCTTAAAATGATAGAGAAAAATTACTCTCTTTGCCAATAACAAGTACTTGCTCCTTTCCACACAATGTTTCCAAAAGCTGACAAAGGCAGAGGTGACAAAAGAAGTGTATGGATTGTTCAGTGGTAGCCTAAAATCAAATCTCTATATATAAAATCAAATGGATGGATGGATGGATGGATGGATGGAAAAGATAAAGGGTGAGTGGGTGTGTGGGTGGATGGATCGATAAAGGGGTGGGTGAGTCAGTGGGTGGATGGATGATTGGATGGATGGATAGGATGAATAAATGAGTGAATGAATGAATGATTGAATGAATGAATGAATGAATATCTCCCTCCTCACCTTCCTCCCTCCCTCCCAATGGTAAGCGAAAAACAGGGTTTCTTTTTTATCTAGCCACAAATGCATCAATGACATTTCAACAGATGCACATACAATCTACAGAGTTGATATCAAATATGTACAGGCTTACCAATTTCCAGTAAATATTTGACAACCTCCTCATGGCCACATAAACAAGCATAATATCTGTAATATAAAGAAAAAAATTAATTTTAATTAAACCTAAGATGGACATTTTAAGGCTGAAAATAGGACCCCAATAAATGCAATTTCATGGTTACTTTTCTCTTTAGTGTTGTTAACTCTTTACCAAATGACAAAATTTTGAACTCCACCGAATTGAAAGCATTTGCAGACTACAACTTGAATGTAGCTAAATTGATGATTTCTATCTTTGATAGGGTAGAAAACATTGTGGGAAAAGGAGAAAATGCTGGTTACCAGAATTTTCTCCTTTCCCCACAATGATTTCAAAAGTCTTCTTTCTCAGAGTCACTAAAACACGGGATTGTGTGGTACAGCGGTTAAAGAGGACAATGTAGATCAAAGATCAGATTAGGCTGAAACTAGCTAACTGATATCATTCAATCAGATATTCAAGGTGCAAGCCAACTTTTAGATAATCTCAACACATCAATAATTTAACCTATTCTCTGCACACGTCATGTTCATCACATTTTCTTAAATTGATTACTTAAGTTTTATGTTATTTCAAAAAAAACTATGACAACTACATTCGTGTACAATAACATTCATGAAGAAAATATTTTCTTGAGCAACCAGTCATTCTTGTAAAAACTGAGACCCTAAAAATGTAATGATTCAACTAGAACTGTACTAAGGCAACAAATACTGTTTCAGGACAAAAATTCAAAGGCTGCGTTCTCTACTTACCATTTTTTCAGACAAGAGGCAATTGTCAAATACTCTTACAAGTTACACCTGCAGAAATGAGGGAAACTTTTAAAATTAGTGACACAAAGGCACTTAAGACTACTACTAAAATAAATCTAGAAGTCCCACCTCTGTGCATTATGAGATATTTTACCAATGCAATAGAACATTGTCCAAGAATTGCCCATTCCCCCCTCCTCCCCATGGTAGAACACTGCAAAGGGATATTATATCTCCTGTAATTGTTAAGGTTACTAAAACCACTGAGAGATTAGTTTAGTATATAATAAAGTAAGATAAAGCCAAGACAAAGATAAGATTGCAAAGAAAACAGTACTTACAATGGTGTACTGTCCCATTTGTCTCTAATGTTAATATCAACTTCCTTCTGTTCCACAAGATACCTGAAAAATGACTCAAAACTGTCACAAGAGTAACTTTATACCCTCTCCCATAACTCTGATCAGTGCTCCAGCTAGGATCAAAAAAGGGCAGGGTGCTGGGGCTAAAATAAGCAGAATGTGGGATGTCCCCAAGTCTCTCGCAAGTTTTCTGACATAAAGGAATTTTTAACCCTTTACTACACAATGCCAACTTTAAATGATCCTGCGGGGTGAACTATTGTTAACATTGTGGAAGCAGGAGACGATGCTGCTTACCAGCATTTTCTCCTTTTTTCCACAACATTTTCTACCCTGTCACAGACTAATCTAATAGTTCGAGTCGCAATGAATTTGTTGTCTGAATGTGCTTTCAGTAAAGACATGTCTAGAATTAGGTTGTTTGGCAAAGGCTTAACAGAGAAATGATTTTGTAGTAGAGTGTTATATGAGTTTTTCTAGCTTCATCTCACTAGGACACAGCCTACAAGAGTAGTGGTAGGGGGCCACACCCTTTTATTCCCTCCTAGCTGAAGCAATGTTGATAGAGAAGATAGATGCTCAACACTGACATATGTTGAGTACAAAAATTTTCGATATTCAAGAGGAGAAAATTTTTCTATATTCAAAGGCAGGCATCTGAAAACTGGATCTTGCACACTGGCAGTTCTTGTTCAACCCTTAACTGAACAGTCTTGAATTTTACCAACCCTCAAGGAAGATGGCTTTCCAACATGTTGCAGTAAAATGAGAAAATGCTGGTAATAGCACTTTCTCCTTTTACCACCATCTTTTTTTGTCCTTTCTTAACCCTTTACCAAACGACAAAAATTTCGACTTGTCCAAATTGAAAGCATTTGCAGACGACAAAATAAACTTGACTCAAAAATTGACACTTGACTATAGAAGAGTAGAAAACATTGTGGGAAAAGGAGAAAATGCTGGTAACCAGCATTTTCTCCTTTTCCCACAATGTTTTCAAAAGCCTTCTTTCCCAGGGTCATGAAAACCAGGGATTGTTTGGTAAAGGGTTAAATAAATCCCATCATATCAGTCATCTTTAATATGCAGTTTGCAAATCCTCTCAATTTGGACAAGGCTGTGAAGTGTCATTTGGTAAAGAGTTAACTCAAGTGCCTTTCACTACTTTTATTTCCTTTGTTGACAAAATGTACAGTCTGATCTATGATCTACACTGTCAGCTTTGCTTAGATATTAAAGACAATAGTTACCCTGAAATTGCACATTTTTTTAGTCTTTATGCTGCACTGAAAACAGTCCATTACAATTATTTGGCCTTCTATGGGTTAATAGTTATATCAACTTTAAACCCTTAAACTGCTAAGATTGACTCATGGACCTTTTGCGGACAGTGTAGATCAGACTGCACAGAATGTGCAGTCTGATCTAAGATCTACACTGTCTGATAAGGAGATATTTTGCCCGATACATAGATTTGAAATAGCAACATTTAGGTTTTTATCATCGACTTGAAAGTTTCATTTAACTTATTTTGCGGGTTAAGGGATAATAATAATAATAGTGTTTCAATATGAAGACATTGCAACAAACAAGATAGATCTATTACTAAGAACATGCAATTTTTATACAGCCTGACAGACAGACTAATGGACAAGCAAAGATTCCTGCATTAACATCTATCTTGCAAGGGGTATACCAATGTATAACAATATAGGTGCGATTTCTGCTATGTAAGAATTACGCTGCTATTACTATCTTTCAAGGCCTATTGTAATAAAATTTTAAAACTTTTAATTCCTCAATCGTTTGCATCTAATTCTGTACGTTCGAAAATAGAACATTCAATAATTTGGGTCATTTGGAAGGTCGCGCCCGACTTGTCAATTCAGTAACTTTCGTGCATGTTGTGAGATTGCATCACGTTTTCTAATGTCACAAATATAAACGCCTGTGCATTTATCTCAAGGTTCTTACTGTAGTTTAGACAAATCTCCACGCCTGCAGGATAAAAACAAGTCGTGTTTATCCATTTCTTCACATTTGCTGTTTATGTTTTTGACAGCTGGTTCCACTAATTGCGCAATTTCGTTAAAACGAAAACCAATACAAAGAGTTCTACAACATGTCGCAAAATTAGTAAAGGAACTCCCCTTACAATAAAAAGAAATGCCCCGAATCTTCTTTGAAATCGTCAAGATCTAATTAATCTAAATAAAAACATCACTAGGACAAAAATCTGGAAGTAGAATTGATTTTACGACAAACGTTAAGTTATTGCCATAAAACGTGTCATTGGTTTTCGTGACTAAACAAGCAGACGTCAGTTTTGTCAGGAATTTTACAAAAAATCAAGAACATTTATTCCTGTCATGCGATGGCGTTTTCATTTACAGCTCTGCAAAGGCGGCAAATTATAATTTTTGTTGTCGGATGGCTTGCGTATGCATCGACCTACTGCCTGAGAAAACCCATCGGAGTGGTAAGTTTACACGATAGAAACGCGATAAACAGAATGTAAACAACCAGGAAGAGGGTCTGTGTGTTACATTTTGATGTTAATAGTTATAAGGTATAATGGCAGCAGATGCTAATCAGACACTAGAAAAAAAAGAATGAGAGTCTTGATAAATAGAAAACATTTTATCGAGGAAGAATCTAGAATATTGATCTATTGCACAAATTCAATGGCCAATCAATTCCAGTAATTTTGCCAACAGCAAAAGAGTGTGTGATGATAGATGGTTTGGTAAAGAACAAGTATGATGAACCCTTTACACAATCCTGAGTTTTAACAACCCGGGGGAAGAAGCTCTGTAAAGCATTACTGGAAAAGGAGAAAATGCTGGTAACTTTTTCCCCCACAGTTTTCTACCATGGAAAGGGTGTGGGTATTACCGATCACTGATGAAAAAAAACCTGACTGTTTGGTAATGTATGCATGAATATCTGAAATTAGCTGACTCACTAAAATATAACTAACACATATATTTGATGTTTCCATGCTATACTGAGTCATGTAAACTTGTTTTAGAATGAGTTACGACAGTTTGAATGAAATGCACTAATGTTTGTAATTCAAAACACATGTTTCTATTATATTTGTATGACTGACTGCCATGTAGTGTTCAATGTAGTTTTGTGTGTAAGGGGGCCCATCGGGGCCACAGACATCGAAATAGGGGGCCATTTTGAAAAACGGGGGGCCACACATAAAAAATCGTATTTTATTACTGAAATGTTAACCTTTTTATTTAATAACTGTTACTTTTTTGTTTAACAAGTATATTCTCATTTATGTATCTATGAAAACTATGCTAAAGAAACTGCAACACTGCAGGAACTTTCATTGTTACTGACGCAATCTTACTTCCACCATTAATTTAATCCTAAAAAAATGACGAAATATGTCTGTCAGTGGTAGACTTTCGAAAATTCTGATATCCCGTCACAGCAGGATTTAACTTTCCTGTTGATCATTCAAACTACACTTTAATTTTCTTGTCAAAAACTAACCATCTTTCGAACCGATTTTCCAGGAGCCAATTTGGTCAAAACTTGCGTTTCTGTGGGGTTTTATTAGTCATACACTCATCAGAAACATGCGCAATATGAAATCTAAAGTATTGATTGCTGCTTTTAATGAAGTCAGTTGAGTTCCTTATTCATTCTTATAAATTTATATGATAGTTTTGTAAACTACATGGAGAATCAATTAAAAAAAAAAAGAAAAAAATATTATGTATGGTCGGAAATATGTGCATACAGAAATTCTGTAGCATCAAATAGCAAACTCCTACAAAAGTTCTTTTATGAGGTATTTCCCTTGAAAGATACATGTAAACATTGTTTAAATGGCATGCTACAAAAAAAGATGATCAAAGTCAAGTGACCAGAGAAAGAATGATGTCAGACACCTGAAATTAAAAACTTCATAATAGTGTCATTGCCTTTTGACATGCTCAGAGTCATTGCTTTTCTAATGCTCATCTATCTGAATTCGATAAGTTTAAAACATTGAATCAATCGCAACAGGGTTTGACATTGGAAATATGACATCATTAGTAGATATTATTCATATCTTTGTAGTGTGAAAGATTGAAAATTTTGGTCAGTAATACATGCATGTTTGGAAGTATCCGCACCTAGTCTTTCTGAATGTCTTTAAAATAAATGAAGATCAGTTTCAGTGGAAAAATTTATTTCAATTTCATACAAAATTTCACACTATGTAGATCCAAAGTCTTACTGCATGCTGGATCTAAAATGCATGAAGGTTAGAAAATATAAACAAATGTAGCCATATCAACTGTTATATCAATGTTATCATTACAATTGAGCCACACTCTTGAAAAAGGGAGTTTAATACATCTCTGTGATGCATGATAATAAGCAGTTCATCATATTTTGGATCCATAAAATCCATTTTGTCTCACAATGGACTGAACCATAAGGTAGACTGGTTCTTTTGACGTGCAGAAATTGAATGATAGCAAAAAGTTCGACCCAGGTCAGCCTGCGTGAACTGCGCAGGCTGACCTTTGTTGATGCTTTTTGCAGATGCATTAAGCCCCCATTTCACATAGCATGGCTCAGTTGTTTAGAGCAAGAGGAAATAGAAGAGAACAAATTGTTTCAGCTGAAGCAAATAGCAGTCAGTGCTTTTTATATCACTGCTTATACGAGGGTTAGTCAAAAGTAATTGAACCCTACCTCATACCTTTTTTATTATTTAACACACTGTAATTATATTTGGCACTATTGTTGACCAATATCTCGTGCGTTGTTTGTGTGGGAAAAACTAACGTTTCATGACGTCGTAAATATGTGACGTCATTTATGGTAACATCATGGAGGACGGTGCGTTCACGCTGACGCGCGAAGAACAGATTGCGTACATTAAGATTGAAGCCAGACGGGGAAAAAGCGCATCTGAAATTCTAAAAGCTCTTGAGGAAGTTGCTTCAGAGTCTATACTCGGATACAGTACTATCAAGCGATGGGTGCGAGAATTTAATGATGGACGTACTGTCGTTAGCAACAAGCACCTATGCGGAAGGACTCTGTCAGCGACAAATGAAGAAAATGTTGAAAATGTAGCAAAACTACTTGAGGCTGATAGAAGATACAAATGTGATGAGATAGCATATGAGTTGGACATAAGTCACGGGTCGGCATATAACATTTTGACTGAACGTTTGCAAATGAGGAAGATCGCCGCTAGATGGGTACCCCACATACTCTCGGAAACGGAAAAACACCAACGTTTGAATATTGCCTGATCACTCCTACAAAGGTACGATGCAGAAGGTGATGAAATGCTGCAAAGAATCGTTGCTATTGATGAAACTTGGATGCGATCATTTGAACCTGAATTGAAGCGACAGAGTAGCGAACGGCACACCAAAAACTCGCCGAGACCGGTAAAATTCCGCCGAAGTCAGAACTGTTCCAAGATGATGATGATATTTGCATATGATTACCGTGGCGTACTGACCTCACATAGGGTACCAACAGGTGAAGCAGTCAACAAAGAGTACTACAAGATGTATCTTAGGACAATACTTCGTCCAGCATTACGCCGAAAGCGCCCAGAGCTGATTGACTGCACACCGCTCATTTTGCAAGACACCGCGTAACCCCACAAAAGTAACATTGTCAAGGAGCTGTTGGAGGGATATGGCTGGGAAGTACTTGATCACCCCCCGTATTCTCCAGATCTTTTTCCCCCCGACTTTCATCTGTTCCCAAAGTTGAAAGAACCGCTACGAGGAATCCGTTTTGATAGTTTAGACAACTTCAGATGCCTAGCAACAGGTATACAGGCATTGCCGAGAAGATGGAATTCAGTCATCCGGTCCAAGGGAGATTACTTCCAGGGATGATAAACAAATATGACGTCTGTTAAACTTACATGAAAAGTTATGAGGTAGGGCTCAGTTATTTTTGACTAACCCTCGTAGTCATGTGACTTTCTAAGTGTGAATACTTTTTCTTGAATTACATTTGTGTTCTCTATCTTTGACAGATCAAATCAGATCTAGAATTTAAGCTGGGTATATCAAAGACACAACTAGGATGGTTGGACACAGCTTTGTTACTCCCATATGCACTTATGCAGGTAATGGTGTTCTTGCTTTTAAAACTTGAAAAAACATGACTTCTTATTTCAACTAAAAACGAGATAAATTTTTTTATTGTTTGAAAGTAAGATAATTATACTTCTTTTATTATTTGAAAGTTGAAAGACTCCTTTCACTGATCAAAAGGTAAATATCAATGATTATAAATTTGTATTATAGTTTTAAAAGTAATATTTAATGCCTTAGTTTTTGTCATAAAGAAATATTTAAAACACTGCAATCAATACTTGTTTATCTAATTCAACCAAAATTAAGGAGCATTGATGATTGGTTTTACACTTAGGGTGCAAACTAGATTAAATTTACAGTTTTGTCATGAAAAAAAAAAAAAGCAAGATTTTATAACTTGTTTGCTGTTTTTTGTGAGAATAATACTCAAAAAAGCTTGCGGAATAAGTCAAACATGAGACAGTTATTGTGTGTTTTATTTGGTCTGATCTTGATCAGCATGGTACACAACAGCACCAACTGTTATTCATATCATATTAACCCTTAAGCTGCTAAGCGTGGCTCACTGACCTTTTGCAAACAGTGTAGATCAAAATCAGACTGCACAGAATGTGGTCTTATCTTGGAACTACACTGTCCGATAAGGAGATATTTTTCCCAATGAATGAGTTTGAGATAAAATTATTTGGGTTTATACAATCGGCTTGAAAGTTTTATTTAACTTATTTAGTAGGATAGGGTTAAGAGTAAAGTACTCATTATTGTTCAAGTCTTCCAGTCAGGTGAATCAATGTCTGTACTAAAGAACAAAAACAAACCTGTCTGTGATTTATTTTCCATCACTGCTTTCAAATTTGTTTACAACCAAGCTTTAACAGAGTTGCTTTCAAAGTTGTGCACTGCAAAATTGTTTCCGAACTTCAGGGTTAAGATATGGCCTAATATACTTATTGACGTGTTGTTCCTTAATTTCAGATGCTTCTAGGCCCTATTGGAGACAGAATTGGTCCAAGGAGAACCTTTGGAGTGTGTTTACTTTTGTCTGCGGCATCAATGGTATGCATAGAGTAAAGAGGACCTCTTTTTTTTCTCATTAAATCTTAATCCTCCTAAAATTTTAGATGTTGATGGCTTTAACCCTTTACCACACAATCCCGACTTTTAAAGACCCTAAGGAAGAGGCCTTCTGAAAACATTAGGGGAAAAGGAGAAAATGCCGGTATCCAGCATTTTCTCCTTTTCGCACAATGTTTTCTACCCAATCAAAGACTAATATCCCCGAATGAGTAACATTTAAATTATTGTCCGCAAACGCTTTCAATTTGGACAAGTCTATTTTTTTCTCATGTGGGAAGAGTTAAGTTCTACGGCCCCTAACTCTCATATTAAAAGACGGAAGCTGTCGAGATTGGCCAAATAGCCTTGTCGAAAACGTCAATGTAACACGATATTTAGTAATAAATTAGGGTCGTAATCCTTAAATGAATACATGTATTTATATACTTGTTAAAGGGAAACAATGTAGATTGTTATAGGTTATCTCCCTTTGATTAGTATTCCTTGCTACAATGAGGCTAGTTTTGAACATTACAAGTTCTGTGATTGAATATGTAAAGGTGTTCAGTTTTCTCACATAATGATATATTTTAAGCTTGGCTGGTTTTTTTTTCCCCACAATGTTTTCAACCCTATCAAAGACTAATATCCCCAAATGAGTCACGTTTGAATTGTTATCTCCAAACGCTTTCAATTTGGACAAGTCTATATTTTTCTTGTGTGGGAAGAGTTTGGGTCTGCAGCCCCTAACTCTCATATTGAAAGACGGAAGCTGCCGAGATTGGCCGAATAGCCTCATCGAAAACGTCGATGTAACATGATATTTAGTAACAAGTTAGGGTCGTAATCCTTAAATGAATACATGTATTTATATAATTGTTAATGGGAAACAGTGAAGATTGTTATAGGTTATCTCCCTTTTATTAGTATTCCTTGCTACAATGAGGCTAGTTTTGGACATTACAAGTTCTGTGATTGAATATGTAAAGGTGTTCAGTTTTCTCACATAATGATACATTTTTAGCTCGGCTGTTTTTGAAGAAAACGTTGAGGTATTGTCGTAGCCCTGAAGTCATTGTCATCGTCACCGTGGTGCGAGAAACTTTGATATTTTGTAATATCTCTGTTATTACTGAAGATATTTACTTCAAACCAGGACAAGTTGTTGACTATAAAAAGGGAAATCTCTTTAACAAGGGCATGTTAGTGTCTAAATATTTTTAACACAGTTATCTTCCTTTTTTGACTTGGAATTTTCATTGAAAATCAAGCACTTGCAGCTTAGCAGTGTCACTCGCATGCGGTGCTCCTGTTTGTTTAAGTTTAAAGGTTATGCGTAGGTGTATTCTATCTTGCACGAAGCACTGTTTTTCTTATCTATTTTTGTTTGCAAAATGTTCAAAAGTTGACAATCTGTACCTAATAAAAATAAAATATTTTCAGGCTACACTTTTCTTTTCAGGTTTCTTTCGGAAGCTGGACCAGTTTTCATATTTTTTGTGTCTTGCTTTTTCTGAACGGTACAGCACAGGTAAATTTGAACCATGCTATGTGAAAAGGGGGTTTTATGCATGCTAAAAAAAGTATTGACCCAGGTCAGCCTGTGCAGTCTGTGCAAGGTGGCCTGGGTCAAAACGTTTTGCTTTTGGTTAGTTTTCTGCATGTCCAAGGACCATTCTACCTCATTCAGTCAGTTTTTTGACGAAATAGATTATATGGAGCCATTACTGTGTGATCACTTGCTTGACTTAACACTTTACCACACAATCCCGACTTTTAACGACCCTGAGAAAGAAGCCTTTTGAAAACATTGTGGGAAAAGGAGAAAATGCTGGTAACCAGCATTTTCTCCTTTTCCCACAATGTTTTCTACTCTTCCAAAAACAAATTTCAATTTTTCAGTCACATTTATTTTGTCGTCTACACATGTTTTCAATTTGGACTAGTATGAAATTTTGTCATTTGGTAAAGAGTTAATACATCAGAGAGATGCATGAAAACCCCTTTTGCCAGAGCATGGTTCATTTATTTTGGCCAAACTAATCTCTCTTAAATTTAAATAAGAAAAGAAAAAAAAAAAGCAATAGCTACCATAACCCTCAGAATGTTGAGCTCAGCTTAAGAAGCTTTCGAGAACATTGCTAAAGCCAGCCATCTCTGTTTTACCAGACAAATCTTGGATCTACACTGTGCATTACTGTGGAGGTATCTCTGTTAAAAACAGCCTTTAAGCAATTTAAACACAGGTTGACAAGATTTCAGACTAGACCACCCTGGAAGAATTTGTAGACAACAGATTTAAAAAAATATGTAAACTTAGATATACCTTTAAATTCTGTAAACATCCTGATGAAGGTGTAAGCCAAAAAACATTGATAAAAAAAATTTTCAATGAAACTACTCTGTGTTGTTATAGATTTATTTTCATTTAGACAGCAGATTGAAGATTACTGAAATGGTGGAATATATCTTTGTAAAGGTAGCAAACATTGTAAAAAGGGAGATAACGCTGGTTTCCAGCATCTTCTCATTTCTTAAGATGTTTTAACACCTTTACACACAAGCCTGAGTTTTAAAGATCCTGTGGAGTAGGACTTTTAAAAAAATCAAAGCGTTGAGAACGCTGAAATGGTATTTGTCAAGGAAGCCATTTTCCGGAATTAAAAATTTGAAAGAAAAAGAGAAATAGTATTCAAATATTGGCTTCAAAGTCAACCTACTAAGCAAATGAATACCTTTTTGGTTGAAGGGAGAGTACTCATGACAAAGTTAAGATTATTTGTGTATTGGTGGTTTCCCTTGGATCATTAGGCGGAGTCAGGAGTAACGTCCTTTGACAGTAGGATGCATGATGGATAGAGAGAGAAACCATGTGAATATATCCAATAAAATTAAGTTTGTACCTGAAAACTATGATTTTGAAATATCTTTGGTCGTTAACATTTAATTCCCAACATTACAATCAATTATTTCGATCTATAAATATTCATGCCCAATCAAATGGAGTAGTGCGCAATCATGGGATGAATAAGCCATGGGACAAACTGGTTTTGGAACGAATAAGTCCAGGACCAAGCGATCAGTAGACAAATTTTGTATATATCGTTGTGCCAATAGAAGGCTATGAGCGAGTGAAGCTATTTTCAATCACGATCAATGGCCTCACCCAGTGTATTTTAACATGCCATTTCCAATTACATATCTGAGTGCTTCCGAAAAACTCATTTGTCTGAGAAAAATTGAGTTTAATTGGGTTTATTTCCTTCGGCTTTGCACAAAATACGATACATGGTCTTCAAAATTCAATATTGAACTCATAGTGGTATTGTCTTCGACAAATACCACAAAAATTGTTGAAAAAGGTGAAAATGCTGGTTACCAGCTTTTTTCACAGTGTTCTCCACCCTTTCAAGCCAAAATCCATCATTAGAGCCAAGTTTTAAATATCATCTGCTGGTAATTTCAATTTGGATGGGTCTACAATTTTGCCATTTGATATAGAATTAAAAAGTCTTGCTATTAAACATGGGATTGTTTGGTGACGAGTTATCTGTTGATGCTTTTTTTAAATTCAGGTGAAGTTGACATTATCATTGAGAAATTCTTCAATCTCCCTAATTATGTAATCATTATTAATTGGGTAACTGTGCATACATTAGATATATTTAAATGTTTACATTGTATTTGCATTACCTACAGTAAGGATAAGAATTGTGCAATGTATCTTGTTATGTCATGTGGCAATTAATCCTCTACCACTCAGTCCCAAGTTTTAACAACCCAAGGGAAAACAGCTTTTGAAAACATTGAAAGCTGTTAGATAACACACTATCTGAAGTTTATCGACCCTGAGCCATAAGGCTATTACAAGCATTATCTCTTTTTTCCACAGTCTTTTCTAATGATTCAAATACAAATTTCATAGTTTGTGCAACATTTGATTTGTCATTTGCAAATGCTTTCAATTTGGACTATTCTAAAAATTTGTCGTCTGGTAAATAATTAACCCTTTGCCACAAAACTCTGAGTTTTAAGGACCATAAGGAAGAAGGCTTTTGAAAACATTGTGGTAACAGGAGAAAATGCTGGTAACCAGCATTTTCTCCATTTCCCACAATGCTTTCTACCCTTTCTCAGACAACTTTTCTCTTGTGATCTACATTTTATTTGTCGCCTGCAAATGCTTTCAATTTGGACAATTCTAAAAATTTGTCATCTGGTAAACAGTTAATTCATTACCAAATGAACAGAATGCAGGCTTGTCCAAAGTCAAAGTATTTGCAGACAACAAGCTGAATGTGCCTCATATGATGAAACTTGTCTCTGATAGGGTAGAAAACATTGTGGGAAAATGCTGATTACCAGCATTTTCTCCTTTTCCCACAATATTTTCAAAAGCCTTCTTCTTTAGGGTCGTTAAAATTCGGGATTATGTGGTAAACCGTTAAAGAAGTTACTCATCATTTCAGGCTCAGTGCTGGCCCAACTGTATGAAGACTATAGGAGCATGGTATCCGGATAATGTCAGAAATTCCTTGTTTGGAGGGTTCGGTACCTGTGCATTTGCTGGAGGAATTATTGGAACTTCTCTAGCAGTGAGTATGGTTTGATATTGGTTTTGATGCCATTCTCAAATGTGTTGGAATTATGTTCTGTGGTCAGTACTCCTATCAGGTTTGTAGCAATTTTGTAACTCTTTACAAAGTGACAAAAATTTCATACTCTACTAAATTGTAAGCATTTGCAGAAGACAAATTGAATGTAGCTCAAATGATGATTTCAATCTTTGATAGGTAGAAAAACACTATGGAATAACAGGGAAATGCTGGTTACCAGCATTTTCTTCTTTTCTCACAATGTTTTCAAAGGCCTTCTTCTTCAGGGTCATTAAAACTTTGGATTCTGTGGTAAAGGGTTAATTGTACATGTACTTCAGTTAGCATTCATTTCAGTGTACTTTGTTTTTCCACATAAACAAGGTGAATCATTAGTTAAGACTTAAGCTGTAAGTTCCTGTACACTTTTGTGTTTAGATAATCTTTTGAAAAGCAATCTATTGTAAGATTTTTCTACAGATGCAAGATAGTAACTTCCACTGATGTGAATCACTGATCTACACTTATTTCATGAACAGCAAACAGAATCATTTACATAAATATTTTTTATGCAGGTATATCTACAAAAAGAGTATGGCTGGGAAGCTGCCTTCTTTACACCTTCAGTTGTTGTTGTAAGTTAACATTGTTGTATATAATGATATGTGTTTACCTGTTAAAACTTTAAATGTGGTGTTTTGACAGCCTGAGAGCAATAGGGGCTATAAAAAAAATTACTGTGATAGAAGAAAAATGGCCTGCCTGCTATAACTTTTACACCCATGTTTTTCCTAAGCCATTAAAAAATGTTGATCTAGTTTTGCCCTAATTTCCATGTATTATAATATTTGGAGGTAGAGTGATTTGAACTTGATGTTTGAAGTTTTGCTATTTTTTTTTCTGAGTTTTCAATTACTTATGAATAAAAAGAGGTTACTTTGGTGAACTGATATCTCCTGCCCAACTGGATGAAAGGGCAGGATGAACAATATCCCTTTTCGGGGAATGTAAGGAATCACTGATGCATATATATCATGTACATATCTGTCAAGAAAGTTTAGTAGTTATTATGTCTCCCACCCGTCAGCGTCGGGAGACATATTGTTTTTCCCCGTGCGTCCGTCCGTCTGTCCGTCTGTCTGTCTATCACAAATCGTGTCCGCTCTATAACTCGATAACCTTTTAAGATATTTTGATAAAACTTCACACATTTGTAAAGCACCATCAGATAAAGTGTCATGCACAAGAATCATAACTCTGGCTTGTATATTCTTCAAGTTATTTCCCTTTGATTATTTTCCTTCACAAATCATGTCTGCTCTATAACTCCAAAATCTTTTAAGATATTTTGATAAAACTTCACACATTTGTAAAGCACCATGAGACAAAGTGTCATGTACAAAAATCATAACTCTGGCTTGTATATTTTTTGAGTTATTTCCCTTTGATTATTTTCCTTACTCGTTTTACGTACAATTGTGTGTCTGCTTTATAACTCGAAAACCGTTAGAGAAAAACAACCATTATTTCAGTTAGAAATTGCCTTGGTGACATATCAATCCTTCTGACACCAAAAAGGGGGGGAGACATCTGTTTTTTGGTAGAAAAACAAGTTCTAGTTACCCACTGTTTCATACCCGGCTGGCCAACTAAAATTACTAATAGTCTTTCGGATGAGACATTAAACTGAGGTCCCGTGTGACGGTGCTATACGCCGAGCACGTTAAAGAACCAGGCGAAGCTCTCAGTAGTTTCGTCCTGTATCCTTGCACCATCTTGTAACAACTAACCGTCTTCTGGGGGCATCGCTCAGATGGGCAACCGGTAGCGACGATAAATAAACGGAAATAACCAACCGTTTCATACATTACTTTCCAGGCTGTCATGGGAGTTTTAGTACTGTTGCTCTTTCCACTTCCTGGTGAACTCAATATGGAAATCCCTGGAAAAGGTGCTTTTATTTTAGATTTTTTTGTAATAAACATTGACTACAATTTTTTTTTTACAGTTTCAGAAATATGTATAATTGAATCAGTTTAATGACTTATGTATTTCTGTAGCGTACCTTAACTCTTTCACTACTGACTAAATGAATTGCATTTCCTCAAAGGCTAAAAATGCATTTCCTCTTGAAGATCAACAGACACATTGGTCATAATCAAGAACATAGAAGTGGACAGTGTAGATCAGAGATCAGACTGCATGTTCTGTGCAGTCTGATCTTGATCTACACTGTCCACAAAAGCTTCTGGTGTCGTCTATGGTATGGAAAGAGTTAATGACCCTTTCTGATCAGTTACACATTTTAAATTTCTAAGCCCAGCTTTTCTGATAGTATACTGAGATTTTTGTATTTATGGTGAAATTATAAGCAAAGATTAACCCTTTACCACACAATCCCGAGTTTTAACGACCCCCAGGAAGAAGCCTTTTGAAAACATTGTGGGAAAAGGAGATAATGCTGGTAACCAGCATTTTCTCCTTTTCCCACAAAGTTTTCAAACCTTCCCAAAAGAAATTTAATTTCTTTTAACCCCATTTAAATTGTCATTTGCAAATGCTTTCAATTTGGATAAGTCTAAAATTTTGTTGTGTGGTAAAGAGTTAAGGTAAGGTATGAAGTGTTACAGCAACCAGTGGCCATCAAGAAATATAAATGAACTATGCTTTGTAAAAAGGGGGCTAAATGTATCTGCAAAAAGTATCAACTCAGATAAGCCTGGGTAGTCGGCATAGGCTGATCTGGGTTGAAACTTTGCTTTTGGCAATTTTCTGCATGCCCAAGGACAGTCCTACCTTATGATTCAGTCGCTTATGACACAGAATGGATTTTGTGAATCCATAATCATGTGATGACCTGCTGTGTATAATGCATCATGGACATGCATTAAACCCCCTTTTACCAGAGTATAGCTCTCAATGTTTGTCATGATGTATATTTATAGAGCAGCAATCCTCAACTACATCAAAGAAATCGGATATTACCTGGCTTCAGCTTTGGAAAATACCGTAAGTATATTTATTACATAACCTCCCTTATTTTCAGTTTAATATAACCATTAAGAATTTTCTAATCTTACACAGTCATGTTTAATATTATTTATTATTTTCCCAAAGAGTAAAACAAATTATACATAAACCCTCTACCACATTATAGGAACCGCCATGAAATTTGTACACTTTTAGGTGGGGGTGGGGGTGGAAATGTGTCCCCCCTTTTTCTGAAGGTGATGGGGGGACAGCCCCCAATTTGAAAATTTCTAGATGCAACCCTGTGTAGATACAGATTTTTTTTTTCTGTTAAGTGTGATATTTTATCCGATTGTGACACACATGTCTGAGCCAGAAAATTTACTGTTATATAATAATCATTAGTATAATGTTTTATACACAGGATGGTTGTAGAGGTTGCAGTAGCTGTGTTCTGTTTGAAAGCTGTTAGATATTGTATGTATATGTGGTTACCTATGTATCTTTTTAATAAGGTGAGATTCTAGTTGTCTGACAGTAATTCTTTATTTTGATAAAAGCCTTTTTAACCCACCACCACACAATCCTGAGTTTAACATCCCCGAGAAAAAAAGGCTTTTGAAAACATTGTTGTGACTAGCATTTTAAGATTTTCCAATAGTGTTTTCTACCTTTTCAAAGAAATATTTCATCATTTGAGCCCAAGCAAGTTTGTGATCAGCAATTTGCATTCAGTTTGGATGAGTGTAAAATTTTGTTGTGTAGTAAAGAGTCAAAGGATCATGTGGTGCCCTTGGGATTTGGTTTTTAGCCCTTTCTCTGCCCATGTAGCTCAGTATATAATGCACAGTGTCTTCAGGACCTGTATTCACAAACCATTCATAATAATAATCTGAGCAGTCCAATTCTCAAGAATTTTTTAAATTTGAAAGTAACACAATTTCTAATTGGCTAAACCAAACGGTTTATCCAATAAGAAATTGTGTTACTTTCTAAATCTAGAATTATGCCGAGAATGCAGTTTAGAATGGTCAGTGAAAACAGACTGAGAGCTCAGAAGCTCAAGCAGGAGTTATGTGGTTTTGGACCTGTCCAGGATTGAAACCATATGGAGATGACAAATTTCTTGTGCCTCAAATGATAAGACTTGCCATTGAAAGGGTAGAAAACATTGTGGGAAATTGAGAAAATGCTGGTTATCAGCATTTTCTCATTTTCAACAAGTTTTTTTGAAATGTTCTTCATCGGTGACATTTATACTCTGGATTGTGTGGTATATGGTTAAACTTTTTTTATATTGGAAAGAGGTCAGTAGCTTGGAAAGTCTAACATGCATTTGAGAAACATCTAAAATGCATGAACAGGTTTACAGGCTGTCATGAAATACTAGTAACTGAAATCCTTCTTAAAGAGGATTTTTAACCACCAAGGCTACAAATGTTTGTGTTTGAAAATTATATGATACTGTCACTTTATGTGAGAAAGCAGCTGGCAGTCTGCAGAAAATGTGTGTAGTACTGGTAAAGAAATAACAGAGGCCTATGGAAAGGAGATACGCATACGCAGCTATAACTGAAAATTGTTAAAATTGACATTAACCCCTTCATTATTGAAACAAATATGAAGCTTATGATTTTTGAAACACCTTTACAGCAAACTAGGTATGATTAACATGGATCATTCTTCAACTCTTTACAAGACAAATTTGCAGACTAGTCCAGGTTTAAAGTGTTTACTGACAACTAAATGAATGTGGCTTTAATTATGGGATTTCTATTTTAAAGAGCTAAAAGCATTTTGGGAAAAGGAGAAAAGGTTGGTTTTCTACCCTTTAAAAAAACAAATTTCAATTATTGTGTCCTATTATTTCATTGTCTGCATATGCTTTCAATGTGTTCAAGTCTAAAATTTGTCGTTTTGTGGAGACTTAACAAATAAGTAGATCATTGAATGTCTGTAAACATTTTACACCCTTTCATGTGTATATTTCAGCTGTGGTATTCAAAAGATCATTGTATTTCCTAAATGAACATGTTAATAAGATTAGAAAATGTAGTTAACCCTTTATCACACAATCCTGAGTTAGAAAATGTAATTAACCCTTTATCACACAATCCTGAGTTTTAATGAACCTCATTAAAAGAGCTGAAAACATTGTGGGAAAAGGAGAAAATGCTGGTAACCAGCATCTTCCCCTTTTTCTCACAAAATTTTCTACCCTTCCAAAGACAAATTCTTGAAGTTGAGCTCAATAAAATTTGTCCTCTGCAAATGGTTTTGAATTTTGGCAAGTTTAAAAATCAACCATTTGGTAAAGAGTTAAATGTCTATGAACAATTATAAATCCTTGAATGCTTATATTTTAGCTGTGGTATTCAAAAGCTCAAGCAGGCATGTTTTCTACTGCATTTGAGATTGGTGGAGTGTTGGGTAGTGCTGGTATAGGCATTATTTTAGATAGGTAAGAGATGTAACAGTTGGTCTGCAGGGCATTAAGTTCTTGTGGGCAGTGTGGTAATTGATCAAGATCGAGCTTTGCTGTAATGCAGTTTATCTATTGGATTTATTGTATCTAATACATGGAAACGTGGTAATAAGATAAACCGACTTCCTTGGTTACCTTTGCTATGGGCTCCCAAACAACCGCAGTAAATACATATACAGTATAGCAGATAGGCTTCTCAAATCATGCTGTTATGACTCTTCTCTTGAAAAAATTCTTGAAAAATATTTCTATTGTAAAGGTTTCTGCTGATGATGAATTCTTGGTAAGGAATTAAGAGATGCTTGAACTAATTTACACAAGGATATGTACACAAAGTGCAGATTTCGGGGGCTACTTTCAGTGCAACAGATCTTCTTGATTCAGCAAAGTTTTGAACTTCAGTGAGAAAGAATTAAATACCTGAACAAACCTCAGTTTTGCTAAAGAATAATGGAATTAAAGATGCTTATTGTTTTTGGGCATCTAGTTAAGTTGTCTTGACATCATATTTGACAGTAAATTACACTGAATTACAAACATTTCGAAACATTCATAGATTGCCTGATTCAACAGAGATGTATAAGTCTAGGGAAAGTTTCAATTTCAGGCAGGTTAAGGGAAAACTGGTAGACTGATGATTTTAAATGCGTTAAGTGTGCTGTCAATTAACAAACTTGTTAATATCATTGACAGTAGTTTGTTTTAGCTAATGATATACCGAGACAGTGGGTGGTCAGGTAGATCAGAGCGGCAGTTTGGTTTGCTATTAATTAACAGTTTACCGACACACTCTTTGAAATGGCAGATGTGCTAATCCACTTAAATATGGCTAATTAAAAAATTGATTTAATTGATTTAATCAACATAAGTTGCGTTTTGAGCTGGTTTAAGTAGAACAGAACAGAACTAAGACCTTTTCATAATTGAAAATCTACATTCAGCGCGGAATACACGTCAATATGCTTATTGTAAGTAGCAGATAGTTTAAATTCAAAATTAAACTGCATATTATTTGAAATCTGATCTATACCTACACATTCAGCATATTCTTCATGCACCAAGGATTAAGATTCCGATTTGCAAAGGTTATCACACAAGGTTAGATATTCAAGTGAACATTCTTTCTTTTTATTGGTATTTCATATATTTTAACCTTTGTTTTCCACTTTGAAACATTTTGTGTCTCTTTCAGAGTCTTTTAGAGCGAAAAAATAGCACTAATTAATCCATTGTGTAATGTACACAGCACTGAATGTCCCATCGTCAATCATTATCATAATGCTAACTTATAGCCTCTGCGTATATCTCACGTCAGGGGTAAACGTTCACTATGCACATCTTTTAAACTTTTTCTGAAGTTCGAGCGTTTTAAACACAAAATAAATACTATTGCACCTCTCTTTTGGAGCTGAAATGGCAGACAGCAAGGCTGCATATTGGGTAAATTAATTGTGATGATCTGATTGGTCCAATATTGATTTCTACGGATCCATGTATTATCTTTTGACCTATGTGATTGTTTAAATGGGACTTCAAGTGGTTTTTCAACAGTTTTTCAGTCACATCCAACCAGATCTCCATTATTCATGTAAAAACCCTGAACCACAATATCTCGAGTTTGACAACTCAGGCTTTTGAAAACATTATTAGATTTGCACTACATTTAATTTGTCGTCTGCAAATGCTTTCAATTAGGTTGCTTCCAAAATTTTGTTGTTTGGTTAAGAGTTAAAGGGGTTTTGGTCCCCAGTGCCTCACCAAAGGACCAGGCCAGTGCCACTTTATGTTTTTTGAACTATCTAGTGGCATGTGAAAAAATAGCCTGCATAGTAATCACTACTTCATATTTCTTTAATATTTATAACTTAATATTTTTCAAATAGTTTAATAATAATTTTTTCATTTTCTCAAAGTATGGTATAATCCATGCTGCAATATGAATTTGAAATGAGGTAAACTACAGACGTTATCAGTCTAGAGATTAACTGTTAACCACACAACAATAATTTAGACTGGTACAACTTCAAAGCACTTGCAGGTAACAAAATAAATGTGGCTTAATGATTGGATTTGTTGCTGAATGGATACAAAAAAAATTTAGGAAAAAAAGAAAATGCTGGTAACCAGCATTTTCTCTTTTTCCCACCATGTTTTTAAAAGTCGAATTTCCGATGGTCATTAAAACTCAAGATTGTGTGATAAAGGGTTAACCCTCTTTAATGAGTTTTAATTACCCTGAGGAAGAAGGCTAATAAAAACATTTTTGGAAAAGGAGAAAATGCTGGTAACCAGCATTTTCTCCTTTTCCCAAATGTTTTCTTCGCTGTCAAAGGGAAATCCATTTATTTGAGCCACATCTAATCGGTCATCTACAAAATTTGATGCTTTTACATAAGATATGTCTGTGTGGTAGAGCCTAAACTATTGCATATTCTTTGGTGCTGTGGATATTGTAGACCAAGGATCGGATGGCTTGCTCCGTGCAGTTTGATCCTGCTGTCCAGTTGCCACTGAGGCACCTATAGTTGTAAAAGACGCTTTAGGGATTATCATAAAGTTTTCACTGTGCTTATTTCTGTTTCCTTACAGATACTTTAAAGGCAGGTCCCTGTGGGGAACAACTTTGTCCTCCGTACTGTCTGGTGTTTGTCTTCTGTTGTTCATGCTCACAGGCACATGGGGTGTAGCATATAATACATTGTTTTTAGTTCTGGCTGGTGCATTTAACTGTGGACCAGACTCTATTCTTGGTAAGTTTCATTGTTTTAGATCATTTCATGTTAAACCCTTTACCACACAACACAATTTTAGATTTGTCCATTATTGACAGCATTTAATGATAATAAGGTGAATGTGGCTCAAATGATGGGATATGTCTTTAAAAGGGTAAAAAAAAACATTGTGGGAAAAGGAGAAAATACTGTTACCAGTATTTTCTCCTTTTCCCACAGTGTTTTCATAAGTCCTTTTCGTCTTGGTTGTTAAAACTCAGGATTTTTCGGAAAAGGGTTAATGTAATGCTTAACCCTTTACCACACAATCTCCAGCTTTGACAACCCTGAGAACACAAGCTTTTGAAAGCAGTGTGGGAAAAGGAGAAAATGTTGGTAGCTTGCATTTTCTTCTTTCCCAGAATGTCTTCTACCCTTCCAAAATCAAATTTCAAATTTTGAGTCACATTCATTTTGTCTTCTGCAAATGCTTTCAGCTTGGACAAGTCTTAAATTTTGTCATCTGGTTAGGAGTTAAAGAGTAAGATAATTGAAATGGATATCTTATATTGGCCTCAAATGATGTGTGTATTTTTGTTTTAGGTTATTTTAATTCAAACAATCCAAATCATTTTAATATTCTAATACAGATCAAAGATCTGACTGCATGCTGTCTTCTGAATTGGTGCACTTGCTGCCATGATATGACTTAAACAATCTTGAAAACAGCATTAAACACCATACTTATCACTCAGAATAATTCTCAACATATCAAAAATTTTCTGTCAGATTGCAAAAACGATTGAGTTTGCTCAGCTTATTTAGAGTTCAGGGCTCATTTCAATAAACTATGTAGATTTACACAAATTATTTGGGATTGTATATACACACATACGATCCCTGGGTTGATTTATAGGTTGGAGTTGATGAGAGATCGAGATCTGCTCATATGATAGACAATGATCTAGACTGAAAGAAATGCCATTTTTACTTACAGGGGGATCTGTCCCAGCAGAGCTAGGAGAAATGGATGGTAAAAATGCAGGTGCTGCCACAGTTGGTCTTGTTAACGGTAAGTGCTTGTTCTGTTATTACTGTTGTACTAGGTCTTTAGCCCTTTACCACACAATCCCTAGTTTTAAAGACCTGAAGAAAAAAGCTTTTGAAGACATTGTGGGAAAAGGAGAAAATGCTGGTAACCAGCATTTTCTCCTTTTCCCACAGTGTTTTCTACCTATTCAAGGACAATGAAAAAAAATGTTTTCTACCTATTCAAGGACAATGGGGGGAAAAAAAAATGTCATCTGTAAATTCCTTCAATATGGAAGAGTCTAGGATTTTTCCATGTGGTAAAGGGTTTAACCTTTTGCCATTCAATCCCGAGTGTTAAAAACTCCTAAAAAAGGCTCATAAGAAAAAATTGAGGAAAAAGAAAATTATGCTGATAACCAGAATTTTCTCCTTTCCATACAATGTTTTTTTTCCCTATCAGAGACAGAAATCATCATTATACCCCCGCAAAACGAATGTTTTCGGGGGTATACTGGAATCAGCCTGTCTGTCCGTCCGTCCATGTGTCCGTCTGTCTGTGTACAAAATACTAGTAATTTTGTGTCGCGAACTCCTCCTACAGTTTTGCTGATATTGTATTGAAAGTTTGTCGATACATTGATCGTATACTGAAGTTGTGCAAGACGCAGTTTTCAATCATCTACTCCCTATCATTCAAGGGTAATCTCCCCTTGAACTTAGAAAATTTTTTGTTAAATTGCCAGTTTCTGTCAAAGCGCTGGCGGGGGTATTAAGTCACATTCAGTGACAGCTCTAGTTTGAACTACATTAAATTTGTTATCTGCTAATGCTTTCAATTTGGTCCCGTCCAAAATTTTGTCATTTGGTAAAGACTCACAGGTTGCTGAGTGAAGCTTCAGGTGGCCAGATCAAGCCTCTGATCTTGGATCAACACTACTAAAACAGGCTTGAAATTACAGTATGAAAGTCAAGTTTTATTGATTGAGAATCACTCACCCAGTAATCTAGGGGTAAATCATATATTATTAACCCTTTACCAGTGTTGCATCCAGGGCACGCAATCACGCAAATCCCACTGCTACACTTTCATTCCTGCAATTTTAAATTTTCTTGGGTGATAAATCTCGCAGAAACGGAAATAATCCCCCGCTCTGCAGTAGTCTGTGGGCAACAAAATTGAATTTTACAAGAAAAATGAAATACTGCAGATGCTCCAAGTACACAATTTCTGCTTAAAATAATTACCCATATATCAATTCTTTAGCGGAAAAAGGTTGCACGTGGTACAGTCTACATTTTCATTTACGTCAGTTTATTCTAAGGTATCGATATCTTGCTGTGGAAATACCCGTATGACGCAGTCGGCATAGACTGGGATAAATGATATTGTTGAATACCTCAGATGATGTAATCGGCCTGTGTGGGGTAAATGCTACTCAGGAATACCCGTGTAGCAATTTCAGCGCGCGTGTTAATAAACATTTGAACGCGGAATAGATTTGCAATAGAATATTTACTGGATTATGCCACCTAAATGGATACCTGACTTTTTGAGACAGTGACAGACAATGAAAGAGCCCCCCACAGCTGTGTTCTTCATTAGATACGGAAGAACCATTGCTGGAAGCTTCGCCTCCAGGCAGCCCAGCCGCGAAAAAACATAAAATGTTCAAGCCCAAGTTTCAAGAATCATAGAAAAAGGCATATTGTTAAGATATTAATTGTGGGTATGTGATATTAAGATGTTTCTTTTTCAAAGATAAATGTATGCTACATAATTTCAAAGGTAAATGTATGCTACATAATGTTATTAAGATGAGTTTTATCTGCAATGTGCTCAAACTTTCACTGCCCCCCCCTTTTGATTGTATGATGGGGATCTCCCCCTTTCTGAGGTCATCCTGGATGCAACACTGCTTTACCAGACGACAAAATTTTAGACTTTTCTGCATTGAAAGCACTTGCAGACGACAAATTAAATGTGACATGAATTATGAAACTTGTCTGTAGAAGGGTAGAAAAAATTGTGAGAAAAGGAGAAAATGCTGGTAACCAGCATTTTCTCCTTTTCCCACACTGCTTTTCAAAAGCCATCTTTGTCATGGTGGTTAAAACTCGCGATTGTGTGGTAAAGGGTTGAACCTTTATCAAATAATCCTGTGTTACATCGACACAGAGAAAGAAGACTTACTGTAACATTGTGGTTAGAGGAGGTTATTAGTTTGTTGCCTGCAAATGCTTTTGATTTGGGAAAGTCTAAATTTGTAAATTGGTAAAGGTATGAGTTTTGTGTATGGTTTTTCAGGTTTTGGTAGCGTGGGTACATTTTTAGAAGGCCCAATAATTGGATGGATAGCAACGTGGTACGGTTGGTCGGGCATGTTCTATTTTATGATTGCGGTAACATTTATTGGAAGTTTGGCTACTTTTAGAGCATCAGTTATAAAATCCAAAATGCCGAAATCCATACCTGAGTTCATTCCGCTGGAAAATGATGAAGTGTAAACTGTGATCTCAAATTTACCTTTGACCTGTGTTATTTTTATGTGGACATAAGTGGGGTGTGGAAAGATCAGTTAAATGTATAGTGTAAAAGTGTAATGGAGTTGCCAATGGTGGATAGTAGTGTGTATAGTCTGGGTTGAAATTACATGGAAGAAGAATGGTTGTAGAGATCACAAAGCTACCAACATCAACGAGAATTTTATCAAAGAGAAAGATAATTTTTCTACCCTTTGAAAAATGTTTAGTGCAAATGAGTTTTAAAAATTTCTTGTACAAAATTGGTAATCATAACGGTTTGATCAAACACATCATACATTATGAGCCATGCTCTGGCAAAATGGGGTTAAATGCA
Organism: Hippopus hippopus; assembly: GCA_946811185.2. NCBI lineage: Eukaryota > Metazoa > Mollusca > Bivalvia > Cardiida > Cardiidae > Hippopus > Hippopus hippopus. Next base: position 5,083,954 of record OX328102.1, on the reverse strand, counting down.
TCTCAATCATGTGTTATATCAAACATGTCATCTAATGATAATGGATCAATTAAAACTATTTTTTCTAATAATCAACTAAATCATGAGGTAAAGTGGTACTTTGACAAGCAGACAGTTGACCAATAGCAACAAGTTTTTACCCAGGTCAGCATGTGCAGCCTGAGCAGGTTGACCTGGGTTATACTTTGTACAGATGCATTGATCCCCTTTTGGCATTATTGGTCATATATAATGATGCAGAAAAAATGTTGGCAAAAGGAAAAATTACAAGCAGTTTTATCCATTTATATAACTGATGTCAAAAATGGTCTTCTGCAATATGGAAAGAATTATGAGTTATCTCTTTCCCAAACGAAAATATGTTAGACAGTCCAAGTTGAAAGCACTTGCAGGCAACAAAATTTATATAGTAAAAATGATGAGATCTGCATCAGATATTCTAGAAAATATTGTGGGAAAAGGAGAAGATGCTGGTTACCAGCATCTTCTCCTTTTCCCATAATGTTTTAAAAAGATTATTCCGTATGATCGTTAAAACTCACGATTGTGTGGTAAAGGGTTAAATGACTCAAACAAGAAACATTTGATAGGAGGAGAAGGACTTTTTTTTTATCGATTTTGCTTCTTTTCCCACAATGTTTTACAAAAGTTGTTTACTACAGTGGTACGTAAGGAGGTATTTAACCCTTTACCAAACAATCCCTGGTTTTTACGACCCAGAGAAAGAAGCCTTTTGAAAACATTGTGGGAAAAGGAGAAAATGCTGGTAACCAGCATTTTCTCCTTTTCCCACAATGTTTTCTACTCTTCTAAAGTCAAGTTTCAATTCTTGAGTCACATTTACTTTGTCGTCTGCAAATGCTTTCAATTTGGACAAGTCTAAAATTTTGTCGTTTGGTAAAGAGTTAATTGACTTTACCAAGTGACAAAGTTTTTAATCTTGTCCTGATCAAAGCATTTGCAGAGAACAAATTGAATGCACCTACTATGATGGGATTTGTCTTTGGAAGGTTAGAAAACATTGTTGGAAATTGAGAAAATGTCAGCATTTTCTCCTTTTCACATAATATTTTCAAATGCCTTCTTCCTTTGGGTCGTTAATAATCTGGATTGTTTGGTAAAGAGTTTATGTTGTCTATGAATGTTGGTAAATGTTAATGATTATACTTGTTTCAAACAAGTACAGATTTTTGGTTAACATTTCATATTGATTCTTTACCAGACAACAAAATTTTATAATGGTCCTTATTAAAAGCATTTACAGACTACAAATTAAGTGTTGCTTAAGCCTTTACCACACAATGACGACTTTTAACGCCCCTCAGGAAGAAGCCTTCTGAAAACATTGTGGGAAAAGGAGAAAATGCTGGTAACCAGCATTTTCTCCTTTTCCCACAAAGTTTTCTACCCTATCAAAGCAAAATTGCACCATTTGAGCCACTTCGAAATTGTCGTCTGCAAATGCTTTCAATTTGGATAGGTCAAAAATTTTGCTGTGTGGTAATGGGTTAAATAATAGGATTAGCCTCTTGACAGGTGGAAAATCTTGTAGTGAAAAGAGAAAATTGCTGGGTACCAGCATTTTCTCCTTTTCAAACATTTTTTTTAAAAGGCCTTTTCCTCAGGATTGTTTGGTACCGCATGCATGTGAGAATTGCATTGCTTTTATTGCACTTTTATTTATTGCATGAGCTTTAAATCAAAGAATGAGTAACAAATTTTTGGACAGTAAATGTAAACATATTCTTAACTTTGTATCTTACTACCAATATATGCTTAGTAAAATAGTTTTATAAGCATTTTGTATTGAACAAATAGATAAAACGTGGTAAAAACGTTGGTTGATAAATACTTTTTAGTCAAGTCTAACTCCTGGTACATGCAGCTATATTGGGGCTGTCTTTGGCTTTTGGAAAGTGGTACAGCCATGTTTCCTGAGTGCCAAATGCACAGGGGTGTGGGAGGGGGTTGAGAGAGCACAAGAAAGGGGATGTACCTCCCTCTGGTAAGGGGTATTGGCGCAAGCCTTCGAGACAAGTTTGGCATTTAACCCTTTACCACACAAGCCCAAGTTGTAACAACCCTGAAAAGTAGGACTTTTGAAAACATTGTGGGAAAAGGAGAAAATGCTGGTAACCAGCATTTTCTCCTTTTCCCACAATGTTTTCTAGACTATCTGATTTAAATCCCATCATTTATACCATATAAATTTGTTGACTGCAAGTGCTTTCAAATTGGACCAGTCTAATATATTGTTGTTTGGGAAAAGAGTAAAGACATCTCTAGAAGACAATCTTACACATTTTGAGACCATCTTTGCTTGTGCAGAAGCAAAGAAGGAAAAATGAAAAAAAATTATATGTCAAATACCATATTCAGCTGAAAAGTTATCCACTTGTGGCCAGATCAGTGGCCTCACTGCTGACAATGGTCTTATATATATTTTGTTGAAGGCAATGCACTCTGCGCTTCGGGTTGACAGTGTTAATAACAGCAGGGTAAAGTCGGGCTACATAGGAAAATGAAAAATGAAGATGAAATATAACAAAAACACATGTATTTTGACTAAGATATATTTCAATATTATGATAACATCCCAGATTTCTACACCAACAGAATCTAATGGAATCAGAAAAATGTGTTCTCAATGAATTTAAATGCTATTACTTTAAATTTTTGCAAAAGAATTTTTATTGCCAGTGATTTCAGTCTTCTAAATGGCTAAAATAGTGGTAGCCAATGAAACAAACTCTACTATCAGATGGCTAATCAATAGATCAGGTCATGCATATTGTATCCATAAAAATTTTTTAAATGTTTCATCATTAGTAATTGCTAGTGAGTGGAATAAAATACATCGTTACTGAACCCTTCTTCAAATATAATTCAGTTTTAAGTATCCCGATGATGGAGGCTATAAAAATATTATAGGGAAGGAGAAAATGCTGATAAACATCATTTCTGGTTTCTCCACAACTATTTTCTAACCTCATATGAGCAACATTTAACTTACTGGCTGCAATATTTCTAACTCTTTACCACATGACAAAAGTTGTTCTTGATTAAATTGAAAGCACTTGCAGACAACAAATCAAATGTGGCCAGAGGAAGATTTCTGTCTTGTAAATGATAGAAAACATTGTGTGAAAAGGAGAAAATGCTGGTTATCAGCATTTTCTCCTTTTCCCACAAAGTTTCAAAAGCAATCTTCTTCAGGGTCTTTAAAACTTTGAATTGTGTGGTATAGGGTTAAAGAAATATTATTTTGGTAAATCAAACCAGGAAAATGTTATTCATATTTTGTTATTCTATTAGAGACTGTTGTTTCACTACTGATTACATGAACAGATAGTAATATATTTCTAATCTAACGTTTGAGTAAGAATACAAACAGATGACAGTAATGTAATGAATTGTACACAGTAAATATACAAAAGAATAGGTTATAAGATGTAAAAACAATTTATTGCCTAATTGGAAAAAATTTACGCAAATAAAGACAAAAGGCTATGTATTTAAAGCAAGGCAATCTTTAAGATAAAACACCATATACAAGTGACAAGACTCGACTGTATTTGCTTTTTCTGAAAATTCTCTGTCAAAAAGGGGCTGATCTGTGTCAGAAATAATTGGAGTGCTAACTGGCCTTTTGGTATGGGTTCCCCTTTTCGAAGTTAACAACAAGTGCAAGTTTGAATAAAATATCTTCAGTAATGACAGAGATGTCATAAAAGTGTCAGTTTTCGCTTGACAGCAACAACAACACAGTTGCTGATTACAACTAGACTATGACAAGACCTCAATGTTTTCTTTGAAAAACAGCCAAAGTAAAAATGACTAGAGAGCTCTTCCATGTAATCTCAAACACAATAAGCACAAGGGTAAAATCTAAAGGTAATAGAAAAAATATAAAAGAAAGAAACGAAATCAATCAGAATAAAATTTGAGACAGACAAATTACTTGGCCCATATGTGAGCCACACTTTGTGACAAAGGGGGTTTAATTCATCTCTGTGATGCACTATACAAAGTAAGTCATCACATAATTAGGGGTTCATAAAATCCAGTTAGTCAGACAATTGACTGGATATGGAGGAAGAATGATCCTTGGACATGCTTCAAATTTACAAATAGCGAAAAGTTTTGACCCATGTTTGCCCTTGCGGACTGCGACGGATGTCATGAGTCAATACTTTTTGCAGATGCATTAAACCCCATTTTCACATAGCATGGCTTAAATACATGTTATATGATATTTGATTAACCCTTTATTAGAGGACAAAATTCTAGACTTCTTCTAGAATTGAAAGCATTTGCAAGCAACATATTAAATGCTTGCTATGATAGATTTGTCTTTGAAAGGGCAAAAAAACATTGTTTTGAAAGGAAAAAATGTTGGTAACATGCATCTTTTCCTTTTCCAGAATGTTTTCAAAAGCTGTAAAGGTTGTTGAAACATGTTTTTTTTTTCTGTAAAGGGTTAAAAGTTTTTAGATGACTGAATTAAATAAAAAAGATTATTTCAGGCTCTGTAAAAATTAGCTTTGAAAAGGTGATTAACTAGGTATAATTGAGCAAGCATAAAGAAGAAGGCATTCTAAGCACATTGAAGCATATCATCTACTTTTGAATTTACAAATAGTGCATGTAGAAATAACTAATATAAAAAGATTAGATGCAAAGAAAATTTTCAACATATGACATGTTTAGACAATAATACAAAATTTGACAAGAAAAAAAATTTTACAATCAATAGAGATGTCTCTAGAAGCTACATGAATGATTACATAGTATTGTCATACATATATTGATTGATTGAAAAAAAATGTACATCAAATACCAAAACATGGATCTATTTACATGCATTGCTTCACTCTCCCTCTAACTTGTTATTTAGTACCTTTAGCAGCAGATAGTTCTAATACACACATTTCAGTTAAGAAGAATCCATCACAATGTGTTAATCAGTAAACACATATTCCTCCACACTAAAACCTCTCTCATTTAATTATTCCAGCATCATGTCCAACCCATTTTCCAAGATACATGAAAATAAGCTATAGCTTTTATTCTAAACAATTACAATACAATGTATACACCTATGGTCCAAGATCCATTAAAAAATTTCTTCAATCTTCAAAACAGCCATGTTCATGTTTTAGCCAATGGTTGCATTTGATTGCCAGACATTGAACATGGTAGTAAATGCAAGAATTTACTAAAAATTCTAATTGGATTGAATTTATATGAAGAAAATCCAATAAAATGAACATAAAGGAAATTCTAGTATACATTTTAAAAAAGGCATTAAATCCAGTCAGAATAATTCATACTTCCTGAAATCACTAATCACATCAGAAAATTGATAAAAATGAGGAAGTGAAAATGTCAAATGATTTTTCATAAAAATATACATTATATAGAAAAGAAAACTTTAGAAAAATCTATATGAAAATGATTTTGACCATTAACATATGGAGTAAAACAATGCACAGTGATGTTTGCAGAACAAAAAAAATACTGTTAATGTAAACTATATAAAACTCATGAAAAAAAAATGAAAACTGAAATGAGATGTATAATGCAATGAAACTATTGCTTGTAAACTAATGACTAGATATAATTTACGACGGACTAGACATCATTGCTGTTTTATGACTCAGCTTTTGATTACAAAAAGTTCTACATTGCAGCTTTTCTAAATATGATTTCTATAAACACAAACTTAATCTCACTGGAAACTGCACCTATGTGTCACATAATATCAAAATGCATTTATTGCTTTATTTCAAATTTGCAGCTAATGACACTGAAAACACTGTTCACAAAATACTACTACATATACTTGCGTGGTGCAAAAATACTTATCAGAGACTTTAACAGCTCAATTATCATACAAGCTATGCACTGGAAAAAGGGGGCTTAATGTATCTTCATGATGCATGATACCAAGCAAATCTTCATATAATCATGGATCCATAATATCAATCTAGTCTGACAATTGTCTGAATCTGGAGGGGTAGAATCATGCAGAAAACTGACCAATAGGAAAAAGTTTCCACTCAGGTTAGCCTGCGCGGACTGCGCAGGCTGACCTGGGTCGATACTTTTTGCAGATGCATTAAGCCCCCTTTTCACAGAGTCTGGCTCATACACAGTTCCTTTTATTTTGAATACATATAAGATGGGCATTAAAAGCATTTGAGAAAGAGAGAAAAGAAAAAGATACTACAAAATTCATTTTGCTGGCAAAAGGAATATTATTTACATGTCTCAAATTCTGAGAATTTTTGCCAGATTTTTTTGCAAACTATATTACTTTTCACTGTATTTTTTCTAATAATAATGGTAACTTCATCCATAGTAGTGCTTTTTCTTAACTCTTAACCAAAGGACAAAAATTCAAAATTATCCAAATCAAACATATTTTCAGATGACAAATTTATTGTGGCTCAAATGATGGGATGTATCTATAAAATGGCAGAAAACACTGTGGAAAAAGAAGAAAATACAGATTACCAGCATTATCTTCTTTTCCCAAAATGTGGTTTTCAAAAGCCCTCTTTCACAGGGTTGCATAAACTCAAAATTGTGTGGGACAAGATTCATAGACTGTATATAAAGGTTATAAAAATCTTGTTGGCATTGTTCTTTATTAGACTATGAAATTTTACACCTGTCCAAATTAAATGTATTTGCAGGCTGCAAATAATGTTTGGCTCAAATGATAAATTCAGTGTTGGAAACACTGTGGAAAAGGAGAAATGCTGGTTACCAGCTTTTATTCCCACAATGTTTTAAAAAGGTGTCTTCCTCTTTAGGCATTAAAAAATGGGTTCTTTTGGTAAAGGATTAAGCTCATTACAAGCAAAAAAAAATTTTTTTTTTTTTTAAAGCAGTTAACCCTTTACAATGCAACAAAAATTTGACTCTTCTATAATGAAAGAATATATAGAGGAGAAACTAAACATGGTTCAAATGATGAGATTTGTTACTGAAAGGGAAGAAAACATTTTGGGAAGAGGAGAAAATGCTGGTTACCAGCATTTTCTCCTTTTCTCAAAATGTTTTCAAAAGCCTTTTTTCCTCAGGATTGTTAAAAACTGGAATTGTGTGGTAAACGGATAAATAGTTTTTCAAGAATCTAGAATGCTCCACAAGCAGCTCCCCCTGTGTCACACATGTCACCCATCCCATCCATTCCATCTCCACCCATTTCCATCCCATCAGCCATTTCTATATTCTCTTGTCCTGCATCCTCTACGTCAGCCCCTTCTCCAGTCTCTGCAGCTTCGGCCACCTGGTTAACATAATGACAAACATAATGTATAGTATAGTCCACTGACAACAGTGTTTTACATGGTAAGGGTCAAACCAGTTGTTTTTTTTCTTAGGAAATGTTTATACATGTAATAAAAGCTAAATAAGTCTTAAGCCCAACAGTGCTGAATAAACCCAACAGAGATTTTCATAATAGAAAAGCAACCCAAGTAATTGCAATTTCAATGTTGCTTTTGTCTACAATGTATCAGCAAAGTGGACATTGTAGATCAAAGATCAGACTGCAGGTTTTGTGCAGCCTGGTCTTGATCTAAACTGGCCACAAAAGCAGCTACATGTACGTGGGGTGATCAAAAAGATCGCGGACCACCTCGTTATTTTGAAAACTACTCCACGGAGGATTACAAAAATTTGCATAGATGAGCATTAATTATCTGGTAAATGACTCAAGCTTTCAAGTGTCGTCTTAATCAAGCAGGTAAAGTATGACATCATTTTCATGACGTCATATAGTGCATTAGTGGTCCAAAATATCGGACGACGTTTTATTTGAGTCAAGAGTAATCATAAAGTTTTACGTTAAACTCGGAAAGTATTTATCGGAAATCAAAACCGATTTAGAAACAGATGAAGGGGACTCTGCACTCAAGGAATCTGATATTCGTACATGGATCGGGCCGATTTAGACAAGGGTGCGATGCTGTTAAAGATGACCATAAATCTGGCCGTCCATCAACATCAGTCACAGACAAAATCATAACGGATGTAGAGCAGCATGTAAAACGAGATCGCCGAGATACTGTCAGGAAAATAGCTGACACATTCAACATTTCATATAGAAGTGCTCAGGAGATTCTGACAGAGAATCTTGGAATGTCGCGTGTTTGCACAAGGTGGGTACCTCGGCAACTGACGTCCGAGAAAATGGGGGTTACGGTCGAAATCTGTTAAGAAATTTCAGAAAGCATTAGGGTACAGGGGTCAAACTTTACTTATCGTATTGCAACATGCAATGGAACATAGGCACACTTTAACAAGACTGAATCTAAACAACAAAGCAGTGTATGGAAACATCAAACATCGCCTTCCGCTGGTAAAGCCAACCTTTCGAAGTCACTTGGTAAAGTTATACATCATGTATTTCTATTCTCCTTTTTTTCTTCTAAGTCATGTTGTATCTATACATACTACAGTCAATACCGAGTTTTATGCTCACATTATTCAAATGAATTTCACAAACACCATACGAAAAAAACAGCCTGAAGTCCTGCGGAGTGACGTCACTTTACACTAAGATAACACCCTAGCTCACAAAGCCGCACTTGGACAGGAAACTTTGCAAAAACTAAACATAGAAACACTAGCCAACGCCCCTTATAATTTAGTTCTGACTCCATGTGACCTCTGACTAGTTCCTGTTTTGAAAGATTCTCTATGTGGCACGCACTACGAGAGCAGAGAGGAGCTTACCCTCGCTATGACTGGGTCCTTGAGAGTAATGTCACGTGACGCGCTCGCACACGTGTTTCGCGCGTGGAAATCAAGAATGAATAAGTGCATAGACCTCAAAGGACGTTACTTTCAGAAACATTAAACACTCCAAGTTCTTTTTTATTACAATATTCCGATACCAGCACTGGCCCACGTTCTTTCTGATCACCCCTCGTATAGTAGTGAAAGGATTAAAGAGAGTAAACCACATTCTTTCATATTTTTTATAACAACACAATAATTTCAAAAATCCTTATACCTGTCCTACATTGTTGTTTTGGATTTTTGTTTATATACAAGTGATACAATTTCGACGCTGAAAGTGTGTTTGAAAGGTTAAGAAACATTGTGGGAAAAGTAGAAAACGCTGGTTATCAGCTTTTTCCCCTTTTCCTTCAATGTTTTGAAAAGCTGAATTCTTCAAATAGTCATGGAAAACAGGGAATTGTTTTGTAAAGAGTTCTTTTTGAATTTTTTGGCATTGTAACTTTATACTGACCTCAACATCTGCCTGAACTTGGGAGGCCACCTGTCCTATCTGACCAACCCCAACATCCATCCCATAGCCTACACATCCAGCACAGGCATTCTGTCCATACTGCTTCTTGATGTGGTCATTGGTTGCTGTTTCAACATTGTAACCTGTTTAGTTAAAAGAAATACAATTAATACATTACTGTGCCAGTTTTTGAAACATTGTTAAACAAGAGCACAGCATGTAGGTGCCAATGCTCAGCTGCAAGTGCTTGATTTTCAGCGAAAATTCTAAGGAAAAAGGGGCATAACTGTGTCAAAAATATCTTGATGGTTACCTGCACATGTTGTATCAGTTTCCCTTTTGATAGTAAACTTGTGGGAAAAGGAAAAAATGCTGCTAACCAGCATTTTTTCCTTTTCTCACGATGTGTTCTATCCATTTAAGACAAATTCTGTCACTTAAGCCACTTTTATTTTGTCATCTGCAAAATGCTTTAAATTTTTGACATGTAGAGTAAATGCTTTCAATTTTTGACTAGCAAAAAATTTTTGTCATCTGGTGAAGAGTTGGCTCTTTTCAAGACATACAAAATTTTAGCAGTTCCCTTGTAGAAAGCATTCTGTCAGCAACAAAATTGGTGTTGCTCAACCCTCTTCATCAGTTCACTGACAAGCAGATTATAGAATTATTCATTTATGGACAATTCAGTTAACCCCTTACCACACAGAACTGAGTTTTAACAACCCTGTTAAGAGAAGTCTTTAACTCTTTACTACATATTCTTGACTTTAAGCAACCCTGATAGAAAAGGCTTTTGAAAACAATGTGGGAAAAGGAGAAAATGCTGGTAACCAGCATTTTCTCCTTTTCCCACAATGTTTTCAACCCTTCCCAAAACAGATTTTAATCTTTGAGTCATGTTTAGTTTGTTGTCTGGAAATGCTTTGAATGTAAACTCGTCTGAAATTTTGTTGTTTGGTAAAGAGTTAAAAAACATTGTAACATCACAGGAATAGGGGAAAATACTGGTTTTCTCCATATCCCACAATGTTGCCTGCCCTTTCAAAGGCAAATTCTATCAATTGAGTCACATTTGTCATCTGAAAATGCTTTCAATTTGGATCAGCCTAAAATTTTGTCACCTGGAAAAGTAAAAAAAATTTGCGAGAAAATGGGGAATTGCTGCTGATTTCTTTCTCAGGATTGTAAAAATAGAACTGTTTAGTGAAGGATTAAGGTTGTTTTAGCTACTGTATAATGGCTAACAAAAATATCAGACAGATCTGTGCAGTCTGATCCTCATCCCAAAAAGTGCCTTAACCCTTCACCACACAGTCATAAGTTTTAACCACCCAAAGGAAGAAGCCTTTTGAAAACATTGTGGGAAAAGGAGAAATGCTTGTAATCAGCATTGGGCAAGTCTAAATTTTTGTCATTTGATAAAGGATTAACTCTTTACCAAATGACAAAATTTTAGACTTGGTCCAAATTGAAAGCATTTGCAGACAACAAGATGAGTGTGACTCAAAAATTGAAATTTGTTTTTGGTAGGCTAGAAAACATTGTGGGAAAAGGAAAAAATGCTGGTTACCAGCATTTTCTCTTTTTCCCACAATGTTTTCAAAAGGTCTCTTAAACTCTGGATTGTGGTAAAGGGTTAAGCATGGGCTTAAATATATTACCTGCAGCAAGCACCAACCCAAGGTCAAAGATCGGTATGGGTGGGAGCTCTTTGACCTTCTTATTGGGAGTGCTTGGTTCTGATTTGGTACTCTTAATTGTAGGGGACTTCGGTGTCACAGGGGGCTCTGCTGGAGGTGGGGACTCCGGCTGGGCTTCTGCCTGGGCTGCCTGACCTGTGAAAGAGGCAAAAAAGAGCTAAGCACTATGTGGTAGAACCAGCAGAAATAGATGCAGCAAACTAATTACATGTACTTCTCTTTCAACACACACAACCACATGGTATCAAGCCCCTGAGAAAGAAAGATTTTGAAAGCACTGTAGAAAAAGAAAAACATTGCTAGTTACCTGGTTTTTTTCTCCCTTTTTCCACAATTTGTTATACATCGGTATATGCACAGCCATGACATAAGCTCGCTGGCCTTCGGCCACTGGACTAAAAAATTTTAGACTTGTCCAAATTTGCAAATGACAAGTTCAATGTAGCTTAAATAGCAGAAACTGTCTCCAATAGGCTAGAAAACATTGTGGGGAAAAAGAAGACAATACTGGTTATCAGCATTTTCTCCTTTTCCCACAATGTTTTCAGAAGCCTTTCTTCTTCAGGGTCGTTAAAACTTGGGGTTGTGTGGTAAAGGGTTAAGCAAATAGTGATTGAAAATCTTTAAGAAAATCATGCTGTCTAACAATAAATTCAAATCTTGCTAAAAGTTTCTAAAAGGTTTTGAGGAAATTTGTCATCTAGCTCGTTCCTTTCTGATCACTGACCATTGTGTTCATAAGTTAATTGTGGAAAAGCAGCCTGACCATTTGATAAGGTGTAGCTCAATGGTTAGCGTATCCAACTCGTGACATGGTGGTTGTGAGTTCAATACCTGGTTGCCACAAACTTTCTTTCCCACTTTTTGTCGCCTCTCACCTCTGATGCATGTGAGAAAAGTAGTCTGTGACTTGGACAGAAAGTTGTGTCAGCACTGGTGTGAGAAAGCCAGGAAACACATGCGAAGGTGCACTGACTGCCATTATATGACCTAAGCTCTTAAAAATGGCTTTAATTCCAATACAATCAATCAAAACCATTTGATAAAATTGTTTTCATTACTTGAAAGGAAAACCAAGAACAGCATGGCTGGTGTAAGTAATTGCTTAATATAGCTGAAACACTGTTAATAACTATGCTTTCAACAATGTTCAAAGAAAAGGTTTTCCTTGTCATCATATTTCTCTCCTTTCAATCAATAAATTTAGCTGTGGCATCACCTACTAAAGGCAGTAAACTTCCATCCACAGGAAGGAAAGAGTTGCATCCCTTCGACCACTGAAATGTTTAGATGCAGGGTCTACTGTGAGTGAACCTGCACAATGTCATGCTGTCAGTCTCATGATAATATGAAACATAGCCCCTTGGTTTCACCCTTGACAAAACAATCCCCAGTTTTAACAATCCCAAGGAAATGGACTTTTCAAAAACATTGTGGGAAAGGAGTAAATTCTGGAAACCAGCATTTTCTTCTTTTCCCACAATGTTTTACACCCTTTCAAAAAAAGATTTTATGATTTGTGCAATGGTCAATTTGTAAATGGTGTCCATTTGGACTGGTCTAGAATTTTGTTGTTAGGTAAAGATTTAAATCAACCAGCTGCTAAAGCAGTGGAACTTGTAGAACCTTCTGAATTACTGAAAACTAACATAGACTAAGATTTTAATACTGTACATGAAATCATATGAAGTATTTTTGACAAAGGAGAAATTGCTCATTTTCACCAATTTCCTTTTTCTGCAATGCTTTTGAAAGTGTTCTGTTGCAAGATGATTAAAGTTGGTGACAAATTTATAAAGTTTATAAAAGTTTATAAGTCTTACTTTCATCATCAGGCTTGTCTTGTTCACCTTCAGCTGGTTTTTCTTCTGACTCTGCTGTGGGTGGAGCCTCTTGTTGATTGGCTGGTGGGGATGCAGGAGTGGGAGGAGCCTGTGGCTCTGTTGCAACAGGGATTGGCTCTGGTGGAGAGGGAGGGGTATATCTGGGTTGGCAAATGACATGCAGGAGGGCCACAGAGAAACCCAGTGCTAGGTTTTCTGCAACTTCATTTGCCTCACTGTTTATCTCCATGGTGCCAGTTTTAAGATCTACATTTGCATCCTGAATAGAAAATTTGTAGCTGTCCTGTTGATAAGGAAGACTAAGGTGTTGCCAGGCGCCTGTTGCTAGCTTGTAAAATGAGACTGACAGAGTTCCTGGGTTCCATGGCACTTCCTTCTTGGCTTTTTTACCCTTGGTTGCTATGGTAATGAAGAAAGAATAATTGTTTTAACCATTAAATTGTGTTTGACAACTGTTGTTGCCTTTGCTTGCCAGTGTAGATCAAGTTCAGACTGCACAAAACATGCAGTCTGATCTTAGATCTATACTATCAGCTTTTCTAGACAATAGCAACCTTGAAATTGTAATTATTTGAGTCTCATTTCTAGACTGAGTTTATTCAGGGTTCTAAAGGCTAACTTCTTGGAACAAACAAAATAACCTAATCTGATGGGTAAAATACATACATGCTATTAACTTCTAGGGCTTTGCAGACCAAGCACAACTTGACATAAATTTGCATACTGAAAGGTGATAAATATTGCACAGAAAGTTAAATCTACCCCACTCTCGGAAAAATGAGTTTGATGCATCTCTGTGATGCATTATACCAAACAAATAATCATATAATTATGGATCCATAATAACTTTTGCCTAACAACTGTCTGAATCATGTGGTAGAATGGTCCTTGGACATGTAGAAAATTTACAAATAGCAAAATGTTTCGACCCATGTCAGCCTGCATGGACTGTGCCGTCTGACATAGGGCAGATGCATCAAACTGCCTTTTCACAGAGCATGGCACAGCATTAAAATGATACTCAGAATGGTTTCTGGTTCTACACTGCTCATTATTATAGCCCAATTAAATATGCCATGCTGCAAAATAATTTAACTCTTAACCACATGAGAAAATTTTAGACCGGTTCAAATTGAAAGCATTTGCAGACGACAAAATAAATGTGACTGAAAAATTGAAATTTGGTTTGGGAAGGGTAAAAAACATTGTGGGAAAAGGGAGAAAATGCTGGTTACCAGCATTTTCTCCTTTTCCCACAATGTTTTCAAAAGGCTTCTTTCTCAGGGTCGGGATTGTGTGGTAAAGAGTTAAACATGGGTAAGCTGATTAATTTGTCATCAGTTAAACCCCGACATGCTTCAAATGATTTGTGGTTTGGTTTGATACCCTACCTGCTACTGCTGGCTGGGCCTTCCTGAATCCTGTCCACTGGCCCCTTACCAAACCCCAGTCTCCTGTCTGATTCTTGATCAGTATCCCTCTCTGGCCTTCAGCAGGGTTCAGTGAAAAAATCTTCTTAGAGTCTGAGAGCTAGACGTAATAGAAAGTTAAATCAAAACTGTTCGACAATGAAAAAAATTTAAATGTATCCATAACTGTGAAGATGTGAAGATATTACATGTACCATGATGTTGAAAGTGGTATTAAACACCATTCAATCAATCAATCAACTTAAATGTGAACTATTTGCTAGATAGGACAAGCCAGGAAAAATAGAGTAGAAACAGTTCCGGTAACTTAGGTGAACCAACTTTGATGGAATATAATGTGTAATCCATTTTGCAACCTTCAGAAACTACTTTTTGATATGAACTGCTTGGAGAGCCACTGAATATATAATCCATAATGGTTTGAGAAAAATCTACTAGAATTGGTGATATTCCTTGTTTGGCACGTGTCCCTTGACAAGGTATCTTTTGCTTGCGTTTGTCCCTGTTAATTACCAAGGAAGCACATACATATAAGTTTACTGTTGCTGAGATATGACTAAAATAATATCCTGTTGAAAATGACATTAAAACCCACTTTTACCCTTAGGCTTCAAAGCGCGACTCACTGACCATTTGCGGACAGTGTAGATCAAGATCAGACTGCACAGAATGTGCAGTGTGATCTTGGATCTTCACTGTCCGATAAGGAGATATTTTTCTGCAAAAAAATATGTTTGAAATAGCATTCATCCTAATTTTTACTATCATTTTGAAAGTTTCATTTGACTTATTTAGCAAGATAAAAGTTAAGAAGTCAATCTACAATGATGAAAATATTTTGCCATGATCAACGATGACTGACAGGAAAAAACAGAAAAACATGGCTGTGCTGCCATCTCAAACCTTTCATTGCCACATATCAAAATCAGACTGAGCAAATCCACAAATTACACTACATGTTTTCTACACTATGTCCAAATAGTCCTTTCATTTGCATTGGATTTGTTTTTTAAAAAATACCAACAAATTCATTTATTTGACATAAACATATTAACCCTTTACGACACAATCCCAAGTGTTAACAACCCTGAAAAAGAAAGCTTTTGAAAACATTGTGGGAAAAGGAGAAAATGCTGGTAACCAGCATTTTCTTCTTTTCCAACAATGTTTTCTTCTTTTACAGACAAATCCCATTACTTGTGCCACATTTATTATGTCCTTTCAAACTGCTTCCAATTTGGATCTGTCTAAAAATTTTGTTGTGTGGTAAAGAGTTAAACATGTAAAGATATAGAGGGAAAGGTTAAATACCTGTGAAGGTGCAGGTATTTGGTCCGAGCCCACCAGGTGAGCCACAGCAGCCATTCTGCTATGATAGAATACTTGTACTGCAGACATCAAAAGCGGGAGACTGTGTATGACTCGACAGGTGAAAGTTACTTCTCCTGTGTGGTTCACAAATCTGAAAAAAAAAAAGAGATACACTGTATAAGATATATTCATTTAACTCTACCAGACAACAAAATTTTGTACTTAAAAGCATTGAAAGCATTTGCAGATGACAAATTAAAGGTAGCTCAAATGACAATTTCTGTCGTAGGTAGGGTTAAAGACATTGTTGAAAAAGATGAAAATGCTGGTTACCAGCATTTTCTCCTTTTCCCACAATGTTTTCAAAAGCCTTCTCTTTCAGGGTCATAAAAACTCGGGATTGTGTGGTAAACGGTTAAATTGCAGCACTGTAGGTGGGTGATGACAGTGCAGATTCAGGATCAGACTGCAGTGAATGAGATCTGATCCTGGCTTTGTGCTATCAACCATATTAGCCTTGACGCTGTAAAGTTTTGGTTCAGTTACTACAAAAGGTGCAGGTGCAACTGCAAGGCTGTTTTGGTTTGAGTGTTTCACAAAATAAAGAAAACAGCTGATTCAACAGTCTGATCTGAAGTCTATACCAGACAGCAAAATTCAAACTCTTCCATACTGAAAGCATTCACAAAAGACAAAATGAGCGTGGCTCAAATAATGTGATTTGTTATGGAAGCTGTAGAAAACATTCTGGGGAAAAAGAGAAAAAACTGCTTACCATTTCTAACAATGTTTCTAGCTATGTTTCAAACAATGTTCTTAAAGTTTTTTCAGCAGGGCCATACAAATGTATTGTTTGAAATGGAGTTAACTCTTTACCAAACAACAAAAATTTCGACAAGACCAAATTTAAAGCATTTGCAGACTACAAATTTAAATGTTGCTACAGCAATGATTCCTGTCTTTGATAGGGCAAAAAACATTGTGTGAAAAGAAGAAAATGCTGGATACCAGCATTTTCTTCTTTTCCCGTATTGTTTTGTTTAAAGTCCTTTCCATCAGGGTCGTTAAAACTCCAGATTGTGTTGAAAAGAGTTTATCTACTGTCAATAGAGATATAAATAGGTAAGTGTAGAATTCATAGGGATGAAACTTTTCCATATTCTTTAGGCTACCAATCCCAATTCTTTGACATTTTGCAGACAGTGTAGATCAAGATCAGACTGCACAGAACATGCAGTCTGATCTTTGATCTACACTGTCCAATAAGGACATCTTTTCCCACACAAATTTACCTTCGAAATAGCAAATTTTGGGTTTTTACTATCGGCTTTAAAGTTTCATTTCATTTATTTAGCAGCATAAGGATGAACTCTAGGCTATTTATATCTGTCTGTTCCGGTACATTGATGTCTAGAGCCTTGCTTATCAGACGATCTCCAAAACATACATCCTATATAGGTTTTGCAACCTTTTTCTTTTCAACCTCATTACATTTCAGTACCACCTTGATGTTGTTGTGGTTTGAGCATCATCAGCTTTTACCGTTTACTAAGCAATCCCCTGTTTTAACCCTTTACCAGACGACAAAATTTTGGCCGTCTCCAAATTGAAAGCATTTGCAGACGACAATTTCAGTGTAACTCAAATGGTGCAATTTTGCTATTAAAGGGTAGAAAACATAGTGGGTAAAGAAGAAAATGCTGGTTACCAGCATTTTCTCCTTTTCCCACAGTGTTTTCAAAAGGCTTCTTTCTCAGGGTCGTTAAAAGTCCGCATTGTGCTTTAAAGGGTTAAGGACTTGGATAAAAAGGGCTTTTGAAAAATGAGACTACACAGAACATGCAGCCTGGTCTTGGATCTAACTGCCGGCTTGTTAAGTCAAGTCTTTGTGATAAAATAACTTTCTAAAAGTTGGTGGATTGTTTCTTTAGCTGAAGAAAGGGGTCAAGTTTTTATGTCTGGTGTTTAAAGCGAAGATCCTTTCCCACACAATTCTGAGTTTGAACGACTTTTAGTAATAAGGCTTTTGAAAACATTGTGGAAAACAAGAAATTGTTGGTAACCAGTATTTTCTTCTTTCCCCACAATATTTTCTACTCTTTCAAAATCAATGAGCACTTTTTGAGCTACATTAACCCTTTACTGCACAATGCCAACTTTTAACGACCCTGGGAAAGAAGACTTCTGAAAACATTGTGGGAAAAGAAGAAAATGCTGGTAACCAGCATTTTCTCCTTTTCCCACAATGTTTTCTACCCCATCAAATGAAAATTGTACCATTTGGGCCACACTGAATTTGTCGTCTGCTTTCAATTTAGACAAGGCTAAAATTTTGTTGTATGGCAAAGGGTTAATTTTGTATGCAAATGGTTTTGATTTACAGTGGACTAGTCATAATTCTGTTGTTCCGATAAGGAGTTAGTATTATATACAGCTAGTTTGTTTCCTAGTATAGGTTCAAAGCTAATTAAATCAATTTCTCATGAACAGTAAATATGTTAAATATCATATAATCAACGAATTTCCATATAAATTAGACACTTTTTGTCCCTGCTGTGAAGTTTTAAACACTTATGAAAACATTTAGAGGACATGAGCAACTATTTGTAACATTCAGTAGCCCTTTTTCCCACAAAGATTTTAAAAGCTTGCCACTGTAGAAGTGTAATAAGTGATATTAGAGTGGTACTGGATTAATCAGGCTAATTGAGTATGTTTTATGACTGGGTCAGGAATACTGACAAATTTTGTCAATGAAACTATACACTCATACCAGCCCAATTCCTGAATAGGGAAACTATTCACTACTATCAGAATGTATTCCCATGATCCCATGGGAACATGGGACAAAAGTCAACATGGGGGAACAAAAGCTCATTAAGGAGCTAATTTCCAGTGGATTTTCCCCAGACGCCAGAAAACAATTCCAATGTACAAATTAACAATAATAATCATCCCATTACCCTTTATTGCAATACAATCCCTTTACTTTATGTCAGAAAACAACAATCTATGTCTCATTTTGGCAACATTTTGACTAAAATAGTAGAAAAAGATAAATCTTACAATATTATGGAAAGATTTATCCTATGGCCACAAGTTAAACTCTAGGAGAGCTCAATGAATAAATGTACATTTTCGGTCCAGAAAACTGACTCCAGTATTCCCATGTCATGACTGATATTAAGACAGAATATCAGATGAAAAAGTGATTTCTACATTCTTTTCAAATGATACTTTCACGAAATTGGATAGTGTAGATCTAGGATCAGACTACACATTATGTACAGTCTGATCTTGATCTATACTGTCTGTAAAAGTGTATTGTGTCACCCTTGGCAGCCAAAGACTAATGAAAGATGCTCAATATTCCAACAATCCCCATTTATCAGATATTGTAACAAAATTTCAGACTTACCGCTTTTGAAAGCATTCATTTTTGCAGATGACTTTATGTGGCTCAAAATTAATGGTAGAATTTCTATTTGAAACATCATCATCATTCATCCAGTTATTCCATTTGAAACATGATCATAATTGCCTTCTTTCATGGACTATTTAGTCTTGTCTTTCAGATTAAATAAACATTTCCCTAATGGCATAATTTGGTCCTATGTAATGAGATATTTCATTAGCCAGTTATCTTAACCCTTTACCACACGACAAATTTTAGACTTGAAAGCATTTGCAGATGACAGTTTCAATGTGGCTCATATGAAATGATTTTTCTTTGATAGGGTAGAAAACATTGTGGGAAAAGGAGAAAATGCTGGTAACCAGCATTTTCTCCTTTTCCCACAATGTTTTCAAAAGCCTTCTCTATCAGGGGTGTTAAAAGTTGTCATTGTGCGGTAAAGGGTTAAAGGAATGTTGAGGATAATAAACATTAAATGCTAAGATGTCATCAATATAACACACAAAAAATGTATGTTCCTTTGATGATTTTATTTTGTAATTTCACAGTAAAGTTCATGCAGAACATAGAATTTGTGGCAAGAGCAAAAATGATATAATTAAATTTATATACTTTTAATGGGGAGTATTGTGTCACTTGTGTGTAAGTAAAATTCCAAAACAACAACTTACAGAGAATGGGTATTTTTAGATCAGATTTCTTGTTTCTAAATTTTTCTTCTTATGTTTTGTTGCATACTTGCTCTACTTTGGGTCTAAGTGGTGTAACTTTTAACCCTTTACCACACAACCCCAAGTGGTGACCTGACAAGCAGGCCTTTTGGAAACATTGTTGGAAAAGGAGAAAATGCTGGTTTCCTTTACCCACAATGCTTTGTAGACTACCTGATACAAATCCCATCATTTGTGCCAAATAAAATTTGTCGTCTATAAGTGCTTTTAAATTGGACCCATCTAAAATGTCATTTGGGACAAAATTATGTCTTTGGCTCAAACGAGGGGATTTGTCTTTGAAGGGGTTGAAAGCATAGTGGAAAAAGGAATTTCTCCTTTCGGGATTGTGTCGGAAAGGCTTTACTGACATTCCATGTTTTAAAGATCCTAAAGAGGAGGGCTTTTGAAAACATTGTGTGAAAAGGAGAAAATACTACCCCTTTCAAAGACAACTTCTAGCTTTTGAGCAACAATTAATTAGTGGCCTGCAAATGCTTTCAATAATGGACAAGGCTAAAATTGTGATGTTTAGAACAGAGTTTAACTACAACAGGAACAGTCCAAATCTTGTTCATGATGCAAAGGGGCTGAATTCCTTATTTTATTGCAGGGGATGAATCTCAGATGAGTCATGGAGAAGATAGTGCTCAATGGCTTATCAGTTCCCTACCATCTGATAATGTTGCTAATTTAAAAGTTATTACCTTACAAAATACCTTCATTCCTTTCCCTCCTGAATCTCCAATGGTCCATTCTTTCATGGGCTCTTTTGGATCTGATTGGAACTGATTCTGTGTAATCTTAAAGGATGTCCATAGCCCCAATAGAAGTGCTGAACTTTAAAGAATGTGATAGGATGAGCCTACATTTTGCTAATTAACCATTTCCCAGACAAAACAAGAATTATCTTTTAACTCTTTACTACACAATGAAATTATGCACTAACCTAAATTGAAAGCATTTGCAGATGACAAATAAAAGGTGGCTCAAATGGCAATATTTGTCCTTGATAGAGTAGAAAACATTGTGGGAAAAGGAGAAAATGCTGGTTACCAGCATTTTCTCCTTTTCCCATAATGTTTTCGAAAGCCTGCTCTTTCAGGGTGGTTAAAAGTCAGGATTGTGTGGTAAAGGGTTAAAAAAGATAGACGGGCATAAATTTGCCAGCAAATGGGTAGGAGCCCTATGAATGTCTTCCTCTTTTTTACCAGAAATCACAACTTTCTATTTATCAATTTGGTATCAGTACCAAAAAGTAGGTCAAAAGCCAGTATATTCAGCTACGCAGAAAAACTTTAGCTGCCCCGATAATGAAAGCATTTGCAGACAACAAATCAAATGCAGTTCAAATGATGGAGGTGTCTTTGAAAGAATAGAAAGCATTATGGCAAAAGGAAAATGTTGGTTACCAGCATTTTCCCTTTTTCTCACAATTTTTTTCAAAGCCCCTTAGCCCTCTTCCTAGGGGCCACAAACATGGATTTGTTTGGTAATGGGTTATCTCTATACCAAACAGCTAAATTTTAGATCAGTTAAAACTGAAAGCATATACAGATGAAAAATGTTAGAATAAAACCTTTCTTTTGCACAAAAATTTGTGGGTGAAGGAGAAAAAGCCCTTTCCATCAGGGTCATTAAAACTAAGGTTGTGTTGTAAAGAGTTAAGAGAATAATATCATACTCATTATTAAATAGCTCCCTTTACTGTGTAATGATTCTAGAACTCTGGTTATGCCCCTGCAGCTGTGGGGGGAATAAAACGAATATAAAATTTCATAATTTCTACAACAAGAACAAGAGAGGCCATGATGGCCCTGTAGAACCCCACTGTCCTATGAATAAAACAGTCAAAATTGGCATGTGGACTGTGAGATAGATTTTTAACTCTTAGGCTGCTAAGTGCGACTCACTGACCTTTTGTGGACAGTGTAGATCAAGATCAGACTGCACAGAATGTGCAGTCTGATCTGTGATCTACACTTTCCAATAAGGTCATATTTTACCCAAATGATTACCGTTGAAATAGCAAAATTTGAGTTTTTATTATTGGCTTAAAGTTTCGTTTCATTTATTTAGCAGGATATGGGTTAATCCTTTACCACACAATCCCGACTTTTAACGACCCTAAGAAAGAAGGCTTTTGAAAACATTGTGGGAAAAGGAGAAAATGCTGGTTACCAGCATTTTCTCCTTTCCCACAATGTTTTCTACCGTATCAAGGACAAATTCATCAGTTGATCTATCTTTAATTTGTCACTTGCAAATGGTTTCAATTTCGACTAGTCTAGAATTTTGTCATGTGGTTAAGACGTCTGTACATAATGCAATCATATTCTTTATTGAAAATAAGCCAAACCAACATAAGTTCCACAAAAAATGTGGTTTGATAAGATTATTTTTGAAGATTTTTAGGGTTTTTTTTTTGTCAAGGAATAATTCTCTGGATAAGTTCTGAGGAAATTTGGTTAAAATCAGTCTAGCAGTTTAGCTCTTTACTAAACAACAAAATTTTAGACCACACCACACTGAAAGTATTTGCAAACAACAAATTACATGAAGCTCAAATGATGACATCCATCTTTGATTAGGTAGAAAAAATTGTGGGAAAAGGAGAAAATCCTGGTTACCAGCAAAAGCTGTCTTTCTTAACATCTTTAAAACTTGCAATTGTTTGGTAAAGGGTTTTAACGCTTACTAAATGACAAAATAGTGGACTTGTCCAAAATTGAAAGGATTGAAAGGATTTTCAGACAAATGGACAGATTCAAATGGTGGTATAAGTCTTTGGAAGGGTAGGAAATTGCAGAAAAACAACAAAATGCTGTTACTAGCATTTTTTCCTTTTCCTGTAATGTTTTCAAACATATTCTACCTCCATGTATAAACATTGGAATATTTGGTAAAGGGTTAAGAGAAGAGGACATTTGACAAAAGTTAAAACATGGATAGACAAATGGACATGGGCTTCCATAGGCCAATGAAGCTGAAAATACCATCATCAGAAAAATTGCTCATCCAGAGTTATTTCCCTATAAGCTTCTAACTACAATTCTGTCATCACTTGATGAAATAACAAAATGCCAATTTTAATTTGAAAGCAGCTTTTTGATTGAAGAGAAAAAAAAAAGCTAAGCTATCTTTTTCAAATGGTATGGAAAACATTGTAGGAGAAGTAGCAATTGCTTGTTTCAAGCGAATTCTCCTTTTTCAAGAAATGTTTAGACTTTCAGTAGCAGTTGCATCAAAGGGCCTGTTTATATGATAATGGGTTAAAAACAAATACCAGACTAATTATGTGATCATAAGATTCGTTTTTAGCACAAATTAGCTCTTACTTCTAAAATGAGCTTTATGGGTCATCAACCCTTAACCCCCCTACCACATGACAAAATTTTAGACTGGTTCACCTTGAAAGGATTTGCAGAGAGCGAATTCAACATGCCTCAAATGATGACACTATAGTGTGTGAAAAGTCAGAAAAACGTGGAAAAATGCTGTTTACCAGCATTTTGTCCTTTTCCAATGCTATGTAAACCAAAGGGAAACTTCCTGCCAAAAATAATAACAAAATGGTCATTTTTGCTGGAAAAATTTCACTTTAATGGACAGTGGAAATTAAGATCAGACCGCAAGTCCTAAGCAGTCTGATCCTAATTTACACTGAAAAAAGAGTACTGATTCATGTTGAGCAGCCTGTATGTTAACTCTGGCTGCTATGCATGTCTCACTGACCTTTTGCAGACAGCATAGATCAAGATCAGACTGCACAGATTGTGCAGTCTGATCTTGGATCTACACTGCCCAGTTAGAAGATATTTCTCCTCCCCAAAGTAACTTTGAAATAACAAAATTTGGATTTTTACCATCGGCTTAAAAGTTTCATTTCACTTATTTAGCAGGTTAAGTCTCAAGGGCTCTTCCTCCTGTATGGTATGTGGGATGAAGACAAAAAAAAAAGAAAAAGAAACTCCGGGAAAGCACATATAAGCACACTGGTCCTGAAGTGTATCTTAAATATTGTTGAATATGGTGTAAAACGCCATACAAAGAAACAAAGAAACAAACAAATACAAACAAACAGCTTGTTGGTTGTTCTGTTAAAAGTTGAAACTAGAGGCCATTTAAACTTTTCATGATTTTGATTTAACTACTTGAACGATCTGTGATATTTCTGGTAATAATTTACCTTTCGAGAGCAAAAAGAAATGGAATGCTGATTGCATGCATTTCTCCTTTACCCACAATGTTTTAAGAAACCTTCTTCTTCACGGTCATAAAAAACAAGGGTTGACTGGTAAATGGTACATACTGGTAATTAATGCATGCAGAGTAACCCCTTACCAAACAGTCCTGTGTTTGAAGAACTCTGAATCCTTTTGAAAACACTGTGGAAAAAGGAGAAAAAGCTGATGATAACCAGCTTTTTCTCCTTTTACCACAGTGTTTTCTACACTGCCAGAGAACTTCACTTTATTTGTACTCTTGTATCAATCTCAAGTTTGTCATGTTTTGATTCTTTTAATTTGGAAGAGTCTAAAATCTGTTGTTTGGGAGACAGTGAAACAGTAAATAAGTTTTGTATGTGAAACCCTAAGTTTTTTGTTTATTAACCCTTCAAGCACCTTTCACGACTATAATTGCCATTGCAACCATTGTAGATCAAGATCAGGCTGCACAAAATGTGAAGCCTAATCTTTGATCTACACTGTCTGCATTACTGAAACATTGTTGATGAAAGCACCCATGAAATTGCAACTATTTGGGTCAGGTTTTTTTTATGAAAATGTCTGACAGATTTATTTGGCACTCTAACAATTAAGACAAAGAAAAATTCCCAAATTATATATTTTTCCTATATTGCACTTGCAGTAATTCCCAGCATGCACTTGTGCAACCATTAAAAATAGTTTTATTGTCTTTGATGTTTATCCTTCGCAAAATTAGCTTTGATGATGTTTATTAAGTTTACCAAGAAATCCCCAGTTTTAATGAACGTAATGAAGAAGGCTTTTGAAAAAATTGTGGAAATAAGATGCTGGTAACCAGGATTAACAGTTTTTTCTACCCTTCCACAAAGCAAATTCAATTTTCAAATCACATTTATTTTGTAGCCTGCAAATGCTTTGAATTTGGACAAGTCTGTAATTTTGTTGTTTGCTAACCCTTTCCCAACAGATAAAATTTTAGACTTGTCTGAATCAAATGCATTAGCAGACAACAAATTAAATGTGGCCCAAAAAATAAATGGTCTGGTAAAAAACACAGTGGGAAAAGAAGAAAATGCTGGTAACCAGCATTTTCTCCTTTTTCCACAATGTTTTTTTCTCCTCTAGAGAGCATTTACAGTTCACATTTGCTTTGCGCTCAGCAAATGGTTTCAATTTAGACAAGTCTAAAATTCTGTTGTTTGGCAAAGAATTAAACCTTACTATAGGTTTTAAAATGAATGTTTCCAGTGTTGTCTGCTGTGAATTTGTTTCAGGAGAAATGACTTTTAAGAGAAAATTTGCATTTTTCCCCCCCACTAGCTCTGGTTATTGCATAATCAATAACAGAAAAACATTGCCTTTCTGTGAGTCACACTGCCTGGTATAGCCAAGTACCACACAATCCTGCGCTTTATTGACCCTAAAGAAAAAGACTTTTGAAAACACTGTAGGAAAAACAGAAAATGCTGGTAACCAGCAATGTCTTCCAACAATGTTTTCTACTCTGCTCAAAAAAAAATTAAATTTTCATTTACATTTTATGATTTATTTTGTTGCTGCAAGTGCTTTCAAGTTGGACCAGTCTAAAATGCTTTCATCTGGTACAGGGTTTACTCTTTATCACATGACAAAATCTAGACTCTTCAAAATTGAAAGCATCTGCAGTTGACAAAGTTGAAAATGATACAAATGACCTGAAATTCTTTGATAGTGTAGAAAACATGGTGGGAAAAGGAGAAAATGCTGGTTACCAGCATTTTCTCCTTTTCCCACCATGTTTTCAAAGGCATCCCCTTCAGGATCGTGAAAACTCAGGATTGTGTACTAAAAGGTTAGTAGTCAATATGACAGAGTAAAATTTTTGACTTGTTGAAATTGGATGCAATCATTGCAGGCAACAAATTTGTCTTAAATCATGGGATTTGGTTAAAGTATCTGGATGGGAAAGATTGCGGAAGAAAGGAGAATATGCAGCATATTTCCCTTTTGTAGCCATGTTTTCAAAAGGTCTCTTCTAAACCCTTTACCACACAATCACGACTTTTAACGACCCTGTTGAAGAAGCCATTTGAAAACATTGTGGGAAAAAGAGAAAATGCTGGTAACCAGCATTTTCTCCTTTTCCCACAATGTTTTCTGCCTTTCCAAAAACAGCTGTCAATTTTTGAGTCACATTTATTTTGTCATCTGCAAATGTTTTCAATTTGGACAAGTCTAAAATTTTGTCATTTGGTAAAGAGTTAAGGGTTATAAAAAATCTTGATTGTTTGATTTGATAAAAAGTTTAAAATCTCGGAAATTTTATTTAGCATTTGTGACTTGTTTTATAGTATTGGAGCAATACTCTTAGGAAAGACAATTTGGTGCATCTCCATGACATGTTATACCAAACAAGTCATAACATAGTAGTGGATCCATAAAACCATTCTGCTTAACCCTTTACCAAACAATCCCTGGTTTTTATGACCCAGAGGAATAAGCCTTCAGAAAACATTGTGGGAAAAGGAGAAAATGCTGGTAACCAGCATTTTCTCCTTTTCCCACAGTGTTTTCTACTCTTCTAAAGTCAAGTTTCAATTTTTGAGTCACGTTTATTTTGTCGTCTGCAAATGCTTTCAATTTGGACAAGTCTAAAATTTTGTCGTTTGGTACAGAGTTAACTTTTTACCAAAAGACATCATCCTAGACCAGTCCAAATTCAAAGCATTTTCAGACGACAAAACCAGTGTGACTCAAAATCGAAATCCGCTTCGGGAAGGGTAGAAAATATCGTAGGAAAAGGAGAAAATGTTGGTTACCAGCATTTTCTCCTTTTCTCTCAATGTTCCCAGAATGCCTCTCTTCAAGGGTCGTGAAAACACGGAATTGTGTGGTAAAGGGTTAACAACCAACTGAGTCATGGGGTAGAATGATCCTTAGACATGCAGAAAAATTACATAGAGCAAAGATTCCACCCAGGTCAGCCTTCACGGACTGCCTAGGCTGACCCGGGTTGTTATGTTTGGCAGATGCATTAAACCCTCTTTTCAGTTAGCATTGCTCATATGATACTGCAACATTTGCATGCTATGGTTAACATTACCTCTTTATCACACAATCCCGACTTTTAACGACCCTGAGAAAAGAAGGCATTTGAAAACATTGTGGGAAAAGGAGGAAATGCTGGTAACCAGCATTTTCTCCTTTTCCCACAATGTTTACTGCTCTTTCAGAAAAAGATACCACCATTTGAACCACATTTCAATCATTGCCAGTATATGCTTTTAATTTGGACTAGTCTAAATTTTTGCCGTGTGGTAAAGGGTTACTCCTTTGCTGACAGTATAGGTCAAGGTCAGAAGGTATTTGGAACGATTGTGGCAAATCAAGAAATGGCCATAAAACACAAAATATATTATATTGGAATAAATATTGATTCGACTGCAATGTAAAGTGATTTTGATGTATTCTATTAGTAAAATCACCTTATGTTGCACCCCATTCAAACATATCTTTTAAGTTCAAAATAATCCATCAGCCAAAAGGGTCCTTTTTTTCATGCTGGCATATCCATCTGATAGGTTTTACAATATTCAAACTGGTATCAGAGAAAATAGGATCCCATATCAAACAGACAGATTCATATTGAAAGCCAATCATCTTCTAGATCCCATATGCTAATCAGCTCATACATAGATCAGGATTGCTAACAACAAACAAAGAGCTTTTCAAAGAGCAGGACTGCATGACTCCAATCTTCCAAATGACCATGGTTACATTCAACTCTCCTGGAATAGGAGGTGATTTATACATCATTTGCTTTCAATAACTCTTAGCATCAAAACAACAAAGTTATGTTCTTTTGTGGTATACATAGATCAAGATCAGACTATACACAAAATACCATCTAATCCTGGATTTACAATGCCTGTTACTTTGTGAGATATCCTAACCCACAACTTCAAATGATTAATTACAATGTAATATTTTGATCTTTCCGACTGTTTACTGTCTCAGAAACTTCATTTACCTGTCTTGTATTTAGGTACAGAAGGATTAATTTTCTGTGCCTGATATAATTTTATAAACTCACAAAATTTTAGACTTGTTGACTACATTTTCAGATGAGAAATTAGATGTGGCTCTAATGGTGAAATTTATCTCTTTAAGGACAGAAAACAATGCAGGGAAAGGGTAAATGGTGATTACCAGCACTTTTTTCATTTTCCTAAAAGATCTTTATTATAGTGTTGTAAAGACATGGGATTGTTTGGTAAAGCGTAACAAAGGAGGAAAAAAGCCCAGACATAGGATTGGAAACTGCAAGAAGTTGAAGTAGGGTACTAACATTATGTTGTGGAGGTGAAGACAATCAAAGGGCCAGAATTTGGATGCCGAGGCTCCAACATTAACCCTTAACCTGCTAAGTAAGTTGAATGAAACTTTCAAGCAGATAGTAAAATCTTGAATGTTGCTATTCCAAAGTTATTCTTTGAATAAAAAATACCTCCTTATGAGATAGTGTAGATACAAGATCAGACTGCACATTCAGTGCAGTCTGATCTTGATCTATACTATCTGCAAAGGGTCCTTGAGTTGCGCTCAGCAGCCTAGGGGTTAATTAAGTAGGAATGCCTTTTCCAGAATAAAGACAAATAAAAGAGGTCATGGCATGGGACACTAAGGGTTCCCAGTATCAAGGTAACTTAAGCTGTGGGAGATGAGGAATAAATCATAATGAATTAAATCAATCCATGAAAACAAATCTTTTAAAGAACGCTAAAGATTCCAACTTGAAACCCCTAGGCCTGTATTAACCAAACCATTCTAATTCTTAGTCTTAGTCTAGATTTAGAATAAAAAATACACAATATCTGATTAACTAAACCATTTGGTTTAGCCTATCAGAAATTGTGTTGCTTTAAATCATAAAAAAATCTTGAGAATTTGACAAAAAAAGTTATTAGGAATGGTTGGTGGATTAACCCTGGTTAACTATCCCATGTATTACAGATTGATATACTGATTCCAAGGAGCACTGATTCTTTACATGTACATCAATAGGGGCAGAACATATTATTTATTAAGAAAAGAGAGAAAAAAAATCTAGCAATATAATAATAGGCTTATTTTTCAAAGACCAAAAAACTATTTTTGTATTAAGCCTGAATGTGCTTGAAGTTTTTGCATAGGACAGACTGATGGACTCTGATAATACAACTGCAGGTTGTTTAAGAGAAACATTTCTCACATTACCAAAAGATGTTGATTCAATTTCAGACTTTATTATTTGTGATCTTGATCTTGATCTGCACTTTAAAAAACAACAACAGAATGATGTGCCTGGCACTTTAACCCTATACCATATAAACTTGTGTTTTTTACAACCCTGAGGAAGAAAGTTTTTGAAAAATCATAGTTTATGACAAACATGCTGGTGAACATGACATCTTCTTGTTTTCCTACAATGTCCTCTACCTTTCAAAATACAAGTCCCATCATTTGAGCCACATTTCATTACTTACCTGCAACAGGGACGAGTCGTAAATTTTGTCCTAGTAAGGAGTTAACCCTTTACCAAACAATCCCAAGTTTTAATGACCCTCAAGAAGAAGACTTCTGAAAATATTGTGAAAAAGGAGAAAATGCTGGTAACCAGCATTTTCTCCTGTTTCCTCAATATTTTCTGCTCTTCAAAAAAGAAAAGAATCAATTTTTGAGTTGCTTTATTTTGTTGTCTGCAATTGCTTTCATTGTGGACAAACTTAAAACTTTGTTGTATAGTAAAGAGCTAAAAAAAATATCAAGCCATAAAACAATCAGGCAACTTTATTCATAAAACATAACCTCCATCTGCCAGATTTCTGTTACATCTGGTTATGATCAAAACAGTCCATTTCAGTCATAAACCCTTCAAGTGTGTCAGAGTTCTAGATAAGAACAAAATATCTCTATTAGATCTGAATGTTTTATTTTTATTTAAGAACTGGACCTTTGAATAGTTTTGTACTTTAAGAAGCAGAGACCTTGACCTTTGAGGTAGTCACAAATGGAGTGATGTCCATCATGTATTACCACATCCATTTTCTGTCCATTATCTATCACCACACAAAGTTTCCTAAATTTAGCTCATAGATTATTGATGTTATTGTAGATTCCATGTTTAGCTCAGCTCTTTTTGAAGAAAACATCAAGTTATTGTTGTAGCCCTGGTGCTGTCAACCGTGTCATCTAAGTCCTTGTGCAAAACCTTTGGCATTTTATAATATCTCTGTCATTACTGCGGATATTTATTTCAAACCCAACTTAGTTCTTAACTATCAAAAGGGGAACCCATACAACAGGGGCAGGTAACCATCAGAACATTTATGCCCCTTTTGGACTTGGAATTTTCACTAGAAGCAACTGCAGCTGAGTGTTGGCACCTGCATGTGGTGCTTTTATATTTTACAGTTCCAGTACCAGTAACCTTGACCGCTGCCTCAAACTGAAGGAATGCGTGCAGCCTTTGCATTATGTAATCTATTCCCTGGTGCAGTTTTTTGAAGATGACCCCTGTTTTTTTTTTTGCTAGGCGCCAAAGGTGCCTAGCCTTAGGAACCACTTTTCAGACTTTTGCATGAAAGCACTGAGGCTTCAATGTTTCTGCTGAAGCACTCACATTGGAATATTCCCTAAAACCACACAATTATTTGCTAATTTTCTAAGTAAGTTGCATGGAGGGTGATATAGGTTAAGTTTTTTGAAATCCACAAAAATCACTGTAATACTGAAATGACTAAGACAAGCTATTAACTACACACCTTAGGATTGGTTCAATTAGTTATTTCTGTAAATATGCCAGAAAACTAGCTACAATTATTGTTTCTATGAGTAATTCTTTAGTGAGAAATGACCCCCAAAATAACCCATGTAATTGGAATAATTCAAATGATGGGTTTGTCTTTAAAATGGTAGAAAACATGGTGGGACAAGGAGCAAATGCTAGTTACCAGCATTTTCTCATTTTCCCCACAATGCTTTAATCAAGTTTAAACCTAAGTAGTTTACATTGGTTTTGAAACAAGTATAAATCCTTTCCACGCAATCCCAAATTTTAAACAACGCTGAGGAAAAAGCTTATTGAAAACATAGTGGGAAAAGGAGAAAATGCTGGAATCCAGCATTTTCTCCTTTTTCCACAATGTTTTCTATCCTTTCAGAAGCAATTCCAACCATTTTGGCCACATTCTAGTTGTGATCTACAATTGCTCTCAATTCGGACAAGTCTAAACTTTTGTCATTTAGTAAAATTTTAACCTATACTATGTCTGTAGTATAGGTTGCTCAACCTAACTAATACTTGCACTGTGGAAATTTAATATTTTCAAAGGCTGACCGTGCTTATCATTGGAATCGAACCAGAACCTCTGACGTGAAGGACTCATGATCAACCCCTACATTTCCGTCTCCCACACCTTGGAAATAAGAACTATTTCTGTAATATGGAGATGAGCCATGTAATCAGCTGCACACCTTTTTTATTAATTCAATTATTGCTATGAGTAATTCCTTGGTAGGGAAATGACCACAAACATATCTGATGGGAAATGACCACAAAAATAACAGGTACATTTCCTATATTACACTCTGTGACCACCGGCATGCAATGGGTAACAATCGGTGCTAAAGATTATTATTACCTTGCCAGACACTTTTTTGTGCCTCCTGGCAGAAGAACACCTTTAACTTTTAATAAACAATCCCGAGTTTTGAAAACCTTATGGAAAAAGGAGAAAATCCTGGTAACCAGCATTTTCTCCTTTTCCCATAATGTTATCTATTTTTCAAAGACACACCTTATCATTTGAGCTACGTTCAATTGAACATCTGCTACTGCCGTGGATTTGAACAAGCCCAAAATTTTGCTTTTGAGAAAAGGGTACTGGGTAAATAATGTATGTAGCATAATACCGGTATATAATTTCTCCACATAAGTCAATGCTCCCATAAGTTTCTTTATCACATAACCTCCCTTGTTTTCGTGTAATATACTCATTACGAATTTTCTTGTCTCATACACATTTAATATCACTATTGTGTGACGTCATTTTTGACGTCATTTTGTACGTATTTCATAGAAGTGAATGGGTTTATGGATATTACCGGGTGTTCATCTATAGATGGTTTTCATCTTCTTATTCTTTGATCTGTAAAATATCATTATGTGATAAAAAGAATCTGACATTCGTTGCCGTATGAAATAAAAATTTTATTAAACTCATCAAGAAAAAATGTTGTTAAGCTCGCCAAAGGCTCGCTTTATAACATTTTCCCTAGACTCGTTTAATAAAATTTTATCTCAACGCCAACTCATGTCAGATTCTATATATGTCAAACATCTTTTTACCTTAATCAGTTTTCCACAAGTGTGCTTTGAAAAGTTATCTGCTGCAAGCTGTTAAAAAAAGCCTGAAAAAACTAAACTGAGCCCTTTACAAGACCCTAAAATTACAGACTACAGTAGCCAAAATTCATTGTCTGCAATTGCTTTGAAATTGGACAGGTCTAAAATTTTGGCATGTGGTAGAGAGTAAATGGGTAGAAAAAAATTGAAAGAATGGAGAAAAATGCTGGTTAGCAGCTTCTTCCCACAGTTTTCAAAAGACCTCTTCCCTGGATTGTGTAATTGGTAAAGGGTTGAAAAGGAAGCATAATTTTTGTCTGCCCTTGTCTAACTGTAGCATAATAGTCCTAGATAAGGAATATTTATTAGAAACAACAAGACAATCAATGTTATCTGCATGAATAACTCTTTACGAGACAACAAAACTTAAGACCTCTTCAAATTGAAAGCATTTGCAGACGACAAAATAAACATGACTCAAAAATTGAAACTTGTTTTTAGAAGGATAGAAAACATTGTGGGATATGGATAAAATTCTGGTTACCAGCATTTTCTCCTTGTCCCACAATGTTTTCTAGAAGCTTTCTCTTCAGAGTCCTTAAATCCTGTGATTGTGGTAAAAGGTTAAATGGATGTCTCACCCACTCATTTTTCATCCGCTCTGTATCAAATCATTGCATATAGATTTCTTTGCAATGATTATACTCTTCTTAATTGATTTTCAGAAAATCGAAAACAAGAAATATCTGGAAAAAGATAGATGGCGTAAATTTGCCTGCAAATAGGCAGGGCCCTCAAGATAAACATGTCTACATTTTTGACCAATCAAAAATTTCTATTCATTCATTTTCTATCAGTACCAAAAAGTTGGTCAAAAGCCTGCACATTCAGCTACGCAAAAAAATCTGCCAATTGATTATTATAATGCCTAATGAACACAGTATTTTGTGAGTAAACCCAGCAGGACCAAAACAGTATTGAAATTGCATAGGAATCCAATTTTTTCCCAACCCTTTATAAAACAATCACAACCTTTTAACAAGCCTGAAGGAGAGGGCTGGCAACCAGCATTTTCTCCTTTTCCAAAAATCTTTTCAAATTAGCCATCTCATGATCTTTTCTACCCTATCAAGGACTACTGTTGTCATCTGAGCCAATTTGTCGTCTGCAAATGCTTTCAATTTGGACATGTCCAAAACTTTTTCGTTTAGTAAAGAGTTAAATAGTTTTCACTGAAAAAACATTAGTTCTATTAGCCACAAAGCTTAAATTAAAACTGCATTATCCCCTTACCAAACAGTCCAGTGTTTCAATGATCCTAAGGAAGAAGCCTTTTGAAAACATTGTTCGAAAAAGAGAAAATGCTGGTAATCAGCTCCTTTTCCTTTCCAAACAATGTCACCTATGCAATACATGACATTCATTTGTCATCTGCAAATGCTTTAAAATTGAACAAGACTAAAATTTTGTAGTAGAGTAAAAAGTCATGGGATGATTTATAATCGGCGATGCCAGGCATCCAGTTTCTTTTAAACATAAAGACAAGTGTGAAAAAGGACAGCAAAAACTGTAAAAAAAAGTTCAATACTGCATTATTTGTCAAAAGAAGCTATTAAGAAAAATCAACATTTCATCAAAAGAACTGTTCAAATACTTAATGGACCTGTCACAAGACAAACAGCTCTTGATCAATATTCATGCTTAACCCTTTACCACACAATCCCGAGTTTTAACGTCCTTGAGAAAATAGCCTTTTGAAAACCTTGTGGGAAAAGGAGAAAATGCTGGTAACCAGCATTTTCTCCTTTTTCCACAATGTTTTCTAGACTATCTGATTCAAATCTCATAAAATGTGCCATATAAATATTGTGGTCTGCAGGTGCTTTCAAATTGGACCCATCTAAAATTTTGTCGTTTGGTAAAGAGTTAACCCTCGGGCTTCTAAGCGCGACTCAAGGACCTTTAGCGGACAGCATAGATCAAGATCAGACTGCACAGAACGTGCAGTCTGATCTTGGATCTACACTGTCCGGTAAGGAGATATCTTTCCCAAAAAAATGCCTTTTGAATAGCAATATTTGAGCTTTTACTATCACCTTGAAGGTTTTATTCCACTTATTTAGTAGGATAAGTGTTAAACCAATACCATTGTTTTGTATTGTTCCTCTGTGCAAAGTTCAGACCCATAATCCTTTACCAAACAAACCAATGATTTAAAAACCCATATGAAGAACGCTTCTGACAACATAGTTGGAAAAGGAGAACATGCTGGTAACCAGTATTTTCTTCTTTACAAACAATGTTTTGTACCTTGTCACAGATACCTAAGGTTTTGGCCAGATTTGATTTGTCATTAATTTTGCAAATGCATTCATTTTAGACAAGTCTAGAATTGTGTCCCTTTGAAAAGAGTTAACCCCAAAAGTACTTGGCACATGAGCCATGTTCTGGCAAAAAGGTATTTAACCACACAATCCTGACTTTTGATGACCCTGAGAAAGAAGGCTTTTGAAAACATTGTGGGAAAAGGAGAAAATGCTGGTAACCAGCATTTTCTCCTTTTATCACAATGTTTTCTACCCTTCCCAAACCAAATTTCTATTTTTCAGTCACATTTATTTTGTCGTCTGCAAATGCTTTCAATTTGGACCAGTCTATAATTTGTCGTTTGGTAAAGAGTTAAGGATATGGGACCCTAATGGGATTCTTGCAACATCGCCTTTCATCGCCGAAAAAACATACGGATTCAGCTAAGACTCGGGTAATCCATAATCGATCTTCCCCGCATCAATTACAGACTATCCGAGTCTTAGCCAAATCGTACGATTTTGGCGATGAAAGGAGATGTTACACGAGTCCCATTAGGGTGCCCTATCCTCAATCCACCTCTGGATGTATTATACCAAGGAAGTCATCTCATAATTATGGATCCATAATGTCCATTCTGTCTAACAACCGACTGAATTAAGAGGAAGAATGTCCTTTGACACAGAGAAAATTCATTTTCTCCTTTTCTCAAAGTGTTTTCAAAATGCTTCTTAAACTAGAGGCGCTTGAGCGCCTGTATCGCTCCACAGGCCTGATATTTCTATAATGGCAAAAGGAAGTTTTTAACAATTATCATTCAATCCTGCATTTTAGCTCACTGAAGAAACAATTTGGTAGACAACCACCATAGGAACTTACCTGCAAAACAACAATGAAATCCAATGAATAGTTTTAGAGAAGAAATTTTTCAAAGATTTTACTTTATACCATAAAAGGAAAATGAGTCTCCCATAAAAGCCATGTTTTTTGACAGATCTTTTTTTTTTTAAGGAATTCTGTAAACCTGTATCTAAGGAACATTCCTGCAAAATAATAATGCTATCCAAATAGCGGTTTGGGAGGAGAAGATTTTTAAAGGTTTTTTACTTTGGTTGCCATGGCAACCAGAATTCTTCATGGAACACAATTATTTGAAGCAATATGAAAGAGGACCACCAAAGGAACATTCCTGTGAAATTTGGTAAAAATCCAGTCAATAGTTTCTGAGGAGAAGTTTTTTAAAGAAAAAGTTTACGGACGCACGCACGGACGAATGGACGGACGGACGCACGACGGACACAACGCCATGACAATAGCTCGCTGGCCTTCGGCCAGTGGAGCTAAAAACCTCCGGATTGTGTGGTATAGGATTAAATCCTAATCAATGCAATTACTGTATCTGAAGTTCTTTGTATGATAAAGATGGATTAGAGATTGGTATAGGATCACCAACATCAGTAATGACTAGAGATATCATATTTACATTAACACTTTACCACAGGACAAATATAAAAGCATCTGCGGACGACAATTTAACTCTTTACCAAACGACAAAATTTTAGACTTGTCCAAATTGAAAGCATTTGCAGACGACAAAATTAATGTGACTCAAATATTGAAGTTTGTTTTGAGAAGGGTAGAAAACATTGTGGAAAAAGGAGAAAATGCTGGTTACCAGCATTTTCTCCTTTTCCCACAATGTTTTCAGAAGGCTTCTTCCTTTTGGTGGTAAAAACCAGGGATTGTTTGGTAAAGGGTTAAATGCTGCTCAAATTATGGAATTTCTCTTTGATAGGGTTGAAAACATTGTGAAAAGAGAAGAAAATGCTGGTTACCAGCATTTTCTCCTTTTTTCACAATGTTTTTAAAAGGCTTCCTTCTCAGGACCGTTAAAACTCAGGATAAAAAGCTAAAGGATTAACTCTTTACCAAACGACAAAAGTGTAAACTTGTCCAAATTCAAACCATTTGCAGATGATAATTTAAATGTGACTGAAGTTGAGGGTAGTAAAATATTGTGGGAAAAAGAGAAAATGCTGGTTACCAGCATTTTCTCCTTTTCCCCTGATGCTTTGAAAAGCTTGTTTTCTAATAATAACTTATGACTGTTTTGGAAAAGGATTAATACATTCAAACAAGCTGTTCTGGTGTTATTAATTATCAGTTTGTATGTAGAAAAACAGATGTTTTTGCAGGCATCTCTATGAATTCATTACTTATGCTTCTGTTAAAGAATTTTGACCTTGAAAGTGTTGATCATAACTTAAGATGCAGTTTGGGACAGTTTAGATCCGAGATCGGACTGTGTAAAACATGAAGTTTGATCTTTGATCTCCATTGTCAAATATTTTGATAGCTGTTCTAGGCAAAACAACCTCCAAAGTGCAATATTTGGGACTTTTTTCCCTCACTTAACCCTCTACCACATGTTCTCTAGTGTTAACAACTTTGACGAAGAGCCCTTTTGAAAACATTATGGGAAAAGAACAAAATGCTGGTTACCAGCATTTTTTCATTTTCCTGCAATGTTTTCCATCCTTTCTGAGAAATATTACATCAAGATACTTTAAGAATTTTATTGTCTGCAAGTGCTATCAATTTGGTCCAGTCTAAAATTTGTTGTACTGTTAAGAGTTAAAAAGCCCCTTTTGATCAATTCAGTGCCATAACCCTTTACCATACAATCCTGAGTTTTAATGACCCCAAAAAACAAAGCTTTTGAAAACTTTGTGGGAATAGGAGAACAATACTCAGGATTTTGTGGTAAACTGTTCACTGAATCGTCAAAAAATGGAAAATTCTGTAACCTGCTTGTGTGAAGTAACAATACAGTAGATCATTTTCTGAAAGTTTACATGTCTGCACTTGCCCTAGGGCATTACAGGGAACACTCACTCATCTGATTGCGTACCTACATCTAACCTCGTCCGTATAACGGTTGTTTCCATTTGAACTGCCAAACATGTGATCTTAAACATGGGGGCGCCACTGTAAGTCGTTTAGCAATGACATAAACAGCCTCGATGAAGTTAATTACACCTACCTATCTGTCAGTGAAAACTTCAATCGGAATTGATAAACTACGTCAAAAAATGAATGTACGAACTATTTGTCAACTGAAATAGAGTTAGAAAGATTTTGATAGAAAATTGAGACTCAAGTTTTCTTTTTTAAGAGGAGCCTTACAATTTTCTGAAAGGTAAACCGGCGTATTTCCGGCAAAGAAATGTACCATGTAGGTGCATTATCAAGCTACCAGATACAGCTGAGGGACTTGATCACCGGATCATCCGAGGTATGCTGAATGAGGGAACATTCTGTTGCCCCTCATTCTCTCCTTATATTAGAAGAAATATTCATTGTTTGTTTGGTATTTAACACCCCTTTAAACATCATTTCAGTTATCATGGCTGCAAATACACCTATTTATGCTTTTCTGAAGTTTCTTTTACCAGTATTTTGCACAAAATTCTTCAAAATTCACTGGCTGCTTTCTGACATAACCATCAGCCATGAGAGAGGAATGAATCGTGTCAAAATGACTATCATCAATCCTCAGAAGGAAATTTGCCAAGCTGGGAATTCAAACCGGTGACATCCCCCCCTCCACACCCCCCTTTTTCAAGCCCTGTACATTACAGACTGAGCCACTGGGCCAATGACAAAATATTCAAGCTGAAAATAGACTTTCAATTGCATTATCTAGATTTCTTTTTCAGTGACGGAAAATGTCCACTCCTTCAGTAATTCAGGCTATTATGCTATTTTCCTCAGCTAATTAACTCTTTACCTCACAATCCCGAGTTTTAGAGACCCTGACAATGAAAGCTATTGAAAACATTGTGGGAAAAGGAGAAAATGCTGGTAGCCAGCATTTTCTCCCATTCCCACAATGTTTTCTAATCTATCACATACAAATCCCATAACTTGAACCACATCTACTAAGTCGTCTGCAAACCCTTTCAATTTGGACCAGTCTAAAATTTGGTTGTGTGGTAAAGAGTTAACTCTTAACCAAATAAAATTGTGTCCCTGGGTTGAAAGTCTTTTGAAACATTGAGGGAAAAAAAGAAAATGCTGGTAACCAGCATTTTCTCCTTTTTCCCACTATTTCGGCCTCATTTATTTAGTAGTCTGAAAATGCTTTCAATATGAACAAGTCTGAAGTTTTTATTGGCTGGTACAGACTTATGGTGTGGGAGTTAGTCCAGGTTGGTTGGTTGTATTTGGGTTTAATGCCACTTTAACAGCTAAGGTTGTATCATGGCGGTCGGTGACGCACATGTGTTTCCTGGCTTTCTCAAACCAGTACTAACACAACTTTCTTTCCAAAGCCACCGACTACTTTTCTCACATGCTTCAGCAGAGGTGAGAGGCGAAAATACGCCAGAAAGAAAGTCTCGCCTCAACCGGGTATCGAACTCACAACCACCAGGTCATGAGTCCGACACGCTCACCACTGAGCCACCCGGGCAGGGCTAGTTAGTCCAGGAGTGGCTCTCTTTCTTTGCAAACAACAGCAAAACTTCAGTCTTGTCCAAAGCTAAACAGATATGCAAACAATAAATCTAAAATTACTAAAACTAGAGGCGCTTGAGCGCCTGTATCGCTCCACAGGCCTGATATTTCTATAATGGCGAAAGGAAGTTTTTAACAATTATCATTCAATCCTGCATTTTAGCTCACTGAAGAAACAATTTGGTAGACAACCACCATAGGAACTTACCTGCAAAACAACAATGAAATCCAATGAATAGTTTTAGAGAAGAAATTTTTCAAAGATTTTACTTTATACCATAAAAGGAAAATGAGTCTCCCATAAAAGCCATGTTTTTTGACAGATCTTTTTTTTTTTAAGGAATTCTGTAAACCTGTATCTAAGGAACATTCCTGCAAAATAAT
The DNA here is from genome assembly GCA_946811185.2 of Hippopus hippopus. Taxonomy (NCBI): domain Eukaryota; kingdom Metazoa; phylum Mollusca; class Bivalvia; order Cardiida; family Cardiidae; genus Hippopus; species Hippopus hippopus. The sequence continues at coordinate 5,044,488 of OX328102.1, read as the reverse complement.
AATGCTATCCAAATAGCGGTTTGGGAGGAGAAGATTTTTAAAGGTTTTTTACTTTGGTTGCCATGGCAACCAGAATTCTTCATGGAACACAATTATTTGAAGGAATTTGAAAGAGGACCACCAAAGGAACATTCCTGTGAAATTTGGTAAAAATCCAGTCAATAGTTTCTGAGGAGAAGTTTTTTAAAGAAAAAGTTTACGGACGCACGCACGGACGGACGGACGGACGACGGACACAACGCCATGACAATAGCTCTCTCACCTTCGGCCAGTGGAGCTAAAAAAATTAAGTTTTTGTTAAACAGGATCAAAAACATTGTGGCAAAAAAGAGAAAATGTTGGTTACCATCATTTTCTCTTTTTTCCGTAATGTTTTCAAAAGGTCTCTTTCTCAGGGTCTTTTAATTAAATTTGGGACTGTTATAACTCTGGATTGTTTGGTAATTTGTTAATTAACCCTTTACCAAACAATCCCTGGTTTTTACGACCCTGAGAAAGAAACCTTCTGAAAACATTGTGGGAAAAGGAGAAAATGCTGGTAACCAGCATTTTCTCCTTTTCCCACAATGTTTTCTACTCTGCAACAGTCAAGTTTCAATTTTTCAATCACGTTTATTTTGTCGTCTGCAAATGCTTTCAATTTGGACAAGTCTAAAATTTTGTCGTTTGGTAAAGAGTTAATAAGTCAGCCTGATACTATCTTCTATTCAAGTCTGGAGAAATTGCATAAAGTTTGTGAATCTGTGAATTTAGAATGAAACTAACCCTTAACCCTTTACCACACGGCAAAATTTAAGACCTACCCAAATTGAAAGCATTTGCAGAAGACAATTTCATAGTGGCTCAAATGACACAACTTTTCTTTGATAGGGTAGAAGACTTTGTGGGAAAAGGAGAAAATGCTGGTTACCAGCATTTTCTCCTTTTCCTACAATGTTTTCTAAAGGCCTCTTCTTCAGGGGCGTAAAAAGGCGTCATTGTGTGGTAAAGGGTTAATCTTTTACCACACAATCCTGACTTTTGATGACCCTAAGAAAGAAGGCTTTTGAAAACATTATGAGAAAAGAAGAAAATACTGTTACCCTTTTGAAGGACTTCAATTCAAATGTACCACTTCCCCATTTTTTGTCAGCAGATGCTTTCAGTTAGAAAAGCCTAAAATTTTGTCATTTATTAATGCTTTTAACAAGTACAGGTATTGCTTGAAACAAACCATTTGTGAAACTCAAAACGCTGTCCACATGTATTGCCTTCACAGACAGTGTGGATTAGGTTCAGACATCATAGAACATACATTAGTCTCAAAGAACAACTCTCTCAGCTACCTAAACAATGTAACATAGTCTGGCCAAAAAACCATAACCCTTATCCTGCTAAATAAGTGAAATGAAACATTCAAGCTGATAGTAAAAACTCAACTTTTGCTATTTCAAAGGTATTTTGGGGGGAAATATGTCTCCTTAATGGACAGTGTAGATCAAGATCAGACTGCACTTTTTGTGTAGTCTGATTTTGATCTACAATGTCTGCAAAAAGTCATTGAGTCACCCTTAGCAGCCCGAGGGTTAAAATTGCAATATTTCAACTGTTTTGGCCCAAGTATTTCAAAATGATAATACAGAATAATGCAGGTCAGCTGACTGCCAACTTTGCTCTAGATCTACTGTGTCAGCAATACTTATTATCGCCAATCTGATAGAGTTACCTCTCTTTGAATACTCTTGTACACACTTTTATGTTTGTTTGTTTGAATGGTGTTTTACGCCGCTTTCAACATTATTTCAGTCATATCACGGCGACAGCTCACATATTCATGTTTTCCTGGGTTTCACCAGTACTAGGCTGGGCTCTGAAGTGTCTTGCCCAAGGACACTCCTGTGAAAAACCCTGTGGAGCCAGTGCGGCTCGAACCCAGGACCTCTGGGTCATGAGTCCTACACTTTACCACTGAGCCACACAGGACCCCACTTTTACGTATTAGGTAAGAAAATGAACAAGCCTTGTGAGACAAAATTATATTTTCAGAACATACATCATGCCTGTAACACAGATAAAATGTTAACAAACGCATAACCAGAATAACAAAATTCAACGAGAAAGGAAAGCCTAACAGATATTAATTTTATCACACATACTATGCAATGGATGTGTTCCCGTAAGTTTAGATGGTTGCATTTGATTGTATTTCATTATGATGTTATTGATTCTTGTTTACCCTTGGTCCCGGTAGTAAGTCTAAATGCACCTTTAATTAGAGGAATGCCACCATTTGAAATAAGAAGTATAGCATGTATTCCCTTAACCATAATACTGTAACAAAATTTTAGACTCCATAATTTTTTAAATAATTTGCTGGCGACAAATCATGATAATGCAACTAATGGTAAATAGTGCAATTTGTCTTTAAACTCTTTACCAAACGACAAAATTCTAGACTTATCCAAATTAAAAGCATCTGCAGACGACAAATTAAATTTTGGTCAAATGATGAAATTTGACATTGATGGGGTAGAAAACATTGTGGGAAAAGGAGAAAATGCTGGTTATCAGCATTTTTTCCTTTTCCCACAATGATTTCACAGGCCATCCCCTTAAGGGTTACCTGCATTTTCTCCTTGGTAAAATATGGGATTGTGTGGTTTAAGGGTTAAGATTTAGATTCCACTGAGTCAGAGAAGTAAATTAGCTATCAACAACTGATTAAACCAAAAGGTTATCCAAAATTCACCACAGACATGGCCTGCTTAGAAGTTAATGGACCCCCAGGTCATGACTCCTGTACCTTGTTTGTTTTGTAAACTGAGAATTAATTCAAGACATGCTCATCCCTGGCCCTGTCCCTCATAAATTTGTTGTTTTTGTATGTTTGGTGTTAATGCCATTTTTAACAGTGTTTCAGTTATATCAATCTTGTCAGTGCATTTATTCTTGTGTTCCCTTAGTTTCATTACTAGGATAGGAGTTTGGTTGATAAAATTATGAGAGTCAGAGGCGAGAAAAAAAGGCTCTGACTCCTCAGATATATGTACTTCATTAAATACAATCATAATTTGTATTATGATTATTATGATCTAGGACAGTTTTGTTAAATTATTTGGTGGTATTTAATGCCATTTTCAAAATTAATTCAGTAATATCACAGAGGCCAGTGCACCTATCTATGCTTTCCTGGAATTTCTTTTAACAAAACTTTGCACAATATTTTTCCCAAGCCACTTGCTTCATAATGATGAACAGCCATGAGAGAGGACTGAATCTTTTAGCAATTACTGTACTTTCGTCAATCCTTGGAAAGAAATCTGTTGAGCAGGGGATTTGAACCAGCGAACCACTGTTCTCAAGTTCTGTACGCCACTGACTGCACCACCGGGGCTTGGCAGGGACAGTTTTGTATTTTTATTTTCAAAGGGAGGAAATCATTTGAAAGAAGGAAAAATCGCTTGAGCACTATAAAAAAGACCCTTTTAAGGCCATGGACTGTTTTTCCTCATCTACAAACTCAAGCTGATGTTCAGCATATGTGAGAGGAATAAATGATCTTTGGAAAAAATCTTGTCCAAGCCAAAGATAAAGCTCCAAACTCCTGGGTCCATATTCACCAACCATATTCTTAAAAACATTCTGGGCTTAGAAAGTAACACAACTTTTGATTGGCTAAACCAAATGGTTTAGCCAAACAAAAGTTGTGTTACTTTCAAAATCCATAATCAGACCAAGAATGTTCCTAAGAATGGTTGGTGAATACAGACTCTGGTTTTACTCAGTACTGCCCATAACAACATACTGTACCATAGAGGCTTGCATTTGCAGACAATTGCGTAAATCGATATGTGACTCAAAAACTGAAATTTGTTTGTGGAAGAAATATAGCCATAAAAAGTGAAAATGCTGGTTACTCACAATGTTTTCAAAAGCCTTCTTCCTCAAAGTCATTAAAACTCGAGATTGCATGCTTAAGGTTTAATTACATGTATTTACCAGACAGTCACCTGATTTGACAACACTGAGAAAAACAGCTGTTGAAAACATAAACAACAAAATTTTAGACAGGTAAAACTGAAAGCATTTGCAGACCACATACCAATTGTTGCTCATCACGAAATGATAAATTTGTGTCTGAAAGGGTAGAAAAACTCGGGATTGTGTGGTAAAGGGTTAAAATCCCACCATCTGAGCAAAATTTAACTTGTCCTTGGCAAAAGCCTTCAATTTAGACTGGTGCACAGTTTTGGTGTCTGGTAATTGATTGATTGATTAATTGTTTGGTGTTTAACGCCATTTTCAAAATTATTTCAGTTATATCGCGGTGGCCAGTGCACCTATCCATACTTTCCTGGGCTTTTTTTTACCAGTACTCCATACAATATTCTTTCCAAGCCACTGACTGCTTTCCCAAATAACCATCGTTGAAACAATGGTCAGCGGTGAGAGAGGAATGAATCCTGTCGCAATGACTATCATCAATCCTCGGAAAGAAATTGGCCGAGCCGGGGATCGAACCCACGACCCCCTGTTCTCAAGTCCTGTACACTACCGATTGAGCTACCGGGGCTCGGCTGGTGTCTGGTAAAGACTTAAGCAGAAGAATATTAACCCTTTAGCAGATGACAAAATTTTAGCCTTGTCCAAATTGAAAGCATTTGCAGACGACAATTTCAATGTGGCTCAAATGGTGCACACTTTCTTTAATTGGATAGAAAACATTGTGGGAAAAGGAGAAAATGCTGTTACCAGCATTTTCTCCTTTTCCTACAATGTTTTCAAAAGGTGTCTATTCCAGGGTCGTCAAAAGTCTGCATTATGAAGTAAAGGGTTAAGAACATAATTATCTTGAACAATTTTGTGATCAAACAAATTCCCACAGGACCAGAACGAGCATCAACTTACTTCAAAGCAATGTTACTTTATCCATGTTGTCATCTAAATGATATTCTACATATGGTGCAGGTTCACTTACAAGCATGGCCTTTATGCTTAACCCTTTAATTAACTCTTTACCTAACAATCCCTGGTTTTTACGACCCCGAGGAAGAAGCCTTCTGAAAACACTGTGGGAAAAGGAGAAACTGCTGGTAACCAGCATTTTCTCCTTTTCCCACGATGTTTTCTGCTCTTCCAAAGTCAACTTTCCATTTTTGAGTCACGTTTATTTTGTTGTCAGCAAATGTTTCCAATTTGGACCAGACTAAGATTTTGTCGTTTGATAAAGAGTTATGCAGTTTTCATGCTTGCCTTTGCAGCCAGTGTAAATCAAGATCAGACTGCACAAAACATGCAGTCTGATCTTTAATCTACACTGTCTGCTTTACTGAGACATTCTAGACAAAAGCAACCTTAATCTTGTAATTATCATTGGAGTTTGGTTTCTAGACTGAAAGGGTCTGTTAGATCTGTTAGGTGCACACAGAGTTTACTCTTTAACAAAAGACATAATTTAAGACTTGTCCAAGTTAACAGTTTTACAGATGACAAAACAAAAGTGACTCAAAATTTGAAATTTATATTTGCAAAGTCAGAAAACGTTGTAGGGAACTGTCAATGTTTTAACACATTTATACAGCCTAAACTATAAACAATATGAATTATGCAAGTCCCACAGTAGGTATCTTATGAAAAGAATTGTGGAGAAAAGAGTAACTGCTTAGTACAAATAACAATGGCTCTATGTTCTCTGCTTTTCTACGTCATAGAAAATTAAATCAGATTTTCTTTCTTTCAAATGCTTGCCCTTTGTGTGATATGAATTGGTTTTTAATAGGCCTGAAATTAACCAGAATAGTAAGTGATAAACATGAGTATGAAGAAAAGGGTCTAATTTTCTGGCTCCTGAAACATGATTACAAGGGATATTCATCAAAGAAATAAGACAAGATTTGATTCCAGTACCTTGAAAGTGGCAAGCTGGCTACCATTTCAAAAATTCTGTGTTGGGATACTGTTTGATTATTATAGAGAAAATAATGTGACTAGACAAAGTGAACAAATTGTAAATAAAATACAAATCTATGTTCATTTTTACACTGCTATATAATAACATTTTTGTAAACTCTCCTCAGTGGAGGAAAGAAAAAGTATGGAGAAAGTGTTAATCCAAACATGCTGTGACTGATCATCTAGTAGCACTTAATGTATGATATCTTTATAATTGATTACTTTGTTGAAAGAGCCAGTCAGGGGCCAAGGAGTCAAGAAGGGGCGCACCCTGTAAACCATCACTGGACCCAGATTGTTTTCATTTTACCAGATTCTAACCTTTAGAGTGCTAACTAAATGAAATGGATATTTCAGTTACTTACTATGTGGGACCAAACTATTGGAACAGCAAGCCTGTTTTTTTCAGAATGTCTTTCTAATTTTCACAATTTATGAGGTCTAATCTTGATCTGCAGTACTAGTACCAGCCAAACTAAATATTTATGACGTTGGCATTGTAAAGGTTGGAATATTTCAAGCCCTTTTTCTTCACAACATTTGACTCATCCACTACCTGACATGGTAGTGAACAATTTTTCAAGCACAAAGAAAAATCTGAAAAGGTGCAAGGTTCCAGCTCCTCAATTTCTTTTATGCACCAGGGAGTTCTGTTGCATTCTATTTTCTGTTTTGGTACAAAAAGTCAACAATGTGGTTTTTTATATCTCACTGTTATTTTTTGTGCCTGAAGTTTGTTTGGAGCGTGATCAGAAACTGAGTGGGTGTCTAAGCACTGAGTGCAAACAACTTATCTTGGGAAAAATAGCCGTCTCTTTCAGAGACATTCAAATTCTAAATTATGTGATAAAGGATTTGTATAGAATGGCCTGCAACGGAATAGGTTAGAATAGATTGTAGATAAAAGGAGTAACTTTTTAAACCTACTGTGCACATTACAGTATTTGCCATTTTTACAGACAGTTTAGACCAAGATCAGACAGCACAAAATGAATGTGGCATTTTGTGATGTCTGATCTTGATCTTCACTGCTTAAACATAAACCTGTAACTTGCCTAAGTATTCATCAGGTCAAGTAAGATTGATCAAAATATATCAACTATGACCTAAAGAGGCACATTTGCAAGGTACCTTGAAATAGGAATAACATGCATTAGGAATCAAGATATTAATGCATGTAAAAGTATTGTGACAAAAGGAGAATTTGCTTAGTACAAGCAATATCTCCCTGTGCCACAATGTTTACAAAAGTGGTCTACTGCAAGATGACAAAAGTTGTCAGAAGAGGTAATCAGTTCAATGTAACTCTTTACCAAACAATAAAATTTTAGTCTGGTCCAAATTGAAACCAATTTCACAGCACATTCAATAGGGCACAGAATAATAGGAATTGTCTTTTCAAGCACAGAAAACATTGTTGGTAAATGAGGAAAATGCTGGCTACAAGCAAGGTTTTCAAGAGCTTTCTCCTTCTAGTCACAAAGACATAGTTGTTTGGTAAAGGGCTAGACAAGGGGATGAAAGTTCAACTTACTTGTGTGACGCCACGACACAGTGATTGTCCTTGCCTGCTGGTAGCCGTGGTAAAGGTATGGGTCCCCACATCTGTACAACTTGTTCTGGCATTATACAAAACCTTGTCTCATAATTTCCATTTTTTAAGAACAACATGGTGGGGCCTTGTTTTGGGGGTTCAATGGTTGCTGAAAAAGTTGCCTTCAGATTATTTTCCTCATCAATAGTGACTGTATCTGTGAGAGGTGCAGCTTCTGCCTGACTTTTTGGTATGTTCTCGACAACTGGCATTAGATTAAACCACTGTTGTCCAATTTCTTCATCATGGCCTGCACATGCAAATCCAATTTGTTGGGACATATTGAATTTAATTCTATCATACTCCTTTGTGTCAAAGACAAAATGGGCAAGGCCTTTCTTGATGTTTTCAAACTCAATCTTCTTTTTGTTACCTTTGAATTGTTTTATAAGAGGTCCATCCCCATCATTTGTTCCGTAGGCTAATTTCACACTGTACTTGTTCACTTCTTCTGGTAAACCATCAACTTGAACTTTATCTAGATTTACTGTTGCTTTCTTTGTACTAAAACCAAAGGTCTCTGCTGGTTCAATGATGGACATTTTCTCGCAAAGAACAGGCGGCTCTCCCCTGAATGTGCTGCCAAAGGTGACAAAAGTATCATCAAATAAAGTTTTCCAGAGATCTCGCGTCTTCTGATCTGCACGCTGTAGTTTGGACCCTGCTGAGCGATCATTGATTGAATCATTGTGAACAAGTATTTGTCCTAGAACTTTAGTTGTGTCATGTTTATATGCAGAAGGGTGAAGTTGATGTGTATGCCAAATAAGGTCAATATCATAACATGGTGCAAGAACTTCTGTTGGATTCTGGTGTTTTAGGAACAGAAAACGTTGATATCTTTTTACAGCAGCTTTGAGAAAGTTCTTGTCATGAAAATGGGGTAATGAGACTTGATAGTAAAAGACTCTTTGTCTTTTAATGGCACTGAAAATATCATAGGAAGACTTTTGTTCATATCCTTCCTCTGGTATCACAGGCACTGTGGGCTCTGCTTGGGCTGGTGTTTCCTCAACTGGGGCTTCTGGAAGGGAAATGAATGTCTAATTGCAGTCATGCTTTCCTGCAGTCAAGCCTTTTGAAAGATATTCACATTTTAATCTAATTTCTAATACCTATGTAAAGGGTAAAAAAAGGGTATTAAAAATCAAATGGCTGAAATTACAAATTCTTTAAGAAGAAGACTTGTGAAAACTTGGTAGGAAAAGGAGAAAATGCTGGTAACCAACATTTTCTCCTTTTCTCACAATGTTTATACCCTTCCAAAACAAATTTCAATTTTCACATCAAAAATTTCATTTTGCCACCAGCAAGTGCTTTCAATTTGAATGAGTTTGAAATGTGGTGGTGCGGTAAAGGGTTTATCTGTACCAAGATGTAAGAGTTTCTCATGGGATCATAAAATGACCTTATTGTACAAAAGTAGGTTTTCTTTCCTAGGAACCTCCATCTATAATTTTGAATGACTTGTACAAACTTGCTGATCAACCACTAGCTAAATTCACCTACAAATGTTGATCAACCACAAGCTAGATTCACCTACAAATCTAAATAAGCCATGCTCTGGGAATGTATCTGTTAACAAATTGAGGTTGAAAATGTTTGTAATACAATATTTTCTATCTTTTCAAAGACAAATCCCATTATTTGCACCAGAATTAATTTGTGGCCTGCAAACGCTTTCAAATCAGACTGTGAGACATGTCTAAAATTTTGTTTTCCGGTAAAACATTTAAAAGCAATGCACTGTATTTTTTTCACTTAGGCATTAAAGCGCCATTCACTACTTTAGTTGCCTTTGGGGCCATGATGCAGCCTGATCTTTGACCTACACTGTCGGCTTTTCTGAAATACTGCAGACAAAAGCAACCATGACATTACAATTGCGCCATACTCTGTGAAAAGGGGGCTTAATGTATCTGCAAAAAGTATCAACCAAGGTCAGCCTGCGCTGTCTGTGCAGGCTGACCTATGCCGAAACTTTTCGATACTGGTCAATTTTTTTGCATGTCCAAGGACAAGTTTACCCCATGATTCAGTTGATTGTTATACAAAATGGATTTTATGGATCAATGATTATGTCATGACTTGCTTGGTATAATGGATCATGAAGATGCATTAAGCCCCCTTTTCACAGAGCATTGCTCAGTTATTTGTGTCCTATTTCTAGGATGAAAATGTCCGATAGGTTTATTGGGCACTCCAAGGGTTAAGTTAGTTAAAAATATTTATTTTACATCGATTGAGAAACAAGCTCTTACAACTTAAATTAATCTATCTCGATTCTGCTTCCTTGGAACGGCACCAGTACTCACGCCAAATCTGTGGGTCAATGATCAATCCCAAAGTTGACAACGGCTCTTGGGTATCGAACTCGGGACCTTACAGTTACAAGACTGATGCTCTACCTCACAACCACAGACACCACTATTGAGGGTAACTTACTGTACATGTCCAATACTCTAGGTACATTTCACTTATTGGGTACTCCAAGGGTGACTGTATCACTCCTTCCAATGCTTATTTTCATCTTGCCACAGATCATTTTTTGAAAACAAAGGGGTGAATTACTACTCATCGCCAGAATTCATGTAGACTTGAGAACAGGGGGTTGCTGGTTTGATCCCCAGCTCTGCCAATTTCTTTCCCAGGACTGATGATAGTCAATGCGACAGGATTCATTACTCTCTCACCACTGTTTCGACGATGGTTATGTGGGAAAGCAGCCAGTGGCTTGGAAAGAATATTGTGTGGACTACTGTTAAAAGAAACTCCAGGAAAGCATGGATAGGTGCACTGGCTGCTGCGATATACCCAAAAAATGATGAAAACGGCAATAAACACCAAACAATCAATAATCTGAATTCATGTAACTAGTGATATATATTATACAAGCGCACTTTCTGTATCGTGTGCAGTAAACACAAAAGATATTGAGGTCAACATCAGGAAATTTACCTGCTGGTGCTTGTTCTGCAGGCTGTTCAACTGTTTGTTCTGTAGTTTCTTCTGCAGCTTCCACTGGTTTGTTGGAGTCTTCACTTTGTTCTGTTCCAGTATCCTCTTCAGTGGCTGTGGGTGCTACAGTGTCTTTCTGTTCTCCCTCTGCGGCTGAAACAGTTGTTTTGTATATCATATACATAGACATGAAACTGTGTTTATTTATCCATACCAAATGATCCTGTCTGTTTATGAGCCTTTCGAAGAAGGTTTCTGAAAACTTTATGGGAAAGGAGAAAATGCCTATGACTGGCATTTTCTCCCTTTCCCATAAAGCTTTCTACTCTTTCAAGCAATCTCTCTTTTCTTTGCTGCAATAATATCACATAAAAGACATGTGAGATAAACTGTTTAACATTTGGCATTTACATTTTACCAGACAATGAAATTTAGGCTCATCCAAGCATTTTGCAGTAAAGAAATAAAATGCACCTGAAATGTTGAAGAAAGAAATCAGAGAGGAAATTCAGGTAACCAGGACTTTTTTCTTTTTCCACATAGTTCTCAACCTTCTTTATGATTGTCATAAAAATGCATGACTGTATGGTAAGGGTTAACCCACTTCCCTAAAAATACTTCTTTTGAAGCCCCTACAATAAAGTACTATTTGAAAACAATATGGGAAAAGGAGCAATAACCTACAAGTAATAAACAATTACTTCTTTTCCCAATGTTTAACTCTTTACTAAACGACAAAATTTTTTACTAGTCCAAATTGAAAGCATTTGCAGATGACAAAATAAATGTGAATCAAAAATTGAAATTTGATTTGGAAGGGCAGAAAACAATGTGGGAAAAAGAGAAAATGCTGGTTACCAGCATTTTCTCCTTTTCCCACAATGTTTTCAAAAGTTTTCTTTCTCAGGGTCGTTAAAAGTCGGGATTGTGTGGTAAAGGGTTAAAAATCAATTTAAAAAAACCCTGCATTTAACTCTTGACAACACGGCAAAATTTTGGACTCGTCCAAATTGAAAGCTTTTGCATACAACAAAATAATTGTGACTCAAAAATAGAAATTTACTCTTGGAAGGGTAGAAAACATTTTGAGAAAAGGAGAAAATGCTGGTTACCAGCATTTCCTCCTTTTTCCATAATGTTTTCAAAAGGTCTTTTCCTTATGGTCATTAAAACTTGTGATTGTGTGGTAAAAGATTAATGTTTGGGATTTTTTTTTCTATTCAATGTTAACTGTGTTCTTTGTGTCTCTCAAAGGTTGTCTGTCTGGCTAAAATAGCCTGTGCAGTGATTGATTAATTCATCAAAAGTTACTTCATACCTGTCTGTTCTGTTTGTCCACTCTCTGCTTGTGTTTCTGTGGTTGTATCTCCCTCTGCAGGCTGTGCTGGCTCCACTGGCACTTCTACCTCTGGCTCCTTTTCCTTATACACAAGATCAATCTCAAATGGCTCATTTGGATATTTAGCTACCCAATATTTCTTAGATTTCTCTAATGCTTTAGTCCTGTCTTTTTCATTCATGAGTTTATGTTCAACAACTAGTCCTACTATGTTTTTACAGTCTGTTTCATAAGCTAATGGTGCCAGCATATGGCAATGCCACACCCACTCAATATCCAATGGAGCAGCTAGACTCTCCTTCTTATGCTCAGCTGCCATTGGCAACCAGAATGCTTCATACCTCCTGATTGCTTTCTTGAAGAGCCATTCTTCATATAGACCTGACTCTTTATTTACATTATTTAGAAAACTTAGCTGTTTCAGGGCACCTTCAACTAGGTCAACTCCAAATTTAATCTTGTTTTTAAAATTCTTTTTGTTGATTTTCTGTGACACTTGTGGACTAACAGCAGAGTGGGGTTCAACTAGCTCTCCCTGACCCCCTTCTGATAATGCTGGCTCAGAAACAGTGGAGGGGCTACCAGGGGGACTTAAATCTTCAACAGGGGGTACTACAGGAGTTGGGGTAGTTTCTGGTGGTTTCTCCACAGCTTTTTGTGGAGTAGCTTCAGGTTCAGCCACTGGTATACAGGCAGGCTCCTGTTGTATCACCTCTTTTTCCTCTACTGTTTCAACTACAATTGGTGCAGTTGGAGTGATGATCTCTTTACTTGGACTCTGTTTACTTGGAGTTGATCCTCCACTTCTTCTGTCTCTTTTAAGAGGTACATTTTCATCAAGAGGAGGTGGAGGGGGTGGAGTCTCCTCTTCCAGTGGTGGTGGAGGTGGTGGAGGCTCCTCTTCCCCCTGAAGTTCATCTTCCATTGGTTTATTATCTACTATAATATCAGGCTCAGCATAACCAACCTGTGCTTGTTCAACAGCAGGTTCTTCTTCCTCTTCTTGTGTGATATTGACCTCCGGGATCTGTTGCACCTCATTAACTGGCTCACTTTGTTCTACTAAGGTTTCAGGTTCCAATAATTCATCAGTTGGTTCAGATATGTGTACAGGCAGAGGTTCTAGCTCAACCTCTGGCTCCTTTTTGGGTTCAGCAACTGGCTCTGATTCCTGTGCAGGCTCTCCAATTATTTCAGGTTCTATTAAAGAGCCTACATCTTCAATGGGCTGCTCCTGCAAACCTGCTTCAGGAATATTTTCTGTTTCAACATTGACCATTTCATAGCCAACAGGAACAAGTGGTTCAGTGGGCTCAGGCACAACAGGTACCTCTGCTTCATTAATCTGTTCATCCACACCCTCTGGTTCACCTAGATCAACCAGCGGAGCTTCAGCTTGTTGTTCAACTGCCTCATTTTCCTTATTTTCTTGTCCTTCCGGATCCACTTCATCTTTTAAGCCACCATCAGACACTAGTTCTTCATCACTTATATCCACTGCAGGTTTTAACTCAACATTATCAACACCCACAGCCCCACTTGCATCCTCACTTAAATCCACTAAATTATCCACTTCACTAGAAACAGCAGGAGCAGCACTTTCCACTTCTTCTACTTCATTATTAACCTTTTCCACTTCTACCTCATCTGTTATCAAGTCCTCATGTATTTCAGAGGTTGGAGCGGGTATTAAATCAGACACAACTTCAGGGGGAGGGGGTAAATCATCATCTCCCATTAGATCTGTTTCATCATCTTGTCCATTCATATTTCCATTCACTGGTTCAACTACATCATTCACATCATGTTCTACACCATTTGACATATCTATAGTCTGTTTGCCTAGCTGTCCATTTTGAATTTCTGGAGAATGAGGTCCATTTTCACCATTGACCAGAGTAGGATCCTTTGTAACTGGTGCAGGTTCCACTGCAACAGCCTCCGTTTCACTCATCTTTATAGTTCAGTCTAAAAATAGAAAGAACAAGAAATATTGTAGAAAAATATGATGCAAATGATTGATCTTAACTCTTTACCAAACAACAAAATCTTAGAATCGTCCAAATTGAAAGCATTTGCAGACAACAAATTTAACGAGGTTCAAATGACAATATTTGTCTTTGAAAGGGTAGAAAATATTGTGGGAAAAGCAGAAACTGCTGGTAACCAGCACTTTCTGCTTTTCCACCAATGTTTTCAAAGCCCTCCACATCATGTTTGTTAAAACTCGAAATAGTGTGGTAAGGGGTTAAGTCTTTACCATACAACAAAGAGAAGGTGTGAGTGAGCCAGGAAGGGGGGGGGCCCATAAAAAATGTGTACCTGCATAGCAATGGTAGAATAGGCATTGATCTATGTAATTACCACCAAAGTAAACAGTGTAAGAACAGATGTTCCTTTGGATGAGAAAAGTAAAATAATCTTCAATGTCAGTTAGCCTCCCATTTGATTTGCTGAGACTGTATAATCATATCATGATGATTTGACTTTGAATGCCATTGACAACCTCTTTTGCTTTTGTGGCTAACATAGATCATGATTAACCTGCAAAGAACATGAGTTCTGGTGTTTAACTCTTTACCAAAGCCATAAATTTAAGACTCAACCAAACTGAAAGCACTTGCAGACGACAAAATAAATGTAGCTCACATAATGATTTCTGTATTTGTGAGAGTAGAAAGCATTGTGGGAAAAGGAGAAAATGCTGGTTACCAGTATTTTCTCCTTTTCCCACAATGTTTTTACCATGCTTTTTCCTCAGAGTCAGTATAACTCAGTGTTGTTTATTAAAGGGTTAACAACTAAGGTTAACCACAAATTTTTGAAGATGAACCCCTAGAACACAAAAATAAGAAAATGGACATTTTGCTACGAGGAAAAAATGCTCCAAATTGTTACATTTCAAGGCTGGTACATTTCACATGTTCAAGACAATGTAGTTTCACTATCAGACATTTTGTGCAGTCTGACCGAAACCCCACATAACACAATCCCGACTTACCAACCCCAAGAGGGAAACTTTTTGACAACATCATGGGAAAAGGAGAAAATGGTGGTATCCTTTCACTCCTTTTTACACAATGTTTTCTACCCTTCCCAATACAAATTTCACTTTTTCAGTGACATTTATTTTGTCATCTGCAAATACTTTCAATTTGGACATGTCTAAAATTTTGTTATTTGGTAAAACTCTTTACCACAGGACAAAATCTTAAACATGTCCAAACTGAAACAATTTAGATGTCGCTCAAATGTTAAAATCTGAGGTTAGGGTTGAAAACATTGGTTACCAGCTTTTTCTCTTTTTCCCAAATTGTTTTCAAAAGGCTTCTTCTTAACCCTTTACCACACAATACCGACTTTTAACAACCCTGAAGAAAAATGCTTTTGAAAACATTGCGAGAAAAGGAGAAAATGCTGGTAACCAGCATTTTCTCCTTTTCCCACAGTGTTTTTTACTCTTCCCAACACAAATTTCAATTTTTGGGGACGTTTATTTTGTGGTCTGGTAAGGCTTTCAATTTGGATTAGTCTAAAATTGTGTTGTTTGATAAAGAGTTAAGGTTGTAAAAACTCATGAGTGTGTTGTAAAAGATTATGACTTTCTACCTATGATCAGGATGTCAGGGATTCATTGTACTGACATATGGAATTTTTTACATTAACAATGATGGGAGATTTGCCAAACAATGCACCTTGTTGAACAACAGGTATGGATCCATCATTAAGTACAGCGAACAGTCTGCCACTGAACCTAACAAAGAACACAAATAGTTCAACCCTTTTCTCCCAGCAGTCTGTGTTAATTTCTTTTGTCGTCTGTAATTAGTGTAAGACGAAAAGAATTATATTAAAACAAAAGTTTTTCTCATGAGAAGCATGGCCTCGGCTATTTTCTCTGGTTTGTGAACAATCAAAAGTTTTAACGACCCTGAGGAAGAAAACTTTCGAAAATGAAGTGTGAAAAAGAGGAAATGCAGGTAACAAGCATTTTCTCCTACACCTGTAATGTTCTCTTGTATTTCAAAGACAAATCCCATCATTTAGGTCATTTCATTTTCTGTCATTGTGACATTTATTTTGTCATCTAAAATGCTATCAGTTTGGACAAGTCTAAACTTTTGCTGTCAAGTAAAGTACCTCGTATTGATGCGTATATTATAAGTTACCAAGTGGATAAAACAAAGAAACTATAAACACTTTTGTAACAATTTATACAGTGTTTCATAATACAAAAAGCATTGGACAGTGTAGGTACATGATCAGACTACATATTCCAGTCTGATCTTGATCGGCAGAGTCTACGAAGCACCTTACAGTGCTCATACAATGGTAAGCACCCATAATATAATTATGTACTGGTATTTTCTCTTTTTATTCAAATTCTCACAAATTACCAGGTATCTGCCCATCTAATAATGAGATGTTTAACCTGTAATTAGAAGTTATTATGAAGATTTGCCATGTACAATATTGCTGTTGACTCTTTACCAGGCAACAAAAATGTTGACTTTTCCATACTGAAAGCATTTGCAGACAATTTAATTCTTTACCACACGAAAACATTTTGGAATGGTTGAAATTGAAAGCATTTCCAGCCTATTAAAATAAATGTTACACAAAAAATTTGTATTTGGAAGGGTAGAAAACATTGTGGGAAAAGGAGTAAATGCTGGTTACCAGCATTTACTCCTTTTCCCGCAATACTTTTAAAAGGCTTCTCTCTCAGAGTCGTTTAAAGTTGGGATTGTTTGGTAAAGGGTTAAGGATTACGACCCCTAACTCATCGGTAAATATGGTGTAACATCGACGTTTTCGTAAAGGCTGTTAGGCCAATCTCTGTATCTTCCGTCTTTTAATATGAGAGTTACAGGACGTAGACTCACTAACTCATCGGTAAATATCGTGTAACATCAACATTTTCATACAGGGTATTCGGCCAATCTCGGTAGCTTCCATCTTTTAATATGAGAGAAAGGGGCTATAGATCTTAAATATAGCTCAAATGATGGAATTTGTCCTTAATAGAGTAGAAAAGATAGTGGGAAAGGAGACAATGCTGTTTACAATGTTTTCGGTCTGGTTGCCGATAATGCCTGTGCAGACAGTGATAACTAAATTCAGAATTTACATAATCTGCAGTCTGATCTCTGATTCACTGTTTGATAAGTTAAAGAGCTATATTAACCCTTTACCACACAATGCCGACTTTTAATGACCCTGAGGAAGAAGCCTTTTGAAAACATTGTGGGAAAAAGAGAAAATGCTGGTAACCAGCATTTTCTCCTTTTCCCACAATGTTTTCTACCCTTCCCAGAACAGAGTTCCATTTTTGAGTCACAATTATTTTGTCGCCAGTGCAAATGCTTTCAATTTGGGATAGTCTAAATTTTTGTCATCTGGTAAAGGGTTATATAGCCGTGACACCATACTAATAATGCTGTTTTTGCCCTGACTGAAGATGCTCCCTTTCTCGATTGATGGTCCTTCTGTCTGCCTTAATTCCATACAATGCCCACTTCAGCAGAGGAAGGGATAATAATGTTCCCTGATGTAGTATATAAGTTCAACATAGGAACAAGTATTAACCCTTTGCCATATAGTTAAGTCTCTTATTTTACTAAAATCTGCAAACAGAGTTATTTTCCGACTTAAGTTGAGTTTTTTTTATTCCAGACGCATTGCACTAACATTAACAGACATGTGGAGTAATTTCTCAAATCCAAAGTTGACACAACGTTTCAGACTCAACTCAGCAAAATAATGGACTTAAGTCTGTTAATTAACTTAACTCATTACCAAACGACAAAATTTTGAACTTGACCAAATTCAAAGCATCTGCAGACGACAAATTAAATATTGTTAAGATAATGATTTCTCTTTTTGATATGGTAGAAAACATTGTGGGAAAAGGAGAAAATGCTGGTTACCAGCATTTTCTCCTTTTCCCACAAAGTTTTCAAAAGCCTTCTTCTTGAGGGTTGTTAAAAGTCGGTATTGTGTGGTAAAGGGTTAATTAACTTTGCTTAGTTGAATCTGAAACAGTGTCAACTTAAGATTTTAGAATGCTACTACAGTCTGTTAATCTTACTGAAACGCATCTCAAATAACGAACTCAACTAGAGTCAGAACCTGGGACCATTAAACCTTAGGCTGCTAAGCGCAACTCAAGGACCTTTTGCAAACAGTGTAGATCAAGATCAGACTGCACAGAACTTGCAGTCTGATCTTGGATCTTCTCTGTCCAACACGGATATGTTTTACCCAAAATATACCTTTGAATTAGCAACATCTGGGGTTTTTCTATCAGCTTAAAAGTTTTATTTCACTTACTAAGCAGGATAAGTGTTAATAGATGTTAATAAAATAAGTGCCTTGATTTTTTTCGTGAAACCAGGGCCAGGCTGAACCACTTAACCCTTTACCACACGGCAAAATTTAAGACCTATCCAAATTGAAAGCATTTGCAGACGACAATTTTATAGTGGCTCAAATGATGCAACTTTTCTTTGATAGGGTAGAAAACTTTGTGGGAAAAGGAGAAAATGCTGGTTACCAGCATTTTCTCCTTTTCCCACAATGTTTTCAAAAAGCCTCTTCTTCAGGGGCGTTAAAAGGCGTCATTGTGTGGTAAAGGGTTAAACTTAACTTTGACTTTAATGTTACTTGCTATTCTCGATGCTGTGTGAAAATTTTGTAAGAAATGAAAAAGACTCACACTCACACTGGAGGTAATTTCCATCAGAAGAATTTTATTACAAAAAGTCCTTTATCTGTTTACACAAAAAAAATGTCTTTTTCTATCGGTTGTTCTGAATAAAGGAAAAAATCATTAATTCAGTTTCTCAACTAGTTTTTAAGACAGCGCCAAACATGTGAGCCACGCTCTGGCAAAAGGGGGCTTAACGTATCTCTGTGATGCATGATACCAAGCATGTCATCACAGTATCATAGATCCAATAAAATCCATTTTGTATAACATCCGACTAAATCTTGAGGTACACTGGTCTTCTGACATGCAGAATATTGACACGAACAGTTTCAGCCCAGGTCAGCCTTTGCAGACTGCGCAGGCTGACCTGGGTCGTTACTTTTCGAAAATGCATTAAGCCCCCTTTTTTCAGAGCATGGCTCATTTTTTTTTTTTAAATAAGTGATAAAATCACAAGTTCACTAAAGTGTTAATCCTATAATGTTCTCACATACACCATAACTTATTGTGTAACACTAGACTGCTTGTAAGCTAATGGCTGAGTTGAATTCCTTCACTTTAGCACCAATCCTGCAAATCTTTAGGGGTCCTATCACATAGCCAAGATAATCTGATAAGATTAAAACTTAGCTCTATGTTACCATAGCAACCAAGCATCATGACAAGTCAAGTGCCCTTATCAACTTATCAAATTACCCCTAGAGTGCAGAAATGAATTAACTCTTTTACCCTCCTGCATGTAGTTGGAACTTTTTTCTTGACAGCTCTTTGTAAATAAGCAGTTGGGGGCTCTGATCTTTCAGCAAGTCTGTCAAAACAATCCAAACCTGCATCAAGCCCTGTTTTGTAGGCCAACAAATCATGACCCTAACTGCCTTTCACATTTTATGGGTTGTTTTAACCCTTTACCACACAATTCCGACTTTTAACAACAAAAGAAAGCTTCTGAAAATGTTGTGGGAAAAGGAGAAAATGCTGGTAACCAGCATTTTCTCCTTTTCCCAAAATGTTTTCTACCCTTTCAAAGACAGAATTCATCATTTGAGCTACATTTAATTTGACGTCTGCAAATGCTTTGAATTTGGACTAGTCTAAAATTTTGTCATGTAAGTGGTAAAGAGTTAACCCTAGTGCTAAATAAATCTCAGTCAGTTCTAAAGATGCAGGTGTTACAATTTTGAAGCTGTTTTTGCCAGTATTATGTGACAAAGAAGAGACAGTATAGATCCAGTTTCAGACTGCACATTCTGTGCAATCTGACTTTCATCTACATTAGTTGTGTATGCAATTAAGGTCTAAGGCCCCTAACTCTCATATTATAAGACAGAAACTACTGAGATTGGCCGAATAGCCTTTACAAAAACGTCAGTGTTACATGATATTTACCAATGAGTTAGTGAGTCTACGGCCCCTTACTCTCATATTAAAATACAGAAGCTGCCGAGATTGGCAGAATAGCCTTTACGAAAATGTCGATGTTACATGACTTGGGGGTCGTAATCGTTAAATCTAGGTTCAAAGCTTCAAGGCTTAACTTTCAGGTTTCAAAGTAAACATAAAGACTGATTTGGTCAGTAGCTTAGGTCAAAATATTACTATGGTAATCCATTTGTGGCTTGGCTAAAATACTGGTGGTGGCTTAGCTAAATCATAATCCTTAAAAGCCTTTTACAACTGTAAATGCTTTTTCGGCCACTGTAGATCAAGATCAGACTGCACAAAATGTGCAGTCTGATCTTCAATCCACACTGTTCCCCTAGCTGAAACATTCTAGACAAAATCGTCCTTGACATTGCATTTATTTGAGTCTTATTTCAACATTTAACCATGACACTGCAATTATTTGGGTCTTATTTTGACATTTAACCCTTTACCACACAATGACGACTTTTAACACCCCTGATAGAGAAGGCTTTTGAAAACATTGTGGGAAAAGGAAAAAATGCTGGTTACCAGCATTTTCTCCTTTTCCCACGTTTTCTACCCTATCAAAGAAAAATCATTTCATATGAGCCACATTGAAACTGTCATCTGCAAATGCTTTCAATTTGGACAGGTCTAAAATTTGTCGTGTGGTAAAGGGTTAAAATGTCTGCAGGGTTTATTTGTCGCTCCAAAGGATAATAGTAACCCTTGCGACTCACTGATCTTTTGCGGACAGTGTAGATCAAGATCAGACTGCACAGAACGTGCAGTCTGATCTTGGATCTACACTGTCCGACAAGGAGATATTTTTCCCAAAACATAACTTTAAAATTGCAATATTAGGGGTTTTTGTATCAAAATGAACATTTCATTTTAGTTATTAAGCAGGATAAGGGTTAGATAGATCCACATTCTGTACAGTCTGATCTTGATCTACTCTGTCTGTAAAAGCCCTTTTTGTGAACCTGGCATGCAAAGATTTGATAGTCATTCTGTAAATTGGCTGAGGTTGGTTTGTATTGTGAACATTGAACTGTGTTCAGATTTTTTTTTTCCAATTAAAAGTGTTCATTTATAGATCTACTTGCTTTTTGTCATACTTAAGTTAAGTCTGTAGCAAACTAAACAAAGTTTAATATGGTTTTCACCTTTACCAGACAACAGTATTTTAGACTTGTCCAACTTGACGTAAGCTCAGTAGCTCAATCAGTAGCATACGAGTTTCGAGACTAGGGAGTCCCTGGTTTGAATCCCCAGCATGGCCTGTTTTTTCTCGAGGATTGATGATTATCATTGCAACAGCATTCATTCCTCTCTCACTGCTGATCATTGTATTGACAATAGTTATATGGGAAAGCAGCCAGTGGCTTTGGAAGAATATTGTGCAAAACAATGGTAAAAGAAACTCAAGGAAAGCATGGATAGGTGCACTGGCCATCGATATAAAACTGATATGATGCTGAAAAGCAAAGGCTCAGACACTCAATTTATTGTACATTAAAATTTACTTAATTCACCTGTTTTTCATTGAATGGTTTTTACGCTGCTTTCAAAATCATTTCAGTCATTTCTCAGTGTCGTCTAACTTATTCATGTATATCCTGGGTTTCACTAGTACTAGGCTAGGGCTCTGAAGTGTATTGCCAATGGCACTCCAACTAAAAGCCCAGTGGATTAAGTGTCGCTTGAACATGGGACCTCCAGGTCAAGTGTCCTACACTTTTCCACTGTGCCACACAGGACCCCCTTTTTTTCAAATGAATGACATACCATGAAAGCGCACAAAAAGTGGATATAAGTAACAACTAATGCAATAGAAGGAAAAATAAGGTTGCATATAGAGAAAATAGGTAATAATCATTAGCCCTTTACCACACAATCCCGACTTTTTATGACCCTGAAAGAGAAGTCTTTTGAAAACATTGTGGGAAAAGGAGAAAATGCTGGTAACCAGCATTTTCTCCTTTTCCCACAATGTTTTTTAAGCTTTCATTGAAAAATCCAGTCAGTTTATCCACATAAAATTTGTCGTCTGCAAAGGCTTTTAATTTGGTCAAGTCTAAGATTTTGTCGTTTGGTAAAGAGTTGATGCCTTACATGTAGAAACAAATATGCAGCAGACGGCTTTGAAAAACATCCTTGTAAAATATCAAAACAATCAAAATTCATTTCATTTTAATACGGTATACTAGAAAACATTGTAGAAAGTTGAGAGATTTCCAGAAATAACCAATCTCTCTTTCTGCCACAATGTTTTTTAAAGTGACTCCGTGCAAGACAAATTCTGCCAGAAGTAATATGCTAAAAATGTTGGTTTTTTTTTCAACTTACTTCAGCCGCTAATCCAAATAAATCAACCCAGAATCAAAAGCTAAACAAACCAACATCCGCTATTCAACATAAACAAAAAATTTCTACCGTTAGAAAAAAAAAATGATTCCACCTTATCTGCTTCACTCCAAACTGAATCCAGAACTGGTGCAAAACACCCAAGCAAACAGGGAAAAAAAAAATATATTGCCAAGAAAATTTTATCAATTTTGAGGCTAGAAAACCCCGCACATTATTCAATACATCCGGCCTACAGTTGAGAATTTCTCATTGCGATATTTTCTCCGAAGCAGACACTGTGACGCTGGGATTTCATTCCCCAGTAGTCCCAGACTCATAGTAATCAATAAAATACAGGGCACTTTACTTGCACAATATTTGTGAATGGAAGGTTTAGGACTAATATTTGATTGATTTACCACTCATCATATGCCTGATTAATCCATCTTTTTGCCCAAAATCATTCCCTCCCTTCCTCTCCTTTTTTTTTAATGCAAGTTGCATTTTCCCTGAAGTTAAAACTATTGATCAAAGAATTCATGCAGTTATGTAAAATCCTTAACTGAAACATAAGGTGTTCAAAAACCCTTAACTCTTTACCAAACAACAAAATTTTAGACTGGTTCAAATTTAAAGCATTTGCAGACGACAAAATCAATGCCAGTAAAATGATGAAAGTTGCTTCTGAAAATAGAGAAAACATTGTGGGAAAAGGAGAAAATGCTGGTTACCAGCATTTTCTCCTTTTCCCACAATGTTTTTAGAAGGCTGCTTTCTCAGGGTTGTAAAAACTCGGTATTGTGTGGTAAAAGGTTAACACCTTACCAAACAATCCAGAGTTTTAACAACCTTGAGGAGGAATGCTTTTGAAAACATTGTGGAATAAGGAGAAAATGCTGGTAACCACCATTTTCTCCTTTCCCCACAATGTTTTCTGCCCTTTTAATGGCAAAAACCATCATTCCCATTTGATCTGAGTCCCAGAGTAAACCAAACAAGCATTTCGTTGAAATGATATCCCCGGCAGAAAGACCTTTTTAGATACAAACATATTAGAGGTATTGTGTGTTGCATGTACATGTGGCCTTTTTGTTAATGGTCCATGATAAAATCACACATTAAGCCCCCTTTTTCCATGACACAGCATTTCATTCAATAAAAAATATATAAGCGGTCCATAATGAGATTATACATTAAGTCCCCTTTTACCATAACATGGCATTTCATTAAATGAAAACAAATAATGAAAATATACATCAAGCCCCCTTTTTCCCTTACACGTCGTTATATATAGAAGAAAATTGTATCAACAGACTATCCTAAGGAAGACATGCATGAAGTTTCATAAATGTTCGTCAAGGACTTTAGAAGATATCTGTCCAGGCGGAGGGATGGGCAAACTGACTGTTATTGGTCCATAATGAAATTATACATTTGGAACCCTTTTTTCATGACATGGCATTTCATGAAATAAAAACAAATAGCTATTGTCTGTGGCTTCATAAAGATGAAGTTTAATTACATTTTGTCCTGTAGTCAAAGAAATATTGGTCCATAATGAAAATATATGTCAAGCCCCCTTTTTCCATGACACGACATTTACTGGAAAAAGGTAAAATAATGATATTGGCAGACTATCATAAGGAACACATATATGAAGTTTCATCAATTTTCGTCAAGGATTTTGAGTTAAAGAGATATTGATCCATAATGGAAATATACATGAAGCCCCTTTTTTCTGTGACACCATAAAAAAAGCAAAAAAAAAGTCAATATCGGAGGACATCATAAGAAACACCTGTATAAATTTCCATTAGTTTTTGTCTAGGATTTAGAAGATATCTGTCTGAAAAAACAGACTAACAGATGGTCATTGGTCCATGATGAAATTATACATTTAGCCCCCTTTTTTCATGACGTGGCATTTCATGAAATAGAAACAAATAACTATTGTCTGTGGCTTGTGATAAACAATATAAAAGTGAGGTTTCATAACATTTTGTCCTGTAGTTAAAGAGATACTGGTCCATGATGAAAATATACATCAAGCCCCCTTTTTCCATGACACAGCATTAAAAAAGCGTATATAACTGTGGTGTTGCATGGTCAATCTGGGTGAAAGTGTTTGTCCTGCATTTCCAAATGGTGGTTGATAGATGTGACAAGTTTGATGTAAAAACTCTGTATAATTTTCAAGATAAGACTCAAAACATCAAAATTTACTCAACCGCGTAACTTAAAATCGCTCCCAGTCAGTCATTTTTCATCGAATCAAAAAAAAAAGTGTCTCAGCGGAATGGGTTATTGTACCCATGTATAAAGTTTCACGAAATTCTGTCCAATGATATTGGAGATTTTCTCCAGGACTGACACACGGACGGACGGACGGAAGGACGGACAGATGGACAACGCTAAAACTATATCCCTCCGCCTTCGGCGGGGGATAACAAAATAAAAGTCTTATTTGAACAGGTTTGATGTGGATGGCATTGGAAAACATGGTGGAAAAAGAAGAAAATGCTGGTAACCAGCATTTTCTTTCTACCCTTTCAAAGATAATAATCATCATTTGAACCACATTTTTGTGTGTTGTAGATCACAGGTAAATCCTTAGTATACTGTGTGCACTTAACTGGTTTTGCTGCCCATGGTGAAATCTTAGATGAGACTGGAGAAAATGTGCAGTTTTCTCTGATCTTTGCTTTCTGATAATCTATGAATTACTCCTGCCTAAAATTTGTGACATTTGGGACCTGCCATCTGATAGAAACTGTACCTGGATTTAACCCTCTATCAGACGACAAAATCTTAGACTTATCAACCCTTTACCACACGATCCTGAATTTCAATGACCCTGAGCAAGACGTTTTATTGAAGAACTTGCCGGAAAAGGAGAAGAGGCTGGTAACCAGCATTAAAATTTTTCTCCTTTTCCCACAGTGTTTTCTACCCTTTCAAAGACAATTTTCACCATTTGAGCCACATTTCATTGTGGTCTGCAAATGTTTTTGATTTATAGAAGTCCAAAGTCTTCAAGTCCTTTTCCTTTTCCAAAAATATTTTCAAAAGCCTTCTTCCTCAAGGTCATTAAAAGTGGGATTGCGTGGTACAGCGTCAAGTAACTCTTAACAACATAATGCCTTACAGACTCTGAGAAAGAAGCCTTTTGAAAACATTGTGTGAAAAGGAGAAAATTCTGATTATCAGCATTTTCTCCTTTTCCCACAATATTTTCTACCCTATCAAACACAAATTATATCATTTGAACTAAATTTAAATTTTTGTCTGAAAATGCTTTTAATTTGAACAAGTCAACATTTTTAGCATGTGGTAAAGAGTTGATCCTTTTACCACACAATTCTGAGTTTTAACAACCCTGAAAGAGAAGGCTTTTGAAAAGATTGTGGGAAAAGGAGAAAAAGCCGATAACCAGAATTTTCTACTTTTCCCACAATCGTTTCTACCCCTTCAGAGACCAATCCCATCATTTGAGCCACACTGAATTTGTCGTTTGCAAATGCTTTCAATTTGGGAAGGTTTTAACTCTTTCCCAAACAATCCCAGGTTTCACGACTCTGAGAAAGAGGCCTTTTGAAAACATTGTGGGAAAAGGAGAAAATGCTGGTAACCGGCATTTTCTCCTTTTCCCACGATGTTTCCATCCTTCTCAGAACAAACTTCAATTTTTGAGTCACATTAATTTTGTCGTCTGCAAATGCTTTCAATTTGGACCAGTCTAAAATTTTGTCATTTGGTATAGGGTTAAATTTTGGAGGGTGGAAAAGAGTTAATGGTTCTGAAAGTTCTTTGGAAAAACATCTTCAAGAGATACAGGGCCAATCTGTGCATGTGGCAATGCATGCCTGCTTGTTTATATCGATCCATTGCATATATCTCTGTGCCTGTCTCCGACATCCCTTGTATTAACTCTTTACCAAAGGACAAAATTTTAGGCTTGTCCAAACTGAAAGCAGTTGGAGACAACCAAAATGAATGTGACTGAACATTGAAATTTGTTTTGTTGGAGAAAATGCTGGTAAATCCTTTTCCCACATTGTTTTCAAAAGCCCTATCCAATAGGGTCAGTAAAACCTTGACTTGTGTGGTAAAGAATAGAGTCATGATGACCACTCTACTTAACCCTTTACCAAACGACTGGTCCAAATTGAAAGCATTTGCAGACGACAAAATTAACTTGACCCAAAATTTGAAACTTGTTCTAGGAGGGAAGAAAACACTGTCGAAAAAGGAGAAAATGCTGGTCACCAGCATTTTCTCCTTTCTTCTACAATGTTTTCAAAAGGCTTCTTTTCCAGGGTCGTGAAAACCAGGGATTGTTTGGAAAAGGGTTAAGTTGCATAAGTTATGGTTGCTGTCACAGTGGTACTTATACAATAGAACACATACACAACAGGTAAGTCTAACCAGGAGATGTATCTTTGTTTTGCAATGGTTACATTTATTTGCTCTTGTTGAACAAACTCTGTTGCTTTCATAAGTTTTTTTTGTACTAATCCTAAAAGGCCTGATAATGACCAAAAAAGCAATGCATTTAGATTTAAGCTATGCCATTTGAATGGAAAATACTTTGAAGATGATAAAGTGTTATTGTGTGTTTGGTTCAAGTGTTAGCCACTGGCAGAAAAAATGAATTTTAAAATCAGGCAAAAAGTAAACAAAGGATAGTGCAACATGGCAACTTTTAACCTACTTTTGAAATTAATTTCTCTGCCTGCCACTAACACTTAGACCAACAGCACAATAAGAGATTGTCATCTTCACAATAATTTCCATGCTTTCAAATGGTAGGAGTTAAGTCTAAATTCATTTAACACCTGCATCATTTCCTTTTGGCAGCTATTGATACTTTTCACAAAAATAGATGCCTTTGCGGCCAGTGCAGTCTGATTTTGATCTACACTGTCCACTTACCTGAGCCATGTATGACTAAAACCATCATGGTATTGCATTCTGACTAAAACTACCATGACATTGCAACTATTAATTTTGAGCCCTATTCCTTGATGTATAGCTCTTTACCAAATGACAAAATTTTAGACTGGTCCAAATTGAAAGCATCTGCAGATGACAAAAAAGACTGAAAATTCGATATTTGTGTTTGGGAAGGGAAGAAAACATTGTGAGAAAAGGAGAAAATGCTGGTTACCAGTATTTTCTCCTTTTCCCACAATGTTTTCAAAAGGTTTCTTTCTCAGGGTTGTTAAAAGTCGGTATTGTGTGGTAAAGGGTTAAAATGGTTGTTGGGTATATTCGGCACTCTCAAGGTTAAATTATGAGATTTTTTTCTTGAAAGTCATACAACCAAACTGCCAACCTCAGTTACTGATGTTCAGGGCAAGTACTAAAGGGGTCTTGAGATTTCAAGCTCAGTCTGACTGTTTTCATGGATTGATGATGGATACTGGGAAAAGCTTCATTCCTCTTTGGTCAATTTCTCGATTTGCAACAGCGTTCGCTTCACTCTGCTTTCACCACGATCATCTTGCTGTTGAATGGTGTAGCAGTAAAGTAGCTCTGCAATACTAGTATTTATTTACCATTAATTGCTTTCCATCTCTCTCAAGAACTTCCAAAATTTAAAAGAAACGCAATTTCTCATTGGCAGACGGTTTAACCAATCAAAAATAGCGCTACTTTCTAAATTTGGCATTGTACTAGAAATGCTATGTAGAATGGCTAGTCGATATAGACCCTGATAAGCAAAGAGTTCAGAATTAATACTGTATAATTAGTGGAACAGTAATTATCCATCCCTGACTCTAGGATAGCAATTCCAAACCAATTATACATTCTGCAGTATTGCTATTTATGGTAGACTTAGCTTAAACTGTGCTGATAGCAGTTCAGTGGGACCATGTTTGGTATTAGTCTGTTTTGAACAGTAATGTATTTCTGTATCATTATAAAAAATTACAGAATTCCTAGCATTTTATTCAAACAATCCAGGAATATCCTTGCAATTCAAGACAAGCAATCTAGGAATCCCTTGAGCTGCAGTGCAAACAATGCTGGCATTGCAGTGCAGACAACCCAGGAATACCTAGCATTTCAGTTCAAACAATATAGGAGTCACTGGCATTTCAGTGCTGATAATTCAAAAATTCCTGGCATTTCAATGCAAATATATCAGGCATTCCAATGTAAACCATCCAGAGTCAGTGGCACTTCAGTGCCACCCATGTCAGCCTGATAATCTTATAAGTCCTAGCTTTTCAGTGCTGATAATTTAGATACAGTTCTTTATGCATTTTGATGAAAAAAATCCAAGAATGCCCAGCATTTCTGTGCAAACAATCTAGAACACTGAAGTTCACTGCAAACAAGAATAAGCATAACCTATCTCATGCAGAAATCTTGTTGACTTTTGGAAAAAAAAAAACTTTTGTTTCTTTCATTGGTATTTTATACTCATTGATCTAAAACTGTTAGACCTGACTCTGTACCAGATTAAAAAAAATTAGACTCACCAATTTTGAAGACACTTGCAGAGTTTGTCCATGAAACGGTAGGAAACACAGCAGGGAAACAAGAAAAGCTGGTAAACAGCATCTTATTTTGGTGGCTCGCTCACTTCAACAAGTCAGACATTTTTGATGTCTATAAATAATATTCCATTGTAAGTGTCTGGGCTGTTTGATTATTGTTTGGAATGCAGGGGTGTTCAAAGATCTGATTGCATACTCTGAGCAGCCTATCTTGATCTACACCTTTCAAAATAGCATATTGCCTGTTGCAGTGAAAGAGTAACATAATGGACTTGTCTAGAATCTTGTAGTCTGATAAACTTAACTCTTTACCAAATGAAAAAAAAAAAGAGTTGTCCAAATTGAAAGCACTTGCTGACTGCAAATTAAACATGACTGAAACAGTAAGAAATGCTTCTGAAAGGTTAGTAAACACAGTAGTATATAAAATGGGAAAATGCTGGTTTTCCTACAATATTTTCAAAAGGCCTCTTCCTCATGGTTGTTAAAACTCGAGATTGTTCAATAAATGGTTAACCCTTTACCACACAATCCAAATATTTAATGACCTTGAAAGAGAAGGCTTTTGGTACTCTGCATTTTTCTCCTTTTCCCACAGTTCTCTACCCTGTTAAGGACAAAAATTATCATTTCAGCAACATTTAATTGTTGTCTGCAAATGCTTTCAATTTGGTCCAGTCCAGAATTTTGTCATTTGGTAAAGAGTTCATACTTCGTATACATTTTCTTTGGTTCATGAATGTCTTCAGGTGCTTTGGAATTGAATAAAGTCTAGTTTTATGTATTCAGTGGAAAACGAGTGGAGATGTTTTCTTGGCAAAATTTGATTATTATACAATGGAATGAAAAAAATCAGGAACCATTCTTTGAAAACTGTTTTCTGCTATCAAAAATGGAAAATTTATCTCTGCCCTTCCTTGGCATCCTAATTTCATATCTAAGAAAAAATCTTTAATAGCTTTACCCAGTTATCATGTATTTTTATGTCCTTATGCAAAAAGACTTTTGAAAACATTGTGGGAAAAGGAGAAAATGCTGGTAACCAGCATTTTCTCCTTTTTCCACAATGTTTTCAACTCTTACAAAAACAAATTGCATCATTTGATCAAAATTAAATTTGTTGTCTGCGAATGCTTTCAATATGTGTGAGTCTACAGTTTTGTGTTCTGGAGAAGAGTTCATAGCTTTATCTCTCAAAAGCATTCTGCTCACAGAAAATTCCACATAAATTTGGATGTAAAACTGAGGTATCATAGAATCTTGACACAAGGATGTTACCATCATTCTGCAGACAAGCTGATGTGATATTTTACCAGAAATTTAATTAAATTCCACCCTTCTCCTTCTAGAACATTGGTTTTTACCCTTTACCGGATGGCAAAATTTTGGATTTGTCCAAATTCAAAGGGCTTGCAGACGAAAAATCTCTAAAAATGGGATATGTCAAACAGGGTAGCAAACAATGTGGGAAAAGGAGAAAATGCTGGTTACCAGCATTTTCTCCTTTTCCCACAAAGTTTTCAAAAGCCCTTTTCATGAGGGTCATTAGGATTGTGTAGTAAAGGTTTAATTTTAACTCTTTACCAAACGACAAAATTTTAGACTGGTCCAATTTCAAAGCATTTGCAGACGACAAAATAAACATGACTCAAAAATTGAAACTTGACTTTAGAAGAGTAGAAAACATTGTGGGAAAAGGAGAAAATGCTGGTTACCAGCATTTTCTCCTTTTCCCACAATGTTTTCAGAAGGCTTCTTCCTCTGGGTCGTAAAAACCAGGGATTGTTTGGTAAAGGGTTGAAGTGCAGAGTAAACCAGACAGAAATTTCAGTAGAGAAATAAGACCCAAATAATTGCAACTTTAGGGTTGCTTTAGTCTATAGTGTTTCAGCAAAGCAGACAGAGTGGATCAAAGATCAGACTGTATGTTTTCTGCAGTCTGACCTTGATCTAAGCTGGCTGCAAGGGCAACTTGAATTGTGAAATGAGCATTAATTAACCCTTTCCTACACCTTACTAACGACAAATTCAAAATAGATGTAATAAGTTCTATGATTGAGTAGATGAGTAGAAAACATTGCGGGAAAAGGAGAAAATGCTGGTTACCAGCATTTTCTCCTTTTTCCATGATGTTTTCAAAAGGCTTCTTCCTCAGAGTATTTAAAACAATGGAATGTATGGTTATGGGTTACCACCACTTGTGTATTTTTGCAGACAGTTAAAATCGAGATAAGACTGAAATTTCAGATTGTTTCATTTCCTAATAGACATTTTTCTGGAAAAATGCAATTTGAAATCAATCTTTTGGTGTCTTTCTTTTTAATTTTAATTTATTGTATTTAGCAGTTTAACCCTTTACAACACAATCCCAAGTTTCAACAACACTATATAGAAAAAGGCTTTTGAAAACGTTGTGGTAACAGGAGAAAATGGTGGTAACCATCATTTTCTACTTTTCTCGTAATGTTTTCCATCATTCCAATTACAAATTTCAATTTTGATTCACATTTATTTTGGCATCTGCAAATGCTTTCAATTTGGGCAATTCCAAAATAATGTTGTTTAGTAAAGAGTTTAAACTATTACCACACAATCACGGGTTTTAGCGAGCCTGAGGAGGAAGCCTTTTGAAAACATGGTGGAAAAAGGAGAAAATGTTGGAAACCAGCATTTTCTCCTTTTCTCACAATGTTTTCTACCCTATCGAAGAAAAATTCTATCATTTGAGCCCCATTTAAATTGTCGTCTGCAAATGCTTTCAATTTGGACCAGTCTAAAATTTTGTCATTTGGTAAAGAGTTAAGGTTAAAATCAAAGGGCCTGGCAGGGTAGTTCAGTTGTAAGTGTATCTGACGCGTTACCAGTTGGTTGTGTGTTCGATACCTGGTTGAGGCAAACTTCCTTTCCGTTGAGTTTTAGCCACTCAGTACTGATGCATGTGAGAATGAAGCCAGTGGCTTGGAAAGAAAGTTGTGCCAATACTAGTTTGAGAAAGCATGGAAACACATGCATAGGCGCACTGACTGTTGTGATGGGACCTAAGCTTTTAAAATGATGTTAAACTCCAATACAAACAAACATTAAAATCAGTGGAGACCTTATTTGATTCTAGCAGTTGCTCTGTTTTGCAAGTTACAGAGATTGAAATCCAGTCAATTACACATACATGTATTTCAAAATGGCACCATGATCTGAGAGGCTTATCTAAGTTCATTAACTCTACACCAAATGACAACAGATAGACTGGTCCAAGTTCAAAGCATTTGCAGACATCAAATTAGACGAAATTTGTCCTTGATAGAATAGAAAACATTGTGCGAAAAACAGAAAATGCTGGTTATCGGCATTTCTCTTTTTCCAGCAGTGTTTTCAAAAGCCGTGGTTTAATGTTGGGATTGTGTGGTTAAGGTT
Source organism: Hippopus hippopus (assembly GCA_946811185.2). Taxonomy (NCBI): domain Eukaryota; kingdom Metazoa; phylum Mollusca; class Bivalvia; order Cardiida; family Cardiidae; genus Hippopus; species Hippopus hippopus. The sequence continues at coordinate 5,012,281 of OX328102.1, read as the reverse complement.
TAACTTTTTACCACACAATCCCGACTTTTAACGACCCTGAGAAAGAAGCATTTTGAAAACATTGTGGGAAAAGGAGAAAATGCTGGTAACCAGCATTCTCTCCTTCTCCCACAATGTTTTCTACCCTTCCAAAACCAAATTTCGATTTTTCAGTCACATTTATTTTGTTGTATGCAAATGTTTTCAATTTGGACCAGTCTATAATTTTGTTGTTTGGTAAAGAGTTAATACAATAGTGAATTCATTTTGATTGTGATCTTTCATTACAATTGTCATTTTTTAGCCCAATCTCAGAATAATGGTGTGAAGGCAAAAAAGACCACTTAACACTTTTTAACATTGAGTAATAATCCACTTTCCAAACATTGAGTAATATTATCCACTTTCCAAAAATAAACTTGCAGATGTAAGTTAATTTCCCTATCTTGACCTTCTACCAGACAACAAAACTTTGACTGGTACAAATTGAAAGCATTTTCAGACAGCAGTTAATCTTGAGCCTTAACTCTTTACCAAACAACCAACTTTTAGAATGGTCCATCCAAGTTCAAAGCATTTGCGGACAACAAAAACAACACCACACAAAAATTGAAATTATTGTTTGGAAGGGTAGAAAACAATGTGGAAAAAGGAGAAAATGCTGGTTACCAGCATTTTCTCCTTTTCCCACAATGTTTTCAAAAGCCTTTCTCCTCAGTGTCATTAAAACTCGGGATTGTGTGGTAAAGGGTTAAGGTGTCTACCATAACTACAGTTGCCTTTGCGGCCAGTGTAGATCAGATTACATAAAACATGCAGTCTGATCTTTGATCTACCCTTTCCACTTTGCTGAAACATTACAGACGAATGCAACCACTGAATTGCACTTAACCCTTTATGCCACAACATCCAATTTGAAAGCATTTGCAAAGGAAAATTTAAATGTGGATTAAATGATGGAATTTGTCTTTGGTAGGGAAGAAATCATTGTGGGAAAATGAGAAAATGCTGATCACCGGCATTTTCTCGTTTTCCCATAATGTTTTTGAAAGGCTTCTTTGTCAGGGTTGTTAAAACTCAGGAATGTGTGATAAAGGGTTAATAGAGTCTTATTTCTAGACTGAAAACACTTGTTGGATTTTTTTCGTGCTCTACGAGTTAATTTCACTTTCTGTTTGGCCAAAAATAGCAGTCATCTAAATGTGATAGTAGTTTACAGGAAACAAGAAATATCTTTAAGAAGATAGACGGTGTAAATTTTTTGGCAAATAGGCAGGAGCCCTTAAAACAAACGGCATTAATCTGTCCGGAAATAGGCAGGAGCCCTTGAAATAAACATGTCTACATTTTTTACCAATCAAAAATTTCTATTTATTCATTTGTTATCAATACCAATAAGTAGGTCAAAAGCCAGTTCATTCAGCTATCCCCAAAAATCATAAAACTAAGTCAAACAAAGACTTACAGAACCATTGAAAAAAACTGTGTCTATGCAGTAAAGAGAAAATCAGATATATTGCTATTACATAAAGAAAGCTAAAAGCTTCTGATTATGGCAAAGTGTGTGGAGAGGAAATGCTTTAATTGTTTACAAATAAGTAACACTCTCTCTGAAAAGCAGACACTTAGAATTGTTAAGTAGCCTACTTTCAGTTTGACCCTTTTTCCCTCATTTCCCACATCTGCAGCGAAGTTCCTCACTTTACAGAGTTCATGTAGGACAAAAATTATGTGTTTAACAAGATCTATAGTTTTCCTCTTAGCCCTTTACTAAATTACAAAATTTTGGACTGGACCAAATTCAAAGCATTTGCAGACAAAGCTCAAACAGTGGTTTCTGTCTGTCATAGGGTAGAAAACATTTTGGGAAAAGGAGAAAATGCTGGTTACCAGCATTTTCTCCTTTTCCGAAAATTGTTTTCAAAAGCCATCTCTTTCAGGTTCATTAAAAGTTGGGATTATGTGGTAAAGAAATAAGGACAGAAGTTAAAATTATTGATCTTCAGGAAGGAGACTTTCGAAACATTGTGGGAAAAGGAGAAAAAGCAGATAACCATCATTTTCTCCTGTTTCCAGAATAATTTGAAAATCCCATCACTTGAGCCACACTGCTGAATTTGTTGTCTGTAAATGCTTAAGTCTAAAAATTGTTATTGAAAAAAAGTCAACTCTTTACCAAACATTCCCTAGTTTTATTGACCTTGAGGAAGAAGGTTTTTGAAAACACTGTGGGAGAAGGAGAAAATCCCTGTAACCATTACTTTCTCCACTTCCCATAATAAATTTTACCCATCCAAGAATAAACATCATCATTCAGCCACATCTGATTTCTGCGTCTGTGAAAGTAATGCTTTCAGTATGAACAAGTCCAAAATGTTGTGTTGATTGATTGATTGATTGTATGGTGTTTAACGCCATTTTCAACATTAATATCACTTATATCGCAGCAGCCAGTGCACCTATCCATGCTTTCCTGGAGTTCCTTTAACCATTATTCTGCACAATATTCTTTGCAAGCCATAGGCTGCTTTCCCACTTAACTATTGTCGAAACAATGGCCAACGGTGAGAGAGGAATGTTCCTGTCGCAATAATTATCATCAATTGGCCGAACCGGGAACCAAACCAGCATCCCCTTGTTCTCAAGTCCTGCACGTTACTGATTGAGCTTTGTTGTTGTTTAAAAAAGTTACTATCTAATGCAAATATAAACACAAAAAACATTGTGGTAAAAGGAAAATTCTATATAAATTCCTTTATTAAAAAGTTTTCTGCCGCAGATTTGTTTCATGAGGCAATTAGGCAACCCTTTACAAGGTATCAAAAGTTTGGATTTGTCTATAGTCTATATTAACAGCAGTTACAGACAATAAATCAAATGTGGCTCAAAAGAGGGTATTTGTCTTTTGAACTAATAAAAAACATTGTGGGAAAAGGAGAAAATGCTGGTTACCAGCATTTCCTCCTTTTCCCATCATGTTTTCAAAAGGCCTGTGACTCATGGGGTTGTTTCGTAAAGGGTTCAGATGAAAGGATTTTGTTTGATATAAATGTCTGATGAATGTACCTTCAGGAAAAGTATGACACATGTAGTCTAATTTTTCTCACCTCAGGTCTTACCTTATCTCATCTGGCATGTATCATCTTACTGATAAGCCATATGATGGCTTTCTGAATGATTTGCCAAACAACATAAAAATCAATACACTACAGCTCAACCAAAAAACAACAGAAACAATGAACAAGAAAATATAATTTTTCTGGCTTCATCCAACTTAAAATTTCCTGGAAATTGTCTTTGAAAGGGTAACCAATATTTTCTGTTTCCTCCAATGTTTCTCCAGGTTGTTAAAACTCAGAATTGCATGGTAAAGTGTGTAAATGTCATCTTCAAACTACTGGTGAGAAAAGCATTTTCAATCAATACAGAACTCCAATAAATCACAAATGCCAGGCAGGGGCATGCATTGGACCATGGCAATCAGTAGAAAAACTTACTTTTCTCCCAACAAAAAACTGTGGTAAATGAAGTGTAACTTATTAACTGACAAGAATGGATTTCTTCACAAAGAAAATTAATTAGTGTATCACCAATCTTTGTCCTTTATTAACAAGACTTAAGTTATTCCCTGCAGACAACACTGTTTTGTCCTGCAGCAGAAACCTTTAAAAACATTGTGGCCATTGGAAACATTGCCCATAACAAGCTCTGTCTCCTATTTGTCCAAAATTTTGCATATTTTCATTGTAAAAACTTGTTATTAGATCAGCTGTTTTCGAAGAAAACCACTAGTTACAGTAATTGCCCTGACATAGTAACTGTCATCTGTGATATCTGTGTTGTCCTCATTGTTGTGCAAAAACTTTGACATTTTACAATATCTCTTTTATTACTAGGAATAATTACTTCAAACTTGGACAAGTTGTTGACTATCAAAAGAGGAACTTTACAAGAGGGCCAGGTAACTATTACAATATTTCTATTTTCACTTAGAATTTTACTGAAAATCAAGCATTTGCAGCCAAGCGTTGTCATCCAAATGCAGTACTCTTGTTTGTTGTTTATTCTTGTTCATCACTAGGCAGACAAAGACCCAGATAACAAACAATATTGTGTACACAGAAGCCATGCAAGGGGTATTGGCCAAGGTGCAAAGTGCCAAGGATTATGCTCCTCCTGCTGGGTTAGAGCTCATGGTGATCTTCCTGAGGAAATTTAATCACCTGTTGGTGGCCCCTGTTGAAAACTTGTTGCAAATTCTTAGTGCACTGATGGATCAGGGAAAAAGTTAAAAACTCAATATGTACTCAACTGCCACCTTTGTTATAATCATTGATTTTACACCCCAAAAACAGGTACAGATCATTATAATAATATTATTCAACTTTTACATGTTATTGTTGTTGATCAGAGTCAATAAACCCTTGCCAAACAATCCTCTTTTAACAACTCTGAGGAAAAAAGGCATTACCAGTAGCAGCCCTTATATAATGGTGACATAAGTAGACACCCCCCCCCCCCCACTGGCAAATAGGCCCATAGGCCTACAGAATATTAACCTGTTTAGATTTATGACCAATCAGAACTTACTATCTATTCATTCCAGACCAAAACCCAAGAGTAGGTCAAAAGTCAGTTTATACAACTGTGCTAAAGAAAGTCCTTTGCAGGACTGGTAATATGTAAATGTGGTAATGTGTCAAATAGATTTTTGCAAACAATAATAAATATGTAAGCCATGTTCTGGCAAAAGCCAAGGGGGTTCAATGCATCTGCAAATAGTATTGATGCAGGTCAGCTTGTGCGACCTGAGTCGAAACCTAGTGCTTTTGATACATTTTCTGCATGTCCAAGGATCAGTGTGTCTCATTATTCAGCCAGTTATAGGACAAAATGGATTTTATGGATCCATAATTATGTGACAACTTGCTGGGTATAATTCATTAAGTAGATGGAATAAATCCCCTTTTGCGAGAGCATGGCTCACTGTACTTGCTTGCTGTTTCACACAACACAATCTGTACATGCCTGTTTCCTAACATTTCCTCTTTGTTTAGATAAAGGACGCAAATGAAGTGAAACTAAGAATGTTGATGATTGCTAGAAACCTCAGAATGGCTTGGCAACCTAGCACGCCAGCTGATCATTTAAACAGATGCCAGATGGAAGCCTGTAGTGGCATATAATGAAGGGCAAAAGCTCATGGCTGCCAACTAAATGAATTTGATTTATACAGTTTAAGATGTACTTCAATTGATGCCATTTGTCTTTGATGGAGTAGAAAACATTGCCCGAAAAGGAGAAAATGCTGGTAACCAGCATTTTTTTTCCTTCTCCCACCATGTTTTCAAAAGCAATCCTCTTCAGGGTCATTAAAACAAAGGATTATTTTATAAAGGGGTTGTTACTTTAAAACTGGGTGGAAGTACAATACTTTTTTTTGTCTAAAGTAGATTTTTGCTGCAATGATATCTTTACTATACATCAAAGAGTAGACTTGACCAATTTGACAAATTTTGTAGACAACGATTTCAATGTAGATGTACTTCAAAAGATGATTTATGTCTTTGAAATGGCAGAAGTCATTGTGAGAAACGGAATGCAATGGTTTTAAAAATCCTCTTCAGAAGGGTCACAAAAACATGGGATTGTTTAGTGGAAGATTAAATATGATTTTTGTCCTGGTCTAGCATTAGGTAGAGGATCCAAGATCAGACAGCACATTCTCTTCATTAAAACTTGATTATCAAACATTTTTAACTCTTTATCATACAGCAACATTTTAGAATTCAACACATTTGCAGACAACGAAACAAATGAGCAATGCTCTGGTAAAAAGGGCTTGATGCATCTCTGTGATGCATTATACCAATAAAGTCATTACATAATTATAGAAATTTATTTTTTTCTAACAACGGAGGTAGAATGGTCCTTGGCCATGTAGAAAACTGACAAATGGCAAAATGTTTTGACCAACGTCAGCCTGCGCATACTGCACAGGCTGACATGGGTTGATACTTTTTGCAGATGCATTAAGCCCCTTTTTCACAGAGCATGGCCCTAGTGTGACTCAAAAATTGAAATTGGTTTGGGAAGGGTAGAAAACATTGTGAGAGAAGAAGAAAATGCTGGTTACCAGCATTTTCTCCTTTTCCCACACTGTTTTTAAAAGCTTTCTTTCTCAGGTCATTAAAACTTGGGATTGTGTGGTTCAGGGTTAAGTAAGTACTACAGTGTGAATCATTCAAGTCTTTATCAAACAACAAAATTTCAACTTGTACAATTAAAAATTGATTTGTCTTTGAATGGGTGGAAATCATAGTGGGAAAAGGAAAAATCGCTTGTTACGAGCATTTCTCCTTTTAGCTCAATGTTTTCAAAAGACTTCTCTCTCAGCATTGTTTACCAGCATTTTCTCCTTTTCAAACAATGTTTTCTTAAGGCTTTTTTCCAAGGGTCATTATAACTGGGTTTGATCGATTGAATGGTGTTTAAACGCCACTTTCAACATTATTTCAGTCATATCACAGCGACAACCCACATATTCATGTATGTCTTGGGTTTCACCAGTATTAGACTGGGGCTCTGTTCAAAGTATCTTGCCCAAGGACATTCCTGCAAAAAGCTCAGTGCATCTAGTACGGCTCAAGCCCGAGGCCTCCAGGCTACGAGTCCTACTCTTTACCACTGAGCCACGCAGGACCCCTTGATTATATCTGGGGACTAATTGTAAAAGGTCAAGAAGCAGTCCCATGTTTTTCTGTCTCTGAGGCAACTGACTTCTAGAAACATGAGAAAATGCTGGAAACTAGCATTTTCTTATTTTCCAATAGTATTTTTGACTCTTACTAAAACAAGTCTCATCTTTTTGCTGTGTTTACTTCGTTGTCTGCCTCTGAGCAATAACATAACTTTGTCTTCCGGTAGGGGCAAAGCCCAGGTGGTTCAGTCCGTAGCATTCAGGACTTGAGAACAGGGGGTTGCTGGTTCAATCCAAGGCTCGGCCATTTTTTTTCCGAGGACTGATGATAGTCATAGTGACAGGATTTATTCCTCTCTCACTGCTGAACATTGTTTTGACTATGGTTTTGTGGGAAAGTAGCAAGTGGCTTCGAAAGAATATTGTGCCGAGTACTGGTAAAAGAAACTCAGGAAAGCATGGATAGGTGCACTGGCCACAGCCATATAACTAAAATAATGTTGAAAATGGCATGAAACCCATACAATCAATCAATCAAAGTCTGGTAGAGAGTAAAGTAATGACTGCTTGGACAACTTGTTTGTGTCTAATAATTCAATTTGGTCCTGATTTACTGCATAAATGCCAAACAAATTGATGTATTTAGATGGTCCCCTTTTGACATGGCTGGCCACTTTTCTGCCTCATTATTCTCATAAATCTTCCAGTGATATTATGTAACCCAGTAGTTTTGAAAGGTAACCTTTGCTATTTACTTATATATTTATGTTCAAACCAATTTATGTGCTCATTCCTATTGCAAACTTTTTGGAAACAGATGAAAATCTGTGTAACCCTTTACCACACAATCCCAAGTTTTAACGACCCTGAGAAGGAGGGCTTTTGGAAACATTGTGGACAAAGAAGAAAATGCTGGTAACCAGCATTTTCTCTTTTTTTCCACAGTTTTCTATTCCTCACACACAAATTTCAATTTTGAGTCACATTTATTATCTCCTCTATAAATGCTTTCAATATGGATGCGTCCAAAATTTTGTTGTGAGGTAAAAGGTTAACTCTTTACCACACAACGAAAACTTTTTTGACAAGTCCAAATTGAAAGCGTTTGGAGAAAACCTAAATTTGGCTCAAATGATAGAACTTGTCTTTACATTGTAGGAAAAGGTGACGTCAATTTGATGACAAATGATGTAATTTATCTTTACTGTGATAGAAAACATTGTGGGAAAAGGAGAAAATGCTGGTAACCAGCATTTTCTTCTTTTTCCACATTGTTTTCAAGAGGCTTTTTTTCTCAGGGTCGTTAAAACTCGAATTGTGTGGTGAAGGATTAATAGAGAAGCATGTGAAGAACCACCTGTTTGTTTTATCCTTGATGAAAAGATAGAATATACAGAACGATAAACAAAGTCAAAGATCAGTTTATCTCATTTACTGCCTGCTGATGACTTTTTGCACCTTTCTGCCAAGAAAGATTAGGTCTACGGCCCCCAACTCTCATTGAAAAGACAGAAGCTGCCGAGATTGGCCAAATAGCCTTTACGAAAACATCGATATTACACAATATTTACCGAAGAGTTGGTGAGTCCATGGCACCTAACTCTCATATTAAAAGACGGAAGCTGCTGAGATTGGCCGAATAGCTTTTACAAAAACGTTGATGTTACACGATATTTTCAAATGAGTTTGGGGTCGTAATCCTTAACCATTGTGCCAAATACTGTATACATGGATATATACATGTGTCGAAAAAATTGCGAATTACGATTACAGACATTTTGCTATGGGAAATGTTTGCGAATTCAAGACACTTGTTATTTGTTGTTATACTTGTTTTTAAATACATGAACAGAAAAGTTTGCGAACATGTCAAATTCACGAAATCACAAAAATTTCCATGTCGCAAAAATTTCCACTTATACGGTAGCTTATTGACCATAACTAAATTGTCGCTACTAATTAATATTAAACCTCTACCATGAAGTCCCGAATTTTTAGGACCCTGAGAAAGATAGCTATTGTAAACAGTGATGGCTAAGGAGAAAATGGTGGTAATCTGCATTTTGTCCATATCCCACATTGTTTTCTACCCTGTTAGAGTACACTCCTGTTCCTTTGTTCCACTCTCAGGTCTGTCCTCTGCAGATGCTTTTGATTTGGAAGATTCTTAACCCTTTACAACACTGTTCTGAGTTTGAACATGTGGGAGAAGGCTTTTCGAAATTAAAATCATTAATTTCAGACAACATATTGAATGTGGCTCAAATGATGCAATTTGTGTTGGAAAGGGTAAAAAACATTGTCCCACAACATTTAGGAGCATTTTCTCGTTTCCCACAATGATTTCAAAGGTCCATGTCCAAGAAACCATTCATGTTTTAAAATCTGTGTCAGGAGGTATATCTATGCAATATTTATTATTTTTCGATATCTATAGATCTGTTTTAGTATTCATTTTTTATGTGAGTCTAAAAATAAATTTCCCCCTCGGGTAAGCTTCTGAATTACTTTCCCGGAACATCTGATTCCAGACTAAAGACTCTAATTTCCACTACCTGCTGAGCAAACAATCATGCAGCTCAGTATTTTCAATATCAGATTTTTACATTAATTGAATCAATCTCTCAAATGTTGGTTAACCTACAGGGCTTGAAACCAGAGGTTGCTGGTTCAAACCCCAAGCTCAGTCAATTAATTTTCTTTCCAAGAATTAACTCTTTAGTAAATGACAAATTCTAGACTCTTCCAAACTGAAAGCTAATGCAGATGAACATTTTGAAAGTGATGCAAATAAACTGAAGTTCGTTGACAGGATAGAAAACATTGTGGGAATAGGTGAAAATGCTGGTTACCAGCATTTTCTCCATTTCCCACGATGTTTTCAAAGTCCTCTCCGGCAGGGTTGTTATTTTTAGTCTGAATTGTTTGATGATAGGTTATTGATAGTCATTGCTACAAGATTCATTTCTCTCTCACTGCTGATTATTCTTTCATATTTGTTTTGGAAAAGTAGCCAGTGGCTTGGGAAGAATACTGGTAAAATGGACTGCAGAAAATCATGGATAAAACTAATGTTCAAAACAGCTAGGGGTCCTGCATGGCTCAGTGGTAAAGTGTGGGACTCATAACCTGGAGGTCCCAGGTTCGAGTCCCACCTGATCTGCTGGGCCACTCGTGGGAGTGCTCTTGGGCAAGGCATTTCAGAGCCCCAGCCTAGTACTGGTGAACCCCAGGAAATATGTGAATATGCCAGCTGTCGCCGTGATACCACTGAAATAATGTTGGAAGCCGCGTAAAACATCATTCAATCAATCAATTCAAAACAGCTGTAAGTTGACACAATATGAACTGTGCAAAGTTAAAAACTTTTAAAATCAGAGAAACCTGCCCCTAACAAATGAATGAAGGTTTCTATTCTCACATTATACTACATGTACTTTTCTCAACCCTTTACCAAACAATCCCTGGTTTTCACGACCCTGAGGAAGAAGCCTTTTGAAAACATTGTGGGAAAAGGAGAAAATGCTGGTAACCAGCATTTTCTCCTTTTCCCACAATGTTTTCTACCCTAACCCAAAACAAACTTCAATTTTTGAGTAACATTAATTTTGTTGTCTGCAAATGCTTTCAATTTGGATGAGTCTAAAATCTTGTCGTTTGGTAAAGAGTTAACCCTTAGCAAGAAAATTTAAGACTTGTCCAAACTGAAGGTATAAAATGTGGTTAAAATGATGAGATACGTCTCATTAGTGTAGAAAACACATAGTTTCCAGCATTTTCTCCCTGTTTCACAATGTTTTCAAAAGCCCTTTTCATCAGGGTCAATAAAACTCGGGATTGTGTGATAAAGGGTTAATCCTGTAGAAGATCCATTTTCAAATGACCTAGGAGTCACAAAGGTTTTGAAATTATTGTTCGAAAGGGAGACAAGCATAGGTTACCAAGTGCAGGTTCTAAGTCTCCCTTTCACACAATGTTTTCCATTCAGTGAAAGGCAAAATCCATTAGCTGAGTCATTCTTGAGTTGTCGTCTGCCAAGCCCTATAGAGCAGTTGCTAGCAGACGAGACTTGAGACGAGGGGGTTGCTGGTTTGAATCCCTAGCTATGCCTTTTTAGTTTCTGTTTCATCCACTACACTTTAAATCCCTAACAGCTGCCAAAAATAAACAATGCAGGTGTTAAAATCCATTTTAATCTAAATCATAGCATTTTAAAGTATGGAGATTACTGTGAATATGACAATCTGTCATTTTACAGTTAGTTCAACTGTAAGTTGCTGGCAGAATATGAGTTTTAAAATCAGGAAAAAAGTTGCCAGGTTGCTGGATATTTTATTTACTGTTTTCCTTGGTTTAAATTTAATTTTTCTTACCAGCATCTAACACTTGGACCGACTGTACAATAAGGATTGTTATCTTCACCATAATTTGCATACTTTTCAAAGGTAAAATCTAAATTCAAACATATTTTAACACCTGCATAGTTTACTTTTGGCTGCTATTGGGGCTTCAAATGAGAAACTAAGTTTTGCACTAGCAAACGTCTTGTAGCTTTTATAATAATTTATTTCCCCCAAACATGTAGATCAAATATCCATTACTTGTTTCCTAAATAGGCAAGGAACAATGTGAAATAAAACCTGATTAAGTCCTTCAGCAAGAAATCCTTATCTTTAACCCACACAATGACGACTTTTGACGACCCTGAGGTAGAAGCCTTTTGAAAACATTGTGGGAAAAGGAGAAAATGCTGGTAACCAGCATTTTCTCCTTTTCCCACAATGTTTTCTACCCTTCCCAAATCAAATTTCGATTCTTCAGTCACATTTATTTTACTGTCTGCAAATGCTTTCAATTCAGACCAGTCCATAAATTTGTCTTTGGTAAAGAGTTAATTCTTTCCCAAATGACAAAGTTTTAGACTGGTCCAAATTCAAAGCATTTGCAGACGACAAATTGAATATTCATCAGATGGTAAGAACTGTCTTTGATGGGATAGAAAACATTGTGGGAACAGGAGAAAATGCAGTTAACCAGCATTTTTTCCTTTTCCCAAAAAGTTTTGAAAAGGCTACTTCCTCAGGGTTTTTAAAACTCAGGATTAGGTGGTAAAGGGTTAACAACTTTTTTATTGCTTTTGAAAACATTGTTAGAAAAGGAGTAATGCTGGTAATCAACATTTCCTCCTTTTCACACAGTCTTTTCTACTGTTTGAAAGACCAATTTCATACTTTCGGTCACATATAATTTGTTGTCTGCAAATGTTATCAAATTCGGATGTGTCTAAAGTTTTTTGTTTAGTAGAGACCAGAGAGTTTACCCTTTACCAAACGATCCAACGTATTTTTTAAAATCCTGAGGAAGAACAAAAAGAAAGCATTAGGATTACTATCATAAACTTGAGCCTGATTCAATTTGTCATCTGCAAATGCTTTGAATTTGGACAAGTCTTATATTTTGTTGTCTGGTAAAGCATTAACCCTTTGCCACACAATACCTGGTTTTAACGACCCTGAGGAGGAAGGCTTTTGAAAACATTGTGGGAAAAGGAAAAAATGCTGGTAACCAGCATTTTCTCCATTTCCCACAATTTTTTCTACCCTTTCTCAGACAAACTTTTCCCTGTTTTAGCTGCATTTGAATTGTCGTCTGCAAATACTTTGAATTTGGACAAGTTTTATTATTTTGCTGTCTGGTAAAGTATTAAGATGGCTAATGCATCTGAGACAGATATTTTCTCTTTACAGAGGCTGTTAACCCTTTACCACACGGCAAAATTTAAGACCTATCCAAATTGAAAGCATTTGCAGACCACAATTTCATAGTGGCTCAAATGACGCAACTTTTCTTTGATAGGGTAGAAAACTTTGTGGGAAAAGGAGAAAATGCTGGTTACCAGCATTTTCTCCTTTTCCCACAATGTTTTCAAAAGGCCTCTTTTTTAGGGGCGTCAAAAGGCGTCATTGTGTGGTAAAGGGTTAAGCTCTAAAGATTCTTTTAGCACTGATTTATGTCTATCATACAGTTAGTGACTTGTACAGCTTCCTTTTAACTCTTTACTACACGACAGCAATGTAGATTTGCCCAAATTGAGATTATTTGCAGACGACAAATCAAATTTTAGCTCAAATGATGGAGTTTGTCTTTGATACAGCAGAAAACATTGTGGAAAAGGGAGAATATGCTGGTTACCAGCATTTTCTCCTTTTTCCACAATGTTTTTAGAAGGTTTCTTTCTCAGGGTCATTAAAACTAGCGATTTCCCCTTTTCCCACAATGTTTACAACAGGACTTTTCCTCAAGGTTGTAAAAACTCTGAACTGTTTGGTAAAGAGATAATTCAAAGTGAAAAGAGGAAAGTCTAACAACCATCTAAAGTGAAAGGTTGAAGATCCTAAGAGTCATAGTATTTTAATTTTTTTCCCTCTTTTTGAGTTGCATTAGTTTTTCCGGTCCCATTTCTTCTTCTGAACCTTTAACCACACAATCCTGGGTTTTAAAGACCCCAAGACAGATGGCTTTTGAAAACATTGTTGGAAAAGGAGAAAATGCTGGTAACCAGCATTTTCTCCTTTTCCTACAATGTTTTCTACTCCTCCAACAAATTTCAATTTTTGAGTCATATATATTTGTATGTCTGCAAATGCTTTCAATTTGAGAAAGTCTAAAATTTTGTTGTTTGGTAAAGAGCCAAAAGAAAGCAATCCTATTATAACCTTTATATTAACTCTTTACCAAACAATCCCAGGTTTTAACAACCCTTGGAAAAGAGGCTTTTGAAAAAATTATGGAAAAAGAAGAAAATGCTGGTGACTTTTCTACCCTTTTAAAGAGAAATTCTATCTTTTTAAGTACCCATACATAACTTTACTTTGTCGTCTGCTAATGCCTTCAAATTGGACAAGTCCAAAATTTTGTTATATGGTAAAGGGTTAAGTACATCAACATTACATTCTACTGCTTATCTTTTTCTACCTTTATATTAGTTCAACCATCCATCCACCCATCTAACCATTCATCAAAGAGGAATTAAAAAACAATTTGATTATGAGAATGACCTGAGATGCTCAAATATTTTCTGGCTTTGGCTGATAAGCAAGCACCCTGTCCTTCATGGATGTTCTCCAGAGTAAAATTTACCCTTAGTCTCAATAATGAGATGTTTACAGTGCTTCTTTTCATAATTTGGACATTTACCACACCGCACAAAAACTAGAATTGCCTTTCGGGGACAGTCACTGCATATGTGGATATTAGACTGGTATCAGTCCGTTAAATAGAGCATTTTCATTAAAACAAAATCATCAAGTAAAACTGCAAAACAAATACTCTGTGTTCTCCATGTTCTGAATGTCTGATTTAAGAAGAAGGGCAAATAACAACACATATTTCTGTGAGTTTGCTGTAGTTGTGTACCTTGTTTATTAGAATGACTTAAATGCAGGGCCTGAATGCCAGGCTAATGTGGATATATACACATGTTGAAAAATTTTGGAATTATAGATAACGTACATTTTTCGTGCGTAAATGTTTGGGAATTCAAGACACTCATTATTTGCTGGTATACTTGTGGTAAAATATGCAAACAGAAAAGTTTGTGAATTTTTCAATTTCGCGAATTGATGATGGTTATATGGGAAAGCAGCCAGTGGCTTGGAAAGAAAATTATGCAGAGTACTGGTAAAAGAGACTCCAGGAAAGGATGGATAGGTGAACTGGCCGCTGTGTTATAATTGAAATAATGTTGAAAATGGCATCAAACACCATACAATCTATCAATCAATCTGTTCAAATTCGCGAAATCACAAAAATTTCCTCTTATACAGTATCTGTACTAAGTTTATCGTGTACCAAACAATCAAAGTTTTCAAGACCTTGAGAGAAAAGATTTTGAAAGCATTGAGGAAAAAGGAGTGAAATGCTCTGATCTTTTTTTCATCCTTTGAAAGACAACTTGTTCGAGCCAGATTGATTGTTACTTGTGGCCTGCAAATATACTTTCAATATGGATAAGTCTAAAATTTTGTAAGGCACCTGTAAACAGTTTGCTTCGAATTGGCCATGGTCAAAGTTAGAAATAATTGAGAAAGGTAGGTTTTCAATGCAATTTTGATAAGAAGAGTAGTTATTACACCCATGAAATGTGTTAGATTAAGGAAAAGAAGCATTTTGTTTGTCTATGAAACAGGAGGTCATGACCTTTCCTTCTTTGTTCTATAGTTTTGACCCCAAATGCGACAGTGAGGGGTCATGGAGCTAGCAGCTTTTTTTAGCCACGAAAATAAGGGTAGGGTCAGGGCACGAAAGATTGCGAAAAAACGGCATGGTAATGTGCTCTTTTGGATTTTATCCCCAGATTATGTTGTTTTGAGTTTCTATCTAACTTGGCATTTTCAGGCTAGCTTCCTGGGTTTGCATTTTGTGAATTTTGGAATATAGGCTAAAATATTGGTATATTTTGTCAGTTTTTTTCCCGACCATGCAACTTGCCTGCATTGATCAGTAATTTCACTATTTCACAAGTTGAACATGATTTATTGATAAAATCTAAATCTGACTCCTGATCAGCACTGTCTACAACTTGAGAGAACTTCTAGCACTAAAGGTACCATTGTAATCCCTTTGATGCACCTGCTAACAAGAAGCATTAATAAAGAAATTCAGCTCTTGAGAAGCTGAAGGAAACTAAGATACTTTTATAGACCGTGACGATCAAGAACTGACAGCAAAGAAAGTGCAGTCTGACTTCTGATCAGCACTGTCCACAACTTGAGAGAAGTTCTAGCACTAAAGTCAATTTCAAACTACAGTATTTTCAGGTTGTTCACTTCATCTATTTAGTGCTGTAACGTTTTATCATCATACAAGAAGGCTATCAATAGTGCAAGCCAAAATTTACATTCTTTTATAACTGAATGTATCTTCCACACTGTTTTAAAATTTGATTCCATCAAGAATAGTTTGAGTAACTGTTTATGGGGGTAAGAATTAATACCCTGATAGGAAACAGCTTGAGGCAATCATTTGTAGACAGGTCCCTATCTATTTGCACTTAGAAAACCCTCAACTGACTGATAAGCCCATATGGCTGGGCTAACCTCATATAGGAAAACTAGAATGCAGGTACTTTTATACCCAATTATTATTGACAGGGCTTGTAATCAGTGCCCAGATAAAGGGATGATAAGTTTTAATCAAATTTATCTTCCCAATTTTCCATCCACTGACCATTAGAACTGGATGGTCAGCTGATAGGTCAAGCACCTGCTCCTTTGCCAGCTGTCCAGAAAGCTTGACTGGTCAGTTTACTTCAAAAATATCTGTCATCACTGAACTGTTTATTTGAAATTTTCCATGTTTTCTGCATGCACATTCTCAGTCAGTACCATGCAGATATTGCAATTTCAAAGCTGGGTCTTTTTCTTGCAGTATTATCTTGCAAAGAAGCAAACAGTGAAGATCAGACTGCATGTTCTGTGCAGTCTGATCTTGTTCTACACTGTCTGCAAACACAATTTAACTGGATTTCAGCTATACAAGGGTGAAATACCTTTCAGCCAAGGGTTCATAAAAGGACAGAATCATTTGGAAATGGGTTTAATAACAAAGTGCTCCAAACTTAACCCTTATCCTGGTCAGTTGACTGAAACTTTGAAGTCAATAGTAGAAACCTGAATAATGCTATTTCAGACTTATCTATCTTAATATCTCTCCTTATCAGACAGTGTAGATCCAAGATCAGACTGCACATTCTGTGCAGTCTGATCTTGATCTACACTGTCTGCAAAAAGTCAGTGAGTACCGCTTTACGGCTTAAGGGTTAGGAAATGCACAGCTGAAACATTAGAATCGATTTTATTGCAGGAAGTCCTTCAGACTGCTGCAAAATAATTATTCTTATCCATTACAGCGCTGAAGAAAATAAGGTAACTCTAAGAGCGCCTTTCACAACGATAGTTGCATTTGCCACCAGTGCTGTTCAAGATCAGACTGCACAAAATGCGCAGTGTAATCTTTGATCTACACTGTCCGCTTTGCTGAGACATTCTGAGCAAAGGCAAACTTGGAAGTTGCAAATGATTTGGTTTCATGTCTATGTCCAAGGTTTATCCGGAGCTCTATGGTTTAACCGTTTACCATACAATGCAGACTTTAAACGAACCTTGGAAAGCAGCCTTTAGAAAACATTGTGGGAAAAGGAGAAAATGCTGGTAACTAGCATTTTCTCCTTTTTCCACAATGTTTTCTACCCTGTCAAAGAAAAATTGCACCATTTGTGGCACATTGAAATTGTCATCTGCAAATACTTTCAATTTGGACAAGGCTAAAATTGTGTCGTCTGGTAAAGGGTTAAGTTGCAATGGTGGACAGTTTTCCATTACTTAGAAGTCTTCTCTGTTGTCAGTGACATTTTGGAAATATCATGACAAATGGGTAAAATGTCTGTTTCTTTCACCCAAACTTTGTACTTTTCTACCCATGAGGTTAAATAGTTTGTAATTCCAACCTTTGTTAACCCTCTATCACATAATCCTGAGATTTAACAACCTACAGAAAAAGGCTTTTGAAAACATTGTGAGATAAGGAGAAAATGCCGGCAACCAACATTTTCCCCTTTTTCCACAATTTTTTCCAGCCTTTCAAAGATAGAATATCATCTCTTGAGCTACATTTATTTTGTTGTCTGCAAATGGTTTCAGCCGTAGCTCAGTGGTTAGCGTATTGGACTCGTGACCATGATATGACCTATGCTGTTAAAACGGCGTTAAACTCCAATTTAATCAATCAATAAAAAAAAAATAAATGGTTTCAATTCGGTTGAGTCCAAAACTCTGACATTTGGAAAAGCGTTAAATTCTTTAAAAAAATGTCTGTTACTACAAAAGAGTTGGAAAAAATGTGAATGAGAGTTCTGGTTACTCTCAACCCTTTACCAGACGACAAAATTTTAGCCTTGTCCAAATTGAAAGCATTTGCAGACGAAAATTTCAATGTTGTTCACATGGTGCAATTTTCATATGATAGGGTAGAAAACATTGTGGGAAAAGGAGAAAATGCAGGTTACCAGCATTTTTTCCTTTTCCTACAATGTTTTTACAAGGCTTCTTTCTTAGGGTCGTTAAAAGTCAGGATTGTGTGGTAAACACATAACTCTTTACCAAACCACAAAATTTTAGACTGGTCCACAGACGACAATTCACATGTTTTTTAAATGATAATACCTGATCTTGAACAGGTAGAAATCATTGTGGGAAAAGGAGAAAATGCTGGTTACCAGCATTTTCTCCTTTTCCCACAATGTTTTCAAAAAGGCCATTTTCTCAGGGTCATTAAAAGTAGGGATTCTATGGTAAAGGGTTAACTCTTTACCAACCTACAGAATTTTAGACTTCTCTAAACTGAAAATATTTGAGGACAACATATAAAATTTAATTGAAAATAATTATGATAATTGTCTGTGAAAGTGTCGTAATCCCTTGTGGGGAAAGGAGAAAGTGCTGGATACCAGCAATTTCTCCTTTTCTCACAAGGTCTTCAGAAGGCTATTTCCTTTGGATTTTTATCAAAACATGGGATTGTTTGGGAAACGCTTAATCCTTCATCAAAAAAACTTCATGACAAGAGAATTTAGAAACAATGTGGAAAAGGGAGAAAATGCTGGGAACCAGTTATTTTTCATTTTCCATAAAGTATTCTACCCTTCCAGAAACAAATTCGACTTTCTGAGTCACAGATGTTGTCATCTTGGAATCCATTCAATTTGGAAAAGTCGAAGTTTTTGTCCTTTGATGAAGATGAAGAATTAAAGAGTAAGTGCAAGCATTATGCATGACACACTTCATTATTGAAAAAAAAAAAAGGGTTTCAAGTAGTTTAATATGAAACTCAAAAGCTACTTGACGGTATCCAGTTGTGTTCTTGAGTAGCCATTCCGCATGTTTTTTGCCTACAAACAATATTTAGAAGTATCATGCAACGTAGTTGTACCCTAATAAGAGACTAATTCTATCAAGCAGACACCTGTGTTAATAAACAACTATCTTATTACTTAGCCTTACTGAATTTGAATGATAAACAATATGTCCCTTGATAAAGGTTTGAAATAACCGAAACTAGTTGGGATTAAAATATTTTTTTCAAAATGACACTTGGAGTTTGATCTCTTTTTATTCATGAATTTGGTGAGAAATACATGGCACACATGCAAAGATGCACTGGCTGCTGGGATATACCTGTAATTAGATATGCCATTGAAAATGGTGTCATACTCAATACAACAGGCAATATGACAGGTGCACTGGCCTCTGGCGGGACCAGGAACATAATTTGATATGCCATTGAAAATAGTGTCCTACCCATAACAACATGCAATATGACAGGCCCACTGGCTGCTGGGACATAACTTGATAGGCCATTGAACAATACAACAGGCATTATGAACAGGTACACTGGTCACTGGCGGCAATGGGACATAATCTGATATACCAATGAAAATGGTGTCCAACTCATAACAACAGGCATTATGAACAGCTGCACTGGTTGCTGGCGGCACCAGGGACACAATTTGATATGCCATTGAAAATAGTGTCCAACTCATAACAACAGGCATTATGAATACGTGCACTGTCTGCTGGGAAATAATTTGATATGCCATTGAAAATGATAATCCTATTCATAACAACAGGCAATATGCACAGGTGCACTGGCTGCTGAGACATTATTTGATATACCATTGATAATGGTGTCCAACTAATAACAAAAGGCAATATGAACGGGTGCACTGGCTGCTTGGACATATTTCAGATGCGATTGAAAATGATGTCCTACTCATAACAACAGGCAGTATTGAACAGCTGCACTGGCTGCTTGGACATATTTGAGATGCCATTGAAAATGGTGTCCAGCTTATAACAACAGGAAGTATGACCAGGTGCACTGGCCAATGGGACATTATTTGCCATTGAAAATGGTGTCTTCCTCATAACAAGAGGAAAAAGGAACAGGTGCACTGGCTGCTGGGACAGTATTTGATGAGCAATTGTAAATGATGTCCTCCCCATAAAAACAGGCAACATTTCTTGACAAATCTCTACTCATTTCTGAGTCACCAAGAACAATCACCTCAGGTGAGGTCAATTATCTTGATCCAATAGTCTGACTCGAGCAAAACCAAGGAAAACAACTCCATTCACATCGCAGCACATCACTATAGAAAACATTGTGGCAAATAAGAAATTGCTTTAACCTAAATGTCTTTGTAGATAAAGTAGCTGGTCAGGATAAAAAATAATCAAAAAATTTAATCTGTCTATTCTCTATTCATCTGCTACAATAAGCTTTGTTTTCTTGGGGTTGTATTAATTCTTTACCACACAATTCTGACTTTTTACGATCCTGGATAGATAGCCTTTTGAAAACCTTACTGGAAAAGGAGAAAATGCCGGTAACCAGCATTTTCTCCTTATCCCACAAGATTTTCTTCAATGTCACAAACGATTACCATTATTTCAGCAAAATTAAAAAAATCCATTTTGGACCAGATTAAAATTTTGTTGTTTGGTAAAGACTTAATCTAAGGACAGAGATTACAGTTATATACCCTCTTAACTCTTCACCAAACGACAAAATTTATGAACTTGTCCAAGTTGAAAGCCTTTGCAGACAACTACATAAATGTGACTCAAAAACTGAAATTTGTGTTTGGAAGGGTAGAAAACATTGTCAGAAAAAAAGAAACTGTTGGTTACCAGCATTTTCTCGTTTTCCAGCAATGTTTTCAAAAGCTTTCTCAGGGTCGTTTTAAGTCAGAATTGTGTGGTAAAGGCTGTCTGTCTGTAGATGCAATGTTTGTGTCCTCTTCTTCTTGTAAAGAGTTTACCCTCAGAGTAATGAATAAACCTAATGGAAATCTAGTCTAGAAATAAGACTGAAATAATTGCAGTTTCAGGGTTGCTCTTGTCTAGAATGTCTCAGCAAAGCAGATAGTTTGGATACAAGATCAGACAGCATATATTGTGCAGTCTGATCTTGATCTACACTGACTGCAAATACAACTATAGTTGTGAAAGGTGCTTTAGAGTAAAGTGACTCTTTACTAAATCACAAAATTTTAGAATAGCCTAAATTGAGAGCATTTGCAAACAAATTAACCCTACAGAGACTTTCACATAGTTGCAATTGCTGCAGCCTTAGATCCAAATCAGACTGTACAAAATGTGCAGTCTGATCCTTGATCTACACTGTTTGCTATCTCTACACTGAAAATCTCTATCATGTTTATTTCATGCTTTAACCCTTTGGTACACAATCCCGACTTTTAATGACACTGAAAAAGAAAGCTTTGGAAAACATTGTGGGAATTAAAGAGAAAATGCTGGTAACCAGCAATTGCTCCTTTTCCCACAATATTTTCTACCCTTCCCAAAACAACTTTAAATTTTTTACTAACAATAAATTTTATCGTCTACAAATGCTTTCAATTTAAACAAGTCTAAAATTTCGTCGTTTTGTAAAGAGATGAGGAGAAGAAAGGAAGGACTTTGGACAAAGGGGAAAATGCTAGTTACTAGTAAATATATTTTCTCCTTTTCTTTCAACAGACAGCATTTTTCAGGGTATTAGAATAATAATGGATTAAAAATTTTATTAATTTTTCTTCATTAGTTATCATACTGAAGTTAATTCCATCATCATGCTTTCCTTTCTCTGAGATTTACCAGGGTACAACCACAATACAGGTTATCTTGACATGGTATCAGTGATGACTCAGACAAAAATCATTAAACCCTCTAGTGATGAAAATCATTAAGCCCCAGCCTCATTTAACCCTTTACCGCACAATCCAGAGTTTTATCAACCTTTAGGAAAAGACCTTTTTTAAAAACATTGCAGGGAAAGGAGAAAATGCTGGTAACCAGCATTTTCTCCTTTTCCCACAATGTTTTCTGCCCCATCACAGATGAATTGCATGAGTTAGCTCTTTACCACACAACATAATTTTAGACTTGTCCAAATAAAGAATTTGCAGACCACAAATAAAATAATTATGCTTTTAATTAACGATTTTTTGTCATTGAAAGGAAAGAAAACATTGCTGGAAAAGGAGAAAATGCTGATAATCAGTATTCTTTACTTTTCCTACTATGTTTTCACAGGCTTCATTTCATTTATTAAAAGTCCAGATTATATGGTAAAGGGTTAACACTCATTTCTTTAACCCTTTGAACTCCAAGATGAATATCTGTGAAGTGTTTATTAAAGGCTCATGACCATTCATGAAAAAAAAAAAATCATGAATGTTCATGATATATTCATCAGTTTATGAATTTCATTTTCAACAGGATATTTATGACAATTGATTCATCCCCCCCCCCCCCCCTTTCAATGATTTTAACAATCATGAAAGATGCATTAACTTTGGTTCACAAACTACTGATGAACTATTTCGTGAATATGCTGGTGAACATCATGTGAACAGTTCATGAACATTCATTTAATTATTAACTCATGAATGTTCACCAACAGCTATGAATAGATTCAACAGTTTATGAGCAGATTCTCAACAGGAAAGGGTCAATTTGAAATCTTAGCATGCTAATGACACCTTATGAACTTATTCTGAGACTATACAATCATGATCAGACGGCAAAGAACAAAGCAGCCTAATCACTGCCTATATAATGTTCAACATTTTTAGAGATATCCTGGTCAAAAACAGACTTGAAATAATAAAAATTATCTTCTAAAGGATAGGACACAGCAGGAAAAGGAGAAAATGCTGGCTTCTAGCATTTTCTCCTTTTCCCACAATGTTTTCAAAATCTTTCTTCTGCAGGGATGTCAAAAAATGAGTTATAAAGGTTACATTTGGCTTATCGATGAGTAGAAAACATGGTGAGAAAAGGACAGAATACTTAATACCAGCATTTTCTCTGTTTCCCACAATGTTTTTAAAATCAGTCTCCAAAGAGTCACAAAAATAGGACCCTTTGGTAAAGACTTAACCCTAAGGATGGTAAGTGCTACTCCCTGACCTTTTGCAGACAGTGTAGAGCAATTCTGTTCTGTCTGATCTTGGATCTACACTGTCCAATAAGGAGATATTTTTCTCAAAAACAAAAAATTTGAAATAGCATCATTTGGGTTTTTACAATCAGCTTGAAAGTTTCATTTAGCTTATTTAGCAGGACAAAGTTCAATAAGGAATAAGAATCAGACAAGATGGATTGGTAGATATTCTATCATAATCAGAGAGAAAAAAACAGGGCTTAATGGCTTCTTCTCACACACATGGGGCTTAACTCTTTCCGAAAGGACAACACTTCAGATGGGCCCAACTTGAAAGCACTCGCAGAAGACAAAATTTATATGGCATAAATGATGGAATTTGAATCAAATAGTCTAGAAAACATTGTGGGAAAAGGAGAAAATGCTGGTTACCAGCATTTTCTCCTTTTCCCACAATGTTTTCAAAAGGCTTACTTCTCAGGGTTGTTAAAACTAAGGATTATGTGGTAAAGGCTTAAGATGAATCACTGAAACTTGAGAACTCATAATAAAATGTCTTCCAGAAAGGAAGACTTATTGATCTTCTTGTTATTTTCACATATCTGTAGACATTTTCTTTACAAAGTATTGTGGCAAAAGGAGAAAGGGCTAATGGTTCTTTCTTGCTATTAGCTTCTTTTTCCTGCTTAACAACTAAAAGCCTTCTTCATATAGGGAAATGGCGCCTGCTGATTCACCAAAGACTAGAGAACTTTTATAAAAATATTGTGTTCTTAGAGAGGGAAAGTTACTAGTCCTCTCATTCATATTTTATCAAAACTTTTCTAAGTACATGTACTGATGAAGATAGTGCGGCAGAAGGAGAAATTGTTATCGTTCATTATTGGCACAAGCTATTTTCTTCAGAAAGCTCATTGGAGCTTGTAAGTGTCTAAACCCTCTACTACACAATCTGAGTTTAATGACCTTGAGGAAGACGGCTCTGGAAAACACTGTGGGAAGGGAGAAAGTGCCGGTAACCAGCACTTATTTCTCTTCCCACAATGTTTTCTACTATTTCAAAGATGAATTCCATCATGTGAGACACATTTAATTTGTTGTCTTCAAACGTTTCCAAATTAGACAAGTATACAATTTTGTTGTGTTAGAAACAATAAAATAAAGTGAGATAGCTATGTTACAACCAGTTTTGTATAAAAACCCGTTTTGTAATAATTTATAACAAAACGGGTTGGGAGAACATTATTACTATTCGGGTAGACAGTTACAACCCGTTTTAACATAGCTACAGCTAAGTCCTATCCTATTGGTTACAGGCAGATTTCATAAAGCATACTTTTTAACTCTTCACCACACAGCAACCATGTAGACTTGTCCAAATTGAAAACAATTGCAGACAGTAACTTAAATGTGGCTTAAATGATGGAATTTGTCTTTGATAGGGTAGACAACATTGTGGGAAAAGGAGAAAATGCTGGTTACCAGCATCTTCTCCTTTTCCCATAATGTTTTCAAAAGGCTTCTTCCTCAGAGTCGTTAAAAGTCGAGATTGTGTGGTAAAGAGTTAAATACAAATTGTTGCTTGACCAGAGTTTTATTCCACTCTCATTTTGCATTCCTACCCAGCATCTGTGACTAAGCCCATCTTTTTGGCCTTCTACTAGTATCACAGTGTAGGACCACAAGTATGCATTATAATGCATACTTCTGGTCCTACATGTATGTGACTTGGGATTCTGTACAGTGACAGTTTGATCAATAGACCAAGCTAAAATTACAGATGATTTTTTTCCCCAAACAATGACATTTTTTTTTTATTAATCAGCGTCAAAAACCTGTTTTCTCAATTAAAATTCTACAAAGTTTCTTTATTCATCCTACACTGTCAATATTATATGAGCTTTCAGCACCTGTAGTATCCCCATATCCCCATTTTGGGTGCAGCCTCTTATGGAGGCCCTAGGAGACAGTATGATTATTTTACAGGCACCTTACACTACAGGCAACTTGGCCTCCATAATTTTGTTGGATTCTGCACAATGAGAAATTTTAAAATAACCCCAATACTGTCAAAAAAAAACGTGATTAGCATGCCACGTTACCGAAGGACACTGCACAGAGGCCACACAGCAATGCTTGTGCAGAATGTAAGCACATGCCTCATAGCTCATAACCATCAAGAAGCCTTAATCCTTCACCGCACAATGCCGACATTTAACGACCCTAGGAAAGACGCCTTTTGAAAACATTGTGGGAAAAGGAGAAAATGCTGGTAACCAGCATTTTCTCCATTTCCCACAATGTTTTCTATCCTATCAAAGAAAAATTTGCACCATTTTAGCTGCACTGAAATTGTCATCTGCAAATGCTTTCAGTTTGGACATGGCTAAAATTTGGTCATCTGGTGCATGGTTAACTTTTTACCACACAACAAAATCTGAGACTTGCCGAAATTTAAAGCATTGGCAGACAACAATTTAACTATGGATCAAATTATAGCTTTAGTCTTTGAATATGTATAAATCATTGTGGGGAAAAGGAGAAAATGCTGGTTACCAGCATTTTCTCCTTTTCCCAGTGTTTTCAAAAGGCTTCTTCCACAGGGTCGTTAAAACTCGGGATTGTGTGGTAAAGGGTTAATCCTTCCCCACACAATTTTGAGTTTTAACAACCCTGAGGGAGAGGGCTTTTGAAAAAACATTGAGGGAAAAGGAGAAATGCTGATTATCAGCATTTTCTCCTTTCCACAAATACTTTCTCTCCTATCTGTTTTGTTATCTGCAATTGCTTTCAATTTGGACAATCTAAATTTTGTCACTTTGTAAAACCTTCAAAATCATGTGGAAAATCGAATACAACTAAATTGTGAGGCTATGTAATACATGCATATTGTATTCTAGGTATAGCAAAAGCAATATTTCTTGCAGCTGGGTTGCTAAGCGCAACTCACTGACCTTTTGCATTTTCTCCTTTTCTATCAATTTTTTTTATGCCTTTAAAGGTGGCCCTTCTGATTTTGGGATGAAAATTTTACAAAAAAATCATCTTTATACTCCCAAAGCCTTTTAATTTTCATTCATAAAACCCCAGTAGTCGAAAACCATCCGACAACAAGAGAAATAAGAGATTTACTACGGCCCAGGTCGCCACCGACGGGAAATACGTTCTATTTTTACATGAGCAACTCGCTCATTTACATACCGGAAATACACAGACGAAGCTTCAAACATAGCATCTGAAGAAGACATTATGGAAAATAATTGCATGTTTGTTATGTTATGGAATTTAAGCGTCATTAGTCACGTGCGGGTCACTTGACATTCCCACAATGCTTTTTTTGATTTCTGGCGCAAAATCTAAAAATACCTTAAGAGGCTATTAGCCTTTTAAGGGAACACCATCAAAAAAAATTTTTTTTTGTAATTTCATGATTCTTAATTATTGATGATTTGTATTGTTTTTTCATATAAATTTCAGTGATATATATATTTTTTAATTTGGTGAGATGTGAAAAATCTAAATACCCACCTTTAAAGACGATTTCAATCATTTGAGCCACATTATAATGTGTCGTCTGGAAACGCTTTCAATACAGACAAGTCTAAATTTTGTCTTCTCAGTATAAAGCTGATTTTGTGCAAGGTATGTATCCCGTATGTCTGACAGAAGTGGGATTCAGAAGTTTTTGGAATGTGATGTCTATGTTTTATTACAGGACATAAATTGTCTGGAACCACAAGTTTGTAAACAAGCTGTATACAATGTTGTACAAGGAATACAAACTATTATACCTAGTCTGGATTATGTCAGGTCTGACCTTTTAGGTCTGATACTGGCTTGTATAAGCATGGCATTCCTTTGAATTATTACTTTTTCATCTGAGGAAAGAGAGGAATAATTTTGGTTGTAGTTTATGACAGAGAAGACCTATCCATACATTACCCCTTATCCTGCTAAATAACTAAATAACTAAAATAGAATTTTCAAGTGGATAGTAAAAACCCAAATATTGCTATTTCAAATTGATGTTTTGGGGAATAATACCTTTTTAATGGACAGTGTAGATTCAAGATCAGACTGCACAGAAGTTAACGCAAGGACGCACGGACGGACAGACGCACATACGGACGGACGCACGCACAGACGCATGATGGACACCGGGCCATGACATAAGCCCGCTGGCCTTCGGCCAGTGGAGCTAATAATTGCAGGTGTACACCTTACCATGGCAGAAAACTTTGCATAAAAATATCCCTCAAACTGATTGAAAACTGAAGGAGGAGAAGAGATCACAAAAATTTGGATCTGTGACATTTTGTCACCACGTTCAAGAAAAACAATCCCTAGCCCTGACTCTCACCTTAACCAAGACAAATTGTAGCTTAAATCTTCCTCCCATACAGAGCTTTTCATGAAATAAATCTAGGAATTCAGCAATCAGTATTTTAAGACGTATATCCAGATGGATTTCCACAAAACACATTTTCGATGTGATGTCGTACATCGCAAAATATATTCTACGTAGCGAAAGGCAACCTGATTCCAGAAGACGCCCACTTTGTTGTAGGTATATGATAATGACATGTACAGCTTCAGTGTGGATTCTGAGACCTAAACTTCAATATATCGATGCCATTTTTGCTGAAAATTTCACAGAATAGCAGATATTACAGATCCATGATGGTCTGCATTTTCTGTACAGTATGATCTAGGACTGCAAAAGCAACTACAGCTAAAAAGTCTCTTACTCTTAAACCCTGATTTAATGAATCAGACATTTTCAATCCAAAAAACAAGAGGGCCCTGATGGCCCTAAAGTCGCTCACCTGTCTTTTGACCAAACATGACCCATTTTCAATCTCTTTTGAGATATCATGACAAACAATCTACTAAGCTTTCATAATTATTGGACTGAACATGCCTTTAGCATGTACACAAGCTTTTTTTAGAATTTCTCTAAGTCACCCACTTTTT
Source organism: Hippopus hippopus (assembly GCA_946811185.2). Taxonomy (NCBI): domain Eukaryota; kingdom Metazoa; phylum Mollusca; class Bivalvia; order Cardiida; family Cardiidae; genus Hippopus; species Hippopus hippopus. The sequence goes on along the minus strand of OX328102.1, from coordinate 4,984,620 downwards.
AGCCAACCATAGCCAATTTTCCCATTGTAGATATTAACAAAACAAGACTGAAAATGTGACCTCTAGAGCGTACACAAGGTTTTTCTAAGATTTTACCTAGTGACCTAGCTTTTGACCAGACATGACCCATTTTCGAACTCGTCGGAGATATCATCAAGACAAACATTCTGACCAAGTTTCATGAGTATCTGACTGAAAATGTGGCCTCTAGAGTGTACACAAGGTTTTTCTAAGATTTGATCTAGTGACCTAGTTTTTGACCAGACATGACCCATTTTCGGAATCATCCAAGATTTTATCAAGACAAACATTCTGACCAAGTTTCATGAGTATCTGACTTAAAATGTGGCTTCTAGAGCGTACACAAGGTTTTTCTATGATTTGACCTAGTTTTTGACCCGACATGACCCATTTTCGAACTCGTCTGAGATATCATCAAGATAAACATTCTGACCAACTTTAAAGAGTTTTGGACTGAAAAATGTGCCTTCTAGAGCGTACACAAGGTTTTTCTAAGATTTGACCTAGTGATCTAGTTTTTGACCTTACATGACCCATTTTCGAACTCGTCTGAGATATCATAAAGATAAATATTCTGATCAACTTTCAAGATTTTTGGACTGAAAATGTGGCTTCTAGAGCGTACACAAGGTAAAAGTTGACGACGGACAACGCATGACGAACGACGGACGACGCACGACGGACGCCGGACACAGCACGATCACAAAAGCTCACCATGAGCACTTCGTGCTCAGGTAAGCTAAAAAAGCAGCTAAAATACTGCTATTTCAAGCTGCTTGTGCAAGAGTGCATAACAGAGTAGCGGACAGTGTAGATCCAAGATCAGACTGCACAGAATGTGTAGTCTGAACTTGATTGACACTGGCTGCAAAAGCACCTTAAGTTGGTTCCAATGCTATTACGGTTAAGGGATCAGACATTTCTGGATTATTCATTATCATTCCACACAATAAAGCACAAAATTTATGCAACAGATAACCTCAGAACTCTGCTCTACAGACTTGAAGACAACATCTTCAGATCAACCCTTTTCCCTGAAGAACAGGCACCGACATTTTTTACTTTTACCTAACAATCCTGTGTTTTTATATCTGGTAGGAAAGGTGGAAAAATAATTTTGAAAACATTGTGGGAAAAGGACAAAGTGTTGGCTACTAACATTTTCTTCTTTCCCCTCAATGTTTCCTAAGGCCATCTCTTTCAGGGTTCTTCAAAGTTGAGACTAGGTGGTAAACCGTTAATAACATTTTTCCTGGACTCCTTTCATAGAATTTTATCTCAAATGTTAAATTACCGGGTATGTCAGATCTTCTAGATATCTACATCTAAGTAATTTTACAAAAACTTTCAATTTCACTGACTCTTCAAATTATACATAAAATCTTCAGACCACACTTTTTGGCCACAATTGTCATCACTTTCAAAATTGGGAGAAACCATCCTCAATAAGCATTATAGTTAACAGTGACTATAGCTGAACAATATCTGTCTCACACAGTGCTTACCTACTTGATTCCAAGATTCCTTACTTTTTTGGAACACTTCACCACAAGTAGATTCCTATACTGAGACAGCCATAATTAATTTGCGGCTGAGAAAGTAGAAAGATGGGAAGATAAGAATTACTGTTCATCACATAAAAAATATGAACCATGCTCTGTGAAAAGAGTGTTTAATGCATCAACAAAAGTATCAACCAAGGTCAGCCTGCACAGTCCAAGCAGGCTGACCAGGGTCTAAAATTTTTACTATTGGTCAATTTTCACTTTGTCAAAGGACCAGTCTGGGACTCCTAGTTTGGTTGTCTGTAAAACAAAATGGATTTTATGCATTCACAGTTGTATGATGACTTGCTTGGTATAATGCATCAGTGTAGATGCATTAACCATTGTCCACAGAATCCCGACTTTCATCAACCCTGAGAAAGAATGCTTTTAAAAACATTGTGGGCAAAGGATAAAATGCTGGTTATTAGCATTTTCTCCTTTTTCCATAATATTTTCTACTCTTCCCAAAACAATTTCTATGTTTAAGTCTAATTTATTTCGTCATTTGCAAATGCTTTCAATTTGGACAAGTCTATAGTTTTGTAGTTTGGAAAAGAGTTAACTCTTTACCACTTAACAAAATTTTAGACTTGTCCAAATTGAAAGCATTTAAAGACAACAATGTAGATGTGGCTCAACTGATGGCATTTCTCCTGGATAGCGTAGAAAACACTGTGGGAAAAGAAGAAAATGCTGGTTACCAGCATTTTCTCATTTTCCCACAATATTTTCAAAAGGCTTTTTATTAGGGTTGTTAAGGCTTGGGATTATGTGGTAAAGAGTTAAATCCCCTTTTGCTAGAACATTGTGTATCATGTTTGTATCTCTTGTACTGGGAAAAAAATCATACCCTTTGAAATAGATAACACTAGTTTATTGCTTTTTGTATAAAATATATGTTCATATCACTTGTAAAAAAAGCCATAACCCTTTGACAGCTACACAGATAAAAAAAAAGAGCATTTTCCATAAAGGAATAAAGGTGTTTGACACAGAATAAAAACAATTCACATAAAGGGAAAAACGATTCCAAATAATGCAATTTCTATGTTGTTTTTTGGCTAGAATATAAAAGATATTCCTACAAAGCAGTCAGCGTGCACCAAAGATCAGACTATCTACATGTATATCTTTGCAGTCTGATCTTAAACCATGAGTAGCTGTCTGCAAAATTATGAACTTTTCATTGCGTGCAAAGGGTAAAAGGAAATAAAGAAAGAGAGATAAAACAGTGAGCCCCTGATAGCTCAGGTAACTTGGATGCTTTTTTATCCACAATCAGCCCTCTACCACACAATCCAGACTTTTAATATCCCTGATGAAGAAGGCTTTTGAAAACATTGTGGGAAAAGGAGAAAATGTTGGTAACCATTTTATGATTTGAGTAACATTTAATTTGTCCTCTGCAAATGCTTACAATTTGGACCAGGCTAAAATTTTGCTGTCTGATAACCAGCTAATCTTTTTCTACCATTGTATGCAAAGATAAAAGTAGTAAAATAACAGACTGATATAAATTTTAACATAGAAACCATCTAGAAAACATGGCGAGAAATGGAGAAATTGCACAGAAGGAGCAATTTCTCTATTTATCACTATGTTTTCAAACAAGTTGTCGACAACATGAGTATCCATGTACCTGTATGAGGTAACCATTTAACAAAAATATAAACCATACTGAGGTTTGAACAGCAGCCAAAAGATTCTGACAAAAAGCAAGAAAATAGAATACAAAAACAAAACACGTTCACAAACTACCTTCTCAGTAAATCTTGGGATAACAGACATTTTTGTGATCCATCTTTGAGGAACTAGATTTTACTCCATACACATTTTTTGTGATTTTTCCAGGAACATGCTTGATATAATAATTATGGGCTGCTCCATCATAGATTAAGGGGTCCTGCATAGCTCAGTGGTAAAGTGTAGGACTTGTGACCTGGAGGTTCCAGGTTAGAACCCCACTGGCTTGGGCAAGGTACTGCAGACTCTCAGCCTTGTACCATGCAAGTAAAACCAGTTATTGATACATGTATTTCGTGATGTATCTTTGAGGAATTATTGAGTTTTCACTCCATACACATTTTGTGTGTGGATTTGTCCAAGAGTAGACTAGAAATATGGCTGCTCTGGTACTTAGTGAACTTGAAATCAAAAGGTTCTAGGATCTATCTCAGCTCATAGAAGTGATCAGCTAGGAGTGTCCTTGGGCAAGGTTAAGCAGAATCCCAGCAAAGTACTTTAATGCATTACCACAGAACCCCAACACAACTCTGAAGAAAAGAAACTTTAGAAAACATTACCAGAAAAGAGGAAAATGCTGGTTTCCAGCATTCTATTTTTTCCTACTAGGATTTTCAAAAGGCTTTTTGCTCTGGGTCATTATTAAATCAGGAAGCCTGTTAAAAGTGGGATAACACACCAAACAAACAAACTCTCTTTTTATACCCCATATATATGACCTCAGAATTAATTTTTTTGTAAATAAAGAAGCAATGCTTGTAATCAGACATTGCTCCTTTTCACTTAGTTTTCTTTTGTCTGCCAAGAAGATTTCTTTTCCTAAAATATTGTTCCCTTGAGCCACTTAAATCTTTAGATTTTCTGTGCCGTTAACCTTTAACCACACAGTCCCAATTTTAAACCAGATGACAGCTTTTGAAAAACATTGTGGTAAAAGGAGAAAATGCTGGTAACATGCTTTTTCTCCTTTTCACACAATGTTTTCAAGCCCTTCAAAGACAAACCTTATATTTTGAGCTACATCACGATTAAATTTTGTCACCTGCAATTGCTGTGGAGTTGAACAAATCCAAAGTTTTGGACAAATCCATTATGAGTTTTGTCCCTTTGTTAACCCCTTGTCCTACTAAATAACTAAAATGGAGTTTTCAACTCGATAATTAAAACCTAAATATTGCTATTTCAAAGGTATGTTTTGGGGAATAATATCTCCTTAGCGGACAGTGTAGATCCAAGATCAGACTGCACGTTCTGTGCAGTCTGATCTTGATCTACGCTGTCCGCAAAAGGTCAGTGAGTCGTGCTTAGCAGCCTAACGGTTAAAGTTAACCCTTGTTTTGCTAAAATACTGAAATGAACATTCTCAGTCAGTAACATGACAAAATTTTGGACTTGTCCAAATCCAGTGCATTTGCAGACGACAAATTACAATGGGTTGACTGGCTGACACTGTTTTTTTGAAATGGTAGGGAGCATTGTAGGAAAATGGTAGCAAACATTGTGGGAAAAGGAGAAAATGCCAGTTACTCCTATTCCCAAAATGTTTTCAAAGGCTTTCTTTCTCTAGGCCGTCAAAACTAGGAATTGTGAGTTAAAGATCTAAGATGTACATTTTGCAATTTCAAAGCTGTTTTTGTCCAAATATCAAAGAAACAGACTGTAGGTCAAAGATCAGACTGCACATTCTGTGTAATCTGATCTTCACTTACACTGACCACAAAAGTACCTTATATAGTTCATATTTAATAGGAAAAGAATTAATATTTCTATGAGCAGAAAAAAAAATACAAAACATTTCCATTTCTCAGAACTAAATTCAAGAAATTTGCATAATTTATTCATGAATTCAAAACATAAAGATGAAAATAGAATTTTGCATTATTTTCAAGATAAAAATCTGACAAATAACCAGAAATCCCATTTCTTGACAGACCAGGGGTCCTTAACTCTTTACCACACAATCCTGACTTTTAACGACCCTAAGAAAGAAGCCTTTTGAAAACATTGTAGAAAAAGGAGAAAATGCTGGTAACCAGCATTTTCTCCTTTTCCCACAATGTTTTCTACCCTTCTCAATTTTCAGTTTTTGAGCCATATCTATTTTGTCGTCTGCAAATGCTTTCAATTTGGACTGGTCTACAACTTTGTCGTTTGGTAAATGAATGAATCTTGCACAAATTAAGATATGTCTTTGAAAAGGTAGAAAACATTGTGCAAAAAGGAGAAAATGCGTAGAAACATTGTGAGAGAAAGAAAAAAATGCTGATAACCAATTATTGCTGCTTTTCCCTCAACGTTGCTGGTTACCAGCATTTTCTCCTATTCCCTCAATGTCTTTAAAAAGTTTCTTTCTCACAGTCCTTAAAACTTTGGAACAAAGTCCTTAAAACTTTGGAATGTGTGGTAAATGGTTAAAGAATATCTAAAGTTGTCCTAAGTTCCCTTAATTTCCACAAATCTAGGTCATCCAATAAATTAGTTCACCTACAAAGACAGGCTTATCAGTTTGATGCTGGGTAAAGGCATCAGACACAGTTGCATAATCTCTAGACCTCCAACACAGACAGGTGTAAGAATGTCAGGTAGGCTGGGGCTTATCAGAAGTAAATAATTTTAAATTCATTTCCCTCATAATGATGAATTTTATAATGTGAATCTGCATCTCAACAACTCTTGGAAATATCATCATGAAATAAGGTTGTTTGTGTTGAAATTTAATGCTATGTTAACAGCTTGCGCCATATCACAGTGGTTGATTTACCTACCCATGTCTTTCCTGGTCTCTCTCACACTCGAGCTGAAAGAACTTTCTTTCCAAACCACTGAGTATTTTTCTCTTGGCATCAGAAGAGAAAGGCAAAAAATCACTGGAAAGAAAGTTTGCCTCAACCAGGTATCAAACCCACAACCGACAGGTCACAAGTCAGATATGCTAACCACTGAGCCACCAGGTTTGGCCATGATGAAATGAGATATTAAGCTTTAACCCTTTACCACACAATCCCGAGTTCTAACGACCCTGAGGAAGAAGCCTTTTGAAAACATTGTGGGAAAAGGAGAAAATGCTGGTAACCAGCATTTTCTCCTTTTTCCACAATGTTTTCTACCCTTTCAAAGACAAATTTCACTATTTGTGAAACATTGAATTTTTCGTCTGCAAATGCTTCCAATTTGAACCAGTCTGACATCCTTGTCGTTTGGTAAAGAGTTAAACCTCTGCTAGACAATTGGATGTTTTGACAACCATAAGAAAAGCTATAGAAAACATTGGTGGAAAAAGAGAAAATACTAGCAACCAGCATTTCCTCCTTTACCTACAAAATAACCAGCTCTTTTAAAGACAAATTCCATCATTTAAGCCACAATTACTTTGTCTTGATCTCTTGTTTGTTATCATTTTCTCCTTTTCCAAAAATGTCTTCTAACCTTTAACCCTTTCCCAAACAATCCCTGGTTTTCACGGACCAGCATTTTCTCCTTTTCCCACAATGTTTTCTACCCTGCCAGACCAAATTTCAAGTTTTGAGTCATGTTAATTTTGTCGACTGCAAATGCTTTCAATTTGGATCAGTCTAGAATATTGTCATTTGGTAAAGAGTTAAGTGAGCTAAATATAGTTCATTTTGTGCTGATTTAAAACTTGCTGTCTGCAGATGTTTTAAAAATTGAAAGTTTATAAAACTTTGGAAAGGTTTAATAGGATCTAATACCTGTAATACAAGTCCTAGGCCAATTTCACCCTTTCAGCGGTATAGGTGAAAAGAGGGACTTTTATGGACAGCATAGATCAAGATCAGACTGCACAGAACATGCTGTCTGCTCTTTAATATATGCCATCTGTTTGTATAGTCAAGCCTTTAAGATAAAATTCTCTCAGAGTTCCATCGGCTTGTATTATTAGCCATCATAAGAGTTCAAGTTTGGTGCTGAAAGAATTACAACAGCTAAACCAAGATTGTGCATTATCAGAAATTTTAGATTCAATGTTAGATTAGTCATGGTCACTTTCTGCAGTCTGATCATATTCTGCAATTCTGAAAAAAATCAACTTAATGAACTGAATTCTTTAGCACACAATCCCGACTTTTAATGACCCGGAGAGAGAAATCTATAGAAAACATTGTCGGAAAAGGAGAAAATGCTGATAACCAACATTTTCACCTTTTCCCACAATGTTTTCTACCCTTCCAAGAAAAAATTTCCAATTTTGAGTACCTTTTAATTTGTCATATGCAAATGCTTTCAATTTGGACATGTCTAAAATTTTGTTGTTTGGTATAAAGTTAACTAACAAGGGTCAAATAACCCATTAGTTCTCCCCAGACAGCCATAAAAATTGTAACAGAACATGGAAAACATATGTTATTTCAGGTAAGCCTTCAGTCTCATTAGCCCTCTGTATCTGATTCCTTCATAAGGTCTACAGCAACACCATTCACAGGCCAATTTAATCCATTATAGCACAATTCCCAGTTTTAACAACCTTAAGAAAGATTGATTAGTTGATTATGGAGAGGCGAAAAATCGCTGGAAAGAAAGTTTGCCTCAACCAGGAATTAAACTCACAACCATAAGGTCACAAGTGGGATACACAAATCACTCAGCTACCTTGCTGGGCCCCTTAGAAAGCAGGCTTTTGGAAACATTGTGGGAAAAGGAGATAATGCTGGTAACCAGCATTTTCTCCTTTTCCCACAATGTTTTCAACCTTATCAACGACAGAAAGTCATCTTGCAAGTTATATTTAATTTGTCGTCTGCAGTATCCTTCAATTTGGTCCTGGCTACAATAATGTCGTCTGGTAAAGTGTTAACCTGATTCTTCATTTAATTCTGCACCAGAGAATCCTGAGGCCTGGAGAAGCAAAACTTTTGAACACAAGGAAAGGAGATGCATTTTCTTCTTTTTCTCATTTTGTAAACTTTTACCAAATAATCTTGGAGTTTTAACAACCCTGACAGAGAAAGCTTTTGAAAACATTACCAGCATGTTTTTTTCTTTTCCACTATGTACTTTAGCATTCTACACTTGGAAGGATAAATTTCTGTTTCTTAGTCACATCTAATCTGTTGTCTGCAGACCCATTTGATCTTGACCAGCCCAAAATTTCATGGTTTGGTAATGGGTTAACAGCCATGCTCCTTGGCACACTTCAAGACATCGCATGAAGCAGCTTAGAAGTCATTAATGGAGGTAAGGGAAGTAACTCTTTATCGGACTACAAAATCATAGGCTTGTCAAATAATAAAATCTGTCTCCAGAAGGTTGAAAACGTTTCCAGTTCCTCTTCCTGTGATGTTTTCAAAAACCTTGACCCTTAGCACCCTTGATATTATGACACTGTTTTGTAAAGGGTTAATTAAAACAATAGGACAGAGCAAAAGTCAATAGCCAATAATGGGATTTGGTTGCTGGCTTGTGACTCACTCACTGAAGACATTTGACTCTTTACCCCTGCTCTTCGAGTTTTCTTGACAACCCTTTACCAAACAACAAAGTTTTGGACTTTTCTAAATTCAAAGCATTTGCAGACAAAAGAACAGTGTAGCTTAAACGGTGGAATTTCTTTTTTCGAAAGGGTAGAAAATATAGTGGGAAAAGGAGAAAATGCTGGTAACCAGCATTTTCTCCTTTTTCCCACAATTTTTTCAAACCCTTCATTTTCAGAGTTGTTGAAACTTTGGATTGTATGGTAAAAGCTTAAACTGCTTACTTAATTGACAAAGCTTTAAACTCAGCAAAAGTGAAAGCATTTGTAGATGACAAATGTAACCTACATGATGGTATTTGCCTAGTCCCTAATCTTGATCTGTGTTATCTGCAAAAGCCACATGGCTTGTGGTTAGCACTGGAAGGGTTTGTTTCTATTTGAGTTTAACACCATTCTAACAGCTTAGGTCATATCACGGCGGTCTGTGCACCTATGCATGTGTTTCCTGGCTTTCTCATACCAGTACTGACACAACTTTCTCTGCAAGCCACTGACTACATTTTTCACATGCATCAGATGTGAGTAGTGCAAAATCCTGTCTACTTCAGGGTCATAAAAGTTCATCATGAATAGGGAAGAAAAATAACCATTATATTATTGGAGAACTGTGACAATCACTTATAATTCATGGTGGTCAGGTCCATCTGTTATTGACTTTATACTGCTGGCAAATTGGCCCTTTACCACACAATCCCAAGTTTTAACACCCTTTTAACACCCTGAAGGCTTTTGATGACATTGTAGGAAAAGTAGAAAATGCTGGTAACCAGCATTTTCTCCTTTTCCCACAATGTTTCCTACAAAAATCATCATTTGAGCTTTATTCAAATTGTTAACTATGACTCAACCCTTTACCACACATTCCCAATTTTAATGAACCTAGTAAGGAAAACTTTTGAAAACATTATGGGAAAAGGAGAAAATGCCGGTAAACAGCATCTTCTTCTTTTCCCACAATATTTTCTATCCCTTCAAATAGGAAGGCCATCATTTGAGCCACACTAAATTTGTCATCTTCTAATGCTTTCAGTTTGGACAAGTATAAAATTTTGTGTTTTCTATCCTTAAACAAAGGCAGGTCCCATGTTTTTAGCAACACTGGTTTTGCCATCTGCATTTTGCAATATTCAATATGGGCCAGGCTTGAATTTGTGATCTGCAGAGAGAGAGAGAGAGAGAGAGGGGGAAGGGCAAGGAATATAGATGGATGGATGGATTCATAGATGGACAGGCACAGACAGACAGCAACAGAAATAGACAGATTTGGTAGAGAAAAGAAATATAAAGACAAATTAAAAAGAAAGATACAGAAGAACAGATGCATTTATGTATTCAATCCATTATTGAACAAGGATGACTTGGGATCACAACTCCAGCTCAGAAATTCATCGTGGAACTAAAATGTTTGCTTGTCAAAGGCAGCTGCTTAATTTCTCGCAATGTTTCCGTACTGTTAAAAAACTGTTATGCCTTGACTGTTCTTTAACTCTTTACTAAACAGTCACACATTTTCAACACCCTTTACTCTTTACCAAACAACAAAACTTTTGACTTGTCAAACTTTTTTTTTTGCTTTATTTACCACGTCAATAGGTACGTGGGGGTCGTGGTCATCCCCCACCATACCTTACATAAGCTGTTAGTAGACAGTGTTAGTTTCATTTCTAAACATATAAACGATATAAACTATAAACGTATTTAACAACATTTAAACGTATTTACAATAACTTCATGAAGGAAAACATTTTCTTATAAAAACATACAATAATATATATGAGACATTCTCTGGCAAAAAGGTGCTCGATGCCTCTCCGTAATCCATCATGCCAAGCAAGCCATCATATACTTTTGAATCCACAACAGCCACTTTTTTTCTCAAAACCGACCTAATCACTAGGTCCTTGGACATACAGAAAACTGACCTTTAGCGAAAAGTTTCGGTCCAGGTCAGCCTGCGCGAACTGCGCAGGCTGACCTGGGTCGATACCTTCTCGCAGTTGCATTAAGCCCCCTTTTAACGGAGAACGGCTCACATACATTCATCTTTTCAAAAAGGTAGCATTATGAAAAATGAAATAATTTCAGTTTAAAATCTGTGGCAATAAAGCGTATGTGTGCGCGCGCGCGCGTGTGTGTGTGTGTGTGTGTGTGTGTGTGAAAAACAAAAATATGATGAAATTGATTGGTGCAAAATAAAAAAAAATGGCAAACTTGAAATCATTAGCAAACCACAAATTACATGTGGCTCCAAGGATGAAATTTGTCTTAAAATGGGTAGAAAGATTGTGGAAAAGGGAGAGAATGCTGCTTACCAGCATTTTCTCACTTTCCCACAATGTTTTTAAAAAACTATCGACCTTAGGATCTATAAAACTCGTGATTGTGTGGTAAAGGGTTAAAAAAAAGCTACTGAAAACATCATGGAAGGCTGCTTACTAGCATTTTCTCCTTTTTCATTAAAATTTTCTGCCCTTTTCAAAAAAAAATCCCATTATGTTAACCATATATGTCATCTGCAAATGCATCCAATATGTACAAGTCTACAGTTTTGTCATCTGAATTGAAAAAATTTACAAGTAGAAGAAATTGCTCACTACAATAAATTTCTCCTTTTGCTACAGTATCTTCAAAAAAGGTCTGCTACAAGACAAAGCTAATATAGAGGAAGACCTGACTAAAGATAGAAAATATATATACAAAAAAGTAATGAAAAGAACAGATTCAACGAGGAAGAAAAGAAATAAAAATCCAACAAAGATAAAATTTTAATGTTGATTATAATAAGCTTACCATATATTCAATATCAGGCCCCAAAAACTTTTTTTTCCTTACTCCGAGCACTTTTTCCTACTCCAAGCACCACAGCATTCCTCTAGGAGATATTCCGATATAGAAGCAGAACCAGATTTCAGGGTCTACTGTATATATTACAACATATTCCAAATAAACACAGCCATCCAATCAGGCTGATGGGGAAACTGGAATGAGTCAAAATGCTCTTAGTCAATCACAAAGTTCTATAACTCATATTTAGACACTACCCTTTTGTGCCATGGATATTCACTTCATCCTTTGCCCGATACCAAGTAATTTTGTATGTGAATGGCCCTGAGTGAGATGGCTTTTGAAAACATTGTGGTAAAAGGAGAAAATGCTGGTAACCAGCGTTTTCTCTATTTCCCAGAAAGTTTTCAAGCTTTTGAAGAAAGATACCCATCTATGTATATTAAAATTTGTTGTCTATTAATGTTTTCAATAATTATAAAGAAGTCTAAAATTTTATTATCGTCTTGTAAAAAGATGAATGTTTTTGTGCTTCTGTAATTTATCAAATATTGTGGTAAAAGGACTTGAGAGTTATTTCATATCACACAAACTTCTATTCCAATAACACTTAACCTCTAAATACATTGCAAATCATCTAGGTTCTTGAAGCTGAGAAACTTTTAATGCCAATGCCAGCTTTAAACAACCTTGAGGAAGAAGCTGTTTGAAAACATTGTGGGAAAAGGATAAAATGCTGGTAACCAGCCTTTTCTCCTTTTCCCACAATGTTTTCTAACCTATGGAAGGCAAATTCCATTATTCGAGTCACATTGAAATGCTTTCATTTTACACCAGTCTAAACTTTTGTTATGTGGTAAAGGTTTAACCCTTTACCAGACAACAAAATTTTAGCCTTGTCCAAATATTGAAAGCATTTGCAGACGACAATTTCAGTGTGGCTCAAATGGTGCAATTTTTCTTTGATAGGGTAGAAAACATTGTGGGAAAGGGAAAAAATGCTGGTAACCAGCATTTTCTCCTTTCCCCACAATGTATTCAAAAGGCTTCTTTCCCAGGGTCGTTAAAAGTCGTCATTGTATGGTAAAGGTTTAAAGGTAAAGCTACAAATATTGATTGAAGCTGAGTTATTCATATCAGTATTATATTCATTCAATGAATTAGCACACAAATATGCGTTTTCATATCCCTGCAGTTGACAGCTCACATTGTTAATGTGAGAAAAGGAGCTATTGATTATTACAAGCTATACTGTTCCTTTTTCCACATTATTATCATGTCAATTAAACTCTGAAGTCAACATATTTGGTGAACTTCTCTTCAGCTGACATTTGGTCTCATAAAATTTCTGCAACTTTCTTGTTTGAAAACAATGATAAAAGAAAAAACATGTAGATCTTTATGAAGAAATGTTTGTCATACTAAAGGAACTTGCTGAACTTTTTTACTGGAAATAAGTAGAACATTTTCAACATGAACAAGGTATCAAAATACCAGTATGCAACTTCGAGACTGTATTCTAGCCAAAATATTCTTCAAAAAGGATGAAAAAGTAGATCCAAGATCACACTGCTTCTTCTCTGCAGTCTGATCTTCAGTTATACTGCTTAAAAACAGGACTAAAGTACCAAAAATCTCTTTCAAAGCCTGGTATCCCGGTGAATAACAAACAAGACTTCGAACCTAAGGGTTTCTGGTTCTATTCCTAGCACCACAACATTCTTTTTCAGGATTGATGATAGATCAACAATTTTCATGTGGAAAAGCAGCCAATGGCTTGGAAAAGAATGCTGTGTAAACTACTAGTAAGAGAAATCTTCAGAAAGCATAGATAGGAGCACTAGCTGTTACGATATAACTGAACTAATGTTGAGAATGGGATTAAACAAACTAAACTTATAATCTCAGATTCTCAACACAAAAAAAAAACAAATACACTCTGTTCATGGGACAAAGAAAAAATTTTAATGATTGAATAACTCTGAAAAGTTTTCCCCTTGTAGAAGAAAGCATCCCAACTTTTCCTTTATTCAGTCCCCAAGCTGTTTTGTTTGGATACAGCAGCAGCTGTTAGGCATTAATTACAAAAACCCCTACCACTGTAAATGACATGCTTGGCTGCTTATGGCCCCCTAGACTCTTTTCTAAACAATCAGATCTTTTTACAAAACCCTCAGGAACAAGGCTTTTGAAAACATTGTGGGAAAAGGAGAAAATGCTGGTAACCAGCATTTTCTCCTTTTCCCACAATGTTTTCCATTCCTTCAAAGAAAGATACCATCATTTTAACTATATGCAATTCTTCATCAGCAGAATTTTTTCATGTTGCCATTATGAATTAGTCTAACATTTTGTCTACTTGTAAAGAGTTGACCTTTGCCACACAAGAAAATTGTTGACTTGTCCAAAATTGAAAGAATTTGCAGACGATTATTCAAATGTGGCTCAAGTGATAGAATTTGTTTTCGACAGGGTAGAAAATAAAGCAGAAAAAGGAGAAAATGTTGGATACCAGCATTTCTTCTTTTCCCTCAGTGCTTTCAAAAGGCTTTGTTGTCAAAGTTGTTGAAACTCCCGGTGGGATTGGGGGAGGGGGGAGGTTTATTCAAGGGTTAACATATTTCTTCCTGTAGACATATTTTTCCTTTTCTTAGCAGTCAGATTTTAAAACATTGTAGGATACTGCTCTAATATGCAGTTTCTCTATCTTTCATAATGTTTTTACATGTGTTCTTTCACAGAAAAATGTAATTGATGTTTGCTATCTTTATCTTTACAAGGATATTGTCAAAGTCATGTCATGTCAAGGCAAATTTGTTTAGTTTTGTGCTGTATTTAATACCATTTTCAGCTTTATTTCAGTGGCCAGTGCATTTATCCATGCTTTCATAGAGTTACTTTTTCCAAGGCTTTGCACAATATTCTTCCTAAGCTTTCCCACATAACCATCATTGAAACAATGATTGGCAATGAGAGAGAAATGAATCCTATTGCATTGACTATCATCTATGCTGTGAAAGAAATTGGCTGAGCTGGGAATTCTAACCAGCAACTCCCCCGGTCTCAAGTCCTGTATGCTACAGACTGTTTCAGGAGGTAACAGTTCAGACCTAGAAGAAAAGTTTTTATTTAGTTTTGGGTCAAAAGTCAAGGTCATATTGAGTCAATGTCATTTAAAGGCGTTTCAGCGAGTTATTTCTAGCGCAGAGAATTTCATGAAATTTGACACAGAAACACTTCAAAGTATGTTCTTTCAATATGCGAAGAGATAATCAGACGTTGCCAGATGAACTAAAAAGTTCTGAGCCCACAAAGAACATAACCCTTTTTTTTAAATTACACAAAACCCAATTATTACAGTATACGTCAGAATTTTGTGATTAAAATCTGTAATTTCAGTCAAATCATGTTCTCTGTGTTTTAAATTCATAGTGAAACAGTGGATCCTCTGACTTTGATGAGAAATTAACAGATATTTCAAATTAATGATACACTATCTATGTTTCAGTAAAACCCTTAGCCCACAAAATTGCTTATTTTATCACAGAAAATCAGGGCATTATTTGACCCTCAAAAAAATCTAGCACAAAGATTTTTCTAATTTTTCTCAGAAATATACTTGATTATATCCTTTATCAAAAAATGCAAAAAAAAAGATAGGTTGCCAGGCTACTTTTCCCAATATTCAAACTCAATTACCTCCCTTGGAACAAAGAAAGTGACACAAAACACCCAAGATTTCAAATTACTTAGTGAGATGTATTATTTCTAGCACTAAATCATGTTTTTTTCACAATAGAGATTGTACTCTGTCAACCCTTTCCTTGATATAGTCTCGATTTAACATTGGTGTGGGACGGCTTTGGAAAACATTTTGGTAAAAGCGGTAATTGTTCATTACAAGCAATTGTTCCTTTCCCCACAACCTTTTCTGCACCAACGGTTCTTTTAATCTCATTTAAATCTTGTTTGTCATCTGCAGCTTCTTTCAATTTTGAAGTTCCAATTTAATTCATTTAAGAAAGGGTTAATACCAAATACATGTGGTATATTTTAATAGATGGGAGAATGGAAGAACAATACAAGTAGAACTGTCCAGAGTTACTCAAAGGCATAGATTACTTACGAACCTTATAGCAAAATGAATCAAACGATCCTGATTTCTATCAATACCCAGGAAACAGGGTAAGAAAATGTTGAAAAGGAGAAAATACTTGTAATTTTCTCTTTTTACCACACTAAACTTACTATCCGGATAAGTAATTTCCGACAAATGTACATGTTCCGTTTTCGCTGTTTAGGAATGATACACACCTTCATAAACTGATCTTTAAAAAAACAAAATGTATCTACCACTTCTTTCTCCACGTCTTACAGCAAAAATCAGTAGTCCAATAATAGTACTACAATCAGACAAAGTTACGCTAGAAAACAGAGAAGCAAAGAGACATGCACAAGAATGTTGCGCACTGACAACCCGATAAAACGTCGTTAAGTCAAACCATTGACAAGGAACAAAACAGAGTGACACAATATCTTTAACAGAAATCTTGCTTGTTTTGCAGTCTAGCCTTTTAGTGGGATCAATTTACCATATACAGTCACATTACCCAAACTTGAGTTTCATCCTGAATCTGAGGATTCCTGATTGAAATCAACAAGTTCTCAGACACTAGGATTGTCGGTGTAATCAAGCAGAAAACTGTAAATTAGTTTAGTCTGTCCCTGGACATAATGCTCATGAAATATTTTTATTTGTAGAAAAATGATGTACTGTTATAGAACCAGACATATTCAGCATACATAGATCTTCTAACATCACAAATTATCACAGCCAATTATGTCTGCGAATTAATGATTTGAAAGTTATACAGAATGGTTGAGAAACACAGCCTTTGGTGACAGTCATTAACTTTGTTTTCCAAGAACTTTTCTTTCATTGCCCATGTCTGATGTGTTATAGTGAAAGGGCTTGGTTGAAAATGTGATGTGTCATTTTTTACAAACAACTTTAGTACTATTTAACTTGTGCACATATAATTCATCATAAAGTTCTTTGACAGCTGAAGAGAGAGAGAGAGATCTCTCTCTCTCTTTGTCTCTCTCTCTCTCTTCAAGCTCTCAGTATTTTTTTTTAAAGGAAATGATATGCTGCACATATTCAATTTGTCAATAAGAATAGTTCATACATGCAGAAACAAATTACACATATCACACAAACATGGTACAACTCTCTGACATTTATGTTGGTCAAGTGAACAATCAAAAGGGAAATCTGACCGCATCATAGAAAATTAGATTGTTGTATTTGGCATGATAAATTACTCTCTCCCGGTTTCTGGACAAGCATACAACAACCAAATAATAATTCAACAAATCATAAACTATTAGGAACAGCTACAATATAGATCTACTGCCGCAGGCTGTGATCAATAAAACAGATAACTGTACATTTGAAATGGCCCTCATTTGGGAAATATTATTATTGGGGAACTTGATTTGATAAATGACCTTTTTTGTCGAATATTGCTGGCCTTACAGAAATGAATTGAGTTTTGGAAGCAATATTGGATTCTCCCGGCCAGTATTCTTCTGTAATTCTACATTAGCATGGCTGGGTAGCTCAGTGGTTACCAGAGTATCTGACTTGTGACTTGGTGGTTGTGAGTTTGATACCCAGTTGAGGCAAACTTTGTTTCCAGCTATATTTTGCCTCTCACCGGAGATGCATGCGAGAAAAGTAGTCAGTGACTTGAAAAGAAAGTTGTGTTTGAAATGGTGTGAGAAAGCTAGGAAAAACATGTGTAGGTGCACTGACAGCACTGATGTGATCTAAGCAGTTAAATTGGCATTAATCTCCAATACAATATAGGTCAATAATTCTAAATTTTGTTCTCACTTTGAATTTCAGGACTATAGCCTTCTGAATGGCTTAGATATTCTGATTCAGCCAATCAGATATTTATATCATAGTCATGGACTTTATGGTTTTCTATTAAGTTAATGGTTACATCTTTAATCAAAGCGTTGAGAACGCTGATGTGGCATTTGTCAAGGAAGCCACTGTGTAAATTTAATAATTTGAAAACAGGAGGGCCATGATGGCCCTGGATCGCTCATCTGAGTCAATAGGCGAAATTCACTCCACGCGCGTAATTCAATTTCTGACCAATTGTCTGGTCAATTGATCTTAAAATGTGGCCTCTGGAGCGTCCACAAGGAATTTCCTGAAGTTGATCTAGTGACCTAATTTATCACCCGATGTGACCCAATTTAGAACTCGTCAAAACATTTATCAAGACAAACATTCTGAACAGTTTTCAAGTTAATTCAGCAATAAATGTGGCCTCTAGAGTGCCCACAAGGTATTTCTTAAATTTACCAAGTGAGCTAGTTCATGACCCCAGGTGACCCAATTCCAAACTCACCCAATATTTCATTAAGACAAACATTCTGACCAATTTTCAAGTCAATTGAGCAAAAAATATGGCCTCTAGAGTGCCCACAAAGTATTAGTTTAATTTAATCTTGAGACCTAGTTTATGACCCCAGGTGACCCAATTTTGAACTGACTGAACACGTTGTGCTCAGGTGGGCTAACAAACTTAGAACAGGTTCACTACATACCAAATAACAAAGCTCTATGCTTTCCAGTTTTAGAAAAGAAGAATTTTAAAGTTTTCCTTCTTTGTTCCTTTGTTCGAACTTGTGACCCCCGGGGCAGGGCCAGTTTTGACCCCAGCGGCATCATTGAACAAACTTGGTAGAGGTCCACTAGGAATTGCTACATACCAAATATCAAAGCTCCACACCTTCCAGTTTTAGGGAAGAAGAAGTTTTCCTTCTTTGTTCCTATGTTCGAAATTGTGACCCCTGGGGCGGGGCCAGTATTGACCCCAGGGGCATCATGTGAACAAAATTGGTAGAGGTCCACTAGGAGATGCTAGATGCCAAATATCACAGCTCCATGCCTTCCATTTTCAGAGAAGAAGAATTTTAAAGTTTTCTTTCTTCGTTCCTATTTTCAAACTTGTGACCCCCGGGGAGGGGCCAGTTTTAACCCCAGGGGCATCATATGAACAAACTTGGTAGAGGTCCACTAGGAGATGCTACATACCAAATATCAAAGCTCTACGCCTTTTAATGTCAGAGAAGAAGATTTTCAAAGATATTGCTATTTTTTTCCTTTCTGTTGCCATAGCAACCACAGTTAAGGGTGGAATTCAATCTCTTGAACAACTTTGGTAGAGCTTCACCCAAGGAACATCCCTGCCAAATTTCACCAAGATTGGCCCAGCGGTTTAGGAGGAGATGTTTAAAGGAATTGTGGACAGACGGACAGATGGACGCCGGACAATGACCGATCACAATACCTCACCTTAGCACTTCGTGCTCAGGTGAGCAAAAAAAAAAGAGAAGTATTATTTAAATATTAACTTGAAAATCAACCTCCTAAGCAAATTAATACGTCTCTTTGGTTAAAGGGAGATTACTGGTGCCTAAGTTTGCGTTATTTGTGTATTGGTGGTCTCCCTTTGATCTTTCAAGAGGAGTCAGGAGTAACGTCCCTTGACGGAAGGATGCACGATGGGTAGAGAGAGAAGCCATGTAAATATATTGAATTCAATTAAGTTTATACCTGAATACTATGATTTTGAGATATCTTTGGCCGTCAGGACCTAATTCCCAACATTACAATAAAGTTTTCTTCCAGTAAATATTCATGCACAATCAAATGAGTAGCGTGCAATCATGGGACGAACAAGCCCAGGGACGAACTGGTTTTGGAACGAACAACCCCGGAAGCAAAGCGGTCAGAAGACAAATTTTGTGCATATCATTGCGCCAATAGAAGGCTATGAAGAGGTGAAGCTATTTTTACTCAAAAAGAAGTATTTCCATGATCGATAGCCTTTTGCAGTTTATTTCAAGACGCCATTTCCAATTATATATCTGAGTGCTATTGAAAAACTCATTTGTCTTGAAAAATTGAGTTTAATTGGGTTTACTTCCTTCGGTTTTGGACAAAATACCATACATGGTCTTCAAAATTCAATATTGAACATTTATTATTGATCTCATAGTGGCATTGTCTTCGACAAATGCCACAAAAAGTAGACTTTTGCAGATGGCTTGGATCAACTCTTTACCAAATGACAAAAATGTAGACTTGTCCACAGTGAAAGTATTTGTGGACGAAAATTTTAGTGAAGCTCAAATGATGGAAATTGTCTTTGATAGGGTAGAAAACATTTCTGGAAAAAGGAGAAAATGCTGGTTACCAGCATTTTCTCCTTTTCCAAAAATGTTTTGAAGGATGTTTCCTCAGGGTTATCAAAAGTTTGGATTGTGTTGGAAAGGGTTAATGTCAAAGAACATAGAATGTGCAGTCAGATTTTGGGAGATCAATCCATTGAAAAAAAAAAAATTGAAATCACAAATATTCGAGTCTATAATACCTTTGATTAGTCCATTTGGTTGGTATAAAAACTAACGTTTGGCTCAAAATCATCTATCTAAATAATTTTTGGGGAAATTTCTCTATACATATCTGATTATTATACAAAAACCAAGAGAGAAAAAATACTTGCAGAATTTAAAACTGTATTTTAATGATTTAGTCCATTAAACTCAATATTGAATTTGACATCTGAAAAAGGTGGAGAGAGTGCAACAAATAGAACAGCATACTATCCTGTGGTCAATTTGAAAACATTTACCGGTACATATGAGGCCAAGCATATTGATAAACTAGGTTTATAATAAATTACCCTTACACAGACACTTTATCAGTTGTTTGAAGACAGCAACTTTCAAGAAAAATTGCTGAAAAAACAGAAATTGACCTGAAGAGGTATACCTTCTTTCTCTTCTTTTGGGAATGATATTAATTATCAATTCCCCAAATTGTGGATAATTTGTATCATATCTTTTCGGTTGGGCAGATTGATAAAATTGCTATCGATTTAATGGTAGCAGAATTTGTAAGGGTATTATGCATACTCAAATAATTCCATTTCTATGACCTTAACGGTGATCACTGTAAAACATGAGGTTAACATGTTTGTTTCTATTGTTATAGTGCAAGTTGTGTACATAAAGTCACTACTGAATCTAATTATGAATGAAATTACTACAAAAAACACATGGTTTTACTATGATTTTTTATTGTTTATGGCTGTTTATGTGTGCACCTCACTCCTCTGTGGCTAAGACCAAAAAATGCTAAAATATTACTGTAGAGTTAAATACATGTAGTAAAAAGCATGAAATTGAAAATGAAAAGTTGCGAAAAATTAGATTTCTGCATGGTTTTTGTAAATAACTAACATTGCAAAAAAGAAATTTTGAAGAAGTTACTCCATTTGAATGCATTTGATCAAAATGTTAGTTTTTATAGAGACCAAAATGGACTATAGCTCTGATATTACTTCTGCGATGGTTTCTCCACTACACTCTATTTAGTGGAGACACAACCACAAAAATAACATGGTAGCTTTTACATAGCTTACTTCTGAAATGAATCAGGAGTAGGTTTATACTTATGGCTTTGAATTTTCCTTTAATTTTTTTTTTAGGTTTTATAACACTTGATGTTTACTTGCTCTGGAGGAGAAATATGCTAAGCTACAGTCCTAAGCTCAGTCAGCCCATGAAACATGTGCAAGCTTGAATAGGAATTTCTGCAAGCTTTAACTCTTTACTATACAATCCCTAGTTTTAATGACTATTGGAAAGAAAGCATCTGAAAACAAGAGGGCCATGATGGCCCTGAAGTCGCTCACCTGAGCCTTTTGACCAAACATGATCCATTTTAAATCTCTTTCAAAGGTGTACACAGAGTTTTTCTAAGATTTGACCTTGTGACCTAGTTTTTGACCCGACACGACCAATTTTCAAACTCATCCAAGATATCATCAAGACAAACATTCTGACCAGTTTTCAAGAGTATTGGACTAAAAATGTGACCTCTAGAGAGTACACAAAGTTTTTCTAAGATTTGCCCTACTGACCTAGTTTTTGACCTGACATGACCCATTTTCAAATACGTCTGCGATACCATCAAGACAAACATTCTGACCAACTTTCAAGAGTTTTGGACTGAAAATGTGGCCTCTAGAGTGTACACAAGGTTTTTCTAAGATTTGACCTAGTGACCTAGCTTTTGACTCGACATGACCCATTTTCGAACTCGTCCGAGATATCATCAAGACAAACATTCTGACCAAGTTTCATGAGTATCGGACTGAAAATGTGGCCTCTAGAGCGTACACAAGGTAAAAGTTGACGCCGGACACAGCACGATCACAAAAGCTCACCATGAGCACTTTGTGCTCTGGTGAGCTAAAAATAGTTGGAAAAGGAGAAAATGCTGGTTACCAGGATTTTCTTCCTTTTTCCACAAAGTTTTCAAATTCCAAAAATTCCATTATTTAAGCCACTTCTTATTTGATGCCGCTGAATGCTTTTATAATTAAGAAATGTAAAACTTTGTTGTGTTATAAGAGTTACATGTAGATCATCAGCTACTGAATTTAACCCTTTGCCACATAATCCCGAATTTCAATAACCCTTAGGGAAAGGCCTTTTGAAAATATTTTGGAATAAAGGAGAAAATGTGTGTAACCAGCATTTTCTCCTTTTCCCACAATGTTTTCTATCCTTTCAAAAAAAAATTGCATCCTTTGAGGCACATTGAAATTGTCAGCTGCAATATTGCTTTGAATTTAGACGGGTCTAAAATTTGTTGTGTGGTGAAGAGTTAGAGATCAGAATGTGCAGTCTAGCCTGATACCTCAAGGATCGACTATTTTATTATCTATGACCCAAAAACCTGTACACATTTGCAGAGAAATTTTATATCAGACTTTGGAAAAAAGAAGAGCCTTTCAAACACTGCTCAGTGTCGTTAAAACTCTGGACTGTGTAGTAAAGGTATTAAGTGGTGTGGTAAGAATGAAACATTTGTATGAGATTTTAAATTCTCTTTACAGAAGGAGACTTTAACTCTTTACCAAATGACAAAATTTTAGACTAGTCCAAATTGAAAGCATTTGCAGACGACAAAATAAATGTGACTCAAAAATAGAAATTTATTTTGGGAAGGATAGAAAACATTGTGGGAAAAGGAGAAAATGCTGGTTACCAGCATTTTCTCCTTTTCCCACAATGTTTTCAAAACCTTTCTTTCTCAGGGTCGTTAAAAGTCGGGATTGTGTGGTAAAGAGTTAACTCTTTACCAAATGACAAAATTTTAGACTAGTCCAAATTGAAAGCATTTGCAGAAGACGACAAATTCAATATTGCACAAATTAGGAAATTTTTCTATGAAAGGTTAGAAAACACTGTGGGAAAAGGAGAAAATGCTGGTTACCAGCATTTTCTCCTTTTCCCACGATGTTTTCAAAGGGCTTCTTCCTGAGGGTCATTAAAATTTGGGATTGTGTGGTAAAGGGTCAAATGCACTTCAGTTTCATGTTGAAAAACAAACAAGTCACTGATAAACTTATGAGTAAAACCACTGCATTTAAGTTTTTACCAAACAAACCCATGTTTAACTAACATAGGGAATAAAAGCTTTTGAAAACATTGTAGGTAAAGGAGAAAGTGCTGCTAATCTTTTTAAAGACAAATTCCATGTTGTCTGCAAATGCTTTCGATATGGACTGGTCCAAAGTTTTATTGTCTGGTATAGGGTTAAAAATTTACTGCTTGAATTGATTTATTTAACCCTTTACCACATAATCCCAAGTTTTAACGACCCTAAGAAAGAAGCCTTTTGAAAAGATTGTTGGAAAAGGAGAAAATGTTGGTAACCATCATTTTCTCCTTTTCCCACAATGTTTTCTACTCTGTTAAAGATCAGTTCGATCTTTTGAGCTATATTTAAGTTAGCATCTGCAAATGCTTTAAATTTTGATGAGTCTATTATTTGCTTGTATGGTAAAGAGCTAGAACATAGAAAGCTTCTAGAAAAAGTTCCTGACCAAGAGCAGATCAGTTCTAAAATGTGTATCTAATATGCATTTAGCATGTTTATTATTTTTCATTTGCTTATTATTTATTGTTAATTTAAGTATTAAACATAATTTCACCCAGAATTATTCCTCAAAGAGAAATTTATCATATAAATAATGACGAAGAAATGAAGGAAAAACGTGATTTCATGCCACATTTTACTTTTGATATAAGGGAAAAAACTCTTACACACAAAATTCTCTTATCTTGATGTGGTGATCTCCCTTACCATAAAAAAAAAAGCAACCCCTTTCGTAGTGGGGAAAGTGTTGTTTTAAGTAATCACTGGTTTTTGATCCTACGGCTTATTTTTTGACATAGAAACGGAGATATGTTTTCATAAATGTATTTTCTTGATAGATGCCAACCGGTTTTTTCTTCATTATCATCAATCCAACGTCTCAAAAGGCAGTAAGCTTTTCAAGGTATCGAAGAGAAACAACTCGTACAAGCATGTGCATTTATTTCTAACACAGTTGTCTCCCTTTAATGTTACAGTAATTTCGTACCAGGGTTGTCTCGTATTTAGAATTGCCGTTTCGTACCCAATATTTTTTCGATTAATATTTTGTCGCTTTGAACTCGATGAAAAGCGATTTACTGCAAAACGAAAGACATACACGCGCACGTATCAAATGATCCCCTTTAACCTTACAGATATAATGTGATTTGATCCGATTGGATGATTTACAAAATCTTTGGGACAAAATATGTTGACGGGTGATGGCGAAAGTAGTCCCGACTCTTTCCATTCCGCTGAATGTTTTTCACTTGTTTTCCTCGCAAATAACAGTAATGAATATTTTTTTTTTTTGAAATGTGAATGGGTGTCGCTGTCTGCAACAACGTTTTCAGTCTCTTGGAGGCACAGATGTAAAATTATGCTCACGCTGCAGAGCTTTAACTTGACCCCTTTTTTCATGCGCGTACAAGCTAACAAATTACATGGCCGACAATTAAAAACTGTTTTTCTCCTTGTTATTAGATATTCTAACAAAAGAAAGCTGGATCTAGACTAAGTTTACAAGGGCTAAATTTTCTTAACAGTCGTTATCTACTTTCACGAGAGTAGGGACGAACGAGATTATCTAGGACAATGTTTAATAAAAACTACGGACAGAATTTGCAGACGACACTTATAATTGTTTGACCTCTACTGCAGTATAGTCACAAAACTTGCCATCGATGGCAAAAAACTGCAAGAAGACGTGTGGATTATGTTATATTTGTTTTGTAGCGTAAACGACAGAAGATTTCGAATCGCAGTGCCACGGATAGGAGGCTTACCCGTAATTTTTACGATTGTAGCGAATATTTTATGGTGCGTAATTTTTCCGCTACCGGAAGTTTACAAAGTTTACATGGAGATCGCAGACCGGACCCTGGCAGGCTCGTTTTATGATTATTTAGCCGCTTTTTGTTTTTACATCGGTTTCTGTCACGATAAATCAGCACGTAAGAGCGCTTGCACTTTTATTTTAATTTTTTTTTTTTTCATTTTGTGCAAGAAAGTTTTTTTTTTTATTTTTTAAAGAAAGAGGATGTTAATTGAAAGCAGAGATTGTCATTTTTCACTCACGAAAAGCCTTGCTGATCATTGGTTCACGGTAGTTACCGTCCGATCAAGAAAAAGCATCATTTTTTGCAGAGTAAAGATTCAATTATCAAATGATTTTTTAACTTCATCTTTAGCCAGCTTCATATAAAATATTCTTTCATCTAAATGTTTGAAATGAAACAATCCTTCATCGTCACTATTATCCTGCAGCTATTTTGAAATTGAATCGTTTGACTTCACTGGTGTTCCACAAAAAATCATTGCAACTTGATAGAGATGGTGCCATTTTGAACTAAA
This sequence comes from Hippopus hippopus, assembly GCA_946811185.2. Classification (NCBI taxonomy): domain Eukaryota; kingdom Metazoa; phylum Mollusca; class Bivalvia; order Cardiida; family Cardiidae; genus Hippopus; species Hippopus hippopus. The sequence continues at coordinate 4,959,161 of OX328102.1, read as the reverse complement.
AACATTGCCACATGATCTAGCAGATGATCTAGATATGTCATCATGTCTGCAGTGTTCTGCTGAGGCCACGTATTTGCGATTTTCTCGCTAAAAAATTAAAAATGTCGCAGAAAAAATTGGTAAAAGGCGATTTTTGTCACATATCAAAAGTTGCGGAATCAGCCTCGTAACTATTACAGTTTAGTGTTTTTCATGGACGCCGAAGGTGCAAATATGCAAAATGAAATTTGATTGGACGCAGACCAAAAACATCAACCAAGTATTGATCGTGTACTTAATTTCACGACGTAGTATCTTCTGCAGTCTCAGTCGGAAAATGGTTTCGTCGCCACTGCAAAAAAGCCAGGCATTATCCTAAGCTTCTATGATAAGCCAAAGCATATAACAATCAGAACTCAAAGTTCGATAATGTTCTGATGCCAAGTACCCCTCCAACTCAATCAACATTGTCGGAAGATGGTGAAAAATACCTGTACGACAGTTCTTAGTATTTAAAAGAATATTCTTTGTTGGAATATGATCGCAACCGCAACTTTATGGGTTGTAAAATGTGTTTAAAAAGAACAAAAAGTACGCATTTACTAAAAAAAAAAAAAAAGTAACTTCAGAACGTCTATGGTAGATCAGCCATCATGGCCGAGTCTCTTCAGTGGGATTTTAAGAAAACTGTACGGTAGGGAAAGTTTCAATGAGAAATAATCAGCCATTTTAGTTGCATTTAAATTCACATTTTGGCTAGTGAAAGAGAACATAGCAATTAACAAGTATGGATATTGGGAAACTAATTTCAATTTCTTATTTTTAAACCAATTCATTTTATCCCTGCTAAATTTTGTCCCAGAATTTTTAAAAATGTCTCAAACTTTCTGGATGAGTGAGACATTTGTCTCAACTTTTTTAAAATCCTTGGCAGAACACTGTGTCTGTCTGTAGGTAAAACCACAGGTAAAAGACGCAGTGATTTGTCTTCCCTCCCCCCCCCCCCCCCCGGAAAAATAAAAACAATAAGTAAACAATATACAGCCCAGAAATATATGTGAAAACTGTATTTCGATCAATAAGTGACTCCTGTTTCATTTTAGAAATTTTTCCTTACTTACGGGTATCTTATAGAGGATGGAGTACATGGTATTAAGCATGAAGTTGCCGATTTTACTGTTTTCACTTCCAGTATACTTATTCCCCATTCAAAACTTGTTTCTTTGAATTGAAAGTTGACTTAGCAAGAGTAAGATTTGAGTCAAGGTATTTACATTAAAAATAGAGGCCAGACAAGCTGCTAGTGCCAGACAGCGCCGATGTTTATCACGATGGAGAAATACCGATTTGCGTGAAGCAAAATAAGACCTACATGTCGTGACAATACCTTCAATCTGAAGGGTTGCTTCAGTGTTATTTTTGTGATTGTTTCTATGATTCCCTTCACAGCAGCCTTTCTTTTGATGCTTATGGAATCTTACTGATCATGTTTCAGCCAGATGCATATGTCTTGAGTCTGCTTGTCAGCTTTTAAAATGGACGTGGATCTATAGATATACTCTCTTCCTATGTATTTGCTGATTCTGTACTATCACAGATTTTACATTTTGTGTCATTTCCGTCACATAGTGCCACCTAGCTATTCTTTACGCCGTCCAACTTTTGAGGCAAATGTCAAACTACTCATGCATCGGAAAATCAGATGAGTACTGAAATTATATTTTTAACTGAAAAAGCAAAACACGCACAATAACTTTTATAGCAATGCAGTATTAATTGCCTCTTGTCCATTAAAATGGTCTCCAAGCCATTTGAAGCCAATAATCCATTTTCAAGGGTATCAGGACTTGTTATCTATGTGAACTAGCTGTTACACTCATATTAAAAGTCACATGATTACCAAATATGTAAGTAATGTGATCAGTTCATAAATCTGCAATCTGGTTGGACTAAAATCAAGTCAGTAGTAGTTTGGAAATGACTCCAGTCAGATGAAATTAGGCAATGTCATTTAATTATTTTTGTGAAACAGGCAAATTGTGATGTACTCTCTGGGCACATAATGCAATTTTCTTCAGATGTTAGGTTTATCAGACTGGGTAGTGAATTTCCGTGTCCTCACTGCCTTTCCAATTTCACTTGAAATCCAAATGAAGTTCATACTGTAAATATGTTACATGTTATTTTTAAAGATTCCAAAGTTCAAAATCATTTAAAATCTGTCATTCAGCTGAACAAATATGTGTTACTTAAGTTTCTGTTCAGTTCCGTTACTTTCAGGGGCAGAAGAGGCCTTTTAAAAACATTGTCGAAAAAGGAGATAATGCCAGTTACAAACATTTTCTCCCTTTTCAAAAATGTTTTCAACCCTATCAGTGAGCCACACTGAACTTGTCATCTGATGTGCTTGCAATCTGAACAAGCTTTAATTTTTTTGTTTGTTAAAGAATTAAGTAATCAGTAAGATTCCTTTAGAATTAGGTAATAAAATCATTACATTTTACTTTATTACCGTGTCCAAACTTTGAATACGGTAACATTTGGAGAAGCAGGAAAAAGAAAAATATTTCAGTTACTACTTAACTCAGGAAACAAACAGTTTAGCAGGTGTTTAGATTTCTTTACAATTCTGGCAACAAATATTTGCATGAGAAGACTTCAGGAATGCAAAAAGGCAACATTTGGAGGTTAAGAAATATTGTTGGGCATACCTCATAGGATAAATATTGACCCGCCCAAAACTTGTGAGAATAACAGAGTAGATGAAGTGAAGGGAAGGAAATGCTTTTTTTTTTTGTCTCTAATATGGAAAACATGGACCCTATAACAAGCAACTGTCACTTTTCTTTCAATGTTTTTAACAGCTGTCTGCTGTAGAAGTATAAAAAAGCTCATAAAAATTATTTTTATGTTAACAATTTTTTCTTCCACTAAAGGAAAAGAAAATTGAAAAGAAAATTCAATAATTGACTTTAATGTGTTTTTGATATTTGTAAGTGCATGTGACACTGAGCAGAAAACTCAATTATTGACTGAAATGGGTTTTTGATTGGGATATTGAATATATTTGAATTCAGACATTTAAACATGTGTAGGTTATTTATTGATATTCAGCGAACTTAGCATTATCAAATGTGCATTTTTATTGATTTTTACCTTGTTTATGATATGATGCAATAACAAGTATCCCAAATCAAAGGGCATATGTATAGATATATCATTCTTTCCTATTGGTCAAAGTAGTTAAAGCAGCTAGTTTAAGTAAAACATATTTATTTTACATTGATTGAGAGACAAGTTCTTATAACTCGCACTAATCTCTCTCAATTCTGCTTCCTGTTAACTACACAAGTAGTCACGCCAAATGTGTGGGCCAACGAACAATCCCAAAGTTGACACCTACTCCCAGGTATCACATATTATGGGACCTTTAAGTAATGAGGCTAATGCTCTACTTCACAACCACGACACCACACATTAAAGCAGTCTTGAACCTTTTACCAAACAATCTCGAGTCTTAACAACCTCAATTAAAATGGCTTTTGAAAACATTACAGGAAAAGGAGAAAATGCTTGTAGCCAGCATTCTCTCCTTTTCCAACAGTGCTTTCTACCCTTTCAAAGATAAATTCCATCATTTGAGCCACATTTAAGTTGTCGTTTGCAAAATTTAATGCTTTCAGTTTGGTCTTGGTCTTTTGTCAATTTGTAAAAAGGTAATTGATTTTTTACTGTTTTTAGCTCACCTGAGCAGGAAGTGCTCAGGATGAGCTATTGTGATCACTCACCATCCGTTGTCGTCCATTGTCCGTCCGTCCGTCTGTCCTTTCACATTTTTTTGTTTACACTCTAGCATCTACAAATATAAACCAATCAGCACCAAACTCGGTCAAAATGTATATGACAATAAGATCTCGGACAAGTTCGATTATGGGTCTAATCGGACCAGAACGACTGGAGTTACCTGCTCTTGAATTAGAAAAATTGCTATATTTGACTTTGTTTACACTCTAGCATCTACAAATATTAACCAATCAGCACTAAACCTAGTCAAAATATAATTTATATGACCATAAGATTTCGGATGAGTTCGATTATGGGTCTAATTGGACCAGTCTGAACAACCAGAGTTGTCTGCCCTTGAATTAGAAAAATTGCTATATGTGACTTTGTTTACATTCTAGCAAATATAAACCAATCAGCACCAAACTTGGTCAAAATAGATATGACCGTAAGATCTCAGATGAGTTCGATTATGGGTCTAATCACACCAGAACAACCGGAGTTATTTGCCCTTGAATTAGAAAATTGCTATATTTGACTTTGTTTACACTATAACATCTACAAATATAAACCAACCAGCACCAAACTTGGTCAAAATATGTATGACCATAAGATCTCGAATGAGTTCGATTATGGGTTTAATCAGATAAGAATGACTGGAGTTATCTGCCCTTGAATTAGAAAAATTGCTATATTTGACATTGTCTACAGTCTTGCATCTACAAATATTAACCAATCAGCACTGGAGGTATATAGGAGTTAGCTTGTCGGTCCATCCATCCATCAGTCTTTCTGTAGCATTTTCTTGTCAGTGCTAGTTTTCAACAACTACTGGATGGATTTCATTCACACTTCATACGAGGGTCATTCAAAAAGTAATGCAACCTATAAAATAACTTTTGAAAGAAATATATAATGATAATTACCGTACTACATTCCTTCGAAGTAATATCTCTTGTGGTCTATGACGGACTGCCATCGCTTCGGGAAGTCATCTATTCCAGTTGCTAGGCAACTGCGTTCCGCTACCTTCACCCTTTTGGCCACGGCAGCTTCAAGCTCATCAAGGTCACTATAACGAATACCTCTCATGCCCTCTTTTATCTTTGGAAATAAGTCAAAGTCACATGGACTTATATCCGGGGAATAAGGCGGGTGCTCCAATATTTCCCACTCATAGCGCCCTAGCAAAGACGTTATGTTGACGGCGCCATGGGGTGTAGCGTTATCATGTAAAATTATTGGACCAGCTGCCAAGAGTCCACGTCTTTTCCTACGGATCACTTGCCTTAGTGTTTTTTTAAGGTACTCTTCATAGTACTTCCCGTTAATAGTCTTACCACTTTCCACCCTGTGACTTGTCAGAATTCCATGTATATCGTACGCAAAGATCATTAACATCTTAAGTTTAGACTGAGTCTGTCTGTAATTTGCTGGTCTCGGGGAGCTAGGTGTATGCCACTCAGTCGATTGTCTCCTCATTTCCGGTTCGTAGGATCTTACCCAAGTTTCGTCGATGGCAACAATTCTTTTTAAAAAGTCTTGTCCTTCCGAATCATAACGAGAAAGGAGTTGGGTGGCTATGGTTAAACGACGTTCTGCTTGTTCTGGCGTCAAACGATGCGGGAGCCACCGCGCACTTACCGTACGCATTTTCAAACGATTTCGAAGAACGAAATGAACTGACCCTACACTGATTTCTAACTCCTGTGCCATTTCTTCACAAGTAATTCTCCTATCATCCTTCAACAGTTTTTTCACTTGTTCAGTATATAGTCATCAGTAGCTGTCATTGGTCGACCCACACGGTAGGCATCTTCAACGCTCTCCCTGCCCGATTTGAATTCATTGACCCATCTTGTAACCTGGCAATATGATAGAGCAGATGTGCCGCAAACTTCTTGTAGTGCGGCAAATATCTCCTTTGCTGTTTTATTACACTGACATTCAATTTTTATGTAACTACGCTGATCTTGAGACGTAACCGCGGCCATGACGCTGTTATTGACGTAAAATGACGTCATCACGTGCTTCTGTAAATGATGTCACGATGATGTGACGTCACATACTAATTGCATATAGATTGAAGTATCTACATGTAAAGTTTCAAAGTAATTGATATATTGCTTTAGAAGTTATTCAACAGGTTGCATTACTTTTCGAATGACCCTCGTAGATAAATTTGGTATCTAGCAAAGATGTGCATATTGTATTTTAATCATGAATCATTGAGTTTTCACAGAGCTATTGCCCTTTAATGAAATTTCTTGTCCATGCTATTTCTCAACAACTACAGGACAGATTTCATTCAAACTTCACAGAAAGACTCAGTATCAAGCAAGAATGTGCATATTATATTTTGGTGACAGTTCATTGAATTTTTACAAAGTTATTTTCCTTTGATGAAATTTTTTGTTCTCGCTATTTCTCAACAACTATTGGACAAATATCATTCAAACTTCTCACAAATATTTAGTATCAAACAAAGATACATGTGCATATAATTATATTTTGGTCATGGTTCACTGAGTTTTCACAGTTACTCCTTGTTGATGAAATTTGTTGTCCACTTTATTCCTCAATAACTACAGCACAGATTTCAATGTGCATTTCTGTGCTAAAAATCTATTTCTTGACAAGGAGCCATTGGCGGTATGATCACATTTAGTGATTTCTCTAGTTCTGTTTGTAGCATCACATTATAGAACATTATCAACTTTATCCAAATGTTGTCCTTTAAATAGAAAATGCACCCCACCCCCCTGTGGTTCACAAATTAGCTCATATGCTTATATGATGCAAACTTATAAATCTTCTTGTCTGAACCCAGAAGACCTAGAGCTGTGATACTTTGCATGAAGCATCACCTTGTAGACCTCTACAAATTTGCACATAACATGTGCCTGGGATCATTACAGGCCCTGCCACGGGGCTCACGTGTTTGTACATAGCCTTATGTCAGGCAATTATTAAAAAATTTTCTGGGTAACCTAAGGGCCTAGACCTCTATAACAGTTGTGAGATTTCTCTTTTTTCATTATCATTTGGCCTTGAAATTCGATATTTGGTATTTATCTTCATTGTAGACCTTTACTGCTTAGTGCTCAGGTGAGCGATATAGGACCATCATGGTCCTCTTGTATTATGAGTATGATGTATTAACAAGTATCCAGAATCTAAGGGAATATAGAAAAATTGTATCTTTCTTTTCAGCAGGATTTATTCTGTTCAAAATAAAAGCAGCTTTGAGGTCAAACTTAAACCTTGTACCACAAACTCCGAAGTTGTGACATCCCAGAGGAAGAAAGCTCTTGAAAGCATCTAAGGAAAAGGAAAAATACTGGGAACCAGCATTTTCTCCATTTCCCACAATGTTATCTACCTTTTCAAAGATAGATGCTATTGTTACAGCCATATTTTATTTGTCATCTGCAATTGTTTTCAGTTTGGACAATGTCTAAATATTGTTGTTTGGTAAAAAAAAAAAACCACCCGGTTTTAACTCTTTACCAAACCACACAATTTTAGGCTGGTCCAAATTGAAAGCATTTGCAGACAACAAATTAAAGGTGGCCAAAATGACGAGATTTACTAATGATAGGTTAGAAAACATCGTGGTAAAAGGAGAAAATGCTGGTTACCAGCATTTTCTGCTTGTCCCAAAATGTTTTCAAAAGGCTCCTTCCTCAGGGTCGTTAAAACCAGGGATTGTGTGGTAAAGAGTTAAACTGATGATCTGTACAATGTATAAAAATATATGACCCTAATTTCTTTCATTTGTTCAGATTAAGAGTATACCATAAATACACTTATTCATGCAAAGTTTATTTTAACACTTTACCTTTCTATTGTGATTGTCACATTTAGTGTATGACTGTATGTCATATAAAACTATAATAAAATTAAAAAAGAAACACACACACATACACACCCACACACATGTTGGTAAAAGAAGGTACTATTTACGAAATTAAGTGACAGTACTTAAAAAAAAAGATCAATATAATCACAATTATTTTTGTTACAAAAAGGAGTCTCTCAGTTACCCATTCATCCTTTACCAAACAATCCAGTGTTTAAACTCACCTGAAGAAAAGGGCTTTGAAAATATTGTAGGAAAACAAGAAAATCCTGGTTATCAGAATTTTCTTCTTTTCCCACAATTTTTCCTACCCTTTCGAAGACAAGTTCCACAATTTTAGCTACACTTTAATGCCTGGATATATGTTTTCAACTTGGACAGTTTTAATATTTTGTTGTCTGGTAAAGATTTAAGCTTGAAAACTTAAAAACAGTTTAAAACATGATGTTAAAAAGGAGACATTGCTCATTCTGAGCTATTTCTCCCATAATTACCATGTTTTCAAAAGTTCTAGGCCTTAAGATGAAAAAATGTAATTAGACAGAGGTGATGAGATTAACCATCAAAGTACCTGTAGCAACTATAGTTGCTTTTTTTGACCAGTGTGGATCTTTGATCTCTGTCTGCTATGCAAAGACATTTTGAGAATTAGAAGCCTTATCAGGGCTATTATTTAGGTAGTTTTAGGTAGATAAACATAATTTACAGACAACAGATTTGATGCGAACAAATGATAAAAAGTGCAGAAAAGATTGTGCAAAGCATTTACTCCTATTTGTGCATTTTTTTTAATAAAGCCCCTGAACATAGCCATAACAGATTTTGTTGTGAAAGGGTTAAATATTGATTTAGACAGGTTTGGCCCAAGATCAGACTAAGTATTCTGTGCAGTCTAGTTCTTAACTCTTTACCACACGACAAAAATGTAGAATAGTCAGAATTGAAAGCATATGCAGAAGACAATTAAGATGTGGCTCAAATGATGGAATTTGTCTTTGATAGGGTAGAAAACTTTGCGGGAAAAGGAGAAAATGCTGGTTACCAACATTTTCTCCTTTTCCCACAATGTTTCAAAAAGCTTGTTCCTCAGGCTCACAAAAACTTGGGATCGTATGGTAAAGGGTTAAAAGACACTTAGCACAAAAGAGTCTAAAGTTGTCCTCATTTATAGCCTTTTTTAGGTCAGCTGTTTCAGTGGAAAACATGGAGGTATTGTCATAGCCCTGTCGTCACCTGAGTCTACATTTGCATTGTGGTGCAAAAAGACATTTTAAAATGTCTTTGATGTTACTGAAAGTACATGTAATTACTCAAAACTCAGGCTTGTTTTAAACTATCCAAAGAGGAACCCATACAGCAAGAGCAGGTAACCATCAAAGCATTTTTCGACTTAAAATTTTCACTGGAAATCAAGCAACTACAGCAAAGAGTTGGCACCTGCATGGGGTGCTCTTGTTTTCATTCTCCACAATGTTTTCAAAAGCGGCTTGCTGCAAGCCAAAAAAAAAAATCCACTAGGATTTAAATTATGGCCTTAGTTTTAAAACTTTAGATAATTAAAATTCAGAAAAATGTTAAAAGTTTGTATGAGGTAACAGAAAAATCTGTCACTTTTCCTATCACTTTGAACTCGTTTGATCAATCATGGATTTGAAAAGTTTTGATTCGGACTTATCTATTCAACTGGACTGACTTGATTAGGTCTTTTTGTGTAGACGGGGAGATTTCATTAATTAATTCAATAGTGTTTGTACTGAACCTTACCATGTAGAGACGTTTTCACTGCCTAAGACATTTAAAAATGTTGCAGCAGGCCACTTTTGAAAAACATTGTGGCAAAAGGAGAAATTGCTTGTAACAAATAATCCCTGTATCAAACATTAGTTCATGTTGGTTAAATCTCTCTTTACAAGGATATTTAGGAACTTACTGTGGAAAGTTTAACCCTTAGGCTGCTAAGCGTGACTCACTGACCTTTGCGGACAGTGTAGATCAAGACCAGACTGCACGGAACGTGCAGTCTGATCTTTGATCTACACTGTCCAATAAGGACATATTTTCCCTGAAAAAATACATTTGAAATAGCAAAATTTCGGGTTTTTTACTATGATGAGTATCGGGTTAAAAATTTCATTTCACTTACTTTACAGCATAAGGGTTTATAGATTCAGAAGTGCTAGTGTAGAATTTGACATTTTTACAGTAAATATAGCACTGAAGGATTTCATGTACTTGTTTCGTCTTTGATGTATCCTATGCTGGATCTATGTGTTGAATGGTAGAGATATTTTTGAAAATGTTGCAAAATAAAAAGCGGGTAATTATATTTTTGTTCATGCATCCTAAGAGACTGTGACTTTGAATGCTAATCAATGCATTAACCTTGTACTAAATTGACCTATGTTTTTTAAAAACCCTTAGGAAAGAGGCTTTTAAAAAAACATTGTGGGAGAAAGAGAAAATGTTGGTAACCAGGAATTTTTCTGTTTTCTAACAATGTGTTTGATCCTATCCAATACAAATTCTTTTATTATAGTGATGTTTGATTCGTCATTTGAAAATGCTTTCAGTATGGTGGAGTCTAAAATTTCTCTGTTTTGTAAAGTTTAACACCATTTTTTAATATTAATTCAGTTGAATTGCAGTGGCCAGTGCACCTATGTATGCTTTTCTGGAGTTCCTATTTTACTAGTACTTTGCACAATATTCTTCTCAAGCCACTAACTGCTTTCTAAGGTAACTATCAAGGAAACAGTGATCATGGGTGAGAGGTGAATGAATCCGATTGCAATGACTATTATCAATCCTCTGAAAGAAATTGGCAGAGTTAGGGAGTCAAACCTGTGACCCCCCTGGTTTAACCCTTTACCGCACAATGCTGACTTTAAACAACCCTGGGAAAGACGCTTTATGAAAACATTGTGAGAAAAGGAGAAAATGCTGGTAACCAGCATTTTCTCCTTTTCCTGCAATATTTTCTACCCTTATCATAGAAAAATTGTACCATTTGAGCCATATTGAAATTGTTGTCTGCAAATGCTTTCAATTTGGAGAAGGTTAAAATTTTGTCGTCTGGTAAAGAGTTAAAAGCCTGTATTCTATAAACTGAGCTGTCAGGCTTGGTTGATTGGGGTTGTACCTGACCACTTTAGAAAACTTTGTGGTAAAAGAAGAAACTTCTTCATGAGTGCAATTTCTCTTCTTGTCACATATTTTTCACCCTTTCCTATACATGTAAGTGTAGATACAGATCCGAAGAATTTGATTCACTTTATGTTGGATTTTGTGTTTGAGAGATATTTTTTAAACAGAAATGTTACAGACCATTACCATGTTATTATTTTTTGGGGCTCTATAGGGACTTGGACTAATGTTGCTTGTCATATGGAGTTTTCTTTGGCAAAGCAATACAGAGCCACAGGCCAGTACTAGTAAAAGCCAAGATATAGATAGTTATGTTCGACTACATGGCAACCAAAATAAGTGGAAATCAGCATGAAGCATGTTTGTTTTTTCTATTCTTGAATTTTAACCCTTTACTATACAATAGTATCCATGACCCTGAAGGCTTTTGAAAACATCGTGGAAAAAGGAGAAAGTGCTGGTAACCAGCATTTTATCCTTTTCTCACAATGTTTTTCACCCTATCAGAGACAGAAGTCATCTTTTGAGCTACATTTAAGTGTTATCTACAAATGCTTTCAATTTAGCTGAGTCCAAAATTTTGTTGTTTGGTAAAGAGTTAAAGAAAATACAAAAGATGAAACAAGATGAAAGCAAGATGTAGAGATGGATGGAAATTGCTCTGAGCTTTTCTCTTTATTAGCTCACCTGAGCACGAAGTGCTCATGGTGAGCTTTTGTGATCGTGCTGTGTCTGGCGTCCGTCATGTGTCATTTGTCGTCTGTCGTCAACTTTTACCTTGTGTACGCTCTAGAGACCACATTTTCAGTCCGATACTCATGAAACTTGGTCAAAATGTTTGTCCTGATGATATCTTGGACGAGTTCGAAAATAGGTCATGTCGGGTCAAAAACTAGGTCACTAGGTCAAATCTTAGAAAAACCTTGTGTACACTCTAGAGGCCACAATTTCAGTGCAATGCTCTTGAAAGTTTGTCAGAATGTTTGTCTTGATGATATCTTGGACGAGTTAAAAAATGGGTCAGGTCGGGTCAAAAACTAGGTCACTGGGTCACATCTTAGAAAAACCTTGTGTACGCTCTAGAGGCCACATTTTCAGTGCAATGCTCTTGAAAGTTTGTCAGATTGTTTGTCTTGATGATATCTCAGAAGAGTTTGAAAATGAGTCAGGTTGGGTCAAAAACTAGGTCACTGGGTCAAATCTTAGAAAAACCTTGTGTACGCACTAGAGGTTATATTTTCAGTCCAATACTCTTGAAACTTGGTCAGAATGTTTGTGTTGATGTTATCTTGCACGAGTTTGAAAATGGGTCACATGGGTTAGAAAACCAGGTCACCAGGTTTAATCTTTGAAAAGCCTTGTTTACGCTCTAGAGGCCACATGTACAGTCCAATAATCTTGAAATTTGGTCAGAATGTTTGTCTTGATAATGTCTTAGACTTGTGTGAAAATGGGTCATGTTGGATAAAAAACTAGGTCACTAGGTCAAATCTCGGAAAAAACCTTCTGTACACCCTATAGGCCACATTTTCTCTCAAATACTCATGAAAGGTGGTCAGAATGTTTGTCTGGATAATTTCTACATATTTGAAAATAGGTAATATTGAGCTTAAAAGTAGGCCACATAGACAAAAATTCTAGAAAAAGCTTGTGTACACTCTAGAGGCTATGTTTGAAAGTACAGTACTAATGAGTGTTTGTCAGAATGTTTGTCTTAATATCTCGGAAGAGATTGGAAATGGGTCATGTTTGATCAAAAGGCTCAGGTGAGCGACTTCAGGGCCATAATGGCCCTCTTGTTTTTAAGTAATTACCTTGCAGATACGACTTCATACATACCTGCAGAGGACAGCATTTTGCATTTTTGTGGAAAAAGGTGCAGCTTCTATGCATGTTCTGAGCAATCTAATCTTGATTTACGTTGTCCCCAAAAGTTACCATAATATTGCTTTAAAGGAATGTTTAAAACAGTTAAAACCTATTATATTGGACACCTTAGTTCAACAAGCAACCTGTATTAATTCTACCAAACAACAAAATTTTAGACTTTGCCAAACCTAAAGCATTTGCAGACAACAAATCTAATATGGCTCAAATTGTTCATTTTGTCTTTAAAAGGGTAGAAAACATTGTTGGAAGAGGAGAAAAAAAGTGTTGAAGGATTAAGCATCCAACTATTGAGCTCCCCACAAAAGGCAAATATCTTGAAAAGAACCTGTGCTAGGCAAGCACCTGTCTTCAGCAAGCATGCATTGACTGTCCCCTTGGTACTTGCTTAACCCTTCAGTACACAACCCAAGTTTTAACAACCCTGACTGAAAATGCTTCTGAAAACACTGTGGGAAAAGGAGAAAATGCTGGTTACCAGTATTTTTTCTTCTTTCCCACAATGTTTTCTATCTCTTTACAGACAAATCCCATCATTTGAGCCACACAGATTTTGTCGTCTGTAGACATTTTCATTTTTGACATGGCCAAAATTTTGTCATTTGGTAGAGTCGATATGCGGTAAGGTTTAAATGTACTTGTCTGCTCTTTATCTCCCCAAAAGAGCTTTGGTAATCAGCATTTTCTCCTTTTCCCTCAATGTTTTCTACCCTTTGAAAGATAAATCCTGTCATTTGAGCCATATTTTGTGTGTCAATTGCAATTCATATCAATTCGGAAAAAATGAAATTGTAAAGAATGACCATGATGATAAATTCTTATTATTTGCCTAATTTTCCTACACTTTGCTGAACCAATAGACTCTTTCATTGATTCGAGTTTTTCTAAATTGAAGAATTCAGTTTTGTTAATTAATATTTGAACATGAACAAAAGAAAAAAATAAAAATCTTTTTGTAATTGTAGATCATTGTATTTTGTACCTTCACATAATTACCCTGTAATTTGCAGCAAATGTTGAAAGACAATTTTTTTAAGGCATCAATGAGAGCTCTACAGAATTATTGGGTAGTGAATTTTTTTCACAGAAAACAATCAAGTTCCTTTTTTATATTTTTTTCTATTTCAGGATCATGGCAAAAAATGCAAGCCTAAAACAGACTCAAGGTCAAAGGTGAAGGTCACCAAACACAAAATGGTGCAGTTTGGCTATGAGAGTGAGGAGGATGACCAGATAAATGGTCCCCTGCTGCAGAAATTCCATCTCCGAAAACCGATAACACCCTATGTGTCATCAACCCCACTGGATTTTGACATTGAACGTAATTATCTTGCGACAGAAGTATTTCCAAAACTCCATGAGATATGCCAACACAGAGGTACTGCGTTCAATCCTATAGACATACAATGGATGCCAGACAGCATACAAACTGAAAGCGGACATCTGATCAGAATCAATCTAGACTTCATTTCTAGATGTTCGCCATTTTTTCTTTGCTTGCTAGGGGAGACTTATGGTCCACATAGACCTCCTGACGAAGAAAAATTACCATCAAGTTTGGAAAACTTACCTGAAGACAGCCCTTGGCTGGATCGGAGTTACCTGGTGGCGGCCAGTGCAGGATATAAGTGGATTATGAAAGATATGCACCAGAACTGCAGTGTTTCAGAACTTGAGATCATTCAAGCTGCATTTTTAACTGACAGTCGATACTGCCATTTTTATTACAGACAACCAGAGCATCTGGATGACCTATTTAAAGGTAACCATTTGAAATTTATATTTTTGATCGTGTATTTCTAGCATGCTGAATGATACCAAACGATCCTGAGGAAGAGGCCTTTTGAAAACTTCGTGGGAAAAGGAGAAAATGCTGGTCACCAGCATTTTCTCCTTTTCCAATAATGTTTTCTACCCTGTCAGAGACTAGTCCCATCATTTGAGGAACATTTAATTTGCTGTTTGCAAATGCTTTCAAATTGGACAAATTTGGGTAAAGTGTCAAAGGTTAATATCATTAAGCATGCTAGAAATACCTACTCATTGGAATTGCTTTATTGATTATGTCTGTATATTCATCACAGCAACTGCTCACTTACTGGTGCTCATGGATTTCCTGTATTTGACGCAAAATTTTAGACTTGTTCAAGTCGGAAGCATTAGCAGGTGACAAATCAAATGTTGCTCAAGTAAAGGGATTCGTCATAAAAAGGAAAGAAAACATTGTGAGAAAAGGAGGAAATTTTGGTTACAAGCATTTTCTCCTTTGCCCACAATTCTTTCAAAAGCAGTGCTCCTCCGGGTTGTTAAAATATGGGATGCTTTGGTAAAGAGTTAAAGCCCTAAATAACCGTGCGGACATTTTCAGTCTAGAATAAGACTGTGAATGCAATTTCATGGTTGCTTTTAGTCTGCAGTGTTTCAGTGTAGATTAAAGAAGTGGACAGTGTAGATTAAAGAATCAATTTTGAGCAGTCTGATCTCAATCAACACTTGCCGTAAAGGCAACTAATGTTGTGAAAGGTGCTTTAACCTTTTAACTTTTAATGACCCTGAAGAAGAGAGCTTTTGAAAGCATTGTGGGAAAAGGAGAAAATGCTGGTAACCAGCACTTTCTCCTTTCCCACAATGTTTTCTACTGTATCAAAGACAGAAATTATCACTTTAGCTACCTTTATTTTGTTGTCTGCAAATGCTTTCAATTTGGATGAGTCCAAAGTGTTGTTGTTTGGTAAAGAGTTAAGGGTTAATACAAAGATACCATAGAAATGGGACATTCAGGTATCATTTGATGTTAACTTTCATTCTGTTTCTTCCTTCTCACCCAAGTATTTCCATCTGGTAAAATTCTCTAAATTTTCTTTCATTTTAGGCCTTTCTCAAGCTGAAAAAGATGATAAATCCAAGCCTTATAAGCCTGTTTCTGAGTATGCAGATCTCAGTATTCGTGATCTGAAGCAGCGGATTGTCAATAAAGGTCTACCTGTGAAGTATTTCCGAACAAAAGAGGAGCTTGGGCAGCATGTACTGACTGACTGGTTGGAAATAATTGATTCCCTCTACCCGCCATTACTAGATGGTCCTGCCCTCTATGGTATGTCATTATTTAATTTCTACCCTTTACAAACCCTCTTCCACACAATCCCAACTTTTAATGAGTCTGAGGAATATGGCTTTTGAAAACAAAGGAAAAAGAGAAAAAGAGATTGCTGGTAACCACAATGTTTTCTATACATCCAAAGACAAAAGCATTGATTTAGCCACATCAGATTTGTCATCTGTAAATACTTTCAATTTCAACAAGTCTAAAATTTTATTGTTTGGTATAGAGTTAAATGAGTCAGTGCTTTTATGACTCTGAAAAAGGCAGCTTCTCAAAGACTGGATGGCTCTTAATAACACAGTGAAAAAAGGAGAAAGTACCCTGGTGATAGGTATTTCCATCTTTTCCCAAGATGCTGTCTACCCCTTCAAAGACAATTTGGTAAAGAGTTAAAGCACTAGGCAGAGCTGTGGTGGCTTTTTTGGTGATAATGTAGATCAAGATCGAACTGCAGTAGTTGTGGTCCAAACTTGGATAAGTTTACATTATCTGAAAGTTTACACTATCTGGGTCGGTATTCACAAACCATTCTTCAGAACATTTTTGTCTTTTTCTCTTAGATTTTCAAAATTTGGAAGTAACACAACTTCTGATTGGCTAAACCTAATGGTTTAGCCAAGCAGAAGTTGTGTTCCTTTCAAATTTAGAAGAATATGGAGAATAAGACAAAGAACATTTTTAAGAATGGTTGGTGAATACAGACCCTAATTGTTTACACTATCTGATAGTTTAGCAATAAATGAATTCCTCTATCCACCATTGGTAAAAAGTGAAAGCACTAAACTCAGCTTTGGTAACTTTTGGTGACAGAGTAGAGTGTATCATGGGAGATTAGTTTAACAACTAAATAAGTCTTTTCACCCTTTTAAAACAAAGTATAAATTATTATTGTTATTATTATAAGACCAAACTGTAGAAAATGTGGCCCTATCTTGGACAATGTTTACACTATCTGAGAGTTTAGAAATAAATGAATACCCTCTCTCCCCCATTGCTGGATTGCGTAAGGCATGCAGTAGATCCTGGAGAGCAAAGCACCACTATTCTTGCCTTTGTGAATGGTTTGGGTCAGGATCAGACTGCACAAAAAATGCAATTTGATGATGAATTATGTTTTATGGAATTAACTATCTTTCCAAATGTTTTGGTGCCAAGCATACTTTTGTGTAGCATGTTACCCTTTATACAAAGTTACAATGTAGGACCACTCCATCTTGAATGAGAAGTTATCTTTTCAAGATATTTTCTTTTTCTCTAAATAATTCCTGTATTTATAGTGTAAAATGTTAGGTTTTTAACAAATGGGCCTAAATTTCCTGATAGGGTAGAAAACATTGTAGGAAAAGGAGAAAATGCTGGTTACTAGCATTTTCTCCTTTTCCCACAATGTTTTCAAAAGCCTTCTCTTTTAGGGTTTTTAAAACTCGGGATTATGTTGTAAAGGGTTAAAGTAACTTGTCTGATAAATTATCCTATAAGTAGATCTATCTATTTTACCCACAGATACAGAAGAGTTTCGGGAATGGTTACACCATGAGGTGTTCGCAGAGAGCAGACGGCAGGTTTACCTAACATATCCAGAGTTGAAAACTGTACAGGGAGAATTAACTGACTTCTGTATGAATATCCTAGATGAACCATCGCTAGAATTTGAAGACGCATATAACCAGCTCAAAAGTCACTCATATTCTAATTTTCTACGCAAACAGTGAGTACAAATATAGGTATATATGAGCTATGCTTTGGCAAAATTGGGTTTAATGCATGTTATATGAACTATACCTAGCAAGTCATCCCATAATAATAGATTCATAAAATCGGTTTTGTCAACAATTGAGTTATGAGGTAGAATGGTCCTCAGACATGCAGAGTTTTGACCAAAAACAAAAAAGTTTTGTCACAGGTCAGTCTGTGCTGACTTTGCAGGCAGACCTTGGTTAATACTTTTTTTTCAGATGCATTTAACTTTTTACCAAACAATCCCTGGTTTTCATGACCCTGAGGAAGAAGCCTTTTGAAAACATTGTGGGAAAAGGAGAAAATGCTGGTTACCAGCATTTTCTCCTTTTCCCACAATGTTTTCTACCCTTCTCAAAACTTTAATATTTGAATCACAATAATTTTGTCGTCTGCAAATGCTTTCAATTTGGACGAGTCTAAAATTTTGTCGTTTGGTAAAGAGTTAAACCCTTTTTTACAGGATATGGCTCAGTTAACTCAGGGAGCACCAAATATACAGAATCCAAATTTCAAGTCAAGGAAAAAGACAAAATAATGCCATCACGAGACTTCCATTGGCCAGAAATCTATGCATAGTGGACTATGTAGATCCAAGACTAGGATGCATCTTTTCTGTAGCCTGATCTTGATTCACACTGACCACTTTAACAATTTGGGATGTGATGTGCACTTTAACCCTTTACCACACAACAAAATTTTAGACTCTTCCGAATTCAAGGCGTCTCTTGACGACAAATGCAAAAGTGGTACAAATGAATTGAAGTTCTTTGAAAGCATTAAAAGACATTGAGGAGAAAAGGAGAAAATGCTGTTTACCATCATTTTCTCTTTTTCCCTCAATGTTTTTCAGAGGCCTCTTTGCCATGGTTGTTAAAACTCAGGATTGTTAGGAAAACAGTTAAGGGTTGAATTTTCAGAGTACCAGCAGAGTCATTTGAAATTTTGGTCTTTATTAACTCTTTGCCACACAATCCCGACTTTTAACGACCCTGAGAAAGAGGCCTTTTGAAAACATTGTGGGAAAAGGAGAAAATGCTGGTAACCAGCATTTTCTCCTTTTTCCCACAATGTTTTCTACCCTACCCAATACAAATTTCACTTTTCAAGTCATATTTATTTTGTCGTCTGCAAATGCTTTCAATTTGGACAAGTCTAAAATTTTGTCGCTTGGTAAAGAGTTAAATAATAAACTGTGCTATTGCACTTGTATGATGAAAGTGGTCTGTTTGACCAAATGAGAATGGCCAATATTAGCAAACTCCATCAATACAAGAAAAACTTGGCCAATATCAGACAAAACAAGGCCAATGTGACAGGAAATGGATGACAGTTCTGGGCCATTACTCAGTAAAATTGTAATTAATAAAGTAATTTTGTATTGTATATGGAGATAGCAATTTGGCTCAGGTGATGAAATTTGTCTTTGTTAGGTTTAATAGAAAGCATTGTGGGAAAAGTCAAAAATACTGGTAACCAGCATTTTCTCCTTTTCCTGCTGTGTTCTCAAAAACCTTTTTCTTCAGGGATGTTAACCCTTTCTTCACCTTCACCCTTAAGTACCTTTCACAACCATAGTTGCTTTTGTGGTCAGTGTAGATCAAGATTAGGCTGTACAGAACGTGCAGCCTGATCTTTGATCTACACTGTCTATTTTCCTGAAACACTTTAGACAGGAGCGAATTGGAATTGGTGATTATTTTGATCTTATTTCTACTCTGAAAATACCTCTTGGGCTTATTCGGCATTCCAAGGGTTAAACTTGGGATTGTGTGGTAAGTGATTGATGTCTTTCTTTTCTCTCACAGACCAGATTCAAACATCCAACAAAAGTCAGTGCTTGTTATCAAAGGTGACCGAGGCAGTGGGAAGTCTGCTCTAGTTTCTAACTGGGTCAAACATTTCTCAGCAGAGAATCCGGAGATAAAAGTTGTTACACATTTTGTTGGCAGCAGCGGAAAAAGTCGGGATGTGTCCACATTCATGAGGTCCTGTATTAATGAACTGAGAGAACATTTCCTAAAGGATGGTAAGGTTTAAAATTTGGATTGTGATTGTGATCGTATGGTGTTTAACTCAGTTTTCAGCCTTATCTCAGTTATGTCATCAATCCTTGGGAAAAATTGGCCATGCTGGGGATTAGAACCAGCAGCCTATTGTTCTAAAGTCCTGTCAAGTACTAACTACCCCGGTGGGGTCCTAGTTTTTATGCCATTGAATTAAGAATTGCATCACCAAGTTGCCAGAAATAGTTGGATGTTCTGATTTCTGTAATGTGTTACCTCCTATGTTTACCAACAACCTAAAGGTTTTATACATGAATATACATGAGAACATTTTGGCACAAAGCGGACATAACTTTTACGAGCATTTTCGACAGTTTAATGTGGCTGAAATGGTGCAAGTCTTTTTTTTGATAGGGTAAAAAACATTGTGGGAAAAGGAGAAAATGCTGGTTACCAGTATTTTCTCCTTTTTCCACAAAGTTTTCGAAAAGCTTCTTTCCCAGAGTTTTTAAAAGTTGGCATTGTGCGGTAAAGGGTTAAATCAGATTCTAACATGACACATGAATTTGGCTGTATAAACACAGTGCAATGAAAGTATGGTAAAATCTACGTCATTCTATATAGAGTGACGTCATTCTTTATAAAGTAAGTCATTCAATGGAATATAATCTGCATCCGCGTTTTTACTCTTAAGTATGAACTTGTTTTCCTTTCATTAAGAGTTGGTCATGTTAGAATCGAAATAATCTTCTTTCTATCGTGGTTTATCATTCAATAAACATGTTGTGAGTTATGAGGCGCAATAAATAAACCACTCGGGCTATCGCCCTCGTGGATTATTTATTGTGCCTCATAACTCACAACCGTAGTTTATTGAACGATAAAGCACAATAGAAAAAAGATTATTTCTTAATTAACCCTTTGCCAAACAATCTCATGTTAAAAACCTTTACCACACTGTAAAATTTTAGATTCGTCCATATTGAAGGAATTTTTCAAGATGATAATTAGAATGCTTTTCACATTATAGTATTTGTCCTTGAATAGGTTGAAAACGTTGTGGGAAAAGGAGGGAATGCTGGTACCCAGGCTTCTTTCTCAGGGTTATTTAAACTATGGAGTATGTGGTGAAGGCTGAATGGCCAAGAGGAAGAAAATGGAATGATATAGATACAGAACATGAACCACTAAATTGTTTATCTTTCTACAGAACACAGTATAGGTCCAGAGTTCGAGACAGTGAGTCAGAACTTTAAAGCACTTTCAGGCTGTTTCCAAGCTGCCATAGGGCTGGGTCCCTGCATACTCATTTTAGATGGAGTAGATGAACTTGGTGACTCTCTAGGAATCAGTCCTCAAGAGGTGAATTTGTGTTTTGTTCCACCCTTTACCCAAAAGAAGTCTCTTTTTGAAATTGTTGCAGTGGAGGGATTTTGAAAATAATGTGAAATGGAAATATTACTCAAAATGAACATATTTCCTGTTTATCATTTTTGTAATGTATATTTTTAGCCCAGCTGTTTTTGAAGAGGCCTTCAAAACATGAAATGCATTTTCTATCCGTCGTTATCTGTGCAACCTTGCAGCTGTCAGGGGCAACATTTGGCATGAAGATACAAAATTGTTTATAGTTTCATAAAAAAAAGATGAAATGGGTTAAAAAAAATGGCTGAAAACTGGCTCAAAAAAAGAATAGATGTATCTTTAACCCTTTACCACACGACAAAATTTTAGCCTTGTCCAAATTGAAAGCATTTGCAGATGACAATTTCAAGGTGGCTCAAATGGTGCAATGTTTCTTTGACAGAGTAGAAAACATTGTGGGAAAAGGAGAAAATGCTGGTTACCAGCATTTTCTCCTTTTTCCACAATGTTTTCAAAAGTCTTCTTTTCCAGGGGCGTTAAAAGTCGGCATTGTGTGGTAAAGGGTTAAACATAAGTATAGAAGTAAATATCTAAATCATTAACTCTTGATCACATTATAAAATTTTACACTTGTCCAAGTACAAGGCACTTGCAGAGGACAAATATTGTATCACTCAAGTGATGGATTTCCTTTTGAAAATGTAAAAAACATTTTGAGAAAAGGGGTATAATGTTGGTTACCAGCATTTTCTCCTATCCAGCAATGTTTTCAAAAGGCCTGTTTCTCAGGGTTGTTCAGTCTCATGATTATGAAGTAAATTGTTAATGTAGCTTTCTGTAACTGATCTTTCTCTTTTTTTTTTTTCAAGGTTAAGAAATTCCAATGGCTGCCATTACCCCTCCCACCACAATGCTGTGTTATCTTCACCACTATATCTTCTGACCTAAGTCACTCTAACTTGAGGAATCGAGCTGATGTTAAATTTTTACAACTCTCACATTTAAACACAACCAAGTTGAAGGCGGAGTTTCTCGAAGAAAGCATGAATATGTATTACGATCATTTGAAGAAATCTCATTTGCACACCTTATTTGAATCTCGACTCTCAGGAAAACCCCTGTTTCTAAAAATAGTTGGTACTGAGATGAGTTCCTACAGTGTGTATACAGATTTAGATGTTTATACGGACATGATTCGAGAAATGTGTACGTCAATAAGAGATCTTTATGTTCGATGTATTAAACGATGGTCACATGACCACAGTTGGACTTATGAAGTTCTATCATCAGAGCAGATGGAAAGCGAGAATGTTGGTAGGTATTAGATCATGATATAAACATCACTTTTCTGGACTTTTGGCAGTTAAGGTAAATTCTAACATGACACGTGAATTTGGCTCTATAAACACAGTGCAACAAAAGCGTGGTAAAGTCTATGTCATTCTATATAGAGTGACATCATTCTGTATCAGGTAAGTCGCCTGTGGCTGTTCCATATCTCCAATATTTTATCAATGAAGGTCATTTGATGTAAACAAATCATCATTTTCAGCTGCTTGACCAAGGAGGAAGGAAAAATCCTCAAGGATTTACCGATATTAACTGTTTTATTAAAAATGACAACGATGGAACTATATGAAATGTTACAGTAAACATATGTAAATCAAGTGTCTTTTCAAGTTGAAGGTTAGTTAAAAAATGACTGGTATTGCATTGGAAATGGGACTACGAGGGGGTGGAGTAATATTCAGAGGATTCAAAGCAAAGTTCTACAACTCTAATACTTGATAATACATTCATTATTCTTTGTCATTTGAAAGGGAGAAAATATAACAGGAAAACAGGGCATTTTTTTTTATGTTGTGTTTGATATTTACCGAACTGGACAGTGGGGTTTTGTTTTGGTAAGTAAGTGGAACAGCCATGGTTTATTCAATGGAATATAATCCACATCCACATTTTTACACTAGGTATGAACTTGTTTTCCTTTGATTAAGAGTTGGTCATGTTAGAATTGAAATAATCTTCTTTCTATCGTGGTTTATCGTTCAATAAACCACATTGTGAGTTATGAGGCACAATGAATAAACCACTCAGGCTATCACCCTTGTGGATTATTTATTGTGCCTCATAACTCACTACTGTGGTTTATTGAACGATGAACCATGATAGAAAGAAGATTATTTTTATATTCTCAGGTAGCTGTGAAATGCAGTCACATGATAGAGACTGGCTTGATTCAGACAAAAATTGTTGCAGTTAATCCTTTCGTTCATGAAAAAGTTTTAGACTCTTCGAATTTCACAGCTTCATATAGAATTTTTTTGGAATCTGTACCTTTTTTTTTAATTGTGAGAATTTTGTATTACATAGACTTGAGCCATGCTCTGGCTAAAAGGGGTTTAATGCATTCCCATAATGCAGTATACCAAGTATGTCATCACTTAATTATGGATCCATAAAGTCCAGTAAGTCTAACAATGAACTAGATCTGGAGGTAGAAGGATCTTTGGACATGCAAAAAATTTACAAATAGCAAAAAGTTTCGACCCATGTCAGCCTGGGCGGACTGCACAGGCTGACATGGGTTGATACTTTTTGCAAATGCATTAAGCCCCCTTTTGAGACTGGCTCATTTATAATTGCAGTTATGTGGAAGTAAAGGAATTCTTGACACAAGCTGACATGATATTGGTTTTGAATAAATCAAAATAGATCTATTGTAAAATTATAAACTTTATACCAGATGGCAGAATTTTAGACTAAACCAAACTGAAAGTATTTTCTGTTGACTCATCAAATCTTGATCAAATGACGGATTTGTCCTTGAAAGTTTAGAAAATGGCATGGGTAATGGAGGAAATGCCTATAACTAGCATTTTCTCCTTTACTCACCATGTTTTCAAAAATGTTTTCCCTCAGGTTTGCCAAACAAAGAATTGTTTGGTGAAGGGTTAACCCTTTGCCAAACAAAGAATTGTTTGGTGAAGGGTTAACCCTTTACCACATAATGCAGACCATGAGAAAGAAGGCTTTTGAAAATATGATGGGAAAAGAAGAAGATGCTGCTAACCAGCATTTTCTCCTTTTCCCACAGTGTTTTCTACCTTGTGAAAGACAGATTTTCTGTTTTGAGTAACACTTAATTCATCATCTGCAAAAACTTGCAGTTGGTCAAGGCTAAAATTTTGTTGTCTTACAAAGAATCAAGAGATGTTTGATTTGACCACAGATTACATAGGATGGGTAGCAGATGTGCTGCGCCTTATTGCTGTTTCAAGATCTGGTCTCACAGCCAATGAGATTTTAGACATCCTTGAGATGATTGGCTACCAGGAGAATGTCAAGGTCACTCAGTTTGATTGGCTGATGTTCAGGCAATGTATGGGTGATAACATCACAGAGAGTCCTTATGGGATAGTGAACTTCTCCCATCAGCATATGAGAGAAGTTGTTGAATATGTATTACTACGTAAGTAGGTTGATAGTTTTATCATAGGATCATCTTACTTCTGCAAATGATTGTGAATACTTGAAGAATACTGATGAAAATGAATGTTTGGAGATGATTGTCTGTCCATTGAATTTTGTTGTTTTTAGCACGGCTGTTTTTGAAGACAACTTTAAGGTATTGTCATAGCCCCAGCATTGAGGTTGTTGTCTGTTTTGTTGTCATCCTGGAAAAACTTTGACATTTTGTAATATCTCTGGTATTACTGAAGATATTTACTTCAAACTCTGACAAATTGTTAACTACTAAAATGGGAAGCCATACAACAAGGGCAGATAGCCATCAAACCGTTTTTGACACAGTTACGCCACCTTTTTTACTTAAAATTTTCACTGAAAATCAAGCAACTGCAGCCATGATTGGCATCTGCATGCAGTGCTTTTGTTCTATTTGCAATGATATAATAATAATATATTTCAATGTTTCTAACACAGGCACTGTAAAACCATCCACTGCCGAGATTATCTCAGCATCAGAGATAGAAAAAGAGTGGAAGAAACAGAAAGCAGAGTTTCATCAGTATTTAGTTGACTATTTTGTCAAACAGCCTCATTCTCAGCGAAGAACAGAAGAGTTGCCATGGCAACAGTTGATGGGTGGGGACATTCAGGGTTTGAAATCTTCTCTCACAGAACCAGAGTAAGTTTGTAAAATTTCATAAGTTTTTTTTTTTAGATTTAACCTTTAATTCTATGTCTTATTGTTGGACTACCTTTATTGCATCACCTTTCAGTAAATACTTTCAATCTCAGAGGAGGACAGATTAGTTGCCTTGACAACAGTTGATGGGGCATACAGGGCTTGAAATTTGGGCTCAGAGAAACAGAGTACAGTTGTAATGGTGATGTTTTTACTGAACGACTTTTAGACAGCATGTATTTTAAGGGTTTTAAATGAAAGTAGTGGCATTATACAAATGTTGGATGCAAGGTTGATGATTATTATATTGTTTGTTTATTTATCTACCTAACCCTTTACTTAACAACAAAATTAGGACTGGTCCAAATTGCAGGCATTTTCAGATGACAAAAATTGCACACAATTGATGGAATTTTGTCATTGGAAGGAGAGAAAACAGTGGTTTCAAAAGGCTTCTGTCTCAGGACTGTTACAACCTGAGATTGTTTGGTAAAAGGTTAATTTTTGATAATTTTAGTAGCCGTCATCATTATTTCAGGTTGTTTCTGAGTCTGTTTGATGCTAATGGTAAGAATCCCTCAAATTACTATGATCTGAAGACGTACTGGTACTACCTGGAAAAAGACGGACATAAACCCACAACACATTACACCCACTTGTTGCAGAAACTTAACTTGCTGGAACCTGACCCTGAACCAACACAGGTACGTGTCCTTTCCTCAATCAGTACTTCAATACATGTACAATATTTGAAATGTGGAGAGAGTTACAGAGGTGAGCTGATAGTTTTTGCCAAAAGATTTTAGAAATCATTGTTGGAAGTGTTGTATAAATTTCTTCTGTATGAAAATATTAGTAGCATGTAGGTCAAGTAAAGTCAAAGTACATGTTTATCTGTAGTTCCCAAGCCCCTGTAGTTCAGTGGCAGTGCACTGGGCAAGAAGAGAAGGAGATGTGAGTTTGAGTTCCGGCTTTGCCAAAATTCTGTCTAAGGATTGATCAAATTCAGTGAGTCACACCTTTCTCTCTGCTAAATGTTGTTTTGGCAATTTTTACTCAGGGGGCAAGGGGACAGCATGAAGCATGGGAAAAGTGTTGTGTGTAGGACTGTGTAACCCTTTACGGCACAGTCTTGTGTTTTAATGACTCCGTGAAAAAGACTGTAGAAAATTTAATGGGAAACGAAGAAAATGCTTGTAACCAGCATTTTCTCCTTTTCCCATGTTTTCTACCCTGTCAAAGAACTGGAGTTAATTTGTACCACTGTAAGATTTATTGTCTGCCAATGCTTTTAATTTGGAAGAGTTTGAAATTTGTTGACTGGGAAAGGTTTCACTTTTTACAACACAATCCTGAGTTTTAACGACCCTGAAAGAGAAGGCTTTTGAAAACATTGTTGGAAAAGGAAAAAATGCTGGTTACCAGCATTTTCTCCTTTTCCCACACTGTTTTCTACCCTATTAAATACAGAAATCACCATGTGAGCAACATGTAATTTGTTGTCTGTGAATGCTTTGAATTTAGATGGGTAAAAATTTTTGTCCTCTGGTAAACAGTCAAAGGTACATCCTTACTGCTTGAGAGAAAAAAACGCTGTTAAAACTTGAAAGTGTGTAGAATGGCTCAGCTGTGTAAACATAAATAAATTACTAATATATATGGTTTAAGGGATAGAAAAACTCAAGGAATTTAAAACCTGGAACGCCAACAATGATTGCTTTAAAGCTGCCGAAAGATGTATTGCATTTTCTATCCATCATAATCTGTGTAACCTATCAGCCATCAGGGGCAACATTTGGCATTTAGATACAAAAAAATGAATATAGTGTCATAAAACAAGGGTGAAATGGGTTAAAAACTTCCACAAAACTGGCTAAAAACAAGTATAGATATATCTTTAAAGAAACACCAGGAATGCATGGCTAACACACCAAAA
Organism: Hippopus hippopus; assembly: GCA_946811185.2. Classification (NCBI taxonomy): domain Eukaryota; kingdom Metazoa; phylum Mollusca; class Bivalvia; order Cardiida; family Cardiidae; genus Hippopus; species Hippopus hippopus. The sequence goes on along the minus strand of OX328102.1, from coordinate 4,932,209 downwards.
CAAGAAATAAACAAACATGTCAAGTTGCAAAATCGTGACAGACTGCGCATTCTATGTCACAGGTGCACTCTAGGGAAGGGAGCAATGAAGGATCTCCTGAATCAAAACTATCATCACGGCAAAGTCCTTCTCAAGATGATGAAGTTATACCCCCTGTGATACCTAGAATAAATATTCCTGGTCATACAGAGGTCTCACCACGCCACAAACTGTCTGTGATAGAGGAAGCTAGTGATATTTTATCTTACAAGGTGAAAACTTTTCTTCTTTACATCTATGAGGGCCTTCTTTCTGTATGATTTTTGATATGAGAACCGATAACATAGGTATTGGTGATTGATATAAACTGGAAGAACGATTCGTTAAGTTGTAGTCCAGATTCAATAATCTTTAATTCTTTACCAAAAGACAAAATTTCGGACATGTCCAAATTGAAAGCATTTGCAGACAACAAGTTAAAGTGGCTCAAATGACAAAAGTAGTCCTTGGTAGGGTAGAAAACATTGTTGGAAAAGGACAAAATGCTGGTTACCAGCATTTTCTCCTGTTCCAACAATGTTTTAAAAAGCCTTCTTTCTTGGAGTTGTTAGAAGTTGTGATTGTTTGGTAGGTGTTTAACCCTTTACCAAACAATCCCTGGTTTTTACGACCCAGAGGAAGAAGCCTTTTGAAAACATTGTGGGAAAAGGAGAAAATGCTAGTTACCAGCATTTTCTCCTTTTCCCACAATGTTTTCTACTTTTCTAAAGTCAAGTTTCAATTTTTGAGTCACATTTATTTTGTCATCTGCAAATGCGTTCAATTTGGACAAGTCTAAAATTTTCTCATTTGGTAAAGAGTTAACCAAAAGTAGAGATTGTTTTTTTGTCACTACAGCAGTAATTTAAGATGCTGGAATTTCTGTATGTTAAAAGCTAAAGCAATTATTCTGAACTCAGAAGTTAAGAAGTTGGACTTGTAATCAAGAAATCCTGGTCTAATTACTTCTTGTGGCACTTGTCACAAGAGGATGTCCACAGGCAATAGACATCACCTTCCTAGCCTATTGCTGATGAAACAGAAGAAAACCATAAGTGAGCTATTGCGGTAATAAGACTGAAATATGTGGAAAGTAAACCCTATTCAAACGAACAAGTGAAAGCTTACATTCTGGTTTTGCTCAATGGTAAAAATCAAATAGAGGATAATCAACTGGTTGCATGTGATATTAAAAATCTGACACTAGACTCGGGTGTGATGCAGTTGAAAAAACTCGTTTTTTCAACCACATCGAATCCCATTTGAGTGACAGATTTTTAATATCACACACAACCAGTTGATCATTCTATTTATTGTATTCCTAATTCACCCTTTTTTATTCTGATAATTATCAAGAATGGTACCATATGAGCAATATAGGAAAAAAGTAGTTCCAGCAAATGTTCTAAAACCATATTGTCACTTGTGATGATACCATATTTATCATTAGTGGTGTTATTCACTGTGAAATCCAAGTAATTCACTGATAAGAATATAATGAAACCTGTATCTGTACTTGCAGTACCTTGATATATTTTCCAGGATGAGAGAACCACACTAGATGGAAGAGGAACAAGTCCTGTAGACTCTGTCTTTGTGACTCAGAGTGTTTCATACAGTAAGACAATTAGGTTTTATCACAATTATTTGATTGTGAGTAATGGCTGTGTATCAACCATCTTTATCCTTTTACCATGCAATCCCAAGTGTTAATGACCCTGTAGAACAAAGCTATTGAAAACATTGTGAGAAAAGGAGAAAATGCTGGTAACCAGCATTTTCTTCATTTTCCACAATGTTTTCTAGCCTTTTAAAGACAGATTCCATCATTGAGCCTAATCGAATTTGTCATCTGCTAATGCTATTTGAAATAGTTGGTCAGCAATTTCTCACATTGCAAATATTTTTTGGGGTGATTTAATAGCTATTTGCTTCAAATTTGTCAAGTAGTGATGTGAAAGAGTTATTGTGTGCCTAATACAACTTAAGTTCCTTTTGGAGCAAGTGTTGCACCAAGATCAGACATGCTTTTTGCTCTTTGATCTATGCCGTCTTTTTTCTTTTCTGAGATGTACTAGCCAAAAACAACCTTGAAATTGGATCTGGATCTTCTTTCTAAACTGAAAGTGATTGGTTTGTTTTTTGTCACTCTGGGATTTGAGTTTTATTGCCCCTGAAAAAAAGTTTTCAGGAACATATATTTTTTGTTTAGTCCATCTGTCCGTCTGTCCATTTTCATGTCTGGACCATAACTTTTTTCCCGATTTTACCTAATTTCAAAATAACTTTGCACAAATTTTAACCACATCAAGACAATATGTCATGAGCAGGAGTCATGTCTGTAGGTTAAAAAGAGAAATTGTTGGGGGATATGTTTGTATCCAAGCTATTACTTTTTCAATTATGGATGGATTTCAATGCAGAATGGATGGTCAGCCACATGAAGACAATATGTTAGGCACAAGAACCATGTTCCTAGGTGAAAAGTCAAGGTCATGGCAAGGTCAAGTGTCTGTTTTTGTGTCAAGGCCATAACTCCTTTCACCTGTGACTTAATATCAAAGTAACTTTGCACAAATGTTCATCACATTAAGATGATGTGGCATATACAGGTCATGTACATAGGTTAAAGGTCAAGGTCACGTCATGGTTTAATATTTTTTTCGGTGGTATTGTATGTGTCCGGCCTGTTACTTTTTTCGATTATGGGTGAATTTCAGTATAACTTTGCAGAATTATCATCCAAGTATAAATAATGTGTCATGCACAAGAACTTTATACGCAGGTCAAATGTCATGGTCAAGGCAAGGTTAAAAATGCTTGTAAGTGTTGTGTCCATAGTCAGTGATCATGTGCACAGCTCACAGGAAAAGGTTACTATTTTTTGTGGACATCAGTGACACGTCTTGTTTTTCCCCACCATTACAGTTGAAGAAGAAAGTGAGAAGATAGAATTAACAGACAGTCAGCTCACAACACTTACATGGCACATCTCACAGTTTCTGCTGGATCTAGGACATTCCAATGTTGTGGAGAGAATTCTGATGGCATTGCATACATGGCTGACAAAGGTTTGTATACATCTTTACCAGATGACAAAACTGTAGTAATATAGGATCTGACATGAGTTGGCCTCTGGGATAAAATTTTATGAAACGAGACTAGAAAAAGTGTTATTAGGCGAGCTTAATAACATTTTTTTCTTGACAAGTTTAATAAAATGTTATCTCTAACACCAATGAATGTCAGATTCTTTTTATTACATAACAGTATTTCACAAATTATAGATCAGAAGATGCAAAACCAATTATAAATGTACCCGTGGTAATATCCATAAAACCCATTCCCTTCTATGAAATACGTACAAAATGATGTCTAAAGATGATACCACACAATTTTGACATGTATTTTTAAGAAAATTTGTAATGGGTATATTACACTAAGAAAACAAGGGAGGTTACATACATTTGCAGACCAATTAAATGTTGCTGAAGTGATACTTTTTGTAAAGTAAGGAAACATTGTAGGAAAACGAGAAAATGCTGGTAGCCTGCTTTTCCCACAATGTTTTCAATGGCCAGCCTCCTATTTCCTTGGGGTTGTTAGAACATGAGATTGTTTGGTTAGGGATTCAACGATTAACCCTTACAACATGACAAAATTTTAGACTTTTATTTTTTCTTTCTGTTCATGATTTTGAAACAAATTTTAAAAGATTTGAAAATTTTCACCAGAAAAAAATAAACATTGTTAATCTGGAAAAAAAAACCCCGAAATAATTGTTATTTCAAGGTAGGTCACTTTTGCAAGAATGCGGCAGCATAGTAGACCAGTTTACAACAAGATAGACTTTACATCTTGTACAAGTCTTTCTTGTTCTCAACCAGCTGTAAGAGCACCTATAGTTGTTATAAGCTCATAATGTGCCTCTAAAATCTACATTTCTTGTATCCATATTGACTTGTGTTACATGTATTAACCCTTTCCCAAACAATCCCTGGTTTTTACGACCCAGAGGAAGAAGCCTTCTGAAAACATTGTAGGAAAAGGAGAAAATGCTGGTAACCAGCATTTTCTCCTTTTCCCACAATGTTTTCTACTCTTCTAAAGTCAAGTTTTTATTTTTGAGTCATGTTTATTTTGTCGTCTGCAAATGCTTTCAATTTGGACATGTCTAAAATTTTGTCGTTGGGTAAAGGGTTAACTCTGAACCTACTGAACAAATGAAATGAAACTTTCAAGCCAATAGTAGAAACCTGAATGTTGCTATTTCAAAGGTATATTTTTGAGGAAAATTATGTCCGTATCGGATAGTGTAGATCCAAGATCAAACTGCACATTCTTTGCAGTCTGGTCTTGATATACACTGTCTGCACAAGGTCCTTGAGTTGCGCTTAGCAGCCTAAGGGTTAAAAAAGTCTTAAATGAATCTTGGTGTTTGAATATGTATTTTGTTGAGATAGTAATTAGCTCATTACCCCACTAGTATGTTCATTTACTCCCTTGTTTGCAGACAGATTTTGAACACATTGTGAGAAAAGGAGCATTTGCTTGTAAAAGCTTTATCAAAGTTTGAGGTGTTTGTCATTTTTTTTTTTTAACTTATTGTTCATTTTTTATGTGGAAATTTATTTGTTATATCCTGAAGATTTTATGGTGTGTGTGAGTGTGTGTGTTTTAGGAAAGACTTTTTTTTATAGCATTTTGACAAAATGAGAAGCTGCCTGTAGCAAGCAGTCTCTCCTTTTACAACAATGTTTTCACATCCACATTTTTCACAAATGCTTTCAAAGTCACATACTGGCATAAAAAGGTAAAAGTGATAGGACCTAAAAACCATTCTTTTCTCTTTCTGTTTTAAATACATTTTCAGGATGGCACACTCCCTAAACAGGTTATCTTTATTTTTTTGTTTTACTTGCTGATATTTATTATAACATTTCCTATTTCAGAACATTACCATTACATTGAGAATGCTGTTGGTCACTTTTGATACACTGACGATCACACATAAGTCATATACAAACACAATCACTTACTGCTCACAATATGTTGTCCATTTCTTCATATGCATTTGCTTCATTTACAGGTAACATTTGAAAACATTTTGACGAATTATGATAAAATGTTGAATATGGCAGTATGCTTACTAGACCATCTCAGTGCTCAGTTTGGTATTTCTCCATTATATTTTCTGGTGTCATTATCATCATAAATGGCTAGAATACTGGTGGATGTATGCAATTAACCTTTCCAATGTTGAGGACATCCAAAACTTTATTCTACATCCAAATGCTTTTATGAACAGCGTAGGACAATGACTCTGTGAATTCCTCAGAAAAACAATAAAATACCTTTCCACTGTTTTTCAATATTTTGGCTGTTGTAAATGGCTAGAATACTGGTAAATGTATCCAGTTGACCTTTCCAATGTTGAGGACATCTAAAACTTTAATATACATCCAAGTGCTTTTATGAACAGTATAAGACAATGACTATGTAAATTCCTCAGAAAAACAATAAAATACTTTTCCACTGTTTTTCAATATTTTGGCTGCTGTAAATGGCTAGAATACTGGTAGATGTATGCAGTTGATCTTTCCCAATGTTGAGGACATCTAAAACTTTAATATACATCCAAATGCTTTTATGAACAGTATAAGACAATGACTATGTAAATTCCTCAGAAAAACAATAAAATACTTTTCCACTGTTTTTCAATAATTTGGCTGTTGTAAATGGCTAGAATACTGGTAGATTTATGCAGTTGATCTTTCCCAATGTTGAGGACATCTAAAACTTTAATATACATCCAAATGCTTTTATGAACAGTATAAGACAATGACTCTGTAAATTCCTCAAAAAAACAATAAAGTACTTTTCCACTGTTTTTCAATATTTTGGCTAATGTCATTCTCCAGAGTTTGCAACTAGAACATTTTTAACCTTACATGACATCAGCCATTTTGTTTTGCAAATAAGAAGTGAGTTTTTCCCACAATGTTTTCAAAAGCCTTCATCTCCTGGGCAGTTGAAATACTGGATTATTTTGTAAATTATTAATGGGTTTATTCAAACATTTGTAGGTTGGAATTACGTAGATTTTCTTTGATTTTTCAATATTTGATTATACCAAACATATCCATACTCAACGACCCTAAAGAAGCCTATTGAAAACATTATGGCAAAAGAAGAAAATGCTGGTGACCAGCTTTTTCTCCTTTTCCCACAATATTTTCTGTCCCATCAAAGACAAATCTCACCATTTTGAGCATGAATTAATTTGTTGTCTGCCAATGCCTTGAAATTGGACCAGTTTAAAATTTTGTCGTTTGGTAAAAGGTTAAAGAGTGTATTCAAACTTAAGTAAGCTTGAATTATGTAGGTTTTCCTTGATTTTTCACATTTTGAATCTACCTTGATATGGAAAGGTTCTTGTCTTGTGGATTATTTTTGTCAGTGTCTGATCTTTATAATATCATTTGCTCACAGGTACAAATAATTATTATCATGAATTCTGTATAAATCACCATTTGTAACCAGGATAAAAATTGAAAGAAACCATAAGGGACTATAGACTAATTTGGAAGTATTGAAGATATTTCAATATCAATGCAAAAAAGGTACAAGTATTAAAAACTGTGTTTCAAATTATCTTTGTATATATTGATTTTGCTAGTATCCCCTTGCAGCATCCTCTTATTAATTATGCTGTTAAACATCATATTCTTATTGATTTCTCAAATATTTTTTTTTTCATATATAGGTAAGATTTGTTTGCAAAATCTGAAAAAGTTGTTAATTTCAACATGTCCAAAATTTTGTCATTTTGTAAAAAGTTGATATATTAATATTTTATTTCCATTGTACAAAAACAGATTCTTGTGTTCCCACAGTATGATGCAATATAAAATCTGCAGATTGAACAAAAATTTTTGTTTTCCACAGCTTGTTAGTGCTTAATGCCAGGAATACAAGAATAATATTTTCTAGAATAAGAAAGTTATTTTGCTTAGCATTTGATTTTCATTTGCTAGAAGTATATGAGGATTTTACATTTACGTATGTAACATTCTGTATTTTCACTCTATAAACCCTTTACCACACTATACCAAGTTTTACAGACCTTGAGAATGAAGGCTTTAAAAACATTGTGGAAAAAGGGGAAAATGCTGGTAACCAGCATTTTCTCCATTTCCCACAATATTTTCTGTCCTTTCATGGACAAATCCCATTACTTTAAGCCACAATTGATTTTTCTTCTGTAAATACTTTTCAAAATGGACAAAGTCTTAAATGTTGTTGTGTGTTAAAGAGTTAAGCTTTGTTTTTTTCTAGGGTTATGTACATGTATATATTTTTCATATGTATTTATTATATTTTATGATGATTAGATCTTTATGTTTATTTGTTATTTATGATACTCTCAATTCCTTTACCCACCTTTGTAAGCAAATTTTTGTAATGATTATGCAGTGACAAGATTAATACTGTTGATGCTGGAAATGAAAGCATGATTTGTGCGGACAATATGTACTAAGATCACATGAATGCAGCCTGATCTTTGGTAAAATTGTCCCCTATTCATTTATTTGGACATGGGAGTTAACTGTTGCAAATAGTTGTATCAACATTATTGATGTATGAATCAACTTTTTTTTTCAAATCCATCATTAATTGTGGAAAATCTTGTAGCTGGATTGGATAATTGTGTACAATTGTTTTCATTACCTAAAAGTTTAAAATTTTTGTTGTTTGCTTAAGAGTTAATGATTTACCAAACAATCCCAGTCATGAGAACCGAAGAAAAAAAGATTTTGGAAACAATGTGGGGAAAGAGTAAAATGGAGGAAACCAGCTTCTCCTTTTTTCACACCTTTTCTACCTGTTCAAAGACAAATTCCATTATTTGATTGCTGGTTAAGAAAATCTTGACATCTCACTTGACAGTCGGTCTTGCATATCAAGTTTTCTCATGCTCTTCAAAGCAAATAAAAGGAATTTACTACAACATACTGTTTCATATGTATAGAATGTAGTTTATGCACATTGATTCTGATTCTATTTTTGTATTTTGACCTTTCTTTCTGTTTACTAGTTAACTTTTTCATCTCTTAGAGTTTGGTATCAGGAATAATGAACTCTAAGAGGGATTGATTATTTGAGGAATGGGAATTACTTGGGTTGAATTTTAGGACGATAGATTTTAGGATTTTAAAGGAGTGTAGGAGGAATTAAGATGGATGAATGGATGGACAAAATAAACTAATAAGACAGAACAATATTTTTTACAGAGGTATCCTCTTAGTGAAGATGACCAACTCACTCTAGCCAAAGTTCAGGAATGCCTTGGACAGCTATATATAGATGCAAATAACTTTGACCTTGCAGAGAGATGGTACAAAAAAGCATTACGAACTGTGATGGACATGTTTGACACAGATGACAAATCACCAGTATTTACAGAACTCCAGTTGCTCAAGTGTAAGTAGGATTTTTATCTGTTGTGTCCTAGGTAGCTCAATCTGTTTTGCAAAAAAATTGCTTTATACCCACCCCATCTGTGAAGTAAAGGGGGGTATAATGTCTTTTTGTTTGTCCTTCCATCCATTCCTTTCATCTGTCTGTTTGTCTGTCCATCAATCAGTTGGTCTGTAGAATTTTTCATTTGGTGCTCTAACTCTAAAGCTGGTTAACCTAGGACCCTGAAATTTTATACAAGTGTTGCTCAGGACCCAAGGAGGTGCCCTATTGTTTTTGGGTCACATGGGTCAAAGGTAAAGGTCTCTGGTGATCTTTGTTCTAAAAATCATTTCCATTCTCTGATTGTGCTGCTTCAGTGACAAGGTGTTTGTGAGGAGTATTTGTCTGCTTTGTGACTTTTCTAATTTCACTAGATGATAACCAGCATTTTGTCCTTTTCTGCCAGAAATACAGAATAATCTGGTAAAGATTTGAAGAACTTTTTTGGGCTCAACTTAGCAGAGTCTGATATTTCAAAGTTTTTTAAGTGGAATTCAATACACATCAGAGAGTATCTTCATAACTCCTTCTGTTTCTGCCAATAGACATATATAGGATCTGACATGAGTTGGTGTTTGAGATAAAATTTTATTGAACGAGTCTAGGGAAAATGTTAGGTATATTAAGCGAGCCTTTGGCAAGCTTTATAAAATTTTTTCTTGACGAGTTTAATAAAATTTTAGCACAAACACCAACGACTGTCAGATTCTTTTTATCACATAACGATATTACACAAATTATAGATCCGAAGATACAAAACGATCTATAGATGCACCCTTGGTAATATCCGTAAAACTATTCACTTTAATGAAATATGTACAAAATGATGTCAAAAATGACGCCACACAATTGTGATATTAAATATGTATAAGATAAGAAAATTCGTAATGGTTATATTACACTGAAAACAAGGGAGGTTATGTGATAAAATTTAGTTTTAAGTCTTTACCAAACAACACAATTTTGAACTCATACACATTTAAAGTATTTGCAGATGTATGATTTAAAAGTGGCTCAAATGTTATGGGCCATGCTCTGTGAAAAGGGGGCTTAATGACGTTGAAATGACGTCGAGAAAATCGCGTTTAAAGTGACGTCATTATTTTTGTTGTTTACATGTGGTTTTCAAGAGAGCAGTTCATTTCAAAATATTATCACCTATTTTGACGAGACCTTAGGTCTATTTTACAGTTCTTGTACAGGGGAACTGTCATACTACGTCTGAATTTTAATCAACAATTTTCAATTGGGGATTGATGGTGAAATTGAGGTTAGTAGATTTGTTGGTACAGATCTATTTTTAATCAGCTACCTGCCGTTTAGAAATATCGGAATCCTGAGCGCCATTTTTTGCAATTAGATCTATGGGCCTCCCTCTGATTTTGGATGTAAATTCAGTATCCAGTATTTGTTGACGTGTGTTACACTGAATTTTTTTTATGGGCCATAGCGAGATTTTTAAAAAAAAGTTCATTATTCAAATCGTTTGAGGAACGAGTGCAAAGATTCTTGGAGCCCGTCCAAGTAGCTCAGTGGTTAGCATTGCCGTATCTGACTCATGACCTGATGGTTGCAGGTTCTATACCCGGTTGTGGCAAACTTTCTTTCTGGTGATTTTTGGCCTCTCTCCTGTGATGCATGTAAGAAAATGAGTCAGTGGCTTGAAAAGAAAGTTGTGTCAGTACTGGTAAGAAAAAGCCAGGAAACACATGCGTAGGTGCACTGACCGCCGTGATTTGACATAAGCCGTTAAAATAACTTTAGAATCCAATACAAACAAACAAACAATGATGAAGAAATAGAAGACGATACAATAAATGACTATAATCTGGTGAAAATCAGAAACTTAAAATGTAATGGTCGCAGACACCATTCAAAATGCACTGAACAATTTTCAGAAGAGACTCTATACGAGAATATTTTAGAAATTAGACAAATGAAAAGTCACAGCGCGATGTGCATTATGAAATATATCAAAAACAGTCAAGATCGAAGCACAACTAAGAGAGTAAAGAAAAGATTACTTATGATGGTGGTAAATGTATACATAAAATAACATTCATGGTTGCGTATGACATTGGCAGGAAAGTATTGGCAAACTTGTTGCAACACATGAACGGTCCGGTACCAAGAACATATGGGAAAATGTCCGAGTCACAGCTTCAGATTTGGCAAAATGAAATTTGTGGTCCAGAATTTATCGAATTTCTCACTGGAATTCGATTGCTACAGCCAGCTTCCCCTAGAGGTTGTGACAATATACCACCCATATATTTACCCAGTGATAATACAAAAAAGTATGTCCAGGAGAATTACATGACCTGCTGTAGATTGACAAACATTCACACTGTCAAGTATTTGATATTTTGAAAACTTTGGAATGCCTGTTTATCCCATGTAAAATTTGCGACTCCTAGAAATGAGGTGCGTGCTACTTGTGAAAAGTCGACAAAAATAATAATGGATGAAGTCTGTTATCATAAAACCATTTAAATGATATCTAAATCAAATGAAAATTTCCAGCCATTGATTAAAATCCCAAACAATCATTTCGACAGAATATCTCAACGTAACAGACAGTGTAAATCCAATACCAGACTCTGCGTTGAGTGCAGTCTGGTACTGCTTTACATGGTGCACAAAAGAGCACTGAGTCGCGCTAAAGATCTTCGGACTCGACCTTCAGTGAGCTGTTGATTTATACTGTCATTCACCTTCATTTGCTCATCCGGGTAGCTCGGTGGTTAGCGTGTTGGACTCGTGTCCTGGTGAATGCGAGTTGGATACTCGGTTGCATCAAACTTTCTTTTCAGCGATTTTTTGCCTCTCACCACTTATGTATGTGAGTTTGTAGTCAGTGGCTTGGAGAGGAGGTTGTGTCAGTACTGGTGTGAGAAAGCCAGGAATCACATGCGTAAGTGCATTGGCCGCCGTTTTATGACCTAAGCTGTTGAAACGGCGTTAAACTCCAATACAAACAGTTTCATTTAGCCTACAGGCAGTAAAAGTACTTCAGATTTTCATCTGCTGAAGCAGCCGTGGTAACAGTAAGAGATGTGACAAAGAGGAGAGTTGTATAAATATTTTGCGGTACAAGGGATACACACTGGGTGACAATTTTCCTGATGAAATTCGACCAGGGGAACTATCAAAGGAAAGTCAGGATAACTTGTTATTCCCCGCCGAAGGCGGGGAGATATAGTTTTAGCGTTGTCCGTCCGTCCGTCCGTCCGTGTGTTCTTGTGTATGTCCGGGAGAATATCTCCAATATCATTGGACAGAATTTCGTGGAACTGTATATGTGTGTACAGTAACCCATTCCGCCAAGACACGTTTTTTGTTTTTTTGATTCGATGCAAAATGGCCAACTGGGAGCGATTTTAAGTTACGCGGTTGAGTGAATTTTTGTTGTTTTCAGTCTTCATTTTTACAGCATTTTCTGCTTGTCCGGAGCATAACTTTGTCATCTCCAGTCTGATTGACTTGAAACTTGGCATTTGTGTTTGTTGCAATAATACGGTGTGCAGTGTGAAAGAACCATAACTCTACCTTGTGCTGTCTTTGAGTTATTTTCCTTTGATCGTCATTTTTACAGCATTTTCTGCTTGTCCGGAGCATAACTTTGTCATCTCCAGTCTGATTGACTTGAAACTTGGCATTTGTGTTTGTTGCAACAATACGGAGTGCAGTGCAAAAGAACCATAACTCTACCTCATGCTGTCTTAGAGTTATTTCCCTTTGATCGTCATTTTTACAGCATTTTCTGCTTGTCAGGAGCATAACTTTGTCATCTCCAGTCCGATTGATTTGAAACTTGTCATTTGTGTTTGTTGCAATAATACGGAGTGCAGTTTGAAAGAACCATAACTCTATCTCTTGCTGTCTTTGAGTTATTTCCCTTTGATCTTCATTTTTACAGCATTTTCTGCTTGTCCAGAATATAACTTTGTCATCTCTAGTCTGAACATCTTCAAATTTGGTATGCATGATTGTTGAAAAATTACGGAATACAGTGCGCAAGAACAATAACTCTACCTAGTGCGGATTTCGAGTAATTCCACTTTGATCTTCATTTTTATAGCATTTCTTGCTTGTCCGGAGCATAACTTTGTCATCTTTAGTAGGAATGACTTGAAATATGGTATGCTTATTTGTTGCAATATTTGGAAGTGCAGTGCACAAGAATTGTAACTCTACCTCGCGCTGTCTGAGTTATTTCCCTTTGATCGTCATTATTACAGCATTTAGTGCTTGTCCGGAATATAACTTTGTCATCTCAAGTCAAAACGACTTCAATCTTGGTATGCATGTTTGTTGCAATATTGCGGAGTACAGTGCACAAGAACAATAACTCTACCTGGCACAGATTTTGAGTAATTCCACTTTGGTCTTCATTTTTACAGTCCAGTTCTTTGTCCGGAGCTTAACTTTGTCATCTCCAGTCCGATTGACTTGAAACTTGGCATTTGTGTTTGTTGCAATAATACGGAGTGCAGTGCAAAAGAACCATAACTCTACCTTGTGCTGTCTTTGAGTTATTTCCCTTTGATCGTCATTTTTACAGCATTTTCTGCTTGTCCGGAATACAACTTTGTCATTTTTAGTCTGAACATCTTCAAAATTGGTATGCATGATTGTTGAAAAATTACGGAGTGCAGTGCACAAGAACCATAACTCTTCCTAGAATGAATTTTGAGTTATTCCCCCTTAGATCTTCATTTTTAAAGCATTTCTTGCTTGTCCGGAGCATAACTTTGTCATCTTAAGTACGGTAGGAATGATTTGAAATATGGTATGCTTATTTGTTGCAATATTTGGAAGTGCAGTGTGCAAGAATTGTAACTCTACCTCGTGCTGTCTTTGAGTTATTTCCCTTTGATCGTCATTTTTACAGCATTTAGTCTGGAATATAATTTTGTCAACTCAAGTCAGAATGACTTCAAACTTGGTATGCATGTTTGTTGCAATATTACGGAGTACAGTGCTCAAGAACAATAACTCTACCTAGCGCAGATTTTGAGTAATTCCACTTTGATCTTCGTTTTTACAGTATTTCTTGCTTGGCCGGAACGGAACTTCGTCACCTCAAGTCAAATTGACTTGAGACTTGGTAAACATGTTTGTTGCAGTTACGAAAAGTGCAATGCACTGGAGCCGTAACCTTACCTAATGCCCTTTTGGAATTATTCCCTATTCATTATTTTTTTTTTACAGCTTTTCATGCTTCTCTACAATATAACTTTTTCTTTTCATGTTGGAATGACCTGAAACTTTATATGCATGTTTCCTTAACATTAGAGGAGACATTCATGCCTATTTCAATCAATTACATGATTTCTGCTGCACTACTATTTTCCTCTACCTGCTCTTTATGATTATTATCCCTCCTGGACAACTGGCGGTGGGACGGGTGTATCTTGCGACAATTTGCTGCTCTTGTTCATTAAATGTCATGTCATGGAAAAAGGGGACTTGACAAATATTTTCATTATGGACCAATATCTCTTTCACTACAGGACAAAATATAATTAAACTTCATCTTTATTAAGCCACAGACAATAGTTATTTGATTTTATTTCATGAAATGCCATGTCATGAAAAAAGGGGGCTAACTGTATAATTTCATTATGGACCAATAACAGTTAGTTTGCCCATTCATCCGCCTGGACAGATATCTTCTAAAGTCATTGACGAATATTTATGAAACTTCATGCATGTCTTCCTTAGGATAGTCCATTGATACAATTTTCTTTTATATATAATGACATGTCATGGAAAAAGGGGGCTTGATGTATATTTTCATTATTTGTTTTCATTTAATGAAATGCCATGTTATGGTAAAAGGGGACTTAATGTATAATCTCATTATGGACCGATTATATATTTTTCATTTAATGAAATGCTGTGCCATGGAAAAAGGGGGCTTAATGTATAATTTTATCATGGACCATTAACAAAAAGGCCACATGTTCATGCAACACACAATACCTCTAATATGTTTGTATCAAAAAAGGTCTTTTTCGGCGGGGGATATTTAAATGAAATTGCTTGTTCAGAATGGTTTGGCCCTTCGTGCGCCTTCTTGCCAAGATATCACCTGTCCACAGCCACAGACTTGTTCAAGTGCATCGTAAATGTGTCAACTACATTTTACCCCGCCTTTAGATTTTTCAAACTTTAAATGGCTACAAAATCAACAAAATAACATGAAATATTGTCCCATGTAGACAACGTTTATAAATTGCAGTTCCTTTCACGGGAAATATGATTTTTAAAGGCACTGCGGTAACGCATTATTTTTGTGTTTTCATCAGCGATGGTAATCATTCACGTTACACTAAAGCCTGAGTCGGACAGCACGTAATTTTTAACCCCTCTGCTGTGTGACGTTACTCAATGCACTTTTGCCGTCAGCATAGGTCAAAATCAGACTGCACAGAAAGAGCAGTCTGATTTTAGATCTACACTGTCCTATGTGGTGAGATCTTATTGGCAAAAAGAACTGTTTTACGCTATATTTTGATTGTAACAGTTGCTGGAAAATTCTTTTTTTTAGATCTACTTGTATTTATGTAGTGGGTTAAGTTTTGATATCATGGCAAAGTTGGAGTACTGTTAATGCATCTTCTTTACCAAGTTTGCATGAAGTCTTTTATGCAAGATCTACATCTGAAATCCCTTGCTGTACAGCATAAATATCAGTATTGATTTGGGTAACAAAGAACAACGTTAAACAGAGTAAAAATAAAACGACGTCACCAACGTCTGTTAAAAAGTTGACGTTCTCTGTATTGGGTATGCTTACAATTTTGTTGATACCTCCACTTTTTGATAAGTTAGGGGTATTTTGTTTTCACATTCCGAGAGAGAAATGAATGTACTAATTGAAAATCTGAAAAAGTGAAATTCAAATCTTTTGTCATTAAGCCCCCTTTTCACAGAGCACGGCCCATATAATTTGTTTTAGAAAGGATAGAAAACATTTTGGGAAAAAGGAGAAAATGCTGGTTACCAGCATTTTCTCCTTTTCCCAAAATATTTTACCTTCTACTTCATGGTTGTCAAAACTGAGAAATGTGTAGTAAAGGGTTAATTTCAAACTTTCTGTACTAACTGAAACACAAATGAAGCTTAAAGGTTGAACTCAAACTCAGTGTATTATGAATACAAGTTCTATAAGTGTGTGCCACAACAGTTCAGTCAGTAAACTCAATTACCAAATAACACAATTTTAGACACTGCCAAATTGAAAGGATTTGCAGACGACAAATTAAATGTAGCTGAAATGATGAAATGTGTCCTAAAAGGCCTTTAAAAAACATATTGGAAAAAGGAGAAAATGCTGGTTAGCAGCATTTTTTCCTTTTCCAACTATGTTTTGAAAAGTGTTCTTCCTCAAGGTCTTAAAACTTGGGATTGTGTGGTGAAGGATTAAACTCATTTGTAAAGCAGTTAGATCTAAGAAAATCCACCAGTATGTGTCTACTATACCATCTTATTTCCTTTCCTTGCAGGTAAAGTGATACAAGAGATTGGATATCTAAGACTAGTAGAGGGACTATTGGATGATGCTGATGATCTGTTACAAGAGGCTATAGAACTTGCAGAGGTCATCCATAAACTACCTGTGAGAGCAAGTGTGCTGTGTCACATTGGCAATCTCAGGTGAGAATAAAAAAGGACTTTGTATTGCCATCTTCATTTAAAATGATCCTGACCTTTATGCTGAATGTGACCATTCAAAACAGAAGGCAGCCCTGTGTGATGCCAAGGGTAAAAATAGAATTTTGATTTACCGGTATGTAAATGAAGTTGACCTGGGTAAGGTTAAATGAAGTAAGTAATAAGATAATAAGAGTGCAAAAATTGAGATCTTTGTAAATAACTTGAGCCATGCTCTGTGAAAAGGGGGCTTGATGCTTCTGCAAAAAAAAATTGACCCAGGTCAGTGTGCTTTTGGTCAATTTTCTGCATGTCAAAGGACCAGTGTACCTTTTGTAAAACAAACTGGAATTTATAAATCCATAATTGTATGAAGACTTGCTTGATATCATGCATCACACAGATGCATTAAAACCCACTTTTGCCACAGTGTGGCTCATATTCTATCGCTCAAATAGGTTAGTTCAACACATTGAACTGTCAACTTTATCTTTTTTCTCTGTCTTTAAGTAAAAAGAAAAACTCAGGAAATTTCATATTGTAAATTTCAGACACAAGCAGGAAGATTTTTTAATGGCAGAGACTAATCTAAGGAAATGCTTAATGCTTCAACAGAAGTGGTATGGAAGATCACATCCTTTAGTTGCTGATACTTTGTTTTCACTCGGAATTGTCATGGCAGATGAAGAAAATGAAAGAGGGTAAAATTTTAAACATGGTTTTATATACCAACAAGAAAATTGGCCTGTCATAACTTTGTTAAAGCTATTAGCCTTTTAAACATTTTCCAAATGAACCTGTGTTTTAACAACCCAGAGACGCAGCTTTTGAAAACATTGTAGGAAAAGGAGAAAATGCTTGTAACCAGCATTTTCTCCTTTTCCCATAATGTTTTCTACCCTTCTAAAGACAACTTATCATACGAGTCATATTGACCTAGTCATCTGAAGGTGCTCACAATATGTGCAGTTCTACTATATTGTCATCATAACTTATGTAATGTAACGTATCGAGCGGATATATTTAAATACAGCGCCCGAGAACACAATATTCTACCAGCGAAACAATGTAAATCAATACTTAAGTGGAATGAGTCTTCTCAACAGACTCTGTCACGGTATATGACCCAAATCACACAATGTTAGACTGAATCACCCAAGAATCAGAATTGACTAATTCTCCTAACAGCTTTGTCTTCAGCTAATCTCGGAATGGGACGAACCTACGAGCTTGTCCCCCAATAAAAATAGAAATAGCCTGAATCTTGGAATGAGTCAGTCAGACGGACTCAGTCCTTTGGAATGAGTCAAGTCACGGGAATGAGTCGGGAATGGAATGAGTCAGGCAGACTCAATCCAATGGAATAGGCCCAGTCACTAGACTGGGCTGATCGCAGAACGAACGACTAAGACCCTCGGAATGGGTCTTTACCACTTCAATCAATCAGTCTAACGAAATGAGTCTGACCTGTTGGAATGATTCCAACCACTGGAATGAGTCAGTCAGAATGACTCAGTCCTTTGGAAGGGATCCAATCAATAGAACGAACCAGTCTACAAATATCTAGTCTATCACACAGACTCTGCTGGGCCTCTTTGAACAAATCTAATTATTAACTTCGCTATCCTAACCAACTACTAAGACCCGGTAAGGTTTGGTGACTGTTGAAACGAGACAGCTGAACCCGGTCTGCAACTATGTCTGAGTCCAGGTTGCACTTCTGTTCGTAACAGGCAGTCAACTTGTAGATCACCAAAGCCCTAGCAATTTATTAATGAGAAAATAAGCCAGAATATTTATCGATGTGAACACCTCGAAGAGCTGACTTCAACTCCCCGACAAACTGCAATTTCACTGCTTATATGGTATCCCCTACATCCGGACATGCGCAGTCGAAACTAACCTTTGACCTGCAAGTCATCGTCTATCCTCGGTAAGCTCCGGCATATCGATGTAGACACAACAAGCAGTCAAAGTAAATTATAGCATCCTTCAATATACGTTTTGACTACCAACAATAGCCTCTCTCGAAGGCTGATCAATGCAGAAACAAATTGGCATATGACTCAAACAACAGGTACTTACATATGTAAGATATTTGATGAATAATTTGACGGAAGTTGCACGCTGTTTCTAAATCGAAAGTAGGGTAGAGACTAAACTGAAAGCAATCATTACGGAAGTCGTCCGTCTTTGTCACACTACCCACGCCTCCATTTTAAGCGTTCCGCTTAACAATTGGAATGATTACAAACATGACAAATGAACTATAAAACATAACTCATATAATTGTATGATTATGTACAAACAAAAGATCCTAAACATGACGAAAATAAACTGACTATAATAAAAGAGATCTACCTGATCTTACTTAAATATCTTTGTAACTAAAGCACAGATAGTCTTGAACTAGAACATGTCCGTTACCAAAAATTAGAGAAAGTATCTATTTCTTATGTCCATGTGTAGTATGAACTTGAAAGTGAACCCTGTCCCTACACTTTTCACCACAAATGTTGCAGTCATAGGGTGCATTGTGAGTATGGCAGCCCATGTGGATGTAGTACATAGTGATGTCTTGATACGTAATCCCACAATAATCACAAGGGCCCTCTGCACTAACACCATCATTCACAGTGTCGGTCTGTGACCCTTGATTCTTGGCAGCTACCTTCTGTCTTTCTGTCTCTGTCTGAATGCCAGCATCTAAAGTTTTGGCACGTTTCGTTGGCGCCTGTACTGGTGCAGGCTCAGTCCTCTTTCTGACGAGCCGCCCAGTAACATCCAGATTCATGGATGGTTCTTCTAAATCCACCTCAGGATCTTTGTCCCACTCACTTTCGTTGTCGCTTTTATCAGATTGAGTGTCCTGTTTTGTGTCCCTTTTAGCCTCATGTTGCATTTTCTTATGACGCTTTAAGCAATCCTTGTTCTTGAAGTCTTTGTCACATGTCACAATTAGGACGACTCTTTACACATTCCAACAGATGATCCTCATATGATTTTCCGTCAGGGACTCCTGCCTTACAAACGGCACAAATAATCTTTGCCTTTCGGGGTGTTGTTTTGGTCTTTGCCATGTCAGCCCTGAAAAGAGAAAAGCAATAATCGTCGTGCCATGCTGGTTTTCTACGTATCCTTTTGCCACTTAGAGAATCATCAAAAATCTCACCTTCATCTTCCACGCTATAATGGTCTGAGTCCTGTGAAGACTCAGACACATCTGTATCATCCTTTATCAATGTTTGACTCCGAACTTTCTTCAGTCGGTCAACATGTATCACCTGAAAGGAACCATTCTTACCACAATCAACTTTAAAGAGTACGTCAGACATCTTTTCTTTGACTACGTATGGCCCTCTCCAGTATGATGTCAGCTTAGAGGAGGTGCCTAATTTTTTTACAGGAAAGAAAACATATACCTTATCACCCTTATTTAGCGTTTTATAACTCAGTTTACTATCATGGTATCGTTTCTGACGATTGATAGACCTACCCGTATATTCTCTTACAAACTGATGTGCATCTTCAAGTATTTCTTGGAGTTCCCAAGCCCACTGTTTGGTTGGTACAGCTTTGATGCATGATGGCATAGCATAAATGATGTCCAGCGGAGTAGTTGTTTCCCGCCCGATCATAAGTCTGTTAGGGCTCATTCCAGTGGTTTCATGTTCTGATGCACGGTAGGCCACCATAACATATGGCAGGTGGATATCCCAATCTTTGTGGTTTTCTTCTACATATGCACTTAACATCGTGCATAGAGTTCGATTGAACCGTTCCACCATACCATCTGATTCGGGATGGTATGGAGTAGTTCTTGTCTTCTCTATCTCTAACATTTTGCAGATCTCCTGAAAAAGCTTGCTTTCAAATTGTCTACCTTGGTCAGAGTGTATTTTCTGTGGCACACCGAACCGACAAATAAACTGTTCAACTACTAACTTTGCAATGGTTATAGCTTCCATATTGGGCATGGGATAACTCTCTGTCCACTTGGTGAAGTAATCAGACACCACCAGTATGTACTTATTCCCTTGCTCGGTTTCAGGTAGTTCTCCAAGAATATCCATAGCAATACGCTCCATGGGATATCCACTCCGAGAGACTTGCATCGGTGCCTTCTTTGTCACATTCTTACCTTTTCTCTTAGCGCATTTCTCACAACCGTTCACGTATGTCTTTACATCATTTTGCAGACCTGGCCAGTAATACCTTTGTCTTACTTTGTTCAGTGTCTTTTTAATACCTAAATGACCTGACGCCTTGATATCATGAGAAAAGCCAAGCACAACTTCTCGTTGTGATAATGGAACTATTGCTTGCCAATTGATAATGTTCGTACCTATCACATCCCATCTTCGTACAAGTAGATTGTCACGTATGCTCAATCTATTGAACTGTGACCATAGAGACTTGACGAAGTAACCATGATCTTGGATTGATTCCAGCTCTGGTTTTGTTCCTTGTTCAATCCATTGTCGTACAAGGCAGATATCTTTGTTTTTACTCTGAATGGCGATTAGGTCTTCTAAATCGACCTTATCGAAATCTTTAGGTATTACTTCAAAAATTTGATTAGATCTTGGTGAGGAACCTCCATCTTTAACAATACAATCCTGGCCACACTGTTTACAAACTCGTCTGCTTAATGCATCGGCATTCCTATGCTTTCTGCCTGCACGGTGTTCAACTTTCATATCAAAAGCCGATAGGGTCTTAATCCAGCGTGCTACTTGCCCCTCAGGGTTCTTAAAATTTAGGAGCCACTTAAGGGATCCATGATCAGTTCTGACATGAAACGGTTTCCCGTACAGGTAATGTCTAAAGTACTTCACAAAGTAAACTAGTGCCAGAAGTTCTTTCCGTGTTACACAATATCTTCTTTCTGACTTACTCAGAGTTCTACTTGCATAAGCAACCATGTGTTCCTGTCCATCTATGTTTTGGGACAGTACTGCACCTATTGCAAGCTCACTGGCATCAGTATCCAATATGAAAGGATGAGTAAATTCCGGGTGAGCTAAAATAGGAGTCTCCGTCAATTTCTTTTTCAAAATTTCGAATGAATTCAAGCATTCATCCGACCATTCAAACGGCTTCCCTTTTTCTGTCAGCCTATGCAGTGGCTTAGCAATCTCAGCAAACTGAGAAATAAATCATCTGTAGTAACTACAAAGTCCAAGGAATGATCTTACATCCTTAGCACATTTCGGTTCTGGCCATGTTCGGATCGCTTCAGTCTTCTTTTGATCTGTTCGGATGCCCTCAGCAGAAATGACATGGCCTAAGAACTCAACTTCTTTAGCAAATAGATGACATTTCTTTGCCTTCAACTTTAGACCCGATTCTCGGAATCTGTCCAGCACCTGAGTAAGATTTCTGATCATTGCTTCAAACGTCCTACCGGTGACTATAACATCGTCCAAATATATCAGGCATATCTCCCATTGTAGACCTGTAAGCACTGTCTCCATCAGCCGCTCAAACGTAGCAGGAGCGTTACAGAGCCCAAATGGCATAACTTTGAACTCAAACAATCCTCTACGGCTATTGAAAGCTGTCTTCTCTCGATCCTGTTCATCGAGTTCTAACTGCCAATAGCCTGAGTTGAGGTCGAGACTTGAAAACCACTGATTTCCGGCCAGCTGATCTAGACAGTCATCAATCCTTGGAAGCGGGTAGGCATCTTTGACTGTTACCTCATTCAGTCGTCTGTAATCAATACAGAAACGTACGCTGCCATCCTTCTTTTTGACAAGAACTATTCCACTGGACCAAGGACTACACGAAGGTCGAATTACATCTTTCTGGAGCATCTTATCGATTTGATCGTCAACTTCTTTGTTCATATGTGCTGGAACACGTCGTATCGGCTGCTTTACAGGATGAGCATTCCCTGTGTCTATCTTGTGCTTGATTACTCCCGTGCGACCTATATCATTGTCGTTTTCGGAGAAAACGTCTTGATACCTATTTAATAACTTAGCCACCTCTGATCTTTGCTTCTCGTCTAGGCCATCACATGTTCGGCTATATAAGTCATGCAAATGTGGTGGTAACGATGTCTGTACGTTTGTACATTCTGACTGTACTTTAACATTTTTAACTTCTGACACCTGGCTCGCAGTTGCAACGTGGGTGCCCTTGTGAAGTATTTGAGCTTCATTCAACGGGTTCAAAATCCTAAGAGGTACATCTAGCTTGCCTTGTACTAATGATTTTGCAACTATGCTACCACCGGATTGGTTCATGTTCTGTATCGGTTCTATAAGACAAATATCTCGTGAGTGGAACCCATTTGACAGAATCTTCCCTCTCACTATCTTTTCACTTCTGGCCAGTATTTCCGTTTCTTCAGTAACCACTACTTTGGAACATCCGAGGCTGCCTGTACAATTCAGTTTCAAATCTTTACCTCGAATGTTCAGCACGTTTTTGACCAAATCTAGCTTACCATCTTCCTTCTTCAAAAAGTCAAGTCCCAGAATTACGTCGGCCTCTATGTCTGCAACAACAAAGTCACAATCGTATTTGGTCCCATCAATCTTAATTTGACAATGAGTCTTGCCTTGAATATGTATATCATCTCCTGAACCAGTTGCCAAGTTTTTATCAAACTGATTGAGCATACTTGCTTCATTACCAATACTTGTCCATACCCTTGAAGATATGAGTGACAAGGTAGTCCCAGTATCCACAAGGCAGTCAACTTCTTTTTCAACTATGTAACCAGTGATAAAAAGTCCAGAGACTTTACTTGATAAATTCACATTGCCGACATTCTTATCCGATGTACTGTCTTTCTGGGATGATTCATTCAACTTATCCTGTTGTTTTGTCTGTTGATTAGATTGCTGATTTGAAAGTCTCGGACATCTAGATATTAAATGATTTTCTGATCCACATTCAAAACATCTTCTCTGTCCCGAGCGGTTCCAGTTTCTATTCCCATTTCCTCGGAATCTACCACCTCTATTGCTATAATTACCTTGGTTGTTTGTATCGAATTTTTCAGTCAAAGTCTTAAACTGGTTCTGTAGGGTATGTATAGCGTCATGTAATTCCTTCATTTCGCTGGATCTGACATCGGTATTTGGTACCGAAGCAGCATACAGGATTCCCTTGTCACTTGTCTTCTTTTGTTCTGCCCTATAGAATGCCTCCAGTTCTATAGCATGATGTACTGCATCATTCAAACTTATTGGTCGTGCCTGTTTCACCTTCAATCTAATGTCAGCACAGTGTAATGAATCCATGAACTGTTCCTTTGACAGTGTTTCTCTAAGGTCGGAGGGAGCACTCGGATATGCTAGATTGGTCAATCGCCTAATGTCTTGTGCTAACTCAGCCAAACTTTCTGCTGCTTTTTGTCTTCTATCTCGCAACTGACATCGATACAGCTCTGTTTGATTAGGTAGAGCGAACCGTTCCTGAAGTGCCGTACTTAGTGCATCAAAATCGTTGGTACGATTGGACAGGTTACCAAGCACCCCTTGGGCATGACCTCGCAAAGAAACAGCAAGATATAAGCCCTTTTCAGAGTCAGTCCAGTTGTTTATTTTGGCACAGGCCTCAAAATGTGCAATATAATCATTCCATGAACCCGTACCATCGTAAGTAGCTGGTTTGACCTTAGTCCCATGTCCTACATGTGAATCAGCTGGTGATTTATTCATACTAATACTTGGACTTGGAGACCGAAAATTAACCCGTCTTGATCTGGACCTTGTTTGAATTTTATCATAGTTAGTTTCCCGTGCTGGGGTGGTAACTGTTTTTCTGATTGGGGTTAGCCAAGGGGGTAGCCCATCACTTTCAGCCCCCAACACTGGCCTATCATCAGACCTAGGACTACTGGTATGTTGCCGTCCTGACCTATTCCCAAAATCTTCCGGTTCGAAACCAGTTGTACGGGTGGTCTGGCATTCTGCTTGCCGTAGCTCCTGTTCAATATTGGTTATTTCTAGTTGAAGCTTACTGATTTCATTCCGACGTGAAATTTCTTCCAGTCGGTCATTAACATCTTTCAGACGCTGGTCAATGCTAATTGGCGTATCCATCTTAAAGTAAAAGGTAGGAATGGGCTTGACAAAATTGGATGTCTACTTTTGAATCCCACCTCTGCCACCAAATTATGTAACGTATCGAGCGGATATATTTAAATACAGCGCCCGAGAACACAATATTCTACCAGCGAAACAATGTAAATCAATACTTAAGTGGAATGAGTCTTCTCAACAGACTCCGTCACGGTATATGACCCAAATCACACAATGTTAGACTGAATCACCCAAGAATCAGAATTGACTAATTCTCCTAACAGCTTTGTCTTCAGCTAATCTCGGAATGGGACGAACCTACGAGCTTGTCCCCAATAAAAATAGAAATAGCCTGAATCTTGGAATGAGTCAGTCAGACGGACTCAGTCCTTTGGAATGAGTCAAGTCACGGGAATGAGTCGGGAATGGAATGAGTCAGGCAGACTCAATCCAATGGAATAGGCCCAGTCACTAGACTGGGCTGATCGCAGAACGAACGACTAAGACCCTCGGAATGGGTCTTTACCACTTCAATCAATCAATCTAACGGAATGAGTCTGACCTGTTGGAATGATTCCAACCACTGGAATGAGTCTGACCTGTTGGAATGATTCCAACCACTGGAATGAGTCAGTCAGAATGACTCAGTCCTTTGGAAGGGATCCAATCAATAGAACGAACCAGTCTACAAATATCTAGTCTATCACACAGACTCTGCTGGGCCTCTTTGAACAAATCTAATTATTAACTTCACTATCCTAACCAACTACTAAGACCCGGTAAGGTTTGGTGACTGTTGAAACGAGACGGCTGAACCCGGTCTGCAACTATGTCTGAGTCCAGGTTGCACTTCTGTTCGTAACAGGCAGTCAACTTGTAGATCACCAAAGCCCTAGCAATTTATTAATGAGAAAATAAGCCAGAATATTTATCGATGTGAACACCTCGAAGAGCTGACTTCAACTCCCCGACAAACTGCAATTTCACTGCTTATATAGTATCCCCTACATCCGGACATGCGCAGTCGAAACTAACCTTTGACCTGCAAGTCATCGTCTATCCTCGGTAAGCTCCGGCATATCGATGTAGACACAACAAGCAGTCAAAGTAAATTATAGCATCCTTCAATATACGTTTTGACTACCAACAATAGCCTCTCTCGAAGGCTGATCAATGCAGAAACAAATTGGCATATGACTCAAACAACAGGTACTTACATATGTAAGATATTTGATGAATAATTTGACGGAAGTTGCACGCTGTTTCTAAATCGAAAGTAGGGTAGAGACTAAACTGAAAGCAATCATTACGGAAGTCGTCCGTCTTTGTCACAGTAATATTATGTAACATCCAGGGCTTGAGACATGGGGGTTGCTGGTTCAATTCTGAGATCACCATAATTACTAGTATTTACTTAGATTGATGATAGTCATTGTGACAAGATATATCTCTCTCTGCTGAAAATTGTTTTTGACAGTGTCATCAGTGTTTTGTGCAAAGTATTGTTAAAAGAAACTCAAGGAAAGCAGGACTAGGTGCACTGGTTGCCACAATATAAGAGTGCTAAACACCAAACAACAAATTCTGTGTGAAAATTAAAAAAAAGCTTGTTAAAACTTTGGACTGTGTGGTGAAGAGAAAACAATTTCATACTCATCTTTCTTACTTATAAATATTTTAAAAAGTTGTGACTTTCTTCGTTCAGTACCTTAACATTTTCTAGGTTTGATAGGATGATGCAAAGCTCCAAATTACTCAACCCTATATCCCTATATCGTCATTCCCTTTGTAAGAAAGAAATTGTTGTTGGAAAAAACAATTGAATGTTGATTGTTATTATTCATTTTTATGAAAGGTTTGATAGATTGGCAGCAAAAGATGTTTTCCGCAAATGTTTGGAAGTGAGAGAATTCCATCTGGAAAAAGACCATCTGAAAATAGCAGAAGTTCTTTTTCAATTAGGTAAGATGGATTTTTCTTTTTTTACTCTTTGATTGGTCATGAGTTGGTATTGTTATATAAGGTCTTGAATGCTTCTTGAATACTGGAATACTTCTTTGACTAAGATGATGGATTATTTGATTTTTTACTTTATACCCTTTACCAAACAAACTCGAGTTTTAACAACACTGAGAAAGAAAGCTTTTGAAACATTGTGGGAAAAGGAGAAAATGCTGGTAACCAGCATTTTCTTCTTTTCCCACAATGTTTTCTTATCTTTTACAGACAGATCCCATTGCTTGTGCCACATTTACTATGTCCTTTGAAAATGCTTCCAATTTGGATCTGTCTAAAATTTTGTCATATGGTAAAGAGTCAACTTGACAACAAAGTTTTGAAATGGTCAGAATGGAAGGCTTTTGAAGACAACAATAAAATAATATGTGCCTCAAATGATTGATGTCTGAACAGTCTGAGAGGGTTAGAAAACAATGAACATAAAAGAGAAAAATCTTCTTTTGCTGGGTCATTAAAGTATGGGTTTTTGTCTAGCTTGTTTTTGAGTGTAGAATAAGAATTAGAGTGGCCTAAGATTTTTGCAATTTTTGGCTCGGCTGTTTTGAATGAAAACGTTGAGGTATCGCCATAGCCCTGTTGTTGTCTATGTAATGCAAAATCTTTGACATGTAATAATATTTCTGCCATTACTGAAGATATTTACTTCAAACTGGAACTAAATGTTAACCATAAGAAGGGAAACCCAGAAGCAAGGACAGGTAACTGTCAAAATATTTTGACATAGTTATGCCTATGTTTTTACATAAAATTTTCACTAAAACTGCAGCCATGCATTGGCAACAGCATGCAGTGCTCTTGTTGTACATTGCAATTCCATCAGTTATAAGTAATACTTGCGGATTTCAATACAGACATATGTATATATGAGCAATGCTTTGTGAAAAGGGGGCTTAATACATCTGCAAAAAGTATCGACCAAGGTCACTCTGCACATTCCGAGCAGTTGGACTGTGCAGGCTGACCAGGGCCAAAACTTTTTGCTATTGGTCAGTTTTCTGCATGTCAAAGGACCAATCTGCCCCAGTCTAGACTAGTGTTAGAGAAAATGGTCTTATATATGAATAAGTATGTGACTTCTTGCTTAGTATTATGCTCCACCGAGATACATTAAGCCCCCATTTGCCAGAGCATTGGAGATGTCCTTTTACAGCTACACAAATGTTATGTGGACTAAATTACCCTGTCAGTTGATGCATGATAAAACAACAATTATTCATGTATTGATTTTTTGACTCCAGTAGAATTATCTTTCTTACTTTCTATCCATCCTATATTTTACAGGTAGATTACTGAAATCAGATAGAAGTTATTCTGGAAAAGCAGAATGCCATCAAGTGTTGGAGAGAGCTCTTGATATTCGAATAACCAAACTGGGTGAGCAACTATTCCTTTAACCCTTTATCACACAACCCCTAGTCTTAATGACCTTGTTGGAAAGGACTTTTGAAAACATTGTGGGAAAAGGAGAAAATGCTGGTAACCAGCATTTTCTCCTTTTCCCACAATGTTTTCTATCCTATCAAAGACAGACATCATAATTTGAGCTAAATTTAATTTGTTGTAGAAATCTTATCAGTTTGGTCCAGTCCAAATACTATTTGGTAAGAAGTTTATAGATCTGCAAAACAAATGGTTGGCGGGAGTGTAAACTAGGATCTCAGCCTGTCTGTTTGTCATTCTGTCTGTGTACCTGTCTCTTACATGGTATTGAAACTTTCTACATCTCACCAAAAAGAACTGGGGTTTTTGTGAGAATGTCCTTTGGCAAGATGCTTCAGAGCCCTAGCCTAGTACTGGTGATACTCAAGACATACATGTACATGATTATTTGAACCATTGCTGTGATAGAGCAGAAATAAAGATGAAGGCTGTTGAATGCTGATAACCAACATTTTCTCTCTTTTGCACCCCTGCCATCAAATGGGGGTGGGGGGTATTGTTAACTCTGTTTGTGTGTATGTATGTATGTATGGGGGTTCCATAAACAGTGATGTTTGTGTCTGGCCAATAACTTCCAGGTGCATGGTCTGATTCTAAATTGATTTGGCACAAATGATCACCATGGATTGACAATGTGTTGTGACATGTGTAGCAACCATGTCACCAGCTCAAAGGTCAAGGTCACAGTGCTTGCTTGAACATTGCCAATACTAGTATTTGCTACAATTACAATTTTTTCTTCCCTTTCAGACACCTTCATTTCATTTGTAACAATTTTAAAAGTTGCCATTTGCAGATGCTTTCAAACTTGAAGAGTCTGAAATTTGTCATTGGGTAGGAGTTAAAAATCTTTGCGGTAAAATGTTTGATGAAAAATTCCAGTGTTTCTGTCATTCAGTGGTGTTGCCATAGAAAACAGAATTAACTCTTTAACAAACAACAGTTATATGGAATGGTCAAAATTAAAAAGCATTTGCAGACGACAAAGCATAAGTGGCTAAAATTAAGCAAGTTGTCTTTGATAGGGTAGAAAACATTGTCGAAAAAGGAGAAAATGCAGCTGACAGCATTTTCTCCTTTTCCCATAATGTTTTCAAAAGTTTTATTCTTCAGGGTCATTTAAACTTGGGATTTTTTGGTAAAGGGTTAACAAGTGATGATTATGTTGAACTGTTATCACATTCATGCTATCCAAATGGACACACAGACAGTTGGACAGAGGGACAGACAGATAGACAATACCCAAACAGTACCCCACATTCTGCCTTTAGGCAGCTGGTGGCTTTCAAAGAATATTGTGAAAGTACTAGTATCAGAGGTGAGTGGCAAAAAATTGCTGAAAAGAAAGTTTGCCTCACCTGGGCATCGAACGCTCAACCATCAGGTCAAGAATGCAATATGCTTACCACTGAGCCACTGAGACACCCAGGTGGGCTTGTAAACTGTAACACATCATGGCCACTAGATGTTTGACCACCTGTGGTATGGTATGTTCGTTCAATTGGGCGAAATTGAACATTTTGAGAACTGAGATACTGATCAGTTTGTCTTTAACCCTGTAGCAATGTATGTTTAAAGGACCTTGACAAAGAAGGCTTTTGAAAACATGGTGGTAAAAGGAGAAAGTGCTGGTAACCAGCATTTTCTCCTGTTCCCACAAGGCTTTCTAGTCATTCAAGTATAAATCCCATCATTTGAGCCAGATATAATTTGTCTTCTTCAAATGATTTTAAAATGGACGAGTCTTAAACTGTTCATCTGGATAAGAAGTTAAGAGTACATGTAACTTATCTAGCAATAAACTAGTAATAACTGCTTCTAGTGTATGTCAACAGAAATTTTAGCTATGATTTGCAAAAAGGGGGCTTAATGCATCTGCGAAAAGCCTCAACCATGGTCAGCCTTTGCAGTATGCATAGGCTGACCTGTGCTGAAACTGTTTTCTATTGGTCAAATTTCAGTATGTCAATGGACCAGTGTACCTCATGATTCATTCGATTGTATAACAATATGGATTCTATGGATCAGTAATTATGTAATGATTTGCTTGGTATCTTGCATCACAGAGATGCATTAAGCCTCCTTTTGCCAGAGCATGGCTCAGATGTTTAAGAGGCAATGATAGGACAATTGTCAACATTGAACATAGAACACAGAATTATTTATTGGCTCAGATCATTTTTGTGCTTCAGTTTCTACAGGGGCTTATTTAGACTGGCGTCAGTCCGTTAAATAGAGAATTTTCATTAAAACAATATCATCAAGTAAAACTGCAAAACAAATACTCTGTGTTCTCAATGTTCTGAATGTCTGTATTTCAGAAGAAGGGCAAATAACAACACATATTTCTGTGAGTTTGCTGTAGTTGTGTACCTTGTTTATTAGAATGACCTAAATGCAGGGCCTGAATGCCAGGCTAGGGCATATTGTTCAAGCAGTTTTAATGCCTCACCAAACAATACAATTTTAGATTTGTCCAAATTGAAAGCATTTACAGACAACATAATCTTTGGCAATCTAGAAAACATTGTGGGAAAAGGAGAAAATGCTGGTTACCAGCATTTTCTCCTTTTCCCACAATGTTTTCAAAAGCCATCTTCTTTAGGGTGGGTAAAATTTGGAATTTTGCAGTAAAGGGTTACATATTCTACTGTATAGACTATTTTTAGATCTACCAACAGCGATTCAAAGGCATTCTTATGACGGACTTTTGAAGAAAGGGAAGATTCTTTTTAGCAATATGGAAAACTTGTGGTAAAATAAAAGATTGCCGGTTCCAGGCATTTGCTCCTTTTTCGACATTTATTTTGGAAGTTTTCAATAGCAGGGTTGTAAAAAGTTGTATTTGAACAGTACTGGGTTATACAAATAGCTTCCCAATCAACTCAGAGGTTTTGTTTACAAGTCATAATACCATATCTCAGAAGGTAGTTTATTTGCCTAAGAAAGATATTTATTGCAACTGTTTGACCAGCCCATTGCTAAATGGGCTTTTGTAACTGTGTAGATCAAAATCGGACTATTTTTATATATAATATACAGACTCACCTTAGTCCTACAATAGATCTATCCACCAGTTTGCTAGAAATTCAAGCCAAAACAGTAGTTTAACTAGAGGGGGGTATACTGGTTTCACCATGTCTGTCTGTTTCTCTGTCCATCCATCTGTCCATCTGTCAATCTGTCCATCTATAGACGCTTTCGTTTCCGTGCTCTAACTTAAAAGCTATTTGACCTAGGACCCTGAAACTTTGTACAAGTGTTGCTCATGACCCAAGTAGGTGCCCTCAAAGGTCAAGGGCTTGTACTTCTTCATTGACAAGGTGCTGGTGGGGATATTTGTCTGCTATGCAACAGTTCTAGTTTGAGCACCATTCAATTTTTCTTTGTAAACTGCAAAATGCTTTCAGTGTGGACAAGACTAACATTTTGTTGTTTGATTTGGAGTTAAGAACACTTAGATTTGTGTCAACAAATAAAATGTTGCACAAATCAGAAAATTTTTCTTTAAAAAGGTAGAAAATATGGTGGGAAAAGGAGAAAATGGTGGATACCAGCATTTTTTCCTTTTCCCAAAATGTTTTCAAGGAAAAGGAGAAAATGCTGGTTACCAGCTTTTTCTCCTTTTCCCACAAATGTTTTCTAAAAGCTTTCTCCATCAAGGTTTTTAAAACTTAGGATTGTGTGGTAAAGGGTTAATGTATTTTCAAGAGGTCACTTTAAAGTATTTACTGTGAAAAAGCACATCTTATCCCTTTAACCCTTTATCACACAATCCCCAGTTTTAATGACCCTGGGGAAGAAGCCTTTGGAAAACATTGTGGGAAAAGGAGAAAATGCTGGTAACCAGCATTTTCTCCTTTTCCCACAATGTTTTCTACCTGTTCAAAAATGAAATGATCGTTTGGGCCACATTCAATTTGTCGTCTGGAAATGCTTTGAATTTAGATGAGTTTGAAATTTTGTCATTTGGTAAAGAGTTAACACAGAATTCAGACTTTAAACAACCCGCAGAAAGGGGGCTTTTGAAAACATTTTGGGAAAGGGAAGAAATGCTGGTAACCAGCAGTTTCTCCTTTTTCCACATGATTTGTACACTTACCAAAACAAAAATTCAATTTTTGGGTCACATTTATTTTGTATATGCTTTCAGTTTGGACTGGGCTAAAATTTTGCCGTTTAGTAAAGACAAAACCTGTTTGTTGAACATGTAATAGTATGTAGAAAGGTGAAATGTTTGAGAGAAGAGTCTTTGTTTTAACAAAGTGATTGTATATTTATGGTGATTTCATTTTTAACTTTATCAGACAGTTTCAAGTTTTAACTACCCTGAGGAAAATGGCTTTAAAAATACTGTGAGAAAAGAAACTGCAGGTAACCAGCCCTTGCTTCTTTTCCCACAATGATTTCTTCTCTTCTACAAACAAATTTCAATTTTAGAACCACATCTATTTAATTGTTTGCAAATGCTTTCAGTTAGGACAAGTTTAAAATTTTATCATTTGGTAAGGAGCGTAATTTTTGGTGCACTTGTATGGTTTGGTATGAGCAAGAACTTATGGAGAATGGAAAGTAAAAAAAGTTCTTTGAAATCAAAAGTTTCAAAGAAAAAGTCTGTAAGGTTCATGATAGGTATGTAATTTTATTGTTGTTTTTCATTTTCATTGGTTTTTAGCTCGGCTGTTTTGGGAGAAAACATCGAGGTATTGTCATAGCCCTGGCATCTATGTCATCATCTGTGTTGTCATTGTGGTGTGAAAACATTGACATTTTGTAATATCTCTTTTATTACTAAAGATGTTAACTTCAAACTTGGACAAGTTGTTTACAATCAAAAGGGGAACCTATAAAATGAGGCCAGGTAACTATCAAACCCCCTTTTTTTTTTACTTAAAATTTTACTGAAGGTCAAGCACTTGCAGACAAGCGTTGGCACCTGCATGCGGTGCTCTTGTTTATCATCATTTCAGTTACACCATAACCTCCAGTATATAATTTCTGTCCTGGTTGGATTCCTAGTGCACCCAAATTTTCATACTGAGAATTAATAATACTCATTGTGACAGGTTTTGTTTCTCTCTGACTGCTGGACAGTGCTTTGATGATGAAAGTAACCAGAGGCTTGGAAATGATGGTGTGCATAGTACGTGTAAAATAGTTCCAGGGAAGCATGGATAAGTGCACTGGCCTCTGTTAAATAACTGAAATTATCTGGAAAAGGGTCTTAATCAGATGAACTTTTGTGATAGTGCAGTGTCTGTCATGCATTGTCCACTCTAGAAGTCACAATTTCTGTACAATACTCTTGAAACTTGGTCAGAATATTTGTCTTGATAATATCTCTGACAAGTTCAAAATTGGGTCATGTTGGGCAAAAAAGTAGGTCACCAGGGTAAATCTTTGAAAAACCTTGTGTGTACTCTAGAGGCCAAATTTTCAGTCTGATACTCATAAAACCTGGTCAGGCTGTCTGTCTTGATATCTCTAACAAGTTTGAAATTTGGTCACTTTGGGTCAAAAAGTAGATCACTGGGTCAAATCTTAGAAAAGCCTTGTGTGCACTCTAGAGGCCACGTTTTAAATCTGATACTCATGAAACCTGGTCAGAATGTTTGCCTCTAGATTACACACAAGGTTTTTCAAAGATTTGCCCTGGTGACCTCCTTTTTTGCCCAACACGATCCAATTTCGAACTTGTCAGAGATATTATCAAGACAAATATCATAAAACTTGGTCAGAATGTTTATCTTGATGATGTCGTGGACAAGTTTGAAATTGGGTTATGTCTGGTTTAAAAGTAGGTCACGGGGCTAAATCTTAGAAAAAAAGTTTGTGTAGTCTAGAGGCCACATTTTCAGCCTGATACTCATGAAACATGGTCAGAATGATTGTCAGTGTTATATCTGACAAAAAATAAATCACTAACACTCATGTGTTTTGTATCATCACAACCAGGATCTCTTCAATCCAAGATGACTGTACTCAGATGAGAGCTTTAGGGCCAATGATCCTCTTGTTTCAAAAATTGTTTATTACAGGTGGAATAAATGTCATATGTATGTGCATAGATATTGAGCTGGTACACATTCAGATAACCCACAGGGTCATTAAAACAGGGACTGTTTGGTAAAGGATTGAAGGGTTTCTTGATGCCTGTGTGTCAAATATGTGGCCACATGGAGTGATTGGACTATTTGATATCATATGATAAGATTTTGTTTGCATGATTATTTTTTATGACAGACCAAATGGGAGAACTTACAATAGAAGAAGAGTCAAATTTCAATAGAGCTGGTTTATTTTTTTGTTAACCCTTATACAGGTAAATAAGTTAAATGAAACATTCAAACTGATGGCAATACCCTGAATAATGCGATTTCAGAATTAATTTTTGAAGAAAAATATCTCCTTATCGGATAGCGTAGATCAAGGTCAGACTGCACATTCTGTGCAGTCTGATCTTGACCTACACTGTCCGTAAAGGGTCAGTGAGTCGTGCCTAGCAGCCTAAGGGTTAACACTGGATTTTATCAGTAAACCAATCAAATTATAATTATGGTAATTATCAGTAATTCTATCTTTTGTATCTATATTATATACAATGTAATATATTTATGTTTATACTAGACCTGTGGGTCATTATGTATACAGAAGGACATCAATACTTTGGCAGTCTGGAACTTTGCAGACATTGTAAACTCTAGATCAGATTGTAGAGAATATGTAACTGATATTTTATCTGCATACTTTGATGTTCTTTCATAAAATGTATATTGTGTTAGATCTATTTTTGCCCAGTCGGTTAGCCTCATTGGTTAGTGTATCTGACTTGTCACCTGGTGGGTGGGGGTTTGATACCCGGTTATTGCAAACTTTCATTCTGGTGATCTTTCGGCTCACACCTTTGATGCATGTGAGAAAAGGAGTCAGTGACTTGGAAAGAAAATTTTGTCAGTACTGGTGTGAGAAGGCAAGGAAACACATGAGTATGTGTACAGACCACTGTGATATGACCTAAGCTGTTAAAAATGGTGTTAAAGTCCAATACAAACAAAAATCTATGTTTATGCCACACTTCTCCAGTTCTGCACGGATAAAATGTGCAATTTTGAACGCGAGGGTTTTGGTGAAGATAATTGCTTTTCAGGCAGCATAGATTTAATATCAAACCACAGAGCATGCATTCTGATCTAAAATCTACTCAGTTATTCATTATATTTTTTATCTGTAACTCCTATTCAGACTATAAAAATGTAGATTCCTTATTATTGAAAACATTAGATGGGACTGAAATATTATACATATTGCTCAGAAAGGATGGGGAACCTAGTGAAAAAAAATGCTTGTAACCAGCTTTTTTTCCTTTTCAAAAAAATGTTTGCAAAAGGCGTTTTTCTCAGGGTTATAAAAATATGGGATGATTTTAAGAGGAATATTTAAAAGCCTGAAAAGCCTGAAAAAATTACACGTTAAATTCATCACATAACATTAGTAAACACACAAATGGTAATGTACTTTGGACAGACTCTAATTGAAGATACATATTATTTAGTTAACAATTTAGATTTAATCTTTAATCAAACAATCATGTGTTCTAATGGAAGATTTTTGAAAACATGGTACGAGAGACAAATCTTATATTTGAATCTTGTCTTATTTTCTAGTCTGCAAAAACATTCAATATGGGAAAACTTGAAAATTTGTCATCTGGTAAATAGCTAAATTGTTCAGAAAGATTGTCTCAGCCAATCAGAATGCTGGTTTTGGAATTTCAAATTTGAATTTTTAACCCATTACCACACAATCCCTACTTTTGACACCCCTAAGAAAGACGCCTTTTGAAAACACTATGGGAAAAGGAGAAAATGCTGGTAACCAGCATTTTCTCCTTTTCCCACAGTGTTTTCTACCCTTCCCAGAACAAATTTCTATTTTTTAGTCACCTTTATTTTGTCGTCTGCAAATGCTTTCAATTTGGACCAGTCTAAAGTTTTCTCGTGTGGTAAAGAGTTAAAGTCATCATTGTGAATGTATACTACAGTTATTTCTTTCACTGCCTAGATATTATGGTTGTACAGTAGACTTAAGTTTATTTGTTAATTATGAAAAAAGATAACAATCACCTTGTACATCTATTTGAGTAAATACTAAATACTAACTTAATGAACTTGGATTTGGAAATGATACTAGATTATAAATATATCTGAAACTGTTTTGTAAGTATTCTTTATTTCATTGCATTTTTCTGTTTGTACATTATGTTTGTAGGTAGACTTTTTTGTCTTGAAATTCACAACTTTTTGAAAATGTTTTAGCAAAAGGGAGGACTTGCTTGCAATGAGCACTTCCATATTTTGCCTCAATGCTTTATTCCTTTACCACACAATGCTGACTTTTAACGACCCTGACGAAGAAACTTTTGAAAACATTGTGGGAAAAGGAGAAAGTGCTGGTAACCAGCATTTTCTTCTTTTCCCAGAAAGTTTTCTACCCTATCAAAGAAAAATTGTGTCATTTGAGCTACTATGAAATTGTCGTCTGCAAATGCTTTCAATTTGGATAGGGCTAAAATTTTGTCGTTTGGTAAAGAGTTAAATGTACTCATTAGTTTACAAGGTTGTTTCCAGAGTTGTCTGCCTCAAATATAGATGGGCTATGCTCTGTGAAAAGGAGGTTCAATGCATCTGCAGACCACGCAGGCTGATCTGTGTCGAAACTTTTTTGCCTCATAGTTCAGCAAGTTGTTGGACATATGAATTTCATGGATCTTTAATAATGTGATGACTTGCTTGGTATGATGTATCTAGGCACAGGCCTATGAAGCTCTATTGGTCTATCATGGAACACCAAAATTGTCCTTGGTCGATCATCGAACACTTATAGCACATTGGTTCATTGCACGTATATCACAGAATATATATTCAAATTTTCATTTACACTGTTTCTATAAATAGCACATTGGCGACTCCCTCTATATGGTATATAGTAAGACTTACTATATAGGATATAGTGAGAATCTCCAATGTGCTCGACCAGCCCACATAGCTCAATAGGTAGAGCGTAGGACTCGTGAACGTGATGTTTTGAGTCACTTGAGGGTGTGGGTTCGATCCCCACGGCTGGCCATCTAAAATTACTAATAGTCTTTCGGATGAGACGTTAAACCAAGGTCTCGTATGACGGTGCTATACACTGAGCACGTAAAAGAACCAGGCGTAACTTAAGATGGGTTTCGTCCTGTATCTGCACTATCCCCCGTAACAATACTAACAGCCTTCAGGGGGCGTCGCCCATATGGGCAACCGGTGGCGACGATAAATAAACGCAAATTCAATCAATCAATCCAATGTGCTATTTATAGTAACAGTGTCCGATAATGAAAATTTCGTTATCCCTTGATAGACCAATGGAGTTTCATAGGCCTATGATCTAGGAGATGCATTAATTTTTTACCACACAACAAAAATGTAGACTTGTCCAAACCAGAAGGATTTGCTGGAGACAATTTATATATGGGTCAAATTATGAAATTTTCTCTTTAATAGGGTAGAAAACATTGTGAGAAAAGGAGAAAATGCTGGTTACCAGCATTTTCTCCTTTTTTCACAATGTTTTCAAAAGGCATCTTCCGTAGGGTTGTTAAAACTTGGGATTATGTGGTTACAGTGTTATAGTTAAACCCCCCCTATTGCCAGAACATGGCTTACAAAGTTTTAAAGACCACGAGTAAGAGAGGTTTTGAAAACATTAAAACAAAGGAGAAAATACTGGTTACCAGCATTTTCCTTTTTTTTGCACTAAATTTACTCCTTCTTTTTCTCCTTTTTGCACTATTTTTTCTACACTTCCCGTAACAAATTTCAATTTTTGAGTCACATTTGTCATCTACAAATGCTTTTAATGTAGACAACTCTAAGATTTTTTCATTTGGTAAAGATTTAGATACTTTACATGACAAATTTTAAACTTGTCTATATTGAAAGCATTTGCAGATGGCAAATTAAGTATGCTCAAATAATGGTTTTTGTCTATTATAGGATAGAAAACATGGTGGGGAATGGAGAAAATGCTGGTTACCAACATTTTCTTCTATTCCCAAAATGTTTTAGAAACCTTTTTCTAAGGGTTGTTTAAACTCAGGATTTTGTAGTAGAGGGTTAAAACATGGTGAGAAAATTAAGAATTGATTGTTTACAATTTACCCCAACAATCCCGAGTTTTAATAACCCTGAGGAAATTGGCTTCTGAAAACACTGTGGTAAATGGAGAAAATGCTGGTAAACAGTATTTTCCCCTTTTACATCAACTGTTCGCTTTCAAAGAAAATTTCATGTTTGCTTTGTCATCTTGTGAATGCGTTCATAATGGACAAGTGTAAGGTTTTGTCAACTTACAAAGAATCATTGTGAGAAAAATTGTTTACAATTTATTGAACTGTCCTGTGTTTTAATGACCCTGAGGAAATTGGCTTTTGAAAACATTGTGGGAAAAGGAGAAAATGCTTGTAAACAGTTTTTTACTCCTTTTACATCAAATGTTTGCTTTCAAAGAAAACTTCACATTTGCCTATTCATCTTGCAAATACTTTAATAATAGACAAGTGTAAAATTTCATCAACATGCAAAGAATATTCCTGCCTTTCCATAATGATTTTAAAAGCTATGGTACCATATTTAACCCTTTACAACATAATCACAACTTTTAACAACCTTGAGGACTGAGGGCTTTTGAAAACATTTTGGAAAATGGAGAAAATGCTGATAAACATCATTTTCTCCTTTTCCTGCAATGTTTTCTGTCCAATGAAGGACAAATTTCGTGTTTTGAGTTGCGTTTTGATTATGTTGTTTGTAAATGCCTTCACCTTAGACCAGTGTAAAATTTTTTTGTCTGGTAAAGAGCTTAATAATAAAGGCTAATTGATTTTTGAAGAGATACAAAAAATGCCATGAGAAAAGATCAGCTAATTAACTCTTTACAACACCACAAAAAGTATTTGGAGACCACAAATGTTGCTAAAATGATGATTCTTGTCTTTGTTAGGATAGAAAACATTGAGGGAAAAGGGAGAAAATGCTGGTTACCTGCATTTTCTCCTTTTCCCTCATTGTTTTCAAAAGCCTTCTTCCTCAGGGTTGTTAAACACAGGATTGTATGGTTATGGGTTCCAATAATGGGTAACATGATATATCATTGCAGGGAAGTCCCCCTCTGTGTGCGTGTCATCCCCATTTCTATTGGGTGTTAAAATGGACATGTTTTTTTTTTTAAGTAGATAATTTTTAGCTCCACTGGCCAAAGGCCAGCGGGCTTATGTCATGGCCCGGTGTCCGTCGTGCGTGCGTGCGTCTGTCCGTGCGTGCATGCGTTAACTTTTTTTTCAAACTTCTTCTTCTCTGAAACTACCCATCCAAATTTGATAAAACTTCACAGAAATGATCCTACCATGGTCCTCTTTAGAATTTCTTGAAAGAATTTGATTCCTTCAAAAACTCTGGTTGCCATGGCAACAAAACTGAAAAATATTGAACATCTTTGAAAATCTTCTTGTCTGAAACCATAAGGCCCAGGGCTACCAAATTTGGCATGTAGCTTTATCTAATGGACCTCTATCAAATTCCTTCATATTATAGCCCTGAAGTCAAAATTGGCTCTGCCTCAGAGATCACAAGTTTAACATGGGCTTATATAGTGACTGTAATTTAGAATAGTAATCAAGGGAAATAACTCCTGTTATACAAGATAAAGTTTGTTACTATTTACCTCCCTTGATTATCAAACTGCACTTATACATTATTGGAGTTTTGTATTCAAGTTTTTTGGAGAGGAAATGTTCTGTTTTAAGGGAGAGTGATTTATTTTGATGCTAATAGTTATGCTCACATCAATGGAATGTTTAATTTAAAGTAAGGTTTCTATCACTCAAATTTTTTCAGAACTTTACCTTTCATGCTAATGAATAAACCTGCTTGTATTCACTGACATTATCTTTGCATTTAAAAAGATATGACTGTTTTTGTTTGGCAAGCAGGGTGGAGATTTGTTTTCAAAGCAAGTTTATTACCATACGGACTTTTTATGCTGTATGTCTCTGTCAATGCCAATTAAGCACATGATACATTAATTTTACGCTTTAAGAAATGACAATTTATTTTTTACTGTACCAAGTTTAAAGCCATTGCAAAAAGACAAATTGAATGTAGCTTAAATGACTATTTCTGTCTTTGATAGGTTAGGAAATGTTGTGGGAAAAGGAGAAAATAGTGGCTGACAACATGTTGTCCTTTTCTCACGATGTTTTTGAAAGCCTTCTCTTTCAGGGTCATTAACACTTCAATTTGTGTGGTAAAGGGTTAAAAAGCCAGTGGAGCGATACAGGGCCATCATGGCCCTCTTGTTTTTTTTTTGCAAAAATCTGACATAAAAATGAGCCATGCTCAGGCAAAAAGGGGTTTATTGTATCTCTGTGATGAATTATACCAGGTAACATCACATAATTATAGATCCATAAAATCCATTTTGTCTGACAATTGACTGGACATGAAGAAAGAATGGTCCTTGGACATGCAGAAAATTTACAAATAGCAAAAAAGCTTAAACCCATGTCAGCCTGCACCGACTGTGCAGGCTGAGATGGGTCTATACTTTTTGTAGATGCATTACGCTTTGTTTTCACAATGCATAGCTGAAATAATTTTGAATGAATGTTGGTTACTTTAATAATTTGAGTTTAGACTTGTCCTACTTGAAAGTATTTGCAGATGACGGAATAAATGCTGCTCGAATGATGGAATGTCTCCTTGGAAGGGTGGAAAGCATTGTAGGAAAAAGAGAAAATGCATTTTCTTTTTTTCCCACAGTATTTTCAAAAGCCCTTTTCTCTCGGTGTTGTGAACTCATGGATTTCTTTTGTAAATGCTTAACCCTTTACAACACAATTCTGAGTTTTTACGACTCTTAAATAGAAGGCTTTTGAAAACATGTGGGAAAAAGAGAAAATGCTTGTAACTAGCATTTTCTCCTTTTCACACAATGTTTTCTATCCTTTCAAAAGCAAATTTCATGTTTTTAGCCACACTTTAAAGATATTAAACTGATGAGTTAAATCTAAACTGAAAGAAAGCTTATTGATCCTTTACCACACAATCCCGAGTTTTAAAGATCCTGACGAAGAAAGCTTTTGAAAACATTGTGGGAAAAGGAGAAAATGCTGGTAACCAGCATTTTCTCCTTTTCCAACAATGTTCTCTACTCAGTTTCAAAGATGGAAGTCGTCCTGTGAGCAGCATTTGAATTGTCGTCTGTGAATACTTTGAATTTGGTTGAGTCCAAAATTTTGTTGTTTGGTAAAGAGTTAAGGTATTACATGATATAAAAATATGTGACTAATACACTGCCTCATGGATTAAAATACAAAATATTGTAACACTTTGATTAAAAGATTACCACCAGCGGACAGTCTTTTGGTCTCTTGTTAGACCTCTTTTAACTTTTGACTAAACAACAAACCCGAGCCCCAGTAGCTGGGTAGCATACAGGACTTGAGAACTGGGGGTCACTGGCTCGATCTCTGGCTCTGTCAATTTCTTTCCGAGGATTTATAGTAGTCACAGCAACAGGATTCATTTCTTTCTTACCGCTGACCATTGTTTGGACAATAGTTTCAAACGAACGACATAAGATAATAGTTTGCTATTCAGTTAAAAATGAGTTAAAGAAACACTGGCATAAGTATATTCCATAAATTTTGCTAATACTTTATTTGATAAGAACGTAGTTGAA
The DNA here is from genome assembly GCA_946811185.2 of Hippopus hippopus. Taxonomy (NCBI): domain Eukaryota; kingdom Metazoa; phylum Mollusca; class Bivalvia; order Cardiida; family Cardiidae; genus Hippopus; species Hippopus hippopus. Next base: position 4,890,723 of record OX328102.1, on the reverse strand, counting down.
ATGAAACCGTGTTGTTTGAAGATTTGGACATAAACATGATTAAGTAAACTTAGGGCCCTATTTTACAAAAAAACTTAGTCTCTTATTTTGCTCAAGTCCGCTAACGGACTAAGCAGTTTCGGACTTAAAATGAATCATTATTTGCAACCCATTTCACTGACATTAACAAAACTTTAGTGACATTTCAAAAACTTGAGTTGACATTTTAATTAAGGGTTAAAAATTTTAAAATTGCAGTTAAGCGGGTAGATCATTCACTTGCTTTACTTTGAAACTCTAAGACAAACTGTTGATGGATTTAAGAAAATTATCTATTAGTGTGCAAAATTATCACATGTTTATATGTTCAATGAATGAGACCAACAGCAAACATTTCTTAACCAGCAAAACATCCTTGGGAAAAAAAAAGAAATGGAGGGGGGAATGCATGGTACTGATAAGACTCTCTAACATAATTGCTCCGTTAGGGATCATAGTGGAAAACAAAGGGGCTTTTGTCCGTCTCTGACATTTAGTGAAGAGGGTTATGTCTGCCATTGGAAGTCAGAAAATCAGGAATGGGACTTTGTCTGCATCTGAAATTTGATGAAAGAGATAATGTCTGCCATCGTAAAATCATGAAAGGCTTTTGACCACCTTGTTTATTTTAGAGTTGGGAATAATGATCAGAGGAACTTTTGACTTTCTCAGTAAGGTTTAACCAAGTTCCCATAAAACATTTGAATTTTAGTCTTGGAGGGAGAGAGTTACCAGACAAAAAAAAAATTTAGACTCGTCCAAATTGAAAACATTTCAGAAAACAAATGTGACTCTGGTAAGCAGCATTTTCTCCTTCTGCCACAATGTTTTCAAAAGCATTCCTCCTCAAAGTTGTTAAAACATAGGATTATTTGGGTGACCCTTTACCAGATGACTAAATTTTAGACTCATCCTCATTGAAATCGTTTACAGATGCCCATTTGGTTGTCTGTAAAATACTGGACTTTCTTTTTGATAGGTTAGAAAATATTGTGGGAAAAGGAGAAAATGCTGGTAACCAGCATTTTCTCCTTGTCACACAATGTTTTCAAATGCCGTCTTGCTTACGGTCATTAAAATTCGGGATTATACAATGAAGGGTTAAAGAGTTAAGGACTATAATGTCATTATGTCGATTTGGATTAATACTTCAACTTACTTGAGTATCTAGGGATTAGAGGCGGTGTTCAAATTTATTTCTTTGCTTGTGTTTCATTGTTTATCATAGTTGTGTTTGAATTGGATCATCTTATATTCAATAGTGAGAGTTGATTGTTAAATAAGTGATTGTTAACTCTTTACCACACAATCCTGAGTTTTAACGACCCTGAGAAAGAAAGCTTTTGAAAACATTGTGGGAAAAGGAGAAAATGCTGGTAACCAGCATTTTCTCCTTTTCCCACAATGTTTTTCTACCCTTCCAAAAACAAATTTGAAAGTATGAGGGACATTTATTTTGTCGTCTGCAAATGCTTTCAATTTGGACAGGTCTAAAATTTTGTCATTTGGTAAAGGGTTAAAATGTGTGTTGAAGCCTCATGTAGTGTATAAAAGATTCCTTTTTAACTCTTTACCACACCAGAAAATTTTAGACTGGTCCAAATTCAAAGCATTTGCAGATAACGAAATAAAGGTGACTAAAAAATTGAAATTTGGTTTGGGAAGGGTAGAAAACATTGTGGGAAAAGGAGAAAATGCTGGTTACCAGCATTTTCTCCTTTTTCCACAATGTTTTCAAAAGGCTTCTTTCTCAGGGTCGTTAAAAGTCGGGGTTGTGTGGTAAAGAGTTAAACCTTTACCAAATAATCGTATGTTTTAATCATCTTAAAGAAGAAGGCTCTTGAAAACATTGTAGGAAAAGGAGTAAATGGTGGTATGGACATTGTTTTCTACTTTTTCAAAGACAAATCTCATCACTTGAGACAGTTTTACCTGTGGTCTGCAAATGATTTCAATTTGGACTAGTCTAAAATGATGTTCATCATGTAAAGAGTTAAACAATATTTTTAATATATGGTCATTATTTAATTCATACAGTTGTGTAAAGGGGATTTGAATTAATAAAGGAAATAATTATGATAGATATTGGATTGAATTCTGAATAGATTAAGTTTTTGATCATGATAAAACAACCTGATATTTAACACTTGTAGGGTTGAACTCTGATATAATGCAGTGTAGATCAAGATCAGACTGCACAGGCTTCTTTGCCAGATCTTCTGAAAACTACTTTGAAACTGTAATGTTTGCATCTTTATGACTGAGAATGCCCATTTCATTCATTTAACATTTACAAGGGTTTATGTTGTGATTATTTTGTTGGTGATTTGAGCAATTGTTTGTTAAGCCTTTACCACACAATGCCCACTTTTAACAACCCAGGGAAAGAAACCATTTATAAAACAGTGTGGGTGAAGGAGAAAATGCTGGTAACCAGCATGTTCTCCTTTCCTACAATGTTTTCTATCCTTCCTAGCTGAGCCCCGGTAGCTCAGTCGGTAGCGTGCAGGACTTGAGAACACAAGGTCCAGGGTTCGATCCCTGGCTGCGACCCAACTCTTCTTTCCGAGGATTGATGATAGTCACTGCGACAGGATTCATTCCTCTCCCACTGCTGACCATTGTTTCGACAATTATAATGTGGGAAAGCAGCCAGTGGCTTGGAAAGAAAATTGTGCGGAGTACTGGTAAAAGAGACTCCAGGAAAGCATGGACAGGTGCACTGGCCGCCGCGATATAACTGAAATAATGTTGAAAACGGCGTTAAACACCATACAATCAATCAATTAATTCTATCCTTCCTAAGACAAATTTCAATTCTAGAGTCACATTTATTATGCCTTCTGCAAATGCTCTCAATTTGGACTTGTCTAAAATTTTGTCGTTTGAGTAAAGAGGGTTGAAGTACAGAAATACTATCTTTCATATAGATCACTAAGAGAATTTGGTTCTGAAGGACAAACAGATTATTCTGTACATTTAGTTTCACATGTTTAAGTAATAACTTTCGTAAATATGAACCCTTAGAGCACTAGGCACAACTTACAATGGTTTTGCTGAATGTAGGTCAAGATCAGACTACACAGAACATGCAGTCTGATCTTGGATCTACACTGACTGCTACAATGTAACATATTCTGGCTAAACCAATCTTAAAATTGCAATATTTCAACTTTTTAGGCATTGACAGGTACATATCATTCTAAGGATTTTTATACATTATCTTTCTTATTATTTAAATTCACAACATGATAAGGGAAACTTTTGGGGTAAGTTTGGATCGAGCTTAGACTGTACAACAATTGGTGTCTGATCTTCAATCCTTACACAGTTCAAAACTTTGGTTTGTGTCAGGCCAGTATGCCCTTAAAACCCAAATGTTTTTGAATTTTTTTTTTTCCAAGGGGAATTTTTCCTTTTTAACCCTTGACCTGCTGAATAAGTGAAATGAGATGTTCAGGTTGATAGTATAAAACCTAAAATGTTGCTATTTCAAAGGAAAAATATTTCCTTCTCGGACAATGTAAATCCAAGATCAGACTGCACATTCTGTGCAGTCTGATCTTGATCTACATTGTCCGCAAAAGGTCCTTGAATGCAATCTGATCTTGATCTACATTGTCCGCAAAAGGTCCTTGAGTTGCACTTAGCAGCGTAAGGCTTGATTTTTTCCCAAGTTTGAAGAGTCCAAAATATGGAATGGGTATAGTTAGATACACATTGATAAGTCAATATTATTTTAAAGTCTTAACCTGCTAGCATAATCTTCAGACATACGTACATTTTCTTGTAATTGAAAAATCCTTGTTTGAATTGGATCAAATAACCCTCAACCTCGAAGCCAAGCTATAGCCTTGTACCAATTTTTATAAAGGCATTAGTTTAGACTATAGGGAATTGGTACATGTATCTTGATAAAGAGACAGCCATGAAAGTGTTGTAACAATAGACATTGCTTATTATGAGCAACCCTCCATTTGTCACTATATTTTCAAAAATTGTTATGTGTTGGTTTGGATCCAGCAAAAGATTATACGTAATATAACTATGTTAGTGATGTTTTTAATGCTAAGATTACTAGGGACAGCCCTATTTGCTTTAGTAGTGTATATTAAGATCTGACTGCACAGTGTGTTGTCTGATCTGAATCTACATTTTCCAATGTTTTGTTAGATAAATTACCAAAAAATTGTTTTGAAATGGACTTTTGGGGTTTTATCTACTACTGGAAAATATTGAAAGAGTTTTATGACTTTCAACATAATTAGTTATATCACGGCACACAGCTCACTTATTCATGGGTTTCACCTGTATCAGGACTCTTAAAGTGTCTTGCCAAAAGGCACTTCCATGAAAAACCTAATGCCATGAATGGGGATAGGACCCATGGCCTTGAGATTTCAAATCCAATGCCTTGACCACTGAGCCAGACAGGACCACAGAAACATTGATTCCAGATGTAACTTGCTTAACCATTAAGCTGCTAAGTAAACACACAGAAAATTTCTTCTTAAAAGTAAAAACCCAAATATTGCGATTTCAAAGTTGATTTCACTGGAAAGAAAATACCACATCTAACAGTGTATACTCAAGATCAAGACTGAATGTTTTGTGCGGTCTGATCTTGATCTGCACTGTCTGCAAAAGCCTATTGAGTCGCGCTTAGCAGCCTAAGAGTCAATATTGCTAGGTCGACAGACTTATTGATTATATAATAATGGATGTTTTTTTTCTGCCACTGAATTATTAACTGCTGACTTGACATGTATGGCTTTTGTGTTTCTGCTGCAGATAATTAGTTTAACCCTTTACAACACAATGCCAAGTTTTAACAACCCTGGGAACGAGGCCCTTTGAAAACATTGTGGGAAAAGGAGAAAATGCTGGTAATCAGCATTTTCTCCTTTTCCCACAATGTTTTCTACCCAACCATAGAAAAATTGTGCCATTTGAGCAATATGGAAATTGTCGTCTGCAAATGCTTACAATTTGGACAAAGCTAAAATTTTGTCGTGTGGTAAAGGGTTAACCACCCAAGTTTTAACGACCCAGTGAAAAAAAGCTATTGAAAACATTGCCGGAAAAGGAGAAAATGCTGGTTAATGCATTAGTTTTCTTCTTTTCCAATGGTATTTTCCACTCAATTAAAGGCAAGATTTATCTTTTGAGCAACCTTTGATTTGTCATCTGCAAATACTTTGAATTTGGACATGTCTAAAATTTTGTCATTTGGTAAATAGTTAACCCTTTACCAGATGACCAAATTTAAGATTAGTCGGAATTTAAAGCAATTGCAGATAAAGTAAATGCTATTCATAACAAGAAATTTGTTTTTCAAAATGCTGAAACTTTGAGAGAAAAGGAGAAAATGCTGGTAACCAGCATTTTTTCCTTTTTTCTCAATGTTTTCATAAACGGTACTTTTCAGGGTGGTTAAAACAGAGGATTGTATGGTAAGGGATTAACTCTTTACCAAACAAAAAAGTTTTGGACTGGTCTAAATTGAAAGCTTCTGCTGACGACAAAATTAATGTGACTTAAAAATTGAAAGTTCTAGTGGAAAGGGTAGAAAACATTGTGGAAAAAGGAGAAAATGCTGGTTACAAGCATTTTCTCCTTTTTCCACAATGTTTTCAAAAGGCTTCACTCTCTGGGCCGTAAAAACACGGTTTTGTTTGGTAAAGGGTTAAATCTTTACCAAATAACAAAACTGGAGACTAGCCCAAATTGAAAGCATTTACTTAGGACATATCAAATTCATCTCAATTATGGGAGTCATCTTACAGGCTCAATAGTGGCAAAACAAATGCCGGTGTTAAAATGCATTTAAATTTAAATAATACCATTCAGTAGTATGGAAAATATTGTGAAGACGACAATCTGTTATTGTGTGGTCGGTCCAAATGCTAGTCGCTGGCAGAAAAATGAATTTTAAAATCAGGCAAAAAGTAAACAAAAGATAGAGTGACCTGGCAACTTTTAAAATAGTTTTGAAATTAATTTCTCTGCCAACTACTAACACTGGGACCGACCGTACAATAACACATTGTCATCTTTACAATTATTTCCGATACTTTTAAAGGATATGATTTAAATTTAAATGCATTTTTACACCTGCTTTGTTTACTTTTGGTAGTTATTGTTGCTTGAATTAGAGTGAAAAAATGTTTCAAAATCTAAAGGTACTTCAGCAAAGCAGACAGTATAGATCAAAGATCAGACTGAACGTTTTGTGCAGACAGATGTTGATTCACACTGATTCACAAAGCAGCTGTAGTTGTGAAAGGCACTTTTAAGGTCCAGAATTGGCCAAATGTAAGCAATGCTGGTGTTAAAATGCATTCAGGTTTCATGAAGTTTGATCATAATCCACAAAATCTTCTTGGGTGTATTCCATTCACCTGTTCTGGCGCGATTTACAGTGTTCCGCAAAGCTCCTCTGGAATGCGTGAAAGGAATATTTCAGCACTGGTGCACTGTTCTGGAATGATGTTCTGAAGGGAGCATTTTCGGAACATTGTTCTTATCAATATCAAAAATGTTTTGTTTTTCATTGTTCTTAACTTGATATCAACTCTGCTGGTCTATATTGGATATATGTTTCCAAACCCCTTTTTCAGTCTATAATGTTGGTGATTAGAAAGCTATTCTAACCCATGCCATAATTAAACTTAAAATTCCTTGCAAACTTTTCTTGAAAATAGGGAAATGGTATGGGCATATTAGGCCTAAATAACATCAAGACAATCTGCTGAGGGTTGGTTGTTACGATCACGTAACTCTTTACCTAAAAACAAATTTTAGAGAAAGATTTGCCAACGACAAAAATCAGTGTGACTCCAAAATTGAATTTTGTTCTTGGATTGGCAAAAAACGATGGGGGTAATATAGAAATTGCTCTTTGCCAGCATTTTCTCCTTTTTTTCACACAACGGTTTAAAAGTTTTGTTTTTCACCTATATTTCGATGATGACAAAATCCCATGAGTTGCAATTTTTTCCCCCCAATGCAACTAATTGATAGTCTACTGATTGCAGTGCTGGCAGCACTATGATTTATACTCTGGCCATATTAAAGGAGTATTCTGATTTTTTTTCAAAGAACATTTGTGCCAAAACATGAGAAAATGAGAAGACAGTTGAAACCAACAAAATGACTTGCATTCAGCATGGATCTAGAGCACACTGCACATCTGTGAGGTCTGTACAGGATCCATACTGTTTTCACACTGAACAATAGTTCGTCTGTCATCCATTTTGTAACACGTGAATACGCCTTCAGCAGGTGCTCTGCACCTCGATTCATTTAGAACAGCCAGAACATGTTCTGAAGAACACAGCACTGTGTTCCTAAATACTCCATTGACCGAGAACATGTTCAGAGTGTTCGGAGCAGCAAAAGGAATACGCCCCTTGTGTCATCGATGGTAAGGAAAGATTTACCAGTACCGGTAACTCTTAAACACACAAGAAAACTTTACACTTGTCCAAGTTGAAAACATTTACAGACGACAACTTGAGTTTGGCTACAATGATGGAACTTGGCTTTGATAAGGTAGAAAACATTATGGGAAAAGGAGATGTTATCAGCATTTTTGCCTTTACTTGCCATGTTTTTAAAACGCTTCTTCTTCGGGGTAATTAAAAACTTGTGATGAACAGGACCCATAAACCAAAATTAAAATTATGAAACAGACAAGTGGGGGTGGATCCAAGTATTGCAAATTCAAGGCAATGCCTCTTGCAGCCCACTTTTTCTGCACTATCTTCCAATTTGTGACAAAATACATGACACACACTAGGGATTCAAGAAGAGAATACCATTTGTTTAAATAATGCAATGTTATCCCGTCAGTAATGTCTGTGAAAGCAAAGCACCCAGTGTTTGTCCAGCGCATGTTTAGAATTAGATTGTTTGCTGAACTGAAACCTTGGACAAACAAAATTAGATACCTGTGAGTAATGTTTAAACCCTTTACCACACTGTTCAAAGTTCTAACATCCCTTACGAAGAAGCCTTTTGAAAACTCCATGGAAAAAGGATAAATTTCTGGTTACCAGTATTTTCTCCTTTTCTTACAATCTTTTCTTTCCTGTCAAAGACAAATTTCATCATTTGAGCCACATTTTAATTGCCATCTGCAAATGCTTTCAATTTGAGGCAATTCTAAAATTTTGTCTTTTGGAAAAGAATGATTAACCCTGTACAGCACAATTCCGAGTTTTAAGACCTTGAGGAAGAAGGCTTTTGAAAACACTGTGGGGAGAGGAGACAATGCTGGTAACCAGCATTTTCTCCTTTTCCCACAATATTTTCTACCCTTTCAAAGATAGAAATCATAAGTTGACTTATGATTTGTTGTCAACAAATGCTTTTAATTGTCAAGTCTAAAATTTGGTCATTTACTCTTTACCACACAATCCCAACTTAACGACCCTGAGAAAGAAGCCTATAGAAAACATTGTGGGAAAAGGAGAAAATGCTGGTAACAAGCATTTTCTCCTTTTCCCACAATATTTTCTACCCTATCAAAGTCAGAAATCATCATATTAACAAGATTTAATTTGTTGTCTGCAGCTACTTTGAATTTGGTCCAGTTCAAAAATTTGTCATTTGGTAAAGCGTTAAAATGTGGAGATTGTTTGGCAAAGGGTGAATTTAGAGAGGTAGACTTGAATGCAATTTTGTTTGGTGGATAAATTGCTGTTTGAGCAATTTCTCTGTTTTTCAAACTGTTTTATAGAGTCTTTTGTATTTTACTGAATGATTTTTTATGCCGCTTTCAACATTATTTCAGTCATATCACAGCCACAATTCACACAATCAGGAGTGTAATTCTTGGGTTTCACCGGTATGTACTGTGCTAGGGCTCTGAGGTGTCTTGCCCAAGGACTCTCCCATGAAAAACCCAATGGATCCAGTAAGGCTTAAACACAGGGGCCTCCAGGTCAGGAGTCGAACACTTTAACACTAAGCTTCACAGGACCCCCCCTAAAGTCTTTTGTAGGAGGTTACCAAAAAATATAATAGAGCCATGCTCTGGCAAAAAGGGGGCTTAATGCATCTCCGTGATCCATGGTACAAAGCAAGTCATCATATACTTAGGGATCCATAATATCCACTTTTTGTAACTAACAACTTAATCATGAGGTAGACTGTTCCTTGGACATACAGAAAATAGACCAGTAGCAAAAAGTATTGGGCCAGGTTAACTTGCGTGAGTTGAGTATGCTGGACAGGGTTGATACTTTTTGCAGATGTATGAATCTCCCTTTTCACAGAGCATGGCTGAATTATCTATTGGCAGTAAAGGGTTGGAAAAAAAATATCTCTGTGATTCTATAAATTGATTTTTCTTCTGTTTGGACTTATCTGGCTTTACATTCGACTGGACTGTGTGTGGGAATTCATGTCATTTTGTGATACTATCTGACTTTCACTTTTTTTTTCTTTCCTTTAACCCTTTACCACACCATCTAGAATTTAATGACCCCAACAGAAAAGACTTTTGAAAACATTGTGAGAAAAAGAGAAATTGCTGGTGACCAGCATTTTCTCCTTTTCCCACAGTGTTTTCTTACCTGTCAGAGATAAGTTCTATTGTTTGAGCCACATTTAATGTGCAGATGCTTTCAATTTGGACAAGTCTAATTTTTTTTGTTGTTGGTAATGGGTAAAAAATGAATGATCAACTCTTTTAGGTAACCTGTTTTTGTCTTGGAAAATATGGCTCATTGAAAACATTGTAACAGGTGGAGAAATTACTCATAATTTCATGATTTCTCCTTTTGTTGTCTTAATACATGTAATATGTATTGATTCTTTAGCCTAGATCAGACTGAAGATGCTTTTTCAGGCATTGTAAATTTTGATCAGACTGCACAGAATGTGCAGTCTGATCTTGGATATACACTGTTTGCTACTTTGTTACTTATATCTGCCAGAACAACTTTTAAATTGCAATATTTTGGCTGTATAGTCCAAATTGAATATTAGCATTTCATTAATTTGGCACTCTAAAGGTTGGTTTGTTTTAACACTTTACCAGAAGAAAATGCTGTTTTATGACATAGAGTGTGAAACCTTCTAAAAACTTTTGGGGTAAAGGAGAAAATGCTGGTAACCAGCATTTTTCTCCTTTGCCCACAATGTTTTCTACCCTTACGAAGACAAGTTCTCACATAAATTTTCATCTGCAGTTACTTTCAATTCGGACAGGTCTCGAACTTTTGTATGGTAATAAGCTAATCCTTTACCACTTAATCTCAAGTTTTAATGACCCTGAAGAAGAAGAAGGCTTATGAAAACATTGTGGGAAAAGGAGAAGATGCTGGCAAGCTGCATTTGCTCCTTTTCCCACAGTGTTTCTACCATATCAGAGATCTTACGATCAATTGTATTAATTTGAATCAATTTTTTGCAGATGCTTTCAAATTGAATGAGTCTAAAATTTGTGTGTTTGGGAGAGAGTAAATGGCAAATTGGTACCCTGTGTATTGAGAAAAAGACTGGAAAAAACTCAACAATGTAAGGAAAGGAAGTGTTAATGCATGAGCAACAAATGAATTGATGTTTATTATGCAGTGTTTCTGCCATGTGAAATACAACACTTGTTGGATAAATGCGCGTGAAAAATAAATGAGTCTACTCTGTGAAAAAGGAGTTCAACCATTTACCACAATCCCAACTTTTAACGACCCTAAGGAAGAAGCCTTGTGAAAACATTGTAGGAAAAGGAGAAAATGCTGGTAACCAGCATTTTCTCCTTTTCCCACAATGTTTTCTTTCCTTCCCAAAACAAATTCCAATTTTTTCAGTCATTTATTTTGTCGTCTGCACCTCCTTTCAATTTGGACAAGTCTAAAATTTTGTCGTTTGGTAAAGAGTTAATGCATCTGTAGAAAGTATCATCTCAAATCAGCCTGTTCAGTCTGTGCAGGCTGACATGGGTTGAACGTTTTTCCTATTTCTAGATTTTCTGCATGTTGAAGGACCATTTTATGATTCTCTTGTTGTTAGAAAAATGGATTTTATGGATCTGTAAGTATAACATGATGACTTGCTTGGTGTAATTTATCACAGAGATGCATTTAATTCCTGTTTGCCAGAGACCCTCCCAAATATTTTAGAATAGAGAATAAAAATCTTGCATAATGAAAAATCATGTGAAAAACTTAATGCAGAGTTTAAGTCAGGAATATTGTGGAAAACTCCATGGAATGTACTTTATCGCTTGTAAGATTGATTAAAGTTTGATTTTGATATATTTCTAACAAAATTCCATGTAGTTCAACCCTATCAAGTGACACTCTTTCATGACTATACTATATGTTCAATCAATGTGAAAGTTATGTGACATAATGTTTTGTGTGTTTGATGGAAATGTAAGTGAATACATAAACAAATGAACAAAGATTACTCACAGAAATGTGAAAGGTACATTGTCAGTTAAATGAAAGATAGAAAAATAAATAGCTTACTTGAAATAAATGTGACCCTAATGTAACAGAGAGTGACATGTGATGTTAAAGTGACCTAATGTTACATATGTGATTGAATAAACACTGATATTATGTGAATAAACACTAGTATATGTGACATATATAAATATGATGTATACAGCCATATACACAGCTCTGACTGGAATTCCACCGGATCAAATATGTATAATTGAAAAAGGTAAAAAAAAATATTAAGTGAAATCTTATGATAGTTATTATTAGATTCTGAGATATTGCAACACTTTAACACTATACCACACAATCCTGAGTTTTTAAGACCCTAAGGAAAATACTTTTTAAAAACATTATGGGAAAAGGAGAAAATGCTGATAACCAGCATTTTCTCCTTTTCCCACAGTGTTTTCTTCCCTATTAGAGACAAATCCTACCATAACAGCCATATCTAATTTGTTGTCTGCAAATGCTTACAATTTGGAGCAGTCTAAAACTTTGTAGTGTAATGAAGGGTTAATCCAAAAGCTTTGTAAATTGCTGTTTACATAAGCAGAAAAGATATTTAACCCTTTGCCATATGACCTTGACGAAAATACCATTTAAAGTCATGTTGGGAAAAGGAGAAAATGCTGGTTACCAGCAATTTATCCAATTGCTTTGTCTTTTTCATCCCTTTCAGAGACAAATCCCATCATTTGCAAAAATTAACTTTGTACCAGAAAACAATATTTTAGACTGGTCTTAATTGAAAACATTGCAGACAATGAATTAAATGTTGCACAAGTTATGAAATTTATCTTTGAAAGGGTAAAAAAAAAATGGTGGGAAAAGGAGAAAATGCTGTCTGTTAACCTTTCCTCCTTTGCTCACATTGCTGTTTACAAACCTTTTCCTTTGGGTTGTTAAGACTTGGAATTTGTGTAGTGAAGGGTTATTTTGTCATCTAAAATAAGTCTAAAATACCATTGTCTAGAAAATATAATGAACAGCAGTTGATCTTTAGTTCTAAGCTATTGCTGCTCATTTTCTCGTTTTCCCACAATGTTTTCTAAGGCTTCTTTCTCAGGGCCATCAAAATTCAGGATTATGTGGTAAAGGGTTAATCATAAATTTTATTATTGGAGTCCCCTTTAATTTTTCATCTGCAAATGCCTTCAAGCTGGATAGTCTAAAGTTTTGTTGTCTGGTAAAGAGTTAGTTCATAATGGGAAAGAGGACATAATGAGCTGTTAGATTCACTGTTTATATCATAGAAACGTTTTATGTTGTACTTTTCAGGGGGTGATCACATAGAGACCAGAGCTGTCAGACAGTATATCAACAACCTCGAAACCTCCCTAAAATCTGCCAGATTTGATGCAAGGTCTTCTGAAAGACCTTACAGCTCTTTATCATGGCGAGGAAATGATCTGGCAAATTTGGAAAAGAAGTCAAGAATAACATCTGCCAAGTCAAGCTCGCGTGGTCACTCCTCGCGACCAGGTAGCCTCATCTCCAGAACAGGAAGTCACAGATCTCGACCAGGTAGTCAGACAATTTCTCGACCAGTAAGTGGTCAAGCTGACCAGCTAGCTACTCATAGAAGTAGCTTATCTCATCTGTCAGCATCGGAGAGGATTGTTGTAGAAGCCAGTAAACCCTCAAGACTTCTACAAAGAGAAAGTGTGGACAGGAAACTTAAACAGAAAGGGGCAGTGTCCCCTGTTCAGGTCTCTCCAACAGCAAAGGATTCTGTGACACAAGAAAGTAGAAAACAAATAAGTATTGAGATCAGTACAGGAGAAATGGAGGAACCTCAACAAGATGGCAAAGCAGCAGGTGTTTTACTGGACAGTTTTGGTCAAGAAGCAGACAAATCTGCTGTGAAATTCAGGACCTCACCAGTTGACAGAGGTCCCCCTGAGGGAGTGATTATTGGGAGGGAAACCCCGCCTCAAAGGTTGTACAGAAGGTTTGGTAGTCCCCATGGTTCAGAACCTATGAAAACAAGTCATGAGGGGGCAGTAATGAGAGTTGGGGAAATGACATTTGTCCGCAGTTCTGATTCTTTGGCACCAACTAGGAAAGACACTCCAGTGAAACACAAGAGACCTGCAGGTAGTGCAAGAAGCGTTGGAAGTTCATTATATACAACTGTGTCAGGAACATCAGTGGGCAGTACTAAAAGTCACAAATCTGCCTGTGATATTCCAGCAGGCCCACACTCTATACATGTCAGTAATGTTCGTACAATAACAGTTGGCCCACATAGCTCAATTAGGAGTTTGATGGGATACCAGGGCCCCAAAGACATTTCTAAAGGAATTCATCATAAATCTGCTTGGTATCATGTTCCAGGGAGGTACAGCACTGTTGAAAGAAAAGTAGCACCAAAACGGTCACAGAAACGGCAAGAAGCAAAAGATTTACAAAAACGGATTCCACGCACAGAACTTGATCCCTATTCATCATTTATGAAAAGTGATTATCGTAAAAATAACCCTCGTAATATAAGACACTGTGGTCATATATCTAGTAATGAAATGAACTATCCACCATATCCAAAAGATAACCGAAAACAATATGTGATATGTGATAAATGTCAAAGAGAGGCTGATGAAATCATCGCAGCCCATGAAAGAGAACTACTTGGGCTGGTGGATGGTTCTCTAGACAATCTGCAGCTGGAGCCCACTGTGAACCCAATAACAACCCCTGACAGACCCAAACAGATAACTTACATGGTGGATGAGCCTCTTGACCGGGATGAAATGGAGTATGTTCGTACACACACCACTGTGAAATTTCAAGATCCAGTTATAGTAAATTGATTCTATAAGTACAGATAGGCAGTATTTTCGGTTTCAAAGAGCAATATCTCTTCAGTTCTTCAGTAAAACAAATGCTGTTGGTACTCATTAGAATTGTCTCAAACAGACAATTCTAATGTGTACACACACAACATAGATTTTACTGAAGAAACAATGTTTCTAGAATGTGATTAAACACCCCCCCCCCCTTGAATATGTGGTGGTATGCTTTTATTAAACAAATTAAGCCCTTTGTGTTAAAAAACAAATAGTTTCCATTTTCAGCCAGCTTTAATCGAAGCAAAAAAATCGTACCTTCAAAATTGTTGTGGCTGAAAAATGTTTATTGGGTAGTGGAAATCCTAGATAAGACAGTATGTTTGATTTGAGTCTGATCTTGGTCTACACGATCCACAAAACCCACAAAATTGTCCCTCGCGCTTTCACTATTGCAGATCCAGGAGCCATTTGACTAGTGGAGACATGGCTTCCCCATATTAACCCTTTACCACACGACAAAATTTTAGACCTGTCCAAATTGAAAGCATTTGTACATGACAGTTTTAACGTGGCTCATATGAAATGATTTTTCTTTGATAGGGTAGAAAACGTTGTGGGAAAAGGAGAAAATGCTGGTAACCAGCATTTTCTCCTTTTCCCACAATGTTTTCAAAAGCCTTCTCTTTCAGGGGCGTCAAAAGTCGTCATTGTGTGGTAAAGGGTTAAAGAAGACAAAGCATGTGCAGAAAACCGCAATATAATGATATGAATGGTAATACCATAGAGGTAGTTAGGAAAGCATTTTGGCAAGTAGAGAGATTGCTCACTGTGATCAATTTCTGTATTTGCCACAATATTATCCAAGGTCATCTGTGTTAAGATTATGTAAATCAAACTGATCTGTGAAAATAGGAAAGCACAATCTTCAGATCTTGTACACCTATATGGTAAAAGAATGCCCTTCTCTTAGTGTCTATATTTAGACATGAAGGTAATGTGTTTGGATTGACCAATCAAATTTTGTATCAGAATTTTTGCTTGTTATGGTGATTTTGTAATCTTATTGGTCATATATCTTTAACCCTTTACCACAGGGCAAAATATTATTATTGTCCGTATTGAAGGAATTGACAGACAACAATTTTAGTGTTTTTCAATTGATTGATTGATTGATTGTTTGGTGTTTAGCGCCGTTTTCAACATTATTTCAGTTATATCGGGGCGGCCAGTGCACCTATCCATGCTTTCCTGGAGTCTCTTTTACCAGTACTCTGCACAGTTTTCTTTCCAAGCCACTGGCTGCTTTCCCACATAATCACTGTCGTAACAATGGTCAGTGGTGGGAGAGGAATGAATCCTGTCATAGTGACTATCATCAATCCTCGGAAAGAAATTGATTGAGCCAGGGATCGAACCCACGACCCCCTGTTCTCAAGTCCTGCGTGCTACTAACTGAGCTACCGGGCTCGGCAGTGTTTTTCAAATTGTAGTGTTTGTCATTGAATAGGTTGAAAACTTTGTAGGAAAAGGAGAAAATGCTGGATACCAGCATTTTCTCCTTTTCCCACAATGTTTTCAAAAGCCTTTTTTTTTTCAAGGTCGTTAAAAGTCGGGATTGTGTGGTAAAGGATTAAACAACAGCATATAAATGTGGACAAATCAAGGATTTTAATCCTTACAGCACCTTTCAGAACTAGTATTGTTGTCTTTGCAGTCAGTGTAACTCAAGATCAGACTGCACAAAACATGCAGCCTGGTCTTCAATCTACACTTTCTGCTTTGCTGAGACATTCTGGACAAGAGCAACCTTCACATTGCAATCATCTCTTATTGCTAGTCTGAAAGTGTCTGTTGGGTCAGTTTGGTGCTCTAAAGATTAAAGTATCACTTAATCCTTTACCAGACTAGACCAAATTGAAAGCATTTGCAGACAACAAAATGAATGTGACTGAAAGATTGGAATTTGTTTAGGGAAGGTTAGAAAACAATGTGGGAAAAGGAGAAAATGCTGGTTACCAGCATTTTATTCTTTTTAGCTCACCTGAGCACAAAGTGCTCAGAATGAGCTATTGTGATCACTCACCGTCTGTTGGCGTCCGTCGTCCGTCCGTCCGCTGTCCGTCCGTCGGTCCATCGTCTGTCTGTTCACATTTTTTTGTTTACACTCTAGCATCTACAAATATTAACCAATCAGCACCAAACTTGGTCAAAATATATATGACCATAAAATCTCGGATGAGTTCGATTATGGGTCTAATCGGACCAGAACAACTGGAGTTATTTGCCCTTGAATTAGAAAAATTGCTATATTTGACTTTGTTTACACTCTAGCATCTACAATTTTTCACCAATCAGCATCAAACTTGGTCAAAATATATATGACTATAAGATCTCGGATGAGTTTGATTATGGGTCTAATCGGACCAGAACAACTGGAGTTATTTGCCCTTGAATTAGAAAAATTGCTGTATTTGACTTTGTTTACACTCTAGCATCTACAATTTTTAACCAATCAGCATCAAATTTGGTCAAAATACTTATGACCATAAGATCTCGGATGAGTTTGATTATGGGTCTAATCGGACCAGAACAACTGGAGTTATTTGCCCTTGAATTAGAAAGTTCTATAGAATAGTTGTTTGTCCGGAGCATAACTTTGTCATCTCCAGTCCGATTGACTTGAAACTTGGCATTTGTGTTTGTTGCAATAATACGGAGTGCATTGTGAAAGAACTATAACTCTACCTTGTACTGTCTATGAGTTATTTTCCTTTGATCGTCATTTTTACAGCATTTTCTGCTTGTCCGGAATATAACTTTATCATCTCTAGCTTGAACATCTTTAAATTTGGTATGCATGATTGTTGAAAAATTACAGAGTGCAGTACACAAAAACCATAACTCTTCCTAGCATGAATTTTGAGTTATTCCCCCTTTGACCTTCATTTTCATAGCATTTCTTGCTTGTCCGCAGCAAAACTTTGTCATCTTAAGTAGGAATGACTTGAAATATGGTATGCTTATTTGTTGCAATATTTGGAAGTGCAGTGCACAAGAATTGTAACTCTACCTCGTGCTGTCTTTGAATTATTTCCCTTTGATCGTCATTTTTACAGCATTTAGTGCTTGTCCGGAATATAACTTTGTCATCTCAAGTCAGAACGACTTCAAACTTGGTATGCATGGTTGTTGCAATATTACCGAGTACTGTGCGCAAAAACAATAACTCTACCTAGCACGGATTTTGAGTAATTCCGCTTTGATCTTCATTTTTTGCTCCACTGGCCGAAGGCCAGCGAGCTATTGTCATGGCGTTGTGTCCGTCGTGCATCCGTCCGTCCATCCGTTCGTTCGTCCGTTCGTCCGTGCGTGCGTCCGTAAACTTTTTCTTTAAAAAACTTCTCCTCAGAAACTATTGACTGGATTTTTACCAAATTTCACAGGAATGTTCCTTTGGTGGTCCTCTTTCAAATTCCTTCAAATAATTGTGTTCCATGAAGAATTCTGGTTGCCATGGCAACCAAAGTAAAAAACCTTTAAAAATCTTCTCCTCCCAAACCGCTATTTGGATAGCATTATTATTTTGCAGGAATGTTCCTTAGATACAGGTTTACAGAATTCCGTAAAAAAAAAATGATCTGTCAAAAAACATGTCTTTTATGGGAGACTCATTTTCCTTTTATGGTATAAAGTAAAATCTTTGAAAAATTTCTTCTCTAAAACTATTCATTGGATTTCATTGTTGTTATGCAGGTATGTTCCTATGGTGGTTGTCTACCAAATTGTTTCTTCAGTGAGCTACAATGCAGGATTGAATGATAATTGTTAAAAACTTCCTTTCGCCATTATAGAAATATCAGGCCTGTGGAGCGATACAGGCGCTCAAGCGCCTCTAGTTACAGTATTTCTTGCTTGTCCGGATTGGAACTTTGAAGTCTCATGTCAAATTGACTTGAGACTTGGTAAACATGTTTGTTGCATTACCTGCCCTTTGCAATTATTATATCTCCTCGACAACTGGCTGTGGGATGGGCATATCTTGCAACAATTTGCCGCTCTTGTTTCATTATCATTTGGCCTTGAACCTCAATATTTGGTATTTATCTTCATTGTAGACCTTTACTGCTTAGTACTCAGGTGAGTGATATAGGACCATCATGGTCCTCTTGTCCCACAATGTTTTCAGAAGGTTTCTTTCTCAGGGTCGTTAAAAGTCAGGATTGTGTGGTAAAGGGTTAAGTATTGTTAGGCCTTATCCTGTTCAATTAGTGAAATGAAACTTATAAGCCAATATTAAAAAGCCAAATTTTGCTATTTCAAAGGTGTTTTTTTTGGGGAAAAATATGTCCTTATTGGACAGTGTAGATCAAAGATCAGACTGCACGTTCTGTGCAGTCTGATCTTGATCTACACTGTCCACTAAAGGTCAGTGAGTCGCTGAGCAGTCTAAGGGTTAAGTTTAGATGCAGAGTATGAGCATAAGTTGCCAATATAAGAAAGTAAAAGTAGTTTCATTTCAAGATGATTACTTTCTGTGTTGATTCTCTTTAACCCTTTACCACACAACCCGAGTTTTAGTGACCCTGAAAAGGAAGGCTTTTGAAACATTGTGAGAAAAGGAGAAAATGCTGGTAACTAGCATTTTCTCCTTTTCCCACGTTTTCTACTGGTTAATACAAATCCCACCATTGACCCATACTGAATTTGTTGTCTGCAAATGCTTTCAATTTAGATAAGTCTAAAATTTTGTTGTTTGGTAAAGAGTTAATTTAGTTTCAGTATGTCATTTTCTCCAAGAATATTTGTGACATTTAATTATTGCTCAGAGGTATGGACAGGTGTACGGGTCACCATAATATGGCTGAAACTATGTTGTAAACAGCATCAAACACCAAAGAAACAAACTCACATGTGAACTTCTTCGACTTGTATAAGTCACAGGTGAGCAGCAAGCGACAGTGTCTCAAAACATTAGTGTGTAATATATCATTTAAGATACTGTTGCTTGCCATTCACTGTGATATAATTTTGTTGTGTATTGTTTTTGCTGACTGAATTTAGTTCCTTTTGCAAATAAATTTTCATATACATGTAATTTTGTTTTAAAATGATATTTTGACTTTCGTATAATTTCTACCTTATACACACAAACAATCGTAGTTGCACAGTATTAGTTAGGAAATGATTTTTATACAGAATAATATTGTTGTAAATTTCCTGGTACTTGTATTTGCTTTAAGCTGCATGAGAAAATGTCATATTGCATGAGACTGAAGGTTGAGTGTGATGTCAAAATCTTCTTTTGCGGCAGGAAGCAAATTCTAGCACCAGTAAAGTTTCTACTACATAATTTTCCTTTTATTGTATACCTAAAAATTTCGACAACAAAATATTGCCATTATTGACAATTTTATTTGAAAATGGTAACAAGAAAAACAAGGCAAGTACTAGATGTGTGATTTAAAACTTTGTTTTTATGAATGTTGGATGAATGTTATAATGTAAATTTTCACAAATTTGAAATTAGCAAAGTATATAAATGTATTTGGCATATGGATTACGTGAGTTAGGGATTTGAGCTGGAAAATTTTTAGGTATTTGATGAAATTAAGTACTGATATGAATCTTGCTGCAGTTATTTTGTCAATTTTTTTGTGTTAACTCTGTGCCATACGATAAAATTTTGGACTTTTCCATATGAAAAGTATTGCAGATGACAAATTAATCGTTAAAGCGCCTTTCACAACTATAGGTGCCTTTGCGGCCAGTGTAGATCAAGATCAGGCTGCACAAAACGTGCAGCCTGAGCTTTGATCTACACTGTCCGCTTTGCTGATATACTGTAGACAAAAGCAACCATGAAAATGTAATTATTCAAGTCGTATTTCTACGATGAAAATGTCAAATAGGTTTATTTGGCACTCAACGGGTTAAATGAGGCTCAAAATTTAATGATGGGATTTGTCTTCAGAAGGATAGAAAACACTTTGAAATTTTAACCTTTCCAACAATGTTTCCTAACAGTGTTTTTTTAAAAAGCAAAATTTTGGTAAAGCGTTAACCTTTTACCAAACAATTCCTTGTTTCCACAACCATAACGAAAAGGTTTTTGAAAATATTATTGGTAAAGGAGAAAATGCTAGCAGTAACCAGCATTTTCTCCTTTTCCCAAAAAGTTTTCTACCGTCTTCAAGATAAACTCCATCATTTGAGCCACATTGAATTTGTTATCTCCAAATGCTTTGAATTTGGATGGGTCTAAATTTTTTTGGTTTAGTAGAGAGTTAAATTTATTAGAAGTATCTAGTTTTCTTTTAATCAGGATGTTTAGTCAAGATAGTTATTTTCACACTCAAAATCGGAAAAAATATTAGAAATTTGACTTATGTAAAAAGATCAGAATGATGAAAGATTGCAATCTTATGTTAAAAGATCAGAGTAAACATTTTAAAAAGGTGATCAGAATGAATGTTGTAACTTAAAATGTTAGAACTTGGGTGAATGCTAGAAATCAGACAGAATGTGAGAAATTCATCCATTCAGACAAATACCATACTGTATACGTGGATATATACGCATGTGGAAAAATTTGGAAATTGCCGATTAGGGACATGTTTGCATACAGAAAAGTTTGAGAATTCAAGACGCTGATTATTTGTTGGTATCCTTGTGGTAAAATATGCAAACAGAAAAGTTTGTGAATTTTTCGAATTTGTGCAATCGCAAAAATGTCCACATCACAAAAATTTCCACTTATACAGTATATGGATAGAGATACTGCCATTTTAAGCAATCATGTCTCCTCATAGTCTTTGTTTAGACAATGGCCAATTAGTTTATGATTTACCAAACAATCTTGTGTTTTAACAACTCTATTAAGAAGGCTTTTGAAATAATCATGGGAAAAGAAGAAAATGCTGGTAACCAGCATTTTCTCCTTTTTCCATGATTATTTCTGACCTTTGAAAGCTACATTTGATTTGTCATCTACATTGTTATCTGTCAAGGAATTGAAAATTGCTGCCTTCAGATGACTTTCTTTCTCTCGCATTGGGCAGCTTTTGAGAACATTGCAGAGGAAGGATATATTGCTTTGAATTGATAATTGATCTTTTTGCCAAAATGTTTACTTGTATTCATGTATTAAAACTTTGTTCATGTAGAATTCATATTTCAGATTTAGAAAAGATATTTTCAAAATCATTGTGTTACAGATGCACTATTATTATGTTCAAATTAGGAGTTATTTCCCTTGCACTTCAATGCATTGTTCAGGAAGTAAAAATGACTATACCCTTTATCAGGTGACAAAATTTTAGACTTGCCCAAGTTCAAAGCATTTGCAGATAATTCCATTGTGTCTAAAAAAAATTGATTTATTTATGAAAGGCTAGAAAACATTGTGGGAAGTACTGGCTACCAGCATTTTCTTCTTTTCCTACAATGTTTCCAAAAGCCACATTCTGCTGGGTCTTTAAAATATGTGATTGTTAGGTGAAGGGTTAATCATCCCTGTATCAAACAATCCCGTGTTCTAGCCACCCTGAGGAAAAAGGCTTTTAAAAACATTTCATCTGTCAGAATATTTCTCTAAAATATAGCAAAAGCAAGACTACTTTTGCCAGAGTATTTCCCCATATAGCAGGATGTGTAGGTCCAAGAGCAGACTGTAAATTCTTTGGAATCAGATCTTGATCCACACTGTTTGCTTAAGCAACAAAAATTTTGTCTGAGGCTGTAAGGAAGAATAGATATGTTCATTAGATTTCACACATTTTGTATTTGATTATGAGATACTTTTAGCTTGGCTGCTTTTCAAAGAAAACATCAAGATGTTGTCATAGACTTCATGTAGTCTACGTCGTTGTGCAAAAACCCTTTTCAAATATCTGTGTCATTACTAATGATATTTACTTCAAACTTGGAAAGGTTGTTGACTGTCAAGATGGGAAACACTTTTTACAATCAGTTCATGCTTTTGTTCAAATCTTTTTTTACACTCAAACTTCTCCATTTTGTCATCTTTTAACATTTTACCAAACGACAAAATTTTAGACTAGTCCACATTGAAAGCATTTGCAGACGACAAAATAAACGTGACTCAAAAACTGAAACTTGACTTTGGAAGAGTAGAAAACATTTGTGGGAAAAGGTGAAAATGCTGGTTACCAGCATTTTCTCCTTTTCCCACAATATTTTCAGAAGGCCTTTTCCTCAGGGTCATTAATACCAGGGATTACTTGGTAAAGGGTTAACTCTTTACAAGACGACAAAAATGTAGACTTGTCCAAATTGAAAGCATTTGCAGA
Source organism: Hippopus hippopus (assembly GCA_946811185.2). Taxonomy (NCBI): domain Eukaryota; kingdom Metazoa; phylum Mollusca; class Bivalvia; order Cardiida; family Cardiidae; genus Hippopus; species Hippopus hippopus. The sequence continues at coordinate 4,868,151 of OX328102.1, read as the reverse complement.
CAAAATAATGGAAATTTGTCTCAAATGATGGAATTTGTGTTCAACAATTTGGAAAACAATTTGGTAAAAGGAGAAAATGATGGTCACCAGCATTTTCCTCTTTTCGCTCCACTATTTTCAAAATACTTCTTTGGGTCTTAAAAACTTGAGATTGTATGGTAAAAGGTTAATACTAACTTGTGTGCTAAGCGAACCAGCAGTTTCTCCCTTTCCCACAGTGTTTTCTATCCTGAGAAAGACATATCTCACCATATGAGCAATATTTAAACTGTTGTCTGCAAACACTTTCAATTTGGAACAGTCTTAAATTTTATTGTTTGGTAAAGTGTTAAACACTATTCATTTTGTTCATTCATTCAAAATATTTTTGACAAAGTAATGCTCCCTTTTTCACAGCAGCTGAGCTTTGGCACCAGGATGAGGGGTTCTTGTAAAAGGCACATAAGTACTTGATGTGATTGATTTTATTTACAAATAGAGTGATATATGTATATTTAAATCATTATATATTTACAGAGATAGATAGACATACATTATCGAATAAATTTAATTTGCAATGTATATTTGACTTTATATAGTTTTATTTCTGTACATATATTTGTATGAGCAAGTAGCTCTCTGGTTGTTTGTCAGCCTTTTTAATTTTCCTCCCTTTTAGCGTGGCTGCTTTGGAAAAAAATGTCGAGTTATTGTCATAGCCCTGGCAGCTGCGTCTGCGTCTGAGTCGTTGTCGTGGTCCGATTACTTTGACATTTTGAAATATCTCTGTTATTACCAAAGATATCAACTTCAAACATGGACAAGTTATTAACTATTGGAAGAGGAACTCATACAACAGGGGCAGATAACCATCAAAATATTTTTGACACAGTTATGCCTCTTTTTGACTTACAATTTTCACTGAAAATCAAGTACTTGTAGCGGAGTGTTGGCACCCACCTGCAGGCTCTCGTATTGTCTTACCCTCCCACCAACACAAACTCAGAAAAAATGATCACTTATGTAGACAAAGTTAAATGACTTGTTGAAAGTATTGAAGCAAATAGAGAAATTGCTCATAAATATAATCTTAAGATAATTTTTGTGGTATTTGTCGAAGACAATACCACTATGAGTTCAATATTGAATTTTGAAGACCATGTATCGTATTTTGTGCAAAGCCGAAGGAAGTAAACCAAATTAAACTCAATTTTTCTCAGGCAAATGAGTTTTTCGGTAGCACTCAGATATGTAATTGGAAATGGCATGTTAAAATACATTGGGTGAGGCCATCGGTCATGGAAATACTAATTTTTGATTCAAAATAGCTTCACTCGCTCATAGCCTTCTATTGGCGCACTGATACAAAATTTGTCTACCGATCACTTGGTCCTGGACTTTTTCGTTCCAAAACCAGTTCATCCCATGGCTTGTTCATCCAATGATTGCGCACTACTCCATTTGATTGGGCACAAATATTTATAGATCGAAAAAATTGATTGTAATGTTTGGAATTAAATGTTAACGGCCAAAGATATTTCAAAATCATAGTTTTCAGGTACAAACTTAATTTTATTCGATATATTCACATGGTTTCTCTTTCTATCCATCATGCATCTTACTGTCAAGGGATGTTACGCCTGACTCCTAATGATCGAAGGGAGACCACCAATACACAAATAATCCTAACTTTGTCATGAGTAATCTCCCTTCAACCAAAAAAGGTATTCATTTGCTTAGTAGGTTGACTTTCAAGCCAATATTTGAATAACATTTTTCTTTTTCTTTCAAATTATTAATTCCACACAATGGCTTCCTTGACAAATACCACTTCATGGTTCTCAACGCTTTGATTGTTGATTGTGTACTACTGTAAAATGATTCATTGTTAAACACTGTACCAGATTGGCGAGTTAAGACTGTTCCATATTGAAAACATTTGAAGATGAGAAGTTGAATGATTGGATTTGCCTTTGAAATATACAAAATTTGTGGAAAAGGGAGAAAATCATGTATTTCAGCATTTTCTCCTTTTCCCACAATGTTTTCAAAGTCTGTTTCCACAGGATCATTAAAACGTATTGCAGTCTATGCCATACAACTACACCCTTGCCATGCCCCTGCAGTTTAAGGTCTTCAAGGAAAGTCATTGTGGAATTGGGGAAAATTGCTTATATAGAGCAAAAACTCCTTTTCTCAGAATGTTTTCCATAATTTAAGTAATTTAAAGAAGATTTTTTCCATAAAGTATTCTCCATTGTTTCATATGAATTGTACTTAGTGGTATGTGTTAAAATAGCCACAAACCAAGCCTGACAGGGCTTTTAAAAACATTGTAACAATCTAATATAGGTTAAACACTTAACTCATTACCAAACGACAAAATTTTAGGTTTGTCCAAATTGAAAGCATTTGCAGACGACAAAATAAAAGTGACAGAAAATTTGAAATTTGTTTGTGAAGGGTAGAAAACATTGTGGGAAAAGGAGAAAATGCTGGTTACCAGCATTTTCTCCTTTTCCCACAATGTTTTCAAAAGCTTTCTCCTACAGGGGCGTCAGAACAAGGGATTGTGTGGTAATGGGTTAAAGCAAAACTTTGTGTTGATGATTTTAATTCCCCTTGTGCAGCGTTGTTTTATTCCCAATGGCAGTAGATACTGTTTGAATATACTTGCACTTAGTGCTTTTGTGTTAGGGATCTTTATTCGGCCTGAAACATACCATAGTATCACTGGAGATAAATTTTGTACTGTAACAACTGAGGAATTGTTTTTTTACTCTTTTCCAAACTAAAAAATTTTGGACCAGTCCAAATCCAACACAAATGTGGCTCAAATGGTGGAAAATGTCTTTAACCCTTTACCAAACAATCCCTGGTTTTCACGACCCTGAGAAAAAAGGCTTTTAACCAGCATTTTCTCCTTTTCCCACAATGTTTTCTACACTATCAGAGAGCTTAAGCTTATTTGTACCAGTTTTGAATTTGTCGTCTGCAGGTATTTTGAATATTAAAGAGTCTAAAATTTGTTGTTTGGGAAAGGGTTAAGAGGTTAGCAAAATTGTAAGAGAAAAGGGAAACATTGCTTACCGGCATTTTTCTCCTTTTCCCACTATGTCTTTGATAGGTCTCCTTTCTTTGGGTTGTTAAAATTTAAGATTGTGTGGTAAAGGGTTAACCTTCAACCAAAATTTCCATGTGTTTCATGACCTGAAGGAAGAAGTCTTTTGAAAACGTTGTAAATGGCATTTTATTCCTATTCTGCACAGTTTTCTATCCTCTCATAGGGAAAGTTTGGCATTTCAAGCTGTATAAACTTTGTCAACTGCAAATTCTTTCCAGTCTAAAGTTTTTTCATCTAGTAAAGATTTAGAATCCACTACTAAATTCATCAATACATAATTCATTATTTTGTATTTGAGAGAGTAGAAAACATTGTGAGAAAAGGAGAAAACACTGGTTACCAGCATTTTCTCCTTTTCCCATAATGTTTTCAAAAGTCTTCTTTCTTAGGTCGTTAAAACTGGGAATTTTTTGGTTAACTCTTTACCAAACGACAAAATTATAGACTGGTCCAAATTGAAATCATTTGCAGACGACAAAATAAATGTAACTGAAAAATTGAAATTTGGTTTGGGGAGGGTAGAAAACATGGTGGGAAAAGGAGAAAATGCTGGTTACCAGCATTTTCTCCTTTTTCCACAATGTTTTCAAAAGGCTTTTTTCTCAGGGTTGTTAAAAGTCGGGATTGTGTGGTAAAGAGTTAAGGATTAACTCTTTCATTACTGAAGAAATAAATTGCATTTTCTCAAAAGCTATATATACGATTTGCCTGCAAGATCAAGAGACAGTTCAGTCATAATCCAGAATATAGCAGTGGACATTGTAGATCAGAGATCAGACTGCACGTTCTGTGCCGTCTGATCTTGATCTACACTGTCCAGAAAAGCTTCTGGTGTTTTCTATGGTGTTTAAAGAGTTAAACAACATTGTCTATGATGGGAAAGGTCCGGTCAGTGGGTATAAGACAATAAATTTGACAATGTTAGAATTTAGGTTGTGTTGGTATTCGCAGTGTAAAATGAAAATATTCTGATTATTGTATAGGATATTCATTATTTCATGCATGCTATTGGAATTTTATCATTGGAAGTACCATCAAAACATTACGGTATTCACTACCAGTACATTTTTTTATTTGTTAGGTTTTTTAATCACAAAAATGATACAGAGGATGTTTGTTTTTTTCGGTGATAGACCGAAACTTATTTCATTGAGTGAATATTAGATGAAATAAATTTCGATCATTCACCTAAAAAAAGCAAATATTCTATTTATTTCATGCTTCTAACCCCTTTTTGGGGGTTTTACATCAAAATCCAGTACAGTTGTTTTCAGTAATTCTCCGTGGCGTATCCCCTCCACATAAAAACACATTATAATATTATGTAAAGTGCGAGAAATGTAGGGTAAATTACCTCAGATTTCCATCTGGTTGAACTGGCATGTGCTGTTTACCTAGGTAACTAGTATGCCGGACCTACTATTTCAGCCTTCAATTGAAGAGTTAAAAAATAAAATTGGTATTTTTCACTGGTTGTAACTATGAGATATTGAACAATATTTCACCGTTATTTCTTGGTATTTCTGGTAAACTACCAAAAAGCATGAAATAAATGCAATTTTTCTCTCAAAAACAATTTAAGCATTAAGAAAAATTTATGCTGCAGTTATATTTGTAGGGTAGACAATATCAAAATCACCCTTATAATATATGGATAATCAACACAAATTGAAGTTTCACACATGAATATGTTAAAAAAACCTTGTATTTCGAGAATTATTTCCTCCTTCAGGGTAATTCTTCTTTTGCTACAATGTTTTCAAAAGTGATCTGCTGCAAACATTATTAGTCAACATATTGAAGAAGGGAGTAAGTTGATCAATTAACTCTTTAACTCTTTACCAAACGACAAAATTTTAGACCTTTCCAAATTGAAAGCATTTTGCAGAGGACAAAATAAATGTGACTCAAAAATTGAAATTTATTTTGGGAAGGGTAGAAAACATTGTGGGAAAAGGAGAAAATGCTGGTTACCAGCATTTTCTCCTTTTCCGACAATGTTTTCAAAAGCTTTCTTTCTCAGGGGTGTTAAAAGTCGGGATTGTGTGGTAAAGAGTTAACCAAAAGACAGAATTTTGGACTGAATGAAATCAAAAGCATTTGCAGACGACAAATTAAATGTGGCTAAGTTGGTGATGTCTTTCTTTGCTAGGATAGAAAACATGGTGGGAAAAGGAGAAAGTGCTGTTTCCAGCATTTTCTCCTTTTCCCACTATGTTTTAAAAAGCCTCCTCTTTCAGGGTCATTTAAAGTCAGAATTTTGTTGTAAAAGGTTAAACAGATTTAAGAGCAACAAACAAGAAACCATGCATGTTCATTTTGTGATATCGGTATATCTGTGCTTTGTGTACCAAACTGTTGCTGTGTCTCGGCCGTCCACCATGCTGTTTCAGAACAACCAGTTTACGAATGTTGTTGTGGCGTTTCATGACAGCATACAGGAGGACAAAAACCTTATTGATCAACTCAAAGTAAGTCAATGTCTGTCAACTGAAAGAAAGTAAATGAGTCTCTCTGGTAAAAGGGTGTGTAATGTATCTCCATGATGCATTATACCAAGTAAGTCATCTGATAATTATGGATCCATAAAATGCATCGTGTTAAACAACTGCTGAATCATGAATTAGACTGGTACTTTGATATGCAGAAAATTTACAAATAGAAAGTTTTGACCCAGGTCAGCCTGCACAGACTGCACAGACTTTGGTGTATACTTTTTGCAGGTGCATTAAACCCCCTTTTCACAAAGCATTGCTCAAATGTATTGTACATTGGGAACAAATACAGTTAACCTTTTACCACACAATCCGGAGTTTTAACGACCCTGAGGAAGAAGCCTTTTGAAAACATGGTGTGAAAAGGAGAAAATGCTGGTAACCAGCAATTTCTCCTTTTCCCACAATGTTTTCTACCCTTTCAAGAAATACAATGATCATTTGGGCCACATTCAATTTGTCGTCTGCAAATGCTTTGAATTTGGATCGGTTCAAAATTTTGTTGTTTGGTAAAGAGTTAACTCTTTACCAAATGCCAAAATTTTGGACTTGTCCAAATTGATAGCAATTGCAGACGACAAAATAAATTCAATTCAAAAATTGAAATTTATTTTGTGGAGGGTAGAAAACACTGTGGAAAAAGGAGAAAATGCTGGTTTCCAGCATTTTCTCCTTTTCCCACAATGTTTTCAAAGGCAGTCTTTCTCAGGGTCGTTAAAAGTCGGGATTGTGTGGTAAAGGGTTAATTATTAATCCTTAGCCGAGCCCCTGTAGCACAGTTGGTAGCATACAGGGCTTGAGATCAGGAAGTCGCTGGTTTGATTCCCAGCTCAGCCAATTTTTTGTCCAAGGACTGATGATAGTTATCGCAACAGAATTCATTCCTGTCTCACCTCTAACCAACGTTTAGGTGATGGTAATGTGAGAAAGTATCCAATGGCTTGGAAAGAATATTGTGTGGAGTACTAGTAAAAGGAACTCTTGGAAAGCATGAATAAGTGCAATGGGGTCTGCAATATAACTAAAATAATGTTGAAAACGTCGTTAAACACCACTCAATCAATCAATCAGATACTAACCCCTTTACCTTGCAATTTCAAGTTTTAACAACCCTGAGGAAGAATGCTTTTGACAAAATTCCTTGCACAAGCATGGTATTATCAAAGGTTGTTATGCCTAATTTGAGAAATTAGTAAACATGTACATGTATTTGGATAATAAGAAATTTGCTTTAAACATAATGTTTTAAAAAAAATGCATATATCTTTGTTCATAAGCCTCATACATACATGTAAATGAATGATTTTACCTCTTTATCCTATTACCAAGTGACAAATTTCAGACTCTTGCAAATTTAAATGATCTGCACTAGTTTAAGTTTTATGATAATGTAGAAAATATTTTCCAAAGCCCTTCTGCCTAGGGTCATTCGTAGTGATTGTGTTGTATAAGGTTTTACATAGTACAGCAATAATAATAGTTATCCATCATGTTGGAGCAATCAACTATTCACTTATTTTCTTTCTAACGGGTAAAAAGTCCCTTACTAGGGGATTATAATAGGGTTGTCTGTCTTTCTATCTTAATCAGGGTCTTGTACCTAAATCAGGCTCTTGGGTTAAGTCAAAATCTGAAGTCTTCATAAAACTTAAGCAGGGTGCAGATAGCTGTTCAGATACTGCATGTTCCTCTGTTTCAGGGATGCCTTTTGTTAAACTGCATGGATATTTTACGCAGAATATTTGGGATTGTATATAGACATACTGTGGATTGTATATAGACATGGGATTGGGGACCTAACTTTTGTTAACTAATATCTTGTCCTAATGTGTTGTAGGATAGAATGACAAAAGCATCCCAAACATTGTTTAAAGCTACAAGACAGAGAGCCTATTTCAAGGAGATTGTTATTCTGCTGCCAAGTTCCTGGTCTGATGACCCGTCATACGGTGCACCTACTACAGAATCCATTTATCAGGTAATTGATAATGATGATAATATTGTAGGATTAAGGTCGTACTCTAGGCATATATGGTATGGACCGTTAGAGAGATAGAATCAAGTACAAGGAGCTCTTCTTTGAATAGACCTCCGTGGTTCTTTAACTCTTTACCACACGACAAATTTTAGACCTGCCCGAATTGAAAGCATTTGCAGATGATAGTTTCAATGTGGCTCATATGAAATGATTTTTCTTTGATAGGGTAGAAAACATTGTGGGAAAAGGAGAAAATGCTGGTAACCAGCATTTTCTCCTTTTCCCACAATGTTTACAAAAGCCTTCTCTATCAGAGGTGTTAAAAGTCGTCATTGTGTGGTAAAGTGTTAATATGCCCGATGTAAAGCAACGTTACATGCAAGGCTACCTCTGAGTTTCTAACCGGTTTGCCTCTAGTTGGGTTGGAAACACAGAAAAGTCCTGGCCAGGCTGGGTATCGAGCCTCGGACCTCAGAATTGATAGTCCAGCATTTTCTCCACCCTAAAATGTCAGGTAATTATTTCAATGTTATGGTATGTATATCTGCTTAATGTTTCATTGTTTATGGGTTTGATTACATGTAGAGTCATCCCTTACATGTAGATCTATCAATGAGTTATTGAAAAGGCTTTGTTTAATCTTACTTAAAATTATTAGAAATTGTAAGAAAGATGAACATTCTGCATAAAAATGTTGTTTATCAACAGTATTGGAAACTGTGAAAAGGGAAGATTTTTGGTTGTTCATCCATGTAGCTTCTTCTCCAACATTATGCTTTCCTCTTTTGTTTTATGCAAAACATGTTGATAACAGGAAACTTGCACAGGTTAAAAGGAGAAAATGCTGAAAATCACAGTTTTCTCGATTTTCTGCTGTGTTTTTCTTCCCTTCCATCTGAGAAATATTTGAAGTGTCGTCTGCAACTGCTGTCAAATTAGAAGAGTCCGGACTTTTTTTGTCTGATAAAAAGCCTTTGTAAAGCTGAATTTAATTGCTTAACCCATTACCACACAAACCCTACTTTTGATGACCCTGAGAAAGAAGCCTTTAGAAAACATTGTGGGAAAAGGAGAAAATGCTGGTAACTAGCATTTTCTCCTTTTCCCACAATGTTTTCTACCCTTCACAAAACAAATTTCAAATTTTCAGTAATTTTTATTTTGTCGTCTGCAAATGCTTTCGATTTGGACAAACCTAAAATTTTGTCGTTTGGTAATGAGTTAACTCTTTATGGAACAATAGAATTTTGGCCTCTACCAAACTGAAAGCTAAGTAAAATAATGATTTCTGTCTTTGTTATGGTAGAAAACTAGTTACCTGCATTTTCTCCTTTTCCCTTGATGTTTTTGAAAGCCTCTTCTTTCAGGGTCATTAAAAGTCAGATCATGTGGTTAAAGTTAAAGGGATAGTGTACTCTGACCTAAGATCAGACATCATATTATGTGCTGTCTGGTCTATGGTCTACACTGTCCACCTCTTTATCAGATATCATTACGTAAACAGCTTTTAAATTCAATATCTACATCCTTAGAGCTGTATATTTCGTTTAGCACTGCAAGGCTTAATTCCTTTCCACACAACCCAAAGTTTTAATGACCCAAATAGAGGGTTTTGAAAACATTGTGCAGAAGCCAGCATTTTCTCCGTTTTCCCGCAATGTTTTCTGTTCTTTCGAATACAGCTTTCAACTTTTGATTCACATTTATTTTGTTGTCTGCAAATGCTTTCAATTTGGATCAGTTTGAAATTTTGTCATCTCGAACAGAACTAATGAACAAGACATTTTTACTTTAGTACACCTGCTTTCTGTGACAGTCCCAGGCATCAAAACTTTGGTCATATCATGATGATCTAAGGACTAAAGTAATTTTCTATACACAAACCAGGCTGATGTCATTATAACAGATAACTTACGTAGGAAGAGAGGTGTTCATACCCGTTCCTACAGGGGATGTGGCCAGCAGGGAGTCCATGTTTTACTGAACAAGGAATTTTTGACTTTACCTAGAGCATCTCCTTACTTCAACAGCCCAGGTGAGGGGGAAAACTATGTATATAGTATTATAACTCTTGTAGCACTGGACAGGGATTATATTGCCTATGCAGATTGTGTAGATCAAGATCAGACTGCACAGAATGTGCAGTCTGATCTTGGATCTACACTATCTGCTTCTTTGGCGTATATGTAACAGAAACAACTTTGTAATTGCAATACGTGTATCTGAAACTTAAGTATTGACCAATATGTCCATTACATTTGTATAGCACTACAAGCCTAAGGTCTACAAGGTGTACCAGCCAAAGGCAAGTGAACTTATACCTGTGTCCATCATGATTGTGTGTTTCTGTTTGATTCCAATCGGACCTCTGGTTGCCGTAGCAATAAATATTGAAAAATATTGAAAATCTTGAAAAATCTTCTTCTCCAAAAGCACTGATTTTATTTGTCTTCAAAATGGCCTAAATGATTCTTGACTCTGGAAGATCTTATAATAAACTTTTCATCCATTTACAAACTTTGTTACAGTGGGCTTGGATTACTTTTCCTTCAAAACAATAAGGGAAATAACTTTTTTTTATGACAGATATTTTTTACTTATTATCCCCCATTATACCATACCGTAACATGGTTGGTATTGTATATCAAGTTTTCCAGGTAGTAAATATCACATTTTCAGTCATGATGATAATTTTGATTTTTTAGGTTATACTAAGACATATTGAATATCTAAGTTGTAGCAAGGTGTTTATCATTCTATTTCTTGTTCATGTCAACACCAGTAAAATGATAATCAACTACAAAGTGTTTTGAAATCTCTGTATCATACTATTTGTTAGAGTTCATTGAGATATTAGTGTGAATGATCCTTAGGTAGACTTCCTTTGTATTCATTGTTATCATCTCTGCATAAAAAAAAAAACATGACTCTTTGGGGGGTAGGCTTATTTTCTCAATGAACTTGATAGCAATACAAGCTTTTTACAATTTTATAGAAAACAGAATTTGACCAACTAATTACATAAAAATGATAAATAACAAAAATATTTTGCTGTATACCATCTCAGAGTAACTACAGTTTTGATAGGTATTCTTCAGCATAGCTGAATGTGCTGGCTTTTGACCTACTTTTTGGTACAGATAAAAAACGAATAAAGAGAAATTTGTGATTGGTCAAAAATGTATACATGTATATTCTAAGGGCTCCCTGCCTATTTGGGGGTAAATTTATCCCGTCTATCTTTTTTAAAGATTTTTTGTTACTTTATTCACAGAAAAGTATTTTACCCACGCATTTGCACAGTTTAGATGGGGGGTATTTCAAGAGTATGCAGAGGAAGGAGAATCACAATTCTACATATCCCTCACTACTGGCATGCCCCAGGCTATACGATGCACAGCAAATATGCGAGGTCTCGTACAGAAAAATGATGCAAACCATACCATCTGCTACTCAGGTACAAGTGAATTAACTCATTAACACAAAGTCCTAACTTTTAATGACCCTGAGGAAAAGGCTTCTGAAAACATTGTGGGCAAAGGAGAAAATGCTGGTAACCAGCATTTTCTCCTTTGCCCACAATGTTTTCAACCCTTTGAAATAGAAATTTCATGTTTTGAAAAGCAGTAAATTTCTCCTCTGCAAATGCAAGCTTAAGTCTAGACAAAGCTATAATTTTTTTCTTTTGGTAAAGAGTTATTGCTACAAATTTTACTACAAAACTACAAAATTAAAGCCTCATCTAAATCCAAAGCATTTACAGGTGACAAAATTTAATGGTGAAAATTGTATTCAAAAAGGTAAAAAATATCGTGGGAAAAAGGAAAATTGCTGGTGACCAGCATTGTATCTTTTTTTGAGCAATCTTTTCCCAAGCCTTCTTGTTACCAGCATTTTTTCTTGTATCAGCAATGTTTTCAAAAGCCTTTTTCACCAGAGTCTTTAAAAATCTAGAGTCTTGATCTCTGTGTGGAAATGGAAAAAATCAAGGTAAACAGCACCAGGATTAGCAACTGTTGAGTACATTTACTAAAATTTTCATGATTTTTCCATTAAAATCCTTACAGAAATCAACCCCAATACCGGACTTTTCTCTGATGGCTGCATCTGGAGACCATATCCATATCGTCAACCAATTAGGGCATCCATGATGGACTATCAGTTTATAAATGAGGTAGGACTTCATTGCTTGCCAGTAATTCTTCATCATAAAATCCCATTTTTTTGATATCCAGGTAAAGAAAGCTTTTGAAAACATTGTTGGAAAAAGAAAAAATGCTGGTAATCAGTATTTTCTCATTTTTCCACAAGGTTTCCGAGTGTTTGTTAGATAAATACATCATTTCAGCCATATTTAACCCTTTACCCGGCAGTAAATCCTAGACTTGACCAAAGTAAGAGCAGTTATAGATGACTGACTTAATGAGACTCGCATGATTGGACATGAACTTGTTTTTGAAAAGTTACGAAACATGGTGGGAAAAGGAAAAATGCTGGTTTTTCTTTCTTAACTCTTTACCAAACGACAAATTTTTGGACTGGACCAAATTCAAAACATCTGCAGGCAACAAATTAAATCCTAGTGATATGATGATTTCTGACTTTGATAGGGTAGAAAATATTGTGGGAAAAGGAGAAAATGCTGGTTACCAGCATTTTCACCTTTTCCCACAGTGTTTTCTATATGCTTCTTCCTCAGGGTCGTTAAAAGTCGGGATTGTTTGGTAAAGGGTTAAGGGTCATTAAAATACATGATTGTTTTGGAATCAACCAATCCCAATCAATCAACAAGTCATCAATGATTAATGATTTTTCTTATTCTATACAGATTGAAACATTTTGTGATGACAATCAAACTGACCGGACAACAGTCCATAATTACGAGGCTCCAAGTAAACACAATCGGCTGTGTGAACATCGAAGTACCTGGGATGTCATACAAAACTCCGTTGATTTTGCTGGAGGAATCAATCCACCCACCAGTGCCTCTGTGTCGCAACTCACTCCAACATTCCGCATTTTGAAAGCAAAGTCTAGAAAGCGACGGGCAATCATTTCTCTGGATGCCTCCATCCTGACAGAGGTTAGACTTTAATCCAACGATAAAAATGGTTTTACTATTAGCTATATTCGATATTAGATTGGTTGGTTGATTGTATGGTGTTTAACACTGTTTTCAACATTATTTCAGTTATATCGTGGCAGCCAGTGTACCTATCCATGCTTTCCTGGAGTTTCTTTTACCGATATTCCGCACAATATTCTTTCCAAGCCACTGGCTACTTTCCCACTTAACCATTGTAGAAACAATGGTCAGTGGTTACAGAGGAATGAATCCTGTCGCAATGACTATAATCAATCTTCGGAAAGAAATTGGCCAAGCCGGATATTGAACCAGTGACCTCCTGTTCTCAAGTCCTGTACGCTACCAACCAAGCTATCAGGGCTCAGCTCAATCTTTAGAAAGAAAGCTTTTGAAAACACTAGGGGAAAAGGAGGAAATGCTGGTAACCAGAATTTCCACCTTTTTTCCCCAGTGTTTTCAAAAGACAAACTTTAGAAAGAAGGCTTTTATAAACACTGGGGAAAAAGGATGAAATGCTGGTAACCAGCATTTTCTCTTTTGCCCACATTTAGACTCGTCTGCAAATGTCTTCAATTTGGATAAGTCTTAAATTTTGTATCGTGATAAAAAGTTGATAGAGGTGGCCACAGAGACGGGTTCACATGTATTTTCAAACTGTTATGTTCTGTCATGTGTCTTGCTTGGCTCAGTGGTAACATGTAGAACTTGTAACCTGGAGGTCAAGGGTTTGAGCTTTACTGGAAGCACTGAGTTTTTCATGAGTGTGCCCCTAGCAAGACACTTGAGAGTCCTAGCCTAGCACTGTAGAAAACCAGGGCATAACTTGACTGTGTGGGCTATTGCCGTGATATGACTGAAATAATGTTGAAAGTGGCATAAAACATTATTTACAAAAGTGTTTTAGCCATGTTCTGTGAAAAAGGGGGTTTAATGCATCTGCAAAAGCTATTGACCCAGATCAGCCTGCGCAGTCCATTCAGGCTGACCTGTGTCGAAACTTTTTGCTGTGTAAATTTTCTGCTCATTCAAGGACGATTCTACCTCCAGATTCAGTCAGTTGTTAGACTAAATGGATTTTATGGATCCATATTTATGTGATAACTTACGAGGGCAATTCAAAAATAACGTAGACAAGCCATATTACCAAGCCGTTTAATGTGATATTTTCATGACTGTCTAATACAGTGTAGCCAAACATTTTTACAGCTTGGGTCTAAAATATCTCGGACATTGGTTCGCTGGTTGTCTAGAAACACCGTGTTATGCTACATACCCATAGTGACCACGCGCAGTATGAATTACGTTGCCCGACATTATCAGCATCATTTCGGAAGACTCACCCCACAGCTTTTCCAAATTCTCACTTGTGCACTATATACATCTTCTGTACCTGTGGAATCATTTCTGGAGAATGTTTTTGTATCAATTCCTTTCGATCGCAGCTAATATGATTTTGGTTCCATACTTCCTTCCTTTGTTGCGATCATCACATAGCTGATACTACTGATTAGGTTCTTGTCAATTTTTCACTTTCTTCCCTGGCTTATATTGTCTTCTACAGATGTTCTTCCCTCTGAAAATATCAAAGCCCCTTGTAGACTAAGGCTGGGCACACCTTTGGCTTAAGCTCTGCTTTTTCCAGCATCTCTCTCGTCTCAGTTGGTGTTTTTGGGAATACAACACAGAACTTTATCATCAGACATTGCTTCGGACATCGTCATGTTTTTTCTCCTAAACAAATCTGGTAGCTTTGGTCAATAAATAGTTTTCAAATAACCCTTGCGATTTTGACGTTGAAATTCAACACAAACAATGATGTTAGATCATGCTAAATGTACGTACAGTTTTACAACGTTTTGCCACTCTATATTAGTAGATATGAGCTCAGTCATGCGATGTAAAGAATCGGATGTCGAAATTCTGTGGGTTGCGCCGTGTGTCTAAACTTACGTTGCTATAGCAGCCATAGTTTTGAGTAAAATGGAAGGATATCATCACCATGATAATTAAGGAACTGGAATTAAGTTGCACCTTATCTATATCAATTTTTGTAAATTTCCATTGAGCCCAAGTGTAAATATCAGCAGTGTCTACGTATTTTTTGAATGGCCCTCATACTTGGAACAATGCATCATGGAGATGCATAAAGCCCCATTTGGCCAGAGCATGGCTTATTTTTACTGTGCCACATATTTTCAAACTGTCACGTTTTATCATGTGCCTATTCAGGATGGTATAGAAAAGACCATGACAAATCTTGGACGTCTGAAAAGAGAGGCAGACACTTATTCTATACCACTGTCCTTGTCCATTGTGAAAAACAACAAAATTCAAGAGCATCATATCAAGTCGACTGATGATGTTAAAGTTCTTAAAACGGAACTTTTGTCATCTGACACCCAGTTTCTGTCTTGTCAGCAGGTAAGTTTTTTGAATGTACATTAACCTTTTACCACGCAGTCCCGAGTTTTAATGACCTGTAGAAATATAGCTTTTGAAAACATTGTGTGGTAACCAGCATTTTCTCCTTTACCCACAATGTTTTCTGTTCTTTTACGGTCAGATTTTATAATTTGAGCAACATTTAAATTGTCATCTGCAAATGCTTTCAATTTGGACAAGCGTAAAAATTTTTTGATGGTAAAGAGTCATTTTTAGACTGGTCCAAATTGAAGACTTGTAGACGACAACTTGGATATTTTTCAAATAATGGATTTTTATCTTTGAAAGCATAGAAAACATTGTGGAGAAAGAATTCTGGACAAGTCAAAATTCAAAAGGTTTGCAAAGGACAACTTGGATGTCAGTCTAATGATGGACTTTGTCTCTGAAAACATAGAAGACATTGTGAGAAAAGGAGAAAATGCTGGTTACCAGAAGTGTTCTGTCTCTAGGTTGTTAAAGCATGAGATTGTCTGTCAAAGGTTAATTTGTATTGTATTTATTTAACAGGAGTTTGAATTTGAGCTTTACATAATTTTGTTTTAAGGACAGCTAAAAATCCTCACAACATGATAAATTTATCTCACATGGCTGAATGTACCTTATTGTCGATGTCATGTAAAAACATTTTGTAATATTATTGCTGATAATATTTACTTCAAATTCTGACAAGTTATTAACTATGAAAATAGAAATTATTTAATAAGGGCAGGTAACTATCAAAGTATTTTGACACAGTTATGCCCCTTTTTCAACATAGAGTTTTTACTGAAAATCAACCTCTTGCAGCCCAGTGTTGACATCAGCATGAATTGCACTTGTTTTTTCCTCTCCTTCTACAGTTTTAAATCATTTTGCCCAAAAAATTCCTCAAAACCTCTACCGTTGGAACAGGAACTTGCAATTTTGATTACAATTGATTTACTATTACCATAGTTACAGCAGATTCTTGACTCTTCCAAACAGAAAGCATTTGCAGATGAGAAAATAATAGTGACTCAAGAATAGACATTGGTTTTTGGACTGGTAGAAAACATTGTGGGAAAAGGAGAAAATGCTGGTTACCAGCATTTTCTCCTTTTCCCACAATGTTTTCGAAAGGCTTCTTCCTCAGGGTAGTTTTAACTCGAGATTGTGTGGTAAAGGGTTAAAACATATGATAAAGGGTTAAGAGGCTTCACACTTGATAGTGCTACTTTTTTTATGTTTCAGACATCTCAAGTCCAAGATAGTGATGCCAGTGTGGTGTCTGTATGTGATCACAAGACTTCAGACATTGCAGCAGGTGAACAGTTGTCAATAGTAGTGAAATTTTTATTTATCTATCAACATAAAAGTATGAACTCTACCCTCCTTTTTGTTGACAGGGTTTGAAAACAATTTGGATCAAATACTTATTCAACCTACCACTAATTAGCACAGATGACAGAATGAACAAGTGTTTTATTGAAGCTACAATGTTTCTTAGGCATTTTAAGTAGCATTTTTGCTGGGAAGTAAGCAATAAATGTTGCTTTTGACAAGCAACTGCTTTTTCTCCCACAATGCTTTTCAAAGCTGTCAATTACCTGACAACTTGTTTCTGGCAATTTCTCCTTTTCCAGTAATGCATTTGCAGGCAACAAATTACATACTGCCAAAATTCAGGCACTTTTCTATGATAATGTTGCAAAAACATTGTCAGAAAAGGAGACCATCCTTTTCTCCTTTTCCAGCAATGTTTTCAAAGCCTTCTCCCTCAGGGTCGATAAAATGGGAGATTGTTTGGTAAAGGTTTTACACACAAACCTGTATTCAGAGACCATCCAAGAGAAGTAAGAAAAGTGATCTGTTACACCAGGTGGTCTTACGATGCAAGTTAAATAAAGTAGATTTAGGATGAGATATCAAATCAAAACTGTTGACTCTTAAGGAAAATGAACCCAAGAGAAGAAGAGATATGAAAGCATTTTGGAAAATGGAGGAAATGCTGTAAACATCTGGGCCCCGTTTTACTAAGGTAGTTCTGCACAAAATTTGCGTAAGTTTTACGTAACTATAGTACAGTGGTATTAACCTGCTACGAGATATGAGATAACTATCATGATTATTTTAGAAGACTATTGCGATAAATCAAAGTTTCCTGGACATGTTGTCTTTTCATTTTATCTAAATAAAATTTCCAGAAAACTTTGATTTATCGCAATAGTTTTCTAAAATAATCATGATAGTTATCATGTACCTCGTGGCAGATTAATGCCACTATACTATAGCAATGTAAAACTTACGAAATTTTTGTTCGAAACTACCTTAGTAAAACGGGGCCCTGGTAACCAAGTGTTGTCTACCCAGTGAAAAAAAAAACAAATTTCAATTTTAAAAGTCACATTGATTTTGTTCAATTGGGACAAGTCTATTGACCGACCGACCGACCGACCGACCGACCGGACCCGACCGGACCCGACCCGACCCGACCCGACCCGACCCGACCCGACCCGACCCGACCCGACCCGACCCGACCCGACTGATCGATTGTGATTGTTTGATTGATTGATTGATCTATTGATTGCATTGTGTTTAAGTATTGGTTGATTGATTGTATTGTGTTTAATGCCATTTTCAACATTATTTCAGTTATATTGCGGTGGCCAGTGCACCTGTTCATATTTTGCTAGAGATACAGTGCTTTTCAGTGTTTCCAGTGCACAATATTCTTTCCATGCAACTGGCTACCTTCCCACATGACTATTATCAAAACAATGATTAAGGGACAAGTGTAGCATATTGTTATTTGCTAACGAATTAAAACATTATTTTCAAAGCAGGTACTTTATGTGCATATCTAGCGAATTTTAAACAGAAATATAGAGGCTTCTGTTTGTAGGTGCTGTAATCTGTGGAGGGACTACAGGACACACTTTGTTGGACAAACTCCGTCATTCTGTTTTCATAAACTCTGCATCACAGAATCTACTTGTAATGGTATGTAAAAATTAGAATTTTATTCCCTAAATTGATTTCATATCAAGACGAGAATCTTAGTCAGCTTTGACATAGGACAAGTGAACATCATCGGTAATATTTTCATGAGTGGTGCAGCCAGGAGTGAAAATATTACTGATGATGATCATGAGATGAAATAAATTTTGATCTTTCACCAGAAAAAAAACCAAATATTTTATTTATCTCATACTTCCTACTCTTTTTTTGTTGGAACTTTTTTTCAAAACCCATTACAGTTGTTTTGGGTAATTCCCGTGGCGTAACCCCTCCACATAAGAACGCATAACAATATTACGTAAAGCACAAGAAATGTAGGGTTATTGCACATAAATTATGTCATGTTTCCCTCTGGGAATGGAACACAATGTTTTTGTAGATACCCAGTGGGTGGGAACTACTGTTTCAGCCTTCAATTGAAGAGTTGGAAAATATGAAATTATATTTTTCACTGGTCGTAACAAGGAAATATCAAACCATAATCCACCATTATTTCTTGATACACTACTAAAAAGCATGACATAAAATATGAAAATCTTTATTCTGTCCCTGTTTCTTTTCTCCAGATAAAGAGAGAAGATTATCAGATTTATCCAGGCAGCAGGCATACAGACATGGTACATGTGGACAGGTTAATTGATTCAGAGCTACATCTTATATTTCATTATGAACAAACTAGTCCAGTTATTACTGTCCAGTCACCTTCAGGTCTACTGTATACCAGTGAAAATGCTACTGTCTCTGATGATATAAAGGAGGTTTTACTGGTGTGTTTGGCTGAGGTAGAGCATTTGAAAAATTGATTATTTTGATTTTTATTAATTTTACAAAGCAGTCATGTATTTTTTATGACTTTATTCCTTTACAACACAATCCAGAGTTTTAACAACCCTGGGGTACATTGAATCTCTTGTCTGCAAAGGCTTTCAAGTAAGACCAGTCTAAAATTTTGCCCTTTGGTTAAGAGTTAAGTGAAAAAGCTTAGCTTTTGAAAACATTTGGCAAAAGGAATGAATGCTAAACTAATATGAAGTCTGATCTTGGATATACACTGTCTAACATGATCAGTGATCTCCTCACCAATAACATAGAACAAGAGAGCAATATTGATCCTGGATTAGTCACCTGAGCTGTTGTACCTTTGAGAAAATTATGAAAAGGTCATATAAAAACAAATATTATCAAAATTAGCCTTTGATTAAACTTTCCATGAACCATGGGTAGAAAATTTGACTTAAAGATGAACTATAAACTTTTATAGGACAGGACCCAATAACCTTTGTTTTGACCCGAGATGACCGTTATTAGAATTCTTCCAAGATACATGTATTATAAAGATCAGAAGTCTTATAAAACTTTATGAAAAGAAAACGATAATGAAATTGTGATTTCTAGAACACACACAACGTTCTAGAGCACACATTGGCTGTGATATGACCTCAGCTGTTACAATGGTGTTAAACTCCAATACAAACAAACCAACAAATCTAGAACACACACAAGGTTTTTAAGCCTGGCTGTTTGGGAGAAAATGTTTGGTCTTGTCATAGCCCTGTTGTCGTCTGCCTTATTGTGCAACAACTTTGACATTTTCTTATATCTCTCTCATTACTGAAGATAGGTGATTCAAACTTGGGCTAACTGCTACTGCAACTGCAGCAGAACAGTGGCACCTGTATGATACAATTTTGTTTTTCCTTGTAACCTTCTTTTTGATCTGAGATGGCCCAGACATACAATGTACTTGCCAAATTAAAAATGTAATCAAAATAAATATTCTACGTTTCCTGACAAAAAAATGTGATCTCATGGGTGCACAGAAGGTTTTTCTAAGATTTGGCTCTGTGACCTCCATTTTAGGCATGAGGTGACCCATATTAGTTATTTGAGGTATTAAAAAGGCAGACATTCAAAGTTTCTTTAAGTGGTCTAAACAGTAAAAACTTTGACTAAAACATGAAATATTTCCAGCAAGAACAGTCACCTCCTTCTATATTTCAGCCTGGTCAATGGACTTACAAAATTCTGTCACATGACAATCAGACTGTGTCACTAACTGTTACAGCAACCAAAACTAAAGCCATGAATAATATGAATATTAGACTGGTTCTTGACAAACCAGCAAGCAGTGTGACCGACTTCCAGATATTTGTGGATGTGACCCATTTTCATCATCCTGTAATTGGGTTAAATGTGACAGCAATCATTGAAACACCTTCACATCACAGGAATTGGTTACAGCTTTATGATAATGGAGCAGGTGAGGACAAAAATGGGGTCAAAGTCAGTGTTCAAGGTCATTAAAATCCAATTTCTTAATGCATACACCAGTTGTTGTCTCTTTCATTAGACCTTGTTATATATTCTATAGCCAGTTTATTTTTTAACTCTTTACCAATCAACAAATCTTAAGTTTTGTCCATATGCAGACAACACATCTAAATATGGCTCAAAAGATGGATTTGCCTTTGAGAGGGTAGAAAACTGTGGGAAGAAAAGAAAATGCTGGTTTCCAGCATTTTCTTCTCTTCCCACAATATTTTCAAAAGTGTTTTTTTTTTTTTCTTAGGATTGTAAAATCTCTAGATTGAGTGCTGAAGGATTAAAAGGAAAAAAAAATTGAATTGCAATATTCTAATTTGAATCCACTCTTTCAAATCTTTTAGTCAAAGTGACTGAAGATTTGATCCACCAATTTCTCTAGAACTATGCTGTAGGCAACAAGTTTTTTACATTTGGCATAAATCAGGATCAAGTTGCACAGAACATGCAGTCTGATCTTGGAGCTATACCGCCCACTTGTTTGGTCATATGTATGAGATAAAAATCTTTCTTAGA
This sequence comes from Hippopus hippopus, assembly GCA_946811185.2. NCBI lineage: Eukaryota > Metazoa > Mollusca > Bivalvia > Cardiida > Cardiidae > Hippopus > Hippopus hippopus. The sequence goes on along the minus strand of OX328102.1, from coordinate 4,847,230 downwards.
CTCAGTAGATTGTATTTTCAGCTTTGTCTATAAGGGGTTATCAAAAATGGGGATTGTTTTGTAAAGAGTTAAAACATAAAAAGGTCAGTAAATATGTATGCTGAAATCGATACAGACTAGCATTCATTTTACATATATCAGTAGCTAACTAAATCTATTAGAAATGAGAAATCTATTAAAATGCATTTTTCATCATGTTTGATAAAACACAGGATTGTTTTGTATAGACTTTGTGTTCTTTTTACACCCAGTACAATTCTGTAGGCTACAATAACTGGTACACATGTACTTCCCTGACCATCATAGAATATCTTTTTCCTTGTTTTATTTATCTTCGAACAGGAGCTGACCTATCACAGGATGATGGTGTCTATTCACGCTATTTCACAGAAGTTTGGGAACCAGGGCACTATCATGTGACTGCAACAGTTTTTGGTGGCGATGGACAAGTCTTCAGAAAAGAAGAAAGTTTTGAAGAACTGACACCCAATGATAATGGTACGTGCCTTTTCTTTATGCTTCTGGAAAGAAGTTCAGCACAGCTTATAATCGCCATTACCTCTTTCTGTATATGATTTTGTTTTCACACTATTCTCTTTGACATTTTAATATCTCTGTCATTTCTGAAGATATTTACTTCAAACTCAGGCTAGTTGTTAAATATCAAATTGAGGGAACCCACACAACAAGGGGGGGGTAACTGTCATAATATTTTTGGCACAGTTATGCCCCATTTTGGACTTAGTATTATCACTGAAAATCAATCTGTTTCTAAAAGCAACTGCACACATATGCAGTGCTCTTGTTTTATGATCTGATCAAGAGTTATATAAATGCAATTTCACAGTTTATCAAAATCAACCACTGTTATTGTACCTTGCTTTTCAGGTTTAGGAAATATGCAAAAAAGTATCAGCAGGATGAAAGTAGATGGAACGTTTCAACGTCATGTTGGTGGTCAAAGCATTTATGTTTCTACTGAAGATGAAATACCTATAAACAAAAAGGATGGCACACCTCCATGTAGAATTACAGATCTTTCTGTGAAGAAGCATATCTTGTATAAGAATACATTTATACTAGAATTCACAGCTCCAGGAGATGATATGGACTCTGGTAAAGGTCAGAAAGATTTTACCCCATACAGTGCTTAGTAATTCAACTGTACTTTGTTAGTCAGGAAAAGAGACCATAAAGTTGTAATGTGTTTTTGCCAGAATACTGTGCAAAGCAGAGCGTGGTCTAGGTTAAAGATGTGTGCAGTCTGGTATGTGATCTACACCATCCATTTCTATAATTTCAGTTCCTGGAGTGACTCAAAAACTGTGGCGGTAACCTCCATGGAACTTTCTCTGCATATAAATCTGTTTGATACAAGGTCAAGGTCACATTTGTTGAAACTGAAGAAAAAAAAAAAAATTGAACCGACAACAATATTGTTTATCAGCTAGGTGTAAGACACTTTTCATGATGATAAATTTTGCTATGCACATTATAAATATACATTTACCTTTATTACTGCAATAGTAAAGGTCAAGGTCACCATTAGCTGTTTCTGAAAGCAGATAAAGTTCCAGCTCATACTCAGTAGTGATCAATTACCTTTTTTTTACAGTGGCTACATATGAAGTTTTCATTGGTGAAGACACCTATGGGGTATCCATTCCACAGTTTATTTCGTATACAAAAATGTTGGTGCAGGAAGGGCAAGGTCAAATAGCACGGAAGGTCTACAATGCTACGAAAGTTGCCATGGGAACTGAATATATTCTTTGCAGAACAAAGACTGCTTTGCCAACAAAATCACTTGCATTTGGGGTTGTGGGTGTGGACCAAGCAGGAAACAGAGGGAAAGTCTCAAACATTGTTATAGCAAGTACAATCTAAGGACGCAGTTCTACATATGGAACATGTCAGCTTCATCAAGTGAACGTTTTAACAGGAAAACTCAAACATTTCAGCCATACTCTGTGAAAAGGGGACTTAATGCATCTGCAAAAAGTATCGACCCATGTCAGCCTGCACAGTCTGCGCAGGCTAACCTGGGTTGAACCCAGGTCAGCCTGTGCAGACTGTGCAGGCTTACATGGGTCGAAATCTTTTGCTATTGGTCAGTTTTTCTGCATGTCAAAGGACCAGTTTACCTCATGATTCAGATGGTTGTAAGACAAAATGGATGTTTTGAATCCATAATTATATAATAACTTGCTTGGTATAAATTATGTATCACTGAGATTAGAGAAAAACCCTTTTGCAAGAACATAGCCCAGTTTTATTGTAAGAACAAAAAATGATCAAAAGATGAACCTCAAGAAATGATTTGGAAAATTGTCTGACTGATTACTGGTGAAAAACTAAATCGTTATAACAATGGGTAAGAATTATGGAAAGAAGGCAAAAAATTCATGGAAGCTCTTGAAAATCATCTCCTTCTGGCAAAGAAGAAGATAACAGAAATACATGTACAAAGAATGATAAAGGTTATTGCAAGTTTTATACATGTATTGAACAACTCTGTTCAGACAGTAAACCTCAGATAGTTAACTCTTATCCTTCTAAATAACTTTAATCAAACTTTCAAGCCGATAGTAGAAACTCGAATATTGCTACTTCAAACTTATTTTTTGTGTATAAATATATCCTTATCAGACAGTGTAGATGGAAGATCAGACTGCACGTTCTGTGCAGTCTGATCTACCATCTACACTGTCCGCAAAAGGTCAGTGAGTCGCGCTTAGCAGCCTAAGGGTTAAAGCTTTACCACAAGTTTTAGACTTGCCCATATTGAAAGCATTTGCTGATGACAAACAAAGTGTGGATCGATTGATGTGATTTGTGTTTGAAAGGGTAGAAAGCATTGTGGGAAAAGGAGAAAATACAGGTAGCCTGCATTTTCTCATTTCCCTGTAATGTTTTCATTTTCCATTTATTCTAACAATCAACTTCATCTTCAGACAAAATGGTCCTTTGCCATGCAAAAAATTTGCAAATAACAAAAAGTTTCAACCCATATCAGCCTGCGCGGACTGCGCAGGCTGACATGGGTCAATACTTTTTTGCAGATGCATTAAGCCCCCTTTTCACAGAGCATGGCTCAAATGAATAAGTGAGTTGTGACAGTGATATTGCTGCAACAATATTGGAAATGACACATACATAACTCTATTTGATCAAACTCTGATACAAATTTACAATAGATGGTTTTGAATACATCCAAACTTTCATCTACATGTAGATATGAGTCATGCTCTGTGAAAAGGGGGTTTAATGCATCTGCAAAAAAAGTATCGACCCATGTCAGCCTGCGCACTCCGCACAGGCTGACCTTGGTCAAAACTTTTTGCTATGGTCATTTTTCTGCTTGTCAAAGGACCATCCTTCTTCTTGATTCAGTTGCTTGTTAGATAAAATGGATTTCATGCATTCATAATCCATCTCGGACAGGCATTAAACTGCCTATTGCCAAGGCATGGGTGATATAGAAAATCATTGTAAATAAGGGTTTTGTACACATATGCATGACTGTGAACACATTATAGATTAAGGAAAAAAAATTTTATAACAAGCGACTTCTCATTTTTCCACAATGTTTTCAAAAGTGGTCTGCAGCAGAACAAAGAAGGTATTCTGTAGGGGTAATATGTTTTTGAAAGCATTCTGCTATCAAAGAATTCATAATGATGAAATTGCTTTGAAGGGAGATAAATTAATGTGATAGTTCAAACTAATTCAAAGTATGAATTACCTCCCCTTAAAAAGTCTGGAACCCAGTATAGTGCAGAGCACCTGTTGAAACAACACTTCCTCTGATAAAAGTTACCTTCTGCGGGAAAAACCCACACCTGTAGAGAGCTGAAATTTTCATCTTTAATCAATGGGTCCAAAGAAAAGAAAGGGAACGCGAAAGGATGCTCAATCTTCAAAGAAGAAGAAGAAAACTAGTGGAGGCAGTTCTGGACATGTACAGCGTGGGCAGGGAAAAACTTCTTCTAAAGGTGATGTATTTCAAAGTGTTGTAATTCCATTGCATATTGCATCATTTAGCATGTGAGTGTCCAACTGAGCAAGAGAAATATATTATTGAATTTGTTATTTCTTTCCTATTTCTATGTTGAAGTTACTCATTAATGATTAGACCACTTACATGGGTATACAAAAAAGTTTAAAGGAAGATCTTGCATACAGATAAATAACAAGAAATATCTTTTTAAAAAAAGATAGATGGCGTATATTTGCCAGCAAATAGGCAGGGACCCTTAGAATATACATGTCTACATTTTTGACCTGTCAGAAATTTCTATTTATTCATTTGTTATCGGTACCAAAAAGTAGGTCAAAAGCCAGTACATTCAGCTACGCCGAAAAAAAAAAGATTGGAAGAATCAGACTCGTCCAAAGTAAAAGTATGGAAAATAAATAAAAATGTTGTTTAATGATGAAATTATGTCTTAGAATGTTGTTTTATGGCATTTCACCTTTTCTAGCGATATTTTCATGTAAATTTTTTTTTTGTCGTAGTCGTAAAAACATCGGAATGTTAACAGAAAGGTTAACCCTTTACCAAATAATCCCAAGTTTTAACGACTTTGAAGGAATACGAGTTTGGAAACACTGTGGGAAAAGGAGAAAATCTTGATAACCAGTATTTTCTGCTTTTCCCTCGGTCTTCTACGCTTCCAAATAATAATTTCATTTGACTGTAGGAAGCAGACGCAGACGACAACAGGGCTGTAACAGTACTTCGGTGGTTTCCTTCGATTTGATGCACAACTACTAGTGAAAAAAAAAAGCTTTTTCTGCAATCCTCGGAAAGAATTTCAGGTCAGAAGGGGACCCGAATCTGGAACCCAAAATTACTATTCCTGCACGTTACCAACGAGCTACGTGCGGGCTCGGTCACTTATGATGCCTTGTCAGGTGCTCTAGCAACCGTGATATAACTGAAATTTTGTTGAAAAGGGGGGTTAACACGTGGAAATCATCGCGGCCGTCATTTATAATAACAAGGGGATTAATAATCCCGTTTGTGCCGCCAAAGAACTTCGGTGTTGGTTTTAACAAACCTGTCTTTCTATAAATATTTTGGCTTTATCGTTCTAATCTTTTTTTAAATTTCTTTGCTTAAGCCACCTTTCTTCTTCAATTGTTCATCAAAGGTACGTTAACATGTTTGTTTTTTAAATCCCCACTCTTCAGTCTTTTAGCACCAAATATATGAGCCACGCTTTGTGAAAAGGGGGTTTGATGCATCTGCAAAAAGTTTCGACCCATGTCAGCCTGCGCAATCCGCGCAGGCTGACATGGGCCGAAACTTTGTTAATGGTCAGTTTTCTGCATGACCAAGGACCATTTTACCATACGATTTAAAGGGTTGTTAGACAAAATCTTTTTTTTTTGATTAATAAGTATGTTGTGAATTGCTTTTTATAATGCAGTACAGAGCTGCATTAAGCCCCCTTTTCACAGAACATGGTTCATATAAACACGTTCGTTTTCGACAGCTGATAACACAATCCACTCTGAAACTTACACAGATTTTTTTGTTAAAAATCTAACCAGAGCTTGACTGAAAAAGTGAACGGTGTGGATACAAGATCAGACTACACGTTCTGTGCAGTCTGATCTTGATCTATGCCTACCGCAAAAGCCCGCTTTCGCCTGTCGTGCTGACAAACGAGGTTAATGTCCAGTGAACCATTAGTACGATTTGAAAATACCAGAAGCTTACAGCTCTGGCTAATATTTAGAGAAACAAAGCCAATGAAACTTAATATCAAATTGCCCCTTTCTCAACATTTGTTTGTTTCATTTCCTTCATTTCAATCCCCCCCCCCCCAACTTCTTGCTAGCTTTATCTAATTTTGGAAGGACTGAGAGAAGCCTGGTGCAGGGAACAAGGAGTACGATAAGATACGGTATTGTGCAAGAAAAAAAAAAGATTTTGTAAATTGAAACTGCATATGTTGAAACTCACTGGTAAAAAGTAGAAAATTCCAATTCTTGGCCATTATCCATGCTTCCGAGAATCTGATGCAACACGACCACTTTCGCTTTTGAAATGCCTACCTAGATAGTTATGTTGGCATTAAATAATGGCTGCTTGGATAACTTTTTTTCCCCCAGAAAAATCAGATACAGTAACAAGCAATAACTCAAATTGTAAGCTTAGTCATATGTATCTTTGCAAGCAAGATACACGTAAAAAAAAAATGAAAGAAAAAGGTATTTTCGATGGATAAAAAGGTCCCGCATCTTCCAATTTTAACCCTTAAAGTGCTGAATAATAGGTTTTCAGTCAAGAAATAGATCCTTATAAGCGCAAGGTTTTCTAAATCAAAACGGACTAAATAATAAAGATCAGAATGCATGTTTCATGCAGCCTAATCTTGATCAATACTGGCCGCAAAGGCATTTAAAGCTGTGAAAGACGGAGTCCGAGTTGTTTATGTACAAAACGACACTTCAAATTCAAGATCAGACAGCGTTCTTTGTGCAGTCTGGTCTTGGTCTACACCATGCAAAAACAAGCCACGTTATGCTTGATCCCCTTAATTAGAAGTTGTCTTCCAGATTAAATGATCGGTAAACTGTAAATCTCATAACCGCCTTAAACAAATTCGCTGTAAACGACTTTGAAAAATATTAATAATCATGACTTCTGGGTTAACTCTTGCACTGCGAGTAGTGACTTTAAAGAGTGTGCGGACAGCGTAGATCAAGACAGCACAGAACGTGAAGCCTGGGTCAGTATATACACGAACCATTCTTAAGAACATTCTTTGTCTTATTCTTCAAGACTTTCTAATTTTGAACGTAAGACAACTTCTGATTGGGTAAACCAAATGATGTACAATTTAGAAATTCGAATTTAGAAAATTCCGGAGAATAAGACTAAGAATGTTTCTAAGAATGGTTGGTGAGTGTGGGCCGAGATCTTGTATCTATTCATGTACCTTCGTCGACCTTGCTCCGTATTCACCAACCATTCTTTTGAAAGTTCTTAGTCTTATTCTCTGAGGTTCTCTAAATTTGAAAGTAACACAACCTTTGATTGACTAAACCAAATGGTTTAGTCAATCAGAGGTCGTATTACTTTCAAATTTAGAAAAATTATGAAAAATTCTAAATTCTAATTCTGCTGAAACTCAATTGTGGCCAAAAATTGTCTTCATTCGGAGTGAACTAAATTTTCTAGATCTAGATGGGGTGGGGGAACTCGAACGGATTATATTAGCACGGAAAGAGTTAATATATTCACATGTGGTAAATATTTTTTGCAAAAGGAGAAACTGCTTATTCAGAGCAATTTCTCTTTTTGTCACAATGTTTTCAAAAGTCGTCTGCTGTTAGACGTACCGTGAAAAATAATCTTCAGGCGGAGATAAACGTGTTTAGCCAAGGGTTAATCCGTCTTGTTTTTCCAGTAAAAAAATATTTCGGCGTTCTACAAAGGATGAATGCCATTATCTATTGATATGTTTGTTTAACGGCCCATTAAAGAATGTATAATATCAACGCTTGGTCGTTGATTTTAAAATATTTTTGTACAATCGCTTAAATCACATCGTTGCATTTGAGAAGTTGCATTTTGTGTGTTTGGACTGCAATCTCAACTTCTAGAAAATAAAGGTAATATTTTGTGTATTTTTTGTATTTCATTTCAATGTGTGTTGTCTCAGGTTTTTGATAACATTTCATATCTCTGAATTTTATCAATTATTTATTAAAATAATCACTTTATTGTTAATCTTTGTACTCCGGTTATTGACTTTGTGTCTTGCATTTAATTATTCAGTCATGGTTTAAAGTTTTTTGTTCATGTAGTATACCCGTAGAATGATGAATTATTGTCTTCATTGAGCATATAAAAATGGGCCATACTTTGTGAAAAGGAGGCTGAATGCATCTTCGTGATGCATGATACCATGCAAGTCGTCATATAATTATGAAGCTATATAATGTATGTTGTCTTACAACCGCTAGAGTGGTCCTTGGACAGAAAATTTAACAATAGCAAAAAGTTTCGGTTCATGTCAGCCTGTGCGAGCTGACATGGGTCGGTACTTTTTGCAGATGCATTAAGCCTCCTTTTTACAGAGCATGACTCAAATGTCTTAAAAGAATGAGTAATATTATTTACATTGTACATGTTAGGTAATGGAATCATAACCATGGTTACATAACTAGTAGCAGACGACTATTTTCGTCAGCTGGCCACATTGGCAAAATTATGAAATAAGGAGAAATTGGTTGAAATCTTTCCGCAACAATTTTTTCGCGGAAGTTAATGTATTAATTTATGTGCATTTTTCCGCATTTTACAATGTTGTTCCCATAGTCATCAGCCCCGAATTTTTCTAATGATTAACGACTCGAACTGATTATTTTCCTTCTTCAACACTGTAATTTCCCCGTTCAGACGTAAGATATTTAAAAGTTTCACGCATTTCACATCTAAATGAGTGAAGAGAGATGAAGAAAGACCGAAAAGGCGTGTGTAAAATGATATGTAATTAGGTATTACAATTTTCGCATATCGGAAAAAAAAAATGGATAGGCTGCGGCAAGCCAAGGTGCAACTCCTTCTCTGATACTTTTTTTAGGCGATATGAATCGATATGATATAATTTTCTTGAAAGGATTTTTTTCGAATTAGTTAGAATATATGTACATGTATTGCATAAACTGTGGAAGTATTGCAGTATAAGGCAACTTTTTAAAGTACAATTCTTATTCATAGATGGACGGTCCTATGTCAGACAGAAAGGCTTTGAGTTTCAAGAGGTCACGTGTCAAATATTCCCAAAGACAGGTAAGTGTGTAAACTTTAAATCTTAAAACGACTTTCACATAGATTGTTACCTTTGCGGACAATGTCTACCAATCAATATCAGACTGCACAAAACGTGCAGTCTGACCTTTGACTTACTCTGTCCGCTTTGCTGAGACATATTTTTGGCAGACGACAAAATTTTACACTGGTTAATATTGAAAGCATTTGCGATCGACAAATCAGATAATGCAGAAATGATGGGATTTGTTTTTGATAGAAGGTAGAAAACATTGTGGAGAAAGGAGTAAAAAGCCTTCTGCTTCAGGGTCGTTACGGAACAAGCGGTTGTTTGATGGTGAATATTTTTAAATTTGTAAAATTGTCTATTTATTTTCAATTGCTAGACACTTTGAGAGAGATTGTCGTCAACTCTGTCACTACTAACTTCAGAAATTCCTCTTCTTTCGGAGTTCTAGAAATGGATTTTCACTGCCATTGAAGACGACTATTGTCATAGTAGTGCACGTATAAGGTAGCGGACAGTGTAGATCCAAGATCAGACTGCACGATCTGTGCAGTCTGATCTTGATCTACACCGTCTGCAGAAGCTACTTATCTCCTCATTGGTATAATGATAGGGCCAGAAAAAGCTTTGACGCTACAAATAAATTTTGTCTAATTTCTGAAAATATATTCTTGGATTACTTCGAGGTTTAAAATTCAAGTAACTTTATAAGTCTGAAGGTGAATTAAAACGTTTGAGCTATGCTCTGGCAAAAGGGGGGCTTAATGCCTCCCCATGATGCATTATACAATGCAAGTCATCACAAAATTATGGATCTATATAATACATTTAGTTTAGCAATCGACTGGAACTGGAGGTAGAATGGTCCTTTGACTTGCAGAAAATTTAACAATAGCAAAAAGTTTCGGTTCATGTCAGCCTGCGCGGACTGCGCAGGCTGACATGAATCGATACTTTTTGCAGATGCATTAAGCACCCTTTTCAAGGAGCATGGCTCATTGACATGTATTTTGATTTCAGACAGAGAAGTTGGAGCGGATATTTGAACACAACCAGTACCCGGACTCTGATATTCAAGAAAAACTTGCCGCGGAGATCGGCGTTTCTATAGAGAGAATAGCTGTAAGTAAAACATATTTGGTTTACTTAAAGTAACAATACCTGCCGAAAGTAAACAAAGGGGTATAAGTTAATGTGAAGATGACAATCTGTTATGGCACGGTCGGTCCAAGCGTTGGTCGCTGGCAAATAAATTGATTTTAAAACAGAGCCAAAGTTGCCAGGTTGCTATTTCTTTTGTTTACTTTTTACCTGGTTTTAAAAAGATTTTTTTTTCTATCAGCTTACATTTGGACATGCCGTACAGTAACAGATTGTCACCTTCACAATAATTTCCATACCTATAAATGCTATGATTTAAATTTAGATTAATTTTAAAACCCGTATTGTTTATTTTTGGCTGCTACTGGGCCTGTACAGGTGTCTCTCTTTGTAGACTAAGATCAGTCTGCTTTGAAAGGGCCTACAGGGACGGCTATATTGTGAATTTGTGATGATTTTGAAAATGCTATTTGTGTGTCTTTTCTTTTGATAGATTTTTTTTATTCATAACTCCATTTACTGAACAATGTTATGTTTCAATCATTTGGTTTTATGACAATAATTATTTAATTCGTGTTTATTTTGTTTGGATTAAAGTGTTTTAAGAAAGCTAGCGTTAAACACGTCAAGGGTGGTTTTTTGACCATAAGAACAATAGAATTCAAACTTTCGACAAACAACTGATGTACGTGTCATGGTTGAAAATTTAAAACGATCTACATGTACATGTATTTGTATATCGAAGAAACATAGTGAAGTGCTGATAAACAATAACAAAACTCATATGTGCCCGAAAGAAATAGTACTATAACGTACAGGGGCGTAGTTAGTCCAAAACAAAGTGTATGCAAAAGTAATACCTTCGGTATATGCTTGGGCGAGGGGGTAATCTACATGCGCGGTCGGCATTAAAAATAATTCGAAGGTCCATCGATCATGACCGGGCAATCATGAATCAGCAAAGAATGTAAATACCTGAAAAAAAAACGAGGTCATTCTTCGCAGGTGCAGCATTTTTTTTCATTTTTATTCAATCTCCCCCCCCCCCTTGTTTCACAAAGAGTACGGAAAGTTCTGTGTTATTGCGTTACAGGCAGCTACGCCCCTGCGACGTGGGTTATGTACATGTTATTTACATTAAACTATAAGTTTACGACTATATCTCTTTCAGATTTGGTTCCAAAACCGCCGATCGAAATTTAAGCGCCAATGTCACAGCAACCACGTTACCTGGATGCGGAGGCAAATTTTCTCATCCCATGAGAACACGAATTGTATTTTTGGAACACCCCCTCATCTTGGCAGACCGGCTTGTCACGTGCTTAGTCCTATAGAGTCCCAAGTACTGCGGGACGACGTCATAGCTATGTCTACGCCTGGATTCAAAAGGTAAAAAGAACTAAAAACATTAAAAGACAACAAGCCACACTAACATGCAACCATGCTGTACATTTTTTTTGCCAAGTCGAGCGGTGTAGGCCCTACTGTAGCGGAATTGCAGTTTCAATATATTCATTAGATTCGGGTCTGAATTCACGGCACCAGTTATTCTTAAGAACATTCTTGGTCTAGTTCTAGATTTAGCCAATCAGAAGTTGTGTTGATTTCAAATTTAGAAAATACTCGAGAATAAGACTAAGAAAGTTCCTAAGATTGGTTCGTGAATACGGACCTTGTGCTCAAACGAACGCCTTAGTTTTTAAGTGGAATGAACAAAAGAAAAGTTTAGTCAAAAGTAACAGATGAACACACAATCATAAATAATCCACTTAATATTGGTTTATACATCTAACGACCAAAGTATTTAAATACTTATTTTAAGTTTCAAGGATAGCCATATGATTGGCTGAGACAGACGACAGACCGTCTCAGCCAATTAAATTGTTAACCTTGGAATGAGGGATTCAAACGACGTTTCAAATTCAGCAATTAGTGAATAAGAACACTTATTTGTTTTTTATTGCAGTCCATGTGAAGTAAACCCAATGACAGGAAGCCTCCATGGTACACCAACTAGGACACCGGAAGTGTTGCATTATCAGAATTCTTGCACACTTGGTGGTCCCAAGCACACACCTGATTCAAGTTTAAAATGTGTCAATCTGACGCAGTCACCACAAGATACCGACTTCTTTCTACTGGATGCAATATCACGTATACCGCATGAGCCTTCCTTCGAAGGAATACAGTCACCCAAAAAAAATCATGCCAAAAAGTGCACCACAAAGTGCTTTGAATTCTCCGATGTTGAATGACCTTACTTCTCTAAAATATACGGCTCCTGTCTCGAGTGATGTAAGAAAACAGTTCAGGTACACCAATCGACAACAAGAAATTGATTCTTACATCAACGACAAGGAGAATGCAGCACCAAATTGTCGTAGGTTACACGAACACCCTGAGAGATCTCCATTTTCTGAGAGGCCTGCTGATCCTTCTGATTGTTACACGCCAATGGACTTAACGTTACCGAAATCTTTGCATAGTAATTTACACGAATCTGTTGGCTTTGATTCCTTTACAGAAGTAGATTCAGGATGCCAAGGGTCAGCAGGGCCTCGTATACACAATACAAAGGCGATGCAGACAGTAGGAGGACCAATTGACGATTACTCGAGTAACATCCTCGAAGATTGAATTTAATTAACCTGTATCCTGCTTAATGACTAACACGAAACTTTCAAGCCGATAGTAAATCAAAGCGTTGAGAACGCTGAAGTGGTATTTGTCAAGGAAGCCATTGTGTGGAATTAATAATTTGAAAGAAAAAGAGAAATATTATTCAAATATTGGCTTGAAAGTCAACCTACTAAGCAAATGAATACCTTTTTTGGTTGAAGGGAGATTACTCATGACAAAGTTAGGATTATTTTTGTATTGGTGGTCTCCCTTTGATTATTAGGAGGAGTCAGGAGTAACGTCCCTTGACAGTAGGATGCATGATGGATAGAGAGAGAAACCATGTGAATATATCGAATAAAATTAAGTTTGTACCTGAAAACTATGAGTTTGAAATATCTTTGGCCGTTAACATTTAATTCCCAACATTACAATCAGTTATTTCGATCTATAAATATTCATGCCAAATGAAATGGAGTAGCGCGCAATCATTGAATGAACAAGCCATGGGACGAACTGGTTTTGGAACGAAAAAGCCCAGGACCAAGTGATGGGTAGACAAATTTTGTATCATTGCGCCAGTAGAAGGCTATGAGCGAGTGAAGCTATTTTCAATAAAAAAAATAGTATTTCCACGATCGATGGCCTCACCCAGTATATTTTAACATGCCATTTCCAATTACATATCTTAGTGCTACCGAAAAGCCCATTTGCCTGAGAAAAATTGAGTTTAATTGGGTTTATTTCCTTCGGCTTTGCACAAAATACGATACATGGTCTTCAAAATTCAATATTGAACTCATAGTGGTATTGTCTTCGACAAATACCACAAAAACCAAATTCTGCTATTTCAAAGTTATTTTTGGGAGAAAGATATCACCTTATCGGACAGTGTAGATCCAAGTGCGGTCTGATCTTGATCTACAGTGTCCGCAAAAGGTCAGTGAGTCGCGCTTAGCAGCCTAAAGGTTAACTATTTATAAACGAGACCAAGTTTTATCGGTTGCACGAAAGAGGGCATCGGTAAAGGTCGTTCAAAAACGGAGTAAATACTTGCAACTAGCCCTTTCTCTTTTTCCCTACGATGTTTTCTACCCTTTCAATAAGAAATGCTCATCATTTAACCCGAAAATACATGTAACTTTACGGATAATTTTAAATAAATGCTGTCGCGATACTGATGTCTCGTTTGAGCAATTCATGTGTCTTGCACCACATTTTTCTAAGACACTATTCAAGCCACCATTTCCTTTAACACATGAGCCGCACTCTGGCAAAAGGGGGTTTAATGCATCTCCGCGATTCATTATATCAAGAAAGTCGTGACATAATTAATGGGGATCCTTTAAATCCATGTTGTCCAATAACCGACTCAATCATGAGGTAGACTGGTCTTTTGACATACAAAAAACTGACCAATAGCAAAAAGTTTCGATCCAGGTAAGCCTGCGCGGACAGCGCAGGCTGACCTGGATCGAAACTTTTTGCAAATGCATTAAAGCCCCTTTTCACAGAACAAGGTACAGATATATACTCAGATTATCCAATGTTTGAATAGCTAAGATAGGCCTACTATTGTGATAAAAGAAAAAAGGAAACCGTTTGCAGATGCAGTTTGTATGATTTTCAAACAAGATGTTTATATATAATTACTGTCATAGTTTCATTATTTGTGATCGATATTGAATTTTTGTTGTTTTTGTTGTTGATGATTTGTTTAATTGAAGAACGGACACGGTTATGATGAATGTTTTCTGTCTTCTGATCTACCACTATCTCATTTCACAGAGAGAGAGTGAGTGAGTGAGAGAGAGAGAGATATGAACAGACAGACAGACAGATAGGTTTGGTAGTACAGTACAACCAGTATCAAAGGAGCAGCTCAGGAATATTCAATATGTGCTTGCTTAAATCAGGGATCGTATATACATGTATATAAGATCCCTGCTTAAATGCTTAAAATGAGTTGCTTGCTTGAAGTCGCATAGCTACCAAAAATAAACAAAGCGGGTGTTAAAATGCATATGAATTTAAAGGGTAACTCCAGACCAAAGCTATTTTTGGATATAAGAATGAAAACAATCTTAAAATTGAAAACCATATTTCAATGTCTTTCGTAAAAAGAGAGTTATAAGCGAAAATATGGTTTGCACACCTGTGGGACTTTGTGAAATCTTCGATAAACCGGATGTGACGTAGGAAGTGTGACCCACACATTTATTTCGGCTTCTGTGTACTGTTAATTTGCTCTGATACTGACTTATTTCTCTGAACCTTATCCTCCCTCATGTCGGGAGACGATTTTTTTTTGTCACAAAAATCCCTATCGTAAGCCGGGTGCCGAGTTTAAGCACTATTTCGAGCCAGGAGATGACTATTTATTCGTCAGTCTGCTGTCTGTCTGTCTAAACCGAATGACGTGGCTTATATCAGATTTACCATTAATCCTCAACAGGTTAAATAAACCTTCATGCCGATTGCAAAAATTCGTATACTGCTAGTTTTTGAAGATAGATATCTCCGTATTGGACACTGTACATAAGATCAGATTGCACGTTCTGTGCAGTCTGATCTTAATATACATTGTTCTAAAAGGTCATTGAGTGGCGATCAACAGCCTTGGGGCCACACAGAAATTTAAATGGGGCAAGAAATCAATGGTAAATTCACTGTTGATTATCCATCTCTTTCATATTACTGAGAGAGAGAGAGAGACCGAGAGAGAGGAGAGAGAGAGATGGAGGGTAGTTAAAATAGAAATTCGACAAGCAGATTACAGGATTTTTTTTTATTTAATATCGTATGAATGAGGAAAATACAAAAGTTATGACATTCGACTTACCCATTTAACCTGTGTAAAATCCCAAATTCCATTTACATTTTATAAGAAAAAGGGTTCAATATGGTCGTGAAAATAAGAGTAAATTTGTACATGACATGTTTATGACACGTGCTTGTTAACCTCCAGCTGCAAAACAAAATATGTGAGACCACGACGGTGCGATACCAACATCAAAGAGCCGCCGAATCAACCCTCTGCCTCTTTACATTGATGAAACACACAATTCTTTTCTCTAAATAAAAGGTTGTCGCACTAAACTTTTGTGTAAAGTTTATAATAAATTTTTAATTTACGCTGCATTTTTTATGGTCAGCATCTGTTATCTCGTACATGATTACAGCGAGAAATAAAGAAAAAGAAAGTCAAATAATATTTGTCCGCGTTGGTATTTCCTTTTAAATTTACGCCTAACATGTCTCAGTATTTAGGAAATGGACTGACCCTGTATTTTGCAGACGATCAAAAACGTTTACTGCTTGATATGGAGGGCAGGAAGGCAGGAGGTAATTCAGACAATCTTTTAACTTTGTTGTTGATGAAAGAAACAAATTTGAAACTGTGAAAATAACACGCAGGAAGATAAATGAAGATCAAGTGAAACAAATGGATTCAACTTAAACGGCAAATTTAGGATGTGTGCTGGATTTAATGTTGTTTGTGAATGTTAAAGAGAGGATATGATTTCTACAGTAGATCAAGGCTTTTAATTCTTCCCAAGCTGAAGGAGACATGTGAAATGCTGACATTGACATTGTAGATCAAGATCAGACTGCACAGGATGTGTAGACCGTTCAATGATCGACGGTGTCCTATGTTTGGTAGAAACAGTCTTAGAATTGTACTCGAATGATTTCGTTCACACATTGCAACGTTCCTTCTACCACTTAGTAGAAGGGACTTTTGGCATAATTCAACTATCTTGAGTTATTATTTCTTTTTTTTTTTTTAAATATTCATCTATCAAAATTCGTTGATGAGACAGTGGTATAATTGAAATAACTGCAAGAAATGAATTTTAAAATAGTTTTGTTCCCCACTAGAAGAATAACTTTTCCTTTTCATAAGTACTATCTCCACTAGGCTAATTCATTTAAAATTTCTTTCCTATGATTGTAGTAAGATGTAAGAGCGATAGAGATTGAAATTCTGCAGTAGACAAGTGATTGAAACGTGATAAAGCGATTTATATCTTTACAAATTTCATGCAGTTTTCTCAGTTTTCTGCGTTAGTTCATATATAGCGACCATATCTTCTCACACTTGTGACGTCACGGCAGACTACCGGAAGTCACGATTTTTTCAATTACCGACTTTCAGACAGGTGAAAATCCGAAGTTTAAACCTCTATATCTCGTGAAGTAAGCATCACAGAACGCTAAGATTTTTTTTTTTTTGTTAACATACTCTAGTATAGTTTTATCCGATTTTGAAATAAAAATTTTGGTCTAGAGTTACCCATTAAATCATATCTTATAAAAGTATTGAAATCATTACATCATTTCATGTGAAAATGGCAATCTGTTATTGTGCAGTCAGTCAAAACTTTAGACGCTGGCAGAAAAATGAATTTTAACGCCAAGTAAAAAGTAAAAGAAAAGAAAAAAAAAAGTAAAGAAAAGATAGAGCGACCTGGCAACTGTTGACCTACATTTACAATTTATAAGTCTGCTAGCGACTAACACTTGGACCGACCGTACAATAACAGACTGTCATCTTCACTATGTTTTCCATACTTTTAAACTGTATGATTTTAAATTCAATGGCATTTTAACACCTGCATTGTTTATTTTTGGTCGCTATTGGAACTTTAAGCTATTACATTTCTATATTTCAATATGAGCCACGCTCTGGCAAAAGGGGGCTTAATCCATCTTCGTGATGCATGATACCAAGCAAGTTATCACATTATTATATATTCCTAAATTTTGTTTGTATAACAGCCTACTGAATTCTGAGGTACACTGGTCCTTTGGCATGCAGAAAATTGACCAAAAGCAAAAAGTTTCGGTCCGGGTTAACCTGCGCGGATTGCGCAGGCTAACCTGGGTCGACACTTTTTGCAAATGCGTTAAGTCCCTTTTTCTCAGAGGACGGCTCATATATTTTCCTACACCAAGTTCTCAGTAGTATTACATGCTTGCTGTTTACATGTTGCTAGGCTTATAGATGTGTCGACTACCAATAATAAAGATTTCCGAGTTAAATAGTAACAGAGGGCCATTGGCCCTAAAGCACTCACCTGAATAAAGTCATCTAGAGATGATAAAGCTGAAGAAATCCTGGAATTAATGTTATAAAACACATGAGTGTTAGTGACCTTCTCTTTGACCGAGCATATTTTTTTAGTTGTCAGAGATGACATCAAGACAAACATTCTGACCAAGTTCCATGAGTATCAGGCTGAAAATGTGGTCCCTATGGGGCACACAAGGTTTTTATAGGATTTGGCACAGTGACCTATTTTTGACCCAGCCTGACCCAATTTCAACTCATCTCAGGTATCATCAAGGCGAACACTCTGACCTAGTTTCATGAGAATGAGACTGAAAATGTGGCCTATAGAGTGCACACAAGGTTTTTCTAAGATTTGGCCCAGTGATCTACTTTTTGACACGACATGACCCAATTTCAAAGACGTCCGCGATATCATCAAAACAAACATTCTGACAAGTTTTAAAAGAATACAGTTTAAAATGGTCTGCAGAGTGCACACAAGGTTTTTCTAAGATTTGGTCCAGTGATCTACTTTTTGTCCCGGCCTGACCCAATTTCGAACTTGTCCGAGATTTTATCAAGACAAACATTCTGACCAAGTTTCATGAGTATCTGACTGAAAATGTGGCCTCTAGAGTGCACACAAGGTAAATGTTGACGACCGCACAACGTACGCTGGACACAGCACGATCACAATAGCTCACCTTGAGCACTTCGTGCTCAGGTGAGCTAATAACAAGGTTGTGTGATAAAGCCATCTGTGTCCCCCACACCCCTCTGTATTTTCCATGACCTTTCAGCTACCTTTGACACTGTTTCTGACGGTCAGAATGCGACTTTCAATGACCCAAATAAGTGATAAAATTTAATCTTATCATCGTCGAATTGCTTTGTAAATCCTTTTATTCCTATTTCCCTTTTATGTGATTTCCTCAGTTTGGTTGGCTTACCTCTGTACCACACGACCAAAAAAAAAATCTAGACCTACCCCCCTCAAATCATGAAAGCATTCGCTGACGCTATAAATTTGATGTACCTCAAATGATGGGATTTGTCTTTGAAAAAGTAGGAAACATTGTCGGTAAACGAGAAAATGCTATTTATAAACAACTTTAGACGGTACAGGAATCGTATGTGATCCCTGGAGGTTAGCATACAGGGTCTCTGACCCCAATCCCCACAATCGGCCAACTTCTTTCCGATTATTGATCATAGTCATCGAGACAGGATTCACCCCTTCTTACCATAGAACATTCTTTCGAGGATGTTTATGTAGAAAAGCAGCCAGTAGATTGGAAAGAAACTTGTGCAAAATGCCGGTAATCTCGAGATTGGCAAGTGCACAGACCCCTTCAATGTTACTGAAATGATAACGAACACGACCTTAAACTCCATACAAGAACATAAACGGTAGCCCCAGTACAGGAATTATTCCGAGAACAGTTCAAGGGACAAGGACATTATGATATGACAGTTACATTTAGAATGATACTGAACTGTCGCGGCGGATTTTTCTTCTTTCCTCAAAGGTCGATTAGAGTAGATGTCTCGCTCGGCAATTGTCACAAATCGGCCGATTCCTTAACTTTATCTAATTGGTCAATGCGCAAGCCGAGGATTGCCGACTTGATCTAACGTTGATCTTTGTCACTAAACGTTCGACGCTTTAGACGTCTGTTTTTTTTTTGTTTAAAACTGGACATTTTCAGCGTCATGCTAGGTAAAAAAATATTAACACTTAGAAATGATTATGTTGAAAAATATATTTTCATACTAAAGACTTTTTATGATTGCATGTTCAGTAGTGAATAACAAATAGAACGAATGAAGAAATTCCTCATGTCTCTTTCTCTGCAAGTAGGCTACGGGATATTTTATGACTCGCCCATACTCGCAGCATTTGCAGACGACAAATCAAATGTCGTGAAAGTGATGTAAATTGTCTTGGCAAGAGTGCTTAAGGTAGTAAGCAGGAAAAAGCAGGAAATGTCTGTCACTTGTAGATTTATTTTTCCCGTGATGTTTTCAGAAGCCGTCTACCTTGGGGTTGCAAATCCTGATCGATTGGTAACGTATTGCACTGAGAATCTTTGAGGAATGAATCCTGCCGCTGTTATTTCCATCAATGATGACAATCCCAAGAGAAAACATTTGGGATTCAAAATTTACAGATAGGGGTTTATCCTACTCCCGATTCGGGGTCTAGCTCCGATGTTATTTTTGTGATTGTTTCTAGCGGAGAAACAATCACAAAAATAACATCGGAGCTAGACCCCGAATCGGGAGTAGGGTTTATCCTAGTGTCATTACTTGACGGCGAGGCTTTGGAGCTAAATATAGACACTATGGAAGTAGGGTAAAACGATTTCTGTCCAAGATTTCGATGAATCTTCAAAATAAGCAGAAGCTGAATTATTTAATCTTCACATGGCAAATTGAATGTGACTCAAAAATTTGAATTTGTTTTTGGAAGGACAGAACACATTTGTAACCCACATTTTCTCCCTTTCCCACAATGTTTTCAAAGGGTTCTTTATGGTCATAAAAACATGGGATTGAGTGTGAAAAGATTAAGTCACTTTTAACCCATTGAAAAGTAAAGATAAACTTTCCAGTTTTTGATGGCTTTTCATATTCAACACAAGATAAAGCAAAGTTAACCCAGGGATGGTATATATAGCTATGATCTCTGGTTAACCCTTTTCCAAATAATCTTTTGGTTTTATGACCTTGAAAATGATGGATATTGAAAACATTGTGGGAAAAAGAGAAATGGCTTGTAACAAGCAAATTCTTTTTTTTCCCATAAGTTTTCTGTTCCTCAAGGGCCATTCCCATTGTTTTAGCCCTCTTTAGTTTATTGTCTGCAAATGCTTTCAAAATAAATAAGTAAATGTAATATCTTTTCAGTGGGCAACGAGTCAACAGAAATTTCAATAAGAAAGCTGTATTTAAATTTCATACTCTTCCAAACTGAAAGCAATTTCAGTAATGCTTTTTATGAGCAATTTCTCCCCTTTACAATTGGTGTATGGTGGCGGGAGGGGAGAGGGGGGAGTACAGAAGTGTATAAGCACAGGAAATTTGATAAACTCTTTCCGAAACAACAAAATTTCAGACTGGTCCACATTGAAAGCATTTTCAAACAACTTCAAAAGTGGTACAATTGATTTGAAGTTCTTTGAAGGGGTAGAAAACATTGTTGGAACAGGAGAAAATGCTGGTTTCCAGCATTTTCTCCTTTTTCCATGATGTTTTCAGAAGACCTCTTCCCCAGGGTCGTTAAAACATGGGATTGGATAGCAATGAATTATCCCAATGGCCAATACCAAACAATCCAATTGAATATTTTAACAACTCTGAGGTAAAAGGGGCTTTGAAACATTGCGGGAAAAATAGGAAAATGTTGTTTACCAGCATATTCTCCATTTCCCATAAAAATCCTACCCTTTCAATGACAAATCCCATCACTTGTGCAACTTTTAACGCAACGTCTACAAGTATTTTCAAATTCAATATAGACTAGTGTAAAATTTTGTTGTCTGTACTGCTCAGTGCCAACTTTTCATGACCCTGGGAAAGAAGCCTTTTGAAAACATTGTGAGAAAAGAAGAAAATGCAGGTAACCAGCATAATGTTTTCTACCCTATCAAAGAAAAATTGCATCATTTGAACCACAAAGACATTGTTGTCTGCAAATGCTGTCAATTTGGACAAGGCTAAAATTTTGTCATCTGGTAATTAATTAATGCCCACATTTTCACCTAGGATAATTTACCATATACATAGACATAGAGACATACAAAACACACACTGACCTCTTGTTGTGAGGTGACCACTTAACACTTAGCTTTTTACCAAATAACTAAATTGTAGATTGGTTCAATTGGAAAGCATTTTCAGACGACAAATGAAATGTGACTGAAATGATGGTACATGTATTTGAATTTGACATGGTAGAAGACATTGTGGGAAAAGGAGAAAATGCTGATCACCAGCATTTTCTCCTTTTCCCACAATGTTTTCAAAAGCCTAATTTTTCAGGATAGCTCAAAGTCCGGATTGTATGGTAAAGAGTTAACTTAACAATCCCATAATTGAACACAATGTTTTCTACCCTTGGAGCCGAGCCTTGGTAGCTCAGTCGGTAGCGTGCAGGACTTGAGAATACAGGGTCCAGGGTTTGATCCCTGGCTACGACCCCTGGCTCGGCCAATTTCTTTCCGAGGATTGATGATAGTCACTGCGACAGGATTCATTCCTCTCCCTCCGCTGACCATTGTCTCGACGATGATTATGTGGGAAAGCAGCCAGTGGCTTGGAAAGAAAAATTGTGCGGAGTACTGGTAAAAGAGACTCCAGGAAAGCATGGATAGGTGCACTGGCCGCCGCGATATAACTGAAATAATGTTGAAAACGGCGTTAAACATCATACAATCAATCAATCAATTTCTACCCTTGGAAAGACAAGTCACATAGTTTGAGGCACATATAGTAGATCTATATGCCATTGACAAATGATTTCAATATTGACAACACTTAACCCTTCACTCTTTACCAAACGACAAAATTTTAGACTTGTTCAAATTGAAAGCATTTGCAGACGACAAAATAATCGTGACTCAAAAATTGAAACTGGACTTTAAAAGAGTAGAAAACATTGTGGGAAAAGGAGAAAATGCTGGTTACCAGCATTTTCTCCTTTTCCCACAATGTTTTCAGAAGGCTTCTTCCTCTGGGTCGTGAAAACCAGGGTTTGTTTGGTAAAGGGTTAAAGCGCTGAATAAACCTATCAGACATTTTCATCCAAGAAATACAACCTAAGTGATAGCAATTCCATGGTTTCTTTTGTCGACAGTGTTTCAACAAAGCCGACGGTGTTGATCAAAGATCAGGCTGCACGTCGTGAAAGGTGCTTTGAGGATTAGATTTCGTACCCTGATAGAGAGAAAATGCTGTCCGTTTATTCTCTAGATTCAGGCCCAAAAAGCCATTGAGGTTTCAACCCATAAGTGTTGCTGACAAAATATGAGCTGTGCTCTGACTAAAGGAGGTATTGATGCATCTCTGTGATGCAGTATACCAAATAAGTCATCGTATCAATTTTGTTTAACAATGGACCGTATCATGAGGTAGATAGGTCCATTGAAATGCAGAAAAATGACCAATAGCAAAAAGTTTTGACACATGTCAGACTGGTACATTTTGTTTTGCATGTTTTTTTAACAAGATCTTATAAACTCTGTTAACGTTTTTGCGGGCAAAAATGGCTATAAACTAAGATGAAGGCAGAATAATATTTGGAAAACATGAGGAATGACCCATTTTTAGCTCAGCCCTTTTTTTTTTTAATCATGCTGTGTCCATCGTACATCATCTGTTATGTGTCGTACATCATCCGTTATGCTTCATCCTGCTCATGAAACTTGGTCAGAATGTTTGTCTTGATTATTTCTGTGACAAATTTGGAATTGAGTAACATCAGGTCATCAGGTCAAATCTTAGAAAAACCTTGTGTGTAATTTACAGGCCACTTCAACCCAATACTCATGAAATTTAGTCAGAATGTTTATCTTGATAGTATCTCAGACAAGTTCAAAATTGGGTTACAGTGGATCAAAAAGTAGGTCACTGGGACAAATCTTAGAAAATCCTTGTGTGCACTCCAGAGGCCACATTTTCTGTCTGATACTCATGAATGTTTGTCAGAATGTTTGTCTTGATGATGTCTCAGAGAAGTTCAGAATTGGGTTACAGTGGGTAACAATGGGTCAAATTGTTGGTCACTGGCACAAATCTAAGAAAAACCTAGTGTGCACTCCAGAGGCCACATTTTCTGTCTGATACCCATGAAAAATTTACAGAATGTTTGTCTTGATGATATCTTGGTAAAACTTAGAATTGTGTGGTAAAAGGTTAAAGATGTAATTTTGTTAATTCCTAGGTTTAATAGAGAAACTTCAGAATGGGGAGACCATTATCATTGCAGAGGGATATTTGTGGGAAATGGAGAGGAGAGGGTTCCTGCAGTTTGGGGACCTTGTTCCTGAAGTTGTTCTGGAAAGGCCGGAAGCCATACGAGAGCTGCATGAGGAGTTTGCGC
This sequence comes from Hippopus hippopus, assembly GCA_946811185.2. NCBI lineage: Eukaryota > Metazoa > Mollusca > Bivalvia > Cardiida > Cardiidae > Hippopus > Hippopus hippopus. Next base: position 4,823,553 of record OX328102.1, on the reverse strand, counting down.
TTGCAGGAAGTGATGTCATAGAGGCTTTTACGGTATATATAAAACAGGGCCACTGGAAAAAAGGGAGCTTTTGTTTGATTTTGATGGCAACAAATGATTTTCTGGCACCCTAAGTATGTTGTGGGTACTCAGGATTTGATTTATTGAGACAATTGATGTGAAGTCAGTATTAAAGGTGCAATTTAACCCTTATTCTGCGAAATAAGGGAAATGAAACTTTCAAACTGATAATAAAAACCCAAATTTTGCTATTTCAAGGGTATTTTTTGGGAAAAAAATAATATACGTATCCTATTGATCATGTGACATTCCCATGAAACTGGTGCAAAATCTAAAAATATGTTACAAGGCTATAAAGATGTATCAAAATATAGAAAAATCCTATACTGGTACTTTTCTTTTTCATAGGCTTCTCTTTCTACTATTGGTTTGCAAACTATTGACATACATTTTTTGTACTATTTTGTAATTAACCCTTTACCTAGGAGTCCTGTGTTTCAACGACCCAACGGAAGCAGCCTCTTTAAAAATTTCTCGCAACCAGCATTTTCTCCATTTCCCACAATGTTTTCTAACCCATCAGACACAAATTTCATTGATTGAGTCTCATTTAATTTGTCATCTGTGATAGCTTTGAATTTGGACAGGTCTATAATTTTGTTGTTTGTTAAAGAGTGAAATATCTATGAAGTTTGGTAAATAGTTTCTTTAGTAAATGGTCCCTTTTAAGAAGTAACCTAGATGACTTTTCTTCATCCCGTAGTAGAAGATATGATTATATATTTTTTTCATTTCAGTATTACGGTCACAGAGAAAAGCTCCGTCTATCAGGCCGAGAACACGACCTTGAAAAATTGAACAGAGACGCTTTGAAAATTGCACGTGAAGTAGCAGACAAACATGGTTTGTTGATGGCAGGAAACCTCAGCAATACGCCTCTATATGTTCCTAACCATCATGAAAATGATAAGAAAATTCTGGAGATGTTCAAGGTTTGATTTCTGATAATAACTTTTTTACCAAACAATACCATGTATTTATGACTCTGAAGGTTGATTAATTAATTAAATGGTGCTTTATGCTGCTTTCAACGTTATTTCAGATGTATCATGGTTCAACATTAATTTAGTTATATCATGGTAACAGCTCACATATTCATGTATGACCACGTCCATAAGGAAGAATGCTTTTTAAAACAATCAAGGGTTAAACTGCTTTTAAATGATGGAAAACATTTTAGAAAAAGGAGAAAATGCTGGTTAGACTACTTGATGGAAATTTGATACATGAGATAAGTGTTTCAGAAAACTTGATGCAATTTTGATACATTAAAAAAAGTGGTGGCTTATTTTCTGTTACATTGCAGGAACAAGTTGTGTGGGCTGTGGAAGGTGGAGCAGATTACATCATTGGGGAAACATTCAATGCTTTAGGGGAAGCTGAACTAGCCCTTCAAGCCATCAAACAGTTTGGGAATGGTACTATATTTGTTCTTTATATGTATATGTTCTGTGTTAGTTTATCCCTTTCCCACGTGGCAAATTGTAGACTTTCTCAAATTCAAAGCATCTGCAGACGGCAAATTCAAAATTGATGCAAATGAGCTTAAGTTCTCTGATATGATGAAAGAAGAAAAACATTGTGGGAAAAGAAGAAAATGCTGGTTGCCAGCATTTTCTCCTTTTCCCACAATGTTTTCAAAAGGCTTCTTCCTCGGGGTTGTTAAAACATGGGATTGTTTGGTAAAGGATTAACCCTTAGGGCACTAAATAAACTCAACACATTTTAAGTGTAGAAATAAGACTCAATTAAATGCAATGTCAAGGTCAGTTTTGTGTAGAAGACTTCAGCAAAGTGGACAGTGTAGATCAAAGATCAGACTGCACATTTTGTGCAGTCTGATCTTGATCTACACTTGAAACAAAAGCATGTTAGTTGTGAAAGGCACGTAAAGGGGTAATTCTTTACCAGAGATCAAAATTTTAGATTCTTTAGAATTGAAAATTTATATTTGCAGATGATACATCAAATGCTTTTTACCAACATCATCTTCCAATTTTTTTCAGTAAGTTTTCTTTCTCGGGATCATTGAAAGAATGAAATCATGGAATTATTTTGGAAAAGAATATTTCAAGATATTTAAATTTTTCCTTTGATTTTATTCCTTATAGCTCTGGCTAGAGTAATAAAATCCCTGTAGAGAATACTAATGAACCAAGCTCTGGCTATCCAACAACCAACTGGATCATTAGGTAGTATAGTACTTGGACATGCAGAAAATTTACAAGTACCAAAAGATATGACCTGTGTCTGGGCAGGCTAACATGGGTTGATAGTTCTTGCAAGTGCATTAAGCCCCTTTTTAGCTCCACTGGCCAAAGGCCAGTGGGCTTACGTCATGGCCCGGTGTCTGTCGTGCGTGTGTGCGTGTGTGCGTGCGTGCGTTAACTTTTTTTTCAAACTTCTTCTTCTCTGAAACTACCCATCCAAATTTGATGAAACTTCACAGAAATGATCCTGCCATCGTCCTCTTTAGAACTTCTTGAAAGAATTTGATTCCTTCAAAAACTCTGGTTTGCCATGGCAACAAAACTGAAAAATATTGAACATCTTTGAAAATCTTCTTCTCTGAAACCATAAGGCCCAGGGCTACCAAATTTGGCATGTAGCTTTATCTAATGGACCTCTATCAAATTCCTTTATATTATAGTTCTGGGGTCAAAACTGGCTCTGCCCCGGAGATCACAAGATTAACATGGGCTTATATAGTGACTGTAATTTGAAATAGTAATCAAGGGAAATAACTCCTGTTATACAAGATAAAGTTTGTTACTATTTACCTCCCTTTATTATCAAACTACACTTATACATTATTGGAGTTTTGTATTCAAGCTTATTCTGTTTTAAGAGAGAGTGATTTATTTTGATGCTAATGGTTATGCTGACATGAATGCAATGTTTAATTTAAAGTAAGATTTCTATCACTCAAATTTTTTCAGAACTTTACCTTTCATGCTAATGAATAAACCTGCTTGTATTCACTGACATTATCTTTGCATTTAAAAAGATATGACTGTTTTTGTTTTGCGGGCGGGGTGGAGGTTATGTTTTCAAAGTAAGTTTATTACCATACAGACTTTTTATGCTGTATGTCTCTGTCAATGCCAATTAAGCACATGATACGTTAATTTTACTCTTTAAGAAATGACATTGTTTTTACTGTACCAAGTTTAAAGCCATTGCAAAAAGACAGATTGAATGTAGCTTAAATGACTATTTCTGTCTTTTATAGGTTAGGAAACGTTGTGGGAAAAGGAGAAAATAGTGGCTGACAACATGTTGTCCTTTTCTCACGATGTTTTTGAAAGCCTTCTCTTTCAGGGTCATTAACACTTCGATTTATGTGGTAAGAGGTTAAAAAGCTAGTGGAGCGATACAGGGCCATCATGGCCCTCTTGTTTCCAGAGCTTGGCTCAATTTTCACTGCACTTAATGAAATAGGAAAGTAAAAACATCTAGGTACTTATGTAGATCATGTAGCTGCTGTTTAAGCATTACCATTTGTGGATCCAGCAGGGGGTGGTGGGATTAGAATTTTCAAAGTAACCATGTCTGCCTAAAATTTTGACTTTGTAATGATCTATTCAATTTTCCTGGATCTGCCCTTGATTGTTAATGAAATGTTGGATACCTCACTCTGTCAGCATTGTGTGTTGCAGTGTAATCACTTATGTTGAAAATAGCAACATTTATAAAAAGTCTGATTCATTCTTTTAAGGCCTACCAGGTGTCATCACACTAACAGCCTACTTTCCAGAAGTCACTACAGATAACATATCGTTTCCAGAAGCATGCAAGCGTCTACAGGACCAAGGAGCTTCTGTGGTTGGTTTAAATTGTGGGCGTGGCTTAAATGAACTGATATCATTGGTGAAAGAAATCCAGAAAGTTTGTACAGTAAGTGGTTCTTTTTTTACTCTTTACCATTTTGGAATGATAGCCATGTTAGGAAAATGGGCTTCTGTGGTTAGTTAAAATTGAGGGCTTGGTTCAAATGAAAGGATGTCATTGGTCAAAGAAATCCAGAAAATTTGTAGGATAAGTGATTCTGTTTTAACCATTTACCGTTTTGGAATGATAGCCATGTTTGGAAAAGGAGCTTCTGTGGTTTGTTTAAATAGTGGGTGTGGTTTAAATGAAATGATGTCATTGGTCAATGAAATCCAGAGAGTTTGTACAGTAAGTGCATCTTTACCCTTTACCATTTTCAAATGATAGCCATGTTGGAAAAAGGAGCTTCTGTAGTTGGTTTAAATTGTGGGTTAAATTAAATGATGTCATTGGTCAAAAAAATCCAGAGAGTTTGTACAGTAAGTGCTTCTGTTCACACGTTTTACCATTTTGGAATGACAGCCATGTTGGTAAAAGCACAAATTGCACATTGTTTCTTTTCCTGCTTTATTACGGATAAAGAAACTGGAGAACCAAACCAGTTGAATTATGAAAAATACTGCATGATTGTTAATTTGTCCTCATGTCACAGTAATTTCGAAGGGGACAAGATACCATGCCTGCCATGTTAACCCTTATAGTGCCTTTCAAAGATATAGTTGCCTTTGTGGACAGTTTAGATCAGGATCAGACGGCACAAAACATGCAGTCTGATCTATGATCTACACGCTAAAACACTACAGACAAAAGGAAGCCATAAATTTGCAATTATCTCAGCCTTTTCTAGAATGAAAGTGTCCATTGGGATTGGTTTATGCTTTAACTCTTTACCACATGCCAAAAATGTAGACCTGTCCAAATTAAAAGCATTTGCAGACAAATAAGAGGTGGCTCAATTGATGAAATCTGTCCTTGATAGAGCCGAAAACATTGTAGGAAAAGAAGAAAATGCTGGGTACCAGTATTCTCTCCTTTTTCCTCACAATGGTTTAAAAAATCTCATTTTCCAGGAATAGTTTAAACTCAGGATTGTGTGTAAAGGGTTAAAGATACATCCTTACAGCTAGAGAGAGAAAAAACTCTGTTAAAACTTGGCTCAGCTAAAGAAAGATAAATTACAAATATATATGGTGTAAGGGATAGAAAAACTCAAGGGATTTGTTCTCATTTAAAACTGGAAACAACACCAGCTATTGCTTTGAAGGCTTCCAAAACATGAAATGTATTTTCTATCCGTTGTAATCTGTGCAACCTTGTAGCCATCCAGGGCAACATTTGGCATGAAGATAGAAGAATGATAATACATGTAATTTCATGAAATAGGGATGAAATGGGTTAAAAATTGACTGAAAAGGAGTTTTGATGTATATGTAACGGTTAAGATATTCTGAGCAAAACAAGGCATGAAATCACAGTTTGTGGATCTCTTTTTATTGTCAAAAATATCCATTTCCCTTATTTGGCACTCCTGGGGGCAGCAGTATGCAGAACACTGTTTGAAAGTCTTACTCTGTGGGAGCATCAGCCTAATTTAGATCAGAGCATCTGGGTTTTAATATCATAATGAGCAGTGTCCTCTTATGGAACTGCTCACGTCAAGCATGAGAACAGATGACAAAATTTTAGACTTTTATAAATTGAAAGTAACTCCAATCAAGAAATCAAATGTAGCTCAAATGATGAGATTGGTCTTTTAACTTTTTAGCAAACAACAAAATTTTAGACTGGTCCGATTTGAAAGCATTTGCAGATGACAAATATAATGTGTCTCAAAAGATTGTATTTGCTTTTTAAAGGGTAGAAAACATTTTTGGAAATGAAGAAAATGCTGGTTACCAGCATTTTCTCCTTGTCCCACAATGTTTTCAAAAGGATTTTTTCCTCAGGGTCGTCAAAACTCGGGACTCTGTGGTAAAGGGTTAAAGGTTGAAAAAAAAAAATTGAGAAGTATAGAAAATGTTGATTACCAGCATTTTCTTCTTTTCCCACAATGTTTTCAAAAACCTTTTACTTCAGAGTGAATAGAACACAGAACTGTACAATAAAGAGTTAAACTAAAGCCTAGTCTTGTATATTTTTCTATGCAGGTACCAATTGCTGCAGTCCCAGTTCCATACAGAACATCCTCAAAGGAAAAAACTTTTTTTTCTGTGACAGATAAACAGACAGGTATTTTTTATAGAGAAGAATGTGATCTTGTGACATGGGAAAGTAACCCTTTACCACACAATCCCAACTTTTAACGACCCTGAGGAAGAAGCCTTTTGAAAACATTACGGGAAAAGGAGAAAATGCTGGTAACCAGCATTTTCTCCTTTTCCCACAATGTTTTCTACTCTATGAAAAACAAATTTCATGTTCTAAGTTACATTTTATTTGTCATCTGCAAATGCTTTCAATTTGGATGAGGCTAAAATTTTATGTTTGGTACATAGTCAATATTTCATCTCTTATCCCTTACTAAACAATCCTGTGTTTTAAAGGGACCTTTTAAGATTTTTGCTTTGCAAGACGCTACACAGCCCATTATGATAATACCAATGAAAGTAATTTTGTTGAGCCCACTTGCGTTTAGCCAGACATAGTTGTCTCAACGTCGCTTTGGTGTATACAGTCATGTGTATACATCTGTGCGTCTGTCCAGATTTGTCAGGATCAGAACTTCTACATTTGTCGATGGATTTTAAAATAATTTGGCACAATTGTTCTCCTTCATGAGTAGAGGTGCCTATTGAAATATTTGTTCAGGTAGGCCCAAGGTCACACTTTTAGGTCAAATGATAAAATGATCATAAAGGGATCGTGTCTGAGCCATAACTTCTACACATATAAAAGGATTTCAAGACAAATTTGCACAATCGTTTTCCTTTATGAGTAGATGTACCATTCTAAAAAAATTGTTCAGATAGGTCCAAGGTCAAGTTTACAATTCATGGTCAAAAGATAAATTTTTCAACAACTTTTCCAATAAATGAAAAATAAGTGTCTCTCTTACTCACTTCAGTAGTTTCGAGGTCAAGATCATACTTGAAGGTCATAAATTAAGCTTCTATTTGTTCATAAATAGGAAGTGCTCCTATCCTCATGTATATTTGAAAACTGTGGGATCTAAAACAAGATAGACGTGCATTGAGTGATCAGTTACTTTTTTCCATGTGCAGCTTATGAGGTCTTTACTTACTCTCCTATGGCAGGCTCAACATGTTGCCCTAGGGCAATCTTCTAGTTTTTTTACATGTGTCTTTCTTCTTTACCGATGCTTTGCCAATCATTTTTTGAAGTTTTAAAGACCCTTTTCAGGTTGATAAAATTTTGCATTATGTGGTAAAAGATTAACAGTTTTTCAAACAATGCAGAGGTTTTTTTTTGATACTGAGGAATAAGGCTTTTGAAAAGACTGTGGGAGAAAGTACTGGTAACCAGCAGTCTCTCTTTTTCCTTAAATGTTTTCTATCCTTTGAAAGACAAATCCAGTCAGTTGTCTTGACCCACATTTATTTTGTTGTCTGCAAATGCTTTCAGAATGTTTATAATGCTCTCAGTGTGGACAAGTCTAAATTCTGTTGTCTGATACAGAATTTGGTCAGAATGATGTCAAAGTTTACAGGAGATGGGTTTGAGATAACTTCTGAATCTTTTAATGGTTTGTTGTATCTCGATTGAACTTGAAACCACTGTACTACAAGCTGTTTGCTTCTCAAATGGATCCATCAGAAAGGCAAAGTAATTGTTGGTGCTATATCAAATGACAACATTTAAAATTCATTGAAATTGAAAGAATTTGCAGATAATTTTAAATCACTAGTTGGCTAAAATCAAAGTGTTTGTCTTTGATAGGGTAAAAAATACTGTGGAAAAAGGAGAAAATGCTGGTTACCAGCATTTTCTCCTTTTCTCACAATGTTTTTGAAAGCTTTATCCCTCAGGGATGTGAAAACTTGGGATTGTTTGTTAAAGGATTGACTACTTGTTCCAGGTGACCTTGTTTACCCTGACAATCTAGACTGTGTCCGCTGTAGCCGTGTTGATGTGCAAAAATTTGCCGAGGAAGCCAAACAAGCAGGGATTCAGTATGTTGGTTTATGTTGTGGGAACTATCCAGCCTTGACCCGAGAGGTTGCAGAAGTATACGGGAGATATCCGCCAGCATCTAAATATAGAACTGACACTAGTAAAAGCTTTGTTTTTGGAGATCATACCGAAAAGTATGGAGAGGAAATGTTCAGATTGAGGAAGTTTATGTTAGGAAATCAGTATCAGCCGAAAGACAATTGAAAGGCAATGATTTCACTTGAATATTGGATTTTAACTATTTTCCAAACACTAAAACTTTAGACGCATCCAAATTCAAGAAATATGTGTATGACAAATAGAAAAAGATTGGTATGATGAAATTTTACTTTCAGAGGGTAGATAGTATTGTTGGAAAAGAAAATAATGCTTGTAACCAGTATTTTCTCTGTCTCTCACAATTTTTTCATGTTTAAACTCTCATATTTTCACAAATTGACAGCAAAACTAGAATTTGAACATACCTGATGTTTGTGTAGTCTATAAATCTTTGTTTCAAATACAAAATTTCAATTCAAACACTAAACATAAGGAAAAAAAAGTTTATTGTTTACTTTGGACGTTTATGTTTCATGAAATAGACACAAATGGCTGCCAAATGTATAAGTTTTGTTAGTTTTTTTGAGATTTAGAGTGGATGAGGGTATCACTGAACACTAAAACCCAAAACACTGATAGTGCAGTAATGCATGCATAAATATCTAAAATTAGCTGACTTACTAAAATAGAACTAATATTTGACATTTTCAAGCAATACCGTGTCATGTCAAGTTGTTTTAGAATGAGTTACTACAGTTTGAATGATATGCCTTTAAATTTTTATTTCCATGTCTAATATCGACCTGGACATGTTTTTTGTATTACCAACCACTGTGTAGTTTTTTTTACAAAAAAAAGTATGAAATGAGCTTTTTATTACCTCAGTTTAGCAAACTGACCACTAAAACACCTTTTTTCAACTTAATGCATTTAAAAGGTATTCAAAGATCCATAGACAACATTGAAACCCTTATGTCACCAAGTTGGCAGTATTTGCATTTGAATGGCTATCCAATGTTAGTCATAAACTTATCATTGGCTATCCATTGTTAGTCATAAAGTTATCATAAATATGAGCAATATGAAACCAACGGAATTAATTGCTGTTTTAAATGAAATCAGTTGGTTTATTTATTTCTTTTTATATATTTATATGATGGTTTTGTATACTACATGGGGAAAAAATTCAAAGAAAGAGGAAAAAAATATTAATTATGGTCATTTATATGCGTGTACAAAATGCTGTTGCATCAAATGGCAAAACCCCTATAAAACTTCTTTTACTGAAATTCTGGTTGAATTTGGGTTATTTCCCTAGAAAAGGATGTGCATAAACATTGTTTAAATGCCACAAAACAAACAGATTATTAAAGTCACATGACCATAGAGAAACAATGATGTCAGACATCAGGAATTAAAAACTTTGTTACTGTATCATTGCCTTTCGACATGATCAGAGCCATTGATTCTCCAATGTTCATTCCAATCTTTGGTGAGTTTAAAATGTTGAATCAATCACAACATGATTTATCATTGAAAATATGGCATCATATCAGTAGATATTATTCATTTCTATGTAGTGCGAAAGGTTGAAATTCGTTTGGAAAAACCCGCACCTACTCTACTGTTATAAATGACTTCTAAAAGTGTGTTAAGTATGGCAGTGTTGAATGATTTGTCCTTGGTCATGTGTCTCACTAAAAATTAATTGCATTTTGCTGTAATACAGATTAAATCGACAGAGCACAAAGTCAGTACAGCCCTCTAGCTTTTCTCCTGGAAAATTAATGATGGACTTGAGATGGTATGGTGCTCAATGAACGTCCAAATATGACAGAAAGCTTTGTAAATGTGTCATTATTAAGACTACTCAACCAGTCTGACATGACTAGTCTTGAAATTTAGAAGCACAGCTAAAATCTTAAAGAGTTTGTTAATTCATACAGCCTCAGGACTCTTACTCACCAACCATTCTATATTGTATTCATAATATTTTCCTGAACTTTTAAAGTAACACAATTTCTGATTGGCTAAACCATTTGGTTTAGCCAATCAGAAATTGTGTTACTTTGAAGTTAAGAGAATATTCTTCAAAATTAGACTTAGAATGTTTTAAGGCTGATAGGTGAATGCTGGCCTTTGTGAGTTTATGATAAGAATTCCCCATATGTGGACAATGTATGAGAGACTATGCATGAATGCTAAATTTACGGTAAGAATTCCTCCATATAAGGACAAACTATGAAAGATTATACAAGGATGCGAAATAAAAGAAATGAAATGTATTCTTGCCAATAATAACACAAAACCAGGAAAATATTGAGAGACTTTATCAAAAATATAGAAAATATATACTTTAAAAAAAAAAGACAAGTTGATTAACCCTTTACCAGATGATTCAAAGTCTTTATGAATCTGAGAAACACAGCCTTTCAAAACATTGTGGGGAAAGAAAAAATGCAGGTAGCCAGTATTTTCTCCATTTCACACATTGTTTTCAAACTTTCCTAGGACAGCTTACATCATTTTTAGCTTCATCTGATTTGTCAACTGCAAAATGCTTCCACTATGAATGAGTCATGAATTTTTGTCTGGTAGAGAGTTAAGCTTTTTGGAAAAATGAACTTATAGTATCAAAAATAAGTTAGAAGTTAGAATTTACTTTTATGCTGGTTGATTTTTTTGGTAATTACTCTTTCAGCATTCTAGGGGAAAAAAACAGTTTTTTTGCAGATGGTATAGATCAAGATCAGACTGTGGAGAACATGCAGTCTGATCACTGATCCATCTCCTCTGCTTGTTAACCTTTCAACAAGAAACCCCTTTGTTTTAACAACCCTGAGGAAGAAGCCTTCTGAAAACATGGTGAGTATAAGATAAAATGCTAGTAACCAGCATTTTTTCCTTTTGCCAAAATGTTTGCTATCCTATCAAAGACAAAATTCTATCTTTATATAGTCACATTTACATTATTGTCTAAAAAGCTTTTAAGTCAGACAAGTCTGCATATTTTGTTATGTGTCAAAGAGTTATGTAAAGCCTATAAGAAAAAGCTCTTTCCAAGTCTAGGTGGACTGTAATTTCTTTAACCCTAAGGCTGCTAGGCACGATTCACAGACCTTTTGTGGACAGAGTAGATCAAGATCAGACTGCACAGAACGTGCAGTCTGATCTGGGATCTACCCTGTCCAATAAGGAGATATTTTTCCCCCCAAAAATAGCTTTGAAGTAGCAATAATTGGGTTTTTGATAACAACTTGAAAGTTTGACTTTAGTTATTTAGCAGGTTAAAGGTTAAAAAATGTTGAGTTTACATATTTGATGTTGACAGGGTTAAATAACGTTTTTAGGATGTCTCTTTAATTTTTCTCCTGTATTTTTTTCTCCTGTATCTTTTTCGCCTGTAAGATTTTTGCCTCTCCCTCAAGTTTGTTCAGAAGGCTCTTTAACGACTCTTTCACCTCCAACTGACTCTCAAGGGATTCTTCTGTTTCAGACTGAGTTTCGGGTCGTATTTTGGTTTCCAACTGACTATTCAGGGACTTTTTTGTGCCATCTTCCGGACAAACACTAACCCAGCGTACTGCCCCAATTTTGTAGCACCATTTTGAGGGACAAAATGGCTGTATGCTGGTGCAGTGATTTTCACACCACATGTCCGGGGCATTTGTTATAGCAGACAAGTAGACATTGATAGTTTCCTCTGAACAGCAATCATCGTTACATATGGTACTTTGAGCATTTGTACAAGAGATGCATGCTGGGGTGCTGTAACCGACGTCTTCAACATTGGTACAGTTACTTCCAGATTTCTGTTCACCATTTTCTGGGCTTTCTGTAGTACCCTGGTTCCCAGAGCCAGATTCCTCCCCCTGGTTTTCGTCCCCAGTATTGTTATATCCACCGCTGTATTCGTCTGCAGGAAAAAAGAAATGAGCTATGCTCTAAGAAAAGGGGGCTTAATGCATCTGCAAAAAAATATCGACCCAGGTTGGCCTGTGCAAACTGCACAGGCTGACATGTGTCTAAACTTTTTGCAATCGGTAAGCTTTCTGCATGTGCAAAGACCACTCTTCTGCCAGATTCAGTCAATCATTACACTAAATACATGTAGGTTTATGTATCCCTAATTATGTGATGAACTGTTTGATATATACGGAATATTATGTTGTAGTAACTTTCCTGGTGCTTGTATTTACTTCGAGCAGCGTGAGAAAATTTGATATCGCGCGAGACCTTCGGTCTGGTGCTTGTAAATACAAGCACCAGGAAAGTTACTACAACATAATATTCCTTTTATTATATACCTACAACTTTCAACGACAACACTTTGCAATTGTTGACATTTTATTTGAAAATGGCAAACAAAAAGAGACAATTAATAGTGTGGATGGTAGTAACTCTGTTTTTATGAATGGCGGATTAATATTACAGCGTAACGTTTTGACCAATCCGATCGCAAATCAATGCATGCTTAGTCCGTGCTTGAGATACGTCAGCATACCATATTTGGGACCGTATTTCACTGAGTGTAGATACGGAATTGTTTTCTGTCGTGTGTGTTATTTCACCCGATTCAACGCATGTATTTGATCGGGAAAATTTACTGGTATATAATAAAATGTATTATGGAGATACAGTAAGCCCCCTTTTGCCAGAGACTGGCTCAAATGTATTATCAAATAGAGACCATACATGGATTTTGTTATGATCATCAGAGATTTACATTAGTTGGGGTGATTAGTCCTTTTGGAGTTGACTTGTCTATTTTTAAGTCTTTATCAAATGACAAAATTTCAGACTGTTCCAAATTGAAAGGATTTGCAGACGACAACCCAACTTTGGCTTTACTCTTTTACCACACTATCCCTACTTTTTACGACCCTGAGAAAGAAGCCTATAGAAAACATTGTGGGAAAAGGAGAAAATGCTGGTAACCAGCATTTTCTCCTTTTCCCACAATATTTTCTATCCTATCAAAGTCAGAAATCATCATATTAACAAGATTTAATTTGTTGTCTGCAGATGCTTTAAATTTGGTCCAGTCCAAAAATTTGTCGTTTGGTAAAGAGTTAAATACTTAAAATCATCCTTTAACTCTTTACCACAGAGCAAAATTGGTCCAAGTTGATAACATTTGTAGATGACAAATGAAATGTCGCTCAGATGATGGCATTTGTGTCTGAAATAGTAGAAAATATTGTGAGAAAGGGAGAAAATGCTGGTTATGACAGAATTTTCCTTAATGTTTTCTTTTCAAAAGGCTTTTCCTTCAGGGTCATTAAAACTTGGGATTGTGTAGTAGGGGGTTAAAGAGTAGGAAACATTGTGGGAAAAGGAGAAAATGCCTGTCACCAGCATTTTCTCCTTTTCCCACATTGTTTTCAAAATGCTTCTTCCACAGGATCATTAAAACTTGGGACTGTGTGGTAAAGGGTTAAAGCATTTACAGAAGAAAAAATTAATGTGGCTTACTGTAAATTACAGAGTATGTTTTTGAAAAGGTTGAAAACATTGTGGTAAAAAGAGAAAGTGATGGTATCCAGAATTTTCTTCTTTTACCACAATGACTTCAAAAACCTTCTCCCTCAATACTGTTAAAACTGTGGACTGTGTGGTGAAGGGTTAAACTTGAAGAATGGTTCACTATTAGGTTTTATGTTGTTGTTACTCTTAAGAACGGACTGCATTGTACCACAAGCCTTTACTAAATGACAAAATTATAAATACTGTCAAACTGAAAGCATTTGCAGACAGCCAAAAAGATACCACTCAAATGCAGATGACAAATTAAATGTAACTCAAAACATGAAATTCGTCTTTCATAGAGTAGAAACCATTGTGAAAAAAGGAGAAAATGCTGGTTCTTTTCCCACATTGTTTTCAAAAGCTTTCTTCCTCAGGGTTTTTAAAAGTCATGATTGTTTGGCAAAGGGTGAATTAAGAAATAATGTCTAGTGGGGTTATCAAAGTAGTAGTAGTAGTAGTAATAATGCATATTCCATAACAACGTTCTCTACCACTGTATTATACTGACCAGCATTTTCATTACACCACTTAAGTTCTGGAGTCGGGCCATATGCACACCAGCTTAGATCATATTCATCGCCCTGAAAGATTTAAATGAATGTGTTAAACACAAAAGTCTTGTGCTAATTAACAGATTAAATGGCTGAAGCCTTTGCCCTAAAATCCCAAGTTTTAACGACCCTGAGAGAGAAGCCTTTTGAAAACATTGTGGGAAAAGGAGAAAATGCTGGTAACCAGCATTTTCACCTTTTTCCCACAATGTTTTCTATCCTATCGAAGACAAATTCCATCATTTGAGCCACATTTTATACGTCGCCTGCAAATGCTTTCAATTTGGCCAAGTAAATATTTTTGTTGTGTGGTTAACCCATTTACCACACAATCCCGACTTTTGACGACCCTGAGAGAGAAGCCTTTAGAAAACATTGTGGGAAAAGGAGAAAATGCTGGTAACCAGCATTTTCTCCTTTTCCCACAATTTTTCCTACCCTTGACAAAACAAATTTCAAATTTTCAGTCACTGTTATTTTGTTGTCTGCAGATGCTTTCGATTTGGACAAACCTAGAATTTTGTCGTTTGGTAATGAGTTAAATCAGTGTAAATGAATATTGTTACCCCTTTACCCTACAATCCTGAGTTTCACTGACCCTGATGAAGAAGCTTACAAAAAAAATGTGGAAAAATGAGAAAATGCGGGCAACCAGCATTTTCTCCCTTTTCCAACAATGATTTCTATCCCTTCAAAAACAAGTTTTCAAGTTTTGAGTCACATTTATCGTCTGCAAATGCTTTCACTTTGGACAACTCTAAAATTTTGTTGTTCGCTAAAGAATTTAGATGCAAAATATTTATCTCTTTACCAAAAATTTAGAGTAGCCAAATTGAAATCACTTGCAGATGACAAATTAGATGTACTGCTAGCTTAAAAGATGATTTCTGTCTTTAAAATGGTATAAAACATTGAGGGTAAAAGAGAAAATGCCAGTTACCAGCCTTCTTTCCCAGAGTTATTAACTCATTACCACACAATTCTGAGTTTTAACAACCCTTGGAAAGAAGCCTTTTTAAAAAATTGTGGGAAAAGGAGAAAATGCTGGTAACCAGCATTTTCTCCTTTTCCCACAATGTTTTCTATTCTATCAAAGAAAAATTGCACCATTTGAGCCACACTGGAATAGTCGTCTGCAAATGCTTTCAATTTTTACAAGTCTAAAATTTTGTCATCTGGTAAAGAGTTAAAACAGCGGATTGTTTGGTACAGGATTAACAGATAACAAAATTTTTAGACTGGTCAATTTTGAAAGTATTTGCAGATGGAAAATGAAGTTTCCTTCAAGTTATTGGATTTATCTTTGGTGCCAGAATTCTCTGAATTTCCAAGACCGAAAGGTTAAAATAAATAAACCATGCTCTCTGAAAAGGATGCATCTGCATCTGCATAAGATTTCAACCAAGGTCAGCCTGCACAGTCCACGCAGCCTGACCTGAGTCAAAACTTTTTGCTACTGCTAAATTTTCTGCATGTCAAAGGATCATTCTGCCTCATGACTCAGTCAATTCTTAGACAAAATATATTTTATGTATCCATAATCATGTGATGACTTGCTTGGTATACTGCATCACTGAGATGCATTTAGACCCCTTTTTGCCAGAGCATGGTTAAAATATGTATATTCTTGATAAGACTGAGAAGTGAGAATGCAAAAACTAATAAGCCTAAACCTCGCTTGATGAACCCAGCATACTCTACAGAACATTCAGGTTTTTGATTGGTCAGTTGAGTAGAAACTAACCAATAGGAGATTCTGTCTCAAGTTGGCCGGATAGCTCAACTGGTAGGACTTGAGAAAAGGAGGTCGCTGGTTCGATCCCCGGCTTAGCCTATTTCTTTCCGAGGATTGATTATAGTCATTGTGATAGGCTTCATTCCTCTCTCATTGCTGACCATTGTTTCGACGATGGTTATGTGGGAAAGCAGCCAGTGGCTTGGAAAGAGTATTGTGCGGAGTACTGGTAACAGAAACTCCAGGAAAGCATGGATAAGTGCACTGGTCAACACGATATAACTGAACTAATGTTGAAAATGGTGTTAAACACCATAAAATCAACAGTCAATCAATGTCTCAAGTTGGCTGTAGACCATGCACAAATGCTATTCAGAAAAGCATGTTTCATATTGCTGTAGACTACTTTTGACAACAAAGTGGAAAGAGGAGAAATCACTCAACACAAGCAGTTTTCCTTTCACTACGATGTTTTCCCTTGTATTCATGCATAAAACCATTATTCATTTAACCCTTTACCACACAATCCTAAGTTTTAACGACCCTGAGAAAAAGGCCTTTTGAAAGAATTGTGGGAAAAGGAGAAAATGCTGGTAACCAGCATTTTCTCCTTTTCTAACAATGTTTTCTACCCTATCAGAGATAATTTCCATCAAATGAGCCACATTTACATTGTCAGCTGGAAATGCTTTCAATTTGGACAAGTCTACATCTTTGTTGTGCGGTAAGTAGTTAAATCATTCATATTTTAAACGGTTCTTAGAATTCTCCATGGACATTTTATTTCCAGAGGGAATGAAGTTATAGACAGAGATAGGAAAAGAGAAGGAACAAAAGAAGAATGTACAAGAAATTGCTTTCAAAAAAGATAGACAGGGTAAATTTGCCAGCAAATAGGCAGGGGCCCTTAGAATAAATATGTCTACATTTTCGACCAATCACAAATTTCTATTTATCCATTTGTTATCAGTATCAAAAAGTAGGTCAAAAGCCAGCACATTCAGCTATGCTGAAAAACAGTAAGACAGAGGGAGAGGTAGAGCTGAATCAATCAATTACCAGGTACTGCTCACAACTGACTATACGGATATCTGCACAATTTATAAAATGTTCTGGAAAATGCCCTGGACTATTACCTGTCAATGAAAATTGTATAATCTTACAGTGCAGAATTAAAAAAAGGACATTTTTAATTACATGAAAAGATTACAATTATGGCTACTAAATGGCTGCTTTTAATATGAATTCATCCATGTTGTAAATAGGGTAGATCTAAGATCAAACTGCACTTTTTGTGCAGTCTAATTTTGATTTAACCCATGTATATTCTTCTGCATACAGTGTAGATCAAGATCAGATGGCACAGAACAAACAGCATGATCATTTGTTTGAAAAAGGTTTTTGAAAGCATTTCTGGAAAAAGAGAAAATGCTGGTAACAAGCATTTTCTCTTTCCCAGTATGCTTTTCTACCCTTTCAAAGACATTGAGCCACATTAAATTTGTTGTCTGCAGATGCTTTTAATATGGAACAGTCTAAAAACTTGTTGTTTGATAAAGGGTAGAAGCAGCATTGCTTACTGCAGGTAAATTTTTGCCAATTCGTGAAATTTCGAAAGTGAAATTTTGGCCAGTAAAGACAGGTTAGATGCTCAGTGGAGGTTGCCTCCTATGATGGATTTGAATATTTATTTGTTGTACTCATTTTGTAAGATGTTATTTGTTACCTGTTACATACACCCATTGTAAACTGCAGCCCCTTGGACAAACCATATCTTCTGGGAGTAAAAGATCATACGAATAATCTTTTGCACTGTTGATTCCTGTAATGTATATATTAACCCTTTACCACACAATGCCGACTTAAGACAACCCTTGGAAAGCAGCCTTTTGAAAATATTGTGGGAAAAGGAGAAAATGCTGGTAACCAGCATTTTCTCCTTTGCCCACAATGTTTTCTACCCAATCAAAGAAAAATTGCACCATTCGAGTCACACTGAAATTGTCGTCTGCAAATGCTTTCATTTCTACAAGGCTAAAATTTTGTTGTTTGGTAAAGAGTTAATTATGGGTTTTAGATTTGTTCCAACTAACAGCAGCGATAAAAAATCTTTGTCCGGAAATAAAGTGACAAGGTATGACTCCACTTCAATAGGTAGAGCCTTGAATGCATATGAACAACCTTGATATCTGGCATTTCCAAATGATGATGATGATGATGATGATCTTGTAGGATTTAGGTTTCTCCATACTCAATGCATACTTGATATGTTTTGTAAGTCCATACTCAATGCATACTTGATATGTTTTGTAAGTCACAGAGAAACAATCTAAAGAGAAAGAATTTGATACACGGAAGTCCATGTATTATACCATAGATCTTCTTTAGATACAACTCTTTGGTTGTTTTATGTTCCTAGAGTGCTGATGCATGACAGTCTACTTCTGGGTTTCTGACAGGGTCACCTCTTTTTCCCACATCGTTGTCGACCAAGGTTTGTGGGAATTCCATGTGATAAATAACATATGTCAATTATGTTGGATTGTATTCAAGTAAGTATGATGACGTCATTTTTGGTTTTCTTAAAAGTTATAGACAGAGTAAATGCAAAGCTACCAACCCATTATTTTAATGCCAAATTTGAACCTTTTTACAGCACACAACTCGAGTGTCTTAACCCTTTACTACACGACCAAATTTTAGACTGGTCCAAATTCAAAGAATCTGCATGACAGATTAAATGTTGCTTAAATAGTAAAATTTGTCTTTGGTAGGGTGGAAAACATTGTGGGAAAAGGAGAAAATGCTGGTTACCAGCATTTTTTCCTTTTCCCACAATGTTTTCAAAAGTTTTTTTCATCAACGTCATTAAAAGTCGGCTTTGTATAGTAAACGGTAATTGCATGCAGAGAAATGTATAGTTTTTATCAGTTTTTACGAAAAATCTGCATATTATGGAATTGAGGCTTCAATCAACATAGCAGGATCGAAATAGTGCCTTTCATTTTTTCCAAGGTAATAATATACAATTCACATTTAACAGATTGAAAATTAATTGTGCTTTTAATCTTAGATAACAAAAGGTTGCTTGAACATTTGAAACAAAATCGCATACCATTAGCACATAAAAGAAAAACAAACAAATTTTTATCTCAGCTTAGATTTTTTGTGAAATTTAACTCCGAAAGCTTTCGCCCACTCTTTGTTTTGAGAAGGTAAAAAAATCTCCCTCTTTTCGCACAGCCATCTTTGGGGAGATTCATTGTAATTTTATATGGCTTTATTCAGTAATATATCCGTATTGTGCACACAAACCGCTTTCACTCTCTTTAACTCTTTACCAAACCACAAAATGTTGGACCACTCCAACTGAAAGCATTTGCAGATGACAAATTAAATGTGGCCTAAATGATGATTTCTGTCTGGCTAGAAAACTTTGTGAGAAAGGGAGAAAATGCTGGTTACCAGCCTTTTCTCTTTTTCCCAAAATGTTTCCTACAGTTTTCTTTCTAAGGGTCGTTAAAAGTCTGGATTGTACAGGGTTAACTTAACTACATATTACTGAGTTTTGATGACCTGTGGGAAGAAGTCTTTTGAAAAGGAGAAAATGCTGGTAACCAGTCTTTTCTCCTTTTCCCACAATGTTTTCCACCCTTGCAAAGACAAAATTTTGATTTTAGCCAAATTCAGTTTTTCCCCTGTAAATGCTTTCAATTTTGATACAATGTTTGTCTAAAATTTTGTTGTCTGGTTAAGAGTTTTTTCCTTAAAAGATGACAAAATTATGGACTTGTCCAAATTGAAAGAATTTGAAGGTAACAAAGAGAAGGTTGCTCTTTGAAAAAGATGAAAATATTGAGGGAAAGTAGAAAATGCTGTTTTCCATCATTTTCTCCTTTTCCCACAATGTTTGCAACAGCCTTCTTTCTCATGGTTATTGAAACACTAGATTTTTTGGTTGTAAGATTAATCGTTTGCTACAGAACCCCAAGTTTCAACCACCTTGAGGATGAAGGCTTTTGAAAACACTGTTGGAAAAGAAGAAAAGGCTGGTAACCAGCATTTTGTCCTTTTCCCACGATGTTTTCTAACCTTTCAGAAACAAATCCATTAATTTGAGCCACATATGCAATTTGTCATCTGAAAATTTTTGTCGTGTGATAAAGAGTTAAGAAAAGACTCTTTCACACCTGCAGACATTTTTTAAATATCTTTCAGGAGACACTTCTGAAAAAAAAAAAATGACTAAGGGCAAAACATCGTGACAAAGATGGAAATTGATAGTACATATTGTATTCGAGTAATATTCGGATATAACAGTTGTGTTTAGTAAACTCTCATTTTCAGATACCCTTTGTAAGATAATCAACTGGCTCTTTGACTTCCACCTCAAGAAATTTGATGTTTTCTCAGTTGTAAAAGTAGATTTCCACTACTTCTGGAGATGACTTTTGTCATAGGTAAGTATCAAACTTTATAGAAGATGGTGTAGATCCAAGATCAGACTGCACGTTAGCGGTTGTGTGCCATCTGATCTTGATTTACACTGTCTACAAAAGCTACTTAAGTAATATTTGGTAATGAAGGAGTTAATAATTTACTGAATGATCCTGTCGTTTTAAAATTTGAAATGAAAATACTTTTGAAAACATTATGAGAAAAGGAGGAAGGCACAGGAAGCATCGTGTTTTCTAGCCTTTCAATTATAAATGACATCATTTGAGTAATATTTAATTCATCTGCAAATGCATTCAATTTTGCCAAGTCTAAAATTTTTTCCTCTGGCAATTAGTTAATCTTGTACCACACAATCCTGACTTTTAATGACCCCGAAGAGAAAAGCTTTTAAAAACATTGTGGGAAAAGAAGAAAATACTGGTAACCAGCATTTTCTCTTTTTCCCACAATGTTTTCTATTCTCTTAAAGACAAATCTGACAATTTGAGTCGCATATAATAAGTTGTCTGCAAATCCTTCCTATTTGGATAGGTTGAAAATGTTTTTTTGGTACAAAGGAAAGGTTTGGTGCATAAATACAAGTGAAAACAGGTTGACAAAAGGATAAATTACCTGAGAATTGTGTATTGCCGCTCTCATCTGCAAGTACGATGTACTGGTTTGGGTCCGCAAAACATTCTGTTAACTTATCGTATGTGTAGTCAGATTCTAGGAGGTTGCAAAGTCTGAATTGGAAATAGCCGTAGTGTGCGGCCGTCACTTTGACCGTAACATTTATCATTTGCCCTGAAGTAAAGAAAACATGAATAAATGATTATAAATGTTACATGGGAAACATTTTACTGATAAACTTATGCAAGCGCAGGTCAAAGATTTCATAAGTTGGTTTTACTAAAATTTGCTGTAGCTTGAAAGAGAAGAAAACATAGTTGGAAAAGAAGAAAATGCTTGTTACCAGCATTTCCTCTTTTTCCCGCAATGTTTTCAAAAGCCCTCTGGCATACTAGTTTACCACGCCGGTCACTTCGCAGTGGCTTGTCCAATCAAGCAATCCAACAACTGTTCTGTGAATCAGTTGACTGACTGAAAGATCAATCGATAAACCAAGAAATGTATCATTCGGGTAAAAACCTTACCTTGTAGGTAGACACGAGTCGGCGTGATGGCATTGGCATATTTACCCCCGTAGTCATGATCCCGAGGGTAGGAGAGCGCATAGTTGTCTCCGCATGCGCCGCACTGTCCATCATTGGTCTCTTGAGTCTGAAATACAGTCAAACATCCGCTAGCGGAGAAACAATCACAAAAATAACATCGGAGCTAGACCCCGAATCGGGAGTAGGGGCTGGCAACACTGGTGCCTAATTTATTCCAATCTATTATGATTTTGGAAAGAAGGAGTTGCTGAATAACCTTTTCAAATAGTTTTAGACTCCTCCGAATATTGAGAGCATCTGCAGGGGACAAATCTTAAAGTCTTACAAATGAACTGACGTTTTTTGACAGGGTAGAACACATTGTTGGAAAAGTAGAAAGTGCTGGTTACCAGCATTTTTTTTTCCGTTTCCCACAATGTTTTCATAAGGCCTCTACCTTAGGGTTGGTAAAATCCAGGATTGTGTAGTAAAGGGGCAAGGAGTTTGCACTGAAATTGTTCATGAATACCGCAGATCGAGCACTTGACGTGGTCTATGGATCGTTAACTAGTGACGACACACTTTGTTTCCGGGTTGATTAAGTCGGTTTCTGAAAATGTCTTTAAAAAAATAGTACTGTTCAGACCGTCCCCCAGGTGAAGTTACGGGATCGACCGAATTGTGATGATTGCGACGAAGTTGTTTTCTACCCAGAGAATTGGTGCATTCGACAAACTTCGGGTGATCGGTTGATCAAATCCTTTTAATATCAGTTAGGTGAGCTCTACGGAATCGATCGAGTTGTGATGAGTAAGAAATGGCAGCCTTTTGTCCGATTTTGGCTCGTGATGACTGTTAGTATGCACGTACAGTTATATGCCGTGAACCCTTTACTGGACATTCCCACGTTTTAACGACCCTGGTAAAGATTTAAAGCATGTTTCACAATTCAAATTGCCTGTGTAGATCAAGACTGCATAAAACAGCAGAAGGTGCATTCTGAGTTTGATCTTTACTTATCGCTTTGCTTAAAGATTACAGATACAAGCGTCCAGAGAGAGACAGAGAGATCAGTAACTTACTCCCCTGCCTCCACATTATATTCCCTGAGGTGTTCAGGAGGGAGAGAAAGAGAGAGAGAGAGGGAGCGAGAGAAAGAAAGAGGGAGATAACTTACGCCCCTGCCTCCACAATAGTTTCCTTGGGGTGTCCAGTTAGTAAGCCCATTGTTACAAGAATAATTTGTTTGATATACAGGGTGCATCACGGCACTGCGACTGAGCGGATCCAACATGAAGCCATGTCCCTCGCTTGGGTCGATGTCGATAAAGACCACCAAAAGAATAATAGCTGGTGAAAGTTTTCCCATTGTTGAAAATGCTGCAAAAAGGCAAAATCCATCTTCGCCAGCCAGGGATGACGATCATTGTGTTGCTAGCCAAGGGCATTATGTTGCTAGTCAAGGGTGACAATCACTACGTTCGCTAGACTAGGGTGACGATCACCATGCTGCTAGCCAAGGGTAACGATAACTACGTTGCTAGCCAAGGGTGACGATCATATATTGCTTTATTCAGAGCAATTTAGTGATCATTACCCTTGGCTAGCGAAACATGGGAAAAATGAATTAAAAAGTGAAAAAAATGGTGATGAGTTTTATCATCATCATTTTTAATTTGAATTGAACAGTGAAAAAAGAAGCATGATCACTTTTGTCGCGATTTAATTTACCACGATGATGATAATGCTGCTGCTAAATAATAACAACAACAACAACAATACATGTAATAATAATTATGATGATAATAGTGATGACTATAATGATAACGATGACGTTTATATAATGATGATGATGAAAGTATTGATAATAATTCCAGACTTACACCACTTAAACGTCCTGCTTGTCCGAAGAGTGTCCGGTCAATAAATGTCGAAGCGTCCCTATCGAAAAGTTTTTATCCAAGTTTAAAAAGAAAAGATTTGCTCTGATAGATCTCTATTTACGTATATATTTAATTTCACAACGTCATTCTAGCTTTTTTTTGTGGGGGCTTTCTCGTTTTTTTTTTTCCGGGGGTGGGGGGTCGACTTTCACATAGTGCGTAATTAACCTAACCCACTGCCTCCTTAAACAAATTTGCAGTAGATCTAGATGACTTTGTAAACATCTTTGAATACATCTTTGTAAAATATGGGTAATTAGCACGAATTAATTTTTTTTTTTCATTGAAATATTTGAAACCATTGTGTAAACAGGAAAAAATGCTCGTAAAGAGCAATTTTTCCTTTTCCAACAATGTTTTCATACTTTTTCTGCAGCAAGACGTTAAAGGTCGTCTGTGAACCCTTCCGTGTAGGAAATAAAAGAAAGGAAAACAGTAACATTCTTAAAGTGGACATTTCAACAGACCAAGATAAGCCTATTGCGAGGGAAACGATATTTTTCACTGGAATACCTCGGAAAGTATCTTTCTGGGCTGATTCGAGATCGGACCACACTTTTCTACAAACAGATCATCTATCTTCTACACTAAGCGCAAATAGGCCTTAACCTTTGCTGGGCATTTTCACTATGATGTAATTGAGTGGGAAAGCTAAAATTTAAGTCGTGAATTTGATAGTTAATTATACAATGATCTGAAAATCTGATATTCTTAACCCTTTACCGTGTTTTGACAACCCTGGGGACGCCTTTTGAAAACATTGTTGGAAAGGGGGAAATACTGGTTACCAGAGTTTTCTCCATTTCCCACAATGTTTCCCACCATTTCAAATATAGAGCATAATTTTTGCCTCATTTAATTTGTCATCATTTGGACAAGCCTAACACTTTGTCGTCTGTACTCTGTAAAGGATTGATTTAAGTTTAAAATACTTGATATTTTAGGGAAAATTTAGGTGCTTTTGCGGACAGTGTAGATCAAAATCAGACTGCACAGAACCAGCAGTCTGATCTTAGATCTGTACTGTCCGTCGTTTGCATTGCTAAAACGGCAACGACAGTTGTATGTCTGAGATGCGCAAAGAAGTTCCTTTTCGCAATTTTAAAGGACTCCATTTCGCGAAAAGAAGTTCATTTCGCGAAAAAACTTTACAATTAAGAACAGACAGAGACGGTCCTTTTCGCGAAAGGCGAGATTGCAAGACGAAAAGAAAACAAATGTCTGCAGAAACGAATACAGTGTCTAAGCCTAATAACAAGAACAGGGCTCATATTCACCAACCAATCTTAATAGCCTACCATAGAAAGTTACGTAGAGAGTAACGCAATTTTTGATTGGCTGAACCATTCTGGCCGAATCAAAAAATTGCGTCACTTTCTAGATCTAGAATAAGCCTAACAAGAGCTCTTCATGCAGGTGCCAACGCTCGACTTCAGTTGCTTTTAGAAATAGATTGATTTTAAGGGAGAATTTTAAGTCGGAAAAGGGGAATAACTGTGTCAAAAGTATAATTTGATGGTTACCTGATCTTGTTGTTTGGGTTTTCCCTTCGTTCACAACTAGACCGAGTTTAGAGTAAACACCTTCAGTAATGACAGAGTTATTAAAAACAAGTCAAAGTTTTTGCACAACGACGACGCAGACGACGTCAAGGCTATGACAATACCTTGAGTTATATTTTCGAAAACAGCCGAGCTAAAAATGCAGTTTAGAATGGTTGGTAATACGGATCCTGGCTGGGTGTTTTTGGTTGGTAACTCTTGAAAAAATATCGGATAGAGCTGATCTAAAGTCATAGGTTGTACGTTCTGTATGGTCGAAGTCTGGATTCACCAACCGGCACACTCTTAAGAACGGTCTTAGTTTTATCTTTCAAGATTTTCTAAATTTGACAGTAACACAACTTCTGATTGGCTAAACCGTTTGGTTTAGCCAATCAGAAGGTGTGTTACTTTCAAATTTAGAAAATTCTGGAGAATAAGACAAAGAATGATTTTAAGAATGGCTGATGATTACGGACCCTGATCTATTGACTCTGAGCGCATAAACAATTACGGTTTATAGGACCACAGTCCGACAAGGACTAGCTACTGGACGCTCGTTATTTGATCCTTTAACTCTTTACCACACAATCCCGAGTTTTAAGGATAGGGCACCCTAATGGGATTCGTGTAACATCGCCTTTCGTCGCCAAAATTGTACAGATTCGGCTAAGACTGGGGTAATCCGTAATCGATGCGGGAAAGCAGCGTCTATCGGCTAATCGGCGCCACTTTCAGTCGTTTAGCAACGACATAAACAACCTCGATGAAGTTATTTACAGCTGTCTATCTGTCGGTGAAAACATCAATCGCAATTGATAATCCACGTTAAAAAATGAATGTTCGAACTGTTTGTCAACTGAAATATAGTTAGAAAGATTTCGATAAAAAATCGAATCTCAAGTTTTCTTTTTTTACGAGGAGCCTTACAGTTTTCAGAACGGTGAACCGGTGTATTTCCGGCGATGAAATGTAGAGTGTAGGTGCATATCAAGCTACCAGATACAGCCAAGGGATTTGATGGCTCCCATCACCCGAGGTATGCCGAATGGGATTAGGCCTACCCGAGTTTTAGCCGAATCCGTATATATTTTCGGCGATGTTACAAGTATCCCATTAGGGTGCCCTAACCTTAACGACCCTGTGGAAGAAGGGTTTTGAAAACATCTCTCACCGCTGACTATTGTTTCGACGATGGTTATGTGGGAAAGCAGCCAGTAGCTTGGAAAAGAATATTGCACGGAGCACTGGTAAACGAAAATCCAAGAAAGCATGGATACGTGCACTGGCCGCCAAAATATAACTGAAAGAATGTTGAAAACGTTGTTAAACACCATACAATCAATGAAAACATTTTGGGAAAAGGAGAAAGTGCTGGGAAACAGCATTTTCTCCGTTTTCCCAAAGCGTTTTCTACCCGGCTTTCGACGACAAATTTCAGTATTTGAGCCATATTTAATTTGTCATCTGTAAATGCTTTGAATTTGGACAGGCGAAAATGTCGTTTGGTAAAGATTTAAGTCTGAAATACAAAACTTTAATTTTAGCCCTTTCCGTGCCCAAATAGCATAAACTCGACCTCATAACGGCTGAAAATAAAACCCGATGAAAAGCAGAAAATGTTTCATTTTATTGGCTTGACTAAACAAGCGGACGGTATAGATCCAAGATCAGACTGCACATTCTGTGCAGTCTGATCTTGATCTATACCGTCCGCGAAAGCCCCTGTTTTCGCCCATGACACTATCTGAAAGGGTGAAAGATAAGTATCAGAAATTAAATATTTTTGGGTATTAAAACAGATTTTTGTCATGGAAGGATTTAAAACTGAACTTTATGCACGGAATATGAAAATTTCCAACTCACAGTAGATCTATTAATTTAAAGAAAGTACTTGCTTTGTATCCACTTTTCTTGAAATCGGCACACACATTTATGTGGAAAAATCTACCAAATGTGGTCTCACCGAGCGCATGTGACGGTTGCATACTAATGTGATGACCAGGGCTTGTAAACCGGGGTTCATGAAATCGAATCCCGGCTCGTCTTTATGCGTTCATGGAGGTTTTTTTTTTTTAATTTTCGAGAACTTCGCACTATATTCTTCCAAAGCCACTGGCTACGTTCCCATGTAACCATCTTTGAAAGAATGATCAGCGGTCAGTGAGGAAAGGTTCCTATCGCACTATCATCAATTCTCGGAGAGAAATTAGTCGAGCTTGGGATCCGAGCCAGCGACCTCTGGTCTCAAGTCCAGCACACTACCAACTGCGCTATCTAGCTCGACTATTGCTTATTGGAGAGAATGTTGGCCTGATGAAAAAAGGTCAGCCATGCTCTGTAAAAGGGTGTTTATTGCATCTGCAAAAAGTATCGACTCAGGTCAGCCTGCGCGGACTGCGCAAGCTGACCTGAGTCGATACTTGTTGCTATCGGTCGATTCTCCTGGTCAATGGACAAGTGTACCATATGATTTATTTGGATCTTAGACAAAAAGGATTTTATGGGTCCATAAGTATGTGACGACTTGTTTGGTATCATGCATCACAGATATGCATTAAACTCCGTCTTTTGCCAGAACATGGCTCAAACTTGTATATTTGTGTACTTACTTATCATTTTATTGCATGACTCAAAGTTTGATAACCCACGTGACAAAACGGCTCTTGACAAAACTATTAGTTTCTTTATGCACTACATACACAAATTTTATTTTTTTGTCCTCGATGCGCCATAAAACAACGTTAACAAATACATAAATAAATAAATAAATAAATAAATAAATTAATTAATTAGCTATGAACAAGAAGGAACTGTAAAAATATTATAAGAATATACATGTAAATAAATGAAAATTTGATGATAAGTAAATATCATACCTAGATTTAGTAAGTCCTCGGATAACTTTGATGAAATCTGTAAATTTTTTGAAGTGCGCATGTGCGGCGCAATCATATCGACCGATTTTCAGTAATTAGTCTACATCAAAAGCATTATCTCCCGCTAGATGGCATTCTACAAATACACATCTATCTAATTTGGGCATACTGGATACAGAACCGGACTACTTTTCAAAACAACAACCGTTACTTTGAATTTCAAAATGAAATAAACGTTTACTCAATAAATCGGTACCTGGTGCGATTCATTCAGCTATGATCGGCTAGTGTGTAACCTATGCACTGGCAATTTATTAAAACAGCCCCTACATGCTTGGGTAATAGGCTAATAGCTTCGGTATAAGCCCTACTTTTCCCAGGTATACGGGGACAGGTCGAATCTTAGAAGAATATGACATGCGCAGACAACGACATCAAAAGATTTTTACTTCTTTATTTAAAAACACATCACCTGCAATTCTGTCGTTTCTTATACACAGAACACTCGGGGGGAGGCGGGGGAAACGAGCAATTTCTCCGTTTTCCACGACAATTTCACATGTATCGATATAAGAAATCTAAAAATGTTGTTCAATGCCATATTTCATGGATGTTTTCAAAGTTTTATGTTGAAATTTTGTCACAGAAAGTCAGCGGTAACTGTCCTGCTGTAAAAAACCCTACAGGAACCTAAATAAGATTTTAAGTTATGCTCTGTAAAAAGGGTGCTTAATGCATGTACAAAAAGTATAGACACAGGTCAGTCTGTGCAGTACGCCCAGGCTGATCTGAGCCGAAACTTTTTGCTACTAATCAATTTTTCTGCATTTTCAAGGACCAGTTTAGCTCAAGATTCAATTTTGTTAGACAAAATGGTCTTTATGGATCCATAATCATGTGATAACTTGCCTGGCATCATGCATCACGCATGACGCCCCCCCCCCCCCCCCCTTTTACCAGAGCATGGCCCATTTTATTGTGCATATTCAATTCGGGTAAAATGAGCACTGTACCTAAATTACTAGGGTTTTATTTTCAGAATCTAGATTTATAGAAACATAGGACACTTCCTAGATCAGACAGTGCATTCTCGTCCTATGCATTCTGATCTTGATCTACATGTATTTGTTTTGCAAAAGCGGGTATGTGTGACTATCTTGTTGACGTTCGAAACGGTTCATAATTTTGTAGACCGGAGGGAAGATTGCGGTGCGAGGACGAAATTCTTTGACTTTATCATGTAAAAAATCTCGGCCTTACTTATTTAATACCCGCAACCACTTTATAAACTATTAAATCTACAAATTATGACGTTATGATTGCTCCAGGCTGACTTTGACTGCATTGTGACCAGTATGTTATTCAAGGTCCTCTTTGCGTCAGTAGTCAAGGTGCGAATCCTTGTTCAATCTCTCGGCGCTTGCAGCGCTAGTGACGTGGAGTAGCATTTGGCAAGGCACTGCAGAGTTGCAGCTTAGTGCTGGTGAAACCCTAGAAAGAAATGAATAAATGAGCTTCCACCCTTATATGACTGAAAAACGTTTGCTTTCGGCGTATACAATGTGTAGTACCTTTGAAAAAGTAATGTTTCGAAAACGAACTTCCAATGGTGGTGCTATGGGTGAAAATTAAATACGCCTCAACCCTTAGGCTGCTAAGTGCGACTCACTGACCTTTTGCGGACAGTGTAGATCAAGATCAGACTGCACAGAAGTGCAGTCTGATCTTGGCTCTACACTGTCCGATATGTAGATGTCTTTCCCCAAAAAATAACCTTGAAATAGCAAAAAATGGGTTTTTACAGTCGGCTTGAAACTTTCATTTGAAGTTATTTAGCAGGATAAGGGTTAAAAGAAAGTATGGTATAGGGCTCCTTTTCCACCACGGATTACACAGGCATTTTTTTTTTTTTTGTAGATAGAAAACTTCACCATCTATATCCCATAACATAAGACATTAACACTTTTATCACACAATCCAAAGTTGTAATGACCCTGAGGAGGAACCCTTTGAAAACATTGTGGGAAAAGAACAAAAAAATGGCCTGTGACGGATCATCCCACATTTTCCATATGCACAACAAAAGAGCGTTTTCCCTTTGAAAGCTTTGTCATCTTGTATAAAAGCTGAGGATTGGTCCTGACTAACATGAAATGATATACAGCCGGCCTTCGCCGACAAATCTGAAAGGAAACTGTATTTATGAAATCAGTTTCATCCATTTTTGGATCGGCAACCGTCTCTTTGTCACACTGTTTTCAGTCATCAGCGATTATTTCGGAGCTTTTCTCCAAAGATCCGTTATATGTATCCGGTGTTACATGTTGACTATAGGAATATTGATCATATACAAAAAAAAAAAGTTCCGTGACTTTACATCCTTTAGGAAGAAAGCTTTGGGAAGCATTATTGAAAAAGGAGAAAATGCTGTTAACCAGCATTTTCTCCTTTTCCAACAATGTTTCTTCTAACTTTTCACAGACAGATCCCATTATTTGAGCCACATTTAATCTGTCGTCTGCACATGCTTTCAAATTTGCCAAGTCGAAAAATCTTGTCGTCTGATAAATAGTTAAGGATTTGTATTAACTATATCAGCTCGAATGATGTACAACTGGTCCCTTGGGATAGTATGTCAAAGTAAAAACTTGTAGTAAATCAGTGTCATTTTTTCTTGGAACCATTACCTCTTTTGTTACATCGCTTTCAGCCATCAACGATTGTTTCAGAGCTTTGCTTCCCAAAAAATCGACAAAAGGTTCGGTGTTTTGTGTTGACTATAGGCCTACTCTGGATAGCGAAAATGTTATTCATTTACCAACAAGAAATAGCTTTTTTAAAAAAAGGTAGACGGCGTAAATTTGCCTGCAAATAGGAAGGGGTCTTAAGTATAAATATATCTACATTTTGGACCCATCGCGAATTTTTATTTATTCATTTTTTATCAGTACCAAAAAGTAGGCCAGAAGCCAGCACATTCAGCTACGCCGAAAAGTTCAAGAAACAATATTGATCATTTACCGAAATCAGCTCCGTAATTTTACGACCTTGAAAAAAGAAAGCTTTGAAAAACATCGTGGAAAAAGTGGGGGAAAAAAAACCCTACGTTACGGATTTCTTCCTGCAGTCCACTCTTTGTCTTTAGGGATGGTAAAGTTCAGGCAGATCCAGTTTTCTGACTTCAGACACGGCTTTGTCTGAGTAATAAATATTACTTTTTTCCCCCTTAAAATCCATGGCCCGAATGTTCGCTGCTTTCTAATGTTACAGATTTACCTATTGGTCAGTAAAGATGTTAAGATTCGTTTTATACTTAACCACACAATCCCGAGTTTTAACGACCCTACGAAACAAAGCTTTTGAAAACATTGTGGGGAAAAGAGAAAATGCTGGTAACCAACATTTTCTCTTTTTCCCCACAATGTTTTCTGACTTTTCCAGTTGATCTATATATCATTTCAGACATTTCTTATTCGTCGTCTGCAAATGCTTTGAATTTGGACAGGTCAAAAATTTGTCGTAGTCATCCCTACAAAATAGAATCGTCCAAATAGATTGCTACTCTGTTTAATGGAATAATTAGAAAAGACTGTTATTGGTTGCTTTATCGATTCGTTCCGGCTACATACTATTTCCCAATCTTTTTCTCGCTGTTAATGATATTGTAAGCCGATTCATCGCACAAAGCAGACGATTTTCTGTTGCTACATAATCTCTCTAAGTTGGCAGCGAGTAGTTTTTCGCTGTAATTTTCCGTTCATTTTGGGAGTTTCATACAAACTTTTTTTCGTAGCGGGATGGTTTTATAGATTTTATCGTTTTATACAGTGATTATAATATTGAATTCGAAACCAGTCTACTGTTTCTCTGTTCGAAAGAAACGGCAAGGACAAAACGAAACGGAACTGATAATTATTATCTCTGTATACTGAGTCGGTGACAAATATGGCGGAAGGTAAACGCATCGTTGCGATCGCTATTGATGCGAGTGAATATTCGGACCAGGCTTTTAATTGTAAGTACATGTAAATCTTCTTTTTTTGCATTTTTAATATTTTGATATTGGATGTTATCCGAATAAAACCACGTGCGCGTTTCGCAAACGATAGACAGACTGATAACCGATTTTTTTTTTCAGATCCTCTTTCTCTACTTAAGGCCAATGTTTTGTTATTTAGCAAGGTTAAGGGGTTCTCTAAAGTCCGGATACAAATAGATCTATATAGAAGTAGGTTTAACCCGAAGTTTTTACGGTTCACAATAAGCATTTGAATCACGGTGTAGATCTAGATATAGGGTGAAATCAGTAAATCATATCGTCAAAATTTCTCGTTCCCAAAAGGGATCGTGTACACACACACACACACATATATAAGATCCCTGTTCCCAATTAGCCACCCTCGGCATGTTCCATTTATGACCGTAAATCATGACTATCGCGTGCGGATTTTGCCGAAAAAAAGTCGGGCGACAAAGTTGAAATTACGGAGTTGTGCCTCCGCTTTTCCCACACGGTTTTCTATCCTTTCAAAGACAATTTTTACTAGATCTATTTCAGTCATATTGAATTTGTCGTCTGTAAATGCTTTAGATTTGAACAAGTCCAAAATTTTGTTATATTGTAAAGACTATAGAGTTAGATCTAAATTATTCCTCATGAAAGAAAATAGATCTAGATCTATATGATAGTGTATACAATTGTTCAATATTTTATTGTAATAGGGATATTTAACATGTGTGAATAGTGATAAAAGCATTATGGCAAAGCAATTTCTCCTTTTCCCCACAGTGTTTTCCTAAATGCCCTCATGTGTTAAAAAATCTTAAGCAGGAGGATCATGGATGTAGATTAACCCTTTACCAAACAATTGCAAAATATTTATGACCTTTACGATGTGAGCTTTTAAAAACATCATGGGAAAAGAAGGCTACCAGTACCACCATTTTCTCCTTTCCCTGCAAAGTTTTCCACCTTCTCATGGACAAAGCCCATCACTTGATCCACTGTTTAATTCGTCGTCTGCATATGCTTTCATAATATACAAGTCTAGAATTTTGTACTGTGGTTAAACAGGTCAGGATAGCTCAGTCACCTAGAGATAACACAATTTGACTCCTCATAATGTACATGATTATGTATAGTATATTTGGTATCTTGTAGAACATTTACCTTTAACTCTTTACCAAACGACAAAATCTTTGACTCGTCCAAATTGAAAGCATTTGCAGACTACAAATTAGATGATGCTTAGATAACTGGATTTTTCTATGAAATGCTAGAAAATATTTTGGGAAAAGGAGAAAATGCTGGTTACCAGCATTTTCTCCTTTTCCCACAATGTTTTCAGAAGACTTTTTCCTCGGAGTCGTTAAAAAGCGGTGTTGTTTGGTAAAGGGTTAACTCTTTACCATACAACAAAATCCAAGACTGGCCTTAAGTCAAAGTGGTTGCATGTCAAATCAACTCTTTACCAAACGCCAAATTCTGGACATGTCCTAATTGAAAGCATTTGCAGAAGAAAAACTAGAGGTGGCTCAAATGACAAAAGTAGTCCTTGATGGGGTAGAAAAGATTGTCGGAAAAGGAGAAAATGCTGGTTACCAATGTTTGCAAAAGACTTCTTCCTCAGGGTCGTTAAAATTTGTGATTGCTTGGTAAGTGGTTAAACATAGATCAAATGGTGGTATTTTTCTTGAAGGGGTAGAAAGCATTGTAAGAAAAGGAGAAAATGCTGGTTACCAGCATTTCTTCTTTTCCCACTATGTTTTCAAAACTCCTGGATGATTTTGGTTAAATTTCTCAGTTAACTGAGAATTTCCTGCTAGAAGTAAAATCTCAAATCTTGTGATATCAAAGTCCTTTTTGAAGCAAAAAGTCTCGCTGTATTGGGCAATAGAGATTTAATCCTGCACCGAACGACAACATTTTACACTGGTCCACATTAAAGGTATTTGCAGACATCAAATTAAAGGTGTCCCAACAGTCCCATGACGGGTGTTACGGGAGATCACTCCTTCATGCATGGCTTTGTCCCGATTTAAATACAATACCTAACAGCTGCATTAGGGAGAATTCTCTTTAGCTCAGTGGTTATGGTGTTGGCCTTTCGTCCGGGCGTTCTAGGTTTGAATCCTGCCTGGTCCCTGTATTTCTGCTATGCATTTGTTCATTTGTTTCTTTGTTACGGACTTTGTTCGTAAGATGGGGGCTCATCTGGGATTGGCCATTGAGCCATTAATCCCATTTGTTGTCCAAAAGCGGACATTTGTTGTCTAAATAATAGACTTACTGCCTAATAAGGCTTTGAGTCATCAATAAATGATGACTTTAAGAGGGGGTGTGTTACGGGAGACCACTCCTTCATGCATGGCTTCGTCCTGATTTAAATACAATACCTAACAGCTGCGTTAGGGAGATATCTCTTTAGTTCAGTGGTTAAGGTAGTGGTCTTTTAAACCTCGAAAAACGAGGATCTTGTCCGCCATGGGTTCGAATCCCGCCAGATGCGGTTTGTACTGATTACCAGCATTTTCTCCATTTGCCACAGTGTTTTTAGAAGCCTTCTTTCTCAGGGTTGTTAAAAGTCAGGATTGTGTGGTGAATGGTTAAAGTCCCACTGCATGTTCTGTGCAGTCGATCTTAACATACATTTTCTGTAAAAGTGCCTTGAATTTTTTTGAAGACAGTTTTGGTTCAAATCAGACTGCATCTTCTTCTGCATTCCCCCCCCCCCCCCCCCCTCCTGTATCTATGAAGCTCTTTTTAACTCTTTATCAAACAACAAAATTTTGGACTTGACCGAATTTAAGCATTTACAGACGATAAATAAATCTTTTCTTGGGATTGTATGGTAAAGAGTTAAGCCTTTTTTTTTCCATTTTTTGGGTGAAAATATTCATTTCTCTCGGTTAAACACTCTAGGGGTAAGATAAAAAGACACTTCTGGTCCAAAAATACTCAACAGAAGGATGTCAAAAACACTTCCACTCTTTGCCATGAGACAAAAATTCTCGACTTTCTGAAATTTTCTAGTTGAAAAAATTAACTAGATGAAAAAATAATTTTTGACCAAAAACTAAAGGCATTTGCAGCTGACAAAAAGCTAGAAAGGGTAGAAATTGTTGTCGGAAAAGGAGAAAATGTTGGTGTCCAGTATTTTCTCCTTTCCTTACAATGTTTTAAAAGCCTACCTTGGGGTCAAAGTAACTATAGTATTGTTAGCTACATGTAAAAGATTAACAGTGTGATAGGTGACCTCAGTGTTTGTCAATTGGAAAAAAGCCCTATGTTAGATAGTGGTTTGGGTGTGGGGTTGATAAACTGGGGGCCAAAATTTTGAGCCCTGCTGAGACGGGATCATGGTTGATGTGCGCCTTGGCAAGGCAATCACTCCTAAATCTAGTGCTAATAGAAATTAAAGAGGCATCTTTACTCGTTTTCATCCAGTTTTTTAACCAATTTTATCTTTCTTTTATGAAACTATAATCATTCTTGTATCTTCGTGCCAAATGTTGCCTTTGACGGTTGCAAGGTTGCACAGATTACGACGTATAGAAAATGCATTTCATTCTCTGGAGGCTATCCCTAGACAGTACAAACACAGTTTCCAGTTTAAATGGAAGACAATTCTCTTCCGTTTCTTTATCCCATACACCTTATATAGATTTTTTTATCTACCCTTACACAGCTAACTAGATCTTACACACTGTAAAGTTTTAACAGTGTTTGTTTACTCTTTGGCTGTAAAGATGTATCTTTAAAGGAAGCATGGATAGGAGCACTGGTGCTGTGAGATGAATGAAATTATACGAAAAACAGTATGGAATACCATATTAATTGTGTTCTAAACAATCTATCATTTTAAAGACCATGTGGAAGACATTTGAAAACATTGTGGGAAAAAGGAAAAAATGCTGGAAACCAGCATTTTCTCTTTTTTTTCACAATGTTTTCAAAAGCCTACTTCCCAAAGGCTGTTAAAGCACAGGATTGTTTGGTATGGGTACACCCTGTCTCTCATAAAGAATGCAGTTTGGTCCATTCTCTGTGAAAAAAGAAATACAACAATAAGGGATTGTGATAAAAACTGCTCACACAAACATGCTAGGTTACACTGTGTTTTCCAGGGTATATTTCAAAATCTTGTCAATACCAAGTTTTCATTGCCATCAGAGCTCCAGATAGGGGGAATGATTTTGATTTCAAAATTGAAAATATTAATTATTCTCCACTAAACCCTATATTGTGAGTACTTATTAGAATCGTCTCATCGAGATGATTCTAATGAGTACCAACAATGTAGGGTTTCAAAGAGAAATAATTACTTTAGAATACCATCACTCCCTCTTCTCTGGAGCTCTGGCCATTTTTCCTTTAACCCTTTACCACACAATCCCGAGTTTTAACGACACTGAAGAATAAGGCTTTTGAAAACATGGTGGGAAAAGGAGAAAATGCTGGTAACCAGCATTTTCTCCTTTTCACATCATGTTTTCTACCTTGTCAAAGAATTGTAGTTCATTTGTTTCACTTTCAAATTTGTTGTCTGAGTTTACTTTCGATTTGAAGGAGTCTAACATTTTGTTGCTTGGTAAAGAGATAAATAGTTTCTCCTGGAGAGTCCAGTTTGACTTGATGGACTTAAAAGGATTACCATACCTTGCCATTTATTGGTAGTTTGAACTTTTAACCTTTGTTCCTCCTTTGATGGAAAATTTCTTCTCTCTTCTCTCTGTGAAACAATCAGTAACTGTACACGCTATTCTCTTGTTTTGTAAAGAAACTGTGTGGCAAAGAAAATTGATCGAATTGAACTGGCAGAGCTCTCAATAAAAAAAAAGGACTATTTCAGTCAGGAAATGAAATTATCGTGTCTGCCAAGGTGTTTTGACTAGACAACACAGAAGACACTATAGATTTAAGATCAGACTGCACATTTCGTGTTGTCTGATCTTCACTGAAACTGTTTGCAAAGACAGTTAAATTTGTGAAAAGCAATAAGTTTGAGTTCTGACAGAGTTGTGGTATTCATTTTTTCACAACCTTTTCTTCTTTTTCAATTTTTCTGTGTGGAAAATTTTGTGCTGCCCTCATTTTGGGACATCTGTAGTTCTAATGTACTTAGTTGTAGTTAATATTTGAGTTAATATAAAATGCACATATAAACCAGAAGAAAATACTTTTTGGAACAAAAAAGATTATTTCATGTGATAACAGATGACAGAAAGAGAAGCCAATGGTTACAAGCACAATAGACTAGTTCCTCTAGCATAACACCATAATGGCTTTGAAAAAAATCATGTTGGAATTATAGAAAATCATGTAATTGTATGCTATGATAGAGCAACAATATTCTCTTTATTTTACTGTTGTCTTGAGTCCCTTTACATTAAGCTTCAAACATGTGACAAGCAAATGCTGCTTTTTGCACATTGTCTTAAAAAGCTGCTTGAGACTGGGTGATTTTCATCATTGAAATGTGTTGATAATTCTCTGTTTAACCCTTTACCACACGGCAAAATTTAAGACCTATCTAAATTGAAAGCATTTGCAGACGACAATTTCATAGTGGCTCAAATGACACAACTTTTCTTTGATAGGGTAGAAAACTTTGTGGGAAAAGGGGAAAATGCTGGTTACCAGCATTTTCTCCTTTTCCCACAATGTTTTCAAAAGGCCTCTTCTTCAGGGGTGTTAAAAGGCGTCATTGTGTGGTAAAGGGTTAAAAAAAAAAAATCAAAGGACTGACAGTCCTGAACTGGAGTTTGGTGTATCAGCCAGTGCAGCCACAAGGAAAAGGCATATTTCCAACACTTTGCCATAAGAGCATGTACCTTTACAAGCAAGAAGAAAGCTTTTGAAAACATAGTGGGGAAAGGAAACAATTTTTGTAACTATTTTTTTTACTTAGCTTTTACATATTTGTATTAAAAAAAAAAAAAACTTCTTTGACCATGAAAATTTTCAAAGAAGGTAACCAGTTGTATGGAAACTTTTACTGCTGTTTTAAGTCTGTATTTACATCAGTTTTTTAGTTATATCATCATGATGTAGAGTTATCTGCATCATGCATTTATCTTGTAATTTATACATTTTTCTATGATATTATAAGGTACTCTTTGGTCATTGATACATCCATCTGCCATTGATAAACCCTACACACATTGACAAACCCTATTGTCATTGATAATCACCTTTTGTCACTGATAAACCTTATAGTCATTGACCTCCAGTAAATCTTAAACCTTATAGTTATTGTAAAATCATGACACCTTATTGCAAGAACTCAATATCTGCAATTTTGTAATTTTTCAGAAGCAAAAAACTGTTTCAATATTTCTGTATCAACTGGATCACTCCCATTTTTCCCTCTTGTTTGACTAAAACAATAACAAATTGATAGAAGACAAGTTCATTTGGAATATTCTTTTTATAAATAAGATATTTGATAAAGACTCACTTATAACATTTTGCCACTGAAATTTTTTTAGTGCAAGAAATCAATATGTGCTCATATCATTTTTTGACGTTAGAGAAAGTTTGTGCAAAAACTGTATAATTGCCATTAACACATTACTTCACCAGAGAATATGCAGAATTGCCTTGAAATTTTCATTGCAAGAAAAGTTGTTCTTCTAAATGTATAAGATAAAAACCAAAAAAGAATGACAAAGAGATAAAATTATTTAATTCTTCACTGTATTAGAAAGGTCATGGTCGTCATGCAAAGATTTGGCAATTTTATAATACTGTGTCATTACTGAAGATATTTAATTCAAACTTGGATAAGTTGCTAACTATCAAAAGGGAAGCCTATAAAACAGGGGCAAGCAACCATCAAAGTATTTTTGACATAATTATGCCACTTTTTCAACTTCAAATTTTTAAAAACTTTTGACATTTCATAATATGTTATTACTAGAGGTATGTACTTTAAACTTGGATAAGCTGTTAACTATCAAAGGGGGAACTCATACAACATAGCAGATAACCATCAAAGTATTTTTGATACAGTTATGCCCCTTTTTTATCCTACAGTTTTCACTGAAAATCAAATCACTGCAGCCGAGCGTTGCCACTTACATGTGATGCTCCTGTTTAGCATCACAAGGGTTAAGACTGCTGTTCTGTGAGAAGTCATTACTAAGCTGCTTTGACAATTTAGATTCCAATCAGTAAATTCCTACATAAATGTAGTTTGATCAAGATTTGTACTTGATATTGTACTGAATGCTATGTTCTTGAGTCAATCAATTCACTAATGACACAAAAAACATAAAAAGTATAAGGGGAGCAGAAAACATACCAAATTGCAGATCAGTTCCAATTTTTTGCAAAGACCAGTCCATATTTCAGTGTTGTTTCATAAAATCAAACCTGTGGCTGTCTTACAATGTTTCAGACTATGGAAAAATTACTTTATGCCCCAATATATAGGATAATAGGGAAATACAGGATAACTATTCCTGTAACAATGGTTGAGGAGTATGGTCTCTGCTTGGAGCATTAAAAATTTTGATAAAGTGATGTGCTAAAGAGGCTGTGACAAATAGCAAGAGCGCCCTTGTAATGCAATTCCAGAAATATATTTGACTGTGGAAAGAAATTAACAGTTAAAATGGCACAAAATATCAAGGTACATGGAACAACTTAATACCTGAACAAACCTTTTACTTAGGTGATCAAGCACTAGTATTGAAGTAGATCTATATTTTGCTAACAGTTCAAGATGGATCTGTTTCATATGGATAGGTAGTGTCTGCCTATTTTTTTTTTTAACTATAACACAGTCTAATGATGAATTTGATGCATTCATGCATTTTTTTGTCTCTGAGTGTGAGTAGAGACTTGGTAACTAGGAAAGTATAAAATTCACCGTTAAATGGCAAAATTAATGTTTATGAAATACACAATAGGATTTTGGTTTTGGCTGAGGGTCAGAGAGGCATTTCAGATCCTCAAACTTGGACTTTGATATTAATTTTGGGACAGTTCCATAATTATCTACATAGGTTTTACACTGGCATAACTTCTAACACAGTATGTAGTACCTGGCTGTGTGTTAAAATATACTGGATAATCATATTGCATGACAGTTGTCACAACTCTGGCTTTTACAGGATATGGTTTCAATTTTTAGTTCAACAACCTTCAGAATAAATGTCCAACATGCTAAGTTGAAATTGAAAAAATAATAATGACTGGTCATTTCCTTAACTTAGTAGAGATTCAACCTCATGGTGGTTTGCATGGTATTTGCCCATGGCAATGTTATATGGAGCAACATAATTGCATGCACTCTCAATAGTACAATGGCCAGAATCATTTTTAGCTCACCTGAGCACAAAGTGCTCAAGGTGAGCTTTTATGATCATGCTGTGTTTGTTATGTGTAGTCTGCTGTCCATCATGCAGTTGTCAACATTTACCTGTTGTGCACCGTAGAGACTACATTTTCAGTCAGATACTCGTGAAACTTGGTCAATATGTTTGTCTTGTTTGTATCTTGGACAAGTTTGAAATTGGGTCACTTTGGTGAGCGCTTTAGGGCCAATGGCTCTCTTGTTGTTTTGAGTGAGACTACCCTGTAAGTACTTATGAGTTGCAGCCTCAAAATTTAGTGTCTTCACTGTATACCATAGCGTGGTCAGGAAAAAAGAACAATTGCAATTCTGCCAATTACAATTATCTGACATACAGATTTAACATTTTGCTCTGGCATATTTTGATAGTAATCATATACACATAAAGCAATCCAAGAAGTTCCATGGCTAGCCAAGATTTCATCACAGACATAGCAAAATGCATCATGACAGCATGGAGTAAAGAAATAATTTGAAACTGTCAAGTTGTCTTGTGTGATACAGGCACAACAATGATACCATTAGCATAACAATGACTTGCTGTAGGTCAAAGCAAGCAGCCTAGAAAGACTAATCTCAATTGGCAAAAATTTAGCCATTTCCTTTGCTTTTTTGACAGCTTTGTTTGAGAATATTGTTTTATGAATACAATTTTACTAGTCTTTGATATCTTCATAAGAATGTTCTGCTGATGCTATGATAACTATTGGTTCAAATTATGACATCAGCCAATGGTTTCAAGATATAGTTTCAGAGACTATGTTTTGATAAATCATTTGCGAATTGGCTGAAATATTAATTTGCATCTTTTCAGGGTAGGGAAGCTTCTGTTCATGTATATTCCTATCTTTGCTCAGCTTGCAATTCATAATATTCATTACAATAATAACATACATAGTACTAAAAAAGCTTGTTTCATGTGAATTTTCAAGATTCAAAAATTGAAACATATCATTATCTCTTAGGAGCAGCTTTGAACTATTGTGATTACTTCATGAATCTTGATACCAGTTTTTACAAAATATTTCAATTCATAGGCTTAATGCTATGAACTGTTAGGTAGAAAGATGTCAATGTCAAGAAAATATGAAAGGTGAATAAGTGATTTTTCTTTTTTCTGTTGCATTAATTTGGTTAGGAAAAAACAGGTTCACATGCTTTCAATTTGCACGAGTTTTAAATTGTCAGACCAAAAGGAATGAAAACATTTATGCCACTGGAACTGGACTCTTTTGCTACAGTGTTTTATAAAAAGTAGATTCTGTCTATATTCATTAATAACCTAAGGGCTTAAGTTTATGGCAAATAAATATGAAATATATACAAAGACTTGTGACAGATAACACACCATTAACCTTATTTGAAACTCACCTGAATCTTGTCTTTAAAGTAAGCAAAACTTTATTCTGATCTTACTTACTGACACGAAATTGCACTTAAGTATGAAATATGCTTAATAGTACATGCAGATGACACTTAATGATGTCAGTAATGATGTCATAAAAGCAAATATAAACTTCTTGCACCAAATATTGTGTTACAAATGACAAACAATTTGCAGCAAGAACTGAACATTTGTACTTATGTACTTTTTGCTCCAAAAAAAGAATTCATCGCAGTTATCATGTTTTGCTTCTTTTTAAAAAAGACACATTTCTTGTGGGAAATTGACTCTGAAATTTTTTCAGGATATGTGCATCCCAGTTAAGAGTCCTTTTATGCAAAAATATGATTTTTTGAAAATATGCACTTATTGAGTTCTTGCATTAGGGTGACAACATGTTTATGGATGATATTGTTCAGAAATTATTTCTAAATAGTAAAGAATGACATCTTAGGCACAGATACACATTATAGATGCATTTTCCTTCTTGATAACCATCTGGTATTTATAATCATACTTTATTTCAGGGTACCTTGAGAATATAAGACAATCCAATGACTATCTGATCTTAATCCATGTACCTGAAGTGTATGATCTGACTATGGCAAGTAAGTATGATAATCTGTATTTCAAATATAAAAAAGGTAGAAGTTCTATTTCAGAGTGATTTGTGGCCATATGTAGCATACAGCGGCTCTTTAGTAGCTTCTTGAATCTTGTCTACTAACCTGTGTTCTGTCATTGTATTTTAACTATTTACCAAAAGACAAAATTTCAGACTTGTTCAAATTGAAAGTTTTTACAGATGACAAATCAGATGCAGTCCTAATGATGGAAATTGTTTTTGAAAGGGTAGAAAACATTGTAGGAAAAGAGGCATTTTCTCCTTTTCCCACAATGTTTTCTACCCTATCAGACAGAAATCATCATTTTAGCAACATTGCATTTGTTACCTGCAAATGCTGTTATTTGATAAAGGCCAAAATTTTGGGGTTTTTTGGTAAAGAGTTAAGTGACATGGTTAATGACTTAAAGCTCAACCTGTACTAAGAAAGCATCTAAGAGACACTCAAAATGTGCTTACTGAAGAGAGGTGCTTGTTCAGTACAGGTATATTTGAACATAAAGGAACCCTTTGGGAACCCACTTGCTTGCCTTTGACAACATAATTATTGATTATGGACCTTTGGTAGGGTAAAAACAATAGTGAGAAAAGGTAAAAAATGCTGGACACCACATTCAATTTATCATTGGCAAATGCTTTCAGTATGGACAAGTCCCAAAATTTCTATGTGGTAAAAAGCATATGGGAAATTTACCAGGGACAGGATAGCATAGCTGTTTCATGAATTTGATTTTCAAAGAAAGCTTTTAATAGTTGAATTGGAGTTTTAAACACCCTTTTAATAGTTTAGGTCATATCATGGTGCACCTACACAAGTGTTTCCTGGCTTTCTCACACCAGTACTGACACAACTCTCTTTACTTACTATTTTTCTCACTTGCATCAAAGGTGAGAAGTGAAAACTCGCAGGAAAGAAGGTTTGCCTCAACCGGGTATCGAACTTACAATCACCAGGTCACAAGTCAGAAACGCTTACCACTGAGCTACCCGGCCGGGCCTTCAAAGAAAGCAAGATTGAACATTTTAGACTGGTTTGGGTTTAGCAAGGACTGATATGGCAAATGCGAACTTTACGAAGGTTCCATGGTGAAAATAATGTTGAAAATGGTAATAAACAACACACCAACAAATCTTGAGCTACTATATAGTTCAAATCTTTCATTACAGATAACAGA
Organism: Hippopus hippopus; assembly: GCA_946811185.2. Lineage (NCBI taxonomy): Eukaryota > Metazoa > Mollusca > Bivalvia > Cardiida > Cardiidae > Hippopus > Hippopus hippopus. The sequence goes on along the minus strand of OX328102.1, from coordinate 4,780,174 downwards.
TTAATTATAAATTCATGGCCATAAATAAAGGTAGTCTTGGGGATAAACTTGCCTTAGTTTTAATCAAACAGTGATTTACATCTCATAAATAAACATGGCATATTTGATAAAGTCAATCAGGTCTTTGTCTTTCCACTCTTATCTGATAGCATACCCATCTTATGTTGTCACATATTCGAGGGTTGTCCCAGAAATTTGTGAACTTTTTCAATAACTCAAATACTCAACGTCCGATGATAATGTAATTTGTTGGTAGTGCCCACAAATCATTTTCCTTTATTTTGGTGTAATTACAACGGGCTATCTGTAAAACTCGCGGAGATACATATAAAAATGTTACATCAGAAAATGGGTGTCGGCGCACGCTAATAAGGTCATTATGTTACCCGTAACGTCATTTCAAAGATGCGAGTCACTCCTTCTCAAAGTAGCGTCCTGCATATTCCACACACTTGTTGTGACGACAGACCCACTTGTCAAAGACACTCTGAAACCATCGTTGACCCAAGCTTTTGTTGAACCTTTTCACCTCGACTCGAATATTGTCTATTCCGCCGAATCATGTCCCGCGCAGATGTGATTTCAGAGCGGGGAAGTACGTGAAATCGAGCGGTGCCAAGTCCGGTGAATACGGCGAGTGAGGCAGCCTCTGGAAGCCGAGCAACGCCAGTCCAAGATCGGTCTCAGATGCAGTGTGGGTGGGGGCGTTGTCATGGTGGTAAATTATGTTTTCAATGTCGTCCGCCATAGCAGGTCTCTTTTTCCTGATCGCATGCATCAGATCGCGTCGCACCACCTGAAAAACACGGTTGGTAAACACTTTTTTAAGAGAGGTATCATTATTTTTATTTTTGTTCATCATGTTATTATTATTATTATTATAATTTATCACTATTGTTTTAAGGGTAATGGTTCAGTTTCTTATAGAACTAAAAAAAGCTTACCTTTGAGTAATAAGCTGCATTCACAGTTTCTCCTTTTCGTACTGCGTGCACCAGAATGACTCCCCGTCGGTCCATGAATACCATGAACATAATCTTTCCCATAGACTTGGACACTCTTGCTTTTTTTTTTGGTGGCGGGGTGCTTGAAGATTTCCAAACACTGGACTTTCCCTCAGGCTCAAAATAATGCAGCCACGTTTCGTCCATGGTGATAATTTTATCAAGAAAGTTAAGATCTCGTTGGTGTCGCTTCAAAAACTCTCTTGATGTCGAAACATGCCTACACATCTCGTCGTTACTTAAAAGCCTCGGCACCCATCGTGCACAGACGCGGCTCATGCTCAGTTCATCTGAAAGCAACCTTTGCACTGCTGATTTGCTTATTCCTACCTTGTCGGCAATCTCCCGTACTGTTTGACGGCGGTCTACGTCAAGAAAGTCTTTTATTTTTTTCATCTGCGCAGCTTGATTCTTTCTCGGTCGGGCTCTATTTTCTGTTGTATTCACATCCAGTTCCATTTTAAAACGCTTGTGCCAGGTGTATTCAAGTGTCCGCGACACACTGCCAAAGTCCTTCGTCTTTTCCATTTCTCTTTTCGTTTGTATTGGAGTCATCCCTCTTTCCACACAGTACTTTATTACGGTTCTGTGCGCCGAACGTTCCGTGGACGTCGCCATTTTTATGCGGTTTAAATTTCAGCTGTACAGAATAAAATGTCATAACGTCGAACTGTGTGACGTCAATTGTATGAAAATGCATATGCTAGCGCGCCAAAATTGGCTGCAGACGACAGTGTAGGTTTTATATCATACGCATTGTGGGAACTGGAAATAAATGGTGTTCAAACATCCACCATACAAGTTTTGTATGGGACAAATTTGGCGTGTGCCGACTAGCCCTACCGCGCATGCGTTTTATAGCTGCGTGCCTGATGATAAACATTTGAAATCCGTAAAATTGATCCCAAACTGTTGGAATTGAACGTAATACTATGTACCTAACTTGTAAGTTTTATTTTCATCGGACTTTGAATTTCTGAATTATTGAAAAAGTTCGCGAATTTCTGGGACAACCCTCGTATTTACTGAAAGTTACTGAATTTACTGACCACTATTTTAGTATACTAACCAATATTTTAGTTTTTCCATCCATTACAATGTTGATATGTGTTACTGCCTCTGTTTCTAGGGTAGGCAGATGGTTGTTAAAAACAACATCAGGCTTTGAAAAGGAGCAATTTCAACAAGTTTTCCACCACATATTATTTAATCAAAGTACTGAAAGTACTTACAGACTAGGGAATGTGAAATAAGAGTTAAAAATGAAACTTGGTTAGTCCATTCAAGATTGGAAAAAAAAGGTTCCAATGTGGTTATAAAGTCAGATCTAGTTTGATATGGTCCAATGCGATCGTCAAGTCAGAACCAGTTCAGCTTGGTACAATCTGGTTATCAAGTCCAATCCGTAGACTTTACCCATTCATCATAGTCATTTATTTGTCACTATAGGAAATACCATAAAAAGTTGTGTTTGTAGATCTTTAATTGAAAAAAAGTAAATAAAGAACATATCAATTTGATGTATGAGTACTTTCCAGAGTATACTAGTAGATGAACTTTTTATGCTTTTTCGCCTTCTTATCAAATTCTTATTGTTGGACAAAGTCTTAGCTAGATGAGATCTACAACATTAGGATGAAAAAGGTTGCATTGGGATAAGTAAATATGAGCCTGAGATTTAATTTCTATATAAGCAAACCTCTTATACTTTATCAATGAGATCTTGTTCCTGAAGTGTAAGACTATGAAAGTAGATATTGTTCAGATTGTAGTGGTAGACATTGGATAAGTAAAGATGAGCCTGAGATTTGCATAGTTACTGATTTAATTTATATATAAGCAAACCTCTTATACTTTATCAATGAGATCTTGTTCCTAAAGTCTAAGACTATGAAAGTAGATATTGTTCAAATTGTAGTGGTAGACATTCTTTAGTTTATGTCAACAGTGTCATACTTAACAAAATTATGATTTCTAACAGAAAGAATTATTTTCTGTGGGGCAGTATTAGGCAACTGTCAGGTTTTTGTTTTCATTTGGATCTGGGTCACTATTGATGGCAGTAGATTAGCAATCTTAGGACCGTTGGTCTAAAAGTGTTCCGGTCTTTTTCTGACAGTTTGTTCCCTTCGGAAAGTATATTGTGAATGGGGAATGTATTCCTATTACACTGTTGCAATGTTATTCATCAGTTTTCATCTGCACATGCACTTAGTTGTTTATACAAGGAATCTATCACAGAGTAATTTAAAAAATCTGAATCAAAATATTTTAATGACATAAACTACAAAGCTTTTTGTCGTCAATAAGACAAGGTAAACATACTTCTAAACCATATAATTGATTAACCCTTTACCAAACAATCCCTGGTTTTAACGACCCTGAGAAAGAAGCCTTCTCAAACCATTGCTGGAAAAGGAGAAAATGCTGGTAACCAGCATTTTCTCCTTTTCCCACAATGTTTTCTACTCTTTTAAAGTAAAGTTTCAATTTTTGACTCATGTTTATTTTGTCGTCTGCATATGCTTTCAATTTGGACAAGTCTATAATTTCGTCGTTTGGTAAAGAGTTAACCCATATTTTCACTATCCTGAAGGAACAAGCTTTTGAAAAAATTTAGGAATTTTCCCTAAATGTCTTCTACCTCTTGAAAAACAAATCTAAAGAATTGCACCACATTAACTCTTTACCAAACAAAACCATTTTAGACTAGTCCAAATTAGCCATTTGTAGACAAAAAATTAATTGTGCCCCAAATGTTGGATTTTTTCTTAGAAAGGGTAGAAACGTGGAAAAAAGGAAACAAAATAATGCTGTTTATTAGCATTTTCTTCCTTTAAAATGTTTTCAAAAGCATCTTTTCCTGGGCTCCTTAAAACTTGAGATTATTTGGTAAAGGGTTAAACTTGTTATGTGCAAGTGCGTGTCCAAACTTTTGTTGTCTGGTAGGTCTATAATGAATCAAATAAGACCAGAAATAAAGAGCAGAAATGTTACACGGTACTGTAGAAACTGCTAGAAACCAGAAACTTTATAAAGAGTATTTTGACAAAAAAAACTGGACTGCAGACTGTGTGAAAATTTTCAGTCCCAGACGAAACACTGTAAATGGGTTTGGCTTGTCGTGTGACAAAATCCCACAAAATCGGCTGTGATCAATTCTCTTCTGTTTCTCTTGTTTCGCAATCAATAAAAGATTCCGTGATACTCTTAATAATTCGTCACCTTCAGAAACAAATTCGCAGCAGACAGCTTTGAAGAGATTGTATAATATCAACATGGTTGTATGGTGTTTAACGGCTTTTTCAACTTCATTTCAGTTATATGTTGGTGGCCAGTGCACCTATTTCAGTTATATGGCTGTGGCCAATGCTTTCCTGGAGTTCTTTTCACCAGTGCTCCACACAATATTCTTTCAAAGTCACTGGCTGCTTTCCCACATAACCATTGTCAAAACAATAAGCAGCTGTGAGAGAGGAATGAATCGTGTCCCAATGACTTATCATCAATCCTGATCAATCAATCCTTGGAAAGAAATTGACTGAGCTGGTGATCGAACCAGAGACCCCATGTTTTCAGCTCCTGTATGCTACCAACTCAGCTATGGGGGCTCAGCAGGAATTCAAAACGAATTTCAGGCCAATGCCTAAATCTGTGTGAAAACATTGTGGCACGAGGAGATATTGCTTGTAACAAGCAATTTTCTCCGTTTGCCACAATGTTTTCAAAAGTGATCAGTTGAAAGATGACACAGGATTTCTACATGATGCAATTCGTTTAGCCTTTTCTCATTTGTTCATGTACATCTGCTGGTAACATACAGAGATTTAACTCTTCACCAAACAACCATATTGTATACTCATTCAATTTTAAAGCATTTGTAGACAACAAATTAAAAGTAGTACAAAATGACTGTCTTGCCCTTAATAGATTAGAAAACAATGTGGGTTAAGGAGAAAATGCTGGTTAAAGGAAACAACAGGAAAGCGTGGATAGACATGCTAGCCCTTGTGTGTAACTAAAATAATGTTGAAAATGGTAGTAAACTCCAAACAACCAACCAACCATCATTTCTTCTGTGAAATTACTTATATGAAATTATTTTACATGAAAGTATTTTGGAAAAAATGAAATAATGCTACAACTGTTTACCAAACAACCCTGAGTTTTTTAATAACTTTAGAAAAAGGTTTTTAAAAAAAGCTGTGGAATAGAGAAAAAGCTGATTACCTAAAGGCCTGGAGGAACCAGTATTTTCTCCTTTTCCCGTGAAGGGTTTTTTTATTTTACAGGTTATTAACAAATTTCATCATTAATTTTGACCCATTTAATTTATTGCCTGCAAAATTAATGTTTTCAGTTTGGACAAGTATGGAATATAGTTAAACAACTAGATCTACCTCACATCATCGGTTCAGTTTGGGGGTGGAGTTAAGGATATAAGAGACAGGGAATCTGTCATCTGTCAAACTGAAACAATGCTGGGAGTGTTGTTGGGGTTAAGGAAATAAGAGTTAGGGATTCTGTCATCCCAGAGTGTTTCTTTATTACTTCTGTTTTCTCGAAAAATGGCTCATAACATGTGAGGTTTCTCTCCCCTCAGTCTCGGAAAATGTTTTTCTTAAAAGGTTACAGACTAATTGAACATTTAACCCTTTACCACACAATCCCGAATTTTAACGACCCAGAGATAAAAGGCTTTTAAAAATATTATGGGAAAAGGAGAAAATGCTGGTAACCAGCATTTTCTCCTTTTCCCACGTTTTCTTCCTATTTAAGGTCAAATATCATCATTTGAAAATCACTTGAATTTTAATCTGTTAATACCTTCAAAATGGACAAGTCTAAATGTTTGCTGTGTGGTAAAGTGTTTACTTGCCGTCTGCCAATGTTTTCAGTTTTGACTTGTCTAAATTTTGTTGTCTGGTACTTACCCCTTTTTCATATTGCAGAATTTTAGACATGTTCAAATAGAAAACATTTGTAGATGGCAGTTTGAATGTGGCTCAAATGATGGAAATTGTCCTTGAAACAGGTGAAAGGATATTTTGGAAAAGGAGAAAAATGCTGGTTACCAGCATTGTCTCCTTTTCCCACATTGTTTTCCAAAGCCTTCTTCTTCATGGTCAGTTAAGCATGTGATTATTCAGTAAAGGATTAGAGCTGGGCAAAACCCAATCATTTCTCTGTAGCAAGATAAACATTATAAGAGTTTTGACTAGGTCATACATGATGGTTTCTGTATTGCTATAGTTTTCTCAACAGACACCTCTAAATCCTTTACCACGGAGTTCAGAGTTTTAACATTCCTGAGAAATTATGCTTTCGAAACATTTTTTGAAAAAGGAGAAAACGCTGGTTATCAGCATTTTCTCCTTTTTCCCACCATGTTTTTATCCTTTCCAAGACTTTCCCCATTTGAACAACATTTTATTTGTCATCTGCAAATGTTTTGAGTTTGGACAAGTCTGAAATTTTGTTTTTTGGTAAAGAGTTGGCCTTTAGAGAGCTGAATAAACTTAAACTTTTTCAGTCTAGAGATAAGATCCAAACAAAATGGTGTGTCAAGATGTGCTTTTGTCCAGGACATCTCAGCAAAGCAGATAGTGTATATCGAGGATCAGGCTGCATATTCTGATCCTGATCTACTCTGGCCACAAAGGCACTGAAAGCCATGAAAGGTGTTTTATGGATGCAAGGTTTCCTGTGTAAGGTGTTTTATGGATGCAAGGTTTCCCATGCAATATAGTCTCGGAAATTGTTTTCCCTGAAAGGTTTCCAACTAATTAAATTTTTCTTGGAGCCAACTCTGCCATTTACCCCTATCTTGATGAATTTGTATTACATGTCTTTTTACCAAACAATCCTGTGTTTTAGAGAACCTGATGATAAAGGCTTTTGAAAACTTTATGGGAAAATGCAAAAATGCTGAAAACCAGCATTTTCTCCCCTTTCCAATACAAATCCCATCACCTGGGCCAGATTTACTTTGTCATCTGCATACACTTTGAATTTGAATGAATTTAAAATCTTATCTTTTGGTAATGAGATATAAGTATTACAAAATAAATATGACTGTTGCCTGAAAGTCAGTTAAATTTAGACAAGTCTAAAATTAAGTCTTCTGATAAAGTGTTTTAAACTGCCTTGACATAATTAATTTGTTGTTTTACTTCTATTCTAGGTCCTGCTGTAGTAGACCAGTTGTTAAAGGAATTGAAACAGAAAGTGGAAGCATTGGAGAACAAATATAAAGCAAAACTACAGGAAGCCAAGGTTAGTCAATGATATGTTTAACCCTTTACGTAGCAATCCCAAGTTGTAACGACCCTGAGAAAGAAGCCTCTTGAAAATACTGTTAACCAGTCTTTTGTCCTTTTCCCACAATGTTTTCAAAAGCCTTCCTCATCAAGGTCATTTAAAACGGGTTTGTTTTTCAATGGGTTAACTGTCAGTCTATGTTGCTCTCAACAATGCTTTTGACAATATCCCCCTATGTTTTCTACCCTTTCTTTGACAATTACCATCATTTCAGCGACATTTAATATGTCATGGGGAAAATGCTGTCAACTTGGACAGATCTAAACATTTATTGTTCGGTAAAGAGTTACAGTGATAGCTGCAGACACTTGTGAATTATGGATATCAATATGAATGATGGCTTGATATTTGTCAATCCTTAAAGCCCGTTTCACAACTATAATGGTTTTTGTGACCAGCATAGATCAAGATCAGACTGAACAAAACATACAGTCTGACTTTTGATCTACTTTGTCTGCTTTTTTGGGACATTCTAGACAAGAGAAACTGCACTCATTAAGGTCTTGTTTCTAGACTGAAAGGTCCGGTTGCATAACAAAGGTTTATTTAAGACTGGAACAAGGCCTAACCCAGGTCTGGGTAGACCAGGATTTTAACCCGGTATGCATAAAACCAGTTTAGCTCAAGTCTACCCAGCCCCAGTCTATCCAGACTAGGTTTAGCTATCCTCGTGGTAGGACTAAACGATGGATAGATTTTGTTCAGCGCATTGCTGTTGTCTAGACAACAACACATTTCTGCACGTGATTATGCACGGCGGAGTCTGTATACAGGCTTGAATGTGCCACTATCCAGTATGATCTGCTGCTGGTGGATAGAAGAGCGGTTACCTTTTTAAAAAAAGCTATATTGTAATCATTTCTGCTTCAAAGAATACAGAAATAGAAAAAAAGGGTTGACCAAGATCAGACAGCACAGATATATATATCTTTGTTTATATCAGATATACTGTTCGATCTCTTAGTACATTGCCCGTCTAAGTACACTCCACGATAAATAAAACAATTGTAGAATTCTATATGGAACATGAGAATAACTCTTTACCAGACAGTAAAATTCTGATTTTGTCCAAATTGAAATCATTAACAGACGTCAAAATAACTGATGCTCAAATGATGGATTTTTTTTTTTCTCTGGAAGAGTTGAAAACATTGTTTGATAATATGCTTGGTACGAGCGCCCCGCCCGGGTGGCTCAGTGGTGAGCGTGTCGGACTCATGACCTGGTGGTTGTGAGTTCGATACCCGGTTGAAGCGAACTTTCTTTCAGGCGTATTTTCGCCTCTCACCTCTGCTGAAACATGTGAGAAAAGTAGTCGGTGGCTTTGGAAAGAAAGTTGTGTTGGTACTGGTGTGAGAAAGCCAGGAAACACGTGTGCGTCACCGACCGCCATGATATGACCTTAGCTGTTAAAGTGGCGTTAAACCCCAATACAACCAACCGACTTGGTACGAGCATTTTCCATAATGTTTTCAAATCCGTCTTCCCTAAAGCCATAAAAACCAGGGCTAATTTTGTAAAGTGTTAAGAAGTGTCTCTATCCAAAATAACCAACCATCACAGCCTTACATGACCTTGCAATACATCAGTTGAATTTGTGTGAGGCCTAGATTAAGATTAGATTGCATAGTAGTTGAATACTGGTCTTGCACTAAACTGTCCTCATTTTGATCGTAAAAGAGAACACTGGGAGGCTCTTAATCTGCATTTGAAATGTATTTACAACCCTTTTATTTATAAAGTCCTATTCTGAGGGAGGTAGGAAGATTAATTTTTTCCCGAATCTATCTAAAAACAGATTGCAGCGGAAGGTATGGTCTGAGATGTGTAGTCTGATGCTTGTCTATATTGTCCACCCGAATGGAAAGATAAAGTTCAGCAGTGCTCATATTTAATAATAATTTCGGTCATTGTTCATCTTAATTACCCACACTACATCAGTGGTGCTGGTAAGGATGGTGTCTTCTTCGGATGTAGAACAATTTCGTTAGATAAATATTATGACAAGTCATCCTAACCACATTAGACTGTGACACCCGTCCATTATCAAAAAAATTATTTATCAATTTTTTCCGCACGATGTTTGTATTAGTGTTTGGCCAAAAAACAAAAAAGAAAACTTTGCAGGAAAATGGCATTTTCCTTGTTGTGAGCAATGTCTTTTTCCCACATTATAAATTTTTTACACATTGGTCCGAAATCCAAAGCTTTACATGAGTTAAAGTGGAGAAAAATGGTGTTTTGGGTTTAGATCCTGATATACGTGATTGATCCTTATGGTTTGATTGATTGAATGTTGCTTTTTGTCATATTCAACATTATTTCAGACATATCACAGCGACAACTCTCATATTTGAAATGCCCTTGGTTTTCACCAGTACTAGGCTAGGGCTCTGAAGTGTCTTTCCAGAGGACACTTCTACGGAAAACCCAGCACTTCGAGTAACCATATTGTACCCAAATATTTTTCGTCAGATTTATAAATCATCCTAAGGCAAATCGTCCAAGTTGCCCTGCACAGGCTAATCCGCATTCTGACATACCGGTACAATCATGTATTGGATCCAAAATAGAATATTGCTTGCAATCTTCTCTTTCTAAAGTGAAATAAGGTGCGATTTTTACCTTAAACTGAAGCTAAAACCTTCCTCTATGCAGGTTTAGATTTTGCATGTTACGTGGATAAATTCAACTTGAGTTTAAGCTAAACTATAATAGAGAAAACCTCTAGGTTTAACTCTTAGTCCGGGACTTAGTAAACTATGTTTATGCAATGGAATAGCGTAAAACTTGAGTTTAAACTCGAGGTTATCTTTAAACCTGTATCATGCAACCGGCCAAAAGTGTCCATTTGGTTTAGTCGGTGCTCTAGGGGTAGAAACATTGTGGCAAAATGAAATTGCTTTAAATGAGTAATGTCTCCTTTTGCAACAAAGTTTTCAAAAACTGGACTGCTGTAATAGACAAGAAAAAACCCTTTTTACATGCGGTAAAGTATTGTGTCATTTAATTCCTTACAGAATGGCAAAATTTTAGACTTGTCCAAATTGAAAGCATTTGCAGACAACACAGTAAATATGACTGAAATTACAGGATTTATATTTGAAAGGATAGAAAACATTGTTGGATCATGTTTCACATGATATTTTCAAAAGCTTTCTGCCACAGGGTTGTTAACCCTTTACCACACAATGACGACTTTTAACAACTCTGAGGAAGAAGCCTTCTGAAAACCTTGTGGGAAAAGAAGAAAATGCTGGTAATCAGCATTTTCTCCTTTTCCCACAATGTTTTCTACCCTTATATAGGCAACTTCCTTCATTTGAGCCACATCTAAATTGTCGTCTGCAAATGCTTTCAGTTTAGATGAGTCTAAAATTTTGCTGTGTGGTAAAGGGTTATACCTTTGGATTATGTTGTGAAGGATTAAATTTTTTTTTAGATTCCAGGGAAGTTCCGCACTGGTGGTGGAAAGCCCGGGGAAATCATCTGTAAATATGCAGAAGAAGAGAATGCAGCTTTGATTGTCACGGGTACTCGTGGTCTGGGCAAAGTTAGACGAACATTACTGGGTTCTGTTAGTGACTACGTCATACACCATTCCAAAGTTCCAATTCTTGTTTGTCGCCATGCATAGGTTATGTCTGTGTAAGCAGGCAACTGATAGCAAACCTCCTAGTGACAGTTTTTGAAAGTATTATGGCAAATGAAGAAAAGTGAACAATTCTTCATTTGCTACAATATTTTTCTCATCATAATCAATTCAGTTTTGTATTCATCTAGTCTTTTTGTTTGGTCTGCTTTAATCAGTCAAGAAGTGTCTGCAAATTATATAATATCAGGAAAAAGACTTATTATTTTGTGCTATTGATCGAATATGCATTTATTTATCATTGCCTGCAGTTGCCTATATGGCTGATATCCCCAGCAGCCTGTTAGCTATATCATGGGGGATAGTTCAAGATACAGGATAAACCCCTCCTTAGTTATGCTTGGCTCTTTAACCCTTTACCACACAATGACGCCTTTTAACACCCCTGAAGAAGAGGCCTTTTGAAAACATTGTGGGAAAAGGAGAAAATGCTGGTAACCAGCATTTTCTCCTTTTCCCACAAAGTTTTCTACCCTATCAAAGAAAAGTTGCGTCCTTTAAGCCACTATGAAATTGTCTTCTGCAAATGCTTTCAATTTGGATAGGTCTTACATTTTGCCGTGTGGTAAAGGGTTAAGGTGCTCAGTGTAAAGCACTATGGCACAGGATGTAGGTTTAATTTCTCATTTAAAAGACTGTATATTTTAGTTGGCCAGCAGTGGAAATCAAACCCACACCCTCCAGTATCAAGAGACTTATGGCTATAACAAATATCTGAGACTGTTTTGAGCTGTGTGAGGCCCATTAGTTTATTTAGTCAGAATTGGTTTGTATTTAGGCTGTATCTGTATTAAATATTAATGATAATGTTATTCCATTGATTAATAACCATTTACTAAACAACAGAAGTTAGGTTCATACTCATGACAGCATGTGCAGACTATAGATAAAATGGGAGTAGTCTCTGAAAGGATAAAAAAACAAGTAGGAAAAGGAGAACATGTGGATTACAAACAATTTTTCCACTCCTACAATGTTTTGTTTGACAAAGGGTTAAAAACATTATTGAAACAGTATTTATCTTATGTAACAGTGACAGTTTGCTTATTGCAGTGTTTCCATGTTTTCTTATTTTCACCTGTGCTACCCGCTAGTTCTAGTACTAGTATATGCAGTGTCTTGCCCAAGAACACTCTCAAGCAACCAGTTCTTCCAGCGGAGATATGCTCTATACCAAAAAGTCTCATGTTTTAATGATCTTGAGGAAGAAGGCTTTTGAAGACAAAGTAGAAAAAAAGAGTAAATGCTGGTAAACAGTATTTTCCCTTTCCTCCACTCTGGTTTTATCCTGTTGGCAAATTCAGTGAATTCAGACACACTTAATTTGTCGTCTTCAAGTGCTTTAACACTTTACCACACAATGACGCCTTTTAACGCCTCTGAAGAAGAGGCCTTTTGAAAACATTGTGGGAAAAGGAGAAAATGCTGGTAACCAGCATTTTCTCCTTTTCCCACAAAGTTTTCTAGCCTATCAAAGAAAAGTTGCATCATTTGAGCCACTATGAAATTGTCGTCTGCAAATGCTTTCAATTTGGATAGGTCTTAAATTTTGCCGTGTGGTAAAGGGTTAATTAAACAAGTCAAACTTTGGAATTATCTATTCATATGATAAAGAACTTTAGCCTTTACCACACAACCTCAAGTTTAAACGACCCTAAGAAAGAAGCCTTTTGAAAACATTGTGGGAATTTGAGAAAATGCTGGTAAACAATGTTTCTACCGTATCAAAGACAAATATCTTGTTTTTGAGAAACATTTGAATAGTTGTCTGCAAATGCTTTCAATTTGGACACGTCCACATTTTTTTGGTCTGGAAAAGAGATAATACATACCTGTTGGATTATATTCCAGTGCCATGACCACCAAGCGTTGTTGAACCAGTAATATCACAGAAAGATTGCTTGTTAATTCATAGATTGTGGGAAAAGGAGAAAATGCTTACAGCTAGAATTTCCTCTCTTTCTGTCAATAGTTACCACTATTTGAAAATTGCATGCCATCAGGGTAGCCTCACATATTTTGTTGTATGCATATACATTGTGTTTGGACAAATCTGTTATACTGTCAACTGATAACAGGTTATTTAACTATTTATAAAACAACAATATTCTAGACTTGTCCAGATTTAAAGCATTTGCAGACAACAAATTAAATGTGGCTCAAACGATTACATTTGATTCTGAAAGGTTAGAAAACATTGTGGGGAAAGAGGAGAAAATGCTGGTTACCAGCATTTTCTCCTTTTCCCACGGAGTTTTCAAAAGTCTAATTTCCCAGGGTCATGGAATCTCAGGATTGTGTGGTAATGGGCTGAATTACTTTTTTGGGTACAATTTTGTGAGAATTCTGTAAATGGATTAGCTATATCTACTATTGTGTTCAACAATTCATTGTCTTTTAGCAACATATAATAACGCATGTATCTGTATTAAACAGAAATTACTGTATGAAGATGTCCATTGTTTCTTAATTTTTTTTTTTATGCCAGTTTTTAATGATTTACCAAGCAATCCCATATTTTAACGACCCTAAGGAAGAAAGTTTTTGAAAGTGCTGTGGGAAAAGGAGGAAATGCTGATAACCAGCAATATTTTCCACTCTTTCAAAAACATATCCCATAATTTGATTTGTTGTCTACAAATACTTTTTGCCTGGTACAGAATTAATGTGATACATTACAAATATGACATGCTTTATAAAGAGGGCTTGCTTCTTTTATCACACTCCAAAGCAATTAATGCAGACTGATATTCTTGCTCCACAACTTAACACTTCTAAAAATTTTGAAAACAAAAGCGAAATTACTCGCAAAAAACAAATCATCATTTTGCCAAAATGTTTTTTCATGCATATGTGTATTAACCTTTTACCAAACAATTCGGAGTTTTAACGACCCTGAGAAGGAAGGCACTGTGGGAGACGGGGAAAACGCTAGTAACCAGCAGATAAGTTCGAGATTATCAAGCCCAAAATAGATGCTAAAACAGTCTTTTTTCAGTTCAATGGTATTCACCTAAATAGGATTGGCCTGGAATTTTACTTAGATCACATAAATGGCGTCATCAAAAAGTATATTTCTTTCTACTAATTTTTCGTTGGATAAATTTGCATAAATTCATTGAGGCTGCAAAAATCAGTCGCGTGTAGAGCAATAACCAGCTCACTTCCTGGGTACCCTGTAGCAACTGAATCTTGCTTCTACATGTTAAAATTTACTTGCGTAATAGCTCCTTGTTTCACTTTCTGGATGCTCATTTTCGACGGAATCTTCACAATGTCAGGATGTTTCATGGGTAACCCCCATAATGTCCTTAAGAGCGGCAAACTCATTCCACACCTACATATGCTAATATCCTCTGTTTTTTTCTGGTGATAGTAGTGTTTAACCCCTTACCAGACCACAAAATTTTGGCCTTGTCCAAATTGAAAGCATTTGGAGACAACAATTTCAATATGGATTAAATGTTGCAATTTTTTTTTTTATTTGATAGGACAGAAAACATTGTTGGAAAAGGAGAAAATGCTGGTTACCAGCATTTTCTCCTATTCCCACAATGTTTGCAAAAGGCCCCTTTCCCTGGGTTGTTAAAAGTTGGCATTGTGTGGTAAAGGGCTAACGCTTATTACATTGTGTTTTTACCAGTCCTCCTTGAGTATTCATTCAAGTATGAAATAAAATGTAGCCTTATGTAGCAATACGAACAAGTTTTAGACTTCTCTAAAATGAAAGCACTTGCATTGAACCACTATAATATGTGGCTTAAATAATGAAATTTTTTAAAGAAAGGGTAGAAAACATTGTTGGAAAAGGATGAAATGCTGGTTATCAGCATTTTATCCTTTTCCTACAATGCTTTCAAAAAAACCAAACTCCTCAGAATGATAAACACAAGACATCATTTCAAAATAAAGTATATCCTATGGGTAATATTTATTTGGCATGTTAACAAGCTTGTTACAATTATTTCCAGTGCAACAGAATTCACAGTAGAATGAAGTTGTGTATGTATAAGTTTCATCAAAAAGAATACATTTGTCGTCACTGGAGTATGTTTGGTACCAACCATCGTTACACTCTTGCATGGTACCGCATCTGTGTAAAATATAAAATATTATTATAGTGCAAAGAAATTTCTCGTGGTCTGATTGGATAATATGACTGGAACATATATATCATGTACACTGGCAAAACCAACGTAAAAGTAGTTTCCCTTTTGGGAGCCCCGTATACATGACTAAACTTTCAACACAACATCCAAAATGGCGGCGTCAATCAAGATTAACATCAAGATTATGCACTAAACTGCACGTTTTACCAAGGTTTCAGTGACGTCATTTCCCAGTGACGTCAGTTTTCATTGAATTGGGGCACTCAGAAGAGTACGCTACTTTGTCAGCCTACTCTATTTTTGAAACCAAAAAAACAGGTAAAATTCGTTTAACACACGTTGGAATGCTAAAACTTTGTAGTATAATAAATTCGTTGTACAGTCAGGTGGCAGGGAACTTGGAAACTTGTTCACAGCTGTGGTGAATAATGTCACCACCTCGCCATCGGCTTGGGGCGACGTGATTCACCACAGCCATGAACAAGTTTCCAAGTCCCCTGCCACCTGACCGTACAATTAATACTGTACAGTGATAGGTTACCAATTAATGTATGAAAAAATAAAAGTTATGCTCTGTGAAAATTGGGTTTTATGCATCTGCAAAAAGTATCAACCCATGTCAGCCTTCACTGTCCGCACAGGCTGACATGGGTGGAAACATTCTGCAATTTATAAATATTTTTGCATGACAATTCTACCACATCATGCAGTTAGTTGCTAGACAAAATGGATTTTATGGATCCATAATTTTGTGATGATTTGCTAGGTATAATGCATCACAGACACAATTATGTAAAATAAAAACAGTGAACCAGTCAAAGTTTTCTCATATACTAATGCCAAAGATGTTTCAGAAATCTAATTTCAGGGGTTGGCCATTGAACATAACATTAAGTTTTTATACCCCCGCAAAACCAATGTTTTTGGGGGTATACTGGAATCAGCCTGTCTGTCCATCCATCCGTGTGTCCGTCTGTGTACAAAATATTAGTAATTTTGTGTCGCAAACTCCTCCTACAGTTTTCCTTCAATTGTATTGAAACTTTGCACATATATTGATCATGTATTGAAGGTTTGCGAGACGCAATTTTCAAGTGTCAACTCCTCCTGGTTGAGAAATTATCTCCCCTTGAACTTGACACTTTTTGTTTCTTAACATCCATCTGTCTATAAAATACTAGTAATTTTGTGTCGCGAACTCCCACTACAGTTTTCCTGCAAAATCAAGGAAAAAACTGGTCAATTACAGCTCTTGCGGGGGTATTAAGTCATATCCTGTGACAAGTTCAATTTTTTTCTGACTTTCAGTGGATGGTTTGTGGGGTAACTAGTTGTCCTTGTCCAAATGTAGTTATACTTGGGGGGAGGGGGGCGACCGTGTCTGTACAGGGGCACTGCCTCCCATTATAAAGCCTGTTTTCAAAATGCTAGTAATTTAGAAATGATAAAATATTGTTGTTTGGTGAAGACTTAACCCCAAAAAAATGCCACACATATCATTGCTAAACCAAAGTCATATGTTGCACAGCAACAGGTTTAAACCTGAAGAACCATGTGACAAGAGCCAACAAACCTATTTTGATCATGTGACAAATAGAACCGTCTTCTATTTTTATAGTAGGACCCACTTCGAATAATGGATCAAAAATATTTTTTTCACTTCCCTCTCCAATTTTCATTAATGCTTTCTTGATTCAGATAAATTCACCTTTAATTAAAGTCACAATTAAATCATGTTGACATATTAGTTTGCAATTGCATGCTGCTTTAACTCCTCACCAAACACCAAAATTTTTGACTTATGCAATTCTAAAAGCATTAGTCAGCGATAATAGGCATGTCTTAAATCATGGAGATTAACTTTGGAATGGTTGAACACTGTTTGCCGGCAATTTCTACTTTTTGAACGATGTTTTCAAAATCCATCCTCCTCAGGGAAGAAAAAACACCAGGCTGTTTGGCAAAAGAAGTAACCCTTTACCAAACAATCCAGTGTTTCAACAACCCTGCATGAGAAAGCTTTTGAAAACATTGTGGGAAAAGGGGAAACTGCTGGTAACCAGCATTTTCTCCTTTTCCCACAATGTTTCTATCCTTTCTGATACAAATTTCATCATTTGCACCAAATCTAATTTGTCGTCTGCAAATGCTTTCAATTTGGACCAGTCAACAATTTTTTCGTTTGGTAGAGTTAAAGCAATCAATAACTTCTTTTTTTATGATAATTGCTTTACACAAAAATGACTTACCTTTTGAAGACTGTACGAAACCCATTGTTTTCATTGGTGATATTGTTGATACAAACAGTCTGACCAGGCGCACATGGACTTGGCGCATTCAAATCTTCACAAATGAAATCATCTAAACACTGGTAACAGGAATCTAATGGCAGAAAAATGGATAACTAGAAAAGCTTGAGGAAGAAGGCATTCGAAAATATAGTGGAAAAAGGGAAAGATTTATTGTCGTCTGAAAATGCTTTCAATTTTGATAAGTCTGAAATTTTGTCATGTAGTACAGAGTTAAGCACATTATCACACGTTTCCACGTTTACTTTACCAGTCAATCCTCTGTTTTACCTCTGTATTAAATGACAAAATTTTAGACTGCTCCAAATTGAAAGCATTTACAGACAACAATTGAAATGAGACTCCAATGATTAGATTTGTTTCTGAAAGGTAAGAAAACATTGTGGGAAAAGGAGAAAATGCTGGTTATCAGCATTTTCTCCTTTTCTCACAATGCTTTCAAATGTCCAGTATCCCGGGGACTTTAAAACTCAGGAATGTGTGGTAAAGGGTTAATGACCATGATAATAAAGCTTTTGAAAACGATTGTGGAAAAAGGAGAAAATGCTGGAAACCAGGATTTTCTCCTTTCTGCACAATGCTTTCTACTCCTTCACAACATAACATAAATTTCAGACTCGTCCACTCATTTCAGACTCATCAAAATAGCAACATAACAAAATTTCAAACTCATCCAAATTCAAAGCTGTCGCACATCACAAATAAAATAGGGTTAAAAAAATTTAATGATGAGATTTTTCTTTGATAGGGTAGGAAACATGGTGGGAAAAGCAGAAAATGCTTGTTACTAGCATTTTCTGCTTTTTCCCAAACTGTTTTCAAAAGCCTTCTTTCTTAAGAGTCATTAATATACAGAATTGTTCGGCAAAGGTTTACAATGTTGCTTGCAAACCCCTCCATTTTGATAAGTGAAAAATTTTGCGCTTTGGTAAATGATTTAATCATCATCCTGCAAAATAAGTGAAATGAAACTTTCAAGTCCATAGTAAAAACCCAAATTTTGCTATTTCAAATGTACTTTTGGGGGAAAGGTTATCTGATCTTGATCTACACTGTCCACAAAAGGTCCTTGAGTTGTGCATGGCAGCCTAAGGGTTAAATTTAAAATGACTTCAGTAACAGTAAAAAAAAAGAATCTGCTAAAAAGGGCCCAGTCAATGCGACGACAAGATACTTTAACCCTTTCCCAAACAACAAATTTTAGACTCTTTTGTATTCAAAACATCTGCAGACGACAAATTCAAAATTGGTACAAGTGACCTTAGGCTATCTGATAGGGTAGAAAACATTGTGGGAAAAGGAGAAAATGCTGGTTACCAGCATTTTCTTCTTTTCCCACAATGTTTTCAAAAGTCTTCTTTCCTGGAGTCGTGAAAATCCGGGATTGTTTGGTAGAGGGTTGAGAACATCACAAGAGTATATAATACATGTATTGGAAATCAATGTGCATTATTTTAATCCTTTACCGAACATCAAAATTTCAGACACATCCAGATCGAAAGCATTTGCAAATGACATTAAATGTGTTCCTCATGGTTAGATGTGTCAGTGAAAGGGTAGAAAATATTGTGGTAAAGTCTTTACCAAATGGCAAAATTCAAAATTGAAAGCATTTGCAGACAACGGTAATAAATGTGACTCAAAAATTGAAATTTGTTTTGGGAAGAGTAGAAAATGTGGGAAAAGGAGAAAATGCTGCTTACCAGAAAATGCTGGTTACCAGCATTTTCTCCTTTTTCCACAATGTTTTCATAAGGCTTTCTTTCTCAGGATTGTTAAAAGTCAGGATTGCTTGGCAAAGGGTTAATTGAGAAAATGCTAGTTACCACCATTTTTTTTCCCCACAGTGTTTTCAAGTCTACTCTCTGGGAAGGCGGCTGTTAAAGTTGCGGATTGTTTGGTAAAAGGTTAATGTTGTTTTATGTAGAAAAGCAGCCACTAGCTTGAAATGAATGTTCTGCCAAGTACTGGTAAAAGAAACTCGAGGACGGAGTAGAAAACTGCACTTGCAGCCGCGAAGTAATGAAATAAAGTATAAAACAGCAATAACACAAAAAAAATAAGGGAAAAAAACTTACGGGGTGGAGGCGGTGTTGTTGAAATAACTGAAATAAACAAATATTCATCACTGAGAAAAAATTTTACACAATTGTCAAACTTTCATAAGCAGTCAGCCTTATGATCAAACAATACTTGGCCAGTAGTCACCAACCATTCTTATAAACATTCTTTGTCTTATTCTCCAAGATTTTCTAAATTTGAATGTTACACAACTTCTGATTGGCTAAACCAAATGTTATAGCCAATCAGAAGTTGTGTTACTTTCAAATTTAGAAAATTCTAGAGAATAAGACTGACAATGTTCTTAAGAATGGCATGATTACCCAGTCAACATTATCGGTACTTGTGTATTTACCAAACATCTCTGTGGTAGACAGCTTTTGAAAACACTGTGGGAAAAGTATTAACTCCTTCACACCAGCAATCACTCCTTTTCCCAAAAGGATTGCTATATCTCTCTTAAATAACACTTTTCTTTCTTTGATTTTTCTTTCTCCACTTTTTTTCCCTTTACAGCAGACTCTTCTGTAGGTCAAATGCTAAACTGTATGTCACCTGACAATCCAGTGTTTTAACTCTTTACAAGACAACAAAACTTTAGACTTGTCCAAATCAAAACACATTTGCAGCAAACAAATAGAATGTAGACCAAACCATGAAATCTTTCTGTGACAGAGTAGAAAACATTGTGAGAAAAAGGAGAATTCTGGTAACCAACATTTTCTCCTTTTGCCACAAAATTTTATATCCTTTTACATGCAAATTCCATCATTTAATATACATTTTATTTGTCAACTGCCCAGGCTTTCAATCTGGACGGGTCAAAGATTAACTCTTTACCAAACAAGAAAATTTTAGATTTGTCCAAAATGAAAGCATTTGCAGATGACAATTTAAGGTGGCTCAAACAATGGAATTAGTGTTTCATAGGGTAGAAAACATTGTGGGAAAAGGAGAAAATGCTGGTTATAATGCCAACTTCTGACTGGCTAATTTATGCTCTACCTTACAACCACAGACATCCCATGTCCTTGTCACTAATAACACAAAGTTTCTTGGCAATGAGAGCAAAATTGAACGAGGATTGAGTATGTGACATAAAATGCCACAAAGACAGACGAACTGATCCCAGTATATCCCTTGAAACACATGTTTTTCCAGTCTACAATATCAAATAACAAATAATTGATTGCCAAAGTCTCAAGTTTTTTTAATATCATCACTGGGCATCATTACAACCAATCACAAGCCTGCACATGTGACTGTGTTACAACCAATCACGAGCCTACACATGTGATAGTGTTACAATCAATGGCTTCTGTTGAGTTTCCAACACAATCTAGTCCTTGAGGTGCCGTGTCAGGTGTGAACACACAGGTTCTGTTACGAGATTGGGACCCTCCACCACAGGATTCAGAGCAGGTAGACCAAACACTCCAAGCATCCCAGACCCCATCAACTGTACATTTGAAAGAATGGTCAGAAACGATTGTGAGAAAGGATTGAAATGTATAAATAGATGGATAATGGTTTAAAGCAAGGGTAACAATAAACATATATTGCCAACAGATAAAAAAAGAGCACCGATTGTGGGTGCCAATGCTGGGCTGCAGCTGCTTTTAGAAATAGATTGATTTTCAGTGAAAATTATAAGTAAAAAGGGGACATAACTGTGTCAAATATATTTTGCTAGTTACCTGCACCTATTGTATGGGTTTCCCTTTCATTACTTAAAATCAGTCCAAGGTTGAAGTAAATATCTTTAATAACAACAGAGATACATGTATTATAAACTGTCAAGGTTTTTGAAAATTGTAAGTCAAAGAAGGGGCATAACTGTGTCAAAATATTCTGATTGTTACCTGTCCCTATTCCCCTTTTGATTGTTAACAACAAAATCGAGTTTGAAGTAAATATCTTCAGTTATAACAGATATATTATGAAATGTCAAAGTTTTTGAATGAAGACTCCTACAATGACACCAGGGCTATGACAATACCTTGACATTTTCTTCAAAAACAGCCAAGCTAATAAAGCATTAAGCAGACAGGCAAAGCTAAAAGCTCTTTAACTCTTTACCAGATGACAAGGTTTTAGACTTGTCCAAATTAAAAGCATTTGTACATCACGAATTTTATTTCATTTAAAGAGGTGATTTGTCTTTTGAAGGGCAGACAAAATTGTAAGAACTGGAGAAATTGCTGGCTACCAGCATTTTCTCCTTTTTCAACTATGTTTTCAAAAGATTTTTTTCTCAAGGTTGCTAAAACTCAGGGTTGTGTGGCAAAGGGTTAACATAAGATTAATATCCAAAAGTAGCTTCTTAATGATCATGTCACTACACTTTCATAAGCCATTGACAAATGAAAATGTATCAAAATGAGTTTCATGGATTTAGTGACAGGGAAAAAACATGATGGCAAAGGGTGAAATTGATAATAATGATAAATAATTTCTTCAAAAGTTATAAATTCTATTCAGCTCTTTACCATGGGACAAAACTATAGCACTGTCTAACTTGAAAGTATTTGCAGATGATGAATCAGTTCCTTTCAAAACATGAAATCTCTATTTCAAAGGGTAGAAAATATTACGGGAAAAGGAAATGATACTGGTGATCAGCATTTTTCCTTTTCCCACAATGTTTAGATAGGATTTCTTTCTCAGGGTCCCAAAATGCTGGAAAGTGTCTCAAAGGGTTAAAAACAAATTAATATCAGAAAATAGCTTCTTAATAACCCTTTCACTGCATTATCATAAGCTATTGACAAAATTTTAATGAAAATGTACCAAAGTCAAATTCATTGATATGGTGACAGGGAAAAAATACGATGGCAAAAGGTGATGGTCTTTTTTCGTAAACAAGTTTCTCTTCTTTGAACAGAGAAATTGCTTGAAACAAAGGTTTCCATACAGATGTACAATGGATGATAAGAAATTAGATGAGGTTTTTGGAACATGGAGCTAACAAGGGCACTGCATGCAGCTGCCAGTGCTCGGCTTCAGTTGCTTAATTTTGAGTGAAAATTTTAAGTCTAAAAAGAGGCATAGGTGTGTCTAAATGCTTTGATGGTTATCTGCCCTTGTTGTTCAAGTTTCCCATTTAATAGTTGACACCTTGTCTGAGTTTGAAGTAAATATCTAGATATTACATAATGTCGAAGTTTTTGCATGACTACGCAGGTGACACAGCCAGAGCTATGACTATATCTCGACTTTTTTTTCGAAAACAGCCGAGCTAAAACTCACAAAGTATCACAAACCTGTACATTGCTGTGTATTACAATCTACAACATCAGTTGTATTCCCAGTACAGTCTGCTCCATGTGGGGCTGTATCAGGACTAAATATACATGTCCTGTTGCGAGACTTGGTCCCTCCACCACAGCTTTCAGTGCAACTATCCCATGTACTCCATGTATTCCAAACCCCATCAACTGTGCATAGCAACGAAATGCAACACAATAAAGCAAGCATATGCATAAAACATGACAACAGGCAACAACATCAGGTTCAGTTACATCACAGGAACAAAATTCAGTTTGTATGTTTTACTCTAATTTCAACATTAACAACTATAGTTGCCTTGGTGGCCAGTGAGGGTTAAGATAAGACAGCACAAAATGTGCAGTTTGATCTTTAATCTACACTGTCCACTTTGCTGAGACTGTCTGGTCAAGAGTAAGTGTGTGTAAGGTGCACTTATTAGACTAAAAATGTCTGATGTATTATTTGACAGTCTAAGGGTTAACCTTGGTCTTATCAGGCTAAGGGCATCATGGGGTGCCTTGGTGAGCATTGTAGATCAAGATCAGACATCCTTAAAATAGCTGCAAGAGGGTATTGCCCACTGATGGAAATTATACATTACTGTTTTATTTACTAAATGGCCTTACAGCACCTTTCACAATTAAAGATTTTTTTTTAAACAACAAGTGCAGTTTAAGATCAGAGTGCACAAAAAATGCAGTCTGATCTTTGATCTACACTCTTTGCTTTGCTGAAACACAATAGACTACAGCCATCACAATACTGCGATTATTGTGGTCTTATTTCTGAACTTAATATGTCTGTTGAGTTTATTTGGCAATCTTAGGATGAAAAAGCCATGAGCTGGTTAATTACTTGGCCCAGTATTTAAATCTTTACCAAACAAGCCCTGATTTTCACGACCCTGGGAAGAAAAGCTTTTGTAAATCTTGTGAGAAAAGGAGAAAATGCTGGTTACCAGCATTTTCTCCTTTTCCCATAAGGTTTTCTATCCTTTCAGAGACAAATTTCATAAATTGAGACAGTTTTAATTTGTCGTCTGCAAATGCTTTCAATATGGACCAGTCTAACATTTTGTCATTTAGTAAAGAGTTAAGCACACAAAATCAAGCAAGCAAAAAGCAACAAAGCACTATTTATTGTCATATATATGTCCATGTATTTTCAAAAGCACAGCAAGTGATGAATGTTATAACATGTCCAGTAATGAAGCTACAGGTAAAACAGGAATACCGCACGTGGGTGACAACGCCTAGCTTTAGCTGTTTGATTTTCAGATAAATTTCTAAGTCAAAAAAGGGGCATAACTGCATCAAAAATATATTGATGTATATGACAAAGCAAACAACAACTACAACACCAAAAGCTATGACAATACTTCGACATATTCTTCGAAAACAGCCAAGCTTAAAACTTGACTGACTAACCAACTAACTGACAAACAGACTGATGAATGAATGAAACAACTTTGGTTGTTTTTGTATTCTGGACAATATCAAGATCAGATCAAACAGATTATACCAGCTGAACTTTGATCTTCACAGTCCAGTGTTTCACGAGGAAATCAGGCCATGTTTTTTTTTTAAATTCTAAGCATTATGATCAAAATGTGCATATAACATTTACAAGGCTGAATCTCTAGGGAACATGAGTTACGTGAACATTTGCCATTATATAACTAACATTTCACTTAAATGCTTAAAATAGAATACCACAATCCTGGCTCTAACAAATCACAAACCTGGACATTGCTGTGTATTACAGTCTACAACATCAGTTGTATTCCCAGAACAATCTGTTCCATGTGGGGCTGTATCAGGACTAAATATACATGTCCTGTTGCGAGACTTGGTCCCTCCACCACAGCTTAGAGTGCAACTATCCCATGTACTCCATGTATTCCAAACCCCATCAACTGTGCATAGCATAGAAATGCAACAAGTCCTAACATGATAAAGCAAGCATATACCAAAAGCATGAATCAGGTGACAACATAGTGTGAAACCATTTGAAAAAAAAATAGACCTGTCCAAATTGAAAACATTTGCAGATGACACTGTGGCTAGAGTTATGAAAAATGTGGGAAAAGAAGAAAATACTGGTTATCAGCATTTTCTCCTTTTCCCGCAATATTTTCAGATGGCTTCTTCCTCAGGGTCATTAAAATTTGGGATTATGTGGTAAAGGGTGGAAAACATCACAAATGTTTGGGCTTGCCTATGAAAGAGCAGGAAATAATGTGGGAAAAGGAGAAAATGCTGGTTACCAGCAGAAAATTCTGGTTACCAGCATTTTCCACACTATTTTTGAAAGTACTTTTCCTTATGGTTGTTAAAATATATGATTGATTGGTAACAGGTTAAATACAAATTTTCATCATAGGAATAAAAATCTACATTTATCATCTAACTAAAATTAACAGAGTTGGACATTTTCACAGCTAAAACAAACACTCTGCCAGTCTGGAGTTTGTGTTCCAGTTTGGAGTTTGTGTTAATTTTTTTCAGTTCTCGGTAAGCCAAAAATGGAAGGTATTTCGCAGCCATATAATAAAGTTACTGTGCATAGTTGCATGTAAAGATGTATCACCAATGGAACTTTCTTATGCCTAGCTCATCAAAGTTTGAAGTGATTGCTGTATTCATTCATATTTGGTTGTTTGTTTCTTTTGTATAGCAACAGTGACATTGACTTTGACCTCAGCCTAAAGCTAAAAGAATATATATTTACATAATTACTGTTACCAATTCTAATTTACAGAGAAAGACAGGCTGACTGATAGGCTGACAAACAGACTGCAAACCAATAGTTCCCTTTGTGGAACCTAATAGGAATTTCACAAGAAATAGGAAGGGTAATATACAAACCAGAAAAAGAAATGCAAGACAAAGATTTTATGTGATAACAACATGTACTGACTTGTTAACCTACTTAGAAATATTGAGGATACCTTTGGAGACTGTCTTCCAAAACTTTTAATATGGGTGACCCCAAATTTTTGTCACTTGGTAAAGAGTTAGAAAACCCCATAGTGAGTTTGAACAGATTGGAAATATGTGGAAACGCTCCTTTTCTAAGCAAGCAACTGCCTGTAGCAAGCACATTTTAGGTGTCCCATAGGTAATTGCTCGATACAGATTGGACAGTACTTTACAGAACCAGTCCCTTCTCTTTAAAGTGATTTGCCACCTAACAAATCAATATACTACATCCTAGATAAACTTAACCAAACAATGATTGATTGATTGATTGATTGATGTTTTACGCTGCTTTCAATGATATTTCAGTCATATCACGGTGACAGCTCACATATTCATGTTTCCTGGGTTTTACCAGTACTAGACTAGGCCTCTGAAGTGTCTTACCCAAAGACACTCCAACAAAAAACCCAGTGGATCCAGTGTGGCTCGAACCTGGGGCCTCCAGGTCACGAGTCCCACACTTTACAACTGAGCCACACAGGACCCTTCTTAACCAAAGAAGCCTAATTAAGGTGATTAACTCTTTATTATACAACAAAAATGTGGATATGTCTAAATTGAAAGCATTTGCAGATGACAATTTAAGATAGCTCAAACCATGAACTTTGTCTTTGATAGGGTAGAAAACATTGTGGGTAAACAGCATTTTCTCCTTTTCCCACAATGTTTTCAGAAGACTCTGTTCCCTTTGGGTTGTTTAAACTTGGGATTGTGTGGTAAAGGATTAAGGCAAGAGAGAGGTAATTTACCAGGACATGCAGCAGTAGTACATTCTCTAGTCTGATTTGCACTTCCTACACAGTCTTTCCCATGTGGAGCCCCCGGGACAGCATATGCACATTGTCGCGTGCGAGTTTCTGTCCCATTACCACAAGTTACAGAACATTGGCTCCACTCCTGCCAGTTAGCCCACTGTCCATCCACTGAAGACATAAACAAATCTGACATAAGTTGGCAGTTGAGATAAAATCTTATCAAGTCTTTACCAGATGAAAAAAAAAGGATGAATCCATATTGAGAAGAACTGCAGATGACCAACAAAATACTGCTAAATGAAAGCAACTGATTTTTCCCCCAAGGTTGTTAAAACATAGCATCGTTTGGAAAAAAGGTTTACTCTAAACAATAAAGACACTTTCGGGCAAGAAATGAGACCCTAATAATTGCAGTTTGAATTTATGTTGTTATCAATAGTGATTCAGTAAAGCCAACAGTGTAGATTGATGATTGCATTTTTTGTGCAGGTAAATCTTGATTTGCACAGGCCTCAATGCCAGCCATAGCTGTACTGGTAAACTTGTTATATAGACCTGTCCCATTTGAAATCACTTGGAAAAGACAAATCAAATGGGACACAAATGATGGGTTTCTTCTCTGAAATGGTAGATAACATTGACTGAAACGATAAAAATGCTGTTTACCAGCATTTTCTCTTTCCCACAATGTTTTTCAAAGTTTTATTCCTCAGGGTTGTTATTAAGTATAGGGTTAAATTTGTCTGAAAAAAGTATTAATTGATCCTTTATCATGCTGGATTACGTTCTTAGCAAGTTTGATAAACTTTATCTTTAATGTCAAGAAATATTAGATTCTTTTCAGATTTCTTTTTATTACATAACAATTTATCACAAGTTACTTACCGTATAGAGAGACCTTTACCACTAGGCAAAATTTAAGACCTATCAAAATTGAAAGCATTTGCAGACGACAATTTCATAGTGGCTCATATGACGCAACTTTTCTTTGATAGGGTAGAAAACTGTGTGGGAAAAGGAGAAAATGCTGGTTACCAGCATTTTCTCCTTTTCCCACAATGTTTTCAAAAGGCCTCTTCTTCAGGGGCGTTAAAAGGCATCATTGTGTGGTAAAGGGTTAATGCAGAATATAAATTTTACCTTCGATCATGATTCATTTGGATATTAAATAGCATTCATGATTAATGTAAGACAATGGTCTTCTGTACTTTCAATTGCTTAAACGTTTTTCAAGTTAGTTTACAAATTTTGTGTTACCTGAAGTTTATAAATTTTGTGTTACCTGAAGTTTATAATGTTACCAGAAGTGTACCTATATTAGTCAGATGTTAATGACATTGATTTGTGAAGTAATTAGGATTATGTAAATGCTGTAAGTTTATTCCAGCTGATTTATTCAACTTAAGCCATGGATTGGCTATCTAGTAAACCCATTTTTTGTAAGAGAAAAGCTTGGGGAGCTTAATTAGAGGGGGAGCAATAATAAGAGACACCACGGTATGCAAAAACAGATATTAACAGATTAAATATTCATAAATTCCCATTTTTATCAAACAAGTTGGATAAAATCATAATGTAAGCCTCAGATTTTGTGACCTTAACTTTGGAACTTTGAAACTGAACCCTCCACTCTGCACCTCATCTCATTAAGGTGCTCACATGTCCAACATACTTTCAGTCAGACAAAGGTGTTTGAAAGATACAGGGCAGACATGAAATTGCTAACAGACAGATGGACAGACAGACACATGGGCATTTGACTGGAAGTTTACCCCCCACAAAAAAAAGAATTTAGTAAATGTAGAGAAAAAAGAATAAAAAAAAAAGTACCAGTTTCAAACATATTAAGCACATTCTCATTTACTGTAACTAAAAATATTTGTGTGAATAGGTTTTAGGAACAAAAAGCTAATTAACCCTTTACCACACAATGCCAAGTTTTAACTAACCTGAGAAAGAAGCCTTTTGAAAACATTGTGGGAAAAGTAGAAAATGCTGGTCACCAGCATTTTCTCCTTTTCCCACAATGTTTTCTGCCATTATCAAAGACAAATTCAATCATTTAACCCATTACCACACAATCACTACTTTTGACGACCCTGAGAAAGAAGCCTTTAGAAAACATTGTGGGAAAAGGAGAAAATGCTGGTAACCAGCATTTTCTCCTTTTCCCACAATGTTTTCTACTCTACACAAAACAAATTTCAAATTTTCAGTCACTTTTATTTTGTCGTCTGCAAATGCTTTCAATTTGGACAAGCCTAAAATTTTGTCGTTTGGTAATGAGTTAAGCAACATTCAAGTTGTGGTCTGCTAATGCTTTCTGTTTGAAAAAGTCTACACTTTTGTTGTGTGGTAAAGAGTTCACCCTTTACCATATAATCCCAACTATTAACAACCCTGAGAAAAAAGCCTTTTGAAAATATTGCACGGGAAACAGTGAAAATGCTGTTTACCATTTTTTTCCATTTCAAACAACGTTTTCTACCCTCCCCAAAAGAAATTTAAATTTTTCAGCCACATTTTTGTCATCTGCAAATACTTTCAATCTAGACAAGTCAAAAATTTTGCTGTTTGGTAAAGAGTTAAGTTACCTTCACAGAGCTGCTGAGTACAAACTGTCCTCTCTTGATGTTCACCCACACAAATAGCACCTTTAGGAGCTTTGTCATCATACACACAGGTTCGGTTTCTTGACTTCAGACCCAAATTACAAG
This sequence comes from Hippopus hippopus, assembly GCA_946811185.2. Taxonomy (NCBI): domain Eukaryota; kingdom Metazoa; phylum Mollusca; class Bivalvia; order Cardiida; family Cardiidae; genus Hippopus; species Hippopus hippopus. The sequence continues at coordinate 4,750,995 of OX328102.1, read as the reverse complement.
TGACGGAACAGGATCCCCACTCACTCCAGCCACCCCACTTGCCATCAACTGAAATCAGAGCCTTCAACCCTTTACCACACAATCATATGTTTCAATCTTTACCACAAAATCTGAATTTTTGATGACCATGAAGAAGGCTTTTGAAAACATTGTGGGAAAAGGAGAAAATGCTGGTAACTAGTATTTTCTCCTTATTCACAATGTTTTCCACTATATCAAAGCCAGAAATCAACATTTGAGCTACATCTATTTCCTTGTCTACAAAAGCTTTCAATTTGGGTAGGTTTAAGATATTAGTGTTTCGTAAAGTGTTACCACCCTTGAGGAAAGAAGCTTTTGAAAACACTGTGGGAAAAGGAGAACCTGTTTGTAACCAGCATTTTCCACCCTTTCAGACAGATAGATTTGAACTACAATTAGTAGTTTGTCTGCATTTACTTTGAAGTTGGATGCCTGAAATCTTAATGTCTGCTTTAGAGTTCACGCTTTATCAGGAAAAACTTTTAGACTTGTTCCAAGTGAGAGTATTTGCATTCAACAAAATTTTAGACATCCAAATTGAAAGCACTGGCAGATGTAGATGTCTTTAACTCTTTACCAGACAACAAGATTTTAGACTCGTCCAAATTGAAAGCATTTGCAGATGACAAATTAAGTGTTCCTAAAATGATGACTTTTGTCTTGGATAGGGTAGAAAACATTGAGGGAAAAGGAGAAAATGCTGGTTACAGCATTTTCTCTTTTTCCCGCAATGTTTTCAAAAGCCTCCTATTTTAGGGTCGTTAAAAGTCCGGATTGTGTGGTAAAGGGTTAAACATTTTACACATAATCCCTAGTTCTACCCACTTTGAGAGCTAGGGCTTTTGAAAACATGGGAAAAGTAGAAAATCCTAGTAATCAGCACTGTCTCCTTCTTTCACAATGTTATCTACCCTTCCAAAATCATTTTTCACCCTTTCAGCCACATTTCATTTGTTGTCTGCAAATACTCTCCAGGGGTGTAAATTTATTTTTTCATTCCACTCATCCTGCCAAGTGAGTAGGTGTTAAAGGTTACTTCCCTGCAGAGTTTTTTATTTGTCCTTCTTTTTTGTAAAATATTTGTCCAATACAATTGAAAGTCATGTAATTAATTATACTTACATGTAATTTTGATCTAAAATAAATAATAGAAATGGTATCATGTCTAATTTTTAGCTTTATATTGAACTGCCTGTTCAATATCATCATGCAAAGAGAGGAATTCATTTTCTAAAGGTAAACGCAAACAAACAGATGGTGTTGCCTGGCTGCAGTTGCTTTTTTTAGTTAAAAGTCTAAAAAGGGGCATAACTGTGTCAAAAACATTTCAAGGGCTACCTGCTCCTCTGGTATGGGATTGACAGCCAAAGTTTGACATGGGCATCTTCAGCAATGACAGAGATGACCTTTTAGCAAGACAGCGACTCAGACAGCACCAAGGCTATGACAGTACCTCAATGTTTTCCTCAGAAATTGCCAAGCTATAATGGTTAAACAAACAAACACCTCACCTGGACACAATCCACCATTACAAGACTGGGATTCCTCCGAGTCCCCTGTACAATTGTTACCATGGACACTGGAGGGCCAGTTACATGTCCGGTTCCTGGTTTGAGTCCCACCAGCACAGGTAACAGTACAGGTTGACCAGCCAGACCATGATGTCCACTGAGCATCTTCTGTAAGTTTGAGAAGAAAGGGTAGAACAGTCTTTGAATGGGTAGAAAGCAAAAGAAAAGGAGAAAATGCTGGTTGCCATCAATTTATCTTTTTCCTACCATGTTTTTATATACTTTGTTCTCCAAGTTATTAAAACACAGGATTATGTGGTAAAGAATTAAAAGGCCATTTCGATTGTGTGAACTTTAAAGAATGGTTTGTTTTTTTAATCATAAGTTTTAAATACTTTTTCTTTTTTTTTTTGATAATTCTGGAAATAAATGAAATCCTTGTTAGCAATTAACAATTGAAACTGAAAACTTTTTTAAACATCTGACATACGTGGGCATTCATTTTGATTGCAGTTGGTAGTTTGATCCGGCTGCCCAGCACACGGACTTCCATGGGCAGATCCTGCGGGAAATGTACAATTCCTTGTGCTGAAATATGAAAAGAGAGATGTAAGTGAGGGTTAAAATAGTGTCCATAAGAGCATTTAGTCATCAACCTTTCTACTGAGCCATGCAGGATCCCTACATTTAATCCTTTAACCCTATAGACAAAAAATTAAATGTTGTCCCATAGATTAGATGAGTCTTTGTTAGGGCAGAAAATATGGTGGGAACAAGAAGATGCTGTTTACCTGTATTATTTCCTTTTCCCCCACAATGTTTTCCAAAAGCCTTCTATCTCAGGGTCGTTAAAATATAGGACTGTTTGGGTTAAGGTTAAAGGGTTAACTCTTTACCAAACGACAAAATTTTCAACTTGTCCAAATTGAAAACATTTTGCAGATGACAAAATAAACATGACTCAAAAACTGAAACTTGACTTTAGAAGAGTTGAAAACATTGTTGGAAAAGGAGAAAATGCTGGTTACCAGCATTTTCTCCTTTTTCCACAATGTTTTCAGAAGCCTCCTTCCTCCGGGTCATAAAAACCAGGGATTGTTTGGTAAAGGGTTAAGGTCTATCTGATCCTAATGTAAATGATGTTCTTTACAAAGAATAGAAAACCACAGTGGCCACCATTACAAATCACTTTAACCCTTTTCCAAACGACAAATTTTAGAGTCTTCCAAACTGAAAGAATTTGCAGACGACAATGTTAAATTTAACAAGAGGGCCATGATGGCCCTAAAGTCGCTCACCTGAGTCTTTTGACCTAACATGACCCATTTTCAATCTCTTTTGAGATATCATGACAAACAATCTACTAAGCTTTCATAATTATTGGACTGAAAATTTGGCCTCTAGCATGTGCACAAGCTTTGTTTAGAATTTGTCTCAGTGACCTACTTTTTAGCCAACCATAGCCAATTTTCCCATTGTAGATATTATCAAAACAAAGATCCTGACCACCTTTCATAAGTATTGGACAGAAAATGTGGCCTATAGAGCATACACAGGGTTTTTCTAAGATTTGAACTACTGACCTAGTTTTTGACCCAACATGATCGATTTTCAAAGTCGTCTGAGATGTCATCAAGACAAACATTCTGACCAAGTTTCATGAGTTTTGGACCAAAAATGTGGCCTCTAGAGCGTACACAAGGTTTTTTCTAAGATATGACCTAGTGACCTAGTTTTTGATCCGACATGACCCATTTTCGAACTCGTCCAAGATATCATCAAGACAAACAATCTGACCAACTTTCAAGGGTTTTGGACTGAAAATGTAGCCTCTAGACCATACACAAGGTTTTTCTAAGATTTGACCTAGTGACCTAGTTTTTGACCCAATATGAACAATTTTTGAACTAGTCTGAGATATCATCAAGACAAACATTCTGACCAAGTTTCATGAGTATGTGACTGAAAATGTGGCCTCTAGAGTGTACACAAGGCTTTTATAAGATTTGACATAGTGACGTAGTTTTTGACCCAACATGACCCATTTTCGAACTCGTCTGAGATATTATCAAGACAAACATTCTGACTAACTTTCAAGACTTTTGGACTGAAAATATGGCCTCTAGAGCGTACACAAGGTTTTTCTAAGATTTGAGCTAGTTTTTGACCCAACATGACCCATTTTCGAACTTGTCCAAGATATCATCAAGACAAACATTCTGACCAACTTTCATGAGTATCTGACTGAAAATGTGGCCTCTAGAGCGTACACAAGGTTTTTCTAAGATGTGACCTAGTGACCTAGTTTTTGACCAGACATGACCCATTTTCGAACTCGTCCAAGATATCATCAAGACAAACATTCTGACCAAGTTTCATGAGTATCTGACTGAAAATGTGGCCTCTAGAGCATACACAAGGTTTTTCTAAGATTTGACCTAGTGACCTAGTTTTTGACCAGACATGAACAATTTTTGAACTAGTCCAAGATATCATCAAGACAAACATTCTGACCAAGTTTCATGAGTATCTGACTGAAAATGTGGCCTCTAGCGCATACACAAGGCTTTTCAAAGATTTGACCTAGTGACGTAGTTTTTGACCCAACATGACCCATTTTCAAACTCCTCTGAGATATTATCAAGACAAACATTCTGACCAACTTTCAAGAGTTTTGGACTTAAAATGTGGCCTCTAGAGCATACACAAGGTTTTTCTAAGATTTGACCTAGTGACCTAGTTTTTGACCCGACATGACCCATTTTCAAACTCGTCCAAGATATCATCAAGACAAACATTCTGACCAAGTTTCATGAATATCTGACTGAAAATGTGGACTCTAGAGCGTACAGGAGGTTTTTCTAAGATTTAACCTAGTGACCTAGTTTTTGACCAGACCTGACCCATTTTCAAACTCATCCGAGATATCATCAAGACAAACATTCTGACCAAGTTTCATGAGTATGTGACTGAAAATGTGGCCTCTAGAGCGTACACAAGGTAAAAGTTGACGACGGACGACGCACAACGCATGACAGACACAGCACGATCACAAATGCTCACCTTGAGCACTTCGTGCTCAGGTGAGCTAATAAAAGTGGTAGAAAGTTGTCTAATAAGGTAGAAAACATTGTGGGAAAAGGAGAAATTGCTCATTACGAGCAATTTCTCCTTTTCCCACAGTGTTTTCAAAAGACTTGAACTCCAGACACGTAAAAACACAGGTTTGTTTGGGAGAGGGTTAACATGTCAAATTTCATTTTACTTTTTCTACTCCACAAGTTCTACACCAGACGATGAAACTGTTAGCTCTTCCATATTGAAAGCATTTGTTAACAAGATTTCAAATGTGAGCAAAATCAAGGGATTTATCTTTGAAAAAGTAGAAAAAAAACATTATTGAAAAAGAAGAAAATGCTTGTCACCACCATTTTCTCCTTTTCCCACAATGTTTTCAAAAGCCTTTTTTCCTGCTGGGCCAAAAAACACTAAAATGTTTGATAAAGGGTTTCAACATACCGTGTCTGAGTCCCTCCACCACATGTTGCTGAACATACGGAGTAACTTGTCCAAGCATCCCATTGTCCATCAACTAGAGAATACAGAATATCCAAATTAATAAAGACTGTCCTAAAAAACACTGCAGTGAAGGAGAAATTGTTATCCCTTGTATTCAAATATTTAACCTTAATTCATGTTGGTTTGTAGCAGATATATATGGAAAATATTCTACTAAAACATGAATAACCAACATGAAGTTAGGATATATGTTCTACTTTTTCCACAATATTTTTTTATTCTTTTGGTTGACACCAAATGGTATAAAGTCCATAAATATTGAATGAGCACATGGGCATAACTATTTGAAAATTTCATATAAAATGTGACCCGTACGAGAAGAATAGATAAATCATTTGTTTCAACAAGGTTATGAATTACATCTAGGCAGCCAGTCACTTACCAGTTTGCCTGTGAAGTCCTTTTACCATTTATCACAAACTCTCCTTCAAAGCCACTGGCTGCTTTGCATCATAGACAAACAGTTGTTTGTAATAATGTATAATGATATGAAGAATTGTGTAAAGGTTATAAAATGCCAAACTGAAACCAGCATTTGACCATACAGGGGTCAAACCCTACTTTACAAAACGTATGAGCCATGCTCTGTGATAAGGGGGCTTAATGCATCTGTGAATAGAATCAACCCAGGTCAGCCTGAAAGCCCGTGCAGGCTGACCTGGGCCAAAACTTTTAGCTGTTGGTCAATTTTCTGTATGTCCAAGGACCACTCTACCTCATGATTCAATTGGTTGTTAGACAAAATGAATTTTACGGATCAACAATTATGTGATCGTATGATGATGAATCACGAGGATGCATTATGCCCCGCTTTGCCAGAGCATGGCTTATATATAAACAACTGGACTCAATAACCGGCACAAGAATCGTTGTTACAAGTCTCCCTCTTCACAGATGGTCCTGGACAGTATGCCCCTTGTGGGCCTGGCGGGAAAAAGCAAGTCCTACGTCTAGACCTTGTTCCGCCACCACATGTCTTTGTACATCTACTCCATCTTCCCCATTTCTGCCAGAACCCATCAACTGGAATGTAATTGTAAAGTTACCTTTTCATAAAACTGTGCTATTTTAATCTTTAATCCTTGAAGTGTCAAATAAACCTAGCAGCTATTTTAAGTATAGAAGCGAGATCCAAGTAGTAGCAGTTTTAGTGTTCCTTTTGTCTAGAATGTCTAAGCAAAGTGGACACAATCCTGAGTCTAAACATCCCTGAGAAAGAAGCCTTTTGAAAACATTGTAGGAAGAGGAGAAATTGCCAGTAGCCAGCATTTTCTCCTTTTCCCACAATGTTTTCTATCCTTACAGGCAAGTGAATCAATTTTTGAGTCACACATATTGCACTTAGTTGTCTTCAAGTGCTTTCAACTTGGACAAGTCTAAAATGGTGTTGTTTGGTAAAGTGTTAATAATTTCTTGACATTTTATTTGAAACCATCAAACCTAGAAAAAGGCGTATTACATATATAGAAATGAGATAAATTGCAAAGACATATTTTTTGTGAGGCAAATAGTTCCCAAAAAGCTTACCTGGGCAGTCAGTTGAATGTGTGCATTTCTCTTGCTCCCGCAATGTTCCTGTACAGTTCTTCCCATGGGGAGCTCCAGGTTTAAAAGTACATTTCCTCGTCCTAAAGTGGACCCCCTCACCACATGACCCGGAACATGCGGTCCAGTCTAACCAGTCAGACAGCTTCCCATCAACTTTGGTATTTGTAAAATATAATAAAACAGTGTGCATTCAGGTCAGCTCTATTACCACGGTCAGTATTCATAACTATTCTTAAAAACTTTCTTAGTCTTATTCTAAGAATTTATTTGAATTTCAAAGTAATGCAACTGTAGATTGACTACACCAAATGGTCTTGCCAATCAGAAAATTCTGCAGAATAAAACTAAGAATGTTTTTAAGAATGGTTGGTGAATGTGGACCCAGATGACAAATTATAAGACTTGTTTATATTGTAAGCTTTGGCAGACAACTAATTGAATGTGACTAAATTTGTAGCATTGATCTATGAAAGGGTGCAAAATATTGTGAGAAAAGATGGAAATGCTGGTTACCAAAATTATCTCCTTTTCCCACAAAGTTTTTTGAAAAAAAAAAAATCTTCAAGACTGTTAAAGTATAGGCTTGTTTAGTAAAGCATTAAATCTTTACCAGATGACAAAACTTTATACTTCTCAATAATGACAGCATGTTCGGATTACAAATCAAAGGTGGCTCAAGAGATGGAATTCATCTGTAAGGTAGAACAAATTGTTGGAAAAGGAGACAGTGCTGGTAACCAACATTTTCTCCTTTCTCAAAATGTTTTCAAAAAGCTTTCTTCTTCAGAGTTGTTAAAACATGCACTTGTTGAGTACAGGGTTAAATCGTTAAAGGGTTAACCTTCAACATACAACTAAGATAAATAGCTGGCAAAAACTGTTTTCTACCAATATCTATAAGATGCCATGATATATCTCAGTAGTAATTCAAGGCATTGATAACTAAACATAGCCATAATCTCATGTACCAAAGATTAAAAGCCATAAAGGGCTAACTTCATTCAAAAGATTTTTTCAGGTGGAAATGAATCCCAGATATTACAATTTTAGACTGTTCTGCCAAGAAATCTCTCAAAAAAGCACAGAGATCTGTGGATTCTCATCTTGATCTATACTCTCCAGAAAGGCAATTCAAGTTAGTTGGCATACAAATCACTAATGAAAATTTCAAAACAATGACAGGAAAACTATAGAAGCCACACAAACATACCTGTCAGCATATACATAGATATATAACTATATTTAAGAAGGATGGACTATCAGGCTGATTCCAATACATGTGCATACCTAAAGCATTTGTTTGCAGGCTTAAAATGAAGTGTGCACAGATTACTCAGAATGGACATTCACAGGCTCAACTGTAAACTTCATACTCACCGGCACAAAGATCTGTTGCACAGTCTTTGATTTCATTCTCATTTCCTACACAGGGTTGTCCCTTTGGTGCCCTGTTTTTGAAGACGCATTCTCGTATCCTGGCTTGTTTTCCACCATCACACGTGACGGGGCAGGTGCTCCAGCTCTGCCAGTCCCCCCAAACACCATCCACTGATACAAAAACAGGTCTCATATTCAACAACCATTCTTAAGAACTTTTCCAGTCTTATTTGCTGAGATTTTCTAAATTTCAAAATAACACAATTTCTGATTGGCTAAACCAAATGGTTCATCAAATCAGAAGTTATGTTACATTAAATAAACTTTAAAGTAACACAATTTCTGATTGGCTAAACCATTTTGAAAATTCTGGAGAATAAGACTAAGAATGTTCTAAAGAAAGGTTGGCAAAATGGCCATAGAGTAAAATTTCTGTCATTCAAAAAAAAACCACACAAAACTTCCTGCTGATAACTTTTGTCATCTCACAGCAGACCACTTTTGAAAACACTGTTGAACAAGGAGAACAAGGTACATGACAAGCCGAATCTTTTCTGCCAAAATTTTTCTCATTTATTTATGTAACAAATCTGTATTCTTGCTGATTTTCCATATTCTACAAAAATGTTTTCTAGGGCATGAATTACAGTTTTTCAACAGTCACAAATACAGCGCTGCTGCAAGATGAAGAAGCACTTGGGTCATAATCTGGAATAAGGTAGTAGACAGTGTAGATCAAAGATTGTAAGGCATGTTATGTGCAGTCTGATCTTGATCTACACAGCTCTAAAAGGCTTTTCATGTTGTCTTTAGTTGGAAAACAGTTACGCTTTTTCAAACGCCAACTGACCAATTTCTAAAATAAAGCAAACTATATCCAATGGGATCAGAACATTACTGATAATTGAATGCCAGAGAAAAATACGGATGTTCACATTGCATCATGTGCTGAATGGTAGTTGGTTTTGATTGACAGTTGCAATCTCTTTATTTGACTGTGCTGGGTTTTTTTGGTGGTATGAGGAAAGAATGGACTAGTTAATCTTGCACTTGAAGTATAAAGTTAATCCTTAGGCTGCTAAGCATGATACACTGACCTTTTGCGGACTGTGTAGATCAAGATCAGACTGCACAGAACGTGCAGTCTGATCTTTGATCTACACAGTCCAATTAGGACATATTTTCCCCCATGAAAATATCTCTGAAATAGCAAATTTTTGGTTTTTACTATCAACTTAAAAGTTTCATTTCACTTATTTAGCAGGATAAGGGTTAATTCTCTAACAGATGAGAAAATTTCAGAACCATCCATATTTAAAATTTTTGCAGAACATACATTGAAAGTGACTCAAATGATGAAATTTCTGTTTGAAATATTAGAAAACATTATATGTGTGTGGAAGGGGGAGAGGGAGGGATGAAAGGAGAAAATACTGGTTGCAAATAATTTCTTCCTTTTCATTTACATTTTCAAAAGCCCTCCTCATCCAAGGCCATAAATGTGCGCACATACCTGGACAAAGGTCAGTCTCACAGGCTTGAGTATCAGTTATATTTCCAAAACACTTGGCACCGTGTGGGACACCTTTATCATATATACAAGTTCTATTCCTTGTTCGGGTTCCCCCACCACATGTCACTGTACACTGTGTGTAGTTTGTCCATTCTGACCAATGTCCATCAACTGAAACAGAGTTAGCCCATTCTTAGAGGTAACATGCTTTGTATGTCTCAGCAAAATATGTCTTTTCAAAAACTGATGTTTACCAAAATGATTTCAATTCAAACAAAAGGTTGATACTTGTCTCTCCTTTATACTACTGATTTTTTCAATGTGGAATGTACTAAATTGCTTTAACTCTTCACCAGACTACCAAATTTCAGACTTGCCCAAATTGAAAGCATTTGCAGACAACAAATTCATCATTGCTCAAAAGATGAATTTTGGCTTTGATAGAGTAGAAACTATTGTGGAAAAAGGAGAAAATGCTGGTTACCAACATTTTTTTTCCATTTTCAATAATATTTTCAAAAGCCTTGTTACCCAGTGATGACAAAACTATTGTGTGGTGATTGTGTGGTAAAGGTTTAATAAATTACAGCTCTTTTTCCCACAATATTTTCAAAATTTTCTATAGCAGAAACATAAAAACTTGTTATCATAACTTTCACAAACCTGACACGAAGCAGTAACACATATATTGGAAATTTAAATGCCTGTACAAAGCTGTTTGAAGTCATGGCTGCTGGATAACAAGACCTGTCAGTAACGAACTGAGCTACCTGGCTTTGCCAGGGTGTTCCTTAACCCTTTTACCACATAATCCCGAGTTTTAATGACCCTAAAGAAGAAAGCCTTTTGAAAACATTTGGGGAAAAGGAGAAAATGCTGGTAACCAGCATTTTCTCCTTTTCCCAAAATGTTTTCTACCCTTTCTAAGACAATTTTCACCATTTCAGCCACATTCAGACTGTCGTCTGCAAATGCTTTCAATTTGGACCAGTCTTACATTTTGTCTTTTGGTAACTCTTTATCAAATGGCAAAATTTTGGACCAGGCCAAAATAACCCTTTACCACACAATCCCAGATTTTAACGACCCTAAGCAAGAAGGCTTTGAAAACATTGTGGGAAATGGACCAAATAATAGTAACCAGCATTTTCTCCTTTTTGCTCAAAAGTTTTCTACCCTATCAAAGACGGAAATCACCATTTGAGCCCAGTTTCATTTGTTGTCTGTACATGCTTTTAATTTTGTAGAGAACAAAATTTTGTCAAGTGGTAAAGGGTGAAAAACATCTGTAAAATGTTGCTAAAATGATGATTTCTGTCTTTGATTGGGTGGAAAACAGTGTGGGAAAAGGAGAAAATGCTCCCCTTTTCCCACAATGTTTTTGAAAGTTGTCTTTCTCAAGGTCGTTAAAAGTCGGGATTGTGTGGTAAAGGGTTAGGGCTATCAAACAGGTAACTTACTTGGACATGGATCTTCATGACAGGAGACTGTTTCATTTAAAACACCCTGACAGTCTTCTCCTCGTGGGAAACCATCCTGGAAGTCACATGTACGATTCCTAGTCTTGGTGCCATTATTACAAGATTTTGTACACTCTGTCCAGACTGACCAGGCAGATAACTGTCCATCAACTTGTAAATGGGAAAAGAATCGTGAGAGTAACAAAAATTAATCAAATACAAATGTCAGTAGAAGGGAAAACAAAAAATTCCATGCGGTCAATAATGACAAAGTCAAAATTAAACTAGAGCTGTTGCAAAGCAGACAAATAACACCTCCCCCCCCCCCCCAAAAATAAAACAGCACCTTGTCACTGAAGCAACACAATCAGAGCACGGAAATGATTTTCAAAAAAAAGATCACCTGTGACCTTGACCTTTGATCCATGTATAAAGTTTCATGGTCCTTGGTCAAACAGCTACTAAGTTACAGCATGGAACGGATTATCAAAAAAAGTTCACCACTGACCTTGACCTTTAACCCATGTGACCTAAAAGTAATAGGGCACTTCCTTAGGTCATGAGCAACACTTGTATAAACTTTCAGGGTTCCAGGTCAAACAGCTATTGTGTTAGAGCATGGAGACAATTTTCAAACAAAGCTCACCTGTGACCTACACCTTTGACCCAAAAACAATAGGGCCCTTCCTTGGGTCATGAGCAACACTTGTATAAAGTTTAAGGGTACTAGGTCAAATGGCTTTTGAGTTAGAGCACAGAAATGAAAAAGCCTACAGACAGACAGATGGACAGACAGACAGACATGGTGAAACCCGTGTACTGTATAAGTGGAAATTTTTGTGACATGGAAATTTTTGCGAATTCGCGAATTTGAAAAATTCGCAAACTTTCCGTTCATGCATTTAACAACAAGTATAACAACAAGTAACAAGTGTCTTAAATTCGAAAACATTTCCCCAAACAAAATGTCCTTAATCGGTAATTTGCAAATTTTTCGACACGCGTATATATCCATGTATACAGTACCCCACCCCCTACTTTGTGGGTGGGGGGTATAAAGAGTTAACTCCTACAAGAACTCAGCATGTAGACCAGTGAAATAAAGAAGGAACTAAATTAAAATAAAGCTGGTACCTGGGCATGGATTCGTGCTACATTCTCTTGCATCAGATCGAGGACCTGTGCAGTTCTGACCACGAGGGAAACCATCTTTATATTTGCATTGTCGAGTTCTGAACTGGGTGCCATTACCACATGTTGTGCTACAGTTACTGAAATCACTCCAATCAGTCCAAACACCATCAACTATCAAAAATTATAAAACAAAAAAAAAAGGATGGGGCGATATGATTTGAATTATCTAAATAAGAATTTAACATAACCAAACAATATAATTTCACACAAGTTCAAATACAAAGCATTTGCAGATGTAAAATTGAATGTTGCTCACATAATAACTTTTGTCCTTGAAAGGGAAGAAAACATTGTTGGAACAGGAGAAAATGCAGCATTTTCTCCTTTTTCAACAATGTTTCCAATACTTTCTTATTTAAGATTGTTAAAACTAAGGATTGTTTGGTAAAACTATTCACATATTATTGTACTTCCTGTGAATATTTTTTCAGTCTTCCAGAGGACCATGAACATTAAGGTAAAAAGGAGAAAGTGTTTGATGTAAGAAGTAACTCCTTTTGCCATAAGATTTTCATATGTATTTACATGTTAAACTCCTAGTTATAACAATCATCAATATCTCAAAAGGACATTTATTAAGCAGTCTTTCCTTAATAAAAAAAAAACGTAACCAAATAAAAGAAAGAAGATAATTTTCCAAATTCAAAGATTGATATTGCGTTAGTTTTCACTATCAGCAGTGTTTTGGATATCTAATAGAATTATCTCCTAGAGACAGGGTTAATGGATATCCAGAATGTAGTTTTTTTTATAGGAAAAAAAAAGTTTTGTGCAATTTGATATGTTTTAGTGAAGAAATGTTATGTGGAATTTGACAGGCTTCGTTGAAGAATTTTTTTCTGGGCTTCAGTGAAGGAAAGTTTTCTGAAATTCAACAGACTTCGGTGAAGAAAAGTTTTCTGAAATTCAACAGACTTCGGTGAAGAAAAGTTTCACAGAATTTGACAGGCTTCAGTGCAGAAAGTTTTGTGGAATTTGACAGGCTTATAGGAAGAAATGTACCATGGATTTTGACAGGCTTAAGCGAAGAAATATTTTGCAGAATTTGACACACATAAGTGAAGAAATCTTTTGTAGAATTTGACAGGCTTGGGTGAAGAAATGCTAACTTGAACCTGATTGGGTTTAGTCAAGAAATGTTTGTAGAATTTGACAGGCTTGAGTAAAGAAAGGTTTTATGGAATTTGACAGACTTTGTTGAAGATATGTTTTGTGTGCTTTAGTGAAGAAGAGTTTCGTGGAATTTGACAGGCTTTAGTGAAGAAATTTTTTACAGAATTTAACAAACGTAAGTTATAAAATGTTTCACAGGATTTGACAAGCATAGGTGAACAAAGGTTTTGTAGAATTTGACAAGCTTTAGTGATGAAATGCTGATATGAACTTGATTGGGTTTAGTCAAGAAATGTTTGTATAATTTGACTGGCAGTAGTACAGAAATGTTTTTAAGTATTTGACAGGCTTTGGTGAAAAAACGTTTTGTAGGTTTTGATAAATTTCTCTTACCTAGACCTCATTCAAAGTTTGATAAACTAACCTGGACAAGGGTTGTCTCCACATGTTTGTGTCTCCGTCAAGTTACCAGTACAATTGTTACCAGGGGGCGCCACATCATCAAATATACAAGAACGATTTCTCTGCTGAACACCTCCTCCACATGTGACAGTGCACATTGTCCAATTGCTCCATGCAGAAAAAACTCCATCCACTGTAAATATGATGTGGAAACTGTCAAAGTTTTTGGTGTCTATCTAAGGTTTTAACTCTTTAAAAGATGAGAAAATTTTAGACTTGTCCAAATGAAAGCATTTGCAAGCTACAAATTGATTGTGTCTCAAATGATAAAATTTGTTTTGTTTTGAAAAGGATAGAAAACTTTGTGAGAAGAGTAGAAAATCCTGGTTAGCAGTATTCTCCTTTTCTCTATTTTAACCCTTTACCACACAATCCCGACTTTTAACGACCCTAAGAAAGAAGCCTTTTGAAAACACTGTGGGAAAAGAAGAAAATGCTGGTAACCAGCATTTTCTCCTTTTCCCACAATGTTTTCTACCCTTTCCACAGCAAGTTTTAATTTTTCAGTTCCATTTATTTTGTCGTCTGCAAATGCTTTCATTTTAGACTAGCCTAAAATTTTGTCGTTTGGTAAAGAGTTAAACAAAATTGAATGTGTCTCAAATGATGAGACTTGTTTTTGAAAGGATAGAAAACTTTGTAGGAATTAATTAAGAGCAGAAAATGCTAGTTACCAGTATACCTCCTTTTCTCGAGTTTTCAAAAAAATTCTTTCCTAGTAACGGGTAACAAGTTAATTAACTATTACCAAACAACTAAATTTCAGACATATCCAAATTGAAAGCAGTTGCAGATGAAAAATCAAATGTGACTGAAAAGGTGAAATATTAAATTTTATCTGTTAAAGGTTGGTAAACATTGTGGAAAAAGCAGAAAATGCTAGTCCAGCATTTTTTCCTTTTCCAACGGTGTTTTCAAAAAGGCCTCTTTCTCAGGGTAATTGAAACTCAGGATTGTGTGGTAAAAAGTTAAGAGTTGCAATTTCAACAACAAACTGACATGACAGCAGATTCTGAGTGGTTGCTGGATTACTTGGCATTTTGTTAGAGTCATGTGACTACAGATAGGTGTTAAAAACTTAAAAATAAAAACTTCCTTTCTTTTTCAAAGGAGGGGTGTCCATAAGGCCCTTTTTTGGGCTAGGATAGATTTTTGCCAAAATTTGCTGATTTATACTGCTGTGTATTGGCTTTCATTTGGTGAAGTATTAAGATGCAGCAGCCATGTCTTCTATGGTATATGCTTGAGAAAAGTGGGTGGGGTAATTTGATATGATTTCAGCTTCTAAGACTAAATTGCAAATATCTTCCATTTGAAGCTGCAATTGATATTCATTCATTTCTTGTAGGTACTTACCCTATAAGAGGGTGTTAATGATGTAGACAATTTTAAACAAAATTTTCCAGCAATGTAGTTATAATCATTATTAAGTCGTACCTAAATTTTGCTTATTTTGCCATCTCCAACTTTGCGAAAAACCACAACATTGTTTTATCGATTAATGGAAAACTAAGATATGTTGATATTATATACTAGACATAGTAGACATTCCAAGATTATGAGGAATTTGCTCTGTGACGAACAACACTAGAGTTATCTGCCCTTGAAAAAGTGAAAAATGCTTATTTTTCTCATGTTCTGAAACTAAGCATACTAACAGTATATTTCAGATGACTAAACTAACTCAAACCTAAATTTTATGGATTTTTGTCAGGAATAGGTATAAAATAAGTCATGGCATGACGACCTTGACCTTTTTCAAGGTCACAGTGAGACCCAGGGCTCCTACTCATGACTGTTACTTCTGTTACTAGGGTTGAGTTTACAAAACTTTCATGTCACAATTTAGGATTTCACATTTTTAGAATCCAACAATTTTGTAACCCCATTTGCAACCTTTAATATTGGTGACACAATACTGAATTACAGCTGGTAACCTTGACCTTTTCTTCACGGTCAGAATGAGACCTAGATATCTATTCCAGAAATTCTAATTCTCTTCTTGTGGCTTTGATACATTTCATGGGATTCATTCAGATCTAACTTATGTAGATGTTAGTCAGGATTAAGCACAGAATGAATGTAGATGTTAGTCAGGATTAAGCACAGAATGAATGTAGGCTTGATGACCTTGACCTTTTTCAAAGTCAAAGCGTGACCCACGAGCTTTACTCCATGAATATAAATTCTCCCAATGGGCTCAAACAAGCATCTCTCATGTCAAAATACTGGTAATGTAAATGGGAATGTACCTGTATGAATGCATTTACGATTTATTACATGGATTTGACAGCATATTGATCTGACTCACAGCTTGTTCACTTTGACATTTTGTCTATCTTATAGTAAAACCTAGAATGCCCTTTAATAAAAAAAAATCTTGTTTTTGGCTGATATGATTTCTCCACATTTTTGAGATATTGCCATTGTATGTCTGTTCTTTGTTGAAGCAGCATCAGCAATCTTTTCAGCACTGAATGTCAGATTGATGATAAAGTAAATTAAGACTTTGTTGAAAAGAAATCATGCTTTGTCAAATAGTTTGATGTATGAATATGAACACAAAGAAACCTAGAAAGTTGCAAAAGCAAATATACAAGACAATAGTTACGATATTCAAATATTTATTTAAACATAAGTATGAAGATGGATAGTCTAAAGTTTCCTAAACCTATCCTGAAAGTTGTATCAAAGTACCCCTAGAAGTAATCAATATTATATCAGTCAAGTTGAATTTAAAAAAAAAAAAAGGTTTACTACCGAGATCATTGGGCTACATTGTGACACTTTGATATACTTTCTGACTAGAACTGACTAGATAAAAGAAAGGAATGATCTTATATCTCTCATCTGAATATACAAAGACATGTTTATGTCGTGGTAAAGGCTAAATGGCTATTAGACAATGAAACAGAGTATATATAATACTCAAAGTTTGCAAAGCACCAAATATTTCCGACATGATTTTCAAATTGCATGAAATAATTATGTGTATATATACATGATTGTGTGTATGAGTTTGTGTTTCAGTATGATTCAGTGATGTAATTATTTAGATGGTCCCAACTGTACATGGTATAAATATAATAATAAGATTATGTTTTTATGACTGGGAAAATAATCGTTTAAGTTATGGAAATAATGTGCTCCGTAAGTTTCATGGTCTTAAGTGCTACGTTTGTTTGAATGCTTTTGTATGCAGCATTTAACAATATTTCTGTCAAATGGGTGACAGCCCACTTTTTCTTTTCTTTTGAAGGTTTCACCAGTACTATGCTGGGCTCTAAAGCCCTTTGCCCAAGGCACTCCCATGAAAAACCCAGTGTTTTGAGTGAGGATTGAACCTATGGCCCCCAGGTTACATTATATGTACGCCATTAGTGTAAGGTATTCAATCATCACTTCATCTTAAAAGATGACATATAACAGGAAGGACGGGGCTTCCCATTGTGATATTAATAGTGCCCCTGGCATGCACCATGTACTATTGTGACTAGAAATTAGTCAAGGTTTCAATAGTGTGCCACACCTCTGCAGTTGACAACTGCTGAAGGCTTGTTGCATTTTGTGACAGCAAGGCATTGTATACTACTGCAGGCTATGGGATTGTTCCATTGGATGATATACCTCGTCCCCATACTATCCATGGTGCGCAAAAGTACCTGACAAAAGACGGTATTGCATGTCTGGACTGGCAAGTCCAATCCCCTCACCACAATCCCACAAAGCATATGGGTAATGGGCTGCAGATCTAAATTTTAGCTTTTCAGGTTTAACCAAGAAGTATCCAGGAGCTTTTTGTTATTCTTGTGCAAGAGAATGGAGCAAAGTTCCGAAAGAATTATCAGAAACCTGACAGGGAACATAGAAGATTGTTTCAAGCTGTCATTAAGCAGCAATTGGCTTACATCAGCAGCTTTTTTGGCAAGATTTGAAAATTACAAGTTTTATTAAATGATCATTTTTAAATTGCTATACAGCTTAAATTCTAAAATCTCTGTCAAATAAAGTAAAAAAGAAAACAGGGAAACATTATATACAACATTATAGAAAATACTAATCAAATTATGTAAAACAAAATCATAACATTATTGCAACTATGTAACCTATGCACTTAAATTTTCTTGATGCTTAGCAAACTTTGAGAAATATAAACGTTGAATGACATGAGATCAAAATGATGAGTATTGAATTTTTTATACTGAAATAGAATGTTGTAAAAGGTTTGTATTTAAAAAAAAACCGTACAATGTAAAGTAATTGTATTAATCTTTGATACGATTGGAAATAATTAAACACACAACAAAAGAATTTGACTTCCTGAAAAAGAACTGTGGGCCTCATTGTGACTGTGTTAAAAAAGGTCAAGGTCACCAAGCTGTTATTCATTATCATGCCACCAATATTAAACCTTACCATCATGTTTATAAATTTCTTGTAAGCTGTAAATGTGAAATCCTAAATTGCGACTTAAAAATTCATTAGTTCAACCCCATTATGGGAATTATCACTCACAGATTTGATATCTGGGTCTCACTTTGACCTTGAAAAAGGTCAAGGTCGCCATGCCATCACTTATTCTATACCTATTCCTGACGAAAATCTATAAAATTTAGGTTTGAGTGAGTTTAGTCATCTGAAATATACTGTTAGTATGCTTAGTTTCAGAACATGAGAAAAATAAGCATTTTTCACTTTTTCAAGGGCAGATAACTCTAGTGTTGTTTGTAACAGAGCGAATTCCTCATAATCTTGGAATGTCTACTATGTCTAGTATATAATATCAACATATCTTAGTTTTCCATTAATCGATAAAACAATGTTGTGGTTTTTCGCAAAGTTGGAGATGGCAAAATAAGCAAAATTTAGGTACGACTTAAAAATGATTATAACTACATTGCTGGAAAATTTTGTTTAAAATTGTCTGCATCATTTTTCACTTTTTCAAGGGCTGATAACTCTAGTGTTGTTTGTCACAGAGCGAATTCCTCATAATCTTGGAATGTCTACTATGTCTAGTATATAATATCAACATATCTTAGTTTTCCATTAATCGATAAAACAATGTTGTGGTTTTTCGCAAAGTTGGAGATGGCAAAATAAGCAAAATTTAGGTACGACTTAATAATGATTATAACTACATTGCTGGAAAATTTTGTTTAAAATTGTCTACATCATTGACACCCTCTTATAGGGTAAGTACCTACAAGAAATGAATGAATATCAATTGCAGCTTCAAATGGAAGATATTTGCAATTTAGTCTTAGAAGCTGAAATCATATCAAATTACCCCACCCACTTTTCTCAAGCATATACCATAGAAGACATGGCTGCTGCATCTTAACCCTTTACCACACAATGACGACTTTTAACACCCCTGATAAAGAAGGCTTTTGAAAACATTGTGGGAAAAGGAGAAAGTGCTGGTTACCAGCATTTTCTCCTTTTCCCACAATGTTTTCTACCCTATCAAAGAAAAATTATTTCATATGAGCCACATTGAAACTGTCATCTACAAATGCTTTCAATTCAGACAGGTTTAAAATTTGTCGTGTGGTAAAGGGTTAATACTTCACCAAATGAAAGCCAATACACAGCAGTATAAATCAGCAAATTTTGGCAAAAATCTATCCTAGCCCAAAACAGGGCCTTATGGACACCCCTCCTTTCAAAATATCTGCAAAATCACATGGCACAATTTCAAAATGGCTGCAAGATTGTGATATAGGTCATGATTGGGCTTCTTTCAATGCTTGGATGAGAGGAAATGATATTTTGACATTGCTGCTTTTCCTGTTAGATTGTGACTACCATGAAAGTAGGAGTCAACATCACATATATTTTAACCCTTTACCAGACGACAAAATTTTAGACAAGTCCAAATTGAAAGCAGTTGCAGACGACAATTTAAATAAAGTTCAAATTTTGATTTTTGTCTTTGATAGGGTGGAAAACATTGTGGGAAAAGGAGAAAATGCTGGTTATCAGCATTTTCTCCTTTTCCAACAATGTTTTCAAAAGGCTTCTTTTTCAGGGATATTAAAACTCGGGATTGTGTGGTAAAGGGTTAAAGACTGATCATACCTGGACATAAATTCGTTCCACAATTCTTAACTTCTGTCAGATTCCTGATACAGTCCCCACCATGTGGTGTGTCAGCAGGGAAGTCACATGACCTGTTCCGTTCAGATGTGCCATTTCCACAAGTGACGGTGCACGGAGACCAAGATGACCATGATGACAAGACTCCGTCAACTTGTAAAATTAGAAACAAGAGTACAGATATTTTCAAAAATATTTGAGCCATGCTCTGTGAAAATGGAGTTAAATGCATCTGGAAAAAGTTTGGAGCCATGTCAGCCTGTGAAGTCCAACATACTGCAGGTAAAACCTTTTTGCTCTTAGTAAATTTTCTGGATGTCCAAGGACCATTCTACACTAGGATTCAGTCATTTATTAGATTAAAAGGATTTTATGGATCCACAAGACTGACTTACTTGGTGCAATGCATCAGGGAGATACATTAAACCTTTACCAAACAATAAAATTTTATACTAGAAGAAAATGAAAGAATTTGCAGATAACATATTAAATTTGGCTCAAGTGATAGTAATTTATCTTTGAAAGTTTAGAAAACATTGTAGGAAAAGAAGAAAATGCTGGTAACCAGCATTTTCTTCTTTTCTTATAATGTTTTCAAAAGCTTTCTCCTTCAGGGTCTTTAAAAGTTGGGACTGTATGGTAGAAGGTTAAACCCACTTTTGACCCACAGCATTGGTCAAATCCTTCACTGGGCTTCTGTAAGAGAAGTATCATGACTTACATGCTTTGCCATCTTTTTACTATTTTTACAATGTACATATTTTAGTCAGGTTCATTAATATTCCATTTCTGGCTTAACTCATTACCAAATGACAAAAGTTTAGACTCGACCAAATTGAAAGCATTTGCAGACAACAAATTAAATGTAGTTCAAATGATGTCCTCTGTCTTTGAAAGGGTAGAAACATTGTAGAAAAGGAGAAAATGACGGTTACCAGCATTTTCTCCTTTTCGCACAATGTCTTCAAAAGGCTTCTTTCTCAGCGTTGTTAAAATATGGGATTGTTTGGTAAATGGTTAACACTGGTATTTCTGATACAATTGTTATGTCAACCTCCTTATATCTTGATGTTTTTTTTTGAAATCCCAAGCATTTTGAAATAACAAAAAGACGAGAAAATTTTAGACTTGTCAAAAGTGAAAGCATTTGCAAGCCAGAAACGTAAGTTTAAGATTTGATATAACAAAGATGAGACATACCAGGACACTTTCCTGCAAAGCACTCCTCACTTTCAGACGTGGATCCACTACAGTCCTTCCCTCTAGGAACATTTTGAACATAGACACACTTTCGTACTCTATCGTGGGTTCCATTTCCACAAGTTGTTGAGCATGAGTCCCAGTTTGACCACTGTGAGAAGTGTCCATCAACTGCAGCAGTAAAAGGAAGTGTTTATTAGTTCTAGTCTTTACCACACAGCAAAATTTCAGACTTATCCATATTGAAAGTATTTCAAGGGAAAACCCAAAGTGTGACTCAAATGATGGCACTTGTCATAATAAAGGTGGAAAAGATTGTGGAAAAAGGAGAACATGCTAATTACCAAAAGGCCAACACTCTATCTACTTTAACCCTTTACTAAAAGACAAAAAAAAAATTAACACTTGTTCAAACTTTAAAGCATTTTCAGACAATAAATGTGGTTAAGTACCAATGTCTCTCTTTGAAAGATGCAGAAACATTGTAAGAAAAGGATAACTGTTATAAACAAGTTTCATGAAATTTTCATTAAAATTTGCTTGCAAGATTAGTAAAAGTGCATTTGTTGCAAGAATTGTTCTTACCAGGGCAATTATCGAGATTACATTGCTGAGACTGAAGAGAAGCTCCTGAACAGTCATTCCCATGTGGAGCGAGGCTGAAGCACAAAATATAACTGTTGTGTATGATAAATGAAAGACTTTGACACTTTACCTGAGCAGTAGTAAGTTTTAAGAACCCTAAGAATCAAGGCTTTCTCAGGGTCCTCAAAACTCCACACTGTTTAGTAAAGGATTAAACACAGTTTATACCATAGATTATAAGTGGCTGCCTTTGATTATGCCACATCTTATCTATGTACAATTGGATGTTCAACTTACAAAATATTGTTCTCATGAAGACCGACTGACCTACCCACACCGACCAACAGACTGACCGACCAACTGATCAACTGATTGATGGATCCGTTGGTCAGTCAATTGATCGATTGATTGATTGATGTTTAACATTGCTTTCAAAATTATTTCAGTCATATCAAGGCAATAGCTCAATTATTTATGTATGTCCTGCGTTTCACCAGCACTAAGCTAGAGCTCTCCAGTGTCTTGCCTAAGAACTCTCCAACGAAAAACCTAGTGCTTCCAGTGAGAAATAAACCCAGCCCCTCCAGGTTACACTTGACCACTGAGCCAGGCATGATCCCTT
Organism: Hippopus hippopus; assembly: GCA_946811185.2. Classification (NCBI taxonomy): domain Eukaryota; kingdom Metazoa; phylum Mollusca; class Bivalvia; order Cardiida; family Cardiidae; genus Hippopus; species Hippopus hippopus. The sequence continues at coordinate 4,728,708 of OX328102.1, read as the reverse complement.
ATAACTGAGTGAAGTATTTCATTTGTTCCATAATAACATTCTATGGAACTTTTAGCCAATAAAATGACTTCATACATAAATCCTGTATGAAAGGATTTTCCAGGTCTAACTTCAACAAAAAAGATCATGAGTTATAGTGACAAGAACAAAACATTGTCGCTATCTGTTGTTGACTCAACTCTCTTCTCTTCCCATTGTCTTAACAAGAGGGCCAAGATGGCCCCGTATCGCTCCACTGGCTAATAAGTAAAAACACTAAAGCCAAACATTGCAATACTTGGCCAATTGGTTTCAATCTAGAAGACATACAAATTTTTTTCTATAAATTACTATGAGAAAGTAATGACCCCAGGGCAAAGCCATTTTTGACCACAAAGCTATAATTACTTGAATCCTGGTGGAGGTCCGTAAGATAAAGCCCCATACCAAATAATACCGGTGTAGAATGTGTGTATATAAACAAGAAGATTTTCAAAGTTTCCTCAAAAAAAGACCCTGTAAAACATGAGGCCCCTGAGACAGGGCTAAATTTAGTAGCCCTAGGTCTTATGGTTAGTAACAAGAAGATTTATAAAGTTTTCACTATAAAAGCCCATGTAAAACTTGTGATCCCTGGGCTGGGGCGAAGCTTGACCCCAAGGCTATAATTTGGGCACTCTAGGTAGACACCCACTTGATAAAGCTAAATACAAAATTTGGTAGCCCTAGGCCTTATGGCTAGGTACGAGTAGATTTTTAAAGTTTACCTATATAAGCTCATGTAAAACTTGTGACCCCCGGGGCAGGGCCAAATTTGACCCCAGGGCTATAATTTGGGCACTCTTGGTAGACACCCGCTTGATAAAGCTACATGCAAAATTTGGTAGCCCTAGGCCTTATGGCTAGGTACGAGTAGATCTTTAAAGTTTTCCCAATATAAGCCCATATAAAACTTGTAACCCCCGGGGCAGGGCCAAATTCGACCCCAGGGCAATAACTTGGGCACTCTTGGTAGACGCCCACTTGATAAAGTTACATGCCAAATTTGGTAGCCCTAGGCCCTATGGCTAGGTATCAGAAGAATTTTTAAGTTTTTCCAATATAAGCCAATATAAAACTTGCGACCCCCGGGGCGGGGCCAAATTTGACCCCAGGGCTATAATTGCTGAAGAGGACCATGACAGGATCATTTCTGTGAAGTTTCATCAAAATTGGATGGGTCGTTTCAGAGAAGAAGATGTTTGAAATAAAAGTTAATGTTCGCATGCACAGACGGATGGACGCATGACAGACACCGGGCCATGACATAAGCCTGCTGGCCTTCAGTCAGTGGAGCTAAAAAAAAAAACATGCTGAGGGGCGAGAAAATTAGAGTCTGTACAGCCATAGATTTCAATTGTTCTTACAATGGAGATCAAGATCGGACTGCAGAGAACGTCATTCATTTAAAGATGACAAATGTAACTTCAACTCAATTACAAAGATTTGGCTTTGAAAGGGTTGAAAACATAGAAAGAAATGGAGAGAATGCTTGTTTCCAGCATTTTCTCTTTTTTCCACAATGTTTTCAAAAGCTTTCCTTAACAGGGTCATAAATGCACTAGATCATTAGATGAAGGGTGAACATTTTACTTCATATTAAAACAAGGTGGTAAAAGGAAGAATCGCTTATTCACTTACGGATCGTCATATGTACAAGCTCTGCTGCGTGCTTGAATCCCTCCACCACAGGACACACTACAAGATGACCACTGTTCCCAATCTGACCACCGTCCATCCACTGATACAACATGAAAATAGATAGTCAAGATTCAACTTTAAGGCCCACTAGCAGCAAAAATTTTCTGGTAGAATTGCAGGCAAATCCTTATGAGCCATGCTCTATGAAAAGGGGGTTTAATGCATTTGCAAGAAATCAAACCCATGACAGCCTGAGCATTCCGACCTGGGTCGAAACTTTTCAGTTTTGGTCAATTTTCTGCATGTTAAAGGATTTATCTACCCTCTGATTCAACTTATTGTTAGATAAAATGGATTTTATGGATCCAGAATTATGTGCTGACTTGCTTGGTATAATACATCATAAAGATGTATTAAACCCCATTTTCCCAAAGAAAGCTTCAATCATTTACAATTTAACCCTAACAGCACCGAAGAATCCCAAATGAACAGTTTCAGTCTAGAAATAAGACCAAAATGATTGCAGTATCATGGCTGCTCTTGTTGAGCATGGCTAAGCAGAGCAGACAGGTCAGATCAAAGGCCAGACTGCAATCTTGATCTACATTGGCCCAAAAAGGCAACTGTATTTGTGAAAGGGGCTTTAACCCATGACCACATAATCACGATTTTTAACAATCCTGAGAAAGAAGCCTTTTGAAAACATTGTGGGAAAAGGAGAAAATGCTGGTAATCAGCATTTTCTCCTTTTCCCACATTGTTTTCTGCTCTATCAAAGATAAATTCTATTACTTGATCCCCATTTAAATTGTCGTCTGCAAATTCTTTCAATTTGGACAAGTCTAAAATTTTGTTATTTGGTAAAGAGTTAACTCTTTACCACACAATCCCGACTCTGAAAGAATGACCCTGAAAGAAAAGCCTTTTGAAAACATTGTGAGAAAAGGAGAAAATGCTGGTAACCAGCATTTTCTCCTTTTCTCACAATGTTTCCTACCCTATCAAAGAATGAAATCACCGATTTAGCAACATTTAAATTGTCGTCTGCACATGCTTTCAATTTGGTCCAGTCCAAAGTTTTGTCGTTTGGTAAAGAGTTAAGGGATAAAAGTAAGGATACTATCATGGGCCTGAAGTGTCACAGTACAGTCTAAGTTCCAGTTGCTGGCAGTAAAATGAATCTTAAAAATAGAATTTAACTTGGCAAATTTAATTCTAGCTTAATACTTCATTTCTCTGCTATAGAATGGAACTCTGACTGACTGCACTATATATAAGACATTGTCAGACTCACAAATACCCATACTTTTAAATGGTATTAATTAAATTTGCCTGCAATTTGACCCGGGAATGTTAATTAATATTTGGCTGCTAGCAGGCCTCACATGCAAATGTAAGAAAAATTATTTTGGATATTAAATCACAAAAACATCCTCACACAATACTGAGTTTTAATGACCTTAAGGATAAAGGCTTTTCAAAATCTTGTGGGAAAAGAGACAAGAGGGCCATGATGGCCCTGAAATCGCTCACCTGAGTCATTTGACCAAACATGACCCATTTTCAATCTCTTTTGAGATATTATGACAAACATTCTACCAAGATTTTCATGAGTTATTGACCCGAAATGACCCACTTCCAAACTGGTGTAAGACCAACATTCTGAACAAGTTTCATGAGTATTGCATTAAAAATGAGGCCTCTAGAAAGTAAACAAGGTTTTCTAAGATTTGACCTAGTGACCTAGTTTTTGATCCAACATTACCCATTTCGAACTCTTTCAAGATATTATCAAGACAAACATTCTGACCAACTTTTAAGAGTTTCGGACTAAAATTGTGGCCTCTACAGCATACACAAGGTTTTTCTAAGATTTGGCCTAGTGACCTAGTTTTTGATCAGACATTACCCATTATCAAACACTTTTTAGATATCACTAAGACAAACACTCTGACCAAGTTTCATGAGTATTGGACTGAAAATGTGGCCTCTAGAGCGTACAAAAGGTTTTTCTAAGATTTGACCAAATGACCTAGTTTTTGATGCAACATTACCCATTATCAAACTCTTTTGAGATATCACCAAAACAAACATTCTGACCAAGTTTAAAGAGTATCAGACTGAAAATGTGGCCTCTAGAGCGTACACAAGGTTTTTCCAATTTTTGACCCAGTGACCTAGTTTTTGACCCCACATGACCAAAATTTAAACTCATTCAAGGTCTCATCAAGACAAACATTCTGACCAAGTTTCAGGAGTATCGGACTGAAAATGTGTCCTCCAGAGCGTACACAAGGTTTTTCTAAGATTTTACCTGGTGACCTAGTTTTTGACCCCACATGACCCATTACCAGACTCACCTGAGCTATTATCAAGACAAACATTCTGACCAAGTTTCAAGAGTTCTTGACAGAAAATGTGGTTTCTAGAGCGTACACAAGATTTTTCTAAGATTTGACCTAGTGACCTAGTTTTTGACCTGACATGACCCATTTTCAAACTCGTCTGAGATATCATCAAGACAAACATTCTGACCAACTTTCAGGAGTTTTGGATTGTAAATGTGGCCTCCAGAGTGTACACAAGGTTTTTCTAAGATTTGACCTAATGACCTAGTTTTTGACCCCACATAACCTAGTTTTGAACTCATCTGAGATATCATCAAGACAAACATTCTGACCAACTTTCAGGAGTGTTGGACAGAAAATGTGGCCTCTAGAGCGTACACAAGGTTTTTCTGAGATTTGACCTAGTGACCTAGTTTTGACCCGACATGACCCATTTTCGAACTCATCCAAGATATCATCAAGACAAACATTCTGACCAACTTTCAGGAGTGTTGGACAGAAAATGTGGCCTCTAGAGCGTACACAAGGTTTTTCTAAGATTTGACCTGATGACCTAGTTTTTGACCCGACATGACCCATTTTTTAACTCATCTGAGATATCATCAAGACAAACATTCTGACCAATTTTCAGGAGTATTGGACAGAAAATGTGGCCTCTAGAGCGTACACAAGATTTTTCTAAGATTTGACCTAGTGACCTAGTTTTTGACCCGACATGACCCATTTTCGAACTCTTCTGAGATTTTATTGAGACAAACATTCTGACCAAGTTTCATGAGTATCGGACTGAAAATGTGGCCTCTAGAGTGTACACAACGTGAAAAGTTGACGACAGACGACGCATGCCACACGACGCACGACGAACGCCGGACACAGAACGATCACAATAGCTACTCATGAGCACTTCGTGCTCAGGTGAGCTAAAAATGCTGGTAACTGGCATTTTCTCCTTATTTCACAATGTTTCCTACCCTTTCAAAGACAATTTCCCTTTCTGTGCCTCCTTTGTTTTACCCTCTGAAAATGCTTTTAAACTGAGCAAGTGTAAAATTTTCTCATCTCGTAAAGATTAATACTTTGTTATGTATAACTACCTGGGCATAATGCATTATTACATCCCTGTGTTTGGTTCAGTTTACCAATACAGTCAATGCCCTGGGGAAACCCAGCTTGGAAGTCACAGGTTCTGTTTCTTGTATGAGTTCCTCCCCCACATGTGACTGAACATTCGGACCATTCGTTCCACTCACTTAACTTTCCATCCACTGTAGGTACAATACACAAAACTGTGCATACTGATATTCATGTCAAACAGTGCAGATTCAAAGATTTGTTTGTATTGTGTTAACTCTTTACCAAACAACAAAATGCTAGACTGGTTCAAATTGAAAGCAGCTGCAGATGACAATTTTAATGTGGCTAAAATTGGAGAAAATTTTCTTAGAAAGGGTTGAAAACATTGTGGGAAAAGGAGAAAATGCTGGTTACCAGCATTTTCTCCTTTTCCTACAATGTTTTCAAAAGGCTTTCTTTTTCAGGGTCATTAAAACTTGGGATTGTTTGGTAAAGAATTAAATGCTGTTTTTAACATTATTTCAGTTATACCACGGCAGCCAGACTGCCTGCCCTGCAGTTTCTTATACAAGTATATCGCACAATATTCTTCCCATGCTATTGGCTGCTTTACCACTTAAACATTAAACAATACCGTTTTTACTATGTCTGCCAGAACTTAACTGATCATCAAACCACAGAAATTTAGACATGTCCATACTGAAATCATTTGCACAAGACAACTTAAATGTGCCTCAAATGATAGGATTTGTCTTTGATTGCGTAGAAAGCACTGTGACAAGAGGAAGAAATGCTTGCAACTGGTATTTTACCTTGTCCCACAATGTTTTCAAACCTTTTCCTAATGGTCATAGTAAGAGGTTAGGGTACCTACTATGAACACACAGAGATACTATTAAGACACAGAGATACAAGCCAAGCCCTTGGCTCAGTTTCACAAGAAAACTTAAGTCTCCTGTTTTGCTCAAACCCTCTGGTGGACTCATTTTCTGACTTATGTTGAGTTTGTTATAAGAGACGCATTTCACCATCATTCACAGACTAAAGTAATATTCTGAAATCCTGAGTTGACACAACATATTGGACTCAACTCGGCAAAATAAACAGACTTAACTCAGTTAACAGACTTAAGTCCATTATTTTGCTGAGTTGAGTGTGGAACTTTGTGTCGACTCAGGACTCAAAACTGATGTTAAACAATTAGATTTAAATGAAATTAAAGCCATAAAACTCCAAGATTAATTGTCCTAAGGGCTAGAAAATGAACTATAAATTACATATCATTTTATTTTTTGTTTAACTCTTTACCAAAAAACAAAAATGTCAGCTTGTCCAAATTGTAAGCATTTGCAGAAGATAATTTGAATGTGGCTTAAATGATGGATTTTGTCTTTGATAGAGTAGAAAATATTGTGGGAAAAGGAGAAAATGCTGGTTACCAGCATTTTCTCCTTTTCCCACTATGTTTTCAAAAGGCTTCTCTAAGGGTCGTTAAATCTCAGGGCTTGGTGGTAAATGGGTTAAATAAATAAAATGAAAAATACAGAACCTGGGCACAAGTTTGTGGAACATGTTTGGTTATCTATGTGCTCCCCGACACAATCTGCTCCATGTGGGACACCGTCCTGAAAGTCACATGACCTCTGTCTGCTCTGAGTCCCGCCTCCACATGTTACACTGCAGGCTCCCCATGCATGCCAGCTAGACCAAAATCCATCCACTAACAGAACAGATTTGAAACAAAAAAGTGTAACAAAAACTAACTGAAACCTTTACCAAACAATCTTGTATTATAATTACTTGTTTCTTCACCGATTATACAGTGTTTTACGCCACTTTCAACATCATTTTAGTCATATCACAACAACAGCTCAGATATTTGATGTAATGTCTTGGGTTTCACCAAGACTAGACTGGGAATCTGAAGTTTTTGCCTAAGGACACTCCCATGAAAAAAGCAAGTGCTTCCAGTGAGGCTCCATCCCAGGGCTTCTAGGTTACAAGTCCTACAATTTACCAGTGAACCACAGGGGAAGCTATCGCTTGTTTCAATGACTCTGACGCAGAAAGCTTTTGAACTGAACACCATTTATTTCATAACTTTTAACCCTTCAGCAAACAATCCTGTGTTTTAATGACCCTGAAAGGGGCTTAAGAAAATGTGAGAAGTGGAGAAAATAATGATGACCATTATTTTCTCCTTTTCCCAATATGTTTTCTATTCTTTCAATCAAAAAAGTCCATAATTTAAGCAACGTTATAGCTGCTGTCTGCAAATACTTACACTTTGGACAAGTGTAAACTTTTCATGTCTTGTTATGAACCCTTTACCAAACAATCCCAACTTTTAATGACCCAGAGGGAAAAGGATTCTGAAAACATGGAAAATGGAGAAACTGCTGGTAACCAGCATTTTCTCGTTTTCCCACAACATTTTCTACCCTTTCAAAAACAAGTTTCAAGTGCTGAGTCACTTTTTTTTTTCATCAGCAAATGCTTTGAATTTTGGACTAGTCTAAAAAGTTATTGCTTGGTAAAAGAGTGAAGTCACTTACCAGGACATTCCTGTGGAAAGCAGCCATCTGTTTCTGTTGACGCTCCTGAACAAGGGGCACCTGGAAGTGCTCTAAAATGAAGCCAAACAATATTGTTATTGTTCTCCTTTATGGATGATTTGATAAATAACAACCAGATACTTAATGGGCACTGGTTTATATCTTAAACCCTTAACCATACAAACTTTGTTTTAATGACCCTGAAAAAGAAGGCTTTTGAAACAAGAGGGCCATGATGGCCCTGAAGTCGCTCACCTGAGTTTTTTGACCAAACATGGCCCATTTTCAATCTCTTTCAAGATATGACAAATGTTCTACCAAGCTTTCAGAATTGTTGGATTAAAAATTTGGCCTATAGCTTGGACACAAGCTTTTGCTGGAACTTCCCTCAGTGACCTACTTTATAGCCAAACATAGCCCATTTCCCCATTGTAGATATTATCAAAACAAAAATTCTGACCACCTTTCATTAGCATTGGATAGAAAATGTGGCCTCTAGAGTGTACACAAGGTTTTTCCAAGATTTGACATGGTATTGGACAGAAAGTATTGACTCTAGAGCTACACAAGCTATTTTAAAGATTTGTCCTGGTGACCTAGTTTTTGACAAAAACATTCTCACCAACATTCAAAAGCTTTTAATTGAAAATGTGGCCTCCAGAGGGTACAGGGTACACAAGGTTTTTCTAAGATTTGACCTGGTGACCTTGTTTTTGACCTGACATGACCCATTTTCAAACTCGTCCAAGATATCATCAGGACAAATATTTTGATTAAATTTCAAGAGTTTTGGAATGAAAATGTGGCCTCTAAAGTGTACACAAGGTTTTTCTAAGATTTGACCTAGTGACCTAGTTTTTGACCCAATGTGACCCAATTTCAAGCTCATCCGAGATATCATCAAGACAAACATTCTGATCAACTTTGAAGAGTTTTGGACTGAAAATGTGGCCTATAGAGTGTACACAAGATTTTTTTAAGATTTGACCAATGTTTCCACCTGACATGACCCGTTTTCAAACGACGGACACAGCACGATCACAAAAGCTCGCCTTGAGCACTTCCTGCTCAGGTGAGCTAAAAACTCTGGAAAAAGAAGAAAATGCCGCTAACCAGAATTTCCTTCTTTCCCCACAATTTTTGCCACCCTATCAAAGACAGAAATAATCATTTGAGATACATGTAATTTGTTGTCTGCAGATGCTTTCAATTTGGTCGCTTCTAAAATTTTGCCATTTGGTAAAGAGTTATAGAGAAGATATAACTATCAAATAATAATGTCAAATTGCATTGACTTTAGATATACCGTCATGCTCTGATCAATACAGGGTTACAGTGAATTTCCAATGTCCTTTTATCTCTTTATCAAATGACAAAATTTTGGACTGGTCCAAACTGAAAGCATTTGTAGACAACAAAATACAACTGGTATGAATCCGGAGTGTTAACTAATCTGAGAAAAAAAGTTCTAGAAAACATTGTGTAAAAAGGAGAAAATGCTGGTAACCAGCATTTTCTCCTTTTCCAACAATGTTTTCTTTATTAAACCCTACCACTGACAAAAAACATCATCTGAGGTACATTTAAGTTGTCATCTGCAAATGCTTTCATTTTGGTCAAGTATAAAATTTTGTCATTTGGTAAAGAGTTAACCAACATTTTCTTCAAATCAAATATTCCAAAAACAGTACTTACTTTGCATCAAACTCACAGGTCCTGTTTCTTGTTCTTGTACCATTACCACAGGTTACTGAACAACGACTGTACAAACTCCAATTACTCCATACACCATCCACTACAATATTATATGGCTTGCAACACGCGAAAAGGGGCATACGGACATTTGCATAAAGTGCAGTCTCGGATCAGCCTTCGCAGTCCGCGCAGGCTAATCCGAGAAAGCACTTTACGACTACATTAAATTTTGTGCTACAGCAGACTTGTGCAGAAAGTGTTGTTTCAGATTAGCCTGCGTGGACTGCGCAGGCTGATCCGAGATAACACTTTACACAAATGTCCAAATGCCCGTTTTCGCGTGTTGCAAGCCATATGGAACACATTACAACAGGCAGTTTTATCAATTTTAATCTTGCAGCCAACCACTTTTGGAAAGAGTGCAGTTTGAGGAGAAACTGCTCATAGTGAGCAATTCCACATTTTGCTGCAATGTTTTTAAAGGTATTCATGTTTTTTAAGTTTCAACCAGACAACATTTTAGACTAATCTATATTAACCCTTTGACACACAGTCCCGACTGTTAATGATTCTTCAGGGAGATGGGTTTTGAAGACATGGGAAAAGGGGAAAATGGTAACCAGCATTTACTTTTTTTCTCTCAATGTTTTCTCTATTTTCAAAAGCAAAGCCCACCTTTATTTTGTCATCTGCAAATGCTTTGAATTTTGAGAAGCCTAAAATTTTGCCATGTGGAAAAAAGTTAAAAGCATTTATGTAAGATGAATTTTGTGCAACTGAAATGATCAGGTTGTCTTTGACCAACAAAAAGAACAATTGTAGGAAAAGGATAAAATGCTGTTTAGCAGCATTTTATCCTTTCATTATGTTTTCAATAGCCTACTTTCTCAGGGTCATAAAACAAGAGATCTTTTGGCTAAGGATTAAACCTATGCCACTCATCAAAATAAAACCAATGATGGTCACTTGATGAAATAAATTTTGATTTTTCACCAAAAAATACAAATATCCTCTAGTTCTTTTTTCATAGGAAGTGAAAGAGTAAATAGAACTTTTCATCCACTCAAATCATTACTGTCTATAAGATAATGGGTTAAAAGACTTTGACTAATAAGTAGGAATTCCCATTTTTTGACAAGTAAAAATCTTACACAATCAAAAAAAAACAATAGATAGGCCATGCTCTGTGAAAAGAAGGCTTAACACATCTGCAAAAAGTATAAACCTGGTCAGCGCAGGCTGACCCAGGCCAAAACTTTTGCTATCGGTCAAAAGACAAGTCTACCTCCACATTTAATCAATTGTTAGACAAAGTGGATTTTAAGGATCCCTGATTATGTGATGACTTACTTGGTACAATACATCATGGAAATGTTTTAAGCCCCTTTTCACAGAGCAAGGCTCTATTGTTAAACAGAACAGGCTGAAAAGTATATTGATACTTGCCTGTGGCCATAGTAGTGGTTCTAACTGTCATAATGGTAGCTGAAAAAAGAAAAAAAATTAACTTTTCACTAAACAACCTGTGTCCTTTTCCTACAATGTTTTCAAATGCTGTTATTCTAGGGGTCATTAAAACTCCGGATTGTGAGGTACAGAATTGAGACCCTGAAAAAGAAAAGATGCCAAGTCACTCTACCTTTTGTTTACTTTTTACTCGGTTTTAAAATCTATTTTTCTGCCAGTGACTACCACTTGGACTGATTGTACAATAACAGATTGTCATCTTCACGATAATTTCCATACCTATCAATGCAGTTTGAACACATGCACTGTTTATTTTTGGCTGCTACTGGGCCTTCAGCAAATTCCTTAAAGAAATTCTGAAGAGGGTCATTGCAATATCATTTCTGCTAAGTTTCATCAGAACTGAATGGGTAATTTCAGAGAAAAAGATGCTTAAAATAAAAGTTAAGACATGCACATTCAGACAAACTCACAGGCGGAGGGATGCACACTCCTATAAACAGAAACATGTAAAGTACAGGGCAATAACTTAAAGGGCAAATCAACAAGTTTCAGATATGGTTAATTTTCAAATCTACACTTATCAAATGGTAACCTGGTGATGTTGTAATTAGAAAAAAAAATTAGTAAAAGTACTTTTTTTCAGTTCATATTTCTGCTTATTAATTTTTATTGCATCGCTTATCTCCCTTACTTATTGTTGCGTCCCTTGATTTGTGACGTCATAGGAGAGCTTGTTTCAATATGGACGTTGTTTACGATAGTGAACTGAGCGATACTGAAGACGAAGAAATAGACGGTTCTGGGCCGGTAAGGCCGTACATGTACGAGCCAATTTTTAAAGAAACTCATTAAGTTTCTGATGATGAGGATAAAAGTAACTTTTCGCCCACTGATGACGAAAATGACGATGTTGTGCCAGACTTTTCAACGTGTTGAGTATTGCGCGCTATTGCAATACGTCTATTACGGGGCGAACATCGCTTACAGAAATATTATTCTATACATGATAAAATTAAGTGTATGGCATAAACTTTGTTTCACGTGAAGCATTTTCAGTAGATTAACGGGCGGAATTAAAAAAAAAACAAAAAAAAAACAGGGTTTCAAGACAGTTCCACAAGACAGTTCCCCGACACTTTTGAAGACATTTCCCTGACACTTTAGTTTCATGTCAAATAACCCTTTTCTTGACTTTTACGAGTGATAATCGTGAGATGTTAGTTCTAACTATTTGTTGGTGGGTCCTTGTTGATATTTGTATCTTGTAAAGAATTCTGTAAACATTGACGGGTACAAGTTTATTCTCTCGTGGGTGAAGGGTTACACAATAAATCACGATTTTCATGAGAATAAAAATATTTTGAAATGCTGTTAACCAGCATGAAATTTGATAAAAGAATATGTTCCGAGATTATTAAGAGTTAATTCTCAAAATTATTTTGAAAATTATTTTAGATGTATTTCTTACCTTACAGAAATACATGAACATCGGAGAGAGGGAGAGGGGATCTACCTGTGTGAAATACTTTTTTGCTGTTTACCTTGTCCACATGATCCATTCAATGCAAAAATTTATCATACATGTATAGCTATTGTATGTTCCATATAGAGCTTCTCTGTGGAAGTCTTTAACTCTGAATTATAATTTTTTCAGTTCTTATTTGTCTTATGCAAATTGTTTCAATTTGGGTAAGTCTCAAATTGGTCTACCGTCTACAAGGGACTGAGCGGTTAATACTGACATTCCGGTCAAATTGCAGTATAGACGACTTCAGATTCATTGTAAAAACATAGAAAGAGCTGGTAACTATCAATCAGGGATCTTATATACTACTACATACATGTGTATATACGATCCCTGCTATCAATTGGTCCTTTATCCACAATATTTTCTATTTTTAACTCTTTACCAAACGACAAAATATTAAACAGGTCCAAATTGAAATCACTTGCAGACGACAAAATAAAGTTAAATATTTCAAAAATTGAAATTTGTTTCCAGCAGAGTAGAAAATATTGTGGTTAAAGGAGAAAATGCTGGCTACTAGCATTATCTCCTTTTCCTACAATGTTTTTAAAAGGCTTCTGTCTCAGGGTCGTAAAAACTAGGGATTGATTGGTAAAAGGTTAAATATAAATCCCACAGATTGGGCACAAGTTTTGATTTGGTTCCCAGGAAGCAGTATCCGAAGAGATTAGTACGAGTTATATGAACTTGTTTCTCAAGAGATGTAAAATACATGTTTAAATTGTTACCAAACGTCAAATTTATTGACTCAACCGAATTGAAAGCATTTGGAGTCAACAAATTAGATTTTACTCACATGTTTGGACTTGTCTTTGATGGGGTAGAAAACATTGTAGAAAAAGGAGAAAATGCTGGTTACCAGCAATTTCTCCTTTATCAACAATGTTTTCAAAAGGTTTTTCTTTCTTCATAAGGGTCGTTAAAACAAAAGATTGTTTGGTAAAGGGTTAAACTAAGTTAAACTAAATTCCAATAAACAATCACATTTTATCGGTCATATTTAAATGCTGTGGATTTGAAATATTCTAATTTTTTATCATTTGGGTTAGGGTTAGGCTAAAACCTTACACAGATGGCAAAACTTTAGACTTGTCCAATCCACACCGAAAGTATATGCAGACCACAGATCAAATGTGGCCTTGACAATAGGTTTGAGGGTAGAAAATATTGTAGGAAAAGAAGATAACTCTGGGTATCAGGACTTATTCCTTTTTTCACCCTGTCCTCTAAAGCCTTCTCCATTAGGGTGGTTGAAGGTCAGAATGTTGAGGTAAAAGAATTGGTGTGTGAGACTGGTCAAAAACATTGTTTCCTAATTAAAAAAAAAATGTGTTATTTTTAATTTTCTCACTTTTGTCTGATTATCAGAGAAAATGACTTGTGTCAAATGTGCAGTTTCAAAATTTTCATACTGACATGTTCAAAACATTTTTCTCAGTAGCCTGTCTGGAAGACATAATATGGAAAGGAAAAGGAAATATCCACAAATCAAAATTGTATAGATATAATTCAAAATTTGTTCAAAATGCATGTAAGTTGTCATATCATTTTTAAGGGGAAAATGTCAAAGAGAAGTAGTGTATGGGATAAAAGCTGTAACATGGGTTTACTGTCACAAACAAACATTACAGTGTAAAGGGGTGAGATATGCAAATGTTATGTAATCATTTCCTGTATTGTTTCAACTGGTCGGTGATGGATTAACATTTATGATCAAGACTAGGGGTAGCCAGATACTGACTTCACCCATTACAATACAAACCCTAGATCTAGTTTCCAATACCCAAAGAAAGAGTGTTTGAAAAACAGTGTGGGAAGAAAATGATGTTTGCTATTCAAAGAATGATTATTATCCCTTGAAAGTTTACATCATTTGAACAATGTCGACTTTGTTATTTGCAAAATTTATGTTATGAATTTGGATGAATCTATAATTTTGTTAAATGTTGAAATCATTTGGAAAAGGGAGAAAACGGCAGCAATTTCTCCTTTGTTCAGAATGAAGTGATAATGTAGAAAAGGGTAAAATAGTACGAATAACAATTCATGTATTCCAATTTCAAGAAAAAAAGAAATTACCTACTTCATGTTGGATTTTCTTTTTGGAAATTGCCGTTGCGGAATGTCTGTCTTTCGGAGTTTCGGTTTAAGGCCTATCTCCTTTCGACTCGGAGTTTCGAATAATGTCGGCACAGCGTCAGGTTTTAACCGCAGCCTAAAATTCCTATGACCAACTCCTTTTGCGAGTTTTGGACTTATTAAGAACTGACTGTCATCGAAGTATTTCAGACACGATTTCGAATGAACCGATGGCAAAAAATCCGTTGTTACTGTCCGGCCCCGGTTTAAACGTTGAATCCATAGTTTCCTCCTTTTCAATTCCTTCGGAAATTTGAAAATACTAATTCTCTGAGTTCCCGAATCGACGTTGCAACCATAGGCTGCACAATTTACCATTTTTTTGGCTCAATTCTCAGTTAATACTCAGATATCTGCATACAATCATCCGCGTTCCTACTTTATGTCTACTGATGGTATACACAGAGTGACTCAACAATGACGTCACACATGCACGGGAGATAAGCGAATCAGGGGAAGTAAGCCATGTACCATTTTTAGGGTCGTATATCAGAGTGACAATTCGGCCGTGGTTTATGGCATGTTACAGGGAGGTATTTATGAAAAATGACGGACACATGTTTAACTGACATCATTTGCAGCTGATTAAAGGAAAAAAACAGTCTGGTCAAAATATTTTAGGATTTGCCCTTTAAGCTTGCTGGCCTTTGGCCAGTGGAGCTAAAAACTAGAATAACATATTCATGACAAGAGTCAAGTTTCTATCATGATAAATGGACTTTCACTTGTTGGTTTGTATTGGAGTTTTACTCTATTTTAACAGCTCAAGTCATATCATGGCAGTCAGTGCACCTACGCCTGTGTTTCCTGGCTTTCTCACACCAGTACCAACACAACTTTCTTTCCAAGTCACTGACTACTTTTCTCACAAGCATCAAGGGTGAGAGGCAAATAGGACTTTCAAAGGGCCTGCAGATTTCAAGATGATCTAACACTTACTGGGACAAGGGAGATCATTACAGGTCTGACTCTCTACTAGCTGTCCAAAACAATCATTTCCATGGGGTACTTTGTCTGGGAAATAACATTGTCGACTTCTAGACTGTGTTCCTCCATCACAGCTCTCAGAACACTGGGTCCATGAGGTCCAGGACGTCAAAGTGCCATCAACTGTTTAAATGCAACTTGTGTTAGATTGTTAAGTGTTGAAAACTTTACCACACAATCCAAAATTTCAATGACCCTCATTGAGTAGGCTTTGAGAAAACATTGTGGGGAAAGGAGAAAATGCTAGTGACCAGCATTTTCTCCTTCTCCAGCAGTGTTTTATTCTCTTACATGAACAAATTCCATATTTTGTGCCAGATTAAATGCATCATTGGCAAGTACGTTTCATACAGACAATTCTGAAAGTTTGTCTTTAGGCACAGAAAAAACTCTGTTTCCAACAGGTTTTCAGTTATTTCACGGCAGTTGGTGCACCCTTTCCTACACTTTCTTTAACCCACTTTTCTTTGTGACCTGCTTGCTGTTTCTAACATACACAGAGAAAAACTGTATGCAGTGGTGAGAAATACAGTAGATGAATCTTATTGCAGTGATTTGCCTGGAATGAGTTTTGATTTGGCTAAAAAATCACTAGCCCTGCTCTTTTCCACTACACTACAGGGGCAAGTTAATAAACTATGTTAATTGCAATAAACAAACTTCTTACTTCTGCAGGCTGGGTAGATTAAGATCAGACTGCATAGAACATTTTCATTGAAATCACAAATTTTGGTGAATGACAATGCTAATCTTAAATCACATGAATAAGGAAGGGTCTGATAAAGTAGAAGTGAGAGCTACAGTTTTTTTTTCAAAGAATATTTTTACAAGTCACCTGGACACAGTGATTTATGGCATGCCTTTTTCTCTGTCGCAGATCCAGTACAGTTTTTGCCCAAGGGGGCTATAGGGTCATGGACACATATTCTACTTCTTTCTCGCTCTCCATCTCCACAGGTCACGGAGCATGAACTGAACCGTGTCCAGTCTGACCAGTAGGCATCAACTGAAACAGTGGAATGTCACTAAACCTTCACTAAAAGACAGGATTTTAGCCTCGTCCCAATTGAAAGCATTTGCAGACAACAATTTCAATGTGACTCAAATGGTGCAAATTTTCTTTGATAAGGTAGAAAACATTGTGGGAAAAGGAGAAAATGCTGGTTACCAGCATTTTTGCCTTTTCCAACAATGTTTCCAAAAGGCTTCTTTCCAAAGGGTCATCAAAAAGTCAACATTGTATGGTAAAGGGTTAACCCCTAAAGCACCTTTCACAACTAAAGTTACCTTTGCGGCCAGTGTTCATCAAGATCAGGCTGAACAAAATTATGTAGTCTGGTCTTTGATCTACACTGTCCATTTTGTTGCGACATTATGGAAAAAGGCAACACTGACATTGCAATTGTTTTTGTCTCATTTCTAGAATGTAAATGTTTATTTGGTCTACGCGTTAACTAAGCTATATAAGGTTTATCTAGTTTTTGTTTAGATGGATATGTTCTCAGTTCTTGACTGATCTCAGAAATTTAGTTGGAGTTTTCCATAAACCCACCACTGTAAAAATGCAACTTCTTACAAACCACAACTTAAGAAAACATCGTAGGGAAAGAAGCGATAGCTTGCTCTTCTTTCTCTATGATTTCTGTAATGTTCAACAGCAAAATTTTCCCTTCCTTCCACTATTTGTTCTTCATTTCATTAGCAATAATTTGAGTAGGTCAAAAAAATCAGCCCTATTAGTAATTGGTTGACTTTTCAATATTCAACAGTAAAATTCTAATGACTCCTGAAAACCACAGGTATGCTCAAAGAAAACTGACCTTTTTAACCTTTTACCACACAATCTGAAGAAGTTTTAATGACCCTGAGGCAGAAGCCTTTTGGAAACATAGTGGGGAAAGGAGAAAATGCTGGTAACCAGGGTTCGTATTCACAAACCATTCTGATGAACATTCTTTGTCTTATTCTTCAAGATTTCAAAATTTGAAAGTAACAAAACCTCAGATTGGCTAAACCAAATGGTTTAGCCAATCAGAAGTTATGTTACTTTCAAATGTAGAAATTTCTGGAGAATAAGACTGAGAATATTCTCAAGAATAGTTGGTGCATACAGACCCAGTTTTTTTACTCTTTCAAAGACAAAAATCATCATTTGAGCGACATTCCAACTGTCATCTGCGAAGACTTTCAATTTGGTTTGGTCCAAAATTTTTTTGAATGGTAAAAAGGTAAGAGCGAAAATAGCCAAATATAACTAGATCTATAATAGTTTGTTTCTATACACACCTGGGCATAGATCTGTACCACAATTCTTCAGCTCAAAACTGTTTCCCTCACAAGTTTTACCCCTGGGAGCTGTTTGGCTAGAGTAGGTACAGTCCCTCATTCTAGAGGTATACCCACCCCCACAGCTCTTAGAGCACTGTGCCCATGCTCCCCAGCTGCTCCAGGACCCATCCACTGAAAGTTCAGTAATCAATGTGATTCTGTATGGTTATAATTTACATATTTCTTTAACACTATCCTATACAATCCATGTTCACATGAGCCTGGGGAGAAAGGTTTTTGAAACCATTGCTGGTAACCAGCATTTTCTCCTTTTCCAACAATGGTTTCTATCCTTTCAGAGACAAATTCATCATTTGTATAACATTCACTTTGTTGTCACCAAATGCTTTGAATTGGGACAAGTCTACTATTTTGTCATCTGGTAAAGACCTATAGGATCACAACAGAGACCAACTTTAGAACGATGTAAAAGGGAAAGGAAAATACTGTCCTTGTATTTTGGTAAAGAAATTGAAAGAAATTTTTTCCTCCTTTACTTGTTACTTCAAGAGTGTATTTATGCTGTAACAAGTTGGCTCATTTTCACAAAGGCTCTCTACAAGCATTTCTTATTTTGAAAAAAATGTAAGACAAACCATTGCTTGGGTGCAGTTGCTTTTTCAGTGAAAATTTAAGCAAAAAAAGGAAGCATAGCTCAGTCAAAAATATTATAAATGTTACTTGTCCTGCTATGGGTTCCCATATTGATAGTTAACAGTAACCTGAAATTGAAGTAAATGTCTTCAGCAATGACAAAGATATCAGACAGTGTCAGAGAATTGCAACAACACAAATGGCAGCAGGGCTATGAAAGACCCCACTATTTTCTGTGGAATAAGCTGAACTAAAAATGTAGCCTGCAAGAGGCAAAGTGTTAACCCCTAGGCTGCTAAGCACGACCCACTGACCTTTTGCAGACAGTGTAGATCAAGATCAGACTGCACAGAATGTGCAGTCTGATCTTGGATCTACACTGTCCGATAAGGAGATATTATTCCCCAAAACATAACATTGAAATAGGAACATTTGGGTTTTTACTATCGACTTGAAAATTTCATTTTAGTTATTTAGCAGGATTAGGATAAAGAAATGACTCTTAGTGTTCAGAGTGATACAAAGCTGACTCCTACAAAAAGCAAAGTTCACATACCCGGGCACTCTCTATTTCCACAAGCTGTTACTTCAGTGGCATTTCCAAAGCAGTCTTTACCATGGGCTGCAGAGCCCCTGTACAGACACAGACGGCTGTGGGTTTTAAGCCCTCCCCCACAAGTATCACTACACTCGGACCAGGACAGCCAATTACCCCACAAACCATCCACTAAAAGAAAAACAAGGAAATGTTATGATGCATAGCCGACCCTTACATTGGATTTTAGAAACATCTTTGCCATTGGTGTATGAAGACAACTTTGACTTGTTCACTGTTTATTTCTTTATGGCATGTTTTACACCAGTAACAATTTTAATTGATAGATTATGTGGAAACCATGGTATATTTGCCGAAAAAATTCTACTGTAAATCTAGTGTATTAACACAGACATTATTGCATTTGGAAGCTTAATATATTGAGAATAGATGGTTGGTGTGTTGGATTGTGAAAGTTTATCATGAGTGGCTCTGAAATCTTACCTGATTTCCAAACCTGATAACTTTCCCAGTCCAAGACACCAATCATCTATTCATGATGGATACCAGCGGAAAAAGGCTGTGTCAAAGGAAGTCAAATATATTTCTCTTTTTCAAGTGTTTTAAATTTAAAGTCGCACTGTTACTGTAATATATCGATTTCATGTACATGTACTATTACTTAAAAAAGGTAGTTCTGGTTGTTTACATGACCAAATAGCCTAATAAACCTTGATCACATGACCAACTGACATATTAATAAACCTAGTCACATGGTCAAGTGACCATACATTAAGTTTATATGACCCCCATGTTATGTAACAGAATTTATTTGGGAGTGACAGGATAAAATGAGAGATAAATATTTAAACACATTAATAACATTGAATTATTCATGTACATCAACATACATATGAAATATAAAAAAAAATTCCAATATACCCCCATTTACATACATAATTAGGTCAATAGTCTTTATGTAACATTAATTTTTATTTTCCTCGACAAAAGTGCAATAGCATTTTTCAATTAACAAGCTATCAGAATTTCTGCTCACATGGGTAAATGGAAATTGCTACAGCACATGTTTCTAAATTTGATTCCATTCCAGTTAACTCTTAGGGTGCCAAGCACGACTCTCTTACCTTTTGCGGACAGTGTAGATTAAGATCAGACTGCACAGAACATGCAGTCTGATCTTGGATCTACACTGTCTGATAAGGACAAATTCCCCCCCAAAAAAAATACCTTTGAAATAGCAAAATTTTGGTTTTTACTATCGGCTTAACAGTTCCATCTCACTTATTTAGCAGGATAAGGTTAAAGAGTAAAAAAATGTGCTGTCTGGTGACCATCTTGCCCAATAGGAGGTTGGTACAAGTACACTTTAAAGAAATCTGATCTGTTCATGGTCAAGCTGATTATAAAATAAACATTTTCAGATGAACTTGTTGAAACTTGACTTTCACCTTCAAGTTCCTCTTTCACCACTACTTTTGACAAATTTCAAGATTGACAAAAAAGTCTACATTACAGTGTATCCACTTACCAACACATTCTCCTGTATTACAAATTTCTGTTATAATATTGTCTCCAACACAATCTTTCCCTTTTGGTTTAGAATCATCAAACACACAGACTCTTGCTTTAAATCGTATTCCACCATGACATGACTTTGTGCATTCGGCCCACTCGGACCATTCTGTCCATACACCATCCACTGAATAAAATATTTAAAGCGAATCAAAACTTAAAAAACTGCTTGACTGTTTGGGTGATGGGATTTATCTTTATAGGGGTAATAAACATTGTGAAAAAAAGAGGGGATGCCAATACCCTTTCAAAGACAGAACCCATAGTCTGAAAGTGCTTTCAGTTCCAGTCTAAACTTTTGTCATTCTTTGGTGGAGTATATACGTAGTCTGTAAATTATATTGTCCCTTCAGCACAAGGTCATGTGATGAGCCCCTGTGAGAGATGCATGTTGTGTCCAGGAGGTCAGTTGCAGGTTAGTTCCAGAATGGTCAAGACGTGTAACCATTTCCCGTATTGAGAATACGTGTGACAAGAAAGGAAAGTCCTTCTTTAATGTTCTTTCTGTCTAATGCAAAGTTGGATTGAATTCTAGTGTTTAATATTATTACTAGTGTTTAGTTAAATCCAAGTTATAGTATTTCTTATTAGTGTGTATTATTTGAAAAGTGATTTAGACTCTTGAAAGTATCTATGAAAGTGAAATGAAGTGCTGGATAATTCAGTGTACAGTTGTAGTTCAAGCTATAATACAGGGAGCACTAAGACTCTTGTAAGGAGCACTACAAAAATCATGCTTCCAGAGGCATGAAGCCCTCTGCATTTAGTTAAGACTGAAAGAATACAGAGAGCACTAAGACTCTTAAAAGGAACCAGGAGAGCTGTAAGCCTCCACCTTGTGCTTCGGAGAATTGAAATCCAACTTCAACTTACACGTAAGTCTCGTTTAATTTTCCAATTAACCCTAAAGAGCCTCTTGCGACAAAAATTGCCTTTACGGCCAGTGTAAATCAAGAGAAGACTGCACAAAATGTGCATTCTGATCTTTGATTTACACTGTCCGCTTTGCTCAGACATTCTGGACAAAAGCATTTTTAGCTTCACTTTTCCTACAATGAGGGCTGTTACTTATCAATAGGTTCTTAGATTTATTACCTCTTAAAATGAAAACCATTTAATCAATCTTAAAATGTTGTCATAGAAATAACTTTATAAAGTTGAACTGCAAATCAGAGCATTTCAGCTCTACAAGAATGCTTCCAAAGTTACATGTATTTTCCAAATTAATAGGTGTTTTTAATTATTGACAGTGCCAAGGCAAGGTGCTAAGAAGCCACTCCATTTGAGACAGACCCTAAGCTGACCCACTTGTTAGAGCTCAGTTATCATTGGACAAGGAGGAAAATGGTAAAACACATTCCAAGCTTTGTTCCTAAATGAGTTCTACCTCCTGAATACTGCATTTAGATGCAATGATGATGAAATTTTGCCATCATTTGATGAGAGTCAATTAATGGGTACCTCTGATCGTGATATGATGGTTTACAGATTATAACATAAAGTTTAACTCATTACTAAATGGGAAAAAAAAATGCCGAAGATAATTACAAAAAAAATCCATGTAAATACAATTTAATCATCATGACTTAACGTAGAAAAAGGAGAAATTGCTCATTACGAGCAATTTCTCCTTTTGCCACATTGTTTTAAAACAGATCTTCTGTATTATATAAAAAGAAATAAGTCAAGACAAGCCAGTGATATTCTTGACAAACCTGGGCAATCTCCTTCATTACAAATGGTGGTTTCCTTATCTAAGCCGGGACAGTCTTTACCACGAACAACATTGGGCGGGAAGGTACAGTTACGTGTTCTAATCTTGATACCATCATCACAGGTTTTGCTACATGCTTCATAAGGACTCCAGCTTCCCCATGTACCATCAACTACAATGTCAACGAGTAATTGCATTAACCCTTTACTACACAATTCCATGTTTTAACGACCCCCAATAGAGGTTTTGGAAAACATGGTGGGAAAAGGAGAAAATGCTGGTAACCAGCATTTTCTCCTTTTTCCACATTGTTTTTGGTCCTTTCACTCACAGCTTCCATCATTTGCGCTGCTTTTAATAAGTCGTCTGCAAATGCTTCAAACTTAGACCAGTCTAAATCTTTGCCGTTTGTTAAAGAGTTAAAATGATATCCCAGGAGGGGGCATTTTGTTACACATACAAAGATCAGAAGGGATGAAAGGACATTTGCATGGCAAATGAGCAGACTGATGGACAGACAAAGGATAGACAGAGGGATAGATGGATAACTTAAAACCCGTCTTCAGCAGAGGAGAAAAAATATATAATAGCATTTCTACTTTCATAATCATTTTTGTAATCGATAATGCTATCTGTATAGAAAATAAATATAATCTAAACCAAGACTTAAATTTTTCAAAGTTGTTTTCAACTAACGGGACTTGCAGTGAACTCAATAAGAAAAACTGAATTTCAACACATGTAATATTGAATTTTTTGCTGTACATGATCCAATTCAAAAAAAAAAAATATTTTTAACACATTCTCTATTTCCTAAATCACAACTTAGGTTACTTTTGCTACCAACACAGTGATAGACTGGCCTGCACAGTGCACAATATGTGCAACCTGGGTTTTGGTCTACAATGTGCCCTATATTCAGATATTTTGTGGGGGAAAAAAGAGGTTGGAAGTTTTGGAGATCTATACCTGAATTGGAAATGTCTCATTTAGTTCATTTGGCACTTTAACCCTTTACCACACTATACTGAATTTTAACAAACCTGATGGAATAGGCTTTTCTCCTTTCCGCACAATGTTTTCTTCCTGATAACAGTCAATTTCCATAATTTGAGCCACATTTGACTTGTTGTCTGCAAGTGCTTTCAATGCAGACAACACTAAAGTGTCTTCACATGGTAAAGAGTTAACCCTTCACCACACGACAAAATTTTAGCCTTGTCCAAATTCAAAGCATTTGCAGACGACAATTTCAATGTGACTCAAATGGTGCAATTTTTCTTGGATATGGTAGAAAACACTGTGGGGAAAGGAGAAAATGCTGGTAACCAGCATTTTCTCCTTTTCCCAAAATGTTTTCAAAAAGCTTATTTTCCAGGATCGTTAAAAGTCGGCATTGTGTGGTAAAGGGTTAAACATTTATCTATAGCATTATCAACTTCTTTTACATACCAGGACATGGTCCCTCATTACAAGCTTCTGTTTCATTGCTGTACCCTAAACAGGGGTCACCTTTGTTTGAGGGATCTGGGTAGTCACATGACCTTGACCTTGTTTGGTTTCCTCCTTCACAGGTGGTGCTACAAGAGCCCCAGGAACCCCAATCTCCCCATTCACCATCATCTACAGGAGGAAAAAAAATACAGTTAAACCTATGTTAACTACTACTTGTGTAAAACATCCATCTGTGTTGACCCTTTATTAAACAGTAATATGTTTTAAGGGACTTACAGAAAAAGGCTTTAAAACATTCTGGAAGAAGGAGAAAATGCTGGTAAACAGCAAGAGAAAAAATGCTGGTAACCAGTATTTTCTCCTTGTCCTAAAAATGTTTTCTCTCCTTTCAAAGATGAATTTTATCGTTTTAGCAGTATTCATTTTCTGCAAATGCTTTCATATGGACAAGTCTAATATTTTGTCATCTAATGTAGAGTTAAACCTGTGCTACCTACTACGTGTGATCAACAGCCACTTGTGTCAAGCAACTAGTTTTGAGTTTATATATCATTCAATATCATGATCTCTTCAACAACCACTTGACTCTACAGCTTTGGTTGTTCCCATAGGTTGCTGCTGAACATGGGTTTGACTGAATATTTAACTACTTTCTACATTTCGATTTAAATTTCAGCTCTTTTATAACAGTCTTTTATCCTTGAGTGTTCAAGCTATTTTTACAAAAAATATTCACAAATTACACAAAATGACAAATAATTAAAGGAAAGGAGATATTGTTTTTACATGTACTCTCTCATTCTCCCAAAATGCTTTCTAAAGCTGTAAACAGCAAAGATGCAAGATTTTGTTTGTGTTAGAAATAAATATGTGTAAAAAAATCAATTATACGAAATAACTGAAGGAAAGGAGTTATCGATTTTACAAGCAATTGCTCTTTTGCCCCATATTCATATCAAAGAGCAAAAAGTCATTTACACACAAATATGACTGTGTACATATATGGGTTATATGATAAAACATTTAATCTATATTCCAATTCTTTTCCTCTGTAAACAGTGGCAAATATCGACACTTGTCCAAATTGAAAAGATTTGCAGATGAAGATTCCTTTCCATATAGAGTCATCCTCGCTAGCACTGCGTCATCAGTGATACCGAAGTAATCCAAAAACTACCTAATTTGCATACGTAGCGCCACCTATCCACTGCTTACTCCATCAAATCGAAAGCAGAAGTGGTTATGTATTGCATCAGTTAAAAAAATATCAGATATGTCTTCATTACTGATAAGCTACTTTCAATATTCACAACTTGCGATAATAAAGCACAATTTTCCTCTGTGTTTTGAAAATAATTACCACCATTCTTCATAAAACCGATAATTCATGTTTGACAAGTGAAGGTCGTCTGCCGTGACATCAAAGCTCTCATCGGAAACAAAAATTACAGTATCTAAATCACTTCTAGAAATAAAAACTATTTCTTTTATGATTTTCCAAATTTCAGGAGTTAACGCGGTACCATAGTGGACTCCCTTTGGAGCACCTGTGGTCAACATGGTAGCTTGACCTAGATATTTCTGTCTGAAAAACACAACTTAAGCTTTGATAACTGTAATGTATATGCAACAATTTAACACAGTATTGGAAAAACATACACATGAGTTCACTCTCTTGTAGTAAATTTTTGGCAAAATTAAGTACCGTGGTACCAACGAGGACCATCCTACTTACTTTTGCAATCAGTATTGTTACACAAGCCAACTTCCCAAGCCTTTCCAGGGCAATCATTGTTGTTTTTGGAAGAACAGGTCCTAATCCTCTCGGAATATCCCGGTCCACATGTTGTTGAACACTTTATGTACAGGGACCATTCAGACCATTCTGAATAAATAATAGCTTGATTTTGATTGGTTAAATACGTAAACTGTATAGTGCCTATCACAACTTAAGCTGATTTTTGTTGCCAGAGCAGATCAAGATCAGACTGCAAAAGCATATAGTCTAATCTTTGATCTACACTGTCAACCATGTTTAGATATTGTTCAAACAGCCATGTTGTTGTGACATATGTATATCTTTTTTAACTATTTGAAATTGTCCAGTTTATTCATTTGGTTCTTTAAAGTTTAAAAAAAAAAATATGTCCTTCATCTTTTTCTTTAAAATACCTATTATACATGCAGGTATTTTCCAAACAGTACAGATGAAGATCAGATGAAGATCAGATTGCAAAGACTGCACTTTTTGCGTCATGAATTTACCCTGGTTGCTACTTTGTCAGATATTCAGCCCTAATCAGCCCTTTCAATTTGGATTCTGCTTTTGGACTAAAAACTTTTTATTTCATTTATGTCTCATGCTAAAATGGTTAGACTAGTTTTCATCTTTTTCAAAGCTGATGATAGCTGAAGCTGCCAATTGGTTAAATGACATGAAATCAATAATTTCATTCTGGTGAACAAAATGCTTAAATGGTGCAGTTTTAAAGACTGTTTTGGTCAGAACATCCCACCCCACCACAAAAATGACCAATGAATTGCGTTTTTCCCATGTTTTCATGGCCCATGTAGTATTTCTTGTTGAGCAAAACAAAATAAAAACACACCTTTGGTGCAAAAATACAGTTTGAAATAAACCCTGTCTATATGAAAGAAAATAAAGGAGGGGAATAAGCAGCTGCTACTTTTTCAGTGCATGTCTTGAAAGAAAAGACAGAAAGAAGAGAACAGAAAATTCTACATGGAAAAACATATAAAAGCTTACCAGGAACTGGTGCTGGTGTGGTTGTGGTAGCTGAAAAGATATAGTGAATATATTAACTCTTTACCATAGAATCCTGAGTTTTAACAGGCCTGAAGGAGAACACTTTTGAAAACATAGTGGGAATAGCAGAAAATGCTGTCTATCCTGTAAAAGAACTTCGGTTCATCTGTATCAATATTGACTCTATTGTCTGCAGATGTTTTCAATTTGGAAGAGCCTAAATTTTGTTGTTTGGTTAAGCTTTAACTATTACCAGACAACAATTTTTTTTTTTTTTCATTTTAAAATCGCAAATAATTGTAGAGAAAAATTTAACTGTTGGTAAAATAATGGGTTTTACCTTAGAATGGATAGAAAAAAGGAGAAAATCCTGCTTGCCAAAAATGTTTTCAAAAGCTTTCTTACACTGGATTGTGTGGTATAGGGTTAAACCCTCTCAAAATGACCCCATATTCTTACAACCTTGAAGAGGAAGGCCTTTGAAAACATTGCTGGAAAGGAAAAATTGCTGGAAAGGAAAAAAAAAATTGTTACCAGAATTTTCTCTTTACTAACACTGTTGTCTACCCTTTCACGAATAAATCCCATCATTTGTCAGCCACACTATTTGTCTGAAAATTCTTTCAACTGGAACGACTTTGAAAACTTGCCATATGGTACATACTTAAGCTTTTTGTAAAATTTTGTTCAAAAATGGCAGACAATTACTTTTTCACTGACATATTTAGCCCATTAACTCATGCAGTTGGCTTTGAAAATAGTATTGTGGCAAAAGGAGAAATTGCTAGTAATCTGCAATTGTTCGTTTTGACACTTTTGCACATGTACCCTCCACAAAATGATCATTTTCTCCTTTTCCCACAATGTTCTATACCCTGCTGGAAACAAATTTCAATTTTTGAGTTATGTTTATTTTGTCATCTGCAAGTGCTTTTAATTTGGACAAGTCTAAAATTTTGTCGTTTGGTAAAGGGTTAAAGACCCTGAAGAAGAACACTTTTGAAATTATCAAGGGAACATAGAAAATGGGATGACTAACTTGTTCTTCTATCACCCATAATGTTTCCTACTCTGAGTCGAAAAAAAAAATTTGACATCTCACACTACCTTTGGTCTCATGAGACATCAAGTTTTCCATGCAGCTAGCAATACAAGCCCACAGGAAAGTTAACTGCATCATAATATTCTGTTTAAAATACATCGCCAGACAAAAACATATGAATCATGCTTTGGTTGTTTGGTTGTATTGGGGTTTAACGCCACTTTAAAAGCTAAGGTCATATCATGGCGGTCGGTGACGCACA
Organism: Hippopus hippopus; assembly: GCA_946811185.2. NCBI lineage: Eukaryota > Metazoa > Mollusca > Bivalvia > Cardiida > Cardiidae > Hippopus > Hippopus hippopus. The sequence goes on along the minus strand of OX328102.1, from coordinate 4,700,963 downwards.
TGTGTTTCCTGGCTTTCTCACACCAGTACTAACACAACTTTCTTTCCAAAGCCACCGACTACTTTTCTCACATGCTTCAGCAGAGGTGAGAGGCGAAAATAAGCCGGAAAGAAGGTTCGCCTCAACCAGGTATCAAACTCACAACCACCAGGTCATGAGTCTGACACGCTCACCACTGAGCCACCCGGGCGGGGCTCATGCTTTGGCAAAAGAGGGTTTAATGCATCTCTACAAAGAATTGTACCATTATACCTAGCTAGTCATCATATAATTATGGATCCATAAAATCCATTTTGTCCAAGAACTGACTAAATTATGTGATAGAATGGTCCTTGGACATGTAGAAAATTTACAAATAGCAAAAAGTTTCGAACCATGTCAGCCTATGCAGACTGCACAGGCTGATCTGGGTCGATACTTTTTGCAGAGGCATAAATACCCTTTTCACAGAGCATGGCTCATACATGTATAAAGATTGTATGTTACATACTTGCACATATGCCAGCATTACACACCAGCAACTCATAATTTTTCCCTGGTTTACAGTCCACATTATTTCCGGTACTACAGTTTCTAAGTCTGGCTTGTACACCATAATCACATGTGACGCTACAAGCGGATATGGGTCCCCATTCCAACCATCCTGAAATTATTTTCCTATTCCAAGTTTTCAATATTTATTTTGTCTTCAAGTTGCTTTAACCCTTATCCTGCTAGATACATAAAAAGAAGCTTTCAAACCAATAGTAAAAACCCAAATATTGCTATTCAAACTTACCATTTGGAGAAAAATATTTCCTTATCGGACAGAGTAGATCTAAGATCAGACTGCACGTTCTGTGCAGTCTGATCTTGATCTATACTGTCCGCAAAAAGACATCAAGACGTGCTTTGCAACCTAAGGGTTAATATTTTCCACAACAGTCAGCAGATGCGTTGAAGTTTGAAGATATTAAAATTTTTGTTAGGGAAAGTGTTAATTGGTACAGAGAATGAAAGTATATATGGATTCAGATCAGAATTGAGGTTGATGTGTTAATATTAAAATGTAGGATGCCTCATACAAAATATTATGTTGTACTTACTGCTCTGGTGCTTGTATTTGATTCAAGCAGCACGAGAAAATTTGATATCGCAAAGGTGGAGTGAGATGTCAAAATTTTCTTACGCAGCAAGAAGCAAATACTAGCACGAGGAAAGTAACTGCAGCAGAATGTTTCTTTGATCATATACCTACATTTTTCAATGACAAAACATTGCAAGTTCTTGACATTTTTTTCAAAAATGGCAAACAAAACAAATAATGGTTAAGCGTTATGAATGATGGATGAATATTACAGTGTAACATTTTGACAAATCAAATCGCAAATTCATGCATGTTCAGTGTACGAGATATGTTATCATACCATACTTGGAACCATTTTTGACACTGTAGATGCACTGTAGATGCAATTTTTTTTTCCTGTCTAGTGTGTTATTCTATCAGTGTGTGATGCATGTATTTTTAGCCGGAAAACTTAAAAAGAGAAAGAATCCTGCAAGAATGATCAGGCTATAAGGGCAAGTATGAATTTCCATAAGAAACATATACACTGTTAAAAATTTTCTGCTGTATATATTGCAGGTCGCATGTGAAATCTCAAGCAACAGGCTTATAAGCATATTAACACTAATAACACCAAATAAACCTAACAGACATTTTCAATCTAGAAATAAGACCTAGACATTTAAAATTTCATAGTTGCTCTTATTCAGAATGTCATAGCAAAGTGAACAACGAAGATTAAAGATCAGGCTGTATGTGTTAACCCATCTGATCTTGTGATCTTCACCTATACTGACTGCAGAGACGAGTGAAGTTGTAAAGGCACTCTAAGGTTTAACCACTTTTTCTTTAATTAACCCTTTACCAGACGGCAAAATTTAAGACCTATCCAAATTGAAAGCATTTGCAGAAGACAATTTCATAGTGGCTCAAATGACGCAACTTTTCTTTGATAGGGTAGAAAACTTTGTGGAAAAAGGAGAAAATGCTGGTTACCAGCATTTTCTCCTTTTCCCACAATGTTTTCAAAAGGCCTCTTCTTCAGGGGTGTTAAAAGGTGTCATTGTGTGGTAAAGGGTTAATGAATAGTTTCATTACATGTAATTCTTTAGTAGGAGTACAGTTTTCAAATCTCTATCTACATTCCCAATGAACACAACCTTTTACAAAACAATACCATGTTTTAAGAACAATGGGAAAGGCTTTTGAAAACATTTTGAGAAAAGGAGAAAATGCTGGTAACCAGCATTTTCTCCTTTTCCCACAATGTTTTCTACCTTTTGACAGATAAACTTCAAGTTTTGAGTAACATTTTCTACCCTATCAAAGACAAGTCACATTTAAACAGTTGTATGCAAATGCTTTCAATTTGGACAAGTCTGTAACTTTGTCGTCTGGTAAAGAGTTAACTAAACTGGTAACATACAAACAATGCCTAGATCTACAGTGTCACCTTAGAAATAAAATATAACATGTGTAGACTACAGCTTTTACCAGATGAACAGTCTCCATTATCACAAATTTTGACGTCCCAATGTCTACCTCCCTGATTCTCACAATCTACATCTTTGCCAGTCGAGCAGTTTCTGACCAGTTCTACAAACCCACGACCTCCGCATGACACTGAACATGGACCTTCCCTTGACCATGGTAACCAACCTGGTTTATAAAAATCTTTATTTCACACCTACAATCTAACTCCCAATGAAATTGCTTAAACACTACCACATGAGTACATAGTCATAATATCTGAATCCATATTGGAGTTCCAAATATGGATTTTTCAGAACGAGGCAAGGGTCCATGAATATGGATTTTTCGAAATAAGGCTAGAGTCCAGAACATTGAAACTTATCCTGAAGAGTAATCTACCGAAGTCTGTTATCATTAAGGCAACTTCATTGGGTTAAAAACCCTCTTTTGTTATTTTTTAAATATTTCTTTTTAAATCTAAATAGCCCAGTACTTGTTGTGTAAAGTCAATATGGAAGTGTGAATAAAGAGGTCATTTAACCCTTTCCCAAACAAACCTGTGTCTGCAGTACATCTCTTGAAAACATTGTGAGAAAATGAAAAATTGCTGGTAACAAGTTTTTCTACCCTCTAAGCTCTTGGTGAACTTTTTGCAATTTTTATCAATTTTAACATTGTCATCTGCAAACTCTTTCAGTTTGGAAGAGTCTAAAATTTGTTGTTTGGGTACAATACTGAATTCAGCTGGATTCATATGCTGCAGAACCAGCCTATATTTTGGACTCGACTGTTGCCTCATCTGAAATATAGGCTGGTTCTGCAGTGTACTCATCCAATAGAATTCAGTATTGTACCAAAGCATGTTGAATAACCTAATATTTACCCTTTACCAAACAATCCTGTTTTAACAACCCGAAGGAAAAAGGCCATAGAAAACATTGTGGGAAATAAAAAAAATACTGCTTTTCCACCTTTTCCCACAATATTTTCTACACTTTACAGGACAAATTCCATAACTTGAGCCAAATTCGTGGGCCTATGCATACCTTTCACACCCATTTTCAGTAGAATAGACCAATTGCAGAGGAGCGATAGTCGAAAAATGAACTTTATGCAATTGCATTTTCTACCATTTCATAGAACATATGCTGTCACTTATGACATCCAAGCATACCTTTAATAATTTGACATGAAGCATGTGTGGTCTGTTTGTGAAAAAACAGATTTGTACCTTTAGAAATTTGACAGTGGATTTACATGTAGGTGTATGAATCAAATAAGTTCCAATAAATATTGTACATTTTGGTCATGTTTTGCCAACAGGGATATCAAGGAAGACAAAGAGGCTCATTTTACTCCAGAAACATCATATTTACTACTGCTTTTTGAAGACAGAATCATGATTAAGTACTTGTAACACACAGTTTTTTCTTTATGACAACTATATCATGTCAGTTCATATATTAAGTAAACCATGAGGCAAAAAATATAGCATGCGCTGGTCCAGCAGACTGATCATATTGCAACATTTGTGCCAACTGAGAACTTTGTAATAAGTACTTTTCAGTTCTGATATCACATTTTGTAATAACATCGAAATGTAAAGTAAATATCTGCAGAAATGACTTACGCTGAGTCTGTTTGTTGGAAAAAAAAATTACTAAAGTATTAGTTCCAAAGAATTAAATTGATGGAACGAAGTTTCAAATGCATATAATTATTAGGAAGTGCTTGGGACCTGTAACATATGGTGTGCACTTTATTTAGAGCATTTTCACTCCTAAGTGGACCTGCAATGTATGGTGTGCACTGTTGTTTGGCACTCTCTGTCCCTACTTCAATTACAGAGTGATCTGCATTACTTGGTGTGCACATTATATAGGGCGTTTTCTATCCTTCATGCCGCAAGCGAATATCTGCAATATGATGTGCACATCATTTAAAGCACTTTCTGTCTCTACTGACGTAACCAGTGACCTGCATTCTTTGGAGTGCACATTATTCAGGGAGCTTTCTCTCCTTAATGTGATAACCAGGACCTGCATTATATGGTGTGCGCTTTTGTTTGTCGTTTTCTGTCCGAATACAAGCGACCTGCATTATGTGGTGTGCACATTATCTAGGGTGATTTCTCTCCAAACTGTTGTAACCCAAGATCTGCATTATATGCTGTGTAGTTTGAGTACGTTCTCTCCTTACTTTCGTAACCGTGACTTGCATTGTATGGTGTGCACATTATTTTGCTTTTTTCTGTCCCTACTGCACTTTCAAGGGACCTTCATGGTATGAAGTGCCCATTACTAAATGTGTTTTCAGTCCATACTGCTCTTAAAAGGGTCCTATTTTCTAAGGTGTGCAGTTTTTGGCGTGTTCTGCTCCTGCTTCATAAATTTACAAGCGACCAGCATTTTATGGTGTGGACATAATGCTGAAAGGGACCTGCATTCTATGGTGTGCAGTTTTTTGAGGAGTTCTACATGCCCTGCATTTTTAAAGGACCTGTATTGTATGGTTTGCACATTTTTTTGTTGCCATTTCTGGCTGAATTTTAACAACCCTCAGGAGGAAGCCTTTTGAAAACATTGTGGGGAAAGGAGAAAATGCTGGTAACCAGCATTTTCTCCTTTTCCCACAATATTTTCTACCCTTCCCAAATCAAATTTTAATTTTTAATTCACATTTATGTAGTTATCTGCAAATGCTTTCAAATTGGACTATGCTAAAATTTTGTTGTTTGGTAAAGAGTTAACCGTCGAATCCTAGGCCTGCATTCTTTGGTGTGCACTTTATTTAGGATATTTCTGATCCTACTGATGTAGCTTAGATCTGCATTCTATGGCATACACATTCTTTTTGGAGTTAAATGTCTTTTTCACAGAATCTTAGACATGCATGTTATTGTGTGCAAACTATTTTGAATGTTTTCTATGCCTACTTAAGTAATCTAGACCTGCCTTCAATGGTGTGCACAATCTTTTGGGTGTTCTCTGTCCCTTCTGCTGTTAGAAGGATCTGCATTCGATGGTGTGCAGACAGAATCTTTCGATAAAAATTTAATAGTGTTTGTCACAAGAAAAGCAATCATATATAATTTATAAAATCTTGATTAAACATTTTGTACCAGTTTAGATTTGTTTAAAAATGAGGTTTGAGCAATAAAGATCAGTGTAGATCTACAACATCTACTGCGAACCAGTCAGAAATGTACGAGAATTTATAATCTGCGTATGATGGTGTGCACACAGGTTTTCACACAATATCTACTGCAAACCAATCAGGAATCACATACGATTATTAGTCGACACCCATAATTTCTAAACCCACGCCTTGATTCTGCGTTAAGGTCTACGGCCCCTAACTCTCATATTAAAAGACGGAAGCTGCCAATATTGGCCGAATTGCCATTACGAAAACGTCTATGTTACACCATATTTACCGATGAGATTGGGGTCGTAATCCTAAATGGTGTGCATCCTGTCACTAAGGCCTAAAAAAAAATATCAGTGTTTAGGGTTTCCCTACCCTACCTAGAAAATGCTGCTGATCCTAAACTTTTTATGCTACGATTGGAAAAAAAAAGATCTGTCGGGTGTGATTTTGTTACATGGCCCATGTAAAAAGTTTTTGGAAAAAAACATAATAAATCCCTACCTACCCTACCTACACCATCTCGGACCGAAACCCTAAACACAGGTATTTTTTTGATAGGCCTAATCTATGACTAGCATTATATGGTGTGTATTTAAAGATGACCCGGTGACAAGTGATTTTCGGTGAAGAAATTTACCCTGTAGGTGCATAGAGCTACGTGATACAGCCAATGGACTTGATTAATCAGGGATCTTATATACATGTATATGTGTAGGCCTATATACGATCCCTGGATTAATGGATCACCCGAGATTTGCCGAATGAGACGAGGTAGGTACGGAATCGGCCGAGTTGTGACGGGTAGGATCCATAAATCTATGGCGGTTTCATACAGCAAGGGAGACAACTTCTGTTTCGCTACAATTCAAATTTAGTAACTGGACGTTTCGCTACTTTGTGTTATCTAACTTTTTTTCCTTGCATTGAGATGTTTCAATAAATTAATGAACAACAGATCAAACAAACATTAAATAAAAGAATAATAATGAATAAATAAATATGGATGTTTTCCAATTGATGTTTATATTTTGTATATATAGATATAAGGCTAGTCCCGTGAACTGAATTGAAGTGTAATGCTACCGGATACTTACTTGGCTGGTCTTGGGCCGGTTGGTCTAGAAATTTTTTATATCGTGTTCCCCTTGTTGCAATATTTCCTTCTGAAATTGGTCAAGATTTTGTCAAAATAATACCAATTAAGTCATTGTCAGAGTCACAGATTTCTTTCAAATTTCTTTCAAAGTTGAATAACCCTTCACCAAAAGATCCCTACTTTTAATAACACTGAGAAAGAAGGCTTTTGAAACATTGAAAAAGAAGAAAGTGTGGGTAACCATTATTGAAAGACAAATTTTATGTTTTGATTGAAATTTAATTCATTCATTGATGTTGTCTGCAAATGCTTTTAATTTCGACCAGATTGAACATTTTGTCATCTGGTTTAGACGATAATGCTACATGTTGAATGCTTCAACCCTTGGGCTGCTAAGCGGAAATGTCAGCTTGCTTTTGCAGACGGCTGAGATCAAGATCACACTGCACAGATTGTGCAGCCTTAATCTTGGATCTACACCATCTGAAAAAGTGACATTTTTTTCCCGACGATAACAACCTTAAAACTGCAATATTTCGGTACTTTATTACTTGCTTAGATTTTTCATTTATTTCATTGAGCAATTTAAAGGCCAAATCACGGCCAACTGTAAATAGTTCTGTGTATAAAGTACAAGTAAATTTCATTCATACGAAGTAAAAGTAAGATAATTATCACAAGTCTAATGATTTGGTTAAACCTTTCCCACACAACAAATTAAAGACCTATCCAAACTCAAAATATCTGAAGAGGAAAAAATCTAAATTGGTACACACAAGCTCATGCTCTCTGATTAGGTAGAAAACAATGTGAGAAAAGGAGAAAATGCTGGTTACCAGCATTTTCTCCTTTTCCCACATTGTTTTCAAAGGCCTTCTTTTTTGCGGGTTGTTAAAACTTGGGATTGTATGGTAAAGGGTTAAGTGAAATTGGTCAAGATTCCTGTCATTGACTCGACAATGAACACTAAAACTAGAATTAATGTTGCCAACAGTAATTCTGGTTTTAGTAACACTGAGCAGTTGACATTCATTCATGCAGTCTCTGCGAAATTGATCCATGAAACTAGATTTAGAGTTTTTCTAGTTTAAATATTCATTGTGCATTTGTGCAGTCTCTTCGAAATTAATCCAGGGATCCTGCGTGCTCTGTGGTGAAGCGTAGGACTCATGACCTGGAGGTGCCGGGTTCGAGCCTCACTAGATCCACTGGGTCTTTCGTGGGAGTGCCCTTGGACAAGACACTTCAGAGCCCTAGCCTAGTACTGGTGAAACCCAAGAAATGCATGAATATGTAGGCTGTTGTCGTGTTATGACCGAAATAATGTTGATAGCGTTAAAACACCATTAAATCAATCAATCAATCTAAAGCGCTCACCTATCTGTATTAAATTTTGTTCTGGATCTTCACTACTTGTTCTTCCATCTATATTAGCAACTGAAAAAAAAAACAACAGAATACCCGTATGTGAGCTTGCAAAAAAAAGAAGAGAAGAAAAAGAAAATCGTTCTGTGCTAGAATATAAATTATGTACATTCTCGGTAACCTAGAGGTGCTTCATTTCATTGGTTGTAGTTCTATTCGTAGTCATGTTCGAACCAAGATTTATTATGTACATGTAGTCTTTTTTTCACCTAGGGCAAAACAAGCTATTTCGTTGAAATGATATCCCCCACCGAAAAAAGACTGTTTTCGATACAAACATATAGGAGGAATTGTGTTTTGCATGTACATGTTGCCTTTCTTAATACTGGTCCATAATGAAATTATAGATTAACCCCCTTTTTCCATGGCACAGCATTTTATTAAATGATAAAAATAATGATTGTCTGTGGCTTGTGATAAACAACATAAATATGAAATTTCATAAATTTTTTTCCATCAATTTTCGTCAAGGATTTTAAAAGATATCTGTCCGAACGGATGGGCTGACAGACGGATGGACAACGCAAAAACTATATCCCCTCGCCTTCGTTGGAGGATAATAAAAGACGGTTAAGCGGACTGTTTCACGAACAGGTAACCTAGTACGTTGGGCGAAATTTTAAAGGTTATGTTTCACAACTAGGTTAGCGACAGTAATGAAGAAAGTTTAAGCACTGTTGCAGCCCCGGTTCATCTAGGATGTCGAATTGTTTATTCGGTTTAATTCTGTCTCACAATTATGCATTCAACATCTACTATATACAGACATGCAGATATAAAATTTACAAAAAATAATAAATGGCCATTCGAATGAGCTAAATGGAATGTTCCTAAGGATAAAGCAGTACTGGACTTTTCTCGTTCAATATTTTAAGCGTTTTGTAACTATTTAGATGACATAACTCTTCAAACGGCAAAATTTCAGCCTTGTCCAATCTGAAAGCTTTTGCAAACGACAAATTAAATGTGGCTATAACGAGATGAGTTGTATTTGAAAGGGTAGAAATATTGTGCTTTCAATGTGAAAAGTACTATATGTTTGATGAGTGTATGAATTTACATGTATTAATGAATATTGACATTTTCAAAAATTATATGAGCTTTATTCTGGCAAAAGGGGGTTTAATGAATCTCCGTGACGCATTATGCTAAGCAAGTCATTACATAATTATGGACTGATCAAATCCATCTAGTCTAACAACCGACTGAATCATGAGATAAATTAGTCCATGGACATGCATAACACTTACCAAAAGCAAGAAGTTTCGACAAAGGTCAGCCTGCGCGCACGGCGCAGGCTGACCTGGGTCGATACTTTTTGCAGATGCATCAAACCCCCTTTTCACAAAGCATGGTCCATATGTAAAGAACTAAGCGCACACGTACAAAGCTTATACATACCTTTTGAAAATCTGTACCTTTTTGCTGTGGACGATCTTAAACATGTACAAAGAATGCTTAATAATAGTGCTGCAAGGAAATAATATTATAGTAAAATAATAAAACTGACAAAAAGATGGGCTTTTTATTTATTCATGTAGTAAGTTTTTCTTTCTTTCTTTCTTTCTTTCTTTCTTTCTTTCTTTCTTTCTTTCTTTCTTTCTTTCTTTCTATTTGAAAGCTTTCTTTTGATCCATCATCGTTCAGTCAACGAATTTTTATGCTTCATACCTTGTACAATAAGGTTGCGGGAAAAATGATAAGCAATTGTTGGCAAGAGATTGCAACTTTTTTTTGTCACAGTTTTTTCTTACCACTAAAAAAACCCACTTTTACTCCTTTCCGTCAATTTTTTGTCTTTTGTTTAATTTGGAACTTTTTGGGGTTTGTATGAAATGAGCCTTAAATGTTTTGACAGACCTTTAGGCAAAAAGGTTCACGAAAACATTGTTGGAAAAGGAGAAAATACTGGTCATAAGCATTTTCTACTTTTCCCACAATGTTCAGTACCTATATCGAATGAAGACATAGAGACAAGGGATAGACGGACGGACAGACGGATGGATAGATGCCGAGATACGTATGCCAAAAGAACAGTAGCTCACCCACAATAAAAATTATCTCTTTAGTTCTTCAGTTAAACCTATGTTGTTGGTAAAAGCTGTTTCAGATTTTGCGTTGATCACGTGTGAAGGAAAAGGCGGAAGTTGTCTAAGGCTGTTTTTAACAGTATTTGAGTTATATCACTGCGGCCAGTACACCTATTCTTGCGTTCCTGAAAATCTCTGCTCCAGTATATAACGGTTTATTATTCTTTCCAGGCCGCTGGCTGCTTTCCCACATGTCATTTCTGGACGCTGTTATCATAGTAACGAGATCTGTTGTATTCTATGTTTTAACACATATGAAAATCAGTTTATTTTATACTAGTTATTTTGACCTTATTTGGTACAAGTCGTGATGATACAAAGATAAGAAATTCGTGTATAAACTTTTACCAAACTATTCCATGTTTTAACGATCCTTGGGGGTAAAAAGCTTCGGAAAACATTGTGGGAAAAAGAAAAAATGCTGGTACCCAGCATTTTCTCCTTTTTCCACAACGTTTTTTCCGTTACAAAAGATAAACCAATCATTTGAACCAAATCTAATTTGGTTTTACAAATGCTTTCATTTTGGACAAGTCATAAATTTCAGAAAAGCTGCTAAGCGCGATTTGCTGACCTTTTGCGGACAGTGTAGATTAAAGATCAGACTGCACGGAACGTGCAGTCTGATCTTTGATCTACACTGTCCGCTCAGGACATACTCGTATTCTTCTTCCCCCCCCCCCAAAAAAAAAATAAATACCTTTGAAATAGCAAAATTTGGGTTTTTACTATCGACATAAAAGTTTTATTTCACTTATTTAGGCAGAATAAGGATTGAGAGTTGACAATCCTAACGTTATGCCAGTGTAACGTTCTCCATTGCTATTGTCAATCATTGACCTTTCAAACGAATTAAGTTGACCTTCTTTCGACAGATAAAATTACAGTTCCATGGCCAAAAAAAAAGCCATTTTTAAAGTTGATAGTTAACGCTTTTTATCACAATACCGATTTTTTACGACCTTGAGGATGAAGGCTTTTGAAAACATTGTGGGAAAAGGAGAAAATGCTGGTAAGCAGAATTTTCTCCTTTTCCCACAACATTTTCTACCCTTCAACAAATTTTGATTTTTAAGTCATAACGTTATCCATTTTGTCGTCTGCAAATGCTTTCAATTTAGATATTTCCGAAATTTTGTCGTTTGATAAGGAGTTCAGTCGCAGAAAAGCCAAGATCAGACTGACAGTTCAGTGTATTCTGATTTTGATCTCAACCGTTTACCAAAGCTCCCATACTCGCCAATGGGTCTAAAATGGTTAATTCCATGATTCGAAGTTTTAACCCTTTACCAGACGACAAAATTGTAAGCTTGTCCAAAATTGGAAGCATTTGTAGACGATAGCTTGAATAAACTTGACTCAAAAATTAACATTCTATTTCGGATAGGGTAGAAAATATTGTGGGAAATGGAGAAAATGGTGGTTAGGCTTTTTGGGGGGCATTTTCTCTTTGTGCCACAATGTTTTCAAAAGCTTTCTTTCCCAGAGTCGTTCAAATTCGATACTGTGTGGTAAATGGTTATCCCTTCAATAAACAATCACCACTTTGTGTTTTATTCATTTTACCTGTTTTTAACATCGCTTTGAACATCATTTCTTTTACATGGTGGTTGCCAGGGCACCTGTACATGCTTTCTTCGATTATATTATATTTCATGTGTCTATTTTTAGAAATGTTATGGGTAAAGAAATGTCGTAATTTAAGCTGGGGGGAATTATTTCCCCGTCACAGTGAATATTTTCCTCCTGTCGAAAATCTGGAACTACTTTTTAAAGTTTTTTAAGTTTTTAAGTTTTAAAAGTGGCATTCGTTGACAAAGTAATCAGAGGAAATATAATATATAATTTATTTCATCAGCTTGTGGTTAATATGGGGAAATATTTGCCGAAAAAGGGAAAGGCCCGCGAAAATAACTCGTGCCTGACGGCACTCGTTATTTTCGCATACCTTTCCCTTTTTCGGCAAATATTTCCCCATATTAACCACAAGCTGATGAAATAAACTCTATTTCTTATATCAGTGCTTTGCTCAATATTTTTTCCAACCCACTAGCTTCTTTCCTAAATACTTGTAAAAATTCTAAGAACAACCATCATAGGTAAGAGTGGAATGAATCCGATCGCAATGCCTATCGTCAATCCTTGGAAAGAATTTGGCTGTGCATGGACTTGAACTAGCAACCACTAGGTTTCAAGTCTGTTCTTTATCAAGTGCAAATAGTATTTATGAGCCATGCTCAAAGGACCAATCTACCTCATGTTTCACTCGATTGTTAGACAAAGTGGATTTTGTGGATCCATAGTTATGTGACAATTTGTTTGGTATAATGTATCACAGAGATTCATTTAACTTTCTTTTGCCAGAACATAGCTCATTGTATAGTATCAGAGTTTTGTAATGAAGTCAGATAAGTAAAGTTTCGCAATTCTATAAACTTTCCTTGTGTAACAATTATAAAACGAGCAAAGTTAACGTCACAACTCGTCATTGAGAGACAATCCTATTTCCGTCATATTTCTTTGTTTGTCTGTTGCCGAATGTATTTCAAGCTTTTAAAAACACTGTGGGAAAAAAAGAAGGTGCTGGAAATTATCATTTTCTCCTTTGTCCACAATGGTTTCCACCCTTTCAACGACATATTCCAACTTTCCAACCACTTTTAATTTGTTACATGTTGTCAATCTTTTCAAAGACAAATTCCACAATTTGAGCGTCAATTAGGCTAATAGCCTATATCGTCTGCAAATGCTTTGACTTTGAACAAGTCTCAAATTTTGTCGTTCGGTGAACATTCAGTGACTACGTTTCGACCTTTGACGCTTTAAATTTCCTGATAAGGTAAGTTTACAATAGACAGTTTGGATAACACCCCTTGTAAAAGATGGGTAATTAAAATGCATGACGCATGTCTTGTGGTTCAAAGGTCATAACGTGTTTAGAATTACTGGGAGTACAATTTGACCTGGAAAGGGTAAAAGCGCTTAAAATTATTTTAAATTAATGCGCATTTCGTATATCAGTTTAACCAGATGCAGTTTCAAGAACGCATTTTATCTAAAAACATGAAAAGTGATTGTTCACAACTCCTGATGGAATTGAATTTTTAATGGTACTATCTTGCTTGGGAGCAGTTATATGTGTCATCTTATAAAGAGTAAATACATGTAAAAACATTATTTTAAGGGGAAAAATTGCATTTTACATGTATCTTCTACATTAGGCTCGATAACGAGGTGTTTACGGTGCTTCTTTTCATATTTGGACGTTCACTGCGCACTGTACTATCTCAAGTCCATCGTGAATTTTCCTGGAGAAAAGCTGCAGCTGTACTGACTTTATGTTCGGTCGGTTTAATCTGTATTGCAGCTAAGTGCAATTAATTTTTAGTGACATAGATGGCCAATGGCAAATTATTAAATGTTACATTACCAAAAGTGCTTTTAGAAGTCGTTTGTAACATGAAAATCTAGAATAAAAAAAATACGAAATTTATTGCGTTTGGCATCCATTTTGTGTCTGTTTTGGGAAACGTTAACATCTTGAGTTAAAAGATGCATTAAACTGTTTTTTTTTTCTGATGTCTAGCATGTAAATAAAAAACATTTGAGCCATGCTCTGGCAAAAGGGGGCTTAATGCATCTCCGTAATCCATCATACCAAGAAAGCCATCACATACTTATGGATCCATAATAGCCACTTTTTTTAACAACTGACTCAATCATGAGGTAGACTGATCCTTTGACATGCAGAAAATCCACCAATAGCGAAAAGTTTAGGCCCAGGTCAGCCTGCGCGGACTGCGCAGGCTGACCTGGGTCGAAACTTTTCGCAGATGCATTAAGCCCCCTTTTCACAGAGCGCGGCTCATTTGTATTGTAACGAAGGATTATTGAACAGGCAAGTAACAAGTATGTTCAAATTGTAGTTTTGTCGCCATTTTGTGAATATATTAGAGTTTACAGGAACCCACAAAATCTGCACGGAGATTTCTGCCATTTTTTCGCGAACTTCTTTGTACCCGAATGTGACCCGTCAAAAACTAAATCGCTATTCCAAATTCAACTTCATTTCACAATGTACTCAATTAACAATTATAGGACGGCGAATAATTTAGATCTCACCCCAATAATCGTTTAGGCCTGCATTTACCAACCATTCAGCGAAATTGTATTTTGAATTCAATTCAAAATTAAGAAAAGTGACGCATCTTTTGATTGGCTAGACCGTTTGATCCATGCTCTGTGAAAATGTGGTTTTCATCATCTTTGTATCTGCAAGAATTATCAACTCCGGTCAGCCTTAGCAGTCCGCGCAGGCTGACCTGAGTCGAAACTTTTTGCTGTTGGTCAATTTTCTTAATGTCAAAGGACCAGTCTACCCACGATTCATTTCTTTGTCAGACACCTTAGATTTTTATGGACCCATAAATAATATTGTGACTTGCTCGGTGTAATGCATCATGTAGATGCATTAAACCGCCTTTTGCCAGAGTATGCTGCTCATTTGGTTTAGCCAACCAGAAACTGCACTACTTTTACACATAAGAAAAAAATCTTTGAATTAAATAAGATAACAATTCAGGATTGTTCGAGAAAACAGATCCTGTTTACCCAGCCAAGGACCTTGTTGACCAACTTTTTTAAATATCGTTGCTAGTCGTTAAGTCATCTGATGTTCAGCAATGTTCAATCTAAGCCAAGCCGACCCGGTAGCTCTGTAATGTACAGGCACTGAAATCAGGGGTCGCTGGTTCGAATCCCTAAATCGGCCAGTTTCTTTTCAAGGATTAATGATAGTCATTGCCACAAGATTCATTCCTCTCTCACCGTTGACCATTGTCTCAATGGTGGTTAAAAAGCAGCCAGTGGCTTGGAAAGAATACTGGTAAGAGAAACTCTGGGAAAGCACTCTGTAAAGTACTCTGGAGGCCGCTACATAACTGAAAAACTGTTGAAAACGGTGCTAAACACCATACAAGCAAACAAAAAGACAAACTATCTTAGCCAGTCAGATGACGATTCATTGAAGTTAGAATCAGTCCGTGTAGACTGAGCCAGCAGGGTGTTTGCTCACCCCCAGGGGGGAATTTTCGGGACTATGATTTTCTTGCGCCCCAAGGTCTCCTGAGCACATTCCCAAAGTCTGCCACCTGGCGAGTGGGGCTTTTGGAAGTTATAGAGGTCAAAGGTCATCAGGTGCACCTCTAACCCTAACCTTATTAGTTGATCTTCAATTGACAGTTTAGTGGAAATTTTATACCTTGTGAAAGTCCCAAATGATCTCAGGTAATGTAATAAGCTTATATTTAGATAATTCTATGCATTTCTAACAAAATAAAAGAACATTTAATGCATATCAAAGCACTGACAGCACTTTTTTTATGATTCAAGCTTCCAAAAGATCATAATCTGAGAAACGACAGGGATATTTTTCAGATAAAGCACATTTTCTTGATCACAAATGCCTTGAATGCATCCTAGCAGCAACCCAAACGGCATTTTCAGATTTACTGTGGATCAATATGTCATATTCATGGATAAAATGGAAGCACTTGTAACCAAAGTTCATTAATATACTTTTTAATTTTTATATCAATTGCTGAGAATTCAACAACTATCTGGTTCATTTCTTTATTTTAGATAAACAAAAAAAATCTAAAAGTTATTGATATGCTTATTTTCATATTCTTTATATTTATATTCATTAGAGTAAAGAGAAACTTCCGGTGTAAATCAAAGTACTGAAGTTACTGATACATTGTGTACCATTTAACTCTTGTATCTAAAAAACGGACAAAAAAGTTTAAAAGTGAAATACAACTTGATCTTATTTACTAAGAAGACATTGTATATGCTATCTACAGTACCTTCTCTTATTATTTTATCAATTTAGTTCTCTCAGACAATGATATCAAAGTACTTAAATGTGGACTAGATAGGATAAATCATATAGGTAAGGCACAGTGTTTGTCATGGAATCTATTCTGTAACACTAAGATCATAATTGATGATTTTGTACGCTATGAATATGTTTTTGGGTACCAGCCATTTTACGCTCGAAAACATGGCCAAAAACAGTTCTCTTAGTACTTTGATTCAAACAAAATTGCTTCTATTTGTGTAAAACGGCTGTTTTGACTAAGGATATGAGTGTATAAACCCATCTGAATATGTTTCTGACATATTAAATGTAGAAAATGAAATGAAAATTTAACATGAACTGCTATTCATTGATATCTCGTATAAAACAGTGCACTTGATGACCTTTGACCTCTGTAACTCGCAAAAGCCCCACACGCCAGGTGGCAGACTTTGACAAAGTGCTCAGGAGACCTTGGGGTTTCAGAAAATAAAAGTGCCGAAAATTCCCCAGGGGGGCCTATTGTGGTGGCTCAAGGTCTAGTGGTTGTGGGGTAAGCGTCGGCCTCGTAACCATAAGGTCTCGAGCTCGATACTCGGGAGCGGATGTCGATTTTTGGACCGTTTATTGGCCCACACATTCGGCGCGAGTACTGTCGTAGTTCCCATGAAGCACAATCGAGAAAGATTAGTATAAGTTGCAAGAACTTGTTTCTCAAATCGATGTAAAATAAATATGTTTCAACTAACAGTATTTCGAACTGGTTATCATGCTTGTATTTTTTCTTCATTGACATCATGTTGGCCAACTGTTGGTAGTATGTATTTTAAAAGTTACAAACACTCACTTACAGAACATACACTTTAATACATGAAGTGCACTTTACCTAGTATTTTAGTTAATTCCATATTTAGTGCCGAAATATCAAAAAAATGTCCTAGGTCCCGCCCTGTGAGACCCTCACGTGAAAAAAGTCTACAATCTATGGTTATCTATGTAGAGCATTATTTATCTATAAGATTTTGTACAACGATAAGGCGAAATGGTCACGAGTGCCCTAGGACACACCTCGACAGAACGTCATACTTGTGTTTTGGAGCGGACTGCGTAGGCTGACCCAAGTCGATACTTTGTGCAGTACGTCATAGTTGTCTCGTGGAGCGGACTTCGTAGGCTGACCCAAGTCGATACTTTTGCAGAGATATCAAACCCTCTTTTCACAGAGCACGGCTCATATATTTGAAAGAGAGTTCGGGTGATGCATAGCTCAGTGTTTAAGGAGTATGACCAATAGAGGAATTCTTGGTTCTAAGATCTGTATCTGAGGCACTTGGGTTGTTTTGGAAGTGTCCTTGCTAAGAGCCCCAGCCCGATACAAGTGAAACCTAGACAACTTATGAATAATTAAACTTTAACCCTGACTGAAATATATGAGTCATGCTTTGTGAAAAGGGAGTTTAATGCATATGCAAACAGTAACGACACAGTTCAACCAGCACAGTCCGCGTAGGCTAACCTGGGTCGAAACGTTTTTGCTTTTGGTCAATTTTCTGCGTGTCAAAGGACCGGTGTACCCATGATTCAGACGGTTTTTAGACAAAATGGATTTTATGAATCCATAATTTTGAGATGACTTGCTTGGTATAATATATCACAGAGATTCAATACAACCCCTTTTCCCAGATTATGGCTTGCATGTAGTTATGTCATACTAGATAGAGTTTATTTCATCAGCTTGTGGTTAATATGGGGAAATATTTGCCGAAAAAGGGAAAGGTATGCGAAAATAACGAGTGCCGTAAGGATATGGACCCAGCCTGGCAAATAAACCTTAGCAATCGCTCTTTAATTGGTGTTTTTGCCAAATCATTTCACAACTCAAAGTTCTGAAAGTACTGACATGGTCAATAAAAGACTGAAGAAAATGATCGTATTCAGGTAATTAAGTTCAAACAGGATCAGTCCGGTCAATTCTGGTAATAAGGTCTGATCCAGCTCGATCCGTTGACTTTACCCACTAATCATAGCCATTTACTAAATAAGCAATACCATGAAAAAAAATCTGTTTGTTGATCTTTACCTAACAATTTCGTAACTAGACGAAACCTACAACATCCAAAGAAAAAGAAAACACGAGGAGAAAAACGTCTGCGTTGAGATGAGATTATTTACATAGGTCACTGACTTAATTTACATACAAGCAAGCACCTTGTACTTCATTGATAACATTTGGCTCGGTCTATGACTTTTTAAGTAGACATCGTTCAAACTGGAGTGGTAGAGATTTTGTATTTCTTACCAACATTGTCATATTTAACTGAATTACGATTTCTGATGAAAAAAAATCTGTGAGGCAGTATTTGGTGATTGTGGGGATTTTGTTTAGATTCGAATTTGGGTCAATCCCAATGGCAATAGACTAAAATGCAGTTTGTTCTTTTTGTACCCTGTCCTAAAAAGGAAGTCTGGTTTCATCTATCTGAAAATACAAATTTAGTGGGGTGTTACGATCTAGGTCCAAGCCAAATACAGCATCTGTTACATTTATTATAGAAATAAATGTATGTTCGAATCTTTTGCAGGGCGTTTCATTTTGGTTCACGTGATCATATGATATGAAACATTTTCACGACGGCCTCCGCATCAAAAGCCACCAATAGTAACTTTGACTCTGGTTTGTACGCTACAGCGCTTGGATGGCCAACAATGTCGGCTTTTCCCACCAAGATCCTTGACCTTTGACCGTCTCGCGAGATCATTCGAATTTCGTTGGTTCCCGCGATGCTTACAAGTACATTCTCCTCCTTGTCTGTGGTCATGGCCAATGGATAACCAGGATAGGTGTCATGTGATCTAATTATGTCACCCTGTTGGTTCAACACAGTAATTCTCTGAAGGGCGTAATCTGTGATGAATATGTATTTTCTGTCTCTTGATACATGGATATGCAGAGGTTCCAATAAACAAAGTGTATCGTTTATTAGAGAATTTATAGTTCTGTAAACAACGCCATCTTTAGATAGGTACCTTATACAGGGATTATCGCCTGTATAAGAAACAAACAGTCGGTTTGGGAAGCAACAAATGGCTTTACATCCCTTTTCCGTTTGCAGAAAGCTCGTCTCGAATAGAACATCTTCGTCGGTAAACTGGATATATTGAAGAATTCCTTCGTATGGACAAGTAACTAGGATTTCGTATTCACTTGTAAAATCGAAGTCCCAAATTTGTCGATGTAGTTTCAGAGAAAACAGGTAAGTCTTGCTAAGAGAATACATGTCTATAATCCGGTTATGGTAATCTAAGATTAGAATTCGACCGTCGTCTCTTATTTTCATGGTGGAAATGCGTTTCTCTTTCAGTTGTTCAGTGTCCATTCTTAAATACTGTGTAGGCACTCCAGAAAGGTTTTTATCTTCGAATGATGCAGTTGTAACGTATCTTGTGATGGAACTTCGTGTTCGATTGGTCACTGACCTAGTGACGTCATATACACGTGCACTACTGCTTATTAATCGGGGAGATTCTGAGAGTACTTGAGGCGTGTTTTTGACTATACCAGGGTCAGGTGATATTTGAAATGACTGAGAAGCTCTTGAAATGCTGTTAGCTGATCCGCCCACTGGATTGTACAGGGAACGGGTAAGTTTAACGCTGCCTGGGTTGTCTGATTTCATATAATGGAGTAGCGTCCCATGAATTTGTGAATTGACCAAATGGTGGCGCTGTTTATCGTACAAAGAGTTAAATATATCAAGAATAAGAGGTATGATTTTCTTCAACTTGAATAACAAAATAAACAGTTTCCTGGCCTCTCCATCTTTTTTGTAAATCTGTAGCAAATCTAAATAATATTCAGTGTTACTGATGATTTTACTGCAATCCTTCTTTTCGAATGCTCTGTCCACGGACAGGTCTCGCTGGAATTGGGTAATCTTCGCGGCCAACTCACGCTCAAGTCTTGTCTTTTCACGTCTGATTTTGAACCGCTTGGTATCGGCAATGGCACTTTGTCGTTCTTGGCTACGCCTAACTTCCTGTAACTTGTCTGAAGACTTGAACTTTAAGAACGCCGACTTTAATGACCCAAGCTGTTTTGCAGTCTCATGAAAACCTGATGACTCAAAAATGTCGTTGACTAGAGCATGGATGGGTCGTGTGTAACATGTAGAATGAAGATCAAATTTGCACATTTTGCAAATTAAAATACCATGCACTAAACAATAAAAATCCACTTCTCGTCGGAGGCAGGAACACAACGCCATGTCAATGTCACGTAGTGGTGCAGAAGTAAAGCTCGATTCTGTATCCGCCATATTTTTTCTTCACTTTTCTTATCACAAAAATATATGAAATCGAAAATTAGGCTTCGACATATCTATAGAACAACGTTTTTTTTTTTTTTTTTTTTCATTCACAAAGACAAATGTAGCGCTCTTGGAAATCATTAACTCTACAAACAGGATTATCAGATGCAAGACACGAAATGCATGTACGTATGCAAGGGAAGTCAAAAAAACTCCCTCATACAATGACGCAGTAATCAAACTACATGCATTTTTCCTTCGTAATTTATATTTATTTTCTTGCCCTTCGTCGTTTCAAATATTATCAACATAATCTCCAAAATACATATATGTATTTAAAGCATTGACCGCTGGATGTGACACGCCAAACTTGTGTTGATTTTATAATCCAATTTACTTTTTATAAAGTTTCCAGGCCATAATTATCTGTATGGAAAAAAATTCCTTGAAACTCATTAATCTGGATCAACAGTCTTACTTTACATGGTCGTGAATTGTTTGACTGCTCAGAGCACACTTAACTCTTTACCAGTCGACAAAATTTTAAACTTGGCCAAATTGACAGCATTTACAGACGACAATTAAATTCATCCTAAATCAATGGATTTGTCTCTTGAAGAATGGAAAACATTAAGAGATACGGCGAAAAATGTTGGATACCAGCATTTTCCCCCTTTTCTCACAATGTTTTTAGCAGTTTCCTTCTTTTTTTATGGCTGAATCACGAACTTGTTTTTAAAGGACCACAAAAGCACATGGTATCGGGATCTCAATTTCAATAAAACAATGGTTCACATATTGCATTACAAAAAGAATTCAAATTCAAGAGGCATAACATACGTTTTCCCCCCACATGTAAATATTTCACTTTAAATATTTTCTCTTTATCTATATCAGGACAAGAGCAACACTGACACAAAATATCCTAGACTGTTCCACAGAGCAAGAGAAGGTTTTCTATCCTTTCAAAGACAAACCCCATCATTAAAGCCTACAACATTTTGTAGTTTGCGAATGCTTTCAATTTGAACAAGTTTAAAATTTTGTCGTTTGGTAAAATGTGAATCCTAGGACTGATTAAAGCGGTTAAACGGACATAGGTACACTTATTCAAAACCGTGTAAAAGTCTAAATAACAATAAACTGTTGAAAAATTTGACACATAAGCTTTTGAAACACATTTGTTGCAGACGACAGTATAGATAGATGTCCTTCTGAGATACGGATAATCAACAGGAATTAAGGCTTAACCAGACAACAAAACTGTAGACTTGTCCAAATTGAAAGCGTTTACAGACGATAAATTCAACGTAGCTCAAATGAAAAGATTCTTTTTTAAAACATCTTGGAACATGGAAGAAATGCTAGAAATCCGCTATGTGTGACTTGAAAAAAAGGTTGATTTAAAGAAATCCAGTAAATGGCCTGCAACACGCAGAAAAGGGGCATTCGGACATTTGCGTAAAGTGTTGTCTCGGATCAGCCTGCGCAATCTGCGCAGGCTGATCCGAGACGACACTTTCCGATCTTGCGTGATTTTCTGTTTCACGCAAGTCTACTGTAGTACAAAATCTAATGTTGACGTAAAAAGCCGTCTCGGATTAGCCTGCGTGGAATGCGCAGGCTGATCCGAGACGACACTTTACGCAAATGTCCGAAAGCCCCTTTTCGCATGTTGCAGACCATTAATATGAAAAAATGAGCTATAGTCGTCAAATATCTAATGGATGCCAATACTGCATAAAGCGCCACACAATGTGATCTCTATAATCTTTCTTGTATTTTTTTATTTGATGTTTTAAACTAAATACATGTATATAAATTTGTATTCGATGTTTTCAACTAATTATTTCTTTATTCGATATTTTCCACTAATTATCATTCTGTTTAAAGTTTCAACTAGTTATTTCTTTATTAGATGTTTTCGACTTTTTTTTTATTTGATGATAGATAATCTATTTCACTTGTATCTAATAATGTACGTCATGTTACAAAATGTTATGTTTTTAAACAACAATAGTCAATAGTGACATATATATATATAGAGAGAGAGAGAGAGAGAGAGAGAGTAACTAGATTTACGAGCGTATACATCATTAGGTAATCATAGAAACATGAAAAGAAAAGAAAATATGTAGGCCCCCCCCTCCCCCTTGTCTTACAGAACTTTACTTGTTTGTGCGGTTTTATACTAAATATTTTTGTACTTGATGTTTTCAACATTTTTTTTTTAGGCTTCCAACCCAATGTTTCTGTATTTGATGTTCTCAACCAATTCTTCTGTATTATTGTGATGTTCTCAACTATTTACTTCTGTATTTGATGTTCTTTGTATTTGATGTTTTCAACAAATTGTTCCTGTATTTGATATTATCAACAAAATTGATTTTTTTTTTGCATTTTAATATTTCTGTATTAGATGCTCTCATCCAATTATCTTTGTATTTGATGCTTTAAACTAATTAACGTCCTGAAATAACACTATACGACTTTATTCGTTCTTTCGTGTTTTTTTTTTTTTATGGTGTTTATCGACTTTTTAAAAGTAACTTCAGTTATATCCTTTTCCCACGCTATTTTCTAATGCCTTCTTCCTCAAGATTATTTAAACACGGAATCATTTGGTAAAGGGTTAAATAATGTTCAGTTGTTTTCTACAACACAATCTAATGCTATAATAATTTAAACAAAATAAGCACGTTATTTCACATAAATTCACGTTACGTACTTTGGTATTTTGAACGAAACTGAATAATTCAACAGGAGCTTCAATAGTTACTTTCCCAACCCTATGAAATATAGAACTGGATCAAAACGAGGCAGAGCCGTCCTTGTTCGGTGTGATCTGTTAAGATTCGATTTCGGAATTTTGAGTTTATACAGTGAGGAGGCAGCCCACCATCTTTTTCTTATTTCCATATCCCTCCTTTTTGAATTATCGGATTGTGTTACATCCGACCTTTTCTTATACTCGACGCCCGGCAGGTCGGCTCCGCTTACTACGATATCGCCAATATCACTTCGAACAAGGTCATTGCTTCCACGTATTCCACTTTCTTTATGTCGTGCGTTTAATCCGTTTTCGTTTAGTTCTTGCTCATTTTCGGCGAAAGGACCTTCCTTTCCGATCAACTTGTTTGCCTTTCCGGAAAACTCATTCTCCTCCTCCGAAAATTCTTTATCTAAATCCACTTCCAGTTGTTGTTTCCCCCCTTGTACCGAGTACATTTCACTGGGGAACTGTTCTGGTTCTCGTTTCATTTTCTTCATAATATATTGCTGAACACCCTTGTCCCCATCCCATGTAAAGTCGGTATTATACAATATCGGCAAGTATTGCTTCCGGAAAATACTAACAGCATTATCCGAATGGCCACCGAAAACATCGGGAAATGAACGAGGTGCTTGGGCTCTGTTTACGTTTGATAGTGGAACAGAGAAAACATCATCTACTGGAAGTTTTTGAACTGTTGGTCGGCCATAATTATTATCACTCGTTGAGAATTCTTGATCGCTGCGCATCGTTTCTAAAATGGTCTGAAGGACATTGCGATGTTTGATCCCTTCTATCTCTGTAAAAGTAAATAAATCAAGGTTAACCCATAAGCTGCTAAGCGCGACTCACTGACCTTTTGCGGACAGTGTAGATCAAGATCAGACTGCACAGAACGTGCAGTCTGATCTGTGATCTACACTGTCCGATAAGGAGATATTATTCCGAAAAACATTACTTTGAAACGCCATTCGTCAAAATATTCTACTGTATTTAATGATTGACGTAGATCTAAATCAGTTTAACATCGAAATAAACAGCTTTATGGCTTACACAATGACAATAGTCAAACGACATGGCTTAGCCTTCCGACTCGATGTTTTTTCGTGAGATAAAGTCAATTTATTACACAAGAGTATAATTCTGTCACGTTTATGACGCCAAACGTTGATGACTTTTAACCCAGCTTTAATTAAAGAACCCCAATTACGGTAGATCTACATGTTTACATCCCAAACAGATTAAAAATCGCACAGTGGATTCATAACTAAACATTTTGACTTTTGCAGTAAGATTACCAGGCATAAGGGTACCCCATTTTGAACATCTCTGCAGATCTAGAGCAGTAGCCTGATTCCGTTGCTATCTCGTACATCGAAACACTTGTCACAACTCGGCCGATTTCGTAACATACAATCGAAACAGCTCGGACGATTCCGTAATTACTTATAACCTCGGAGGCCTACGAATCAAGGATCAATTTTGAACTACTTTCAGTCACATGATCTTAAACATGGCGGCGCCCATGTAAATCGATATTAGAAACGACATCAACAACGACAATCAAGTTCTTTACATCTATCAATATGTTGGTAAATCTGCCAACGGATTAAATAGACCGCAGTAAAAACAGTTTTGTCAACAGAATTGTATACAAAAAAAAAAGATAGAAAATTGTGAAATTAGGGGATGAGACTTGAAAGCATTGTGAGAAAAGGAGAAAATTCTGGTAGGCAGCGTTTTCTCCTTTTTCTACCATGTTTTTGGCTCTTTCTAAAACAAATTACATCATTTGAACTTTGATTTGTCGTCTACAAATACTTTAAATTTGGACTAGTGTACAAATTTTGGGATAAACCTTAACTCTTTACCACACAATCCCTAGTTTTAACGACCCTGAAGAAGAAGGCTTTTGAAAACATGGCGGGAAAAGGAGAAAATGCTGGTTACCAGCATTTTCTCCTTTTCCCACAATGTTTTTTACCCTATCAAGGACAAAACCTATCATTTGAGTTACACTGAACTTGTCTGCAAATGCTTTCAATTTGGTCTAGTCTAAAGTTCTGTCGTTTGGTAAAGAGTTAAAGAGTTAAACATTCGGCGGGCTCTCGCACTAATTTCAGTGTATTGCACTCGCTTCCCTGTTGTGTATCATACCATGTTTTCCCGTATTCACAGTCGTACTGGGCAGTGCTAATTGTATATTTCAATCATTTTATTGTTGGTTTAATTATTGCGACTATATAAGTTTCCAACCACACAGTAAGAATGAAGTCATTGACTTTATCCCCGTTATATAGTTAACGGTCATAGTGTATCACATAACAAAGGTCTACATTTGGACTTAAGAAAGAGCAAGAACAGTCAAACCTGTCATAGCGGTCACCTGCTTTAAGCAAGCAACCTGTATTATTCCTTTAACAAACAATCCCGGGTTTTCACGACCCCGGGAAGGAAAGCTTTTGAACACACTGTGGGAAATGGAGAAAATGCTTGTAACCATAACTTTCACCTTTTCCCACAATATTTTCTACCCTATCAGGGAGCTTAAGCTCAATTATATTAATTATGAATTTGTCGCCAGCAGATGTTTTGAATTTGAAAGAGTCTAACATATCGTCGGTTTACTTCCAAAACCTCGTAACTACAGCTTGTAACAAGCTGTAGTTACGAGGTTTTCGAAGTAAACCGACGATATGTCGTTTTGAAAAGAGTTAAGCAGGCATGTATTGAGTTCAAAGAGGAGGCAAATATATTGAAATGTACCTTTCTTAAACAAGCACCTATCTAAAAGGTCCACTAACGACCAAAAGTTCGGGAGTTAAAATGCAGGCAGATTTCATTCATCCCATTTTTAAGTATGAATATTATTCTGAGTCTGACAATGTGCTACAATACAGACTGTCAAAGTTCCAAAAGCCAACAGAAAAAACAAGAGCCGTCGTAGACGGATTATGCTCCCCGAACGGGTCTCTTTTTAGAAAAGTGAAGGCTGTCGGTAAATGGTTGGTCACGAGAGAGGAGGGTGTGGGTGAAACAGGCTACTTGTGTTTGGTCCCGTCTGCCAAACTGCATTCGCCAATGTTCAAATAATTAAATAAAGAAGGGGCATAACTCTTGGAACAGTGGAGTAAAACTTTCTGTCAATGTGAACAATCTGTAAATCAAACATTACTATTATAGTAATGGTAAAATTGTCTGGAAAAAAAAATTAGATTAAACGTTTATAAACTTCGTGTTTGAGTTTGTCATTAAGCCCTCTTTTTCTATAACACAGCTTAGTATAAATAGGAAAGCATGAAATCATGGTCTGGGGCTTTTGATCAGCAACATATAAATTGAACAGTCTTGAAGAAACTGGGAAATGTTTAATTTTAGAGTCCAAAAAAACAAAACCTAAAGTTATAAGACATTAAGCGCCCTTTTCCCATAACATGGTTTTGCATAGATAAAAAAAACAAGGGTATATGGTGAAACTTTTAATAAACAATATAAATGTTAAGTTTCATGAAATTTTGACGAAAACTGAAGGAGATATTAGTAAAAATTGGAATTTTACAAGAAACCCCCTTTTTCCAAGACACAGCATCAAATTGGAAAACCGGGAAAACTACATCGACGCAATATCCTAAGAAGTTCATATATGAAGTTTCATCCAATTTGGTCCAAGGGTTGTCGAGAAATGGCTTTGGACGGACGGACAGAAGGACGGACGGACGGACGGACGGATAGACGGACGGACGGAAGGACGGACGGACAGACGAAGCGGCGACTATATGCTCCCCCTTCGGGGAGCATAAAAAATCTCAAAATTAGAATTTAAGTTGAAAACTTTCATTCCTGTTTTATAACTCATTGCAGGCTGGGCTGTATAAATAAATCCTACAGACCATAAATTACATTCAGAAATAGATCTTGTAAAAGACAAGCAATCGAAGTTGTATGATACCCATGTTATTGTTTTGGTAGTATACATTCTTTGTTATTGTATTGGATTTTTGGCATAGGATATTGGTGATAGTATGTCACTTGATAAGGGTTAAACCAAATGGTTTCTTGTTTGAAACGTATAAAATGAACCATAAACCAATCTTATAAACAGAGGATATTTGGGTTTTTTTTTTCGGTGAAAGATCAAAATTTATTTCATTGAGTGAACATCATTTATAATACATGTATTTTCACGAGTGGGGCAGCAAAAAATAAAACCGCACAGCTTTACTATTTTATGTTCTCCCTTTCAAACAACAAAGAAGAATGAATGCATCGTCAAGCATTAAAGTCGCAGTCACTTAAAATGCTCTGAATAGTATTCCACCGACTCCAAATCCCATTTCCAATGCAACACAACCAATTTTGATGCTAATCTTCCACAGAAAAAGATACTTGATTCAAACGATCCTGAGAAAGCATACCCTTTGAAACCATTGTAGGAAAAGCAGGAAATGCTGGTAACCAGCATTTTCTCCTTTTCCCAGAATATAATCTACACTTTCCTGGACAAATTCCATCATTTGAGCAACATTATTAGTTGTACGGTCAGGTGGCAGGGGACTTGGAAACTTGTTCACGGCTGTGGTGAATCATGTCGCCACCTCGCCTTCGGCTCGGGGCGACATGATTCACCACAGCCGTGAACAAGTTTCCAAGTCCCCTGCCACCTGACCGTACAACGAATTTATTATACTGCAAAGTTTTACCATTCCAACGTGTGTTAAGCGAATTTTACCTGTTTTTTGGTTTCAAAAATTGAGTACGCTGACGAAGTAGGATTTCCCTTCTGAGTGCCACAATTCAATGAAAACTGACGTCACTGGGAACTGACGTCACTGAAACCTTGGTAAAACGTGCTAAAACGTGCAGTTTGGCGCATAATCTTGATGTTAATCTTGATCGAAGTCGCCATTTTGGATGTTGTGTTGAAAGTGTAGTCATGTATACGGGGCTCTCGAAAGGGAAACTGCTTTTACGTTGGTATTGCAGTGCACATGATATATATGGTCGGGGCATATTATCCAATCAGATCACGAGAAATTTCTTTGCGGTATAATAATTAGATTTGTCTTTTGCGAATGCTTTCAACTTGGACAAGTCTATTTTTTCCTGGTAGGCCTACTTTGCGGGAATGCAGATCAACGACCTGACAGTTAGGTAATGATCATGTTTTTTTAATAAGTTATTTGATGACATTTGGAGAGAATAATCAAATACCGCCCCCATACTAATGATGACAAGGATGTTTTGATTATTTGTTCTCGAGTCAGCGTTGAATCAGCCCCTATACTATATATTGGTACTTCTACTAGTATGATTGAGAGAACTTAGTGTTCTTATACCGTCAGAGCAGACCAGATCAGAACAGAGCAAATCTCAACCTTGTTCAAGGCATTACGTTTAGATAAAAAGAGAAAGGAGGGGGGGGGGAGACAGAGAGAGGGGGAAAGAGAGAGAGAGAGACAGCGAGAGAAAGAGAGGGAGCAGGCAGGCAGGCATTCAGGCAGGCAGAGTGAATATGGAGGAGGAGGAGACATGCAATCGAACCACTATTTAGGTGTAAGTAATCGGAAGAAAAGAAAAAAGATGAGGGCTCTTGATGGCCTTGATTTCTCCACTTCCTTTTTAAATAAATCTACCATACAGTTAATTAGCATCGATTGGGACATTAAATCATAGAAGTCTGGATGGAATTTAATTTCAAAGAGAAAATAAGGCTTGCCCAAAAAATGTCATATCCTTTTCAATACAAGGAGGATCATCAAGTATCATTCATATCAAATATCAACGAAACCTGACAAAAAGTACGTTGACAAGGAGATTTTTGGAAACTCAGCAGGGGAAAAAATAATGATTTCTTCTATGCCATGAAAGGTACAGTTTTGGAATAAGAATAGATTCTAGCATATTACAAACTACACTTTATGTTCAATAATCCACTCTGAACATTTTCTTTCCAAAAAAAAAAAAATACAAATCATGTTACCATGTAGTTTGGTAATCAAGAAATATAAATGGTTACAAACTGAAATGTATCTGTAATGAGTACAACTGTTGTTTTTCTTGGTCATTATATAAACTTAAATATAGCTTATTAGGAACTCTAACCAAGTCCACATCATCAATACTCCTTGCCGGACCAAAAATGTATGAACTCCTAACCTGCTAAATAGATTAAATAAAACTTTCAAGCCGATAGTAAAAACCCAAACATTGCTTTTTCAAAGTTAAATTTTCGGGAAAAGTATATTACCTATCGGACAGTGTAGATCCAAAATCAGACTGCACGTTCTGTGCAGTCTGATCTGGACCTACACTGTCCGCAAAGGGTCGTTGAGTCGCGCTCAGAAGCCTAAGAGTTAAGAAATCTGAAAGAGGCCCACAAAAGGATCACGTATGCTAAATGGCAATGTGTAGTGATTTCAAACCTACTAACGTTACTTCGGGAAGAAGATTTTTAAAGATTTTCAGTATCTGTCAGTTTTGTTGTCTCAGCAACCAGTGTTTCAAGTTTCCTTTGAGGGAATCATGAACAGCATAATGTCAGGATCATTTCTATGAAGTTTGTTCAAAACTAGACTGATAGCGTCAAGATAATATGTTTGAAATAATATTTAAAGCTCGCATGCACAGAAACATGTACGCACGACGGGCACAGCGCCATGACACAAGATAGTAGGTGTTCGGCTAGTCGGGGTTCCAGCCCTATCGTCCTGTTTTTCCTTTTATATATTCGGAATTTACTTTGTCAAAAATGAGGTCTTTTTTCTCAAAAATGAGGTCATTTTTGACATCGTTACTTCCAAATATATATAAATAAAAAGGATCGTACTGGAACCCAGGCTAACTGTTTGGCCAGTGGAGCTTAAAAGGACACAGGGGAAAAAATCCTTCCTCATGAAACTTTCCTGATTAAAATTCATGATATAGACAAAAATATACCAGTCTAATGCTTCGCGATTTTCAGAAATAGACATTGAGAATGGAAACCAACCTGTCGGCGCTGTCATTAACACAAGTCCAAAAATAAACGGGAGAAACCACTGTGACGTCATTGCTCTTTGAAATCTTCGTTCTGAAAGGAAAAGACACATTCTAGAACATTAAACCATTTACCTAACAATTCAGTATGTTAACGACTAATGGGAAAAAAGGATTTGAAAGCAATGTGAAAAATGCTGATAACGTTTTCTCCTTTCCCCACAATGTTGTCGACTCACTCAAAAACAGTCCCATCATTGGAGCTACACTAAACTTCTAATCTGCAAATGCTTTCAGTTTGGACAAATCTAAAGTTCTGTCATCTGATATAGGATTAAGTAGAGTATTATGTACAATGCAGCATGGCTTTGTATAAATCAAAGTACGGTTAGATTGCCATAATGGCATTTTTAGACAGGCAATTTTGATGGTAAATGTCAGTTTATTTTAAAAAAAAAAAGATAGAAAAGTTATTAAGTCAGACGAATTTCACAAAATAATGAGTATCTCGCTGATAAGCAGCATTTTCTCCTTTTCCCAAAATATTTTCCTGCTTTGCACGGACACGATATGAGTAACATTTAATTTGTAGTCTGCAGATGCTTTTAATTCGGACGAGTCTATATTTTTGTCGGCTGGTGAAGAGTTTACTGTTTACCAGACGACAAAATGTTTGAGTCGTCCATACTAGCAACATTTACAAATATAAATCATAAATAGATCTTACAGTTGGAGAAAGGAGAGGTTTTCTTTTAGAGTACCAAAAAGCGGTAAAAGGAGATAAAGTTTTTTTTTTCAAGTGTACCAAAGAGCGGAAAAGGAGATGAGGGAGTGAGGAATAACGATCGGTTTTTATGTGTACCAAAAAGCGGTAAAAGGAGATAAAGTAGGGGTTTTTTTGTCAGGTGTACCAAAGAGCGGAAAAAGGAGATGAAGGAGTGTTGTTTTTTTTTCCTAGGTGTACCAAAGAGCGGAAAAAGGAGATCAAGGAGTGGTTTTTTTTTAAGTGTACCAAAGAGCGGAATAAGGGTATAAGGATCGTTTTTATGTGTACCAAAAAGCGGAAAAGAGAGAAAAAGGAGGTTTTTTAAGTATACCAAAAAGCGGAAAAGGGAGAAAATGCTGCTTACTAGCATTTTCTCTTTTTCCAAAAATGTTACAAAAGTCTTTTTACTCAGGGTCGTATGGATGACATTAATTTTAAGCTCATTACCTCCTGGTACAAGATTTAAAACGACTTTAAAAACATCCTTGTTAAAAATTGGTAATCAACATGAAAAAAAAAACTTTACAATTTGCAACGAAAAAAGTCGTTTGTGGGAAGCAAATGTGGCAAAGACACTTGCCCTTTTCTGAAAAGATTGATTGTTGATTGATTGTATGGTGTTTAACGCCGTTTCAACATTGTTTCAGTTATATCGCGGTGGCCAGTGCACCTATCCATGCTTTCCTGGAGTCTCTTTTACCAGTACTTCGCACAATTTTCTTTCCAAGCCACTGGCTGCTTTCCCACATAACCATCGTCGAAACAATGATCAGCGGTAGGAGAGGAATGAATCCTGTCGCAATGACTATCATCAATGCTCGGAAAGAAATTGGCCGAGCCAGGGACCGAACCCACGACGTTTCTGAAAAGACCAGCCTACACTCCTAGATTTGTCCGTGCGTTTCTGACCAGTTGTCTTCCAACTATATTATATTTCATGTCTCTATTTTTAGAAATGTTATGGGTAAAGAAATGTCGTAATTTAAGCTGGGGGGAATTATTTCCCCGTCACAGTGAATATTTTCCTCCTGCCGAAAATCTGGAACTACTTTTTTAAGTTTTTTAAGTTTTTAAGTTTTAAAAGTGGCATTCGTTGACAAAATAATCAGAGGAAATATAATATATAATTTATTTCATCAGCTTGTGGTTAATATGGGGAAATATTTGCCGAAAGAGGGAAAGGTATGCGAAAATAACGAGTGCCTTACGGCACTCGTTATTTTCGCATACCTTTCCCATTTTCGGCAAATATTTCCCCATATTAACCACAAGCTGATGAAATAAACTCTATATACTAACTCTTTACCAACCGACAATATTGTCGACTTGTCCAAACTGAAAGCATATGCTGACGACAAATCAGATGTGGCTCACATAATGGGATTTGTCTTTGTAATGGACGAAAACATCATGGGAAAAGGAGAAAATGCTGGTTACCAGCATTTTCTCCTTTTCTTACAATGTTTTCAAAACTCCTTATTCCACAGGGTCGTTAAAACACGGACTCTTTGATAAAGAGTTTAATAAATAAAATGTCGAGCCCGATTTAGTGTTTTGTGGAAAATGTAGATTGAGATCAGACCGACAAGTACATGCCGTCTGATCTTAGAAATGCAATGTCCAAAAAATTGGAGAGCTGGTGTAACGAAAACGGAAACAAGCTTCGAAATTGCGATTGCAGCCCGTGGCTGAATTATGAAATATGAATTATAAACCACTTTGACTAAATTACCTTCTGTTTCTAAGGTCTCAATACTTTTCTGAACTTCAAAGTAACGAAATTTCTGAAAGGCTAAACCAAATCAGATATTGGATTACCTTTTTATTTTAGAACTAAACTAAGAACGTTATCAAAAATTATTGGCGAATATTTTTTCCGGGGTTAAAAGATGTTATTTACATGGTTTTAAGCCTGTCTCACACAGAACACGGTTGGGCACACGGTTCCAATACGGTATACTCGGTTATACACGGGTTGACTGGTACGAGTATTGAGCTCCAACCGTGCCTGGGGATGAGTTGGTACGATTTAGACTCGAATGTAGCACGAGTATGTACGAACAAAGCACGGATATACTCGGTCAAGCAAGGTTTGTCACGGTTTGAACACGATTTGCAAACGATTTTCATACGATTGTTGTACGGTTCCAAGTACGGTCTAGTACGGTCTGTTACGGCCTAGTACGATTAAACACGACTTTTACTCGATTAACTGGACATTTACAGGGTTTACATACGGTCCCACCGACTTTTGTTCGAGTTATGCTCGAATTATCACACATTCGTGTATGTTTTGATATTGACACGGTTGAGCTCACTCGTGGAGTGGACTTCATGTGCGGTTGTATATACGGTCTCGTACGGTCTCACACGGTCTCTCACGGTCTTGTACGATCGCTAATACGATCATACACGGACATGGCACCCGTGCCAGTTTTTTAAAAGTTTTAAAAATCATACACGGCTTTCACGGATACACTCGAATGGCCCGAGTGTAACTCGGATAAGGCCACGGTTGGTTCGGTTGTATGTACGGTTTACACGGGTGGCCAACCGTATAAGCCGTGTGTTCTGTGTGAGACAGGCTTTAGCTATCAGCTGTTGTTTATCATGATCATTGATGCGAAACTAAGTGTCTCTTTGAACAAGTTTCTAGGTCATTGGAATGATTGTAGCTTAAAAAAATAAATCACGGAAGCGTTGGCTACTGTAGCGCTCCACAATTTTGACGAATTTACGTGAATGAATATCACAACCGTGTAAATCAAATGATGACAGGAAGTTACTCTCCGTGATGGAAGTTACATTTCTGAAGTGTACAAGTACATTTATCTTATCTGTTCTTGAAACATTTAGCTCTGATAGTTACGAGCATATTCCCCTTTGCACACAATTATTTCAAAGTCGATAAAATGTGGAATTGTTTGGTAAAGGAGTAAAAGAAAACTTGAAGATTAAAGGTTACCACTGATTATAGAAAGAGGGTGTTGACCAGCACTTTGCTACCATTTCGTGTCGATCTATTTTTATCTGTAACTTTACTGGGATTGTTTCTATTTTTTTTTTTTTCTTCTTCTAAACACTGGGATGAGCCATAAAGGGTCAATAACTTATGTTATGATATATCCTACTAGTTGACATATTGACTTTATGGGGGGTTTTTTTGTGTGTTTGGTTTTATCTGCTTTATTGTTTCATGTAATTTTTTTTTTACTATTCTGTATATGTGATCTTCATTGAAATTGGACGAAATAAAGATGATATATAGAAAAAGAAAATTAAATTGTGATGGAAGCCCTTAAGTTTACCATATGCCAAGAATTTAGACTTGACCAAATTGAAAGCATCTGCAGATGACGTGTTAAATATGTCTCAGATGGTTGGATATATCTTTGAGTACATTTAAATGCGTACACCCTGGTTTTCAATTAATACCTCAGACAAAAATGAATTCACGACGAAGAAAATTCACCATGTCAAACAGTCATACTTAATGGCTCAGTGCCCAAAATTTCATAAAAATCAAATGAATAGTTGATCTCAAATCAAAAGCATGAATTTGTGTGGTCAAAATTGAAATTTACAAACTTGATATTGAATGTGACCACCTTCAACATGATAAGATGCTTCAAGTGTGTGTGGTACTCATCTCATGTGACTTCATCAGCCTCAAAATGATATCAAATTCCGGTCAGGCACTGATTCAAGAGTAGAACAATATTCCACAGAAGTGTATAGCAGTCCAGATGTTGTCAGTGCGTCGGCATTGTCAATATTCAATTGATGTTCGCGGTGGTCACACTAATAACTTTTTGAATTTCAATTTTTAACCATACAAATTCAGGCTTTTACTTTGAGATGAATTATGTACTTGATTTTTATGAAATTTTGGGCACTGAATTATTAAATATGACCATTTGACATGGTGAATTTTTGTTGTGTATTCATTTTTGTCCGAGATATTAATTCAAAACCAAATTGTGCGTTTTTAAATGTACTTGATGTAGAAATCAATGTAGGAAAGCGACAAAATATTGTTTACCAGCATTTACTTTTTTTCTAAAATGTTTTCAAAAGCCTTCATTCTCGTTTGTTTGGAATAAAGATAAACTGTAAAAGATAGCTACTTATTACGGGAGGAGGTGGTCCGCAGTTTGCTACCATTAAACGTCGATCTATTTATATCTGTCAGAATTTAGTGCGTATTCACGAACAGTTCTAAAGCTTATTATCTTAATTATAAACTTCAAAACTAGCCAATTGATTGGCTGAAATTTAATATTTCTTCCAACCAGATGGTTAAAAATTCTAAAACAAAATTTGATTGGTCGATACATCACCTGATCGTAATCACATTTACCGGCAGCGGATCTGAAATGTTTTTGCATAACAAAAAGAGAGAAAGTTATGAAGGAAAATCTTAAACAAGAAAATTGTTGCTGTTACAGACAATTTACTCCATTTTCTTCTCTGATAAAAGACATAGAGAGCAATTAATGAGACAGATAGATATAGTCCGTCGGGCATCGAAGAGGTGACCTTTTATTTCCTGTAAATGCGTCATCTTTGTACCGATTGTCAATTTTGTATCATTTTCTGGCGAATTAAGCGTTGTTGTATGTTATAAAATATCTATGAATCTATTCTTCATTTTTTTTCTACGAAAATATATATAAATAATTTTTTTTGCATCTGTTTGCTTATTTCCTGCTGTAATTCCTGAAAAATAGCTATTTAGATGATAAGCGTGAGTATCAGGGGTGGACTGATATCATCAAGTGCTAAAAACTTTATTTCTTGACTAAACTCTATGTTATTGGTATTAATTAGAATTGTCTCTTCGAGACAATTCTAATAAATACCAACAACATAGGACTTCGTGAAGAATTAAAGAAATACCACTCCTATCTAAATGTTCCCCTTTATCTGTACCTCTGCTAATGAATTTTCTTCTGATCCACTGTCGAGCTCTGGTTGCTCAGTACTAGTGTGCAGAACTTTTAGTGCAGAGAATGCTGTAAAGCTTGGAGAATATGTTAAAATCTGAGACAGCCAAAGTTCTACCAGAGGTATGACAAAAGTCACTGCGACAAAGTTCATTCCTCTCTGAACCCCCCCCCCCCATTACATTAAATTAGTTTAAGCTCAAAGCTGTCATTTTGATCATTATTTCATGTGTGTATCTTAGGCAGGTAATCCGTATATGCAAATGATGAACTGGTTGGTTGGCTGGGTGGTTGATTGACAGGTTAATTGACTGGTTGATTAATTAATTGATTGATTGATTGATTGGATTGGTTGATTGGTTGGTTGATTGATTGATTGATTGATTGATTGATTGATTGATTGATCGATCGATCGATCGATCGGTCGGTCGGTCGGTTGATTGATTTGTCGTCTGCCAGTGCTTTCAATAAAGACGAGTTTGTCATTTTGTTCTCTAATAAAGAGGTGTTTGTGTGGACTGAATTATATAACTTTTATAGAAAAAAAGAAACAGCCCTAAACACAACAGTTGGTCAACAATATTCTAAACATGCATATCAACTCTCTCTCTCTCTCTCTCTCTCTCTCTCTCTCTCTCTCTCTCTCTCTCTCTCTCTCTCTCTCTCTCTCTCTCTCTCTCTCTCTCTCTCTCTCTTAGCCTCAGCCATAAAAAGAAGTTTTGTGACCTTTCAATACATGTTATTTTCAAATTATAGATAATATCCATGTATCACGTCGTTTAGTATTATGTATGTGCAACTGACGATGTTCCATGTAAAAGGCATAATTAATACTAGTATTATGTTTTGTTCTGTTCTGTTGTCAGGGACACGAGTGCGAATTTTTTTGCCATTTGTAAAATCTCTGCATGTCCAAGTACAATTCTACCTCTATATAAAGTCAATTGTGAGGCTAACTGGAGTTTATGGATCCATAATTATGTGATGGCCTGTTTGGTATCATTCATCACGGAGATGCTTTAACCCTTTACCAAACAATCCCTGGTTTTTAGGACCCAGAGGCAGAAGCCTTCTGAAAACATTGCAGGAAAAGGAGAAAATGCTGGTAACCAGCATTTTCTCCTTTTCCTACAATGTTTTCTACTCTTCGAAAGTCAAGTTTCAATATTATAGTCACATTTATTTTGTCGCCTGCAAATGCTTTCAATTTGGACTAGTCCAAAATTTTGTCGTTTGGTAAAGAGTTAAGCCCCCTTTTGCCAGAGCGCAGCTAATGTGTTTATATGCAGAAAAGTGAACATTTCTTTTTCAATTTCAAAGCTAGACAGTTACAGATTAAGATCTTCACTTTTTGGGGTTTTTTTTTTTTTGGTGACAAAAGTAAAAAGCCTTTTTACACATGTTTCTATTTTACCCCCCGTAGTAACGAGCGTCGATGTACAAGTACGTTATGTCGAGTAAGATCTACAATTTAGTCAGATAGGCTCCTTTGGTATGCTTTCTTCTACTTCGTCTAGAGAGGAAAAAAGAAAAAAGATTTAAAAAAAAAAACGCCAAAGCCTCGTTTTACTTATTTGAGAAAAAAAAAATACTTGTTACATAAGGGGGGGGGGGGGAACAGTAACAAATTTACAATTGTATTATGTCTTATAATATCATACATGGATAAATGGTGTATAATTTTGAGACATTCGAGTATTTCACTATACACCAAACTTTCAAAAAGATGCTCAGTGTGATAACAAAAAAGGTTTGATAAAAATATTCAAAAATATGCTTGAACAAAAACGAAACTGCAGAACTGTAGTCTCGATTCATGAACACTTAGGCCTACAAATAATTTCAAACCATGCAAATATTTTACTGTAAGACTAAATTGGGAAAAAAAAAGAATCTCACTATGATATGAAATTTCGATCAAAGTGTTGAAAAATATGTTTGAACAATAAAAAAAACTGAAAAAAAAAATGAAATTTTACAAATAAAACAATATTAAAGAGTAGGCTGTATGAATTATAAAAAGAAATTATTATTATTATTTTTTTTTTTTAAACATAATAGAAAAAAGAAATAATATACGAAAAATAAAATAATAAAAAAATAAACAAAATAGTTATTTTAATTGAAAACACAAACTTACATATATTTTGGTCAGTATATCTAAAACTTCTCAATGTAATCTAAAATCGGTGTAAAATAACTGCTGTTCTTCACTGTGCGCCCAATCTGGTAAAACTATCATATTTTCCGATTCATAAATATAATTAACCCTTCCAGCACTGACTACAACGTTTTTGTTTTCATTGGAAAAGAAGATGATGATCTGACTGCCCTTTGAGGTCAATGTAGGACAAGCTCAGACTGCACAGATTTTGTAGTCTGATCTTAGATATACACTGTCCGCTTTTTCGGGCAAAAAGACCCTTGATATTGCAACGCTTTGGCCTGTTTTCCTGATTGAGAGAGTCCATTTAAAATATTTAGAGTAAAGGGTTGATGTAGGGCCTGGTCGATATACAACATTTTTTTTAAGCAAAAGTTGCAGCAGATATTTTTGAAAGCATACCCGTAAAATGCCGAAAAACAACGTGAAATAGGGTGTATTGTAGATAATAGAGATACATTATATGTGCCAAAATACCATGGAGAATGGAGAAGTTCATCGATTACAGTAATTGTTATGAGTAACGTTAAGCTAATGTCCTTTTTTTAAAAATGTTTTTAAATTTTGCAACAACAATCAAACGAAA
Organism: Hippopus hippopus; assembly: GCA_946811185.2. Taxonomy (NCBI): domain Eukaryota; kingdom Metazoa; phylum Mollusca; class Bivalvia; order Cardiida; family Cardiidae; genus Hippopus; species Hippopus hippopus. The sequence continues at coordinate 4,662,307 of OX328102.1, read as the reverse complement.
GTCGCCCTCGGGCATTAACTCTTTACCAGACGACAATATTTTGGACTCAACCAAATTCAAAGCATTTTCTTACGACAAATTAAATGCAACTCAAATGACCATTTCTGCCTATGGTAGGGTAAAAAAAATGTGCGAAAAGGATAAAATGCTGGTTACAAGCATTTTCTCTTTTTCCCACGATCTTTTCAAAAGGCTTCTTTTTCAGGGTCCTCAAAAGTCTGGATTGTGTGGTTAAGGGTCAAAACGCTTCGATCATGCACCAGTTTACGATTTACGATTATCTCGTACCTACATTCATCATTTAATCAGTTTTCTATTAAATCACTATTAATATCGCCACTAACGACGATATGACGTTTACAGTGACGATATCATTTTGTCATTTTGACGCCGGAACTTCTTTTTTCCGTAAAGTAAAGAGATGGGCTATCAAATTCACTTTCTCTGTCATTACCAAGGATTTCAGAGAGTAATCATTAGAACATGTAAATGCATTTACCTGGTAACATAGTACATGTAAATGCATTTACATGATCATGTAGTACAGTGTAAATGAGCCATGCTCTGTAGAAAGGGGGTTAAATGCAACTGTGCAAAAAATATGCTTACATGGGTCGAAACTTTCCGCCATTTGTAAATGTTCTGCGTGTCAAAGGACCATTCTACTTAATGACTCAAGCGGATGTTTGACAAAAGGAATTGTATAGATTCATAATCATGAGATGACCAGCTTGCTCTAATGCATAAAGGAGATGCGTGAAACCCCCTCTTGCCAAAGCATGGCTCAAATGTATTGACCTAACTGGTTCAACTCTATCTTGGAACTCGATTTTCAACCGGCATACACCAAAATACAACAAAATCTCGACATATTTTTAGAAACCGGAGATGCCGTTGTTTATACTTTATAACTTATTTATCTCCCTTCTTTCAAAACCTTGGAAATAAAAGGCAAATTACGAACCGTGTAGAATCAAGATCAGACTGCAAAAAGCCTGAGGGGGTTATCACAAACATTGGAGCCATGCTCTGGCAATAGGGGGCTTAATGCATTCTTGATGATTGAAAGCAAGCAAGTCATCCCATGATTATAGATCCATAAAGTCCAATTTGTCTAACAGTTGACTGAATCATGCAGTAAATTGGTCCTTGGACATACAGAAAATTGAGGAATAGCAAAAAGTTTCGGCCCAGGTCAGCCTGCGCGGACTGCGCAGGCTGACCTGGGTCAATACTTTTTGCAGATGCATTAAGCCCCCTTTTCACAGAGCATGGCTCATTTTCATTTTGTCTCATTATTTTCTATACCTAGCTCCATACAAAAATTGATGAACTTGCCTAAATACCTCTGCCAGTCTTTGGTATTTTTGTCAATGGGATATGAATACCATTTTCGATATCACTGAATATTATTACACCTACAAATTTGAGTGGAAAGGCAGCTAGTGGTTTTGGATGCCCAAGTTTCAGTGTCATGTTTGTTTTAATCGCTATAAATATCTTGTTAATCATTATTCACGAACAGATGTATCTTGTTTTGATGCTCGAAAAAACGCAAGTGTATGACAGACAAAGGCTACTACATGTATATGTATATAATGTAAGTAGATGTTCCCTTGACATACAGGGTATTTCATATTATCTGTTCTTATTCTAAGAGTCAATATTTTCTACTTATTTGAATTTAAACTAAATTGAAAGCTGCCAACCCTTTGCAGACATAATAAATTTTCATTAATTTTGATATGTAGCACATAGACATTACTCTATAATAGTTAATACACTACACTTTTTCTGACAAGTCCATTTTACAACAATGACATCAACTCTGAACGATTCTGACGTCGAGTTTATTGTGAGAGTTGTTCATCACATGTCTTCAAACACCCCCGCTATTTTCATAAATTTCTTTCTTGATTGCAGTTTAAAGTCCTAAGTATCTCCTGACAATGGGCCGTGCACCTTTCATAATACACAAAGTTTGAGGGTCAGAGTATGCAGCCACTCCTGAAAGAAATTAACTGTTGCCTGTATGCTTTTGAAGGTCATTCAATTATGTTACCGGTCATATGTTGTGCGGCTCCTCCTTGCTAAAATCAAATGCATGTACTAATACGCGCGTCTTCAATGTTAATACTTTTCTCTTTTAGCATCAGAATGAAATTCTTCCTCAGAATATTCAGAAAGTCCTCCTTATTTAGCGTGTCGGCATTGTCCTCGCCATCTGCGAAAAACATGGGAACCACTATACTGTCTGCACTGAAAACAGCCCATGAGGTAATTGTTTCATTGTGTAGCAGTTTTTCAATAGGAAGGCCTGATTTCTCTATTGCTCTAAACCCATTTTGCTGCTTGTAAACCTGTACGCTCCTTAGATAATTTTTAAACAAAGATTTAAAGTCCCAGAATTGACGATATGTGGGACACTTGTTGTAAAATGGACTTGTCAGAAAAAGTGTGGTGTATCAAAGAATGTTTAGGTAATGTCTGTGCATTATATATCAAATGAAATGTTATTATGTCTGCAAAAAGGAAGTAGCTTTCCATTTATTATCCCCCGCCGAAGGCGGAGGGATATAGTTTTAGCGTTGTCCGTCCGTCCCTCCGTCCCTCCGTCCGTCCGAGACAATATCTCCAATATCATTGGACGGAATTTCGTGAAACTTTATACATGTGTACAATAACCTATTCCGCCAATATAATTTTTTTCTTTTTTTGATTCAATGCAAAATGGCCGACTAGAAGCGATTTTGAGTTACGCGGTCGCGTAAATTTTTGAAAAGGTTTTTTTCGGCGGGGGATATCATTTCAACGAAATTGCTTGTTTTAAACTTACATGCTTAGATAATATTCATGTTGAGAATAAGGATATATATCATGAAACGCTCTGTACATAGTTTATGATATACAGGTCTATAAATTTTCTGGCTCAAATACCTGCATCGCACACGGATTAGTATGGAATATTGTTTCATTATATACCTGAAAAATTTCCGGCTCAAAAGCATACATCACACGCAGCTGAAATATCACACACTGGAGAGAAAAAATTCCGTATTTACATAGTGTTAAAAACGGTTCCAAATATGGTATGTCGACGTATCTTAGGCGCGGAATACGTAGGTATTGCTTTGCGATTTGATTGGTCAAAATTTCATAATATTCATCCGCCATCCATAAAAGCGATGTTAACGTTACTAACCGCTACACAATCATTTGTTTTATTTTTTTTAACGTTTTCGAAGAAAATTTCAATAATAGCAAAATTTTGTCGTTGAAAGTTGTAGGTATATAACAAAAGCAATATTATGTTGTTGTGACTTTCCTGGAGCTTGGATTATCTTCTCGCTGCGTAAAAAAAATTGAAATCAAGCTCGACCTTCGGTCTCGTCCGATTTCAAATTTTCTCACGCTGCTCGAATCAAATGCAAACAGGGGGAAAGTTACTTGAACAAAATATTCCGTATGAGGTAACTTCCCTGGTGCTTGTATATGAGTCGAGCAGCGTGAGAAAAAAAAATTCTTACGCAACGATATTACAACATTATATTCCTTTATTATATACCTACAACTTTCAATGACAAAATTTTACGATTTTGACATTTTGTTCGAAAACGGCAAACAAAATAAAATAAATAATGGTGCAGAGGGATTGTGCAAGGATGAAAGACTTAAAGATACCCATTTACTCATTTTAAGCCAAATATAACCAATTTCTTCGATATCTTATCAAACTATAGTCATTCTAATGGCTTCATGACAAATATTACACCTGGCAGTTGCGAGATTGCATAGATTACGATGGATAGAAAATGCAATTTTGGACTTGTCTCCTATCCACTCGTTCAATCGAGGATACCACGTTATTCTTGTCACGTGACTGTGTACGACCTTCGCCTTGCATTCATGTAACTGGCAAGAAAGTGGAGCCGAGATACACTACACAGGGTTACTGCCCCAACAATCTATGTCACAAGAACCCAACAGCAATTTACTAGAGGATGTCGGAATCTTATCTCGAGAGTGTAGTGGAATGATTTCAAAGACAGTAGAAATGTTAATTTCGTATGTGCTCATTAATATTTAGCGATTTTGGATTGCTGAAAGAAGGGGAAAACCCATGATCCTACAAATAGACGAGTGCGCCATTGCCCGTGTTGAAACAACAAGTAGTCTAACTTTCTATTTTTAGATGGGGTGTGCGTGAATGACTGTAGTGATACACTCCCCCATTGTTTACAATTTTGACTCGACGTAATATTCTTCCGACCAAAATCCATTTCAAATAACAAATCTTAAACCTCTTTTCATTCTTTTGGGCTATAGATATTGCAAATTTATTGATTTAAACACATTTCCACATTCGGCTTAAATGAGTAAATGGGTATCTTTAAGGATATATGGATTGAAAGAAAACACAAAGTTCGTATGACCATCATTTTATTCTTTTGCAGATTAAAGTCTTTCATTAACTCTCATAGGGCCAAATATATAAACACGACATCTTTCGAGGGCAAAAACTTTCGACTCATGTCAGCCCGCGCGGACTGCAGTATATTATTTGATAATGCCATCCCATACTTTTACCGCTATTCAGAATGATTGGCGAACGCAGGCCCAGCCTCAATGTGCTTCCTTTCGTGTAGATCTGTTTCGTGGTCATTCGAAAGAATTGACCAGTAAAGTTTTGTATCTTTCGATACCTTTTGCAGTAGCATTAAAGGTGGCCCTTCAGATTTTGGGACGAAATTTTACAAAAATCAAAAAAACATCATCCTTATACTCCCAAAGCCTTTTAATTTTCATTCATAAAACCCCAGTAGTCGAAAACCACCCGACAACAAGAGAAATTAGAGATTTACTACGGCCCAGGTCGACACCGACGGGAAACACGGTCTATTTTTACATGAGCAACTCGCTCATTTACATTCCAGAAATACACAGACGAAGCTTCAAACATAGCATCCGAAGAAGACATTATGGAAAATAATTATATGTTTGTTATGTTATGGAATTTAAGCGTCATTAGTCACGTGCCAGTCACTTGACATTCCCACAATGCTTTTTTGATTTTTGGCGCGAAATCTAAAAATACCTTAAGAGGCTACGTAGTCTTTTAAGGGAACACCATCAAAAAAAAATTTTTTTGTAATTTTATGATTCTTAATTATTGATGATTTGTATTGTTTTTTCATATAAATTTCAGTGATATATATATTTTTTAATTTGGTGAGATGTGAAAAATCTAAATACCCACCTTTAAGCCCCCTTTTCACAGAGCACGACCCATATTTTTTTGCTAGTCCAAATGCCCCATACAATTGTGTAGGTGTCATGCTCTACACATTTTTTATTTCGAAATAACGAAATCCTAAATCGTTCAAACGAAATACTATTTCGAGAAAACGAAATACTATTTCGAGAAAACGAAATACTAAATCGTTAAAACGAAATGCTATTTCGAGAAAACGAAATACTATTTCGAGAAAACGAACTACTAAATCGTTAAAATGAAATGCTATTTCGAGAAAACGAATTACTATTTCGAGAAAACGAAATAGGTACGTTCGGAACACTTGGTTGTCATCGTATACAGACTGTGTAGTCGCGGGCTTTTCGTCCCTGGGCTTGTTCGTCCCAACTGGTTTCTCGTCGGTCCGGGCTTGTTAGCCCCAAGTTATGCACCTAAGAACCAAAGATGTTAATAATACACACTTCACTGATTTTGATAGGTTTATATAAATAGATGTTGACTGCACATAATCCCCGATCATTTTACTCAACATAATATATAAATCTGTGCAAAAATATTCTTCCCCATCATTACGCTTAGAGATGAAATCAAAGTACAGAAAAATATTTATGGATATGGACATGAATTTTCAATTTATAGTGTATTGTAGGACGGTAAGCCGTAGGAAAGAGGCGCTGTAGTACTGGCTACCGCGATATAACTGCAATATTGCTGAGAACGGCTTTGAGCAACAAAATCAAACAAACGAACTCTGTATTCCTTAACACAGTACTTTTTACGAATAACATGGTACAACGAACCCATAGTAAATGTTATTTTGCCAACAAAAGGCAATTAACATGCCAGTGTGTCTTGAAGAATAGAGGATAGTTCAATAAACGACCAAGAGAAAGGTTTATTTAAAGTACTTTTATATGTAAAATAACAACTCATTTTAGAAGGCACGTAGCACTATACATTCAAACACGATCGATAAGAAAGTGTGGGACGAACAAGCCCCGGCGAACAAGCCCAGGCGGATAAGCCCGAGGACGAACAAGCCCAGGGACGAACTGGTTTTGGGACGAGAGAGCCCGGAGTCACTCATCTCACATGGCCATGCCGGACGATAACAGCCAAGTGTTCCGAACATACCTATTTCGTTTTCTCGAAATAGCATTTCGTTTTCTCGAAATAGCATTTCGTTTTAACGATTTAGTATTTCGTTTTCTCGAAATAGTATTTCGTTTAATCGAAATAGCATTTCGTTTTAACGATTTAGTATTTCGTTTTCTCGAAATAGCATTTCGTTTTAACGATTTAGTATTTCGTTTTCTCGAAATAGTATTTCGTTTTCTCGAAATAGCATTTCGTTTTAACGATTTAGTATTTCGTTATTTCGAAATAAAAAATGTGTAGAGCATGACACCTACCGGGCTCCGTACTATTCCAATATTGTTTTGGCTACAAAATAAGCAGGTAGTGTAGATTAAGATAAGACTGCACGTCCAGTTCAGCGCTCTAAGGATTTACATACAAGGAACAAAAAAATTATACTGTGTTGGCTTTATCAAACAATATTCCTAGGTACTTAACTGCCCTTTCCTTTCTAATATAAAAATTCTTGATTAAAAGTTCGTGCTGGTAAAAGGATGAAAGGATATTTTTGTCCACCCAGCAAAGGTTAATGACAAACGAAACATGAGTCTTAGAGTTTGTGTTTCTTTATAATTGTATCTTGTTAACCCTTCGACGAACAATACCGTGATTTAACAACCCTAGCAAAGAAGGCTTTCGAAAACATTTTTGGGAAAAGGAGAAAATACTGCGAGGCAGCATTTTTCTCCTTTCTCCATAATGTTTTCTATCTTAACAAAGACAAATATTTTCAGAGAGTAACGTCCAATTTATCGTCTGTAAATACCTTCGATTTTGATGAGTTTTTTTTTTGTCCATGTTGTACTTGATTGTATCGATTGTATCGCGGCGGCCAAGGCACCTTCCTATGCTTTCCTGGAGTTTCTGTTACCTTTACTACGCACAGTATTCTTCCAAAGCCACTGACTGCTTTCCCACATAACAATCGTCGAAACAATGATCAGATGTGAGAGAGGAATGACTCCTGTCGCAATGACTTAAATCAGCAATCCTCGGAAAGACATCGGCCGAGTTGGAGATTCCAATCAGCGACCCCCTGACTTTCCGTTTTTGTGTAATTTTCTGTTTCACGCAAGTCTACTGTTGGACAAAATCTTATGTAGACGTAAAGTGCCGTCTCGGATGAGCCTGCGCGGACTGTGCAGGCTGATCCGAGACGACACTTTACGCAAATGTCCGAATGCCCCTTTTCGCGTGTTGCAAGCCATATATGTAACAGCAGCCAGTGCAAGGCAATGATAATGGAAAACAGCTATGTCTGTTGTAATGGCATCAGGAATTGGGTCTGATGAAAAGTTGAGATAATTACATAACGTTAACCGAGACACATTGAGTTGTTTTCTTTCAATTATCGTTTATAAGTGATTAACCACAGTATTTTAATTACAAAGGTAGTAAGTAATTGCTTCCCTTTATAGAAAATTCATTTAAACATTAAAATGGTTATCTTTCCAATAATGATGCGGAAAATATAAGAGCCTAAAAGATAGAATATATGGGAAAAATCTCAAAGTTGCAAATCACTCGCCATGCGATACAAAACGTCCCATGATATGTTTCACATGATGAGCTACCGGTTACGTCATCAAAGTTTTAAATACGAAGCAGTGTATCCAGAATACCGAATTTCTATTTTCCGAGAAAAAAAAAATCAAAGGAAAACGATCGTCGATTTACTCACGCGAATCTAATGGTCGCCATTTATCGGGTCGCCTACCTCCGCTTATCGCTGTAAGACGTCATTTATTTCAGACGGATTGTCGATATTTTACTATTCAGAGATAAGGACTTAATCAGAAAATTGGACACAGTCAGGATGGGCAGGTTCATCAATCAATTAAAGTAAACCGTTTCCCCCTTTATTACCGGTAAATATCCAACCCTAAATGAAATAATAGCAGATACAAGTACGTATTTTCTTTCTTTTATCTCTTTACCTAAACTCCTTACTTGACAATAATGCGGAAAATATGTTAAAAATATGGCTTAAAGGATCGAATTTGTACGTAATAGGGCACAACATTTTGTCACAGTGTGGGAAAATGAGAAAATGCTAGTTACGATGCTGAGAGCATTTTCAAGTGATGTTGCAGACAGTAAACATAAAGATCAAACCAAATTTCACGACCATATGTAAACATTCTTTGATCTATTTTAACAACTTTATTTCTCAGTTAATGGAAACTAACAAGTTATCAAATGCTTTTTTATTGGTTTACAGCTTCCTCATTGACCTCAGTCTGTCAGTGCTTTTATGGAAATACAGACCAAAGATCAGACTGCCAAAAACGTATAATCTGGTCTTGAATCTACAGTTTTTTATATTTTGATACGTATTCTGAGTAAAAAGGCCTTCCATTAACCCTTATCCTGTTAAGAAAATTAAACGAAACTTTCTAGCCGATGGTAAAAACCCGATTGATGATATTTCAAATTTATTTTTTTGGGAAAAATATCTCCTTACCGGACAGTGTAGATCCAAGATCAGACTGCACGTTCTGTGCTGTCTGATCTTGATCTACACTGTCCGCAAAAGGTCAGTGAGTCGCGTTTAGCATCCTAAGGGTTAACAAGTTGGTTTTTTTTAGTTGAAAATAGCCATTTTAAATAAGATTTTGGTAGCCTAAGCGTTGACGCGTTCTCTTCTCTGATTCAGTGACGTAAATGAGCATCACAATCTGACCGAAATAGAACAGAATCGAATTTACTTGTCCCTAGCAACTACACCACATTAGCCGTCTCCTTAATCAGACAACTTTTGAACATTGAAATTGCTTCAAACAAGCACGTTCAAAACATGTGTCAAGCAATAGCTCCTTCTCCTGCTATGTATCGTTGCAAAAAGAACGATTCCTAGCCTTAAATTTTCACTAGCCTGGGTTCCAGTCCGTTCAATTTTTCTTTTTTATTCTATCATTCGGACGTTACATTGTCAAAAATGACAACCTGGGGACATTCGAAAACCGATCGCAACGACAGCTACTTTATTCCATCCAAAAGTGAGGTAAAGTAGATGTCGCTGCAATCGGTTTTCAAACATAAATGACTAAAAATGGATACCGAAATACCAATAACCTCGGTTGGTCACTTCCTGTTTGTGAGCCATCTTTGAGAATTTTGACGACAAATTTTAATTGGTCTAAAAATGCGCGAATCCATCGTTTTCAACATTGTGACGTCAGGCGATAAACAAATTTATAATTAGATTATTTGCACAATGCATGGTCATAGGGAGACCCTCGAATGTCCCCAGGCGGTAATATTAACGGGAGCGATAGACAAATATAGGTCTGCCAAAGATCTTTAGCAGACCGCGATCAAGAAAGCGTCATATGGTGTAATTAAGAAATTATTACCGCCTGGACCCAGGCTATTTTTCACAGACTGAAGATGTCTATTGCATGAAACGCTAAGCCTTTTGAAAACATTTGCAGACGACAAATCAAATGTTGCTAAAATGATGATTTCTGTCTTTGATAGAGTAGAAAAAATTGTTGGAAAAAGGAGATAATGTTTTCAAAAGCCTTCTTCCTTTGCGTTGCTAAAAATCGGGACTGTGAGGTAAAGGATTAGACAAAAGTTGTTTTTGCATAAAATCTAACGTTAGAAGGAGCAGTCCAATTTTACACCTGCACCGTCCAAACTTTTTAACCCTTAGGCTGCTAAGCGCGACTCATTGACCTTTTTGCGGACAGTGTAAATCAAGATCAGACTGCACAAAACGTGCAGTCTGATCTTGGATCTACACTGTCCGATAAGAAGATATATTTCCCTTAGAATTAAATTTGATAAATACATGTAGCAAAATTTGGGGTTTTACTGTCGACTTGAAATTTTCATTCCATTTATTTCGCAGGATAAGGGTTAATTATACCACTGTTCTTGAAAAAGATTTGGGACGGCTTGAGCAAGGCCTGACAAGGACATTGCAAAGATTTCGCAAAGAATCATTGATTGAATTGCGTTTATTTATCGTCGCCACCGGTTGCCCACATGGGCGACGCCCCCTGAAGGCTGTTAGTATTGTTACGGGGGATAGTGCAGATACAGGACGAAACCCATCTTAAGTTATGCCTGGTTCTTTAACGTGCTCGGTGTAGAGCACCGTTTCACGGGACCCCGGTTTAACGTCTCATTCGAAAGACTATTAGTAATATAAGATGGCCAGCCGTGGAAATCGAACCCACACCCTCAAGTGACCAGAAACATCACGCTCACAAGTCCTACGCTCTACCTAATGAGCTATGCGGGCTGGTCTTTCGCAAAGAACATAAGGTGTCTCCAATTTATAGCCGGGGCATGGTTAAACTCGTGTAAAAGTTTCCGGTTCCTGTTTCACAATATGAATCCCTTTACCAAACATCTCTATTGACAATCTCCGAGCAGAGTTGTCGTTCGTTACTTTCACCATACATCTCTGCAACGGGCTAAATGACAAGAATCTTGTCAAACCGAGGAAAACATGTTTTGTTACTGTTTAACTGTTTCATGTGTAACATAATAAAGTAGACAAAGGAAATATGATTCTGGATACATTATAGGTGCATTCAAACGGATGAATTTACCTGTATACAATGGAACTATTTTTTCAAGCTTCTTTACTGATCAGAATCTTACGCCAATTGTAAAAAAGATGGCTGCGCCCATGAATGATGACAACAGTTTCGACACACCGATGGATCTAAGTTTGTAAGATTAAAAAACAAGTTATCGTCCTTTAAAAGACATTTAAGCTTTTCAGAAAATCCCTCTTTTTCACATTTCCTACTACTAAGTCTGATTGGCCGTATGCTGTTTGAACAGCACACAAAACAATCGATTGGTCTTTCTTTCACCGTTTGTGTCGCCATTTTGAGTTATGGTCATGTGACGAAAATATCACGTGATGACGGACTACTTTCTGAGCCAACTACAGAGGTGAATGGGAATGATCCGTAGTGCAAGAGAGTGCTCTATTGAGGGAAAAATTGCAAATGCTGGAAACCAGCGTGTTCTTCCTCCTCAACGTTTTCTAGTTCCCATCCGATCAGAGACAAATCCAACCGTTTGCAAATGCTTTATATATGTATGAGTCTAAACTAAAAATAAAATTGCGATGTTTCTGACAAGTCTCGTGGTTGTCGTAAATGGTTCCCTGCTTCTGTGATAAGTTTATTTTTAGTTCAACAGACAGCGTTAATGAAAATTGTGACAATAAAACGGTAGGACGTCATTATTAGAATATGCGTGACATCCACAAAAAGCCATAAATTATACAAAGAACTTTTTTCTCTTGTTAACGCTATACCCGACGACAAAATTTTGATCTTGTCCAAATCCAAAAACATTTGCAGACGACAGATGAAATGTGATTGAAATAAATAACACTGTTTAAGAAAGGGAAAAATTGTGCGAAAAGGAGAAAATGCTGGTAACCAGTATTTTTTTTTTAAACAATGTTTTCAAAAGCCTTCCTAAAGGCCTTTAAAACTCGGGATTGTGTGGTACAGGTTAACAATAACGGGGCAAAATTGTTACATTGTCAAATAATGTCGTTTCATGATTCATTATTTCTATTTCTACAGGAAACAAGAGCACCGCATGCGGATGCAAACGCTCGGCTGCAGTTCCTCGATTTTTTTTGAAAATTCTTAGACGAATAAAGGGTCCATAACTGTGTCAAATATACTTTGATTGGTTACCCGTCCTTGTTGTATGGGTTCCCGTTTTCATAGTGAACTAACTCTCCAAGATTGAAGTAAATATCTTCAGTAATAACATAAATAGGCAAATATAAAATGTCAAGGTTTTTGAAATGCCAAAAGTTTTTGCATGACGATGACGCAGAAGTCGACGACGGCGCCAGGGTTACCACAATACCTCGACGGTTTCTTCGAAAACAGCCGAGGTAATACACAATATAGTAATGAAAGTTACATTTACTCTGCACTTTTCAAGCCGCAGAGATGACCTGGTAGGTATAGAACGTTTTTACAACAAGTGTTTATTACTAAGTCCAAGTATATATTTATGCTTATATTCACATTTATTTCATGATATTTTCATTGTTCAAAAGTGATAGTACGCAACATCATTGAATAATTGATTGATAAGTCATATAATGGCAATCGACCGACTGTTTAGTCACTCATTCGGACTGGTTGAGCGAGTGATTTGTCGACCGGTGTATAGATTCCCTTCTTTAATATGTCAGTTGAGTTTTTCCCTCCATAGATCTATATTTTCATTACTGAATATATCCATTTCACCTATTCACTTATTTAAGGTTTCATAATAAATTATTTGGAATTGTAAACACATGTAATAAGAAATCGCGTGACTAAATGCATTTGTTTTAGAGCTTATATATGTATGACTGTAAACTATGGAGTTTTTGCCAAATAAACGATATTCTGTTCTGTTCTGTATTCTATTACTACGATCACCGTAAAATAAGACAAGTGAAAATATGCAGCACTGCGGTTCGACGTCTATCCTGCGTCGGCCATAAGGTGGCGTGCATGTAATAGATATAACTATCGGTATTTTTATACGGATATCATCTCATGTCAGTTAAACTGTAGGCAATATTTATTATACAGATTACACCGGATGCATATAAAACTTTGAAAGTTACAATGAAATATGTACGTGTAGCCCACGCAGGCGTGTGCATAGTCGCACTAGGGTCCACCAGAGGCCGCTTTTCGGTGTCAAGATCGCTACGGCTACCGTTATCAGTAGGTTGGTGAGAACCCTGGTCAGAAGCAACTTTTAAACCGATTATGCCATGTTTAACACCCGCTCACCTAACCTCACGAAGAGGGGATCGAGCCTGTGTCTGGATGGTAACACAGTTCACTTTTCTCTGAGTATCACGGCTTGGGTCTCAATGGCTACATCACCAGTGACCATAATTATTTCATCTAATTCCGACTTCCCATTGACATGCATGCATTTTTCACTGTATATCTCATCAATGTGTCTCTGAAAACGCTGCGAAGTCGTTTGAGATTTAATTTTTCTATTTGATGTTTATCACCTTTTTTCAAGATTATTCCTGTTATATCGCGACGGCCAGCACGGGAGTTTCTTTTATAGTATTTCAGTCTTTCCAAGGCACTGGCTGCCTTCTTACACTGGCATCATCGAGGCAAGCGGAGAGAAGGGAATGGATGATGGCCACAAAGGAAACTAAAGTAGTGAAAGCAGCTTTAACCCCTTTACCAAACAATCACATGCTTTAACTACCCTGTGGATGATATAAGCTTTTGAAAACATTGTGGGAAAAGGAAAAAATGCTGGTAACCAGCATTTTCTCCTTTTCTCACAATGTTGTCTACCCTTTCAAAAACTAATTCCAAAGTTTGTGCCACACTTGAATTGTTGACAACAAATGCTTTGAATTTGGCTTAAGTCTAAAATTTGTAATATAGGAAAGGGTTTACTCTTTGCCTAACAATCCCATGTTTCAACGACCCTTATGAAGAAAACAAGGTGGGAAAAAAAAAAAGAGAAACTGCTGGTCACCAGGTGACAATTATAGTAACATTTAATTTGTTGCCCGCGACAGTTTCCACTATCACGCTTCGTGTAACTATCACGCTCACCTTTTTACTCGAAACGGTGAGCACCTACCACAGTTGATCCTGCCAAACTTGACAATGTCTTCAGAAGGGATTAACCAAGAACTAAAACGGGTCGTTACATGTCAGCAAAACGAAGAAAAAAGCATTTGAATCAAGCCAAATAATTATGTGCGAGGAAGAATCCGAAATTACCTATTCAAAAGATCGGACTGAAAGTCAAAGTGAATCACCTATGTCACCTAACAACGGAAATATAGACACATGCCACTAGCGCTCTATTTTGCAGACGTATCGTCGAGCTAAAATATTCTTTCAGATGCAGATGCTTTCAGTTTGGTCTAGTCCAAAATTATATCACTTGGTAAAGACTTGCAGAAAAAAAGGAGCTGCAACTCTTTCTCCTTTACCGGGTTATCCCTCATCTTGATGAGTCTGCAGCCGACAACATTAGAAAACAATGATGTCGAAAGGAGAAATTGCTCCTACTGACTGATGTCTCCTTTTCGCACAGTGATTTCTGACCCATCAAAGGGCTGTGATACATGAATACCAGGTTATGGTTTAGCGTCTGCAAACGCGTCAATTTTAGAAAAGTCCAGAATTAGTCGTTTAGTAATGGGTTAAATGCTAACATCAGTATCACATTTATATGCTATGCATTGGTTAATTATGACAAACAAACTTGATTCTTATAAACATTGTTAAATTGTTCAAAAAATTGAGATAATTTACTTCATATAATGTCTTTGTCTTTGACAAACCCTACATTTACTCATCAGTTATTGCCCCACCCACAAACTTAAAATATATTTTCTTAAAAAATAAGGCTGGTGACCTATTTGTTATTAAGCCTGATTCTTTTAGTTTAGTACCTGAATATTATTTATAGAAAAAATAAGAAAAATCTGAATGTTAGAACATTGAAAAAAATAACTTTAAAGGATACTCTTTGTTTTTTTGGGGTTTTTCTGAAATTATTTTTTTTAGCCATAAGGGTATTTTTTTTTTTAAAGATTGATACTCAGTATACTCTAGATTATTTTTTTCACTAAATTTGATGTTTCACCAATACAGTGACATAAAATTTGCTTATAATTGTTGTCATTTAAAAAAATATACATAAACTTAGTTTTAATAGGTGAAATTTCATCCTGAACTGCCGCAATTCAGGGTGTACTAAAAGAAATATTCATAGAATTTTCCCGAAGCTGGTGACCCCCTTTTTTTATCTCCTATTTTTGAAGATCAGTTAATATACTATCACCACACAAAGTTTCATGAAATTCTGAATGTTTTCAAAAAATGGTGAAACTGTAGCGATCGTCTTTAAGGCCTCATTTCCAATTAGTGATTAACAACATATAGAATAATGAGACTTCTTATTAATATGACGCAAAGGTCACAGTTTTATACACAACATTTTTCTGGGTGGTGAAATTAATTAGAAGATTTTTTTAGATGCTGTATCTTAACTTTTTCTATCCCTTTAGAATACACGTACAATTTATCACAATGAAATTCACAATTCTTAAAAACATTGTCGAAAGAGGAGCAATTTCTTGTCGCTAAATCTACGAGGGACATCTCTATAATCTTTTGCATACTAGAATACACTCATTTGAACCACTATAAAGCATGCACTATAGGGACACTTAAATAGTGATCGCTTAAGACAGGTGCTTGCTTGATACAGTTACTCGTTCATTTCAACATATTTGCCATCTCTGGAAATGTAAAATATGCTGCTTGCTTTTAAAGATTGTTTGCTTAATAGAGGTGGTAAATCACAGTATTTTACTTTCCTTCAAATATTCGTTTCCACCCTTATCCTGCTAAATAAGTGAAATGAAACTTTCAAGCCGACAGTTGAAAACACACATTTTGCTATTTCAAAAGTGTTTGGGGGGAAAATATCTCTATAGCAGACAGTGTAGAGCTGAGATCAGACTGCACATTGTGAGTAGTCTGATCTTGATCTACACTTTCCCCAAAAGGTCCTTGAGTCGGGCTTAGCAGCGCAAGAGTTAAGTGTAATGCTGAGCTCAGGTAGCGCAGTCAAGCCTTGAGAACAGGGGGTTACTGGTTCAAATCTGAGCTTGGCAAATTTCTTACCAATGATTGATACTAGTCATTGCTACAGGATTCATTCCTCTCTCACTGCTCGTCATTTGTTTTGAAAATAATTATGTGAAAAAGTAACCAGTAGCTTGGGAAGACTATTGTGTAAAGGACTAGTAATAGAAACTCCATGAAAGCATGGACAGGTGTGCTGGCCACCGCAATGTAACTGAAATAATGTTTAAATTTGGTACAGTCCAAAATTTTGCCATTTGCTTAACCCGTAATCACTCTTTCCCGAATTTCAATGACCCCAAGGAAAAAGACTTTCAAAAACATTGTGGGAAAAGGAGAAAATGCTGGTAACCAGCATTTTCTCCTTTTCCCACAATGTTTTCCACCCTATCAAAGACAAATTTCGTGCTTTGATCAACATATATTTTGTCGTCTGCAAATGCTTTCAATTTGGAGAAGGTTAAATTTTGTCATGTGGTAAAGAGTTAAGAGTTAATTGTATGTTTCAGTCTCTGTATAAGGAGTGGCAAAAAAACAAACCATAAAGTAACCTCCAATTACATTACCTTCCTACCAGACAACAGAATCTGACTGGTTCAAATTGAAAGCATATACAGACTACAAATCAAAGGTGGCTCAAAGGATGGACTTTGTCATTGATTGAATAGAAAACATTGTGGGAAAAAGGAGAAAATACTGCTTACCACAATGTTACAAAAGGTTATCTTTCACTGAATCGTAAAATAAATACGGGACTGTTTGGTTGAGGGTTAAATGAAGGTGATGCACATGGCTTGGTGTCAAATGAAGGTCACACAATGGCTTGTTAGTTATATAAAAAATTTTGTTGTTGTTTTTAATGGTGTCTTATTCCGTTGTTGTCAACAGTGTTTCAATCATACCAAGGCAACAAGTCACTTACTCATGTATTTCATGTTTCATTAGTTCTACGCTGGGATTTTGCAGTGACTTGCCACATGACATCACCTATGTGACAGAACTTCAGAACAGGGTTTCACTAGTTCAAATCCTCAGCTCCTCAAATTTCTTCTGAGGATTGTTGACAGTCATAGCTACAGGATCCATTCCTCTCTCACCGCTGATCGTTGTT
Source organism: Hippopus hippopus (assembly GCA_946811185.2). Classification (NCBI taxonomy): domain Eukaryota; kingdom Metazoa; phylum Mollusca; class Bivalvia; order Cardiida; family Cardiidae; genus Hippopus; species Hippopus hippopus. The sequence continues at coordinate 4,645,164 of OX328102.1, read as the reverse complement.
TCGATGATGGTTATGAGAGAAAGCATCCAGTGGGTTGGGAAGAATATTGTGCTAATGTCTAGAAAAAGAAACTCCAGAAAAGCCTGGATACCTGCACTGAACGCTCCAATATAACTGAAAACAACGTTAAACAATCAATTAATCTTTGTCACTTTTAAGTTCCTTGTAGAAGTAATGTTGAGTGTGTTTGCCTCAAAAATTTTTCAAACCGTTCCCTATTTGTGCAAGGTTTATGAATCAATAGTCCTCTCTCTAAATAATCATCTGTAAAACATACAGACTATCCCTCGACCACACAATCCCAAGTTCTCACAACTCTGAGAAAGAAGCCTTTTAAAAGCATTGTATGAAAAGGAGAAAATGCTGGAAACCAGCATTTTCTCCTTTTCCCACAATGTTTTCTATCCTATCAAAGACACATTCCTTCATCTGCGCCACATTTAAATTGTCATCGGCAAATACTTTCAATTTGAACAAGCCTACTTTTTTGCCTTTTTTTTGGTAAAGTGTTATAAAAACAAAATGGGGAGAAAAAAGATAAAACAATCAAATGACTACACAATCCAAACTGGTCTATTCCATGGGCAATCATGTTACATCTCTATTGAGTATTCAATCCCTAACTTGAACTTGACAAACTTGAATGCATTTGCAGACTACTAAAGTTCTTACTTATGTCTTTCACAGGGATGAAAACATTGTGGGGAAAGGAGAAAATGCTGGCTACCAGCATTTTCTCGACTTCCCACAATGTTTTCAAAAGCCTTCTTGGGTGGTTGAAACGTGGGATTAAGTGGTAAAGCCTAAATTCTTTTACCACACAAAAACATTTTAGACCTATCAATACTGAAAACAATCACAGAGAAAAAAATATCTAAATGTGGCTCACATGATCAATTTGTCCCCAAATGGCTAGAAAACATTGCAGGAAAAGAAAAAAAAATTGGTTACCAGCATTTTTTCATTTTCCCAGAATGTTTTTTAGATCCATCTTCCTCAAGGTCATCAAAACATGGGGTTGTGTGGTAAAGGGTTAAACCGTTTACACATAATGATGACTTTTGATGATCATGGAGCTAAAACTTAGTCTCTTATATTATATTTCATGTCTCTTTTTAGAAATGTTATGGGTAAAGAAATGTTGTAATTTAAGCTGGGGGAAATTATTTCCCCGTCACAGTGAATATTTTCCTCCTGCCGAAAATCTGGAACTACTTTTTTAAGTTTTTAAGTTTTAAAAGTGACATTCGTTGACAAAATAATCAGAGGAAATATAATATATAATTTATTTAAGTTAGTGGTCCAAATAAAAGAGACTGTACAGTAGAACATTAATTTTACCACATGACAAAATTTTAGACATGTCTAAATCCAAAACATTTGCACATGATGATTATATATGGCTCAAGATGTAGGATTTGACTTATAAAGAGTAAAAGACATTGTAGGAAAAGGAGAAACTGCTGGTAACCATTACTTCCTCCTTTTCCCACAATGTTTTCTAACCATTTGAGGACAATTCCATCATTTGGACACAATGCTTTCAAAACCTTTTTCCTCAAGGTCATAAAAACTGTGTGATAAAAGGATTAACCATTTCCCAAACAATCCCAAGTTTCAACAACCTTGAAAAAAACATTTGAAAGATGTTTGAAAGCATTGTTTGAAAAGGATGAAATGCTGGTAACCAGCATCTTTTCCTTTTTGGACAATGTTTTTGACCCCCTTCATAGACAAATCTCATTATTTGAGCCACATCTAATTTGTCATCTGCAAATGTTTTCAATTTGGACCAGTCTAAATTTTTGTCATTTGGCAAAGAGTTAAGCACTTCTAAAGTGAAAGATGAATGAAAACTTGTCAATGAAGAATGAAGGTTGTAGCAGTACAATGGTTTAAGTTCCAGTTCTCATGGGTGGGGACACAAGAATCACTCCATCTCCTCGCACAAACAACATAGGGATGTTTCTCTTTGTAGACTGAAAAAAAAAAAAATACAAAGCCCATTAACCCTTTACTACACAATCACACACTTTAACCACCTTGCCAGAGAAAGCTTTTGAAAATGTGGGAAAAGGAGAAAATGTTGGTAACCAGCATTTTCTCCTTTATCCAGTGTTTTTTTTACATTTTATAACTCAGTTCCCCTTCATATATAATTCCTCTTGTTAAAGTCCTACATGTACCTAATTTGTTGTCTGCAAAGGCTTTCAATTCGAACATTTTTAAAATTTTGACATTTTGGAAAGAGTTATGGATAAAGGAGAGAACAGTTCATCATGATTTTTTTCCCTTTATCCAAATTTCTTGAGAAAGCCAGATTGCTAATATGAAAGTGCAGAAGATGTAAGCTCTATATAAATTATGGTCATTACGTTAGATTCCAAATCTACAAGAAAAAAATTCGTGATGGATTTTGTAGCAATATAATTTTCAACAAAGAAGACCAGCTTTTGAAAACATTGTGGGAGACGGAGCACTTGCTTGTTACAGTATAGCCTTGAAAATGCATAATTAAGGAGTTTATTCCAAGTTTAAAAATAGCTGGTTGGTTGTTTGGTGATTAGCCCATTAGCAACATAATTTCTGTCATATTTTAGCAGCCAGAGCAACTATCTATCTAGGCATTCCATGAGTTCCTTTTACCAGTACCTGCACACTTCTCTTTCCAAGCCACTGGCTGCTTAAAATTATCAAAACAATTATAACCTGTAAGATGGGAATTAAGCTAGTCACGATGACAGTCATTAAACCTTGGAAAGAGTTTGGCCCAGTCAAAAATTAAACTTGTGGTCGCTGAATTACATTACCGAACATTTCAGCCAAAGAGATTGAGTTCAGAATTGAAAATGAATATACAATAGTTGGGCACTCTGTGTTTAAAAGATAGTATTTAAAACCAATCCTGTGATTTAATGACTCTGAGAATAAAGGACTTTGAAAGAAAATGTTCCGAAAAGGAGATAAAATTGCTACCATAACACTGTGACAAACCCATTAACAATCAACTTATTAATCAATTAATCATTTACACAATTAATCATTCAATTCATCATTCAAACAAAGAGATGATCACATAGTGGATCAGTAACAAAAAATAACAATCAATTACTAAAGCCTTACTAAACTAAAGAAACAACAGATTAAATCAAAGCGTTGAGAACTCTGAAGTGGTATTTGTCAAGGAAGCCATTGTGTGGAATTAATAATTCGAAAGAAAAAGAAAAATATTATTCAAATATTGGCTTGAGAGTCAACCTACTAAGCAAATGAATACCTTTTTTTGGTTGAAGGGAGAGTACTCATGACAAAGTTAGGATTATTTGTGTATTGGTGGTCTCCCTTTGATCATTCAGGAGGAGTCAGGAGTAACGTCCATTGACAGTAGGATGCATGACAGATAGAGAGAGAAACCATGTGAATATATCAAATAAAATTAAGTTTGTACCTGAAAACTATGATTTTGAAATATCTTTGGCCATCAATATTTAATTCCCAACATTACAATCAATTATTTCGATCTATAAATATTCATGCCCAATCAAATGGAGTAGCGCGCAATCATTGGATGAACAAGCCATGGGACGAACTGGTTTTGGAATGAAAAAGCCCAGGACCAAGTGATCGGTAGACAAATTTTGTATCATTGCGCCAATAGAAGGCTATGAGCAAGTGAAGCTATTTTCAATCAAAAATTAGTATTTCCACGATCGATGGCCTCACCTAGTGTATTTTAACATGCCATTTCCAATTACATATCTGAGTGCTACCGAAAAACTCATTTGCCGCAGAAAAATTGAGTTTAATTGGGTTTATTTCCTTCGGCTTTGCACAAAATACGATACATGGTCTTCAAAATTCAATATTGAACTCATAGTGGTATTGTCTTTGACAAATACCACAAAAACCATAATATGACAACTACTTCCACAATGTTTTGAACATAGTTTATCAAAAAATAGTACACAGTGTAGGTCCATGACTAGATTGCACAACCTGTATAATCTAATCTTAATCTAAACTGGAAAAGCAACTTCAGCTGTACTTAGCAAAAAACCACAATGCTGTAATTCCAAAACCATAATATGTCACAAGTAGTTGAAAATGAAGGGCCATGATTAGACTGCACAATGTGTAGTCTGATCTTAATCTACACTGTCTTGACATTGACACTGACTTTATTTGCACTAGGTACTTAGATGGTTAAGTGAATATGGTATCTTACCTTGTAAATTTCTTCATAGGTCTCCTCGTCAATTTCTACTGTTGTCACCGTTTCTTCCACATCCCCCATGATCATATTTAAATGCTGGTCATAAGCCTGAGTAAGAAAGAAAATTATATGAGAATTAAAGCCCCAAACCCTCTTCAGTTGCTTTTTTTTTTTTTCTTCTTTTTTCTTTTCCAAGAGGGTAAAACAATCATCAAGGTTAAGTGCGAAAAGAAATTGAAGAGATTTGTCAAAATTAACTGAAAAGACGCACTTTGGCTTACAGTAATTCCATCATATAAAAAGTCCATGCCAAAAATAGAAAAGGAGGCAGATAGACTGGTGCACAGAGTAGGAAGTAAACAAAGTATCTGATGGTATCAACAAGCAATGGAAAAAATTTGGGGTAAATATATGTTCTGTGTGCATTTTTTTCATTTTCAAGATATCCATGCAGTATGCAAATTACTGAACAATGTGACAAAGTTCAAATTCCTGATTACCCCCTAAAAGCCGACTTAATTCTTAACAGTCTCAATTTACTCGTCATTTGAAATTGTTACGTATTAACCTGATCAATAAAAATGATAGTATCAAGATAAGAAATAGATAAACAAGCATCCCCCGCCGAAAAATTTACTTGACTGCGTAACTTAAAATCGCTCCCAGTCGGCCATTTTTCATCAAATCAAAAAATAAAAAAAAGTGTATTGGCGGAATGGGTTATTGTACACATGTATAAAGTTTCACGAAATTCCGTCCAATGGTATTGGAGATGTTCTCCCGGACGGACAGACGGACGGACAATGCTAAAACTATATCCCTCCACCTTCGGCGGGGGATAACAAAAGATGGACTGTTGGTTCCAAAAGTAACTTAAGGAAAGTATAAATACATGTTCTGGCTGCCAAGTCATAACCAAAACAATGTTGTAAGAGGTGTAAACCACCAACCAAAGAAGTATTTCTTTGCTGCAAAGGAAATTAAGTCTTGAATGCAAATTTCATTATTTAGTACTCAAAAGTTTAACCCTTTTCAATGACCAGTTTTAATGACCCTGGGAAGAAAACCTTTCAAAAAAATTGTTGGAAAAATGTGAGAATGCTGCTAAACAACATTTTCTCCTTTCCCAACAATGTTTTCTATCATTTCTCAAACGAATTCCTTATTTGGAGTCACATTCATGTTCTTGTAACCAAATAATTTCAACATGACCAAGTCTAAAATTTTGTCAAAGGGTAAAGAGTTAAATCTACAAATAATCTCACATGAAGCCTTCCTCGCAGTTCTCTGTCGTTTCTCATCTTTACGTATATTCTTTCATCCAAACTAAGTCTAATTAAATCCAGTGGTTCTTCAACTGTCTGAACAGGAACTGGCTGCATGAAGAGAAAAAAAATACATTCGCATATATGAGCCATGCTCTGGCAAAAGGGGGCTTAATGCATCTATGTGATCCATGGTACCAAGCAAGCCATCACAGACTTATGGATCTATAATATCCACTTTTTGTAACAACCAACTTAATCATAAGGTGGACTCGTCCTTAGACATACAGAAAACTGACGAATAACGAAAAGTTTCTGCCCGAGTAGATATTTTGTCATGCACACATCAAGCCCCTTTTCATAGAGCATGGCTCATATGCAGTATTCTTGCAACTGAGATTCTGGTACATGCTCCCACTGAACTGGAAAACTGTTCCGTTTTTTTTTTTTAATTCTTGAGTGCCTTTGTGTCACTGATGTTGAAATTATCTTCCATTTCTGCAAGTTTATGGGATAACAGTTCCGTCCCTGAGGAACCCTCAGCAGGACACTGTATTAGAACCAGGGAACAAACCTTGTTATGTGAAAGATTTCAAGTCTATATTAAATTTGGTCCTAAATTTATTCCTTTCACATGTCTCTCCCTTAAATCTTTGAACAACAAAATTTTTGAATTGTGGAACAGTTGGAACTTAAAAGCACTTGTAGATGACAAAATAATTGTGGTGCATATGAAGGGATTTGACCTTAGTTAAACAGTGGGCAACTGAGTTATGTCAATGAAGTAACTAAAAATGTCTTATTATATCACAATTAAATTTTCAAACAACACATTTTCTTTTTCGACGGTACCCCATTTTGGATGATATTGTATCCGCAACTTACAAGTTCCAAGTGGACATCTTTTAACACTTTCACGCATATCATTTGGTTGAAATCGGCTAGATGCCTTACATGATCATAGGTACTTTGAGAATCTTGAATAGTCTGGCATACAATTTAAATTCAATGATCGCACATATACTGTACAGTACTGCTGGAAACGGGCTTTTTCGTCCCTGGGCTTGTTCGCCCGGGCTTGTTCATCCGGGCTCGTTCGTCCGGGCTCGTTCGTCCCAACTGATTTCCTGTTGGCCCGGGCTTGTTCGTCCCAACTTATGTACCTGCCAAACAATGGCGTTTATAGTGCATACTTCTCTGATTTTGACAGGTATATATGAAAAGGTGTTAACTGCACATAATCCCCGATCATTTTACCCAAACTAAGATATATAACTGTGCAAAAATAGTCATCTCCATCATTACGCTTCGAGATGAAATCAAAGTAAAGAAAAATATTTGTGGATATTGACATGAATTTTCAATTTATAGTGTGTTATGGAAGGTAAGCCGAAGGCAAGAGGCGGTGTAGTACTTGCTGCCGCGATATAGCTGCAATATTGCTGAAAACGGCGATGAATACGGCGTTGAACAACAAAAAACAAACAAACAACTTCTGTGTTCCTTATCATAGTAGCTTTTACCATACAGTCACATGTTTAAACAACCCCATGGTAAATGTTATTTCGCCAACAAAAGGCAATACACTTGTCAGTGTGTCTTGGAGAACAGAAGGTAGTTCAATAAACTACCAAGAGAAAGTTTTATTCGAAGTACTTTTATGTGTAAAATAACAATTCGTTTTACTTTTAGAAGGCACATAGTACTGTTCATTCCAATACGATCGATAAGGTAGTGTGGGACGAACATGCCCGGGCGAACATGCCCGGGCGAACAGGCCCGGGCGAATAAGCCCAGGGAAGAACAAGCCCAGGGACGAACTGGTTTTGGGACGAACAAGCCCGGAACCGTACAGCTCACAGACTGCTCGCGAAATCCCATGACAACGTAAGCAGTCAATTACAATATTCATTGATTAACTATGACAGTTTTTCAGAAGTTAGCCCTGTACTCCTAGCTATTCACATTCGAAATTAAACCACAACAAAAATGTCAACATGTTACCAAAAATTATCTATTTTAATATGCATTCTAACCTGATCAGCTTCGTCCGTCATCTTGCCGGAAGAGGGAATGGATTAAGTTTTCTCAGAATAACCCCGACAAAAAAGTCATCGCAGAAATCCGGCTCGGGGCATATTTGATAATATGGGGGGGGGGGGGGGGGGGGGGGGTGGAATGATCAAGGTACCTCTATAATCTTTAATCTGCAGACACAAGCCGACTTTGTGTAAGAAACATAAAGGTTGTGCTTTTTATCGTTCTATTGTGAGAGGCAGGTCGTCCCATTTACCGGGAACAATTAACCCAAATTTTGTCAAAATATGTTCTAAAATTTGTTCTGGATAGACAGTGAAATGTAGCTTTATTTACGGTTGATGATGTATTGTAAACGCTTGGAAACAGTTTCGCTTTTTAACTATTTAGCAAACGAGAAAATTTTAGACTTGTCCAAATTTAATGGTAACGGGCTTTTTCGTCCCTTGGCTTGTAGGCCCGGGCATGTTCGTCCGGTCCTACTAAATACCACAAAGTCACACGAAGACGCACAAAGACACACAAAGACACCACAAAGACGCACAAAGATATAAAAAACGGGGAAAAAAAGATATTAAACTAGTGTTTTGAGTTGTTTGCTTTATGCTTGGATAAAAATGCACAAAATCACGGCCCAGCATCCGCCGGGTCATTTCCTGCAAACTTTATTCTCCTGTTAATCAGTTAACCCTTTACAACACAATCCCGAGTTATAACAATCCTAAGAAAGAAAGCCAACAATGTTGAAAAAAGAGAAAATACTGGTCACCAGTATTTTCTCCACTCTTCACAACGTTCTAGATACCATTCAATCACTAATTTCATAATTTGAGCTGAGTGCTCAGAAAATTTGATTTACATTGGTCATCAGATACAGCAAGATGTTTCTTTGGAAAAGACCATTGAAATTGTTGTATTTAAGCTTTGTCAGTTTGTAAATGAATTCATTCCTCTGTTTAAGGGTCAAGTTTGGATTCTCTGAAACATTACTGATCCCTGCTGTTCGGCCCTTTAACTGCTCTGTGCGTCTAAATGCAATTTTTGCTGACAATGTAGACCAATAATTAATAAACTGCAAAAAAAGCAGTCTCATCTTGAATTCTAATTCCTCCAAATGCACTTTTGTTGACAGTGTAGATTTATAACAAGCTGCACAAAACAAATAGTCTGATCTTGGACCTGATCGATTCTGTGCGTCGATTTTTAAAAATCCTTGATATTACTATATCAACAGGTTGCTGCATCCAGCAAAAAATTCGGCATTTTGGGATTCCGGTTTAACACTAAATTCATCATACACTTTCGAGTCTAACGGACCTGAAAGAAAAGCCTTTTGAAAACTTTGTGGGAAAGGGAGAAAATTCTGGTAACCAGCATTTTCTCCTGTTTCAAGGACAGGCATTATAATTTGAGTTGCATTTAATTTGTTGTCTGCAAATGCTTTTAACTTGATCGAGAGTCCAAAATTTCGTCATTTGGTAACGAATTCAACTTTTGACGGGAAAATGTGCTATATGCAGTTAAATACTAGTACCTTAGCAAATAATTCCATGGTTTTACGACTCTGAGAAAGAAGGCTTTTGAAAACACACGGAAAGGTGAAAATCTTTGTGATCGATAAGTTCTCATTTTCCTACAATGTTTTCTATCCTTTCAAAAGCAAGTTTCATTATGTGCCTCATTTGTCATCTGCAAATGCTTTCAACTTGAAAAAATAACTTAGAATTTAGTCGTTTAGTAAAAAGCTTAAGGTTATATCTTGATGGGGTAATTAAGTCAGAATTTACAAATTGTATTTTGTGTGTGTGGTTTGATTGTTTTGATTTGTATAATTTCCACTTCGTACGATTAAAGAAATAAAAAAAAAAGTGGGGGAGAAGGAGAAATAAAACCGATTTATAGCACATATATCAATTTTGAATACTGCTCAGAACCGTCAGAGTAAATGTACATTATTTTATGCACACGAAAAGTTACAGATTCAGCATATAAGAAAGCATCCATTTAAAGTTGGTTTTGATTGAACAAATAGGAGAAAATGTTTTGTTCCGAATATTCCATAGACCGTGTGGCGCCGATTTCTATTCGGTAATGCTTTTGCTTAATGAGCGATGTCGCCTTTTCTCACAATGTCTACTACTATTAATAGTTCTATCCATGCATTGAACTATATTTTGATAAAGATGGGTACAACCTTTCGCGGTTATGCTTTTTGCAGGTTGCGTCATTTTAAATATGGAAGAATCAACAATTAGCCCCTCACTGTTTAGACTAATTCTTACCAATGAACAATGAATATATGAAAGTTCTTATAAGGGGAACATTTGGAAGATGCAAGAAACTGTTTGATTAATTTAAAAAAAAAAAAAGAGTTGTTTGAAAAAGTTAGAGATCAACTGCATGGTCTTTAGAAGTCGTATTTTATACAACAATAGGTTAAATTTGTAATTTAATTCTTCACCAAACGACAAACTTTTAGACTTGTCTAAATTTAGTTGTTTTTTTTAAGACAAATAAAAGGTGACTCAAACGATGAAATCTGTCTCTAAAAGGATCAAAATCAGTGCGAGAAAAGGAGTAGATGCAATAACTTTTTACAAGTTGTTTTCAAAAGCTTTCTACTACAGGATCGTTAAATCTCGGGACTGTGTGGTACAGGGTTAAGTATTACCTTTTCCCACAGAGCAATTTTAGAAGAGGCTATTTCTCTGGGGTTTTCATGAGTGTAAACGTAAATGATAATTATGCAGAAGATAACTTTTTAAGTCATTTGTAAAGGAATATTCGTTTGTTTTACTCCCTTTTTCCACAATATTCATAGTGTATGTCAATTTTAATATATTGGATCTAGTACTGTCATTCTTTTTACTGTTAATACTCTTTGTAGCAGAAACTGATTGAGTGGTGTAAAAAATTTTTTTTTGAAAAGATAACTTGTAAAAAGTTATTGCACTCGTTTCCATATTTGTACAGCAATAGGTTAAAGTTATTATTTAAATCTTTACCAAAAGACAAATTTTCAGATTTGTTCTATTTGAAGTCATTTAAAAAAAAAAATGAAACATGACTCAAACGAAGGAATTTGAAAGAGTTAAAACATTGTGAGAAAAGGAGAAAATCAGTGGATTTGTCTTTGAAAGGGTCAAAAACATTCTCGGTTAAAATGCTGGTTACCAGCATTTTCTCCTTTTCCTAAAATGTTTTCAAAAGCCTTCTGGCTCGGGGGTTGTAAAAATTCGGAATTGATTGGTTAATGGCTAAAACGCTAGGTTCAGCTGTAGTTGCCAATACAGACAGTGCCGATCAAGATAACACTACGCAGTCTGATCTCCGCTACTTTGGTCTGGTCAACACAACCTTGAAAAGCCTTCTACCACAGGATCATTAAATCTTGGGACGGTGTGGTTGTGTAAAACTCTTTTTAGAGTATTGAGAATAGCCATTTATCTCTCATGGCTAAACTTTTTTTTTTCAACTGAGTTTGTAAGTAGCTAGAGCCCAATACCTCAGGCCGTGGCGTACAGGGCTTGACACTGGAGGTGGCCGATTCCAGTCCCCAGCTCGGCCAATTACTTTCAGAAAATTGATAATAGTCATTGCTACACAATGTATGCCACTCTTACCACTAGTTTCAACGTTGTTTAAACGGTGGTTACGAGAAAAGGCAGACAGTAGCTTGGGAGGAATATTGTGCCAAGTACTGGTTATAGAAACTCCAGGAGTACACGGACTAGTGGGTTGATGGCTATGATAAGACTGAAATAATGATGGAAAATGGATCAAACACAAAACAACTAAATCTTGCTTTCAAGACAATCTGTGTCATTTGACAGCACAAATATCATCTATGCGCTGTACTCCGTTTTGATTGGCTGATAGGCTTCATTTCGCTCCACTACATCCCCTTACAACTGAATCCTTTATCTATTAACGCTTTGGCTGCTGTGCGCGACTTATTGACCTTTTGCGGACAGTGTAGATCAAGATCAGAATGCACAGAACGTGCAGTCTGATCTTTGATCTACAATATCCGATAAGGTTATATTTTCCTTTAAAAAAATACCTCTGAAATAGCAAAATTTGTGTTTTTACTATCAGCTTAAAAGTTTTATTTCAGTTATTTAGCAAGCGAAGGGTTAACTCTCTCACTACCAATTAAATGAGCCATGCTCTGGCAAACGGGGGCTTAATGCATCACTGCCATCCATTATACCAAGCAAGTCATTACATAAATATGGATCTATACAATCCATTTTTTGAAACAACCGACTGAATCATGAGGTAGAATGATCCTTTGACATGCAGAAAATTTAAAGATAGCGTAAAGTTTCGGCCCATGTCTGCCTGCACCAGGGATCTTATATACATGTATATATAAGATCCCTGCCTGCACGGACTGTGCAGGCTGACATGGGTTGATACTTTTCGCAAATGCATTAAGCTCCCTATTCCCAGAGCATGGCTCAAATACGTTCTACTTTTTTCGAAGGCTTTAAATAAATTTACATTGCGTTTGGAGCTGACTCTAGTAAAAGATGAACATGAGGTAGCGGAAGGTGTAGATCGAAAATCAGTCTGCAAATTTTATGCAGTCTGATCTTGATCTACGCCATCCGCAAAACTTATCCAAGGCGACACTGGCAGTGAGAGTTAAACATGTTTTTATGACCCTGAGTTGGTGGACTCTTGAAAACATTGTAGGAAAAGAAGAAAATGCTACATGTAGTTTCATTTACTCAGTTATTTTTACCCTTCTCTTTCCTTTCCCTCCCCCCCCCTCAGTTATTTTTACCCTTCTCTTTCCTTTCCCGCCCCCCCCCCCCCCTTTTTAGCCATGTTTGGTGCATTATATCATCTGCAAAGTCTTTTAATTTGGACAAGTCTGATTTTTTTTTTTATACCTGGTAAAAAGTTTAGCTAGGTAAGCTAGCATTTGTTTCTTTTCCCAAAATGTTTTCAAACACTTTTTAAAAGAATAGTTCCATCACACAATACGGACAGAGCTGAAAATTAACCGTATACCACACAATCCTATGTTTAAATGGCCCCTAGTTAAAAGATTTTTTATGAACATTGTGGGAAAAGGATGAAATGTTGGTTATCAGCATTTTCTCCTTTTCCCCGTGTTTTTTTTTTCCAAATTCCATCATTTGCGCCACATATACGTTGTCATCTGCAAATTTGTCTTCTAATAAAGGGTGAAGGTCAATCTGTGTAATGTAGGGAATAGCCAGTATAAAAACAAATGGAAAATGTTCAGTGTAGGAAAATCAACTTTGGTTCAAACCCCTGTAACAAACAATTGCAAGATTTATTGAACTTCAGGTAGATGACTTCTCAAAACATTCTAGGAAAAGAGAAAATGCAGGTAAACATAATTTACTCCTTTTCTTATAATGTTTTTCATCCTTTCAAAACCACATTTGTCTTCTGAAAATCTTTACCAATTGGACAAATCTAAAATTTGGGTCTTTGGTAATGGGTTAATTCAAAACAAACTACATGTAAATATACTTCATTTCTTATTTTTTTTTTAACCCTTTACTAGACGACAAAATTTTAGCCTTGTCCAATTTGAAAGCATTTGCAGACGACAATTTCAGTGTAGCTCAAATGTTTCGATTTTTCTTTGAGAAGACATGGTTAACAGCCTTTTCTCATAATGTTTTCAAAAGGCTTTCTTCTCATGGTCATTAAAAGTCTGCATTATGCTGTAAAGGGTCAAATGGTGTTTAATGGCGCATCGACATCTATGGTCATTTAGCAAGCTTGAAAGGTAATGTATTATCAATAGTTGTAAGAACTAAGTGGTAATTTAAAAGTTAATAAACTGCTCAAAAGTATTAAAGGATCACACAAATGTTAAAATCCAAGTCTTTCACTCTGCTAAACACTCGGTCTTTTTGCTCTGAAAACCATCAGCTTACATTCTTACTAGACAAAATGGCTAAATATTTTTCTTGTTTGTCTCATTTTAAATGCTGATAAGCCATGTTAAGAAGAAAATCAAGAAATTTGTTTTCCTTGTTGTTTTGTTAAACAGCTCATATTTTTCAAATCTTTTGTTCATATTCTTGTCAAATCTAATGAAAGAAGAGGACGAGATGAAATAATGACACCTCCGATTCTCTTAAAAGCCTGTGTGACATATCAAAAAGACGGCTTTGACAGGAATAGCCCATACATCTTTTGTGCAAACCAAATTGTTTTGCCTGCTCTGAGATTTTACAGTGTTAAGACTGAATGAACTTATGAGCAGAAAATTATTTGCATTGTCCTGGACTGAAAAAATTATCTTGCGATCGAAGTTGAGGACATGTGATCCTTTAACCCTTTACCACATGACAAGATTTTAGACCTGTCCGAATTGAAAGCATTTGCTGATGACAGTTTCATTGTGGCTCATATGAAATAATTTTTCTTTTAAAGGGAAGAAAACATTGTGGGAAAAGGAGAAAATGCTGGTAACCAGCATTTTCTCCTTTTCCCACAATGTTCTCAAAAGCCTTCTCTTTCATGGGTGTTAAAAGTCGTCTTTGTGTGGTAAAGGGTTAATTTTTTTGAGCAGCATAATACTTCATGAACAAGAATTAAAAATTAAAGCAGAAAAATGTGGAATATATCTATTATATGATTGTAAGTGCTAGTAGACTTAGCAACGAGGCAATCCTCATTGCAGAGTCATCTAGCGTGTTTTATATTTATGTCCTAAATTTAAAAATTCTATATTATATTATAAAAATCTATGTCTTTCAAATATTGTAAGATGTTATTCTGTTTAAGGTTTAAAGATAACATGAACTTCATTTTTCATAATGTGGTATCAATTTGTAAAATATCTTAACCCATAACCATACTGGCTAATTTCAGATACAGCATTTGCTTGTATACCCTAGGGCTGTACATGTGTCACCGTAGCCAACATATTTTCAAATAACTTGAATGAATTCAAAGTACACAGAGGATGACCAACTGGTCGTGTTTGATATTTAAGATCTGTCACTCAAATGGGGTGTGATGCAGTTAGAAAACCACATCACACTGCATTTGAGTGACAGATTTTTAATATGTCGTCTGCAAACACTTTCAATCTGGACAAGCCTACTCTTTTGGTATTTGGTAAAGAGTTAATCTGTTTACAGTAGGGATGTGAAGAATGTTGTGGTAATCGCTGGGACTGTATTTTTTACACTTGTATATTGTATATCACCAAATGGTTCAACTTTCAAAAATCATCTCAGTTTTGCCTTCCATGGTCTGTCTGTTTTGCTCTAGATCTGTACTTTACCTAAAATTAAACAAAAACAGAGGTAAGGAACTACATCCACATCCCCAAGTAGGCCAAAGTGGTCATTTGATTTAGCCTGTAGCTCTCAAAGAATTATGTTTTGATGGTAAGAAATAACTTCATTAATGTAAAATTTATTTAATTCCTTTCCCTTTAAGCTGACGTAATATTGCATTCTGCATTACAACCATTCAACCAGACAAGACCGTTTACATAGCACAGTGTGGCTAATATTTTAGCGAATATATTACAGGTATGTTCATGGTCATTTCTTTTTCAAAACAAATGCTCATTGTGGTGTCAGTTTTGTAATGACCATTCTACTCTCTGCTGTGTCCTTGAAAAATATACAAACAAAAATAATTTTGAATTTAGAAAATTTTAGAAAATTATTAGAGTTTGTTATGAAGACCAAAACCAAAAACCCTGTATGGGAATAAGTAGAAACCATTACTTTATATGCTGACACAATATATAATATTTATTTTATACACTCCAGACATCAGACAAGACTGTCCACCTAGCGCGGTGTGGCCAATATAGGAAGGAGCTTTTTCTCTAGGCATGTCGATGGCCATTTTCTTCCTTGCTCCATACAATGTGGGTGTCAGCATGTAAATGGCCATGTTGATGTCACTATGGGGTTATATTACAATGTTTTCGGACATGCCTTGGCCTGACAGTCTTACATGAGAGATGGGCGCAAATATGTAAAGTAAATTAGTTGGGTTGAGGTTTTAATGAGACTAGGCAGCGATCCTATAATCGCTATAGATGATCTCTGCACCAGGTTACCCAACACACTCCATGACAGTACTACCTTTACCTGCAAATACTTTGCAACAGAAAAGGCATAAGGCCCTATATCCTCTCTGTACATTGGCCATATCAGGTACACTTTTGCAGGCCGGTACCTAGGTTATCAATGTGGGGATAGCACTGTCCACAAAAGCTCCTCTGAAGTATGAAATAAGCATGAAAAATATACAAACAAAAATAATTTTGAATTTAGAAAATTTTAGAAAATTATTAGAGTTTGTTATGAAGAGGTTTTCTGGTACTAGTTTTTTCATTCATTTTGATACAACACAGCATGAAGAGCCAACAAACCAGATGTATAAGAACAGAGATGCAAGACATTCACAGCATTGGCTTCAAGTGTACAAAGTTTGATTTGCTGATAAAGACCTTAAGTAGTACTTTACCAAACGACCAAAATTTTGCTTGTCCAAATTCAAAGCATTTGCAGACAGCAACTTAAATGCGGCTATTATGGCAGAATTTGTTTTTGAAAGGGTAGAATGCATAGTGGGAAAAGGAAAAAATGCTTGTTACCAGCATTTTCTTCTTATCCTACTATGTTTTCGAAAGCCTTCTTTGTGAGGGTTGTTAAAAGTCTGGATTATGTGGAAATGGGTTAAATCTTAAGTCTCAGACTCTTCCATAATGAAAGCACCTGCAGACAACAAATTAAATGAAGCATGTATGATGACCGTTTTCTTTAAAAACCTTCTCAAAAGAAAATATTGTGGGGAAAAAAGAGAAAATGCTCTTTTAAAATATGGAAGATTATTTGCCAGCATCCTCATTCAACTACAGGAAAGATTTTTTTTTTTGATTCCATGATGTGCATTTGACCTATTTACAAAAAAAGGATAAATGTTATTTTGAACAACCTGATAGCTCAGAAATTTCTTGTTTTCGAAGTGAAATTTATGTACAGAAGTTGTATAAGTGACCTCTTTTTTGATGCTTTGTTATGTCTGACCATGAAATGAACTTTACACTTTCATACTTTATGTATATTTGATGTAGTTACATATAATTTGAAAATGTTTTTGACAGCAACCTGATAGTTGAAACTTCCATTTGTTTTATAAAACCCCTGTCCCTGGCCACAATGCATATGTACCAGTAATGGAAATTCCAACTGTCAGTCTGCCGACCCTCACTTGCCTATGCGAACCCAATGTAAGATGTTTTGTTTATGAACTTTTAGTCTAATACTCTGATTTATTTTTAACCATTACGCTAAAAGTAGGTTTTCCAGGAGCTTCAATCCAATTTTCACTAAATTTTTTACTTTATGCCATAATGCCTATTTAACCTAACAGTTTACATATAGTTTAAGGAAGATATTGTCAGCAGCTAGATTTTGCAGTCTGTAGGTCTTCTTGAGTTAAAGCTTATATTTAAGAACTTATTACTGGATAATTAATGAATATTTTCTACCTCTTTACAATTGAAGTTTTGCCAGCAACCTGATAGTTGAAACTTCCATTTCCCGTTTTAACCCCTGTCCCTGGTCACAATGTATATGATGGAAATTCCTACCATCAGTTAACTGAGCCTCACTTGTTTATATTAACTTTATACTAAGGTAAAGCATTCTCAGTCATCAAAAGAACTTTTAGTACTTAGTTTGAAAATAAAGGTTTTAGAAACAAATCCTTCCAAACATTAAATTTGCTTTTTCATTGTTTATGAACTTCTATACTGTGAAAAAGTTTAAAACTGTCATTTCCTTATTGCTTTAACTAATTGCCAAACAACAAAAATTTTAGACTTATCCAAACTTGAAGACAACAAATAAAATGTGTGTCAAATAACGGTTTTTGACTATGGTATGGTTACCAGCATTTTCTTCGTTCACCACCATGTTTTCAAAAGCCTTTTTTGCCGTAGGGTTTTTGAAAGTTTGGATTGTGTGTTTAAGACTTAACCTATAGTCTGTCATAAATATTCAGAAAGAAAGACACTTGAAAATATAAAGATGTTATATGGAAACTCAAACCTAGCAAAACTTTGTACAAACAGGACAAGTATGAATGTCTTGCACCCAGTGTTCCTCCTATTGTGCCCATACCAATAAAATGAAGTGCATTGCAGACAGGGATTTTATGCACAAAATGATGAAACAAAAAATACACTAAAACCTTCTAAGCTCTACTAATAAAAGTTTTGTTCAGCCAAATACATGTGAATTTAGAAAACTTTAGTACAGCTAAAAACTGACTGACAACTTTGACCTACCTCGAGTCCACAATCACCCCTAAATTTCCATATAGGCGAGTTCATTCCCTCCCTGCAACAGATTTTAAAGGAATAATAATAAACTTTAAACAAAATTTATCATTCTACATATACATAATTTTAGCATAAAATCAACACCTACGTAAAAGACATGTACATGTACCACAATCATTGATTGATTGTATAGTGTTTAATGCTGTTTTCAACATCATTTTGGTTATATCGCACCGATCAATGTTTTCTCCGCACAATACTCTTTCCAAGCCACTGGCTGCTTTCCCACATAACGATCATCAGGACAATGGTCAGCAGTGAGAGGAATGAATCCTGTCGCAATGACTATCATAAATCCTCTGAAAGAAATTGGACGAGCCAGGGATTGAACCCATGACCCCCTGCTCTCAAGTCCTGCATGCTACTGACTGAGCTACTGGGGCTCGGCATGTACCACAATGAATGAATGAATGAATGGCGATTCAGCAAGGCATTGGCATCTAGGTCTTGAACCCTTTACCACACGCCCAAGTTTTAACCCTGCTAAAAAACTGGTATGAACTTTTCATTTCGATAGAACAAACCCAAATATTGCTAGTTCAAAGTTTTATTTGGGGAAATAATAAATCCTTCTCGGACAGTGTAGATCCAAGTTCAAACCGGAAATTCTGTGCAGTCTTATCTTGATCCACACTGTCTGCAAAAGGTCAGTGAGTCTTGCTTAGCAGCCTAAGGATTGAAGTCCTTGAGTAAGACGGCTTTTGAAAACATTTTGGTAAATGGAGAAAATGCTGGATACTAGCATTTTCCCCTCTTCCAACGAGGTTTTTTTACCCTTTCAAGGACAATTTCATACAAAGAGATGCATTTGTCACCTGCAAATGGCAAGTCTAAAAATTTGCCATTAGGAAGAGTTAGATACATCTGAGTAATGCTGAAGAATACATGTACATTAGAAAATACTGTGGCAAAAGGCATATTCCTCATTTTTCCACATATTGGCATATTCAAATTAAGGTCTATGGCCAAATAGCCTGTACGAAAACGTCGATGTTACA
Organism: Hippopus hippopus; assembly: GCA_946811185.2. Classification (NCBI taxonomy): domain Eukaryota; kingdom Metazoa; phylum Mollusca; class Bivalvia; order Cardiida; family Cardiidae; genus Hippopus; species Hippopus hippopus. The sequence continues at coordinate 4,626,276 of OX328102.1, read as the reverse complement.
TGATATTTACCAATGTGTTAGTGAGTCTACTGCCCCTAACTCTCATCATTATTATTATTAACTGGTGTTTTAAGGCGCATCGACAGCTGTGGTCATTTAGCGCGCATAAGGGTAATAATTAGAAATGGAACAATAAATAGTTAATTTGAAAGTCTATATTTTATTATTAAAATCTATCTCTTTTAAGTATTCTAAAATGTTATTCTGTTGTACATGTAAAAATAAATTTTGTAAGCTATCAACACTAAAATATTTTGACCGTATACGGTCGAAATTTTTGCAGTTTAATAAAATATGTTTTACAGTTAAAGGTTCATTACAGTTTATACATTGTGGTGCTCTCTCATTATTTAAAAGATGCACATGTGAAAACCTTGAGTGTCCCACACGACATCTTGTTAAAACTACTTGACTTTTTCAGTTACAATAAAATTCATATTTATCATTAAAATTTGGCTTGATCGCTAAAAGCTTGTTGTTAAAACATTATTGCCATTTAATTTGACATTCAGACTTGATAAATTCATTTATTTGTTGTTTTTTGTCAGTATAAGGAATTTTTATGTTGGCTATGTTCATATTTACAGCATCCTTTGCTTCTTGATCATCTATTTCATTACCTTTTATATTAATGTGGCTGGGTATCCAGCAGAATACTATTGTCTTTGATCTACATAAATAAACATATTTTCTGAAAAATTGTTGAATCAAAGGATTTCGGTTATCAGGATGTTTTAAAGATTGTAAAACTGACATTGAATCAGAAAAAACTATGAATTTCTTGTTATTATTGTTTTGTATTGAACAGAGAGCAATGTTTAAAGCTACAGCTTCAGCTGAAAAAATTGAGCTATGATCTGGTAGTCTTATTTTGGCAGTTTCTTGCTTGTGTACTGAAGTGCAACCAACTTTATTATCCTGTTTCGAACCATCAGTATAAATTGAAATGTAATCTTTATACTGTGATTTGATTTCTAAAAATTTATTTTGATAAAATAATGGATTTGTAGCCAATTTCTTATTTACGTTGAGATCAAAAATAATATTTGGTGGATCTATGGTCCACGGCTCTTTTACAGGAAGTTTAAAGGGCTTAATATTCTTTACATTTATGTTTGATTCATTAAGAAGAGGTTCAACTCGTAGACCAAGTGGTTTGATAAAATTAGGTTTATTTTGAAAAAGTTTTTTGTTTGGTGGATTAAAAATGTCATTGTAAACCGGATTCTTTGTATTTGAAGCCAGTTTAGTTACGTACTGTAAGGATAGTTTTTTCCTTCTATCATATAAGGTTGGCTCCTGGGCCTCTGAATACAAAATTGTGACAGGTGACGTACGGAAAGCTCCCAAAGCTAACTGAAGACCCTGATGATGAATAGTGTCCAACTTTTTTAGGTAGCTTTTCCGTGCAGAGCCATAAATAATACATCCATAATCCAGTTTTGAGCGTATTAGAGATCTGTATAGATTTAAAAGAGTTTTCTTATCTCCTCCCCAGTCAGAGTGGGAAAGTACTTTTAAAACATTCAAAGTTTTTTGACATTTCAGTTTCAAAGCATTAATATGTGGAATGAAAGAAAGTTTTTTGTCAAAGATAACTCCTAAAAATTTTGCTTGATCTACTATTGGAATTGGACTATTATATATTTTCAATGATGGATTCAAGTGCAACTTGCGCTCTTGGCAGAAGTGTATACAATTTGTCTTTGTCTTGGAAAATTTAAAACCATTTTCTATAGTCCACTTCTCAATTTTGTCTAAATTATTTTGAAGCTTAGTTTCAATTGTTTTCATATCTTTGGACCTGTAACATATTAAAAAATCATCCACATATAAGGAACAGTTCAAATCGTCATCTAAACATTTTACAATATTGTTAATCTTGATATTGAACAGAGTAGGTGAGAGGATACTTCCTTGAGGAACTCCCTCTTCTTGTCCATAGTCATCAGAAAAAGATGTGCCTACCTTAACTTTGAAACATCTATTTGATAAAAAGTTTGAAATAAACTTAGGTAGATTTCCCCTTAATCCAATTTTATGAATGTCTTTTAAGATGCCATGATTCCATGTGGTGTCATAAGCTTTTTCTAGATCAAAAAATATGGCAACTACATGTTGTTTCTTTACAAAAGCATTTCTGATAAAAGATTCTAATCATACTAACTGATCTGTCATGCTTCTGTTTTTTCTGAACCCTGATTGATGTTCAGACATAATATTATTGGATTCCAGGTAAAAATTAAGTCTATTGTTTATCATTCTCTCCATGGTCTTACATATATACTGAACCAAAAAAGAAACTTCCCCTGTGTTTAAGTGCAAATGCAATGTTATTAAAAAAAATCAAAATATCAGATGACCTACATATATTCGGGCGAACGATTATGTGTCCGATAAAACAAATTTTAACTCGATTGAAAGCATTTTGCAGAAGAAACCCGCTGAAAGCGGTTTTCACGTACATGCACAGACCAGTATAATTCGTGTATATTTTTTGAAACCTTTCAGTCTAATTTTATAGACTTTCATGTCAATAAGAAAAAGATGTTGAAAGAAATTAAATTCTTTTTAGTTTTCTTTATTTTTGATATGCCTAGAATTCCGCAAAATTTCTGCGAACGTGCCATTGGCATGCTTAATGCTGGTATGACGATGAATGCTGTTGCTATGAATATTGGATGTTCTACTCGTGCTATTCGACACCTTAGGCAATGTTTTCAAGCAACAGGGCGTACGGAAGATCAACCATGTAGTGGACGTCCTTGCGTCACGACGCGCGGCCAAGACCGCTATATTCGGAACACCCACCTGCGCAATCGCTTCCAAACTGCCACAGCCACTGCTGCTAACACTCCTGGTACACATAACAACCATATATCTGCCCAAACTGTGCGCAATCGCTTGCGCGAGGGTGGGCTACATGCATGTCGTCCATACGTTGGTTGTGTTTTGACGCGAAGTCACCGCGTAAATCATGTTAATTGGGCACGTACACACCAACGCTGGCTTAGACAACAATGGAATAGCGTTCTTTTCTCTGACGAGTCCAGGTTTTCCATTCATCGAGGTGATGGCAGGGTTCGAGTATACCGTAGGAGAAATGAACGTTATGCCGACTGTTGCGTACTTGAACGAGATCGTTTTGGAGGTGGTGGTTCTGTCTTGGTCTGGGCGGGCATTGCACATGGCTTTCGCACTAATCTCGTCGTTATCGAAGGGAATTTGAATGCCCAACACTACCAAGATGAAATTTTTGCGAGGCACATTATTCCACTGTTTCAAAATAATGCCAATATCACTCTTTTTCAGCATGATAATTCCACAAACCATACAGCTAAGGACAATGTGAATTTCCTCAGGGCGAATGGCATTGCATTTATTAATGACTGGCCTGCCAAAAGCCCTGATCTGAATCCCATTAAACACCTTTGGGATAATTTGGACCAGCGTGTTAGACATCGCCCTATTCCACCGTCAAACGTCATTCAGCTAAGACAAGCCTTAATTCAGGAATGGAACAACATTCCACAAGCCGAAATCAATACACTTATCTGTTCTATGCGCCAACGATGCCAGGCAGTCCTTCATGCTGAAGGTGGTCATACCTAGTATTAATTTGTGATTTTGGTGAGCGACCCCTTCCGCATTTAAACTACCATTTCACTACTTTTGGATAAACCCTCAGCAATAATTTTTTTCACACAAAGTCGCAATAAAATACTCTTTCAATGCATATAAATCTAGCTTATTCCTGATTTTCATATTTGTGTATATCTGCACTTAAACACAGGGGAAGTTCCTTTTTTGGTTCAGTATACAACTAGTTAAAGCTATGGGTCTATAATAGTTGGATTTGTATGATCTTTATTTGGCTTAGGAATTGGAATGATTGTAGCTTTGAACCAACTTTTCGGGAAGGTGCCTTGTTCCCATATAATGTTAAAAATGTTTAAGAGAGTTTGTAATGAAATACGAGGTAAATGTTTTAAAAGTTGATAGCGTATTTCATCTGCACCTGCAGCAGAATCATGAGCATTTTTTAGAGAATTTTCAAGTTCCGATAGTGTGAAAGGTAAGTTGTAGTTTTCATTTGTATCCGTTTCAAAATTAAGTTCTTCCATTTCTGCTTCTTGTTTATGTTTTTTAAATTGTGGTTTATAATTTGCAGACAAGGAGTTTGTTTTGAAAATTTTACCCAGGATATTAGCGATTTCTTCTTTACTTTCATAGTTTTTGTCATCTACCTTGATATGCGAGTGTTTCATGGTTTGATTCTTTCCATTTATTTTCCTTAACATATTCCATGTCATGGGAGTTCTAGCATTAAGTTTAAAAATGAAATCTTTCCAAGATGATCGTTTGGCTTGTTTAATAGTACGTCAAGCCTTAGCTCTCATAATTTTGCCAACATTTAAGTTTGATTTTGTTGGATATTGCTTGAAACGTTTTAAACTGTCTTTACGTTTTTTAATAGCTTCTTTACAATCATCATTAAACCATGGCTTTTTCTTCTTAAAAGTATTTGTTGAAATCTTTAGGATGCACTGATTTGATATGTCAAAAGAAAGCATTGGATCTTCTGAATTTTCAAAATTGTCAATCAGTAATTTTTCATGGCAAAGAATATTGAATTTTTCCCAGTTAGCTTTTTTAAAATTCCATTTTGGAATTTTCTCATCTGTTTTCTCAGTTTCTTGTATAACGATAGGAAAATGATCACTTCCATGAGAATCTTCACATACTTTCCATTCATAATCAAGGTACAAGGAAGGATGGCAAAGTGAAAGATCTATTGCTGTGAAAGAACCTGATCCAGGATGCAGGTATGTATGCTGATTGGAATTTAATAGACATAAATTATTCTCTGCAATGAAATCTTCAATTATTTTACCTCTATCATTGGTACAACCCCATAATTCGCTATGTCCATTAAAATCACCACATATGATGTAAGGTAGAGGTAGTTGTAGTAAAAGATTTTCTAAATCATTTTGATCTATTCTTTTATTTAGTGGGATATAGATAGAGCATATTGTTATAGTTTTATTTAAAGATGCTTTTATTGCTATTGCTTGTAGATTTGTGTTTAAGTCTATCTTACGATGAGGTACCATTGAATGTATTATGATAGAAGAACCACCAGATGCTCTTTGGCAATCATTATGTATGTAGTGATAGGAAGAATAATTGCGAACTTCCAAGTTATCATCGGGGGTTATAAAAGTTTCTTGAAGACAACAAATTTGTGGATTTAATAAAGATAAAAGAATTAGTAGTTCATTAAAGTTGGCTTTTAGACCTCTACAATTCCATTGTAAAATTGAGTTTTGACCCATTATACTTGTATATTGGGAGTTTGAATTTACTTAAAAGTTATTTGACTGAGGAGTCAATTTCCAATTCCATATCTTCTAAACTTTCAAATTTATTTGCCAGCTTAATAGGATCCTGTGACCCTTTCTTCTGTCTATTTGATTGTTGTTTATCTTTTTCTTTTTTATCTGGTTTATTTTTCTGGCTTTTATTTGGTGATGTAGGGCATGAATTAGATCTAGAAGCTGATCTTGATCTACTAGGGTCTTTTGTTTGGTTAGATTTTGAACCTGTTTCAGATGTTTGAGGTGGTTGGACAGATGGAGACATAGACTTCGAGGATGGCTTAGCGCCTTGCTCAAAATCCACGGGATCATACTGCGTTCCACAAGTTCTCGTCTGAGGTTTTGCTGCTGCTGATTGAACTATCTTAGAGTACCTAGGTTCAAAAGCTGTCTCATATTGTTTTTTTGCCTCAAAGTACAAAATCTTTCTTATTGTTTTAATTCTCATAATTTCTTTTTCTCTTTTCCAGACTTCACAGTTGGTTGATCTTGGACTGTGATCTTTACCACAATTTACGCATTTGAAAGGTCTTTGGCAGATGCTAGATGTGTGTTTGGATTTACCACATCTATCACAGATTACTGCATCTGTGAGCTTGCAGTTGTCTTCGTGGTGTCCAAATTTTTGACAATTAAAACAGCACAAAGGATTTGGGATGAACTGTTCCACTGGTACTGTACAATAAAAGATTCTAATACTCTGAGGCAAAGTGGTGGTGTTAAAAGTGAGGAATAGTGTATTGGTTTCAACTTGAACATTATCTTTTTTTATTTTGAATCTTTTGCACGCAACAACTCCTTGCGGTGCAAGATATTCAACAATTTTTTCCTCCATTTCTCCTTTCAGTACTCTGTCTTTCACAATTCCTCTGGATTTGTTAAGTGAGTTGTGTTCTGAAACTGAGACTTTCAAGTTGTGAAACTTTTTAACTTTTAATAGAGATTCAGCTTGACTTGCTCTTGATGTTTCGACGAGTAGCAGTTCGTTTATTAATTTTTTAACTGATTTTGGAGTGCCTATTAAACTTTCTATTTGTTTTTCTATTATGAAGGGAGATAGAGATGTAATGGGCTTTGCCTCCTCACTTTTGATAACCAAGAACTTTGTATTATTTAAGTAAGACGTTTTGTTTTCGTTATTCGGTCGGGGTCTCTTTTTTGGGAAGCCATAATTTTGTTAGTGTAATTTCAATAGCTATGCGCTCCACCCTCCTCGGAGCCCTACAAGGGGAGGTCTAATGGAAATGGGTTTTCTATTTCCGACGCCACAGCTACATAGCTATTATACTTAACAAACCTTAAGCGAAGAGAAGCTAAAGGTCTATTAATTAGCCCATTAGCAGCCGCTTTATAAAGGAAAACAATGTAAAAGGTAAGAAAAAAGAAAAAGTCTAACCAAGGTATCATAAGATACAAAGAAAGAAATATAGATAAAAGTATGTAATCCTAAAAACTAGACATGACCGAGCCGATTGAGACGGGTCAGGCCTAACCCATCCCTCTCGTCTATCCAAGGCCAGGGCCAAAGCAGTGTGTTGAGTGCTGGAGATCCCTGGGCACTCTCAACTACCAGGATCCCCTTTTCCGGCATACGAGATGCCACCCACGGCAAACAAGTGGCTTCTGAATCAAAGACAGAAATCTTTTATCAGAAGAAAGTTTGCTCAATGAAATATTTTCAATCAAGAAAGCTTTAGATATAGAGTGTTAGCATGATAACTTTAATGATTTGAGCTGATAACTTAGAGCTTACTAGAGTTCCCATTATAGATCTCTACTTGTAGGTAAGGTTCTAAATACAAGTATGCCAAATGTTTCAAATTCTTCAAACATAATTATAGTGCTAGAGATTGGAAGAGGTGTTGACGAATACAAGAACAAAACATAGATATTATACACAGATGTTGTTATACTCTTCGTCCAGTGTGCTACCCACTGGCACAGATGATACACACACAAATGAGCATGTTAGTATATGAGACAGGAAAGTGTATAGGAAAGATATGTCTTCAAAAAATGAAAAAATAAAAAAAATCACTTTTAGAATGAAAAATTTGTTTTGGAAATCATTTGATCTTAATTTGTCTTGTTCTTCAGCCACTTTTATGTTTTAATTTTGGGTTTGTTAATTTTTTCATGGAAATATTTAATCGTATTGACTTTAGTGTTTTTATTTTTTTATTTTCATATTTAGGTTGATTTTGTTATTGTTATTTTTTTTTTTCTAATATTTACTTTGAATTGAATTATTTTGGACCTGTTTTATTAATTTTAGTTTTATTATTATCGGTCTCCTCTGTTTCTGGGGACTTTTACCACCCATATGCCAGAGGAGAAGGCAGCCACCAATTTCTAAGGCCCCGAGTGGCGGGGGCCCCCTAACTCTCATATTAAAAGATGGAAGCTTCCAAGATTGGCTGAATAGCCTTCACATCAACATCGATGTTACACGATCTTTACTGATCGTTGTCCTTAAAATGAATATTGAAAATGCCTATTTTACAAGAGTATTCTCAAAGACACCTGCAGCAAATTTACTCAGCAGGTTGCTAAATAAACTAAGTGGATATTTTCCATTAGTTTAAACTTTTACCACACATTCTTAAGTTTCAAAAACATGTTTTTTATCTCTTCAAAGGCAAACCCATCTTTTGAGCCATATTTACCGTCTACAGCCCATAACTCACATATTAAAAGATGGAAGCTACCAAGATTGGCCAAATAGCCCTTATGAAAACCTCAATGTTACACAATATTTACCGATGAGTAAGTAACTCTACAGCCCCCAACTCTCATGTTAAAAGGCGGAAGCTGCCAATATTGGCCGAATAGCCTTTACAAAAATGTCAATGTTCACCAATGAGTTAGGGGCCGTAGACCTTAAATTTGTTGTCTACATATACTTTCAATTAGTACAAGTCTAAAAATTTCATTTGGTAATGACTTAAAAGACTGTCAAGATACATGTTTTACAATTTCATGTCATGTTGAGAGAATATCTGTACAGATAATCGTAATGTAGATCTCAGATCAGATTGCGTATTTTGTTCAGTCTGATCATACCACACAATCCCAACCTTTAACAACCCTGATAAAGAGACCTTTAGAAAACACTGTGGGAAAATTAGAAAATGCTGGTAACCAGCATTTTCTTCTTTTTCCACAATGTTTTCTACCCTACCCAACACAAATTTCAAATTTTGAGTCACATTTATTTTGTTGTCTGTAGATGGTTTCACTTTGGTCACATCCAAAAGTTTTGCTGTTGGTAAAGCTAGGGTTAACCCTTTACCACACAATAAAATTCTAGACTAGTCCAAATTAAAAGCATTTAACAAGATGTCTGTTTGTAAAACAGTCATGCCCCCCTACTGCCACATTGATACAGGAAGTGGCACAGGTCATAAACTGATATCAAAAGAATTGATTGGGGGTCATCTTTTTGACTTATAGCCCACTTCAATTGTTAAATGTGATAATCTGTCAACAGTTCGCATAATTATACACACCGCCATGTGTATACATACAAGATTGTAAACCGTCGCCGATACACAGACTGGGTTATCGATTTTCTTTTCAGCACGCGCATTCGACTTCCACTTTTTCCCAGTCAACTTCAATGCTTACTACGTCCCCGATAATACGCGAATAAAATGTTGGAGCCACAAGTTGAGCCACATATGATGATTTTTGAGACACTTTAATTTTTTTTGAGCAAATGACTCAAGTGGCGAACGGCAGCGCGGGCCCTGAATCATCTGGTGGTCACTGTAACCTTGACCTTTCACGGATTAACCTTAAAATCAATAGGGATCATTTACACTCCAAGATGAATATCTGTACAGAATTTGAAGAACCTATGTCAATTCTGTGTCTAGTTATCATCTGGACAAGGTTAGGTCTAAATATCATTAAGTTGAAGGCCACTGTGACCTTGACCTTTGATGGATTAATCTCAAAATCAATAGGGATCATTTGCACTCCGAGACAAATGTCTGTGCCAATTTTGACGAACCTAGGTCAATTCTGTGTCTAGTTATCGTCCAGACAAGGTTTGGTCTATATATCAACATGTTGACGGTCACTGTGACCTTGACCTTTGACCGATTGACCTCAATATCAATAGGGATCATCTACACTCCAAGACGCATGTCTGTGCCAAATTTGACAAACCTAGGTCAATTCTGTGTCTAGTTATCATCCGGACAAGGTTTGGTCCATATATCAACATGTTGACGGTCACTGTGACCTTGACCTTTGACCGATTGACCTCAAAATAAATAGGGATCATTTACACTCCGAGACGCATGTCTGTGCCAAATTTGACAAACCTAGGTCAACTCTGTGTCTAGTTATCATCCGGACAAGGTAAGGTCTACCGACCTACCGACCGATAGACATTAGCAAAGCAATAAACCCCCACTTCGTTGAAGGGGGCATAAAAATGACCAGAGAAATATGGACCAAATGATGAACCCTGGTCTTTAAAAGGGTAGAAAATATTATGGGAAAAGGAGAAATGCTGGTTACCGGCATTTTCTCCTTTTCCCATAATGTTTTCAAAGGCCTTATTCCATAGAGTTGTTAAAACTTGGGATTGTGTGGTAAAGGGTTAAATACCTGATCTGTGTTCAACTTCCCAAATAGATGCGCTGCTGAGTTGTAGATTGTTCTGATAACTGCTGCTGACAAAGTGTCTGCCATCTTTTCCAAGCAATGCCACTTTGAAACAATCTTGAATTGAAAACCCTAAAGAAAAAATGAAAGAAAACCTCTGTATTTTATTTTGGAGGAGGGGTAGGGAGATGGGAGTGGGGAATTGTTGTGAGGCAGTTTATAAAGTTACTTTGTGTTGTTATTTTTTACTTTTCTGTTTTTTCAAATCTTTGTTTGTTTCATTTATCTCTTTACCACACAAGCAAAACATAGACTGTCCAAATTGTAAGTTTTTGCAGACAACAATTTATGCGTGGTTGAATTGATGGAATCTGTATTTTATAAGGTAGAATTAAAACATTGTGGGAAAAGGAGAAAATGCTGGTTACCAGCATTTCCTACCTTTTCCACAATGTTTTCAGAAGGGGTCTTTATCAAGGTCATGGAAACACGGGATTGTTGGGCAAAGGCTAGAATACAAAACAACAGAATTTGACTGTTATTGAATGGTGTTTTATGCCTCTTTCAACATTATTTCAGTCATATCACAGCAACAGTTCACATATTCATGTGTTTCATGGATTTTACCAGTACTAGGCTAGAGCTCTGAAGTGTCTTGCCCAAGGACACTCCCACAAAAGGTCCAGTGGATCTAGTGCTGCTTGAACCCAGGGCCTCCAAGTAATGAGTCCCACACCACTTTACCACCGAGCCACGAAGGACCCCGACTGGTCCAGAGTGGAAGATTTTCCAGATGACTAATATCATTCAAATGATGGAATTTGTCTGCGATAAGATAAAAAACACAGCAGGAAAAGGAAATAATGTCGGTAACTAGCATTTTTTTCTTTTCCCACAATGTTTTCAAAAAGGTTTTTTTCCCAGGGTCTTTAAAACACAGGATTGTTTGTTGGCGGGGTTAACCCTTCACCACACCATCCCAAGCTTTAACAACCCCGAAAAAGAAGCCGTTTGAAAATATTGTGGGAAAAGGAGAAAATGCTGGTAACCAGCATTTTCTCCTTTTCCCACAATGTTTTCTATCTTTCTCAGGACATGTTTTAATTTTTCAGTCATACTGATTTTGTCGTTTGCAAATGCTTTCAATTTGCAATGACTTAAAATTTTGTCGGTTGGTAAAGAGTTATAGGACAATTTCGACTATTTTTCTTTCCAAATTGTTGTTTTGGAAAGAATATCAGTGAAAAAAAAAACAGTTTATGTTTAAGATTACAATGCACAGTCTATTTAGCCTGATCTTAATCTACCTGTATAGCTTTTAACTTACCATGTAGATACACTGCTACTTGTAGATTTTTCTCATTATGGCCTTAGGCAAAGTGTCTGTCATCTTTTTCAAGTACATGTATTACCACTTCAAAGCCGTGGGATCTTAAATTGAAAACAAAAAAAAACAACCTCTGGTTCCTTTTTTCTATGGGGGTGGGGATGGGGGTGGGCTAGTTGTAGGAAAAGTTGTTTCCTGTAACTTTACCGTATTTCCCCTAAGTATTCGGACGGGAAAAAATAATTATTTATTTTGGTGTCCGAAAATTTACAAAAATAATTGTCTTACCGTCTGAAAATTTAGGGATGAATTGATGATGGAAATCTCTATCCGAACACTTCGGTTCCTAACGCACTGTATCAAAGAACAATTTAATTATTAACAATCCATTATCTACAGTTTTGCGGTGTCAATTAACAGTAAGTATGACAAATAATACCTGTCAATCACGGTAGTTCCCAATTTAAAGTTTAATGACAGTTCGAATGTTTGCAAATGTTTTTCTCACTGAAATACGCTTTAATTATTTCCCCTACACAATCCAAGATCAAAGAGGATGACGTAATATGCTGCCGAATGTTTGATCAAGTACCGCACATACTCACTTGTTAGCAGGGCTCCGGAAAACCGACAAAATGCTGGTCCAGACCGATTTTTGAGTTGCCGGACCGATTAGAATTGCGAAAACATACCTATAAATCGGTCCGAGTTTTTCAAAGCAATTCTGGATCTATATTTGCGTATAACACCAACTGTCAATAAAAATCCACAAAACACAGCTAGGGTTCAGGGTTTTCACACATTACATCCAAGCGTGGAGAATATCCAATAACGAGTTACCCGCAAGGCACAGATTAGGTGATTCCCCGCACGTGGACTGGTTCTTACGTTGTGTTCACAGTTGGCCAATATTTTTGTTTCAGTTTCATGCTTGATCGAGCAAATGATATCGGGTTTGCATAATGTATAATTGGTGCTTGTGAATGGGGTTTAGAACCGACAATAATTTTAAACATGTTTGAAGTTTGAGGCCGCGTCTTTAAAATACAGGTCATCAAACATTGCGACAATTTTAATTGCCGCTACTTGTGAAACAAATTTGTAGTACTCAAAAAAAAAGAGAAGCGTATAAAACGAGACGAGTATCCATGGAACAAAATACAAAGCGGGCAAAGACTGAAGATACTTCAGCTAAAAAGTCATTTCAAAAATCTTGGTTAGACGAGTTTAAGTGGCTCAAGTTTGAAAATGACGCAATGTTCTGTTCTCTGTGTATTTTGCACAAAAGCAAGTCAAAATTCTCACTGTCTGGCTCAAAGAATTTTCGTATCTCTACATTACGTGAGCACGAGAGCAGTAGCGGGCATGTAAATTCTGTACAGCTTGACACAGAAACTCAGTCGAAAAAAATACCATCGGTATCAGATTGCATAGTAAAAGAATTCGACAAAATAGAAGCCGCTGTATGCAGGCTTATTAGAACGGCATATACTGTTGCTAAAACGAACTTGCCAATATCTATGTACTCAGAGCTCTGTCAACTGCAATTATGTAACGACACGTACTTAACGAAAAACCTCTATCAAGAAGACAGTGCTTGCTCTGAATTTATAAGTCTGATTTCTGATCATCTTGATGAGACACTCTTGGTGAAATTAAGAAATAGCCCGGCGCTGGGGCTAATGGTGGATGAAAGCACTGATCTAGGCCTAGAAAAACACATGATAGTATTTATCAGTTACATCGATAATGGCTCCGTGCAAACCAAATATTTGACTTTGATTAAGTTGGCATCTGCAGACTCGAGTGTCGTTTATAATTCATTAATAAGCTACTTCAGAGCCTGTGACATAGATATTTCCACAGTTTATGGGTTTGGTTCCGATGGTGCTGCTGTTATGACGGGTAAACACAATGGTGTTGCCAATCGACTGAAAGAACAAAACCCGTACATGCTGTCAATGCACTGCGTAGCTCATAAACTTGCTTTATCGAGCCTTGATGCTGCAAAATCAGTGAAAGAAGTGAATTACTATGAAGGAGCATTGCATTCAATACATGCATATTTTAGTCGATCAAGTAAAAGACTTGAGCACTTAAGAGTCTGGCAGGAAGTTTTGGATGACCCAAAGATTGAACCTTTAGCCGTCCATCAAATCAGGTGGCTTAGCTTTGCAAATTGTGTGACTAATGTCCGCAGATCACTTAAGTCTCTGTTAAAATCTCTACAGAGCGATAGCGATGACGATCAGATGGCTGAATCACTCTACTGTGCCATGTCATCCTACAAATTTTTATTTTTAACTCACTTTTTTAGCGATATAATGAGTGATATTGCTCAGGTATCACGTAAATTCCAAGAACGGAATTTACATTATTGTGACCTGCACGAAACTCTAGGTGCTGTGTGCGATTCTATTGAGCAACAATATTTGGTTGAAGAGCCAACCTATGGTAAAAATTTAGGTGAATTCTTAGAAAGTTACAGAAATGCGCAGACATTTCACGATTTTGAAATAAAACGCCATCCCAGGGATGCTAGGCTACCCGTAGTCGTGTCTGAATTCTCACGTATTCTCAAAGATAGCATACAGAGTCGGTTTCCTCGGCTAGAAATCTGGGATGCTCTTTCTATCTTTAACCCAGAAACGTTCCCTAAGTCATTTGAAGAAAAGGCCAAATTTGGCTCTGACAAAATGAATGTTCTGTTGGAGCATTTCGGTGAGAAAAGGGGACCTGATACACCCCCTGTGTGTGCTGATGGCGCAAAACGAGAATGGTCACTGTTCAAGAATCACATGTTCGCAAAATGCGGAAGAACACCAGCCACTGAAAAGCAGGAAAGGCTGACAATGTCTTCCCTCGCCGAGGAAATGCTTTCAGTAGAACATTTTCAAAGGGAATTTCCTAACATGACAAAGCTTTTAGCTATCAGCAGAATACTGCCTGTCAGTTCTGTAGAGTGTGAACGTGGGTTTTCAAAGCAGAACCTGATCAAGACACGACTGCGATGTAGTCTGAGCATCGAAATGTTGGACAAATTGATGCGAATTTCTATCAATGGACCTGCACTTCCTGAATTTGACCCGTTGCCAATATTTCGCGCTTGGCGTACTAGAATGAGTGCAGGTCGTCACATTTTCAAAAACACAAAAGGCCAGAACAAACTTTTATAAGTTTAATCTGGACTTTGCTATATGGTAACATTTATGTATATTTCATTGTAAGAATTTAATCAGGATTTAATAAATTAATAAATAAAATGAAAAAAAAAAAAAAAAAATCCCCTGTTGAAGACGGATGTGTTGGGCCTCGACGTGGCACAGGGGCGAACACTGCAATTGAATTATGATTGTGATCAAGCAGTGGCCAACTGCAACACAACGCTATTGGATGTATAAAAATTGACAAAAGAAAAACGTTGAATGAATGAATAATTTTAATTGTCAAATCGACGTCGATGGGCACCTTCTGCTACATTGCCGGAAGTGCAATTTTATACATAACCGGAAGTGTAGGATGCCATGCGTAAACAAGGTACGACTGTCAACTATGCTTTACTATTGAATATTCGTCTGCGTATGTCATTCTCAATCATGTAAGCTTGAACAAAAATCCATCACAAGAAAGAGAAACCTGCAACAGAAATTGATATATATTATGACATTTAAACCAGGCAACGATCGGGGGTGGGGTAGGTCAGAGACATAAACATGCGACTTTATTTATATGCCTCTGGGTACCGAGTAGGGGTACAATAGTATTGGAGGAGGGGAAGGGGCCGGCCTGGACCGATTCAGATTGAAAAATTTCCGGAGCCCTGCTTGTTAGTAATTTGATTGGTTGGATTAGTGATAACCAATCATTTATTCTTGTCAATTTCGACCAATCAATGCGATTCTGTATCTACACCTGGAAAATATTTAAATTGGAAAAAATATGTTTCAGGCCCTTTTTCGCTATTTTAATACACGTCTGATTGGATTAATACATTGTGAAAATCATTTATTGATTGGATTAATAGTGATCTTACCTTGTTACGATTTTGGATTTACGATATTGCTTGGATTAATAGTGGAATTTTACTGTGGACGTATATAACACATTAATTTTCTGGATTACAAGTTAATTTGGATTTATTTTTGTGTATTACATTTGGGTTTAAGTGGTTCCTACGTTAGGTAATACTGGATTTTCGTGTGTAGGAATAGTTTGATAAACAAGAGGGCCATGATGGCCCTGTATCGCTCCACTGGCTATTAAGTAAAAACACTACAAGCCAAACATTACAATATTCAGCAAATTGATTTCAAACACGAGGACATGCAAACATTTTTCTATCTAATCCTACGAGAAAGTTGTGATCCATGGGCAAAGCCAATTTTGATCGCAAAGCTATAATTATTTGAATCCTGGTGGAGGTCCACAATATAAAGCTCCATACCAAATAATTCAGTTCTTGAATGTTATAAAGAAGATTTTCAAATTTTTCTCAATGAAAAGCCCTGTAAAACATGAAACCCATGAGAAAGGGCTAAATCTAATAGCCTTAGTCTTTATAATGGTTAGTAACATGATGACTTAAGATAGTTTTCATTACAAAAGCCCATGTAAAACTGGTGACCTTGTGTTCCGTGGTGTGGGGACAAACTTGGGTCAAGGACTATAATTTGGGCCCTCCTTGTAGAGGCCCACTAGATAAAGCTACATGCAAAATTTGGTAGACCCCATGGCTATTATTTGAAGGAACTTGGTAGTGGCCCACTAGATACAGCTACATGCCAAATTTGGTAGCCCTAGGCCTTACAGTTTCAGAGAAGAACATTTTTGAAAATTTTCTATATTTTTCAGTTTTGTTGCCATGGCAACCAGAGTTTTTTAAGGAATAAAATTCTGTCATGGGATTCTGAAGAAGACCATGGCAGGATCATTTCTTTGAAGTTTCATCAAAATTGGATAAGTAGTTTCAGAGATGTTTGAAATAAAAGTTAATGCACGCACGGACAGATGGACGGACGGACCTTCAGTGCCAGTAAAAAACAAGTATATACATCAATCTCAGTTTGAAATATATCTTTTTAACCTATTACCAGACAATCCCTACTTTTGATGACCCTGAGAAAGAAGGCTTTAGAAAAGCATTTTCTCCTTTTCTTACAATGTTTTCTACTGTTCACAAAACAAATTTCAAATTTTCAATCACTTTTATTTTGTCGTCTGCAAGTGCTTTCGATTTAGACAAGCCTAAAATATTATCGCTTGGTAATGAGTTACATGTGTGCTAACAATTGTCATAATAAATCACTAAGATTTTTTTTCAAACTTATTTTATTAATACTTTTTCTAAGCTAGTCATCATCAAACAGTAGACATGGTGTATTAATATGAACACTTCATAGTTTGTAAACACAGTCAGATATGTGGAGGATAATTTTTTGTTTTGGTGTATGATTGAAAATTCTTTTATTGAGTTGAAACAAATGCTAAAAGCTCCCCTTGAGCACGTTGTGCTCAAGTGAGCTAAAAAGTTAACATACGGATGGACGCACAACGGACAACGGGCCATAACATAAGCCTGCTGGCCTTCGGCCAGTGGAGCTAAAAAACTTGTCTAGTACCAATCATGTATCACTGCAGCTTGATAATCAAGGGAGGTAAATAGTAACAAACTTTATCTTTCATAAAAAGAGTTATTTCCCTTGATTAATGTTTAAATTGAAGTGACAATATTTTGAAGCCCATGTTAAACTTGCGATCCCTGGAATGAAGGCAATTTTGACCCCAGACCTATGAAACTAGAATGTGTGGTTATAAACAAAAAGATTTTTTAATCTTGCCCAATAAAAAGTCATGTAAAACAAGTTTGCTGAATAAAAGGCCCTGTAAAATATGTGATCCATGACACAGGTTTATCAAGTTTTCACTATAAAAGCCAATGTAAAAATTGTGACCCCTGGTGTGGAGTCAAACTTGACCCCCAAAGTTAAAATTTGGGCCCTCTTGGTAGAGGCCCATTATATAAAGTTACATGCAAAATTTGGTAGCCCTAGGCCTAAATATGGCTATGTACAAGTAGATTATTAAAGTTTCCTTATATAAGACCATGTAGAACTTGTGACCCCCTGGGTGGGGCTACATTTGACCCCCTGGGCTATAATTTGGGCACCCTTGATAGAGACCCCCTAGATAAAGCTAAATGCAAAATTTGATAGCCCTAGCCCTTATAGCTAGATGCAAAAGATTTTCCTATATAAGCCCGCCCATGTAAAACATGTTACCCCCCGGAGCGAAGTCAAATTTGACCCTCGGCTATAATTTGGACACCCTTGGTACAGGTCCATTAGATAAAGCTACATGACAAATTTGGTCGCCCTAGGCCCCATGGCTAGGTCAAAGAAGAATTTTAAAGTTCTCCCTATATAAGCCCATGTAAAACTTGTTATATAAGCCCATGTAAAACTTGTTACCCCCGGGCAGGGCCTAATTTGACCCCAGGGCTATAATTTGAACAATCTTGGCAGAGGTCCACTAGATAAAGCTACATGCCAAATTTGGTAGCTCTAGGCCCTATGGCTAGGTAGAAGAGGAATCTTAAAGTTCTCCCTAAATAAGCCCATGTATAACTTGTAACCCCCGGGGCGGGGCCAATTTTGACCCCAGGGCTATAAATTGAAGAAACTTGGTAGAGGTCCACTAGATAAAGCTACATGCCAAATTTGGTAGCCCTTGGCCTTACGGTTTCAGACAAGAAGATTTTTAAAGATTTTCAAAATTTTTCAGTTTTGTTGCCATGGCAACCAGAGTTTTTGAAAGAATTAAATTCTTTCAAGAAATTCTGAAGAGGACCATGGCAGGATCATTTCTGTGAAGTTTCATCAAAATTGGATGGGTAGTTTCAGAGAAGAAAACGTTTTAAAAAAAAGTTAACGCACGGCCAGTGGGGCTAAAAACCATGGACAGGTTTGTTCAGCGCTTTTCAACGAGTGAAGAGGCCTTACCTGCTGCATGGAAGACAGCGCCGCTGCCAAAAGGACCGACTAAGCGACCAGTGGGAAGGCCAAGTAAGAGGAAGAGTCCCGAAGACAACGCGCCTGAGCCTTCACCCAAACAACCCTGTCAAGAACGATTGATGGTTGGAGACGACAATGTAATGCCGAAGAAAAGAGGGGGATACAAGCTCCATGACACAAAGATGAAGAAAGAAGTTATGTCCTTCGCCAGACTTCACGGAACTAGGGCTGCTGCCAGACATTTCAAAATTTCGAAGTCGACCGTGAGTGAATGGCTTAAGACGGACTTCGACAATGGGGAACAGAGAACCAAGAAAGGTCGTTTGGCACATTCGGGAAGACCCTTAACTTACAGTGATGACATAGAGCGGAGACTCCTTTCCTACGTTCTTGAGCAGAGAGACCTGCAGCTTGCAATTTCCGTGGACGACCTCTGTAACTTGGCTTGAGACGAGATATCGCAAGACCACCCGGAGTTCAAAGCCAGTCGTCACTGGGCTGAGCGGTTTATGGCCAGAAACGACCTTGTTCTACGAGCAAAAACGTCTGTGTCACAGAAGTTACCAGCTGACTTGGAGGAGAAGATTTCATCCTTCCACGAGTTTGTGAAGAAACAGCGGCACGAGGACGAGTTTGACAACAGATTGATTGTTAACATGGACGAGACCCCCATGTACTTCAACATGGTGCCGACGAAAGCCATCGACAGCGTTGGAGCAAAGACAGTCCGTGTTAGGACGACAGCCAGTGACAAGCGACACCTGACAATTATATTAGCCTGTGCAGCATCTGGAGACATGCTACCACCCATGATAATTTTTAAGGGTAAAAGAGACCTGGACTTTCCTGTTCCAAAGGGCTGGGTTGTGACGGTACAAGAAAAGGGTTGGGTTGACGAGAGAATTATGTTACGATGGATAAAGGAGATATTAATTCCACATACTGAAAAGGATAGGACACTCTTAGTGTTGGACAGTTTCCAAGCGCACATCACCGACTGCGTGAAGAAGTTGCTACGGAAGTCAAATGTAGTGTCGGCAGTTATTCCTGGTGGCTGCACATCAAAGATACAGCCACTAGATATCTCAATAAACAAACCTTTCAAAGCTGAACTAAGAAAATGCTGGACCGCGTACATGCGAACTGCCATCAGAACAGCCGTTGAAAGTAAAGAAAAGGTCAAGGCAGCTTCAAAGCCTCAAGTAAGCTACCCTTTTACTCTGCTCTTTTCAGGAACCTAATGACAGTATAGAATCAGATCAGCTTCTGTGAACTGAAGCTGACCTTATAACCCTCTACCAAAAAATACCAGTTTTAACGGCCTCAAGAGAAAAGGTTCTAGAAAAAACTGTTAGGGAAAAAAAGAAAATGCTGGTAATTGGTATTTTCTCTTTTTCTCTCAAATAAAAAACAAGCCCCGCATGTTCAATTATCGTGTCAAAACTCGTCATTTTTCTTATACTGACCAAATTAGGGAGTTAATTACATGTTCAGTATCATTCTAAATGAATCACTTGAAAAATATTATCTTTGATGAGCTTGTAAAATTTGTGCAAGGTGATCAGGGAAAATATGTTTCAATTTTGCGTATCGTGAGCCATACCAATACTGTAACTTTTGTCATGGACAAGTTGTGTTATAATTTGAAATAACCTGTGGTTGGGTATTTCATAATGTACCACATTTTACCAGTATACAGGAAGGCTTGTAATTAAACTGAATCAATAAAGTAATTGGTTCCATTCATTTTTGAACAGGTTGTTGAATGGATTGAGAACACCTTTAAGTTCATATCAGGAAACAGAACTCTAGTCAAGAAGTCTTTCCTCGTCTGTGGAATATCCAATAGTCTTTCTGGTGCCGAGGATACCTGCATAAGAAACGAAAGTGTCATCGAAGAGGCTTGTACGGACAATATGTGCTCGTGTCTATTGGACAGTGATAATGACGACGAAAAGTTTGAGGGATTTGATCCCATAGACTTGATCGAGTGACTGTAGTATTGTGCAGATGTGGATTAGAACAAATGTAACCATACGAAAAGTCTTATATTTCTGAGTGGCAACGTTTAAAACCCTTTCCCAAACAGGCCCTTGTTTTTACGTGTCTGCAGTACAAGACTTATATAAACACTGTGGGAAAAGGAGAAATTGCTCATAACGAACAATTTTTCCTTTTCCCACAGTGTTTTCTACCCTTTCGGAGAACCCATCTTCATCAAATTTAGAATTGTCGTCTGCAAACTCTTTCAGTTTGGACGAGTCTAATATTTGTTGTTTGGGAAAGGTTTGAAATTGCACAGTTAAAGGGAACATTGTGCGAAAGGGAGTAGGCTAACCAAGGTTATTTTAATATTTGATATTTTGTTTTTTAATAAATTGCTTTTTTTTTTTTTAAATAAATTGCTTTTTCAATTTCATATCTCTTCATACCACCTCAATATTTTCGGTTTGTTTCCCATGTCACATCACTCTTTCAACTGTGAAAGTAAAACAAAAAATCAGTCATATCCCCTTAGTTCAACATATAACCACATCTACCTGATCACCCAAGACAGTGGATCTGTACACAAGATGAATACTGAAAAAGTCGTCGACAGCCCAGGTCTCTTGTATTAGGGTCGGTATTACATGATCCACGGTCTAATACAAGAGCAATTTCCATTCTTCATTCAGTCAGATCTTAGTCCATGCCCCCCCCTTCCCCCCCCCCCCCCCCCCGCCCCCGGCAACAGCTCCATTTTGTCTAGGCAAACTCCATATCAAACATCAAGTTTTCGACTTCCAAATTGGTAACGGTTGCAGACAACAATCAAAAGTGTATGTTGAAAAAAAAAAGAGTATTTAATGGGTTAGAAAGCATTGTGGAAAAGTATATTTTCCCTTTTTCCACGTTTTTTTTTTTTTTTCTAGATAATCCTATATCAGAGTCGTGAATTGGTAAGGGTTAATCTTGACCTAACCAAACCGGGTTACGTCGTTCATACACATTCTTGTCTCCTTGTCAACATGTCGAACTGTGTAAAGGGCGTTACAACTATCAATACCATTATGCATTAAAAGCGTATCCTACAGCGTTAATCGCTAAAATTTACGACTTTAATGCGTCATGGTTTTTGACATAAATATCTAGCCTGTGTAACACAAATTGGCACTCGTATTCAGTTTACCGCGATCATCAGGTGCCATACAAAGGATTAATCCTTAAAACAAAGATCAATTTACGATTCTCAGGTACTTGCTAATTAACCCTCTCCCAAACAAGCCCTTGTTTTTACGTGTCTGCAGTACAAGTCTTACGAAAACACTGTGGGAAAAGGAAAAATTACTCGTAACGAGCAATTTATCCTTTTCTCACCGTGTTTTCTTCCCCTTTGGAGAACTTTCTGCCATTTTAATAACTTTTAAAATTCAAAATTGTCGTATGCAAACTCTTTCAGTTTGGAAGGGTCTAAAATTTGTCCTTTGGGAAAGAGTATTGCAGGTCTTCGTCGAACTTCAAAACCATTATAATTTCGTGTCCGAAAATTAAGGGACAGACATTTTACTAAGTGTCCGAAATTAGGGACAAAAAATAAATTATTTTGGCAAATAATTAATGCTGTCCCAAAATTTAGGGTGTCCGAATACATAGGGGAAATACGGTATCTTGCTTTTTAGTTTCTTTTCTGATTTATACACTTTAGATTGTTTTAAATAAATACGACTATTTTTGGTTAAACTGTATTTCTATTGTAAGTAAATCTTAACTTATGTGACTCGCAATTCAATTTTTCTTGCTCAAACCTGTGTTTGTAAGTGAGAAATGACCTGCTGTTGTAGAAAGCTGACTGTATGCATTCTCAGTGTGAACATTTTATTTTTGTACTGTTAATGCAGCTTTACTCATTTTTATCTTCAAGCTTGAGGTAGTTTTTAGTATTCATTTAATCAATTTTTCTTTCTGATAACAGGTTTTAAGATTTTTAGAATGGTCCAAATTGAAAGCAATTGCAGATGACAAAGTAAATGGCACTCAGATAAGAAAGTTTGTCTTTGAATGGGAAGAAAACATTGTGGAAAAAGGATAAAATGCTGGTAACCAGCATTTTTTCCTTTTTCCTCAGTGTTTTCAAAAGTCTTATTTCTAACCATAATTAAAACACAGAATTGTATATTATAAAGAGTTAATAAACCACACCCTTATTTGTTTCTTTTTTTTTTTAATTTAATTTCATCTTGATATGAATATATACATGTAATCTTGATGCTTTTGCAAAGGAATCAATCTTAAACTTACTATTCAAAAGACTTTATTGCTCGCATGTGCTTGTGACCTGCTGCTGTTGAAATCTGTATGCATATCTAACTTGTCAATCACACTTTTGTACTGTAACTTTATATTTATTCCTTTATGTTTTCTTGAAACATAGAGTAAACTCTGTTTCTTATATGTCAATATTTCTATTTTTCAATCAAAGATTCCTCAATAAGAGAGTACTGAAAACTTTAGGTTTATTATCTGTATCCTATTTCATGACTGTTGATCAACAATTTAAATATTCTTTGGTTTTTAAGTTTGTATCTAAGGTAACCTCTCCTGATGTTTCCTTCGCATTTTACAAATGTGTATGTTTTAGTTCAAGCTGAAAATTGTTTATGTATGCAAATTCCTGTCATTACTAAAAAAAAAAAAGGATTATGGATAATGCTTGCTTCTGATACTTTCTGCAATACTTTTGCCAGGGACAGGGGGTATCAGAAACAAACATATTCCCACTGAAAACCTCTAAAGAAAAAAAAACAATAATGATTTTTTTCAGTACTACATGTACAACTTTGCCTATAAATAATTCAAGTACACCTGCACAGATGTGATTATTTGTTTAACCTACAGAAAAACAACTTGTATAAATAGAAAATGAACATTAAGGTTTACTTAAATGGTAATGGTGAGTAAAATCATATTCCTAACTTTTTTCCAAATGACCATTTCATTTTGTCCAAATCGAAAGCATTTGTAGACTATATATTAATATGTGGCTCATATGGTTGTATTAATCTTTAACAAGCTCATAAAATATGTTGGCAAATAGAGAAAATGCTGATAGCAGTGTTTTCAATTTAAGCCTTGATCCTCAGGGCCTTTGAAACTCAGGATTATCTGGTAACGGTTCAATATTAATCTTTGGTACTTAAGATTACACCCTTTTTTTTTTGCATTTATGAGTAAAAATTAAGTTGTTGCTTTATGTATAAAGCTAACTGTTTGTTTAAATTTGGCAATGTCATTTTTTTGTATTGTAACTCCATTTTTTGTGTTAGAATTTAAAGCAGCAGTTCTTGTATTTCTATACCTTTTTTATCCCCAATATTGTTTTCTTTTATTCATATATTCTTGTATAATTTTTTTTCCCTGTTACCATTTTATTCTTGTTTTTATTTCCTTTTTTTTTCTTTGTAACTTATTTTTTTCTAATTATTTTTATTGCTTTCTTGTCATGTTTAATTTTTATTTTTTTTTTACTTCTCATGTTATTTTATTTCATTCCTTTTCAAGTTTTTCATTTTTCACAAGTTTTTTTTTAATAAGATGTTTTGCATTATTATTACCTTTTTTTTTGGTCATTTATAATAATATATATTTTTTTTTTCTAGTTTAGTTTTGTGGGTGTTTATTCTTTTCTGTATTTAGATATTCCTTTTTTTCTATTTTTTTTTTGTGGTTCAGTGTTTTTGTTTTATGATAATTATAATATTCCTATATTTTCCTGTATTCCTATGCTTTGTTTTGGTTCATTTGTGTAAATGTCCCTATTTGGTGTGGAAAACCATTAGCTCAGACACATAGGGGATGGGACACTGATTACTTACATACTTACAGCTGAGACAGATCTGTTTCGCTTTGTGTGTTTTTGCTATTTTAAAAATCTGTTTTCAATGAAAGTATCCAGATAAATTATCAGTGTCATGATCCACTATGACCAATACTCCATTCAATCAATCCCACAAATCTCCATAGGATGAATGGAAATAACTACCCATGATTTACCCATTACATAGCTGATATTGAAAGTTGCAAATATGTTATTTACAAGATATTTATTGCAGTGTGCTTGAATTATGCTTTTACCGGTATGCGAATATTGTCGACAAGTAAATCTTAACTTATGTGACTCACAATTCAATTTTTCTTGCTCAAACCTGTGTTTGTAAGTGAGAAATGACCTGCTGTTGTAGAAAGCTGACTGTATGCATTCTCAGTGTGAACATTTTATTTTTGTACTGTTAATGCAGCTTTACTCATTTTTATCTTCAAGCTTGAGGTAGTTTTTAGTATTCATTTAATCAATTTTTCTTTCTGATAACAGGTTTTAAGATTTTTAGAATGGTCCAAATTGAAAGCAATCGCAGATGACAAAGTAAATGGCACTCAGATAAGAAAGTTTGTCTTTGAATGGGAAAAAAACATTGTGGAAAAAGGATAAAATGCTGGTAACCAGCATTTTTTCCTTTTTCCTCAGTGTTTTCAAAAGTCTTATTTCTAACCGTAATTAAAACACAGAATTGTATATTATAAAGAGTTAATAAACCACACCCTTATTTGTTTCTTTTTTTTTTCAATTTAATTTCATCTTGACATGAATATATACATGTAATCTTGATTTCTTTGCTCTTGCAAAGGAATCAATCTTAAACTTACTATTCAAAAGACTTTATTGCCCGCATGTGCTTGTGACCTGCTGCTGTTGAAATCTGTATGCATATCTAACTTGTCAATCACACTTTTGTACTGTAACTTTATATTTATTCCTTTATGTTTTCTTGAAACATAGAGTAAACTCTGTTTCTTATATGTCAATATTTCTATTTTTCAATCAAAGATTCCTCAATAAGAGAGTACTGAAAATTTTAGGTTTATTATCTGTATCCTATTTCATGACTGTTGATCAACAATTTAAATATTCTTTGGTTTTTAATTTTGTATCTAAGGTAACCTCTCCTGATGTTTCCTTCGCATTTTACAAATGTGTATGTTTTAGTTCAAGCTGAAAATTGTTTATGTATGCAAATTCCTGTCATTACTTAAAAAAAAAAAAAAGGATTATGGATAATGCTTGCTTCTGATACTTTCTGCAATACTTTTGCCAGGGACAGGGGGTATCAGAAACAAACATATTCCCATTGAAAACCTCTAAAGAAAAAAAAAACAATAATGATTTTTTTCAGTACTACATGTACAACTTTGCCTATAAATAATTCAAGTACACTGCACAGATGTGATTATTTGTTTAACCTACAGAAAAACAACTTGTATAAATAGAAAATGAACATTAAGGTTTACTTAAATGGTAATGGTGAGTAAAATCATATTCCTAACTTTTTTCCAAATGACCATTTCATTTTGTCCAAATCAAAAGCATTTGTAGACTATATATTAATATGTGGCTCATATGGTTGTATTAATCTTTAACAAGCTCATAAAATATGTTGGCAAATAGAGAAAATGCTGATAGCAGTGTTTTCAATTTAAGCCTTGATCCTCAGGGCCTTTGAAACTCAGGATTATCTGGTAACGGTTCAATATTAATCTATGGTACTTAAGATTACACCCTTTTTTTTTTGCATTTATGAGTAAAAATTAAGTTGTTGCTTTATGTATAAAGCTAACTGTTTGTTTAAATTTGGCAATGTCATTTTTTTGTATTGTAACTCCATTTTTTGTGTTAGAATTTAAAGCAGCAGTTCTTGTATTTCTATACCTTTTTTATCCCCAATATTGTTTTCTTTTATTCATATATTCTTGTATAATTTTTTTTCCCTGTTACCATTTTATTCTTGTTTTTATTTCCTTTTTTTTTTCTTTGTAACTTATTTTTTTCTAATTATTTTTATTGCTTTCTTGTCATGTTTTTTATTTTTTTTTTACTTCTCATGTTATTTTATTTCATTCCTTTTCAAGTTTTTCATTTTTCACAAGTTTTTTTTTAATAAGATGTTTTGCATTATTATTACCTTTTTTTTTGGTCATTTATAATAATATATATTTTTTTTTCTAGTTTAGTTTTGTGGGTGTTTATTCTTTTCTGTATTTAGATATTCCTTTTTTTCTATTTTTTTTTTTTTTTTGTGGTTCAGTGTTTTTGTTTTATGATAATTATAACATTCCTATATTTTCCTGTATTCCTATGCTTTGTTTTGGTTCATTTGTGTAAATGTCCCTATTTGGTGTGGAAAACCATTAGCTCAGACACATAGGGGATGGGACACTGATTACTTACATACTTACAGCTGAGACAGATCTGTTTCGCTTTGTGTGTTTTTGCTATTTTAAAAATCTGTTTTCAATGAAAGTATCCAGATAAATTATCAGTGTCATGATCCACTATGACCAATACTCCATTCAATCAATCCCACAAATCTCCATAGGATGAATGGAAATAACTACCCATGATTTACCCATTACATAGTTGATATTGAAAGTTGCAAATATGTTATTTACAAGATATTTATTGCAGTGTGCTTGAATTATGCTTTTACCGGTATGCGAATATTGTCGACAAGTAAATCTTAACTTATGTGACTCACAATTCAATTTTTCTTGCTCAAACTGTGTTTGTAAGTGAGAAATGACCTGCTGTTGTAGAAAGCTGACTGTATGCATTCTCAGTGTGAACATTTTATTTTTGTACTGTTAATGCAGCTTTACTCATTTTTATCTTCAAGCTTGAGGTAGTTTTTAGTATTCATTTAATCAATTTTTCTTTCTGATAACAGGTTTTAAGATTTTTAGAATGGTCCAAATTGAAAGCAATTGCAGATGACAAAGTAAATGGCACTCAGATAAGAAAGTTTGTCTTTGAATGGGAAAAAAACATTGTGGAAAAAGGATAAAATGCTGGTAACCAGCATTTTTTCCTTTTTCCTCAGTGTTTTCAAAAGTCTTATTTCTAACCGTAATTAAAACACAGAATTGTATATTATAAAGAGTTAATAAACCACACCCTTATTTGTTTCTTTTTTTTTTTTTCAATTTAATTTCATCTTGACATGAATATATACATGTAATCTTGATTTCTTTGCTCTTGCAAAGGAATCAATCTTAAACTTACTATTCAAAAGACTTTATTGCTCGCATGTGCTTGTGACCTGCTGCTGTTGAAATCTGTATGCATATCTAACTTGTCAATCACACTTTTGTACTGTAACTTTATATTTATTCCTTTATGTTTTCTTGAAACATAGAGTAAACTCTGTTTCTTATATGTCAATATTTCTATTTTTCAATCAAAGATTCCTCAATAAGAAAGTACTGAAAACTTTAGGTTTATTATCTGTATCCTATTTCATGACTGTTGATCAACAATTTAAATATTCTTTGGTTTTTAAGTTTGTATCTAAGGTAACCTCTCCTGATGTTTCCTTCGCATTTTACAAATGTGTATGTTTTAGTTCAAGCTGAAAATTGTTTATGTATGCAAATTCCTGTCATTACTTAAAAAAAAAAAAAAAAAAAAGGATTATGGATAATGCTTGCTTCTGATACTTTCTGCAATACTTTTGCCAGGGACAGGGGGTATCAGAAACAAACATATTCCCATTGGAAACCTCTAAAGAAAAAAAAAACAATAATGATTTTTTTCAGTACTACATGTACAACTTTGCCTATAAATAATTCAAGTACACTGCACAGATGTGATTATTTGTTTAAACTACAGAAAAACAACTTGTATAAATAGAAAATGAACATTAAGGTTTACTTAAATGGTAATGGTGAGTAAAATCATATTCCTAACTTTTTTCCAAATGACCATTTCATTTTGTCCAAATCGAAAGCATTTGTAGACTATATATTAATATGTGGCTCATATGGTTGTATTAATCTTTAACAAGCTCATAAAATATGTTGGCAAATAGAGAAAATGCTGATAGCAGTGTTTTCAATTTAAGCCTTGATCCTCAGGGCCTTTGAAACTCAGGATTATCCGGTAACGGTTCAATATTAATCTATGGTACTTAAGATTACACCCTTTTCTTTGCATTTATGAGTAAAAATTAAGTTGTTGCTTTATGTATAAAGCTAACTGTTTGTTTAAACTTGGCAATGTCATTTTTTTGTATTGTAACTCCATTTTTTGTGTTAGAATTTAAAGCAGCAGTTCTTGTATTTCTATACCTTTTTTATCCCCAATATTGTTTTCTTTTATTCATACATTCTTGTATAATTTTTTTTCCCTGTTACCATTTTATTCTTGTTTTTATTTCCTTTTTTTTTTCTTTGTAACTTATTTTTTTCTAATTATTTTTATTGCTTTCTTGTCATGTTTTTTATTTTTTTTTTACTTCTCATGTTATTTTATTTCATTCCTTTTCAAGTTTTTCATTTTTCACAAGTTTTTTTTTAATAAGATGTTTTGCATTATTATTACCTTTTTTTTTGGTCATTTATAATAATATATATTTTTTTTTTCTAGTTTAGTTTTGTGGGTGTTTATTCTTTTCTGTATTTAGATATTCCTTTTTTTCTATTTTTTTTTTTTTTTTGTGGTTCAGTGTTTTTGTTTTATGATAATTATAACATTCCTATATTTTCCTGTATTCCTATGCTTTGTTTTGGTTCATTTGTGTAAATGTCCCTATTTGGTGTGGAAAACCATTAGCTCAGACACATAGGGGATGGGACACTGATTACTTACATACTTACAGCTGAGACAGATCTGTTTCGCTTTGTGTGTTTTTGCTATTTTAAAAATCTGTTTTCAATGAAAGTATCCAGATAAATTATCAGTGTCATGATCCACTATGACCAATACTCCATTCAATCAATCCCACAAATCTCCATAGGATGAATGGAAATAACTACCCATGATTTACCCATTACATAGTTGATATTGAAAGTTGCAAATATGTTATTTACAAGATATTTATTGCAGTGTGCTTGAATTATGCTTTTACCGGTATGCGAATATTGTCGACAGTTTAAATGTGTAGTGTACTGGGATCATCTAAGC
This sequence comes from Hippopus hippopus, assembly GCA_946811185.2. Lineage (NCBI taxonomy): Eukaryota > Metazoa > Mollusca > Bivalvia > Cardiida > Cardiidae > Hippopus > Hippopus hippopus. Next base: position 4,596,951 of record OX328102.1, on the reverse strand, counting down.
TAGAAATTCATTAGTTATTAAGAAATGTTCCAACGATTAACAAGTGTTCCTAGGCTTGCCAAAATTGTTGAAACCAAGACAAAACGTCATTATCCTCATTTTTGCATTTGAACTTTGAAATAATCTAGCAACACTTAAAAATTGTGATGTCTTTTGTTTTCCAAATGACACTTTGAAACATGACTGGAAATATAGTATATGACAAGTTTCTTTAACAATTAGGTCTATATGAACTTGGACTTGGATGGTAAATTTCTTGGCTGGTAAAGTGTTTGAAACCAGCCTAGCATTTATGATCTGAACCACTGCAAATTCAAAGTAGATGTTTTCCTTTACTTTTTTGATTTAACAGAAAAAAATAGTAATTCAAACATCATAAAGGTAATGTATTGCTATTGTCTATTCATTTTCTTAAATAACCTTTATGCAAATACTTTGTAAGAAAAGCCCCTAAAATGAAATAGTAAAAATTGGCATGCATAAGTTGCAACAGCTGTAGCATAAAGTATAATTTAATACATTACAAAGAAAAGTTTGTTATCAGGTTTTCATGGTGTGGCTGGTTTTGGTATTCAAGGTATTCCAACAGCTGATCTGTATGTGTTACTACATTGAAATCAGACAATGTCAATGCATTTATATATAGACCTGCCAATGAATCTTTTAAAAGCACCAAGTCTTTGATTGTCCCCAATATCTATTTGATATTGATTCCCCAGTTTGATCCAAAATCTTTTTATAGAAAACATCTTTGAAATGTTTTTAAACCAACAGAGATTACATTCACATAGAAAGCATGACTTTACTTCTCAATATATTAACTCTTTACCAAATGACAAAATCTTAGACTTGTCCAAATTGAAACCAGTGGCAGACGAGAAATCACATGTGACTCAAACACTGAACTTTTCCCTATAAGGCTAGAAAACCTTGTGGACAAAGGAAAAAATGCTGATTATCAGCATTTTCTCCTTTGTCCACAATGGTTTCAAAATTCTTCCTCTTCAGTTGTTAAAAAACTCAGGATTATGTGGTAAAGGGTTAAATACACAATACAACCTAACCTAATAATGATAAATAAAAATACCCTCTTTATTACAAAGGTCAGCAAGAGATGCATTTATAGACAGTCATATCACATAAAATTGAAACCTACATGTACCATACTGAGGAATAGAAAAGCTTTGCTATTTTAAGCCTTCACCACACAACAAAAAATTGTACCATTCCAAATTGAAAGCTTTTGCGGCAGACGATTTCAGTATTGCTCAAATGATGTGATTTTTGTTTGATAGGGTAGAAAAAAATGTGGGAAAAGGAGAAAATGCTGGTTAACAGCATTTTCTCCTTTTTCCTCTATGTTTTCATAAGGCTTCTTCCTGAGGGTCGTTAAAAGTTGGCATTGTGTGGTAAAGGGTTAAATCAAATGTGAAAGAAAGGAAATGAATGAATGAATGAATGAATGAATGAATGAATAAATAAATAAATGAAAAATTTAGGACAATGATAATAAGATAATTTGATTAAGGAAAATTTCAAAAGAAAAAATAAATATGAGTACATTAATGTAGATCTAATATAAATACATGTATAAAGATAAATGTACAGTACCATTAAGCTCTACATATCTATTTTATATACCCTTCAAATGCCAAACAATCTATGTAGACATGGAACAGAGGCCAGAAAAAATGTCATTTTAATGCTGAACTTTACTCATTAGGTAGAGCAGATCTAAGAGCAGGCTACATTATACAGTCTGATCCTGATCTGCACTAGCCTGAAAAAATCTAAAGTTTTGAGAGGCACTTGACAGGTTAAGATCCTTTTCATTCCAAATTACATGAACCTTATATACATTGACAGACACACACAAAAACTGTGTGGTCTTTTAAACCCAGTACCAAACAATCATAAGTTTTAAAGCCCAAAAGGAAGGCTTTTGCAAACAGTGTGGGAAAAGAAGAAAATGCTAGTAACCAGAATTTTCTTCTTTTCCCTCAATGTTTTCCACCCTTTCAAGGGCAGGTCTTATCTTTTGTGCTGTATTAGTGATGGTGTCTGCAAAGGCTTTTAATTTTGAAACGCCTGCAATTTTGTTGTTTGGTACAGAGATAAGTCTAATATTAAATATGAAAGGCCAAAAATCTATATATTGTCTTCGTCAGTCTAAAGGTAAGATAAATGCATTCACATAACTTGTGAAAATGGATCTTTTTTTTCCATTGATAAAATTGTTTTTCAGTGACATGTACTTTGGTTTTGATAAAAGGGCTCAGATAAGGTTAACTTTGCAAATGAAACACAGCTGCTGCCCCTGAATAGACCGACAAACCTTTCTGACTTGCCTTGATCTATCATTGGTGACAGTTTATCTCTATATTTTTGTTTGTTCATGATTAAAAAATCTTGCTGCCCCTGAATAGACTGACAAACCTTTCTGACTTGCCTTGATCCGTCATTGGTGACAGTTTATCTCTATATTTTTGGTTGTTTATGATAAAAAAATCTTGGTCAAAAGACAAATTTTTCCTGGATGCCACCCAGTAATCAACTCTGTCCGGACTACATGTATCTCTCTGCTGTGTTTCCTGGATTCTAACCAGTCCAAGGTATTCATCAATTGGGCAAGGACAAACTTTCTGAGCAATGAAGTATAAAACTAATTTTGTTTCATGTATTCTAATTTGTAACTTATTTTTTCAAAAAAAGATAAGTATACTTAATACAAGCCATTTTCAGAATTTACATGAACAGATTTTACTTACTTATCAAGCTATCATTCAAATTCTGCTTTTTTTTTCATGATCAGTCTTATCAAAGTTGGATTTAAGATCCTTAACATCAAAAACTGTGTGAGCTAATGAATTATTTCTTGTTTACTTCTGGATCTAAGATCCTCTACATCAAAAATTGTATGAGATAAAGAATTAATATTTCTAAGATCCTTAGCAACACAGGAATTGCTTGGGACTAGGGTAAAAAGAAATGCAGTGTTCATTTCAGAACAAGTTTCTGTACAAAAAAAGATGGTATAAAATCAATGGAACAAGAAGTTAATGGTTGGCTGGGTGGGCCACAAAAAGGGTAATCAGGTGCAGTAACAGTTACTTGCCTGTTGATCTCCAGTTTCTCTAAAATTAAATTTTTGCAGTATTTGGTCAACATTGAAAGTATGATTTTTATTTTTATTTGCTCATATTTACAAATCTTTAATTTTGATTGAAACTGTCTTTCCATGTTTTGGTAAGTTTCCTTAAAAGTATTTTACCTCAATTAGCTTGGCCAATGCAAAAATGATTTAGGAGCCAAGAGCCCACCTCAGACAAAAACTAAAATGAACCCTGCAGAAAAAGATCTTTACCAAATGATAAATTGGATTTGTCTACTTGGAAACATTGCAGATGACATATTACATGTGGCTCAAATGCTGCAAATTATCTTTGTAGGTAGCAAAACACTGTGAATAAAGAAAAAAATGTTGTTCCTCTTTTTCTCACAATGTTTTTAAAAGTCTTAATATTTCTTTAGGATTACAATGAAGCAGGATCATTTGGTAAGGGGTTAAACAAGGCATATAATAATAGATCAGAAAAACACACTAAGAGTAGTAAGAAATTACATGCACTTTCATTTTTAAGGGTTAAAATCCTCAACATATAATAAGGTATGCTGACAATACCTTGGTGGCTATTACAAATCCCATTGGTTTACTAACTCACAAACATGTTTTTAACTTAATGTGTGTCTTACAGACACACATCATGTTAGGATACCTCAAGATGTATCAAACCTATCAATTTCATAAACATGGTGCTGATTTAAAAGATTCATCTGTTGTAAACTTTTATGTCTTCTGTTACCTGTCAACTAATGAAATACTTTGAATACATTGGCCACAAACTTAAAACTTTAAAAACTTGGACACAGTTCTTCTACAAGAGTCTATTCTGCTCTACTCAGTAACTCAAAAGCCATTGATGAACATTGTATTAGCCAGAACTTTAAGAATCATTTGAGCAAAATAATAGTAAGAGTCAGAACTATAATTTAAGGAGTCATGCCCAATACAAATGCTTTCATGCAAATTCTTGATACATTACATCCTTATTATTTGTATGTAGCTGTTAAACATTGAATGAAATTTGGTGCTAAGTCACTGTTATTTTGAGGACAATAATTATGTAATTCATAATTAATAAAATAGATGTTTTTTAGTCAATAGAAGGCCACTTGTTCACCAGCAGTTGGTCCATACTGTCATTTGGGTTAAGAAACATGTCCTTTACTGATCTGTTTCTCGCAGAAAATCTAAATCATATTCATGAGTATACCTGACTGTAATTGGTCTAGATCTAATCATTTCTACATAAAGTGACAATGAAGTATTTGTGATTCATAAAAATCAACAAAGTTTAGCCTCAATAATCTATGTAAAATCATAAATGATGCAGTAATGTGTGTGATGTAGTAACTGCTAAATTATTGTGGTTGTCCCATCCACAATACCCTACTTTTAGATGAATTCTTAGACAATCACGTGTAAAAACATATATATTTAGTACAAAGACAACCACTTCAGAGTTTTAATATGCAATATAGTGAGACCTATAAATAACTGTTGACTGATCTACCAATCTACATGATCAATGTAATGTGACTTATCTATGATAGTGTCAGATGATTGATAGTTAATTTCCTATTTTATTGAAGTGTCTTTGCAAATAATGCTAGTCATATTGACATTTATATGCAGTGAGTTTTTTTGGTGGTTGGGTTGTAGCAAGAAGGGGGTGGTCAAGGAGCATCATCAAGTTTTCACAAGAAGTAGATCTACTTAGTCTTAGAACCATAAAGGGTGTTACAGGATATAAGAGACATAATGTAAGAATATGCATAAACTGATGTCATGAGGGTCAGAATATATCTGGAACTGCTTTAAGATAGTTTGTCTTAGAGACTGATAATGTATGTTTCATCAACATGGCAATCTTAAGGTTTAGCAAGACAATATTTGTTGGTCACTTTGGGTTTTTTGGTTAAGTATTAATCTGTATTGATTTATTTGGTATAATTGAAATTATTTAAAAAAAAAAACACCGGCACACACACACACACACACACACACACAGAGACAAACACAAAATATGTAGGTCTGTCGACAGAGTAAGATTAACATTCATGATACTGTTTTCCTTTTCATTTATTAGTGGCTGACTCCAGGGGATGGCCTCATAAATTAAGGCAGGATGTTGTAATTTGAAGGTAGAGTATGGCATCTTAGTGAAATGGCACAGTTTGAGTGCATCTCATTTTTTTTTTCAAACTTTCGAAGTTTGCTACCCTTCAACAGTATATGGCAACCATATTGTCTTATACCTTGACACCATGGCGGACAATCAGTTTAGAACTACCAGGTTATATTTAAATTTTGATTTTTAGGCAGGTAGAAGTACATGTATATCAAAGTCATACCTCAATGTCTCAAATTATAAATATTGTATTCCAGAATTTTAGAAATTGTTGATAAGTTATCCATCATTACATGGAAAGATTTTTTATAATTTTATATGTGCTCAAATTGACTTTTAATTACCTCATGTAAAGTGATTCTTACGTCAACAAAGTCCAAATCTGGTCATATTGTAAATCTACAAAGAAAAAAAATAAAATCCAAGTTTTGTATAGTCATTAACAAACAACGTAAAAAATTCTTTTTCTTTGTAAGTGTATATTTTTAACCCTTTATCCCATATTCAGTTTTAATGACCCTGAGGAAAAGACGTTTGAAAACATTGACGGAAAAGGAGAAAATGCTGATAACCAGCATTTTCTCTTTAACCATGTTTTCTAGTTCTTCAAAAACAAGTTTCATCATTTGAGTCACATTAAATTTTTCATATTGAAAGGCTTGCAATTTGGACTGGTAAATAATGTTGTCTTCTGGTGAAGGGTAATAAAGCCTGGCAGGGTTGCTCAGTGATTAGCCTATCTAACTCGTGACCAGGAGGTTGCAGGTTCGATACCTGGTTGCGAAGAACTTCCTTTCCGGCAAATTTTCGCCCCTCACCTCTGATGCATGTGAGAAAATTAGTCAGTGGCTTTGTGTCAGTACCGGTGTGGGAAAGCCAGGAAACACATGGGTGCGTCACTGACCGCCATGATATGACCTAAGCTGTTAAAATGGCATTAAACTCCAATACAAACTAAAGGGTAATAAATACACCAATATTAATTATGTTATCCTTTTACCACACAATCCCGAGTTTTAATGACCCTGAGGAAGAAGTCATTTGAAAACATTATGGGAAAAGGACGAAATGCTGGTTACCAGCATTTTCTCCTTTTCCCACAATGTTTTCTACCCTGTCAAAGACAGCAGTCGTTTTTTGAGCTATATTTTTGTTGTTGTTGTTGTTGTTGTTGTTGTCTGCAAATGATTTCAATTTGGTCAAGACCAAAATTTCGTCCTTTGGTAAAGAGTTCATCATTTTAAGGATACTCTTTGACTTGCCTCAGTATACTGTAATTGGAATTTTTCTACCCTAAATTTTTTAATTCACTGTTGAAAACAGGCTAGAGAAAATTCCTCCAAACATTCCCATACTTGAATGATTCTGACAAAGACGGCTTTCAAAAACATTTTGAAAAAAAAGAACGCTGCAACTAGAATTTGCTGCCTTTTCCACAAAATTTTCTACCTTGGATCAGCACTACTTAAAGGTGGCCCTTCAGATTTTGGGACGAAAATTTTACAAAAATACAAAAAAATCATCCTTATGCTCCCAAAGCCTCTTCATTTTCATTCATAAAACCCCAGTAGTCAAAAACCATCCGACAACAAGAGAAATTAGAGATTTACTACGGCCCAGGTCGACACAGACGGGAGACACGGTCTATTTTTACATGGCCCGATACGATAGGTAACTCGCTCATTTGCATACCGGAAAAAAACATTGTGTAACACAGGCGAAGCTTCAAACATGGCGTCTGAAGAAGACATTATGGTAAATAATTGCACTTTTGTTACAAATTACGCTCAAATAAAGAAGTTATTCAAAAATCAGACTCGTGGTCGATTAATTGTTAAGAATAGTAAACAATCATAATATTTTAAGCTACATTTCATATCAAAATACACAAAAGTTTGGTGCGCGATGTGTTGTGAAAGCGATTGGGGGTTTACTCAAAAGGACCGAAGAATATGCAGGCAAATGAAATTCAGCTCAATGCCATCCGATTAATTGTTGTTTGCATTATTTACGAACTCATTATTTACGAACTTGACAGGTGAATTAAAAATGACCCGCATGTTTAGATTCATGTTTCTGTCTGGCAATTAAGGATAACTCCTCATTGTAATCACTATCATGTAATTTTGGTTTATGATGGATCGTTGATGTGTTAGTCAATGTAGCTTGTACGTTTTCGACCACTTAGTGTTAAATTTCTCAATGCTAGATTTAATTATACATCCTTATGAACCCTATTGGCACCATAGGCGAAAAAGGATACTTTTGCGGACGGCATAGATCAAGATCAGACTGCACAGAACGTGCAGTCTGATCTTGGATTTATTCTGTCCGCTTGTTTAGTCAAGCATATGAGAGAAAAATCCTTCTGAATCTCAGTGGATTCTATTTTCAGGCATCAAAAAGGATTGAGTTTATATATTTGGTGCTGAAAGAGTTAACTGCATCATTGACAGATTTTTGACAGTTGAAGTGATGCATGAATTTGGAAACATATGAAGGAATCCACATTCAGACTTGAGATACATGTATCTATATTTGCAGAAAAAAATGGAATTATGGAAAGTGTCATATAGATCTATGACTTAAAGACAGATGAGGGATAGCGGCACCCGATGTTTTGATTTTTGAAGATTTGCGTTTAGAACTATAATTGTATATTTCAGATTTCAGGAGAGTCCCTCCTCATCCTTGTCCAAATATCAGCCACCAGAAAAGCTTGTAAGCAGAGGAAAGACAGATTGAAGGGGTAGAAGAAGAGAAGCCTACAGAGGAAGGGTGGCTTCAAAAAAGCCACGAAGAGATGGATCCAAAGAGAAAGGAAAGGGTGCCAGTAGAGGGACAAGAAAATGAAGTGGTGTATTTGAGTTGACAGATGACAAAATGCAGCAAGTTGAAAGCCAAAAATTGAATAATAATAATCAAGCCAGAGTATGTTTTATGTAATTGATGTTGAAATGAACCATAAATTTACTTGCTTAACCTTTTACCACATAATCAGGACATTTAATGAACTTAAGAAAGATTTTGAAAGCATTGTGAGAGAAGAAAAAACTGATAGTATACGAGTTTTCTACCTTCCCAATACAAACTTCAATGTTTAAGTAACAATTATTTTGTCATCTGCAAATGCTTTCATTTGGGACTAAGATTTTGTCGTTTGGTACAGGGTTAAAGCCCCAGTAGAGACCAAAATTACTGGCAATCAATGCAGGTGTTATAATGCATTCAATTTTACATCTTACATGTACTATTTAAATTAAATACTGTGTATATTAGTAGACTTGTCTATGATCGGATAGGGAATATTGTAGAAAAAGGAGAAAATGCTGGTTACCAGCATTTTCTCTTTTTCTCACGATTTTTCAAGAAGCTTTTTCCCAGGGTTGTTAAAAGTCAGAAGTGTTTGGCAAAGGGTTAATCAATGAGAAGGCTTTCTAAATTTTATACCAGTTATGTGAAATTACTGTAGAAACAAGCATTGATATCAACCTGAAAGTTTATAAATGCCCTTGTGGTAGTACATACTATAGTTGAAATATCAAAAATATATTTGTGACAGGAAGAGGGTATCCATGGTGGGGTTAGGAGCGTATCATTTTTTTCTCTTCTAATCTGGATCAGAATTAGACACAGACTCTATCATATTGTCACCGAAGAAGAATACAACAAACAAACAAACAAAATATTTTATTGACAAAAATTTACAAAGTTTTACAGTCATAACAGACATGAAAATATGCAATGCAATGTCATAGTGCTGTAGCTGCAGAAAAAAATAAGGAAATAGTTTTTAGGTTGCCAAATAGGGAGAAAAAAAAGTTTTGAGTTGAAAATTTGAATGATAAAGAAAAAAGGTAAATAAATTGAGAAAGAAAAAAGAAAATTTGCTGGAGGATCAGCCGAACACGTCACAGTCAAAAAAAGGAAACTGTTGCCAGCTTTGAAAAACATTGTCGAGGAAAGAAGCCGTTTATTACAATCAATTGCTCCCTCCCAACAATGCCCTCCATACTACCCTAAAACGACAACATTTCAGTGTTTTACTGTGTATTACTTTTATATTTTGTAACAGTCTCTGGTTGGATTTACCTTAAAATGTACAAATAATTATTAAAGATTTTAAAGCATTAAAACGCACAAGAATGAGAGAAATCATACGCAAAATGAAAGTGGTGAAATATAAAAAGAACCTGAAAGAAACTCTGCTATACATTCAAGGATGACCGAAGAAAACAGAAATCTTCAAGATAGAGAAGCAGTGCAAATCAAAGATAATTCTGCATGTTAATACAGTCCGATACAGTTCTACTCTAATTCCAAACTTTCAGTGCTCTCAAAGTTGTAATCGGTACTGTGACTGAAAGAATTGCATCGATTGTAAAGATATCGAATGCATGTCCGATCCAATTGTAACACAGACAATAGTATTTGTTTTTATAGGCTGGATGCAATATTAAAGCAAATCCTGACATCCAGAGTAACTCTAGCATGTATTAATAACATTGTGATAAGTTATAATTACAAACTGGACTGCAACTAAACAACCAAAAAAACCGGAAAAAAAAAGGCCATGAGGCAGTGCATGTTATTTCAATATGAAGGACTTGGACACTATGTTCCATAATCCATATGTACCCTGGCAGAAATGTCACATTTCAATATCCCTTTACCACACAATCCAGGGTTTTAACACCGTGGAAAAAGAAAACTTTTAATAGTTGTGGTAAAAGGAGAAATGCTGGTAACCAGCATTTTCTCCTTTTCCCACAATGATTTTTACCTTTCTAAAGACAAGTTCTATTGTTTGAGCCATTTTCGATTTGTCGTCTGCAATTGCTTTAAATTTGGACCAGTCGTTGTTCTATAAAGGGTTAAACAGTATATTGTTTGTTCTTTATCATACCATGTTTTGGACTGAACTAAACTGAAAACATTCACAGGCAATAAATTGTTGGGCATTTAGTTGTATATTTCGCTAAAAGGATAGAATACATTGGGGAGAAAGTTGAAAATGTTGGAAATAAGCATTTTTAACATTTTTCCACAATGTTTTCACAAGCCTTCTTCCTTCGGATCAGAACTGTGTGAAGTGGTCAGACTAGTGGGGAAACTCATTACCTTATGAAAACAAGAGCACTGCATGAGGGTGCCAATGCTGGGCTGCAAGTGCTTGATTTTCAGTGAAAATTCAAAGTCAAAAAAAAAAGAACATTTATATTTTGGTTACCTGCCCTTGTTGTATAGTTTCCTCTTTGATAGTGAACAACTTGCCCAAGTTTGAAGTAATAATCTTCAGATATCTTCAGTAATAACAGAGATGCTACAAAATTTTTAAGTTTTCACATGACGATACAGACACTACGGCTATGACATTTAATTTGTCGTTTTCTTCAAAAACAGCCAAGCTTAAAATGCATGAGGAAAGTGATTGTTAAATCATTGGCTAAAATAAGTTGATGTATCTTAACCCTTTCCCGAACAATCCCGGGTTTGTACGACCCTAGGAAAGAAGGCTTTGAAAACATTGTGGGAAAAGGAGAAAATGCTGGTTAACAGCATTTTCTCCTTTTCCCTCAATGTTTTGTACCCTATCAAGTACAGAAAGCATCATTTGTTGTACTTTTAATTTATCACCTGAAGACACTTTCAATCTGGTCTATTCCAAAATGTTGCTTGGGAAAGAGTTAAAGTTTAACCCTTTACCACATGACAAATTTTAGACCTATCCAAATTGAAACCATTTGCAGACGACAATTTCAATGTGGCTCAATGATGCAATTTTTATTTGATGGAGTAGAAAACACGGTGTGAAAAGGAGAAAATGCTGGTTACTAGCATTTTTTCCTTTTCCCACAATGTTTTCAAAAGGCTTCTTCTTCAGAGTCGTTAAAAGTCAGTATTGTGTGGTAAAGGGTTAAAGAACATTATGAAAAGAGGAAAATAGATGGTTACCAGTAATTTCATCTTTTCCCTAAGCTCTGTCAAAAGGTTTTTTATTTAGGTCATTTTCCCTTTCCCAAATGACAAATTTTAGACTCTCAAATTCAAAACTTCTGCAGATGACAAATTAAAATGAGTCAGAAATGAGCTTGACCTCTTTGATAGGTTTGAGAAAATTGAGGGAAAAGGAGGAAATGCTAGTTACCACCATTTTCTCCTTTTCTCACAAGGTTTTTAAAGCCTTCTTTCCCAGGACTGTGAAAACTTGGAATGCTTTGGTAAATGTTGAAATTGAAATATGCATATGCGTACTTTGTGACAACAAGAGGAATTCATTCTAGATATTTATTTTGCCGCAATGTTATCAAAATTGCTTGTTCTCATGAGCAAGAAAAGCTATGATTTGCTTTCTAAGGATTTTGGCCTTCATTAGTTCTCCATGTAGCCAAGTGTTTCATTTAAATGCTGTCAACTCAATGGACTTTCAACGACCCTGATGAAAAGGGCTTTTGAAAACATTGTGGGAAAAGGAGATACTGCTGGTTACCAGCATTTTCTTTTTCCCACAATGTTTTCTATCCTATCAAAGACATTAATATCCTTTTAGCATCATTTGTCATACTCAAATACTTTGGATTTGGTCCAGACCAAAATTCTGTTATTTGGTAAACAGATTAGGTACAAGTTAACCTTAGCACATCCAGCTCTATATTACTTTTCTTGTACATTTAAAATAACATAAAGAAGTACAAAAAGCAACATTACACTGACTAGATATGCAAGTGATTAGTAAATTAGAGCAAAAAGAAACAAAAGCAGAAAAGAAATGGATGTACAACCCTCCATTCTAACATCCCTGATGCTGACAACCAGCACTTCTCTTTTGCCACCACTGCTTTCTACCCCGTCATAGATAAATCCCTTGAGTCATAGTTATGTTGCCTGCAAATGCTTTAAATTAGGAAGAGTTTAACATTTTGTCATTTTCTAGAGATTAAACAGGATTTGAAGTAAACCAGACAAAATCAACATTACTGTGAAGTTGCAACACTAGCAATAGATACAGAATGCTGATTTAAATTCTTGATTAGATGAAAGTGAACTCTAATATTCAAATGCAATTGCACAGTATTTGAGTATTTGGAAGGCTTTATCTGCAAAATTCTGTTTTTTTTTGTCCTCTTCACATGAAGGCTTTTAAAAGTATTATCAGAAAATAAAAAGGTAAAGTAATGGTTACAGTAATTATCATTTTCTCTTCTTTTTTCAAATTTCTACAAAAAGTGCTGTCTTTAAATTATTTCAAATCGACTAAGCTGATTTTTTTTTGTCTTATTTGACCATAGACAATCTTGCAAATACTGGACCTCACTCAACTGGCTGCTTTCCCACATTAACATTGTCGAAACAATTTCATGTATCAGCATTGAGGGAGGAATGAATTCATCAATCCTGTGGAAGAAATAGACCAAGCTTGGAATTCAAACCAGCGACTCCTGTTCTCAAGTCCTGTACGCTACCGACTGCCTAACAGGATCTAGGCACTACTATCACAGCAAACTTAATACATGTACAGTTCATTTTTTTAGATCTGTTAATATCTACTGATGCATTATCATTGTTATATTTTTGTTTTGGATTTATTTAAATCACTGAGCATTGAGCTCCAAAATCTTTCAATGGGGATCTTTGATTGAGTTTGGTTTAGGTAGATACTGAAGCCATGGTGTTTGTTTCTCAGTAACTTCCTTTGTTGTTGGTGATGTTATAGGGGCACTCGTTGTAGCAATTTGAGTAGAATCACCTTCCACTTTCTTACTTTAAGCTGATTTTTGACTCACCACTACAATAACTCTTAAAACTCAAAAATGACAGTAATGTTTTAAAGTAACTGTGGTTCTTCTGTTCTTTCTTGTGTTTGACAGTCCAGTGATTGGTAGCTTTGGAATGGACTCTTATGTAACTGAAATTATATTCATACTTTTTTCTTAAATTTTCTGTAAAAAAAATTGTGAAATCAACTTTTTACCCTCCGAAAACTAATGTTTATGAAGAAGACAGGAAAACAACCCTGAACTGTTTATCAGTCTGCAATTATTCAATGTGATTATTATGAATATGTCACACAATTTTCAGAATGGATGACAAAGTTATTTTCAGTATTCTTTGCTGTAGCATTTTGTTTTGCTGAAAAGAAGGGAAAAACTTATTCTAAATGTCAAACATTGAGGCACTTACTGTTTTCGCTTTCAAAAGTTTTTCTCATGGTAGAACAAATGTTCAGGTTTAGCAATTACCTGTGATGGGTTTTGTGCAATCAAGATACAATGTTTCTTTCAAACTGCCAGTGTACGTCTCAATAATATCTAAGTCAACAAGAAAACAAGTCATGTAGTTTTTGAAAGGAGGTCATTTGAATAATTTTATCAATAGGTTACACGCTTTAGAAACTGTATCAGTTCCAGGTTAAGATGATTTATATCACAAATCCATCTTAGTTATGTTATAATTATTTTTTTTAACTTACAATATTCTCCCTGTCTACTCTTTTTGTATGGTCTATTCACATGTTCCATGTAAGTCAACTGCAGCAAGCTGACATCTACACTTACACACTGTATACCTGCAATTTTTTATTTTTCATATTTGCTTTCATGTTTATGATAGACTTGTTGAAAAGTTAATAAAAGTAGCAAACAGTTTCACTTTGAAGTACATGTATTTACTTTTTCCCTGTCAAGAAGTGTTCAGTGCTATTGTAACTTGAGCAATCAGTTGATTCAGTGGTGTTAAAAAATATGCCACTTCTAATGTTATATCATGGCGACAACTCACATATTCATGTTTTATCTGGATTTCATCATTACTAGACTGGGGCTCTGAAGTTTCTTGCCCAAGGGCACTCCCATGAAAACCAAATGCTTACAGTGAGGTTCAAACCCATGGCCTCCACATTATGAATTCTGCACTTTACTACTGAGCCACAAGGGACTCGAGCAACTTATTTGACTCATGATTTAACTCCCAAGACAAACTATTAAAAACATTGGTAACTAACAAAGGAAAATCCTTCAAATATTATCAAAAACTTAATATTTTACAAAAATGACAAATTTCTATTAGACTGGTCCAACTTGACAGCATTGGCAGTTGACAATTTAGATCAAACAATGACTTCTGTCTTTGAAAGGGTAGAAAACATTGAAGGAAAAGAAGAAAATGTTGGTTACCGGAATTTCACCTTTTCCAATCTTTTCGAAAGCCGCCTACTTCAGGGTAGTTAAAACTCAGTATTGTGTGGTAAAGAGTTAATTAAAGAAAAGTGACCCAGCCAAAAAACTATTGTTAAAGATGCTGAGTTCTTGCTTATAACCATTCTTTCTTTTATTAGTTAATGTCTCAAAGATTGATATTACATTCATTTAGGATAATTTAGCAGAATCAAAAATTTAAAGTCACACCTAAATTAATAAACCTACAGGTTTGCTATAATTAAATGCTTTTAAACATTGCTTCAACATTATTTCATTCATATCATTGCAACAGCTCTTGTAGTCATTTGTGCCCACATTTTCACCACTACAAAGCTAGGGGCCCGGCCGGGCGGCTCAGTGGTTAGCGTATCTGACTCGTGACCTGGAGGTTGCAGGTTCCATACCCGGTTGCGGCGAACTTTCTTTCTGGCGATTTTTCGCCTCTCACCTCTGATGCATGTGAGAAAAGTAGTCAGTGGCTTTGGAAAGAAAGTTGTGTTAGTACTGGTGTGAGAAAGCCAGGAAACACGTGGGTGCGTCACTGACCGCCATGATATGACCTAAGCTGTTAAAATGGCCTTAAACTCCAATACAAACCAAAACAAAGCTAGGGCTCTTGTTTATCTTGCCAAAGCACAAGAAGAGCTGCATGCCTTTGGTGAGGATTAAACCAAGGCCATGAGATAACTAGTCCTACACTTTCTCCACACAGAACCACACAAGCAGATAATAAAGGCAAATATATAACTGTAAGGAATCCTACAAGGACACAAATTTGCATTCAAATATTTATAGTATGTATTCCCTTACCGCACAGTTTCTTTCCAAGGTTCTTTGCCCCAAACCAAATATTCCAACTGTGTCAGATATTGTGAAAATTTCTTCCTACAGACATGTATACATTATGAAGGCCACATTAGATTGTCAAAATGCCATTGAAAAATGTGGAATTTGGCACATGGCTCAAGTAACATTTGAGCACACAATGCCAACTTTTAACAACCCTGTGAAAGAAGCCTTTTGAAAACATTGTAAGAAAAGGAGATGATGCTGGCAACCAGCATTTTTGCCTTTTCCTACCATGTTTTCTAACCTATCAAAGAAAATACACCATTTTAGCCACATTGAAATTGTTGCCTGCAAATTCTTTCAATTTGGACAAGGCTAAAATTTTGTCGTGCGGTAAAGGGTTAATCCAAAACTATGCAGTCACTACTCCTATTTTTGTAAATACAATAAATAAAAAAAGGGCCATGATGACCCTGGATCATATTCTGACCAAGTTTAACCCTTTACCACACAATCCCAACTTTTATCGACCCCAAAGAAGAGAGCTTTTTAAAACTTTTTGGGAAAAGGAGAAAATGCCGGTAACCAGCATTTTCTTCTTTTCCCACAATATTTTCTACCCTTCAAAGCCTACTTTCCAAAGCTTTTGTCACATTTTTTTAGTTGTCTGCGAATTCTTTCAATTTAGGCAGGCTAAAATTTTTTCATTTGGTATAGAGTTAATGAAATGTATGCAATAACCAAACTTTTAACTCTTTACTACACATTCCCATTTTCAACAATCCTTCGAAACAAACCTTTTGAAATTATTGTGGGAAAAGGACAAAAATGCTGGTTACCATAATTTTCCACTATTCCCACTACGTTTATCACCATTTCAGAGAATACTTTTTTCATTTGTATAAAATTCTAGTTTTTCATCTGCAGATGTTTTCAACCGTAAAGCAAGTAAAATTTGTCATTTGGCAAGGGGTTAGCAGGCTGATTTTTTTTGTAGTTATTTGATGAAGTAGTCTACTTTCATAAATATTACATAACTAACTCAGAGATACAAACAAAGGCAGGCATACACAAGTTATCCTATAGAATGCACACACAGATTTCCCATGTATATGACAATGATCCATTTAAGATTAACATTTTCAATTAGATCTTTTACTGAAATAATTTCATGGGAAAGCTATGAACATTGTTCATGAACATGGGACAATAGGTGTCATTTTTTAGGTAAAAATACAGTAAACAATGACTGCATATGACAGACACAATTACAAAAGCTCTCCAAGTTTTTTGACATGATTCATGTATAAAGCAAGGTCCAGCAATTTTTGCCCATGTTGATAACAACCTTTGGTTTCATGACTGTAACATACAAGAAGGTTTTGTGTACAACTTACTCATAATTGATATCTGTGGGTAAATGTCTGTAACTAACCTAACAGCATTTGACCCATGTCTTTCGAGTTTATTTATGGTTCTCTCAAACCCAACGGCCAACATACCTTCCCTCCTATTGATCTTCTATTTCCACTGCACTTTGCAGAGTGGCCTGGACTGTCCACTCTACCATACCCTTAAAATATAAAATTTTGTCATTTAAGTATATAAGCATATAATGAAATCTATGCCTGTACTTTTCATTTCATTATATAACTGAAATTATCAAATTTGAAGATGTTTTAGCTCTATACCAGACAACAAAATACAGGACTTTTCCAAGTTGAAAGCATTTGCTGACATCAATTTAAATGTGGATCAATGGATGGAATATGTCTTTGAAAGAGTAGAAAACGCAGGAAAAACAGAAAATCCTGGTTACCAGCATTTTCTCCAGTTCCAACACTGTTTTCAAAAGCTTCATATTTCAGTCGTGAAAAATTCGAGATGTGTGGGAAAGGGTTAATCTGGGCTATTTAGTCTAGTTTGTATGTCATAAATCAGAATTTCTGGTAAAACATCATAATTCGAGATGTGTGGGAAAGGGTTAATCTGGGCTGTTTAGTCTAGCTTGTATGTCATAAATCAAAATTTCTGGTAAAACATGAATGAAGAGAACCAAACATATTTTTCCTCTATGGTCATATAGCCAATGTACATTTGCACTCAGTAAATAGGAGCAATTTTTGGGTGTTTAATCCTTTACAAGTCAATCTCATGTTTTAATGACCCTGTAACAGATGGCTTTTGAAACATCGTTTGAATTATGGAAAATGCGTATTACAAGCATTTTCTCATTTTCCGACAATGTTTTCTACCGCATCCAAGGCAGAAATCATCATTTAAGCTATAGCTGATTTGTCATCTGCAAATGCTTTGAATTTGGTTGAGTCCAAAATATTGTCATTTGGAAAGAGTTCAATTACGGAATGATCGTTTAGCAATACAGAGGACCAAGATCAGGCTACCCTGGTAAAATGGTCTACTGTTACATTGATAGGACCACGTTGTACATAGTGTATTGAGAATAAGTTTAATGTAGCCTAAATGTTATACTATACAAGACATACTTAAGTTAACACTTTGCTCTAGAAAACCTTGGTTGTAGGTTTCTTGAATAAATGGGAGTCGATTCAGTTTGGGTCTTTATATTTTGATTTTATCCTTAAATGGGTCAGCCAAGACATAACAAACGTCATCTACATGACTCAAAACTAAAGCCAGAGACTATATTTTAGCGGCAGCTCCATGCCCGATAAAAATGTCAGAAATGCAGTAAATTGACGGTTGCCACAGACCAGGGATCCCATATATTACAAAGACAAAAACATAATTTTTTAAATAGCACAGAAATCATTTTGAAAAGAATTGATCACTGGCTGCAACTGACATTTTACGAATGTTTTCCAATGCTGTCCATTGTATGAGGAGTGAAAAGTCAAATTTGTACAAAGTCTTACACAACTTATACTGTTTTCAAATTGGTCCAAAATCAAAGCATTCAAAGTTAGTAGACAAGCTTAAGTTCTCTAACACAGAATAAAAAACCATTGTTGAAGAAGGAAAAATTGCTTATCACAAGCAACTTTTCCCATGTCACACTGTTAACTCTTTATCACACAACATAGAAGTAGAATTGTACAAAGTGAGAGCATTTGCAGACAACAATTAAAATGTGGCTCAAATTATGGAATTTGTCTTTGATATACGAGATAGAAAGCATTGGGGAAGGAGAAAATGTTGCTAACCAGCATTTTCTCCTTTTCCCGCAATGTTTCCAAAAGGCTTCTTTCTCTTGGTCAATAGAACTCAGGGTTGTGTGGCAAAGGGATAATTGCAGATATGTCTTTTTTTTGTAGTAATTCTGCTATTGACTATTTTTTACCAGAGAACAATTTTTTAGGGTGCCTTTGGAATCCCCAGTTGAAAGTATTAGCAGACGACAAATGAAAGTAGTTTCAAACGATTTGTTTTTTTTTTCATGGTATTAAACATTGCTGGTAAAAATGCTGAAAACAGGTACATGTGCGAGGCTAGCATTTTGTTGCAGACAGGTGCTCACACTTCACCAGCATACTTTTCCAGAAAGTTCACCTATTGCTTTCCATTTTGCAGAATTTTTTTTTTTTTCTGTCAATTACATTGATTTAAGAGTAGCTGCAAGCTGAATTGAAAATGTACTGGAAGGTCTATTTAATGGGCAGTGAAGGCAATTTTCTGGTTTTATATGCCCTTTTCGTAGTTTGCTATTGAAAAATGGGTAAATGGCTATTAACCCTTTACCACACAATGACGCCTTTTAACGCCCTTGGAGAAGAGGCCTTTTGAAAACATTGTGGGAAAAGGAGAAAATGCTGGTAACCAGCATTTTCTCCTTTCCCCACAAAGTTTTCTACCCTATCAAAGAAAAGTTGCGTCATTTGAGCCACTATGAAATTGTCGTCTGCAAATGCTTTCAATTTGGATAGGTCTTAAATTTTGCCGTGTGGTAAAGGGTTAATAGATCTAATACATTGTACTACATACAAGTGAAATGCTTTTCACTCCTGGTAACATGACAAGCTTTTGACTTGACCAAATTGAAACATCTGGAGAAGAAAATCAGAAAATAAATGTTCAATTTCAATGATGCGTATTGTCTATGAAAAAGAAGAGGACACTAAATGTGTCTTGACAGATACATAACTTGATATATCCCACTTGTGATCATGTAAAATATAGGGAATGGCCAAAAGCAGCCCACTTCCAAAACGTTGGACGGACTTAATCCTTCAACAGGCGATGTCTGCTTTTTCCAAACTGTTTGCAATAGATCCACTGCAGACATGTTAAAATATTTTAAGTTACTACGAAAAAGAGGGTTGTTTCGGTAATGGGTCGTTTTGGCACTGGGCCATTTTGATCTCCATTCACAATTCATGTTAAATCAAGACTGACAACATGACCTGTTAGTCGATACTTTAAATTTTCCATATAAAAAAATAACACTTTAACTGAAAACAAATAATAATAGAAAAACATTGACATAAACAATTGAAAAACATTTCATATTAAAAGCTTCTTTGGTGGATGTAAAAATTGCCGGAATCGGCAAGAAATTATATTATCTGAAAGGAAGATAATGAATTGCAAGGAACGACAATGCATTATTGGACGCCGTACAGGTAAGTCAGTGAAAAATCGATAATTGGTCTTAACTCCAGTTGCGTTGCCTATCCCTGTGTATATACGATCCCTGCACAGACCGAGCTTGTTTTGCAGACTACCAATAGCCTTGTTTATGGGTAAAGAGTGTTACAAACATGAATTTCAAAATTAAAAACAACAAAACTGAAAAGAAAATGAAAGCAGAAATTTTAAAAAAAAAGCGATTTTTATCATTTAAATACTTTAAGACGTCCTCTTACCAATCAATCAAAAGTTTCGCCACATCTCCGTCGTGCAAACAATACTGTTTTCTTCCGTTATTTCTTTCCACCCATCAGTCTGGTCGCGTAAATTTACTGTTTACTGTCTAGTTTAACGAGCTTGTGCCAATCTTTGTCTTTTCATGGCCGGCGGCATTCTTCACTACGGGCGAGATGCCATTTTTGTTATGGAATTTAAGCGTCATTAGTCACGTGCCAGTCACGTGACATTCCCACAATGCTTGTTGATTTCTGGCGCGAAATCTAAAATACCTTAAGAGGCTACGTAGCCTTTTAAGGGAACACCATCAAAAAAATTTTTTTTGTAATTTTATGATTCTTAATTATTGATGATTTGTATTGTTTTTTCATGTAAATTTCAGTGATATATATATATTTTTTAATTTGGTGAGATGTGAAAAATCTAAATACCCACCTTTAAGACGCCGGCGATAATTTGCGAGAAAATAAAACAATTGCAATTTGCAACCATGTGTACTATGCTAGATCTAGATTTACACATACTTTGATTATTCATGAAAAATATCTACAAATTTCAAATAAATAAGACACTTACTTCATTTTTTCCGGATCAAATTGTCTGGGTCTCTCTGCGAAACACCATACTGCCCACTCAAACGTTGACTACTCACTGAGCAATCTCGTGCGCGGTTGATTAATCACGTGATCGGGGTCAGCCTAAAAACCAACCAGAACAGACAGGAACAGAAGCCTTTATTGACCCTCAATCGCCTTCACTACTAAAGCTGCCTAAATGCGGCCACTAAAGATTGATATCAGTCTGAAAAAAGGCATTCTGATCTTTGATCTACACTGTCCGTTTTGTTGAGATAATCTGGCCAAGAGCAACCTTAAACTTGCAATTATTTAGGCCTTATTTCTAGACTGGCATTGTCTTTTCTCAAGGTTTATTCGGAGCTCTCGGGTAACCAACAAGCCACTTATTTATAGATGAACTTGGAATTGTACCAATAACATGTCTTTGGATTTCTAGATTCATTTCTTTTTTTACTTTTATTGTACATAAATGGCGAGCATCACACGAAAAGGGGCATTCGGACATTTGCGTAAACTGTTGTCTCGGATCAGTCCACGCAGGCTAATCCGAGACGGCACTTTACGACTACCGGTACATTAGTATTTCTTCTTCAGTAGACGCGCAAAAAAAGAAAATTACATAAAAGCGGAAAGTGTCGTTTCGGATTAGTCTGCGCGGACTGCGCAGGCTGATACGAGACGACACTTTACGCAAATGTCCGAATGCCCCCTCTCCGCCTGTTTCAGGCCACATGGGAATTTATCCACTCAAAAGTTTACAATTGTGCTCACCATTGACCAATAGGACACGTGAGAGGGCTTGTTTCTTCGTAGGTTGACAAACAAATTTTTCTTGATATTTTCTATATAATATTGTTTGGGAGAAAAATTCTTTTTTTTATAAACGATTTCGCTCTATTTTCATCCCTTTACTTCGTCATTATACGATGCCCTTTATTTGCAAGATGGTACAGCTAGTGTTTCAGTACAGCAGTATTTAGAACGGTTTGTGAATGCAGTCCCTTATGCAAGTCACTGGCAACCAGGTCTTACCAGGGATCGTATATGTTATATACGATCCCTGGTTTTACAGATCAAGTTGGAAACATGGTCATTTAAAGGTAAAAATTATATCAATATATGAATTCCATCTAAAAGAGACTAAATTTGAATCGTCTAGTAAAGAGTAAACATCTATGGCTTCATATGAAAAGAAACTTTTTTTTCGGCTGTAAAGAATTCCTTAATATTGAAAAGTGCAGGCGGTTTCCGGTCAGACAGGCCTGGGATCAGGGGGAAAAAAAACCTTCTACTTTACCGTCTTCTTTCTTTTTTGCCTTTTAGTCGTTCACAACTTTCAGTTATTGCCACTTTGTATCCGACACTTTCTTTCTTTCTTTCTTTCAAACGTTCAAACGTTCGTTCCTTTGTTCGTTCGTTCAAAACTAGGAAGATTGTTTGGTAAAAGTTGTAAATGGATGAATTCAAGGCTGTTAAACACTACCAGGTATCGGAGAAGATCAATAGCCTACCTGTAGGCTGTTAAAACGCGACTCAGGGATCTTTTGCGGACAGTTTAGATCAAAATCAGACTGCACAGAACGTTAAAACTCGAGAGTGTATGGTAAAGGATTAAACCGGTACTCCAAAAGCTTCGAATTTTCTGCTGAATTCAGCAACCTGGTGATATTTCGGTATCAAGAATTTAAGAAAAAAATCGATGTATAGAGTCGATCAGATCCAAGATCAGTCTGCTTGTTTTGTGCAGCCTGTTATTAATCTACACTGTCAGCAAAATTGAATTTGGACGGATTAGGTTTCAAGATTAGACTGCTTTTTGTGAAGTTTATTACTGGTCTACATTGTCAGCTAAAAGTGCACTTAGTCGCACAAACGGCTGAACATCTAAGAGCATCAAAACTCAACCCTTCAACCGAAGAATGAATGAAGTATGAACCGTCAAACAAAGCCCAAATATAGCAATGTTCTTTCCAAAGAAAAATCTCGCAGCATCTGATGGTGTAAGTCTAAGATTATGTGTAGTCTGATGAGGGTGCACATTCTGTGCTGTCTGATACTGATCTACAGGGGCTAAATGGCTTTTAGCAGACAAAGAGTTAAGGCGGAAACCTGAAAACAAAAAGTCGGTCTAGGCAAGGATTGTAAATTTGAAGCAGGGCTACTGTTATCCTGTTACGTAATGTTACGTTATTCTTATCTTTTACAGCTGCGGACTATCGATTATGAATAGATTATACGCGGTTTATGTTTGCCAAACTCCGGAAAATCCCGAACCTTTACGTATAATATCGGTTATTTTCATCGATTTGTTGATATGCGAGACTGCTGATAAAGCATGTCCGTGAAAGCTGGCTATGTGTTACAAACCAGCATTTAAACCCTTTCTTCAATGTTTTCAAAAGCCTTCTATATGATGTGACTGCTCAAGGACCGGTTTGAAAATTGCAAGGAAACATGAATTTATAAACTGTCGCCAGAAAAATACTTTTGATACGGCATTAATATCTAAGAATGGAAAAAATGGCTGAAGAATGGAAAAAATAGCAAACGTACATTTTCTAATTTCAAATCTTAATCTTAGTGATTGTAAATCTATAGGAATAATCTCATAAAAATCAAATTCTAGTCTTTTATTAGATCTATGAGATACATAATAAAAAATCTTAGGGATTCTGTCATGATCAAACAACCCGGGTAAAAATTCGAGTTCATAATCATGTGGATACATGTTAATCATAAACATAGCAGGGGGTCCGTTTGTCAGTATAACATTACGTAACACAGCAAAGATACCCGGGCGGCCTATCTTACAGTTAGACTCGGCCATCATCGGCAAAATCCGGCACAATCCGAGCGATTACGGAAAAAGAAAAAAAAAATAGGATAGGGACATTAAAAAACTGTAAAAAGGACCAAAAGTTTTGGGTTTTTTTAAATGACTCAAACTTATACCAATTTAAGGAGCAATGAATAAGCTTTATGACCTCACTTGAGATAATTTTGACTTTTCAACAAACAGAGAGGAAATTCAACAAATAAAAATCGGAAAAAGTATTTTTCCTCTTTTATTCTATATAAACCATACCTATAATTTCAAAGTTAAAAAAGGACCAAAAGTTTCATTTACGAAATTTATAAAACTTAGTTCATTTGAAAGAGAATAAATTGAATTTTCTTACCTCACTTGAGATAATTTTCGATTCTGAAAATTGATGAAGTTATAAGCGTTTATCTACCAAGGCCCTTCATAATTCTATGTAAAAAAAAATACAGGTAAAATGGGCTGATATCCATTTTTACATGTCCGCGAAAGTTGGCTATGACTTTACATTGCCTGTTCTTTATCTGTAAAATAAATAAGAACATGGAAAATCCTTAATTCTCATATTTTGAAAAAGTAGCAAACACTCTCATGGAGACTGAATAACCTCTTTGTGCAAACTCGCAGGATCTCGAAACCTAAAAAATCCTCGCGCGTTGATGTAAGGGAGGTCAACCTAGTAAATCTCTCTTTTAAGACAGTACTGGTTTGTTCCCTTGGACCACAAAAGAGTGATCGACAGCACGAGGGGACGGTATCGGATCGGAGCTCAATCATTTTTTAATGTCTAACTTACTGAAATACATTTTCATCCATAATATTTGATGTTAATTGAATTTTTGTGGTTTAACATTGTTGGAGTCATTCATGTTAATTTCTTAATATCTGCACTTCAAGCCGATATAATGTTTTAATAACCAATATACCGGCAAAGTGTATTCCCCGGCCCTGCTCGAAAAATAAACCGGAATTCCAGGCCCCAAGCCGCCGCCCCCCCCCCCCCCATCTAGATATTTTATTCATTATTTGATTCTGCCGAAATTTGTATCAAATTAAAGCCTAGATATCATCGTTTTCTAGGCTTTTTTTTCACGAACTTGCGAAAATATTAGAGTTTATACGTGCGCACAAAATCTATGCAGAGATAACGACCATTTTTTTTTTCGCCATCATCTACATAGCCGGATGCGACCCGTCAAAAACTTTAATCACATTCGGGGACGCTTTATCTGTACAAAGCGCATTTGTATAGTATGCCGGCGATAGGGTGCCACTTAGTAAAGGTTAAACCAAATGATTTTAGGGTACAAAAGGATATGAGCCATGCTCTGGAAAAAGGGGGCTTGGTGCTTCTCCGTGATACATTATACTAAGCAATTTAACACATACTTACGGTTCCATACAGTCTATTTAGTCTAATAACCGACTGCATCATCTTGTAAATGATCCTTGAAAATTTACCAATAGCAAAAAAGTTTCGGCCCAGGTCAGCCTGCGCGGATTGCGCAGGCTGACCTGAGTCGATACTTTTTGGAGATGCAATAAGTACCTTTTTCACAGAGCATGGCTCAGGTTAAAAAAAAAAAAACATTTCAATCTATAAACTACATTCCTTGATAAACTTACAAGTTTAAGTACACACATGTACCCATGTACATGTACGAAACAATTTGGTCACATTTCAATGAACAAATACCCTTAAAAACCCTGTACCAAACAAACCCGTGTTTAAAAGACCCTTCCTTGGGGAGAGTACAGACAAAAGCCCCTTATGGCACAAGCCATGCACACGGACAAAAAGCCCCATGTGACGAAAGTCCTATGCTATTAACGCAAAAAAAAAGACAAAAACAGCACGATATTAATTACTATGTGTGCCTTGGCTTATTGCTGTATTTTACGGCGAAAAAGAGGGGGGGGGGGGGTTGGAGTAAGAAAGTATGAATTTAGTATTGAGGATCAAAATTACTTTTCTATCAAGGGTCACAAAATACATGTACCATTAAAGATGAAAAGTTACATAGTTTTTGGCATTTGATTTGCAATTTTTCCAGTATGGTGTTTTTACTCACTTTGTTTACTGATCTTCTTAAAAATGGAATTATCAACAAAAAAAAAAACAAAACATTTTGCGCTCTGTTGAAAGCGTTATAGATCAGAAGCAGTTGTTCATCTTATGCGTCAAAGTATATTTCTCAAATGATTTTTGTTGATATCTCAGATATCTCAGGTCGTCTGAAACACAAGGAAATTATCGGAAATAATATAGCTGTTAATGCACCAAAACATTTTCATATTCCTCGAACATAAATAACCGATTAAAATTTACTTAAAACAAAGTTGACTCTACAGATCTGATGATACGAGGCCATGCTCATCATATACTACTTCATTAAAACGAAGGACTTTTGTCCCTGTGGCAATGGGGGAGGGGGGCAGGGGACTTTTGTCCTAAGAGGCTTTTTTCCTATTGGGCATTTGCCCTAAACCTCATGGGGAAGAGGGTTTTTGGAAAGCATTGTGGGGAAAAAATGCTGGTAAACAGCATTTTTCTCCTTTGCCCACAATGTAGTCCCAATCATATAAGCCACATTTAATTTTTCGTCTGCAAGTCCTTTCAATTTGAAAAAGTCTAGAGCTCTGGCTTCTGGTAAGCAGTAAAAAGATTTTTGTAAAAACTGCTTTACGTTGTCTTCATGGCGTTGACTTTGAGTGCAATGAAGCTATTAACTCTCTATCAAACAATCCTTGGTTTTCGAGACTCTGTGAAAGAAACCTTTTGAAAACATTGTGAGAAAAGGAGAAAATGACCAGCATTTTCTCCTTTTCCCACAATGTTTTCTACCCTTCCCAAAACAAATTTCTAATCTTTGAGTCACTTTAATTTTGTCAGCTGCTAATGCTTTCAATTTGGACCAGTCTAAAATTTTGTCGTTTGGTAAAGAGTTTAACCCTTTACTAAACAACCCCGAGTTTTAGTGCCCTGAGGAAAATGTATCTCCCACAACCGTCCGATAGTTGATACGAAGATCGATAACGGGCTGCCAGTTTATGAGGAAGAAGGCTTTGGAGTAAGTCAATGGAAACTTTCCCCACAATATTTTTTATTCTTTCACAGACAAATCCCATCGATCGGTTGATCAATTGATGAAGTTATATTTTTGATTGATCGACTGATTAAATCGACTGAACTCAATTGAACTACATTCAAATCTTTTTTCATATCAGTAGTAATTATGGCACTATGCAGGTCAAATTGCCTGCGGCCCTATAGGGGCCAGGCCTTTGTCTTTGACAGTTCAGACTATTGTTAGAGGCCTTTGTCTGTTGGAGGTCAGACTGTCTGTGGCAATATGACGTAATCTTGCATACCTTTTGTCTGGCTTTCGTTGCTTCCCACCTGCCGAGGCTAGATGACAATTCCAAGCGTGTTTTGGCGCGTTTTGACCGATCAGGCCGGCGCCCGATTGTATAGAACCGAAAATTCAGCCAAAGCATTCGCCATTGAAAATGCATGAGAACTTTCTCTCAAAGAGGTTGCTCTACTAAAAATGCTTTTGTCTGTGAACGCTTTTACCCCCCTTACCATTCAAAGTCTAGGTTTTGTATTGACTTTAATGAATAAAATCGTATGGTGTTTAACGCCGTTTTCAACATTTTTGTTGCACTTAAGTCGCTGCGGCCAGTGCACCTATACATGCTTTCCAGCAGTATCTTTTACCAGGGCATCATTTTCTTTCCAAGTCACTGACTGCTGTCTCACATAACCATTATTACGGTCAGCTGTGGTAGAGAAATAAATGGTTTCACAATTTTCAGTCCTCGACCTAGCCAGGGATCGAAGCCACGACCCATCTCAAGTCCTGCACGCTAGCTATTTAAGAGCTCAGCTTTTAGGTCCTCGCTTCTACATGGAAAAGTTTGCGAAAAACTTACTACGATCCCCAAATAGCGGTGGCATAATATAAAATTCCCTGTTTGTTTGATCATTAGCTTTCTTAGAAATTCTGATTTTTTTTTTTTTTTATAATTCATGAGACCTTTCGATACTCTCCTGACAGAGTCGCATATCAAAATGATTTAATGTTTGAGAAATGTCGACACTCTTCCACGTGATGTCTGGCGCGATTGTATAATATCGTCTGCAAAAATTCAGACAAAGCATTCGCCTCTCATTAAAAATGCATGAGAAAATGTCGATATTCTTACAAAATAGGTCGCTTTCCGCTGATTAAAATGCGTGATGTCTGGCGCGATTGTATAATATCGTCTGCAAAAATTCAGACAAAGCATTCGCCTCTCATTAAAAATGCATGAGAAAATGTCGATATTCTTACAAAATAGGTCGCTTTCCGCTGATTAAAATGCGTGATGTCTGGCGCGATTGTATAGAATCGTCTGCAGAAATTCAGACAAAGCATTCGCCTCTCATTAAAAATGCATGGAATTTATAAACACTTTATCAAACGCTTTTGTCTGTTAACTATATAAAAGGCAAACGTTTTGTAGATGAATGTACATTTTCGGAGGAATGTGAGAGTCTGTTATGTGATAGTTATTTTCAAAATGAACATTTTAATATCAGATCATACTTATGAAAAGCATTTGTATAACATATCCTATACAGGAGTTTCTTTTTTTTTTCAGTAAAACTGTCTTGCTTAATGCAGTTCAGCTGTGTTTGGATTCTCCTGACAGGCAATATACTGTTGGAAGAAGAGTATATTTTCTAAAGCAATTTAGTTTTTACATAGGGGTTCTAGGTATCAATAAACAATTAAGTAATAAAGTAAAAGTTGTGTGCGTTAGAAATGGCACAAAGTTTATTGTTGTAACAGCGTTTCCAGATCATTGATGTTGGAACCTCGATTATAGAAAGGTAAGTCCGTTTTACTTCACTTGTTTGTAAACGCTTATAACTCGTTACCATACAAACCCTGGTTTTTACGGTAGTGAGGTAAAAGACTGAAAATTTAACCGGAACGGGGAGAAAATGAAAGCGTACAGGGGGAAAAGAAGAAAGGTTCTCAATGTGCACAATGAAAATCTGCAGTAAATATGATAGTAAAATATGAATCGACCTACCTTTAAAGCGTTGTAATCTATTCCTTTTTACAATATAAAAACATATACACAGTTTTCCCGACACACACCCACACAAACACACATAAACACTATTTTAGCGAATTACAGGATTTTCTTTTTACATACATACATGTATTAACACAATTTCACATTTTGACCTACACTTGAATTATTGTATATTTGATCCCGTGATTGAAACCACGGGCATTTCTTTTGATCTATTTGTGACAAATAAGTTTGCAGCAGCCATGAGACATGCGGTTGTTGTGAACCAAAAATTGTTATGTCCATTCCCAATTGGCAATATTGCATGTCCCATCTCGTGTATAATTGTTCCGGCACACTGTCTTTTTGAGTTCATATTGCCACAAAAAATGTGTATTTCATTAAATTCAGGACCAGCATACTTTGTGAAGCCATTATCATTCGAATCTTTTTCAGGGTGTAAATAAATGTGTAATTGTTTTTTATCTGTACTTCTTGTATGTAGACAGAACATTAATTGAGCTATAAGTTCTTTGCTATATTTTACAAACGCATCATAGGAGTTCTGTTCAATTAAAGCATCGAAAAAAGAATTAACCCTACAGATCATTACTTGGCATCGTTTATCAGTGAACTTGGGTGGTTGGTAGGTGATGTCTTCTTTCACCCATTGTGACCCTGAAAAGTGAAATAAAGAGACTCGCATCTCTTTGCACTTGAATGGTCCTATCCCTGTTGTTAAAAGAAAACGTAAAGCTTCTATAAGGTTAATGTCTATCGCATGAAACATAACTATAATTTCCAGTAAATTTAGAATATCCATCCTTCAGTTTCAGTAAAAAGAAGAGGTGCCCAAAATTGAAATAAATATGCTGAAACAAACTTCGTCAATTTTTCTTTTCGAAATCCTCGATTTAACAATGTGCTACTTTTGTGCAACCAGACACTGTTTGATATTAAATCTAAAGTGACTTTTCCGTTTTGAAAAATTTAAAACATCTGCAGAAAAACACCTGGCTTTTAATTTTTGCATATATATGAACGTGTAAGTCTAATTTGTAACAATTGTTTACCTAATGTTACAAATTGCAATCAAGTTTTGAGTGATAAAATCTTTTTGAATTTACGCCGAACGTCGATTTTCAACTTTTATCTCTATATGAGATAATTTGTCAGATAAAATGTCATTGAGCATGTTCTTATCATCTATGATCAAATTCTAACATGAATTTCGTTTAAAAAGCGAGAAAAACATCCATTTTTTGACCAAAGAAATGACTTTAGCGGATGCCTTTTACCCCGATTTCATATATTGCATTCCATACAAGTGTTGCTGTATGTCATTTTAAATTAAGAAAAAAAAAATTAGGTATAAAGGTATTAGAGATCACTTGTCAGATAAAATGTCATTGAGCCTGTTCTTATCATCTATGATCAAATTCGAAAGTGAATTTCGTTTAAAACACGACAAAATCCATTTTCTGACTACAGAAATGACTTCAGCGGGTGTCTTTTACCCCGATTTCATATATTACATTACATACTGCTGTCGCTATATTTCATTTTAAATCAAGAAATAAAAAAAAAATTCAAATTAGGTATAAAGGTATTGGAGATCACTTGTCAGATAAAATGTCATTGAGCCTGTTCTTATCATCTATGATCAAATTCGAAAGTAAATTTCGTTTAAAACACGACAAAATCCATTTTCTGACTACAGAAATGACTTCAGCTGATTTCTTTTACCCCGATTCCATATATTACATTACATACTGCTGTCGCTATATTTCATTTTAAATCAAGAAATAAAAATTTTCAAATTAAGTATAAAGGTATTGGAGATCACTTGTCAGATAAAATGTCATTGAGCCTGTTCTTATCATCTATGATCAAATTCGAAAGTGAATTTCGTTTAAAACACGACAAAATCCATTTTCTGACTACAGAAATGACTTCAGCGGGTGCCTTTTACCCCGATTCCATATATTACATTACATACTGCTGTCGCTATATTTCATTTTAAATCAAGAAATAAAAATTTTCAAATTAGGTATAAAGGTATTGGAGATCACTTGTTAGATAAAATGTCATTGAGCCTGTTCTTATCATCTATGATCAAATTCGAAAGTAAATTTCATTTAAAACACGACAAAATCCATTTTCTGACTACAGAAATGACTTCAGCGGATGTCTTTTACCCCGATTTCATATATTACATTACATACTACTGTCGCTATATTTCATTTTAAATCAAGAAATAAAAACTTTCAAATTAGGTATGAAGGTATTGGAGATAACTTGTTAGATAAAATGTCATTGAGGCTGTTCTTATCATCTATGATCAAATTCGAAAGTAAATTTCACTTAAAACACGATAAAATCCATTTTCTGACTAAAGAAATGACTTCAGCGGGTGCCTTTTACCCCGATTTCATATATTGTATGCCTGTATTAAATTAGTATATCTAAAAATAGCTCTTTCTCAAAACGAGGCTAATGGAGAGTATATAAGAAGACACACTCGGTAACATACCTATTCTGTTTTCAGATTTCAATCGAGCAACATGGACGCTGTGGCTGAAATAATGGACGTTATGATAAACTCTTATACGGATCCGGATGAGCTTATGGACTTTGCAACGACCATGGGGATCCAGGATTCCGTGTCTGTAAGACTTAGACTTTTCCAGCTGAGACAACAGGAATATGATAATGAGTTTATCGAAGAACAAATGGACTTGGTGCTGCAAACCCTAGGTGGACGTATCCAGACTCCGGTTACTTTTAACGAGGAGGACATGGTCGTATCGCTAGAGTATGTACAAATACAGGAGGAAATTGATGGAGCTGTCAAAGCCCTTCTTTTTGATGACGATATGAACGAGACAGCAAGGTTGTGTTTGGAAGATGGTGATTGGGACGATCCATTTGTTCAGACAGGGGGAGGGGAAGAGCCACGGGCGGGACCCTCCGGTCTACAGAACGATCTTTTTGATGACGATATGAACGAGACAGCAAGGTTGTGTTTGGAAGATGGTGATTGGGACGATCCATTTGTTCAGACAGGGGAAGGGGAAGAGCCACGGGCGGGACCCTCCGGTCTACAGAACGACAACAAACTGAAATACACAATGAGAAAGAAGGACACCCGCACATATGCCAAAAATGCAGCAATAGATACAACATATCAAGTAAAATTGGATGAGCGGTACAATGGTCAGCGGTTAATAGACGTGAGGCAGGGACTTCATGACATGATCCAGGCAGCCCTTAACGAGGCCCGAGGACACCTACAGGGGAATGATCTAGGTCGTGTCGTGATATATCACGATGCTTTGCACAACCCTGTTGTCGTCCCTTGACGCTAATAGAGTTATGGAGATCCTCGAAAAGGTACTCAATAGTAACCAGGAACTTTCGATCGATGAGACCTTTGATATAATAATAGGGACCATTGACCTACCTAAAGGAGGCAAGCGAAAACATATCATACGTATTAAAGGTGAAAACACTTCATTGGATTTAAAACGCTCGGTAGTGACTATTGAGAATGAAGATAAAATGTGTATGGCAAGGGCCATTGGAGTCAGCTGGGCAAAATTAAAGAGGTGTACCAAGGAAGAATGGGAGGAGGTAACGAAAAACAGACAGGGAAAAAGTAGCTTGGAGTTGGTTTTAGAATATCAAAAAGTCCCCTTGTCTTACTATAACGACCTTGTCAAAAAGAAGAAGAAACACCAAGGACAGCTGGCAAGGGCTCTGTGTAAGATGGCAGGCGTACCCATAGACCGAACAGCTAGTCTCAACGATGTGGAGGCATTTGAGGAAATCCTAGGAGTACGCGTGATGGTCATCAGCGCTCGCCTAGGCAATAAATTTATTACTGGTCCTAGCAGTGACGGGCGTCCCTGTATCTACGTGTACTTGGTGGACGACGACCACTTTCATGCCATAACAAACATCACTGGGTTTTTTAGCGACTCCTATTTTTGTGAAAAATGTCTCAAACACTATAGTAATAGGGAATATCACCAGTGTGCAGAAAAATGTATAGTGTGCAAGAGGGACCACTGCCCTAAAACGAACAAGACTCTGAGGTGCACAGATTGTAACATGGACTGTAGGTCAGATGATTGTTACAAACAACACAAGAAAGTACCCTTACACAAAAATGGAAGGAGAAAAGGTCAACCCAGTGGGCCTTCCCAGTGTGAAAAGTGGTGGAGGTGTTTCAGGTGTTACAAGGTACTAAGGACGGACATAAGGAAGAAGGAGGACCATGTGTGTGGGGAATACTTTTGTAAGACTTGTAAAAAGTATGTGTTGGACGATCATCAGTGTTATTTAAGAGCGAAAGAATGTAAGGACAAGTTTATACCTAAATATATATTTTTTGATTTTGAGTGTAGTCAGGATGATATGAGTGAGTGCGAGAATGGATACATACCGCAAAAGAAAATAGAATGCGCAGATTGTCAACCATCACAGGTATGTAAGTCTTGTTCTAAGTGTAAAAACTGCAACACGTCATGGTGCGGTAGAACTACGCATCGTCCCAACTTTGTCTTAGCTCATTCGGTATGCCCAAAATGTATTGACAATGAATTGACTGCCAAATCAGTATGTAAGAGATGCGGTAGCCGTTGTAAAAAATGTCAAAAAAATCTGGATGAGAAAGATTTGGGACCTTGTCCAGGGACATGTGGCTTTAGAGAAGTCACTTTCCAGGGACATGATACTGCTGAACAGTTTGGGCAATGGTTATTTACGGAACAACACGAGTACTGCAAGGTGGTTGCTCATAACATGAAAGGTTATGACGGTTACTTTCTGCTAGAGTACCTCGTTGATCAGTCATTACGGCCAGACAAAATTATTTACAACGGGTCCAAGATAATGTACATGACAGTAGAGCGAGACTTACATATCAAGGTAATAGACAGTCTTAACTTCTTACCCATGAAACTGTCAGCATTACCCAAAGCATTTGGTTTACATGAATTGAAAAAAGGGTGGTTCCCACATTATTTTAATACCAGAGAGAATCAAAATTATGTTGGGCCCTACCCTGATGCTAAAGATTATGGTTACGATTTCATGGGTGAGAAAGAAAGAAGCGAGTTAGTAGAGTGGTTGAAACAGAGACAGTGTGAAGTTTTTGATTTTAGAAAAGAGATGTTAGAATATTGTAGAAGTGATGTTGATATATTGAGACAAGCATGTTTGAAATTTAGATATTTGTTAATGAATGCAACGGGAGAAGAAAAAGAGGTCATAAATGGAAAGGGAAAGACTGAAAAAAGGTGGTTTGGGGCCGTAGATCCTTTCGACAGTGTTACGATTGCATCAGTATGCATGAATGTGTTTAGAAGTAAATTTCTAGAAGAAAAGTGGAAGGTACAATTGTATGACACTGATGAATGGATCCCAGCCAAACTATGTGAGGGAGTATTGTATGTACTGGTGAAAGATGAATGGGTGAGTGCAGCAAAATTGAAAGTCAAGGGTAAAGAATTTGTAAGCACCCCGATAGCAAAGATTCCTCCCAGTGGATACAAAGAACAATACAGTAAGGTGTCAATTCAGTGGTTAGAGTGGCGAGCGCTTACAGACCATGTACACATTCAGCATGCACTGAATGAAGGTGAAAAAAAGATACCAGGAACACGATACAAATTAGATGGATATTGTGAAGAAACACACACAGCATACGAGTACCACGGATGTGTGTTTCACGGATGCCCTGTGTGTTTCCCAGACAAACGAGAGGACACGTATCACCCCCTCACCAATCAATCACTGAATGAATTGTATGCTCTGACTCTAAAAAAGAAAGCATACCTCGAGCAATTAGGCATGAAGTATGTGTGTATTTGGGACCATGACTTCAAAAAATTAAAGGACGAAAATGAAGAACTCAAAGAATGCATTGCACAATTAGATGTAGCTGACCGATTAGATCCAAGAGAGAGTTTCTTCGGAGGGCGCACTAATGCCAGTCAACTCTATTACAAAACCAAAGAACATGAACAGGTCAAATACGTAGACTTTACAAGTTTGTACCCTTGGGTGAACAAGTATTGTCGGTATCCCGTAGGTCACCCCAAAATCTTGACCAAAGACTTCGGGAAGCTTGAGGAGTATTTTGGTATTGCCAAAATAAAGACATTACCCCCGAGAGGGCTGTATCATCCAGTCCTCCCCTATAGATCAAATGGCAAACTGAAATTTCCTCTATGTCGTACCTGTGCGGATACCGAGAATCAAGATTCATGTACATGTTCTTCTGAAGACAGGGTTTTAATTGGCACGTGGTGCATCCCCGAGATAAAAACGGCTCTAAGACTGGGTTACACACTAGAAAAAATATATGAAGTATACCACTGGGAGGAAACAACACAGTATAATCCTGAGACGGGTGATGGGGGGTTATTCGCCAAGTATATCAACACGTTTTTGAAATTTAAGCAAGAGGCGAGTGGCCCTCCTGATTGGGTCAAAACGAAACAAGACATGACAAAATACATGGAAGATTATCATAAAAAAGAGGGTGTATTGCTGGATCAAAACAGCATTGTAAAAAACCCTGGCAAAAGAGCTCTGGCCAAACTTTGTCTCAATAGCTTTTGGGGTAAGTTTGGACAGAGACTCAATATGCGTCAAACCAAAATATATCACGAGAGTCAAGCAAACTTATTTTTTCAAGTATTTTCTGATCCTACAAAAGAGCCTCTGAACTTTCATATACTCTCAAATGATATGATACAAATAGAGTGGATTTATAAACATGACTTTCACCCCGAAGACAACGAAACAAACATTTACTTGGCGACCTTTACAACATGTTGGGCCCGATTAAAATTGTACAGTGTGCTCGAAAAGTTGAATAAAAGAGTGTTGTACTACGACACGGACTCTGTCATTTACGTGAGTAGACCCGGAGAGTTTGATCCTCCCTTAGGGGACTACTTGGGTGAGTTGACGGATGAACTGGAGCAAGGAGAGCATATTGTAGAATTTGTGTCAGGAGGTCCAAAGAATTACGCATATAAGACCAGTACCAACGAGGAAACATGTAAGGTCAGAGGGTTTACTTTGAACTACACTAATAGCAAACTAATCAATTTTGAAGCCGTAAAAGCTATAGTAACAGATTCAAAAAGTAGTTCAAATATTGTTGTAACCAACCCATGTAAAATATGTAGAGACAAAAGAAAGAGGAAATTGTATAATAGAGAAGAAAAGAAAAGTTATCAAATGGTGTATACAAAGCGAAGGAAACTAGACAATTATGACACTGTACCATATGGATATGACTGATGTAATTTTTTTTTTTTGTTCGTGGGTTGTTCAATGTCAATCATTTTTCAAAAAAAGGTGTTAGTCATTTTTCAAAAAGTGTCACTCATTTTTCAAAAAGTGTCACTCGTTTTTACGTTTTTATACTTTTACAGGTAAATTCCCATAGGGTCTGTTTCAAAAAGTGTCACTCATTTTCCTAAAAGTGTCACTCATTTTCAAAAAAGTGTCACTCATTTTCTTAAAAGTGTCGCTTATTTTTCTAGATACCAACTGTTGTTTATTTTATTTGTTAACGTGATAATTGTATTGCTTATAAATAAAAAATTGTAAGAATGAGTTTCTTTTTGTGTTTTGAGTTAATCTAACGTAAGAATATGACAGAAACTCCCGAAAAAGAAACGTTTTTACGTTTCCCTAAACCTGACGAAGAAAGCCATAGTGACAAGTGGCATTTACTGGGCACCCGTGTCCCCCAAGCAGAGATTGTCTACTTTTGTCAGATGATCATAGTGTACATCATTATTATTACGTCCATCATTAACCTATCAGTGCAAAACGGGTCGACCGAGCTTTGGGTATCACTCTTGAGTAGCAGTATCGGGTACGCTTTGCCTAACCCTAGACTTAAAAAATAATGGCCGTCCCTCTTCCATTCGAACCATGTTCTAGTATGTGTATTAGCGGACAAACTGGTAGTGGTAAAACCCAATGGGTGTACCGCTTTTTGAAACAAGTAAACCTCATGTACGGACGGGACCCCCCTTCTCATATTCTCTATTGCTACGGTATCCACCAAGACTTGTTTGATGTCATGGAGAGTTCCATTCCAAACTTTGACAGTAAGCAAGGACTACCTACTGCAGAAGAATTGGATGACTTCACAAGAGACAAAAAACACAAGTTAATCATTTTAGACGACCTAATGCACGAGGTCATGCGGAGTAAAGAAATGGAGTTACTGTTCACCCAAGGCTGCCATCACAGAAAAGTATCGGTGATTATGATCACACAAAACTTATACCCTGGGGGTAAACATGCCAGAACTATAGCTTTGAATACATGGTATCTGGTGCTTATGAAAAATATTCGTGACATATCTCAAGTAGGAGTGCTAGGACGGCAGCTTTATCCCGGTAAATCCGGA
Organism: Hippopus hippopus; assembly: GCA_946811185.2. NCBI lineage: Eukaryota > Metazoa > Mollusca > Bivalvia > Cardiida > Cardiidae > Hippopus > Hippopus hippopus. The sequence goes on along the minus strand of OX328102.1, from coordinate 4,559,953 downwards.
GTGTTTATGAAGGCTTACGAAGATGCCCTTAATACAAGACACGGTTATTTCATAGTGGACATGTCCCCTTACTCCGACGACAAGTACCGTTTAAGGACTCGTATATTTCCCAACGAAGATCCTATTGTGTACCGTTTGACGTAAGAATGGAAATAAATAGCTTATAAGAATACAATATGGTAGAACTAATTAAACAGCAACGTCACTTTTTATATTTAGTGGCCAACACTACAGCCGACCAGAGAAAAGCGCTTTTAAAAACTATTACCCGTCAACAGCTAAGGGCGCTTAGTCAAATTGCGTACAACTTTATCCGGTTCAAAGGTAGATTGACACTTACGGAAAAAGCCACCTTAAAGAGGCAGAGACGCTTTATTTACTTGCTTGGAGATCGTAACACAGGGTTTGTTAAAAAGAAGGAAGCTATCCAACATAAACAACGTATTATCCATACATTGGTGAAGATTGCTTCAGCCTACTTACAACCCGTATTACAGTAATGGAGAAATATGTATTAGTGCCTTTCGAAAAGTTTGAGCGATTGAAAAAACTATCTGGGAGACAAGATGATCAGCAGAGAGAGGAAAGGGAAGATACCTCGAAAAAGAAGAATAAGAAATTAACACTATTTCCTCCGGGACTTAGAGAGAAGAAACGAAAGAAAGATATAGACTGGATTTCTTATTGAATAACGACTCGACAATTTCATGATTTTATATTTTTATTAACAGAATAATACAATAAAAGTATAAAAGAAGGCATGAGTCATTGTGTGTGTGTGGTTTTTTTTTTTTTTATTATTTCCCTCCGTATTTATTGTATATACACATTTCTCGCTTTATCGATTGTAAGTATTTCTGGAAAGGTAGCGTACAGCAACAATGTCACACTCTCTGGTAAAGGTTTAGCAAATTTGATTTCCAAACGGCAAAGACCTCTTCTTTTTGTGTTGAAAGAATAGTAGGGATCGATATCCAGCACATATAGGCAGTATCCTTGCTTGTACTCTTTGTATGTGATGTTGATATCATTTCTACAGGAAGTGAGGGTCTGATAACAGTCGGTGAAATGATTTCCTTCAAAATTAGGTTGCAAAGGTTGCGATGGTACGGATTGGCCATCAACGAAGAAACCGAGGTAACTGCAGTCGTAATGTTTCAGGTTGAATGGGTTTGTTTTGTAGTCTCCGTTATATGAAACGCTCGCAACCGTCCCTATGATGATTTTGTTTGGCACCCTACCTTGAAATATATCGTCTGTGTGAAAACTATATTGTCCTTGCGCTATCGAGGTTGTTTTTATCTCTGAGCGGAAATATGGGTACATAGCGGGAGTGTCCTGAATCATTTTGTCGTGAGCCAGAAGCAAATCGTTCTGTAACCACTGAATACAGAGCTTGAAACGGGCGTCAACGATTTGCACCTTGTAATTCGGAGTAAACGCATCTGTAATGATTCGAAAGGCATCGGATGCTTGCCAAAATTTAAGCCCCATTTGCACTCCGTTAATAAGCAACTTGGGTTGTTGAAACAAGTCCACCGGGATACTTCCTTCCAGATCTATAATTTTACCACCCTTGGTCTTTTCATATCTTTGGAATAAACCGGTATTTGATCCAGTTTTGGGGTCGCTATCGTCCAGATTCCGATAATCCTTGTAGAATAATTGACTGGTCAGAAAAGCTTCCTGTATAGATTGATTGGTATTTAATAAGGTGTCAATGTAGGTCTTATACGGATGCGTGGTTCCGCTATTCGGGAGTGGTTTTTGTTGTAAATGAATGTCCAGCTGTCTGAAAATGGTGTGCAAAGGTAAATTGATAAGTCCCAGCGTATCATCTTCTGACACGGGTGTACCGTCTTGTAAAGCGAGTCTCAATTTCACCCTCAATTTACATTCCTTCAAGTTGATGTAGGCGCTGGCCTGTGGCGGTATATTAAATTCCAAGCTCGATGAAGAATCGGTTACCGGATTAATGGGTCGGAATTCGATCCAATCTTTCGATAACAAGGACGAATCTTTTGGGATCGGATTAAATAACGATAATTCTTCACTGTGCTGAATTTTACTATTCATGCTAATTTTTCAAAACGCCCAGTCGGGATCTTTGCGATACGTTTTGTGAGTCTTCTTACGCTTGATATTCTTACGATCTTCGTCAACACCGTTCTTACGTTTTATTTGAGATTTTGCCCTATCAACTACTTCGGCTAATGGGCTCACCATTTTTACCTGAGGAGTTTTGACTTTTTCAAGTTTTTCTTCCATATCTCGCAGCAGTTTATTCTTTTCTTCTAGTATTTTCTCCAAATTCCTTATTTGATCTGGGATGTGGTCTTTCGGTTTAAAATAATCAATCCAATACTCCACATCTTCTTTGTACGGAACCCACTTCTGTAGTTTTGAATCAAAGACGTCTATGGAACCCATGATTTCTTGAAATGAAGGACGCAGTGAAAATCGTTCGAATTCAAATCAATCGGTTTTAAATCTTCGCCTTTTAACGACAGCCTAATAGTGTTAAATTTCTTGACACTCACGGGTCTATAACGTCGATGAAGACATTCCGTAAATTTAAATTTCTTGTATCTTGTTTCGATTTCTATATTGGTGAGAACGGGTTGTAACTTATTCCTGACAAACGTTTCCTCTATAATGTCACAATTCAAATACAACCGCTTACTTTGAGGTGTAAAGTCGCAGGTCAATGACGATTCTACCAGAGCACATAACCAACTTCCTTCTAAAATATAGTCCTTAGAAAACTGGAACAAGAAATCTGCGTTATTCTTACGTATATCGATAGATTCTGCGGAATTTAAATACAAGTAAAACTCTGTCATTCTTCTCTCCTTGTTCTCAATTGGTCTAGTATAGTAGGAATGAGATAAACTGGGCGTAATAAAATGGGTATAAATGAATGAAATCGTCGAAGTAAAGTCTTCTTACGGGTTGATGAAACGTTATTTGAGCATAGTGTGCGTAACAATAGTCTCCTTCTTTCAAAAACTTGAACATCTCTTCTCATTGGATTAATGACTCCATTAAGTATACGTTTTGCCACCTCGATGATAGCCTTTAGTTGACGATTCGTTAAATTCTGCAGTAAATTCTTCCTTACCGTTGTTTCGGTCTCTTGTAGGTGAAGTAAATAAGCGATTTGTAAATAGACTGTAGAGTGTTCCATGATTGAATCGGTTAAAATACTCATTCCTTCTTACGCGTATAGAGTTCGAGTTCAATTAGTGTGGGACAAACAATCTCGTCCTCTTTTTGTGAAGAGGTTACACCCGTTATGACCACTTTCCCTGTATGAAAACAACAAAAATGCACCCCTTCCCTTTTAAAGTTAAGAGAAGGAAATAACTGGGGTTCGTATACGACATCTTTATCAACAGACAAACGCTTCAAATCCAAATCCGAACTGAGGGTATGGCTCATAGACATGGTTAAAAGTTTCACGTCCGATAAATTCACTGGATATCCACAATTCTGTATCAGTCTCGCATATTTCCGTATTCGTTCGTACCCCTCTCTTTTACTCGAAACTTTGCCGTTACAGTTGATAATACCGTTAGAAAACACTAAACAGTTTCCTCCAGCTTTTCTGTGTTGCCATATCAGTCCGGGAAATCGTGCTGGATCATACCGTACATTCGTTATTTTGGAGCAGAGTTGTCTTAAATCAATAGGACAGTTGAGTTGAGCGCTGTAAAGCACGTTTGTGATGATCATGATCGTTTGACTGTCTAGACATAAATGATAGAACATTGCTAGTTTTCAGCCTCTTTTTATATTCTCGGTTGTTTACGAGTATTGCTTAATATCAGTTTCCGGTATCCAGCTGTCATACTTTTTTGGCCAGTGTAACCAGCGCACCAGGACTTCCTGTTTCTTATTGCGTGTCCTTCTTTTCAAAATTTTTTCGATGCTAAAGTCGGTACCGTCGTCAACGTTTATGGCTTGTAATTCTTGTTCGTAAAATGTACCATCAATTTCATCGTTGTCCCAGTCTACTAACGTGTAAATTGGAAGTCCTTGTCTTTTGAAACGTGATCTGATTTTGAAAATCTCCCCTGTCCATTTTTGCGAGTATTCTCTGTCAAATACGGACCTGATGTGTGACAATCGTACAGTCTGGCCGATTTTATATTTGAATTTTTTTATAACGGGCTTTTCCCCTTTGCTTCCTTTGGTTCTAATGAGATACTGTTGAAGACGACTTTCCCCTTCATTTTTCACGGAAATTGCTGCTGGGTTTTCTCCAAGACTCCTGTGGTGAGTGTGATTGTAACTATGTACAAAATCCTGTAAAATGTCAATGTATCTACTAGTTCTGTTTTTGAGCAGGTATCGAAAAATCTTGTGTTTTAGCGTTTTAATAACTCTTTCCGCGTAATTTGCTTTTGTTTCCGTATTATATGCGTACATATGATGTATACTTTGACTATTTAAATATTTATTTACTTCTTTACTTCTAAATTCCATTCCTCTGTCCGTACGAATTGTGTTTGGCTTTTTGGGGCCTGTCAGTATACGTTTCAATGCCATGACTACATCAGCGCCTCGCTTACTCTTAACAGGTTGAGCATAAAGAAAACGAGAAAATACATCGATAACAATCAAAATGTATTTCACACCTTCGTTATGCTTCTGTAAATTGGCCATGTCCATAAGATCCATGTCCCATTGACTGTCGATGCCATTTATAATCACCCTGGAACGTTTAAAGCGGCGTCTAGCACCCCTGGTCAGAGAATACGCTTCTTGATTCTGCAACCATTGGCGTATTCTGTGCCTGCCAATTTTGTATTTACCCTCGTCTTTAACATGTTGATAGAGTTTTTCAGGACCACCATAGCTAGCGGGAGATTTTAAGTCAAAATACAAAGAAGACAAATATTGTTGCCAGTCAGACATGTTTATTTATTACATAGACATCCATACATTCTTACTACATCAAATAGAAATAGTAAATAGAGAGGTTTCTTTCGTTTTCTATATACAAGCCAACGAGCCTTTCAACACCCTCCGCGGCGTCTCTTCGCAATTGTCTGTATTTCAACCACAATTCGAAGTCATTCATTGTTGTCACAAATATAAGAATGAGTCCGAACATGTTCACATCGGTTTTAGAAAAAGGCTGAATTCAAAGCACTCCAGTTATATGTAGAACCGTCACGGGACAATCTTCCATTGGTAACAGACGCGTTTCGTTGTGTATCACACCTTGAAGTGATTTGACTCGTGTATCCCGTCATTTTCAAATATATACAGGACGGAGACCATTTCTCGTGCTCTTCCCAAGGATCGTCCTTTTCCTCCCATGACATTATGTTGACACCACAGGCAAAACACGTCACTTTATCCGCAGTACCGGTGTAAAAGAAGCCCGCTTTTGCTAATGACCATTTCTCAGGCTTTATTTGCTTCGACCAGTGCTCATACGTTTGTAGTCTATCTTCACATAACATCAAGGCTGGCTTCGAATATGCAGTCACTTTTGTAGAATCTTTGAACATGGTGCTTATTAATGTGATGTTAATTCTGTCAATCGCGCCTATTTACCAGTTTCCGTTATCGTTAGGGTTACATTCAGAACACCGCAACGCCCCTAACTGGTTCATATGATCACTTTGAAGGTAATAGGGAATGACAGCGTCCAACTCGGGTAGATTCCTACCAATCTCTGACACGTGTTTTTTAAGAGAGTTATATTCAGCGGGTCTTAAGCAGATACCCTTTTTGGTCGGTACCACTTCATTGTCTGGTTTCCAATACTGTCTTATATCTACACAAACGCTGTTTTCACCGATACTGCAATAAACGTTTCCTCCTAGGTGAGTGCTGTATGCTTTTTTACCGTGTAATGCTTGATCAACAAACTCAGAGGCATCTACCAAATTCTTCCATCTCATAAGCGTAAGACTAATGCCTTTCTTAGTAGGTATGTCTTCCTGCCATTCCCTGATATCGACTCTCAGTTCACCCCTCCATTCACTGACCTGTACGTAGCGTTCGTTACCGAGACTAAATTTACATCTAACCATGTTGCTGATTCGAGTGTCAAAACTCTTATGACTCCAAACACGAAATTCAGCTTTCTAATATAGTCACAAAGTCTCTTCTGATTGGTCAGTTTGTTTTTTCCATCTGACCAATTGATTATTCGCTTTGTCTGAATTTTTGCAGACGATATTATACAATCGCGCCAGACATCACGCATTTTAATCAGCGGAAAGCGACCTATTTTGTAAGAATATCGACATTTTCTCATGCATTTTTAATGAGAGGCGAATGCTTTGTCTGAATTTTTGCAGACGATATTATACAATCGCGCCAGACATCACGTGGAAGAGTGTCGACATTTCTCAAACATTAAATCATTTTGATATGCGACTCTGTCAGGAGAGTATCGAAAGGTCTCATGAATTATAAAAAAAAAAAATCAGAATTTCTAAGAAAGCTAATGATCAAACCAACAGGGAATTTTATATTATGCCACCGCTATTTGGGGATCGTAGTAAGTTTTTCGCAAACTTTTCCATGTAGAAGCGAGGACCTAAAAGCTGAGCTCTTAAATAGCTAGCGTGCAGGACTTGAGATGGGTCGTGGCTTCGATCCCTGGCTAGGTCGAGGACTGAAAATTGTGAAACCATTTATTTCTCTGCCACAGCTGACCGTAATAATGGTTATGTGAGACAGCAGTCAGTGACTTGGAAAGAAAATGATGCCCTGGTAAAAGATACTGCTGGAAAGCATGTATAGGTGCACTGGCCGCAGCGACTTAAGTGCAACAAAAATGTTGAAAACGGCGTTAAACACCATACGATTTTATTCATTAAAGTCAATACAAAACCTAGACTTTGAATGGTAAGGGGGGTAAAAGCGTTCACAGACAAAAGCATTTTTAGTAGAGCAACCTCTTTGAGAGAAAGTTCTCATGCATTTTCAATGGCGAATGCTTTGGCTGAATTTTCGGTTCTATACAATCGGGCGCCGGCCTGATCGGTCAAAACGCGCCAAAACACGCTTGGAATTGTCATCTAGCCTCGGCAGGTGGGAGGCAACGAAAGCCAGACAAAAGGTATGCAAGATTACGTCATATTGCCACAGACAGTCTGACCTCCAACAGACAAAGGCCTCTAACAATAGTCTGAACTGTCAAAGACAAAGGCCTGGCCCCTATAGTGCCGCAGGCAATTTGACCTGCATAGTGCCATAATTACTACTCATATCCTATAAATGTGCAGTATATTTTCAAAAGTTGTAAACTCTAACAGTCCTCTAATTGTCTTTTATATCCTAAACTTGAACGGGACTTTAACGGAAACAGACGAGTGTAACGTTATAACAAACTATGCTGACGTGAAAAAGAAACGCCTCATCCTGTAAAAACTTGGCATATTTTATTTTTTCTGAAACCAAATTAATAAAAAAAAATTTAATTCGAGACTTCAATCATTTTTTGTGTAAAACGAGTTCATTGTGCGGGATTTCATGATTTTTATCGGGGTAAAATGGACAATGATTTCAGATTAGTCACCAAAATTTCACCAGAAAAGTCAGTAGCGTGTATGGCCACCTCTTCTGGCAATCACTGCGGCAAGCTGCCTTCTCATGGAACCACACCAGTTCTGGATCAAGTATCCTGGGAATCTGTCCCACTCTTCGCGGAGGGCCGTAGCCAATTCTTTGACGTTTCTGGGCTGGGGTTGACGTCAACGTAAACGTCGCCCAATGTAATCCCATGCGTGTTCAATGGGATTACAATCAGGGGAAAGTGCTTGCCATGGCAACACATCAATGTGTCTATTCTGTAGAAAGTCCCTGTAATGCGTGCGACATGTGGTCGAGCATTATCATGTTGTAAAACTAATCCTTGACGTTGTCTGAAGAGGGGTACAACTACAGGTTGCAAAATCTGATTAATGTTTGCCTGGCTGTCAGATTTCCTTCAACAATGACTAACTGAGACCTAAATCGACGATTTATGGCTGCCCACACCATAACCCCGCCGCCACCGAAAAGCGATCATACTCCAGTACAGTGTTGTTTGAGTAGCGTTCATGGCGTCGTCTATATACCCATATATGTCCATCGGAGTTAGATAAGTTGAAACGCGATTCGTCGGAAAACACTACATTTTGCTAACGCTGTCCTCGGTGATTTCGAGCCCATTCACGACGTCAGTGACGATGACGAGCCTTAAACACTGGACCACGTAATGGTCTACGACAGCGTATCTCACGGGCCAACAGTCGATTTCTTACAGTGAACCGACTAATAGGCACCCCTCGGTTACCCACCACCAAACGTGACGTTGATTCCGCCGTCAAAAATCTGTCACGTAAATGACGTTGACGGATATAATTATCCTGTCTCACTGACGTCACACGTGGTGCGCCTGACCTCGGCCTATCTGCAGTTGTTCCTGCCACCCTGACCCGTTGAACGAGACGCACAATTGTGGACCTAGCCATGTTAAAACGTCTGGCAACCTGATCTTGGGTAAGACCACACTCCAACATGGCCATACATTGAGCCCCTTTTTCAGCATTTAATCTCGGCATTTTAAGAAAATGACGCTTTTCGAAAAAAAATCGCTTGCACTCGGGTTCTGTATCGTTGAATACATGTACCTCTGTAATTTTGATAAGCAAGACCACGTTGTTCATGACAACAGGGATCACTAGCAAAGCGTGCACATAAGCTTTGGCTTAGCTATTGGATAAAGCAAATCGATCGATTTCATGTTGGCTAGGTTTGTCGGCGAATGCATTATTTGCTTTCTCCAAAATGTTTTCTTATATTCAAATTATCGTCTGTTTCCGATGGAGCGTTACTTTTTCTCGTCAGCATATAATTTATCTCAGCTCAATTACACTACCCCATTAGATCTGTAAGAATATGTAAAATCTACGGTGGCACAAAAGTGACATGGAAGATATATTTTATACTACGTGCGCACGCAGTAGCTAATACGTGCGCACGTAATAAGTAATACGTGCGCACGCAGTAGTATTACGTGCGCACGCAGTACCTAATACGTGCGCACGTAATAACTAATACGTGCGCACGCAGTAGCTATTACGTGCGCATGTAATAAGTAATGCGTGCGCACGCAGTAGTATTACGTGCGCACGTATTAGTTATTACGTGCGCACGTAATAACTAATACGTGCGCACGTAATGTAATTTTGCCCTTCCCTCGCAACAATATGGCTTTTGTTCCTTATAAACTGATTGGTCGATTATTACGTGCACACGTAATAGTTATTACGTGCGCACGTATTAGTTAATACGTGCGCACGTATTAGCTACTTCGTGCGCACGTACTAGCTAATACGTGCGCACGTAATAACTATTACGTGCGCACGTATTAGCTAATACGTGCGCACGCAATAGTATTACGTGCGCACATATTAGTTATTACGTGCGCACGTATTAGCTACTGCCTGCGCACGTAGTATAAAATATATCTTCCATGTCACTTTTGTTCCACCGTAAAAATCTGAATAGCACTGACTTTTTCTTTGCCTTTTCAACCAAGTGTAATTTATTTAGTAACGGATTAGGCCTGTCTGTCTGGACACGCTTTTAACCTAACTCCTTACCTGCCGATAATATTTTAGACTCTACCAAGCTTGTGCAGACGACAAATTAAAGATGGCTAAAATTATTGAATTTTAAGTTGTATTATTGAACGCTAAGGGAAAGAGATAATGCTAACAACATGCAGGTTATCAACGACCATATTTTCCCTCTATACCCGCTATGCATATACATGTAGAAGCCTTTTTTTGCCTCGGGTCATGAAAACACAGGGTAGATCTAGATCTCGTTTGGTGTAATGCATCCTCGGTGACCCAGTTTCGATTCATTCTATAATCGTAGATGCACCGAGAGTAACGTAATGCTTCAAACCTGGGTTTCGAGGATGGGTATAATGTTAACCTGTAAACTGTTTAGCAAGTAAAATGAAACTGTAAAGCCCATAGTTTTGCTAATCATACTTACTTTTTGAGGGAGGAAATTATCTCCTTGTCGGACAGTGTAGGTCAAAGATCAGACTGCACGTTCTGTGCGGTCTGATCTTGGATCTACACTGTCCGTGAAAGGTCCTTGAGTCGTGCTTAGCAGTCTAAAATGGGGTTTAATGCATCTATTTAGAGAGTATCGATTCAGGTCAACCCGCACAGCCCGCTCCGGGTAACCTGGGTGGAAACTTTTTTGCTATTGATCGATTTCGTCCATGTCAAAGATAAATTACCCAATGATTCGGTCTGTTACTCGACAAAAGTTTTATGGACTCATAATTATGTAATCACTTGCTTGGTATCATGCATCATGAAGGTTCGTTAAACCCCTTTTGCCACAGTGTGGCTCAATTCAATTTGTAATCTTGTTTCAACAAGTAAAATGTTCCGTCTATGACGTCATGAATAGCATGCAATAAACCCTTTACCCCTTACCAGACGGCACAAATTAAGGCTTGCATATTGAAAGTTTTTGCAGGCGACAAATTGAACCTAGCTCAATTGATGAAATTTGTACTCGAAAATGTTGACACCAATATGGGGAAAGGGGAAAATGCTTACCAGCTTTTAATCAGCCTTCCTTTTGCTTTACAAGGTCGTTTAAACCCTTTTTCACACAATTCCGAGTGTTATCGACCCCGAGAAAGTAAGCCCCGAAAACATTGTGGAAAAGGGAGAAAATTCTGGTTACCACCATTTTCTCTTTTTTTCCACAATGCTTTCTACTCTTTCCCATCCAAGTCAGATAATTCCAGCGACATTTGAATTGTCGTCTGCAAATGCTTTCAGTTTAGACGACTCCACGTTTTTGTCGTTTGGTACGGTGTTAAACTTACAAAGGTTAGTAGACGGACGATTCTAGCAATCTTTAGCTGCGTCGAATGTGTTATCGCCCGGAAAAATCTTTGTCGTGTCGGACGATGTAGATCAAAGATCAGTCTGATCTGAATCTTTTTTGGTCGCAATTTTTAGCATTCTACCCTTTTCAAGAGCTGCATAGGCATACCTGAACACGACCCTTAGAAAGAAGGCTTTGGAAAGCTGGTAACCAGCTTATACTCCTTTTTCCACACCATCCTATGAGACTCGTTTGATTTGTCGTTTGCAAATGCTTTGAATATTGATAGGTTTAAACCTTTTGTCGTCTGGTAAAGAGTTAGGTTTCGACTAACAATGACAGGTGAAAATCTATACAGTCGTGTGTATTATCGGGACGGACTAAAACCAAAGTTCTGCACATAGCGGAAAGAAGGATGTGTATTGTCAACCATCGGCTTGGAATGACTCGATCGGAATATTTTATTTAACACATAACAATTGTCTACGCTGAATATGTCTACGTAACAACTGATTGTTTTCTTTCACGCGTGTTTGTTCAATAGAAATATAAGTTGAAACTGTCCATCTAACAGGAACACAGAAGTGTGTAATATTCGGACGTACCATTTAATCGGACATCTCTCGAATGAACAGTGAATTAATGTAAGTCTTTCTTCCTTATCTTCATATATCTTTCATGTATTACACTTTGCTAATTTCCTGACACACAGAAAAATGGTACTGGCATTTTATAGCAAGAGATCGTCACCATTTGAGCAAGAGGGCATTCACATGTGCACCCTGTGCTATTTTGTTTATGACCCTTCACTGGTACAGGTATGATTTTATAAATAGGAAATGTCCTACCTTTCTATAAACTCAGAAGACCCAGGGAGGCACATCATGCAAGGTGCAGTATATCTAGTTAAGTGCTCTTTCTTTTATCAAATTAGTGCCTGTTTAGTGCTGAATAACACTTTATACCCAACAACAATATTCTTAAGCTAGTTAAATTTCAAACCATTCTCAGAGAACAAAGTTAGTTCAGAATAGTTGGATTTGTTTTTGAAAGTGCAAAAAACACTGGGTTGTTTGGTAAAGAGTTAACTTTTGTTGCTAGCTAAATTGATTGCCAGGGCAGTTGATAATGTTTCTCAAAGTTGAGATTCAGTTCCTGGTATAGATCCAAGATTAGACTGTAGGCTGATCTTGTTCTGCAGCATCTATTAGCTAATCAGTTGGTTTGTAGGCCAGCCAGTGATGCTGAACTTTCGAACATTGTGCATTTGAGCTGCACTTTGGTAAAAGGGGGTTTCATCTCTGTGAGTCGTTATACTTAGCAGGGGATCACATAGTCCTATTTATAAGACCCTACGTAGGTTATTTCACATTTTGACATTCATCGTGTACGTAATATGCAAAAGAAAAGTAAAATGTGAAATGTCCGATAGATAAATGTTGAATGGCAAACAAGCATGTGTACGCCTGAATATTTGGACTAGGGATCACATACATGTAGTTTTTAATCAATAAAATCTGTTTTTCTAACAACCAACTGAATCATGAGGTAAACTTGTCCTTTGAACTGCAGAAAATTGACCAATAGCAAAAAGGACTGCTCAGGCTGATTCGGGTTGATACTTTTTGCAGATGCCGGAAACCCACAAGATTCACAGAGCATGACTCAGTTCTTGGTTTGACAGACTTATCCTTGCCTTTAACCTTTTACCAGACAACAAAATTGTAGACTGGTCGAAATTGAAAGCATTTGCAGACGACAAAATTACAGTGATTCGAAAATAGAAACTTGCCTTGGGACAGGTAGAAAACATTATGGGAAAAAGAGAAAATGCTGGTTACCAGCATTTTCTTCTTTTCCCACAATATTTTCAAAAGGCCTCTTTCTCAGAATCATTAAGACTTGGGATTGTGTGGTAAAGGGTTAATCTAGCACTCTAAAGGTTTCTCTATTTTAAAAGCAAAAGCCATAATTAATTATAGCGCTATTGAATTTGTTGTCTGTAAATGCCTCCAATATGGAAAAGTCTAGATTTTTGTCTTCTGGTAAAGGGTTAAGGGATCATTAGCTCTGAACTGATTGCTATCATTACTTTGCATTGCAGTCTGGTTTACATCTACACATGCCATTAAACAACAGCAGTTGTACTTAGTTAACTCTTTACCAAACGACATAATTTTAAACTAGTCCAAATTGGAAGCATTTGCAGACAATAAATTTAATGTGACTCAAAAATTGAAATTTGTTTTGGAAAGGGTAGAAAACATTGTGGGAAAAGGAGAAAATGCTGGTTACCAGCATTTTCTCCTTTTCCCACAATGTTTTCAGATGGCTTCTTCCTCTGGGTCGTAAAACCCAGGGATTGTTTGGTAAAGGGTTAAATATGGGTTAACCCCTTACCATACGACAAAATTTTAGCCTTTGCCAAATTGAAAGCAATGGCAGATTACTTGTTTAATGTAATTCAAATGATGCCAATTTTTTTTGATAGGGTAGAAAACCTTTGTGGGAAAAGGAGAAGATGCTGGTTACCAGCATTTTCTCCTTTTCCCACAATATTTTCAAAAGGCTTCTTTCCCAGAGTTGTTAAAAATCTCATTGTGCTGCAAAGGATAAAGAGGATTAGTAAATAAGCTGGCCTACTAGTATGAGAATAATAGACTAGTTAACTCTTTACCAAATGACAAAAGTTTGGACTATCCCAAATTGAAAGCATTTGCAGACGACAAAGTAATTATTGCTGAAATTTTGATTTTTGTCTTTGATAGGGTAGAAAACATTGTGGGAAAAGGAGAAAATGCTGGTTACCAGCATTTTCTCTTTTCCTACAATGTTTTCAAAAGGCTTCATTCTAGGAGGTTGTTACATTTGGGACTGTGTGGTAAAGGGTTAACTCTTGGTATGGTAAATTAAATTTGGCTCAAAAATATGGTATTTGTTGTTGGAAGTGTGTAAATGGTTATAGGCAAACTGAAATGTGCTTGTAACTAGCATTTTCTATGTCTCCTATTGTCAATTATTAAAAGTTAAACCCTTGTGACATTGTAACAAAATAATCCAAGTTTTTCATATAGCATTTTCTCCTTTTCATACACTGTTTTCTACCATTTCAATGACAATCCCATGAGTTTTAAAAGAGAGAAATCTGTCTTTTGAAGGTTTGAAACATTGTGGGAAAAAGAGAAATTGCTGTTAACCAGCATTTTCTCCTTTTCCCACAATGTCTTCTACCCTTTTAAAAACAAACTGCAATCTTTAAGTCACAATTAGTTTGTCATCTGCTAATGATTTCAATTTTAGTAAGTCCAAAAATTTGTCGTGTGGTTAAGAGTTAGCTCTATACAACACATTCCCGACTTTTAACAATGCTAAGGAAGAAGGCTTTTGAAAACACTGTGGTAACTAGCATTTTCTCCTTCTTCCACAATGTTTTCTATCCTATCAAAGAGAGAAATCATTATTTTAGCAACATTTGATTTCTCGTCTGCAGATGATTTCAATTTGGACAAGTCCAAAATTTTGTCATTTGGTGAAGAGTTAAGGAGCAAATCACCAACTTTGATTTTTTGTTGTAGCAGACATTTTATACAAAGATAAGATAAAACAGACAATGCACATTGATCAAGTCTGGACCAGATAACAAAATTGTAGACTTGCCAAAATTAGGGGCATTTATTGACAACAAATATTGCTCAATTACAATAATTAGCTATTATTATCAGGCGGACCTGGGACAATACATTTTGCTATTGGCCAATTTTCTGCATTTCCAAGGACCATTCTACCTCATGATTTGACCATTTTTCAGAGAAAATGGATATAATGGGTTCATAATTATGAGATGAATTGCTAGCTTTCAATGCATCACAGAGAGGCATTAACAGTTTACAACACAGTCCTGACTTTTAATGACATTGTGAAAGAAAGAAAACTTTTGAAAACATTGTTGGAAAAAGGAGGAAATGCTGGTAATCAGCGTTTTATCCTTTTCCTACATTGTTTTCCACCCGCCAAAAAAACAAATTTCATTTTTTGGGTAACATCTGATTTGTCATCTGCAAATGCTTTCGATTTCAGCAAGTCTGTAATTTTGTCGTCTGGTAATGCGTTAAGCCCCCTTTTCCCAGAGTATGTCTCAGAGAAAATGGATATAATGGATCCATAATTATGTGATGAATCACTCGGTTTTAATGCATCAGGGAGAGGCATTAAGCCCCCTTTTTCCAGAGCATGTCTCAGATATGTTAGGAATGCTTGAAATCAAAGGCTGTCACACAGCAGATAAAAATGTTTAGCTATTAAACTTGTAAACATGTTGATTTAGATCAATAAAACCTGTTGAATAAACAGCGGAATTTATGAATTTTACCCATTTCTCTATTTTTTACTATGTTTCAATGAAAATTATGAACTCTGTATTCTTTTAAACAAATTTTTCTGCATTGAAACTGTACAAAACTGCAATTCATTAACTCTCTATACTTCACAGCTAAATTTTAGACATGTACACATTGATAACATTTGCAGACGAAAAATTTAAGTTTGCTCAGATAATGGGATTTATCTGTAACTCTTTACCACTCTATCCTGAGTTTTCACGACCCTGAAGAGAAAGACTTTTGAAAACATTGTGGGAAAAGGAGAAAATGCTGGTAACCAGCATTTTCTCCTTTACCCACAATGTTTTCTAATCTATCAATGACTAAAGTCATCATTTGGGCTACATTTAATATGTGCTCTGAAAGTGCTTTCTATTTGGTTGATTTTAAAATTTTGGTCTTGTGGTAAAGAGTTAGAACGGTAGAAAAAATTAGGGTAAAGGGAGAAAATGCTGTTTACCAGCAGTTTCTTCTTTTCCCACAATGCTTTCTAAAGACCTCTTCCTCATTATTGTGAAAATAAGGTATTGTGTGGACGTTTTGGCCACGGACGTTTTGGCCAGGACGTTTTGGCCAGGACGTTTTGGCCACGGACGTTTTGGCCACCTATATTGAAAAAACGGACGTTTTGGCCAAATCTATTATATATGTACTTATTATAGATATTAAAGCTACAAACATATTTAATTTACTTATTTGATCAACATTTTAGACCTTTATTGCAATTTTTTATTATAACAGATGGTTTCAAGACTTTGTATCTGTGTCTTTTCAATCTTTAATAAGTACTTATATACTGATGGCCATGGACAATTGTGTAGAAGGTTTGGTAGTACATTCTTTTTCTTATATGATAGAAAACATTGGAGGAAAAAGAGAAATCCTCATTCTGAGCAATTTCTTTTTTTCTTACAATGATTTCATAATACAGTTAATCCTTCCATATTGGGAGCTTCTGAAGAGGACAATCAAAAGTATTGATCAAGGAATTTGATGTCCTCATAATGTCTTTATATATGTACCAGAACTTTTTCAGAAAAATTTACATATCAAACAAATATATTAATTCTATACTAGCAACTTTGATCTTTCTTAACAGTTTTTCAAACAAATTAATTAATCACATATTTCTTTAATTGAAATAGATGATTAAAGTGTGGTGTGATCTACAGATTCATTAGTGTTAAAAGACAAGAACAATGAAACTCTTTACACTTCTAATAATAACAACATTAAATGCAAGAAAGTATCATTAATAAGCAATTAGTCAATCAAACTGTTTGTCAATCAAAAGACAAAACTTGAAAATTGAAGATAATTTAAAAACATTAAATTGTTGATGTTTTCCTTTACTTCAAAGGAATAAATAAAACTGTAAAACTCTAAAATTTATTACCAAATTTCAACAAAAGTTCAACAAAAGTCAAAACAATTGATCAAATAAAAAAAAAAAAATTTTTAGCTTTATTTTACATAAAAAGTACATATAAAATTATTTTGGCCAAAACGTCCATTTTTTCACTATATGTGGCCAAAACGTCCGTGGCCAAAACGTCCTGGCCAAAACGTCCTGGCCAAAACGTCCGTGGCCAAAACGTCCTACATTCGGTCGAGACATACGCATAAATATACTCAGTTCCATAAATAAGTGTGCACTTAATTTTCTTTTATTTCTCGTCGCATGTTTTACTGAAGACCAACAAATTTGGTATCATATTTTAGTTCAGAGTCTGTAGAAAATGCCAGGCTAATCAGATTTTGACTAACAGAAAGTTTAAGTTAGGTTTTTGCAGTTTAAATGAAGGTGGTACTAAAATCAAAGTTGCAAAAGTACTCAAAGACTAAGGTAACATTAAAGTTAGGTTTTGGCCACTGCTCTCGTTCAGGAATGGAATAACATTCCTGATGCAATGATTTTACGTTATGTAAGGTCTATGCGACGTCGAATAATTGCCTGTATCGACAGCAGAGGTGGCCATACAAGATATTGATTGAAAAATTACAAGAACTTTAAGAAAAACCTAACTTTAATGTTACCTTAGTCTTTGAGTACTTTTGCAACTGGTTTTAGTACCACCTTCATTTAAACTGCAAAAACCTAACTTAAACTTTCTGTTAGTCAAAATCTGATTAGCCTGGCATTTTCTACAGACTTAGAACTAAAGTATGATACCAAATTTGTTGGTCTTCAGTAAAACATGCGACGAGAAATAAAAGAAAATTAAGTGCACACTTATTTATGGAACTGAATATATATATAAGCAAAGATAGAAACTTAATATTTTTGTGACATAGTAAGAATATGTCCATATTGTATCTTTTTAGGGCAGACAGATAGAAGTATTTTCTAACAGATAGATCTCAACAAGAAAAAACATAGCTCATATGCAATGACAACGTCTGAGCCGACAGATAAAACAGCCATGGATACGAAAGAAAAACAAATGAATGGGTTGACACTTCAGCAACCATCAGAGGTCACTGCGACACAAGGGCATATACGTAAAGAGACACGTAACATAAGTGACGTTGCCGTGATCATAGGATTTTTAATCAACTTTGTGAGCTCACCTTTAATTGTGTTCATGAACAAATGGGCTTATCGTACATCAAATATCACTGGATACACATTGACTTGTATTCATTTCATCATGACGTCCCTGCTGCTAACGTTATGTTTAGCGTTCAAAGTATTTGAATATAAAGAGATCAAAGTCATCAAAGTTTTACCATTGTCGATTACCTTCTGCGGTTTTGTCGTGTTTAACAACCTTTCCCTACAGTTCAATACAGTCGGCACCTACACTGTTTTGAAGACGCTGACCACCCCTGTGATAATTGGCATTCACTTTTTCTTTTATCATCGAAGAACCTCATTCAGAATCATCATGACGACGGTAAGTCACACTATCATAAATCTTGATAAAAGTGGAATAAAAAAAATATTGAACTTGTTCAAACTGAAAGCATTTATAGTATTTGTTCTTGAAAACATTGTGGGAGAAGGATAAAATGCTGGTTACCAGCATTAACCAACGTTTTATCCTGTTCCAATAATGTTTTCAAAAGGCCTCTTCTTATGGGTTGTTGAAACTGTGGATTGTATGGTAACTGGTGAAGTGTAAACTCTTTACCAAACGACAAAATTTTAAACTAGTCCAAATTGAAAGCATTTGCAGACGACAAAATAAATGTGTCTCAAATTTCAAAGATTGTTTTGGGAAGGGTAGAAAACATTGTGAGAAAAGGAGAAAATGCTGGTTACCAGCATTTTCTCCTTTTCCCGCAGTGTTTTCAAAAAGCTTCTTTTGGGATTGTGTGGTAAAGGGTTAAAAGATGTTTAATTAGTGTGAATTAAGGTTCAATACATGAATACAAGTATTAAACATTGTGGCAAAAGAAGAGACAACTTATTTCTTGTTTTGCCATAACCCATAGGCTGCCAAGCGCGACTTGCCTTTTGTGGACAGCATAGATCAAGATCAAACTGCACAAAATGTGCAGTCTGATCTTTGATCTACACTGTCCAGTAAGGAAATATTTTTCTCCAAAATATAAGTTTGAAATAGCATTATTTAGGGTTTTTACTATCGGTTTCAAAGTTTCATTTAACTTATATGGCAGGATAAGAGTTAATATTTTCCAAGATGGGTCAGCTGCAAGACAAGTTGTATGCTGGAGGCAATATCTGAACAATCCTGTTAATTTAACTCTTTAACAAACAAAAAAATTTTAGACTTGTCCAAAATGAAAGCATTTGCAGACGACAAAATAAATGTGACTCAAAAGTTGAAACTTGACTTTAGAAGAGTAGAAAACATTGTGGGAAAAGGGAGAAAATGCTGGTTACCAGCATTTTCTCCTTTTCCCACAGTGTTTTCAGAAGGCTTCTTCCTCTGGGTCGTAAAAACCAGGGATTGTTTGGTAAAGGGTTAACCAAACAACAAAATCTTACACTTGTCCAAATTGAAGGCTTTTGCAGACGACATAATAAATGTGACTAAAAAATTAAAATTTATTTTTAATGATAGTAATCGTTGTAAAAGGACAAAATGCTGGTTACCAGGATTTTCTCCATTTTACTCAATGTTTTCAAAAGTTTTCTTTCTTATGGTATTTTGACAGAATTTCAGACTTACCCAAATTGGAAGCATTTGCAGTCAACAAATAAATTGTGGCTAACATGATAGGGTTTTGTCTTTAAAAGGGTAGAAAACATCATTGTAAGCCCAGAATGTTTTTAACAGCCATTTTCCCCTGGATCATTAAAACATGGGATAATTTGAGAAAGAGATGTTAACCATGATGACATCTGAATAAATAAAGTGATAGTTTTGCTTTGGGGTGAACTAACTGGTATTGCAATTCTAGGGTCATTAATTTTACACATTAAAGAGTCCTGGGCATGCATTCACCCAATCATTCTTAACCCTTAGGCTGCTTAGCGCGACTCACTGACCTTTTGCGGATAGTGTAGATCAAAGATCAGACTGCACAGAACGTGCAGTCTGATCTTTGGTCTACACTGTCTGACAAGGAGATATCATTCCCTAAAACATTACGGTACTTTGAAATAGCAATATTTGGATTTTTACTATCGAATAGAAAATTAGATTTTAGATATTTACCAAGATAAGGGTTAATTGCATTTTTAGTCTGACTCTAGCTTTAGAAAGGAACAAAAATTCTGATTGGTGAAATTATAATGCGCTGCACTCTGGCATAAGGGAGCTTTATGCATCTACGTGATGCATAATACATGCCAAGCAAGTCATCATGTGATTGTGAATTCATAAAATCCATTTTGTTTAACAACCAGTTGAATCCTGACATAGAAAGGTCCTTGGACATGCAGAAAATTTACCAAAAGCAGAAAGTTTTGACTCAGGTCGGTCAGCCTGCGTGGACTGCGTGGGCTGACCTTGGATGATACTTTTCACAGATGCGTTAGACCCCTTTCTTAGAGCATGGCCTATTTAGTTTAGCCAATTGAAAATTGTGTTACTTTGAAATGTAGAAAACTTTTGATAAATTAACTCTTTACCAAACATTCCTGGGTTTTCACGACTCTTGAGAAAGAAGGCTTCTGAAAACATTGTGGGAAAAGGAGAAAATGCTGGTAACCAGCATTTTCTCCTTTTCCAACAATGTTTTCTACCCTTCCCAAAACCCAGTCTAAAATTTTGTCGTCTGGTAAAGAGTTGAACTAAGATGATTGATGAATGCTGTCCACATGAAGTGTAGATTTTGCAATTAGATTTGAGTAAGGTAGCCCTTCACTTAACAATCCCATGTTTTCACGTCTTTGGGGATGAAAGCTTTTGAAACCATCATGAGAAAAAGGAGAAAATACAAGTAAACAGCATTTTCACCTTTTACTCACAAAGTTCTAGCTGTTTGTTATCTGAAAATGCTTTTGATATGAATGAGCCTAAAATTTAGTTGTCTGGCAAAGAGGTGACGCTCTTAAGTAGAGGATAATCAACTGGTTGTGTGTGATATTAAAAATCTATCACTAGAACAGGGTGTGATGGGGTTGAAAAATCGAGTCTGAAGGACGAGTTTTTTAACCAAATCAAACTCCACAAGTCTGGTGAAGAGTTAATTAACTGTTGACCCATTGACAAAATTTTGAACTTGTCTAAATACAAAGCATAATGCAGATGGCATATCAAAGCTCTCAAATTGTAGGTTTTCTCTTTGAAAGTGTAGAAAAGGGTAGAAAAGGAATTTTCTCCATTTCCCACAGTGTTTTCTGCTGTATTATAGGACTCTATCAGAAGACTAATCTGTGTTAATTTTGAATTTATCATCTGCGGGAAGAGTCTAAAATTTGGGGTTGGGGAAAGGATTAAAAGATTTGTGCTTTGAACGTTGACATGTATTCACATGCAAAGATTGCCCCTAACTCTCTACCAATTGACAAAACTGTACACTTGTCCATATTGAAAATAATTGCAGAGGACAAAATAAAATGTTCCTAAAATGATGCATTCGTCTGTGAAAGGATAGAAAACATTGTGGGAAAAAGGAGAAAATGCTGGTTACCAGCATTTTCTCCTTTTCCCATAATGTTTTCAGAAGGCTTCTTGCATAGGGCTATTAAACATGGGATTGTTTGGGAAAGGTTTATTTAAGAAATAATCTTCTTTCTATCGTGGTTTATCATTCAATAAACCACAGTTGTGAGTTATGAGGCACAATAAATAATCCACGAGGGCGATAGCCCGAGTGGTTTATTCATTGCGCCTTATAACTCACAACATGGTTTATTGAACGATAAACCACGATAGAAAGAAGATTATTTCGATTCTAACATGACAAATTCTTTATGAAAGGAAAACAAGTTCATCCTTAGAGTAAAAATGCGGATGACGACTGTGTTCTATTGAATAACTCACTAACTTACTTTATACAGAGTGACGTCACTCTGCATGTGGAATGTCGCAGATTTTACCACGCTTTCCTTGCACTGTGTTTATAGAGCCGAATTCGCGTGTCATGTTAGAATGTAAGATAATGACAAAAAATGCATGTTGATAAGAGAACAAATGTCCCATTTCTTTTGCCATTTATCTTTGAAATTTCTTGTCCTGTTTGTCACCACAGTTATTTTTGACAAGTTCTGAATACACCTTAATTCATTATCTTTCGGTAGGTGGCATTTTTCAAATACACATCTGATTTGGGCATTTTTCAAATATGCATCTATCTGATTTTGGCAGTCTGGGTACAGAACCGGACTACTTATCAAAATGACCACCATTACTTTGAATTTCAAAATAAAATAAACATTTACATAATAAAATGCTATCTGGAATGATTCATTCAGCTATGGTCAGCTAGCATGTAACCTATGCACCGGCCATTTATAAAAACAGCCCCTACAGGCTTGCGTAATAGCTTCACTATAAGCCCAGGCACTTCTTGTTGATATGTCTGTGGATAAACCCTGCACAAATCCTGGTTTCCCTAAAGGCTATATTTAGAAACTGTATTCAAAGATGTGCCGTTAAACAAGAGTATTTGTGAGAACTATTTTTCCTTTTGAAATAATTAAATTTTCTAAATATTTTGAGCAAAAAGCAGGCTACATATTCTTTAAAGCTACTTTATCAGCGGAGTATTAATATTATCCTGTACAAGATGGTGTGATGCGTCATAGCAGACAGGTCGAATCTTCGAAGAATATGACATGCGCAGACAACTCACTTTAACCGTTTACCACATAATTATCCAGTTTTAACAACTTGTGAAGCGTATTGAAAACATTGTGGGAAAAGGAGAAAATGCTGGTAACCAGCATTTCTCCTATTTCCACAATGCTTTTTACCATGTCAAAGACAGATTACATCATTTGAGCCGGATTTAAATTGTCATCTGCAATGCTTTCAATTTGGATGACAAATTATAAATTTTGTTGTGTGGTGAAGAATTAAAAGCCCAATTCCAGCCAAAAGTAAACAATGTGGGTGATTAAATGCATTTAAACTTAAATACGATCGCGTATTAGTATGAAATTATTTTAAAGATGATAATCTTTTATTCTACGGTCGGTCTGAGGGTTAGTTCCTGGCAGAAAAATGATTTTTAAAAAAATGGGAAAAAAGTTGTGAAGTCACTCTATCTTTTGTTTATTTTTTACTTTGTTTTAAAATTTATTTTTCTACCAGTTGTTGAGGAGCTTTGTTTGTTTGTATTGTACTTTAACACCGTTTTAACAGCTAAGGTAATATCACAGCGGCCAGTCCACCCACTCATGTGTTTCATGGCTTCTGACACCGTTACAGACACAACCTTCTTTCCAAGCCACTGACTACTTTTCCCGCAACTGGGTATCAGACAAGTCAAATTCACTAACCACTGAGCTATTCGGGTGGGCGTTAAGGAGCTAAGGACTGATCATGATACCAAACCAAAATGGAACAGGAAGCCTTGCACCTTGTAACTTGGTACTTCTGGGCCCCGTTTTACTAAGGTAGTTACGAACAAAATTTGTGCAAGTTTTATGTAACTATAGTATGGTGGCATATTTCTGCCATGAGATACGCGATAACTATCATGATTATTTTAGAAAACTATTTGCGATAAATCAAAGTTTCCTGGAAATTTTATCTAAAAAAAAAAGGAAAAGATAAAATTTCTAGGAAACTTTGATTTATAGCAAAGGTTTTCTAAAATAATCATGATTGTTATCTTGTATCATCGTGGCAGAAATGTGCCACCATACTATAGTTACGTAAAACTTACACAAGTTTTGTTGGTAACTACCTTAGTATAATAGGGCCCTGGTCTCTTACTAAAGGACAGAAATTTAGACTTGACTATTTTCAAAGCATTTCAAAGACGACAATGTAAAATGTAGCTCTAAAGACAATTTCTGTCATTGAAATGGTAGAAAATGTTGTGTGGAAAGGAGAAAATACTGGGTACCAGCATTTTTCTCCTTTTCCTACAATGTTTTCAAAAGCCCTTTTCCTCAGCGTCGTTCAATGGCAAAGAGGTAAGTGATTATGAAACCATACCAAAACAAAAGGGGAAGTCATGCACCTTGTGTTACATGATACCACTGGTCTAAAGTTTTAACCCTTTACCAAACGATCCACTGTTTTAACAACCCTGAAGAAAAAGACCATTAAAAACATTATAGGAAAAAATGCTGGTCACCAGCATTTTCTTCTTCTCCAAGAATGTTCTCTACCCTTTCAAGTTCAAAGACAAATTAATTTTCGAGTTTGCGCCACATTTTATTTGTCATCTGCATTTGCATTGAATTTGGACAAGTCTAATATTTTTGTGTTTGGTTAAGAGTGAATGATATAATACTATACTCAGGAAAAGCTTGAGATATCACATACATTATAACTACATAGTTTGCATGCGTGGATTCAGCCATTTTTCTCAGGTGTGGATAAGGAACATAGGTTTAACATCTGAAGGACTGTTAGTAATTTCTGAGTCTTGGTCTCATCTGATGTGAACCTCTTTACACATGCATTGAGACCAGATCCAACCAAACAGATAATTATTATGTAGGCTGTGGTAATTTTCCTTTTATTATATACCTTCCCTCTATAACTATTAAAAAAAATCATAAACTGAATACGAAAAAATCAGAGACGCACATTTTCTGTATGTGACGGAATGTTAATACATGGAAGTAGTCTGTGAACATGATCATGTTCTATACAGAGTACATGCATGATACGGAAAAACCTACACGGAGTACAATGCATATTACAAAAACATGTTCTAGTCTGTTGTATGTGTTTTAGATTCTAGGAATTAGTACATTCTTCCATTATAAATGCATCTGCAGATAACAAATTTGAAAGTGATACTAATGAACCAAAGTTCTTTGACAGGGTAGAAAACATTGTGGGAAAAGGGGAAAATGCTGATTGTCAGTTTTCAAAAGCCCTCTCCTTCAGGGCCGTTAAAACTGCGAAATGTGTGATAGAGGGATAATGCTACCCCTGATTCGGTGACGAGCTCCGATTTTATTTTTGTGATTGTGTCTCTGCGGTGATTGTGTCTCAGCGGAGACACAATCACAAAAATAACATCGGAGCAATCCTTCAGACTGAAGGTAGGATAGTGCCAGCTTTATAAATGAACATACACCATCTGTTGTCATGAACAGATCATTCCTCATTGTTTGTGTTTGCAAACACAACTGAAGATGTTTGACAAACTGTTGTTCTATTGTCTTTTACTTCATGATTTATCTAACCCTTTACAAAGCAGGTCCTAAGTTTTGACAACCTAAAAGATTTGTTTGTTTGTTTGTTTATTTGTTTGTTTGTTTGCTTTGTAATTTAAGGCCATGGTGGCATGTGTTTCCTGGCTTTCTCACACCAGTACTGACACAATAATCTTTCCAAGTCTCTGACTACTTAACTCACATGCATCAGAGATTAGAGGGAAAAAATCTTGGGAAAGAAAGTTTGCTGCAACCTGGTTTTGAACCTGCAACCCCCCCCCCCCTCGGTCAGGAGTCAGATATGCTAACCACTGAGCTACCCAGCTGGACCTTGGCATTGAGAGTAATAATACCCCCATTCTACTGGGCGGCGATTCCGCTACACTTCAAAATTGTGGTCAAAATGCCATAAATTATAGAAGAAACTGCAACTGTGCAGTAGAAACACCATGATCATAGTAGAAGCTTATGGATGCTGGAGCACAGTCACTGCAGCAGTTCAATCCATTTTCTTCAAAGGCTGATGGTCAACTGCTGCCAAAGCCGATTCTGTATAGAACTGTTCCAAAAGCGCAACTGAAGTGTAGCTACTGTACACAGGTCATAGTAAGGTCGCAGTAGCAATGTAGTAAACCTGAAATCCTGTGCCGTAGTGGAAACGCAGTAGAAGTGTCTTGGACAGACCTCAAGCGTCAAAGGAGCACAACAACAGCGTGAAAGGATCGTGACTAGCACAGTTGGATCATTGTTGAAGTGTACTATATGCGTACTTGAAGGGCTCAAGTCCCAAAATGTTGCACATGTCAGCAATTCTGCGACAATTTAAAGATTTTGGAGAAGCCCCATGATCACCATGAGCCGGGTGAAATTGCCGCCTAGTGGAATGGGGGTATAACATATGGTGCTATTGATTTAAGAAAAAGCATGTTATAAAAAGCATTATTTACCCTGTACAAGACAATAAAAATTAAAACCCACCAAAGTTGAAAGCATTTGCAAACAACAAATTTAATGTGGCTGTAATGATGGTATTTGTGTCTTCAAAACAGTAGAAAAAAGGAGAAAATGCTGGTAACCAGCCTTTTGTCCTTTTTCACACAATTTTTACAAACACCCTTTTCATCAGAGCAACACAGAATTGTGTGGTACAAAGTTAACTCATTTTACCCTATGAAACAAGCGTACAGGAAGTGACATTTGAAAAAGTCCCTATAAACTACTGATAATCTATATTAGTCAATGTATTGTGTTTGAAAATCTGCAGTTATAAATCCTATACCAGTCCACAAAAATTTAGACTGGTCTAAATTCAAAGCACCTGCAGACAACAAATTAAGGATTACGACCCCTAACTCATCAGTTAAATATGTAACATCCACATTTTCGTAAAGGCTATTTGGCCTATCTCGGCAGCTTCCGTCTTTTGATATGAGAGTTAGCGGCTTTAGACTCACTTACTTACCAGTAAATATCATGTAACATCGACGTTTTCGTAAAGGCTATTAGGCCAATCTCGGCAGCTTCTGTCTTTTAATATGAGAGTTAGGGGCCATAGATCTTAAATGTGGCTGAGATGTTGGAATTTGTATCTGATATGGAAGAAAACATTGTGGTAAAAAGGAGAAAATGCTGGTTACCAGCATTTTCTCCTATTCACATAATGTTTTCAAAAGCATTATTTGCTATGGTCGTTAAAACACAGGATTATTTCATAAAGGGGTTAGGGATCAAATTTATTGGTACAATCAAGTTCTTGTACCATGCTGTTTCTAAAGACTTGTTTCCCACAAAACACAGACAGTAGAATGCTGGTGGTATAACATTGAATTGGAATATTGGATAACAACGAGATATATACACAAAAGAACAAGATGTTGAACATGAACATGGTGTGCCAGCTTGTGATGATGTACAAGAATTGTTGCAGACGTGGACTGATAAATCGTGGATATATATCATAGACAGTAATTAACCCTTTTACCTCAAAATGCTGAGTTTTAAGGACACTAAATAAACAGAATTTTGAAAACATTGTGGGAAATGTGTCAATGTCACACAATGTTTTTTACCCTTCCAATAGTAAATTTCTATTTTTGGGTCACAATTATTTTGTTGTCTGCAAAAGCTGTCAAATTGAGCAACTCTAAAATTTTGTCGTTAGATAAAGTGTCAAGGGTTTTGTATGCAGAGAAATACTTATCAACTTTTCATCAAGCAATCCTGTGTTTTAACGACCTTCATGACAGAGCCCTTTGAAAGCAGAAACTCTTTACCACAGGACAATACATTAGACTGGTTCAAATTGAAAGCATTTGCAGACGACAATTGAAATGTAGTTCAAATGATGGAATTTGTCTTTGATAGAATAAAAAACATTTTTACCAGCATTTTCTCCTTTACCACAATGTTTTCAAAAGGCTTCTTCCTCAGAGTTGTTAAAACTCAGGAAAAGGAGAAAATGCTGGTGATCAGCACTATCTCTTTTATTCCCAAGATGTTATCTTGCAAATAAAAGACAAATCCCATCATTTGAATCATGTTTGTCAGCTGCAATCACTTTTAAAATGGACAAATCAAAATTTTTGTTGGCAGTTGCTGTTACTGCTATTTTTCATTAGTTATCTTCCGTACTGAACCACATACAAAGAGGATCAATTTCCATATTTCGGTACCTCTTATACCTTGCCCTTGTCTCTCTTTTAACTCTTTACCAAACAACAAAAATTTTAGATTTGTCCAAATTGAAAGCATTTGCAGACGACAAAATGATTGGGACCAAAACATTAAAATTTGTTTTGGGAAGGGTAGAAAACATTACTGGAAAAGGAGAAAATGCTGGTTACCAGCATTTTCTCCTTTTCCCACAATGTTTTCAAAAGGCTTTTTCTGAGGGTCATTAAAAGTCAGGATTGTGTGGTAAAGAGTTGACTCTTTCCCAAACAGAAAAATTTTTAGACTCATCCAAATTGCAGACAACAAATTGACCCTTTCCCAAATGATCCCTGGTTTTCACGACCCTGAAAAAGAAACCTTTTGAAAACATCATGGAAAAAGGAGAAAATGCTGGTAACCAGCATTTTCTCCTTTTCCCATAATGTTTTTCACCCTCCCAGAACAAATTTCAATTTTCGAGTCACATTAATTTTGTCATCTGCAAATGCTTCCAATTTGGACCAGTCTTAAAATTTTGATGTTTGGTAAAGAGTTAAATATGTTTCAGCTGAGAAGATTTGTCTTTGACAGGGCAGAAAACTTACCAGCATTTTCTCCTTTTCCTTTTCAGAAGCCACCTTCCATGGGGTTGTTAAAACTGGGGATTGTGTATTAAAGGGTCAAAAGATCTGTCTTTTTAGCTCACCTGAGCACAACGTGCTCAAGGGGAGCTTTTAGGATCACCCTGTATCAGTCGTGCGTCGTCCATCGTTCATCGTCCATCGTCAACAATTTGTTTAAACATCTCCTCCTCCTAAACCACAGGGCCGATTTGGACCAAACTTGGCTGGAATGTTCCTTGGGAGGTCCTCTTTAAAAACTGTTCACAGAATTTGATTCCATCAAAAACTCTGGTTGCCATGGCAACCAAATGGAATTTTTTAAGAAAAACCGCTCGTCAGATTTTTAAAATTTCACAGAAATGTTCCTTGGGTGACCCTTTTCAAAAATTGTTCGTGAAATTTTGATCCGTCGAAAAACATGGCCGCGGTGGAGGGGGGCTGTTTGCATTCTTTAAAAATCTTCTCCTCTGAAACTGCTGGTCAGATTTTGAAATAATTTCACAGTAATGTTCCTTGGGTGACCTTTTTTCAAAAATTATTGGTGAAATTTTGATCTATCGAAAAACATGGCTGTGGTGGGGGGGGGGGGGGGGGCTCTTTGCATCGTGCGGTGTCAACAATGCTTTAAACAACTTCTCCTAACCGCTGGGCCAATTAGAACCAAACTTTGCTGGAATGTTCCTTGGGAGGTCCTCTTTTAAAATTGTTCACAGAATTTGATTCTATCTAAAACTCTGGTTGCCATGGCAACCAAATGGAATTTTCTAAGAACTTTTTTAAAAATCCTCTCCTCTTGAAACCGCTGGTCAGATTATGAAATCATTTCACAGAAATGTTCCATTGGTGACCCTTTTCAAACAATGTTCGCAAAATTTTGATCCGTTGAAAAACATGGCCGTGGTGGGGGGGGGGGGCCTCCTTGCACTGTATTGACTTAAAGAAATTCTTTGAAATTCTTTTTCTCTTAAACCATTTGTCAGATTTTGAAATAATTTCACAGAAATGTCCCTTAGATGCCCCTTTTGAAAAAATGTTAGAGAAATTATGATCCGTCAAGAAACAAGGCTGTGGTGGTGGGGGGCTATTTGCACTATACGGACATGAAGAAATTCTTACAGATTCTTCTTCTATGAAACCACTGGTCAGATTTTGAAATAATTTCACAGAAATGATCCTTTGGTGCTAAATTATGCCCCTTTTATGAATTACAATTTGAACTTAATATCCAGCACCCAACAACCAATTGTTGGCACCCGCATGTGGTGCTCTTGTTCTTTTTATTGAAGTTATTGAAGAAAAAGTTTTGGAATAACAAAAAAAATAACTGGCTATGGTCTACTCAAATATTCAGGTGAGCAATCCAGAGCCATCTTGGCCCTCTTGTTTTGATTTATGTCATTTGACACAGATTTAAATGATTTTTTCTCAGAATTTGATATGACATACAAGTATCTTTAATCTATATTGTCTTTGTGGGCAATTGTTCACCTCAAGCTGTCACTTTTCTCCTTTTGTCTCAACGTTTTAAGAGTGTATTTATGGTTTAAACCACAATTAAGTTTGATGCTGATTCATGTTGATTAAAAATACTTCAAAGCTGTCAGCTGATAAGCCGTCAATGTTGCCCTGTAGACAATATGATATAGATCTACATTTGAGCCATGCTGTGTGAAAAGGGGGCTTAATGCATCTGCGAAAAGTATCGACTCAGGTCAGCCTGTGCAATCCGCGCAGGCTAACCTAGGCCGAAACTTTTCGCTATTGGTCAATTTTCTATATGTCTGATTACTAGTCTACCTCATGATATATAAAAAAAGTGGGAATTATGGATCCATAGTTACATGATGGCTTGCTAGGTACCATGGATCACAGAGATGCATTAAGCCCCCTTTTTGCCAGAGTACGGCTCATTTATTTATGACTTATTGATTATAGTTCTTTTTTTGCTGACAGGAACCATCTAATTTCTGTATGCTCTGTATTTCGTAAAAGTGGTAGATTCATGGTTTAACTCTTTACCACACAATCCCGACTTTTGACGACCCTGAGAAAGAAGCCTGTAGAAAACATTGTGGGAAAAGGAGAAAATGCTGGTAACCAGCATTTTCTCCTTTTCCCACAATATTTTCTACCTTATCAAAGTCAGAAATCATCATTTTAACAAGATTTAATTTGTTGTCTGCAGATGCTTTGAATTTGGTCCAGTCCAAAAATTTGCCGTTTGGTAAAGAGTTAAAAAAATCTCAGTATGCCACTTTAAATCACTGAATAAATTGAATGGAAATTTCTTGCTAACAGTTAACCCTTGAAGCGTTTTACGCTAATCAGTTGCCTTTGTGACCAGTGTATATAAAGATAAGACTGAACAAAACGTGTAGTATGATCTTTTATCTACACTGTTCGCTTTGGCAAAACCCTACAGACCAAAAAAAAGCCATGAATTTGCTATTGACCGAGTCTTACTCTGGAGTGAAAATGTCTATTAATTCTTTTTCAGGGCTTTAAACCTTTACCACATATCCGGAGTTTTAACCACCCCAACCAATAGGGCCTTTGAAAAAAATGTTGGGTAAAGGAGAAAATGTTAAAAAGCATTTTCTCCATGTTTTCCACCATTTTCAAGACAAATGTCAACATTTTGGTCACATTTGATTTGTAGTCTGCAAATGCTTTTAACTCTTTACCAAACGACAAAATTTTGGACCTGTTCAAATTGAAAGCATTTGCAGACGACAAAATAAAATTGACTCAAAAATTGAAACTTGACTTTGGAAGAGTAGAAAACATTGTGGGAAAAGGAGAAAATGCTGGTTACCAGCATTTTCTCCTTTTCCCACAATGTTTTCAGAAGGCTTCTTCCTCTGGGTCGTAAAAACCAGGGATTGTTTGGTAATGAGTTAATTTGTACAAGTCTCAGATTTTATTGTTTGGTAAAGACTTAAGGATAGGGCATTCTAAAGGAATTTGTGCAACATCTCCATTCATCGCCAAGATCGTACGGATTCCGCTAAGACTCGGGTAATCCATAATAGATAAGGGGAACCATCGTGTATCGGCTGATCGATTACGGATTACCCGAGTCTTAGTCGAACCCATACGTTTTTTCGGCCATGAAAGGCAATGTTACAAGAATCCATTAGGGTGCCCTATCCTTAAGGGTTAACTAACTCTATACCAAAGGACAAAACTTTGTACTGGACCAAATTGAAAGGGTTTGCAGACCACATATTAAATGTAGCTCAAATGATGATTGCTGTCTTTGACAAAGTGGAAAATGTTCTGAGAGAAGGACAGTTATGTTCCAAGATTAGACTGCAAATTCTCTGCAGTCTGATCTTGTTGTACAATTTCTGCAAAACTGCATTTAGTTGTGGTTAGCAGCCTGAGGGGAAAACGTAATTAAAATGTCTCCATAACTTGTCATGTTGACTTGTTTGACCTGTCTAAACAATCCCAGGTTTCAATGATCCTTATGAAAACATTGTGGGAAAAGGAGAAAATGCTAGTAACAAGCATATTCTCCTTTTCCTACAATGTTTCCTACACTTTCAAACGTAAATTCTATTAATTATTTCAGCAACATTTAATGTGTCATTTGTAAATTCATTCAATTCGTACAAGTCTGAAATTTAGTCGTCTGATAAAGATTAAGACCAGTGAACTATGTCTAAATGTCTGGACTTTTTTTAAACTTTTTTTTGCACATATCTACAGTTATACTGACAGGTCTGTACTCTGACAAGAAACTACATGTATTTTTGGAAAACATTATAATAAAAGAAGAAATCACATATAAGACGCGTTTTCTCCTACAGTGTTATCATCTTATTCATCAAACTTTATCTCAATAATCCTTTTTCTACATAATTTCCTACCAATTTAAAAGTCAAATTTCTATCATTTGAGTCATGATTTGAAAATATTTAGGGCAAAGGAACAAATTGTCTTTTTTTACCATGTTTTCCATATTTTTCCATATGTACAACAAAAGAATGGTATTGTTTCCTGTCTTTCAACTGTTTTGGCAAATAAAGCCCCCGTCAGACCAAACTAGATCTTAGAATGTCTTATCCCCGTCCTGACATGATTAGAAAACGGGTTGCAGTTGGGGTAGAACGTGTAATTTTGGCCTAATAATGCCTGAAGCCCCTGTCTGACCAAACCTGTTCTTAGAAAGTCTTACCCCGGTCAACAAAATCGTAAAACGGGCTGGGATCCAGATAGGATGTGTAATTCCGGTCAGTAAAATGCAAACACACTGCCAATTGATGCCTGACTGCACCGCGTCTCTAATAAGATCGAAGTACGGCAGTTCTGTTTGTAGTACGTCCATCTTGTTTTATCTCTTTACCAAACGACATGATTTTAGACTAGTCCAAATTGAAAGCATTTGCAGACGACAAAATTAACATGACTCAAAAATTGAAATTTGTTTTGGGAAGGGTAGAAAACATTGTGGGAAAAGGAGAAAATGCTGGTTACCAGCATTTTCTCCTTTTCCCACAATGTTTTCAGAAGGCTTCTTCCTCTGGGTCGTAAAAACCAGGGATTGTTTGGTAAAGGGTTAAGTACATTGTCACTCTGTCTAAATACAGGACGGGATGGACGGCAAAAAAATTTGAGCAGGCTCAAAGTTCTGGAGCACCCTTCCCGTCCTAACTCGTCCATTAATTTCGTAAACAGATCGGGGGTATAACCAGCATTTTCCTCTTTTCCCATGATGTTTTCAAAGGCCTGCTCCCTGATAGAGATTAAAATTTGGTATTGTTTTGTAAAGTGTTAAGAGATAAACCTTTTGCGGACATTGTAGATCAAGATCAGACTGTACAGGACATGCAGTTTGATTTTGGATCTACACGGTCTGATGATGAGATACTTTTCCCCAAACATTAATCTTCACAAAATAATGTTTGGGTTTTAACCATTGGCTTGAAAGTTTAATTAAATTTATTTAGCAGGATAAGGGTTAACTCAGACTATGAAATTCAGACTTGTCCAACTTGAAAGCACTTGCATGATCTGTGCAGTCTGATCTGGAACTACACCATCCATAAGAGCTAAGTCCCTATTAGCTGTGAAAAGGTGCATAAAGATATTGAGTTCAATACTTTCTGGCAGCTCTTACCACTTGAGAATTTCCTTTAGTAAGTCACTGCAGAGCTCCCAGCTTTGTTCTGATGAAACTCTGGAATGCCAGGACTTAATGAGCCTTGGGTGTTTAACAGCTGAAATATCGTTGAGAGCAGAATAAGACACCGTTCTACAAACACAATAAAGCAAGAAAATATTTATCCTTTTACTGTACAGTCTTTGTTAACTGTTTACTGAATGACAAAATTTTAGACTTGTGTAAAGTGAAAGCATTTGCTGACAACGTATAAAATATGCCTCAAAAGATCGGATATATCTATGAAAGGGTAGAAAACACAGTAGGAAAAGGAGAAAATGCTGGTTTCCAGCATTTTCTTCTTTTTTTAGCTCACCTGAGCACAACGTGCTCAAGGGGAGCTTTTAGGATCACGTTGTGTCCGTTGTGTGTCGTCCGTCGTGCGGCGTCAACAATTCTTTAAACATCTTCTCCTCCTAAACCGCTTGGCCAATTTGGACCAAACTGGGCTGGAATGTTCCTTGGGAGGTCCTCTTTAAAAATTGTTCACAGAATTTGATCCCATCAAAAACTCTGGCAACCAAATGGAATTTTCTAAGAAATTCTTTAAAAATCTTCTCCTCTGAAACGACTGGTCAGATTTTGAAATAATTTCACAGTAATGTTCCTTGGGTGACCCTTTTCAAAAATTGTTCGCGAAACTTTGATTCGTCGAAAAACATGGGGGGGGGGGGCTCTTTGCACTGTTTGGACTTAAAGAAATTCTTTGAAATTCTTCTCTTCAACCACTCGTCAGATTTTGAAAATAATTTCACAGAAATGTTCCTTGGGTGCCCCTTTTGAAAAATTGTTCGCGAAATTTTGATCCGTCAAGAAACATGGCTGTGGTGGTGGGGGGGCTATTTGCACTATACGGACATGTAGAAATTCTTAAAAATTCTTCTTCTCTGAAACCACAGGTCAGATTTTGAAATGATTTCACAGAAATGATCTTTATATTATGCCCCTTTTTTTAGCTTGGCTGTTTTCGAAGAAAATATTGAGGTATTGTCATAGCCCTGTTGTTGTCGTCTGCGTTCTTGTCATTGTGCAAAAACTTTGACATTTTGTTATATCTCGACTTCCACTCAACACATGTACTTGAAACTTGGAATAATTGTTCACTAGTAAAAGAGCAACCCAACAAGGGCAGGTAACTCTAAAATCATTTTGTCCAAATTATGCCCCCTTTTCGACTTAAAATTTTAACGTACTATCCAGCACCAAACAACCAATCATTGGCACCTGCTTGCGTTGCTCTTGTTCGACTTGATATTTTTAGCCACTATCGGGCATCTGCTCTTGGTCAAGAAATGGTCCATGGGTGACCTATCCCAAAATTTATTTGCAGAATTCTGATTCGTCAAAAACATGGCTATGGTGATGATTGTAGGGGTGGTGACAGATTTCGAAATGATTTTTA
Organism: Hippopus hippopus; assembly: GCA_946811185.2. Lineage (NCBI taxonomy): Eukaryota > Metazoa > Mollusca > Bivalvia > Cardiida > Cardiidae > Hippopus > Hippopus hippopus. The sequence continues at coordinate 4,525,149 of OX328102.1, read as the reverse complement.
CAGGTGACCTTTTCAAAATTGCTTGGCAAAATAATGATTTTGTTTCCAAAATTTCAATACTTCAAAAAAAAAAAATGGCTATGGTCCTCTCAAAAAATCAGGTGAGCAATCCAGGGCCATCTTGGCCCTCTTGTTTTATGATGTTTTCTAAAACCTTGCTTCTAGGGTCATTAAAGCACAGGATTGTTTGGTAAAGTGTTAATTCTTTACCAAACGACAAAATTTAAGACTAGTCCAAATTGAAAGTATTTGCAGACAACAAAATAAATGTGACTCAAATTTTGAAGCTTGTTTTGGGAAGGGTAAACATTGTGGGAAAAGTGTTTTCAAAGGCTTCTTTTTTTTTAGGGTCGTTAAAAGTTGGGATTGTGTGGTAAAGGATTAAGATAATAAGTGTATGGTAAAATCTTTACCAGAAGACGAAACTCATCCATTTTGAAAGCATTTTGCAGATGGTAAATCTAAATGTGGCTTCAATGAAAAGATATGAGGGTTGTTTGATATGTAATGTGTATTGTACGATATCTCAAAAGCATTCGACTCAGATAGTGAAATGAACATTACATCCCTTCAAAGCATTCTCCGCAGTTTGAAATACATAATTTCAATCTCTGAATCCATGTCTGAAATGCGTCACGGTACGCTGATTTAGGTAGACCTCTGCGGCACTGACTGATGGCTGAGCCAAGGGCTTGTCGGTACTTGTAACGACGACCAGATAAGAACTTTTTAAGTTTTGGAAAAAGGAAAAAGTCGCATGGGGCTAGATCTGGAGAGTATGGTGGGTGTGGCAAGACGGTAACCTTCTCCGACTTCAAAAATTGCTTCACAAGCTCAGATGTATGTGATGGAGCATTATCATGAAGTAGACGAACATGCCTAAATCCTGACACAGGGCGTCGTTTAAGATAATATTTCTTGAGCTTTTTTAGTATAACATCTCGATAATACTGACCTGTAATACTTTTGCCCTTCGGCACCGGATTTCGTACGGCTATACCATCACATGAGAAGAACATGCAATAAAGAACCTTCTTTGTGCTTGTGCTTTTTTTGGCAACTACAGGCCTCCTACCGTGTTTAGTTAGCCATATTTTGTTTCCAATTTTTCTTACTGGTTCGAAATAGTGAACCCATGTTTTGTCACCAGTAACAATGTTTGCAAATTGTCTTTGATTGAATTTGGGAAACATTTTGAGCAATTGCTTAGCGGTTTGTACTCGTACCCATTTTTGGTCATCTGTCAATATATGCGGTATCCATCTGGCAGAAATCTTTCGTACTTTCAAAATACGCTTCAAAATGAAATGCAACCGCAATAGCGATATGCCAACAGGGTTGGCAATATCACGAATCATGTATCTGCCATCACTTTCAATTATTTCCCTGACTTTTGAGACATTTGCCTTGCCTGAAAAAGTCACAGGTCGGCCAGATTTTGCTGCATCTTTGACGGACTCTGTGCCAGTCAGAAATTTCTTTCTCCAACTACGAACTGTCTCATAAGATACCTTATCAGACCCATAAACTTCCCCCAATTCAGTAAAAATCTGCATTACCGAATGACCGAGTTTTGTGCGAACTTTTATATAAGCTCTAATTTCTTCACTATTCTTAATCCGTTTCCCAACCATTTTTACAACAGTGGTCAATGACTAGCTCTATTGAAATGACTATAAGTTTAAAACTATGTGGAGCTGAAGGCTCATGTTTATACCGTTGGAAAGGTATTGAATAGAGCTATTCAAGCGTATCTCATCCAGGAAATCATTGAAAACGTTAATCGCACTGTGGTACAATACACATTACATATCAAACAGCCCTCTTACATCTCTGACAAAAATGTCTGGTAAACAGCATATTCTCCTTTACATACAATATTTCTTAACTCTGTACTAAACAACAAAATTTTAGACATGTCCAAATTGAGATCATTTGACAACAATAAAATAAATGTGGCTCAAAAAGTAAAATTTCTCTTCAGAAGTGTAGAAAACATGGAAAAAGGAGAAAAAGCTAGTTTTCAGCATTTTCTCCTTTTTCCACAATGTTTTGAAAAGCCTTCCTCCTTTGGGTCATTAAAACTCAGGATTATATGATAAAGGATTAACATTTCGAAGACTTTTAAATTCCATGATTTCAGTGCTTACAATTTTAAGTCTAAATTTAGTCTGCTGGTAAAGAATTAAGGGCATGTGTTTTGAAAAAGTACACAAAACCCAAATCATATTCATTGACCCAAGATTAAAGCTAACCAGTAGATTGAACAAATATTATTTTATTTGATATGGTTCCCTTTCTGAAATAGAACTTTGATTTTACTTATTAATACTGCATCAGTTTCATTCAATAAATCTTTAATGAAATAACATTAGTAATTTCTTATTATGTTAACATCTTTGCCAGATAACAAAATTTCAGACTCCTCCCAATTGAAAGCACATGCAGACCACAGTTTACATGTTTGCTCAAGTAATAGAACTTTTCCTTGATAGGGTAGTAAAGATTGTGGGAAAAGGAAAGAGTACTTATTACTAGCACTTTTCCCCCTTTTCCACAATCGTTTCTAAAGCCCTCTTTGTCCTGATTGTTCAAATACAGAATTGTCTGATTGAGGGGGAACAGACAACAATTTGAATATGTGCAGATTGATTGATTGTATGGTGTTTAACGCTGTTTCAACATTACTATTATATCGCGGCCACCAGTGCACCTATCCATGCTTTTCTGGAGTTTCTTTTACCAGTACCCCGCACAGTATTCTTTCCAAGCCGCTTTCCCACATAACCATAGTTGAAACAATAGTAAGCGGTGAGAGAGGAATTAATCCCGTTGCAATGACTATCATCAGTCCTCAGAAAGAAATTGGCCAAGCAGGGAATCGAACCAGCGACTCTCTATTCTCAAGTCCTGCATGCTATGGACTGAGCTACCAGGGCTCGGTGGAATATATTATGCAGAATTCCAATTCGTTCATCTGTAAGATTTTGGCACTTCTTTACACTTCATAATTATGTAGTATGCTCTAATATATGGATTATATAATTATGAATCTATCTCGTTTCCTGCAATCGCAATCGCTTCTAATATCAACAAGTTTTAAGTTTTGTCATCTAAAAAAATTAACACTTTACAAGACAACCAGGAGTTTTAATGACCTTGAGGATGAAGGCTTTGAAAAACATGGTGGGAAAAAGACAAGATGCTGGTAAACATCTATCCTTTCTTATCTAAATTCCATCAATTATGCCACATGTTATATGTCATCTGCAAAATGCTTTCAGTTAATGGACCAGTCTAGAATTTTGTTTTTTTTTTAAAGAGTTAACCCTGTACCACACAATCCCGAGTTTGAACGACCCCTGAGGAAGACGGCTTTTTGAAAACATTGTTGGAAAAGGAGAAAATGCTGGTATCCAGCATTTTCTTCTTTCCCCACAATGTTTTCCTGTCCTTTCAAAGACAATCCCAATCATTTGAGTGAAAGTGAATTTGTTGCCTGCAGATGCTTTCAATTTGGAGAAGTCTAAAATTTTGTCGGTTTTTAAAGAGATGAGCAGACACCAATTTGAATATGCCAAATTCGAAAGATTGAATTTCTGAATCTAATCTGTATGTTTTCTGTTGATTAACACTTTACTGCATAAAACTTTATATGCTATGGATTAACATTGAATACACATTCATTGATATTCAATATCTTTTAGTGGATGTTAATCCTTTACCACACAATACTGAGTTTTAACGACCCTTAAGAAAGAAGCCTTTTGAAAACATTATGGGAAAAGGAGAAAATGCTGGTAACCATTTCCCACAATGTTTTTTAACCTATGAAAGACAAATTTATGTTGTGAATAATATTTAATTTGGCGTCTGCTCTTTGGACCAGTGTAAAATTTTGTTGTTTGGTAAAGAGTTAAGCATATGACAATTTTAAAACATGCTCAATTTATTTCTAATTCGATTCTGTATGTGTAAAAATATATTTTCCTTTGATTAAACCATTACTTAATAGAACTTTAAATCCCATGGATTAACTCTGAATAAACTTGGAATTGATTATATTAATATGAAGAACATATAGTCACTTTGACCCAGCAGAGCTAGTGCAAGAGAAGGCATGTGTGCGCACGGGCATGCATGCAAGCTAGCCCACATGTGGACAAGAGTGTTTGTACGTGCCTGTATGATGCGTGCAAGTATGTGAATGAGCAAGTGAGCTCGCTGCAAGTAAAAAATAAAAGATTACTACTACAGAAACAGCAATGAGATTTTTCGTACTCTCATTCAGTCGACCATCTCGTACTGGATCGGATAGTGGTGACACTAAAGTTCAAGACATAATTATTATACACCATCAGATGTAGATTCTGCACTTTCATGTCAACATAAGCCATCCAATGTGTAAACTGCATTGCAAACTGCTCTCTCTGTCTCTCTTTCTGTCCCCGTCTCTGACTCTCTCTCCCCCTCTGTCTGTCTGTCTGTCTGTCTCTCTCTCTGATCCCATTTCTGTAACCCTCATTAAATCACATTATTTATACTATTGCGCACTTGCTCTTTTCTTCCCTCACACCATGTTATAATGAAAATATTTTTTAATTTTGTTGTAATTTTCTTATATTTGAAATGTTTGAATACCAAAATTAATCTCTGTAAAGAGGAAATAAAGAGAATAATAATAATGATAATAATCATTATCTCCTTTTCCCACAATGTTTTCAAAAGCCTTCCTCCTCATGGTCTATAAAACTCAGGATTGTTTGATAAAAGGGTTACCAGGATATTTGGTATGTTTTATAGTGTTTTATCACATAAAACCGCCTCCAGCAGTGTAATAAACCTATGACTTATTTGGGTAATACACTAGTGTATTATCGTTTTTTGGGTCCTGATTCTGGTGTGTTATCAACACTGCAGTATCTGACTTGTGACCTGGTGGTTGTGGGTTTGATCCCAGCTTGAGGCAAACTTTCTTTTCGGCAATTTTTCGCCTCTCACCTCTGATGGATGTGAGAAAAGTAGTCAGAGACTTGGATAGAAAGCTGTGTCAGTACTGGTATAAGAAAGCCAGAAAACACATGCCTAGGTGCACTGACCACCATGACATGACCTAATCTGTTAAAATGGCTTAAACTCCAATACAAACAAATAAGCTCCAAGACAAATGTCACAAAGTCAATTCTTTAAAAAACCTTGTGTGTACTGTAGAAGCCACATTTTTTGTCAAACACTCAAGAAAATTGATGGGAATATTTTGCCCTAATGATATCTTGGTCAAGATCAAAATTGGCTTTTGTCGAGTCAAAAGGTAGGTCACTGGGACAAATCTTACAAAAACCTTGTTTGCACATGTAAGGCCACATTTTCAGTCTGAGACTCATGAAATTTGATCAGAAATGTATGTCTTGATAATTTTTCGAACATGTTGCAAACTTCCAGATTGGATGAAAAAATACATGTAGGTCACTAACATTCATGTGTCTCACATCATCGCAACCAGGAACTCTTCAACTTTATCAGTCCAATATGACTACTTAGGTGAAGGCTTTAGGGCCAACTGCCCTCTTGTTAGATTTGTTGTCCAAGTTCGAAGACTTTGCAGACAACAAATAAGATATGGTTCAAAACATGGGAATTGCCTTTGAAAGGGTGGAAAACAGCCAGCCGCCTCTCGGTTTCAACTCCTATGCATGACAGACTGAGCTACTGAGCTTTGCATGACTAGGCAGACAAGGAAGGACTTGGAACTCCTTGATAAATAGCCCGGCATATCTGAGCTACATACACTAGGCTTCTAGCTTGCAGTTATGCATAAAATAAATAAGCCATGCTCTTTGAAAGGGGGGGCTTAGTGCATCTGCAAAAAGTATTGACCCAGCCTGCGCAGTCTGTGCAGGCTGACCTGGGCTGAAACTTTCTGCTTTTGGTCAATTTTCAACATGTCCAAGGACTAATCTACCGCCTGATTCAGTCAATTGTTAGATAAAATGTTTTTTATGAATCCATAATTATATGATGACTTGCTTGGTATGATGCATCACCAAAATGCAGTAATCCCCCTTTTCAGAGAGCATGACTCAAATAAAATGGCTCTCACAGTGTAACATAAATATCTCGGGTGTAGAACTAAGATCACACTCCATATTTCATGCAGTCTGATCTTGATTTACACAGTTCACAAACTGACTTAAACATTTACCACACAATCCCAAGTTCTAATGATCCTGAGAAAGAAGCTGTTTGAAAACACTGTGAGAAAAGAAGAAAATGCTGGTAGCCAGCATGCTAGTAAAGAGTTAGTTGTTTACCACACAATATGTTAGCCTAACAACTCTGAGGACCAAGCCTTTCAAATGTTGTAATTTTTCCCTGAAAAGGTAGAAAAGATTGTAAGAAAAGGAGAAAATGCTAGTAACCAGCATTTTCTCCTTTTCTCACAATTTTTTTTCTACCTTTTCAGAGAGAAATTTCAACATTTGAGCCACACTTTATTTGTCATCTGCAAATGCTTTCATCTTGGACGAGTCTAAAATTTTGTCATCGGGTAAAGAATTAATCAGTGTAGTATAAAATCTTGGTAACTGAAATTTTGAAATGACAGTGTTGCAAAGGGTGTATGTGAAATCTGATAGAAAAGATGACAATATTTGTATTTCTTTTGTGTTACTCACCCTTTACCCTATAATCTTGAGTTTTAACATCCCTGAGGGGAGATGATTTTGAAAACATTGTGGGAAAAGGAGAAAATGCTGGTTATCAGCGTTTTCTCCTTTTCCCACAATGTTTTCTACTCTTTTTGAAGCAAATTTAATCATATGAGCCACTTTTATCTTGTCATATGATGATGCTTCCAGTTGGACAAGTCCACAATTTTGTCCTCTGGTGCAATGTTAATGACTTAATACTGTGTATTTTGGCAGGGTTTCTCCAATTTCAAGATGGCTGACTGCTTACCTTTATTGAATTTTGTAAAATTTTAACATCATGTTTTTTTTTTTGACTGGCCCAGATAGCTCAAGTGGTAGAGCTTAGGACTTGGAAATGTCACTTCTTACTAGTACTAAACTAGGACTCGGAAGTGTTTTGCTAAAAAAAAATCAAAGCGTTGAGAACCCTGAAGTGGTATTTGTCAAGGAAGCCATTGTGTGGAATTGATAATTTGAAAGAAAAAGAAAAATATTATTCAAATATTGGCTTGAAAGTCAACCTATTAAGCAAATGAATACCTTTTTTTGGTTGAAGGGAGAGTACTCATGACAAAGTTAGGATTATTTGTGTATTGGTGGTCTCCCTTTGATCATTCAGGAGGAGTCATGAGTAATGTCCCTTGACAGTAGGATGCATGATGGATAGAGAGAGAAACCATGTGAATATATCGAATAAATTTAAGTTTGTACCTGAAAACTATGATTTTGAAATATCTTTGGCCATCAATATCTAATTCCCAACATTACAATAAATTATTTCGATCTATAAATATTCATGCCCAATCAAATGGAGTAGCGCGCAATCATTGGATGAACAAGCCATGGGACGAATTGGTTTTGGAACGAAAAATCCCAGGACCAAGTGATCGATAGACAAATTTTGTATCATTGCGCCAATAGAAGGCTATGAGCGAGTGAAGCTATTTTCAATAAAAAATTAGTATTTCCACGATCGATGGCCTCACCTAGTGTATTTTAACATGCCATTTCCAATTACATGTCTGAATGCTACCGAAAAACTCATTTGCCTTAGAAAAATTGAGTTTAATTGGGTTTATTTCCTTCGGCTTTGGACAAAATACGATACATGGTCTTCAAAATTCAATATTGAACTCATAGTGGTATTGTCTTCGACAAATACCACAAAAACCAGCTCTTTGAGTAAGGAGGGAACTAGGGGCCTCAAGGTTTCATATACACATTCACTTTTGACCCAAGCATGACCCACACATGAGTTTTAAACAGGCTTTAACTAATATGATTTTGCTGGTTGTATGTTGTTAATTTCTTTTTTACAACAACCTTGTATCTGTTATATCACAGCAGCAAGTGCACCCATCCATGTTTTCCAGGAATTTCTCTATTCTAGTACTCCCTAGCCACCGGCAGCTTTGAAACATAATCCCAGTGGAAACAATGATCAGTGGTGAGGGAGGAATGAATCCTTTAACAATGACAAATAACATTCCTCGGAAAGAAATTGGCAGAGCTTGGGATTCAAAGCAGAGGCCCTGTAAACTTCTGTATGTTACCAACAGGTTTACCAGGCTGGGCTTGACTAATCTGGAAGACATAATGAATGACACATATCACTGTGGTCAGTGCATCTACACATGTGTTTCCTGGCTTTCTCACACCAGTACTAACGCTACTTTGTTTCCAAGTCACTGACTATTTTTCTCATGTACATCAGATGCGAGTTGCGAAATATTGCCAGAAAGAAAGTTTGCCTCAACTGGGTATCAAACTCACAACCACTGGGTCACAAGTCAGATACACTAACCACTGAGCTATTTGAGCGGACTTGAAACCATGCATTCAAATATTCTCATGATGTTTACACTCTTTAGACTTGTCTAAAATTTCATCCTTTGGTAAAGATTTAAACTCTTTATATGATGGCAAAATTTAAGACTTCCATATTCCAAATTGAAACCAATCATTTGATTCATCTTTGAAAGGTTACAAAACATTGTTGGAAAAGGAGAAAATGCTGGTTTCCAACATCTCCTCATTTTCCTGCACTATTTTTAAAAAGCTGTCTCTCTCAGGGTCATTAAAACTCTGGATTGTGTGGTGAAAGGTTAAAGAGCCCCCCCCCCCCGCGCATTATTGTTGACTTGCAATACTTTGATTACGTTATACTAAACTCTTTACCAAACAACAAAATTTAGACTTGTCCAAATTGAGAGCATTTGCAGACAACATAGTTATTAAATATGCCTCAAAGAATGGGATTTGTCCATGAAAGAGTAGAAAACATTGTGGGAAAAGGTGAAAATTCTGATTACCAGCATTTTCTCCTTTTCCCTCAATGTTTTTAAAAGCCCATTTCATCAGGGTCATTAAAATTCAGGTTTGAGTAGTAAAGGGTGAATTAATGTACCATGGGATATCTAGGTGACAAAATCTTGGTCTCATGAATAATAATTATTGATCCATTTCATTGGTTCCATAATAATATTTGTGGATTCTTTGACCAATGAATCGACACATTACAGGCCACTGAAATTACTGTGGAAACAAAGAGAGAAAATACATATATTCAGAATTTTTTTATGCATCTAAAATGTTTTGTACCATTTCAAATACAAATCTGTTATTTCAGCTATATTTACTTTGTTGTCTGCAAATGGTTTTAACCCTTACCACTCAACAATATGATAGACTGGTCCAAATTGAAAGTATGCGCAGATGACAAATTAAATGTTGCCCAAATGATTGGATTTGTTTCTGAAAGGTTAGAAAACATTGTGGAAAAAGTAGAAAATGCTGATTATCAGCATCCAGGTCAGGAGTCCTTCACTTCACCACTAAGCCATGCAGGACACCTGATAGAAAAGAAAAGGATAAGATATAATACCTATACATGAAAAATGTTTAACCTTATCTGAAATGATAAATTTTAGACTTTCGAATTTGAAACACCTGCAGACAACAAAAATTTAGAATTGGTACAAATGTGCTCAAGCTCTATGATAGGATAGAAAACATTGTGGGAAAAGGAGAAAATGCTGGTTACCAGCATTTTCTTGCTTTCCCACAATATTTTCAAAAGTCGTTCTGCTCAGGGTAGTGAACCTCAGGATTTTTTGCAAAAGGTTAACTCTTTACCATACAATCCTTAGTGTTAATGACCCTAAAGAATTAAACTTCTGCAAACATTGTGGGAAAAAAGGAGAAAATGCTGGTAACCAGCATTTACTCCTTTTCCCACATTGTTTTCTACTCTTTCAAACACAGCTTTCATCATTTGAGCCACATTTAATATGTCATCTGCAAACACTTCCAATATGGCCCATTCTAAGATTTTGTCATGTGGTAAAGAGTTAATTAAAGTTGTGATGCCTCAGGTAGAAACATCTGCAGGACATATTGATTAACCCTTTACCACACAATCTCGACTTTTTACAACCCTGAGGCAGAAGCCTTTTGAAAACATTGTGGGAAAAGGAGAAAATGCTGGTAACCAGCATTTTCTCCTTTTCCCACAATGTTTTCTTCCCTTTCAAAACAAATTGCAATTTTTCAGTCACAATTATTGTGTCGTCTGCAAATGCTTTCGAATTTGACAATTCCAAAATTTTGTCGTTTGGTAAAGAGTTTATTAATATGTAAACTTCTGCTTTGCCTTATTCAATGCGAGAAATATATGATAGCTTATTATTTGATGATAAAATTTTAGACTCTACTTATTAACGCTTTACAAAATGACAACATTTTAGTCTAGTCTTACAGAAGACAAAACAAATATGACTCAAAAAATTGAAATTTGTTTTGAGAAGGGTAGAAAACATTGTGAGAAGGTTACCAGCATTTTCTCCTTTTCTGACAATGTTTTCAAAGGCTTTATTCCTCACAGTTGTTAAAACTCAGGATTGTGTGGTGAAGAATTTAAAGCATTCACAGGTCACAAATTAAAAGGGGGGATTTATCTTTGACAAGGAAAGGAAAAAATTATGGTTGTTGGTTTTCTCCTTCTCCTGTAATGTTTCAAAAGGCTTTTACCAAAGAGTCATTTAACCCTTTACCAAACAATCCCTTGTTTTCACGACTCTGGGAAAGACGGCTTTTGAAAACTTGTGGGAAAAGAAGAAAATGTTGGTAACCAGCATTTTCTCCTTTTCCCCCAATGTTTTCTACCCTATCAGACAGCTCAAGTTCATTTGTACAATTTTGAATCTATTGTCTGCAGATGATTTGAAATAGAGTCCAAAATTGGATGTTTGGGAAAGGGGTAAGCTCGTGATTTTGTGGTAAAGGGTAAAGGAGATACAAATCAACACGAGAAGGAACTTGCTTACAATCAATCAACCAGTAATCAAGTCTTTACTAGACAAATGAATTGAGACTTGAAATTAAACCTTTACCACAAAATCTGGAGTTTAATGACCTTGAGAATGTTCTAAAAACGTTGTAGGAAAAGAAGAAAATGCTGGTAACCAGCATTTTCTCTTTTCCCCACAATGTTTTCTACCCTTGAAGGCCACATTTTATTGTGTCGGCTGCAATTGCTTTGAATTTAGAAAAAATTCAAATTTAGTCATCTGGTAAAGGCATCAAAGTTTTTGCAATCAAAAATTAACTCTTTACCACAAGGTAAAATTTTAGACTTGTCCAGATTCAAAGCATTTGCAGATGACAACTTGAATATGGCTAAAATTTTGGAATGCTTCTATTAAAAGACTGAAAAGAATGTGGGATAAGTAGAAAACCAAGGTTCACTAAGAAAAAAATGGACCTTGTACTAAACAATCTGGATTATTAACGACCAAGAGGCACACGGCCCTTGAGAACAATGTTGGAAAAGGAAAAATGATGGTCTTCCATATTACAGACAAATTTAGGTAAAGGGTTAAGCCTTTTCTCATAACATAGCAATATTGTTTTTGGATTTATGACTGATTAAAGCTTTACTTTATGTGTATGTAATGACAGATGCCATGAGCAATTTCACCACTTACCTTACTATTTTAATGATAGACTCCGCTTCAAAGATGAGGAGGATAGAACTTGAAATCCTTACCTCATACCCAAATAGCAAAATTTTAGACTAGTCCAAATTGAAAGCATTTGCAGATGCTAAATTCAGTGTTGCACAAATTAAGAAATTTTTCTTTGAAAAGTTAGAAAACATTGTGGGAAAAGGAGAAAATGCTGGTTACCAGCATTTTCTCCATTTCCCATGATGTTTTCAAAAGGCTTCTTCCTGAGAGTAATAAAACTCGGGATCATGTGGTAAAGGGTTAATCAACCAATACTATGTAGGCTTTTTGAAAACACTATGGGAAAAAGGAGAAAACACTGTTTACCAGCATTTTCTTTCTATGCTTGTAATATTTCCATGTTTTCTACTTTATTAAAGTTACAATCCCCTAAGTAAGTCACATTTAATTTGTTGTCTGTAAATGCTTTGTAATGGATAAATGAATTTTGTTGTAAAGAGTTCACCCTTTGCTAGGTTACAAAATCTTAGACTTTTCCAAATTGAAATTAATATTTTGCAGATGACAATTTATATGTTATTAGCATGATTGGGTTTGGCTTTCAAAGGGTGTTAATTACCAGTAATTTTCCCCTTTTCCTAAGCTTTTTTTTTTTTCAAATGCCGTTACTTAAGCGTGGTTGAAACAAGGGATTGTTTGGGAAAGTGTAAAACCTATTACCACACAGTCCTGAGTTTTATTGACACTGAGGAAAAGGCCTTTGAAAACATTGTGGGCAAAGAAGAAAATGCTGGTTACCAGCATTTTCTTTTTTTTCTCGTAGTGTTTTCTTCTCTGCCAATAGCAAATTTCAACATTTCAGTAAAATTTAATTTGTCGTGGGCAAAATTTTCCATTTGGACAAGTCTAAAATTTTGTCGTTTGGTAAAGAGTTAATAATCACGGAAGTTCATGTCTCTACCTGTCTATATGAATTATCATGCATAACTCAACTAGCCGACCGGAACAAATATTGATTTGGGTATTCGGCAGAGTTTTTACAAGTGTTGTAGCGTTGAGGTGGATTCAAGATGGCGGCGCCCAGCGATTTTTTCGTTTCGATTTGTTTGGGCTTAAATATTTGTTGTTCTATCACCATTGTTTTGATAAATAAATGGATCTACACGCACTATGGATTTCCAAACGTTACACTGACGTGCATTCATTTTATTGTCACATCTTTAGGACTTGTTATTTGTTACCAATTCAATTTGTTCCAGCCGAAACGACTTCCGGTGGTGAAAATGATGCCGCTCGCAATGACATTTTGCGGTTTTGTTGTGTTTACTAACCTCTCCTTAGAAACGAATACTGTAGGCACCTACCAAATTATTAAAACCATGACGACACCGTGCATTATGTTCATTCAAACTCGGTTTTACGAGAAAAGCTTCTCAACGCAAGTAAAGTTGACAGTGGTAAGTTGTCAGTGTCAGCCAGCGTGCAAAGGATGTGAACTCTGACTGATATGTAATTTGCAAGCTGTATTTCGATATGTGTGAAAGATGTGTTTGGTTAGTTTCAAAAGATGTGTGGATTGGGTAAAGCTATCATATAACTAAACCCATAAAGCACTAAATAATGAAAGTCAACATGTTTGGTTTGCAAACCAAAGGGCAAAATATTGCAGGATTTTAAAACCAGTTCTAGTTGGATTGACTCAATATAGAGTATATTGATGTAAGATCACACTGCATTGAATTTGTTACCACATCATCCCAAGTTGTAAAGACAAAAAGAAAAAGGGACTGATGATAAAATTGTGGGAAAAGGAGAAAATGCTGGTGGCCAACACTTTTTCTCCTTTTTCCACTGTTTTCTATCCAATCTAAGATAAATTTCATAATTTGTGCAACATATAATTTGTTGTCTGCAAATACTTTCGATTTGGACCAGTCTAAAATTTTGTCATGTGGTAAAGAGATAATGTGCAGTCTGATCTTAATTAGCTCTACCGTTACCGAAGACAAAACTTTATACTGTTCTAAATTGAAAACCTTTGCAGACAAGCAACTGAATATGACTACAATGATGAGAATGTCTTTGGAAGGAGAAGAAACATTGCGGAAAAAGGAGAAAATGCTGGTTATCAGCATATTCTCCTTTTCCAACAATGTTTTCATAAGATTTCTTCTTCAGGGTTGTTAAAAGTCAGGTATGTTTGGTAAAGGGTTAACAGTACTCGCAGAAATAACTGTAGTTGTGCTTGGTACTGACTTAGAGTTTTACTCTTAACCAACTTTACCACAGAACGAAAGTTAAGATTGCATAAAATTGAAAGCATTTGCAGATGACAAAATTCTTGCCAATGTGACTTGTCTTTGAAAGGGTAGAAAACTGTGTTCGAAAAGTAGAAAATGCTTCTCAACGGCATTCTCTCGTTTTTTACAATTTTTTGTCAACAGCCTTATATTTAAAGAATCATGAATAAACAGGATTATTTGATGTAGAGTTAAATACTTTTCAACACAGTCCAGACTTTAACAACCCTGAGGAAGAAGGTTTTTTATAAAAGATTCTGGGAAAGGGAGAAAATACTAGTGACTAGCATTTTCCTTTTTACACAATGTTTTCTACCCTATCTAAGACAAATTTCATCATTTGGGCCACCTTTGGTATGTGCAAATGCTTTCAATTTGGACCAGTCTAAAATATTTGTTAAAGGTTAACAGAAATACACATTGTTCAAAAGACATTTGAAACTTTTCAGTACTAATTCTAAATTACATTATTTTGTTTGTTTCAGATCCCAATAGTGGTTGGTGTGTTTCTGAATTCCTATTATGATGTGAAGTTCAGTGTTATAGGTATAATCTTTGCTAGTGTCGGGGTGATGGTTACCTCCCTTTATCAAGTGGTAAGTGGAAAAAAAAACATGGTAGAAGGGAATTTTATTACTTCTCCAACAGCAAAATTAAGGTCTTGTCCAACTGAAATTATTTTTGCATTTCTCTTAGTACAAATTAAATGTGTATCCATGGATGTGATATACAGTAAAAACAGTAAAGGAAGGAGAGAAAATTTCTGAAAGTTAAGAAACTTGCTAATGAGAAATCATAATTTTTTTACGACTCTTATCATTACCAATATATATGACATGAAAATGTAACATGAAATCTATTAACTGGTAAGTCTCAAAGTCAGGTTAATTTCTAGAACATGAAAACGAACCATGATACTTACACAAACATTATGATGTGAACGTTACTTTTAACATACTGGAAAAAGTCATATGATCAAACAACTTTTTTAAAATGTGGCTAAGCCTTGTGAGAATACCTGATATCAATAAATAGATAGACACAACAATCAATAAAAAATTCAACATCGCCCTATCAGACGTCTCATACCGCCTTTTTTTGTGTCAACAATGACTATCAAAAGCACGTTTATGCAGATACGGCTGAGAGTCATAATCTTTTGTTTAATCAGGAATAGAATTCTTAATTGATTTTATAAAATGAATTAAAACAAACCGCTCTAATATTTCATCATTGACCTCTTATCATCAATTCAATGTCAAATCCTTCTCAAGATCTTACTGTAGTACGAATACCTTGGAGTACTAATTCTCATTAGTTGTAAAACTTGCATCAAACCTCAGACAGGCCAATGCATCAAATCTTTCACACAGAAAGGTGTTAAACAAACTAGAGAGAGGTGAGAAGTGTTGTGCTCGAATTGACAATCAGTTTAAAGAAGCATAATGATGGTAGGGAACAACAGACATTTGAAATATCAGGTTATCTAGATACCAAATGACTGACCCGTTTTTAGCTCACCTGAGCACAAAGTGAGCTACTGTGATCTTGTTTTGTCTATCGTGCTGTTGTCAACATTTAACCTTGAATGCACTCTAGAGGCCACAAATTCTGTCAGAAACTCATGAAACTTGAGCAGAATGTTTGTCGTGATAATATCTCTGACAAGTTCAAAATTGGGTCATATTGGGTAAAAAAGTAGGTCAAGTCTTAGAAAAACCTTTTGTGCAGTTTAGAGGCCACACTTTCAGCCTAATACTCTTGAAACTTGGTCGGAGTATTTGTCTTGATGATATCTTGGACAAGTTCAAAATCAGGTCATGTCTAGTCAAAGAGTAGGTAACTGAACTGAATCTTAGAAAAACCTTGTGTGCCTGTAGAGGTCACATTTCCAGCTTTATGCTCATGAAACTAGGTCAGAGTATTTGTCTTGTTGATATCTTGCACAAATTCAAATTTGGGTCATGTTGGGTCAAAAAGTAGGTCACTTGCCCAAATCGAAGAAAAACCTTGTGTGCAGTCTAGATTTTCAGCCTGATACTCATGAAACTCATTCAGAATGTTTGTCCTGTTGATTTCTTAGACAACTTTGAAAGTGGGTCATGTCTGGTCAAAAAGTAGGTCACTTAATCCCATATGTTTTACATCATCACAATCAGAATCTCTGCAGCGTTATCAACCCTAGATGACTTTACTCAGGTGAGCGCTTTTGGGCCAATGGCACTCTTGTTTAGCTCACCTGAGTGCAAAGTGCTCAAGGTGAGCTTTTTGGATAGTGCTGTGTCCCTCCTATGCCATGCATTGTGTGGTCATCAACAATTACCTTGCATGCACTCTGGATGCCATATTTTCATTGGGATATTCATGAAAATTGGTCGGGTTGTTTGTTCTGATAATATCTCGAACAAGCTTGAAATTAGATTGTTTCAGGTCAAAAAGTAGGTCACTGGGCTAAATCTTAGAAAAACCTTGTGTGCGCTCTAGAGGCTACATTTTCAGCCTGATACTCTTGAAACTTAGCCAGAAAGTTTGTCTTGATGAAATCTCTGAAGAGTTTGAAATACGTTCATGTTCGGTCAAAAAGTGGGCCAAATCGTATAAAAACCTTGTGTGCACCATAGAGGCCACATTTTCAGTCCCATACTCATAAAACTTGGTCAGAACTTTGTCTGGATAATATCATGGTCAAGTTCAAAATAGGGCCATGTTTGGTCAAAAAGGAGGTCGCTCTCACTTGTGTGTTTTACATCATCAAAACCAGGATCTCTTCAGCTTTATCACCTGTACATGACATTAATCAAGGTTCTTGGATGTTTGAGACTCCAACTATTTCTTTGGAAGGGTAGAAAACATTTTAGAAAAAAGCTGGCTACCAGCATTTCCTCTTTTTTCCCCGCAGTGTTTTAAATTCTTATTTCCTGAGTGTCCTTAGTACAAGGGATTGTTTTGTATATGGTTATTTATCATTGTGAATTTTGATTTCAAAATTTGTATAAAGTCATTGCAAGTGTAAGCGAGATATTTCAAGCAAAGCAAGCCCCAAACCAAATACTTTCATGTTTTAAGAAACTTTTTAAAGAAAACTTGAAAACAATGTAGGAAAAGGAAGAAAAGCTGGTAGCCAGCATTTTCTCCTTTTCCCAAAATGTTTTTACTTCTTTAGAAAGAAATCCAACCCTTTTAGCTGTATTTGATATGTAATTTGCAAGTGTTTTGTATGTGGATAAGTCTGAAATTTTGTGATTAGGTAAAGTTGATTCAGGTTCAACTCTTTACCAAACGACAAAATTATAGACTCATCCAATATGAAAGAATTTGCAGAGGACAAATTACAAGTGACTAAAATCAAGGTATTTGTGTTTGATAGGGTTGAAAATCTTGTGGGAAAAGGAGAAAATGCTGGTTACCAGCATTTTCTCTTTTCCCACAAGGTTTTCAAAAGGCTTCTCCCTCAAGGTCGTTAAAACTCGGGATTGTGTGGTAAAGGGATAAGGGTATAGAGATTCTTTACTGGTATTTAACTCTTAGGCTGCTAAGTGCACGCTCAAGGACCTTTGCAGACAGTGTAGATCCAAGATCAGACTGCACATTCTGTGCAGTCTGATCTTGGATCTACATTGTCCGATCATGAGATAGTATTTCTTCTCCCCCCAAGAAAACGAAAAAAACTTTGAAATAGCAAAATTTTTTGTTTTTAGTATCGGCTTGAGAGTTTCATTTCACTTATTTAGTAAGATAAGGCTTAAACTGAAGACTGTTGCATCACATTGCAAATTTATATATATATATTCACAAACAGATAAATTGATGAGATTTTATTGGATAATTTATTGATAAAGTAATTTGTATTGAAATAAATGAAGATATTGATCTTTTTCCATGCAATCCTGTTTTTATGACCCTGAGCAGAAAAACTTCAGGAAACTGTATTGGATAACAAGAAAATGCTGGTAACCGGCCTTTTCTCCTTTACGAACAATGTGTTTTACTCTTTCAGAGACAACTTTTACTATTTTAACAACATTGAATGTGGCATCTGCAAATGCTTTCATTTTGGTTGCATCTGAAATTTTGTCATCTGGTAAAGAGGTAGTGATGTCAATAAATAAGGTTTTTAAACTTTTCTACCAGATGGCATGAGTTTAGACTGGTCCATTTTGAAAGCAACTGCAGACAACAAAGTAAATATTGCTCAAATGTTAATATTTGTCTTGGAAAGTGCAGAAAACATTGTGGGAAAAGAAGAACATGCTTGTAATTCTCCTTTTTTCACTATGTTTCAAAAAGCTGTCTTCCTAAGTGTTGTTGAAATACAGGATTGTGTTGTAAAGGGTTAAATGAAGAGGAAATAAAAGTCTATTGATGGAAATATTGAAAATTGGTGGATGGCTGCAAAACACATGTGCACTTCAAAGTATTTTTTCTCAGATTTCATCAAAAGATCTGAGGAAACAAATTTAGAAAACAAATGACGTCATCAAATGACTGGTTTTATCTTTGTAGTGTAGAAAGTACTGTAGGAAAATGATAAAGGCTGACTGCTAGCATTTTCCTTTTTCTCTCAATGTTTTCAACCCTTGTGAGGGTCAGAAATATATGGGCTTACCGGTATTTGGAAAAGGTTGGAAGACATGCCTTCTTTTCTTAGAAGAGGATAGTGGCAAAATCCAGAGACCCAGATCAGATCATGTCGCAAAATGTGAAGGTTTAGTGATTGATTTGTTAGCTCCACTGGCCGAAGGCCAGCGAGCTATTGTCATGGCGTTGTGTCCGTCGTGTGTCCGTCCGTCCGTTCGTCCGTGCGTGCGTCCGTAAACTTTTTCTTTAAAAAACTTCTCCTCAGAAACTATTGACTGGATTTTTACCAAATTTCACAGGAATGTTCCTTTGGTGGTCCTCTTTCAAATTCCTTCAAATAATTGTGTTCCATGAAGAATTCTGGTTGCCATGGTAACCAAAGTAAAAAACCTTTAAAAATCTTCTCCTCCCAAACCGCTATTTGGATAGCATTATTATTTTGCAGGAATGTTCCTTAGATACAGGTTTACAGAATTCCTTAAAAAAAAAAAGATCTGTCAAAAAACATGGCTTTTATGGGAGACTCATTTTCCTTTTATGGTATAAAGTAAAATCTTTGAAAAATTTCTTCTCTAAAACTATTCATTGGATTTCATTGTTGTTTTGCAGGTAAGTTCCTATGGTGGTTGTCTACCAAATTGTTTCTTCAGTGAGCTAAAATGCAGGATTGAATGATAATTGTTAAAAACTTCCTTTCGCCATTATAGAAATATCAGGCCTGTGGAGCGATAAAGGCACTCAAGCACCTCTAGTTTTGTTTATTAGCCCAGCTGTTTTCTAACAAAATGTCAAGGTATTGTCGTAGCCCTTGCTTTGCCTTCATCATACAAAAACTTTAACATTTTCAAAAACTTAGACATTTTGTAAAATCTGTGTCATTAATGCAGATATTAACTTCAAACTTTGACAAGTTGGTCACCATCAAAAGGGGAACCTTTACAATGAGGGCAGCTTAAAATAAAGTATTTTTGACACAGTTCTGCCCCCTTTTTGAAATTCAAGCAACTACAGCCAAGTGTTGGCACCCTCATATGGTGCTCTTGTTTATTGTTGCCATTGGCTGCATATATGAGAGGCACCTTCAGAAGGCTGTATTAATGTTAAAGGGGATAGTGCAAGATACAGGACAAAACCCACCATAAGTTATGACAGGTTCTTTAATGTGGTCAGCGTATAGCACCCGCACGCAGGACCTAGATTTAATGTCTCATCCAAAAGAATATTTCTACTTTTTGTTGGCCAGCTGTGGGAAAGGAACCTGTTACCCACATCCTCGAGTGGCCTGAGACCAGACTCATGTGCTACTTCTTGGGCTATTCTGGCTAGTTAGAAAAAAGGAAAATATAGCAGGCTGATTCAAATTTACCGTAGTTGCTTTGGGAATACAGCTCTTTGTTTAATGCATAACATAGATGTAGCACTCTGCAAACTTCTGGAAACGTTGACACAAAAGGTGAAATTGCATCATAATATGTATTCTTATATTATATATCTAATGATTATCCATGCATTACACAGGTGAACATAGGTGTCACTTGTTCAATTACCAGCTGTTCCAAATTTTTTCTAAGGATAGATGATAATTATTGCGACAAGACACATTCCTAAATGTCAAACTCTTTTCCAGACAATAAAATTTTACATTAGTCAAAATCAAAGCAGATGAGAAATCAAATGGCTTACATGAGATGTGTCTCCGAAAAAGTAAGAAAAGAAAAAAAATTGGGGGTAAAGGTAGCCAGTGTGTTCTCCTTTGCCCACAATGTCATAACAGACCCTCTTCCTCAGGATTTTGAAACACTTGAATGTTTAGTTAGGTGTGAATAAACTTTTTCATCTCTTCACAAAACAATTCTGTGTGTAAATGATCCTGTTAAACAAGGCCTTTGAAAACATTGTGGGAAAGAAAGAAAATACTGGTAACCAGCATTTTCTCCTTTCCCAACCATGTTTTTTACCTTCTTGAAGGCAAATGTCATCACTTGAGGCACATTTACTTTAATCAGTTGTCTGCAAATGCTTTCAATTGGGAAGATTCTAAAAGGGGTAGAATACATTGTGGGAAAAGGAGAAAATGCTGGTTTCCAGCATTTTCTTCTTTTCCCACAATGTTTTCAAAAGCCTCCTTCCTCAGGGTGGTTAAAAGTCGGAATTGAGTGGTAAAGGGTTAAAGGTTTAATGTCTTATTTCAGTGGGTGGGGGAGAAGCAGCACGAGTTTCAAGTGAATTCCATGCAGTTGTTGTTCTACCAGGCGCCTTTATCGGCACTTTTACTTATCATCGTCATTCCATTCCTGGAGCCACTCAGTAGTTTGGCAAATATGTTCACAGTATGGCCTGCTGAAACCATGGTAACTATTTCCGCTTTTACCTGTGATGTCATAATTATTTGTTGTCTTTTTTTTTTTAAGATTCATTCCATAGGTAGCAGTATTTTTGCCCCCCCCCCCCTTCAAAACCATTGTTAGTCAGCATGTAGTACCCCAGCTTTCTGTATGAAAGTTCTAACATCCAGCAGTTATCAAATTATAAATGAGTCATGCTCTGTGAAAAGGGGTTTTAAGGCATCTGCAAAAAGTATTGATCCTGGTCAGCCTGCGCAGTTCACGCATGCTGACCTAGGTTGAAATGTTTTGCTATGGTTCAATTTTCTGAATATCTAAGGAC
This sequence comes from Hippopus hippopus, assembly GCA_946811185.2. Taxonomy (NCBI): domain Eukaryota; kingdom Metazoa; phylum Mollusca; class Bivalvia; order Cardiida; family Cardiidae; genus Hippopus; species Hippopus hippopus. The sequence goes on along the minus strand of OX328102.1, from coordinate 4,503,948 downwards.
CATTCTACCTCAGGATTCATTTGGTTGTTAGACAAATTGAATTACATAGACCCACATAACGAATTGCTTAGTATATGTCATCAGGGAGACTCATAAAGCCCTTTTTGCCAGAGAATGGCTTAAATACTGGTATCACCTAATATTGGACGAACTTGGCCCTCCATATCCTAACATGTAAGCCAAGATGACCAGCTGTATCACATGTCAAACAATATCCCAGTATCAGTTGTGAGTATTTTGCAAATACATGTGAGCTGTGCTCTGTGAAAAGTGGGGTTACTACATTTGCAGAAAGTATCGACCCATACCAGCCTGCACAGGCTGACATGGATCAATACTTTTTGCTATTTGTAAAATTACTGCATGTCCAAAAGACCATATTACCTCATCATAAAGTCGGTAGTTGGATCAAATGGATTTTATAGTCATAATCATGTGATGACCTGCTTTGTATAATGCATCACAGAGATGCATTAAACCCCCTTTTTCCCAGAGCATGGCTCTTGTATTTCTAAACAGGAATTGAAAAAGTTTTTACTTTCATTTTGCTCTGTGGTAATTTATCTTTAATCTAGCACATAGAATGGAAGAAGTGGATTAATAATAGGCCTATTGTTTATGTTTATATACATGTATAACTCGGAGCAACAGACAGAGGGAGTGACTTTGATTTCAAAATTTAGAATTGTAATTATTCTATACTAAACCCTATGTTATGGGTACTCATTAGAATCGTCTCATCGAGACGATTCTAATGAGTACCCACAACATAGGGTATCAAAGAGAAATAATGAATTTAGACTACCATCACTCCATCTTATCTGGAGCTCTGTAACTGTTTAATGCATCTACAAAATTACTTTGTACATAGCTCTAGTGTAAACATACCCATATTATTTAGTGTCATGGTAAATAATACGCATGGTCCTTGTGCATATCACGCTGAGAACTTTCTACGGGTGGTTTTATGCACTAGATTGAAATATCGCTTACAATTTGGTAGCAGTTACATCTGAACAAACTGATTGATTGTATGTAGTCTAATGCTGTTTTCAACATGATTTCAGTTATATCACAGCGACCAGTGCACATATCAATGCTTTCCTGGAGTTTCTTTTACCAGTACTCCACATGATATGATTTCCAAGCTACTGGCTGCTTTCCCACATGACTATTGTCAAAACAATGGTCAGGGGAGAAAGAGGAATGAATCCTGTTGCAATGACTATCATCAATCCTTGGAAAGAAATTGGCTGAGCAGGGAAATGAACCAGCCACCCCCTGTTTTGAAGTCCCGTACGCTACTGACCAAGATACTAGGCTGGGCAGATGGCTGCTGAAAGGGTCTTTGCTAAGTATGGACAGTGATTGAAGACTTGAATTACAGGAAAATGTGTGGAAACACAAAAGGAGAAAATTACTAATTTTGAACATTTTCTCCTTTGCGGCAAATTTGCCACAATGTTTTCTTAAGTACCGTAGACTGTAAGAAATAATCATCTGTATGTGGTAATGCATGAATGGTTGCAGTGTAGATGTTCAGTGTAGGATCATAAATTTCAGCTTAACTCTTATACCACACAATCCCAACTTTTGATGATCCTGAGAAAAAAAAGCATTTGAAAATGTGTAGGAAAATGCATTTTCTCCTTTTCCCACAATGTTTTCTACCCAATGAAGAAAAACTTTATGTTTTGAGTATCATATAATTTGTCATCTGCAATTGCTTTCAATTTGGACAAGTCTAAAATTTTGTTGTTTGGTGAAGACTTAAAAAGGGTCTGTCTGTACCAGACAATAAAGTTTAAGACTTTTCTCAATATAAAGCATTTGTAGAGGACAGATTAAAAACAACAGAATTGATCTGTCATATGATAGAAAACGTTGTGGGGAAAAAGAGGAAATGCTGGTTACCACCATTTTGTTCTTTTCACTCGCATTGTTGTCAAAAGGCTTCTTCCTGGAGGTGGTTAAAACTCAGGATTGGTAAATGGTGAACTCTTTACTAAACGACAAAATTTTGGACTACTCCAAATTGAAACATTTGCAGACAAAATAAATGTGACTCAAAAATTGAAATTTGATTTAGGAAGGGTAGAAAACATTGTGGGAAAAGGAGAAAATGCTGGTTACCAGCATTTTCTTCTTTTCCCGCAATGTTTTCAGAAGGCTTCTTCCTCGAGATCGTTAAAACCACGGATTGTTTGATAAAGGGTTGAAAAAAAAAACAAAATTTGATGATGAACATTGTCAAGGTTTTGGTAAACTTTTGCATGGTTGAGAGAATAAATAAACTGTTTCAGATTTTTTAACCTTCAGCAAAAATAATTGTTTTTTTTTTTGTGACGCAGGTGAAGAAAACTTCTGAAAACAATCCAACCTGCATTAATTTTTCTCCTTTTCCCACATTGTTTTATACTCTTTCAAAGAGTTTTTTGTTTGTTTGTATAGTACTAAACATGGTTTTCAACATCATTTTAGTTATATGGTGACATCTAAAAAGACAAATAATTGGACATGTCTTTGTAAGGGTTGAAAAATTTGTTGGAAAAGGAGAAAATACTGTACTGTTTACCAGTATTTTCTCCTCATCCCACACGGTTTTTAGCTACACTGGCCGAAGGCCAGCGAGCTATTGTCATGGCGTTGTGTCCGTCGTGCGTCCGTCCGTCCGTCCATCCGTTCATTCGTCCGTGCGTGCGTCCGTAAACTTTTTCTTTAAAAAACTTCTCCTCAGAAACTATTGACTGGATTTTTACCAAATTTCACAGGAATGTTCCTTTGGTGGTCCTCTTTCAAATTCCTTCAAATAATTGTGTTCCATGAAGAATTTTGGTTGCCATGGCAACCAAAGTAAAAAAACCTTTAAAAATCTTCTCCTCCCAAACCGCTATTTAAATAGCATTATTATTTTGCAGGAATGTTCCTTAGATACAGGTTTACAGAATTCCTTAAAAAAAAAAAAGATCTGTCAAAAAACATGGCTTTTATGGGAGACTCATTTTCCTTTTATGGTATAAAGTAAAATCTTTGAAAAATTTCTTCTCTGAAACTATTCATTGGATTTCATTGTTGTTTTGCAGGTAAGTTCCTATGGTGGTTGTCTACCAAATTGTTTCTTCAGTGAGCTAAAATGCAGGATTGTATGATAATTGTTAAAAACTTCCTTTCGCCATTATAGAAATGTCAGGCCTGTGGAGCGATACAGGCGCTCAAGCGCCTCTAGTTTAAGATCAATTAACTTGAGATTTTGCAAAACATCAAGAGAAAAGGAGAAAATGCTGGTAATCAGCATTTTGTCCTTTTCCCACAATGCTTTCTGCCCTTTCAAAGGCAAATTCAGTCAGTTGAGCATGGCTCAATTTATTGTCTGTAAAAGTTTTCAATATGGAAGAGTCTAAAATTTTGTGGTAAGAGGTAATAATATGAAATATGTGGTGTGCATAGACTGATGTTTAACTGGATACCAGATGGCAAAATTTTAACCTTGTCCAAATTGAAAGCATTTGCAGACGAAAAATAAAAAGTAACCGAAAACTAAAATTTGCCATTAGCGGGTTGAAAACATTGTGGGTAAAGGAGAAAATGCTGGTTACCAGCATTTTCTCCTTTTCCCACATTGTTTTCAAAAGCCTTCCTTCTCAGGGTTGTTAAAAAATCAGCATTGGTGTTTTAGGGTAAAGGGTTAAATTGTTGTTTTCTGATTGTTTGGATAACAATCAGTGTTTCAGAAAGTAAACATTTCAATAAATGTTACAGATGAAGAGTTGTGTACCATGTTTGTACATGTTTATTTTCTTTCGAAGAATATCAACTCCTTACCAAAGAAGAAAATTTCTTACTTGTCGAAATCCAAAATGCTAATGTAGGTTACCAGCGTTTTCTTTTTCCCACTATGTTTTCAAAGGCCTTGTCCCTTAGGGTTGTTAAAACTCAGGATTGTATGAAAAGGGTTAAATGGAATGGTGATACTGATGCTGCACAATACAAGAAACTTGGGCTATATTTTGTCCTTTTTGCTCATTTCAGGTTGTGTTTATCATCTCACAACATTATGTTAAATGCATAACATTCCTCTTTATAAAATGACAAAATTTTGGATCAGTCCAAATTGAAAGCATTTGCTAATGACTAAATAAATACGCCTTGAAATTTGTTTTGGGAAGGGTAGGAAACATTGTCAGAAATGGAAAAAATGCTAGTTACCAGCATTTTTAACTTGGCTGTTTCGAAGTAAATGACAAGTTGTTTTCGTAGCCCTGGCGTCGTTGTCTGGGTTGACATCTTGCTAAAACTTTGACATTTTGTAATATCTCTGTGAGATATTTACTTCAAACTTGGACAAGTTAATAACTGTCAAAAGGGGAACTGGTACAAGCAGGGTAGATAACCATCAGTTTGTTTTACTAAGTTATGCCCCTTATAATTTTCACTGAAAATCAAGGTTTTGCAGCCAAGCATTGGCAATCGCATGCTGTGCTCTTGCTTCCTCTTCCCACAATGTTTTCAAAAAGCTTTCTTTTTCAGAGTCATTAAAAGACAGGATTGTGTGGTAAAAGGTTAAACTGGTTTTTTCCATGTCTCCTAGTTCAGGCTATGGATATCTTTTAACAACATCATGTTACGATATGTCTTGTGCTACCTATTATTCCTTTTGTCTAATTTCAGGCTGTAGTGTTTTTATCAGGTGTTGTCGCATTTTCTGTGAATCTCTCCATTTATTGGATAATTGGGAACACCTCTCCAGTAACGTATCCTTTGTTCGAAATGTGAATATATTCCTAGATCTTCAGTGATGGTAAGAAAACTGTAACTGCAGGTCTGATTTGTTTCAAGCTGTAGGAAGTGTTAGCCAATTTATTTTCCAAGAAAAATACATCATGAGCCATGCTCTGTGAATAGGGGGCTTAACCCATTACCACATAATCCTGAGTTTTGACGCCCTGTAGGAGAAGGCTTTTGAAAACATTGTGGGAAAAGGAGAAAATGCTGGTAACCAGCATTTTCTCCTTTTCCCACAATGTTTTCTTCCCCATCCAAAACAAAAATCATCATTTCAGTTACATTTAATTTGTCGTCTGCAAATCCTTTCAATTTGGACCAGTCTAATTTTTTGTCGTGTGGTAAAGAGTTAATGCATTTGCAAAAAGTATTGACCCTGATCGGCCTGCACAGTCCAAACAGTTGGTTGTTATACAAAATAGATTTTATGGGTCCATGATTTTATGATGACTTGCCTGGAAATATGCATCTCCATTGATGACTTGCCTGGAAGTATGCATCACAGAGATGCATTAAGCCCCCATACCAGAGCATGGCTCACCAATGTATGTTATGCACATGACAATCTATAATCTGATAAGTATTGTAAAACAACAATCAGTCAGTCAGTTGGTCGGTTGATCTAGTAATCTTTACCAAACTCTGTTTTATCCTATTCAAGAATCACAGATAAAAATGCATTTTGAAACACTGAAAAAAAAGTATCAGTTTCACCAATTGATGCATGTTTAATTTGTTACAAGCATTTGCTTTCAACTAGTCAGCGGAATAGCTTTAGAGGTGGGGCATGAGACTTGTAAATGACAAATCTAAGGATACTTGAGGCTGTTGGTTACATTCTCATAGCTGGCCAACTGAAAAAATTACTAATAGTCTTCAGGATGTGACGTTAAATCTAGGTCTCATGTGATGGTGCTATAAGCTGAATTTGTTAAAGAACCAGCCAACAACTTGGGATGGGTTTCTTTCTACATCTTGGACTATCCACACTCACAAATAGCCTTCTTTAGGCATTGCAGATGTTGGTAACGGATGGCAGTGATGAATATGCTCTCAATATGGGCATATTTAGAATTTTGCCGTTTATCTCTTTACCAAACAACAAAATTTCAGACTGGTCCAAATTGGAAGCATTAACAGACGACAGAATTAATGTGACCAAAAAATTGAAATTTGTTTTGGGAAGGGTAGAAAACATTGTGGGAAAAGGAGAAAATGCTGGTTACCTTTTCCAACAATGTTTTCAAAAGGCTTCTTTTCTCAGAATCATGAAAACCCAGAATTGTTTGGTAAAGAGTTAAAACACTTAAAGGGCAAATCCTAAAATATTTTGACCAGACTGTTTTTTTCCTTTAATCAGCTGCAAATGATGTCAGTTAAACATGTATCCGCCATTTTTCATAAATACCACCCTGTAACATGCCATAAACCACGGCCGAATTGTCACGCTGATATACGGCCCTAAAAATGGTACATGGCTTACTTCCCCTGATTCGCTTATCTCCCGTGCATTTGTGACGTCATTGTCGAGTTAGTCTGTGTATACCGTCAGTAGAAATTAAGTAGGAACGCGGATGATTGTATGCAGATATCTGAGTATTAACTGAGAATTGAGCCGAAAAAATGGTAAATTGTGCAGCCTATGGCTGCAACGTCGATTCGGGAACTCATAGAATTAGTATGTTCAAATTTCCGATGGAATTAAAAAGGAGGAAACTATGGAATTTGAAACGTTTAAACCGGGGCCGGACAGTAGCGACGGATTTTTTGCCATCGGTTCATTTGAAATTGTGTCTGAAATACTTCAATGACAGTTTTTTATAAGTCCAAAACTCGCAAAAGAAGTTGGTTATAGGAATTTTAGGCTGCGGTTAAAACCTGACGCTGTGCCGACATTATTCGCAACTCCGAGTCGAAAGGAAACTCCGAAAGACAGACATTCCGCAACGGCAATTTTCAAAAAGAAAATCCAACATGAAGTAGGTAATTTCTTTTTTTTTTTTCCTTGAAATTGGAATACATGAATTGCTATTCGTACTATTTTACCCTTTTCTACGTTATTGCTTCACTCTGGACAAAGGAGAAATTGCTGCCGTTTTCTCCCTTTTCCAAATGATTTCAACATTTAACAAAATTATAGATTCATCCAAATTCATAACATAAATTTTGCAAATAACAAAGTCGACATTGTTCAAATGATGTGAACTTTCAAGGGATAAAAATCATTTTTTGAACAGCAAACATCATTTTCTTCCCACACTGTTTTTCAAACACTTTTTCTTTGGAAACTATTGGAAACTAGATCTAGGGTTTGTATGGTAAAGGGTGAAGTCAGTATCTGGCTACCCCTAGTCATGGTCATAAATGTTAATCCATCACCGACCAGTTGAAACAATACAGGAAATGGTTATATAACATTTTCATATCTCACCCCTTTACACTGTAATGTTTGTGACAGTAAACCCATGTTACAGCTTTTATCTCATACACTACTTCTCTTTGACATTTCACTCTTAAAAAGGATTTGACAACTTACATGCATTTTGAACAAATTTTGAATTATATCTTTACAATTTTGATTTGTGGATATTTCCTTGTTCCTATCCATATTATGTCTTCTAGACAGGCTACTGAGAAAAATCCTTTGTTTTAACAACCCTGGTGAAGAAAGAAAAAAACTTTTGAAAACATTGTAGGTAAAGGAGAAAATGCTGGTAACCAGTATTTTCTCCTTTTTCTAAAATGTTTTTTACCCCATCAAAGACAAGGCCAAACATGTGAGTAAAATTTAATTTGTTGACTACAAATGCTTTCAATTCGGTTGAGTAAATAAATTTGACGTTTGGTAACAATTTAAACATGTATTTTACATCTCTTGAGAAACAAGTTCATACAACTCATACTAATCTCTTCGGATACTGCTTCCTGGGAACTAAACCAGAACTCGTGCCCAATGTGTTGGATTTATATTTAACCCTTTACCAATCAATCGCTAGTTTTTTACGACCCTGAAGACAGAAGACTTTTAAAAACATTGTAGGAAAAGGAGATAATGCTGGTAACCAGCATTTTCTCCTTTTACCACAATGTTTTCTACTCTGCTGGAAACAAATTTCAATTTTTGAAATATTTAACTTTATTTTGTCGTCTGCAAGTGATTTCAATTTGGACCTGTTTAATATTTTGTCGTTTGGTAAAGAGTTAAAAATAGAAAATATTGTGGATAAAGGACCAATTGATAGTTACCAGCTCTTTCTGTGTTTTTACAATGAATCTGAAGTTGTCTATACTGCAATTTGACCGGAATGTCAGTATTAACTGCTCAGTCCCTAGTAGACCAATTTGAGACTTACCCAAATTGAAACAATTTGCATAAGACAAACAAGAACTGAACAAATTTACACTATGCTTTCCCACGGCTTACAATTCAGAGTTTAAGACTTTCACAGAGAAGCTCTATATGGAACATACAATAGCTATACATGTATGATAAATTTTTGCATTGAATGGATCATGTGGACAAGGTAAACAGCAAAAAAGTATTTCACACAGGTAGATCCCCTCTCCCTCTCTATGATGTTCACGTATTTCTGTATGGTAAGAAATACAACCAGGGATCCTATATATACATGTATATACGATCCCTGATACAACTAAAATAATTTTCAAAATAATTTTGAGAATTAAGTCTAAATAATCTCGGAACATATTCTTTTATCAAATTTCATGCTGGTTAACAGCATTTCAAAATATTCCCATTCTCATGAAAATCGTGATTTATTGTGTAACCCTTCACCCATGAGAGAATAAATTTGTACCCGTCAATGTTTACAGAATTCTTTACAAGGTACAAATATCAACAAGGACCCATCAACAAATAGTTAGAACTAACATCTCACGATTATCAATCATAAAAGACAAGAAAAAGGTTATTTGACATGAAACTAAAGTATCGGGGAACTGTCTTGTCGTGGAACTGTCTTGAAACCGTCCCTTTTTTTTTTTGTTTAATTCCGCCCGTTAATCTACTGAAAATGCTTCACGTGAAACAAAGTTTATGCCATACACTTAATTTTATCATGTAGGCCTATAGAATAATATTTCTGTAAGCGATGTTCGCCCCGTAATAGACGTATTTCAATAGCGCGCGATACTCAACACGTTGAAAAGTCCGGCACAACATCGTCATTTTCGTCATCAGTGGGCGAAATGTTACTTTTATCCTCATTCTCAGAAACTTAATAAGTTTCTTTAAAAATTGGCTCATACATGTACAGCCTTACAGGCCCAGAATTGTCTATTTCTTCGTCTTCAATATCGTTCAGTTCACTATAGTAAACAACGTCCATATTGAAACAAGCGCTCCTATGACGTCACAAGTCAAGGGACGCAACAATAAGTAAGGGAGGTAAGCGATGCAATAAAAATTGATAAGCAAAAATATGAATTGAAAAAAAGTACTTTTACTAATTTTTTTTTCTAATTACAACATTACCAGGTTACCATTTGATAAATGTAGATTTGAAAATTAACCACATCTGAAACTTGTTGATTTGCCCTTTAATTTACCTATCAAGCTTCAAGTGATGTTGTAAAGTTTAGGTATCACATATACTTTTGACATATTTGAGCCATGCTGTGGTAAAGGGGTGGTTAATTGCATCTATGTGATGCATTATAACAAAAAAGTCATCACATAATTATGGCTTCATAAGACCCATTTTGTCTAACAACTGACTGAATCATGAGATAGAATGGTCCTTTGACATGCAGAAAAATAACCATCAGCAAAATGTTTCTAGACAGCTTAGGCTGCACAGACTGGGCAGGCTGACCTTGGTTGATATTAGCCATACGGCAAAATTTTAGAATTTGCCATAGTAAGGAAATTTTCAGAAGACCATTTGAATGCCTTTCAAATGATAGTAAATGTCTTTGAATAGATAGAAAACATTGTGGGAAAAGGAGAAAATGCTGGTTACCAGCATTTTCTCCTTTCCTACAATGTTTTCTATGTTTTCTTGGGGTCATTAAAACTTGGGTGGTAAAGGGTTTTTCACAGAGTATGGCTCTTTTTCTTTCCTGTTTCATTTTTGATCTACCAACTTTTCATTATACTATAATTCCTTAACATTTTGTTCAGCTATAACATGGTGGGACATTTGAAGTTCTGCTTGACGCTGGTTGGTGGTTTTTTACTATTTAATGACAGCTTGAACTTTCTACAAATATGTGGTATTTTAACTACTCTTTCAGGTAAGTGGTCTTCCTTTACCCTTTATCAAACAATGTTTTGTTGACCCCGAGGAAGAAGCTTTTGGAAAACATTGTGGGGAAAGGAGAAAATGCTGGTATCCAGCATTTTCATTTTTTTTCCACAATGCTTTCTATCTTTTCCAAGACATTCTAGCCATGTGTAATTGTTTGCTTGCAAATGCTTTCAAGATAGAGGTGTGTAAACATTTTTTTCTGGTAAAGATTGGAATGGATTTATTGAAAAAATAAATAGTCCTTTACAATTGCTCTTCACACGTAAACAGCTTGAGTTAGAATATTAGTCGATAAGTATTTTTTCTACACAATTTGTTGGCAATTTTTGCTTACCCAAATTTATTCATGTGGATTTCAGGTTTTGATATCGGTTTAGATTTTGGGATGAGAGGAAATCTTTTAACCCTGTACCAGCCAATAAAATTTTAGACTTCTCTGTATTGAAAACATTTGTAGCCAACAAATTAAATGTGCCATAAATGATTAAATTTGTCTGTGAAAGGGTAGAAATAAACATTGTGGGAAAAGGCACAAGGTCGTTAGAACATGAGATTGTTTGGTAAAGGATTAATAAAGAAAACAAAGCTATAGGTTGTAAAATTGGAGAAAATATTTATCCTAGAAATACATGTTGTGATTAACCCTTTTCAAGTCTGAGTTTTAATGACCCTGAAGAAGAAGGCTTTTGAAAACATTGTGGGAAAAGGAGAAAATGCTGTTAACCAGCATTTTCTCCTTTTCCCACAATGTTTTCTGCCCCCTAAAAAACAGATATCATCATTTGAGCTACATTTATTTTTGTTGTCTGCAAATGCCTTCTGTTTGGTCTAGTGCAAAATTTTGTCGTTGGGTAAAGAGTTAGCATTGATTTTGCTAATCAATTATTTAAATTCTTGTTGATCAACATGTATTGATCAGTGTAGGGATTTTTTTAACCCTTTTTCCAAAAATTAATGAGTTTGAGCTTGACCGAATAACAAAATTTTAGACTGATTCAAATTCAGAGCATTAATTTTGTAAACGACAAATGATCCTAAAATGATGGGATTTATATCAGACACGGTAAAAAACAGTTTGGGAAAGGAGATACGATGGTTACCAACATTTTCTTCTTTTCCAACAATGTTTTCCATTGCATTTTACATCAGGGTCTTTAAAACTTGAGACTGTGTGGTAAAGGCTTGGGAACACTAAGGAAGAAGTTTTTTTGCAAACTTTGTTTCAAGAATAGTTTTTAATCAAAATTTCTGTCACTTCAACCATTGTTGTCTGCAAATGTGGACAAATTGGATTGATAGATTGATTGTGTGGTGTTTAACGCCGTTTTCAACATTATTTCAGTTATATCGCGGTGGCCAGTGCACCTATCCATGCTTTCCTGGAGTTTCTTTACCAGTACAGCACACTATTCTTTCCAAGCCACTGGCTGCTTTCCCACATAACCATCATCGAAACAATGGTCAGCGGTGAGAGAGGAATTAATCCTGTTGCAATGACTATCATCAATCCTTGGAAAGAAATTTTGTCAAGCTAGGGATCAAACCAGCAACCTCCTGTGCTCAGGTCCTGTACGCTACCAAGTGAACTACTGGGGCTCAGTGAAGACAAATTTGAAAAGGTTAAAATTTTGTTGTTTGGTAGAGAGTTTATCAAAAGATCAATAGTTTTATTGATCAGCCAAGTGTATTTCTCATACAGAATAGATGGTTGGTGTCTTCAATTGGGAAAGTTAATTTGGCGAGGTGTAGGAATTTTATTCTATCTCATTTTCATAATCCATATCCTACTAAATTGAATAATTTGCCTAAACCCTTTACTAGATGACAAAATTTTAGCCTTGTCCAAATATTGAAACCATTTGCAGACAACAATTTTATTGTGGCTCAAATGGTGCAATTTTTCTGTGATACGGTAGAAACATTGTGGGAAAACGAAAAAATGCTGGTGAACAATGTTTTCAAAAGGCTTCTTTCCAAGGGTCGGCATAAGTCAGCATTGTGGTGTAAAGGGTTAAATATTGCACATATCTGCATCTTTTTCACTATGTCAAAAATTGAAGAGCTGAGTAAAGGGTTCTTGTACTGGAGATGCAGCTTCAATAATGATGTCATGAGTGATGTTGTTTGCAACGTGACGTATACTAGTTGAAAATGTTGCAGGCAAAGTAGAGAAATGTTTTTCTGTTTCAAGTGTTTTATCATTACAGAAAATGAAAAAAAGGATGTTCCTATGTTGAAACTATTTGCAGATATTTAACCCAAAGAACCCTGAGTAAACTTATCAGATATTTTCATCATAGAAATAAGACCCAAATAATTGCAGTTTGATGGTTGCTTTTGTCTACAGTGTTTCAGCAATATGGACAGCGTAGATCAAAGATCAGGCTTCACATTTTGTGAAGCCTGATCTTGATCTACACTTGCCACAAAGGCAACTATAGTTGTGAAAGATGCTTGAAGGGTTTTAATATTCAGTGGCAATTTTCCATGATAGTACTTTTGTTCATTTATTACGATGCCTATTTAAAGTAGTCCCTGTCGGCAGGTGCACAAAATTATGGTCACATTACCAACTGAAAGATATACTAGGGTGACAGGTTTGATTTCAGGTTCAGACATTATTCCAGAGGATTGATGATTGTCATTGCAACACGATTCATTCCTCTCACACCACTGAACATTCAACATTTTCAACCATATTTTGAAGTAAAGCAGCCATGTACATATTAAAGAAGAATGTTTTGCAAAGTTACTGGTAAAAGAAACCCCAGGAAGGCATGGATAGGTGCACTGGCAACTGCTATACAAGTGAAATAATGTTGAAAAGTGTATTAACTCTTTGCCAGATACAAAGTTGTACAATCATTCAATTTGATGGCATTTTCATATGATAGATTTGACTCAAATTAGGGAAGTTGTGAAAGTACTGCAAACTTTGTGAGAAAAGGAGGAAATGTAGGTAGCATTTTCTCCTTTTTCCACAAGTTTACATAGGCCTTCTTCACCAGGGTTGTTAAAATTTGAGATTGTGTGATGAAAGATTAAACAATAAAACAAATAAACAAAAATATATGTAGTATTTTTCAATGTTTCTTGCCCAATATTTTGTAGGTATGATATACTACTTTACAGTATCTGGTCTTATTATTGGAAAAAAGGTTATTTTGTGTTGTTCACTTTATATTTCGCTTTGCTTGTTGGATCATTTATCTTACGCTTTTTCCTCGTAAGTTCATCATTTTCTCAGCTCCTAAAGCTTTACCAAACAATCCCAGGTTTTAGCTAAATTTAGGTAGAAGGCATTTGAAAACATTGTGGGAAAGGAAGAAAGTGCTGGTAACCATCGTTTTCTTTTTTTGCTGTTTTCTACCCTTTTTGAGACAAGTTCTATCATTTGAGACATAATGAAATTTTTGTCTGTTTAACCCTTTCCCAAACAATCCCTGGTTTTTACGACCCAGGAGAAGAGTCCTTTTGAAAACATGGTGGGAAAAGGAGAAAATGCTGGTAACTAGCATTTTCTCCGTTTCCCACTATGTTTTCTACCCTATCAAAAACAGAAATAATCATGAGTGGTACATTTAATTTCTGTTCTGCTGACCTTCTCAATTTGGTTTAGTCCAAAATTTTGTTGTTTGGGAAAGGGTTAATGCTTTCAATTTGGATGAGTCTAAAATAATGTGGTCTGGTGAAGAGTTATGGCTGATAGCTTTGTAAGATTACTGGAAAGTCTGAACACTTTTATTATTCATATAGTGTTAGATAGAAATTGCCATGCAAAGGAAGTGAAGACCCAGAGTTGCTTAACTGTGAAAATTGCGTTCTTACTGTAATTCTACATTTCTAAATTGAGTGACCAAAACATTTATCAATTTAGCACAAAGTAAGATTTTGGCATGGTTCAAATAAATGCAGGCGATGAAATTAAATGTTACATAAATTAAGTCTTTGGCATACGACATTTTAGTTCAGTCAAAATTGAAAGCATTTGCAGATGACAATATAAATGTGACTCAAAAATAGAAATTTGTTTGGGGAAGGGTAGAAAACATAGTGGGAAAAGGCGAAAAAGATGGTTACCATGTTCTCTCCTTTTCCTCAATGTTTTCAAAGGCAGTGTTCCACTATAAATTATTTCGTGCAGGGGGGGATGTCTGATAATTTATTATAAAAAGGGGAATGTTCAAAATTTGCAATAAAAATGCACTCAGGACGGATTATAAAATAAATCAGAAAGGGACATAAGCTCACATGACTTTTGTGTCCAATATGGTGGGACACTTTTATACCCCCAACCTACGAAGTAGAGCAGGGTATACTGATTTCACCATGTCTGTCAGTCCATCCGTCCACTTGTAGACCACTTCATTTCCATGCTCAAAAGCCATTTGACGGAGGACTCTGAAACTTTGTACATGTGTTCCTCAGGATTTTGTGTCAAAGGTCAAGGTCACAGGTGAACTTTGTTTATAAATCGTTTCTGTCCTGTAACTCAATAGCTGTTTGACCTAAGACCCTGAAACTTTATATAAGTGTTGCTCATGACCAAAAGAGGTGCCCTATAGTTTTTAGGTTACATGGGTCAAAGGTCAAGGTCACTGTTGAAATTTGTTTGATTATCCTGTCCGTGCTCTAACTCAGTAGCTGTTTGACCTAGAACCATGAAACTTTATGCAAGTGTTGCTCATGATCAGAGGAGGTGCCCTGTTGTTTTTTGGATTACACGAGCAAAGGTCAAGGTCACTGTTGATCTTTGTTTGAAGAAAAAATCTGTACTTTGATTTTGCAGCTTCAGTGACAAGGTGCTGGTGGGTGGTATTTGTCTGCTTTGCGACAGTTCTAGTTTTCTAATCCAAATGGACAGTGTTTCATAGTCTCCCAGCACACTGCCACAGGGTCATAACAATGTAGGATTGTATGGGTAGAGATGTAATCCTTTACCACACAATAAAAATGTACACTTGTCCAATTTGAAAACGTTTGGAGATGACAAGTCAAATGTGGTTTAAACCATGGAATTGGTCTTTGATAGGGTAGAAAATACTGTGGGAAAATGAGAAAATGCTGATAACCAGCATTTTTTTCTTTTTCCCTCTCTGTCTTCAAAAGGCTTCTTCCTCAGGGTCATTTAAACCCTGGATTGTGTGGTAAAGGGTTGAGTCTTTGAGGAAAGTTTGCTATGCTTTATCACGCAGCATAGAGCAACAAAACGTACGCTAAATTCTTTTTTTCAAGTTGAATATAGAAGTGAGATTAAAGTGTTGAATATTTATACAAGAGGGTCACAGGGGTCACAGCCTCACAGTTTAGAAGTAGTGGAGGCTTTTTTCTTGTTAATTTGGAGGTTATTTCACTTCACCCTTCAACTGTTTACCAAACAACAAAATTTTAGACTATTCCAAATCGAAAGCATTTGCAAACAACAAAAAAAAATGTAACTGAAAATTTGAAATTAGTTTTTTGGACGGGTAGAAAATATTGTGGGAAAAGGAGAAAATGCTGGTTACCAGCATTTTCTCCTATTCCCACAATGTTTTCTAAAGGCTTCTTTCACAGGGTCGATTGAAGTTGGGATTGTATGGTAAAGGGTCAATATATAATACTACATTTTTATGGGCTGAAGGAAGGAGACTTCTAGATAGCAAAGGCAGAAAAGGAGAATGTGCTTGTAACCTGCATTTTCTCATTTCCCCACCATGGTTTGTTGCATTTGAAAGGCAGGTCCCGTTATTTGAACCAGATTTGATGTGTCACCTGCATATGCTTTAAAGAAGGACAGGTTTGAATTGTTGTCTATTGAACAGTTACCCTTTTACCAAACAACAAAATTTTAGACTCAACCAATTTGAAACCATTTGCAGCAGACAAATGAAATGAAGCTTACGTGATGATTTCTGTCTTTGATAGGGTAGAAACCATTGTGCGAAAAGGATAAATTGCTGGTTACCAGCATTTTCTCCTTTTCCCACAATTTTTTCAAAAAGCTTCTCTCTCACAATCGTTAAAACCCTGGATTGTGTGGCAAAGAGTTAAATAGGAGAGCGGGAAAATATGGAATTAAAATGAAAAAGCACCAGGTGATTGCTATTAGTAGCGAAAGAATCTTATACGTTTATTAGAAAAATATATGTTGTACCATCATAAATGTATCATTGGGATGAACAGTTAGAAAGGAGAGAGAAAATATGGATTTAAGAGGAAAAGAATAAGCACTTGGTGATTGCCTATAGTAGCAAAAGATTCTTATACATTTAGTAGGAGAGTATATGTTGTACCGTTATAACTATATCATTGTACTGTTGTTGTTGTATCTTGCAAGCATCTGCCAAGTAGTCTTATGTATGAATGATTTTTAAAAAGGCTATTGAAAACACAGTGGAAAAAGGAAAACAAACTAGTTGTGTTCACAATGGTTGTGAAGAAAAAGGCTTTTGAAAACAGTGAGAAAAGAGAAACAAGTTGAGCTTTGAATGTCAAAATATTTCACATAGGGAAATGGGTTGATGTAGGCTGAAGGTGACAATATCTTATTACATGAGCCATGCTCTTTGAAAAGGGGGCTTTGTGAATCTGCAAAAAGTATCGACCCGAGTCAGCCTGCGCAGTCTGCACAGGCTGACTTGGGTTGAAACTTTTTGCCAGTAGTCAATTTTCTGCATGTCAGGGGATCATTCTGCCTCCAGATCCAGTCAATTGTTAAAAAAACTGGATTTTATGGGTACATGATTATGACTTGCTTGGTATTATGCATCACAGAGATGTCTTAAGCCCCCTTTTGCCAGAGGATGGCTCATATATATATATATATATGAGCCATGCTCTGTGAAAAGGGGGCTTAATGCATCTGCGAAAAGTATCGACCCAGGTCAGCCTACGCAGTCTGCGCAGGCTGACCTGGGCCGAAACTTTTCGCTATGGGTCAATTTTCTGTTTGTCAAAGGACCAATCTACCTCATGATTAAGTCGGTTATGGAAAAAAGTGGCTCCTATGGATCTATAATTATGTGATGACTTGGGCTAGTATCGTGTATAACGGAGATGCATTAAGCCCCGTTTTGCCAAAGCATGGCTCATATATGTATGTAATATGTTTATATAACTGCATGCAATTAAATTTAGTCACAAAATTATTTACACTATAATGTTGTTAATCAAGTAATTTCGTATTGGCCAAGTTTCAGAATGGAGGTTTGAGGTATCAGCCCTTGGCCTATGGTCTCAAGCTATTACCACAGACAAAGGACCTGTAACTTGGCCTTACGAAATTGCTTGATTAATGACAATGCTATAAAAAAAAACGGCCGTGATTTGTCCTCCATTTTGGATTTGATATTGATGGAGTCATATTAGCCTTGTTTTGTTAGTCTCATATTAGCTGAGGTTGCTCATATTGGCCAAGCTCATCATATGGTGTTGAACGGACCATTGTTCACCATTACATAGTGTGTTAACAAATTAGTCATACTCTGTGAAAAGCAGGTTTAATGCATGTGCGATATGTAACCTACCAGGTCAGCCTGCACAGTCCCCGCAAGCTGACCTGAGTCAAAACTTTCTGCTATTGGTCAATCTTTTGCACATCAAAGGACCAGTCTACCACATGATTCAGTTGTTTGTAAGACAGAATGGATTTTATGGATCCATAATCATATCATGACTGACTGGCTTGTTATAATGAATCACTGAGATGCATTAAACCCCATTTTGCCAGAGCACCACTCAATAGTATTTAATACATGTGTAACTAGTTCAATCAAATTTTGCTTAATGATGGAAGTCTTACACAAGCACTCACTTCTCATCTTTCCACAGTGTTTTCAACTCTTTATCCCTTTACCAGATGATAAAATATCAATCTTGTCTAAATTAAAAGCACTTGCAGACAACAAATTAAACACATATCTGGTTAACAGCACTTTCTCCTTTTCGTGAATTTTCAAAAGCTCTTTACGTCTATGTCATTAAAACACAGGATTGTTTAGTGAAGTGTTAAAGACAACCCCCTTACCAAACAATCACAACTTTTATTGACCCCGAGGAAGAAGGCTTTTGAAAACATTGTTGGTAAAGGAGAAAAATGCTGGTAACCAGCATTTTCTCCTTTTTCCACAATGTTTTCTACCCTATCAAGGACTACTATGATTCAGTGAACTGTCACAGTGATTTGACTGAAATAATATTCAGATCAGGGTAAAACATCTTCGAATTGATCATTGAATTGAAATTGATTCTGTCCTTGGGTCTATTTTCAGGAGTCATAGCATATACCCACTTCAAGATGAAGGAGAACAAACAGGTTGCTCAGCTTCCAGTCAGTAATGAAAACAAATCTTGAGAAAATCCCGGTGATTTGAAGAAATGCCTTGATGTCCATGGCAACAGGGGGAGATAACTAGTGTTTTTGTTATGACTTGTATTTGTTTTGTTTAACCCTTTGCCTAATGATCATTTATGTTTAACTCTTTACCAGATGACAAATTTTTAGACTGGTCCAAATTGAAAGCATTAGCAGACGACAAAAAAAAGGTTGTCATTAGGATGAAATTTGTTCTTGACAGGGTAGAAAACATTGTTGGAAAAGGAGAAAATGCTGGTTACCAGCATTTTCTCCTTTTCCAACAATATTTTCAAAAGCCTTCTCCCTCAGGGTCATTGAGAGTCAGGATTGTATGGTAAAGAGTTAAACGATCCTGAAGAGGAAGAATTTTGAGAAAATCATGGAAAAAGGAGAAAATACTGGTTACCAGCATTTTAATACGGCTTCCAACCAGTATTTTATCCTTTTTCCAAATGTTTTTACCCTTTTCAGAGACAAACCATATGTTGAGTCGCCAGTACTTTGTCATCTTTAGATGCTTCCATTATTGACAAGTCTGAAAGATTCATTGGGTAAAGAGGTGAAATATTTTTGGACAGGTACTGTAAGTCTTTTGCATTAATTTGATGACTTCTTGATCCTGTACATCATAATCAGATTTCTGACTTCTCTAGTTTGAATACCTCTCCATATAGAAGATTATATTTTGTACATGAGTAGATAATTTCGTACTCTCTATCTATACTGCCACTTGCTACATATAAACCTTAGTCCAAAACCTTATTTTCCACAGTAATGTTTAAGTGGTACTTGTAACCCTGTACCACACAATCCCATGTTTACATGACCCTGAAGAAACAGCCTTTTTGAATACATTGTGGGAAAAGGAGAAAACTAGCATTTTGTCCTTTTCCCACAACATTTTCTATCCTGTTACAGAAAATGTTTGTAATTTGAATGACATGTAGTTTGTCGTCTGCAAATAGCTCTCAATTTGGACAGTCTTACGAACAAAGTCCGTAACAAAGAAACAAATGAACAAATGCATGGCAGTACAAACCGCATCTGGCGGGATTCAAACCCATGACGGGCAAATATCCTCGTTTTTCGAGGATTAAAAGACCAATACCATAACCTCTGAGCTAAAGAGATATCTCCCTAACGTAGTTGTTAGGTATTGTTTTTAAATCGGGACAAAGCCATGCATGAAGGAGTGGTCTCCCGTAACAACAGTTATAAAATTTTGTCATTTGGTAAAGAGTTAAATGTTTTGTTTGAAGTCCATTCAAATGGAGCTGTGCTATATATACAAAGATACACTGCTATTTTGTGTCTATTTTTAGATACATTGCTACTCTGTGTCTATTTTTAGGTACACTGCTACTCTGTGTCTATTTTTAGATGCACTCCTATTCTATGTATATTTTTAGATATCAACTAAAATTGACATTGCAATAGGATTCATTCCTCTCTTGGCTAAGCCCAGTTTTTAACTTTGTTTATATTTCAAAGCAGCAAGTCAGTTTTCCACCATGTTTTGAAAAGCCATCTTCCACAGGTTGTGAAAACATGGGAAAGTTTGGTAAAAGCTTAAAATACATTTTTGTTTTGGAAAATTTTCATTGCAAATATAATTGGCACAGTAAATGATCATTGCTTCATTAACTGTAAATTTCGAGGTAGTTTCTTACTTTCTGGACTTTCCAGGAATGTGTCTGACCTCTGTTATGCCTTTTTTTTTTTTTGTAAATACATTTAATGGGATGTCCTTTTCTTTGTGTGTTTTGGCATATACTTACAAAATTTGCCAAAAGTTTTACTTATTACTAGTAAATAATAGAAAAACTTGCATCTTGTAAAGTGTGGCATTATTAGTCAGAGACAAGTTACAGTTTTGCACACTCTTTTTGTTTCCCTAAAGACCTATGTTCTCCTTTTCCCACAATGGTTTCATCCCTTCTAACAAATAGCCCTGTCAGTTAAGCAACATGTCTGTTGTCTGCAGATGCTTACAATTTTGACATATCTTAACTTTTATTGTCTAGTTAGGAGGTCACCCTTTACCAATCACAGTATGTAATTTGGACTTTTAACAACTGTTAAGAAGAGAGCTTTTTAAAAAAACATTGTAAGGAAAGGTGAAAATGCTGGTTACCAGCATTTTCTCCTTTTCCAACAATCTTTCAAAGACTTTCAAAGACAAGTTCCATCATTTTAGCTACTTTCAAATTACTGTCTGCATATGCTTTCAGTTTCCACAAGTCTAAAATTTCTTTGTCTGGAAAAGAGTTAAAAGTATTTTTATAAACTCATCACCTCCTTAAATAAATTTCTGCAGAAAATTTCTAACTCATCTTTGTAAATTTCCCTTATCTTTCCTTGTAAATTTTTTTCTCCTTAACCTTTTACCACACAAACCTGAGTTTTAACGACCTGGAAGAAGGAGACTTTTGAAAACATTGTGAGAAAAGGAGAAAATGCTGTAACCAGCATTTTCTCCTTTTCTCACGATGTTTTCTACCCTATCAAAGACAACTTACACAAGTTTTGCCCCACTTAATTTGGCGTTTGTACATTCTTTGGGTTTGGACAAGTCTAAAATTTTGTTGTGTGGTAAAGGGTTAACTGAATGTTTTGTTTATTTTGCACTGGAAATCTGTAACCCTTTACCAAATAAGTAAAGGTTTGTATGACCCTCAGGAAGAAGCTGTATAAAAACATGGTTTTCTACCCTTTCAAAGATAAATCCCATGATTTGACCCACACTTCATTTGTTATCTGCGAATTTGGATAAGCCTAAAGTTTTGGTTTCTGGTGAAGAATTAAAACAAAAAGCTACTGACTGTTTGTTATTATTATTATTATCCCCTGCCGAAGGCGGAGGGATATAGTTTTAGCATTGTCCGGCCGTCCATCCGTCCGTGTGTCCGTCCAGGAGAATATCTCCAATACCATTTGATGGAATTTCGTGAAACTTTATACGTGTGTACAATAATCCATTCCGCTGATACATTTTTTTTTATTTTTTGATTTGATGAAAAATGGCCGACTGGTAGCGATTTTTAGTTACATGGTCAAGTAAATTTTTCGGCGGGGGATATCATTTCAACGAAATTGCTTGTTTGTTTACAAATTATGGTATTTAACACTTTACTATGCAACAAAATGTGAGACTTGTCCAAATTAAAAGCATTTGCAGACCACAAATTAAAAGTGGTTCAAATGGGAAAAGTTACATGAGAAAGGGTAGAAAACATTTTGGGAAAAGAAGAAAATGCTGGTTACCAGCATTTTCTCCTTTTCCGACAATGTTTTCAAAAGCCTTCTTCTTCAGGGTTGATAAAACTTTGGATTGTGTTGTAAAGGGTTAAGTTTTTCCAGGAGACAAAATTTTGGACTTGCCTATTTTGATGGCATTTGCAGATGACATAATAAACATGGCACAAATGTTGTGATTTGTTTGTGAAGGAGTAGATTATGTTGTGGGAAAAGGAGAGGGTGCTGGTAACAAGCATTTTCCTCTGATCTCACAATGGTTGCAAAAAACTTCATCCCCAGGATTAAAAAACTTCAGATTATTTGATAAAAGACAAAAAAACAAAATGTACAATATTATTTTATGTATTAATATGTGTATTTATGTTTTCTATGCATAATTATTGAACTAAAACCTCTTTGCTCTCTAACCAATCATGTTTTCTTGTTTATCTTTTTACCACACTATCCCGAGTTTTAACGACCCTGAAAGAGAAGGCTTTTGAAAACATTGAGGGAAAAGGAGAAAAAGCTAGTAACCAGTATTCTTCTGTTCATTTTCCCACAATGTTTTCTTTCCTTTCAAAGACAGCTTTCCCTTTTTAGCCACATTTAGTTTGTTGTCTGCAGATGTTTTGAATTTAGAAATTTCCAAAATTTTCTTGTTTGGTAAAAAATTCTCTCTTTACCAGACAAAACAATATTATTCTCTTTTTGTATTGAAAGCACATAGAGACGACAAAACCAGTTTGACTCAAATGATGGATTTTATCTTTGAAAGGATAGGAAATATACTGGGGAAAGGACAATAGGCTGGTTACCAGCATTTTCTCCTTTACCCATAGTATTTTAATAAGCCATTTTTCCTAGGATATTATAAAACACGGGATTCATTAGTGAAGGGATAAGGTGTCTAAATTTAGGCATCAATTTGATTGACCAATCAAATTTTATTAGAATTTTTATTTCGTGGTGATTTTATAGGTCAGAAGAAACTTTGCTTTTTGTTGTTAACCCTTTACCCCAGTCACAAATTTTAATGACCCTAAAAGAGAGGGCTTGTGAAAACAACGGGGGAAAAGTAGAAAATGGTGGTGACCAGCATTTTCTCCTTTCCTTGCAATGTTTTGTACCCTGTCAAAGACAGAAATAACCATTTTAGCCACACTTATTTTGTTGTCTGCAAATACTTGGAGGTTTGGCCTCAAAATTTTAGACTAGTCCAAATTGAAAGCATTTGCAGATGACAAATTACATGATACTCAAAACATAAATTTTTTCTTTCATTGGGTAGAAAACATTGTGGAAAAAGGAGAAAATGCTCGTTTCCAGCATTTCCTTTTCCCACAATGTTTTTAAAGGCTTCTTTTTTCAGGGTCGTTAAAAGTTGGGATTGTGTTAAAGAAGTTCTGCTTGATTATAATGTGTTGCCTTGCTTAGTTCTTTTTTGTTGCTAGTGGCAGATTATTTGTGAGATCTTTAATAGTAAGATTTTAGACCTATCCAAATTGAAAATATGTGCAAATGACAGATTAAATATGGCTCATATTGTAGAATTCTTTCATGAAAGAATAGAAAACATTGTAGAAAAAGGAGAAAATGCTGGTTTCCAGCATTTTCGCCTTTTCCTACAATGTTTTGAAAACCTTCCTCTGCAGGATTGTTAAAACCTGAGATTGTTTGATTAAAAGTTTAAATATTTCAACAGACAAGATAAGTTTTTCCTATTTGTAGTGCATTTGTATTGGATCATGTATAACTGCAAATGTTTGAATACTTCGCCGACATTCCAACTGTAAGTTTCAAAACTCCAGATAGAGGGAGTGATTTTGATTTCAAAATTGAAAATATTAATTATTCTCCACTTAACCTTATGTTGTGGATACTCATTAGAATCGTCTCATCAAGACGATTCTAATGAGTACCCACAACATAGGGTTTTGAAGAGAAATAATGACTTTAGAATACCATCACTCCTCTTATCTGGAGCTCTTAGTTTTGTGCAGATTTTTGTACGAAATTACTCTTTACCAGACAACAAAATTTTAGACTTGCCTAAATGGAAAACATAATTATGATGACTTCAATTTTTATGTGGCTACAATGATGGAATAAGTCTCTGAGTGGGTACAAAATGTTGCGGGAAAAGGAGAAAATGCTGGTTTCCTGCATTTTTGCCATTTACCACAATGTTTTAAATTAATTGTTGTAACTTGAGTTGTTAAAACTTGGTAGTTGTTAAAACTTGTGGAGAGTAACCAAAGTGTCCTGAATTGTCAGAAATTGACGTAACCCCTTACCACACGAAAAATTTTCAGACCTGTCCAAACCCAAAGTATATACAGATGCCAAATTTAGTGTGGCTAAAACTGTGGAAGTTGTCTGAGGAAGGGTAGAAAACAAAGTGGGAAATGGAGAAAATGCTGGTTACCAGCATTTTCTCCTTTTCCCACAATGTTTTCAAAAGGCTTTTTCCTCAGGGTTGTTAAAAGTCGGGATTGTGTGGTAAAGGGTTAAATACATCCAAGGTTGTCAAAAACCAGTTCAGGGATGATTTGTCATGCTTTACCTCACAATCCCCACTGTTAACGACCCGGAGAAAGAAAGCTTTTGAAAGCATTGAATACAAATTACATAGTCAGTAACATCTTATTCAAAGGACAAAAGGAACTAATGTAGGCGAGTTAAGTTACATGTATACAGAAACATAGGAAAATGAGCAACTGCTTGTAGCATGCATGGGCTCCTTTCCCACAATGTTTTCAGAAGCTTTCTTCCACAGGGACAAAAAAAAAAATGTTCATTTGCAGATGCCAAATAAAGTTCAGCTGAAATTGTGAAATTTGTCTCTTTGAAAGGTTAGAAAACATTATAGGAATAGGAGAAAATGCTGGCATTACCAGCATTTTCTTCCTATTCCACAATGTTTTCAAAAGCTTTCCTCCTCAAGGTCCCTATAACTTGGGATTGTGTGGTAAAGAGTAAACTCTATTACCAAACAATTTAGTGTTTCAACAATCCAGAGAAAGAAGGCTTTTGAAAGCGTTTTGGGAAAAGGAGAAAATGTTGGTAACCATATATATATATATATTGTTTTGAATCTCAACTTTAGCATTCTGATTGGTTGAGACAGTATGTGTGGACCAATCAAAAGATGTCTTTGATTTGACATACTGATTGTTGTTTAAGGTTTTATACTGATGCTTAACCTGCTTAACTCTTCACCAAAATGACAAAATTTTTGACTACTTGGTTACGTAATCAAAAGCATTTGCAGACAACAACTGTTGGAATACACATTTGTATCTTTGAAAGGACAAAAATCATTGTGAAAAAGGGAGAAAATCAAGACTTCTAGCATTTTCTCTTGTTTTCACAATGTTTTCAAAAGCCTCCCCCCCGTAAGGGTCTTTAAAATTGTATCATGTGTATAGGGGTTCAAACTGCAAAAATAAGTGTCACATGGTAGTTGCATGGTCTGTCAAGTATGGCCTTAACGACGTTTGCAACAGTTTCCATTTTCACGCTTCGTGTAACTATCACGCTCACCTTTTACTCGAAAAACGATGAGCACCTAACACAATTGATCTTGCCACACCTGTCAATGTCTGCAGAATGGATAAACCAAGAACTAAAACGGGTCGTTTCATGTTAGCAAAATGAAGTAAAAAGTATTTGAATCAAGCCAAATAATTATATGCGAGGCAAGAATCCAAAATTACGCTTTCGAAAGATCGGACTGAAAGTCAAAGTGAATCACCTAACTACGTCACCTAACAACGGAAATATGGACACAGATGCTACTACTAGCGCTCTATCTGGCAGACGTATCGTGGAGCTAAAACATATTTTCAGATGCAGATGCTTTCAGTTTGGTCTAGTCCAAAATTATGTCACTTGGTAAAGACTTACAGAAAACAACGGGCTGTACATAACTCTTTATCCCTTAGCTTGATGAGTCTGCAGCAGACAACATTGATGAAAACATTGATGTCAAAAGGAGAAATTACTCCTAATGATTGATTTCTCCTTTTCTCACAATGATTTCTGACCCATCAAAGAACTAAGATACATGAATACCAGGTTTTGGTTTAGCGTCTGCAAACGCATCAAATTTAGAAGAGTCTAAAATTAGTCGTTTTGAAATGGGTTAAATGCTAACATCAGTATTACATTTATATGCTATGAATTGGTTTATTATGACCAACAAACTTGATTCTTATAAATATTGTTGTATTATTGAAAAATTTGAGATAATTTACTTCATATAATGTCTTTGTCTTTGACAAACATTACATTTACTTATTAGTTAGTGCCCCACCCACAAACTTAAAATGTATTTTCTGAAAAAATAAAGCTGGTGACCTATTTGTTTTAAGTCTGATTCTTTTAGTTTAGTACCTGAATATTATTTATAGAAAAAATAAGAAAAATCTGAATGTTAGAACATTTAAAAAAATAACTTTAAAAGATACTCTTTGGTTTTTTCTTGGTTTTTTCCAAAATAAATGTGTTTTAGCCATAATTTAAGGGTTTTTTTCTTAAAGATTGATACTCAGTATACTCTAAATTTTTTTTTTTCATTAAATTTGATGTTTCACCAATACAATGACATAAAATTTGCTTATAATTGTTGTCGTTTAAAAAAATATACAGACTTAGTTTTCATACGTGAAATTTCATCCTGAACTGCCGCAATGCTGGGTGTACTAAAAGAAATATTCATAGAATTTTCCTAGAGCTGGTGACCCCCTCTTTTTCTCTTATTTTTGTAGATCAGATAATAAACTATCACCACACAAAGTTTCATGAAATTCTGAATGTTTTCAAAAAATGGTGAAACTGCAGCGATCGTCTTTAAAAAGCATTTTCTGTTTTGAAAAAAGCATGATTTTCCTTCAGTATTTGATGGCTTAAAAAACACTCTGTCACTGCTAAAGTCACTAACACATTACCAGTTCCTTCTTTTAACAACTCTTTAGGAATGCCTTTGAAAATGTAGGATAAGGGACTAATCCTGGTTAGCAACATAATCCTCTTTTAAAATCTTTCTTCTTCATGATCGTTAAAAACACAGGATTGTTTGGTTAACTTTTTCGCTACTGAGTAAATAATTGCATTTTCCCAATGTGTACAAATACAGTTCTGCTACAAGATGAAGAGACAATTCGTTCATAATATAAAATAAAGCAGTGAACAGCATAGATCAGAAATCAGACTGCACTTTCTGTGCAGTCTGATCTTGATCTACGCTGTCCACACAAGCTTCGGGTGTCGTCTTTGGTATGGAAAGAGTTACGGTTTAAGAAAAAAAGTAGAGTCTTATGTGTGTTTGATAGATTTTTTTGGAAACAGAGTGGACAGTGTTTGTGGAAGGTCAGACTGCTTGTTCAGTGTATTCTGATCTTGAGTCACCATTTTCAAAAAAAAAAAGGACTCAGTGTGGCACATTTGTTTACCCCTTTACCACACAATCTTAAATTTTCGTGATCCTGAAGAGGAAATCCAGACGAGAAAGACTTTTGAAAACATTGTGGGAAAAGGAGAAAATGCTGGTAACCAGCATTTTCTCCTTTTCCCACAATGTTTTCTGCCCTATCAAAGACAAAATTAATCAATTTAGCAACATTTAAATTGTTGTCAATGCTTTCAATTCGGTCGAATTGAAAATTTTGGCATTCGCTAAAGAGTTAAGCATAGTTGTTCAAGCATAGAGTATGTAACTGAGAAATCCTTATTCAATACCTCTGGTACAAAACTGATCAGCAGGGTGTGTCCTTGGGCAAGGAACTGCAGACTCCGTTAATCATATACATGTACTGTAATGACACAAACCCAGATTATCAAGTGTACTTTGTTTTCTCTCCTTTACTTCGAGTAAGTTATGTTTGTGAGTTGCTTTTATAGATAAATTATATTTTGTCTGTCTTTGAATTTGAATAAAGCTTGAGGGACTAATAGAAGAAGACTTTGATACTTTTTTTCTGCTTCCCCATTGGCACATCTGGATCGATGTTCAACAACCATTCTTTATGTCATTCCTAGTCGTATTCTGGATTCGGAATGTAACTGAACTTCTGAATGGCTAAACCATTTGAAGGAATGGTCATTTTGCAATCAGTAACTCTGTCTATTACATCAGATAATTATAATGCTATCAGCTATGACTGAATTGAATACAAATTCATGTAATGAACGATTGCTATTGATCATTGGACATTCCAAGAAGTCTTTGCGAAACTGTGGCGAGAAATTTACCTAAAGAGGCGGCTTAGCCCTTTAACCCTTTACCTCAGAAAAAAAGCCTGACTTTTGACGACCCTGAAAAAGAAGCCTTTTGAAAACACTGTGGGAAAAGGAGAAAATGCTGATAACTAGCATTTTCTCCTTTTCCAACAATGTTTTTCTAGCATTCCCAAAACAAACTTCAAAATTTGAGTCAAATTTATTTCTGTACCCCCACAAACGAAGTGGGGAGGGGTATACTGGAGTCACCTTGTCCATTCGTCTGTCTGTCCGTCCGTGTGTCACGAAAAGCTTGTCCAGGGCATAACTTCCAAAGTAAAAAAGCTAGTAAGTTCAAACTTCATATACAGATAGGCAACATTAACAAGAAGTGCAGTGTACAAGAACCATAACTCTATTTCCACTACTTTTAGAGTTATTACCCTTTGTAAATTTTAACTTCGGATTTTTGTCTGGGGCATAACTTTGAAAGCATAGAAGCTAGTAACTTCAAACTTCACGCACAGATCACATTAAGGAGAAGTGCAGTAAGCAAGAACCATAACTATATTCCCACTATTTTTAGAGTTATTGCCCTCTGTAAATTTTAACTTGGGATTTTTGTCTGGGGCATAACTTCCAAAGCATAAAAGCTAGTGACTTCAAACTTCATCTACAGATAGACCACATTAACGAGAAGTGCAGTGTACAAGAACCATAACTCTATTCCCACTAGTTTTAGAGTTCTTGCACTTTATAAATTTCAAATTTCGATTTCTGTTTCTAGCATATCTTTTAAAGTATAGATATGATTGCCTTGAAACTTTTGTTACAATGTAATGATTTTTCACCCAGTTGATATTTTTTTCTATAAAATGACACCTGTTCTGTGACAAGGCACTGTGTGGGGGTATGCGGCACTTTTGTGACAGTTCTAGTTTCGTCTGAATGCTTTCGGTTTAAGACTATTCTAAAATCTTGTCATGTGGTAAAGGGTGGAGAGGCTACTTGGCCCATTAACTCTTTATCACATGACAAAATTTTAGACTTGGCCAAATTGAAAGCATTTACAGACGACAATTTAAACATGGCTTAAATGATGAAATTTGCTTATGATAGGATAGAAAACATTTTGGGAAAAGAGAAAATGCTGGTTACCAGCATTTTCTCCTTTTCCCACAATGTTTTCAAAAGGATTCATTATCAAGGTCGTAATGAGTTAAGGAAGTACCCCTGAAAAATATTTTTTTCTTATTTGTGATTTTCTTCAGTGATAAATCATTTTTGAAGAGTGGTGAGATTATAAAAATCTGAATAGACCATTTTAACTCCTTATGAACAACAAAATTTTACACTTGATTCAAAGCTGTTGCAGACAACAAAATATATGTGGCTCGGTTGAAGAAACGGGACTCTGAATGGTAAGAAATATTGTGGAAAAATAACCATTTTTTCCCGTTTTTCCACAGTATTTTCAAAAGCCTCTTTTCTTCAGAGTCGCTAGAACTTGGGATTGTGTGGTAAAGGGTTAAAAACCTGTCTTTTTTTTCCCAAAATAAATGCTATAGAATGTAAGGGAGGCTACTGTTAAACAAGAAATACATGTAACTTTAAAAAAGATGGCGTAAATTTGCCAGCAAATAGGCAGAGGCCCGTAAAATAAACCTGTCTACATTTTTTACCAATCACAAATTTCTATTTCTTCATTTGTTATCAGTACCTAAAATGGAGGTCAAAAGCCAAAACATTTAACTGCACCAAAAAAACAAAAAAGGAAAATAGAGTTGCTTTCCTTTCAGTTTAATATTTAATTCAATGACCAAGAGCAAAATGAAAGTGACAAGTAGATCTAGTCAGTTTAAATGAAACTGAAAAAAATAAACATATAGTTTTTATGTTGAAAACATGGTCATAAAAAGATAAATTACTTGTAAAAGCAGTCTCCGACATTACCATATGCAGACAATAGGATTCTTGAGACAAGAAACTTCTGAATGATTTTACTTGTACCTGTTGTATCTCCCATAGCTGTCTGATAGATGGTGTTCGGTAACAGGCTTCCAATTTACTGAAAAATTTTACTCCCAGTAGGGATCTTATATACACACGATCCCTGCTCCCAGCAAGAATTTTCTCCTGTCACAACGATTTTCTTACATGTATTCAAACATAAAATCTTACTTAGTTATGTTCATTATCCATATTTTGGGACAGTATTTTCAATTTTCTTTCTCAAAGGTAAAGTATTAATTAGTACTAAAATTATATCAAAGTAGTGAAAGTACTGACAGACTAGCGAATTTGAAATAAGTGGCTATGGTAAAGATAATTTTAACATGGTTGACTTGTTCAAGATTGAAGAAAAATTGTAAAATTTGGTTTTGAGTCCATTCCAGTTTCACAGGCTCCTTCTGGTGAGTAAGTCCAATCCAGATCCATTTCAATCCATTGATTTTACCCAACACACTTGGCTACTTACTTGGCAAAATAAGAAATACCATGAAAATCTTGTTTGTTAACTTTAAATTGAAAACAAGTTATTTCGTTGAAATGATATCCCCCGCCGAAAAAGACTTTTTTGATAGAAACATACAAGAGGTATCATATTTTGCATGTAGACGTGGCCTTTTTATTATTGGTCTGTAACAAAATTCTACATTAAGCCCCCTTTTTCCAGAACATGGTGTTTCATTAATTAAAAACAAATAATGCTTGTCTGTGGCTTATGATAAACAATATAAATATGAAGTTTCGTAAAATTTTGTCCAGTAGTTAAAGAGATATTGGTCCATAAAGGAAATATACATCAAGCCCCCTTTTTCCATGACAAGGCATTAAATGATGTTGGATCTACACTGTCCGATAAGTGGATACTTTTTCTCCAAAGTATAGCTTTGAAATAGCAATATTCAGGTTTTTACCATAAGCTTGAAAATTTCATTTAACCTTTTTTTTTTTTTTAGCAGATTAAGGATTAAACTGGATTATATAGTTAATGAAAAGCACAAGATGTAATTAGTGTAGTAAACTATTTAACTCTTTACAAAACGAAAAATGTTCACTGGTCCAAACTCAAAGCTGTTCCAGACCATTAAGTTTAATGTGGCTCAATTGATGAAAGAGCAGAAAGCAATGTGGGAAAAGAAGAAAATGCTGGTTAAAAGCATTTTCTTCTTTTCCCGCAATGTTTTCAAAGGGCATCTTCCCCAACTTCGTTAAGACTCGGGATTGCATGGTAAAGTGTTAATATACAAGACGTAAAATAACAGTTTAGCATATCAGTTTCATGCTCACAATGATCTAAATAATGAATGACTAAGGGATGGCAAGGGTTCTCTGTTCAGTGAGGGTTAAGGTAGTAGACCCCTATTGCTTCTAGTGCAACATGGAATAAAATTTCTTGATAGTTGATGAATAAGGATTTATACTGATATATAATACTTTTGCACATTTTTAACCGACCAGAAATTTCCTTGCTTGTTGATACTTTTCTTAGTTTTCAGAAAAGGGAGGTAATTATTATCTCCCTTTGTAATGAGAATATAGTGGTTTTGGATTTAAAAATAATAGATCTAATTCTAAGAAGGAAAAAAAAAAAGGAAAAAGTGCCAGCTCGGTTAAAGTAGTAAAATAAAACTCATTTTTGATTATGGCAAATTTTGTAGTATAATATTATAGTGGAAATAGCTGTTTTCCATTACGGGGCCACTACCTTAATGTAGCTGGGATTTGCTACAAGTTACCTGGGTGTATCTATTTCTAGATTCATTGATAAGTTACTGTGTTGTAGGAATAAACTGATTTGCATAAGTCAATTAATTTACATATAAGCAAGCATCTTGTACCTTATCAATGACATATTTTACAGTCTTTTACTTTGTAGGTAGACATGTTCAAATCAGGATGGTAGAGATTTTGTGGTTTTTGTCAAAATTGTCATATATGACAGAATTAAGGTTGATAACAGAAAGGATTATTTTACTGTGAGGCAGTATTCGGCAACTGTGGGGTTTTCATCTTTGCATCTGAGTCAATCTTGATCCCTACCGACTAGCTTCGCTAGTCTGAAAATCCATCAGTTATGAAGCGGGACAAGGAGAAGTGGGTAATCAAGGGAGAGTTTCCCTATCAATCCAAAATTCTTATTATAGTTGTTTCCCTTCGATCGGGAGGCAAAAATTAAGTTAATCCAAAATTCTAACTGTAGTTGTTTCCCTTTGAACAGGAGGCAAAAATAATGTACTCAAAGTGCACTGGCCCGTAGAATATAATTCACCAAGTTGTATTTATAGACATTGATAGATCAAAATAAATTTTCATTTCTGTGAGATCATCGATTTAACAGCATTACTATGGCAAGACTAAATTATGGCAATACATAGTTGTACAATTTTAACTCCTAACGTACCCTGCAATAAATTTTGCCAACAATTTTGTCAAACGGGGAGAAGCGGATGTCAAAATAAATGTGTCTGAAATGATGATGGGGCTTGTTTTTGCACGGGTAGAATACATAATCGGAAAAGGATTAAATGGTTATTGTAAGCTTTTCACCTTTTATCGCAATGTTTTCATATGTCTTTTTAGGTGTTGAAGTACGGGAATTGTTTATCAATATTAATGTGAGAGAGTTTTCTTTTTTGGTTCGATGAAAACGGCAGTCCACGTTACATTTCTTTTATTTTTTAAAAACAAGTAAACCAAATCGACAACCGTGACACCAGACGAAACAATTTGCTAGTTACAGAACCAGGTAAGAAATTTTTGAAAGCGATTTGAAATTTCTGTTTTGTACACAAATATATTTTCCGAATTTTTAATTGAGTCTTCATATCACATTCTCACGCCTTTGTTGAAACGCCATTACGCAAACTGTCATGGTTGTCGGATACGACATAAACAAATCGTGTGATCAACAGGTTGAGCTATCAAAGATTTTTCACGTGGATACTGTAAGGTTTCTTAAAAGAAATGACATGTAACTTTTTTTTTAAATTGTGTATTGTGTCTTTCAAAATCAGATACAGATATAAGCTCAACTAAAATCACACCTTTCCAAAATGAATTTGAAAGCATTTGCAGACGATATTGAATTTGAATCAGAACACAGTATGCTCTTCTCCTGGTACTTTGTGCGGCTTAATTTTTTGTAGCAGCGCATGCGCATACATGAAAGCGTGTCGTAACGTTTATGATTTTCTACAAAATGTATAAAATTTCTTAAACAACAAACAAAAGTCAAAGACTCGGTGAAAAACGTCTATTGTGTAAACATTTACCTTGAAATAGGTCAACATCGTAAAATCTGAGTCAAATGGAAGCTTCCTATCGGACTCATGCTATCTGATTGGGCAATTTATATTTGGGGTTCCGAAGGGTAATTCACTTACTGTCTTTACACAATTTTTTATTTCGCTTAAATTTGGTGTACCTTAAATTGTTTCGTAGTTTTATATTGTTTGAGATTAAGATAAATCGCCGTGTCATTTATCTGTATATTTGTCAAGCTTGACCCATAACTTAAAATGATTTAACAGGTGAATTATGTAAGACAGTAACAAATAATATTGTGGGAAGACTGCAGATTTTACCAACATTTTTTCATTCCCTATAACGTTTTCAAAAGTCCTCTTCTTTAAGGTCATTAAATATTAAAACGTGGGTTTATCTGGTAACAGCCCAATTTTTGTTGTCTCGTAATGAGTGAATCCTTTACCACACAATGCCGAGTTTTAATAGCCCTGAGGAAGAAGTCTTTTGAAAACATTGTGGGAAAAGAAGAAAATGCTGGGAACCAGCATTTTCTCCTTTTCCCACAATGTTTTCTACCATATCAAAGACAAATGTCCATATTTGAGTCACATTTAAATTATAGTCTGCAATTGCTTTGAATTTGGATAAGTCTACATTTTTCTCATTTGATAAAGGGTTGAGATTTTATTTCTTGTAGTGTCTTTAGGCAAGACACTTCAGAGCACTGGCCTAGTACTAGTAAAACCCAGGAAATACATGAACATGTGAGCTGTCGCTGTGAAATGACTGAAATAATATTGAAAGTGGCATAAAACACCATTCAATCAATCATATTTGTACTCTGATAAATACAGGAGTAAACAAGGGGTCTTGTTTGGCTCAGTTCTTAAGGTGTAAGATTTACAAACAGGAAGCCATGGGTCTGATTGTTACCCAAGGCTCTTGGTCTTTCTCGGCAGTTTCCTTAGGGCACGACACTTCGGAGCCCTAACTTAGTACTGGCAAAACCAAGGATACACATGAATAAACATTCTGTTGCCATGATATGACTGAAATAATCTTGAAAGAAGCATATATTACCATACAATCAATGAACAGGTGGTAAAGAAAGGGTATAGAGATAACAGGCATGACAGACAAAATGCCATGTTTCCTGATAATTTTATATTTAGTAAACCGGACTTACCTCAATAGGATTTGACTCGAAATCCCGTTATCATTTTTTTTTACATTTACTCATACTTTTTTTGTTTTAACTTTTATCAAGACAACAAAATTTTAGACTTGTAGAAATTGAAAGCATTTTCAAAGCACAAAAATTTAATTAGAGGAATAGAAGAAAATGCTGGTAACTAGTATGTTTAGCTATACCTACAATATTTTCAAAAGGTTCTTTCTTCAGGATCGTTAAAACACAAAATTGTTGGGTAAAGGGTCAAGTGTTTTACCATGCAGCAATGACTCTCTGCAGACAATGACTTAAATGTTACTCAAATGGAAGTTCTTGTTTGTGAAACTGAAAGGAGGAAAATAAACACTGTGGTTAAAGTAGAAAATGCTGGTGTTGTTGAAACTCAGGATTTTTATAGTGAAAAATTAATTCTTTACGAAACTACAAAATTTTACACGTGTCCAAATTAAGAGCTCTTGCAGACGACAAGTTTGTTGTGGCCAGAACGATATGATTTGTCTGTAGACAAATTTGTAGAAAACATAGTGGGAAAAGGAGAAAATGCTGTTTACCAGCATTTTCTCCTTTTCCCACAGTGTTTTCAAAAGCCTTTTATTTCAGGCTCATCAAAACTCAGGATTGTGTGGTAACGGGTTTAATACTTACGCCCTTAATAAAAAGCACTTTTTAGAAACTGTTTGCTAGGCTACCAAGTTTTAGAATTATCCAAATTGAGAGCATCAATTTTGCATTTTAAATGAATGGATTTGTATCTAAAAGGGTAGCAAACAGCGTAAAACAAGACGAAAATGCTGGTAACCTGATTTATCTTTTTCTCACAATGTTTTTAAAGTCTTTGTCTTCTTGTTTGTCAACATACCGTATTCTTTTGGTAAAGTGTTAAAAGTAAATATTAATTATAGTTTTGTATTTCTGTTATAGTAGTAACCAAATACTTCATTAATTGCCCTGCAAAAAGTTTTGGTGTGGGTGGACAGTTAAGTGGGATGTTGTTGCTTCCAATTAGAGTGCTGAATTATTTTTGATTCAGGAACAGTGCTAATTTATTGCAATTTTAACCTATAAAGCACTTTTCACGACTATAATTGCCTTTGTGGCTAGTGTAGATCAAGATCAGGCTGCACAAAACATGCTGCCTCATCTTTGATCTACACTGTCCACGATGCTGAAACACAGGAGATAAAAGCAACCATTACATTGCAATTATTTTGGTTGTATTTCTAGGATAAAGATATCTGATAGGTTTATTTGGCTTTTTAAAGGTTAAGGCTGTTTTTTAGGGGGGGGCAGAGAGTCTAAATGGAATGCATATTGTATTGTCTACTTCATTTGACCTGATCCTGACCTTTGTGCTGAATATATAAGTAGACAAATAAATAAGATTCAAAATATTTTTCCGGAAGTTATATATACACATGAAGGTACAG
Source organism: Hippopus hippopus (assembly GCA_946811185.2). NCBI lineage: Eukaryota > Metazoa > Mollusca > Bivalvia > Cardiida > Cardiidae > Hippopus > Hippopus hippopus. The sequence continues at coordinate 4,468,227 of OX328102.1, read as the reverse complement.
GAAAGCAATTTAATTTACGCATACCGTACGAACTATTTCCGTGACAATTCTGAATTATGCAGATGGCAGCCCCATGCAAGAGAAAAATAGAATTTAAATATAAATGATGTTGACCTGGGTCAGGTTAGATGAAGAAGGTAATAACATGTACCAAAGTCAGACTGCACATTCTAATCTTGACCTATTTATCTTACCTGTTTTTGGCCAGAGTGTCTCAACATTTGAGAAACTTAAGTACAATTTATACATGTACCAAGATCAGAAGTAGCAATTTTTGGAAGTCTGGTCTTGCTTAACTCTGTGTACAGAACCACATTCATGGCTGCTGAAATATGGAACCTTTTGGTAAGGGGGTTAATGCTTAAGCTGCCAAATAAATGAAACTAAAACTTCCACTCAATGAGGGACATTCTTCAGTTATTTCCCTTGATTCCTCTCCAGCACTACATTGGTCCTGCAAAGGGGATTACTTGGTTTTTATCCTTGATTTTCTTGCACTGAACAGCTATGTTCTTGAGATAATATTTCAAGTAAATCTAGTTATATTGTTTTACAAATCAATATATACGTAGGTCCTGATGATTGAGAACAGAATTTGATATGGACTACATGAAGACCTTACACATATATCATAAATCATTATTATATTTATTGTAACATCCTCAAGAGAATCAAGGATAAAAACAAAGGAATTTATTGTTTGAAATATTGTGGGACAAGGAGAAAATGCTTGAAACCAGCATCTTCTCCTTTTCCCACAATATTTTCTACCCTATCAAAGACAAATTCCATCATGTAAGCCACATTTAAATTGTCATCTACCAATGCTCTCAAGTTAGGCAAGTCAAATTTTTTCACATGTGGTAAAGGGTTAAACCTGGAATTGCTTGGTTAAGGGTTAAAATATGTTGTTTGTACTATTTCTTTGACCCATTATTGAACACTGTCATGTTATAATAACCTTAAGGTTGGGGGGTTGGGGAGGGGGCAGTTCATGCCCAGCTCAGTGAGGAAGGTATCAGATTATAGACTATGTTTAAATTTCTTTTCCTCATGGTCATTCACCCTTTCACTGCCAATGTTGCCTTGGATGGTTTATGTGGACGGTGCAAATTAAGGTCAGACTGTACTAAACATGCAGTCTGATCTTAGATGTACACGGTCCACTACCTGATACTAAACTCTGACAAAAATTGTCTTCAGTTTTAATGATAAAATGGTTAGACCCCTCAGAAATGTTAACGACGTTCGCGACAGTTTCCATTTTCACGCTTCGTGTAACTATCATGCTCACCTTTTACTCGAAAAACAGTGAGCACCTAACACAACTGATCTTGCCACACCTGTCAATTTCTGCAGAATGGATAAACCAAGAACTAAAACAGGTCGTTTCATGTTAGCAAAGTGAAGTAAAAAGTATTTGAATCAAGCCAAATTATAAGATGCGAAGCAAGAATCCAAAATTACGCTTTCAAAAGATTGGACTGAAAGTCAAAGTGAATCACCTAACTACGTCACCAAACAACGGAAATATGGACACAGATGCTACTACTAGCGCTTTATCTGGCAGATGTATCGTCGAGCTAAAACATTTTCAGATGCAGATGCTTTCAGTTTGGTCTAGTCCAAAATTGTCACTTGGTAAAGACTTGCAGAAAACGAGGGGCTGCACATAACTCTATATCCCTTAGCTTGATGAGTCTGCAGCAGACAACATTGATGAAAACATTGATGTCAAAAGGAGAAATTACCCCTAATGATCGATTTCTTCTTTTCCCACAATGATTTCAGACCCATCAAAGAACTGTGATACATGAATACCAGGTTTCGGTTTAGCGTCTGCAAACGCGTCAAATTTAGAAGAGTCATTAGTCGTTTTGAAATGGGTTAAATGCTAACATCAGTATTACATTTACGAGGGTTGTTCGATATGTAATGTGTATTGTACGATATCAAAAGCATTCTACTCAAATAGTGAAATGAACATTACATCCCTTCAAAGTATTCTCCGCGGTTTGAAATACATAATTTCAATTTCTGAATCCATTTCTGAAATGCGTCACGGTACGCTGATTTAGGTAGACCTCTGAGGCACTGGCTGATGGCTGAGCCAAGGGCTTGTCGGGACTTGTAACGACGACCAGATAAGAACTTTTTAAGTTTTGGAAAAAGGAAAAAGTCGCATGGGGCTAGATCTGGAGAGTATGGTGGGTGTGGCAAGACGGTAACCTTCTCCGACTTCAAAAGTTGCTTCACAAGCTCAGATGTATGTGATGGAGCATTATCATGAAGTAGACGAACATGCCTAAATCCTGACACAGGGCGTCGTTTAAGATAATATTTCTTGAGCTTTTTTAGTGTAACATCTCGGTAATACCGACCTGTAACACTTTTGCCCTTCGGCACCGGAATTTGTACTGCTATACCATCACATGAGAAGAATATGCAATAAAGAACCTTCTTTGTGCTTATGCTTCTTTTGGCAACTACAGGCCTTCTACCGTGTTTAGTTAGCCATATTTTGTTTCCAATTTTTCTTACTGGTTCGAAATAGTGAACCCATGTTTCGTCACCAGTAACAATGTTTGCAAATTGTCTTTGATTGAATTTGGGAAACATTTTGAGCAATTGCTTAGCGGTTTGTACTCGTACCTGTTTTTGGTCATCTATCAATATATGCGGTATCCATCTGGCAGAAATCTTTCATACTTTCAAAGTACGCTTCAAAATGAAATGCACCCGCGATAGCGATATGCTAACAGCGTTGGCAATATCACGAATCGTGTATCTGCCATCACTTTCAATTATTTCCCTGACTTTTGAGACATTTGCCTTGCCTGTTACAGTCACAGGTCAGCCAGATTTTGCTGCATCTTTGACAGACTCTGTGCCAGTCAGAAATTTCTATCTCCACCTACAAACTGTCTCATAAGATACCTTATCAGACCCATAAACTTCCCCCAATTCAGTAAAAATCTGCATTACCGAATGACCGAGTGTTGTGCGAACTTTTATATAAGCTCTAATTTCTTCAATATTCTTAATCCGTTTCCCAACCATTTTTACAACAATGGTCAACAACTAGCTCTATTGAAATGACTATAAGTTTAAAACTATGTGGAGCTGAAGGCTCGTGTTTATACCGTTGGAAAGGTATTGAATAGAGCTATTCAAGCATATCATCATCCACGAAATCATGCAAAGCGTTATCGCACTGTGGTACAATACACATTACATATCGAACAGCCCTCGTATATGCTATGGATTGGTTTATTATGACCAACAAACTTGATTCTTATAAATATTGTTGTATTATTAAAAAATTGAGATAATTTACTTCATACAATGTCTTTGTCTTTGACAAACATTGCATTTACTCATTAGTTAGTGCCCCACCCACAAACTTAAAATGTATTTTCTGAAAAAATAAAGCTGGTGACCTATTTGTTTTAAGCCTCATTCTTTTAGTTTAGTACCTGAATATTATTTATAGAAAAAATAAGAAAAATCTGAATGTTAGAACATTTAAAAAAATAACTTTAAAGGATACTCTTTGTTTTTTTTTTCCAAAATAAAGGTGTTTTAGCCATAAGTTAAGGGTTCTTTTTTTAAAGATTGATACTTAGTATACTGTAAATTATTTTTTTCATTAAATTTGATGTATCACCAATACAATCACGTAAAATTTGCTTATAATTTTTGTCACTTAAAAAAATATACATAGACTTAGTTTTCATAGGTGAAATTTCATCCTGAACTGCAGCAATGCAGGGTGTACTAAAAGAAATAGTCATAGAATTTTCCCAAAGCTGGTGACCCCCTCTTTTTATCTCCTATTTGTGTAGATCAGATAATAAACTATCACCAAACAAAGTTTCATGAAATTCTGAATGTTTTCAAAAAATGGTGAAACTGTAGCGATCGTCTTTAAGTCCATTTATTTTGCTGTGAAAGAGCTATTACAATGGGTTGTTAGGTAAAGGATCAGATCCTCTCTGATGAATCCACTCAATCCATTTGATCTGTTTTTTCATCATAACTTAAGTGTTTGCGTCATTACTGCCCGTCTGATTAGTTCCTGTTAGACATATTATTATATTTTTTTGTTGCAAAATTTTTATGAAAATAGATAAGGGAAGTATATTGTGGTGCATAGAAGAACAAATCTCTTGACCCTTTTCAAAATAATTCCGAGTTTTATCAACATTGAGAAAGTAGTCTTTTGAAAACATTGTTGGAAAAAAAAACCTGGTAACCAGCATTTTTGTCTTTTCCCACAATGTTTTCTTCCCTATCAAAGACAAATTCCATCATCTAACTACAAAAGCTTTGAATTTGGACAAGTATACTTTTATGTTATTTGGTATGGAGTTGAAGTCTTAGCTAAAATCAGTGTTTTGGACACTCATTAGAGTTGTTTCAATGAGACATTTTTAGCTTCACTGGCTGAAGGCCAGTGGGCTTATGTCATGGCCTGGTGTCCATCTTGCATCCATGCGTGTGTCTGTGCGTGCCAGCATTAACTTTTATTTCAAACATCTTCTTCTCTGAAACTTTCTATCCAATATTGATGAAACTTCACAGAAATGATCCTGCCATGGTCCTCTTCAGAAATTTTTGAAAGAATCTGATTCCTTCAAAAACTCTGGTTGCCATGGCAACAAAACTGAAAAACATTGAAAATCTTTGAAGATCTTCTTGTCTGAAACCATAAGGCCTAGGGTTACCAAATTTGGCATGTAGCTTTATCTAGTAGACCTTTACCAAGTTTCTTTTTGGGGTCACAAGGTTTACATAGGCTTATATTGTGAAAACTTTAGAAATCTTCCTATATCTAGCCATGTGACCTAGGGCTACCAAATTTTGCATGTAGCTTTATCTAGTAGAACTCTATCAAGAGTGCCCAAATTATAGCCCTGGGGTTAAGTTTGACCCCACCGGGGGATGGGTGGGGGTCACAAGTTTTACAAGGGCTTTACATAGAGGAAACTTTAGAAATCTCCCTGTATTTAGCCATAAAGCCTAGGGCTACCAAATTTTGCATGTAGCTTTATCTAGTGGGCCTCAACCAAGAATGCCCAAATTATAGCCCTTGGGTCAAATTCAATCCCACCCCGGGGGTCACAAGTTTTACATGGGCTTATGTAGGGAAAACTTCAAAAATCTCCTTGTACCTAGCCATAAGGCCTAGGGCTACCCAAAATTGCATGTAGCTTTATCTACTGGGCCTCTACCAAGAGGGCAAAAGGTATAGCCCCTGGGCCAAGTTTGGTCCCATCCCAGGGGTCAGAAGTTTTACATGGGCTTATATAGTCAAAACGTTAGAAATCTTCTTGCTACTAATCATAAGACATATGGCTACCAAATTTAGCCCTGTCTCAGGGGTCTCATGTTTTACAGGGCCTTTTATTGTGGAAACTTTAAAAATCTTCTTGTTTATAACCACGCATTCTAGACCTGTATTATTTGGTATGGGACTTTATCTTGTGGACCTCTACCAGGATTCAAATAATTATAGCTCTGTGGTTAAAAATGGCTTTGCCCTGGGGTCAAAACTTTCTATATTTCATAGAGAAAATTTTGTACATCTTCTAGTTCGGTACCAATTGGCCAAGTGTTGTAATGTTTGGCTTGTAGGGTTTTTAGCTCCACTGGCCGAAGGCCAGCAGGCTTATGTCATGGCCTGTTGTCCGTCGTGCGTCCGTGCGTCCGTCCGTGTGTTAACTTTTTTTTAAAATGTCTTCTTCTCTGAAACTACCCATCCAATTTTGATGAAACTTCACAGAAATGATCCTGCCATGGTCCTCTTCAGAATTTCTTGAAAGAATTTAATTCCTTCAAAAACTCTGGTTGCCATGGCAACAAAACTGAAAAATTTTGAAAATCTTTGAAAATCTTCTTGTCTGAAACCGTAAGGCCAAGGGCTACCAAATTTGGCATGTAGCTTTATCTAGTGGACCTCTACCAAGTTTCTTCAATTTATAGCCCTGGGGTCAAAATTGGCCCCACCCGGGGGTTACAAGTTATACATGGGCTTATTTAGGGAGAACTTTAAAATTCCTCTTCTACCTAGCCATAGGGCCTAGAGCTACCAAATTTGGCATGTAGCTTTATCTAGTGGACCTCTGCCAAGATTGTTCAAATTATAGCCCTGGGGTCAAATTAGGCCCTGCCCGGGGGTAACAAGTTTTACATGGGCTTATATAACAAGTTTTACATGGGCTTATATAGGGAGAACTTTAAAATTCTTCTTTGACCTAGCCATGGGGCCTAGGGCGACCAAATTTGGCATGTAGCTTTATCTAGTGGACCTGTACCAAGGGTGTCCAAATTATAGCCGAGGGTCAAATTTGACTTCGCACCGGGGGGTAACATGTTTTACATGGGCGGGCTTATATAGGAAAATCTTTCGCATCTAGCTATAAGGGCTAGGGCTATCAAATTCTGCATTTAGCTTTATCTAGGGGTCTCTATCAAGGGTGCCCAAATTATAGCCCAGGGGGTCAAATGTAGCCCCACCCCAGGGGGTCACAAGTTCTACATGGTCTTATATAAGGAAACTTTAATAATCTACTTGTACATAGCCATATTTAGGCCTAGGGCTACCAAATTTTGCATGTAACTTTATATAATGGGCCTCTACCAAGAGGGCCCAAATTTTAACTTTGGGGGTCAAGTTTGACTCCACACCAGGGGTCACAAGTTTTACATTGGCTTTTATAGTGAAAACTTGATAAACCTGTGTCATGGATCACATATTTTACAGGGCCTTTTATTCAGCAAACTTGTTTTACATGACTTTTTATTGGGCAAGATTAAAAAATCTTTTTGTTTATAACCACACATTCTAGTTTCATATTGTAGGTCTGGGGTCAAAATTGCCTTCATTCCAGGGATCGCAAGTTTAACATGGGCTTCAAAATATTGTCACTTCAATTTAAACATTAATCAAGGGAAATAACTCTTTTTATGAAAGATAAAGTTCGTTACTATTTACCTCCCTTGATTATCAAGCTGCAGTGATACATGATTGGTGCTAGACAAGTTTTTTAGCTCCACTGGCCAAAGGCCAGCAGGCTTATGTTATGGCCCGTTGTCCGTTGTGCGTCCATCCGTATGTTAACTTTTTAGCTCACTTGAGCACAACCTGCTCAAGGGGAGCTTTTAGGATCACCTGGTGTCCGTCGAGCGTCGTGTGTCGTCAACAATTCTTTAAACATCAACTCCTCCTAAACCACTGGGCGGATTTGGACCAAACTTGGCTGGAATGTTCCTTGGAAGGTCCTCTTTAAAAACTGTTCACAGAATTTGATTCCATCAAAAACTCTGGTTGCCATTGCAACCAAATGGAATTTTTTAGGGAATTCTTTAAAAATCTTCTCCTCTGAAACCACGGGTCAGATTTTGAAATAATTTCACAGATATGCTCCTTGGGTGACCCTTTTTAAAAAGTGTTCGTAAAATTTCGATCCGTCAAAAAATGTGGCTCTGGTGAATGGGGGCTTCTTGCACCATATAGAAATGAAGGAATTCTTCAAAATTCTTCTTCTCTGAAACCGCTGGTCAGATTTCGAAATAATTTCACAGGATTGTTCCTTGGGTGACCCTTTTCAAAAACTGTTCGTAAAATTTTGATCCGTCAAAAAACGTGGCTCTGGTGAATGGGGGCTTCTTGCACTATACAGAAATGAAGGAATTCTTTAAAAATCTTCTCCTCTGAAACAGCAGGTCAGATTTTGAAATAATTTCACAGGATTGTTGCTTGGGTGACCTTTTTCAAAAATTGTTCGTAAAATTTTGATCCGTCAAAAAATGTGGCTCTGGTGAATGGGGGCTACTTGCACTATATGGAAATTTAGAAATTCTTAAAAATTCTTCTCTAAAACGACTGGTCAGAATTTTACTTAATAGCCAGTGGAGCGATACAGGGCCATCATGGCCCTCTTGTTACTTATTAGCCAGTGGAGCAATACAGGGCCATCATAGCCCTCTTGTTAGCTCACCTGAGCACGAAGTGCTCAGGATGAGCTATTGTGATCACTCACCATCCGTCGGCATCCGTCGTCCGTCCGTAGTCCCTCCGTTCACATTTTTAGCTCCACTGGCCGAAGGCCAGCAGGCTTATGTCATGGCCCGTTGTCCGTCGTTCGTCCGTGCATCCGTCCATGCATCCGTCTGTGCATCCGTCCGTCTGTCTGTGCATTAACTTTTATTTTGAACATCTTCTTCTCTGAAACTACCCAGCCAATTTTGATGAAACTTCACAGAAATGATCTTGCCATGGTCCTCTTCTGAATTTCTTGAAAGAATTTAATTCCTTCAAAAACTCTGGTTGCCATGGCAACAAAACTTAAAAATATTGGAAATATTTGAATATCTTCTTGTCTGAAACCATAAGGCCTAGGGCTACCCAATTTTGCATGTAGCTTTATCTAGTAGACCTCTATCAAGTTTATTCAAATTATAGCCCTGGGGTAAAATTTGACCCCACCCCAGGGGTCACAAGTTTTACATAGGCTTATATAAAAAAAAAACTAGAAATCTCCCTGCACCTAGCCATAAGGCCTAGTGCTACCAAATTTTGCATGTGGCTTTATCTAATGGGTCTCTACCAAGAGTGCCCAACTTATTGCCCTGGGGTCAAAATTGGCCCCGTCCCAGGGGTCACAATTTTTATATGGGCTTACATAGACAAAACTTTAGAAATCTCCCTGTACTCAGTCATAAGGCCTAGGGTTACCAAACTTTGCATGTGGCTTTATCTAGTGGGCCTCTACCAAGAGTACCCAAATTATAGCCCTAGGATCGAATTTGACCCCACCTCAGGGGTCAGAAGTTTTACATGGGCTTATGTAGTGAAATCTTTAGAAATTTTCTTGTTACTTACCATAAGAACTTGGGCTACCAATTTTAGTCCTGTCTCAGGGGTCTTATGTTCAAAACCAATTGGCCAAGTATTGTAATGTTTGTTATGTAGGGATTATATGTATTAGCCAGTGGAGCGATATAGGGCCATCATGGCCCTCTTGTTTTGTTTACTCTAGCATCTACAATTTTTAACCAATCAGCACCAAACTTGGTCAAAATATATTTGACCATAAGATCTCGCATGAGTTCGATAATGGGTCTAATTGGACAAGAACAACTGGAGTTATTTGCCCTTGAATTAGAAAAATTGCTATATTGGACTTTGTTTACACTCTAGCATCTACAAATATCAACCAATCAGGACTAAACTTGGTCGAAATATATATGACCATAAGATCTCGGATAAGTTCGATTACGGGTCTAATCGGACCAGAACAACTGGAGTTATTTGCCCTTGAATTAGAAAAATTACTATATTTAACTTTGTTTACACTCTAGCATCTACAATTTTTAACCAATCAGCACCAAACTTGGTCAAAATATATATGATCATAAGATCTCGGATGAGTTCGATAATGGGTCTAATCGGACCAGAACAACTGGAGTTATTTGCCCTTGAATTAGAAAAAATTGCTATATTTGACTTTGTTTACACTCTAGCATATACAAAATTATTCACCAATCAGCACCAAACTTGGTCAAAATATATATGACCATAAGATCTCGGATGAGTTCGGATAATCAAACTTCAAAACGACTGGAGTTATTTGCCCTTGAATTAGAAAGTTCTATAGAATAATTCTTTGTCCGGAGCATAACTTTGTCATCTCCAGTCAGATTGACCTGAAACTTGGCATTTGTGTTTGTTGCAATAATACAGAGTGCAGTGTCAAAGAACCATAACTCTACCTCATACTGTCTATTAGTTTTTTCCCTTTGATCATCATTTTTACAGCATTTTCTGCTTGTCCAGAATATAACTTTGTCATCTCTAGCTGAACATCTTCAAATTTGGTATGCATGATTGTAGAAAAATTACGGAGTGCAGTGCACAAGAACCATAACTCTTCCTAGCAGGAATTTTGAGTTATTCCCCCTTTGACCTTCATTTTTATAGCATTTCTTGCTTGTCTGGAGCAAAACTTTGTCATCTTAACTAGGAATGAGTTGAAATATGGTATGCTTATTTGTTGCTATATTTGGAAGTGCAGTGCACAAGAATTGTAACTCTACCTCGTACTGTCTTTGAGTTATTTCCCTTTGATCGTCATTTTTACAGCATTTAGTGCTTGTCCGGAATATAACTTTGTCATCTCAAGTCAGAACAAGTTCAAACTTGGTATGCATGTTTGTTGCAATATTACCAAGTACTGTGCGCAAGAACAATAACTCTACCTAGTGCGGATTTTGAGTAATTCCACTTTGATCTTCATTTTTACAGTATTTCTTACTTGTCAGGAACGGAACTTTGAATTATCAAGTCAAATTGACTTGAGACTTGGTAAACACGTTTGTTGCATTACCTGCCCTTTGCAATTATTATACCTCCTCGACAACTGGCGGTGGGATGGGCATATCTTGCAACAATTTGCCGCTCTTGTTTCATTATCATTTGGCCTTGAACCTCAATATTTGGTATTTATCTTCATTGTAGACCTTTACTGCTTAGTACTCAGGTGAGCGATATAGGACCATCATGGTCCTCTTGTTTCAATTACTTTCCGGTTGTGGCTTCCAGGATGATTAAGTGTTCGTAGTTTGATGTACGTAGTTGCCAGCACTTTTTTCCAAGACATCAAAAAATGTAAATATGGTAGGGTAGGCAGTGTAAAACTGTTTGTTAAAATGTTCATGAAACAATTCTGCACCATTATTGGTTCTGCATGTGTAAGATGGTTCTTCAGCCCACATTATCGGTGGAAACTTTGAGTCACTTGCAACATATGTTTCAATCAAATAATCAGCAAATTTCACACAATTTTCCGGACAGTTGGGCATTATATCTTCAGCATAACTCTCTTCCACATCATGTGCTTTCAAGAAATGTAAACCAAAGAATCTTTTCAGCCAATGACCGGTGGTACTTTCTTTGTCTTTGTAGTCTGAAGCCAGCCTGAGATTCTGAATTTTTAGCCACCAACTCTGGCCAAGGTGAAAACGACAACACTAGGTTGTGCAGTAGGAAACATCTCGAATAACAGAATGCATCGCCACTTCAAAATCAACATTTATAATACTTGGCGTTAATTCCAATTTCAGCTTTTCATATAGAGAGTTAGCACTGTCCACAAAAAATAGTAGGTAGCATACATTTTGTCAGCCGATAGTGTAAACACCAATGGAACATATTGAGCAATCTTATATCCATGAATGTTATACATTTGAACAAAAAATTTGGAAGAAAATTTAAAAGTTCCATCTATGAACAACTCATGGAGACTGCACATGCATCCGAGATTCGTTGTACAAGAAAATACGACGGTACCAGATTCTGCATCGTTATAGAGAAGAAAATCATCCCCTTTACATGTTTTGGTATTCATTTTTTGCAATGCAGTATGGACATCTGCTCTGTTTTTTGGTAGTACGGGTTGTTCCTTCTTACATTCCCTGTACATTGCTACAGAGAGACTTTTCAAGTCCTTTGGCTGTACAGTGTTGAAGTCTTGTTTCTGCAGCTCTGAGCTGGATGGTTGCTGTGTCATAACTTTGGTTGCTTTGCGCTTCAGCTCAACGTGTAGTTGATGTTGCTCAATGTGGCATGCACTTGCAGAATGGTTATGAAAACCATTTTCATGAATTAGGGTCTTACACTGAAGACCAGTATGAATAGCAGCCTACAGGATTTCGCCGTACATTGCCATGACTTCGTGCCATCATTTCTATGATTGAAGAAACTGAAATTGAAATTGTCTCATATTAAACATTCCTTTCCTCCATTTGTCATGCTCAAAGTAAAACTCCTTTTGATCTAAATACTTAACCTTTAAAAACAATGTTCAGTGTGTGACAAGTTTAAAAAAACGTCCTTTGTCTTGACCCCCATAATATTATGGAGTATCTTTCTTTTACCCATGTGAATCCCCTAGCTTAGCCCCTTATCCCCTGTTTGTCCTATGAGTCTGGCTAGCATTGGCCTTTTTGCTAGGTAAATAAGGCTTTTGACATCTTATTCAGGACACAACTGGAGGGTTCCACACTTTCTCAATCTTAAGCTCTTTATCTAAATATCTGTAAGCTCAAAAATTCTACTTTTCTCATCTTTTAATACAGATATGCACGCTAAATGACCGAAGCTGTCGATGCACCATAAAACAACATTTATTCATTCATTCTTAAATATTTTTATGACACAGCTTCTAAAAGTGATATAAAATTTGAAATGATTATCCATCACCAGTAGTGTAATTGCAAGGCAGTTCAGTTGTTAAATAATACAAGTGTCGTTTACCTGGGGGATTCTCACAATAGTGAGCGAAATTCAGAATAAGTTTGTGTTAGTACTGCCTGACTTAAATTTACCTGGATTTAAGTGAGGCCCGTCAGCATAATTAACATCTTTGGTCAATCCGCAATTGATACCATGTTATATGAGCCCCGTCAATGTAGTTCAACACAGTATTCACACCTTCTATGAATTTGCAGTTGAATTCTACATTTTCCCTTAACCCTTAGACTTTCTCATCATACAACACTAAGTCAACATAAATATAGTTTATATTTATTTCAAATGGTAACGTGGTACGTAAGCACTTGAGAGAGCAAGCGTATATACAGGTCTTCAAATACATTGCATTTATCACCAACTAACTATAAACAAACATATCTAGTAAAACACCAACTCTGTTTAGCTTGACCGAACTTGAACTACACGTCTTCTCCTAGATGCTTTGTCTACAACAACAACAACCAACAAAAACCTTTGTTGAGCAAACAGAAATGCTGGTATGAGCAGCGACACAAATATATGAATACATATGACACATTGACATTTTTCAATTTACTGTTCCATTTAGTATGTACAATACATGACTATATGTAATACCATATGCATTAGTAATGAAATGGTGATTTCTGTCTCTTTCAACACTATTTTTGAGCATATGACCATCGTTCATTGCATTTATCAATTATTCTATGGCCGACTCGCCCAGGAAAAACCAGAGATAAAAACTACATGTAGAAAAAACTCTGGAAACCTGTGCCCATTTGTCAACGTCTAGTGCCATGGAATGTTGGGCCTCATTCAATGAATTTGATTTTGAGCTACCGAAAACAAATGAATTGTGTATGACAATAACAACACCCGTGGAAATAAAATGATTTCTTTTGGGAATGGTACTACTGTATCGATGGTATTCTTACAAGGAATTAGTGACAGTGCTTCAGAGCTATAAGGCTAAACCATGGGTGCGCACGCTTACTTTCACAAAAGAAAAAACGTCTGTACACGTTGCCCTCACAAAGCTGATTGAACCTTGTACTAACTACATGTACAACATGTACATCATAAATCCCGTGCTTCATACCTTACAGGTACTTAGCGAAGCGTCATCGAAAAAGGGAAAATAATTTCCTTCTAATTCGTTCCTCAAACGCAGGAAATTATATTTCTCTGCAATCCTAAGATTTCAAAGGTTACAAAAATCCGCAAACATAATTTCCTGGAATAAATCCAACATAAACACAATTATACCTTTTATCTTTAATTTGCCATTAATTGGTTTAGATTCTGAAAGTGTGGAGGTAATCTTTGTGGTTTGAAGACTATTACCTTGGATATATGCAACATGAAAGACAGAAACAAAACTATGCTTACTAACTAAGCAATCATTGACTTTAATTAGTGCATTCTTCAGTCTTAAGATCTTCCTTTTTATTAGCTCACCTGAACCACTGGGCCAATTTGGACCAAACTTGGCTGGAATGTTCCTTGGAAGGTCCTCTTTAAAAAGTGTTCACAGAATTTGATTTCATCAAAAACTCTGGTTGCCATGGCAACCAAATGGAATTTTCTAAGAATTCTTTAAAAATCTTCTCCTCTGAAACCGCTGGTCAGATTTTGAAATAATTTCACAGATGTTCCTTGGGTGACCCTTTTCAAAATTGTTTGCGAAATTTTGATCCGACGAGAAACATGGCTCTGGTGACTGGGGGCTACTTGCACAATACGGAAATTAAGAAATTCTTAAAAATTCTTCTTCTCTGAAATCTCAGGTCAGATTTTAAAATGATTTCACAGAAATGTTCCTTTGGTGACCCTTTTAAAAAATTGTATGCAAAATTTTGATCCGTCAAGAAACATGGCTCGGGGGAGCTACTCGCACTATACGGCCATGAAGAAAATCTTAAAAATTCTTCTTCTCTGAAACGGCTGGTCAGATTTTGAAATAATTTCACAGAAATGTTTCTTGGGTGTCTCTTTTTGCAAATTGTTTGAGAAATTTTGATCCATCAAGAAACATGGCTGTGGGCTATTAACACGATACGGACATGAAGAAATTCTTCCTCTCTTAAATCTCGGGTCAGATTTTAAAATAATTTCACAGAAATCTTCCTTGGGTGACTCTTTTCAAAAATTGTTCGCAAAATTTTGATCCGTCAAGAAACATGGCTCTCATTGGGGGGGGGGGGGGGGGCACTTCTTGCACTATATGGCCATGAAGAAAATCTTAAAAATTCTTCTTCTCTGAAACGGCTGGTCATATTTTTAAATAATTTCACAGAAATGTTCCTTGGGTGTCCCTTTTCGCAAATTGTTTGAGAAATTTTGATCCATCAAGAAACATGGCTCTGATGGCTGTGGGCTATTTACACGATACGGACATTAAGAAATTCTTAAAAATTCTTCTTCTCTGAAACCGCTGGTCAGATTTTGAAATAATTTCACAGCAATGTTCCTTGGGTGACTCTTTTCAAAACTTGTTCGCAAAATTGTGATCTGTTAAGAAACATGGCTCTGGTGGTGGGGGCTATTTGCACTATAGGGACATGAAGAGGAATTTCTTTATTCTTCTTCTCTGGAACAGCTGGTCAGATTTTGAAATAATTTCACAGAAATGTTCCTAGGGTGACTCTTTTCAAAAAGTGTTTGGGAAATTTTTATCCGTCAAAAAACAACAACCAATTGTTGGCACCTGCATGTGGTACTCTTGTTCGACATATGTTTTTAGTCACTATCGAGCATGTGCTCTTCTTCAAGAAATTGTCCTTGGGTGATCTATCCAAAAATTTATTTGCAGAATTCTGATTCATCAAAATCATTGCTGTGGTGATGATTGTAGGGGTGGTGACAGATTTTGAAACAACTTTTACAGGTGACCTTTTCAAAATTGCTTGGCAAAATAATGATTTTGTTTCCAAAGTTTCAATACCTAAAAAAAAATTGGCTATGATCCTCTCAAAAATTCAGGTGAGCGATCCAAGGCCATCTTGGCCCTCTTTTCTTATGTTTTAAATGTATTGTATTCCAATCTTTATTATGATCAATAAAATTTGCCAATTGCATACAAAACAAAAAGTCATATTTAAAGAAAAAGACATATATCCATATAGTTAAACAACAGACCCTGTTAATATTTAATGTATTAGTTTTATAATACCATTAATATTAAAATTAGTAAATTTATTCCCTCACAGCATGAACAAAACAGATAATAAATTCATAAATTCATTTAAACATATTAAGGTATATTAATTTTGTAGCACCAGTGGGCTTTTGTCCACTTTTCATTGATTGAATTTGCATTTATTTATTGTTGCCACCGGTTGCCCATATATGCGACACCTCCTGTTACGAGGGATAGTGTAGATACAGGACGAAACCAAATCTAAATTACATGTGGATTTTTAACATGCTCAGTGTATAGCACCATCACACGGGACCTTGATTTAAGTCTCACCCGAGAGACTATTAGTAATTTTAGTAATTCTTCATTTAAAGGTAGTGGGCTTTTTACCAGTGGGATTTTTTCCGGGGGGGTGGCTTTTTACATAGTGGGCTTTTCACCTGGTGGGCTTTTTATCTACTCAGAATTTTGTCGTCTTTTAAAGAGAGGAGTCACCATTACTCCGGAAAGTGTTACAATTGAAAAGATCAGAAACTTCCTTGTTATAATGTCATTCAGACACTTGAATTGTCTGTTTGGATAAGTGGTTGGATTCTTGTCCTGAAATTATTACTTTTTCTCTAAAACCTTTCTTGTACATGTAGTTAATCAAATGAATTTATCTTGATGAAGGGTCTGGTCAGTGTTAGATTCTTAGTCTTTCAAAACAGATGTCTTTCAGCCATTCTCTTGCAGAGCTCAGGACAATTATCTTCCTAACCTTTTACCAAACGACAAATTTTAGACTCTTCCATATTGAAAGCACCTGCAGACAGCAATTCAATAACTATTTCTTATGAGTTGCAGTTGTCTGATAGGGTAGAAAACATTGTGGGAAAAGGAGAAATTGCTCGTTACGAGTAATTTCTCCTTTTCCCACAATGTTTTCAAAAGCCTTCTTCACCAGGGTCGTAAAAACAAGGGATTGTTTGGTAAAGCGTTAACCCATAAAGGGCTGGAACCAACTTATCTTGTTTTTACAGACAGTTTAGTTGAAGGTCAGACTTCACAGAACATCCAGTCTGATCTTGGATTTACACTGTCAGCTACTTTATTACATACTCTGGCAAAAACAAAAAAAGAAAATGCAATATTTCAGATGTCATTCCTAATTGAAGTGATCCATTTCATTAATTGAGGGCTTTAAAGGTGGGTATTTAGATTTTTCACATCCACCAAATTGAAAAATATATATATCACTGAAATTTATATGAAAAAACAATACAAATCATCAATAATTAAGAATCATAAAATTATAAAAAAAAAAATTTTTTGATGGTGTTCCCTTAAAAGGCTATGTAGCCTCTTAAGGTATTTTTAGATTTCATGCCAGAAATCAAAAAAGCATTGTGGGGATGTCATGTGACTGGCACGTGACTAATGACGCTTAAATTCCATAACATAACAAACATGTAATTATTTTCCATAATGTCTTCTTCGGACGCTATGTTTGAAGCTTCGTCTGTGTATTTCCGGTATGTAAATGAGCGAGTTGCTCATGTAAAAATAGATCGTTTTTCCCGTCGGTGTCAACCTGGGCCGTAGTAAATCTCTAATTTCTCTTGTTGTCGGATGGTTTTCGAT
Source organism: Hippopus hippopus (assembly GCA_946811185.2). Lineage (NCBI taxonomy): Eukaryota > Metazoa > Mollusca > Bivalvia > Cardiida > Cardiidae > Hippopus > Hippopus hippopus. The sequence goes on along the minus strand of OX328102.1, from coordinate 4,451,167 downwards.
TACTGGGGTTTTATGAATGAAAATTAAAAGGCTTTGGGAGTATAAAGATGAATTTTTTGTATTTTTGTAAAATTTTCTTCCCAAAATCTGAAGGGCCACCTTTAAGGATTAACCCTTTAACAGACGATAAAATTTCAGCCTTGTCCAAATTGAAAGTATTTGCAGACGATAATTTCAATGTAGCTCAAACGATATGATTTTTTCTTTGATTGGGTAGAAAACATTGTGGGAAAATTAGAAAAAGCATTTTTTTCCTTTACCAGCAATGTTTCCACAGCATTCTTTTAAGGGTCATTAAAGCTCTGGATTGTGTGGTAAACTGGGTTTAAGAATTAAGCAGAGGTGGAAATCGAACCACTGACTCCTGGATAGACAGCTGTGTATAGTACTGATGGAGCGAACAGGCACTACACTAAAATTTTAGGGTAAACAAACCCAAAATAAAGGCCTTTGGAAACATTGTGGGAAAAGGAGAAAATGCTGGTAACCAGCATTTTCTCCTTTTTCCACAATGTTTTCCGTCCTATGAAAGAAACATCACACAGTGTTTTCTAAGTGCTTTTTCTTGGGTTCGTTCTGTATTCTACCCTTTCAGAAAACTTTGTTTCATTTGTATCACTTTCTAATCTTTTATCTGCAGATGCTTTCAATTTGAAAGAGTCTAAAGATTGTCATTTGGTAAAGAGTTAAATGTTTACAGTTAAATCTTTACCAAATGACAAAGTTTTCGACCGGTCCAAATCAAAAACATTTTCAGATGACATAATCGAATGTGGGGCAGATTTCATGATTTGCCTTTGAAAGAGCAGAAAATATTGTAAGAAAAAGAGGATATGCTGGAAATGCTAGTTATCAGCATTTTCTCCTTTTCCTAAATTGTTTTCAATAGCATTCTTTTTCAAAGTTGGTAAAACTCTGCATTGTGTGGAAAAGGGTTATAATGATGTTTGAGTGATCTTTGTGTTTACAGTCAAGGTGTTGTCTTATCCCACAAATTATTTATTATCTCCACTGGCCGAAGGCCAGCGAGCTATTGTCATGGCGTTGTGTCCGTCGTGCGTCCGTCCGTCCATCCGTTCGTTCGTCCATGCGTGCGTCTGTAAACTTTTTCTTTAAAAAACTTCTCCTCAGAAACTATTGACTGGATTTTTACCAAATTTCACAGGAATGTTCCTTTGGTGGTCCTCTTTCAAATTCCTTCAAATAATTGTGTTCCATGAAGAATTCTGGTTGCCATGGCAACCAAAGTAAAAAACCTTTAAAAATCTTCTCCTCCCAAACCGCTATTTGGATAGCATTATTATTTTGCAGGAATGTTCCTTAGATACAGGTTTACAGAATTCCTTAAAAAAAAAAGATCTGTCAAAAAACATGGCTTTTATGGGAGACTCATTTTCCTTTTATGGTATAAAGTAAAATCTTTGAAAAATTTCTTCTCTAAAACTATTCATTGGATTTCATTGTTGTTTTGCAGGTAAGTTCCTATGGTGGTTGTCTACCAAATTGTTTCTTCAGTGAGCTAAAATGCAGGATTGAATGATAATTGTTAAAAACTTCCTTTCGCCATTATAGAAATATCAGGCCTGTGGAGCGATACAGGCGCTCAAGCGCCTCTAGTTTTTCTTTACCCTATGCAACACAATCCCAAGTTTTAAAGACCTTGCAAAAGAAACCTTTTGAAAACATTATGGGAAAATGAGAAAATGCGGGTAACCAGCATTTTCTCATTTTCCAACAATGTTTTCGACCCTTCCTCAAACTATTCGACCTTTCCTCAAACTGCAAATATTAATTTTTAATTTAATATATACTGAACCAAAAAAGAAACTTCCTCTGTGTTTAAGTGCGAATGCAATGTTATTAAAAAAAATCAAAATGTCAGATGACCTACATATATTCGGGCGAACCATTATGTGTCCGATAAAACAAATTTTAACTCGATTGAAAGCATTTCGCAGAAGAAACCCGCTGAAAGCGATTTTCACGTGCATGCACGGACCAGTATAATTCGTGTATATTTTTTGAAACCTTTCAGTCTAATTTTATAGACTTTCATGTCAATAAGAAAAAGACGTTGAAAAAAATTTAATTCTTTTTAGTTTTCTTTATTTTTTATATGCGTAGAATTCCGCAAAATTTACGCGAACGTGCCATTGGCATGCTTAATGCTGGTATGACGATGAATGCTGTTGCTATGAATATTGGATGTTCTACTCGTGCTATTCGACACCTTAGGCAACGTTTTCAAGCAACAGGGCAAACGGAAGATCGACCACGTAGTGGACGTCCTCGCGTCACGACGCACTGCCAAGACCGCTATACTCGGAACACCCACCTGCGCAATCGCTTCCAAACTGCCACAGCCACTGCTGCTAACACCCCTGGTACACGTAACAACCGTATATCTGCCCAAACTGTGCGCAATCGCTTGCGCGAGGGTATGCTACGTGCATGTTGTCCATACGTTGGTTGTGTTTTGACGCGACGTCACCGCGTAAATCGTGTTAATTGGGCATGTACACACCAACGCTGGCTTAGACAACAATGGAATAGCGTTCTTTTCTCTGACGAGTCGAGGTTTTCCATTCATCGAGGTGATGGCAGGGTTCGAGTATACCGTAGGAGAAATGAACGTTATGCCGACTGTTGCGTACTTGAACGAGATCGTTTTGGGGGTAGGGGTTCTGTCTTGGTCTGGATGGGCATTGCACATGGCTTTTGCACTAATCTCGTCGTTATCGAAGGGAATTTAAATGCCCAACGCTACCGAGATGAAATTCTTGCGAGGCACGTTATCCCACTGTTTCAAAATAATGCCAATATCACTCTTTTTCAGCATGATAATGCCACAAGCCATACAGCTAGGGACAATGTGAATTTCCTCATGGCGAATAACATTGCATTTATTATTTTGGCCTGCCAAAAGCCCTGATCTGAATCCCATTGAACACCTTTGGGATAATTTGGACCAGCATGTTAGACGTCGCCCTATTCCACCGTCAAACGTCATTCAGCTGAGACAAGCCTTAATTCAGGAATGGAACAACATTCCACAAGCCGAAATCAATACACTTATCCGTTCTATTCGCCAACGATGCCAGGCAGTCCTTCATGCTGAAGGTGGTCATACCCGGTATTAATTTGTGATTTTGGTGAGCGACCCCTTCCACATTTTAACTACCATTTCACTACTTTTGGATAAACCCTCAGCAATAATTTTTTTCACACAAAGTCGCAATAAAATACTCTTTCAATGCATATAAATCTAGTTTAATCCTGATTTTCATATTTGTGTATATCTGCACTTAAACACAGGAGAAGTTTCTTTTTTGGTTCAGTATATGTAAGTATAAAAATTAATTTTTTCGTCACATTTATATTGTTGTCTGCAGATGCTTTCAGTTTGGACAAGTGTGAAATTTTGTCTTTTGGTAAAGAGTTACCAGTAACCGTTGGCTGCTTAACCAGATAGCCCAGTTAGAAATGTTTAAGATTTGAAAGCAGGGGTGGCTGGTTGGGTTCCGAGCTGTGAGAATTTCTTTCCGAGGATTGATGACAGTCATTGTGACAGGATGTATTCCTCTCCCACTACTGAACATTAAAGGATATATTTAGTAATGTTTAACCCTTTATCAAACTATCCTATGTTTTAATAACTCAGGGAAAAGGGCTTTTGAGTTTGGAAAGGATTGTTGGAAAAGGGGTATATTTTCAAATTTTGCCACGATGTTCACTGCCCTATCAGAGAACATCACTTACTCATGGGTATCAAAACTGCAGTTGTCATCTCCAGACACCTAGTTTTGAAGAGCCGAAAACTTGCTGTTTTGGAGTGTACCTTACATCTGTTAACACTTCCACTATCTTATGGCTATAATACAATTTTACACAGGTCCATTTGAAAACATTGATAGGCACAATTTCTAGTGCAGTTGAAATGATTTGGCTTTGTATGTGAAGAGTTGGAAACATATGTTACCAGCATTTTCATGTTTCTCCACAATGTCTTCTAAAGGCTTCCTTCTTCAGGGTTGTGGAAGCTCTTGGTCTTTAATTTTGTAAAGGTTTAACACAAAATCTGTTATCAGACAACAGTCTGTCGTAGACTAGTCCAAAATGAAAGCAACAGGCTGCAGACAACAAAGTCAGTCAAGCTCAAAACAGATGATTTCTGTCTTTGAAATGGCAGAAGACATTGTTGGAAAAGGTGGAAATGCTGGTTATCTGAGCTTCTTTTCCTTTTTCCTCGATGTTTTCAAAGACGTTTTTCCTCGGGATCATTAAAAGATAGGATTGTTTGGTAAAAGGGTAAACTGACTTTTGAGTGGTTGTTGTTTACAGACAAGTTGTTTTTGTCACAGAAACTGTTTATTCCTTTGGTTAGCTACCGAGCCTTGAAGCTCAGTTGTTTATGTACAGGACTTGACACCCGGGGGTGGCTGGTTCAAATCCAAGTTCTACCAATTCCTTTCTGAGAATCAATAATAGTCATTGTGACAGGATTTATTCCTCCCTTTATAATTTTATAAATTTCTGGTTCAGTACTCCACAGTATCGCTTTTCACCTTCATGTATGCGCGCAGTATGACCTCAGCTGTTGACTGGCCATAAAACTCCATTTATTTCTTCATTCGTTATTCTTCTCTCACTGCTGTACAATTTTGGTTGAATCGTGTGAGAAAGCAGCCTGTGGCTTTAAAAGAATGTTGTTGGAGGCACTGGAGAAAGAAATTTGGAGAAAGGATCAGTACAGTGGCAGCCAAGATATGACTGAAATAATGTTGAAAACTCATCAAACACTAAACATACTCACAAAGCATCAGACATTTTGATGTCTTGGGATCCTTTGAAATAGCTATGTTTAGCCGGTAGAATTTTAGACTTGTCCATATTTAGAGCATAGAAAGCTTGAATGTGGCTCAAACTATGGGATTTGTGCAAGAGGGGTAAAAGACATGGTTGGATTGCGAGAAAGTGCTGGTTGCCAGCATTTTCACTTGTAACTACAATGTTTACAAAGTCCTTCTTCATTAGGGTTATAAAAACTCTTAATCATTGGTAAATGGTTAACTCTTAACCATTTACCACACAATCATAAGTTTTAACAACCTTGAGATGGGAGGCTTTTGAAGACATTGTGGGAAAACGAGAAAATACTGGTTACCAGCATTTTCTCCTTTTCCTAAAATGTTTTCTACCCCATCATAGAACTTACGCTCACTTGTACCAATTTTGAATCGGTCATCTGCAGATGTTTCAAATTTGGAAGAATCTAAAATTTGTCGTATGAGAATGGGTTTAACTCTTTACAGCACAATGAAATTTTAGACAGATCCAAATTGGAAGCATTTCCAAAGGACATAGTAAATGTGGCACAAGTATTGGGATTTGTCCGTAAAAGATAAGAAAACATTGTGGGAAAAGGAGAAAATGCTGGTTACCAGCATTTTCTCCCTTTCCCACAATGTTTTCAGAAGCTTTCTTTCTCAGGGTTGTTAAAATCGAGATTGTGTGGTGAAGGGTTAACTTATTTTAGAGTGGCTGTTTACCGGTAAGTGTAGGTTTCATCCCAACAATGGTTTATTCCTGTTCAAAGTCCTGCGTTGTACAAATTATGCAGGCGTTTGACTTGTTATCTGGAGGTCTGATGCTAGATTCACAATCTCTTTGGTAAAACCTTTACCACACTGAGAAACTATAGATGCCCTCATAATCAAAATCAAAACATGCCAAATAAGAACGAATTGTTATGTTGCAAAGATTAGAAATCTTTGCTTGTATTATGGTGCAAAGATGAGACCTATTTTGCTTAACCCTTGCCATACAATCCCGACTTTTAAAGACCCTGAGAAAGAAAGCTTTTGAAAACATTATGCGAAAAGGAGAAAATGTTGGTAACCAGCATTTTCTCCTTTTCCCACAATGTTTTCTCCCCTTACCGAATCAAATTTCTATTTTTGATTCCCGTTTATTTCGTCGTCTGCAAATACTTTCAATTTGGACTAGTCTAGAATTTTGTTGTTTGGTAAAGAGTGAAGATATTTCAGAGATATGCAAGGACCCAATACAAGGGTGATTTGACCCCTTTTAAATGAAAATAAGACAGCAAACATTTAAATTTTTGGGGACATTTAGAAAATTTAGGGGTTCACATTCAAAGATACACAGGGTCAGGGAAACCTAGAGATGTCATGGTCTTTTTAACCCTTTACTACACAAACGACCCTGATAAATTAGACTTTCGAAAACATTGTGGGAAAAAGAGAAAATACTGGTACTAATTTCTTGTCTGCAAATGGTTTCAGTTTGGGTCAGTCTAAAATTTTGTCATTTGATAAAGAGTTAAAAAACAACTTATTAATTTCCATGTGTTCAGAAGCTGCCTACTGTAGATCTTTCAAATAATATGATTCGTATTGTTTGTAACTTTTGTAAACAAATTCGCCACGAAAAAACATTTTTGGGAGAAGTAAAATTAATAATCAATTATATTATGTGAAAACATGTACAGGTTAAATACGTGATAAAGTGATATCATTTGACAAATGGAGAGAAATTGCTAATCAGGAGTAATTTCTCTTTTATCCCCACCCTGTTTTCTGAAATTTAATGGTCTGCAGGCTAAATCCCCAAAGCGCGGCCATTATCTGTGATAAAAGGGGTTTTTTATGCACAGGTCACATTTCATGCTGCCGTTTTCAACATATAACCAGTCATAATTCTTTAGCCAGTTTTCAGTAAACCCTTGTGACCTTGTTTTTTTTTTCCAGTTCTTGGACCAGGCATTTAATTGTGCGATTGCTGTTCAAGGTATCTTTTCCTTGCAGACAGCAAGAATGACATCAGTTTTGACAGAACCATATTGTTTCCATAAGTGATCAACTGGTTTAGGTCAGACCAATTTAAAGACTGGCCATATCATTGTAAAATTGATACTCAGTTTAGTGTTTCATCCCATATTCTTTTCGTACTCAAGATTTCTTATTGACTCACAAAAAATTGATGTTGCACTGTAGCCTTGTCAGATTTATGCATCCATAATGACGCTCTGTTGAAAAAAATACAGGTCATTAGCTCCACTGGCCAAAGGCCAGAGAGCTATTGTCATGGCGTTGTGTCCATCGTGCGTCCGTCCGTTCGTCCGTGCGTGCGTCCGTAAACTTTTTCTTTAAAAAACTTCTCCTCAGAAACTATTGACTGGATTTTTACCAAATTTCACAGGAATGTTCCTTTGGTGGTCCTCTTTCAAATTCCTTCAAATAATTGTGTTCCATGAAGAATTCTGGTTGCCATGGCAACCAAAGTAAAAAACCTTTAAAAATCTTCTCCTCCCAAACCGCTATTTGGATAGCATTATTATTTTGCAGGAATGTTCCTTAGATACAGGTTTACAGAATTCCTTAAAAAAAAAACGATCTGTCAAAAAACATGGCTTTTATGGGAGACTCATTTTCCTTTTATGGTATAAAGTAAAATCTTTGAAAAATTTCTTCTCTAAAACTATTCATTGGATTTCATTGTTGTTTTGCAGGTAAGTTCCTATGGTGGTTGTCTACCAAATTGTTTCTTCAGTGAGTTAAAATGCAGGATTGAATGATAATTGTTAAAAACTTCCTTTCGCCATTATAGAAATATCAGGCCTGTGGAGTGATACAGGCGCTCAAGCGCCTCTAGTTTTACTTAAAATTATGAAAAAAACACACAAATCGTGCATCAAAGGAAACCCTAGCAATTGTGACAGATTCAATCCTCTCATGCTGCTGATCATTGTTTCTATAATAGTTATGTGGGAAAGCAGCCAGTGGCTTTGAAAGAATATTGTTTGAAGTACATGTACCTGCAGAGAGAAACTTCATGAAAGAATGGATATGTCCACTTGCAGCCATGATATAACCGAAATACTGTTGAAAATGTCATTAATCACCATTCATACAAACAAATGGTCTTCAAGACCTAGGCAGTCATTGTGCATGTGGCAATGTGATCATAAACTGTTAAGTTCTATCAAAGTTTACAATTATTTTAAGTCATTTAACCCTTTACCCCATGAGCAAAATTTAGACTTGTCTAAACTCAAAGCATTTGCAGCCCTTAATTTCATTGTGATTCAAATGATGGAAGCTGTCTTTGATAGGGTAGAAAACACTGTGGGAAAAGGAGAAAATGCTGGTTATCAGCATTTTCTCCTTTTCTCACAATGTTTTCAATAGGCTTCTTTCTCAGGATCGTTGAATGTCGGTATTGTGTGTTAAGGGTTTAACCTTTTACAGTACAGTCCCAGGATTAAACAACCCTGAGAAACAGGATTTTGAAAACATTGTGGGAAAAGGACAAAATTCTGGTTACCAGCATTATCTTTTTTGTTACAATGTTTTCTAGCTTTTCAAAGACAAACCCCATAGTATGAGCCAACATTTCCATTGTGATCTGCAAATGCTTCAGAATGGGCAAGTCAAAAATTTTGCTTTCTGGTGAAGAGTGAAGATTTGTAGTGCTAAGTTGTTATATAAAAAGTATTGATGCAGATGCTTTAAGACCCCTTTTGCCATAGCATGGCTCAGATATAATCACAGGGCAGGAGGGGAGCAGGAGTGAACTCACATTTTTGTGTAGCCACTTATCTTTTGAACTTGTAATATCATCCTCTAGCATGCTGCTGAAACTAAAACTATTGCGCAATTTATTTTTTTGAATTCAAGCCAACGTAAAGTCATTTCATTGGCCAAGAAATTATGACAAACTGTAATTGACATTTTGTTGTTGGATTTGTGCCGTGCAGAACCGAAAGTTTATATAGTGTTCTAAAGGACAACAGAAACACAGAAAAATTAAAAGGTTGTGTTACGTAACGCTTTGCTAAACAATCTGGAGTTTACAAGACCTGAGAAAGAAGGCTGTTGAAAATAGTGTGGAAAAAAGGATGGAATAATCAAGTTGGAATAATCAGCTGGATAGGACTTAACCCTTTACCTCATAATCTGGAGTTTTAACGACCCCAGGGAAAAGGTGTTTTGAAAATATTTTGGGAAAAGAAAATGCTGGTAACCAGCATTTTCTCCTATTCCCACAATGTTTTCTACCATTTCAGAAACAGAAATCTTATTGTAGGACACTGTTAATTTGTCAGCTGCAAATGCTTTCAGTTTGATCTAACATTTTGTTGTTTTGTGAAGGGTTAACTCTTTACCTGAAAACAATACATTAGACTTGTCCAAATTGCATGCATTTGCAGACAACAAATAGAACATGGCTCTTGTTGTAGGATTTGTTTTTGAATGTGTATAAAACAATGAGGAAAAGGTGTCAATCGCTGGTTACCATAATTTTTTCCCTTCCTCACATTGTTTTGATAAAGCCCTTCTTCACCTTCCTGAAATCAAGGGATTGATTTGTAATGGGTCAACTCTTTACCAAAGAACAAAATTCTAGACCAGTCCAAATTGAAAGCATTAGCAGATAACAAATACGATTTGACTCGTACAATGAAATTTGTCACCAACAGAGAAGAAAACATTTTGGAAAAAGGAGAAAATGCTGGTACCAGCATTTTCTCCTTTTCCTACAATGTTTTCAAAAGGCTTCTTTACCAGGGTCATTAAAACGGGATTTATGGTAAAAGGTTAAATAAGTATTTTACATTAAAGATCACAGGAAGTACTGAGTTACAATAAGGTTATGATCAGTTTGACTGACTTAATTTCTTAGTATGGATGGTTATCAAATTTTTGTGTGCGTGTTGTAAACCGTCAGAGTGCTATAGACGTGCTATAAAACAAATGGACTTAGTTGAGTTTACAAAGTGCTATATTTACCCTTGTCCTGCTAAATAAGTCAGTAATAAAAAACGGGAATAGTACTATTTTGATTTTTTTTTTTGAGAAAATTATCTCCTTATTGGACAGTGTAGATCAAGATCAGACTGCACATTCTGTGCAGTCTGATCTTGTTCTACACTGTCTGCAAAGGTCAGTGAGTTGCTCTTGGCAGGTTAAAGGTTTAAGGAAATGGACTGTCTGGATAAGGAAAATAGACCAGCACATTGTAGTTTCAATGTTTTTGCCAGAGTATTTCATAAATGAGAAGACAGTGTACATCAAAGATCAGACTGCATATAATGATCTGATCTTGATCTACATCATCTGCTAAAGACAGTCTGATCTTTATTTCAGTTGTCTACTTTACCTTAAAGAGAGTCTGATCTTGATCTCACTGGTTTACAATAACAAAAGTTGTGCTTACCACTTCAAAGATTAAAGATTAAGGTTATCTCACGATATTTTCAAGTCTTTTTGTATAGGTTGGGTGGATTTCAGTTGGTAGCATACAGGACTTGAGAACAGGGGGTTGCTGGTTCGATCCCTGGCTCTGCCAATTTCACTCCTAGGATCAATGATAGTCATTGCAACAGGATTCTTTCCTCTCTCACTGCTGATCATGGTTTCAACGATGGTTATGTGGGAAAGCAGCCAGTACTGGTGTGAGAAAGCCAGGAAACAGATACGTAGGTGCACTGACCGCCTTTATATGATCTAAGCTGTTAAAATGGCGTTTAACTCCAATTCAAATTATTGTCATTTGGAAGTGTTTTGAATTTGGGCCAGTCCACAATTTTGTTATTTGGTAAAAGGTTAAAAATAGATTATTTATTAAAAGATAATTTAGTGTTTCTTACCTCAGAGTGTCATGAAGTGCAATGTTGGAATATTTATTGTATTTGGAAACCAGATCACAAAGCGATATATATTTTCATGGAAAAAATGTGATATATATTTTCTTGGAAATAATTCATGTTTTGGCTCTGTTACAATTTTTTTCACCTATGCATGCGGAGGCCTGTTTTTGTTTCTCTTATAGATGCAAACATTGTGGTACATGGTGCTCTTGACTGAAATGAGCAACTTCTCCACTTACAGCATTGTTTTCTTGTTGTTCGAATTTTACGTTGTTTTATGTGCTAAAATCCCTCAGGAAAGTGCAATCCTATATTGGCGAAATCAGTAATGGGTTACCCTGCAAAGCTCTCTTTTGCTTATTATGTCCTTAATGTGTCCGAGGAATAAGGCTGTAGAAAACCTTGTGGGAAAAGGAGAAAATGCTGGTACACAGCATTTTCTCCTATTCCCACATTGTTTTCTACCCTTTTCAAATTCCAATCTTATGAGCCACATCTTATTGGAAGCCGCTCGAAAGCGGCTTCCAGTAGGAATGTACCTAAACTATTTACCATGTAGATGATCAGTAATTATTCGATTGGTTTTTATTAGCTCCACTGGCCGAAGGCCAGAGAGCTATTGTCATGGCGTTGTGTCCGTCATCCGTCCGTCCGTCCGTCCGTGCGTGCGTCCGTAAACTTTTTCTTTAAAAAACTTCTCAGAAACTATTGACTGGATTTTTACCAAATTTCACAGGAATGTTCCTTTGGTGGTCCTCTTTCAAATTCCTTCAAATAATTGTGTTCCATGAAGAATTCTGGTTGCCATGGCAACCAAAGTAAAAAACCTTTAAAAATCTTCTCCTCCCAAAGCGCTATTTGGATAGCATTATTATTTTGCAGGAATGTTCCTTAGATACAGGTTTACAGAATTCCTTAAAAAAAAAAAGATCTGTCAAAAAACATGGCTTTTATGGGAGACTCATTTTCCTTTTATGGTATAAAGTAAAATCTTTGAAAAATTTCTTCTCTAAAACTATTCATTGGATTTAATTGTTGTTTTGCAGGTAAGTTCCTATGGTGGTTGTCTACCAAATTGTTTCTTCAGTGAGCTAAAATGCAGGATTGAATGATAATTGTTAAAAACTTCTTTCGCCATTATAGAAATATCAGGCCTGTGGAGCGATACAGGCGCTCAAGCGCCTCTAGTTTTTAGCTCCACTGGCCAAAGGCCAGCGAGCTATTGTCATGGCGTTGTGTCCGTCGTGCGTCCGTCCGTCCGTTCGTCCGTGCGTGCGTCCGTAAACTTTTTCTTTAAAAAACTTCTCCTCAGAAACTATTGACTGGATTTTTACCAAATTTCACAGGAATGTTCCTTTGGTGGTCCTCTTTCAAATTCCTTCAAATAATTGTGTTCCATGAAGAATTCTGGTTGCCATGGCAACCAAAGTAAAAAACCTTTAAAAATCTTCTCCTCCCAAACCGCTATTTGGATAGCATTATTATTTTGCAGGAATGTTCCTTAGATACAGGTTTACAGAATTCCTTAAAAAAAAAAAGATCTGTCAAAAAACATGGCTTTTATGGGAGACTCATTTTCCTTTTATGGTATAAAGTAAAATCTTTGAAAAATTTCTTCTCTAAAACTATTCATTGGATTTCATTGTTGTTTTGCAGGTAAGTTCCTATGGCGGTTGTCTACCAAATTGTTTCTTCAGTGAGCTAAAATGCAGGATTGAATGATAATTGTTAAAAACTTCCTTTCGCCATTATAGAAATATCAGGCCTGTGGAGCGATACAGGCGCTCAAGCGCCTCTAGTTGGAAATTTTTCTAATAATGTCGTGTTAGTGTTGCAAAAATACTCCACATGACTCTTTCTTAAATATTCAATCAGACTTACATAAAAATCAAGTCTGTTTTTCTTGCAAAATAAGTTCATTGCCAAATAACGATAAAAATACAGAACGATACACTTCCCTTTTATTGGCTAGTCCCCCGAATTTTCCCGACTTATAGGATTCCTTCCGTGTTCCCAAATTAAATTGTAATGTTTTCCGTTTATCATAGGCCTTCCCACCTCTCAACGGTTTTCGCATTTGTCTACTTTTTTTGCAAAGCTAACTAATGATGATTATGAAATGGATAGCATCTTAGAATATGATAATCAGAAGCAGTTTTATGTACAAGTTTTTCGTGCAATTTTAATCCGTAAAGATAAAAGGGCGGTTAACCTTTGATCAAGCGATAGACTGGTTACCTCCTGACACAGTAAGAGCTGACATCAGCTATTTATAGAATACTTGTGAAAAGATAACCCTTTTTCTTCCCTTCGTCGACACTTTAGCCGAAGGGATTTTGTTACATGGAAGATCTACCTTACAAGCCCTGTAAAATTAAGCGTACAATGTAGTGTGTGTCGAAGCTGTTAAAATCAGACTGCACGTTCTATACAATACCCATGAAAAATGTATGGATCGTGATGTACTTTGTCTGCAGAAATTACCAAAGTGGTGCCTAGTGCTGTAAGGGTTGAAACTGCTCGAAAATGACAGAAATAGATCAAGATCAGACGGCACATAGTCTGTGTAATATTTTTAAATCTTTTTTAAAATTTCGTAAGCGTAAAAATTTCATGTTTCTTTTTCTTTACTCAGTATATTAATTTCAGTGTGTAGTCGAAGGGTTACAGTTTTTACCGAACCTATTACTGTGCACATACAACTTTTGACATTGCTGCTGGTCATAGGTTTGGAATGGCACTTGAAATTTACATTATAAGTTTTATAGGTTTGTACAAGGCCTACTCAGAGAACTACTTTCATAACACGAAATATGTATAGTAATAGTTATTATGATGTGTTAAATAAATCCAGATCCTTAAAAAACTTAAAAAATATTTTTTGGTTTGTGCCAACTGTGAAGGCTATGATCAGAAGAATTTTGGAGATGCCATACAAAAGTCTGTGATTCTGGAGTTGAAATGTAAAGATATACTTGGTTACAAGCAAGCTAAGATACTTTTTGACAAGCAGAAAGATCATGTTTTAGAAAGAAAGTTGTTGAAATTTTTTTTTTTCGTTTTTCTCTTTTTAAAAAATATAACTCAAAAATAAAAGACCACTGATAAGAATTGTAAATATATGTGTGTGCGTGAATAGCGATCTAAATATTACTTTGAATAATTACTAACTTGTATAACTCCGTAGTATCGCCTTTGATGCCCCTACAGAAATTTGCTTTTTAAAATCATTGTAACAAATGGAAAATGGTGTAAGTGAATGCGCAATTTCGCCATTTTCAAATTTCGAGTAGAAATTTAAAAATTCCAATGCTTTTTTTTAAATGTTTTTTCACATGAACATTAACAGTAAATAATAATGATATAAGATAATTTAAGATTCCTTTCTTAATGTCTACACTTCTTTTTACAATTAGAATACCTATCAAATTCTGGTTATTTTTTTCCCTGCATTTTAGTACCGTTTTTCAAGATTTTCCGTTTGTGGGGAAAAAACAGATACAATCAAAGCGTTGAGAACGCTGAAGTGGTATTTGTCAAGGAAGCCATTGTGTGGAATTAATAATTTGAAAGAAAAAAAAAAAATATTATTCAAATATTGGCTTTAAAGTCAACCTACTAAGCAAGTGAATACCTTTTTGGTTGAAGGGAGAGTACTCATGACAAAATTAGGATTATTTGTGTATTGGTGGTCTCCCTTTGATCATTAGGCGGAGTCAGGAGTAACGTCTCTTGACAGTAGGATGCATGATGGATAGAGAGAAAAACCATGTGAATATATCGAATAAAATTAAGTTTGTACCTGAAAACTATGATTTTGAAATATGTTTGGCCGTTAACATTTAATTCCCAACATTACAATCAATTATTTCAATTTATAAATATTCATGCCCAATCAAATGGAGTAGCGCGCAATCATGGGATGAACAAGCCATGGGACGAACTGGTTTTGGAACGAAAAAGCCCAGGACCTAGCGATTGGAAGACAAATTTTGTATCATTGCACCAATAGAAGGCTATGAGCAAGTGAAGCTATTTTCAAGAAAAAAAATTAGTATTTCCACAATTGATGGCCTCTCCCAGTGTATTTTAACATTCCATTTCCAATTACATATCTGAGTGCTACAGAAAGACTCATTTGCCTGAGAAAAATTGACTTTAATTAGGTTTATTTCCTTCAGCTTTGCACAAAATACGATACATGGTCTTCAAAATTCAATCTTGAACTCATAGTGGTATTGTCTTCGACAAATATCACAAAAATGAATAATACTCTTTCAAGAGAGTTGAAGTATTTCTGAAATTGTCCACCAAAAGTTTGCGGCTTCTATGATGCTATGCATCATAAATTTGTCTTGTTTGTGAATTGCAAATTCTTTCAGAAATTGTCAGTCTCAAGTTTCATGTGATGATAAATGGTTAACTCTTTACCTAATAACATAATTTTAAATTGGTCCAAATTGAAAGCATCTGCAGAAGACAAATGAAATATGCATAAAATGATTACATTTTCCTGAAAAGGGTAGAAGACATTGTGGAAGGAAGAGAAAATGGTGGTAACCAGTATTTTCTCCTTTTGTCACAATGTTTTCAAGACCCTTATTTCTTAGACTTGTACAACTCAAGATTGTGTGGTGAAGGTTTAACCTTTTACCACTTAATCTGGAGTTTTAACAACCCTGAGGAAGAAGGCTTTTAAACACAATGTTTTCTCCGTTTCCCAGTATGTTTCCTGCCCGTCTCGAAACAAATTTCAATTTTCGGTTCACATTTGATATGTCATGTGGAAATGCTTTCAGTTTAGACTAGTCTAAAATTTTGTTGTTTGGTAAAGAGTTTATCCTTAGAGTGTTAAGTTATTGAAAAAAAAAATACCAAAATCTTGTTGTATCAAGGCTGTCTCACAGTCATGATTGTGAAGAGAAAGTGTAATCTCAAGATCAGTTTGCATGTTTCCAGCAATCTGATCCTGCATTTATATAGTCAAGTAAAGGTTGCTGATTGATTGGTTGATTGTATGGTGTTTAATCCATTCTCAACATTATTTTAGTCATATTGTGGCGGCCTGTACACTTATGTATGCTTTCCTGGAGTTTCTGTCACCAGAACTACACACAATACTCTTTCCAAGCCACTAGCTGCTTTCCCACTTAACTCTTTACCACACGACAAAAAATTAGACTGGTCCAAATTGAAAGGATTTGCAGACGACAAATTAAATGTAACTGAAATGATGATTTTTGTTTTGGATGGGGAAGAAAACATTGTGGGAAAAGGAGAAAATGCTGGTTACCAGCATTTTCTCCTTTTCCCACAATGTTTTCAAAAGCCTTCTCCTACAGGGGCATCAAAACTCGGGATTGTGTGGTAATGGGTTAACCATTGTTGAAAAAATAGTGAGCAGTGAGAGGGTAATAAATCCTATCACAATGACTATCATCAATCCTCAGAAAGAGATTGGCTGAGATGGGGATCGAACCAGCGACCCCCTGTTCTCAAGTCCTGCAGGCTACTGAGGTACTGGGGCTCAGCAAAGTAAAGGTTGTAGGAATCATTTTAACCCTTAACCAAACCACTAAATTTTCTACTATTCCAAATTGAAAGCATTTGCAGATCTATGACAAAATAACTGTGACTGAATAACTGAAACTTGTTTTGGGAGGTGTAGAAAAAATTAAGGGAAAAGGAGAAAATGCAGGTTACCTGCATTTTCTCCTTTTCCCACAATGTTTTCAAAAGGCTTCTTTCTCAAGGTCGTTAAAATTTGGGACTTTTTGATAAAGGGTTAAGGGCATAATTTCAAGATCATCACAGAAGTATTTCTGTAATATGAGATCTTTTGGAGTGTTGGTTTTATTTACCCTTTTCTGTCATGTACAGAACATTTATTCCTTCACCATGCAGTTCAGAGTTTTAAGGACCTTAACCCTTTTTCCACACAACCCCGAGTTATTCCCTTACAAAGAAGCCTTTTGAAAACATTGTTGAAAAAGGCAGTTCAAGGACAAATATTACCTACTTCATTTAACCTGATCCTGACCTTTATGCTGTATATATAAGTAGGCATATAAATAGAACTCCGACTATTATTCAGGAAGTTACACATGCATCTGAAGGTATAGGTAAGCAATTTAATTTGCGCATACGGTACGCTATATTTCCGTGACCATTCGGAACACATGCCGAAGGCAGTCTCTCGCGATGCTGATAGTAAAAATAGAATTTTAATTTATGTAAACGATGTTTACCTGGGTCAGGTTAAATGAAGTAAGCAATACTATGTTTGGCAATACTATGTTTGGAAAAAGTGTTTGAATTGTGGTCTGTAAATTCTTTCGATGTGGACAGGTCTAAATATTTTGCTTTGTAGTATAGGGTTAAAGAAAAATACTTGGGTTGGATTATTGAGAGGAGTATAAGTTTAACACAATATTGTAGATGAAAATGTGAATGGAATAGCATATAAACAGAAACTTGTGAAAGAAACTGCAGACAGATAAACAAAATCACATGTAGTTTAACTCTTAGGCTGATAAGTGCAACTCGCTGACCTTTTGCAGACAGTGTAGATCAAGATCAGACTGCACAGAACGTGAAGTCTGATCTTGAATCTGCACTGTCCGATAAGGATATATATTCCCCCATAAATACCCTTGAAATAGCAACACTTGGGTTTTTACTATCGACTTGAATGTTTCATGTTAGTTATTTAGCAGGATAAGGGTTAACTCTAGTATATACCAATCAACAAAGTTTTACATTTCTCCAACTTCAAAGCAATTACTGCAGACATGAAATTATAATGTTATGTGATGTAATCAGTGACGTTTTTCTTCAATAGGGTCCAAAGCATTGTGGGGAAAGGAGAAAATGCTGTTTCCCAGCATTTTACCAATTTCCCATAATGTTTTTAACCCTTTTCCACACAATTCCGAGATTTAATGACCCTGAGAAAGAAGACTTTTGAAAACATTGTGGGAAAAGAAGAAAATGCTGGTAACCAGCATTTCCTCCTTTTCCCACAATGTTTTCTACCCTTCCCAATACAAATTCCAAATTTTCAGTTACTTTTATTTTGTCGTCTGCAAAATTAATGCTTTCAATTTGGACCAGTGTAAAATTTTGTCGTTTGGTAAAGAGTTAAAAGCCTTCTTCTTAGTGATTTAAATTTGGGATTGTGTGGTAAAGGGTTAAAAGGAATTTTTATCTACACAGTAACTTATTGTGAAAGGAACTGCAGATGAAAAAAGAAAGCTGACAGGTTGGGAAAAGAGTGGAATGGAAGATCGAAACAAAATTTTGAGAAATGAAAGAAAAAGATATTGTGAAATATGAAGGAAATAACAACAAAATAATGGCTTTAACACACAAAATTTAAGGTTAGTTACCTTTAATGTGAAGGAGATAAGATACTAAATTGTAATTTATGTGAAAATTACATAAAATAATGTGCTTCTACAACACGTGATCTTAAAGTATAGTACATGTTTATGAATGATTTACTTGTGGACAGAAGTTTGTGTTTAGGATATTTTTGAGTGTTCATTTGGGAATATTTATGACATTTTGAGGGTTCATGTGCAATGTTACTGATAGTGAAAATAAACCATGGGATCTCTTCAGGAAACAAGTGAGAGTAAGACATCAAAGCAGAAAAAGGTAGGGGAACCTTTGAAAGATGGTTTACTGCCATTTACTCCTGTTTTTCATGATGATGGGTGTATAATGATACATTATTGTTCGACAGTAGTTCTGAAATTTTACAACAGATGAAGAAATTGCTTTTTTGTGATGCATGGGACTGGTAGCTAAGTTTGTAATACCTCAGGTACAGATAAAGCACATATTTTTGGACTCAAGCAGTAGGACATGTATAATATTGTCCTTAGGGTCTTTACTAAAACCTAGTATGCTGTGACAATTCATTGGACTTTTTTCATTTACTAATTTTTGCCAAACTATCCCAAGTTTTGATTGTTTCGATGATGGTTATGTGGGAAAGCAGCCAGTAGTTTGGAAAGAAAATTGTGCGGAGAACTGGTAAAAGAGACTCCAGGAAAGCATGGATAGGTGCACTGGCCACCGTGATACAACTGAAATAATGTTGAAAATGGTGGTAAACACTATACAATCAGTCAAATCCAAGTTTTGATGATGTTACAGGAGAAGACCTTTGAAAACATTTTGGAAAAAAGAGAAAATGCTGGTAATTCCTATATTGAAAACAACTGCAGGCAGGGAATTGAATGTTACTGAAATGATAGGTCTTTGAATAGGAAGATAACATTGTGGGAAAAGGAGAAAATGCTGGTTACCAGCATTTTCTCCTTTTCTCACAAGGTTTTCAAAAGACTTATGTCTCTGGGTCCTTAAAACTCTAATTATGTGGTAAAGGGTTAAGTGATTGATCTAAGACCTGGAGCTTGCTTCACAACTATTAAAAAATGAATATGTTTAAACTGACTATATAAATATATGGTCCATGCTCTGTGAAAAGGGGATTTAATGTATCTCTGCCATGCATCGTTGCAAGCAAGTCTTCATATAATTATGGATCCATAAAATCGATCTAGAAGAAGACTGGTCTTTTGGCATGCAGGAATTTGACCAATAGCGAAAAAATTTTGGCCCAGCTTGGACTGTGCAGGCTGACCTGGGTCAAATTTTTTGCAAATACATTCAACGCCTTTTTCATAGAGCCATGCTCATATCTTGTTTATTTCAGGTAGAGATTGATGATTACCACAATGAGTTGACCTGTGTTATGGGGTCACCTCTAAACAGTGCAAAGCAACTGTTACACACTCTAGAATGGGAACCAGAACAGATCACATGGTCTGCCGAAAGAAGGACCACCCTTTGTAGAGGACCAAAGGGTAAACTTGGATTTACATTGAAGACTTTCCAGGTACGGTTTTGCCAAAGGGTCTTTTTAGATTTTTAGCTCCACTGCCCAAAGGCCAGCGGGCTTATGTCATGGCCCGGTGTCCGTCATACGTCCGTCCATCCATGCGTGTGTTAACTTTTATTTCAAACATCTTCTTCTCTGAAACTAAAAATCCAAATTTGATGAAATTTCACAGAAATGATCCTGCCATGGTCCTCTTCAGAATTTTTTGAAAGAATTTGATTCCTTTCAGAACTCTGGCTGCGATGGGAACAAAAGTGAAAAATATTGAAAATCTTCGAAAATCTTCTTATCTGAAACCATGAGGCCCAGGACTACCAAATTTGGCATGTAGCTTTATCTAATGGACCTCTAAGAAGTTTCTTCATATTATAGCCCTGGGGTCAAAATTGGCGCCGTGCCAGGGATCACAAGTTTAGCATGGGCTTATATATAGTGACTTTAATTTAAATAGTAATCAAGGGAAATAACTCCTGTTAATAAGATAAAGTTTGTTACTATTTACCGCCCTTGATTATCAAACTGCAATGACACATGATTGATGTTGATAGTCAAGTTTTTTGGATAGGGCATGTTCTGTTGTCAGGGAGAGTGATTTATTTTGATGCTAGTAGTTATGTTCACATCAGTGGAATATTAAACTTAAAGTAAGGTCTCTGTCATTCGGTTTTCTTTCCAGAACGTTACCTTTCATTCAAATGAATAAACCTGCTTGTATTCACTAACATAATCTTTGCAGTTAAGAAGGTATGACTTTTTTTTTTGTTTGGCAGGGGGGAGGTTATTTTTTCCAAGTAAGTGTACTACCATACAGACTTTTTATGCTGGCTGTCTCTGCAATGCCATTTAAGTGCATGATACTTTAATTTTACTCTTTAAGAAAGGACAAATTTTTTTACTGGACCAAGTTTAAAGCCATTACAGAAGACAAGTTGAATGTAGTTTAAATGATTATTTCTGTCTTTGATAGGGTAGGAAACATTGTTGGAAAAGGAGAAAATACTGGCTAACAACATGTTGTCCTTTTCCTACAATGTTTTCAAAAGCTTTCTCTTTAAAGGTCATTAACACTTTGATCTGTGTGGTAAAGGGTTAAAAAGCCAGCGGAGCGATACAGGGCCATCATGGCCCTCATGTTTAGAAAGCTTTAACCCTTTACCAAACAATCTCGGGTTTTCACTACCCTGGGAAAGAAGCCTTCTAAAAACATTGTGGGAAAAGGAGAAAATGCTGGTAACCGGCATTTTCTCCTTTTCCCACAATGTTTTCTACCCTTCCCAAACCAAATTTCAATTTTTGAGTCGCACCCATCTGTTCATTTAAGCGGAATGTAGAAATACGTTTAAACCAATAAATTAGAAATATCTATGGCCCCAAAGAATGAATTTAAGAAGTTTTAGATTTGTTACCGGTATTTGAAATGAATCTTGGACTGGAGAGAATTACGCCAGGTCAAAATTGTAAACTGTGTGTATCACTAGAGTCATTTACATACCCCCATCTAAAAAAAGAAAGCTAGACTATTTGTCGTTTCATCATAGAAAAAGGTGCACTCATCTATTTGTAGGATCATATGTTTTGCCCTTCTTTCAGTAATCCAAAGACGCTAAATATTAATGTGCACATACGAAATTTACATTTCTACTATCTTTAGAATCGTTTGACTGCACTCTCGATATAAAATTCTGACATCCTTGTGTAAATTGCTGTTGGGTTCTTGTGACATAGATTGTTGCGACATTAGACCTGTGTAGTGTATCTCGGCTCCAATTTCTTGCCAGCTTCATGAAATGCAAGGCGTAGGTCTTACACGGTCACGTGACAAGTATCATGCAGTATCATCAATTAAAGGAGTGGATAGGAGCCAAGTCCAAAATTGAATTTTCTATCCATCTTAACCTATGCAATGTCTCAACCGCCAGGTGTAATTTTAGTTATGAAGCCACAAAAATAACTGTAGTTTGATAAAATATTGACAAAATTGGCTATATTTGGCTTAAAATGAGTAAATGGGTATCTTTAAAAGAATGAATTTCACAATAACTGAGATAGATCCTCAGAGAGGAATAACTGTTGGCAAAGCTAGTTACCAGCATTGTCTGGTTTACCTTTAATGTATTCAAAAACTATCTTTGACAAGGTCTTTAAACATAGGATTTTTCGTTGAAGAGTTTAAAAGCAATGGTTAAGGGTATGTTAGGTGTATGAGACAATTTATGAGTATAATCCCATGTTTAATCATTTGCCCAACATTCCCAAGTTTAAATGACCCCAAAAAAACTGGCATTTTCTCCTTTTCCCACAATGTTTTCTACTGTTTCATACATGTGAGCAAAAAACATCAGTAGAGGAACATTTGTCAGATCAGCAGATGCTTTTAACACTTTACCAAAGGACAGAATTGTAGACTTGCCAAAGTTGAGATCCTTTGCAGATGACAAATTAAATGTTACTCAAAACATGAATTTGTCTTTCATAGGGTGGAAAACATTGTGGGAAAAGGAGAAAAGGCTAGTTACTGGCATTTTCTCCTTTTCCCACAAGGTTTTCAGAAGCCCATTTCCTTCGGGGCGTTAAATGTTGGGATTATGTGGTAAAGGGTTAATTTGGGCTAATCTATCATTTTATCCGCTGATAAAGAGTTAATGACCAAATTGAGGAGAAAGAAGGCTTTTTAACTTTACCAAACAACAAAATTTTAGACTTGTCAAAATTGAAAGCATTTGCAGACAACAAAATAAATGTGACTCAAAAATTAAAATTTGGCCTTAGAAGAGTAGAAAACATTGTGGGAAAAGGAGAAAATGCTGGTTACCAGCATTTTCTCCTTTTCCCACAATGTTTTCAGAAGGCTTCTTCCTTTTGGTCGTAAAAACCTGGGATTGTTTGGTAAAGGGTTAAAACATAAAAAATGCTGGTAAGCAGAATTATTCCTTTTCTCTATCCTATTAAGACGAAAATCAGCTCTCAAATCACATTGGTAGTCCTCAAATTGGTAGTATGCAAATGCTTTCAATTTGGACAAATCTAAATATTGTCTGATTAGCTGGTCGAAACAGGGGATGTTTTCCACCTAACCCTGTACCAAATAATCCGATGTTTTAGTGACTATGAGTTAAAAGGTTTTGACAACATTACAGAGAACAAAAGAAAATGCTGGTGACAATTCTTTTCTCCTTTTGCCACAATCACTTCTATTGATCATAAAATAAATGCGGCTCAAGGTATTTTATCGTTGAGATGGTAGAAAACGTAAGAAAAAGCTTTTCCTGAAATGTACTCATAAGCTTTCTCCATTAAGGTCATTAAAACACTGGGTTAGACATGGTAAAGGGTTGATATATACTAGAAATTTGTCTACTTTTACAGTGTAGCATAGGAAGGGTTAAAAGATAGTAGAAACTTGTTTACTTGTTTTACAGGGTAACACAGAAAGTTTTTCAGTTGTACTGAAAGTGAAAGAAGACTGTAATATTACCAGTGGCCAACTTAGACGTTACGACAGAATAACATCTGTCAATAACTATGACATCACAAACTGTTCAGAAGATTATGTGACAAAGATCTTTGACACACTTAAGTGCTCTGAATTCATTTTGACGCTTTTTAGGCCCGAAAAATTTAAAGTTACAAGTAGACAAGCACAGGAATCTCCAATCGAAGTTAGATTTGATAGTCAGAATTCTTCATTAGACGTTAATATCTCAGGCACAAGCATTGGATTGAATAGTTTTAATTCAATTGAAACAAACAGTACAAGTTTAAATGAACTGCTAAACAGAAGTGGTAGGAATGATGCTAGTACAGATGCAGACTTGAAGAAAACATTTGATATTGGCAGTGTAAATTCTAACAGAAATAGTTCTGATTCTAGTACAAATGAAGCAAGATTAGAGGTGGTTGATTATAAAATCAAGCGAGGAATCTCACAAGTATCCTCCAGTGATAGTAATCGCTCCCAGACTAGTCTACTGAAAGAAACTATGATGAGGCGGAGAGAAAAGTCAAGTAAAAGCACCAAGTTTGTCAAGACAGGAAGTATTGATAAAACTGATGATGAAATAGAACCGTTACATCCTGAGGAATTAACTTCACCGAGACCAGCTGGGAAATTGGACAAGTATAGTCATTTTAACGTAGATGACAGATCATACTCCATGCCTACCACAGTCTCGGTTGCAGATATTGTTGTAGAAGACCAGACACTTTCATTACCAACAGGTACGCTAACATACACTTGAGCCATGCACGGCAAAAGGAGGTTTAATGCATCTCCATGATGTATGGTTCAAAGCAAATCATCACGTTATTATGGATACATGATATTCTTTTTTGTATAACAACCAACTGACTGTATCATGAATTAGATTGGTCCTTTGACATGTAGAAAATTGACCAATAGCAAAAAGTTTCAAATGAGGTCAGCCTTGTCTGCACAGGCTGACCTTGGTTGATACTTTTTGCAGATGCATTAC
Source organism: Hippopus hippopus (assembly GCA_946811185.2). NCBI lineage: Eukaryota > Metazoa > Mollusca > Bivalvia > Cardiida > Cardiidae > Hippopus > Hippopus hippopus. The sequence continues at coordinate 4,427,112 of OX328102.1, read as the reverse complement.
GCCCCTTTTTCACAGAGCATGGCTTATTTAGATACTAAACATGGTCATGTGACTAAATCTACCAATCAAATTCAGTATCAGATTTTTATCCCTTGTATTGCTAGATGAGTGAAATGGACATTTTGTAGTCGGGACTACAGGTGAAAGTTCAATTGTTTTCCTTGTCAGAATATCAGGCAAAGAAGCAGACAGTGTAGATCCGAGACCATACTGCATATTTTATGCAGTCTGATAGACTGCACATTCTGTACAGTGTAATATTGAACTTCAATGTCCACATAAGCAATTAAATCCAGCATTTCAAACTTTAGCTCTGCTGTTTTCAAATGAAACATTGTGTTATTGGTATAGCCCTGTCTGCATTGTCATTGTTGTGCTAACACTGACATTTTCTGATATCTCCTCATATACTACAGATATTTACTTCACCGTTTTCAACAAAATATTTACACACTGTTATCAGACAAAAAATTTCAGCTCTAAAAGGATTACTGCAGCCAAAAGTTGGCACCTGCGCATGTTGCTCTTAATTTCTTATTAGAGTAATTTTTGTTATTTCATTGATTGAAAACTTTGAAAATATTGCCTGCTTTATAACCAGATGAAAGGGAGATCATCCGTACTGTAGAAGGGTAGGTATCTCCCTTTTGAGTATATTTCACCCTATACCAAACAATCCCAATTTTAACTCTTTGCCAAATGACAAAACTCTAGATGTGTCCTCATGAAAATCATTTGCAGGGGACAAAATAAATTTGACTAAAATGTTGATAATGGTTTACCCTTTACCACACAATGCCAACTTTTAACAACCCTGGTAAAGAGGCCCTCTGAAAACATTGTGGGAAAGGGAGAAAATGCTGGTAACCAGCATTTTCTCCTTTTCCCACAGTGTTTTCTACCCTATAAAAGAAAAATTGCTCCATTTAGCCACATTGAAATTGTCGTCTGCAAATGGTTTCAATTTGGACAAAGCTAAAATTTTGTCGTCTGGTACATGGTTAATCAAAAGCTTGCTGAAGAAATGAAATGGACCATTTAAATAGTTGGTAAAAAAAAACCTCATACTACTGTGATTTCCAGGCTATCTTGAAAGATAATTTAACTGTGTAGATCCAAGATCAGATTTCAAGTTTTCTGCAGTGTAATCTTCATCATAACTGTCGGCAAAACAATTCAAAGTAGTACTTGAGTCGCTTAACCCTTTAGTCGAGCCCTGGTAGCTCAGTCAGTAGCGTGCAGGACTTGAGAACAAGGGGTCGCAGGTTCGATCCCTGGCTCAGCCAATTTCTTTCAGAGGATTAATGATAGTCAGTGCAACAGGATTCATTCCTCTCCCACCGCTGACCATTGTTTCGACGATGGTTATGTGGGAAAGCAGCCAGTAGCTTGGAAAAAGAAAATTGTGTGGAGTACTGGTAAAAGAAACTCCAGGAAAGCATAGATAGGTGCACTGGCAGCCACAGTATTACTGAAATAATGTTGAAAATGGTGTTAAACTTCATACAATCAATCAATCAATCAATCAGTCAATCTTAACCCTTTACCAGACATAGAAATGCTAGTTCATATAATTATTGAGTATTGAGAGCATTTGCAGATGACAGATGTAGCTTAAATCTTTGGATTTGTATTTAAAAAGATAGAATATTTTGTTAGAGTAGGAGAAAATACTGCTCACCAGCTTTTCTTATTTTCCCACTATATTATGTAAAGCCTTCCTCCTAAGGGTCATCAAATAGAGGATTGGTTCGTAAAGGGTAACAGTGAAATACAAAACAAAGTGATCATGTTGCAATTGAAAACACTTAACCATTTACCTCAAAATCCCGACTTTTTACAATCCTTAGAAAGAAAGCTTTGGAAAACATTGTGGGAAAAGGAGAAAATGCTGGTAACCAGTATTTTCTCCTTTTTTCCAACATGTTTTCCACCCTTCCAAAAGAAAATCATACTTTTGAGTCACATTTAAATTTTCGTATGCAAATGCTTTCAATTTGGACAAGTCTACATTTTTCTTTTGTGGTAAAGAGTTGAAAGATTGGAAGTAAGCAGATGTGATTTTGCAATTCTAGAAAACAACAACTCAATGTGTATAACTGAAATGCTCACTTACATCTATCTCCCTGTCACAGTGTGATCAAGAAGTATTTATTTTGTCAAAATGCTTCTTTTTGATGTCAAAAATGTCATAATTTTTGGATGGACAATCCTGTTACAGATTTCTTTACCATCCAGTAAATGGTATATTGTCAGAATGAAAGTGTTTCAAAGATGGGCAACCAATGAATTACTACCCCCAAGACTGCAATTTATGCTATTGCAGTCAATGTAGATCAAGATCAGGCTGTTACCTCAGAATTTGTAATCAGGGTCAAAGCTCTTTACAGAACAAACCCATGTTTCAAGGACTATAAGGAATAAGGCTTTTGAAACATTTTGAGAAAAGGAGACTATGCTGTTAGAGATATAAATGTCTGTATAACTTACCTTTAGATTGTAGTTGTACTGTCACAAACCAATGCACGACATTTCATTGAAAATGTGTTCCCTCGAAATCCACGTTTGTTTTGAAATACTGATCGTTAAATTCCTAGATTTATTGTGTGGAAAGCTCTGTATGGGAGGAAGATTTAAGCTACAATTCGGCTGGGTTAGGGTAAGGGTCAGGGCTAGGGATCGTTTTTGATGAACATGGTTTTCGACAAATGTTGCAGATCTGTCACAAACAGGGTAAGAAATTTCACAATATACCTGTCGTTGATCATCCCTTCACCAACAGTCCAGTGTTGTAGGGACCCTGATAAAGAAGTTTTCAGAAAACATAGTGAGAAAAGGGGGAAAATGCTGGTAAGCAGCAATTTCTCCTTTTTCAACAATGTTTTCTACCTTGTCAAAGATCTTCAACTTGTTTGTGCCACTTTATTTTTTTGTCTGTAGACACCTGAACCAATTACCACACAATCACAAGTTTTTATGATCCTTAAAAAGAAGGCTATTGAAAACATTGTGGGAAAAGGAGAAATACTGGTTACCAGCATTTTCTCCTTTTTCCACAATGTTTCAACCCTATCAAAGACATAAATCATCATTTGAACTACATTTAATTCATCATCTGCAAATGCTTTCAATTTGGTTGTGTTAATATTTTTGTCATTTGGTAAGTAGTTTAATTTGGAAGAGTCTAAATAACTTGGTTTGAGAAAAGGGTTGATAGGGAAGATCTGGGTCCGTATTCACAAACCATTCTGAAGAACGTTCTTTGTCTTATTTTCCAGAATTTTCAAACTTTGAAAGTAACACAACTCCTGATTGGCTAAACCGAATGGTTTAGCCAATCAGGTGTTGTGTTACTTTCAAACTTATAAAACCTTGAAGAGTAAGACTGAGAACATTCTTAAGAATGGTTGGCGAATACGGACCCTGGTCTTATTTTTCCTGTCACCCCTTCTCCTTCTAGATATATACGTATCTGAACAGGTGTGCAGTAGATTTTAAACTTGGGAAAAACGTTTCAACAAAATGGAGAAATTTCAGGAAAACTCATTATTATTATTATTTTTCCTTTTGCTTTTGAAAAAAAATGCAGAGAAAATGAGACCATTCTGGTAACCAGCACCCCCACAGTGTTTTCTACCATTTCAAAGAATTTTATATTAAAGCTCCTGCTTCAAACTTAATACAAGTAACTCTATAGATCTTGAACAATTTTTTTATATACAACATAAAATTTGAGCTTTCTATGTTCAGAAATTCATGTATTGACCGACTGATTTTCGTTTATTCATCATTACCACCAGTTGCTTATATGGACGACACCCCAAGAAGTCTGTTAGTTTTTGTTACAAGGGATATTGCAAGATACAGGAAGAAACCCATCCTATGTTATGCCTGATTCTTTAATATGCCTAGTGTATAGCACCATCACAAAGGACCTTTCATCAGAAAGACCAGCCTGGCATTCAGGCCCTGCATTTAAGTCATTCTAATAAACAAGGTACACAACTACATCACACTCACAGAAGTATGTGTTGTTATTTGCCCTTCTTCTGAAATACAGACATTCAGAACATTGAGAACACAGAGTATTTGTTTTGCAGTTTTACCTGATGATTTTGTTTTCATGGAAATGTTCTATTTAACGGACTGATACCAGTCTACAGAAAGACTTGTTAGTAGTTTTAGATGGGCATCCATAGGGATCAAACCCACACCCTCACGTGGCCCAAGATTTGGCATTCACAAATGTCATGCTCTTTCACCTGAGCTATCAGGGCTAGTAGAAAAATGAAATGAGAATTATCTTTAAATAAGATAGAAGGCATAAATTTGCCAGCAAGTAGGCAGGGGCCCTTAAAATAAACATGTCTTTCCGTCTCTATTTTGACCAATCATAAATTTCTATTTATTCATTTGTTATCAACACCACAAAGTAGGTCAAAAGCCAGCACATTCAGCTATGCCGAAAAAGTATTTTGTTTAATGATTTAAAAAAGGAATAAGATGTAAGGATTTTAGGATTATTCTTTTGTTGAAGAGACCTACAAGACATTATGGCAGTTAAATAAACTACTTATCATGCTCTTTCTTCATTTGTCCAGTATTTTCTAATGTCATTCTGCTGTTTATCTATCAAATTTGTCTGTCTAGGGTATAGTGTTACACTAACCCTTTTCTGTGCTAGCTAATTAATCCTTACAGCTCTGAATATACCAAAAGATATTTTCAGTCTAGAAATGACACTTAAAAAAGCACAATTACAAGATTGCTCTTGTGTAAAGTGTTTTAGCAAAGTGGACAGTGTAGATCAGAGATCAGGCTGCTTGTTTTGTACAGCCTAATCTTGATCTACACTGGCCGCAAAGGCAACTATAGTCATGAAAGGCGCTTTAAGAATTAAGTCTTTACCAAACACTTGCATGTTTATAGGACTTTAAAGAAGGAAACATTGTGATCTCTGATCAACACTGTCCATTCTTTTATTCCAGTGTCTATGTCTTGCAACGGAACTATATTTGAAACCATCAACCATTACAGCGCCAAATAAACCTATCAGACATTTTCATCCTAGAGAAAAACCCAAATAACTCCAAACTCATGGCTGTGTTTGTTTACAGTATTTCGGACAAAAGCGGACAGTGCAGATCAAAGATCAGGCTGCATGTTTTGTGGAGCCTGATCTTTATCTACACTGGCCGCAGAGGCAACATTAGTTGTGAAAGGCGCTTAAAGGTCTAAAATAGTAAAGGTTATGCATTTTGCTTGTGAAAGAGCTGAGAAAAGTTGTATATTATGTTGGTGAAGAGTTAATCAAGTTTCATTAGACTGTACATTGTATACAATTAGCTTGAAAATTAGTTTGAGAAAAATAGCTCCATTAACACTTTACCAAACAACAAAATTTTAGATTAGTCCTAATTGAAAGCATTTGCAGACGGCAAATTCAAAGTGGCCCAGATGCCGAAATTTGTCCTTGATAGGGTAGAAAACATTGTGGGAAAAGGAGAAAATGCTGGTTACTAGTATTTTCTCCTTTTCCTACAACGTTTTCAAACATATTCTCCATTAGGGTAAAAAATGGCAAAATTTTAGACTAATGTTAATTGAAGCACTAAGTCTTACAGACGACAATTGTGTCTCAAATTTAAGGCTTTGTGACAGGTTGGGAAACATTGGTGGAAAAGGAGAAAATGCTTGTTGTCAGATATTGCAATTTCAATTGTTTTGCCAGAATATTCTGGCAAAAAAGTGGATAGTGTAAATCCAAGATCAGACTGCTTGTTCTAATTCATTTATCCTCTGAAGTCCTTATTTTTAGCTCCACTGAAGGCCAGCGGGCTTATGTCATGGCCTGTTGTCCGTCGTGCGTCCATCCGTCCGTCCGTCCGTGCGTCCGTAGGTCCGTCCGTGCGTTAACTTTTTTTTAAAACGTCTTCTTCTCTGAAACTACCCATCCAATTTTGATGAAACTTCACAGAAATGATCCTGCCATGGTCCTCTTCAGAATTTCTTGAAAGAATTTAATTCCTTCAAAAACTCTGGTTGCCATGGCAACAAAACTGAAAAATTTTGAAAATCTTTGAAAATCTTCTTGTCTGAAACCGTAAGGCCAAGGGCTACCAAATTTGGCATGTAGCTTTATCTAGTGGACCTCTACCAAGTTTCTTCAATTTATAGCCCTGGGGTCAAAATTGGCCCCGCCCGGGGGGTTACAAGTTATACATGGGCTTATTTAGGGAGAACTTTAAAATTCCTCTTCTACCTAGCCATAGGGCCTAGAGCTACCAAATTTGGCATGTAGCTTTATCTAGTGGACCTCTGCCAAGATTGTTCAAATTATAGCCCTGGGGTCAAATTAGGCCCTGCCCGGGGGTAACAAGTTTTACATGGGCTTATATAACAAGTTTTACATGGGCTTATATAGGGAGAACTTTAAAATTCTTCTTTGACCTAGCCATGGGGCCTAGGGCGACCAAATTTGGCATGTAGCTTTATCTAGTGGACCTGTACCAAGAGTGTCCAAATTATAGCCGAGGGTCAAATTTGACTTCGCTCCGGGGGGTAACATGTTTTACATGGGCGGGCTTATATAGGAAAATCTTTCGCATCTAGCTATAAGGGCTAGGGCTATCAAATTTTGCATTTAGCTTTATCTAGGGGGTCTCTATCAAGGGTGCCCAAATTATAGCCCAGGGGGTCAAATGTAGCCCCACCCCAGGGGGTCACAAGTTCTACATGGTCTTATATAAGGAAACTTTAATAATCTACTTGTACATAGCCATATTTAGGCCTAGGGCTACCAAATTTTGCATGTAACTTTATATAATGGGCCTCTACCAAGAGGGCCCAAATTTTAACTTTGGGGGTCAAGTTTGACTCCACACCAGGGGTCACAAGTTTTATATTGGCTTTTATAGTGAAAACTTGATAAACCTGTGTCATGGATCACATATTTTACAGGGCCTTTTATTCAGCAAACTTGTTTTACATGACTTTTTATTGGGCAAGATTAAAAAATCTTTTTGTTTATAACCACACATTCTAGTTTCATATTGTAGGTCTGGGGTCAAAATTGCCTTCATTCCAGGGATCGCAAGTTTAACATGGGCTTCAAAATATTGTCACTTCAATTTAAACATTAATCAAGGGAAATAACTCTTTTTATGAAAGATAAAGTTCGTTACTATTTACCTCCCTTGATTATCAAGCTGCAGTGATACATGATTGGTGCTAGACAAGTTTTTTAGCTCCACTGGCCGAAGGCCAGCAGGCTTATGTTATGGCCCGTTGTCCGTTGTGCGTCCATCCGTATGTTAACTTTTTAGCTCATTTGAGCACAACGTGCTCAAGGGGAGCTTTTAGCATTTGTTTCAACTCAATAAAAGAATTTTCAATCATACACCAAAACAAAAAATTATCCTCCACATATCTGACTGTGTTTACAAACTATGAAGTGTTCATATTAATACACCATGTCTACTGTTTGATGATGACTAGCTTAGAAAAAGTATTAATAAAATAAGTTTGAAAAAAAATCTTAGTGATTTATTATGACAATTGTTAGCACACATGTAACTCATTACCAAACGATAATATTTTAGGCTTGTCTAAATCGAAAGCACTTGCAGACGACAAAATAAAAGTGATTGAAAATTTGAAATTTGTTTTGTGAACAGTAGAAAACATTGTAAGAAAAGGAGAAAATGCTTTTCTAAAGCCTTCTTTCTCAGGGTCATCAAAAGTAGGGATTGTCTGGTAATAGGTTAAAAAGATATATTTCAAACTGAGATTGATGTATATACTTGTTTTTTACTGGCACTGAAGGTCCGTCCGTCCATCTGTCCGTGCGTGCATTAACTTTTATTTCAAACATCTCTGAAACTACTTATCCAATTTTGATGAAACTTCAAAGAAATGATCCTGCCATGGTCTTCTTCAGAATCCCATGACAGAATTTTATTCCTTCAAAAACTCTGGTTGCCATGGCAACAAAACTGAAAAATATAGAAAATTTTCAAAAATCTTCTTCTCTGAAACTGTAAGGCCTAGGGCTACCAAATTTGGCATGTAGCTGTATCTAGTGGGCCTCTACCAAGTTCCTTCAAATAATAGCCATGGGGTCTACCAAATTTTGCATGTAGCTTTATCTAGTGGGCCTCTACAAGGAGGGCCCAAATTATAGTCCTTGACCCAAGTTTGTCCCCACACCACGGAACACAAGGTCACCAGTTTTACATGGGCTTTTGTAATGAAAACTATCTTAAGTCATCATGTTACTAACCATTATAAAGACTAAGGCTATTAGATTTAGCCCTGTCTCATGGGTTTCATGTTTTACAGGGCTTTTCATTGAGAAAAATTTGAAAATCTTCTTGTTTATAACATTCAAGAACTGAATTATTTGGTATGGAGCTTTATATTGTGGACCTCCACCAGGATTCAAATAATTATAGCTTTGCGATCAAAATTGGCTTTGCCCATGGATCACAACTTTCTCGTAGGATAAGATAGAAAAATGTTTGCATGTCCTCGTGTTTGAAATCAATTTGTTGAATATTGTAATGTTTGGCTTGTAGTGTTTTTACTTAATAGCCAGTGGAGCGATACAGGGCCATCATGGCCCTCTTGTTATTGTTTAAACACACTAATTTTACATCGATTGAGAAACAAGTTTTGGCAACTTATACTAATCCCTCTTGATTCTGCTTCCACGAAATTACACAAGTATTTGCGCCAAATGTGGGGACCTATGAAAAGTCCCAAAATGGACACCCGCTCCTGGGAATAAAACTCGGGACCTTATGGTTGCGAGGCCGATGCTATACCTTGCTACCTTGGACATCACAAATTTGTTGTTTAGTAAAGGGTTAACTGTTTACACTTGCTCCATGTAGAGAAAGGGATAAATCAATTTGGGCGAGCTTGGGTTGTTTATAAATGATGATAAATACCCCAGTTGTGTGATAATACCCCTACAAGAACTTGTGGGCTTTTATTGACAGAAAATGTACATATCTTCAAGAGTGTTTTACAATACATAAACTTTTGTTAGGCGTATCAGTGTAAAGTTTTTTTACTGTTTAAGCTCCATTTGTCTTAAAATTATAAATAGCAGCTGACAATTTTTTGCTCTTTACAAAAAGAAAAAGTTTTTGGCAGGTTCAAATCAAAAGCATTTCGCACCTATTAAGTTTAGCTGAAATGGTGGTAATTGTTTGTGAAAGTGTAGAAAACAGTGTAGAAAAAGGAGAAAATTCTGGTTACCAGCATTTTCTCCTTTTCCTACATTGTTTTCAAAAGGCTGTTTCCTCAGGGTCGTTAAAGCTGGGGATTGTGTGGAGAACAGTTAAATGTGGATAATAAACATTGATTCATTTTTTATGCAAAAAGTGAAGTGAAACATTGTGACAGGGGGGAGGAATCATTTCTTAGGAGCATTCTCTCTGTGCCACAATGATTTTTTACCCTTGGCTTGCAGTCCGAAATAAATGAAATGGACATGTATTCTTATTCAGCTACAAAGATTACAATATCAAGGCTGTTTTTGTCACAATATCTGACAAAGGAGAGAGCAGTGTAGGTTCAAAGATCAGGGTGCACATTCTGTGCAGTCCGATCTTAATATACACTGTCTGCATGGGTACTTAGATTAGCGTTCAATACTACAAGGGGTAATCTTTACCAAACAAAATTTTAAACTAGTTCAAACTTAAAGCGTTCGCAGACAACAATTTAAATGTGGCTGAAATAATGGAATTTGTTTTTGATAGGATAGAAAACATAGTGGGAAAAGGAGAAAATGCTGGTAACCAGCATTTTCACCTTTTCCCACTATGTTTTCAAAAGCCTTCCATGTTAGAATTGTTAAAACTCAGGTTTTGTGGTAATGTGTCAACCCGAAGTTTTAATGACCCCTGTTAACACAACTTTTGAAACCATAGGGGGAAAAGAAGAAAATGCTGGTAACTAGCATTTTCTCCTTTTCCCATAATATTTTCTACCCTTCAGAGGCAAATTTCATCATGTATGCAGCGTTCAGTTTGTCACCTGCAAATGCTTTGAATTTGGACCAGTCTAAAATTTTGTTATTTGGTAAAGAGTTAAGGGTGGTCGGCTGCTAGTCTGAATATGGTGACAAGTTAAATAAATTTGATATGGTTGGTGTTAGGTTTTTGATGTGGCTGTTTGAAAGTGTTAGAAATGTTTGGAATAAAATTTTTCAGAACTACAAGTAAATGGAATATTGTGGAATTTAAAATACAATAATAAAACAATATGTACTTATTTTAATTGCCTTATACAGTGTTGTGCCAGGCTGAGTAGCTCAGTGGTTAGCATATCAGATTTGTGACTTAGTGGTTGTGAGTTTGATACCAGTTTGAGACTAACTCTTTCTCCAGCAAATTTTCGCCTCTCACCTCTGATGCAGTGAGTCAGTGACTTGGCTAGAAAGTTGTGTCAGTACTGGTGTTAGAAAGCCAGGAAACATATGCCTAGGTGCACTGACTGCTTTGATATTACCTATGCTGTTAAAATGGCATTACACTCCAATACAATACAATTACACAATGTTGTAGGTACTCGTAGGAACTGTCTTGACTATACTATGAGTATCTACAGCATAGGTGTGGTTGAAGCATTGTTGGTTTTAGAGTATGAAAAGCTGCGGGTCAGTATTACTAACCATTCTTAATTTTATTCTTAGTCTTATTCTAGATTTAGAAAGTTACACAACATGGCCTGCAGCACGTGAAAAGGGGCATTTGGACATTTGCGTAAAGTGTTGTCTCGGATCAGCCTGCGCAGTCCGCGCAGGCTAATCCGAGACAGCACTTTCTGTTTTTATGTAATTTTCTGTTTTGCGCAAATCTACTGTAGCACAAAATCTAATGTAGTCGTAAAGTGCCGTTTCGGATTAGCCTGTGCGGACTGCTCAGGCTGATCCGAGACAACACTTTACGCAAATGTCCGAATGCCCCTTTTCGCATGTTGCAGGCCACATGTAATTTTTCACCAACAAATTCTTTCATTTGGATGTGTCTGAAGTTTTGTCCTTTGGTAAAGAGTGAAGAACTGAATGTCCAGTCTGATCATACATTTGAACTGTCTATGTACTGTCTCATACATACTGTATGAGATTTTGTAGCACAATCTAGATTAATACTTTTTGCAGAAAAATTTGTATAGTCACAGCAGTCAGTGCACCCACGCATGTGTTTCTTGGCTTTCTCACACCAGGACTGACACAACTTTCTTTTCAAGCTACTGACTACTTATCTCACATGCTTCAGAGGTGAGAGGCAAAGAATCGCCAAATAAAAAGTTTTTTTCAGCCAGGTATCAAACTTGCAACCACCAGGTCAAGAGTCAGATACAATGAGCTCCCTGGCTGGGCCTGTGCAGAAAAAGATAGTTTCTGCGTGTACAAAGATCAGACTTGGCAGCTTGGTTATTTTGTTCTACATCTTCTGTTTCTTTTAAAAAAAAAAGAGATGAAATTAAACTGGTTACTACAGCTTTAGTGAGGTCTAATCTTAAAGTACACTGTCTGCTTAAGCAACTAGAAATGTTTTCCAAAGTTTAATCCTTTCCCAAACAACAATATTTCAGAGAGGTCCAGTTTGAAAGCACTTGCAGAAGACAACAATTATATGGCACAAATAATGGGATTTGTATCAGATAGTCTAGAAAACACTGTGGGAAAAGGAGAAAATGCTGGTTACCAGCATTTTCTCCTTTTCCCACATGTTTTCAAAAGGACTACTTTTCAGGGTCGTTAAAACTCGGGATTATGTGGTAAAGGGTTAAGCCTGTGCTCTGTACTAAACAACAAAAACATAAGACTAATACAATACAAAAGCATTTGCAGACAACAAATTAAACATGGTTTCAGATAATAACATTTGTCTTTGCAAATGAAAAAATGTTGTGGAAAAAAAAAGGAGAAAATGCTGGTTACCAGCATTTTCTCCTTTTTCCACAATGTTTCAAAAGCCATCTTCTTCAGGGTGGTTAACATATGGGATTGTCTGGTGAGGGTTTAGAAGCCTGTTGTTAATGCAAAGTAAAAGTTTGCATGTTTCTATTTGATTATTCATAAAGTACAAATATATCAGACTGTGAAATGCATGAAATGACAAAATAAGTGGTTCTGCTCCGTGATGAATGTTTGTTTGGATATTTGGTTAGTGGATATATTGCCAGATTAAATGTTTAAACGGACAGGAAACAGTGTACATGATTGTAAGCACTTACATAAGATTCTTTTATCATAAATATAATGTTATTAAACTCTTTACAAGATGGAAAAATGGAAAAATTTTAGAATTTTCCATATTAGAAGCATTATGCAGATGACAATTAAATGTGGCTAAAATGATGAAATTTGTCTGTAATAGGGTAGAAAAGCAGTGTGGGAGAAAAACAATTTCTCTTTTCCCATAAAGTTTTCAAAAGCCTTCTATCCCAGGGTGTCAAAAACATGGGAGTGTTTGGCAAAGGGTAAATTTTTTAACCCATAGTGAGCCAAATAGACCCAATGGACATTTTCAGACTATAAAACCCAAATAATTTTAATTTCATGGTAGCTTTTGTCTGTAAAGATAAAGCAAAGCAGACAGTGTAGATCAAAGATCAGACTGCACAAAATGTGCAGTCTGATTTTGATCTGCATTGGCAGCAATGGCAACTATAGTTGTGAAAGACACTTTAATGGTTAATATCAGTTTGCTGTGAGCTCAGTTGGCAGTTACCAGGCATGTAGTCCTGCAAGGCATCGATTAAAGAAACTAAAAAATACATGGATAATATATTATGTGCATTTGCCCAATTGCACCATTAAATTTTACGAGATGAGGAAATATTAGACTGGTCCAAATTTAAAGCATTTGCAGATAGCACATTAAATATGACCCAAAAACTGAAATATGTGCTTGGAAGGGAGGAAAACATTGTGGGAAAAAGAAAAAAATGCTTGTTATCAGGCCTTTTTCCTAAAGATCTTTAAATCTTGCATGGTTACTGGTAAAGGGTTAAGAGCCATTAAATGCATTTTCTCTATTTATCATAATGTTTTGAAACTTAACTGCATCAAGCCAATCAGTGGAATCTGTGTGAGGTATAGTGTAGTAAATGGTTTAGTCAGGGAAGATACAGATCTATCAGATTGCATCAGAAAATGTTAGGGCTAATTATGGCTGTTTACATTGTTTACCAATGGCAAATAGGCAAATTTCTTGTACTGTGTGATAAGCTCTTAATTTTGTTGAACCCCTCTCCTCAACACAGTCATGTTTTATTTTGAGCCAACTACAGTAAAGGATATAGATTTGAAAATGCTTTTACAGAGGGAGAAATTGCTTGTTTTGCATGATACAATGTTTTTTATTGTCGGTTAATCAAGTTTATAAGGAGTAAATTTGATCTTGAACATTGTTAAAAAAGATTTCAGGTCTTAAAGGATGTGGAATAATGAGTTACTGGTTATGATCGTAAGGCCATTGCCAATTTGAGTTATCTTTAGTTTGTCCATACTCAAGCAATAATATGTTGGGGAAAAGAAAGATAACTTCTGAAAACAATTTAGCCATTGCAGAATTCAATAAAACATTTTAACTTTTGCTGTAATGTTTTATATTGTTTTCGACATAGACTGTTTACATGATTATGATGGAAATAGTTGAAAGCAAAGAACAAAGAGTACATTTATAGATATTTAAATATTTACAATTTGTAGAAATGTTTACATGTATTTACTTTGATTCATCATTGTCTTTTCAAAGGATTAACCCTGATCCTGCAAAGTTAATGCATTTAAACTTTTAAGCCCATTGTAAAAACTCAAATTTTGCTATTTCACTGGCATTTTTAGGGGTAAAATATATCCTTACCGGATTGTGTAAATCAAAGATCAGACTGTACATTCTATGCAGTCTGATCTTGACTTACACTATCTGCGAAAGGTCAGTGAGTTGCGGTTAGCAGCCTAAGGGTTAAGTCTTTCCAGACCACAAAATATTGTATTGAAAGCATTTTGCTTAAGAGAAAAATGGTGCTCAAATGGTGGAAACTGTGTATGTAAGTGTAAAAAGCTCTGTGAGAAAAGGAGAAAGTGTACCAGCATTTTCTTCTATCTCCACAATGTTTTCAGAATCCATCTTCCTCAGTGTCTTTATAATATAAGATTGTTTTGTGACTGATCAATGCATAGGATGAGAAGGGGTCCTGCATGGCCCAGTGCTGAAGGTATATTGTTTTCATCCCTTCCAGTCCTGGGTTCAATCCTCACTCAAGGAGTTTTTTTTTTTTTGCTGAACTGTCCTTGGGCAAGACAGTTAAGAGCCCCAACCTGGTACCCAAGAAACACATGAAAAAATTAGCTATTGTGGTGATAATACTAAATAAATGTTAAAACAAGCAATTTCATTGAAATGATATCCCCCGCCGAAAAAGACAAAAGTTGCTCCCAGTCGCCCGTTTTGCATCGAATCAAAAAAAAGAAAAAAACTATATCGGTGGAATAGGTTATTGTACACATGTATACAGTTTCGCAAAATTCTGTTGAATGGTATTGGAGACATGGACGGACAGACGGAAGGACAATGCTAACACTATATCCCTCCGCCTTCGGCGGGTGATAATAGTGCTGGGCCAACGGTACATACAACTAAACATACCAAAGAGATGGTTAGTATCTGGGTTTGGGAAAGTTCGTAAGGCAGTGGCCCGGAAGGGTGGCTCTGTGGTTAGCGTATCTGACACGTGACCTGGTGGTTGTGAGTTCTTTCTGGCGATTTTTTTGTCTCTCATCTTTGATGCATGTGAGAAAAGTAGTCAGCGACTTGAAAAGAAAGTTGTGTCAGTACTGGTGTGAGAAAGCCAGAAAATACATTTTAAGGTGTACTGACCTTTATGATATGACCTAAGCTGTTAAAACAGCATTAACTTCAATACAATTAATCATCAGGCAGGGCATAGAAAATTTATCCAAGGAGCCGATGGCAAATAAGATAAAAATTTTTGAGCCCAGCTAGCTAAACTTTTCAAATGAAGACACCAACTATCTATTCTATCTATCTCTTTAGCCCATTTGTTATTTGTATCCAACTAAATTGACTTAAGAACGCGGGGTCCAGGGTTCGATCCCTGGCCATGACCCCTGGCTCAGCCAATTTCTTTCCGAGGATTGATGATAGTCAGTGCGACAGGATTCATTCCTCTCCCACCACTGACCATTGTTTTGACGATGATTATGTGGGAAAGCAGCCAGTGGCTTGGAAAGAAATTTGTGCGAAGTACTGGTAAAAGAGACTCTAGGAACGCATGGATAGGTGCACTGGCCACCACGATATAACTGAAATAATGTTGAAAATGGCGTTAAACACCATACAATCAATCAATCAACCAACTAAATTGAATATCATGCTTGAAATAATGCATTATAACCATTTTTTTTCACTATAAAGAAAAATAGAGAATTGTGTAAAGCACCTTTTAACCTGTTACCACATAATCCTGAGTTTTAGTGACCCCAAGAAAGAAACCTTTTGAAAACATTGTGGGAAAAGGAGAAAATGCTGGTACCAGCATTTTCTCCTTTTCCCACAACATTTTCTACCCTATCCAAAACAAGTTCCATCATTGGAGCCACATTTAAATTGTCGTCTGCAAATGTTTTCAATTTGGACAAGTCTGCTTTTTTGTTGTCTGGTAAAGGGTTACTGTTTATGCAGCCACAACATTATTAGAGGTTATTACACGGCTGATGAGGGCCGGAGAGTGATATCCGCCCTCCACCTCGAAATCTGCCCCCGGGCTTTATGGGCAGATTTCGAGGTGGAGGGCCGATATCACTCTCCGGCCCTCATCAGCTGTGTAATAACCTGTTTATTACATTCACTGATCATTTGCTCGATTGCTTCGTTTTCTTACAAGTTTAAACACTCAAAACAGAGAAATTCTTGTTTTTATTCGACACAACTTTTTTTCCACGGGTAAACGTCACGTTGATGACGTAATCATGCATCATTCATTATCACTATCGAAGCTGCATATACAGTATAAGGACGTTTTAAATAAACGGTTTTTCATACTTATTAATAGTTAAAAAGATGCCAGTATGTGTGTTTTATTTGGCCAAATATTCAATTTAGTATGTAACGTGTTATAAATGACAAAGAGGAATAAATAGGATAGATGGTTGGTGCTTTGGATTGTGAAACTTAATCAGTCTCGGTTTCCCCGGCTCAACGGATAAAATTCGTAGAAATACTAGCCTAGAGACACCACGCCTTGCCCGATAAACTTTCCCAATCTAAGACAACAACAATCTATTCTTTATTCATCGTGTCTTTGCTGGTTTTGCAATTCAATCATTGTCAATAGTTCTGAAGAAATGTCTGCTAGCGACTGACGGACTGATTCAGCCATTTTTTTTTTCAAAATGGATGTTTTAAGAACGTAAGTTCAAGAGCGAGTGTTCTGTTGCTATAGATTTAGAACAAATATCTTGTCAACGGGCAGGATATCAGATATCAGCCTGTTGCCCCGTCATATCTGCCCTGGCGTGACACTGATATTACACCATTTTCGGTAGAAAATGTTCCTATTATTAGTAACAGAATGTAATAATGAATAATGTTATATCTGGCGCCCTATCATTGGATCAAAAGTATTGCAAGGTACGGAATAAACAACGTTGTACATATGTCATGCTTTTCATAGTGTTTTGTTTTCTCACAGGTTACAACAGTCCTGGATTGCCCCAGAGTCACACACAGAACTGCCAGTGTGGAATGTGCTTACCTGGTCAGGATCAGAGGGTTTGTCCCAAATGTTCCCTCAAATCAAAACCCCCAAGTCCACGTGCCACGATGTTTTTGGACTCGCAGCAATCTGTGTCACTGCCCGAGGAATATGGTCACATGATATTACAGGTAGAAATCATCTTTCTTTATAGCTCACCTGAGCATGAAGTGCTCAGGATGAGCTATTGTGATCACTCACCGTCCGTTGTCGTCTGTCCGTCCGTCGTCTGTCCGTTTACATTTTTTTGTTTACACTCTAGCATCTACAAATATAAACTAATCAGCACCAAACTTGGTCAAAATGTAACTATATGACAATAAGATCTCAGATGAGTTCGATTATGGGTCTAGTCAGACCAGAACGACTGGTGTTATCCGTCTTTGATTGGAAAAATTGCTATGTTTGTCTTTGTTTACACTTTAGCATCTACAAATATTAACCAATCAGCACTAAACTTGGTCGAAATATATATGACCATACGATTTCGGATGAGTTCAATCATGGGTCTAATCAGACCAGAACAACCGGAGTTATATGCCCTTGAATTAGAAAAATTCCTATATTTGACTTTGTTTACGCTCTGGAGGCCACATTTTCTGTCCGATACTTGGTTGAAATGTTTGTCTTGATAATATCTCGGATGAGTTAGAAAATGGATCAGGTCGGGTAAAAAAACTAGGTCACTAGGTCAAATCTTAGAAAAACCTTGTGTACACTCAAGAGGCCACATTTTTAGTCCAATACTCTTGAAATTTGGTCAGAATGTTTGTCTTGATATTATCTTAGACTATTATGAAAATGGGTCATGTTGGATTAAAAAACTAGGTCACTAGGTCAAATCTCCGAAAAACCTTTTGTACACACTAGAGGTTACATTTTCAGTCCAATATTCTTTAAACTTGGTCAGAATGTTTGTCTTGATGATAGCTTGCATGAGTTTGAAAATTGGTCACATGGAATCAAAAACTAGGTTTAATCCTTTAAAAACCTTGTGTACGCTCTAGAGGCCACATTTTCTGTCCAATAATCTTGAAATTTTCTTAGAATGTTTGCCTTGATAATATCTTAGACTAGTATGAATATTGGTCATGTTGGATAAAAAACTAGGTCACTAGGTCAAATCTTGGAAAAAGCTTTTGTACACCCTACAGGCCACATTTTCTTTCAAATGCTCATGAAAGTTTGTCAGAATGTTTGTCTGGATAATTTCTATATGTCAAGCAGACCGCTGAGACAAATTCTAGAAAAAGCTTGTGTGCACTCTAGAGGCCATATTTGTAAGTAAAATGCTAATGAGTGTTTGTCAGAATGTTTGTCTTAATATCTCTGAAGAGATTGGAAACGGGTCATGTTTGATCAAAAGGCTCAGGTGAGCGACTTCAGGGCCATCATGGCCCTCTTGTTAATTATCTTATAAAATCCTGATTGATTGATTGTTTTAATGGTGTTTTATGATACTTTCACATTGTCTTGCCCAAGGACACTCCCACGAAAAACCCAGTGCTTCAAGCAAGGCTCAAACAGTGCAGATCTAGAACAGCTGTACAAAGCATCCAGCTGGAAATGGAAAAAATGCTGGTTACCAGCATTTTCTCCTTGTCCTACACTGTTTTCTGTCATTTAGGTCAAATTGGATTTGTTGCATGCAAATGTTTTCAATATGGATGTCTAAGATTTTGTTGTTTGGTTAAGAGTTAACCCTTTACTACACAATGCCAAGTTTTAACGACCTTGGTAAAGAAGACTTTTGAAAACATTGTGGGAAAAAGAGAAAATGCCAACATTTTCTCCAACATTTTCTCCCTTTTCCTTAATGTTTTCTACTGTATCAGAGACTCCCATCAACAAATTCTGCCACTTTTAATTCAACCTCAGCATATGCTTTGGATTTGGGCATGTCTAAGATTTTGTTGTGTGGTAAAGGGTTTACACAAGAAAGGTGTACCAATTTCAGGCGCTCTTTTTACAGTGTAGTTCCAAATCAGACTGTGAAATCAGTGGTTTTCCAGGTTTTTCTCATACAGGCATCAGTTGAACGCCTTGAAATAAATACAAAAAAGCAAACATTTAAACATTTGGGGCATTTCAAAAAATGTTGGAGGTCCAAATTCCAAGAAATGGGGCAGTAAAAAAATGCAGACAGTATGCAGTTTCTGATCTTGAATCTACACTTTGGTCAGTTTTGTTTGAGATTCTCTATCCAGTATTTCTTCATTCATTTACCCAAGTCCTTCCTTCTGACTGAAAAGAGAAGTCTTACTAAATATGGTATTTATTTTAAAAATCTTTATACTTTCAATGAAACAGTTCTAAAGATTAGGTTTTAGGGAAAAAGTATGGTGCTATATTTTTTTATCCCAAGAAGATTAACGCTTTTCCTCACAACTAAATTTAAGACTCATCTTTATTGAAAGAGGAGAAACTAAACATGACTCAAATGACGAAATTTGTTTTTGAAAAAGTAGAAAACACTGTTGGTAAAGGAGAAAATGCTGGTTACCAGCATTTTCTCCTTTTCCCACTGTGTTTTCAAAAGGATCTACCTAACAGTTGTTAAAACTCGGGATTGTGTGGTAAAGGGGTTAATTCTATCTGTACTTTTTGTGAACATGTCAGTTTTATTGATTTGGTGCTGTAAGGGTTAGAAAATAGACAGGTTGCTTCTTTACCTAGAAATCCGATATTTTTTGATCTTGTAGAAAAAAGCTTTTGAAAACATAGGAAAAGTATTTAAATGCTGTTATCTACCCTTTCAAAGACAAATTCTTGAATTTGATCCACATTAAATGTTTATTGTTTTTTTTTTGTTTGCAAATAAATGCTTTCCCACACAGTCACATGTTTTAACAAACAATGATCAGGGCATTTGAGAACATTGTTTGAAAAGGAGAAAAAGCTGGTTACCATCACTTTCTCCTTTTCCCACAATACTTTTTTTCCCTTCAAAAGACAAGCTTCACGTTTGATGTCACATTTACTTTTTCACCTGCAAATGTGTTGTCTGGTAAGGAGGTACATAAACATTTCCAGCCAATAGTAAAAATGCAAATCATGTGATTTTAGAGTCCCCTTTTTTGATGGAAAAAATCTCACTATGTAGCATAATTTAAAATGTATATCGGATTGCACATTCTGTGTGGTAAAGAGTTAACGACCCAGAGTAGGAAAACTTTTGAAAACATTGTGGGAAATGGAGAAAATGCTGGTAACCAGCATTTTCTCCATTTCCCACAATGTTTTCCATCCTAATAAAGACAAAAGTCATCTTTTAAGTTACATTTACGGTAATTTGTCATCTGCAGATGCTTTCAGTTTGGTCTAGTACAAAATTTTGTCGTTTGGTAAAGAGTTAAATGAGACCGTATTTCATTGCAGACTCCACAGTATGCCGTTTGGGATGGTAAGAACACCCACGTTGTGGAAATTGACCGAGGCAAGTCTAAAGGGTTCGGATTCTCTTACAAGGTCAAGCTGGGAAAGGTAAGTAAAAATTTCAGTAACTGATAACCCTATGCCACACAATACTGAGTTTAACAACCTTAGGAAATAGGAATTTAGATAAAGGGAAAAGGGGAAACTGCTGGTAACCACCACCTCCATTCATTTGAGCCAAACTTGATACGTCGTCTTCAAATGCTATTAACATTTTACCAAATAACAAAATTATGAACTAGATGCATTCACAGACAACGAATTAAATGTTGCTCAAATGATGATTTTTGTCTTAGATAGGTTAGAAAATAATGTGGAAAAAGAAAAAAATACTCTTTACTAGCATTTTCTCCTTTTGTAACAATGATTGAAAAGCCCTTCTTTTAAAGGGTGGTTAAAAATTGGGTATAGAGTTAATTTGGACAAGTCTAATTTTTTCATTTTGTAAAGCATTCAGAAATTAGAAACTTGATGAGCAGAGTTCATGGCTGGTTTGTTTAAACCCTTTACCAAACAATCCCTGGTTTTTACGACCCAGATGAAAAAGCCTTCTGAAAACATTGTGGGAAAAGGAGAAAATGCTGGTAACCAGCATTTTCTCCTTTTCCCACAATGTTTTCTACTCTTCTAAAGTCAAGTTTCAATTTTTGAGTCACATTTATTTTCTCTGCAAATGCTTTCAGTTTCGACAAGTCTAAACTTTTGTCGTCTGGTAAAGAGTCAAAAAGCTTGGGAAAAGAGTTAACTTTTTACCAGATCACAAATCATAAGTGTATCTAATGATGGGATTTTTGAAGGTTTTGAAAACATAGGAAAGGGAGGTGTAAAGGTCAAAATGCTAGTCACTGGCATTTTTAGCTCACCTGAGCTATTGTGATCGTGCTGTGTCCATCGTCCGTCGCCAACTTTTACCTTGTGTACGCTGTAGATGCCACATTTTCAGTCCGATACCTGTGAAACTTGGTCAGAATGTTTGCCTTGATGATATCTCGGACGAGTTCGAAACTGGGTCATGTCGGGTCAAAAACTAGGTCATTAGGTCAAATCTTAGAAAAACCTTGTGTACGCTCTAGAGGCCACATTTTCTGTCCAATACTCCTGAAAGTTGGTCAGAATGTTTGTCTTGATGATATCTCGGACGAGTTCAAAAACTGGGCCATGTCGGGTCAAAAACTAGGTCACCAGGTCAAATCTTAGAAAAACCTTGTGTACGCTCTAGAGGCCATATTTTCAGTCCAATACTCCTGAAAGTTGGTCAGAATGTTTGTCTTGATGATATCTCGGACGAGTTTGAAAATGGGCCATGTCAGGTCAAAAACTAGGTCATCAGGTCAAATCTTAGGGAAACCTTGTGTACGCTCTAGAGGCCACATTTTCAGTCCAATACTCTTGAAAGTTGGTCAGAATGTTTGTCTTGATGATATCTCTGATGAGTTCGAAAATGGGCCATGTTGGATCAAAAACTAGGTCACAAGGTCAAATCTTAGAAAAACCTTGTGTACAATCTAGAGGCCACACTTTCAGTCCAAACTCTTGAAAATTTGTCAGAATGTTTGTCTTGATGATATCTCTGACAAATTTGAAAATGGACCATGTTGGGTCAAAAACTAGGTCACTAGGTCAAATCTTAAAAAAACCCTGTGTATGCTCCAGAAGCCACATTTTCTGTCCAATACTCTTGAAATTTGGTCAGAGTATTTGTCTTGATAATATCGCAGACGAATTCGAAAGTGGGCCATGTGGGTTCAAAAACTAGGTCACTAGGTCAAATCTTTGAAAAACCTTGTGTACGCTCCAGAAGCCACTTTTTCAGTCAAGTGCTCTTTAAAGTTGGTCAGAATGTTTGTCATGATGATAGCTTGGATGAGTTTGAAAATGGGTCATGTCAGGTCAAAAACTAGGTCACCAGGTCAAATCTTAGAAAAACCTTATGTAAGCTGTAGAGGCCACATTTTCAGTCTAATAATCTTGAAATTCGGTCAGAATGTTTGTCTTGATAATTTCTTAGAAAAGTATGAAAATGGGTCATGTTGTATAAAAAACTAGGTCACAAGGTCAAATCTTGGAAAAACCTTTTGTACTATAATTACAGTCCAATATTCTTTAAACTTTTGGTAGAATGTTTGTCTTGATGATACCTTGCATGAGTTTGAAAATGGGTCAAGTGGAATAAAAACTAGGTCACCAAGTTTCATCCTTGAAAAACCGTGTGTACACTCTAGAGGCCACATTTTCTGTCCAATAATCTTGAAATTTGCCTTGAATGTTTGTCTTGATAATGTCTTAGACTAGTATAAAAATGGGTCATGTTGGATAAAAAACTAGGTCACTAGGTCAGATTTTAGAAAAACCTTTTATACATCCTACAGGCCACATTTTCTCTCAAATACCCATGAAAGTTTGTCAGAATGTATGTCTGGATAATTTCTATGTGTCAAGTAGGCCGCTGAGACAAATTCTAGAAAAAGCTTGTGTGCACTCTATAGGCCATATTTGTAAGCCCTATACTAATGAGTGTTTGTTAGAGTGTTTGTCTTAATATCTCTGAAGAGATTGGAAATGGGTCATGTTTGATCAAAAGGCTCAGGTGAGCGACTTCAGGGCCATCATGGCCCTCTTGTCTCCTTTACCCACAATGTTTCCAAAACTCCAAATCCGATTATCTGAGACATATTATCTCCCACCAAAGGCGGGAGAATATAGTTTTAGCGTTGTCCGTCCATCCATCCGTCCGTCCGTCCGTTTGTCCATCCGGATGAATATCTCCAATACCATTGGACGGAATTTCGTGAAACTTTATATGTGTGAACAATAACCCATTCCGCCGAGACTTTTTTTTTGTTTTTTTGATTCGATGCAAAATGGCCGACTGGGAGTGATTTTAAGTTACGGGGTTGAGTGAATTTTTGTTGTTTTCAGTCTTCATTTTTACAGCATTTTCTGCTTGTCTGGAGCATAACTTTGTCATCTCCATTCCGATTGACCTGAAACTTGGCATTTGTGTTTGTTGCAATAATACGGAGTGCAGTGCAAAAGAAACATAACTCTACCTCGTGCTGTCTCTGAGTTATTTCCCTTTGATCTTCATTTTTACAGCATTTTCTGCTTGTCCGGAGCATAACTTTGTCATCTCCAGTCCGATTGACTTGAAACTTGGCATTTGTGTTTGTTGCAGTAATACAGAGTGCAGTGCGAAAGAAACATAACTCTACCTCATGCTGTCTTTGAGTTATTTCCCTTTGATCGTCATGTTTACAGCATTTTCTGCTTGTCTGGAGCATAACTTTGTCATCTCCAGTCCGATTGACTTGAAACTTGGCATTTGTGTTTGTTGCAATAATATGGAGTGCAGTGCTAAAGAACCATAACTCTACCTCATGCTGTCTTTGAGTTATTTCCCTTTGATCGTCATTTTTACAGCATTTTCTGCTTGTCCAGAATACAACTTTGTCATTTTTAGTCTGAACATCTTCAAATTTGGTGTGCATGATTGTTGAAAAATTACAGAGTGCCGTGCACAAGAACCATAACTCTTCCTAGTACGAATTTTGAGTTATTCCCCCTTTCATCTTCATTTTTATAGCATTTCTTGCTTGTCCGGAGCATAACTTTGTCATCTTAAGTAGGAATGACTTGAAATATGGTATTCTTATTTGTTGCAATATTTGGAAGTACAGTGCTCAAGAATTGTAACTCTACCTCGTGCTATCTTTGAGTTATTTCCCTTTGATCGTCATTTTTACAGCATTTAGTGCTTGTCCAGAATATAACTTTGTCATCTCAAGTCAGAACGACTTCAAACTTGGTATGCATGTTTGTTGCAATATTACGGAGTACAGTGCGCAAGAACAATAACTCTACCTAGCGCGGATTTTGAGTAATTCCACTTTGATCTTCATTTTTACAGTATTTCTTGCTTTTCCGGAACGGAACTTTGTCACCTCAAGTCAAATTGACTTGAGAGTTGGTAAACATGTTTGTTGCAGTTACGAAAAGTGCAATGCACTGGAGCTGTAACCTTACCTAATGCCCTTTTGGAATTATCCCGTATTCATTATTTTTTTTTACAGCTTTTCATGCTTCTCTACAATATAACTTTGTCTTTTCATGTTGGAATGACCTGAAACTTTATATGCATGTTTCCTTAACATTAGAGGAGACATTCATGCCTATTTCAATCACTTACATGATTTCTGCTGCACTACTATTTTCCTCTGCCTGCTCTTTACGATTATTAACTCGACAACTGGCAGTGGGACGGGCGTATCTTGCGACAATTTGCTGCTCTTGTTCATTAAATGTCATGTCATGGAAAAAGGGGGCTTGAGAAATATTTTCATTATGGACCAATATCTCTTTCACTACAGGACAAAATGTAATTAAACTTAATCTTTATTAAGCCACAGACAATAGTTTTTTGATTTTATTTCATCGAATGCCATGTCATGAAAAAAGGGGGCTAAATGTATAATTTCATTATGGACCAATAACAGTTCACCCATTCGTCTGCCTGGACAGATATCTTCTAAAGTCCTTGACGAATATTTTTGAAACTTCATGTATGTCTTCCTTAGGATAGTCCGTTGATACAATTTTATTTTATATGAGCTATGCTCTGGCAAAAAGGGACTTAATGCATCTCCATGATGCATCATACCAAGCAAACCATCGAATAGTTATGGATCCGTAATAGCCATTTCTTTTCACAACCAACTTAATCATGAGGTAGACTGGTCCTAATACATACAGAAAATTGACCAATAGCGAAAAGTTTCGGACCAGGTCAGCCTGCACAGACTGTAAAGGCTGACCCGGGTCGATACTTTCCGCAGATGCATTAAGTCCCCTTTTCACAGAGCGTGGCTCATATATAATGACGTGTCATGGAAAAAGGGGGCTTGATGTATATTTTCATCATTTGTTTTCATTTAATGAAATGCCATGTTATGGTAAAAGGGGACTTGATGTATAATCTCATTATGGACCGCTTACATATTTTTCATTTAATGAAATGCTGTGCCATGGAAAAAGGGGGCTTAATGTGTAATTTTATCATGGACCATTAACAAAAAGGCCACATGTTCATGCAAAACACAATACCTCTAATATGTTTGTATTAAAAAAAGGTCTTTTTCGGCGGGGGATATCATTTCAACGAAATTGCTTGTTTGAATTGTTTTCTGCAGTTGCTTTCAGTATGGACCAGTCTTAAATTTTGTCCTCAGAATCAGGACCTCTACCCATTGAGATTGAAAGGAAATATAGGAAAGATATGGGAAAATGAACAGATGATTGCTTCAGTTAGTTGCTTCTTTTCCCACAGTATTTTGAAAAAAGTTGGCTATCGCTGGTTGGTGAAAAAAGGCACCTGTACAGCAAATGGTTAATTCTGTCTCAGATGTAAATATTTCAGACTCATTTGTCTCGAAAGCATTGGCAGATGGCAAAATAGATGCTACATATTTGATAAATCTTTCTTTGAAAGGGAAGAGAACATTGGTGATAAAGATGAAAATGTTGGTGGCACGCTTTTTTTAGCTCCACTGGCCATAGGCCAGGTAGGCCAGCGGGCTTATGTTATAGCCAGGTGTCCGTCGTGCGTCCGGTGGTCCGTCTGTCAGTCAGTGCGTGCATTACCTTTTATTTCAACCATCTTCTTCTCTGAAACTATCCATCTAATTTTGATGAAACTTCACAGAAATGATCCTGGCATAGTCCTCTTCAGAATTTCTTGAAAGAATTTGATTCCTTCAAAAATTCTGGTTGCCATGGCAACAAAACTAAAAAAATATTGAAAATCTTCTTGTCTGAAACCAAAAGGCCCAGGGCTACCAAATTTGGCATTTAGCTTTATCTAATAGACCTCTACCAAGTTTCTTCAAATTACAGCCCTGGGGTCAAAATTGGCCCCGCATTGGGGGTCTCAAGTTTAACATGGGCTTATATAGTGCCTTAAATTTACATAGTGATCAAGTGTCCGTGGTGGTGAGGTAGAGCGTTGGCCTCGTAACCAGAAGGTCCCGAGTTCGATACCCGGCAGCAAGTGCCAACTTTGGGATTTTTCATTGGCCCACATATTCGCAAGTACTGGTGTAGTTCCCAGGAAGCAGAATCAAGAGAGATTAGTATAAGCTGTAAGAACGTGTTTCTCAATTGATGTAAAATAAACATATTTAAACTTATACGGTGATTTATTTTGATGCTTAATAATATGGTCTTCCTCAGATTTGTGGAATATTTAACATAATGTAAGGTTTCTGTCATTCTGTTGTTTTGTTCCAGAACTTTACTGTTTATGCCATTGAAAAAAGCCTGCATGTATTCATTGACATTATCTTTACATAATTTGAAAAATATATGACTCTTTTTTTGGGATGGGGGGTATTTTTTTCTATGTAACTTCAGACTCACAGATTTGTATGCTGTATGTTTATTTACATTTATTTTTCTCAGTATGAAATGACAAATTTTTTGAAAGGACCAAATTAAAAGCTATTGCAGACAACAAATTGAATTGAATTGAATACAGCTTAAATGATTATTTCTGTCTTTAATAGGGTAGGAAACATTGTGGGTAAAGGAGAAAATGTTGGTTGTCAAACATTTTCTCCTTTTCCCACAGTTTTTATGCCCCCGCCATGAAATGGCAGAAGGGCATATAGAGTTACCTGTGTCCGTCTCTGTGTGTGTGTGGTTAGTGTGTTACTGCGTGTGTTAGTGTGTGTGTCCCATTCTTGTCAGGAGCATAACTTCTACATTTATCAATGGATTTCAAAAAAACTTCGCACACTTGTTCTCCTAAACAAACACTAGTGTCATGCGAAAAGTTTGTTTCGATACGCCCAAGGTCAAGGTCACTGTTGAAGGTCAAATGTTTAAATTGACCTTGTCCGGAGCATTACTTCTACATTTATCAATGGATTTCAAAAAAACTTCGCACACTTGTTCTCCTAAACAAGTACTAGTGTCATGTGAAAAGTTTGTTTCGATACACCCAAGGTCAAGGTCACAGTTGAAGGTCAAATGTTTAAATTGACCTTGTCCGGAGCATAACTTCTACATTTATCAATAGATTTCAAAAAAATTTCACACACTTGTTCTCCTAAACAAGTACTAGTGTCATGTGAAAAGTTTGTTTCGATACGGCCAAGGTCAAGGTCACAGTTTAAGGTCAAATGTTTAAAATGACTGTTCAAACCAGTTTTACATCCTGCTCAGCAGAATTGTGATATGAAGATACAATTTTGGTTTTTATAAAGACTCATCCAAAGAACTATGCCAGAGAATATTGAGGCTGCAACCTACCCTTCAACTATAGTCCAGTGTGATAATACTTGATCCAATTTGTTCCTGTCTCATAGAGGAAGTCCAACAAAGTAACTATTATTGCTATATTTCTCACTCTCATTCCTCAAGTTAAGATCTTCATAATCCTGGGTATAAGTAACCCTCAGTTGAAAGATTAAGGAAAACGCTGAATAAAAAGAAGTTAATGCTCAAAACCAGCATTTTCTTCTTTTTCTCACAAAGTTTTCTACCATATACAATACAAACCATATAATTTATTGTCTGCATATTGCTTTCAATTTGGACCAGTCCTCAATTTTGTTATCAGGTATAAATAATCTTTTATCTGCTTGGCTATATATATAACAAACCTTCTTAACCCTGTCTAAGCTGTTATCCGAAACAACAATTTTCTGTAATACCTACTGATTCTCTCATATGACATCTGTGACCAATACAATTTAGCGGGGGCATCCTTGTCTCTGACACACCTATTTCTAGTTTCAAAAGCCTTCTCTTTAAGGGTCATTAAAACTCAGATTTGTGTGGTAATGGGTTAAAAGCTAGTGGAGCAATACAGGGCCATCATGGCCCTCTTGTTTCATTTCCCTGCAATATTCATACAGGGTTTTAAACACAGGGAACTGTTTTGTAGAGGGTTACTCCTTTACTACACAGTCCTGGTTTTTAACAACCCTGAAGAATATAGCATTTGAAAACCTTGTGGGAGAAGGAAAAAGAGGTAGTTCACCATTTTTTTTTTTTTCCTTTCTCCAAAATGTTTTATATCCTTTTAAAGCACATTTAATTTATTGTCTGCAAAATAATGCTTTCATTTTGGACAAGTCCAAAATTCTTTTCTTCTGTAAAGATTTAAAGAACTCTTGGGAAAGCCCATGGTGTATGATAATTGATAGAGTTATTGTTTTATATTGTTAGAATCAAGATTCAAGTGTAGAGACATACACATTGGTTGACCATGTGGATAAGAATGGCCCCTCTAGAGAGAAACTGAGGGTGGGGGACTGGGTCAGATCCGTGAACGGAGAACCCATACAAAACCAACCAGATGTAAGTAAATTAATTAAGTGATCTTTTATATATAGTAGTCAACTGTATTGACTGCATGCACTTGTATTTAGCTAACCTGAGCACAAAGTGCTCAAGGTTGGCTTATTTGATTGTGCTGTGTTCGGTTTCTGTCATGTGTTGTGTCATTTGTCATCAGTGTTTACCTTGTGCATGCTCTAGAGGCCACATTTTCAGTCCAATAGTCATGAAACTTGGTCAGAATGTTTGTCTTGATAATATTTTAGTAGACGTAAAAATTGGGTCATGTTGGGTCAGAATATAGGTCACAGGGTCAAATCTCTGAAAAACATTGTGTATGCTGTAAAGGCCATTTTTCATTCCAGTACTTATTAAAGTTGGTCTGCACGTTTGTCTGGATGATATCTCAGACAACTTAGAAAATGGGTCACATCGGATCAAAATGTAGGTCACCAGGTCAAATCTTTGAAAAACCTTGTGTACACTCTAGAGGCCATATTTCAGTCCAAAACACATGGAAGTGGTCAGAATACTGGCTTTGATATGACCTTGGACAAGGTTGAAAATGGCTCATGTGGGGTCAAAGACAATGTCACCAGGTTAAATTTTAGAAAAACCTTGTTTACAGTCTGGGGCCAAATTGTCAGCCCAGTACTCATGAAAGTTGGTCAGAATGTTTGTCATTATTATTTTATTAATGAATTTGAAAATGGGTCATTATAGGTCAGAAAGTAGGTCAATAAGACAAGTCCTAGAAAAAGGCTTGTTAACACACTCATTTTCAGTCCAATACTTGTGAAATTTTATTGGAATTTTTCTCTTGGTATCTTGGAAGAGCATATAAATTTGTGGTGTTGGGGCAAAAAGGCTGAGGTGAGCGACTCGGGGCCATCATGGCCTTCTTATTGTAAAAATTGTGCCATGTGAAACCTACCATATAAGACGAGCGGTCCAACAGTAATGCCTGCTGAATGAGATTCCAAGTCATTTGTCAGTTTTTAGCTCCACTGGCCGAAGGCCAGCGGGCTTATGTCATGGCCTGTTGTCCGTCGTGCGTGCGTCCGTCCGTCCGTCCGTCAGTCCGTCCGTGCGTCCGTCCGTCCGTCCGTCCGTGCGTTAACTTTTTTTTAAAACGTCTTCTTCTCTGAAACTACCCATCCAATTTTGATGAAACTTCACAGAAATGATCCTGCCATGGTCCTTTTCAGAATTTCTTGAAAAAATTTAATTCCTTCAAAAACTCTGGTTGCCATGGCAACAAAACTGAAAAATTTTGAAAATCTTTGAAAATCTTCTTGTCTGAAACTGTAAGGCCAAGGGCTACCAAATTTGGCATGTAGCTTTATCTAGTGGACCTCTACCAAGTTTCTTCAATTTATAGCCCTGGGGTCAAAATTTGCCCCGCCCCGGGGGTTACAAGTTATACATGGGATTATTTAGGGAGAACTTTAAAATTCCTCTTCTACCTAGCCATAGGGCCTAGAGCTACCAAATTTGGCATGTAGCTTTATCTAGTGGACCTCTGCCAAGATTGTTCAAATTATAGCCCTGGGGTCAAATTAGGCCCTGCCCGGGGGTAACAAGTTTTACATGGGCTTATATAACAAGTTTTACATGGGCTTATATAGGGAGAACTTTAAAATTCTTCTTTGACCTAGCCATGGGGCCTAGGGCGACCAAATTTGGCATGTAGCTTTATCTAGTGGACCTGTACCAAGGGTGTCCAAATTATAGCCGAGAGTCAAATTTGACTTCGCTCTGGGGGGTAACATGTTTTACATGGGCGGGCTTATATAGGAAAATCTTTCGCATCTAGCTATAAGGGCTAGGGCTATCAAATTTTGCATTTAGCTTTATCTAGGGGGTCTTTATCAAGGGTGCCCAAATTATAGCCCAGGGGGTCAAATGTAGCCCCACCCCAGGGGGTCACAAGTTCTACATGGTCTTACATAAGGAAACTTTAATAATCTACTTGTACATAGCCATATTTAGGCCTAGGGCTACCAAATTTTGCATGTAACTTTATATAATGGGCCTCTACCAAGAGGGCCCAAATTTTAACTTTGACTCCACACCAGGGGTCACAAGTTTCACATTGGCTTTTATAGTGAAAACTTGATAAACCTGTGTCATGGATCACATATTTTACAGGGCCTTTTATTCAGCAAACTTGTTTTACATGACTTTTTATTGGGCAAGATTAAAAAATCTTTTTGTTTATAACCACACATTCTAGTTTCATATTGTAGGTCTGGGGTCAAAATTGCCTTCATTCCAGGGATCGCAAGTTTAACATGGGCTTCAAAATATTGTCACTTCAATTTAAACATTAATCAAGGGAAATAACTCTTTTTATGAAAGATAAAGTTCGTTACTATTTACCTCCCTTGATTATCAAGCTGCAGTGATACATGATTGGTGCTAGACAAGTTTTTTAGCTCCACTGGCCGAAGGCCAGCAGGCTTATGTTATGGCCCGTTGTCCGTTGTGCGTCCATCCGTATGTTAACTTTTTAGCTCACTTGAGCACAACGTGCTCAAGGGGAGCTTTTAGCATTTGTTTCAACTCAATAAAAGAATTTTCAATCATACACCAAAACAAAAAATTATCCTCCACATATCTGACTGTGTTAACAAACTATGAAGTGTTCATATTAATACACCATGTCTACTGTTTGATGATGACTAGCTTAGAAAAAGTATTAATAAAATAAGTTTGAAAAAAAATCTTAGTGATTTATTATGACAATTGTTAGCACACACGTAACTCATTACCAAACGATAATATTTTAGGCTTGTCTAAATCGAAAGCACTTGCAGACAACAAAATAAAAGTGATTGAAAATTTGAAATTTGTTTTGTGAACAGTAGAAAACATTGTAAGAAAAGGAGAAAATGCTTTTCTAAAGCCTTCTTTCTCAGGGTCATCAAAAGTAGGGATTGTCTGGTAATAGGTTAAAAAGATATATTTCAAACTGAGATTGATGTATATACTTGTTTTTTACTGGCACTGAAGGTCCGTCCGTCCATCTGTCTGTGCGTGCATTAACTTTTATTTCAAACATCTCTGAAACTACTTATCCAATTTTGATGAAACTTCAAAGAAATGATCCTGCCATGGTCTTCTTCAGAATCCCATGACAGAATTTTATTCCTTCAAAAACTCTGGTTGCCATGGCAACAAAACTGAAAAATATAGAAAATTTTCAAAAATCTTCTTCTCTGAAACTGTAAGGCCTAGGGCTACCAAATTTGGCATGTAGCTGTATCTAGTGGGCCTCTACCAAGTTCCTTCAAATAATAGCCATGGGGTCTACAAATTTTGCATGTAGCTTTATCTAGTGGGCCTCTACAAGGAGGGCCCAAATTATAGTCCTTGACCCAAGTTTGTCCCCACACCACGGAACACAAGGTCACCAGTTTTACATGGGCTTTTGTAATGAAAACTATCTTAAGTCATCATGTTACTAACCATTATAAAGACTAAGGCTATTAGATTTAGCCCTGTCTCATGGGTTTCATGTTTTACAGGGCTTTTCATTGAGAAAAATTTGAAAATCTTCTTGTTTATAACATTCAAGAACTGAATTATTTGGTATGGAGCTTTATATTGTGGACCTCCAACAGGATTCAAATAATTATAGCTTTGCGATCAAAATTGGCTTTGCCCATGGATCACAACTTTCTCGTAGGATTAGATAGAAAAATGTTTGCATGTCCTCGTGTTTGAAATCAATTTGCTGAATATTGTAATGTTTGGCTTGTAGTGTTTTTACTTAATAGCCAGTGGAGCAATACAGGGCCATCATGGCCCTCTTGTTTTTTACATATTTGTAAACTGGAATTGAAAAATTTGTTATTTGTATTGTATTGTATTCTGTGCTGATGTTTCTTCGATCTGGTAAATAGAACAGATCACATGGATTATGTTAACCCTTTACCACACAATCCCAATGACAATTTTAATGACCCTGAGAAAGTAATTTTTCAAAACATTGTGAGAAAAGGAGAAAATGCTGGTAACCAGCATTTCTCCTTTTCCTGCATTGTTTTCTGCCCTTCCAAAATCAAAATTTACTTTTTGAGTCTCAATTATTGTCATCTGTAAATGAAAAATTTTTGTCATTATTATAAAGAGCTAAGATGGTATTGACTTTTAGGGACTCTAAGAAAAGAAGCTTTTGAAAACATGTGGGAAACCCTCCACTTTTAGAGACACTGAGAAAAGAAGCTTTTGAAAACATGTGGGAAAAGGGGAAAATGCTGATTACCAGCATTTTCTCTTTTTCCCACAAGGTTTTCTACTCTATCAAAGTGAGAAATCATTTGAGCTTATATATTTTGTTGTTTGCAAACACTTTCAATATGGTTAGGTCAAAAAAATTGTTGTATGGTAAAGAGTTAAAACAATATGTCATGGAAAGTTTTGGATGATGCAATTTTTCAGTATTTAACTCTTTTTTCACAGGCTGTTTCTCTGTTACACAACAGCAATAAACAGAAAAACCTTCGTTTGGTGATACAACGACCCGTAGGCCTGTCACAATCTCAGCAAACAGAGAGGGATCGGACTGTCCAGGAACTGAATCAGTCTGCCCCACAGAGCCCTTGTTCCCCAGGAGACCAGGACCCCCTGATTCCAGGGACAATAGAACCCCAGAAAGACCTGGCAAATACAATGATACCACCAAATATATGTGTGATAGACTCGCGCAATGTTGAAAGTTCTTCTACCACTGTTTTATTGCCCTTTCCTAAGTCAGTGAAATTGACTAAAGTGAGGATATTTTTGTGTGGTAGTGAGGCAGATAAATGTTTGAATTTCTTGTTGAAAAATTCTGCTTTGATTATAGAAAAACAAAATCAGTGTTATACATATACCTCGTGCTCTATGTCAACAAACTGTTTGAATAATATTCTCATTTCTACACCTTGCTCAAATTTGTTCTCCTACAGTGTAACCAGTCCTAGAAACTGCTATGTGAACCAATCAGATCACAGAGGGGGCGGAGATTCAAAGTGTAAACAGTGTGGTGGGGACTTTCCTAATTCTGCGATAGGTCAAAACCATGGACAAAGTGGGAGTATTGTGAATGTTGAAATATTTGCTGTTCCAGATGATAGATTTTTTCACTTCTGCTGCAGTTATTTGTTCACAAAGTCAAGTATTTTTATTCTGACTTTTGATGGATCAAAACTTTTGAGAAGTGCTGCCAGTGAATTTGCCAGATTGCAGAATTTATCACACACAATACGAAGTATAGCTGGAGAAGAAGTTCATATCATGTCACGGGGTTTTATAGATGGGGGCCCTGATGCAAGCCATATCAGAGACGAGGTCAGGGCCTTGTTTTACACTCCGTTAAATTCCGTCCTACAAAATTTTCACGTATTTGGACCAGAATTTGTTGATATTCATACACCAAATACACCTACCCCCACATCAGATAGCTCAGGTGAAAATCAGCTATTACAGGCCCTGTGGAAGGTTGTCATGGAAACAGTTCAACGGCAACAAGTTCTCCAGCCATCTCTTCTGCTGATTGATCTATTAGTTAGTTTACGCGAAAAAGAGTTTATCATTACAGAATCTCAGCTGATGGAGATTATACAGTCTAAGTTACCCAGCTATCAGTTAGATGTCCATCAAATGATTCTTACATATTTGATAGAAAATAGAGAAATCTTGCTAGGAAGTGAGTATCAAATCTCAGTCAATTCCTGTACAATAAATGAGTTGTTGAACCATGCTGTTTCCTTCATAGTGTCAACCCGCTCTTGATCACAATACTGGGGCTTCTTTTCCCATATATCTATCTCATCTCCCTATTAAAAGGGAGTTTAATACATCTCTGTGATGCATTATATCAAGCAAGTCATCACATAATTGCAGATCCATAAAATCCATTTTGCTCAACAACAGACTGAATCCTGAGGTAGAATTATGGCCTTTTTGATGGAACAAAGTTACCAATAGCAAAAAGTTAAGAACCAGGTCAGCCTGTGCAGAATGTTCAGGCTGACATTGGCAGATACTTTTTGAAGATACATTAAACCCCCTTTTTACAGAGCATGGCTCAAATGTTTTTTAGCTCCACTGGCGGAAGGCCAGCATGCTTATGTCATGGCCCGGTGTCCGTCCATCCGTCCGTCCGTACGTCCGTGCGTGCGTTAACTTTTATTTCAAACATCTTCTTCTCTGAAACTACCCATCCAATTTCGATGAAACTTCACAGAAATGATCCTGCCATGGTCCTCTTCAGATTTTCTTGAAAGAATTTGATTCCTTCAAAAACTCTGGTTGCCATGGCAACAAAACTGAAAAATATTGAAAATCTTCTTGTCTGAAACCATAAGGCCTAGGGCTACCAAATTTGGCATGTAGCTTTATTTAGTGGACCTCTACCAAGTTCCTTCAAATAATAGCCCTGGGGTCAAAAATTGGCTCCGCCCCAGGGGGGTCACAAGTTTTATATGGGCTTATATAGGGAAAACTTTTAAATCCTTTTGGTACCTAGCCAAAGGGCCTAGGGCTACCAAATTTGGCATGTAGCTTTATCAAGTGGGCATCTACCAAGAATGCCCAAATTATAGCCCTGGGGTCAAATTTGGCCCTGCCCCGGGGGTCACAAGTTTTATATGGGCTTATATAGGGAAAACTTTAAAATCTTCTAGTACCTAGCGATAAGGCCTAGGGCTACCAAATTTTGCATATAGCTTTATCTAGTGGGTGTCTACCAAGGGTGCCCAAATTATAGCCCTGGGGTCAAATTTGGCCCCGTCCCTGGGGTCACAAATTTTAAATGGGATTATATTGGGAAAACTTTAAAAATCTACTTGTACCTAGCCATAAGGCCTAGGAATACCAAATTCTGCATGTAGCTTTATCTAGTGGGCCTCTACCAAGAGGGTCCAAATGATAGTCTTGGGGTCAAGTTTGTCCCCACACCAGGGGTCACAAGTTTTACATGGGCTTTTGTGGTGAAAACTTTATAAATCCTCTTGTTACTAACCATAATAAGACCTAGGGCTACTAAATTTAGCCCTGTCTCACGGGTCTCATATTTTACAGGGCCTTTTATTGAGGAAACTTTGAAAATCTTCTTGTTTATAACCACACATTCTAGACCTGTATTATTTGGTATGGGGCTTTATCTTGTGGACCTCCACCAGGATTCAAGTAATTATAGCTTTGTGGTCAAAAATGGCTTTGCCTGGGGGGTCATAACTTTCTCGTAGGATTTTATAGAAAAGATTTTGTATGTTTTCAAGTTTGAAACAAAATGGCCAAGTATTGTAAAGTTTGGCTTGTAGTGTTATTACTTATTAGCCAGTGGAGCGATACAGGGCCATCATGGCCCTCTTGTTTTTGAGGTATACTTGTAACAGCCTGTTACCACAGATCCAATGTTTTAAAGCTTTACCACAAAACAAAATTTTGGACTTGCCAAATTGAAAGCATTAGCAGACAATATATTCAAAGTAGCTCCAGTGATAGAATTTATCTTTGAAAAGCGAGAAATCATTGTGGGTAAAGAAGAAACTGCTGGTTACCAGTTATGCTACAAACTAGTACAAATGAAATGGAAAATACATGTATATAATTTAATATCAGTTGTTTTCGGGAACATTGGCGAGTTCTGATTGGCTGAAAAGAATTTTTCATAGCTCCATGAAAAAAAAATCACCTTGTGCCGGAACTACTTTCGCTGAAGGTTACTTTTTCGGGTCCTACACACTGCTTTGCTCATTTCCTTTCATTCTATTGGTTAATTTTCAGTATTGGGGATCTGAAAACTGCTTACCTATTGTATTCTTGTGCCAAACAAATATGAGTGAAAGGGGCTTTAGAAACTCCAACGTTAGATTTAAAACTAAAGAAAATGAATGCAGTTTGAATTATTTCCGTGGGTGTATTAAATTATAAGGAATGAAGAGAATTTTATTTTTTTCATGGAGGTATGAAAAAAAAAACCTAATCACACTTTTGTATGAAACCACTTCGCGGTTTCATACAGTGTGATCAGTTTTTTTTTCATACCTCCATGAAAAAAATAGAATTCTCTTAATTCCTTAAATGAAAAGGTTAACTGTTGCTGTGATTTGACTTAATTTTTTTTTTTTTAATAATTTTGTGTATGCAGGATCTGACATGAGTTGGTTTATGAGATAAAATTGTTTTAACTCTATAGCTCAAGAAAAATACATACTTGTACATATATTGGGGGATTTGCAGATAACAACATTAATGTGATGGAAATGATGGAATTTGTCTTTGATTGGTCAGAAAACATGGTGGGAAAAGGAAAAGGAAACCAGCATTTTCTCTTTTTCCCATAATGTTTTCAAAAGGCTTCTTTCTCAAGGTCGTTATTAGTCATGATTGTGTGGTAAAGGGTTAAATGATTCTATTGTTACGGGAGCCTCTGGTGAGCTAAATAGCATTTTTCAAGATCGGTTTAATAGAATTTCATTTCACAAGCCAACAAATGTCAGGTTCTTTTTATGATGTAACTATATCCCAAGAAATACATGTATAATCATAAGATCTATTTGCAAAACGTGCATATTCTTGAATGAGACAGACTGACTGCTTTGACAGAAATGTTCAGATAAAAATAACTCCAAAGAAACCATCATAAAATTTTTTTGTTTTAAATCTAAAAAAAAAACAAACTAATCTTAGCTTTTCCACGATATCATTTTTTATCGTTGAAGTGATTGAAAAATTTGTTTTTGGCATGTTTTGAAAATAATGGACAGAAATGCAATACTTTTGATAAATGATGTCACATAATGCTCTAATGGCATCATAAAATTTGATCTCAAATGTGTGTAAGATAAGAAAATTCATTATTGGCTATAATACTTTGAAAACAAGGGAGGTTATGTAATAAATCACCATTCAAACATATAAACAAAAGGTTTATGATATGTGATGGGAAGAAAAAAGGAAAGTTATGACATTTTCACTGACTTTGTGTTGTTTCAAATTTCAGAGGCCTCTAGTTTTATCAACTCTACATTCCACAAACAGATAGAATCTCTCATTCTGACTGATCCCAAGTCCTTGCTGACCTGCTTACATAGAATCATCACTATTGTTACAGAAGATAAGCCAAACTGGCTGAAAATGCATTCAACTGGGTTTATTAAAAGCTCTAATTTTCTAGAAATCTGCTCTGACTCAGATAAGTATAAACAGGTAATCGCAGACTTTATGGAGTGTAATGGAATAATAATGAAAAGACCAAATGCTGGAAACAGAGGACTTTCGTCAGAATATTTTTTCCCATATTTCTCAGTCACGCCCAGTACTGCAGATAAACCAGTGATAGAAAATCGGGAGTATGAACTCTACTTGAAGTTTGTGGATCATGAGTCGACACAGATTTATCTTGCGCTACTTTTTACAATTGCCAGCCAGTGTGATTTGCCGTCCAGTTTTGGTGTTCAGGATGTTCAGACTTGCGTCTTTCTGCATATGGGATACCATGCTGTTGCTTGCCACCAAAAGGTCAACGATAGAGTTCACTTTATTTTTAGAAGGTAGAACTTTTTTGTTTTCTTTGACCATTTGATTCTTTACCATACAACAAAAATGTAGGCTTGTCCAAATTGAAAGCATTTGCAGACGACAATTTAAATGTGTTTTAAATGATGGAATTGATCTTTGATAGGGTAAAAACAAAAAAGAAAATGGAGAAAATGCTGATTACCAGCGTTTTCTCCTTTCCCATATTGTTTGAAAAGCCTTCTCTTTCAGGGTCATTAAAAGTTGGGATTGTATGGTAAAGAGTGAATTAATTCTAATATTAAACTTGTCCAGATTGAAAGCATTGGAAGATGACAGTTTAATGTAGCTCAAACAGTGATTGCTGTCATTGAAAGCGGTAAAAAGAAGTGGGAAAATGATTTTTTTTGTTTGTATTGGAGTTAAACACCATTTTTTTAACATCTTAAGTCATATCATGGTGGTCAGTGCACCTATTCATATATTTCCTGGCATTCTCACACCTGACACAACTTTGGTTCTAAACCACTATGTTTCTCACATGCATCAGAGCTGAAAGAAAGTTTGCCTCAACTGGGTATCAAACTCACAACCACTGGGTCACGAGTCAGATACACTAATCACTTAACTACCTGGCCAGGCATGGGAAAAGAAGAATACTGGTTAAGTGGCATTTTCATCTTTTCCCACAATGGTTTTAAAAGCCTGCTCTGTCTGGGTCATAAAAACTTGGGATTGTTTTTGTAAAGGGTAAAAAAAGATGTTTGACTCAACTCATTTCCCCTTACAACAAATTACACTAGGTGATTGTATAAACATCCCTGTATAATATGGATAGTAAGTTTAAATTTAGGTTGAATATATGAATGAATGTGAAAAACATTGTGACCAAAGAAGAAACTTCTGGTTATGTGCAACTTTCTGTTTGCAAAAATTCTCTGATGTAAGATGAAAAAAAAAAGACTTCTCTTGGTGGTGATGAATTAGTGCTTGTTCAAACTGATCAAGTGGATCAAAAACTTAACTCTTTCCATACCATAGATGATACTTGAAGCTTGTGTGGATAGTGTAGATCAAGATCAGACTGCACAGAACCTGTAGTCTGATCCCTGATCTACACTGTCCACTGCTTTATTCTAGATTATGAATGATCTGGCTCTTAATCTTGTAGCAGAACTATATTTGTAGCCATTGAGAAAATGCAATTACTTTATTCAGCAGTGAAAGAGTTAATGTTGACCCCTAATATGTTATAGGAAGTAATGATTTGAATTTTTATTTTTTCAGAGAAGATAAAGCGACAAGTGCAAAACCTGTGGAACTATATTCTTGGCTCAAGGATATGTGCCACATGGTCCTTGACTCACTGTTTGTATCCTTCATCCTGGGAGCTCCTTGCCCGAGAGGAGAACACTGTACAAGAACAACTTCCACTGGGGTCCATGTGATAGACTTAAGGGAAAAGAAGCCCCAGTATTGTGATCAAGAGCGGGTTGACACTATGAAGCAAATTCGCATATGGAAACAGAAAGATGTCCCAGCTCAGGAGGTATTGTTACAAACTTTTGTTCTTATTAAATGATATTTGGATCTTTTATGTTAAGTCCAATTAAACCTGTAACCTGTGAATGCTATTGCAAAATGCACAGTTTGATCTTCAATCTACACTGTCTGCTTTGCCGAGTCATTCTAGACAACAGCAACCGTGACATTGCAATTGTTTTGGTTTTATTTTTAGACTTAAAATAATGCCCAGTTGGTTTATTTGCACTCATGAGGGTCAACTCATTACTGATCTACTAACTACTGTACTTTAACTCTTCACACAACAACAAAATTTATTCTTGTCGTAATTGAAAGCATTTACAGACAAGTTACTGTAAATGTGATAATTCTATCATTTTAGCCACATTTAATTTCTCGTCTGCGAATGTTGTCAATTTGAATTCAGTCAAATATTTCATATCTGGTCAATAGTTAAATGACTTGTTTTAACCCTTTACCACACAGCAAGCTTTCAGACTTTTTGATACTGTAAGAATTACAGAACAAAATTAAAACGTTCTTCAAAGGATTGTATTTGTCCTTGAAGAGGTGGCAAGCATTGTGGTAAAAGGAGAAAATGCTGGTTAGCAGCATTTTCTCTTTTTCCCCACAATGTTTTCAAAAAGCCTCCTTCTTTGGGTTGTTAAAACTCAGGATTGTGTGGTAAAGGGATAAGTGACCGCTGGAAAGCATGCAATGATCTACAACAGGCAGTCAACATAATGTCGAACACAGTGTTTGTTTACTTAAAGTTGTTTTGGGTGAATTTTTAATTTTGGATATTTATATATGAGTATTGTGGAATGTTAACCCTTATGGCACCATAGGCGAAAACAGGGACTTCTGCGGATGGCATAGATCAAGATCAGACTGCACAGAACATGCAGTCTGATCTTGGAACTATTCCGTCCGCTTGTTTAGTCAAGCCTATGAGACAAAAATCCTTCTGAGTCTCAGTGTATTCTATTTTCAGGCATCGAAAAGGATCGAGTTTATGTATTTGGAGCTGAAAGAGTGAAGGGTCTAAAAATTTTAATGTCTGGAAAAGAGTTAACTCTACAAAATATTCCTGTGTTTTAACCCTTTACCACACGATCCCGACTTTTAACGACCCTGAGAATGAAAGCTTTTGAAAACATAGTGGGAAAAGAAGAAAATGCTGGTAACCAGCATTTTCTCCTTTCACCACAATGTTTTCTACTCTTCCTAAAACAAATTTCCATGTTTGAGTCACATTCATTTTGTTGTCTGCATATGCTTTCAATTTGGACTGGTCCAAAACTCTGTCATTTGGTAAAGAGTGAATGACCCTGAGGGAAAAAGACTTTTCAAAGTGTTGTGGGAAATAAAATATTGTAAAGACCAATTTCATCATTAAAGTTACATTTCATTTGTCTCCTGGAAATATTTTCAATTTTCACAAGTCAAAACTTTGTTGTTTGGTAAGAATTAACACCAGTTAAATTATGAAAGGAATTATGTTCTTTTCTCACTTTCAGACTGTGTTGAATGTCAGTAAGAAATCCAGTAAGCCAGCCAAACAGCCTGTCTCCCTGTTAGACTTGCCACATTCTGTATTTCACAATGTCTGTGCGCGACTAAGGGTGCAGAGTAGCCTGGATAGAAACTGGGTAGGCCTTGCTGGTAGGTATCTATATACCTCTTTTAGACTGGTTTTGCTTGTTTGATGTGTTATGCAGTATTGCAACAATACAGGGGAGTAGCCAAGAATGAATAAGTATTATGCAAGTCAAAGGCGAGCATAGGAACCAATGGTGACGTCATTGCAATTCTCAAACAGATACAAGCAGAGTAGCAAGCAATTTTATGAAAATAAGAGCAGAAAATGTCTTTTGAAAAATAAAACTTTAGTAAACGTTGACTTGTTTGTCACATTTTGCATTAGGCATATGCATAATGGGCACTGCCCCTTGCTATATGTGCTGGCAATAAGCAATTGCTCCTTTTTGTTAAATTTTTCATTCTACCAAAATATAAAAAAGAAATATTTTCCGTCTATCCGTTCAAAAAGTAGCCCTTCTAGTAATTCCTTATGGTGTTTGGTTGTTGAAAAATATCCTGAACATTATTTGTAGCAACTGTTTTTTGACTGGGAACAGACTACCTTTTATACTGGGCCCCTAATTTATCCCAGATCTAACGCTGCACTGTAACTCTTTACCACACAATCCTGACTTTTAACAACCCTGAGAAAGAAGTCTATAGAAAACATTGTGGGAAAAGAAGAAAATGCTGGTAACCAGCATTTTCTCCTTTTCCCACAATATTTTCTACCCTATCAAAGTCAGAAATCATCATATTAACAAGATTTAATTTGTTCTCTGCAGATGCTTTGCATTTGGTCCAGTCCAGAAATTTGTTGTTTGGTAAAGAGTTAGATATACAAATAGACAGAACAACTTACCATCATGTAATCCTTGGCAATGTTTCAATCAGTCTTTTCTAACAGAGTATTGGACACACCATTTTTTAAATTGACCTGTGTCAAATGTTTGTAAACGGCTATATGACGGAAATGATGCAAAATAAATTTAGAATCTGTGATAATATAGAAAGCGAGTATAAAATGTAGCAATATCTCCTATTGCCATAATGATTTGTCATGTTCACAATGTTTTCACAAGTTTTACACTTTGACACAATATTTTTTTGTATGTTTTAATTTAAATTCATGTTGATTTTTCGTACTGTATATAGGTCTTACTTGAAGCTGTATGCTAGAATGGTATGCTGCAAAGTTGTTTTCGGAGTAAAAAAGTTTACCCTTTAGAACGCCAAATAAAAGAAAGTGAAGTTTGTAGATAAGTGGCAGCTAACCAACTATAGTTGTTATGAGCACCTTAACTCTTAACTGCATGACAAAACTTTAGACTGGTCCAAATTCAAAGTATTTGAAGATGACAAATGTTGCTCATATCATGAAATTTGTCTTTGAAAGGGTAGAAAACATTGTGTGAAAAAGAGAAAATGTTTGTCACCAGCAATTCCTTTTCACACGATATTTTCAAAAGTGCTTTTCCTTGGGGGTCGATAAAACTCAGGATTGTGTGGTAATGAGTTAAGGGTGAAAACTAAACGGAAAATGATTGAATGTAAATGAGACTATGTTAACCAGTTGCCTGCCTAGAGGGATTTGTTTTATCTGTTGCCAAGGGTGGTTGCTTATGACAAGTTTAACAATGTTGAAATGGACCCACTACAATATGTCCATTTTTTTAAATTTTAAAATTTGCAATTGACTCGGATGCAATATGTTTCCTATTCTACTCTTAATCCTTAGAGTGCCAAATAAATCCAAGGGACATACATTTTAATTTAGAATGAGACCCAGATAATTGCAATTTTGTGGTTGCGTTTTGTCTGCAGTGTTTAGCAAAGAAGACAATGTTGATAAGGATCAGATGCATGTTTTGTGATGTCTGATCTATGATCAAAACTTACTGCAAAGGTGACTGAATAAGTAAAAGGCACTTTAAAGAGGGTTAACCAATTGACCTTTATAGAAAATGGATGTTTCAGAGTTGTCGGCTCTAAAGATGTTTCCTGGGGTAAAGAATCAAAGTGATTTAAAAAAAAAAATTAGATGTTTGAAAGGAGCCAGAATCTGTGAGAATTGTTACAATGACTAAATGGGAAGAAATGTTTAGAGTGGTGTGATAAATGCATTTTTGTCCATAAAATTTAATGAAAATTTTTTTAATATGTTGTTCAACTCTACAACAAAATAACTTTTTGGTTTAACAACCCTGAGTAAAACAAATTGTGAAAACTTTCAGGGAAAGGAAAAAAGTGCTGGTAATGAGTATCTTTAGTTCAGCTGTTTTTGAAGAAAAGGACATGTTGTCATAGCCCTGGCATTATCGTCTGCATTATCATGCAAAAACTTTGACATTTTGTAATATCTCTGTTATTTCTGACGATATTTCCTGAAAACTTTGATAAGATGTTAACTACTAAAAAGGAAACTCATACTACAGTAGTAGGTAACCATCAAAAAAAATTTGATACAGTTATGCCCCTTTCCAACTTGAAACTTTCACTGAAATTCAAGCACTTGCAGCCAAGCATTGGCACGAGCATATGCTCTTATTTCCTTTTCCCACAATGTTTCATACTCTTTCACTCACCAATTCCATCATTTGAGTCACATTTACTTGTGATCTGCATTGTTTTCAGTTGATTTGAGTCTGAAATTTGGTTGTCAGGTAAAAGTAAATCAGTCAATTGTTTGTTTGTCAGGACTGATGGGCTATTCAGCAGAAGAGGTGCAGATAATGAAATCAGTGGACGATCCAGTCAAAGAGCTTCTGTACGATTGGAGCACTACTTACAGCGGGAAAATTGATGATTTGATCAAACTGTTGGACCAGATGAATATGGAAAATGTTTTGAGCTACTTACGCCAGTCCTTGCCCCAGAATTCCTTGAGCAATACATCCTCTCCAGTGGCGATGCAGAATTCTGTAGTATCATTTCAAAATTTGCCAAACAGCACAGAGTACTCTGGTAATTCAGGCCTGTCCACACAAGTGATTTATCAAAGGTCAAAGGTCACTGAGACAGAAGTCATGCCATTGACAGAGGAAGGCCAAGGTCAAGGTCACACCATTAAATTAAACAATTTAGACAACACCAATCAGATGGACAGCATTGTTGGGTCAGCCAATCAGGCAATAACACCTGTTGAAACAGTGATGGATATAAGTCAGATACTAAAATCTTAACCCTTTACCTCACAATCTCAACTTTTAACAACTCTAAGAAAGAAAGCTTTTGAAAACAATGTGAGAAAAGGAGAAAATGCTGGTAACCAGCATTTTCT
This sequence comes from Hippopus hippopus, assembly GCA_946811185.2. Lineage (NCBI taxonomy): Eukaryota > Metazoa > Mollusca > Bivalvia > Cardiida > Cardiidae > Hippopus > Hippopus hippopus. The sequence continues at coordinate 4,382,636 of OX328102.1, read as the reverse complement.
CCTTTTCTCCCAATGTTTTCTACCCTTCCCAACACAACTTTAGATTGTGAGTTACATTTATTTTGTTGTCTAAAATGCTTTCAATTTGGACAAGTCTAAATTTTTGTCGTTTGGTAAAGAGTTAAGAGAACAATTTGAATATTTAACCCTTTACCACACAATCCTTTGTTGTTACAACCCTCAGGATGAAAACTTGAAAATATTGTGGAAAACGAAGCAGTTTCTTGAGAAAAGCTTTTGCTCCCTTTCCCACAATGGTTTCCATATAACTCAAGAACAGTGCTTTCTTTTTTTTTACTAGTAACCATATGCAGATGACAAAGCAAATGTCGCTAAAATGATGGAAATTGTCCTAGTACAAGTAGAAAACATTGTGGGAAAAAGGAGAAAATGCTTATTCTTTTCTTTTCTCACAATGTAATCAAGTACTGTCTTTGGCAGAGTTGTAACAGTATAGGATTCTTTGGTAAAATGGATAATTAAGGTCAGTAAAAAGAATCAGGAAAGTGCAATATCAGGGCCAACTTAGTCAGAATATTCAATAAAATCTCCTGTATATATTCAAGATTACACTGCATGTTGTGTGCAATTCCATTTTGAATATTAAGGCCCTGTGAAAAACTAATTCTAGAATAATTTTAGTCATTCTAAAGATGCAAGTTTCTTCACAGGAAGAGACTCAGTAGTTGCTTTGTAACTTTTCCTCATTTGTACATATACCCCACCCACTGTGTTAGAAATCCCTTTGGCTTTTTTCCTCATTCTTTTGCAGAAAAGCTCCACACTTGATCAAACTATCCTTTCTGTTTAATGATCCATTGAAAGAAGGCTTTTGAAAACGTTAGGGAAGAGGAGAAAATGCTATTATAACCAGCATTTTCATCACTTTCCACAATAAATATTTTCTACTTTGTTAAAGACAATACTCGCATTAAGACCACACTTGATTTATTGTCTACAAAGCTTTCTATATGGGAAAGTCCAAAATTTTGTTGTCTAAGAATTTAACAACAAGAGAATTTAACAAAGTTATGTGGCAAAATATCAGTTCACAAGCATTGACTGCTTTTTGCTGTGTGCTTTTCACTGTTTGCAACTTTTATATCGAGTTTATGTGTAATTATGGAATTTTGTGCATCAGCTGTGATCAAGGCTATTAGTGTCTAATATTTCTCTACCCCCACCTACAATAAAACAAAATCTGAAATCAAACTTTTGGTTTGTCAGTCTGTCTGTAAAGAAGTTATGTTGTTTATGTTGTTTTATGGCCCATTGATAGTTTTGGTCATTTAGCTCACGTGACCAGTCTTTCTGTGCATGCACATATGGCTTGCAACACATGTAAAGGAGCATTCGGACATTTGCGTAAAGTGTCGTCTCGGATCAGCCTGCGCAGTACTTTACGACTACATTAGATTTTGTGCTACAGTAGACTTGCGTAAAACAAAAAATTACACAAAAACGGAAAGTGTCGTTTCGTATTAGTCCGCGCAGGCTGATCCGACATGACACTTTACGCAAATGTCCGAATGCCCCTTTTTGCGTGTTAAAGGTCATATATCTTGCTATCAGTGCATTGAAATTATTACCAAGAAAATTTAGATGCACGAGATGCAGTTTTATGATGTCGACTTTTAGGCCTTTATGAATTACTTCTCCTTAATGAAGACATATTTGGCAGTAATGCAGTTTAAGTTTGAAAAGTTGTCTCTGCTCTTGGTGGCATTTTTTTGAAATTCACCTTTTGTGAGAGTTATAGTAAGAGTAATAGATTCGTTTAATTCTTTACCAAATGACAAAATTTTACCCTTGTCTGATTTGAAGGCATTTGCAGACAAAACATTAAATGTGTCTGAAATGATGAACATTGTCTTTGAAAGGGTAGAAACATTGTGGGTAAAGGAGGAAATGCTGGTTACCAGCATTTTCTTTTTTCTCCACATTGTTTCAGTCGACTCTTCCTCAGGATCGTTAGAACAGGGAATGTTTGGTAGAGGGTTAATTTTTGTTATGTGGAAAAATAGATTTACATTTTTAAATCTTTACCAAATGACAAAATGTTAGACTGGTGCAAATTGAAAACATTTGCAGACAACAAATTGAATGTTGCTAACATGATAATTTCTCTCTTTGATAGGGTAGAAATCATTTTGAGAAAAGGAGAAATGCCGGTTGCCAGCATTTTCTCCTTTTCCTACAATGTTTTCAACTGCCTTCTTCCTTAGGATTGTTAAAAGTTTGGATTATGTGGTAAAGGATTAACCCTTTACCACACAGCAAAATTTTAGACCTATCAAACTTGAAAGCATTTGCCGACGACAATTTCATAGCAGCTCAACTGATGCAATTTTTCTTTGATAGGTTAGAAAACATTGTGGGAAAAGGAGAAAATGCTGGTTACCAGCATTTTCTCCTTTTCCCACAATGTTTTCAAAAAGCTTCTTTGTCAGGGTCGTTAAAAGTCGTCATTTTGTAGTAAAGGATTAAGAGACAAGAGTCAGGATGGAAGAAAAATCAAACAATACAATTGGTCTCTGTGAATTTTTAATAAAGATGGAAAAAAATTTTTTTTTCAAAGTTGTCATTTTTATATTTATATGGATAATAATGGAATGTGAAAATAAGATTTTCTTTCTTCAAAAATTAATTTACACACCTCTATTGAAACAACACAAAACAATACATAAATAATATAGCAAAGCTTTGAAAATTAAAATCATCTTCTTTTACCTGACATATTTCAAGGAGAAATAATAAAGAAAATACTGTTCTTGAATTATACAGAAAAATTCACTAAAAGGAGCAATGGCAAATGAATATGAACGGGTAGTTTGTAGGGGACTTTTGGACTATCACATATATTTTTAAAAGACTTGCACATATTTTGTCTTTTTTTGAGAAATTCCTATTTTCAGTATTTGAAGAAACTTAAGCCTTATGAAAAACATGTATACAAATACTTGTGTATATCTATCATATCTATTTATAAAGTAAATTGTATTTTATATAGCCTTTCTTTTTGTAATATTAACAGACTGATTTTTTTTTCCCTGAAAGCACATGTAGAAAGTCAATTAATTGTTTTGCATGCCCTGTACTTATGAAACCTGGGAAAGATTTGAATGGGTGAGCTGTTGCTATGATTTAACTGAAATTGTGATGAAGGCATTGTAAATATGACTCGAACATGTTTTTTGTTTGTGGAAATATTTCGATTAACTCTTTATCAGATGACAAAAATTTATACTTGTCCATATTGAATTCATTTGGAGATGGCTGATTGAACATGACTCAAATGATGGTTTTTGTCTTTGAAAGAATAGAAAATATTGTTGGAAAAGGAGAAAATGCTGGTTACCAGCATTTTCTCCTTTTCCAACAGTGTTTTCAGAAGCTGTTTTCCTCAGGGTTGTGGAAACAGAGAATTGTTTGGTGAAGTTTGGTACTCGGTTGAGACTAAAAAGGACATTTTGATTTACTTATTATGTCCTGAACCATATTTCAGGCTGACAGCTATAGAAATATCTGGCTAAAAATGGACTATTAACAAGATTTAATGTTTGATAATTACAAATGTGAATTCATTGTGGCAAAAGGAGAAATTGCTCATTACGGGCACTTTCCTCTTATACCACAATGATTTCAAAAAGTAGATTTCCGCAAAATGAAAAACCAAATGACAACATTTAAGACTTGTCCAAATTGCAGATGACAGAGATAGATGTGACTCCAAAATTGAGATGTTTTATTTTTTGAAAAGATAGAAAGCATTATGGAAAGGAGAAGGTGCTGGTAACCGGCATTTTCTCCTTTTCCTACCATGTTTTCAAAAGAATTCTCCTTTAGGGTTGTTTAAATTTTGGATTGTGTGGTAAAGGGTTACTGTGGTTCACATGGGTAGCTTGAGTATGTGATAGTGTTTTTATTTGGTGATATATTTTGCTGCATTGTTTTGATTAAAGACTGTATACATGTACTTATTTTTCACTTTTGCTTTTTCACATGTTTGCCAAAATCAAAAGTTAATTTTTTTCTCTCTAACGAAACTGGATAATATTGACATTTGAGACAAAATAGATGGGGGCCAAATATTAATGGTAAATTTTATAGTGAAGAAAAGATTCTAACAAGTGGAGAGTGATCACTTTTGAGGATTTTTCTTTGTTTGACACAATATGGAAACGAAATTTTCTTTTGGAGGAAGAAGGCTTTTGAAAAAAAAAATGTGGAAAGAAGAGAAACGCTGCTGATCAGCATTTTCTCCTTTTCTCACAATATTTTTCTACCCTTTCAAAGACAAATCCCATCATTTAAGCCTGAATATTATTTTGACATTTTTCAAATGCTTTTTAAGAGCAAGTCTAAAAGTTTGGTCTTTAAGTAAAGAATTAACGTGCATCTGTACATAGGAAGGAATTGGCCTACAAAAAAATATCAAACTGGCACTGGGGAATATTTTGATTTTATTCAGAATACGTTAATACCTACTTTACCTACTGTTTAACCCTTTACTACATAATTTTCAGTTTTAACGGCATGAGGAAAAAGGCTTTATCAAACATTCTGGAAAATGGAGAAAATGCTGGTAACCAGCATTTTTGTCCTTTTCCCATATTGTTGTGTACCCTTTTAAAAAGAAATAACATGATTTTGGCTATGTTAAATTTGTCAGCTGCAATAAGAATGTACAAGTCTAAAATTTTGTTGTCTGGTAAAGAATTAATACATATGCAGTTTTTTTATTTTGACTTATTTCATGGAAGAAAACTTGATGACAAAATGCAAAATGCTCAAGATGAACAAGCTCAATTGTTTATCTCGGTGTTTTCAAAATCCATGGGTGGCAGAGGCTTCTTTAATTGAATCCTGAACCACACAGCCAAATTTTAGGCTTGTCTGTATTAAAGTAATTTGTAGATGATAATTCAAATATTTTTCAAATGATAGTTTTTGTCCATGATTAGGTAGGAAACATTGTGGGAAAAGGAGAAAATGCTGGTTACCAGCATTTTCTCCTTTTTCCACAATGTTTTCAAAAGCTTTCTCTTTCAGGGTCGTTGAAACTCAAGATTGTGAGGTAAAGGGAAAAAAACAGTTTTGCATGGGATAAATTTTTTTAAGTTACCCAATTTTTTGGTGTAATAATTGTCTGCTTGGCTATATTTTCAAACTTGTGGACATACATCAACTGTCCGAGTCATTGGGATTTTATTGGATTGAAACAGTGTGTCAGTTCGTAACCTGCTGAATGATTTAACTCTCTACCAAACAATCCTGTGTTTTAATGACCCTAATAAGCAGATAGTAAAAACCCAAATGTTGCAAGTTCAAACTTATTTTTTGGGGAAAAATATCTCCTTATTTGACAGTGTAGATCCAAGATCAAACTGCACATTCTGTGCAGTCTGATCTTGAATTACACTGTCTGCAAATGGTCGTTGAGTCACACATAGCAGCTTACGTGTTAAAATCACCGTCAAGAAGCTATCAGTCAATCTCCCACTCATAGTCTCTAGGTTCAGGCATCTGATACAGGGAAAGTCGAATTGCTCTTTGCCGTTTTTCTAGCCCCATTTGTATGGCTTGGATCATATGATCATCCTGATGTATACGATTAATGGATACAGCATTTCTATGAGGTGAATATGACCTACTTCTTACGTATCTTGACACCCCTCCATTTTTCGCGCCAATATCTCTTCCATAGTTACCATACCGACTCCTTGAGACCTCTTGACGGCCAGCTGATGTGTTTCGTACATGCATTGGATAAGAGTCTCGATTTATTACAGTATCTTTTCTCTGAGTATATCTAGGTATTCGATTAGGTTTTGATGATAAAACCCAGTTTGTATCTGTTATCAGTTTATTACCATACACTAGATGTTCTGGTGTGTTTACATACTGATGCGTCATGGGGGCGCTGTTTGGACGTACATTTTCTCTGTCAAAACCTGTGGAGTAATGGGTAGAATGATGACTGGAGTGATGGCTGGATTGTCTCGATTCAGTAGAATTGTCTCGTTGAGTTTTAGGTTGCAAGTTTGATCTTTGGTTTATGTAATTTTTCTTCTCTGGTGTTACCACTGTATATTTGTTAGACCTGGAAATGGTTGAAATCAGAAATTTTTTAGACTAAGTTAGCTTACAGTTCGTGACTTTTTGTACTGTATGCATGACATGATGAACAGATGCGTTACCCCTAGGCTGCTAAGGGTGACTTACGCACTTTTGCAGACTGTATAGATCAAGACCAGACTGCACAAAACATGCTGTCTGATGTTGGGTCTAAACTGTACAATACTTTGAGATTTTTCTGGCAAAGAGTTTTAAAGTCTCAATATCTCAATATCTTGGTTCAAAGTACTTGCTAGAACTTTCATTCAAATTATTTAGCAGTCTATTGGCAGTTAAATATTAGCCCTTTACTAAGCAATACAGCATTTTTACCAATTTTAGGAAGAAGCCTTTTATAATCATTGTTGAAAATGGAGAAAAGGCAGTTTCTTCTTTTCTCACAATATTGTCTATATTTTCCAAGTCCTTTGCAATTATTTTAGCTAAATTTGATTTTGTTGTAAATGATTTCAGTATAGACAAGTTTGAAATTTTGTTGTCTGGTAAAGAGTAAAAAGCCATATTTTCTGCAGAAATTCACAAAACTTATGTGGTAGATATCTATTTTTGAATGAACATTCTCGTGTTTTCTCAAAGATGCAAAGACTCAGATAAGCGATCCAGGGCCATCATGACTCTCTTGGTAGATTTCTTTTTATCTGAAGCTCAATATTCCAAAATATCTGAAAACATATGCAACCACATTTTTCAATCTTCAAATACAATTGGTGCCTTACCATTTTGCCAGGCTATCTTAACTCTTTACCACACAATCACAAGTTTTAATAACCCTCAAGAAGAAGGCTTCTGAAAGCATAGTGGAAAAAGAAGAAAATGCTAGTAACCAGCATTTTCTCCTTTTCCCACAAAGTTTTCTACCCTTTCATAGACAGATATCATTTGAGCCATAGTCAGTTTGTCGTCTGTTAATGTCTGCAGTTTAGTATTCTTTGAAATTTTGTCGTTTGGTAAAGAGTTACAAGACTACTTAACCCATTACCACACAATCCCTACTTTTGACAACCCTGAGAAAGAAGCCTTTGGAAAACATTGTAGGAAAAGGAGAAAATGCTGGTAACCAGCATTTTCTCCTTTTCCCACAATGTTTTCTACCCTTCACAAAACAAATTTCAAATTTTCAGTCACTTTTATTTTGTCGTCTGCAAATGCTTTCGAATTGGACGAACATAAAATTTTGTCGTTTGGTAATGATTTAAAGATTTGCAGAAAAGTTAGATTTGCAGGAAAGAAAGTGTAGACAGTGTAGATCAAAGATCAGGCTACAGGTTTTGTGCAGCCTGATCTTGATCTACACTGGCTGAAAATGCAACTATGCAATGTGAAAAGGGCTTTAGGGGGTTAGAAAATGGTTTGAAAGCCTGTCAACTGTCAGGGCATAAAACATAATTATGTCTGATCATAAATGAAGCATATAAAATGATGATGTACAATTACTTACAGTAAATATCCATCTGTCACATCAACTGCTCCACCTGTAGTATAGACCAAAACAAGGAATGAAGAGAATTTTTTTGTTTTCATGGAGGTATTAAAAAAAAAGTTAATCACACTTATGTATGAAACTGCTTCGCTGCAAAACAAAAAAAAATCTCTTCATTCCTTATTATACAAAATAGCAGACAACAAATACACACCTAAATGGTAACATTACTTACTCCATTTTTAGCTCCACTGGCCGAAGGCCAGCGAGCTATTGTCATGGCGTTGTGTCCGTCCGTCCGTCCGTACGTCCGTTCGTTCGTCCGTGCGTGCGTCCGTAAACTTTTTCTTTAAAAAACTTCTCATCAGAAACTATTGACTGGATTTTTACCAAATTTCACAGGAATGTTCCTTTGGTGGTCCTCTTTCAAATTCCTTCAAATAATTGTGTTCCATGAAGAATTCTGGTTGCCATGGCAACCAAAGTAAAAAACCTTTAAAAATCTTCTCCTCCCAAACCGCTATTTGGATAGCATTATTATTTTGCAGGAATGTTCCTTAGATACAGGTTTACAGAATTCCTTAAAAAAAAAAAGATCTGTCAAAAAACATGGCTTTTATGGGAGACTCATTTTCCTTTTATGGTATAAAGTAAAATCTTTGAAAAATTTCTTCTCTAAAACTATTCATTGGATTTCATTGTTGTTTTGCAGGTAAGTTCCTATGGTGGTTGTCTACCAAATTGTTTCTTCATTGAGCTAAAATGCAGGATTGAATGATAATTGTTAAAAACTTCCTTTCGCCATTATAGAAATATCAGGCCTGTGGAGCGATACAGGCGCTCAAGTGCCTCTAGTTTTTTCTTGCTAGTCCAATATTGCAATTTACTGCAATAATTTTTACTGAATTGTTTTTTTTTTTAAAAAACATTGAGATATTACTATAGCCTTATTGTCTGTGCCACAGGAAGACTTTGACATCATCTAGTACTATAGATATTTCTTCAAACTCAAGTTAGTTGATAAATTTCAAAATGGGAAAGGTTACCAGAAGTGCAGGTACAGTGTAAACTTCAAAATAGTTTTGACATAGTTATGCCCCATTTTTCAATTCAGAATATACTCTGAAAAAAAAAAAGTTACAGCTAAATGTTGGCACCTACAGGTCATTCTCTTGTATTCAAAAGCTATCAATTGAAGAGGAACAATAAGTTGTATTTGTATGGTAATCACCTAACTTTTTACTACACAACATTTCAGACTCAACCAAACTGAAAGCACTTGCAGATGTAAAAATAAATGAGACTCAAAAATTAAAGTTTGTTGTGGAAGGGGTAGAAAACATTATGGGAAAAGGAGAAAATGCTGGTTGCCAGCATTTTCTCCTTTTCCCACAATGTTTTCAAAAGCTATCTTTACTTGGATTGCTAAAACTTGGGTTTTTGGTAAAGAATTAATATTGATAATAAGAAACTTGAATTGACCTCGTAGAGAAATGTCCCTAGACACTTTCAATACCAGTCGTTTAGCATTGGTTAACATCACTATCTGTTTTTCTGACAATTCTCTCACATTTATGTTGTCAACCTGAAAGGGTAAAAAAAAGATAATTAGACCAGGCATTCTGATAATTAAGCAACAATGTTTACAAAACATTTAAACATTTTTTATTTCATGCTTATCTAAAGTTTAGTGAAAAATAATGAAGGTAGAAACAGTAGTTCCTGCGCACTAGTTACCTAGGCAAGCAGCACCTGCCATTCAACACAAGAGGGAGATATGATTTAATTTATGTGCATTTACCCTACATTTCTCGCGCTTCAAGTAATATTTTAATGCATTATGTCAGGGGTGTTACACCATGGGGAATTACCAAAAACAACTGTTCTGGATTTTGATGAAAGTCCCAACAAAATAGGGGTTAGAAGCTTGAAATAAATAGAATATTTGTTTTATTCTGTGAAAGATCAAAATTTATTTCATCTCGTGAACATCTTCGGTAACATTTTCACTCGTAGCAGCCGTGAGTGAAAATATTACCGATGATGTTCACGAGATGAAGTAAATTTCGATCTTTCACAAAAAATATACCAAATATCCTTTATTTATCAGAGGTAAAAGGGGAGAAAATACCATAAGGCATAACAATCATCTCAGTAAAGTTAGAATTGTTGCTTGGCACAGTTACTACAATCATAGTCTCAACAAATTGCAAAGGAGACAAGACAGAAAAAATATCAGTGAAGGTGCCTAATTGTTGTACTGAACTTTTTAGCAAAAGATACCTTTTTGGACTAGTTTAAATCCAAAGCATTATGGGAAATGGAGAAAATGCTTGTTACCAGTGTTTTCTCATTTTCATGCAAGGTTTTCTTCTTCCTTGAGGTCATTAAAACTTGGGATTGTGAGGTAAAGAGCTAATGCACACAAACAAACCGAGGCACATATCATTTCACTGTGAATGCTTCAGCCTCAGATGATCCTACACAAGCACCCCAACATTTTGGTTAGCTGAGAGCAGGGGGTCGCTGGTTCAATCCCGGCTCAGCCAATTTCTTTCCACGGATTGATGATAGTCATTGTGGCAGGATTCATTCCTCTCTCACTTCTGACCTTTGTTATGATGATGGGTATGTGGGAATGCAGCCAGTGGCTTGGAAAGAAAATTGTGCGGAGCACTGGTAAAAGATACTCCAGGAAAGCATGGATAGGTGCACTGGCCATCGTGATATAACTGAAATAATGTTGAAAATGGCATCAAACACCATACAATCAATCGATTTTGCTTTGCCTATGCCATTTGCATTTATTGAAGACAGGTACCATAACAGACACTATTGCCGTGATTAAATCCACTGCTGTGTAACACTCAAGCTGTTACTTATTCTTATGTGTGAATGTCCTTGAGCAAGGCACATACTTCTTTACCAAGCAATCCTGAGTTTCAACAATGCTGACAAAGAAGCTTTTTGAAAACATTGTAAGAAAAGGAGAAAATGCTGGTTACCAGCATTTTCTCCCTTTCCCACAATGTTTTCTACCCAATCAATGACAAATTCCATCACTTGTGAAACAATTCATTTGTCATCTGTAAATGCTTTCTACACGAGTCTACATTTTTGTCGTTTGTTAAAGATCGAAGAGCCCCAACCTTAGACTAGTGAAACCCAGGAAACACATAACTGATCTTTTGTTATGATACAACTGAAATTATGTTGAATGTGGCATAAAATATCATTCAGTTCAATTCTATGAATTATTCCTTTGGTAATTAAGAACATACAGGTATGTTTGAGAGCTTACCATAATGATTCTGTCATTGCTTATAAGCCCAGCTTTATAAGCAGCTGAGTTCTTTTCAACTTTCTTCACTAGTAGGGTGTCATTTGGTAGTCTGAAATTACAGATTCACAGAAGCATAATGCATTAACCCTTTACCACACATTTTGGAGTTTTCACGACCCTGAGGAAGTAGGCTTTTGAAAACATTTTGGGAACATTTTTTACCTACAAAAACCTTTTTCAAAGTACAAAAAGGAGAAAGTTTAAAAAATAAAAGCATTTTTCCTCAGATGTATCAAATATAATGTGGGAGAAGGAGCAAGCAGTCTCCTTCCCCTGCCCCTTTTGAACCATCCTCTCATCCAGCCGAGCCCTGGTAGCTCAGTCAGTAGTGTACAGGACTTGAGAACAGGAGGTCACTAGTTCGATCCCAGAACGGTCAATTTCTTTCCAAGGACTGATGATAGATGGTTATGTGGGAAAGCAGCCAGTGGCTTGGAAAGAAACTCTAGGAAAGCATGGATAGGTGCACTGGCCGCCACGATATAACTGAAATAATGTTGAAAACTGTGTTAAACACCATACAATCATTCACTCATCCAACCATCAAACCAATACCTCTGTGTAACACATCCCAGTTTCCCCGTATTAGAAGGGTAGACAATCAATTCTAATTCTTGAATTGGGTGGAGTGATCTCCCATAGTCTACGAAATCTTTCTTCTGTGGCAGTTTCTCGGTTGGCCTTTCAACCAGAATGATCAGATTCCAAGCATTCCTGATTGTCATTACGGCTTCACCATGGGTCAGTCCATGGAATGAGTGACCATTCACCTCTAAAATCTTATCTCCAATTTTCAGTCCCTGTTAAGAGAATAAGAAGATGGAACTGGTTTGGTAATTTAGGTTTGGTTACTACTTACACGATGACAAGTGGATATTTAGTAGATAGACATCTATTAGAGATATTCGGGTCACTATTCACCAACCATTCTTAATTTCATTCTTAGTCTTATTCTAGATTTAGAAAGTAACACAACTTCTGATTGGCTAAATCATTTGGTGAAGGCAATCAGAATTTTAAATTTTAGGAAGTCCTTGAGAATATTTTTAAAAATAGTTGGTAAATACAGACCCTGGGCATAAGATTTTTTATTTAACCCTTTCCCAGGCAACAAAATTGTAGCCTTGTCCAAATTTAAAGCATTTGCAGACAACAATGTCAATGTGGCTCAAATGGTGCAATTTTTCTTTGACAGGATAGAAAACATTGTGGGAAAAGGAGAAAATGCTGGTTACCAGCATTTTCTCCTTTTCCCACGTTTTCTAAGGGCCCTTTCCCAGGGTCATTAAAAGTCTGCATTGTGCTGTAAAGGCTTAACCCTTTACCAACATTTTTTTCATCTTTTTCCACTATGTTTTCAAAAGCATTATCACACAGGGTTGTTAAAAAACATGATTGTATGATACGGGGTTAAACCTCAGACAACATTGCGCATAGAGGAGAAAATGATGGCTAACAGCATGCCAAAAATATGTCTGCCATTAGCTTGGCTTACTTTCACTTCATAGCAAGCTACAATCAAGCTTTTTAATGATCAGGGTAAATAACTCAGTTTTTTATATAATTCCTACAATTCATCTCCCTTGTTCATCACAATACACTTTTACATGGTTGATATAGAACATGTATATCCAAATTTTCTTGGTAGAAGATGTTAGTTTTCTGTCATTATGATTTATGTTGATGTTAATGGTTATGGTCAAATGTGTCGAATATTCAGCATGGATGAGGGTTTGTATCATTGTAGTTTTTATTCCAAACATTACCATTCATATTGAAGAAAAAATGCTTTTATACTTCAAAGTTTTTTTGAAATTCTCTCATCAAAAACTGTTAGAGTTCATTGATGTTTGGTCTTAAGGATCCTTTTTGATGGTTATTGGGAAAGCAGCCAATGGCTGGGGAAGAACATTGTGCAAAGCACTGGTGAAAGGAATTCCAGAAAATCCAGGTACACTGGCTGCTGCAGCATAACTGAATAATGTTTAAACAGCATTATCACCTATGATACAAACAAAAAAAACCAAACTCTATGAATTTAATCGTAGTATGGGCTTGGTATTACCCTCAGACGAAAACAATGTCTTTACGGTTGGCCGATCTCATGATAATAGCTGATACCGGTATTCTATTCTTCTAAAATGCCCGTTGTACTGTTTATGTAATGAAGCAATGCATTTAACCTGTCTTACCTGTTATGTGGTTGTTTTGCAAAATTGTGCATATCAACAAAGGCTAAGAATATCATCTGAGAGTAATACAGTTTAATGTCTCTGTCTATGCTAATTACATGTATTGCTCATATATCTACAAGACAGGAGAGCAGTACTGGGCCATAAAGGCTCTCTTGTTCATCAATATGATCATCATTTTTCAAAATGACTTATCCCTTGATGAGCAAGGTCACCCGTTTGAAACCACCCACATCACTGCATGAGTACTGGTTAAGGTTTCCAGGAGGCAAGAATCAACAGAGATCAATATAAATTGTAAGTAAGAACTTTCTGTCCTAAGTAATCTAAAATATGTTCAACTCTATACCACTTAAAGAAAAATGTAGACTTGTCAAAGTTGAAAGCATTTGCAGAAACAATGTAGATGTGGTTCAAATGATGGAATTTGTCTCTGACAGGGTAGAAAACATTGTGGGAAAAGGAGAAAATGCTGGTTACCAACATTTTCTCCTTTTCCCACAATGTTTTCAAAACGCTTCTTTCTCAGGGTTGTTAAACCTTGGACTTGTGTTGTAAAGAGTGAAAATGACTTCAGGGTAGACAGAAAAAAAACAGGCATATTCGTTTATCATGTTCAGTGACGAGAAAATCTATATGTCTGCTTTGCCTATATGTTTTATTTGTGAATAATTAAATATGAATCCATGCATGTTATTTTTCTCATGTTCATAATTTAGAGACAAATTTGCTACAAATCATATAGCAAACTTCCTTATGTAAAGCTCAATACCAGTGTCAACTTAGGCTTGACCAATTGTCTCTACCAAAGACAATTTTGGACTGGTCTGAGTCCAAAGCATTTGCACACAAGAAATTAAATGTGGCTAAAATTGTAGAGGCTGACTTTGAAAAGGTAGAAAACATGGTGGAAAAAACAAAAATCCTGCTTAAAAGCATTTTCTCCTTTCATATTATGTCTGCTAGGACGCATCACCCATCCCCGAATACCTGGGAAAAGTAGGGCTTATACCGAAGCTATTAGCCTATTACCCAAGCATGTAGGGGCTGTTTTGATAAATGGCCGATGCATAGGTTACAGGCTAGCTGATCATAGCTGAATGAATTGCACCAGGTAGCGTTTTATTGAGTAAACGTTTATTTCATTTTAAAATTCAAATAATGGTTGTTGATTTGAAAAGTAGTCTGGTTCTGTACCCAGAATGCCCATATAAGATAGATGTGTATTTGTAGAATGCCATCTAGCGGGAGATAATACTTCAAGATTTTCAAAATTTGAAAGTAACACAACTTCTGATTGGCTAAACAAAGATGGTTTAGCTAATCAGAAGTTGTGTCACTGTCAAGTTTTGAAAATTCTACAGACTGAGACTGAGGTCGTTTTTAGGAATGGTTGGTGAATACGGAGGTTGTAATTTGTTGATAACAAGAGCTTGTGACTATAGATTTTCAGTATAGTATACCAGCAATAGTTTGTCACTTGGTAAGGGTTAAATCAAATGTTTTTTTTTTCTTTTTAGAAATGCACTAAGAAAAACTTAATTGAATCTTTTTAGCAATATACTACATTCCTAGATAAACATCATACAATGAGTATGAAATTCATAACACTAGATCCGAGTTGTTTTAAAATTTTGTGTATGTATACACAAATGACACAATAACAATGTTTAAGTATACCTGAGTAGCTGCAGGCCCACCTTCTTCCACGACATTGATGATGATATCTGTCCCAAATTCTTTTCCACCTTTGATTCCGAATCCAAGGGACCCATCATTGTGACGGTTTAAAAACACTTTGTGGACATTGGTCTTTCCCTCCAAATGTACAGGAGTGGCTCGCCCTTGGTTACTTATATCCTTTATGATATCAGTTTTCATGTCGTCATCGCTATCTGTATCGCTAGCATTACTATAGACACCACTTGTGATGCTGGTACCAGGTTGTGACCGAAGTTCATAAGTCTGTTTTTGATTGTTATATTTTACCATCATTTTCTTTTCGCTACCTTGAGATACAATCCTAAATTTACCTGAAGAATCTTGAGCTATTATTCGTGGAATTTCACTGGGCGAGTTGCCGTTGGTAAAAATTCGTAGATAAGAATCATAGTTTGGAAACTGCAGAACACACAAGCGATGAAAATCTTCTTGTAAGTTCTTGGGAATTCTCGAACTTAATTCAACCAATAAGAGCAATTTCTGTGTTGAATTGATTATTGGTTTAAGTTGTTGGCAAAGAGTTGTAACTGAATGTGACACACGAAAATGGTGTAAAACTTGTTTAAAGGCTTTGCATTCTTCTTGGGTTAGTAGCTCTTGTGCTAAGTTTCGTAAAACTACTTCGTTACGTCTGTTGTCTACCATCTTCATGTCTTGCTTTCGAAAGATATATTGATATTTACGTGCTCTTTGAACTGGTATCCATGCCAAGCTATGAGTTCTGGTTTGGCTAGCTACCTGCAAGTATAAATAAACCATTGGATTTATTCTATTGAATTCGGTGAGGTTGCTAACATTCAACAATAGCTTTTTACTAACTGTTTACCAGGTAAAGAAATTTAACCCTTCACCACACATATAAATTTTAGACTCGTCCAAATGCAAAGCATTTGCAGATAAAAAATTAAAGGTTCCTCAAATGATGGAGCTTGCCTTTAATAGTGAATAAAACATTGTGGGAAAAGGAGAAAATGCTGGTAACCAGCATTTTCTCCTTTTCCCACGATGTTTTCTAAAGAGTTATTGTGTGGTAAAGGGTTTAGACTCGCCCATATTGAAAAGAATTACAGAAGACCAATGAAATTTTGTTCAAATGACAGGGTTAGTCTTTCGAAAGGTAAAAGAAAAAATTCTGGACACTAGCATTATCTCCTTGACCTACAATGTTTTCAGAAGAAGTTTTCCTTCCTCGCTGAGCCCCAGTGGCTCAGTTGGGAGGGTGCAGGACTCTAGAACGGGCACCTGGGTTCAATCCCTGGCTCCGCCAATTTCTTTCCAAGGATTGATGATAGTCATTGCAGCAGGATTCATTCCTCTCCCACCGCTGACCATTGGCTCAACGATGGTTATGTGGGAAAGCAGCCAGTGGCATTATGAAATTATGTGGAGTACTGGTAAAAGAGACGCCAGAAAAGCATGGATAGGTGAACTGGCTGCCACAATATAAATGAAAAAATGATAAAAACAGCGTTAAACACATTACAAGCAATCAGTCAATCTTCCTTTCTCAAACATGGGATAGGTTGGTAAAGGGATAATAAAAGCCATATTTTCACATTCTGATGAATATTTTATATTTTCTCTGACTGTCTTTGTGTTAGAATTTAAGTGGTATTTGAGTCACAAGTGTTTGTAACTTTTTGTTAGTACTGGTACATATTACTCTTAACTTTTACCATTCTTTGTAGTCTGATCTTGATTTATACTATCTTCAAAAAGCAGACTAAGTTACCGTAGCTTACAAATGTTAAATTTTAAAAGTACTAATTCTTTACCCCACAATCACGAGTTTTAACGGCATTGAGCTAGAAGCCTTCTGGAATCATTGTAGGAAAAGGAGAAAATGCTGGTAGCCAGCATTTTCTCCTTTTCCCACAATATTTTCTTCACTTTCAGACACTAATACCGTCATTTTAGCTATATTCAGTCTGTCATCTGCAATTGCTTTCAATTTGAACCACTCTAAAATTTTGTTGTATGGTAAAGTATTAACCTTTCTAAATGGAGTAATTTGTTAACATGGCTGATTATTGCAACTATTGTCTGTTCATTCTAAATCTCCTGGCATTCTGATCTTGATCTATCCTGTCTTCAAAAGTAGAATAATATATCCTTTGCATGCAAAAGTTAAATTCTGAAAGGCATTTGTATGGAGGAACTGGATAATTAATGCTAATGGCCGATTATTGCAATTTTAGTTGGTTCTTTCAAAGTCTCCTAGCAACCAAAGTGGACAGGATTCGACGTTTGACCCCCACACACATGTAGGACATTTCATGGCCCTATAGTAAACTGTTGAGAGATTTGGAAGGAAAGATGTGGGAAAAGGAGCAGTAACAAGTAACAATAATTATTGTTTCATACTGTTGAAAAAACAATATTTTTCTCCTCTTGATACGGCTAAGTCTTTAACAAATGACAACTTTTTGCATATGTGGATTAACAAAAAAGTAATGTAAGGGTAACAAAAATTGTGAAAAAAGGACAACTGGTGGTTATCAGCAATTTCTCCTTTTTTTACAGTGTTTTCAAATCTGTATTCCATGGGGTCATTTAAACACAGGATTGTTTGGTAAAGTTGTTGTTTGTAAGCTGTTTAGCACCTTTTTTAACATTAGTTCAGTTATATCACAGTGGTCAGTGCACCTAACCATGCCTTCCTGGAGTTTCTGTTACCAGCACTCTGCACAGTATTCTCTCTAAGCTACTGGCTGCTTTCCCACATAACCATCATCAAAACAATGGTCAACAGTATGAGAGGAATGAATCCTGTTGCAATAACTATCACTGATCCTCGGAAGAAATTGGCCGAGCCCAGGATGGAACCTCCGACCTCCTGTTCTCAACCTGTTCGCTTCCGACTGAGCTACCGGGGCTCTGCAATTTGGGAAAGGGATATAAGGAAAATTACAAGCTTGTACAAATAGTGTAGATACAGATCAGAACATACAAACTGATCATAAATGCACCTTATTTGGGGTATTTACCAGGGAATGACTTTTGTCATGCAGCTGACCACATGACAATGGATAAGCAATTTCCCCTTCTACTGCAATGTTTCTACATGTATCAAACCTAAATTTATCCTTGTTATCCCAATTGTGATTTTCAAACTAATTTTGTTTGGGCAGCTATTTTGTGAGCAATTATCAGTATGTCACCGTGCCTCTTAAAGTCAACTGACATTTTGGGTACATTGAAAAATATGTGTTCAGATTAACCCTTTACCACACAATCCTGAGTTTTAAAGACCCTGAAAAAGAAGTCTTTTGAAAACATTGTGGGAAAAAGGAGAAAATGCTGGTAACCAGCATTTTCTCCTTTTCCCGCAATGTTTTCTGCCATATCAGAGACAAATTCCATCATTTGAACCAAATTTAAGCTATCGTCTGCAAATGCTTTTAATTTGGACAAGTCTACATTTTTGTCGTGTGGTAAAGAGTTCAGAGCAAAATGTGGAGGGAAGAAATATGAGAAAAACTGAAGTAAGATTGAGAGATATCTTTGCAATAGAAAAAAATCATGAATGTACTCATATTTCTTCAAATGACCTTCAAAAATATTGACATTGAAATCATTTGTATTAAATATTCTGCCACATTATCCTTGGGAACAACCAAATATCAAAATTTAAATGTTTTGCATTCCAGGGGCTATTTTTGGGTTTCATAAGATTAAAAAAAAAACAATCTTAATTCATGAACAAGAGGGCCATGATGGCCCTGAAGTTGCTAATTGAGCCTTTTGACTGAACATAACCCATTTCCTATTTCTTTCAAGACATTAAGACAAATATTCTAACAATCTTTCATGAGAATTGGACTGAAATTCTGGCACCTAGAGAATGCACGATGCACAATGTATGACTGAGCACAATCACGAAAGCTCAACTTGAGCACTTCTTGCTCAGGTGAGCTAAAAATTTGAAGATGGAAAAAAAATTTCAATATCTATTGACAACAACAGATATGCTGTACCAGATGAGCTCGTGTTTTTTCAACCCTGAAAACTGTCTGTGAAAGATAAAGATTTGGAACATATTTTGGGAAAAGACGAAAAAGCTGGTAACTAGCATTTTCTCCTTCTCCTACAATATTTTCTACCCTTTCAAAGAAATCCTATTTCTTTTAACATTTCATTTGTTGTCTGCAAATTTGAAGTTTCAATGTCGTTAAACCTAAAATTTTGATCACTGTTAAAAAACAACCCAGTATTTTATTGTCTCCCACAAGTAAAGCTTTTGAAAAGGTTGTGGGAAAAGGAGGAAATGTTGGTGACCAGCATTTTCTCCTTTTCCCACCATGTGATTTTACCTTTGACAGGCAAATCCTTTTATTTGAACCAAATTTCAATTTTTGTCTGCAGATGCTTTAAATTTGGAAATTTTGTTGTCTGTTTACTTGATCTTTACCAAAGGACAAATTTTAGACTTGACCATATTGAAAGCATTTGCAGACAACAAATTAAATGTATCTGAAATGATGATAACTGTCTGTGGAGTGTTAAAAACCTTGTGGAAAAAGGAGAAAATGCTGGTTACCAGCATTTTCTCCTTTTCCCACAAGGTTTTCAAATGGCTATTCCTCTAGGTCTGTGGTAAAGAGTTAACCCCTTACCATGAAATTCAGACTTATAACAACCCTGGGAAAGAAGCCTACCAAAAATATTGAGGAAGAAGGAGAAAATGCTGGTAACCAGCATTTTCTTTTTCTACCCTTCCCAAAACAAACTTCCCTTTTTCAGTCACATTTATCTTGTCGTCTCCAAAATTTATGCTTTCAATTTTGACTTCCGGTAGTTTAAAACTTTTTTGTTTGGTAAAGAGTTAAAGAATTGGTAACAAAGTAAATTTTTACAGAGCTAATTACAAATTATATTTTAAGTAACACACCTTAGATTTTACTAGTCGTCCATGTATGATCTCTGACTGTGTTTCGTCAGACTTTTTATCCAAGCACGAGGGACACAGCATAACACAAGAAAGAGACGTTAACATTTTGAGGAGATTTTCATCCCCTCGCGAAATAAAAATATGCAACTGATTTTATGAAAACAATTATTTGAAAACCTATCGCAAATTATGTTTATTTCCTACCAACATGTCCATTCAAGTGGACGATTGTCCTGTAGGACGAGTTATTTGACCCTTTACCAAACAAGCTGGGGTTTTAACCTTTTACCAGACGACAATATTTTAGTTTTGTCCAAATTGAAAGTATTTGCAGATGACAATTTCAGTTTGATTCAAATAGTGCAATTTTTCTTTGAAAGGATAAAAAACATTGTGGGAAAAGGAGAAAATGCTGGTTACCAGCATTTTCTCCTTTTCCAACAATGTTTTCAAAAGACTTTTTTCCCAGGGTCCTTAAATGTCAGCATTCTGCAGTAAAGGTTTTAATGACCCTATAGAATAAGGTTTTTGAAAAACATTGTTGGAAAAGTACAAAATGCTGGAAACCACCATTTTCTTCCTTTCCCACACTGTTTCTACCCATCAAAGGACAAAATTTTAATTTTTGAGCCATATTTAGTTAGTTGTCTGTAAGTACTTTCAATTTGGATATGGCTAAAATTTTGTCGTTTGGTACAGAGTTAGCCCTTTTCCCAACAATTCTTAAACATGTTTAAAAACAACTGGAGAAAAAGGAGCAATTTCTGATGATAGCAAAAACCTCTTTTTCAGTAGAAGTAACTATTATTTTAGAAGTTATCTCAAAGCTATCCACTATATTGGTATTTATTTGCGTGTCTTTCAGAACTGGAATCAGTAGATTTGGAATATGCCACATGAAAATAGAAAGGATAAAAAAGAAGGAAAACTAATATTATTTCAAACACTTAAATAGGCCATGTATTACTCTTGATCTAAAGCTTTAAAAAATGTATTTAAATATAATTTAAGTCAATTTGCGACATTTGAGGGACCATGTAGTAAATTGATAAAAATGGCTTTTTCAAAATACAAAATATATTAAGTGACATGTTTTGTGAAAAAAGATGAAATTTTGCTTTAGACTAGTGTGTACTTAAAATTTCAAAGGTACTTTTTAGCCCGGCTATTTTCAAGGAAAACATCCAGTTATTGTCGTAGCACTGGCGTCTTCGTCATCTGCATCGTTGTGCAAAAACTTTGATATTTTATAGAATCTTTGTTATTTATGAAGATATTTACTTCAAACTTCAAAAAGGGGAACCTATACAACAAAGGCAGGTTACCATCAAAGTATTTTCGACACAGTTATGCCCCTTTTTCAACTTAGAATTTTCACCCAAAATTTAGCATCCATAGCTGAGCCTTGGCACTAGCATGTGGTGCACTTGTTTTCTAAAAGAGCCATTATACCCAATTGTAACTAAAAATGGGGAGGAGGTATGCTGATATTTCGAAAGAAAAAATCATAAGGGTGTTAATGTCTACCCTTGGTTGGGGAAAAACAAATAAATGCTAAAATAAATGCCTCTGATGAGACTCAACCCATGGCCTTCAAAACCATAGTGGGCCACTCTACCAACTGAGCTATGGGGCCAACTGATATTTTTTTTCATAAAAAATTTACCGATCCCTTGTTACGCAATAAGGGCTATACTGTTAACTACCAGAATAGAAAATTTTACAGTAAAAATACAAAAAAGTGGGTATTTCCTTATTTTTCTATATACATGTATGTACATTGTATTTCTATCTATGTTCCAATATAAAAGCCATATTTGCATGCAAATTAAAAGTAGTAGTTTTTGTTATGATTTGCTCCAAAAAACTTGCCAAATACAAAATCTTGTTTTTGCCCCTTTAATTTCATTTTTCTTGAAAATGATTATCACTTCTACATGTGAATGTTGCTGATTTTTGGTCACTGTCCTTGAAGTTTGTAGCACAAACTTTCTGTACATGAAGTATTATAGTCAATGAAAAAATATCAATCTTCGATCTTTATCCACTTGATTAACTTATTTGCTAGTGGCAAGAAAAAATAAAAACATGACCCTTTAGCAAAAGATCCTGTGTTGTAAAGATCCTGATTAAGAGAGCTTTTAAAAACATTATGGGAAAAGGAGAAAGTGCTGGTAACTAGCATTTTCTCCTTTTCCCCATTATGTTTTCTAATTTATCAAAAGATAAATAGTATTACTTGAGCCACATTGAAATTGTTGTCTGCAAAATCTATCAATTTGGACTTGTCTAAAAACATTGTTGTTTGGGAAAGACAACCCACACAGTTCTGTGTTGAAACAATCTTAGAGAAGGCTTTTGAAAACATTGTTGGAAAAGGAGAAAATGCTGGTTACCAGAATTCTGGTAATTTGGAAAATTCTTCAGCATTTTCTCCTATCCCACAATCACGGTTTTCCCACAATGTCTTCTACTGTTTGAAGTACAAATTTCATTACTTGCACTACATTTAATTTGTCGTCTGCAAAGACTTCCGATTTGGACAAGTAAAAAACATTGTTGTTTGCTAAAGGATTAACTTATTACAGTTCACCAAACTTGGAGTGCATAGAATGAACTTTATTACTATTTGTTGACATAGTTTGATAAGGGAAAGCGGAAAAATTGCAAGCACTATTTGCTGAAGGGCAAACTCACAGGCCAGAAGAGCTTAAACCTTTACCACACAATCCCTTGTTTTAAAGACCCTAATGAAGAAGCCTTTTGAAAACATTGTGGGAAGAGGAGAAAATGCTGGTAACCAGCATTTTCTCCTTTTCCCACAATGTTTTCTGCCTTTTTCTACCATTTCAAAGAAGAATTCAATCATTTGAGTAACAATTGGTTTGTCGTCTGCAAATGCTTTCAATTTGGACAAGTCTAAATTTTTGTCCATTGGTAAAGAGTTTAAGTGCTAAATAAATCAAGGGGACTTTTTAGTCAGGAAAAGAGGCCATAACACAGCAATTTCAAGTATGCTTTTGCCAGAATATGTAATGAAACAGAGTCAATCCAAGGTCAGGCTGCAAGTTCTGTGCAGTCTGACCTTGATCTACATTGTCCACAACAGGCAGTCTGATCTGAATCTAAATCAGCTGCATGTTCAACAACTTTATTTGTATGAAGTCCTGTGAGAGTCACTATGAGTATTTCATGGCATGGTTTCCATCGATCAGTCTACAACTTTTCATCTGATTCCTCTGAAACTTGTGTAGATGATTTCTGTCATGCTCACTTGCTGTCAGAGAGACAGTCATTACAACTTTAGTTCAGTTTATGTACTTGCATAATTATGTTATGTTAGAGTGTGCATGCATTATGATATGTTTGTGTGCTATCAGGATATGTCTCTGCATGAGTTCTGTGTCCGTGAATGAGTTTCATAATCATTTGCTAAAATTGTTCTCTTTAATATCAAGAACTGCTATGTGAAACATTAATATCAGAGGTTGATTGTCAAGGTTACACTTGAAGGTCAAATAATGAAACAGTCGTCAAAAGTAGGCTTGTCTGTGCCTTAACTTCTAACTTTATAGATGGACTTTATCATGACTTGGCATTATCATTCTCCTTGATGAGTATAAAGCTGTCAATGAAACATTCTTTCATGTTGGTCCAAGGTCAAGGTCATAATTGAAGATTAAATGATGACAGACATAAATGAAGAGCTCTTGTCCTGCAATAATTTTCTACATTTATGGATGGATTTGAAAATAACATGGCACAATATTTTTTGTTCTCGTTGATAGTAGAAAGTGCCATATGAAACCATTGTTCCTGTAAGTCTGAGGTCAAGGTCACATTTAAAGGTCAAATGATACAATTGTCATAACATAGGGTTGTTAAAGCTTTAACTTCTACACTTATGCATGGATTTCAAGATGATTTGGGACATTAACTATTGTCCTTGATGTGCAGAAATGTTTTGAATTGCTGATTGAAATAGGTTCAAGGTCAAGGTGACACTTGAAGGTCATCAACTGAGTTTCTACTAGTTCAGAGAGTACCGGTACTCTTTCCCCCATAAGACTTTGAAAGCAAAGAGATTTTGAATGAGACAGATTTAAAACCCAGCAAAGAAGAAGAGGATAAAGCATTTTAACCTTTAGCCGCAATATTCTCGTAAGTCTTTTTCAGGGTCGCAAAAAAGGCAGGACTGTATGGTAAAAAGATGAAATTCATCTTTGAAGGCCAATACACATTTTCAGTGTTTGTTAAGATTTTCCTTTTTAGACCTGCCGCAATGAAATCCGTTTACATGGAGCTTTGAACAGTTAAGTTGACCTTAAAGTGCAAAGAGATAAATGAACAATATGGGTATTTGGAAATAAGGTTAATCCTGAACAACACAATCCTATGTTTCAACAACCCTGACAGAGAATGCAATAAATTTTGAAATCATTGTGGGCAAAGGAGAAAATGCTGGTAACCAGCATTTTCTCCTTTGCCCACAATGTTTTCAACCATTTTCAAAAACAGCAATTATCCTTTGAATTACATTGAGGTTGTCATCTTTAGATACTTCTAATTTTGATCCAGGAGAGGGTTAGATAGATTACAGTTAAGTAACAGAGAACAAATTTTAATTTTTTACCAATTGATCCTGTCTCTGAAGAAGGCTTTTTGAAAACATCGTAGCAAAAGGAGAAAATGCAAGTAACTAGCATGTTCTCCTTTTCCCACAATGTTTTCTGCCCTTTTATAAACAAAAACAGCATATGAGCCATGTATTATTTTTGTTGTCTGCAAATGCTTTACTATTGGATGAGTCCCAAATTTTTGTTGTGCAGTTAACAGTCCATTTTTGTACAGGGAAATTTTCATCAGTTTCAAAAACTCATTTGAATTACATGAAAGACAAATTTTGAAAGGAGAGAAAATTTCACGAGATATTTGAAAACATTATGGGCAAAGGAGAGCTTGCTTGTTTCAACAATCACTCCTTTTCCCCCAGTTTTCAAATGCCATAAACTGCAGGGGCATAAAGTACACGTATTTGTACATGTACATTCATTGGTTCACCCATTCCTGTAGGCTATTTATTGATTCAATGGAGAAGGAAAATGTTTCAAAGAAAAAAATACTATTTAATGAATAGAGATAGAACATTCTTTGATGACTTTTGAATCAAAAAAGAAAAGGAAGAAGTTGCTCTGAAAGGCAAATACTCCATTTTCCTTAATATTTTTAACATCTGTGGAAAATATTGGTGTTACAATACAAATCCAAATACAACATAATTATTTGTTAACCAATGTGTAGCTGAACCTAGCCTGGGTTCCAGCATTCGCCCGTAAATGCTTTCAATTTGGACGGACGAGTCTGAAATTTTGTCGTCTGGTAAAGGATTAAACTCTTCCAAATTCAAAATATCTGCATCATCGGCCATTGCTTTGACTTTGGATGAGTCCAAAATTTGTCAGTTGGTAAAAAGTTAACATCTGACAAATGAATGTGTCCATCTAAAGCCCCTGTCACACTATACGGCGTTTCCACTGCGTTGGCATGGCGTTGTTAAATTTCCCAGAGCGCCATGAGATCGCAGGAAAAATCGGATATTTTTTGCGAAGATGGGGATGTCACGGCACCCTCACCACGACCAAGGTGTTGCTACGGAGCTCCTATGGTGCGTTATCGCGTTTCTACGGAGTTCTTCTTAGCGATTCTCTGCACTTTCACAGCACTTCCACTGCGTTCTCTGTGCTTTCACGGTGCTACTACTGCGTGCACTGGGCGTTCACGGCGTTCTCAAAGCGCTCACACTATGCTGACGGCGTGTTCTTGACAATCAATTGAACTATCTCTGAAAACGAACTGTATGTATACACATTTATTAATCAATTGTTTCTTTGCTGTGGTCTGGAAAAGTCAATGGAGAATAAAACTGTGCTCGTAAAATGAAAGGGGAAAAAGCAGGGCATAAACCACAACCCTCTCAAACAGAATTAAGTCAACCACTGTCACCTCATCAACCATTACTACACCGGCTTGCTAGCGCACATTGGCCATGGTGAATTGAATGTTTATTTGCATACTTCGTCTACTATAATGTTCGTTTTGTCACACACAGACTGATAGACACAGTAGCAGCGCCTTAGAAGCACAATGATCGTTGTTGCATCTCAGAGAGTCATTTTAAGAGCGCAGTAAAATAAATAAATCTCCATGTAAGCGTCGTTCACGCGCCGTGTAAGCACCGCTGACTCGCCGTACAAGCAAAGTAGAGACGCAGTGACATCTCAGAGCACGCGGTACAATCCCGGTGCAAGCGCCACCGACAACCAAAGCGTTCGCACTGAGACCTCTGTGCACGCCAGAGGAGCTCCCGTCACGTTGTGGAAGATCTTACTGCGCCGCTAAGACGACTTTCCGGTGATCCCACCACGCTCTT
Organism: Hippopus hippopus; assembly: GCA_946811185.2. Lineage (NCBI taxonomy): Eukaryota > Metazoa > Mollusca > Bivalvia > Cardiida > Cardiidae > Hippopus > Hippopus hippopus. Next base: position 4,356,500 of record OX328102.1, on the reverse strand, counting down.
CTCAGAACGCCGAGCGACGGCGTTTGTTTTGTGCATGCTCAAAGTGCGCGCCATCCCTCGGCGTCCTAGATGATCTCAGCGCATCTACTTGCGATGTCACTGCGTTGCTATGGTGATGCTTGCGATCGTACTGCGCGTACCTCGGCATTCTGCATTTTTTCTTTGACGCCGTGGGATCGCCGCCCTGGTGTGACAGGGGTTTAACACTACAGGTATTTTACCACCTGCCTTTGACCAAGTGACTGCCACTTTTTAATGCACTTTTACCCTTTACCACACAAAAATATTGTACACTTGTCCGAATTGATAACTTTTTGCAGACGACAAATAGTATGGTGCTAAAATGATGAGATTTGTCTTTGAAAGAGTAGAAAACATTGTGGGAAAAGGAGAAAATGCTGGTAACCAGCATTTTCTCCTTTTCCCACAATGTTTTGAAAAGACTTCTTTCTCAGGGTCATTAAAACTTGGGATTGTTTAGTAAAGTGTTAACTCTTTACAAAACAATCCTGTTGTATGTCCAACAGGAAGAAAGCTTAATTTTTAAACATGGGAAAATGAAAAAAATGCTGCTTTTGTTGCAATATTTTCACTCTAAGATTAATGCCATTATTTTAGACACTAACAGCTTGTTGTGTGGACTTTTCTTTATAAATTGAAAAGGCTATCATTTCATTGTCTAGTAAAGAGTTAACTGTATACTGGACAACAAAAATTCAGACTTTTCAAAATTGAAAGCATTGGCAGAAGACAAATTAACTGTGGCTGAATGTCTTTGAAGGGTATAAAACATTGTGAGAAGAGGAGAAATTGCTGGTTATCAGCATTTTCTGTTATTTTCCCCACAATGATTTCAGTCATCTTCTACAGGGTTGTTGAAACACAGGAATTTTTGGTAAAGGGTTATTGAAATAACAGAAATTACGGTAATCATTATTCTGTCAAGTTATAAAAACTTACCCTCGTAGCACAATGACAAGAATTTAGATCCTAAATCCTGTGACGAAACTAAAACTAGTCACACTTGTTTGTGGTTTTTGTCGCATTGAACAAAAATTTCCCATTGTAGTTGCTTTTTATCCATAAACCAATTACCTCATGATTTGTGAATTAGAGTTTGTTCAACCCTGAGGAAAAAAAAGCTTTTAAAAAACATTGTGGGAAAAGGAGAAAATGCTGGTGTAAACAGCATTTTCTCCATTTCCCACAATGTTTTCTACCCTATCATATACAAATTCCATCATTTGAGGCACATTTGAATTGTTCTCTGCAAATGTTTTCAATTTGGACAGGTCTACATTTTTGTTGTGTGGTAAAGAATTAAAGTTGTATGTTGAAATTAAAACGATATTTATTCAAATAAAACATATAATATGGTACCTTAAACTTGAAAACAGGAAATTTTCGTGAATAATTTGAAGTTTATTTCATAGGTTTTTTTTTTCCCCATTTGTCACCATATTTTCAAAAAGAATTCTGCTGCCGCAAGAAAAAAAAAAAGTTGGAGAATATGTAGAAAAGGGCCAAACACTTCCTGTTATCTCTGTTCTCCATTAAGATTTCTTTTTAACTGTTCCATTACTGAATGAATAAATTGCATTTTCTCAAAGGCTTCAAATATAGTTCAGCTGCAAGGTCAAGAGACAGTTTTGTCATAGTCTGTTATAAAGCAATGGACAGTGTAGATCAGAGATAAGACTGCATGTTTTGTGCAGTCTGATCTTGATCTACATTGTCCACAAAAGCTTCTGGTGTCATCAATGGTATGGAAAGAGTTAAATTGAAAACTCTATGTAATCTAGTCATGCTCTCTGGAAAATCTGTTTAATGGATCGTCAAAAAGTATTGACCAATGTCAGCATGCACAGTCTGCATAGGCTGACCTGGGTCAAAACTTTTTGCTATAATGGTAAATTTTCTGCACATCAAATGACCATTCTACCTCATTATTTGGCCTGTCTTTGGATTAAATGGATCCACAGTATGAGAACTGGCATGGTATAATGCATTACCAAGATACATTAAACCCCCTTTTTCTCAGAGCACTGTTCATATATTAACCCTTAGGGCTCCAAATAAATCCAATGGACATTTTCAGTCAAAAAATAAGACCCAAATGATTTCAATTTCATGGTTGCTTTTGTCCATAAAGATTAAGAAAAGTGGACAGTGTAGATCAAAGATCAGACTGCACAGAAATGCAACAACTACAGTTGTGAAAGGCTTAAACTTACTGAACCATAAAATGAATTTGTAAGAGACAAGTAAAAAAATATAAATGTATGATAATTACGGGTAACTATGGTAATCTGATTTCATCTTTTATACAGGAATACATCTGAAAACATTGTAGCGAATGCAGAAATCGCTTATTGCACTGGATTTCTCCTGGCACAATGTTGTTTAACCCTTTACCAAAGAATGACGACATTTAACGACCCTGAGAAAGAAGCCTTTTGAAAACATTGTGGGAAAAGGAGAAAATGCTGGTAACCAGCATTTTCTCCTTTTCCCACAAAGTTTTCTACCCTATCAAAGACAATTGCGTCATTTGAGCCACTATGAAATTGTCATCTGCAAATGCTTTCAATTTGGATAGGTCTAAAATTTTACCGTGTGGTAAAGAGTTAACTCTTTACCAAACAACAAAATTTTGGATTGGTTCAAATTAAAAGTATTTGCAGATGACAATATGGCTCAAATGATGGAATTTGTTTTAGATTGAGTAGAAAACATAGTGGGAAAAGGCAAGAATTCTGGTTACATGTTCTCCTTTTGCCACTTTCTTTCCAAAAGCCTTCCATGTTTGAGTCATTAAAACTCAGGTTTGTGTAGTAAAGAGTTAAACAGTGGTTGGCTGCAATATGAAAAGTCATCTGTATATAGAAAATTATAGAAAATTTAAAAAAAGATATAGAAATATATAGAATATTTTAAAAAAAAATTGTTTAGCACATGCAGAAATTACTCGAAATGAAGTATTTAACTTGCCATGATTTCTAACAGTCTATTGTGGCATGTAATCTAATGATTTAGAATATTTGTAAAAAAGATATAAATTTGCCGCAGATTATGTGCCATAGTCTATCAATTTTCCAATTGGTATTCTATATTTTTTTGCTCAGGAATCTTTTTAAATTTGGGGGATTACAAATTATTTAAGGTATTTTTCATGAATGTAAATCCTAAGCTATCAAATATCTAGTTGAGCTCATTATAACAAAGTTTATGACTGTGAAAATGTTAATGATCAAATAGTCAAGTCATTAACATAGCTATATTTCAATAAACCATAATTCAGTAATACACATCCTATTTACCATTCTCTGTCTAACCTGTTGTCAATGAAATAAACTCTTTTCATAGTTTAGGACAGATGAAGGAAGAGAAAGTTTCTTTTTTTTGAATTCCAGGTCCCAATACAGAGCAGTATTAGGGTTAAAGGTCAGTTGCTGAATGATAGGAGGGTAACAACACCACTCCATGCCGGTGCAAACGCTTGGCTGCAAGTGCTTGATTTTCAGTGAAAATCCCAAGTTTAAAAAGAGGCATAACTGTGTCAAAAATATTTTTGTGATTACCATGCTACCCCTGTTGTGTTGCTGAGTGATAGAAGGGTAACAAGATCACTGCATGCTGTGCCAAGGCTTGGCTGCAAGTGCTTGATTTTTTACTGAAAATCCTAAGATAAAAAAGGGGCATAACTGTGTCAAAAAGATTTTGGTGGTTACCTGCCCCCAAAGTATGAGTTCTTTTAATAGTTTACTACTTGTCCAAGATTAAAGTAAACATCTTCAGTAATAACAGAGATATTACAAAATGTCAAAGTGTCTGCATGATGCTGACAATGACAACACCTGCTGGGCTATGAAAATAACTTGTATTTTTCTTTGAAAACAACCAAGCTAAAAATAAGCCGTGGCTTCTTTTTCATCGTTTCAAAAAATATCCAGAAGAAAGTATCCTTCCCTATAGTTTGGATTCTAATACTAGCCTGTTAAGTGGTGAATTATGGGATATTTTGTCTTTTTGGCAAACGAAATCATGACTCACACCTCAGTGTAAAAAACAACCCTATGCCCACACAAAATGACAAACATTGATCATGGTAATATTTCACAACTGCATTACTAATTTTTTGTGGTCAAGAAAATTTTGGCCACAGAAGTACATGTATTCTTTTGTTTCTACTCTAATTATAATAATGTATTCCATACACCTACGTGTTCATTCTCGGTGCTGCTAAACTATGGACTTGAATTACAACAGATCGATAAACCCTTTACCCAACAATCCCATGTTTTAACAACCTCAGGGAAGAAGCCTTTTGAAAGCATTGTAGTAAAAGGTAACCAGCATTTTCTCCTTTTCCCACAATGTTTTATACTCTTTAAAATACAACTTTCAATTTTTTTTTAGCCACATTTATTTTGTCATATGCAAATGCTTTCAATTTTGACAAGTCTTAAAGTTTTGTCATGTGGTAGAGTTCAAACTTGCTACAAAGGGGTCCAGAGTGGCCTAGTGGTAATCTGGTGGTTACAAATCCAATCCTCACAAATGCTGTTGGGTTTTTCATTGAAGAGTCTTTTGGCAAGACCCTTTTGAGCTGATGGCACCAAAGATATATGAATAGGTGACCTGTTGCTGTGATATGACTAAAATGATTCTAAAACTAAATGAAGCTAAATGTTAAAACACCAGCAACTAGCCAATACAATTAATCAAACTTCGTACAGCGACTCCCCATGAAATACAGAATGATGGTTCCTATGGATTTTTAGGTCAGTACGTCAAATGTTGAGGTCATAATGACCTTAACATACTAAGCACTGAAGAGGGGCAATTTTGTGAATCACTGTGGTAAAAAGGAGGTGAGAAATGGGTATTTTTTTATGCAGCATTTTCTCCTCCTTTTATGTTTGTAAAAGCCTTCCACCTCGGGTTGTAAATAGAGGGAATTGTTTGGTGCGGGTTATGATTATCAGATTGAAAATGGTCATTGGGTTTATTTGGTTCTATACTGGTTTAATGCAAGGGGTCAGCTTTACTTTAACTCTTTACCAAATATCAAAATTCTAGACTTGTCCAAACTGAAACCATTTTGCAGACAACTAAAGAAAAGTGACTCAAAAATTGACATTCTGTTTTGGATAGGGTAGAAAACACTGTGGGAAAAGGAGAAAATGCTGGTAACCAGCATTTTCTCCTTTTCCTACAATGTTTTCAAAAGCCTTTTTTCCCAGGGTCGTTAAAACTCGAGACTGTGTGGTAAAGGGTTAAACTTTTGATGGTAACCTAAGTCCTTTAATCATATTTCATTGTTAAAATCAGGACTACAAACTCCAACAAACAAACTCAATGGCGGGAGTAAGAAATACACAATACTTTTTTGTATGTCATTCATTCCTTTCAAAGGAAAAGAATCCTTTAGTCCTATTTTTATACTTTACTACCATTCTCTATAGGTTTGTTTTCAAGATGGTACGCTACTCTAAAATGGACAAAGAGATTTACCACACAGTCCCAACTTTTAACGACTTTGAGGGAGAAGTCTCTTGAAAACATTGTGGGAACAGGAAAAAATGCTGGTTACCAGCATTTTCTCCTTTTCCTTCAATGTTTTCTACTCTATCAAAGACAAATTGCACCATTTGAGGCACACTGAAATTGTTGTCTGCAAATGCTTTCAATTTGGACAAGGCTAAAATTTTGTTGTTTGGTAAAGTGTTACACTTATCCATAATATCGAAAGTAATTGAAGATAACAAATCAAATGTAGCTCAAAATTCTGAACTTGTCTTTGCAATAGTGGAAAACATTGTGGGAAAAGGAGGAAAATGCTGGTTACAATTTTTTTTTTTGTATTTTCAACAATGTTGTTACGGGAGATCACTTCTTCCTTACTGCATAGCTTTCCCGTATGAAATCAATACCTGACCGCTGCATTGGGGAGAATTCTCTTTAGCTCAGTGGTTATGGTGTTGGTCTTTTAAACCTCGAAAAATGAGAATATTTGTCCGCACGGGTTCGAATCCCGCCAGATGCAGTTTGTATTTGAGCTATCAATTTGTTACAAACTTTCATGTTCGCAAGATGGGGGCTCGTCCGGGATTGGCCATTGAGCTGTTTGTTGTCTAATTAACAGACTTACTGCCTAGTTAGGCTTTCTGTCATCAAAATGATGACATTTAAGAGGGGGTGTGTTACAGGAGATCACTCCTTCCTTATTGCATAGCTTTCCCATATAAAATCAATACCTGACCACTGCATTAGGGAGAATTCTCTTTAGCGCAGTGGTTATGGTGTTGGTCTTTTAAACCTCGAAAAACGAGGATATTTGTCCGCACGGGTTCGAATCCTGCCAGATGCGGTTTGTATTTGAGGTATGCATTTGTTATGAACTTTCATGTTCGTAAGAATGTTTTTAAACAGCTTCTTTTTCAGGGTTGTTAAAACAGGATTATTTGGTAAAGGATTAACTCTTTATCAGAAAGGAAAATTTAGACCAGTCCAGATTGAAAGCATTTGCAGACGACAAACTGAAAGTGGCTAAAATGGTGGGACTTGTCTTTGAAAAGATGGAAAACATGGTGGGAGGAGAAAATGCTGGTTACCAGCAATTCATCCCTTTTCCCCACAATGTTTTCACAAGGCTTCTTTCCCCAGGGTCTTTTAAAATACAGGATTGTGTGGTAAAGAGTAAAGATGGTGGATTAATCCTTTAACACACAATCACAAGTTTTAATGACCCCGAGAAAAAAGCCTTTTGAAAACATTGTAGGAAACAAAGAACCAGCATTTTCTCCTTTTCCCACAATGTTTACTTCCCTTTAATGGACTAGTTTCATCATGTCAGCCACATTTGATTTGTCATCTGCAAATGCTTTCAGTTTGCACATGTCTGAAATTTAGTTGTTTGGCAAAGAGTTAAAGATGACTGAAACATTGTTCACATTATGTCAACCTTTTTCAGTACGCCCTTGCATGAATTTTGCTTTACAAAAATCCTCTTTCCAATGCGTCAGATATATCATATAACCTAGCATACGAAGTTTGCTGAGAAAGAAGGCTGTTAAAATCACTGTTGGAAAAGAAGAAAATGTTGGTAACCAGCATTTCTGCATTACCCACAATGTTTTGTACCTTTTCTCAAACAAATTTTTTTGAATTAGGCAATGCCTAACTTATCGTCTGCAAATGCTTTCAATTTAGACCGGTCTAAAACTTTGTCGTCGAATAAAGAGTTTACACTGGCTGCTAGATATTCTCTCATTAACAAACAACAAAATTTAAGACCTGTCGAAATTCAAAGCTTTTGCAGACAATTTTAACAGATTAACCCTTTACCACACAATCACAACTTTTGATGACCCTGAGGAAGAATGCTTTCAAAAACATTGTAGGAAGAGGAGAAAATGCTGGTAACTAGCATTTTCTCCTTTTCCCACAATTTTTTCTAACCTATAAAGAACAACTTTCATCATCTTGGCCACCTTTAATTTGTTGTCTGAAAATGCTTTCAATTTGGACCAGTCTAAAATGTTGTCGTTTCTGTAAAGGGTTAAAAGTGGCTCAGTTGATGGGATTTTTCTTTCACAGACATAAAACACTGTAAGAAAGTGCTGTTGACCAGAATTTTCTTCTTTTTCCACAATCTTTAAGAACAACCCTTTCAAAGCCTCATTTCATTATTTAAACCACATTTATTTTGTTTGTTTGTTTGTATTGGAGTTAAACACCTGTTTTACAGCTAAGGACATACCATGGCGGTCAGTGCACCTATGCATGTGTTTCCTGACTTTCTCATTTCAGTACTGACACAACTTTCTTTCCAAGTCATTGACTACTTTTCTCACATGCATTAGAGGTGAGAGGCAAAAAATTGCTGAAAAGAAAGTTTGCCCCAACTGGGTATCAGGCTGGCAACCACTAGGTCACAAGTCAGATACGCTAACCACTGAGCTACCTGGCTGGGCCTGCACCTCATTCAATTTGTTGTCTGAAAATGCTTTTGAATTTGAAAATCTTAACCCTCAGGAATGTGCAGTCTGATCATTGACCTTCATTGTTTGCTTTGATGAGACATTCTATACTATGGCAACATTAAAATTACAATCATTTAGCTCATATTTCTCAAACAAAAAGTCTGTTGGGTTTATTCAATGATCTGAGTGTTAAATTTTTTTGTTTGACATAAAGTTAAAATTGATTTATTAGACAAGTGTTTTATACAACTTTCAACAATATTTCATGTTTCTTGCAGTATGTTTGCAATTTAGCAATAACCGTTAGAGTTCCAAATATACCCGACATTTTCAGTCTAAAAATAAGTCCCAAGCAAGTGTAACTACAAAGTTGCTTGTGTCATTAGGGTTGCAGCAAAACGGACAGTGTAGATCAATGATAAGACCTACATGATCATAATCTACACTGACTGCTAAATGCCAACAATTATTGTGAAACAACAAAATTATAGACTGGTCCAAATTGAAAGCATTTGCAGACGACAAATCAGATGTGACTAAGAAACTAAAATTTGTTTTGGGGAGGGTAGAAAACATTATGGGAAAAGGAGGAAATGCTGGTTACCAGCATTTTCTCCTTTTCCCATAATGTTTTCTAAAGCTTTCTCTGTCAGGGTCGTTAAAGTCGGGATTGTGTGGTAAAGGGTTAAGGGGTTAATTTGCTCAAAGGGACATTGACAACGAATGAGCCTTGGGACGGGGTAGAGATGGAATGAATGAAAGTGAAGATTTCATGCAATAACTTCTCTTGCCAATTCAAAAGTTTCAAACGTTTACACCCAGAAGTAGACATACCTTTAGGGTAAGGTAACAACAAATTGCAGCGGTCACACTTCACCAAATTACTTAATGGGGCAAGAAACTCCTCAACCCTTTACCAAACAATCCTATGCCTTTACAGCACTAAGCAGGAACACTTTTAAAAAAACATTGTAGTAGAAAAAGAAAATGATTCTAAAAAGCATTTTCTCCTTCTCCCACACTTTTTTCTAACCTATAACAGACAAATGCATGCATTAAAGACACATGAAAATTGCCATCTGCAAATGCTTTGAAATTGGACAAATCTAAATATCTGTTGATTAGGGAAGAATTAAACCTTTATAAGACGACAAAATTTTGGACTTTTCTAAATTTAAATCATCTGCATGCAGGAGACAAATTAGATGTAGCTCAATAACTATATTTGTCTTTGAAAGGCTAGAAAAAGATCATGGGTAAATTTGAAAATGTTCTCCTTTTCCCATGATGCTTTTAAAAAGCTGTCTTTCATGAAACACACCATAAAGATCATTTGGTAAAAACGTTGCCTGTCCCTGGTTCAGTAGTGCGTATCCAAATCCCACTTGGCTCATTTATTTATCATTGAAATTTTTCTTTTATGATACGTCATTTTCTCGCTGTATTTAAAGATCTTTAAAGGAAAACAAACAAGAGTGCCCCCTTTTTTCATTTTAACATTTTTACCAATTGTAATGCATGTATAAAAATATTTTGAGAAATGTTCAGGACATGATGTTTGAAATCAAAAAGAACAGACAAGAAGCCATTACAGGCAGATAATTCTTTTTTTCAATGGGCAGAAAACTGCCCTTGAAAACATTGTTAAAAAAGGAGAAATTTCAATATGCAATGTTTCCTTTTGCAGCCATGTTCTCACTTGTACCTGTATTTATATTTCAAACTTTAATGAATAGTAATTAATTTTGTTTACAGGGATGTTAGGAAAACGTGAACTATTGATAGCTTTGCACATGTTTACAATCTTGTCTATTGACACAAAATAATGACAATACATGTAGTAGTAGTGGTGATGGTGGTAGTTCTAAATGATGATGATGATGATTAACACACCATACACCTTTTTGTGCCTATGTAGCTTTTAACCCTTTACCATACAACAAAATTTTAGACCTGTTGAGATTGTAAACATTTGCAGACAACAATTTAAATGTGGCTAAAATGATGCAATCTTTCTTTGATAGGGTAGAAAACATTGTGGGAAAAGGAGAAAATGCTGGTTATCAGCATTTTCTCCTTTTCCCACAATGTTTTTTTTTTTTTTTAAAGTCTTCTTCCTAAGGGTCATTAAAAGTTGGGATTGTGTTATGAAGGGTTAACCCTTGTGGCACTGAATCAATGAACTGGACATTCTCAGTCTGCACTGAGGATGAGAATATTGCCATTTCAAGGCTAAATTTGTCAGAAAATCTGACATAAAAAAAAAATAAAGTGTAGATCCAAGATCAGACTACACTGCACTTCTTGTACAGTCTGATCTTGATATACACTGTCAGCATCAGCAATTGAATCTGGATTTAGCACTGCAAGGTTAAACACTTTAGTCTTAAAAGGAGCAGTGACTTGGTAAACACAATTGCTCTTTTTTCGACCATATTCTCCATTTTGATTCAATTATCAAACATTCCTTAAAATAAATTTTCTTTTCAATCAAATGCACTATTTAAACTGGAAGTATGTATAAAATTAGCTGCATTTATGTTTTAAATCTGTAATTTTCCTATGTAAATAATAATTTGTTCTCTTACCAGTACATGTACTTTGAACAAAGTACTGGTAAAAAGAAACTCCAGGTAAGCATGGATAGGTGCAATGGCTGCAATAGTTAAACTGAAATAATGTTGAAACTGTTGATAAACACCACACAAATCAATCAATCAGTCAATTTTTCTCTTACCTTTTATTATTTTTCTCCCATGTATGTAGCAATAATTATAGTCCCGATGTTCATGACCACGAGCCAACCCAAAAAGAGATTGTGTCACTGAAATGTCACTAGTATTTCGAATACACAAATTCAAGTGTTTCTTAAACAAAAGCGCCCCAAAGGATTAAATTACGTGTACAATATTGGAGACCTTTTCTAACGCAACTCCACGACTTGGGAGTCTATGTCAGAAATGCCACTCATTGTCTGTCATGATCGAATGGTTTTGTTTCAAAATCAATATTGAGCTAATAAAATACCCTTTACTCATTTCCAGAACAACAACATGTTTTATTGACCTTAGAGACAAGCGCATTTAAACACTGTGGAAAAAGGAGAACATGCTGGTAACCAGCACTTTTTCCTTTACACAAAATTCTTTCTACTCTTTCACAGGAAAAAGTTTTACCAACTGAAATGAATTTATATCCGCATGCAAATGCTTTCTATTTTGACAAATTTAAAATGCTGTTATCTGGTACAGTTAACTCCATACCACCTGTATATAACATTGCAGCAGACAATTTTTAGAATATCGACCATTATAAAATAAGGATAATCTACACAAATTTACTGGTACAATGCATGAAAAACACTGTTATAACATTTTGCCTAACTCTTTAACAAATGACAAAATTTTTGCCTGGACCAACTCGAAAGCATTGGCAGACAAAGAATTAAATGTTACTAAAATGATGATTTCTGATCTATAATTTTTGAAATATTAACATTATGGGGTAAAAAGAATCTGAAATTTGTAGATGTTTGAGATAAACTTTTCTTAAACTTGTCAATAAAAAATGTTATTAAGCTCACCAAAGGCTCGCTTTATAACATTTTCCCTAGACTCATTTAATAAAATTTTATCTCAAACACCAACTCGTGTCAGGCCCTATATATCCTATCATAAAGGTGGGATGATTTAGAGCATCTACAGCAAATCTGTATCAAAAGGAAAAATTATGAAAATCAACAACATAGTGGCAGTCACAATCAGGATGCAGGAACCAGATCAGGGAGCAACTTATGACAATATGCCAGACTCTATTCCATTATCATAAGTTTTGTTTTTTTTCCATTTTGTTAGCAAATATTTCCAATTTGTGAAGAGTTGGAAATATGAAAATAAAGTGAAGCGTAACAACTGTTGGCTTTAGTAACTCTTAAGTTTCAAGTGTGCAAGCTCTTTGCAGTTATTTTGTGGATTTTTTTTGTACCTCAACATTCTTCTGCATATCCTAGATTGAGAACTTCTAAATAGTGTTCAAAATTTATATAATTACCCTTAAAGTGTCAAATAAAATCAATGGACACTTTCAGTCTGGAAATAAGACCCAGAAAATAGCTACTCTTGTCCTGAATGTCACAGCAAAGCGGACAGTGTAGATCAAAGATCAGACTGCTAATGCAAGGATGTAAACCTTTGAATTGTATTCAAAATTTATGTAATTACCCTTATAGGACCAAATAAACCTAAATGGACACTTTCAGTCTAGAAATAGAACCAAGTAATTGCATTATCAACACTGCTCTTGTCCTGAATGTCTCAGCAAAGGGGACAGTGTAGATCAAAGATCAGATTGCATGTTTTGTGCAGTCTAATCTTGATCTACACTGGCTGCAAAGGCATTTTATGAGTTAATTACCCTTTACCAAACAATCCCCTGTTTTTGCGACCCCCAAAGAAAGAACGCTTTTGAAAACATTTTGGAACAAGTGGAAATTGCAGGATACCAGCGTTTCCTCTATTACCCATAATGTTTTCTACCCTTTCAAAGGCCAAATCCCACCATTTGAAACACATTCAATTTGTACTCTGGAAATGCTTTTAATTTGGCAAAGTCTGAAGTTTTGTTGTCTGGTGCAGAGTGACATGTGAAATTTTGTCCTTTTGTACTTATGTATGCTCATGAAATCATACAAAGTTTGAGTTAACCTTTTAGCAGAGGATAAAATTTTAGACTTGTCTGTATTGAAAGCACTTGCAGATGACAGATTGAATGTGGCTAAAATTATGGGATTTGTCTGTGACAGGGTAGAAAGGATTGTGGGAAAAAAGACAAAATGTTACCAGCTTTTTTTCTGTTACCCTCATTGTTTTCAAAAGCCTCAGTCAGGGTCTGAAACAGGTTTTTTTGTAAATTGTTAAGAGTAACTTTCAAAATTGACATTTCCATTGTGAACTAGATCTATTTGTAAATGAAAGCTGTTTGTATTACCCTAATTACATAATTTTCCCTCCGGGATAGCTGGGTAAATCACAGAGACTATGGAAAGTCGAAAACGTTATCGAAAACATTCTTGTTAAAGCATTTACCACACAATCCCCAGTTTTAACGACTCTGAGAAAAAGGGCCCTTGAAAACATGGTGGTAAAAGGAGAAAATGCTGGTACCCAGCATTTTTCTCCTTTTCCCACCATGTTTTCTACTCTTTCAAAAACAAAATGTAATGTTAGAGTAAGATTTATTTTGTGTTCTGCAAATGCTTTCAATTTGAACCAATCTAAAATTTTGTCTTTTGGTAAGGTTAAACAAAAAGAGCAATCATGTCTTTCTTGTAATGATGATTGTACTAGATATTGGTGATTTAAAACAGGTTCTGTTTGGAAAAAATAATTCAAATGCCATGACTTATTCAATATTCCAATACAGAAATCATATGAATGTACAAAATGTATTTGTCAAGCCTTAATCATGTGTCATGATTTTAGACTTATTGAAAGCATTTTGCAGACAAGAAATTAAATGGGGGTTAAATAGTTATAGGCTCCTTTTCTCTCAATCTGTTTAAAAGCAATTTTCTAAAGAGGCAGAGAAAGTCATATATGTACAGTTAACTCTTTACCAAACAGCAAAATTTTAGACTTGTCCAAATTAAAAGCACTTGCAGACGACAAAATAAATGTAATTCAAAAATTGAAATATGCTTTTGGAAGGGTAGAAAACATTGTGGTAAAAGCAGAAAATGCTGTTCCCAGCATTTTCTCCTTTTTCCACAATGTTTTCAAAAGGCTTCTTTCTTAGGGTCGTTAAAAGTCGGCATTGTGTGGTAATGGGTTAAATGGATAAATTCAAATCTTATCCCTTGAAGATACATGTACATAGTTTAGTACAATTCTGTAAGAGGATTAAAATGGATTATCTAATAATCCATTAAACCACTTTACTGTTCCAGGCATGACAGTAGAATTTTATTGATCCTGAAAACTGGAATGGATAGTCTCTGAGTCCTATATTGTCTTTATCAGACAATCATTTGTTTTCACAAAACCGAGAGGAAAAGAATAGAATACATGGTGAGAAAAGAAGAGAATGCTGGCATTTCTTTCCTTTTTCCAAAACATTTTTACCATTTCAAAAACAAATTGCCTGTCGATCTACATCCTTTGAGTCACATTCCCAAATTTTAAAGACCCTGAGGAAAAAGGCTTTGAAAAATATTGTGGGAAAAGGGATACATTTAATTGAAGCATGTCTTTATTAGAACATTAACTTTTTACCATATGACAAAAGTTTTAGAATCCAAATTGATAGCAATTTTAGACAACACAATAAATTTGACTCAAAATGTGATAGTTGTTTGTGGAAGGAGAGAAAACATTGCGGAAAAAGGAGAAAATTCTGGTAACCAGCATTTTTTCCTTATCCCACAATGTTTTCAATAGGCATCTTCCTCATAGTCACAAAAACTCAGGATTGTGTAATAAAGGGTTAAACCTTAATTCATGTTGATTACTCATAGACCAGCCAGGTGGCTCAAAGGTTAGAGAATCTGACTTGTGACCTGGTGGTTGCGGGTTTAATACCCATTACCACACAATCCCTACTTTTGACGACCCTGAGAAAGAAGCCTTTGGAAAACATTGTGGGAAAAGGAGAAAATGCTGGTAACCAGCATTTTCTCCTTTTCCCACAATGTTTTCTACCCATCACAAAACAAATTTCAAATTTTCAGTCACTTTTATTTTGTTGTCTGCAAATGCTTTCGAATTGGACAAACCTAAAATTTTGTTGTTTGGTAATGAGTTAATGTAAACTTTCTTTGTGGCAATTTTTCGCGTCTCATCTCTGATGCAGGTGAGAAAAGTAGTCAGTGGCTTGAGTAGAAAGTTGAGTCTGTACTGGTTTGAGATAGCCACGAAACACATGTGAAGGTGCGCTGACCACCGTGATATAACCTAAGCTGTTAAAATGGTGTTGAAATCCAATGCAAACGAAGAGATTATTACACGTATTGCAGAAAGGTATTATCAAGGTCGTCTGCAACTGGTGGTGCATTAAAACATATGTAGCAAAAGAAAATAGAGCTAAACACAGGTTTGTGCTGATTGCCTCTAGCAATAAAGATAAATTATATAAATATTTATTGATCTTTCCAGATTGTCTGAAGGTCATGTGATAAAGTTGATAAAATGTTGTGATCATGAATTAAGCAATTACCTCATGAAAATAGTGAGCCATGCTCTGGCAAATTAGGGCCTAACCCTTAACCAGATGACAAAATTGTAGCCTTGTCCACATTGAAAGCATTACAGACAATAAATTGAATATGACTCAAAATATCATTTGTCTATCATAGAGTAGAAAACATTGTGGTAAAAGGAGAAAATGCTGATTACCAGCATTTTCTCCTTTTCCCACAATGTTTTCAAAAGCCTTCTTGCTCAGAGTCATTTAAAGTTGTCATTGTGCAGTAAAGGATTAATGCATCTCTGTGATGCATGATACCAAGCAAGTCATCACATGATCATGGATCCAGAAAATCATTTTGACTACCAACCAACTGAACACTAAGGTAAACTGGTCCTTGGAGATGCACAAAATTGACCAGTTGTAAAAACTTTTGGTCCAGGTCAGCCTGAGTCGAAACTTTTTGCAGATACATTAAGCCCCCTTTCACAGAGCTTGCCTCACATATAAGGCTGAGCAGATTATTTTTTCAATGTGTTCCTTTGAAAATGGCATAAACATTTATCATATGGGTAAAAAAAAAAGATTTTTTTTTACATATGCATTACTGCTTATAATTATATTGGTGAAGAGAAATGTTTCATTGCTGTTGTTTTTTTTCTTCAACTTGAATGCAACATGGGATCAAAGGATGCATATGAACTTAATGGTTGATTTAATCAAGGTAATTACGTTCTAAACGGTATAATTTTTGTTACATTTTTGGAATTCTTCGTGTGTAAAAGGTCATATTGATGAGAACTGTACCACTGGCAAATGGTCATAATTTTAGGAATATTCTTATTATCGGAGACGTCCGATTGCAACCGGATTTTACCGTCATGTAAAAGTGTATGCTTAAGCCAATCATATTAACCGACACAAGTAACTTTCGGTTTATCATTCTAGAACAAAATGGCGGAAGGTGGAGTTCCTGAAATTCCAGATCAAAAGGCCGAAATATCAAATCAGCTACAGAAACCTCTCAAAAAGGGCGACATATGGTATGAATCGAATACAAAATTACGATTAGCCTTGATAAGAATGTATCTACAGCTTCTGATGACCACAAAGATTTTCATTTGCCCTAGTCAAGTATCGGATGATTCATTTTCTATTTCTCAATGCGTGGGTGGGGTAAACATGATCATCATATTAATCATAATTGCCGATGGTCGAATTTTAGAGATCATTTTAAAGTAAATTGTAAAAAATTATGGATCATGTAGAGATGTTCCACGGCGCCAGCTTAATTTTATGAGTTACGATTCAGGGATTCTCCACCCAAATACAACATAAACCGGGAGAAATGTTCACACTTGATACTGATAGAACACAGGATACAAGGCATCATAGCAAAGAGTTGGTCAAACATGGAACACTTACATATCTACAACAGAAGGGTTCTTTAGGATTTTACAGAGCTTTTGAAAAACGGGGGTCCACTGGATGCAACCGTAAAAAAGTCAGGGGTCCCATATTACAAGGCCTCCTCCCTGACCAGTGCTTTTGGGAATATTAATACAATAAAGAGACAAACTTGTTGAAATTTGCGATCTTTCTCCACAGTTGACGTACTTGGTGAAGGGTCAGATGAGGATGGCATAACTGGCCTTTGATCTTCGTCCTTATCACCCGCCGGTTCCTTTCTTTTTCCCCCACAAATTCAAAAGACTCGACTGTTTTGACATGTCGTCTGCAGACGATTTTTTGTGTACAAGGAAGAAATCCGGAAACGCTGAATATAATTTATGCAGGCCATACTTGATTAGTAATACCCTCTTTTTTTCAGAAGATATTTGTAAAAGTATTTTTACCATTAAAGTTGCGCAAGTAGTTACTAATGCAAAGAATCTAATGTAAAAAAAGTCTAATTATTTATAAAATCATGAATAGTTTTATCTGTTTTAAACAACTAATGATCATGATTATGCCGACTTACTCGATTCAAGACAGCGTGACCCAAGTCACTGGATATCCCAAATCAAGTGTGCCCAGTGCCAGTGTCCAAAAAACTGTGATTTTATTGTTTTGACTGCAGAATTTTTCCCTTTCTTCGATGAAATGCCAATGATCAAGAGACGTTCAGTTTTATTCACGAATCCTTATTTTAGTTCTGGAATTAATTTTTATGCGTCCCTGGGATGCGAACTGCTGATAAACGTGCGTACAGCTCAATATTTATGCATATATAGACGCGGAAATCTGCGTCCCGTAAAATCCTGGTTCTTGTTATAGAGTCATAGATAGTGGATTAGCTTAACAGAAATTGTTACCACTTAAACAGTCATGAGCTACAAGATTTTGCAAGCCAAACACCTTGTACAACATTCTGAAACAAGTGAGATCTACTAATTAGAGCAGAGCATTAATTTGCATCTCCCCAAAAAACTCATATTGATTACAGGGCTTTTTTTCCTTCTATAACTGAGGCCGATATTCGATGACTTCCCAATTACAAAAAGCATCTTTTTTTCCCTATTATGGCGAAAGAATTTCCCAATTTTGCTGAAAGAATTTCTCATAATATGATGCTGAAATTCCCAATAAGTTAAAATACCAATTTCTCAAAAGCTATTTCACATGACCAGACACAAAACTTTCTTTATTTAGCAGTGATTGAAAATGAAAGCAGGCTTTTTATGTAATTGTTTGTCTTTCGTAAAAACTTACAGCTGACAATAGAAGTTTTCTTTAACGTAACACTGTGGAACACATTCTTACTAGGTTGCAGTCACCGTATTTAAAAAAACAAACAAACACGCTGTATCAAAGTAAAACATGTCAAGAACCGGGAAACATTACAAAAAATTTGTTAAAAGGGCTGCAGATGATAAAGGCCACCGCAGCCTTTTTACTTTTGGTGTGAAACGTTCAAATTCTTTGCTGATTGATCTACAGGTAATCAAATCTCCGCATACTGAGTCTCAATCTGAAGTGCCGGTTCTGTCGGGCATCGCCGATCTCCCTTTGTCTGAAGACTACAGTACAGTAGACAATTATTATCACTGCACATGATGCAAACTCTACATCTCCAGTTATAATATCCAAGCATAGCCTTGTAACTTCCGCAGATAATTCCCTTGTATCATATGATGGCTGGAAAGCAGTTCTTCTAAAGTATTAACTCCGGCACCCATGGGTGTACCACAGTAGTGTTAAAAAGGGCTATAAGCCTATATGTGATGTTGATATTTGGCCATAGTTTAAGCAGTTAAAGTGTGACTGTTGAATTTGTTTCACTTAGTAAATTGCTGCACCTTTCTATTTACTGTATGTATGTACTCTGCCATTCATTTGTTTTATTGATGTACCTTGAAAGTCTGTCTGATTTTTCCCAATTTGGCCAAAATCACGCTTGAATTTGAAAGGCTAAGGCCCCTTCCCAATTTCTGGGAAAAAAGCCCTGGATTATTATCATACTGGAAGTCTAAAAAATAAGAGACAAATACAGAGGGGGAAATATGAGCTATCAGGACTCCACAGTTTTCGACAGAAATAGCAAGAAACAGTAAGAAATATGAGGCAGAATACAGCCAAAAACAACCCTCAGATTTCAACACTAACACTAATCTATCAGCCTGGGGTCAGTGATTTTTATGAAGGGCCGTCTGTAGGTACTTTCTTGCCGGTCCATCAGGCCTCTTGTTTTTCTGAGCGAGTGTACATAGTGGGAGAATACCTGCCATACTTTGCCTATGGCTTTCAAGTTTGAAATAGATCTAACGTATCTGTTTATGTCATCCAGATGTAAAATCATTTGACCATCCTAACCCCCAGGGTTTTCCTTGATGCACGATTTTGTGCATTTTTAAGGAAAATGACCGCAGTTTTTTTAACAATGCGTCATTGTTGACACACAAATATGATAAGAGTTACTAACGATTGTATATACTACCCACACTGTTACATCACAATTACATGAAAAATCTGGAGTATGAAAAGAAAATGGGACGAAACACTGGACTGTGTGTCGATTTTACTATAATACTCTCGGTCTTTAAACGGGTCGAAACTAAACCAGTCGATCTCTAATGAAAAACAATAGGGCGTATTCCTTTCACTACTCCGAACACTCCAAACATGTTCTAGCTGAACAGAGTATTTCCGAACACTGTGCTGTGTTCTTCAGAACATGTTCTGACTGTTCTAATTCAATCGAGGTGTGGCGCACCTGCTAAACGGTTGTTACGTGATACAAGATGGCTGAGAGACGGACAATTCTTCATGGCTAAACTTGCAATTGTCTTTTTTGCGATATGAATGCCATAAATAGGAGCATTGTAGACTCGTCTCTACTTCCTCAGCGCAACTAATCATATCCTCCACTAACACAGCTAAGACAGTAGCTCTTGCAACAGCCATCATGGCAATGTACGTTCATTTCGCTATTCATTAGAACAATGTTCCGAAAATGCTCCATTCAGAACACAATTCCAGAACAGTGTATGTGTTTTGAAATATTCCATTCGCACATTCCAGAAGAGCATTCCAGAACACAGAACATTGTGCCAGAAAAGGTGAATGGAATATGCCCTATATGTCTCCATCAAAATCGACGTCATTCTAGCTGTCTGCAAGGAAGAACAGCCCTTAAACAAAGATCAGACAATAAAACTCCTGGTAAGAGCACACAGAAATACATTTTAAGGTCTAGAGGGTTTACTGTAAATTAGCTAAAGAGATACACTCCGTTATTCATTGAAAACAGCGGCATGAATGCGACCTGTCTGTCAAAACACATGAATCGGCCATTTAATTGGTGAAAATAGTTTACTTTCGGCCGAAATGGATATTTTCTATCAAGCAAAACAATAGAGACTTCCCAGTCCGGCCAACAACAATCTATTTTCACAAATTAAACAGTGGATTCCTGAGATAAAATACAATAACCCTTTACCACAGACAGAGACTGCACAAACTTCGAAATTCCACCCTTGTGCATCATCAAAACACTAGCGGTCATGATGATACCCTTGAAAGATTAAAATTACCTAGAGATATGACAGCTTGTCTGCAGATAGAGCATATTTGCTTGTTAAAAACAGGCGTAAATACAGCATACTCCAGATACTCTTTATGAAAAAGGTGCCATCTAGGCTGTAAGTTCCCTTTATATAGAGAATCTCTGGTGTTATTATGTATCCGTCACCATGTAATAATACATATATAGGGTATACAAAGATTTACAGTGAATAGAAAACACAAAGACACACATAGTTTCACAAATAGTAGCTTTTGTCTAAGCTAATTACATTTTGTTGTGACCCCCACGAATTCCAAAATGACCCCCATTATTTTTGACTAGGGGGTCACAATGACGCCCTATTTTTGTTGCCAAGGGAAAACCCTGCTAACCCCAAATACCTGTATATAAAAATCGAGGCAGCTGTATTCACGAGTGATATATAGGACCCAAATAATTGTAATTTCATGGTTGCTTTTGTGCGCAGTCAGAGCAAAGCAGACAGCATAGATAAAAGATCAGACTATTTTTTTTTATGACGTCTTGATCTGTGCTAGCAACAAAGGCAACTGTAGTTGTAATGAGCGCTTTAACTCTTTTCCATACAATTCTGACTTTTAACAACACTGAGAGAGAAACCTTTTGAAAACATTGTGGGAAAAGGAATGAATACTGTTAAGTGGTATTTTGTCCCATTTCTGACGATTTTCTCTACCCTTTCAAAAAACAAAACTCTGATATTTGAGACGCATTTAAATTGTCGTCTGAAAATGTCAATTTGGAACAGTCTAAAATTTCTTTTTTTTAGTAAAGAGTTTAGGGTCAAACTTCTTTTTTAATCCTTAAAGCAACTTTCATAACTGTACCTTTGCAGCCAGTGTAGGTCAAGATCAGACTGCACACAATGTGGAGTCAGATCTTTGACCTACACTTTTGCTCTACTGAGACATTGTGGACAAAAGAAATCTTTAAATTGTATTTATTTGGATCTCAATTCTAAACTGAAGATGTCCATTGAGTGTCCATTGGGCACTCTAAGGGTTAAGTGATTGGCGTGTCTTTCAGGTATATTCTTGACTTGAAATGGTTCAAACAGTGGAAAAGTTTTGTTGGCTATGAGACCTGGGACACTTACAATGTTGGTGAAGCAAGTGCCAACCCTGGACCCATTGACAATTCTCCGATTTTTCAAGGTAAAATTTTTGAGACAGATTCTTAGGTTGTCATTTAATATCAGCTAATAATGGCATTTCTCTTCAAAAAATAAAATTAATGTGTTGTATTACCCCTAAGATTGCTAAAAGCTACATTAGGTATTTCCATTAATGTTTTAATTAAAGATCAGATTGCACAAGATCAGATTGTTCAGATCAGATTGCACAAACAGTGGTTTTCAGCTGAGGATTATTCAGCGAGGGAACATATCATTTGCAAATTTGCAGACATGGGGGACACTTTCAAAATATGTGAGACAATGGCATTCAAGACTAATTGTCAAACAGTTTTAAAAAGAACAATGTCCAACCAGTCTAAGTGTCCCAGAATTTGTCCACAGCAGAAAACTGTAAATGTCTAGTCCAATCTTGTGTATGCACTATATGAAATATTTAGCTTTTCTGGTAAAATAAGAAAAAAAAAAACCAGAAAAAAAGGAAACCTTGAAAGTGAACTTAGTTTAGTTTTGTTGTTTTTATCGTTACTCTTTTGGTTGCAAATGACATAGATTTCAGAAAAATGTTGCCAGGTAACTCCCAAGTGGCTTACATTTTTTGCGTTAGCTCTTTACTTGACAATGAAAATTGGCGTGGTTCAAAACGAAAGCATTTGCATGCGGAAAATCATTAATTTACTCTTTGCCAAAAGACAGAGTTTTAGACTAGTCCAAATTGGAAGCATTTGCAGACACAATAAATGAGACTAAAAAATTTAAGTCTCTTTTGGAAAAAGTAGAAAACATTGTGGGGAAAGGAGAAAATGCTGGTTACCAGAATTTTCTCCTTTTCCCACAATGTTATCAAAAGTTTTCTTTCTCAAAGTTGTGATTGTGTGGTAAAGAGTTAAAACATGAAGTTTGTTATTCAAAGTATGGAAAACATTGTAGGAAAAGGAGAAAATGCTGGTTACCAGCATTTTCTCCTCTTCCTACAATGTTTTCAAAAGGCTTTTCTCTAGGAGTCAATAAAATTCCGGATTGTTTACTAAAGGGTTAACCCACTACCCACTAAAACAAAATTCCAGCAAGTTGTTTAGAATGCATCCAGCTACAATAGCTCTAAACAGCATAGCATATGGTGTTACCAATGAATATGTGTGAAAACATTGTGGCCATTGTTTCTGGCAAATTCTCCTCTAGCCCCAATGTTTCCAAGAGATGTTGTCATATGATGAAAAAAAGTAGACTGCAGGTGTAAATTTGCTAATGTTTGTGGGGTTTTTTTTATGACAGAAGGAACGATAAAGTTGAAAGAACATCTGATTGATGACTTAGACTACATCCTTATTCCTGAGGATGGTTGGAACAAACTATATATATGGTATGGCATGGTGGAGGGGCAGGTAAATACTTACTGCTGTGACAGATTTATACTTTCAGCTGTACTGGCTGAAAGCCAGCAGAGCCTATGTCATGGTGTGGTTTCTGTAGTCCATCCACTAGTCTTGTAAGCTCTATACATACAACATAAATTTACACTTGTCCAAATTAACTCTTGGAAAACAACAAAATTTCAGACCAGTCTAAATTGAAAACATTTGCAGATGTACACAAAATAAATGTGATTCAAAAATTGAAATCTGATATAGGAAGGGTTGAAAACATTGTAGGAAAAGGAGAAAATGCTGGTTACCAGCATTTTCTCCTTTTCCTACAATGTTTTCAAAAGCTCTTTTTCTTAGGGTTGTTAAAAGTGTGGATTGTGTGATAAAAGGTTAAAAGCATTTGCACATGACTATCGGAATGTTGCTCAAAGGTAAAATTTGACCTGAAAAGAATAGAAAACATTGTGGAAAAAGGAGATGATACTGGTGACCAGCAATGTTTTCAAAAGCCATATTCTTTGCGCCGTTAAAACTCACAATTGTGTGGGAACAGGTTAAAGTATGGTTAGTATTCTTATAGCTAAGAACGGTAACGGGCTGATTCGTAAAAATACACCAGTCAAAGTTCTAACAACCCTAAAGAATGGGACTTTTGAGAACATTATGGGAAAAGGAGAAACTACTGGTAACCAGCATTTTCTCCTTTTCCCACAATGTTTTCTGCCTTTCAAGGGCAAATTACATTGTTTGAGCCACATTTAATTTGTCATCTGTAAATGCCTTCAAATTTTTTGTTTGGTGAAGATTTGAACATCCTGGAATTTACCGACTAGAACTGAAACTAGAATTTGGTAAACTAAAAGGAGAGTGCTGCCATGCAGAATATGTGACTGTTTAAATCTTTTGTTACAGGTTAAATGGAAATAGCAAGGCCCTGGTGGTGCAAGCACAGGACTTGAGAACAGAGGGGTCGCTGATTTGAAACCTCGGCTTGGCCTTTTTTTTTCCGATGATTAATTACAGTCATTGTGACAGGATTCATTCCTCTCATGGCTGATCATTGTTGCAACTTACGTGGGAAAGCAGGCAATGGCGTGGGAGGGTTAGTGTGAGAAGTATGGGTTAAAGGAAAGCATGGATAGTGTACTGCTGACTGCGATATTGCTGAAATGGGTATTAACCCTTAACCACACAATCACGAGTGTTAATGACCCTGAAAAAGAAATCATTTGAAAAAATCATGCGAAAAGGAGAAAATGGTGGTAACCAGCATTTTCTCCTAATCCCACAATGTTTTCTATCCTTCTGGAGACAATTTTCAGTTTTGAGTTATATTCATTTTGTCATCTGCAAATGCTTTTATTTTGGTAAGTCTAAAAATTTATCAATTGGTAAAGGGTTAAACACTATACAATCAATAAACCAGATGGAAATGCAACTGGAGAGATATCAGCAAAACAATATCCTTCCACCTTTCTGCAGGGGATAAAAAACAGGGGTTTGATTGATGGATTGATTGAGTGATTGTATGTTGTTTTATGCAGATTTCAAAATTATTTCAGTTATATTGCAGTGGCCAGTGCACCAATCCATGCTTTCCTGGAGCTTTTATTACCAGTACTCTGCAAAATATTCTTTTCAAGCCACTGGCTGCTTTCCAATGTAACCATCGTCGAAACAATGGTCAGAGGTGAGAGAGGAATGAATCCTGTTGGGATGACTATTATTAATCCTCGGAAAGAAATTAGCCTAGCTGGTGAATGATCCAGCAACCCCCCTGTTCTCAAGTCCTGTACAATACCTACTGAGCTACCAAGGCTTGTATAAAAAACAGGGGATACAATGTTTATGATTCTTGTTGTAGGAGCCTCTTCCAAGAAAGGTGATAGAAGAGGGTGTTTACACGAAGGCTTTGAAGGTTGAGGTGTACCCTTGGCATCTGAAGATTTGTGAAAACTCAAACCTTGACGAGCAGATCAACAAACAGTTCAGTAGGGCAGACACCATAGGTAAGTAATAATTGCTGATTTGTAATCTGAGTGAAATACAAGCATGGAATATTGTTTAACTCTCTACCAAACTTTAAAATTTTTGACTTGATTAAGTTGAAAGAATTTGCAGAGGACAACATAAATAAAGCTCATATGATGATTTCTGTCTTTGATAGTGTAGAAAATACTGTGGGATAAGGAGAAAATGCTGGTTACCAGCATTTTCTCCTTTTCCCAGAATGTTTTCAAAAGCCTTCTTCAGGGTCCTTAAATCTCGGATTTGTGTGAAACAGGGTTAACTGTATACTAGATCATGAAATTTTAGAATTTTTTCTAAATTGAAAGCATTTGCAAACTTCAGTTTAGATACAGCTAAAATGATGGTATTTGTCTTTAAAAAGGTAAATACATAGTAGAAAAGGAGAAAATGTTTTCTACCCTTTCAAAGACAAATCCTTACAGTATAAACAATATTTTATCTGTCATCTGCTGAAGTTTTATTTTTCTTTTTGTGGCGAATGAGTCTCAAATTGTATGGATTAGTAAAGGGATGACTTTTAACCATTTAACAAAATTTCGTGCTTGTCCAAATTCAAACAAAGTAGTTACAGACAACAAATCAAGGCTGGCTCAACTGATAAAACTTGCTTTTAATTGAGTAGAAAACTTATTGGAAATCGGAGTTAATGCTGGATACCAGCAGTTTTTCCTTTTTCCATAGTGTTTTCAAAATCTCTCTCTGTTTTTTTTTCTTTTTTCTTTTTAAAAAGTGTAGGGTTAAACAACAGCTTTTGTGGTGTCCATGGTTGTAAGGTAGAGCATTGGCCTCATAACAATAAGGTCTTGAGTTCGATACCCTGGAGTAGGTGTCAACTTCCAGACTGTTCATTGGCCTACTCATTCGGCCCCAGCACTGATCTAGTTCCATGAAGCAGAATCAAGAATGATTTCTGGTAGTGTTCTTTGCAAGAACTTTTTTCTCAATCGATATTAAATAAATATGTTTTAACTAAACTGAACAGAGAACTATTTAAAATTATTTATAGAACAATTAGAGAATGCAATGAGACAAGAATTCAATATTGGTGAGGACAAGGAGGTCAGACTGTGGAATAGATACATGACAAATATGTACGAACCCCTTAACAAGAAAGAAAATACGCTTCAAGATGCAGGGCTCTATCAGGGCCAGGTGGTTGTAATTGAACAGAAAAATGAAGATGGGACATGGCCTAGACAAAGTCAGATCAAAAGGTGATTTAGTTTTTACTTGGCTGTTTTTGAAGAAAGGGTTGATTCTTTTACATATGATGAAATTCTGGCCTCGTTCAAATTTAAAGCATTTGCAGACGACAAATTAAATGTAACTCAAAACATGAAATTTGTCTTTTATAGTAAAGAAAACATCGTGGGGAAAGGAGAAAAAGGCGGTTACCAGCTTTTTCTCCTTTTTTTTGGGGGGGGGGGGGGGTGATTTTTTCTATGTAAGTTTAGACTCACACAGTTTTATGCTGTAAGTATATGATGTATTTATTTAACTCTGTATGAAACGACAATTTTTTTGACTAGACCAATATGAAAAGCCATTGCAGACAACAAATTGAATGTAGCTAAAATGATTATTTCTGTCTTTAATAGGTAGGAAACATTGACGGAAATGGAGAAAATGCTGGTTGACAACATTTTCCCCTTTTGCCACAGTTTTCTCAAAAGCCTTCTTTTTCAGGGTCATTAGATCTCAGAATTGTGTGGTAAAGGCTTAAAAGCCAATGGAGTGATACAGGGCCATCTTGGCCCTCTTGTTATCTTATCTCTGTCATTATTGAAGAGATATACTTTGAACTTTGGCTAGTTGTTGACTATCAAAGGGGAAACCCATTTCATAAGAGCAGGAAATTCCAAAAACATTTTTGACAGTTATGCCCCAATTTGGTCTTAAAATTTTCACTGGAAAAACACATGCAGCCAAGGGTAGGACCTACATAGGGTGCTCTTTTTTTTTTTTTTTTTTGTGTGGCCAAGGTCTGTTATTGCTTTGTAGAGTGGATTCTTAAGGCATGAGATTTGTAATCTATGTGCCTGGTTTGATCCCTGCATGATCTGATGCCTTATGATTGACCTAAATGAAAGTGAAAAACACATAAAGTCTTCTCAGTTCTGTTTACAAACATTTGTATAAAACCCAATATAATACCATTGTTACCTCAGTTCTTGAGTTTGTGATCAGTTTTGACTTAGTTTGCTCCTTGTTAGATTCTCTAAATAGATTTATCAGGGTTCCCGCTGGGCTTCGCATTTGGCGCCATTTGTGATAGATTTTTAAATGTGGCGCAAGAAAATACCGATTGTCGAAAATGACTGGTGCCGATATTTCTCCTATCGGGATGCCATACATTTTGATACTGGACCCCTTCACCGCAATGCATGGATGCATGACCGCCAATTCATCGTTAAAGCTGAAATAAATCAGCCTGAATAAACGACAGCATCAACGTAATCCAAATCACTTTACAAATCGATGTCATTTACACCTGACTATCCGAATATACATACACTTCCGATAACATAAACTTTCGGCTATTTATAAAACTTGTCAGTTAACTTGGGAAAACTGTAAGAAAGTGAAAGTATCGAAGACCAGTGTGCCCTATGAGTCATGAGTGCTAATAAATGTCGAAACGAATCATAATTGCAGGTAAAATCGATAGATTCTGTATTAAATTAATATACAGCGGGTTCCCGAAATGCCGACAGAGTTGGCACTGACTAAAACCCGGACGGTTATGTTATCGTCGTCCTCGAAATTTTCTATGTCATCTTTCCTCTATTGATTGCCCACCTTTCGGAAAACTGCTTGGTTTTTAACATTTTAACTTCTGTATGTTTCAAAATGTAAATAGTCCCCTCATGAAAATAATTTTACAGATTTAGAAATTTCTCTAAATGAGCAATTTCTACTTTTGTAACAATTTTTCACATATTGACTTTGTTGTTTGGTTTGTACCATTTAAACTTCTATCCGTTTCATAAAAGTCTGTCTTTAAAACTTTGTTACAATAGGAGAAAAGGTTATCATTGACCCAGTTCTGCTTTTGTCACAGTGGTTTTACAAACATTTAAAACAAATCTGCTTAAACTTAATACATAATGATTTTTCGTTGTTAACAAAACTAATTTTTATTAAATATATTCAGACAATAAACATAGAAACAAGTAATTAAATCTGATAAAAACAAATGTTTTTTTGTTTATATTATTGCTCATGACACAACCATGCAGTGATAATTTATTGACCAATTCTTGATTATGCCCAACCTACTGTACATTCATTTTATAATTGGCACCAACTGGCTCCAATTATTTCAATCTGGCGCAAACTTTTCTCATTTGGCGAAAGTGATGGCGCAAGAAAAAAAGTAGCTAGAGGGAACCCTGGATTTATGATGGAAGAACTATGTTACACATGGGTTAGGCTCAGCCCCATTTATAATGCTTGATATATAAATAGAACTGTTTTCATTGCAAATCTTGCTTTTCCAAAAATCCTGTCATCTTACTTAAAAAATAAATCTGGTAAATTTGAACTGATGCTTTTTAAATCTTTGATAGCACAATAATGTACGAATATCTTGTGTTTCAGTTCTACAGTGAGCAATAAAGATGCAGCTGCCGGAACTTCCTCATTCTCAACAAGGTAATTTACATTTCAACTCTTCACTGAGTGAGAAAAGTTTTGATTCAAGCAAATTGAAAGCATTTGCAGACGACAAGTTATTTGTAGTTCAAATGATGATTTATGATTTTGACTGGGTAGAAAACATTGTGGAATAGGGAGAAAATGCTGGTTACCAGCATTTTCTCCTTTTTCCTTAATGTTTTCAGAAGCCCTCTTTCTTAGTGTTGTTAAAACTCAGGATTGTGTGAGAAAGGGTTAACCCTGTACCTCTATCAGACAACTGTTCTTTTGTATTTCTTGTCTTCTGACTCTTTATCAGATTACCAAATTTTTGACTCATCTAAATAATGGCTTATGTGATAAAGTTTGTCTTTGAAAGGGTTGAACAAATTGTGGGAAAAAAGAAGCTGCTTACTGGCATTTTTCTCCTGTCCCACAAATATTTTCAGAAGCCTTTTGTCTTGGTGTAATGATGACACAAGATTGTTTGGTTAAGTGTTTAGAGCCTTTCTTTACCTATATGACTATATTTCCTTGCAGTTTTTAGCTGTAGAAAACATATTGGAGCAAGGGGTAGTAGCTTGTACCCAACAGATGCTTGTTTATGCACGATTTTTTCCATCACATTACACAGTATTATTTCTCTGAAATGCATTGTGTTTGTGCTTTGTATGAAAGGATTTGTTGGGTGTAGAGTCAGTTTGTCACTATCTTGATAAAGATGTGATTTATGTGTTAATACAGGTCGGGTAACACTTATGGAAGTAGCTACAGTGGAGGTTACTCTTATGACCCAGGGCGTGGCAATGTGACCCCGGGGCTGTGTGGTCTCTCAAACATAGGAAATACTTGCTTCATGAACTCAGCAATACAGGTAACACAATTTGTGAACATGCTAAATCCGGCTGGTTTACATGCTAAATCAGGCCTTATTCTTAATTATTACTTTTCAGGTAAACCCACAGAGTACTATGTACAACTTGAGTAAGTTTGTAGAGAACATATAGTAAGATTAGACTGCTTTTTGTAGAGTTTCAAGCAAGGTCAGACTGCACAGAACCTCCACTTTGAGCCCATAACCATGGACCATTCTTAATAACATGGGTAGTATAATTCTCAAGCATTTTCTAAATTTCAAAGTATTGCAATATCTGATTGGCTGAAGTAAGTGAGTAAGCCAATCAGGAATTGTGTTACTTTCTCAATCTAGAATAAACTTAAGAATGCACGTTACAATGGTCGGTGAAAACTAGCTCTGATCTTTGATCCACATAGCTCTTTACCAAGTAACAAAATTTTTGACTTTTTAAAATTGAGGGTTTTTCAGAAGACAAAATAGATGTGACTCAAAAATTGAAAATTGTGTTTGGAAGAATAGAAAACATTGTGGGGAAAAGCAGAAAATGCTGGTTACCAGTATTTTCTCCTTCTTCTACAATGTTTTCCAAAGCCTTTTTCCTTAAGGTCTTTATAACTCAGGATTGTGTGGTAATGGGTTAAAGTGGATTATCAAGGCTGCTTTCAAAGTCATCTGCTAGAAATTTGTTGCAACAGATAAGCTGATTATAAGTTTGAAATTATCGTATGTTTGAACAATTCTGATATCGTCATATTTTTCCATTTCTTTTTTGTTTCAGTGTATGAGTAATGTTCCAAAACTGACTGAATATTTTCTGTCCAAGAAGTGGGAGGAAGAGATTAACGAAGATAATCCTTTGGGCATGCACGGCGAGATAGCGAGAGCTTATGCTGAACTTGTGCACATCATGTGGTCTGGAAACTATAGTTATACTGTACCCAGAAATTTTAAGGTATTTACATTCTAATATTTATCTGTTGCACAGATATTATCTGATGAACTTTAGCACATCATGCTGGTAAGAAACCACAGTTATGCCATACCCAGAAATTTTAAGGTTTAACCCTTTACCACACTATCCTGACTTAATGACCCTGAAGAAGAAGGCTTTCGAAAACATTGTGTAAAAAGAAGAAAATGCTGGTAACCAGCATTTTCTCCATTTCCCACAAAGTTTTTAACCCTATCAAAGACGTACACCATCATTTTTTCTACATTTATTTTATTGTCTGCAAATGCTTTCACTTTGGCCCAGTATAAGATTTTGTCTTCTAGTAAAGGTTGAACTAACAATTGAGTGATGTTCTGACAAAAGGGGGTTTAATGCATCTTAGTATTGCATTATACCAAGCAAGTCATCAGATAATCATGGATCCATAAAATCCATTTTGTCCAACTTAATCATGAGGTTGATTGGTCCTTTGACATGCAGAAATTTGACCTGTAACAAAAATTTTCAACTCAGGTCAGCCTGCACAGATTGTGAAGGGTGACCAGGGTCAATACCTTTTGCATGTGCATTAACCCCTTTTTTTACGGAGCATGACTCACTTACTTGTTATAAGTAAGATGTTACAACAAAACACTTTCTTGTCACTCAAAATAGAACAAATATAATTATCTCATTGTACCATAAAACATAATCTGCAGCACAGGACTTTCAAAGTTTAAAATGTTTTCATGCTTAGAAAAATGTTGAGTGTTCTTTTTCTTTTAAATATTTGTCCTTGTTGAGTGTTTGCTAATTTTGTAAGGTCTACAAAACCTTGTACATGGGTTTTTCTATGCTTTCTATTATAGTATGCTGTTGGAAGGTTTGCTCCACAGTTTTCCGGCTACCAACAACAAGATTCACAAGAACTCATGGCCTTTTTATTGGATGGCCTTCATGAAGATTTGAACCGAATCAAGAAGAAGCCTTATGTAGAACTGAAGGATGCCAATAATAGACCTGATAAAGTAAGTTATGGGAGTATCTGGCCTATGTCATCACATTTTGTTTGTTCATTTTTGGGTCAGCTGTTTTCGAAGAAATCCCCTAGGTCCTGTCATAGCCCTGTTATTGTCTGCGTTGTTGGTGCAAAAGCATTTCATAATATCTCTGACATTACTTAATATATGTATATTAACTTCAAACTTAGACTAGTTGTTAACTATCCAATGGGAAACACGTACAATAGAGGCAGGTAACTATCAAGATGTTTTTGACAGCTATGCCCCCTTTTCGACTGTAAAATTGTTACTTAAAATCTATTTCTTAAAGCAACTGCAACCTAGTATTAGTACCTGCATGCAGTGCTCTTGTTTCCTTTCTATTTGACTGATTCTTTGAGTCATTGTTTATGTAAAAAGCAGCAGATGGCTTGGAGAGAGTGAGGTGTATAGTAATGAAGCAAAATACAGTGGAACCCCAGTAAACGAACTTAGCTAAAACGCGGGTGTCCTATGGCTCCCAAAATTTCGGGGGGTTGACGATTTTTGAGTCTGATCCAAATCCACGGTTCCGCTGATACGAGTCCCCATTGTAAAAACATAACTACCTATAGACCAAATACTAGTGTAAAATCGATACCGTGCACATAATATGACAATTTTTCACACCTTTACCTTCTTGATTACTTCTATCACCTACGGCTGTGCCCAATTGCTTTGTTTGACAAACACACGCACAGTTGATTACAAAAGGACTTCATCCCATAATTGTCTTCACATAAAATACACAATCTTACATTAGGCAGACTTAACATTAATAACTTTATGTATGGGGACCGTTAATAGCGATATCGAATGTACCGTAATTCATTCAGACACCTTTAATGTTTGGACATGTTAAATTACTGTCAAAAATATTTTATGTCTAGTCCTAACTCCAGAGAGTCAAAATACTCAAGGATACTAAATACTGAAAATATATTTTCCAAAACATTTGACTTTTAATTTTTGGAAAATATTTCCAATAGGATGATCGGCTACATAATGAAAGCACAATTGTACATCGTGCGTAAAACC
Source organism: Hippopus hippopus (assembly GCA_946811185.2). Classification (NCBI taxonomy): domain Eukaryota; kingdom Metazoa; phylum Mollusca; class Bivalvia; order Cardiida; family Cardiidae; genus Hippopus; species Hippopus hippopus. Next base: position 4,324,255 of record OX328102.1, on the reverse strand, counting down.
ATAATGAGGATGAATCCTTCGAGAGCCGAGTCAACCAATAGTAATTCTCAGTCATGAAAATACACACAAAAAATGAAACATTGGGTTTTTTTGTTTTTTTTTTTAACAAATGCCTCTTCACAGCAGACCGAGAAGATTACGGTCAGAGATCAGACATGACATATAGCCTGCAGTCTGATCTTGATCTACAGAGGCTGCAACAGCAACTTTAGCCCTTAAAGATGTGTAAAGGTTAATTCTTTCGCGGCTTTTGGATGTTCTGTCAGCAGTTTCTTCATTTTTCACAACGTTTTCGAAAGGCATCTTCAGCAGAAGCATGAAAAGTCGGCCCATAGAGGGAAATGGTTGAAGCCCTTTGTTGTCCCCATAATTACAAAAATAAAGCAGTGTTGAATACAATTACTTGCTTCTCTTATTCATCGGTAATTAATCCGTTTAACTTACGCTTCAAGTATGCATTTTTCTTTTTTTATTTCGGTCACAACAAAATATTCAGAAAATGACCGAATTATTTTTTTTTCTGCTGACTACACAATATACATGTGAAACGACTGGTGTGTTCTAGCAATAATCATAACGATACGCAAAAAGGCTGTATCAGATCATATAAGCAGGCGAGATATTGGCGTATATCGTTTGTTTTGATTTGAGATCAGCCCATAACAGGTGTAAATTCTTCAGGCGAAACAGTTGTAAGTGTGTACAACAAATTCTTACAGTACAACTCTCTTGCTTTGAATTATCAGAGCGTTACATCATACCCCAAATGCAAACTTTATTGCAAAGATTAATTTTGTGGATACACGACTGGTGTGGTATCTTTATGGATGGAAAGTTAAATGTTTATGGTCGTATTTAATCATTCACTGCCCATGGCAGGATGACGATTTTTAACTCTTTACCAAACTACAAAATTTTAGACATGTCCAAATTCAGAGCATTTGCAGACAAAAAAAAAAACAGTGAGCCAACTTTGAAATCCGTTCATGGTAGGGTAGAAACAATGTGGTGAAAGGAGAAAATGCTGGTTTCCAGAATTTTTTCCTCTTTTCCACATGCTTTGCAAAAGCTGTCTTTCTCAGGGTCTTGAAAGTGTGGTAAAGGGTTAAAGTCTTTGCGGCCATGTAGATAAACATCAGACTTCAGAGAACGTGCAATCTGATCTTGGATCGATACCATCCGCAGCTGAACTATGACCCAAAGCGTTTTCGTAGAAAGCTATTTCTCTTATGCCTAAACAAGGTAAAAACATATTTAAGATCCGTTTATTTCAAGATTGACAACCTGTCCACACAAGGTCTATGTAACAAACACTTTAGATCCCTCCACCATAGTCTAATTTATAGACCCTGATGCACGTTGTTTTTCATTTTGACTTTCATCACGTCGGGTCTTGTCTCGTTTGAGCCCCGCCCGGGTGGCTCAGTGGTGAGCGTGTCGGACTCATGACCTGGTGGTTGTGAGTTCGATACCCGGTTGAGGCGAACTTTCTTTCCGGCGTATTTTCGCCTCTCACCTCTGCTGAAGCATGTGAGAAAAGTAGTCGGTGGCTTTGGACAGGAAGTTGTGTTAGTACTGGTGTGAGAAAGCCAGGAAACACATGTGCGTCACCGACCGCCATGATATGACCTTAGCTGTTAAAGTGGCGTTAAACCCCAATACAACCAACCATTGTCTCGTTTGATTATTAGAAAAGATTTCGTTAGTCATAGTCGATTAGGGGTTGTTATGCAATCGTCAGCATGATTGAAAAACATGGCGGGCAGCACCATCTGCAATCCAACATGATAGCGTTTTATTTGATTTCTGACTGAACTAGGCTGTAATTCAGCTAAACAGCGGCTGAATAATTTCTAATAAACATGGTCCTAAAGGTAAACGAAGTTCTTTTACGTACCTGACCCGGTGTTTGAATGACCAGTTTTGGTAATAGAACTAACTGGGAATCGTTTAAAAAAAAAAAAAATTAAATTGTTAAATGCCCGATAAATAAATGTTACAACGTAAATATGCATGTGTATGTCTAAGTATTTGAACTAGATATAGCTCCACTGCCACTGTGTATAAATTTGCAAGACTTTGCCCTTATCATTTTAGACACACTCCCAAAATTAAAACTTATTATTTTGGCAAACCTGAATTGTTCAAAATGTTGATTTCCATAATAACCAGGAAATTACTGTTTTATTTTAGTCCGAATATATTGGCGAATAACAGCAATTAATTGATGCCATAGGTCTTGCAATGGTCGGCGGATGGGTTGCGGGTAGTGGGGGGGGGGGTGTCAGTGTTATATACTTTACCCCAGATATAACGCTGTTGTAGATCGTGGCTCCCGACAACAGCGTTATAGCAGGGTTCCACTGTAATTCAAGAACATATGGATAGGTGCACTGGCAACTGATCCACCTTGAGTAAGTAATTTTTCTTGTTATGCAGTGGAATGTATGAATGTTCCAGTGAATTATAACCTTATAAATCCTCTGCAAAAATTATTCACAACAGAAGAAACAAAAACTGAGCTCTTAAAGGATTGGGAACTCTTCATTTTGGGTGCAAAAGTCCAAGTTTGTTTGTTTATATTTACAGGTTGTAGCAGAGGAGAGTTGGAATAACTACAAGCTGCGTAATGACTCAATAATTGTAGACATTTTTCATGGGCTGTTAAAATCAACTGTCAAGTGCCCTGAATGTGATAAAATCTCAGTAACCTTTGACCCCTTTTGTTACCTGTCCTTACCTCTACCTGTTAAAAAGGAGAGACAGATAGACGTGTTCTGGGTACCTCTAGATCCTAGCAAAAAGTTAACACAGGTATGTATAGTTCTTGGCGAAAATGAAGAAACTTTTTAGCCTATTACTGTACAGAGCTTTTTTTTTATATATACCTAAACCTTTAACTGACAAAGAAGACAAAAGGAAGGATAGAGGGTTTCATCAGTAAGTAAAATATTGTTGAAAAAGCAGCAGTGTTTTGTTCAAAGTAAATGCTCTCTTTCTCACAATATTTACGCTATACCACAGTATTCCTAAATTTAACGACCATGAAGAAGAAAGGTTTTGGAAACATTGTTGGTATTTGAGAAAATGGTGGTAGCCAGTATTTCTCCCTTTTCCACATTCTTTTCTGCCCTTTATTACACAAATTACACAATTTTAGCAAAATTTAATTTGCTGTCTGCGTAATGTTGTCAATATGGATAACTACAATTTTGTTGTCTGGTAAAGATTTAATTGTTCTTTCTTTAATCATTGTTGAATATTTTCTCTCAGCTCTCATCTGTTGGGGCATAAAAAATGTAGATGTTAACCTGCTACATGTACTTTGTTTTGTAAGTATTGAAATTGAGAAATTGTTGAATTTATTACCAAAGGACAAAATTTTGAACTCAGCCAGATTGAAAGTTTTTTCAGATGACAGTTTAAATGTTGCTCAAATGATGACTTCTATCTTTTATAGGGTAGAAAACATTGTGGAAAAAAGAGAAAATGCTGGTTACCAGCATTTCCTCCTTTTTCCATAATGTTTTCAAAAGCTTTCTGTCATTAAACTGAATTTTGTGCAGTAAAGGGTTAGTATTACAGGAGATGATGTACCACAAAAACAAAACTATCCATGTTTGAATGATTTTTATGAGGACGAGCAAATGTGAGATGAAAAAATTACATCTTATTAAATTCATTTGTTTGTCCTTAACTCTTTACCAAACAACAAAAGTTTGGGCCAGTCCAATTGAAAGAATTTGCAGACGACAAAATAAATGTGACTCAAAAACTGAGTTTTGTGTTTGGAAGAGTGGAAAACATTGTGAGAAAAGAAGAAAATGCTAGTTACCAGCATTTTCTCCTTTTCTCACAATGTTTTTAAAAGGGTTTTTCTTCAAGGTCGTTAAAACTTGGAATTGTTTGGTAAAGGGTTATCACTATACCACACAATTCCCAGTTTTAATGACCCTGCAAGAGAAGTCTTTTGAAAGCATGGAGGGAAAAGCAGAAAATGATAGCAACCAGCATTTTTAGCTCACCTGAGCATGAAGTGCTCATGGTGAGCTATTGTGATCATGCTGTGTCTGGCGTCCTTCTTGCGTCGTCCATCGTGCATCATCAACTTTTACCTTGTGTACACTCTAGAGGCCACATTTTCAGTCCGATTCTTGTGAAACTTGGTCAGAATGTTTGTCTTGATGATATCTCGAACGAGTTCAAAAATGGGTCATGTCGGGTCAAAAACTAGGTCACTAGGTCAAATCTTAGAAAAACCTTGTGTATGCTCTAAAGGCCACATTTTCAGTCCGATACTCATGAAACTTTGTGAGAATGTTTGCCTTGATGATATCTCGGACAAGTTCGAAAATGGGTCATGTCCGGTCAAAAACTAGGTCACTAGGTAAAATTTTAGAAAAACCTTGTGTACGCTGTAGAGGCCATATTTTCTGTCCAATACTCCTGAAAGTTGGTCAGAATGTTTGTCTTGATGATATCTCGGACAAGTTCGAAAATGGGCCATGTCGGGTCAAAAACTAGGTCACCAGGTCAAATCTATGAAAAACCTTGTGTACGCTCTAGAGGCCATATTTTCAGTCCAATACTCTTGAAATTTGGTCAGAATGTTTGTCTTAATGATATCTGGGACGAGTTCGAAAATGGGCCATGTCGGGTCAAAAACTAGGTCACCAGGTCAAATCTGAGAAAAACCTTGTGTACGCTCTAGAGGCCACATTTTCAGTCCAAAACTCTTGAAAGTTGGTCAGAATGTTTGTCTTGATGATATATCTGACAGATATGAAAACGGGCCATGTTGGGTCAAAAACTGGGTCACCAGGTCAAATCTTAGAAAAACCTTGTGTATGCTCCAGAAGCCACATTTTCTGTCCAATACTCTTGAAATTTGGTCAGAATGTTTGTCTTGATAATATCGCAGACGAGTATGAAAGTGGGCCATGTGGGGTCAAAAACTAGGTCACTAGGTCATATCTTAGAAAAACCTTGTGTAAGCTCTAGAAACCACATCTTCAGTCCAATGCTCTGTAAAGGTGGTCAGAATGTTTGTCATGATGATAGCTTGGATGAGTTTGAAAATGGGTCATGTCAGGTCAAAAACTAGGGTCACCAGGTCAAATCTTAGAAAAACCTTATGTAAGCTCTAGAGGCCACATTTTCAGTCCAATAATCTTGAAATTCAGTCAGAATGTTTGTCTTGATAATTTCTTAGACTGGTATGAAAATGGGTCATGTTGAATAAAAAACTAGGTCACAAGGTCAAATCTCGGAAAAACCTTTTGTACTATAATTACAGTCCAATATTCTTTAAACTTTTGTTAGAATGTTTGTCTTGATGATATCTTGCATGAGTTTGAAAATGGGTCACGTGGCATAAAAACTAGGTCACCAAGTTTCATCCTTGAAAAACCATGTGTACGCTCTAGAGGCCACATTTTCAGTCCCAATAATCTTGAAATTTGCTTTGAATGTTTGTCTTGATAATATCTTATACTAGTATGAATATGGGTCATGTTGGATAAAAAACTAGGTCACTAGGTCAAATCTCGGAAAAACCTTTTATACACGCTACAGGCCACATTTTCTCTTAAATACTCATGAAAGTTTGTCGGAATGTATGTCTGGATAATTTCTACATGTCAAGTAGGCCACTGAGACAAATTCTAGAAAAAGCTTGTGTGCACTCTAGAGGCCATAGTTGTAAGCCCAATACTAATGAGTGTTTGTCAGAGTGTTTGTCTTAATATCTCTGAAGAGATTGGAAATGGGTCATGTTTGATCAAAAGGCTCAGGTGAGCGACTTCAGGGCCATCATGGCCCTCTTGTTTTCTTTTCCCACCATGTTTTCTAACCTTTCATAGAAAAATCCATTCAAATTGTCGTCTTCAGATGTGTTTAATTTGGAGGAGTCTAAAATTTTGTCATTTGGTAGAAATTGAATGCGTGTGAATTATTTTATCTTACCTTTTCCCTTTTGGAGTATTCAGTGGTTTGGTACATTTCATAATTTGTTTACTTTTTTCATTCCAGTATAAATTGACAGTTCCTAAAGCAGGAGGGGTTGTGGATTTGTGTGAAGCATTGTCAACTTTTGTTAAAGTTTCAAGGGAATATGTAAGTACTGTCCAAATGTTAACCCTTAGACTGCTAAGCGTGATTCACTGACCTTTTGCAGACAGTGTAGATCAAGATCAGACTGCACAGAACGTGCAGTCTGATCTTGGATGTACACTGTCCGATACACATTATATTTTTGCCTAAAATATATCCTTTAATGCCATTTGGTTTAGCCAATTAAAATGTGTGTTACTTTCAAATTTAGGGTTCTGCTTGGCTCAGTGGTGAAGTGTAGGACTAGTGACCTGGAGGTCCTGGGTTCGAGCCTCACTGGATCCAGTGGGTTTTGCATGAGAATGTCCTAAGGCAAGACACTTTAGAGCCCTAGTATAGTACTGATGAAACCCAGGAAATACATGAATATGTGAGCTGTAGCCGTGATATAATTGAAATAATGTTGAAAGCGGTGTAAAACATGATTCAATCAGTGCTTTCTAATATGGAAAAATCTGGAGAATAAGACTAAGAATGCTCTGAAGTAAGGTTGGTCAATACAGACCCTGATGTTAAACTTTTCACGAAACAACAAAATATTACACTGTTCCTAATTGAAAGCATTTGCAGACAACATGTTGAATATGACCCCAAAACTGAAATTTGCTTAACTCTTTACCAAACGACAAAATTTTAGACTAGTCCAAATTGAAAGCATTTGCAGATGACAAAATAAACGCGACTCAAAAGTTTAAACTTACTTTGGAAGAGTAGAAAACATTGTGAGAAAAGGAGAAAATGCTGGTTACCAGCATTTTCTCCTTTTCCCACAATGTTTTCAGAAGGCATCTTCCTCAGGGTCGTTAAAACTAGGGATTGTTTGGTAAAGGGTTAAGGAAGCATAGAAAACATTGAAGGAAAAGGAGAAGCTGTTTACCAGCATTTTCTCCTGTTCCCGCAATGTTTTCCAAAGCATTGTTCATCAAGGTTGTTCAAACTTAGGATTGTGTAGTAAAGGTTTAATGGTTGCAAAGAAAGCTTTTGAGAATTTGTAAACAGGGAGAAAATGTTAGAAACTGATTAGACGTAAATCTTGTCATTTGATCTGTCTTGTATTTGTCATTCTGCAAATGATTCCAGTTTTGGAAAGTTAGAAATTTTGAAACACTTGAAACCACTGGTTCTTTTTTCCACTTAACCCTATACCACAATCCTGAGTTTTAACAACCCTGGGAAAGAAGCCTTTTGAAAACAAAGCGGGAAAGGGAGAAAATGCTGCTAACCAGCATTTTCTTTTTGCCAGAAATGTTTTATACCCTTTGAAAAAACAAATTTTAATTTTTTAGTCACAATTATGTTGTTGTCTGCAACTGCTTGGATTTCAATATGGATAAGTTCCAAATTTTGTCATTTGGTGAAGAAATAAACGGTAATGGAACAGTATTCAATGGTGTGAGTGAAGTGAATCCTTTCTCAATGACATCATTCCTTCGGAAGAGTTATTGGCCATATGGGATTCAAATAGAGAATGTCTGAAGTACAAACTCATGCTGCAGTTTACCTCTGAACTACAAAGGCTACACTGGTGACTACTTAGTTTTTAAACAATACCCAAAAAAGCATTTGTTGCATTTCACAGCTTAGTAGAGGTTACTTCCCTTTTATACTTAAAGATGGAGATGACATGTACATGATTTTCACCCCATTTATATTTACAGATGGTGGTAACAGATGTGTACAATCACAGATTCCACAAAGTGTTTGGTATGAATGAAGCACTGACTCAGATCATGGAGAGAGATGACATTTTTATTTATCAGATTCCAATCACAAGCCATGACGATCCAGATCAGCTTATTCTTCCTGTCTATCTCCGTGAAGAAAGGTGATTGCTGTTGTAGTTCTACCCTGCTTATCAACTCTTTCCCTACCAATGGCACCTTGGTTAGCTTTTCTTGATGGCATAGATCAAGATCAGACTGCACAGAATGAGCATTCTGGTCCTGGATCTACACCATCCGCTACCTGGTACTTAACTATGACTAAAACCATTTTCGGTCACTGCCGAGTCTTATTTCAGATCTGTAAGAAAAGTTAAATTGTACTTAGTTGGCAGGTAAACAGTAAACTTTGTAACATGCAGGGCTTTTAAAATATAGGTTGGTTGATTACAACCTTGTATTTCTAAAACTCATACCATCCATATAAAAGTTTTATTGCAAGTGTTGTGGAGGGTCTTTTTTTATGTTTTTAATGTAATAATCTGTAGAAGCATCTAAATGCCTTTGTGCGGAGAAAAAAATGCTAATCCTAAGTCTAGAATGCTAAATGATATAAAAGGACAAATGTCTGCACCTTTTCTGTCCTTGACCAAACAATATGAGTGTAGCAAAAATGCTTATAAGCCGTGCTCTTTGAAAAATGGGCTTAATGCATCTGCGAAAAGTATCGACGCAGGTCAGCCTGCGCAATCCGCGCAGGCTGACTTGGGCCGATACTTTTCGCTATTTGTCAATTTTCTGTTTGTCAAAGGACCAGTCTACCTCATGATTAAGTCAGTTATTTGAGAAAGTGGCTCTTACGGATCCATAACTATGTGATGACTTGGGCTGGTATCATGTATCACTGAGATGCATTAAGCTCCTTTTTGCTAGAGCATGGTTCTTATATATGAGCCATGCTCTGGCAACAGGGGGCTTAATGCATCTCCGTGATCCATTATACCAAGCAAGTCATAACATAAATAGGGATCCATAAAATCCACTTGGTCTAATGGATGACTAAATCTGGAGGAAGAGTGGTCCTTTGACATACAGAAAATTGACTGATAGCGAAAAGTTTCGGTCCAGGTCAGCCTGCGCGGACTGCGCAGGCTGACCTAGGTCGATACTTTTCGCAGCTGCAATAAGCCTCCTTTTCACAGAGCATGGTTCTTACATATTTAGGCTATACTCTGGAAAATAGGAATTAAATGCATCTCTGATGAGTTATACCAAGCAAGTCATCACGTAAAGTTTGGATCCATAAAATCCCATTTGTCTAACAACCTCCTGAAGCTTGAGGTAAACTGGTCCCTTGACATGCTAAAAAGTGACTAACGTATAAAAGTTTCGGCCCAGTTCAGCCTGCGCAGGCTGACCTGGTTGGATACTTTTAGCAAGTACATCAAGCCCCTTTTTCATAAAGCATGGCTCATTTATTTATTTCACAAATTAAACCCATAAACTAGCTGAAATAAATATAGGAAAAAAAAAGAAAATGAAAGTGCTGAAATAGTAAATGTTTTTGTTTAAAGTAACAATAAACCCTAAAAGTAAACAAAGGGGGTGTTTAAATGCATTTGAAATTATATCATACCATTTAAAAGTACGGAAATTATTGTGAAGATGACAGTCTGTCATTGTATGGTCGGTCCAAGTGTTGGTTGCTGACAGAGAAATTAATTTCAAAACTAGGTTAAAATCTGCCAGGTAGCTGTTGGTTTTGTTTACTTTTTTGCCTGATTTTAAAATTCTTTTTTCCGCTAGCGATTAACACATGGCCCGACCACACAATAACAGACTGTCATCTCCACAGTATTTTTCATACTTTTAAATGGCATGATTTAAATTTAAATGTATTATGGCACCTGCTTTGATATTTTTGCCTTTACTGGGCCTTTAACCTTTTAACACTCAATTTCGAGTTTAAAGACCCAAAGAAGTAAGGCTTGTTGAAACAAAGTGGGAAAAGGAGAAAATGATGGTAACCAGCATTTTCTCCTTTTCCCACTATGTTTTCCAACCGTTCAAAGACTTCCTTTTAATTTGAGCTATATTTGTTTCATGCAATGTGTGTCAGTGTGGACAAGTCTAAAAATCTTTTTGTCTGGTAGAGGGTGAAGGTAGAGATATATCAGGTGAATAGAATTGATTTAACTCTTTATCAAATGTCAGAATTTTGGACTAGTCCAAATTGAAAGCATTTGCAGACATTAAAATAAATGTCACTGTAAAAGTGACAATTCTTTAGGGAAGGGTAGAAAACATGGTAGAAAAAGGAGAAAATGCTGGTTACCAGCATTTTCTCCATTTCCCACCATGTTTTCAAAAGGCTTCTTTCTCAGGATCGTTAAAAGTTGGTGTGGTATAGGGTTAATATTGTTTTAAAATCTTGTATACAAATTTGCATTTTTCACTGTTTTAGTTGTAAAGTTTCTGTATTATTTGTGTTGCAGGAGTCGAAACTACTCTCATCAATATGCTGGTACATATCAGTTATTTGGGCAGCCATTGTTGTTACCTGTTCCAAGAAAGAACTGTTCCTATGATCAGCTATACAATCTGGTTCTCCAGAGATTATCGTAAGTCTTGGACAACATGTCATAGATGTGCTGAAATTATTTTTATTTCTTTTCAAGACATGTTTTGAAATAACAATTATTACCACCTTCAATAAAAGCATTGATAAAGAGCGGGAATTATTAAGTTGTTGCAGAATGCAGTCTATCTTGTATCAAACAACCACACATTGGACAATGAAAAAAGGTCATTGAAATGGTCTCTTAATGAAACAGAACTATTGTAAGGGGGGGGGAAACAAAACAGGTTGCAAACTACATTTTTGAAATATATATTCTTTGAATATATTCTATGCTAAAAGAATATGACGCTAGATCTATTTTTGTTTTAAAAAAAAAATGAAAAATGCTTTACCAAATAAAAAAAAGTTTTTCAGAGAAAACTTTTCTACAAGTGAAAGAAGAAACAGAAATTAGGCCCAAGTGGTTAACGAGAAATCTCATTGTAGTAAACCTTTTAGACAAATATCCTACCTTTGTGAAATACATGGCAAGGAATTCATGAAATAGAAAAACACTGCAAATGTAGATATAGGCATGTGTAACAGACTCGTTGTACTCAAGAACAACTTCTATTCTATGACTTTCCCAGGTTGAATGCATTAGGGAAGGTAAAACTTGATTAGTAGTGTCTATATATAGCTGAATCAAAAATCATGTGTTCCATTACACATAGTGGTAATCGATTAAAAATCTGTTCAATTTAGGGAGACCACAAAGGTAAATAAATGTAATTGCTCTTCCTTTTCACATGTCTGCAGACAAGCTGATAAGGGATTTGTTGGTCATATTGACATAATTATGTGATGACTCGCTTGATACAATGCATCACAGAGATGCGTTAAACCCCCATTTGCTAAAGTATGGCTCATCTATTGCTATAGTAAAAAAACTGGAAAAGGGAATTCCGTGGTAAAAAACTTGATATCTTTTAATCTGAGGAAGTTTTGACCAACCATTCTTATTTCAATAACCATAAACTTCAGAGCCCTAGTGGAAACCTAGGAAACACATGAGTAGCTGACCTGTTTTAACACTTAAACCTAGAAGTAAACAAAAGACATGTTTTCAGTGAGTAGACAAAGTCTACATGAAAGTATTACACAGCTGTATTGACCTGAATATTTCTCCAAATAACAGACATCGTAGATCAGTGATCAGACTGCATGTTCTATCTCGGATCTTGATTGACAGTGGTGTGCAGAAACACCCTCTGTAAGCCTAACCATGCCTAGAGCTATCTAAATTACTGTGAAAAATGGAATGAAAACTTAAAAATGTGTTTATACCAGAGAAAAAGTGTAAGGACCTCGTTATATATCAATGATCTGTTTATTTTGTGTATAGGCGATTTGTGACAGTTCCATCAGATTCCGAGAAATGGTGGGTCAAACAAGATAGGATAGATGCGGACGGAGAACACGGGTCTGATTTTGCGGAGGAAAACAATTCAGCAAGTGACAATAAAACAGCGCAATACAATGGAGGTAAGACAAATGTTATTCTTGTAGTTAAAAAACCCTGCATTACAAAAGAGAAAGTAGGAATAGTGTATTTGTGGCATTCGATGAAAATATTTGAGCAATGCTTTGTGAAAAGGGGGCTTAATGCATCTGCAAAAAGTATCGACTCGGGTCAGCCTGTGCAGTCTGCGCAGGCTGACCTCAGTCGAAACCTTTTGCTATCTGTAAAATTTTCTGCATATCAAAGGACCAGTGTACCTCATGATTCAGTTGGATTTTAGACAAAATGGATTTTATGGATCCATAATTATATGATGACATGCTAGACATGATGCATCATGAAGATGCATTAAGCCCCCTTTTGCCAGAGCATAGCTCATTTGTTTTTCAGTCTGGTTTTACATTGGGAAACTTTTGAGAAAATGGAAGTAAAACATCAATACAATGGAGGTTAGAGCAAGGTGTAGCTAGAAAAAAAAAACTACAATACAGTTTTGTAAGAAGGAATGGAGGAATGAAGTAGGAAGAAAAACGAATGGAGTATCTAGTTAAACCAATGGCTGAAAATGTTTTTCTCTTTTGGTTACTTCTGGTTTTATGTAGGAAAACATTTCAGTATGTAATTAGTAAACATCACATTTTAGTGTAAAAGCAGTGATGCATTTCTTTTCTAACCCTTTATCATACTCGGGTTTTAACGACCCTGAGGAAGAAGCCTTTTGAAAACTTTGTGGGAATAGGAGAAATGCTGGTAACCAGTATTTTCTTCTTTTCCCTCAATGTTTGTTATCCTATCACAGACAATTCTTACCTGCTGATAAATATGTGAATCGTTGTCTGCAAATGCTTTCAATTTAAACCAGTTTAAAACTTTGTCATTTGGTACAGAGTTAAGATGAAAATACACATGATTTTGAACTTTGAAGGATTTAAAGATTAATTTTTTCTGTGTAATGTATACCAGGTTGCACATTTATTTCTGTATTAACCCTTTACTTGTAACAATATTCTAGCCTAAATCCAAAGCATTTGCAGATGATAAATCAAATGTTTCTTAAAACATGTATGCAATTTGTCATTTAAAGAACAGAAAACATTGTGGGAAAAGGAGAAAATGCTGTTTACCAGCATTCTCTTCTTTTCCCACATTCTTTTCAAAAGGCTTCTTTCTCAGGGTTGTTAAAAGTCAGGATTGTGTGAGGGGTCCTGGGTGGCTTAGTGGTAAAGTGTGGGACCCATAACCTGGATGTCCTTGGTTTTAGCCTCACCTGATTAACTGGGTTTTTATTGGGAGTGTCCTTGGGCTAGACACTACAGAGCCCTAGCCTAGTACTGGTGAAACCCAGGAAATACATGAATATGTGAGCTGTTGCCGTGATATGATTGAAATATGTTGAAAGCGATGTAAAACACCATTCAATCAATGGGATCATGTGGTAAAGGGTTAAAGCAATTGGCAGGGGAATTTAGGTCTTAGCCCTTTGCCACACAATCACCTGTTTCAACAACCCTGGAGGAAAGTGTTTTTTAAAACATTGTGGGAAATGGAGAAAAAAATGCTGGTAACCAGTCCATACTCTTTTTAAGGATATATAGTAGTCATTGCTATATGACTCATTCCTCTTTAAATGTTTAATATGTGGAAAAGTAGCCAATGCCTTGGGAAGAGCCTTGTGCAAATTACTTTTGAAAGAAATTCCTAGAACTCATGGACATGTGCATTGACCCCACCCTTGATGTGACTGAAAAAGTGTTGAAAATGGTGTAAACACCAAACAAATATCTTGTATTATTAGTAGGTAGCACTGATGAAAATCAAGATTCTGGAATGGAGATTAGTAATGGAGAAAGTTCCACAAGTGAAATCAGTCCAGATAATGAAAACCCACCAAAATATTCAGACTTAAATGGCGGAACAGATAGTGAAAATAACGACTGTGATAAAACTGTTAGAATGTTCAAATTTACTGTGGTCAATTCCTATGGTACGGCAGAAATAGACTCAAAACTGGTGGATGATGGGAACCCACTTAAACTGAATAGTAAGTTATATGATCTGTTTTTATGTACTCTTGAGATTTATTGCCATTCAACACTTTACTGGTAATCCCTTGTTAGCTAGGTTGTTTTTGAAGAAAACATTGAGGTATTGTCATAGTCCTGTTGTTACCTGCATTACTTTCATGCAAAAACTTTGACTTTTATAATATCTGTGTCATATCTGAAGATACCTAATTGATAAAACCTCCTCCAACAGTGTACTAAACTAATGGCTTATTTTTTTATAATACACTAGTGTATTATTGTTTTTTCGCGTCCTGGTTCTGGTTACTTCTGTAGTTATGAGCTTGTACAGCTGGCAAAACCAACGACAGCACATGTTGGAATTTGTACTACTCCGCCATTTCGCGGGGAAAATAACATCATTGTTGCCAAGACACATGAGTGTGAAAATTATTATGCTGCATTTTATGTTGTTATTAAACATGAAAATCCTAAGTCAACAAAAATGTTGAAATAGATGAATTTACTCCCTCTATAAAATGTTTCATTCTACTTTTGATGGTAATGTCCACAAGCTATCTTCTTGTGATTCTCATTTCAAACCAAACTACAATTGAAAACATGGACCTGTGAATGGTATATAGGCTAAAGGTGATGATGCAGGAAATTTGTTCTTCAGTCATTTGTTTTATGTAATCAATAGAATCATTGTTACTTTTTTTTTTCCCCAAATACTAGGTAGAATGTATGTAGCTGTTGACTGGAATAAAATAGCTAAGGAAAAGTTCTACAATGACAGTGCTGCAGACTCTATAGACACCCATGAGTCTACAAAACTGAAGTCACAGAAAAAACAAGTCATACAGTTGAATGAATGTCTAGAACTGTTCACTACTACAGAGGAGCTTGGGGAAAATGATCCGTGGTGAGTCGTAATACTTTTTTAACCATTTACGATGGAAACAAATTTGCAGCAGCTGTATTCTGGTGAGGATTATTTAAAATGGGGATAATTGTCCTATAAACCTGCAGAAAAACAGGAGAATTTCAAAATAACCAAGACATTCACATAAAGGATCTAACATGAGTTGGCATTTGAGATAAAGTTTTATTAACTCTTTATCAGACAACAAACTCTTGGGCTGGTTCAAACTACAGATGACAAATCAAATCATGGGATTTGTCTGTGAAAGGCCTGAAAAGATTGTGAGAAAAGGAGAAAATGCTGGTTACTAGCATTGTGTCCTTTTCCCCCAGTCTTTTCAAAAGGATTCTTGGTCAGGGTCATTAAAATTCAGGATTGTGTGGTAAAAGGTTAAAGGAGTGTAGAAAAATATGGTATTAGGCAAGCTTTTAGTGAGGTAAATGACACATTTTTCTGTGGACAAATTGAATAAAATTTGACCACAAAAGCGACTAACAAATGTGAAATTCTTTTCATCAAATAACTGGATATCAAGAATTATAGTTTATGATATGGCTTGCAACACGCGAAAAGGGGCATTCGGACACTTGCGTAAAGTGTCATCATGAATCAGCCTGCGCAGTCCG
Source organism: Hippopus hippopus (assembly GCA_946811185.2). NCBI lineage: Eukaryota > Metazoa > Mollusca > Bivalvia > Cardiida > Cardiidae > Hippopus > Hippopus hippopus. The sequence goes on along the minus strand of OX328102.1, from coordinate 4,308,847 downwards.
TGCAGGCTAATCCGAGACGACACTTTACGACTACATTCGACTTTGTACTACAGTAGACATGCATGAAAGAGAAAAGTGCATAAGAACGGAAAAGTTGATCAATACAAGCCGCCTGCAAGACAAACATACTGAGAACACCATATTTTTTCTAGTTCCCCTTGATGGTTGTCATTACAACTGAAAGAATGGATTTTTTTTGAAAATTAATGAATATGTCACACTATCGTTAGATGTTTTTAAAACACATGGAGCTAAAACGAGCCATCCGTTCGTCATGTAAACAAATTGTGAAGTGTCAAAAGTCATACATTGTAATGTTAAAAAAAATAATGGTTGTTAACTTTTGCCAACAAATCATAAAATGAATAGTTACTTACCTTGAAGTTGTTTAAATCCACATTTAAATAAAGATATGTCGAATGTCTATGGCAGTGACTTCATTATGCACTAAAGTGCTTGTTTTACCAAGGTTTAAGTGATATCAGTTTTTAGTGACCTCAGATTTCAATGTGTTGGGGCACTCAGAAGGGAAATTCGATTTTGTCAGCATACTCAATTTGCAGGATCGTAAAACAGAGTAATTTGGCTGAATACATGTGTAAATGGTAAAACTTTGCATTATTATAAATTCTTTGTACAGTCAGCTGGAAGAGGACTTGGAAACTTGTTCATGGCAGTGGCAAATCATGTCGCTTCCTCGCCTTGGGTTGGGGACAACATGATTCACCACAGCCATGAATTAGTTTCCAAGTCCCATGCTAGCTGATCGTACAACTAATAAATGTTCATATTTTCACAGTGCTTGCATATGATTGCTTCTTTTAGAACAAAGATTTCCAAAACTGTCAACACTGGGGATGTAAGAGTCCCCCCATTGTGTATTTTGTACAGTTGTTGCTTAAGTCTTTACCAAACAACAGAATTTGATACACATCAAAATTGAAAGCGTTTTTTATTTTTTCAGTTGTCTTAGATAAGGTAGAAAATGTGATCGGAAAAGAAGGAAAGGCTACTTACCAATAATTTACCCTTTCCCAATAAACTATTGTTTTCCAAAGGCGTTGTTATAGCTTGGGATTGTTTGATAAAGGTTGAAACCAGTAGCTTGATTTATGTTTCGGTAGCAAGGGGAAATTCTTAGCTGAGCTCTTGATTTCAAGCACAGTTAAGATGCTATGGATCCAAGATCAGATTACATGTTCTCTTATGTCTGATCTTTTTACAGGCTGAAAAAGCAGTATAAGTTATGATAGGCACTTTATAGGGTAGGAGACAGCCTTGTTTTGCTTAACCCTTTACCACTCAATCTCGAGTTTTAACAACCCTAACAGAGTTGGTTTTGGAAAATCAGGTGGTGAAATGCTTGTAACCAGCATTTTCTCCATTTTCCACAATATTTTCTCTCCTTTCACTCACAACTTCCATTAATTAATTTGCTACCTGCAAATGCATTCTATTTAGACAGGTCTTAAATTTTGTTGTTTAGTAATGGGTTAAGGTGAAGTTGTAAATAAGATTTTGTCAGTCTTCAATCCAAACCTTTATCAACCTTTTATTTTACAAAACTTTCACAACCCTGAGGAAAGGGGCTTTTGTATTCTCAAACTTCTGAATTGATGTTCTGGTTCTAGGTTGAAAGCAGTGTAAAACATCACTAAAACAATCAGTCATTCTCTGCCACAATGTTCTTTTTACTTTCTCTACACCATCATGATAACTATGCCTATATAGGTTTTTTCTGTTTAATCTTTCCGCAGACAACAAATTTAGAATTATTTCAGATGACTGTAAGTTCTCTGATAAGATAGAAAAAAATTGTGGAAAAAAGGTTTTCGAAGGGCTTTTTCCCAAGGTTTGTTAAAATTTGGGGTTGTTTGGTAAAACTTAAAAGTTGAGTAGCATCTGCTGGTATTTTATATCTGTATAGATTTCAAAAGGAAAAGAATTTTTTGGACTTTGGTTTTTGTTATTTTGAAAGGGTATCTCGTCAGAGTGAGGGCTTCTCTGTCCTAGGACTGTGGGTTTTAACTTGAAAAAATGCTAAATTACCCCATGTAGACCCCCAAACAATCATGCCATGTATTGGCTTGACAATGATGTGTCAGAAGAAACAAAGGTTATTTAATCCTTTATCATACAATCCTGTTTTTTATTGATCCTTAGTAAGAAGCATTTTGAAAACATAGTGGGAAAAGGAGAAAATGCTGGTAACTAGTATTTTCTCCTTTTCACACAATGTTTTTTACCCTTTCAAAGACAAATCCCATCAGTTTAGCTACATTAAATTTGTCATTTGCGGTTGTTTTCAATTTGGACTTGTCTAAAATTTCGTCCTTTTGTAAAGAATTGAGAATGTTACATGAAGCAATCGCTAAACAATACAGGTATTTTGAGGTCTAGGTTGCCTTAGGTAACATACCGGTACATTTTCTCCCAGACAAGTTTGTAATATACAAATTATGTTATACATCCAATATCTGCAGGAATCTGTTAGTAAAAAGCTTTTAAGTTCTGAAAATTTGGAATCAGAATTTAGAATTAGAATGGAGTTTAGAATGGGTGGTGAACTCAGCTGTAAAACAGTTACTTCAACTCCTTGCCAAACAACACAACTTTGGACTCGTCCAAATAGAAAACATTTGTAGACGTCAAAATAAATATGGTTCAAATGATAGGATTTGTCTCTGTACAAGCAGAAAACATTGTGGGAAAAGGAAAAAAAACATGGATGAAATGATAGAAAACATTGTAGCAAAAGAAAAAAATGTTGGAAACCAGCATTTTCTCCTTTTCACCCATTGTTTTCTAAGACCTTCCTCAGGTTTGTATAAACAAGATATGGTTAAGTAAAGTGCCTAGGCAAATATTTCAAGTGGAGATAAATACTCAAATTTGATTATTATTGAACCCTGTACCAAAATATCCCAAGTTTAACAACCCTGAAGGAGGAAAACTTTGCTGAAAACATTGTGGTAAAAGCACTTTTCCCTTTTTCTGCAATGTTTTCTACCCTTTCAAGGACAAATCCTATCACTGTAGCACAGTTGAAATTTTGTCTGCAAATGCTTTCACTTTTGTTGAGTATAAAACTATGTCATTTGGTATAGAGTTAAGTTTTTAACTTTATTTTGATGAATCTTCCAGGTATTGTCCAGTGTGTAAAAAGCATCAACAAGCCACCAAGAAGTTTGACCTGTGGTCACTACCAGACACGTTGATTATTCATCTTAAGAGATTTTCCTACAATAAATACTGGAGAGATAAGCTAGATGTCCTTATAGAGTTCCCAACAAAGTAAGTATGTTATGGTTTTCATATTATTTTGAAGAGACTGTCTATTTTTCAAACTGAGGCATCTGTTGTCTTACAGAAGTTTGTGTGTTAATCCTTTTTAAAATGATTCCTTGATGATTCTTAGGAAAGAAGACTGGAAATATTGTTGAAAAGGAAAAAATACTGCTTACCAGCATTTTGTTCTTTGTTCACAATGTTTTCTACCCTTTCAGAGGGGAAAAAAAAGGGTATCACTTGAGCCACTTTTAATTTGTCATCTGTAACTGCTTTGAAAGCTTTAAAAGAATATTGTGCAATGTACTGATTAAAGAAAACTCTAGGAAAGCATGGATTGGTGCACTTGCTACTACGATATAACTAAAAAATAATGTTGAAAATAGTGTAAAATGCCATAGGAACAAACAAGCAACAGTTTTGAATTGAGCTAAATCTAATCTTTTGTTTGGTGGTTACCAGCATTTTCACCTTTTCCTACAATGTTTCAGAAGTCTTCTCTTTCAAGGTTGTTAAAATTTGGGAATTTGTGGTACAAGGTTAACAACAAATAAAGATCTGTATATTTGTTATTTTATACTCTCAGAGACTTTGACCTAGGTAGATATGTGATTGACCCAGATAGAGGGCAGTGTGTGTATGAACTGATAGGCGTCTCTAACCATTATGGAGGGCTGGGTGGAGGACATTGTAAGTCTGTTATTCTTTACTAAACAATTCCTAGGTAACAAACTCAAGTGAAAGTGCTTTTGAAAACAATGTAGGAAAAGGAGAAAATGCTGGTAACCAGCATTTTCTCCTTTTCCCACAATGTTTTCTGCCGTACCAAAGACAAGCTGAGACCTGGTAGCGCAGTTGTTAGTGTGCACGACTTGAGACCAGAGTGTCGCTACTTTGGATCCCCGGCTTAGCTAATTTCCTTGTAAGGATTGATGATAGTCACTCCAACAGAATTCATTCCTCTCTCTCAGCTGATCATTGTTTCAGTGATGCTTATATGGGTAAGCAGCCTTTGGTTTGGAAATAATATTGTTTAAAATTATGGTTAATGGAAACTCAGGGAAAGCATGGATAGGTGCACTGGCTGCCATGATATAATTAAAATAATGTTGGAAACAGTGTTAAAGACCATATCAACCAACCAAAGACAAATCCAATCATTTTAGTCACATTTTATTTGTTGTCTTCAAATGCTTTCAGTTTGGAAAAATCTAAAATTTTGATGCCTGGTAAAGAGTTAGCTCTGTTATTTTTTGCTTTGTTTGAATTTTGCTTTAGGCTGCTTTCAACATTATGTCAGTTATAATTGGGGCACAAAGTGATTATGAGAACATAATTTAATGGAAATTTAAGCATTTGGGAAGTTAACCAAATACTCAAATTATACTGGTTCCTTTCTCAAACTGTTTTCAAAAAGTGTTATATGGTAGAGGCAAGGAAAGTGATGGGTGGGTTATTCAAACTAAGCATGATTAGAATTGTAAAGACAAAAATATTGTAACATTTAACCCTATACCAGATGACAAAATTTTACCCCCCATCCAAATCTAAAACATTTGCAGACAAGAAATGTTGCTAAAATGATAGGATTTTTCTATAAAAGGGTACAAAACATTGTGGGTTAAGGAGAAAATGTTGGTAACAAGCTTTTTCTCCCTTTCCCATAATGTTTTTCAAGACTTTTTCCACTAGGGTTGTTAACAGTTGGGATTGTGTGGTAAAGGGTTATGTATGGAAAAAAGTGGTGTCTTGTCAAAACGGAAAAATAAACTCTTTACCGGAAAATGCAGACTTGTCCAAATTGAAAGCATTTGCAGACGACAAGTTAAATGTGGCCCAAACGATGGAATTTGTCTTTGATAGGGTAGAATACAGAGTGGGAAAAGGAGAAAATGCTGGTTATCGGCATTTTCTCCTTTTCCGACAATGTTTTCAGAAGGCTGTATCCTCAGGGTTGTTAAAACTTGGGATTATGTGGTAAAGGGTTAATTTACAACTTGAGAGAGAACTTTTAGACAACCTGAAACCTAATTTATGTATGATTATTTTTTCATTGGCTGTCAAGATACAAATATGTGAATATTAGCAATTTCATATGTTATGCTTTATGTATTTATATATCTGTTATAGATACGGCATACTGTAGGAACAATGAGAAGGATTCGTGGTATTATTTTGATGACTCCAGTGTGTCGCAGTCCAGCGACGATAGTACAGTGGTATGTTGATTAGGATAAGGGTTTTTATCTCTTCTTTTCATAGGCTGTATAGGGCCTTTTGTTCTTTAACCCTTGACCAAATGATAAAATGTGAGACTGGTCTAAATTCAAAGCATTTGCAGATGAAAATTTAAATGTGGTTCAAATGATGGAATTTGTTATTACTCGGTAGAAAACATGGAGGGAAATGGAGAAAATGCTGGTTACCAGTATTTTCTCCATTTCCCACTATGTTTTCAAAAGCCTTCTTTGTTAAGGTCGTTAAAACTCAGGATTGTGTGGCAAAGGGTTAGTGGAAAAGAGGATGAGAATGATGAACATTATAGAGGTGATATTGATGTCAAGTGATTTTTAGAAAACAGTGTGGAAATCCCTTACCAAATATTCCCTAACTTTAACAACCTGTACAGTGTAGAAAAAAGGCTGTTATAAAACATCATGGGAAAAGATGAAATTGTTGGTCAGTAGCATTTTATCCTTTTCTTACAATGTTTACTACGCTGTCATAGACAGTTTTCACCATTTCACCCTAATTTGATTAACTCTTTAACAAACAATCCCGGGTTTTCACGATTCCAAGAAAGACGCCTTTTGAAAACATTGTGGGAAAACCAGCATTTTCTCCTTTTCCCACAATGTTTTCCACCCTTCCCAGAACAAATTTCAATTTTTGAGTCACATTAATTTTGTCATCTGCAAATGCTTTCAATTTGGACTGGTCTAAAATTTTGTCGTTTGATAAAGAGTGAATCACCTGCAAAGTCCCTCAATTTGGACTTAATTTTAAAATGTTTTGTGATAAAGACTCAAACAAAATTTGTTGCAGACAGCTAACGAAATGTGCTTGTAATGACATTTAGCACAAACCAAGGTTTAGTGCATGTGAAAACAAATGTAGAAATAAGTTGTTATGGACAGTTTCTTCTTGTGCAACAATGTTTTCGAAAGTCATCCTCTTCAAAATGAAAACAGCCATCTGTAAATTGTGATATACTGTATTAGCATGGCATAGATGGTAATTGGCTGATATTAAAATACGCAGCTTTTGAGTTAAATCATAATGATGCAGAATGAAATAATTTCCTTTTGGTAAAACGTTTGGATAATGTTTCAAATTATAATACTTTGGCCACTTTTTACCAAAAATCTGAAAATTGATCCAACTTTACGTACCAAGATCAGAAAAAATATTAATATGGGGGTGAGGGGGGGGGGGGGTGCAGTCATCAATAATACAAAGAAAAGTCTGTTTGGATTTTTTTTCACTGTCTTTGAGTTGCTTATTTTTTTTCCTTCAACAGACAAAGGCTGCCTATGTGCTTGTGTACCAGAGAAAAGGAACAATTGACTGGGCTAAAAACAGAAATGTCACGGCGACAGTTACTTTGAATGGAGAGGTGGAAGGAAGACAGAAGGAGGAAGACATGGATGTGAATTGACGAGAATCGGTTATTAGATAGATTTTATTTTAGCCTGTCACCTCCTGTACAATTTTGACATTTTTTGAAAATTTTTAGATCTATAAAAACAAACAGAAACCTTTGGGAACTTGAGAAATAAGTTGGTTGTATTAAAGGTCGAACAAACATGGTGAGAAATGGGACATTGCTCTCTCAGTTCATCACAATGTTTTCTTTGACTATCTATTCAAAACACCTGAATGAAATTTTAACCCTTGGGCTGCTAAGCTCACTGACCTTTCATGGACAGCATAGATCAAGATCAGACTGCACAGAACATGCCATCTGATCTTGATCTTCACTCTCAAGCAGCAATAGAATTTTTATTACTAGCTTGAAAGTTTCATTTCTTTTATTTAGCAGGATGAGGTTAAGAGATAAAAATTCAGTAGTAAAAGTGGTCATAGTCTCAACTCCTTTACTGCTTAACTCTTTACCAAACAACAAAATTGTAGACTTGTCCAAATTCAAAGCATTTGCAGATGACATAATAAACATGGCTCAAAAACTGAAAATTGTTTTGGGAAAGGTAGAAAACATTGTTGGAAAAGGAGAAAATGCTGGTAACCAGCATTTTCTCCTTTTCCAACAATGTTTTCAAAAGGCTTCTTTCTCAGGGTCGTTAAAAGTCGGGATTGTGTGGTAAAGAGTTTAAACATGAAATGGACATTCTTTGTCAGAATGAAAAATGGAGATACTACAGTTCTAGAGGTGATTTTGTCAGATTGTCTGGCAAAGAATCGCAGCGTGTATCAGTGTCTGTACCAACTGATCTTGGTCTACATTGTTGGAAAAGCAATAAAATCTTTGTACCACAGGGGTTATGTTACAATGTCTCTGAAAACAGCCCCTATGCTCCCATTCCCCTTGACTGATATAGTAAATTTTTGTATTTCCTGCTGCCTGTTGGATTTGCTGTTATCACCCCTGTAATGACAACAGTGATAACCAATTAAACATTGTGTTAGATAAACATATGAATTTGTATCATGGAAACTCACTTAATTCAATACCACAACAAAATTTTAGACTTGTCTCATTTGAAAACATTGGCAGAAGACAAATCAAATGAGGCTCAAATGATGAAATTTGTCTTGAAACAGGTAGAAAATATTGTGAGAAAAAAGGAAAATGCTGGTTACAAGCATTTTCTCCTTTTCAGATAATGTTTTCAAAAGCTACCTATATATTAGAGGATATATTTATATACATTCTAATGATATTAGAGAGCTATTTTTAAGCTTTTCTGTGAACAGTGGAGTTGAAACCAACAGCATCCAGTGAAAATGACTTGTGTAATTTCAGAATGAATTAGTGAAAGAGATCAAACTCCAAGTATCATTCTTGAAAAATATATATATTTTGTGTAATGTTGGGTAATACAAAAACTGACTGGTTCAGCCAAACGTGATAAGAGCATCACTACTGGCAAAGATGTCAGTAAACAAAATTAAAAGTCTGAAGAAATACAGATAAATTTTATTGGAAGGCAAATACTATGTTGTTACTTTTTTTATGATGTTGTAGAGAAAATACACCATGTGATATGTATTGAAGACTCATATTGAGTTGTATTTCTGCTTATAAAATACACACAGATAGTGCACATGTCTCGTGCTCACTTCCTAGAACGAATTTGCAGCAGTTGACTTATCCTTTATGAAATAATCCCATGTTTTAATGACTCAGAGGGAAAAGCCTTGTGAAACATTGTGGGAAAAGGAGAAAATGCTGGAAACCAGCATTTTCTCCTTTTCCCACATGTTTTCTACCCTTTTGAAGACAAATTTCATCATTTAAACCTCTTTGGATTTGTCATCTGACAATGGATTCAAATTGAACAAGTGTTGTCGTGTGGTCAAGAGTTATAAAACATCCTTGTGAAAAACAGATTATCATCATTTCAGATTCTATCATATAAACAGATGGGGAAACATTGAGACAAAAAGAGAAATTACTATGATTGATTACTCCTGTTGCCACTATGTTTTCTGAAATAGTCTTCTGCAAGACTTTCAAAAGAGAAAAAAAAATGCATTTCAAGAGAAAAACCTTTCTCTTATATTTGAGCCATACTTCGTGCAAAGGGGGCTTAATGCATTTGCGATAAGTATTGCCCAGGTCAGCCTGCCTAATCCGCTTAGACTGATCTGGACCGAATCTTTTCACTATTGGTCCATTTTCTGTATGTCCAAGGACAAGGTACCTCAAGATGCTTGTTATCGGCATTTTCTCCTTTTCATTCAGTGATTTCTTAAGGCCTCTTTTGTCAAGATCGTTAAAAATCTGGATTGTGTCATACAGGGTTAAAGCATTATGACAACTAGAAACTTTGCTCTTCATACAGAAAGCTTGCCTTTTTTTTACCCCATTTTCACAATATTGTCATTTTTGTTCTTCTGAGTTTTCTTTTGCCAACAAGCTCCATCGCACACTTTCTGTTTTTTTCAATTGAATAATACTTTACTTTTATTTAGGCTATGACGATCTGAAATTCTGTGCCTGTGTGACCATTCTGGCTATATATTTGACATTACCATGCTGTTTTCCTTTTTTTTTTTTACAGCTCTATTTATTGTTTAGTTGACCATTGCTATGTTTCAAATTAAACAGGCTTTTATTAACATAGTTGTTGAAAAAGAAAGATTTTAATATTTGAGACTTGCAAGCTTTAACCCTTTACCAAACTATCCCTGGTTTTGGGGACTCTGAAAAAGGAGCCTTTTGAGAACATTGTGGGAAAAGTAGAAAATACTGGTAACCAGCATTTTCTCCTTTTCCCACAATATTTTTGCCTTTGTCAATGAACTTCATTTCAATGGCGCCAATTTCAAATTTGTCGTCTTTAGATGCTTTTAATCTGAATGTGTAAAATTTGCTGTTTAGGAAAGGGTTAAATGTCTGAAAATATTTTACAAGGGAGAATTCAGAAAACTTTTGATAATTGCTTAGAATAAAGCATTGTACAGTGTAGATTTAAGACTCCATATTCTGTACAGTCTGATTCTGATCTGTAGCATCCACAAAAGATACTTGTTTGTAAATGCCTCTTATTCTTTTGTTCATTAATTTGTACTGAAATACTGTTTTATAGTAATTGTTTGGTTTTAGTAATAGTTAATAATTCTGCCAAATGACAAAATTGTAGACTTGTCAAATAACATTTGCAGATAGCGAAGTAGTTTTGACTCATATTTTGATATTTGTTTGCAAAAGAATAGAAAACATAGTGGCTCATATGATGAAATTTGTCAGATGTTGGAATATATTGTGGGAAAGTAAGAAAATGCTTGTTACCAGGATTTTCTGCTTTTCCCACAATGATTTCTAGTCATTCAAAGACACTCGCCTTTTAAGTTGTATTATTGCATAAAATGTGCCTTTCCAGGCCGTTATAAGCATGTATTAACTTGTAAAAACCGGGTATTAACGGGAGAAAACGTGTATTAATCAGTAAAATCACGTGCCGTTAACGCCCGGCTTTGTACTATTAATATCCTAGATCTGGGCCTACCTTGTAAACAACGTTTGTCCTTGTCAGAACTGCCCTAGACTCTGATCAACAAACTGTAGGACATTGTACCATATTAGATCCTCTTTATTGCTTGTCTTTGATGATATTAGTACACCACAAACAAAATTTTGCACAGAATTTCAGTCGAATCGAGATCTGAACAAAAAATCACTCGTGAAATGCACTCTACACCAGCTAAATCCCACCCACTTTTTAGTGTGATAGGCAATTCTTTCGCTTGATATAGATCTATCCCTTGGACGTCTTTCGGATACAGAAATTCATATGCATTCATTTATCCTAGTTAAAGTCGATCCAGACTTGTGCAGGTTTATCCCACGAAAGTCCACTTTTTACTAAAAATCATTCGAAGTGAATTTACACTGAGAGAATCAAAACTGATATGTAGGACTAACGGCCCTTCACTGTTCGTAAAAGAAACTTTTTCGCTGACTTCCGGTTTTTATCCATTTATGTCCAGTACATTTGAAGTTCGCTTATTTGCATTTCTATGGAAATATTTTTGCTATTGTTGCAAATTATTGCTAAAAACTTTTCCTTTATGCAATAATAGCATTAATTCATTTTTTTTTGTCATTAACATTCGCTGAGGCCCTCAAAATACTTTAACACCCTCGTGCTTCGCATTTGGGCGTTAAACCATTTTTCAGGCCTCTGCGAATGTTAACGACATCAAAAACGTGAATTAACCCTGTATTATACTTGACATGTGCAAAATCCTTTCTACGTGGACATGTCTAAAAATTTTCATTAGTAAGGAGCTAACCCATACACTTACATATCTTTACATCTGATATCTTGATGAGCGACCCTTTAGCTAACATTCAGGAGTGTTGATACCTCTGAGGAAGAATGCTTTTAAAATCATTGTGGGAAAAGGAAAAAATGCCATGTACCAACATTTTATCCTTGACCAGCAATGTTTTTAAAAGCATTCTGCCCAAGGGTCCCAAGAATACGGATTATTTGGTAAAGAGTTACTGCATGTTGGTTTCAATAAAGTTGACAGTGGCAAACATAGAAGACCAAAAATAGACACCTCAAAATGCAATTTCTTGGTTATAAGAAGGGATAGAGATACTTGTATGTGTCAGCAACTTATATTTGCTGTATTTGCTTCAAAGAAAAGTGCACCGAGCTGTTTTCTTTGCTTTCCGGATAGGATAAAAGGCTCTTTTGGATAAAACGCAAATGATTATGATCTTGTATTGTATTATGTGAAGATATAATGATATGAGCTGTGCTCTGACAAAAAGGGGTTTAATGCATCTCTCTGATGTATTATACCAAGCATGTCATCACATGATTATGAATCTATTGAATCTATTTTGACCAACAGAACAACTGACTGAATCATTAGGTAGACGTGTCCTTTGACATTAGAAAATTGACCAATTGCAAAATGTTTGGACCGAGGTCAGACTGCACAGACTGCACAGGCTAAACTTGGTTGATAGTTCTTGCAGATGCTTAAGCCATTCCTACACAATCCTGAGTTTTAATGACCCAGGGAAATAAAACTTTTGAAAACATTGTGGGAAAAGGAGAAAATGCTGGTAACCAGCATTTTCTCCTTTTCCCACAATGTTTTTTCTAACCTTTCAGAAACAAATCCAATTATTTGAGCCACACCTAATATTTTGTCTGCTAATGCTTTCAATTTGGACTGGTCCACAATTTTGTTGTTTAGTAGAGGTAAAACCCCTTTTCACAGAGCATGACTGATATGTATATTTATTTATTATTGTGTAATATGCTGTCAAACATTTCTTGCGCTAAAAGAATTATTGGCTATATAAGATGATAAAGCTTTTGGCTCCTCCATAAATGGAAGTATATATGGACAATGGATAAAATGCTGAGCAAATGAAAGGATTTGTCTTTGAAAGGGCAGAAAACATGGGAAATGGAGAAAATGCTGGTTACCAGCATTTTTTTCTCTTTTCCCACAATGCTGTCAAAAGCCATCGTCCTCATTGCTGAAATAACATGGGGTGGTTTTGTTTAGTTTTAGATTTTAATGACATGTTCTTATTTGGGAAAATGTTACAAAGTGTGTTATCAGGGATATTTGAGGGTCTCTTAGAAAGTGTAACTAAGTGTGATTTAGTAATTTAATTGTTGAATGTGTCAGACTGGAGTGTAATTCATGAATTATGAATGATTTTTCATGTGAAATACATGAATCTTGTCTGATTCACAGTATGTGTAATTTATGCAATGTGTCTGATTCACAGTATGTGTAATAATTATAAACATGTGTATGTCTGTATTGGAGTATGTGTGATTTGTAAAATTTGTCTGAATAAGAATATGTGTTATTCGTGAAATATGACTGAATTAGAGTATGTGTAATTCATGAAATGTGTCAGAGTTCCATTACTTGTCATTCATCTAAGTTAAAAATCTAAATTCTACAGAACTTTCTTTGAAGAAAACATTACTCTTAGAATAATGTTTAACTTAGCACCCCCACCCCCCTGAAAAAAAAAAAATGTAACTGATGACTTGGAAAAAAACTTTGTTTCCAGAACCAGTTTTAGCTGACAAAGTGTTAAACCAAATTGACTTAAGCTTGAGCCTTTTAAATGACCAGGCTTTTAGGTTTTATTTCGAAGGATATCTGTGAAGATGTAATTTGCTAGAAGCTGTAATTATTTCATCCCTATATTAAACAGTCCTATGTCTAACATCCTGGAAAAAATACTTTAGAAAAACACTGTGAAAAAGGAGAATATGCAAGTTAACCAGCATTTTCTCTTTTTTCCCACAATGTTTTCTACACTTACAACGACAAATCCTGTCATTTAACCCATTGCAGATGAATATTATAGGGCAACTTTTTGACCTATCAAATTTCAGGGAATATAAGAATGTAACATTTTAACTTATTGAACTGGAAACTACTCTGAATATATTCCGCACCTAGGTTATGTTATCATTCCATATTTAGGACAGTACTTGACACTGAAGATACAGATTTTTTCCATTGTGTCTGGTTTTTATCTGCTTTGTGATGCATATATTCGAGCCAAAAAAATTACAGATGTATAATAAAGGGAACTGTATCTTATGAGGGGCCTTTTAGATAAGCTTAACTTAATAGGATATATGATAATTAATATTATGTTTTACTTACTGAAACCTTGTTCTCTAAAAGGTTCACTTTGAATTTTTTACCTTTATATTTTTCAGAAATGAGCAAATGCAGTGATTTTATTTAAGGCAAATGGAAAACTACTGCTTTGTTTAAACTTAACTTTATCACAATGTTTTCGAAATTAATCAACTGTCGGAAGTATAAAGAGCTATCGATAAAAACCAATTATGATGTTTTACTATTCAAAATATTGTTCTTACTGGTTTTGTTACAAACCTAGAATTTCTTGTATAGCTATTCTCTACACTAAATAAATGTTTGTTCACCTGGGCTGTGTTCACCTGCCATTCAAAATTCTGTTCTGTGTCTGATTTCCAAACTAATTATCTGCAGGGTGGGTATTCACCAGCCATTCTTGAAAACAGTATTTGTCTAATTGCATATTTTGAAAGTAACACAACTTCTGATTGGCTAAACCAAATGGTTTAGCCAATCAGAAGTTGTGTTACTTTCAAATTTCAAAAATACTGACCCTAATTGGCCAAGATCTCATCCAATCAGATGGCTATTTTTTTTTCCAATTCAGAAGAACAGTATTTAGAATACCTGATTAATACAGCCTCAGAAGTTTTTGTCAGTCTATCTTTGTTATTACTGCATGAATAAATAGCTGAAATTTATGCCTTGTTTTTGGTCTCTATGCAATGAAATCTTTGTACTTATACATGTACCTGAACAGAAATTGTGTGTGGAATATTTCAAAACAAGGACAGAATTTTTAAACAGATTTTCACACTTAACCGAAGGATCAAGTGTTTTAACAACTCTGAGGAAAGAAGGCTGGAAAAGCATTGTGTGAAATGAAAATGCCAGTTACCAGCATGATCTCCTTTTCCTTCAGTGTTTTCTACTCTCCCAAAAGCAACTCTCATCATTTTAGCAACATTCCATTAGTCATCTTTGGAAGGTTTTCCGAAACATTGCTGGTAAAGGAGTAATGCTGGTAACCAAGATTTTCTGTGTTTCCCACAATGTTTTGTATCCATCCAAGAACAAGTGCTACAATTTTACAACATTTAATTTTTGGTCAGCAGATCTTTTCAGTGTCTTAGCCTAAAATTTTGTCTACTAGTAAAATATTGTATAATGGCTTTGTCAGTTTTCCAGGAAACAAGAGTACTAATTTGAGTACTTGACAAGGGTCAATCCTTCGAATTATGCTTTCCTTTGAAAACCCACCTTTTTTCCTCCATTTTTTTCCCCATTTAGATTAGTCCAAAAATTTATAAGTGGTTTTCCTCAAATCAAAACATAGTAGATGTTTACTGCTTTCTTCTCCTGCTGCTGCTGGTCATGATGATGATGATGAACTAGTAGAATTTAGGTCCCTTCGTGCTCTAGGGATACTTGGTATGGACAGTTACAGAGTTGAGTCAGACTCAAGGAAGTCTTAAGTACAAGACCCTGGCCTGTCTTCAAACAGACCCCTTGATTCTTTGTTGAGTCCAGCATAAGGCAGTGATGCATGCAAGGCAGCCTCTGAGTTTTTTATCAGTTTGAATCTTGTTTGATGAGAAACACATAGTGTATCAGAAAAGATCCATCAACAGCCTGAGAATTAATTAACTCTATATCACAAGACAAAAAATATAGACTGGTCCAAATTTAAAGCATTTGCAATGTATGACTATTTAATTTTGTTTCACATGATGGAATTTGTCTTTGACAGGGTAGAAAACATTGTGGGAAAAGGAGAAAATGCTGGTTACCAGCATTTTCTCCTTTTCCCACAATGTTTTCAAATGACTTCTTCCTCAGGGTCGTTAAAACTCATGATTGAGTGGTTGAAGACTGAAGTCTTCACCATAAGTTCTCCTCTGTTTGCAGCTTGATTTTCTGGTTTTACATTTATCTACAATTGATCTGTTGCCCATATGGGCAACATCCAAAAAGGCTGTTATTCATGTTGTCAGGGATAGTGCCGGATACAGGGCAAAGTCCATCCTAACTAAGACTCTCGTCAGGGTTTGGGTGTAAATCACCGTCACATGGAACCTTGGTTTAACACATCAACCAAAAGACCATTAGTAAGTTTTACTTTGCCAGCCATTGGAATCATACCAAAACCCTCTGTTTGCTGCTTGTGAAGCCAGGTACATATATGTTGTTAGTGATGGGCTAGTATAATACACAGTCCAGACACTAACAGTAAACTGATGACCCATTTATTCTGATTTTGAACCTTAAAGTGTCTTTCACTTCTAAAGTTGCTTTTGCAGCCAGTGTAGATCAAGATAAAACAGAATTTTAACCTTAAAACACGCTAAACATGCAGTCTAATCTTGGCTCTACAATGCCTGCTGTGCTGGGATATCCGGTCAAAAGCACTGTTAATGACCGATGTTTGCCCATAAAGAAATAAAGAAAACACTGGTATTAAGAAATTTCTTAAGCTTTTTACTGATGTGCATCTACACCTAAGTAAAGCCCTTCTTCGCAATTATTTCACAGAGTTTATAAAATGTCCTTTAAATTCTAGTAAAAAAAGTCAACAGTTACACATATACACCTGACCCACTTTCACACGGGCATTATGAAGGTAATACAGGATGGCTCGACTTTTTTTTTTTATCGAAGAAAGATAACTCTTCAAGTCTTCTCTTAGAGGATTTTTATAGTTATCTCCCTTTAACAATCTATAGGTGGAGCGACATTGCACACAAGGAAGTCTTTTCGTCTGCGTCTTTTCTCGCTTTTTTGATGAAATGCCGTCTACCAGACGTTTGTTGTGCTTTAGCTCAGGAAGGCTGCACCTTAAAGATCTGTATGATAGTCGTGTTCGATCTTTTCCACCAATTGTTTTGAAATGAAATAGTGCAACATAAAATTCATTGGAGAAGTGGCTAGCGCTAATGGCTTCTCCCTATTCCGCCGTGAGTAGTCCTTCAGACTGAGATGAAATTGCATTTTTTTTAACCCTTTTCTTTTTGAAAAATTTCAAAGCCATATGTTAAATTGAAAAATAAAAAGATCTATTGAAATTTCCCGGTTGTATACTTTGATCAAAGATGGTAAAATGGGACGTGTTTTATTGGATGAAATCCCCGTGATGCGATTGGGCGTTAAAACCTTTAAAAAAAAAAGCAAAACCGATAACCGGAAGTATAAATCACGTGACATACATATACAGACAAAATGTCGGATGCAGACATCGGTGGACTGTTATCGCAGGCACACAGACCCAATATAGGTCTTAAATTCGATAAAAAATTATCGGATACAGAGAGGTCATCCAGGGTAAGATAAATTTTATAGATGTGTCATATTTTCATTCACTCGAAGTGTGACATTTGCCACAGTTGAATTCATGATCGCTGTTCATTCATGAAAAAATCACTATTCGTCATTCATTTCAACTTCTAACACGTGCTATTAGAAATATTCCCGTATGGTCTGAGTTCAGTAAACTCCAGTTTCAAAGAGTACATTTCATATCATTTTCTGACCAATATTTGGTATCAAGATGGCTGTATCCTGGACAGATTTTTGCGTGAGAGAGGTTTTGTTACGGTGTCATAAAGAAATGACATAAGTCCAGATGGGTTGGGGTTATCAAGTTCGAAAGAGATCCTCACAGACCATAAGAACAGTATTAACCCTTTACCCTTGTTTTCTGGGAAAAAAGGCTTTTTGAAACTTTGTGGGAGAACGAGAAATTGCCCATTACCAGCATTTTCTCCTTTTCCAACAGTGTTTTCAACCTTCTAAAAAAGACTCCTGTCTTTTGAGTCACATTTAACCCTTTACCACATAATCCAGACTTTTAAGGACCCCAAGAGAGGAAGCCTTTGAAAACATTGTAGGAAAAGGAAAAAAATGCTGATAACCAGCATTTTCACCTTTTCTTAGCATTTTCTCCTTTTCTAACAATGTTTTATGCCCTTCCAAAATCAAGTTTGAAATTTTGAGTGACATTTATTTTGTCGTCTGCTAATGCTTTCAATTTTGAATAATTTAAAATTTTGTCATTTGGTAAAGGGTTGACTGTTTAGCAGATGTTCTCAGTTTGAACAGTTTTCAAGTTTTATCGTTTGCTGAAGAGTTCATGAAACAAATAATATGGTTACCTATATGTTGAGTTTTGGTAAAGAGCTTGATAGATATATCTCTCTGAATCTCTGATAGACTCTGCTTTAGTTTTAGCTGTGGATATGTGAACCTTAAATTTAAAGCTAACAACAGCTATACCTATACATATTGTCAGTGCAATCTTGTCCTGATCTTGAACTGTCTGGAAGTTTCAATTTTCTTGCAAAATGATTTCTAAAACTTCACTGTGATAAGTGTTCTCAGTAGGATGATGGGTGTTGTATTTGTCTGAACCTGAAAAGATGAATGAAAACTTGTAATTTTTACTTATACTTAAAGAGGCCCTGATACTCATTTTCAGCCAACTGATTTTGTCTTTATTTTATCAAACTATAGTCATTCTCATATCTTCATGCCAAATATTGCGCCTCACGGTTGCAAGGTTGCTTAGATTACAGTCGATAGAAAACGCATTTCGCTGAGTTGCAGCCTTCCATGTAAACAGAGTCGTCGTTTCCGGTTTTTGAATCGAAGATTTCGATATGTCTGTTATACACTCGGGTAGATTCGTATGATGATCATGCATTCTGTCACGTGACTATATTTGACCTTCGCCCTGTGTCTAATGAGGTAAACGAAAGAAAATGGAGGCTTCTCTGTTGCAGCCTCGATTTTCAGACGGAGGTCGCGGCCTATATATGCAAATTACACTGTATCCGACTTTAGGCGGAAACCAACGATAAATTTCCGTGACATACCGCCATTGTTTACACCTCCGATCGTCAGCCAGTTTTCTTCTGACCAATGTTCGGTTTCTAATACAAATCTCTGTGTTTCTTTTTTTCAAGTACACCATATATGTCAGTAATTTATCCATGTTTACACAAAGGGCTGATTTCTGTACCATTCTAAATTGTTTGAAATTTAACAGCGTTTTTGCTCACCTGCTGTAGACGGGCATCTTTAAAGAAAATATGCCTTTTGATGTACTTTTGACGTTCTGCAAGCCACTTAAAAAACTAATTGCAGAAATTGCCTTTATCAAATAATTTCTCCTTTTATCAATATGTTTTTGTACACCTCATGTATTAAACCATAACTCATTTCACTTATGATGTCATTGATCTCATTTTCTCCTTCATACCTTTTATAGACAAATCCTATTGCTTAAGTGCAGCAATAACAATATTATAATGTCAGCAAATGCTTTCAATATGTAAAGTTTTAAAGTTTGTCATTTACATGTAATGTCCTTGGCTACCTAGAGATTTTAGACTTAACCTATGCTTTGTTAGTGAATAGAGAAAGGTTAACAGATTTCAAACAACATACCTTTGATGTCAATGAAAGATGGCTTCCTTGTTGAGCCTGTGTTCAGGGATTAACCCTTAGAGTGTTTGTCACATTTATTGTTGTTTCTGCAGCCAATGTAAATCAAGAATATGCAGTCTGATCTTGGAGTAAGACTGACTGCCTTGTTGAGAGATCCTGTTTAAAAACAATCCTGGAATCACAATTCTTTTGGTCTGTCTTCCAGACTGAAAAGGTTCATTTTTTGTATTTGGCATCATCCTTGTTTAACCAGACATTTTCAGGCTAGAAATAAGACCAGAAATAATTGCAATCTCAAACTCTCTCTTGTCCAGAACATCACAGTAAAGCAGACAGTGTAGATAAAAGATCAGATTACTTATTTTGCTCAGTCTTCTCTTGCTCAACTCTGGCCCCAAAGGTAACTCTAGTTATGAAAGGTGCTCTAAGGGTCATGATACCACAATCTCATCTGGGGTAACCATCTCATCTATTATTGAGGCTCTTCCTGTTTGTCCAGTCATCAATGGATGGCCTCTTTCCTGGAAAGATCAGAATTCACCATTGAGTACTACAGGATTTCTATTAACACACAATAGTATTTATCACAAATTAATGCTGTAGCTGAAAGTGTAGATCTTGATCAGACAGCACAGAAAATGCAGTCATATCTTGGATTTAATCTTCCAGATTATTTTAGAGACAATTGGACCAAAAAGAAATAACTTTGAATTTTTAATAGGTCTCTGAAAATGTCCATGGGTTAGTTTTACCTTGAAAGGGTGAATTTATTACCAAAACACAATACTATTTTTCATATCCCTGCATTTAGTTGCTTTTAAAAACACTGTTGGAATAGGAAAAATATTGTCCTAAGGCCATAATACATGTATAATGTATTTACAAATATAATCATGCATTAACCCTGTACCACAAAATCCTGAATTTGAACAACCCTGAGGAAGAAGCCTTTTGAAAACAACATGGGAAAAGGAAAACATGACCAGCATTTTCTCCTTTTCTCACAATGTTTTCCAACCTTTCAAAGACAAATTTCATTATTTGAGCCACATTTATATTGTCATCTGCAAAATTTTTAATGCTTTCAAGTTTAAGTCCCCACTTTCCTTGTGTGGTTAAGAGTTTAAACTCAATTCATTGTAATAAACTGTATTTTACAAAGACGTTGATCTTGTTTGCAGCATATGCACTGAGGTTATGACTTTTTGATTTATTATGACCATTCACCAAACAATCCCATGCTTGAATGAATCTGAAGGAGAAGGCTTTTGAAAAAAAAAAAATAGAGAGAAGGGAAAAATGCTGATGACCATCATTCTCTCCCTTTCCTACATGGTTTTCCATCATTTCAAAGCAAAATTGATCAATTCAGCCACAACTTATTTGTAGCATGCAACTGCTTTCACATTTTGACAACTCTAGAAAGATGTTATTTGGGAAAGAGTTAACAGTTTACC
Source organism: Hippopus hippopus (assembly GCA_946811185.2). Classification (NCBI taxonomy): domain Eukaryota; kingdom Metazoa; phylum Mollusca; class Bivalvia; order Cardiida; family Cardiidae; genus Hippopus; species Hippopus hippopus. Next base: position 4,288,367 of record OX328102.1, on the reverse strand, counting down.
AGATGACAAAATTTTAGATTTGTTCAATTCGTAAGCATATACAGATGGCAAATAAAATGTGGCTCAAGTATAGGATTTATCTTTTAAAGGGTAGAAAACATTGTGGAAAGAGGAGAAAATGCTGGTGACCTGCATTTTACCCCTTTTCATACCACATTTTCAAAAGCCTTTTTTAGGCTTGTTAAAATTTGGGATTGTTTGGCAAAGAGTGATGCAGGAAATAGAGTCAATTTCAAACTTCATACTTATCTGTATTACTTATTTATTTTGAGTGATGAAGATTTATAATATATTTTTGTGGTGTTAGAATAGCTGAATTTAATGACTTGAATGTTTATACCTTCATACTTAGTGGTGTTATCAAAGATCAAACTGGTTACTATGGAAACTGGCTATATAGGTATTAGTGTGAAAATTTTATCATTTCCCATGTTTAGCTCCACAAACCTTTTTTTTTTTTACCTCAGTACCCATAAAATCAATTATCTCTTTATATAATGACAAAAGTTTAGACTAGTTAAATTTGAAGTAATTGCAGACAACAAATTAACCCCTATCCTGCTAAATAAAAGAATTAAAACTTTCATGCCCATAGTAAAAAGCCCAAATTGTCCTATTTCAAAGGTATATTTGAAGGAAATATATGTCCTTATTGGACAGTTTAGATCCAATATCAGAATGCACATTCTGTGCAGTCTGATCTTGATCTACGCTGTCCACAAAAGTACACCCTTGGAGCACAGAATAAACCTATCAGACTTTTTCCTGCTAGAAATACAACCCAAATAATTACCATTTCTTTGTTGCTTTCCTCTAAAGTATGTCAGCAAAGTGGAAAGTGCAGATCAAAGATCAGGATGCATGTTTTGTGTAGCCTTATCTTGATCTACGCTGGCCGCAAAGGCAACTACAGTCATGAAAGTGCTTTGCGGTTTAAATGTCATCAAAAGATGGGATTTTTATTAAAGATTGTAAGAAATAGATAGAATTCTGGTTTATGTACAGTTTTCTCCTCATTCCACCATGTTTTCAAAGTCCTTTTTCTTCAGTGTTGTTGACACATGGAATATTGGTAAATAGTTAAAGTAACTAATCAGTTTTGGAAAAGAAGCCAGTCATGTTTCAAATAGCAAGATGGAGTTTGCTAAAGCCATTACCAGTAAAGGTTTAAATAAGAGTAAAAGCCAACCCTTAGAATCCCAACCAAAAATACACTTTTTGCATGCAATTTTAAGATCAAATTGCACAGAATGTGACAAAGCTTATAATATATTGACACAGTACCGAACAGTTTAACTTTTTACCAAATGAGAAAATTTTACACTAGTCCAAATTCTAAGCACTTTCAGATGACAAAATATAGGTGGCCCAGATGACGAGATTAGTTCTTGAAAGGGTAGAAAACATTGTGGGAAAAGGAGAATTTTCTCCTTTTCCCACAATGTTTTCACTATGCTTTCACGATGTTTTCAAAAGGGTCTTTAAACAGATAACAGATGGTGTAGATCCAAGACAAGACTGCAAATTCTGCACAATTTGTGTATTTGATCTTGATTTACACGTGCAAAAGCAATCAAAGTGGCTGTTGGCATTGAATGAAAAAGCTCGACATACGAATTCAGAAAATGCTCGATATTGAATTTAGAACTGTCTGAAAATGCTAGCTATATGAATTTAGAACTGTCTGAAAATGCTCGCTATATGAATTTAGAACTGTCTGAAAATGCTCGCTATATGAATTTAGAACTGTCTGAAAATGCTCGCTGTGTGAATTTAGAACTGTCTGAAAATGCTCGCTATATGAATTTAGATCTCGTACAGTTAATACTTTACTGAACAACAGTTTTAGCCTTATCCAAACTGAAAGCATTTGCAGAAGATAAAACGTAAGTGACTTAAGTCAATAAAAATAAGATGGAAAACACAGTAGGATATAGGAGAAAATGCTGGTTATCAGCATTTTTCTCTTTTTCTGTGTTTTCAAAAGCTTTTTCATTCAGGATCATTGAAACTCAGGAACTGTTGATTGGTTGATTGAGTGATTGATTATATAGTGTTTAAAGCCGTTTTCAACATTATTTCAGTTATATTGCGGCAGCCAGTATACCTATCCATGCTTTCCTGGAGTTTCTTTTACCGGTACTCAGAATACAATATTCTCTCCAAGCCACTGGCTGCTTTCCGACATAACCATTGTCGAAACAATGATCAGCAGCGACAGAGGAATGAATCCTGTGGCAATGACTATCATCAATCCTCGGAGAGAAATTGACCTAGCCAGGGAGTTTACTGTTGGTCTGTCTCTATGTATGAAATAACATCATTCACATCTGCCCCAATAATTTCCATTGACAGATTAACCTTCCCAATGTCACAGGGGAGACCATACTGGAGGACGAAAGGTCAAGACGTTATGATTAATAATACAGAATTATACCAAAATGATATATTGGTTACAATATAGATCCTGTGGTTTCTAAATCCCTTTTACTTGTTGTGTGACTCCATCGTCCTACTTCTAAGTTCGTATTCACCAACCATTCTTACGAACATTCTTTGTCTTATAGTCTAGGATTTTCTAAATATAAAAGTAATACAACTTCTCATTGGCTAAACTCTTTACCACACAATTCTGAGTTTTAACGACCTTTGAACAGAAAGGGTTTTGAAAACATTGTGGGAAAAGGAGAAAATGCGGGTAACCAGCATTTTCTCCTTTTCCCACAATGTTTTCTTCCCTGTGAAAGACAATAATCATCATTTGAACTACGTCTATTTTGTCGTCATTGAATGCTTTCAATTTGGAACAGTCTTAAATATTGTCATGTGGTAAAGAGTTAACCAAATGGTTCAGCCAATCAGAAGTTGTGTTACATTAACTTTTAGAAAATTCTAGAGAATAAGACAAAGATTTTTTTAAAGAATGGTTGATGAATTGGACCCTGTCTTACTACTTTATCCCTTTATTGAGCAACAAAATTTTTAGACTTGTCCAAATTGAAAGCATTTGCAGACAACAAATTAAAAGTGACTAAAATGATGGAATTTTTCTTTAAAAGCATAGATAACATTTTGGAAAAAAGAGAAAAGATTACCAGCATTTTCTCATTTTCCTACAATGTTTTTGAAAGTATTTTTTGCCAATATTGTTTAAACAGAGGATTGCCGGAAGCCAGTGCTTCTTTACTGGTCCAAACTGAAAGCATTTGCAGTTGACAAATTGAATGTGGCCGAAAGGATGGAATTTTTTTGTGGAAGAGTTTAACAAAAACATTGCAGAGAAAACAAAAGCTTTCGATGTGGACTACTCTTAATACTTTGTCTGGTTATTAAGCCTTGCAGCACACCAATTCAAAAGATATTGTGGAAAAATGAGAAATTGCCCTACTGCAAATGATTTCTCCCAGTACCAGTGTGTCCAAATGTAATCATATACTAGTACTGAATTTTGACTCAGGTCGATTTTCAGCGTTTTTCAAGAATGTCTGTAAGTCTTTTGTGTCATGACATTCCGTATTCTTTACCACAAACAAAATTGTAGACTTTTCCAAATTACAAACCTTTGCAGACAACGAATTAAATGTGGACCAAATGCTGTCAGTTTTCTTTGAAAGGGTAGAAAGCATTGTGGGAAAATGTTTTTCAAAGCCTTTTTTCTGAGGGTCGTTTGAACTCGGAATTATGTGGTAAGGGGATTGAGTAGTTATTATTATTGAAATAATATCAATATTGCCTTAAAACCCCACAATTGGAATAAGGAAGAGAATAAACTCTTTGCTACACATCATAATATTTTACGGTTCTCCATTTTGAAAGCAATTTCTTGACAACAATTAAATTAATGTAGCTCAAACTACGGGAATAGTCCTGTAGGAAGGTAAAACATTGTGGGAAAAGGAGAAAATGCTGGGAACTGGAATTTTCTTCTTTTCCAACAATGTTTTCAAAAGGCTTTTCACTAGCTGTTGTTAAAACATGGATTTGTTGGATGAGAAGTTAATCTTTTACCAAATAACCCCAAGTTTTAACTGCCCAGAGGTAAAAAGACTTTCTTAAAACATTGTTGGAAAAGGAGAAAGTATTATTTGTTGTCTGCAAACACTTTTAACCCTTCGGCTGCTAAGCGCTAATCGCTGACCTTTTGTGGATAGTGTAGATCAAGATCAGACTGCGCAGGGTCTGTAATCACCAACCATTCTCAAGGACGGTCTCTGTCTTATTCTCCTGAATTTTCTACATTTGAAAGCAACGAAACTTCTGATTGGCTAAACCATTTGGTTTAGCCAATCAGAAGTTGTGTTACTTTCAAATGTAGAAAATCTTGGAGAATAAGACTGAGAATGTTCTGAAGAATGGTTCGTGAATTCGGATCCGGAACATTGTAGTCTGGTCCCTTATCTACACTGTCCAATAAGGAGATATTTTTTCCCCAAAATTACCTTTGAAAATTTGTATTTTTATTATTGGCTTTAAATTTTCATTTTACTTAATTAGCAGGATAAGGGTTCATTTAGATTGGTTTAAAATTTTGTCTGTTTGGTGGAGTTAAGATAGATTCGCTTCATAAATTATTGACTAAGCTAGAAATTATCAGACTGATCAATGTAAACAGTCTATCCATTAATGTAAACAGTGAAACAAAGTAAATACACATCTCTGTTCACACACTTGGTTACTTTTTCCTAAGTTATCAGAAGATAAACTCGCCGACTGCTCAGCATCGAATGAATTAAAAGTGGATTAAATCAATGAAAAGCAGTTCTTATGATGATATTCGTCTTTGAAGGGTAGAAATAGTGTTGAAAAAGTATTTCCAACTATGTTTTCAAATGCCTCTCAAAAAGGTCAAACAAGTTAGATAACATTTGGTACAACTTACAACTTCAGGGACACATAGACAACTATGGTTGCTTTTGTAGACAGTGTCGATGAAGATGAGACTGCATAGACTGTGCGAATTGATCCTTGATATTTGCTAAGATTTTAAAATTTAGTTTGGACAAAATACCATTGATTGGTAGCAGTTCTTTTTCTCCCGATTAACCCTTTACCACACATTGCCGACTTTTAATGACCCTGGGAAAGAAGCATTTTGAAAACATTATGGGAAAAAGGAGAAAATGCTGGTAAGCAGCATTTTCTCCTTTCCACACAATGTTTTTCACCCTATCAAAGAAAAATTGCACCATTTGAGCCACATTGAAATTGTCGTCTGCAAATGCTTTCAATTTGGGCAAGGCTAAAATTTTGTCGTCTGGTAAAGGATTAACTCTTTCAGCACCAAATAATTATGTGAACTTGACATCTTTAAATGGCTGAAAACACATGGCTGGGACTCAGAAAGATTTTGATCATATAGGCTTGACTAAACAAGCTGACTCTATAGAGTCAAGATCAGACTGCACATTCTGTGCATTCTGATCTTGATCTATGTCATCTGCAACAGCCCATGTAGTGGCCTATCATGCTGAAAGGGCTAAAGATACCCATTTCATTTATGGGGCAGTCTGAATAGTCACTGATAAGGATGTAGCTGAAATTGATTTATTTTATTTTTATCCATTTAACCCTTTACCATAGAATCCTGGGTTTTACTGACCCAAATAGCCCCTTAACACCAAACTCATTCTCACTCCGTCCCGAAAAATAATGCCAAACGGACTAAAACTGTGTTGTGGACGGAGTGGACATATTAACAACATTTCATGATCTGTTTACGAACTAAATGGACGGGTAAGGACAGGAAGCGTGCTCCAGAACTTTAAGCCTGCTCAAAATTTTTTGCTGTCCATCCTGTCGTGTAATAAGACGGAGTGACAATGTACTTAAAACGAGATGGATGTACTACAAACTGAACTGCCGTACCTAATAGAGACGCGGTGCAGTCGGGCATCAAATTGGCAGTGCGTTTGCATTTTACTGACCGAAATTACACGTCCTATCCCGACTGCAGCCCGTTTTATGATTTTGTTGACCAGGGTAAGACTTTCTAAAAAACAAGTTTGGTGAGACGGGGGCTTCAGGCATTATCTGGCCAAAATTACACGTTCTACCTCGACTGCAACCTGTTATCTGATAATATCAGGATGGGGTAAGACGTTCTAAGAACTAGTTTGGTGTGATGGGGGCTTAAAGAAGAAGGCTTTTGACAACATGTTGGGAATAGAAAAAAATGCTAGTATTCAGCATTTTCTCCTTTTTTCCCACACTGTTTTCTACCATACCAAGAGAAAATATCGAATTTTCAGTCACATCAATTTTAATGCTTTTAATTTGGAAAGTCTTACATTTCGTTGTTTGATTAGGGCTTATCTTTTTTTAAGGCCCTGTGGAAGAAGGTTACACCAGATGACTAAATTTTAGAATCTTCAATCTTGAAAGCATTTGCAGACGACAAATTAAATGTGGCTGAAACAGTAGGATTTGTCTTTTGAAAGGATAGAAAACACTGTGGGAAAAGGAGAAAATGCTGGTTATCAAGGCTGAACATTTTTTATTTTCTATATTTTCTAAAATTTTTCAAGTCTTAAATTTCTTACTTAAAAATTAATTTATTTCATCCACTGTTAGAGACAGTTCACTAAAGGTAGAACTTCTGCCTCTTAACTGTTTACCACACAATACCGAGTTTTAATGACCTTGAAGAAAAAGCCATTTGAAAACATTGTGGGAAAAGGAGAAAATGCTGGTAACCAGCATTTTCTCCTTTTCCCACTTTGTTTTCTACCTTTCCCAAAACTTCATTTTTTGAACCACATTTATTTTGTTGTCTGCAAATGCTTTGAATTTGGACCAGTCCAAAATTTTGTTGTTTTGTAGAGTTAATCTACAGGTTCAAGGTTCAGACCACTCATTCAGTTTGTGTATTCATCTTTGTTGATTATGAAATTCATATCCTGTTTTTGTGTCTATCAATATTTTGTCCATTTCTGTTTTCCACGCTCTATTGCAAATATGTTCAAATTGCCAGTAATTCAAATTGAATTGTCTAAAATTGCAATATCACACTGTAAATAGATAAAGCTGAACTGTTGTAGAGCTGAATAAAGCATAGTGTAATAAATGCAAATATTGTAATCTCAAAGCTTTTTGTTTTTGCCACATTCATGGGATACAAGAAAACAATGCAGATCCCATATCAGACTGCACATTCTGTGCAGTATGATCATGATCTATACTACAAAACAACTGTAAGCCTTTACTACACAATCCCAATGACTCCTGACGTAGATAGGTTTTTGAAAACATTAAGGGAAAAGCATTTTCTCCTTCTTTCATAGTGTTTTCTACCCATTGTCTGTCATTTGAACCATATTCAATTTTCATCTGCAAATGCTTTGAATTTGGACCAATCAACAACCAGTCCACATTTTTGTTGTTTTATAAAGAGTGAAGGCACTTTTTCAGTGAGGAAAAATTTTGCAGGAAGATTGCAGTTTCAATAGTGTTTTTGTCTAAATATGTGACAAAGTAGCAGTTGGTACAGTCTAATCTTGACCAACACATTCAGAAATACTGTTATTTCAAGGTTTCGTTGTCCAGAATATGTAATAAAGTAGCAGACTGTGTAGATCTAAGATCACAGAATGTGCAGTCTGATCTTGCTCTACACCATCTGCAAAAACAATTCAAGTTGGTGCCAGCACTTTATGGGTTAAATGGTTAAGGCTAACATTGTATGCAATTAGACAGAAAAAATGACAATATCCTGAAAATTGATATCGAGGAACAGTTTCAGGCAATACTTTATGATAAATGTGTTCATAGCTGGTAAACCTTTTTTAACCAGTCCCGAGTTTTAATTATTTAAAATGCTGGTAATCTGCATTTTCTCTATTTCCCACAATGCATTCTACCATTTTAAAGATAGAAATCGTCTTCAGAGCTACATCCAATTTGTCATCTGCAAATGCCTTTCATTTGGACAAGTCTAAAATTTTGTCTTTGGTACGAAGTTAAAGTGCTTAACCTGGATTAACCCTTAGGCTGCTAAGCGCGACTCACTGGCCATTTGCGGACAGTGTAGATCAAAATCAGACTGCACAGAACATGCAGTCTGATCTTGGATCCACTCTGTCCGATAAGGAGATATTATTCCCCAAAACATAACTTTGAAATAACAATATTTGGGTTTTTATTATCGAATTGAAAATTTTCTTTTTAGTTATTTAGCAGAATAAGGGTTAAGTTATGGTTGTGATCAGACTGCACAGAACATGCAGTCTAATCTTTTATTTACACCAGTCCTTACTTTTCCAAAAACTAAAAAAGCCTTGCAATTGCAATGTCTTCATCTTATATACTGAGAATTTTCAGATTTAGCTCAGCTGTTTTCTGAGAAAATGTCAAGTTATTTGCTGTAGCCCTGCCGTTGTTTTCGTCATTGCCATCATGTAAAGCTGACATTTTACAACATTTCTATTATTTCGAAGATTCATACTTCAAACTTAGACAAATTGTTGAGTGTCAAAAGGGGAACCATACAGCAAGGGCATGTAACCATCAAAATCTTATGGTCATTGAGTTATTCCCCTTTTTCTACTAAAATATTCATTGAAAGTCAAGCACCTGAAGCTGAGTGTTGGCACCAGCATGTGGTGCTCTTGTACTTACTGAGCACTTGAAGAGTTCACTCTCTAATAACAGACAAAATTTTAGACTTGTACAAATTGAAAGCAATTACAGGCAACAAATGAATATAGCTCAAATGATTTGATCTGTCTCTAATACAATAAAAACATTGTGGGATGAGGAGAAAAAGCTGGTTACCAGCTTTTTCTACTTTTCCTACTCTGTTTTCAAAAGCCGTTTTCCTTGTGACTGTTAGAATACAGGTTTTATTGAGTAAAAAGGTTAAGGAAGAAAATCTGACACACTGATATTTGAACCAGGTATTCGACAAAAGTTTGGACTGGTCGATATTGAAAGCATTTACAGGCGACAAATTGAATGTGGCTCAACTGATGAGATCAATGTCTTTTAATTCTTTACCAAATGACAAAATTTTAGACTGGTCCAAATTCAAAGCATTCGCAGACGGCAAAGTAATCATGACTTAAAAATTAAAATTTTGTTCTAGGACGGGTAGAAACATCGTGGGAAAAAGAGAAAATGCTGGTTACCAGCATATTCTTGTTTTCCCACAATGTTTTCAAAAGGCTTTTTGGGGTCGTTAAAAATTGTGATTGTGTGGTAAAGGGTTAACCATCATGGGAAATGGAAAAAATTACCAGCATTTTTTCCTTTTTTCACACAGTTTTCAAAAGCAATCTTTCTTATTGTTGTTAAAGTATGGGATTGTTTGATTAAAGTCCACAAAAGAATATCTGACACCCTGGTATTTGAACTTCCTACTTTTGCAAGCATTGCACAAACTGCTTGTACAAAAAGATAAGTAAGGTAACATGAGTGTTTCAAAGTAATAAGCTGCTGTACTAGAATTGTAGAGCCAAGATCAGACTGCACTTTCTGTGCATTCTGGTTTTGACCTACAACATCTGATTCCACCAAACAAAAAACATACTATAGCCTCAGAGGTTGACGTTGAATGTTCTATCAAACGAAAATACCTTGGAGCCTTGCATACTGGTATGCAGCAGTTTCTGAGTAACTACAATATTTTCTTCCCTTTTAAAGATAAATGCCATCATATGAGTCTCTTTTGATAAGTAGCCTTCAAGTGCTTCACTGGACAAGCGTTAGATTTCGTTGTTTAATGAAGAATACCCTGTAGGAAAAAGCTCTGTGTTTTAATGACCATAAAGAATAAACCTTTTGAAAATGAAACCAGCCTTTTTCCACAATGTTTTCTTTTGAGACTGGTATGATTTATGGCATATACTATGGAACGGTTACAGCAACAGTAAACTATTTACCCGAATAAAAAAATCATGGACTGTATTAACTATGTATCACTCTACAAAATGGTTGTCTTGTTATAATTGAACTGATTTGCAGACCACAAATAAAATGTCACTCATTTGATGGGATATGTATTTGTAAGGATGGCTTCTTCCACACTGTTTTTAAAGATTTTTTTTTAGCCTACCTTGGCACAGAGTTCTCAAGGTGAGATTTTTTGATCATGCTCTGTACATAGTCCGACGTCTAGGCACCAACATTTGCCTTGTTTTTAAAAACACAAATGTGTCTCAAATGGTAGAATTTGTCTTTAAAATGAGACATTATGGGAAAAGGAGAGAAAGCTGGTTAACCCTTTACCAACCGAGGAAATTTTAGACATGTCCATGTCTAAATTGTTGGACTTGAAAGGATAGAAAACATTGTTGGAAAAGGAGAAAATGCTGGTAACCAGCATTTTCTCCTTTTCCCACAATGTTTTCAAAAGCCTACTTTTTCAGGCTCGTTAAAAGTTGGGATTGTGTGGTAAAGCATTTACCAGTTTTCCAACAATGTTTTCAAAAATCTTCCACAGGGTCATTGACACCTAAGAAAGATGATTGATAAAGGGTCAAGTATTCTCTCTAACAGTCTTGGCAGCTTTTTCCGACAGGTTGCATGTTCACTACATGACTATTGCCAGTATTTGGGCATATTGCAGACATTCTTTCATTCTCAGCAGCTTTTTTCAGCCACGTTGCATGTTCAGTACATGATTATTGCAATTATTTGGGCATATTGTAGACATTCTTTCATTCTCACCAGCTTTTTCCGACATGTTGCATGTTTCCCTACATGACCATTGCAATTATGCGGACATATTGCGGACATTCTCACATTTGGACATTCTTGCACTCTGTGCATGGTTGCCATTACAGATAATAGTTCATACAAAAATTACATAACTCTTTACCAAACGACAAAACTCTAGACTTATCCAAATTTTAAGTCTTTGCAGACGACAAATTAAATGTGACTAAAAAGTTTAAATTTGTTCTTGGTAGGGAAGAAAACATTGCGGGAAAGGAAGAAAATGCTGTTTACCAGCATTTTCTTCTTTTCCCACAATATTTTCAAAGGACTTCTTCCTTAGGGTTGTTAAAACTCGGAACTGTGTGCTGAAGGGTTAAAAAATACACAGGGCAAAGTCAAAATATGCTGAATTCCAGACTGTGTACCTCACATAGAGATGTCATGATAAAGAGAATCATTGTGAAGTCTGATCTTTGATTTGTAAACACTAGAGATTAAGATAGACATGATATTTTGGGCTCAAAAAGTAATATAATTTCTGTTCTTCTCAAATGCGTATGTTTTGGGTGCTCATAAGAAATTATCTCAACAAGGAAACAACTTCAATGTCTACCTAAAATATAGGTTTCAGGGATCCCTCTGGCTTCTTTTTTTCTTGCGCCATCACTTTCGCCAAATGAGAAAAGTTTGCGCCAAATTGAAATAATTAGAGCCAGTTGGTGCCAATTTTAAAATGAAAGTACCGGGGGTCAGACATAATCAAGAATTGGTCTATAAATTTTCATCGCGTGGTTGTGTCAATAAAAAAAAAACACACAAGAAAACATTTGTTTTCATCAGATTTCATAACTCATATCTATGTCTTTTACATGAATAAAGTAAAAAAAGTATTTCTGTGAACAATGGAAGAAACAATATCTATTCAGTTTAAGTAGATCTGTCTTTAATGTTTGTAAAACCACTGTGACAAAAGCAGAAATAGGTCATTGAGAGCAATTTCTACTTTTGTAACAAAGTTTTAAAGAAAGACTTGAAAGATATAGAAGTTTAAATTGTACAAAAAAACAACAAAGTCAATTTGTAAAAAAAAAAAATGTTAAAAAAAAAGAAGAAATTTCTCCTTTAGAAAGAAATTGCTTCTGTAGCGTCTTTTTTTTTTTATCTGTAACAATATAAAAAAGTTGAAATATTAAAAAAACCAAACAAGTCTTCCAAAAAGGTGGGCGATTAACGGAGGAAGAACGACATAGAAAATGCCAAGGACAACGATAACATTACGGTCAGGGTTTTAGTCAATGCCGACGCCGTCGCCATTTTGGAAACCCGCTGTATTTTACCTGCGATCATGATTCATTTGGACATTTAGTAACATTCACGATTGATATAGGCCACTGGTCTTCGATACTTTCACTTTCGGACAGTTTTCCAAAATAAATTTACAATTTTTTTCTAGCCAGATGTTTGTTATCGAAAGTGTATGTATATTCAGATAGACAGGTGTAAATGACATCGATGTGTGAAGTAATTTTGATTACTTCGATGCCGTTGTTTATTCCAGCTGATTTATTTCACTTTTATCGATGGATTGGCGGTCTTGCATCCATGCATTGCAGTAAGGGGATCAGTTTTAAAATGTTCGGCATCCCGATATGAAAAATATCGGGCGCCAGTCATTTTCGCCAATTGGCATTTTTTGGCGCCACATTTAAAAATCTATCGCAAATGGCGCCAAATGTGAAGCCCAGCGGGAACCCTGGGTTTTAACCCTTTTCCACACAATTCCACGTTTTAATGACCGTAAGAAAGAAACCAAAATTTTTGGAAAAGGAGATAACGCTGGTAACTTGCATTTTAGTTTTACCATGATGATTTCTAACCTGAACAGGACAGAAATAATTATTTAACTCTTAACAACATAATCCTGAGTTTTAACAACCCCGGGAATGAAGCCTTTTGAAAACATTGTGGGAAAAGGAGAAAATGCTGGTAACCAGCATTTTTTCCTTTTCCCACTATGTTTTTTATCCTTCCCAAAACAAATTTTAATTTTTCACTCACATTCATTTTGTTGTCTGCAGATGCTTTCGCTATGGACAGGTATAAAATTTTGTCATGTGGTGAAGAGCTAAGCTATATTTTAACTCATGTGTGAATGCATATGTTTAAATTTTGTCCACTCTTTACTAGACAACAAAATTCTTGCCAAAATTCAAAGCGTAGTTGTAAGTTACGACAGTACACTCTGTGTAGTCTAATCATGATCTGTGCCATCTGCAAAAGGTCAATTTTACCTACATAGTTGAAAGGGTTGACCCTTTACCACACTATCCCAAGTTTTCAGGACCCTGAGATAGGTGGGCCTTTGAAATCTTTGATTAACAAGTATTTTCTCCTTTTCATACACTGTTTTCTACCCTTTCCAAGAAAAATCACAACGTTGGAGTTGTGTTTGTTGTCTGTGATTACTTTCACTTTGGATGAGCCTGAAGTTTAGTTGTTTGGTAAGGAGTTAATTCTTTACCAAATGAGACAGTATTATGACTAATCCAAATTAAAAGCAGGATCTGTTGCAGAATTGGCATATTCTGAGGGATTTGTCTTACGTAGGGAGGAAAACACTGCTGGAAAAGGAGAAAATGCTGGTTATCCTGCATTTTCCTCTTTCCAAAAATGGTTTCAAAAGACCTTTTTCTCATGGTCTTTAGAACATGGGATTGTTTGGTAAAGGGTTAAGTTTTTTTGGCTGGATCTAAATCTTACACTGTCAAGGCTGATTTTGTCAGGGTATGTCACAGAGAACTGGATAGTGAAGATCCAAGATCAGGCTTCTGTTCTAAGCAGTCTGATCTTAATCACAAATTATTGAACTCTGTAGATCAAATATCAGACGGAACTTTTTGTGGTCTGATCATGATCTACCATGTCAACAAGGGACAGTCTCATCTCTATTTACATTTGCTTAAATAATAAGCTTAGTTGTGCTTGATAAAGGTTAAAGGTTTAACCCTTTTCCCAAAGGACAAAACTTTATATCTTTGTCCAAAATGAAAGCATTTGCAGATGACTAACTAAATGTGGTCTAAATGATGGGATATGTCTTTCAAAGGGTAAAAAACATTGAGACAAGATAAAAATGTTGGTTACCAGCATTTTGTCCTTTTCCCACAATGTTTTCAAAAGCTGTTTTCTTCAGAGTTGTTAAAACTTAGGATTTTTTGGTAAAGGGTAAAGGTTTTTGCTTAGCAAACTTCATCGTTATCGGCAGTAATATACTAAGGGAGGTAACTCAGTGACAAAAAGTATTTACTGTTATCATTAGTTATTTCCCTTACCTACTTGCAACTTGAACCAGTGACTTGAATAATCTTCCCTGGATTAATGTGTACCTTTTTTTTTTTTCAATGAAAGAGATGTGTAAAAAATTTATGTAGTTATCTTTTTTTTCATTTTTATTCCCTAATTTTCAACTCTTGTCCAGTGTTTTAAAGACTGAGAAAAAAGGCTTTTTATAAACAATTAATTCCGTAAGGCTTTCACCCTGTTAAAAATAAAATAATAATTTGAACAATGCTTAATTTTTCAAAGTTTTCAAAATATACTTACTAAAATATTTAAGTATAATATTTAACCACAAAGGTGACCTTCTACTTATCCAGTTGTAGGTTCAGTCGTCACCGGAATATCCAGTAGTGTTTAAGTACCCTTGGTTATAGTGGAAATGCAGTCAATGCACTCTGGCAAAGAGGGTTTAACTCTTTACCAAACAACAAAATTTCCGACTGGTCAAAATTGAAAGCATTTGCAGACGACAAAGGAAGTTCAAATTATGAAACTTGCCCTTGATAGTAGAGAAAACATTGAGGGAAAAGGAGAAAATGCTGGTTACCAGCATTTTCTCCTTTTCCCACAATGTTTTCAAAAGCTTTCTTTCTCAGGGTCGTTAAAAGTTGGGATTGTGTGGTAAAGAGTTAATGGATCTCAGTGATACATTTTACCAAGCAAGACATCACATAATTATGGATCTATGAAATTGGTTTTGTCTAACCATGAACTGAATCTCGAGGTAGCATGGCCCTTGGACATGCAAAAAATTCAGTAACAGCAAAGAGTTTGATTCATGTCAGGCTGGGCTAAGTGCGCAGGCTGAAAATAGTCAACGCTTTTTGCAAATGCATTAAAGCGCATTTTCAAACAGGTTTGCTCAATTTTCTTTTCTTTTTCTTAAAACATTATAGGAGAAGGAGGAAATACAGGTAACCGGCATTTTCTCCTTTTCCTACAATATTTTCTAAAGGCTTCGTCTTCAGGGTTGGTAAAACTTGGGATTGTGTGGTAAAGGGTTAACCATACATTTATGACAAAAATAACATCCTCAGTAAAAGGTTTTTTACATGATGTAAGTAGGCAAGAAAACATTAACTGGTGTTTGTAACTTCATATTTAACAGGATGACAAGTAGCCCTTCGGGGCCGTGATGTGTTTTACTGTTTTGTAATTTAGGCTTCTCATTAACCCCTTACCAAACAACCACAACCTTTAACAACGCTGAGGAAGAAAGCTTTTGAAAACATTGTTGGAAAAGGAGAAAATGCTGGTAACCAGCAATATTTCAATACGGGAGCTATTACTAGAATCAAATACTTTGAAGAAATTCTGAAGAAGGCAATGGCAGGATCATTTTGTGAAAAAGCAGCCAGTGGCTTTGGCAGAATGTTATGCCAAGCAGTGGTAAAAGAAACTCACTGAAAGCATGGATAGGTGTCCAGGCGGCTAGGATGGTGCTGAACTGTTTGAAACGTCATAAAACACCCTACGAACTATTATTTACCCTTAACTTTGTACCGAACAACATATAGTTAGACTTCTTCAAATTGAAAGTATTTGGAGACAACAAATAAATTGTGGCCAGACGGCCAATAAATTGTGGCCAAATGATTGGAATTTGTTTTAGAAAGAATAAAAAACATTGTGGGAAAAGGAAAAAATGCAGGTGTAACCAGCATTTTCTCCTTATCCCTCACAATTTTCTTCCTTTTCTGATACAGTTCACCAAGCCCTGGTAGCTCAGTCGGTAGCGTGCAGGACTTGAGAAAAGGGGGTTGTGGGTTCGATCCCCGGTTAGGCCAATTTCTTTCCGAGGATTGATAATAGTCATTGCAACAGGATTCATTCCTCTCTCACCGCTGACCATTGTTTCGACGATGGTTATGTGGGAAAGCAGCCAGTGGCTTGGAAAGAAAATTATGCGGAGTACTGGTAAAAGAGACTCCAGGAAAGCATAGATAGGTGCACTGGTTGCCGCGATATAACTGAAATAATGTTGAAAATGGCCTTAAACACCATACAATCAAACAGTCAATCAATCTGATACAGTTCCCATTTTTTGAGTATCAATTTGTTTGTCATCTGCAAATGCTTTGAATTTGGGCCAGGTTAAAACATTGTAGCAAAGGGAAAATAATTTAACACAAAAAATTGCTGCTTTTACAGATCTGAGTTCAAACTTTGTTTGCCATATTACAAAAAGTAAAAGCAAGACCAAACAAGCCTTTGCAAAATGTTTTATAACAGGAAATTTCTACAATAGAAAGCAATACCATACATCCCAGGGGAAACAGAAACCCAATTTTATATTGGCAGTAGTTTATTATCTCCCCTGATGATCATTATTTATTACCTCCCTTTAGGATCAATAAAGATTCTGCCTGTTCTGGCACGAAATTTCAATAGATCATCATCTAAACCAACCCATATTTGAAGTTTTATTGTTGCATGGTAACTTATGATACACAGAAAATTTTATTTTCATTTACACAATGTATTTACCATTTGCAACCATGTTTTTAGGATGACGACTCTTTGGAAGATGGCATTTGAAAGCATTTTCAGGAAAGAAGAAATTACCAGCAATTTTTTTTTTCCAACGACGTTTTTTTTTTTTACACTTTTAAAGGCATGTTCCATCAGTAGAGACACCTTTGCTCTGTCATCAGCAAATGCTTTTTTACTATAGATTCACATAAAATTTTGTTGTCTGGAAAAGAGTTTGACCTTGATTCATTTTGGTTTTAACTCTTTACCACATGACATAAATGTAGACTTATCCAAATTCAAAGCATTTGCAGACGACAATTTAAACATAGCTCAAAAGATGAACTTTGTATTTGATATGGTAGAAAACATTGTGGGAAAAGGAGAAAATGCTGGTTACCAGCATTTTCTCCTTTTCCCACAATGTTTTCAAAAGGCTTTTTCTTCAAGGTTGTTAAAACTCGGGATTGTGTGGTATTAAAGAGTTAAAAGAATTTATGCTATAAATTAGTCAGCAGATGTACCGAGTCAAATGACAAAGAAGAAAAAAATTGCTCCTAATTAGGGGAATTATTGAAACCAAACCGAACCAAATCTGATTATGTTTAACCCCTTACCAAACAATCCTGAGTTTTAATGATCCCGAGTGAGAGGGGCATTTGAAAATAATGTTGGTAAAGCAGAAAATGCTGCTTACCAGCATTTTCTCCTTTCTAACAATGTTTTCTACCCTTTCCAGGACAATTACATCATTTAAGTCACACTCAATTTTCTCATCTGCAAACGCTCTCTATATGGAAAAGTCAGGAATTTTGTCGTCTGGTAAAGAGTTAGAATTGCCCAAAAAGTCTTATCTAAGCTGATTAAAAAAAAGTGCAGGACGTCAAAGTAACAAATCAAACAAACACATCAGCAGATATTAGCCTGAAATAGACCAAGTCTTGGATCAACTCAACTCTTTACTAAATGACAAAATTTTTGATTAGTCCAATTTGAAAGCATTTGTAGGTGACATAATTATTAAGTTTGGCTGAAAGGATGGTAATTGTCTATGAAGGTGTAGAAAACCTTGTGGGAAAAGGAGAAAATGCTGGTTACCAGCATTCTCTCCTTTTCCCACAAGGTTTTCAAAAGGCTATCTCCTCAGGGTCATTAAAACTTGGGGTTTTGTGTCTTGTAGAATTGGGTCTAAATAATAGAGAAACAAAATATAAAATTTCATTTTTTTTTTGGCTGCTGAAGTCTAGCTATACGTCTTATAATTTTTCCCATGGTTTCATTATTTTTGCAGTACTACTAATATTTTATTCGATGCGCATACATTTTAGAGGCATGGTTTTAGCTCCACTGGTCTGAGGCCAGCAAGCTTATGTCATAGCCCAATGTCTGTCATGCATCCGCATGTGCATGTGTGCGTGGGTCTGTGTGTGCATTAACTTTTATTTCAAACATCTGTGAAACTACCAGTCCAATTTTTATTAAACTTCAGAGAAATTATCCTACCATGGCCCTCTTCAGAATTTCTTCAAACTCAGATTCTAGTAACAGGTCTGGTATAGTATTATTGAAAATCTTTAAAAATCGTCTTGTACTAGACCATTAGTCCTAGGTCTACCAAATTTAGCATGTAGCTTCATCTTTTAGACCTTAATCAAAAGTCCCCAAATTATAGCCTTGGGTCAAAATTGGTCCTGCCCTGGGAGTCGCAAGTTTTCCGTAGGCTTATATAGCAAAAACTTTTTAA
This sequence comes from Hippopus hippopus, assembly GCA_946811185.2. Classification (NCBI taxonomy): domain Eukaryota; kingdom Metazoa; phylum Mollusca; class Bivalvia; order Cardiida; family Cardiidae; genus Hippopus; species Hippopus hippopus. Next base: position 4,270,159 of record OX328102.1, on the reverse strand, counting down.
AAAAATCTTGTTACTAACCATAATGCACAGAGCTACCAATTTGAGAAAGATTATTCAGATTATAGCCCTGGGGTTAAAATTGGTCCCACCCCAATAGGCAAAAGTTTCAAATAGGCTTACATGATGAAAGCCTCAAAAATCTTTTTTTTATTGATCCTAACTGTATGGCCTAGGGCTACCAAATTTGGCATGCAGCTTCATATAGTAGACCTCTACCAAGAATGTTCCAATTATAGCCCTGGGATCAACATTGTGGGAAAAAGAGAATATGCTGGTAACTATCATTGTCTCCTTTTCCTTCTACCCTTCCAAAAACAAATTTCAGTTTTGGAGTAACATTTATTTTGTTATCTGCAAGTGCTTTTGAGTTTGGATGAGTACACATTACAGACACTATGAGAAATGAAATTGCGCATGTTGATAATTTCCTCTGTATGTAACAGTATCTTCATGGTTGTTGTTTTTGATACCGAGGTTTTAAATGTCATGACTTTCTCTATAAAATGAATTGTTTTACCAGACGACAAAATTGGAAAGCATTTGCAGACAACAATTTAAATGTTGCTCAAATGATAGAATTTGATTTGAGAGGGTAGCTTGCTCTATATACGCTTGTCCTCAGTTTAACTATTCACCACACAAGCCAAAGTTTTAGCGACCCTTAAGAACAGTTGTGGGAAAAGGAAAACGATAGTAACCAGCTTTTTTCTCATTTTCATGCAGTGTTTTCCACCTAATCAAACACAGAACTTATCATTTGAGCTATGTTAAATTTGTTGTGTGCAAATTCTTTCACTGTGGATGTCTAAAAGTTTGTAGTGTGGTAAAAATTGATTATTAAATGGTGTTTAACCCTTTACTAAACAATCCCTGGTTTTTACAATCCAGAGGAAGAAGTCTTATGAAAATACTGTGGGAAAAGGAGAAAATGCTGGTAACCAGCATTTTCTCCTTTTCCCACCATGTTTTCTACTCTTCTAAAGTCAAGTTTCAATTTTTGAGTCGCATTTATTTTGTCGTCTGCAAATGCTTTCAATTTGGACAAGTCTAAAATTTTGTCGTTTGGTAAAAAGTTAACAGCTAATTATTTTAGTCGTATCAGGTGACAACTTGCTTATTCATGTATGTTCTGGGTTAGACCAGTACTGGGCTAGGGCTCTCAAGTTTCTTACCCCAGGACAAACCCATGAAAACAGATGTGTGTGAAGAGTTAAACCCTTTACCACACAATCCCTAGTTTTAACCACCCTGAAGAAGAGGGCTTTTGAAAACATGGGAAAGGAGAAAATGCAGATAACCGGCATTTTCTCCAGTTCCCACCATGTTTTCTACCCTATCAATAACATGAATCATTATTTGAGCTTTGTTTATTATGTCTTCCCCCATCAGGGTTGGGAGACATACTGTTTTTCCCCGTGTGTCCGTCTGTCTGTCTGTCCGTCATAAATCGTGTCCGCTCTATGACTGGAAAACCTTTTAAGATATTTTGATAAAACTTCACACATTCGTAAAGCACCATGAGACGAAGTATCATGCACAAGAACCATAACTCTGGCTTGTATATTTTTCCAGTTATTTCCCTTTGATTATTTTCCTTACTCATTTTATGTACAATTTCGTGTCCGCAATAGAAATCTGGGCAAAAATGTTATTAACTTTATCATGGATTATTAATCCTTCTGACACCAAAAAGGGAGGAGACATCTGTTTTTTCGTAGAAAAACAAGTTCTAGTTTTTTCATCTGCAAATGCTTTCAATTTTGACTTGTTAACTAGTTCTTGGCAATGGATCTGAAGTGTGTGTTTGCACAAGGATACCTCAAGAGAAACCCGATGCTTTGGATTGGGATCAAACATGAGACCTCTGAATTATGGATTCTCCACCTTCAGCACAGAGGCTTGAGAGATCCCAGTCATGTTGAAAACGCTGAGAGAGAATTATATTTAGTCTTTGTGAATCAAATTGTAAATGCAAAATCTTTTTCATTCTGTATAACTATCCCTTTGCAAGCCAAAGTTTTTACGAGCTTAATGAAGAAGGCTTTTGAAAACATTGTTGGAAAAGGAGAAAATGCTGGTAACCAGCATTTTCTCCATTTCCAGCAATGTTTTCAATGGTATGAAAGATGAATTACATAGTGTGAAGCACATTTTGATATATCCTCTGCAAATGCTTCAATTTGGATGTATCCCAACCTTTTACCACGAAATCCTGAAATTTACTGTAATGACCCTGAAAAGAAGTCTTTTGAAAACACTGTTAGAAAGGAGAAAATGCTGATGAGCAGCATTTTCCCCTTTTCTGACAAAGTTTTCCAATTTTCTGAAGCAATTCCACCATTTGAGCCACATGTAATGAGTCATCTGCAGTTGCTTTTGATTTGGATAAGTCTCAGATATTCTTGTTTCATAAAAATGAAAATGTCTGAAGCAACTCAGTACAAAATGAATTTCGTCCTCATGAAATTATTCATATAGTTTTCTCTGACAAAGGTAGTTAATATGCTAATTTATTTCATTCTGCTTCAAGGCATTTTGCGACACCTTATGTAGGAATCTGTAAGAATTCATTTATACTTTTTGACAAATAACTTCTGTTTCAAGATGTCTGTGGCTTAGTTGGGAAAGTAGCCAGTAGTTGTCACGAGTAGATATTGCACTTCATTCAGTTCTTAATCAGCATCATTTAGATAATTATATACATGTCGATGCCCAAAGCTGTTTCCAGATGTGAAGTTTCTGGTCGTCTCAATCTTGATGCCTTTTGAATTGTAGACCTATGGTCATTTGTTGATAGTAACTAAATGCTAAGGAAAATTAGAAAAACATTGTGGATGATGGAGAAATGGCTCACTGTCATGATTATTACAAAATTTAATGTTTATCTTTACATCACTTCATCTCAGAACAAAATCTTCAGGCAATTACCTTACAAGCATCCTAGTAACTTGGGGATAGTTATCATAAATAAAGGTTTCATGAATTAATGATTTAGAAAACATTTTGGCTTATTATGAGCAATTTCTCCTGTAGCCACAATGTTTCCAAAAGGTTTACTTTAAGATTAAAGTTAATTTAGACTGCCACAGAGTACTGTTTACATGAGGGAACAAGCTTGAAACTTTGGTAAGATGTTGAAAACTGTTTTTTGCTGGAGGCTAAAGTCAACTGCCATATTTCATACATGGGACAATGAAATATTAGCCATAAAGAATGAATTAACACACTCTGAATACTAAAAATGAGCCTTCAAGTTTTATAGGGAATATTCTCTGTATAGTATCTCAGCTTGTTACCACCTTGGAGGTTTGGAGGTTAGAGAGTTCACCTTGAGGACCAAGAGGTTGGGGATTCAAGCCATGGTTGGGTGATATCAAAGACCATGAAATACTGGCTCTCTACCATGAAACATTGTCTAGCCTTTAAGTGGGAAAGGAGCCAATGGAGGGAGTTTTGTAAATATGACACCTGAAAGAAACTCCAGGGCTGTATTCACCAACCATTCTTCAGGACATTCATAGTCTTTATATCCTGAGATTTTCTAATTTGAGAGTATCACAATTTCTGATTGGCTAAACTAAATGGTTTAGCCAATCAGAAGGTATGTTACTTTCAAATTTAGAAAACTTTGGAGAATAGGACTAAAACTGTTCTTAAAAGAGGTTGGTAATTTCGGACCTAGAGATTTGTGGATAGCTGCATAAGACCCTGTGGCATAACTGATAATAATTATGTTAATGAATTAATTGCGAATTACCAAACAAACAATTAAACTGTAATAATGGCAATGTTGATAAAACCATACAAATCAGATGACAAAATTTAGGTAGGTCCATTATTGAAAGCAATTGCAGACAGCATATCAAATGTGGTCCACATGATGGAATTTTGTCTTTCGAATGGTAGAAAGCATTGTGGAACCAGCATTTTACCCACATCTTTTTCAAAAGCATTTTCAAACATGGTTTTAATAACATGATAATGTTTTGTAAAGGGTTAAGAAGGGAGACCAGTGTCCTCTAAATAGAGGTCAAAACAATTGTGTGTGTGACTGATTGTGTCATACATTGCCTGAACAGAATCTCAGTCAAAGGTCACAGTAGAACAATGTGAAAGTAACCTGAAAAAATGTAGACATTTGCTACTTATGATGTATGTTAATTATCTTGTAACTCGTATTACCTCCTCTTTTAACAGTCATTTGTAGCTGATGACTTCGTAAATAGAGTTTTAAAATATGAATTAGAATATTGTAACATAAAATATTGTCACCAAAGCTAGAATCAAGTTTCGTTTAATGGACTTTATACACAATATTGCCAGCTATATCATTATCAAAAGAGATATTAGAGATATTAAATGGAAAAAAAAAAAAGGTTGATAAATCAAAAGGAACTTTTTTGTGGGGTTGGGGAAGAAATGGCAAAGCAAGTAGCTCTGAAAATGTATGAGGACAGTCTTAAAAGTGGAAGCCGGAAAGACTACTGTGCAGTCTTAGAATCAGTTTGAGGACAGTCCAACAAATTATTTTAGGACATGATATTGACTCTTTACCAAACAACAAAATTCTTGACTTGTCCAAATTTAAAGCATTTGCAGATGACAAAATGAACACAACTCAAACATTGAGATTTGTCTCTAGTAGGGTAGAAAACATTGTTGGAAAAGGAGAAAATGCTGTATACCAGCATTCTCTCCTTTCTCCACAATGTACATGTACTCAAAACCTTTATTACTCAGGTGATCAAAATTCAGGATTGTATGTAAAGAGTTAAATGATTTCTTAATTAGAGAGCGGAAAATTTCTGTCATAAGTTTCAGTCCTATTTTTCAGTGTGAAATAAGGATTCAACAGTACATGAATGCCAGCAGGACTATCATGAGCAAATTTTCCTCTTTTCACAAAGTTCTGAAAAGTGGTGTGCTGCAATTACCTCTTTCACTACTGAATGAATAAATTGCATTTCCTCAAAAGCTAAAAATACATTTCCTCTGCAAGATCAAGCAACAGTTTGGTTATAATCTAGAATATAGCAGTGGACAGTGTAGATCAGAGATCAGACTGATTTTGATCTACACTGTCCACAAAAGCTTCTGGTGTCATCTATGGTATGGAAAGAATTAACAATTATGCAGTCTGGTGTAACGTGCAAAAAGCAGTCGACATGAGAAAGTAATCTGTCAACCCGAAACTTCCAGAGACCATTGATAGATCATTTTCAGACTTTCCCTGGAATAACTTTCTTCGGTTTTCTCATTTTGTTCTCATTTAGTTTTCACAATTTCTTGCAGTAAAAGACAACATTTTCTAATTTCCATACATCAAAAAACAAGGGAGTGTAAAGTCAGCAATTTTATTTCTTGTTGGAAAAGTCATTTAGTTTCAAGGCTTAACTCTTTACCAAACAACAAAAGTTGAGACTTGTCCGAATTGAAAGCATTTACAAACGACAAAATGTGAGTGAAAGAATTAAATTTGTTTTTGGAAGAATAGAAAACATTGTGGGAACAGGAGAAAATGCTGGTTACCAGCATTTTCTCCTTTTCCCACAATGTTTTCAAAAGGCTTATTTCTTAGAGTCGTTAAAAGTCGGGATTGTTTGGTAAAGGGTTAAAACCCATGATTTCTACCAGTTTATACTGATTTTTTATACTGAGCTTTTGTGATCATGCTGTGTCTAGCATCTGTCGTGCATCGTCTGTCATTCATTGTCAACTTTTACATTGTGTATGCTCTAGAGGCCACATTATCAGTCAGATACTCGTGAAACTTGGTCAGAATATTTGTCTTGATGATATCTCAGACGAGTTTGAAAATGGGTCAAGGCGGGTCAAATACCGGTACTAGGTCGCTAGGTCCAATCTTTGAACAACCTTGTGTATGCTGTAGAGGCCACATTTTAAGAACAATACTCAAAGAAGTTGGTCAGCATGTATGTCTTGATGATATCTAGGAGGACATCGAAAATGGGTCAAGTTGGATCAGAAACTAGGTCACTAGTCAAATCTTAGAAAAACTTTATTTACACTCTAGAAGCCACATTAATTTTTCTGTACATTACTCTTGAAAATTGGTCAGAATTGGTCAGAATGTTTGTCTTGAAGTTATCTTGGATGATTTTGAAAATGGGTCAGATCAGGTCAAAAATTAGATCACCGATACTCATGAAACTTGGTCAAAATGTTTGTTTTGATAATATCTTGGACGAGTTCGAAAATGGGTCAGGTGTAGTCAAAAACTAGGTCACTAGGTCAAATCTTTGAAAAACCTTGTTTACACTCTAGAGGCTACATTTTCAGTCCAATGCCAATGAAAGTTTGTCAGAATATTTATCTTGATGATATTTTGGACAAGACTGAAAATGGGTCATATTTGATCAAAAACTAGGTCATCAGGTCAAATATTTGAAAAACCTTGTGTACGCTCTGGAGGCCACATTTTAAGTCCAATACCAATGAAGTTTGTCAGAATGTTTTTCTTGACAAGTTTGAAAATGGGTCATGTCGGTCAAAAACTAGGTCACTAGGACTGGTTTAATCTTAGAAAAACCTTATGTACACTTTTGAGGACACATTTTCTGTACAATACACTTGAAAATTGGTCAGGATGTTTGTCTTGATGATATCTTGGATGAGTTTGAAATTGGGTCACATTGGGTCAAAAACTAGGTCACCAGGTTTAATCTGTGTGTGCGCTCTAGAGGCCACATTTTCAGACTGATAATCTTGAAACTTGGTCAGAATCTTTGTATTGATGATGTCTTAGACGGGTCATGTGGGATCAAAAACTAGACTCATTAAAGGTGGTCAGAGTGTTCGTCTGGATAATTTCTTCAAGTTTGAAAATAAGCAATGTTGAGCTTAAAAGAAGGTCACTGAGACAACTTAAAGAAAAAGCTTGTGTACACTTTAGAGACCTTATTGTAAGTCCAATACTAAGGAAAGTTTGTCAGAATGCTTGTCATGATATCTTGGAACAGATTGGCAATTGGTCATGTATGGCCAAAAGGCTCAGTGAGCAACTTCAGACCCATCATGGCCCTCTTGTTAAGATTGTTTCATATGAGTCTTATAACAGCCATACTGAGATCACCTTTCTGACAAAGATAGCTCGGTTTATGTTAAGATCACTTTCCAGGTCGTCACAACATGCCAGACTGAAATATCTATATATGGGCCATACTCTGTGAAAAGGGGACTTTGTGCATCTCCGTGATGCATGGTATCAAGCAAGCCATCATATACTTGTGGATGCATAATAGCCATCTCTATTAACAACTGACTTATTGCTGAGGTAGACTGTTCCTTGGACAAACAGGAAATTGACCAGTAACAAAAAGTTTCAGCCCAGGTCAGCCTATGCGGACTGCGGCTGCTGACCAGGGTTGATATTTTTCCCAGATGCATTAAAGCCCCCTTTTCACAGTATTTCTGCTATTCTCAGGAAATTTTGGATTCTGCAAAGCTGCCACAGGGCAGTCATAAGTCAGCCCTGCTATGGACTCACGATTCTTTGTATGGCAACCATGGTCTTTGAAAATCTTACAACATGAAAAATCGCACAGCTGATGTGAAACAGGTTAAAATCATGATATTAGCCCAAAATTAGCTGAACAGGCCATACAATGAGAACTAGATACGAGACCCGAATAATTGCAAGTCTAGAATGTTTCAGCAAAGTAGACAATGTGGATCAAAGACCAGACTGCATGTTTTGTGCAGTCTGATCTACGCTGACTGCAAAAGCAACCAGAGTAACGTAAGGTGATTTGAGGCTTCAAAGTATAGTGCATTGCCTTGAAGAGGTCCAGCATTCATATACCAGAGACAGTTTAACCCTTACAGTGCCAGTCACAACTATAGTTGCCTTTGCGGGCAGTGTAGATCAAGATCAGGCTGCACAAAACGTGCAGCCTGATCTTTGATCTACACTGTCCGCTTTGCTGAAACACTCTACACTAGAGCAGCCTTGAAAATGTGACTAATGAAGTCTTATTTATATACTGAAAACATCTTGTGGATTTAATCAGCGCTTTAAGGTTTAACTTTTTACCAAACTACAAAATTTTAGACTGGTCCAAATCGAGAGCATTTGCAGACGACATATTAAATGTAGCTGAAATGATACTAATTGTCAGTGAAAGTGTAGAAAACCTTGTGGGAAAAGGAGAAAATGCTGGTAACCAGCATTTTCTCCTTTTCCCACAAGGTTTTCAAAAGGCTCCTTCTTCAGTGTCATTAAAACCAGTGATTGTTTGGGAAAGGATTCAGAATTGTCTAGACTAAAAGCTTTGACAAATGACAAATAAATGTGGCTCAAAAGATTGGATTTGTCCTTTAAAGGGCAAAAGGCATTGTTGAAAAAGGAGAAAATTCTGGTGTTCAAGGGCATTTTCTCCATTTCCCACATTGATTTTAAATACCCACTCTGTAGCAATGGTAAAGCTTTGGATCATTCGGTTTGGGTTTAACTCTTTACCAAACGACAAAATTTTAGACTTGTCCAAATTGAAAGCATTTGCAGACGACAAAGTAAATGTGACTTGAAATTTGTATTGGGAAGGGTAGAAAACATTGTGGGAAAAGGAGAAAATTCTGATTAAGATCATTGTCTTCATTTCTTACAATGATTTCAAATACCCTTTCTGTAGCAATGGTAAAGCTTTGGATTATTTGGTTGGGTTTAAGAGCTTTCAACATGTCATTTAAATGATGCTTTACCAAAGACTTCCACAATGTAAGAAAGCAGACTGGGCATAGATTAATTGCGCTGTTTGTTAATGCATTTTTTGTGATTGCATAATGATAAGGCCAGAGAGGCTTTTGAAAAGTATCTATAAAAATTCTTAGCCCTTTGCCAATGAATCCTGAGCTTCAACAATGGTAAGATAGAAGGCTTTAGAAAACATTATTGTTGGAAAAGGAGAAAATGTTAGTATCCAGCATTTTCTCCTTTTCCCATAATATTTTTAACTCTTTTGGATATGAGTCCCATAAAATTGTGCAGCATTTAGTTTTTTGTTTGCAAATGATTTAAAAGTAAATTTTTTTCATGTGATCTAATTGGTAACCAGAGTCTTCCTTTTTCAGCAATGCTTTCTATTCAGTCAAGGCACTTCAAACTTCAATGAATGTAAGAAATATATCAGTTTGAAACATGCTCTGGCATAAGGGGGCTTAATACATCTCCACGATCCATGGTACTAAGCAATCCATCACATACTTATATCGATCCATAAAATCCAATTTTTTAACAACCAACTTAATCACAAGATAAACTGGTCCTTGTTCATACAGAAAATTGACCAATGGTGAAAAATTTCGGGCCAGGTCAACTACACGCAGGCTGACCTTGGTCAATACTTTTGTAGATGCATTAAGCCCCCTTTTCACAGCACATGGCTCATTTCAAAATTGTTGCTTCCATTTCAAAGGGTCTGAAATGTGTAACTGGAGAAAGAGTTGAAGGGGTAGTTTTTGTTTTGAACAACTTGGTTATTTGAGCCAGAGTTCTGCATTGTATGTTTCTTTAAACTTACCAACATGCAAATATAATGTTTCATACCCCTACAGCTTCTGAGTGGACAATTTTTTGAAACATTGTGGGTAAAGGAACAAGACTTTAGTGCTTTATATTTTTGTAATATAAAAATAAGTGCAATACTATGCATTCATATCAATATATTTAACCTTCTGTCATGTTAATTGTCCATATTTTCACACGGGGCTTTTCATAAATCATCTTCTGCTAATTGTGTCAGGAGGTAATGGAAAAAACTCCTTACCGACCTACTTAGCTATTTACCAAACGACAAAAATGTAGACTTATCCAAATTGAAAGTAATTGCAGACGACAAATTAAATCTGGTTCAAATGGTAGGATTTGTTTTTAAAATGATAGAAAACATTGTGGGAAAAGGAGAAGGTTACCAGCATTTTCTCCTATTTAGCTCCACTGGCCGAAGGCCAGCGAGCTATTGTCATGGCGTTGTGTCCGTCGCGCGTGCGTCCGTTCGTGCGTCCGTTCGTCCGTGCGTGCGTCCGTAAACTTTTTCTTTAAAAAACTTCTCCTCAGAAACTATTGACTGGATTTTTACCAAATTTCACAGGAATGTTCCTTTGGTGCTCCTCTTTCAAATTCCTTCAAATAATTGTGTTCCATGAAGAATTCTGGTTGCCATGGCAACCAAAGTAAAAAACCTTTAAAAATCTTCTCCTCCCAAACCGCTATTTGGATAGCATTATTATTTTGCAGGAATGTTCCTTAGATACAGGTTTACAGAATTCCTTAAAAAAAAAAAAAATGATCTGTCAAAAAACATGGCTTTTATGGGAGACTCATTTTTAGCTCCACTGGCCAAAGGCCAGTGGGCTTATGTCATGGCCTGTTGTCCGTCGTGCGTCCGTCCGTCCGTCCGTGCGTCCGTCCGTCCGCCCGTCCGTGCGTTAACTTTTTTTTAAAACGTCTTCTTCTCTGAAACTACCCATCCAATTTTGATGAAACTTCACAGAAATGATCCTGCCATGGTCCTCTTCAGAATTTCTTGAAAGAATTTAATTCCTTCAAAAACTCTGGTTGCCATGGCAACAAAACTGAAAAATTTTGAAAATCTTTGAAAATCTTCTTGTCTGAAACCGTAAGGCCAAGGGCTACCAAATTTGGCATGTAGCTTTATCTAGTGGACCTCTACCAAGTTTCTTCAATTTATAGCCCTGGGGTCAAAATTGGCCCCGCCCCGGGGGTTACAAGTTATACATGGGCTTATTTAGGGAGAACTTTAAAATTCCTCTTCTACCTAGCCATAGGGCCTAGAGCTACCAAATTTGGCATGTAGCTTTATCTAGTGGACCTTTGCCAAGATTGTTCAAATTATAGCCCTGGGGTCAAATTAGGCCCTGCCCGGGGGTAACAAGTTTTACATGGGCTTATATAACAAGTTTTACATGGGCTTATATAGGGAGAACTTTAAAATTCTTCTTTGACCTAGCCATGGGGCCTAGGGCGACCAAATTTGGCATGTAGCTTTATGAAATGGCAATATTTAGGTTTTTATTATTTACATGAAAGTTTCATTTAATTTATTTAGCAGAATAAGGATTCAGAGGTCTGCTACATAACAAACAAAGATACTGCCCTTAAAAAAACAATGATATGCTCAGTCACAAAAAGAAATTCAAAATGAAAGCACAGCTCCAGATAAGAGAGAGTGATCATATTCTAAATCCATTATTTCTCGTTCAAACCCTATGTTGTGGGTTACATATTTCGGATTCTTTGCTAAAAATTTGATCTGGCAATGGACGTGGCTGCTGTGGGCTTGGCTTTATTAAAGATTATAACTGGTTATATGATTTAAGTTTACATACTGATAAAAGGAAATAACTCTTGTTCTGTCCATGCAAATATAAATGCACTCAAAACATTGCTGTTCCAGTACATTATAATTTATAGTCTACATCTTTTTTCCTTGCTTCAAAGTATGGTGGAGAATTTTAAAATCTTCTTGTCTGAAACCATAAGGCCCAGGGCTACCAAATTTGGCATGTAGCTTTATCTAATGGTCCTCTATCAAATTCCTTCATATTATAGCCCTGGGGTCAAAATTGGCTCTGCCTTGGAGATCACAAGTTTAACATGGGCTTATAGGGTGACTGTAATTTAGAATAGTAATCAAGGGAAATAACTCCTGTCATACAAGATAAAGTTTGTTACTATTTACCTCCCTTGATTATCAAACTGCAGTTATACGTTATTGGAGTTTGGTATTCAAGTTTTTTGGAGAGGAAATGTTCTGTTTTAAGAGAGAGTTTTTTTTAACTGTATTTTTTTTTACTGTACCAAGTTTAAAGCCATTGCAAAAAGACAAATTGAATGTAGCTTAAATGACTATTTCTGTCCTTGATAGTTAGGAAACATTGTGGGAAAAGGAGTAAATACTGGATGACAACATGTCCTATTCTTACGATGTTTTTGAAAGCCTTCTCTTTCAGGGTCATTAACACTTTGATTTGTGTAGTAAAGGGTTAAAAAGCCAGTGGAGCGATACAGGGCCATCATGGCCCTCTTGTCCTTTTATGGTATAAAGTAAAATCTTTGAAAAATTTCTTCTCTAAAACTATTCATTGGATTTCATTGTTGTTTTGCAGGTAAGTTCCTATGGTGGTTGTCTACCAAATTGTTTCTTCAGTGAGCTAAAATGCAGGATTGAATGATAATTGTTAAAAACTTCCTTTCGCCATTATAGAAATATCAGGCCTGTGGAGCGATACAGGCGCTCAAGCGCCTCTAGTTCCACAATGTTCTCATAAGTTTTCCTCCTCTTGGTCGTTAAAACTCAGGATTGTGTGCTAAAGTGTTAACCCTTTGAGAACAGGATAAGCCCAACAGTAGTTTTCGTTCTTTAGAAAAGACCATTGTTATTGCAATATCAAGATTGCTGTTGTCTTTTGTGTGTCATCAAGGCAGACAGTGTAGATCATAGACCAGACTGCACATTTTGTGCATTTTGATCATTATTTACAGTAGCCTTATAGGCAGCTAAATAAGTGTAAGGTGTTTTTGGGGTCAATTTAGTCTTACTTGTATTGAAGGCATTAGCAGACAACCAAACAAATAAGGCTTTATTTCAAAAGGCGGGATTGGTCTTGAAATAGAAAACATGTGGGAAAAGGAGGGAGTGCAGTTAACCAGTATTTCTCTTTCTCCTGCTATTATTTTCAGTTTTTTCTCAAAATATTGGTAAAACCTGATAATTTGGTAAAGGGTATAAAGATAGGTTTCACTTTACAAAAAGCTTTTGAAATTTGAGTTGACAACATGAAAGAATTGAGAATAAAGTAGAACAAAGGAATGTTTTTACTGAGGCCTGTAGCCTACTCTTGTAACAGCTTGTTGTTTGCAAATTTTCCTTTTGCCACTGTGTTTACATAGAAAGATTTGTTGCAAGATGCAGAAACTCTTCCCTAGAACATCATAAGTCTGTTTGCTACGGCAAAGTGCCAAATAAATCCGACAGACATTTTCAGACTAGGAATAGAATGCAAATAATTGCTTTTTCATCCTTTCTTTGGTCTGTATTACTTCAGCTTAGCAGACAGTGTAGATCAAAGATGAGACAGCACTTTTTGTGCAATCTGATCCAAATCTATGCTGGCTGCAATTTAGGCAACTATAGTTGTAAAAGGGACTTTGATGGTTGACCCATTACCAAACAGTACCCAGGTTTTTAATGACTCTGGAGATGACGGCTTTGGAAGGCATTGAGGGGAAAAGGAGAAAATGCTATTAATTATTATTTCTCCTTTTCTCACAATATTTTCTACCCTTTCAAAGCTTTTTTAAACGTTGTGGTAAGTGGAGCAGTTGCTGCTTATTATAAGCTATTGCTCCTTCTACTACAATGCTTTTGATAGTAGTATATAGCATGGAAGAAAAGGTTTCGTTTTGATTGATTGAATGGTTTTTTTAAGCCATTTCAACATAATTTCAGTCATATTATGGCAACGGCTCACATATTCATGTTTTCTTGGGTTTTACCAGTACAAGGCTAGGGCTCTACAGTGTTTTGCCCAAGGACACTCCCACGAAAAAACCAGTGGATCCACTGCAGCTTGAACCCTGGGCCTCCAGGTTGCGAGTCCCACACTTAACCACTGAGCCACGCAGGACCCCTGCAGGAAAAAGTTGTTTGTAGTGCTTAGGCGATGTCTCATTAAACACAGTAACCGTTTAATTTCAGTCTTTAATTCTTTATGAAAAAACAAAATTTTAGACTCTTCTAAATTGAAAGCATTTGCAGACTGCAAATTAAATGTTGCTTAAATGACTGTATTTTTCCATGAAGGGTTAGAAAACATTGTGGGAAAAGCAGAAAATGCTGGTTACCAGCATTTTCTCCTTTTCCCACAATAATTTCAAAAGATTTCTCTGGTAGCATCATTCAAACTCGGGATTGTTTGGTAAAGGGTAAAGTAAGTGATACCACTGTAGGCCTTGTTATATGCAGACATTACAGTAAAACCTGCCTTTATTTTGCAAACAACTGGTAATTAGCAAGCGTATATTGAATTTCAAGAGAAGGCAAACATAAAATTATTGAAACATACCTGAACTAAGCAAGTACTTCCCATAGTCTTTACTAGATGCTAAAATTGAAGACATGGTCCGAATTTAGAGCACTTGAAGATAACAATAACTGTTACGTGGTTCAAATGATAGAATTTGTAATCTAAAGGTTGGAAAACTGTAATAGCTGTTCAGCTAGTTACCAGCATTTTCTACTTTCCCACAAAATACTTTCAAAATCCTGCTTTCTCATGGCCATTGAAAATTGGCATTTTTTGTTTGAGGGTTGTGCTGAATACTAGCTGAAACTTTCATTGAAAGTACAGTCCATACCTGTCCCATTGGCCACCTCCATAATGCCACCAACCTGCCCTTACTGTTCTTTACCAGATAACAAAATGAACAACTTGTCAAGATAGCATAGAAAACATTGTGGTATAAAAGGTACAATAACATAGCTGAAACAGTTTTAAAACAGGTCTTTAACTCCATATTAGTAAACTGTCCTTTTCTAATTTTACTAGAAGGAAAATGCTTAAAATATCTCAAAACTGGTATCCCTTTCTGTAAGACAGTTATGCTCAAAAATAACTCAAAACTGATAGTTCCTTTTACCAGACAGACAATGCTCAAAATAACTCAAAACTTTTATTCCTTTTACCAGAGAGAGAAAAGTTCAAAATAACTCAAAACCGACAGTCCTTTTTACCAGACAGGGAAATGCTCAAAATAACTCAAGACTGGTACATGTACTCCATTTCATAAGACAGAAAATGCTCAAACTCATACTATTCTTACAAGATAGGAAAATGCTCAAAGTAACTCATATATGGTACTACTCTCTGTGGGGGAGGAGGAATGGGAAATATGCTTAAAATTAACTCATAACTGGTACTGATGTTTACAAGACAGACAAAATGCTCAAATCAGTTAAAGCTGGTACCCTGAACAGTTTTGCAGCAAACGTTAGAACTGTTTTGCAGGAAACAACCTACGGTATATAATAGCTTGCTGCAAGAGGGAAAAAGTTGTATGCAGTTTATAATGTGCTAATGTAATGAATGAGACATGAAAGGGTTTAGACTAAATAGCCTAAAAACTTCAATAGTAGAAACAATTTTAACTCTTAACCAGTTATCAAAAGTCTAGACTTGGCTTTATTGAAAGCAGCTGCAGCCCACTAAATGTGGCTTAAATGATGGCGTTGTCTTTGAAAAGGTCGAAAATTTTAACTGAAAGGAAAAAAAATGCTTGGGTGCCAGCATTTTCTCTTCTTTCTACTGTGTTTCTAAAAGCCTTTTCTCGAGGATGATAAAACATGGGAATGTGTGATAAATAGTTCCCACAAAAAGTAGCTAAATAAATGAAATGGCAATTTTCAAGTTGTTAATAAAACCTAAATTTTGACATTTCTGTCACTGTTTATACTGTTCATAGAAAGGTTACCTATTTTTTTCCATAATTGGACTAATGTTCAATTTGGGTATCTAATTTCAAAGCGATGGTCACACATGTATAAGTGGTATGGTGATGGTATGAGTATAAACAGTCCTCTGGAATTGATTTTTTTTTCTTTTAAACAATGAATTATTCAGAGAATAAAACTCATTTCGGAAGAAATTTTACATTCATACTTGTTGTGGAGTAGATGGAGAAACTGTGAAAAGTGCATATTTAGCAGGAATTTAAGTGTGTTGGCTGACTATACCGTTTATCTTTATAAAAAAGCTGTGGACCTGTCCAAATCAAAAGTATGTGCAGGCGACAAATTAAATGTTGGTCTGATGGTAGGATCTGTTCTGGAAAGGCTTGAAAACATTGTGGGAAAAGGAGAAAATGCTGGTTACCAGCATTTTCTCCTTTTCCCACAATGTTTTCAAAAGCCATCAAGTTCAGGGTCGTTAAAACTTGGGGATTTTTGGTAATGGGCTAAAATGTGATTTAAACCTCTTAAGGGCATTTCACAACTACAGTTCCTTTGTGGCCTGTGTAGACAAAGGTCAGACTGTACAAAATGTGCAGTTTGAGACATTTTTTGAAAGACCAACCTTAATTGGCACTTATTTGGGCTTTTATTCCAGACTGAAAATGCATGTTGGGTGTTACCCTTTACCAGACAATTAAACTTCAGACTGGTCCAAATTCAATAGCAGACAACAATTTAAATTTGGCTCAAATGAAATGGTTTGTCTATGAAAGGGTAGAAAACATTGTGGGAAAGGGGGAAATTGCTTGTTACCAGCATTTTTTCCTTTTCCCAGTATGTTTTAGTTTAGTTTAAACATATTTATTTTACATCGATTGAGAAACAAGTTCTTACAACTTATACTAATCTCTCTCGATTCTGCTTCCTGGGAACTACACCAGTACTCGCGCCGAATTTGTGGGCCAATGAAAAATCCCAAAGTTGACACCCGCTCCCGGGTATCGAACTCGGGACTTTATGGTTATGTAACCTTGTAACCAATATGTTTTCACAAGCCTTCTTTCTCAGGGAAGTTAATCCTGTACCAAACGACAAAATATAAGACAAGTCAAAACTGAAAGAATTTGCAGACGACAAATTAAATGTGGCTCAAATGATGGAATTTGTGTCTGAGAGAATAGAAAGCATTGTGAGAAAAGGAGAAAATGCTGGTAACCAGCATTTTCTCCTTTTCTCATAATATTTTCAAAAGCCTTCTTTTTTTTTAAGGTCATTGAAAGTCAGGATTGTGTGGTAAAGGGTTAAAGTACAGAATTGTTTGATGAAAGGTAAAAAGTTATGAAAGACTTGACTGAATTTGTTGACTTGCAAATGTGATATGAACATAATTGAATTATGTACCTCCTAGCTCATATTTTCTTTTTAAGTCTCACAAAACACTTCTTTTCGGGAATAACTTGGAAAATGTTTATCCATCCTAATAGCTGTATGTTACAGCCAGCACACTCATGGTTATATTGGCTCTTGCTTTTGATTTATTGTTTGGTGTTTAACACCATTTTCAACATTATTTCAGTTATATGGCGGCAGCAAGTGCAACTATCCATGCTTTCCTGGAGCTTCTTTCACCAGTAAGTAGCACAATATTCTTCCCAAACCACTGGCTGCTTACCCACATAACCATTATCAAAACAATGATCAGCAGAGAGAGAGAGAAATTAATCCTGTTGCAATGACTATCATACTTGGAAATACATTGGTGTTGCAAACTGCCTCTTCATGTTTACTGTCTTTGTAGCAAAACTTTGTACAACTGTTAAAGGCCCAATAGCAGCCAAATGAAAACAACTGTTCCTATGAAATGCAGGAGAATTTCATTTATACCAAATAAAAGTATGGTGATTGTTAAAAGCCTGAAAATCAGTTAACCCTTTTCCACACATCTAAAGTTTAAACAATCATGAAACTTTGTGGTGTGGTAATGAGTTACAGTGCAGATGGAGAAGGTTCCAGTCACTGGTAGAACAATAAACATTAAAACTGGAGTTAATATTGGCAACATTAATTCTAGTTTTTGAAATTCATTGTTCTGCCAGTGGCTGGAACTGTTACCAACCCACACTTTAACCGTTTACCTCATGAGCTAAATACAGACTTGTTCAAATTCAAAGCTTTTGCAGATGACAATATAAATGTTTCTCAAATCATGGAATTTGTTTTTGTTAGGGTAGAAAACATTATGGGAAGGGGAGAAAATGCTGGTCACCAGCATTTTCTCCTTTTCACACAATGTTTTCTTAAGGCTTTCTTCTTCAGGGTCATTAAAACTTGGGATTGTGTGGTGAAGAGTTAAAGTGCACTAGGAGAAGGTTCCAGTCACTGGTAGAACAATAAATATTAAAACTGGACTTAATATTAGCAACATTAATTCTAGTTTTTGAAATTCATTGTTCTGCCAATGGCTGGAACTGTGACCAACCAATACTTTAACAGATTGTCAGACTTACAATTATTGGCATACTTTTAATTGGTACAAATGAATTTACCTGTTTTGCATACATAGAATAATTTACATCTGGCCACTTTTTGGCCTTTAACTTAAGATAGAAGTTTTAACCCTTTATCACACATTCCCAAGATTAACTCTTTACCACATCATCCAGAGTTTTGTAAACCCTTGCAAGAGTGACTGCAATGTGTAGATCAAAATCAGACCCTGGGTAACATCTAGTTTAATCTTGGATACACACTGTCCATTAATTAAATGTAAACTAAAACAAAAATGTCTTTACATTCAGGAATGAATTGTTTGTACAGTTTGTGATACAAGATGTTTTCTTGTGTATGGCAGCAACAGAGCAGAGTAGAAATAGAAATCCAACTGGAAAATTCCAAGCAATGGAAAAATGGATTTACAAAATCCATAAATGTTAACTCTTTACCAAACAATCCTGGCTTTTCACAACTCTGAGAAAGAAGGCTTCTGAAAACATTGTGGGAAAAGGAGAAAATGCTGGTAACCAATATTTTCTCCTTTTCCCACAATGTTTTCTACCCTTCCCAAAACAATTTTCAATTTTTGAGTCACTTTAATTTTGTTGTCTGCTAATGCTTTCAATTTGGACCAGTCTAAAATTTCATCGTTTGGTAAAGAGTTAATCCAGACAAAAATCTAATAGTTCAGATGTATTGAAGTCTATGTATGCAGGAATGATAGGAAAAACATAGGAAAAATACTGTTGATGAAAAAGATAAAAGGAATTACAAGAAAATCTGGAAAAAAAGTCAATCAGAGAATGATTTGCTTTAATTTTTGCCCATGTAGTCAGCACAATAATCAAGTTAACAATGTGGCAGTTAAACCAATTATATAGCAATTTTAACTCTACCACACAATCCGGAGCTTTAACGACCCTTAAGAAGAAGCCTTTTGAAAACATTGTGGAAAAAGGAGAAAATGCTGGTAACCAGCATTTTCTCCTTTTTCCACAATGTTTTCTACCCGTTCAAGAAACGAAATGATCATTTGGGCCATAGTCAGTTTAACATCTGCAAATGCTTTGAATTTGGACAAGTTTAAAATTTTGTGGTTTGGTAAAGAGTTAAAATTTGATGCAAACATGCTTTCATGGTTGAATTTGTTTCTCAAGGAATGTATAGTAAACCCTTTTCCACGCTTTCTCAAGTTTTAAAGACCCTGAAAAAAAGAGGCCTTATGAAAACACTGTGAGAAAAGGAGAAAATGCTGGCAACCAGCATTTTCTCCTTTTCCCGCTATTTTCTTAAGCAAATCCAGATATTCTGATCACATTTATTTTAACAAGTCAAAAATTTTGTAGTGTGGTAAAGATTTCAGTATTATTTTCAAATCAAATGCAAGTACACATAGCTGAATATTAATTTTAGGTGATAAAAAGCTGTGTGTGGGAGTGTTCAATCCATGACTTCTGGATCAAATAAAAATTGACATTTACCCCTTAAATTAGTGCCAAGCACAACTTGGGCTGCCTTTGAAGACAGTGTAGATAAGGATCAGACTGCACAGACAGAAAGCAAGAGTTTTATGCACATTATTTTTACTTAAGTTTGCCATTTATTTGTTAATCATTGGAAAATGGTCAATGAGCTTAAATGAATTTATCTTAAGAAAAGGGTACCCATTACCATAATAACATAACTGTATGTACCCCTGTAACAGACATCTATTAAATATGGCGGGAAAGTGAGTGAGTTTCTTATCATAAGCAATTGGTTCTTTTTCCACACTGTTTTCCTTATCAGGACTTCTTTTTCTCAGATATTTCTCCCTTTTTATCTCCCATGTATACTTAGTTTTAAGTTTACTTTAAAAAAGCCTGAATGATCAAAGAAGGATCACAATGGGTTTACTTTTCCAGTGAAAATTTTAGATGTGTCCAAATTGAAAACATCTGCAGAGGGCACATGATTGGATCTTGTCCTGGAAAGGATAGAAAACATTGTGGAAAACGGAAAAATACTTGTAACCAAAATATTTCTTTTCCCTACTCGGTTTTCGAAGAGTCAGGGTCTTTAACACCTAAAGTGCCAAATAAACATATCAGAAATGTTTATCCTAAAAACACAACCTAAATAATTGTAATTTCATGGTTGCTTTTGTCTACAGTGATTCAGAAATGTGGACAGTGCAGATCAAAGATCAGGCTGCACATTTTGTGCAGCCTGATCTTGATCTACAGTGGCCGCAAAGCCAGTCATTAAAGGCACTTTAACGGTTAAAACAAGTGATTGTTTAGTGTGGGGTTAAAGTAGGGTGATGGTGATTGTCTGTCAAAGGGGAAAAAAATTTGATTGATTTTTAAATGCACTTTAATCTCTCTAATTTGCATACATGCTGGTTTTAATACCCATGATATGCAGCATTTACATTTTACCTTCCAGACACATTTGTGGACACAATTTTCAACTCATTAAACATTTTGGAAAAATATCTAAAAATCTCTAAAATGATGGAAGTTGGTTGTTTTTAACCTGCTTCATTTATCATTTCTTTCTTATGAGACATAATTATTCAGATAAAAAGATAGTTAATATGCTTGTGCTGGACCCATCTCCCACCTTTATCAGCTAAGTCCTTTACAACAAGGCAAAATTTTGGACTCGTCCATTATTGCAAGCATTTGTAGAGGAGAAACTGAACCATGACTCAAATGATAAGATTTGTTTTTGACAAAGTAGAGGGCTCCAAACAAAAATATTGCTGTCAAAGCAGTTATGATACATATGACATAAATGTATATACAGTCTGATATTGATGAACAAGGAAAACTATTTTAATCCTTTAACTCTTTACCAAACGACAAAATTTTAGACTGGTCCACACTGAAAGCATTTGCAGATGTCAAAATAAAAGTGACTGAAAATTTGAAATTTGTATCGAAGAGGAGAGAAAACATTGTGGGAAAAGGAGAAAATGCTGGTTACCAGCATTTTCTCCTTTTCCCACGAGGTTTTCAAAAGGCTTTTTTCTCAGGGTCATCAAAAGTCGGCATTGTGTGGTAAAGGGTTAAGTTATCCTGAGGGGACCTGTATAAAGGGGTTTTGTGGTTTATAACCCTGTGGTCTGACTAATTCATTGATGCAAATGAATAAAAATTAGAGCCATGCTCTGGCAAAAGGGGATTAATGTATCTGTGATGCATTATACCATGCAAGTCATCACTTAATTATGGATCTCTAAAGTCAAGTTTGTCTGACAGAGGCTGAATCTTGCGGTAGACTGGACCTCTGACTTGCAGAAAATAGATTTGTAAAATGCAAAAAGTTTCGACCTTGTCAGTCTGCGTGGAGTGTGCCGGCTGACACAAGTTGATACTGTTGCAGATGCATTAAGCGTCCTTTTCACAGAGCATTGGTGATTTATGTCCATTTGATCAACACTGCTTTTCTTTAATCTTTTTTTACTCCCTCTCCTTTAGCCCTCTACCAAACAAGCAGACATTTTTATGTCTCGAGTGAGTTCATGCTTTTGAAAACATTGTGGAGAAAATGCTGGTAACCAGTATTTTCTGCTTTTCCCACGATGTTTTCTATCCATTGAAAGATAGTCCTAATACTGGAGTCCAATTATCAGTTTTAGAATTATATCTAGTCCATGTCGTCTAGTAAAATGTAAAGTATGCCCATTTTAGTACCTTTTCCCTCATAGCAAAAAATTTTATTAGACTCACTACTGTCTACCTCAAAAACCCTTTGCCAAATAATCTGCAGGCTGTTAACATTTTCTCTAATCCCCACAATGTTTTCATACCTTTATAAGACAAATCTAACTATTTGAGCCACACTTTGACACCTGCAAATCCTTTTAAAGTAAAGGAGTCTTAAACTGTGACTTGGAAGAGTTAACCCCTTGCTAAACAATTTCGAGTTTTAACAACTCTAAGATAGAAGATCTGTGAAAACGTGAAAAAAGGAGAAAATACTAGTAACTAGCATTTTCTCCTTTCTACATAATGTTTTCATCTTTTTGATCTATATTCATTTAGCCATTTGCAAATGCTTTCAATTTGGATAAGTCTAGAATTGTGTTGTATGGTAAAGTGTTCATCACTTTTGCACCCATTCAAAAGCTGTCGACTGCGGGGGTTTTAACTCTTCACTAGAGAATAGTTTTAGACTACATCGAAAGCACTAAATTTGCAGCTGACAAATGAAATGTTGATCGAATGATAAGATTTGTCTTTAAAAGGGCAAAAAAAACATTTGGGGGTGATGCTGGTTACGAGCATTTTCACCTTTTCCTACAGTGTTTCCATTTTTTTCTTTCTCAGAGTGGTTAAAACACAGGTTGTCTAATAAAGGGTTGACTACATGCAGTCCTGTATGGTAAATGGTTGAACTATTTTTGAGAAAAAAGGATATAATTATGGATATTATGCAAAATTTATGGACATAATTCAGTTACAAAATGTTAAAATTCAGAATGAAAATCAGAAACTTTTGTTCAAGCATAGAATAAAATGAAATTGACTTACAGTTATTGGTCTTTGGAGAAAAATCTTCTTACATTTGTCCAGCAAAAGCTGTCTCGGCAGATATCTGTAAAATGAAATATCAATAAAGCCCATTCAGTTATATAGCTAAGAGTCACTTGCACAATGTCTGTGACCTTTCATTCGAAATAAAATGTTTTTTCTTTCTAATCAGTCAGTGACCATGAAGATTTTATAAAGACGTTAACGGAAAATTTTATGTCCCGTGTCATTTCAAGTAAGCACTCTGTTTTATGAATTAGTCTGTATCAATTTTGAGATTAAAGTCCAAAATTATGATAAACACGGACTTGTTTGTCTCCAGGCTAGTGCAGTGAACGACACAGATACCACTGCATGCAGACAGTTGGAATATAGATGTTAGATTTTTCAATGTTTTAGTGCTGTTTATAAAAAGTGTGTATATAAAATTTTTGGAGATTTATATTTTGTAGCTTTTTTTCCCCATCTCAAAAGCACTTTTATTTAGATCATACTTATTAACTTATTTACAAACAACAAAATTTTAGACATGTTGAAATTGAAAGCATTTGCAGATGACAAGATGTAAAGAACTCAATGATGGGATTCGTCTTAGGGTGAAAAATGTTGTTGGAAAAGGAGAAAATGCTGGATCAGCATTTTCTCCATTTACCACAATGTTCTCAAAAGTGTTGTTTTTTTTCAGGATGGTTAAAACCCTGGATTGTTTTGTAAAGGGTTGAAAAATCCATATTCACCAACCTTTCAGAATTGGTGATGACATTCCTTATTTCTCCTGCACAGAAGATTTACAAAGAATTGATCACAGATGAAACAAACAAATGCAAATTACAAACAAGACAAAAACAAACAGATAACATGGACTTAACATATTACATTCTGATTGAGTTCTCAATAATTTTCTTAAGTTTCAAAGTATCCTATTTTCTTACTGGTTACACACAATTGTGTAGCCAACCAGAAATTAGGTTACTTCCTATGTGGAGAGATGGCCTAAGAATACAATTTAAAACGGTTGGTGAATGCTGGCTCACATGACTTCATGAGACAATTGTAATTAATGAAAAAAATATGTAAGTTTTCATGGTTTTATGTAGAAAAAGTTACCTGTGACATATTCAGAATTTATATCCACTGTAATTGGGACACTAGTAAAGTTTTTCTCTATCTGTGTGACAGATAAAGTTCACATTTATTTAAGACTGTCTGACACAGATTTCAAGCAGACAACTTAAAAAAAAATTGTAAAAAAAACTTAGATTAAATTGAATTGAAGTTTCAAACAGGAATGTCTTTGAAAAGATTGTGGTCAAAGAAAAAATCACTCTTTACAAGCAATTTCCTCTGTTGCAGTAATGTTTTTACAAAGGTCGGCTGCAAGAGGAGAAAATTCGTCTGAAGGAGGCTATGTTAGATTTATGGTAAACAAGCAGATCTGAAGTGCTGCTACCAAAGAAGTGGCAGATATACTGTAGTGTTACATTGATTTTATTTACAAACAAAAACTTCACTTGGTAACTTTAAGGAAAAGAGTGTAGATTCATATAAGTGTGGTTAATATGTTTTCAAAATCATTATTTCTGCTCTAAAACCTATGTTGTAGGTACTCATTAGAATTGTCTCGGTGAGACGATTCTAAGGAGTACCCTCAGCATAGGTTTTTGTGAAACCATGAAAGATAATGATCCCTTTTTGAATCTAAAAATGATATGGCAGCATGTGTAAGTATAGAGCACAGGTTTTAAAATAAAAATACATTTCTCACTTACTTATTATGGTAGAGCCAAAAATTTCAAAGGAGACAGTTGTGCAAAGTTCTGGCGTTTTCTCAATATTCGACAAGTGTTTTTCAACCTATTACAGTTCTATTTTTTCAGTGAGAGGGAATTTATTTCATGAAGAGGAAATAGTTTTTAGGTTATAGACCATTTTGGGAGGACCTATCAGAGTGAAGGAAACCAAGCTGACGTAGTTATACAGGTGTGTGTGTGTGTGTGAGTCGTTGATTGCTGAAGTCTAGGCTGTCATTTGACAGCCACACTAGTCATCATTTTCGCTGGCTTCCTCAAGGGGAACAGTGCTGGAAACTGTGTACGAGTTACCGAATCAGTCCGGCACGCAAACAAATTATCATACGACAATGTCGAGTAGTGCACAAGTGCAGCAGCTTCCGATGCTCTCCAGAGGGCGCCGGCCATCAGCTGCTGTTGTGGAAGCGGATTTCTTGGCACAGCGGCAAGGAAAGGTAAATTTGAAGTTCTGAAATGTTAACTGCAATTCGAGAATGAGATTGGCTTTAATATTTGGGACTTGATATGTGTGGGTAAGGAGCTGACCTTGTATTCACCCTTTATAAAATGATCCCATGTTTGCACAACCCTGAGGAAGAAAGCTTTTGAAAACATTTTGGGAAAAGGAGAAATTGCTGGTAACCAGCATTTTCTCCTTTTTCCAAAATGTTTTCTACCGTTTCAAAGACAAATGTCATCAATTGATCCACTTGCAATTTGCAAATACTTTCAATATGGAGAGTCTAAAATTTTGTTGCTGGGTAAAGAGTTTATCGTGGTGTTTTCTATTTAAATATGCCTTATTACTATACATACTATTGTTTGATGTGATTAATGTTACTATTTGCTTGTACATGTGATACATGGGAGAACTATTGTTGGAGGAAATGTTCTTTTCTACAAATATGTGTCCTATATATGAATAATTTATGGAAGACTTTAGTAGGTTGCTGTAATTTATATCTGCCATTTTTAGATTGATGAAAGTAAAGAAGGCAAAAATAAAACAATATCAATTCTTTGGCAATAATTGATATTATACAAAATAAATCACTTTTTCTAGACATTTTACAAAAAAACCCATACCCGTTGCAAACAATAATTCAATCTTTTTATGTTGAAAGATAGACATTATATATAACGGTAATCAATTAATACTTTTTGTGTTGAATGATGGACAGTGCACAGAATATTAGTTTTGGGAGTTCATGATATTTAACTGTACAGAATGTATCAATAATTCTAAGGTGAAATATATATATATTAAACAATAAATAAGTAATTCTATCATGAATGATAGACATTTTGCAGAATTAATCATATTAAGGATTAAAAGTACACTAGAGAACTTATATTGCATCCAAGTCAATTGCAAATTTAAAAATTTAAAAGATGGACATATTGTAGCCAGGTGCCTGACATGTCTGGTATCATACAACCCCTCTATATAGATATATCTATATAGAGGGGTTGTATGATACCAGACATGTCAGGCACCAGGATAAATAATAGACTTTGTACAGAATAAATCAGTACATTTTAGGTTGTATGAAACACATTCTACAGAATACACCAAAGCTGTTGGGATGAATGATATACATTGAATAGAATGAATCAGTACTTTGGGGTTGTGTGATGATAATTGTATGAATGAATCAATACTTTCAGAGCAAAGATCATACATTGTCCAGAAAAAATCAGTACTATTTGGGTTGAATGATAGACATAGTGCAGAATAAATCAATAATTTTTGCGTGAATGATAGACATAGTGCAGAATAAATCGGTACTTTTTGGGTGAATGATGGACATGGTACAGAATTAATCTGTACTTTTTGGGGTGAATGATGGAGTTTATACAGAATTAATCAGTACTTTTTGAGATGTATAATGGAGAATTATACAGAATTAATCAGTGCTTTTTGGGGTAAATGATAGACATTGTGCAAAATAAATCAATACTTTTTGCAATGAATGATGGCCGTTTTAAAGAATTGATAAATTTTGTCCTTGGAGAGTGATAGACATTGTGCAGAAAGAATAAATTATGAGATAGATAATAGATATATACAGAATAAATGAATACTTTTTAATGAATGATAATGATTTAACAAAATATTTTCATTATTACTTGATGAATAAAAGACTTAGAACAAAATGAATCACTTTTATTTGGAAGAAATTTAAGAACAAGATTATTCTTAAATTTGCGGATCTAAGAAAATATAAATGGCATTTTGTAGCTATACCAAGAACAAATAGTAACAACAGGAGTGTTTTGTGAAATATTTCCTTTTGCCAAAAGTGGTTTAACCCTTTACAACACATCAAAATTTTAGACCAGTCAAAATTGAAAACATTTACAGACCACAAAAGAAATGTGGATCATAGAATGAACTTTGGGTTTCAAAGGGTCAAGAACAATGTGAGAAAAGAAGAAAATGCTGACTACCAGCATTTTCTCTTTTTCCCACAATGTTTTCAGAAGCCTTTTTCTTCAGGTTCATTAAACGTTGGGATTGCATGGTAAAGGATTAAGGAAAAAAATCATCAGCATGAGTGTTAACCCTTTACCACACGGCAAAATTTAAGACCTATCCAAATTGAAAGCATTTGCAGAAGACAATTTCATAGTGGCTCAAATGACGCAACTTTTCTTTGATAGGGTAGAAGACTTTGTGGGAAAAGGAGAAAATGCTGGTTACCAGCATTTTCTCCTTTTCCCACAATGTTTTCAAAAGGCCTCTTCTTCAGGGGTGTTAAAATGCGTCATTGTGTGGTAAAGGGTTAATCCTTTACCAAGTAATTCCAAGTTTTGACAACCATAGTAAAGAAAGCTTTCAACAACTTTATTAGAAAAGGGGAAAATTAATGCTGATAACTAGGACTTTCTCCTACTTTTCCAAAAGTGTATTTTACCCTGTCATCTGAGAATGTTTCAGAGTAGATTAGTGTAGAATTTTGTTGTTTGGTAAAGAGTTAAGAAAATATCCAGTTTCTTTGCAAAGATTAATATACAAAATGTGATTGTTTTGTAAAGAAACACAAAAAACCCACAAAAAGTAGCATAGATATGCATGAGATGAAACTTATATTGTTTATGTCTGTCTGTCTGCTTTCCGTTTCTGACAAATTTGCATAAACTTTCTAACCCAGTCTCGTATATTTGTTGTCAGATTGTCTAGTTTGTCCGCATTAGAATTTTTTCTCTAATGCTTAACCCTTTATCAAACAATTCCTGGTTTTTACAACCCTGAGATAGAAACCTTTTGAAAACATTGTAGGAAAAGGAGAAAATGCTGGTAACCAGCATTTTCTCCTTTTCCCACAATGTTTTCTACCCTGCTAGAAACTACTTTCAATTTTTGAGTTAAGTTTATTTTGTCGTCTGTAAGTACTTTCAATTTGGACCAGTCTAAAATTTTGTCGTTTGGTAAAGGGTTAAAGATCCCATGTTCTAACAAACCTTAGGAAGAAGGCTTATGAAAACAAGGAGATAAAAGAAGAAAATGCTGGGAACCAGTAATTCGTCCCTTTTCCCTAAAATGTTTTATACCCTTTGAAAGACAAATTCCATTGTTTGAGTCATATTTGATTTGTCATCTGCAAATGTATCAATTTGGACAAATTTAGAATTGTGTTGTACTGTAAACAGTTAACCCTTTCCCAAACAACAAAATTTTCAAGTCATCCAAATGGAAAGCAATTGCTTACAACAAAATTAATGTAACTCAAATAGTGAAATTGGTTTTGGGAAGGGTAGAACACATTATGGGAAAAGGAGAAAATGCTGGTTTCCAGCATTTTCTCCTTTTCCCACAATGTTTTCAAAGGGCTTCTTTCTCAGGGTTGTGAAAACCCAGGATTGTTTGGGAAAGGGTTAAATGTTTAAATCTTAAGAAAACCAAACAAGTGACATAGTTGTTATTAGTCATAAAAATGAACCAGAATTAAATGCAATGTCCAGACTATTTTGATTAAAGCATCTCACTAATTAGCAGACAGTATAGATGCAAGACCAGACTGCATTCTCTGTGCAGGTGTCTGGTATTGCAAACATTAAAATTAAGATATGCTTTGTGCAAGGGGGGTAAAAAGTACTTTGAAATTAGGAGTGTAATACTTTATCTGCAAATGTCTGTCAGTTAGACCTGTTGTTGTGATTAGATGAACCAATGAAATCATTTAGATATTAGAACCCAGGATGTAATATTTCAACACATTTGATTGGCTGATAATGAGGGTCAAAAGTTGGGGTTGACAGATTTGCATCATTTTAAAGTGATGTTGATGAATTGCCCTTTTAAATTCTATTTTTTTTTTCAGATGTAGATATTTAACAAGTACATTTCATAATGAGCAGTGAAGTCAATATGCCTGTAAGAAAAAAAAAAGATGCATTAATCCCCAGCTTGATAATCCTGTGTCTTTTAACAGTACAGAGGAAAAAAGGAATTTAAAACATTGTTGGAAAAGGAGAAAATCTTGGTTGCCTATATTTTCTCCCTTTCAGACAATTTTTCTACTGGTTCCCAATACAAATCCTATCAACTAAGCCACATTTGATTTGTCGGCTGCAAAGGTTTTGAATTTTGACAAGTCTGAAATTTTGTTTTGATTACAAGTTTCCCTTTACCGCATTATCCCGAGTTTTAACAATGCTGAAGAAGATGGCTTTTGAAGACATTGTAGGAAAAGGAGATGCTGGTAACTAGCATTTTCTCATTTTCTCACGCCATTTTATACCCAATTCCAATCATATAAGCCGCATTTACAAACTGTTTTATCTTGTTTAACCGTTTTACAAGCCTATGACAATATTTTCATTTGACAAACTTTCAGATCGATTTGATATGAAAATATACTTATCTGATGAACTTTGACTGTATCAATATTTTGATAAAAGGGGAGCGAGTGCCCTCTAAATGCCCTTGCCATTTTACATGGTGATAACAAATGTTTCAACATTTTATCAGATGAGAAACTTGTTGATTTGCTCCAATTAAAAGCATTTGCAGATAACAAATTAAATGCACTCTAAATAAAAGGATTTGTCTTTTATATGTTAGAAAACATTGTGGGAAAAGGAGAAAATGTTGGTAACCAGCATTTTCTCTTGTTCCCCACAATGTTTTCTAAAGATTTTTCTTTAACGGTCGTGAAAACGGGATAGTTTGGTGCAGGGTTAACCATTCAACCAAATAATGCCGTATCTTTGTGGTAAGTGTCACCTTGAGAAAGAAAACTTTTGAGCATTACAGGAAAAGGAAAAATGCTGGTTAACTCTTTACCAAACAATCACGACTTTTAACGACTGAATGAGAGGCCTTTTGAAAACAATGTGGAAAAAGGAGAAAATGCTGGTAACCAGCATTTTCTCCTTTTCCCACAATGTTTTCTATCCTTTCCAAAACAAATTTTAATTTTTTCAGTCACGTTTATTTTGTTGTCTGCAACTGCTTTCAATTTGGACTAGTCTAACATTTTGTCGTTTGGTAAAGAGTTACCCACTTTCTCTCCCTTTCAAACAACGTTTTTTAAGCTTTCAATGATACATCCTATCATATCAGCCATATGTAATTTGTTGTCTTCAAAATTAATGCTTCCACCTTAGTCCAGTCTACTTTTTTGCTGTTTGGTAAAGACTCGTGCCTCTTAAAACAAGTTTTCAAAGTAATTTAGAAAAATAGGTATATAGTTAAAATAAGTATGATCATCATTGTTAAGTTCACATATAGGGTTGTAAAACATCATGACAAAAGGAGAAAGGGCTGCATCAAGCAAATTTTCCTATTATTGAAGTTGAATCGAAAGTGCTCTGCTTGAGCACAAAGAAGTTGTTTGAAGTAGGTCATGTGTTCAGGTAAATTCCCTGCATACTTTTCATGTAAAGTGCAAATTTTAAATTCTACTGAAAATGTTTTAGGTATTATAAAGACAGCTTACACATGAAAACATTGAAAAAGTACATTTTATAAACAGCTTGCAGACGTAAACATTCAAATGCAGTGACCTTTAGTCTTTCCAAAGTAAAGCTCTACCCCATGCAAGGTTTTTAAACTCTTTACTGACAAAATTTTAGACTTTTCCATATTGAAAGCATTTGCAGACGACAATATTACATGTGACTCATATGACTGAATTCACCTTTAAAGTGATAGAAAACATTGTGGGAAAAGGAGAAAATGCTGGTACCCAGCATTTTCTCCTTTTACCACAATGATTTCAAAGGCCTTATCCGGGGTCCTGAAGACATGGATGGTAAGGTAAAGGGTTACTTTTTCAGAACTTCACACCCACAATGTGTGTCAGATTTTTAAGTGCTTAATTGAACCAAAGACCTTACAAAAACAAATTTTGTAGGACATCTAGCCTTTTTTAGATACCTTTTTGGAAACATTGTAAGAAAAGGAGCGTTTGCTTCGAACAAATTATTGCTCTTTCTCATGACACTTTCTTTACTCCACCAGACCAAAAGAAAACTTAATTCTCTAAACTGAAAGCATTTTGCAGTTGACAAAATGAATGTCTCTCAAATAATGAGATTTGTCTCTGAAAGTGTAGAAAGAATTGTGGGAAAAGGAGAAAATGCTTTTAACCAGTATTCCCGCAATAGTTTCAAGCCTTCTATGTGTTGGTAAAAAGCTGTGTGTTCAGAGATGTGCAAATACAAGCCCACTTCAGATTGAGTTAACAGTTTACCACACAGTTCCGAGTTTTGATAACTCTAAGAAAGAAGTCTTTTGAATACATTGTGGGAAAAAAAGAAAATGCTTGTAACCAGCATTTTCTTGCAATGTTTTCTGTCTATTCAAGGACAAGGACTGTAGTTTGTAAAATACTCATCTTTTGATACAGATATGTGCGCTAAATGACCTGAAAGCTGTTGATGCGCCATAAAACAACATTCATTATTATTAATTCATTTGTAAAATATTTGAATTGTCGTCTGTAAGTTCCTTTAATATGGACGAACCTAAAATTGTGCCACGTGCTTAACCCTTTACCACACAATGACGCCTTTTGACGCCCCTAAAAAAGAGGCCTTTTGAAAACATTGTGGGAAAAGGAGAAAATGCTGGTAACCAGCATTTTCTCCTTTTCCCACAAAGTTTTCTACCCTATCAAAGAAAAGTTGCGTCATTTGAGCCACTATGAAATTGTCGTCTGCAAATGCTTTCAATTTGGATAGGTCTTAAATTTTGCCGTGTGGTAAAGGGTTAAGGATTAGCCCTTAGCCACACAATCCCAACTTTTAACGGCCCTGGGGAAAGAGGTTTTTGAAAACAATTAGGGAAGAGGAGAAAATGCTGGCACCCAGCATTTTCTCCTTTGTCAAAAATGTTTTTGATCCTTTCAGAAAGCTATCTCATCATTTGAATCATGATTAGTTTCCCCACTACAAATGCTATCATTAAAGATTAGTCAAAAATTTTGTTGTGTGGTAAAGTGTTTATGGATTTTAGATTCTTGCAATGGCAAAGTCAGTCACTTTTAGTTCCCTTGTGCCAAGCCCTGGTAGCACACAAAACTGGTTCGATCCCTGGCTCGGCCATTTTCTTTGAAGAATAGATGATAGTCATTGCGACAGGATTCATTCCTCTCCCACCACTGATCATTGTTACAACAATGGTTTTATGGGAAGGCAGCCAGTGGCTTGGAAAGAATATTGTGCGGAATGCTGGTAAAAGAAATTCCAGGAAAGCATGGATAAGTGCACTGGCCGCCACAATATAACTGAAATAATGTTGAAAGGTGTTAAACACCATACAATCAATCAATCAATCAATACTTTCCTTGTGTAATCTCTTTCAAACTGTTTAATTTAAAGTATTGTGGTCTAAAGTATTGGATACACAGAGTAGACAGCTCAAGAGGAGATGAAAGGAAAATTAGAAAGAATAGGTAGATAAATTTAGAAATTATAAACAATGTTTCCACAAAGTGTCATGCTATGTATGAAAGTTGGCCACATCCAATCCATCATTCATCAATCATGTTATGAGGTAATGTGTACAAAAAAACCAATGGGAGCCAGATGTACTGAAATACCTTTTATGAGGTCGCTGTTTCTAATCTGCACTGAATGAGTCTAAATGTGAAAGTCAAAATATATGGCAATTTTTTTTTCATATGGAAATAGATAGTCTTTTATGAGTTCACTCATTACT
Source organism: Hippopus hippopus (assembly GCA_946811185.2). Lineage (NCBI taxonomy): Eukaryota > Metazoa > Mollusca > Bivalvia > Cardiida > Cardiidae > Hippopus > Hippopus hippopus. The sequence continues at coordinate 4,237,695 of OX328102.1, read as the reverse complement.
TGCTCAACTCTTTACCACACAACAAAATTTTAGACCAGTCCAAATTGAAAGAATTTGCAGACAACAAAATCCGTGTTTCTCAAAAATTGAAATTTGTTTTGGGAAGGGTAGAAAACATTGTAGGAAAAGGAGAAAATGCTGGTTAACCAGCATTTTCTTCTTTTCCCACAATGTTTTTTAAAGGCCATCTTCTTCAGGGTTGTTAAAACTCGTGATTGTGTGGTAAAGGGTTAACTCTTTACCAGACAACAAAATTTTGGACTTGTCCAATGCAAAGCATTTGCAGACGACAAATTAAGTCTTGCTGAAATGGTGGATTTTGTTTTGGAAAGGGTTACCAGCATTTTCTCCTTTTCCCACAGTATTTTCAAAAGCTTTTTTCCTCTGGGTGGTTGAAATTCGGGTTTGTGTGGTAAAGGGTTAAAGAAGGAGAAATTTCTTGTAAGAGGTAAATTGTCACTACACCACAATGTTTTCTTGTAGCATCAATTCATGCTGATCATACATAATTTGAAAGGATGTTTTCAGAGTCAGCTGCTCTAACTTTTGACCAAATGACAAAACTTAGGACTTGACCAAATTGAAAGCAGTTGCAGACGACAAAATAGATGTAGCTCAAATGATGATTCTTGTCTATGTTAAGCTAAAAAACATTTTGGGAAAAGGACAAAATGCTGGTTACCAGCATTTTTCCTTTTCCAAAAATGTTTTCAAAAGCTTTTTCTGTTAGGGTCTTTAAAATTTAGGATTGTGTGGTGAAGTGTTAATTTGGGTATGGAGGGAGAGGTTTAACTTTTACTGAACGACAAAATTTTAGACTGCTCCAAATTCAAAGCATTTGCAGACAACAAAATAAATGTGACCTAAAGATTAAAAGCTGTTTTTTGAGAAAATGTTTGTTGTTAGTATTTTCTCCTTTTCCCATAGTTTTCAGATGCTTCTCCCTCAGGGTCGTTAAAACTCTGGATTGTGTAGTAAATGGCTAAACAGACTATTTTCCTTGACATAAATGGTACTCTAATGTCCATCTGACAACAACCATTTAGACTTGTCCACATTAAATCATTTACCATCAACAAATTAGAAGCTTCACAAATAATGAGATTGTCCTTTAACTCTTTCCCAAACAACAAAAATTTCAACAAGTCCAAATTGAAAGCATAGCAGGCAACAAAATAAACGTGACTGAAAAATTGAAATTTGTTTTAGAAAGGGTAGAAAATATTGTTGGAAAAAGAGAAAATGCTGGTGACCAGCATTTTCTCTTTTTCCAAAAATATTTTCAAAAGACTTCTTTCTCAGGATCGTTAAAAGTCGGGATTGTGTGGTAAAGGGTTAAGAGGGTAGAAAACATTGTCTGAAAATGAGAAAATGCTGGTCATAAGCATCTTCTTTTATTCCCACAATGCTTTCGAAATCTTCTTTCCTATGGGTCATGAAAACATGGGATCATTTAGTTAAAGGTTTAACTCTTTACCACACAATCCCAAGTTTTAACGACCGTGAGAGAAATGGCCTTCTAAAAACATTGAGGGAAAAGGAGAAAATGCTGGTAACCAGCATTTTCTCCTTTTCCCACAATGTTTTCTAACCTATTAAAGATTAATATCCCCATATGAGTCACATTTAATTCTTTACCACACAACCCTGTGTTTTAACAACCCTGAAAGAAAAAGCTTTGGAAAACTTTGTGTGTAAAGGAGAAAATGCTGGTAACCAGCATTTTCACCTTTTCCTAAAATGTTTTCTATCCTTTTGGAAATAAATTCCAATTCTTGAGTCACATTTATTTTTTCGCCTGCCAATGCTTTGAATTTGGTTCAGTCCAAAATTTTGTCGTTTGGTAGTTACGGTAATTCATGACTTTTTGTCTCAGTTTATCTCATCTAAGCTTAAAATTATCTGAATGAAGTATTGTGATATTAGTCATCTCTCGATATCCCTGTTATCAATAAAGTGTTGAATCTTAAAGCCCAGACAGTGGCCAAAAGTAAGCAAAGCGGGTGTTAAAATGCATTTGAATTTAAATCATACCTTTTAAAAGTATGGGGATTATTGTGAAGATGACAACCTGTTATTGTACAGCTGGTACAAGTGTAAGTTGCTGGCAGAAAAATTAATTTTAAGGTCAGGTAAAAAGTAAACAGAAGATAGAGCTACCTGACAACTTTTGACCTACTTTTAAAATACATTTTTTTGCCAGTGTCTAAGACATGGACCGAGCATAAAATAACAGTTTGTCATCTTCACAATTATACTTCCATATTTGAAATGGTATGATTTAAATTTGAACGCATTTTAACACCTGCATAGTTTACTATTGGCTGCTATTGGGGCTTTAAATCATGGTGTTATCAATACTTTATGATGTTGTTGACAAATTTGTAACAAGAGTTGCTGAAATGAACTATTTATAAACAGATGAATACATGGAAAATCTGTATTGCTGTGGTAACGGAAAACATAACAGAGTGGCTTTAAAAATGTAACAATAGAACAATTTAATATTGCTGATCAATAATTTCAATCCAATTTTATGCATATGAGTATAACATGACCTTTAGAATTCTTTTGATCTGAACGTTGATAAATGATTGACCAGAATGTCTCCAAGCTGTTTCTCAGTTGACAGTCACATTGACTTACCAGTGGGTTGGTCATACACCAGGTTAGATTTTCTTGTTTTTTCCTGCACCTAGTTTTGTGTGATTTTGCAGCTATAGAAACTATTAACAATGAATTTGCTATACACTGGACTGCAGCTTCGTCTCATTTTTCAGTTGTAAAAACATACTGCAATGGGTTTGCCATACACTTAGTCCAAGCTGTATTTCACTTTGCATTTGCACAATCTATTACCATACTCTGAGTCCCAGTTCAATCACAATTTGGATCTATAAGGACTCGGGTACCAATGGATTGACATTATACACTGGATCCCAGTTTTGTCTCTCTTTGCAGCAACAAGAACTGATAACAATGGATTGGTCAAATCCTTGATCCCTGTTTTATGGAAGGATTCTTGCACACTGGATGTCGATATCCTTGGTCCAAGTTGTGTCTCAGGACCAAGGGATACCTATAAACAGAGTCCCAGCTGTGTCTATCTTTGCAGCAACAAGGACTATCTAAATTTGCAGCAACAAGGATTGGCACCATTGGATGGACCTTAGACTGGGTACCAGCTATTTTTTGTTGCAGTTACAAGCACTGGCACCAGTGGATTGACTATAAAGTGGGTCCCGTTAGTTGTCTGTTACCTGGTCCAAGTTATGTCTTAGTTAGCAACCACAGGCTTTCATAGATTGGCCATGCATTGGGTCCCTGTTGTATTTCATTGTTAAGCAACAGGGCCAGGTACCAGTGCAATGGCTATACACTGTGACCCAGTTTTGTGTCATTTTGTAGGACTGGCTATGCGCTATATCCCAGTTTTGTCTCATTTTGCAGATTCAAGGACTGGTGCCAGTGCATTAGCAATACACTGTGTCCCAGTTTTGTGTCATTTTACAGGTCTATGGACTGGTGCCAGTGCATTTGCAATACACTGTTTCCCAGTTTTGTGTCATTTTACAGGTGGTGCCAGTGCATTAGCTATACACTGTGTCCCAGTTTTGTGTCATTTTACAGTTCTGAGGACTGGTGCCAGTGCATTAGTAATACATTGTGTCCCAGTTATATGTCATTTTACAGGTCTGAGGACTGGTGCCAGTGCATTAGTAATACACTGTGTCCCAGTTTTGTGTCATTTTACAGGTCTGAGGACTGGCACAAGTGCAATAGCTACACACTGTCCCAGTTTAGTGTCATTTTGCAGTTTTGAGAGCTGGTACCATTGCAGTGGCTATGTACTATATCCCAGTTTTGTGTCATTTTGCAGGTTTGAGGACTGGTACCAGTGCTGTGGCTATGCACTATATACCAGTTTTGTCTCATTTTGCAGTTTCGAGGACTGGTACCAGTGCAATAGCTATGCACTATATCCTAGTTTTGTCTCATTTTGGAGATAGAGGACTGGTGCTAGTGCATTAGCTATACACTAAGTGTGTCCCAGTTTTTGTAGGTACAAGATTGGTACCAGCATTGAATGCACTGATACCAGTCATCGGTTGTTAACATTGGTAGAGGCCCTTAAAATAGTTTAACCCCCACATGCTTTGCATTTGTGTCTTAAACCATTTTTCAGGCCTCTGGAAACAAATGTTAACAACCTCAAAAACGTGAATTAACCCTGTAAAGTACAGCAATTTATTCACTTGATTAGCTTCCATATGTGCAGGGTCCAAAGAATCCATTTGTCTGCTCGTATTTACGAGTAAGAAATGGATGAGGACAAGTGAAATATCAGTCATGGTCATCCGGCAGGACGAGTGGTGAATAGGAAGCAGTAAACAAATAAGTTTTTCAGATGAACAGTTAATTTTCAGGAGACAAAAACGGCCATTCCATTATTGAATAAGCGAATTAAGGGTATTCGGGAAATCAAATACTGAAACAGGACATAAAACGTGCTGGTCCCCGCTTCAAATAAAGACCGGTTTCAAGTCAGCCTAATGATATAACCCGGGACCTTTCATTGCAAACAAGAATGCTTTAATATGTTTGGGTAGATCTAATGCAATACGAGCGACTTTTCGAGTTCCTTTTCTGGAAATTTTTGGACCCTGATGTGTATCTTTAATTTTTTTTTCTCTTGGAAACACCTCTGGTTACATATGCAACAGAAATAATTAAATTATCAGACATTCAAATCAGTAAAATCTGTTGAAATTAGAGTATGGTACTAGAATACAGTCATGTTAGTGAAAACACTGTAACAAAAGGAGAAATAGTTTTTTTAGAATCTATTTCTCCTTTTCCATGCTACATCTCAGAAATGATCTGCTGTGGGACATAAAAGGTTGCCAACTGCTAAGGTAATGTGTCAAAAACATTCACATGAAGTTATTTCTAGATATAGACAACAAGCCATTTTGCTCTCAACATTAAAGACAGTTGTAAGGAAAATGTGATAGAAATGATGTAGTAAGTGGAGCGACAGACAGTCCAACAGTTCTATTCTGAGATGTCATAAATCAGCTGTCATGAATAATGTTAACTTCAACCCTTACACTGTTTGATTAATGAAATGGACCTCATGAGGTAGCTAAAACGGCCAAAATATTTCAATTTCTAGCTTGCGTTGGCCAGAATATGTAGGAAAGTATCATAAAACGTAGATTTTAGATCAAACTCAATGATCTGTGCAGTCTGATCTTGATCTAGATTGTCATCAAATGCAGCATATGAAGTTAAGCTTAGCACTGTAAGGGGCATACAAGGAATGTTCACTGCACAAGGAAATACACAATGCTGTATGTGGTGTTAAAAATTCCTGTCTCACACTTTAATTTATTAGTTAGATAACTTCTTTCCGTCTTACAGAAGATCTTGTTTGAAAACATTTTGACAAAAGGAAAGCCTATAAACTATTAATCGATGAACAGTTACAGTCAGGTAGGGGATGATGTACATCCAAGATCAGACTGCTCTGTAACATGATCAGGTCAGATCTGATGTTGTCTGCTAGAGCTGATTTTGTTGCTATAGGGGTGACAGGGTTACCCTTTTTAACCCTTAAAGTGCCTTTCACAACAATAATTACATCTGCAGCCAGTGTAGATCAAGATCAGACTGCACAAAACGTGCAGTTATTTGGGTCTTATTTTGAGATAAGAAATACCTGTTGGGTTCATTCAGCACTCTAAGGGTTAAGACACAATCCCATGACCTTAAGGAAGAAAGCCTTTGAAAATACTGTGGGAAAAGGAGATAATGCCGGTAACCAGTATTTTCTCCTTTTTCCAACAATATTCTCTATCCTTAACTCTTATCCTGCTAAATAAGTTAAATGAAACTTTCAAGCCGATAGAAAAAAGTACAATAATGCTATTTTAAACATATTTTTTGGAGAAAAACATCTCTTTATTGGACAGTGTAGATCCATGATCAGACTGCATGTTCTGTTCAGTCTGATCTTGGTCTGCGCTGTCCGCAAAAGGTCAGTGAGTCAAGCTTAGCAGCCTAAGGGTTAATTTAATATAATGTCTGCAAATTTTGTTGTCTGGTAAAGATGTGTTATCTTCATGGGAAAAGTTTCAGAGACATAAAAAAAATGTAGAATAACAAGTAAGGAAACATAGTGGCAAATGGAAGAATTATTGTTCACAAGAAAAATCTCTCTTAATCACCATTTCTTCAAAAGTTCTAATGCTGGACAGTAAGAGACAAGTTTTATATGAACAAAAGAGTAAATCCTTTACAAAACAATCCTATATTATATGACTTGCTCGATGAAAGCTTTTTGAAATTATTATGAGAAAAGGAGGAAATGCTGGTTGCCATTATTTTGTCCTTTGTCCTTTTCCCACAATTTTTTCTTTGAATATTGTATTATCATGGTTCAAGCCACATTTATTTTATGGCCAGCAAAATTAATGCTTTCAATATGGACTAGTCTAAAATTTTTTTGTCTGTTAAAGAATAAACGCAATTTGCTTATTCCATCCCAGATAGGCTGCCTTTTTGTCTTTATTCAGTTTGATACTATATTATATGATTTATTATTCCATTGGGACAAATAATATTGGTTGTGGTGAATTTCCTGTCTTTTTACCTAATGGGCACCCATTATCCCTGTATTCTGGTAAAAAAGTGGGTTATTTGCTGTCCTGGCTTTTTTAACTCTTTACCAAACGACAAAATTTAGGACAAGTCCAAATAGAAAGCATTTGCAGATGACAAATTGAGTTTGGCTCAAGTGATTGGATCTGTCTTTGACAAGGCAGAAAATATTGTGGGAAAAGGAGAAGGAGGCTTTAAAAAGAGGTTTTTTACTTTTTTTATGCGAACAGGAATCAAAACAAAATAAATTGGAACATTGCTAGTCCTTTGGTATGAAAGCCTAGGTTAGGGCAATTCAGAATACTTTTTGAGGCATGATTAGGTCAAGATCAGACGGCAACACTGAGAGATATTTTGAATGAAAAAAATAATCAAAATTTTCAAACGGTTGGTTTGTCTAAAGTGAAAACCATGATAATCCAAGATCCCAAAGGGACAAATGAAATCCTCAGATAATCATCACCATGCCTGCAAAACCAAATGAACATGCAGACTTTAAAGCAGCTAGTCTGATTCCAAAAATGTTGAAGACAATCATTTTATTTGAAGAGGCAAACTTGGTCCTTGTAACTTCCATGTCTTGTAATTCTAACATCTCAAAGCCCCCACTTCCAACAGCAGCTATTGTCCTGAATCACAACACCCTATTGTGAAAAGAAAAATATCAAGGAGACATCTGGTTGTTCTTCAGGAGACTAGAAATTTGGTGGATACGAAGGTGAGCGTTAAGGTGGAGCCTTGATTTTTTCTGTTCCATTGTCAAACATCAAAAATTGGGGAAGTCATGCAACCCTTTAATCATTTACCTATAAATATGAGGCTCATTCAAAGCCAGATTCTGAATTATATAGCAGAAATACAGTTTTTTTCTGAGCAAGGGTGATCAAAGTATGTCATTTTGATGGCATGCCAACAATTTGGATTCACCTTCATGAAGTTGCCCAATGTAAATGATTCCATCCATCAGTGTATATTCAAAGGTCTCTCAGGTAATACATGGATCCGTGGAAATCGATATTTGACCAATCAGGTCATCGCATTTATTTTACCCGACGTGCAGCCTTGTTGTCTGCTATTTTGGCTCCCAAACAAACGACTGGTAACGTTGGAGGGGTGCGATAGTATTTATTTATTTTGTGTTTTAAACGTTTGAATTTAAGAAAAAAGTTAACATATGTGCTTTGCGAATGTGTACCGCTGACGTGAGATCATGCAGAGGCTGTAGACAACTTTGAATTATGATAATGACTGAAAATGGGACATATAAAAAGAGTTCTGATCAGTGCTACATTACACAATGGATTAATTAATGCTATAGGTTTTTCCCCTCTGAAAGATTCTGAAAGAGACACAAGTGTTTTAAAATGGAAAACAAAGGTAAAAATAGATCTATATGAAATACTAATAAAATGACAATTACGTTTACATGAATATCTAACCTTGTTCATTAACCTATGCACATCCAAAAAGTGGCACTTGTCATCAATGTTTCAGTTTGACGTTAATCTTAACACTTGGTGCATGAAGAATATGTTGAATGTATAGATATAGATCAGATTGCAAATTACATGCAGTTAAGTCTTGGGTTTAAACTATCTAGTATTTACAATAAGCACATTGACATGTAGCTCTTACTGTCTTCCTCACTAAGAGTAGATTTCAATTATAAAAAAAGTCTAAATTCTGTACTGGTGAAAGTTTAGTTCAATAGGCAACTTGTAATTTTTTCTTTTGAATTAGCCGTTTTAACCCTTTACCACATAAGCCCGAGTTTTAACGACCCTGAGAAAGACAGCTTGTGAAAGCCTTGCGGAAAAAGGAGAAAATGCCGGTAACATTCATTTTCTCCTTTTTCTCACAGTGTTTTGTGCTCTTTAAAAAAAAACAAATTTCAATTGATGAGTCATTTATTTTGTTGTCTGCAATTGGTTTGAGTTTGGATTGTTCTAAAATTTTGTCATTTGGTGAAGAGTTAAAGTAGATTAGCACATCTGCCATGTCAAATGGTGTGTCGGTAAACTGTTAATTGATAGGAAGCATGTTTGATTGCAAACCAATTTGCCGCTCTAATCAACTTGACCACCTGTTGTCTTCCGTATATCATAAGGTAAAACAAACTACCGTCAATGATATTAACAAGTTTGCTAATTGACTATAAACTTAAAGCTTTATAAAATCATCAGACAACCCTTTTTCTCTTAACCTGATATCGAAATTTTTCATAAACTTACATCTCTCTGTAGAATCAGGCAATCTACAAATTTTTCGAAATGCTTGTAATTCAGTGTTATTTAACTGGGTATGAAGTTCAAATGACTTTACTAACCTTACGAAAACAATAAGTATCTTGAATTCTATTATCCTGTGGCAAAACGGAGTTTCGTTGATGTGTTTTATTCTTTCTCGCTGAAGTTCAAAACTTTGGTAAAATACAAGAAGATCTGTTACATTGTTCATAGTCCCCGTAATTCACCCTTTTTGTACATATCTTTGTTTAAATTAGTTCAAGCATCTTTATATTACTTACCGAGAATTCATCATTGGCAGAAAGATATGATTAAAATATTTTTTCCGGAATTTTATCGAGAGAAATAGTTATGACAGCACGGTTTAAGTTGGCTATCTGCTATACTGTATATGTTATTACTGCGGTTGTTTGGGAGCCCTTGGCAACAGTAACCAAGGAAGTCGGTTTATCTTATCACCACGGATCCATGTATTGTAATTTACAACCAAAACAATATTATGTTGCTGTCCTTCATTCAGAAAAATGAGATTTTAGTAAAATTTATGATTGAGAAGATCGATGGTGATTAAAGAGATAGGTTGTGATTCATGAAGAAAGCAACTGTGTTTCGGTTTTCCCTGCTTAACTTTTTCTGGACAATGCTTTCTAAAGCCTTCTTCCAAAAGGTTGTAACTTGAATAAAGGATCTGTTGGTAAAGTCTTTGAGGAATTAAAATGATAGATAATTCCAGGGCTAACACTTTGGTGCCAAATAAACCTGTCCAACATTTTTAGCACATTTTTGTTTTTTTTTTTTGGGGGGGGGGAGGGGCCTCACAGTAATTGCATTTGCAATGTGGCTTTTGTCCAGAATGTCTCTGCAAAGTGAACTGCATAGATCAAGATCAGACTACATATTTGTGCAGTCTGATCTTGATCTACACTGACAACATAAACATTTAAATCTATTTTCAGGGCTACATGAGTTAAAATAATGTTTGACATTTATACCAAGAAGGGGATAGGCTCTAAAAGTGTCAGCAATTGCTTTTTACCTATCCATTTTCATCATTAGAACAATTACATTCATCACTGCTAAAGCTCTGTTGAAATATAGTCAAATCTTTTTTTCAATGGTGAGAGAGAAATGAATAATGTTGCAGTGAATTTTAGTCATCCTTGGAAAGAGTTCTCAGTGTGACTGCCAGGATTCGAATTGGCAACCCTAGATTACAAAACATGCACATTACAGCTGAGCCACAGAGGCTTGGTACAAAGGAAAAAGCAAGCTGAAGCTTCACTGAATATTTATTATCTTTTTTTACCAGACAAGGAAATTTTAAACTTGTCTGTATTAAAAAGATTCATCCATAACAACTTAATTTTGTCTCAAATTCTCAAATGATAAGATTTGTTTTTGAAAGGGGTAGAAAACATGGTTGAAAAAATGGAGAAAATGCTGATTACCAGCATTTTCTCCTTTTTTCCACAATGTTTTCAATAGACTCCTTTCTCAGGGTAGTTAAAACACAGGATTGTTTGGTAAAGGGTTAAACACAGCATTGTTTGGTAAAGGGTTATGTTACTATTTGTAGACAATGAGCCATAATACTGTCAGTCTTGAGCAAACAGTATACAAAGATTCTCCAGAAGTGTCCCTGTTTTAATTACTTTCATAAATTATCTATAGGACACTGTGTCTTTTTAACCCTTAGGCTGCTAAGTGCGACTCAAGGACCTTTTGCGGACTGTAGATCAAGATCAGACTTGGTAAAGGGTTAAAACATTGTGTAAAATTGAGGACTTCCTCAAAGGCTCTAAGCCTGTGCACTTTAGGGGTGTAAAATGCATTATCTGTTATACATGTAGATGCAGACTAACAATGCAAAAATCTTATTTTAGAAAGGTCTCCTGTCAAAGCCACTTATTATGAAACAGACACTTGTTCAGCTACATGTATTTATGTATCCAGACCAAACAAGTATTGCTGTTAAACTCAACAGACAGGTTCATCATTGAAATAAGATCCTAGTAAGAAATTATAAATTAAATATTGCTCTTGTCCAGAGAGTCACAGCAAAGCTGACAGTGTAGACCAAAGATCAGAGTGCATGTTTTGTGCAGCCTTATCTTGGTCTACACTGCCCACAAATGCACTAAATTAGTGAAAGGCACTTTTGGATCAAGATGTTTCTTGTTTTTATCTATGTTTTTAGACCAACATGCTGTAAAACTGTCATACTTAAAGTAAACAAAAACTGCAATTTTCCGTCATTGTATGCATTTGCAGTTTCAAAAACATGATGACAGAGAAACTGCTTAACCCATTACCACACAATGACGCCTTTTGACGCTCCTAAAAAAGAGGCCTTTTGAAAACATTGTGGGAAAAGGAGAAAATGCTGGTAACCAGCATTTTCTCCTTTTCCCACAAAGTTTTCTACCCTATCAAAGAAAAGTTGCGTCATTTGAGCCACTATGAAATTGTCGTCTGCAAATGCTTTCAATTTGGATAGGTCTAAAATTTTGCCGTGTGGTAAAGGGTTAAAGTAAGTAATTCCTAATTATGTCACCATGTGTTTTGACAATATATACCGAGCAGAATAATTCACTGTCTTTTTAGCAGACCCATATGAGGAAGGGAGAATGGTGGGATATATATTTTTTTAAAAACAAAATAAAGTTTGCACCCCTTTGAAATGTAGATCAACTCTTTACCAAACTACAAAAGTTTAGACATGTCCAAATTGAAAGCATTTGCAGACGACAAAATAAGAGAGACTCAAAAATTGAAATTTGTTTTCGAAAGGGTAGAAAACATTGTGAGAAAAGAAGAAAATGCTGGTTTCCAGCATTATCTTCTTTTTCCACAATGTTTTCAAAAGCCCTTTTCATCAAGGTCATTGAAAGTTTGAAATGTAGATCAATTTTAAAGTAGATCAGCTTTTATGTCTATTATCTATAGATTTGATAACGATTTTGAGTGATTTTGTTTACCACTGACAAATAGTTTTATCTCTTTACCAGGCGATGAGGTTGGTCAAGCTTGTTCGTAATGAACAAGATGGCCATCAGAGCTAAGAATAGAAATAATTAATATGCCATGCTCTGGTAAATGGGGGTTAAATCCTTTTTCACAAGATCCCAAGTTTTAACAATCTTTCGGAAGATGCCTTCTTAAAACATCGTTGGAAAAGGAGAAAATGCTGGTAACCAGCATTTTCTCCTTTTCCCACAATGCTTTCTACCCTTCCAAATACAAATTTCACAAACTGACCCATCTTTAACTTGGCGTCTGCAAAAGTTCTGAATTTGGGTGAATCTAAAACGTTGTAGTTTGGTAAGGGTTAAGGCATCTCCATGTGATGCATTATACCAAGCAAGTCATCACATAACTACCGATTCGTAAAATCCATTTTGTCTAAAAACTGGCTGGATCATGATTTAGTATGGTCCTTGGACATGCAGAACTAGCAAACAGTATTGACCCATGTCAGCCTGCACAGACTGCGCAGGCTTACATGGATAGATACTTTTTGCAGATGCATTAAGCCCCCTTTTCACTGGGCATGACTCACTTCTGTTTGTACAATTTGGATTAGGCAAAACAGGGCAAAAATAGCCCTCTTAACTCTTTACCTCCCAAGAAAATTTTAGACCGGTTCAAATTGAAAGCATTTGCAGACAACAAAATAAATGTGTCTGAAAAATCGAAATTTGGTTTGGGAAGGGTAGAAAACATTGTGGGAAAAGGAGAAAATGCTGGTTACCAGCATTTTCTCCTTTTCCCACAATGTTTTCAAAAGGCTTCTTTCTCAGGGTTGTTAAAAGTCGGGATTGTGTGGTAAAGAGTTAACCCTTTACCACATAATCATAAGTTTTAACAACCCTGAAGTAGACATCTTTCGAAAACTTTGTAGGAAAAGGAGAAAATGCTGGTAACCAGCATTTTATCATTTTCCCACAATGTTTTCTATTCTTTCAGAGACAAATCTTATCATTTGAGCCATGTTTGCCTCGGTGTCTTTGAATGCTTTCAATTTGGGCTGGTCTAAAATTTTGTTGTGTGGTAAAGGGTTAAAAAAAACTAGCAGGATGTCTTGAATGTTTAACCCTTTACCACAAGACAAATTTTAGATCTGTCCGAATTGAAAGCATTTGCAGATGACAGTTTCAATGTGGCTTGTATGAAATGATTTTTCTTTGATAGTGTAAAAAACATTGTGGGAAAAGGAGAAAATGCTGGTAACCAGCATTTTCTCCCTTTCCCACAATGTTTTCAAAAGCCTTCTCTATCAGGGGTGTTAAAAGTCGTCATTGTGTTGTAAAGGGTTAAGTAGATCATTAGAGTGAAATGTAGGATCATTTTCCAAGAAAAAGAAGGGAATTAAACCCTTTACCAAACAGTCGTAAGTTCTTATGACCACCGGGGAAGAAGGCTTTGGAAAAAATTGGGGGGAAAAGGAGAAAAACTGGTACCCAGCATTTCTCGTTCTCCCTAAAACTTTTCTTACTTTGCCATCATTTGGGCTGCGCTGAATTTTTGGTCTTCAAAATGCTTTGAACTTGAATAATCCTGAAATTTTCTAGGGTAGTATAGAGTTAATGTCCGTGTACTATAATTCTTTACCACACAATACAAAGTGTAAGCGACCATGAGAAATAAGGCATGAGAAATAAAACATTGTGAGAACAAGAAAAAATGCTGGTAACCAGCATTTTCTCCTTTTCCTATAATTTTTTCTTCCTACTTAAAGGCAGTTTTCCCATTTGAACCAGATTTAAATTGTTGTCTGCTGATGCTTTTGGTTAAGACCAGGCGAAAGTTTTGTCATTTGGTAGAGTGAAGAGTAAAACAGAAAACATTATGTATTTTTAAAGAGCAATTACATGTCCTCAAGAAACACATTATCACCTCCAGGAGACCTTGTTTTAGACCACTTTTTGAAGTATTGTGGTAAAAGGAAGAATTGCTAATGAGGGTGTACTCCCTTTTTGCTGTAATGTTTTTACACGTATTGATGTAACAGACTGTTTATCCATATCTTGCAAGTGTGCTTTTGAAGCTGCCTGCCGCAAATAGTGTCTAGTCAATACTTATTATGGCCAATTTGATAGTTATCTCTCTTTCAGCACACTTGTGCATATAAAGGTAAGACTTATGAGTACATCTTGTGAGACAGTGCAGTATTATAGGAGCCAACTCGCTGCCCGTAATGTAGCCAAATTGTTGACTAAACCATAACAGGGAAAGAAATTCAGGAATTAAAGCCTTAATGTACCTTAAAGGTGGCCCTTCAGATTTTGGGACAAAAATTTTACAAAAATACAAAAAAATCATCCTTATGCTCCCAAAGCCTTTTAATTTTCATTCATAAAACCCCAGTAGTCGAAAACCATCAGACAACAAGAGAAATTAGAGATTGACTACGGCCCAGGTCAACACCAACGGGAAACACGGTCTATTTTTACATGAGCAACTCGCTCATTTACATACCAGAAATACACAGACGAAGCTTCAAACATAGCGTCCAAAGAAGACATTATGGAAAATAATTACATGTTTGTTATGTTATGGAATTTAAGCGTCATTAGTCACGTGCCAGTCACTTGACATTCCCACAATGCTTTTTTAATTTCTTGCGCGAAATCTAAAAATACCTTTTAAGGGAACACCATCAAAAAAAAATTTTTTTGTAATTTTATGATTCTTAATTATTGATGATTTGTATTGTTTTTTCATATAAATTTCAGTGATATATATATTTTTTACTTCGGTGAGATGTGAAAAATCTAAATACCCACCTTTAATAGACACTGCAGTGCAGTGAAATGAGCCTCTGTTAGTGTTACAGATAGCTGTGTTTGATTATACTTCATATATGATGCCAATTATTTTTGTTCACGTGTTGTCCCTGTAGTAGGTTGAAATGCGTCTTTAACTTGAAAAGTTCAGTAATGGAAATAGGAAATATTGGTCTAAGTTACACTTCAGAATGCCTATCACAATGTTAAGGATAGGGCACGCTAATGGGAAATGTGTAACATTGCCTTTCATCGCCGAAAAAATGTACGGATTTGGCTAAGACTCTGGTCATCCCATAATCGATCAGCTGATAGATGCTGTTTCCCCGCCTCAATTACGGATTACCAGAGTCTTAGCCGAATCCATATGATTTTGGCGATGAAAGGCGATGTTACAGGAATCCCATTAGGGTGCCCTATCCTTAAGTATTTTAGCTTTTGAAGACAGACTGTACGGAGTCTGCCACATTATGGAGTCTGATCTTGACTTACTCTGTCATCAAAAGGTTATCTGATCTTGATCTACATCATCTACAAATAAGGAAAAAAAAAACATTTAGGCTGTGCTAAGCACTGTAACAGTTCAGTACCAGTAGTGCCTTGAAATGTTTCTTGTTAAAACAAGAGTATATGAAAAACAGCTTTAATTCTTTCAAAAAAAAAACCTCCATAGGGAATAGGTATGAAGAGACAAATATTGGAGATATCCTGATCAAGAAAACCCTCACCCTTCACCAAATGGTAACTG
This sequence comes from Hippopus hippopus, assembly GCA_946811185.2. Classification (NCBI taxonomy): domain Eukaryota; kingdom Metazoa; phylum Mollusca; class Bivalvia; order Cardiida; family Cardiidae; genus Hippopus; species Hippopus hippopus. The sequence goes on along the minus strand of OX328102.1, from coordinate 4,222,252 downwards.
GCTTTTTGAAAACATTGTGGGAAAAGGAGAAAATGCTGGTAACCAGCATTTTCTCCTTTTCCCACAATATTTTCCAAGCAGCTTTTTCATAGACAAGTCTCATAATTTTTAGCCACAATGGAATAATTTTGTCATCTGCAAAATACTGTCATTAAAGACAAGTCTTGAATTTTTTTTTTTTGGTAAAGAGTGGAAATCGCAATAAATGGATTGTCGTTACTGACTGAAATATTTTACTCAGAGGATAGAATTATTTTGGAAAAAAAAAAGAGCTTACTTTTCTTAAAACATTGGTAATTACCTCCTTTGGGAAGAGTATAAAAATGAATTTACATGGAGAGCTTTCATTCCTGAAATCTATGGATTGTGGAAAGCTTTCCTGGAAAGTGTAGATCAAGATCAGACTAAATGCAGACATGTTCACATGGTATGGATAATATACTGCTCAAAAGAATTAAAGGAACACACAAATACCAAAATTCAAATCTTTGATTTTACTAAACACTTGTGCTAAACACTTTGTGCTCTGAAAACCATCTACTTACATTCTTACCGGACAAAATGGCTCAATACTTTTCTTGTTTATTTGATTTTAAATGCTGATAAGCCATGTATAGAAGAAAAAGAAATTTGTTTTCATTGTTCTTTTGGTTAAACAACTCATATTTTTCCAATCTTTTGCTGAAATTTTTGTCAAATCATATGAAAGAAGAAAATAAGAATAAAAATGACACATCTGTTTTTCTCAAAAGCCTGTGTGGCATATCAAAAAGACGGCTTTTACATGCAAACCCATACATCTTTTGTGCAAACCAAATCCTTTGCCTCAGAGATTTTACAGTGCTGGGACTATGAACTTAGGAACAAAAAATTATTTGCATTGCCTTGCACTGAAAGAATTACCTTGTGGTGAAAACCAAGGACTTGTTTTCCTTTCACTTTTTTGAGCAGTGTATTAAGAAAACATGGCATAAAGAGTGAAATTGCTGTTTTCCTCTTTGTTATTATTAAGTGTTTTCCAAAGCCTTTTGCTGAGATGTAAACTGGTCTTAACTTAGGTGGGAATTATTTGTGGTTAACTGTACCTGTCTCTACTTTTAACCAACGGATCCTGTGTTTTAAAGACTGTTATTGAAGAAGACTTGAAAATATTTTTAAAAAGGTAAAATACTAGAGACCAGCATTTTCTCCTTTTCCAACAATGTTTTCTATTCTATCAAAGAAATTCAGCATGAGTTGTACCAGTTGCAAATTTGTCATCTTTGTTTTCATTCTGGGCCAAGTTATCCCCATACCAAACAACTCTTTCTTTCAACAAGAAAAAGGGTGTCTGAAAACATTGAGGGAAAAGGAGAAAATGATTGTAAACAGCATTTTCTCCTTTTCGCACAGTGTTTTCTGTCTTTTGGATGGGAAATCCAGTCATTGGAGTCACATTGAATTCGTTGTTTGCAGGTGCTTTCAAAATGGACAAATCTTAAGTTCTGTCATCAGGTACATGTAATTACCTCAAAAGAGTGGATCCAAAACATTTTGGTTTGTGGAAGGTTATCTTCTGATTGGCTGAGGCAAAAACTAAATGCCAATCAGAAGGCTTCCATTGCTTAGAAGGAAGAATCTGATTAGATTTTATTCAGTCTATAAACCTGAACATAACAATAAATTTCTGTTTTCGATTTAAAGAAGAGAATCCATAGAATTGAAAGAGTTGGCTTTGGTAGACTTGTATTATTGAAAAGTGCAGTCTGTAATTTTGCCCTTGAAAGATGTTTATTTGATTTCAAGTTCATTTGGAAAGTTAATGCAACAAGCATGGAATCTTTCCAACACTCACATCTTTGTTAACCCTTTACCATTTAACAAATCTGAGCGAGAATGCTTTTGAAAACATTGTGGGAAAAGGAGAAAATGCTGGTAACCAGGAGAACTTCAGATCAATTATTGATTAAGACATTATTGTCTGAAGATATGGTACAAAGACGGAAACATTAATTTTGTTGTTGGGGAAAATCAGTACTAGGAAAAGTACATAGAAAATTTATGACATTATGACTTTGTATTCTTCAAGTATCAACTGTGGGGGTCCATTGTGGCTCAGTGGTAAAGATGTAGGATTTGTAATCCAGAGACCTTGGGTTTGATACTCTTTGCAGGCATCGGGTTTCTCATGGAACTGTCTCTGGGCAAGACACTTCAGAGACCTAGTACTGGTTAAACCCATGACATAGTTACATGAGTGAGTGAGCTATCATTCGAATATGTCTTAAATAATGGTATAAGCAGCATTTGTTTGGTGTTCATTGCCTGTCTTTAAAATTGTTTTAAGTGGGGCGGCCAGTGCACCTATCCATGCTTTCCTGGACTTCGCAAAATATTCTTTACAAGCCACTGGCTGCTTTCTTATATAAATATCACAGAAGTAGTGATCATTGATGTGAGAGGAATGAATTGAAAGCAGCATTAAACAGTATTCAGCCATTTTGATCTAAACCAGAATTCAGAGACCACATTTTAATTAGTTTCAATGTTTTGGTAAGGATAACTTAAAGAGTAATGTAGGTTTAAGATCAGAATGAATGTCTTGTGGTTTGATCTTCAACAAGGACCATAAATAGCCTGCAATGCTTACCCATGTATGAAATTGTGAAATGTTTGTTGTCACCCCTTAGAACAGCACTAAGATTGATTTAGATTGTTTTTGCAGGTAATTTAAACCAGCTAGACTGTCTTTTGCAGACAGTGTGAATCAGATTGCACAGGGCAGACAGTGAAAGAGCGTAAACAATTTGGGAAAAGGAGAAAATGTTGGTTACCAGCATTTTCTCGTTTTCTCACAATGTTTTCAGTATTTTTCATGGTTGTTAAAACATGAGATTGTTTAGTAATGGGTTTTTAGCTCGACTGGCCGAAGGCCAGCGGGCTTATGTCATGGCCCGGTGTCCGTTGTGCGTCCGTCCGTCCATGCGTCCGTCCGTGCGTGAGTTAACTTTTATTTCAAACATCTTCTCTGAAACTACTCATCCAATTTCGATGAAACTTCACAGAAATGATCCTGCCATGGTCCTCTTCAGAATTTCTTGATAAAATTTGATTCCTTCAAAAACTCTGGTTGCCATGGCAACAAAACTGAAAAATATTGGAAATCTTTAAAAATCTTCTTGTCTGAAACCATAAGGCCTAGGGCGACCAAATTTGGTGTGTAGTTTTATCTAGTGGACCTATACCAAGTTCCTTTAAATAATAGCCCTGGGGTCAAAATTGGCCCCGCCCCGGGGGTCACAAGTTTTATATGGGCTTATATAGGGAAAACTTTAAAATCCTTCTGGTACCTAGCCATAGGGCCTAGGGCTACCAAATTTGGCATGTATCTTTATCACGTGGGCATCTACCAAGAGTGCCCAAATTATAGCCCTGGGGTCAAATTTGGCCTGGCCCCAGGGGTCACAAGTTTTATATAGGCTTATATAGGGAAAACTTTAAAAATCCTCTAGTACCTAGCGATAAGGCCTAGGGCTACCAAATTTGGCATGTAGCTTTATCTAGTGGGTGTCTACCAAGGGTGCCCGAATTATAGCCCTGGGGTCAAATTTGGCCCCGTCCTGGGGTTCACAAGTTTTACATAGGGATATATTGGGAAAACTTTAAAAGTCTACTTGTACCTAGCCATAAAGCCTAGGACTACCAAATTTTGCATGTAGCTTTATCTAGTAGGCCTCTACCAAGAGGGTCCAAATGATAATCTTGGGGTCAAGTTTGTCCCCACACCAGGGGTCACAAGTTTTACATGGGCTTTTGTGGTGAAAACTTTATAAATCCTCTTGTTACTAACCATAATAAGACCTAGGGCTACTAAATTTATGGGTCTCATGTTTTACAGGGCCTTTTATTGAGGAAACTTTGAAAATCTTCTTGTTTATAACCACACATTCTAGACCTGTATTATTTGGTATGGGGCTTTATCATGTGGACCTCCACCAGGATTCAAGTAATTATAGCTTTGTGGTCAAAAATGGCTTTGCCTGGTGGTCATAACTTTCTCGTAGGATTTTATAGAAACAATTTTGTATGTCTTCAAGTTTGAAACAAATTGGCCAAGTATTGTAATGTTTGGCTTGTAGTGTTATTACTTATTAGACAGTGGAGCGATACAGGGCCATTTTGGCCCTCCTGTTCTTGTTTAATTTCTGTAAAGTACAGAGAAAATGTTCAAACAATCTTCAAAGAAAATACAATGGATAAAATGTCATGGATGTTGGTTAAAATTTTTACATTTTTACATTTTATTCAGCATAAAACAGCACTTGCATGTTTATAGCTTACAACATATCAAACAAATTTATACCCACATGCGCAGAAAACAAAGACATAAATAGAATGCTATTATCTGAGAAGTATGAAATAGTTTACAGCGCCATTTTTAAAGATTTTCCATAATACATCTGTTTGTTTGTTCAAGATCAGACCACTCCCCAAGAGTAGTCTGATCCCGAACAAAACTCCCTATAAGAATGTCAAATTGATTGATTGGCGTTAAAGGACTGTATTGGTAATGATACATCATTTTGTTTTGTTCAAGATCAGACCACTCGTAAAGAGTAGTCTGATCTCGAGCAAAACTCTCTGTAAGAATGCCAAATTGCTTGATTGGCGCTAATAGCTTGCATTGTTAATGATTGCACAATTTCTTATGAAATATATTTTTGAAACTATATTAAATAAAAGCGATTTTCGTTATAGTTTAGAACTCTGTATTTTGTCTTGTTGCAGCAAAAATAAAACGAGCGACGTTATTTATTGTTTTTGTCGACTTTGAACTCATTAAGGATTCAAATTTATTAATAGTTGGCCATTGATAATAATATTTTTTCAGATATTGTTTACGGAGTTCATAATATTTTGTGCAGGTGAGAAGGAAATGGTATTCATTTTCAACCATATTTTGATTACAGTGCGGACAAAGTCTATTTTCTCTTGGGATGTTTAGGTGTCTACCTAATTCTATAGCCAAATGATGTGAAGATAATCTGAATTTGGACAGGGCTATTCTAAATTTGTCATTAGTTATACATTCCAGATATTTTTCTCTTTCAAAATTATGTTTATAGATACTGTATGATTCCAATCTAGCTGAATTATTTATATTTGAATACCATTTTTGCTTAAACATATCAATTATTCGTTGCTCAATGTATTTAGCAAGGAAATTATTTCCATTTTGACTAAGCCACAGATTTGTCATGCCAATTTGATTGAGTGTTTGTTTTACATGATAAGCCCAATTTAGATTGTTATAATTGTTATCGGCATCTGCATCTCTTTTTAACATAAGATAAATCTTTTTTACCATTGAGCTTTCTGGTTTTTGCATGATTTTAATCCAAAATTTCATGATAAGTAATTTTCTGTTTATTTCCATAGGATATCTTCCTAACTCTCCATAAAGACCATCCAGGTTAGTTGACTTTTTAACCCCAAGAATTTTTCTCATAAATTTACAATGAATTAATTCAATATTTTTACACGGATGATTTCCCCATATACTTGCACTGTAATTTAGTACTGAGCCGACTAAACTGTCAAAGAGATTGCATTTGTCATCGATATTTAAGGAAAGTTGGTTGAAAACAATAAACAAGTTATGTAGTGCTGATTGGGAGTGTTTTGCGATATATTTTTGCGTTCTAGACCAACTCCCATTTTTGAAAAAGTATATTCCTAAATATTTAAAATTATCAACGACGTCCAAAACTGTGTCATTATAAACAAATTCAAAGGTAGAATGTTTTCCTCTCTCAAATATCATTATTTTAGTTTTGTTAGTATTGACTGTTAGATTCCAAGTCGTACAGTATATATGTAAATCGTCAAGTAATGATTGTAATGCTTGTGGTGAATGTGCAAACAGTGCAGCATCATCAGCAAATAATAACAGAAATACCTTTAGATCATCAATGGTAAAAAGATCATCAATATCACTTTTCATATTTAAAAGTATATCGTTCACAAAGAAAAGAAACAGTAAACTAGAACTAGGATCACCTTGTTTTACACCTATATTGGATTTAATAAAGGGAGATAATTCATTATTGATTCTGACACAAGATTTTATAGTGGTATACATGTTTCTCATTGCGTTTACATATTTTGAACTTACATTTTCTTTCAACAGTTTTTGAAAAAGATAAGATCGATCAATTTTATCAAAACATTTTTCAAAATCTATAAATGCGCAATAAAGTTTTTTGTTAACACTTAATGTTTTTGCTATTAAAGCGTGTAAAATGAATATACAATCAGTCGTGGATTTTCCTTTTTGAAATCCGAATTGATTTTCAATTATCTTAGATTGTTTTTCTGTCCATTTTGTTAAACGATTTAGGAGTAACTGTGAATAAATTTTTGAGATACTGTTTATTAATGTTATGCCTCTATAATTCTCTGGGTTGCCTGTCTCGCCCCCTTTAAAAATTGGAAATATTATCCCATTCCCCCATGACTTTGGGTATTCACCATTCAAAAATAGCCTATTAAATAAAGAAAGAATAAAAGGGGCTGTAACTTCAAAAGAGTGTTTGTATACTTCGGCCGCAATATTATCTATCCCACAACTTTTGTTATCGTTTTGCTTGAATGTGGCTGTTCGTAACTCTTCCATAGTGATTTCACTGTCTAATTCCTCATCAAATTGAAGTTCGTATGTTGTATCAGAATTTTCATTATTTACTGTATCGGCTTGATACAAGTAGTTGAAATGATTATACAGTTCCTCAATATTGATATCTGTATTTTCAGATTTTGGCTTTTTGTACTGCTCTCTTACTTTTTTCCAGAACTCTCTTGGTTTAGTCTTACCAAGTGTTGCCATTTTCTTTCTTTCCGTTTTAGCATAACCTTGTTTGCACTTTTTCTTTATTTTGTTATATTCCGATTTTGCTTCGATGAGAGCATTTTTATTTAACTGTGATTTATCTTTAAAATAAGTAGGAAAAAAAAAAAACTTGAATGAGATAATTACATAAAATGTCCTGTAAAGAGGGGGTAATTTGCATGCACATGTGTGAAAATGTTGTTGTAAAATGAGAAATTGCATGGTAGTAAGCTATTCATTGTTGCTTAACTCTTTACCAAACGACAAAATTTTAGACTCTTCCAAATTGAAAGCATTTAGACGACAAAATAAATGTCAATCAAAAATTGAAATTTGGTTTGGGAAGGGTAAAAAACATTGTGGGAAAAGGAGAAAATGCTGGTTACCAGCATTTTCTCCTTTTCCAAAATTGTTTTCATAAGGCTTCTTTCTCAGGGTCGTTAAAAGTCGGGATTGTGTGGTAAAGAGTTAACTCTTTACCAAACGACAAAGTAATAGATGGGTCACAATTGAAATGATTTGCAGACGACATATTAAATGTGACTGGAAAATTTTGACTTGTTTTGGAAAGGGTAGAAAACATGGTGGGAAAAGGAGAAAATGCTGGCTACCAGCAATTTCTCCTTTTCTCACAATGTTTCAAATGGCTTCTTTCTCGGGGTCAGAAGGCTTCTTTCTCAGGGTCGTAAGTCGGGATTGTGTGGTAAAGGGTTAACTCTTTACCACATGACAAAAATGTAGACTTGTCCAAATTGAAAGCATTTGCAGACCACAATTTAAGCATGACCAAAGTGATGGATTTTTGTATTTGACAGGGATGAAAACATTGTGGAACAAGGAGAAAATGCTGGTTACCAGCATTTTCTCCTTTTCCTACAATGTTTTAAAAGGCTTTTTTCTAATGGTTGTTAAAACTCCAGATTGTGTGGTGAAGAGTTAAATGAATAAGATATTTGCAGGCAGTTGGTTTGATTCCAAACATTGTTTGTCATGGCACTGTGGTCAGAATATTGAACAATACAACATACAGTATAATACTCTGGCAAAAGGGGTTTTACACATCTCTATTATCATTTATACCAAATCATCACATGATTTTTTATCCATAAAATCAAATTTTTTCTAACAATATCTGTATCATGTGCTAGCCCAGTCTTTGGACACACAGAAAATTTACCAATAGCAAATATTTCAATTCAGGTCAGCCTGCTTAGTCCATGCAGGCTGACCTTGGTCAGTACTTTTTGCGGATGCATTTTACTCCTTTTCATTGAGCATACCGTAGCTCATATCAACAAGATTGTGTGTTTTATGATGTCTCATACATCTATCTTTTCTGGTGTCTGATCTTGATGGACGCTCTTGTCAAAAAACCTTTACCAAACATGTCAATGTTAAGCCAACCCGGGGAAAAAAGTCTATTATAAACACTGCAAGAAAAGAGGTAAATACTGGTAACAAGCATTAATTCCTTTTCCCAAGAACTTTTCTTCCCCTTCAAAGACTAATTTCATCATTTTAAATATATTTAATACTTGTTGTCTGCAAATTAATGCTTTCATTATGGACTCATCTAAAATTTTATTGATTGGCAAAGAGTGAACCTTTAGACAGCAGGATAGCTGAAATTTATTTTCCAATTTTTGCCAATATTTAACTTTCCTTAGCTTGTCCAAGAATTTCCATGGCAAAAATAATAGTTTAGGTCAAAGATCAGATTGCACTTTTTTTTTTTCGGTCCAATTCTTATCTACATTGTCTCTTAAAGCAACAAAAATGCTGAGGGTTAAATTGCTTTTCAGTTTTAACCCTTTACCACACGATAAAAATGTAGACTTTTCCAAACTAAAGGCATTTGCAAATGACAAACTAAATGTGGTTCATTTGATCAAATTTGTCTTTGATAGGGTAAAAAACACTGTTGGAACAGGAGATAATGCCTGTTACCAGAATTGTCTCCTTTTCTAACCGTGTTTTCGAAAGATTTCATTCTCAAGGTCGTGAAAACTTGGGATTATGTGGTAAAGGGTTTTAGGGTATTTACAAAAGGTTGTCCTTAAAGATAATGAACAGTGTAGATCAAAGATCAGATTGGACTTTCTTTTCAGTCTGACCTTTATCTTCAATGTCTCTTAAGACAACAAAAATTATTGAAGGCTGAAATGCCCTAGAGTCTTCAGATTTTTATCACAACCAAATTCTGTGGTTTTCCAGTACTTGGTTTTTCTTTCAAATCAATAGCTACTAAATTAAACCACTACTGTAAGGGTTTAAAACCTTCAGTGTGTGATCAGGGGTTTTATCAACCCCCCCCCCCCCAAAAAAAAAAACACATTTTGGGAAAAGGAGAAAATGCTGGTAACCAGCATTTTCTCCTTTTCCCACTCTGTTTTCTATCTACTCAGTGACAAAAACCACATTTTGGTTGTTCTCTGACAGTGCTATCAGTATGGATGAGTGTAAAATTGTGAAGTCTGTTAAAGAAAGAGTTAATTTTTACCATGGAATCCTGAGTTTTAATGATCCTCAAGGAGATGATGTTTAATAACAATATGAGAAAGAAGCAAGTGGTGGTTACCAGTGTTTACTCTTCTTCCCACAATGTTTTCTGCCATTTCAAAGACAAATCCCATCATTTTATCCACATGTTTGACATGTCAAATTTGAAATTATCTGCTGACGACAAATGAAAATTTAGGTTAAGTGATGAGATTAAACTATGAAAGGGTAGAAAATAAATGTATGAAAAGGTGAAAATACTGGTTACCAGCATTTTCTCCTTTTCTCACAATGTCTTCAAAAGCCTTCTTCTTCATTGTCATTAATACATGTACTTGGGATCGTTTTGGAATGAAACACAGAGCAAACTGTCAGATGTAGCAATTATGCTGATGAATAATTCATTACCTCATTAATTAATTACGCTAATATCTCAGTCTAATTTCCGGTGGTTGAGGTTTTTATTTTTTAATCCATTACTTCATACAGAGAACAATAAACTCTTTACCAAACGACAAAATTTTGGACGAGTCCAAATTGAGAGCATTTGCAGGTGGACAAAATAAAATGTGACTCAGATGTCAAAATTGGTTTTGGGAAGGGTGGAAAACATTGTGGGTAAAGGAGAAAATGCTGGTTACCAGCGTTTTCTCCTACACCCATAATATATTCAAAAGAACTCTTTCTTATGGTCGTTAAAACTCAGGACGATGTGGTCAAGGGCAAAAAAAGAGCACTATAATTATGGTGAATGAAATAATGGAAAGGAAGAAATTATGAAAGAAAGATTTAGACTATTAAGGATATTGCTTTGTTGCTGCAAATTCTCCATTTTGCACTTTCTTATACTGTTTTAATATCAATCATCTAAAGGCATCAAGAAGGCCCTCAAGGTTATGAGCCAAAAACTGGAATTCTAACCCATTTCTGTGCCAAGTAAAACAAGAGCACCCCATGTGAGTGCCAATGCTTGGCTGCAAGTGCTTGATTTTCAGTGAAAATTCTGAGTGAAAAAAGGGGCATAATTGTGTCAAAAATATTATGACGGTTACCTGCCCCTGTGGTCTGAGTTCCCCTTTTGACAGTTAACAATTTGTCCAAGGTTCAAGTAACAGATATAACATAATGTCAAAGTTTTTTTGAAAATTCTATGTAAAAAGGGGCATAACTGTGTCAAAAAAAAGTTTGATGGTTACCTGCCCCTGTTGTATGAATTTCTCTGTTGATAGTGAATAACTTATTCAAGTATGAAGTAAATATCTTCAGAAATAATGGAGACATTACGAAATGTAAAAGATTTTGCACGACAACGATGACGTAGACCACGACCACACAGACCATTGCAACCCTGACAACGCCAGGGCTATGACAATAAATCATGATTTTCTTAAAAAAAAAAAAAGCCAAGCTAAAAGTGATATTTTTCAGTCAGGAACAACATCCAAAGATGTACTGTTTCAAAGATGCCTTTTACCAGATTGTCTTTGCAAAGACACCAGTGCAGATTCAAGCTCAGACCCAATGATTTGTGCAATCTGATCCTGATCTACACTGGCTGCAAAAAGCAGTTGTAATTGTGAAGGACTTGATAATCCTATCAACACAATCTCAGGTCATTACAACCTGAAAAAAGGCTTTTGAAAGCATTGTGTGAAAAGGAGAAAATGCTGATCATCAGCATTTTATCCTTTTCCCTCAATGTTTTTTCTACTTCATGAAAGACAGAGATCATTATTTGAGCTATATTCATGTTACCCTTTGCACTTGCTTTCAGTTTGTTGTGTGGTAAAGATTCAACTTTTTACTACACAACAAAATTTTGTACTCCATCAAATTGAAAGCATTTGAAGATGACAACTTTAATTTAGCTCAGATGATGATATCTGCCTTTGATATGATAGAAAACATTGTGGGAAAAGGAGAAAATGCTGGTTACCAGCATTTTCTCCTTTTCCCACAATGTTTTCAAAAGGCATTGTATGTAAAAGAGTAAAGGGTTAATGATGGTGAGGAAAACTGCAGATGACCCATATAGACATTGTTGAGTAAGATCAGACTGCAAAAATGTGTAGAATCTGATCTGGGATCTACCCTGACCATTTTTTTTCAGGTATTTGGATTCCCTAGCTGACCAAAAAATTCATTTCATTTATACTGAAACTTCTTCATAATGCCATGGTTGGAAGTCATGGTTACAGTCCGTGAATGATATGCGTGTCTCTGGGTTGACATATTTGCTTCTTGCTTTTCTTACTTTCTTTCTTTGCTGTGCTGAATTAATTATTCCTTTACCACATAATCCCGAGTTTTAAGGACCTTGAGAAGTAGGCCTTTTGAAAACATTGTGGGAAAAGGAGAAAATGCTGGTAACCAGCATTTGCTCCTTTTCCCACAATGTTTTCTAGACTATCTGATACAAATCCCATCATTTGTTCCATATAAATTTTGTTGTCTGCAAGTGCTTTCAAATTGGACCCATCTAAAATATTGTTGTTTGGGAAAGAGTTAAGACAGACAATTTGTGAAATATTGCAATAGATGAAAGATTACCATGAATTAGTAACAAAATGAGGAATGATAGCTGTGTGATGATCTGTACTGTTCACATTAAGTATCAGACCTTACATCTTTTTTCCGAAAAACCCTGTGCTTTATTCCTTACCAAACGACAAAATTTTAGACTTGTCCGAATTGAAAGCATTCGCAGACGACAAATTGAATGTGACATCTGAAATTTGCCTTTCATATGGTAGATAACATTGTGGGAAAAGGAGAAGATGCTGGTTAGAAAAATTTTCTTGTTTTGCTATAATGTTTTCAAAAGCTCTTCTGACAGGTTCATTAAAAGTCAACATTGTGTGGTAAAAGTTTAAAAAAATGAGGAAACGGAAAGCTTTTGAAAACATTTGGGAAAAGGATAACATGCTGGTAGCCAGCATTTTTTCTTTCGCAAAATATTTTCTACCTTATCAAGGACTCATTACCAAGCGACTAAAGTTTCGAGTCGTCCAAATTGAAAGCAGTTGCAGACAACAATTCAAATGTTACTGATACCATGCTTTTTGCCTTTATAAGGGTAGAAAACATCATTTGAGAGGAGACAATGCTGGATTCCAGCATTGTCTACTTTTCCCATAATTTTTTCAAGACCTTATTAGGGGCGTTAAAACTGGATATTGTGTGGTAAAGGGTTAATATTTCCTCTGCAAATGCTTTCAGTTTTGATGTCTGAAATTTTGAAAAGGTCTTGCACGACTTAAAATGGTATGACAGCACTGGTGGGGGGGGGGAGAACCAAGGGAGGTAATTCTTTTGAATACCAGTTTTGATTTTCTTAGTATTTATGTCCCTTGTACTCTATGTGCATCAATCCTGGGTTTGTGAATATAAATCTCGGCTTGGGGAAAATTGTTATCTAGGTTTAATGATACTCAAAGGTCAAGATCAGACTGTTTAAACCTGATATCTTGGATTTCTGTATCCTTCACTTTAAATATGAGAATTTTCAGTCATAGCAATAATACCTGACACAAAGCACAGGTTTGTGTGTGATAAATGCAAAATACTTACTGTTTTATAACACTGTTGCAAAAGTGAAAATGATACATAGAGGTTATTACACGGCTGATGAGGGCCGGAGAGTGATATTGGCCCGCCACCTTGATATCTCCCCTGAGGGCTTTAGCCCTCATCAGCCGTGTAATAACCTGTATATTACATTCATTGCTCATTTGCTCGATTACTTCATTTTGTTACATGTTTAAACACTTAAAACAGAGTAATTCTTGTCTTTATATGACACAACTTTTTTCCGCGGGTAAACGTCACATTCATGACGTAATCATGCATCATTCATCATCACTATCGAAGCTGCATATACAGTATAAGGACGTTTTAAATAAACAGTTTTTCATCTTTATTAATAGTTAAAAAGATGCCGGTATGTGTGTTTTATCGAGCCAAATATTCAGTATTCAAATATTCAATTTAGTATGTAACATGTTATAAATGACAAACACGATAAATAGAATTGATGGTTGGTGCTTTAGGTTGTGAAACTTAATCAGGCTCGGTTCCCCCGGCTCAACGGATAATATTCGTAGAAGTACTAGCCTATAGACACTACGCCTTGCCTGATAAACTTTCCCAATCCAAGACAACAACAATCTATTCTCTATTTCTCGTGTCTGTGCTGGTTTTGCCATTCAGTCATTGTCTGTAGTTCTGAAGAACTGTCCACTAGCGACTGACGGACTGATTCAGCCATTTTTTTTTTTTCAAAATGGATGTTTTAGGAACGTTAGTTTACGAGCGAGTGTTCTGTTGCTATAGATTTAGAACAAATATCTTGTCAGCGTGCAGGATATCAGATATCAGCCCGTTGCCCCGCCATATCTGCCCTCGTGTGACACTGATATTACATTATTTTTGGTAGAAAATGTTACTATTATTAGTAACAGAATGTAATAAACTGACTTACCACTAATATCGACCTTTGCCACAATTTTCTCAAGAATGGTCTACAGTCAAGCTTCAAAAATTATACACTTTAGTCTTTTCTATTTCAGGACATCAAGTTAAATCTTGTACAGAGTCGACAAGCCAAGTTCAGAGGTCGTTCTCAGTCAGGATCTTCAGATAGCTATAGCTCTGGAGGTAAGAATTTTCTTCTCTTTAAATCATAACCCTAAAGCTGTTAAGTACAACTCACAGAATGTGCAGTCTAATCTTGGATCTACACTTTCTGGTAAGGAGATATTTTTCAACAAGGTTGTTGCTTTGAAATAGCAAAGTTTTGATTTCTGTTGTTGGCTTGAAAATTTTATTCAGCTCACTTACCAGGATAAGGGTTAAAGCCCTGCAGCTATAGTTACCGTTGAACAGAACATGCAGTTTGATCGTTGATCTACACTGTCTGCTTTGCCAAATATGCAAGATTTTTTGGCCAAAATATTCTCTAGATTTCAATATGTGGATCTTTTGACATTGTAATGTCCCCTGATGTCTAGCTGGTGCTCTTGCTTGACTCTACCATACAACAAAATTTTAGACTAGTCAAAATTGAAAGCATTTGCAAATGACAAATGTGTCTCAAAAATTGAAATTTGTATTGGGAAAAGTAGAAAACATTGTGGGAAAAGGAGAAAATGCTGGTTGCCAGCATTTTCTCTTTTTCCCAACAATGCTTTCAAAAGCCCTCGTCCCCAGGGTCATGAAAAGTCAAGTGTGGTAAAGGGTTAAAGGTAAATATAATTATGTAGCACGACTTGTGTGGAGAGACTAGTCAAGGGAAGTAACTTCAAGCAACTCATTTTAACATTTTACTATAGTTATCTCCCTTATAAATGAGAAATACTGTTAACTGGGTGGGCATTACCATGTCATATAACAATATTTGCTCCAAAATTTTTTGTCTGTATGTGTCTGTCTTTATCTTTTGATAAAGTCTATCAGTTATCAGTCTAACAATTTGTCTTTCTCACTTTTTTTTTTTCTCTCTGCAATATCTTTTCTACTTATGCAAGATAATAATTAAAAAAATAATGTAGAGTAGATAGGAGCTGATCTCTTTCTCTTTCTTTTGCTCTTTCTCTCATTCTCTCTCTTTTGCTCTCTCTTTCGACAGGATTCATTCCCTCTCACCGCTGACCATTGTGTTCGACAATGGTTTTGTGGAAAAGCAGCCAGTGGCTTCGAAAGAATATTGTGCAGAGTACTGGGAGAAAAAAATCTCCAGGAAAGCATGGATAGGTGCACTAGCTGCCGCCATATAACTGAAATAATGTTGAAAACAGTGTTAAACACCGTGTAATCAATCAATCTTGAAGCTTATGCAATATGCAAGACAATAATTAAAGCAAAAATGTTGTAGAGTAGATTAGAGCTGATCTCTCTCTCTTTCTTACACTCACTCTCTCACTCGCTCTCTCTCTTACACTCACTCTCTCTCACTCTCGCTCTCTCTCTCTCTCTCTCTCTCTCTCTCTCTGATCTGTGACCTGATGTTTGCAAGTTCAAACCTGGTTTAGGCAAACTTTCTTTTTCGGTGATTTTTTGCCACTCACCTCTGATGCATATGAGAGAAAGTTGTGTCAGTACTGGTATAAGAAAATTATGTGTATACTGTGCAGGTGGACTGACTGCCATGATATGACTGAAGCTATTAAACAAATGTTAAACTCAAATACAAAAAATAATGGTCCCATTGTAAGACATTTAGTCTCTTTTCTATGACCAGCATTTCTTTCTTTCTAACCATGTCTCTGCCAACACTTTACTAATGCTATAATTCTACTGTCTGAAAAACACCAGCTTGAGTAGATTAGACTTGACAGATCCTATTAGTTATCTGGTCCCAATTTTTCCTCAGGATGCTTATTTAGTCCTTTTTAATTCACACACAATCCTGAGTTTTAACGACCCCGAAGAAAAAGGCTTTTGAAAACATTGTGGGAAAAGGAGAAAATGCTGGTAACCAGCATTTTGTCCTTTTCCCACTATGTTTTCTACCCTATCATAGAACTTAAGCTTAATTGTTCCAATTTTGAATTCGTTGTCTGCAGATGCTTTGAATTTTGAAATGACTAAAACTGTTTGAGAAGGGGTTAATTCTTTACAGAACTACAAAATTTTAGACTTGTCAAAATTGAAAGCACTTCCAGACAACAAGTCATAATTATGTAGCTCATATGATTGTATTTGTGCTTGAGAGTTTAGAAAACATTGTGGAAAAAGGAGAAAATGCTGGGTACCAGCTTTTTCTTCTTTTTCTGAATTTTTTCAAAAAGCTTTGTTCTTTAGGGTAATTAAAACATGGGATTGTGTGGTAAAGGGTTCAGGTTTTTTTTAAAACTGGGTATTGTTTGGTAAAGAGTTAAAGTGGATTTTTACTGCAATTGAGTATTGTTTTGGACTTTGGTTACTTTAAAAATTCATGTACTGAAGATGAAGAAAAAACCAAACAGTAATGAGGAAGAAAGAAAAGTGTTTTTGTATTGAGGATCTGTAAATTATTATGTTACTTCTTTTTCCATGATACTTTTTCCATTATCCAAAAGGGTGTAAGTTCTATTCCGTCAATTTTTTTTTTCCTTCCAGTTTGTCTAAGCAGTAAGGGGGGTAATCTATTAAAAAATTTCCCCTCCTATATTACATGATTTTCTAATTTACATTCCTTTGATCATGGAAAACATCTATCCTGTACTTCTTGTTGAGCCTTCTGGGCTTCTCCTGTTATCTTTGAAAAAAACATAGCAGCAAACGGAGAAGCTGTTTCTGATGAGTAGTTTGTACCTTCTACAAAGTTTCTCTATACTCCTTTCTTTCAGTATTTACTTTTGTCCATTTTCTACAATGTTTTCTTCAATTTCTTTTCTTTTAGAGTTCATGTACCTATGTTTTATGTTGTTTGTGAGAGATTCTCTATGTAATTGGGATAGTTAAAGTCTCAGTAAAGTCCAAATGTTAAAAAGGCCTGTTTATAAAATAAAAGTAAATTTCATTTTTACCATGTAAAAATATGGCGATTATTATGACTTGCACAATATGTAAATGTGCGGTTTGTAAAAGTTCCAGTCAATGGCAGAAAAAAGAATTTTAAAACTAGAACAGTTCCTACCATGCCGCATTATCTGTTTGTTTACATTGATGATCGCCAACGATTAGCAGATTTTTTGTCGTAAATCTCCGCAGTGATGTGATAGTGACGTAAACACCACATGATCATTCAAGGCGTCGAAACAAACCCTTCATTCACTTGATCGTTTAGTCCCCATTCTAGGCTTGAAAAACGTAAGTTTATTGACATTGTAAACAAAACGACGACACAGGCTGATCATCGCTTATTCATTTATCATCAATACAGGAAGAGTTTACTACATCTAAATAAGAAAACAGGTTCAGAATGAGCAATCTTACTCTACGATAACATACTATTGGAAGTGTAAACAGTAGTCCTGTGTAGCACTAATGAGATGCAATGGTATCACGTGACGTTCTTGAAGGCCTAGTTCGAATATACATGAACGATAACGAAGGTTGTCTCGATCAATGGCGTCCCTGAAACTGACAGGCTTCTCCATGCATTTTCGTACCCGTATTTCACGGCAACCAATGCAGTAACTGACACTTATGAGTTTTCTCCGATCTTATATATGTGTGTTGTGATGGGTAATCCGATATATTTTCGAGTTATAAATGGTGAAAATTACCTATATTTGGACTTTACAGGGGCTTTAACCATTTACGAAATGATTCTGTTTCACAGCCTTTAGGCAGAAGGCTTCTTAACTCTTTACCAAAGGACAAAATTTTAGACTTTTCCAAATAGAAATCATTTGAAGACCTCACATTACATGTAGCTTGAAAGATGACCTCTGTCTTTGAAATAGGGGAAAACATTGTTGGAAAAGGAGAAAATGCTGGTTACCAGCATTTTCACCTTTACCCACAATGTTTTCTACCCTTCCAGACACAAATTTCAATTTTTGATTCATGTTTAGTTTGTCATCTGCAAGTGCTTTGAATTTGGACTAGTCTGAAATTTCGTCGCATGGTAAAGAGTTAAGTCTGTACAACAAAATTTTAGACTTCACAAAAGCATTTTCAGATGTCAAATGTTGAAATAACTAGTTTGTTCTATGAACCCTTTACCACACAATCCCGAGTTTTAACGACCCTGAGGAAATGACCATCTTTTTGAAAACATTGTGGGAAAAGGAGAAAATGCTGGTAACCAGCATTTTCTCCTTTTCCCACAATGTTTTCTACACTTCCATAAACAGTTTCCTCTATTTCAGCTGCATTTAATTTGTGGTCTGCAAATGTTTTCAAAATGTGTAAGTCCAACATTTTCTCCTTTTACCACAATTTTTTTCATAAGTCTTCTTTCTCACCATTGTAAAAGCTCATGATTGTGTAGTAAAGGGTTAATGGATTTATTTTTTTTGTGCTAGCCTGTTATTGTACAGCTAGGCTATTTTCAGAATCCTTGAATAGGATGTGACATTTTTTTTTTACTTCTTTCAAAACTGAATTTCAGTTGATTGATAGACTGACTGGTGTTTAGCCCTTATCCTGCTATATAAGTTAAATGAAAGTTTTACGCAGATAGTAACAACCCAAATGTTGCTATTGCATTGTCATTGTTGGGAAAAAAAATCTCCTTATTGGGCAATGTACATCCAAGATCACATTGCACATTCTTTGTAGGCTGATCTTGATCTACGATGCAAAAGGTCCTCGGTCGAGCTTAGCAGCCTAGAGGTTAATTTCACTTTCAGTATTTTTTCAGTCATATCATTGCAACAACTGTCTTCTTTAGGTTTCCAAGGTTTCTCATAAAACTGGGCTAGGGATCAAAGGTGACTTACCCAAGGGCACACCTAAGAAAAAACTCAATGCCGAAGGTCAAGGGATGAAACCTGTAGACTGAAGAAGTGTTGAAAGGGTTGTAAATTACCATTCAGTGAATCTTTCAATGATATGGAAAGTTGAAACCCTGAAAGACATTCAGATTGATTGATGGTATGGTGGTTAACATCATTTTCAACATAATTTCAGTTATATTGCAGCAGCCAGTGCAACTCATGGTGCTTTCTTTAAACCAGTACTTCATACAATATTCTTCCTAAGCCAGGGACTGCTTTCTTTCCTAACCATTGTAACCACTATAAAACTATGATCAGTAGTGAGAGAGGAATGAATCCCATGGCAATGACTATCATCAGTCCTCCGAAAGAAATTGGTCAAACTTGGATTCAAATTAGTGAGCTCCTATTCTGAAGTCCTGCACACTACCAACTGGGTTACCTGTGCCTGGCAAAAGACATTTAGAGACATATTACGATAATACCATAAACGTTGAACAAATGGTATTGTACAGCAGCTGATCTATTCAAGAAAAATGGATGCAAATGGTAAAAACATTTTTTTTTGTTGAATTTCATCTATTGCCACAATGTATTTCAAAGTCAAATGCATGTAAGACTCATGAAAAGTATCGTTACATTATTTGCCACAATTTTTCTTCTGTGTGAATCTGTATGAGGCTCATCAGAAGTAAGCCAAGGTAGAAAAAAGATTCAAAAGTAGGGGAAAAGTAAGTAAAATGTTGACATGTACCTAACATGACAGGTAGGGTAAGAGATATCCCTGGAATCTTTACAAGATTTAACCCTGAGTGCACTACATACAACTTAACTCTCTACCAAACGACAAAATTTTAGGATTGTCCAAATTGAAAGTATTTACAGGTGACAAATTAAATGTGACTCAAATTATGATATTTCTCCTTGATAGGGTAAAAAAACACTGTTGGTAAAAAAGGAGAAAATGCTGGATACCAGCATTTTCTCCTCTGCCCACAATGTTTTCTACACTGTCAAGAAAATTCGGTTTATTTGTATCTTTTTGGAATTTGTTGTCTGTTAAGGCTTTTGTTTTGGAAGAGTCTAGAATTTGTTGTGTGGTAAAGGGTTAACTCTTTACCAAACGACAAAATTTTAGACTGGTCCAAATTGAAAGCATTTGCAGATGACAAAATAAAAGTGACCGAAAATTTGAAATTTGTTTTGGGAAGGGGAGAAAACATAGTGGGAAAAGGAGAAAATGCTGGTTACCAGCATTTTCTCCTTTTCCCACAATGTTTTCAGAAGGCTTCTTTCTCAGGGTCGTTAAAAGTCTGGATTGTGTGGTAAACGGTTAACCAGAAAAGGTCCATTTCCTTACTTCTGTGATCCTTGGCTCCGCCCAATTTCTTTCCAAAGACTGATGTTAGTCACTGCGACATGATTTATTCCTCTCCCACCGCTAACCATTGTCTCATGGCTTGGAAAGAACATTATGCGGAGTACTGGTAAAAGAGACTCCAGGAAAGCATTGTAGCAACCAGTTTTGCAATAAAAACGAGAATTGCAATAAATTGCATGGATAGGTGCACTGGCCGCCGCAATATAACTAGAATTATGTTGAAAATGGAGTTAAACACCATACAATCAATCAATCAGTCCCTACTTGTGTGTTCCTTTGTAAAGGATTAACTCTTTACCAAACAATCCCTGGTTTTTACGACCCTGAGATAGAAGCCTTCTAAAAACATTGTGGGAAAAGGAGAAAATGCTGGTAACCAGCATTTTCTCCTTTTCCCACAATGTTTTTTATCCTTCCCAAAACAAATTTTAATTTTTCGGTCACGTTTATTTTGTCGTCTGCAAATGCTTTCAATTTGGAGGAGTCTAAAATTTTGTCGTTTGGTAAAGAGTTAAACAGAAAAGGTTCATTTCCTTACTCCTGTGCTCTAGGGGTTAACCCCATACTCTGCTGAGTATATTTTGTTGACTGTCAAAAAGGAAAAATTGTGCTAAAGTTTATTGACATTTTAGGATGACACATAATGACAGAAACTATTAACGGAGAAGCAGGGAGGGTGTTTGCAAAGATCAGATTGCATTTAGGTGCAGGCTGCTCTGGTCAAAACTCTCTGCTAAATATATTTAGGCTGTCTGAAATTAAGGGGCTCAGTGCATCTGCAAATTTGTGCAGGCTGACATGGGTCGAAACATTGTGCTATTTATTGGTCAGTTTTCTGTATATCAAATACCTAAGTGTATCTCATGATTCAGTTGCTTGTTAGACAAAATGAATTTTTCTAGATCCGTAATTACGAGACAATTTACGCCGTATCATGCATCATGGTAATGCATTAAACCCCTTTTTGCCAGCACTCGACTCACTTTTTTTTTGTGCTTGGCAGTAAAGGATACCATAGACATGTGGATTTGGCTTGCTTCCCAGAAATTTTTCTGTTTGATGCATGTAGCTTTTTATTACTATGTATAAACATCAGCAGCTTCTTTGTATTCTTAATTACTGTTAGTACCCACCAGCAAAAAATATACCAAAAATAAGTTCTAGATCTCCAGAAATATTATGGAAATTGAACCGTTTAGATTGCAGCATGGCCACTGCTTCTCAGCCTTTTACCAAAAGATAGCATTTTTGAACGACCCAAAGCAAGAAGACTGTTGAAAACATTGTTGGAAAAGGAGAAAATACAGGTAACTAGCTTTTCCTCAAGGTATTCAAAGCCTTCTTCAGGAGGGCTGTATTAATCTTAAGCCTGCTGCATAAGTGAAATGCAATTTTCATGCCTACAGTAAAAACCAAAATTTTGCTATTTCAAAGGTATTTTTTTGAGAATTATTATCTCCTTATCAGACAGTGTAGATCCAAGATCAGACTGCACGTTCTGTGCAGTCTGATCTTGATCTACACTGTCCACAAAACGTCCTTGAGTCGGGCTTAGTAGCCAAAGTGTTAATCTGGGTTTCTTTGGTGAAGGGTTACCAGGGTTATGTGGGTGGAAAAAGAGGAGAAAACTGCTAATATGTTTACAGGAATTTTACAGGAAATTTAGCTAATTGTGTTTGTTCTACCCCTAGAGTGCTGAAGAAATGAAATGGAAATTCTTAGCCTTTTACCTGATGACAAAGTCTAAAAAATCGTAGAGTCTGTCAAATTTGAAAGCATTTGCAGAATGATAAGTTGAATAGAACTCAACTGATGGCTCTTTTTCTTTGAACTATTAAAATGTAAACATTGTTGGAAAAGGAGAAAATGCTGGTAACCAGCATTTTCTCCTTTTCCCACAATGTTTTCAAAAGCTGTCTTTTATCCAGGATTGTTTGGTAAAGGGTTAGTGTATGGAAAAGATTTAGACTAAGCAATGCAATGGCTGTTCAAACCTGTATTACATGTAAAATATGGAACAACAGAATTACAAATACATTTGAAAATGATATAGGAAAAGGAGCAAAATGCTCTGAATGAATCATATCAATTTCTCCTTTTTCCACTGTCTTTTTAAAGGCTGTCTGCTGGATGAAAGATATTCTGCAGATGGTAGTGTGTTAGTGGAATGTTGATTGTAGAAGGCTGCATCACACAGTCGATCAATTGATTGATTGATTGATTGATTTTATGGTGTTTAGCATTGTTTTCAACATTGAGTTATATTGCAGTAGCATTGTTTTCAACATTGAGTTATTTTGCAGCAGCCAGTGCACCTATCATGCATTCCTTGAGTTTCTGTTATTGGAAGCCGCTCGAAATTAGTACTTGGCAAAATATTTTTCCCAAGGCACTGGCTGCTTTTCCACATAACCATCTTTCAAACAATTTTCAGCAGTAAGAGATGAACGAGTCTTTTTGTTTACTGGTAGTTTCAAATCCAGTAGTGGTCAGTGTAGAACTAAGATCAGACTGCATTTTAAGGGAGTCTTATATTGATCAGACTACACCATTAGCCAAAGCAACTTTTTACAACAGTTGTTAAGAATTGATATCCTTTCGATTTATACCTTCAGCTTTTTTAGGTGACACATGGCTTTCTGTTTGAAATGAGGTTCAAAGTAATTTATTAGATTTCTTAAGGGAAAAATTCCTGAAATTTAGAATCTTAAAAGTGCATTAAAATCTGTGTAGTTAAAATTTTCCTAGAACTGATTAAAAATTTAAGTGAAAGTCATTTAACCCTTTACCACACAATCCCGACTTTTAACCACCCTGAGAACGAGGCCTTTTGAAAACATTGTGGGAAAAGGAGAAAATGCTGGTAACCAGCATTTTCTCCTTTTCCCACAATGTTTTCTAACCTTCGCAAACCAAATTTCAATTTTTCAGTCACATTTATTTTGTCGTCTGCAAATGCTTTCAATTTGGAATAGTCTAAATTTTTGTTGTTTGGTAAAGAGTTAACCCTTTACCACACAATCCAGAGTATTAACAAACTTGAGGAAGAAGGATTTTGAAAACATTGTGGGAAAAGAGAAAAATGCTTGTAGTGAGTGTTTTCTTCATGATCCAAAATGTCTTCCTCTCTTTCAAAATCCAGTCAACAAAGTAAAGGCTTGTCTGAACTTTAAAGATTTGTAGATGACAAATTGAATTTGGTTCAAGTGATTGAATTCGTCTTGGAAAGCTAAGAAAACTTTGTGGGAAAAGGAGAAAATGCTGGTTACCAGCATTTTCTTCTTTTCCCACAAAGATTTCAAAAACCTTTCTCTTCCGGATCAATAAAATAAGTGATCGTTTGGTAAAAGATTAGCCATTGATGACTACTAAAAACCATTTGAAAATAAGGATAAAATTTCTGTTGTTCTTTTAGTCCGTAAAGAAGCAACTGTTTGTCACATGCAGTGGCTACTTTTCATTAAATGTTCTCAAGAAGTGTCCACTGTCGGAAATAGGGGCATAGGGACATAAATACTGCTTGTTTGCTAAGAACTGGTTAATATAAAGCAAAGAACTAAATTTTACATACATATCTTGATTCACATGCATCTAATAATACACATTATAGTGCAAGATATGACTTGTTACAAATCAACAATGGTCAACAGTGAATTACAGAGTACATTATGGTACTCATAAGTGCACACAAGACAGAGAGACAGAGACAGATAGACAGGAAGAGTGAGAGAGAGAGAGAGACAGAGATAGAGAGAGAGAGAGACAGACTGAGAGAGAGACACAGAGGGAGAGTGAGAGAGGGAGGGATGGAGAGAGAGGGAGAGAGAGGAGAAACAGGAAGAGAGAGAGAGACAGAGAGAGAGAAAGAGAGAAAAACAGAAAGACAACTAAAACTAGACTGATATTAATAAGGTACATGTTGGAAGATGTCAAAAGAAAACATCCACTTGCAGATTCTTATCAGACTGCGTAACACATGCAGCCTGAACTTAGAACTGTACAACCTGCTATGTAGAGTTACTCTGCTCAAACAACTTAACTCTATACCAAACGACAAAATTATTGACTGGTCCAAATTGAAAGCATTTGCAGACGACAAAATAAATGTAACTGAAAAACTGAAATTTGTTTTGGGAAGGGTAGAAAACACTGTGGAAAAAGGAGAAAATGCTGGTTACCAGCATTTTCTCCTTTTTCCACAATGTTTTCAAAAGGCTTCTTTCTCAGGGTCGTTAAAAGTTGGGATTGTGTGGTAAAGAGTTAAACAATGCAGTATGTGTTTCCCTTCTAAATCACTGACTGCACCAAAATTGTTAGCATTTTGCAGATGATAAAAAGAGTGTAATTTCTATTGGATAAAAATTATAAAAAAGCATTAACTTTTATGCTGCTGTTTGTGACCATGGATGACCTTTGCAGAGGGTGTAGAGCAAGGTTAGACTGCTTTATTGGTAGTTTGGCTGAACAAGCCCAGCACGTATTTAACCCTTTACCACACGACAAAATTTTAGACCTGTCCAAATTAAAAGCATTTGTAGATGACAGTTTTAACGTGGCTCATATGAAATGATTTTTCTTTGATAGGGTAGAAAACATTGTGGGAAAAGGAGAAAATGCTGGTAACCAGCATTTTCTCCTTTTCCCTCAATGTTTTCAAAAGCCTTCTGGTAGGTTTATTAGGCCCTCCTAGGGTCAAAGGTTATCCCATTATGAAGTTTAAAATATTTATATTGTTCATGTAGGTATGATACTAAATATTAATTTACATTTAATGAATACAGCTTTGAGTCTACTACCCTAACTCCGTATATGGGATATGACCTTTAATATGTTGAACCTACTTAGCTTAGCTTTAACCAATTGCATGTACAAGTATGACTTTTTACTCCACAATAGCTATTAGCTATCATCTTTAGAAAATTTTATGGAAAAAGGAGCAATTTATTGTACAAGAAATCTTTTTCTGTCAGTATTTTCCATACTTTCAAAAAACAACATTGTCTGTAGTGGAAAGTTTGCTGGCAAACTCACATGGACTTTGTTGTGGATGAGGTTACAAGAAAACATTGTGAGAAAAGAGGAAAAAACTGGTCTTCATGGAATCAGCTTTCCGATACTACCAATACATCTAAATATCCTTTATTTGTCGGGCAAATGCTGAAGACAGTGATCAGAAACAGCATTCTTGATATGTATCTAGTCTGAGTTTACATTTTTCTGAATCATCTTTTTTTGAATACTGCAGAGGCATTGACTTTTTACCAAACAATCCCAGGTTTTCACGACTCTGAGAAAGAAGGCTTCTGAAAACATTTTGGGAAAAGGAGAAAATGCTGGTAACCAGCATTTTCTCCTTTTTCCACCATGTTTTCTATCCTTCCCAAAACAAATTTCAATTTTTGGGTCACTTTAATTTTATTGTCTGCAAATGCTTTCAATTTGGACCAGTCTAAAATTTTGTCATCTGGTAAAAGTTAACCTTCTAACCCATTACCACATGACAAAATTTTTTACTGGTCCAAATTGAAACCATTTCCAAACAACATAGTAAATGTTACAAAAGTACTGGAATTTGTTTGTGAAAGGTTAGAAAACATTATCGGAAAAGAGAGAAAATGCTGGTTACCAGCATTTTCTCCTTTTCCCACAATGTTTTCAGAAGCCTTTCTCCTCAGGGTCGTTAAAAATTTGGACTGTGTGGTAAAGGGTCAACAAACAATTTCATATTTTCAGGATTCATGTGGAAACATTGCGGAAAATAGAGAACAGGCTGGTGTCCAGCATTTTCTACATTTCCTGTAATATGTTCTACTAATTTAAAGATAATCTCAATCCTTTTAGCCACATTAAATTTTGGTGTCGGCTGTAAGTGCTTTCAATATTGACATGTATGAAGTTTGTTTAGATGTTAAAGACTTAATTAACTACATTTTGAAACAAACAAAAATGTTTTATTATTAATTCATCTAGGAGATTTGATGAACAAAAGTATTGTTTTATTATTAACTCATCTAGGAGATTTGATGAACAAAACTATTGTATCATTACAATAGCCCACAAACAGAAAAAAGATGAAAAGAAAAAAAATCACTACTCACAGTTTTGGCCTGTAACATGATTATTTATCCCTCATCCACAATATTTCTGTTACAGGTAAATTAGTTATATATTTATCACCATGTTTGCACAATTACACCATCGCTCCAACAACATATCAGTTACACACACATGACTTTGTCAGTGTAGGGACGTCAGTATTGTCAGTACGGACTAAATCACTCGGGGAAATCTTGTCAGAGGCAAGAGAATGCCTGTAATTGGTTCTTCACTCAAGCTTCATAGTTTTTTTCCCCAGTGGCTTAACTTGTACAGGTTTTAGACGATCTGCCACTACAACACATATAGTAGCTAGGAATGGGCGAATAGCTGTATGAACTCTTTACATTGCCATGGGCAATATAAGGTGTTTTTGCATACAATGTAGATCAAAGATCAGACTGCCTATTTTGGGCAGTCTGATCTTTGATCTTCATTGTCCGATATTTTTGAAAGATTAATCCAATAAAAGTATCCTTGAAATTAATATAAGTGGGATTTGTCTCCTGAGTGAAAATGATAATCATATTTCATTTATTATAGTGGTCTCAAGTGTTAATTTTGTGTACCTAGGTTTTGTTGTGAAGTGGAATATTGGTGGATAATGTGGGTCTGTAATATTTATTAGTGGTTATATAGTATTTGACATTGATGGGTCAAATTGGAATATTGATAGGTTGTTTGTATTCAGTGCTTTTTATACAAGACAGATGTTAGGATTTTATTTGATGTGAAGGTTTATTGTATTACTGTGCATATTGTAATTATCTCCTCATGCCAATCCAATGCCTGATGGGGGGGGGGGGTTAAACTAGAATCTGTCTGTCTTTTATTTGTGTTTCTGTCTGTCACTCAGTCTGTCTGTCTGTCCCTTTGTCTGTCTTTCTATCAGTCACTCTATACATGAACATAGACACATCTTGTGTTGCAAACTTTTCTCAGTTTTGTTATCATTGTATTGCAACTTTGCTTATTTATTATCTAGAAACTGCAAAATGGTGTATACAAGGTGCAATATTTTGGATGTGACTCTCGTCTAGGTATTGGAGATTTATCTCCCCTTGGACTTAGCCATTTTTTTATGAAATGCATCTTTTTTGTATGTAATGCATTTTATTTCCCTATCAAAGCACTTGGAGGGGGGGGGTATTAACCCTGTAACAAACAATCCTGAGTTTAATGACCCTGTAGAAGAACACAATTGAAAAACATTGCTGGAAAAGGAGAACATTCTAGTGACCAGGATTTCTCCTTTTCCCACAATTTTTCTACCTTTCTGAAATCGCGTGCAAATGCTGTCAATTTTTATGTGTCTGACATCTTGTCATCTGATTGAAAGTAAACCCATAGAGTGTAGAATAAGTATGAAAATGGGTCTCTGCAATCAGGTAGGGCAGCAAAACATTTTTAATTTCAAGTTGGTTTTTGTAAGAATGTGGCATGATGTAGATGAAAGTGTATATGTAAGATCAGATGTTACATTTTATTCAGCCTGATTTTGATCTGCTCTGTCATCAAAAGCAATTGAAGTTGTGAAAACCCTTTACCACACAATCCCAAATTTTAACTCCCTTGCAGAAGAAGGCTTTTGAAAACATTGTGGAAAAAGGAGAAAATTCTGGTAACCAGCATTTTCTCCTTTTCTCGCCATGTTTTCCACCCTTTCAAGAAAAATTTTTGTCATTTTGGCCACCTTTAACTTATCATCTGCAAATGCTTTCAACCTGGACCAGTCTAAAATTTAGTCATTTGGTGAGGAGTTAAGTGCTTCAAGCTTGAATAATGAATGAGGGCATGATACTGAGGGGAATCAGGATATCTTAAGCAGATGCTTTCAGTTTGGACAAGTCTAAGATTTTGTAGTTAGGTACAGAGTTACCTGTGTTTTGTTTGATGAATAGAATGTATTTTTATGCAAATTGAAAAACAGGCCTAGGTGTCATGATTGTAAGGTTGTTTCTATCACAGTTCCTTTACCTCTTCAGATCAAACTGCAAATTCTTTGTTTTAGGTGAGATTGTAGTTTATTATTTCGGAAGTCGGTTAATTTGTTGTGAGTCAGGTCATAATGTGACATGTACCTTAGTGATGGAAAAACTCGTTCATAACCCTGATATTGTTGAATAAATCTAATATTTTCAGTGTTGAAATAAAACCCCAGTAATTTCAATTTTTAGGCTGCTCTCATCCAGAATGTCTCAACAAAGCAAACAGTGTAGATGAAAAGATCAGGCTGCATTATGTGCAGTCTGATCTTGATCTGCGCTGGCTGCAAGGGTAGCTACACTTGTGGCAGGCGCTTTAAGGTTAATTCTCTAGCAGAAGACAAAATTAAAGACTTGTTTGCTTGCATTTGCAAGAAGCATTCTCAGACAGCAAATTAATATTATCCTTTTGGCTGCTAAGCGCGAGTCACTTGCCTTTTACAGACAGTATAGAACAAGATCAGACTGCACAAAATGTGCAGTCTGATCTTGGATTTACACTGTCCGATAAAAAGATATTTTCCTTAAAAAAAAAAAGTTAGAAGTTGCATTATTTGGGTTCTTACTACCGGCTTGAAAGCTTAATTTAACTTATTTAGCAGGATAAGGGTTAATATGGACTATTTGACTAGTTTTACCCCTGACAGGTTTGAAAGCTTTGTGGTAAAAGGAGTAAGGGCTGATATTAGCACTTTCTCCTTTTCCCAAGTATTATGTGTTCAGAGGCCTTCTTGAGGTAAAAGCATTGATTGTTTGATAGACAGTCAACCCTTGGAGTGCTAAGAATGGTTTGTTTGTTGTTTCACACCATTTTGTACATTATTTCAGTTATGTAGTGGCCAGTGCACCTATTCATGCTTTCCTGGAGTTTAGTTTCTTTTTCTAGCAGTTTGAAGGACATTCTTTCCAAGCCACTGGCTACTTCAGTTTAATAGTTTAAACATATTCTGTTCGTATATTCTTATGAAATGTACATCAAAAATTATGTTTAGCAGTGAGAGAAGAATGAATCCTGTTCAATGACAATTGCTAATCTTCAAAAAGAATTAAAAAAAAAAGAAATGGCTGAATTAGGAATCAAACCAGTCACTCCTGGATTTTTGGCCCTGTACATTCTTTAGGCTGTCTCTTGCCTGGAAAATCTTAACCGAGTGGACAGTGTATATCCAAGATGGAACTACATTTTTTGTGATGTCCGCTTTTGATCGACACTGTCTACAAAAGTACTGTATTTGCCCTTAGCTTATTAACCCTTTACCAAACAACAAAATCTTAGACCATTAAATGCTTTTGCAGACGACAAATCATATGTGGCTGAAATTGTAGAATTTTATCTCTGAAAGGCAAACGATTACCAGCATTTTCTCCTTTTCCCCCAATGTTTTCGAAGGACTTCTTCGTCAAGGTTGTTAAGAGGTTAAGAGTCAGGTGTTTCTGGAGACAGTATAGATTAAGGCCAGGCTGCCCAAAATGTTAGGTTAACCCTTGTGGTGCCAAATGAATGAAAATGGTCATTCTTAGCCAGTAAAAGAGGAAGATATTGCAATTTCAAAGCTGTTTTGGTCAGAATATCTTGCATAGAAGTGGGCAGAGTAGATACAAGATCAGACGGCACATTCTGTGCAGTCTGATCTTGATCTACAAATGTATTAGCAACTAATTCCAGTTACAGCACTGCAAGGATGAATTAGTGTACACAGCCCAGGGTTCCATATGAGGTTCAAGCCAAAGTAATATTAAAATTACCAGATGTAGGCTTTTCAGTTTGGCAATTCACTGTCAAAGATTTTAATTTTTCATTGAATCATCCTAAAGATTCATCAGATGGCTACTTAACATTTTATCAAGTGAAGTACTTTGTTACATATGATCAGAAAATATCAGAAAGAAAAGTTTTGGAATTGGGCACTGAACAGATCATGTTTGGAATTTTGCAAATTACATCGTAGCAGAAACTTAACATCTTTTTAAATGCTTTGGAAGAAATTCCTCGACTGCATTATGTCCGCCAGAAAACTCATTAGTTGGCGTATATGACTGGTGACCTGGTGGTTGCAAGTTCATTACCTGGTTGAGGCAAACTTTCCTTCTGGCAAGTTTTCACCTCTCCCATCTGATTACCATGATATGACTTAAGCTGTTAAAATGGCGTTAAAGTCCTATACAGTTTTTGACTGCAGATGCACAAAAAAAATAAAAAATTCAGTTTGAACAAGCTCTGATGAAGGAAATAGGTTTCTAAATGATTATTCAACATTTGCCCTTGAGAAAGTCACCTTTAGTTTGAAGTTTGATACCTAGGATGATGTTCTGCAGTCTCATTTTGGCTTTTTTTTTCTGTTTAGAGGCCCAGGTAAATGGGGGGCATTCTGTTTCTGATTTTTTTTCTTTTCCAAAGCCTATGATGTGGGTGCTCATTTGATAAGTGTCAATGAGACAACCATGAATAACCAGAATATAGGTTTCTGTGAGGAAGGTATAATGTTGATTTTTTAATACCACAATACTCAGTTGGTATCTCTGACCATGTACTATATCCATAGAATGCCATAAATAAGCATTTTTGGTCTCATAGCAGACAGTGTACATCAAGATTATACTGCACAGGATGTGCAGGCTGAATTTGATCTACATTTTCAGCACTAGCAAGCACAGTGGTTCGGCAAGATCACAGGATGTGCAGTCTGATCTAGATCTACTCTGCACTAGCAAGCACAGTGGTTATAGACACTCCAGTGGTTATTATTGTCTAAGATTACAATCATCAACCCAATGCTCTTGTTGTACAGAGCTGTATTATCTAGCCCACAGATAGGTATGGTACCGTGCCAAAAACGTGCCTTTGAAATAGAGAAATCTTCCCCGGCTTTACATTGTTACAGGCTTGTGAAAAGATGTGCTTGTCAATCATTATCCTATGTAAATCAGAAGTTTGAATGGGTACTGCTTTAAATTCTGACAGGAAATTAGATAGAAAAGTAGATTTTTCTCATTGTCACCAAACTGTGATGCAGTCTGACCAATAGCATTTCTTACGAGTCGGGTTTTTGATCTTCCCTGTTTAATTTTGGAGATGGTAGGGGTTTGTATTTGGGAATGTGGAAAAGCAATAAAAACCTTTTTCTCAGGTAGGCATATTCTGATGAAGTATCACTTGATGATTTTCAAAAAATTACTAAAGAATTATTGGTGCCCGAGTAGATGAATTGATCATAATTACTGATCACTCCATTTGTCTCAGTATTTTATATCTCACAAAATATTAGACAGTGTAGACCCAAGGTTTGAATGATACTGGACATTATGCGCAGTTTGATATAAAAATCACTTTGTCTGTAAAAAAGGATTTGGTGCTGAGGGCTGTAAAGGTTAATTATATTTTTCCTTGTACCTTTGTGGTTACATTGCCTTGTCCTAATTTTCTCCATTGGAGCATGAAGGTATTCCCTCGTTTTGTTACCTGTTACTTAATACTTATCATACTACATAAGTGAAATGAAACATTTTAAGCCGATAGTAAAAACTCATATTTTTGTTATTTCAAAGGAATTTTTTTGAAAAATATGTCCATATGGGACAGTGTAGATCCAAGATCAGACTGCATGTTCTGTGCAGTCTGATCTTGATCTACACTGTCTGCTAAAGGTCAGTGAGTCGTGCTTAGCAGCCTAGGGGTTAATCTAACCAGACAACAAAACTTTGGTCCAAACTGAAAGGTTCTGTTTCAGCTCACTGGTACAGAGCTGGAGGCTTACTTTTATAGCAATGTTTACTATCATTTAACCCTTTACCAAACAGTCCCTGACTTTTAACGACCCTGAGAAAGAAGCCCTCTGAAAACATTGTGGGAAAAGGAGAAAATGCTGGTAACCAGCATTTTCTCCTTTCCCCACAATGTTTTCTTCCCTTCCCAAAACAAATTTCAAATTTTCAGTCACTTTTATTTTGTCATCTGCAAATGCTTTCAATTTGGACCAGTCTAAAATTTTGTCATTTGGTAAAGGGTTAAAAAACATTTTCCATCATTTTAACTATGTTTAACCCTTATTCTGCATAAATAAGTTAAATGGAACTTCCAAGCTTATAGTAAAAATCAAGAATAATGCTATTTCAAACTTTTTTCTTGGAGAAAAATACCACGTTATCGGACAGTGTAGATCTGAGATCAGACTGCATGCTCTTTGAAGTCTGATTTTGATCTACACAGTCTGCAAACAGTCAGTGAGTTGCGCTTAGAAGCCAAAGCGTTAATTTGTTGTTTGGAAATGCTTTCACTTTGGATATGTCAAAATTTTTGTCATCCGGTAAAGATTTGAAGTTTGCTGTCAGATTTGTCACTTGATGGGATGGAATTTAATTATTGGAATTTAATTAGATGGTTTGATCATTGAGTGGATTGTGACAGAAATAGTGTTTTGAACAAAATTAGACCCTGAGTTTGAATAAAACTAGAATTAACCTATAAAATGCCTTTTACGACTGTGGTTGTCTTTGTGGCCAGTGTAGATCAAGATCAGGCTGCACAAAACATGCACTATCTGTCCGCTTTGGTGAAACACTCAAGATAAAAGCAATGATCCCTCATAGCACATTTTACAACTGTAGTTGCCTTTGCAGCCAGTGTAGATCAAGATCAGGCTGCACAAAACATGCAGCCTGATCTTTGATATATACTGTCCGCTTTGGTGAAACACTCCAGACAAAAGCAACCATGAAATTGAGCCATGCTTTGGCAAAAGGGGGCTTTATGCATCTCTGTGATGCAATGTAACAAACAGGTCATCACCCAATTATGGATCCATATGGATTGCAACATGTGAAAAGGGGCATTCGGACATTTGCTTAAAATGTCGTCTCGGATCAGCCTGCGCAGTCCGCACAGGCTGATCCGAGACGACACTTTCCGATTATGTGTGATTTTCTGTTTCACGCAAGTCTACTGTAGGACAAAATCTTATGTTGACGTAAAGTTCCGTCCCGGATTAGCCTGCGCAGGACTACGCAGGCTGATCCAAGACGACACTTTACGCAAATGCCCGAAAGCCCCTTTTCGCATGTTGCGGGCCATAAAATTCATTTTGTCTAACAACCATCGGAATCATAAGGTAGAATTATACTTGATTCACAGCAAATTTGAAGATAGCAAAAAGTTTCAGCCCATGTCAGCCTGAGTGGACTGCGTGGGTCGATACTTTTCACAAATACATTAAGCCCCCATTTCACATAGCATGGCTTAGTTGTAAAAATTTGGGTTATATGTCTGATAGATTTATTTGGCAGTCTAAGGGGTAAACTTAAATAGCGCTAAGTGAATGAAACAGACATTCTGCCTCTACTGAAGTTGCTTTTTTCCCAGAATCTCAAAGTAGTAGACAGTGTAGATCCAAAACCAGATTGCGTGTTCTCTGCAGTGTGATTATGATCTACACTGTCTACATGGCTTTTTCTGAAGGACAGATGTGTTTCTATGGACTCCGAACCTCTCTGAAAAAGTTGATAAATTTTAAGCTATAGGTGAAACTCTTGTAATCCCCATTACAAAGGGAAGCAGGGGTCCTGCATGGTTCAGTGGTAAAGTGTGGGAATAATAATCTGGAGGCCCAGAGTTTGAGCCCCAACTGATCCGCTGTGTTTTTCATGGGAGTGTCCTTGGGCAAGACACTTCAGAGCCCTAGCCTA
The DNA here is from genome assembly GCA_946811185.2 of Hippopus hippopus. NCBI lineage: Eukaryota > Metazoa > Mollusca > Bivalvia > Cardiida > Cardiidae > Hippopus > Hippopus hippopus. The sequence continues at coordinate 4,188,376 of OX328102.1, read as the reverse complement.
GTACTGGTGAAACCAAGGAAATACATGAATATGTGAACTGTTGCCGTAACATGACTGAAATAATGTTGAAAGCGGTGTAAAACACCATTCAATCAATTAACCAACAAGAGGAAGCCCTTAAAGGTCCTTTAAAGACTATAGTCGCCTTTGCGGGCAGTGTAGGTCAAGGTCAGCCTGCACAAGAAATGCAGCATAGTCTTTGATCTACACTGGCTGCTGTGCTTAAACACTGTAGACAAAGGCAACCATGAAATTGCTATTATTCAGATTGCATTCCCAGGATTAATATTTCTGTTGATTTTACTCAGGACATGCACAAGTCTTACATTTTTTTAGCCTGGTAAAGAGTTCATGAAACTGGTATGGTGATAATATTTGTTGTAGTCAAGATGCTGCACAAAATAGTGGACAGTTAAAGTCAGAGATCAGACTACATATTCTATCCAGTCTGACCTTGATCTACAGGAAACCAACTAGTGTTAACTCTTGAAGCGCCTTTCAGAACTACAGTTGCCAGTGCGGACAGTGTAGATCAAGATTAGGCTGCACAAAATGTGCAGCCTGATCTTTGATCTGCACTGTCCGCTTTGCTGAAACACTGTAGACAAGAGCAACCTTGATATTTTGATTATTTGGGATTTATTTCCAGATAGAAAGTATTTTCTGAGTTTATTTGGCACTCTAAGGGCTTAAACAAGTTTTGTTGTAAGAGGTGATCAAAGTAGTAACATTGTAGTAAAAGGAAAAAAATGTTTCTAACTAGCATTGATAGTGTGCTAAAATGTCATACGTTAATTACATAAAGTATCAAAGTCATTATTATGTGATTTGAGATAAATATTGATAAATTATCACAACTTTGACAGCAGCTGATTCTTTTTTTCTTGATACTTTTTTTCCCCTAGCATAAATTGACTTTTTTCCGATAAAAGTACTTTTTTCCCTGATACTTTTTTTCCTGATACTTTTTTTCCGATTACCGTGATAGGTGCCCTAAAGGTTTTAAATTGCTGGTTTGATAAATCAGATATAATTTGTACACGAGAGAATTTTGATCAGTGGATAATAATGATCTTTAAGTTCATTAACCTTATTAAGCTTTTAATTACATGGGGACTTGGTGAATGTCCTTTTTATGACTAAAAAGGAAAATAAATCTTTTCATTAATTAACTCTTTACCAAAAGACAAAAATTTTAGACTGGTCCAAATAGAAAGCATTTGCAGATGACAAACAAAAGATGGTTCAAATGGCAGAATTGTCCTTGATGGAGTAGAAAACATTGTGGGAAAAGGAGAAAATGGTGTTCACCAGAATTTTCTCTTTTTCTCACAATGTTTTCAAAAGACTTCTACCTCAGGGTCAATAAAAGTCAAGATTGTGTGGTAAAGGTTTTAACTCCTTCAAGGATTGCTGAGAATTTACTTTTACTCCATTTTGCTGACATTGCTTATCAAGATCAGACTGCACAGCATATGTAGTTTGATCTTGGATCTATACCTTGTGATTTTTGTGAGACAATCTGGCAAAAACAGCCTGGAATATCTTGGTCTTTTTGACAAGGCAGTCTTGGCTTGTGCTCACTGACCAGTCTGAATTGTATTCTGTGTCTAATTTTGAATTTAGAAAACAATCCAATTTCTGATTTGGCAAATCATTTTGGGTTTGCCAAATTGTTGATTCATTTAGAAGTTGTCTTTCTTTAGAATGCTGAAAATTGGGCTATTCTGTGACTGTGTCTAGCCTTGTTTATGTCAAGGAGCTTTCCATTTTGAAATACTTTCAGTCATATGATATTAAATATGTTGGTTCCATGATCAACAACAACAGTAAAGTCATTAAATTTTAAATTTGTCATTTCGTTAACAAAAGTTCTATAGAAATTGTTAAATAACTGATGAATGATAATAAACATATGACATAACAAATTACACGTATTTGTCAATGGAAATGTATTTTTAATGATGCCAAATGAAACTACCGGTGCCTTACACCTGAACACCTGAACCACCATTACCACCCTTGAAGTCAGAATATACTGAATTTAACCATTGTGTAATGCTAGATGCTTTAAGAAATAATCTTCTTTCTATCGTGGTTTATCGTACAATAAACCACAGTTGTGAGTTATGAGGCACAATAAATAATCCACGAGGGCGATAGCCCGAGTGGGTTATACATTGCGCCTCATAACTCACAATGTGGTTTAATGAACGATAAACCACGATAGAAAGAAGATTATTTCGATTCTAACATGACCAACTCTTAATCAAAGGAAAACAAGTTCATACTTAGAGTAAAAACACGGATGCAGATTATATTCCATTGAATAACTTACTTACTTTATATAGAATGACGTCACTCTATATAGAATAACGTAGATTTTACCACGCTTTCGTTGCACTGTGTTTATAGAGCCGAATTCATGTATCATGTTAGAATTTTCAGTAGATTCTATTGAGTATCAACAAACCTGTTTATCATGCTCCGGGTATAGTTCCATTCATTATCCTGTTTCTGTTATATGGCCTGCAACACGCGAAAAGGGGCATTCGGACATTTGCGTAAAGTGTCGTCTCGGATCAGCTTGCACAGTCCGCGCAGGCTAATCCGAGACGGCACTTTCCGTTTTATGTAATTTTCTGTTTTGCGCAAGTCTACTGTAGCACAAAATCTAATGTAGTCGTAAAGTGCCATCTCGGATTAGCCTGCGCACACTGTGCAGGCTGATCTGAGACACTACGCAAATGTCCGAATGCCCCTTTTTGCGTATTGCAGGCCATATATGAGCCGCGCTCTGTCAAAAGGGGGTGTAACTCTTTACTGCAGAATCCTGAGTATTAACGACCCTGAAAAAGAAGGCTTTCGAAACATTGTGGGAAAAGGACAAAAAGCCTTTTCTCCTTTTCCGATATTGTTTTCTACCTTATAAAGACAAAAAATCATCTTTTGAGCTATATCTCTTTTATCATCTGCAATTGCTTTTAATTTGATCTAGTCGAAATATTGTAAGAGTTACTATATCTCTGTGATTCATTATACTAAGCAAATCATCACATAATTATGGATCCATAAAATCAATTTTGTCCAACAATTGACTGGAACTGGAGGTAGAGTGGTCTTTTGAAATGCAGAAAATTGACCAATAGCAAAAAATTTGACTCGTGTCAGCCTGCACAGACTGCTCAGGCTGGCATGGGTCGATACTTTTCGCAGATGCATTCAACCCCCTTTTCATAGAGTGTGGCTTATAATGTTTATACTGAGTTTTTGATATACAAAACGTTTATACCAATGATATTAAAACCAACAGAAAGGGATTTCCTGGTTCGTTTCCTCCATTGGACATTGTTTTGGAAACAAAAACTTCCTGCCAGGCTTCTTGTGAATGTGATTAGGCATTTCAGGGGATAGTTTCATAATTTTTAGACTTTCTTTGAAATAGCATGATAGCAGTTTACTGTTATTATAAGTACATGTATCTCATAGATTTAGTAAAAGAGAAGGATTTCAAAGGTGAAGGTCAAGAGAGACAATTAAGAACAATTTATGTATAGATCTGTATCATCCTTTGACTCTTTACCAAATGATAAAATTTTGAAGTTGACCAAATTCAAAGCTTTTGCAGACTACAAATAGAATGCTGCTCCAATGATGATTTCAGTGCATGATAGGGTATGAAACATTGTGGTAAAAGGAAAAAATGCTGGTTACCAGCACTTTCTCCTTCTCTCACACTGATTTCAAAAATGTTCACTTTAAGGGTCGTTAAAACTCGGGACTGTGTGGTAAAGGGTTAACTGTGTACTACATGGCAAAATTTTAGACTCTTTCAAATTTAACTCATAGGCTGCTGAGTGCCACTCAAGGACTCTTTGCTGACAGTGTAGATCCAATATCAGACTGCACAGAATGTGCAGCCTGATCTTTGATCTGTACTGCTGTATAGGGAGATTTTTGTCCCCTAAGAGAAATTACTTCGAAATAGCAAAATTTAGGTTTTTAGCTCCACTGGCCAAAGGCCAGAGAGCTATTGTCATGGCGTTGTGTCCGTCGTGCGTCCGTCCGTCCGTCCGTCCGTAAACTTTTTCTTTAAAAAACTTCTCCTCAGAAACTATTGACTGGATTTTTACCAAATTTCACAGGAATGTTCCTTTGGTGGTCCTCTTTCAAATTCCTTCAAATAATTGTGTTCCATGAAGAATTCTGGTTGCCATGGCAACCAAAGTAAAAAACCTTTAAAAATCTTCTCCTCCCAAACCGCTATTTGGATAGCATTATTATTTTGCAGGAATGTTCCTTAGATACAGGTTTACAGAATTCCTTAAAAAAAAAAAGATCTGTCAAAAAACATGGCTTTTATGGGAGACTCATTTTCCTTTTATGGTATAAAGTAAAATCTTTGAAAAATTTCTTCTCTAAAACTATTCATTGGATTTCATTGTTGTTTTGCAGGTAAGTTCCTATGGTGGTTGTCTACCAAATTGTTTCTTCAGTGAGCTAAAATGCAGGATTGAATGATAATTGTTAAAAACTTCCTTTCACCATTATAGAAATATCAGGCCTGTGGAGCGATACAGGCGCTCAAGCGCCTCTAGTTTACCAGCAGCTTGAAAGTTTCATTTAACATAATTAGCAGGTTGAGGTATTTGCAGAGCACAAATTTACATGCAATTCAACTTGTGTGAGAAAGGGTAGAAAATATTGTCGGAAAAGGAGAAAATGCTCGTTACCAGCATTTTCTTCTTTTCTCACAATATTTCAAAAGCCTTCTGGGGCAGGGTTGTTAAAATTTGGCGTTGTATGATAAAATATTAACCCAGTAACTTTTTACACTGTGACGGATTGTTATATCTGCCACAATGTTTCCTTAAGTCATCTCTGAAGGTATGTCTCCTGATTCAGTGTGATAGGGTAAGGGTTCAGACAGAGTCTGGTTTGATACTTATGACCATCAAAACTGGAAGGAATGACTTTACCACCCAGATGTCATGGATTATGGGTAAAAGATTTTAATTTTAAAGGTCCACCAGTCTTGGAATAATGTGATTGGTTGTCTATTTATATTCCTGACAACAAAATTTTAGACTTGTCCAAATTTGAAAGCAGTTGCAGACGTAAAATCCATGTGGCTCAAATCATAGGTAAAGTCCATTTAGGGATGGAAAACTTTGTAGGAAAAGGAGAAAATGCTGGTTACCAGCATTTTCTCCTTTCCCCACAATGTTTTCAAAAGGTTCTTTCATCAGAGTCCTTGATAGACTCAGTTATATGGTAGACAGTACAAAGGGTAAATATTTTCAAGTGGAGAAGGAAATAACTGAACTCATGAGGTGGAGAAGGGAATATAAGGACTTTTTACAGTACTGAGGATACACATCAAGATCAGACTGCACAGAACTTACAGCCTTAGTGTGCATCTACACTGTGCTTTGTTTTGTGAAATTATCTGCATAAATAGCCGTGATTTTGTGAAATTTTGATCTTTTTGTAATTGTAATTGTAAATGTATTATACATTTGCATAGCTGCCTAAGGGGCAAGGCTGCATCTAAGGAAATGTGTACTGATTGATTGAAACATAAATACATACAGTATAGATTTTTATCCTATACTATGGTATATTTCTTGACTGATTTTTTTTGTACATAAACAATAATGTAAAACATTCAGAGATTTTATTTTATTTCAAGATGTAAAAAAGAAAAACATTGGTTAACTCTTTACCAAATGACAAACTTTTAGGCACATCCAAATTGAAAGATTTTGCAGACGAGAAAATCAATATTGCTCATATGGTGAGATCTGTCTGTGATAGGATAGAAAACATTGGGGGAAAAGGAGAAAGTGCTGTTAACAAGCATTGTCTCCTTTTCACACAATGTTTACAAAAGGCTTGTTTCCAAGGGTTGTTAAAAGTCGGGATTGTTTAGTAAAGAATTAATTGAAACACGGGGAAGAAGGCTTTGTGGAAAAGCAGATGTCACATAAGTACATGTAATCTCTTGATTTGTGCGATTTGTGTGTATGATTTTAGAAATTGTTTGGCAAAGAATTGTTATTGAATTGTGGCTGTGCGGTGTCTAAAGCTTAAATGTTATCAATAATGGATTAAACTGTTGTGTCTTGTGCCTGTTTGGATTACAAGATAGAAGATTTGTATGTGAGTGTGCATGATCAATTCTGTACCACAGGACAAAAATGTAGACATGTCCAAATTGGAAGCATTTGCAGAAAACAAATAACCAGCATTTTCTCCTTTTTCCACAATGGTTTCCATCCTATAATAGACAAATTTCATCATTTGAGCCATCATGCTTAAATTGTCCTTTGCAAAAATTTTCAATTCACACTAGTCTACGTTTTTGTCATATGATAAAGAGCTAAAAATAAAGAGAACTTTGCAAAATGTAATTAGTGAAATCATAATACATGCACCACCCAACCTACAAAATATGAGATTGGAGTGATGTAATTCTTCACCCAACAACAAAACTTTAGACTGTTCCAAGTTTAACTCTTTACAACACAATCCTGACTTTTAACAACCCTGAGAAAGAGGCCTTTAGAAAACATTGTGGGAAAAGGAGAAAATGCTGGTAACCAGCATTTTCTCCTTTTCCCACAATGTTTTCTATCCTATCAAAGACAAATTCCATTATTTAGACCACATTTATATTGTCATGTGCAAATGCTTTCAAGTTAGACGAGTCAAAATTTTTCTCGTGTGGTAAAGGGTTAAAACAAATTTCACAGATGATACATCAAGTATTGCTCAAATGATGAGATTTGTACCAGAAAGCAATGAAAACATTGTAGGAAAAGGAGAAAGTGCTGGTTATTAGCATTGTCTCCTTTTCCCTCAGTGTTTTCAAAAGGTTTTCAGGGTCTTTAAAACATGGGAGTTTTAGGTCAAAGGGATAAGATACTTTTTTGCTCATGTGTGCAAATTGGTTTGATTTTTTTGTTCTCTAAACCTATACCTGACAACAAAATTGTCACTTACTTGTACATCTGCAGATGATAGATTAATTGTGCATTTTCATTTTAACGACCCTGTGGAAGACACATTTTGAAAACATTGTGGGAAAAGGAGAAAATGCTGGTAACCAGTATTTTCTCCTTTTCCCACAATTTTTTTCTTCCCTGTCAAAGACATATTTCATCATTTGAGTCACGTTTGAACCATCTTCTACAAATGCTTTGAATTATGGCAAGTCTACATTTTTGTCCTGTGGTAAAGAGTTAAATGGCTGGAATTGGCTTCGAAAGGATAGAAAACATTGTGTGGTAAAGGGGAAAATGTTAGTTACCAGCATTTTCTCCTTTTCCCTTATTGTTTTCAAATGCTTTCACTCTGGAGCATCAAAACACAGGACTGTGTGGCAGATGGATAAGATATTTCAGTTCAAAGCAGACATAAAAATACGATTATTTTTTACTCATGAAGCAATATCTGCAGTTAGCTACAGTTTGGGATTGGAAACCAGTTTAGTTCCTTAGACGTGCAAATTTTGTTGTGGACATAATAAGAAATCTCTGCAGTACAGTTGTCATAGAGACAAAATGATTATTATTCTGAGGTAATAAGAATAATGATGTAGACTTTCAGACTGACGGAAAGTATTTTTGTTTTATTGTGTTGGAAGACAATACAGGAAAGTTTTGTGTCAGTGAAACCATCCTAGTATAACTGTGAAATAAACAATTTAAAATGTTATCGAAAAAACTACTTGCTAAAACGAACTCAGACTCCGAACATTTTGAAGTGCCGGAGAAAATGAGGAATTTGACGGAGGAGGATTTTATAAATAAAGCCCGAGCAGGCCGAAAGCGGCATAGTGTACAGTTAGATAAAAGTGTTAAACAGACCTTGTTAGAACTTAAAGTTGATCGGCGGTCAAGTAATGCCAGTTCTCAGGGCAGTAATGAGTCTCTGTGTAAGTGATTTATGTTTGTATTTTTGTCATAATGATGTCTCAGTGATGCATAAACATCTGTTTTTCTTGCTGCATAATTAGCAAAATGCTCTACTCGGAGGCCCCCCTTAATAAAAAGGTCCACCTGTCAGTGCCTGAAAGGTGGCTTGAAAAATGTTTCATTGCTTTTATGGTCAGTGTAGATCAAGATCAGGCTGCATAGAATATGCAGTATGATCATGGATCCACTCCTTACAGTATTTTCAATAGCCACTTTCTTTTGATCATTAAAACCCCAAATTTGGTAAAGGGTTAAGGTCTAGTAAGCTTGTTTGAATATATTATGGGCTACTCCTAGTTAGCTGACTCTTGAAATTTCACTTCTTTTATATTAATTATATACTCTTCTTGCTATTGTCATTGTATCATTTGGAGTCAGTTTATGTGGTTATATGGGCAAGCAGCCAGGTGGCAGTGAAAGTAGCCAGGTAGCAGTGAAACGAAGAATCTTGTGAATAAGGTGTATAGGAAATGGGAGGACAGTCAGGAAATGCTTGGAAAATGATAAATTTCATTGACCACCATCACAACATCAATGATATAGAACAGGAAGGGAATGAAGCCCTAAGATGTCTGCAGGAGATATAAGCTGAAATTTATTACTGTAGGAAATGATTTTACAGTGATAAATGAAAATTTTTGTGTTACAAAAATCAATTCTATGCATTCTGTTACCTGTTTTGACAAAGGGCATAAACCATTCTGTAGTGCAAAATAAATAAAATGAACGTTCTCAGTCAGTACTAGAAATGCAGATATCAGGATTTTTGTGAAAAGAAGTGGACAGTGTATATCTAAGATCACCCTGCTCAGAATGTGCAGTTATTCTTACAATCTGATCTTGATCTATTCTGCCTGGATAAGCATTTAGAATTTCATACTAGAAAAAATCTGAAACACATAAGTTTCCATGGTAATAAGATTGAAAGGTCTCTAAAAATCTTGAAACATAATGGCTACATTTGCCATTTGGTGCTAGACTTCTTCCAGGTTTCTTGACAGAATCTAGATCTCTCAAAAACACATTTCGAACCATTGCAGATGCTTAGTTTGTCTTTGTCTCTCTCAGTTTAACTCTTTACCTAATAGCAAGTTGCAATTATTGCCCATATTGAAAGCATTTGCAGACACCAAATTAAATTTAGCTCAAATGATGGCAGTTCTTTTTGAAAAGAAAGAAAACATTTTGAGAAAAGGGTAAAAAGCTGGTTACCAGCATTTTCTCCTTTTCCCAAAATGTTTTCAAAAGTCATCTTTGTTGAGGTTGTTTAAACATGGGATTGTTTGGTGAAGGATTAACCTTTGAGGTTAGTCATATCAGAAACTAAATGTTAAAATTTATGCATATAAGTTATAAATGAACCTTTTGTGGAAATTTTCAAAGTTTCGTTATAGAATGTTTCTGTCTAAAGATAAAGCCACCTTTGTGTGTCCCATTTTCTCTATATCAGCAGTGATGCAAATTTCGACTTTTTTTTTTTTCAAACCATTGACGGACATCTTTCTCAGAACTTTTGGTAGAATCTTGATCTGTCAAAAATCATGTCTATGATTGGGAAAAGCATATAAGATCTTGTCTTGTGTAATGGTTAACCCTTTGCCACTCAAGCTAGAGATTTAATGATCCCAAGGAAACAGGCTTTTGATAACATTGTAGGAAAATGAGAAACTCTTGGTAACCAGCATTTTTCTCCCCCGCCTACAATGTTTTCGAACCCTTCAAACACAAATTCCAATATCTGAGCCACATTTGATTTATGGTTTGCAAATGCTTTCAAGTTGGACAAGTGTAAATTTTTGTTGTCAGGGAAAGGGTTAAAAATTGACGGATATATAATTGTAATCTTTTAAATATGGGATACCAATTTCTGACAGAGAAAAGATGCAGCCTCTGGAAAGTATGACTCATTTTTTGTTTAAGCCAGAAGGGCTATACAGGGCCATCATAGCTCTCTTGTTCTGCTGATTTAAAGAACAGAGAAAAATTCAGCCTCTGGAAAGTATAACTCATTTTTGGTTTTAACCAGTAGGGCAATACAAGCCACCATAGCTCTCTTGTTCTCATAAGATAAAGTTAGTCTCATTCATCCATACAATATTGGGTTTATTCAATCAAAAAGCAATTTGCTCTTATTTGCTTACTGGAGATAGATGAAATATTCACATTTGGTTCTTTTCAACTGCGTTCAAACATAAGCAAATTTATATTTATTATACCCCCGCAAAACGAATGTTTTTGGGGGTATACTGGAATCAGCCTGTCTGTCCGTCCATCCGTGTGTCCATCCGTGTGTCCGTCTATGTACAAAATACTAGTAATTTTGTGTCGCGAACTCCTCCTACAGTTTTGCTGCTATTATATTGAAAGTTTGTTGATACATTGATCGTATACTGAAGTTGTGCAAGATGCAGTTTTCAATCATCTACTCCCTATGATTCAAGGGTAATCTCCCCTTGAACTTAGAAAATTTTTTGTTAAATTGCCTGTTTCTGTCAAAGCGCTGGCGGGGCTATTAAGTCACATTCAGTGATAGCTCTAGTTTCTTTTGTGGTTAACCCGTCACTCTACAGACTTCTTTAACCATTTACCAAATAATCCTTGGTTTTCACAACCCTGGGACACAAGGCTTTTAAAAACATTGTGGGAAGAGGAGAAAATGCTGGAAATTTTCTCCTTTTCCCACAGTATTTTCAAATGCTTTCCTCCTCGGGGTCATTAACCCTTGACAACACAATCATGACTTTTAACGGCCTAGAGAAAGAGGCCTTTTTAAAACATTGTGGGGAAAGGAGAAAATGCTGGTAACAGCATTTTCTCCTTTTACCACAATGTTTTTTAACCTTTCGAAACACAAATTTCAATTTTTGAGTCACCTTAATTTTGTCCTCCGCAAATGCTTTCAATTTGGAAGAGTCTCAAATTTTGTCATGTGGTAAGAGTTAAAACACAAGATTGTTTGCCTACAGTTAACAGCTATGTTCATCATTCTACAACAGTTTTATAAAAAAAAAGATGTGAGATTGAAGATAAAAAAAACATATCTGCAGTAAGTAATTTGCTAGATCTGATGTAATGCGCTGAATTTGTCTGGGCAGTAACATCTCAATGAATAATAACAGTATAGATCCAAGATCATTTTTACACTAATTGCAGTCTGATCTCAAATTTATACTGTCTGTGACAGCTGCCAATTTTGCCCTTGGGCAACTACTGTTTGCAGTTAATAGCTTGGTTAGCCCTTTACCACACAATCCCGAGTTTTAACTACCCTGAAAGTGGAGCCTTTTGAAAATATTGTGAGAAAAGAAGAAAATGCCACACTTAAATTTTTGTCTACAATTGCTGTCGATTTGGACAAGTCTACATTTTGCTTGTGCATTAAAGAGTTAAAGGATGGCATTTGGATGTAACGAAAGCGTTTTCAACTATTAACAAAATAAAATGAGTGTTTTTTTTTACCCTGAAAAAGGCTTCTTAAAACATAGTTGGAAAAGAAGAAAAAGCTGGTTACCAGCATTTTCTTCTTTTCCCACTATATTTTTTACACTTTTAAATACAACCCCTATCATTTGTGCAACTTTTAAATGTTCATCTGGAAATGTTTTCAATTTTGGATGAGTCAAAAACTTTGTCATCTGGTAAGCCTGTACCACACAATTCAGACATTTAACGACCCTGAGAAATATAACTTTGAAAACATTATGGGAAAAGGAGAAAATGCTGGTAACCAGCATTTTCTCCTTTTTCCACAATGTTTTCTATTTATCCAACAACAAAAAAAACGTAATTATAGCCACATTAAATTTGTTGCTTGCAAATGCTTTCAATTTCCACACATCTAAAATTTTGTCATATGGTAAAGAGTTAATGACTTGAGGGTAAGGAATGTTTGGACACTTGCTTTTGGCTACTTAGGTTGCAACAGGATGTGAATCTTGGTTGATTATCTCTTTACCAGACTACAAAATATAAGGCTAGTCCAAATTGATAGCATTTTCAAATGACATAAATGTCACTCAGTTTCGAAGATTGTTTTAGGAAGGGTAGTAAACATTGTGGGAAAAGGAGAAAACTCTGGTTATTAGCATTTTCTCCTTTTCCCACAGTGTTTTCAAAAGGCTTCTTTTTCAGGGTTGTTAAAAATTGGGATTGTGTACTAAAGGGTTAACACTGTGCCAAACAACAAAATATTGGACTTAGCCAAATTTAAAGCATTTGCTGATGACAATTTAAATGTTACTCAATTGATGGAGTTTGTCTTTGACAGGTAGAAAACATTGTGGGAAAAGGAGAAAATGCTGGTTACCAGCATTTTCTCCATTTCCCACCATGTTTTCATAAGGCTTCTTCCGTAGAGTCATTAAAACTTGGGATTGTGTAGTAAAGAGTTATTAAGTAACAAAACTTGATGACATTCCAATGTTCATCTTGAAGTTTTGTCAGTTTCCCTGTTCAGGAAGAAAAAAACATGTTGCTGCTATATTGACCCTTACTTTATAATCAAAGCGCTGACAATCTGTTTGAGCTACAAGTAACAATTGATTAAATGGTGTTTTATGCCGCTTTCAACATTATTTCAGTTATATCACAGCAACAGCTCACATATTCATGTGTTTCCTGGGTTTCATCAGTACCAGGTAAGGGCTATGAAGGTTCTTGCCAAAGGACACTTTCATGAAAAACCCAGTGGATCCAGTTAGGCCTCTAGGTCACAAGTCCTACACTTTACCACTGAGTCTAACAGGACCCCTGAGCAACAATAATCATGGAACCTGTTGTCCAGATAGGCAAATGCTTTTCCTACCCAGCAAAATCTAATCCATCTGGTAGAAACTACCATGACATCTTTTATTGGTGTGATCTTTTGTCCTACATTCTGTTATTCTTTCTACTTTCAGCCTCGTACACAGGAAGTTCATCAGATGAGGAGGATGAAGTGAACCCTAGAGATAAACAACAGGTATGTGCTTCTTTTCACCAAGTAACTGAGGAGAGCAGCATTACTCTGATAAAGCCTGTTTTTAGCTCACCTAAGCACAAAGTGCTCAAGGTGAGCTTTTATGATCATACTGTGTCAGGCATGTGATCGTCAACATTTATCATGTGTGTACTCTAGAGGCCACATTTTCAGTCAGATATTCTTGAAACTTGGTCAGAATGTCTTGATAAAATCTGGGACAAGTTCAAAATTGGGTCACATTGGGTCAAAAGCAGGTCACCAGGCCAAAATCTAAAACCTTGTGTGCACTCTAGATGCCACATTTTGAGCTTGATACTCTTGAACTTGGCCAGAATGTTTGTCTTGATGATAGACAACTTAGGAATTTGGTTATGTTAGGTCAAAAAGTAGGTCACTGGGCCAAATCTCAGAAAAATTTTGTGTGCCTTCTATATGCCATATTTTCAGCCTAATACTCATGAAAGTCTGCCAGAATGTTTGTCATGATAGTATCATGGACAAGTTCAAAATTGGGTCATGTCAGGTCAAAAAGTAGGTCGATGGGCCAAATCTTAGAGAAACCTTGTGTGCAATCTAGAGGCTACATTTTCAGCCTGATAACTCGTGAAACTGTCGGAATGTTTGTCTTGATGAAATCTCTGACATGTTTGAAATTTGATCAGATCAAGTTAAAAGGTATGTCGCGAGGCCAAATCTTATAAAAATCCTGTGTGCAGTCTAGAGGCCACATTTTTAAGATGATACTCTTAAAACTTGGTCAGAATGTTGGTCCTGATGACATTTGTGACTATTTCGAAACTGAGTTATCTTGGATAAAAAAGTAGGTCACTGGGCCTTATCTTAGAAAAACCTTGTTTGCACTCTAGAAGCCGCATTTATGAGCCTGATAATCATGAAAGTTTATCAGAATGTTTGTCTTCATGATATCTTCAAAATTGGGTCATGTTGGGTCAAAAAGTAGGTCATTGGGCCATATCTCAGAAAAACCTTCCATAGGCCACATTTTCAGTTTGATACTCATGTAACTTAGGGAGATCATTTGTCTTGATGATATCTCAAACAAGATTGAAATTTAGTGAGGTCAGGTCAAAGAGTAGGTCACATGGTTAACACCTTTGGTACTCTCTGGAGGCGGCATTTCGAGCCTGATACTCATGAAACTTGATTAGAATGTTTGGCGTGAAGATATCTTTGACAAGTTTGAAAATGGGCCATGTTGGATCAAAAAGTAGGTCACATACACTTGTGTATTTTACAGCATTAAAACCAGGATCTCTTCAGAGTGCTTTTGGGCCATTGGCCCTCTTGTTTATCTCTCTCAGGCATGAAGTGCTGGTGAGCTTTTGTGACTGCCGTGTTCGCCCTGCGTCATGCCTTGTCCATTGTAAACTTTTATCTTGTGTGCACTAAAGAGTCCATATTTTCAGTCCAATGGTCCTGATACTTGCCTAAAATGTTTGACTTGACAGTATCTCTGGCAAGTTTGGAAATGGTTTGTCTAAGATTGGACATTTTACCAAGAGGTCAAATCCTAGACAACCATGACATTGTGTGCACTTTAGAGGCCAAATTTTCTGTCCAGTGTTCATTACACTTTCCCTAAATATTTGGGCCTAGCTCTCTCAAAAGGGGATTAAATGCATCTGCAAAAAATTTCAGTCTGATGTCAGCCTGCGTAGTCTGTGCAGGCTGATATGAATCGAAACTTTTTGCTGTTTGTAAATTTCTGCATGTCCAAGGACCAGACTATCTCATAATTCTCGGGTTTTAAATTGTGTATAAACAGCTATGAAGAACCAATGATCTCCCAAGTATTGGGGGATCTTTGACCCCATGACATTCAGGAGAAATGAGGAAAAACTAAGAGTCTTTTCTGAAAAAATGTTGGCTAGTAATGCTGCTGGACTTATTGTCAGCTGTTTAGATCCATTTATCTAATATGAATAGACAGTGTGATGCTGAGAATCACAGCCTTAGGGACAATAAACTCATTAGTCCTGAAAAAGTTTGTCTCTTTACCATACAATCCTGTATTTATACCCTCTACCTCACTGTTTTTAACGACCCTATGGAAGACACCTTTTGAAAACATTGTGGGAAAAGGAGAAAATGCTGGTAACCAGCATTTTCTCTTTTCCCCACAATTTTTTTCAACCCTGTCAGGGACAGGTTTCATCATTAAAATCATATTTACTGCAAATGCTCTGAAGTTTTATAAAGCTACATTTTTGTCATTTGGCAAAGAGTTAAGGAAAGAATGATTTTGAAAACATTGTGGGAAAAGGACAAAATGCTTGTGACCAGCATTTTCTTCTTTTTCCCAAAAAAGTTTTTCTGTAACATCAAAGACAAATCCTATCATTGTAGCTATATTTTATTTTCTTGTCCACAGATGCTTTTAATTTGGATGAGTTTTGATTTTATTCTGTTTAGTAAAAAGGTAACACTTTACTAAATGACAAAATTTCTACTTGTCCAAATTCAAAGCATTTGTAGAAGACAAATTCAATGTGGTCAAATGACAGAATTTTTCCTTGAAAAGACAGAAAAGATTGTGGGAAAAGCAGAACATGCTAATTACCTGCATTTTCTCCTTTTCCCATAATGTTTACAAGAGTCTTCAACCACAGGGCTGTTAAATCATTGGGATTGTGTTGTAAAAGGTAAAACATCAGGTAAAGAGTTAATCAAAACGCACCTTTAGTTGTTTTCATTGTCAACATAGATCAGGATCATTTTGTATTGAAAATTTATTTTGTCCTTTTCCCACAATGTTTTCTAACCTGTCAAAAAAAGCAAAATGCTATAATTTTAGCCATTTTTTGTTTGTCGTCTGCAAATGCTTTAAATTTGGCCAATTCTAAAGAGTTTTTGTTTGGTAAAGAGTTTTATGACATGGAAAAATAAATTACATAAATAAGAACTGTTTGACAGGGAGAAAATTGTCCCTTTTTAATGACAAGTAAAACATAAAGGGAAAAGCAGCAACGTTATGAGAAGTGACTGTTGCTTCTTTCCCTTAATGTCTGTAAAAGCTTTCTACTGCAAGGACCTATGCAGTCTTGTATCATACCGAGTCAAAAGAACATTGGTCGAATGAAAAGAGAGGTATCATAGTGGAGATATTAATTGTAAGTCTTTTCGTAAAACTCTTTTTCAGAAAAATTCCAAAGGTTTCTCAGATTTCTGTGTGCGAAACATTGATCATGGAGCATTTGGAAGACGAGAAATTGAGATTGCTGAACAAGGTGAGTGCCTAATGGATGTGACAGTACCTTTCTTCCTGTCCTTGTCCATTATCAGTCAAAGACTATCTTCACCCTTACAGTACTGAATTAATAAAATAGATCTTTTTGATCAGGACAGTATCTGAAATATCGGTATTTCAAGGTTGTTTTACCAAGGATATGTTACACAGTAAAGGACAGTAAGGATCCAGGATCAGACTGCACATTCTGTGCAGTCTGATCTTGATCTTCACTGTCCGGTTAAACAGCCAAAGTCAGTTCCATCACTTTATGGGTTAACCCTGTACCAAACAGTCAAGAGTTTTAACGACTCCAAGAGAAAAAAGGCTTTTGAAAAAAATTGTGTGAAAGGAAGAAAATACTAGTACATGTAATCATTGTTTGCTCCTTTTCCCTCAATGTTTTCTGTCCTTTTAAAGACAAATCCTGTCATTTAAACCATAATTGGGTTATCATCTGCAACTGCTTTCAAATTGGTCATGCCCCAAAATTTTGTTGCTTGGTTAAGAATTAATTCTTAATGGCCTTGTACCTGACAGGTTTACATAGAAGAAAAGAAGCTTAGTTTGGGAAAGGAGCAGTTGCTTGTGGCTAGCAGTCCATCTTTTTCCCATATTGTTTTCAAAATTATTTTGTTTAACCCTTTACCACACAATCCCGACTTTTAACGACCCTGAGAAAGAGGCCTTTTGAAAACATTGTGGGAAAAGAAGAAAATGCTGGTAACCAGCATTTTCTCCTTTTCCCACGTTTTCTACCCTCCCTAATACAAATTTCAAATTTTCAGTCACTTTTATGTTGTCGTCTGCAAATGCTTTCAATTTGGACCAGTATAAAATTTTGTCGTTTGGTAAACAGTTAAGGCAAGTTATAAATATGTAGAGTATTTGTCAATGTGTTAACGGTTAGAGTGCCTCGATAAAAGGCCTTTTCAGTCTAGAAATAAAACCAAACTAATAACAATTTCAGGGTTGCTTTTGCCCAGAGCGTCCAGCAAAGCAGGCAGAGATCAGACAGCATAAAATGTGCAGTCTGATCTTGATCTACACTGGCTGCAAAGGCAACTATTATGGGAAAAACATTTATAGGGCTAACCCCTTACCAAAAGCCAAAATATCAGACTTGTCCAAATTGACAGCATTTTGCAGATGACAAAATAAATAGGACTGATAAATTGAAATTTGTTTTAGGTAGAGTAGTAAACATTGTGGGAAAAGGAGAAAATGCTGGTTACCAGCATTTTCTCCTTTTCCCACAATGTTTTCAAAAGGCTTCTTTCTTAGGGTCATTAAAACTCAATTTTGTGTGGAAAAGGGTTAAGTACTTGGTCAGATTGGACATATGTCATGCAAAGATTAGATATTCAAATCCAATAATAATAGAGAAATGTTTCTGAGGCCACGGCAGAAACTTTATACACATAAAATATAGGCTATTTCCCATGGTAATAGCAATAATTTTGACATTACATGCTATAACAAGTGGTAGTTTTGCTAGAAAATAAGATTTTCTGTGGTACCAAGAGACAGAAATTTGATAAAAGCTGACCATTTTCTACTGAATGTATCTCAGAATGGGATCTGAATGATAGAAAATATATATCATAGCCATGTTCTGGCAAAAGGGAATTTAGTGAATCTGTTATGCACTTTACCAAGCAAGTCATCACATAGTTTGGGATCCAAAAGGTCTGTTTTTGTCTAACAACTGGCTGAAACCAGTGATAGAATGGTTCTTGGACATGCAAAAAATTGACAAAAGGCAAAACGTTTTGACACAGGTCAGCCTGCTTGGACTGCACAGCGGTTGATACTTTTTGCTTATGCATTTAGACCTCCTTTTCACTGGACATGGCTCAACCAAAAACTTCCCTCCTTCTTGTATATTTTGGTGAAGATTCAGAAAGAGAACGAAAATACAGTGACAGATGAAAAAGTTAACCTTTATAGTCCTAAATTGATGAAATGGATATTCCAAGTCAGTACTAAAGATGCAGATAATTTCAAAGATGTTTTTGTCAGAGCATCTGGCATAGAAGCAGACAATGTAGATTCAAGATCAGACTGCATTTCCTGCACAGTCTGATCTTAATCTACACAGCCCACACAAGTAATTAAATCAGGGTTCAGTGCTACAAGGGTTAACTCTTTATCACACAATCCTGACTTTTAACGACCCTGACAAGGCAGGCTTTTGAAAACGTTGTGGGAAAAGGAGAAAATGCTGGTAACCAGCATTTTCTCCATTTCCCATAATGTTTTCTACCCTTTCCAAAACAGATTTTGATTTTTGAATCATGTTTTGTTTTGTCATCTGCAAATGCTTTCAATTTGGACAAGTGTACAGTTTTGTCGTATGGTAAAGAGTTAAAAGATGCTTTTTGATGCCATTCAAATATTGAACAAAAATGACTAATGAATGACAAGTGCCTACTGATACTGCTTCTGCATGGTTTTGCTGTGTTCTTAATTTTTTCTCTTTACCACACAACTATTTAAACCCTTGCATTGCAGAATCCAGCCTTAACTGCCTTTGCAGCCAGTGTAGATCAAGATCAGACTGCTGATCTTAGATCTACACTGTCTGCTTTTTAGCTATCTGAGCACACAGTGTTTAAGGTGAGCTTTTGTTTTTAACTTGCTGTGTCTGTTGTCTATCGTGTGTTGTGCAGTCGTCAACATTTACCTTGTGTGCACTCTAGAGGCCACATTTTCAGCCAGATACCTAAGAAACTTGGTCAGAATGATTGTCTGAAAAAATTCTCACAAGTGTGATATTGGGTCATGTCAGGTCAAAAAGTAGGTCACTAGGCCAAGTCTGAGAATACCTTGTGTGCTTTCTAGAGGCCACATTTTCAGCCATATACTCTTGAAACTTGGTCAGAATATTTGTCAATGAAATCTCGGACAAGTTGGAAATTTGGTGATGTCAGATCAAAGAGTAAGACACTTGCTAAATTTTAGGAAAAACTTTTGTGCAGTCTACAGGCCACTGTGATGATTTTCGGTAAAAAAGTAGGTCACTTACACTCAGTGTTTTTCACCATCACAACCAGGATCTTTTAGCTTTGTCAATCCTAAGTGACCTTACTCAGGTCAGTGCTTTAGAACCAATGGCCCTTGTGTTTACTGGATGTTCTGACAAAAACAACCTAGAAATTGCAATGTCTGCATCTTTAGAACTGAGTGAGAATGTCTGTTTCATTTATTTGGTACTATTAGGGTTAAGATTTGAAAATATTTTATAAATTGGATTGAGAAAGACCGATTATGCAGTCAACTATTCAGGGCAAAGCCGCCATGAAATTACAGTATGGGGGGGGGACTTTATTTTATGGACAGAAAGTACTCATTGCACTTATATAGTTCTTTATCAGTCAACATTATTTTAGACTTATCCAAATTGAAAGCACATATGATAAATGTGGCTTATGAATTGGGTTTTCTTTTGGAAAAGTGTAGAAATCATTGTGCAAAAAGGAATAAATGTATGTAAACAGCATTAATTTTTCTTCTTAATGCTTTTAAATTCCTACTTTCTTAGGTTCCTAAAAGCATGGAATTGTGTGGTAAAGGGATGGCACTATAAGTGTCTTTTTTGTCCTGGAAAGACCTGAAAAAGAAAAAATAGATGTGAGATTTACGAGGTCAACTAGGAATTAATTAGGGGCTTTATTGCTGCAGTCCACTAATTATCCCCCCATAGAATCAATTAGAGGGTCTCATTATATTGCTGCCTTTACTGTCACTAAACAATGTAAAAAATGATACTTTTTCCTGTCTCTTAACACCACCAGTTCAGAGAATAAACCCTTAAGCTGCTAAGTGCGACTCACTGACCTTTTGCGGACAACGTAGATCAAGATCAGACTGCACAGAATGTGCAGTCTGATCTTGGATCTATGCTGTCCAATAAGGAGATATCTTTCCTCAAAAAATACCTGGGAAGTTAGAATATTTGAGATTTTACTATTGGCTTGAAAGTTTCATTTCTTTTATTTAGCAGGATAAGGGTTAATGTTCAATAACTTTTGGCCTTGTTGCTTTACTTCATTACACCTCTCCCATTCCAACCCCATGAAAATGAAGTGTTTTTTGGCTCCACTGTAGACAGCTGGTGAGCTTTAGTCATGGCCCTGTGTTTACCACATGTGAGTGGTTCATTGTGGCTGTGTGTGTGTGTGTGTGTGTGTGTGTGTGTGTGTGTGTGTGTGGTGACTTTTATTTCAAACATCTTCTCTGAAACTACCCATCCAATTTTCATCAAACTTCACAGAAATAATCATTCCATAGTGCTTTGTAGAATTCCTTCAAAGAATTTGATTCCATTTAAAACTCTGGTTGTCAACTCTGGTTGCCACAGCAACAAAACTGACAAACATAAACCCTTAAATTGTCTTTCACTACTCAAATTGCATTTACAGCCAATGTAGATTAAGATCAGACTGCACAAAACATGTGGTCTGATCTTTGATCTACTCTGTCACCGTGCCATTGATAATCTGAACTAAAGCAAGCAGAAAGTACTGTTATTTTGGTTTTATTTTCAGTTGAAAATGTCCCTTGGGTTTATTTGTTCTCAAAAGCAGCAAGTTAGAATTCTCTACAAATTAGCATAATGATCCTTTAGATGATCACTTTATGTTCAGATTAAAGCCATAATGATTTGAGCAATGTTCTGGCAAAAAGAGATTTGATGCAACTCCATGTTGCAGTATACCAAGTAAACAGCCACTTAATTATGGATCCATAAAATACATTTAGTCTAACAATCCCTTGGATATGCAGAAAATAGCAAAACCTTAGGACCCATGACAGCCTGCATTGACTGTGCAGGCTGACATGGGTGGATACCTTGCAGTTGCTTTAACCTTCTTTTCAGAGATCAAGGCTCATGTGTAATCAGAACATAAAGGTGGCTCAAATTATTGATTTTGTTTTTGATAGGATAGACAGTGATAGAAAAGGAAGAAAGCTGGTTATCCCAAAATGTTTTCTATGGCCTTCTTTCTTTGGGTCCTGAAAATATGGGATCATTTAGTAAAGGCCTAAGAATACCTGAACCCTTTACCAAACAGTCCCAACTTTTAACAACCCTGAGGTAGATGGTTTCAAAAAACATTATGGGGGAAAGGAGAAAATGCTGGTAACTAGCATTTTATCCTTATCCCAAAATATTTTCTACTACATTTTATTTCATTTTCTGCAGTTGCCTTCAGTTTTGCCAAGTCTAATATTTTGTCATTTGGTATAGGGGTAAATGAGAGAGATTGTTGACATGGGAAAACATGAGAAGAAATTCTGATATATTCTTCTCCTCCATTGCTATGTTTGGATCTTTCCAAGTGACTGGAAATATTCATTCTATGTATTTAGCTGTTGAAGGATTAATGAGACCAGTGTCTGACAGATGCTTTACAAGTTTCTTTGGAACTGATTTAATGATCCACCAAGCCTCTGGGTGACACAGTTAACCCTTAGAGCTCTGAATGAAAGAAATGGAACTTTTCAATAAGGGAAAATTGACTAAATATTGCAATTTCAATGTTGTTTTGGCTAGATTATGTTACAAAGTAGCAGGCAGTTTAGATCCAAGATCAGACTGCACATTCTGTGCAGTCTGATCTTGATCTACACTATCCGCCAATGCAACATAAGTTGTACTCGGGGCCCTAAGGATAAAGAAATAATAAAGCTTCCCTGTATTTGGAATTCAATAATGATCAATAAACTAATAAGGAATGTCCTACTCTTATTCATCTTGGGTCATGAAAATGTAGCGTTTTTTTGCAAAGTCTGTTTTATGACATTTCAAAACAGGATCCTGTCTTATTTTGTCCTTAACTCTTTACCAAACAACAAAATCGTAGACTTGTCAAAATTAAAAGCATTTGCAAAGAACAAAATAAATGTGACTCAAAAAAGTTAAAAAAAATGTTCTTGATAGGGTAGAAAATATTTTGGGAAAAGAAGAAAATGCTGTTTACCAGCATTTTCTCCTTTTCCCCACAATATTTTCAAAGCTGGCTCCCTTTATGGTCATTGATACATGGGGTTGTTTTGTACAGAATTAATATCCATTCCAATGTACAATGATTAAGATTGCTGAAAGATTTTTACAGAAAGTTTAAGCTCATAACAGGATGAAATTTTCATATCATAGAACCTTTCTTGATTGGTTACATTTTATAGATTCATATTTTACTTGCTTAAGTGGATAAAGTGGACTCTTCCATTTATCAAATTAGATACGATTCAATACAATACAAGAGATTTCATTCAGTAATAAGGCCTCTGGTCTATGATATATGCATATTGCAGGGCTTTTTGCCACTGAAATCTGGGAGTCTAGACCAGCCTTGTTAACCTTTTCCAGAACAACAAATTTTAGGCTCTTTTCATTTCAAAACTTCCTCAGACCATTAACTAAAACTTGTTACAAATGAACTTTAGATCTCTGATAGGGTAGAAAACATTGTGGGAAAAGGAGAAAATGCTGGTCGCCAGCATCTTCTTCTTTTCCCACATTGTTTTCAAAAGCCTTCTTTCCCATGGTCTTGAAAACCAGGGATTATTTCTTAAATTGTTAAGTTAAACAACTGAAACAGATTCTCCGGATTTGTACAAAATACTCAGGTTTATCAATTGCAAGGCTGTTTTTGTCAGAGTGTCTGGCACAAAAGCAGACATTGTAGATCGAATATCAGGCTGCTTATTTTGTGCCTTCTGATTTTGATCTACACTGTCCACAAACGTGACATATTCTGCTTTTAGCACCATAAAGGTTGCAAAGAAATTGGAATGACAGGATTGAAGATGACATTAGGGAGGTTGAACTGTTTTACTGTGAAAAATGAGACTTGTTAGAAGTCTCGGGTTTTGAAATATTGGTGTAAAATTCTAAATGACAATGAATCATTCCTGTATGAGGGTCTTAACTGCCTTTGGGAAGAAATTGTTTCCTCAGATAAACTAATCACATAGAAAGAATGTGCAATTAGATAACAAGTGGAGGCATGAAATTTGATTGAATGCATTACAACCTGCATACAGTGTTTTTTGTCTGGCAGCAAACCACTTTTGGAAAAGTTGAGGCATAACTAGTAATATCTCCTGTTGCCACAATGAGCAAGGAGAAAATGCTGGTTACCTGCATTTTCTCCTTTTCCCTCAATGTTGCAAATGGTCTCTTTCTCAGGGTCATTAAAACTAGGGATTGTGTGGTAATGCTAGGTTGGCGTTACCGATCGCCAAAATCGCCATTGGCAATTAAATTTTACTACTGGCGACTACAATCACCAAAAGAACTGATATTGGCGATTGTTAAAAATGTGATGAGATAAAATTGCTGACCGTGAACATCTGATCAGTTTTGTATATTGAACACCTCCTAAACTGTGAAATCGGCGCGCGTCAACTTGATTATCATATATACCGGGTATCCTAAGCTGATAACCCTTGTATCTCCCTTAACAATCCGATAGACGAAGATCCGATTTCCCATTGCCAGTTATCGGGTAGCTCGTTCTATAAATAGATTACATGAACAATCGCAACTTTTTGGACGCAATAGGGCTGAAGGAATTAATGGAGTCGTTTGTAAAGTAAATTTGACAACATCGATCATAAATGTTTTTTTTCTGAAATACTTGACCTTTTAAGCTTTATGAGACTTTATTAGATTCTTTTCCAGAGCAACTTTTTTTTTTTTCATAAAAAGTAATGGATGCTAGATCCATATTTCGACAAATGAGAAATATTGTCGCCAGGTATTTTTTGGCGATCGGCAGTTTCAAGAAAGGCTAAGTGTGGAACAATATTTCTTGAATCATTTGAAAGACAAAACAGATACTGTCAGTACATGTATTTTGTGATGAATTTTAAAAATTGGATCATACATATCTCTTGCAATGCATGAAATTAATGGTTGGTCTGAAGAAAATCAAATAGCTGTTTAGCAGACGGCATATATGTGGACTCGTCCAGATTGAAAGAATTTGCAGACGACAATTAAATGTAGCTCATGAGGTGTTTGAATTATGCATTTCCTATGGTAGAAAACGTTGTGGGAAAAGGAGAAAATGCTATTTACCACCATTTTCCTCTTTTCCTAGCATTTGCAGTAGCCTTCTTTCTCAAGGTCGTTCAAACTGGGGATTAAAAGGTTAAGGGTTAGGCCTGATTCAAATATATACACATAGATCTATTGTTGACTTTATGAAACTTTTAATCATTCAACAGCCTACAAGCACAGGAATTTGTGGCCGACTTTTGACGTTTCAATACTGGACTCTCTATTGTATATAAATGTAGTCTACCATCAGAAATATTTAAAAGAACTCAAAGATTTTTAGATCTATAAATTATATCAGTGATGCAAAGCTGTAGATCTAGCTTTAGATTAATCATACATGACTTAATGTTATGAAATACTATACTAAGAAAATGACACAATCAAAGACTGAGTCAAAGTGATTAGGTACATTGACTGAACCCGGGTTTTGACCAACAAAAACTTTGGCTACTAAAAATTTTTGGCTGGCACCAACCTAGGTAATGGGTTCTCTTTTTACTGGACAATGAAATTTTAGGCATGCTAAAATTTGAAAGAAATTGCAGGCAACAAATGATGGAATTTTAAGGGAAAGGAACCATTGTGGAAAAAAGAAAATGCTGACTATGAGCATTTTCTCCTTTTCACACAATGCTTTCAAAAGCCATCTGCTTTAGGATTGTTAAAGTACTGGATTGTTTGATAAAGGGGTACCATTTCAGAGTTGTTTGTGGACCGTGTTGGTACACTGAATATGCAATCTGACGTAAGATAGTCAATGTCTTTGATTTTGTAATAACTCGGGCTTAAAAAATCCTTGAAAACACAATGTTTATGAGGGAAAACAGCCAGTGGTTTTAAAAAAGTTTATTGTGCAAAGTTCTGGCAAGAGTTTTCCTGTAACCCATTGATATGGGCTCTGGTCTCAGTGATATTAATTGAAATAATGTTGAAAATGATATAAACAACATACAAATTAGTAATATTTGATTTCTTTTGTATTTTACAGAAATGCCGGGGCTGATGGCCCTTAGAAAAAGGGCAGAGTCGGATAAACCACCTCTTCAGGGGGCCAAGATTGTTGGCTGCACACACATAACTGCCCAGACAGCTGTAAGTTACTATTCTGAGAATGTTTTGATATTGATTTTTTAACCTTTGATGAAATATTTCTGTGTATTATAAAACAGGGAAATAAGGCTTATGAATTTGGGAAAAGGAGCAAAACTGCTGGTGACCAGCTTTTTCCCACATTGTTTTCAACAAAGAAGAATTCCATCAAATGAGACCTTTAATTTGTCGCATGCAAAATGCTTTGAATTTGGATGAGTCTTAAATTTTGTTGTTAGCTCCACTGGCCGAAGGCCAGCGAGCTATTGTTATGGCGTTGTGTCCGTCGTGCGTCCGTCCGTCTGTTCGTTCGTCCGTGCGTGCGTCCGTAAACTTTTTCTTTAAAAAACTTCTCCTCAGAAACTATTGACTGGATTTTTACCAAATTTCACAGGAATGTTCCTTTGGTGGTCCTCTTTCAAATTCCTTCAAATAATTGTGTTCCATGAAGAATTCTGGTTGCCATGGCAACCAAAGTAAAAAACCTTTAAAAATCTTCTCCTCCCAAACTGCTATTTGGATAGCATTATTATTTTGCAGGAATGTTCCTTAGATACAGGTTTACAGAATTCCTTAAAAAAAAAAATGATCTGTCAAAAAACATGGCTTTTATTGGAGACTCATTTTCCTTTTATGGTATAAAGTAAAATCTTTGAAAAATTTCTTCTCTAAAACTATTCATTGGACTTCATTGTTGTTTTGCAGGTAAGTTCCTATGGTGGCTGTCTACCAAATTGTTTCTATGGTGGTTGTCTACCAAATTCCTTTTAAAATCAAAGTGCTGTAAGCACTGTAATCGGTCGTCACTGAATGATTATTGGTTGGTTGGATGTATTGGAGTTTAATGCCACTTTAACAAGCGAGCTATTGTCATGGCATTGTGTCCGTCGTCCGTCCGTCCATCCGTTCGTCCGTCCCTTCGTCCGTGCGTGCGTCCGTAATTTTTTTCTTTAAAAAACTTCTTCTCAGAAACTATTGACTGGATTTTTACCAAATTTCTTAGGAATGTTCCTATGGTGGTCCTCTTTCAAATTCCTTCAAATAATTGTGTTCCATGAAGAATTCTGGTTGTTGCGTCCGTCCGTCCGTCCGTTCGTTCGTCCGTCCATTCGTCCGTGCGTGGCTGGTTACCATTTTTTTCTTCTTTTCTCACAAGTTTTTTCCATACCCTTTTTCTTCAGTGAGCTAAAATGCAGGATTGAATGATAATTGTTAAAAACTTCCTTTCGCCATTATAGAAATATCAGGCCTGTGGAGCGATACAGGCGCTCAAGCGCCTCTAGTCTCTTTAACTCTTTACCAAACGACAAAATTTTAGACTGGTCCATATTGAGAGCATTTGCAGACGACAAAATAAATGTGACTAAAAAATTAAAATTTGTTTAAGGAAGGGAAGAAAACATTGTGGGAAAAGGAGAAAATGCTGGTAACCAGCATTTTCTCCTTTTCCCACAATGTTTTCAAAAGGTTTCTTTCACAAGGTCGTTAAAACTCGGGATT
The DNA here is from genome assembly GCA_946811185.2 of Hippopus hippopus. Classification (NCBI taxonomy): domain Eukaryota; kingdom Metazoa; phylum Mollusca; class Bivalvia; order Cardiida; family Cardiidae; genus Hippopus; species Hippopus hippopus. Next base: position 4,161,527 of record OX328102.1, on the reverse strand, counting down.
GTGTGGTAAAGGGTTAAAAGGTAATGTTAATAATACCAAGTATGAACCCTTTACCAAACAGCAAATTTTATACTCTTTCAAATCTAAACCATTGAAAGGTGACACATTTGAAGTTGTCTACAATGAATTGAGGTTCTTTGGCCGAGTTGAAAACATTGTGGGAAAAAGGAGAAAACGCTGGTTACCACAAAGTTTTCAGAAGGCTCCTTCTCTAGGGGTTGTTAAAACCATGGATTGTTTGGTAAAGGGTTAATTTGTACAGTTTGACTGAAAACAGCCCTGAAAAAGAAAAGGATGGGCATGTAATTGGGTTTAGTCTGATCTTGATCCACACTGTCCACAAAAAATACTTGAAGTTGTGATTGGTGCTGAGTAATACAGATGGTAAACGCATCCCTGTACAGTCCAGTTTTTGGACGTACTGGAAACAACTTACGACCAGGAAAACTTTATCATGGAAAGGAAAGTCTCCTTTTCTGTAGTGAAAAAAATGTGGGAAATCTAGCGATTGCCTGTTGTTTATATAGCAGGGAAAAAAAAGGTATTTACCTCTTTACCCAATGACAAACTTTTAGACTTGTCCCATTTGAAAACATGTGCAGACAACAAACTAAATGTGCATCAAACAATTGGCTTTGTCTTTGAATGGGAAGAAAACTTTGTGAGAAATGGAATAAATGCTAGTGACCAGCATTTTTGCCCTTTTCCTCAATGGTTTCTGAAGCCTTATTCCTAAGGGTCATTCAGACACAGGATTGATTGGAAAAGGATTAACCTGCAGCATGCAAAATACTACTCAAGTTGCTATTATGGAGATTCATTCATAGATACTATATTAAACCTCTACCACACGATCCCGACTTTTAACGACCCTGAGAAAGAAGGCTTTTGAAAACATTGTGAGAAAAGGAGAAAATGCTGGTAACCAGCATTTTCTCCTTTTCCCACAATATTTTCTACCCTTCCCAAAACAAATTTCACTTTTTGAGTCACATTTATTTTGTTGACTGCAAATGTTTTGAATTTGAACTAGTTTAAAATTTTGTTGTTTGGTAAAGAGTTAAATGCTCAGATAAATAAGCCATGCTGAAGTTTGTCTTTATGATAAAAAATTGATGATGTAACAGACAGGGAATACACTGCAGGAAATAAACCAATTATCCTGTCATCATTGGTCTTATCCTCATCGTGAAAACGTTTCAAACATTATTAACTCTTTCACTACTGAATAAAGGATAAAAAGGATAAAAATACATTTCCTCCGCAAGATCAAGAGACAGTTCATTCATAATCTAGAAGATAGCGGTGGATAGTGTAGATCAGAGATCAGACTGCTGTGCAGTCTGATCTTGATCTACACTGTCCACAAAAGCTTCTGATGTCCATAGTATAGAAAGAGTTAACGAATAGTGAACATTTATCCCTGTACCACACAATCCCAAGTTTTAAGGACCACATGGAAAAGGAATTTCGAAAATATTGTTGAAAAAGGAGAAAATGCTGGATACCAGCATCATTTTCTCCATTTCCTCCAACGTTTTCAGCCCTTTGAAAAACAAATTTCCTCATTTGAGTAGCATTTTATTTGTTTTTGGCTGATGCTTTTAATTTGGACCAATCTAAAATGTTGTCATCAGGAAAGAGTTAATAACCCTGTTAACACTTTTTTGATAAAAGTTTGGACTCTTCCAAATGGAAAGCTTTTGCAGACAACAAAATTAATTAAATGAGGCCTTAATGTTGGAATTGTCTGTGAAAGGATACTACACATTATACAAAAAAGGATAAAATGTTTGTTACCAGCATTTTCTCCTTTCCTTTTCCCACAATGCTTTCAAAGCCTTCATCCTCAAGAGCTTTAGAACTCCAAATTTTCAGTAAAGGGTTAACCCTTTACCAAACAACAATATTTTAGATGCATCTGAACTTAACTCTTTACCAAACGCCAAAATTTTAGACTAGTCCAAATTGGAAGCATTTGCAGACGACAAAATTAATGCGACTCAAAAATTGAAATTGGTGTTTGGAAGGGTAGAAAACATTGTGGGAAAAGGAGAAAATGCTGGTAACCAGCATTTTCTCCATTTCCCACAATGTTTTCAGAAGGCTTATTTCTCAGGGTCGTGAAAACCTGGGATTGCTTGGTAAAGGGTTAAGGCATTTGCAGATGACAAAAATGATAAAGATTTAAGTAGCTAAACTTTCAAAATTTGTCAGTTATTGGGTAGGAGACATTGATGGAAATGAAGAAAATGCTGGTTACCAGTATTTTCTCCATTTCCCACAATGTTTTCTAAATCTTCCTTTCTAACGTAGGTTAAAACTTGGGATAGTTTGGTAAACAGTAAATGATTTTGGTGGGTCAAAATTTGTTGATAAAGATATGAATTAAAAAGAGATTTTAAAGATACGGGTTAACCCTTTACTGCACAACGCTGACTTTTAAGAACCCTTGGAGAAAAGCCTTTTGAAAACATTGTGGGAAAAGGAGAAAATGCTGGTGACCAGCTTTTTCTCCTTTTCTCACAATGTTTTCTGCCCAATCAGAGAAAAATTGCACCATTTGAACCACATTGAAATTGTCGTCTGCAAATGCTTTGAATTTGGACTAGGCTAAAATTTTGTTGTCTGGTATAGGGTTAAAAAGAGTTATGAGTTAAAAAATTAAAAAGGTAATACTATCTACATTCATCACAAAACCCCATGTTATATGTGCTCCCATGAACAGTCTAATTGAGGCAGTCCATATGATTTCCCATGGGAGGGGTTCTATGACAGTCATTTGTCCCTTGTTCCCTTGTGGGGTCATTGTTGGCTCGATAATTGAGGCATTGGATTTGTACCCAGTAAATCCTGAAAACCTGGTAGCATTGGAATGTCCTTGGAGAGGTCATTGCAGAGCCTCCACAATATTCATGAAAGCAAGGAAAAAAGTAGGCTGTTGCTTTTATATAACTGGTAAACTGTTGGAAACTGTGAAAATCCCTATTTTAGCAAACAACCCAGTGGATCCAGTGCGACTCTAACCCAGGGCCTGCAGGTAACAAGTCTCACACTTTGCCACTGAGCCATGTAGGACCCTGCATTTATGTCGGTAGCAAACAGTAATACTGTTAATGGCAATCAACACCACTGTTTTTATTTGATGGCAATCAACACAAATGTTGCTACTAGCAATCAACACCACTGTTGTTTAGGGCAGGCAATCAATGCTATTACTGTTAGTGGCAAAAAAAACTCATTAATGGCAATCTACACTATTTCTATTAATGGCAATTGATACTGTAATGATTAATGACATAAAATGTTGCCATTCAATGCAACAGTGTTAATGGCAATCAATAACGTTACTACTAATGGCAAAAGAAAATGTTGCCATATATTGAAATTAACTTCATTGCTGTAAACGTTAATAAAATGCTCTTGTTTTTAACAGAAACACTGTTGTTGACAATGGCAATCAACACCATTGTAAGTGACATTCAACGTCATTGTTGTAAATGATTCACAACACCACTGTTGTTAATTGCAATCAAGACCAGTGTTTTTAATGGCAAACAATATCATTGTTGATTTTGGAATTAAACACCATTGTTGTTGGTAATAATCTACTCTATTTTCTCCATTTTTATACAATGTCTTCAAAGGTCTTCTTTGCGAGGTTTGTGATAACACAGAATGAAATGTTAAGTCAGCAAAACCGTGTTGTTTTCTAGGAATATCTCGCTAGGAGATAAACAAGTTTATTGGGGCAGAAATAACAGGCTCGAAGACAAAAATCTGAAGGGCTGAAAAGACCGTTGAAAATATAGAAATCAATAAAAGTTAATCAGTGTGAGATCATATCAACTTATGTACAGGAAATGGACTTTAATGTTGACCTCAGTGACAGCTAGAGATAAGTGATTGGTTAGTAAGGTGAAGCCTTACGCTGCTAAGCATGACTCACCAACCTTTTGCAGACAGTGTAGATCAAGATCTTGAATCTACACTGTCCGCGAAGGAGATCACTTAACTTTGAAAGAGCAATATTTGAGTGTTTACTATTGCATTAAAAATTTCATTTTAGTTATTTAGCAGGATAAGGGTTATAGAGGTGGGAGTAGGGCAGAGATTAAAGAAAGGGGGGGAGGGGGAGGAAAGAGAAGGACCAGGGAGGAAGATGAGAAAGAGTAAACCAGGGTGAGATAATGAATTTATCAATTTATGCAGTTGAAATAGACTTTTTTAGTGACCTAAGTGACAGCAAGAGATAAATGATGGTCAGTTAGGTTAAAGAGAAATTTAGGGTGAAAAAGAGTGGGTGTGGGATTAATATCTATGAGATAATATCAACCTGTGTACTGGAAATGGAGTGGTGACCTCAGTAACAGTGAGAGATAAGTATAGGGAGAGGTAAGAGAGATTCTGGGAGAGAAAGAGGAGGGGGAGGGATGAGTGTCTGTGAGATCATATCAATATATGCACTGAAATGGAGTGGTGACCTCGGTGACAGTGAGAGATAAGAGATTGGTTGGTAAGGTTAAAGAGGGGAGAGTAGGCAAGAGATTGAAGGAGAAAAAGAGGGAGAGGAGGGAGAGTAGAGATACTGAATGGGGGGAAAGGGGGTGCAGATGTTAGATCATTTCAACTTGTGTACTGGTATGGACTTTTAGTGGGTGACAGTGTGGTATGAGTTTATCGGCAGTAAGAAAGAGAGAGAGTCAGGTAGAAAGAGAGGGGGTACAGAAACAGAGGGATGTTGAGAGAGGGAGTTTAAAAATGGAGGTGGGTGAATGAGGGAGAGGGAAGAAGAGTGAGCAGTAGATAGCGATGGGATTATAGTTAGAGTGAGAGGAAATAAGATAAGGACGGAAAGAGAAAGAGCGTAGATAGAGAGAGTAGGAGACAGAGGTGAAAGGTAGATTGCAAGAGCAAGTATAAGGGGAAGAGAGAAAGAGAGGTGGTTAGGTAGAGAGAGGGAGATTTGGAGGGTTAGAGAAACAAAGAGTGTTGGGAGTTTGCAAAGGGGGATGGGGGAAAGAAAAGGAGAAAGATTTTATGATTTTACCTGTATACTGGTTCTTATTTCTGTTCTTCTGATTTCAGAATCATTATTTGGTAATGATTCTTTCTTTCTTGCTCAGTTATCTACCTCCTCTGTTTGTTTACTTACTTCCAAATTCTGCAAAATTTTCACAGAAAGACTTAATAAAGACCATCCACTTTAACCCTTTACCTTACTGCAAAATTTTAGACTTGTCCATATTGAATTTTAGACTTGTCCATAATAAATTTGAAGGAATTTACAGACAGCAATTTATGATAGTTTTTGTCTTTGAATAGGTAGAAAACATTGTTGGAAAAGAAGAAAATGCTGGTTACCAGCATTTTCTCCTTTTCCTGCTTTGTTTTCAAAAGCATTCTGGAAATATGTGGTTGAGGTTTTCTCCTTTTCCCCCAGTGTTTTCTTCCAATTTAAAGACAGAAATCATCATTTGAACTATGTCTAATTTGTATTTTGCAAATGCTTTCAATTTGGTCCAGTCCTAAATTTTGTTGTTTGGCAAAAAGTTAGTCCTGAGGTAATGAATGGACCAGTCATTGATACATCTTTGGAAGACTGTTGTAGCAGTAAAAATAAGCTACGCCTAAATCATAAGCATCTTTCAAATGTTTGCTGAAATTGATTTTTAGAAAAGAGCACTAAATACTGAATTTTGCGTGCAAAACCGTGTTGTCTTGAACAACAGCTCCCTCTTGCTGTTGTTTGATAAGCCTTGTAGCTCAGTTAGTAAGATACTGACTTGACCTGGTGGTTGTGAGTTTGATACCAGGTTGAGGCAAACTTTCTTTTTGGTGATTTTTCACCACTCACCTCTGATGTATGTGAGAAAAGTAGTCAATTGCTTGGAAAGAAAGTTGGTGTGAGAAAGCCAGAAAACACATGTGTAGGTGCTTTGACTAGCATGATACGACCATATGACCTAAGCTATTAAAAACGGTGTTTAACTCAAATACAAAGTAACATAATTGAAACCGTAGGGATGATTCTTTGATTCCCCAGCACAGCAAATTTCTGTCTGAAGATTGCTACAGGATTCATTCCTCTCTCGCCAGTGAACTTCGTATCAGCAATGATTATGTGGGAAAGAAGCCATTAGCTTTGGAAGAATACTGTGTGAAATACTGGTTAAAGATATACCTGGAAACATAATCTAGAAGTGCACTGGTTGCAATGAAGTAATTGAAATAATGTTGAAATTAGCATTAACCCTTCACCAAATAATCCCATAATTTTCTACTTTTCCCACAATGTTTTCTACCAGTCCCTAACAAAGACTGAAATCATAATTTAAGTTACATTTGATTTGTCGTCTGCAAATGCTTTCAGTTTGGACAAGTCCAAAATTATGTTGTATGGTAAAGGATTTAACACCATGCAAACCAACAAGCCTTTAGTGTTTGTTGTGTTTCAGGTATTTGATAGCAAGAGCAAAAAAAACCAAATATACAGTAAAGCAGTTTTACAAATTTAAAACTGCATGCAAAGCACATATCTAGGTTTTGACGTATTCAGATTGAAATATTCAATAAAAGGATAAAAAAAAGTCCAAATTAGATGTTTTATTGCATATTTGTATCCCTAGATTCTTGATACAGGTCTAAATATCTTTTTGATGTTCCCAAAATATATAAACCCTTTACCACACAATTTGTGTATGATCCTGTACCACACAATCTCAAGTTTATATCTTTGATTGATATAATTTGTGTTTATCGTCGCCACCTGTTGCCCATATGGGCGACACCCCCTGAAGGCTGTTAGTATTGTTACGGGGGATAGTGCAGATACAGGACGAAACCCATCTTAAGTTACGCCTGGTTCTTTTACATGCTCGGTATATAGCACCGTCACACGGGACCTCGGTTTAACATCTCTTCCAAAAGACTATTATTAATTGTAGATGGCCAGCCGTGGGGATCGAACCCACACCCTCAAGTGACTCGAAACATCATGTTCACGAGTCCTACGCTGTACCTATTGAGCTATGCGGGCTGGTCAAATTGATGTTCCCAAAATAATTAAACCCTTTACCACACAATTTGTGTTTGATCCTGTACCACACAATCTCAAGTTTTAACTACCCTCAGGAAGAAGCCTTTTGAAAACAGAGTGGGAAAAGAAAAAAAAAGGTTAAGAAAACTAGCATTTTCTCTTTTTCCCACAATTTTTTCTACCCTATAAAAAATAAACTCCAGTATTTGAGCCACACTGCAAATTGTCCTCTGCCAATGCTTTCAATTCGGACAAGTGAAAATTTTTGTTTTGGGTAAAGATTTAACCCTGTACCACACAATCTTTAGTTTTAAGGACCCTCAGAAAAAACCCTTTTGAAAACATTGTGGGAAAAGAAGAAAATGCTGGTGACCAGCATTTTCTCCTTTTCCCACAATGTTTTCTATCCTATTAAAGAGGCCTTTATACTCATTTTCAGCCAGTTTTAACTCATTTTGTCTCTATTTTTAGCTCACCTGAGCACAACGTGCTCAAGGGGAGCTTTTAGGATCACCCGGTGTCCGTCGTCCGTCGTGCATCGTCAACAATTCTTTAAACATCAACTCCTCCTAAACCACTGAGCCAATTTGGATCAAACTTGGCTGGAATGTTCCTTGGGAGGTCCTCTTTAAAAAATGTTCACAGAATTTGATTCCATCAAAAACTCTGGTTGCCATGGCAACCAAATGGAATTTTCTAAGAAATTCTTTAAAAATCTTCTCCTCTGAAACCGCTAGTCAGATTTTGAAATAATTTCACAGAGATGTTCTTTGGGTGACCCTTTACAAAAAAGTTTACGAAATTTTGATCCGTCAAGAAACATGGCTCTGGTGAATGGGGGCTACTTGCACTATACAGAAATGAAGAAATTCTGAAAAATTCTTGTTCTCTGAAACCGCTGGTCAGATTTTGAAATAATTTCACAGAGATGTTCCTTGGGTGACCCTTTTCAAAAAGTGTTTGCGAAATTTTGATCCGTCAAGAAACATGGCTCTGGTGAATGGGGGCTACTTGCACTCTAAAGAAATGAAGAATTCTTAAAAATTCTTCTTCTCTGAAACCGCTCGTCAGATTTGGAAATAATATCACAGAGATGTTCCTTGGTGACTCTTTTCAAAAACTGTTTGCGAAATTTTGATCCGTCAAGAAACATGGCTCTGGTGAATGGGGGCTACTTGCACTATACAGAAATGAAGAATTCTTAAAAATTCTTCTTCTCTGAAACTGCTCGTCAGATTTTGAAATAATTTCACAGATATGTTCCTTGGGTGACCCTTTTCAAAAACTGTTCGCGAAATTTTGATCCGTCAAGAAACATGGCTCTGGTGAATGGGGGCTACTTGCACTATACAGAAATGAAGAAATTCTTAAAAATTCTTCTTCTCTGAAACCGCTGGTCAGATTTTGAAATAATTTCACAGAAATGTTCCTTTGGTGACCCTTTTCATGAATTGTCCGCAAAATGCTGATTCGTCAAGAAACATGGCTCTGATTGGGGGGGGGGCCCACTTGCACTATATGGACATGAAGAAATTCTTCAAAATTCTTCTTCTCTGAAACTGCTGGTCAGATTTTGAAATAATTTCACAGAAATGTTTCTTGGGTGACCCTTTTTTCAAATTGTTCGAGAAATTTTGATCCATCAAGAAACATGGCTCTGATGGCTGTGGGCTATTTACACCATACAGACATGAAGAAATTCTTAAAAATTCTTCTTCTCTGAAATTGCCTGTCAGATTTTGAAATAATTTCACAGCAATGTTCTTTGGGTGACTCTTTTCAAAAAATGTTCACAAAATTGTGATCTGTCAAGAAACATGGCTCTGATGGTGGGGGCTATTTGCACTACAGGGACATGAAGAGGAATTTCCTAATTCTTCTTCTCTGGAACAGCTGGTCAGATTTTGAAATAATTTCACAGAAATGTTCCTAGGGTGACCCTTTTCAAAAATTGTTAGGGAAATTTTTATCCGTCGAAAAACAAAAGCCAATTGTTGGCACCTGCATGTGGTGCTCTTGTTCGACTTATGTTTTTAGTCACTATCGAGCATGTGCTCTTCTTCTAGAAATTGTCCTTGGGTGATCTATCCAAAAATTTATTCACAGAATTCTGATTCATCAAAATCATTGCTGTGGTGATGATTGTAGGGGTGGTGACAGAATTTGAAATAACTTTTACAGGTAACCTTTTCAAAATTGCTTGGCAAAATAATGATTTTGTTTCCAAAGTTTCAATACCTCAAAAAAAAATTGGCTATGGTCCTCTCAAAAATTCAGGTGAGCGATCCAGGGCCAATTTGGCCCTCTTGTATCAAACTATAGTCATTCTTTTATCTTCATGCCAAATATTGCGCCTGACGGTTGCAAGGTTGCTTAGATTACGGTCGATAGAAAATGCATTTCGCTGAGTTGCTGCCTTCCATGTAAACAGACTCATCGTTTCTGGTTTTTGAATTGAAGATTTTCAATATATCCGTTATACACTCGGGTAGATTCATATGATGATCATGCATTCTGTCACGTGACTATATTTGACCTTCACCCTGCGTCTAATGAGGTAAACAAAGGAAAATGGAGGCTTCTCTTTTGCAGCCTTGATTTTCAGACGGAGGTCACGGCCTATATGCAAATTACACCGTATCCGACTCTAGGCGGAAACCAACGATAAATTTCCGTGACGCACCGCTATTGTTTACAGCTTCGATCGTCAGCCAGTTTTCTTCTGACCAATGTTCGGTTTCTAATACAAATCTCTGTGTTCCTTTTTTTCAATTACACCATATATGTCAGTAATTTATCCATGTTTACACAAAGGGCTGATTTCTGTACCATTCTAAATTGTTTGAAATTTAACAGCATTTTTGCTTACCGGCTGTAGACGGGCATCTTTAAAGACGAATTCCATTCTGGAGCCACAGTTAAATTGTCGTTGCAAACACTTTCAATTTGTACAAGTCTGACATTTTGTTGTTTGGTTAAGAGTTAAGCACAGGACACAAACCTTAAGACAAGAACAACTATTTTTTTCAACAGAGTAGAAAAAAAAATGTGAAAAGGAAATTGCTCCCTTTTATACGCCCGTCGAAGACGGGACATATTATGAGATCACCCATGGCGGGCCAGCGGGCGGCGTCCAGTTCTTTGTCCAGAGCATAACTTTGTCATCTCCAGTCCGATTGACTTGAAACTTGGCATTTGTGTTTGTTGCAATAATACGGAGTGCAGTGCAAAAGAACCATAACTCTACCTCATGCTGTCTTTGAGTTACTTCCCTTTCATCATCATTTTTACAGCATTTTCTGCTTGTCCGGAATATAACTTTGTCATCTCTAGCCTGAACATCTTCAAATTTGGTATGCATGATTGTTGAAAAATTACAGAGTGCAGTGCACAAGAACCATAACTCTTACTAGCACAAATTTTGAGTTATTCCCCCTTTGATCTTCATTTTTATAGCATTTCTTGCTTGTCCGGAGCATAACATTGTCACCTTAAGTAGGAATGACTTGAAATATGGTATGCTTATTTGTTGCAATATTTGGAACTGCAGTGCACAGGAATTGTAACTCTACCTCATGCTGTCTTTGAGTTATTTCCTTTTGATTGTCATTTTTACAGCATTTAGTGCTTGTCCGGAATATAACTTTGTCATCTCAAGTCAGAACGACTTCAAACTTGGTATGCATGTTTGTTGCAATATTACAGAGTACTGTGCACAAGAACAATAACTCTACCTAGTGCGGATTTTGAGTAATTCCACAATGCACTGGAGCCGTAACCTTACCTAATGCCCTTTTTGAATTATTCCCTATTCATTATTTTTTTTTACAGCTTTTCATGCTTCTCTACGATATAACTTTGTCTTTTCATCATGGAATGACCTGAAACTTTATATGCATGTTTCCTTAACATTACAGGAGACATTCATGCCTATTCAATCACTTACATGATTTCTGCTGCACTACTATTTTCCTCTACCTGCCCTTTACGATTATTATCCCCCCTCGACAACTGGCGGTGGGATGGGCATATCTTGCGACAATTTGCCGCTCTTGTTCTCAATTGTTTTCTATCTGCATAAACAAAAATATGTTTTCCTTTTCTTCAAATGTTTGTCCTTTATGTTATTTGTAACAATTTTTTGTTAGCTCCACTGGCCAAAGGCCAGAGAGCTATTGTCATGGCGTTGTGTCCGTCGTGCGTGCGTCCGTCCGTGCGTGCGTCCGTAAACTTTTTCTTTAAAAAACTTCTCCTCAGAAACTATAGACTGGATTTTTACCAAATTTCACAGGAATGTTCCTTTGGTGGTCCTCTTTCAAATTTCTTCAAATAATTGTGTTCCATGAAGAATTCTGGTTGCCATGGCAACAAAAGTAAAAAACCTTTAAAAATCTTCTCCTCCCAAACCGCTATTTGGATAGCATTATTATTTTGCAGGAATGTTCCTTAGATACAGGTTTACAGAATTCCTTAAAAAAAAAAAAGATCTGTCAAAAAACATGGCTTTTATGGGAGACTCATTTTCCTTTTATGGTATAAAGTAAAATCTTTGAAAAATTTCTTCTCTAAAACTATTCATTGGATTTCATTGTTGTTTTGCAGGTAAGTTCCTATGGTGGTTGTCTTCGGCCAGCGAGCTATTGTCATGGCGTTGTGTCCGTCGTGCGTGCGTCCGTCCGTCCGTTCGTCCGTCCGTTCGTCCGTGCGTGCGTCCGTAAACTTTTTCTTTAGAAAACTTCTCCTCAGAAACTATTGACTGGATTTTTACCAAATTTCACAGGAATGTTCCTTTGGTGGTCCTCTTTCAAATTCCTTCAAATAATTGTGTTCCATGAAGAATTCTGGTTGCCATGGCAATCAAAGTAAAAAACCTTTAAAAATCTTCTCCTCCCAAACCGCTATTTGGATAGCATTATTATTTTGCAGGAATGTTCCTTAGATACAGTAATTCCTTAAAAAAAAAAAGATCTGTCAAAAAACATGGCTTTTATGGGAGACTCATTTTCCTTTTATGGTATAAAGTAAAATCTTTGAAAAATTTCTTCTCTAAAACTATTCATTGGATTTCATTGTTGTTTTGCAGGTAAGTTCCTATGGTGGTTGTCTACCAAATTGTTTCTTCAGTGAGCTAAAATGCAGGATTGAATGATAATTGTTAAAAACTTCCTTTCGCCATTATAGAAATATCAGGCCTGTGGAGCAATACAGGCGCTCAAGCGCCTCTAGTTCTAAGATACATCACTACTGCCCAGAAAAAGTTTAACCCTTTACCACACAATCCCGACTTTTCACAACCCAGAGAAAGAAAGCTTTTCAAAACATTGTTGGAAAAAGAGGAAATGCTGGTAACCAGCATTTTCTCCTTTCCCCACAATGTTGCTGACACATCCCAAAACAAATTTCAGATTTTTAGTGTCATTTATTTTGTGGACTGCAAACGCTTTCAATTTGGACTTGTCTTAGATTTTGCCATTTGGTAAAGAGTTAAGATGCTGTGCTGTGCGTTGGTCTGCAATTACAATTATGTTTGATGGGATAAAATGTGAGACAGGGGGTCTAATGATTTATTCCTGCAGGACACAGATCGATGTTGTAATTTGCCAATATGTCACAAATATGATACCCCTGCATTACCACATTTTTTAATCATTATGGCAAAAGGAGGGTCAGATTATTTATTCCTGAAGGACATACTATAAGATCAATTTAACAATTTTGCTGTACTTATAATCCATAACCAAATAATTGTTTTTTATACCCCAGCAGTAGAAAGCTTCTGAGAGTACTGAAGTAAAAGGAGCAATTACTTATAGCAAGCAATGGCTTCTTTCTCCAGGGTGTTTTCCATATTAAATCTTTACCACACAGTCATGGGTTTTAAGGACACTGATGAAGAGGCTATTTGAAAACATCAGGGAAAAGGAGAAAGTGCTGGTAACCAGCATTATCTTCTTTTTCCATGATGTTTTCTACCCTTTTTGTCACAAATTTCATAACTTTTGCCACTCTTTATTTGTCATCTGCAAATGCTTCGAAATTGGGCCAGTCTAAAATAGTTAAGCCTTTACGACACGATCCCGACTTTTAACGACCCTGAGAAAGAAGGCTTTTGAAAACATTGTGGGAAAAGGAGAAAATGCTGGTAACCAGCATTTTCTCCTTTTCTCACAATGTTTTCTACCCTTCCAACAACAAATTTCAATTTTTTAGCCACATTTATCTTGTCGTCTGCAAATGCTTTCAATTTGGAGTGATCTAAAATTGTGTCGTTTGGTAAAGCGTTAATCAACATGGATATCTTTACTTTCTACCAAGTTTTGCTTTGCTAAAAAGTAACTGGGAGTTGTTTTTTTTTTGCATAATGTATAATAACATTTTCATCAATGAAAATTTTGACCCTTAGGCTGCTAAGCGTGACCCACTGACCTTTTGCAGACAGTGTAGATCAAGATCAAACTGCACAGAACGTGCAGGCTGATCTTGAATCCACGCTGTCTGATAAGGAGTTATTTTACCTCCAAAAATGCCCTTCAAACAGCAAAATTTGGGTTTTTACTATTGGTTTAAAAGTTTAATTTTTTTTTTCAAATAGCGGGATAAGGCTTAACCTACAAGGAAGTACAAGGTTTACAATCATTAGAAAGAAGGCTTTTGAAAAAATTGTGAGAAAAGCAGAAAATGCTAGTAACTAGCAATTTCTCCCCTCTCTCTCTTTTTCTTCCCCTCCCCACCTTCCAATGTTTTCAACTCTTTTTGAAGAGAAATACAATTGTATGAACCACATTTTATTCATTTGCAGATGCGTTTGATTTGGACAAGTCTGAAGTTTTGTGGTCCATAAAAGAGCTAGATGGAATTATTCCTTTCTTGTTACTTGCTCAGAATATCCAATCAAATTTTAACTGTCTTGTTTACCGTCGATAGATTCTGATATTTTTGTGGTATTTGTCGAAGACAATACCGCTATGAATTCAATATTGAATTTTGAAGACCATGTGTCGTATTTTGTGCAAAGCCGAAGGAAATAAACCCAATTAAACTCAATTTTTCTCAGGCAAATGAGGTTTACGGCAGCACTCAGATACGGAATTGGAAATGGCATGTTAACATACACTAGGTGAGGCCATCCATCGTGGAAATACTAATTTTTGATTGAAAATAGCTTCACTCGCTCATAGCCTTCTATTGGCACAATGATACAAAATTTATCTACCGATCACTTGGTCCTGGGCTTTTTCATTCCAAAACAAGTTCATCCCATGGCTTGTTCATCCAATGATTGCGCGCTACTCCATTTGATTGGGCATGATTATTTATAGATCGAAATAATTGATTGTAATGTTGGGAATTAAATGTTAACGGCCAAAGATATTTAAAAATCATAGTTTTCAGGTACAAACTTAATTTTATTCGATATATTCACATGGTTTCTCTCTGTATCCATCATGCATCCTACTGTCAAGGGACGTTACTCCCGACTCCTAACGATCAAAGGGAGACCACCAATACACAAATAATCCTAACTTTGTCATGAGTACTCTCCCTTCAACCAAAAAAGGTATTTATTTGCTTAGTAGGTTGTCTTTCAAGCCAATATTTGAATAATATTTTTCTTTTTCAAATTATTAATTCCACACATTGGCTTCCTTGACAAATACTACTTCAGGGTTCTCAACGCTTTGATTACTGAAAGTACTTGTGAAGACCCAGGAAATACCCAAACAATGAGCTGTCACTGTGATATGACTGAAATAATGTTAAAATAGACATAAAACAGGATTTGATCAAATACAGTTCAACCTGTATTAGGCAAGCATAGTAGGGACATTCAAAGTGTGTCTGCTTAGGACAGGTGGTCGCTTAATACAGGTACATTACAACATATTTGCCTTCTCTGGGAACTAATTATGGTTGCTTAATATAGGTTGCTAGCAAAATAGAGGAAGCCACTAAGGTAGTTTTACCATAGTACAGAATGTTCTACAACAATGGTTGTTATAAGGAATCTAGGAGGTTGAAAGCCAAACAAACAAACAGAATTATCTTTATTATTGCAAGCTATATGTAAAGGAAAGTATTTATGATATTATCACAAACGTCTTTGTTTACTTCCAGGTGTTAATAGAAACATTGGCCCATCTAGGCGCTCAGGTGAGATGGGCTGCATGCAACATCTATTCCACACAGGTAGGTGATTTAACCCTTTTTCCAGAACAGTCTCTTGTTTTTACAACCCAGAAGAAGGAAACTTTTGAAAATATTGTTTGAAAAGGAGAAAATGCTGGTAACCAGCATTTTCTTCTTTTCCAACAATGTTTTCTACTCTTGTGATAAAGAATATGATTACTTTAGCCATATCTAATTTGATGTCTAAATACATTCTTTGGAGTTGAACAAGTGCAAGCTCATTTGGTAACATACAGAGCCTGACACAAGGGGATCACTGGTTCAATTTTTCAGTTTGGCTTGCTTCTTTCAAAGGATTGATGATTGTAATTGTGAAAGGATTCATTCTGCTCTCACTGCTGAACTTTGTTTCAACACTGATTATGTGGGAAAGCAGCCATAAGCTTGGGAAGAATATTGTGTAAAGTACTGGTTAAAGAAAATCAAGGAAAACATGGATAGGTGTGCTTGTCACAGTGATATAACTATAGATACATTGAAAATGGCATTAAACACCAAACAAAACTAACAAGTGTAAAGTTTTGTCATTTTGGAAAGAGACCACTGGAGCCATGATGAAGCATACAACACTTTTCATTGTTGTGGGTGGGAGGAAACAAAATGTTTTTTTATGGCTACATTTACTTTGATATGTTGCTGTACTCTGAAGATAAGAATTCTTCTTTCCATCATTAAAAGATTGTAATACTTTTTGCCCAAAATGAAAACAGTATTGTATTCTACAAGAAAATAATAAAAGATATCCTGATACTTTGATGCATGAAAATTACTAAATCTTTTATCGCCTTTTAATAAGATAACACAGCAGCGACATCTTTGCAAAATATGCAAGGGCAACCTTGATTGTTTCTTTTTTCGAAATGGAGAAAGTTGTTGCAAGCAATTGCAGGGAAGAGTGAACCTGCATTTTCTGATTTCAAACTCCACCTAGACCTTACTCAGTTTGAAGAAAACTGTTAATTCCAATTTGTCCAAAATCATTGTCCAACTTGCCATATCATCACTAGTAATGCATTAACCTAAAGAGCGCTACACTTGATTTGGTTTTGTAGATAATTTTTTTGATAGTATAGATCAAGATTAGACTGCTAGAATGTGAATTATATCCGTTGACCCTCAACATATGATATTTTGTGAGCTATACTGGCAAAATTCTCTAAGTATGGGAATATCTGAGCAGCTGTTGACAGTAAGAGTATCTATTTAGTGCTTTCAGGGTTAATACTGATGCAGCCTTTCCATTTCCTTGAAACCTTTTTCTAAACAATCCCTTATTTTTCTCAAACCGGAGAAAGTAGGCTTTTGAAAACATTTTTGGAAAAAGGGAAAATGCTGATTACCATCATTTTGTCCTTTTCCTATATGTGTTCTTCACCTTAACTCTTTATTAAACGACAAATTTTTGGACTGGACCAAATTCAAAGCATCTGCAGACAACAAATTAAATCTTGGTAATATGATGATTTCTGACTTTGATAGGGTAGAAAATATTGTGGGAAAAGGAGAAAATGCTGGTTACCAGCATTTTCTCCTTTTCCCACAATGTTTTCAATAGACTTCTTTCTCAGGGTCGTTAAAAGTCAGGATTGTGTGGTAAAGAGTTAATAAGACATATCCAATTCTACATTTCATTTGTTGTCTCCAAATGCTTTGATTCTGGACAAGTCTGAGAATCTGTCTTCTAGTAAAGAGTAGACCTAATGGATGTTGTTTTATGGAAGCTGTGGAAGAAAAATTAAGAAAGACATTTCGGAAGAGAACTTAAAAAGGTCTAGTGGAAAATGTCAAGTCCTAAATCTGTCAGCGGACTCTTAAGTATGGTCCTTAATTTGTTGACAAAATTGATGGGAATGTAGGTTTGGTAAAAGTTTTCAAGAATATCCGTTAGGGTAGGCCCACTTACAAACCATTATAAATTACATTCTTTTTCTAATTCTCATGGTTTAAGAGCATCCTTTTCTATTGCTATTGTTTGTAAAAAACACATTTGTGAAAGACTAAACCAAATAGTTTATCTGATTGGCTAAAGCTTTTACCCAATCAGAAATAATGGGTTACCTTCTACAGTAACCATTAAGTCAGGATGCTATTTAGAGGGACCCTTAATTTATACTACCATAAAGCCACTTTCCTGCATTTTCTCCATTAAAATTGATGAATTTGTAAAATTTTTGGGTTTTTCGAAAAGGGAACCCAGGAGCCTAGGCCTTGAACTGTTGAAACTCAGCTGTTGCTTGGACATGACAGAAATACTGCTGAAAGCAGCTCTACGTATAGAGGGCACAATGCAACTTAGTTGGTTTTACTAACAAGATAGATCAAGATCAGAATGTGTAGTCTTATTTTGGATCTACAGGGTTACGGTGATGTCCTCTATCCTGTGTGATTTGTCAATGATTAGAAATCTTTCAGACCAATAAAATGTTTACATTGCAGAATGAGGTGGCAGCAGCTCTTGCTGAGGCTGGTTTCCCTATCTTTGCTTGGAAAGGGGAGACAGAGGAGGACTTCTGGTGGAGCATTGACAAGTGTTTGAACGCTGATGGCTGGCAACCAAATATGGTAATGTAACATTATTACACCGTTTCTTCACTAGACCATTCCCTTTAATCCTTTACAGCACAATCCTGACTATTAACAACCCTAAGGAAGGAGGCTTTTGATTAACCATTTATCACATGAAAAAAAATTTAAACTGGTCCACATTGAAAGAATTTACATCGGACTAATTAGGTGTGTCTCAAATGATGCAGTTTGCTATTGAAAGTTAGAAAACATGTGGGAAAAGGCAAAAATGCTGGCTACCAGCATTATCTCCTTTTCTTGCACACTGTTTTTAAAAGCCTTCTTTCCCAGTGGTCATGAAAACTCAGGATTGTGTGATTAAGGGTTAATACTTCAGCAGCATTTTTTCTAGCTGAAAATGGACTCACTGCATGGCTAATCCTTGGATCAAGTTGAAGTAAATCATAATGGATAGAGAAATGAGAACATCATCCAACTTACTTCATAATTTGATGTCCTTTACACAAGGCCATCAGTATGACCATCTATATGGTTATCTATTTGGAATAATATTATTTTATATGTTAAGTTGAGAGAATTGCTGTAAATAAAGCTGTTTTCATACAAAGTGATTGCTCTGCTATCATCATTGACTAAAACCCAGACGGCAAGGTTGGCCTTGTCCATGGAAATTTCTAGATATTTCGACCCTTAATGTTGAATCCCTCCTTGGGAGGGGGGAGGGGGGCAAATGTTAGAAACACCCCCCCCCCCTTTGGGGCTTTAAATAAAGAATATGTGTATGTAGCAATATGATCTTCAATAATGATTGGGGTTGTGTAGAGAAGAAGAAATAAGAGAAATATGGTAAGAGAGTATTTTGGGTACTTCTATCCCGAGGTTTCTTTGGAATGCTGGATATTGATTCCAATATGCTGGCACAGTATTACTTAACCCTTTACACAACAATCTCTGTTTTGACTACCAAAAGGGATAGGGCTCCTGAAAACATTGTGGAGAAAATGCTGGTGACCCACAATCTTTTTACTATTTCAGACAAATCCCAGCATTTGAGCCACATTTAATTTTTCTTCTGCAAATGCTTCCAATTTGGACATGTTGAAAATTTTGTTGTGTGATAAAGAGTTAATTTGATATTGCCAACAGTGATTTCCTGTTTATTTGTACCTTCTGCCATGTTGGCAAGCAGCGTCGCACTTACATGGTTTCTTATTTCAAGACAGCTGACTGTGTCCTACCTCAGACCATTTTGAAAACATTGTAGCAAAAGGTAACAAGCAATTTCTCCTATTGCTGTGCTTGAGTGGTTTCTCCATCTGTAACTATTTTCACTTGTGTCATTGTTTAAAACTTTTATTAGCTCGCCTGAGCACAAAGTGCTCAGGGGAGGTATTGTGACCGTCGTTGTCCAGCGTCCATCTGTCCGTCTGTCCACAATTCCTTTAAACATCTTCTCCTCCTAAACCGCTTGGCCAATCGTGATGAAACTTGGCAGGGATGTTCCTTGGGTGAAGCTCTACCAAAGTTGTTCAAGAGATTGAATTCCACCCATAACTCTGGTTGCCATGGCAACAAAAAGGGAAAAAATAGCAAAAATCTTTGAATATCTTCTTCTCTGAAACTAGAAGGCGTAGAGCTTTGATATTTGGTATGTAGCATCTCCTAGTGGACCTCTACCAAGTTTGCTCATGTGATGCCCCTTGGGTCAAAACTGGCCCCGCCCCGGGGGTCACAAGTTTGAACATAGGAACAAAGAAGGAAAACTTTAAAATTCTTCTTCTCTGAACTGGAAGGCATACAGCTTTGATATTTGGTATGTAGCATCTCCTAGTGGACCTCTACCAAGTTTGTTCATATGATGTCTCTGGGGTCAAAACTGGCCCTGCCCCGGGGGTCAAAAGTTTGAACATAGGAACAAAGAAGGAAAACTTTAAAATTCTTCTTCTCTGAAACTGGAGGGCGTGGAGCTTTGATATTTGGCATCTAGCATCTCCTAGTGGACCTCTTCCAAGTTTGTTCATATGATGCCCCTGGGGTCAAAACTGGCCCATGCCCCGGGGGTCACAAGTTCCAACATAGGAACAAAGAAGGAAAACTTTAAAATTCTTCTTCTCTGAAACTTGAAGGCATAGAGTTTTGATATTTGGCATCTAGCATCTCCTAGTGGACTTCTACCAAGTTTGTTCATATGGTGCCCCTGGGGTCAAAACTGGCCCTGCCCCGGGGGTCACAAGTTCGAACATAGGAACAAAGAAGGAAAACTTTAAAATTCTTCTTCTCTGAAACTGGAAGGCATACAGCTTTGATATTTGGTATGTAGCATCTCCTAGTGGACCTCTACCAAGTTTGTTCATATGATGCTCTTAGGGTCAAAACTGGCCCCACCCGGGTCATGTTGGGTCTTAAATTAGGTCACTAGGTCAAATTAAAGAAATACCTTGTGGGCACTCTAGAGACCACATTTATTGTTCAATTAATTTGAAAATTGATTAAAATGTTTGTCTTGATGAAATCTAGAATGAGTTCAAAATTGAGTCACCTGTGGTCATAATCTAGGTCACGAGGTCGAAGTAAAGAAATACCTTTAGGGTACTCCAGAGGCCACATTTATTGTTCAATTAATTTGAAAATTGGTTAGAATGTTTGTCTTGATGAAATCTAGGATGAGTTCAAAATTTGATCACCTGAGGTCATAATCTAGGTCACTAGGTCAAATTAAAGAAACACCTTTAGGGCACTCTAGAGGCCACATTTATTGTTCAATTGATTTGAAAATTGGTCAGAATGTTTGTCTTGATGAAATCTAGGATGAGTTTAAAATTGGGTCACCTGGGGTCATAATCTAGGTCACTAGGTCAAATTAAAGAAATACCTTGTGGGCACTCTAGAGGTGACATTTATTGTTCAATTGATTTGAAAATTGGTTAAGATGTTAGTCTTGATAAAATCTAGGATGACTTAAAAATTGGGTCACATGGGGTCATAATCTAGGTCACTAGGTCAAATAAAAGAAATACCTATAGGGCAATCTAGAGGCCACATTTCATGCTCAATTGGCTTGAAAATTGGTCAGAATGTTTGTCTTGATGAAATATTGGATAAGTTTGAAATTGGGTCACCTTGGGTCATAATCTAGGTCACTAGGTCAAATTAAAGAAATACCTTGTGGGCACTCTAGAGGCCACATTTCTTGCTCAATTGACTTGAAAATTGGTCAGAATGTTTGTCTTGATGAAATCTCGGATGAGTTTAAAATTGGATCACCTAGGGTCATAATCTAGGTCACTAGGTCAAATTAAAGAAATACCTTGTGGGCACTCTAGAGGTTACATTTATTGTTCAATTGATTTGAAAATTGGTTAAAATGTTTGTCTTGATGAAATCTAGGATGAGTTTAAAATTGGGTCACGTGAGGTCATAATCTAGGTCACTAGGTCAAATTAAAGAAACACCTTTAGGGCACCCTAGAGGCCAAATTTCTTGCTCAGTTGACTTGAAAATTGGTCAGAATGTTTGTCTTGATGAAATCTAGGATGAGTTCAAAATTGGGTCACCTG
Source organism: Hippopus hippopus (assembly GCA_946811185.2). Taxonomy (NCBI): domain Eukaryota; kingdom Metazoa; phylum Mollusca; class Bivalvia; order Cardiida; family Cardiidae; genus Hippopus; species Hippopus hippopus. The sequence goes on along the minus strand of OX328102.1, from coordinate 4,140,218 downwards.
GGGTCAGAAACTAGGTCACTAGGTCAAATTAAAGAAATACATTGTGGGCACTCTAGAGGTGACATTTATTGTTCAATTGATTTGAAAATTGGTTAAAATGTTAGTCTTGATAAAATCTAGGATGACTTAAAAATTGGGTCACATGGGGTCATAATCTAGGTCACTAGGTCAAATAAAAGAAATACCTTTAGGGCACTCTAGAGGCCACATTTCGTGCTCAATTGGCTTGAAAATTGGTCAGAATGTTTGTCTTGATGAAATATTGGATGAGTTTGAAATTGGGTCACCTTGGGTCATAATCTAGGTCACTAGGTCAAATTAAAGAAATACCTTGTGGGCACTCTAGAGGTGACATTTATTGTTCAATTGATTTGAAAATTGGTTAAAATGTTAGTCTTGATAAAATCTAGGATGACTTAAAAATTGGGTCACATGGGGTCATAATCTAGGTCACTTTAAAGAAATACCTTGTGGGCACTCTAGAGGCTATATTTTTTGCTCAATTGACTTGAAAATTGGTGAGCATGTTTGTCTTGATAAAATCTCATATGATTCTCAAACTGGATCACCTGTGGTCATTAACTAGGTCACTAGGTCAAATTAAAGAAATACCTTGTGGACACTCTAGAGGTCACATTTATTGTTCATTTGATTTGAAAATTGGTTAAAATGTTTGTCTTGATGAAATCTAGGATGAGTTTAAAATTGGGTCACATGGGGTCATAATCTAGGTCACTAGGTCAAATAAAAGAAACACCGTTAGGGCACTCTAGAGGTCACATTTCTTGCTGAATTGGCTTGAAAATTGGTCAGAATGTTTGTCTTGATAAAATATCTGATGCATTTGAAATTGGGTCACCTGGGGTGATAAACTAGGTCACTAGGTCAAATTAAAGAAATACCTTGTGGGCACTCTAAAGGTCACATTTATTTATCAAATGATTTGAGAATTATTCAGAATGTTTGTCTTGATAAACTTTCAGATAACTTCTAAATGGGGTAAACTGGGGTCATAAACTAGGTCACTAGGTCAAATTAAAGAAATACCTTTAGGGCACTCTAGAGGCCACATTTTTTGCTTAATTGACTTGAAAATTGGTCAGTGTTTGTTTTGATGAATTTTCATATGAGTTCTAAATTGGGTCATGTGGAGTCATAAACTAGGTCACTAGGTCAAATTAAAGAAATACATTGTGGGCACTCTAGAGGCCACATTTATTGTTCAATTGATTTGAAAATTGGTTAAAATGTTTGTCTTGATGAAATCTAGGACGAGTTCAAAATTGGGTCACCTGGGGTCATAATCTAGGTCACAAGGTCAAATTAAAGAAATACCTTTAGGGCACTCTAGAGGTCACATTTCTTGCTCAGCTGACTTGAAAATTGGTCAGAATGTTTGTCTTTATGAAATATTGGATGAGTTTGAAATTGGGTCACCTGGGGTCATAAACTAGGTCACTTGGTCAAATTAATGAAATACCTTGTGGGCACTCTAGAGGCCACATTTATTGCTCAATTAACTTAAAAACTGTTTAGAATGTCTTGATAAATTTTTTGGTGATTTCTAAATTGGGTCACGTGGGGTGATAAATTAGGTCACTAGGTCAACTTACGGAAATCCCTTGTGGACGCCTCTAGAGGCCACATTTTAAGCTCAATTGACCTGACAATTTGTCAGAAATTGAATTATGCATGTGTAGTGAATTTCGCCTATTGACTCAGGTGAGCGATCCAGGGCCATCATGGCCCTCTTGTTCATTTTTGGGGTCCTGTGTGGCTCAGTGGCAAAGTGTAGGTTTCCGGACCTGAAGGCCATGGGCTTGAGCCTCACTAGATCCATAGGGTCTTTCATGGGAGTGTCCTTGGGCAAGACAATTCAGAGCTCTAGCCAAGTACAGGTGAAACCAGGAAATACATGAATATGTGAGCCATGATATGACTGAAATAATGTTGAAAGAGGCGTAAAACACCATTCAATCAATCAATCATTTTTACTATCAATAATTTACATACTAAGATTATCTGGAAGGCCTCTGGTAGAAATTTGTTACAGGTGAGAAATAAGCCAACGCATTTCCAAACTGGCCATGTCAAAAAGTGCCTTTCTCTTTACCACAAATGCCGGGTTTTAACGACCTTGAAGAAGAAGCCTTTTGAAAACCTTGTGGGAAAAGGAGAAAATGCTGGCAGCTAGCTAGCATTAACCCTTAACACACAATCCTGAGTTTCCACAAGGTTTTTCACACTTTCAAAGACTGTTACCATCATTTGAGTAACATTTATTTTGTTTTCTTCAAATGCTTTCAATTTGGAAAAGTCTAAAATTTTGTCACTTGGTAAAGAGTTGACCAGCAATGAAAGCTTTGTAGATTAAGGAGTTAGTTGCTCGACAAGGTTAATTATACCTTTTTCTAACAATGTATATAAAGAAAATTAAACTAGGAAAGGTTAAACTCTTTACCAAACAGCACAGTTTTAGACTTGCCCAAATTGAGAGCATTTTGCAGGCAAGGTATTGAATGTGACACAATAATAGAATTTGTAATTGAAAAGAGTAGAAAACATTTTGGGAAGAGGAGAAAATGCTGGGTACCAGCATTTTCTTCTTTTCTCACAATGCTTTCTTTCTTTCTCAGGGTTGTTAAAACTTGGGATTGTGTGGTAAAGAGTTAAACATACATCTTCACTCATTTGCATCCAGTTTTTTAAACGTTTTTTTCTTTATTTTATGAAACTATAATCACTCTTGTATCTTCATGCCAAATATTGCCCCTGATGGTTGCAAGACTGCACAGATTACGGCAGATAGAAAATGCATTTCATTCTATTGCAGCTAGCCATAGACATAACAACCACAGTTTCCGGTTTAAATCAAAGACAAATCCCTACAGTTTCTTTACCCCATACACCTTATATAGATTTTTCATCTACGTTAACACAGCTGACTAGATCGTAACACTGCCAAGTTTTAACAGCATTTGTTTACTCTCTGGCTGTAAAGATGTCTCTTTAAGTAAACCATCCAATCATCATTGTGATAAAGGCTGTCTGATAATAGAAATAAATTTTATCAGACAGGAAAGATGACAAGAAGTCTTGCTCTGATTTGGTTCATTTGTCATATTGTTATGGATAGTAGTCTGGCAGGATGCTTCCAACAACATATTGTCATTCCTATACCATTCCTGTCCCAAGTTTTAACAATCTTGAAAAAGAAGGCTTTTGAAAACAGTGTGGGAAAAGGAGAAAATGCTGGAAACCAGCATTTTCTCCTATTCCCACAATGTTTTCTAACCTGTCATACATAATTTTCACCATTTCAGCAAAGATTTATTTTTAGTCTGCAAATGCTTTGGATTTGGACAAGTCAAATTGTTGTTGTTTGGTAAGGAGTTAACTCTTCACTAAATAACTAAATTGTGGACTTGTCAATATTGAAAGCATTTGCAGACGACAAATTTGATATGACTTAAATGATGAGATATGTCTCTGAAAAAATAATAGAAAACTTAATGGGAAAAGGAAATAACGCTGTTTACTGTATAAGTGGATATATACACATGTCTAAAAATTTGCAAATTATCGATTATGGACATTTTGCAATCAGAAATGTCTGCTAATTCAAGACACCTGTTGTGTGTTGGTATATTTGTAGTAAAATACACAAACGGAAAAGTGCTAATTTTTCAAATTTGCGAAATTGCAAAAATTTCAATGTCACAAAAATTTCCACTTATACAGTACTAGCATTTTCTCCTGTTTGTCCGGCACAGGTTTCAAGAGCCTTCTGCCTATGAGTTGTGAAACACAGGATTATTTGTAAAAGTTAAATAAGGCCTCTGTAATCACCATGGTGATAAAATGTCTGTTGGCAGAAATAAAATTTGACCAGTGCAAGATTCGACAAATTTAAAATGATGAATCAGCATTATCAGTATTATGTCATTACATCTTGTGAAACACTTTTTTGATTGATGGGCCTGCAGATTGATCTTGAAATTATTGAGACAAATGGAAAAAGGTGAGACAAGACCATTAAATTGCCATATTAACCCTTCATCACACAGTCCCGACTTTCGACGACCTTAAGGAAGAAGCCTTTTGAAAACATTGTGGTTAAAGGTAACCAGCATTTTCTCATTTTCCCAAAATGTTCAATACCCTATGAAAGACAGAAATCATCATTTGAGCTACACTTAAATTGTCGTCTTCAATTGCTTTCAATTTGGACAAGTAGTGTAAAATTTTGATGTTTGGTTAAGAGTTAAGTCTGTACCAGATGACAAAATATCAGACATGTCTAAATTGAAAGCATTTTCCATAGTACAATTTAAATGTGGCTCTAATGATGGGATTTGTCTTTCAAAGGGTAGAAACCTTGGTGGGAAAAGAAGAAAATGTTGGTTGCCAGCAATGGCCTTCTTTCTCTGTGTTGTAAAATAAGGGATTCTCAACTCCTAAATAAGGCCTCTGTAATCACCATGGAGATAAAGTGCCTACTGGGAGAAATAAAATTTGTCAGAAAATGAGAGGTGACAAAATTGGCACTGATTCGGAAAGGTGATTCAACTTTATGAAAATTATTTCACTACATCTTGTAAAAAGATTTTTTGAGCAATAGGCTTGCACATTGAGTTAGAAATTAGAAAAAAAAGACTTGACAGGACCAGGAAATTGTCATGGTAATAAGCTGCCTGATGAGACACAGTCTTTTTCCAGGAAGTGGAATCACAAGTCCTGCACAATTTGCTTCATTTGTCATAATGTTTATGATGGTGGTCTGTTGCAAATGACATCTTTACGAGGGAAAGCCTCAACTCTTTACAAGATAGCAGAATACTACGCTGGTCTAAGTTCAGGCATTTTGTAGATGACAAATCTGGCTCTGATGATGGGATTTGTCTTTGAAAGGATGGAAACCATTGAAGAAAAAGGAGAAAATGCTGGTTAGCAGCATTTTCTCCTTTTTCTACAATTGTTTCAAAATCTATCTCCTTTAGTGTCATGAAATTTGGGATAGTTTGAGGAAGGCTATATTAGACCACTATTATTGCTCTGGTGATAAAGAGTCTGATGGGAGAAATAAAATTTGTCCAGAATGATAGGTGTCAAACTGGCGCTGATTTGGAACATTGATTCAACCCTTGACAATGCAGTCCCCAAGTTTTAACAACCCCAAGGAAAAGGACTTTCAAGAATATCATGGGAAAAGGAGAAAATGCTGGCAACCAGCATTTTCTCCTTTCCCCACAATATTTTCTATCCTTACAGAGAAAAATTTGTCTAATTTGTGCAACATTTGGTTTGTCGTCTGCAAATACCTTCAATTTGGGCAAGTCTAAAATTCTGTCGTTCAATAAAGGGTTAACACTATGCCATTACTTCTTGTAAAGTGTTCTGACTTGGTGCAGAGCAGATTTTTCATGAAATTTCAGAGACAACTGAACAAAAGGTGCTCTTACATTAATTGTCAGGTGTTTCTATATGTCTAAAGTTCTTTTGTGACTGTTTAAACCAAATTTTGAGTAGTATTAGTTTATTGTGAGGTATTTTTAACCCAGTACTAGACCATGAAATTCAAGACCCCTCTGTATTTGAAGCATTTGCCAGCAAGAAATTAAATGTGGCTCAAACTACAGGATTTGTCTCTGAAAGGGTAGAAAGCATTGTGTGAAAAGGAGATATGATGAAATTTGCTTTTGAAATGGTGGAAAAGGTTGTGAGAGAAAAGCAGGAAATGCTGGTTAACAGCATTTTCTCCATTTTCCACAATGTTTTTCATAGTCTTCTTCCTTAGGATCTATAATACATAGGATTGTTTGGTTAAGGATTAATGATTTGGTCAATACCTTCATTTTCTTTATGGGGAAAAAACTGCAGTAATGTAATTTGTTTTTGTTGATTATTTATTGATCTCTGAATGTGTGGGGTTTGACAGTGTTTTTTTATGGGGGAAAAAATGTTAAACACTGAAGAAAAAAAAAGTATTTTGGAATAAAACCATCAGCACATTACTACCTGCTGACAATTTCTAGAGCACAGCTTTTTTCTGAGAAAATGTCATGTTATTGTTGTAGCCTTGCCTAATGACAATTTTATTATGCTTTTGTCACCTGTGTGTGTGGCAAATGCATGTAATAGATTATGTGGTAATTGACTGATCATAGTTGTCAATTGTACCAGGTGATTGACCCATCATAAACATGGTCCGTTTTTTGGAAAGGCAGTTTGAAACCTGTAGATATAGATACATGTATGAGAATGGGCTATGTAGTCTGATTTCTGGGGACATTTTAGTCTTTACCAGACAACAAAATTGAGGTCTCTTCTATTTACAAAGCAAGGCAGACAACAATTAGTTGTGACTCAAACAAGGGGATTTGTCTTTGACAGAAAATATTGAAAGATAAGAAAATCCTGATGACCAGCATAGAAAATATTGAAAGATGAGAAAATCCTGATAACCAGCAGAGAAAATATTGAAAGATGAGAAAATCCTGATAACCAGCATAAAAAATATTGAAAGATAAGAAAATCCTGATAACCAACATAGAAAATATTGATATGAGAAAATCCTGATAACCAACATTGAAAATATTGAAAGAAAAGAGAAAATCCTGATAACCAGCATGGAAAATAGTGAAAGAAAAGAGAAAATCCTGATAACCAGCATTTCCTCCTTCACTCATGATATTTTCATAAGCCTTCTAACTTAGGATTTTCAAACCATGGGATAATTTAGTGAAGGATTGATAAAATCTGTGATTTGTGGATGGATGGAACTGGAACTAAATGACACCATCACTTACAGATACTTGGCTTGGGAGATCTGTCAACAAAAGTGATGATGGCTCTTATAAACCAAATAGTTCATACAACAAAAATGTAAACTTGTCCAAATTAAAGGCATTTGCAGATGACAATTTAAATATGGCTCAAGTGATAGAATTTGTCCTTGATAGGGTAGAAAACATTGTGGGAAAAGGAGAACATGCTGGTTACCAGCATTTTCTTCTTACCCACAATGTGTTCAAAAGGCTCCTTCTTCAGGGTCATTAGAAGTCGGGATTGTGTGGTAGAGGGTGAAAAGGTTTGCCATATTGTGAAGGAGACGGGCATTTTTAGCTCAGGGTGTGCCAAGTGCTCAAGACTGAGCTATTGTGATCAGTAGATGTTTGTTGTCATCTGTCTTGCGTCCCAGCATTGTTTGTCAACAATTCCATTTCAGTTGGCCTAAAGCAGTGTTCTCAGGTGAGGGATTAAGGGCCCTTCTTGCTCTCTTTTTTTTTTTATAAGACTTGTTTTCATGTAGGAAAAGGATTTTTTTTATAGTGTAGAACTAAAAGAAAAGGAAAAATAGATCAAACATGGCCTCACGACTTGTCTTCTACTGCACTGGGTGATGATTGATTATCACTGATTAGTTTACATTGACATGTTTATAGATGAGTCTATAGGGTAATAAATACAGTTAATTGGGAATTCCTGTCACCAGCCTCAAACTTCGAATTGTATGTGAGTTACAGCAGGACCCTGCATCTAAATGAAGAAGAAATATTGAAACTTTCCAACCCGAGGTATTTGAACCCTATACCAGATGACAAAATTTCAGACATGCTTAAATTAAAAGCATTTCCAGACAAGAAGCTAGATTTTGCTAAAATGATGGAATTTGTAGTTGAAAAAGGAGAAAACATTGTGGAAAGAGGAGAAAATGCTGGTTTCAAGCATATTGCCAAAATATTTCCAAAAGTCTTTTTCAAGGTGGTTGTTAAAACTCTGGATTTTGTTGTAAAGGACTCAACAGGTTTTCTGCTTTAATCTAAAAATAAATGGCTGATGAATGACAGAGTTACAAAGACAAAATGTGATTCAATATTCGATTATTATACCTCTGTAAAACAAATGTTTTCGGAGGTATACTTGAATCAGCCTGTCTATCCGTCCGTCCGTGTGTCTGTCTATGTACAAAATACTAGTAATTTTGTGTCGCGAACTCCTCCTACAGTTTTGCTGCTATTGTATTGAAAGTTTGTTGATACATTGATCATATACTGAAGTTGTGCAAGACACAGTTTTCAATCATCTACTCCCTATGATTCAAGGGTAATCTCCCCTTGAACTTAGAAAATTTTTTTGTTAAATTGCCTGTTTCTGTCAAAGCGCTGGTGGGGGTATTAAGTCACACTCAGTGACAGCTCTAGCTTAACCAATTTTCCCTTTGTGATGAAGTGTGGGACTCTTGATCTGGAGATCCTGAGTTCGAGCCTCACTGGATAACCTTAAAAACCTGGGCTCCCACAATATTTTCTACCCTTTCAGAGACAATTACTAAAATTTTAGACATTTCTAATTTGTTGTTTACAAATGCTCTTAATTTGGACTAGTCTGAAATTGTGTGATGTGATGAACAGTCTGCCCACAGAAGCCGAACAGTTTTTATGCCATGAAAAAAAAAGTATTCCCAGAGAGGCAGGGAAAAAAAGTATCTTTTCATTAAACCTTTAGCCCAAATAATCCTGTTTTTCAGCAACCCCCAAGAAATAGAGCTTATGAAAACATTGTGGGAAAAGGAGAAAATGCTGGTTACCAGCATTTTCTCCTTTTCCTACAATGTTTTCTACAATTTCAAAAACAAATCCTATGGTTTGAGTCACATAATATCTTGTCATCTGCAAGTGCTATCAATTTGTAGGAGTCTGAAATGTCGTCTGGTAATGAGTTAACAAGAGATAATGATGAGACATAACAATAGTTTGCCTCAGGAAGATAAATGACAGAAATGTATAAACTGAAATCTTGTTATGATTATGTAGATCTACTTTTAGATCTAGGTTGTAGTGTTAATGGCACAGAAGAAAAGAAAAAATAACTTCGTACCACACAACAAAATTTTACACTTGTCCTGATCCAAAGCATTTGCAGGAGTTAAATTTAAGGATGCTGAAGTGGTGGGATTTTTCTGTGAAAAGGTAGAAAATATTATTGGAAGAGGAGGAAATGCTGGGTACCATCATTGTCTCCTTTTCTCACAATGTTTTCAAAGGCCTTTTCCTAACTCTTCTTCTAACTTTTCCTAAGGGTTTTTGCCGAGCCTCGGAAGCTCAATTGGTAGCATGCAGGACTTGAGAACGGGGTTAGGGGTTCGATCCCTTGCCCAGCCAATTTTTCTGTCAGAGGATTTATGATAATCAGTGTGACAGGATTCATTCCTCTCACACCACTGACTATTGTTTCAAGGATGGTTATATAGGAAAGCAGCTAGTGGCTTGGAAAGAAAACTATGAGGAGTACTGGTCAAAAAAACTCTAGGAAAGCATGGAATGATGCACTGACAGCTGCAATATAAGTGAAATAATGTTGAAAACGGCGTTAAACATTATACAATCAATCTAAGGGTTGTTAAAACTCTGCATTTTGTGTTAAAGGGTTAAAGAAAGCATATATATATAGCAATTGCTCGTGGCTCAGGGTATTTCATACAAAGTTTTAAACCTAGGGTGCCCTAGTTCATTTCCCAGCTGGGCCAAATTCTTCCAGAGTATAATTATGGTCATTATGACAAGATTGTTTTGCCAATGTCTATGTAGAAAAGCTGTCAGTGATGTATTAAGAATGTTTTGAGAAGAACTGGTATAAGAAACTCCAGTCCACATTCACCGACCATTCTTAGAATATTCTTTGTCTAATTCTCCAAGATTTTCTAAATTTGAATATAACACAACTTCTGATTGGCTAAACCAAATGGTTTAGCCAATCAGAAGTTGTGTTACTTCCAAATTCAGGAGAATTAGACTGAGAACGTTCTTAAGAATGGTTGGTGAATACAGACCTAGGAATGCATGTATAGGTGCTTTGGCTGCCACAAAATAACAAAAAGACTATATGTAACAAATATCGAGTGAGATGTGATTATAGGATTGTCTGGATTGTGGTGGAGAAAAAGAGATAACTTCCTCACAGATTGCTTGTAGAAACACAATATGTTCATTTGTATTCATGCCATTTCTTAGATATTCTGTATTTTGTTCTAGACACGAGTATTTATTGTGCTGATGTAAGAGACGGATGATCACTTATTTTGGTATCTTGTCAATAATAACATCCCACGTTTATTTGGTTATCCCATAACTCATTACCAGACGAAAGAATTTCTAGACTTGTCCAAATTGAAAGCATCTGCAGAAGAAAACATAAATTTGAATCAAGAATTGAAATTTGTTTTGAAACATTGTGGAAAAAGGAGAAAATGCAGGTTACCAGCATATTCTCCTTTTCCCACAATGTTTTCAAAAGCCTCTTTCCTAGGGGTCAGTAAAACTCGGGATAGTCTGTTAAGGGTTAACTCTTTACCAGACAGCAAAATATCTAGACTGGTCCATATTGAAAGCATCTGCAGACAACTAATCAAAACGTTACTCAAATGATGGATTTGTTTTTGAAAGTGAGGAAAAGCAGAAAGTGCTGGAAACCAGCCCAATAAACTATAGTTGCATGCATGGGTTTTAACATTTTGGAATGGTTCACATGACTTGAAAAAATATCTTGAATGGAATGGTACATGTGATTTGGAATAGCCAAAATTTTTGAATGGTTCACATGATTTGGTATCTGGTATTTCACAATGGTCCACATGGATTGGAATATCTGATATTTTTGGAATGGTTCACATGATTTCAGATGCTTGATATTTTGAAATGTTCCACATGATATGGAATGACGCATTTATTGGAATGGTTCACATGATTTCAAATGACATATTTTGGGATGGTTCACATGATTTCAAATGTCTAATGTTTTGAATGGTTCGCATGATTTGAAATCTCAGATTTATTGGAATGGTCCGCATGACTTGAAATGTATGATATTTTAGAATGGTTCACATAATTTTGAATGTCTGATAGTTTGTGGGATGGTAAACATTATTTGGAATAAAGAAAAATCAAGCTGATAATTTCATTTCAGGGCCTCTGTTTTGTCACTCTCTGTCCTGTATGGATAAAAGCCATTAGGAATCTGTTACACTGCCTTGTAATAATACCCTTCATTAGTGTATTCATTAACAATAATTGTGTTCATCTAAAAAATCGATGCTCTCGTATAGTAACTTTTGTAATATTGACACTCTTTTGTATAAAAATATCTTATATACTTTTGGACAGTAATGATAGGAGATCAAACTCTGTGCAGTTTGATCTTAAGTTTGCTGTACACAAAAAAGATAAACCCTTAATTACCCTTTTTGTCCAAAGAATTGAGATGATTTAGTATTGCTATAATCATACCAGTGGAAAACATTTAACTCCTTACCAAACGACAAAATTTGAGACTTGTCCACATTGAAAGCATTTGCAGATGACAATTCAAATGTGGCTGAAAAGATGAAATTTTTCGTCGATAGGAAAGAAAACATTGTGGGAAAAGGAGAAAATGCTGGTAACCATCATTTTCTCCTTTTCCCACAATGTTTTCAAAAGGCTTCTTTCTCAGGGTCGTTAAAACTTGGGATTGTTTGGTAAAGGGTTAAAACAATTAAGGATTAAACAAGCAGGCAAAATTGTAGACATCAAATTTGACAGCATTAATTTTGCAGTCAAAAAAAATTACTCTGAAATTGAAATTTGTTGATGGAAAGTTCTAAAACAATTAGGAAAAAGGAGAAAATGCTGGTTTCCAGCATTTTCTCCTTTTCCATCATTGTTTTCAAAAGCCTCTCTCGTCAGGGTCGTTAAAACTCAGGATTGTGTAATAAGGGGTTAAGAAACTTTATGTAGGAAAAAACACATGATGATGAGAAAGTAAAACAAAGGAACATTGTGGTAATTGAAGAAATATCTCTGGTCAATTTTCCCATTTTTCACAATGTTTTAGAAATTGGTCTGGTGATGTAGTACATAAAATGTGTGGTTATGAAGGTAGGAAATAAATGGCAGGGTTTGTTCACAATATCTATTGAATGACAGTGTTAGCCTTTGAGCCTGGGAGAAGAAAATTGATATTTTCAATCTGAAATTAAAACAAAAATATGGCAGTTTCAACTCTGTCTTTATCAGAGAACCTTACAAAAGAATGAACTGTGTAGATCCAGGATCAGACTGCATGTTTTGCACAGTCTGATCTTGATCTACACTTGTCTGCATAAGGAACTAAGTTGTGCTAAGGACTTCAGGGGTCAACCCGTAAAGCGCCTTTCACAACTTTAACTGATTTTGTGGTCATTGTAGATCAAGATCAGACTGCACTAAATGTGCAGTCTGATCTTGATCTACACTGTCCACTTTGCTTAGCAATTCTGGACAAGAGCAACTTTGAACTGAAATAATTTGGGTCTTATTTCTAGATTTGAAGTGTCCAATGGGTTTTATTTGCTACTGGAAGGGTTGAAATACTTATAGATAGAAATGGCTGTCTTCAATCCCTGGAAATACCTCATTATTGTGGAAGGAAATGGATTTTTGCACAGATAACGTCCATTATATTCTAGGAACATACCAAAACTCTCAATGATACTCTCAGGTTGTAGCTTGCCTGTGCATGACATGTTCAGGGAGAACTGTAGGTAGATCAACCATTCTCTAGTCATACAGTCCTGTGTTCAAGACCATGTACCCTATTTTGTAAGCTCACCTGACCGAAGTGCTCAAAGTGAGCTTTTGAGATCGTGCTGTGTCTTTCGTCTGTCGTCTTTCTTCTGTCATGTGGTTGTCGATATTTACCTTTTGTACATTGTAGCGTACACATTTTCAGTTGGAAACTCATGAAACTTGGTCAGAATGTTTGTCTTGATAAAATCTTGGACAAGTTCAAAATTGGGTCACGTTGGGTTAAAAGGTAGGTCACCAGGCTAAACCTTAGAAAAAACTTGTGTGCACTCTGGAGGCCATGTTTCAGCCTGATACTCTTGGAACTTGGTCAGAATGTTTGTCTTGATGGTATCTCGGACAAGTTTGAAATGGGGTCATGTTGGATCAAAAAGTAGGTCACAGGGTCAAATATTTGAAGAACCTTGTTTGTACTCTAGAGGCCACATTTTCAGCCTGGTACTTATGAAACTAGGTCAGAATGTTTGTCTTGAAAGTATCTTGGACAAGTGTGAAATTGAGTCACATGGGGTCAAAAGGTAGGTCACATATCTTAGAAAACCTCTTGTGTGCACTTTGTAGGCCACATTTTCAGCCTGATATTCATTAAACTTGGTCAGAATGTTTGTCTTAATAATATCTTGGACAGGATTGAAATTGTGTCACATTGTGCAAATCTGTAGGTCACTGGGACAAATTTTAGAAAAACCTTGTTTGCACTCTAGAGGCCACATTTTCAGCTTGATACACATGAAACTTGGTCAGAAAGGTTGTTTTGATGCTATCTCGGACAAGATCAAAATTGGGTCACAACAGATCAAACACTAGGTCACTGGGCAAAATCTGAGAAAAACCTTGTGTGCAATCTAGAGGCAACATTTTCAATCTGATACTGATGAAACATCATCAGATTCATTTTCTGGGTGATCTCTCTGAAAAGGTCAAGTCGGTGAAAAAGTAGCTCACATTGTGTTTTACATCATGAAAACCAGGATCTCTTCAGCTTTATCAACCATAGATTGCTTTGCTCAGGTGAGTGCTTTAGGGCCAATGGCCCTCTTGTTCTACAATGTTTTCTTTCCTTTCAAAAAAAAAAATATAATCATTGAAGACACATTTAATTTGTCTGCAAATGCTTTCAATTTAGACAAGTCTAAAATTTTGTCCTCTGATAAAGGTTAACTCTATACCAAACGACAAAATTTTAGACTGGTCCAAATTGAAAGCATTTGCAGGCGACAAAATAAAAGTGACTGAAAATTTGAAATTTGTATTGGGAAGGGTAGAAAACATTGTGGAAAAAGGAGAAAATGCTGGTTCCCAGCATTTTCTCCTTTTTCCACAATGTTTTCACAAGGCTTCTTTCTCAGGGTCGTTAAAGTCAGGATTGTGTGGTAAAAGGTTAATGAGGTTGATTGTGTTATTTTTAGATACATGGATAGATACTGACTGATGCTGAGAAACACAATAACTCAATTAGAGTTAATTATCTTTCCTCTTTCGTGGTTCTATGAGTTTGAATGTGGTATTAAGCTTTGTAATGTTATGAAAAAAATAGCGACAAAACAAAATAATTACTGGCATTGACTGTATCTCCTTTGAAGTTCTGAAAGCTTCTATTTAAACCTTTTCCTAGCCTGGTCAGGTAGCTCTGTGATCACCATATCTGACTCATTGCCTGGCGGTTGGAGGTTCAATACCTGGTTTTTCTTTGCGGGTATTCTTCGCCTCTCACCTCTGATGTATGTGAGAATAGCAGTCAGTGACTGGAAAGAAAGTTGTGACAGTACAGGTGTGAGAAAGCCAAGAAACACATCCGAAGGTGCACTGACTACTGTAATGTTACCTTAGCTGTTAAAATGGGTTAAACTCCAATACAAACAAACAATTAACCCTTTTCCTAACTACAAAATTTTTTATTTGTCCCAATCCAATGCAATTGCAGACAGTAAACAAAATGTGGCTGAGATAGTAGAATTATCTTTGATAAGATAGAAAACATTGTGGGATAAGGAGAAAATGCTTGTTGTCAGCATTTTCTCCTTTTTCCAGCAATGTTTTTAAAGGGCCTTCCTTCTCAGTGTTGTTGAAACTTAGGATTGTGTGGTAAAGGATTGAGTACTGACAGGTGCTTTATAGGTTAATTTAAGGACCTACAAGAAAACAGGTGAAAGAGACTTTACCCTTTTCCAAACAATCCATGGTTCTAACCACCCTCAGGAAGAAGCCTTCTGAAAACATTGTGGGAAAAGTAGAAAATGCTGGTAACCAGCATTTTCTCCTTTTCCCACAATGTTTTCTACTTTTCCAAAGTCAAATTGCAATTTTTTAGTTATGTTTATTTTGTCATCTGCAAATACTTTCAGTTTGCACAAGTCTAAAATTTTGTTGTTTGGTAAAGAGTTAAAGCAGAAACATTTGAAAGGAAAGGAAAATGTCACTAATTGAGTGACGTGGATGGAAAATACTGGTTGAAAAGGAGCCATTACTATACAACAAATTTTAGGCTCTTCCATTTTGAAAACATTTGCAGATTGGAAATTAAGCATGGCTCAAATGACAGAAATTGTCTTTGAAAGGGTAAAAATTATAACAGCGAAAGGTTACCAGATTTTTCTCCTTTTCCCACAATCCCTCCTGATAAGGGTCGTGAAAACATTGGATTGTTTAATAAAGACTTACAAAAAAGCTGAAAAAGATGGTAAATACATGTCATAAAAGACTATCTACAAAAAGTTTGAATGACAAATGCTCGGACTTGTTAATAAGTTTGAATGGTGTTTAAAGCTGGTTTCAATATTATTTCAGTTACATCATGGCCAGTGCACATATCCAAGCTTCTTGTACCAGTACATTGCAGACTTGCTAAGCCACTAGCTGTTTTCCCGTATAAACACCCTCGAAACAATGAGAGTGATGAATCCCTTTGCAATGACAATCATCAATCTCCAGAACGAATTCAGTGGGCTAGGGATTCAGGTTACAAACCCTGTCTGTTATCAACTGAAATGAGAAGTATCTGTAAAAAATGAGATGGTGTAAGAGATACTGGAATATGAATATTGAAACTCTTTTGTTGCTCAACGTAAACTAAAATAATGAAAAGTAACCTCACGAGTAATTGCATCTTGTTCCTCACTGTTTTTCATTTTGTTCAAAGTAGTATTGGGTTATTGGGTAACGCTTATGAAAATATTTTATTTCCAAATACCATAAGAAAAGAAACTCTCTCTACTACATTAGTTTGCTATGGTATGAATCAAGGCTCTGGGGTATCGACTAGCGGTAGCAACAATTGTTGATAGTGGTTTCAAAAATGTGCAAGCAAATATGCCAGCAGGGACCTGCCACATAAACATGTGCCCAGTTTTCACCAATCACAAATTACCATCGATTCATTCTGTATCGGTACCAAGATGTAGGTCAAAAGCCAGCCCATTCAGCTACACCGAAAAAGCTGAGATCTGAAAAATAGTGCAGTTTCATGATATACTATACTGTATAGTACACTGCCTGGAAAAATTTGAAGGTTTTTTGCTCCCATAAAGGAGTCTTATTTCCATCATCCCTTAGAGTGTGGAATAGACCCAACAGACATTGATCCCTTATAGGCTGCTAAGCGCGACTCACTGACATTTTGCGGACAGTGTAGATCAAGATCAGACTGCACAGAACGTGCAGTCTGATCTTGGATCTACACTGTCTGATAAGGAGATGGTTTTTGTCTAAAATGTAAGTTAGAAAGAACATTTTTCGGGGTTTTACTGTCGACCTGAAAGTTGCATTCAACTTATCCAGCAGGATAAGAGTTACATCTTAAAAATAAGACCCAAATAAATGCAATGGCAAGGTAAATTTTGTCTATACTGTCTCAGCAAAGCGGACAGTGTAGATCGAAGATCAGACTACATGTTTGTGCAGTCTGATCTTGATCTACGCTGGCTGCAAAAGCAAGTGTAGTAGTGAAAGGTACTTTAAGGGTTAATGTCATAATGTAACATATTGGATATGTCATGCTAGAAGAGCAGGGAATTCCCTATAGAGAGTTCTGATACAGTTTAGTATCATATTTGTTAGCTTAGCTGAGGGAAGCTTTGGACAACTTTTTACAAAGCTACATGCTGAGCCCAGGTAGCGCAGTCAGTAGCGTACAGGACTCAAGAACAGGGGGTCCCTGGTTTGATCCTTAGCTATGACAATTCCTTTCCAAGGATTGATGATAGTCATTGCGACAGGATCCATTCCTCTCTCACCACTGATCATTGTTTCAAAGATGGTTATGTGGGAAAGCAGCCAATGGCTTGAAAGGAATATTGTGCAGAGTACCAGTAAAAGAGACTCCAGTAAAGCATGGATAGGTACACTGGCCGCCACAATATAACTGAAATAATGTTGAAAACAGCATTAAGCGCAATACAATCAATCAATCAATCAACAATGCTACACCTACAGTTTTACAAACAGTATGACTGAAGTTGTAATGGAAGGCCTCTTAACCATGAGAACTTTTGCATCTACAAATACCATCATGATTGAAGTATTACAAGAGTTATGGCCCTTTAACTCTTTACCAAATGAAACATTTTTAGACTGGTCCAAACTTAAAGCCTTTGTAGATGAGAAATTAAACGTTACTCAAATGATGGAATTTGTCTTCAGTGGGGTAGAAAACATTGTGGAAAAAGGAGAAAATGCTAGCTACCAGCATTTTCCCCTTTTTCCACAAATGTTTTTAAAAGCCCTTTGCCTTAAGGTCTTTTAAAATGTGAGATTGTTTGATTAAATTTTGTTCCTGATGATGTGACAAGAAAACTTGATGGAAATATTCATTGGCCTGAGATAGTTCCTGTTTTCAATGGATGATTTCAATGTACTGTATTTAATAGGCATCTGTTGCACAAAGTCTTGCATGTATGGCAAAACTTTGGTATTGCTTGATGCCTCTAGCTTTGGAATACTTGTTTTCCCCCTTGGTGAAACAGCTGTTCCCAAATCAGTATTAACTCTTTCCATACCACAGATGACACCAGAAGCTTTTGTGGACAGTGTAGATCAAGATCAGACTGCACAGAATGTGCAGTCTGATCTCTGATCTATTCTGTGAACTGCTGTATTATAGACTATGACCGAACTGTAATCTTGCAGAGGAAATGTATTTTTAGCCTTTGAGAAATCCAATTTTTTTATTCAGTAGTGAAAGAGTGAACCATATCAAAATGACATTATGAAAATATGACTTTTTGATTGCCATATTTTTTCCATTGTCTCATTGCCTTTTCCCATTGCCCTTTTGAATTGACCCATTACCAGACAACTCTGTGTCACCACGGCCCTGGAGAAGAAGGTTTTGAAAACTTTGAGAGACAGGGAGAAAATCCTAGAGAAAACCAGTTTCCCACAATGTTTTCTATCCTTTGCAAGACAATTTTCATCAACTGAACTACATTTCATTCATAATCAGCAAATGTTGTCAATATTGTCAAGTCTTACAAGTTATCATTTGGGGTAAACTGAATGGAAATTAGTATTATGGTCCATTGCAGGTGGAAGAAAAGGCACTAGATCACTTACTGCATGGAGATTGCATGAAAGATATTGTGTACTGCATTGTTATCACAAGCATTTGTTCCATTTCCCTCAATGTTTACAACAGAAAAAGGATATTTTCCATTTATTCTGTTTTTGTTTTGCATCAATTTTTTTTGCCTACAAAAGCAGACGGATGTACACAAGTAGTTTTTTGCTGTAGACTGTTTAATTCTGAAGTTGACATGTCTGCAAATTGAAAATTTTCTTGATTTTTTTTGTCAATACTTTCGTAACAATCTTGTGTTATAATGACCCTGAGGCAGTAATGCTTTTGAAAGCATTTTGGGGGGAGAAAATGCAGGTAACTAGTAGTTTCTTCTGTTCACACAGTGTTTTCTATCTGTTCAAAGATAAATCACATCATTTGAGCCACATTGAATTCATTGTCTGCAATTGCTGTCAAAATAGACGATTCCTAAGTGTTATTATCTAATAGAGAGTTAAGCCATAGGGTTTGAAATGCATATCAATATTGCTTGGGGGTTTCCAAACAATCCTGTTTTTAGCTCCACTGGCCGAAGGCCAGCGGGCTTATGTCACGGCGTCCGTCTGTGCGTCTGTCCGTCCGTCCGTGAGTGTGTTAACTTTTATTTCAAACATCTTCTCAGAAACTACCTGTCCAATTTTGATGAAACTTCACAGAAATGATCCTGCCATGGTCCCCTTCAGAATTTCTTGAAAAAATTTGATTCCTTCAAAAACTCTGGTTGCCATGGCAACAAAACTGAAAAATATTGGAAATCTTTGTAAATCTTCTTGTCTGAAACCATAAGGCCTAGGGCTACCAAATTTGGCATGTAGCTTTATCTAGTTTCTTCATATTGTAGGCCTGGGGTCAAAATTGGCCCCGCCCCAGGAGTCACAAGTTTTACATGGGCTTATATAGAGAAAACTTTAAAAATTTTCCTGTACCTAGCCATAAGGCCTAGGGCTACCAAATTTTGCATGTAGCTATATCTAGTGGGCATCTACCAAGAGTGCCCAAATTATAGCCCTGGTGTCAAATTTGACCGCGCCCCAGAGAGGTCACAAGTTTTACCTGGGCTTATAGAAAACTTTAGAAGTTTCCTTGTACTTAGTCATAAGGCCTAGGACCACCAAATTTTGCATGTAGCTTTATTCGTGGACCTCTACCAAAAAAGCCCAAATTATAGCCCTAGGGTCAAATTTTATCGCACTGCGGGGGTCACAAGTTTTACATGGGTTTATATAGGGAAAAGTTTAAAAATCTTCTCTTACCTAGCCATAAGGCTTAGGGCTACTACATTTTGCATGTAGCTTTATCTATTCGGCCTTTACCAAGAGAGCCCAAATTATAGCCCAGGGCTCAAGTTTGCCCCCACCCCAGTGGTCTCAAGTTTTACATGGGCTTATTATAGTGAAAACTTTAGAAATCTTCTTGTTACTAACCATAAGAACTAGGTCTACCAAATTTAGCCCTGTCTCAGGGGTCTCATGTTTTACAGGGCCTCTTGAGGAAACTTTGAAAATCTTCTTGATTGTAACCACACATTCTAGACCTGTATTATTTGGTATGGGGCTATATCTTGTGGACCTCCACCAGGATTCAAGTAATTATAGCTCTGTGGTCAAAAATGGCTTTGCCCTGGGGTCATAACTTTCCCATGAGATTTTATAGAGAAAGTTTTGTATGTTTACTAGTTCAAAACCAACTGACCAAGTATTGTAATGTTTGGCGTGTAGAGTTTTTACGTATCAGCCAGTGGAGCGATACAGGGCCATCATGGCCCTCTTGTTTATTGACCCTGAGGAAGAAGCCTGTTGAAAACTTTGAGGAAATAGAAGAAAATGCAGCTAACCAGCATTTTCTCCTTTCCTCACAATGTTTTTTTGCACTATCAAAGATATAAAATTGTCATTTGGGCCACATTTAACCCTTTACCAAACAATCCCTGATTTTTACGACTCTGAGATAGAAGCCTTTTGAAAACATTGTGGGAAAAGGAGAAAATGCTGGTAACCAGCATTTTCTCCTTTTCCCACAATGTTTTCTATCCTGCGGGAAACAAATTTCAATTTTTGAGTTACGTTTATTTTGTCGTCTGCATGTGCTTTCAATTTGGACCAGTCTAAAATTTTGTCGTTTGGTAAAGAGTTAAGATGTCATCTGCAATTGCTTTCAATTTGGACAAGTGTACAGTTTTTGTCATTTTGTAAAGAATTAAGTGTCTTTAGCTCTTTATCAAATGACAAAATTTTAGACTTGTTCATATTGAAGGCATTTGCAGACAACAAAACTGATAACTGAAATGATGGGATTTGTCTGGACAATGTAGGAAACATTGTGGTAAAAGGAGAAAATGCTGATGACCAGCATTTTCTCTCTCTTTCTCACAATGTTTTCAACAACTTTATTCCTCATGATTGTTAAAACACTGGATTTTTCTGTAAAGGAAAGGACATTTTATTACCAATATTCCTACCAGTTAGGTTTTGGTTACATTTGAAATCGTAGGAAGAAAGCAGTTGATCAGAAATGAATTATGAAGTGGTCTGTGGCAAACCGACTCATAAATACTGCAACCTTGCATGTCAGAACCAATTTATCTAGACTGTTCCAGGACAAAATCACATTAACTGTTTTCCTGACTCGGTACTTTTTGCTCAGAGATGCCTTATTTGGCCCTGCATTTGACATAGGATCCTGCAATTTGATTTATTATGTCTTCTGTTCGTTTAATCTTATCTCTTTACTACACAATCTAGAGTTTTAATGACCCTGAGAAAGAAGCCTTTTGACAACATTGTGGGAAAAGGAGAAAATGCTGGTAACCAGCATTTTCTGTTTTGATGAGTCAGGTTTCATCAATTGCACCATTAGATAATTTGTTGTCTGCTACAGCTTTAAATTTGGACTCCTAACCAGGTCATAGAATTTGAGACTAGCATTTGCAAATGTCAAATTATAGGCCTACAAGCGGCCAAAGTAGACAATTTGGTGGTCAGAATGCAGGTAAATTTAATCCATTCCATTTTGAAGTGGAATATTATTATGAGTCTGACAATGTGTTACTGTAGAGCCTGTCAATATTCCAGTGGCTGGCAGTACAAAGTAGTAGACTGTAGATCCAAGATCAGACTGCATGTTCTTTGCAGTGATGCAAACGCAACATATGTTGTGCTTAGTGCTCTAGGGGTTAAATTGAAAGAATCATTGAGTTCCCAAGACCTATAGATACTTTTGCTGTGCTGTGTTTACATTAATTGATACAGACTGAAGTAGCCATTAGCATTCTCACGAAGTATCGGAGATTATGATTGATTTCCTTAGATCTAATCAGTCATGCTATAGGAGAAAATGCTAGCATCAACCAACCCTTCACTGAATGATCTCAAAATTCTTGAAATGATCTCAAAATTGTACAACATTGAAGTAGAAAGCTCTTCAAGGCTTTGTGGGGAAAAAAAAGATACAGGTGCTATTTCTGTAAGTTAAAACAAGATTTTTTTCTTGGCTGGGCTTTTTTCTAAGAAAAAATCTCTTGCAAAAATTTTAACATTTTCTGACATATCTCTTTACTGAAGATTTTTACTTCAAAATTAGGGTAATTGTTAACTGTCAGTAGGATGACCTATACCAGAGTGAAAGCAAACCCTCAAAATGTTTTTGACAGAGTTAGACCCATTATTTTTTTACGTAAAATTGTCAGTGAAAAGCAGCTGCTTGTTGTAGCTCTGTTGTGAGGTAATTTCATGCCAGGTAAAACATAGAGCACAAGATGCTTAATGTGGCTCGAATTATGGAATTTGTAATCGATTTGGTAAAAACATTACAGGAAAAGTAGATGTTGGTTACCAGCATTTTCTCCTTTTACCACAATGTTTTCTACGCTTCCCAAAGCAAATTTCAATTTTTGTGTCACTTTCATTTTGTCGTCTGCAAATGCTTTGAATTTGAACCAGTCTAAAATTTTGTTGTTCGGTAGAGTTAAATCCTTACTACTTGACATGATTCTTGACTTTCAAAGCATTTTGAACAAAGAATCCTATGTCACTCAGAACATGAAATTTGTCTGTTAAATGGTAGAAAACATAGTGGAAAAATGGAGAAAATGCTGGTTATGAACATTTTCTCCTTTTCCCTCGATGTTTTCAAAAAGCCTTCATCCTCAGAGCCATGAAAACACTGGATTGTTTGGTATAGGGGTATTGTCATCTATAGACAATCACTGCTCGAGGCAGTTGACTTTGTTCCCTGAAAGCTATTTACACAAAATGCTTGTGGGGGAATTTTCCTTGGCATCTTTTCATACTCTGGAGATGCCCATCTTGACAAGATGACTTATATCCTTAAAAGGAAGAATCTAATTTTATAGCCGAATTCATTATTCATTGATTTCTCCGTACGGAGGAGATCTATGTGACTGATATTGGTTGGCAACCTGGAGCATTGCGGAGCTTCGTTTCAACTCACGACACTTCTCTCATACACTTTTTCAGTCTTGGCGAAATATTGGGTGACTTGCTGTGATAGATTCAGATTTAATAAATACGGCTATGGCCTCCATTTTACACAACAAATTTGAGTTACTGGACCAGTTAGGCTCCAGGGAAGACAACACTTTTCTCTCAAGTAGATTAATTCTTTAGCAGATGACAAAATTTTTAGATTTGTTTGAATTGAAAGTTTTTGTAGACGATAAATAGAATATGGCTCTAATGGTTAGACTTGTCTTTGAAAGGACACAAAACTTTGTAGGAAAAGGAGGCAATGCTGGAAACTAGCATTTTCTCCTTTGAATAAGTGAGCTGTTGCTGAGATACGACTGAAATATTGTTAAAAAACGGCATAAAACACAATAGAGTCAATCAGTCAGTCTGATCTAGGTCTACACTGTCTCAAAAACTGTTGAAGTAATTGTACGAATTAGTAACTGTTGTATTTCTTTTAATTTCAGATTTTGGATGACGGAGGGGATGCAACCCATCTGATGTTAAAACGGTACCCTGCAATGTTTAACATGGTGAAAGGCATTGTAGAGGAGAGTGTGACTGGTGTACACAGGCTCTACCAGTTGTCTAAATCAGGAAAACTCACTGTTCCGGCAATGAATGTGAACGACTCTGTCACTAAGGTATGCCGTTCTGTCTTTCAGACTTCACCGAAAAATTTGCTTGTAGGGAATTCAGTAAAACTTGAGATGAAAAATTTTAAAAAAAAGACACTATTATGTAAACGATAATAACGGTATACTGAATTAAATACTTGCAATATTTTGACCTCTCTTTCTATCGCAAAAGCATTTGAACCATGCCCTGTGAAAAGGGGGCATAATGCATCTGCAAAAAGTATCGAGCCATGTCAGCCTGCACAAACTGTGTAGGCTGACATGGGTCGATACTTTTTGCTTTTGGTCAATTTTCTGAACATCAAAGGACCATTCTACCTCATGATTCAGGTAGTTGTTTTGTAAAGATGGATTTTTATGGACCCATAGTAATGTGATGACTTGCTTTAAAATGCATTTAGCCCCCTTTTGCCAGAGCATGGCTCAATTGTATGATTATGACTGTGCTACCTACCTCATTTCTATGTAATACTGATTGGCAGCAGATATTTCAAAAACAGTGTGAAATATGGATAACCTTATGAAGTGCAGTACAATGAAATTTTTAATTTGTAAAAATTGGAAGCATTTGTGACAACAAACTAAATATGGCTGTAGGGATGGAATCTGTCTTTGATGAGAGAGTGGGAAAATGCTTTTAACTCTTTACCACACGGCACAATTTAAGACCTATCCAAATTGAAAACATTTGCAGAAGACAATTTCATAGTGGCTCAAATGATGCAACTTTTCTTTGATAGGGTAGAAAACTTTGTGGGAAAAGGAGAAAATGCTGGTTACCAGCATTTTCTCCTTTTCCCACAATGTTTTCAAAAGGCCTCTTCTTTAGGGGTGTCAAAAGGCGTCATTGTGTGGTAAAGGGTTAACCCTTTCAGCGCCATAGACAAAAACACTGACTTTTGCAAACAGCACAGATCAAGATCAGACTGCACAGAATGTGCAGTCTGATCTTGGATCTATACCATCCACTTCTTAAGTCAATCATATTGACTGGATAAAGAATCTTTGTAAGTTTCAGTGGTCTATATTTTCAGCCATTGAAAGAGGCTATCTTTATACATATAAAAGAGTTAAAAGTGTTTAGATAGTGGAACAATGTTTTTAAAAGTCTATTTTACAGTGTCATTGAATTTAGGTATTGTTTGTTGGTAGATTGAATATATGAACATGCAAAAACTTAAAAAAGGGGTTTGTTTGTCTTTGTCTCTGACAACTTATCCTTTCTTTTTATTTCAGACAAAGTTTGATAATCTGTACAGTTGCAGAGAGAGTATACTGGATGCGTATGTATTCCTACTGCTCAGATTGTTGTCATTGCACTCTGAAACAACATTGTTTTGCCCATCTATCCATCCATTCATCAGTTCATTCATGTGTTTACTCATTCATTTGTTATTTATTCATACATCCATGCACCCACTGACCCACCCATTCATTCATCCATTCATTAATTATGCCCCCCTTCAACGAAGTGGAGGTATATTGCTTTGCTAATGTCGGTCGGTCTGTCGGTCCGTCGGTCCGTCGGTAGACCTTACCTTGTCCGGATGATAACTAGACACAGAACTGACCTAGGTTCATCAAATTTGGCACAGACATGTGTCTCGGATATTGATTTTGAGGTCAATCTGTCAAGAGTCAGGGTCACAGTGACCGGATTTATTTATTCATACATCCATGCACCCACTGACCCACCCATTCATTCATCCATTCATTAATTATGCCCCCCTTCAACGAAGTGGAGGTATATTGCTTTGCTAATGTCTGTCGGTCCGTCAGTAGACCTTACCTTGTCCGGATGATAACTAGACACAGAATTGACCTAGGTTTGTCAAATTTGGCACAGACATGCGTGACGGAGTGTAGATGATCCCTATCGATTTTGAGGTCAATCGGTCAAAGGTCAAGGTCACAGTGACCGTCAACATGTTGATATATAGATCAAACCTTGTCCGGATGATAACTAGACACAGAATTGACCTAGGTTCGTCAAATTTGGCACAGACATGCGTCTCGGAGTGTAGATGATCCCTATTGATTTTGAGGTCAAAGGTCAAGGTCACAGTGACCGTCAACATGTTGATATATAGATCAAACCTTGTCCGGATGATAACTAGACACAGAATTGACCTAGGTTCGTCAAATTTGGCACAGACATGCGTCTCGGAGTGTAGATGATCCCTATTGATTTTG
This sequence comes from Hippopus hippopus, assembly GCA_946811185.2. Classification (NCBI taxonomy): domain Eukaryota; kingdom Metazoa; phylum Mollusca; class Bivalvia; order Cardiida; family Cardiidae; genus Hippopus; species Hippopus hippopus. The sequence goes on along the minus strand of OX328102.1, from coordinate 4,114,765 downwards.
AGGTCAAAGGTCAAGGTCACAGTGACCGTCAACATGTTGATATATAGACCAAACCTTGTCCGGATGATAACTAGACACAGAATTGACCTAGGTTCATCAAACTTGGCACAGACATGTGTCTCGGAGTGTAGATGATCCCTATTGATTTTGAGGTCAATCGGTCAAAGGTCAAGGTCACAGTGTCCGTCAGCATGTTGATATATAGACCAAACCTTGTCCGGATAATAACTAGACACAGAATTGACTTAGGCTCGTCAAATTTTGGCACAGACATGCATCTCAGAGTGTAGATGATCCCTATTGATTTTGAGGTCAATCAGTCAAAGGTCAAGGTCACAGTGACCGTCAACATGTTTATATAAAGTCAAACCTTGTCCAGATGATAACTAGACACAGAATTGACCTAGGTTCATCAAATTTGGCACAGACATTCGTCTTGGAGTGCAGATGATCCCTATTGATTTTGAGATTAATCCATCAAAGGTCAAGGTTACAGTGGCCTTCAACTTAATGATATATAGACCAAACCTTGTCCAGATGATAACTAGACACAAAATTGACATAGGTTCTTTAAATTCTGTACAGATATTCATCTTGGAGTGTAAATGATCCCTATTGATTTTGAGATTAATCCATCAAAGGTCAAGGTCACAGTGGCCTTCAACTTAATGATATATAGACCAAACCTTGTCCAGATGATAACTAGACACAGAATTGACCTAGGTCCTTCAAATTCTGTACAGATATTCATCTTGGAGTGTAAATGATCCCTATCGATTTTAAGGTTAATCCGTGAAAGGTCAAGGTCACAGTGACCACCTGATGATTCAGGGCCCGCACTGCTGTTCGCCACTTGAGCCATTTGCTAAAAAAAAATTAAAGTGTTTTAAAAATCATCATATGTGGCTCAACTTGTGGCTCCAACATTATATTTGTGTATTATCGGGGACGTAGTAAGCATCAAAGTCGACTGGGAAAAAGCGGAAGTCGAACGCGCGTGCCGAAAAGAAAATCGATAACCCAGAATGTGTATCGGCGACTGTTTACAATCTTCTATGTATACACATGGCAGTGTGTATAATTATGCAAACTGTTGACAGATTATCATGTTTAACAATTGAAGTGGGCTATATATCAAAAAGATGACATCGATATTTCCCAATCAATTCTTTTGATGTCAGTTTATGAACTGTGCCACTTCCTGTATCAATGTGGCAGTAGGGGGGCATGACTGTTTTACAAACAGACATCTTGTTCATTCATTCATTCATTCATTTATTTATTCATTCATTCATTTTTGTCCATCCATCCAGTCATCCGTTTATTTTTTCATTCATTTTTTTATTTCACCGTAGGGGTCCTCTGTGGCATCGGTGATAAAGGGTTTGAATATGTAGTCAAAAAATTCTGGTTTGAACTCTGCGATTGATGCTGGTCATGTGCAAGTGTCCTTTGGCAAGGCGCTACAGCCTAGTAAAGGTGAAACTCAAGATTGGTGTAAGTGAACTGTTATATGTCAGAAAATAAGGTTAAAGAAATACAACTCAGAATTTTTTTTTCCATAATGTAGTCAATGATTTTTTTGTGCAGCCCTGCCCATGATTTGAATGACCGATAGTAAAGAATTAAAGAAAATTTTTAACCCATAGACTGCGTAGCACAGCTAAGTGTGCTTTTGTGGCCAGTGTAAATCAAGCTCAGACTACACAAAAAGTGCAGTCTGATCTTTGGGGTTTAAGAATTGGAAGTTTTTGTTGAATTCATTCAGCAGGCAAAGTCTTTATCGCACAATCCTTTTTTTTTTTTAAAGACCTTCAAGAAGAAAATAAGGCTATGGAAAACATGGTGACAAAAGGAGAAAATGCTGGTCAACAGCATTTTCTCCTTTTCCCACAATGTTTCCTTCAAGACAAATCCCTAAAATGAAAAGTCCCTTATTTCAACTGCATTTAAGTTTACTGTTGTTTGAATTGATGTATGGATTGTTGTAAAACTGGTCATTTGTTAAGTGCATTTGTTTTGTCAACTGCTCAGGAGAACCATATGATAGCATGCATTATAGATGGAGAAATGGTTTCCTGCATTAAGTGATATTATCAAAGTTATTTCAGGTCTTTAACACTTCATATTATTCAAAATTCTTTAACCCCTTGACAAAGAAGCCCGATTTTAAAACTCTGAGGCAGAATCTTTTTCAAACAGTCATCGGAGAAAGAGAAAATGCTTGTAACATCTTTTTCTACCCTGAGCATTTTCTCTTTCCCACCATTAATTCAGCAATAGTGCGATGGTCAGTGCACCTTTCCATGCTTTTCTACAGTATTAGTTGTACGGTCAGGTGGCAGGGGACTTGGAAACTTGTTCACGGCTGTGGAGAATAATGTCGCCACCTCGCCTTCGGCTCGGGGCGACATTATTCTCCACAGCTGTGAACAAGTTTCCAAGTCCCCTTCCACCGGACCATACCACAAATTTATTATACTGCAAAGTTTTACCATTCCAACGTGTGTTAAGGGAAATTTACCTGATTTTTTGGTTTCAAAAATTGAGTACGCTGACGGAGTAGAATTTCCCTTCTGAGTGCCCCAATTCAATGAAAAATGATGTCACTGGAAAGTGACGTCACTGAAACCTTGGAAAAACGTGCAGTTTGGTGCATAATCTTGATGTTAATCTTGATCGACACTGCCATTTTGGATGTCATGTTGAAAGTGTAGTCATGTATACGGGGCTCCCGAAAGGGAAACTGCTTTTACATTGGTCTTGCCAATGGACATGATATATATGTTCGGGGCATATTATCCAATCAGATCACGAGAAATTTCTTTGCAGTATAATAATTTCTTTTACCACTAGTTGCCAAAATATTCTTCAAAAGCCACATGCTGCTTTCCCATATAACCATTGTTGGAATAATAATCAGCAATGAAAGAAGAATTAATCCTGTCACAATGACTACCATCAGTCCTTTGAAAGACATTGGCCGAGCTGATAAAGAGTGTTAGTAAAAGGCTTGTTTATTAATTTGTTCAGACATATGAAACACTGACTTTTTCAGATTGAAGAGAACAACGGACATGATGTTTGGTGGGAAACAGGTTCTTATCTGTGGATACGGAGAGGTAACAGGCTGGAATCTTTCTTTTAACTCATAAAGCGCCAAATAGACCCTGAGGACACTTTCAATCTAGAAACATGACCCATTTAATTGCAATTTCATGGTTGCTCTTCTCCATGATGTTTTACCAAAGCGGACAGTGCAGATCAAAGATCAGACTGCATGTTTTGTGCAGTCTGATCTTGATCTACACTGGCCGCATAGGCAACTATTATTGCAAAAGGTGCTTTAAGAGTTAACATTGGTTTGCCTTAGCATTTTAAAAAAAGAAATCCCTGTGTTCATATCCCTGAGGGAGAAGGCTTTTTAAAAAGATTGTGAGAAAAGGAGAAAATGCTTTAAACCAGTATTTTTCCTTTTTCAAGAATGTCTTTTTAACCCATTCAAAAAATAATCCTATCTTTTGATCCACATTTAATTTGTTGTCTGCAAATGCTTTCAATTGTGGCAAGTCATAAATTTTGTTTTCTGGTGAAAAGTGAGTCTTAGAGCAACAAACCTAATCTCCTTGTTGGAAGACTGATTTCAGCGATGTAAAAGGATATTTCTGTACATGCAAAGAATTTAGATGGTGAAATCTTTTAAAAATAGCGTCTCTTTGCACTGACAAAAACTTCATCACTATTCTGCTGTCTTAAATCCTGTCTGTTTAATTTGTAAGACTGAAAATAAAGTTGTCACACTTGCCATACGTAGTATATTTCCCATAGGCCTTTACAAAACCTATCTAGTTGAAAAAATACAGTACCATGCCTTTTTAAAATATGTTCACACTGACCTTTCTTACAAATGAATAGTTGACAAGGCATTCTCTGTTTGACACCAGAATACTTTTTAGTATGATAAAAATCCACATACTCCTTAAACTTTTTTACCAGATAAGCAAGAAAGGAGATGAAAACATTGTGTGAAAAGGAGAAAATTCTAGTAACCAGCATTTTCTCCTTCTTCTAAAATAATTTTTATCCTTTCTGAATCAAATCCCAGCATTCAAGACATTTGATTAGTTTAAATTGGACAGTATATTTCGTCATGTGGTAAAGAGTCTAAACTCCTATCTTCTTGAAACATATTTGAGCCATATCGTGGCAAAAGGGGGTTTAATGAATCTTAGTAATGCATTATACCATGCAAGTCATTACATAGTTATGAATCCTTAACTCTTTACCAAACGACAAAATTTTAGACTTGTCCAAATTGAAAGCATTTGCAGACGACAATATAAACGGGACTCAAAAATTGAAACTTGACTTTAGAAGAGTAGAAAACATTGTGGGAAAAGGAGAAAATGCTGGTTACCAGCATTTTCTCCTTTTCCCACAATGTTTTCAGAAGGCTTCTTCTTCTGGGTCGTAAAAACCATGGATTGTTTGGTAAAGGGTTAAAATCTTTTTTAGTCTGACAACCGACTAAATCATCATGTAGAGTTGTTCTTGGACATAGAGAAAACTAACCAATACCAAAAAGTTTTTATCTGTGTCAGCCTGTGCAAACTGCACAGACTGACATGGGTCAATACTTTTTGCAGATGCATTAAGCCCCCTTTTCACAGGGCTTGGCTCATTTAGATGAAATACCAGAATATTTATTCTAACGTGTCATCCATCTCTCTGTCAGTTGGTCCTTCCATCTGACTAGAATGTTATTTCTTATGCACTGTCCATCAATCTGTCAAACCAGTCCTTTTTCTGGATGATTTTTCCGGTACAAAAGTTAACCCCCATTCGGTGGGAGATTTGCTTCAATATAATATATACATGAATGATAAAACTTTCATAATTTATGTTAACCCATAAAGGACCGAATAAACCCAAGAGCCACAAAGAAGATCAATTAATTGTAATTTCATGGTAACTGTTGTCTATAGTGTTTAAGCAAAGTGGACTGCAGTCTGATCTTAATCTACACTGGCCCCAAAGGCAAATAGGAGTGAAAGGTGCTTTATGGGTTAAACATAATTTTTTTTTTTCTTTAAATTTCTAACCCAGGTTGGCAAAGGTTGTGCTGCTTCCCTGAAAGGTCTAGGTGCTATTGTCATGGTGACAGAAATTGATCCTATCTGTGCACTGCAAGCTAGGTAAGGAAAGGTTCAACACTTTACCAGTAGTGGTGGGACATCGGCTGGAAATCATAATCGATCATCGGTTGGAATCGGCTGCTGCTGTCGATGCGATTCTTTCGATTATAATCGGCTCCTAATAAGTTTGCATATGCATGCATGTTTCACTGTTACTCCTTGTAAAACCCATGTATTATGGATTAAAAATAGCTGCTTTTGTCTGTGATGCAGTAGAACACATTGTTTGAAAAGGAGAAAATGCTGGTTACCAGCATTTTCTTCTTTTCTCACAATGTTTTCATAAGTGTGCTTTATTGAGGTTGTTAAAAAGTTGGCATTGTGTGGGTTCCTTAAAAAAAACACACAATTCTGTTAAAATCTAGAAGCAGACTTGTGCTGCAAGTAGACAGTATTTCTTCAATGAACTTTATAGGAGAAATTAAAGTATGTGATGTTAGAATTTCTGTATGCCTACCATGAGTGAAAAACAGTTGAATCTACCTATCACTTTTGGATATGATTTGCTTATCAAAGAAAAAAATGAGAAAGGATTTTTATCTACTTATTGATTCAAAAGGACATTATCTGACAATTGGGTTTTGATGGCTTTGTAATTTATGACCCCATTGATGCAGAGTCACACATTACTTCAAACCCTGACATTTCTCATCATATTACAAATAATGTCCAGAGTGATGAGAAAAGAAAAAAAAAAAACGTCTTCACGGCTGTAACGAGGACCAACCACAATCTTGATTCAAAAACATAGCTAGGACTTTGTAAAATTTAAAAGAATTAAACTTAACAAGGTTTACAGAGACTTAATCTACATAGTCAATAACTAGCTGATAGGAAGCAAAAGGTGTAGAGTATTCTAAAAATAGAATGCTAAAAATAGAACACTGCACTGTAGATTTTGCTTGAGTTGCCGATGTGAGGAAGGCAAATGATTGTTTTCAAGATATTTCAATCCTTTGGTTTACCATCTATCACTGTAATTTATTGAAAAATATTTGTAAAGAATATCTGCAGCTGTGAGAAGAGGTAATTCTGCTTTATTTTACGACTAATCATGTATTGAGAATCAGTACTGATCATCTGACATCATTTAGCCAAATAAGCAGACGCTTTACCTGTTGAAAAAAAGACAGGTTTTTGTGGGATAAAGGGGTGGATTTAGCAGTTAGTCACAGATAAGGATCATAACACTCTGCTGTCTTGTCTAAACTGACAAAGTTGATAAAGGGTAACTGGTGTCACCTTTGTCTTAGATTGCCAATATTTCATGAATAAAAGCCAGGTCAGGAATTTTTTAAGGTGAAGTTTTTTCGCCGTGCAAGCTTGACGAGGCAAAGTTGAGCCATTGCAGACTACTTCTTAGCCCACGTGGCCCTGTAGCTTTTGTTTCTTGCTTCACCCTTTCTCCACTTATCTCATTAGTTGAGACAAAAACTGAAGAAATTGCCGATAAAAAAAAAACTTTCGCCACCGGATGGTGCAGAGACGGCTCGCATACCGCTCCTCCATTTCATACCAATGATCAATTGTGACAAAGTTCAATCGATAATCGGAATCGGGAACTTCCAGCACGCCGCTAATCGATACCACCTGATCATCGGTACACCACTATTTACCAGTTGACAGAACTTTAGAATTGAAAGCAATTTTATAGAACAATTTTTGTAATGTGGCACACTGATTGAGCTACATTTGATTTGCCATCTGCAGATCCTTTTGAATTGTATAACAGCTCTGGTAAATAAACTCCCAGGTGGGGGTTGAACCTTGGACCCCTCTAGGTCGTTGCTACAAAAGCTAGCTCTGTAGCAAGGCAGTATCAGTGCCCCGGTTACGAACGCAGGCTATACATTTATATTTCTCTTTTGGATAGACCAGTAAATTACATTTGGGCGAGTACAAAATTTTGTTGTTTGGTACAGGGCCAGTTCATGTTTACCATTCAGGAATTATAAGCGTCTTTGTTAAATTTGTATCAGTGTCAATGACCTCAGATCTTTTATAGTACTTCACATGTCTCTCAGTTATGTTTTGAACTAAGGAATGTCCGAAAATGGCCTATGGCTAAATATCCGACAGAAAAAAAATTAACTGAACAGTTTTGAAAGCATTCACATGCACACAATCCCAAGTTTTAAAGATCCTTGGGAAGAAGCCTTTTGATATCATTGTCGGAAAAGGAGAAAATGCTGGTAGCCAGCTTTTTTTACCTTTTTCCACAATTTTTTCTACCCTTTTCGAGTCAGTTGTCATCAGATGAGCCACATTTGATTTATCGTCTGCTACATATTCAAACTTGGACAAGTGTACAATTTTTGTCGCTTGATAAAGATGTAATTATGGCTCAAATGATTTGGTTTGTCTATACAAGGGTTATAAACATTGTTTGAATTAACCCTTTACCAAACAATCCCTGGTTTTTACGACCCAGAGATAGAAGCCTTTGAAAACATTGTGGGAAAAGGAGAAAATGCTGGTAACCAGCATTTTCTCCTTTTCCCACAATGTTTTCTACCCTGCTGGAAATATATTTCAATTTTTGAGTTACGTTTATTTTGTCATCTGCAAGTGCTTTCAATTTGGACTTGTCTAAAATTTTGTCGTTTGGTAAAGAGATAAATAATGTACTGGTAACTAACATTTTCCCACAACATCTTGAAAAACCTTTTTCTCTAGATTGTTAAAACCTAGGATTTTTTGTTACATAATAAAGTAGTGGGCTATTCAAATGTTGTTTGCTCTGTTATTACAGCATGGATGGGTTCCGAGTTGTTAGAATTGAAGAACAAGTCAAGAATATTGATGTGTTGATAACATGTACAGGAAATAAGAATGTGGTGACACGTGGGCATTTGGACCGACTTAAGAACGGTTGTATAGTCTGCAACATGGGCCATTCCAATACAGAAATTGATGTAGTAAGTATCGTGAAAAGTAAAGCAAGTAAAATTCGAAGATGATAAAATTTCAGAAATGTCCAAATTGGACGCATTTGAGCCATGCTATGGCAAAAGGGGGCTTAACTCTGTACCAAACAACAAAATTTTATACTGGTCCAAATTAAGAGCACTTGCAGACAAAAAAACAAATATGACTGAAAAATTGAAATTTGTTTTGCAAAGGGTAGAAAACATTGTGGGAAAAGGAGAAAATGCTGGTTACCAGCATTTTCTCCTTTTCTCACAATGTTTTCAATAGGCTTCTTTCTCAGGGTCGTTACATGGTAAAGAGTTAATGCATTATACCAAGCAAGGCATTCCATATTTAGGGATCAATGTCTGAATCATGATATTGACTAGTCCTGTATAATCAACCAATAACAAAAAATTTCGACCCAGGTCAGCCTGCGCAGACTACGCATTATAAATCTTTATTTTCATATTTTCATTTACAGAATAGTTTAAGAACACCCGATCTGACGTGGGAAAAAGTCAGATCACAGGTTGATCATATCATCTGGCCTGATGGTAAACGGATTATTCTGCTAGCAGAGGTATGACCCAGTTTCATTTTTGCACAATTTAAACAATAAAGGACAAGCATTCCATGTAACTGCGTACTAGTGGCAGTTGAGTTTTTATAGATTTAGACATTTCTATAAGAAATTTTTTAACCCTTTACCAAACAATTCAGGGTTTCTTTAGCAAACCGTGGGAAAAGAATCCGAAAACAGTAGGAAAAGTTTTAACAGCCCGGGGGTCAAGGGCATTTAGAACACCTTTTTCCACAATGTTTTCTGTTCTTAAAAACAAAAACAATGCAATATCCTCATTTAATATGTCGACTGCAAATGCTTTCAGTATGGACCAGTCTAGAATTTTGTCATGTGGTAAACAGTTAAGCTCAAGATGAAAATGGATTGGGCCAGTTTTAAAAGCCTGTTGAGTCTATGAAAGTAAGAGTCTTTGTTATTTACTGTCATTTTGCTTGAAAATTATTCATCCTGCCTTCACAAAAGGATTGTGAGCCCCGCTGGGTAGTTCTGTGTTTAGCATATCTGACTCATGACCTGCGAGTTTGTTATCGAGTTGAAGCAAACTTTCTTTTCAGCGATTTTTTGCCTCTCACGTCTGATACATGTGAGAAAAGCAGTCAGTGGCTTCGAAAGAAAGTTGTGTCAGTAATGGTGTGAGAAATCATGTTAACACATGCGTAGATGCACTGACCACTGTGATATGTGACCTAAATAGTTAAACCGGCATTTAAATCCAGTACAAACAAACAAGGGGATTGTGTTGCTAATTATGATGGGATTAGGTTCGTGACCAAGAGAGACTGTTGAATATATAAAATAAACATGTTTGGTTTGTAGAAAGGACCAAAAAGGACCAAAATATTCCAAATCTACAGGTTCCTCTGTTAGGACATCTTGCATAATACCACACAGTGTTGATCAAAGATCAGACAGCACAGAGCTTAACCCTTTACCAATGGACAAAATATGTAAAGCTGGCCAAATTGAAACCATTTGCAGATGACAGTTTGAATGTGACTCAGATAATGGAATTTGTCTTTGATAGGGTAGAAAACATTGTGGGAAAAGAGAAAATGCTGGTTTCCAGCATTTTCTCCTTTCGCCACAGTATTTTTGAAAGGCTTCTTCCTCAAGGTCGTTAAATCTGGGGATTGTGTGGTGAAGGGTTTATCTTTACTATCACCATGATAAACTGATGTTGTCCCTGACATCCAAAAACTTAACCATTTAAGCACGGAATAAACGTCGACAGACATATTTAGTTTAGAAATTGCAATTTCATGGTTAGTTTTGTCCAGAATGTCTCAGCAAAGCAGACAGTGTAGATCAAAGATCAAATGGCAGAAACTGTGCAGTATGACCTGAATCTACATGGGCCCCTAAGGCAACTATAATTATTACAGGTGCTTAGCCCTTTACTAAACGACAAAATTTTATGGTTGTCTGAATTGAAAGCATTTGCAGACAACTAAATGATTGTGACTCAAGAATGGAAATTCAGCATTGGAAGAATGAAAAACATTGTGGGAAAAGAAGAAAATGCTGGTTACCAGTATTTTCTACTTTTCCCACAATGTTTTCAAAAGGCCTTTTCATTAGAGTTGTCAAAACTCGGGATTGGTTGGTGAACGGTTAAGGATTAATTATAAGTATTGTATTCATTACTTTGATTAATTAGAGAGAAATATGATTTTAATCTGTAATGTAATTTTGTGGCTAATTACATGTAAACGATTCACAGCTTTTCAAGTTCTCTACCTGTTGTACAGTTTCTATTTTTAGCAGAAAAATTGCATACATGGGTTTTGCTGCTTGACCATTTTAAGATCAAGCTGGGGGTCCTGTGTGGCTCAGTGGTAAAGTGTTGGACTTGTGACCTGGAGGCCCCTTGTTTGAGTTTCTCGCTGGATCCACTAGGTTTGTTGTGGTAGTCTCCTAGGGCAAGGCCCTAGACTAGTACTGCTTAAGTCCAGGAAAAACCTGAATATGCAAACTGTTGCTGTGATATGACTGAAAAAATGTTGAAAGTGTAAAACACCATTCAATCAACGGAAATCAAGCTGCAAAGAAAATGCAACATGATCCTGGATCCACACTGTAAATATTTTTTCTAAATGTTTTGCTACTGGAGATGTCAATGCTATTCATCCACTGCTCATTTGCTAAAATGCATTTTTTATTGATGGAAAGATTTACAAATATTGCATACCTGTCATTTGTTTCTCTATATTTTCAGGGCCGACTTGTAAACTTGAGTTGTTCAAGTGTTCCATCTTTTGTTGTTTCTATCACTGCAGTCACTCAGGTTGGTTGTATGTTGTTTTTTTTTTTTTTCACTTAAACAGTTAAATTTTGTTAGTTTTGTAGGTTTTATATCACATTTTGGGCAGCCTGATCTTGGTCTACATTGGTTGCAAAGAACAAGTCTGAAAGGTGTTTTAAGGATTAAACCTTTACCAAACAATTATTTAGACTTGTCCAAACTTAAAGCATTTTTGGATGACAAATGAGGCTCAATGATGGAACTTTTCTGTGAAAGGAAGGAAAATATATGTGAAAAAGGAGAAAATGCCGGTTACCAGCATTTTCTTCTTTGCCCACAATGTTTTCAAACTACCTTAGGTTCACAAAAACTTGGGATTTAGTTGTTAGATAAAGTCCTACCTAAAAATATGTGTACATGTACAATACTACAATCCCTTCACTACAGTACATGCTGCTAACTGCAAGTCAATTGACTGCTTTTCAAAACACCGTCCATTAAATGATCTACAGTGATAGAGACAGATGATCCCCTCCTATAACCCTTTATCACACAATCCTGACTTTTAACGACCCTGAGAAAGAAGCCTCTTCAAAACATTGTGGGAAAAGGAGAAAATGCTGGTAACCACAATGTTTTCTACCCTTCCCAAACAAAATTTCAATTCTTCAGTCACATTTATCTTGTCGTCTGCAAATGCTTCCAATTTGGACCAGTCTAAAATTTTCTCGTGTGGTAAAGAGTTTTAAGTTTATTTTCTTTCATTCAAGTATTTTGCCGACACAGATATTTCAATGTGCACCCGCTTTTTGAATACATGTATGTATATTACTACTTTTTCAATGCTGTTTAACTCTTTACCAAGCAACAAAATTTTGGTCTTGTCCAAGTAAAGAAGATGTGCAGATGATATGATATGTAGGTTTACCCTTTACCTCGAAATCCTGAGTTTAATGACCCTGAGAAGGAAACCTTTTAATAACTATGTCAAAAAAGAGGAAAATGCTGGTAACCAGCATTTTCTCTTTTCCAACAATGGTTTCTACCCTATCAAAAATTATTCTCATTTGATCCGTATTTAAATTGTTGTCTGCATTTGCTTTGAGTTTGGACAAGTCAACATTTTTGTTGTGTGGTAGAAAGTAAAACAAAGGGATTTTTCTTTGAGAGGGTAGAAATCATTGTGGGAAAAAGAGAAAAAGCTGGTCACCAGCATTCTTCTTCTTTTTCCTTTTAATGTTTCCAAAAGGCATTTTTTAAGGGATGTTATAAGACAGGGTTATTGGCAAAGGGTAAATCTAGAATGTATCACATTTTATACAGCATAGATCTGAGATTAGACTGCTCATTGTGCAGTCTGATCTTGATAAGCTGTTTCTGTAAAATCATGGTGAGTTACACTCAACCTGCACAGACTTGTAAATGTAAGTCTGTAAGGATTGTTCCAAAGCACTGAATTGAGCGTATGACTACAAAATATAAACTAAAGTCTGCAATTACATGTGCCTGGCCAGGTAGCTCATTGGTTAGTGTATCTGATTAGGGACCTGGTGGTTAGGGGTACAGTACCTAGTTCGGGCAAACTTTCTTTATAGTGATTTTTCACCTTTCTCCTCTGCTGCATGTGAGAAAAGTAGTCAGTGGCTTGGAAAGAAAGTTGTGTCAGTACTGGTGTGAGAAAGCCAGGAAACACGCATAAGTGGACCAAAGATGTTAAAATGGCGTCAAACTCCAATACAAACAAACTACAACTGCATGTACTACATTGTCTGTATGATTTTTTGCAGGCTTTAGCTATGATTGAGTTGTATAATGCTCCACCTGGTCGCTACAAACAAGATGTTTACCTCTTGCCAAAAAAGATGGGTGAGTCTTGTTTACATTTTAGATACAGATAGATTTAAATTTTCAAACATGGAACAATTATTTCTTACAGTACTGAATTAGTGAAATGGACCTTTTCAAATAAGAAAAAGAGCTTAAATGTCACAGCTTCAAAGTTTTTTAGGCTGGAATATGTATTAATTTTTACCAAAAGTCAAAGTATTGGACTCTACCAAATTGGAAGCATTTGCAGAGGGCAAATAAAATGTCGGTAAAATGACAAAGCTCTTTGATAGGATAGAAAACATTGTTGGTAAAGGGGCAGAATCTCAGAAAATCCATGGACAGGTACTCGGTTGCTTGGCGCCTGCTTTTGGGGCCACAGTAGCTCTGAAATAATGTTGAAAATGATGGTAACTCTTGCCTGCTTAACAATAAATCAGTGAAAGGGTTGTTAGAAAACAAACCTTTATTAGATGACCAAATATAGAAATAAATATAATATTTATTTCGCTTTACAGATGAGTATGTAGCTCTGTTACATCTTCCAACATTCGATGCACATCTCACGGAACTGACAGATGAACAAGCAAAATATCTAGGTCTGTCGAAAACAGGACCTTTCAAGCCAAACTATTATAGGTACGTGATTTATTCTCCAAGCCTCGGCCTGTATTCACCAACCATTCTTATTTGCATTCTTAGTCTGATTCTAAATTTATAAAAGAAAACAATTTCATATTGGCTGATCCAGTCTAGGATGATTGGTTGAAAAAGTCCCTGTTCTACTGCATATTGTTAAAAATTTGAAATTTACTAAAAAATGTTCACAAATTACTTATTAGAAGTGAAGTTCATTATATCCACCACAACAAAGTGGAGGGGGGTATACTGGAATCGCCATGGCTGTCTGTCTGTCCGTCTGTCCGTAGACACAAATTTGTCCGGTGAAATACTCTGACAGTTTTTCAGGTACTGAACTCAAATTTATACACAGTGTTCCTATATATATGAAGTTGTGCGTGTGCAATTTCCATGACCCTGCTGCGATTTGTTGCAGAATTATCTCCCCTTGAACTTTTTTCAACCCTTCCTTTTGTACTAAATCATTCTGCATTCTGTGACAAAGACCTGTTTTGTGACAAGGAGCTGGTGGGGGGTATGATCACGTTTAGTGATAGCTCTAGTTGATCTCTGTACCGTGTCACTGAATGACTCTCTCTCTCTCTCTCTGTGGCTCTCTCTCTCTCTCTCTCTCTCTCTCTCTCTCTCTCTCTCTCTCTCTCTCTCTCTCTCTCTGGCTCTCTCTCTCTCCCTCTCTCTCTCTGGACTTGGATCTAAATAGTCTGATACATGTAGACTTTGGAGGAAAAGAGGTATAAAAACACAATAAGTGAGTTTTCATCATAGGCTGGATTTGTGCATTTTTAATAATGCTTATAGGTTTGAACCTTTAACAGATGACAAAATTTTAGACTGGTCTGCAGTGAAAACCTGTGCAGACAATAAATTCAGTGTGACTCAAATGATGGGAATTTTCTTTGCAAGGACAGTAAACATCGTAGGAAAAGAAAAAAAAAATGCCACCTACCAGCATTTTGTTCTTTTCCTACAAAGATTTCAAAAACCTTCTTAATCAGGGTTGTCAAAACTTGGGATTGTGTAGGTAAAATTTTAAACCTTTACCAAAATTTTAGATTTGTCTGCATTGAAAATCAAATGTGACTGAAATTACAAGATTATGTCTGTGAAAGGGTGGAAAACATTGTGGAAAAAGGAGAATTGTTTGAAATTTTGTCATTGCAGTTATTAGCAATTTTAAATTTAATATTTTTATCATTTCAGATACTAGAAACCATGGTAGTGTGATATATATAAAAATCAAGACATCTAGAACGGATAGCACCTTTTTTCACCATGTTCATCTTCTAGGAAAACCCACCTGTCTTATCACAGATTGATTTAATATATGCATTATTGTAGATTTATGTATCACTAAAGCAATGAATTCATTTAGTCATTATTTGTGTCACTATAAATGCTAAAATCTATGGCTTTCAACATAGAAATGCTGTTTTCTTTTGTTTGTCTGTCCTTTACTAAACAAGCCCCATTTTACAACCCCAAGGAACAAGACCATTGAAAATATTGTGGGAAAAGAAGAAAATCCTGGTATCCAGTAGTTTCTACTTTTCCAATCATGTTTTCTACCCTCTCAAGAAAAAGTCCTGTTATTTTGACTCATTTCTGTGTTTTTTGCAAAGGTTGTCAGTTTAGACAAGTCTAACATTGTGGTTTTTGATAAAGAATTTAACCTTTTACCACACAGTCTTTAGCTTTAATGACTCTGAGGAAAGAAGCTTTGTAAAAGCATTGTGGTAAAAAGAGAAGATGCTGGTTACCAACGTGCGAGCAGTTACTTTTTTTTTTTTTGCACAATGTTTTCTCTCTCTGTTTTCTTTAAATATAAATTTAGACTTGTGTTTACACTATTAAGTCAGCTTTTTTTTTTTTCTGTTTACTTTTTCAAAATAGTGAAATGTGATCAAAAGTTTTTTTTTTTCAACAATCTTTAAAAAATATGAATGTGATGAGATTTTTCTGTTTGTGTCAGGAAGTAATTTTTGTACATGTAACAAGTTGCAACTATCATGTACTGGGTACATGTATGTTTTTTCTCTTGTTTTTTTAAATATACATGTATATGGATTTACATCAATTTAATACTTTTTCGAATATACATGTAGATAAAATAACGGTTAGTTATCATCCACTTTTTCGGATAAATGTAAAGTTTATGATGGAAGGAACTTGAATAGAGAAATAGATGTTAGATGGATGTGGCACTTAAAGAATCTATTGACTTGCCACAATGTTTGAAACTGTGTACTATGTTTTCACGAGTTGTCTTCCTTAGAGTATGTGAGATAGAATATTTGAAAGTCGCATTTTTGTTTTTCTTCATCAATGTTTATGCACATATCATAATAACCAAGTGGTGTGAATGGTCTTGGTTCAATATTCCTTTATGTAACAATGCTGGGTTTTTGATTATCATGAAGATAAAGCCGTTAAAACCATTGTGGGAAAAAGATAAGATGCTAGTAACCATCATTTTCCCCTTAACACAATGTTTTCTACCCTTTCAAAGGCAATTCCAAACATTTAACCCACAATTGATATGTCTTCTGCTAATGCATTCAGTTTGGATGAGTCTAAAATTTGGTTCTGTTGTATAGAGTTATATTAAGCTGTGTAAACAGATTTGAAAAGAGACAGCTTTAGGTTGAAAATAAATGTCTTTTTTTTTTTTTAGGAAACATAATATCATGACCAAATCGTTAAATGGAATGGTAGATATAAGACTAGGATGGGATATGGAGATTTAAGGAAAGGGGTTGGGTATTCTCAGTGTAACAAGGGTTGGAGAAAGTTTTATGTGAGTTCAGACTGGTTTATGCTTGCAAAAGTCTATTAGCCCTCTATGATAAGACAAAATTTTTGACTGGTCTAAATTGATAGTATTTCCTAATACATGTGGCTGAGATGATGAGATATGACTTTGAAAGTATAGAAGGCGTTGAGGTTACCAATGTTTACTCATTTTCCCACACTGTATTTTTCAAATCCTTTCTCACGGTTGTTAAAGTGGTACAGCCATTACCACACGTGGTAGAAAGAGTTGTCCAACCATGAATGACTTTGGGTATCTATCTCTGCACCACTGTCCAAAGGAGAAGTAGTAAGTTTAAATGACCTTAAAGAAAGAGCTTTTGAAGACTTTGTTCGAAAAGGAGAAAATGCTGGTAACCATCATTTTCTCCTTTTCCCACAATGTTTTTTACCCAAAAAGACAAATTCCATCATTTGAGTCTTTATAATTTGTTGCCTGCAATTGCATTCAATTTGGACTTGACTAAAAAATTTTGTGGTCTTGTAAAGAGTCAGATTTGTAGAAAAAGATGGAGGGATACAAGTTGTTGTGCAGTTTTGTATCTATCAGCCATTTATGTATATATTAGTTCATATATATTGCAATATTTATCTGGAAAATAATTATGTTATAGAATTGTTGAAAACCCCTCTTTGTAGAGTATTGGTATTAGAGTATTCTTTCATTCTTAATTATTCCTTTTTCACACAATCCCAAGTTTTAATGAGCCTTAGAAAAAGCCTTTTGAAAACATTGTTGGAAAAGGAGAAAATGCTGGTAACCAGCATTTTCTCCTTTTCCAACAATGTTTTCTACCCTATTAAAGGCAAGTTCCATTATGTATTTGAGTCATATTTAAATTGTCATCTGCAAATGCTTTCAATTTGGACAAGTCTACATTTTTGTTGTGGTATCAAGTTATTTGTTCTATAGTTAGTTTTTTAACCCTTTACAAAATGACAGTAATGTTAGACTTGTACAAATTGATAACATTTGCAGGAAACAAATCTTCCTTAACATTTCATAAACAAATTACATGTAGCACATAAAATAGCACACAATCTTTTTAACTCTGTACCAGACGACAAATTGAGGAAAAATGAGAGAATGCTGTTAACCAGCATTTTTCTCCTGTTCCAACAATGTTTTCAAAAGCTTCTCTATGGTGGTTTAAACTTGTGATTGTGTGGTAAAGTGTTAAATGCATTATTTTCCTCACTCTATTTAGACAGAAGAATATTTATGTGATATAAACCTGTAGATTGAGGGTTTAAGAAAGATGACAGAATTATTGCAGTTCTAATTTGGTGTTGGAAAGAAGGTGAAAACAGTCTGGCAAAAGAAAAAAATGCTCATTGTTGGTAGTTTATCCTTTTGTGACAATGTTTTTAATAGTTTTCTGGTGTAAAATGTTGACTGATAGTGTTCTGTGTAACTTAAACTTAACAAAAAGTTATATTACTTCTTTCTTGAGGGAAAAAATAACCAGATGTTACCTTTTCCAAGCTGTGTAAGAAAGAAAGCTTTTGAAAACATTTCTGGTTTCCAGCATTTTCTCCTTTTCCCGCAATGTTTTCTACTCTTTCACAGCCAAATCTCACAATTTCAGCCACATTTAAATTGCTGCAATAAAACCCATTCAATTTGGATGGCTCCAAATGTTTGCCATGTGGTAAAGAGTTAAGCCTATACCAAACTAGACATGTTTTACTATGTTTAGGATGGAAGTTTCTGTTATAAAACATTGTGGGAAAAGGAAAAAAGTACTGGTAGCCAGCATTTTGTGGTTTTCCCACAATGATTTAAAAAAACTATAGTTCTTAACTTAGTAAAACACAGGCTCATCTAATAGCCAGCATTTTCTCCTTTTCGCACTATGTTTCTTGTTAAAAAGATTGAAATCATTTTTTAGCAACATCTTTCCTTTAATCCCTAACCACACAATCCTGAGTTTTAATAACCCTAAGAAAAAAGGCTTTTGAAAACACCCTGGGAAAAGAAGAAAATGCTTGTAACTAGCATTTTGTCCTTTTTCCTTTTTCCCACCATGTTTTCTACCACATCAGAAACTAAAACTATTATTATACTCACATTTGTCACCTGCAAAGGCTTTCAAGTTGGATGTGTCAAAATTTTTGTCGCTTGGTACAGTGTTAAATGAGTTTTGTGAATCATTGAGATTTAGTCTTATTCCACCAATCAGGTAGCATTATTCATTGCCTCATTCAACCATTGGCAAAGCTTGTTTTGTGATTGCTAGTCAGGTCAAAACATTCATTTTGGCACATTTATTTGCAAGCAGGCACTATATTTAGGAAGAAAGAGTACAAAGATCAAACTAAACTGAAATACAAGTTGTTTGGTGCAAAGAGTTGGATTTCTTTTGAATTATAGACTTGAGCATGTGTTTTGTTGATCTTTTTTTTTTGCATATACTAGAAATTTGTCAACTTCGCAAAATGTATTGCATTTTTCATCAGTTATCTTAATAATTTTGTTAAGTGAGAGAGAGAGAGAAAAAATATTTAGTAAAAGATTGCTCTAGCTTATTTCCAAGCCTAGGTTTTTTTTTTCTTCAATATTTTCAGGGTTATCTTTTGTTATAGAATACATTACCTCTTTTGTCCCTCTTTGCAACGGACCACTTTTTAAAACATTGCTGAAAATGGAAAAATTGCTCATTTTCACTTGTATTCCTTTATTAACTCTGTACTACGCAAACCCGGCGTTTTTGAGATCTGGTAGAAGAAGGCTTTTGAAAACATTGCCAGAAAAAAGAGAAAATACTTGTGACAGGCATTTTCTCTTTTTACCACAATGTTTTCTCCCCTTTTGAATTACTCATGGCTTTAATGATTGGATTTTTTTTAAAGATAAAAAACATTGTTGGAAAAGAAATTGCTGGTTACCAGCATTTTCTTCTTTGCCTGCAGTGCTTTCAAAAGCCTCCTTTCTCAGGACCATTAACCCTTTACCAAACTATCCCATATTTTAATGACCCTGTGGCAAAATAAAAACAATATGGGAAAAGGAGAAAATTGCCTTTGCCCATGATAGTGTTATGCTTTTGAAAGACAAGACCAACGTGTAGGTTACATTTAACTTGTTGTGCTTCCAATTTGGACTAGTCTTAAATTTTGTCGCGTGGTAAAGAGTTAAGATGAAGGATTGCTTGGTAAAGGTTTAACCCTTTACCAGACGACAAAATTTTAGCCTTGTCCAAATTGAGAGCATTTGCAGACGACATTTTCAGTGTTGCGAAAATGGTGCAGTTTTTCTTTGATAGGGTAGAAAACATTGTGGGAAAAGGAGAAAATGCTGGTTACCAGCATTTTCTCCTTTTCACACAATGTTTTCAAAAGGCTTCTCTCCAAGGGTCGTCAAAAGTCGGCATTGTGCAGTAAAGGGTTAAACTTTCAGCCATGTGAGTATCCTAGTTGCAAATGGGTGTTTTTAAAGTTACTGCTGCAGTTTTGTACAGGGAGGTAATGTGTAAATACAGGTGTAAAGATTTTTGTATATCAAGGATAGGGAATATTTCAACACAGGTTTTTTTGTTAGAAGTATAGATATCATAGAATTTATTAAATTTTTTTGTAAACATATGAAATCAGGGCTTCAAAGATGAAATAAAGATGGTCCACGAGAATATTATCTTGTCGGTTTTATGTTTATTCCAGTTGTAAACCTCTACCTAGCATTTCCTAGTTTTAATGACCCTGTGATAGAAGACTTTTGAAAACATTGTTGGAGACGGAGAAAATGCTTGTAACTAGCATTCTCTCCTTTTGAAAAAATGTTTTGGTCTCTTTTAAAGAAAAATCTTTACATTTGAAACACGTTGGATTTGTCGGCTGTGTATGCTTTCAAATTTGATTAGTCCTTTGGTAAAAAACTTACTGTATACCAGAACAAAATTGTAGACTTACACATATTGAAAGCATTTGCAGACGACAAATTAAATATAGCCAAAATGATGGGATTTGTCAAATGAAACGAAATATTTTTGGAACAGGAGAAAATGCTGCAACCAGCATACCATTCTTTTCCCATGATGTTTTTGAAAGCCTATTTCTTCGGTTGAAATAGCATGTGACTGTTTAGTAAAAGGAAAATATAAATGGCTTTGACAAACGCTTGACTTTACCTTTAACCAAACAACAAAATTTTACACAGGCCAAATTGATTTATTGAGTGGTGTTTAATGCTGTTTTCAACATTATTTTAGCGATATGGTGGCGGCCAGTGCACTTACCCATGCTTTTCTGGAGTTTCTTTTACCAGTACTATGCACAATGTTCTTTCTAAACCACTGGCTGCTTTCGCACATTACCATTGTCGAAACGGGTCAGCTGTGAGAGAGGAATGAATCCTGTTGCAATGACTATCATCAAGCCTCGAAAAGAAATTGGCCTTGCCAGGAATCAGACCAGCAACCCTCTGACCTCAAGTCCTGTACGCTACAGACTGAGCTACCAGGGCTCAGTGGGGTTCAAATTGAAAGCATTTACGAACGGTGTATGAAAACTAGCTGAAAGGGTTGTAATTGTAAAGTGTAGAAAACCCAGCAGGTTTTCAAAAGACATTATCCTCAGGGTTGCTAAAACTCGGGATTGTGTGGTACAGAGTTAACCCTTTACCACACAATCCAAACATTTATTAACCCTGAGAAAGAATGCTTTTGAAAACATTGTGGAAAAAGGAGAAAATTCTGGTAACCAGCATTTTCTCCTTTTTATACGCCCGTCGAAGACGGGACGTATTATGGGATCACCCGTGGCGGGCGGGCGGATGGGCGGGCGGCGTCCCCATTCTTTGTCCGGAGCATATCTCCAAAACTATGCTAGCTACGGTTATGAAATTTCATGGGTGGATAGATCTCATCAAGGCAGAGTGCAGTGCACAGGAATCATAACTCTCGCTTGCTTAATTTTTGAGTTATTGCCCTTTGTTGTTTTTCATACTTGAATTTTGTCCGGAGCATATCTCCAAAACTATACTAGCTACGGTTATGAAACTTCATGGGTGGATAGATCTCATCAAGGGGGAGTGCAGTGCACAGGAATCATAACTCTTGCTTCCTTCATTTTTGAGTTATTGCCCTTTGTTGTTTTTCACACTTGAATTTTGTCCGGAGCATATCTCCAAGACTATACTAGCTAAGGTTATGAAACTTCATGGGTGGATAGATCTCATCAAGGGGGAGTGCAGTGCACAGGAATCATAACTCTTGCTTCCTTAATTTTTGAGTTATTGCCCTTTGTTGTTTTTCACACTTGAATTTTGTCCGGAGCATATCTCCAAGACTATACTAGCTAAGGTTATGAAACTTCATGGGTGGATAGATCTTATCAAGAGGGAGTGCAGTGCACAGGAATCATAACTCTTGCTTACTTACTTTTTGAGTTATTTCCCTTTGTTTATATTCATACTTGAATTTTGTCCAAAGCATATCTCCAAAACTATGCTAGCTATGGTTATGAAACTTCATGGGTGGATAGATCTCATTAAGGGGGAGTGCAGTGCGAAAGAACCTTAACTCTACCTCGTGCTGTCTTTGAGTTATTTCCCTTTGATCGTCATTTTTACAGCATTTTCTGCTTGTCTGGAGCATAACTTTGTCATCTCCAGTCCGATTAACTTGAAACTTGGCATGTGTGTTTGTTGCAATAATACGGAGTGCAGTGCAAAAGAACCATAACTCTTCCTTGTGCTGTCTGAGTTATTTCCCTATGATCGTCATTTTTACAGCATTTTCTGCTTGTCCGGAGCATAACTTTGTCATCTCCAGTCTGATTGACTTGAAACTTGGCATGTGTGTTAGTTGCAATAATACGGATTGCACTGCAAAAGAACCATAACTCTACTTCGTGCTGTCTTTGAGTTATTTCCCTTTTATCGTCATTTTTACAGCATTTTCTGCTTGTCTGGAGCATAATTTTGTCATCTCCAGTCCGATTGACTTGAAACTTGGTATGCATGTTTGTTGCAATATTATGGAGTACAGTGCGCAAGAACAATAACTCTACCTAGTGCGGATTTTGAGTAATTCCACTTTAATCTTCATTTTTACAGTATTTCTTGCTTGTCTGGAACTTTGTCACCTCAAGTCAAATTGACTTGACACTTGGTAAACATGTTTGTTGCATTACCTGCCCTTTACGATTATTATACCCCCTTGACAACTGGCGGTGGGACAGGTGTATCTTGCGACAATTTGCCGCTCTTGTTCCACGATGTTTTCTGCTCATACTAAAATAAATTCCAATTTTTGAGTAACATCTATTTTGTCATATGCAAATGCTTTCAAATTGGACAAGTCTTAAATTTGTCATTTGGTAAAAGAGTTAAGCTTATCAGCATGACTTGAAACACTTAAATAACAGACACTGTGGATTAAGATCAGACTGACCAAAATATGCAGTTTGATCTTGGGTCTGCATTGTGTCAGACACAGCAAGATCTTTGTGCTGGTCCTTTCATACTGCCAAAGAATTTGCTCTCAAAAACACAGAATTCATCATGGGTTGTGCACATTGCAACCAGTGGAGAAAAATGCAGTGGCCTGACCTGGACTCAAACCTTGGACCCCTAGCTCATTGTGTGAGTGCTCTAAGAATAAGGCCATGTCTGTCCTCATTTATGGGTTAACCTTTTCACCACACAATCCTTTATTTTTTATTGTGTTAACTCTTTACCACACAAGAAAAATATAGACTTGTCCAAATTGAAAGCTTTTGTAGGTGACAATATAAATATGGCCTGATAATGGAATTTGTCTTTGAAAGGGTAGTAAACATTGTAAGAAAAGGAGAAAATGCTGGTATCAGCATTTTCTCCTTTTCCTTCAATGTTTTCAAAAGCACTTTCTATCAGGGTTGTTAAAATTTAGAATTATGTGGTAAAGGGTTAAACACCATATAAACCTATTAATGAAGGATCTGAAGCAATGGTGAGGATCAAAGTTGAATGTTTTAAAGGTACTTGAAGATTTCTTGAACAGTCAGCCCGTAGGCTTCTAAGGGTGACTCACTGACCTTTTATAGACAGTGTAGATCAAAATCAGACTGCAAAGAACGTGCAGTCTGATCTTTGATCTACACTGTCCGATAAGGAGATATTTTTCTCCAAAAATTAAGTTTGAAATAACAATATTTGGTTTTTTACTATCAGCTCGAAAGGTTCTTTTTATTTATTTAGCAGGAGAGGGGTTAATCTCCATACATTGTCCAATAATAGTCAGTCAGACACATGCTTAACTCTTTCCCAAACGACGATATTTAAGACTGGTCCAATTTGACAGCACTTGCAGACAACAAAATTTATATAGCACAAATGATGGGATTTGAATCAGATATTCTAGAAAGCATTGTAGGAAAAGGAGAAAATGCTGGTTACCAGCATTTTCTCCTTTTCCCACAATGTTTTCAAAAGGCATACTTCTCAGGGTCGTTAAAACTCGGGATTGTGTGGTAAAGGATTAACTCTTTACCAAACAACATATTTTAGACTGGTTCAAATTGAAAGATTTTGCAGATGACAAATTAAACATGGCCATAATGACAAAACTTGTGCCTGATAAGATAGACAACATTGTGGGAACAGGAGAAAATGCTGGTTACCAGCATTCTCTCCATTTCCCACAATGTTTTCAAAAGCCTCTCTCCTTCAGGGTCATTAAAAGTCGGGATTGTGTGGTAAAAGGTTAAGGAATTCCATTTACAAAGATTTGGAACATGCTGCCAACACACTCTGCAACACAACCAAGTTTCACACTTCGATAGGTATCCTCCAAAACACATTTAAGATTGCTCATCAGCGTTAGTGTACGATAATAACAGGAAGCAACTCTTCATAGTAAATCATTACAGTATTGTTGCCCATTAATACTGTTATGTTTCTTGTATATCCATCTATACAGAAGTAAGACTTGCTTTATGTTTCTTTTACATATCAGTTGATGAATTTCAGTTTGATAAGGTAATAATCGATGATAAACACTCTGATTTCTGGAACATGGCATTGTATTGAAGCCCACCATTTTTTGCAAGCAGAAATGAGACTGGAGTTTCAAACACTTAAAAGACAAAACAAGACGTGTCACTCAGAAGTGACTGATGCCCCTGAAAATAGTAATGTTTTCCTATGAGGTGTGCACATGAACATTGACTATGGACACAACACTTACAGGCACTTTTGACCTTGCCTTGACCTTGACTTTTGACTTGCGGTTAAGGTTCTTGTGCCCAACACATTGCTTATAGGTGGTTGACAATACTGCAAAGTTATACTGAAATTCACTTATAAATGAAAAGAGTATCAGGCCAGACACAAACAAAACCATTGAAAAATGTATTTGACCTTGCTCTGAGCTTGGCCTTGAACCTATGGACATGACTTAGGCATGACACATCCTCTTGATGTGGTAACACTTGTGCTAAGTTATTTTGATGTCAAGAGTAATTGAGAAAAGAGTTACAGCTCAGATAGACATTTGACCTTGCCATGACCTTGACCTTTGACCTAAAGACATGGTTCTTGCCTGCAGCATATCTATTCTGCATTAAAATTCATTCATAATTAAAAAGATAATAGCCCAGATACAAACATACTAGTAATTCCTCAAAATTTCTCTTTTAAATGTTATTTGAACTTGCTGTGAGCTTAACCTTTGACCTCCTGACATAAATCTTGGATGTGAGACACTGTTTATAGTTTGTTGGCAATTCTACAAAGTTACACTGAAATTCATTCATGATTAAAAAGTTACAAGCCAGACACAAACATTACCCGCAAAAAACACATTTGACCTTGCTGTGACCTCAGTCATCTGTCGAAACTTATCAACGGGCATTTTTATTACTAGGAAAAATTGTTTAACACGGATTGCAAATCTTGTCCCTTACTCATCTTCTTCAGCACGTACAAACACAAATGATCGCAAAACACCTGACCCGCTTTTTGCACCGGTTCCTAGCTGTATAAGATTGGACTTGTCAGGTACACCCGGATCTCGATCGGGGGCTGTATACCGTAACTGTCAAAGTAATGTTTACTTTTACCATCTTTGTACCAAGCGACCCAATGAGTTCCGGATCCGCCAGTGTCGTCAATATACTGCATTCTTTTTTCTTACACCTTCTCGGTAGGGTGTTCCGCGAGAATACTCCTCTGAAATCCGGTTTCTTTAGTTTTCGCGCAGCATTCTCTAGTTCTAGGTTACTTAAAGGCTTATTTGGTAAAACGACGTCTTCAGCTGCAACGTTCATCTTTTGTTAAATGCTTAGTAAACTTTTATTATCGACCCACGAGTTAAAGGCTTCGGGGTACCCTTTCCATTTGACTAACAACTTCGTCTTTCCCCTTTTAACGACCTTTTCTATTCTGTGTATCTCCTGGTTCGTTTTCTGCAACTCTGGTTTGTAAAAAGTGCCCTTAATTTCTTCCCCATTGAAATCGGTTATCTTGTATGTCACCGGCAATGTGCGTAGTACGGCCGAAACGGTGAAAACCTCTTCAGTCCATCTTGGGGTATACCCTTTTTCGAAGGTTCTCTTTTTCTTGCTGATCCTCACCCTATCTCCAAAGGAAAACTTAACATCTACTATCCTTATCTTATCATGGTCTGGGTAAAGGTTTCTCCATACCTTATTTTCGTTCTTCTTCATGCTAGTTTCGACAGGCGTCATTTTGGTTGACGAATGTCTCGTTTTATTGTATTGTTTAACGAGATCATCTAGTACATCAATAAAACTAATGACTCCAAAAAACCATGTTACAAACATTAAATTAAAAGGGGTTTTTATCAAACCCAAAAGAAAAACTTTCGCCCACCTTTGGTTAGAAAAATCGGTCGTTTTCCGCAATTTGCGTGTAAGATTTTGTTAAATTACTTAAAAATTTCTCCCCCTTAAAAAACAATGTCAGAAATAAAATTTTGTCGTTTTGATCGTGAAACGTACAAGACAACCACCATAACCATTTTGAACGCATTTTTCGAACTGGATGATTGTGAGATCCTCGTAATTAAAAACATAGAGCTTGAATCTGAAACCAAAACCGAAAGAGTTGCTATTCTAAAGCTATCTGCAGAACAAGTAGACAGAATGAAAGATACCGAGAAAGAGGTAAATCAATACCTAGCCAATGAAGCATTAATCCATTAGATCTTGTGGTGGTTAACCAAATTTGCGTCGACATAGGTCAAAAGATGACCATAGGTCAACTTAAAAATGCTAGATTGAAATGTACGCTTTTTATCGACGGGCGTAGTTCGTCTGCTGGGTTTGATTTAGAGATTTAAAAGCCAACAAGCTTTTGAATCTGGGCTAAAAAAGTATCTCACCGTAATAAAATGGATATTTTAAAAATCACCGACTCCATCATAAAGGATGAGGCTATCGAAGAGTACGAACACCACGAGTATGAGCCGATCATGGGTACAAATCTCAACAACCCCGGAGAGATCAGGATCAACATCGAGACCCAAGATCTCTTTACACATCCTAGTGAGAGCTATTTAATCGTGGAAGGCTGTTTGACAAAGGCAGACGGGTCAGCTTATGCGAACAATGACAACGTTTTCTGTAACAAATAATGCACTCATGCATCTTTTTAGCAATATCAAGTACCAACTTTCCAGCCAGGAGATCGAAACTGTATTTTATCCGAGTCAAGCAACTACCATGCTGGGGCTGTTAAAATACCCGGACGATTTTTCCATATCGCAGGGTTTAAACCAGCTGTGGTATAAGGGTACAATGTCTGTGGCAAACAACCAAAAGATAGGTTGGAATATCAGAAAATTATACATAATTAATAATTCTGATCCAAAGGGAACATTTAGCTTCAGAGTCCCATTAAAACATATATTTGGCTTTTGCGAGGACTATGATAAAATCTTGTATGGTATGAAGCAAACTCTTACCCTGGTGAGAAAGGCTGACGACAACACAATCTTTAGAGCTGGAGGGGCTGATGCCGGTAAGGTCAAGCTAGACAAGCTGTCGTGGTTCATGCCACACGTCCCTGCCCACGGATGCTGAAAAGTCGAGACAATAGAGTCAAAAGCTAAACTGCTGGTTGGATATAGGATGAGACAGTGTGACTCTATCTCAGTCCCTCAATCAACTAGCTTTACCTGGAGGCTCTCTGTTAAATCGTCACCCAAAAAGCCGTGTTTTATCCTCATCGCTTTTCAGACTGACAAAGATGGCAACCAAGAGCAAAACCCATCGATATTCGACCATGTGGACGTTAAAAATATCTACGTTATGTTGAACTCAACTATATACCCCACGGTTGACTACAATCTCTCGTTTACTAAGCAGCAATTCAGTTGAGCGTACGGAGACATGGCGTTAGTAGATAAAAATAGAGAGAGCTAGAAATTCTCTTAACCCCATCCTAGTTTCTTAACCCCATCCTAGTTTCTTAACCCCGTCCTAGTTTCTTAACCCCGTCCTAGTTTCTTAACCCCGTCCTAGTTTCTTAACCCCGTCATATTTCTTAAATCCTAAAAATCGGTTTTTAGTTCATATACCTATATATCTCAAAAATATAACTCTTAAAGTTATATTTTTACAAGTCTAATTCTATCAAAATAGATACGTAAGCGTGTGTTACATTACTAGTGTCTGTTCTCGAGATAAAGTTTACGATGTCGCATTGTTTTACCTCTAACGCAGTAGGAAAAACTGTACAACTACAAGTTTCGTTCGCTTTTTTTTTAATAATAGAGTAATCGAGTGGCTCCGCTCTGTTTATCACTATACCAACATCTATCTCTTCTCCCCGTGCATTAGGATTATCTTTAACGACCGTTAAACTTCCTCTTATGATTCTACCCGGGGCACTCATACAATAACCCCCTAAACCGTGTTTGCGACCTGAATTACCATTACCGAATGAAAACTCGTAATTACCGGATCCTAATGGTCCGTTTTCTTCGGCCCACACGGTTATAATAGGTTTAGGACCTATGGGAGAAGGAAGGGATACTTTTCTATCCACGTAGGATTTTGTCGCTAAATCTCTCTCTTCTACCGGGGCCGCGGTGTTTTTAAAAGAAAAACCTTGGAGATCTATGTTAGCCACCGCCATGAAACTTCCATCCGGATTTTTTATAATAGATCCCCCATTATCGACATAATTTTTATTAACGGCGGAGTCGCGGGATACAGGATTTGGTAACCCAGTAATCGAGTGACCATTCATATCTATTCCACCATCTATTGAATAGGATCCATCTTGTTTTCTCGTCAAAGATTTTTTACCCGCAGTAGCCGCCTCAATGGTGGTATCTACGTAAAACTTATTAGATGCTTGATCGTGTCTCGTAGGGATTCCGAGATTGTTAATTACTCGTCCTCCCATTGAGATTGCGTCTTCCGCCTCATACCATCTTCCGTCTTTATAAACGAATGCTCGATTAACATTATCCACATAATTTTTAGTAGCGGCTTCACCCGGTTCTGTCGGTTCTTTAACGTTTCTTATCGGATTAAAACCCATATTTAAATATCCGGTAACGTGATATCCGCCGTTTTCATCCAACAAACCCGAGTTGGTGTCAACATAATCCTTAGTTGCCACATCGTGAGAATTTACCGGATTACTAACCCTTGTTAATGTATTACCATTCATGTTTATAGAACCAGTAACAACGGTCGTTCCGTCTTTACGTAAAAAATTATTATTTATATAAGTGAGTGACACACCATCACTGATTGTACCATCATCCTCCATTCTTCCGAATTTGTTAACGGGCATCTTTTTTATATTACTAAAAAAGTTTATTTAAAACGTCTCGGAACTTTTCCCCCGCGGATAACTCTTTTAGAATGTACAAACATAAATGACCGCAAAATACTTGTCCCGCTCCTTGTAATTGATCGGTATTATACTGTATCGGACTTTTTAAATACTCTCGAATTTCGTTAGGCGGTTGTATACCGTAACTATCGAAATAAATTTTAGTTTTACCGTTTTTATACCAAGCGACCCAATGTGTACCGGGTCCGCCACTTTTATCGAAATTTACTATACCGCATTCTTTTTCGTTCGGTTTTCTCGGTAATGTATCTAGTAAAAAAACTCCTCTAAAATAAGGAATCTTTAATCTTCTCGCGGCATCTTCCAATTCGAAATTATTTAACGGTTTATTCGGTAAAATTACGTTTTCGATCGAAATATTTTCCATTTTTTAAATATTTATAATTTCTTTATTGTTAATCCACGAATTAAATTCCTCGGGATATCCTTTCCATTTTACGAGAGATTTCTCTTTTCCTTTTTTAATAACTTTTTCTATTCTATACGTCTCTTGACTGGTTTTCTGAAGTTCGGGTTCGTAAAATGCGCCTTGTATTTCTTCTCCGCTAAGATCCTAAATTTTATACGTTACGGGTGATGTATGTTTTACTTCAGAAACTATAAAAACCTCCTCAGTCCATCTCGTTGTATAACCTTTTTCGAAAGTCTTTTTCTTTTTACTTATCCTCACTCTATCTCCGACGGAAAACTTAGGATATTCTTTTATTTCTGAGTGATCGGGATAAAGATTTCTCCAAACTCTCGTTTCGTTTTCTTTTTTACTCGCATCTACCGGAGTCATCTTAATAGACGAATGTATCGTGTTATTATATTCTTTAACGAGATTGGGTAACGCGTCGATGTAAACGTACGTGTTGTTAGCGGAAAAATACTTCCACATTTTTTCTTTCATCGTTCTAATCCATCTCTCAACGACGCTAGATTTCTCCTCGTTTTGAGTAGAATATATTTCGATCAAGTCTTTAACGTCTTTGTTATAAAATTCTTTACCCTCATCTACCCAAATTTTTTCGGGTTTCCTCTCCTTAAAAATACATTTTAATTCTATAGCGACAGAATTCCCTGTTTTGTCTTTTAATGGTACCAACCATCCGTATTTAGAAAAGATATCGATGATAGCGAGAAGGTATTTAACGTCGCGATTATATTTAGAAAAAGATCGCATGTCTACTAAATCCGCGGCCCATATTTTATCTATACCGTTTACTATAACTCTCCTTTTCTTAAATTTTCTTCTTACCGGTTTATGTAATTCTTCCGCTAATTTCATCATCTCGTTTTTTTTTTTTTTATCCCCATTCCAAATTTCATCTTCGTTCCGATGAGTTTACTTACTAGACCCCTTTCCATTTTTTCTCTAATAGTAGGATTGTAAATACCTTCTAACTCCGTTAACATATTCTTATCACACACCGAATTTCTTGTAGAAGTATCATCGTGTTTAAGATAACAAACATCGTGATTATAAGCGGCTTGATCTACTCTATTTATCGGTTTACTCCAATCTTTCGGCGTTAAATCGGGATTGAGTCTTTTCTTTAATTTAGTACCCGGTCCCGTAAAATTGTGTCCCGATAGATGCATTTCAACGGGTAAGTTGTTTATAAACGAGTTTAAGATACTACTCCCGGTGGTTTTTTTTTTATAAACTGAGTTTTAGTTATTCCGCAAACCGCGCATTTCCCCTGCATCATATTTCTTCCGTTTTTAGAAACGGAATATTTTATATTATTCGTATCTGTACGTTTTTTACATTTAACGCAATACATTTTATATTTAAAAAATAAAATATTTAAATAAAAAATGGACATTATAAACTTATCGTGGAATGATGTAGTATCGAAGAGATTTAATCACTCTCTTTTACCGAGAAGTATCAGAGGTTTAATTATAGGCAAATCTGGATGCGGTAAAACTACTTTATTGTTAAATCTTTTACTTAGACCGGGTTGGCTCGACTATAACGATTTAAGTGTCTTCGGAAAAAGTCTTTTTCAACTGGAATACCGAATACTAAAAAAGGCGTTCGAAGAAAAACTACCGAAAGAATGTATCTTAAAATTGTTTAACATGCGTGATGAGATACAAGAACTAAACATTATACCGACAGTTTTAGTCGAAGAATGGATTAAAATGATTAAAAATAAATCGGATATAGATTGTAACTTCTTCGAAAATGCTAACGATGTACCCGATCCGAAAGAGTTAAACTCGGAAAATAAAAATTTAATAATTTTCGACGATTTACTTTTAGAAAGACAAAATAAATGCGAGTGTTACTACATTCGAGGAAGACATAGTAATGTTGACTGTTTTTACCTCTCACAGAATTATTTTAGACTACTGAGACAAACTATTAGAGAAAACGCAAATTTTATTTGTCTTTTCCCGCAAGACTTAAAAAACATTAATCATATTTATAACGATCATGTGGGTGATGATATGCCTAAGGACGAGTTTAGAAAATTTTGTCAAAAGACGTGGGAAAGACCGCACGGTTTCGCTATTATCGATCTAACCAGTAAAAAACACGATGGGAAGTATAGAAACGGTTTTGATAATTTTTACGTGCCGAGTTAAAAAAAAAAAATATATATATAAAATGCGTATAACTACTTCGATAGATAATCTAAATAATGGCACGAACGATATCGATGATGTAATAAAAGAATATCAAACGGAAATTTTAAGTAAACTTAAAACTCTATTAATACGCAGACAAGAGTTAATTAATTTAATGCATAAGGTTGTGGTAAGTGAAGATAGAGATAATGAAGATGATATTAACGATATTGAAAGTTTTAAAGACCACTTTTTAAAGATAGCGAAAATTTGCTCTAAAGGAGACATCGATAAATTTTGGGATATTTACAATAATTTACAATCAACCGTGATTCCAATCTTTTTCCCTAGTTATGTTTATGGAAAATAATATATCTCATATAGTAACACGAGATATATTTTAAATATTTTCGCTTTTTAAAAAAAATAGAAGTAGATCTTTTAAAAAAAATCGTAAAAAATACGGAACACAAAACGTCGTTTCAAATTATAGTAAGCGATAACAAGACGCGTTTTAGAACGAGATTTAATCCTCCGATTCAACTGGAAAAGGACAAAGTATACGAAATAGCATTAGTAAACCTCGAAACTTACTACTCTTTTCCAAACATCGATGAAACGAATAACATGATCGTTTATTCTCCGGACAATGGTACCACATGGATTAAAATAAAAATACCCATAGGAAGTTATGACCTCGTTGACATTAATGATACGATTCGTCAGGAAATGAGAAAAAATGGTCATTACGATAGAGTTAATGAAGAGTATTATATTAACTTTTCCGCGAAGACTAATACCCTAAAGTCCGTTCTTACCATAGAAGATGGTTATCAAGTAGATTTTAATCAACCGGGATCCCTCGCTAAAGTATTAGGATTTACTCGAGATAAATACGTTCGAGGATTTCACGAGTCGGAGAATGTAGTGAACATTCTTAGTATAAATAGTTTGCTCGTTAACACGGATATTATTTCGGGAAGTTACGTTAATGGTTCGACGAAAAACGTTATTTACTCTTTTTTCCCGGATGTTGCGCCAGGATATAAGATAATAGAGTCACCGGTTAATTTAGTATACTTACCAATAACGTTAGATGAAATACATAACATGGAGGTAAATATTACGGATCAAGATGGTAATTTACTAAATCTTAGAGGCGAAAATTTAACGATTAGATTTCATATTAGAGAAGCGAGATGAGATAAATAAAAAATATTTATATAAAAAAATGACGAGTTACGTTAATGTTAAAGTAAATATATCGGAAGGACAAAAGGAAAAACTTCAACGCGCCGTTAAAGCCGGTTGTACGGCAACGAGTATTCGTTTAGGTCACGAAGATTTACGCGGTAATGACGTTTTAGCGGTTACCGATTCGCAATCGAGAAAAATGGCTAAATCGTATGAGAATGGTACGGGTATCACAATTAGAATGTCTTCGAAACAACTTAAACATAACACGAAAGTAGAAGGGGGTTTTCTCGGAATGTTAGCCGGGTTAGCCGCTAGAGCATTGCCGATGTTAGCGAGAACCGTTTTATCCGCATTAGGAGTCGGTGCTCTTTCTGGATTAGCGCAAACGGGTGTACAAAAAGCGATGGGATCGGGTCTTTATCTTAAAAAAGGAGGATGCACGTGTCAAGTGGAAACTGACGGATCCGGATTATACTTAAAACCGTACAAAGGTAAAGGATTATCTCACGTTGGTGATGGATTGTATCTAAAACAGGGAGGAAAATTGTACGATGGAAGAGGACTTTTATTCGGACCTAATAGTCCATTCGCTAATATCCCTATTTTAGGGGCCATATTATAAAAAAAATATATATTTAACCTGATAAATATATTATTTTAATAGAATGCTCATATAGTAACACGAGATTTTATAAAAAAATATTTCTGAAAATAAAAAATGGACGTACATAAACTCGGTATAAAACATAATATTACTACTCGACATAAAACGATATTTTGGAAACCCCATTTACGAGGAGTAAGATTTCCTCCTTTAAAACATGATCCTCTAAAATGGAAAATATACTCGCAAGTAACTATCAAGATTCCTCCTCGTGATGGTATGAGACTTTCGCTAGGATTCGGTTATATAACTACACGAGGAGTCGTAACGATATCCGTTAGTAATAAATGGAAAGATAGTTTAACCATTCTTAATGGAGTACATCTTGATAATGAGGTTGATGATATCTTAGTTTACATTTATAATTTCTCGCAAAAACCGATCGAAATACCCGAGGGAGAGTTATTCTGTTATCTAAATTACTCGGCATAAAAAAATTATTATATTAATAAAATGACAGATACGGATCAAAAACACCCTAATAAAATATATCCTCCATTACCTACCGCGAGTGCTCCACCTATAGAAATGAATGATCTTGGTCATTCCTTTAGACTCGAAGAGATTCGTAAGATACGAGAATACTTCGAAAAAGAAATACAGACTAGAGAAGTACTATCCAAAAAGTACTTTCGTGTATCAAAAGTGGTTGATAACGTAGATGTTGTATTGACCACAACGGCACTTGCTACTGGAATCGGAGGTGCCGCATTACTATCTACCGTAGTTGCCGTTCCCGTCGTAATAGGATTAGAAATATCCGCCGGAGTACTCGGATTGGCGAGTATCGCCGGAAAATATATTTCGTCTAATACTAGAGGAAAAGGAGAAAAACATCGAGAAATTTCGGCAATCGCTAGATCGAAGTTAAACAGTATAAATGATTTGATCTCTCAATCATTAATGGATGGAGTCATTTCTGACAAAGAATTTCGTTTCATTCTAGAAGAACAAGAAAAATATAAAGTTCTAAAAGAAAATATACGTACCAAGATCAAGAAGAAGTTATCTACTGAAAACGAAGAAAGTTTAATCGAGAGAGGAAGACAAGAAGCGCGTGAGTCCTTTCGGAGACTCGTTGAAAAGAATCAACCTCATTAGAAGAATTATAAAGAATAGACCGAGACTCGGTTTGCCCGAAATCAGATGTAAATGTATTTGCGAAATAGGTGATACCTCGGACATGTAATATATAAGAGAATATATAATGCTCTTATATATTAAATTTCTTACTATACGAACAATATAAAAAACTGCGTTAAAAACTGCGTTAAAAAACGCGTTAAAAAACTATTTTACTAATTTAAAAAAATGTCTTTTCTAAAAATCGATGATCCCGCAAAAAGGGACTTAATCGTAAAAGAGTATCTCGAAACGAGAAAGAATATTCGGGATAATCTAATAGCGGAGAAAACGGGTGAACAACAACTTCAAACCGATCTTTCAAAATTTTTTAAACCCATAACGGAAACGCAAAAAATTACGGCAAAGGAGATTACTGAGGAACTTAGACCAATTAAAGAAGGTATCGAAAAGTTACCAAAGTCTATTACTTTTCCCGCATTTCCTTCTATCACAGTTTCCGATAAACCGTCGGAAGAAGATCCGCTATTTATCGGGAAAATAGCGGAAGGATATTTAAGAAAGTTTACTACTAAGTCTGAATCTGATAGAACGTATGGAATATATGACAAAAATGGTATATTTTATATCGGTAACAAACCGGTTGTTATTCGAGACAACGATATTATTGTGGATGGTGAAAAATATGATGGTACCCCTGGTCTATGGGAGTTAATCGTATCTAAAAATCCTGATGATAATATTTTTCAGAAGGATGATTACGATAATTACGGGAAGTTGATGATAAAAACCAACTCCATTTATCGTGACAACGACCCAAAAAGTATTTATCCTAAATCTTCTAAAGGTAGAAAATGGAATTATATACTTAGACATATTTGGACTAATAAAGATTTTTATGATGGTAGTGGTATCATTGTTATCCCATCTGACCCTAACGCGTTACTAGAAAGACTAGATCTGTTGATGGCGAGTAAAGAAGCGGGTAACACGGGTTTAATAAACGAATTAGTAGGCATTTGTGACGAATTAAAAAGACAAGGCGTTTTAAATTGGACTCTTATAAAAATTTAATGTCTATATTATAAAAAGATGATCGTCTTTAAAAAAACACGGATTTAAAAAAAAGTATACATACGGCGGTTCCGGAATCTTTGATAGTGTCGCTAACTTTTTAGCGAGACTTTTTACTAGTAACGCAGCTAAACAGATCGCGTCTTCCGCCGTTGATGTGGCTAAGGAAGGTGCAAAGAAAGTTTTAGATGTCGGAAAAACCGCTGCCGTAGAAGCGGGGAAAAAATTAGTTACGAAGGCGTTAACGTCAAAATCGAAGAAAATTTTACAAAAATATAGTACCCCCGACGAAAGAGTCAAAACGCAAAACATTAGTACATTAATAGATGGAAGTGCCATCGCTATTCATGACTTAGTTAAAAGATTAAACGAAGGAGCGGGCATTAAAACGGTATAAGAAATTATATTTATTATAAAAATGTTAAAATTTGATCGTGTAGATTATAAAAAATACGATACTACTCGTATTAATATAGTAGGTGCATCTTTATCCCTAAAAGATTTTTCGATCCTCGAAATTAATAAAACGAAATACGGTTATAAAAAAGCGGTTGTGAAGTTATCTCCCGAAGAAGTAATCGAGATGAAAGAGATTGAGGAAAAAACGAATAAATATTTACGTGAGTGGGGAATACCCCGAATAACGATTGTATACGGTAATATAGTTTATCCTAAAATTAAACTGGAAACCGCAAAAATAATTAAACTCGAAGGTGTGTTTGTCAATAACGAAAATAAGTCTTTCCCCCAACTTTGGTTAGAATAATTATAATTTTTATTTAAAATTATAATCGCTATTATAAAATGGACATTTTAAAAATTGTCGAACCAATTTTAAAAGATGATAATATTGTTGAGTATGAATACCAAGAATATGAACCAATCACAGGTACACAACTCAACAACTCGGGAGGAGATATTAGAATTAACATCGAGACTCAAGATATTTTTACTCATCCTAGCGAAAGTTATTTACTTATTATAGGCGAATTAGTAAAAAATGATGGAACAGTTTACAATGATGGCACTAATATTTCTTTAACAAACGATGCTCTCATGTATCTTTTTAAGAATATTAAGTATCAACTTTCGGGTATGGAGATTGAATCCCTATTGAATCCTGGTCACGCTACTACGATGATCGGTTTGTTAAAATATCCGGATGATTTTTCTAAATCGCAAGGGTTAAATCAATGTTGGTATAAGGACACCAACGTCGCTGCTGATGGTGATCCTGCTGCTGCTACCTATAACTTGGGTTTTGCCGTAAGAAGAAATTATATTATTAATAGTCCTAATCCAAGAGGTACCTTTAGTTTTAGAGTTCCATTAAAACATATATTCGGTTTTTGCGACGATTACGATAAGATATTGTACGGAATGAAACAAACTCTCACATTAACGAGAAATAATAATGATGATGCAATTTTTAGATCTGCTGGTGTTGATGATGGTAGAATTAATTTACTTAAAATATCTTGGTTTATACCACACGTGTTACCCGCAGATGGAGAGAAGATGGAACTTTATAAAATTATCGAGAAAAAAGAAAAAATACCGGTCGGATATAGAATGAGACAGTGCGACTCTATCGCGGTTCCTCAAGCACTCTCATTTAGTTGGAGACTCGGAGTTAAATCATCTCCTGAGGTGCCACGTTTTATTATTGTTGGTTTTCAGACTGGTAAAAGTAATAATCAAGAACAAAATGCGGCCCTATTTGATCATAGAAACGTTAAAAATATTTATGTTACTCTAAATTCTACTAGATATCCCGCTGTTGACTATAGTCTTAACTTTACTGCGAACCAATTTAGTAGATCGTATGGTGATGCCGCTCTATTTAGATCTAAGTTTTATAACATGAATGAAATGGTGTCAAACCCTAATATTACTCCCCCAGATTATAAAACTCTTTATCCTTTGTTTTTGTTTGACATTTCTAAACAGAGTGAAAGATTAAAATACTCAGTAACTGATATACAAATCAAAGCATATTTTGATGCAAATGTACCCGCAAACACCGAGGCATATGCCGTCATTATTAACGATAGATTAATTAACTTCCAGTCTGACGGAAATAAAATGAGTGTAGTGTATTAAGTTAAATAATTATTTTCTATATATAAAAAAATGATAAAGATTAGCGATTTAAAAAAAATTCTTAAAGAAAATAACATAAAATTTTACGAATACTGGGATAAAAAACGGTTACTCGAGTTGGTGAAAGAACATGAGTTGTTACCGGAGGAACCACCTAAAAAAGAAAAAAGCAAAGACCCTAAGTTTGATAGATTAAAGACTATTAAACAAAATCCTAAAAAAGTTAGTTTAGAGGATGTTGAAACCGGCGAAATAAAAACATTTCCATCGATTTATAAGGCGGGTAAATTTATAGATAAAAGTCCGCAAACGATCGAGCATTATAATGGGAGAACTTGGAATAATAAATATAATATTAACATTCTGTAATTTTATTACGAATTCGTAATAAAATTAAATTTAATTTAAGATTTTTTTTCCTTATATAAAAATGGAAAATGTTAATTATAATATATATTCCGTAAAAGGTTTAAAAAATTTGGCAAGATCTAGAGGAATCCGAGGATTTTCTAGACTCAGAAGAGCCAATTTAATCGATCGTCTAATTAGTTCTCGAACTCCCGGTCTCGCTAATCAATTCCAGGGATTCACGGTAAAAGACTTAAAACGAGAAGCCAAATCTATAGGAATCAGGGGATACTATAGACTCAGAAGAAGCGAATTAATTAACCGCATACTTAACCGCTCCATTAATCGGGAAACACCGATATTAGACTATAGTATCGATAATGGAGGAGCACCGATATTACAACCGACACCATACATACCACCACATACAACACCAACTCCACCTAAAGACTCGATCGATGAGTTGATAAATTATTTAGATAATGTTAAAGAAATCCCGAGAAATATATCGTCTAGGATAGAAGATTTAAAAGAAAAAATAGATAAAATATATGAAAATAAAGAAGAAATAAGTATTACGGAAAGATCATCGGCACTAAGAGGATTTACGAAAGAATATCTTATAGAACTTATAAGTGACTATACACCCAAGGATTTCCTCGATTTAGCGAAAGATAAAGTATCCGACGTTATGAGAAATAATCGTCAAACTAAAGTTAAACTCATTATGAATTGCACGATGAAACACTCTATTACCGAAGAATATAAAGACATGAATTTCCATTCCGGTTATCCAATCGCTAATTTAGATGGAGATGACGCGGATGAAATATACGATGAAATGGGGGACGAAATATTAATTTCTATAGCGGAGAAGGAAATGAAAACGGATTATTGGAGAGTCGTTTACGTAATCGATTTAAGATTATACGTAGTATCGTTTAATCCAATAAGAGGTAATTCTTGGTTTCCAACTCCCCCTAAGATAGCGAATACAAAAAGCGTTATTAATCCGAAGAACATAGATGATGATATGTGTTTCGCGTATTGTATCATTATATCTTTAAACCCAACATTTAAAAATCCCGAAAGAACTGAAAGACTAAAACCGTTATTAAGTGCTATTAACACGGAAGGGATCGATTACCCCGTTTCCCTTCAGGATAGAATTAAATTTGAAACCCAAATTCCGTCAATATCGGTATCAATTTACGGATATAATAATTTCACCGGCGTTTACCCGCTTAGTATAAGTAAGGAAGTTTATAAAAGAGATCATCACGTTAATCTTTTACTTCTCGAGAAGGACGGCAAAAAACATTATTGTTTAATTAAAGACATGAGTAAATTGTTATCTAAACAAATATCTAATCATAACGGTAAAACTTATATTTGCGAAAGATGTTTAAACCATTTCCAAAAAGAAGAAACTTTAAATAAACATTTAGAGTACTGCAACGAAATAGATGCTTGTAGAATAGATTTACCCGAAAAAGGTACCACAATATCTTTTCAGAATTTTTATAAACAACAGAGACATCCTTTCGCGATTTATGGGGATATGGAGTCTACGTTAGAAAAGAAATACGAAAATAAAGGAAACTGTACGAAGATAATTAATGCGCATAACATTTCGGGATATTGTTTTTACGTTAAATCTCTTTACGAAAATGTTTACCCTTCTCGAGTTTTCCAATATTCCGGCGAAAATGCGGCTAAGAAATTCGTAGAGGATTTAGAAAATGTTATAAGAGAAATAGATAAGATACCAACAAGGGAAATGATTTTTAAACTTCACGATAAAAGAAAGTTTGATAGAGCGGAAAAATGTTGGATATGTAATGAACCATTTACGAAAGAAGATAAAAGAGTAAGAGACCACTGTCATTTTACCGGTAAGTTCAGAGGAGCCGCGCACAATATATGCAATTTAAAATATAGAAGACCTACTTTTACACCCGTATTCTTTCATAATTTTAGTAAGTACGATGTTCATTTGTTTATAAAAGATTTAATGAATACTCCCGGTGAGATAAATTGTATACCAACAAACAAGGAAACGTATATAAGTGTGTCTAAAAATATACCGATAAAATACGGGACGAATAAAATTAAAACGCACGAAATTAGATTCCTCGATAGTTTAAAATTTCTAAATAGTAGTTTAGACAAATTATCTAACAATCTAACTAAGGAAGAAAAGACTAATCTCGCGAAATATTTCGAGGGGGAAAAGTTCGATTTGGTCTCACAAAAGGGTATATTCCCGTACGAATGGTTCGATAATCTTAGTAAATTAGAGGAAACGAAGTTACCAGAGAGAAGAGCATTTTACTCGAAACTTAGATGCAACGGAATTAGTAAGGAGGATTATCAACACGCTAAAAATGTCTGGAAAACATTCGACATGAAAACTTTTAAAGATTATCATGATTTATATAATAAGACCGACGTTTTATTGTTGGCGGATGTCTTCGAAAATTTCAGGAACGTTTGTTTTAATAATTACGGGTTAGACCCACCTTGGTTTTATACAGCACCGGGATTATCTTGGGAGGCGATGTTAAAAACTACCGAGGTAAAATTAGAATTATTATCGGACCCTGACACGATTTTATTTATCGAAAACGGAATAAGAGGAGGTATCTCGACTATTTTTAAACGATACGCGAAAGCGAATAATAAATATATGAACGAGAAATATGATCCGAACGAACCGTCTAAATTTATTACTTATTTGGACGCGAATAATCTCTACGGTTGGGGAATGTCTCAAAAACTTCCTACCGGTAATTTTAGATGGATGGACGATTTAGAAAATTGGCGGGATCAGCCGTGTATATTAGAAGTCGATTTAGAATATCCCGAAGAATTACACGACTGGCATAACGATTTTCCTTTAGCCCCCGAGAGATTAAAGGTTGACAAAGTCGAAAAACTTATACCTAATTTATACGATAAAAATAAATATATACTACATCGAGAAAATTTAAAGTTATATTTAAGTTTAGGTCTAAGACTTAAAAAGATCCATAGAGGTTTAACTTTCGATGAAAGTGAATGGTTAAAACCATATATCGATAAAAATACTAATCTAAGAGCGAAATCCAAAACCAATTTCGAAAAGGATTTCTTTAAACTTATGAATAATTCCGTATTTGGTAAGACTATGGAAAATATTAGAAATAGAGTAGATATAAAATTAGTTAGTACCAGGGAAAAAGCGAAAAAATTAACCGCTAAACCGAATTATTACAATATATCTATCCTCGATGAAAATTTATGTATAATTCAGATGAAAAAACAGCGTTTATATTTTAATAAACCTATTTACGTAGGGATGTGTATTTTAGATTTAAGTAAGACATTAATGTATAACTTCCATTATAATTATATTAAAGATAAATATAACGAAAAAGTTAAACTCCTTTTCACCGATACGGATAGTTTAATGTACGAAATAGAAACGGAAGATTTTTATAAAGATATTAGCGACGATGTTAAAGATCGTTTTGATACGAGCGAATATCCCCCCGATCATCCTTCGGGTATTCCCACAGGATTAAATAAGAAAGTCGTAGGTATGTTTAAAGACGAAACAAACGGCGAGAATATTGAGGAGTTTGTAGGTCTCAGATCTAAACTATACTCTTATAAAATGTGTGAGGAGGAGAATAAGAAATGTAAAGGAATTAAAAAGGATGTAGTAGAAGCATTTATTAAACACGATCATTATAAAGAATGTTTGTTCGAAAAGAAGACGCAATTAAGGAAAATGGTAGTTATTAGGAGTCATAATCACGAATTGTATACCGAAGAGGTTAATAAAATCGCATTAAGTGGAGATGATGATAAACGTCATATCCTCGAGAATAATATCGATACGTTAGCATGGGGACATATAGGTATATGAGGGAAAAACCGATTTAAGAAACTAGGACGGGGTTAAGAAACTAGGACGGGGTTAAGAAACTAGGACGGGGTTAAGAAACTAGGACGGGGTAAAGAGAATTTCTAGCTCTCTCTATTTTTATCTATTGGCATTGTTCAGATGGAAGTTTTACAATATGGATGAGCTGGTATTAAACCCTAACTTTACCCCCTCGGAGTACAAGAACTTATTTCCTCTGTTTTTGTTCAACATTTCCAAGCAGAGCGAGCGACTAAAGTCTTCCGTCACTGACATCCAAATCAAAACACAGTTTGACGCTAACATACCCGCAAACACGAAAGCATTTGCCATTGTAATCTCTGATTAAATGCTTATCTTTCAGTCTGATGGAAATAAGATGAGCGTAGTGTATTAGCTTAAAGATTTTTTCCCTATATAAAAAAGATGATCAAGACTTCGGACTTGAAAGAGATTCTCAAAGAGAATGGCATAAAATTCTATTCTCACTACAGTAAAAAACGGTTGGTTGAGCTACTCAAAGAAAACAGTTTGTTGCCTGAAAAACCACCCAAACCAAAAGCAGACAGGTTAAAGCCTATCAGAACAAATCCCAAACAAATTGTGTTGAGAGATGTTAAAACTGGAGAAGAGATTATGTTTCCTTCTATTTACAAGGCTTCACAATTCATAGATAAGTCCCCCAGAATAATTCCATTTTGGAATGGACGAGTTTGGAATGATACGTATGAGATTACTGTTCAACAATAACTTTTAATGGTTGTAGTCATTAAAAATT
This sequence comes from Hippopus hippopus, assembly GCA_946811185.2. NCBI lineage: Eukaryota > Metazoa > Mollusca > Bivalvia > Cardiida > Cardiidae > Hippopus > Hippopus hippopus. The sequence goes on along the minus strand of OX328102.1, from coordinate 4,072,022 downwards.
GAATCGAACGAAAAAAACATTCAATAAAAAATTTAACACTAATAAGATGGAAAAGCGCACAGAAAAAAAGAGTTGAAATCTATGGCAAATGAACATGGGCTCAAAGCTTATTCAAAACTCAGAAAAGCTGAGTTAATCAAACTATTGTTGAACGCGCCTGCCCTGAGGGACTTGGGTGCGCGGCCGAAAACTACGCTTCATCTGACGCCTGCTCCTACACCCGCTCCAAGACCAGCGCCTTCCACCTCAAGAGAGTTAGGACGTCCTAAAGCCACGTCGAGATGACCGACATGGTTACAAAAACTTATGTCGACTCCACGGCAAGTATTGGATATGGACGTTCCCAACAAAGGGGTACCGCCAATCAATCCAACCGCAGCCCCTCCGCCAAGATTAGATTTTGGCGCTTGCCCTAAAACCACATTGATATGTCTGGCATGGTTACAAAAAAAAAAAAACTCATGGAGGCTCCCTCTAAAACCGCGACCAAACCACCTTTAAAAGAGGTGTTAAAATTTCTGGACGGCGCTAAAGAAGCTTCGAGATAGATCTCACAAAAAGTCTCTCCTAAACTTAGGGCCTTGAAAGAAAAGGTTGACACCTTATTCAAGACGCAAAATAAGTTTAAGGTGAGGGAGAGTCAATCAGACATAAAGGAGTTTGACAATCTCTATACCATAGATGGTATAGATGGGTTTGGCCTCCTCAAGTTTTTGCAGGGCGCTCGTTAGAGCACAACAAACCTTCTGAGGAGTAACCACCAGATAAAGTTCAAGTTAGTTTCGACGTGCTCCATGGAGAGACAGGGCAACACCAGACCAAAAGTTTCCCCCACTGACTTCCATTCTAACATAGAGATTAATTTAGACGGAACCGACGAAGGTGATCTCTATAACATCATGTGTGAAAGGATGTTGGAGAACATGGCCAACTTCCAAAGACAGGGTAGCAGTTGGGTATTTTCTAGAGTCATTGCTTTAAAGATGCACACCGCCGAATATGTTCCATTTGGCGGTAACTCGTACATCCCTCTCCCCAACAAGCTTGCTACCAAAGGAGCTATCATCAACATGAAAAATGAGGATGACAAGTGTTTCTTGTGGTGTGTGCTCCAGGCTTTAAATACCGTAGAGCATCACTCCGAGCAGATTGATGAAGCACTAAGGGCTAGGGAGGGGGATCTGGATATGACATCGAGTATCCTGTCTCGCTAAAGGTTATAAACAGAGTCGAAAAGCAAAACCCGGAGATTTACAACAACGTTTTAGGATATGAACGGGATATCTATCCCCTCAGAATTAGTAATTGCGCCGATAGAAAATCGGCGGTAAATCTTTTGCTACTTGAGGAGGAGGGCAAACAGCACTATTGCTTGATAAAAAGCATGAGTCATTTGCTTTCCTCCAAGGTAACAAAGCATGGCCATGAGCGGCACTTTTGCTTGGGATGCATGAACTCCTTTCCCTCTAAGGAGTCCTTAGAAAGACATGAAGAGTACTGTAAAAAGCAAGAGGCTGTCAAGATAGAAATGCCTAAAGAAGGATCGACCCTCAAGTTTAAAAACCAAGGTAGGTCAATGAGGGTGCCCTTCATTGTGTACGCCGACTTCGAATCTCACATCAGACCCCTAGCCTCCTGCGATCCGGATCCCGAGAAGAGTTATACAAAACAGTATCAACTTAACGAGCTGTCGTCTTACTGCTACTACATCAAATGCTTCGACGCTGAGGGAGTACACCAGGCCGGATGGGGCAGAACGGTTTGTGGAAAGTCTGGAAAAGGACATCTCTGAGGTATGCCAATACCAGAGAAAAAGATGGTGTTTGGTGAAACTGAGCGGATCCAGTACAACAAGACAACCAGGTGTTGGATCTGCAGCAGTAAGTTTGAAAGTGACAAATTCTGCAAGGTTAGGGACCACTGTCACTTCACAGGCAGATTTAGGGGAGTGGCTCACAGCATATGCAACCTCAGCCACTGCATGCTACATTTCACCCCAATGTTTTTTTCACAATCTGAGAAGTTACGACAGCCACTTGTTTATAAAAATCCTTGGTGTGAGCGATGGAAACATTAACTGCATCCCCAAAAATGAGGAGAAGTACCTCTCCTTTTCCAAGAGTTTACCTGATGGAACCTACATAAACAGACCAAGTTTCACAAACTTAGATTCATTGATAGTTTTAAGTTCATGGCAACGAGCTTGGTAAAACTCATTCAAAACTTGGAAAAGCCTAATTTTAAAAACACCAGTAGGTACTACAGAGATGACCAGCTCGACCTGCTCTTACGGAAAGGCATTTATCCATATGAATATATGGACTCTTCCGACCGTTTGAAAGAAACGCGTCTCCCTCCTCCAGAGGCCTTTTATTCCAGACTCACTGATGAAGGCATCACAGAGGAGGACTGTGCTCATGTGCAGTAGGTGTGGAAGACGTTTGGTTGCAAAACCATTCGGGACTACCATGTCCTATATAATTGCATGGACGTCTTGCTTTTGGCAGACGTCTTCGAGAACTTCAGAGACGTTTGCCCCGAGAATTACAGATTAGACCTAGTGTGGTACTACACTGCTCCTGGACTAGCTTGGGATGCGGCATTAAAATTACTGGAGTAGAGCTGGAGTTGTTGTCCGATCTGGACATGCTTCTCATAATAGAAAAAGGCATCCATGGCGGTGTATCAATGACATCTAATCGATATGGCAGGGCCAACAATCCATACATGGGTGAAAAATACGACAGCGGTCAGCCTAATAAGTACATAGCATACTTGGATGCTAACAATTTATACGGGTGGGCGATGTGCGGATTTAGATGGATGAGTGAAAACGATCTAAAATTATTGAGGGATCAACCGTGTATTTTAGAGGTTGATCTTGAGTACCCAAAGAAGCTACACATTTTCCACAATGATTACCCTCTCACCCCTGAGGTCGTGGAGGTGAACAAGGTGGACAAGTTAATCCTGAATCTGTGGGACAAACAAAAATATGTGGTCCATCACAAAGCCTTGAAACAGTATCTGTCGATGGGCTTGAAAGTAAAAAAGATCCATAGAGGAATCCAGCTTTTTGAGACTCTATGGCTTAAAAATCACATAGAGCTTAACACTAGCCTCAGAGCAAAGGCTAGTAATGAGTTCGAGAAGGACTTCTTCAAATTGATGAACAACTCCGTCTTCGGTAAAACAATGGAGAATATACAAAACCGAGTTGACGTTCGATTGACTTCTGACGCAAAAGCTAAGAAGTTAATCACTAAACCCAGTATTAAACATTAGAATAGGTTAGGTAAAAACCTAATGCTTATTCACATGAAAAAGACAAAGCTTGTCTTTAACAAGCCAGTTTATCTAGAAATGAATATCCTAGATCTAAGCAAAACCTTGGTGTACGATTTCCACTACAACTACATCAAGACGAAGTATCTGCATGTAGAGGCTAAACTATTGTTCATGGACACTGATAGTCTCATGTATGGAATCAGGACAGGAGATTTCTACAAAGACATCTCTGGAGAGACATTGCTAACAAATTCGATACTAGTAACTTTCCAGAGAATCATCCCTCTGGCATCCCAACCGGCCAAAATAAAAAGGTCGTCGGGATGTTCAAAGACGAAGCCAGAGGAAAGGTTATAGAAGAGTTTGTTGGCCTAAGAGCAAAACTATACTCCTATAAAATGTTCGAAGGCACGACCGAAAAGAAATGTAAAGGCGTCAAGAAAGGTGTTGTGAGTAAAACCATCACTCATGATGACTATTTGACGTGCTTACGCACCGGAAAGGAGCAATTAAGACAATTGAATGTCATCCGAAGTCACCACCATGAGGTGTTTACGGAGGAAATAAATAAGGTTGCCTTAAGCCCGGATGATGACAAACTGATCATCCAAGCTGAAGGAATCCACACTTTGGCGCACGGCCATAAGCGAACTTTGGAAACTGGGTTAACCATCTAGATGGTTGAGATAATGAGACATGGTTGTGACGTGAAAAGTGGTTGCTCATGGTTGGCATGTGACAAGTGGTTGCTCATGGTTGGAACGCGTGACATGGTTGGGCGCGACACGGACCCATTGCACATGTTCTGTCCTGGAATCGGCAAATACACTACTGGCCTGACATAAATACTACTCCCTCACACACATTTGACCTTGCTGTGACTTTGACCTTTAATCCATGGGCATGACGCTTGCACATGACACATTGTCTCAATGTGGTCAACATTTGTGCAAATTCATTTTGAAGTTGAGTAATATGGAAAAAAGTTATCGTCCGGACACGAAAAACAGATGGACGGATGAACAGACGCACAAAACAAAAACTATATGCCTCTGAATTTTTTTCTTTGGAGGCATAATTAAACATGGTTGATTGTACAAGTAAAATACATAAATATTAACTACCATATTCACCCAACTTGGGCCTGATCAAATTTGGTCTTTAGATCAAATGCAGGGCTACGGGAGGATTATCAAGAGCCAACGGGGTTCATCAATGCTCATAATAAATTACCTAGAAAATGTATTACATATTAATCATCGTGTCAGAATAAAATATTAATCTTAAATTTTGCCTAACATACCATAGAAATATTGGAAGGTCCAGGCTATTTATAGCTTATGACAGATACATGTACTTTATTCAACAAATAGGCATCATTGTCTAGGATTGAGAGTCATTTCAGCTGTCGCACCACAGTAGTGTAAGTAAGACCGGACATGGGCAATTTAGATTCAAGGAACCAAGTTGTCCTGCCTGGGCTGAGTTTCAAACAGAACGGCCAACATAATGACAGTTACGGTGAATATAGGAAGTCTGAATTTATTGACCAAAATTTCATGCTAGGCACCTCTGTAATTTCAAGCTTTGTGTGAATACAGACCATATTAACTTGAAAAAAAGTTTTGTTAATAATGGTAGGAAATGTTGTTTTGACAGGGGTATTGGTATTGGCTGTAAAAATTCATTGTGGCAAAAGGAGCCAGACTGCCTGTTGGATTTAAGGGGCTGTAAGTACCATTTAATACTTTTAACCCTCTTTGCGTATTTTTCCCATTCCATTGTTTGTCCAGCTGTCATCTACTATCCCCAAACCTGTGTTTATCTGTCTCCCAACCCTTTTTATGGAGACATTGTGACAGAAGGAGCCAGAATTATATACAGCAGGACCCTTCCCAAAATCAATTGCTTTCTCTTGTCTTTCACCCTCTATCTTTCTCACTTTCTCTCTCTGTCTCTCCTTTGCCTGTTTTTTTTTTCCATGAAAATATTACAGCAGAAGTTATCAATCACATATAGGACCCCCCTTCTCTCTTTCCTCTCTCTCTCTGTTTGTCCAGCGTCAGGCCTCATCAGTAGTGCTGCTATGCACTAGACAGAGTTACTGTCCTTGTTCTCTTTTGTTTCTTATTTACTTCCTTATTTATCTTGACTCTGTCTTGGGTTAATGAGTTAACCTATGCTGGTCTCCAGGCATATGTTTGAATGTTCTGGTCTAAGACCCCTTTTACATAGTTAGGTTCTGGATAGCCCCTTGCCTGCATCATGAGGTGCTCATGTTTAAGTCTTGGTTGGACAGCTTGTCTCTTTTTCTTTAAGCAGCTCATCTTTTTAAGCACTTTACTATCTAATGCCCTTCTTGAGATGTGTTGCAACTGTATTTGTGCTAAGTTGCACATTGAGGTTAGTATTGATAGATGCTTGCATTGTTTTGGGTATTTCATCATACATATTCATTATCTTGGATTCATATCTGCATGTCCTGCAGTGAAATTGCAACTTCATAGCAGTGCCATTGTTATTTTCAGTCTTGTAAGAGTAAATCAACCATCCCACAGTTTGTACAGGAATATTCTTTGATAAGAGTGTTGACGGTTTCCAGCATTTTCCCCATGTTGATGATGCAATTTCCTGTAAAATCATTCCCCGTCTTTTTCAGACTCTGTGACGGAAGATCGAACAGCTTCGCTGTAGCTGTTAAATCATCAAAGTTTGGCAAGCTGTCTGTGACTGGAGATGTTACACTGCTTTCATGTGGTGGAGATGTTACACTGTTTTCATGTTGTGAATATTCAGGTAATTTCTTTTTTTCTTGGTGAAATAAATTCCCTGTCTTGAACAAGCTTAAAATTTAAGGGCTTCCTTCTTCTCTGTCTTCTTGGTTCATTTGCCCCCATATTCTGTCTGTATCTGGCCACTTCTATTGCTTTGTTTACTTCTTTCATAATGAGTGAATCTGGATAAGTATGGTCTTTTATACTTTACTTTCTCTCATTTTTTTTCTTTCATTCATTCAAATCTATTCACCCATCAACCTACTTATCAAATACACTAACCTGATTGGACAGGTACCGATAAGCCCAGCTGGGCCTATGTAATAAACTTTAGCCATCTGGATGTTTGAAAAGAGCCTGCTACTTTATCAGAGTTTTGAGCTGGTTACATCATAAATAGTCTGGTCTGTAGAAATTACTTATCATTTGTCATAGATGAAAACATTGTGACAAAAGGAGCCATGTGTACATACATTTTGCAGTACTGATATTTCATGAAGATTAAGGTACATGTCTGCCATGTTCTATAAAGGCCATCTACTTTCCTTCTTTCCTATATTCCTTCCTTACTTTGACTGATAATGCTTGACTTAAGAATAAAAAGCTAAGACACGTGCATTTGGCTGGTACCATGGAAGATTATAGAGAAAAGAAATGAAGAAAGCCCTTAATTTTAGCCCTCAGAATGAGTTTTTTTTTGTCAAAAGGCTACTTTTCGTGCAATGTTTTTAATATATATAAATGAAAATGGGTTAAAAAGTCAGACAAAAGGGTCCAGAAGAGTGAACTTTTTATTTTATGTAAATCCGTTGAGTTTTGACTGAGATATGCTTGATTTTGTAGGAGTAGTCACTTGGCTTAAAATTTCTCTATTTTTCGGGTCTTGGCCGCAAAAACAGTCATGTGAAACAAAATAGGTTTTCTCTTTGAAAATTGCCTTGATTTCTTTCTAGCTAATTTTTTCTTTGTCGCAATTACCAGATTCAGCTAAAAGGCTAAAAAATCCCTCCTTGAAAGTCAAATTCTATTTTATGTAGGTGTCGCACCACTGCGAGACTGCTTCCGGGTGTGAAATTTTCCAGAAGCACTTTTGTTACACTGTTTCATGGAGCTAAGAGGGCTAAGTGGTATATAATTTAGGCAGTGGGGGACCACTTATATGTGTTTTTATTGTATATAGAGTAAACTATTTTGTGTCACCGGAGGAACAAAAAATGGGGTCATGGTGGAGAACAGGTGTTTTTGAGAGGGAAAATTCTAGGGTGCTCGCATTTGTTGGGATTTAGCGAAAAACAATATCTGTTCACATGTTGTTTTTAATGCATTTTTTAAAGGACTTAAGACATACTTTAGACAGCAAGAGACAGAAAAGCAAAAGGTTTGCCATTAAGCGATCTGTGAAGCTTCAGAGATGGTAAATTTCACTCTAATTTCAATATGGCTGAAAAACCAGTGGTGTGACACCTTCAATCCCTTGTGCAATCCCATACATCATCTTGATCGAAGGGAGACTACTCCATAAAATTCAAATGAAGGCATTACAATGTGGTTACTTTCCTTGTAGCTGTGTCTTGACTGTAGAAAAGAAAAACAATCTTCACCTTTTGGAAGTTGAAAACGAACAATCAGTCACATACAGCATGAAGACAATTGAATAAAGATTAAAAGAATAAAAAAAAAAGATGAGAAAGATGTTGGTAAACAGTATTTTTGCCTTTTCCAGCCTTTCAGTTTGGACAAGTCTTTAATTTTGTATTCTTAGAGAACACTGTTGTATTTGTTACACATTCTGGCCATACATTATATACTGATGTCCATAAAAAACGCCTCATCGAAAAAATGCGATAGCTTTGTACTTACCTAGAATATATACGTCACTTTTTGCCTACCATAGAATTTTCACTTCTCTAATCTACTGAAGCATGAAATTTCGTGCCAGTCTATTATGTTTTCTTCAGCCATGGCTCATGGCACCGTTTTGCCCAGGTGCCCCATGCATTTTTCCACGTGGTTATGTCGGTCAAAATTACGCATGTATATACAGTATTTGATTTACAATTAAGTACTCCAAGCAATATTTTGAAAACATCAATTTCGAAAATGCCAAGACAAAATAATGAAGAAAGAGCACGCATTTTGGGCATGCTTGAAAGCGGTCTTTCTAAAAGTCACGTTGCAAGACGCTTTAACGATGCAAGATCAACAATAGTGTGTCTTGTTCGACGGGTAAACGAAACAGGGAGCTTGTCTGATAGACCCCAACCTGGTGCTCAGCGTGACGTCTGTACGACAAGACAATTTCATCCGTCAACGTCACTTGCAAAACTGTTTTGTCACAGCGCAATCCACAACGTTGATGGTTATAGGGAATCGTGGAAGACATGTAAGTCGGAATACAGTAAGGCGATGTCTTCGGGAGCGTGGAATATTGTGCAGGCAGCCGTACCGTGGTGTTGTGCTAACTGACCGCCACCGTCGGGAACGTTGGCAGTGGGCTCAAAACAACATTGGAAGACGTTGGCGTGATGTGGTCTTCAGTGACGAAACCCGTTTTAACCTCTCCTGTGCCGACGGACGAGTCCGCATTTACTGTTGACGCAATGAACGGCACGCCCAAAATTGTGTTCTGGAGCACAACCATTGTGGTGGTGGTGGTATAATGGTTTGGGCAGCAATAAACCACACATTTAGAACTGACCTAGTGGTTATTAATGGTAATTTAAATGCCAGACGGTATGTAAACCAAGTTCTTCGTCCTGTGGTCATTCCCATGTTTCAGCAATGCCGTAGCCTTACATTTCAACATGACAATGCGCGCCTTCACACGGCCAGATTTACCAGAAACTTTCTCATGGCCAATAATATTGCCGTGCTGCCATGGCCTGCTTACTCTCCTGATTGTAACCCAATTGAACACATGTGGGACATCCTTGGACGTCGTTTACGTCGACATAACCCACAGCCGCAAAACGTCCCAAGAATTGACAAATGCTCTTCGTGAAGAGTGGGCTCGCATTCCACGCTACCTCCTGCATAATCTGTGTGGGTCCATGGGATGGCGACTGCAGGCACTGATAGCAAGTCAAGGAGACCATACACGGTACTGATGAATTTAAGGGGGTGAGTTTGTTGAAATGGCTGTTAAATTTGTGTAATATTTAGCTAAACGCTTGTGTCATGTGATGTGTGTAGAAATATTGACAAAGTCCATTTTGAAATTACAAAATCATGCATTCGATATTTAATTCATGAAATATGACGCGACAGAGGGAGATGAGGCGTTTCTTATGGACATCAGTATATATACAGTCATTACTTTGGCTATTTTCCTGATTTAAAAGTGTGATTTTGTTGGTACAGCCCTCTAAGTCTTACTTCTTTACCACAAGGCAAAATTTTAAGACTTGTCAAAATTAAAAGCATTTGCAGATAACAAGTTTGGTGTGACTCAACTCTGGGATTTGAGAAGCGGTAGACAATATCATGGTAAAAGGAGAACATGCTGGGTACCAACATTTCCTCCTGTTTCTTACAAGGTGTTCAAAAACCTTCTTTCACAGGATCGTTAAAACTCTGGATTGTGTGTAAAAGGGTCTACTACTGGTTAGATGGCTAAATTAACAGTCTGTACAATGATATGCAGGATCCTGCATGACTTTGTGGCTAATGGGTGTGATTTGAAATCTAGCTGATCCAGGTACAAGCCTCACTTGTGGCACTTAGTTTTTCCTGAGAGTACCAATAGGCAAGAGCATTTAGCACCCTGGTCTAGTACTTCTGAAACACAGAGCACACAAGAATAATCGAAATGTTGTAGTGATATGACTCAAAGAATGTTGAATGCTGCATTAAATACCATTAAGTAATTAACTCTTTACCAAACAATCATGAGTTTTAACAGCTTTAAAAAAAATTGTGGGAAAAGGAGAAAATGCTGGTAACCAGCATTTTCTCCTTTTCCCACAATGTTTTCTATCACTTCAAAGACAGATATCACTTTTTAGAAAAGGTAAATTTGTTATCTGCATATGCTTTCAATTTAGATAAGTCTAAAATTTTGTAGTGTGGTAAAGAGTTAAAGTGCCTTTCACAACTATAGTTGCCTTAACTCTTTACCACATGACAAAATTTTAGCCTTGTCCAAACTGAAAGCATTTGCAGACGACATATCAAATGATACTCAAAACAGGAAATCTGTCTGTCAAAGGATAGAAAACATTGTGGGAAAAGGAGAAAATGCTGGTTACCAGCATTTTCTCCTTTTCCCACAATGTTTTCAGAATCTTTCTTCCTCAGAGTCGTTAAAAGTCGGGATTGTGTGGTAAAGGGTTAACAGCCAATGTAGTTCAAGATCAGGCTGCAAAACATGTCAGCCATGCTCTGTGAAGAGGGGTTAATGCATCTGCAGAGTATTGACTGGAAACTTTTTGCTTTTTGGTAAATTTTCTGTATGTCCAAGGACTAGTCTGACTCAGGATTTAGTTGGTTGTTATATAAAATGAGTTTTATGGATCCATAATACTGTGATGACTTGCTTGGTATAATACATCACGGAGATACACGAAGCCCCCTTTTGCCAGAGCAGGGCTCATATGCATTCTGATCCTTGATCTAGATTGTCAACTTTGCTAAGACATTCTGGACTTATGCAACCATGATACTGCAGTAATTTGGGTCTTGTTTCTGAACTGAAATGTACCCCTGGTTTTATTAATTTCTCTAAGGATTAACCAATTAATCGATCAATTTATCAAGCAATCAGTTGATTGATCGATCAATCAATCAACTGACTGACCCATCCATTAATCAATCATTGTACAGCAGTGACCGACTACACAGAATGTGCCATCTAAACTAGGATGTACACTGTCCCTATTTTTTGGACATATTCTGAATAGAAATATGTAATCTTTAGTTATTTCCTATCATGAAGGACAAAAATTATCTTTTTCGATCAATCCATAATATCTAGAGACAAATTTTTAGCAGACAAGTTTGAAAATATCCTTGTAAAATCAAGATAAGTAACCACGTAGTATGAAACAAATGAGTGACACACTGGCAAAAAGGCGTTTAGTGCATCTCCATGATGCATTGTTCCAAGCGAGTCCTCTAATAATTATCAATGTATCAAATCAATTTTGTCAAACAAGCAACTGAATCATGAAGTAGACTGGTCCTTTGACATGCAAAAAATGATCAATAGGAAGAAGTATAAACCAAGGTCAGTCTGCATGGGTCAATACTTTTTGCAGATGTACGAGGGTTGTTCAATATGTAATGTGTATTGTACAATATCCCAAAAGCATTCGATTCAAATAGTGAAATGAATATTACATCCCTTCAAAATATTCTCCGCAGTTTGAAATACATAATTTCAATCTCTGAATCCATTTCTGAAATGCGTCACGGTACGCTGATTTAGGTAGACCTCTGAGGCACTGACTGATGGCTGAGCCAAGGGCTTGTCGGGACTTGTAACGACGACCAGATAAGAACTTTTTAAGTTTTGGAAAAAAGAAAAAGTCGCATGGGGCTAGATCTGGAGAGTATGGTGGGTGTGGCAAGACAGTAACCTTCTCCGACTTCAAAAATTGCTTCACAAGCTCAGATGTATGTGATGGAGCATTATCATGAAGTAGACGAACGTGCCTAAATCCTGACACAGGGCATCGTTTAGGATAATATTTCTTGAGCTTTTTTAGTGTAACATCTCGGTAATACCGACCTGTAACAATTTTGTCCTGCGGCACCGGAATTTGTACAGCTATACCATCACATGAGAAGAATATGCAATAAAGAACCTTCTTTGTGGTTATGCTTCTTTTGGCAAATACAGGCCTTCTACCATGTTTAGTTAGCCATATTTTGTTTCCAATTTTTCTTACTGGTTCGAAATAGTGAACCCATGTTTCGTCACCAGTAACAATGTTTGCAAATTGTCTTTTGATTGAATTTGGGAAACATTTTGAGCAATTGCTTAGCGGTTTGTACTCGTACCCATTTTTGGTAATCTGTCAATATATGTGGTATCCATCTGGCAGAAATCTTTTGTACTTTCAAAATACGCTTCAAAATGAAATGCACCCACGATAGCGATATGCCAACAGCGTTGGCAATATCACGAATCATGTATCTGCCATCACTTTCAATTATTTCCCTGACTTTTGAGACATTTGCCTTGCCTGTTACAGTCACAGGTTGGCCAGATTTTGCTGCATCTTTGACGGACTCTGTGCCAGTCAGAAATTTCTTTCTCCACCTACGAACTGTCTCATAAGATACCTTATCAGACCCATAAACTTCCCCCAATTCAGTAAAAATCTGCATTATCGAATGACCGAGTTTTGTGCGAACTTTTATATAAGCTCTAATTTCTTCAATATTCTTAATCCGTTTCCCAACCATTTTTACAACAGTGGTCAACGACTAGCTCTAATGAAATGACTATAAGTTTAAAACTATGTGGAGCTAAAGGCTTGTGTTTATACCATTGGAAAGGTATTGAATAGAGCTATTCAAGCATATCATCATCTACGAAATCGTTGAAAGCGTTATCGCGCTGTGGTACAATACACAGTACATATCGAACAGCCCTCGTATTAAACCTGCTTTTGACAAAACATGGCTCATTGATTGTATGATGTTTAACGCTGTTTTCAACATTATTTCAGTTATATCATGGCAGCTAGTGCACCTATCCATGCTCTCCTGGAGTTTCTTTTACCAGTACTCCACACAATATTTTTTCCAAGCCACTGGCTGCTTTCCGACAAAACCACCGTCCGAACAATGATCAGCGGTGAGAGAGGAATGAATCCTGTCACAAAGACTATCAAAAAGAAATTGTTATATCCAATTTCTCCTTTTGTCAATATGTTTTAAAAAAGTTGTCTGTGTATCTGTGTGCTAACCACACAGAAATGGATAGAATGACAGAGGAACCAGAACAAGAAATAATACTTAAACAGCTTTAATTAAAGTAGCAAATAATTTCAATTCATAATTACAACTGATAAATTACTGAAAGAAGTTTATACTCAAAACTTGAACAATGCAAGAAATTAGTTAACCCTTTACCACACAATCACAAGTTTCAACAACCCTGAAGAAGCCTTTTGAAAACATTGTGGGAAAAGGAGAAAATGCTGGTAACCAGCATTTTCTCCTTTTCCCACAATGTTTTCTAACCTTTCAAAGAAAAATTTCTAATTTGTGGAACCTTTGATTTGTTGTATGCATATGCTTTCAATTTGGATCTGTCTAAAATTTTGTCATTTGGTAAAGAGTTAAACAGAATATATTAATAATTCCTATCATTCTGATTACCTAGGTAATTACAAATGGTTTTAACCTTTTACCAAACAAAACTGTGTTTCCATGACCACAAAAAAAGGTTCTTGAAAGTTTAATGGGAAAATAAGGCAATGTGGTAATCAACATTTTCTTGTTTTCCCACCAGAGTCTCCACCCTTTTAAAAAACAGTCAATTTTTTTAGCCTAAATTTATTCCTAAGCGTCATGAAAAAAAAAATGAAATTTTTTGGATAAGGGTTCACTCATTGCAGCACAGGCTGTTTCTTCAAAAAACATTGGCAATATGTAATGATGTCAACTCACCTGTGTTCTTGAACCCAAAAAGAATACTAGTACATGTTTTAGACTGATCCAAATTGAAAGCATTTGCAGATGACAAAATAAATGTGACTCAAAAATTGAAACTTGACTTTAGAAGAGTAGAAAACATTGTGGGAAAAGGAGAAAATGCTGGTTACCAGCATTTTCTCCTTTTCCCACAATGTTTTCAGAAGGCTTCTTCCTCTGAGTCGTAAAAACCAGGGATTGTTTGGTAAAGGGTTAAACAGGACAAAATTAGGGACTTGACCATATTGAAAGCAACTGCAGACAGCAAATCAAATGTTGCTCAAATGATGACTTCTGTCTTTGATAGGTTAAAAAACCTTGTGGAAAAGGGAGAAAATGCTGGTTACCAGCATTATCTCATTTCCATGATGTTTTGTGTGGCTTTCTTCATAAGAGTTATAGTCTCTTGCCCCAAATTTCCATGACTTTACATAGTTTTGTACATGTATTGTTTTGCAGTGTCAAAAAAAATGATAATCTTCATTGACAAAAAAGCACCTATTAATTATTTTTGGAAGACATAAAAATGGCTGGAAGACAATGGTTTCTACCATTCAGAATCATGTAAAGAAAGGTTGTACTTGTTGCATTCAATAAATAGCACCCTATTTGCCAATATAATCATGTTAGTTTTGAGTTTCAAAATAACTTATTTTTGTTTTTTCCCTTTATACTACATCTCCACATGTATTTCAAGTTATTTCATTTACCAAAATGCTTAAAAGACTGGTTTTTGTTGACTTATACTTAATACACTGCATACTACATTTGTACATAACACAACAGGATAGGGTAGAAATATGCAAGCTTTACCAAACACTTTACAGCACAATCCCAAGTTTTAACAACCTTGATGGAGAAGGCTTTGGAAAACATTGTTGGAAAAGGAGAAAATGCTGGTAACCAGCATTTTTGCCTTTTCCCACAATGTTTTCTACCCTTCAAAAGGCAAATTTCTGTTTTTGAGCCATGTTTAATTTGTTGTCTGCAAATGATTGCAATTTGGACTGGTCTAAAATTTTATCATATGGTAAAGAGTTAACTCTTAACAACAAAATCCTAGACTTACCCAACTTCAAAGGCCTTGCAGAGGACAAATTAAAAATGGCTTCAATGATAAAATTTTGTCTAAGAAAGGGTAAAAATTATTGGGTAAAACGGACAAAATGCTGGTAACCAGCATTTGCTCCTTTCCCAATAATTATGGGCACCAAGACACAGGATTTGAAGTAACAACCTTCAGTAGTGATAAAGATAACAGAAAATGTCTCAGTTTTAGCATGATGACAAGGAGACACCAACAGTGTTACTGCGATGTATTGATATATTCTTCCAAAACAACTTTGATAAAACTAAGTTACCAGAAATTAATGGATAATAAATACCGTTACTAAGGTTGGCAAAAACCAGTTATTACAAAAAAAGGTAAATTATTCAATATTTCCAATCATATTTGTACAGAAACCTACCTTTAATCCATATCATTATGTTTATTCCAAATAATGTTTAAGTCTCTGCCAGAAAATGCAACTTGCATTTGCAGACAACAAATATAATCTTGTTGAAATGATGGGATTTTTCTGTCTTTGGGATGAAAACACTCAGGGGAAAAGGAGACAATGCTGTTAACTAACATTTAGCACTTTCTTTTTCCCACAATTTTTTCAGATAGAAATCCTGTAATTGAAAGACAGCTAAAAAATATGATAAGAAAATAGAGAACTTGCTTATCTGAGCAACTACTCAATATAATTTCTGAGCATCTTCTTTCGAAGATACAGTCTAATTTGTCACATGAAATAACCTTGTTATACTCAAAACTTTGTTTTACTCACAATATCTGTTTATTTTTTTTAACTGAAATACAACTTACTCATTCAACTCTTTACCAAACAATCTCATGTTTAGACAATTCTGAAAAAGAAAGCTTTGGATAATACTGCGGAAAATGCTGGTAAACAACCTTTTCCATCAATTTTTTCATTGATCATCTGCAGCAGTTTTCAATTTTAACAAGTCCAAATTTGTTGTGCTCTGGTAAAGGATTGACCAACATACTGTAGGTAAATGTTTGACCTTTTACCACACAAGCAAAATAAAGAGTTGTCCAAACTGAAAGCATTTGCAGACTACAATTTAAATGTAGCTCAAAAGATGGAATTTGCCTGTGATAGGGTAGAAAACATTGTGGGAAAAGGAGAAAATGCTGGTTACCAGCATTTTCTCCTTTTTCCACAATGTTTTCAAAAGGTTTCTTTCTCAGTATCATTAAAACTCAGGAATGTGTGGTAAAGTCTTTACTAACATACTGTTATTTGATTATAATATGAAGTTGTAACTGTCTAAAATCCCTTTAATACAACATAACCATAAAATATGCATATTTTGTACCAAGCTATAACAAAGCCAAGATGAAGAAAAGATAGCAGAATAATTTGTTTGTGCTGGACATGCCCAAGTAGCTCAGTCAGTAGAGTACAGGACTCAATAACAGGGGGTAACTGGTTCGATCCAAAGCTGGTGAATTTCTTTCCGAGGATTGATAATAGTCATTGCTACAGGATTCATTCCTGTCTCACCACTAACCATTGCTTCAACAATGGTTTCAACAATGGTTATGTGGGAAAGCAGCAAGTGGCTTGGAAAGAGTATTGTACAGAGCACTGGTAAAAGATACCCCAGGAAAGCATGAATAGGTGCACTGGCAGCCGCAATAAAGCTAAAATAATGTTGAAAACGGTGTTAAACAGCATACAAGTTGTTTGTTTGGTACTTAACTTTACCAGACAATCCTATGTTTTCACAACCCTGAGGAAGAGGCTTTTTTAAAACATTGTGGGAAAAAGAGAAAATGCTAGATCTAGTTACCAGCATTTTCTCCTTTTCCCACAATGTTTTCTATCCTTCAAAGAACTTAAGTTGATTCCTACCACTGTCAAATTTGGCATCAGCCAATACTCTCAATTGCTTTGGATGTGGATCTATACAAAATTGTGTCATTAGGTTAACCCTCTACCAGACAACAAAATTTTAGCCTTGTCCAAAATTGAGAGCATTTGCAGATGTTAATTTCAATGTGGCTCAAATGGTGGAATATTTCTTTGATCGGGTAAAAAACATTGTGGGAAAAGGAGAAAATGCTGGTTACCAGCATTTTCTTTTCCCACAATGTTTTCAAAAGGCTACTTTCCCAGGGTCATTAAAAATCGGCATTGTGTGGTAAAGGGTTAAGAGTTTAAATAGAAACTTAACATTTGGTTCTGTCTTCAACCATTCACTAGCTTTGTCATAGTTTGGCTCACTACACTTTATATAAATTAATTATTATACAAACAGGCACTCTTCATATTCTATCACATCTTATCCCAAAACTTAGTCAACTGTTGCACTCTTCAACTAGAGGCGCTTGAGCGCCTGTATCGCTCCACAGGCCTGATATTTCTATAATGGCGAAAGGAAGTTTTTAACAATTATCATTCAATCCTGCATTTTAGCTCACTGAAGAAACAATTTGGTAGACAACCACCATAGGAACTTACCTGCAAAACAACAATGAAATCCAATGAATAGTTTTAGAGAAGAAATTTTTCAAAGATTTTACTTTATACGATAAAAGGAAAATGAGTCTCCCATAAAAGCCATGTTTTTTGACAGATCTTTTTTTTTTTAAGGAATTCTGTAAACCTGTATCTAAGGAACATTCCTGCAAAATAATAATGCTATCCAAATAGCGGTTTGGGAGGAAAAGATTTTTAAAGGTTTTTTACTTTGGTTGCCATGGCAACCAGAATTCTTCATGGAACACAATTATTTGAAGGAATTTGAAAGAGGACCACCAAAGGAACATTCCTGTGAAATTTGGTAAAAATCCAGTCAATAGTTTCTGAGGAGAAGTTTTTTAAAGAAAAAGTTTACGGACGCACGCACGAACGGACAGACAGACGGACGGACGGACGGACGCACGACGGACACAACGCCATGACAATAGCTCGCTGGCCTTCGGCCAGTGGAGCTAACAACAATGAAATCCAATGAATAGTTTTAGAGAAGAAATTTTTCAAAGATTTTACTTTATACGATAAAAGGAAAATGAGTCTCCCATAAAAGCCATGTTTTTTGACAGATCTTTTTTTTTTAAGGAATTCTGTAAACCTGTATCTAAGGAACATTCCTGCAAAATAATAATGCTATCCAAATAGCGGTTTGGGAGGAGAAGATTTTTAAAGGTTTTTTACTTTGGTTGCCATGGCAACCAGAATTCTTCATGGAACACAATTATTTGAAGGAATTTGAAAGAGGACCACCAAAGGAACATTCCTGTGAAATTTGGTAAAAATCCAGTCAATAGTTTCTGAGGAGAAGTTTTTTAAAGAAAAAGTTTACGGACGCACGCACAAACGGACGGACAGACGGACGTACGGACGGACGCACGACGGACACAACGCCATGACAATAGCTCTCTGGCCTTCGGCCAGTGGAGCTAAAAATCATCCCTTTTCCACACTATCCCGTGTTTTAACAACCAAAACTGTTGAAAATATTGTAGGTAATGCTGGAAACCATCATTTTCTCCTTTTCCCACAATGTTTTCTTAACATGTCTGATTGCTTAAGCTACATTAATTTGTAGTCTGCTAATGCTTTCAATTGGATAAGTCTGTAAAGTTGTTGTTTGGTAAAGAGTTCGAGAAATTTGTTGACATTTATCAGAAGAGCAAAAGCCGCCTATATAAAAGCAACTTTGGCCCTATCAAATATCCTTTTATTTTTACCAAACAATAAAATTTTAGCAATTTTAAACTTTTCAACAAAATTTAAAGCGTTTAAAAAATGAAGTATTGCTCAAGTAATAGAAGTTGTCTGTAATTTGGTAGAAAGCATGGTGGGAAAAGGAGAAAATGCATGTTACCAACATTTTCTCCTTTTCCCAAGATGTTTTGAAAAGGCTTCTTCCTCAGAGTCGTTAAAACAA
The DNA here is from genome assembly GCA_946811185.2 of Hippopus hippopus. Taxonomy (NCBI): domain Eukaryota; kingdom Metazoa; phylum Mollusca; class Bivalvia; order Cardiida; family Cardiidae; genus Hippopus; species Hippopus hippopus. The sequence continues at coordinate 4,053,345 of OX328102.1, read as the reverse complement.
GGGATTGAAAGGTAAAGCATAATATTTTGTATCTCGTTTTTCTTTTTTTCCATTATATTATTTCAGGAAAAATGTTCAAATTAAAAGAGTCAAAATTTTTTCATATAAGGTTATCCATAAATTATACATAATATCAAATAATCATCCATTCACCCTGCTTTGGGAGCTTTAAATTGATAAATTCATGTACTATGAAATTACACAGTTTTTGTCCTTTTTGTTTTTCCTACGTCGTACTGGCCGACCCATTGTTGCACTCCTATTATCAGCAAATCCAAAATTGTCCACGTATGTTATTCTAGGTGCACTTTTATTAGGACTATCGTAATAATAATCAAAATAGTCTTCCGAGTCACTTGAACTTGAGCAAGTACTGCAAGAACAACTATCTTCGAACTGATCAACACCACGATCCATTGACATTGAAAGTTCTGACACATGTGAATTGTTTTGATTTGGGTTTTTGAGAATTTTCTTTCGCTCCAATTCTACATTCTGTGGGGAATTGTTCATCAAGGACGCGCGACCTTCAAAGCTTCGACTCCTTGGGTATCTATTGTGATGGTTATGATGATGATGGTGGTGGTTTCGTCCATTTGGTCGTGTTATAGGGTTCATCTTTTCTTCATCAGGTAACGGTAAGTTATTGCGATCTTCCACGGGTGAACTTACAGGTATGTCTCTTAATTCTGGAAAAGATCTGTTTGTATTCGATTTTGAACTGTTAGGCTTTGATTGAGTAAAGGATTGTATAAAATTAGTTGGTACTTCAGGGTGGTAATAAGTTGGTTGGGGATTCCCGCTAAACTTCACACCAAGATTCCGTTCTGACCCTGACCTACTTCGACTAACACTTCTGCTGTCACAATTACTTTCTTTATCCGAACCTGCTTTAACCATCGACTCAGTTGATAAATCAGGCATTGACAATTGTGAAAGTCTCTTCTTTTTGGCATCATGAAGTGGCAGTGCATCCATTAAACCGTCCATATTAATTTCATAACCAGACATTTCTAAACGTGATTTTGTCTGCGGTTCATACATACCAGGGGCGTACACTTCACTATTACTACTAGTCGCATAGCCCTGATCTCTATCTGAGGAGGGCAAACTTTCTGGTATTGTATACTGTTGTCTTAAAACTTCCTGCAGTGCCATTACACTGCTCTCTTGCATAGCATGACTAACAGGCGATCCTAAACGAATATTACTAATATCTTGCATATAGTCTTCAGCACGTCTCGGTGTCTGGGTGTTCAAAGAACCAGCCCTAGAGCAGGCTGCTGAGCAGTATATAACACCGTGTTTTGGTAAAAATGGTTGTCCTAGTAACGTTTTTTGACAAGTGTGACATTTAAAACAGGTTGGTGTAGCATGCCAATGTTGACCTTCATGTGTCATTTGTCCTTGATCTACGCCGATGTGTTCACCACATGTATCACAGAATTCTGCAAACATTCGCTCAAAACAAACACAACAAAATGGCCGCCCTTCTCTCATGATGTAGCGCTGACCACCTAACTGTGTGTCACACTCAAAACATGAAAAATGTTTCATGTGCCAGCTTCTTCCTTCTGCCTCTGTACATTCATCAGCGAATATAATCTGAAAGTAGAAAGTTCTCATAAATATCAGCCATGCTCTGTGAAAAGGGGGTTTAATGCATCTGCAAAAAGTATCGACCAAGATCAGCCTGCGTAGTCCATGCAGGCTGTCCTGGATTGATAGTTTTTGCTATAGGTCAATTTTCTGCATGTCAAAGAGCAAGTCTACCACATGCTTCAATCAGTTGTTAGATATGATGGATTTCGCGGATCCATATTTCTATGGATATGGATAATATAGCAATATGAAAGACCGTAAAATTTTGTCATCTGGTAAAGGTTTAAGAAGCTTTGTTTCAAAGAATTGATTGATTGATTGATTGTAAGGTGTTTGACACACTCTCAACATTATATCTATCGTATCACAGTGACAGCTCACATATTCATGTACATCCAGGTTTCACCCATTCTAAGCTAGGGCTCTGAAGCATTTTTTCCAAGGACACTCCTATGGAAAACCAAGTGCTTCAAGTGTGGCCCAAACCCAAGGAATCCAGGTTATGAGCCCTAAACTTTACTATTGAACAACGCAGGCCCCCTCTCCTACAAAAAAAAATCTATCTTCAAGATGTTTCTGCTTGCAAAAAATCTACATTTCCTAAGCAAGCATCTGAAATTTGTCTCAGCTAATCAGAAAGCTTGTACTAAATGGCTGGATAAACCAGGGCTACAACAGTTTTCAACAACTTCTGTAACTTACCTCATCACAGGCTGCACATCTAGGTTTTATCAGTTCAGCATGATGTCGACCACAGTACAGATTCCCGTCTCTATAGAAATAGATCAGGTCTACCAATAACTCCTCACATGTCATACACACAAAACATGCTGGGTGCCAGCAGTGTTCGGTGCCCATCCTTGATGCAAATACTGCTACATCTCCTCCCGTGATCAGCATCATACACTGTAAAGAAAGGGTAAAATTTTGCATCCATTCATTATCTTTATTATCATTTTGCATTAGACCACTTGGGAAAACATGCCAGACATTTTCATTCCATTAACCCTGTACCAAACAATCCCTGGTTTATACGACCCAGAGGAAGAAGCCTTCTGAAAACATTGTGGGAAAAGGAGAAAATGCTGGTAACCAGCATTTTCTCCTTTTTCCCACAATGTTTTCTACTCTTCTAAAGTCAAGTTTCAATTTTTCAATCACGTTTATTTTGTCGTCTGCAAATGCTTTCAATTTGGACAAGTCTAAAATTTTGTCGTTTGGTAAAGAGTTAAATAATCCATATGTTGAAATTTTAACCCCTTTGGCTACTTGGCCCAGCTAAACTCTTTACCTCACATAAGAATTTTAATCTTGTCCAAAAGTAAAGGCAGTTGCGGACAACATATCAAATGGCCTGCAATGTGCGAAAAGGGGCATTCGGACATTTGCATAAAATGTCGACACAGATTAGCCAGCGCAGTCCGCGCAGGCTAATCCGAAATGACACTTTCCATTTGTATGTAATTTTCTGTTTTGCGCAAGTCTACTGTAGCACAAAATCTAATGTATTCGTAAAGTGCTGTCTCGGATTAGCCTGCACAGACTGCGCAGGCTGATCCGAGACGACACTTTACACAAATGTCCGAAAGCCCCTTTTCGCGTGTTGCAAGCCAAATATGGAACAAAAGACAGGGTTTGCACTTAATTAGATAAAAACCATTGTGGGAAAAGGAGAAAATGCTGGTTATCAGCATTTTCTCCTTTTCCCACGATGTTTTCAAATGTCTTCCTTCCTGTGGTTATTAAAACTTTGGATTGTTTGGTAAAGGGCTGAAGTGCTTTTGCAGACAATGTAGATCAAAACCAGACTGCATAAAACATGCAATCTAATCTTTGATCTACACTGTCCAATATACTTGAGCCAAGCTCTGTGAAAAAAGGGCTTAATGCATCTGTAAAACCAGGTCAGCTTGTGCAGTCCATAGGGGTCCGTAGTTTGACTCCTGTCACCCGTAGACTATATATTATAAACAAGGGATTTAACTTTGTACAGACCATTACTTGCCCCCCGATTACAAAAAACAATCTATCTTTTCTACGCTAACAGTTATTCTCCTCATTCTTTCGACAACTGAGAGCTAAAACATTTTTCTACCAGAAAAACACAACTGTTTGTCAGTGGCTAATGTAGTTTGGCTGCCACAGTCCTTGGAACTTGTAAACTCGCTCATAAATCTTCACCATTGACAAGGGTTCGTACATTCGACACTAACAGTCGCGCATATCAACCTATGAAATTCCTCGTTCCAAACAGTGTCATGTGACAAACAATGTGAGCAGCTGCACGAAAATTTTATTGGTTGAATGCGAGACTGTCACTACATATCAACCAATCAAATTTCCCGTTCAAAACAGTGTCACATGACATAAGATGGCGGCAGCTGTACGAAATTTACTTCTGGACACAAATTCAATGAATTCTGAGGCGTTTCATCGTTATGGAAGACAAAGACTATAGGTCAGTAATTTTTTGAAACATGTTTAAAGGGTGTGTACCGCTAATGCTGTGTTTCATTGGATCTAAAGTGCATTTTATATCTTGAAAGTCGGATGTACGAACCCTTGTCAATGGCGTAGATTTTAGAGCGAGTTTACAAGTTCGAGCGACTGTAGCAGCCAGACTGCATTAGCCACTGACAAACAGTTGTGTTTTTCTGGTAGAAAAATGTTTATATAGTCTATGGGTGACAGGAGTCAAACTACGGACCCCTATGGTGCAGTCCACGCAGGCTGACCTGGGACAAAACTTTTTACTATTGGTCATTCAATGGTCAAGTTTCTGCATGTCCAAGGACCAGTATACTTCATGATTAAGTCGGTTGTTAGACAAAATGAATTTTATGGATCCATAATCATGTGATGACCTGCTTGGTACCATGCATCGCAAAGATGCATTAAGCCCCCTTTCCAGTGTTAAGAAATTGGAACACTGACTGTCAGCTGGAAATTCTCATTTTGTTTGTTTAGCAATGAAAGGGTTAGTGCCCTTATGGAGTACCCATATTTTTTGCAACTAGAGCACAACTAGTATCAGATTGTATGCTCCTTTATGTCTAATCTTGATCTATACTGCTGTAAAATGCGTAGGTTGACTGCAGTATAAAAGCCAAATATTTGTGAGAATACAATTTTCTGATAGTTGTTTCAATAGCTGGTTATGTGGGAAAGCAGCCAGTTGCTTTGAAGAAATTTGTGAAAAGTACTGGTAAAAGAAATTCAGGTGCACTGGCCACCACAAAATAACTTAAGTAATGTTGCAAAAAGTCACTAACACCAAACAAAGAATCAAAAAACATTCTGAAATAGTGTACTGTCTGACAAGGGAAGTAACTGCTGTCAGTATAAAAGTGCAACTATGGTTCATTCCCTTACATCAAAAATCTTGGCATTTTGTACAATTTATTACAGGCATGCAAAATGTGATTAACTCTTTACTACACAGTTCTGAGGTTTGATGACCCTGAAATAAGGAAGCTATAGAATACATTGTGGGAAAAGGAGAAAAACTGGTAACCATCATTTTCTCCTTTTCGCACAATGTTTTCTACATTATCAAAGACAGAAATCATCATTAATTTTGAGCTACATTTGTCATCCGCAAATGCTTTCAATTTGGACCAGTCTAAAATTTTCTTGTTAGGTAAACAGTTAACCCTTGAGGCGCCTTTCAGGATAATAGTTGCAGCCAGTATAAATAAAGATCAGACTGCACAAAGCATGCAGCCTGATCTTTGATCTACACTGTCCACTTTGCCAAGACTTTCTAGATGAAACTGACCTTGACATTGCATTTATTTGGGTCTTATTTCTTGACTTAAAAAGTCTGTTTGGTTTATTCAGTGCTCTAAGAGTTAATAAACAAGTTGATACTAAACTTCACTTCTTTGTGATAAAAAAAGACCACTTACTTTTGAGCATGCAGCACCCTGCATAGTCAGGGGCAGGGTTTTTACATTGCCCCTCCCCAGGGCCTCTCTCTTTCGCTGCGCACTAAACATTCGTAGTTCATGTTTCTCTTCTTCGCTCAAACTGTTACAATAGCGAACTTCATTATCATGGGGAGGTAACTGTTGTAACAACTGTCGGACACGATATTTCTCTCCAGCGCTGTTTAAGTAAGGAACTTTATCCTCGGGTAGTGAACGGAAATACTGATGGACCTGAAAATAGAAAAACAGCCAAGTTATAGATCCATGGTTAAAGTTTACATGATAAGATATACAGATATGGGATTTGAGGTACAAAACTTGTCTACTGAAAGTTAGAAAACAATGTGCGAAAAGGAGAACGTGGTGGTTACCACTATTTTCTCCCTTTGTCCACAATGATTTCAAAAGCCTTTTTCCTCTCAACTGTAAAAACTTGGGATTAACCGTCAACAAATTCAAAACTAACAAGGCAAATATTTGAGACTAAAATGTAAATTAAAAGCTCCATTCAATATGCCACCTGAAAAAAATGCAAATATCATTTAATCAATTGGAATAACAACAGATTTCATAATTGCCCATTTTTCGTAACTTTCTCAAATAACATAAAAAATACAGCAGATGGTCATCCTAAAAGGTGGCCATTTTACCGGATCATTTTTCTCACAAGTGATCACCACAAAAATGTTATTTTTCTTTGAGAATTCAGTAGACAACTTACAAACATAGACGGAAAAAGGAACAATAATCACTGCCTATTAAAAGCTATTGCTACTTTTCTCTCCATGTTTATGAAAGTTGTTTTTCTTTTCCTTCTATGGTCACCATTGCAACAACCCTAGAAAAGCTTTTTCAATTTACTACAAAGCTTTCTCCATAAAATAGTCACTTCATCATTATTTTACTTGCTTAATATTCTTGTAACGTAGAAGTAAGCCAAACATAATGGGTCACAGTCTAAATCTAACCCTTGCTCAACATTAGTTACCTTTGCCGTGGCTATAGATCCCAGATGAGATGGCACATTTTGTGCACAGAATGTTACTAATCTCTTTACGACACGACAAAACTGTAGACTTGTCCATATTGAAAGCACTTGCAGATGACACTTTAAACGTTGCTCAAATGATGGAATTTGTCATTGACGGAGAAGAAAACATTGTGGGAAAAGGAGAAAATGCTGGGTTACCAGCATTTTCTTCTTTTCCCGCAATGTTTTCAAAAGGCTTCTTTCTCAGGGTTGTTAAAACTCAGGATTGTGTGGTAAAGGGTTAAGGATTTTGTTTTTCCCTGACTCAGCTTGGCTTGTCTGCCAATTCCAATGAATTATAGCAGATTATATTTCAAGATGGGTTTAATTGCCCATGATTGCATTGCAAATATTACCCCATTATGTCATGTGCAATTTCTCAGACGTGTAATTTCTCAGACACTTTACAAAATCAACATTTCTATTTACAAAATCTTAGAAGTACCAACAACTTATGCCAGTGATACAAAAGACTAACATATGATTGACTGACTGGTGTTTCAAGCCGCTTATAACACTATTTCAGTCATATCAAGGTGATTGCGCAAATTTTCATTTATGTCCTGGGTTTCACCAGCATTAGGCTAGGGCTCTAAAGTGTCATGCCCAAGGGCAATCCAGCAAAAAACCAAATGTTTCCATTACGGTTTGAACCTGGGACCTCCAGGTTACAAGTCCTACACTTCACCACTGCGCCACAAAGGACACAAACAATACATGAAGGCAAGGAAACGTCTGTCTAAACTTTTTGCCAGGTTTCAAAATTTTAGACCTGTCCAAATTTAACCCATTACCGTTTTAACAACACTGAACAAGGCTTTTGAAAACATTGTGGGAAAAGTAACCATCATTTTCTCTATTTTCCACAATATTTTCTACCCCATCAAAGACAGAAATCATCATGTTCTGCAAATGCTTTCAAATGCTTTGGTTGAGTCCAAAACTTTATCATTTGGTAAAGTGTTAAATCTTGTGGTTTGCTGTCCAAGTACTATAGTTCCTCTTAAGAACATTCTGGACCTGTATTCAGCAACCATTTTTAAATCTTTACCAAACAACAAAATCTTGAACTAAACAAAATTGAAAGCATTTGCAGACAGCAAATTAAATGTTGCTAAAATTATGATTTAAAAACTTGTTGGAAAAGGAGAAAATGCTGGTTACCAATTTTTTCAAAAGCTTTCTTTCTCAGGGTTGTTTAAACTCAGGATTGTGTGGTAAAGGGTTAAGAATGTTCCTTGTCTTATTCTCAAATTTTTTCTAAATTAGAAAGTAACACAACTTTTGATTGGCTTAACTAAATGGTTTAGCCAATAAGAAGTTGTGATACTTTCAAAGTTAAAAAAATCTGAGGAATTAGACAAAAAACATTCTCAACACTTGGTTGGTGAATACAGATCTTAATATACTGAGGTATCCAGCCCATTATAATGATCACCAGATACCTGTATATGATTAGAGTGGAAATAATCTGAGAGTATTATCTTCCATTCTCATACAGAACCAACCAACTAACAGGGTTTCATACAGATAATTTTCCAGAAGAATATCATTTTCCAGAAGAATATCATTTAAAAATACATCTGTACTCATTTTCAGCCAGTTTTTAAGCCATTTTATCCTTATTTTATTACACTAGAATCATTATTGTGACTTCATGCCAAATGCTGCCCCTGACAGCTGCAAGGTTGCACAGATTACCACGGATAGAAAATGCATTTCATGCTTTGGAGGCCTTCCGAGCTATCATTGTTGTTGTTTCTGGTTTTAAATGATGACAGACCCATGAATTTTTGATTCCATACACCATATTATTCAATTATTTACCTATGTTAAAACAGCTGACCAAAATCTGAATCATTATACACACTATAAAGTCTTAACTGTCTTTTTTCTCTGTGGGTGAAGAGATGCATTTTAAAGTAGCAATGGCTAGTGCACCTATTCATTCATCTACATAGTACATTTCATGCATTCCCTGAACACAGTTAAGTCTTCAACTCTACAAATGTAAAGGTTACCTGCCAATTACTAATGGTGAACATCTATCAACATTCAGAAAGGTTAGGTATTAATTAACCTAGAGCTCCATTATCTTGTCAAGTATAATACAGATTATATATACAATTGTTTCACAGAATCTTCCTGGCATACCTATCTTATTTCAATTACAATAGTTCTCTCTTTCTTTTTTTCATCATACATAGACCAAACAATTTTCCCCATAGAGTTCATCACTTAGTGTGTGTATTGTCTCTTTACCAGGTGATAAAAGTCTAGACTGGTCCAGTTTGAAAGCACTTGCAGACCTATGACAAATTTAATGTAGCTGAAATTATAGTAATTGTATGTGAAAGTGTAGAAAACCTTGAGGGAAAAGGAGACAATGCTGTTTACCAGCTTTTCAAAGGCTTTTTGCCTCAGTGTCGTTAAAACTCAGGGTCATGGGGTAAAGAGTCAACCCTTTACCACACACAAAAAATTTTGAGTTGTTCAAATTCAAAGTATTTACAGATGATTAATAAAAGGTGGCTGAAATCATGAAATTTGTCCTTGATAGGCCAAAAAAAATTGTGAGAAAAGGAGAGAATGCTGGTAACCAACTTTTTTCCCCTTTTCTCACACTGTTTTCAAAAGCTGTCTTTCCATGTTTTCCTACTTTCCAAAAATCATTTTTTTTTTGTAAGTCATATTTATTTTGTAGTTTGCAAATTCATTCAATTTGGACTAGTCTAATATTTTACTGTGTGGTAAAGGGTTAACTCTTTATCAAATGGCAAAGTTATAGACTTGTCTAAATTCAAAGCTTTTGCAAATGACAAAATAACTGTGACTAAAATACAGAAATTCACCTTTAGAAGGAAAGAAAACACTGGGAAAAGGAGAAAATGCTGGTTACCAGCATTTTCTCCTTTTCCCACAGTGTTTTCAAAAACCTTCCCTTTTAAGGTTGTTAAAACTCGGGATTGTGTAGTAAAGAGTTAAGGGTTACATTTCCTTGAGCTAAAAGCAACACATATTATACCATCATATAACTGTCAGTAGCTGCTGATGAGCCCAATGTGCAAAACTCATCTGATTTTGTAAAGACAGGTAAACTAGGACTTTTATTTTCCTGTTGCCTTGGAAACAGACCATTGTGCTTTTTCTCTGCATTCTTTTTTTCCTCCTTCTCTTGAAAGATGATTAGATACAAGTTAATAGTATTTCTGAAAGCCATTAATCTTTTAACAGAAATGTGGTGAATCTTTCAAATCTTTAAAAGATATCAAAAAACATCACTATAGTCTTGTCCATATAGAGTGTATTAAATTTTGAAAAAAGACAAAATGAATTATGGGTGAAATGAATGTGTTTGGTCTCTGAAAGGGCAGAATTTTTTTTGGGGAAAAGGAGAAAAAGCTGCTAACAATCATGTTTTCCTTTTGCCCTAATATTTTCAAAATCTGTCAACAGTCCAGAAGTCATTCTTACTGTGGTCATAAAAACACTGGTTTGTACTGTAAATGATAAGCAGGACACATATTCACGAACCATTCCTAGGAACATTCTTAGTCTTACTCTTCAAGATTTTCTAAATTTGAAAGTAACACAACTTTGTTTGTAACACAACTTTGAAAGTTGTTGTTACTTTCAAATTTAGACAATTATGGAGAATGAGACTGAGAATGTTCTTAAGAATAGTTGGTGAATACAGACCCAGTACCATCCTGTGTTTTTATGACCATAGGAAAGACTTTACTTTAAATAAATACTTCAGAGTCCCTTAGCTGACTGCAAGTTCGACTGTATATCCAGTTTCAATATTTTGGTACACTCCACAACAACAAACGAAGCAATGGCAATGATATTCAACATATCCATTGGCTACAGTTCTCTTTTCCCCAAACAGGCAAGAAGAACAAGAAAAAAGCCTTCCTATTCATTATAGAAAATACTTCTTTTCTCTCCACCTTAATTAACCCTTAAATCACCTTTCACGACAATAGTTGCCTTTATAGCTAATATAGATCAAGATCAGACTGCACAAAACATGTAGTCTGATCTTTGATTTACACTGTCCACTCTGCTGAGACATTCTTATCAAGAGTAACCTTATAACTGCAATTTTTTGGGTCTTATTTCTAGACTGAAAATGTTTGTTGGGTACATTTGGTGCTCCATGATTCAAGACAAAGGAGTTGCAAATCCAGCCATATGGTGACCATATACATTAAACAGACACCAACTTGAACAAACAGTAACAGAGCATCCTGTCTGACCTCAAACAAACAGTGTTATCACAGATTATAGGGATCAGCAGCTTTGTTTATATCTGTGTGCATTTCACCAAACTTACTTCATAATTTCAATCAGAGTTGACCAAATTCACTCTGTTGTACTAAATATGCTAACCTTTAAGATGCTAAGTGCGACTCACTGACCTTTTGCGGACAGTGAAGATCAAGATCAGACTGCACAGAACATGCAGTCTGATCTTGGATCTACACTGTCCGATATGAAGATATTTTTCTCGAAAAAAAAAAAAAAATTGAAAAAGCATCATTCCAGTTTATACTATCAGCTTGAAAATTTTCATGTAATTTAGTCAGCAAGATAAGGGTTAACTCTTTACCAAACAACAAAATTCTAGACTAGTCCAAATTGAAAGCATTTACAGACAACAAAATAAACAGGAATCAAAAATAGAAATTTGATTTGGTAAGGGGAGAAAACATTGTGGGAAAAGGAGAAAATGCTGGTTACCAGCATTTTCTCCTTATCCCACAATGTTTTCAAATGCTTTCTTTCTCAGGGTTGTTAAAAGTCGGGATTGTGTAGTAAAGGGTTAACTGAACATTCTCTATCAGTACTTAATCCTTATCCTGCTGAACAGATTAAACGATACTTTCAAGCCGAAAGAAAAAACCAAAATGTTGGTATTTCAAAGTTATACTCCGGAGATAACTATCTCGTTATCTGACAGTGCAGATCCAAGATCAGACTGCACACGTTCTGTGCAGTCTGATCTTAATCTACACTGTCTGCAAAAGGTCAGTCAGTCATGCTTAGCAGCCTAAGGGTTGAAAGATGCAGATATCTTAAATTCAAGGCTGTCTTTCTCACAATATCTAGCAAGGAAGGAGACAATGCAGATCTAAGATAAGAGTGCACTTCCTGTGCAGTCTGATCTTGATCCACACTGTCTGCATCAGCAGTTACATCCTTTTTTTTAGCACTACAAGATAGAATACAGAAGACCATGTTCTGATAATTTCCAAAAAGTTGTCTCAAATACATGCAACAAAGAAACATCAACGAGTTAATCCTTTAAAAAACAAACCCCTGTTTTCGCAACCCTGTGGGAAAGGGCTTTAGAAAATATGTTGGGAAAAGGAGAAAATGCTGGTAACCATCATTTTCTCCTTTTCCAACAATGTTTTGTACTCCATAACAGACCATTTCCATCATTTTTTAACGCATTTCACCTGTCATCTACAAATGCTTTCCTTAGACAGGAATGGTCTTTAGGAAACAATATGGGAAAAGGAGAAAATGCTAGTTACCAGCATTTTCACCCTATCCAACAAAGTTTCTAGTCTTTCAGATACAAAACCAAGTTTTAAGCTACAGTTAATTTCTCCTGTGCAAATACTTTGAATTTGGACAAACCTACTGTTTAACTCTTTACCAAATGACAAAATCTTTGACTTTTCCAAATTAAAAGCATTTGCAGACTGCAATTTAAAAGTGGATCAAATGATGGAATTAGAGTTTGATAGGATAAAAAACATTGTGGAAAAAGGACCAGCATTTTCTCCTTTTCCCACAATGTTTTCAAAAAGTCTCTTTCTTAAGGTCATTAAAACTCAGGGATGTGTGGTAAAGAGTTCAACAAGAAAGCCGACAAATAAATAAAGAGTATGTCAAACCTTTTTATAATAGTCTGCCAGCTCAACTTTATCCTTGTCCTCATTCTTCATGTTTCAATTAACAAAATTTGCTACCTTTCACACTATATTCGGCTTCAGTAAAAAAATCAAAATAGCTATAATAATAATGAAATTCAAATGCAATAACCATTCCTTGTGTCCTGTCTGTAAACACTCTAAAATATCAGTTTTATTTATAAAACTTGTCAGTCTTCTTTTTCTAAATTATTGTAAAATCTTACCATAAAGTTGGTCAGGTACATTTTGTCCGACACTTATGTCTTGAAAAATTATGACACTTTTTAATTTCAATTTTGATCCACTTAAGTGAAACATTAATTACACTACAAAGTAATTTATTTTTCCAATAATGTCATAATTCATTTAAATAATTAACTTGCACTTATTTATCAAAATTACACCACATTAGCTTAAAACATTATTTCTTTTCCCTCCGCAATGTGATAGATGGCACATCCATAAAATACACATGTATACATCAGATGTCTACCCCACCAGACACATTATTGCAAATACTTGTCTGCATATTCAGGCATAAGTCCCATAAATCTGTCCCCCTCCCTGCAATTACTGTCATATGGTCCCAACCCATAGGTCACATTACCTTAAGGTTACCTGGCAACCCCATGGGACAATTAACAAAAACCTTCCTTTATTCAACAAATCATAGCCTACAATCAATCAGTATACATCATGTACATTTGAAAATAGAATGCTGGCTGAAGGTAATTTACTGAGACAAAAGAATAAAATTTTGATAAAAACTTTGAACATCTCAGAAATCAAATTACAAACAACAAAAAAGAAGGCTTATCCAAACTGCAAGCATTTGCAGATGACAAATTCAGCGAAGCTCAAATAACAGAATTTGTCTTTGAAAGGGTAGAAAACATTTTGGGAAAAGTGGAAAATGCTGGTAAACAGCAATTTTTTCTTTCCCTTCAATGTTTTCTAATGGCTTCTTCTCAGGATCATTTAAACATGGGACTGGCTGGTAAAGGGTTACATTTTTGTGATAGCACTATATTTTTTTCAAAATGGTTTCAAGAGAATACTTGGAAACAAGGAGTTGTAAAAGCAGCCCCACTTTCACTATCTTCTTTTATCATAGGAGGTAGATAAAATATCATATTACACACTCCAAACTCTTCCCAAAATATTTAAGGCTTGTCAAATTTGAAAGCATTTACAGAAAATGAATTAAATGAGTTTCAAGTGGAGCAATTTGGCAGGAAAAACATGAAAACATGTTGGGAAAAGGAGAAAATACTGGATACCAGCATGTTCTACTATTCCTACATTGTTTTCAAAAGCTCCTCAGGAGTGTTAAAACTCTTGACTGTTTGGTAAAGGATTAACCCTTTCCCACACAATCCCTAACTTCTTACAACCCTTGGGAAGAAGGCTTTTGAAAACATTGTAGGAAAAGGAGAAAATGCTGGTTACCAGCATTTTCACCTTTTCCTACAATGTTTTCTACCCTTTCAAGGCAAAACTTTATCATTATTGGCCACCCTCTATTTGCTGTCTGCAAATACTTTCAACCTGGAGCAGTCTAAAATTTTGTTGTTTGGTAAAGGGTTAAAGCAGGCACACTTATACTACCTTTCTTTTATCATAAGAGGTAAATATCACTATCAAATTGTTCCTCTTCATGCTGCTTTAATCCTTTATGCACAAATCCGACTTTTAGCCTGCCTGGGAAAAAATTCTTTTAGAAAACATTGTGGGAAAAGGAGAAAATGCTGGTAACCAGCATTTTCTCCTATTTCCACAAAGTTTTCTACCATCACAGGAAAGTTGTACCATTTGCGCTACATTGAAATAGTCATCTGCAAAATGCTTTAAATTTGGACAAGGCTCTTTGTCGTCTGGTAAAGGGTTACCCCTCTACCTGATGACTGAATTTTGGACCTCTAAAAATTTGTACCATTTGCGAAGGACAAATCAGGTGTGGCTTACATCATTAGATTTGTCCTTGAAAGAATGGAAAACATTGTGGGAAAAGGAGAAAATGCTGGTTACCAGCATTTTCCTCTTTTTTCCCCACAATGTTTTCAAAAATATTCTTTCTGTAGGTCATTAAAACATATTTGTTTTGTAAAGGGTTAATTAATTCAGTACTGTGCTTCTATCAGGAAGCTGTCACACTAAGTGTTGAAAAAAAAATCATTTAATATGCTTAATGCCCTAAACTATTTACCAGACAACAAAACTTTTAAGATTTATCATTTATCAAAAGCAATAAATTTTGCACATTGTTGTGTCTCAATTGATTGGCCTTGTCTTTCAAGAGATGGGAAACAATGATGCTTGAAGTTTTCCAATTCTTATCTGTCTTGTAAAGATTCAATTTCCTACTCTAGTAGCCCTAAGGTTTGGGCCTTGATTATTTAGTATGAAACAGCAACTTTATGCATAATGACTGAAATATAGAAATACAGCAAGAAACATTGTTTGCACAAATAATTTCTAAAATTTTAATATATTTCAATTTCAATTCAGTATTCCCTCCAAAACCAAACAAGTACCCAAAGCAAAAAACAAACAAAACAAACAACTGTGATTGTTCTAAAGGACCTATTTTGTTTTTAATGTTGATAAAACCTATATATGAGCTGACACTAATTGAATTTATTTGCACTTAATCTTTTTCTATGTTTCTTTATTTTTTTCCTATCAAAATTTTTCCTGTATGATCTGGATTGCAGTAAACAAAAGTACTTTTTATTCTTTAACACTTTACCAGATGACAAAATTTTAGTCCTGTTGAAAGCATTTGCAGACGACAATTTCAATGTTGCTCAAATGGTGCAATTGTTTATTGATAGGGTAGAAAACATTGTGGGAAAAGGAGAAAATGCTGGTTACCAGCATTTTCTCCTTTTCCCACAATGTTTTCAAAAGGCTTCTTTCCAAGGGTCATCAAAAGTCGTCATCGTGTGGTAAAGGGTTAATCCTTCACACCACCACATCACATTAGATTTGTCCAGAAGTAGAACCATTGCAGCCATCAAAATGAAACTAGCATGTACTATATCAAGAGTCTTAAAAGGTCTGAAAGCACTGTCGGTAAAGGAGAAAATTCATGTCGGTTACCCCAATTTTCTCCTTAACCAACAATGTTTTCAAAAAGTGTCTTCCTCAGAAAATGGGATTGTTTGAAAAAGGTTTACCCTAATATCAATCAAATAAATAATTATAAGTAGATAAAACACTACAATATTATATTTAGTTAACTTTTGCAACTGGGTTACCACATTAATGATATAAGACCATAAATTCAAATTTCAGCCAAATAGCATAATCTATCATTTTAATTAACTGTGAAATAAAAGTATAGAATTCTATCAAGGAAATAAAATCACATGACAAAATTAATAATGTACTTTTGTAGACAACATACTGCATCTTACCATTCTGTGAAAACAGTATGGTGAAAGGAGAAATAGAATGTCTAAAATTAGCTTGAATGCAACAATGTTATTTTTTTTGCTGTTTGCTAAAGCCCATGTTTTTAAAACCTTCTGTACAGAGGTAAGGGTAAATTTTACAATATAGGGAAAAGGTTTGATCTCTGAATTAAAAAGAGGAAATTCTGTAATACAGGTAATTCACAGCCACAAAATTCACCAATTTATGAATTATCTAATTAAACATCACACCATAAAGTGGATATCATATTCAATCATAATTAACATTTACAATTATTATCTCATGTACTTCCTTCACTCTTTAATAAACAATCCTGCGCCAAGGGAAGAAAATTTGGGAAACAGTGTGGGAAAAGGAGAAAATGCTGTTCATCTTTCAAGGAGAAATCCCTACATTTCAGCCACACTCAATTTGTTATCTACTAAAGCTTCAAAAATTTTACTGTGATGTAAAGAGTCTCTTCACCAGACAAAATTTTAGACTGTAAAATAAAAAGCAATTGCACTGACTACTAACTGATCGTGCCAAAATATTGTAATCTTGTATCGAAAAGGTATATAAAACACTGTGGAAAAAGGATAAAGCATTGATTACAAGCATTTTAACTGTCCCACATTTTCTTTTCAGAAGATTTTTTTCCACAGGGTTAACTCTACTAAACAACAAAATTTGAGACTTGACCAAATTGCAAGCATTTTTCAGATGGCAATTTAAACATGATGGGAATTGTTAAGAAACATTATGGGAAAAGGAGACAATGCCTGTTATCAGCATTTTCTCCTTTTCCCATAAAATTTTTAAATGGCTTTTTCTCCAAGGTCATTTAAAAACAGAATTGTGTGGTAAAGGGAAAAATAACATGATTGTTTAATATGGGCTTAATTTCATATTTTTCCCTCTCAGATTTCAGTCAGACAAAATTCAAAGCAAAAAAAATTGCAGTTTCATTGTTTCACCTCACGCAAACCAGTTTACCGTGAATTTGGCTTGGTGTGATTTAATTACAAATTATAAATATGCAAATTTGACAAACAATCCCTGGCTTAACTCTTTACCAGATGTCAAAATTTCTGACTGGTCCCAAATCAAAGCGCTTGAATAGTACAAAATAAATGTGACTCAAAAGATGGAAATTATCTCTGAGAGTGTAAGCATAGTAAGAAATACATTTTCTTCAGTGTCAATTGCTCTCAGTGCATTCATAGTTTCCTGAAGTTTCTTAACTTGTAAAACATTCTTTTAAAGCCAGTGGCTGCTTTCCAACAAAAACATCCTGCAAACAATATTCAGTGGTGGCAAAAGAATTTATCCTTTACCATACAGTACCAACTTTTGATAACCAGAACAGAACTGTTTTATTCTTTAAATGACCCTGAGAAAGAAGCCTTTTGAAAACCTTGTGGGAAGGCAAGAAAATTCTGGTAATCAGCATTAATACAATTTTTTTTCTCCTTTTGCCATGATTTCTACGTTTCAAAAAAAAATAAATTTTTCAGTCACATTTATTTTGTTGTCTGCAAATGCTTTCAATTTCGACTAGTCTAAAATTTTGCCGTTTGGTAGAGTTAAGACTATCCTTGCCAAGGCTCAACAATTATCAATTCTCCCAACCTCATTAGAAAATTTTGGATATACGACAACACTATGTACATATTCTCTATTTATGTATATTCATAACATAGATTTTGGTGGAGAGCAGCTGATTCTAGAACAGGAATACCTTCGACTATCTTTAGCTTCAGAAAAACCTTTTGAAGTTAAAGGTGTGCGTATCTATCACAGTAGCACACAAAGTCACAAGGAAGGCTTGTTTCAAAGTTATATATCCTAGGCCAGCTTTGAGCCATTTTGTTTGATCAGCCCATGGTCCCCAACTTTTGAACATGTTCTTGCTGATTCATAAACCAGTCAATTGGTTAACCACCCGACTGAGCATCTGAAACTTCTACCTCTTAACCACACAATCCCCAGTTTTAACGACCCTGACATGGAAGGCTTTTGAAAACATTATGGGAAAAGGAGAAAATGCTGGTAACCAAGAAAATGCTGGTAACCAGCATTATCTCCTTTTCTCTCAATGTTTTCTACTCTTCCAAAGAAAAATTTCAATTTTTGAGTCACATTTTTTTGTTGTCTGCAAATTCTTTTAATTTGGAATAGGCTATAATTTTGTCGTCTTGTACAGAGCTAATCAAACTTGCACAGTGCAAGGGAAACATGCACTGCTCAGGGTCACTCAAACTCAAAACCTCTGGTACGGAGATACCAGATGATAAAATTTTAATCATATTCAAAGCATTTTCAGATGACAAACATGACTCAATTATAAAGGATTTATCTTAGCAGGGTAGAAAACATTGTGGGAAAAAGGGAGAAAATACATGCTAACATTATGTAAAGAAAAAAAGACAAAGTCAACAAATGCATTGGCAAGAAAACATTAAGGTAAAAGAATAAATCAATAATCTTGTGCAATGTTTTCCACACTATAATCTAATTGTCAGTCAATCAAAATGTTTGTAAGAGAAAAAAGGATTCCGGCTAATTTACAGCTTTCATTCATTCACAATTCACTGGAGTTGTGATGTTCCGCAGTGAATTACATCTTATATTGACAAGACCACTTTTGCTAGCCTACAGTATTTGCATATCTGAGTCTCCTGTAACAAATCTTATTTCCAAATATGGCAGACAAAAATGCCGCTTTTGATGGTGCGCTTTTAACGGTGCGTTGGCTTACCACATTAGATGACTAAGGTATATCATTTCCAAAACTTTACATGAAAGTGAAATTTATCTGTTCAAACCTCCGATTCCTAACTTGGGACCTTTTACCACACAATCCCCAGTTTTAATGACCTTGAGCTAAGAGGCTATTGAAAACATTGCAGTAAAGAGAGAAAATGCTGGTAGCCAGGACATGTCCCAAACAACAAGTTATAAACCTTTCAAAATTGAGAGCATCTGCAGACAACAAAATTAAATGAGGTACAAAATTAAATGTGGTACAAACCAACCCAAGTCCTTTTAGGTAAAAAAAAAATATTGTGGAGAAATAGAGAAAATGCTGGTTACCAGCATTTTGTCCTTTTCCCACAATGTTTTCAAAAGAGCTCTTTTTCAGGGTCATGAAAAAACAGGGTTGTTTAGTAAAAAGTTAAGCGACTTCTACAGCTGTTGTTGCTTTGGAGCTCATTGTAGATCAGGATTAGACTACACAAAGTTATTGATAACTAGATTAAACTATTTTCAGAGTGGTTGCTTAATAAAAATCACTTCAATGCCCCAAACATGCTAGCCATTTACCAGACAGCAAAATGTTAGGCTTGTCCATATTAACCCTTTACCAAACGACAAAATTTTAGACTGGTCCAACTTGAAAGCATTTGCAGACGACAAAATAAAAGTGACTGAAAATTTGAAATTTGTTTTTGGAAGGGAAGAAAACATTGTGGGAAAAGGAGAAAATGCTGGTTACCAGCATTTTCTCCTTTTCCTACAATGTTTTCAGAAGGCTTCTTTCTCAGTGTCGTTAAAAGTCGGGATTGTGTGGTAAAGGGTTAAGCCTTTACCAACTAATCCAGTTTTAATGACCCTTAGGAAGAAGACTTTCGAAAACATTTTGGGATTTTATTCCTATCAAAGACAGAAATCATCATTTTAGCCACATCTGTCACCTGCAAATGCTTTCAATTTGGTCACATTCAAAATTTTGTCATTTGGTACAGTGTTAACAGTATATGCAGATGATATATTAAATGCAGCACAAATGACAGGATAAGTCTTTGAAAGTCAGGAAAATACTGAGAGAAAAGGAGAAAATGCTGGTAAACAGCATTTTCTCCTTTTTCGACAGCGTTTTCAAAAGGACCCCTCTTCAATCTTTAGGCTTGTAAAAACACAAAATTACTTGGTAACAGGTTAAACTAGGAAAGAGATTTGTATATTTTTCTCAGCCAAATGTAACAAGGGTGTTTCATTTGAATACCAAATCAAGTCACAGAGGAGTAATCTATTTGGTTCCACAATAAAGTCATTAGCTCCAATTCTGATCCACTTAGACCATGCCTCACTTAGATTTGTAAACAACAGAATCTGATCAACTCTTTTACAGCTTTTCCCTGACTTTGGTGTCAATGTTCCTGCCTCCACTGTACAACCATCTTTATAACATTGTGGTAAAGTGTCTGTATGTCTCTGGCTAAGCAGACGATTGTTGGCTCTATCCCAAGCCAGACATCCAGATGTTTTCTCATTCTAAAGAATTTTATACCAATTTATACAGCCATATCACGCATAATAATTTTTCCACTGGAAATTTGTCTGTGCATGACATTTTATAAATATGTAAAGCCGTATTAAGCCGATACAGGACTTTTGCAATTGTTTATTCTTGGACTTATGCATACCCCACAGAGCCAGCAACTAATCAAGTTCTTCTAGTTAAATTTGTTGATGCGATATAATCATAATTATTTATTTCTACAACTTGTGATGTCCCTTATCAGACTGAAACTTGTTAGATACAAGTCATCATGAAATATCAAGTACTTGATCACCATCTAACCAAGAAACATAATATGCAAGTCCCAAGTGCAGACATTAGTGAATGAACCATAAAAGGACCAAAAATAAACATTTCAATTCATTTCTATCACATAAATTTGCAGATTACAAACTTCAAAACAGCCCTGTAAAATATGGACGGTATTCCTGCAATATTTTCTACTCTTTCGATGACAAAAAATATTATCTTGGCCACATTTAGTCTATAGTCTGCAAATGCTTTCAATTTGGACCAGTCTAAAATTTTGTCGTTTGGCAAACAGTTAAACTAGAGAAAATGCCATATATCGCCAATCATGGTATAGTAGTCCACAACCCCCTTCATTTACAGCATGTAACATGTAATTCGGTTCTTGAATCAAAAACATCTTAATCATAGCCTTGAAGATATTCCATCTAAACAACCCCACAGGCAGACAGTTCAGAGACCATTATTCATTCTCTGTTCTTCCTCTTCTCTTTCCTATTGCTTGTATTAACTCTTTACCAAACAACAAAATTTTGGACTGTTCCAAATTGAAAGCATTTGCAGACGACAAAATAAATGTGACTCAAATACTGAAATTTGCTTTGGGAAGCATAGAAAACATCGTGGGAAAAGGAGAAAGTGCCAGTTACCAGCATTTTCTCCTTTTCCCACAATGTTTTCAAAAGACTTCTTTCTCAGGGTCATTAAAAGTCAGGATTGTGTTGTAAAGAGTTAACCCTTATCCTGCTAAATAACTAAAATGACATTTTCAATTCGATAGTAAAACCCCAAATACTGCTATTTCAAAGTTATGTTTTGGGGAATAACATCTCATTATCGGACAGTGTAGATCCAAGATCAGACTGCACGTTCTGTGCAGTCTGACCTTGATCTACACTGTCCGAAAAAGGTCACTGAGTCGCCCTTAGCAGCCCAAGGGTTAACAGAAAACATGAGAAACGGTCATAGCTCATATGCACATTCTCAGCAACAAAACACATGTAAATATGATGAACGCCCTTGTCCTTTTGAAACTACAGACGACGACAGGGCGATGGCAATGCCTCGATATTTTCCTCCAAAACAGCCAAGCTAAATGCTGGTAACCTGAGCCTCCTCTTCCTCCATTCACTCAATGTTTTCTATCCTTTTAAAGACAAATTACGTTCTTTTAGCCAGATTGAATAATATCCCACCATTGCATTGGATTGCACTAGTCCAAAATTTTGTCATTTGATAAATAGTTAAAGAATCTCTACCAACATGATATTTTAGACTGGTCAAAATTCAAAGCATTTGCAGACAACGAAATAAATACGGATAAAATAATTATTTTTGTTTACGAAGGAATAAAAAACATTGCAGGAAAAGGAGAAAATGCTGGATACCAGCATTTTCTCCTTTACCCACAAGGTTTTCAAAATTCTTCTTCCTCATGATCGTTAAAACTAAGGATTGTTTAATAAAGGGTTAATGGATCAAAATAGATAACACCAGCTCAAATCCGCTGAGTTCTTTCCCAAAATGTACAGACTCTGAGATTGATGATAAAACAGTTATGACAGAGAGATGGATAAAATACTATATTCATGATTCATGCATGTACTTTATTGATTTGACCAAAAATGTCTGAGAAAAAGGCCCGTGATGGAATATTGGGCCATTTTAGTCAAGTCTGCCAAACTTACAGCAAATGCTGTCAGAGGTGCTTAACCCTTTACCACACAATCCCGAGTTTTAACGACCCGGAGGAAGGAGGCTTTTGAAAACATCGTGGGAAAAGGAGAAAATGCTGTTAACCAGCTTGTTCTCCTTTTCCCACAATGTTTTTTAAGGCCTCTTCCTCAGGGCTGTTAAACCCAGGATTGTGTGGGAAATGACTGAGAGGAAATTTTTGGTATTACATTTGAAAAATTTGTGGAAACAGGAAAAATTTCTTGTAAAGATGAACTTCTGATTTTGCCACATATTTTCATGTTTTCATGTTTTGAAACAGAATTCATTTTGAATAATATCTTAATCCTTCACCAGACAATTCTCATCTTTAACGACCTTAAGGAAGAAGACTTTTGAAAACATTCTGAGAAAAGGAGAACATACTGGTAACCAGTATGTTCTCCTTTTCACACAATGTTTTCTACCCTTTCCAAGACAAGTGATATCATTTCAGTCATGTTAAATTTGTCACCTGCTAAAGCTTTCAATTTGGACCAGTCTAAAATTTTGTTGCCTGGTGAAGAGTTAAGTCTTTACCAAACAACAAAACTATGTAAACTTGCCCAAATTT
This sequence comes from Hippopus hippopus, assembly GCA_946811185.2. Taxonomy (NCBI): domain Eukaryota; kingdom Metazoa; phylum Mollusca; class Bivalvia; order Cardiida; family Cardiidae; genus Hippopus; species Hippopus hippopus. The sequence goes on along the minus strand of OX328102.1, from coordinate 4,030,595 downwards.
AAAGTATTTGCAGACAATTTTTTAAATGTGACTCAAAGGATGGAATTTGTGTTTGATAGGGTAGAAATCATTGTGGGAAAAGGAGAAAATGCAGGTTACCTGCATTTTCTCTTTTTCCCACAATGTTTTCAAATGGCTTCTTCCTCAGGGTTGTTAAAAACAGGATGTTTGCAGAGTTGTCTGCTGTACATTGGTTGGGTGGGAAGCAAGAAACAAGTAAGTTAGGGTGGAAAGAGACAGATAATGTAGTTTATGGGAGATTGTGCCTAACTTGAATTGATTCTTCTATCAGTATCTGCCAGTTCCATCAATATTTGCCCAAATGTAAATTCTCCCAACAGACAGATACCAGAATATCAGACGCAACATTTTTGGTTCAACATTATTGCCTGTTGCCTCATTCTATGCTACTTTTGTACCAAAGTTGTTTTTTTGAACTTTGTAATTTTTCACTCATAACCAAAGAACAAAACTTCAAAATTGTTGACATTGAAATCATTTGTATGTGAAAGATAAAATGACACTAGTTATCAGCATTTACTCCTTTTTCCACAATGTTTTTTAGCTTTTGAAAAACAGATCCCATCATTTGAGCCACATTTGTATTCTTTCACACTTTATCATACAATTCTAACAACCCTGAAAGAACTGGCTTTTGAATACATTGTGGGAAAAGGAGAAAATGCTGGTAACCAACATTTTCTCCTTTTCCCATGTTTTCTACCCAATCAAAGACAGAAATCTTCTGAAATACATTTAACTAATTGTCTAAAAATGCTAAAAATTTGGTTAAGTCCAAAATTTTATCCTTTGGTAAAGACAAATCTTTACCAAATGACAGAATTATGGGCTCTATCGAATTGAAAGCATGTGCAGACTACAAAAATGTAGCTCAAAGGATGATTTCTGTCTTTAATAGGGTAGAAAACATTGTGAGAAAAGGAGAAAATGCTGATTACCAGCATTTTCTCCTTTTTCCATAATGTTTTCATAAGTCCTCTTTCTACCGAGTCATTAAAACTTGGGATTGTGTGGTAAAGGGTTAGATGCTTTATTTTGGACAACTCTACAATTTTGTTGTCTAGTAAAGACTTCAGGTCAGTGAGCATGTGACCTTATAAACCTTTTGGTCAAGAAAATCCTATTAGTTGTCCATGGTTTGGTTGTCATGGACAAAGCCAGTAGTATCTTTGAGCATGTTTGATTTACAAATCTCCAAGTTATGGTTACCCAGCCAAACAGCTTCCTGCCTAAAATTTTGCCCTTCAACCTGGGACATTCAATCATCCGTAAGGTGCAAAATAAAAAGGCAAAGAAGTGCAGTCTAAAATGACCCATTTTCAATCCTTACCAAACAGTCTCAAATTTATAATGTGCATTTGGAAGAAGGTCCTTGAAAATATTGTCGTTTGACACTCGTCACCAGCACTTTCAAATTTCTCACAATGTGCTCAAAAGTCTTTTATTGATTGATTTTGTAATTACAGCCACATTTACTTTGACATCTTCAAATCCTATGAACATAGGTGTTTCTAAAATTTTGTCTTCTAGAAAAAGTTTAACCCTATAGCCCCTTTAATGACTTCAGTTCTCTTTATGGCATGTATAGATCAGGATCAGACTGCACAAAATAGGCATTCAGATCTTTGATCTATACTGTCAGCTTTAATGAGACATTCTGGACTATAAAACGCTTACAATATTGGAGGGTCTTCTTTCTAAATTGAAAATGTCTGTTGGGTTTATTTGGCACTGTATTAGGGTTAACCAATAACCTGCATTTTGAGACCTCAAATTTTCCCATGAAGAGATTTGTCTACAATCAGCCTGCCAAATCTATGCTGTATGATCATGGTCTACTCTCTTTGATGTTTAATTGATTATTTACACATCTATATATGTATTTCATCTTTTACGGAAGCTAATGTCTTTTGAAACTTAGGAAAAAAGCCTTTTAAAAACATTGTTGGAGAATAAGGAAGATCTTGTTCCAACTCAAGAACAGAAATCTAAGTCAACATATCATATCATTATAACCACACAATCCTGAATCTTGGTGACTTTGAAAAAGCCTAATACTTTGCTCTCTGCTTTACTAAATCCTTTACCAAACAATCCCGAACTTTACCCCTTAACTCTTTTCAAATTTAGACTGATCCAAATCGGAAGCATTTCCAAAGGACATAGTAAATGTGGCACAAGTAAGTCTGTAAGAGATGAGAAAACATTGTGAGAAAGGAAGAAAATGCTGACTACCAGCATTTTCTCCTTTTCTCACAGTGTTTCAAAAGCCCTCTTTTTCAGGGTTGTTAAAACTCAATATTGTGTTGTGAAGGGTTAAAGACCTGAATAAACCCCATGGACATTTTCAGGCTAGAATAAGACTCAGATAATTGAAATTTGTGGTTGCCTTTTTTTGTCTTGAGTGTTTCATCCATGCAAATGGTGCAGATCAAAGATCAGACTGCACACTTTGTGCAATCTGATCTTGATCTACAAAGGCCACCCAGGCAACTATGTTAGTGAAAGGCGCTTTAATGGTAAACACACCTGAGAAAGAGGGCTTTTAATAACATAATAGAAACAGGAGAAAATGCTGGTAGCCAGCATTTTCTCCTTTTCCCACAATGTTTTACTTCTATTCAAAAAATAAATAGAGAATTTCATGATTTAAATTTATTTTGTTGTCTAAAAATGGTTTCAATTATGACAAGTCCAAAATTATATGGTCTGTTAAAGAGTTTACTCTTTCCCACACAACAAAAACATAAGACTTTTCCACATTCAAAGTATTTCCAGACAACAATTTAAATATTGATCAAATGATAGAATTTGTCTTTGACAGAGTAAAAAACATGGTGGAAAATGAAGAAAATGCTGGTTACCAGCATTTTCTCCTTTTCCCACAATATTTTCAAAAGGTTGCTCTCTCGGTCATTTAAACTCCAGATTGTGATAAAGAGTAAAGCATCAGAGATGAGTATGAGTATGAAATGATGAGTTTGCAAGCCTTCTATCTCTTTCCAAGGTAAATGGCTAACACATGACTCCACTTCAAAACCAATTTAACATTCCAACAAAAACAATTGGGGGAGAACCATTGAGCAATAAGAACTGGCATCATAACATTTTCTAGGTACTTTTGAACTGCCAACAATTTTCCAGGTATTCTAGCCTAAAGGTCATTTTTCACAAGCTTTATCTCTTTGCCAAACAATCCCATATTTTAATGACCCTGAATTAGAAGGCTTTTCAAAACTGCATTTTCTTTTTTTCTTAATTTTTTTTGCTATCATTTCAAAAACAAATCTCATCATTAGTCATTTTTTCATTGTCATCTGCAAAAGCTTTCAATTTGGACTAATCCGAACTTTTGTTATTTGATAAGGATTTAAGGTCTATGGTCCCTTTCATATTAAAAGAAGAAAACTGCTTAGATTGGCCAAATAGCCTTCGCGAAAACATCAATGTTACCAATATTTACTGATGAGTTAATGAGTCTACGGCCCCTAACTCTCATATTAAAAGATGGAAGCTGCAGAGATTGGTCGATGTTACAGGATATTTACCAATGAGTTAGGGCCGTAGACCTTAAACTCCATGTCTTTAACTCTTTACCTAAAGAACAAATTCTAAACTCCTCCAAATTGAAAGCATTTGAAAACGACAAATTAAATGCCACTAAATTGATTTGATTTTGAAAATGGAGAAAACATTGTGGGAAAAGTAGAAAATGCTGGTTAACAGCATTTTCTCCTTTTCCTACAATGTTTTCAAAAGGCCTCTTTCTATGGGTTGTTCAAACTTGGGACTGTGTGATAAAGGATTAAGAGACCCCACTTTCATGGAACTACAAAAATCACATTGTTTGATAAAATCTCTGACATTATACATACACCCTGATTGTTTGATTTTTCATATTTTGGTACATAATTCATCATGATTATTATAGGCAGGTAACCGTCTACAAACCAGCATGTCAGTGACTCCACATGATTCTGACTAAAGAATGGTATGCCAAGTAAAGTGCACCAGCAACCAATTAGATTGTGATAGTAGGGAGCAATTATAAGCCCAGCAATGATCAGTGATAGCCCTACATTGGACAGCCATATACTAATGGCTAAACAATATAACCCAGAGTCTTTTCTTTTTCTCTTGCTCTTCTAGTATGGTGTTTAATGTCATTTTTAACATTAGTTATTTTATGGCAGCCAGTGCAACTATCCATGCTTAACTGGACTTCTACCAGTGCTTCGCACATTTTCTATCCAAGCCACTGGCTGCTTTCCAACATACCATGGCCAAAACAATGATCAGCGGTAAGACAGGACTGAACCCTGTCACAATGAATATCATCAATCCTAGAAAGAAACTGGCTGAGCTGGAAATCTGAACTTGGAGGAGTAGAAAATATTGTGGCAAACAAAGCATGGCCCTGTTTTAAGATGTAATTTGTCTGAAGGGGGTCAGAAAACACAGTGAGAAAAGGAGAAAATGCTGGTTACCAGCATTTTCTCCTTTACTCACAATGTTTTCAAAGGCCTTTTTCTTTGGAGTGCCATGATGCAGTTGAGACAATTACACAATCCTGACTTTTAATGACCCTTTGGAAGAAGGCTTTTGAAAACATAGTGGGAAAAGAAGAAAAAGTTTGTTACCAGCATTGTTTTCTACCCTTTCTTAGACAAATTACAACATTTGAGACACACTGAATTAGTCATCTGCTATAGCTTTCAAGTTGGACCTGTCTAAAGTTTTGTCCTTTGGTAAAGAGTTAAGACAAGGATTGCCCATGTGTAAAAGAAAGTTAGTGTTACAAATTATGGGAAATTAATCCCCAGGAATATTCCAGTCCCACCTCCCTAATACCTGTATATTACCCCCCTACATGCCTTCTTTATACCTGGAAATTATAAAATTTATCTATTTTCCAGTCTGCTACCTTCCCTGTCAAATATTTATAGATCAATCTTGAAAAACATAGTACGGTGAGATTGATTTGACAGGTTTTGTTTATGTTTAACTCTTATCCTGCTTAATAAATGAAACAAAACTTTCAAGCCGATAGTAAAAACTCGAATAATTTTATTTCAATTTATTATTGAGGGCAAAACATCTCCTTATCGGACAGTGTAGATCCAAGATCAGACTGCACATTCTGTGCAGTCTGATCTTGATCTACACTGTCCACAAAAGCATTTTGAGGGGAATGAATCATGTTGCAATGACTATCAATCAGTCTTACTGAAGTATTTGGCTGAGCTGGTGATATTTTATATCAATTAACCTGTTACCACACAATCCTGTGTTTTAACAACCTTGAGGAAGAAGCCTTTTGAAAACATTGTGGTAAAAGGAGAAAATGCTGGTAGCCAGGATTTTCTCCTTTTCCCAAAATGTTTTCTCCCCTTTTGGAGACATATTGTACAGTTTGAGCCACATAATGAATTGTTATCTGCAAAACATTTCAATTTCGAAGAGTCTAAAATTTTGTCATTTGGTAGATTTATAACAAATTTTCAGTAAAATTGCAGGAACTTTTACATATATCCTTGTAAGCCTAGGGATGTAAATATGCCTGTTGACGAACTTGTGAGCTATAATCAGAGCTAATAACTTTGATCTTCTTTGCCTAATAAAAACTCTTTACCAGATGGCAAAATTTTAGAGCTGTCCATATTGCAAGCATTTGCAAATGACGAAAATTTTGTGACTCAAATCGTTCAAGTAATTTGGGATTTGTTTTTAGAGGGTTAAACACTAAAGGGATTGGAGAAAATGCTGCTTACCACATATTTCAGAAGCATTCATCCTCAGATTTGAATAAAGAGCATAATCACAATTGATGAAAGGTTAAGTTGACAGAGTTATTAGCCTTAATAAAGTTGATCTTCTTTGCTAATATTAAGAGCCTTTACAAACTAGAGCTGTCACTGAATGTGACTTAATACCCCCGCCAGCGCTTTGACAGAAACAGGCAATTATTTGTACACAGACAGACACACGGACGGACAGACAAACGGACGGACACACGGACAGACAGGCTGATTCCAGTATAACCCCGAAAACATTCGTTTTGCGGGGGTATAATAAAAGAAACTTGTAGACAGTGTATATCAAGACTGAGAAGTTTAAAAATGTGCAGTCTTATGCCGTCCAATATGTTGCAATATTACAGTCTTTAATTTGCAACATTTGGGCCAAGCCCCAGTACTGCAGATGGTAGCATACAGGACTCAAGAACAGGGGGTTGCTGGTTTGATCCACAGGTTGGCCATTTTCTTTCTGAGGATTGATGATAGTCATTGCAACAGGATTCATTCCTCTCTCACCGCTGATCATTGTTTTGACAATGGTTATGTGGGAAGCAGCCAGTGGCTTGGAAAGAATATTGTGTGGAGTACTGGTGAAGAAACTCCAGAAAAGCATGGATAGGTGCACTGGCCACCGCGATATAGCTGAAATGATGTTAAAAACAGCATTAAACATCATACAACCAATCAAATGCAATGTTTGGAATATTAATCTTCACTTCTTAGATAAAATTTCCTTTCATTTTCCAGTCAGAATATTAACCCTTTAAGAGTGGGAAAATATTCAGTTACAATGACATTGTAAATCACGATCACACTGCACAGGACATGCAGTCTGATCTTGATGTACACTGTCTGTTTCTTTGCCAAATATTGTTACCAAAAAAAGCCTTCAAACTGCAATAATCTGTTTCTTTTGTAGTAACTGAATGTCTATTTCAAGCATTTAGCACTACAGGAGTTAACTCTTTACCAAATGACAAAAATTTAGACTGGTCCAAATTGATAGCAATTGCAGATGACATAGTAAATGTGAATCGTAAAGTGAAATTTTTCTTCTCGAGTGTAGAAAACATTGTTGGAAAAGGAGAAAATTCTTTCTCAGGACTGTTAGACCAGTCCAAATTGAAAGCAATTGCAGAAAACACAATAAATGTGACTCAAAAATTGAAATATATTTTGGGAATGATAGAAAACATTGTGGGAAAAAGAGAAAATGCTGGTTACCAGCATTTTCTCATTTTCCCACAATGTTTTCAAAAGCTTTTCTCTCTTAGGGTCAATAAAACTGAGGATTGTGTAGTAAAGGGTAAAATCACATCACATCTCTGTACAGTATAGAGGTCAAGCTAATGCAATATGCTTTATACTATCATTTTGCTACATTTTCTCACATAATTCTGGTAAATATTAACACGTATTGCATACACAGAGAAATTCCAATGATCGACCTCAACCCTGAATTTGGATTAACTGTTTACCACATGACAAAATAAATTTTAGGCAAATCCAAATTGAGAGCCTTTGCAGATGACAAATCAAACGTTGCAAAAATGATGGAATTTGTACCAGAAAGAATGGAAAACAATGTGGGAAAAGGAGAAAATGCTGGTAACCAGCATTTTCTCCATTTCCCACAATTTTTTCTACCCTATCAGAGACATTATTTGAGCCACTTTTAAATGATTGTCTCCAAATGCTTTCACTTTGGACAAGTCTACATTTTTGTTAGGTGGTATAGAGTTGAGAAAGAAGCAAATTAGAAGGTAAATTAGGTGCAAGTTGATTGGGAAATGTACTTCTGGGGAGTATGCAGAGATTTCATTTGATAACATTTACCTGAAAATGTCTTTCAATTGATAACTTTTACCTGAAAAAGTAGGAGAAAATTGCCAAAACAGCAGTCAACACTGATAATCCATTCATATCATTCCTGTTCAACAGGATTCTCCGAAAGAATGCTTTGGAAAACCTTGAGGGAAATGGAGAAACATTGGTAACCAGCATTTTCTACTTTCCCTACCATGTTTTTTGCCCTATCAAAGGCAAATACCATCTGTTAAAGAACTATACAGGGTATTAATTAATTTTATTTTGTTGTCTACAAATGCTTTCAGTTTGGATCACTCTAAACTTTAAACCTCTGGTACAAATGTTTACTTTGGAAATGGAAAGCTACATTTTTAAGAAAATACCATCTTTTTTTGCTCATTATAGGCTTATCATTGTGGCTTTACTCTTACAGTGCAGAATTAAAGAGTTGGACTCATCTAATTTGGAAAAACGGCCCAAAATATTGCTATCTCAATGTTGTTTCCATTTAGAAATGTAACATAGTAGCAGACAGTGTAGATCTAAGATCAAACTGCATGTCCTGTGCAGTCTCATCTTGATCTATACTGTCTGCAAAATCATCTTTACTCAGTCTCTAAGGCTACAGAATCAATGCGAACAATAGTGGCTTTGCTATAGCTGCAGACTTTATGACTTGTGAAAACAGCATGCATGCAAATTCAATCTCTACTTCACACCAATAGGATGGTTTATTAACCCTAATCTGCTACATAACTAAAATGAAATTTTCAATTCAACAGTAAAAACCCACATGTTTCTATTACAAAGTTATGTTTTGAAGAATAATATCTCCTTATCTGACAGTGTAGTTCCAAGATCAGACTGCACATTCTCTGCAGTCTGTTCTTGATCTGCTCTGTTCACACAAGGTCTTTGAGTTTTTTAACAGCCTAAGGGTTAACCCTATACCACAGAATTCTGGGTTTAACAACCCTAAGAAAGAGACCTTTTGAAAACATTGTGAGGAAGAGAGAAAATGCTGGTAACCAGCATTTTCCCCTTTTCCCACGGTTTTATATCCTTTCAAAGACAAATTCCTTCATAACAGCTACATTCACAATCACCTTATCGTCTTTAAATACCTTCAATATGGACAGGTTTGAAATTTTGTTTTGTGCTAAAGGATTAATCTTTACCTGAAAACAAAATTATAGACTTGTCAAAATTAAAAGCATTTTGTAGACAACAAATTCAAAGTAATTAAAATAACTGGAATTTTTTTTTGAAAGGGTAGAAAATATTGTGGGAAAAGGAAAAAATACTGGTTACCAGCATTTTCTCCTTTCTTCTCAATGGTTTCGAAGGCTTTTTCCAGGGTTGCTGGTTCCCAGTTCCCAGATTCTTTTATAAAGGGTTCACTGTTAGCAGGCAATAAAATTTTTCCATTATGAAAGAATTCGTACAGGTAGGCAACAAATTGGATGAGATGGGTCTCAAATAATGGAACTAATAATTGAAAAGGTAGAAAACATTTTGGGAAAAAGAGAATACGCTAGTTACCAGCACTTTCTCTTTTTCCCACAATGTTTTCAAAACCCATTTTTGTCAGAATCATTAACAAAAAAAGATAGCTTGGTAAAAGGTTAACTTTTTGCCAAAACACCCAAAATTTTAGACTTATCCATATTAAAATTAATGAATTTTGTTGAAAAATTCAATGTGGCTGAAACAGTAAGATTAATCTTTAACATAACAGAAAATGGAGAAATGCTGCTTGCTATAATTATACCACTCTTTGACTCGGGGAAACAACATACATTCAAATTTCATCGCAACTTGGCACAAAAATGATGGTTACTAGACGCTTGCTGAACCCATACGTCAAAACTGATAACCAATTTCATAATAAAGTGATAAGTTTCGAAAGTTTTGATTTATAGGGAAAAGCAAAGTATTTGAGGTTTTGAGGGAAGATCCTGCAGTTTTCTTGCATTAACCCTTTAGCACACACAAAATTTCAAACACATCTAAATTGAAAGCATTTGCAGACGACACTTTCAGGGTGGCTCAAATGATGCAATTTTTCCTTGATAGGGTAGAAAACATTGTTGGAAAAGGAGAAAATGTTGGTTATCAGCATTTTCTCCTTTTTCCACAATGTTTTCAAAAGGCTTCTTCTGAAGGGTCATTACAAGCCGGCACCGAGTGGTACAGGGCTAAACAAATCTTTCAACATTTTTAACTCTTTCCATACTATAGGCGACACCGGAAGCTTTTGTGTACAGTGTAGGTCAGAGATCAGACTGCACAGAACGTGCAGTCTGATCTCTGATCTACACTGTCCACTGTTAAATTCTAGATTATGAAAGAACCGTGTCTTGATCTTGTGGCAGAACTGTTTTTGTAGTCATTGAGAAAATGAAATCTATTTATTCAGTAGTGAGAGTTAAATCCTAGTTTTGGCTTACCTTTTACTGAGGATGCTGCATTTTTATGACCCTGAAGAAGAGATTTTGCTCCTTTCCCCACAAAATTTTCAAAAGGCTTCTATTGCAAGGTTGTACTATAATACTAATGGATCACAGAATTCAAATTTCCATCAAGGTACAATTGGCTCATTTAGAATACAATATATATCCATAAATAAGTCATCATCATACGGTCTGTTAGATGTTTTGATTTTCATACCACAAGCACACTTCAGCAGATGTCAAATATCATCTCCCTTCTACTTCTGACCTTTCATCATTTCCTGCCAATGTTCGGTGATACAATATTGAAACAAATCCAGGTTGTCAGTCAGTTAGTTTAGAGAACAAAAAATAACATTTATTCTATCTTTTCTGTGTACTGAGGCAATTATTTGACAACATAACCCAAACTGACAGTGTTTGCAGACTACGAAGAAAATGTGGTTCAAATGCCGGGATCCGTCTTTGCAAGGGTCAAAAACATTGTGGGAAAGGAGAGAATGCTGGTTAACAGCTTTGTTTCCATTTTTCCACATTGTTTTCAATAGCTTTGCCAAATCTGTTGCTTTGAAATGGATTGATTAATATTGAAAGCAGTCTAAAACAAAACATCAATTGATCGATCCATTGATTGGTTGAACATCCAACCAGTTGATCAACCGACGACCAATCAACAAATCAATCTATCAATCAATGAATAAGCAGACAGTTTTGATGCTTCACAAATTGATCAACCGACTGACAGACCGACCGACGAATCAATCAACCAATTGATCAACTGACCAACAGGTCGACCAACCAAATCAACCAACAGATCAATCAATCAATAACCAGACAAGTTTGATGCTTCTGCATTTTTAGGAGGTCTGTGTTGATTCTTTGGTAGAGGCTCGACCCTTCAAAAAACAGTCATCAATTATTCAGAAGGATTGCTTTTGAAAACATTGTGGAAAAAGGATAATAAACAAGTAACCAGAATTTTCTCCATTTCAGAAAATGTCTTCTTCATTTTTAAGGACAGGGTCCTGCATGGCTCTGGTGAAGTGTAGGACTTAATCTGGATTGGCTTTTTCATAGGACTTTCCTTGGGCAAGACACTTCAGAGCCCTAGCCTAGTACTGGTGAAACCAACATTTATGTGAACAAGTAAGCTATCATTGTGATATGACTGAAACAATGTTAAAGTAGTAAAAAACATCATTCAATCATTTTTTAAGACACAAACATTAAACTTTGAGCAAAACATTCAGTTTGTCCTCTTCCAACACTTTCACTTTGCAGGAGTCCAAAATTTTGTCATGAGGTACAGAATTGAGCAAAATGAAACCTAAATCTCAAAAGCTAGCACATCATTTCAGAGATAAGGAACAATCTACATCATGGTTCTAAGAGAGATAAGTATGACGATAAATTAACTGATAATTTTCAAGGACCATTGACTGTGAACAGAACTCATGTTAACGTGCAAGATTATGCACAATGCACTTTCATACCCTTCACAGTTCCTTCACTAGATAATAGAAACTGTCTGTCTTCCTCCTTACTTCTCATGATGTTCCTCCTTTTTGCAACTTGGCTTGGGCTCTGCAATGCCTTGCTTCAGGACACTCCAGTTTGACCAGCACTGCTGGTAGGGATCAGACTTGAATGTTAAGCCCAAAGCCTTAGATGATTCCACTGCTTTTTTGAAGCTATACAAAATGACTAGTTGACATCGTAATTATCACTTTTTTTCTGTCCAGTCATTCCTGAACTTACAAAAACTTGCTGCCAGGTGTTTGTCTGGTAACAGGAAAGTAATATGACAGCGTAGATCAAAGACCTGGCTGCACAAAAGCAACTTCAGTCCTGTAAGGCATTGCTTTACCAAATGCTCCCTGTTTTCACAGCCTTGACTGAAAAAGCAGAGTATTTTGGAAACAGGAGAAAATGATGGTTACAATGTCTTTCCATCTTTTCAAAAAGACATTTCCCAGCACATGCAATTTGTCATCTGCTGTCAAAATGGACAAGTCTAAAACTGTCATGTGGTACCATTTGGGAAAAAAGTGATCTCTTTAACAGACCATAAAGTTTAACCCTTTACCATAAAATCATGACTATTAACAACCTTTAGAAAAAGGCCTTTTGAAAACATTGTGGTGTTACCGGTGACCACTCCTTCATGCATGGTTTCATCCCGGTTTAAATACAATACCGAACAACTGCGTTAGGGAGAATTCTCTTTAGTTCAGTGGTTATGGTGTTGGCCTTTCATCCAGGTGTTCTAGGTTCGAATCCTGCCCGGTCCCTGTATTTCTGCTATGCATTTGTTTCTTTGTTATGGACTTTGTTCGTAAGACATCAATAAACTTTAAGAGGGGGTGTGTTACGGGAGACCACTCCTTCATGCATGGCTTCATCCCAATTTAAATACAATACCTAACAACTGCGTTAGGGAGAATTCTCTTTAGCTCAGTGGTTATAGTATTGGCCTTTCGTACGGGCGTTCTAGGTTCGAATCCTGCCCGGTCCCTGTATTTCTGCTATGCATTTGTTCATTTGTTTCTTTGTTACGGACTTTGTTTGTAAGAGTGGAAATAGAGGAGAATGCTGGTTCCCAGCATGTTCTCCTGTAACCACAATGTTTTCAATAGCCTTGATCTTTAAAGTCGTTAAAACACAGGACTGTTTGGTAAGGGATTTATCTATCTGACATTCTAAGAATCGATCCTTTACCACACAATCCCCAGTGTTAATGACCGAGGCAAATGGTTTTTGAAAACCCTATGGGAAAAGGAGAAAATGCTGGTAACCAGCATTCCCTCCTTCTCCAAGAATGTTTTTTTTTTTACTGTATCAAAGACAAATTCCATCATGAGAGCCGCATGTGAATTATCATCTGCAAATGCTTTCAATTTGTACAAGTCTACATTTTTGTGCTCTGGTAAAGAATGAACTCTTTACCAAATAACAAAATTTTTGCCTTGTCCAAATTGAAAACATTTGCAAGAGACAAATGCAACTCAAATCATAAAAATGTCTTTCATAGACTGAAAAACATTGTGGGAAAAGGAGAAAATGCTGGTTATCAGCATTTTCTCCTTTTCCCACAATGTTTTCAAAAGGCTTCTTCCTCAAGGTCGTTAAAAGTTAGTACTGTGTTGCAAAGGGTTACGCAATCCATAATGACTGCAAGATTGAACAGTTCCATTTCCTTCCAGACACTTTGTCAGCGATTTGTCTTCATTTGATATTCAAGACCTTACTGATCACTTCATTGTGCCAAATCCCTTGCTCTATCTGAATTCTAATATCTCTTCTGAATTCCCTTGCAAAGCAAATTATTCACAGTTTCTCAAGTGGAAGTAAACTTACATTTACATTCATTGCTCTAGCTCTCACTATTTGACTTTATAGCACCTATAGTGGCTTTTAAAGGTCTACAGACCCTAACTCATTGGTAAACATCGACGTTTTTGTAAAGGCTATTCGGCCAATCTCGGCAGCTTTCATGTTTTAATATGAGAGTTAGGGGCCGTAGACTCACAAACTCATCTGTAAATATCATGTAACATCGAGGTTTTCATAAAGGCTATTCGGCCAATCTCGGCAGCTTCCGTCTTTTAATATGAGTGTTAGGGGCCGTAGACCTTAAATAATTACTGGTCTTTCTGCCTTTATTTGCAAAATTGCAATGTACATTAGTGTGAAGAGTATTACTGTAGTCAGTCTCACTCAAAAAAGCCTTTTTAAAATTGGCCCTTAAGCCATTTACTTATCTCAGGTAACTTAGGCATCAAGAATTGTCCAAAATTCTTTTGTCAAAACACTGTCGTGCTTTCGACTGGCTAACATGTTCACCTGACATGGCTCCCACTGAACGTGTGTCAAATATTCTGGGACTGAGGGTCTGACTCAGAATACTAGCACCACCTCCAGGCTCTTGCTGGGTGCTACAGGAGGAATGGAGACTGGTTCCTCAGCACAAAATTGTCAGAATTATTCAGCATATGCGACACTAGGTGCAAGTCCTTATTTAATGCTGAGGAGGGACACACTCGTTACTGGAGGGATAATTCTGAACATTTTCCATTAGAGATATTTGAGCCTATCATAAGAAGGGCCTAACGTGAATTGCATGTGATATTCACAGGAATCTAAATTCAAGTTATAATAAAACTTACAGCATATTCATGACTGTGTTTTGCATAAAACAAGGGAATACTCTGTAGACATTTATTTTGTGAAAAGTAACTTTCACACCTGGGTTTCTTGACATGGTGCTTAAACAACGATATTAGTGCTATTAAGCTAAAGGAAACATTTTTTTCAAGCAATGAAATGTATTTAATAAATAAAATGGAATAACTGTTTGTTTTGGTAAACTTTTGTTTCATGGTTTTCTGAGATTACCTTAACTTTTTTTGTTGAGTATATATCAAAAAATCTGAGCAGTCTGATCTTGATCTACACTGTGTGCAAAAGGCAGTCTGATCATGAGCTATATATTCTTTTAAAACAACAAAAATTTTGCTTAATCTGAAAAAGTGTTTTCAAGGTTTTTCTTGGCACACGATCAACACAAATGTTCAAAATCTATCATCTTGGACAATAAAATAATTTCCGAAATTTGAGAGGGGAGATAAGAACAACATTTAAATCAAGTAGACACTTAAGTATTTGAAATGTTGAAATAATCATGATAAATTGATAATTCTATTTATGAATGTTTACTCTGCCTTCACCTAGGAAATAAATTTTGAGTTCTTCAAGACAGGTTTCTTGAATAAAAAGAAATCTAAATTAATTATAAAGCACAATGCAGAATCATAGAAACCCTTAAAGTGCTTACTTTAGGTGCTTTTAAGCTACCGGTGTAGATCAAGATCTAAATGAATAAAATGTAAAATTTAATCTTGAACCATTTTCTTTATTTGTTTGAATGGAATTATACAATGTCTTCAACACTATTTCAGTTACATCATGGTGGCCAGTGTACCTATACCTGCTTTCCTGGATTTTTCTTTGCCAGTACATCATAGACAAAGACAATCTTTATTGACGTAAGCTGATACAGCTTCTAGTCATAAATACATAATATATACATAATACATTTACACATAGCAGTTACCAAAGGTTTAAGACATTCTCTACAGAAGAAAGCATACATATTAAGATCGTGTTTATGGCTATAAATGTTGTCCTAATCTTAATGAAAGTTAAAGCATTTCATTGATAACTCTTTACCAGATGACGCAAATTTAGACTGATCCAAAATGGAAATACTTGTATAAGACAATAAAAGTTACTTACAAAAAACAGATTCTGTCTATCAAAGGGTAAAAACATTGTTTGAAAAGGAGAAAACGCTGGTTATCAGTATTTTCTTCATTTCTACAATGACTTCAGGAGCTTTCCTCCTTATGGTTTTTGAAAATTGAAATTGTTTGGTAAAGGGTTAATGACATATTAATTATGACAACATCACAATATATTTAAGAAAATATAAATAAAGTTACAGTTAAGGACAAAAAAATGACACATTAATCGTTACTCATGAAATTAATTGTGTTATTTCTGACTTCAAATGCAGATTTTATATATTTTCCCAAATTAAGCAGAGTTTTTTTACTTTCTGATTGGAGAAGATAAATGAATTTTTGCATACTAGGTTTTAAATAGAAATATTTCTTTATATAGATTGGTCTCAGATGATCATATTTTTTGCATTTAAGAATGAAATGGTATTCATCTTCAATGTCCTTTTCTTTACATATTTCACAATGGCGTTGACTTCTTTCAGTTCTATTGGGTCCAAATCTGCCTGTTTCAATTTTTAAGGAATGGGATGATAATCTAATTTTTGAAATATAAATTCTATATTGACAAGGCAGAATTTCTAAATACTCTTCTATGGAATGTTCAGATTTGAAGGTTACATATGTTGTAAGGATAGTCGACTGGGATACACTTTCGAACCAATTCTGTTTAAAACAACATCAAACAATATTTTTAACAAGCCACTGGCTGCTTTCCAACAAAACCACTGTCGAAACAATGATCAGCGGTGAGAGGAATAAACCCTGTTGCAATGACTGTCATAAATCAACAGGTTGGTCAAGTTGGGGATTTGAACCAGCAACCTCCTGGTCTCGAGTCCTGTATGTAACCTTCTGGGCTACTAGTCTAGACAATTTACTATGCCAAGACATTTTCGCCAAAAGCAGGTTCAGAAAAAAAAAAATGATTTTGTGAACTTGGCAATCACTGGGTTATGTTGCTATTGCAGATCATGCAGATCAAGACCAAACTACACAAAAGATATGGTCTGATCATAGATCTGAACTGGAAATATTTTAAGAAATATTTAAAAAAATATGATGGCCAAACACTAAAGCCTACAATTTTTCTTTACAGACTAAGTGTGTTTTAAAATAATTCACCACTTTAGGGAATAGTTAAGATCTAAAGCTGAGAGTTCATTTCTGTTGGTTGTATTAGTGTTTAACGCCACTTTAACAGCTAAGGTCATATCATGGCGGTCGGTGACGCACATGTGTTTCCTGGCTTTCTCACACCAGTACTAACACAACTTTCTTTCCAAAGCCACCGACTACTTTTCTCACATGCTTCAGCAGAGGTGAGAGGTGAAAATACGCCGGAAAGAAAGTTCGCCTCAACCGGGTATCGAACTCACAACCACCAGGTCATGAGTCCGACACGCTCACCACTGAGCCACCCGGGCGGGGCTCATTTCTGTACATTTTCGCATATGAAACGAAAGAGAATAGACAAAGATGTATATAATTTGAGTCTTTAAATCTAGTAAAAAACTGGCTTTTTTTTTAGAATTACATTTGATAAAAATTTAAAACCCAGTCATATATAATTTCTTACAAAAATCATCCTGTTATAACTGACACACAAGCTCCACCAAGAGCTCCAAGCACAACTTCAGTTGCTTCTGCTACTTCTTTACCATTCTGATCTTAATCTACAACCTTTGCAAAAGGACCTTATGCTGGTTATAGCATACTATGAGTGAACAGGTGTTTGCGTTTTATGATTCTATTTCAGGCCATCTCTATTTTAGTTTATCAATTCTAGCCTACAAATTACATCTAAAAGATGATATCTAGCTTAAAGGGTGTTTCTGGTATTTTGTAGACCAAGCTCAAACTGCATAAACCATGCATTTTGATCTTGATCTACACTATTTATAGTAGACCCACATGATGCCTTCAGTGTGTTATTATAGCTGACAAGTAGTTCTGGTTGGCAGTTTTATCATTTTCTATTGCCAGGTCATATCTGTATTTTACTTTATCACTTCTAGCCTACAAGTTATATCAGAGCGATGATATCTAACTTTAGGGGTGTTCCAAGTGCAGTGTAGATCAAGATCAGACCGCATAAAACATACACTCTGATCTTGATTTGGACTATCTTCAAAGGATCCACATGCTGCCCTGACAGGTAGTTCTCGCTGATAGTTTTATCATTTTCTATGCCAGGTCATATCTGTATTTAAGTTTATCACTTCTAGCCTACAAATTATATCAATGTGATGATATCTAACTTTAGGGGTGTTCCTGGTCTACCCTTGTTGTCTAGATCTCATTTAACCCTTTACCATACGAACCTGCGTTTTTAATGACCCTGAAGGAGAAGGCTTTTGAAAACATTGTGGGAAAAGGAGTAAATGCTGGTAACCAGCATTTTCTCCTTTTCCCACAATGTTTTTTACCCTATACAAGACATCTTCTACAACTTGAGCCATTATTTAATTTGTTGTCTGCATTTCGGGTTTGGTAACGTTTAAATTTTGTCATGTGGTAAAAGGATAACTCTTTAGACTGGTCTTAATTGAAAGCACTTGCAGACAACTTAAAAAACTTAGTTGAAATGATGGTAATTATCTGTGAAAGTGTATAAAACCTTGTGGGAAAAGGAGAAAATGCTGGTTACCAGCATTTTCTCCTTTTGCCATAAGATTTTCAAAAGGCTATTTCCTCAGGGTCATTAAAACCAGGCTGATTGTGTGGTAACAGGATAAGGCAAAACATGATTGAACTACTCAAGCTAGAGGCAATATTCTGAATTTCTGCCGACAGTGTGGTGCAAGTTCAAACTGCTCTAGTGTCCAGTCTGATCGTGGATCTTCTGATACTTTATGACATATGCTGCCCATAATAACCTTATTTTTTGCTATTATCTGGTCTCTTAAGTTCATTTCATTTACTTCCTTGCTTATCAGCTCATGGAATGATTATTTTCCTCTATAATGACCACTAACAGCAGTTAATCCTTTACTGAACAGTCTTGTTTTAGTGATGCTTAAGAGGAATCCTGTTGAAAACACTGCGGGAAAATGAGAAAATGCTGGATATTATCATTTTTCTACTTTCTCAATGTTTTCTATTTTTTGAAAAACAAGTATCATCATGAGAGCTACATTTTGTCCTCTGTAGTTGCTTTCAATATATATAGGTCTGGTATGGTGTTTAATGCCATTTTCAACATTATTTCAGTTAAATTGTGGCTGTCAGTGCACCTATCCATGCTTTCCTGGAGTTTCTTTTACCAGTACTTTGCATGATATCCTTTCCAAGCCACTGGCTGCTTTCCCACATAACCATTGTCCAAACAATGGTCAGCAGTGAAAGAGGATGAATCCTGCCACAATGACCATCATCAATCCTCTGAAAGAAATTGGCCCAGCCAGGTATTGAACCAGCGACCTCCTGTTCTCAAGTCCTGTACGCTACTGCCTGAGCTACCGGGGCTTGGCATTATATAGGTCTGAAATTTTGTTGTCTGGTCAGGTTTAATCATGTTTGTTAAAATTTGTCACTGTCAATAATATTTTTCTTCATTTTATACAAACATATTCTTTTTTTGGATGTCTAGGCTTTGAATTTTATCTTTATATTATCTGTCATGCTTTGAATGAATCAAAAGTGTGTCAAATACTGGTCAAAATACTTGCCTTTCATTATGTAGGACAAATTATATATTAACCATAAAGTGCTTTTTGCAAAGACTGCACAAAATATGCAGTCTGATCCTTTGATATGCAATGTCCACTTGGCTGAAAAATCATAAACAACAGGAAGCTTAAGACTGAACCTTGTTGTGTTTATTTCTGGACTGAAAATGTCAGTTGGTTAAAAAACTCTTTAACAAATTACCAAATTTTCGACTTATCCAAATTGAAAGCATTTGCAGCAGACATGAATTCAATTCAAATGATTGTACTTGTCTTTAAAAAGCTAAAAGTATTATGGGAAACTCTGAAATGCTTCTTAGCAGCATTTTCTTGCTCCATCCCAAAAAAAAGCTTTCTTCCTCAGGATTGTTTAACCCTTTACCAAATGACAAAATTTTAGCCTTGTCTGAATTGAAAGCATTTGAAGCCGACAATTTCAACATGGCTCAAATGGTGCAATTTTTCTTTGATAGGGTAGAAAACATTGTGGGAAAAGGAGAAAATGCTGGTTACCAGCATTTTCTTCTTTTCAAACAATGTTTTCAAAAGGCTTCTTTCCCAGGGTTGTTAAAGTCGCTTTGTATGGTAAAGGGTTAAACTCTGGATTGTGTGGTAAAGGGTGTATCTGTACTCTAAGGGTTAAGGGGAGATGGTTACATGATGTTTTCCACAGGACTACAAACCATTAACTCAATGTTATTTTGATAAATATGTAATAAATCATTTTTTTATCTACCGAAAAAACAACATGGGTTTTGTTCTAAGCTGTAAGGGGTCAAAAACTATTTTATGATGCAAGTGGTTACAAACTGAACTCTATCACATTGAGCCAAAACTCTACATAATGGGCCAAAACTCTGTATGTATATAGTTACATCACCTTAACTCTTTACCACACAATCCCGACTTTTAACGACCCTGAGAAAGAAGCCTACAGAAAACATTGTGGGAAAAGGAGAAAATGCTGGTAACCAGCATTTTCTCCTTTTCCCACAATATTTTCTACCCTATAAAAGTCAGAAATCATCATATTAGTCAGATTTACATTGTTGTCTGCAGATGCTTTGAATTTGGTCTAGTCTAAAAATTTGTTGTTTGGTAAAGAGTTAAAAGAGTAAATTTGCAAACAAACAAGTATAACTGCCAAGTTGTTTAATCTGTCTACAGAAGAGTACAAACATCATCTGCAAGGAAAAGAAAAAATATTGTTTCTGAATGCTACAGAAAACATTACAAGAAAAGAAGCATTTTTCTGAAACTATCAACAGCAGGGGAATAAAATGTCCATATTGTACAATAATGATTTAAAGTTTTCGAAAAAT
The DNA here is from genome assembly GCA_946811185.2 of Hippopus hippopus. Taxonomy (NCBI): domain Eukaryota; kingdom Metazoa; phylum Mollusca; class Bivalvia; order Cardiida; family Cardiidae; genus Hippopus; species Hippopus hippopus. Next base: position 4,010,221 of record OX328102.1, on the reverse strand, counting down.
TGTCAACCACAGGGACGTGAAAAGCCTTGTATGGTACCATGGGTTCACACAAGACACCACAACAAAAGTGAAAGCATTTGCATGCATCAAATCAAATTGGCTCAAAATGAAGGAAATTATCTTTGGAAGAGTGAACAACATTGGGAGAAAAGGGAAAAAACAAAGTTGACCAGCATATTTCCTCTTCCAATTACCTCTTCATTTTTTTTTTCCTAAGGATCCTAAAAACATCAGATTGTTTGGAAAAAGGTTAAACAATTATTGTATGTAGAACTGTCTAACAATTTGTCAGTTTTATATGACACCCTTCAAAAAATCAGGTCACTCTGAATTTAAACAATAAAGCATATAAACTGTTTACTGGATGATAAAATTCAACTCTCTATGTACTAATAGATATTTGAACTTGGCCGTTTTCAAGAATTTCCAGGTGATAGATCAATTGTGACTCAGTTGATTGGTTTGTGGAAGGGTAGAAGACATCACTGAAAAAGGAGAAAATCCCACATTTTCAAATGCATTATTCCTCACAGTCTTTTCACACCGAGTTGTTTGATAAAGGGTTAACTTTTTACAAAACCACAAAATTTTAGACTTGTCTTTATGGCAAGCATTTCCATACTAGGAATTAACTCTTTGCTACACAATCCATTGTATCCAGAATCTTTCTCCTTTTCCCAAAAAGTTGTCCACCCTTTCACTCCCAAATTCCATCATTTGTTTTTCTATCCTTTCAAAGCCCACCATTTCACCCACTTTCAATTTGTTGACTGTTTAACTCTTTACCAAACGACAAAATTTTGGACTTGTCCAAATTGAAAGCATTTGCAGACGACAAAATAAATGTGACTCAAAAATTGAAATTTGATTTTGGAAGGGTAGAAAACATTGTCGGAAAAGGAGAAAATGCTGGTTACCAGCATTTTCTCCTTTTCCTACAATGTTTTCAAAAGCTTTCTTTCCCAGGGTCGTTAAAAGTCGGGATTGTGTGGTAAAGAGATAAACTTTGGATTTGGAAACATCCCAACAGTTAGTTGTCTTATAAAAAGATAAAATTTTCAAACTGGAGTTGAGATAATTAAATCATGGTTGGTGAATTATCATGAAGTGATGTTGACCACACACAGATTAAAATTGAGCAAATTGGTATTACGTCACTGAATATCAAGAAATGTCTGTCCACAGATCCCTGTAACGCTCATCATTTTTCCATCAGTAACTGATATGGTCCTTTCTGCCATCAAAGGACACATAAAGTAGCTTCCAAAGACAAGTGGTTACTAAATAGGGATAGTTACTGAAGATAAGTATTGTTTAACACAGGTTTGCCTGTGTTTTCATAATTTGGTATATCATTATCTTGTTCCCAATTTCAAAACAGCCTGGGTATTTAAAACAGACAGAAAGTATTAAGTTTTGTTTTACTAAGTTTTGCTTTGTAATTTCACCAAATTAAACATTTAATGTAACAGTTTCTCTTTATATCACATTATTTCTACACCATCCAATTATGATAGAGGACATCCATATGATGGAAAGGGTCAGGCTATCTGTGCATCTGGCATAGTTCTGTTAGCAGCTGTACATAATTTGTGAACAATTACTCCAGGTGAATGGCCCACCTATTTTTTACCAGGAATTTTACTCCTCCCTTAACCCTTTACCAAACAATCCCTGGTTTTTACGACCCTGAGATAGAAGCCTTTTGAAAACATTGTGGGAAAAGGAGAAAATGCTGGTAACCAGCATTTTCTCCTTTTCCCACAATGTTTTCTACTCTGCTGGAAACAAATTTCAATTTTTGAGTTACACTTATTTTGTCGTCTGCAAGTGCTTTCAATTTAGACCAGTCTAAAATTTTGTCGTTTGTAAAAAGAGTTAAGCTAAAGGGATATGAAACCATGATTTCTTGTTACCCTAAGTACATGTACTCTCTTTTTAACTCTTTTCAAGAGGACAAAATCTTTGACTTGTCGAAACTTGAAAGGATTTGCACATGAAAAATTTATGGTTGCTGAAGTACTGGTATTTTTCTTTGAAAAGGTAGAAAACAAGAAAATGCTTGTCCAAATCAACTGTGAGTCTGACTGGTTATCATTTTAATAACTCTTTACCATAATGCCAAATTCTGGACTTGTGAAATGTAAATGGAAGCACTACAGACAACAAAATAAATGCATATTAAATACAGGAATTTGTCTTTTGAAAGGCAGTAAGCACTTTGGGAAAAGGACAAATACTGGTAACCAGCATTTTCTTCTTTTCTAACCGGTGGACGGACGTTTTGGCCACGGATGTTTTGGCCAGGAGGTTTTGGCCAGGACGTTTTGGCCACGGACGTTTTGGCCAGCTAAATGTGCAAAGTAGGACGTTTTGACCAAATGATTTTTAACATAGAAAAATGCAATGAATGAACTTTCTATGCTTTTAAGTATACATTTTTTGATGCACAAAAGCTTATTCAGTTCATTTTTCATGCATTTTTAGCTTTAAAAAAACATTTGGCCAAAACATACTTTGACTGTGATTTGCAATCTTCTATAACAAACTGCTTAGATTTTTCATAATTTTTTGCAAACTATTGTTACAAATAGAAATTTTAAGTTATTGTTCAACCATTATTAATTGACAGAGTTGATAATTGGTAATTAAAGCAATCATCAAACACAGTTTTGTCCTTAGCTGAGTATAAAAGCAAAGTAACACTTGAAAGTAATTCTGTTCAGTAACACCAGTCAATTAAAAAATGAAGAAGTTGACTATTTGTAACTTCAATAATAATTTAAAAAAAAAAATAACCCAATACTCCATATATGTCAAATATATTAACTTCTCATTTTTCTACCATGTTTTTAAATCATGTTTAATGGGGCAAAAATTCACAAAATTAACATTTGGCCAAAACGTCCTACTTGGTATTTTGAGCTGGCCAAAACGTCCGTGGCCAAAACGTCCTGGCCAAAACATCCTGGCCAAAACGTCCGTGGCCAAAACGTCCTACATTCTTTCTAACCATGTTCTCAAAAGCCTTTATACAGAGTCCTTTTTAGCATTTACCAGACGACAGAATTTTGGACTAGACTGAATTGAAAGCATTTGAAGACAACAAATTAATAATAGGGTAGAAAACATTGTGGGAAAAGGAGAAAATGCTGGTTACCAGCATTTTTTCCTTTTCCCACAATGTTTTTTTTAAAGCCTTTGAATCTAGGGTCGTTAAAACTCAGGATTGTGTGGTTAAGAGTTAAACACTAAATTGTTTTGTAAAGGGTAAATTTGGCACTTTGATGGTTGATGACAACAATGCAAAAACAGATTCAAACGCTATCTCCTTTTTTCACCTTTTTTTTACATTCAAAAACAGCTTCTGTTCATTTTTTTCAGTTTTCTTATCTTAAGCTGTATTCTTCAGACTTTTTAATAGACGACAACCTTATTGAAGGAATTCTTGTTTCAGAAAGCATCTGAGTTTATCCCCATTTTCTCTTTCTAGCACAATGTTTCCGGAGTCCTCAAAGTCATGAGGCAAGAGTACCCTATGCGGATGCCAACCCTTGGCTGCAAATGCTTGATTATCAGTAAAAATTCTAAGTTGAAAGAGGGGCATAACTGTGTAAAAATACTTTGATGGTTATCTGCCCCTGTTGTATGAGTTAACCTTTTGATAGCTAACAACTTGTCCAAGTCTGAAGTAAAATTCCTTCAGTAATAAAAGAGATATCACAAAATGTCAAAGTTTTTGCACGACAGCGACAACGAAGACCACGCCAGGGCTACAACAATAACTCGTTTTCTCCAAAAACAGCCGAGCTAAAAATGAAAAATTGTGCATCTTCTTTTCTATAATGTCTTCTTTATCAATTGCAAAAACAGGATTAGATTGTGTGGTGTGGGGGTTAAATAAAGGCTGCATGCCTATCTGATATACTTTTTTTGCTAAATATTTCCCATCTGCCTCTCACATTTACTTATTTCCTGTTGACACAGTTTTCTTCAAAGCCGGAACATCATGGAACAGTTAGCTCTGTTTACCTGAATTATAGTCTGTAACTATTGGCATAGTAACATCATAAGTAGGTAGTCTTAGCAGAAAATGAAGATTCAGATCAGAATGCAGTGAACACGCAGTTTGATCTTGAAATTTGGTATTTTATTTCATATCTATAACCAAGACGGAAAAACAGCTGTGTTTACCTGAATTAAACTCTGTAACTCTTGACAAGGTAAGATTGTAACTAGGTAGTCTCAACAATGTATATCAAGATCAGAGTACAAAAGATTTACAGTTTGATCTTGTTTCATGGAACACTTATATCAAAGCCAGAAATATTGATGTGAATTATAGTCTGCAACTCTTGGCACGGTAACATCTTAATTAGGTGTCTTCATAAAAGACATTGTAGGTCAGGATGGGTCTGCAGAGAATGATAGTCAGATCTTGGATCTATTTTGTCTTTATAAACTTGGTATGTGTCTGCAATAAGGATCTATTCTAAAGATTGAAAATCTTGTATGATTTCAGCCAAAGCACTTTGAATTAAGTGAAAAGGAGGCATTTTCAGTAACTGATATAAGACCCAACAACAGGAATTTCAAAGCAATTTTGCCAGTGTTACGGGAGATCACTCCTTCATGCATGGCTTCGTCCCGATTTAAATACAATACCTAACGACTGCGTTAGGGAGATGTCTCTTTAGCTCATTGGTTATGGTATTGGCCTTTCGTCTGGGCGTTCTAGGGTTCGAATCCTGCCCGGACCCTTTATTTCTGCCATGCATTTGTTCATTTGTTTCTTTGTTACGGACCTTGTTTGTAAGACCAGAATATCACATATAATGGAGGATGCTACAGAAAGATACCAAGATCTCACCACACTGAAAGCACAAGTCTGATACTAATCTTCACTGTCTACATAAGTAACAGACTCAGTTCTAAGCTTTTTGAGGCCAATCATAGTCTGAAATGTCTGCTTTTTTGTTTTGAGTTTCTTCTTCGACAAGATCTGATCAGAAATCTAACATACTAGAAATCTCTAACATACACGGAAATTAATGTTTATTGACCTTTTGGTCTGGCTCAGTAACATCTGATCCTTTACCAAACATTCCAATGCTTACACAACCCTGAGGATGAAGGCTTTTGCAAACATCATAGGGATTGGGAGGTGGGGAAAGAGAAAAGAAGAGAAAATGCTGGGAGCAAGCATTTTCCCAAAATGTTTTCAAACCTATCAAAGACATGTCCTATCCCTTAACTCTTTCAGCCCCAAATAAATGAACTCAACCTCTTTTTATGGCTCTAAATACAATCCATAGAAACTTAGAGATTTTGATTGTATGATAGGCCTGACTACACAAGCCAATGGTATGGATTAAAGATCAGACTGCACGTTCTGTGCAGTCTGATCTTGATCTATTCCATCTGCAAAAGTTACTGTTTTCGCCTAAGCCGCCGAAAGGGTTAAACCACAATAAGGATATTGGCTGCTGCACATGCTTCAATTCTTGTCAAGTCTAAAACTTTGTCCTCTGGTAAAGAGTCAGGGCCATCTATCTATCACTTAATTATCTGCTTTGTATTTTATTGCCTTGTAATTTGCCCCAGTTTATGATGTTTTGTTAGTAAATTAATTCAGCATAAAAACTGCTTCCTCCCCTGCAACTCTCCCAGATCAGAGCCTGGTAAATTTTCTCCTTTGTAGTCAGATTTCATTATGGCTTCAGCTGGCTCACAGCTTTATTTGATTATAATGCTGCTGCTCATTTTAAATACTTTCTGATAAAAAAAAAATTACAGAAAGAATGCAGCAGATACCTTGACACAACCTATTTGTCCATTAATTGTGACGTAATATTGGTTTTGAAGCAAATTTGAGGACTATTTGTTCATAACAAAGTAGTCTAACCCTTTGCCACAAAATCCTGACTTTTATCAACCCTGAGGAGGAAGGCTTCTAAAAACACTGTGGGAAAAAAAGAAAATGCGCTAGCATTTTCTCTTTTTCCCACCATGTTTTCTACCCGATGAAGGACCACTTTCGTCAGGCCACATATGATTTGTCTTCCACAAAAGCTATCAATTTGGACCTGGCTAAATGTTAAGAGTTAACTTTTTCCCAAACAAGAAAATTTTCGACTGGACCAAGTTGAAAACATTTGCAGACAACAAATTACATGTGGTTCAAATGGTAATTTTATGTCCTCTAAAGGGTAGAATAAGAGAAATTACTGGTTAAGAGCATTTTTCCCCTTTTCTCACAATGTTTTCAGAAGGCTTCTTTCTCAGGGTCATTAAAACTTGGGACTGTGTAGTAAAGAGTTACAGGTTGCGAATTCAAGTCACAATACAACAATTTTTTGTAATGTTTCAGTTTTCCGATATAAACTCTCTACCAGATAACAAAATTTCAAACATGTAAATATTGACAAATCAGAAGTAGATGAAAATTAAAGGAAGTATTACTGAAATGAAAGAAAACATTGTGACAAAAGAAGAAAATGCCTTTTTCCCAGGGTTGTTAAGCACTGGCTTGTTTTGTAAGGACTTAAAAGTAAAGAAGTTAAGTCCTAAAAATATCAATTCACTGAAATATCAAATTTCTTAAAAAAAAAATTTAGAGAGAAAATAAAAACAAGAGAAACACAAACTTTCAGACAACAATGACTCTTACTGTTTGGTGTCTTCAATCCAAAGATAATGTTAATTTGATGAGAATCTATCATCCCCTCAAGAAATTAAACCCTTTACCACACAAATCCAGAGTTTTAATGGCCCTGAAGAAGAAGGCTTTTGAAAACATTGTGGGAAAAGGAGAAAATGTTGGTAACCAGCATTTTCTCCTTTTCCCACAATGTTTTCTACCCTATCAAAGACATAATTCATCATTTGAACTACACTTAATTTGTCATCTGCAAATGCTTTCAATTTGGACTAGTCTAAAATTTTGTCATGTGGTAAAGAGTTAAGTTTTTGACAGAAAAGCTGATTCCTTGGCAGCCTGTAGACCATTTTGTTTGAATGTTTTCCAAAATATTGAAAGTTTGCATGAAATATCAGATTGGAGGTTCTATGCATTGTGAATGTGATCTTCACTCTTAGCAAAAACTTTGAACTCTTTGCAAAACAACAAAAACTTTCCATTTCAAAGGGTAGAAATCATTGTAGGAAAAGGAGAAAATGCTGGTTTCCAGCATTTTCTCCTTTTCCCACAATGTTTTCTATCCTTCCCAAAAAGAATTTCAATTTCTAAGTCATTTTCATTTTGTTGCCTGTAAATGCTTTGAGTTTGGACTATTCCAAAGTTTGGTCGTTTGTTAAAGAGTTAAGTCTTTACCAAACATTCCCATGTTTCAACGTCCCTGAGGAAGAAAGCATTTGAAAGCATTGTGGGAAAAGGAGAAAATTCTGGTAGCCACCATTTTCTCACATTCATAGAAAATTTGATTCCCTATGACAAATGCTAACATTAATTTTGAACAACAGTTAAATTTTTGTCTGTAAATGATTTCCATTTGAACCAGTGTACAGTTTTGTCATTTGGTACAAAATTAAAAGATACTTTAATGTACCTGCAAGATGCAGCTTATTAAGATATTGTAATAAAGGAGAACATTCTAGTGATTGTGTGATAAAGGGTTAATGGAAATGGATTAGGGTATTTGAAACTGATGCCAGTTTCAATATCAAAGATCTCATAAAAATGCACATTTATGAAGTCAAAAGTATAATTCAGTTAGCTGGCAACCCGAAATCAGATTGGCAAACAGAAACTCATGAAAAACATTGATTGTATTTTGTCATGATTCATCCACTTTTCAGCTGTTCAATTCAACAATTGTCTGAATATGCTTTCTTTTTTTGTTGCCATGGTAACAAGGGTGGGAAAGAAATTTACCCTCCAAAAAATGAGCTTGAGGTAATCTATAGAGAAAGATTTAAGGTAATGACTTACTTCTTTACCACACAGTAAAATTCTAGACTAATCCAAATTTAAAGCATCTGCAGACAACAACAGAACATGAATGTGGATCAAATCATGAGCTTTATCTTTGAAAGGGTTTAAAACATTATGGGAAAAGGAGAAAATGCTGCTCACCAGCATTTTCTCCTTTCCCACAATATTTTTAAAGCTGTCTCTGTTCAGGTATTAAAACTCTGGATTATTTGGTAGAGGGTTAATATACTGGCTGAGAATGCTGCCACTGTGAATGACAAGATGGTTCTCAGATCAACCTTAAGATTCTGTAAAGTATGATCTTGATCTGGAGTCTACAAGGTCAGAACAAAACTCCTTGTGGATGAATAAAAAGACTAGCTTAAATTTTCAGACTGCAAAGTACAGCTTCAGTTGCTTCATCTGGCATTACAAATTATGATCAGAATGTAGAAAATGCAGTCTCATCTCATACCTAAACCATCACTTTCTATTCATAGAAATTCTGACAAAAGCTTCTAGTGCAATTAAATTTTTCAGTCTATTTTTCCTAACAGTGCAATGCCTTTATTTTCCTGTATGTTTACCACTAAACATTTTTTTGGCATAGCTGAATGTGCTGGCTTTTGACCTTCTTTGTGGTACCAATAACAAATGAATAAATAGAAATTTGTGATTGGTCAAAAATGTCTAGACCTGTTCATTCTAAGGACCCCTGCTTATTTGCTAGCAAATTTACATGGTCTATCTTCTATAAAGATATTTCTTGTTTCCCCTCCGATACTGCAGAAGCTCAGGGAAAAAAAAAACAACTCATATACCAGTGGGTGGGGGGATAGAAATTTCTTCTCCAATAAAACAAGACAGTAATAATTAGCCTCAGTAATCCTAAGTAATAACTTTGTAACACCCCAACAAATGTTTAGAATTGGTGCATTATTGCTCTAAGACACAAACTGTGCTCTAACCCTTCACACAATAACCCTGACATTTAACAACCCTGAGGAAGAAAGCATTTGAAACCATCATGATTTTAAGACTTGTCTAAATTGAAAGCATCTGCAAATGACAAATTCTATGTAACTTAAGTGATGGAATTTGTTTTTGTACAGAATGAATGAATGAAATTCATGTGTTTTTTTGGGGGCACTTTGACAGCTTTGGTCATTTACAACACATATATAACTCTTTATCAAACCACAAAATTTGGACTTGACCAAATTGAAAGCATTTGCAGATGACAAATAAATGTAGTTCAAATGATATTTTCTATCTTTGGTAGGATATGTTTTCAAAAGCCTTCTTCTTCAGGGTTAAAACTCAGGATTGTGTTGTTAAGGGTTAAAAGATGATTAGTTTTTTTTGTACTGTGAGAAACTGAGAAAATGGTTGACAGTATTTTCTCCTTTTCCTGTAATGTTTTTTAATGCCTTTTTCCTAAGGGTTGGTAAAACATGGCATCCTTTGGCAAAGGGGCTATACAGGTAATTTGGGAATCATCTGGGCCTGCTGAGGGGGGAATTTAGGAATTATAACTGTGGCATCTTGAAAACAGGCCTAAATTTCTAGACGGGAAAGAATACAACTTCATCATGGTACATTTCTAATATGTTTAAACCCTTAACTCTTTACCAAATAACAAAATTTTGGACATGTCCATATTGAAAGCATTTTCAGACAACAAATTAAAGGTGGTTCAAATGACAAAAGTAGCCCTTAACAGGGTAGAAAACATTGTGGGAAAAGGAGAAAATGCTGATTACCAGCATTTTCTCCTTTACCAACAGTATTTTCAAAAGCCTTCTTTTTCAGGGTCATTAAAAGTTGTGATTGTTTGGTGAGGGGTTAACCTACTAAATAAGTTAACTCTTTATCACATGACAAAATTTTAGACAAATCCAAATTGGAAGCATTTCCAGAGAATATAGTAAATGTGGCAAAAGTAATGAGATTTGTCTGAAAAGATAATAAAACATTGTGAGAAAAGGAGAAAATGCTCTTTTTCCCACAATGTTTGCAAAAGCTTTCATTCTGAGGGTTGTTAAAAGTCGGGATTGTGTGGTAAAGGGTTAAATGATACTTTCCAATAGTAAAAACCCAAACATAGCTATTACAAAGTTGTTGTTTTTTTTTTGGGGGGGGGGGGGGGGCGCGCAAATATCTTATTGAACAGTGTAGATCCAAGATCAGACTGCATGTTCTATGCAGTCTGGTCTTGATTTACACTGTCCACAAAAGCGCCTTGAGTCTCGCTTAAAAACCTACCTTGAGGCATTTAAAATTGTGTTTAGGTTGTTCCATACTCTTTTTACAAGAAAATCTATATGTAGCTAAATGCATGATATGGAAAAGCTTCAGTTTGTAAAAAGGCTGCCTTGGCAAAAATATCTGAGTCTGATCTTGATCAACATTATCTGCATCAGCAACTAATGTAATACTCAGAGGGTAAAAGTAAAATGACTCTGATGACATTTTTTCTTCCAATTTTACTGAATGATAGTCATCTAAACTTCTAAGTGATGAATAAGAATAAAGACAAAGCAAAATTTGCTATGTACTGGATTTTTGTGGTCATTCTAATGTTCAGGCTATCCTAAAACATAACTTATCAAAATGAATCATTTTTCCATCTCTTGTCTGCAAACAAATCAGCCTTTTTTTCCCACTCCATCTTTTTTTAACAAAGACCTTCAATTCAGACTACCTTCCTAAAAAAAAATTCAAAGGCCAGGGTTACAGGTAAATAATGATGTGCAAATTCTCACAAATCATTTTATTTACACAGAGGAAGGTTGAGGTTTTTATGATGGGGCTGTCAAAAGAGAATTGTTACCATTCCACCAGAAAACCTGGAAAATTGCAGGTAATAAACAGGTCCCCTTTACTCCTCCCAAGATTGACAGCTAAGTCTATAAGATTTTACAGTTAAAGTCATCTGTTACTCCAGTTTTAACATTTTACCAAACAACGAAATTCTACAGCGGTCAAAAATGAAAGCATTTGCAGACTACAAACAGAATGTTGCACAAATTATGAATTTTTTCTTTCAACTCTTTACCACACAATCCCGAGTCTTAACAACCCTGTGAAAGAAGGCTTTTGAAAACATTGTGGGGAAGGAGAAAATGCTGGTAACCTTTTCCCACAATGTTCTCTTTCCTTTCAGATACAAATTTTGGCTACTGAGCCACACTTTATATGTTGTCTGCAACCATGCTGAATTTTGATGAGTCTGAAACTTTGTCGTTTGGTAAAGAGCTAAAGGGTAGAAAACATTGAGGGAAAAGGAGAAAATGCTGCTCACCAGCATTTTCTCTTTTTCCCACAGTGTTTTCAAAAGTCCTCTTCCAAAGTTGTGATTGTGTAGTTATGGGTTAAAGACCCTTAAGCCTTTCCCATAGAGGCAAAATTTAAAATTGATATCAATGAGCTTTAGTTCCCTAATAGGATAGGAAACATTGTGGGAAAAAGAGAAAATTCTGGTAACCAGCATTTTCTCCTTTTCCACAATGTTTTCAAAAGCCTTCTTCATCATAGCTGTTAAAACTCAGGATTTGTTGGTCAGGGTTAAGTTTTACTGTCAAGCTTATAATCTTGAATTCAAAGCAGTTTACTATTCATTTCTCATCCTAAATTCTATGATTAGCCACATGATGGAATTTATGTCTGAAAGAGTAGAAAACATTATGGGATAAGTAGAAAATGCTGGTTATCAGCAATGTTTTAAAAACTTTCATTTGCCAGGTTTGTCAAAACTCAGGATTGTGTGGTAAAGGATTAATACAGAAAAAATATATTTCCAGTCCATGGAGAGAGCAAAACTGAAGCAACTTTGCAGCAATTTTGACCCAAAATATCTCTGCAAATCTGTTTTCAGGTTCTTGTTTTGTTAAGTCTCCTCATTTTCTGAACTTTACTGCACCAAGAAAAAATTTTTTTAAAGCACTCAAATTTACTGACTGTTTCGGTAACAGGGTGCAAAAATCATATCCATCAGAGAAAATTAAGTTTGAAAGAGGTAGACAGAAATATACAGAAAAAAAATCCACTCCCATCCAGAGTTGCATACTGGGATTTCATTGTTAAATATGTTTCAACCCTTAGAAAAAAAAATCAATGCAAGAAATTTTGAAAGTTGATACTTTTCACACCCCAAATAGAAACTTATATCTGATACACCATATATATTTTGACAAATGTTGCAACCAAAAATACAATGTAATGCTGTTCAAATTAAAACAGTGGTATTCATCCCCAATATCAGATGTAAGATTTAATGTACCTGGTACCCAGTAATTTAGCACAAGCTATAATTACTTTAAAATTGAAGCTGAGTACCAGGCAATTACATGGAACAATTGTAATAGTTATTTTACAACCATTTGAGTTATTTTTATGATTCACTTTACACACACCCTCTCAATTTCTTTGACTTGCAAAAAAAAATGTTACCATTTTTGCTATTCAAAGTTATAACTTTAGTCTATAAAACAGACTGAATAGTGTTAGTATATCTATTTTCTAGAGGTCTGATAACTACAGACTATAGATGTAATAAAGAAATGAATTCGTAACCAAACAATGCCAAGCTTTAATTACACTGAGATAGAAAGCTCTAGAAAACACTGTGATAAAAGGTGAAAATCCTAGTAACCAAAGTTTTCCACCCTGTCATAGACAAATCATTTCTGCCACATGTAATCAGTTGATTGAGAAACAAGTTCTAACATATTGTAATTATCTCTCTTGATTCTGCTTCCTGGGAACTACACCAGTACTTGCGCCCTATGACTGGGCCAATGAACAATCCCAAAGTTGAAACCCACTCCTAGGTCTCAAACTCCAGACCTTATGGTTTCGAGGCCAATGCTCTATCTCACAACCATGGACAACACTGGCTACCTGCATTTTCTTTTTCCACAGTATTTACAGCCATCTTCTTCAGGGTCACAAAATACAGGATTGTTTGGTAAAAGGTAATAAAGTCCACAATGATCTATGGGATGATAAAAATCAGTCAGGTACATAGTGTTATATTTCAAATTTTTCTGAAGAAACTAATTCTAAAATATGATTTATTTTATCAGTCATTAAAATCAAAAAGCCGTTTCATTGCCGTCGCCAGACTCAGGGCCATAAAATTCAGTTTCCTTTCACTTTTATGATTAAGCTACACCAGCCATTAAAGAATGTGTTTCACTTTGACCTTTAAACTCTGACCTCTTCTTTAATATTTTACTATATACAGACCTATACTAAAGTCCTAAAAATATTTTTGACAAGAGATCCATTCAGCCATGTAACGATCACCTGAACAATAATTCATATTGCACCTGTCTACTCACGCACCAGATGAATAAGTGCACATTAGAACAGCACATATAGCTCAAGGCCATGAGACATGTAAGCCAAAAATCTGCAGACACTTGAGGGTGCAGGTTTTGAGCCGCATAGCTGGCCAGCTAAAGTAATTTTTCAGATGAGATGCTAAACCAAGGTCCTGTGTGACAGTGCTACACACACTGAGCACGTTAAAGAACCAGGTGTAACTTAGGATGTGTTTTGTCATGTTTCTTGCACCATGCCCTGTAACATTACTAATAGTATTCTGGAGGCATTGCCCATATATGCAACCATTGGCAATGATAAATAAACGAAGAAGCTTTCGATGGAGTGCACATTAAAGTTCCCCATCCATATTTCAAAACAAGAGTTATCAGAAGACAACATAAATTATTAGGTGGTTATGTTGTTCTTTTCATGTTTCCATCAACTTTACCTTGTCTTTGACCTCCATATGAATCAGCTTTCAACTTGGCCTAGATATTACGAAGACCAGCATCTAAAAGAGTTCCATGAGAAATGAATTAAGATTCTGGCCTCTGGACAAGTCTAGATTTTTTCTCATCTTTTAGAACAAATCTGGTCTTGAATCTGCATTATCCAGTTTCAACCCAGGAAGAAAAAAATCTTGACAAAGTTTCATTCAGATTCCGTGGCCCCTAGTGTTTCAACAGGCAAGCTTTTGATTGCACACTGGGCGTAACAGAATGCAAATGTTTGAATTCCGTATTTATAATTTTCAGGGATGCTTTCTTGGTCTTAATCTACTTAGTCCACAAAATCAGTTAAAGTCATCATTAAAGTTGCTATTGGTATATCCAGACACCTTTAAGGTCCTAGATAAACTAAGGCACAGCTGCTGATATATAAAGTGTAGGTTTAACCCTTCACAAATGGCAAACTTTGGACTCTTCCAAATTAAGAGCATCTGCATAAGATAACATCAAACACTGATAGCAATTAGCTGAAGTCCTCTGTTAGGATTAAAAAACATTGTGAGAAAAAGAGAAAATCCTGGTTGCCAGCATTTTCTCCTTTTCCAACAATTTTTTAAAACCCATAAAGTCATAAAACCAACAAGCTTATAGAGAATAGGGTTAAATGCATATCTGACCCAAAGCATTACCCATAATTTCCAGAATGACCACAATACAGATTTATGATGACTTTTATTGAAGCAAACGGTCTCTATTGGCAGGCCCAATACTTTTTGCTATCTGGCTCCCTGCTTTTATACCTCGAAGAAACAGTCTTGTGTTTTAATGATTATGAGGAATAGATGCTGAGCACCAGGGGTAACCTGGAAATGCAACTTTATCCACATAGCCATGAACCTAGATTTTCTTGCTTAACTCTTTACTAAACAGCAAAATTTTAGAATAGTCCAAATTCAAAGCATTTGCAGACGACAAAATGAATGCGACTCAAAATTGAATTTTGTTTTTGGAAGAATAAGAAACATTGAGGGAAAAGGAGAAAATGTTGGTTATCAGCATTTTCTCCTTTTCCCACAATGTTTTCAAAAGGCTTTTACTTCAAGACCTTTAAAAACTTGTGATTGTGTGGTATAGGGTTAAGCCCAAAGAAATGTGTAGTATGATTTCGAACCTTCACTGTTGACTTCTTTCCCAATATTTTGACAAAACACATCCTTGAAATTGCAATAAATGCATCTTTATTACTGGAAAAGAAAATTTTCAATTCCATTTATTTAATACAAGGACTCGGTAGTTGTGCTGGGCATTCTATTGGGAAGAACCAAACCACTGACCTGTTCAGGTTTGAGTCCCGGTGGAACCCAGGAGTACTCCTCCAGCGGGCAGCCACTGTCATCATCAGAAGTGGAGTTTCGTTTGACATCATGTATCAGTTTGTTCAATGTCCGTTCATCCACCACACTAGATGCCATGTCGTGTATCTCTGGCGGGCATTTACAGTGGCGACATATTTTCCTGAAACGAGAAAAAATGACGACTTAGTAAATATTTGATAGGTAATTCAGCATGAAATATATTGGGGTCAGGTCAAATTGGGAAATTTGTTTTCATTTTACTGAAACAATTTTTGGTCATACATCTGACATTCTGATGTTTCCTGATTGTTTCTATATTTCAGCAGCTCTTAACCAGTCACCACAGGACAAAATTTTAGACTGGTCCAAATTGAAAGCATTTGCAGACAATAAGTTAACATTGACTCAAAAACTGAAAACGGAGGGGGAAAAAAAACATTGTAGGGAAATTACCAGCATTTTCTGCATTTTCCACAATGTTTTCAAAAGGCTTCTGCCTCATGGTTGTTATAACTTGAGTTTGTGTGGTAAAGGGTTAAACTTCAGAAAACATTTTTGCTCATGCAGTGTAACAATTTAAAAGCTTTCTGGCAAAAGCAGATCTTTTTTATCCATTTCCCACAATGATTTTGCATGTATTTTACCTAAATTCATATTTTGTATGGTGTTGAGCACCCTTTTCAATATTATTAAGTAATATCCAAGTCATCAATGCAACTATCTATGCTTTCCTGGAGTTTCTTTTACCAGTATTTCAAAAATTCTTCCCAAGCCACTGGCTACTTTCCCACAAAATCATTACTGATGCAATGATCAGATGTGAGAGAGAATGAATCCTGTTATGGTAAGAGAGAAATAAATCCAGTCCTTGATCCTTTGAAATTGGCCCAGCTGACAATTTAAACCTGCAACCTACCTGTTTCAAGCTGTGTATTACAGACTTGGGTACTTGGCTCCATGTACATGTATGTTGATATTGCTTATAATACATCTCACAAGGCCGTTTCATTTCTTTAAGTCACGAAAAAAATTTGGACTAGTCCAAATTAAAAGCAGTTGCAGACAACAAAATAAATTTGACTCAAAATGTGGAAGTTGTTTTTGGAAAGCTAGAATTTGGGAAAATAAGAAAATGCTGCTTAAAACTGTTTTCTGCTTTTTCCACAACATTTTTGAAAGTCTTCTTTAGGGTTGTTAAAAATATTTTTAGCATTTTTTCTTCTCACAATGCTTCTTACCCCTCAAAAAACAAATTCTGGCATTCGAGTCATATTTGCTTTGTCCTCTGCAAAAGCCCTTTAATAGGAAAAATCTCAAATTTTGTCAACTTGTAACTAGTCAAGTAGATCTACCTGTGTTTAACCCTTTACCAAACAATCCCTGGTTTTTACGACCCTGAGATAGAAGCCTTTTGAAAACATTGTGGGAAAAGGAGAAAATGCTGGTAACCAGCATTTTCTCCTTTTCCCACAATGTTTTCTACCCTGCTGGAAACAAATTTCAATTTTTGAGTTACGTTTATTTTGTCGTCTGCAAGTGCTTTCAATTTGGACCGGTCTAAAATTTTGTCATCTGGTAAAGAGTTACGAGACACTAAACCTTTCAAGTTTATTTATAATATACTCAGAATTGTCAAAACACACCACTTCAACCCAAAAATCAAGTGTTAGATCTCCACATTTAATTTGACCAGACTGGACAATGGTCACTGGTCACCAAACTGATCACCACATGTCTGACCCCAGGACATTTTAACTAAATGACCTGTCTATATACCCCCAGTTCACATTCTACAATTAATTCATTTTTAACCCTTTTCAGGACAATCATGTGTTTTAATGAACCTTGAAGAAAAAAGGCTTAAAAACAGTGCAGGGAAAGGAGAAAATGCTGGTAACCAGCATTTTCTCCATTTCCCAAAATGTTTTTCATCCCATCAAAAAACTTCAGTTTATTTTCTACCACCTGTAGATTTTTCGTCTGCAGATTCTTTCAATTTGAGTCTGACAGTTTACATAGAAGATAAGATTTTTTATAGAACATGCAGTCTGGTCTCATACTTACACTCTCTGATATTTTAAGTGTGATTTTTAATCAAACAGCCTTAAATTTGCAGTTACAAGGTTTCAAACTGTCAGTGTTGTACTGTTCTACTGCACATTACACAATGACCAACATTTTGGAGGAAAGATAAACATTGTTGAAGATCTGAATATAGCAGACAGTGCAGATCAGAACATGCAAATAACATGCAATGATTGCAATCTGATCTTGAATCTACACTGACTGCAAAAGCAACTATAGTTGTGAAAGGCTTACTGAGGGAATGACCAATGGTAGCTCTCAGATAGGGCTGTGATAATGACTTAGAATGTAAGTGTGAACATAGACCAGTGTCCTTGATAAGTCCTGTAACTATGTAACACCCGTCTGTCAACACTCTACCCCTGGGAATATCACCTTCCCACCCCCCAAAAGCCTTATTCTAATGGGCTACTTCACCAAGTCTTTCCTGGCTTAGTGGTAAATGGAATTTTAATCAGATTCCTAGTTTGATTCCTGCTTGCACCTCGCTAGTAACTATAATAGATAGGGCAGTGATAATGACTCAGTATATAAGTGTGAATACAGACAAGTGTCCTTGACAGGTCTCCTATGTAACACCCATATGTCAATACCCAACCTGATGGAGTAAGACCTCTACCCCAAACAACGCATTTCACTGTATTGGGGCTGTGTTGCTTGAAGGTGAAGGTATTATCTAGTACCACTTGGGCCCTAGGTGATGAACAGGTGTCCTTAAACAAGGAAACACAGGGAACCATAGTGTACGTAATGATATGAATTTATCATGTGAATATATGTGAATATATGAATAAGTGAGCTATCACCATAAAGTGATTGATATACAGTTCAAACTAATCAGCTCTTTGCCATTTCAGTATTACTGCATTAGAAATCATTTTTTAAGAGTATCAAAATATTCTGATCCATTTCCTTAATGAAAATGTCAAGTTAAAAATAAGGGAAATACTGGAGAAAACTAGAGCTGTCACTGAATGTGACTTAATACCTCCGCCAGCACTTTAACAGAAACAGGCAATTTAACAAAAATTTTTCTAAGTTCAAGGGGAGATTACCTTTGAATCATTGGGAGTAGATGATTGAAAACTGCGTCTTGCACAACTTCAATATATGATCAATTATGTGCAAACTTTCAATACATTTGAAGGAAAACTGTAGGATGAGTATGAGACACAAAATTACTAGTATTTTGTACACAGACGGACACACGGACGGACAGACAGACTGATTCCAGTATACCCCCGAAAACATTCGTTTTGCGGGGGTATAAAAAAGTGTCAAGTTCAAGGGGAGTTAATTCCTCAATTAGGAGGAGTTGACACTTGAAAATTGAGTCTTGCAAACCTTCAATATATGATCAATATATGTGGAAAGTTTCAATACAATTGAAGGAAAACTGTAGGAGAAGTTTGCGACACAAAATTACTAGTATTTTATAGACAGATGGATGTTAAGAAAAAAAAAAGTGTCAAGTTCAAGGGGAGATAATTCCTCAACCAGGAGGAGTTGACACTTGAAAATTGCGTCTTGCAAACCTTCAATATATGATCAATATATGTGCAAAGTTTCAATACAATTGAAGGAAAACTGTAGAAGGAGTTTGCGACACAAAATTATTAGTATTTTGTACACAGACGGACACACGGACGGACACATGGACGGAGAGACAGGCTGATTCCAGTATACCCCCGAAAACATTCGTTTTGCGGGGGTATAATAATATTCAGTGTAAAGTAAAACAACAGCACATGGTCAATCTCAAAACTATAGTTGCCTTTACTGCTGGTATAGATCTGGATCAGACTGCACAGAACCTGCTGCCTGACCTAAGAATCACAATGTTCACTTCGCCTAGATATTCTCAACCAGCACAACCTTGAAGTACAGACATTTGGGTTTTGCTTCTAGAACAAACATTATTTTGGGTTTATTAGGTGTTTTACGCATTACCACACAATCCTCGTTTTAACAACCCTGGGATATTAGCCTTTTGAAAACATTGTGGGCAAAGGAAAAAATGCTGGTAACCATAATTTCCTCTTTTTCCCACAATGTTTTCTGACCTTTCAGAAACAAATCTTAAGATTTGAGCAACATTTAATTTCTCGTCTGCAAATGCTTTCAATTTGGACCAGTCTAAAATTTTGTTTTTGTGATATAGAGTAAACCCTTTACCACCCAATCCTGATGATGATGAATAGCGTTTTAAGGCCCGTCGACAACTTAGGTCATATTGGGCGCACTTACTTAGTAAACAATAATGCGAGGTGAAAATAACATACATGTGCAACAACATAAGACAAACATGATAAATGAGGAATGGATGAAACACAAAATGATGCCCCTTTTGTCGCCTTTTACGACATGCATGCTGTCACTTTTGTTCCCCCAGATGAAATGGCAGATGTGACGATCGCGGGACTGCAGTGGTTTATTCTTATACCCCCGATTAAACCACACGGGGTCCCACAGACCAATTGATTCCCATTCCAAACCCTATTTACATCGAGAAAAAAATACAGGATTTGGAATAAGAACTACCCAGCCTGCTGCAATCCTACGAATTACGAGGAAAGCAGCCGTTTGTCTCTAATTTTAGTCGCCTTCTACGACATGCCATAGAGAAAGGCCGAGGTCCTATTCTATAAATTAAAAAAAACCCGGGACCCCACAGGGAACCCAATCCTGATTTTTAAAAACTTTGAGAAAGAAACCATTTAAAAACATTGTAGGAAAAGGAGAAAATGCTGGTAACCAGCATTTTCTCCTTTTCCCACAATGTTTTCTAACCTTTCAAAAACAAACAAAATCATTTCAGCCACATTTTATTTTGTTGTCTGAAAAATGCTTTTAATTTGGACAAGTCCAAAAATTTGTTGTGTGGTAAAGAGTTAACCCTTTGAGGGCCGAATAAACCTAAAACACACATTTTCAGTCTAGAAATAAGACCGAAATAGTAGTTATTTCAAGGTCGCTCTGGTACAAAATGTCAAAGAGGACAGTATTGATCAAAGATCAGACTGCACCAGATGTGCAGTCTGATCTTTGATCTACACTGTCTGGAAAGGCAACCAAAGTTTTGAATAATCTCTAAGGATTAACCCTGTAACAAACAATCCTGGGTTTTCACCACCCTGGGACAGAAAAGCTTTTGAAAGCATTGTGGGAAAAGGAGAAAATGCTGGCAACCAGTATTTTCTCCTTTTCCTACAATGTTTTCTACCTTATCAGAGAGCTTAATCTCATTTGTGCCAATTTCGATTGATTGATTGTTTGATGTTTAATGTCGTTTTCAACATTATTTCAGTTATATCGCGGCAGCCAGTGCACCTATCCATGCTTTCCTGGAGTTTCTTTTACCATTACTCTGCACAATATTCTTTCGAAGCCAATGGCTATTTTCCCACATAACCATCGACAAAACAATGGTCAGCAGAGAGAGAGGAATGAATCCTGTCACAATGACTATCATCAATCCTCGGAAAGAAATTGGCCGAGCCGGGAATCGGACCAGCGACCTCCTGTTCTCAAGTCCTGTACGCTACTGACTGGGCTACTGCGGCTCGGCCCAAAGTTTTAAAAAAGGCTCTAAGGATTAATAATATTTTAGCGAAAGGATTGCCTTTGCAGAATAAGACGGCAGAAAAAACCACCATAATGTCTGATAGTGCAAAGAAAGTGTAAAAGCTGCACTTTATGCTTTAACAGCTCATGAGACATAATTAAAAGATGAAAGAACATTAAAGAAACATTAGAGTAATTAACCCATTTTCTTCATGAAACTGAAATTAGTTTTTTCTTCTGCAGACAACTAAATACATCAAACATTTTAGCAAATGCAAAAATTGCTCAATATAGCCATATCTTGTCAAATTTTTACCTTTGCCTCAATGTCGTTTTCCATTATATTTGAACTAAACTGTTTTTTTTTCTCTCATTTTCTGAAGACATAATTAAGCCTTGTAATGCTAAATAAATGAAATTGACATTCTTATGCAAGTTCTATAGATGCAGATAATCCAATATTAAGACTGTTTCATCAGAATATCTTGTAAATTAGCCAACAGTGTACATTCAAGATCAGACAGCACATTCTGTGGAGTCTAATCTTGATCTACATGATTTGCAAACAGCAGTTTAATCTGGGTTCAGTCCCACAGGGGTTAAATTTGAATACCTAAAAATGAAAACTGATGGAATGGGTTTTCTTCCCTCAGCATTTAATGGCACTGACACTTGTTTTCAGGGAAGTTTTTCATTTCAACAGATTAATTTTGCCAGTCTTTTTTGTTTTCTCATTTTAGATAAATTAGTTCTCTTCCTCATGCACGTCCCTTTTAATCCAGTGGGGATTGCAGAGTTGACTTTGTGGAAAGCAGCCAGTGGTGTGGGTACAACTGTATGCAAGGTAATGGTAAGGTCCGATGATTTGAAAGCATTAACCATTTACCAAACAATCCATAGTTTTAACAACCATGAGAAAGAGGCCTTTTGAAACATTGTAGGGAAAGGAGAAAAGACTGGTAACCATCATTTTCTCCTTTTCCCACAATGTTTTCTACTCTATCAGACACAAACCATCATTTGAGCTACATTAATTATCATCTGCGATTCCTTTCAATGTGGGAGAGTAAAATATTTGCTATTGCTTTCAATTCAATTTAAAATTTGAGGTTTGCTTAAAAATGAATAGGTGCACTGTTCAGGACAACATAACAGTAGTACAAATATAACAAGCATTCAAGACCCACCAAATAGATATAGATCTATCTTTTGTACAGATGTTTTCAATTTGGCACAATGTAAATGACTGGCAGTTGTGATTAACCATTTTCCTCGCTAAAGGCCTTTTCCAGAGCTCCAGACAGAGGGAGTGATTTTCATTTTAAAATTGAAAATATTAATTATTTTCAACTAAACCCTATGTTATGGGTAGTCATAAGAATCATCTCACCGAGATGATTCTAATGAGTACCCACAACATAGGGTTTGGAAGAGAAATAATGGATTTAGAATACCATCACTCCCTCTTATCTGGAGCTTTGCCTTTTCCCAGAACAAACTTACCTCAAATGATGATTTCTGTCTTGATAGAGTAGCAAACAATGTCGGAAAAGGTGTGAATGCTGGCTTACCAGCATTTTCTCCTTTTCCACAATTTTTTCAAAAGCCTTCTTCAAGAATATTAAAACTCAGGACAGTGTGAAAAGCGGTTAACTCTTTACCAGACAACATACTTGTAGACTTTCCAAAGTTAAAAGCATATGCACACAATATTTTAATACAGCTCAAATAATGAAAATTGCCTTAGACACAGTAGAAACATTATTGGAAAAAGACATATTGGTGGGAAAATGCTGCTTACTAGGTTTTTATCCCTATTTTATTCATGTTTTTTCATGGCTTCTTTCTTGAAGGTCATAAAAACATCAGATCACTTGGTAAAAATTGTTTCAAACAAAATCTTTACAAATAAAGAAAAATGAAAAAAAAAAATGACTTACAACTGCCAAGTCACTTATATCCAGCCAGTGCACACACAGAGGAAAAAAAAAAACAAACTATTTAAAATGTCAGATACAAATTGTTTGTATTATATTTAATGTAATTTAATGAACCTGTTTTCACCACTTGTTACAGAAACCTGGGCTAAAAAACACCTACAATAAAAAAATCAACAAAATCCTTTATGAGACAATCCCAACTTTTAACAACCCTGAGAAAGAAAGCTTTTGAAAACAGTGGGAAAAGGAGAAAATGCTGGTTACCAGCATTATCTCTTTTTCCCACAATGTTTTCTACCCTTCCCAAAATATTTTCAATTTATAGGTCACAATTATTTTGCCGTCTGCATCTGCTTTGAATTGTGACAGGTCTGAAATTTTGTTTTTTGGGAAAGGTTTACTCCTTGACGGAATTCAAAGTATTTACTGATGACTTACAAAATGTGGCTCAAGTCAACCGTATGTCCTCAGATGGATAGAAAATATTTAAGGAAAAAGGAGAAAACGCTGGTTTACCAGCATTTTCTCCTTCTCCCCCAATGATTTCAAAAGCTTTCCTCTTTAGATCAAACCACAGGACTGTTAGGTAAAGAGTTATTCATTTACAGGCTTTCAAATTATGACAAATTAGAATGTTCCCTGTCATATTTAACCTATTTTCTCTGTAAAAATATAAGAAAAATATCTTTTTTCACAACATCAGCATTTTTTTAAACCCTATTTCATACAATTTAGTGCTTAGCTCTTTACTAAACGAAACCTACAACTGTCCAAATTGAAGGATTTCAGACGAAAAATCATGCATGATTTAAATGGTTGGATTTATCTATGAAAGGTTGGCAAACATTGTGGGAAATGGAAAGATTGCTGGTTACCAGCATTTTCTCCTTTTCCCACAATGTTTTCAAAAGGCTTCTTACTCAGGGTTGTTAAAAGACAGCATTGTGTGGTAAAGGGTTGAATAATGCAAAAGCAATCACTAAAACCTTGATGAAGTTTCAAAAATTCCTATAAATTCCAAAACACCACTACAATACAGGCATTGTGTGCGGTTTTCCATAAATCTCCCCTCAGTGGTACAGACAGTCTATCTGCACCAAAATCAATTTACAAACCTAGACCAAAATGCATAAAATTCCCATGTGAAACATAAACCGCCATTACTTTTCTTTCCATCATAGTCAGCATCTTTTCCTGTTTGTTTTTCAAGGGAGTGCCCTTGGGCAAGACACTTCAGAGCCCCAGAACATGCAAGGAACAAGAATGAATATAAATATGCAGAAAAAAAGTACCGAGAATCTGTGTGTTCCTTTTGAATTAGGAAAGTGTAGATCTCAGACAGATGGTACAGAACCTAAAATTCCGTTGGACAATTTTACAAATAATGATATGGCACAATTCAAAAAGCTTCTTCACCCTGACTGTTTGGTTGAGGGGTAAGTGCAATCCACATTTTTATATATGGAATCAAACAAGTATGAGCACATAATATTCTGAAAAAAAAATTTAGAAATTTAATGATATATCAACTAAGAATAAAAGTTACCTTGTGACCTTCTGTTTTCACTTCTATGAATTATTTAATCCGTATATATTAATCCGCCGACCCTGAAACTTGCCCACTGATCAAAAGCAGCAAACATGTAATTCTTTTTTCAAAAATCCAGAAATTTGAAATAACAGGCTTTTCAACTCAACAGAGCAAAATTTCTTCACTACAAGCCTTTTATCAAGATACATCCATTATCACATATTTCATTCACATATTTTCCATTTTGCTTCAAATGTCTATAAATGGATCACCCCTAAAGTTTGTAATGGGTTTACCCTTTACCAAACAATCATGTATTAACCTATCATGGCAGGATTCTTTTGAAAACATCATGGGAAAAGGAGAAAATGCTGGTAACCAGCATTTTCTCCTTCTCCCATAATGTTTTCTACCCTTTCAAACCAAACTTCCCCTATACAGCCACGTGTAATTTGATGTCTGTAAATGCTTTCGTTTCGGAAATGTTTAAAATTTTGTCATTGAGTAGAAAGTTAAACTTTCATCATGACAAAACTATTACATATCATTTTGCATTCTTTTGGTCAAATATCCAATAATTTGAACACTCCAAAAATTTTTATAGAAGTAACGAAAAAAAAGTACAACAACACCACTTATTGTATCATCTGTAACAGATAGCACTCCATTACACAAAAATTTAACTTTATACCAGATGTTAAATGCTGTTAAAAAACCACAGATGTTTAAAAACGGAGACACTTTCAAAGTCTTTATTTCCATACTACAATAAGTCATGCCTCACTTACATTATCTCAAGTGTGATAAAATAAATCCTTCTTACAAGCTTCACTTCTTTTTCTCATTGCCCTGGGCAACAGTCATTGTGGTTGCCGTAGTGACTAAAAGATAATAACCTGTGGTCATCTTGAAAAACTAGCTGGCCCCTTTATTTGAAAGATTTGAAGGGTCCAACACAAACAAATTACAAAACTTCAGGTATTTTATCACTGGCCCTTTGTTTGGCCCTGACAAGGGGTCCTATTAAGCTGATCCTTCATTTTGAAATGTTACTAGACCTCCATTAGTAACTTCACTGTAAGAAACTTTATTCTACAATTACTAATATTTAAGCAATGCTAGAGGAAATTCCAGATCAGCACAAGTAGAGGCTATCAGTCAACCAAACAAGCCATGAATAGAGAGTGGGCCTCGGACATTTTTACCTGCAAGAACAGTTTCACAGCTAGTAGCAACCATAACGCTGTAGATGAAGGAATAACTAATGAAAGAGAAATCTAAGATCTTTTCATTGTGGGTCTACAGCTACCATTTAAAGCAATTGTTCCTTTTCTTAAAGGATTTCTTTCAGTTGAGGGAAGATACC
This sequence comes from Hippopus hippopus, assembly GCA_946811185.2. Classification (NCBI taxonomy): domain Eukaryota; kingdom Metazoa; phylum Mollusca; class Bivalvia; order Cardiida; family Cardiidae; genus Hippopus; species Hippopus hippopus. The sequence continues at coordinate 3,984,667 of OX328102.1, read as the reverse complement.
TCATGAAAAAGTTTACTCTTAACCCTTTACCACAAAATCCCAACTTTTAACGACCCTGAGGAAGAAGCCTTTTTGAAAACATTGTAGGAAAAGGAGAAAATGCTGGTAACCAGCATTTTCTCCTTTTTCCACAATGTTTTCTATCCTATCATAGACAGAAAGCATCATTTTAGCGACAATAAATATGTCGTCTGCTAATGCTTTGAATTTGGTCTAGTCCAGAATTTTATCATATGATTCTGAGAAAAAACACTTTAAAGAAGATTATGGAAGGTGGTAAATGGCATTACATTCTCCTTTCTCCAAAAAATCGGTAGTTCCTGTCCACTCAAAGACAATGTCATCATATTTCTTTCAGCATTAACTTATTAACTTTGTCATCTGAAATTGCTTTTTGGACACAACTGAACCTAAAACTTTGCAAATCAGTTAGCTCTTTAACAGATAACAGATTTTTAAACTTGTTCACTGAAAATAATTGCAGATGAAAAATCAAATGTCTCAACTGATGGGATATGTATTTGAAAGGGTAGAAAACACCGTGGGAAAAAGAGAAAATGCTGGTTACCAGCATTTTCTCTTTTTCCTACAGTGTTTCTAACTTTTTCTTCCAAAAGACTGTTTAAGCATGGGATCGTTTGGTAAAGGGTTAAAAGAAAATGTTTCTGACAAGGTCTTTTTGGACAGATTTCTAAATGAAAGATTCTCAATCAAATCTCTCTTGTGACCGGTAATTTCATTCACTTTTTGTAATTCATCTTCTTGACAAAACCTGTCACTGACCCAAAACACCACACAGAATTTATCATCTCTTAACTACAGAAGACATCTGATGTGATAAGTCACAGATAATGTTAATCCATTACCATATAAATCCAACTTTTTAACCCTTAACCCTTTAGCATACAATCCCGAGTTTGAATAACCCCAAGGAAAAGGCCTTTTGAAAACAGTGTGGGAAAAGGAGAAAATGTGAGTGACCGTAATTTTCTCCTTTTCCCACAATGGTTTCTACCCTCTCAAAGGTGCATTTATATTTTTGAATCACAACTATTTTACAGTCTGCAAAAGTATTTAATTCTGGGCAGGTTTTGTTGTTTGCTATAGTGTTTAGTTGCCATTGCAGCCAATGTAGATCAAGTTCTGGGCCAATATTCACCAACATTCTCAGTCTTGTTCTCCGGCATTTTCTGAATTGAAAGTAACGCAACTTCTGATTGGCTACACCATTTGGTTAAGCCAATCAGAAGTTGTGTTAAGTTAAAATCTTGAAAATCTTGGAGAATAAGACTAAGAATGTTCTTAAGACTGCTTGATGAATACGGATCAAGGCTGTGCAAAACATGACACAAGGACTGTCTGCTTTGCCGAGACATTCTGAGCAAAACTGTCTTTTAACTTGCCATTACTTGGGTCTTAATTCTACACTGAAAGTGATTCCTTTGGGTTTATTCAGCCCTTTGACGAATAACTCTTTACCAGCTGACCAAATCTTGGACAAAAAAATATCATGAAGGACAAACATCTGGGCCAGAAAAGGAAGCCTTGTTATGGAAAAGAACAGAAAACAGAGGCTGTTTTTGTTTCAATGATTTTGCTCCTTTTCCTTCAATTCTTTAAGAAGTAAATGTTCTTTAGGTAACTACATAGTTCAGAATAGTTCGTGATGTTGACAGAAAATTCTGTGAACAGCATATTCATGCATAAATACATAATGGCATACAATTCAGCATTAAATTCTACAATGATCTACACACAGAGCGAATAATAAATCTCTGAGAAACCCTTTAGGGTGGGTAAAAATCAGATATACATCATGTTAAAACCCTTTACCAAACAATCCTATGTTTTCACAACCCTAAGGAAGAGGCTTTTGAAAACATGGTGGGAAAAGAAGAAAATGCTGGTAACCAGCATTTTCTCCTTTTCCCACAATGTTTTCTACCCTGCCCTAGACAAAGTTCAATTTTTTAATTTTTTAATCAAATTTATTTTGTCGTCTGCAAATGCTCTGACTTTACCAAACAATCCCGGGTTTTCACGACCCTTCGAAAGAGGCTTTTGAAAACATTATGGGAAAACAACAAAATGTTGCTCACAAGCATTTTCTCCTTTTCCCCACAATGTTTTCTACCCTGCCCTAGACCAATTTCAATTTTAGAATTTTGAATCATATCTATTTTGTTGTCTGCAAATGCTTTGAATTTAGACTAGTCTAAAATTTTGTGGTTTGGTAAAGGGTTAAAAGGACTGGCTGGGGTAGTAGATAGAATCTTGCCTCGAAACAGCATTCTGATCTTTATCTTCTCTTTCCATAATTACTGATGGCTATCTCATCATCAGCTATTTCCTCAAATAACATACACAGGAAGACTTGTAATAATTCTGATTATAAAGATAATGTATCACAATTTTCATAAAACCCCATTCACAACTACAGTTTGTTTAATAGGCACTGTAGATCAAGATTAGACTGCACAAAAAAAGTTCAGTCTGATCTTTGATCTAAATTGTCTGCTGTCCAAAAGTTAGCCTGATTACAAAGATAACAAATTACAATTTTCATAAAATACCAATAAAAATGCTCCTAATAAAACATGTTTCACAACTATAGCTGCTTTTGTTGCAGCATAGGTCAAGATCAGACTGCAAAAAAAATGTGTAACCTCATCTTTGATCTACACTTGCCTTGTGTTGGTTAATTTGTGCTTTAGTCTGTTTCGAGATGACCCCATTTTTTTATGACCCTGATGACCTTGAGAGAGAAGCCTTTCGAAAACTGGAAAATAGTGAAAATACTGGTAACCAACATTTTATCCTTTCCAACATTTTCTACCCTTCAAAATCAAAATCACATTATTTGAGGCATGTGTAAACTTTCAACTTGGACATGGCTTAAAATATTGTCATCTGGTAAAGGTTTAAGGCTTATAATCTTAGCATTATCATCTGATTGGTTCGCTATCTCTGATAATGGTCTTATAATAAGAACTGACCATTTAACACAAGATTTAGTGTAAGTATTACTATCTTTAATCTCTTTCCTCCTCTTGTCTCTTAGGCTGCTCATTAAAACCTTTAACCTGAAGACAAAATGTTGGACTTGTGCTTGCTAAGAACATTAAACATTTTCAAGTAAGTCACAAACCGACAAATTAAATGTGACCAAAATGATTTGTTCATGAAGGGTGGAAAAAATTGTGGAAAAATGAAAAGGCGCTGGTGACCAAAACTTTCTCCTCCTTTTCCAATGTTTCAGATGCCCTTTTCCTAAGAGTTGTAAAACCATGAGATGGATGGTAAACTCTATTTATCCCGTCACCTTCTATAATTCTGACCCGAAAACAGGGTGCCGTATATTTTTTTTGTTATCTGTCAGTTGGTCACGTGACCGCGAAGTGCGCACCTGCTAACTGGGACTATTTTCAACCAAGCGTACTGACGCAGGCTACTGAATGAATTAATCGCTAGCGAATCGCTACTTTTGCCCGTTTGATATCTGTCTGTTGTGTTAAAACATATTGTCTTCTTCGCCACAATATTCTTCTGCGGATATACGTCATGTTTATGACGTAGCCAGTATCATTCATGACGTCATCATTGCAGCTGCATATTCAGAGGGCTTTATACGGTTCTTCATATTGTAAATTTTCTTACAGTGAGAAAGATGTCAATATGTGCTGTATTTCGAGCATAATGTTCAATTTAGTTGGTTTCTGGATTATAATTGAGAAAAAGGATAAATAAAATAGACGGTTGGTGTCTTGGATTGAGAAAGTGTATCAGGCTCGGCACTTGAAATTTATCAAAGGTACGGTCTTTATCACTGTTTCTGTTTTTTTTGGTTTGTTTTGTTTTGTTCCATTACAGTGAGTGACAAGATAAATAGAATAGATGGTTGGTGTCTTGAATGGGTCAAGTTTATCGGGCTCGGCTCCGAAATTTATCCGGTGAGCCTTCGGCTCACCGGATAAATTCCTCCGCCTTGCCCGATAAACATAACCCATCCAAGACACCAACCATCTATTCTCTATCACACAATCCAGAGTTTTAATGGCCCTGAAGTAGATGGCCTTATCCCACAATGCTTTGTTCCCTTTCATTTGAGGCAAATCCAATCATTTAACCCTTTACCACACAATCCTGAGTTTTAACAACCCTGAGAAGTAAACCTTTTGAAAACATTGTGGGAAAAGGAGAAAATGCTGGTAACCAGCATTTTCTCCTTTTCCCACAATGTTTTCTAGACTATCTGATACAAATCCCAAGTCTTATGTAAGTTTTGTCGTCTGCAAGTGCTTTCAAATTGGACCCGTCTAAAATTTTATCGTTTGGGAAAGAGTTAAGCAGCATTTGATTTGTCGTCAGCAATTGTTTTGAATTTGGATGCAACTAAAATTTTTTCACGTGCAGTAAAGAGTTAAAAGAAACATGTATATCAAACTGAGCAAATATGATAGACATGGATCGTTCCACTGTATCTGACACACATTTGGGTAAAAGGAATTTTCTTAGTATTAAAGATCCAATGTGTGTATAGTTTGATGACCAAGCATAAAGCTGATAAGCCCCTAGATAAAATAATCATGAAAAATAATGACACTGATTAAAGTAATTAATAGTTATCACCTGTGGAATTCCAATAGTAAAATTGGTTTTCATAGCTGTTATCGTTCATCTCTCTTACCTGGTATCTGTTTTGTTCAGTTGGTGTTTAACCCTTAAGATTGGGTCACACCGAGCTATCCGACCAGTAATTGATAAAAAATCTTTTTATCCGTTTGTGTCTGTTCATATCTGTTTTATGTTAGTTTCTTATCCGGTGAATCCGCTAATTGTCAGGCGATGTCCGGTGATGTCTGTTCTGTCCCGTGGGAAGTTTTGAGCATGTTCAAAAATTTCCACCGCACAAAACGGACAGAGACGTGCAAATGACAGACTTTGGATGCATCTGACTATTTATACCCTCGGCATGTCACGTGACGGGTACATTCCTCTTACGCTGGTGTTCGGTACATTTCCGTTCATCGTTCCTTGGAAAAATGTTTTGTCCGGTTCTCATGTGTTGCACTTCTGTTTTATCCGGTACACGTCCGTTACTCGTATGGTAATATCCGTTAATAGACCGTTTATTATCCGGTACATATCTGGTAAACATGCGATTTTTCCGTTACATGTGCGGTACTCGTGCTGTCATTGTGTGGCTTCTTCGCTCCACACACCCATCGCTTCAGCCTCGAGCGGCAGAGGAGATGAATTTTGTCACCGGATAACCAAATTCTGCATGTTTTTGTTCGTTTTCCCTCTGTTACATATCTGTTAGCCTGCCTGACCAAGCCTTTAGGCTTCTAAGTGCAACTCAAAGACCTTTAGCGGACAGTGTAGATCAAGATCAGACTGCATTGAACATGCAGTCTGATCTTGGATCTACACTGTCCGATAAGGAGACTTCTTCTCCAAAAATACCTTTAAAAAAAGCTGGGTTTTTACCATCAGTTTGAAATTTTCATTTAATTTATATAGAAGGATAAGGGTAAGTACCATTTTTGTTTCAAGCCGTATTGTATTTTTAAGATGGGTGGCTGTGCACCTATCTTGGTGTCCTCAGGCACATAGTAAGGTGGAAGAAGACTGGAAAGATTGGCTTCAACATCAGTTTTTGCAAGTATACAAACATCAAAGTACTGAAAGTACTGAAAGATTAGCCAATGTGGAATAAATGGCCTTGGTACAGAAAAAACTTGATTAATCCATACAAGATTGAAGAAAAATAGTCTATTCCAGTTAGTAAGTCAGAGCAAATGAAGATATATCAAATTGGATGATTTAGCATTTGAATACAAATTGTAGAGTTCACTTTTACATGAACTTCCAGTGCCTTTTCACTTTCTTATCAGTTGGACAAACTGGTAGCTAGACAAGACCTACAGCACCCGCGAAAAGTAAGAAGTTGCAATGGTAGAGATTCTGTAGTTCTTGTAAGCATTGTCATAATGTAACAGAATTACAATTTCTAACAGAAAGAATTTTATCTGTTATGCAGTATTTGGCGACTGTGAGTTTTTTGTTTACATTTGAATTTGGGTCACTCTTGGTAGTAAAGACTTAAGTGTTTGCTGACTTTTTTTTTGGGGGGGGGGGGGGGGGAATATTGGAGTTTAAAGCTGTTTTAACAGCTTAGGTCATCTCGCTGTGGTTAGTGCACCTACGCATGTGTTTTCTGACTTTCTCACACCAATACACCAATACGGACACAACTTTCTTTCAAACCCACTGACTACTTATCTCACATAATTGCAGAAAAGAAAGTTTGCCTCAACCATGTATCAAACCCTAGACCAGGTCACAAGTCTGATATGCTAACCACTGAGCTACCCAGCTAGGTGCGTTCACTAACATAAAAATAGCGAAATAGTTGTAAGTTAGGCTCAGGCCTTAGTCATAAGCTTCATCTTATTGTAAGTAAATTCCTGGCTAGGCTAAGGTCCTGGATGTTCTGTAACAGAACAATGCAGTTTTCTTTGCCAGCCAGTGGCTTCTTATCCATGTGATCCAAGTCGACATGATGTATCACATGCTTACAACTTGGGGCTGCACAAAAAAAATACATTTGCATGGTTATCTCTTTAAAAAGTTTTTGTTGAAAAAGCAATCACTTCAAATCCTAAGATCTGAAAATTTCTAACAAGAAAAGTGTTAAGATGACTGCCACTTTAGTCCGGTCAGATTAAATTTAAAGCCCTCATTATATTTACACATGATGTAATAAATACACTCTTACCTTTATAAATTTGACAAGTTCACAGCCGTTCTGACATAATCAATGTCAATAGCTATTCAAATCTGACAGGAAAAATCCAACCATAACCCATTAACCCTTTACCACACAATCCCGAGTTTTGACGACCCTAAGAAAGAAGGCTTTTGAAAACATTGTGGAAAAAGGAGAAAATGCTGGTAACCAGCATTTTCTCCTTTTCTCATAATGTTTTCTACCCTTCCCAAAACAAATTTCAATTTTTGAGTCCCATTTTTTTTGTTGTCTGCAAGTGCTTTCAATTTAGACAAGTCTAGAATTTTGTTGTTTGGTAAAGAGTTAACTCCTTTCTAACTTTAACTCCCAACCAAATGGACCAATCTTTTTACAACATTGAGTAAGATTTTCATCTGTTTACCAAATGACAGAATTTTAGACTTATCCATATTGAAAGTATCTCCAGACAACAAAATATATTTGACAAAAAAAAAAATGGAATTCGCATTTTGAGTGGTAGAAAAAATTGTGGTAAAAGGAGAAAATGCTGGTTACCAGCATTTTCTCTGTCCCACGTTTTTAAAACCATTCTTTCTCAGGTTCATTGAAAGTTAGGGTTGTGTGATAAAGAGTAAGTAGCAGTGGAGTGGGGAGGGGCTGCCAACTGGTGGGAAACCATATTCAGCAACCATTATTAATTATGTTCTAATTCTCAAGAATTTTCTAAATTTCAATGTGATGCAATCTCTGATTTTGCTATTAAACCAGTTGGTAAAACAAATCAGTTGTATTACTTTCTGTCTGTAAATGGAACAGTATAAGCAAACTGGTCACCAGCATTTTCTCCTTTTCTCACAACGTTTTCAAATGGCTTCTTCATCAGGATCGTTAAAACTTGGGATGTTGTGGTAAAGGGTTAATTTACGGTCTGCAAATGCTTTCAATTAAACAAGTCTAAAATTTTGTTGTTTGGTATTCAGTTAAACAGCCACCAGCCTTGAAAGCCCAGTTTTGCTTGTTCATATCAGACGGTTGCTTCAGACAAGTTGATGGTATACTCTGCACTATCAGCCTGTAATGTCATTTATATCATGCTTACTCATGGAAATTGGAGGTACAGTCCCATTCTTGTCTACTGCAATTGTCACAGAAATCAATAACGAGGCTGAACAAAAAATAACTGACAGAGCAAAAAACTTGAATCAACATTTAAACCTAAGTTTGCTAAGCACAACTCACTGACCTTTTGTGCACAGAATGTGCAGTCTGATCTTGGATCTACGCTGTCCAATAAGTAAATATTTTTATTTAAAAAAAAATCAAATAGCATAATTCAGGTTTTACTTCCGGTTTGAAACTTTAACTTATTTAGCAAGATAAGGGTTAAATATGACTTGGGTGCATGTAAAAGCAAGAAAACATTGTGGAAGTATGCTTGCAAGTGGGAGATTCTAGGACACTGTTCCACTGAATATATTAAATGTCCCATCAAAAAGTGCGCAGGTGGGACATCATCCCTTTAAAATTCTTTTTGACAATTAGTCTTGTGAATGCATTTGTCTCACTTAATTTAAAAAAAATACCCTTTTTTTTTCAAGTGTATGGGACCAATGTCTTCTCACTGCATTATGTTTGGCAGAACATAATTGCGGCTAAATGAAAATATAGCTCATATGGAATTTGTCACCTGCAAATTTATTCAATCTGGACAGATCAAATATTTTGTTGTCTGTTTACAAGAGTTAAATCTTTACCACACAATCCCGACTTTTAACGACCCTGAAAAAAAAAAAAAGCCTTTTGAAAACATTGTGGGAAAAGGAGAAAATGCTGGTAACCAGCATTTTCTCCTTTTCCCAATGTTTTCTACCCTTCCCCAAACAAATTTCAATTTTTCAGTCACTTTTATTTTATCGTCAGCTAATACTTTCAATTTTGACTAGTCTAAATTTTGTTGTTTGGTAAAGAGTTAATCCATTACCACACAATCCCGAGTTTTGATGCCCCTGTAGGAGAAGGTTTTTGAAAACATTGTGGGAAAAGGAGAAAATGCTGGTAACCAGCATTTTCTCCTTTTCCCACAATGTTTTCTTCCCCATCCAAAACAAAAATCATCATTTCAGTTACATTTAATTTGTCGTCTGCAAATCCTTTCAATTTGGACCAGTCTAATTTTTTGTCGTGTGGTAAAGAGTTAAGTAGCTATGTTTTCAAATGTCCGCTGCAGCAAGGGGTAAAGCAGCCTGAGTCTGCAAATTCTTTTAACCCTCAAAGTGCGTTTTACAACAATAGTAAATTTTACGGCCAGTATAGTTCAAGATCAGACTGCACAAAATGTGCAGTCTGATCTTTGATCCACACGTTTCACCCTTGCTGAAACTCTACTGACAAAAACCACCAAGGTATTGCAATTATTTACCACACAATCCCAAGTTTTAAAGACCCTGAAGAAGAAGGCTTTTGAAAACATTGTGGGAAAAGGAGAAAATGCTCTTAACCAGCATTTTCTCCTTTTCCCGCAATTTTTTCTACCCTATCAAGAACAGAAATCATCACTAAATGAACTGTATTTATTTTGTCACCTGTAAATGCTTTCAACATGGTCAAGTCCAAAATCTGTCGAGTGGTTAAACCTTTACCAAAAAATCCCTGGTTTTTACGACCCAGAGGAAGAAGCCTTCTGAAAACATTGTAGGAAAAGGAGAAACTGCTGGTAACCAGCATTTTCTCCTTTTCCCACAATGTTTTCTACTCTTCTAAAGTCAATTTTCAATTTTTGATTCACATTTGTTTTGTCGTCTGCAAATGCTTTCAATTTGGACAAGTCTAAAATTTTGTCGTTTGGTAAAGAGTTAAGACAAAAAGCCAACTGACCTTTAGGAATATATTCCATTTAGTTCCACCAGCCCAAAAGGCATTACCTACTCCAATAATATAATAGAGACCACAATACACTATGGGACTGTTTATCTTTTTACATGAAAGTGTCTGCGCCTTACTTCCAATAATTGTTTTCCAAGTGCTTCCAGACAATACAACAAAATATGACAATATGTAGCGGAATATTAGCCATAACAACAGAGGCTCTACGAATCTTTAACCTCTAACTGACAACCCAATATTTTACAAGTCTAAGGAATGAAAGCTTTTTGCAATGTCATGGGAAAAGGAAAAAATACTAGTGACCACCATGTTTTTTTACCTTTTTACAAACAATTCCTATCATGAGAGCCATAACTAACCTTTTACCACAGGGTCCCCAGTTGGTAACAAACATTTTCTTCTTTCCCCACTATTTTTTCCCATCCTTTCCAAGGCAATTTCATCCATTTCAGTCACATTAGTTGTCTGTAAATGTTTTGGATTCCGACAAGACCAAAATTTTGTCCTCTGGTAAAGAGTTAACCCTTTACCACAGAATCCCGAGTTTTAACGACCCCAACAAAAAAAGACTTTTAAAAACATTGTAGGAAAAGAAGAAAATGCTGGAAACCAGCATTTTCTTCTTTTCCCACAATGTTTTCTACCCATTCCTAAGGCAAATTTCAGTTTTTGAATCATGTCTGATGTGTCGTCTGCAAATGATTTCATTTCGGACAAGTCCAAAATTTTGTCATCTGGTAAAGAGTTAAACTGTTTTCTTCTTCCAATAATTGTCTTCTGAGTGTTTCCAGACAATACAGTAAAATATATTTATACTTAACCCTGTACCACCCAAAGAGGTTTTAGACTTTTCCAATTCAAAGCTATTGAAGACGACAAATTAAATGTGGTTAAGATGATGAAACTTGTCATTGAAACAGCAGAAAACATTGTTAGAAAAGGGGAAAATGCTGGTTACCAGCATTTAGTCTTTTCCAACAATGTTCTTAAATACCTTTTACCACAAGGTCAAAGGTCAAGGTTAAAACATTTTTGTGGTATTTGTCAAAGACAATACCACTGAGTTCAATATTGAATTTTGAAGACCATGTATCGTATTTTGTGCAAGGCCGATGGAAATAAACCCAATTAAACTCAACTTTTCTCTGAAAAATGAGTTTTTCGGTAGCACTCTGATATGTAATTGGAAATGGCATGTTAAAATACACTGGGTGAGGCCATCGATCGTGGAAATACTAATTCTTGATTGAAAATAGCTTCACTCGCTAACAGCCTTCTATTGGCTCAATGATATATACAAAATTTGTCTACTGATCGTTTGGTCCTGGGCTTTTTCGTTCCAAAACCAGTTCCTCCCATGGCTTGTTCGTCCCATGATTGCGTGCTACTCCATTTGATTGGGCATGAATATTTATAGATCGAAATAACTGATTGTAATGTTGGGAATTAAATGTTAATGGCCAAATATATTTCAAAATCATAGTTTTCAGGTACAAACTTAATTTTATTTGATATATTCACATGGTTTCTCTCTCTATCCATCATGCATCTTACTGTCAAGGGACGTTACTCCTGACTCCTCCTAATGATCAAAGGGAGACCACCAATACACAAATAATCCTAACTTTGTCATGAGTACTCTCCCTTCAACGAAAAAAGTATTTATTTGCTTAGTAGGTTGACTTTCAAGCCAATATTTGAATAATATTTCTCCTTTTCCTTCAAATTATTAATTCCACACAATGGCTTCCTTGACAAATACCACTTCAGGGTTCTCAACGCTTTGATTTTGCAAAGGGTTCAGTACATTAGCACACAGCAGAAATGATGGATACTTGACACTGGCCATACCATAATAATCTACTCTCACAGCATCTGATTTTGAAACACATTTTTTTCTTTCTCCCACATTATTTTCTGAAAACTTTGTCCTATGGGTTGATAAAACGAATTGTTTATCAATTTATTTCATAAGCGACAAAGGGGTCCTGCGTGGTTCAGTGGTAAACTGTAGGACTCATCACTTGGAGGCCCAGGGTTCAGGCCTCGCTGGATCCACTGGGTCTTTTTTGTGACAGTGTCCTTGTGCAAGACATTTCAGGGCCCTAGTCTAGTACTGGTGAAACCTAGGAAGTACATGGATATTTAAGCTATTGCCATATGACAGAAATAATGTTGAAAGCTGCATAAAACACCAATCAATCAATCAATCAATCAATCAATCAATTGTTACCAGCATTTTCTCCTTTTCCCACAATGTTTCAAAAGCCTTTCTGCTCAGGGTCGCTAAAACTCCATATTGTGTGGAATAGGGATAATTGTTAATTTTTTTTAAAATCAATAAATTTAATAAACAATAATTCTCTACCAATGTAATCCAATCATTTTTCTTCTATTTCCAACTTGCCATCCAAACCCAACGGCTCCAATATCTGGGTATTACATGGAGGAAATGCATTAATTCAAACTTATGGTCAATTAGTGGTCAATTGGTCATTCTAGAGAAAATGCCAGGGAAAATGGCTGACATAAAACACTGCTAGAAGCATGGAAAAGATATCATTCCAATAATTACAGTACCTATTTAGCAAAGAACGAAATTGTGGATTAGGTAACGTATCCTAAACATTGTTCATACGACAAATTCAGTGAAGCTAAAATGACGTAATTTGTCTTTGAAAGGCCCCGATAGACGAACACTGAGGAAAAAGGTCTTTTCAAAAGCTGTAAACTTAATAGTAGTTATACTATGGTACTATTTTGTAAAGACTATCCCTAGGGCGCCAAACAAACCCAGAATGTCTTAGGAAAGGGAACAGTGTAGATCAAAGATCAGACTGCATGTTTTGTGTGGTCTGATCTTGATCTACATAGGCTGCAAAGGCATCTAAAGTATTGAAAGGCGCTCAAATCTTTAAGGAATGACAAAATTTTTTACTCAACAAAATTTCAAGCATTTGCAGATGAAAAATTAAATGTAATTCAAAATGATGATTTCTGTTTTTGATACATCAGAAAACATTGTGGGAAAAGAAGAAAATGCTGGTTACCAGAATTGTGTGGTGAAGGGTTAATGGGTTAATTCATACTTATGGTCAATAATTGGTCAATCAGTCCTTCTGGGGAAAATGCCAGGAATGGAAAAAAGCTGACATGAAACAATCTAAACCCTTAGGTTGCTGAGTGCAACACCAAATGTCAAGCATTTTCTCCTTTTTCCACAATTGTTTCAAGGGCCATTTTCTTCAGGGTTGTTAAAACTTGGAACTGTGTGGTAATGGGTTAAAGAGTTAATTTATATTTATAGTCAATAACTGGTCAATCAGTCCTGGGGAAATGCCAGGACTGAAAAAAGCTGACCCAAAACAATATAAACCTTTATGTTGTAGAGGGCCACTCAAGTCACTTTTTGCGGACATTGTACATCAACATCAGACTGTAAAGAACAACCTTTCTGATCTTGGATCTATACTGTGCAATACTGATTTTTTCCCCGACAAATCCAACTGTGAAATCTCAATATTCCAGATTTATAATGTTGACTCGAATTTTTTTATCATAGATCTTCGGCCATTTGAGGCTAAAGTCTTAACCAAACATCAAAGTATTAGACATTCTGAAAATTAAAAGAATTTGCGCACAACAGATTAGATGTATTTCAACTGATAAGATTTGTCTTGGAAGTATAGAAAACACTGTGGAAAAAGGAGAAAATGCTGGTTACCAGCATTATCTCCTTTTTCCACAATGTTTTAAAAAGCTTTTTTTCTAAGGGACATTACAACTTGGGATTGTTCAGCAAAGGGTTAACAACCACCTAATGTATCCCATAGGTCCAGTTTAATCTCACACACTCTAGTTCTCAGGTGAATGGTCCTTTTCAATATGGGAGAAAAACAGCCAAAATGTTGTATTTTCTCCCTTTTCCATGACAATCTGAGAACTTAAGGTCTACGGCCCCTAACTCTCCTATTAAAAGACGGAAGCTGCCGGGATGGGGCAAATAGCCTTTACAACAATGTTTACGACAGAGTTAGGGGTTGTAATCCTTAAGCTAATTCGTGAAAAAAAAATCAAGTTGTTGTATAGAAATGCTAGACAAGTCTGAACTATGTTGTTTGAGACAAGGATAAAAGTATCCTAAGCCTAGCCTTTCTAGATCCAGACAAGAGGTTCATAAAACACCAATACAGAAGAAGCATTTATGCATATAGGGCCCTGGGGGAGATTGTATGGCTATTTTCCTGATAGAGCACACATTACCAATTTTCTGCACATCACAGAACTCTGTCTGCCCCGGTATCAAGACAGGAGACAATTTGGCAAACTGGTTTTCTCTGTTCCACATGAAAAAACTTGCATTGAATAATATTTAAAGCATTTGCAGACAATTTAAATCTTGAAGTAATGGAAAATATGGTTTTTGAGTTTCTATAGAAAACCATGGGAAAATGAGTAATAAAATTTACTTGTTACAAGTAAGTGCTCCTTTTTCTACAGTGTATTCAAACATTTAGAGGCCATGGCAGAATTGTGAAAAGTACAGTATTGTACAGTAGAGAGTAAACTCTTTACCAAACAATTCAGTTTTAGACTTTTTTCAAATTAAAAGCATTTGCAAATGACATCACAAAACTAACCCTTTACCACATAATCCTGAATTTTCCTGGAGAAGAAGCCTTTGAGAACAATGTGGGGAAAGGAGAAAGTGCTGGTGACCAGCATTTTCTCCCCCATCCCACACTGTTTCTCCCATTTAGAGTCAGGTTTCGGCAATCTAGCCACATTTAATTTAGCATCTGCAACAGATTAAAATTTGGATGAGTGTGAAAATTTGTTGTTTGGTAAAGAGTTAATGGCTCATGTGATGGGATTTGCCCTTGAAAGGGTAGAATACACTGTGTGAAAAAGGAGAAAATGCTGGTTGCTAGCATTTTCTCCTTTTCCCACAATGTTTTCAAAAACCTTTCCTCCCTGGTTTCATTTAAACTAGGGATTATTTGGTAAAAGGTTAATGATAGCCCATTCCTTATCTGCCAACAACAATGCATTTTGTCATCCACAATAAATGCAATCATGAGCAGCCGAAATACATGTAGCCAAAAAAAAAAATCTCTTATGCATTTCATGGTCATCAAAAAAATTTGAGGAAAAATCTATAATTTTATCATGAAAAATACTGGTTACAACATAACAAAACCATTAATCTGAATTTTTTATAAGTTTGACTTTTTTCCGTTTCATATTTTATCTTCTGTAATCTAAAAATGTTAACCCTTAGTGAGCCAAATAAACCCAACAAACAATTTCAGTCATGAAATGCAGCCGTGAACATCATGGTTGTTTTATTGGAGAATGTCTAAGTTAAGCAAACAGTGTAGATCAAAGATCAGACTGCATGTTTTATGCAGTCTGATCTTAATCTACACTGGCCCCAAAAGGCACCTATAGATGTGAAAGGTGCTTTAGGGGTTAACCATTCCCACCATAGCATCATCTCATGCATTATGCATGTGTCATGTGCAATCAAATTTTCCATTTATCACATTTTCTGGAGAGTCTATACATGTACTTCAAATTTTATTTTGCCGTTATTTCTTTTTTCCTCCATAGTTTTCTTCAGCCTGGGAGATTCTAACATTAGGTGATCCTTAACCCTTATCCTGCTAAATAAAAGAACTGAAAACTATCAAGCCAATAGTAAAAACCAAAATTTTCCTATTTTGAAGAAAGATATCTCCTTATTGGACAGTGTAGATCCAAGATCAGACTGCACATTCTGTGCAGTCTGCTCTTGATCTACACTGTCCGAAAAAAAGTCAGTGAGTCGTGCTTAGCAGCTAAAGGGTTGATGGATATTCTTCATGCTACTGATATGCAGTACTTTTTATCCAAAACTGCAGGAATCTTTCGACAGAAAATTTCGTGAAAGTGATCAGAATAAATTCTTGATAAATAAATTGCGTACCACTGAAGTTTATCCAGAAAAAATTGTGAACCTGATGTTCACTGAGCAATTTTTCAATTTGCCAAGTTTTTATATCTTTATTCCGGCATCAATGATTTACCGTAAAATTTGTGAACATCGAAAAAGAGAAGGGCCAGATGAAATCGATGCTTTCATTTTCTGAGATGATTATTCCGACTGACAGCCGACTGTTTTCTGGAAGTTGTTACACACCCTAGCATCAGCTTATCTAAATTACATTTTGGTCTTCTGATGCAATATATTCATCTCGTCTTGCCTATTCTCTCATGAATATTCAATACTGTAATGTCTTTTCAAAGAATAGATCTTTTCGCTTTATAAGACAGAATTTGCCTCATGGCCTTTGGAAACAAATTTACAACAATTTTGTTTAATTCATCTGGGATCAGTTTAACCCCTTACCAAACAATCCCATGTTTAAATAACCCCAAGAAGGAAGGATTTGGAAAACATTGTGGGAAAATGAGAAAATCCTGGAGACCAGAATTTGGACACCATTAACACTTTGTAATTTGGTAAAGAGTTAACTCTATACCAAATGGCAAAATATTAGACTTCTCCAAATTCAAAATAATTGCAGATGACAAATTAACTGTGGCTCATCTGATGGAATTTGTCTTTGATAGGATAGAAAACATTGTGGGAAATGGAGAAAATGCTGGTTACCAGCATTTTCTCCTTTTCCCACAATTTTTTAAAAGCCTTCTCTTTCGAGGTCATTAAAACTCGGGATTGTGTGGTAAAGGATTACCCTAAGGAGGAAGACTTTAGAAAACAGTGTGGGCAAAAGAGAAAATCCTAGAAATCAGAATTTGGACACATTGAAAACTTTGTCGTCTGGTCAAGAGTTAACCTTTCAAGGACAGAATAAACTCAACAGATTTTTTAAGTCTAGAAATAAGACCCCAATTATTGCACTGTTCAGCTGTTCTTGTCCACAGTGTCTCAGGAAAGCAGACAGTGCAGGAAAAAAAATTCATACAGAATGTTTTGTGCAGTCTGATCTTGATCTACACTGGCCTAAAAGGCAACTGGAGTTGTGATAGTCGGTTTAACTCTCTACCAAATGACAAAAGTTTGGACTGGACCAAATTCAAAGCATTTGCAGATGATCAAATTTACCTCAAAAGATTAATGCGGTCTTTGATAAGGTAGAAAACATTATGGGAAAATGAGAAAATGCTGGTTACCAGCATTTTCTCCTTTTCCAACAATGTTTTCATAAGGCTTCTTCCTTAGCTTCGTTAAAACTTGGAATTGTGTGGTGAAAGGTTTAAGGTTATTTTGTGACATTTACAAGAGATTTCATGTCAAAAGATCACTTATCAAGAACAGTTACGGAATAACTAATTCACTATAATTTACCAGAACAGTACATCTTTATCATAATTAGTTTATGCAAATCATTTCTGTAAAAAGTCTGTACAGACATGATCTCTGCCCCGATAAGTTAACTCTTTACCAAACAACAAAATTTTAGACTTGTCCAAATTGAAAACATTGGCAGACAACAAAATAAAATTTAATGTGACTCAAAAATGAAAATGCTTTTTGGAAGGGTAGAACACATTGTGGGAAAAGGAGAAAATGCTGGTTACCAGCATTTTCTCCTTTTCCAACAATGTTTTCAAAAGATTTCTTACTCAGGGTCATTAAAAGTCAGGATTGTGTGATAAGGGGTTAAACCCTTAACCTTTTACCACACAATCCGCAGTTTCAATGACCCTGGGGAAGAAGTCTTTCGAAAAGATTGTGGGAAAAGGAGAAAATGCTGGTAACCAGCATTTTCTCCTTTTTCCACAATCTTTTCTACCCCTTCAAAGGATAGAAACTCTGGGTTGCGTGGTAAATGATTTACCCTGAAAGCGTCTTTCATGACTGTACAGTTGTCCTTGCTGCCAGTGTAGATCAAGATCAGGCTGCACAAAATGTGCAGCCTGATCTTTCATCTTAATTGTCCACTTTGCTGAAACACTGTAGACAAAAACAACCATGACATTGCAATTATTTTGGTCGTATTTTCAGGTTGAAAATGCCTGAAAGGTTTATTCTGCACTCTCAGTGTTAAAACAGATTCAAATAGCTGGGTTTTTATAGAAGAAATAGAATATTCCCATCATAAATCCAGTTAACAAGATCTGTAAGGTGCTTGATTCTCATTTCCTTCTCCAATTAATCTTATCCATATGCTCTATTAACCCTTTACCATACAGTTCTAATGACCCTGAGAAAGCTTTTGAAAACATTGTGGAAAAAGGAGAAAATGCTGGTTACCAGCATTTTCTCCTTTTCCCACAATGTTTTCTTCTCAAAGGCAAGTTAGATCATTTGAGCCACCTCCTTTGATTTGTTATATACAACGTACTGCTTTGAATTTGGATTAATTTTGATGTGTAGTAAAGAGTTAACCCTTTACCAAATAATAACTGTGTTTTATCTACCCAAGGCAAAAGACTTTAGAAAATACTGTGAGATATAGAGAAAACGCTAGTTTATCAGCATTTTCTCCTTTATCACCCTATTCCACGGTCTAACTACCTTGAGGAAACTACACTTTGAAAACAATGTGGGAAAAGGAGAAAATGCTGCTAATCTGCAATTTTCTTTTTCTCACTATGTTTTCTAACCTTTTAAGGAAAAATCCCATCATTCCAGTCACATCTTATTAGTCTTCTGCAACAGTTCTGCTTTCAGTTTGAACAAGTCAAAAATTTTGTTGTCTGATAAAGACTAAGCCCTTAACCCTTTACCATACAATGACAACTTTTAACACCTCTGACAGAGAAGGCTTTTGAAAACATTGTGGGAACAGGAGAAAATGCTGGTTACCAGCATTTTCTCCTTTTCCCACAATGTTTTCTACCCTATCAAAGAAAAATCATTTCATATGAGACACATTGAAAGTGTCATCTGCAAATGCTTTCAATTAAGACAGGTCTAAAATTTTGTCATGTGGTAAAGGGTTAAACCATGAAACAAAATGTTACACTTGTTGAAACTGAAAGTGTTGCAGACGACAAAAGTGGCTCAAATGACAGAGATTTGTCCTTCATAGGATTGAAAATATTGTGGGAAATGGAGAAAATGCTGCTTACCAGTATTTTCTCCTGTTTCCACAGTGTTTTCAAAAAGTCTTCCTCCTCGAGGTCGTTAAATTGTGGGAGTGTCTTTGGGCAAGACACTTCAGAGCCCTAGCCTAGTACTGGTAAAACCCAGGAAAACATTAATATGTGACCTGTTGCCATAATATGACAGACAATGTTGAAAGCACCGCAAAACACCATTTAATCAATGAATCAATCAAGGTCATTAAAAGTTGGGATTTTCTGGTAAGGGTTAAATTGATATGCATCAGCAAAGAGATTTTTTCTGAAGAAAGAGTCAAAACTCAACCAATTCCAGAAGACAGGTGTTTCTTTTACATAATCTAGGAAATTAATCACATCCTTAAAATTGTACTTGAAGTCTCTTTTCATACCCAATCATTCTTAGGTTTCCTTTAAATGTATACCAAACGACAAAATTTTAGACTGGTCCAAATTGAAAGCATTTGCAGACGACAAATTAAAGATGGCTCAAATGCTGGAATTTATCCTTTATAGAGTAGAAAACATTGTGGGAAAAGGAGAAAATGCTGGTTACCAGTATTTGTTCCTTTTTCCCACCATGTTTTCAAAAGGCTTCTTTCCAGGGGTCTTTAAAACCTGGGATTGTTTGGTAAAGGGTTAAATCTTTTACAGCACAGTCTCCAGTTCTATCATACCCTTATGAAAAAGCCCTTTGAAAACATTGTGGGAAAAGGAAAAAATGCTGGTAACCAGCATTTTCTCCTTTTCCCACCATGTTTTCTATCCTATTTAGTAACAAATTCCATAGTTTGAGCCATACTAAATTTGCCATCTGCAAACAGTTTCAATTTGGACAATTCTAAACTTTTGTCATCTGGGAAAGGGTTAATAAATGCTTTGGTGGGGGTTGGGAATAATTTTTCAAACCAGACTACAAAATTTTATACTTTTCAACATTGAAAGCATGTAGAGACGACAAATTCATTTTTATTCAGTGATGTAAAATGTCTTTGAAAGGGTGGAAAACACCATTGGAAAAGGAGAAAAATGCTTGATAGCATTTTCTCCTTTTCCCAAAATGTTTTAACCCTGTACCAAGCATTCCCATGTTTAAAAAAAAAAAAAACAGTAAAAGAAGATCTTTGGAAATGTTGTTGGATGACGAAAAAATTGGTGGCTACCAGCATTTTCTCCTTTTCCCACAACATTTTCTACCCTTTCAGAGACAAATTCCATAATTTGAGCTCATTTCATTGTTATCTGCCGATGCTTTTAAAATGGATTAGTCCAAAATTTTGGCATGTAGTATAGGATTAAAAAGCCTTCTGGAGGATCAAACCTTATATTTCAAGCCCTTGCTCAATCAGCATAGCTTATATTGATCTATACTTGCTTGAAATGTAGCCAGAATTGGACAAAGTTGACCTTGTGCAAGGCTAAATAAACGCAATTGAAATTTTCGATAACTTGCATTACAAAGCTGCTTTACCAACATGCCGGGACCCTGTTAACCAACCATTCTTAAAAATGTTCTTAAGTCTTATTCTCCAAGACTTTCGAAATTTGAAAGTACAACAAATTCTGTTAATTAAGACTGCATTTTTGTGCAATCTGATGTTAATCTACATGTGCCACTAAAGTAAGCACAGTTCTGAAAAGTGCTCAAATGGTTAAATCTTTACCAAATGACAAAAATTTGGGGTCTTCTAAATTGAAAGCATTTGCAGATGACAAATTAAATTTAGCTCTTTGACTTTGAAAGGGCAGAAAACATTTTTGGAAAAAGAGAAAATGTTGGTTACCAGCATTTTCTCCTTTTCCATCAGTGTTTTCAAAAGCCTTCTTTTCCAGGGTCATGAAAACCTGGATTGTGTGGTAATGGGTTATTTTAAAGCAGGGGATATCAAGGGTTACAATGCATAATTAATTTGGGTGCAGCAAAAAGTGTTTTAAATTGAATGAAGACAAATTACTTATGCCTCAATTCCCAGGTATAACTAAAGCTTTTTGGACATAAAAATAATTGCTTTCTGCAATAATGTTTCCTTCACACCATCTTGTATCGAGAAAGGTATTCAAACTGGAGGCACTCACTTTTGACCCTTATCCTGCTATATAACTAAAAGAAACTATCAAGCCGATAGTAAAAATTTGAATCTGGCTACTTCAAAGTTATTTTTGGGAAAAAAATATATCCTCATCAGACACGTTCTGTGCAGTCTGATCTTGATCTACACTGTTTGCAGAAAGCCATTGAGTCGGGCTAAGCAGCCTGTGGGTAAATACTCCTTGCCAAAGACAAAATCTCAGACTTGTCCAAATTAACCCTTTACCACACGGCAAAATTTAAGACCTATCCAAATTGAAAGCATTTGCAGACGACAATTTCATAGTGGCTCAAATGACGCAACTTTTCTTTGATAGGGTAGAAAACTTTGTGGGAAAAGGAGAAAATGCTGGTTACCAGCATTTTCTCCTTTTCCCACAATGTTTTCAAAAGGCCTCTTTTTTAGGGGCGTCAAAAGGCGTCATTGTGTGGTAAAGGGTTAAAAGCTTTCAAAGATTGCAATGTTTTTACCTCTACCAATTCATTCCTTGTTTAGTAGCCCTACAGAAGAAGACCTTAGAAAGCATAATGGAAAAAGAAGAAACCTTTTTGTCCTTATTTCCAATGTTTCATAATCTTTTCAATTACAAATTTATGAGTCACATTTATTTTGTCATCTGCAAAGCTACCATTTTGGACTAGTCTAAAATATTGTAGGTTGGTACACAGTACATGTGGCTCATATTTTGACTTTGAAAGGGCCTAGAAAAAACTGGTCCATATTGAAATCACTTTCAGAAGACAAATAAATCCTGGCTAAAATGATGGTATTGTTCATTTAACAGTTAGGTATAAACAAACCATGATGGGGAAAGGAGAAAGTGCTGGTTACAAGCATTTTCTCCTTTTCTCATAATGCTGTCTAAAACTGTCTTTTTCAGGGCCATTAAAGCCCTGGATTGCCTGGAAAACAGTTTTAGTTCCTTACCGACAGAATTTTAGACTGATCCAAATGCAAAGCATTTGCAGCTGACAAATTATATGTTGAACAAATCATGAAATTTGTGTTTGAAAGATTAGAAAAATAAAAACATAATAGGAAAGGGAGAAAAATTAATGTTGCTTACCAATATTTCTCCTTTACCCACAATGTTTTCTAAAGCTTTCTTTTACAGGGTCATCGAAGCCCTATATTGTTTGGTGAAGGATTACAACATGTTAGGAAAGGAAACAAGCAAAGTCATCGGATCCTTCCAATGACCATTTCAGCAAGCCATAATGCATTATATCTCCCATAATAATGTAACATAATCATGCACTTTACAAAACCCCACAACCCACAGAACATGCTGCGATTTTTCATTGTGAATAATACTTGTTGCTTGGTTAGTGCTAAATGAATGAAATGGAAATTATTATGCAATGAAAATATATGTTATTATAATTTTAAGGCTGCTTTTATCAGAATATATGCCAACTTGCAGATAATGTAGATCTAAGATCAGACTGCATGTTCTGTGCAGTCTGATCTTGATCTACATGGTCTGCAAAAGCAGCTAAAACCAGGTTCAGAGTGCTAAGGAACAGATAAAATTATAGAATGCATTGTATCAGATAAGAAAAATTAATTCATGTTTATGGGGACTGCACCTGCCTAAAGTCTGTTTTATATCTATGGCTGGGAGCTTTATGCAGGAATTTTTTTTGTCCTGAGCAATTCTATAATTAAAATCACTTAAAAAATCATTTCATGCAAACAGTAACAATATCCTCTTTTTGTACTCTGAAAAGAAATTAAACAAGAGGGCCAAGATGGCCCTGGATCGCTAACCTGAAGTTTTGAGAGGACCATAGCCAATTTTTTTTGAGGTATTGAAACTTTGGAAACAAAATCATTATTTTGCCAAGCAATTTTGAAAAGGTCACCTGTAAAAGTCATTTCAAAATCTGTCACCACCCCTACAATCATCACCACAGCAATGATTTTGATGAATCAGAATTCTGCAAATAAATTTTGGGATAGATCACCCCAGGACAATTTCTTGAAGAAGAGCACATGCTCGATAGTGACTAAAAACATAAGTCAAACAAGAGCACCACATGCAGGTGCAAACAATTGCCTGTTGTTTTTCGATGGATTAAAATTTCCCTAACAATTTTTGAAAAGGGTGACCCTAGGAACATTTCCGTGAAATTATTTCAAAATCTGACCAGCCGTTCCAGAGAAGAAGAATTGAGAAATTCCTCTTCATGTCCCTATAGTGCAAATAGCCCCCCCACCCCTTTTTGAAAAGGGTCACTCAAGGAACATCTCTGTGAAATTATTTAAAAATCTGACGAGCAGTTTCAGAGAAGAAGAATTTTTAAGAATTTCTTCATATCCGTATAGTGCAAGTAGCCCCCAGTCACCAGAGCCATGTTTCTTGACGGATCAAAATTTTTGCAAACAATTTTTGAAAAGAGTCACCGAAGGAACATTTCTGTGACATTATTTCAAAATCTGACCAGCGGTTTCAGAGAAGAAGAATTTTTAAGAATTTCTTCATGGCCGTATAGTGCAAGTAGCCCCCAGTCACCAGAGCAACGTTTCTGGACCGATCAAAATTTCGCAAACAATTTTTGAAAAGGGTCACACAAGGAACATCTCTGTGAAATTATTTAAAAATCTAACCAGCGGTTTCAGAGAAGAAGAATTTTTAAGAATTTCTTCATATCCGTATAGTGCAAGTAGCCCCCAGTCACCAGAGCCATGTTTCTTGACGGATCAAAATTTCGCGAACACTTTTTGAAAAGGGTCACCCAATGAACATCTCTGTGAAATTATTTCAAAATCTGACCAGCGGTTTCAGAGGAGAAGATTTTTAAAGAATTTCTTAGAAAATTCCATTTGGTTGCCATGGCAACCAGAGTTTTTGATGGAATCAAATTCTGTGAACAATTTTTAAAGAGGACCTCGCAAGGAACATTCCAGCCAAGCTTGGTCCAAATTGGCCCAGCAGTTAAGGAGGAGATGATTTTTAAAGAAATGCTGACAACGGACAACGCACGATTGACAACGGGCGATCCTAAAAGCTCCCCTTGAGCATGTTGTGCTCAGGTGAGCTAAAAAGAAAATACCAACATGTAACATTCTACCTACACTGAAATGATATTAAAATTATTAATATACATGTAGATCATACCATAATATTCCATCCTGAAACGAACCAATCATGAGTTTTTTAACAATCCTGATTTTAAGGCTTTTAAAAACCATTTTGGAAAAGGAGAAAATGCTGGTAATACGCCTCTTTTCCTTTCTCTGTAAATGTTTTCTACCCTGTCAAGGACAAATTCCATCATTTCATCCTTAATTTACATGTTGTCTACAATTGAGTTCAATTTACTTGATCAATGATCAATTGTATGGTGTTTATTGTCGTTTTCAACATTATTTCAGTTATATGGCGGCAGCCAGTGCACGTCCATGCTTTCCTGGAGTTTCTGTTACCAGCACTTCACACAATATTCTTTCCAAGCCACTGACTGCTTTCCCACATAACCATCGTTGAAACAATGATCAGAGGTGAGAGAAGAATGAATCCTGTCGCAATGACTATCATCAATCCTTGGAAAGAAATTAATGGAGCTGGGGATCAAACCCTCAATTTCCTGTTCTCAAATCCTGTACCCTACCGACTGAGCTACTGGGGCTTGGCCAGGATGTACAATTTTGCTAATACAGAAGATAATCTTACATTTTTGTGGCATTTGTCGAAGACAATGCCACTATGAGTTTAATAATGAATGTTCAGTATTGAATTTTGAAGACCATGTATTGTATTTTGTGCAAAACCGAAGGAAATAAACCCAATTAAACTCTATTTTTCTCAGAAAAATGAGTTTTTCGATAGCACTCAGATATATAATTGGAAATGGCGTATTAAAATAAACTGCATTAGGCCATCGATCGTGGAAATACTTCTTTTTGATTGAAAATAGCTTCACCCCCTCATAGCCTTCTATTGGCGCAATGATATACACAAAATTTGTCTGCTGACCGCTTTGGTTCCGGGCTTGTTCGTTCCAAAACCAGTTCGTCCCTGGGCTTGTTCGTCCCATGATTGCATGTTACTCCATTTGATTGTGCATGAATATTTACAGGTCGAAAACTTTATTGTAATGTTGGGAATTAGATCCTGACGGCCAAAGATATCTCAAAATCATAGTTTTCAGGTATAAACTTAATTTAATTCAATATATTTACATGGTTTCTCTCTCTACTCATCATGCATCCTACTGTCAAGAGACGTTATTCCTGACTCCTCCTGAATGATCAAAGGGAGACCACCAGTACACAAATAATGCAAACTTTGGCACCAGTACTCTCCCTTTAACAAAAAGATGTATTAATTTGCTTAGGGGGTTGATGTTCAAGTTAATATTTGAAAAATATTTCTCTTTTTTTTTTTTTCAAATTATTAATTCCACACATTGGATTCCTTGACAAATGCCACATCAGCGTTCTCAACGCTTTGATTAAAGTCTATGATGGGATGCACTCTGAGGGCCAAGTGCCCACATCATAAGCACTGTACAGTACATTGCATTTATCGTTAGAGAGCTAACTATATCAAATGGACCTTTTTACTTGTGAATTAAGTCAAAATGTCACTATTTATGTAACTCTTTACCAAACAATAAAATTTTACACTGGACAGAATTTGCAGATAACAAATAAAGTGTCAAATGTAATGGTAAGTTTTGTTGGTGACAGAGAAGAAAACAGTGTGGTAACAGAAGAAAATGTATTTTCCTAAGGGATGTTAAAACTTATTGTGTAGAAAAGGATTAGTTGACTTTACCACATGACAAAAATGTAGACTTGACCAAATTGACAGATTTACAGATGACAGAAAACAGTGTGGTAACAGGAGAAAATGCTGGTTACCAGCATTTTCTCCTTTTTCCAGAATGTATTCAAAAGCATTTTTCCTCAGGGTTGTTAAAACTCCTGATTTTAAGGAAAAGAATTAAAGGTTACTTAGCTACAATAATCAATTACATAATAAAGGAGGAGGCAGTACTATACATAAGGTACAAGGTCAGATTGCACAATTTGTGCAATCTGATCTTGATCTACACAATCTGCAAAAAACAACAAAAGCTATTTTCTGTGCTTTACATGGTTTAATTTTCATGCATGACCTATGAGGTTCATACCATAATAATACCAAGTGCATAAGTCCCTTGTGCACTTTGCTCTGCTAAAATTATAAATGATTCCAAAGGTAACTGCACCTATTTCAGAGATATAAATAGGCTATTTCAGACCTAAACTCAACACTGAACCATTCCTCAATATTACAGATGGAAGTTATTTGATCCATATCCAACCCTTATCTAGTTGCATCCAAATGAACTCTTTACTGCATGACAAAATTTTAGACTGGTTCCAATTCAAAGCATTTTTTCTAGGAAATTTGTCATTGAAAGGGTAGAAAACACTGTTGGAAAAGGAGAAAATGCTGGTCACCAGCATTTTCTCCTTTTCCCACAATGTTTTCGATCCTTCTATAGTTGCATCCAAATGAACTCTACTGCACGACAAAATTGTAGACTGGTTCAAATTCAAAGCATTTTTCTAGGAAATTTGTCATTGAAAGGGGAGAAAACATTGTTGGAAAAGGAGAAAATGCTGGTTAGCAGCATTTTCTCCTTTTCCCACAATGTTTTCAATAGATTTCTCAGGGTGCAAAGCCCTGGTCGCTCAATCAGTAGCATGCAGGACTTGAGAACATGGGGTTGCTGGTTCCATACCGGCTCGGCCAATTTCTTTCCAAGAACTGATGACAGTCATTGTGACAGGATTCATTTCTCTCTCAATGCTGACTGTAGTGTTGATGATGGTTATGTGGGAAAGCAGCCAGTAGCTTTGAAGGAATATTGTTTAGAGTGCTGGTATAGGAACTCTAGCAAAGCATGGATAGGTGTACTAGCCGCCATGATATAACAAAAATAATGTTGAAAAAGGCATTTAACACCATACAATCAATCAATCAATCTTTCTCTGGGTCAGTAAAACTCAGGATTGTTTGGTCAAAGGTTCAGGTGCTTTTTTGGCCAGTGTAGATCAAGATCAACTAAATACGCTTTCAACTTGAACAAGTCTAACATTTTGTTGCTGGTATAGAGTGAACATATTCAGACACAAATCTTTTCAACTTTTTCCACTGGATACTGTCTAGACAGTGTTTATATAAATATTCCTGTATGTTTGAAATAGACAATTTTTGAAATGTCAAACAGATTGTTTATAATATATGATGCATACTGGTATTTCTTCCAATTTTCTCATTTTGATCAACTCTTGACCTGCTAAATAAGTAAAATGAAATCTTCAACCTGGTAGTAAAAACCCAAATGTTGCTCCTGCAAAGTTATTAGTGGGAAAAATTATCTCCTTATTGGACAGCGTAGATCCGAAATCATACTGCATTTTCTGTGCAGTCTGATCTTGATCTACACTGTCTGCAAAAGGTACTTGACTTGCCCTTAGTAGCCTAAGGAATAAACCTGAAATAGCTGCAATAACAGATGACTCTATAACTCTTCACCAAAAAAGAACATTTTAGATTAATCCACATTCAAAAGCATTTGTAGACAAAAATGAAATGGGGATCTAGTGATATAGAGAATAGATGGTTGGTGTCTTGGATGGGTTAAGTTTATCGGGCAAGGCGGAGGAATTTATCTGGTGAGCCGAAGGCGAACCGGATAAATTTCGGAGCCGAGCCCGATAAACTTAACCCATCCAAGACACCAACCATCTATTCTATTTATCCTGTCACTCACTGTAACGGAACACAACAAAACAAACAAACGAAAAAAAAACATTGATAAAGACCGTACCTTTTATAAATTTCTGGAGCCGAGCCTGATCGACTTTCCCAATCCAAGACACCAACCGTCTATTTTATTTATCCCTTTTCTCAATTACAATCCAAAATCCGACTAAATTGAACATTTCGCTCGAAATAAGGCACATATTGACATCTTTCTCTCAGATCTATGAGAAACTTTAAAAAATGAAGAACCGTGTTTACAAAACCCTCTGGATATGCAGCTGCAATAATGACGTCATGAATGATATTGGCTACGTCATAATTATCAAACGTGACGTATATCCGCAGAAAAATATTGTAGCGAAGAAGACAATATGTTTTAACATAACAGGCTATTAATTAAACGAGCAAAAGTATTCGCTAGCGATTGATTATTTCATTACGGCAGTAAGACGCTTGGTTGAAAATAGTCCCAGTCAGCAGGTGCGCACTTAGCGGTCATGTGACCAACTGACGGATAACAAAAAAAATATACGGCACCCTGTTATCCGTCAGGTAAACCCGGAAGTGACAGGATAAATAATTTTTCTTACAAAGGGTAGAAAACATTTGTTGAAAAAGGAGAAAATGCTGATTACCAAAAGGCCCCTTTCTACGTGTCATTAAAACTCCAGATCATGTGGTAAACGGTTAAAAAAAAGCAGTTTCTTCTTTTCCTATTATGCTTTGGACCTGTTCAGAGAATTACAGCTATTTGCATTAGTTTCAAATGTCTCATGATCATCCAATAAATGCTTAAACTTTCAAAGAATCAGACATTTGTATTGCAGGAAAGTCCTAACACTTTAACTCTTTACCAAACAACAAAATTTGGGACGACCAAATTCAAAGCATTTGCAGACGACAAATGTTTCTTAATTGATGTTTTCTGTCTGAAATAGGGAAGGAAACATTGTGGGAAAAAAGGAGAAAATGCTGGTTACCAGCATTTTCTCCTTTTCTCTCAATGTTTTCAAAAGCCAATTTTTTTCAGGGTCCGTAAAAGTCAGGATTGATTGGTATTATAGTTAACCAAACAATCTAGAGTTTTAACTACAGGAGAGAGAAAGCTTTTGAAAACCTTGTACGAAAAGGAGAAAATCCTGGTAACACCTTTTCCTGGCATAATTCCTACCTTTCTAAAGACAAATGCCATCATTAGAGTCACATTTAATCTGCCGTCTGCAAACACTTTCAATTTGGACAAGTCTAAAATTTTGTCATTCAATAACGAGTTTTAGACCAAACAATATAAAGCTAATCTGCCTATTCTAGCCAAAAAACCAGAAATATGATCCACCACAGGGGTATATTACCGCTGTTTAGATTTCAGGAAAAATTATAAAAATAATTCTACCAGAACTAGGCACTTTCTGGGAGCACTAATAAACTTCCACAAAACTAGGGTTTATAGTACAATAATACATTATATCCCAAAGGCAGCTTGAGATCCAAAAACTCAATTTGTCAAAGGATATTCGTTCAGAAGACATTGGTCCTCTTTCTGTTATTAATAAGACAGGGGCTTTGCAGTGCCTTGTCCAAGGGCTTTTCCATGTGACTAGCACCATCAACAAGGTCCTTCAGTGATTCTCAAACTTTTTACTACACAATACCGAGGTTTAACAAGCCTGAGCTAGATGTGTATTGAAAACATTGTGGGAAAAGGAGAAAATGCTATCATTAACCCTTTACCACACAATCCCGTGTTTAAAGATCTCTGAGGACAGCCTCAGGGTTTGGAAAACATTTTGGGGAAAAAGATAAAATGCTGGAAAAAAAACAAGCATTTTCTCTCTTTTCCCACAATGTTTTTTCTACCACTTCAAAGTCAACTTTCATCCAGGCCACATTTGATTTGTCGTCTGCAAACGCTTCCAATTTGGAGAAATATAAAATCTTGTTATCTGGTAAAGAGTACGAAAACATTTGAATTGTTACCTATAAATTCCTTCAATATGGATGAATCTAAATTTTTGCAATGATAAAAATGCAGACATGTCCAAATTGAAAGCATTTGTAGGCAACAACTTAGTTGTTACTCAATGATGCAATGTGTCTTTGATAGGGTAGAAAACATTGTGGGAAAAGGAGAAAATGCTGGTTACCAGCATTTTCTCCCTTTTTTTACAATGTTTTAAAAGGATTCTTTCTCAGAGTCATTCGAACTCAGGATTGTATGGTACAGCGTAAAGCACTGAGATACAGAGAATCTTGCCAGTTGATCAAAAATTTCTGTGTGTTTTAATCCTTCAAGTGCTCATCAAAACTCTTGATGCTTTTGCAGCCACTACAGATGAAGATAAACACTGTCCGCTTTGTTTTCATATCTAGACAAGACCAACCTTAAAATTGCAGTTATCTGAGTGTTTTTTCTCCATTGAAAATATCCCATAGGTTGATTGATTGAATGGTATCTTATGCCGCTTTCAACATTATTTCAGTTATATCACAGCAACAGCTCACATATTCATACTAGGCTAGGGCTCTGAAGTGTCTTGCCCAAGGACAATCCTACGAAACACCCAGTGCATCCAGTGCAGCTCGAACATGGGGGCCTCCAGGTTAGGAGTCCCACACTTTACCACTGAGCCATGCAGGGCCCCTGTGTCCCATGGGTTTGTTCCACACTGTAAGGGCTAATTTGGGCTAAGATATATGAGCCATGCTCTGTAAAAAGGGGATTTAATTCATCTGCAAAGAGTATCCACCCAGGTCAACCTGCGCAGTCTGCACAGGCAGACACAAGTCCAAGCTATTTTTCAATTTTTTACATGTCAAAGGACCAGTCTACGTCATGATTCAGTTGGTTGATAGACAAAATTTATTTTGTGCATCCATAATAAAGTGATTACTTGCTTAGTAAACTACATCACAGAGATGCATTAAAGCCCCTCTTGACAGAGCATGGCTCATATATATATATGAGCCATGCTCTGTCAAGAGGGGATTTAATGCATCTTTAAGCTGCATTATACTATGAAAGTCATCACATAATTATGGATCCATAAAATCCATTTAGTCTAATGATCGACTGAATCATGAGGTAGGCTGGTCCTTTGACATACAGAAACTAATCAAATCGCAAAATGTTTTGACTCATGTCAGCCTGAGCGGACTGTGCAGGCTGACATGAGTCAATACTTTTTGTAGATGCACTATGCCCCCTTTTTAAAGAGCACGGCTCCTGTATAATGATCACAAATTTTGCCTCTATGAGTCAATAGGGTATATCATACATAGATAGCACCCTGTGCACAACTGTTTTTCTCATCTTTTATCTTCTTCAACAGTTGTTCACCCTTTCTTAAATAATCCCTTCTTTTAACCCCTTATCACACAATCCCAAGTTTTACCAACCCTACGAAAGAAGCCAAAATGCTAGTAACAAGCACTTTCTCCCTTTCCCAAAGTGTTTACTACCATTCCACAGACAAATCCCATCATCTGCGGCACATTTAATGTGTCATCTCTCAATGCTATCAATTTGGACAAGTCTAAAATTCTATCATTTGGTGAAGAGAACTAACTATTAGAGCCCTGGATAAACCCAAAATATGTTTTCAGTTGAAAAATGAGACCAATATAATTTAGATCTCATGGTTACAGTTTGTCAGAAAGCAGACAGTGTAGATCAAAGACCAGACTGCATGTTTTGTACAGTCTGATCTTGATCTATACTGGCTACAAAGGCAATCCTAGTTTTGAAAAGCTCTTTAACCCTTTACCAAACAAATCTGTGCTTAAACAGAACTTGAGGAAAATGGCTTTAAAAAACATTGTGGGAAAACATTTCCCACAATGTTTTCTAACCTTTGGAATAGAAATTTAATGCTTTCAGTGACCATTAATTCATTGCCTGCAATGCTTTCAATTTCAACAAAGCTATAATTTTGTCATTTGGTAAAGAGATAAGGGTTAAAATGATGTTACCAGCTTGGTCTCTATGGTAACACAATTTCTTGCTTCCTGTCTTCAAAAGAAGCCAAACTGCCTCAATGTTTGTTTCTGTACTTTTGATTGTTTATTTAGGATAATAAACCATGCCCAGTTTTTAAAATCTATTACCAAACTCGCTTTTCAAAATATACCTTTTTGGTATCGCCTGGCTACTAAATGCCCTTCTGGTGACCATGTAGGTCAGACTGAATAATATATGGAATATAATAATATACAAAACATGAATCCATGATGTTCCATGTTTGTTTCTATACAAAAATATTTAATTGTTTATTTAGGATAATAAACCATGCCCAGGTTTAAAATTCATTACCGAACTGGCTTTTCAAAACATACCATTCTGGTCCTCCAGGGCTACTAAATGCCCTTTTGCTGACAATTACATAATAGATCACAATCAGACTGAACAATACATGGAGTTGAAACTTGAGAATCTATGATGTTCAATGTGTTTCTATCAAACATATTTGATTATTAACCCTTTACCACACAATCCCGAGTTTTAACGACTGTGAGAAAGAAGGTTGTTGAAAACATTGTGGGAAAAGGAGAAAATGCTGGTAACCAGCATTTTCTCCTTTTCCACCCTTTAAGATTACTTTTTCCATTTTAGCCACATAAAATTTGTCATATGCATATGCTTTGGATTTCAACATGTCTAAAAATATTTTCCTGTGGTAAAGAGTCAATTAAGTACAACTAACCATGCCTAGTTTGAAAGTTCCGTAATTAAACTGGCTTTTCCAAAATGTACCATTTCTGCATTTTTGGGCTGCTTAGCCTGACTAAATGCTAGCTAGCTGTTATGCTGACAAAGTACAGTGTCTATGCGGTCCTGCGTGGCTCAGTGGTAAAGTGTAAGGCTTGTAACCTTGAGGCCTTGTGTTCTTGCCTCACTGGGGGCACTGGGTTCTTCATGGGAGTATCCTTGAGCAAGACACTTCAGAGCCCTAGCCTACTACTGGTGAAAACAAGGACATATATGAATATGTGACCTGTTGCCATGATATAACTGAAATAATGTTGTATGTGACATAAAAAACTATTTAATCAAACACTGAAGCACTGTTGAATGTTTCTGTATATTCGATTATTTATCTAGGACAGTAAACCATGCCCACATGTAACAATCCATTATGAATCAGACATTTTCTATATACCATTTGAAAAAAACAAGAGGGCCATGATGGCCCTGGATTGCTCACCTAAGTCAATAGGCGAAATTTCACTCCACGTGAATAATTCAATTTCTGACCATTTGTCAAGTCAATTAACTAAAAATGTGGCCTCTAGAGTGTCCAAAAGGAATTTTCTTAAGTTGATCTAATGACCTACTTTATTACCAAAGGTGACCCAATTTTGAACTCATCTTAGATTTTATCAAGACAAACATTGTGACCAACTTTCAAATCAATTGACCAATAAATGTGGCCTCTAGAGTGCCCACAAGGTATTTCTCTAATTTGACCAAGTGACCTGGTTTATAACCCCAGTTGACCCAAATTCAGACTCATGTGACATTTTATCAAGACAAACATTCTGACCAATTTTCAAGTCAGTTGAGCTATAAATGTGACCTCTAGAGTGCCCACAAGGTATTTCTTTAATTTGACCTAGTGACTTAGTTTATGATCCCAGGTGACCCCAATCCAAACTCATCTGAGATTTCATCAAGACAAATATTCTGACAAAATTTAAGGTCATTTGAGCAATAAATGTGGCCTTTAGAGTGCCCACAAGCTTTTTGTTTAATTTGACCTAGTGACCTAGATTATGACCCCAGGTGACCAAATTTCAAACTCATCCAATATTTTATGAAGACAAACATTCTGACCAATTTTCAAGTCAGTTGAGCAAGAAATGTGGCCTCTAGAGTGCCCCAAAGGTATTTCTTTAATTTGACCTTGTGACCTAGATTATGATCCCAGGTGACCCAATTTTGCACTCATCTTAGATTTCATCAAGAGAAACATTCTGACCAATTTTCAAGTCAATTGAGCATGAAATGTGGCCTCTAGAGTGCCCAAAGGTATTTCTCTTATTTGACCTAGTGACCTAGATTATAACACCAGGTGAGCCAATTTCAAACTCATCTTAGATTTCATCAAGAGAAACATTATGACCAATTTTCAACTCAATTGAGCAAAAAAAGTGGCCTCTAGAGTGCCCACAAGGTATTTCTTAATTTGACCTAGTGACCTAGCTTATGACCCCAGTTGACCCAAATTCAGACTCAAGTGAGATTTTATCAAGACAAATACTCTGACCAATTTTCAAGTCAACTGAGCAAGAAATGTGGCCTCTAAAGTGCCCACAAGGTATTTCTTTAATTTGATCTTGTGACCTAGTTTATGATCCCAGGTGACCCAATTTCAAACTCATCTGATATTTTAGCAATACGAATATTCTGACTAAATTTCAGGTCATTTGAACCATAAATGTGGCCTCTAGAGTGCCCACAAGGTATTTCTTTAATTTGATCTTGTGACCTAGTTTATGACCCCAGGTGACCCAATTTTGAACTCACTGAACATGTTGTGGTCAGGTGGGCTAACAAACTTAGAACAGGATTACTACATAACAAATATCAAGGTTCTACGCCTCCCAGTTTCAGAGAAGAATTTTAAAGTTTTCCTTTTTTGTTCCCATGTTCAAACTTGTGACCCCTGGGATGGGGCCAGTTTTCAACCCAGGGCCATCACATGAACAAACTTGGTAGAGGTCCACTAGGAGATGCCACATACCAAATATCAAAGCTCTACGCCTTCCAGTTTCAGAGAAGAAGAATTTTAAAGTTTTCTTCTTTGTTCCTATGTTCAAACTTGTGATATCCAGGGCAGGGCCAGTTTTGACCCTAGGGCCATCATATGAACAAATTATGGTAGAGGTCCACTAGGAGATGCTACATACCAAATATCAAAGCTCTACACTTTCAAGTTTCAGAGAAGAATTATTTTAAAGTTTTCCTTCTTTGTTCCTATGTTCGAAGTTGTGACCCCGGGGACGGGGCCATTTTTGACCCCAGGGACATCATATGAACGAACTTGGTAGAGGTCCACTGGAGGTTGCTACATACCAAATATCAAAGCTCTACGCCTTCTAGTTTCAGAGAAGAAGAATTTTAAAGTTTTCCTTCTTTGTTCCTTTGTTCGAACTTGTGACCCCCGGGGCGGGGCCAGTTTTGACCCTAGGGCCATCATATGAACAAACTTGGTAGAGACCCACTAGGAGATGCTACATACCAAATATCAAAGCTCTGCGCCTTCCAGTTTCAAAAAAGAAGAATCTTAAAAGTTTTCCTTCTTTGTTCCTACGTTCAAACTTGTGACCCCCGGGGCAGGGTCAGTTTTGACCCCAGGGGCATCATATGAACAAACTTGGAAGAGGTCCACTAGGAGATGCTACATACCAAATATCAAAACTCTATGCCTTCTAGTTTCAGAGAAGAAGAATTTTAAAGTTTTCCTTCTTTGTTCCTTTGTTCGAACTTGTGACCCCCCAGGGCGGGGCCAGTTTTGACCCCAGGGGCATCATAAGAACAAAGTTGATAGAGGTCCACTAGGAGATGATACATACCAAATATCAAAGCTCTATGCCTTCTAGTTTCAGAGGAGATTTTCAAAGATTTTGCTATTTTTTTCCTTTTTGTTGCCATGGCAACCAGAGTTATGGGTGGAATTCAATTTTTTGAACAACTTTGGTAGAGCTTCACCCAAGGAACATCCCTGCCAAGTTTCATCAAGATTGGCCCTGTGGTTTAGGAGAAGAAGATGTTTAAAGAAATTGTTGACGGACGCCGGACATTGGGGGATCACAATAGCTCACCTTGAGCACGTTGTGCTCAGGTGAGCTAACAAATGACAGAAAGGATGAAAATGCTTGTTTTGAACGAAAAGGAAATCATGCAGGGAAAGCAATTAGGTCCATCCTGCAATGTTTTCAAAAGGTGTCAAAAGCAGATGAGCAAAAGATATTGCAGGGCTATAGATTTTTTAATAGAGACCCAGGTAGTAGCAGTATTGTATTAACTCTTTACCAAAGACAAAATTTTAGACTTGCCCAAACTGAGAGCATTTGCAGACAAAAAATTACATGTGACTCAACTGTTTCTCCTTTTCCAACAATATTTTCAATTAGCCTCCTTCTCTACATCAAAACTGAAAGCATTTGCAGAGGACTAATCATATGTGACTTTTAGTCTCTGATAGGGTAGAAAACCAGCATTTTTTCCTTTTGACACAGTATTCAAGTCTTTTTCCAAAAGGTTGTTTAAACTGGGAATGTTTGGTAAAGATTTGTGGGTTAATGGGGTGTCACTTAAGTATTTAATCAGTTTGTAACCCAGGTCCAATTTAATTAAATGGGTGCCATATCTCCCTGTAGGATATATTTGTGTTGGGAATTAGAGTAAAATAAACACACTTCATGTCAGTAATAAACTGTCTTTTGACACCTAAAATTAAATTGAAACTTTTCAATCCAATAACAAACTGGAATGATTAAATTTGCTTAAAGTACTTAAGGAATTTTATATATAATATTTCCAGGGGAACTCATATTCTTTGATCTACAACATTCAGAGTAGAAAAAACAAAACATCTGACAATCATAATTAACTCTTTACCAAATGACAACATTAATTTTCAGATGCATTCAAATTGAAAACATTTGCGGACAACAATTAAAGTGTGGCTAAAATGATGGAAATTGTCTATAATAGGGTCGAAAACATTGTGGGAAAAGGAGAAAATGCTGGTTACCAGCATTTTCTCCTTTTCCCACAATATTTTCAGAAGGCTTCTTTCTCAGGGTCATTAAAACTCGGGACTTTGTGGTAAAGAGTTAAAATTTGAAAATATCTGCAACTGAAAATGTGGAAATTGCTTATTGGAAATAATTCCTTACACAAAAACTAGAGCATAATCAATATTTAACTGCAAACCAAACAATGTCATATAATGCATGATTTGTCATAATAATTTTATTCATTCAGAAAAAAAACACGCTATTGCAAATTCGGGGCTGTTTTCTAAAAAATTTCCATACAGTGTTAACTCTATACTAAACAATCCCATGTTTTAACTACAATGATCAGCATTTTCTCCTTTTTTCTACAATGTTTACCACTCTTTTAGGATACACCTATCATTCATTACTGCATTAACTCTCTACCAGACTACAAAATTTTGGACTGGTCCAAGTTGAAAGCATTTAGCATGCGACAAATTAGATATGGCTTAACTCTTTACCACACAATCCCGACTTTTAACAACCCTAAGAAAGAAAGCTTTTGAAACAAGATGTCTGTTTGTAAAACAGTCATGCCCCCCCTACTGCCACATTGATACAGGAAGTGGCACAGTTCATAAACTGATATCAAAAGAATTGATTGGGAAATATCGATGTCATCTTTTTGATTTATTGCCCACTTCAATTGTTAAACGTGATAATCTGTCAAAAGTTCGCATAATTATACACACTGCTGTGTGTATACATACAAGATTGTAAACAGTCGCCGATACACAGACTGGGTTATCGATTTTCTATTCGGCACACGCGTTCGACTCCCGCTTTTTCCCAGTCGACTTCGATGCTTACTACGTCCCCGATAATACGCAAATAAAATGTTGGAGCCGCAAGTTGAGCCACATATGATTTTTGAGACACTTTAATTTTTTTTTTAGCAAATGGCTCAAGTGGTGAACGGCAGTGCGGGCCCTGAATCATCTGGTGGTCACTGTGACCTTGACCTTTCACGGATTAACCTTAAAATCAATAGGGATCATTTACACTCCAAGATGAATATCTGTACAGAATTTGAAGGACCTAGGTCAATTCTGTGTGTAGTTATCATCTGGACAAGGTTTGGTCTATATATCATTAAGTTGAAGGCTACTGTGACCTTGACCTTTGATGGATTAATCTCAAAATCGATAGGGATCATTTACACTCCGAGATGAATAACTGTACAGAGTTTGAAGATTCTACGTCAATTCTGTGTCTAGTTATCATCCGGACAAGGTTTGGTCTATATATCATTAAGCTGAAGGCCACTGTGACCTTGACCTTTGATGGATTAATCTCAAAATCGATAGGGATCATCTGCACTCCAAGACGAACGTCTGTGCCAAATTTGACGAACCTAGGTCAATTCTGTGTCTAGTTATCATCCGGACAAGGTTTGGTCTATATATCAACATGTTGACGGTCACTGTGACCTTGACCTTTGACTGATTGACCTCAAAATCAATAGGGATCATCTACACTCCAAGACGCATGTCTGTGCCATATTTGACGAACCTAAGTCAATTCTGTGTCTAGTTATCATCCGGACAAGGTTTGGTCTATATCTCAACATGTTGACGGTCACTGTGACCTTGACCTTTGACCTCAAAATCAATAGGGATCATCTACACTCCAAGACGCATGTCTGTGCCAAATTTGATGAACCTAGGTCAATTCTGTGTCTAGTTATCATCCGGACAAGGTTTGGTCTATATATCAACATGTTGACGGTCACTGTGACCTTGACCTTTGACCGATTGACCTCAAAATCAATAGGGATCATCTACACTCCGAGATGCATGTCTGTGCCAAATTTGACGAACCTAAGTCAATTCTGTGTCTAGTTATCATCCCGACAAGGTTTGGTCTATATATCAACATGTTGACGGTCACTGTGACCTTGACCTTTGACCGATTGACCTCAAAATCAATAGGGATCATCTACACTCCGAGACGCATGTCTGTGCCGAATTTGACGAACCTAGGTCAATTCTGTGTCTAGTTATCATCCAGACAAGGTAAGGTCTACGAAAGGACCAACCTACCAACATTAGCAAAGCAATATACCCCCACTTAGTTGAAGGGGGGCATAAACATTGTGGGGAAAGGAGAAAATGCTGGTAACCAGCATTTTCTCTTTTTCCCACCGTGTTTTCTACTCTTCCCGCTAAAAAGTCAATTTTTGAGTACCATTTATCATGTCACCTGCAAATGCTTTCAATTTGGACAAGTCTAAGATTTTGTCATCTGGTAAAGAGTTAAATGATTGGATTACTATCTGAAAAGGGTAGAAACATTGTAGGAAAAGGAGAAAATGCTGGTTACCAACATTTTCTCTTTTTCCCACAATGTTTTCCAAAGCTTTCTTTCCCAGGACGTTTTTTTTCTTTTTTTTTGGTAAAGGGTCAAAAAAGTTTAATGTGTTTTCTACAAAATTACTTCTTTCAACATGGTGCAGTGTAAAATTTTTGTTGTCTGGCATAGAGTAAAAGATTTCCAAACTCTGATAATATTGTTTCTCAGGCCATTATTACAGACTAGCAGCGGGTCATGGTGGGACCAGAGATGGTCTTATCCATTACAGACCTTCCAACTGCTGGGAAATTTCGTCAATGTAGACCACCAGTTATCTAAACTCACCAAGGGCGCAACAACGCCCATAAAGGCCCATAACACACAACAAGCAAGTGGTTTAACTCTTTCCCACACCAAATTATTTTAGATGGATCCAATTTGAAAGCGCTTGCAGACAACAAAATTTATATGGCGCTAATGATGGGATTTGAATCAATCTAGAAAACATTGTGGGAAAAGGAGAAAATGCTGGTTACCAGCATTTTTTCCTTTTCCCACAATGTTTTCAAAAGGCTTCCTTCTCAAAGTCATTAAAACTCGGGATTGTGTGGTAAAAGATTAACGTAAACATACGGGAATAAGTATAAGATTCTTTGGACTCATCTATTTTGAAAGCATTTGCAGATGATTTGATAGATGTGGCTCAAATGATGAGGTTTGTCTTTAAAGGGTAGAAAAAATATGAGTTTCCAGCATTTTTTTCTTTTCTCACAGTGTTTTCAAAAGTCTTCTTTCTTTCTGAGTGTTATGAAAACCAGGGTCAGCATTCACCAACCTTTCTAATTTCATTCTCGATCTTATTCTGGATTTTGAAAGTAACACACTATCTGATTGGCTGAACCATAAAGTTATTCTGAATTCCTGCTCATACCCATGCTATCATTGCTACCTTGACTTTTTTACTTGTAGCTCACAAATTTTGAAATATCATGGCAAAAGGAGAAATTGCTCCTACTGAGTAACGTAGAAAATTGTGGTAAAAGGAGAAAATGGTTACCCCTACTTACAAAAGCTTTACCCCTCAGAGTCATAAAAACACGGCATGGTTTGGTAAAGGGTAGTTTTGAAAACTGGAATTATGGTCTATCCAATCAAATCTATTTAACTACTACAGGAATCCTGGGAAATCAGGCCACGGGGAAAGGTTCAACCTCTTCATAAAAGTCAGGGAGAAATCAATTTAGCCCATACAAACTCATAAAAGAAGTGGGGACCATAAACTGCCATTGTCCAGTTTCACCCCTAAATTTCTTAACCCTTACATCCCCTATAGCACAGGCTATAATTCCTTTAACAGACACTATAGATCAAGATCAGACTGCTCAAGACATGCAGTCTGATCTTGGATCTACACTGTCTGCTGTGCTGCAATAGTTGGTGCAAAAACAGCTTAAAATTGCAATTATTTTGGTCTTCTAGACAGAAGACTTCCATTTTAGTAATTTGGGTGCTCTAGGGATAAAATTTCTTATCCTTTTCCCTCTTGTACACATCTTTTATTGCTTTTGCAGGTTACAACTGTGAAATACTGTTGAAAGTGGTACAAGACACTATTTAAACAACCTAGGTTGAATTCATCAATATGCCAATGACAAGGAAAAAAAAAACCAAGATCAGGTTGATTACAGGCACAAACAAGTAATTGTAGCTGCTTTCTCTACCCGTAACACTGATTTCTGAGTGAAGACGAGTAAAGTAAACATGCAAGGGTCATTGAGGAAAAGGTCAAGGTTTAGGGTTTCTCTTATACCCCCTTCTTCAAAGGTCAGGGGTCAGCGGTTAAGTTTTAAAATTAGATTCAAAATATGGATGGTCAGGATTCTCCTATCAAGTTACCAAAATTCCTTCCTTTGAAAACAGATTTGAGTAGTTTTACAGATATTTTACAGATATCACTACAAAGTCTCTAGCATTCTTTTTCAACTACAAAGCCTCTAGCAGCTGGTATCAGGTCAAAACCTAGATTTTTATGCTCTCTCCAAGTTTTCTGTGAGAAATTTGAATCAGAATTTAATGAGTGTATAAGTCAATAAAGCCGTACTTTTTGTCAACAGAAAGTTGAATGTTTAAATTTCATTTTATGATGTCCTTTGAATTTCAATTAATACATACATGTCAGCCAACAGAAATAGAGCAAATATTTACATTTCCTCATCAGACATCTGTACTTTCTCAGTCCATTTCAGTGTTCTTTTAAGCCTTTACCAAACAATCCCATACATTAACTATCATGAGGATAGTCTTTCATAGCCTTTTGAAAACATTATGGGAAAATGAGAAAATGCTGGTAATCAGCATTCTCTCCTTTCCTCACATGTTTTCTACCCTTCTGAATAGAAATTTCAATGAAAGAGAGTCATTTGTGTTGCCATATATTAATGCTTTCAAATTGGATAAGTCTAAAATTTTGTCGTTTCGAGTTTTACTGACCTAGGAGAAGAAGCTTTTTTAGAAAATCATGTGGGAAAAGGAAAAAAAAAATGCTGGTCACCAGAATTTTTTCTTTTCCCAAAATGTGTTCTAACCTTTAACCCTTTACCACACAGCAAAATTTGAGACTTTCCCATATTGAAGGAATTAATATCAACATTTAAAATGTTTTTCAGTCGATAGTATTTGTCTAATAATAGGCAGAAAACATTGTTGGAAAAGGAGAAAATGCTGGTTACCAGCATTTTCTCTTTTTCCAACGATGTTTTCAAAAGCTTTTTTTATCAGGGTCGTTGAAAGTCGGGATTGTGTGGTAAAGGGTTGAAAAAACAAATTCCAATACTTGAGCCATATGCATTTTTTCATATGCAAAATTAATGCAAATTGGACAAGTATAAAATTTTGTCTGTCTTGTACAGACTTTATTAAAACAGAACTTTTGAAACTATGGTTGCTTTTCATGGCCATGTAAATCAAGACTTGAATCAGACTCAAGACCTTTTCCTTTCCTTGAAGCATTATTTTTGTTGCTTTATCTGTCCAGTAGCCTGCTGAATTCTGTCTACAGTAATAATGTATTCTCATCCATCATTATTTGTAAATCCTTCCTCAAGCATTTTTTTTCCTTGGCAGTCTCAACATTGCCTGACATTTTACTCAACAAATTATTAGACTGACCTTCATATTGAAAGCATTTGTAAGCAACAAGTTATAGATGCAGCTCATAATAATAAGAACTGTTTTTGAAGGGATAAACAATGTTGGATAATGAGAAATTGATGGTTCCCTAAGCACCTTCCCCTTTTATCACAGTCTTTACTGGCTTTCCTTCTTAGGGTCAAAAAACAAAGTAGTGTGGACCCTTTGGTTATTAAAAGCTATGCTTATCAAGTCACAAGACATATTAATAGAAAGGGTATATGACAAACAGAGGCCAGTAAATCACATAACTTGTGCCCTGTATGACATAAAATGGCAGACCTTGATGACAGAACTATCTGATTACAAACCAGATATAACCCATTTAACAGAAACTCTAACAAACATAGAGATTGCTATCGGCACCATATCACAGCCATCTACATGGTTACAAGTTGGCCTGAATACATTTGTTTTCTATTTCAAATGTTAACTCTTTACCAAACAACAATTGTTTTACTTGTCTAAACTGATGGCACATGCAGATGACTAATCAACTGTGGCTAAAATTGTGATATTTTTCTTTGGTGGGGTAGAAAACATTGTAGGAAAAGGAATAAATGCTAGTTTTTCTACTTTTTACACAATGTTTTTAAAAGGTTTCTTTCTCAGGGTCATTAAAAGTCAGAGTTGTGTGGTAAAAGAATTAACTCTTTACCATACAATCTATGTGTGGTAAAGGGTTGACCCTTAATTACTATACAATCCCATGTTTTCACAAGCCTAACTCTTTACCAAACGACAAAATTTTAGACTTGTCCAAATTGGAAGCATTTGCAGACGACAAAATAAAACATGACTCATAAATTGAAACTTGACTCTGAAAGAGTAGAAAACATTGTGGGAAAAGGAGAAAATGCTGGTTACCAGCATTTTCTCCTTTTCCCATAATGTTTTCAGAAGGCTTCTTCCTCATGGTCGTTAAAACCAGGAATTGTTTGGTAAAGGGTTAAACAAAACGCCTTTTGAAAACATGGTGGGAAAACAAGACATGCTGGTAACCAGTATTATCCCTTATTCTCCTTATCCCACAATGTTTTCCACCCACACAAAGACCAACTCCATTGCTTGAGCCACCTGTACTTTGTCGTCTGCAAATGTTCCAATTTGTACAGGTCAAAAATTTTCTTGTGTGGTATAGGGTTAAAAGGCCTAGCACAACAGTTGCTTCTGCGGTCATTCTAAATCAAGATCTAACTGAAAGTTCTGTGAAATCTTGGTCCGTACTCGGCAAACATTCCTAAGGACATTCTCCGCCTTATTCTCAAGATTAAAACTCGGGATGGTTGGTAGAGGGTTCGAATAATAAAGCTGTAAGATCAGACTGCACAGCATATGCAGTCTGATCTTGTGTTCACGTGGTCTGATAATCATTATTATAAAATTATGAAAACAGAAAATAAATTCTAATTTGCAAAGTCAGTCAGGAACACTAAAAGGACAAACAAGCAGGAAAAGGACCAGAATTGAACATAATGTTAACAAACCATTGCACCTTTAAGCATTCATTGAGCCATTAAACTTTTAAAACCTGGGGGTCAATTATGTCACCCATCTTTCAGACCCAGGTCATTATATCATGAACTTTAAGTATCAGTTACAAAAGGTATCACCTAACAACTTCTTTCATACAGAGAGACATAATGACAAGTTTATCCTCCACTAAAATGCTGAACAAAATGATTTGGCCAGTGCTCTGTGAAAAGGGGCCTTAATGCATCTGTGAAAAGTATTGACTCAGGTCAGCCTGCGTAGTCTGCACAGGCTGACCTGGACCAAAAACATTTTCGCTATTGGTCAATTTTCTGTATTGCCAAGGCCCAGTCTACCTCATGATTATGTGAGTTGTTAAAAATGTGGCTATTATTGACCCATAACTATGTGATCCCTTGCTTTGGTATCATGCATCAATGACATGCATTATGCTCCCTTTTGCCATTTTTTTCCGCTCTGAAAACCTGACTTAGCTCATTTCACTTAGATGTAGAATACATTTTTCTACTTTTCCAGATAACTTTTGAAAACTGTTGGGAAAGGAGTTACTGCTCAAACAGACCTGGTATCCTTTTTCCTCCTTTTTCCACAATGGTTTCTATCCTTAAAAATACAAATTCAGTGATTTAAATCATGTTTATTTTGTTGCATACAAATGCTTCCAATATGGATAAGTTTCAAGTTTTGTTGTCAAGTTTAGAATTAACCCTTTACAACACAATGCCGACTTTTAATGACCCTGAAAAAGAAGTCCTTTGAAAACATTGTGGGAAAAAGAGAATGTGCTGGTAACCAGCATTTTCTCCTTTTCCTACAATGTCTTCTACCCTATCAAACAAAAATCGCATCATTGAGCCACATTGAAATTGTTGTCTGCAAATGCTTTCAATTTGGACAGGTCTAAAATTTTGTTGTGTGGTAAAGGGTTAAAGTTACTTTCACAAAGGTAACACTATATATAGATACTTCTGCTGCCTTTGCCAATCAAGGTAAGACTGGACAGATTAGTTACCAATCTGATACAAGATCTACACTGTCCATTTTGTTGAGATATTTTGCTGTTTATGTCTAGCCTCCCCCCCCCTCCCCCCCCTTGAAAAAAAAACTTGTAGCAAATGCAATGTCAAACTAAAACTGTCCAGGCATTCCAAGGATTAAGTGTTCTTTTACATCTCAAAGTCAAT
This sequence comes from Hippopus hippopus, assembly GCA_946811185.2. Classification (NCBI taxonomy): domain Eukaryota; kingdom Metazoa; phylum Mollusca; class Bivalvia; order Cardiida; family Cardiidae; genus Hippopus; species Hippopus hippopus. Next base: position 3,940,156 of record OX328102.1, on the reverse strand, counting down.
ACAAAACTGTGCAGTGTTATATGTAAAACTTCTCAGGGTTATTATATAGGGATAAAATTCCAAATATGGACAATAGTCACTGTGGAGCTCCGACTGACCACAAGAGGGGGATTATTTGAAGTGAGGGTGTCAGTTATCCTTTAAATCTTAAGTAAACACGATTTTATAATCCCGTCATCTTTAGACCGCTCCATAATAACTTAAGTTACTTATGCATTTGGCAGATTAGGATCAGACTACAAAGAAAGTGGTATGATCGAGATTGTCCTATATTTTTTCTATAATTCAGGCCAAAAAAAAAAACAGTTTAGAAATCCTGAAATTCCCCCAGGAAGATCCCTTTTGAAAACACTGAAGGAAAAGAAGAAAATGCTGGCGATCAGCATTTTGTCCCTATTCCCCCAGTGTTTTCTTAACCTTTCGAAAAACAAATATCATGATTTCACCATTTATCACACAACCCAGACTTTTAACAAGTTTGAGAAAGAAGCCTTTTGAAAACATTGTGGGAAACGGAGAAAATGCTATTAACCAGCATTTTTCTCCTCCCATAGTGTTTTATACCCTCCCCGAGACAATTTTCTATTTTTCAGTCACATTTAGTTTGTCGTCTGGAAATGCTCTCAATTAGGACAAGTCTAAAATTTTGTTGTTTGGTAAAGAGTTAACTTTTCTTTAGCAGGTGCTTTCCAATGGAATAGTCTGAAATACTGTCTTCCAAAAAAAATTAACATTCAAGGACTGCTGACATTCAGACATTTTACTCTAGCCAACAAAAATTATAGAGCATCATGAAGAAAACACTGTAACAGAATAATGAAATTTTCCCAAAATGAGCTATTTCTCCATCTGTCAAATTGTTTTGTGTAGCTGCATGCTCTTAGAATTATAAAACACATCTACAAAAGGTAAAGAATAAATACTTACACAGAAAAAGAAACACATCCACGAAAATTTAGCCAAACTTTAAGTATTCAGCTCTCAAGAGTTTGTATTCCCTATTTAAGATGTATAAATTACAACATACCTTAATCTCCAACACCCAACAGAGAGAGCCCAGGGTTTTCACAAATTCTGACCAATTGAGCCCTAGTGTTATCATTTTAACCCTTCACCAGAGTTTTGATAACCCTCAAGGACAATAGTTTTGAAAACATGAGAAAATAAGTAAATGCTGGTAACCAGTAATTTTGCCTTTTCCAAAATGTTTTCTACCTTTTCAAATACTAGTCCAATTGTTTGAGCTATATTTAACCCTTTACCACACAATCCCGAGTTTTAACGACCCTGAGAAAGAAAGCTTTTAAAAACATTGTAGGAAAAGAAGAAAACGTTGGTAACCAGCATTTTCTTCTTTTCCCACAATGTTTTCTTTTCTTTTTCAGACAAATCCCATTACTTGTGCCACATTTACTATGTCCTTTGGAAATGCTTCCAATTTGGATCTGTCTAAAATTTTGTCGTGTGGTAAAGGGTTAACTGTCATTTACAATAATTGCTTCATTTTTGGCCAGCCTAATTTTATTCCTGAGGTATTGGGCTAACCTATTTTTGTACAAATACAACTTTGTATGTCCCACCGGTCAGGATGTTTGCTAGAAGGAAACAAATATCTTGTTTTAATTTTCTGTTTTAAACTTGTTTGAAAAGATGCATATGCCTGTAAGAATCAACTGCTCCTTTTCTCACAATGTTATCAAAATTTGTTAAAGAGACAGGTGTTCAAAGTTGTTTCTGTAAGGTATTGGGTTAACTCTTTACCAAAAGACAAAATTTTAGACTTGTTCAAATTGAAAGCAAAATGTGAAATTGATGGAATTAATATGTGATAGGCTAAAAACATTGTGGGAAAACTTCCCAGAATGGTTTCAAAGACCGTCTTCAGGGTCGTAAAGACGGTTAACCTGGAGTTGTAGTAGTGGGTTAAGTAGATAAGCTTGTGACCAAATTTGACCCTGTTCTTCAAAATCTGGACTTTCATATTATTTTTCTAATACATTATTACATCAGGTTTGTTTTCCTATTTTCTTCCAGTATTAAACTCTTGTTTTACCTGCATGGGAATATTTTGTCCAATCTAGATTAGATCTAAAGTGAAAATGATTAAATTTTTTCATGGAAGGCTAAAACATAAAATGAAAGGATTTGTCATTCGTCTAAATTGCATGTGTATGTTCTCTTTAGAGCTTCTTTCCCCAAAGTAACATATAGATTATCTACTTGACGGTTAAATAAATAAAAAATAATTTTATACAACCTTTAGGACAACCCTGACTGCTGCTACTTAATTATCTAGGCACCTTTTTTGAACATTGGTTTCTTTGCTGACAATATAGATCACCAGATATGTCAACCTCTTACCTACCACATGGCAAAATTTTATACTTGCCAGAGTTGAAAGCATTTTCAGGCTTCAAATAAGATAAGGATCAAATGATTAGATTTGTCTCTGAAAGGTTAGAAAACATTATGGGAAAAGGAGAAAATGCTGGTTACCAGCATTTTCTCCTTTTCCCATGTTTTCAAAAGTCCTTTCCTTTGGAGTTCTTAAAACTTGAGATCTTGTGGGGTTAAACTGCCTTTTCGATTCAAATGTGTTAAGTTCTTTTTTGACTTCACATTTGATATTCAGCATTGCATTTACCAGAAAACAATGGCAGAATGGTCTAAATTCTCTATGTCACTGACTTACCATGAATGAGAAAGGTAAAATATTAAATCCTGACTCTGACAGATTAATACCCCTATAAACAGTGCCAGATTAGCCAGTCAGGCTCCCAAGATTAACCCATTAAAAGGTGCTGTCCAGACACCCTTTCTCAGTGCTTCACATGTATTTGCGTGTCCAAATGATTTGTAACTTGCAAGGACTATAATTCCTTTCATACCAATAACATATATCTACTGGAATGGTCAAAAAATATACAAAATGTGATTATGGAATACTTTTTGGCAACATAAGGCCTCCTTATTTCATCAGTATGTATAATGTTCAATGACCTTCTCTTTTCACAGATGATGCATTCAATAGATCTCATTCTGTCTAGTGGCAGGTAAAGGTGTCAAATTGTCAAAAACTTCTTGCTTCTGTTACATTTTGTTCTGAATCATTTTTTTTTTTTTTTTGGGGGGGGGGGGTGTTTCCACTGTATAATGATTTCTGAAAGAACAGGAACAGACCAAAAGGTAAGCTTGGCCAAGCCACTTAGACCAGGGTGCTGAAAGGATCTGAGGCAAGTACCCTTATCCTAAATTAGCCTCTATTTTTGATGTCTATAATGTTCTTTGTGGTCAGTGTACATCAAAATCAAACAGGACACAATGTCTTGTTCTGTCTTCTAACGTTACCAGCATTTTCTCCTTTTCCCACAATGTTTTCAACTGTTCCCAAAACAAATTTCAATTTTCGAGTCACATTTATTTTGTTGTCTGCAAATTCTTTCAATTTGGAATGGTCTAAAACGTTGTTTGGTATAGACTAAAGATTGTAAGGGTGAAGCTTATATACAGTATTAGCCTATTAGAGTCTAAATCCAATTGATTAGTTACACTTATCTACTCAGCAAGTTCTCTTTTAGACTGGCCATTTAGGCTTGAAATGCCTTTAATCTTGTGTGGGAAAATTTTGGCTACATTCATCAGACCTTTCTCTCAAACTATAACAGAAAGTTCCATGGTCAAATTTAGATGTTTTCGAAGACAGTGTAGAAGAAGATCAAACAGCTTTTGTAATTAATTTTACAGATAGTTTTCATTTAGATGAAGTTGTATATAACAACCAGTCTGATTTTGGATCTATGGTGCCTGCTACTTTTGACAAAACTATGGAGTCTTCTATATAAAAGCATTCATAGAGGACAAACCAAATGTGTCTAAAACAACTGGTTGGGTAGAAATTATTGTGGGAAAGGGAGAAAATGTTGGTTACAAGCATTTTCTTCTTTTTCTTCTATATGTTGAGAAGCCTTCTTTCCCATGGCCTTCAACCCTTTGCCACACAATCTGGTTTTAACAACCCCAAGGTAAACACTTGAAAATATTGTTCGAAATGAATCAAATGCTTGTAACCAGCATTTCTTCTTTTTCAACAATGTTTTCTACCCTTTCAAACAAAAATTTCCTAATTTGTGCAAAATTTTGTTTGTCATCTGCAAATGCTTTCAATTTGGACCGGTTGAAAATTTTGTTGTTTGGTAAGAGTTAAAGCACATGGCTGTATGGTAAAAGGTTTACCCTTTACCACACAATGACGACTAAACACCCCTGATAGAGAAGGCTTTTGAAAACATTGTGGGAAAAGGAGAAAATGCTGGTTACCAGCATTTTCTCCTTTTCCCACAATGTTTTCTACTCTGTCAGTGACAAATTCCATCATATGAGCCAAATTTATAATATAGTCTGCAAAGACTTTCAATTTCGACGAGTCTACATTTTTCTCGTGTGGTAAAGGGTTGATAGGCACCCCAGATTCCTGTAAGGGTTAATCCTTAGAATGCAGAATAAACCCAACAGACATTCTCAGCTTAGAGATAAGACCCACATAATTGAAATATCAAGGTTGCCTTTGCCCAGAATTTCTAAGCAAAGCGGACAGTGTAGGTCAAATTTTGTGCAGTCTGATCTTGATCTACACTGGCCCCAAATGCAACTATAGTTGTGAATGGAACTGTAAAGGTTAAAAGATGTAGAAAACAGATAGCCAATAATAAAGAAACAGTTGTTCAAACTGTTCCTATGGTACCAAATTAACCCACACTTGTAACTATTTCGTCAGCAGAAAGATCTGACAAAATTATAACATAGGAGGTTTGCTCTTCAATTTATTATCATTGAAAACATCTTCTGATATTCATTATAAACATGCTTTTATCTCTCTAAAGTCAGAGCAGTCTGTCTGGTCCTAAATATACTCTGTCGTCCAGTATGGAAAAGCTTTGTTTTGAAAAAATGTTGGTTTTGCATATACATGTACCTAGAGCTGAACATATCTGGGTCTGTGTTCATCAATCATTCTTAAGAATATTCTTTGTCTAATTCTTAATAATTTCCTAGATTTTAAAAAAGGTAACACAACTTCTGATTTGCTAAACTATTTAACACCACAAAATTTTGGATCTACCCACAGACAGCATTTGCAAACATCTTATGAAATGTGCCTAAAATGAAGAATTTATCTTTGAAAGAATTGAAAGCAATAACCCTTTACCAAACAATCCCGGGTTTTCAAGACCCTGTAGAAGAGGCCTATTAAAAACATTGTGGGAAAAGGAGAAAATGCTGGTCACCAGCATTTTCTCCTTTTTCCACAATGTTTTCTACCCTATCAAAGCAAGATTGCACCATTTGAACCACATTGAAATTGCTGTCTGCAAATGCTTTCAATTTGGACAAGGCTAACATTTTGTCATCTGGTAAAGGGTTAATTAAGAAACAGGAGATGCTGGTAACCATCTTTTTCTTCTTTCCCAATGTTTTTTTAAAATATGTGTCTGATCTTCAGTGCCTTCAACTGACTTTTAACAACCCAGAAAGAGAAGCCTTCTGAGAACATTGTGGGAAGAGAAGAAAATGCTGGTTACCAGCATTTTCTCCTTTTCCCAAAATATTTTCTACGCTATCAAAGACCAAAATCACCATTTGAGATACATCTAATTTGTTGTCTGCAAGTACAATAAAAAACTTTGTCGTTTGGTGTAGAGTGGAAAGCTTTTGAAAACATTGTGGGAAAAGAGGAAAATGCTGGTAACCAATATTTTCTTCTTTTCCCACAATGTTTTCTTATCTTTTACAGACAAAATCCATTACTTGTGCCCCATTTACTATGTCCTTTGGAAATGCTTCTAATCTGGATCTGTCTAAAATTTTGTCGTGTGGTAAAGATCTAAGAGTTACAGTAATACAGGAAGAGATACAAAGAAGAATCAAAGGAGTGACAGGATCAGATAAGTCCCTGTACCATACCTGTTCATGTTTATTTTGAAAACATTGCTTCTCTATCATAAAAGACAAACACTGCAGCAATTATTACCACAGTATGAGACAGACCTGCAGTGAATGTTTTTGATGTTGGGTTTTTTGGTCAGACAACACTGATAAAGGAAAGCTGTTACATACACAATCTGATGCTGGGAGGTAGGAAGGCTATGCAAAAGAGATGGGTTTTCATAGTTACGTGCCAAGCCCCAGTAGCCCAGTTGGTAGCATACAGGACTTGAGAACAGGAGGTTGCTGGTTTGATCCCCGGCTCGATCAATTTCTTTCTGAGGATTGATGATAGTCATTGTGTCAGGATTCATTCCTCTCTCACCGCTGAACATGGTTTAAAGATGGTTATGTGAGAAAGCAGCCAGTTGTTAGAAAGACTATTGTGCGGAGTACTGATAAAAGAAACTCCAGGAAAGCATGGATAGATGCACTGGCCACTGCAATATAACTGAAACGATGTTGAAAACGGCATTAAAACCCATATAATCCATCAATCAATTTCATAGCCATTGGGCACTTTAACATATATTGAAACAATATCCAGGGGATAGAGAGGAATGAACCCTTATCAACTGATTGGGTCATCATCAATCCCTATTAACTCTTTCACTACTGAATAGATAAATTGCATTTTCTCAAAGACTAAAAAAATACATTTCCTCTGCAAGATCCAGAGACAGTTCGTTCATAATATAGAATATAGCAGTGAACAGTGTAGATCAGAGATCAGACAGCACATTCTGTGCGGTCTGATCTTGCTCTACACTGTCTACAAAAGCTTCTGGTGTCATCTATGGTACGGAAAGAGTTATGAAATTTGTTGGAGAACTGAACCAGTGGCCCCTTGGTTTCAAGCCCTTTATGTTAGCAACTGATCCATCGTACTCAGCTAGCAGCCTTACGCTCATAAGTGAGCCATGTACTGTGAATAGGGGGCTTAATACATCTGCAAAAAGTGTTGACCCACGTCAGCCTTTACAGTCAGTGCAGGTTGACATGAGTTAAAACTTTTAGCTATTTATAAATTTATAATTCATAAATTACAACTTTGTCTGCAAATTCTTTGAATTTGAAAAAGCCTGAACTTTTGTTGTTTGTTAGAGAGTTAAACAACAGTTTTGGTACGTTTTATTTCCTGGATTGAATGGTAGATGTCACTGATTTGGGGCTCTGAGAATAATCCTTAACCTGCTAAATGTTATATGAAACACATGAAACTTTCCTGCTAATAGTAGTAATTCAAAAATTGCTAAGTCAAAGTTATTTGTAAGAGGAAAAATATCACCATATCGGAAAGTATTGATTCAAGATCAGACTGCACCTTCTGCACTGTCTGTAAAAGGTCAATGCGTCAGGCTTGGCAGGAGAAGGGTAAAGCCAATAATTCCATCTAAAATCTTAAAACAATGTGTCAGTCACAAGATAGTAATTCATTCTTAGCAACAGGTAGGGGGAGCCAAACTACACTAAATTCTAAGGTAATACTGGTGAGATATGAAATGCCATCTAGTCTATCAAAATCATGATAAATATATTTGCAGGGGATAATTTTGATATTATCACCAAATTAATAGCAGAGTTATCAGAAGGAATATCAAGAAAATGTTCTACAACACTGGTTTATCTCTACCAGATAGGATAGAGCACAATGACTCCAACCAGGATATATTTCACTGCATGGTTGAACCCTTTACCAGGCAACAAAGCTTTGGATTTGTCCAAATTCAAAGCTGTTGCATCAAACCCCAGTACGACAGTTGGTAGTGTACAGGACTTGAGAACAGAGCCTTGCTGGTTCCAATCCCCAGAGCAGCAAAGTCCTTTCCTAGGATTGATGACAGTCATTGCAACAGGATTCATTGCCTATCACCACTGATCCTTCTTTCAACAATGGTTATGTGGGAAAGCAGCCAACTGCTTGGGAAGAATTTTATGCTAAGTACTGGTAAAAGAAACTCCAGGAAACATGGGTATGTCCACTGGCTGTTGCAATACAATGGAAATAATGTTGAAAGTGGTGTTAAACACCACACAAAACTGTTGCAGAGGACAAATCAAATGTGGCTAAAATTATGAAATAGTGTGGGAAATGGAGAAAAAGCTGATTACCACCATGTTTTCAAAAGCCTTCTTTCTAAGGGTCAATAACACTTTGCATTGTTAGGTAAAGGGTTAACTCTTTAACTCTTTACCAAACAATCCCAACTTTTAACGACCCTGAGAAAGAAGCCTTTTGAAAATATTGTGGGAAAAGGAGAAAATGCTGGTAACCAGCATTTTCTCCTTTTCCCACAATGTTTTCTGTCCTTCCCAAATCAAATTTCAATTTTTCAGTCACATTTATTTTGTCTTCTGCAAATGCTTTCAATTTGGACCAGTCTACGATCTTGTTGTTTTGTAAAGAGTTAACAGGATGACAAAACTTTAGAGCTGTCAAAATTCAAAGCTGTTGCAGAATACAGATCAAATGTGGCTAAAATCACGAGATTTGTCTCTGAAAGGGTAGAAAACCTTTATGGGAGAAAATGCTTGTAACCAGCAGTAGGAAAAGGAGAAAATAGTGATAACCAGCATTTTCTCCTTTTCTAACAGTGTTTACAGAAGCCTTTTTCCTCAGTGTTTCAAGCCCGAACATGTTTCCCTGCAGGTATTAGACAGCTCAGATCTGAAATAGATGCCCCTTATGATTACAAAAAAAAATTATGATTTATCATCCTCCTTTGAATTTATGATGAAACTACAGTTTCGCATAGAATTAATACTTCACCTTTTACCTAACAGTGAATGATGCTGAGAAAAGAGTGGTTTTCAAAACATTGCGGGAAAAGGAGAAAATGCTGGTAACCAGCATTTTCTCCTTTTCCCACGTTTTCCGTCCTTCCAAAAATAAATTTCAATTTTTGAGTCACCTTTAATTTGTCATCTGCTTTCAATTTGTACAAGTCTTGAATTTTGTTGTTTGGTACAGAGTTAAAGCCCCTTTCATGACAATAGTGGTTTCTGCGGCTAGTGTAGATCAAAACCAGGCTGCACAGAATGTGCAGTTTAATCTTTGATCTATACTATCCACTTAGCTGAGACATCCTCGACTAAAACAACCATCATATCGCAACTATTTTGGCTTTATTTCTTGACTGAAAATGTCTGTTGGGTTTATTCGGTGCTCTAAGGCTTAAATTCTTAGGAATTCTAAGGACCATAGGACCATTTCTGTGAAGTTATATCAAAACTGTGTTTCGAAAAAGATGTCTTCAAAAAAGTTAACACATTATGGCGATGGATATAGGTACACATGCATAATGGAAACTGTGCAGTGACAATTAACCTAAATGGCCTTCAGCAAACTTTGCTGGAACAGGAGGAAATACTGGACTATGCCTTGAAAGGAAAGGAAACATTGTAGAAAAAGGAGAAAATAATGGTTACCACATTGTTCTCCGAATTCTTCACAGGGTCATTAAAACGTGGGATTGTTAAGTAAAGAGCTAACTCTTTACCAAACATCAAAATTCAAAGCATTTGCAGCAAACAAATCAAAGGTGGCTAAAAATGATGGATCTTGCCTGTGGTAAAGAGTTAAACAATATTTTGGGAGTACTAGATGTTTGAACACTTGAGATTTCATTTTACCAGAGATTTCATTTTACCTTAAAAAATCTTATAAATGTGGAAGAAATCTGCCATCCCACAAATGCTGAAGACATCTGCCAGTTCCATCTTCCCTGTGTTTACAGAATCGGGAAGCTGTTCTGCACAATGATTCACTTGAAGGCCTGTTAACCCTTTATCACACAAGCCCCACTTTTAACAACCTTTGGGAGGAAGCGCTTTAGAAACATTGTGGGCAAAGGAGAAAATGCTGCTACCCAGAATTTTCTCCTTTTCCCACAATGTTTTCTACCCTATCAAAGACCAGTTTCATCATTGAGCCACCTTTGATTTATCGTCTGCAAATGTTTTCAATTTGGAAAAGTAAAAAATTTTGCCGTTTGGTTCAGAGCTAACTCTTTCATCACCGTCCACACCTTTAGTTCCTTAGTGGCCAGTGCAGATCAAGATCAGATCTTTGCTCAACACTGTCCGCATTGCTAGAATATTCAGGATAAAAGCTACCTTGAAAATGTTTTTAATGGGGTCTTATTTTCTAGATTGAAAAAGTCTGCCAGAGTTTAGGGGTTCAGTCAGCCCTCTAAAGGTTGATTCTTTTGCTGCCAATTGCAAAATAAAAAGTCTTTGTTACCAGCACAGACAGATATCAGACTGCACAAATCCTGAAGTCTGATCTTCATCTATGCTTTTCAATGCTTAGTGTTTAATTATGAAAATAATTATTTTCAGCTGAAGGGGATGTCAACTTTTTGACTTGGAAAGAAGACTAGATTTATTCGTAAGAAGTGAAGGGTAAAACTGACAAGAGATTGTCTGGCAACAGACATCTCTAAATTTCATATCTTTTCCAAGTACTTCTCAGTAACACTCTCCCTCCCTCTTTTCTATCCAAAGATACAGTTATGATTATTATGTTTGAATTCTAGTAATTCTTACATCATAAAGATGCATATAATTATGGCAATCATATTGAAATTGTTTGCAGTGCTTAAACGCCATGTTCAACATAATTTCAGTTATATTGTGGCCACCAGTGCACCTATCCATTGCTTTCCTTTAATTTCTTTAACAGCACTACACATGATATTTTTCACAAGCCACCGGCTGCTTTCCCACAAACACATTATTGGAAAAAAGTCCAACATTGACTATAGCAGCAAATTTCTCAAAATAAGAAATTTTTGCAGGACAATGTTTTTTTTAATTCAAAATTTTATTAATTCTCTTCTCTAGTTTTATCAAACTCTCCTTACAAGTTAGAGTACATGTTGAGTATGAAAGATGAGCCCCTCCAAGAGGTAAAAGGGAGATCTTTTTTTGTTTTCCCTTGACAAAACAAAAACATTTTAGACTTGTCCAAATTGAAAGCATTTGCAGATGACAAAGTAAATGTGTCTCAAAAAAAAAAGAAATTTGATTTTGGAAGGGTAGAAAACATTATGAAAAAAAGAGGGGGGGGGGAATAAAAATGCTGGTTACCAGCATTTTCTCTTTTTCCCACAATGTTTTCTACTTTAAATTCAAAGGCTTATGCTAGGCAACACTTTATAATATTACTGTGTCCTCTGCGAATGCTTTCAATGTGGACAAGTTCAAAATTTTGTTGTCTTCTAAAAAGTGAAGATGCCATTTTAACTGGATCTTCATGACAAACAGATTTCCTGGAAATCATGAAATGAGAGGAAAACTTGAGATTTTTAAAATTCTCAGAATGCCCAATACATGCAGTTTGACGCATCTGCAGTCAATAGCTCATTATGTTTAACCCTTTACCAGACAATTCCATATTTAACACTTTTCCACAAGAATGATTATAGTTTAATAAAGTAAGGATGAAATGGATTAAAACTGGCTTAAAAGGAGTACAGATGTATCATTACCTGTAGATACAACTATTTCAATCATTTTACATAAAGGAAACTGGCTGTAGAAGGAATTTCTCATTAAATATTTGTGTAGCTGGTTAACCAAAACTTCAGTTTGTCAGGAGTCAACAAAATCTTACAAAAATATTTGTATTTTTAATTGACAAGTTTTTTGGGTCCCTTTGTACAATTCTGCCACATACTGTACTTTCAGCAATCATATCAGCTGGACCTACCGGTATATGGTATATTCAACAAACATCCAAATGGCATTTTAAATCTATTTCTTATGTATTTTTGATTTACCTGAACTTGTTTTACATCATGAACCTGGAATATGATATAGAAATGTACTACTGGTAGCATAGGAGTGCAGTGATATGCCAAAGGGGAGATTCTGGGACATTGTTCCATTACATTATAAACAAAAGCACCCCATGCGGGTGCAAACGCTCGGTTGCTTGAGTTTTTCAGTGAAAATGCTAAAGTCAAAAAAGGGGGGTAATGCTGTCAAATATACCTTGATGGTTACCTCCCTTTGCAGTACATGTATAGGTTCCCTCTTTGTTTGTGAGGGTTTGAAGTAAACATCCCTTGTCATGGTAAGGAATAAAATTAGAAACAATTACTGAACTTAAGATTTAACTCTTTACCACACCAAAAAATGTTAGACTGGTCCAAAGTGAAAGCATTTACAGATGACAGATTACACATGGCAAGAACAATTAAATTTATGTCTGAAAGAGTAGAAAACATTGAGGGAAAAGGAGAACATGCTGGTTACCAGCATTTTCTCCTTTTCATACAATGTTTTCAAGAGCTTTGCTTTCTCAGGGTCGTTAAAACTCGGGATTGTGTGGTAAAGGGTTAAAAAGGTTACAAAATATGTAAAACAGGCTGTAAATGCATACAAAGTGAGAACACCATCAATATTTCGTAGAAAGGAGTTTATTTGTTCTACAAATCAAGTCAATAAACAGTAATAAATTGTCAATAGTGTTAGTCAAACATTTGCTTTCATTCTGATCGCAAATATAATAAATCTTTTAACCCTTTACCATACAATCCCACCTTCTAACAACCTTGAGGAAGAGCCTTTTGAGAACATTGAAGGAAAAGAAGAAAGCGCTGGTTACCAGCATTTTCTTCTTCTCCCACAAGGTTTTCTACCCTTTCAGAGACAAATTCCACAATCTGAGCCACATAGAATTTATTGTATGTAAAAGCTTTCAATTTCTACTAGTCTAAAATTTTGTGTGTGATAAATTTACCAAACAATCACTAGTTTTACCTCTTTAACAAACAACAAATTTTAGACTTGTCCAGTTTGAAAGCATTTTGCAGAAGTCAAAATAAATGTGACTCAACACTGAAACTTTTATTTGAAAAGGGTGGAAAACATCGTAGGAAAAGTAGAAAATGCCGAGTTTCCAGCGTTTTCTGCTTTTCCCCCAGTGTTTCGAAACGCTTTCTTTCTTGGGGTCGTTAAAAGTTGGGATTGTGTGGTAAAGTGTTAATGATCCTGAGGATAAGTCAGCTCTCAAAAACATTATGGAAGAAAATGCTGGTTACTAGCATTTTCTTTTGCATAATATTTTCTACGTTTTCAACAATAATTTCTACCCTTTAACCCTTTTCCACACAATGCTGACTTTTAAGGACCTTGGGAAAGAAGCCTTCTGAAAACATCGTGGGAAAGGAGAAAATGCTAGTAACCAGCATTTTCTCCTTGGCCTACAGTGTTTTCTACTGCATCAAAGAAAAACTGCACCATTTGAGCAACACTGAAATTGTCGTCTGCAAATGCTTTCAATTTGGACAAGGTTAAAATTTTGTCGTCTGGTAAAGGGTTGAGCCAACTTTTATTCATCATCTGCAAGTGCTTTAGAACAAGTCCAAAATTTTGTTGCTTGTAACAGAGCTAAAGACCCATGTTCCATCCTCCCAGTATCCCATTACTGCATAGGAAAATAATCTGCAGCTTGTTGGGCCCAATAACCCTCTAAGGGCCTTTCACAACAACAGTTGCCTTTGCGGCCAGTATAGATCAAGATCAGACTGCACAAAATGTGCAGTCTGATCTTTGATCAACACAGTCCGCTTACCTGAAACATTCTGAACAAGAGCAACCTTCTACATGCAATTATTTGGGTCTAGTTCCTAAGTGGAACCGATGGGTATATTCATCCCTCTAGGGGTTAATAATTTGCATTTGTAAAATAGGCTCAACAATTACTTGTATTCAGCAACTACTCAGCTTTTTTCCCCCCTCACCATTTTCAATTTTACTCTTTATCACACAGTTCGCAAAGATTGTAGAAAAAAGAGAAAATGCTGAAAACCAGCATTTTCTCCTTTGAGCATCTTGTTCTCTACTCTTATCAAAGACAGAAATCATCACTTGAGCCACATTTTGTGTCCTGCAAAATGCTTTCTATTTCGTCCAAAATTTTGTCATCTTGTACTGAGTCAGTTTATGAAAAGTACAAGTTTCCATTATTTCAAATATTAAACTGTGTCACTTTTACTGCAAGTAGCTTTTGATTGGTCTAAATAACCGTTTAAACTAATGGGCAATCAATTGGTGGACTTTTTTCCTTTCCATCTTGAGGACTTAACCCTTGTCCTGCTAAAATAGTAAAATGAAACTTTCAAGCCGATAGTAAAAACAAAAATTTTGCTATTTCAAAGTTAATTTCTGGGAGAAGATATCTCCTTATCGGACAGTGTAGATCTAAGATCAGACTGCACAGAACATGCAGTCTGATCTTGGTCTACACTGTCTGCAAAATGGTCAGTGAGTCACGCTTAGCAGCCTAAGGGTTAAAATTTTTGAAGGCTCATTATCAACCTATAATCAAAATGTGAAAAAATCTATTTTTGTTTACTTTAATGCCTCCATACTATTATCTGGCATTAATCAGTCATTTTTCCTAAATTCTTGAAACAACCATTTTATACCCACGTAGGGCAGGAGAGAGAGCAAAAAATTAACTCTTTACTAGAACAACAAAACCTGAGGCATGTCAAAATTGAAAGTATTTGCAGATGACATACTACATATGACTCAAAAATTGATATATCTGTGTGGGGTCGGGGCGGTAGAAAACACTGTGAGAAAAGGAGAAAATGCTTTCAAAAGCCTTTAAGTTTGTTAGTCTTACAAAAGTACACAGATTTAGGTATAACCTTTTTTCATTGTCCACTTTTGAAATCATAATTACAAATATACATCTAACATGCAATTTCTCCTCTTGCAACAATGTTTCTAAATGTATTGAACCTTTGCTACACAATTCTGGACAAGTCTAGGAATTTGTTGTTCGGTAAAGGGTTAAGGCAATGGGTGCGGGTACAGCTATCGTGCTGTGAAATCAGTTAGCATGTGAAAGACTTTGATGAAAAATTTCTGATTGGGGCCAATGATAACATACCAATAGGCAGTGAGATTTCTTCATCATCTCTGGTTGATTGTATTGGAGTTTAACACCGCTGTTTTAACAGGTTAGGTCATATCACTGCGGTCAGTGCATCTACGCATATGTTTCCTGGCTTTCTCACACCAGTACACACACAACTTTTTTTCCAAGTCACTGACTACTTTTCTCACATGCATCAGAGGTGAGAGGCGAAAAATCGTCAGAAAGAAAGTTTGCCTAAATCGGGTATAGAACTCAAAACCACCAATTCACAAGTCAGATAATCGAACCAGCTGGGCTACCCCGGTGGGCTTCATCATCTTTGCACCATCAGTGCAAGACTTAGTATTAACCCTTAAGCTGCTTAGTGCTACTCACTGACCTTTTGCAGACAGTGTAGATCAAGATCAGACTGCACAGAATGTGCGGTCTTATCTTTGATCTACACTGTCCAATACAGACATATTTTTCCCCAAGAAAATACCTTTGAAATAGCAAAACTTTGGGTATTTTTACTGCTTTAAAAAGTTTCATTACACTTATTTAGCAGGTTAAGGATTAACATTAACCTGTTATCACACAATCTCGAATTCAAACAACCATGATGAAGAAAGGTTTTGAAAACATTGTGGAAAAAAAGAGGAAATGCTGGTAACCAGCATTTTCTCTATTTCCCACAATGTTTTCTTCCCTTTCAAAGACAATTTTTCAAATTTGATCATCATTTAATCTGTTGTCTGCAAATGCTTTGGTTTTGAACCAGCCCACAATTTTGTTATGTGGTAAAGGGTTAAAAGTGCCTTTCATGACTGAAGATGCTCTTTGCGGACAGTATAGATCAAGTTCAGACTGCACAAAATATACAATATCATCTGTGATCTTTTCTATCTGCTTTGCTGAGACATTCTATGCACAAGCAAGCTTAGAACTGTATTTATTCGGACTTTATTTCTAGACTTAATATGTCTGTTGAGTTCTTTGGAATTCTGATGGGCATAATCTGTTATCCTATGAATTACTCTTGCAATCTTATGTGGTAACCAGCATTTTCTCCCTTTCCAACAACATTTTCAAAAGCCTTCTACGCTAGGGTCATTAACTCTTTACCAAAAAATCCCTGGTTTTCACAAATCTGAGAGAGAAGACTTCTGAAAACATTGTGGGAAAAGGAGAAAATGCTGGTAACCAGCATTTTCTCCTTTTCCTACACTATTTTCCACCCTTCCCAAAACAAATTTCAACTTTAGAATAACTTTAATTTTGTTGTCTGCTAATGCTTTCAATTTGGCCCAGTCTAAAATTTTGTAGTTTGGTAAAGGGTTAAACATGTGATTGTGTGGTAAAAGGTTAACTAATTCACATAATACAAAGTAAAGAAAGATAAAACAAATCTGCCCCAGTGCAGGAAGGAAAAACACATCTCCAAGGGGACGGGAAACATAGATGTGACCCCACAGTCAACAACCCCAGCTGTTTTATGAAAATATTTGGGTGTTGGGTAACATTGTAAAGCTGGAATTGTTTGAATCAGAAAAGTTGTTTTTTCTCCTTCAAAGAAATTTTGTAAATTTAATACATCTAATCTTTCATTTAACTCTAATACAAACTTTGTAACTAAGTCATAATTTTCAACTTGCACTTGTTTAGGGAAAAAATATTTATTGTAACGGATATATCTGTCTTGCAATTGTTGAATACTCTATTACATCGCAGCTGCTGCACTTTATGATGCAGTGATTTTCCTGTCAGACATCTGTGGCTGAATATGGGACCCAGAAAATCCCTCAAAACATGTTATTTTTCGAAAGTTTATCTGTAAAAATTCTAAATGACGTCTATATATAGAGGATCTTACATGAGTGTTTATGTATTATCATTTTTATCAAAAGAGTTGACTAAAATTGTATGACGCGAGCCTTGGCAAGTGTCACATACATTTTAGTCAACGAATTAGATAAAAATGATAATACATAAACGACAGACAGAAAATATCCTGCATCATCACCTTTAGCTTCTATACCGTTCACAAGTCCATGTTTACAGTTGTAGTTTGGTTTCACATATGTAGATACACAAGTATTATAGTTCTTTGACATTTACACCGAAAGAAGAATGAAATAGTTTAGGGGTTAAGTCCACCTATTTCCGCAATAATATTGATTTAAGAGACTTTCGCTGCACTTCTTGGTTTTTATCAAACATGAAAATCAAAAACTTTCCACGCTGATATCAGCTTAGCAACAATGATGTCATTTTTCCATGAAACGGAGTAGCAGTACCAATTCCCACGCATGCTGTTGTTGGTTTCTCTGGCTTCACGCGCTCATGACTGAAAACTGATCAGAACCGGGATCCAGAAAATGATAATACACTAGTGTATTATCAAAAATAAGTCATGGGTTTAATACATTGCTGATGTAGGTTTTATGTGATAAAAATTATGGTCATGAGGATCATGATTTATTTCAGCTCATCAGAAGAGGACTTATTTCCAGAGAACAATACTTACATTTTCACAGTTAAAAATGGCGTAACATAACTTTCCCTTTTCGAGAGATTTTTCCAATTTAAACCCTTTACCAAACAATCCTGCATTTAAACGACTCTGAGGAAGAAGCCTTTTGAAAACCTTGTGGGAAAAGGAGAAAATGCTGGTAACCAGCATTTTCGCCTTTTCCCACAATGTTTTCTATCCTTTCAACAACAAAGATGTTGATTTTGATCACTTGTGATTTGTCCTCTGCAAATGCTTTCAAGTTGGATGAAGCTAAAATGTTGTTTGATAAAGATATAAGGGTCCCAGGACCCTTATGGGAAAGATGTAGGAAGATCCCTTTGAAATCCTTTCCAACACAACAAAATTTTGGACTCTACCAAACTGAAGCCATGTGCCGATAACTCAGTAAATGTAACTCTAAGGATGATCTGTTTTTGATAGGGTAGAAAACATTGTGGGAAAAGGAGAAGATAGTGGTTACCAGCATTTTCTCCTTTTCCCAAAATGTTTTCCAAAGCCTTCTTTCGTCAGGGTTGTTAAAACTCGGGATTGTGTGGTAAAGGGCTAAGTGATAATCCATGTTCATCTTACAAAGACATATGTACAGCTGTGAGGCAAATAACCAAAATGCTTAAGAACCACTACCACACCGGAACACTTTTTGATTATGCGCTTATAAGACGCTCCCCCTACTTCAAGCTAAAAATTCTAGGGAAAAAAATGTGTCTTATAGTCAAGTATTTACTGTATTTTTCTAGTTATAGACTTGCGATTACTTACATAGACATTCATATAAGTATACAAGATATTTTGACACAGAAAACATCTCCATTGACCATGTAAGTTTCCAGCATTTTCTCCTTTTCCAACATTGTTTTTTGAAGCCTTCTTCCTCAGAGTCGTGAAAATCTTGGCTTATATGAAAAACTATTAAACAAAATCTACTTCCTCACAAAATGAGATCTCTGATATAAATTCAAATGAAACTTGCAAGCTTTGGATTGTTTAAATTTTGTCTGTTGGTATAGAAATAACTTGAAATAATTTGAAATGATTTAACCCTTTACCAGACGACAAAATTTTATACTAGTCCAAATTGAAAGCAATTGCAGACGACAAAATAAATGTGAAAGACTGAAATTTGTTTTGGGAAAGGTAGAAAACACTATGGGAAAAGGAGAAAATGCTGGTTTTCACAAGGCTTCTTTCTAAGTAGAGAATGTTGGCTGAAAGGAGACAGGATGGGCCGTGCTTGTTGCTTGACTAGTCGCTGGTGACATGCTATCAGCTATGTTGCTGATGACAGGTCCCGGTGCCGAGCAAGGAAGCAAGTCTCCTAGAGGAGTATTTGCCTTGCTAATCTGTGGAGACATGCTTCTTTCTCAGGGTCGTTAAAAGTCGGCATTGTGTGGTAAAAGGTTAACCCTGTACCATACAATCTGAAGTTTCGACGACCGTGACAGAACAGACTTGTAAACATTGTGGAAAACATTACATGTATTTTACTGACACAAAAGAAGAAAGCTTTGGAATACATTGCGAGAAAAGGTGAAAATGATGGTAATCAGCATTTTCTCCTCTTCCCACAATGTTTTCTACCGTTTCCAAGCCGAATCTCATCATTTCAGCTACATTAAATTTTTCGTCTGGCGTCTGCAAATGGTTTCAATTTGGACCAGATAAAAGTTTTGCCATTTGGTAAAGAGTTAATGTCAGTATATAAATGGGTTGAAATGATTTAATATCTAAATTTAACACTAGAATTAATAGGGTATATACCGGTAATTCAGAATAAATACCCTAGAATAAATTATACCTATTAAGAAGATATTTGATAAGTGGGGCTTAAGTTGTCAATACCCATGATGGGTTTTTCCCTAAACCTTAAAAAAATCAACTTTTTTAGCCCTTTACCAAATAATGTTCATATTTGTATGTCTCTGGGAAGGAAAGCCTTTGAAAAAATTTGTGGAAAAAAATCCTTGTCACCAGCATTTTCTCCTTTTCCCACAAGGTTTTCTACTCTTTCCAAGACAGACCCCATCATTCTTAATGCTATGTTCAATTTGTCGTCAGCAAATGTTTTCTGTTTGGGCAAGTATAGGAATTTGTCAATTAGGAACAGTTAACCCTTTACCAAACATCCCCGAGTTGTAATGACCCAGAAGTAGAGGGCTTTTGAAAACATTGTGGGGAAAGGAGAAAATGCTGGTTACAAGCATTTTCTCCTTTCAGACAATGTTTTCAAAGACTTCTTACGCAGGTTTGTTAAAACTTGGGATCGTGTGGTAAAGGGTTATACCCTCAAAAAAAGACCATTCCCTTTCCCTCAAATTTTTATCCTTTGTATTCACTTCACAAGAAAACTCATAACTGCTAGTCCCTAGATTTCTTTTCATCTTTTGTGAGAGACCAATCTATAAAGCACTGTGACAAAAGAAAAACTTGCTTGTAACAAGTATCTGAGATATGTTGAATTCCAGAGGAAGAAAAATGGGTTTCTATCCACCAAAATTATCTCTTTACCAAACAACAGCATTTTAGACTGGTGCAAACTGAAGGCATTTGCAGACAAAATAAAGGTGACTCAAAGAGTGAAACTTATTTTTTTTAAGAAAGGTCACAAAACATTAGTGTTTACCAGCATTTTCTCCTTTTTCCACATTTTCAGAAGCTTTCTTTCTCAGGATCGTTACAAATTCCGCACTGAGTGGTAAAGGGTTATTCTGATATGAAAGATGCAATGGATCTGCTATTGAATGAAGATAATTGTTAATCTGGGATATTCTATTTCAATATACCCAGTACATTTACACAAATTTGGACCTACTCGAAGATGGAATGGAAAATACAAATCTTTTTGCAGCAAAAAAGTTACAAAACCACATAGTGAAAAGCAGAAAACCACTTCGTCGGTTGAAAATGGAGATTGGTGATTGGTTATAAACAAGTCAGGCAAGCAATATGTGTATGGCAACTGGACAGGGCTGCCAAGTAACTACAGTACGCCAGTTCCCTAAATAATTTCAAAAGCTAAGACAAGGACAGTAACTCTTTACCAAACAAAAAAATTTACGACTTGGCAAATATGACAGCATGTGTAAACTAAAATGATACGAACTGTCTTTGGGAGGATAGAAAACATTATGGAAAAGGGACAAAAGGCTGGTTACCCGCCATCTCTTTTCCCAGTGTTTTCAAATGCTTATCTTTTCAAACACAGAATTGTTAAGCACAGGCTTAAGGGGTTTTGTATCATGTTTCACTATATTGTGTATTTTCAAAGTTGTTTGTATTAATCAACAGATGTAACACAGCGATTAACATGGACTTTAATTAAATACCTAAATGTCAATGAATTGTAAAATCTACTGTATCAGTCCCTTTAAAAAGTTCATAAAGCAATCACTACACAAGCATCTTTCAGATTGGCAGTGTATATACCTTTAGAAGACTTTTCAATACATTATAAAGCAAAAAAAAAAAATCACTAGCACTTTTACCAAACTAAGCTTTGTTTGTTTAATTCTTTGCCAATCAACTAGTTATAACAACTCTGTGGGAGACGGTTTTTGGAAATATTGTGGGAAAAGGAAAAAATGGTGGTAACCAGCATTTTCTCCTTTTTCCACTATGCTTTCTTTTTTTCTTATCAAGACAGAGGCCATCATGCATGTCTTCTTTTGCTATCTGCAAATACTATCAATTTGGATTAGCATACAATTTTGTCATGAAGTAAGGGGTTAAATTGTACCTACAAGTCAACTTACCTCCAATAGTGAAGCTCAAACCCAGGACATCCAGCACCACAGCGACTGCAACACTTCCCTTTACCAACATCCATCCCAAATGGTTGGCGCATCTGTGCACAAATGAAATTTAGATGTTCATTTGAAAAAAATCTATAAATTTTCCATCCTATTTCTAACTCGATACCAAAAGAGCCATTACTAGAAATACCACTTTAAACTTCCCTTTAAAATTTTAGACTTGCCCAAATCAAAAGCATTAATTTTCAGACAACAAAAATAAATGGTATTCAAATCGTACAATTTGCCAATGGAAAGGTAGAAAACATTGTGGGTAAAGGAGAAAGTGCTGGTTACCAGCATTTTCTCCATTCCCCACAATCTTTATGACAGTGTTCTTCTTCAGGGTTGTTAAAAATTTGGGATTGTGTGGTAAAGAGTTAACTCTTTTCAAATCAACCCCAAATCCCAAGCTCTGACAACCCTAACAAGCATTTTCTCCTCCTTCACAATGTTTTCAAGTCATTTGCAAGGCTTTTTCATTATCGTGACGAAAAAAAGTATTTGAAAAGCACCATGGCGAAACAAAGAACTTTCTGAAAACCAGCAATTTCTTATGTATCTGGGCCACTTTTTCCTACAATGTGTTCTACCAGAAATCAAATTTCATTGTTGAGGTCACAGTTTGTCATCTCTATAATGCATATTCAAGACAGAAAGTCTACAATTTCAAATACCGTACAAGGAAAAAGTTAACTCTTTAGCTTACCACATGATAAAATTTTAGATTGGTTGAAATTGAAAACACAGATGTGGCAGAAGTTATTGGATATGTCTATGTCACGTTAGAAAATATTGTGGGAAAGGGAGCATTTTCTCCTTTTCCCACAATGTTTTCAAAATCTTTTTTTCTCAGGGTTGTTCAGGGTCCAAAAAATTCCAGAATTCTTACTTGTCCTCCTGCCATTTTGCACTCGTCTTACAGTTAGACAAAGAAGGATAATCCACTTGCCCTCACCAAATTTTTACTAGTAAGGATGACCGGACGAGTTGATTTTTTGGACCCCGTTGTTAAAACTTGGGATTGTATGCTAAAGGGTTAAGGGTAGGAACTGTGGGAGAAATCAGAATGTCTGTACGGTGTGTAACTCTTTACAACAAAATTGTAGACTTGTCCATATTGAAATCATTCATAGATGACATGTCAAAAGGTGAATCTGTCCATGACATGATAGAAAACAGTGTGAGAAAAGGAGAAAATGCTGGTTATCAGTACTTTCTCCTATGCCTACATTGTTTTTCAAAGCCCTCTTTCTCAGGGTTCTTAAAACTCGGAATTGCGTAGAAAAGGGTTAAAGCAGTTTTCAGCTTTATTTCAGTTATCTCTTGGCAGCAAGTACACCTATCCATGCTTTCCTGGGGTCTCTAATACCACTACTTTGCACAATATTTTCCCCAGGCCACTCTGGCTGCTTTCCCATATGACCATAATCGAAACACTGGTCAGCAAGGTAATCTGAATGGCACATTGTTGAATATGCAGGCACTGGAAGTCTGGACCAAATCCTTTACCGCACAATCACAAGTAATGACCCTAAGATGAATCATGCCTTTGAAACTTCGTAGGAAAATAAAAAAATGCTGGTTACCAGCCTTTTCTTCTTTTCCCACAATGTTTTCAAACTTTTTAAGGACAAAAGCTTTTATCTAAACCAGATTTGTCGTCTGCACAGACCTTGGACATGTACGGATCAAACTCTTTGCCTTTTGGTAAAGAGTTAACCCTTTACAAAACAATCCCATGTTTTAACGACCTTGAGAAAGAAGCCTTCTGAAAACATTGTAGAAAAAGGAGAAAATGCTGGTAACCAGCATTTTCTCCTTTTTCCACAATGCTTTCTTCCCTTTCAAAAAGAAAATCATCCTTTTGAGCTACATTTAATTTGTCGTCTGTAAATGCTTTCAGTTTAGTCGTGTCTGAAATTTTGTTGTTTGGTAAAGAGTTAAGAAGATACTAAATGTGTCTTTGAAAAATGTAACTGTGTATGCACAGATTTGCACAAATGGTGAGAAAGTGAATGTAAATAGCTGCGGTTTCATTCCTGCAGTCCATGTTAGATCAAACTGCTAGATATTTGACAATGTGTCCATGAAAGAGAAGGAAACATTTTGGGAAAAGGAGAAAATGTTGGTACCAGAATTTTCTCTTTTTCACAATATTTTCTAAAGTCTCATTCCTCTGGGTCAATAAAACTTGGACTTGTGTGGTACAGGATTTAGATCTGACAGCACAAAACTTACCAAATCATCGTCTTTGAGTCGAACCTGTCCAGGTGAACACGGCGGTCCACAGATTGCCATGGTCAAAACCTGTAATTTATCGGATCTATGTTCCAAAAAATAAAGTAAAAAAAAATGTAACAGAATTAAATCCAAGAAAATTTAAAATCCAAGTTTTCGATACAATAATACTGCACGTAAACACTGAAATATATGCAAGTCACGCGTTCCATTTCATGTTTTAACTTTGATGTTTTAAACTTGATGAAATCCATTACATTTCGAATTTGTAAACACAACAACTTGTTTGAATCTGCAGACGACAGACATGGATGGAAATCCCTGTCACACTCGGTGACCTATCGTGTTTAAATTTACTCTCATGTACCAAAACGGAAGTTTATCTCCGTTGTATTTAGTAAATTTCTTTTCTTATCTATCCAAGCGTTGTACGATTGTGTTTTCAAAATGTGCCCAAAACTGTGTAACTCCGCCTCCTCCTTACAAATTGGCGGACGCGAGCAGGTGCGCTCCAACTATCGCGCGTTATTTTGTGACGTCACTACGGTGATTGACATGTTGAATGTCTTTTGTAGACAAATAAACTTTAGGATGAAAAAAAAAATTAAAACAAAAGACAGTTTGAATTAAACAGTGCTAAAATACTTATACTGTTATAATTCTAACTATCAAGGGCCCTTTTCTTTGAGCAGTTGTCAATGAAAACACGCTTTTCAAGGCCCATTCACGGCTTTGCCAAGGGAAGTTACTCGTATAGAATTTTTAATGAATTCCACAGGAGTTGTTTCCCCTATTTCTGATATACCGGTCAAATTATGGACTTTTATTTTTTTTTCATCGCATCATTATTTTTAACAATTTAACATTATGTTTTCTGAAACACAACATTTAAAATACTAATCATACAGAAAATAATTGAAAGAGGCCGATCACAACCACTTTCCGCAGGAAAAAAGATGCGGTTAAGTGTGTACACGTGTGAGTGTTAGGGGGCATTATGCCGCTCTTATTATTTACTAGTATTTAAAGTAAGACTTGCCTCCCTTAGATCATTGCACGTGCGAATCTTGTCATTGCGTTTGTCAACGTTTGTTTCTGTGCCATCTCACAGAAAAACGATTTTAGCTTCCTTCGTTTGTTAGAATGGTAATACCTCGTACAAATAATCCTATTCGAGCAGGACTTGTTTCCCATTCACAATCAACGGCAACCAGTCAAATATTCTTGTATATAAAAGTTGAATTTTATTAATGTCTTTACCCTTGACCACGCAATCTCGATTTTCACGACCTGCAGGAGAATTCTTTTGAAAACATTGTTGAAAAAAGTAGAAAATGCAGGAAATTTATGTATCAGAGAACACCAGCTCATTTTTACAAGTTTCAAATTTGTCGGCTTCAGTGACTTTCAATTTTGAAGAGCCCATAGTTTGTCGTTTTGGAAAGGGTTAAATAGTAAAAAGTGACATACTAGTAGAGATAAATTAAGAAATTAGAAATCTAAAGAGTAACTAAAACTATCTACACTGCTTCGGGCTTTCTGAGCAAGGCACCAAGACGTAACTCTGTCGGAAAGGTATGAGGGTGGGCATTAGTTGCAAGGGAGATCACTCGTGTTAGATATCTTAATTTATTAAGGACTTGTTTCCCTTATACCACTTACAGTCAATGGAAGCAGTGGCTCCATTCTTGTTTTTTAAGTTGTTTGGAAACAATAACTGTCTTTTAGTATTTTCTTGTGACTATGAAAGTAAGATTGACAAGACATTAAATTCAACATCTAAACACTGATTTCTGGAGGTGTACACAATTAACTCTTAGGCTGCTTAGTGCAACTCACTGACTTTTTGCGGACAGTGTAGATCAAGATCAGACAGCACAGAACGTTCATTCTGATCTGTGATCTACACTTCCGATAAGGTAATATTTTTCCCAAAAACTTACTGTTGAAATAGCAAAATTTGGGTTTTTACTATCGGCGTTTAACCCTTTACCACACAATGCCGACTTTTAACGACCCTGGGAAAGAAGCTTTTTGAAAACGTTGTGGGAAAAGGAGAAAATGCTGTTAACCAGCATTTTCTCCTTTTCCCACAATGTTTACAACCCCATCAAGGAAAAATTGTACCATTTGAGCCACACTGAAATTGTCGTCTGCAAATGCTTTCGATTTGGACAAGGCTAAAATTTTGTCATCTGGTAAAGGGTTAAGTTTCATTTCATTTATTTAGCAGGATAAGGGTTAAAGGATATAATAACTTTGCAAGGGAATGAAAATTCATGCTGCTCTATGAAATAGTTTATGATAGTTGTCTCCTTACCAAATGAAAAACTTTACCATATCTTTCAATTATCATTTCCAAGGACTGTAACCAGATCCATGGTATAGGCACTGACTAATCAGATATTTACTAACTTTTTTTCAAGAAAGAAAAAAAGGAGAAAAACAAATCCTATGATTAGAAGTTTTAAAAACAGTAATGTTTAGCAGAAACATTTTCCTGACAATGGCAGATATCAATCCACTAACCATAGCAGTGCTTGTACCTGGTACATTTGCTTAACTCTTTACCACATAATCCCGAGTTTTAACAACCCTGAAGAAGAAGGCTTTTGAAAACATTTTGGGAAAAGGAGAAAATGCTGGTAACCAGCATTTTCTCCTTTTCCCAAAATGTTTTCTACCCTATCAAAGACAGAAATCATCATTTGAGCTACACTGATTTTGTTGTCTGCAAAGGCTTTCAATTTGGTTTAGTCCATGATTTTTTCGTTTGGTAATAAGTTAAATGGACAGAAAAGATCCAAGATCAGACTGCACAAAACATGCAGTCTCATCTTGGATCTGCCCTTGGTCTGACCAAAATTTCTTTGAAACTGTTATACATTATCTGGGTGGAAAAAATCTAACCAAAGTGAGGAATGTAGATAAAAGACCAAACTACACTCATTGTGCAATGTAATCTTCATCTGCACTGTCAGCAAAAAAAAAAAAGACAAACCAAAAAAAAAAACAGATACACAGGGCTCAAGATTGTTTTTCAATGGAAAAAATCCAACCAAATTGGAGAAGGCAAGATCCTTACTACCTTTATTGTGCAGTCTGGCCTTGATAAACACTGTCTACAAAGGCACACTTACAAGTATGAGTGGAACATGCTTCAGGAATGACTTTGTTTCACAGTGCCTCCTGTAGATAAGTAATTTCTTTGTGTAGTAGATCCTCTGTTGTAAACATTGCATTAACTCTTTACCAGTATAGAATTCATGACCTAGAGGCCCTGGGTTTGAGCCTCAATGGATCCACTGTGCTTGTCTTGGGTGTGTCCATGGGCAAAAAGACTTCAGAGCCCTAGCCTAGTACTGGTGAAACCCAGGAAATACATTATGTAAGCTGCTGCCGTGAGACGACTGAAATAATGTTGACAGCTGCATAAAACACCATCCAATCAATTAACCCTTTACCACACAATGCCGACTTTTAACAACCCTGGAAAAGAAGGCTTTTGAAAACATCGTGGGAAAAGGAGAAAATGCTGGTAACCAGCATTTTCTCCTTTTCCCACAATGTTTTCTACCCTATCAAAGAAAAATTGCACCATTTGAGCCACATTGAAATTGTCGTCTGCAAATGCTTTCAATTTGGACAGGGCTAAAATTTTGTCGTCTGGTAAAGAGTTAAACTCTTTACCAAACGATCCAGACTTGTAACGACTCTGGAAAAAAAAGGCTTTTGAAAACATTGTGTGAAAAGGAGAAAATGCTGCGATCCAGCATTCTGCCCTTTCAAAGATAGAAATCATTATCTAGGTTACTTTAGATTTGTTGTTTACAAAATGCCTCCAATCTGGACAAGTCTAGAATTTTATCTTTATATGGCTTGCAACACGTGAAAAGGGGCATTCGGACATTTGCGTAAAGTGTCGTCTCGGATCAGCCTGTGCAGTCCGCACAGGCTTATCCGAGATGGCACTCTACGACTACATTAGATTTTGTCCTACAGTAGACTTGCGTGAAAATGAAAATTACATAAAAACAGAAAGTATAGTTTCGGATCAGCCTGCACGGACTGCGCAGGCTGATCTGAAACGACACTTTACGCAAATGTCCGAATGCCATATTAGGAAAGATTTAAGCCTTAACCAAACAATCACAAGAGCCATGTTGACATGGCCATCCCCCGCCTAATACTTGCTCAATAGAAGATGTGTGTCTTCTTGTAGGTTGGTTTAAAGATTAAAACAGCTAGATTTAAGAATTATTTCCTAGCAATGCTAAATACAAAGTACAATAAAAAGAATTCATCAAGGTACACTTTTATTCTATAGGTGTCAAGTGTAAACACATACGAAATCAGACAGAAAAAAAATCTGAAAAACAACAAAGAATAAAATAATTATAGAAGGTAGAGTTATCATTCTTGTGTACTGCACTCCTCCTCAGAGACAACTATCCAACTGTGAAGTTAATACAGCTCAAGTTATGCACCAGAGAAACCTTGAGACTCAAAAATTAACAAAGGGACATAACTCCAAAATCAAGGAGCTGCACTTCTCAATAAAATCTGCCTACCTCTGAAGTCACACATGGATTGAGTTATGCTCCAGACAAAATTTTAGTATGAAAAAATAACAAAGGGCAATAACTCCTAAATTATTGTACTGAAAGATATGGTTCTTGTACACTGCACTTCTCCATAATGTCATCTATCAACCTGTGATGTTTCCTGTTTATATCTCATGTAGTTTTCAAGTAATGCTCTGGACAAAATTAAAGGAAGAAAAACTAACAAAGGTCATTAAATCTTTAACTATGCCACCAAGAGTTATGGTTCTTTGCATGCATTTTTCCACAATATGATCTATGCACCTATGAACTATCATGTTTACATCTCTAATAGTTTTTGAGTTATGCTCTGGACAAAATTTAAGTATGCAAAATATCTGAAGGAAATAACTCCTATATTATGGCACTGAAAGTTATGGTTCTTGTGCCCTGCACTTCTCCTCAGCGTTATCTATCAACATATGAAGCTTCATGTTTATATCTCATGTAGTTTTCAAGTTATGCTCTGGACAAAATTTAACCCTTTACAAAATGATCCCTGGTTTTCACGACCCTGAGAAAGAAGGCTTTTGAAAACATTGAGGGAATAGGAGAAAATGCTGGTAACCAACATTTTCTCCTTTTCCCACAATGTTTTCTACCCTATCAGAGACCTAAAGCTTATTTGTACCCATTCTGAATTTGTTGTCTGTGGATGCTGTCAATTTGGAAGAGTTTTAAATTTGTTGTTTGGGAAAGGGTTAAGTAAGAAAATTAATAAAGGGCAATAACTCCTAAATTATACAATCAAGAGTTATGGTTCTTAGAGGGCCAACTAAACCCAATGATAACTTTCAGTCTAGAAACAAACTATTTCGTTGAAATGATACACCCCACAATTTTCGTTTTTAGAGTTTAAGGATTTTAGAAGATATCTGTTCAGACGGATTGAGGGATGGAAGGACAACGCAAAAAATACATGTAGAATATATCCATCCACATTTGGCGGGGGATAACTGGACCCAAATAATTGAAATTACATGTGTATATGGTTGCTTTTGTTCAGAATCTTCCAGCTAGGCCAACAGTGTAGATCACTGATCAGACTACACAGTTTTTGCAGTCTGATCTTGATCTGCACTGACCCCAACGGCAACTTTTGTTGTGAAAGGTGCTTCGAGACTTTGAAATAGACAAACATCACAAGTATGTATGTCATACAGTTCTTTTGTTTTTCATTTTGGAAACTTGTCAAAGTTCTGTTTATGCCAAAGGGACAACACAATATGCACACCCTTACCTGTCTATAAATGACTTTAACTTTTTTACCAAATGACAAAAATTTTGCACTTGTCCAAATTCGAAGCTGTTGCAGACGACAAATGAATTGATGAAAACTGACTGTAAAAGGGTAGAAAACATTGCGGGAGAAGGAGAAAATGCTGGTAACCAGCATTTTCTCCTTTTCCCACAATGTTTTCAAAAGGCTTCTTTCTCGGGATTGTGTGGTAAAGGGTGTAGGAAGTACAATTGTAATCTGAAAAGTTATTACATATATTTGATTTTTAATGGACAATGTTTTTGTGTTTACAGGAGCCTCAAAACTTTTGTCTGGTTTCGAATTTGGTTAGTATTATAGATCCAGATGATTTGGACATCATCATTTCTTAAAGAATATCTGTAAAAAAATGTAACAATTGCAAAACAGAAAGAAAAGCACCGACTTACAAGATCTGGAAAGACATGTACATGTAATTATTGTGTGTCCAAAGTAAAGATATCGTTGACTGATTGATTGATTGAGTGATGTTTTAAACATTATTTCAGTCACATCACAGCGACAGTTCACATATTCATGTATTTTATGTATTTCCTGGGTTTCAACAGTACTAGGCTAGGGCTCTGAAGTGTCTTGTCCAAGGAAAACCCTTAGGATCTGGTGAGGCTCAAACCCGGGGCCTCCAACTCCTACACATTACCACCGAGCCATGCAGTGCCCATATATACATTGTAATACATGCAAATTTCCACTCAGTTTGCCCAAATATTTCACCATGTCATTTGCTATAAATATAACAAATCATGTGCAGATCTATATGACGTAAAGGCTCAACTCTTTACCAAACAATCTTGTGTTTTAAGGACCGAATTGTAGGAGTTTTAAAACATTGTGATAACCTGCCTTTTCTCTTTTATCCGCAATGTTTACCCCCATCACTAAAAGAGACACCACTATCAGAACTATTATTCAATTTGTTGTCTGCAAATGCCTTTAACCCTTTACCACACAATGCTGGCTCTTAACGATCTCGAAAAAGAAGACTTTTGAAAACATTGTGGGAAAAGGAGAAAATGCTGGTAACCAGCATTTTCACCTTTTCCCACAATGTTTTCCATCTATAAAAGACAACTTACCCGATTTTAGCCACATTTAAGTTGATATCTGCATATGCTTTGGATTTGGACAGGTCTAAAATTTTCTTGTGTGGTACACGGTTAATTTGGTAGTCTAAAATTTTGTCCTATGGTAAAGAGTAAATACAAAATTACCAATACAGGAATACAATAATTAGGTTAATTGAAAAGACAAGCAAGGTATGTGGACAGGTATGTTTTTCTTTCCAAATTTTTTATAATTTCGGTAAAATAAAGAAAATATGAATACACTGTTCTATCACTAATTAATTATTCATTTCTGTTTTTCATCATTTGTGTTCATTTTGTATCCTTTTAGATTATTCTCTCTCAAAGTAAAAGCTTTTGCAGCATTTGCAGACAAAATTACAAATGTGGTTCAAATGATAGAATTGGTGTCTGATAGGGTAGAAAACGTTGTAGGAAATGGAGATAATGCTGGTGACCAGCATTTTCTTTTTTTCCAATAATGTTTCCAAAAGACCTCTTTCTCAGGCTCATTAAAAATCAGGGTTATGTGAAAAAGAGTTAAGGATTAACATCTACATGTATTTTTCAATGTTCTAAAATTTTGGTTTAAATTCTAAGCTTAAATCCCTGATTGGCAAAAACAAAATATCTCAGCCAATCAGAATGCCAGTCTTGGAAATAGGAATGCGAACAATATTTAGAATGGTTGCTGGCTATAGGCTAAAGTCCATATTCATTGACCATTCCTAAGAACATTCTTAGCCTTATTCTCGATAATTTTCTAAATTTGAAAGTAACACAACTCCTGATTTGCTAAACCATTTGGTTCAGCCAATCAGAAGTTATGTTACTTTCTATATCTATCATTAGACTTAGAATGTTCTGAAGAATGGAAGAATGGTTTGTGAATACAGACCCAGGGTTTGCTGGTCTGATATTACCATTCTGTTGCACACTCTACAGGATGCAATCCACCCTGACAAGCAGTGCTGTATATGCTTCAACTCAAGAAGTGGAGGGTTCGAGAGAGAGGGCTGAGAGACTGGTTATACCAGTTCTGCCACTCCAAGCAGCCATTGTTTGCTGTGTGTTGAACTTTCTGGTGCCCGGACTTGGTAATAATCCTCATATTTCTTTCCTAAACCCATGTTCATGCTGGCTATTTTTGACATACCACAAGATAATACACAACTGCTACAAAACAAAAGTGTTTTGAGATCATCCTCAAATTTCCCACCTTTCTCCTACAGCTGAAATATTTTGACCGTGGTCTACTCCTGAGAGCAAAAGAAAGATGTTTGTGGGAGATAATGTTTTAATCCATTACCAAACAATCCTAAGTTTTAACAACCCTGAAGATGAAGGGTTTCCAGCATTTTCTCCTTTTCCCACAGCCCGGCCGGGTGGCTCAGTGGCTAGCGTATCCGACTCGTGACCTGGAGGTTGCGGATTCGATACCCGGTTGCGGCGAACTTTCTTTCTGGCGATTTTTCGTCTCTCACCTCTGATGCATGTGAGAAAAGTAGTCTGTGGCTTTGGAAAGAAAGTTGTGTTGGTACTGGTGTGAGAAAGCCAGGAAACACGTGGGTGCGTCACTGACCACCATGATATGACCTAAGCTGTTAAAATGGCGTTAAACTCCAATACAAACCAAACCTTTCCCCACAATGTTTTCTTCTCTTTTTCTAACAAAATCCACCATTTCAAAACTTTTTATTTGTCGTCTGCAAATGCCTTCAATTTGGACTATGTTGAATTTTTGTCATTCTGGAAGGAGTTGGTTCCAAGTGCTAGTTTTGCCTTTTTAGGTATCAAATCTTTCATCTGCTGCTTTCTAAGCAATAGTACGAAACTTGGTTGCCAAAATGGGCAACACCCCCAGAAGGCTAGTTAGTTATGTAACAAAGGATAGTGCAAGACAAAATAGGATGAAACCCATCCCAAGCTATGCCTTGTTCTTTAACTAGCTTGGTGTATGGCACTGTTTAACTGGACCTAAGTTTAATGTCTCATAAGAGAGATAATTAATAATCAGTAATTTTTTACTTGGCTAGCCATGGGCATTGAACCCACTCCCTCAATTATTTTGAGATTTGTTCACTTTCAAGTCTCATGCCTTACCACTTGGGCTATTCTGGCTGACTTCATTTGTGCAAATTTCTATGTTAGGAAGTGTTTTTAATCTTTTTGCATAGAGTTCGTTTTGCTTTCAACAGCATATCCATATCTATCATATCACAGTGATTGTAATGTTCACTTACATGTCCTTCCTGGATATCATCAGAGCTAGGCTGGGGCCCTGCAAGCTTTTGTCCAATGCCACATCCAGGCAACCAGCTCAACCATTGGGGATTTTCAATACAACACTTAACCACCAACCACTCGGTGATGAAGGCGTAAGATTTTCAATCTGAAGGTTTCGGTGTGGATCATTGCCAGAGACTCTGGGTTTTTCCTTGGGGAGGATACTTTAGGGCCCTAGCCTTATACTTGTGAAACACAGCCCTGACACAATGTCATGTGAATAAGTGATCCATCTCAGAATGTTTTCTATCCTTCAATGACAAATCCCTTGATTTCAGCCATATTTTACTAGTTGACTGAAAATGTTTTGAATTTGGACAAACTCAAAATTTTGTCATGTGGTAATGAATTAATCAAAGGTAAATATTTTCAAAATGCATTCTAATTCTTCTGCAGGATCAGTATGTGCAGGTATTGGTGCATTTTGTTGCTCCAAACCTGATGTCTTGGAGAGCAAATCAGAGAAATGGGTAAGCTGTTTATCAGGCCTTGGGATTGGACTTGCCCAACTGATCACCACAGCATGTCTGATTGGGCTGTTTTGGAGCTGGGGCTGGGGAATCTATCTTATATATCAGAGCCGTAAGTATATTTGTATCTATTTGTTTTGTAACCAGCACTTTCTCATTTAACCACAATGATTTTTACTCTTTCAAAGACAAATTCTATAATTTGAGCTATATTTTTTGTCTTAAATGCTTTCAAAACAGAGAAGTCTACTATTTTGTTGTCAGGTAAAGAGTTAAAACACACTCAGGTTTGTACCATTACCTTTTTACACCACTAGGTACCTATGGCAAGTCTCCAGACACAAGACGTCACCAAACTCACAACCCATTATACATAGGAGTGGATGACCATCCCGTCATCATTACAGGACAACCATTTATAATCAGGGACCAGAATGGAACTCCAAGACAACCTTTCATAATTGGAAACCAGACTGTCATTGCAGAAACATCATTTATGACATCATCAGTGCCCTCAGCCAATCAGAGACAGTTTCCATCATATCAGAATGGAACTGATGGACATTCATTCCAAACAGTATCAGATGGTAGAAATAACATTTCCATGGAGACAGACTATGTGGACAGAGTTAGACTGTCCTAAAAATAAAAAGAAAGAAGAAACATTTAGTTAGAAAAGTGGTAAAATATGCATTGTTGTAGAAAGTCAGTAAATAAGTAAATTGTACACATAAATCATTGGTAAATGTTATATATGGATGTGAAGGAGATGGATTGAAAATCATACATGTGTAGTAATGCATCATTTTCATTAACCCTTTACCACACAATCCCATGTTTTAACAACCCCGAGGAAAAAGCCTTTTCAAAACATTGTAGGATATAGGAGAAACCAGCATTTTCTTCTTTTCCCACAATATTTTATAATCTTCAAAAATCAGGCCCCCCTTGTTTGAATACTTACTTATTTCTTGTTTGCAGGGGATTTAAATCAGCATGTCCAAAAATTTTGTTGTCAGTAAAGGGTTAAAAAATGTATTAAATTTTTTATGTTGTAGGCTTTTATAAGTGTCATATACTTTTTTTTCATTACTGAACATTACATAATAATATACATTATATATATTATTATGTTTTAAGAAAATCTTTTATAAAAGAAAAGATAATCTTTAATAGGAAAAAATAAGATTGTTTACACTTCATAGGGAGGGAGGGAGCGAGGGAGAGAGAGAGTGAGTGAATGAGTGTTCTATATGATGAACATGATTGTGCTTATTTCCCTGGGCAGCGTTTTACTAACAATTTGTAAGTTTTTACGTTAAGAATTTTCGTAACTTTATGCCTACGTTCAGATTTACGAAATTCGTAAATCTGTTTTACTAAACTTTCATAACTTTGTGAATTTGCCTAGGTAAACAGCACATGCTTTTCAACAAGAGGTACACATGACATAATTCACGCACGTTTACCCTACATTTCTCGCACCTTACGTCATCTCATACGCCAGCCTCTTCCGTCAACGTATGTGTAGGTCTGTACGTGTGAAGAAAACAAATAATAATTCTTGGCCTATGTTCTTACTTACGACCAACATTTTTTTATGTAGAGTTACGCAAAATCCTACGTTTGTACCTAGCTACGAAACTTTTAGTAAAAAGCAAAACTCAGAGTTATGTAAAATCTTACGAAATTTCTTAGTTACGTTTGTGTAAGTAGTTTAGTAAAACGGTCCCCTGCTCATTATAATTATAATGTCAGAAAAAGCAGGCACGCAGTGTAATTGTTAGTGATGTAACCTGAAATAAAAAAAAAAATAATCTGAAATAAAAAACAAATAATTACTAGTAGATGTATGTGGACCCATGTTGAGTGATCTTCAAGAATATTGTAGAAAAACACACAAACAAAATGTTGTGAACTCTTTACCAAACGAAAAAATTTTGGACATGTCCAATTTGACAGCATTTGCAGCAAATGTTGGAATTTTGGGAAAAGAAGAAAATGCTGATACCAGCATTTTCTCCTTTTCCCACAATGTTTTCAAAATACTTCTTCCTCAGGGTCATTAAAACATGGGATTGTGTGGTAGAGGGCTTAATTTTGCAATGTTTAACCCTTGTGGTGCTGAACCTATACTTAACTTACAGCGCTGAATAAAGAACATAAACAGTTTCTTTAAGGAATAACATCCAAATAATTTCAGTTTCAAACTTTCTCTTGTAAGGAATGTCTCAGTAAGGCAGACAGTGTAGATCAAAGATCAGACTACACATTTTGTGCAGTCTGATCTTAATCTGCACTGGCTGCAATGGCAACTGTAGTTGTGAAAGGCACTTAAAGGGTTAATTGATTATGCTGACATTGTAGATCAAGATTAGACTGCACAGAACATGCAAAAAGATCTTATAGAAAACATTATGGGAAAGGGAGAAAACGCTGATAACCAGCACCTTCTCTTTTTTCCGAAACGTTTTCTCCATTTTCATTGTTTTAGCAACAATTAATTTGTGGTCTGCAAATGTTTTGGATTTGGACAAGTGTAAAAGCATGTCGTCTGGAAAAGAATTACATGTAAATTTTTATCAAAAGATACATGTATTTATGAAATTGAAGAATGAAGCTTTTGAAAACACATTGGAGGAAAAAAATGTAACCAGCATTTTCAGAAAATACTGTTTATTAACATGGTTAAATTGATAGTTTTTGTCAGGTAAGAAAATATTGTGTGCCAAGTAAACCTATCAGACATTTTTATCCAAGAAACATAACCAAAATAGTTGTGATTTCACAGTTGCTTTTGTTTACAGTGTTTCAGCAAAGCAGAAAGTGTTAATCATAGATCAGGCTGCACAAAATGTACAGCCTGATCTTGATCTGCAGTGGCTGCAAAGGCAACCATATTTGTGAAAGCTGTTTTAACTCTTTACCACACAATCCCGACTTTTAACGACCCTGAGGAACTTGGCTTTTGAAAACATTGTGGGAAAAAAAGAAAATGCTGGTTACCAGCATTTTCTTCTTTTCCCACAAGTTTTCTACTTTTTGAAAGCCAGAATTTTATGTTCTGAGTCACATTTAATATGTGGTCTGCAAATTTTTTCAATTTGGACCAGGCTGAAGTTTCGTTGTGTGGTAAAGAGTTAAGGGTTATATAGATTTTTCTTATTTTTCTGAATAGTTTGAAATATATAAGGGGGAAGTTTGAAATTTGAGTTGGTATACATTGAATTTGAAATTCAATAAATATCTACAAACTAAAAAACTCTTTACCGGACAACAGAATTTTAGCATTGTCTTTGGTGAAAACATTTGCAACTACAAGTATTACAAACATGACAGTTTGCAACAAATGCATAGCTGAAATACAAACCGCACCTGGTGGATTCGAACCTGTGCGGAAAAGATCCTTGTTTATTGACATATAAAAGACCAACACCTTAACCACTGAGCTTAAAGGGCAAATCCTAAAATATTTTGACAAGACTGTTTTTTTTCTTTAATCAGCTGCAAATGATGTCAGTTAAACATGTGTCCGTCATTTTTCATAAATACCACCCTGTAACATGCCATAAACCACTGCCGAATTGTCACACTGATATACGGCCCTAAAAATGGTACATGGCTTACTTCCCCTGATTCGCTTATCTCCCGTGCATGTGTGACGTCATTGTCGAGTCACTCTGTGTATACCGTCAGTAGACATTAAGTAGGAACGCGGATGATTGTATGCAGACATCTGAGTATTAACTGAGAATTGAGCCGAAATAATGGTAAATTGTGCAGCCTATGGCTGCAACGTCGATTCGGGAACTCATAGAAGTAGTATTTTCAAATTTCCGAAGGAATTAAAAAGGAGGAAACTATGGATTCAACGTTTAAACCGGGGCCAGACAGTAGCGACGGATTTTTTGCCATCAGTTCATTCGAAATTGTGTCTGAAATACTTCGATGACAGTCAGATCTTAATAAGTCCAAAAACTCGCAAAAGAAGTTGGTTATAGGAATTTTAGCCAGAGGTTAAAACCTGACGCTGTGCCGACATTATTCGAAACTCCGAGTCAAAAGGAGATAGGCCTTAAACAGAAACTCCGAAAGGCAGACATTCCACAACGGCAATTTCGAAAAAGAAAATCCAACATGAAGTAGGTAATTTCTTTTTTCTTGAAATTGGAATACATGAATTGTTATTCATAGTAATTTACCCTTTTCTACATTACCGCTTCATTCTGAACAAAGAGAAAATGCTGCCGTTTTCTCCCTTTTCCAAATGATTTCAACATTTAACAAAATTATAGATTCATCCAAATTCATAACATAAATTTTGCAAATAACATAGTCGACATTGTTCAAATGATGTAAACTTTCAAGGGATAATAATCATTCTTTGAACAGCAAACATCATTTTCTTCCCACACTGTTTTTCAAACACTCTTTCTTTGGGTATTGGAAACTAGATCTAGGGTTTGTATGGTAAAAGGTGAAATCAGTATCTGGCTACCCCTAATCATGGTCATAAATGTTAATCCATCACCGACCAGTTGAAACAATACAGGAAATGGTTACATAACATTTGCATATCTCACCCCTTTACACTGTAATGTTTGTTGGTGACAGTAAACCCATGTTACAGCTTTTATCCCATACACTACTTCTCTTTGACATTTCACTCTTAAAAATGATTTGACAACTTACATGCATTTTGAACAAATTTTGAATTATATCTATACAATTTTGATTTGTGGATATTTCCTTTTCCTATCCATATTATGTCTTCTAGACAGGCTACTGAGAAAAATGTTTTGAACATGTCAGTATGAAAATTTTGAAAATGCATATAATTTGACACGAGTCATTTTCTCTGATAATCAGACAAAAGTGAGAAAATTAAAATAACACATTTTTTTTTAAATTAAGAAACAGAATGTTTTTGACCAGGCTCACACACCAATTCTTTTACCTTTTACCTCAAAATTCTGTTATATCACGTTGGTCAGTGCACCAACGCATGTGTTTCCTGGCTTTCTCACACCAGTACTGACAGAACTTTCTTTCCAAACCACTGACTACTTTTCTCACATGCATCAGAGGTGAGACTTAAAAAATTGCCAGAAAGAAAGTTTGCCTCACCAGAGTATCAAACCGGTAACCACCAGGTCACAAGTCAGATTTGCTAACCACTGCATCCAGTGATGGGATTTGTCTTTGAATGGGTAAAGAAAACTTTGTGGGGGAAAACGCTGGCAACCAGCAACTTTTCCTTCTACCATGATGCTTTCAACAGCCTTCTTCCTAAAAGTCTTCAACACTTTCACCAAATATCAAAATTAAACACTTGTCAAAACTGAAAGCATTGACAGCAGACAAAGTATTAGATGTGTCTCAAATGCTGGGATTTATCTCTGAAAGGGTAAAAAATACTGTGGGAAAAAGAGAAAAAGCTGGTTACCAGCATGTTCATGTAAGTCCTAAAATTAAGAAATAGTATAGAACCTCAAGGCTAAATACTGGTAAATGATATGCCATTTTCAGGGAATGAAAGATATTGTAGTTTGAATTCTTTACTGCAAAATCCCAACTTTTAATGACCTCCGAGGGAGAATCCTTTGAAAACATTGTGGGAAAAGGAGGAAATGCTGGTAACCAGCATTTTGTCCTTTTTTCACAATGTTTTTTACACATTGAATGACATATTTCATGTTCTAAGTGATATTTAATTTGTCGTCTGTAAATGCTTTCCATTTGGACAAGGCTAAAATTTTGTCATCTAATAAAGAGTTAACCAAGAGAGTGCTAAATTAATGGAATAGACCTTTTCAATTAGGAAGAACAGCCAAAATAATGTTTTAATACAGTTGTTTTGACAATGACCAAATAACAACCTGCAATATAAGACTTTTTTGCAGCAGACAGCTTTTAAAAACAGTATTTCAAAGTTAACCCTTTAATCCTGAATGTTAATGACCCTGAGAAAGAAGCTGTTAGAAATATTCTGGAAAAAAGATAAAATGCTGGTAGCCAGCATTTTCTCCTTTTTACATAGTGTTTTCTAAAAGTTAATTCCAATTTCCGAGTGAGTGCCATTTAATTTGTTGTCTGCAAATGCTTTCAATTTGAACACGTCTGATATTTTGTCTTACGGTAAAAAAGTAATTGATAGTCTGTTTAATGTGGAGAAATAAAGATCACATATTCTTTTTAAAAAGTATTATTACCGTCCTGTAGATCTATTCATATACATGTATTAACTCTGTTCCACACAATCCAGAGTTTAACAACCCTGAGAAAGAAAACTTGAAAACATGGTGGGAAAAGGAGGAAATGCTGGTAACCAGCATTTTCTCCTTTTCCCACCATGTTTTCTACTCTTTCATTACTTAATTTGTTGTCTGCAAATGCTTTCAATTTGGATGATTACATAAGGTTCATCGTCGATATTCAAAATTCATATACATGAGTATGGACATGTTAAGAAAGAAAAAAGGGAAAAAAAATGAAGAAGACGAAGGAAAAAAACGTAGATAAACTTATGTAAGAAAATACATGTACTATGTTTACGAGGGTTGTTCGATATGTAATGTGTATTGTACGATATCTCAAAAGCATTCGATTCAAATAGTGAAATGAACATTACATCCCTTCAAAATATTCTCCGCGGTTTGAAGTACATAATTTCAATCTCTGAATCCATTTCTGAAATGCGTCACGGTACGCTGATTTAGGTAGACCTCTGAGGCACTGACTGATGGCTGAGCCAAGGGCTTGTCGGGACTTGTAACGATGACCAGATAAGAACTTTTTAAGTTTTGGAAAAAGGAAAAAGTCGCATGGGGCTAGATCTGGAGAGTATGGTGGTTGTGGCAAGACAGTAACCTTCTCCGACTTCAAAAATTGCTTCACAAGCTCAGATGTATGTGATGGAGCATTATCATGAAGTAGACGAACATGCCTAAATCCTGACACAGGGCATCGTTTAAGATAATATTTCTTGAGCTTTTTTAGTATAACATCTCGGTAATACCAACCTGTAACACTTTTGCCCTTCGGCACTGGAATTTGTACGGCTATACCATCACATGAAAAGAATATGTAATAAAGAACCTTCTTTGTGCTTATGCTTCTTTTGGCAAATACAGGCCTTAGATACCGTGTTTAGTTAGCCATATTTTGTTTCCAATTTTTCTTACTGGTTCGAAATAGTGAACCCATGTTTCGTCACCAGTAACAATGTTTGCAAATTGTCTTTGATTGAATTTGGGAAACATTTTGAGCAATTGCTTAGCGGTTTGTACTCGTACCCGTTATTTGTCATCTGTCAATATATGCGATATC
Organism: Hippopus hippopus; assembly: GCA_946811185.2. Taxonomy (NCBI): domain Eukaryota; kingdom Metazoa; phylum Mollusca; class Bivalvia; order Cardiida; family Cardiidae; genus Hippopus; species Hippopus hippopus. Next base: position 3,899,699 of record OX328102.1, on the reverse strand, counting down.
CATCTGGCAGAAATCTTTCGTACTTTCAAAATACGCTTCAAAATGAAATGCACTTGCGATAGCGATATGCCAACAGCGTTGGCAATATCACGAATAGTGTATCTACCATCACTTTCAATTATTTCCCTGACTTTTGAGACATTTGCCTTGCCTGTTACAGTCACAGGTCGGCCAGATTTTGCTGCATCTTTGACGGACTCTGTGCCAGTCAGAAATTTCTTTCTCCACCTACTGACTGTCTCATAAGATAGCTTATCAGACCCATAAACTTCCCCCAATTCAGTAAAAATCTGCATTACCGAATAACCGAGTTTTGTGCGAACTTTTATATGAGCTCTAATTTCTTCAATATTCTTAATCCGTTTCCCAACCGTTTTTACAACAGTGGTCAACGACTAGCTCTAATGAAATGACTATAAGTTTAAAACTATGTGGAGCTAAAGGCTCGTGTTTATAGAGCTTTTCAAGCATATCATCATCCACGAAATCGTTGAAAGCATTATCGCTCTGTGGTACAATACACATTAATATCGAACAGCCCTCGTATATTGGGAAAATGTAAACTGAATTCATGCGAAAACATAATAGAACAGAACAAAAGAGTTAAACTTTAATGCATTTTACTATCCCTATTTCAAAATCTATTACTGTAATTTTGTTACAGAAGATAATTAAATAAAGATATAATTCCTAGTTTCTGAACCAGAACAAAATAGTTATCTTGCCAAATAAGGAAATTAGGCAAATTTGAAGTACCCTGAATCATTTGAATGTAGAAATAATTAAACTATTGACCCCTATAGAACTGTATGACACGGACCTTAACTCTTTTGTTACCGTTGACGACATCAGAAGCTTTTGTGGACAGTGTAGATGAAGATCAGACTGCACAGAACATGCGATCTGATCTCTGATCTACATTGTCTATCATTTTCTTTAGATTAAGGCCAAACTTTCTCTTCATCTTGCAGTGGAACTATATTTATAGCCAATGAAAAAGTGTGAATTATTTACGTGGTAGTGAAAGAGTTAACCCGTTACCACACTATCCCGAGTTTTAACGACCCTGAGAAGTAGGCCTTTCGAAAACATTGTGGGAAAAGGAGAAAATGCTGGTAACCAGCATTTTCTCCTTTTCCCACAATGTTTTCAACACTATCTGATACGAATCCCATCATTTGTGCCATATAAGTTTTGTCGTCTGCAAGTGCTTTCAAATTGGACTGTCTAAAATTTTGTTGTGTGGTAAAGGGTTAACTCTTTACCAAACGACAAAATTTTGGACTAGACCAAATTGAAAGCATTTGCAAACAACAAAATACATGTAGCTCAAATGATGATTTCTATCATTTACAGGGTAGTAAACATTGTGGGAAAAGGAGAAAATGCTGGTTACCACCATGTTTTCAAAAGGCATTTTCCTTAAAACTCGGGATTGTGTGGTAATGGTTTAACACAATGAGCGCCAAATAAACCAAATATATTTCCAGTAAAAGAAAATAATTGCAATTTCATGGTTGCTTTTGTCCAAAACAGTATAGCAAAGCAACAGTGTGAATCAAAGATCAGACTGCTGTTTGATCTTGATCTATGCCGGCCAAAAAAGTTACTATAGATGTGAAAGGGGCTTCAGGGCTAACCCTCACAAAGATCTTACCATGCTTTTGCAGATAGTATAGGTAATTGTAGAATATGCAGTCTGATCCTGGGTATTTAACTCTTTACCACACAATCCCGACTTTTAACGACCCTGAGAGAGAGGCCTTTTGAAAACATTGTGGGAAAAGGAGAAAATGCTGGTAGCATTTTCTCCTTTTCCCACAATGTTTTCTGCCCTTCCCAAACCAAATTTCAATTTTTCAGTCATTTATTTTGTCGTGAGTGCTTTCAATTTGGACCAGTCTAAAATTTTCTCGTGTGGTAAAGAGTTAATGCTTTAGATATCGACAAGTCTACATTTTTGTCACCTGGTAAAGTTAAGGGTTACAGTTCTCTTTTATTTGATTTCATGCATGTGGGCCATGCTCTGTGAAAAAGGGGCTTAATAAATCTGCAAAAAGTATCAATCCATGTCTGCCTGCACAGTTCACACATGCTGACATAAGTCGAAACATTTTGCTGTAAAAGGACCAGTATACACCTTGATTCAGTTGGTTATTAGACTAAATGGATTTTATAGATGTATAATTATGTGATATTTGCTTGGTATAATGCATCAAGGCGATGCATTTAACTCACTTTTGCCAGAACGTGATTCATCATTGAAGCTTTCAAACATTTACCCTGCTGATCACTGTCTTGATGTTGGTTATGGGAAAGCAGCCAGTGGCTTTGAAGTACTGTGTGAAGTATCCATAAACGAGATGATAAAGCTGAAGAGATCCTGATTTTAATGTTGTAAAACATGTGAGTGTTAGTGACCCAAAGTGACCCAATTTCAAACTTGTAAGAGATATCAACAAGACATTCTGACCAAGTTTCAAGAGTATCAGACTGAAAATGTGGCCTCTAGACTGCACACAAGGTTTTTCATAGATCTGGCACAGTGACCTAATTTTCAATCTGACATGACCCAATTTCAACCTTGGCTGAGATATCATGAAGACAAACAGTCTGACCTAATTAAATAAGTATCTGGCTAAAAATGTGGCCTCTAGAGTGCGCACAAAGTTTTTCCAAGGTTTGGTCAAGTGACCTACTTTTTGACAACACATAACCCAACTTTGAACTCGTCCCTTTTATCATCAAACATTCTGACCAAGTTTCAAGGGTATCAGGCTATAAATGGGGCTCCAGACTGCATACAAGCTTTTTCTAAGATTTGGCTCGGTGACCTAATTCCAGTGTTGCCCGGGATATCATCAAGACACACGTTCTGACTGAGTTCAACAGTGTCAGGCTGAAAGTATGGCCTCTAGAATACACACAAGCTTTTTCTAAGATTCGGCCCAGTGACCTACTTTTTGACCCCAAGTAACCAAATTTCAAACTTGTCAGAGATTTTATCAAGACACATGTTCTGAGAAAGTTTCATGAGTATCTAGCTGAAAATGTGGCCTCTAGAGTGCACACAAGGTAAATGTTGACGACCGCAAGAAGGGCGATGCGCACAGCATGATCACAACAGCTCATCTTGAGCACCTTGCACTGACTGCCGCAATATAACTGAAGTAATGTTGAAACCAGCATTTAACACCATACAATCAATCAATAATTAAGGCGAAGGAGAAATTACTCATAATGACCAGTTTCACTTGAAGCCATAATGTTTTCACTTGAAATGATTTATCAAATACCATATAAAGTTGAAAATCCAGAACTTACAGGGATGTTTTCAAAGATGTTCACTGTAAATTTGTTTGAAGAGGTAATGAGAATCAGACTGATAAACCCTTTGCCATAAAATCCTTAATTTTAAAGACCCTGAGAAAAGAAAGGACTTTTGAAAACACTGTGAGAAAAAAAGATAATGCTGGTGACCAGCATTTTATCCTATTCACACAATATTTTCTGATCTTTCACAGCCAAATCTCATAATTCCAACCACAATTAAATTGTTGTCTGCAAATTCTTTTAATGTGAACAACTCAAAATGTATAAATTTGGTTAAGATTAAACCCTTTACCACACAATCTTGACTTTTAACAATCCTAAGGAAAAAGGCTATGGAATGCATTGTAAGAAAGGGAGAAAACGCTCGTAGCCAGCATTTTCTCCTTTTCCTATAATTTTTTCTACCTTATCAAAGAGTGAAACAATCATTTTTGCAACATTTAATTTGTCCTCTGCAATTGTTTCCAATTTGGTCCAGTCCAAAATTTTGTCATTAGGTAAAGGACTAATACATAGAACAAGGGTTCAAACTGCAATATCTATAGCTTCAAAATCAATATTTCCTTCACAATAGGTATTTTGAAAGATCACTATTGATCTATATGCCAGTTTATAGGTGTCACATGACCTTAAAGCAGACATTTTGTTCCAAAAGGCAAACATACAGGTAGAAAAGAATACAATCTTAGTGGAAAAAAATAATACTCGAAAAATTGTGTCAATAACAGTACCTGAAGTTTTATTTTTGGAAGACAAAGGTAAGTATGCCTGTTTTAATTTAGCTCTTAACTAATTGACAAAGTTTTAGAGTTATCTAAAGAACAAAATATGGCCGATTTTAAATGCTTTACCACATAGCAAAATTTTAGACTTGTCCAATTTGAAAGCATTTGCAGACTACAAAGTAAATGTGGTTTATATTAAAGAACTTGACTTTCAAAGGGTAGAAAATATTGTGGGAAAAGGAGAAAATGCTACCAGCATTTTCTACTTTTTCCACAGTGTTTTCAACAACCTTTTTCTCCAAGGTCCTGAAAACACAGGATTGTGTGATAAAGGGTTAAAGGAATTTTTCTTTGAAAAGGTTCAAGGCATTGAGAGAACAGGAGAAAATGCTGGTTACCAGCATTTTCTCCTTTACCCACAATGTTTTCAAAAGCCCTTCTTTTCAGGGTTGTGAAAACATGGATTTATTGGTAAGTGGTTATTTAGAGTCTACGTTTTATTACCTTGCCTGGAATTTGTGCTTGATACTTCATCATGTCTTACTTTCTCTTTATAATCCCCAATAATGTGATGACTCTTTTTCACTGCATGTAAAAGTGGAAATGTGTTACCATCCAGATGCCCCGTCACACTGCTACCTTTTTAATGGCGGGCTGAGCCTTGGTAGCTCAGTCAGTAGCATGCAGGACTTGAGAACAGGGGGTCGCGGGTTCGATCCCTGGCTCGGCCAATTTCTTTCCGAGGATTGATGATAGTCATTGCAACAAGATTCATTCCTCTCCCACCGCTGACCATTGTCTCGACGAAAGCACCCAGTGGCTTGGAAAGAAGATTATGCGGAGTACTGGTAAAAGAGACTCCAGGAAAGCATGGCTAGGTGCACTGGCAGCCAAGATATACCTGAAATAATGTTGAAAATGGCGTTAAAACACCATAAAATCAATCAATCAATTTTAATGGCACACAGGGGGTATAAAAACACTGTAAATTGTCTCTCAGTTTACTATTACGATAAGAACCATCTTAGAATCAAAGTACTGAAAGTACTAATAGAAGGTGATGCTAGAAATATGCTAGCAAATAGGTTTTAACAGTGGATCACTTCATTAAAAATTTCATTCATCTGATAATTGATAACATCTTTTTCTCGGATTTGTGTAATTTTTTTAGAGTCCGCTCAACAGCAATAACCAGGGCCCATATTCACCAACCATTCTCAAGAATATTCTTAGTCTTATTCTCCATAATTTTCTAACTTTGAAAATAACACAAAGAACTAAGTGGTCTGGGTCTTTTTTTTTTTACTTTTTCACAGGCTTGTTTACATTTTTTAGTCCAAACCCATAGAATTTTGCTTTTCAACAAATATGTCAAGGGTTCAATTACTGTAGACAAATTTGGAGTGAATTTCCTATAATACTTGACAATACCAAGTCAAGATTACAACCCTTTTTTGTTTTAGGTCCAGGAACTTGCATTATGGCTTTCATATTCCTTTTGGAAGGCTAACTGTCATCCTTATATACCCTAAAAACAAAATATTCAACTTCATCTTGAAGTAAAAAATACTTTTCTTTCCTAACTCAACTTGATATTTATTTGGGCTTGTCTTTTTCAACACTGACTCATCATCATCATTTTGACTTGTAATAGTGATATCACCTAATATGCAACTCACAGAATCCAATATTTTCAGCACCATGACCATAGTTTGTTGGAATATTACAGGTGAACTTGAAAGTCTATATGGAAGCTTAAGATACTGTGTACATGGATATATATATGTCGTAGTCCCAACTGGAATCTAGGCAGATCCGGAATCTGCCTAGACCAAACTTGAAATTCTGCCTAGACCAAAATATGGTTCCAGTTTGCATAGGCAGCTCCACAATCTGCTAAGACAAAATTGGAATATTTTCTCGTTTAATATAGTGCAACTACATATAAACCATCTTATTTAACTTAAATCTTTACCAAACGACAAATTTTTGGACTGGACCAAATTCAAAACATCTGCAGACAACGAATTAAATCTTGGTAACATGATGATTTCCGACTTTGATAGGGTAGAAAATATTGTGGGAAAAGGAGAAAATGCTGGTTACCAGCATTTTCTCCTTTTCCCACAGTGTTTTCTATAGGCTTCTTTCTCAGGGTCGTTAAAAGTCGGGATTGTGTGGTAAAGAGTTAAACCTCAACATAAAAGAAGTTTTAATCAGAAATTCTGAATAAGATTAAATTTTGAATATTTTGCACTTTAGAAAAAAAAAAATGCAATATGGAAAACGGAGCAATTGTGGGAAAAACAAATAAATTGCTTTAATTAAAAATACATCTCAGTTGTAAACACATGTGGATTAATATGATTAAAAAAAATTTGGAAAAGAATCTATTTTGGTCTACACAAAATTACAATTCTAATTTGGTCTAGGCAATTCCAGATCTGCCTGGGTAGATTCCGAATCTGCCAAGATTCCGATCTGGCCTACGACATAATATACATGTGTCAAAAAAAACTGTGAATTACTGATTATGGAAATGTTTGCGAATTCAAAAACACTTATTATTTGTTGGTATATTTGTGTTAAAACACGCAAACAAAAAATTTTGCAAAATCATAAAAATTTCCACATCACAATAATTTCCACTTATATAGTATCAGTAATGACCCATATATTGTGAATTTGTCACATATTCGTGCGACTGCTCATTTAATCATACATGTTAGTACACATTTCAATTTCTTTAAAGTTTTGTCCCCAATCTAGTTTCATGAACACATCTTCCGCTGTTGTTAACAGATAATCTGCTGTATCAAATACAGGGTTAAACATGACTTTGAAATCTCCTTAAATTCTAACTGTATTGTCAGGTTTTAAGACTCAGGCCTCTACAAACTCTCAGAAGCTATGGGGAGAAGTGGTCAGACTTTGAGAAGTTTAGACAGACATTAAAAACAGGATCTGAGCCGAGTTATACAAGGAAATAATAATATTTCAATAATTTCAATAATTTAACAGTTTAATTAAACAGAAAACCATGTCAATACATGAAATTATATAATACTTTCTACCTTTTTAATCAATATCCTTATTCCTATAAACAACTAGTTAAATCTTTGCAACTCATCAAAGTTTAAGACCAGTCCATATTGAAAGCATTTGCAGATGACAAATAAAATGGGGCACAAATGACAGTATCTGTCTTTCACTCTTTACCAAACCACAAAATTTTAGACTGGTCCAAATTGAAAGCACTTGCAGACGACAAATTAAACGTAACTCAAAAAATGAAATTTGTTTCTAGCAGGGTAGAAAACATTGTGGGAAAAGGAGAAAATGCTGGTTTTCAAAAGGCTTCTTTCTCAGGGTCATAAAAACCAGGGATTGTTTGGTGAAGAGTTAAGATTTTTGAAAACAATGTGGGAAAAGAACAATATGCTGGTTACCAACAATTCTTTCTTTTTCCCACAATGTTTTCAAAAGCCTTCCTCTACAGGGTCTTTTAAACTCAGGACTGTGTGGTAAAGAGTTAAACATGTTTATTGTTTCCCCAGCTCTATTCATACATTTTTTGGATAAAAAAAAACATTATGGAAAGAGAACACATTACTTGGTTGAATAATGGTTTCACTTAGCACATTTTTGTTATCTTTTTTCTTAAATCTTCCAAGCACTATTATTTCCAACATCCTGGACAGAATTTTTTGCTGAAAATCATTCTGTTTACCAGGTAAGATAATTTCTTACTATCATATTGAAAGCATTTGCAGCAGACAAATATAGATAATGCCTTAAAGGATGTAAATAATGTTCAAAAGTAATGAAAATATTTTGTCAAAAGGAGAAAAGCTTACTACCAGCTTTTTCTCCTATTGCCACAATGTTTTCAACTTTCTCATGGTAAGAAAAACCCAGTTTCAACGAAATTTAAGTAATAAGATTTGTGTCCTGAAGTTTGGCTTTACTTGTGGCAAAAGCCATCAAAGGGTTAGAACATAAGTTGAGACAGGAAAACGCTTGCAACCCCCATTTTCTCCTTTTGCAACAATGTCTCAACTTTCTCATGGTATGTAAACCTCAGTTTCAGGAAATTTAAGACTTGTCATGACACAACTTACAAGAATACTTTCCTAAATCTTAATATACCAGTCAAACCTTCTAGTTCAGTTTTTTAAAGAACTTGCAACCTTTCACAGGGCTGGTCGATACACTGATATTACCGTCTATTTCAACTTTGACAAATTTCAATTTACTACTTAGTTTACCCAAAGAGCACTTCAACCACTCAGCTAGAGTCAACGAAGATAAGCTTGTACGGGACAATTTTAGAGTTGCCTATTCAAAGTTTGGACTTTTTCCACAATCAACTAGTCTTTCTATTTTAATTTTGCTCTCTAGTGCAACCCATACAGGTCTTGGTTTCCAAAATTTTGACGGTGATCCATGTGTGAAAATTGGCCATTCGCCCTCATTTTAATTTTCAGACGCCAAAAGTTTGATGTTCATTCAGTATGTGAATTTTGGACATTCTTTTATTTCTCTTGTCCTGTTTGGCCATAGGCTGTGATTTTCTGTTGGTCTTTTTATAGCCTTTTTTGGAGACATCTTGCTTATATGACCTGACCTTTACAGCTATGACACTTGGCATTCTTGTAGAAACAATTCTGACTGTCATGATTAGTTTTACCACCCCTAAACTACTGTGTGAACACTCTATCATGGGCCCTTAGTTTTTGACGCTTCAATCTTAATTCCTCTTCTAACAATAAAGTTCTCTGAATAACAATGTTCCGTTACCCACTGACAAAAATATCACTCAACACATCTAAAAATGTCCCAAACTCACATGATTCACTTAGCAACATTGATTCTATCAACTACTGGGTTACAGTTTCATTTTCACTTAGCATCTTAAAATGAAACATAAATCGTTCTGCAATGATGAAGGTTTCGGTTTGCAGGTTATTTTAAATACTGGGTCGAAAGTCTTATAATTAACCTTTTAAGGTGCATTAAAATTACAGAGCAGGCTGTAAGTCTTAGATCCACATGGTGATAAAAAAAAGAATAAGCTGGTTTTTTTTATCATCATCATCGATGATATTTGCAACAGAAAACCATTCTTGCCGCCACTGTATTAGGGTCCGGACAACAGCAATAACCAGCATAAATGTCAATTTTTAACTTTATTGATTACAATCGTTCTCTATTTTCGGTTTCTATCCCAGCAGTATGCGTACGCAACTACAATTAATCAAAGTACATTAAATACTTCGACCTAAAGCGAATCAAAGACCTAAAATACTAAAATTGATAGCAATAATTAATGGCTGATTTACATAAAATCGTGTATCTAAGCGTTTCGCGTGCAGTTTTAGATGTTAGAAAAGTTGTTTGACTGTAATGACTGCAAATGGGATATATGTAAAGAGTTCTGATCAGTGCTACATTACACAATGGATTAATTAATGCTATAGTTTTTTCCTCTCTGAAAAATTCTGAAAGAGACAACAATGTTTTATAATGGAAAAAAAAAAACGTAAGAAGAGATCTATATGAAATAAGAATAAAAAGAAAATAAGTTTGCTTGAATATCTAACCTTGTTCAAAAACCTATGCACATGCAAAAAGTGGCACTTGTCATCAATGTTTCAGTTTGACGTTAATCTTAACCCTTGGTGCATGAAGAATATGCTGAATGTGTAGATATAGATCAGAATGCAAATAACATGCAGTTTAATCTTGGATTAAAACTATTTGCTATTTACAATAAGCTCAAAAGTAGTTTATTATAAGCATACTGATGTGTATTCCTCACTACATATTCCTCACTAAAAGTAGAATTCAATTATGAAAATATCAAACTTCTGTTCTGTCCTGGTGGAAGGTCAGCTCGAAAGGCAACTAATGTAAATTAAATTTGACTTTTGACTTAGTCGTATTTAAATGGATTAGCACATTTGCCATTTCAAAGGATGTGTCGGTAAACTGTTAATTGATAGGAAGTGTGTTTGATTGCAAACCAATTTGCCGCTCCCATCAACTTGACTACCCGTTGTCTTCAGTAAATCATAAGATAAAACAAACTACCGTCAATGATATTAACAAGTTTGCTAATTGACAGCACACTTAACGCATTTTAAAATCATCAGACAACCCTTTTCCCCTTAACCTGTCATTTGAATTTTTTCATAAACTTACACCTCTCTGTAGAATCAGACAATCTATAAATTTTTCGAAATGCTTGTAATTCAGTGTTATTTAATTGGGTATGATGTTGAGATGACTTTACTAGCCTTACGAAAACAATAAGTATCTTTAATTCTATTATTCTGTGGCAAAACGGTGTTTTGTTGATGTGTTTTATTCTTTCTCATTGAAGTTCAAAACTTTGCTAAAACAAGTAGATCTATTACATTGTCCGTAGCCGCAGCAATTCGCCCTTTTTGTACATATCATTGTGTAAATTAGTTCAAGCATCTTTAAATTACTTGCCAAGAATTCATCATCAGCAGAAACATATGATAGAAATATTTTTTCAGGAATTTTATTGAGAGAAACAGTCATGACAGCACGATTTAGGTAGCCTATCTGCCATACTGTATATGTATTTACTGTGGTTGTTTGGGAGCCCTTGGCAACAGTAACCAAGAAAGTCGGTTTATCTTATCACCATGGATCCATGTATCTACACTGTCCACTATTTTACCAGATATTTTGACAAAAACAGCTTTGAAACAGTGATATTTGCATCTGTATTACTGACTGAGAAGGTCCATGTCATTGATTTTTCTTAACACCTTCTCTCTCAGGGTCATTAGAACTTGAGATTGTGTAGTAAAGGTTTAATATTTTTCAGGACATTTCATAAAGTGACTGTAGAATAAGACACCAAGAATCATGGCTGGTAAGTAATATTCGCCCTTTCGGAGCCTATCACAACTATAGTTGCTTTTGCAGCAAGTGTAGATCAAAGATCAGAATACATAAAATGTGCAGTCTGATATTCAATCTATACTATCTGAAATGCTAAGGCTATTGTAGCCTTGAAACAACTTACATGTACATTTGGGTGTTTCATCTAGAATGAATGAAATGCTTGATGAGTTAACTCTTTACCACACAAGAGAATTTCACACTAGTCTAAATTCAAAGCATTTGCAGATAAAAAATGAAACAAGTCATGATTCAGAAACTGAAATTTGCATTTGGAAGGGTTGAAAACATTGTGGAAAAAGGAGAAAATGCTGGTTGCCAGCATTTTCTCTTTTCCCAACAATGTTTTCAAAATGTTTTCACAATGTTTTCAACAGCCTTTTCCTCCAAGGTCGTTAAAATTCATGAACTACTTATGACCTCTCTGTATGCTACAGAAGAGCTTGAAAATGCCAAAGGTTACATCTTATCCAAAAAAGGCAATACTGTGGCAAAAAAGTGCCTTTTCTCACATGAATGACACATTTTCAAAAGGTTTCACCTGCATTGTAATGAATGATAACTTGTTTGTTAATAATTAAATATACCCCTAAAGATAATCCTTACAGCTACAGAGAAAAAAATGCTGTTAAAGCTTGAAAGTGTGTAGAATGGCTGAGCTATGTAAACATACATGTAAATAAATTACCAATTTGTATGGTGTAAGGGACAGAAAAACACAAGGGGTTTGTCCTCTTTAAAACCTGACACAAAAATAGCGATTACTTTGAAGGCCCCCAAAACAGACAATTGAAGTCAAGTGAGCCACATTGAATCCTTCCTCTGTAAATGCTAGGAAAAGTCTAAAATTCAGTTTGTCTGGTAAAGAGTTAAAGTACCTGTAACAAAAAAAATTGTGTTTACCTACAGAAGCTAAAGCAATGGAAGCCAATGGCCAAGGGTATCCAGGTAGCCCACATCCAGCCCCTTTACCCGCTCAACCATCTGTAGGCTACCAGCAACCACCCTACCCTCCGCAACCATCAAATTACATGCCACAGCAGGTCGTCCTTGGAGTTCCCCAACAGCCAGTACAACCGCTGGGAGGTTCTCGCATTCCCATAGCAACACAAAGCAGTATGATCATGGTAGGACAGCAAAACAACTCTTACGCCATAGGAGGCTATCAACCACAACCAGCAGCTTTGATTAGACAACCAGTATCTGTAGCTTTTGGAGCCCCACTCATTCAGCCAGGGATGCCAGTTCCAAGACCTATACAACAAATGCAACCGGCCATGCCCGTGGCACCACCGCCATACCCAGGACCCCCTCAAACCCCAGAAAATGTGAGGTATGACGTGCCTGGAGCCCCAAAAAACTTGTATGGGAAATAACTCAACAATAATCAAATAAACTTGTGGATTGCATGAATATTGAAGGAGAAAGTGTTTGAATTATTTACTACAAAATATCAGGTTTTAACAACCCTGAGGAAGAAGCCTTTTGAAAACACTGAGGGAAAAGGAGAAAATGCTGGTAACCAGCATTTTCTCCTTTTCCCACAATGTTTTCTACCCTATCAAAGACAAGGTCCAACATTTGAGTCATATTTGAATTGTCGTCTGCAAATGCTTTCAAAGTGGAGTACAAGTCTACATTTTTGTCCTTTGGTAAAGAGTTGACACTTTGCCAAACAATCATACGTTCTTAGGACCATGAAGAAGACGACTTTTTGGGACAGTAGAAAATGGCAGTCACCAGCATTTTCTCTTTTTTCCAAAATGTTTTGTAGCATTTCAAAGACAATTTCCATCGTTTAAGCAACATTAAATTTGTTGTGTAAAAGTGTTTTCAATCTGGAAAAGTCTAAAATTTTGTTTTTACCCTTTTGAGCACTGACTGAACCCTTTAACACATAATCCTGGGTTTTGACAACCCTGAGAAATACCCTGAGAAGGGATTTGTTAGCCAGAATGTACTACAGTGGTGGACAATGCAGATCAAGATCAGACTGCACATGTTGTACTCTACAGCTTACTTCTTTACCACACAATCCCCAGTTTTTAAGGACCCTTAGAAAGAGGCCTTTTGAAAACTTGGTGGGAAAAGGAGAAAACGCAGGTAATCAGCATTTCCACCTTTTCTCAAAATGTTTTCTCCATTTTCAAAGGCAAATTCAATCAGTGTTGTGGCATTTAATTTATTGTCTGTAAATGCTTTCAGTTATGCTGTTTGGTAGAGTTAATCCTTCTTTAAACAAATCATTGTTGCAAAAGGAACATTATTGCTTGTTGCAAGCAATTTCTACCTTTGCCACAATGTTTACAAAAGCAGTTTGCTGAGAGTAAAAAACGTAATCGGGGAGGAGAAAATGAGGTTGTATTTCTTTTAACAATCCAATCTTGTTATTTTCAAGTATTTCACAACAAAAAACTCTAAAGAATCAAAAGATGAAAATCACTTGCATTGAGTCACTAGTGTCATTAACTGCCTTTAGAGATCTGTAAAAAAGAGAAAGAATTATGACATTACTGCGATATCTTTTGAACATATCAAAAACATTAGTTCTTTTGCTTTAAGCACAGTACCAAGACAATTACAAGCTTCAATTATATGACAATTACAAGCTTAAATTACATAACGATCATAAGCTTCAATTTCAAGCTTCACTTACATGACAGTTTAAGCTGCACTTACAACACTCTGTTCTCTACTGTCTATAGCTACTGACCCTTTACCAAACATGCCCTGGTTTAAAAACCTTTGGAAAGAAGGCTTTTGTAAACACTGTCGGCAAAGAAGAAAATGCTTATAATCAGCATTTTCTCCTTCCCCCAAAATGTTTTCTACCATTTCAAAGAAAGAAATCACCTGTTGCGTAAAACTGAATATGTTGGCTGGGAATTTTTTCATCTTGGTCAAGACCAAAGTTTTGTCATTTGGTAAAAAGTTAACCCTTTACCAAACACCTGTGTGGAAGAAATCTTCTGATAACATTGCCGGAAAGGAAGAAAATGCTGGACATTTTCTACTCTACCAGCAATGTTTTCAATACTATTAAAAGCAAAGCCTGTTATATGAACTTTGTCTGAAAATGCTTTCAATACTGATGTCTAAAATTCAGCTGTATGATTAAGAGTTAACTCTTTACCAAAAGACAAGATTTTAGACTAGTCCAAATGGAAAACATTTTGCAGATGACAAAATAAATGTGACTCAAAAATTGTAATTTGAATTGGATGGGGTAGAAAGCAAAGTAGGAAAAGGAGAAAATGCTAGCTACCAGCATTTTCTCCTTTTCCAAGTATGTTTTCAAAAGTCTTCTTCATTATGATGAAGAATGCGAAGATGCTGATTACCAGCATTTTCTCCCTTTCCCATATTTTTCAGAAGCTTTTCCTGAGGGTCATTAAAACATAGGATTATTTGGTAAACAGTTGATTTTTCTCATTTGCTGATTTTCTTTGACAATTAAATGCTAATTTTGTATCATAACTTTGTTCTCATTTTTTAAGGCAAAACACCAAAAAGTCTTCTGTCCTTTTAGCTCTGAACATCTGTAAAAAAATCCACTGTGATAAACTATGCAGAAAAATATTAATTAAATACATAATACTTAAAAAGAATGTTTAACCCTTTACCACACATTCCTGAGTTTTAATGACCCTGAAGAAAAGGGCTTTTGGAAACATAGTGGGAAAAGAAGAAAATGCTGGTGACCAGCATTTTCTCCATTTCACACAATGTTTTTTATCCTATCAAAGATATAGTTCATCATCTATTTTGTCGCTTGCACATGCTTTCAATTTGGTCGAGCCTGAAATTTTGTTGTTTGATAAAGACTGAAATTTTAGACCATTCCAAATTAAAAGCATTTGCAGACAACAAAAATTAGATGCAGCTCTAATTATGTACATGTATGAAATTTGCTTTTGAAAGGGTAGAAAACATTGTGGGAAAAAGAGAAAATTTCTCCTTTTCCCACAATATTTTCAAAAGCCTACTCTCTAGAAGTTTTTAAAAACATGGGGTTGTCTGCTTTATGATTAAGTTTAAGTTAATTCCAACACCCAGTTCCAAGCTTGAGAACAGGGGATTGCCAGTAGAAATCCCCAGCTCAGCCAATTTCTTTCAGAGGGTTGATGATTGTAATTGCGAAAATATTCATACTTCTCCCATTGCTGATAATTATTTTTAAGATGGTTATGTGGAAAAGCAGCCAGCGGCTTGGGAAGAATATTGTGTGAGTTGCTGGTAAAAGAAACTCCAGGAAAGTATGCACTGGCTGCAGAGATATAACTGAAAGTGTTGAAACCAGTGTTGCACATACAAACAATACCAACTTGTTTAACTCTTTACCAAACAATCCCAACTTTTAACGACCCTGAGAAAAAAAACATTTGAAAACATTGTGGGAGAAGGAGAAAATGCTGGTAACCAGCCTTTTCTCGTTTTCCCACAATGTTTTCTACCCTTCCCAAAACAAATTTCAAATTTTCAATCACATTTATTTTATCGTCTGCTAATGCTTTCAATTTGGACCAGTTTAAAATTTTGTCGTTTGGTAAAGAGTTAATCAGTACCTAGTTAGTCTCTATCTAATATTTCTGTTTGTAGGACATTCAGGCCCGTACCATATAGACCACACATCAGAATAGGCTGTTGGCTCAAGCCCCATGGCTTGCCATATAATATTACTAATAGTCTTTTTGATGACACTTTAAACCCAGGTCCTGTGTGAAGGTGTTATAGACCGAGCATGTTAAAGAACCATGCATAACTATGGACTGGTTTTGTCCTGCATCTTGCACTATCCATGCCTTCTGGGAGAGTTGCCCATGTGGGCAAATGGTGGTGACAATAAATGAGTAGAAATCAATCAATTCAAGATTTTGCTCACGTTATTCATGGTAGTGTAAAAGTCTCTGGATTTCTTATCAAATCCCATCCAATCCTGATCTATTGAATTCCTGCTTTCCTCCCTTTCTGCAAGTTACCTCCCCTATGTAAATCAATGGAGACCTGAAAAGGCCAGTCAACAAATCCATTGGCCATATAATCAATTTATCAATAATTCATCAGATCAACGTATGGTATAAGAGTATTGCCCTCATGATCAAACCTTTACCAAACAGTCCTGTGTTTAAATGACTCTGAAGATGCGGGTTCCCAAAAACATTGTGGGAAAAAGCAAAAATGTCGGTAAACTTTATCTTAGCCTTTTCCAACAATCCGAGTTCCATCACTTGAGACATATCGAATTTCTCATCTGTAAACAGTTTCAAAATGGACAAGTCGGAAATTTTTTGCATCTAGTATAGAGGTCTTTGTTTCATTATATTCTGTAAGTCAAAAATAATTTTTCAGACAGAAAAAGAACATATTTCATTAACTGTTTACCAGATGACAGAATTAAAGACTGGTCCTAATTGAAAACATTAAAAATTTTGCACACAAAAAAATAAATGTAACTTGAAAATTGAATTTAGCTTTGGAATGGTAAAAAACATTGTGGGAAAAGGAGAAAATGCTGGTCACCAGCATTTTCTTCTTTTCCCACATTGTTTTCAGAAGGTTTCTTTCCAAAGGTCGTTAAAAGTCAGTATTGTGTGGTAAAGAGTTAAGTGAAATAGGAGTCAACACGTGAGCGCTGCTCTGGCAAACAAGAGTTTAATTCTTTTCTGTAATGCATCATTCCGAGCAAGACATCATATAATCATGGATACATAAAATCCATTTTGTCTTACAAGCGGCTGAATCATGAGGTAGATTGATCCTCGTACATGAAAAAAACTGACCAATAGCACAATGTTTTGACTCAGGTAAGCCTGCATGGACTACGCAGGCTAGTCTGGGTCAATACTTTCAGCAGATGCATCAAAACCACTTTTCACAGAGGATGGCTCAAATGAAAGAGAGATAATCAGTCAGGAATAAACAGCAATATCAAAATTATTATGAAGGTTGTTTTCAGGCATAGTATAGAAGAAAGTGTAGGTAAGAGATAACAATTAAACTCAAAACATAAAATATGTCTTTCATAGAGTAGAAAACAAGTGGGAAAAGATGAAAATGCTGGTTCTCCCTTTCCCACAATGTTTTCAAAAGGTTTCTGCCTCAGGGTCATTGAAAGTCAGGGTTATGTGGTAAAGAGGGAAGGCCATAATATGGAAGAAAGTGTGGATCAAAGATCATATCCCATGTCCTCTGCTGTCTGATCTTGATATTCACTTTCCCCTAAAAGAACTGAAGTTATGTTAACCCATACATAACCCATTACCAGGAAACAAAATTTTAGCCTTGTCCAAATTGAACCATTTGCAGACAACAATTTCAATGTGGCTCAAATGGTGCATTTTTTTCTCTGATAGGATAGAAAACATTGTAGGAAAAGGAGAAAATGCTGGTTACCAGCATTTTCTCCTTTTATCACAATGTTTTCAAAGGTTTCTTTCCCAGGGTCTTTAAAGGTAAGCATTGTGCAGTAAAGGGTTAAGGCCCCTTTCACAACTATAGTTGCCTTTTGTGGCTAAAGTAGATCAAGACGAGACTGCACAAAATGTGCAGTATGATCTTCGATCTACATTGTCTGCTCAGCTTAGACATTCTCGACTATGATATTGCAACTATTTTGGCCTTATTTCTTGATTGAAAATGTCTGTTAGGTTTATTCTACACACTAAGGGTTACATGCTTTGTGAATTAACCCGTTAACCCTTTACCACACAATCCCAACTTTTAACGACCCTCAGGATGAAGGCCTTTGAAAACAATGTGGGAAAAGAAAAAAATGCAGGTAACCAGCATTTTCTTCCATTCCCAAAATGTTTTCTACCCTTCCAAAACAAATTTGATTCTTTTGTGTCATATTTATTTTGTTGTCTGCAAATGCTTTCAATTTGGGCAAGTCTAGAATTTTGAGGTTTGGCAGAGTTAACAAGCAACCCTGAGTTTTAGCAACCCCAAAGAAAAAAGCTTTTGAAAACACTGAGAAAAGGAGAAAATGCTGGTAACAAGCATTTTCTCCTTTTTCCACTGTGTTTTCTACCTTTCCAAAACAAATTTTAATTTTTGAGTCACATTAATTTTGCTGTCTGCAAATTTTTTGAATTTGAACTAGTCTAAAATATTGTCATGTGATAAAGAGTTCAATTCGATCAGTTGATCAGCCAGGCAAACAAATGTAGTGTTGCACAAAAATCAATAAATTCATAAAAACTACTGCAGCCAAGAGCTGAAGCATAACTCTTTTTCAAAAGAAAGAAATTGATCACATAAAATCACCTCCAGCAGTGTATTGAACCCATGACTTATTTTCGATAATACACTAGTGATTATAGTTTTTTGGGTCCCGAATCTGGTTACCTGTGTAGTACTGACCATGTGATGCCGGCAAAACCAACTGCAGCACGTGCCATTTCACAGAAAAATGACGTCATTGTTGCTAAGACATGATTTATACGTGCCGACTTTATTTTGTCATCTGCAAATGCTTTGAGTTTGGACCAGTCCAAAATTTTGCTGTTGTGTAAACAGTAAACACAGAAAAGGAAATACAGCATAATGGTTGAACCATTTCATACAATTCTGCTTCTCTGTAAACTTTTCTATTACTTGTCCATATTTTCTGGTATGTCGTATTTAAATTTGAGCCAGATTGAATTCATTGATTATATGGTATTTAACGCTGTTTGCAATGTTATTGTTATATCATGGCGGCCAGGACACCTATCCATGTTTTCTGGAGTTTCTTTAACCAGTACTTCACACAATATTCTTTCAAAGCAACAGGCCCCTTTCCTACATAACCATCATCAAAATAATGATCAGGAGTGAGAGAGTAATGACTCCTGTCGCAATTACTATCATCAACCCTTTGAAAGAAATTGGCCAAGCAGGAGATTCCAACCAGCAACCTCCTGTTCTCAAGTCCTGTATGCCACCTACTGGGCTAGCAGAGCTCGGACTCAGTCTGAAAGCTATAGATAAGAAGCAATGGAAAAATTAGAACATAAATACAATCTAAAATTGATGATTACCTAATTAGACTAGCATATATGCTATATTTAGAAAAGTCATCAAATCAGTACAATGCTGTTGTATATACAATGGCACTAATATTGCACCTTACATTTTTACCAATATCGGGTATTCAGGATTGCCAAGAGTATTTCAACATACCTTTCACAGGATGAAGTATGGATGAAATCCTGTATATTTATGAATAAACTCTTTACCACTTGCCAAAAATTTGGACTGGCCTATGAGATCATTAAATTTGTAGAAAATAATTTCAATGTGGCTGAAATCATAGAAATTGTCTTTGATAGGGTAGAAAACTTTATGGGGAAAGGAAAAATTATTGGTTACCAGGATTTTCTGCTTCCCATAATGTTTTCAAAAGGCTTCTTCCTAAGGGTCATTAATAGTAGGGATTGTGTGGCAAAGGTCAAATATATTTATGTCAATGTTTTCTACATTTATCCTGTGATACCTAAATAGTAAACAAAAAAAAAACCTTAATCGAGTGAGTGTAATATAATTCAGTTGAAAAAGGGATAACACGATACTGAAGAATCAAAGACCAACTTTAAAACAAAACTTTATGTTGGGTTTATATGGATGATTAAACAGGGACTGTATAAGACTCAGTCTAGGGAGATAGATAAAACATAATATAAAGGACTTGGACTCACAGTCTGTTATAGGTCTAAAACAAAACCTAATATTCAAGAGGAAAAAAAAGAAAAAGATTTCCTGGATTTTGTAATATTTGAACAACAGGAAAATCTCCTGGATTACCTTTACAAGTAACAAAATTTGGAGGTAACTATTGGTTTTCTTTTTTCTAACAAGTGATTCTATCTAAAGTTTTTTATCTAATTTTTTTTTCCCAGTTTAACGACAGCAATCAATGCATTTCAAACTAAATGTAAGATTTCATCTGAATTTTAATACCTTCAACTATTTACCAGGCAACAAAATTTTCTACCTTAAAGTGTGGCTCAAATTTTGAAATTTGTCTTGAGAATAGTAGAAAACAATGTTAGTAAAAGAAAGACTGTTAGTTAGATCTACCAGCATTTTCTTCTTTTACCTTTATGTCTCCTACCCTATGAACGACGAATCTGAAGTTTAACTCAATACTTTTTTAAACTCTTAATCCTTTCCCAAACAATCCCTGGTTTTTACGACCCTGAGATAGAAGCCTTTTGAAAACATTGTTGGAAAAGGAGAAAATGCTGGTTACCAGCATTTTCTCCTTTTCCCACAATGTTCTCTACCCTGCTGGAAACAAATTTCAATTTTTGAGTTACATTTATTTTGTCGTCTGCAAGTGCTTTCAATTTGGACCAGTCTAAAATTTTGTCGTTTGATAAAGAGTTTACCAAACAACAAAATTTTCAACAAGTCCAAATTGACAGCATTTGCGACGACAAATCAAACATGACTGAAAAATTGAAATTTGTTTTAGAAAGGGTACAAAACATTGCATTTTCGTATTTTTTTTCCGCAATGTTTTCAAAAGGCTTCTTTCTCAGGGTCATTGAAAGTCAGAATTGTATGGTAAAGTCTTAATCATTGGAAACAATGCATTTTGAGAAGATGAAGCATTCATAAGATTTCAAGTGAATTTTAATACCCTTTTCTTATAACCTATCTTACAAGTTTTTTTCCAAACTTATTTGTTACAAATTCCATGAAAGAAAGTATAGAGTTAAACATCAGATTTGTCTCTCATGGGGTAGGAAACATAAAGAGAAAGGGAGAAAATGCTGGTAGATCTAACTAGCAATCTTTCTTTTCCTAACATTGTTTTTACGAGGGTCATTCGAATATTATCCGGACTAAGTCTATAAATTTTTAATGAGTTATCGTAATGCGACAGAAGTCCACGCATCGTAAAACGCCATTCATTATGTACAAAAGTGCAAAATATTTCAACAATCGAACAATACATGTTGATTTTACACGCAATCAAACATGCACAGGTACTAGGAAACGGCGCACGAAACGCTACAATATACGACGTCATCAGCGTCATCGGAAAGTCATCAGGCAACGTTACCTATTCTTTCTTGAAGTACTCGCCCCCCATGCTGTATGCATCATCGGTGACGGCATACCCGCTGGCTGTAAACATTCCTGTACCTCTCGGACTTGTTCTGCTTCGTAATTAAACGTGTTGCAACTCGCAGTTCTTGAAGGGACTGATACTTCTAACTATTTGAGCAAAGTTTTAATTTGTCGTCTGCAAATGCTTTCAATTTGGAACAGTCTAAAGTTATGTTTTTTGGTAAAAAATCTTACCATGATCTATTTATATCCCAATCCATTACATCATCTATCTCTATTTAGACTGACAGAGGAAAATCTTCTTTAAAGAGGCCCTGATACTCATTTTCAGCCAGTTTTAACTCATTTTGTCTTTATTTTATCAAACTATAGTCATTCTCATATCTTCATGCCAAATATTGCGCCTCAAGGTTGCAAAGATTACGGTCGATAGAAAATGCATTTCGCTGAGTTGCGGCCTTCCATGTAAACAGCCTCGTTGTTTCCGGTTTTTGAATCGAAGATTTCGATATGTCCGTTATACACTCAGGTAGATTCGCATGATGATCATGCATTCAGTCATGTGACTATATTTGACCTTCGCCCTGTGTCTAATGAGGTAAACGAAGGAAAATGGAGGCTTCTCTGTTGCAGCCTCGATTTTCAGATGAAGGTCGCGGCCTATATATGCAAATTACACCGTATCATACTCTAGGCGGAAAACAATGATAAATTTCCGTGACGCACCGCCATTGTTGACCAATATTCGGTTTCTAACACAAATCTCTGTGTTTCTTTTTTTTCAAGTACACCATATATGTCAGTAATTTATCCATGTTTACACAAAGGACTGATTTCTGTACCATTCTAAATTGTTTGAAATTTAACAGCGTTTTTGCTCACCGGCTGTAGACGGGCATCTTTAACTCGTACCATATGACAAAATATTAAGCTCCCACAAATTGAAATAATTTGCAGACAACAATTAGAATGTGGCTCAAATGATAGGATTTGTCTCTGAATGGGTAGAAAACATTGTGTGAAAAAAAGAAAATGTTGGTTACTAACAATTTCTACTTTCCAAGAATGTTTTTAAAAGCCTTCTACTTCAGGGTCATTACAATTGGAATTGTTTGTCAAACAGTTGAAAAATATCTTGACAAACAATCAAAGTATTTCACCAGAAATATTCTTGAACTTTGACAAGGTATTGTCTATTCTAAATTTAAATTTTCTTTCTGTATAATTTCATAGATTAATCTAAAACTGCATCTTGAAGAAATACCAGGATATTAAGCAGTAACCTGCATTTTCTCCTTTATCCGCAATGTTTTTAGCCTATCACAGTCTGCAAATGCTTTGAATTTGGTCAAGTCCTAAATTTTGTTGTGTGGTAAAGAGTTAACTAACCTTTAGAGCACTGAATTAATGAAATGGACTTGATAAAATTGATCTTGAGCCTACATCCTCAAGGTTGTTAACTCTGGATTGATTTGTAAAGGGATAAATGCAATGCAATATACAACTGGTTTCAAATTATCTGGACATTACTTGATCAATATCAATTTAGAGACAAAAGTTTTCAGGTCCAATTCTAATACCCCCATTCCACTTGGCCGCGATCTACGGCGCTCTGTGCGCTCATACAAAGCACGGTTGATCGCCTCAGATCGCTGCCGGATTGGTGATTATGAGGGCACTCCCACTCAGATAACAACCAGATGACGCTCCGCCGGCAATCAAGTAACGACCATTGAGATCCGATAGCGATTGAACTGTACATGGTCACTATCGTAGCCTCGCTAGGAGTTGCAACCTTATATGACCTGTTTTCGCTCCGTTGGCGACCTGAGGCGAGTCAAGTGCGATCATATGCGCTCTGTTGGAGCTCCAAAGGCGATCGCCGCGACCTTTGGCGATCAAGCCCAGATCCAATAATGATCTTGGTGACCTAAGAAGATCCAATACCGTTCAATTAGCGATCAGTCCTGTCAGATCCTATAAAAACCCACGGCGATGGCCGCGCTCATCAGTTTTTATCTTGCAGTCATAGATGAAAGATGTTTGACAGTATACCATGAATTTTAGATATGCTGCTGCGTTTCAGGTTATAATTAACCTCATTAATGAAGCCATTGTCCTTCAACAGCGAGCTATTTTAGCCGAAGAACCCAGAAGAAGAGGGAGAAAAAGGAAAAACTTTTGGGTGAGACCATGGTTGGCAGCAGACAGAAGACTTCTGTATGGACATTATGCCACACTGATGGATGAACTTAGAGCAGAAGATACCAGCTCTTTTTTCAATTTTATGAGGATGGAGCCTGCTATGTTTGATGAACTGTTGCAAAGAGTCTCATTAAGAATTAGCAAGAATGACACTAGAATGAGACAAGAGGGCCAAGATGGCCCTGGATCGCTCACCTGAATTTTTGAGAGGACCATAGCCAATTTGTTTTTGAGGTATTGAAACATTGAAAACAAAATCATTATTTTGCCAAGCAATTTTGAAAAGGTCACCTGTAAAAGTCATTTCAAAATCTGTCACCACCCCTACAATCATCACCACAGCAATGATTTTGATAAATCAGAATTCTGCGAATAAATTTTTGGATAGATCACCCAAGGACAGTTTCTTGAAGAAGAGCACATGCTCGATAGTGACTAAAAACATAAGTCGAACAAGAGCACCACATGCAGGTGCCAACAATTGCCTGTTGTTTTTAGACGGATAAACATTTCCCTAACAATTTTTGAAAAGGGTCACCCTAGGAATATTTCTGTGAAATTATTTCAGAATCTGATCAGCTGTTCCAGAGAAGAAGAATTAAGAAATTCCTCTTCTTGTCCCTGTAGTGCAAATAGCCCCCATCATCAGAGCCATGTTTCTTGACAGATCACAATTTTGTGAACAATTTTTGAAAAGAGTCACCCAAGGAACATTGCTGTGAAATTATTTCAAAATCTGACCAGCAGTTTCAGAGAAGAAGAATTTTTAAGAATTTCTTCATGTCTGTATGGTGTGAATAGCCCACAGCCATCAGAGCCATGTTTCTTGATGGATCAAAATTTCTCGAACAATTTGCAAAAAGGGTCACCTAAGAAACCTTTCTGTGAAATTATTTCAAAATCTGATTAGCGGTTTCAGAGAAGAAGAATTTTTAAGAATTTCTTCATGTCCATATAGTGCAAGTGGGCCCCCCCAATCAGAGCCATGTTTCTTGACGAATCAGCATTTTGCGAACAAATTATGAAAAGGGTCACCCAAGGAATATCTCTGTGAAATTATTTCAAAATCTGACCAGCGGTGTCAGAGAAGAAGAATTTTTAAGAATTTCTTCATTTCTGTATAGGGCAAGTAGCCCCCAGTCACCAGAGCCATGTTTCTTGACAGAATTTTTAAAGAGGACCTCCCAAGGAATATTCCAGCCAAGTTTGGTCCAAATTGGCCCTGCGGTTTAGGAGGAGTTGATGTTTAAAGAATTGTTGACGACGCACGACGGATCAAAATTTCGCGAACAGTTTTTGAAAAGGGTCACCAAAGAAACATCTCTGTGAAATTATTTTAAAATCTGACCTGTGGTTTCAGAGAAGAATTTTTAAGAATTTCTTCATTTCTGTATAGTGCAAGTAGCCCCCATTCACCAGAGCCATGTTTCTTGATGGATCAAAATTTCGCGAACAATCTTTTAAAAGGGTCACCCAAGGAACATCTCTGTGAAATTATTTTGAAATCTGACTAGCGGTTTCAGAGGAGATGATTTTTAAAGAATTTCTTACAAAATTCCATTTGGTTGCTATGGCAACCAGAGTTTTTGATGAAATCAATTTCTATTAAGAATTTTAAAGAGGACCTCCCAAGGAATATTCCAGCCAAGTTTGGTCCAAATTGGCCCAGTGGTTTAGGAGGAGTTGATGTTTAAAGAATTGTTGACGACGCACGACGCACTGACGGACGATGGACACCGGGTGATCCTAAAAGCTTCACTTGTGCACGTTGTGCTCAGGTGAGCTAAAAAGCCCTAGAACCTGGCCTGAAGCTTGCTGTAACCCTCAGGTATCTTGCATCTGGTTACAAGTATTCCAGCCTCCAGTACGACTTCAGGGTATCAAGGCCATTGTCGCAGAGTATGCTGATGAGGTGGTCAAATGCCCAATAAATGAAGATGGCTGGAGGGAAGTGTCACAACAGTTCAAGAGGAGATGGAACGTACCCCATGCTATCGGTGTACTGGACGGTAAGCACATTGCCATGAGGAAACCACTGCATTCCGGTTCGCTCTATAGGAACTATAAGGGATTCTTTTCTATCATTCTACTGGCACTGGTCGATGCCAATTACAAGTTCATATGGGCTGACTGTGGAGGGCTAAGACACATGTCTGATGCCCAATTTTTCAACGTCTCAGAGCTCAAGGAGTGTATTGAAGACGGGTCAATCAACCTTCCTCCCCCTGGACACGGACGTGCCATATTTTATCCTTGCTGATGACGCCTTTGTTCTTAGGATGTACCTAATGAAGCCATACTCTCGCAGAGGCATGACGAGATCCCAGCAGATTGCAAACCACAGGCTCTCTAGAGGTAGACGAGTAGTAGAGAAAGCGTTCGGCATTTTGGCCAACAGGTGGCAGTGTTTACTGTCAAGGTCCTAATGTAGTTCGAGACATCGTCGAAGCTGCTATTTGTCTCCACATCATGCGGATTTGATACCCTGCCTTGCAGAATGCAGACCTAGACGGAGAGGATGTGCGACACAACTTGATTCCTGGTGAATGGAGGCAGCATGCTAACATGACTGAACTATATCAGACTGTTGGGCCGAACAGGGACACTACAGAGGCAAAACAGATGCGTGAATACCTAAAACTATACTTTAATAGTGAAGCTGGCTCGGTACCGTGGCAAGACAGAATGGTAGCTGGACAACGTGTAGAGTAGAGCATATGATTGATTCTTTGACTTTTATGGAATGACAATGCAACTTTTATTTTCTCAGCTATATGCATTGCACATATATGCGTTATCTGACCCAAGTTCAAAGCTTTTGTTTGTTTTTCACAGTTTCCTTCCACTATTTCAGTGATTCTGCAAATAGGTTTAAAATACATGAAATAGTTCACTACAAAATGTTAGATATATTGTTGATGAAAAAGTTCTGTGTCGACGAAAAAGTTCTGTGATATTTGATTCTGAAAGAACCATTTCATATTTTTTACACATGCTTGGCTTGTTACTGCAGTATCCTCATGCTCTTTCTTAAAGTTGTATGAATGCAATCCATCCAAAAGTGTTGATTCTTGTCTGACTATGCAATCCGCGCAATCGGACCAAGGTTGATACTGTAAGGAGTCTCAGGATTCATTTTCAACCCGTCACGCGAAAAAGGAATTGCGAAAAGTGTCGACCTTGGTCAGTCTGCGGAAACTGCACAGGCTGACCAGGGTCAAAACTTTTCTCTTTTGGCAGATTTTGTTAATGGAGAATGGTCATTCTAGCTTACTGTTCATTGAAAATGCCAACTCTTCGGCCCGTAGATTTCCTAAATTTGAAAGTAACACAACTTTTGATTGGCTAAACCATTTGGTTTAGCCAATCAGAATTTGTGTTACTTTCAAGTTTGGAAACACTTGGAGAATAAGACTGAGAATGTTCTTAAGAATGGTTGGTGATTATGGACCCTGACTGACCTTTGCTGGATCCATTATTTGTTAAAGGGAGTTCCCAATTGGTCCCTTTTCCTGTTATGGGTCACATTTTTTTATGCATGATGGGCACATGTAAGTCAAGTAAAGCTTCGAAATGTTGAAATTTTGAAAAATAGGTTGAAAATGAGACCAAAAAGGCTTGATCCATATTAAATCATCATTAAGCGAGACAATTCAACCTAAAACCGCACAATCCAGATTTTTTTTGAACCCATATGACAAATGGTTTTGGAAAAACTTGTAGGAAATAGAAGAAAATGTTGCTTTCTAGCATTCTCTCCTTTTTCCCACAATACTCTATATCCTTTCTGGTACTAACCCCACTATACCATATTTAAGAGCTACTGTGTGGCTTAGTAGTCGAGGCGTCGGACTAGTGACTTGTTAGGTAATGGATTCGAATCCCATCGGGCAAGGTATTTCATTGGTTCAGTTTAGAACTGGTGAAACCAAATGAGTAAGTGAACTTCTCCATGATAAGCGGAAGATTGTTGAAAGCGGCGTAAAACACAATGCAATTATGTATCAAAATTTGACGTTGAAGACAACAAAATTTAGACTGGTCCAAACTGAAAGCATTTACAAATTAATTGAGGCTCAAACAATGCAGTACATCATCATTTCTGAATACTAGCTTTTTCTTCTTTTCCAAAATGCTTTTTCCTAAGGTCGTTAAATCTAGGGATTATTGTGTAAAGGATTAAAGAGGCTAACTCAATGGAGGACACATTGAATAAAGATTTTAACATTTATTCAATGAAACGTCACAGTAAACAGATACTGAAAATCAGAATTATGTATTTTTTGAATGTTTAGAAAGGCATGTAAAGAAATGCACACATTAGTCCAAGATTAAATGTACTTTTCTCCAAGTCTCTACCTACTGGTCACGATCAGTTTGTGCCTGCTGTAGCTGCACTCGAGGCTGCTGTTGTTGCTCCTGTGTCTGCTGTGGGACCGGACTCTCGAGCACACTGAACGTTGGTGATTCATTCAACAATGGGCTGAGAAGGTTCAGGCTGGTTGATACCTGTGAAGGTGTGCTGTTTGGAGGGCAGCTAGAGGGACGGCTGTACAACTGGGGCATGGCCTGATGCATGTATCTCAGCTCCATGGAACCCCATACAGTGACAGGTGGCACCTGTCTGGGCCACTGGGAAGGATGAGGCTGTCACTGAGGATCAAAGTTAGGGCTAGGATCTACCTGCTGTTGGCTAGTTCTGGCTTGTGGCTGAAAGCTGGTGCCAACTTGTGTTGTCTGAGAGGCTGCCCCTTGTGTTGAATGCTGTACCGGAGGTGTAGCTGGACCCATGTACTTAAAGAGTATGCTGGTAATCTCCTTCTGAGAAGCTCTGAAGTTTCCAGGCTCCATCTCATGAAGAACACTGCTCACCCAATCACAGAAACTACTCCTCTCGACGTTCCCAAGGCGCGGAGCAAGTTGATCAAGCAGCTTCTGAGAGAGTGTCACAAGATGCTCCTGACTTTGAAGCAAAGCTGCCAAGGTCTGATTAGATTATGCACCACGGAATGGGGTTTCAGTACTTAACGACTCTTTTTCAACGTTATCACCTTCCCCATGCTCAGGAATCTGCATTGAGGTACAGGCACGGATGGCGACAAGAGGCCTTCTCTGAACTTGATGAATTATGTGATTGCGAAGAAAGCCCAGTGTTTCGATGATCCATCGGTCTCTGTCTGAATCAGGCTTCTCTTCAGGGACATCAGCAGCTTGTCCACTTTTTTTTCGGATCAGAAGGCTAAAACAGGTCCTTATGTTCCGGTACCAGCGTTTGATGGTCTCTGTGGGAAGCCCCATCTTCTCAGCTTGCTGTCGCCACAAAGCATCTTTTCGGCCTATATCCTTCCATCCATCTTTGCCCTTGTTATTTAGAACTAGATCCTCCTGAAGAAATTCTGCAAGATCCTGTTCCTGCTCTGCTGTCAGACTGACTCTGATCAGCGCTTCTCTCTTGTTGGCAGTAGGCTGAGTCTCTTCATCTTGAGACTGTGTCTCTATAGAAGGTGATGTCTCTCTTTCCCCATCATCACTACTTAGACTTTGGTTCCCAACTGTGGTGTTGTTCCTACGTGCAGTTGTTTTCCTTTTGACGCCCCTTGCACTCCTTCCCCTGGGTGGCATACTGTAGTTAAAACTTTTGACCAAAGAATTAATTGTACCTACACCTGGTGGTTTCAAAATGCGAAATGATGATAGCCGAGACAGACACTCTTTTATAGTCCTCCAAGAGCGCGATCGGAGCGCCAACATATCGTGACTTGATCGTAACGGAGCGCCATCATATCGCGATTTGATCGTAACAGAGCGCTATCATATCGCCACTTGATCGTGTCGGAGCGCTATCATATCGTCACTTGATCGCAATGGAGCGCAACTGCATCTCTAATGGTCGCTATCGGATCACATCGGAGCGTGATGACCGGCATACTGGCGAACATTTGTGCTCTTGAGCGATCCGATAGCGCTCCAGTTACCATGTTTATGTTCAAGTTGCGTTTCGATAGCGATTTAAACGATTAAGTAGCGATGTGACGGCGTTCTGTACAGATCTCCACGGATCTTTGTGCAAGGGAGTAGACTGATGGCGATCTTGGCAGTCCGTTAAAGATCTGTTAGCGTTCTTGGCGCTCTGCATGGTGATCTACGGCGCTCTGTGAGAGCGCCGTAGATTGCGGCCTAGTGGAATGGGGGTATAATATAAAATGACACATAAACTAGACTGTATCTAGAACAACAAAAGTCTTAACCTTTAAAGTGCCTTTCACTATTTAAGTTGCCTTTGTGGCCAGTGAAGATCAATATCTGACTGCACAAAACATGCTGCCTGATATTTGATCTACACAATCCCCTTTAGTGAAACATTCTGGACAAAAACAACCTTGAAATTATAATTGTTTGGGTCTAATGTCTGTTAGGTTTATTCAGCCCTCTAAGGGTTAACCCTTTACCACACAATGCCAACTTTTGAAGACCCCGAGAAAGAAAGGTTTTGAAAACATTGCAGGAAAAGGAGAAAATGCTGGGAACCAGCATTTCCTCCTTTTCCCACAATGTTTTCTACCTTTCCAAAAACAAATTTCAATGTTTGAATCACATTTTTTTTGTCGTCTGCAAATGCTTTCAATGTGGATGAGTCTTAAATTTTGTCGTTTGGTAAAGAGTTACCACAGTGTGGGCCAGTGAGGTGTGGTTGTTGCCAATTTATCACACAATGTATTAAAGATGCCCGTCTACAGCCGGTGATCAAAAACGCTTTTAAATTTCAAACGATTTAGAATGGTACAGAAATCAGTCCTTTGTGTAAACATGGATAAATTACTGACATATATGGTGTAGTTGAGAAAAAGAAACACGGAGATTTGTATTAGAAACCGAACATTGGTCAGAAGAAAACTGGCTGACGATCGAAGCTGTAAACAATGACGGTGCGTCACGGAAATTTATCGTTGGTCTCCGCCTAGAGTCGGATATGGTGTAATTTGCATATAGGCCGCGACCTCCGTCTGATAATTGAGGCTGCAACAGAGAAGCCTCCACTTTCCTTTGTTTACCTCATTAGACGCAGGGCAAAGGTCAAATATAGTCACGTGACAGAATGCATGATCATCATACGAATCTACCCGAGTGTATAACGGATATATTGAAATCTTCGATTCAAAAACTGGAAACGACGATTCTGTTTACATGGAAGGCCGCAACTCTGCGAAATACATTTTCTATCGACCGTAATCTAAGCAACCTTGCAACCGTCAGGCGCAATATTTGGCATGAAGATATAAGAATGACTATAGTTTGATAAAATAAAGACAAAATGAGCTAAAACTGGCTGAAAATGAGTATAAGGGCCTCTTTAAACTCTTGCATGTTCTCAACAAAAAATTTATATATAGATCAAAAATAGGAAAATGATTAAGTAATTGATAAGACTTTTTGATTTGCTCAAAATAATGCATTTTAAGATGACAAAATAAATGTTATTCAAGTAATGATTTTTTATTTGTAGGGTACAACACATTGTGAAGAAAGGAGAAAATGCTAGTTACCAGTCCTCTTCTTTGGGTTGTTAAAACACAGGACTGTTTGGTAAGGAGTTGAATAGTCTAATTTACTCTTTCAGGTCTGTAAACAACTAAATAGTCAAGAGATAAATCACAGCAATGGAAAAAGGTCAAGGTTCTGGTATGGCCACAGGAGCCATGTATAGTGCTGGACAGGGGAACCAACAATCTGTTGTCATTATAACAGCAAATCCACAGCCGCTACCAGTTACTGGCAGGCCAGCATACCGGGATAAAGACGAGAGAATTGCTGTTCCTGCCATGCCAATGCCTGCTGCAGTTGTTTGTTGCATTCTGAACTTCCTCATTCCAGGATTTGGTAAGATCATAGACTGGTTGCATTTTCTTACAAGTTTATCATAAAATCCCTGACCAAATTAATGTGTTTTCACGACTCTGAGGGAGAAAGCCATAAACCAGCTTAAGGGGTGTAATAACAGACAGACAGATAGTGAGAGGGACTACCTCAATAGCAGTGCATCAATTGCAATGCTTGAAATTGAGTACAATTGCCAATGATGTGTTCAAAAATTGATTGTTTGACAGTTATTCCTTAATCAAACAAACCCGAGTTTTATTGACCTGTAGGATGAAACCTTTTGAAAACCCTGTGGAAAAAGGAGAAAATGCTGGTAAATAGCATTTTCTCCTTTTCTTACAATGTTTTCTACCTTATCGGAGACATACATGTTCCATCATTTGAGCCAATTGGTAAAGTTCATAGATGAAAAAAAAAAAAAGACTGTTTGTCCTGATAGTGGCAAAAAAACATGGCCTGTTTGAAAAACAAGAGGGCCATGATGGCCCTGAAGCCACTCACCTGAGTCTCTTGATCAAACATGACCCATTTTCAATCTCTTTCAAGATATGACAAACATTCTACCAAGCTTTCATAATTGTTGGACTGAAAATTTGGCCTCTAGCTTGTACACAAGCTTTTTCTAGAATTTCCCTCAGTGACCTACTTTGAAGCCAAACATAGCCCATTTTCCCATTGTAGATACAGTGGAACCCTGCTATAACGCTGTCGTCTGGAGCCATGATCTACAACAGCGTTATATCCGGGGTGAAGTATGTAACGCTGACAACCCGTGCGCCCCCCCACCACACACACACACACACACACACACACACACACACACACACACACACACACACACACCCCCCACACACACACACACACACAGAGACAGAGAGAGGGCCATGACATAAGCTCACCGGCCTTTGGCCAGTGAAGCTAATAAACAAAGTCAAATTTTGCAAAATGCACAGATGATGTAAATGAATACAAGCAAGTCAAATCAAGTATAATTCAGACAGAATATCAGTGAACTCTTACAAAAAGTGCTTTGACAACAAGATTTCTAAAACTTAAAGTAACAATTTTTATACGCCTGTCGAAGACGGGACGTATTATGGGATCACCCATGGCGTACGGGCGGGCATCCGGGCGGGCGTCCAGGTGGGTGGGCGGGCGGAGTTCAGTTCTTTGTCTGGAGCATAACTTTGTCATCTCTAGTCCAATTGACTTGAAACTTGGCATTAGTGTTTGTTGCAATAATACGGAGTGCAGTGCAAAAGAACCATAACTCTACCTCGTGCTGACTTTTAGTTATTTCCCTTTGATCGTCATTTTTACAGCATTTTCTGCTTGTCCGGAGCATAACTTTGTCATCTCCAGTCCGATTGACTGGAAACTTGGCATTTGTGTTTGTTGCAATAATACGGAGTGCAGTGGGGTCAAATTTGATCCTAGGGCTATAATTTGGGCACACTAGATAAAGCTAGAGGTCCACTAGATAAAGCTACATGCAAAATTTGGTAGCCCTAGGCCTTACAGCTAGGTACAGGGAGATTTCTAAAGTTTTCTCTATGTAAGCCCATGTAAAACTTGTGACCCCATTGGTGGGGCCAATTTTGACCCTAAGGCTATAATTTGAAGAACTTGATAGAGGTCTACTAGATAAAGCTACATGCTAAATTTGGTAGCCCTAGGCCTTATTGTTTCAGACAAGAAGATTTTCAAAGATTTCCAATTCTTACGAACAAAGTCTGTAACAAAGAAACAAATGAATAAATGCATGGCTGAAATACAAACCGCATCTGTCGGGAATTGAACCCACGGCGAACAAGATCCTCATTTTTCGAGGTTTAAAAGACCAATACCATAACCACTGAGCCAAAGAGATATCTCCCAAACGCAGTTGTCAGGTATTGTATTTAAATCGGGATGAAGCCATGCATGAAGGAGTGGTCTCCCATAACACAATATTTTTAAGTTTTGTTGCCATGGCAACCAGAATTTTTGAAAGAGTCAAATTCTTTCAAGAAATTCTTAAGAGGACCATGGCAGGATCATTTCTGTGAAGTTTCAGAAAAATGGGATGGGTAGTTTCAGAGACGACGATGTTTGAAATAAAAGTTAATGCACGGATGGACACACGCACAGACACTGGGCCACGACATTAGCCCACTGGCCTTTGGCCAGTGAAGCTAAAATAAAAAAAAAGAAAATTGAACAATACCTCACTTCATGTTTAATATTCAACTTATTTGGCAATCTAACAATTAACATAAAATTAAATTACTCTCACTGAAAACTTATTACATGTATTTTCTTTCCAAAAAAACTTGAATACTCAACACCAATCATGTAATAATGTAGTTTGATTATTTAAGGTTGTTAATAGTAACAAAGTAAGATATATCTATTTTGAATGAAAAAGAGTTCTCTTGAGCAGCATATATATATACATGTATAAGCTGAAGTCATATTGACTTCATGTCCTATCATATAAAGTTGTGACCCCCCAGAGCAGAGCCAATTTTGACCAAAAGCCTATAACTGGGACAATATTGGTAGAGGTCTACTAGAGGCAGCTCCATACCACATTTGGTGGCCTTTGCTCTTACTGTTAAGAACAAGAGGGTTTTTGAAGTTTTCTCTATACAAGCCCATCTAAAACTTGTGACCCCAGGGGCTATAATTTCAATTATCCAGGTATGGGTCCAATAGATAAAGCTACATGCAAAATTTGGCAGCCCTATGCTTCATGGTTAGGAACAGGAAGATATTTATAAGTTTTTATGTATATAAGCACATGTAAAACTTGTGACCCTGGGGTGGGGCCATTTTTGACCCCAGGGCTATAATTTGATGAAATCTAGTAGAGGTTCATTAGATTAAGCTACATACCAAATTTGGTAGCCCTGGGACATTTGGTTTCAGACAAGAAGAATTTTAAGAGTTTCATATTTTTTTTTAGTTTTGTTGCCATGGCAACCAGAGATTCAAAGTTTCAAAAATGGGATTCAAATTATTTGCAGAAATTCTGACGAGGGCTATGGCAGGAACATTTCTGTGAAGTTTCATCAAAATTAGATGGATAGTTTCAGAGTAGGTGTTTGAAATAAAAGTTAACACTGGCACGCAAAGATGGACACACAGACCCACACACAACAAAGGGCCATGACAGAAGCCTGCTGGCATTTGGCAAAAGGAGCTATAAACTAGAAATGTATTGATCTATCACAGCATAATAAAAAAATCACTGTGCAGTCTGATAATCCTAAGGTATTTAAAATTTACTCGATGATTTGAACATTACCAAGCCTAAAATTTTATTTTCTGAAAAAGGGTTAACAGCAGTCAGTTACTGATTGTATTATACTTTACCATTTCAGGAACCATCTGTGCAGGGTTCTCATCCTTTTGTTGCTCCCGAAATGAAGACATTGATCTTTCTGGTCGCTGTGTCAGCTGTTTGATTGGATGGGGCATTGGTTGCGCTCAGATGTTTCTATTTCTTCTCTGTCTAGTGGGCTGGTTCTGGAGCTGTGCCTGGGGTATCTTCTTTATAGGGATGAGTGGTGAGCTTGAATCTTTAACACACAATCACAAGTTTTAACGACCCGAGAAACAGACCATTTGAAAACAGTGTTTTCTACCAATCACAGACATATAGGATCTGGCATGAGATGGTGTTTGAGATAAATTTTATAAAACTATTTTACAAAAATGTTATTATGCAAGCCTTTGACAAACTTAATAACATTTTTGTCTGAATGAGTTTAATAAAATTTTACCTCAAACACCGACAAATATCAGACTCTTTTATCACATAACTGTTTCTCAAAAATTATAGTTCATGATGTGTTACAACATAGGCCTACATATGCATATGAAGTGAAATTTACACAAAACCATTTTGTTTTTTTTTTACAGTTTTTTACATCACAGGCAAAAAATATTCCAAAGAAACTTGCATATAACGACTTTCTTTTACATCTTAAGATACTAAAATTTGCAGCTTTGTCACAATCATCAGATTTGACAATTTTACACAGAAATTTTGATCGGCAATGTTTTAGAAATGAGGCATATAATAACAGTGTGTTGACCAAATACAGCACTATTTTCTTATCTTGTTTGTAAGACAAGAAAATTTTCGTAATGGCTGTCTTACATTGATAACAAGGAGAGTTATGTGATGAAAATTCCATCTTTTGAGTCATATCCCATTTTTTATCTGTAACTACTTTCATTTGGGTCAAGTTCTAAATTTTTTTGTTTGGTAAAGAGTTAAATCTTTACCAAACAACAAAATTTTGAAAATTGAAAGCCATTTCAGAAGACAAATTACATGTGACTAAAATAACAGGGGTTTATCTCACAAGGATAGAAAACATTATGCTCATTTTTCAGCAGTGTTTTATTTTTGCCATTTTACAGACTAATCCCATATTATATCAAATGCTTCAAAGTATACAAATAAGAAATTTGTTTTTTATGCAAAGACAAATTTCATAATTTGATGCATACATAATTTATTGCCTACAAATGCTCAAAATTGCAACAAACCTAATATTGTGTTGTCTGGTAAAGAGTGAGGAGATTTTACTGTGGGTCATTCAAATCAGGACCCCACAAAGAGTATGAAAAACAGAAATATTTATTTTGACAATTTTTTTCCATTATGCACAAACTTCATAATTTCATACACATTTAGTATGTCATCAGCTA
This sequence comes from Hippopus hippopus, assembly GCA_946811185.2. NCBI lineage: Eukaryota > Metazoa > Mollusca > Bivalvia > Cardiida > Cardiidae > Hippopus > Hippopus hippopus. Next base: position 3,863,856 of record OX328102.1, on the reverse strand, counting down.
CTGCTTTAAATTTGATAAATTTTGTCTTCAGGTTAAAATTTGAATGGACAGATTAGAATTCTAACTGAAATGTAATGCAGAAATTGTCTTAAACTATGAATTCATGTGTCATAGGTTATGAAATCTGAAAGCTGAAAAAGAAAACATAAATAATCATATTCTTACACCTGTCACCACAGATATGATTCCTGCCGAGCAATGAGGTCACTCTTTATGAGAAAAACTTCATATTTACCCCTTTATTGAAAGCATTTGCAGATGACAAAGGTGTGGCTCAAAATATGAATAGTTGTCTTTGATAGCCCAAAAACATTTGTAGGCACAGAATGTTTTCAAAAGCCTCCCTCCTCGTGAAAGAAGGGAATTGTTTGGTTAAGGGATACAGAAAGTTTCTTTATTTTCAGTAGTATTTTCATGACTGGCTCCACATTCATGCATTGTTTGTACAAATTTGTATTCTTTTTGCAAGAAACCTTGATATTAATATGATTCTTAAGATACTAAATGAATAGTGTACCGGTATATATGTTTAGCAATTTCATCTGTATACTATTCCTATTTATTATACTGTAAAACCGGAAATTTTCGTCTCGTGGAAATGTTTGCAATTTTCGCGTACTAGTAAAAATCACAAAGATATCCGCCAGCGTAAATTTAAGCCAAGTCATGGTTTTTTTTTTTTCCATAGACACCGGGTCATGTGGGAGCAATTTACTAGGACCCCGATGAGTGCCTTTTTCTCATCTAAGTCAACCAAAAAAGCCGTCTAGTGACTGTTAATATTGCCAATTAAACATGTTTCATGGATGTAAATATCAAGATTTATTAAATTTAATACTAAGTTAGTAGCACAGTGCAGAGTCAGAGTAGAAATTTAAGAATTCTGTCTTTATCTGTCACGGAAATTGAAACAAACATAAGGTCAGTACTTTGTAATTTGAGAAATTTTACACCCCCAATAATATACACTTTCATAGTATACCTGCAAACGATCCGACTAAAATATGGACACTATCTATAACATATACAACAGATGAGAAAACTTTTTCTGCATTATGCATGCACTCTCTGAAGGCTTTTCTGTATCACACATGTATTCTGTGTAAACATCATCATGTTCACAGACTACTTCTGTGTTCAGCTCTTTCAATTAAAATCCCAAACTTTGAATTTGTTGCTTTCTGATCATTTTTGTTATTTTTATCACAATTATAAAGGTAAGATATATATACAAAAGTGTCATTACCAGACAACAAAATTGAATTTTAGACTCATCCAAGTTCAAAGCTTTTGCAGATGACAAAACAAATGTGACACAAAATTTAAATTTGGCTTTCGAAGAGTAGAAAACATTGTTGGAAAATGAGAAAATGCTGTTTACCACTGTTTTCAAAAGGCTTTCTTCAGGGTCACTGTAACTCATGATTGTGTGGTAAATAGTTAAGGTATCTAAAAATTGGGCTTGTAAGAGTTAACCCTTAGGCATCTGAGCGGGACTCGAGGACCTCTTGCGGACAAAGTAGATCAAGATTAGACTGCAAAGAACCTGCAGTCTGATCTTGAATCTATACTGTCCTGTAAGGAGATATCATTCCTCGAATAAAACCTTTGAAATATATATACAGTTGTATTTCGGTTTTACTATCTGGTATGAAAGTTTTATTTCACTAATTTAGCGGGATAAGGGTTAATACCTGTACATAATTTTACAGCGGAGTATTACCATAACAACCGCATTGCAGCTGATGGAGGTTATGTCAACCACCAACCAGGACAAAATGGTATGATTGTAGGAACTGTTGTCACAAATCAGCCAACAACGTCATACATTCAGCAGCCAGTTGGCCCACCACCATATTCAAATCTTTCAGCTGGACAGGAAAAGGGGTCTGGTTCCCAACCTCTAAACCCGACGGCTCCCCCACCACCATATGCATACTAAACTGGGTACCGATATTCCTCCTGCAAGAACAGTTGCACAGTATCACATTTATTTCATACAAACTCAGAACAATAAATTTGTAAAACAAACAATTTCTAAAAGTACACAAAAGTTAACTCTAAGGCTGCTAAGAATACTTGTCACTTATTATTGCATAGAAGCCAAATTGAAAGTATTTGAAAGGAAAGTGTCTTCCAATAATGATAGATCTAGTAGGAAATTGTGCAAAATGGAGTAATCATGCAATTGCACTTTTTCCACAATGTTTTTGAAAGCCTCCTACACACATACTTATGTATGGTTTAAAACGAATGATGTCATCAAACTTTTTCCCAGTTTAAACCTTTAACACACAATCCCAACTTTTAAAAACCATCAGAAAGAAGCCTTTTGAAAACCTTTGGAGAAAAGGAGAAAATGCTGCAAACCAGCATTTTCTCCTTTTCCCACAATTTTTTCAGTGCTTTCTAAAATAATTTTCAATTTTTTAGTCATATTGATTTTGTCCTCTGCAAATGCTTCCGATTCGAACAAGTCTAAAATCTTGTTGTTTGCTAAAGAGTTAAGTGTTTTACTGCTAATGGATTCTGAAATGCAGGAGGTGTTGATCAAGATCAGACTGCACAGCTTATGTAACAACAAAATCGATACACTTTTTGACCTTAATTAAAAAATGTTATTCAGTGGCAGCCAAAGAGTAAACCCTTTATCAGATAATCACGGGTTTTAATGACGCTAAGGAAAAAGCCTTTCAAAAGCATTATGGGAAAAGGAACATGTACTGGCAACCAACATTTGCTCCTTTTCCAATAATATTTTTTTCCCATTTAACTCTTTACCACTTGAACAAATCTTAGATTTGCCCAAATTAAAAAAATTTACAGTCGACTGAATAAATGTGACTCAAAGATAGGAACTTGTGTTTGGAAGGGAAGAAGTCATTTTGGGAGAAGGGGAAAATGTTTGTAACCATCGTTTTCTCCTTTTCCCACTATGTTTCCCAAAGCCTTCTCTGTCAGGGCCAATATAACTTGTAATTGAGTGGTAAATAATTGAAGATCATTTCCACCCTTACAGACACATTTAACTCTTTACCACACAATCCCGACTTTTAACGACCCTGAGAAAGAAGCCTTTTGAAAACATTGTGGGAAAAGGAGAAAATGCTGGTAACCAGCATTTTCTCCTTTTACCACAATGTTTTCTACCCTTCCCAAACCAAATTTCAATTTTTCAGTCACATTTATTTTGTCGTCTGCAAATGCTTTCAATTTGGACCAGTCTATAATTTTGTCGTTTGGTAAAGAGTTAATTTGTCCTCTGGAAATGCTTTGGATTTGGACTAGCTGTAGTCCCTCCCAGATTTGTTGCTTGGTAAAGAGTTATGAAGTATTTAACCCTTAAGCTGCTTAGCCAGACCCACTGACCTTTTGTGGACGGTGTCTATCAAGATCAGACAGCACAGAACCTGCATTCCGATCTTTGATCTACACAGTCCAATACCGCAATACTTTTCTCCAAAATATACCTTTGAAGTAGCAATATTTTGAGTTTTACAATCGGCTTGAAAGTTTTATTTATTTAGCAGGATAAGGTGTAAGTATATAAAAAGTCTATTTGATTTTATGCTTCTTGTCTGTTTTGGTTGTCTGACTTCCTTTGAATAATACACAACATATGTAGTTCCATAATTGGCCAAAAACTTAATATGTGTTTCATAAATTTTTTACCTAACAATAAATTTTGGATTAGTGCAAATCCAAAGCATTTCCATACATTAAATTAAATGTGGCTAGTATGGTTGGATTTTTCTTTGAAAGAAAACATTGTTGGAAAGGAGAAAATGTAGGCTATCAGAATTTTCTTCTTTTCCAACAATTTTTTCATCAGCCCTCTTTGGGCCTTTAGAGTTGTTAAAACTCAGGATTGTGTGGTAAAGGGTTAAAATTCTTTACCACTCCCCCTATCTGATTTTGCAGATGGCCAATAGAAACTGGTTTAGATTGTGGGATTTGTTTTAGATTGTGTGTAAAATATTGTAGGAAAAGAAAAAAAATGCTAGTCCTTTTCTACAATGGTTTTCCCTTTAGAAATGATAAAATTTTGGATTGTTTCATAGAGGGTTAAAGAAAAATCTATTTTATGATTAAGAAAGTTTACATGCCACTTTATACAACAACTACTGTGATACGAGTTATAACTGTTACTATTTATGGCTCTTTTTTACAACTGTGATATCTCCTTTTCTCAGTTATCTCATGTTCATTAGATCTATATTTCCTTTTTCTTTTCATGTTTTTGACTGTTTTTATTTTGATTCCATTATGTTTGTTATGTTAATTTTGTCAATAATCTGTTTTTTGAAAATAAAATATTTCAGCATTTAACTCTGTAGTTGGCAACCAACCTACTGGTATATCTTCTCATAATCATGTAACTAACAGCCCTCACAAAGAAACTTACCATATGCTCTTTTTTTTTACATTGGACAGGAAAAGGCATTAGAAATTACAAAATATCAGGGTATTTAGTATTGCCAAGAGTGTTTCAACATACATTTCACAGAACAGAGTACGGATGAAATATATTTGTTTATACAGTAAATTTTCCGGCTCAAAAATCAGTATCTTTACACTGTAAAATACGGTTCCATATATGGTATGATGGTGTAACTTGCGCATGGATTAAGTATGCATTGCTTTGCGATTTGATTGTCAAAATGTCGCCATACTTTTAATGAAAAATAAAAAAGATTCATGACCTCCAGGGGTCAATGGTAAGCGAAATTACCAACTAAAACACGCAAAGACAAAATTCAGATGTATCTTGCCCTTCCTGAGGCCTTCCATATAACACCCATGCATGTTATGTGTAGCTTGCTCACTGAAATCGTCATGTCGCCAAGAAATAATCATTATTGATGTAGACTGATGCCACCTATTAAAACAAGTATTTCAAGGTAAATAACCTTTTTACGCAAAGTTTTGATTGGAGCCTTGCTATTAAAAAAAAAAATTAACAGAATATAAGGTATGCTAAAATAACAACGATACTCAGTTGTGATGCCAATTCTCGGTAATAAACGGGACAATCTCAATAGGTCTCAGAGATTCCGCAGAAGAACACGATTTTGTTCCATTTGATATAACAGTTATCTCCCTTAGATACTTGTTTTTAACACTATTACCATTTTTTTCAACACACTTCAATTCACTAAAGTTGAATTGTAATAATTATGTAGTAATAAACGAGTCTTGTCAAAGATTCAGAATAACATGAGTGCATCCAACTCTGAAATGTAAATGAATGCAGATTCGGGACCAGAAATGATGTGCGGGATATGTACAAAGTGATTCTGTTGGCTAGTACACTTGACCTTTTCAAAATATAGCAGAAAAAGCAGGTCCATACTTCTAAATAGTATTACACGAATTGTAATAAACAAGCCCTTGATATCAACCATGTCAAAATCATGACAGCAAAATCATGCAACTCAACATTATTTACCTTTGATCCTATTTCGGTTGTTAAAATCCTTTTGATTTCAGTGAATGTTGTGTCTGGTTATGACATAAACATCATGATTTTGAGGTTACGTCTCGGAAACTTTGATGTATTTATAAAAGGGTTTCGTTGATTGCATATGCATATTAGTCTGCTGTAATTCATATTTAAGCCATGCTCTGTGAAAAGGAGGTTGATGCATCTGTGAAAACTATCGATTCATGTCAGTCTGTGCAGTAAGGCCAGGCTGACCAGTGTGGAAACAATTTGCTGTTTACAAACTTTGTACAGGTCAGAACCACTCTACCTCATGGTTTGACAAAATGGATTTTATGGATCCATAATAATGTAATGACTTGCTTGGGTTAACGCATTAAGGAGATACATTAAACCCCCCCTTGGCCAAGGCATGGTTCATTTAAATTGATGCCAAGTATGTATTTATTCCACTTTTGCCTGATATTAGACATAATTCTAAGAAATGATGATCATTAATCAGACCTTTGTCGATGTTTGCAGGGTTGGGGGAGCATCTGTGGTGAATTTAAATGATTCTTTTTTTTTATTTAAAAACACATTACTCTAGAGTTGATATGCCTTCGCATAAAATAATCAAAATGTACAAAGATAACGCAGATTAACTTCAAAGATTTACTACGTAAGGTGTCAGACAGTGGTTAAAACGTCATATTTCAACAGTGGAAAAAGGTGAAGCTGGGAAATGATAAAGAGATGCAGAAAGAAGATGTCATAGGATCCAATGATGATCGTATTTGAACCAACAACAAAATTGGGTCGAATTTTCACAGTTCAAGATGACTTTTTGAAAAGTTATTAATTGAAATACTTTTACAAATGTTCGAAACGTGAACACTCTAAGAGTAATAAACGGGACAAAGGATTAAAGTTAACAATTATGTTCCTTATTCACTCATCATTGTAGTACATGGATATGGTTTTTGGTTAAGTCGGTTAGCTTCCCTCATAAATTTGGGTAAACTGCATTAAAATAGTGTTCATTTAGGTTTTTAAAGACATTCTTATAGACGGGACAATCACTACTAATAAATGGGACAGTAGGAAAAGTTCTAATAATGATTTTCAAAATTCATTCACGGAAAAAAAAATGCTATAATCAGTAACCATTTTTACTGTTTGAAAGTATAGCATTCTTGAAAATTATTTCACCTTTGACATATTTTATGAAAAAGAATAGTTTTTAAGCATATAATGCATCATTTTCATGGAAATGTATTTTTCAAGCCCAGCATACTGCTTATTTTTCTAGGTAACATACACTTATTATATACCGGTTGACGTGAAATTTTATCAAAATTACGACAAAAACAATCAAAATTGTCCAATGCTGATAAAGCTTGAAAAGCGGCTACTATTCTGTGCAATAGTAATTCTTAAAATCATGCAGAGCTGATAATACAAGTATATGTTCTGAGCAAGGTAGGAATCGGGACAATTCCGGAATTGTCCTGCGCCAAGTAGGAATTCTCACTTTGCCGGGTGAAGTAAGAATTCCTACCTGGCATGGTTCAATTCCGGAATTGTCCCTGCGCAAAGTAGGAATTGGGAAAAAAGTGAGAATCTATTATTTTCCCAGCGCAAAGTAGGAATCGGAGACAATGTAAGAACATATATTTTTCCATTTTTATTTTTTCATATTTTCTGATCATTATTATTTTTTTTCCCATTAGTACAGTGAGACTATTGGTTTAGAATGATTGATACTCATGAAAAAAATCTTTCTTGAATTTAGTTCTAACTGAAATACCTTTGAAAGGCACAATAACGTATGAAAACTGGATTAAAGGTGTTTCATCGGGTTGTCAGTGCGCAACATTGTCTGATTGTAGTACTATTATTGGGCTACTGATTTTTGCTGCAAGACGTGGAGAATGTAGTGGTAGATACATTTTTTTTTAAAGATCAGTTAATCAGGGATCTTATATACATGTGTATGTACGATCCCTGAATTTATGAAGGTGTAAATCATTCCTAAACAGCGAAAACAGAACATGCACATTTGTCAGACATTACTTATCAGGATATTAAGTTTAGTGTGGTAAAAAGAGAAAATTACAAGGATTTTCTCCTTTTCAACGTTTTCAAACCCTCTTTCCTGAGTATTGATAGAAATCAGGATCGTTTGATTCATTTTGCTATAAGGTTCGTAAGTAATCTATGCCTTTGAGTAATTCCTGGACATTTCTACTTGTATTGTTCTTCTATTCTCCCATCTATTAAAATATACCACATGTATTTGGTGTTAACCCTTTCCTAAATGAATTGAATTGAAACTTCAAAATTGAAAGAAGCTGCAGACGACAAATTAAACAAGGTTTGAATGAGACTAAAAGAACCGTTTGTGCAGAAAAGGTTGTGGGGAAAGACACAATTGCTTGTAATGAACAATTACCCCTTTTACCAAAATGTTTTCCAAAGCCGTCCATTACCAATGTTAAATCGGGACTATGTCAAGGAAAGGGTTGACACAGTACAATCTTTATTGTGAAAAAAACATGATTTAGTGCTAGAAATAATACATCTTACAAAATAATTTGAAATTTTGGGTGTTTTGTGTCACTTTCTTTGTTCCAAAGGAGGTAATTGAGTTCGAATATTGGGAAAAGTAGCCCAGCAACCTATCATTTTTTTTGTATTTTTTGATAAAGGATATAATCATGTATATTTCTGAGAAAAATGAGAAAAGCCTTTGCGCTAAATTCTTTTGAGGGTCAAATAATGTCCTGATTTTCTGTGATAACATAAGCGTTTTGTGGGCTAAGGGTTTTATTGAAACATAGCGTATCATTAATTTGAAATATCTGTTAATATCTGTTAATTTCTCATCAAAGACAGAGGATCCGTTGGTTCACTATGAATTTAAAACACAGAGAACATGATTTGACTGAAATTACAGATTTTAATCACAGAATTCTGACGTATGCTGCAATTGTGGGTTTTTGTGTAATTTGAAAAAAGGGTTACGTTCTTCGTGGGCTCAGAACTTTTTGGTTCATTAGGCAACGTCTGATTATCTCTTCGCATATTGAAAGAACATACTTTGAAGTGTTTCTGTGTCAAATTTCACGAACTTCTCTGCGCTAGAAATAACTCGCTGAAACGCCTTTAAATGCGCTCTGGAGTGGTTACTTTGTCAATAAACCTTGTGCCTAGCATCGTGTTTTTAAATTTTGTTTACAGGATATAATAAATATAATAGAAAAGATAGCGTATGTTTTATTGATTATCATGACAACTAGAATACTGTCCTAGTATTAAAATATTAAACAAAGAACTTAGATGTAATGAGAAATAAATAGCACGTGTTGCAGCATGAGCATTGTTGGAAAAGGAAAACAAAATCTGTAAAATACCACACAATCCCAAGTTTTAATGACCCTGAAAAAGAGGGCTACCGAAAACATTGAGGAAAAATGACAAAATGCTGATAACCAGCATTTTCACCTTTTTCCTTAATGTTTTCACTTAAGCTACATTTAATTCATCGTCTGCAAATACTTTGAATTTGATCGAATCTAAAAATTTCACATTTGGGTAAAGGTCAACCATCAGTAAATCTATATCTGTCTCACTCCACTCCTGTCTCACAAAGATATCTCAGGGTTAACCGTGTGGCAGCTAATCACTGACTAGATGGATTTTTCAGAAAATGTACACCATGATCAGACTGCAAAAGAGGTGCAGTCTGATCTTGGATCTACACTGTCTGATACTGTGGGATTTTCTCTGGTGACAAGAACTTTGATTTTGCGATATTTTGTAGTTTTACCGTTTACAACATAACCACTGACTGGTCCAAAATGAAAGCATTTTGCAGACAACAAGTTAGATGTTGCTTAAACGGCGTGATTTGTCTTTGAAAGAGAAGAAAACATGGTGGTAAAAGGAGAGGTTGCTAGTTACCATCATTTTCTCCTTTTCTCACGATGTTTTCATAGTTTAGCATTAAAACATTGATCCACACCTTCGTCGTAGTTTGAGCTTAGCTGTTTCATGTAGGAATGGAGAAAAATCTTCAGTTGCAAGACAATCCATTCACGTTTTCCTTTTCTTTACATTTTTTTTTTTGTAAAAAAATCCCTTCTTTGTCCGACTATTCTCACTTTGCACTACCCTTTGAATTCTTACTTTGTCCAAGCCTATTCCTACTTTGCGCACTGACCATATCTGATCATAGTACGATATATCTCCCTTGCGCAGTTCTAGAACTGTCCGGTACAATTCCGGAATCGGCGGACAAAGTAGATCTAGGAATTTCTACTTTGCGCAGGACAATTCTGGAAACGTACCGATTCTTACTTTGTGCCGAACACATATACACAAACGTGGGTGAAACTTCGTAAATATGAGTTCAAGGCTGGTGAAATTAAAAATTCAGTATCTTAAGCATGGAACTACGTGGCAAAATGAAGGAAAGTGGTAAAATATGACATGAAAAGTGTCTAATGGTCATGTTTCGTGACAATGAGTCACATGTATCCTAATAAAAGGAACACTATGTTATATTAACATTTCTGGTGCTTCTATTTGCTTCTTGCTGCCTAAGACCTTTGGTGTCCCGCGATATCAAATCTTTTCACGCTGCTTGAATCAAATACAAGGACCAAGAAAGTTACTATGACGTAATATTCCGTAGGGATTCAATTCATTTATGTCAAAGTTTACTACATTTATCCTGTAACAGTTAACTTGTAAACAAAATAAACCAAACTGAGCGAGTGTAATATATATTGGACAAAAAAAGATAAGGATTATTATTTCTGATGTGTCCCCAAAAAAGGAAAAACGTGAAAATAAACCATGAATATACTAGAAATACTCAACAACAATGACTGAATCAGTTTCAGTTCAAAATTAGCAAATTCATTCTGTACTCAAATCGATAATCACAAAAGGTAAGACACCCCCAAAATTCTAAATGAATTTAAGATTGCAGTATCGCAGTAAACTGTGGCAACAAATCATCCAACAGTTTATGTCGTGTAGGTCAGCATCAACAATCTGTGTGTCCATAGCGAACTCAAATCTTAGCATTGAATCACCTTTGCATGTTTTGGATGTGCTGTGGAAAAAGAGTTGTGCTGAATTTCGGCTCATTCCTGCTGGAGCGCAGTCTTGAGCTTCTGGTGGTGGCGTGGAACTACTGATCGAGTAGAAACTGCCCTCTGGAGCATGCCTAATGCATGCTGTAACAGGGTTCAGATTAGGCGAGCAACTGGGCCAATGAATACGATCAGTTGTCTCAGCTTCAAGATAATCTTTCACTGATCTTGCTCTATGCGGAAATGCATTATGGTCCATTAGAAGAATTTCATTTCCATTAGCACCTGCATACGACCTAAAAATCGATTACAGGATCTCGCCCCTATATCTGACACCAGTAAGGTTGCCATTCACTACCTGTAAGTCTGTATTCCCATCAATACTGATGCTAGCCAAAATGTTGACAGATCCACCGTTAAAGCGGTTGTGTTTTGTAATACAACAGTCGGCGAATCGTTCTCAAGATGTACGCCAAATTTGCCTAAGGCCAGCATTAAAGTCAACACAAAAGAAAAAAATCATCTGTGAAGAGAACTGGGGTTCAATGACAGAGTTGCCAGGTGCTGTTGCTATGCACAAAGTCTAACCTTGCCATTCTGCACGTCTTGTCAAAACTGTTCAAACAATCGATCGTTTGGAACCAGTAATTAGAGAATAGAGTCTGTTTCTAAGGATTTGTGGTGTCACTTGCACTTCAGTTGCTTAACGATAGACATCATTGCGGTTTACAACTAACTTAAGATTCTGCCTGCGTGCCATAGTCGCCAGATAATGGTCCTGACGGGCTAAAGTATACATTGGACGATCCGATCGGGGGTCTTTCAGCAACATTGCCAGTATAAAGGAAATGATTCCAGGGTTTTGAGATGACACTCTGTGACACATTAAAATTTGCAGCTACCGCCCCTTCACACGGCCACCTTCCAGCATACCCATCGTTTGAGCAGCTACCTGGTTTCCTAATTGCTGCCTCATCACAGACTTCTCACCAAGAAATGCAAATGTTTCATCAAACAATCAAATCTGCCGAAAGAAAGTTCAAAACGATAATTTTTATCAAACCGCTGCATATGCTGTTACATTTTGTTTTTGGCGCTATTATGCTTTGCTATCGTATGGTCACCCAACCATAAAATGCAATGACAAATCAACAACTTGGTGTTATTGATAGTGAATTGAGGAATGTACAGATGTCAATTTCACCCCAAAATACATTTCCTTCTAAGAAGTAGGTTAAAACAAACTAATGATCCTTAACTTTTTTGTCCAGTATACTTCAGACGCAATAAGCGTAACACAAGAATGAGGAAAGGATAACCGGATTTGGGATAAAAGTTTACTTTGAGTTAATGGATTATTTAACAGGGTTTTGTGTAAAACTCAATTAAGGAGATAGGTGAAACATAATATGAGGTACCTGGACTCACGGTCTGTCATAAAATGAGAGATTTTCTGGATTTAAAAACAGAAAAAAACGTCTGGATTACCTGGTATCTACCTTTACAAGTAACAAAATTTGGAGGTTACTCTTGTTTCTTTAATATGTTTTTTTTTTATTGGTTTTTCTCTCTGATCATGATTTATGCTCTGTGAAAAGGGGGTTTAATGCATTTGCAAACAGTATCAACCTAGGTCAGCCTGCACAGTCTGCGCAGGCTGACATACATCAAAATTTGTTTAACTCTTTACCACACGGACAAAATATAGTCTTGTCATATTGAAAGCATTTGCAGACGACAATCTAAATGTGGTTCAAATGATGAAATTTGTCTTCCATAGGGTAGAAAACATTGTGGGGAAAAGGAGAAAATGCTGGGTACCAGTATTTTGCCTTTTCCTACAATGTTTTCAAAAGCTGTCCTCCCCCGGTTGTTAAAAGTAGGGATTGTGTGGTGAAGAGTTAACTGTTTGATTATAGCAACCTATGCACTTTAAAAAGAAGAAGTTTACGCAAGATTTCAAATGAATTTCAAATGAAACCTCAACTCTTCACCAGAGAACAAATTTTTTGACTTATGTGTGGCTCAAATTTTGAAATTTGTCCTGGAAAAAGTAGAAATCAGTGTAAGAAAAAGAGAAATTGCTAGTTACCAGCATTTTCTTCTTTTTCCTCAAAGTTTCCTACTCATCAAAGACAATTTATTTGGATCAATTTGAACCTTACATTCTGACTTTACTGCAGAGAATTAAAGGAGGATTAATGCATCTTCTTGACTTATCATACCTAGTATGTAATCATATACATAATTGTGGATCCATATAATCCATTTTGTGTAGCAACTCAGTGGTCCATCTCACGCAAATTCTTACGTAAATTACATTATAAAGTTAAAAATTTACCTTATAAATAGTGGTTAGACGTGAGACCTCACGTAAGAAAAAAACATAGCCAAAAAAGACCATTTTGGGATTTTCCTCTTTGACTGACCCTCCTTTCTCAATTCTGAATTCATCTTTTTAAATTACAAAGTCATAGGCATCTACCTTCATAACGTGTATTATACACATAGTACTGCTTTATAAACATTTGAAACACACACAGCCACATTAAGGCCTGCAAGTCAGATAGATGAAAAAAACAAACAAACAAACAAACAAACAAACAAACTTGAGCCATTCTTTTCTACATCTGGGCATCTGTTGAATGACGAATGTCTTTGTCTGCTGTTGAAAACTGTTAGGAGAGCAATCATCATTTTGCAACCTATGCTTATCTAGTGTGAATGATAGATTTTGAAGTTACTTGTTACCCTTATTGACAAATTCATGTAAAATCATGTAAAAAACTCTATCCAATAATTAACTGAAATGAAAAATAGATCGCTGCAAAAAATGCGAAAATCCATGACACAACAAAATGTCACTTTGACATTATCCGATCAGAGTCACTTCAGACTGCCTTTTCAGCTTTTTTAATGACTTAAGTAGTAAATTCACATAAATATCTGTGTAAAACATTTTTAATGCTGTAAATCATCAGTATAGATCGCTTTACCACTGGTTGGGAACCACTTTTGACATACCCTCTAATATGAACCTCTAATATGAAATCTAACCCCCAGTTTTTCAGCCCAAGGGGTAAGTGTACCCTTGCAATAATAATAATAATAAAAAAAGAAAAACTAGTGGGAACACTGGCAACTGGCTGAACCATGAGGTAAAAATGTTCTTGAGAAAAAAAAAAAAAAAAAAAATCATACAGTTTTGAACCAGGTCAGCCTGCACAACTTGAGTTGATACTTTTTGCACATCCGTTTTCACAGAGCATTGCTCATATAAATGGTAATATTTTCATTAACAGGCTTGTTTGAAAATCAAAACTACAGGGTAAATCCGAGAATCCGAGATTCTGTGAAAAATGGTATTTTACATTATTCCAGAAACTTTGAAAATTGTTTTTGCTCTCTCTTGTGTAATGTTCATCCTCAATGTCCAGTATTGCAAAATCAGCTTTTGTATCACCAGTGCTTTGCACAATATTCTTCCCAAGCCATTCCCTGCTTTTCCACATAACCATCATTGACACAGTGATCAGTGTGATTGAGGAATGAATCCTGTTGCAATGACTATCATCAATTCTTGGAAAAAGGAGCTGGGAATTCGTACCAGCGACCCCCTGGTGTCAAGTCTTGTACACTACGGGGCTCCGTAATTGCTTTCAAATTATTTGGACATTATGTCACAATGTCAAGTTAGAGACACAAGTTTTCCGGCCCAATTTTTATATGGAATGACACACATACTAGAATGTATCTAAGACAACAAAAATCTTCACCCTGTAAATGTCTTTCACTAGTTTACCTGCCCTTATGGCCAGTGTAGATCAATATCTGACTGCACAAAATATGCAGTCCAGTCTTTGATTTACTCTCTCTGCTTTGCTCAGACATTTTGGACAAAAGCAGCCTTGAAACTGCAATCATATGGGTCTAATGTCTGTTGGGTGAATTCACTGCTTTAATAGTTAACAACTGACCACAAAACCCTGAGTTTTAACGACCATAGAAAAGAAGGCTTTTCAAAACATTGTGGGAAAAGGAGAAAATGTTGATAACTGTCATTTTCTTCTTTTCTTATAATATTTTCCACCTATCCCATCATTTGAACCACATTCAATTTTTCGTCTGCAAATGATTTCAATTTGGACAAGTCTATAACATTGTTGTTTGGTAAAGAGTTAAAACAGCATGGGGCTTGAGGTGTTGTTTGTTGTCAGTTTACCACTCAATGGATAAAACTCTTTTTAATTAAAAAGCAAGTTCTCAACAAGAAATTGATATTTTGATTACACACTGTAACAAGATTACATCATTGATAAGAGGGAAAAGTAATGAATTTGCCCTATGAACTTAACTCTTAACAAAATTCTAAACTCGCCCAAAATGACCGCATTAACTCAAGATACGGTGCAAGACATTGCTGATCTCTAGCATTTACTCCTATTCTCTCAATGGTTTCAAAAGCTTCTTCCTCAAGGTCTTTATAATTTGGGTTGATTTAGTACAGGGTTACCTGAAAGTCAGGAATTCTTACTTTTTTTGCCAATACTTGTTCTGTAACCTTTAGTGTAATGGGCACAAGTTTTGCTGCTCTGTTGGAAAGTTTACATCAAGACTTTGATCTACACTGTCCACGACTTGGAAGCCTATTCTGTCCAAATTAACCTTTCCCTTACAATTTCGCTGCCCAAAGACAGAGTATTCAATACTCAATGAACTGCACTTGTCCTCAATGTGATCTATCTGTATATGAAGTTTAAAGTCAATAAATTTTATAATTTGGAAGTTACGCCCCTGAAAAAAATCTACGGGCAATAATTTAAAAAAATGAAGACAGAATTACGGATCTTCAGTGTTGCATCCAGGATGACCTCGGAAAGGGGGGGATTCCCCATTATAGAATCAAAATGAGGCGGAGTGGAAAGTTTGAGCATTTTGCAGATGAAACTTACCTCACTAGCCTTAATTTAACAAAACTTTTACAGAAACCAGTGTCTTCACCATATACATATCAACATTAACACTTTTAAAATAAACATCTTTGCCTTAGGCTACTTTTTCACAATGCTAACCCCTCTTTAAAGTCAAATGATGCTGAGCATGATTTGCAAGATATTCCACAATAGCATTATACCCCTAGGCCTGATTACATCACAGTAGTGACCTAGTTTTTGACCCGACATAACCCATTTTCACACTTGTCTGAGATATCATCAAGACAAACATTCTGACCAACTTTCAAGAGTATTGGACTGAAAATGTGGCCTCTAGAGGGTACACAGGGTTTTCCTTAGATGTGACCTAGTTACCTAGTTTTTGACCTGACATGACTCATCTTTGAACTCGTCCAAGACTTTATCCAAGCAAACATTCTGACCAACTTTACAGAGTATAGGACTGAAAATGTGGCCTCTAGAGCGTTCACAAGGTTTTTCTAAAAATTAACCCAGTGATCTAGTTTTTAACCCGACATGACCCATTTTTTAACTTATCCGAGATTTTATTGAGGCAAACATTCTGACCAAGCTTCACGTGTATCAGACCGAAAATGTGGCCTATAGAGCGACACAAGGTAAAAGTTGACGACGGACGACGTACGCCGGACACAGCACGATCACAAAAGCTAACCTTAAGCACATTGTGCTCAGGTGAACTAACAATGGGCAAAAACTCAAAAAATACTGACGACAGAGATTTAGATCTTCATACTGTATTTGTTTGATGTCAGTAGCTTTTATACTTTTAAAGTTACGCTCTGGACAAAAACCCAACATGTAATATAACTTAGGGCAATGACAAAGAAAAAAGAAATAGTAGTAATAATAATGAAGTTAGATTTACAGATCTTGAGCAGTGCACTTTTCCTCACTATGATCTATCTGTTTATGAAGTTTGAAGTCAATAGGTTTGATCTAACTGTATATGAAGTATGAGGTCAATAGCTCTAATACTTTGGAAGTTGTGCTTCGGACAAAAAAATACCAGTGAGGGCAATGGCTCCAACAATAACTGGAACTGTCACAGGCAGTCAAATACCCCCACCTAGTGCCTTGTCACTGCACCTTTCCAAACTCAAAGTATCAAAGGGCAAAAAAATTTAAAGACAGAGAAATGGATTTTGTGCACTGCACAAGTCCTAAACGGGATCTATCTGATGCCTTTAAGGGCAATAACTCCAAAATTTCTGAAAAAGAGCTACAAATCTTGGGTACTGCACTTGTCCTCAATGTGATCTATCTATAGACCCTTTTAGTCTCCGACTACTTCCTGGTAACGAAACTGGAAATTTGCGCATGCGCACCCGTGTAGGGCAAAAAGGCTAAAGAAAGCAGTTGCCTATTATTGAAAATGTACACAAAATCGTTAAATTATGAGTGATTATATGTAAAGCGTTCTGTCCAGAAGCACAGAAACGATATATAGACAAACTTATTTGCTTAGGGTTGAACCACGTTGAAGAAAATGATCCGTATTTAAGTGACAGTAAGACGAAGACGTCAAAGAAAATACAAGAAAAGGCGTCGCTGTTGTGGATTTACAATAATTCTAAGTGGCCAAGGGTGTAATATTTAGCTCGATATACCTTTATCTAGTAAATTTACGGATCAGGACAATTTCGTAGAAATAATATGCACGCCTACAAATCCTTTATTGTTAATGGTTGAGTCCATACATGTACATGTTACATGCGAAAGTCAGATCTATGCGGGCTACAACCTCATCAAAGGAACAGTAACCGATCCCAGGCAGCAACTGACAAACACCACAAAGCATGGGCTGGAACACTGCGAGAAAAAGAAAATTGCTTGTTGCCAGCATTTTTACCTTTACCATAGTATTTCCACAAGCCAATTCGTGTAGGGTCGTTAATTAAGACGAGGGAGAGTTAGGTAAAGGGTTTATAAAGGGTAGCCACGTAATATATCACATACTTGTTAGTTTTATCATAGAACTTTTAGAACAAAGAACAAGTCCTGTTGTCGTTTATGGTTTCTCTTTTCCATAATTGTTTTTCTCCAGAGATCGTATAACATGTAAATTATGTTCCCGGTTTCCACAGAAAAATTCTTGGGAAACATTGTTGTAAGGTTGAAATAATTGCTAAAAGCATTTTTCTCCTTTTCTCACAATTTTTTTTTCTATTTGTCGTCAAGATTTGTGATTGTTTGGTAAAGGGTTTGATGGAAGTTTTAAAAGTTTTAACAGTAATTAGTGAGATCATTGTACACCGGGATGCATTTGAGCGTGTCGAGTATACAATCATATATGAGACAATATGGACCTTAACCCTTGGCCCGCATTACATATCTTAAATCGACTTAGTGAAAAGCGTAATAAGAGAAAGTTCGCACATAGGGGAAGTCTGATCTTGAAATACATCGTCACAAGTTCTAAGGATGGTTTGAGTGATGCTAATTAAGGTAAATGACGCGAACTTCAACGCAAAGTCCTTTCGAGCTGGTCAAAAATATAAATTCGGCAGGATGTGGCTTATTAATCAATAACCTATAAAATAATAAGAATAGGACAAAAATATAAAACAAGAACTCTGAAGAATCTCCTCTAAAAAAAGGACTATACAATATCAAACAAATAATTTTTTTTAAAAGAAATATACGGGGACGTTTCAGGGGGAAGTGCAACCGATTCAGAATGGAAATTTAGGACGTTTCAATCAAAAGTGGTGTATTTTGATTGTGGGAGGCTTATCTGTTTATTCATCAAAGTGCACAACACAATGACACCATCCTGCGGCACAGTTATTCTTCACAGATTATATCAGTAAATTTTCTGACAAGTCCCAATGTAACAGACTTTCAACAGTATGATACTGGACTTTTTGCCCTACAAATAGAGCGCATGCACGTAAAGCGGAATTCTGGGATCGTATTTCCTTGGCAACGAACGGCGTTCTAAATAGGTCTATACTTGAAGTATGGATCAACAGCCTTAATACTTTGGTAGTTATGCTCCTGAAAAAAAAAACCCAAAGTGTAAAATAACAAAGGGCTATAACTAGAAAAATAATGACGACAGAGTTACAAATCTTGTGGAGTGCAGAGCCGTTTGATCTATCTGTATCTGAAGTTTGAAATCAATAGCTTTCATACTTTGAAAGTTATGCTTCGGGTATAAAAAGAAATAACTAATTGCAATAACTTTAAAAAAAAAATGTAGATAGAGTTATAGATCTTTTGAACTGCACCTACACTCAATGTAATTTATCTGTATATGAAGTTTGAAGCCCAAAACCCAAAATGTACAATAACAATGGGCAATAACTCCAAAAATACTAAAGACAGAGTTACAGATCATGCGCACTGCACTTTTCCTTAAAGCAACAATAGAGCCCAAAAGTAAACAAAACAAGTGTTTAAATCCATTTGAATTTATATCATACCATTTAAAAGTAAGGAAATTATTGTGAAGATGACAATCTGTCATTGTACGGTCAGTCTAAGTGTTAGTTGCTGACAGAGAAATTAATTTCAAAACTAGGTTAAAACCTGCTTTTGTTTACTTTTTGCCTGATTTTAAAATTCTTTTTTTCTGCCAGCGACTAACATATGGCCTGACCACACGATAACAGACTGCCATCTCCACAATATTTTTCATACTTTTACATGGTACGATTTAAATTCAAATGTATTATGACACCTGCTTTGATATTTTGGCCTTTACTGGGCCTTTAATGTGATCTATCTGTATATGAAGTTCGAAGACAATAGCTTTTTATGGTAATAGTTTTGTGCCATACAAAAAACCCAATGCCTAAAATTAAAATAAACAATAACTGAATAAATAGTGAGGACTAAGTGTTGAATCTTTTTCACCGCACTTGTTCGCAACATGATCTGTTTGTATGTGAAATTTGAAGTCAATAGCTTTTATACTTTGGAAGTAAAGCTCCGAACAAAATACGAATTTGTAAAATAACTAAGGGCTATAACTCAAAAAATAATGAAGACAGAGCAATGGATCTTTACCACTGCACTTGGCCCTACTTTGATGTATCTGTATATGCAGCTTGAAGCTGATAGCTTTTATTCTTGGGAAGTTATGCTCCAGACAAAAATCCAAATTTTTAAATAACAAAGGACAATAACTCCAAAAATAATGTTATGGATCTTGTTTATTCTACTTGTCCTCAGCATGATGTATATGTAATATGCAATTTATAAAAAAGGGCAATAACTGGAAAATAATGAGGACAGAGTAATGGATCTTATGCACTGCGTTTGTCCTGACATGATTTATTTGTATGTGAAGTTTAAAGTTAATATGGTTCTAAAGCACTGCACTTATATTCTGTATCACTCATTCTCAAATTAAGGGCCAAAACCATGTCACACGGTTATTTCAGACTTGCTTGACATTTTGGAAGGTTGCATTATGTTAGTGTATATCTTTGGAGATACCTATACATTAACTAAACGAGAAGGCCATATTGGCCCTGTATCGCTCAACTGGCTTTTTAACCATTTTCACACAAATCAAAGTGGTAGTGACCCCGAAAGAAAAGGCTTTCGAAAACATTTTGGGAAAAGGAGAACATGTTGTCAAGCAGTATTTTCTCCATTTCCCACAACGTTTCCTACCTTATCAAAGACAGAAATAATCATTTAAGCTCTATTCAATTTGTCTTTTGAAATGGCTTTGAATTTTGCCCAGTCAAAATATTTGTTGTTTCTTAAAGAGTAAAATAAGTGTATGAAGCATTGACAGAGACATATAGCATAACAATCTGCATGTTAATAAACTTACTTGGAAAACATAACCCCCCCCCCCCAGCCCGATTAAAAAAGAAAGTCATATCTTTTTAAATGCAAAGATAATGTCAGTGAATATAAGCGGGATTACTTATTGGCATGAAAGGTAAAGTTCTGAAATAAAAAAAATCTGAATGATAGAAACGTGACTTTAAATTAAATATTGCACTCATTTGAGCATAATTATTAGCATCAAAACAAATCATTCTCCATGAAAAAAGAACACTTTCTATCCAAAAAACTTGAATACTTAACACCAATCATGTATTACTGTAGTTTGATAATCAAGGAGGGTAAATAGAAACAAACTTTATCTCTTGTAACGGGATATTTTCCCTTGATTACTACTTAACTTAAAGTCACTATATAAGCCCTCATTAAACTTGTGATGCGCGGGATGGGGCCAATTTTTTATTCCAGGCCTATAATTTTACAGAACTTGCTAGAGGTCCATTAGATAAAACTACATGCCAAGTTTGGCTGCCCTGGGCCTTATGGTTTCAGACAAGAAGATTTTCAATACTTTTCAGTTTTGTTGCCATGAAGGAATCAAATTCTTTCAAGAACTTCTGAAGAGGACCATGACAGGATCATTTCTGTGAAGTTTCATCAAAATTGGAAGGGTAGGTTTAGATAAGAAGATGTTTGAAAAAAACAAACAAAAAAAAAAAAAACAAATGCAAACACGGACGGACGAACGCACGACGGACACCGCGCCATGACATAAACCCGCTGGACTTTGGCCAATGGCGCTAAAAACATCACTAATTGTTGAAAAGTTACTTTTTTGGCTGAAAAGTTCCACTTCAAAAGCTGCACCCCCCCTAAAATGTGTAACAACCGTGTGCTCATGTATTTGAAACACGGAATCTATTTTGAAATGGCTGGTATTTTCCTTTCTCGTGTTGATCTTAATTCTATATACTTACAAAAGTCTACAGAGTATCAGCAAAAGATTAATGTGTACTAACACTAAGAATAGTGATTTTTTCATAGTTGATTTTAGTCACAACTCCATTGTATTTTACGTGACATTTGCCATTAAAGTGTGTGCGAGGTCTACCATTTAGTTTAAACTGAAAGATAAACCATGATGGTCAATATACTGGACCGCAAAAGAAACGTCGCAAAAGATTACAGATTTGTAGACATTTATTTTGAAGTGCAATAAAATCTATGTAAATTAAAATTTGCTTTACATCATATAAATGGCGTATATATTGTCTCTAGGTTCTAATGTTTTACTGAATGCCTAATAATGCAAAATCACTTGATTAAAAACCACTTCCTTTAATAACGAGAGTGTCCACCACCAGTGTTTATCACAGCAACGCATCTTCTATGCATGGAGTTGACAAAATGGTTGATGAATGCCATGGGAATACGTGCCCAAACTCTTTGAAACGCCAAAGAAAGTTCTGCGGCATTTGTCAGCCATGGCTGCTCTTCATTCAGCTGTCTCTGAATCTCGTACCAAAGATGCTCAATAGGGTTCAAATCTGGCCTTAAAGCTGGCCAGTTCATCAAATTGACGTTATTCTGCTGTAAGAAGTTTAATGTCGCTCTGGCTATATGAACACACGCATTATCCTGCTGGAAGGTCTTGTTTTGATGACGTGCAAAATGTGGCACGACATATGGTGTGAGAACCTTATCGATGTAACTGGCAGCTGATACTCCAATTCCTCTCCCCGGACCAACATTCTGGAAGATGACTGGACCAAGTTTTTTAACCTTGAGGCCGATGCCACCCCATACCATGATGCATGGACCGCTCCAAGCATTCTTTTCCAACATACCGTTGTCATCATATCGTTCACCTGGTCTTGTCCACAATCTTGTTCTGCCATCTGCCGTTGATATACAATAACGACTTTAGTCAGAGAATATGACCTTGCGCCACTGCTGGTTACGCCAGTTTTGCTGCTGCAAAGCTCAGTGAAGACGCTCTTGTCGGTGTCGTGGTGTAAGAACAAGTCCTCTGGCAGGACGGTGACATCTGAGGTTGCTAGAAACTAACTGACGGCCATCTGTGTCAGCACTAATTATTGGTCGCTGATGCGTTCCGATCGCCTGTCTTGCAGTTTTAGTTGCCGTGGTGAACCGATTACGCAAATGTTGACGAACCATAAGCCTATTCTGGCGAGGGGTAGTAACTGCCGGTCTACTGCTACATGGTCGGTTATTTGTTCTACGAGTGGCGTTATATACGTTCTCTGAGACGCTCAATTGTCCGCACACTACAGTTGAATCATTGGCGATGAACCTTGCAGGTTGTCCGGCACCCAGTCTACCAATGACGTCCACAGCTTTTGTACCGTTCTTCTTCATTCGTCCAATAACCATTCAAATGCACATCATGTATAACATGATATTTCAAGAAAAGTTAATGTAGTCTGCTGCCATACCTAATCTTAATAATTATAAACACATGGTTCAAAACCGTTTAACGTGACTGTATCCTTTTAAACTATTTGTTATTTAAATGAAGACGACAACGATCTGTGTTAACCGAAAATTATAGTTCACTTCACTTATGCTCAATGTGACCTATATGCAATTTGAAAAATAACGAAGGGCAATAACTCCAAAAATAATCTTGTGCACTGCACTTGTCCTATTTTTATATGAAGTTTGAAGACAATAGCCTTTATAATTTGGAAGTAATGCGCAGTACAAAAATCCAATTTATTTAAAAAAAGCAATAACCTCTAAAATAATGAGGAGAGAATGTGAATCCTGTACACTACACTTGTCCTCAATGTGATCTATCTGCATATGAAGTTTGAAGTCCATAGCTTTTATACTTTGGAAGTTCTGTTAAAAAAAAAAAAACATGTAAAGTAGCAAAGAATAATAATTTTAAAAATAATAAAGAAGAATTGTGGATCTTAATGGATGAATGGACGGACAGTGACTCCAGTATACGCCCGTAAACGATAATCGTTTGTGGAAGGTATAATAATGACAGTTACTATAATCTTATGCATTAAACTTGTTCTCAATGTGATCTATCGGAATCTAAGATATGAAGTCACTAGCTCAGATCGTGCTGTGTCCATCGTCCATCGTGGGCCGTGTGGCGTGCATTATCAAGTTTTATCTTGTGTGCACTCTAGAAGCCACATTTTCAGTCCGATACTAATGAAACTTGGTTAGAATGTTTGTCTTGATATTATCTCAGATGAGAGTGAGCCACGTTCAAAAGTTCGAAAGTGAGTAATGTCCGGTCAAAACCTAGGTCACTAGGTCGAATCTAAGAAAAACCTAGAGTACACTCTAGAGGCCACAGTTTTAGTCCAAAACTTTTGAAAGTTCTTCAGAAATGTTTGTTTTGGTGATATCAAAGTAAGTTTTATTAAGTTGGAATGCGAAGCATGCCAACTTAGATTTAGCAAAACCGGAAAATGAAAACAGAATAATTCATTCCGGGTACCCGAAGAACGCAACACAAGGATATGAATACACCAGGGACTGGTTTTCATCTCAACTTGCCATGGACGACCCGTTTGTAATAACCGAAGATAATAATATGGGACATGTATTACTTTCGGGACAAATATGCATAAATAGCCATCAAAACCTTCGTAGACTTGTTTTTAAAAGATTCAAAAAGAAAGTAAAGACAGCGTATGAATATGTCGCTGTGCTTCGGTGTTTGCTTATTTGGTAATCACGTGATCTGTATTTCTCAGAAAACAAGTTTGAGTTTCCAAACGGCCTAGTTTCACTTTCTAAACGGCCTTATTACACACTTTAAGAAAATAGTTCATATACATTTTGTCAATAATTTTGTTAAAAACGTCATTGAAGGGAGACAAAGTCTTGTGAATATTTATTAACATAAAAAACTCTTTCGATTAAAACTATTTGCATTTCATTACTTCCCTTAATATCGCGAAATCAAGTATCTACAGCGCGCATTGACTTCATTTGATAGTTGGTGGATGCACAGAATCATCTTGGGGTTAAGTAAACAGTTTTAATATCGATGAATTTTTTAATTTTGGATCACGAACAATAAATATCGAGTCGATGTATCAATCGTCGCGTGTATAAAGGTTGCAGGAATGAAGTTTTAGTTTGCGACTGGCGTGAAAATTGTGTCTCGAGAGGTCACTGTATAAAAACTAAACTGCCGATTTCAAGAGCAGTAGCGTTTACTTGATTTCACGCGATTTATTATTACTAATTAGTAGATAGAAACGGACAGTTCTGGGACACAACCACATTTATGGTTCAAAAAATAACATTTCCTCAACCACGTCAGAACCACACCCGATCTCAACCACAACACAACCACGAACAGACAGATGATCACCCCAGCACCTCAGCACCACAACTCAACCACGAACAGACAGATGAGCACCCCAGCATCTCAGTACCACAGTTCCAACAACACTCATCATGTGGGGTCGTCATTACATCGACGCGTGGTCGATGTTAAAATTGCGAGAGCTGATAAAAAAAATTTTTTCTTAAAGAAATTTTTCCCGCATAATAAAAATGAACGGCATACCATTTGACATAGATTTTCCGGAAGGATTTAAAGACTCGAGGTATCTTACGTACACTCTTAATACCAGGAATGAAGATTGGGAGGAGGTAATCTCTAGAGAAGGTTTTAGAAATAGGATTAATAGAGATGAAGGTACCTTCATCGTTAGTACAGAGACTCTAAAGATGCTGAACAATTTTAAAAACATCGACGTTTGTTATCCTATCCATAAGTGGCATTATTTTAGAGAAGATAGAATATGGAAACATTTTATGTTTAGCGATGATATGGAAGTAGTGTGTGATTGTATTTATAGAATTAGTCGAGATGGTGCAATAGTTGAAAATAGAAATATTATAAAATCTAGAACTCAAAAAAATGTTAATAAGGGTAATATTTTCAGATTTGATAGATGTGTTATTTGCTTGGAAAATATTGCAGAGGTACTGTTTTGCGATTGCGGTCATGTTCCCGTATGTGACAGCTGTGATAAGGATAATTTAATCAACTGTCCCATGTGCAGAACAAAAGTAACCATCAAACGCAAGATCGACTCCAACCCACATCAGTAAGACCTACTGATATTATATCCCTTCCTAGAGATATAGTATCTACCTTAGTCTCTATTACCATCTCTATACACGTGAATACCTCTTACACCCCCACCAAGACTCATCACCTTATATCTCCATCGTCTAGCTCTTTTACTATAGATCCATATATGAATAGGATACCTAGGATCATCCGTCTTAAAAATTTTTAACTTCTTCAGATCTCTAACACTCACAACAAATTTATCTTTATCTCTATTGACCACACCACAACTACCTCCATAGATCTCTTCCCTCCACATTCCACTCCTAGCATTATGAGTGTAACTAAGATACCTCGAGTCTTTAAATCCTTCCGGGAAATCAACGTCTAAGGGTACAAGCGTATGTTGTCTGTTCTGATTCTCATCCATTTTATTTGTGGGAAAAAATTTTCTTAAGTCAAATTTTCAATCGATATCATATCCCATGCAGGAGATATCATATCGCCTACTCACGTTTACCTGCTGCACCTTTTCTATAGACCCCCGTGTCATTGTGTCATTTGAGTTCTTGAGGATCAGAGGTAATCTGGGCTGCCCTAGTATGTCCCCAGGCTAATGTGTCGATTTTATTCTTGAGGATATGACGTTTATCATCATCACCGCTCAAGGCGATTTTATTAATCTCCACAGTGTACAACCTATGATAAAAATTCCTAATAACTGTCATTTTCCTTAGTTGTGGCACATTTTCATACAAACACTCTTTATAGTGTTCATGCTTGATAGTTGCTTTCACTACCGACCTAGAAATTCCCTTACATCTTTTGTGTTCCACCTCTTCGTCACACATTTTATAGGAGTATAGTTTTGACCTTAGACCTACAAACTCATCAATGATCTTTCCGCTCGTCTCATCTTTGAACATACCCACAACCTTCTTATTTATTCCTGTGGGGATACCGGAAGGATGATCGGATGGGTAATCGCTCGTATCGAACCAAGCACTGATATCCCCACTAATATCTTTGTAGAAATCTTCCGTCTCTATTTCGTACATCAGGCTATCCGTATCGGTAAAGAGTAGTTTAGCCTTTTCATGGTACTTATCCTTTATATAGTTATAGTGGAAGTTATACATCAGTGTCTTGCTCAGGTCTAGAATGCACATACCCGCGTAGATAGGCTTATCGAACTTCAGATGAGTTTTCCTCATTTGGATGATACATAGATCTTCTTTAAGGATAACTCTATCGTAATAGTTTGGTCTAGCGGCTAACTTCTCCGCCTTCCCCCTTTCACTGACTAGTTTAATATCTACCCTATTCCTAATATTTTCCATGGTTTTCCCAAACACAGAATTATTCATAAGCTTGAAGAAGTCCTTTTCAAACGCTGTTGTGGCTTTCGCTCTTAGGTTAGTATTTTTATCGATATATGGTTTCAACCATTCACTCTCATCGAAGGTTATCCCTCTATGAATCTTCTTGAGCTTTAGACCCAAGCTTAAATATAACTTCAGATTCTCACGGTGGAGTATATACTTATTTTTGTGATGTAGATTAGGCACAAGTTTTTCGACCTTGTCAACCTTTATTCTTTCAGGAGCAAGAGGAAAGTCGTTGTGTAGATCGTGCAATTCTTCCGGATATTCCAGTTCAACCTCTAATATACACGGTTGATTCCTCCAATCCTCTAGATTATCCATCCATTCGAAATTTCCGATGGGGAGTTTCTGGCACATCGCCCAACCATAGAGATTATTCGCGTCTAGATAGTTAATGAACTTAGACGGTTCACTCGGGTCATATTTCTCGCCCATGTACTTATTATTCGCCTTCGCGTATCGTTTGAAAATGGTTGAGATGCCCCCTCTTATCCCCCTTTCGATAAATAGAATCATATCTGGGTCTGACAGCAACTCCAATTCTACCCTCGTAGTCTTCAGCATCGCTTCCCAGGCTAGTCCCGGCGCCGTATAAAAGTGGGACGGGTCTAATCCATAATTTTTATGGCAGACGTTCCTGAAATTTTCGAAGACGTCCGCCATCAGTAGGACGTCTGTCTTACAGTATAGGTCGTGGTAACCCTTTAAAGTTCTCATCTTGAAGGCATCCCACACCTTTTTTGCGTGCCGATAATCCTCCTCACTGATTCCACTTGATTTGAGCTTCGAGTAAAATTCTTCTCTCTCGGGTAACTCCGTTGCCTCTAGTTTGTCGAGACTATCGAACCATTCATAGGGAAACACCCCCTTCTGTGAGACCAACTCGAGCTCCTCCCCTTTGAAATATTTCATGAGGTTAGTCTTATCCTCCTTAGCTAGGGAGTGGGTCAACTCGTCCAGACTTTTACCCAGAAATCTTAGACTATCGAGGAATCTGATCTCATGCGTTTTATTTTTTACCACCCCTTTAACAACATATTCTATTGGCACTTTTTTAGACACGCTGATATACGTTTCCTTATTTGTTGGTATACAATTCGTCTCACCAGGTGTAGTCATTAGATCCTCTATGAACAGATGAGCATCATAGTTACTGAAGTTGTGGAAGAACACGGGTGTAAAAGTTGGTCTTCTATATTTCAGATTACACTCACTATGCGCGGCTCCCCTAAACTTTCCGGTGAAATGGCAATGGTCTCTCACTTTTTTCGTGTCTCTCGTAAATACCTCTTCACATATCCAGCATTTGGTAGCCCTATTGAACTCTTCTTCCTCCTCTGGTCCGAAAATCATTTTCTTCGTTGGTATCTTATCTATTTTTCTTATAACACCTTCTAACTCCTCTACGAATTTCTTAGAGGCATTTTCGCCTGAATATTGGAAAACCCTCGAAGGGAAGACATCTTCATAGATTGATTTTACGTAGAAACAATAACCAGAAATGTTATGCTCATTAATTATAGTGGTCTCATCACCTTTGTTTTCGTTTTTCTTTTCTAATGAGGACTCCATATCCGCGTAGATCGCAAAAGGGTGTCTCTCTTTTTTATAGAAATGCTTAAAAGATATCTTAGAACCCTTTTCAGGCAAGTCTATTCTACAAGCATCTTTTTCACCGCAATACTCTAGATGCTTATCTAGAGTTTCTTCTTCTTGAAAATGGTTTAGGCATCTATCACAAATATGCGTTTTACCATCATGGTCTGAAATTTGTTTGGATAACAATCTACTCATATCCTTAATTAAACAATAATGTTTTTTACCATCCTTCTCTAAAAGTAAAAGATTGACGTGATGATCCCTTTTACGGGCTTCTTTACTTATCCTAAGTGGGCCGATGCCCGTATAAAAATTATTACCATAGACTGATACTGATATCGAGGGATTCTGTTTCTCAAATTTACCTATATTAGAAAGGGAAACGGGGTAATCAATCCCTTCCATATCTATGGTATCTAACAAGGGTTGGAGCCTGCAAATTCTTTCAGGGTGTTTGTCAGTCGGGTTCAAAGCTATAAGAATACAATACGCGAAACACATATCATCACCCGTATTCTTCGGGTTAATAACGCCTTTTGTATATGCTATCTTAGGAGGAGTAGGGAACCAGGAACCACCCCTCATTGGATTATACGCTACTGTGTTCAATCTTAGATCGATTACGTAGATGACCTTCCAATAATCTTTTTTCATTTCCTGATCCGCTATAGAATCTAATACCGCGTCCCCCATCTCATCATATATTTCACCCACGTCATTTCCATCTAAATTAATGAGCGGGAAACCAGAATCAAAATTCATCTCCTGTGTACGATTTTCAATAGAGTGTTTCATCATACACTTCATAATGAGTTTGACCTTCATCTGTCGATTATTTCTCATAATATTACATAATTTATCTTTCGATAAATCGAGGAAATCGGCCGGTGTATAACCTTCTCTACCTTCTATAAAGTATTCTCTCGTAAATCCTCTTAGAGCTGATGGGCCCTCTCTAATCCGGATCCTTGGTGGGTAATTTTGTCTAACACGGTCAACAATTTCATCCAACACTCGCGGTATTTCCGTTGACTCCACATTACCAGTTATCCAGTTACCAAAATCAGTTATTCTTCTCTGCACGGATTCCGGAACGACGGCTGAGTAAATATTAGACGCAGCTCGTCTTGCTCCGGAGTAAACATCAGATGCAGCTCGTCTAGCTGCCCTCGTAAATCTATTTATGAAACTCATTTTTATATATGTAGAAAAAAATCTTAAACCAAAATCGTTTTGTCTCAATTTTATTATGGCGAAAGACATAATAAAATTATTGAATGGTGATCTTATATTTATTATTCCAAGTTCTCCTATTCCAATTCTCAATCGTCTGTGGGCATCGATCTATAAATTTACCCGCCTTATAAATAGATGGAAAGGTTTTTATTTCACCGGTTTCAACATCCTCTAAACTAACTCTCCTAGGATTATGCTTAATAGTCTTTAATCTATCATACTTAGGGTCTTTGCTTCTTTCTTTTTTAGGTAACTCCTCCGACATCAATCCATGTTCTTTCACCAACTCGAGTAACCGCTTCTTATCCCAATAAGAGAAATATGATATATTATTCTCTTTGAGAATTCCTCTTAAATCTGCAATTTTGATCATTTTTATATATAGGAAAAAATATCTTAATTCACTACACTCATTTTATTTCCGTCAGACTGGAAGTTAATTAACCTATCGCTGATAATCACGGCATATGCTTCGGTGTTTGCGGGTACATTTACAGTAAAACTCGCCTTGATTTGAATATCGGTGACCGAGTATTTTAATCTCTCACTCTGTTTGGAAACATCGAACAAAAACAAAGAATAAAGGGCTTTATAATCTGGGGGAGTAATGTTAGGGTTTGACGTCAATTCATCCATGTTATAAAACTTAGATCTGAATAAAGCGGCATCACCATACGCTCTACTGAATTGATTCGCAGTGAAATCAAGATTATAATCAGCAGTGGGGTACCTAGTAGAATTTAGCGTAACATAGATATTTTTAACTCTTTCATGATTAAATATGGCCGGATTTTGCTGTTGATCACCACTTTTACCGGTCTGAAAGCCAACAATGATAAAACGCGGCACTTCGGGCGATGATTTGACGGAAAGTCTCCAGGTAAATGATGTTGATGGAGTAACCGCAATAGAGTCACACTGCCTCATTCTATACCCAACTGGTATTTTTTCTTTGTTCTCGATAATTTTATAAAGTTGCATCTTCTCTCCATCTGCAGGTAGCACGTGCGGCATAAACCAAGATATTTTAAGTAGATTAATTCTTCCAACAGCAGCAGTTCTAAAAATTGCATCATTATCATCATTTCTCGTCAAGGTGAGAGTTTGCTTCATTCCGTACAATATCTTATCATAATCGTCACAAAAACCAAATATATGTTTTAATGGGACTCTGAAGCTAAAGTTACCTCTTGGAGCAGGATTATTAATAATATAATTTCTTCTTACAGTAAAACCTAAGTTATAGGTAGCAGCATCAGGATCACTTTCAGCAGCGACGCTGGTATCCTTATACCACAATTGATTCAACCCTTGTGATTTAGAGAAATCATCCGGATATTTTAACAACCCAAGCATTGTAGTAGCCTGTCCTGGATACAATAATGATTCAATCTCTATACCTGAAAGTTGATACTTAATATTTTTAAACAGGTACATGAGACCATTGTTTGTAAGAGTAATATCTGTGTTTGCGTCATAAACTGCCCCATCATTTTTTATTAATTCACCTACAATGAGTAAATAACTCTCGCTAGGATGGGTAAAAATATCTTGGGTTTCGATATTTATCCTGATATCTCCTCCTGAGTTGTTGAGATTGGTACCGGTGATTGCTTCATACTCAAAGTGTTCATACTCAGCGATACTATCGTCTTTTAAGATTGGTTCGGTGATTTTTAGAATGTCCATTTTATATTACAATTATAATTTTTTAAATAAATTATAATTGCGCTGCTTAATAGAACCATAACTGAGGGAAAGACTCTCTGGCGACATTAATGAACACGCCTTTGAGCTGGATAGTGTTCGTTGGGGTATCCAGTTTAGTTTTCGGAAAGACTCTATTTCCGTATACAATTGTTACAGGGGGTAGCCCTCTCTTCTGTAGATATTCATTCACCTTTTCCTCAATCTCTTTCATCTTAATTACATTTTCAGGAGATAACTTCACATCAGCTTTTTTATAACCATATTCTGTGGTATAAAATTTGAGGATTTTGCAATCTTCCAGGCTTATCTGTACACCTACTATCTTAATACAACTAGTATTATATTTTTTATAATACACACGTCTAAAAAATAATTCTTGCATTTTTATAAGTAATATAATTTCTTAACTTATATCGTTTTAATACCTGCTCCACTGTTTAATCTATTAACTAGGTCTTGAATGGCGATGGCACTTCCGTCTATTAATGTGCTAATGTCACGCGTTTCGACTCGCCCTGCCTCATCATGTTTAGGCGTTGCGTTATATTTCTTTAAAATTTTCTTCGATTTCGGCGTCAAAGCTTTCGTGACTAATTTTTTTCCTACATCTACAGCCGCACTTTTCCCAACCTCTAAAGCTTTCTTTACGCCTTCCTTAGCTACACTCTTTCCTACATCGAGGGCAGAAGACGCAATTTGTTTAGCTGCACTACTAGTAAAAAGCCTAGCTAAAAAGTTAGCGATACTATCAAAGATTCCAGATCCGCCGTACGAATACTTTCTTTTAAATCCATGTTTTTTAGTAACGAACATCTTTTATAATGCAAACATTAAATTTTTATATGCGTTCGATTTTAGAACACCTTGTCTTTTTAATTCATCGCAAATGCTCACTATTTCGTTTCTTACACCCGTATTACCCGCTTTCTTACTCGCCATCAACAGGTCTAGTCTTTCTAGTAACGCGTTAGGGTCAGACGGGATGATGATACCCTTTCCTTCATAATATCCTCTTTTTTTTTTCTCCCAAATATAATTAAGTATATTGTTCCATTTTGAACCTCTAGAAGATTTAGGATGTTTACTTGCTGGATCGTTATTTCGATGAAGAGCGTTGGTTTTTACCATCAACATCGCGTATTTGGAGAGATCCCCAGCAGTATAAATATTGTCATCCGGATTTCTAGACACGATTAACTCCCATAGGCCAGGGGTGCCCACATATCTTTTATCATCAACTATAAAATCATTATTTTCAATATCAACCTCTTTACCACCAATATACCATTTACCATTTCTATCAACTAGCCCATACGTTTTATCAGGATCCTCCTTACTAGCATACCTTCTTAAATACTCACTTGCAATTTTCCCATATATTATAGGGGTTTCACCTTCTTCACCAACTGGAGCTTGTATAGAAGGAAAGGCTGGAAATATAATTTCTTTGGGTAACTTTTCGATACCTTCTTTAATAGGTCTAAGTTCTTCCGTAATCTCCCTCGCTGTAGCTTTTTGCGTTTCCGTAATAGGTTTAAAAAACTTTGAAAGATCGGTTTGAAGTTGCTGTTCACCCGTTCTTTCCGCTATTAGATTATCCCGAATCCTCTTTTTCGTTTCGAGATACTCTTTTACGATTAAGTCCCTTTTTGCGGGATCCTCGATTTTTAGAAAAGACATTTTTAATTACTAAACTAATTTTTTTAACGCAGTTTTCAACGCAGTTTTCAACGCAGTTTTCAACGCAGTTTTCAATGCAGTTTTATATATTACATGTCTGAGGTATCACCTATTTCGCAAATACACTTACATCGAATCTCGGGCATATTAATTCGTATTATTCTTTTCAACCAACCTCCGAAAGGACTCACGCGCTTCTTGCCTCCCCCTTTCGATCAAGCTTTCTTCGTTTTCTGAGGAAATCTTCTTCTTAATCTTGGTACGTATCTCTTCCTTCATGCTTTTATACTTATCTAATTCTTCCATGATTAGTTTGAATTCGTCATCGGAGACATAGTTGTCGGTCAGAGCTTTGGATATATGAGTCGAAACGGTGTCTAGCTTAGAATCGGCTAGCATTCTGATCTTCTGATGCTTCTCACCTTTGCTCGTGCAATTCCTAACCACATACTTACCTACCAATGAGAGAAGACCGGTTCCCAAAGCTGCTACCTCTAATGCCACTACAGCTGGGATGGCTACAATGGTGGAAAGCAAACCTATACCACCGGCACCGGCCGCCATCGTTACAGTTACCAGGACGGTATCTACGTTGTCTACTATCCTCGATGCGCGAAAATACTTTTTGGCTAGGGCTTCTCTTTCTCGGATTTCATTTTCGAGGAACTTCTGTACTTCGGATATCTTATGTAGACGATAGGAATGACCTTTGTCAGCCATCTCGATAGGCGGAGCACTCGGCTCTTGCAGTTGGTCAGAGGGGTATAGTTTCTTAACTGGATGTTCTTGATCTGTATCTGCCATTTTTGTATAGAAAATATTTTTTTTATACGAGATATTTTAGAAAGCAGAACAGCTCCCCCTCTGGGATTTTTATCGGTTCTTGAGAGAAATTATAAATGTAAACCATGATATCTTTTGACTCATCATCTAGCTGCGTTCCATTAAAGATGGTTAGACTGTGGTTCCATTTATTACTGATGGATATTGTCACAACACCTCGGGTAGCTATATAGCTGAATCCGAGAGAAATCCTAATTCCATCGCGGGGAGGAATCTTAATGACCGCCTGAGAGTATATTTTCCATTTTAAAGGATTTTGCTTTAAGGGTGGGTACCTCACTTCATGAGGTTTCCAAAATATAGTTTTATGCTGTATAGGTATATGAGGGTTTTTCCCGAATTTATGCATTTTTTACTTCGCTAGAAAAATTATTTATAATATAGCTCCTAGGATAGGTATATTAGCGAATGGACTATTAGGTCCGAATAAAATTCCTCTTCCATCGTACAGTTTACCTCCTTGCTTTAAATACAAACCATCACCGACGGAAGCTAATCCTTTACCTTTGTATGGTTTTAAGTATAATCCATGTCCATCAGTTTCAACTTGACAAACACATCCCCCTTTTTTAAGATAAAGACCCGATCCCATTGCTTTTTGTACATCTGATTGAGCTAATCCTGAAAGAGCACCAACACCTAAAGCTGGCAGAACGGTTTTTGCGAGCATCGGTAAAGCTCTAGCAGCTAACCCAGCCAACATCCTGAGAAAACCTCCTTCTATTTTCATGTTATGTTTAAGCTGTTTCGCGGACATTCTAATAGTTATACCCCTACCCTCCTCATAGGCTTTAGCTATTTTCTTCGCTTGTGAATCGGTAATCGCTAAAACATCATTACCGCGTAAATCTTCATGACCTAGACGAATACTTACTGGACAACTGGCTTTGACAGCATGTTTAAGCTTTTCCTTTTGCCCTTCCGATATATTTACTTTAACATTAGTGTAACTCGTCATTTTATATATATATTTTTTTATTTATCTCGCTTCTCTTATATGAAACCTAATCGTTAAATTTTCGCCTCTAAGATTTAGTAGATTGTTATCTTGGTCAGTAATATTTTCCTCTAGGTTATGTATTTCATCTAATGTTATCGGTAAGTATACTAAATTAATTGGCGACTCGATTATCTTATATCCGGGCGCAACATTCGGGAAAAAAGAGTAGATGGTGTTTTTCGTTGAACCATTGACGTAACTTCCTGAAATAATATCTATGTTGACGAGCAAACTATTTATGCTGAGAATGTTTACTACATTATCTGACTCGTAGAATCCTTGCGTATATTTTGCGCGAGTAAATCCTAATACTTTGGCAATGGAGTACGGCTGATTAAAATCTACTTGATAGCCATTTTCTAAAGTAAGAACAGACTTTAAGGTATTGCTGTTCGCAGAAATGTTTATAGGATACCCTTCATTTACTCTATCGTAATGACCCTTTTTTCTCATTTCTTGGTGGATTGTATCATTGATGTCAACGAGGTCATAACTCCCTTCAGGTATTTTTATTTTAATCCATGAGGTGCCATTGTCTGGAGAATAAACGAATGTGTTGTTCGTTTCATCTATGTTCGGGAAAGAGTAATATGTTTCAAGGTTTACTAGAGCTATCTCATATACTTTATCCTTTTCCAGCTGAATTGGAGGATTAAACCTCGTTCTAAACTTCGTTTTATTATCGCTCACGATGACCTGAAATGATGTCTTGTGTTCCGTATTCTTCACAATCTTTTCTAGAAGATCTATATCCATTTTTCTATAGAGAGAAAAAATATTTAATCAGGCACGTAAAAAATGTCAAAACCGTTTCTATACTTCCCATTATGTTTTTTACTGGTTAGATCAATGACCGCAAAACCGTGTGGTCTTTCCCACGCCTTCTGACAGAATTTCCTGAACTCGTCCTTAGGCATATCATCGCCTACATGGTCGTTATAGATATGGTTTATGTTCTTCAGGTCTTGACGGAAAAGGCAGATGAAGTTGGCATTCTCTCTGATGGTTTGTCTCGGCAGTCTGAAATAATTCTGCGACAGGTAGAAGCAGTCGACGTTACTATGTCTACCGCGAATGTAATAACACTCGCATTTGTTTTGCTTCTCGAGGAGGAGATCATCGAAGATCATTAGGTTTTTATTTTCCGGGTTCAGCTCTCGCGGATCGGGTACCTCACTCGCATCTTCGAAGAAGCTGCAATCTATATCCGATTTATTCTCGATAGTCTTGATCCATTCTTCGACCAGAACTGTAGGTAGAATGTTCAGTTTTTGTATCTCATCGCGCATGTTGAACAATCTTAAGATGCATTCTTTCGGGAGTTTTTCTTCGAAGGCCTTTTTTAGTATTCGATATTCTGGTTGAAAAAGACTCTTTCCGAAAACGTTCAGATCATCGTAGTCGAGCCAGCCTGGTCTAAGTAAAAGGTTTAACAATAAAGTAGTTTTACCACATCCTGATTTGCCTATGATTAAACCTCTAATACTCTTTGGTAAAAGGTTGTGATTAAATCTCTTCGTTACTACATCATTCCACGATAAGTTTATAATATCCATTTTTATAAGATTTTTTATTTTTATATATAAAAATGTATTGTGTCAAATGTAGAAAACGTACTGATACGAGTAATGTCAGGTATGCCGTTTCTAAAAATGGAAGAAATATGATGCAGGGGAAATGTGTGGTTTGCGGAATAACAAAAACTCAGTTTATAAAAAAAAAACCGAAAATAGCTGGGGGTAGCATCTTAAACAAGTTTATAAATAATTTACCCGTTGAAATGCATCTACCGGGACACAACTTTACGGGACCTGGTACCAAACTAGATAAAAGGTTAAATCCCGATCTAACACCGAAGGAATGGAGTAAACCTATAAATAGAGTAGATCAAGCCGCTTATAATCATGATGTTTGCTATCTTAAGCATGATGACACTGCCACAAGAAACGCGGTGTGTGATAAAAATATGTTAACGGAGTTAGAAGGTATTTACAATCCTAGTATTAGAGAAAAAATGGAAAAGGGTTTGGTAAGTAGACTCATTGGAACGAAGATGAAATTTGGAATGGGAATAAAAAAAAACTTCGAATTTTTAGCGGAAGAATTACATAAGCCCGTAAGAAGAAAATTTAAGAAAAGGAGAGTTATAGTAAACGGTATAGATAGGATATGGGCTGTGGATTTAGTAGACATGCAAGCATTTTCTAAGTTTAATCGCGGTTTTAAATACCTTCTCGCTGTTATTGACATCTTTTCTAAATATGGATGGTTAGTACCATTAAAAGATAAAACGGGAAAATCCGTCGCCATAGCATTAAAGAGTATTTTTAAGGAGAGAAAACCCGAAAAGATGTGGGTGGATAAGGGTAAGGAGTTTTACAACGAGGATGTTAAAGCCTTGATCGAATTATATTCTACCGAAAATGAGGAAAAATCTAGCGTGGTTGAGAGATGGATTAGGACGATGAAAGAAAAAATGTGGAAGTACTTTTCCGCCAACTCCTCAAACGTTTACATCGACGCGTTACCTTATTTGGTTAAAGAATATAACAACACGAGGCATTCATCTATTAAGATGACTCCGGTAGACGGGAGTAAAAAGGAAAATGAAACCAAAGTTTGGAGAAATCTTTACCCTCTCGAAATAAAAGAAGATCCTAAGTTTTCCGTCGGGGATAAGGTAAGGATAAGTAAAAAGAAAAAGACTTTTGAGAAGGGTTATACAACAAGATGGACTGAAGAGGTTTTTATAGTTTCTGAAGTAAAACACACATCACCAGCAACATATAAAATTAAGGATCTTAATGGAGAAGAAATACGGGGTACCTTTTATGAGCCTGAACTGCAGAAAACTAGTCAAGAGCTGTATAGAATAGAAAAGGTTATTAGAAAAGGAAAACAGAAATCTCTCGTAAAGTGGAAAGGTTATCCCGATGAATTTAATTCGTGGGTCAACAATAAAGACATTACGAATATTTAAACTATATAAAATGGAAAATATTTCGATCGAAAACGTAATTTTACCGAATAAACCGTTGAACAATTTCGAATTGGAAGACGCGGCAAAAAGATTAAAGATTCCTCATTTTAAGGGAGTTTTTTTGCTAGGTACATTACCAGGAAAACCGAGTAAAAAAGAATGCGGTATAGTAAACTTTGATAAAATCGGTGGACCCGGTACGCATTGGGTCGCTTGGTATAAAAACGGTAAAACTAAAATTTATTTCGACAGTTACGGTATACAACCACCTATCGAAATTCGAGAGTATTTAGAAAGCCCGATACAGTACAATACCGATCAATTACAACAATCCGGTCAAGTATTTTGTGGTCATCTATGTTTATACATTCTAAAAGAGTTAGGCTCAGGTATTAAATTCCAAAATGTTTTAAATAAACTTTTTTAGTACTATATAAAAAAATGCCCGTTGACAAATTTGGGAGAATGGAAGATTATGATAAAACGAGTGGGGATGGTGTATCACTCGCTTACATGAATAATAATTTTTTACGTAAAGATGGAACAACTGTTGTTACTGGTTCTATAAACATGAATGGTAATACATTAACGGGGGTTAGTAATCCGGTAAATCCTCACGATGCGGCAACTAGGGAATATGTAGACGACAACTCGGGGTTTTTAAAAGAAAACGGAGGATACCAAGCTCTCGGATTTTTAAATATGGGTTTCAATGAAATAAGAAACGTTAAGGATCCTACAGAACCGAATGAAGCTGCTACTAAAAAATACGTGGATAGAAGCGGTAAAGCAATAGTAGAGAATCAAGATGGTACCTTTTCCGCTATCGCGAGTATAGATATGCGGGATTATACTTTAACTAATCTTTTGGACCCCGCAGATGCTCAAGATGCGGCAACTAAAAAATACGTAGATAGCGCGAATAAAGCCTTCGTTTATGGGGGTGGTAGGTATATGGCAGTTGATGACGTTTCTATGGGAGGACGAAGAATCAACAATGTCGGAAGCCCTTTAGAAAATGATCAAGCTGAATAAGTTTTATGTAGATACCGTCATTGAGGTAGCTACCGCGGGCGAAAAAGCTTTAACCAAAAAACAAGACGGATCCTATTCAATGGATGGTGAAATAGATATGAGCAATAACCCGATTACTGGATTACCTAATCCCCCATCCCCCGATGCCGCAGCCAATAAAAATTATGTCGATAATGGCGGGGCTATCGTAAAAAATCCGGATGGAAGCTTCACGGCGGTGGCTGACATAGATCTTGGGGGTTTTTCTTTAAAAAATGCCAGAGATCCGGTAGAAGAGAGAGATTTAGCGTCAAAATCCTACGTGGATAAAAAGGTATCCCTTCCTTCTCTCATAGGCCCTAAACCTATTATAACTGTGTTGGCCGAAGAACAAGGGGGAATTGTAGATGGTAATTATGAGTTCTCATTCGGTAATGGCAATTCGGGTCGCAGCCATCGTTTAGGAGGTTACTGTATGAGTGCACCGGGTAGAATTATAAGAGGAAGTTTAACGATTGTCAAAGATAACTATAACGCGCTAGAAGAGGCACAGGTTAATATTACGGTAAACGGAACAGAGCAGGTTGATTACTCTATTATTAAAAAAGCAGACGAAATTTGTAGCTGCACGGCTTTTCCAAGGGCGTTGGAGGTAAAGCAATGCGACATCGTAAACTTTGTTACAAAAACAACCGACCGTGATGTATCACACGCTTACATATCTATTTTGATAGAATTAGACTTGTAAAGTCTATCTCAGTCGACGGTAGATACTATATCTCATAAAGGGATATAGTATCAATAGGTCTTATTGATGTGGGTTTGGGTAGATCTTTCGCTTTGTTCTGTCATTTTATTATGTAGAAAAAAATTTTTTACTTAGGAATAATCTTCGAAGATTTCGCGCGCATCTTCTAGACATTTCGGAGTGGGTAGTGGACTTTCACCTTCCAGCGGTGGTTCGTGTATATCATAAAGCAGCCTAGACGATGTCGATATTATTTCCGCGGCTTTCTCAGCAGTTATCCTATGTATCCCCACAACATCACCAAAACCGTTTATACGATGTACAAAGATCAAACCTTCTTTAGTCTGAAGCAGTGCCTGGACGAGTGTACCTTGTTCGTAGGGTGGATCGTCTTCCGATAATTCTCTTAGATAACGTTTTCCGCTTAGTAAGATTTCGTTCGCGTGTTTTCTTATTTGGGGCTGTATCCTTTCTAGATAAAGCATGAAATCCCACGTAGTATCATTTACTCTTCCTCTCGGTTCTTCGTGGCTCGATTTCTCCGGTTCTCCTGGCGGTTCGTCTATGTCATATAGAAGCATAGGAGATGTTTCTACTATTTCCAAAGCCTTCTCAAGCGATACCTGGTGCGATCCCAAAACATTTCCGAATC
This sequence comes from Hippopus hippopus, assembly GCA_946811185.2. Lineage (NCBI taxonomy): Eukaryota > Metazoa > Mollusca > Bivalvia > Cardiida > Cardiidae > Hippopus > Hippopus hippopus. Next base: position 3,823,680 of record OX328102.1, on the reverse strand, counting down.
CGTCTATACGATGTACAAAGAACAAACCTTCTTTAGTCGTGTACATACCCTCAACAATTGTATCTTGTTCATAGGGAGGATCGTCTTCCGTTAATTCTCTTAGATGGCGTTCTCCGCTTAGTAAGATTTTGTTCGCGTGTTTTCTTATTTGAGGCTGTATCTCTTCTAGATAAACCATGAATTCCAATGTAGTATCATTTACTCGACTCTCCATTCTTTTTATTATGCGGGAAAAATTTCTTTAAGAAAAAAATTTTTTTATCAGCTCTCGCAATTTTAACATCGACCACGCGTCGATGTAATGACGACCCCACATGATGAGTGTTGTTGGAACTGTGGTACTGAGATGCTGGGGTGCTCATCTGTCTGTTCGTGGTTGAGTTGTGGTGCTGAGGTGCTGGGGTGATCATCTGTCTGTTCGTGGTTGTGTTGTGGTTGAGATCGGGTGTGGTTCTGACGTGGTTGAGGAAATGTTATTTTTTGAACCATAAATGTGGTTGTGTCCCAGAACTGTCCGTTTCTATCTACTCTAATTGTATTTTCTTGAAACTCGGAGTATATGCTCACTATCAAAACAGCAACCTATGCCATCAAGGGAAATAACTCCTAATGCATTTTGTAAGAATTTTGTCCCTTTTTCGATTTAGATCTTTTTCACTATCCAGCACCCACAGCCGAGCGTGGCACCAGCATGCGGCGGTCTTGTTACTGTTTAAGCCTATACTTTCTGCCTGTCTGTCCACAGTTGACTTGCAGACTGAGTCTCTATTAGTATACATCCAATTTTTAGGCAGCATAGTACATGTTATAGGGGTCAGCTATAGTTGTGCTTGTTGCAGCAGTAGCTCCTTGGCTTAAAACTTCAAAATCACAATTTAAGGTTTGTCAAAAATCTTGACTTGAATGATCTTCGCAAGTCCATTTTCTCTGGAATGATCGGACCATATCTTAACAGTGTTGCACAACTGTTTATCTACATCGGATATGATTTTCATGCCCCACATCGAAAGATCGGACGCATATTGTTGTCGAGCCCGCTTGTGGTGAGTGAGACATAGCGTTACAATGTCGTTTTGGCGTCCATCTGGTAAAAACTTAGCATTTCCCTATTACTCCAAAATTATTCAAGTTACATTGAACAATGCTCATATTTTTCATGTACTCACCTTTCGTCAATATGCACCTTATGAGGGTCACATGTCCTAGACCAAAGTCAACTTTTAACCCAGATCACGGTAAGAATGTACTTCCTGTCAATATGCATATAATGAGGGTCACAAGTCCAATGTCAATGTCAATATTTTGATCCTTTCTTCAAACGTTATCACAGAAACTTAACATTTAAATAAAAATGTTCATATTTGGTACGAAGGTAACAGTCATGGATAGAGATCTGCTGATGACAAGGTCATAGTAATCTGACAAGGTCAAACATCAAAGCCATTCACCAGATAATTGGCTGTTACACAGGCATTTGTTTTTCACACACAAAAAAAAAAGTCTTGTTTTGCAAAAAAATATCATGGTCGAAAGTTAGCAGGCATGTGCTTGAAGTTCAGGTTGTAAACTCTTCCAAAATATCACATTTTCTTTTGTTTTCCGTGTGAAAAATTGTCAGATATCCGATCAGGTTTCTCAAAATTCCTCACTTTCAGCCATTTAATATGAAAATGTTTCACTCTGAAGCAAACAACTCTAATAACCAACGAAGCAATCTTTCATTTCAAATAAACTGAGGTATCTATAGACCTCATGAAAGTAGGAATACCATAAGAAAGAAAGGTTTCAAAGACATCGTTAAAAAAACATAGAAAGAAACAAGTTTGTATTGCATTTAACGCATTCCAACTTAGCAGTGCTTTCAGTGCTTTCATTAATTCTTGGCACTAGAAGTGCTCATATTTATATAAATTTCAAAAACTGGATTATTAAAGACAATATTAGGGATCAGATAAAACCTTGTGGCAGTTGTATTTGAAACTATTGAGGGACTTTTCTTTACTCAAAAATACATTATTTGAAATCTGCTTGTAAATTCAATTGTCTTATTTATTCTCAATTTTATTTTGCTTGATTATAGATATTGTATTTGTTAAGAGCCTGTTGCTGGTTTTAATTCACTTTCTTTCTAGTTACACCTGACTCGTAACAATATTCTTTAAAAGGGTAGAAAACATTTTGTGAAAGGAGCAAAATATCAACATTTTCCAGTTTACCTGTTATCAAATTCTTCTTTATGAGGGTTGTGAAAATGCAGGACTGTTTAGAAGAAGATTTAACCATGTAGAACACAATCCCAATTTTTAACGAACCTAAAAAAGGAGACTTTGAAAAAAAAAAAAAAAAAAAAAAATGTAGGATGAGGAGAAAATGCTGGTAACCAGCAATTTCTCCTTTTTCCACCATGTGTTACAAATTTCAATAATTGAGTCAAATTTATTTTGTTGAGTGCACATACTTTCAATTTGGCCAAGTCTAAAACTTTATCATTCAGTAGAGTTAAACGTTTACCGAAAAATTCCTCGTCTTTATGAGCATGAAATTACGGCGTTCAAAAACAATGTTGGAAAGGAGAACAAACTGGTTACCAGTGTTTAACTAAAACTAGAAATACCTATGATCTATCGCAGTATAAAACTTTTGACAGTGCAGTCTGATAATCTTAAGGTATTTAAAATTTATTTAAGGCAGTTGAATAACTCTTTACCAAAACAATTTTTTGTCTTTTACCTTTTACCACATAATCCCAAATTTTAACGACCCGAGGAAATAGCTCATTGAAAACCCTCATTGAAAAGGAGAAAAATGCTGGGTGTCAAAACTCAGAATTTAGTGGTAAAGGGTTAAACAACAATTGTAAATGTTTGTGATGTATCACAGCATAGAACTTTTGATAAGTGAAGTCTAAAAACCTTAAGGTAGTTAAAAAAGATTTTAAGGGCAGTTGATAAACTCTTTACCAAAAACAATTCTGTGTTTTACCTTTTATCACATTATTCCAAGTTTTAACAACCCTTGGTAATAGCTCATTGAAAACACTTGAAAAAGGAGAATATACTGGTTACCAATGTTAAACAAAAACTAGAAATGCCCGTGATCTATTGCAGCATAAAACTTTTGACAGTGCAGTCTGACAATCTTAAGGTATTTAAAATTTATTTGAGGCAGTTGATTAACTCTTTACCAAAACAATTCTGTGTTTAACCTGCAACTACCACATAATACAAAGTTTTAACGACCCCTGGAAATAGGTCATTGAAAACCCTGTGGGAAAGGGAGAAAATGCTGTTATTAGTATTTTCTCCTTATCCAACAATGTTTTCAACCTTGGGGGTTGTCAAAACTCTGAAATGTGTGGTTAAAGGGTTAAGCAATTATAAATGCTTGTCATCTATCACAGCATAAAACTTTTGACAAGGACAGTTTGATAAATTTCTGGGTATATCAAGTTCATTTGATGTTAGTTGATCAAATCCACAATCTTGAGTCTGAAGGACCATGAAAAACATTGTAGGAAAAGGAGGGAATGCTGGTTGTAATACTGACATTTTCGCCTTTCCCCACAGTGCTATATTCCCTTTAAGTGACAAATCCCATGGTTTAAGCCACATTACCTTTTGTCATCTCCAACTTTTTTGAATTTGGACAAGTCAAAAATTTTGTTGCCGATCAAAAGAAGCCAATGATTAATTGTAATACAATGTCTGGAAACTGAAAATGAGGAGGGATTTTCCCTCTCCATCTCAGTAACAGGGGGATTTTCAAAAATATAGACGGGACAGTTTTCAAAAAGATAGAAAACAGATAGCTCATCATACAGCAGACATTTTTTCCTGTCCAAGACTATACAGTAGACTTACAGACCTGTTTACATGTCAAAAGACAGTTTCTTGAATATCCTTCTCTGGAAATAATATCATTTTTTAAAAACAGATAAGAGTTACACAGTTATGAAATTCATTCTGATAAAATTCATTGCAATAACAGCAGTCTAAGACTAGGTAAAGTAGGCCGTTTTAGATAGGTCGTTTCGGAAGTGGGCTGCTTTTTTTACCAACTTCCTGCCAAGGGAGGTTCCTGCAATGGACATGGTATGTTGCAAAGCAGCTTCTGCAATGATGACTTTTTTATTCAAAACAGCGGTATTTTTAGCGACGCAAGAGTAAATTCTTTGTTTTGTGTCTTTTTCATGGATTATTTTTATGCGGGAATGTCACGAATTTGGTCTGAATATGTGCGGGATCTGAAAAAAGAAAAAGATGGCGTGAATCCCGCCCTAGAATAGACAATGGCACTATCATCCACGCATCCAGCGACCCCCCCCCTCCCCCCCCCCCCCGGATTTTCAAAGCAACTGCAGTCTGCCTGATATTTTGACCAAGTATGAACGTAGCAGTAAATTCTATATCATTTCTTTGCATAAGCTTTCCAGCAATATTATTGCAGGTATACTATGATATCTGTATACGCACTGACAGGAAATACAATCATTTTGGCAGTAGCAAATTTGAATATGTAATGATCTACGGTATTCGATTTTCCGGTGTCCCCCCCCCCTCCGTCTGAAAAAATCCTAGATCCGTCCCTGAATATAGAGCTGCTTTACCATTTCAGGAACATCTGTGCAGGCTTCTCATTCTTTTTGTTGCTCTCGAAATGAAGACATTGATTCTTCTGGTCACTGTGTAAGCTATTTAATTGGATGGGGCATCGGTTGCGCTCAGCACTGTTTGAAGATCTGTCAAGTGGGCTTGTTCTGGATTTGTGCCCAGGGTGTTTGCTTTATAGGGATGAGAGGTAAGTTTAAATCTTTAGCAAAAGAGAAAATCTTAAACTCGACCAAACTGAAAGCAAACTCAGACGACAAATTAAATGTGGCTTAAATAACGGGATCTGTCTCCGAACGGGTAGAAAATAAGAAAAATACTGATTACTAGCATTTTTTCCTTTTCCCGTGATGTTTTCAAAAGCGGTCTAACTCGTGGTCATTAAACTTGGGATTGTTTGGTGAAATCTTAAACCTCCCGGTTCTTTTTCAAAAAATTCTGAGGAAGACAGCCTTTGAAAACATTTTAGTAAAAGGAGAAAATATTGTTAACTCTTTACCAAACAATCCCGGGTTTTCACGACTCTGAGAAAGAAGCCTTTTGAAAACATTTTGGGAAAAGGAGAAAATGCTGGTAACCAGCATTTTCTCCTTTTCCCACAATGTTTTCTACCCTTCCCAAAACAAATTTCAGGTTTTTAGTCACATTAATTTTGTCGTCTGTAAATTCTTTCAATTTGGACAAGTCTAAGATTTTGTCGTTTGGTAAAGAGTTAACATGTATTTGCTCCTTTTGCAGCAATATTTTCTACTATTGTGTTTTGGGTAGCCTAGACAACACTGTAGGCAAAATATGTTTTCAAAGGTCTCCCATTCCTGAAAACAGGGAGTTGTTTGGTAAAGAGATACAGAATTTTTTTCACTTACCACAATATTCTCATGATTGGCTCCTTATTTAGGAGATGCAGGTATTTCCGTATCACACATGTACTCTGTGTAGAACATCAACATATTCAGAGACTACCTCCAGGTATTCATATACAGGTCATTCCGTCAAATTCCAAGAAACGTGTGGCTCTTTTATTTTCTTTTATTATATGATTTTTTTTCCACAACCATACACGGAAGGTATAATACCAGAAACAGCACAACAGTCTGCACTTCTGCATTTAAACAGTCTGCGTGGTCGGATCAGGTTGCATTGTGTAAAAAGGACTGCATTGGATTCAACTTTCGGCCTCATCTGAAACATAGGCCTACCTCTTAATACTAGCAATTAAACCTGATCTGACCATGCAGAAATACAGAGGGTTGTAATATTCCAATTGTATTGCACGTGACATAGAAAAGGAGTTTTATAGAAAAGTAAACCGCTGATAGTATTCATGACATGGAAAATATTGCGGCTCCTTTCCACACATTGTTTTCAAAACTGTCTAATGCAGCAGTATGAATCATATCTACACAAAAGCAAATTCAATGATCCAGACAACAAAATCTTAGACTCTTTTGTATTTAACCATCAGACCAAAAAATCAACTTTGGCTCAAATGGTGGATTTGTTTTTGAAAGGGTAGAAAACATCGTGGAAAAATGAGAAAATGCTGGTTACCAGCAATTTCTCTTTTTACTATCATGTTTTCAAAAGCATTCTTCTTTAATGGTACTTAAAAATCAGGGGACCATTTTGCCAAAGAATTTAAGCAAATGTAAGTCGAACTTTTCATAAGTGTTAGCATACGTCCAAATTTTGTGTTTTACAAAAGTTTTGGTGGTTAAGTATGAACGTGTATCTGGAGGCATCTTTTGTATTGCATAGTCACAGAGGAAGAAAGGACCAGTTTCCATAAGGGGATTTTGGTGGTAGTTAAATATTTGAATAATATTTTGGGCACATATAGCCACATTAAGGGGACATGCATTGATGAACAATTTAAGTCGAACGGACCTTTGGTTTAGTGTAGTGTTTTGAAAGTGGGTGGGATAATTCTATATCTGTCCTACCAGAGGCAATAAATTGTCAATTTTCAATCTTCCTATAAAAGACTGGCTAAACGTTTTAACATATTATGCTAGGGCTGTTGTCACATATTAAAGCGATATGAGGTTTTTATATATGCTGTTGAAAAGTACTGAAAAATATTATTTTGATTCCAGTTTTTGGATTTTGATATATTTTTATTTACCGTCTTTGCGGAAAGCATCAACGCTTTTCTACTAAGCAATAGAATCTTACCATATTTTGGGGAAATATTTGTGAATGGTTTCTAATTGCAGAATTATGGGGATTTATTTGTAGATGGTATAAGAAAAGAGTTATGTGCCCTTGAATGCAGAAAAATGCATACAAAATGTGAAAAACATCAAAATTTTATTTTGTTGTTTATCATCACTCAGAATGGAAAAAAGCCCTTATTTAACTTAAATATAATTATGTGTATTGTAGTGTAAAATGTTTGTTTGGTTTCAACAGCAGGGAAATAGTAAGTCCTATTTATGACAAAGCAGATCATGATAGTGCTTAAAAATTGTTCTTAAATATGCGTTATTCTGTATCACTTTCATCAGATAAATAGTTGATGGAATCCCACTTCAGTTGCAGCATCTGTGAGAGAATCCATATATTTCTCATGTGCCTTTAGATGATTTTATTGCTAGTTATACCCCCCACAAACTTTTTGGGGGGGTTATATAGGAGTCACCATGTCGTTGGGTCTGTCTGTCAGTGGGTTTGTCGGTAGGTCTGTAGCTTTTATGTCTGCTATATTTCTCAATGACTACATGACGGATTTCAATCAAACTTCATTGAAAGTTTTTATACGAAACCAAGATGTGCATATTATAATTTGGTTACGGATGAATGAGTAATGGCCCTTTCATTTTTATTTATTTTTTTTTTTTTTTGGTCCGTGCTATTACTCAATATCTAAGTTACAGATTTCTATCAAACTTCATTGAAAGTTTCAATATAAAGGAAAGATGAGTATATTATAATTTGGTTATGGTTGAATCACTTTCCAAGGAGTTATGGCCCTTTGATGATTTTTCTGTCCGATCTTTTTCTCAATAACTACTGGGCAGATTTCTATCAAGTCATTGGAAGTTTCAATACAAAGTGAAGTGTGCATATTATAATTTGGTTATGGTTGATGACTTTTCCAATGAGTTAATGAGTTATGACCCTTTGATGAAGTTTTTGTTGAAGCAATTTCTCAATAATTACTCAACAATGAAACTTCATATTAAGGTTTACTACAAAGCAATGATGTGCAGGTTTCATTTTACTTCTGGTTGAGTGATTTTCCTGTGAGTTATGGCTCATTGATGATTTTATTGTCTGAGCTATTTCTCAATAACTACTGGACAGATTTCAATCAAACTTCATAGGAAGTTTCAAAATGAAGCAAAGATATGCATGTTATAAATTGTTTACTGTTGAATGAGTTTCAAATGAGTTATGGCCCTTGTTGATTTTTTTGTCCGCTCTATTCTCAGTTACTATTGGACAGATTTCAATCAATTTTCATTGGAAATTTCAATACAAAGCAAAGATGCGCATATTATAGTTTGATAATGGTTAAATGATTTTCCAGTGAGTTAAGGCTCTATGATGATTTTTTTTTTCGAGCTTTTTCTCAATAACTACTGAATGGATTTACATCAAACTTCATATTTTCAATAGGAAACTAAGATCTGCATTTGTAAATTGTTTCCGGTTGAATGATTTTCCAACGAGTTATAGCCCTTTGATGATTTTTTTTATCCCAGCAGTTCCTCAATAACTACTGAATGGATTTCAACCAATCATCATAAGAAGTTTTAATACAAATCGAAGGTGTGCATATTAAAATCAGTTCATGGTTGAATGGTTTTCTGATCAATTATGGTCCTTTGATATTTTCTAAGAGCATTCTTTGTCTGGGATATTTCTCTAGTACTGTATGACAGATCTCAATCAAAAGTCATAGAAATTTCAATACCAAGTAAACAGAATTATATGTCTCGTATATTATAGGTTTTTTGCAGTTGAATGATTTTTGACAGAGTTATGATCCTTTGACAGTTTTTGTTTTTAATCAAATTATGTCCATTGTATTTCTCAATTTTTACTGGACTCAATAAAACTTCACAGGAAGCTTCAACAGATCATGTGCTCATTATATTATCATTATGGTTGATCGATTTTCTACTGATTTATGGCCTATTTGTGTATTTTATTGATTAGTCTTTCTCCATGGTATTTCTCAAGTTTTACTGGAAGGACTTTGTTCAAATTTTAAACAGTGAACACAGATTTGCTCAATGTACTGTTATACTGGTAAAGTGAGTAAATTTTTAAAAGAGTTATGCTTACCCATACAATTCACCAAAAAAAATAATGGGGAGCAGAGTGCACTGCGCCATGAGGAAAAGGAAGAGGAGCCCATTTCAGGTTGCTTTACGAAGTGTAATTTTCTTTTTAGTATTTATTAGCTGTGCAAAACTCTCTTACATTTTGGACTAGGGCAATGTGCATTTGTGTCACAGTTATTTCTTGACATGAAGCTGGTGGGGAGGGTTATTCATTACCTTTAGTTATAGCTCTAGTTGATGCCATTCAAAGCCCAAATGCCACATATTAGGCCAAATGCGTTCAAGGCATACCAGCAGCAGGACATACAATTTACAGATAGAACACAGCACAGGTTTAAATCCAATCACTGGCTGGTTTTGTACAGGTAAATTAGGCGCTAGAGTGGTTGGTTGTTGTGCTCATATCGCATCTGTCTTGTGGTATTTGAGCTTTGAACGGCATCAGCTAGCAACAAATCATCTAAGGCTCATGTCAAATACATTTTCTCTTACAGATGTTGCAACTGAAGTGTGGGATTCCATCAATTATTCATCTGATGAAAGTGATATGGGATAATAGATATTTATAACAAATATAAGCACCATCATTATCCGTTTGTCCATAAATAGCACTTACTCTATCCCTTTTGTTGAAACCAAACAAACATTTTACACTACAATACACACAAATTTAAGTTAAAAAAGGCCTTTTTCCATCTTGATTGATGATAAACGACAAAGTAAAATTTTGATTTTTTTTTTTTCACATTTTGTATGCATTTTTCTGCATTCAAGGGCACACAACTCTTTTCTTATACCATCTAGATATAAATCCCCATAATTCTGCAATTACAAACCATTCACAAATATTTCCTTAAAATATGGTAAGATTCTATTGCTTGGTAGAGAAGCGTTGATGTTTTCCGAAAAGACGGTAGATAAAAATACATCAAAATCCAAAAACTGGAATCAAAATAATATTGTTTTAGTATTTTTCAAGAGCATATATAAAAACCTTATATCACTTTAATGTGTGACAACAGTCCTTGCATAATATGTTAAAACGTTTAGCCAGTCTTTCATAGGAAGATTGAAAATTGACAATTTATTGCCTCTGGTAGGACAGATATAGAATTACCCCACCCACTTTAAAAAAACAATTAACACCAAACCAAAGGTCCGTTGGACTTACATTTTTTTATCAATGCATGTCCCTTTTATGTGGCTATATGTGTCTAAAATATTACTCAAATATTCAACTGCCACCAAAACCTCCTTATGGAAACTGGTCCTTTGAGAAAAACATTATAATTATCCTCACAGCTAACCTTCGTAATCATAAATTTCATTTTTGATGGATTGTTTCTTATCATTTTTTCTTCATATGTACAGTTTCTTTATTTGAAAGAAGCAGCTGACATATGAAATGATGTAAAGTGCTAAATTGTGTCATATTTCTCTCTAGATAATTGAATGGTTTGCGCTGTGTACCCATGAAACAAGTTTGCTGGAACTACTGTATGTTGCATTTGTCATACCTGTCTTTGACATACCTTTTTTGTGAATGGTCAAAGGCGAAATGTATTGCCAATTACCTATAAAATGTATGTATGTATGTAGTGTATCATAAGAGAAAACAAACTAGGTACCGTCAATGATATTAACAAGTTTGTTAATTGATAGCACACTTAACATATTTTAAAATCATCAGACAACCAGTTTCCCTTAACCCGAAGTTGAAACTTTTCTGTTGAACCATACAATCTATGAATATTTGAAAAGCATTTAATTTGGTGTAATTTACTATCGAATACGACGTTGAGACGACTTATCTAGCCGAACAAAAACAACGCATCTTTAATTCCATTATTCTTGGCAAAAGTGAGGTTTGTTTAGGTGTTTCGTGAGCTGGCGGACAACAGAATGACAATGTAAGGAAAATGCATGGAATCCATATATGTTCGAATAACATATACACGCACAATATTTGACGCTAGACAAAAAGAGAAAACGAATTGACCAAGCATCAACAACTAAATAGACATGTCATTCGTATAATAGATCTAATACACATACAAAACATCCTTCCAAAAATACTACAAGAAAATGTAGGAAAGCGCTTTTTTGTAAGTGCCAACAGTCTTACTATTTACTTCTTTCTTTTTTATCCATTAGGAAGCGGCTAGGAACCGAGTTATGAGCTCGTTACCATTCACGCCAAATAATAATATCTATGCCTATTTTTTTGGCAAGTACTTCCTAAAATGACGTTTATACACACCTTTGTGCATACATAACGATTCTTATTGATCCGTGATGGATTAAGCTGTTCACGAGCTCTTCAACATAGTTTTATCCACCGAAGACATTTTTCGAGATGTGTTTTCGGCTTTTGAAATGGGACGAATTTAACTCTTCCCCCCCCCCCCCCCTTGCAGTCTATCTGGATAACGATTATCAGTGTAACACAATCCGTAAGTACACCTTTTCACCATTTCACAGATTTTTATTAATCGATAACACAAATGCTGTTTTATTAACTAAATAGATACGATCAAATTATCTCATGTTTATAATAAATTGTGTATAACCTTTTTGTTTACATGACGCCCAATGGTGCGTTTTGATTGGCCGTTAAGACCTGCGAAGACCTGTCAATCAAAATCGGCAGAAAGGTAAATTGTTGCCGAAATCTTTGTTATACATTCAATTCACACCACACTTTCATCCTCAGAACTCGGGTTTGAAGCATTACGTTACTTTCCATGCATCACCCCTGGGAAAATTGACTAGCAAATCGTCGTTTCTTATTAATATTCATATGTTCGGGAAGTACCCGAATAGCCAATCGAAAGATTGATAACATAATGATACTCTCTTGTAGAGCGTTGTCTGCGCATGTCATTGGAGAGGTCATCAGACCTCTCCAACAGTGGTGAGTTAAAAAGGCAGACTGCCACAGAATTTGCTGTGTAAATCTATTTTTCTTGCGAAATTGTTCTGATATACAGTCTGTTTCGTCATGGTTTTGTAAATAAAGCGAAATAAAAAAACCGAAACAGGAAATAGACGTGGTTTATTTTTATATGACGAATTTCAGAAAATATTTGTTATATTAATTTGCCATGGCTGCAAATGACATCTCAAATAATTGTAATTTTTTATTAAGCAAATAAATCGAAGCAGAAGAAAAAATAAGAAGAATTTCGTTTAAAAAGAGAAAGAAGACTGCGGGACAAGATCGTGCGACTTGAAAACGCGACAAGAAGGTCAAATGACCGTCATGTAAAGCATATGAGGTTTCTACGCGACGGCTTTTTACTTGTTTGTGTACATGTACCAAAATATATTGAAATTAAAAGCCAATAAGCTATTTGAAAACACTGATGCTGACCTCTCCTGGCTTCTTTTGTAAAGAAGCCAACTTGTATTCTTCGAAGATTCGACTTGTCTGCTATGACGCATCACCCATCCCCCCAATACATGGGAAAAGTAGGGCTTATACCGAAGCTATTAGCCTCTTACCCAAGCATGTAGGGGCTGTTTTAATAAATGGCCGATACATAGGTTACATGCTAGCCGATCATAGCTGAATGAATCGCACCAAGTAGCGTTTTATTGAGTAAACGCTTATTTCATTTTGAAATTCAAAGTAACGGATGCTGTTTTGAAAAATTAGTCTGCTTCTGTACCCAGAATGCCCAAATTAGACGTGTATTTGTAAAATGCCATCTAGCAGGAGATAATGCTTGTAGAGAGGATAATTTCACTTCTTCCGTTACTAAAAATAACCCTGGAAAAAACCCGAGGTTGTCAACAAATATGGCGGACATCGGCGTGCTTGTCTCCTGTGAGATATGCCATTCTGCAATACAGGGACGTCACTATCGATCTTTGTGTACGATTTTAACTGACAATCTTTTAGTGTTACGCCGAAAATCTCATTTAAACGCTTCTCAACTGTGCTGTTGATGGGCGCCGCCATATTTAAAGTATCGCTAAGCTTGATTCGCAACGAATGATGTGATTGGATATCGACAAGTAAAAAAATAGAAATGACGGCGCATTTGTGATAAAAATAGTTTAAATTTTCTCAAAGAAAAACTGAGATCACCAATCAAAATGCTTCATGAATAATTCATGAGAACGAGGAAACGCCAGCGAAATAACCCAGGGGCGATTACAGAATGAATCGAAACTGGGTCACCGAGGATGTCAGAGATCATACCCTAACATAATGTAAAGTAAATGACATTTTCGTCATGTCTTCTTTGTTGTATATGAAAGAATTTGGTTTCTTTAGCAACCAATGTAGAGTGACTTGATGCTGGTCAAAATTTTGACATTTTGATTTTTTAGAAAATGTATAAAAATGTGAAAGCGGCATGCAATTTTGGCGCGAAAGCGACTGACGTTACCGACGTTATTCGACGTCTTTCCGGTGAGTTTGAAAACATTCCATCGGATAGTAACATTTCAGCAGACATTTGCAGTCATGACTTCAGCCATGGCACCCATGGATTTCCGTTTATTCCCACAATTGAAAAATACTGAGTCAGCAGTTTGAATCATCAGAAGTGCTGCGAAAAAAGCCAGGGAAATCGTCGCGCAGTTCGGCAAAGATTGGTTTACTGTAACTTTTGATCAGTGGATACACAGACATAGAAAGTGCATCGCAACGGGGGGGGGGGGGGGCACTATGTAGAGAAAGTTAATCGTGCACTAATTTTTGACGTTTTGGCGACGTGACGTAAACGTCGGCGTATTTCAAGTGTCACTTACTACTCTTCTTTAAAAGTAAATGTATTTCTATCTGTTTTTAAATGTATCGAATGTATTCTCAATCACTTTGTGCTTTTATTAGTGAGCTGGACAGCTCTCTTTCTTCTTTGTTCTTTTTCTAAAAAAAAAAAAAAATCTTTGTTTTTCCCTTCTGTCTTTAGCTCCATTTGTTATGTCTTTTAACGTGTGTGATTGCCATTCTGCAATAGAAAACAAGTATTCGGATAAAGGACTTTGAAGTAATATTATTGACAGTATGAAGTTATTGGATTTAATATTGATTAACTGACCATAATTTCTTTTTCAAACCTAGATTCCTTTTCTAATGTCCGTAACGCCACAATTTAACAACATTACCTGCAACAAGCAAAATTTAACGACGTTCCGCCACTTAAAACGATACTAATGTCACAATAATGAATATGATGACTTTCAAAGTATACTTATTATACACTAGTATCGCCAGTAATATGAAAATAATTGGCCTGTCTTTCATTTCTATGTAATTGTTAGAGTAATTTACATATTTATGTATGAGACAAGCATTGTTCATAATTGTATGCATGTTTTTTTGAGAATGACTGGTAATATACTTTAATTGTAAAAAGCATAATACAACAATGAGGAACTGAAAAACAGACTTTCGATAAATTACTTTGAGTTAACGGATGATTAAACAGGGGTTTGTGTGAAGGAGATGGGTGAACCATTATACGAGGAACCTGGACTGGCAGTCTGTCATAAAAATAGAGGTTTTCTGCATTTACAAACAGAACAGTCGTCTGGATCACCTGGTATGTACCTTTAGAAGTAGCAAAATTTTGAGGAAGCTGTTGTTGGTATAAAATATTTTTATTTGTTCTTCTCTCTAATCATATGATTCATGCTTTGTGAAAAGGGGTTGAATGCATTTGCAAACAGTATCAACCTAGGTCAGCCTGCACAGTCTGACATACGTCTAAAACCCTTTGCTATTTGTAAATTTTATGCATGTCCATGGAACATTCTACAGCAAGACTCAGCCAGTTGATACAAAATTTTATGAATCCATGATTATGTAACTTGTTTGGTACAGTACATCAAGAGGATTCATTGAACCCCTTTTTCCAACAGCAAAGCTTATTCATATTTTTTACAGTTTGATCATAGCAATCTATGCATTTTAAAAGAAGCTTATGCAAGATTTCAAATGAATCTTAATAACCTCAACTCTTCACCAGAGGACAAAAATTTGAGTTACATTTGCCTCGAATTTTGAAATTTGTCTTGGGATTAGCAGAAAACAATGTAAGAGAAAGAGAAATTGCTAGTTACCAGTATTTTCTCCTGTTCCCTCGATGTTTCCTACCCCATGAAAGACAAATCTGAAGTTTGACTCATTACATGTACTTCCTTCATAGCCAACTTTCACGGACATGCCTTATCAGCAGTCTCGCCTACCAACAAATAGATGAAAATAATCGATATCATTCGTAAAGGTTCGGGAGTTTCCGGAGTTTGGCGAACTTAAACCGTGTTTACTAACATCGATATTCAATAGCCCGCAGCTATAAAAGATAAGAGAAACGTAACATTACGTAACAGTAGTCTGCTTCAAATTTACAATCCTTGCCTAGACTGTATATTTGCCCTGGCGTGTTTTTTTTTTTCGATTTCAACATAAACCCTTTGTCTGCTAAAGGACAGTGTATCCCTTGAGGATCAGTATCAGACTGTACAGACTGTGTACCCTTATCGGACTGTTCAGAATATTGGATTTACATTGGTCATCATATACAGCAACATTTTTCTTGGGAAAAGACCATTTAAAAATAGTTATAGTTGAGCTTTGTTTGTCGGTTTGTAATGAATTCATTCCTGGGTTTAAGGATTTAAGATTGGATTCTCTGAAACATTAATTGATCCCTGCTGTTCGGCCCTTAAACTGCTCTGTGCGACTAAGTGCACTTTTTGCTGACAATGTAGAGCAATAATTAGTAAACTGCACAAAAAAGTAGTCTGATCTTGAAATCTAATCCATCCAAATGCACTTTTACTGACAGTGTAGAATAATAACAGGCTGCACAAAACAAGTAGTCTGATCTTGGACCTAATCGATTCTATACGTCGACTTTTTTTTAAAATCTTTGATATTGCAATATCAACAGGTTGCTGAATCCAGCAAAAAATCGGCATTTGGGGAGTTCCGGTTTAAAACTGAAGTTATCATACACTTCCGAGTCTAACGGACCTGAAAGAAAAGCCTTTTGAAAACTTTGTGGGAAGGTAGAAATTCTTGTAAGCAGCATTTTCTCCTGTTCCCAGAATGTTTTCTACTTTTTCAAAGACAGGCATTATCATTTGAGTTGCATTTAATTTGTTGTCTGTAAATGCTTTTAATTTGGTTGAGTCCAAAATTTCGTCATTTGGTAACAAGTTTAACTTTTGACGGGAATATGTGCCATATGCGGCAGTTACATGTAAATACCTTAGCAAATAGTCCGATGGTTTTACAACCCTGAGAAAGAAGCCTTTTGAAAACACATGGAAAGGAGAACATCTTTGTGATCGGCAATTTCTCATTTTCCCTCAATGTTTTCTACCCTTTCAATAGCAAGTTTCATTATGTGCCACATTTGTCGTCTGCAAATGCTTTCCACCTGAAAAAAAAAAACTTACAATTTTGTCGTTTAGTGAATAGCTAATGGTTATATCTTGATGGAGTAATTAAGTCAGAATTTACAAATTGTATTTTGTGTGTGTGTGGTTTGATGGTTTTGATTTGTATAATCTCCACTTCCTACGATTGAGAAATAAAAAAGTGGGTAGGAAGGAGAAATAAAACTCATTTATAGTACATATATTAATTTTGAATACTGCTCAGAACCGTTAGAGTAAATGTACATTGTTTTATGCGCACGAAAAATTACAAATTCAGCATCTAAGAATTCATCCATTTAAAGTTGGTTTTGACCGAAGGAAAAAGAGAAAAATAGTCTGTTCCGAATACTCCATAGACTGTGTGGTGCCGATTTCTATTTGGTAACGCTTTTGCTTAATGAGCGATGTCGCCTTTTCTCACTATGTCTACTACTATTAATAGTTATACCAAGATGATTCCATTTTCAGCGAGTCTAAAAGTTACATACTTCGTTTTAGGAACAACTTAGGTCTATCTATGCATTGAACAATATTTTGATACATAACAATGGTACAACCTTTTTGCGGTTATACTTTATGCAGGTTGTATATGGTAGAATCAACAAATTTGCGCCCCCCCCCCCCCCGTTTAGTCTTATTCTTACCAATGAACAATCAATATAAAAGTTGTTAAAAAGGAAACATTTGAAAGAAAGGAGACTCTGTTTGAATGATGTAAAAAAAAAAAAGGTGTTTGGAAAAGTTTTAGATCAACTTCATGGTCGTTAGAAGTCGTATTTTGTACAATAATAGGTTAAATTTGTTATTTAACTCTTAACCAAACGACATAATTTTAGACTTGTCCAAATTTAGATTATTTTCTTAAGACAAATAAAAGGTGACTCAAACGATGAAATTTGTCTCTAAAAGGATCAAAATCAGTGCGAGAAAAGGAAAATTTTTACAAATTGTTTATGAAACTTTCTACCACAGGATCGCCAAATCTCGGGACTGCAGTACAGGATTAAGTATTACCTTTTCCCATAGAGCAATTTCAAAACGATGGTATTTCTTCGGGATTTTTCATGAGTCTACAAGGGCTTACACGTAAATGATAATTATGCAGCAGCTAATTTTTTATGTCACTGGTAAAGGAAAATTCGCTTGTTTTACTCCCTTTTCCCACTATATTCATAGTCTGTGTCAATTTTAATCTATTAGATCTAGTAATGTCATTCTTTTACAGTCAATACTCTTTGCAAGAGAAACTGATTGAGTGATGTGGATATTATTTTGAAAAGTAGGAGATAACTTGTTAAAAGTTATTACGCCCGTTTCCATATTTTATCCTAAACAATCAACCGCAGGGTCGTTAGATGTCGTATTTGTACTGTCACATATTAAATTTGTTATTTAAATCTAAAAACCAAAAGGCAAATTTTCAGACTTGTTCTATTTGAAGTCATTTTCAAAAAAAAAAAACAAGTAAAACATTACTCAAAGGATGGAATTTGTCTTTTAAAGAGTTAAAAACATTGCGAGAAAAGAAGAAAATGTTGGTAACCAGCATTTAAACCTTTTTCTTCAATGTTTTCATAAGCCTTCTATATGATGTGACAAGTCAAGAACCGGTTTGAAAATGGCAAGGAAACATGAATTTGTGAGCTGTAACCAGAAAATACTTTTGATACGGCATTAATATCTAAAAGTTGAAGAGTGGAAAAAATAGCAAACGTACATTTTCTAATTTCAAATCTTAATCTTAGTGATTGTAAATCCATGGAAATAATCTCATAAATAAATTCTGGTCTTTTATTAGATATATAAGTTACATAATAAAATATCTTAGGGATACTGTCATGATCAAACAACCCGGGTATAAATTCCAGTCCATATTCATGTGGTTACATGTAGGAGGAGGTCCGTTTGTCAATATAACATAACGTAACACAGTAAAGATACCGTGGCGGCTTATAAGACAGTTAGACTTGGCCATCATCAGCAAAAACCGACACAATCCGAACTATCACGGAAAAAGAAAAAAAATGGATAGTGGTATCAAAAAACTGTAAAAAGGACCAAAAGCTCATTTTTTTAAATAACTGAAACTTGTACCAATTTTAAGAGCAATGAATAGGCTTTATGACTTCACTTTAGATAATTTTGACTTTTCAACACAATGAAAGAAAATTCAACAAATATGTCAGTTTTTAGTTTCGGAAAATGTATTTTTCCTCTTTATTCTATATAAACCATACCTACAATTTTAAAGTTAAAAAAGGACCAAAACTTTCTTTTACGAAATTTATAAAACTAAGTTCATTTGAAAGGGAATAAATTGAATTTTCTTACCTCATTTGAGATAATTTTCAATTCTGAAAATTGATGAAGTGATAAGCGTTTATCTACCAAGGCCCTTTATAATTCTATATAAAAAAAAATACAGGTGAAGTAGGCAGATATCGATTTTTACATGTCCGCAAAAGTTGGCTATGTATGAAATTTATAACAAATCACATTGTAAATAACCTTGTAAGATAGGCAAAAAGAAAATGAATCAAGGTTAAAGAGATGATTACACGTAAAACTATTGTTGGAAAAGGAGAAATTGTTTATCAGAAGCAATTATTAATCTATCGCTACCGCATTTTCAGACGTTGGCTGCTGTTAGAGAAAACGATTATCTGCAGGAGGACAGGTAATCAGCTGGATGAATTTTAACCTTATATTCTGACTATATGATAGAGAATTAAGTCTTTACCACACAATCCCGAGTTTTGACGATCCCGGGAATTTTGACTTGAAAACACTGTATGAAAAGGAGAAAATGCTAGTTACCAGCATTTTTTCCCTTTTTTCACAAGGTTTACTATCATATCAAAGACAGAAATCATCATTATTCAACAAAATTTTTGAGTCTGGGAATTTCCCCGAAGCATGGACACAATCAATTATAGTTCCTATCTATAAATCTGGCTCTAGAAAAGATCCGAATAATTACAAAGGAATTTCCTTGTTGAATATTATGTATAAGATATTTTCTTTCGTAATTAAGGATCGTTTAAAGAAATGGTCGAATGAGTTCGATATTATAGATTTATCCCAGTCAGGTTTTAGAGCCGGGTTTTCTGCGATCGACAATGTTTTTTGTCTACAAAGCTTAATTAAAAAATATCTATCAAAAGCCGGAGGTTGGTTTTCTGTTCTTTATATTGATTTTCAAAAGGCATTTAACAGTCTAGACCATTACAAAGTGTTGACATGTCTGAACAAAAAAGGTATAACTGGAAAGTTTTTTCGCAGTTTAGTTTCCATGTATTCTAATATAAAAAGCACAGATAAAAGTTGGTGGAAAATTAACTCCATCAATGCCTTGCAATATAGGCTTGAAACACACGATTTGAGTTCTCCTTTAATCTTCAATATATATATTAATGAGCTAGCTAACCTACTTTGAAATAAATGTGATAGTGGTATTTTTATTACAAAGGACGATATCGCAAACTGTGCAGATACGGCGAATAATCTCCAGAGACAACTAAATATAGTAGAAAACTTTTGTGATGAAACCAGTATGACAGTTAACCTAAACAAGACTGAAATAATAGTTTGCAGAAATGATGGGCGTTTAAGAGAATATGAACGCTGGAGATATAAAGGACAGTATATTAAAATAACATCTGTTTATAAATACATTGGTCTCCTTTTCACACCCAAACTTTCTTGGTATGCAGCCACCAAAAAGCTATCACTTCAGGCACCAAAGTCAGTTTTTCAAATAAAACAATACTAAAGAGCTTTTGGTAAATTCAATTATAAAGAGTATTTTAAAATATTTGATTCAATGGTTCTACCTATATTAACGTATGGAGGGGGGGGGAGGATATGGGGTTTTGAGTATAAAAGTTGTATAGAACAAGTTTATCATCAGTATTGTAAGGAGTTTTTGGGTGTAAACCAATCCGTTAACAACGCAGTGGCTCTTGGAGAGTGCGGGAGGTTACCTATTGCTGTATCCTACCATATAAAGTTTAATGCACGGCGACATCAGTCGCAGTACATATATTGGTGGTTTTTCTCTCTGTCCATGGGTTAAATCCGAACAGAAATCTCCCTTCGATTTTTGCAGCGTTATCTTATGAAATATTTTCATTATCCAGATGGTATTTGACAAAAACAGGATTTGCCAATGCTTTGTATAGATCTACCTAATTTCCTACAAATACAAACAAGAGCAGCAAATTGTCGCAAGATACGCCCGTCCCACCGCCAGTTGTCGAGGGGGAATAATAATCGTAAAGGGCAGGTAGAGGAAAATAGTAGTGCAGCAGAAATCATGTAAGTGATTGAAATAGGCATAAATGTCTAATGTTAAGGAAACATGCATATAAAGTTTCAGGTCATTCCAACATGAAAAGACAAAGTTATATTGTAGAGAAGCATGAAAAGCTGTAAAAAAAAAATAATGAATAGGAATAATTCCAAAAGGGCATTAGGTAAGGTTAGGGCTCCAGTGCATTGCACTTTTCATAACTGCAACAAACATGTTTACCAAGTCTCAAGTCAATTTGACTTGAGGTGACAAAGTTCCCTTCCGGACAAGCAAGAAATACTGTAAAAATGACGACCAAAGTGGAATTACTCAAAATCCACGCTAGGTAGAGTTATTGTTCTTGCGCACTGTACTCCGTAATATTGCAACAAACATGCATACCAAGTCTGAAGTCGTTCTGACTTGAGATGACAAAGTTATATTCTAGACAAGCACTTAATGCTGTAAAAATGACGATCAAAGGGAAATAACTCAAAGACAACACAAGGTAGTTACAATTCTTGCGCACTGCACTTCCAAATATTGCAACAAATAAGCATACCATATTTCAAGTCATTCCTACTTAATATGAAAAAGTTATGCTCCGGACAGGCAAGAAATGCTATAAAAATGAAGATCTAAGGGGAATAACTCAAAATTCGTGCTAGGAAGAGTTATGGTTCTTGTGCACTGTACTCCGTAATTTTTCAACAATCATGCATACCAATTTTAAAGATGTTCAGACTAAAAATGACTAAGTTATATTCCGGACAAGCAGAAAATGCTGTAAAAATGACGATCAAAGGGAAATAACTCAAAGACAGCATGAGGTAGAGTCATGGTTCTTTCGCACTGCACTCCGTATTATTGCAAGAAACACAAATGCCAAGTTTAAAGTCAATCGGACAGGAGATGACAAAGTTAAGCTCCGGACAAAGAACTGGACTGTAAAAATACGTACTCAAAATCTGCGCTAGGTAGAGTTATTGTTCTTGCGCACTGTACTCTGTAATATTGCAACAAACATGCATACCAAAATTGAAGTCGTTCTGACTTGAGATGACAAAGTTATATTCTAGACAAGCACTAAATGCTGTAAAAATGACGATCAAAGGGAAATAACTCAAAGACAGCACGAGGTAGAGTTACAATTCTTGCGCACTGCACTTCCAATTATTGCAACAAATAAGCATACAATATTTCAAGTCATTCCTACTTAAGATGACAAAGTTATGCTCCAGACAAGCAAAAAATGCTATAAAAATGAAGATCTAAGGGGGAATAACTCAAAATGCTGTAAAAATGATGATCAAAGGGAAATAACTCAAAGACAGCACGAGATAGAGTTATGGTTCTTTCGCACTGCACTCCGTATTATTGCAACAAACACAAATGCCAAGTTTCAAGTCAATCGGACAGAAGATGACAAAGTTATGCTCCGGACAAGCAGAAAATGCTGTAAAAATGATGATCAAAGGGAAATAACTGAAAGATAGCATGAGGTAGAGTTATGGTTCTTTCGCACTGCACTCCGTATTATTGCAACAAACACAAACGCCAAGTTTCAAGCCAATCGGACTGGAGATGACAAAGTTATGCTCCGGACAAGCAGAAAATGCTGTAATAATGACGATCAAAGGGAAATAACTCAAAGATAGCACGAGGTAGAGTTATGGTTCTTTCGCACTGCACTCCGTATTATCGCAACAAACACAATTGCCAAGTTTCAAGTCAATCGGACTGGAGATGACAAAGTTATGCTCCGGACAAAGAACTGGACGCCGCCCGCCCGCCCGGACGGACGCCCACCAGCCCACCCGTTTGCCATGGGTGATCCCATAATACGGCCCGTCTTCGACGGACGTATAAAAATTGTAAATACCCACGCCAGATGCCTTAGATAAACAGGTTTTATGTTTAGCGACTCGACGCCACAAAAATTCTTTTAGGCCCAAGGTGAAATTGTAATCTGCTTTGAATGCGAGGTATTCTGTTTTGGGACGATACACTGTAAACCAGTCTATTATTTTACAAAATAAGTGGAAAAATATTATGAATCCGATAGCCTTTTTCATAGCTTTTAATGTTGAAATGGATCGTTACTAGTATATATGAGTTTTTAAATTTATTGTTTGCATATGTCATAATACTTTATTCATGCCTATAAAATAATTGTCGTATTTAGTAAATAAAGAATATATTTACAGAAATGAGGGAATCCCTTTAGTCAAAAGTTTAAGCGCGTCCTGCACATGCGCAGACAGTATCCGGTTAAAACGTCCCACAGTCAAAACATCCCACTTTTGGTTAAAACGTCTCCATTTCCATTCCAAATTGGTTAAAACGTCCCCCTAAAACGTCCCCTTTAAACGTCCCCGTTCATTTTATAAAAGATATTTGTTTTATCTTGTTTGATTATTTCAGAAAACGTTGACATTTGATTTTAAACATTATGATGTTGTCATTTGTTGTTACAGGTCATTGAATTTTAACCCATATCCTGCAGAACTTATAGTTTTAAGAGGCACAACATTAATTTTCGACAAATTTTATGACATTCAGCTTAATTAATATGACTTAAATCCTTATATTGATATCGTAACCGTGTACTTCAATACCAGACTACCCTCATGTACGTACGGACCTTTTTTTTACGATTTTAGCAAATAGAATCAAGATTGTTTAATGTAGGCTAAGTAGAATCAAGATTTTATATAATGTAGGCTAAGGGTTAAGGCCCATATTGTCTCTACATGAATGTTTATTCGACACGCTCAAACGCCTCCTAGACTGGCTAAAACGCCTCCCTGTCTACAGTATTTTAACTGATTTTAGTGTGTAAAGTTTGCATTTAACCCTTATCCAAACAATCTGAAGTCTTAACGATCAAGAGAGTGAAACATTTTCATAACACAGTAAGAAAAAGACAAATGCAAGTAATCAGCACTTTAATCTTTTCAACAGTGTTTCCCGAGAAAGTACGTTTTCTGTTTGTAGCAAGGAAAAGAGCAATCACTGTTTACAAGTCACTGGTGTGTTTAACAAAAATGTCTCTATCTCTGCTCTTTTGTTTGCCCTTTTTTTCAGGGGTAAAATAGTCCTCAAGATCCATTTTCAATGCTGAATACAATGATCAGAAATCTTATTTAGATATTTTTTATTCGAAAATGATATTCGCGTTTCGTGCATGTCTAATACTGCTCAAATTTGGTCCGTTAGGTGAATGAACTGCGTAAGCCCAAACACTGATTAAACAGTGAAAAATCTGACGAAAGCTTCAGTTTTGACTCGCTGTCAAGAGATGGCATAGGTAAATGCCTGTGTAAAAATCACTCGTGGTACATGACTTTAGTTTTTAGACATTTTTTTGAGGTGTAAATGCTGAAAAAAAAAAGAATGACCCATATATGTTACTGTAAATCTGTGAAACTAGGAATTTCATGAAATTCCTAAACGAATCAGGAAATTCGTGAAATATCTTCAGTCATTTCATGAAATTCCTAAACTGACTTTAGCTTCATTATTTCATTGATTAGAGATATATTGATAGATCTTAAATTTCTGTATCAATAAGATATTTTGGTATGACTGAAATACATTTTACCAGACAGCAAAATTTTAGATCGGTCCAAATCTGAAAGTATTGGCAGACAACAATTTAAATATGCTTCAAACACTAAAATTTGTCAAAGAAAGGATAGAAAACATTGTTTGAAAAGGGGAAAATACTAGTGACATACATTTTCTCTTTTCTCCACATTTTATCATGATTTTTCTTTTGAGAGTTTGTTTGGTAATGAGTAAGAAAATATGTAGCCTTTTGAAAAATTTACAACTGTTCAGTCTTTTAAAAAATGTGACTCGTTTATTCATATGTTTATTCATGAAGGTTTACATATTTGCTTAACTACATCAAAAATGAACTTTCATCAAAAATGAAAATTGAGAAAATACTTCATACTATAAAGATGTTTTAATTTTCTTAATTGACATTATGAACATCTCCTTTCTATCCCCTATCTCAATGTTCATAGGCAACCCCCCCCCCCCCCCATGGCTGTGCATAACAATCAAGTGTAAGGTTTTAATTACGCATTTCGATTTCTCTGTAACCATAATTATTTTTTTTCCCTGCATAAAATTGTTGCAAAATGTATCTATATGTACATATGCTATCTCTACTTTATCTCTCTGATAGCTTCCCCCCCCCCCCCCGTTATTCCTCTATTTTGCTGTGAACCCTACGTACATAGTAATTGTGTCTGTAATATTTCAATTGCCGTCCTTTTCTTTCCTTTCTCCTTTTATCACCCTTTGGCTTTTCTATATCCTAATGTTTTATCCACCATTGTTTGACTGTAATTTATCTATATTTTTAATTCCTACCTATTTTGTAAAGTCCCAGCTTGACTACTTATTCCCCCCCCCCCCCCGGTCTATAGTACGTCCATTATTTCCACTTTCTCTCTGTCCCCCACAATGCTTTGCTCCGACAGACCACCATTTTAAACTGTGCTCTGAAAACAAATCTTTACCTCTCTTTTTCTTTACCTTACTCCCTATCTATGACTCTTCCCGGATCTGCATTAGTTTTATTTCACAATCTTATTGGTATTATTTCCCCATATTGTATAATATAATACTTGGGTGTAATAAAGAGATATTATGTTATGTTATTATGTTATGTTATGTTATGTTAGTTATAGTACGAGGAATAGTGCAAGATACAGTTGAGATGTTTTAACTGTCTTAGTTGCCATTATAACTGATTGAATTTCCGTCTATTTTTCGTCGCCACCGTTTGCCAATATAGGAGACGCCCCCCCCCCCCCCCCCCGCAAAGGCTGTTAGGTATGGTACGGGGGATGATGCAAGATACTGGACAAATCCCATCCTATGTTTCTCCTTCTTTAGTGTGCTCGGTGTATAGCACTGGCACACAGGATCTCGGTTTAATATCTCATCCGAAAGAGTATTAGTAGTTTTTTTATGGCCAGCCGTTGGGCTTGAACCCATTTGAGACACAGTTTTTATGATACGGATGTAAATGCAAACTGTAAAAGATACCCTTTGATCTTTAATGAAAATAAGTATTATAGTCATCAATGTTATTAATCCTTAATCATTTATCTATGTGTGAAATATGTTTAAATAATTACTGCCAAGTTTATACTTTTAATAGTAGGCAATGTAAGTGAATAGGTTATTTGAAAAATAAACAAACAAATTAAACCAAACTAATTGTATTAATCTATGTAACTGTGGTATCTGTATAATTATAACTCAATGTACATGTATGTCAGATGTTTTTACAATAAAATGCAATATGAGTTCAGAATTTTTAAGAAAGTCAATAACTGTGCGTTTAATTAACAAAATAATAAGTTGTTATAATGAGTTAGTTATAAACTATCACACAAGCTGTTTAAAAGACACATCATTTCACACATTTCCTAGATCATGTCAAAGGCACTTAGTAAATCTGTGTAAAATTGTCTCATGAGTTTCAGTCATTTCACGAAATTCCTGAAAAAATCAGGCATTATGTGAAATCCCAAGGTAAAACAGTCATTTCACGAATTTCCTGGTATTTTAGGAATTTCATGAAATTCCTGGTTTCACAGATTTACTGTAATATATACAAGATCCCTGTGCCCATTAAAAGGATCATTAGTTGACCATGCACGTATACCTAAATGGGTTAATCGGACATAAATACAAAGCAGCTGCAAACGTCAAATTTACTACGATTCATATCATCTATATTATGTAGCAACTCAGTGTTCCCGCTCGCGCAAATTCTTGCGTAAATCACATTATGAAGTTAAAATTCACATAATAAATATTAATTACACGTGAGACCTAGCGTAAGAAAAAAAAATGGACAAAAAAAAAAAAACATTTTGGGATTTTCCTCATTGACTGTGTGGCTTTCTTAACTCTGAATTTATCTTTTTAAACTACAAAGGCGTAAGCTTATACCTTCATTGGAAGCCGCTAGAAAGCGGCTTCCAGTAGGTATGTACGTAAACTATTTACCATGTAGATGATCAGTAACTATTCGATTGGTTATTATTTTTTGGAAATTTTCTAATAATATCGTGTTAGTGTTACAAAATTACTCCACATGGCTCTTTCTTAAATATTCAATCAGACCTAAATGAACATCAAGTCTGTTTTTCTTGCAATGTAAGTTCATTCCCAAATAACAACGAAAATACAGAAAAATAAACTTCCTTTTATTGGCTAGTCCCCCGAACTTTTCCAACTTAAAGGATTCCTTCCTTGTTCCCAAACGAAATTGTAATGCTTTCCGTCTATCATAGGCTTTCCCACCTCTAAACGGTTTTCGCATTTGTCTACTTTTTTACAAGACAAAATAATGATAATTATGAGATGGAGAGCATCTTAGAATATGATAATCAGAAGAAGTTTTATGTACAAGTGTTTCGTCCAGTTTTAATCTGTAAAGATAATAGGGCGGTTAACCTTTGATCAAGTTATAGACTGGTTACCTCCCTATACAGTTAATCGTATTATAAAGAGCAGTCTACATCAGCTATTTATAGCAAGCTTGTGAAAAGATAACCCTTTTTTCTTCCCTTCTTCGACACTTTAGCCGATTGGAATTATGTTACATGGACGATCTACCTTATGAGCCCTGTAAAATCTAGCACTTAATATATTGTGTGTCGAAGCTGTTATGGTCAGACTGTAAGTTCTGTACAGTATGGTCCTGATCTACTATACCCGTGAAAAATGTATGGATCGTGATGCAAGTTGTCCACACAAATTACCAAAGTGGTGCATAGTGCTCAGGGTTGAAACTGTTCGAAAATAACAAAAATAGAACAAGATCAGACAGTATATTGCCTGTGTAATATTTCTTAATATTTTATAAGATATTGTAAACGTAAACATTTCTTGTTTCTTTTTCCTTACTCAGTATCTTAATTTCATTCGGTGTAGTTGAAAGGATAAAGTTATTACCGAATCTATCACTGTGGATATGCAACTTTTTACGTCGCTGCTGGTCAAGGGTTTGAATGGCTCTTGAAGTTTACATTAGAAGTTTTATAGGTTTGTTCAAGGCCTATGCAGAAAATGGTTCAAACTATTTTTTATTAAATGATATACGAGTATATATAGTAATAATTACTATGTTGTTGTTGAATAGACTCAGATCCTTAAAGACTTTAAAAAATAATTTTGTTTTTTTTTTAGTGGTTCGGGCCAACTGTGAAGGCTATGATCAGAAGAATTTTGGAGATACTATGCAAAAGTCTCTAATACTGGAGTAGATATGTAAAAATTCACTTTGTTACAAGCAGGATAAGATACTTTTTAACAAGCAAAAAGAAAATTTTTTAGAAGAAAGTTGTTGAATACTTTTTTCTTTTTTCTTTTTGTAAAAAATGAAACACAAAGAACATATCAATTGAAAATTGTAAATACATGTAGATCTACGTGAATAACGATCTAAATATCACTTTGAATAATTACTAACTTATATAATTCCGCAGTGTCGCCTTTGATGCCCCTACAGAAGTTTGCTTTTTAAAATCATTTAATAATGAAAAATGCTGTACTTGAATGCGCAATTTCTCCATTTTCAAACTTTGAGTAGAAATTTGAAAATTCCCATGCTCTTACATGTTTTCTCACATACGCATTATCACTTTAAATGATAATGATGATTATGATGATAATAATGGTGTAAGATGATTTAAGATTCCTCTCTTAACTTTTGCCTTTTTTTCCCTGCATTTTAGTATCATTTGTCATGATCTTCCGTTTGTGGGGGGGGGGGGGGAACAGACACAAAAATGTAATCACATTTTTTCTAGAAAGTCAGTATTTCTGAAATTGACCACGAAAAGATTGCGGCTTCTATGATGCCATGCATCATAAATTTGTCTTGTATCGTCTATTGTACACGCAGTGTTGCCATATAAACATTCGCAATATATACAGCCACATTTACGCCTACAAGTTAGACTAATGCAAAAAAAAATTTGAACCATTCTTTTCTACATCTGGGCATCTGTTGAATGACGAATGTCTTTGTCTCCTACTAAAAACTGTTAGGTGAGCTATCAACATTTTGAAATCTATGCTTATGTAGTGTGAATTGAAAGATTTTATAGTTACTTGTTACACTTACTGACAAATCCATGTCAAATCATGCAAAAAACCTTATCCAATAATTAACTAAAATGAAAAATAGATTGGTGCAAAAAAAAAACGTGAAAATCTATGACACAGCAAAATGTCACTTTGACAATCTCCGATCAGAGTCACTTCAGACTGCCTTTTCAGTTTTTTTTAACTCTTTACCAAACGACACAATTTTAGACTGGTCCAAATTGAAAGCACTTGCAGACGACAAAATAAACTTAACTGAAAAATTGAATTTTTTTTTTCCAGTAGGGTAGAAAACATTGTGGGAAAAGGAGAAAATGCTGGTTACCTGCATTTTCTCCATTATGACTTCAAGCAGTACATTTACGACAAAAAACTATAAAACGATTTTTTTTATGCTGCAAATTATTAATATGGATCGCTTTACCACCACCCCGAAATAAAAAACTAGTGGGAACACTAGCAACTTGCTGAACCATGAGGTAGAAAAGTTCTTTGGAAAGTAGAAATTTTAGAATATAAAGTTTTGACCCAGATCAGCTAGCAAGGATTTGAGTTGATACTTTTTGCACATGCATTAAACACCTTTTTTTCACAGAGCATTGCTCATATACATGACATCATTTTTATTAATAGACTTGCTTGAAAATCAAAACTACAGAGTAAATCCGAGATTCTGTGAAAAAATGGTATTTTACCCAGAAACTATGAAAAATGTTTTACTCTCTCTTGTGTAATGTTCATCTTCAGTGTCCAATATGGCAAAATCAGCCTTTGTACCACCAGTGCTTTGCAGAATATTCCTTCCAAGCCACTGGCTGCCTACTGACATAACCATCATTGACACAATGATCATTGTGATAAGGAATGAATCCTGTTACAATGACTATCATCAATTCTTGGAAAAAGGATCTGGGAATTAGTACTAGCGACCACTTGGTGTCAAGTCCTGCACACTACGGGCTCAGTAATTGCTTTCAAACTATCTGGATATAATGTCTTAATGCCAATTTAGAGACAAAATTTTTAAGGCCCAATTCTAATATAAAATGACACACATAATAAAATGTGTCTAGGACAAACAAAACTCTTAACCTTGTAATCGCCTTTCACTAGTTTAGTTGTCTTTGTGGCCAGTGTAGGTCAATATCTAACTGCACAAAACATGCAGTCCAGTCTCTGGTTTATACTATCTGCTTTGCTCAGAAATTTTGGACAAGACCAGCCTTAAAACCGTATTCATATGGGAGGTAGGTAAAGTTAGCTACTAGTAGCCAGCTACTGGTAGCCAGCTACTTGTTCAGGTAAAGTTAGCTATTAGTAGCCAGCTACCAGTAGCCAGCTACTTGGTCAGGTAAAGTTAGCTTCTAGTAGCCAGCTACTTGAGCTGGTAAAATTGGTTATTTGTAGCCAGCTACTGGTAGCTACCTTCTAGTAAGCAGTCACTTGTAAAGGGAAATCTGGCAATTCGTACCCAGCGACCAATGTATAGGTAATTAAAATGGAGGTTTTTATTATTTTCCTAAAGGTACAAGTAGCTCGCGAACCAAATGTCGACGCCTTAACGAAATGTTTTTCTTCCATCCAGAATACTATATAAATGCATCAGAAAAATCAAAATCAATTAATTTCCTGTATTAAAGGGTCAAGCTACGAGATATGTCAATATGATTTTTTTTTCACATTTGTTTTTAAATATTTCAAAGTTACACATTCACTGTATTACGGAGAAATCGAAAATACAATTTTCAATTCATTTTTAATTATTAAAGGGGCCAGCTACTCGTCATGAAAATTGGGACATTTATCAATTTCACTTAGAAAGGAATTCAAAGGTACAAGTAGCTGGCGAGTCTAAGAGCTGTTTTTGTAATTAAGTGCTTGTTTTGAATAAAGTAGACTATAGATGCGTCAGAAAACTCAAAATTGAAGCATTTCCAGTTATTAAAGGGGCCAGCTACTTGATATGAAAACGGGAAAATTTTGCACTTTTGCGAAATGATGATTTAAAATGTACAAGTAGCTGGCTAGATTTGGAGAGATTTTTCAAAATATTTAAACGAATCATATTGAAGATACCTAGGAGAAATTGAAGATATCAAAATCAATCCATTTTTATTCATTAAAGGGAGCAGCTACTTGTCAGGAAAATGCGGATATTTTTCAATTATACTTAGCGTGAAATCAAAAGGTACAAGTAGCTGGCGAGCCTAAGAGTGAATTTTCAAATTAAATGCTTGTTTTGAATAACAGAGACTATGAATGTATGAGAAAACTCAAAATGGAATCATTTCCGATTATTAAAGAGGCTAGCTACTTGATTTAAAAACGGGACATCTTTGCTGTTTTTCGAAATCATGATTTTAAATGCACAAGAAGCTGGCTAGATTTAGAGAGATATTTCAAAATATTTCAACGAATCATATTGAGGATATTTAGGGGAAATTTAAGGTATCAAAATCAATCCATTCTTATCATTTAAAGGGCCCAGCTACTCGTCATGAAAATGCAGATATTTTTCAATTTTACCTAGAGTGAAATCAAAAGGTACAAGTAGCTGCCGAGGCTAAGAGCGAATTTTGAAATTAAATGCTTGTTTTGAATAACAGATACTATGAATGTATAAGAAAACTCAAAATTGAATCATTTCCGGTTATTAAAGGGGCAATCTACTTGATTTGAAAACTGAACAACTTTGCTGTTTTTCGAAGTAATGATTTCAAATGTACAAGTAGCTAGCGAGATTAAAAGAGATTTTTCAAAATATTTCAACAAATCTTTTTGGGGACACTTAGGAGAAATTAAAAATATCAAAATCAATCCATTCTTATGCATTTAAGGATCCAGCTACTCGTTATGAAAATGCGGATATATTTCATTTTTACTTCGAGTGAAATCAAAAGGCACAGGCGAGCCTAAGAGTAATTTTTGAAATTGAATGCTCGTATTGAATAAAAGAGAGGGTAAATGCACGAGAAAACTTGAAATTGAAGCATTTCCAGTTATAAAAGGGGCCAGCTACTTGATCTGAAAATAGGACAACCTTTGCAAAATCATGATTTAAAATGTACAAGTAGCTGGCTAGATTGAGAGAGATGTTTCAAAATATTCCAACAAATGATATTGAGGATACATACGAGAAATTGAAAATATCAAAATCAATCCATTCTTACTCATTTTAGGGGCCAGCTACTTGTCATGAAAATGCTGATATTTTTCCATTTTTTACTTGGAGTGAAATCAAAAGGTAGTAGATGGCGAGTCTAAGAGCTGTTTTTGAAATTAAATGCTTGTTTTACATAAAGGGGATGATAAATGCACTAAAATAGTCAAAATTTAAGCATTTCCAGCTATTAAAGGGGCCAGATACTGATTTGAAAATGGGAGAACTTTGCTGTTTTTCGAAGTAATGATTTCAAATGTACAAGTAGCTAGCGAATATAAGAGATTTTTCAAAAAAATTCAAGAAATCATTTTGAGGACACTTAGAAGAAATTAAAAATAGCAAAATCAGTCCATTCTTATCCATTTAACGACGTTTCATCGGGTTGTCAGTGCGCAACGTTTTTGCGCACGTCTCTTCGTTTCTCTGTTTCCTAGCCCGTAACTTTGTCTGATTGTAGTACTATTATTGGACTACTGATTTTTGCTGCAAGACGTGGAGAAAGTAGTGGTAGATACATTTTTTTAAAGATCAGTTTATGAAGGTGTAAATCATTCCTAAACAGCGAAAACAGAACATGCACATTTGTAGGACATTACTTATCCGGATAGGAAGTTTAGTGTGGTAAAAAGAGAAAATTACAAGTATTTTCTCCTTTTCAACGTTTTCTAACCCTCTTTCCTGGGTATTGATAGATATCAGGATCGTTTGATTCATTTTGCTATAAGGTTCGTAAGTAATCTATGCCCTTGAGTAATTCTGGACAGTTCTACTTGTATTGTTCTTCCATTCTCCCATCTATTAAAATATACCACATGTATTTGGTATTAACCCTTTCCTAAATGAATTAAATTGGAACTTCATAATTGAGAGAAGCAGCAGACGACAAATTAAACAAGGTTTAAATGAGATTAAAAGAACCGTTTGTGCAGAAAAGGTTGTGGGGAAAGGAACAATTGCTTGTAATGAACAATTATCCTTTTTACCAAAATGTTTTCCAAAGCCGTCCCATACGAATGTTAAATCGAGACTATATCAAGGAAAGGGTTGACAGAGTACAATCTTTATTGTGAAAAAAACATGATTTAGTGCTAGAAATAATACATCTTACTAAGTAATTTGAAATCTTGGGTGTTTTGTGTCACTTTCTTTGTTCCAAGGGAGGTAATTGAGTTCGAATATATGGAAAAGTAGCCTGGCAACCTATCTTTTTTTTTTTTTTTTTGCATTTTTTGATAAAGGATATAATCATGTATATTTCTGAGAAAAATGAGAAAAATCTTTGCGCTAGATTTTTTTGAGGGTCAAATAATGTCCTGATTTTCTGTGATAAGCAATTTTGTGGGCTAAGGGTTTTATTGAAACATAGATAGCGTATCATTTATTTGAAATATCTGTTAATTTCTCATCAAAGTCAGAGGATCCATTATTTCACTATGAATTTAAAACACAGAGAACATGATTTGACTGAAATAACAGATTTTAATCACAAAATTCTGACGTATGCTGCAATAATTGGGTTTTTGTGCAATTTGAAAAAAGGGTTATGTTCTTCGAGGGCTCAGAACTTTTTGGTTCATCTGGCAACGTCTGATTATCTCTTCGCATATTGAAAGAACATACTTTGAAGTGTTTCTGTGTCAAATTTCACGAAATTCTCTAACCTAGAAATAACTCGCTGAAACGCCTTTAAGGGACAAGCAACTCGTCATGAAAATTTGGATATTTTTCAATTTTACTTCAAGTGAAATCAAAAGGTACAAGTAGCTGGCGAGCGTAAGAGCGATTTTTGACATTGAATACTTGTTTTGAATAAAGATGACTTTAAATGCATGAGTAAACTCTAAATT
This sequence comes from Hippopus hippopus, assembly GCA_946811185.2. NCBI lineage: Eukaryota > Metazoa > Mollusca > Bivalvia > Cardiida > Cardiidae > Hippopus > Hippopus hippopus. The sequence goes on along the minus strand of OX328102.1, from coordinate 3,789,934 downwards.
GAAACATTTTCGGTTATCAAAGGGGCCAACTACTTGATCTGAAAATGGGACACCTTTCCACTTTTGCGAAAGAATTATTAAAAACGTACAAGTATCTGGCTAAATACAGAGAGATATATTTTAAACTAATTTAACTAATCATATTGAGGACACTTAGGAGAAAATGAAGATAGTAAAACAAATCCATTCTTATTCGTTAAAGGATCCAGCTACTCATCATGAAAATGCGGATATCTTTCAATTTTACTTAGAGTGAAATCAAAAGGTACAAGTAGCTGGCGAGCCTAAGAGGGATTTTTGTAATTAAATGCTTGTTTTAAATAGAGTAGACTATAAATGCATGAGAAAACTCAAAATTGAAGCATTTCCGGTTATTAAAGGGGCCAGCTACTTGATATGAAAACGGGACAATTTTGAACTTTTGCGAAATAATGATTTAAAATGTACAAGTAGCTGGCTAGATTTAGAGAGATTTTTCCAAATATTTCAACAAATCACTTTGAGGACACTTAGAAGAAATTGAAAATATCAAAATCAATCCATTTTTATTCATTAAAGGGGGCAGCTGCTTGTCATGAAAATGCGGATATTTTTCAATTTTACTTAGAGTGAACCAAAAGGTACAAGTAGCTAGCGGGCCAATGAGTGATTTTTTTTTTATATAAATTGCCTACCTTTCATATGGGGTTGAATTATAATTCGACAACGGCTTACGCTATTGTGGGTCTGCGAAACTTTCGCTTTGAAAGCTAGGTCTGTTCGATAAAATCAGAATTTGCCGGAAGTTGTCGTTCATAGTCTCTCCTCATTCGGAACCTTTCTGTGTTTGACCAACTGCTGTCATTTATGGAGTGACACCACTGCAAACTCCTTCCGGGTTGTAGTAGTCAAAAGTAGTCCCATTTGAAAATTTGACAGCAAGCACTTCTGCTGCATTGTTTTATCAGAGAAAATGAAAGGACATGTCTAAAATGCGTTTCTGTTGTTAATTTGATATTCCTGTGGAAACTGAGTGCAAGTTTGTTATTTCGTGGGGAACTATTTTGTGTCTGTGCCCACGTAAAGGAACATAGTCTACACCAGGAAGGGCCTTTTTTTCACTGTGATTTTTCAAGGATAGTTGTGTTTGAGATGGAATAGCAAAAAAAGCAATCGGTTGAGGTGCCAATTTTTGGTAGATGAAAGACGTTTTAAAAAATGTAAAAAAAAATTACTAGTTTTATTATCTCCCGTCTACGATTTTGTCATTGCCCATCATTCGCTAAAAGCTTTTGAAATATCTCTCTTAACCCTTTACCACACAATGCCGACATTTCACGACTCTGGGAAAGAAGCCTTTTGAAAACTTAGTGGAAAAAAGGAGAAAATGCTGATAACCAGCATTTTCTCCTTTTCCCACAATGTTTTCTACCTAAACAAAGAAAGTTTGCACCATTTGAGCCACATTGTCGTCTGTAAATGCTTTGAATTTGGACAAGTCTACATTTCTGTTGTTTGGTAAAGGGTTAATATCGCCAGCTACTTGTACATTTTGAATCATTATTTCGCAAAAGTGCTAAATTGTCCCGTTTGCAGATCAAGTAGCTGGCCCCTTTAATAACCGGAAATGCTTTAATTTTGAGTTTTCTGGTGCCTTTCTAATCTTCTTAATTCAAAACAAGCATTTAATTTAAAAAATCACTCTAAGGCTTGAAAAATATCCGCATTTTCATGACGAGTAGCTGGCCCCTTAAAATGATGAGAATGGATTGATTTTGATATCTTTAATTTCCCCTAAATATCCTCAATATGATTCGTTGAAATATTTTGAAATATCTCTCTAAATCTAGTCAGCTACTTGTACATTTTAAATCATGATTTCGAACAAGTGCAAAGTTGTCCCATTTTCAGATCAAGTAGCTGGCCCCTTTAATAACAGGAAATGATTCAATTTGAGTGTTCTCATGCATTTATAGTCTCTGTTTTTCAAAAGAAGCAGCTACTTGTACCTTTTGATTTCACTCAAAGTAAAATTGAAAAATATCCGCATTTTCATGACGAGTAGCTGGGTCCTTTGAATGATAAGAATGGATTGATCTTGATATCTTTAATTTTCCCTAAATATCCTCAATATGATTCGTTGAAATATTTTGAAAAATCTCTCTAAATATAGCCAGCTACTTGTACATTTGAAATTATAACTTCGAAACCAGCAAAGTTGTCTCGCTTTAAAATCAAGAATTTCGTCCCTTTAATAATCGGAAATGATTCAATTTTGAGTTTTGTCATACATTCATAGTCTCTGTTATCCAAAAGAAGCATCTAATTTCAAAATTCGCTCTTACGCTCGCCAGCTACTTGTACCTTTCGATTTCACTCTAGGTAAAATTGAAAAATATCTGCATTTTCATGACGAGTAGCTGGGCCCTTTAAATGATAAGAATGGATTTTTTTATACTGTTGTATAAGTACATATTGATCGACCCTTGATCAGTACATTTGTAACCGCCCTCATTTGAATACCTTCTGTGTTTTTGTTTATAGCGTAAAATACATGCGGAAGCACGCCTGTTGTTTATCCAAGTTTTGTTGCTCTTTTACCATTGTTGATAACCTACGCCATTAAGAACCGACGTAACATGGTGTCAGATGAGGTTTGTCACCCATTGAAATGAATGACTTTAATTGACATTCAGCGAATAAGCCACAGTTTGAGTTAAATCGAGCCAGATACCTGATGACGTCAATGGGATTCATCTGAGAGATTCGCCCTCGAGTACTTTCGTCCTTTAAACAGAATACCATTACATTATAGTGTGAATAGCGGCTCAGATTTTGACATTGAGATTTAACATGGCTACATTCCAAGTAAACCCACCTGAACAATTCTCATTCAATAAACCGGACGAATGGCCGAAATGGTCCCGTCGATTTGAACGATTCCGTCAAGCATCAGGCCTGGTCGAAAAGGAAGGTGTCATACAAATCAACACCCTAATTTATTCCATGGGTAGTGAGGCTGACGAGATATTAAACTCATTTGTCTTGACAGAGGATGAAAAGAAAGATTACGGCATAATTTTGAATAGATTCAACGATTACTTTGTTGTCCACAGAACACTATTTTTGAAAGAGCCAAGTTCAATCAACGGAGACAAGGAGAAAATGAATCCGTTGACAGTTTCATAACTTCCCTCTACACCCTTGCTGAATATTGTGAATACGGAACTTTACACGATGAAATGATTCGAGATAGAATTGTGGTCAGTTTGAGAGACGAAAAACTTTCAGAAAGACGTCAGCTCGATGACAAATTGACTCTTGAACGGGCCGTAACTCAAGCGCGTCAGAGCGAAGCGGTGAAGAAGCAGCAATCGGTTGTCAGAAATGATATTGAGACCGCGACAGGTAGATTAGATGCGTTAAACTTTAAGAAGCCGTCTCAAAAAGCTGGGTTTAAGAATAGCACTTCTGCAAGTATGCCTAAGAGTAGAATCCCTGCAGAGCAGAAGGGGGGTAATCAAAATTTTAAGCATTCTCACTCAAGTGGTCAAAAGTCTGATAAGCGATGCGGTAGATGCGGTCAGTCCCCAGGTCATGATAGAAATTATTGTCCTGCTAGAGATAAGTATTGTCTAAAATGCAAGGTAAAAGGGCACTTTGCCAAGGTCTGTCGTAATGTCAAGGTCAATAATGTCGATGAAGAGCTTAATCCGTCATCAGACAGTAGTGCGTGTCTGGGGTCTGTCCATTGTGATACTAACCTACCGTGGCTACTAAAGTTGAAGCTGGGAAACAACCTGGTCGAATTTAAGATTGACACAGGTGCTGATGTAACGGTGGTCCCAAAGTCTTTGTACTGTAATAGTAATGGCCCTCGACTGTCTAGGTCAGATAAAACTCTTTTCGGTCCAGGTCAAAAGAAGTTAGAGGTCTGCGGGAAATTCCAAAGTTCTCTTGCTTTAGGAGAAAAGGTTACATATCAAGATGTGTATGTTGCTAAGGACCTCCATACACCTTTATTAGGTAGACCCGCTATTGAAGCATTAGATATTGTGTCTAGAGCTCACCTTGATCACATTGAGAAAACTAGTCAAAACATTCAAGAGAATTTTCCAAACTTATTTACTGGTCTTGGAAAGATAGAAGGGAACTAACAAATAAAATTGATCCCTGGCGCAGTCCCTTTTTCACTCAATACTCCACGTAGGGTACCTCTACCTTTGTTACCTAAGGTTAAAGATGAGCTTAAAAGTATGGAAACTCAAGGTATAATTGAGAAAATTGATGAGGCAACGGATTGGTGTGCTGGTATGGTGGTAGTGCCTAAACCCAATGGCAATATAAGAATTTGTGTTGACCTTACTAACTTAAACAAGAGCGTCATGAGGGAAAAACATCCCTTACCAATCATTGATTACACTCTGGGAAAATTGGCTGGCGCCAAGGTGTTCAGTAAACTTGATGCTAATTCAGGATTCTATCAAATTGAGCTTGATAAGGATTCAGCCCTTCTCACTACTTTTATAACTCCTTTCGGTAGATATTTTTTCAAGCGTCTTCCGTTTGGAACTTCCTCAGCCCCGGAACATTTCCAGAAAAGAATGTCTGAAATCTTGGATGGGTTAGAAGATGTTGTTTGTCAAACTGATGATACCTTAGTCTATGGTTCAAACCAGGCTGAGCATGATAGTCGATTAATAACTGTGCTCAATACATTAGAATGCTCTGGTATTACCTTGAATAAAGAGAAGTGTGAATTCTCGCAAAAACGCGTTAAGTTCGTAGGTCATGTAATAGACAGTAAAGGCATTATCCCACACCCAGAAAAAATCAAAGCAATTAGAGACATGAGTCCACCTCAAGACATAGGTGGTATTAGGAGATTTTTGGGCATGGTCAATCAAATGGGCAAATTTTCGAATAGTCTAGCAGAAAAGTCTAAACCACTTCGCGATTTATTAAGTAAAAAGCATCAGTGGGTCTGGGGAGCAAACCAAGACAAAGCGTTCAGTGAAATAAAGCAAGAATTGTGCAGTTCACCCACACTTGCTATGTTTGATCCTTCAAAGGAGACAGTAATATCATCAGACACGTCGTCATTCGGATTAGGAGCAGTAATTGCGCAAATTCAATCAGATGGGTCGCGAAGAGCAGTTGCTTATGCGTCACGAGCAATGTCAGAGACTGAACGCAGATACGCTCAAATAGAAAAGGAAGCCCTCGCTATCACATGGGCATGTGACAAGTTCAGTGATTTCCTGATAGGAAGCACTTTCTTAATAGAAACTGATCACAAACCGCTCATACCTTTGTTAGGAACGAAAGACTTAAGCGAACTTCCGCCTAGGATACAACGATTCCGACTGAAACTCATGAGATTTGATTATAATATAAGCCACGTGCCTGGCAAAGAGCTGTACACACCGGACATGTTATCGCGAGCCCCTATTGGAAACCCTTCATTAACAGAAGAGCAGTTTGCTGCAGAAGTACATTGTTATGTGAATTCTGTGCTAGATAACATTCCAGCGACAAACAATAAACTGTTGAATATAGCCACCGAACAAGAGAAAGATTCCTTGTGCAAAGATTTAAAGTGGTATGTTCTGAATGGGTGGCCAAATGACAGATCACTAGTTAATGAAACAGTAAAAATATACTGGCAATTTAGGGCAGAGCTGTCAATACAGAATAATCTGTTTATGAGAGGAAACAGGATAGTGATTCCTATGATCATGAGGCAGGAGATACTCGAACGACTTCATGAAGGTCATCAGGGCATTGTGAAATGTCGTGAATGTGCTTCAATTTCAGTTTGGTGGCCAGGTTTAAGCTCTCAAATCGAAAATTTGGTGAAAAGTTGTCCAAAGTGTGCACAATACCAAGCTGACCAAGCAGAACCACTTTTACCAACTCCATTGCCAGAACGCCCTTGGCAAAAGGTTGGAACAGACATGTTCTCGCATAGAGGAAATACATACATATTAATAGTGGACTACTTTTCGAGATACATAGAAGTAGGGAAATTGGGCTCAACATCTTCAGAATCAGTCATTAATCACACGAAGTCAATATTTTGTAGACATGGGATCCCCGACGAGGTTATGTCAGATAACGGACCACAATATGCTTCCGGTGAATTCTCAAACCTCGCTAGAGAATACGGTTTCACTCATATCACCAGTAGTCCGCGATATCCACAGAGTAATGGAGAATCTGAGCGAGCAGTAAGAACTATTAAACAGCTTTAAACAAGTCAGAGGATCCGTATAAAGCTATGCTTTCTTATAGATCTACACCAGTGGCAAATGGATATAGTCCAGCTGAATTGTTATTCGGTCGAAAGATCAAAACAAACATTCCAATTAGTCCAGAGCTGTTGATTCCAAATTGGCCATACTTACATGATGTCAATGCTAAAGAACAAGCATCAAAGGATCAACAAAAACTGAACTTTGATTCTAGACATAGAGTACAAACACTCACTCCATTGATCCCTGGGAATCATGTATGGATTAAAGACTGTAAATCCTCAGGGTATATTGTAGCAAAAACAGAATCTCTTCGCTCTTACCTAGTGAGAACTGACAATAGAGTGTTACGCAGAAACAGGCGACACTTAGTTCCATGTCCTAACCTTGAAATATCACAGCCGGATGATGAAATATTACCATATAGACAAGAAACACCATTGGTACCAAATCAAGAGGCAGTCCCAATGAAAGTCGAGCCATTCCCAGACACCAGGAAAGATAGTTCACATGTTGTGACACGCTCGGGGCGTGTATCCAAACCACCAGAAAGATTTGACTTGTAAAAAGACTGGTATATTCCCAGCCTATAGAAACATAGAGTTTTAAAAAGAAAAACTAATAAGAAACATTAGAATAAGTTGATGATTGTTTTATTAGTAACACTATGACATTCAATGTTGACATGACACAAAAGCTAATCCTAGTATACATGTATTTTATTTTGTTTAGTTATGAAAAGAGCTTTTCTTTGTAAGGGAGATGTTGTATAAGTACATATTGATCGACCCTTGATCAGTACATTTGTAACCGCCCTCATTTGGATACCTTCTGTGTTTTTTGTTATAGCGTAAAATACATGGCGGAAGCACGCCTGCTGTTTATCCAAGTTTTGTTGCTCTTTTACCATTGTCGATAACCTACGCCATTAAGAACCGACGTAACATATACCTTTAATTTCCTCTAAAAAATCTCAGTATGATTCATTGAAATATTTCAAAATATCTCTCTAAATATAGCCAGCTACTTGTACATTTTAAATCATGATTTCAAACAAGTGCAAAGTTGTCCCATTTTCAGATCAAGTAGCTGGCCCCTTTTATAACCGGAAATGTTTCAATTTTGAGTTTTCTCGTGCATTTATAGTCTCTGTTATTCGAAACAGCTCTTACGCTCGCCAGCTACCTGTACCTTTTGATTTCACTCTAAGTAAAATTGAAAAATATCCGCATTTTCATGGCGAGTAGCTGGGCCCTTTAAATGATAAGAATGGATTGATTTTGATATCTTTAATTTTCCCTAAATATCCTCAATATGATTCGTTGAAATATTTTGAAAAATCTCTCTAAATCTAGCCAGCTACTTGTACATTTTAAATCATGATTTCGAAACACAGAAAAGATGTCCCGTTTTTAAATCAATTAGTTGGCCCCCTTTAATAATCGGAAATGATTCCATTTTGAGTTTTCTCATACATTCATAGTCTCTGTTATTCAAAACAAGCATTTAATTTCAAAATTCGCTCTGAGGCTCGCCAGCTACTTGTACCTTTTGATTTCACTCTAAGTATAATTGAAAAATATCCGCATTTTCATGACGAGTAGCTGGCCCCTTTAAATGATAAGAATGGATTGTTTTTAATACCTTTAATTTCCCCTAAATATTCTCAATATGGTTCGGTGAAATATTTTGAACTATCGCTCTAAGTCTAGTCAGCTACTTGTACATTTTAAATCATGATTTTGTAAAAGTGCAAAGTTGTCCCATTTTCAGATCAAGTAGTTGGCCCCTTTAATAACCGGAAATGTTTCAATTTTGAGTTTTCTCATGCATTTATAGTCTCTCTTATTCAAAACAAGCATTCAGTTTCAAAAATCGCTCTTAGGCTCACCAGCTACTTGTACCTTTTCATTTTACTTGAAGTAAAATTGTGAAATATCCGAATTTTTATTACAAGTAGCTGAACCCTTTAATGAATAAGAATGGATTGATCTTGATATCTTTAATTTCTCCTACGTATCCTCAATATGATTTCGAAACCGTCAAGTATAATAGTGGTTTCGTCAGCGAATTGCGATAATTTGTATTTGACATTTTTTAAGGTTTATCCCCTTAACATTTTCATTTTCCCTAATTTTAATGGAAAGAATTTCGGCACAAAGAATAAAGATATAGCTGGATAAAGGATCTCCTTGTCTGCAGCCCCGTTTAATTCTAAAAAAGTCTGAAAGGAATCCGCATTGTGTAACTGTTGCACAGGCATTAGTGCAGAAGACGTTGACCCATTTCCTTATGTCCGATCCAAGAATTCAAAAATTTTGATACTATGAAAGTTATGCTCCCGACAAAAAAAAGAAGAAACCGGGCAATAACTCTAAAAATGGTGAAGACAGTTATGGATCTTGTGCATTACACTTTTTCTCAATGTGATCTATTTGTATCTGAAGTGATGAAGTCAATAGCCTATATACTAGAAAGTTATTATTCCGATAAAATGTATAATAACAGTGGGCGAAAACAAAAAATACTGATAACAGAAATTTAGATCTTTCATACTGTATTTGTTCTTAATGTGATCTATCTGTAAACGAAGTTTGATGTAAGTAGCTTTTATACTTTTGAAGTTACGCTCTGGACAAAACCCCAATATATAAAATATGTAAGGGCAATACCTCAAAAAATAATGAAGATAGCGTTACAGATCTTGAGCGCTACACTTTTCCTCAGCGTGATCTATCTGTTTATGAAATTTGAAGTCAATAGGTTTGATCTAACTGTATATGAAGTATGAGGCCAATAGCTCTAATACTGTGGAAGTTATGCCACGGACAAAAACCCAATATGTAAAATAGCTAAGGACAATACCTCAAAAAATAATGAAGATAGAAGTAGATAGTAATATGGGTATGCTGGCGCAAAATCGGGCGAAAATCGCAAAATCTTATTAAATTCTCAACCAAATCATGCCGACTAACCATTCAACCGACTAACCCTTCAACCGACTAACCCTCACCTCAACATTCCCACCCCCATAAATTTCTAATTGACTAACTAGTTAACCAGGCTAACCGACTAACTAGTTAACCACAAATCTCAACTAAATTGTTCAGCCATTTTTATATAGGAATGTTTTTGTTTTAGGTGGTTCAAAAATTTTTAATAAACAATTATATTCAGAATTAAAATAATATAATGGAAAACTATTTAGGTACTATTTCTGGTACATCTTTTTCTATATCCTTATACAAATTTTTAGTTTCTATTTCAAGAATAAAACTATCTGTATCAGTATAACACATTCTAACCTTTTCACCATACTTAGCTTTAAAGTAATTATAATAAGTTTTTTTGCATATGTGTTTTACTAATATCTAAGATGCTTAATCCTGAGTAAATAGGTTTAATGTATTTTATATCAGTCTTTTTCATGTGTACCGCTGTTAGGTTTTCATTAAATATTGTTGTGTGGCTATAGTTTGGTTTTGCTACTAATTTCCTATAACGCTCTTCATTAGAAACCAGGTGTATCGTTACTCTATTTCTCAAGTTTTCCATGGTTTTGCCAAAGACTGAATTATTCATCAACTTAAAAAAATCTTTTTCAAAATTATTTTTAGCTGCTTTTCTTTGTTCAATGTTTGTATTAATGTATAACTTAAGCCATGCACTTTCCTCAAACTTAAGTCCTTGATGTATTTTAGTAATCTTTAAACCTAAATCAACACATGTTTTTAAAGCTTCATGATGAAAAACATAATTCTTTTTATTATTTAAGTTTGGAATAAGTTTTTCTACTTTTTCTATCTTTAAACGTTCGGGTGCTACAGGAAAGTCATTGTGTAAATCATGTAACTCTTTAGGATATTCTAAATCTACTTCTAATATACATGGAATTTTTTGCCAATTTTCTAATTCTTTCTTATTCATCCATTTAAAACCATGAGTAGGAAGAGGACGACTCATTGCCCAAGGGTAAAGGCTGCTTGCATCTATATATAATAAATATTTTGATGGTTTACTAGGATCATATAATTTACCCATACCCTCATTATTTGCTTTTCCATATCTTTTGCTACACATACTAACACCTCCTTTAATACCTAATTCTACCATCAAAAGCATATCAGGATCAGATAAAAGTTCTTGGTTTACTTTCGTTATTTTCAATGCTGCATCCCAAGCTAAACCAGGAGCAGTATAATACCAACTAGGATCTAAGTCATAGTTTTCACAGCAAACATCTCTAAAGTTTTCAAAAGCATCTGCTAAAAGCAATACATCTATTTTATTGTAAAGTTCTAAGTAATCCTTAAACGTTTTCATATTAAAAGCTTTCCAAACCTTTTGCGCATGAACATAATCTTCATCTGTAATCCCTTCTTTGTTTAAACTAGAGTAAAATGCTTCTTTGGGTGGTAATTTCTCCTCTTTAAGTTTATCAAAAGAATCTAGGTACTCATAAGGAAAAAATCCTTTCTCCTAACTAGCGGTAGTTGTTCTTTAGTGAAATATTTTGCTAAAAATTTTAACTGTCTTTCCTCTAAGTTGCTTGAAAGTTTATCCAAACTAGAATTCATGAACTTAAAGCTATCAAGAAATCTAATTTTATGGTTTATATTTTCTCCAACCCAAATGTCTTTACTAAAACTAATATATTTCTCTTCATTATTTGGAATACAATCAATCTTTCCAACAGATTTGCCAAGACATTTAATAAAAAGATGAGCATCATATCCACTAAGATTATGAAGGTACACAGGTGTGAAGTTAGGATTTTTAGCTTTTAGGTTGCATTCATTATGCGCGGCGCCTCTATATTTACCTGTAAAATGACAATGATCTCTTACTCTATAATTAGCACGATTAAATTTTCCACCACAAATCCACCAATGTGTTTGTTGTGTATGTTTTATTTTTTCCTCTATTGTTATTTCAATAGGTTTTGGGTTTTGGTGGTACCGTTGATGAATCTTTTGTATATCATCTTTTAACCAGTTTATAAAAACTTCCTCAGCATTTTCTCCAGCATAACTTCTTTCTATAGGAGCACACACAGTATCATCAAAACATTTTATAATATAGGAAAAACTGCAAGGTATATGCTTTTGACGTTGTAAAGTATAACTTTCTTCTGGGTTTGGTTGGCATGTGTATATTGGTTCTAAAGTACTTTCAAAATCAGCGTATACAGCAAAGGGAACCCGAAGTTTTCTAGCATGGTTTTCAAAAGCTAACATGGTACCTGGTTTCGGCATTTCTAAAGTAATAGGTTCATGTTCATTACAGTATCGCATATGTTTCTCTAAAAGTTCTTTACTACCAAAATGATTCATACATCGTTTACAACATTCTATATTTCCATTATGAGTATTTGTTATTTGTTTTTTTTACTAAACTATTAATTTTTTTTATGAGGGCATAGTGCATGTTTTCCTCATCTTTAGTAAAAAGAAGGTCGATATGATTGCTTCTTTCATCTTTTGTAAGCCTGAGAGGGTAAATATATTTTTTTATTTCCTCATACCCATACACATTTACACTAATTTTTGAATTTTGTTTTTCGAACTTATCTATATCTTTAAACGAAACAGGATACTCTATTCCCTCCATTTTTACACTATTTTCCTTTGCTTGTAAAACCTTGTCAACTCTCTCTGCATCATGCTTTTTAGGGTTTAGCGCTCTTAAAATACACCATAAAAAGCATTTGTCATCTTTATTTTTCTTATTGATAACTGCTTTTTTGTTAGAAATCCATTTTGGTAAAGGTAAGTGGCCATTAGCTCTTAAAGGAATATAAGCAGCTGTATGTAGTTCTAACCGCACTATACTTCCAAAAGTCCAACCACTACCTTCTCTTTGGAAATTAGCTATTTTTTCTAAAACTTCATCTATCATTTTATTCAACAAGTCATCTACTTCTCCTCTGTTTAAATTTAAATGTTGTTTACTATGGAAAGCATGTTCAACAGGACCTTGGCCAAGATTTGTCATTAACCATAATTTGCACCTAAGTACAAGTTTTACCTTTGTTCGTAAATTATTTTGAAGAGTATTTATAAGAGGCATCCACGTTTCTGCGAAAAATCTTTGTGGGCTATAATTTTCTCTACCCTCTATAACATGTTGAGCAGCATACTCTCTAAATGCGGATTGTGCAAGTCTAATTTCAAACGGCTGTATTGGAGGGTAATTTTCTCTAACATGTTCAACAATTTCATCCAACACTTGTGGTATTTGTGTTGTCTCCACATTACCGGTTAGCCAATTACCAAAATCAGTTATACCTCTTTGTAGGAATTCTGGTACGACAGCTGAGGCTAGTCGTCTAGCTGCTTTTGTAAATCTTTTAAAATAACTCATTTTCATGTAACAGATATAATTTCTTAAGCAATTTATTTTATTTGTTTCAAAAAATTTTATTATAACAATGTCATAATAAAATTATTGAATGTTAATCTTGTATTTATTATTCCAAGTTCTCCCATTCCAGTTCACAATCGTTTGAGGGCAATGATCTGTAAATTTACCTGCCTTATAAATCGATGGAAAGGTTTTTATTTCACCAGTTTCAACATCCTCTAAACTAACTTTCTTAGGATTATGCATAATAGTTTTTAATCTATCAAATCTAGGGTCCTTACTTCTTTCTTTTTTAGGTGCTACAGGTGACTCCTCAGGTAACAATCCATGTTCTTTCACCAACTCAACTAACCGTTTTTTTATCCCAGTATGAGTGGAAATCTATATTATTTTCTTTAAGAATTTTTTTTAAATCTGCAATCTTTATCATTTTTATATAAGAAAAAATATCTTAATACACTACACTCATTTTATTTCCATCAGACTGAAAGTTAACTAACTTATCACTAATAATAACAGCATATGCCTCGGTGCCTGCAGGCACATTTACGTTAAAATTTGCCTTGATTTGAATATCACTAACAGAATATTTTAACTTTTCACTCTGCTTGGAAACATCGAACAAAAACAAAGGATAAAGTGTTCTGTACTCTGAAGGGGTAAAGTTAGGATTTGATACCAACTCATCCATGTTATAAAACTTAGATCTAAATAATGCAGCGTCACCATACGCTCTACTAAATTGTTGCCTAGTAAATGAAAGATTGCAGTCATCCGCAGGGTATCGGGTGGCATTTAACATAACATAAATATTTTTAACGTCTACGTTGTCGAATATGGATGGATTTTCCTCTTGATTACCAATTTTATCAGTCTGAAAGCCTACAATGATAAAACGTGGCACCTCAGGAGATGATTTAACAGAAAGTCTCCAAGTAAATGTTGTTGACTGAGGAACTGAAATGGAGTCGCATTGTAGCATCCTATATCCAACTGGAAATTTTTCTTTTTTCTCAATAAGTTTATAAAGTTCCATCTTCTCCTTATCCGCGGGTAGCACGTGAGGCATAAACCATGATATTTTATCCAACGTAATTTTACCAGCATCACCTCCATCTCTAAAGATCGCATCTTCATCATCATTTCTTGTCAAGGTGAGAGTTTGCTTCATTCCATACAATATTTTATTATAATCTTCGCAAAAACCAAATATATGTTTTAATGGAACTCTAAAGCTAAAGGTACCGCTTGGGTCGGGATTATTAATGATGTATAATTTTCTTACATTCCAACCTATGTTTTGAGCTCGTGCTTCAGGTACTGTATCCTTATACCATAATTGGTTTAACCCCTGTGATTTGGAGAAATCATCCGGATATTTTAACAACCCAAGCATTGTAGTAGCCTGACCAGGATGTGTTAAGGATTCAATCTCCATACCAGAAAGTTGATACTTAATATTGTTAAAAAGATACATCATGCCGTTGTTTGTCAGAGAAACGTTGTCAGCAGCTCCGTAAGCTGTTCCATTAGCCTTTGTTAAACGGCCTTCTATAAGTAAATAACTCTCACTAGGATGTGTAAAAATATCTTGGGTTACGATACTAATCCTAATATCTCCTCCTGAGTTGTTGAGATTTGCACCTGTGATTGGTTCATACTCATGGTGCTCATACTCATCAATACTATCATCTTTTAAAATTGGGTCGGTAATTCTTAAAATGTCCATTTTTTATAATTACAATTATAATTTAAAATAAAATTATAATTGTGTTACTTTTACTTAAAACTCTAACCAAAGCTGGGGAAAAGCTTTATCTTCACTATTAACAAACACACCTTTAAGTTTAATATTATTTAGTTTATTTTCTGAGGTAAATGTTTTCTTTTTAGGGTAAATCCTATTTCCATACACAAGTGTTACAGGGGTTATATTGTACTCTTCTAAATGCTTATTTACTTTTTCCTCAATCTCTTTCATTACGTTTACTTTACTAGGAGGCAACTTTATAACAGCTTTTTGATGTTTATAATCTGTGTTATAAATTTCAAGAATCTCGCAATCTTTTAGGTTTAAAGATGCATTTTGTATATGAATAGTACTACTTCTGTATTTTGAACAATATTCACGATCAAATATTAAGTTTGGCATTCTCTTTTTTATATAATGAATATAGTTTTCTTAACTTATTTTTCTTCATACTACTTTAATGCCTGCTCCACTGTTTAATTTTTTAACTAAATCTTGAATAGCAATGGCACTTCCTTCTATTAAGGTATTAATGTCTTGGGTTTTAGGTGTATCAGTGGGTTTCGGTGTTGTGCTATATTTTTGTAAAATTTTCTTTGGTTTTGGTGTTAAAGCTTTTGTAACTAATTTTTTTCCTGCGTCTACAGCTGCACTCTTTCCAACCTCTAAAGCTTTCTTTGCTCCTTCCTTAGCTACACTCTTTCCCACATCAAGGGCAGAAGATGCAATTTGTTTAGCTGCGCTACTTGTAAAAAGCCTCGCTAAAAAGTTAGCAATGCTGTCAAAGATTCCAGCACCACCGTATGAATATCTTTTTTTAAATCCGTGTTTTTTATTGATAATCATTTTTATAGTATAGACATTAAATTTTTATAAGCGTTTGAATCTAAAACACCTTGTCTTTTTAATTCATCACAAATGCTCACTAACTCGTTTCTTACACCTGTGTTGCCTGCTTCTTTACTTGCCAACAACAGGTCTAGTCTTTTTATTAATGCGTTTGGGTCACATGGGATAACAACGATACCCTTTCCTTCATACTCTTTTCTTTTTATTCCATACCAAACGTCTCTGAGTATATATCTCCACTTGTCCGAATCAGTATCACCTTTAGGGTGTATACTTTTCGGATTGTTTCCACGATAAAGAGCGTTGGTTTTTATCATTAAATCTATGTATTCTTCCTTATCCCTATCTGTATAAACGTTTTCATTTGGGTTTCTACTAACAATTAATCCCATAAACCAGGTGTTCCTTTATATATATCATCAGCACCAATCCTAATATCATTATCATCAAGCCTGACTTTTGTGTCACCAATAAAAAATTTACCATCTTTATCATATAATCCAAATGTTTTATCAACATTAGTTCTACCAACAAATTTCGATAAATACCCCCTTGCAATTGGCCCAATTAAATGTTCATCTTCACTTCTCCACCATTCCCTTTCACTAATAAGATGAGATGGTTTTTGCCCTTCAGAGGAATAAGCTGTGATTGTTGGAAATGCTGGTAAATTAATAGCTTGTGGTAAGTTTTCTACACCCTCTTTAATAGGTATAAGCCCCTCAGTATCTCCTTTGTTGCAGTTTTTTGTGCTTCTGTAATCTCCTTTGTTGTAGCTTTTTGTGTTTCTGTAATAGGTTTAAAAAAACTTTGAAAGATCTGTTTGAAGTTGCTGTTCGCCTGTTCTCTCTGCTAGTAGATTATCCCGAATCTTCTTTTTTGTTTCAAGATACTCCTTTACAATTAAGTCCCTTTTTGCTGGATCAGTGATTTTTAAAAAAGACATTTTTTTATTACTAAAATATTTTTTTATCTCAGTTTTTAGCATAGTTTTTAGCATAATTTTTAGTATAGTTTTTAGCATGTTTCATAACTAAAGCTGCATGAAAACTTTATTTTTGGACTTAATATTCAAGCGACCCACCGTGGTTCTTTTCAACCAACCTCCGAAAGGACTCGTGCGCTTCTTGCCTCCCTTTCTCAATTAAACTTTCTTCATTTTCAGTAGATATCTTTTTCTTAGTTTTTGTTCTTATCTCATCCTTCATTTTCTTATATTTCTCTTGTTCTTCCATGATAAGTTTAAACTCTTCATCCGATATACGATTGTCAACTAAAGCTTTGGATATATGTGAAGCAATTGTATCAAGCTTAGCATCAGCTATCATTCGAATCTTCTGATGTTTTTCTCCCTTTGTTTTTGAATTTCTTACTACATATTTACCTACCATTGAGAGTAATCCGGTTGTTGCACTTGCAATTTCTAAACCCAATGCTACAGGTACCGCTACAACTGTACCCAATAATATGGCTCCCCCAACACCAGAAGCCATTGTTAACCCAATCAATGCTGTATCAATATTATCAACAACTCTTGCGGCTCTAAAATATTTCTTAGCTAAGGCTTCTCTTTTTTGAATTTCATTTTCGAGAAACTTTTATACTTCAGATATCTTTTGTAAACGGTAGGAATGTCCTTTATCATCTCCTATTGTGTGCATCTCAATAGGTGGAGCGCTTGCAGTATTTCTTTCTCGAGGTAGTGGAGGATAAATTTTATTAGGATGTTCTTGATCTGTATCTGTCATTTTTTATTAAAATGATATTTTTTTTATATCAAGATTGTAAATATTTTAGATAGCAGAATAACTCACCCTCAGGTATTTTAATTGGGTTTTGTGGGAAATTATAAATGTAGACTAAGATATCATTAGTCTCATTATCAAGATGTATTCCATTAAGAATGGTTAAACTATCTTTCCATTTATTACTAACAGATATCACTACAACTCCTCGTGTAGTTATATAACCAAATCCTAGCGGTACTATTTTCCCATCTTTAGAAGGGATCTTAATGTCATCTTGAGAATAAATTTTCCATTTTAAAGGATCTTGCTTGATGGGAGGATAATCAACGTGTAAGTTAGGTTTCCAAAATATAGTTTTATGTTGATTAGTAATATTAGGTTTTATACCAAATTTGTGTATATCCATTTTTATTTTTACTTGTTACAAATAATATTTAAATATTATTTATAGCATTACACATTAGGATGCTCCCATCTTTCATCATAACAACCATCATCATATACAACGTAAAATAATGGTTCATTTTTTGCAATAGTAATCTTTTCATCGGAATTATTGTTTTTTATTAGTACTAATATATCTTCAGTTCCTGAAGGGTTATGGTCACTCTTGTGCATTCACCTCGTAAAACTAAATTAGTATTAAGTAAAGCTTTAACATCTCCATGGAATTTTAAAATATAACCAAGGCCAAGCTGCACCCTTAAAGTTTCTTTAGGTTCTAGTACTATTTCATGTTGTGAATATACCTCCCATAAATTATCTGTAATTTGTATAGGTGGATGTTCTAAATTTTTAAAAGGAAGCCATAGTACTTCCTTTAAATTTTCATTTATTTTGTAATTAAATCTACTTTTACATAACATTTTTTTAATTACTATTATTTTTTTATATTAATATTTTTATAAGATAGCTCCTAAAATAGGTATATTAGCAAATGGACTATTAGGTCCAAGCAAAAGTCCTTTTCCATCATACATTTTTCCTCCTTGTTTTAAATACAATCCATCACCAACAGACCCTAATCCTCTACCTTTGTATGGCTTTAAGTATAATCCAGATCCATCAGTTTCCACCTGACAAACGCAACCTCCTTAAGATAAAGACCAGAACCCAATGCTTTTTGTACCCCTGTTTGAGCTAAACCAGACAGAGCACCAACACCTAACGCTGGTAAAACGGTTTTTGCTAACATCGGTAAAGCACTGGCAGCTAGCCCAGCCAACATTCCAAGAAAACCTCCCTCTATTTTCATATTATGTTTAAGTTGTTTAGCAGACATTTTAATAGTTATACCCTTACCACTCTCTTAGGCTTTAGCTTTTTTCTTTGCTTGTGAATTGGTTAATGCTAAAACATCATTACCTTGTAAATCTTCATGACCTAAACGAATACTTACCGGGCAACCACCTTTAACAGCATGTTGAAGTTTTTGCTTTTGTCCTTCAGATATATTTACTATAACACTAGTGTAACTTGTCATTTTTGTATATAATTCTTTTTTATTTTATCTCGCTTCTCTAATATGGAATCTAATTGTTAAATTTTCACCTCTAAGATTTAGTAAATTACCATCTTGGTCTGTAATATTTACCTCTAAGCTATGTATTTCATACAATGTTAATGGTAAGTATACTAAATTAAGTGGCGACTCAATTATCTTATATCCAGGTGCAACATCTGGGAAAAAAGAGTAAATAGTGCTTTTTGTTGAACCATTAACGTAACTTCCTGAAATAATATCTATGTTAACAAGCAAACTGTTTATACTAAGA
This sequence comes from Hippopus hippopus, assembly GCA_946811185.2. Classification (NCBI taxonomy): domain Eukaryota; kingdom Metazoa; phylum Mollusca; class Bivalvia; order Cardiida; family Cardiidae; genus Hippopus; species Hippopus hippopus. The sequence continues at coordinate 3,771,216 of OX328102.1, read as the reverse complement.
ATGTTTACTACATTCTCTGACTCGTGAAATCCTTGTGTGTATTTAGCGTGAGTAAATCCTAATACTTTAGCAATGGAGTTAGGTTGATTAAAATCTACTTGATAACCATTTTCTAAAGTAAGAACAGACTTTAGAGTATTGGTGTTTGCAGAAATGTTAATATAATACTCTTCATTAACTTCATCGTAATTACCCTCTTTTCTCATTTCCTGGTGAATGGTATCATTAATGTCAACAAGGTCATAACTTCCTTCAGGTATTTTTATTTTAATCCATGAATTACCGTTGTCTGGAGAATAAACGAATATGTTGTTTGTTGCATCAATGTTTGGAAAAGAGTAGTAAGTTTCAAGGTTTACTAAAGCAATTTCATATTTTTTATCCTTTTCCAACTGAATAGGGGGATTAAACCTTGTTCTAAAACGTGTTTTATTGTCGCTTACTATAATTTGAAATGATGTTTTGTGTTTTGTATTTTTTACAATTTGTTCTAAAAGATCTTCCATTTTTTAAAGTATGAAATATAATATTTATCTGAGTAAATATTATGTTCTGGGAAAAATATTTAGAAAAAAGTAAGATTACTTTCTTCTAACATGAAAAGATAATGCTTCCTGTCTTTTTCTGTTTTTGTAGAAATCGCTGCTATCTTTTCAAACACTAGTCTTAATTTTTTAATATACTCATACTCAAGATCATCATCATTCTCAGTAAGTCCAATCTTATGGATTAAATCTAATACTTCTTCTCTAAAACCCCCTAACGCACAGTAAACATATACGAATTCAGAAGAATCTATAGAACCTCTTGGGTTATCTATTTTATATTTATTTAATATATACCTCTTGGGTTATCTATTTTATATTTAATATATAATCAACTGCATTCATAGCTTTATTTTGGTTTTGAAATATTTCATAAAGAGCCATTTTTTATAATTAATATATTTTTTTTAAACTTATTTTCAATTTTTTATACTGACTTAGGTATGTAAAAGTTGTCAAAACCGTTTCTATACTTCCCATCATGTTTTTTACTGGTTAAATCCATAATAGCAAAGCCGTGCGGTCTTTCCCATGCCTTTTTACAAAATTCCCTAAACTCATCCTTTGGCATATCATCACCTACATGATCACTATAAATATGGTTAATGTTTTTTTTGTCTTGCCGGAAAAGACAAATAAAATTAGCGTTTTCTCTAATAGTTTGCCTTGGTAGTCTAAAATAATTTTGTGAGAGGTAAAAGCAGTCAACATTACTATGCCTTCCACGAATGTAGTAGCACTCACATTTGTTTTGCTTTTCTAAAAGTAAATCATCAAAAATCATTAAATTTTTATTTTCTGAGTTTAACTTTCTCGTGTCAGGTACATCACTCGCATCTTCAAAAAAGTTACAATTTATATCTGATTTGTTTTTAAACGACTTAACCCATTCCTCAACTAAAGCTGTAGGGGATACATTTGATTCTTGTATTTCATCACGCATGTTAAACAACCTTAAGATACATTCTTTTGGTAGTATTTCTTCAAAAGCCTTTTTTAGTATTCGGTATTCTGGTTGAAAAAGACTTTTTCCAAAAACACTTAAATCACTATAGTCGAGCCAGCCTGGTCTAAGTAAAAGGTTTAGCAATAAAGTAGTTTTACCACATCCTGATTTGCCTATGATTATCCCTCTAATACTTTTTGGTAAAAGGGAATGATTAAATCTCTTTGATACTACTTCATTCCGTGACAAGTTTACAATATCCATTTTATATAACTTTTTTAATTTTTATATATAAAAAATGTTTTGTGTTAAATGTAAAAAAGTTACTGATACAAGCAACATAGAATATGCTGTTGCTAAAAATTGAAGAAATATGAAACGAGGAAAATGTGTGGTTTGTGGAACAACTAAAACCCAGTTTGTTAAGACGACAAAGGGCGGATCATTACTAAATAAAGCTATAAATAATTTACCTGTTGAAATGCATCTCCCCGGGCATAATTTTACAGGACCCGGCACTAAATTAAAGAAAAGACTCAATCCAGATTTAACACCAAAGAAATGGAGTAAACCAATAAACCGAGTTGATAAAGCTGCTTATCATCATGATGTTTGCTATCTTCAGCATAATGATACAGCCACAAGAAACGCAGTGTGTGATAAAAATATGCTAACAGAGTTAAAAGGTATTTACAATCCTACTATTAGAGAAAAAATGGAAAGGGGTTTAGTAAGTAAACTCATTGGAACAAAGATGAAATTTGGAATGGGGGTTAAAAAAAAAAATTCCAGCATGATAAATTTAGCGGAAGAATTACATAAACCTGTAAGAAGAAAATTTAAGAAAAGGAGAGTTAGAGTAAACGGTATAGATAAAATATGGGCTGTGGATTTAGTAGACATGCAAGCATTTTCTAAGTTTAATCGTGGTGTAAAATACCTTCTTGCTGTCATTGACATCTTTTCAAAATACGGATGGTTAGTACCATTAAAAGACAAAACAGGGAAATCTGTTGCTATAGCATTAAAAAGTATTTTTAAGGAGAGAAAACCTGAAAAAATGTGGGTGGATAAGGGTAAAGAGTTTTATAACAAAGATGTAAAAGACTTGGTTAAATTGTATTCTACTGAAAATGAGGAAAAATCTAGCGTGGTTGAGAGATGGATTAGAACAATGACAGAAAAAATGTGGAAGTATTTTTCCACTAACTCTACAAACGTTTACATCAATGTGTTACCGGGTCTCGTTAAAGAATATGATAACACGTGGCATTCATCCATTAAAATGAAGCCAATAAATGCGAGTAAAAAAGAAAATGAAACCAAAGTTTGGAGAAATCTTTACCCCGATCATCTTGAAATAAAAGATATAAAACCTAAGTTTTCTGTTGGAGACAAAGTAAGGATAACTAAAAAGAAAAAGACTTTTGAGAAAGGTTATACAACAAAATGGACTGAAGAGGTTTTTACAGTTTCTGAAGTAAAAAATACATCACCTGTAACATATAAACTTGAGGATCTTAATGGAGAAGAAATACAAGGTACCTTTTATGAACCTGAACTGCAGAAAACCAGTCAAGAGCTGTATAGGATAGAAAAGGTTATTAAAAAAGGAAAAAAGAAATCTCTTGTAAAGTGGAAAGGTTATTCTGATGAATTTAATTCATGGGTTGATAATAAAGACATTAGAAATATTTAACTATAAAAAATGTTAAATATTTCGATTGAAAACGTAATTTTACCAAATAAACCGTTAAATAATTTCGAGTTAGAAGATGCTGCAAAAAGATTAGAGATTCCTTCTTTTAGAGGAGTCTTTTTACTAGATACATTACCGAGAAAACCAAATAAAAAAGAATGTGGTATAGTAAACTTTGATAAAAGTGGTGGACCTGGTACACACTGGGTCGCTTGGTATAAAAACGGTAAAACTAAAATTCATTTTGACAGTTATGGAATACAGCCACCTATTGAAATTCAGGAGAATCTAAAAAGCCCTATACACTATAATACTGATCAATTACAACAAGCTGGGGAAGTATTTTGCGGTCATTTATGTTTGTACATTCTTAAAGAGTTAAGCTCGGGTAAAAAGTTTCAAAAAATGATAAATAAACTTTTTTAATAATGAAAAAAAATGCCTGTTGATAAATTTGGAAGAATGAAAGATGATAAAACAAGCGGTGATGGTGTGTCACTTGCTTACATAAATAATAATTTTTTACGTAAAGATGGAACAACTGTTGTTACTGGTTCTATAGATATGGCTGGTAATACATTAACGAGGGTTAGTAATCCGGTAAATCCTCAAGACATTGCTACAAAACATTATGTGGATGAAAATTCTGGGGGATTATTAAAAGAAAATGGTGGGTATCATGTTCTTGGATTTCTAAATATGGGTTTCAATAAAATAAGAAATGTTAAAGAACCTACAGAACCAGATGAAGCTGCTACTAAAAATTATGTGGATAGGAGTGGTAAAGCAATAGTAGAGCAACAAGACGGCACTTTTTCCGCTATTGCAAATATAGATATGCGGGAGTATACTTTAACTAATCTTTTGGATCCCGCAAATGCCCAAGATGCAGCAACTAAAAAATATGTAGATAGCGCAAATAGAGCCTTTGTTTATGGAGCTGGTAGGTATATGGCAGTTTCTGATGTTTCTATGGGAGGACGAAGAATTAACAATGTTGGAAGCCCTTTAGAAAATGATCAAGCTGTAAACAAGTTTTATGTAGATACCACCGTTGAGGTGGCTACCGCGGGTGAAAAAGCTTTAACAAAAAAACAAGATGGATCTTTTTCAATGGCTGGCAAATTAGATATGAATGATAACCCAATTACTGGGTTACCAAATCCTATATCCCGTGATGCCGCTGCCAATAAAAATTACGTTGATAGCGGTGGAGCTATCATAAAAAATCCGAATGGAAGTTACACGGCGGTGGTTGACATAGATCTCCAAGGTTTTTCTCTAAAAAATGCGGCAACCCCGGTAGAAGAGAGAGATTTAGCAACAAAATCCTACGTGGATAAAAAAGTATCCCTTCCTTCTCTCATTGGCCCTAAACCTATTATAACCGTGTGGGCTGAAGAACAAGGGGGAATTGTAGATGGTAATTATGAGTTCTCATTCGGTAATGGTAATTCGGGTCGCACCCATGCTTTAGGGGGTTACTGTATGAATGCGCAAGGTAGAATTATAAGAGGAAGTTTAACGGTTGTTAAAAATAACCCTAACGCACCAGAAGAGGTAAAAGTTAATATTTTGGTAAACGGATTGGAGCAGGTTGATTACTCTGTTATTAAAAAAAGCGGACGAAATTTGTAGCTGTACGGTTTTTCCAAGGGCGTTGGAGGTAAAACAATGCGACATCGTAAACTTTATTTCAAGATCGACCAACCGTGATGTAACACATGCTTACATATCTATTTTGATAGAGTTAGACTTGTAAAAATATAACTTTGTTTATAAAAGTTATATTTTACGTTTGATTGTGCTTTCTGTTTTACAAATTGGACAACTGGTAAAGTTACCGTTTGTGTTACAACCATCACAAACACACATATGGCCACAATTACAAAATAATATATTAGGATCTTCTTCTAAGCATATGATGCATGTTTCTGATTTAAATGTTTGTTCTCCACTGGTTGTAGTTGGCAATCTTTCTTTGACAACTTCTTTTACTCTGACAACCTCAAAATCGGATAAAGTAGCTCTATTTCTAGTTCCATTTTCAATGCCCTCTAAATTCGCAAAATCATCTAAATCAATAAAATCTGTATGAATACCATCATCATCAAGATCATCATAATCAGAAGGAATATGTGGATTACCAATCATAAGATTTAATGAGAAAGTTAAATCGTGGTTGTATGCTTCAGTTACAGCATCAACTCTATCAATGCTTATTATTTTTTCTAGTATTAGATATTTATCAAAATCACTTAAAATAGAATTCACATCTCCCTCCATTGAATCATATGAATAAATGTCCTGCCATTGTTCCTCCATAGCACTATATAATAATTCTACCACATTGACGGAAACAATAAAGGCAACATTCTCTTGTTCAAATAATATTCTACTGCATTCATAATATAGAGCAGGTTTGAATTCCTGAAGTAACTCAATATGATTTTTGTTATGTGTTTTTGCAAATTCCATACTTTCTCTACATATAAACAACTCTGAATGGAGTCGTTTGGGTGTGTATTTAAATTTATACTCTAATACACTACCTAATTTATCACCAAAAATATCTATTTTTGTTTTGACACTCATGATTACTATATAATGATTTCCCTGTTATTTTTCATTTAACTTTCAATTTTTAAAAATGTAACTTCTCTCTGGAAGTTAGATTTTTATTGTTAGGATGGTGTGTAAGATGGAGTAGGCGTTGGCTGGGAATACGGTTGGGGATATATTGGTGGGGGTTGTAATGGTTGGAATTGTGATGGTGGAGAGAGTAGATGATATTGTTGGTGTTCTTGGCAATAGTAAAGTAGATGTGGAGGTGGTGGTGGGTAATAGTGGTTGTGTATTGTGTAATGAAATATTTGTGGTTGTGGATTAAATTGTTGTTGGGGAGGAGGATAGAATGGCAGTAGTGGGTATGGTTGTGGTGTTGGTGTTGGTGGTGGTGTTGGTGGTGGTGTTGGTGTTGGTGGTTGAGGAGATATTGGTTGAAAGTGTGTTGATTGGTCTGGTGAAGGCAGTTGAGGACACATCGTATTCATTTGATTGATCATATCTATTCTTTCAAGATATGATACAATTAATTTTATTAAACTTTTTGGAAAATTCAAATTTTTAAAGAATCATGAAATCGAAAAAATATATAATATATAACTTACCATGGTAGGTTATATATCTTATTCAATGTTGCTTGCTATATTATTTGATAATTTCCTTGTTAGATTTATAAGTGAAGCACCGCCTCCTCTTAATTTTCTTTTATTTTTGATGGATGATAAATGATCATTTTCATCTATTACTGAAAAATCTTCCACCATTTCGTTTATTCGCTTGAGATGCTATCTCTTTCTTAGATAAATTACTAAAAACATATAACTGACTCCATAATGCTGCTCTAATTGGTAAATGTTGTCTTATCCTTTCATCTATACTATCTAAAATGGAGTTTATGTAGTTACCTAGAAGCACAGCAAATCTTGCTAGATATGGTTTTTGAAACTCCTTTGGAAAATCAAAAATTAAATCTTTAAATTTCGTTTTAGCGTCATCAACATTTACTAAGTTCTCTCTCATATTCTCTAATGTCCTTAGTAAGCTTTCATTACTTAAATTAATTTCTTCGAGAAACTCTTTTAATTGGTCCATTTTATGCTTTGATATATTTAATTATAAAAAATAAGAAAATTTCAAAAAAATTTTAAATTTAAGTTAGTTTGTTAGTCGAGATTTGTGGTTAACTAGTTAGTCGGTTAGCCTGGTTAACTAGTTAGTCAATTAGAAATTTATGGGGGTGGGAATGTTGAGGTGAGGGTTAGTCGGTTGAAGGGTTAGTCGGTTGAAGTCGGTTGAAGGGTTGGCATGATTGGGTTGATAATTTAAGAAGATTTTGCGATTTTCGCCCGATTTTGCGCCAGCATACCCATATTACTATCTACTGATAGAGTTAGAGATCTTGTGCACCGCACCATTGTTTATGAAGTTTGAAGTCAATAAGTTTGATCAAACTGTATTTGAAGTATGAGGTCAATAGCTCTAATACTGTGGAAGTTACGATACGGACAAGAAAAAAAAAAACCAATTACGGCAACAACTCCAAAGGTAATGAAGACAAAGTTATACTATGGACAAAAACCCAATATGTAAAATAACTAAGGGCAATACCTCAAAAAATAATAGAAATAGAGTTACAGATCTTGTGCACTGCACTTGTCCCCAATGTGATCTATCGGTAAGTTAAGTGTGAAGTCAACAGCTTTCATACTTCGGAAATTATGCTCCAAACGAACAAAATACCACTTAGGGCAATAGCTCCAAGAATAACTAGAACTCTCACAGGCAAACAAATACCGCCACCTGGTGACTCGTCACTGAATGACTGCACCTTTCCAAACCCAAAATATCAAACAACAAAGGACAAAAACTCAAAAAGACAGAATAATGGATCTGCACGTCCTAAACGTGATCGATCTGATACCTAAGGGAAGTAACTCCAAAACTACTCAAAAAAGAGCTACAATGTACAAATCTTGTGAACTGCACTGGTCTTCAATGTGATCTATCTATACTTGAAGCATGAAGTGAACAGCTTTAATACTTTGGAAGTTATACTACTAAAAAAATATCCAAAATGTAAAATAATAATGGGAAATAAATAAACAAGAGGACCTTGATGGTCTTATATCGCTCACATGAGTACAAGAATGAAAGGTTAAGTGCAATTAAGTATGTACATTTTTTCGGCGCAGCTGTATGATCTCACTTTTGACCTACTTTAAGTACTAGGAGGAAATGAATTGCTACTCATTTTGTGATTGGCCAAATATATGTAAACTACGCAAAAAAGTAAAGGTCACAGTAGAAATTTACCGACATTGGATAAAGGTCTTCATGACTAAAAATCACGTAATGATCACATTTACCTATGTGAAGTTGTACTTTATGGCCATGCAGATGTTAAACTCTAGCAAAACATTCATAGTTTAAAGCACATGGATAAACTAATAGCAATGAGTATCGGCGACTTTTCTATTTTGTTTAGTGTAAGAGAATTGGTACCCGTTTTTCGTCACGTAAAATCGAATACGAAGTGCGACGGCAGGCTACCGCTCTATTGTCTTACACGAAATCGGGTTGTAAAACAACTTATTCTGTTTCTTGTCACTATGAAAAAAAGATGTTATGTCTTGAATTTGGTGATTAAATTCGCAACGTGAATAACCATACCTACCTAGGGGAACAATCGGTTTAATTGCGTTGTAACTAGCGAAGAAACTGGGTTTTTACTAAATTACTCCTAGTAAGAGTAGGTGGGTGTGGTCAAGCATTGACAGGGGTGATAAAAGCCCGCCTTCTGATAAGGACAAATCGTCGATGTTTAAAAGGTGCTTCATTTTCGTTAAAAAAATGCAAATCTACTCTGTTTTCTTTCTAAAGATTCCATCTTATGGTCTAAACAGACCTTTATTTAAACACGATTCATTAATGAAAAACAAAACAAACGATATTCCAAAACATTGCAGAATGTCGACACTCATTTTACGTTAATGACGAAAATTAATGTATTGCTCAATAATGCTCATTACGAGAGCTCCCTCATTCTTTAATCTTATTGAAAATTTTGATTTCAGCCACATGCAGAACAATTTAAAAGAAGCTACTTTCAGGACTGTTTTCATCAGTTCTCTTCATATTATACTACAAACGAATTTAAATGTTCATATCCCAGTGCCTCTTACGCCGTCTGTCTTTTTTAAAAGATATTTCTTGTTTGAATGATATGGAGGACATTGTCTGAGAAGACAAGGGAATTAGCAGATTTTAGGCAATTGGTGCTTTTATCACAATGATTTCAGAATTTCTTTGTTGTAGGAGCATTGACACTTTATCGCGTAAACAAGAAAAAGACTAATGGACGGACAGACAGACGACGGAAACCATAATATGACATAAGCTCTGCTGGCTTTCACCCAGTAGAGCTAAAAATTATTCACACATGCTTCGAAACCGTTTTACGTGACTGTATCCTTAAGTGACACATTTTCAACTATTTGTGATTTAAATGAAGACTACAACGATCTATGTTACCCGAAAATTATATTTACTTCATGTGTTCAATGATTATGTCATACGATTGCAATAGACAGATATGCTCAACTTTCTATTTCATTGAAGAACAATGTGTTTTTAAGTTTTTTACTGCTTCAAATTAGCCGTAAACTTGAGAATGGGTGATATGATCTATCTGCATCCTGAAGTTTCAAGTAAATAGCTTTTGTACTATGGAAGTTATGCTCCGGACAAAAATTCAACTGTAGTATAACTAAGGGCTAAAATTCTGAAAAATATCGAAGACAGATTTATGGATCTTGTGCATTGCACTTGGCCCCAATGTGTTGTATCTGCATATGCAGCTTAAAGTCGATAGCTTTTATACTCTGGAATTTTGCTCTCGACAAAACTCCACCTTGTAATAACAAAGGACTATAACTCCAATAGGACAAAAGTATAAATCTTGTTCACTGCACTTGTCCTCAACATGGTCTATTTGTAAGTGAAGTTTGGAGTCAATAGCTTTTATACTTTCGAAGTTATGCTCCAGACAAAAATCCATTTTATAATCAAAGGACTGAAAGTCCTGAAAAGCGGATTTGTTGAACAGTTTTAAGCTATGATTTGATGTGACGAAAATTTTTTTTTTTTAATCACATGTAATACATGTATAATTTGTATTTTTTATATATAATAATTTTCTATATATTATAATTTTCTGCTAGTATTATATTTAGGACTAAACACGCATAGGACTGGAAAAAAAAAAAAAAAAAAAACCAAGATAGATTTATAAGTGAAAGTTATTTGACAAATATATAGAATACTTCAGTTGTTGATTCGTTGATGAGTAAGACTTAAAAAACTATACAAAATAGGATGATGATATATAATGATATTTCTGTAAAAACATGTTGTTAAGGTCTACAGTTGTCAATCAGTTTCAGCAATCATGAGCAAATTTGATCAAACAGTACAATATATTGCTACTTACACATGTATGCAATATGAAATTTTTGTGCCTTCTTGTTGAACTTCTTACCAGAGGACAAGATTTTTGACTCCCCCAAATTAAAACCAACTATTCAGATTTTCATACCCTCAACAAACTCAAAAATGGCTTACTGAATTATAGCTGGAAAATCATAAGTAAAGAAGAAAGATAAGATTTAGAAAAAAAATCTGAATTGATATTTCCTTAATGCCACAGTGTTGGAAAGCTTTGAGGGAATGGTACTTAATCAATAACATGCACCATCAACAAGGATTTATATATTCAAATCAGTATCAAGACGTCATATCTGGTGTAACAAAAATAAACAGAGTGACCTATTGCTAAAGTAGCCTACAATTCCATTATCAAACACCCAAAATTGCATCATTTTACTGAATTTAACCATACACTTTATTGAAAAGAAATATATACCTGGTAGTATTTATTGGCCTTTTACGGAATAATTTGATTTGTGGCAAAAAAATAAAATAAATAGCTTGCTGTTTAGAGGATAAACAAACAATTCAATAGATATGGAGCCCTCAGATTATGTGGTTTGTATTTGTAAAGGGTAGAAAAAATTCTGGAAGAAAAAAAGAAAAGAGATACTGATGTCTTGTTTTCAAACGCTGTTTTCATAAGCCCTATTACACAGGACTCATAAAACATAGGATTTATTGTGTGTTACAGGGCTAAAAAAAAAAGAAAAATCCTCAAAAAATTCTCCCAATTTAACTTTGTATGACATAAAAGTCAAGGGTCAAATATAGGCCATGTTTGGACAAACCATACATTATTTTGAATACTGATCACATGTATATGTAACAGTTCTGTTAAATAGCCCCAGAGGCTGGGGTTGAACCTAGAACCCTCAGGTCCAAACTCCGTAGGCAAACGCTCTACAACATTGCTACAAAAGCTAGCTCTATAGCAAGACAGATAAGTGTGTACCCTTATACAAACACAAGCTATACATTTATATCAATCTGTGGGATAGACCAGTATACAACATATGGATCCATGTCAGGTTTCCTTGGCATCTGACAACTGGATCTGGAGAAAATTTTGATTGGGGTTTAACACTTTACTGAACACTCATGTTAACCCTAAGACTGCTAAAGGTGACTCACTGACCTTTTGCAGACAGTGTAGATCAAGATCAGACTGCACAGAATGTGCAGTCTGATCTTTGATCTACACTGTCCGATAAGGAGATATTTATCGTCCTCAAAATTACCTTAAATAGTAACCTTTGGGATTTTACTATCGACTTGAAGGTATCATTTGAGTTATTCAGCAGGACAAGGGTTAATAACCCTGAAGGAAATAGACAATTAAAAGCATCATGGGAAAAGGACGAACTTCTGGTAGACAGTATTTTCTCCTGTTCCAACATTGTTTTCATTCATAAGAGTGAACTTCAGCCCATTTGTCATATGGGGAAGGAATGAATAATGAAATAGCATCCATTTAATTACCATTTTTGATTAAAAAACAAAAAGTAATTTATGCATAGATGGTGGACATAGACTAATCTGAACAATCTTACAAAAATTAACTCCCCTCTAAATGTGGATCTGGGGTCCTGCATGGCTTACTAGTAAAGTTTAGGACTTGTTACCTGATGGCCATATGTTTTTCTGTGGGAGTGTCCTTAGGCAAGACACTTCAGAGCCCTAGCCTAGTACTGCTGAAACCCAGACATACATAAATAAGCTAGTTGTAGCAGTTATATGACTGAAATAATGTTGAAAGCGACATTAAATGCCATTCAATTAATCAAATGTGGATCTAACATTGGCCTCCCGCAAGGTTAACCTTTATCTGATATTTCTGTCAGGCTCACAAAATGTAGCTCTTAAGTTTTTGAAAACACTGGTAGACAAACAGATCTTTTTTTTCATTCATACCAAAGTCATTTTGTCCCCATTCTATAACACCATAAAGGATACAATGTGTTTTAACTAAGGTAAGTGTGGCTATATTATTCCATTTTGAAGGATGTTCAGAAAAACTTTTGAAACAACTTATCCAATTGGCTGAGCTTTATTTGGTTGTACTAAAAATCAACTTGGGTTTTCAGAAGGATTAGTGATGGTGGTTTTTGTCTGAAATTATGCTTTAAGTCAGATTGAAAATATCAACAGCTCACCCTAGGGTTTGTAAACATGTGAGCTTAAATAAATACACTAAACATGATGACTATATTTTCCTGTACCATAGCATTTTAAGCATTTCTAAAATCATTATTAATCATCATTATGCAAGACTCTTTTGAAATATTGAAACTTCTGTACTCAGATATCAAGGTTTTGATTTTTAAAACAGCATTTTACAATCCTAGTCAGACTATAAACACAACACTTTCTAAACTGTCATATAGTGGGTATAATCATATAGACTGCAAACAATTCAAATCTAAAATAGTGTGCCTGTAGGAGTGGGATTTTACTATGTTAGGTGGTCTGATCTTAATCTTATCTACTCTTGCTACAAAAGAGAAAACTGTCTTCATTCTGAAGTATAAAGCATGTATTGTTTTGAAACTAGTATGATTTAGTTTAAACCCTTACAAAACAATCCCGACTTTGAACGACCCTGGGGAAGAAGGCTTTTAAAAAAAATTTGGGAATATGAGAAAATGCTGGTAACCAGCATTTTTCCTTTTCCCACAATGTCTCCAGACCTTCCAAAATTAAAATTCATATTTTGAGTCACATTGATTCTGTTATCAGCAAATGCTTTCCACTTGGACAAGTCTCAAATTTTGTTGTGTGGTAAAGAGTTAAAAAAAAAAACACTGGAGTCCTCTCAGGGAAATAGAAACAATGGCTTTTTTTTATGTAATTTCTTACTGAAAGCACAATGTCCTTTCCATGACTCTAACACCTAGGAATACCTTCAAGGGTTCTTCCTTATTACTACACAACGAATGGCTTTTTTTATGTAATTTCTTACTGAAAGCACAATGTCCTTTCCATGACTCTAACACCTAGGAATACCTTCAAGGGTTCTTCCTTATTACTACACAACTTGAAACTATTAATTTCAAAATGAAATACAAAATCAAACTAGACGCAACAAGTTGATTGTTCAGATACAATGATTTCTTCTTTCTTTTAAAAAGAAAATTCTTGGTTTTATTCCTGACCTAAAAAAATGTTATGAAATAGTTTGAAAGGTGAAAACTAAATGGTATGTTTAGTATTTTCTAAGCTTTAAGCCATGTGTAATTCATGAGTATTGAATATACCTTCCATCTGGAAGATAAATGAAAATTCACCTTGTATCATAATAAAGACACAAGTCAAGATATGATGATTTCACAAAAGGAAAGTAAGGTTAACTCATGCACTGACACAAAACATGAAATTGATTGTAACTACCTTCAAGAATAATTTGATGTTTAACTGATTTCTGGTGGTTACTTTAGTTTCAACACTGTTTCAGTCTTAGAGTGACAACAACCCATTTATTTGTGTACGGCTTGGGTTTTACTAGGGCTAGGCTGATTCTACGCAGTGTCTTGTCTGTAGGCACTCCTACAAAATCCTGCCAACTAGGTGAGGATAAAAAATCCCAGATAACTCAACCGACACCTTCACCAATCAGCCACAGTCTCACAGAACCTCACTAAATAAATGAACAGGATTATGTCATTTCACCGCTATATCGGTGCAAATATAAAAAAAAAACATAGGCTGTATAGGTTCAAGCTTAGACCTCATATTCTGCACAGTCTGAACTTAGATTATCATTCACAGTTTCAAAAAAAAATACAGATGTAGATTTCTTTTTGAAGTTTTGAGTCATGTCTTTGTGAATCTGAGTCATATTACATAATTGAACCACTGTAGGGACATGTGCAAAAAATAAAAAACATGATGTAGCATGGTAAGATACTTGAAATTCAATATTAACTCTGGTAAAACAGCTATTGCTTACTTCCAATGCAGTTTTGAGTGAATCCATTTTCATGTTCTGAAGAATAGAATTAAAATCATCACTCATCACCTGGAAGAACATATTCCAGATATTATTTGCTTTTTGATACCTGCAAATCCCTGCCCTGGGTACAGCTGAAGCAGCCAGAATTGACCAAGATCACACTCAGTGTGATAAGTTGCTTTGCAAAGTAAAAAATGACCTATACATAACTAAAATGAAATTTTCAAGTCGATAGCACAAATCCAAATATTTCTATTTCAAAGTTATTTTTGGAGGAAAAATACCTCCTTACTGGGTAGTATAGATCAAAGATCAGACTGCGCCTTTGGTGCAATCTGATCTTGATCTACACTGTCCGCAAAAGATCCTTGGGTAGCACTTAGCAGCCTAAGGGTTAAAGGAATTGGTCCCTCTATAAAACTTTAAAAACTATAGGCATACTTTCATTCTGAGGTTTGAATTACTTGCTGTTTACATGAAGCACAGTTACCGTCTCTAGTATGGGCTGAGCAGCAGTTCATCATAAATATGGACTTTATTAAATAAAGTACATGTAATTCAATCTCCAAGCATAAAAAATATATCAAAGAATTTAAATCTACATGTACAAATAGTAAGACATACAGATCTAGACTAAGATGTATTCCTGTGGACCCTTTATCAAACATCTGTCTGAAAATTCTGCATTCTTAATTCTTTTGCATGAAAGGTAACAAAATAAAATTCAAGCATATTAGAAGGACTATGAATGGACTTTTACACCTTGAAGATAATTGAGTATCTGAGGCTTAAAGTCCAGGATGTTAGGTTAAGTTAGTGGATTTGCAGTTCACTGAGAAGGACACGATTTCCCCACGAAAATCCTCAGTATAAATTCACGTCACGAGTTCGTACTTGATCGGGGCCGTTTGTAAACGCAGGATTTCTTTATGTCCCGTCGATAACTGGAGAGAAATTTTGGAAGCAGTCTTGCATAAATCAAATGTCAAATATATATATTTTAATAGACAACACGATCTTCATTTTTTTAAACGTTTCATAGAAATGTTTCAAACAATGCAGAAATTCATCGATAGTGCTATACGAAGGTCGGTAGGGCCTAACCACAGGAATTTGACATTCTATAATGAAAAAATATGATTAAATAAGAAAAAAATATCCCCCCCCCCACACACATATATATAGAGTGTTTCTTTATATATAGGGGAATATTTTTTTCTTATTTAATCATATTTTTTCATTATAGAATGTCAAATTCCTGTGGCCTAACTAACAAGGTGCCGAATCGACTTTATGGGTTCTGCGTATTCGTTATCGAAAGGGTTTTAAATCATTTACGGCCAAATTCTAGCTAGCTATCTGAAGATATTTGATATAATACAGAGTTTAAAAATGTATTTCACTAAGAAATTATTGCTTAATCTCCTTGTTTTTTTCGACAACGGACGACACAAGTTGTGAATGAACATTTCTTGAATGAAAATTGGGGCAGTCTGTATAAACAATGTTCATACGCATTAATGGCAATATTTAATGAAAAAAAAAACAAAACTTTAAGTATTAAGAGTATTTCAAACTGACAATTTTTGTAGTTTTGACGAAATTTCGATAAAGAAATCAACATAATTTGTATGATTTGTTCAAAGTCAGAGTTGAATATCATTTGTAGATCTGCGTTGTTCGTCCCAACGCTGCCAGGCATGCAAAACTGAAAGTGAGCGCGCATGCGTCGTTACGCATGATGTATTTGGTTCCGGCCGAAACGATCACAGTAAGCGGATTTGCTATCTAGCAAATCCGCTAAAAAAGGGTGATAACTTTAAAATAAAGAGGACAGAGTTATTGATCTTTTGCATTACACTAAGTCTTGTCCTCAAAATGGTTTATTTGTTGATTAAGTTTGAAGTCAATAGCTTTTATGTTTTGAAAGATATTCTCCAGACAAAAATTCAGTTATGTAAATTAACAAAGGGCAATTACTTCAAAGAAGAGGAAGACTTAGTTTTGGTTCTTGTGCACTTCACTTATCCTCAATGTGATCAATAAACATTGTGAAGTTTTAAGTCTATAGCTTTAATACTTTGAAAATTATGCTCCAGAAAAAAATCCAATTTGTAAAATAACAAAGGAAAATAACTCCAAAAATAATCTTGTGCTTGTCCTAAACATGATCGATTTTTATATGAAGTTTGAAGACAATAGCTTTTATAATTTGGAAGAAATGCACAGGACAAAAATCCAATACATAAAAAAGGACAGTAACCCCCCCCCCCCCCAAAAAAATGAGAGAATTATGGATCTTGTACACTGCACTTGACCGCAATGTTATCCATCTGTATATGAAGTCTGAAGTCCGTAGCTTTTATGCTTTGGGACTTATGGTCAAGACAAAAAAAAATAACAGAGGAAAATAATTTTAAGAATAATGAAGAAGAGTTATGGATCTTGATGGATGGATGGACGGACACAGTGACTCCAGTATATGCCCACAAACAATAGTCGTTTGTGTGTGTGTGTGGGGGGGGGGGTATGATAATGACATTTATTAATTTTATGCATTAATCTTGTCCTCTTAACCCATTACCGTTCAATAACGCCTTTTGACGCCCCTATCTCATTTGAACAAGACCGCCTTTTGACGCCCCTACCTTATCTGAACAATCACGCTTTTCGACGCCCCTATCGTATCTGATCGATAACGCTTTTTGACGCCTCCGACGTTCAATAGCAAAATATTCGGTTGTTTTAAAGGCCAGAATTTCATCGAATGCATGAACAATAAGTATAATTTATTATCTTTTAAAGGAATTGAAAAAAAGATACACTTTGTTCTTGAAAAAAAATAGTAATTTACGAAAGAAGTGAGCAGGGGTTAAAATTGTAAATGCACGCTTACCGTGGACGCTTGGCTAAGATTTTCATCTGAATCCACGAGATTTTTTTCAAAAATCAGCATTGCTTTCAAATAAAATCCTTCTTTTGTTTTTCACAAGTAATATTCCTCATTAACTGTTGGTAATTTAATCCGTCTGCGACTCGATATGCTAGCAGAATGCAGTCAAATAAAATTGTGTCACCAGCCATTATGGCAGCAAAAACACGAATCAAAGTACTTAGACTACTACATAACCGAAGTCTTTTAGCCAACTGAGAGAAATTAATCGACCGTGATCAGACTGCGTATTTCGCTTAGAACATGTCTTGCTCTCACGACCTTTTTTAAATCGGAACTAATTTTACCCTTTCCCAAACAATCACTTGTTTTTGCGACGAAAATGAAAACATCGTGAGAAAGAGCTAACTTAACTGCTTGTTACAAGCAATTTCTCGTTTTTCCATATATTCTACCCCTTGAGATACCTATTTTTCAATTAACGGTCACTGTAAAATATCATCAATAAGGTCTTTCAATTTGGATCAGTCTAAAATTTTGTAGCAACTGGTTTGTAAGCAATTCAAGGCCAAGGAAACAGAAAGCAAGCGAACTTTGCCGTGATTGTATTGTTGGACGCTTCGTAATTTTCTTGTTTTTGATACAAAAATAAAGGGCTTCTGCATGAACGCAGTCAAATCAGTATGTCGTTGTTTCGATAAGATTTTATTGCCCGTATTGTTTGCGGATTTTCAGAAGCTTGCATTCCCCTTTTTTCCCAAATTTAAATCCAGGCTCCCTGGTGTGATTACGTAATTACAGATTACAATTAAAGTCATATCGGCCAACAAACGGTGCTGCAAAGAACACGTGCGATAGCGCATGGTAATATACGATGCACACCCTTCATACAAAGAAAAAGATGTTGGGAAAAAAAGGTCTGACGAAGCTTAAGAAAGAGAAAGAAACTGATCTTCGCCGTGATTGCATCGTTGGCCACTGAGTAAAAGTAAAAATTTACGTCCTTTTCCGTTATTGTTTTCTACCCTCCCTTATCCAATTAAATTCCATTAACTGGGCAACATTTGTTGTCCGCTTGTGTTTTCAATTTGGTCTGTCTTATTCACGGAAAGTCATAAAAGATGATCTACGGTCCCTATGTAGAAAGACTATATTAATTTCGGAATATAAAAAATATATTAAAAAAGTGACTTTGATAAGCTATTTACAGGCAAACGCTCGTCCACTATGTGTTTTTTTGTATTTAGATTTAATACCAGTCAATGCCGCGGCCCTCGCGACATTAAGAAAGTCGAGAAAAGCAAAGAGAGAAACAAGAGAGCAGATCTACCTATGATTTTTCTACATTTCCCACAATGTTTCCAACCCTATTTGGATACAATTTCGTCGTCATTATAGAATCTTTTAGTTTTCTGAAACTTCTTTGAAGTCGGCCAACACGAAATATTAGTCGTATTACAAGAAGTTATGAGAAGGACAATTAACGTATAGAAACTTATATAACAAAACCAAGGTAGAGCCCTGGAATATAAATATTTTGAGAGGAGTGAAAGATTTCTTGTTTTAGATTGAATATGATATATTCATTTACAATGTACAGCATGCCCTGTGAAAAGGGGGCTAAATTCATCTCCGTAAACCATGGCACCAAGCAATCTATTACATAGTTATGTATCCGTAACAACCACTTTTTTTGATGACCCAGCTATATATGAGGTAAACTGGTCCTTGGATATACTGAAAATTGACCGATAGAGAACGTTTTGGCTCTGATCAGCCCCTGCATGCCCCACAGGCTGACCTGGGTCGATAAATTTCACAGATGCGTTAAGCCCCCTTTTCAAAGAGCATGACTCATATACATGTATAATGAGTGAATTATTTCTTCGCAAATAATATTTTCAAAATCAATATTAGCGATAAGAAAAGAAACATTGTGTAGGACGGAGAAGATGCCTATAATTAACATTTTATTTTCTTCTTACATTCTTTAACCTTTCTTTTTCGGGGCATTAAAATTGCACTTAATAGCGTTTGGTTAGATTTAAGAATGGTTTTATAATATCGTAAAAATTTTCGAAACATAAAGCAGACATTCAATTGTTCGTTCTTGGAAAATTAAAGTTCAGTTATTTCTTCTTTCTGATACAAAAGTAAAGGGATTATGCATGAACGTAGTACAATCAGTATGTCGTTGTTTTGATAAGATTTTATTGCCCTGTATGTTTGATGATTATCAGAAGCGTTCGATCCCTTTGTTTTCGAAATTCAAATGACCAGGCTCCCTGGTGTGATTACGTAATTATAGATATGATATATAGGCATATCGGCCGACAGTTTGGTGTTGCAAAAAACACGTGCCATAACGCACGCGATTGGTCAGTTTATAGTCCAATTAAAATGAAATTGTTTAATTGACAAAAATTAATTGACCAATCAAAGAAAATAGCAATTTAATCCTAATCCCGTAATTTAAGTTTTCTTTCAGTTCGTTTGAGAACACTCGCTGCGAAGCATCTACTTCTATCTAATTGCGACAGCTAAATTAAAAAATGTCTGACTCTGATTCTGATAACTCTGTGTTCGAGTTTGATTTCGACACAGACATATCAGAATTTTCGGGATTTTCTGCGTCTGACTCCGATTCTTCCGACTCCCGAGGTCGAGGATGCTCCCGATCTTCAATGGCAGGACGAGCTTACACCACCGATGGTGTGTTTTAATATTCTTATTTTGCATATTTACTCAATTTCACTTTGTGAAAAACTCAAACTAATGGCTGGACTACCAAAACATTGTAACTTTGATTATTCAAGGCGTAGTTACGATGTTTTGGAAGCCAACCAAAAATTATTTTTTTCTTTTGTATTTGATGAAGCAAACCACGCATTTCAAAACAATAAAAATCATCACTTTTCATAAATGATGTTCTATTATGGGATTGAGTATAATTTCTTACAGGAAAACACATGGATCGAAAACATCGGACGCGATATCATGTAAACTCAAAATAGATTTGGGCGAATTAGACTTTCGAAAAAATCGCATTTTCTTGGACAACATTTTGCAACGCAAACGATAAGATCTGAACATGCCGAATCTTTATGTTGTCATTGACGATCGAGTTTAACTGTTCTAGAAATGTTTTCTACCCAAATGATAAAGAATATTCATGCTGTTTTGTTACAACTTAAACACTCGCATAAACAATAAAGATAAATTTTAAATCAGAATAAATCTCCGTGAAAAAACTGAAGGGAAAACGACGATTTACTTCGCTACGTCGAATACAACTAAAAAGAGGGGTTATTTTTGCCGAGTTTTGATACCCTGAGAAAGAAGCCTTTGGAAAACATTGTGGGAAAAGGAGAAAATCCTGGTAACCAGCATTTTCTCCTTTTCCCACAATGTTTTCTACTTTTAACAAAACAAATGCTTTCCATTTGGACAAGCCAAAATATTGACGTTTGGTAATGAGTTAATTTTGCAGTGATCTAAAGTAATTGAAAACCATGGTTAGAAAAGGAGTATAGATCTACAGGCGGATTTCCTTTTCCACCATGTTTTCTAACACTTTTACTCGATTCTAAGCACTAATGGCTGTGTATTACTTGGGAAGATAATGATTTGAAAAAAATAACAAAAAGGACTACTTTTGCACATCAAATTTAATCATTATCATTGATGGGTGAACAGAAAACTGTTGATAGATACAACAGTTTTCTCATCACATTTTCTGTTCAATCGCCAAGGGCTAAAATGATCCTAAGATATTACTTTAGGAAAACAATGCTGGAAAGAAGAAAGTCTGTTACAAGCAATGTCTTCTTTCCCCACAATGTTTTGAAATGTTATCTACTCTACAATATACTTGCATTAGACTGCAACCTCAGTCAGTTTTGACCATTCTATAATTTTGACATCTTGTCAAGAGTTAACCCTTTACCACACAATCCCTGCTTTTGACGACCTTGAGAAAGAAGCCTTTAGAAAACATTGTGGGAAAAGGAGAAAATGCTGGTAACCAGTATTTTCTCCTTTTCTGACAATGTTTTCTACCCTTCACAAAACAAATGTCAAATTTTCAGTCACTTTTATTTTGTCGTCTGCAAATGCTTTGAATTTGGTCCAGTCCAAAATTTTTTTTGTTTGGTAATGAGTTAATTATTGAAAAATATCATTTTTGATTTAAATTTTGATGATCTTTAGCCAAATAAAATAAAAGTTGAAGAAAACCTTCGAAAAAATGCGGGAAGAACAGAAATTGCTGATCGTAAGCACATCCTCCTTTTCCCACGTTGTTCTGTACCTGTCAAAGACAAGTCACACATTTTGAACCGTTTTTTTTTTTTTCTTTTCTTTTGCATATTCCAATTTTGTGAGGTTTGAATCTTCCTGTTTACAAAAACTTGAATCTAAAGCATGAAAAATGGAAATTGTTACAGGAAAAGAATATTTGTGAACATGAAGAAAAAAAATACTTACTTTTACATGCATTTTTTTCTCAAACAATAATTAATTTCTGCAAAATGATTATATCATAAGAAAGAGCATTCAATTCTCTGAAAACTTTTTATATACCAAAAATGTGTCAAATTATTATTTCAGGGCTTTTTTATCACTTTTTTAGGACTGGTGAAAAATTTTCAGTACAAATTGATAAAATCCAATATTGCCTGTTCAAACAAGGCCATAAAAGGGCATTCCCTGTAACTGGTATAGGTTATTGATTTTTCCTTATCAGGTTTCTGTACATTGCTGTATTATCTCTACCTCTCTGAGTGGTAATGAGTTAATGTGATCTATCGGTATCTAAAGTATGAAGTCACTAGCTCAGATCGTGCTGTGTCCGTCGTCCATCGTGGGTCATGTGGTGTGCATCGTCAAGTCTTATCTTGTGTGCGCTCTAGAGGCTACATTTTCAGTCTGATACTCCTGAAACTTTGTCAGAATGTTTGTATTAATATTATCTCAGATGAATTGAGTGTTTGAAAGTGAGTCACATCGGGTCAAAAACAAGGTCACTAGGTCAAATCTAATAAAAACCCTATGTACACTGTAGAGGCCACATTTTTAGTCCAAAAATCTTGAAAGTTGGTCAGAATATTTGGCGGGATGATATCCCAGACGAGATTGAAAATGGGTTACGTCTGGTCAAAAACTAGATCACTGGGTCTAATCTTTGAAAACCCTTGTGTACGCTCTATTTTGATTCAATAATCATGAAATTTGATCAGAATGTTTCTCTTGATAATATCTTTATGAATTCCAGAATGGGTCGCGTGAGGTCAAAAACTAGGTCACAAGGTCAAATCTTAGAAAAACCTTGTGAACACTCTAGAAGCAACATTTCAGTCCAAAACTCTTGAAAATTGGTTAGAATATGTCTTTATGATATCTCAAACAAGCTTGAAAATGGGTTACGTTGTGTAAAAAACTAGGTCAAATATTCGAAAAAACTTTGTGTACGCTCTAGAGGCCTCATTTTCAGTCCAATACTCATGAAACTTCTGTCCATTACACTTGAAAGGTAGTCAGATAATTTTTTCTGATAATATCGCAGACATTTTTGAAAAAGGGTCATGTTAGGTCAAAAACAAGGTCACTGGGCCAAATCTTTGAAAAATCTTGTGTACACTCTAGAGGCCACATTTCCTGTGGCTTCTAGAGTGCACATTTCACTCAATACTCTTGAAGTTTGGTCAGAATGTTTGTCTTTATGATATCTCACATGAGATTGAAAGTGCATCAAGGCGGGTCAAAAACTAGGTCACTAGTCAAATCCTAGAAAAACCTTGTGTACGCTGTAAAGGCAACATTTTCAGTCCAATACTTTGGACAGTGGTTCAGATTGTTTGTTTTGATGGTATCTCGGAAAATGGTTGATTGATTGATTGTATTGGAGTTAAAGGCCGTTTTAACAGCTTAGGTCATATCACGGAGGTCAGTGCACCTACGCATGTGTTTCCTGGCTTTCTCACACCAATACTGACACAACTTTCTTTCCAAATTTCTATTTTCTCACATCAGAGGTGAGAGGCGAAAAATCCCAGGAAAGAAAGTTTGCCTCAACCAGGAACCAAACTCACAACCACAAGGTTAGGAGTTGAATACCCTAACCACTGAGCCAACCGGTGTTTGAAAATGGATAGTATTGGGTAAAAAACTCGGTCACTGGGTCAAGTCTTTGAAAACCCTTGTGTACACTATAGAGGCAACATTTCAGTCTAATACTCATGAAACTTTATCAGAATGTTTGTCTTGACGACATCTTGAACTAGTGTGAAAACTTGTCATGTCATGTCAAAAACTAGGTCACTAGATCAAATCTTAGAAACACCTTGTCTACACTCTATAGGCCACATTTTCAATCCAATACTTTTGAAAGTTGGTCAAAATATTTGTCCTGATGATATCTCAGATGAGTTTGAAAATGGGTCACATCAGGTCAAAAACTAGGTCGCTTGGTCAATTTTTTGGAAAACCTTGTGTATGCTCTAGAGGCCACATTTTGGGTCTTATACTCATGAAATTTGGTAAGAATATTTGTCTTGATAATTTGAAAACGGGTTACATTGGAAAAAAACTAGGTCACTAGGTAAAATCTTAGAGAAACTTTTTGTACACTCTATAGGCCACATTTTTCATTTAATACTCATGAAAGTTTGTCTTCATGGTATGTCATATGGAATCGAAAACGGGTTACGTCTGGTCAAAAACTAGGTCACCATGTAATATCTTTAAAATAGCTTGTGTACGCTCTAAAGGCCACATTTTCTGTTCAATACTTATGAAAATTAGCCACAATATTTCTCTTGAAGATAAATGAGATTGAAAATGGGTCGCCAGGTCAAATCTTTGAAAAACCTTGTGCACACTCTAAAGGCCACGTTTTCTTTCCAATACTCATGCAAGGTGGTCAGAATCTTTGTTTTGATAATATATGTATCTACAACAAGTTGTAAAATGGGCTATGTTGGTCTAAAAAGTAGGTCACTGAGACAAATTCTATTAAAAGCTTGTGTTCTCACTAGATGCCAAATTTTCAGTCCAATATTTATGAAAACTTGTTGGAATATTTGTCATAACATCTCAAAATTATAGGAAATAGGTCATGTTTTGTCAAAAGGCTCAGATGAGCGACTCCAGGGCCATCATAGCTTTCTTGTTATAATTTGAAAGCATTTACAGAGGATAAATAAAATATAGCTTGTGTGTTGGGATTTCTCTTGGAAGGGTAGAAAACATTGTGGGAAAAGGAGAGAAAACTGGTTACCAGCATTATCTTGTTTTCCCACAATGTTTTCTAGGGGCTTTTTTTCCGAGTTGTAAAAAGTTGGGAATGTGTGGTAAAGGGTTAAGGTCATTGAAACACATATGGTTTGGTTAACAGTTGCTGTACTCTTTCAGGTCTGTAAATAACCAAAGGTTCAAGGGATAAATCAAAGCAATAGAAAAAGGTCAAGGTTCTGGTATGGCTTCAGGAGCTGGATATGGTGCAGGGCAGGGGCACCAACAATCCGTAGTCATTGTAACAGGCAATCCACAGCCGCCAGTTACTGGCAATGGCAGGCCAGCATACCGAGACAAAAAAGAAAGAATTGCTGTACCTGCAATGCCAATGCCTGCTGCAGTTGTGTGTTGCATTCTGAACTTCCTCATTCCAGGATTTGGTAAGATAATAGACTGGTTGTATTTTCTTACAAGTTTTATTTTCAAAATCCCTAACCAAATCATACAGTGTTTTCACGATCCAGACCGCTTTTAAAAAGCATTTTTCTTCTTTTTTTCCATAAAGTTTTCTTGCTTTACCAAAACAAAATAGATAAATTATCTTTTGAGATGCATTTAACAGGACAAGTCTAAGGTTCTGTCAATGGGTAAAGAGTTCATCGGTGAACAAATTTTACTGTTTGTCCATTTTTAAAGCATTTGAAAATAACATTATTTGTGGATCAGTTAACATGATAAATTGTTATGTAAGATAATTTTTTACATAGCTTATGCTTTCTTGTGTGTTTTTTGCCTTTTTTGATGTTTTATTGCCCTAAAACATCAAAAAAGGCAAAAAACACACAAGAAAGCATAAGCTATGTAAAAAATTATGTTAGTGAATTATCAACGTATATCAATGGAAATTTCTGAAAAAACATACACATGTAGAACAATCTTTAGGCAAAAAAAATACTCCTGAACTTTCTCTATTACTAGAATCTTGTATATTATTAGTGACACATGAATTATTCAGACTCCAGAAATTTCTTGATCCAGAAATAAATAGAAAGTTCCTCCGTACTATAAATACGGGTTAGAAAATTATATTGGGAACCTTTGTGAATGATTACCTTTGGGAATTACCATCAGAAATTTGGGAGAACTTAAGTTTTTTTTTATTTTTGGTATTAGAAGCGCTCATATTTATTTTAAAGACTGGACTATAAAAGGGCAAGATTAGATATCAGTTAAAACCTTGTGGCAATTGTATTTGAAACTATTGAGGGACTTTTCTTTAATCAAAAATACATTATTTGAAATCTGTTTGTAAATTAACTTGTCTTATTTATTCGCCATTGTATTTTACTTGATAAATAAATCTTTTTATTTGTTAAGAGCTTGTTGCTGTTTTTAATTCACTTTCTTTCTAGCTACGCCTGGCTTGTAACAATATTTTTTAAAAGGGTAGGAAATATTTTGTGATAGGGGCAAAATATCAGCATTTTCCAATTTACCTATGTTATCAAATCCTTCTTCCTGAGGGTTGTGAAAATGCAGGACTGTTTAGAAGAAGAGTTAACCCTGTACAACACGATCCCAAGTTTTAACAAACTTCCAAAAGGAGACTTTTGAAAAAAAAATGTAGGATGAGGAGAAAATGCCAGCATTTTCTCCTTGTCCTGCAATGTGTTAAAAATTTTAATAATTGAGTCACATTTATTTTGTTGAGTGCACATGCTTATTTGGCCAAGTCTAAAACTTTGTCATTCGGTAGCGTTAAACTCCTCATCTTATGAACATGAAAATTATGGCTTTCAAGAACAATGTCGGAAAAGGAGAAAATACTGGTTACCAATGTTTAACAAAAACTAGAAATGTCTGTGATCTATCGTAGTATAAAACTTTTGACTGTACAGTCTGACAATCTTACGGTATTCAAAATTTCTTTGAGGGCAGTTGATTAACACTTTACCAAAACAATTCTGTGTTAAACCTTTAACCACATAATCCCAAGTTTTTAACGACCTCTGGAAATAGCTCATTGAAAACCGTGTGGGAAAGGCGGAAAATGGTTACCAGCATTTTCTCCTTTTCCAACAATGTTTTCAAAAGTGTTTTTCCTTTGGATTGTCAAAACTCAGAAGTGTGTGGTAAAGGTTTAAACAACAGCTATGAACAGTTGTGATCTTTCACAGCATAAAAATTTTACAAAGGCAGTCTGATAATCTCTTTGTATATCAAGTTCATTTGAGGGAATTTGATCAAGTCCTCAATCTTGTGTCTGGATGACCATGCAAAACATTGTAGGAAAAGGAGAGAGAAAAGGATTTTCTCCTTTCCCCATAATTTTTTCTTTCCTTTTATTCACAAATTCCATGGTTCAAGTCACACAAACTTCTGCATCTGCAAATATTTTTAATTTGGAAAAAATTTAAAATATTGTTTTCTAAGAAAGCATTATCAGAAGTCAATAACTAATTGTCATCAACTCTACCATTTCAGGAACCATCTGTGCAGGATTCTCATCATTTTGTTGCTCCCGAAATGAAGACATTGGTTCTTCCGGTCGCTTTGTCAGCTGTTTGATTGGCTGGGGCATAGGTTGTGCTCAGATGATTCTATTTCTTCTGTGCTTTGTGGGCTGGTTCTGGAGTTGTGCCTGGGGTGTCTTCTTTATAGGGATGAGTAGTAAGTTTGAATCTATACCAAGGGAGAAAATCTTGAACTAGACCAAACTGAAAGCATTTCAAACGACAAATTAAACGTGGCTAAAATAATGGGATTTGTCTTCGAAAGGATAGAAAATGTTGTGGAAAAGGAGGAAAATGCTGATTTACTCCTTTTCCCATGATGTTTTCAAAAACGGTCCAATTCAGGGTCATTTAAACTTGAGATCATTTAGTGAAAAAGTTAAACTAAACCTCCTGTTTTTTTTTATCAAACAACCCTGTATTCTAATGACACTTACGTAGACAGCCTTTGAAAACATTTTAGGAAAAAGCGAAAATACTGTTTACTTACACTTGCTCCTTTTCCAGCAATATTTACTACCATTTTGTTTTGGAAAGCCTAGATAAAATTAAAGGTGAAATATGTTTTCAAATATCTCTTCCTTCCCAAAACAAGTTGTTTGGAAAAGAGTTAGAGAAATTTTATCTATTTACCACAATACATGTACATGCATTTTCATGACTGGCTCCTTATTTAGGAGATGCGGGTATTTCCGTATCACATATGTAGTCTGTGTAGAACATCAACTTACTCAGAGACTCCCTCAAAGTATTCATGTTCAGGTCATTGCGTCAAATTCCAAGAAATGGGTGGCTCTTTCATTTTCTTTTGTAACATGATTTTCCTTTTTACAATTATATAATATGAAAGGTATATTATAAAAGGAACAGTACAACAGTCTGCACTTCTGCATTAAAACAGCCTGTGTGGTTGGATCAGGTTGCTTTGCTTGTGTAAAGAAGGTTTGCACTGGACTCAACTTTCGGCCTCATCCAAACCATATCTCTTTACACAAGCAACTAAACCTGATCTGACCATGCAGAAATACAGAGGGTTGTAATATTCCAATTGTATTGCACGTGACATAGAAAAGGAGTTTTATAGAAAAGTAAACCGCTGATAGTATTCATGACATGGAAAATATTGTGGCTCCTTTCCACACATTGTTTTCAAAACTGTCTAATGCAGCAGTATGAATCATATCTACACAAAAGCAAATTCAATGATCCAGACAACAAAATCTTAGACTCTTTTGTATTTAACCATCAGACCAAAAAATCAATTGTGGTTCAAATGATGGGATTTGTTTTTCAAAGGGTAGAAAACATCATGGAAAAATGAGAAAATGCTGGTTACCAGCATTTCCTTTTCTTACTGTTATGTTTTCAAAAGCCTTTTTCTTCACGGGTGCATAAATCCAGGAAATTTTGGTAAAAGATAAACACTTGTACATTTATTTACCAGTATTGTCTTGTTTTTCCACCAGTTTGCTGAAAGCTTTCTTCCTTAAGATATCTGAAAATAGAAACTGGCTGGTATAGAGTTAAACCCTTATACCACACTATCCCAACTTTTAATGACCCTAAGGAAGAAAGCTTTTGAACCCCTTGTAGGAAAAGGAGAAAATGCAGGTATCCAGCATTTTTTCTTTTTCCCACAAGGTTTTCTACTCTTTGCCAGACAAATTCCAGACTTTTGGCCACACTAAATTTATTCTCTGCAAACCCTTCAATTTGGACAAGTCTAAATATCTAAATATCTGTTAATACCTTTTCATAATTTCACAGAGGAGTATTACCACGACAATCGCATTGCGGCTGATGGAGGTTACATCAACCAGCAACCAGCACAAAATGGTGTAGTTGTGAATACAGTTGTCACAAATCAGCCTGCGACTCCAAATGTTCAGCAGCAAGTTGGCCAATCATCATATTCAAATCCTCCCCCACCAGTGTATCCGTACTAAACAGGGTACAGATATTCCTTCTGCAAACACAACAATTGCACAATATCACATGTATTTCATACAATCTCATAACTATAAACACTAATAATACATGTATTGAAAAACAAACAACTTGATCAAGATAAGACTGCACAGATTATTCAAGATGCATCCTCTACAAAATGGATATACATTTTTCGATCTTAAAGATTGTTGTTCAGTGAGCAGTGAAAGAATTACCCTTTACTGAATAATCACAAGTTTTAACAACCCTGAGGAAGAAGCCTTTTAAAAGCATTGCTGGAAAAGGGGAAAATGTTAGTATTTTTTCCTTTTCAAACTCTTTCTTTTAACTCTTTACCACTTATCAAAACTGAAAGCATTTGCAGACAACTATATAAATGCGAATCGAAACTGAAATTTATTTTTTGAAGGGAGGAAAACCTTGTGGGAAAGGAGAAAATGCGAATAACCAAGCAAAAGCCATATTTCTTAGGGCCACTAAAACTCAGGATAGTGTGGTAAAGGGTTAACAATAAATCTATGCTAAAGTTAGGAAAGTCTACATACCCGCTTTAAACAAAAAATACTGTGATACGAAATTTTAGTTTTTGCTAATTATTACTTATTTTTAACAACTTAGATATTTTTTTAAGATATCATTTTAATTATTTTTTCCTTTTCCTTTTCATGTGTTTAACTCTGCTCTTGATTCCATGTTTTTGTTGTTAATTCGTCCATTAATTTTTTTTTTAAAATAAAATATTTTATCACTTTAATCCTTTACCACACGGCAATTTTTTTAACCAATCAATATTGAAAGTTTTCCCAGTTGACAAATTTCACATGAGCTAAAAAATAGAGTTTAGTTTCAGATGAATTGTGAGAAAAGGAGAAAATGCTGGTTACCACATCAGGGTCATTAAAACTTGGGATTGTGTGGTGAAGGGTTAACTCTTTACCAAACGACATAATTTTAGACTTGTTCAAATTGAAAGCACTTGCAGACGACAAAATAAACGTGACTCAAAAATTGAAACTTGACTTTAGAAGAGTAGAAAACATTGTGGGAAAAGGAGAAAATGCTGGTTACCAGCATTTTCTCCTTTTCCCTCTATGTTTTCAGAAGGCTTCTTCCTCTGGGTCATTAAAAATTGGGATTGTGTGGTAAAGGGTTAATACATGTTCGCAGTTGCTGACAAACCCATATCTCTTCATAATCATGTAATTTACTACCTTTACCAACCTAGGCTTCTTTTTTTACACTGGACAGGAAAAGCCATGAGAAATTATACAAAGGACAAAAATCTAAAGGATTGACTGATTGTGTAGTGTTTCACACAGTTTTCAACATTATCATTTATATCGCAGCAGCCAGTGCACCTATCCATATTTTCTTGGAGTTTCTGTTACCAGTGCTCAATATTCTTCCCAAGCCACTGCTAACAGCTTGCTTTCCCACATCGTTGAAACAATGGTCAGCGGTGAGAGAGGAATGAGTCCTGTTCCAATGACTATTATCAATCCTCAGAAAGAAATCACTGACCTGTTCTCAAGTTCTGTATGCTACCGACTGAGCTACCGGGTCTCGGCAAATCCAAAGCAAAGGAGAAAAAAACTATTATAATTACTGGTAGGTCAAAAGAACATTACTATGAAGATAAAAAGAATTGAAGGAAAGAAAAATTATGCTTTCACATAAAGGTTGAAAAACAATGTAAGAAAAAGAGCAGCTGCTAGTTAAAATCAAGCTGCTACTTTTCCAACTAGAAGTGTCACAAAGCACCTATTCACTGTAGCAGCACAATCAGAGAATGGAAATGATCTTCAAAACAAAGATCAGCAATGATCTTGACCTTTCACCCAAAAACAATAGAGCACCTCCTTGAGTCATGTGCAAAACTTGTGTAAAGTTTCAGGGTCTTTGGTCAAACAGCTATTGAATTAGAGCACGGAAATAATTTATAAACAAAGTTGACCTGTGACCTTGACCTTTGACCCAAAAACAATTGGGCACTCCTTGGTTGATGAGCAACTCTTGTATCAAGTTTCAGGGTCCTAGGTCAAATGGCTTTTGATTTAGAGCACAGAAACAATTTTCAAAGTTCACCCGTGACCTTGACCTTTGACCAATGTGCCCCAAAAACAATAGGGCTCCTCCTTGGATGATGACCAACATTTGTATAAAGTTAAAGGGTCCTAGGTCAAATGGCTCTTGATTTAGAGCTCAGAGAAGAGAACAAGATCGAACGGACAGACAGACAGACATGGTGAAACCCGTATACCCCCTCTTTGTACAGTCCAAAAAAAGTAATTTAGATCCCGCCTCCAATTTGTCTCTCTTACTAACATGGGTTGATACTTTTTGAAGATGCATTAACCCCCGTTTCACAAATCATTACTCATATACAAATTCAATGTAAATACAATATTTACTAATATTGCTAGAGAACTGCATCTAATTCTTGTTTGTTCTATTTTTAAGAAAAAATCATTACCTCTTTAACCTTTTACCACACAATCCCGAGTTTTAACAACCCTAAGAAAGACGCCTTTTGAAAATGTTGTTGGAAAAGGAGAAAATGCTGGTAACCAGCATTTTCTCCTTTTCAACTCAACTCAAATATTTATTAATGCAGAAAGCCACCAGCCCATAATGCAAACAACACCACACACACACACACACACACGTGTGAGTGTGCGCGTGTGTGTGCATGTGAAACCAATACAGAGTCAAATACCCTGTGGAGAAATCTCGATCACTAGAGATTTGGAGCAGCTTTAATGGTCATAGAGAACTTAACTAATGTTAAATGAATAGGTCTCCGTCCAACATGGACTGGGATCAGACTACAACAAAATGAAGACTGATCCGGGTGCTTGTTGACAGATAGTTATAAGCTTTACGTAACATAACAAGAAAACAATATATCGACTTGAATCTAGGTCAGATGAGTTATACAGTTCAATCCGAAATCACCTAAGACACAAACTTCACGGATCAGGATCCCTCATTAACATGTATTTGATTAATTCCAATTAATTTTGCAGAACCTATTACCAAACAACAGAATTATAGGCACGTCCAAATTAAGAGCATTTGCAGACGACGAAAAGTATGTTACCCAAAAATTGGACCTTGAGCAGGAGGGGTAGCATCTTTTTTATTTTGTTTTCTTTTCCCAGAGTGTTTTCAAAAACCTCCTTCTTCGGGGTTTTGAAAATTCGGTATTGTGTGGAAAAGGGTAATAAGAGATTTATACATAATACTTAAACTACTTATACTTGTAGTGTATGGTAGTGAAACTACTTATCAAACTGGATTTTACAGAAAAAGAAAAAGATTTCAGCTGATGTAATTATTTCAGTCTGACCACTTCTGTGTTTAGAGAGTAAATAGTTAACATGTATTGGTCAAAATCCTATGAATAAACCTGCATGTGTTATAGAGTTCGTCTTTATTTATTGAAGCCATTTTCCTTTAAAATAAGTCTCGTGGCGAGAATGTATTTGACATAAGGTTTAGACAAAGCCTGTCTTCTCTAGGTATTCCCCATTGTCGCCCGAGTTCAATCGATTTAGGTGTTCTAATCTATGATTAGAACACCTAAATTTCGCAAAGCTACGTCGAAGATAAAACGGCAGATCAATTTTTAGACAGAATTCTATGTCAAGTAGCGACTTAAAATGTTTAGTTATTGCATCTAGGAGAACTGTTTATATTACTATGCCAATCTTGTTTTATACAATCGGATACCCGAAGTTTAAAATGATTGATGAAAACTTTCACATTGACACCTCTTGTGCTATCCATGCATATCTGAAACCAAATTTAGATAGAATTTGCCTCACTTCCGAGGCCCATGTATGCCTACCCACTTTGTCTAGGTCTCTGAGCATGATGTAACACTGCCTTGGAAATCTATGCTGCGGCATTTGCAAGAGCTTACACCAATATTTTATTAATTTAGCAACGTAATCAAGGTACAAAGGTAACCGTCCGCATTCGCCAAAGACGATGTCATTATTAGTGGATTTACTCACCCCTAGAAAGGTACGACAATATTGTATTTGAATCCTCTCAATGATTTTAAAGTAATGGTAGCCCCATATCTCGGCCCCGTGTAAAAGAATAGGTTTGACCATTGAATCAAACAATTTGGCTTGCAACACGTGAAAAGGGTCATTCGGACATTTGCGTAAAGTGTCGTCACGGATCAGCCTGCGCAGTCCGCGCAGGCTAATCCGAAACGACACTTTCCGTTTTTATTTAATTTTCTGTTTTGCACAAGTCTACTGTAGCACAAATTCTAATGTAGTCGTAAAGTGCCGTCTTGGATTAGCCTGCGCGGACTGCGCAGGCTAATCCGAGACGACACTTTACGCAAATGTCCAAATGCCCCTTTTCGCGTGATGCAAGCCATTTAAAGTGTTCAATGTAGTTAAAGTAGCCAAAATGCTTTTGATAATGTTTTATGCAGTTTATTGATTTCAAAGCTTGAGCAGCTAGTTTATACTACGCTCTTGACCATGAGAGTTTTGGTATAAATAAAAGTCCTATGTTTTTATAAACGGGAGCGATATTAATTTCTACTCCATCATAGGTCCAGTGTTCGGACGCCTTTAGCGGTCCCCCTTTACGAAATACCATGATTTCCGTTTTTTTTTGTTGATATTTACTTGCATCCCTGTGTTATCACAGAATAACTTAATAGCGTTAAGCTGACGCTGCAATTGTATTACGGTATCGGCTGGATTAGCGACGTCGTCTGCAAACAGCAGTGTATTGATTTCTTGTATGTTATTAGTCACAAAAATACCTTTTCAACAGTGGCGACGTAGATGAGCACATATGTCATTAATGAATAATACAAAAATTAAAGGACTGCAGGTATCTCCCTGACGGGTACCTTTCAAACAAGGGAAGCTACTCGTTAACCCCTGTCCTCCCTTAACCCTGGCCGATAAATTACAGTACATAGCACGAAGTGCACGCAGAAATCTTCCGTTTATACCCTTCTCTAGTAAACTAGAAAATAATTTTGGATGTAAAATACTGTCAAAGGCCTTTGTAAAATCTACAAATAGGACATATAATCTTCCTCGTTTTTTTGTCAGGTATTTTTGTATTAGAGCTTGTAGCGTGAATAAATTATTGGTAGTAGAATAGCCTTCTGTGAAGCCTGCTTGGGCTTTGTCAATCTTACCGTTTAATTCTGCCCATCTGTACAGTCTATTATTCAAAACCGAGGAGTGTAATTTACAGAGTGAATTTATGAGCGAAATACCTCGATAATTCTTTGGGTCTTTATTACAGCCTGGCTTATATACAGGATATATAGTACTATCCCATCCCACCATTCGTCTGGGTAATTACCAGTACGAAATATACAATTAAAAAGGTGGGTAAATGTGGGCAAAGTTATTTGTATTGTGTTTTTTATATATTCAATTGAGATTTTATCTGGACCTGGTGATCTACACACAGAAAGTTTTTTGAGAGTGGCCATTATCTCATTTTCCGGTATCTCAGAATTTAGAATTTCATCACTCCCTATCTCTTCATCACCCAGACAATCTATCTGTTTGCCGAAGATCTAATCTGTTTTGAACAATTCGGAAAAATGTTGAAACCAAATATCATTTGATATCTGTACATTGTTTCTGGGGCTTATTGTCCTCTTTTTAAGTAAATTCCAGAAAGTTTTTGGATATTTTCTTGCGTCCATAATTTCTTTTCGTTTTTCTGCCTGGTAGCGCAGCTTCATACCCTGTACATATTATTAAAACTCGCGTTTGGCAACTTTATATTGTAAGAGGTCCGTTTCATTGTTAGTTCTCAGAAAGCGTCTAAAGAGCTTATATCTATCA
Source organism: Hippopus hippopus (assembly GCA_946811185.2). Classification (NCBI taxonomy): domain Eukaryota; kingdom Metazoa; phylum Mollusca; class Bivalvia; order Cardiida; family Cardiidae; genus Hippopus; species Hippopus hippopus. Next base: position 3,736,589 of record OX328102.1, on the reverse strand, counting down.
TTTTTCTTGATGTCACACAATTCATTCCACCACGGTGGCTGACACTGTATAAATCAGACGGCTGATTTAAACCGCATACCTGTCTCCAAAGCACTGCTTTTAAAGAGGTCATTTATGATGGTCACTGCCCCGTTTCAAGTTGATAGGTAAAGCTTTGACTATGTCGTCATAGGAAAGTGTAAATTTTAGGGAAAAGTTTGCAATAAATACCTGTTTCTTATTTTCGTCCCATTTAAAATTGTCTGTTTGATAACTACTACATAGGTTATGATATTCTGATGTACGGGTCATTCTCGGCGAGACGATCTGTGCACATGGGAATGAGAAAGAACATTGAATGGGAAAATGGTCTGATTCACTTCTATCTAAAACACAGAAATAGGTAGCATACTTAAACAGATCAGTAGATGCTATATTACAGTCTACAACAGACGAGCCATTACCTGATGTACATGTGATACTCCCATCCCTATCATCAAACAATCGACCATTCATGATGTGAATATCATGTGTACAACAGAGGTCTATTAAACTTTTACCAAATGGATTATGCTTGTTGTCTTTATTTCTTCTTACCATGTCAAAGTTGTCTTCAACATATGTAACATCTCCAAAAATGAATTGTAAATTATCATCTGGTATGATATCATCCTACTATGTTTTCTACTATATGAAAGACAACTTCCATCATTTGAGCCATATCTAAATTATTGTCTGCAAATGCTTTCAATATTTGGACAAGAATTTTTGGTGTGTGGTAAACAGTTAACTCTTTACCACACAATCCCGAGTTTTAACGACCCTGGGAAAGAAGCCTTTTGAAAACAATGTGGGAAAAAGGAGAAAATGCTGGTAACCAGCATTTTCTCCTTTTCCCACAATGTTTTCTACCCTATCACACACAGAATTCATCACTTTAGCTACATTGAATATGTCGTCTGTTAATGCTTTGAATTTGGTCTATTCCAGAATTTTGTCGTTTGGTAAAGAGTTAAAAAAATCTGAAGCAATCCCACATTGTTTTTAAAAGCTTTCTACCGTAGGATCATTAAAATACAGGGTTGCTTGTTAACTCTTTATCAAACAAGAAAAAATGTAGACTTGTCAAAACTGAAAGCATTTGCAGACGACAATTTTATTATAGCTCAAATCATGGAACATGTCTTTGATAGGATTGAAAACATTCTCGGAAGAGGAGAAAATGCTGATTACTCCTTTCTACAATGTTTTCAAAAGCTTTTTTCGTCAGGGTAGATATAACTTGGGATCGTGTGCTTAAGGATGAAAGGGTTAAAAAGGTCAAAGTTCAAACCATATTTTCATACAATAAGTGCTTCCTTCTAGATGTATTCATATTTTCTTATTCCTACACATCTGTACCGTCTCATGTAAAAACCAAATTCCAGCACGTGTAAACTGAATTCCAGCACCTGCTACAATACTACATATGTCAGAGACCAACCAATACTCCTCTTCTTTTGACTTGTCACTGGATCACGAAAACAATCAAAACGCCTAACTCCTGTAAATTATACTAATAAATATAGATCTATATAATCAGATATAGATACCATAGATCTACATTAAGACTTTAGCAGACAACAAAATCTGGGCTTGCCAAATTGAAAGCATTTGCAAACGATAGATTAAATGTTTCTTAAAAGGTGATTTTTGTATTTGATAGGGTACAAATCATTGCTGGAAAAGAGAAAATGCTGGTTACCCACATTTTCTCCTTTTCCCATAAAGTTTTCAATAGCCTTCTTTTTCAGGGTCATTAAAACTTGGGATTGTGTGGTAATGTTAATTTTTCACAAAATGACAAAATTTTAGACTTCTCCAAATTGAAAGCATTTTTAGGAAAGAAATTAAATGTTACTAAAAAAAAAAAAAAACAACAAGAGAGCTATGATGGCCCTGAAGTTGCTCACCTGAGTCTTTTGACCAAACATGACACATTTTCAATCTCTTTTGAGATATCATAACAAACATTCTACTAAGCTTTCATAATTATTGGACTGAAAATTTGGCCTCTCGCATGAACACAAGCTTTTTCTAGAATTTCTCTCAGTGACCTACTTTTTAGCCAACCATAGCCAATTTTCCATAGTAGATATTATCAAAACAAAGATCCTGACCATCTTTCATAAGTATTGGACAGAAAATGTGGCCTATAGAGCATACACAGGGTTTTCTAAGACTTCACCTACTGACTTAGTTTTTGACCCAACATGATCGATTTTCGAAGTCGTCTGAGATGTCATCAAGACAAACAATCTGACTAAGTTTCAAGAAATTTGGACTGAAAATGTGACCTCTAGATCGTACACAACTTTTTCTAAGATTTGACCTAGTGACCTAGTTTTTTGCCCGACATGACCCATTTTCGAACTCGTCCGAGATAACATCGAGACAAACATTCTGACCAAATTTCAAGAGTATTGGACTGAAAATGTGGCCTCTAGAGTGTGCACAAGGTCTTTTTAAGATTTGACTTGGTGACCTAGTTTTTGGCCCATCATGACCCATTTTTTAACACATCCAAGATATCATCAAGACAAACATTCTGACCAAGTTTCATGAGTATCTGACTGAAAATGTGGCCTCTAGAGTGTACACAAGGTTTTTCTAAGATTTGACCTAGTGACCTAGTTTTTGACCCGACATGACCCATTTTCAAACTCGCCCTAAATATCATCAAGACAAGCATTCTGACCAACTTTCAAGAATTTGGACTGAAAATGTGGCCTCTAGAGCATACACAAGGTTTTTCTAAGATTTGACCTAGTGACCTAGTTTTTGACCCGACATGACCTATTTTCGAACTCGTCTGAGTTATCATCAAGACAGATATTCTGACCAAGTTTCATGAGTATTGGACTGAAAATGTTGCCTCTAGAGCGTACACAAGGTTTTACTAAGATTTGACCTAGTGACCTAGTTTTTGATCCGACATGACCCATTTTTTAACACATCCAAGATATTATCAAGACAAACATTCTGACCAACTTTCAACAGATTTGGACAAAAAATGTGTCCTCTAAAGCATACACAAGGTTTTTCTAAGATTTGACCTTATGACCTAGTTTTTGACCCAACATGAATCATTTTCATACTCATCTGAGATATCATCAAGACAAACATTCTGACTAACTTTCAAGAGTATTGGACTGAAAATGTAGCCTCTAGAGCGTACACAAGGTTTTTCTAAGATTTGACCTAGTGACCTAGTTTTTGATCCGACATGACCCATTTTCGGACTCGTCCGAGATATTATCAAGACAAACATTCTGACCAATTTTCAAGAGTTTTGGACTGAAAATGTGACCTCTACAGCGTACACAAGGTTTTTCTAAGATTTGACCTAGTGACCTAGTTTTTGATCCGACATGAACCATTTTTGAACTTGTCTGAGCTATCATCAAGACAAACATTCTGACCAACTTTCAAGAGTTTTGGACTGAAAATGTGACCTCTAGAGCGTACACAAGGTTTTTCTAAGATTTGACCTAGTGACCTAGTTTTTGATCCTACATGACCCATTTTCGAACTTATCCGAGATGCCATCAAGACAAACATTCTGACTAATTTTCAAGAGTTTTGGACAGAAAATGTTGCCTCTAGAGTGTACACAAGGTTTTTCTAAGATTTGACCTGGTGACCTAGTTTTTGATCCAACATGACCCATTTTCGAACTCGTCCGAGATATCATCAAGGCAAACATTCTGACCAACTTTCAGGAGTATTGGACTGAAAATGTTGCCTCAAGGGCGTACACAAAGGTTTTCTAAGATTTGACCTAGTGACCTAATTTTTGACCCAGCATGACCCATTTTCAAACTCGTCCGAGATATCATTGAGGCAAACATTCTGAGCAAGTTTCATGAGTATCGGACAGAAAATGTGGCCTCTAGAGCGTACACAAAGTAAAAAGTTGACGACGGGCGCCGGACACAGCACGATCACAATAGGAGTCATGTGACCTCACAATGATGTCATATCAATATGTCACAGTTAGTGACGTATCTACTCGTTCTCAGCTTGATCGGCATCCTCTGTTTAGTGAATAATAGGTGCGTAGTATTAGTATTATACTGCCTTTGTTGGATTAGTGATATTGTGAGCGATCATGTTGGGTACATGGCATATTGTTTATTTTTCATTAAAATAAAAATAACAAACATGTTTCACTGTGTGGTCACTATGACGTAGATTTACTAAAAATTTGACTATTGAAGAGTAGAAAATATATGGAAAAAGGAGAAAATGCTTTTTACCATTATTTCTTCCTTTTCCCATTGCTCCTTGTCCCAGAATGCTTTTTTAAAAGTCCTCTTTCTATTGGTTGACTTTAGAATGTGTGGTAAAGTATTAAATAGATATAAATCATAAGAAGGGGATGAGTCTTCAATAGCAGACCTATCTCCACAGAGCAAAGCATGAAACTCTTTTCCATTTTTGGGTCCTATACCTACTGTGGATGGTTTTGACATGGATATGCATTCCTGAAGATAAAAGTTACATTATAGATCTATTTACACTATATTACATTGAGGTCAATTTATGCAGATGCCAAGTCAGTTCTTTTTGTATCGGTATAAATTATTCCTAGAGTTCACTGCACATGCCGAATAATCCAACACTGTTATCCTGAAAATATATAAACAGTTCCACTTAGATCTAGATCTAATACTTTTACAGAAGTTTATTAACACTTTAGAGTGTTTTTCTTATAGTTTACTTCAAAGTTAAGTTACGAGAAACTTGTCACAAAATCATTTGAGAAGAATATTGACGTTTTACTTGGCCAATGTAGCTACTGTAGTGACGTCACGAGTCAAGGACCTCCACCATTACACTCGATGTGGAAAGTGTCATTATTCCAAACTGAAATTTTGATTGTATGAAATTATTAGACAAAATGGTAGCAAATAGATATGGTGGCACAAAAGTGACATGGAAGATATATTTTATACTACGTGCGCACGCAGTAGCTAATACGTGCGCACGTAATAAGTAATATGTGCGCACGCAGTAGTATTACGTGCGCACGTATTACTTATTACGTGCACACATATTAGCTACTGCGTGCCCACTTAGTATAAAATATATCTTCCATGTCACTTTTGTGCCACCGTAAATAGAATACTTCAGAAGGCAAGAGCTTATTTTTTTTTTTTCGTACATTGAGCATTACGGTGTTTTCGATAACTTAAACTCTTACTGTAAGGTTATGACTCATGGACGTCCGAGGATATATTCATCTAGGAGATTCCAAATAAGGATCTAATCTCGAAAACACAAGGATCCCAAATATAGCCATATTGTCAGGTTCAAGTGCAGGCGAGTAAACCGGCAGCTAAAAAGTCAGTTTCGTCTTCTAAGACGTCAAAAATAGATGAAAATAACAACCCAAATACAAACTTGACTCGCTCTGTGACAGAGTCTCAATCGAATAATCCAGTTAAAGTTCCTACTGCGGTCGGAACGAAGGACAATTCGGCCATCACGAAGGAAGTTTTGAGCATTTTGAAAGAAATGAACTCACATGTCACCGCACAGGGCACCAGGTTAGAAAAACAAGAAGAGAAACTTGAATCGTTATTCAACCAGTTTGATGAAATTTATAATGCTGAACCTGGCTATGAGCCTTATGACGAGTCATATGACGAATCTCATGATGGCACTCTTTGCAACGAGGATGCCGAGTCTCTTAGTACGAAAGGCAAGACAGGCGTTTTTAAATGTCTCGTTGATAAGTTTCAGCAATGTGAAACAGTTGATGCAGAGGTAAATTGTGATTTGGCACACTTTGTCAACAGCTCCTTTAGAAATGGCTAGCCAGATGATAAATTGAATGACATTTTAAAAGATATTCACAGACCCCAGAATTGTGAGTCTTTAGTAAAGACCAGAGTGAATGAAGGTATTTGGAGGCTGCTCAAAATGAACTCTCAAGCAGATGGCAATAAAATGCAGACTATTCAAGAACTTTTAGTTAAAGCAACAAGTTGCATTGACGTAAAGAGACCCACAAACCTGATTTAGACTCAAAGTACCACTATCTTGCTTCATCTTCTCTTCCCTACACTGAATTCCTTTATGGGGATGATAATGATGTCAAAAGAAATGTGAAAGAAATAAATGATCTGAACAAACTTGGAAAACCATCTGGTCGTGGTTTTCCACGTAGAGGGTATCCCAGAGGTGCTAATAGTGGGAGACGTTTTCAGCCCTATCAGAGAGGGGCCTTCAGAGGTAGAGGCTTTACTGCCAACAGTCGTGGTCGTCAAGAGACCCAGAATGTAAAAAACCAGAAAACAGCACTCAAGAAGTAAATAAGATGAGTTCTGACCAATTTGAATTTGGTACACTAAGATATTTTTTAGATAATTGGAAAAAATTAACAACAGATCATTCTGTGTAAGATATAGTGCAAAATTGTCACATTGAATTTCTCAAAGGTGCTAATCCAGTAAAAACTTCTTACAATGAAAGGAGATTTCCACATACAGAAAATACAATTATCGATCAAGAAATTCAAAAGCTTTTATCTATGAAAGTTATCAAAGAGGTAAAACATGATCCAAATGAATTCATTTCTCCCATTTTTGTCATTCCAAAGAAAGAAAGAGACTACAGAATGATACTAAACCTGAAAGAATTGAATGAATTCATTGAGTATCACCATTTTAAAATGGAGCATTTCGAAACTGTTTTAAAATTAGTGAAACTAGGGACATTTTTCACTTCAATTGATATTCTGCATGCTTATTATTCAATCTTTATTGCCCCTGAACACCAAGTAAAATTGAGATTTGTAAAGTCTGGAAAAATTTACCAATATCAAGCTTTACCAAATGGTATTTCTTGCGCACCTAAGCAGTTCACTCGCCTAATGAAACCAGTTTATGTATCTCTACGCATGCTTGGCCATACCCTATCTGGTTACATTAATGATTCAATTTTGATGGGTGATACCTTTACAGAATGCGAAAACAATGTTTTGGATACGGTCAATCTTATGACTGAGGTTGGGTTTATCATTCATGAGAACAAATCTGTTTTTATACCAACACAAAGGATCACTTTTCTTGGCAATGATATTGATTCAGTTGCAATGATTGTTTCTTTGCCAGCCAATAAAGTGGTTAAATTAGTCCAAGCATGCATAGAGTTGTATAACAAAGAAATTGAGGTTATTAGACAGGTTGCAAGAGTTCTAGGTCTCATGGTTTCTTCTTTTTCTGCTGTACAGTTTGGTCCATTACATTACAGAGAAATAGAGAGAGCAAAATCTTAGCATTGCATGAGAATAGAGGTGATTACGATTCAAACATGTTAATTACTTCAGAAATGAGAGAAGAACTCATTTGGTGGATTGATTATCTTCCATCCCAAAAAAGGGATATTTGTCATGGAAATGCTAAGAAAAGTATTACTTGTGATGCATCGGGATCAGGATGGGGTGCAGTTTGTGAAGATATAGAGATTGGGGGTCGATGATCTTCTGCCGAAGTAAATCACCACATTAATTACCTAGAATTTCTTGCTATTAGTCATGCTTTCCAATCATTCTGCAAGTTTGACATAGATACCCATGTTCAAGTTCGATCAGACAACACATGTGCTGTGTCTTATATAAGAAACATGGACAAAATACAGATCTTGAACTCGATTACTAAACAAATTTGGCAGTGGTGTATTACAAAAAATATATGGTTGTCAGCAACGTATATCCCAGGGGTAATAAATGAGGCTGATTCACTTTCGAGAGAATTTGATGATAGCACTGAGTGGATGTTAAACAAAAGTATATTCAATGCTATTGTAAAGGAATTTGGCCTACCAAATATTGATATGTTTGCATCCAGATTGAATAAGCAAGTGCAGAACTTTGTATCATGGAAGCCTGATCCAGATGCGGTGGCAATTGATGCTTTCTCTATAAAGTGGTCAGAAAAATTGATATACGCTTTTCCACCTTTCAGTGTAATTGGACGAGTTGTACAGCAAGTTCATTTGGACAAGGCAGAGGTGGTCCTGGTGGCGCCTATTTGGATAACGCAGAACTGGTATACAGCAGTTCTTCAGATGTTAGTGAGGGATCCTTTAATCTTAAAAGTAATGGACAAAACTCTGAGGATACCACAGTCAGACAAAGTTCACTCCCTTGTAAACAAACTACATTTGATGGTATGTCGCATATCAGGCGATCCTTCCAAAACAGAAATTTATCAAGCAAGTCTGTTGAAATCATCATAGCATCGTGGCGACCCTCCACTCAGAAGCAATATGCCTCATATATTAACAGATGGGTTCAGTTCTGTTCTAAAAGGCAAGAAAATATTTTTCAAACCTCTATTGATGTAGTGATTGAGTATTTAACTAAACTTTTCAATGAAGGACTTTCTTATGAAACACTTAATTCAGCACGAAGTGCATTATCAAACCTATGTGAAGTTCAAGATGGCTACCATGTTGGATCACACCCATTGGTTGTAAGATATATGTCTGGAGTGTTTAATTTACACCCGACAAGACCGAGATATTCAGAGACTCGGGATGTTTCTAAAGTTCTGTGTTATTTAAAAATGCTGCCACCAGTCCATAAATTGACATTAAAGTTACTCAGTTACAAGTTAGTTACTTTAATTGCATTGACTCAGACAAGTAGATCGCATTCGATTAGTTTATTAACGTTAGAAAATATTCAGAAAGATGAGACATCTTTCACTGTGTATTATGGTGGGTTGTTAAAGCAAACTCGTAGAGGTAAAAGGAATCCTGTTTTGACATTAAGAAAGTACACTCCAGATCAGAGAATCTGTGTATATTGCGCTTTGCAAGAATATATTTCAAGGACAAAATCTTTGAGAGGGAATGAAAAGATGTTATTCATAAGTTACATTAAACCATTCAAGCCAGTTGTAACAGCAACAATCAGCAGGTGGATTCGTGCTGTTTTAACACTCTCAGGTATAGATGTCAGTAAATTCAAAACACACAGCACAAGATGTGCGTCAGCATCTAAAGCAAAACAGTCAGGTGTTTCTATGACAGAAATTCTTAAAGTCGCTGGCTGGGGAACAGATAAAACTTTTGCTCAATTCTATGAAAAACCAATAGAAGATGTTAGTGCCTTTCAAGAGGCGATTCTCCAGTAGACATGTAAGTTATGTTCTTTTGCTATTCCTCGTAGCACAAAAAGCTGTGTCTTGAGTGTTAAAGTCTCATTTGAGACCGGAAGTTGTATGACGTAATAGAATCCCCCCAAACAAACTAGACTTACCTGGAAGTTGACATTTGGTTGGGATTCTATGTAGTCATATAACAACTGGAGGGATCAAATGCCCTCCCTATTCCCACCCTTTACAATGAATGAAAGTACAATTCAGATATATTCAACTGATATACATCTTTATTTGACCTCCTCTTATCGACAAACCTTTTTGTGAATCATTTCTAAGACTGACAAATCAATACAGTTTCACTGCACATCTCATTTGATCCCTCCAGTTGTTATATGACTACATAGAATACCAACCAAACGTCAACTTCCAGGTAAGTCTAGCTTGTTTGGGGGGATTATTTACCACAATGTCTTCTTCGGATGCCATGTTTGAAGCTTCGTCTGTGTATTTCCTGTATGTAGATGAGCAAGTTGCTCATGTAAAAATAGACCGTGTTTCCTGTCGGCGTCGACCTGGACCGTAGTAAATCTCTAATTTCTCTTATTGTCGGATGGTTTTCGACTACTGGGGTTTTATGAATGTAAATTAAAAGGCTTTGGGAGTATAAGGATGATTTTTTTGTATTTTTGTAAAATTTCCGTCCCAAAATCTGAAGGGCCACCTTTAATGCCTTTTGTCACTAATAATAGATTAAGAGAAAATAGTAACGCTCTTTTGAAAGACATAAAGAAAATTTGGACCCGCATTTCCAATTTGGACAAAACTCGGTTATTGTTGTCTGTAGTTTTATTGTAAAGCTAGGAAACGAAAGATTCGAAATTTGCTTTTTTGATCATATTCAATATAAATTTCAAATGGGGGAAAATCACTCTAAAACAGATCTAGTTGAATTATATCAATGTCGGTATTTGAAAGGAGTGTTATAATTGCAATTTAAAAGAAGACAAGCTGGGCAAACCAAAATCTTACTTTCAGCCCGTAATCTTTCAACTGTGCATGCCTGGATCGGTCAGACTGGGCTTTCAAAGTACCACTGGTATCATTTTCAATATATTTACAAAGACGTGCAGCACCAGAATGATCAAAACACTTCTTAATCTGCCTAAAAATCAACGTGACATCTTATACAATGAATGCCACTGTATAATTCATCTTGAGAGAGTACATAAACATAGAAAATACGAACGACAAAATGTTACCTTATTTACATACCCTTGTTGTAAATGTGGATCAGGTCAATTTAAAAAACAAGAGGACCATGATGGTCCTATATCACTCACCTGAGTACTAAGCAGTAAAGGTCTACATTGAAGATAAATACCTAATATCGAGGTTCAAGGCCCAATGATAATGAAACAAGAGCGGCAAATTGTTGCAAGATATGCCTGTCCCACTGCCAATTGTCAAGGAGGTATAATAATCGCAAAGGGCAGGTAATGCAACAAACATGTTTACCAGGTCTCAAGACAATTTTACTTGAGACTTCAAAGTTCCGTTCCAGACAAGCAAGAAATACTGTAAAAATGAATATCAAAGTGGAATTACTCAAAATCCACGCTAGGTAGAGTTATTGTTCTTGCGCAATGTACTTGGTAATATTGCAACAAACATGCATACCAAGTTTGAAGTCGTTCTGACTTGAGATGACAAAGTTATATTCCAGACAAGCACTAAATGCTGTAAAAATGATGATCAAAGGGAAATAACTCAAAGACAGCAAGAGGTAGAGTTACAATTCTTGTGAACAGCACTTCCAAATACTGCAACAAATCAGCATACCATATTTCAAGTCATTCCGACTTAAGATTACAAAGTTTTGCTCCGGACAAGCTAGAAATGCTATAAAAATGAAGGTCAAATGGGGAATAACTCAAAATTAGTGCTAGGAAGAGTTATGGTTCTTGTGCACTGCACTCCGTAATTTTTCAACATTCATGCATACTAAATTCGAAGATGTTCAGGCTAGAGATGACAAAGTTATATTCTGGACAAGCAGAAAATGCTGTAAAAATGACGATCAAAGGGAAATAACTCATAGACAGTACGAGGTAGTTATGGTTCTTTCATGCTGCACTCCGTATTATTGCAACAAACACAAATGCCAAGTTTCAAGTCAGTCGGACTGGAGATGACAAAGTTATGCTCCAGACAAAGAACTATTCTAAAGAACTTTCTAATTCAAGGGCAAATAACTCCAGTTGTTCTGGTCCGATTAGACCCATAATCGAACTCATTTGAGATCTTATAGTCATATATATTTTGACCAAGTTTGGTGCTGACTGGTTGATAATTGTAGATGCTAGAGTGTAAACAAAGTCAAATATAGCAATTTTTCTAATTCAAGGGCAAATAACTCCAGTTGTTCTAGCCCCATAAGACCAATTATCGCTCTCATCCGAGATCTTATGGTCATATATATTTTGACCAAGTTTGGTGCTGATTGGTTAAAAATTGTAGATGCTAGAGTGTAAACAAAGTCAAATATAGCAATCTTTCTAATTCAAGGGCAAATAACTCCAGTTGTCCTGGTCTGATTAGACCCATAATCAAACTCATCCGAGATCTTATGGTCATATATATTTTGACCAAGTTTGGTGCTGACTGGTTGATATTTGTAGATGCTCGACTGTAAACAAAGTCAAATATAGCAATTTTTCTAATTCAAGGACAAATAACTCCAGTTGTTCTGGTCCGATTAGTCCCATATTCGAAATCATCCGAGATCTTACGGTCATATATATTTTGACTAAGTTTGGTGCTGACTGGTTAATATTTGTAGATGCTAGAGTGTAAACAAAAAAATGTGAAGGGATGGACGGACGGACAGATGACGGACGGATGACGGACACCGACGGATGGTGAGTGATCACAATAGCTCATCCTGAGCACTTCGTGCTCAGGTGAGCTAAAAAGGGAAATGTTTTCCAGCAAATTTACGAAGTAGATTATTATTTTCATTTCTTTGATTCAAAGTACTTCTGGTATTTCTTTTATCAGTAAAAAAGTTGCACCCGACTTGATAAACTCCTACAGAACTGAGTAGATCGAGATTTATATATATTTTATATAATATGAAAATAGGCAAAGCCTAGAAATGGGTGAAAGAGACTTTTTTTTCTCAGACACATTCAATCATAATCCGTACAACAACGAATCTGTGTAGGTATATTTATTTGACACTGCCCAGCAAATTTTTGATGCCATTAGATATCTACTGCCTGAACTCTACCTAACAACAAATTCTACACTTTTCTAAATTGAAAACTTCTGCAGACGACATTCGAATTCCTCCTCAAATTACTGGCGTAATTGAAACAATGTTGAAAACAGCATTAAACACCACACAATCACTCTTCTTCTCTCATATTAAAATCATACATCCACCCCTCAATCCATTAATCCAACTACAGGCCCTTGAGGGCCTAAAATCGCTTTACTGGCACTCTGGCAGTAATTTTGCTTTTTTGCTAAAAGAAGAAAAAAAAATAGGGGGGGAGGTTCTTGCAACTGGGCTTGAACCCACTAAGACAGCATAAGTAGGCATGGTGAATTGAACAAACAGTGAAAAAAAAAAGAAGTGCAATTTCTCAAAACAAATTGTTTGGAATTGAGCCAAATTTGATAGGGTTTCAGTATGCCTTGTATTAAACAATCCTAGCAAATTTCAAAGAAATGTGACCAATATTGTGGACTTTGTTGAGTAAACAATACTAAGTCATCAAGTGGCTGCTTTTCCTGAATGGATACCTAGATTTTCTTCACTTTTAATAGAGTTCAATCCCTCGATGAACCAAATAATCTTTGCAAATTTCAAAAGAATTGGATCAAAACTGTGGATTTCATTGCCTAAACAAGAAGCGGAAAATTTCAACTTTAAATGGCTACTTTTCCCATACTGATGGTTGCATTTTTTTCAAAATTAATAGGGTTCAAGCTGTTGATGATACAAAGCAACTGTGCAAGTTTCATGAGAATCTGACCACAAATGCAGACTTCATCGCGTAAACAAGAAATGGAAATTTTCAAATATAAATGGTTACTTTTCCCATACTGATTGTCAGATTATTTTTCAAAATCAATAGGGTTCAAGCTATTGATGAGATAAACAAACTGTGCAAGTTTCACGAAAATCCGACCACAAATGCAGACTTAATCATGTAAACAAGAAATGGAAATTTTCAACTTGAAATGGCTACTTTGTCCACACTGTTTGTTGGATTTTTTTTTTTAAATCATTAGGGTTCAAGCTATTGATGAGATAAACGAACTGCAAGTTTCGCAAAAATCTGATGACAAATGCTATATATACTATACCTACATGCAAAATGATATTTGCACTACACTGTCAATACTTCCTGAGATATTCTGACAGCCTTGTAAATTGGTAACATTGACTCATCTTTCTTTTATTTAACTCTCTCCTAAAGAATAAAATTCTGCACCAGTCTAAATTCCATGCAGTTGCAGACAATTCGATTTGCTGTCTATAAATGCCTTGAAAACGGACAACTCTATTATTTTGTTGTCTGGTAAAGGGTCAAACTATTTCTGTTAAGATTATTTTAACCATTTACCAGATGGCAAAATTTTAGCCTAGTCCAAACTGAAAGCATTTGCAGACGACAATTTCAATGGTGCTCAAATGGCGCAATTTTTCTTTGATAGGGTAAAAAACATTGTGGTAAAAGGAGAAAATACTGGTTACCAGCATTTTCTCCTTTTTCCACAACGTTTTCACGGCTTCTTTCTCAGGGTCGTTAAAAGTCAGCATTGTGCGGTAAAGAGTTAAGAAAAACCCAGAAGGCAGACGGCATATCAAATGTTGCACAAATTATAAAATTTGTCTTTGAAGGGATAGAAGCACCCTGGTTACCAGAATGTTTTCATACGCCTTCCTCCCTACAGATGTTTCCATTTTCAGGGTTGTTAGAAAACTGGATTGTGTGGTAAGAGGTACAGTTGAATTTGGGGTAGTCTAAAAATAGTACAGGAAGGAAGAAAGGCATGTTACTGGTCAGGTTGGTATACAATAAAATTGGAAGAACACACTGACATTAACCTTTGACATTTATTTGACTTTAAAATCTCTTAAAGGTCATCCACAACAATTATCTAAACTAATGTGGCTGTGAAATTTTTCAATCCTTTACCACACCATCCCGAGTTTTAAAGACCATGGGAAAATACTTTGAGGCTTCTTGAAAACATTGCGAAAAAAGAGAAAATGCTGGTAACCAGCATTTCCTCTTTTTCCTACAATGCTTTCAACTCTTTCAAAGACAAATCTCATAATTTGAGCAACATTTGATTTGACTTCTGCAAATGCTTTCTAGTTGGATGAGTACAAAATTTCATTTTGTGGCAAAGGGCTGACTCTTAACTCTTTACCACACAATAAAATTCTAGACCGATCCGAATTCAAAGTATTTGCAGACGACAAATTATATGTGCCTCAAATGATTGGATTTGTTTTCTGGAAGGTTAGAAAACATTGTGGGAAAAGGAGAAAATGCTGGTTACCAGCATTTTCTCCTTTACCCTCAATGTTTTCAAAAGTCTAAATTCTCAGAGGCGTTAAAACTCGGCATTGTGTGGTAATGGGTTAATTAATCATATAACAACATTTTTGGGCTTTTCCATCTTGAAAGCAGTTACAGATGGCAAGTTAACAGCAGATCAAATAAAAGAACATTTAGTTTGTTGTCTGCAAATGCTCTCAGTTTAGACAGGTCTAAAATTCTGTAGTTTATCAAAGGTTTAAACAATAGTTTTCCCACATTTTTTTTAACTTTTCAAAGACAAAATCCATCTGTCAACCCTTTACCAAACAAGCCCTAGTTACATTGATGCTGAGAAAGAAAGCTATTGAAAACAATGTGAGAAAAGGACAAATGCTGGTGACTGGCATTTTCTCCTTTTCTCACTATGATTTCTACCCTTTCAAAGAAAAATCCCATTTGTTGGGTCACATTAAATTTGTCGTCTGCTAGCCTTTCAATTTGAATGACTGTAAAACTTGGTTGATAGTACAGATTCATGCCATGCAAACACTATAAATATGGACTAGTATAATCGTTTTTGACCTGTAAAAGGTTAACTCTTCACCAGATGACAAAATTTTAGACTTGTCCAAGCTCAAAGCATTTGCCGACAACAAATAAAAAAAGTGTCTCAAATGATGAAACTGCTCTCTGTAAGGATAGAAAACATTGTGTCAAAAGTTCTTTTCCATAGAGTCATCAAAACTTGATGGTATATTGGTCTTTTGAGCCTTAATAATCGAGAATCTTTACTACACAGGTTCGAATCCTAGCCCTAGCAGTTTGTATTTGAGCTATGCATTTGTTGCGAACTTTCGTGTTCGTAAGACAACCCTATTTAAAACTGTTTGTGAGTGCAGCCCTGAAGTACAATTATATAAGCAATGTTTTCCATCATTTCAAAGACAAATTCCATCCTTTAACCCTTTACCAAACAATCCCATGTTTTGACGACCCTAATACAAAGGCTTCTGAAAACATTGTGGGAAAAGGAGAAAATGCTGGCAACCAGCATTTTCTCCTTTTCCCACAGTGTTTTCTGCCAATTCCCAGACAAATCCTTTCATTTCAGAGGCATTTGTTTTGTCGACTGCAATGCTTTCATTATGAAGTAGTTTAAAATTTTGTCGTTTGGTAAACAGTTAACCCTTTACCAAACAATCCCTGGTTTTTACGACCCTGAGATAGAAGCCTTTTGAAAACATTGTGGGAAGAGGAGAAAATGCTAGTAACCAGCATTTTCTCCTTTTCCTAAAATGTTTTCTACCCTGCTCGAAACAAATTTCCTTTTTTTCTTTACGTATATTTTGTCGTCTGCATGTGCTTTCAATTTGGACCAGTCTAAAATAATTGTGTCTTTTGGTAAAGAGTTAAGTCAAAGTTAATTTGTACTAACATGTATTAACTCTTCTACCATACGATCCCAAGTTTTAACCCCTGGGCTGTTAAGCACAACTCACTGGCCTTTTGCAGACAGCGTTGATCAAGATCAGACTGCACAAAACGTGCAGTCTGATATTGGATCTATGCTGTCCGATAGGGAGATATCTTTACTCCAAAAATGCCTTTCAAACAGCAGTATTTGGGTTTTTAAAATCGGCTTGAAAGTTTCATTAAATTTCTTTTATTTAGCAGGATTAGGGTTAATAACCCGGACCCTGACAAAGACAGCTTTCTAAACACAGTGAGAAAAGAAAACAAGAGGGCCATGATGGCCCTGTATCGCTCCACTGGCTAATACGTAAAATCACTACATGCCAAACATTACAATACTTGGCCAATTGGTTTTGAACATAAGACCCCTGAAACAGGACTAAAATTGGTAGCCCTAGTTCATATGGTTAGTAACAAGAAGATTTCTAAAGATTTCACTATATAAGCCCATGTAAAACTTCTGACCCCTCGGGGTGAATCAAATTCCCCCCTAGGGCTATAATTTACGCACTCTTGGTGAAGGGCCTTTAGATATAGCTACATGCGAAATTTGGTAGCCCTACGCTTTATGAATAAGTACAGGGAGATTTCTTAAGTTTTCTCTACATAAGCCCATGTAAAACTTGTGACCCCCGGGGCAGGGCCAATTTTGACCCCAGGGCTATAATTTAAGCACTCTTGGTAGAGACCCACTAGATAAAGCCACATGCAAAATTTGGTAGCCCTAGGCCTTACGGCTAGGTACAGGGAGATTTCTAAAGTTTTCCCTAAATAAGCCCATGTAAAACTTGTGACCCCCGGGGTGGGGTCAAATTTGACCCAAGGGCTATAATTTGGGCACTCTTGGTAGAGGCCCACTAGATAAAGCCACATGCAAAATTTGGTAGCCCTAGGCCCCATGGCTAGGTCAAAGAAGAATTTTAAAGTTCTCCCTATATAAGCCCATGTAAAACTTGTTATATAAGCCCATGTAAAACTTGTTACCCCCGGGCAGGGCCTAATTTGACCCCAGGGCTATAATTTGAACAATCTTGGCAGAGGTCCACTAGATAAAGCTACATGCCAAATTTGGTAGCTCTAGGCCCCATGGCTAGGTAGAAGAGGAATTTTAAAGTTCTCCCTAAATAAGCCCATGTAAAACTTGTGATCCCCGGGGCGGGGCCAATTTTGACCCCAGGGCTATAAATTGAAGAAACTTGGTAGAGGTCCACTAGATAAAGCTACATGCCAAATTTGGTAGCCCTTGGCCTTACGGTTTCAGACAAGAAGATTTTCAAAGATTTTCAAAATTTTTCAGTTTTGTTGCCATGGCAACCAGAGTTTTTGAAGGAATTAAATTCTTTCAAGAAATTCTGAAGAGGACCATGGCAGGATCATTTCTGTGAAGTTTCATCAAAATTGGATGGGTAGTTTCAGAGAAGAAGACGTTTTAAAAAAAAGTTAACGCACGGACGGACGGACGGACGCACGGACGGACGCACGGACGCACGCACGCACGACGGACAACAGGCCATGACATAAGCCCGCTGGCCTTCGGCCAGTGGAGCTAAAAATGCTGGCCACCTCACTGTTTTAAACTCTTTCAAGGACAAACCGCCTCATTCGTGTCACCTTTTCATTGTCATCTGCAAATGCTTTCAATTTGGGCAAGTCCAAAATTTTGTTGTTAGCTAAAGAGTTAAAAGAACTAGTTCTGAGAAGTTCTTGAAACGCTTCATAACCATACTATGAAAAGGTAACTCAACGGTAAGACTAACCTGATACTATTTCATCCTTTAACTCTTTCCATACCAAGGACGACACCAGCTTTTGTGGATGGTGTAGATCAAGATCAGACAACACAGAATGTGCAGTCTGATCTCTGATCTACACTGTCCAATGTTTTATTCTAGACTGTGACCAAACTGTCTCTTGATCTTGCAGCAGAAATGTATTTGTATCCTTTGAGAAATTGCATTTTTTTAATTCAGTAATAAAAGAGTTAATCAAGCAATGCCATGATTTTACCACCATGAGATTAGAAAGTGTTTGAAAAAAAATCTGAGAAAAGGTACCAGGTTTTTCTCCTCCTCCCACAATGCTTTCTACCCTTACAAACACAAAACCCATCATTTGAGCCAAATTTCATTTCTTGTCTTTAAATGCTTTCAATATGGACATGCCTAAAATTTGTCATTGGGTAAAAAGTTAACTCCTTAAAACAATCCCAAGTTTTAACGACCCTGAGGGAGAGGCCTTTTGAAAACATTGTCGGAAAAGGAGAAAATGCTGGTAACCAATGGTTTCTACCCTGTCAAAAAACGTAAGTTAATTTGTACCTCTGTCAAATTTGTCGTCTGCTGATGCTTTCAATTTGCAAGGGTCTAAAAATTTGTTGTTTGAGAAAGGGGTAAAAGTGTTCAGAATACAAGCAAGGACCTAATGGTATATTTCACAGTAGGAGACGGGCAATGACTACAGTAATATTCATCACAAAGAGACAAACCAACACTTACCACATCGAGCAGTATGTATCTCACTTATAAACCATGTAAAGTTTCCACCAGAGATCTGGGTCCAGATTCACAACCATTCTTAATTTCATTTTAGGTCTAAATCCAAGATTTAAGAAAGCAAGGCATCTCCTAATTGGCTAAACCATTTGGTTTTAGCCAATCAGAAGTTGTGTTACTTTAAAATGTAGAAAACTCATAAGAATAAAACTGTGAATGATCTTACAAATGTTGGTGAATACGTACAAAGTACAATAATTCCCTAACCATTCTAAATGACATTCAAAACTCTTTACAACATGATAAAACTTCTGACTAGTCGATATTTAAATAATTTGCGGACAACAAACTAAATGTGGCTCACATAATGAGTTTAATCTTTGGGAGGTTAGAAAACATGGTGGGAAAAGGAGAAAATGCTGGTTACCAGCATTTTCTCCTTTTCCCACCATGTTTTCAGAAGTCTTCTTCACTTGACTAGTCAAAATGTGGGGTAGTTCAGTAAAGATTAATCTAATTTTTAATTAACAAAGTAAAATGATTCCTGAATCAATTACAAAGTATGTTACTTTGAAATTTAGAAAATTCTTGAGCATTAAGATAAATTAGAATGGCTGATGAATAAGGCCCCAGAGAAATAAGACAAGTATACATGTAAGAAAGTCAATTATGCATATTTCTATGCTATACATAAATAACAAAGTCAAAACTATGAAAATTTCATTTTCATACTTTTACACAAAATCAAAAACTTGTTTTGCAATAATTGAATTACCTTTCAATCAAGAAAAAAATTAATTTGAGGGAAAAAAAAAAAAAATCTGCAATCCTTTCCCTTATTCCGTCAAAATACAACCCCATTTAACGACCATGAGGATTGATTGTTTGACTGAATGGTATTTTACGCAGCTTTCAACATTATTTCAGTTATAACATGGCGACAGCTCACATATCCATGTATATCCTGGGTTTTACCAATACTAGACTAGGGCTCTGAAGTGTCTTATGCAAGGACAACCCCATGAAAAACGCAGTGGATCAAGTGCGTCTCAAACCTGAGGCCTCCAGGTTACAAGTCCCACACTTTACCACTGAGCCACGCAGGACCACAACAACCTTGAGGAAAAAGGCTTTAAAAAACATTGAAATGGAGAAAATACTGGTGACCAGCGTTTTCTCCTTTTCCCACAATGTTTTCCATCCCATCATAGAAAATTCCCTAACAGTCTGATTGTCAATTTACACACTTTTTTCTAAAATGGTGTTTTATGCTATTTTCACCATTATTTCAGTTATATTGCAGTGGCCAGTGCATCTATCCATGCTTTCCTGGAGTTCTTTCACAAGTACTTTGCACAGTATTCTGACTCAGCCACACACTTGCATTCCTGCATAACCATTGTCAAAACAATGCTCCATAGTGGGAGAAAAAAATCCTGTTGCAAGGACTATCATCAATCCTTGAAAAGAAATTGGCCAAGCTACGGAGATGGTCCAGGGACCCCCTGGTTTTGAACCCTATGTGTTTTAACAACTGAGTGACCAGGCTCTGCCTTTTTTTTTCTGATATTCTAGACACAACAAATCATGCAATAAAATGAATATTTTTTTTTCTTTCATGGAGTCAACAATTTACCATCAGTAACAACCCTGAGGTAGGGGGCTTTTGAAAACGTGATTTTTATATTCTTTCAAAACAAAATCACATTATTTGAGCCACATTTGTTTGTTTGTTTGTTGTCTGTCTGCAAATGCTTTCATTTTGGATGGGTCTAAAATTTAGCATTTGATAAAGAGACAAGGCGCTTCCTGCACAATCATTCCTTAACCCTGTACCACACAATCCTATGTTTTAACAACCCTAAAGAAAAAACCTCTTCAAAACATTGTAGGAAAAGGAGAAAATGCTGGTAAACATCATTTTCTTCTTTTCTCAAAATGTTTTCTACCCTTTCTTAGACCAATTCCAACATCTGAACATTGCTAATTTGTCGTCTGCAAATGCTTTTGAATTGGATATGTCTAATATTTTGCACTCTTTACCACACAATCCCAATTTTTAACGACCTTAACACAGAAGGCTTTTGAAAAAGAAGTGTGGAAATTGAAAAAACGCTGGTAACCAGCACAATCTGATCTTGATTAACACTGTCTACAAATGGCAGTCTAATCTTGATCTAATTTACCAACAGCAATAACTTAAGCTGTGCTTTGCACTCGAACAGTTAACTCTTTACCCCATAAGGCATTTCTATGGTATCTCCAATTGACCCTAAATAACAGCAAGGATGAAGCAGTTTCTTATGTGTATAATGACACCTTTTGATAGCATAGAAAACATTGTGACAAAAGGTGAAATTGCTCGTGACGAGCAATTTCACCTTTTGCCACAATGTTTTCCAAAGGCTCCTACAAGCAATGCGTAGAAGTGAGTATCTATGGAGTAAAGGGTTAATTCTTTACCAAATAATCCAATCCAGCATTTTCTCCCTTTCCCAGAATGCTTTCTAACCTTCCGAAAACAAATTTCAATTTTTGAGTATCATTCATGTTGTCGTCTGCAAATACTTTGAATTTGGACAAGTCTGCATATGGACAAGTCTAAAATTTTGTTGTTTGCTCCAGAGTTAACCCTTTACCAAACAATCCCTGGTTTTTACTACCCAGAGGAAGAAGCCTTCTGAAAATATTGTGGGAAAAGGAGAAATGGCTGGTAACTAGCATTTTCTCCTTTTCCCACAATGTTTTCTACTCTTCTAAAGTCAAGTTTCAATTTTTGAGTCACGTTTATTTTGTCATCTGCAAATGCTTTCAATTTGGACAAGTCTAAAATTTTGTTGTTTGCTCCAGAGTTAAGCCTTTGTAAAAAACAACAAAATAAATCAATTTTTCTCAGATTCAAAACAACCATTAAATAGACAAAACAGTTATACAAAAAGTGACATAAATAAAAACTTTCCATGAAAGGCTGCTATCTATTCAAGCAATAAAATATTCAGCCAAAACAAAATTGAAAACTCGTATAAAAGTGTCTATTTTAAGTCTTACACCCTTTCCAAGGAATAAAGTTTGGAACTCTATTCCAGATGACCAAAACTTTAGACATGTCATATTTACAGAGGACAAAATTAACTCTTTATTCATATTTACAGAGGACAAAATTAACTGTCGCTTAAATGATGAACTTTTTATTAACCCTTTACCACACAATCCAGAGTTTTAATCTCCGTTAGGAAGAAGCCTTTTGAAAATATAATAGGCAAAGGAGAAAGTACTGGTATCTATCACTTTCTTCTTTTCCAATGATGTTAACTACCCTATCAAAGACAAATTCCATCTTTTAGGCCTCATTTAAATTGTCCACTGCCAATGCTTTTGATGTGGACAAGTGTACATTTTTTGTTGTTTTTTGGTGAAGAGTTAAAAGAGTAAAACATTGGGGGCAAAGGAGAAAATGTTGGTTTACATATTAGTGCTACATACCCTTGTATAATTTAATTGCTTTCAATTGGGACGTCATTAAACTTCAACAATATGAGCCGTGCTCCGTGAAAAGGGGGCTTAATGCATCTGCGAAAAGTATCGACCCAGGTCAGTCTGCGCAGTCCGCGCAGGCTGACCTGGGCCAAAACTTTTCGCTATTGGTCAGTTTTCTGTATGTCCAAGGATCAGTCTACCTCAAGATTAAAGTGGTTGTTAAAAAAAGTAGCTATTATGGATCCATAATTATGTGATAGTTTGCGTGGTATCATGCATTATGGAGATGCATTAAGCCCCCTTTTGCCAGAGCAAGGCTCATATGTAAGTGTGCATCAATAATACGATTGTGCATGTATTCAGTGAAGACTGATCTGGGTCAATATTATCTGAAAATGCACCAAATATTGAGATTTGCAAACTAAGAGAAAACCTTTTACCAAATACCCAATGCTTAACAATCCCCCAAAAAGGCTTTTTAAAACGTTATTGGAAGAGGAGAAAAAGTTGGTAAACAAAATTTTCTCCATTTCTGAAAATGTTTTATGACCCTGATACAAATCCCATCTTTGTGCCATGTTTATTTTGTCGTCTGCAACATCTGTCAATTTTAACCAGCCAAATGTTTTGTTGTTTGGTAAAGAGTTAACTCTTAACCAAACAACAAAATTTTAGACTAGTCAAAACTGAAAGCACTGCAGACGATATATTAGATATTGCTCAAATGGTCAGATTTGGCAGTGATAGGACAGAAAACATTGTGGGTAAAAGAGAAAATGCTGGGTACCATCATTTTCTCCTTTTCCCACAATGTTTTCAAAAGCCTCTTTTCCTAGGGTTATTAAATATCTGGACTCTATGGTAAAGGGTTAAATAAAAAATAGCACATTAATGGCAAAGTTATGCCACATAAATAAAATAATTGCAACAATAATTAAAAAAATCCCCTAGTATAAAAAAGAAAACAAAAATAGTACATTCTATAAAACAAGAGTGCCATGATGGCCCTGTATCGCTCCACTGGCTGATAAGTCAAAGCACTACAAGCCAAACATTACAATACTTGGCCAATTGGTTTTAAACTAGACGACATACAAAAACAAGAGGGCCAAGATGGCCCTGGATCGCTCACCTGAATTTCTGAGAGGACCATAGCCAATTTTTTTTTGAGGTATTGAAACTTTGGAAACAAAATCATTATTTTGCCAAGCAATTTTGAAAAGGTCACCTGTAAAAGTCATTTCAAAATCTGTCACCACCCCTACAATCATCACCACAGCAATGATTTTGATGAATCAGAATTCTGCAAATAAATTTTTGGATAGATCACGAAAGGACAATTTCTTGAAGAGCACATGCTCGATAGTGACTAAAAACATAAGTCGAACAACAGCTCCACATGCAGGTGCCAACAATTGGCTGTAGTTTTTCGACGGATAAAAATTTCCCTAACAATTTTTTAAAAGGGTCACCCTAGGAACATTTCTGTGAAATTATTTCAAAATCTGACCAACCGTTCCAGAGAAGAAAAATTAAGAAATTCCTCTTCATGTCCCTGTAGTGCAAATATCCCCCACCATCAGAGCCATGTTTCTTGACAGATCACAATTTTGTGAATAATTTTTGAAAAGAGTCACCCAAGGAACACTGCTGTGAAATTATTTCAAAATCTGACCAGCGGTTTCAGAGAAGAAGAATTTTTAAGAATTTCTTCATGTCTGTATGGTGTATAAAGCCCACAGCCATCAGAGCCATGTTTCTTGATGGATCAAAATTTCTCGAACAATTTGCAAAAAGGGTCACCCAAGAAACATTTCTGTGAAATTATTTCAAAATCTTACCAGCCGTTTCAGAGAAGAATTTTTAAGAATTTCTTCATGTCCATATAGTGCAAGAGCCCCCCCCCCCTCCCCCCCCCCGGCCATGTTTCTTGACGAATCAGCATTTTGCAAACAATTTATGAAAAGGGTCACCAAAGGAACATTTCTGTGAAATTATTTCAAAATCTGATCAGCGGTTTCAGAGAAGAAGAATTTTTAAGAATTTCTTCATTTCTGTATAGTGCAAGTAGCCCCCATTCACCAGAGCCATGTTTCTTGACGGATCAAAATTTCGCGAACAATTTTTTAAAAGGGTCACACAAGGAACATTTCTGTGAAATTATTTCAAAATCTGATCAGCGGTTTCAGAGAAGAAGAATTTTTAAGAATTTCTTCATTTCTGTATAGTGCAAGTAGCCCCCATTCACCAGAGCCATGTTTCTTGACGGATCAAAATTTCGCGAACAATTTTTTAAAAGGGTCACACAAGGAACATTTCTGTGAAATTATTTCAAAATCTGATCAGCGGTTTCAGAGAAGAAGAATTTTTAAGAATTTCTTCATTTCTGTATAGTGCAAGTAGCCCCCATTCACCAGAGCCATGTTTCTTAACGGATCAAAATGTCGCGAACAATTCATGAAAAGGGTCACCCAAAGAACATCTCTGTGAAATTATTTTAAAATCTGACCAGTGGTTTCAGAGAAGAAGAATTTTTAAGAATTTCTTCATTTCTGTATAGTGCAAGTAGCCCCCATTCACCAGAGCCATGTTTCTTGACGGATCAAAATTTCGCGAACAAGTTTTGAAAAGGGTTACCCAAGGAACATCTCTGTGAAATTATTTTAAAATCTGACCAGCGGTTTCAGAGGAGAAGATTTTTAAGAATTTCTTAGAAAATTCCATTTGGTTGCCATGGCAACCAGAGTTTTTGATGGAATCAAATTCTGTGAACAATTTTTAAAGAGGATCTCCCAAGGAACATTCCAGCCAAGTTTGGTCCAAATTGGCCCAGCGGTTTAGGAGGAGTTGATGTTTAAAGAATTGTTGAAGATGCACGACGCACAACGGACGACAGACGACGGACACCGGGTGATCCTAAAAGCTCCCCTTGAGCACGTTGTGCTCAGGTGAGCTAAAAAATAAAATCCTACGAGAAAGTTATGACCCCAGGGCAAAGCCATTTTTGGCCACAAAGCTGCAATTACTTGAATCCTGGTGGAGGTCCACAAGATAAAGCCCCATACCAAATAATACAGGTCCAGAATGTGTGGTTATAAACAAGAAGATTTTCAAAGTTTCCTCAATAAAAGGCCCTGTAAAACATGAGATCCCTGAGACAGGGCTAAATTTAGTAGCCCTAGGTCTTATGGTTAGTAACAAGAAGGTTTATAAAGTTTTCACTGTAAAAGCCCATTTAAAACATGTGACCCCTGGGGTGGGGCCAATCTAGACCCCAAAGTTATAATTTTGGCCCTCTTGGTAGAGGCCCACTAAATAAAGCTACATGCAAGATTTAGTAGCCCTAGGCCTAATGGCTAGGTACAAGTAGATTTTTAAAGTTTTCCTTATATAGCCCATGTAAAACTTGTGATCCCTGGGATGGGGCCAAACTAGACCCCAAGGTTTTAATTTTGGCCCTCTTGGTAGAGGCCCACTAGATAAAGCTACATGCAAAATTTGGTAGCCCTAGGTCTTATGGCTAGGTACAAGTAGATTTTTAAAGTTTTCCTTATATAAGCCCATGTAAAACTTGTGACCCCAGGGCGGGGCCCAATTTGACCCCAGGGCTATAATTTGGGCACTCTTGGTAGATTCCCACTTGATAAAGCTACATGCCAAATTTGATAGTCCTAGGCCCTATGGCTAGGTACCAGAAGAACTTTAAAGTTTTCCCTATATAAGCCCATATAAAAATTGTGACCCCCTGGCACGGGCCAAATTTGACCCTAGGGCTATAATTGGAAGAAACTTGTTAGAGGTGAACTAGATAAAGCTACATGCCCTAGGCCTTATGGTTTCAGACAAGAAGATTTTCAAAGATTTTCAATATTTTTCAGTTTTGTTGCCACGGCAACCAGAGTTTTTGAAGGAATCAAAGTCTTTCAAGAAATTCTGAAGTGGACCATGGCAGGATCATTTCTGTGAAGTTTCATCAAAATTGGATGGGTAGTTTCAGAGAAGATGTTTGAAATAAAAGTTAATGCAAGCATGCAAGGACAGACGGAGGGACGGACACACAACAGACACCGGGCCATGACATAAGCCCACTGGCCTTTGGCCAGTGAAGCTAAAAAGATAGCATAATCTAAAATCTAAGTCTTATGTCCCGATAATTCTTTTAAACTTTTCAGATATGCCTCGTGTAACTTGGAGATAAAACCACTGTCATTCTGCAAATAAAGAAAAATGAAAGATTTTCAATAATGTATAAGTGGAAATTTTTGCGATGTGGAAATTTTTGCGATGTGGAAATTTTTGCGATTGCGCGAATTCGAAAAATTCACAAACTTTTCTGTTTGCATATTTTACCAGAAATATACCAACAAATAACATGTTTCTTGAATTCGCAAATATTTCTGTACGCAAAATGTCGGTACTCAGTAATTCACAAATTTTTTGACATGCCTATATATCCATGTATACAGTATGTTTTATATTTCCTTGGATGAGAGAAAAGGCTTTTAAAGTGACAAAATTTATCTATCTAAACAAGTATCATTTCCTTTTATCACAATGTTTTCTTGCTATTCCAGATATTTTGATAACTACCAGTATCTGAAGTGTAAAATCCTTGTCTTCATTAAAAATGTCTCACTGGAAAAGTTCCAAATTTTCATAAAAAGTAATAGGTTAACCCTTTACCCCATAAGGTATTTCTATGGTATCTCTAATTGACCCTAAATAACAGCAGCCAAGCCCCGGTAGCTCAATCGGTAGCGTGCAGGACTTAAGAACACGGGGTCCAGGGTTCGATCCCTGGCTACGACCCCTGGCTCGGCCAATTTCTTTCCGAGGATTGATGATAGTCACTGCGACAGGATTCATTCCTCTCCCACCACTGACCATTGTTTCGACAATGATCATGTGGGAAAGCAGCCAGTGGCTTGGAAAGAAAATTGTGCGAAGTACTGGTAAAAGAGACTCCAGGAACGCATGGATAGGTGCACTGGCCGCCGCGATATAACTGAAATAATGTTGAAAACGGCGTTAAACACCATACAATCAATCAATCAACTAAATAACAGCAAGGATGAAGCAGTTTCTTATGTGTATATGACACTTTTTGATAGCATAGAAAACATTGTGACAAAAGGTGACATTGCTCGTCACGAGCAATTTCACCTTTTGCCACAATGTTTTCCAAAGGCTCCTACAAGCAATGCGTAGAAATGAGTATCTATGGAGTAAAGAGTTAACCCTTTTCAAACAATTCTCTGTTTTAGCAACCCTGGACCTTTTGAAACCTTTGTGAGAATAGGAGAAAATGCTGGTAACCAGCATTTTTTCATTTGTGCATCACATTTTTACCCTTTCAAAGGCAAATTACATCTTTTGAGCAAAGAATGCAATAGCTTTTAAAATGGAAGTTAGGACGAATGGATAAGTTACTCAAAGTAAGCATATTTCTGTGTTTCAGTGTTTTCGTGGTCATCAGTGACAGCTGAGTTATGACCTTTCCTTGAGGGGCAGATCCACAAACTACACAATCATGGGGTAGATTTCAAAATTCAGAAGTTGTTTTGAGATATAGAGAAACATTCGAAGAAAAGACAAAACAAGAGCACCGTATGCAAATGCCAACACTTGGCAACAAGAGCTTGATTTTTAATGAAAATTTTAAGTCGAAAAAGGGGCATAACTATGTCAAAAATATTTTGATGGTTACCTGCCCCTGTTGTATGTGTTTCTTTTTTGATGGTTAACAACTTGTCTAAGTTTGAAAAACATATCTTCAATAATAACAGAGATATTACAAAAGGTCAAAGTTTTTGCACGACGACGACAAGGCAGACGACTACTATGCCTGGGCTATGAAAATAACATCATTTTCTTCAAAAAAAACGGCCGAGCTAAATATGTTTTTGTTGATATGGAAAATGCTGTGGGAAAAAGCACAAATGCTGCTCCTTTTCCTACTATTTTTGCAAAAGAAGCACATTGCAAAAGTAAAATGATTAAAATACCATTCTACAATAACTAACACAAACCTGACCTTTATAAGGTACAGCATAGCTTGCTGTAATTGTTCTTTGGTAAGTGGAGCTATAGGTAGTGGGTCTGAATCTTTCATGGGCTCTTCTAACAGTAATTGTTCTGGAAAAAAGCAAACATGAAGAATAGATCTAATAACCTTTTCAGTCATAAAGATAAGTTTCTAGGAAAAAGTACACAACCTTCAAACACAAATCAAGTCACAACAAGATGTTCAGAGGTGACAAAACTTGTACAGACGTAGTGCTGTACTTAACATGTTTTTTTGTTTTCTTTCCATTTGTCTCTTTGTACCATGAATTTGTATGTATGGTGTTTAATGCCACTTTTGACATCATTTATTTATATCACTGACTGTGCACCTATCCATGCTTTCCTAAGGTTTGTTTTACCAGTACTTTGCACAATATTCTTCTCAAGCCACTTGCTTTCCCACATAAACATCGCCGAAACAATGATCAGCAGTGAGATACAAATGACTATCATCAATCCTCTGGAAGAAATTAGCCGAACTGTGGATTCAAACCGGCAACCACCCCCGTTTTCACTTTCTGTATGCTACCAAAAGCGCCAGTAGGTTCGGCTTGTAGCTAGAGGATAAGAGGACCAACAAACCGAACTAAAACTAAAGCATCTTGTATATCTGTAGAGAGATGTCTATTGTATGTGTTTAGACATGGATTTGACATACTAGGAAACCAAAAAACAAAGTACAGTAAGAAACAATTTCTTTGTACACATAAAGTCAAAATTTTTTTATGTTATTCAGCATCATACTGGCTATTTTCAGACATGCTGAAAAATGTTGATGGAGACAAAAAGGAAAACCTTTAGTTGGAAAGGAAAATATCATTTATGACTTGTAAAGGTAAAGCAATAGCACCTTTTCTCACAATGGTTTCAAAAAGCAGCCTAAAACAGGGATATGAAAAGGCTGATTGGCACCATAAAGGTTCGAGTTTTATGTAACTGAAATATTAACCCATTACCAAATAGCACACTTTTGACATGTCAAAACTGAAAGCTTTTGCAGAAGACAAATCAAACGTGTCTCAAACCATGGGGTTTGTCTTTAAGGATAGGGCACCCTAATGGGATTCGTGTAACATCACCTTTCATCGCAGAAAAAACATACGAATTCGGCTAAGACTTGGGTAGTCCATAATCGATCGAGCCATACACGCTGCTTCCCCGCATTGATTACGGATTACCCGAGTCTTAGCCCAATCACTATGATTTGGGCAATGAAAACCAATGTTTCACGAATCCCATTAGGGTGCCCTATCCTTAAAAGGATAGAAAACAATGTGGGAAAAGGAGAAAATGCTGGTTAGCAGCATTTTCTCCTTTTTCCACAATGTTTTCAAAAAGCTTTCTTCAGGGTCATTAAAACACAGGATTGTGTGGTCAAGGGTGAAAAGTTGACAATGTCCAGCCTGGTATACCTGGTGCACCCGTAGGGGGAGTTTTTCTGGCCGTTATAAATGCCATTGGAGATAGTAACTCTGTAGACAGTGCTGAGGCTGCTGCTGTGGCTAGACTAGTATTTAATGGCTGAAATGAGAAAAAATACATATATTGTGGTTAACCCTCCGTCACACAATCCCGAGTTTTAACAACCCTGACAAAGTAAGCGTTTGAGAAAACGTTGTAGATAAAGGAGTAAATGCTTTTAAGCAGCTTTATCTCCATTTCCCAACATGTTTTCTCCACTAACAAAGACAAGCTCCATTATTTTGGCTACCTTTCACTTGCTGTCTGCAAATGCCTTCGATTTAGATATGTATAAAATTTTGTTTACCAACATTTTCTCCTTTTCCCATATCATTGTCATAAGCCATTCCTTTTCAAGGTTTCTTTAACCCTTTACCAAACAATCCCTTGTTTTCATGACCCTGAGGAGGAGACCTTTTGAAAACATTGTGGGAAAAGGAGAAAATGCTGGTAACCAGCATTTTCTCCATTTCCCACTATGTTTTCTACCTTGTCAAAAGACTGAAGTGCATTTATACAACTTCTGAATTTGTCATCTGCAGATGCTTTCAATTTGGACAAGTCTAAAATTTTGTCGTTTGGTAAAGAGTTAAAGTCCGAATTGTTTGGTAAAGGGTTAATTCACTACCTCATACAAATTCAAAAATGTTCTCATCTATCAAGATTATACCAAATATTGACTGTTTGGTGTTTCACACTGTTTTCAACATTATTTCAATCATATTGCATTAGCCAGTGCACCTATCCATGCTTTCCTGGAGTTTCTTTTACCAGTAGTCTGCAAAATATCCTTTCCAAGCCACTGGTTGCTTTCCCATGTAACTATTGTCAAAACAATGGTCAGCTGTAAGAGAGGTATGAATCCTGTCGCAATGACTATCATCAGTCCTCAGAAAGAAATTGGATGTGGTGTCCATGATTGTGAGGAAGAGCTTCAGCCTCGAAACCATAAGGTCCTGAGTTTGATAGCGGGAGCGGGTGCCAACTTTGGGATTGTTCATTGGCCCACACATTCGGCGCGAGTACTGTTGTAGTTCCCAGGAAGCAGAATCGAGAGAGATTAGTGTAAGTTGTAAGAACTTGTTTCTCAATCAATGTAAAATAAATATGTTTAAAATTAAAGAAATTGGTTGAGCTGGGGATCAAACCAGCGACCCCGTTCTCAAGTCCCGAGTGCTACCGACTTAGCTACAGGGGTTCAGTGCTTTTGAAAACATTGTGACAAAAACAAATTGCCTGTGATGAGATGTTTCTCCTTTTGCAAAATGTTTTCTTGTATCAACTGTTAATGCATGTTGATTTTCATTTACGTATAGAACAAGGAAAGTTAACCCTTGAGAACATGACAAAGTTTAAGACTTAGCCACACCCAAAGCATTTGCAGACGCAAAATTAGATGTGGGAAAAATTGTGTAAGTTGTCTTTGATAGGGTAGAAAACAGTGTGAGATCAGGAGAAAATGCTGGTTACCAGCATTTT
Organism: Hippopus hippopus; assembly: GCA_946811185.2. Classification (NCBI taxonomy): domain Eukaryota; kingdom Metazoa; phylum Mollusca; class Bivalvia; order Cardiida; family Cardiidae; genus Hippopus; species Hippopus hippopus. The sequence continues at coordinate 3,705,446 of OX328102.1, read as the reverse complement.
CTCCTTTTCCCACAATGTTTTCAAAAGGCTTCTTGCACAGGGTCATTAAAAGTTGGCATTCTGTTGTAAAAGGTTGAAAAGTGGTCTGTTTAAAAAATTTCTTCCACAGAGTAATGAGACAAGGGAGACCATGCTGTCCAAAGCAGGGATTGAAATTCATATCCTGTTTTACAAACAACAGCACAAAAGCATTATGACAAAAGCCCATTTACCTTTGGGCCAGTTGGCTGAACACTGACAGATGATGAGGATGTTGATACACTTCCGGCTGAATGAAGCAGATCTGCAGGTGTCAATAAAGCTTCAGATTTATCCAGGGTAAATTCTCCAAACTTCTCTTTATTGAATGACTCCACACTCCCTTTTGAAGTGAAGTCATCACCCTGTTTGGCCTGTTTGGACATGTCTTGAACATTCACCGACTGAGATGGCTGACTAGATGGTACATTAAAGAACTGGGGTAACAAATTCCCCGTCATTACTTGTGGGGACACACTAGACCCCGAGAGACTAAATTTGACCGGGACAGAGTCATCTTTTACTGTGTCTTTATCTTGATCTCCGAGCTGAGGCCCTCCATCCCTGTGACTACTACTACTACCACCGGCTGATCTTGGGGATTTTTGTTCCCTAGGGGAGGGTCCTCTGTAAGCTGGGTGCCCTGGTGGGGGCTGTGTCACGTCGGGTAGTCCCACAGGAGCACATATCTTGTCTGAGTCAGACTTATTCATATGGCCTGTTTTATCTAGATGTAAACGCTCTATATCTTCCACCATGGAGCCTGTACTCATGATCTGTTTTAACAAGGGAGGCAATCCCTCCTGCCCTGTTTGTCTGTTGTCCGCTGTGAACTCTGGTTGACTTTTACTGCTTACTGTTGCTGATGTCTGTCTGCAAAGATTTTAAATTGAAAGTAAATTTGAAAGTAACACAACTCCTGATTGGCTAAACCATTTGGCTTGGCTAAACCATTTGGTTTAGCCAATCAGATGTTGTGTTGCTTTCAACTTAGAAAATCTGGCTGATTTTTACTGCATACTGTTGCTGATGTCTGTCTGCAAAGATAAAAGTTCTAAATTCAAGAGTTTTCTAAATTTGAAAGTAACAAAAACTCCTGATTTTCTGCTCTATCAATGAAAAATTGTGTCAAATTTGCCACCTTTAATTTGTCGTCTGCAATGGCTTTGAATTTGGACAAGTCCAAAATTTTGTTGTTAGGTAACCACTTAAAACAAGTTTGAGGAAATAGTGCAACTGCTATTTAACCCTTTACCTGATATGCCAATTTGAGGCTCTTCCATTTCAGCAGCAAATAAAGATATGATGTCAAAAATATGGACAAATGAGGATACAAATATCTGATTGATTGGAAAACATCGTGGGAAAAGGAGAAATTGCTCGTTACGAGCAATTTCTCCTTTTCCCACAATGTTTTCAAAAGCTGTCTGTTGTTGATATGTCAAAATGAGTATCTATGGGGTAAAGGGTTAAAAACATGTTTTCTTAAAAAAAAAATTTTTCCATCAATTCCATCATTTCAGCCACATTTGTCCTCTGCAAATACTTTCAATTTTAGTAAGTTTAAAATTTAGTGTTTTAATTTGAAATATTTAACCCTTTACAACACAATCCTCAGTTTTAACAACCCTGAGGAAGGAGAATTTTGAAAACATTGTGGGAAAAGGAGAAAATGCAGGTAACCAGTATTTTTGTCTTTCTCCAACAGTGTTTTCTACCCTTTTAAACATGGAAATCGCCATTTGAGCCACTTTAAATTTAAAATGTCTTATGTTCTGGGATCTGAAATGGTTAAGCAAAGAGCCATGGAGCGCCTTCTTCTCCATCAGAAGTGTAGCATTTGTTTGATTTTAATATATCGCATCAAGTGTTATTTTCACCAATACTTCTGTTTTAACCCTCAGAGCGCCAAATAAACCCAATCTATATGTTCAATCTAGAAATAAGACCTAAATAATTGCAATTTAAAGGTTGCTTTTGATCAGGATGTCTCAGGAAAGTGGACAGTATAGATCAAAATCAGACTACACATTTTGTGCAGTCTGATCTTGATTTACACGGATCGCAAAGGCAACTATGGTCGTGAAAAGCCCTAACCAGTAACACTGCGGCTTTGCTATGCTCACTGGGTCATTCAGAAGAAACTACTGTACCTGTGAAGTCTAGTTCTCTGCGAGCCTGACACTTCCTGCTGTAAACTTGCTGTACGGAACAAGGCATCTAGATTTATAGGGGCTGTATTTGGGGTCACTGTGCCTGTGTTCACACTCTCATCTGCTTGTAAATACAAAAAACAAGTTAGATTGTACAATGTGTAAGAATATCATGGAGTTTGCATGGCCCCTGTTTGTAGATTTTATGTACGGAACAGGGCATCCAGATTTAAAGGGTAACTCCAGACCAAAGCTATTTTTGGATATATGAATCCTTAAATGAAAACAACCTTAAAATTGAAAACCATATTTCAATGTCTTTCGTAAAAAGAGAGTTATAAGTGAAAATGTGGTTTGCACACCTGTGCGAGTTTGTGAAATCTTCGATAAACCAGATGTGACGTAGGAAGTGTGACCCACACATTTATTTCGGCTTCTGTGTACTGTTAATTTGCTGTGATACTGACTTTTTTTCTCACACCCTTATCCTCCCTCATGTCGGGAGACGATCTTTTTCGTCACAAAAATCCCTATCATATGCCGGGTGCCGAGTTTAAGCACTATTTCGAGCCAGGAGATGACTATTTATTCGTCAGTCTGCTGTCTGTCTGTCTGAACCAAATGATGTGGCTTAATCCTCAACAGGTTAAATAAACCTTCATGCCGAATGCAAAATTTCGAATATTGCTAGTTTTTGGAGATACAAAAATAGATATCTCTGTATCGGACACTGTACATAAAATCAGATTGCACGTTCTGTGCAGTCTGATCTCAATATACACTGTTCGCAAAAGGTCATTGAGTCGCGCTCAGCAGCCTTGGGGCCACACAGAAATTTAAATGAGGCAAGAAATCAATGGTAAATTCACTGTTGATTATCCATCTCTTTCATATTACTGAGAGAGTGAGAGAGAGTTGGAGGGTAGTTAGAATAGAAATTCGACAAGCATATTATGGGATTTTTTATTATTTATTTAAAGGCGTTTCAGCGAGTTATTTCTAGCGCAGAGAATTTCATGAAATTTGACACAGAAACACTTCAAAGTATGTTCTTTCAATATGCAAAGAACCAAAAAGTTCTGAGCCCACGGAGAACAAACCCTTTTTTCAAATTACACAAAAACCCAATTATTGCAGCATACATCAGAATTTTGTGATTAAAATCTGTAATTTCAGTCAAATCATGTTCTCTTTGTTTTAAGTTCATAGTGAAACAATGGATCCTCTGACTTCGATGAGAAATTAACAGATATTTCAAATTAATGATATGCTATCTATGTTTCAATAAAACCCTTTGCCCACAAAATTGCTTATTTTATCACAGAAAATCAGGACATTATTTGACCCTCAAAAAAAATCTAGTGCAAAGATTTTTCTCATTTTTCTCAGAAATATACATGATTATATCCTTTATCAAAAAATGCAAAAAAAAAAAAGATAGGTTGCCAGGCTACTTTTCCCAATATCCGAACTCAATTACCTCCCTTGGAACAAAGAAAGTGACACAAAACACCCAAGATTTCAAATTACTTAGTAAGATGTATTATTTCTAGCACTAAATCATGTTTTTTTTCACAATAAAGATTGTACTCTGTCAACCCTTTCCTTGATATAGTCTCGATTTAACGTTGGTATGGGACGGCTTTGGAAAACATTTTGGTAAAAGGGGTAATTGTTCATTACAAGCAATTGTTCCTTTCCCCACAACCTTTTCTGCACAAACGGTTCTTTTAATCTCATTTAAACCTTGTTTAATTTGTTGTCTGCAGCTTCTTTCAATTTTGAAGTTCCAATTTAATTCATTTAGGAAAGGGTTAATACCAAATACATGTGGTATATTTTAATAGATGGGAGAATAGTAGAACAATACAAGTAGAACTGTCCAGAATTACTCAAAGGCATAGATTACTTACGAACCTTATAGCAAAATGAATCAAACGATCCTGATTTCTATCAATACCCAGGAAAGAGGGTTAGAAAACGTTGAAAAGGAGAAAATACTTGTAATTTTCTCTTTTTACCACACTAAACTTACTATCCGGATAAGTAATGTCCGACAAATGTACATGTTCCGTTTTTGCTGTTTAGGAAAGATTTACACCTTCATAAACTGATCTTTAAAAAAAAATGTATCTACCACTACTTTCTCCACGTTTTGCAGCAAAAATCAGTAGTCCAATAATAGTACTACAATCAGACAAAGTTACGCGCTAGAAAACAGAGAAGCGAAGAGACATGCGCAAAAATGTTGCGCACCGACAACTCAATGAAACGTCGTTAAGATCGTATGAATGAGGAAAATACAAAAGTTATGACGTTCGATTTACCCATTTAACCTGTGTAAAATTCCAAATTCCATTTACATTTTATAAGAAAAAGGGTTCAATATGGTCGTGAAAACAAAAGAGTAACGTTGTACATGACATGTTTATGACACGTGCTTGTTAATCTCCAGCTGCAAGCCGGGTAAAAAAAAAATATGTGAGACCTAGACGGTGCGATACCAACATCAAAGAGGCGCCGAATTAACCCTTTGCCCCTTTACATTGATAGAACACACAATTCTTTTCTCAAAATAAAAGGTTGGCGCACTAAACTTTTGTGTAAAGTTTGTACGCAGTTATAACTTTTTAATTTACGCTGCATTTTTATGGTCACCATCTGTTATCTCGTACATAATTACAGCGAGAAATACGGAAGAAGAAAGTTAAATAATTTTTGTTCACGTTGGTATTTCCATTTAAATTTTATGCCTAACATGTCTCATATTTAGGAAATGGACTGACCCTGTATTTTGCAGATGATCGAAAACGTTTACTGCATGATATGGAGGGCAGAAAGGCAGGAGGCAATTCAGACAATCTTTTAATGTTGTTGTTGATGAAAGAAACAAATTTGAAATTGTGAAAATAACACATAGGAAAATAAATGAAGATCAAGTGAAAAAAAAAAATGGATTTAACTTTAATGGCAAATTTAGGATGTGTGCTGGTATTAATGTTGTTTATGAATGTTAAAGAGAAGATACGATTTCTAAGGTAGATCAAGGCTTTTAATTCTTCCCAAGCTGAAGGAGACATGTAAAATGCTGACACTGATCATGTAGATCAAGATCAGACTGCGCAGAATTTGTGGACCGTTCAATGATCGACAGTGTCCTATATTTGGTACAAACAGCCTTAGAACTGTGCTTGAATGATTTCCTTTACACATTGCAACGTTCCTTCTTCCTTCTACCACTTAATAGAAGAGACTTTTGGCTTGTTTCAACTATCTTGAGTTATTATTTCTTTTTTTTTTTTATATTCATCTATTAAAATTCGTTGATTAGGCAGTGGTATAATTGAAATAACTTCGAGAAATCAATTTCAAAATAGTTTTGTTCCCCACTAGAAGAATAACTTTTCCTTTTCATAAGTACTATCTCCACTAGGCTAATTCATTCAAAATTTCTTTCCTATGATTGTAGTAAGATGTAAGAGCGATAGAGATTGAAATTCTGCAGTACACAAGTGATTGAAACATGATAAATCGATTTATATCTTTACAAATATCATGCAGTTTTCTCAGTTTTCTGCGTTAGTTCATATATAGCGACCATATCTTCTCACACTTGTGACTCCCGGCAAACTACCGGAAGTCACGATTTTTTCAATTAGCGACTTTCAGACAGGTGAAAATCCAAAGTTTGAACCTCTATATCTCGTGAAGTAAGCATCACAGAACGCTAAAATTTTTTTTGTTAACATACTCTAGTATAGTTTTATCTGATTTTGAAATAAAAATTTTGGTCTGGAGTTACCCTTTAACTCTTTACCAAACAACAAAATTTTAGACTGGTCCGAATTGAAAGCGTTTGCAGACGACAAAATAAATGTGACTGAGAAATTGCAATTTGTTTTGGGAAGGGCAGAAAACATTGTGGTAAAAGAAGAAAATGCTGGTTACCAGCATTTTCTTCTTTTCCCACAAAGTTTTCAAAAGGCTTCCTTCCCAGGGTCGTTAAAAGTCGGGATTGTGTGGTAAAGGGTTAAAGGGGCTGTGTCTGGGGTCACATTGGCTGTTTATACACTCTCATCTACTTATAAATACATTTTAAGATATAGTTTGTGAAAGCATACAGTAAAATCTTAGAATTTCAGTTCACACATCATCATTTCAAGGTCTTTTACATGCTGATTTCTCAAATTCAATTGAAAACCAATATGACTGTATCTAATATGGTGTAAAATGAAGATTTCAATTACTCGTCTGGGAATGGGTCTAAAGCCTTGTTTGAAACAAAAAGAGATACAACAATCATCAGTTGTTATTAGCAATGATTAACCCTTCACCACACAATCACAAGTTTTAACGACCCCAAGGAAGAAGCCATATGAAAACATTGTGGGAGTAGGAGAAAATGCTGGTAACCAGCATTTTCTCCTTTTCCCACAATGTTTTCTACCTTATCAAAGAAACCATCATTTGAGCTACATTTATTATATCATCTGCAAATGCTTTGTTTTTTTGGACCAGTCTGAAATTTTGTCGTTTGGTAAAGGATTAAATTCCACTTATACAAAAAATTCTATAATTATTTACCATCCTGCTGTTCTGTTTCGGGCATTTTCAATGGCATTGGGCGAATCAGATTGCTCTTTTTTGTGGCTGAGGCATTTGGATTGTCAATCATGGGTTTAGGCTCTGTCTTCTTTTTGACATCCCCAGTACCCTGCAGAGCAAAAATATAACTGAACTAAACAATCCAGAGTTTTAACTGTCCTGATAAGGAAAACTTTTAGAAACATTGGGGGGGAAAGGGAGAAAACATTGGTAACCAGCATTTTTTTCCTTTTTCTACAAGCTTTTCTACCCTTATATAATATAATACATTACAGTACAGGCTTGTACCTAGTCTGCCTGTTGAAGGTTAACCAGTACCCTGCTAAATAAGTGGAATGAAACTTTCAAGCCAATAGTAAAACCAAAAATTTTGCTATTTCCAAGATATTTTTGGGGGAAAGATATCTCCTTCTCGGACAGTGTAGATCCAAGATCAGACTGCACGTTCTGTGCAGTCTGATCTTGATCTACACTGTTCGCAAAAGGTCCTTGAGTCGCGCTTAGCAGCCTAAGGGTCAAAAGAAGCTCTATTACAATCACCACCAGGAAGTGAGAACAGTACAATAAGAAATTCTGAAGGCTTGTCCAAGTTTCAAAGCTGCTAGGTGTTGGTAAATGAACTGTAAGACAATGTAGATTAAGATAAGACTACACAGAAGACGCAGTCTGATCTTACATTCTACACTGTCCTATACAGACATACATGCACCGACCATTAACACAAAAAAAAATGTGTTTACTGACTCACAAAAAATGTGCATTTTATTCATTTGACAGTTAACCATGCACTACCAGGTTTTAATGACTCTAAGGAAGAAAGCCTTTAATAATTTTGTTGGAAAAGGAAAAAATGCTAGTAATCAGCCTTTTCTCTTTTTCTCACAGTGTTTTCAATGCTATCAAAGACAAATTCAATCATTCTGGCCACTTTTCTTTTATCATCTACACATCCTTTAAATTTGGAGTAAACCCTTTATCACCCAATCACAAGTTTTAGCGACTCTGAGGGAGAGGGCTTTTGAAAATATTAACTCTTTACCAAACGACAAAATTGTAGACTTGCCCAAATTGAAAGCATTTGCAGACGACAAAATAAATATGACTCAAAAGTTTAAAACTGTTTTGGGAAGGGTAGAAAACATTGTGGGAAAAGGAGAAAATGCTGGTTACCAGCATTTTCTCCTTTTACCACAACGTTTTCAAATAGTTTCTTTTTCAGGGTCGTGAAAACCAGGGATTGTTTGGGAAAGGGTTAAGGGGAAAAAGAGTCAATGTAGGTGCCAACTTTTTGATCTTTTATCACAATTTTTTCAATCACCTAGTCCTTAAAGAAAGATACTATTGCTTCACCCGCATTTGTTTTCTGAAAATGCTTTCAGTTTGGACAAGTCTAAAAATTTTGTGTGAAGTAAAGAGTTAACCCTTTACCACACAATCCTGAGTTTTAATGACCCTGAGAAAGAAAGCTTTTGAAACATTGTGGGAAAAGAAGAAAATGCTGGTAACCAGCATTTTCTTCTTTTCCCACAATGTTTTCATATCTTTTACAGACAAATCCCATTACATATGCCACATTTACTATGTCCTTTGATAATGCTTCCAATTTGGATCTGTCTAAAATTTTGTTGTGTGGTAAAAAGTCAAGGGTTAAAATTTCGAACCCCATTCAGTGTATCTGGCACATATCAATCAGTAAATACATGTACCTGCTAATCTTAGTTTGCTTGAAAGTTATTGATATTGTGTTCTTCAAAGTTGCTTCAGAAGAGATCCATGGCATAAAGCAGACATCAAAAAAGTCTTTATATCTAAAACTTTCATCAATATTCTTTCCCAGGTAATATATCAAACAACTAATGCATCTACAGAAGTTAACTCTATACCACACAAACCTGACTTTTAAAGTCCTTCCGGGTACTGCTTTTGAAAACACTGTGGAAAAATGACAAAATGCTGGTAACCAGCATTTTCACATATTCTCACATTGTTTTCTACCCTTTTAAACAAAAACTGCCTCAATTGACCCATATTCAATTTGTCGTCTGCAAATGCTTTCAATTTTGACAGGTCTAAAATTTTGTTGTGTGGTAAAGGGTTAACTTTTAGAGTACCCAAATAAATCTAAAAAAAATTCCTCTCTATAGAAAAGAGCCCAAAAAGAGCATTGTCCAGGTTGCTATTGTCCAAAATTTCTCAACAAAGTATAGTAGTTCAAAGACCAGTGTGCATGTTTTGTGAAATCTGATCTTAATCTACAATGTCTACAAAAGCAAATATAGTAATGAAACATGCCTTGATCCTTTATCAGATGATGAAATTTTAGACTGGTTTAACCCTTTACTATACAATCCCCAGATTTAAGCCTTTACCAAACAACAATATTTTAGACTGCTCCAAATTGAAAGCATTAATTTTGTAGATGATAAAGTAAATGTGGCTCAAATGACTGGATTTGTTTATGAAAGGTTTGAAAGCATTGTGGGAAAAGGAGAAAATGCTGGTTACCAGCATTTAATCCTTTTCCAACAATGTTTTCAAAAGTCTCATTTCCCAGGGTTGTTAAAACTCGGGGTTAAGTGCTACTGGGTTATGGACCCTGGTAATGAAGGATTTTGAAAAATTGTGGGAAAAGGAGACAATTCTGGTAACCAGCATTGTCTCCTTTTCCCACAACGTTTTCTACCCTTTCCAAAACAATTTCAACCATTTAGGCCACATTTATTCTCTTGTCTGCAATTGCTTTGAATTTGGAAAAGTAAAAAATTTTGTCACTTGGTAAAGGGTTAAATTACAAGGATTTGCAGGTTAAAGCTCAATGTGGCTCAAATGATAGGTTTTCTCTTAGAAAATATATTAAAAAAAATTGTGGGAAAGTGAGAAAATGCTGGAAATAGCCAAAGACAGAAGACTGAACTTCAACATCTTTACATGGGTTAGTGCTATAGCTCGACCTTGACCTTCTGGCCATATGCAGGGGTATAGCTGAATGAAACTGTGGACTTATATCCATCATCATGCTTAATATGAACCAAATCAATCATTCTGTCTGGAAAATAGGAGCTCCAGAAAAGCTTTAGTATGAAATTTTAAAATCTATGACCTTAACCTTGAAGTCAAAGGCATTGGCATGGCAAAGATATTACTCAATGGAAGTTTGAACTGTATCACAGAAAAGCTTTCACTTACAGTATTATATTCTTGATGGGCCTTGGAAAGCATCTGCATGATATCAACTTGTGTATTGGTTCCCATTCCTTTTGCTAAAAGGTCTTTCCTTGTCTCCTGTACCTGGCTTGGAGTTGGGGAAACCTTTTTCTTCTCCTCCTCCAAAACATTTTGGACATATCTGTAAGACATGTGTTAACTCAATACCAAACAGTCTTATGTAAACATTGGTAAACATTGTAGGGTAAAAGAGAAAATGTTGGTGACCAGTATTTTCTCTCTTTCCCCCCACAATGTTTTCTACACGTTCAACGGCAAATTCTATAATTTGAGTCGCATTTTACCTGTCATTGGTAAGCACTTTCAATACTGATGATTCGAAAATTCCGTTGTCTGGTTAAGAGTTGAAAGTATCTATAAAACATAAATGACAACATAGTAATACAAAAGTTACAACATAATCTGTAAAACATATTTATAATAAATCTGAAGCAAATAAGTTATACCACATCTGTAGCACATGAGTTATACCATTTATCTTTCAACTTACCCAGTATCCATGCAAAAACATTTATTTTTGATATACCAGATATTTACAAATTATCTTCAACACATGATTTATAAAATATCAGTTAGATATCTTTAGCACATGAGATGAAATATCAAGATCTGTAACGCATAACAAATCAATAACACATGAGTTATAAAATATCAGTAACACATGAGATATAGCGTCTCTGTAGCACATGAGTTACTGTAACACATGACATACAACTTGTCTGCAACACACAAGCTGCATTTTAATTGTTACCTGTACCTTAACAACATGTCTCACATTTTTTCGACATAAACATTTGATAAAAGTTTACCTATAGTATTTTACGCTTTAAGTCACTTGGGGTAAAGGCTTTTGGAACCATCAAGTGCTCCTTTTCTAGAAATCTTTTCTACCTCTTCAAGAACTAACCCTTTTTTTGAGCCCAGTTCAGTTCACAAAACACAAATACTATCAACATTTAACTCTTTACCAGGCGACAAAATTGAAGCCATGTACAAATTGAAAGCATTTGCAGCCAGCCAATTTAATGTGGCTTAATTATTGATATTTGTCTGTAAAAGGTTAGAAAGCATTGTGGCAAAAGGAGAAAATGCTGGTTACCAGCATTTTCTCCTTTTCCTACAATGAATGTTTTTTAAAGTCTTCTTTGCTAAAACTCTGGACTATGTGGTACAGGGTTAAAAAGTCTAAAAATTTTGTAATAAGGTAACGAGTTTGGGATTTACATATGCTAAGCATAACAGGTGGGAAAAAATGGTGCAATTCCTATGTATCATGCAATATTACTATGTATATACAGGTATATTGGACTATACATAGACAGCACCAGTACACACACCATGGCTGCCAATATTTACACCTGGTTTCTTGGAAAACTAAATCCCTTACCAAAAGGTCTCCTGTTTCCACAACCCTATGAAAGAAGGCTTTTGTAGCCAGTATTTTCTCATTTTTCCCAAATATTTTTTTCTTCATTTCCAAAGATGAATCCCACCATTAGTGATTCACTAAAATTACCATCTGCAATTGCTTTCAGTCAGAACAATTTAACCCTTTACAACATGACAAAAATGTAGATTTGCAGACAACATAATAATGTGACTCAAAAAATGTGCTTTGGGAAGGGTAGAAAATACTATGGAAAATAGAGAAAATGCTGGTTACCAGCATTTTCACCTTTTCCCACAATGTTTTCAAAAAGCTTCTTTTTCATGGTCATTAAAAGTAGGGATTGTGTTGTAAAGGGTTAAACATTTTAACCCTTGCCAAGGAATCAATTATCATATGACAAAATTACCTCCCTTTTCTCCTGTTCGGACGGTGTTTTCAAAAGCATGCTTCCTCATGGTCATTAAAACACCATATCGTTAATTTTGGAAAGGGTAGATACAAAAAACCAACTTTTCTCATATAATTCAATAAATTATCATTTTAATGACTTAAACAAATGCCATAATCAACTGATGAATGTTTTTACTTAGAATATCATATAGACAATTTAAATAGTTTATCAATTTGATTTTTAATTTCACAGAATTACTGGCAGAAGTTTCAAAATTTATGTGTTCAAGAAAACCTCACTATATAGCAGACAACAAAATTTTGGACTTGACTACATTGTTTTTTTTTTTCTAAAGCATTTGCAGACAACGCAGACAACTCATTTAATCTGGCTCATACAAACAGATTTATCATTGAAAGGCTAAAACACATTGTGGAAAATACGTAAAAAGCTGGGTACCAGTATTTTCTCCTTTTCAAACAATTTCCTTTGAAAGTATTCTTTGTTAGGGTAGTAAACTTAAGAAATAATCTTCTTTCCATCGCGGATTATCGGTCAGTAAACAGTTGTGAGTTATGAGGCACAATAAATAATCCAAGAGGGCGATAGCCCAAGTGGTTTATTCATTGCGCCTCATAACTCACAACGTGGTTTATTGAACGATAAACCACGATAGAAAGAAAATTATTTCGATTCTAACATGACCAACTCTTAATCAAAGGAAAACAAGTTCATACTTAGAGTAAAAACGCGGATGCAGATTATAATCCATTGAATAACTTACTTACTTTATACAGCATGACGTCACTCTATATAGAATGACGTCACTCTACATAGAATAACGTAGATTTTACCACGCTTTCGTTGCATTGTGTTTATAGAGCCGAATTCACGTGTCATGTTAGAATATAGGATAAAAATTTGTTGTCTGGTAAAGATATAAAAGGTTCAAAACCTTGAGATTTAACTCTTTACCAAATGACAAAATTTTGGACTAGTCCAAATTGAAAGCATTTGCAGACCACAAATTAAATGTGAATCAAAAATTGAATTTTGAATTGGAAAGGGTAGAAAACATTGTGGGAAAAGAAAATGCTGGTTAACAGCTTAACCAGCATTTTCTCCTTTTCCCACAATGTTTTCAAAAGGCTTCTTTCTCAGGGTCGTTAAAAGTCGGGATTGTGTGGTAAAGAGTTAATGTCCCCCAATATTTGTCAGAACTTTCAAATATTAATATGATGAAAACTTGATATTCCATTTAACCCTTTACAATACAATCAAGTGTTTGAACGACTCCAAAATAGAGGCCATTTGAAGGCATTGTGGGAAAAATAGAATATGCTCGTAAATACATTTTCTACTTTTCCCACAATGTCAAAGAGCTTTAATGAATTTGTACCACCTTAAATCTTTCCCAAACAAAAACACTATAGACTTGTACAAATTGAAAGCATTTGCAGATGACATATTAGCCATGGCTTAAACATTGCAATTTTGTTATTGAAAGGGTAGAAAACACATTAGGGAAAGAAGAAAATGCTGGTAACCAGCATTTTCTCATTTTCCCCAGCATTTTCTCATTTTCCCAAAATGTTTTCAAAAGCTGTCCTCCACAGGGTCACTAAAACCCAGGATTGTGCGGTAAAAAGTTAAGATTTGTCTTCTGCAGGTGCTTTCAATTCCGAAGAGTCTAAAATTTGTCATTTGGTGAAGAGTTAAGAGAAAATTTTAGTTCATACATGGATGTGGAGGATTCCATTTTTTGCCATTTAACTCTTTACCAAGTGACAAAATTTTAGACAGGTCCAAACTGAAAGCGCTAACAGATGACATATTACATGTGCCTAAAATGATTGGATTTGTTTCTGAAAGGTTAGAAGGTTAGAGCACTGCATGTGGGTACCAACACTCGGCTGCAAGCGCTCGACTTTCAGCAAAAACTCTAGACAAAAAAGGGGCATAACTGTGTCAAATATATTTTGATGGTTACCTGCCCCTGTTGTATGAGTTTCCCTTTTAGTTTAAACATATTTATTTTACATCGATTGAGAAACAAGTTCTTACAACTTGTACTAATCTCTCTCGATTCTGCTTCCTGGGAACTACACCAGTACTCGCGCCGCATGTGTGGGCCAATGAAAAATCCCAAAGTTGACACCCGCTCCCGGGTATCGAACTCGGGACCTTAAGGTTACGAGGCCAACGCTCTACCTCAAAACCACGTACACCACAAAAGTTTCCCTTTTGATAGTTAACAACTTGTCCAAGTTTGAAGTAAATACCTTTAGTTGTAACAGATATTACAAAATGCGAAAGTTTTTGCTTGACGACGACACAGATGCCAGGGTTATGACAGTAACTCAACATCTTCTTCATAAACAGCCGAGCGAAAAATGCTCGTTGGTGCCGTATTTTTCTTTTCACACAGTGTTTTAAAAAGATTTTTTTTTTAGTATCATAAAGACACGGAATCGTCTGGTAGACTTATTGTGGAGTACAACATCTTCGTCAAGCATCTTCATTGTGATTGACATTTCATCATCAGTATAATTATATTGGTCTTAGTAAAAGATTAATCACCCTAATTGCCTTTGCTTGAACCTTTTACCACATAATCCCCAGTTTTAGCAAATCTAAGGAAGAAAGGCTTTTGAAAAAATTGTGGGAAAAGGAGAAAATGCTGGTAACCAGCATTTTCTCCTTTCCCCACAATGTTTTCTACACTTTCAAAGAGACATTTCAGTTCTTGAGTAACATTTAATTTGCTGTCTGCAAAATGCTTTGAATATGGGCTGGTCTAAAATTTTGTCATTTGGTAAATGGTTACAGAACTGCAATCCCATCAATATTTCATAGTTAAAGGATACACAAAAGTGCTTTTCCACATGAGTACCACATGTAAATGACCTTTATCTTGTCTTACAGTGGGCTTCAAAATACTGATATTGGGGTTAAAGGAAAAAATACTTGTACCGAGCCATTTCTACTTTTGGTTCATTTTATTTTTATGCATTAATGACCAAAATTTTACAACTCTATGGTTTTCTTTGGCCTGTATGTCTTTTAATAATAGACTAGAAAAGCATACCTAGTGAGTTGTTGTTCAAATCTCTTGCACTCCTCTTGTTCATAAAACCATACACCATATATCACTGAAAATACAACAGACAAGAGGGAATAATGGCCCTGAAGTTTCTCATCAGAGCCTTTTGACCAAACATGACCCATTTCCAATCTCTTCTAAGATATTATGACAAACATTCTAACAAACTTTCATGAGTATTGGACAGAAAATGTGGCCTCTAAAGTGTGCACATGCTTTTTTCTAGAATTTGTCTAACTGACCTACTTTTTAGCCCAACATGACTCATTTTCATACTCATTGTAGATATCATCTAGACAAACATTCTGACCATTTTTCATGAGTATCAGACTGTGAAGACAGCTTCTAAAGTGTGAACAAGGTTTTTTTAAATTTTTTTTAAGATTTGAACTGGTGACCTACTTTTCTGACCTGACTTGACCCATTTTCACTTCAATCTCGTCCAAGATATCATCAAGACATGACAAACATTCCGACAAAGTTTCATGAATATTGGACAGAGAATGTGGTCTCTAGAGTGTACAAAAGCTTTTTCTAGAATTTATCTCACTGACCTACTTTTTAGCCCCACATGACCAATTTTCACACTTGTCCAAGATATCATCAACACAAGCATTCTGACCAACTTTCATGAGTAATGCAAAGAAAATGTGGCCTTAGAGTGTACACAAAGTTTTCTAAAATTTGACCTGGTGACCTAGTTTTTTACCCAATATGACCCTTTTCTAAACTAATCCATGATACATCAAGACAAACATTCTGTCAATTTTCATGTGTATCAGACTGAAAATATGGCTCAAGAATGTACACATGGTATCTCAAAGATTTGACCTGGTGACCTAATTTTTGACACAGCATGACCAATTTTCAAACTTGTCCAAGATACCATCAAGACCAATATTCTGACAAACTTATGTCTACTGGACTGAAAATGTGGCTTTAGTGTGTACGCAAGGTTTTTCTAAGATTTGACTGAGCACTCTAGTTTTTTTCCCCCTACATAAGCCAGTTTCATACTCGTCAGAGATATAATCAAGACAAACATTCTAACCAAGTTTTATGAAAACGTGGTCTCTAGAATGCATACATGGTAGAAGTTGACAATTGATGACAAAGACACACAACAGACACAGCACAATCACAAAAACTCAGCATTTTGTGCTCAGATGAACTTATAACAAGCAATTTCTTTCAAATGATATCTCCCCCCCCCCCCCAAGACTTTTCAAAAATTTGCGTGACCGCATAACTCAAAATCACTCTCAGTTGGCCATTTTTGCATCGAATAAAAAAAGAAATATTGGCAGAATAGGATATTGTACACAACGTACGGCAGAATAAGTTATTGTACACATGTATAAAGATTCACGAAATTCTGTCCAATGGTATTGGAGATATTGTCCCGGACGGACAGACGGACCGACGGATGGACTGGCAACGCTAAAACTATATCCCTCAGCCTTCGGCGGGGGATAAAAAACATATGAGCTGTGCTCTGTGAAAAGAGGGTTTAACCCATTTGCAGTAAGTATCAACTATTGTCAGCCTCTGATTTTCTATTTGTAAATTTTCTGAATGTCCAAGGATCAATCTACCTCATGATTGAGTTGGTAGTTGGTCAAAATGTATTTTATGGAGCCAAAGTTACGTGATGACTTGCTTGGTATAATGCGTAACAGAGATGAAATATACCCCTTTTCCCAGAGCCCAGCTCATTTAAATTATTTACTATGCATGCAAACAGTGAACTCCCGAACCTGAAGCATTGAACATGCTTTGCATTGTCTGATCTTGATCTACAAAATGTCTGCAAAACCTTTCGAAGAAAAATCCCAACATTTCAGCCACAACGAATTTGTTGTCTCAAATACTCTAAATTTCCCTGAATCTTAAATTTTGTTGTCTGGCAAAGACGCAAGTGTTTATCACACTATCCTGGCTTTGAAAGAATATTGCACCAAGCATTGGTAAAAGAAAATTCCGAGAAAACATGGATAAGTACACAAGCATCAGCAACATCACTGAAATAATGTTGAAAATGGCATTAAACACTTGACAAATAGAAAAACCTATCAAAAGCAAATCAGAACATTTGAGCCACATTTGAAATGTCATCCGTAAATGCTTTTGATTTGGGTAAACCTAGCATTATGTCATCTGGAAAAGAACTAAATAATATAAGATCACTTTTTTTTAACAAAATTCACTTTTAACCCTATGGCTGCTAAATGCGACTCAAGGACCTTTTGCGGACAGTGCAGATCAAGATCTTGGATCTACCCTGTCCGAAAAGGAGATTTCTATCCCCTAAAACACCTTTGAAAAAACAAAATCTTGGTTTTTTTACTATCAGACTGAAAGTTATATTTCACTTAATAAGCTGGGTAAGGGTTAACTCTTTACCAAAATTAATGACAAAATTATAGACTGGTCCAAATTGAAAGCATTTGCAGACGACAAAATAAATTAAATGAAAAATTTAAATTTGGTTTGGGAAGGGTAGAAAACATTGTGGTAAAAGGAGAAAATGCTGGTTAACAGCATTTTCTCCTTTTCCCACAATGTTTTCAAAAGGCTACTTTCTCAGGGTCGTTAAAAGTCGGGATTGTGTGGTAAAGAGTTAACTCTTTACCAAATGACAAAATTTTAAACTTTCACTAACTGAAAGCATTTTTCAGACAAAAAATCAACCATTAGGCTGCCCAATAAACCAATGAGACATTTTCATTCCAGTAGTAAGAGCCAAATTTTGCGATTTCAGGGTCGTTATGTTGTAAATGGCCAAATTAAGTGGACAGTGTAGATAAAAGATCAAAGTGCATATTTTGTGTAGTCTGATCTTGATCTACACTGGCTGCAAAGGCATCTATAGTTGTAAAAGGCGCTTTAATGGTTAAAAGTTACTCTAACCCAGAATTTTTCTTAAAAAAGAATAGAAAAAGTTGTTGGAAAAGGAGAAAATGCTGGTTTCCAGCATTTTCTTCTTTTCCAGCAATGTTTTCAACAGACTCCTCAGAGTCATTAAAACCCGGCATTGTGTAGTAAAAAGTAATCAGAAGGGCTAACACTCCAACCATTCTAAAGGTTATTCCATTCAACTTACCTTGTTCTTTGATATTTCTGTACAATAAAAAAGAATCTTGTCTCTGAAACTCCAGATATTTTGTGATAGGTTCCACGAGATTGTTGAGTCCCAGTCTGTTTAAAATCATGAAACCATTCTCTGGGGAAGCTGATCTGAAAATAGATTTGTATAAGGTGAGTGTAAGTAGTCAAATGCTTAACTCGTTACCAGAAGACAAAATTTTAGTCTGTTTTAACCCTTTACCACACAATGCCGACTTTTGACGACCCTGAGAAAGAAAGGTTTTGAAAACATTGTGGGAAAAGGAGAAAATGCTGGTAACCAGCATTTTCTCCTTTTCCCATAATGTTTTCTACCTTTCCTAAAACAAATTTCAATTTTTGAATCGCATTTATTTTGTCGTCTGCAAATGCTTTCAATTCGGACGAGTCTAAAATTTTGTCGTTTGGTAAAGAGTTAAACTGAAAGCATTTGCAGACGACCTATTAAATTTAGCTGAAATGATGGTGATTGTCTGTGAAAGTGTAGAAAAACCTTGTGGGAAAAGGAGAAAATGCTGGTTACCATAAGGTTTTCAATAGGCTGTTTCCCTAGGGTCGTTCAAACATGGGATTGTGTGGTAAAAGGTTAATTAATTTATCTCTTTAGTTGTACCAGACAACAGTCTTTGACTCGTCTGCTTTGAAAGCACTGGCAGACGACAAATACAATATATGCTGACGTGAAAAGGAAACGCCTCATCTTGTAAAAACTTGGCATATTTTATTTTTTCTGAAACCAAATTAATAAGAATTTTTTTTAATTCGAGACTTCAATCATTTTTTGTGTAAAACAAGTTCATTGTGCGGGATTTCATGATTTTTATCGGGGTAAAATGGACAATGATTTCCGACTAGTCACCAAAATTTCACCAGAAAAGTCAGTAGCGTGTATGGCCACCTCTACTGGCAATCACTGCGGCAAGCCGCATTCTAATGGCACCACACCAGTTCTGAAGCAAGTATCGTGGGAATCTGTCCCTCTCTTCGCGGAGGGCCCTTGCCAATTCTTGGACGTTTCTGGGCAGGGGTTGACTTCGATGTAAACGTCGCCCAATGTAATCCCATGCGTGTTCAATGGGATTACAATCAGGGGAAAGTGCTGGCCATGGCAACACATCAATGTGTTTATTCAGTAGAAAGTCCCTGGTTATGCGTGCGACATGTGGTCGAGCATCATCATGTTGTAAAACAATCCTTGACGTTGTTTGAAGAGGGGTACAACAACAGGTTGCAAAATCTGATTAATGTAATGCCTGGCTGTCAGATTTCCTTCAACAATGACTGAGACCTAAATGGACGATTTATTGCTGCCCACACCATAATCCTGCTGCCACCGAAGTGATCATACTCTAGAACAGTGTTGTTTGAGTAGCATTCATGACGTCGTCTATATACCCATATACGTCCAACAGTATTAGATAACTTGAAATGCGATTCGTCGGAAAACACTACATTTTGCCAACACTGTCCTCGGTGATTTTGAGCCCATTCAAGCTGTCAGTGACAATGACGAGCCGTCAACACTGGACCACGTAATGGTCTATGACAGCATATCTCATGGGCCAACAGTCGATTTCTTACAGTGACCTGACTAATAGGCACCCCTCGGTTACCCACTACCAAGTGACGTTGATTCCGCTGTCAAAAATCTGTCACGTAGGTGACGTTGACGGATATAATTATCCTGTCTCACTGACGTCACACGTGGTGTGCCTGTCCTCAGCCTATATGCAGTTGTTCCTGTCACCCTGACCCATTGAACGAGACACACAATTGTGGACCTAGCCACGTTAAAATGTTTTGCAACCTGATCTTGGGTAAGACCACACTCCAACATGGCCATACATCGAGCCCTTTCTTCAGCATTTAATCTCGGCATTTTGAGAAAAAGATGCTTTTCAAAAAAAAACGCTTGTACTCGGGTTCTGTATCATTGAATACATGTACCTCTGTAATTTTGATAAGCAAGACCACATGGTTCATGACAACGGGCTTCACGAGCAAGCCGTGTACATAAGTTTGGGCTTAGCTTTTGGATAAAGCAAATCAATTTGATGTCATGTTGGCTAGGTTTGTCGGCGAATATATATGCGTGCATTATTTGCTTTCTCTGAAATGTTTTCTTATATTCAAATTACCGTCCGTTTCCGATGGAGCGTTTCTTTTTCTCGTCAGCATATATCTCAAAGACTTATGGAATGGTTAGGGCAGAAAACACTGGGGGAAAAGAAGAAAATGCTGGTTTCCTCTTTACCAATATTTTCTCCTTTTTCCCAACAATGTTTCAAATAGGCCTCTTCCTCAGGGTCGTTTAAACTTGACATTGTTCGGTAAACAGTTGATTCTCCACTTTTGCATACTGAATTTTCCCTGCAAACTTTCAAATTGGAGAATGTAAGTTATACAGCATTTCTCTATCCCCACTTGAAGTCTGGTTTTCTTTCTCTGTATATTTCTAACACGCTATAGCTAATTAGTCAGCCTTGCCGAGGAAAGTTGCTCAGTCAGTAACATATAAAGCTTGAAACCAGAGGGTGGCTGGTCTGATTCCCTAGCTAGGCTCATTTCTTTCCAAGGATTGACGACAGGCTTTGCGATAGGGTTTGTTCCTCTCTGTTGAACATTGTTTTGATAATGTCAAGAGTGTGCTGTGCTTTTTCTAGCTTGAGGTTTTTGTACCCTTTGGTATCAGCAGTTGGGGGTACACAAAGATGGGGGTTCAGATCTCAACTACTTAATTTCACTAATATATCGGTTTTAATGACAGCCTATTAAAGGATAAACTGTTTTCATGTGATATACACAAACAAGTTTTTATAGATACATGTATACAGTTACCAGCTCTTCAAACACTTTTGGGAACCTTTCCTCGAACCATGCAAGAATATTTTTGGCAAACTCAATTCCAATGTTTGCTAAAACAGGTAAATGGAATACAATGGAATTGGTCAAATTCCTGTACAAAATCTATCAAATCTCGGGGGTGTCAATAAGGGTAACAAGTAACTTCAAAACCTGTCATTTTACACAAGAAAAGTGGATAATGGCTTTTTTTTTTACATTTTTTCTTACGTGAGGTCTCGCGTGTGACCGAAATTTGTTATATGAATTTCAATTCTGTAACGTGATTTACGTGAGTGGGAATACTGAGTGTATGACTGGAATTTTTCACCCTTTTCGGTCCCTTCGGCATTTGACTAGCGGAAGATAGTTGTCGAGCATATGCAGCTCGTTCATTTGTCATTGAAAAGAACAAAGCTGATTTAAACTGAGCCATCATTTTGCTGACATGAGCAAATAATCAAATTGCAGCCAAAATTGATCCACTAAAACAAACGACTGTGTTAATGCTTTATTTTACTTTACAATCCTAGCGACAAAAATGTTAAAAGATGGTAAACCGATCAAAACACAGCCACAACATTTTGGACACAAAGAATATATAACATGTACATTATACTATAACCTCAGAACGTCCCGGTTTAGCATCTATATTTGGAATCCGAGAACCCTGGACAAGAGTATTGGACTGTAAACATTTCGCTGCACATTATCCCCGAAATTACAAAGTTCTACGAATTTCATTGTTTTTAGGGCGAGTTTTTTGTACGTTCTGGTACGTATAACAGAGAAAAACTGTACGTGATTTTTCTATTTTATATGTGAATCACGTACATTTATACGGTATCACACACACTGTTAAATGTTTACATGGAAAGCAGCTGGTAGCTTGAAGAGTTAAGTAAGGAAATAAAAAATTTAGTGTCCGAGTTAAAACTTCAGGTTCTCGAGTTTTTGACTGAAATTTGAGCTTAAATCGTTTGAACAGTCACTTTGGTAGTATATCTCTTTCTCTCTTTCCCCCCACCTTAACTATATAGCCTCACCTCTCTTTCTCTCTCTCTCTCTCCCTCCAACCTAACTATATACCCCCTACCTTAACTATTAACTCCCACCTCTTTTTTTCTCTCTCTCTCTCTCCCCTCCAGGCCTCCACCTAAATTATATATCCTAACCTCTCTCTTTCTCTCTTTCCTCCCACCTTCACTATATACCCCCACCTCTCTCTTTCTTTCTCCCCTCACCTTAATAATGTATCCCATCCCCATCTAAATCTTACATACAGGCTTGTTAACATTTTACCAAACAACAACTTTTAGACTCCTCTGAATCAAAAGCATAATGCAGACCACAAACTAAATGTGGCTCAAATTATGGGATCTGTCTGTGAAATGGTAGAAATTAGTGGGAAACAGAGAAAATGTTGGTTTCCAGCTTTTTCTGCTTACCTGCAATGTTTTCAAAAGCCTTCTCTCTCAGGCTAGTAAACCCTTTACCACACAGTCCCTTTTTTTAACAACCCTGAAGAAGAATGCTTAAGAAAACATTGTGGGAAAAGGAGAAAATGCTGGTAAAAACCAGCATTTTCTCCTTTTCCCACAATGTTTTCTTCCCTATCAAAGACAAAAAATCAACATTTGATCTACATTTATTTTGTCGTCTGCAAATGCTTTCAATTTGGTCAAGTCCAAAATTTTGTCATTTGGTAAAGAGTTAAAACTATGTGGACAGGGGCTACATAAGTCTCTGTCTATACCAATAAGTCTCTTACAATTTGGCTTCTCATTTATTCTCCAAACCTTCTTACTGGCTCTTCATTTATTCCTTCTGTCTAGCACCAATAACCTACGTGACTGTGCTCTATGATAGCCTTAGGATACCTGTATGTCCCTAGTTCACTAAATCACCCAAACTGTCTCAGATACCTGTTCCTAATCAACAATTACACAACAACTATAAATATCTCTCTCTCTTCTGGTGTTGCCAACTCTTTGGTACTTTCTGACCCTTATATAGTACCACCCACAATTCACTTGTGGAGACTATGGATTAAGATCAAACTGCACAAAATCTATAGTCTGATGTTGGACAAACCTGTCTGACATTTTGAGATAATCTTAGGTAAAATAGCACTGTAATTAGCAAAAATGGACTTCCTGATGTCAAATGTTTGCAATTTGTATGATTTGTAAAATACTTTACTCTGTCTAAGTAAGCCTTACAGTGATTGGTTCATAACTTAATCCTTTAACACAAGATACCAACTTTGAACAACTCTGAAAGAGGAGACTATTGTAAACATTGTGGGAAAAGAAGAAAATGCTGGTTACCAGTATTTTCTCCTTTTCCCACAATATTTTCAACCCTATCAAAGAAAGAAATCATAATTTTAGCTACATTTGAATTGTTGTCTGCAACTGCTTTGATTTTGGTCCAGTCCAGAAATTTGTTGTTTTGTTACAAAGAGTTAATGCTTTACCACATGATCATTGTGTGCTTACAAAGCTGACGGAAAAAGCTTTTGCAAATGTGGCAGGAAAAGGAGAAAATGATCGTTACATGCACTTTCTCCTTTTCTGACAATATTTTCTACCCTCTCAAAGACTTATTCTATCATTTATTTTCTTGTCTGCACATGCTTCAATATGGCCAAATTTAAAATTTTATCATGTACCGTATTTCCCCTAAGTATTCGGACACCCTAAATTTTCGGACAGCATTAATTATTTGCCAAAATAATCTATTTTTTGTCCCTAATTTCGGACACTTAGTAAAATGTCTGTCCCTTAATTTTCGGACACGAAATTATAATGGTTTAGAAGTTCGACGAAGACCCGCAATACTCTTTCCTAAAGGACAAATTTTAGACCCTTCCAAACTGAAAGAGTTTGCATACAATTTTAAATTTTAAAAGTTATTAAAATGGCGGAAAGTTCTCCAAAGGGGTAGAAAACACGGTGAGAAAAGGATAAATTGCTCGTTACGAGCAATTTCTCCTTTTCCCCCAGTATTTTCGTAAGACTTGTACTGCAGACACATAAAAACAAGGGCATGTTTGGGAGAGGGTTAATTAGCAAGTACCTGAGAATCGTAAATTGATCTTTGTTTTAAGGATTAATCCTTTGTATGGCATCTGATGATCGCGGTAAACTGAATATGAGTGCTAATTTGTGTTACACGGGCTAGATATTTATGTCAAAAACCGTGACGCATTAAAGTCGTAAATTTTAGCGATAAACGCTGTAAGATACACTTTTAATGCATAACGGTGTTGATAGTTGCAACGCCTGTACACAGTTCAACATGTTGACATGGAGACAAGAATGTGTATGAACGACGTAACCCGGTTTGGTTAGGTCAAGATTAACCCTTACCAATAAACCCTCACCCTTACCAATCAATAACTGATTTTCACAATGTATTAATCCAATCCGACATGTATCAAAATAGTGTAAAAGGGGCCTGAAATATATTTTTTCCAATTTAAATATTTTCCAGGTGTAGATACAGAATCGCATTGATAGGTAAAAATTGACAAGAATAAATGATTGGTTATCACTAATCCAACCAATCAAATTACTAACAAGCGAGTATCTGCGGTACTTGATCAAACATTCGGCGGCATACTACGTCATCCTCTTTGATCTTGGATTGTGTTGGGGAAATAATTAGTGAGAAAAACATTTGCAAACATTCATACTGTCATTAAACTTTTAACTGGGAACTACCTTGATTGACAGGTATTATTTGTCATACTTACTGTTAACTGACACCGCAAACCTGTAGATAATGGATCGTTAATAATTAAAATGTTCTTCGATACAGTGCATTAGGAACCGACGTTTTCCAATAGAGATTTCCATCATCAATTCATCCCTAAATTTTCGGACAGTAAGACAATTATTTTTGTAAATTTTCGGACACCAAAATAAATAATTATTTTTTCCCGTCCGAATACTTAGGGGAAATACGGTAATAAAGATTTAACTGTGTACCAAAAGGCAAAATTTGGACCTTCCTAATTCAAAAGCATTTGCAGACAACAAATCAAGTGTGTCTACATGGTAAAAATTTTCTATGAAAGAGCAGAAAACATTGTGGGAAGAGGAGAAAATTTGGCTAGCACAGGGTTATCAAGTCAGGATTGTTTGTGAAAGAGTTAAGGCCCTTTAAATTTGAAATTTGCAACAAAGTCAATCTTTTTCTAATGAATTTGACCTTTGAATTTCACTTCCTGAACATGTTTAACCCTTTACCACACAATGCCTACTTTCAACAATCCTGGGAAAGAAACCTTTTGAAAACAATGTGGGAAAAGGAGAAAATGCTGGTAACCAGCATTTTTCTCCTTTTCCCACAATGTTTTCTACACTATCAAAGAAAAATTGCACCATTAGAGCAACACTGAAATTGTTGTCTGCAAATGCTTTCAATTTGGACAAGGCTAAAATTTTACAGTCTGGTAAATGCTTAATTATCCTTCTGTACTAATTTTGATGTGATATTGAGTAGATTGTTGTTTGCATGTTTACATCTCTGCAAGAAAGAGCTTTTATCATTTACCCATTGATCCTGCCTTTTAAGTCTTTACCAAACGATAAAATTTTTTATTATATTCATATCAGTGAATTACTGGGATTTCTCAGTGTATTATTTTTTCAGTTTTTCACAGTGAATAACATCACTAGCGACGATATGGTATCATCACTAGTGATGATATAGTTTTAGAATGTTTGCCAGAACTATTTTTTTTTTCCTATATTTCTCACAGTCTAATGTTTCTGTGTCTGCTTCAAACATCTTTAGTAAACAATAGCACAGTGAAAAGATTTTTGGTACAGTCTTTCCAAACAACCGTAAGTTAACGACCTTGTGGGAGAAATCTTTTGAAAACATTTCGAGAAAAGAAGATAGCTTTTGTGGAAAAGAGCTCTTGGAAAATATTGTGGAAAAACGTGAAAATACTACCGACCAGCATTTTCTTCTTTTTCCATAATGTTTTCTATCCTATCAGAAAACCTAAGATCTTTTGTACCAACTTAGTATTTTTTTTGGAGATGTTTTTAATTTGGGAAAGTCTTATAGATCTACTTGTCATGTTGGAAAGGGTTTAAAACTGTTTCTACTTCTAATTTCATATGGCTGGTTTTAAATTGTAGAAGTGCAAAACAATGTGCATTCAAATGGAGAGATAGATGACGTAACATACCCTCCAGCGTTACGTCATCTGTTGCGTCAGCTGCTTCTGTCAAAATGGATCATTACTCATTGTGTTTGTAAAGAAAAGTCCTATACAAGTATACCTACCGTTCTTGATAATAATTAGCAAACAAGGAGAGAATTAGGAATATAATAAATAGAATAATCAACTAGTGGTGTGTGATATTAAAAATCTGTCACTCGAATGGGGTTTGATATGGTTAAAAAACTCGTCCTTCGGACTCGTTTTTCAACCGCATCACACCCCATTTTAGTGACAGATTTTTAATATCACACACCACCAGTTGATTATCCTCTATAGACTTGTTGAAAGTGAAAGCATTTGCAGATGACACAACGAAATGTAGATGAAATGACGGAAAATGTCTATAAAAATTAGAAAACCTTAAGGGGAAAGGTGAAAATGCTAGATACCAGAATTTACATGCTGGCTACCAGCATTTTCTCCTTTTCCCAAAAGGTTTACAAAAGGCTATTAAGGCGTGTAACTAGCAAACAAAATCTTATATATATTGTCAATTGAATAGCTGTTGAGGAATGCAAATGTGTTATCATTTTGTATCTCCTATTAAGTAGAATAATGTTCCAGGGAAGATAACTCTTTACGACACAACAAAATTTCAAATTTGTCCAAATTGAAAGGATTTGCAGATGACAAATTAAATGTAGTAGTAATATTCCAAGTGTGGAATTTGTCTTTAACAGAGTATTTAACATTATGGGAAAAGGAGAAAATACTGGTAACCAACATTACAAGTTACATTGTTTTCAAAACAGTTGCAATGTTTTCAAAAATTTTCTTCCTCAGTGTCATTAACGTCAGGATTGTGTGATAAAGGGATAGGCCATATCCATCTTCAATATAGGACACTCAATAAGAATATTGTGTTCAAAAAAGATAAATCAGTATATTCTTCTCGTCCCACAATTTTTTTCCACCTTTTCAAAGACAAACCCAACATTTCAGCCACATTTAATTCGTTATCTGCAAAAGCTTTCATTTCAATTGGACAAGCCTAAAATTTTGTGATTTGATAAAAATTTAAATCTACATCCATGGACAATATATAAGAAAAAACTGAAAAGAAAGCATTACCAGATAACAAAATGAATGTTTTATGGATCCTATGATGGAATTTGTCTTCGATGTGTACAATACATCCTGGGAAAAGGAGAAAATACTGCTTATTTGCATCTTCTACTTTTCTTCACAATGTTTTCAAAGACCTTCATTCTCAGGGTCATTAAAATACATGATCGTTTGGTAATGGATTACGTAGATTTTCAGGAACATGCATGAATAATTTCTATCTGACAGAACCCTGGTTTGCTAGTTTTTTCATACGCTTTACGCAACTTTCAACACTATTTCAATCCATTATATGCATAAATTTGGGCAACTAAATCACTAATTCACATCTTGTCTGATTTTTGTGGGACTTCAGCAGGGTCTCTGAAGTGCCTTGCTTAAGGACCTTTCTACATAACCAGCACCACTGATGAGACTTTTATCAAGATTTTCTAATTACATCACCTGGCTAATGAGCCACAGAAGGCTCATACATCTGCAGAGGCATCAGCTGCAGAGGCATAAAAAGTTGCTATAAACACAGTTACTGGATAAACCTTTTACTGAATGATCTTGTGTTTTAACAACCCTGGAGAAGAAGCCTTTTGAAATAGTTATGGGAAGTCGGAAAAAATATTGGTAACCAGCATTGTCTCCCTTCCAAATTTGTTTCCACCTTTTCCAAGACAAATTTCATTATTTGTGCCGCATTTGAGATGCTGTCTACAAAGTCCATCGATTTGGACAAGTCTAAAATTTTGTTGTTTTGTAGAGTTAATCCTCTCAGCAATGGGCAAAAGCAGACTGTTGAAGACGGTATTGATCAAGATCAGATTGCACACAGAATGTGCAGTCTGTTCTTGGAGCTACACCAACAGCATTCAATTTTTTAGTCCATTCTATACGATAATAAATCTTGCTGACTGAGTATTGCTATGGGGTTTAGCTCTTTAATAAATGTCAAAATTTTGGACATGACCAAACTGAAAGCAGACGACAAAAAAAAAAATGAAGCTCAAAATGACGATTTTTGTTGTCTTTTCAACAATGTTTTCAAAAGCTTTTAGGGTTGATACTCCGGGGTAATAGTTCAATCTTACTTTCACATTATTAAACCACATCATCCTGACTGTTCTCTTATAAATATCTTTCAATTGGTTTCACCACTACCATGGCAGAGGCTCTGATGTTCCTTGCCCAACGTCACTCCTATATAACCACACAGGCAGGCGGAATCAAACTAGTATTTTATTGCCTTCACCAAAAAGCCACAGTGGCCCATCTATCAACTGTAGGAGCGTAAAAAGTCAGTGTACATATAGTAATACAATAAACAAATCTAATGCCAAAAAGAGAGCCAACTACAGAAGAGAAACATATGCTGTTACGCCTATCTTATCACCAGCAATTGCTCCTTTTCTCACAATATTTCAAAACTGCTGGGATCCTGCCTGGCTCAGTGGTAAAGTGAAAGACTCATAACCTGGAGGCCCCAGGTTTGAGCCTTACTGGAAGCACCGGGTTTTTCGTGGGAGTGTCTTTGGGCAAGACCTTTCAGAGCCCTAGCCTAGTACTTGTGAAACCAAGGACATACATGGATAAGTAAACTGTTACCATGATATGACTAATATAATGTAGAAAGTGGCGTAAAACTATTCAATCCATCAATCAATTCAAAAGCTGCCAACTGAAAGGTCCTAAAAAGTACACATGCGTCTTTAACAACTATTGTTGCAAACAATAAGTTTGTCGCTCTTTGAAATTGTATAAAACATCGTCATGAACGGAAAAAATGCTGGTTACCAGCATTTTCTCCTTTACCCTACATGTTTTTCAGAAGCCCTCTCCCTCGGGGTGGTATAAACTTGGGACTGTTTGGTGAAGTGTTAAAAAAAAGTGTACAGGTAGCAGAATCAGGGCTGTGAAAAAAACCTCTACATTGATTCCATCACAGACAATTATTGTTTACCCTTTACCAAAGAATCCTGTATTTTTTTCCACCAAAAAAGCCTTTTGAAAACATTGTGGGAGAAGAACAAAATGCTGGTACACCAGTATTTTTTTCCTTTTTCCATGATGTTTTCTAGCCCTATCCTGTCATTTAAGCCATATATATAATTTGTCCTCTGCAAATGCACTAAATTTGGACAAGTCTGCAAGTTTGTCTTCTGGTAACAAGTTAACTCTGTACCACACGTAAAATGTAGACTTACCAAATTTCCAAGCATTTGCAAAAGACAATTTAAATGTGACCCAAATGATGAAACTTGCGTATGATAAGGTAGAAAGCATTGTGGAAAAAGGAGAAAATGCTGGTTACCAGCATTTTCTCCTTTTCCCACAATGTTTTCAAAAGGCTTCTTTCTCAGGATCATTGAAACTTGGGATTGTGGGGTAAAGATGTAAGACAGAGTGGCTGCACTATCAGCAATATTTCATACAGATGTTTTATATTAACTTGTTACCTCATAGTGCGATTTTTCAAGCTACTCTTTTTGACCCTTTGCCAAAATACTGATTTTATGACCTGAAAGAAGGCTTTAGAAGACATGATGTGAAAAAAAAAACAAGCAATTTCGTCGAAATGATATCCCCCGCCGAAAAAGACCTTTTCGAAAACTTACACGACCGCGTAACTCAAAATCATTCCCAGTCGGCCATTTTGCATCGAATCGAAAAAAGAAAAAAATCTTATCAGCGAAATAGGTTATTGTACACATGTATAAAGTTTCACCAAATTCTGTCCAATGGTATTGGAGATATTGTCCCGGACTGACGGACAGATGGACAACGCTAAAACTATATCCCTCCGCCTTCGGAGGAGGATAACAAGAGTATGACGGTGCCAACGCTCCACTGCAAGTGGTTTATTTTCAAAGAAAATTGTGAATTAAAAAAGGGGCATTAACTTTTTAAAAAATTCTTTGAAGATTACCTGCTCCTGTTACATGAGTTTCCCTTTTGATACTTAACAACTTGTCCAAGTTTGGAGTAAATATCTTCAGTACTAACGAAGATATCACAAAGTGTCAAAGTTTTTGCACGATGATGACGACGCAGACAACAATGCAGATGATGATGATGAAGACGCCAGGGCTATGACAATGACTAGTTGTTTTCTTTGAAAAAGGACAAGCTCAAAACTATGTTATCTTCCTTTCACAGCAATGTTTTCTACTATTTCTAGGACATTTCTTCCTTTTGAACTGCATTCAATTTTTCATCTGCAGCTACTTTTGATTCATAAGACTTAAAATTTTTGTTCCTCCTGAAATGAATTTGCAGTCTTCGAAAATACTCTTTGTAAGTATGGGTAATTAACTCAAACTCTGGTTTAATATAACATGAATACATGAGACCACTGGAACAAAAGGCTTATTTAATGGTTACAATCTTTTTTTTTTCTTTTGACCTAAATGTTTCAAGACAATGACACTCAGCTGAAGTTGCCGTTGAAAATAGATTGATTTTCGGTCAACATTCTATGTCAAAAAAGGGGCATAACTGTGTCAAAAATACTTTGATAGTTACCTGCCCTTTTGGTATGCGTTAACCTAGCCATTAGTACTAGGTTGAAGCAAATATCTTCAGCAATGATAGAGATATTATAAAAGGTCAAAGTTTTTGCACAAGGATGTAGACGACTTTGTAACGCAAGGGCTCTGATGATACGTCGATGTTCAAAGAATGTCTGAATAAGTTAATGAGCTGACAGGCTGGCCTATCAGACCTCAGCTTCTGAAAATTGTTTTCAATAATACCCAAAATTTGTAATTAATGTAATGGGTCATATCTCCACATGCATTTTGCAGCACAGCAATATATTATTGCTGTCTTACGTAACAAACCATCTCCATGCATACCAAGAACGACTGAACATAGGACAAAAACATGGATGCTTGCAAATAGACCTGTATAACTAACATTTCTAGCATAATTTCTCCATCTGCAAACTTGTTACCCTTACGCTGATTCACTAATAGAATGCAGCCAGCAACCATAGGTGATTTTCAGGACAGTGTTGATCAGTGATCAGACTGCACAGAATGTGCAGCTTGATCACTGATCTACACTGTCCAATATTTAAGTCCTTCCGAAACACGAAAATTTTACACTAGTCCAAATTGAATGTATTTGCTGACAAGAAGTTAAGGCTGACTAAAAGAGAAAATTTGTTCTTGATAAGACAAAAAACATTATGGGGACAGGAGCAAATGCTTGTCACCAGTATTTCTTCTTTTCCCACAACGTTTTCAAAAGACCTCTCAATCAG
Organism: Hippopus hippopus; assembly: GCA_946811185.2. Lineage (NCBI taxonomy): Eukaryota > Metazoa > Mollusca > Bivalvia > Cardiida > Cardiidae > Hippopus > Hippopus hippopus. The sequence continues at coordinate 3,674,032 of OX328102.1, read as the reverse complement.
GATCATTCCAATTTGGGTTTGTCTGGTATAGAGTTCTAGGGACATTTTGGTTAACTCTTTACCAGACAAAAAAATTCTAGATCTGTCCATATTCAAAGCACTTGCTTTGGTTTGTATTGGAGTTTAATGCTTTGGACTACGCATGTGTTTTCTGGCTATCTCACACCAGTTCTGACACAACTTTCTTTCCAAGCCACAGACTACTTTTCTCAAATGCATCAGAGGTGAGAGGTGAAAAATCGCCAGAAAGAAAGTTTGCCTAAAAGGATAATCAAACACGCAGCCACCAGGTCAAGAGTCAGACAGTGGGTTAGGCTAACCACTGAGCTTAACCCAGCCAGGCTTGAAAGCATTTTGCAGATGACGATATAAATTCTGCTCACATGATGCAAGTTGTTGAATAATAAGTAGAAAAGGTTGTGGGAAAAGCAGAAAATTCTGGGGCCAGCATTTTCTCCTATTCCGCAATGTTTTCAATTTGGCCTTGTGTGCCTAGGTCGTGAAACACACAATGTTTGGTTAAGGGTTATAAAACCCTAAAAATTCCAACAGTTGGTTTTGTCTACTCACTAAAAATAATATCATTCAAAAACAGAGGTGTAAAGTAGTTAACCCTTTACCGCACAATCACGAATTTTAACGACTCTCAGGGAGAAGCCTTTTAAAAAACATTTTGGGAAAAGGAGAAAATGCTGGTAACCAGCATTTTCTCCTTTTTCCACAATGTTTTTTACCTAAAAATCACCATTTTAGCCGCATATAATTGGTAGTCTGTAACAGTACTTTCAACTTAGTCAAGTCCAAAATAATCCAAAGTAACTATATCACAAGTTTGATGGGTAAAACTATAAAATCTTCACCACGCTGCAAACTTAAAGACTAGCTCAATTTCAAAGTATTTGCAGATGACAATTAATACATGGCCAAAATGATGAGATTTGTCTTTGAAAGGTAAGAAAACATTGTGGGAAAAGGAGAAAATTCTAGTAACCAGCATTTTCTCCTTTACCCACAATGTTTTCCTAAGCACCTGTCAGGATGTTTGGTACACATGATTGTTTTGTAAAGGGTAAACACAATTATTAACACCTGCAGAGGATTTTTGTCTTTCTTGTAGGATTCCATGTTGAAGGAATTGCTGAAAACAAGTGATTTCTCCGTTTTCAAACAATTTTCCAAATGAAACTTTTATGCTGAATAATAGCCATTTTGACTAGGATCCTTCAAAGTTACCTGCAACAAAATTTAATTGTGTTTTCAGGTATGAATTTACTGGTAATGAAATAGAAAGTAGCCGTTTTTGAAAATTCTGTAAATCAGAAAAAAAGTCTTTATCATTGAAGGAAACATGTTCTGACCTAAGTGCAATGAGTCATCAAATCAGTTTCATAAATTCAATAACATTTCACCTCTATGAAAATGCCATGGTTCATCTTCAGATAAACATCCATCGTTTTACGAAAAATTTCGTCTGGAAAAACTGCAGTATCAGAGAAAAGTGTTAATTCTTAGGCTGCTAAGTGCGACTCGTTGACCTTTTGCAGACAGTGTAGATCAAGATCAGACTGCACAGAATGTGCAGTCTGATCTTGGATCTACACTGTCTGTTAAAGAGATATTTTTCTGCCAAAAATAAATTTTACGTATCATCAATTGGGTTTTTTCTGTAAGGTTGAAAGTTTCACTTAATTTATTTAGCAGGGTAAGGGTTCATGATTACATGATATGACATAGTGACGTCAAACAGGCAAAATCCTTCTAACATTCCAAAAACTTTCCGAATTTACTCTTTACCAAATAATCCTCAGTTTTAACAACCTTGAGGAAGAAGACTTTTGTAAACACTGTGGGAAAAGGAGAAAGTGCTGGTACCCATAATGTTTCCTATCTTTTCAAACACATTCTATGCCATGTTAGCCAATCTTCTTATTTTCTGCAAATGCTTTGAAAATGTAAGAGCCAAAAGTTCTGTTGTTTGGTAAAGAAGGACTCCTGATTCGACAGTACTGAAAGGTCGTTTTATGCAACTTTCAACAATATTTCAGTCTTACGACAGCAGCAGCTCACATATTCGCGTATTTTATCACCACTACAGCTGAAGAAACAGGCTTTTGAAAAATTTGCAGGAAGGAGAAATTGTTGGTCACCAGGATTTTTCCTTTTTCCACAACTTTTTTCTACCCTGTCAGAGCCAAAACCTTTTATTTGAGCTGTATATAATCTATGGTCCACAGATGGTTAACCCCTTACCAAATCATCACTAACTCTAACAACCCTAAGATAGAAGGCTTTTAAAAACATTGTAGGAAAAGGAGAAATGCATTTTCTCCTTTTCCCACCATGTTTTCTACCCTATCAAGGACTACTTTCGGCATTTGAGCCACTTTAATTTGTTGTCCGCAAATGCTATCAATTTGGACACGTCCAAAAATTTGTCGACTGGTAAAGAGTACAATGAATATGGACGGGTCTACAAAGATTCATGTCTGGCATTATATTCCCTCCAATGTAGCAGCCTATGACAATTAAAAAGACATGATTTTGGAAATACTGTCATTCTTTTACCCTTAATCACACAATCCCGAGTTTTAATGACCCTGAGGTAAGGACCTTTGAAAACATTGTGAGAAAAGTAGAAAATGCTGGTAACCAGCATTTTCTACTTTTCCCACAATATTTTCTACCCTATCCAAGACATCATTTGAGCTACATTTTACTTGTTGTTGACAAAATTTTAATTCTTTCAATTTGGACCAGTCTTAAATTTTGCAGTTTGGTAAAAGGTTAAAGAAACTGGTCAGTTTTAAATTTAACAAATCAGGAGGCCCATTTGTGAAGAACAAATTTATCTAATAATATCTGTCACATTATTCCTATCATATCTATGGATAAAATCTCCACTTTAATTTACAAAGTTAATTTTGAATTTGCATAACAAATGAATGGAGAAAAAGTTTCCACCCTGCCATAATTGCAAAAATACTTTCAAGTCATGTCAATTTATTTATAATCAAAGGACTCAAAGTCCTGTAAAATGGATTTGTGGAACAGTATCAAGCTATGATATGGTGCAACGAAATATAAAATTTCCATTACGCGTAATGCATGTACATAATATAGGTAACCAGTGGTTGGTTGATTGATTGATTGATTGATTGGTGTTTTATGCAGCTTTCAACATTAATTAATTTATATTACTCACATACATGTATTCATGCATTTCCTGGGTTTCACCAGGACAAGGCTAGGTTTCTGAATTGTCTTGCCAAAGGACACTCCCACAAAAAAACCAGTAGATCAAGTGAGGCTTTAACCCTCGGCCTTCAGGTCACGAGTCCTAACTTTCACCATTGAGTCAAGCAGAACTCCAGTTAGTGGAGTTAGCAAGGGTAAGGAAAGTCGAAGTTGTTCTGCTAAGCAGGGCATGCAGTTACTGTTATTTTATTTCTTATTAAGGAGTAGCAATTAGATTCATCAATCTGACATGTGTTTCTGCTGGTATAAGATTTAGGACTCTATATACACATGTAGGACTGTATATATTATGTAGTGACAAAAAATGAGGTTGGGTATACTGGCTAAAACTGACAGTAGAATGAGTAGAGCGCAAGTATGTATGAGAGTATTTGGTTCCAGTCAAACTGTAAGTGAGGAAAGGTAAAAATTCTGGTTACCAGCAATTTCTCCAATTCCACAATTTTTACGAAAGCCTTCTTCAAAATCATGAAAACAAATAAGGAATAATGCTTGGTTAAGGTTTAGCCCTTTAACCAACTACAATATGTTTTACCTGTAACAACCTAAGTTTTTTAAGGCTTTTCAAAATTATCATAGAAAAGGACAAAATGCTGGTAACTACCATTTGCTCCTTTTTTAAAAGGGTTTTTTTTTTCTTTCATAAAACAATTCGCTCATATCAGTAACATGTAATTAGTCATCTGCAAATGCTTTCAATTGGGAAGAGAATAAAAAAATGTTTGTGTGGTACAGAGTTGGGAAGTGACTGGAATTATGAGGGCTAAAACATAACTTGTAAAAACTTGAATGAAATATCTTAATGACTGCAGTAAACATTTCACTAGATAACAAAATTTTAGACCATTGGAACTGAAAGCATTTGCAGAAAAAAAAGACTAAATGTAGCTCAAACTATGAGATTTACTTTTTAAAGGGCCACAAACATTGTAGAAAAAGGATTAAATTCCTGTCTCCAGTATTTTTTACTTTTCACACAATGTTTTCAAAAGCATTCCTCCTCAAGATGTTTAAAACACAGGCTTGTTTGGTAAAGAGTAAACTCTTTACAAAATAAAAACAATTTTAGACTCTTCTATATTGAAGGCATTTACAGACGACAAATTTGACCCAAATAATGAAATTCCACAGTCTTTGCATGTGTAGAAAACATTGTGGGAAAACATTGTAGAAAACATTGTGGGAAAAGGAGAAAATGCTGTTTACCAGCATTTTCTCCTTTTCCCACAATGTTTTCCAAAGCTGTCTTTGTTTGCGGGGTGTTGTGTGGTGAAGGTTTAATGATGCAGTAAACATGTAAGATAGGCATCAGCCTTTATGTCTGACTGTACTAAATAATCCCATATTGTTAATGATTATTATCATTTTCATGTTTTATCACAACATCAAATAAACATCCTACCGTATTTCACCTAATTAACGCTCCCTCCCTAATAGTAGTGTCCCTACTATTTTGCTTACTCTAGGGGCCTCCGGATAACTCCATCCCACATCTGACCTTAACTTAAAACTGATAACTGCAGTGATAAACTTCCAAATGCAAGATAACTTTACTATAACTTTTCAAACGCAGATTGACGAAAATTGTTGATGACCAATATTTTATTAATAAACTTACTGGTACAGAATCAACATTATATTAAATCCTTATTACTTCACAAATTGATGTCATTAACACCTTCATTAACATCTGACTATCCGAATACACACTTCCAATAATATAATAAACTTTCAGTAACATAAAAATTTGAAAGCTAACTTGGAAAAACTTAAAGAAAGTGATGTATCGTATGCCAGTGTCCCATATTAATCATGAATGCTATTTAATGTCAAAATAAATCATGATCGATGCTAAAATTGATATTCTGCACTTATACAGGGGGTCTTTCAAATGGCAATCGCTTTGCACTAGGCACTAACTAAAACCTTGTATCAAAGTACCATACTTACTCTAAGTGATAGCACTTAAATTTTGGGAAATTGGCTATGAAATAAGATAAAATGAAAAACAATAAATAAGAGTGCCGTGTCGGCGTTTTGCATTGAGCCCTGGCACGTTAATTAGATGAAATACTGTATGTTTAACCCATTTTACCAAACAATCTTAAGTTTTACATCCTGAGAAATGAAGGCTTCTGAAGACACTGTTGGAAAACGACAGAATGCTGAAAACAAGTTTGTTTTTTTTTTTCACAATTTTTTCTTCCTTTCAAACACAAATCTTATCATCTGCACCACCCTAAAATTCTGTTGTCTAGTAATAGGTTAACTCTTTACCAAACGACAAAATTTGAGACCAGTCCAAATTTAAATCTTTTGCAGATGACAAAATAATTGTGACTATACAATTGAAATCTGTTTTGGAAAGGGTATGAAACATTGTGGAAAAAGGAGAAAATGCTGGTTACAGCATTTTCTCCTTTTCCCACAATGTTTTCAAAAGGCTTCTTTCTCAGGGTCATTAAAAGTTGGGATTGTGTAGTAAAGGGTTAAGACCTGGTTCATTGTCTAGCATGAGAATTCTCAGACAGCTGTCCTTCACGAAAAAGTTATATTTTGTGTGTTTCATACAGTTTTCAGGCGTATCAAGGTCGTCAGTGCATCTATGTGTCCCTGGAATTTCTTTCAGCAGAGTACTGCCTTAGAGAAATGCTCTTTCAAAGCATTTGGCTGCTTTTGAACAAAAACATTATCAAAGCAAGTTTGGGTGTGAGGGAGAAACGGATCCCGTCCCGACAGAAAGACCTTGGCCAATCTGGGATTTGAACTTGTAATTCCCGAATTCTTTGCAATTACTAGCCATCTACATCTCTTAATCCCTTAACCCATTACCACACAATCCCGAGTTTTCACGACTCTGGAATAGAAGCCTTTTGGAAACAATGTGAGAAAAGGAGAAAATGCTGGTAACCAGCATTTTCTCCTTTTCCCACAATGTTTTCTACCATATCTAAAAAATAAATCATCATTTGAGCTAAATGTAATTTGTCATCTGCAAATGCTTTCAATTTGGTCAAGTCCAAAATTTTGTCGTCCGGTAAAGAGTTAACCACAAAATCCTGAGTTTTTAACGACCCCGAGGAAGAAGCCTTTTAAAAAATTGTGGGAAAAGGAGAAAATGCTGGTAACCAGCATTTTCTTCTTTTCCCATAATGTTTTCAACACCGTCAAGGAACTTTGGTTCATTTGTATCACTTTCAAATTTGTCATCTGCAGATATTTTCAATTTGGAAGAGTCAAGAATTTGTTGTTTGGTGAAGAGTGAATGACTGTGATACTGAAATTCGAACTACATGCAGAAAAAAAACACTATGCCCTGAACAGATGCCAATCATAAATGCTAAACAAAATATGAATGCTATGTTTATAGATAAGTTATCTGATGGAAACAACAAAATTTCAAATTTTCACAATTTCAAGGCCCCATAATTGTTGTAAATTCTGTCAGATATTGACGATTGTCAAACTCTTTCCAGTTCTCACTGAAACATATCCAAGTATAAAATTTGGTATGAAATCGGAAATTTGAATCTGTTGATTAAGACTGAAGTGACATAACAAAAACTAAGGAATTCCCAATTTTTACAACTTCAAAGTCCCACAACTCTTGCATAATATTGTGTCCACAGATTTGGACTAGTATCATACTTAACTGGGCATCTCATTCACTTTTCAGTCATATAATTATGGTATGAATCTATTGACAAAATGTTGAAGTTATTGCATGGAAACCATGAAATTTCTCATAAACATTGAATTTATTTCATGGAGACAAAGAAAAGCAAACAGACAGACAGCCTGACCAAACAAATATGTCCCCTTCCCTACATGCTCTCCTGCACTGGGGCCAAATAAGGCAAAACACTAAGAAATGCTAAGAATTATTCAATAAATACAGTGGAACCTCGTTATTACGCTGTCGGTGGGAGCCACAATCGACAGCAGTGTTCTATCTGGGGTTAAGCATATAACGCTGAAACCCCCCCCCCCCCGGGCCTACCCGCGACCCATCTGCCAACCATTGCCAGAACTATGGCTTTAATTATTAATTACTGTTATTCGCCAATATATTCAGACAAAAATGAAATTGTAATGTTCCAAATACTGAAACATAGACATGCGTATTTACTTTTAAACATTTATTTGTCAGACATTTAAACAATTTAGATTCTGTTGCACGTAACGTCTAAACGATTCCCAGTTAGTTTCGATTACCAAATCTGGTCATTCAAACAACGTTACAACTACGTAAAAGAACTTATTTTACCTTTAGGACCATTTTTATTAGAAATTATTCAGCAGCTGTTTTGCTGTATTACAGCTAGGTTCATTCCGAAATTAAATAAAACGGTATTATGTTGGATTGCAGTCGGTGCCACCGCCCATGTTTTTCAGTCATGCTGACGATTGCATATAGAACCCTAATCGACTATGACTAACGAAATCTCTTTCAATAAGCAAACGAGACAAGACCCCCCGTACATGATGAAAGTCTAAATGAAAAACAACGTGCGCAGGGTCTATAAATTAGACTACAGTGGAGGGATCTAAACTGTTTGTAATATAGATCGTGTGTGGATGGGTCTTCTATCTTGAAATAAACGGGTCCCAAGTATGTTCTTACCATTTTTAGGCAAAACAGAAGTAGCTTTCTACGAATACGATTTAGGTCATAGCTCACCTGCGGATGGTATAGATCAAAGATCAGACTGCACGTTCTTTGAAGTCTGATATTTATCTACACCGTCCGCAAAGACTTGATCCTTTTACCAACTTTAACAACCCTGAGAAAGAAAGCTTTTGAAAAGCATGTAGAAAAATGGAGAAAATTCTGGAAACCAGCATTTCCTCCTTTCACCACATTGTTTCTACCCTTCAATGAACGGATTTCAAATTTGGCTGATTTTTTTCGTCGTCTGCAAATGCTTTGAATTTGGACATGTCTAAAATTTTGTAGTTTGGTAAAGAGTTAAAAAAATGTCATCCTGCCATGAGCAGTGAATGATTAAATAGGACCATAGACATTTAACTTTTCATCCATAAAGATTTCACCTCAGTCGTGTTTCCACACAATTAATGTTTGCAGTAAAGTTTGCATTAGGGGTATGAAGTAACACGCCAATAATTGAAATTGAGAGGGTTGTAAGTGCAAGTGTTTGTCGTACACACTTACAACTGTTTCACCCGAAGAATTTACACCTGGTTATGGGCTGACCTCCAATCAAAACTAAAGGATCAAGCATTAAGCCAGTATCTCGCCTACCTTACATGCTCTGATACAGCCCTTTTGCATATCGTAATGATTATTGCAAGAACACCCCAGTTGTGTCACATGTATATTGTGTAGTCGGTAGAAAGAGTCATTCGGCCATTTTCTGAAAATTTTGTTGTGACCGAGATAAAAAAAAAAAAGCATGATTTGATGCTAAAGTTAAATGGATTAAGTACCGATAAATGAAGAACAGAAACAAGGTTTTGTATTCAACAATGCTTTATTTTTGTAATCATGGGGACAACACATGGCTTCAACCATTTCCCTCTAAGGAACTACTTTTCATGCTTCTGCAGAAGATACATTTAGAAAACATGAAAAATGGCAAAACTGCTTACATAACATCGAAAAGTCGGGAAGGATTTAACCCTTACACTTCTTTCAGGACTTAAGTTGCTGTAGCGGCCTCTGTAGATCAAGATCAGACTGTAGACTAAATGTCTGGTCTGATCTCTCATCGTAATCTTCTCGGTCCGCTGTGAAGAGGTATTTCTTACATAAAAAATAACTCAGTGTCTCATTTCTTGTGTGTGTGTGTAATTTCAAGACTGAGAATTGCTGTTGGTTGACTCGACTCTCGAAGGTTTCATGTACATGACAGTTTTACGCACGATGTACAATTGTGCGTTCACCATGCAGCCAATCATCCTATCTGGAGTATTTTTCCAAAAATTAAAAGTCAGGTGTTTTGGAAAATATATTTTTCAGCCTGTCCAAGTATTTATTATTCCTTAATATTCGGACTATCTTAAGTTAGAACTTAACATAAAATATTTTTTGACAATAATTTAATGTGTCCAAACATTTAGGGTGTCCAAATACATTTGCGAGATAGGGAACATTTGATATCGCCATTAACGATCTACATACAGACATATTGATGTAAAGTCTGTATAATGTAAGATTGTGTATTTTATGCAAAGACAATTATGGGATGAAGTCCTTTTGTTACCTACTGTGCATGTATTTGTCAAACAAAGCAATTGTGCACAGCCGTAGGTGATTAAAGTAATCAACAAGGTAAAGGTGTGAAAAATTGTCACATTATGTGCACGGTATCAATTTTACATCAGTATTTGGTCAATAGGTGGTTTTGTTTTGTACATTGAGGATTCTTATCAGAGCAACGGGGGATTCGGATCAGAGTCGAAAATGGTCAACCCCACTAAATTTTGGGAGCCATAGGACACCCGCGTTATAATAGGGTCAGCACTTTAGCGAAGTTCGTTCTAACGGGATTCCACTGTACATGTTCTCCACCTGGATGGATATAGAGGATCTTACATGAGTGTTTATGTATTATCATTTTTATCAAACAAAGTGACTAAAATTATATGGCCTGCAACACGCGTAAAGGGGCATTCGGACATTTGCGTAAAGTGTTGTCCTGGATCAGCCTGCACAGTCTGTGCAGACTGATCCGAAACGACACTTTCCATTCTTATATAATTTTCTGTTTTGCTCAAATCTACTGTAGGAAAAAATCTAAATTAATGTAGTTGTAAAGTGTCGTCTTGGATTAGCCTGCGTGGACTGCGCAGGCTGATCCGAGATGACACTTTACGCAAATGTCTGAATGCTCATTTTCGCGTGTTGCAGACCATATGACGTGAGCTTTGGCGATTTTCAATTTTCAGAGTTGTAACATTGTTCATTGCTGAAACACAGTGCTTTGAACAAGACCAGTGGTTATCTAACAAAGCCGTCATGACGTTAACTGACAACTTCAATGAATAACACCTGATGATAAAGTTTTGTCATTCACTGAGCTACATTCTGAGCAAAACGTTTTCAGAAATTGAAAAATTGAAAAAAATTGTTCAGACCAGATCACTGGTTTTCAAATGGCACAAAAAGATTTAGGAATGGATGAGAATCAATCAAAGATGATGACTGTAGTGGCAGGCCAAAGCGTGTTAAACCAACTATGAGGGATAGGTTTAGGGACTTGATAGTTGATGATAGGCAATAATTGATGCAATATATATAGGAAATGCTGGGAATCTGCAGTACAATAGGGTATAGAATATTGACTTAAGACTTAAACATGCTCAACATTAGTGACGACTGCTTCCAAAACTTGTTTCTGATGAAGAACAACAGAAAAGCTTGCCTGCTCAGTTGAGTTTCTGACATAGTACTAGGCGAGCAGCTTTTAGACCATATCAACACACTTAATGAGACCTGGTTATGGCACTATGACCCGCAGACAAAAGAGCGGTCCTTCGTATGGAAGACACCAGCAAGCTCTCCGCCAAAAAACGATATTTAGTCTGTATAGACACTTTCACTGATCTGATTGCCCAACACAGGCAGTACATCAAAATTTGCATTGGAGGTGATTACTAGGAAAAGATTGGATGCTCTTTTTGAATTATGCACTTTACGACATCGTTGATGTTAGTCGGACATGGTACATGTGGGGCGACGGGCACATAGTGCATATGTTTAGTTATTAGTAAAATCATTATTGTTGATGGATTTTCATATTTGGAATGAAGACTCAGACAAGAAGTTTTGAATGCTGCAATTTGTATTTTCATTGATAAAACCTGTTGAAAGCTATGGCAAAAGCCCTTGAAGTTCTGGAACATCCCTCTTATAACATACACAGCTACAATAAATGTAGAATAAATCACTTTTTGTGTAGATGGTGGAGAGTTTTGTTTTATGTTTGCATTGATAAATCTACTGATATCTGTTTACAACCTGGATGTCAAACAAACATCAAAGAAAACATAAGAACTGTCTTAGACATAATCCAACACCCAGCAGATAGCCTAATTCCTTCATTAACAACTTCCCAAGTCATAACAAATCAAGGCCATGGAGCGTTATATACAATATTTCTACCGTTATACACAATATTCCTACCATACCAACCAAATGACAAGATTTAGACCAGTGAACAAACAAAATTTCATATAGACTCAAAAATTAAAATATGTTTTGGAAATAGAGAAAACATTGTGGAAAAAAGGAGAAAACTCTGGTTACCTGTATTTTCTCCAATCTCACAATGATTTCAGAAGTCCTAGTACCCACTGTCAACAAAGGGTTTGTCTGGTACAGACTTTCACGATTATAGTTGCCAATGCACAAAGTGTGCAGTCTGATCTTGTATCTACAGGCTTTGCTGAGACATTCTGGAAAAAAAGTAACCTTGAAATTGCAATTATACTGGCAACCTGTTAGAATTTAGAGCCTTTTAGTCAGGAAGCCAAGTATCCATTGTAAAAAATACAGTATAATGCTGTAACTCAACTGATGGGATTTGTCTATGAAAGGGTAGAAGACATTGTGGGAAAAAGAGAAAATGCTGGTAACCAGCATTTTCTCCTTTTCTCACGTCTTCAAAAGCTGTCTTCCACAGGGTTATTAAAAGTCGGGATTGTGTGGTAAAGGGTTAAGAAGTAACACAATTTTTGATAGGCTACACCATTATTGGTTTAGCCAACCAGAAATGGTATAGCCAATTAGTGTGGCTAAACCATTTGGTTAAGCCAATCAGATTGTTTAGCCAATTAGGGTCTGTATTCACCAACCATTTTTAAGAACTTTATTAGTTTTATTCCAAAGAATTTTCTAAAATTTAAAGTAACACAACTTCTGGTTGGCTAAACCAAATGGTTAAGCCAATCAGAGTTGTGTTACTTTCTAAATCTATAATTAGAATGACAATGTTGTTAAGAATGGTTGGTAAATATGAGCCCTGAAATTGTGTTTCACTTGTACTTTTAGTCTTGTGAATCAGACTAGAAATGTTAGTAAGAATGGTTGGTGAACACAAGCCCCGGGCTTGGCGATGGAAAATAAGCAATGCCATGGAACCCTTGGACAGTGACAGTGAGGCAAACTCAATGCAAAAACCATGGACAAGGTTATGTATAAACATCTTATACCAGTCTTGTACCAATTCAAGAGAACAAAATTCCAAACCTAAGCCAATCAAGTTTTATAGGAGTTTTGTGAGATCTGACATACATATTATGGATATTTACCAAACTCTATTTAATTCCATTAACTCAGCTGGGAAAACTTTGCATACAAAATCAAGCCCAGCTGCCAACATAAACAAACAGCAATTTATTCTGTAGATCTGTTCTTGTCCAGTTGGGGAAATGAAGATGATTACTTAGACGAGTTTATTACTTACAAGAGACTGATCTCATTGGAAGTTGTAGATCAAGATCAGAGATAGGACAGCTTCTGTAAACAATATTGGAAAAGAAGAAACAACAAGTTACATATTTGTAAAAAAACATCATAAATATTTTCAGTCCCTTTAAATATTTCTAATTAGCATTCACCAAACAATCCTGGGCCTGATATCTCAAAGCATTTTAAGTGCTACGATCATCGTAAACTGACCTTAAGTCCCTTGTAAGCATTTTGCCGTCTCTCAAAACGTCGCAACTTAAGGAACGATCGTAAACCTGATCTTAAACTATGATCACTCCGAAGCTACCTTAATGTAATCGTAGGCTGTTTTCAGCAATGCATAAAACCTGGTGTTGTGGTTTATTTTTCAAAATGACATCATTTTTACACGTGAACATACCTCAAAGAAGAAACAATATAGCTCGGTGCGTTTAGGGAGAGAATGAATCCTTTGGATTACATGGATGACATGGAATAAATTGGAAAATACTGCCTCGACCGAGGATCAATTGTTACCCTCTGCAATGTTTTTGGTGGAGAGCTCTTCAAAGAACAAGAGGGCCATTGGCCTTAAAGCGCTCACCTGAATAAAGTCATCTAGGGTTGATAAAACTAAAGAGATCCTAGCTGTGATGATGTAAAAGACATCACTGTAAGTGACCTACTTTTTAACCGACTTGCCCAACTTCATGGAGGTATCAAGACAAACATTTTAGTTGGTTGGTTGTATGACGTTTAACGTCGTTTACAACATTATTTCAGTTATATCGCGGCAGCCAGTGCACCTATCTATTGCTTTCCTGGAGTTTCTTTTACCAGTACTCCGCACAATACTCTTTCCAAGCCACTAGCTGCTTTCCTACATAACTATCGTCGAAACAATGGTCAGCGGTGAGAGAGGAATGAATCCTGTCGCCATGACTATCATCAGTCCACAGACAGAAATTGGCCGAGCTGGGGATTGAACCAGCGACTAACATTTTGACAATAATTCATGAATATCAGACTGAAAATAAGGCGTCTAGACTATACACAATGTTTTTTAACATTTGGCCCAGTGACCAACTTCTTGATCCATTGTGACCAAATTTCAAATTTGTCTGATATATCATCAAGATCAACATTTTGACAATGTTTCATGAGTGTCAGACTGAAAATTTGGCTTCTAGACTGAGATTTAGCCCAGTAACCAACTTTTGAATCTGTTTTGACCAAATTCCAAATTTCATAAATAGCTAGCATAAAACAACCATTTTGACTGTTTCGTGTGTATCAGACTGAAATCAGCCTCAACAGTGCAAAAAAAGGTTTTTCTAAGGTTTGCCCAGTGACCTACTATGTTAAATGACTTGATCCAATTTTGATTTTGTCAGAGATATCATCAAGACAAATATTCTGACCAAGTTGCGTAAGTATCAAACTAAAAATGTGGCCTATAGAGTGCGCACAAGGTTTTTTTTTTCCTAGGATTTGGCCCAGAGACCTACTTTTTCATCCGACATGACCCAATTTCAGTCTTACCTGAGAAATTATAAAGGCAAAAATTCTGACTTAGTTTCATGAGTATCTGGCTGAAAATGTGGCCTACAGAGTGCACACACGGTTTTTCTAACATTCGGCCCAGTGTCCTACTTTTTGGCCCAACGTAACCCAATTTCAATCTTGTCAGAGATACAATCATGACAAACATTCTGACGACAAACTTTCTGACCAAGTTCCATGAGAATTGGGCCGAAAATGTGGCCTTTAGAGTGCACACAAGGTTATTCTTAGATCTGGCCCAGCTACCTATGTTTTGACTGGACATGACCCAATTTCATTCTTGACAGAAATATCATCAAGAAAAACATTCTGATCCAGTTTCAAGAGTATCTGGCTGGAATGTAGCCTCTACAGTGCACACAAGGTTTTTCTAAGATTTGCTTCGGTAACCTACTATTTGACCCGACAAGACCCAATGTCGGACTTGTCCGAGATATTATAAAGACGAAGACTCTGACCAAGTTTTATGAGTATTGGACTGAAAATGTGGCCTCTAGAGTGCACACAAGGTAATTATTGACGCCTGGACGAGACATGACACATGATCACAATAACTCACCTTGAGCACTTCGTGCTCAGGTGAGCTAAAAACTTATTGAAATCACACACTTCCAGTGTCATTGCAGATAACATTGGCTTTGAGATTTTATGCAATGGGAAGTTTTCAGTCTTTGATCACAGACAGTCACGAAGTCGGAATCAATTCAGTGTCAAGAAGTGATGTCACTTTTAAATGTTACGATCGTAAATAACATTCTTTACGTGAGTGTTAAGCTCGGTTTTGAGAGATCACTTTAAGAAAATTGGAACATCCTCGTAAAATGATCGTAAAGTTAACCAAAACTTACAAAACCTTAAAGTTTTGAGATATTGGGCCCTGGTTTCTTATGCGCCTGAAGAAAAATAATGGGAAAATGTCACCGCCATTTTATCCTTTTCCAACATTGCTTTTGATTCCTTTAAAAACAATTTCTATAATTTGAGACACGTTCAAATTGGTAATTGTAATCTGTTTACAGTACAGTAAAACTCCTCTATTAAGACCACTCGTGGTACTTTTAAAATTTGGTCTTATTAGTGGGGTGGTCCGATTTCTGGGTTTCACAGACAAGCTTACATTTTGAAATAACCCTGACTCTCAGTAGACTTGTGCAGGTCTAAATGATGTGAATAGTAAATGCATTTCATTTAGGGAAGCCTAAATACATAAATGAAAATGACAAGAACATTATCATGTTCATTGGAAAGTAATACGTTTCTTTAATTTTATTAAATAAATCCACCTGTAAAAGCATGTCAATTCGTAATTGCCTATCTAAACACTCACAGCCAGGTATGTACATAAATTAACTAAATGAATCTGAAGACTAAAAAATCTAATGTAACTGATAGAATCTGTCATATTCTCTTTTTTGGTCTGCTTTTTTAATTCATGTAGTCTCAAGAACTCATATTTCAAGTGCCGATTTTCATTTCAAAACAAAGATTTTTGAATACGTGCTAATCTTTGAACTTTTTTGACTTCTACAGATGATCTCCACCCCCCCCCTTTTTTTTTTATCATTTTTATCCGAGTTGATTATTCAAACAGTCCTGCTGATCGTCGATCTCACAGTCGTGGTGGGCACTTGTTTACTATCGCATATTCGTTACGGTATAATTACAGTATGTAAAGTGTCACCCGGATGTTGACATGTTTGTCATCCCGGTCAGAAATGTGTGATAAACGCTTGATTACCGCGTAAAAGCCAAATCAACGGTTTTAAATATCAATTCACAGGTTGTTTGATTATGTTACATAACATCCTGATCAATTAACACAATCATGTAATCAACGGTTTAAAATATCAATTCACAGGTCGTTTGATTATGTTACGTAACATCCTGATCAATTAACACAATCATGTTACAATCAATGGTCAATAGACAAACTGAAAACCCAATAAATGATTGTCAATTCCATTGGACCCAAGAATATTCGTACATGTGGCACAGTCTGTGGTTTGCGATTACAGATGCGTGAAAATTAGCTGGTCGTAAAGAAGTTATGGAAATCGAGCGGTCGTTTCAAGGGGTTAAAATCTATACGTAAATTCCTACTGGTACTGAAACTGGTGGTCGTAATTTCGGAATAGCGGGGTGCTCATATTTCCGGGTTCGTGATCATTGATCGTTTAGAAGGAAAAAATTCCGTTCTGACAAAAATCATTCATAATAGCGGGTTGCTTGTATTGTAGGGGTGGTCTTGAGGAGAGGTTTTACTGTATTATATGCAATCAGAATAATCTGGTAAAGAAATAACTCTTTAAACACCTTTCTCTTATAGTTGCCTTTGCAGCTAGTGTAGATCAAGATCAGACTGCACAGAGCATGCAGTCTGATCTACACTGCCCACTTTGATGAGATTTTCATAAGTAACCTTGGAATTGAAATTATCTGGGTTCTAAATTGAAAACATCAATCAGGTTTTTTGGCAATCTTTACCACACAATCCCAAGTTGTAATGACCCTGAGGAAGAGGCGTTTTGAAAACATTTTGGAAGAAGGATAAAATGCTGGTAACCAGCATTTCCTCCTTTTCCCACAATGTTTTCTAACCTTTCAAGAAACAAATCTCAACATCTGATTCTCTGGCTCTCAACATTTGTTGTCTACAACTGCCGTCAATTAGGTCCAGTCAAAACTTTTGTTGATAGGTAAAGAGTTAGGTATTTTACTTGTATATGTACTAGTTTTCTATAAAACCAGTTCTGCTTGGTTATGGTTGTATATGATAATAAATCCATTGTGTTTTTAATTTTTTCACATTATCCCATACTGTAAATATATAATAAATGTATGAATTATTAATATATTTTTGATGGAAACTAGATTTAATTAACCTCATACACTCAGTACTACATCACACAGCTTTCTTTCACCCCCAAACCAACTCCTTACCAAACAACAAAATTTTAGGCTTATCTAAACAGAAACCATTTTGTAGATGGCAAATTGAATGGAACGCAAAATTAATGTTGAGATTTGTCTTTAAAAAGACTCTTAACATTGTGAGAAAGGGAGAAAATGCTGGTTCCTTGCATTTCTTCATTTTCAAACAATGTTTTGAAAAGCCTTCTTCTTTATGGTGGTTAAATTACGTGGTTGTCTGGTTCAGGTAAAACACGAGGGCCATTGACCCATAGCACTCACCTGAGTAAATTGATTGATTGATTGTATGGTGTTTAACGCCGTTTTCAACATCATTTCAGTTATATCACGGCGGCCAGTGCACCTATCCACGCTTTCCTGGAGTCTCTTTTACTGTACTCCGCACAATTTTCTTTCCAAGCCACTGGCTGCTTTCCCACATAATCATCGTCGAAACAATGGTCAGAGGTGAGAGAGGAATGAATCCTGTTGCAATGACTATCATCAATCCTCGGAAAGAAATTGGCCGAGCCAGGGGTCTTAGCCAGGGATCGAACCCTGGACCCCGTGTTCTCAAGTCCTGCACGCTACCGAATGAGCTACCGGGGCTCGGCACTCACCTGGGTAAAGCTATCTAGGATAGATAAAGTTGCAGAGATCCTGGTTATATTGATATAAGACATGTGAGTGTTAGTGACCTACTTTTTGTCCAATATATCATCAAGACAAATATTTTGACCATGTTTTATGAGTTTCAGGCCTCTAGACTGCACAAAAGGTTTTTCTAACATTTGGGCCAGTGACCTACTTTTTGACCCTACACAACCCAATTTCAAAATCATCCAAGATATCATCAAGGCAAACATTCTGACCAAGTTTTATGTGTAGCAGACAGAGAATACGGCCTCTAGAATGGGCACAAGGTTTTGTTTTTTTTTGACCCAGTTACCTACTTTTTGACCAGATACATGACCCATTTTTAAAACTGTCCAAGATATCATTAAAATGGAATGTTCAAACAAAATTTCAGGAGTATCAGGCTGAACACGTTGCCTCTCGAGTGTACACAAGGTTTTTCTAATATTTACCAGGTAACCTATTTTTTGACCCAACATGACCCAATTTTAGACGTGGTTAGATACTATCAAGACAAACATTATGACCAAGTTTCACGAGTATCAGTCTATAAATGTGGCCACTATAGTGCACACAAGGTTTTTCTTAACTTTACCCCAGTGACCTACTTTTTTACCAGAAGTGACCCAATTTCAAACTTGTCTGTGATACCATCAAGACAAATATTCAGACAAGGTTTAATGGGTATCAGGCTGAAGATATGGCTTCTAGCGCTCACACAAGGTTTTTCTAAGATTTAGCCAAGTGACCTACTTTTTTACCAGACATGACCCAATTCTGAACTTGTTCGAGATATCAGCAAGACAAACATTTTGACCAAGTTTGGGTATCAGGCTGGAAATACTGCCTCTCGAGTGCACACAAGTTTTTTCCTAAGATTTGGCCTGTGACCTACTTTTTGATCTGTTATGACCCAATTTCAAACATGTCTATGATTTCAAAAAGATAACCTTTCTGACCTAGCTTAATGAGTATCAGGCTGAAAATGGTGCCTCTAGATTGCACACAAGGTGTTTCACAGATTTGGCCTAGTGACATATTTTTTCATCCAACATTACTAAATTTCCAACTTGTTCAAGATATCAAGACAATTTTTCTGATCAAGTTTCATGAGTATCAGGCTGAAAACGTGGCCCCTAGGGTGCAAACAAGGTTTTTCTTACATTAGGCCCAATGACCTACTTTTTGACCCATCATGAGCCAATTTCAAACGGGTCCAAGACCTCATTAAGACAAATATTCTGACCAAGTATTTAGAGTATCAGGCTGAAAATGTGGCCTCTACAGCATACACAAGGTTTTTCTAGGTTAAGCCCAGTGACCTTCTTTTTGAATTGACATGAACCAATTTCAAACTTGTTTTAAGATATCATCAAGACAAAATTCTGACCAAGTTTCATGTGTAACTGACCGAAAATGTGGCCTCTAGAGTGCCCACAAGCTTTTTCTAACATTTAACCCTGTGACCTACTTTGTGACCCACACGACCAATTTCAAACTTGTCCAATATATCATCAAGACAACATTCTGACCAAGTTTCATGAGTTTCAGGCTGAAAATAAGGCCTCCAGAGTTCGCACAAGCTCTTTCTAATATTTAGCCCTGTGACCTACTTTTTGACCTGACACAACAAATTTTCAAATTTGTCAAAGATATTATTAAGAAAAAAATTCTGACCAAGTTTCATGAGTAACTGAGAGAAAATGTGGCCTCTAGAGTGCACGCAAGGTAAATGTTGACACCATGACGACAGACAACACAAGACAGACACAGCACTACCACAAAAGCTCACCTTGAGCACTTCATGCTCAGGTGAGCTAAAAACAGTTCCTAAATGATTTAGTTTTAACAACCCTGAGCAACTAACATTGTCTCCTTGTTCCACAATCTTTTCTGCCCTTTCAATAATCAACCTTATCATCTGACCACTATTGAACATTTTATCAAACAACAAAATTTTACACTTGTTCGTAGGGTCTATATACTTGATCCACCTAAAAAACTAAAAGAATGAACATCAATTTTCATTCAGTATCAATGAACCTTTTGGCAGCCTTCATACAGATAAAAAAATTTATGTGATTCTGATTGGTTTATCTGGTAGATACAATTAAACTCCTGGAATTCTATCATTTCCTGTATTCTTCATCAAACAATGCAAATTGTTGGCAGAGTTATTCACAGGTTTTTATGAAGATAGGTCACATGGAAACATTTGGTGTTTCTATAAAGACTAAGTATGATCAGTTAGAGCCTTTGAACAATAAAGAAATAAAAAAAGCATTGAAGGAAGTTATAAAGACTGAAGATATAAAAGTTTCACATACTGGCCAAATTAGTGCATTTGCAATGCAACTTCATGGAAATTCCACAGCTTTTGTTGCCAAAGCATTTCCATTTTGTGGCTATTTTGGGTTTAATGTTAAAATGTCATGGCTTTGTTGGCAAACTTGGTATGTCATACTTTTTTTTGCTCACCGTTGCTGTAGCTCGATCACTGTGATTTCATGGATATTGGGCTAGAATATTGCTATTTCATGGATATTTGGCTAGCACATTGTAATTTTATAGATATTTTGCTAGAACTTTGCAATTTCATGGCAATTAGGCTAGGACATTGTAATTTCATGGATATTTCGGTAAACATTGCCATTCCGTGGATATTTGGCTAGAATATTGCAATTTCATGGATATTTTGCTATAACACTGCCATTCTATGGATATTTGGCTAGAACATTGCAATTTCATAGATATTTGGCTATAACATTGCAATTTCGTGGATATTTGAATGGAATATTGTAATTTCATAGATATTTGGCTAGAACATTGCAATTTCATAAATATTTGGCTAGAACATTGCAATTTCATGGTTATTTAGGTAGAATGTTGCAATTTCATAGATATTTGGCTAGAACATTGCAATTTCATAGATGTTTGGCTAGAACACTGCAATTTCATGGATATTTGGGAAGAATATTGTAATTACATTGATATTTGGGTAGAAAATTGCAATTTCAGAGGTTTTTTAGGAATATTTTTACTTCATGGAGATTAGGCTAGCAGTCATTGCAATTTCATGGATATTTTGCTAGACCATTACAATTTCACAGATATTTGGCTAAAACATTGCAATTTCAAGGATATTAGACTACAATATTGCTATTTTAAGATTATTTGGGTAAAATATTACAATTTCATTATTAATTGGCTAGAACATAGCCATTTTACAGACTTTTAGCAAGAACATTACATTTTTATGGATATTTGCTAACATAGTTGTAATTTCAGAGATTTTTTATTATAACATTGCACTATTAAGGTTATTTGGCAAGAATGTAGGAACTTCATCAAGGTTTGGCAAGAATAATGCAGCTCATAGCTTTTGTGGCTAGAATGTTTTAATGTCATTGATATTTGGGTTAGAATGTTGCAAACTATAATTTTTTGGCTGAAGTAATGCAATTCATTCAATGTTCATGCTAGAATGTTACAATGCCATAATATTATGTTTTCGCTACAGTGTTGTAACTTATTTACTACCTTGGCCAAAATGTTGTAATCTACTTTTTTTGCAATCACCTGACTGCTTTGGCCCGCATATTATAATGTGACGAATTTTCCCGCCGGAATGTAACAATCTATTGACCGTTTTGGTTAAAATTTTGCAGTCTATTGACTGTTTTTGCAAGAATTTGAAAACTTGGCTCTATTTTTTTGGACTTTTTTTTTACCATGAATGTTGCAATGTCATGGATACTTTGGCTAGAATGCAGTAGTTTTATCCAAAATGATGGCTTTTTGATAAGAACATTGCCATTTCATGACTGTTTAGGCTGTTATGTTGCAATTTCATGCATATTTTTGGTAACTATCATTTTTTACTGTTCCTACAAAATTGTCTACTCCCTCAAAAATAGATTGAATCAGTTTAACCAGGTTCAATTTCTCATCTGCAAACACTTTCAGTATGGTTGAGTCTCAAATAATGTCTTCTGGCAAACATTTAACCCTTATCCTGCTAAATAAGTTAAATAAAACTTTCAAGCCGGTGGCTAAAACCCAAATAATGTTATTTGAAATTTTAATTCGGAGAAAAATATCTCCTAATCGGACAGTGTAGATCCAAGATCAGACTGCACATTCTGTGCAGTCTGATCTTGATCTACACTGTCTGCAAAAGGTCAGTGAGTCGCGCTTAGCAGCCAAAGGGTTTATACCTAGCACCAGATAAAACTGTTTTTCATTACTTTTCCACTTACAATGAAGCAATGTTCCGGCAAAAGAGGGTTTTATGCATTTCCCTACTGCACAATGCCAAGCAAGTCATCACTATATTACGGATCCGTAAGATGTTATTTGTCTTACAACCGACTGAATCATAAGGTAGACTAGTCCTTGGACATGTAGGAAATTTACCAGAAGCAGGAAGTTTCTACCTAGGTCAGCCTACTTGGATTGAGCAGTCTCACCTGGGCAGATACTTTTTGGCAGATGCACTAAACCCCCTTTTCACAGAGCATGGTTCAATTGTGAAATTCCCAGATTCCAGAGTTTCCAAAACACCAGACAGTTGTTCCATGAAAGATTCAATCTTTACAAGACAAATATGTTTCACAGTTGGCCAGGTTGAAAGCATTTGCAGACAACAAATAAGGTATGGCTTTAATCATGGGATTTGCCTTTGCAAGGATACAAAAAATTGTGGGAGGAGAAGAAAATGCTGGGTACAATAGTGTTTGGCAAACATATAAATGACATTACAACTGCATAAACAATGATCAGTGATATAAGTAATTACCTTATCTGTTAATTCTGATTGATTTGCACCCCAAAACTATTTCAAGCAATTGGCCTCGTTTCCTCATTTCCTATAAGCTTTGGAAAATTTTTCACACACTGAACCGGTTGATCACTCTTTGTTTGATTGTTGTTTAAGTCTTTACCACATGACAAAAGTGTAGTGTTGCCAAAATTGAAAGCATCTGCAGACGACAATTTAAACGAGGATCAAATGATGCAATTTGTCTGTGATTGGGTACAAGAAATATTTGGGAACAGGAAAAAATGCTGGTTACCAGCATTTTCTCCTCTACACACATTTTCAAACTAGAGCTATCACTAAACATGATCAATACCCCCCACCAGCTCATTGTCACAAAACAGGTCTTTGTCACAGAAAGCAGAATGGTTTAGTACAAAAGTAAGAGTTGAAAAAACTTCAAGGGGAGATAATTCCGCAACAAATCGCACCAGGATCATGAAAATTGCACATGCACAACTTCATATATATAAGAACACTGTGTGCAAATTTGAGTTCAGTATGTGAAAAACTGTCAGAGTATTTCGCCGGACAAATTTGTGTCTATGGACGGACGGACGGACGGACGGACAGACAGACGGACAGACAGACAGACAGATGGACAGACAGCCATGGTGATTCCAGTATACCCCCCTCCACTTCGTTGTGGGGGGTATAAACAAGAGGGCCATGATGGCCCTGTATCGCTCCACTGGCTATTAAGTAAAATTCTGACCAGTCGTTTCAGAGAAGAAGAATTTTTAAGAATTTCTAAATTTCCATATAGTGCAAGTAGCCCCCATTCACCAGAGCCACATTTTTTGACGGATCAAAATTTTACGAACAGTTTTTGAAAAAGGTCACCCAAGCAACAATCCTGTGAAATTATTTCAAAATCTGACCTGCTGTTTCAGAGGAGAAGATTTTTAAAGAATTCCTTCATTTCTGTATAGTGCAAGAAGCCCCCATTCACCAGAGCCACGTTTTTTGAGGGATCAAAATTTTACGAACAGTTTTTGAAAAGGGTCACCCAAGGAACAATCCTGTGAAATTATTTCGAAATCTGACCAGCGGTTTCAGAGAAGAAGAATTTTGAAGAATTCCTTCATTTCTATATGGTGCAAGAAGCCCCCATTCACCAGAGCCACATTTTTTGACGGATCAAAATTTTACGAACAATTTTTAAAAAGGGTCACCCAAGGAGCATATCTGTGAAATTATTTCAAAATCTGACCCGTGGTTTCAGAGGAGAAGATTTTTAAAGAATTCCCTAAAAAATTCCATTTGGTTGCAATGGCAACCAGAGTTTTTGATGGAATCAAATTCTGTGAACAGTTTTTAAAGAGGACCTTCCAAGGAACATTCCAGCCAAGTTTGGTCCAAATCCGCCCAGTGGTTTAGGAGGAGTTGATGTTTAAAGAATTGTTGACGACACACGACGGACACCAGGTGATCCTAAAAGCTCCCCTTGAGCACGTTGTGCTCAAGTGAGCTAAAAAGTTAACATACGGATGGACGCACAACGGACAACGGGCCATAACATAAGCCTGCTGGCCTTCGGCCAGTGGAGCTAAAAAACTTGTCTAGCACCAATCATGCATCACTGCAGCTTGATAATCAAGGGAGGTAAATAGTAACGAACTTTATCTTTCATAAAAAGAGTTATTTCCCTTGATTAATGTTTAAATTGAAGTGACAATATTTTGAAGCCCATGTTAAACTTGCGATCCCTGGAATGAAGGCAATTTTGACCCCAGACCTACAATATGAAACTAGAATGTGTGGTTATAAACAAAAAGATTTTTTAATCTTGCCCAATAAAAAGTCATGTAAAACAAGTTTGCTGAATAAAAGGCCCTGTAAAATATGTGATCCATGACACAGGTTTATCAAGTTTTCACTATAAAAGCCAATGTAAAACTTGTGACCCCTGGTGTGGAGTCAAACTTGACCCCCAAAGTTAAAATTTGGGCCCTCTTGGTAGAGGCCCATTATATAAAGTTACATGCAAAATTTGGTAGCCCTAGGCCTAAATATGGCTATGTACAAGTAGATTATTAAAGTTTCCTTATATAAGACCATGTAGAACTTGTGACCCCCTGGGGTGGGGCTACATTTGACCCCCTGGGCTATAATTTGGGCTACCTTGATAGAGACCCCCTAGATAAAGCTAAATGCAAAATTTGATAGCCCTAGCCCTTATAGCTAGATGCGAAAGATTTTCCTATATAAGCCCGCCCATGTAAAACATGTTACCCCCCGGAGCAAAGTCAAATTTGACCCTCGGCTATAATTTGGACACCCTTGGTACAGGTCCACTAGATAAAGCTACATGCCAAATTTGGTAGCCCTAGGCCCCATGGCTAGGTCAAAGAAGAATTTTAAAGTTCTCCCTATATAAGCCCATGTAAAACTTGTTATATAAGCCCATGTAAAACTTGTTACCCCCGGGCAGGGCCTAATTTGACCCCAGGGCTATAATTTGAACAATCTTGGCAGAGGTCCACTAGATAAAGCTACATGCCAAATTTTGTAGCTCTAGGCCCTATGGCTAGGTAGAAGAGGAATTTTAAAGTTCTCCCTAAATAAGCCCATGTATAACTTGTAACCCCCGGGGCGGGGCCAATTTTGACCCCAGGGCTATAAATTGAAGAAACTTGGTAGAGGTCCACTAGATAAAGCTACATGCCAAATTTGGTAGCCCTTGGCCTTACGGTTTCAGACAAGAAGATTTTCAAAGATTTTCAAAATTTTTCAGTTTTGTTGCCATGGCAACCAGATTTTTTGAAGGAATTAAATTCTTTCAAGAAATTCTGAAGAGGACCATGGCAGGATCATTTCTGTGAAGTTTCATCAAAATTGGATGGGTAGTTTCAGAGAAGAAGACGTTTTAAAAAAAAGTTAACGCACGGACGGACGGACGGACGGACGACGGACAACAGGCCATGACATAAGCCCGCTGGCCTTCGGCCAGTGGAGCTAAAAACTTCTTCCTCAGGGTCATTAAAACTCCTGAATTGTTTGGCAACCAGTTAACTCTTTACCAAAGAACAACATTTCACACTAGTCCAAATTGAAAGCATTAGCAGACGACAAAACAAAAGTGACTGAAAAATTAAAATTTGTTTTGGGAGGGGTAGAAAACATTGTGGGAAAAGAAGAAAATGCTGGTTACCAGCATTTTCTTCTTTTCCCACAATATTTTCAAAAGGTTTTTTTCTCAGGGTCGTAAAGAGTCCGGATTGTCCGGTAAAGAGTTAATACTGCTTTCAACATTATTTCAGTTATGTCATCAATCCATACTTTCCTGGTGTTATTATCCAGTTTTAACTTTTGATCAGTCGACTGATTTATTGCTTGATTGGTTGAATTGTGTTTTACACAGCTTTCAAAATTATTTCAGTCATATCACGGCAACAGCTCACAAATTCATCTACTTCCTGGGTTTCACAAGTATTAGGGTGGGGCTCTGAAGTGTCTTGCCAAAGGACACTCCCACGAAAAATGACAGAATCTGTTCCTGAACGGATAGAAAACATTGTACGAATAGGAGAAAAACCTAGTTATCAGCATTTTCTTCATTTCCGCCAATGTTTTCAAAACCTTTCTACCTAAGGTTTGTACAAACAGAAGTGTCTGATGTTGGATCAGTACTGTACAGCATTTCTTTTTTTCCAAAATCCGAAAAAATGCACCTTTTTTTTTTCTCCTGCCAGACAATGTCAAACTCATGAAGGTTTATTAGCAATCTTTCATATGTATGTTTTTTCATTTGGAGGGTGCCTAATATTTATAAACTAGATAAACAGAGCTATCATTACATGTGGTATGATATCCCGAGATATTACCCATCATTCTTCCTTCCAACATCACTTTAAATGTTAATCTTTCACAAAAGAATCCCTGAGGAAGACGGCTTTTTGAAAACATTGTGGAAAAGGAGAAAATGCTGGTTCTCCTTTTCCACTATGTTTTCTTCCTTGTCAAAAACAGACAAGATCAACAGAGCTAGCAATAGATTCGGTAAAATATACTGAAATATTTCTTCCTTCCAACATCTTGGTAGATGTAAAACTGTTACCTGTTATGAAGGCACTTTGAAAACACTTTTGGAAAAGGAGAAAATGCTGGACAGAGCAGCCCAATAGAGTAATTTCAAGGGATGATTTAGGAAGTATAATTATGTCACACAATAGCTGACAGCCACAGATCAAACTGCACAATTTGTGCCATCTATCATCCACTAAAATGTTTGAAAAAGTAAATCCTGTTTTGGTCACTAGTCTAAAACTATGGTCACACCTTATGTAGTTGATCTTAGTAAGGAATTACCATAGATGGCCGTAGTTGAGCATATCAAACGCAGTTGAATGTAGTTACATGTTGATAACTGTACTTTAACGTGTTAATTAATATAGTTTGACTTATTAATTGCCCGTAGTAAGTACATATTTTTTGAACATGTTCAAAAATTGGTTATGGTTAACTACAATGTGATCTTACTGCGGCCATAGTTTAAACGTAGTTGACCTTAGTTAACCATAATTAACCCTACTTAACCGTAGTGGTTACCAGTATTTTCTCCTTTTTCCACATTATTTTCAGGGATCCTCTTCTTCAGGGTCATAAAAATTTGAGAATATTTGGTAAAGGTCAAGATAAACAATCAAACTGCATTAGCGGGGCAGTGAACTCGGCCTTGTGTTTTCGTGAAATACCTTCCCAGTTTTCGATTCGTTGAATTCCTTTTAACTCTTTACCAAACGACAAAATTTTGGACTGATCCAAATTGAAAGCATTTGCAGATGACAAATGTAGCCTAAGTGATGATTACTGTCTTTGATAGGGTAGAAAACATTGTGGGAAAAGGAGAAAATGCTGGTTACCAGCATTTTCTCCTTTTCCCACAATGTTTTCAAAAGGCCTCTTCCTCAGGTTCGTTAAAAGTCGGGATTGTGTGGTAAAGGGTTAAACCTTATCCTGCTAAAAAACTAACATCAAAATTTCAAGCTGATAGTAAAATCCCAAATTTTGCTTTTTGAACGGTATTTTTGGGAGAAAGATATCTTCTCATCGGACAGTGCAGATCCAAGATCAGACTGCATGTTCTGTGCAGTCTGATCTTGATCTACACTGTCCGCAAAAGGTCAGTGAGTTGCGCTTAGCAGCCAAAGGGTTAACCCTTTACCAAACAATCCCCGGTTTTCATGACCCCAGGAGGGGAGGCATTTGGTGAAGACTGACTGATTCAATGGTGTTTTACACCGCTTTCAACATTATTTCAGTCATATCACGGCAACAGCTCACATATTCAGGTATTACCTTTGTTTCACCAGTACCAGGCTAGGGCTCTGAAGTGTCTTGCCCATGGACACTCCTGTGAAATACCCAGTGGAGCCAGTGAGGCTCGAACCCTGGGCCTCCTGGTCATGAGTCCTACACTTTACCACTGAGCCAGGCAGGACCCCTCTTATGACACATTCAAAAAAAGTAAACATTTCACTGACTCTTGTTAACTCTTTAACAGACGACAAATTTTTAGCCTTGACCAAATTAAAAGCATTTGCAGATGTCAATTTCAATGTGGTTCAAATGATATAATTTTTCTTTGATAGGGTAGAAAACATTGTAGAAAAAGGAGAAAATGCTGGTTACCAGCATTTTCTCCTTTTCCCACAATGTTTTCAAAAGGCTCCTATCCCAGAGTCGTTAAAAGTCTGCATTGTGCGGTAAAGGATTAAAAAGTCTAATTCTTAGGACAGTTCGCATTAACCCTTTACCACACAATCCCAAGTTTAACAAACTCTGACAGACGAGGCTTTAAAGACATTGTGGGAAACGGATAAAATGCAGGTAAACAACATTTTCCCCATTTTTCCATAATGTTTATTTACCATTTCTGTGTGAAAAGGGGGTTTACTTTACATACATACAAGAGGGCCATGATGGCCCTGAAATCGCTCACCTGAGTCATTTGACCAAACATGACCCATTTTCAATCTCTTTTGAGGTATTATGACAAACATTCTACCAAGATTTTCATGAGTTATTGACCCAAAATGACCCACTAGCAAACTGGTGCAAGACCAACATTCTGACCAAGTTTCATGAGTATTGCATAAAAAAATGAGGCCTCTAGAAAGTAAACAAGGTTTTCGAAGATTTGACCTAGTGGCCTAGTTTTTGATCCAACATTACCCATTTTCAAACCCTTTCAAGATATTATCAAGACAAATATTCTGACCAACTTTTAAGAGCTTCGGACTAAAAATGTGGCTTCTACAGCATACACAAGGTTTTTCTAAGATTTGGCCTAGTGACCTAGTTTTTGATCAGACATTACCCATTATCAAATACTTTTCAGATATCACTAAGACAAACATTCTGACCAAGTTTCATGAGTATTGAACTGAAAATGTGGCCTCTAGAGCGTACAAAAGGTTTTTCTAAGATTTGACCAAGTGACCTAGTTTTTGACGCGACATTACCCATTATCAAACTCTTTTGAGATATCACCAAAACAAACATTCTGACCAAGTTTAAAGAGTATCAGACTGAAAATGTGGTCTCTAGAGCATACACAAGGTTTTCCCAATTTTTGACCCAGTGACCTAGTTTTTGACCCCACATGACCGAAATTTAAACTCATTCAAGGGCTCATCAAGACAAACATTCTGACTGAGTTTCAGACTGAAAATGTGTCCTCCAGAGCGTACACAACGTTTTTCTACGATTTGACATAGTGACCTAGTTTTTGACCCCACATGACCCATTATCAAACTCGCCTGAGCTATTATCAAGACAAACATTCTGACCAAGTTTCAAGAGCTTTTGACAGAAAATGTGGTTTCTAGAGCATATACAAGGTTTTTCTAAGATTTGACCTAGTGACCTAGTTTTTGACCCAACATGACCCATTTTCAAACTTGTCTGAGATATTATCAAGACAAATATTCTGACCAACTTTCAGGAGTTTTGGATTGTAAATGTGGCCTCTAGAGCGCACACAAGGTTTTTCTAAAATTTGACCTGGTGACCTAGTTTTTGACCCGACATGACCCATTTTCAAACTTGTCCGAGATATCATCAAGGCAAATATTCTGACCAACTTTAAGGAGTATTGGACAGAAAATGTGGCCTCTAGAGCGTACACAAGATTTTTCTAAGATTTGACCTGGTGACCTAGTTTTTGACCCGACCAGACCCATTTTAGAACTCGTCAGAGATTTTATTGAGACAAACATTCTGATCAAGTTTCATGAGTATCGGACAGAAAATGTGGCCTCTAGAGCGTACACAAGGTTTTTCTAAGATTTGACCTAGTGACCTAGTTTCTGACCCGACATGACCCATTTTCAAACTCGTCTTAGATATCATCAAGACAAACATTCTGACCAACTTTCAGGAGTGTTGGACAGAAAATGTGGTCTCTAGAGTGTACACAAGATTTTTCTAAGATTTGACCTGGTGACCTAGTTTTTAACCCGACATGACCCATTTTCAAACTTGTCCGAGATATCATCAAGGCAAACATTCTGACCAACTTTATGGAGTATTGGACAGAAAATGTGGCCTCTAGAGCGTACACAAGATTTTTCTAAGATTTGACCTAGTGACCTAGTTTTTGACCCGACATGATCCATTTTCGAACTCGTCCCAGATTTTATTAAGACAAACATTCTGACCAAGTTTCATGAGTATTGGACTCAAAATGTGGCTTCTAGAGCATACACAAGGTGAAAAGTTGACGACGGACGACTGACAACGGATGCCGGACACAGCACGATCACAATAGCTCCCCATGAGCACTTCGTGCTCAGGTGAGCTAAAAAGTATCAATCCAAGACAGCTTGTGCAGTCTGCTCAGGCTGACCTGGGTCAAAACCATTTGCTTCTGTTAAATTTTCAGCATGTCCAAGGACCTTTCTACCAATTGTTTCAGCTGGCTGTAAAACAATTTGTTTGTAAGTATTGGAGTTTCACACTGATTTAACAGCTCAGGTCACATTACGGCAGTCAAATCAGCATGATTTTAAGGTTGCTCTTGTCAAAATTGTCTAGGCAAGGCAGACAGTGTTTTTGTCAGATCAGACTGCAGTCTGATCTTGATTGACACTGATATTGATTGACCTTGACTGACACTCGCTGCAAAGGCAAATACAGTAGTGAAAGGCATTTAAGGATTAAACGGGTACTCATGTTAAAAAACTTTCAGAATTCATCTGCTAATATAAACAGGACCCATATAAGACAAAGAACATTCTTAAGAATGGATGGTGAATACGAGCCCTGATTTGACATGAGACGTATTGTGCTTAGTCTGTTACCACTTTTTCGATCATTTCTGATTTCTGTAATAAACATCTTTTGCCAACTCAATCTCTGGATCCCTGTATTAGTAAGCATTCTACCATCTGACCACTCAGTCTGTAGCATACAGGACTTAAGAACTGGGGCATGTTAGTTTGAATACCCAGCTCAGCCAATTTCTTTCTGAGGATTGATGAGAAGTCATTGCAACAGGATTCATTCCTCTCTTACCTCTGATCGTTTTTTTTAACGATGGTTATGTGGAAAATCAGTCAGTACTTGGAAATAATGTTGCGTGAATTACTGCGAACAGAAATTCCAGGAAGGCATGCATAGGTGACCGGCTGTCACAATATAACTGAAAATAATCTTGACAATGGTGCTAAACACCATACAGTCAATCAATGAATCATTAGATAATTTTAAAAGTACATTACGTCATTTACTTTGATCAGGGCTGTATACTGGTATATGCCACTATATCTAGGTCTTTATTCAATACCCATTCTTAGGAACATTCTTTTTCTTATAGGTTTTGAAAGTAACATAACTTCTGATTGGTTTAGGGTTAAACCAATCTGAAGTTGTGTTACTTTGACATTTAGGAAATTCTGGAGAATAAGACTGAAAATGTTCTTAAGAATAGTTTGTGAATCCGGGCCCTGAACTACACAGATGGAAATTAAGTTTGTCTTGGGTAAATCCCAAAGATACGTTAGATAGCATGAAAAAAAAACTTTTTATCAAGAGACAAGATCTTATGTCTTGTCCACATTGAGAGCTTTTGCAGACGACAAATCAAATATAACTTGAATATAACTCAAATGATGAGATGGTCTTTGAAATATCAGAAAACATTGTAGGAAAAGGAGAAAATGCTGGTTACCAGCATTTTCTCCTTTTCCTACAATGTTTTCCAAAGGCTTTTTTTTCCAGGTCAACAAAAGGCGGGATTGTGTGGTAAATGGTTAAATAACAGCTTGTCTACATTGTTATAAAAGTTCAGGGTACATCTATCATCAATACGTAAATGGGATGCCAAAAGAATCTTATGAAAGAAGAAAGTAATGAGTGAGAAATCATGGATTGTCTATGAAAATTCCATACCCTTTTAATACAAAATAACCAAAATGTACATTTTCAATTCTGGGGAAAAAAAAAAGAGACCTAACTGATTCTAAACATTTCTTGTTTGGTAAAGAGTTAATTTAGACATTTATCCATGACTGCAAGACAAAAATATTCATGTTTATTCTTGGAAGTTTATTCCAGATCGTAAAAAAAAAAATATTTCTCATTCAGAATTTCCACTAATAGATCTTGTGCGGTGTTTTATTTCTTGTTTTTTTTTAAGTTAACATCATGTGTCATGAATTCATGTTTGATGTCTGATTTAGTGAAAGTATTTATTGCCTACTTCATTTAACCTGATCCTGACCTTTATGCTGAATATATAAGTAGGTATATAAACAGAACTCCGACTGTAATTCGGGAAGTTAAATATACACGGGAAGGTACAGGTAAGCAATTCAATTCGTGCATACCGTATGGAATATTTTCGTGACCATTCGGGACAAAACTGATGGCAGCGCCGTGTGATGCCAATGGCAAAAATAGAATTTTAATTTATGTAAACGATTTTGACCTGGGTCAGGTTAAATGAAGCAAGTAATATCACACGGTCATACCTTTTCACAATCCTGACAAAGAGATTATGAAAACACAGTGGAAAAAGGATAAAGTGCTGGTGATATCTCTGCCCTTTCAAAGATAAATCCAATCACTGAGTCCCAATTATTTTGTCTTTTGGCTTCATCTTTGACAAGTCTGAAATTTCAACTTGTTTGCCCAATGTTAAAGAACTTTAGTAATATTACTTCAATGATATCGCAGCAGCCAGTACATCTATCCATGCTTTCCTGGATTTTGTTTTAAAAACCTGAGGAAGAACACTCATGAACATAATTATTGAGGGAAAAGGAGAAAATGCCTAAAGTCTCTCACTAAAGAATAGTGACTATTTTCACGACCCTGAGGAAAAAGGTCTTTGAAAATCTTGTCAGAAAGGGAGAATATGCTGGTTACAAGCATTTTCTCTTTTATTCCATAATGTTAATTGGTTTTTTCAAAGATGAATCCCATCAGTTGAGCAAGAATCAATTTGTTGTCTGCTGTTGCACTTCCAATTTAGTCACACGTAAAAATTTTGTTGTCTGGCAGAGTGTTAACTACATTCAGATTTTTTCCCCAAATGTAGCATAAAAATGAATCAGTAGACAAACCTGCTCATCAAGTTTTCCTCTATCTCTTTTCATACCCCTTTACCATACAATCCCGACTTTTAACGGCCTTGAGAAAGAAGCCTTTTGAAAACATTGTGGGAAAAGGAGAAAATGCTGGCAACCAGCATTTTCTCCTTTTCCCACAATGTTTTCTATCCTTTACAATACAAATTTCAATTTCTGAGTCATATTTATTTTGGCGTTTGCCAATGCTTTCAATTTGGACCTGTCTAAAATTTCCTTGTTTCGTAAACAGATAACTGAATACAAAACATGTTTACCCTAAGTCTTCTAAGCCAAACTCAATTTACTTTCCCATAAAATGTAGATCAAGATCAGACTGCTCAAGACATGCAGTTTGATCATGGATCTACACTGTCTGCTTTTTTGCGAGATATTATAACAAAAACAGCTTTGAAATTGCAATGATTTTTGCATACGTCTTCTGTAACGATTATTTATTTAGCACGAGAGTGAACCCTTTCAGGGCAAATGGCAAAAACAAGAATTTTTGCAGACAGCATGGATTGAGATCAACTTGTGCAGAACAAACAGTCTGGAGGCTTCTGCAGACAAATTTCAATTTCTGAGTCATATTTATTTTGGCGTTTGCCAATGCTTTCAATTTGGACTTGTCTAAAATTTCCTTGTTTCGTAAACAGATAACTGAATACAAAACATGTTTACCCTAAGTCTTCTAAGCCAAACTCAATTTACTTTCCCATAAAATGTAGATCAAGATCAGACTGCTCAAGACATGCAGTTTGATCATGGATCTACACTGTCTGCTTTTTTGCGAGACATTATAACAAAAACAGCTTTGAAATTGCAATGATTTTTGCATACGTCTTCTGTAACGATTATTTATTTAGCACGAGAGTGAACCCTTTCAGGGCAAATGGCAAAAACAAGAATTTTTGCAGACAGCATGGATTGAGATCAGACTGTGCAGAACAAGCAGTCTGGAGGCTTCTGCAGACAAATTTCAATTTCTGAGTCATATTTATTTTGGCGTTTGCAAATGCTTTCAATTTGGACTTGTCTAAAATTTCCATGTTTCGTAAACAGATAACTGAATACAAAACATGTTTACCCTAAGTCTTCTAAGCCAAACTCAATTTACTTTCCCATAAAATGTAGATCAAGATCAGACTGCTCAAGACATGCAGTTTGATCATGGATCTACACTGTCTGCTTTTTTGCGAGACATTATGACAAAAACAGCTTTGAAATTGCAATGATTTTTACATACATCTTCTTTACTGATTATTTATTTAGCACGAGAGTGAACCCTTTCAGGGCCAATGGCAAAAACAAGATTTTTTGCAGACAGCATGGGTTGAGATCAGACTGTGCAGAACAAGCAGTCTGGAGGCTTCTGCTGAATGTGCAGTCTAATCTTGGATCTACACTGGACATTACGGGATGTTTTTTTCCTGTTGAAATCAACTTTGGTTACCAGCATTTTCTCCTTTTCTCATCACGTTTTCAAAAGTCTTATTTACCAGTCTTGTGAGAACTTGGGATTTTGTTATAGTGGGTAAGTGAAAATTCTCATTTCATTTATTTAGCATTCTAACATGACACGTGAATTTGGCTCTATAAACACAGTGCAACGAAAGCGTAGTAAAATCTACGTTATTCTATGTAGAGTGACGTCATTCTGTATAAATAGAGGATCTTACATGAGTGTTTATGTATTATCATTTTTATCAAACGAGTTGACTAAAATTGTACGACGCTAGCCTTGGCAAGCGTCAAATACATTTTAGTCAACGAGTTTGATAAAAATGATAATACATAAACACGAATGTGAGATTCTGTTTATCACATAAAACGAATGACAGACAGGAAAATATCCCGCATCATCACCTTTAGCCTCTATACTGTTCATGGGTCCATGTTTACAGTTGTAGTTTGGTTTCAAATGTGTACATACACAGGTAGATAGTTCTTTGACATTTACACCGAAAGAAGAGTGAAATATTTTACAGAAAGGTTTAGTCCACCTATTTCCGCAATAATACTGATTTTAAGAGACTTTCGCTGCATTTCTTGGTTTTTATCAAACACGAAAATCAAAAACTTTCCATGCGTATACGTCTTAGCAACAGTGACGTCATTTTTCCCCGAAACGGCGTAACGGTACAAATTCCCGCACAAACTGTAATTGGTTTCTCTGGCTTCACGCACTCGTGACTGAAAACTGATCAGAACCGGGACGCAAAAAACGATAATACACTAGTGTATTATCAAAAATATGTCATGGGTTTAATTCACTGCCGGAGGAGGTTTTATGTGATAAAGTAAGTTATTCAATGGAATATAATCTGCATCGGCATTTTTACTCTAAGTATGAACTTGTTTTCCTTTGATTAAGAGTTGGGCATGTAAGAATCGAAATAATCTTCTTTCTATCGTGGTTTATCGTTCAATAAACCATGTTGTGAGTTATGAGGCGCAATGAATAACCCACTCGGGCTATCGCCCTTGTGGATTATTTATTGTGCCTCATAACTCACAACCGTTGTTTATTGAACGATAAACCACGACAGAAAGAAGATTATTTCTTAAATAAATTATAGGCTGAATGATTCACAATATGTGAACAGACTGATGCATGTGTGTGAAAATTGAAAAAAAAAAAAGTTATATATTGAAAATGTATTGGAGGAAGACTTCAACACTTAAACTGTTTAACAAAACTTTCAATGCATTTTTGGACAGTGTAGGTACAAGATCTGAGTGCAAAGAACTTGCAGTCTGATCTTGGAAATACACTGTCCAGTATTTTGTGACACCTTCTGGCTTAACCCTTTACCACACAATCCCGACTTTTAATGACCCTATGAGAGAAGCCTTCTGAAAACATTGTGGGAAAAGGAGAAAATGCTGGTGACCAGCATTTTCTCCTTTTCCCACAATGTTTTCTACCCTTCCAACAACAAATTTCAATTTTTCAACCACATTTATTTTGTCATCTGCAAATGCTTTCAATTTGGACCGGTCTGAAATTTTGTCATTTTGGTAAAGAGTTTTGAGAGGTTTGAATTCACATTGTCTTGGTCTTTCCAACATCTTTGGAATCAATGGGGGGGGGGGGGGGGGGGGGGAAGATAGATAGATAGACAGATAGAGAGAGAGAGAGTATTGACACTGTATTGTTATCTAGGAGGTAGACTATAATAGTATTCTGGATAAATTCCATACTCTTCTGTAGATTCATGTTAAAATTAATTAACTCTCACAGATCTATGTCAGGTGTTAGTACAGTATGGAGGGCTGTATAACAGAACTAGGTAGACCTGTGCTCAGAGACCTATAACAGACACAAACAGAAACAGGCCGTGTGAAGTGTCGCATCCAAATTTACCTGGACTTTTAGTGGTAGTTTCTATTTCTAGGAAACTTGAAATAAAAAGGATTTTTTGTTTGTTACTGGAATTATTTCACAGGATTCTTGACAATTGTTTTTATTTAGGAATTCTCCCAAAAAGGTTTGTACAGCTTTTATATTTTCAAACTCTTCTTTTACTGCTTCAGATACTGTATTTTGCAGCTGGAAAAAAATCTGGATTTTTTTTTATATATGAATCCCTTCCTCCATTTACACCAACTTAAACAAGCCTAGCAGGGAAATTTTTCGAAGCAACAACTTGACAAACTGACAGATTGCTCCTCAAGTACCAATTTCTCGATCACAAATGTAAGATTTCTTAAACTTCGCGACACCAAAATTAATGTCATAATCTGTTTCACTCTTTACCAAATGACAAAATTTTGGACTGGACCAAATTATAAGCATTTGCAGACAACAAAATGAATGTAGCTCAAATGAAAATTTCTATCTCTGGTAAGATAGAAAACATTGCGGGAAAAGGAGAAAAGGCTGGTTACCAGCATTTTCTCCTTTTCTCACAATGTTTTCAAAAGCCTTCTTCTTCAGGGTCGTTAAAACTTAGGATTGTGTGGTAAAGGGTTAACTCTGTACCATACAATGAAATGACAGACCTGGTTTAAATTCAAAAGCATTTGCAGACAACAAATTAAATGTGGCTCAAATTATTCGATTTGTTTCTAAAAGGATAGAAAACATTGTGGAAAAAGGAGAAAATGCTGGTTACCAGCATTTTCTCCTTTACCCACAATGTTTTCAAAAGTAGTTTCATGAGTTTGTTAATACTCAGGATTGTCCGGTGAGGGGTTAAATCTCATTGTCCAATGACAAATTTTTGTAACGTTTCATCATGAAAACATATGCAGACGACAGATCAAATGTAACTTATATCTTTTCCTGATTTTTGATTTGTACATAATTATGCAAAGCATTTGCAGACAATTCTAGGGTGGGTCAAAGGATGAAACTTGCCTTTTATTGAGTAGAAAACATTGTTGGAAAAGAGGAAAATACTGGTCAATAGCACTTCTTTCTTTCCCCACAATGATTTCAAAAGCTTTTTTTCTAAAGGTTGTTAAAATTCTGTATTGTGTATTAATGGATTAGATAATAGAATTTGTCCTTGAAAAGATAGAGAACATTGTGGAAAATGCTGCTACAGCTATCACCTGTAAATCCACCACAATGCAGGATATACAACAGAGCATTTCTACAAATATATGTACGATGATAAAATTTCTGTATGTATGCATCAAACATTAATGTTTCCTCTGTTCTAACAAGTAAATTTTGTCATGTAGTAGAAAGATGAAAGATCCAACAGTTTATTAAGTAAATTGTATTCTGTTGTTGGAAAATTTCATGTGAGGAAAATTGTTCTGATTTGATCAAACCTTTACAACACACTCCTGAGATTGGATCATTATGACAGAGCAGATTTATGAAAACATTGTGGGAAAGGAGAAAATGCTGGTAACCAGCATTTTCTCCTTTTCCTACAATGTTTTCTACCCTCTCAGAGACAGAAGTTGTCATTTGTGCTACATTTAATCTGTCGTCTGCAAATGCTTTGAATTCGGTCAAGTCAAAAATTTTGTCGTTTGGTAAAGAGTTATTGCGGCATTTACAGTATGTTACAAAGTATTACAGCAGACAGTGCCCCATCCAGAATTTTTATTAGACATTAGCTTTTCCCACAATGTTTTCAAAAACTTTTTACCTCAGGGTCGTTTAAACTCGGGATTGTGTGGTATAGGGTTAAAAGGGTAGAAAACATCTACGGAAAAGGAGAAAATGGTCGTTATATGGGACCCTATTCACCAACCATTAATGACCAGCATTCTCAATCTAAATTCTAATTCTAGAAAGTAACATTATTTCTGATTGGCTAAATGGGTTATCTAAAAAGTAACATTATTTCTGATTGGCCAAATGGGTTATCTAAAAAGTAACATTATTTCTGATTGGCCAAATAGGTTATCTAAAAAGTAACATTATTTCTGATTGGCCAAATGGGTTATATAAAAAGTAACATTATTTCTGATTGGCCAAATGGGTTATCTAAAAAGTAACATTATTTCTGATTGGCCAAATGGGTTATCTAAAGAGTAACATTATTTCTAATAATGGTTAAGCCAATCAGGTAATGTGCTACTTTGACATTTTGGAAAATCTTGAGAATTAGACTAAGAATGCAAAAAATCACAGAGTGCAGAATAAACTGAATGGAATTATCATTCAAGAATAAGATCAAAATAATTGTAAATTCATGGCTGTTTGTGGTGTTTTACCAAAGCATATGGTGTAAATCAAAGATCAGACTGCACATTTTTGTGCAGTCAGATCTTGATCTATACTGGCTGCAATGGCAACTTATTAGTAAAAGGGTTAAGAATGGGTAGTGAATAAGGTCAAACATTTTCTCATTTTCCAACAATTTTTTCAAAAGTCTTCTCACAATTGCATAAAGATGGGATAATGTGGTACAGAGTTAACTCTTTAACTCTTTACCAAACGACAAAATGTTAGACTGATCCAAATTGAAAGCAGTTGCAGATGACAATTTTAATGTGGCTCAAATGGAGAAAATTGTCTTAGAAACGGTAGAAAACATTGTGGGAAAAGGAGAAATGCTGGTTACCAGCATTTTCTCCTTTTCCCAAAATGTTATCTAAAGTCTTTCTTTTTCAGGATTGTTAAAACTCGGGACTGTGTGGTAAAGAGTTAAGTGCCAATGTCATCTTGAACAGCTTTTGAGGATGGCGTAGATCAAGATAAGACTGCACAAAATTTGCAGTCTAATCTTTGATCGACATCATCCGGTACTTGATTTTAATCTTTGACGAAAATCAGTTTGAAAATCAACGAGAAT
The DNA here is from genome assembly GCA_946811185.2 of Hippopus hippopus. NCBI lineage: Eukaryota > Metazoa > Mollusca > Bivalvia > Cardiida > Cardiidae > Hippopus > Hippopus hippopus. The sequence goes on along the minus strand of OX328102.1, from coordinate 3,634,597 downwards.
ATAGTTTTAGATTTCACGATTACGTTGAATCCATTTATTTGGCACCGATAGAGTTAACCCTCACCAAACGACAAAATTTTACACTAGTCCAAATTGAAAGCATTTGCAGACAACAAAATAAATGTGACTCAAAAAATGAAATCAGTTTTTGAAAGGGTAGAAAACATTGTGGGAAAGGGAGAAAATGCTGGTTACCAGCATTTTTTCCTTTTCCCACAATGTTTTCAAAAGGTTTCTTTCTCAGGGTTGTTGAAAGTCAAGATTGTGTGGTAAAGGGTTAATCCTGCTCTATGCTATTGGTAACATATGGTGTTCATTTCTTCAATACATAGTTCCGATTTCAAGTGGCATATACAGGCAAAACATTCATCTATCTTCAACACTTGTTTTTCCACCAAAATAACATTAGGTTTCCCCCCATTGCATAGGTTTATCATGAACTCTTTATCGACCGACAGAATTTTGGACTCAACCAAATGGAAAGCATTTGCAGACAAAAAAATAAAATTTGATGTAGCTCAAATGATAATTGCCGTCTTTGACAGGATTGAAAACATTGTGGGAAATGGAGAAAATCCTGGTTACCAGCATTTTCTTAACAGCCTTCTTCAGGGTTGTTTTCTACCCTGTGAAGGAACTTCAGTTTATTTGAACCATTTACAATTATGTTGTCTGCGGATACTTTCAATTTGGAGGAGTCTAGAATTTATTGTTTGGTAGGGTTAACCCAAAACAAAGACACATTTTGTGCTTAATCTTTGGGGCTTTGGGGGGGGGGGGGGGTGGGGGGGAGGGGTGGAGACAGCAACAAATCAAGCAAGCTGATCTATAGATTTTCAAGCTCACCTAACCCCTCGAGAGCTGAATTATATAGATGAATGTTTTCAAATTTTCAATATGAAAAAAGTCAAAATACTGCAATAATTGTCAAGATTGTTTTGATTGGGATATTGATTCAGAGTGATGGAAATTGTAGATCCAAGATCAGACTCCACAATCTATAGTCTGATTTCAATCTACATTGTCCAGAAAAGCAATTTAACCCTTTACCACACAATCCTCAGATTTAAAGACCCTGAAAAAAAAGGACCTTCTGAAAACATTGTGGGAAAAGAAGAAAATGCTGGAAACCAGCATTTTCTCCTTTTCCCACAATGTTTTCCTCTCTATGAAAGACAAATTTAATGTTTTGGTCAACATTTGTGTTGTTGACTGCAAATACTTTGAATTTGGACAAGGTTAAAATTTTGTCATCTAGCCAAATTTTAGACTAGCCCAAATTAAACACTATTGCAGACATCAAATCAAATGTGACTCATATTATGTAGTTTGTTCTTGAAAAAAGTTGAAAAAACAATGTGGGAAAGGAGAAAATGCTGGTTACCAGCATTTTCTCCTTTTCCCACAATGTTTTAAAAGGGGTCATTCAAACTTGTAATTGTCTGGTAAAGGCTTAAACTGGGTTCCTAGAGCTCTAAAGGGTACAACACTATGTATACAATTCTTTATACCTTGTGTTTGAATAATAATAGCAATATTGGAGCCAATATTTGCATAATCAGTGTAATTTAAAATTTCAGCAGCGTCACATTTTGCCCACTTCTTCATACAGCCTCATTCTGATTCATCATTCTGTTGAATACCAGCATGTAAAAATGCTGTGGAAAATTGAAAATCAATCACAGTATGCAGCTTCTTGAATTAAACAGTTTAAAAAACTAGTCGTTTGCCCTCTTTTTCCACGTCAAATTTTCAATTATTTTCATCAAGCAATGAATCCAGTGATTACTGGTATACTACACAAGTCCAAAATTTTGCACTCCCAAAAGTCAAACTGGTTGAGAAAAATGCTATTTTGAGACAAAAGTATAAAAGACATTATCTTTTTCCATTTTAAACTATTTGCCAAAAATGGTGGCTTGTTAAATTTGTTACTTGTTTTCAAACTTTACATACTGGAGATGATATATCAAAATATTTCCATATTCATGGGGACAGAGTTTTATGGTTGGCCTGTATCGCAGACAATTAGTAAAAGTCAATATAAGGCAAAGTGTGAAATGCTCATTTTATCTCTAACCCATTTCCATACATAAAATATTACTTTTTACACCAGTAGTATGGCAGTTAGTACACTATCTCACAATCCCAAGTTTTAAGGACCTTGAGAAAGGCGGCTTTTGAAAATATTGTGGGAAAAGGAGAAAAAGCTGGTAACCATCAAGGTTTTCTAACCCATCAAGGACAAAAATCATCATTTTAGCAATATTTAATTGTCATCTGCAAATACTTTCAATTTTGTCCATTCCAAAATTTCATGATTTGGTAAAGGGCTAATACACTTCATTTAGCTCATTTGGCAAAAAAGCTTATACTTGGTTTATATGCGGCTGATACATTTTTTATTGAATCACCTCTCTCCCCTTTTATAAACAATTCTGGGTTTAAACCCTTAATTTGCCAAATAAACCCAACAGACATTTTGAATCTAGAAAGAAGAACCAAATAAATGCAAGGTCAAGGTCAATTTTGTCTAGAATGTCTCAGCAAAGCGGAAAGTGCTTTCAGGATTAACAAACCTCAGAAAGAAGGCTTTTTAACCCATTACCAGACAATCCCTACTTTTGACGCCCCTGAGAAAGAAGCCTTTGGAAAACATTGTGGGAAAAGGAGAAAATGCTGGTAACCAGCATTTTCTCCTTTTCCCAGTGTTTTCTACTCTTCCCAAACCAAATTTTAATTTTTCAGTCACCTTTATTTTGTCCTCTGCAAATGCTTTCAATTTGGACCAGTCTAAAATTTTCTCGTGTGGTAAAGAGTTAAAGCATTTTTCTTTCAGATCATTACAACACAAGACTGTTTGGTATAGGACGAAAGCTGCCCTAGGGTATATTTGGAAATATTCCAGGAAAAGCAATCTTTAGGTTACAGCTTCCTGGGTCCTAATTACCAACCGTTCTGAAAAATGGTCTCAGTCTTATTCTCCAGTAATTTCTGAATTTGAAAGCAACACAACTTTTGATTGGGTAAACTATTTGGTTCGGCCAATCAGAAGTTGTATTACTTTTAAATTTTGAAAATCTTGGAGAATAAGACAGAGAATGTTCTTAAGAATGGTTGGTGAATATGCACTCGGGTTTTTCTCCCTGTGAGAAAAAGTCAATTTCATCTATACAGCGCTCTCACTCTAGGAGTCTTAACAATATTCAACTTTTATAACAAAAACTAAATTCATAAGCATCGATTTTCAAGTTAGTAAACCCATAAATACTCTGTGCCTTGACATGAGGGTGTTTTAACCCCTAGGTTGCTAAGTGTGACTTACTGACCTTTTGCAGACAGTGTAGATCAAGATCAGACTGCACATAACATGCAGTCTGATCTTTAATCTGCACTGTCCAAGAAGGAGATATTATTTCTGAAAACATAATTTTGAGATAGCAATATTCAAGTTTTTTTCTAACAAATAGAAAATTTCATTTTAGTTATTTAGCAGGATAAGGCTTAAAATCGTTAAGTTAAAAATGTGATGACAATGATCATTTTGAAGTGCTTTTTGCAATATTGTGGCCATGCATAACAACATGGTGCACTTTCCATGTACTGAAAACTTTTCCCACAATGTTTGAAAAAAATTAGCTTGGGGACAAAGATAATAGAAACCATGATGGTAAAAACCAAAGCTCCAGAAAAGGGTGATTTTTTTGGAATTTCAACCAAAACCTCCCATTAGGACAACCTATATTGTGGGCACTCAGCAGAGTGGTCCTATTGAGATGATTCTCATGAGTGCCCAAAATACTGGTTTTAGTGAGTGTATCATGTTTATAAAAGCTTTACTTAAAGGTGGGTATTTAGATTTTTCACATCTCACCAAATTAAAAAATATATATATCACTGAAATTTATATGAAAAGACAATACAAATCATCAATAATTAAGAATCATAAAATTACAAAAAAAATTTTTTTTGATGGTGTTCCCTTAAAAGGCTACATAGCCTCTTAAGGTTATTTTTAGATTTCGTGCCAGAAATCAAAAAAGCATTGTGGGAATGTCAAGTGACTGGCACATGACTAATGACGCTTAAATTCCATAGCATAACAAACATGAAATTATTTTCCATAATGTCTTCTTCGAACGCTATGTTTGAAGCTTCGTCTGTGTATTTCCAGTATGTAAATGAGCGAGTTGCTCATTTAAAAATAGACCGTGTTTCCCGTCGGTGTCGACCTGGGCCGTAGTAAATCTCTAATTTCTCTTGTTGTTGGATGGGTTTCGACTACTGGGGTTTTATGAATGAAAATTAAAAGGCTTTGGGAGTATAAGGATGATTTTTTTGGATTTTTGTAAAATTTTCTTCCCAAAATCTGAAGGGTCACCTTTAAGATACAATACAACCCCCTACTTAACCCTTTACCACACAACCCGAGTGTTAACTCTTGCACTACTGAATAACCAAGTTACATTTTCTCAAAGGCTAAAAATACATTTGCTCCGCAAGATCAAGAGACAGTTCTGTGATAATCTAGAATATAGCAGTGGACAGTGTAGATCAGAGATCAGACTGCACAGTCTGATCTTGATCTACACTGTCCACAAAAGCTTCTGTTGTTATCTGTGGTATGGAAAGAGTTCATGACCCTGAGAAAGAAGGAAAACATTATTGGAAGAGGAGAAAATGCTGGTAACTAACATTTTCTCCTTTTCTGCACCATGTTTTCTAGCCTTTCAGAAACAAATTTCAATTTTTTAGTCATAATTATTTTGTCATCTGCAGATGCTTTCAATTTGGACAAGTCTGGAATTTTGTTGTTTGGTAAAGAGCTAACTGGAATTTTGTTGTTTGATAAAGAGCTAACTGGATCTCAGTGAGACAACAATAAATAATTCATTTCTTTCTTCGTTATATGTCACTTTCTTCACTCTAAGAACGCCAAATAAACCCTACTTTTTCAAGGTAGCAATAGGACCAAAACTGGTAAAATAAGAGACAGTGGTGTGGGAGAAGAGGGTCAGTGCCTCACACATCAAGGTCCAAGGTTTGAATCCCCTCATGATTGAAGTCAATCTTTGGAACTACCCACTACACAGTGGAAGTATTTAACTCTTTACCAAAGGACAAAATTTTAGACTTGTCCAAATTGGAAGCTTTTGTAGACGACAAAATAAATGGGACTCAAAAATTGAAAATTTCTAAAGGAAGGTACTGATAACATATTGGGAAAAGGAGAAAATGCTGGTAACCAGGTCTCCTTTTCTCTCCTGTTCTGCTTTTCCAAATATGTTTTCAAAAGGTTTCTTTCACAGGGTCTTTAAAAGTTGGGTAAACGGTTAACTCTTTACCACACGATCCCGACTTTTAACGACCCTGAGAAAGAAGCCTTTTGAAAACACTGTTGGAAAAGGAGAAAATGCTGGTAACCAGCATTTTCTCCTTTTCCCACAATGTTTTCCACCTTTCCCAGAACAAATTTCAATTTTTGAGTTGCATTAATTTTATCGTCTGCAAATGTTTTCAATTTGGACAGGTCTACAATTTTGTCGTTTGGTAAAGAGTTAACCCACTAAAACTGCAAGAGATATTTATCTTATAGGCTTGACAAAAGATAAGGACAGCAAAGATCCTGCACAGAACATGCAGACTGATCTTAATCTGTCTGAAAGGGTTAAGTGCATGTAACAAGAACATTAGAGCCATGCTCTGTGGAAAGGGGGGGGGGGGCTTTATGCATCTGCCAAAAGTATTAACCCAGGTCCGAGCAGGCTAACCTTGGTTGAAACCTTTTGCTGTTGGTCAGTTTTCTGCATGTCCAATGACCAGTTTACCTCATGATTCAGTTGGTTACTAGACAAAAAGGATTTTACGGCTCCATAATTATGTGATGACATGCTTGGTACGATGCATCGCGAGATGCATTAAACCACCTTTTGCCAGAGCATGGCTCACATATTTTGTTTAGAAATATTGGTTTTAGGATGGGAATTATCCCACTTGTCTTGATCTCTGCTAATCACATCACTCAGGTAGGTAAAATAATGAAAAGAAAACAAAACTTACCTTTCTGTTTCAAATCAAAGCACTCAGTCTTTCCAACATAAAAAAAAAAATTCTTACATTTTATACATTTAGTTACTGTTTGCTTATGACAAATTAATTGTGACTCAAGTGATAATTGGTTCATGTTTAAAAGCATAGAAAATATTGTAGGAAAAGCAGCATTTTCTTTTTATCCTGCAATGTTTTCCAAAGCCTTCTTTCCGATTGTCACTAAAAGACAGCATCATTTGGAAAATCAAAACAGAAATTTAGAACTTGTGGCCAAAACCTTTACTATACAATACCAAGTTTTACTGAAATTGAGAAAGAAGACTTTTAAAAACATTGTGGGAAAATGAGAAAATGCTGGTAACCAGCATATTCTCCATTTTTTACTATGTTTTCTATCCTTCCATATCCATCCATTTTTGAGTCACATTTCATGTTGCTGTCAACAACAGCTTTCATTTTGGACAAGTCTAAAATTTTGCCATTTGGTAAAGAGTAAACCATTTAATGACCCTGACAAAGAAGCCTTTTGAAAACATTGACAGAACAGGAGAAAATGATGGTAACCAGCATTTTCTCCTTTTCTCACAATGTTTTCTATCCTATCAAAGACATAGCACAAAGCACAAGCAAATTTGTTGTATCTAGCCCATCTGGTCTGAAAACAAAAAAACATCCAAAATTGTGCCTCTGAGAAATCATGCTAATTTGTCAGTACCTTGTTTCTTAACTCTTTACCACACAATCCCGACTATTAACGGCCCTGAGGAAAAGGCCTTTTGAAAAAAATTGAGGGAAAAGAAGAAAATGCTGGAAATCAGCATTTTCTCCTTTTCCCACAATGTTTTCTGCCCTTTCAAATACAAATTCCATCATTTGATCTTCATTCAATTAGTCGTCTGCAAAATTAAAATTGGACTAGTCCCAGAATTTGTCCGGTAAAGAGTGCAGGCCTTCAAAATATTTTTAGTGTAGAAGCTTCCAAAATTTTGTTGTCTGGTAAACTTAAAAAGTTAACCCTTAATTAAATTACCCAATGAACCCATCAGACATTTCAATTCTACAAAAAACAGGAGGGCCATGATGGCCCTGAAATCGCTCACCTGAGTCATTTGACCAAACATGACCCATTTTCAATCTCTTTTGAGATATTATGACAAACATTCTACCAAGATTTTCATGAGTTATTGACCCGAAATGACCCACTTGCAAACTGGTGCAAGACCAATATTCTGACCAAGTTTCATGAGTATTCATTAAAAATGAGGCCTCTAGAAAGTAAACAAGGTTTTCGAAGATTTGACATAGTGACTAGTTTTTGATCCAACATGACTCGTTTTTTAACTCTTTCAAGATATTATCAAGACAAAAATTCTGACCAACTTTTAAGAGTTTCGGACAAAAAATGTGGCCTCTACAGCATACACAAGGTTTTTCTAAGATTTGGCCTAGTGACCTAGTTTTTGATCAGACATTACCCATTATCAAACACTTTTGAGATATCACTAAGACAAACATTCTGACCAACTTTCATGTGTATTGGACTGAAAATGTGGCCTATAGAGCGTACAATAGGTTTTTCTAAGATTTGACCTAGTGACCTAGTTTTGACACAACATTACTCATTATCAAACTCTTTTGAGATATCACCAAAACAAACATTCTGACCAAGTTTAAAGAGTATCAGACTGAAAATGTGGCCTCTAGGACGTACACAAGGTTTTTCCAATTTTTGACCCAGTGACGTAGTTTTTGACCCCACATGATCCAAATTGAAACTCATTCAAGGTTTCATCAAGACAAACATTCTGACTGAGTTTCAGGAGTATCGGACTGAAAATGTGTCCTCCAGAGCATACACAAGGTTTTTCTAAGATTTGACCTAGTGACCTAGTTTTTGACTCCACATGACCCATTATCAAACTCCTCCGAGATATCATCAAGACAAACATTCTGACCAACTTTCAAGAGTTTTTGACAGAAAATGTGGTTTCTTGAGCTTACACAAGGTTTTTCTAAGATTTGACCTAGTGACCTAGTTTTTGACCCGACATGACCCATTATCAAACTCGTCTGAGATATCATCAAGACAAACATTCTGACCAACTTTCAGGATTGTTGGACAAAATGTGGCCTCTAGAGAATACACAAGGTTTTCCCAAGATTTGACCTACTGACCTAGTTTTTGACCCGACATGACCCATTTTCAAACTCATCCGAGATATCATCAAGACAAACATTCTGACCAACTTTCAAGAGTTTTGGACAGAAAATGTGGCCTCCAGAGCGTACACAAGGTTTTCCTAAGATTTGACCTACTGACCTAGTTTTTGAACCCACAGGGCCCATTTTCAAATTCCTCCAAGATATCATAAAGACAAACATTCTGACCAACTTTCAAGAGTTTTGGACTGAAAATGTGGCCTCTAGAGCATACACAAGGTTTTCCTAAGATTTGACCTGGTGACCTAGTTTTTGACCCGACATGACCCAATTTCGAACTCGTCCAAGATATCATCAAGACAAACATTCTGACCATCTTCCAAGAGTGTTGGACTGAAAATGTGGCCTCTTGAGCGTATACAAGGTTTTTAGCTCCACTGGCCGAAGGCCAGAGAGCTATTGTCATGGCGTTGTGTCAGTCGTGCGTGCGTGCGTGCGTCCGTCCGTCCGTCCGTAAACTTTTTCTTTAAAAAACTTCTCCTCAGAAACTATTGACTGGATTTTTACCAAATTTCACAGGAATGTTCCTTTGGTGGTCCTCTTTCAAATTCCTTCAAATAATTGTGTTCCATGAAGAATTCTGGTTGCCATGGCAACCAAAGTAAAAAACCTTTAAAAATCTTCTCCTCCCAAACCGCTATTTGGATAGCATTATTATTTTGCAGGAATGTTCCTTAGATACAGGTTTACAGAATTCCTTAAAAAAAAAAAGATCTGTCAAAAAACATGGCTTTTATGGGAGACTCATTTTCCTTTTATGGTATAAAGTAAAATCTTTGAAAAATTTCTTCTCTAAAACTATTCATTGGATTTCATTGTTGTTTTGCAGGTAAGTTCCTATGGTGGTTGTCTAACAAATTGTTTCTTCAGTGAGCTAAAATGCAGGATTGAATGATAATTGTTAAAAACTTCCTTTCGCCATTATAGAAATATCAGGCCTGTGGAGCGATACAGGCGCTCAAGCGCCTCTAGTTCTAAGATTTGACCTGGTGACCTAGTTTTTGACCCGACATGACCCATTTTAGAACTCGTCTGAGATATCATCAAGACAAACATTCTGACCAACTTTCAGGAGTGTTGGACAGAAAATGTGGACTCTAAGAGTGTACACAAGGTTTTTCTAAGATTTGACCTGGTGACCTAGTTTTTGACCCGACATGACCCATTTTCGAACTCGTCCGAGATATCATCAAGACAAACATTCTGACCAACTTTCAGGAGTATTGGACAGAAAATGTGGCCTCTAGAGCGTACACAAGATTTTTCTAAGATTAAACCTAGTGACCTAGTTTTTGACCCGACATGACCCATTTTCTATCTCGTCCAAGATCTTATTGAGACAAACATTCTGACCAAGTTTCATGAGTATCGGACTAAAAATGTGGCCTCTAGAGCGTACACAAGGTGAAAAAGTTGACGCCGGACGACACACGACGCATGACGGACGCCGGACACAGCACGATCACAATAGTTCCCCATGAGCACTTTGTGCTCAGGTGAGCTAAAAAAAACCCAAATAAAAGCAATTTCAAGATTGCCTTTGTCATAAATGCTCAGTATAGAGGACAGCATATAATTATATAAGATCAGACTGCAGGTTTTGTGTAGTCTGATCCTTGATCTACACTGGTTGCAAAGGCAACAAAAGTAGTTATTCTTTAACCTTTTACCACACGGTAAAATTTTTGACTCGTCCATAATAAAGGAATTTACAGATGACAATTCAAATGTTTTTCAAATGATAGTATTTGTCCTCCAATACGTAGAAAACATTGTGGGAAAAGGAGAAAATGCTGGTAACCAGCATTTTCTCCTTTTCCCACACTGTTTTCAAAAGGCTTCCTTCTCAGGGTCATAGTGTGTGGTAAGGGTTATGGGTTTAAAAGTTAAATCTTAACACATCTCATTGTCTCTTTTAATTACAGGTTTGCCGATACAGAACAGAATGAAGTTCTAATCAAGTCCCATCAACTCCCCGCTAGTGTCACAATAAAAAAGTCTTACGCCGCACAGAAAGTGTTTTACCAAAACAGAATCTATCCCTACAGTCTCAGAATCGTAATTTCATACAACTGCATTAAAAACTTTAAAAGAGAAAGTCTTCCATATAAGGAAGGAATCTAAGATTTATTTCAATTCACTCTGTTCCATCAGTGAAACTTTAAAAAAGGCAATTGGGAGTGTATTTATTTTCTAACAAGAGTTCAGTCTTGGATATAAGGAAGAATTCTCCCATTTATTTCAATTCACTGTGTTCCATCAGTGAAACTTCATCAAAGTAATTGGGAGAGTATCAATTTTCTAACAAGAGTTCAGTCTTCAATATAAGAAAGAAATCTCAGATTTATTTCTATTCACTGTGTTCCATCAGTGAAACTTCAGCAAAGTAATTGGGAGAGTATCAATTTTCTAACAAGAGTTCAGTCTTCAATATAAGAAAGAAATCTCAGATTTATTTCTATTCACTGTGTTCCATCAGTGAAACTTCAGCAAAGCAATTGGGAGAGTATCAATTTTCTAACAAGAGTTCAGTCTTCAATATAAGAAAGAAATCTCAAATTAATTTCTATTCACTGTGTTCCATCAGTGAAACTTCAGCAAAGCAATTAGTAGTGTATCAATTTTCTAACGAGTTCAGTCTTGAATATATAGAAGAATTCCCTGATTTATTTCAATTCATGGTGTTCCATCAGTGAAACTACAGTGAGGCAATTGGTAGTGTATCAATTTTCTAAAGAGTTAAATCTTGAATATTTAGCAGAAATCTCGGATTTATTTCAATTCACTGTATTCCATCAGTGAAACTTAGCGAAGCAATTGGGATTATATCAGTTTTCTAACAAAAGTTCTGTTACATGTATTAACCACTGTGTTTTCTCCCGAACCTCATCTAACATTTCAAGTGACAGCTGTTCTAGTAAAATCTATAAAACGAGTGATCACAACCTTGGATTAAATGGATTACACGAACTGCAAGCTTGCAACATCGCCTAATTTCATTAATGGAATGAGGTATGTACTGACTTACACTGTATGTTCATTGGACTTTAAAGAACAGACGTTGCTTATTCTTTTAACCTATCGCATTTTCGTCTAGGGCCACCTTTAACTCTTTACCCAACGACAGAATTTCAGACTGGTCAAAATTGAAAGCATTTGAAGATGGCAAAACAAAAGTGACTCAAAAATTAAAATTGTTTTAGGAAGGGAAAAAAACAGTTTTTCCTTTTCCCACAATGTCTTCAAATCTTCAAAAGCCTCCCCTCCCCAGGGTTGTATAGGTCAGGATTGTTTGGTAAACGGTTAATTTGTTGCAAATTAAATGTAGCTCAAAAGATGACTTTTGTCTTTGATAGGGCTTTTGAAAACATTGTGGGAAAAGGAGACCATGCTGGTAATCAGCATTTTCTCCTTTTTCCACAATGTTTTCAAAAGCCCTCTTTCCCGGGGTCGTGAAAACCTGTGACTGTTTGGTAAAAGGTTAATATAGGAGTTATAGTGTCATCGTTTACCAACTGAGCCTGTGTTCTAACAACTCCCAGAAAGAAGGCTGTTAAAAATGTTGAGGGAAAAGGAGAAAATGCTGGTAAACCATCGAAGAGTTAAGTCCCATCATTTCAGTTTGTCATCTACAAATGTTTTAGATATGAACAAGTCAAAAATTTTGTCATTCTGGTAAAGAGTTATGGCTGTTGGTTGTATTGGTTGTATTGGGGTTTAATGCCACTTTAACAGCTAAGGTCATATCATGGCGGTCGATGACGCACATGTGTTTCCTGGCTTTCTCACACCAGTACTAACACAACTTTCTTTCCAAAGCCACCGACTACTTTTCTCACATGCTTCAGCGGAGGTGAGAGGCGAAAATACGCCGGAAAGAAGGTTCGCCTCAACCGGGTATCGAACTCGCAACCACCAGGTCATGAGTCCGACACGCTCACCACTGAGCCACCCGGGCGGGCTAGAGTTATGGCCCATGATGGCTTAAAAACAGGAGTTGTGGTTCAACCCTTTACAACATAATCCCAAGTTTAACCCTTTACCACACGACAAAATTTTGGACTTGTCCGAATTGAAAACATTTGCAGACGACAATTTCAATGTGGCTCATATGAAATGATTTTTCTTTGATAGGGTAGAAAACATTGTGGGAAAAGGAGAAAATGCTGGTTACCAGCATTTTCTCCTTTTCCCACAATGTTTTCAAAAGCCTTCTCTATCAGGGGTGTTAAAAGTCGTCATTGTGTGGTAAAGGGTTAAACAACCCTTAAAAAAAAAAGGCGTTTTGAAAACACTGTCAACAGGACAAAATGCTGGTAACCAGCATTTTTCTTTTCCCAAAATGAATTTTAACTTTTGAATCACATTTATTGTGTCGTCTGCAACTGTTTTCAAATTGGGCTATTTTAAAATTTTGTCGTTTGGTAAAGAGTCAAAGATAAGATCCAAACTTTTCCAGATAACTGTGTCTATACCTAGTTCAAACATTATTACCCAAACACAACCAATTACAAAAATATTGACCAAATATGGTTATTCTGACTAGAAAATAGTTTAACTCTTTACTACACAATCCGGAGTTTTAATGACCCTAAGGAAGAAGCCTTTTAAAAACCTTGTGGGAAAAGGAGAAAATGCTGGTAACCAGCATTTTCTCCTTTTCCCACAATGTTTTCTACACTGTCAAAGACAAATTCCATCAATTGAGCCACATTTAAATTGTCGTCTGCAAATGCTTTCAGTTTTGCTTAGTCCAGTGTTTTGTCATTTGGTAGAGTTAAAAGACTCGAGCACGGATAAATGGCTATAATTATTCACCAACCATTCTAAACTACATTCAAATTCTAATTTTCAAAATTTCAAACATTGCAAACTCTGATTGGATAAAAGTGGTTGAGCTAATTAGATCTTATGTTACTTTCTAAATTTACAGTAAAAATAAGAGTTCTTTTTAATCCTTTACCAAACAACAAAATTTTAGTCTTGTCCAAGTTGAAAGCATGTGCAAGCGACAAATTATATGTTGCTTAAAGCGTGAAATTAGTCATTAACTCTTTACCACATGACAGAAATGTAGGCTTATCCGACCTGAAAGCATTTGCAGACGACAAATTAAATGTTACCCAAATGATGAAATTTGTCTTAGATAGATAGGATAGAAAACATTGTGGCAAAAGGAGAAAATGCTGGTTACCAGCATTTTCTCCTTTTCCCACAGTGTTTTCAAAAGCTGTCTTTCCCAGGGTCGTTAAAAGTCGGGATTTTGTGGTAAAGGGTTAAAAAGGTAGAAAACATTGTGGGAAAAAGGGAAAATGCTGGTTACCAGCATTTTCTCCTTTTCTGTCAATGTTTTTTAAGGCTGCTTCCTTAACCCTTTACCACACAATGACGACTTTTGACGCCCCTGAAAGAGAAGGCTTTTGAAAACATTGTGGGAAAAGGAGAAAATGCTGGTTACCAGCATTTTCTCCTTTTCCCACAATGTTTTCTACCCTATCAAAGAAAAATCATTTCATATGAGCCATGTTAAAACTGTCATCTACAAATGCTTTTAATTTGGACAGGTCTAAAATTTTGTTGTGTGGTAAAGGGTTAAGGTCCTTAAAAGTCAGAATTGTGTGGTAAAGGGTTAAGATGGTTAGTGAGTACATGCTTCAGTAATTCAGAGTGCAAGTTGCAAATTCCAAAGCACAACTCGGCCCAAACTCTTTTTAGGAATTGCTAAGCAAATTTTACAAGGATTATTCCTCTCCTTTTGTTCACCATATTGTCCAAAATATAATCTGCCAAATACTTTCAATTTAGATAAAAATTTTATCGTTTGGTAAAGAGTTAAGTCATATTCTGCCTGTCATCTGCAAAAGTTGCAAATGCTTTCAATTTGGAAGAGTCTAAAACTTGGCCTGTCTGGTAAATAGCTGGAGCTGAAAGTTTAATCAATAGACAACAAGCACATTGTCCTCCTGGGGCGGGCTGGAGAAGACAAACAATGTCATACTAATGATTTACGGAATTAATTTGTCTTCATTATTACGGAGGTCAGAGTCTTTCGGACTTGTAAGCCTCTGCCTAATTGGACTATAGGTAGGTAGTGAATCACCCTTGCGAGCATATAGTAGGGTCTTATCTTTGCTTGTTAACTCTTCACCAGATGACAATTATTTGGACTGGACCAAATTCAAAGCATTTGCAGACGACAAATCAACTGTTGCAAGAGTGATGATTTCTGTTTTTGATAAGGTAGAAAACACTGTGGGAAAAGGAGAAAATGCTGGTTACCAACATTTTCTCCTTTACCCAGAATGTTTTCAAAAGGCTTCAGGGTTGTTTAAAGTTGGAGGTTGTGTGGTAAAGAGTTAAATCTGTATCAGAGGACAATTTCAGGCTGGTCAAAATTGAAAGCATTAATTTTGCACGCAACAAATTAGACATGACTTAAATGATGAGGTTGTCTTTCAAAGGGTAGGAAACATTGTGGAAAAAGGGAAAAGTGCTGTTTACCAGCATTTTCTCCTTTTCTCTCAATGATTTCAAAAGATTACTTCCTCAACCAAGTAAAAACTTTGGGATTATGTAGCATAGGGTCAAAATATTTTTCATGACTAAATTTTGCTTGCTTTGATCAGTGTAGATCAAGATCAGACAGTAAAAGTTTGTGTAAAAAACATAACTAATGCTACCACGGTGATCTGGGCAGTTCGGAAGGCAGATCCTGCTTATCATGGGATTCGAATCCTTAACCCAAGGATGTGAAAGACAGACCCTCAACCCCTGTACTACTGGCTCCCAAAATTTAACTTATCCTCCCAGGAATGAACCCTTATCCTGATGAATAACTAAAATGATACACTGAAGCTGACAGTAAGAAATCCAAATGTTGCTGGAAGAAATATCTCCTCGTCAGACAGTGTAGATCCAAGATCAGACTGTATGTTCTGTGCAGTCTGATCTTGATCTGCATTGTCCACAAAAGTTCCTTGAGTCGCGCTTGGCAGCCTAAGGGTTAAAACCTACTGTAATGTACCTCTGTATTCCCTTGGGTGCTTCAAATGATTTTATATACGAATTATGAAGTGGGCAGAAGTTTGTTGGAGCTCAAGTTTATCCCTTTACTATAAATATACTGACTTTTCAAAATTAACAGCATTAATTTTGTGGAAAATAATTTAAAAAGGGCTCAAAAGATGGAATTTGTCTTAGACAAGGTCAAAAAAATTGTGGGAAAAGGAGCGAATGCTGGTTACTAACAATTTCTTCTTTTCCCACCAGGTTTTCAAGAGGTTTCTTTCTCAGGGTCTTTAAAATCCGTATTAGTAGTAATGGATTAAAGGCATTGGCAGACACCCTTTGAGCGCTGGATAAAGCCAACAGAAATGTTTATCCTAGAAATACGATCTGAATAATAGCAATTTCAAGGTTGTTTTTGTCGACAGTGTTTAACTCTTTACCACACAATCCCGACTTTTAATGACCCTGAGAAAGAAGCCTATAGAAAACATTGTGGGAAAAGGAGAAAATGCTGGTAACCAGCATTTTCTCCTTTTCCCACAATGTTTTTTACCCTTCCAAAACAAATTTCATTTATTTAGTCATATATATTTTGTCGCCTGCAAATGCTTTCAATGTGGACCAGTCTAAAATTTTGTCGTTTGGTAAAGAGTTAAGCAAAGCAGACAGTGTAGATAAAAGATCAGGCTGCACGTTTTGTGCAGCCTCATCTTGATCTACACTGGCCACAAAGGTAAAGGTATAACACAAATGCGGAACAACTACTTTCCATTACGCAATCAACAAATCAAGCATACTACAAAACAGAATGTTTCCTACAGTTTGGAAGGAATTTGTTTATAATATTGGATGTTATTTGCAAAAATAACATCCATTTAGTGTTACATACCATATTAATGATGTTTAGCAATAAAAGGTACTACCCTTCCCTATCGATGCTTTGTGATGCCACTGAACTATAGGGCTGCTGAAAACATCTTGACAAATAAACGAATCACTCATTGTGTAGTGTTTTTTTTTATTTATGACAGCGTTTGATTGGTCAGTGTTAATGTGGCTTAACTTTTTATCAAATGATAAAAAATCCAAAGCATTTGCAGACGACAAATTAAATGTGGTTCAAATTGTGGAACTGCCTACGACTTGGTAGAAAACATATTGGAAAAAGAAGAAAAAGTACTTTGTCTTTTTCCCATCAAATTTTTAAAAGCTTTTTTTCTTCAGCGGCATTAAAACTGGCGGCTGTGTGGTAAGACATGAAGTCAGAAAAAAAGTTCATTCAATGATTTAGCAATTTCTTCAGAGTTAACAACCCTTTACCACACAATCCCTAGTTTTTACAACCTTAAGGAAGAAGCCTTTTGAAAACATTGTGGGAAAAGGAGAAAATGCTGGTAACTGCAATTTCTCCTTTTCCCACAAAAAAGACAACTCTCATCCTTCTAGCCATATTTATTTGTCATCTGCAAATCCTTTCAAGTTTGACAATTCAAAAATTTGGTCGTTTAGGAAAAAGTTTACCCATAACCAATTTTCTGTCATTGCACTGAGAATTGCAATAATTTATTGCAATTCTCATTTTTATTGCAAAACTGGTTGCCACAAAGCTAAGCTGCTTCCAAGCACTTTTCCATCTCCAACGATGGTTTTAACCCATTACTACACAATCCAGTGTTTTAACAACCCGAAGAAAGAAAACTTTTGAAAAGATTGTGGTCAAGGAGAAATTGCTGGTAACCAGCATTTTCTCCTCTTCCCACAACATTTCCTACCCTTTCAAAATCAAAGTTAAATTACTGAGTCACATTTATTTTGTCGTCTGCAAAATGCTGTCAATTTGGATAAGTCTGAAATGTTGACGTTTGGTAAAGAGACTAAAAGCCTTCCTGGTAAGTGCTGTTTACCCTTTACCACACAATCCTGACTTTTCGCAACCCTGAGAAAGAAAGCTTTTGAAAACCTTTTCCAAAAATGTTTTCTACTCTTTCCAAATCAAATTTCAATTTTTAAGTCACATTCGTTTTGTTGTCTGCAAATGCTTTAAATTTGGATGAGTCTACAATATCGTCGTCTGGTTGGGAGTTAAAAGCCTTCCTCCTAAGTATTGTTGAAACATGGGATCATTTAGTAATGGGTTAACTCTTTACCAAATGACAAAATTTTGGACTGTACAAAAATTGAAAGCAATTTGCAGACGACAAATTAAATTGCGCTAAAATGACTGTTTTTGTCATTGATAGGATAGAAAATATTGTGGGAAAAGAAGAAAATACTGGTTACCAGCATTTTTTTCCTTTTCGGACAATGTTTTAAAAGCCTTCTCTTTCAGGGCCGTAAAAAGGTGGGATTTTGTGGTAACTGGTTAATACTGCCGTTGGCTAATTTACAGGAGTAATAATTCTCTTTGAAGTCAAAGGCATAATTGTTATACCTACAATAATTTGGTTTTTTTGGATGGCAGATGCTCCTCCACAACTTTAACCATTAGAGGGCTGAATAAACCTATCAGACATTTTTGTTGCTGATATACAAGCAAAATAACTGCAATTTCATGGATGCTTTCATCAACAGTGTGTCAGCAATGCAGACAGTGTAGATCAACGATCAGGCTGCACGTTTTGTGCAGCCTGATCTTGATCTACACTGGCCGCAAAGGCAATTAAAGTCATGAAAGGTGCTTTATGGGTTAAAATACACGTACCAGAACTAAAACTCTTTGAGAAATGATCATCTGTTTGATAAATGAAGGCCTCTGAAAACACTGTGGAAAAAGGAGAAAAATGCTGGCTAAATAAGGTTGATTGATTGGTTGTATGGTGTTTCAACATTATTTCAGTTATATCGCGGTGGCCAGTGCACCTATCCATGCTTTCTTGGTTGATTGATTGTTTGGTGTTTAACGCCATTTTCAACATTATTTCAGTTATATCATGGCGGCCAGTGCACCTATCCATGCTTTCCTGGAGTTTCTCTTACCAGTACTCCGCACAATTTTCCTTCCAAACCACTGGCTGCTTTCCCACATAATCTTTGTCAAAACAAGGATCAGCGGTGGGAGAAGAATGAATCCTGTTGCAATGACTATCATCAATCCTCGGAAGGAAATTGGCCGAGCCAGGGATCGAACCCACGACCCCCTGTTCTCAAGTCCTGCACCCTACCAACTGAGCTACCGGGGCTCGGCCCATGCTTTCTTGGAGTTTCTGTTACCAGTACTCCCCTAAATATTCTTTCCAAACTACTGCCTGCTTTCCTACATAACCATTGTCAAAACAATGGCAGAGGTGGGAGAGGAATGACTCCTGTGGCAATGACTATCATCAATCCTTGGAAAGAACTTGGCCAAGCCGGGGATCAAACCCTCAACCTCCTGTTCTCAAGTCCTGTACGCTACCAACTGAGCTATCGGGGCTCAGCCTGCTAAACATGGTAAATTAAACTAAATTAAAGCCGATAGTAAAAACACAAATAATGCTCCTTCAAACTTCTTTTTTTTTTGGATCCAGTATTTTCAAGACCCTGATAAAGAAGGCTTCTGAAAACATTGTGAGAAAAGGAGAAAATGCTGGTAACCAGCATTTTCTCCTTCTTCCCACAATCTTTTCTACTCTATTAAAGAGAGATTTCCTCATATGAGTCACAAAATTTTCAATTTTCACTTGCAAATGCTTTCAATTTGGACAACTCTACATTTTTCTCCTGTGGTAAAGAGTTACCACATAATCCCAACTTTTAACGATCATGATAGAGAAGCCTTTTGAAAACATTTTGGGAAAAGGAGAAAATGCTGGAAACCAGCATTTTCTCCTTTTCCCAAAATGTTTTCTACCCTTCCCAAAACAAATTTCAATTTTTTACTCACATTCATTTTGTCGTCTGCAAATGCTTTCAATTTGGACCAGTCTATAATTTTGTCATTTGGTAAAGAGTTTACCAGTCTAAAATCTTGCGGTCTGGAAAAGAATATTGGCACTCACTGCAAACCATGACAAACTTTTATCCTTTCAGCCCCTAATAATATGGTTTGTCCTCTTTCGACAACTGAAAATACAATCCACTGAAACTCAGAATCTTATCTTACTGGCTTTACTAAACAAGCAAACAGGATCAGTCTGCCCTCTTAGTGCCCTGGGCAGTATGATCTTGATCTATGGCATCTGCAAAAGCCTCTGTTTTTAACAAGGGCCATGAAGCTGTTAACTCAAAGAGCCTGGAATAAACCCAACTACAGTTTTCAGTCTAGATAATTTTAAGACTGTTTATCAATAAAAAAATTTTTAGACTGATCCAATTTGAAAGCATTTGCAGATGACAAATTAAATATAAATCTAATGTAGAAATTTGTTTTAGGAAAAGTAGAAAATATTGTGGGCAAAGGAGAAAATGCTGGTTACCAGCACTTTCTTTCTCAGGGTTGTTTAAAGTCCAGGACTGTGTGGTAAAAGTTTAAAAGCAATATCAAGGTTGCTTTCATTTACAGTGTCAGCAAAGCAGACAGTGTAGATCAAAGATCAGACTGCACAGAGCATGCAGTCTGATCTTTGATCTACACTACCTTCAAAGGCAACTATGCTTGAGAAAGGGGCCCTTTAACCCTTTACCACACAATCCTTAGTTTTAACAATCCCTAGAAAGAACCCTTTTGAAAACACTGTGGGTAAAGATGAAAATGCTAGTAACCGGCATTTGGCCTGTTCCAACAGTGTTTTCTATCCTATACAAGACCAGTTTGATCCTTTGAGTCATTTAAATTGTCGTCTGCAAATGCTTTCAAATTGGACAAGTCTACTTTTTTATTGTTTGATAAAGAGTTACAAGTTACTGATGCTTAGGAAACAGAGAAGATCCCAAAAAAAGATTGCATGGAGCAGTTTAACTCTTTACCACACAACAAAATTTTAGCCTTGTCTAAATTAAAAGCATTTGCAGACGTTATATTAAATGGAACTCTAAACAGGAAATTTGTCTATCAAAGGGTAGAAAACATTGTGAGAAAAGGAGAAAATGCTGGTTACCAGCATTTTCTCCTTTTCCCACGATGTTTTCAAAAGGATTCTTCCTTGGGGTCGTTTAAAGTCAGCACTGCATGGAGCAGTTTAATCTCTGATCTACACTATCTGTAGCAGAGATATTTTTGCTAATGATTCACTTGAAATACATGAATTTGAATTATTTTTTGCCCTTCACCCTTTATCGCACAATCCCAAGTTTGTGTGATGTCCATTGTTGTGAGGTAGAGCTTCGACCTCCTAACTATAAGGTCCAGAGTTTGATACCCGTGAGCGGGTGTCAACTTTGGTGTTGTTCACTGGCCCACACATTTGGCATGAGTACTGGTGTACTTCCAAGCAAGCAGAATCAAGAGAGATTAGTATAAGTTGCTAGAACTTGTTTCTCAATCAATGTTAAATGAATATGATTAAAGTTTTAACAACCAGGATATAGATTTGATTGTTTCTTTGTTTTGTGTTTAGTAGTTTTCAACACTTTCGGTTATAATGAGGGGGCAAGTGCAACTGTTAATGTCTTATGACTTGAACTATGACTTTTTTTATCTAGACTCTTACAATTTTTAGAACAGTAAAGCGGAGTACATCCGGTGAAGAAATGTACCAAGTAGGTGCATATCATCCATTGTAACACAGCAAAGGAATTTGAAAGCGAAGTTTGCCGAATGGCTTCAAGGTTGATTTTGTTGTTTACCACTTGCATTTTGCACATATTGTTCTCATACAAAGATGAAGTACTTCCATATGATTTTGCAACGTACTTGGTAGCTCTCATAAAATGACTGAAAGCATTTACAGACCATAAATAGTTGTGGTTCATATGATGAGGTATGTCTTTGACTCAATAAAAACAGTGGAAAAAGGAGAAAATGGTGGTTACCAGCATTTTCTCCTTTTTTCCACAATGTTTTTTCAAAACTTTTTGCCTCAGAGGGTTAAGGCAAGACGAAGGAATGATGGAATGGGTTGAAGAGGGGGGGGTAAAAGATAGATAGATAGATAGAGAGAGAGAGAGAGAGAGAGAGGGGCAAAGAGAGACAGAGGGAGTGGGAGAGACAGGGAGAGTGAGAGAAATAGAGGGAGAGGGATGAGAGGAGGTGAAGAGAGGGAGGAAGGAATAAAGGAATAGAGAGAGAGAGAGAGACTGAGGGGGGTTAACAGTAAATAATGTACCATCATACAAATATTAGTTTAACTCTTTACCACACAATCCCGACCTTTTACGACCCTGAGAAAGAAAGCCTTTGAAAACATTGTGGGAAAAGGAGAAAATGTTGGTAACCAGCATTTTTTCCTTTTCCCACAATGTTTTCTACCCTTTCCAAATCAAATTTAAATTTTTGATTCACATTTATTTTGTCGTTTTCAAATGCTTTCAATTTGGACTAGTCCAAAATTTTGTCGTTTGGTACAGACTTAATTCAATTCTTACACAAATTTCATAGCAAGCCCTTTGATTGGCTGATATGTTTTATCTCAGCCAATCATATGTCAAGTTTTGAAATGCTGAGTAAGGAGAATATAAAGAATACTTGAAAAAAATTGTCAGATTGCAAAAAATTAGCCATACAGCAAAAAGTGTATTTGAATATTTCTTTTTTCATCTACAAAGTTCATTCACTTTATAAATCATAAACTGAGAGCAGACACAGTAGTTCAATTATTCATGAACGGAACAGCAGTTGGTGTTTATGAAGTGACGTGAGCTCCCGGTCTAATGTAATCAACGATAAAAAGAACCTCCTGGAAATTACCAGATAATTATCTCTTCTTACAAAACGGTGATAGAATATTTTGGGGCTACACTGCATGTACAGCAAACTTATAACCTTTTAGTCTGTGTTTAACCTTTATTCTAATAAAGACTTGTCCAAATTGAAAGGAGTGGCTGACTTCAAGTGCAATGTGCCTCAAATGATAGATTTTTAGGTTTTGTCTTAGAAAGTGTTAAAAACATTGTGGAAAAGAAGAAAATGCTAGTTATCAGTTATCCACATTATTTCCAAATGATTTCTTCTTCAGGCCTGGAAGATCATACTGTTTGTACATTGTGAACCTCTTATGTAAAGGTTTGACTTTAACGGACATATTGCATTATTTTTCAATGTAATCCCCTTCAGCATCTGTACACTTTTAACAGCAATGTTTAAAGGCCTCAATGCTACTTTTAAATAAGTCCCTTTCTTGATAGTTTTGATTGATTGATTGTATGGTGTTTAACGCCGTTTTCAACATTATTTCAGTTATATATCGCGGCGGCCAGTGCACCTATCCATGCTTTCCTGGAGTCTCTTTTACCAGTACTCCGCACAATTTTCTTTCCAAGCCACTGGCTGCTTTCCCACATAATCATCGTCGAAACAATGGTCAGCAGTGGGAGAGGAATGAATCCTGTTGCAGTGACTATCATCAATCCTCGGAAAGAAATTGGCCGAGCCAGGGGTCGTAGCCAGGGATCGAACCCTGGACCCCGTGTTCTCAAGTCCTGCACGCTACCGACTGAGCTACCGGGGCTCGGCTTCTTGATAGTTTAGAGAGTCCTTCACTGCATGTATGACATCATCATCTGACTAAATGGGTACCAGAAATGGCTTTTTTCAATTTTGGAAATAGATGAAAGTTTGATAGAGAGAGATCAGGTGAATATGATCAATGCTCAACCGATTCAAAGCCACAATTGTTAAGGGCAGCCATGGCAATGACAGACTTGTGAATAGGGGCACTGTCTTAGTAAGAAGTGATGCATTTTATATTCAATTGATTGTTTGTCCCTTATGCAGATAATCTACCATCAGAATACCATCAGTATCCCAGAAAACCAAGGCCATAACCTTTCCAGCTGATGGAACAGTCCTTGCCTTCTTTTGCTGGGGTCAACCAGTGTGCTTGCATTATTTAGACTGTTGTTAAAATGGCCTCTGAGGTGAAATGATGGACCCACGTTTTATCCATAGTCACAAACTCTGCAGACAGTTAGCAGGATCTGACCCTACAAGGTTCAGATTAGCACGCGCCAAAGTCCGCCTGGTGTGCTTCTGATCACCTGTCTGAAGTTTTGGTATCCAACGGGCTGAGAGCTTCCTCATGGCAAGATCTAACCCAAGAATGGAATGTACTTTTTCCTGTAAAATCCCAAAATTTAATGTACTGGCTATACATCTCTCTGTAAATCCCATCTCAGTCACAACAATATCATCAACTGTATTGACCATTTATGGGGTTGCAACAGTGACAGGTCTTCCAGGACAGGCGTCATCCACAAGGCTTTGCCTATCATGCTTAAATTTTGCCACCCAGCTTTTCACTGAAGGGTCATCATTCCCTCAATGTTGCTACTATATGGCCTGTAACACGCGAAAAGGGGCATTCAGACATTTGCGTAAAGTGTCGTCTCGGATCAGCCTGCGCAGTCCGCGCAGGCTAATCCTAAACGACACTTTCCGTTTTTATGTAATTTTCTGTTTTGCACAAGCCTACTGAAGAACAAAATCTAATGTAGTCGTAAAGTGCCGTCTTGGATTAGCCTGCGAGGACTGCACAGACTGATCCAAGACGACACTTTACGCAAATGTCTGAATGCCCCTTTTTGCTACCATTATATCAGTCAGCCCTTGTAATTGTGTAACCCTTTCCCACACAATGACGACTTTTGACGACCCTGAGGTAGAAGCCTTTTGAAAACATTGTGGGAAAAGGAGAAAATGCTGGTAACCAGCATTTTCTCCTTTTCCCACAATGTTTTCTACCCTTCCCAAATCAAATTTCGATTTTTCAGTCACTGTTATTTTGTCGTCTGCAAGTGCTTTCAATTTGGACCAGTCTAAAAATTTGTCATGTGGTAAAGAGTTAAATACTGCTTAATGTTACGGAGTGTCATTGAAAGTTTAGCGAGGGAGATCCCATTAAAAATGTAATTTTAAAACTACTTTTTAGCAGCTGAGCCCCGGTAGCTCAGTCGGTAGACTTGGAAATGGCATCAAACACTACACAATCAATCAGTCAATACAGGGCTCATAATTTAACAATCAGCCCTCCTAATTAGTTTATTGCTGCTTAACCCTTTACCACACAATGACGCCTTTTGACTCCCCTGAAGAAGAGGCCTTTTGAAAACATTGTGGTAAAAGGAGAAAATGCTGGTAACCAGCATTTTCTCCTTTTCCCACAAAGTTTTCTACCCTATCAAAGGAAAGTTGCGTCATTTGAGCCACTATGAAATTGTCGTCTGCAAATGCTTTCAATTATGATAGGTCTTAAATTTTGCCGTGTGGTAAAGGCTTAATGCCATGGATTGCCATATGACTAAATTAACATTTTAGCTTGGGGGACCCTATTATAAATGTAGTTTTAAAGCTACTTCTTTTTACCACAGTATCTCTAGAATGTAGATAGTACTGTATAATCAAGCTCAAAATAACAATCAATGCAATTGGCTTTGTTGTTGTATTGGTTGTATTGGGGTTTAACGCCACTTTAACAGCTAAGGTCATATCATGGCGGTCGATGACGCACATGTGTTTCCTGGCTTTCTCACACCAGTACTAACACAACTTTCTTTCCAAAGCCACCGACTACTTTTCTCACATGCTTCAGCAGAGGTGAGAGGCGAAAATACGCCGGAAAGAAAGTTCGCCTCAACCGGGTATCGAACTCACAACCACCAGATCGTGAGTCCGACACGCTCACCACTGAGCCACCCGGGCGGGCAGCAATTGGCTTAGGTAGTCATACATGTAGTTCATTCTGATTTGCTGCCTATGTCTTTCTTAACCCTTTACAACACAATCTGATTTCTTAACCCTTTACAACACAATCTGGTCTTTAACTCTTTACCAAAAGAAAAAAATTCTACACTTGTCCAAGTTGAGCGTGTTTTGTAGACAACAAAATAAATGTGACTCAAACACTGAAAAGTGTGTTTGAAAGGGCAGAAAACAATGTGGAAAAGGAGAAAATGCTGGTTTCCAGCATTTTCTCATTTTTTCAGTTTTCAAAAGCCACCTTTTTCTGGGTCATTAAAACTCAGGATTGTGGTGTAATGGATATCATTGCATAAAATGTGCCTTTTCGGGCCGTTATAAGCATGTATTAACGGGTAAAAATCGGGCGTTAACGGGAGAAAACGTGTATTAATCAGTAAATTCAAGCGCCGTTAACACCCGGCTTTGTACTATCAATATCCTCGATTCGGGCCTACCTTGTAAACAATGTTTGTTCTTGTCAGATTTCCCCTAGACTCCGACCATCAAACTGTAGGAACTTGCACCATATTAGATCCTTTTCATGGCTTGTCTTTGATGATAATAGTACACCACAAACAAAATTTTGCACAGGATCTCAGTTTAATCGAGATCTGAACAAAAAGTCACTTGTGAAATGTACCCTAAACCAGCTACATCCCACCCACTTTTTAAAGTGATCGGTAATTCCCTCGCTTGATGTAGATCGATCCAATGATTTCAAGTCCTGTGCATAATCGCCTCAGCAACCGTGTGCCAAACCTGCAACCCCTAGATTTTACAGGCAGAGCTATGGGCTTGGCAGTCCAACTGATACCTGAATGTCAGTTGTCATTATGCCTAATTGTGTCAATATCCAAGTTGTTTACTACTGGTCAATTAATGTATGCATTGTTTCACAATCAACATAAACAGGATGAAAACACTCATAATGTAATAAAAACACAGCAGATTCTCAGCAAAAGCCTGTTGGGCTGATCAGGTAATCAAGGGTCCATTATATCCTGTTATTTGCAAATTATGAGAACAATCTGAGTGGCAGATAGAACCACTTTCTCTCACCTTTGAGAGTAATATTAACCTTTTTACCAAAAATCCTTTTTTTTAACCTTTTACTACACAACAAAATTTTAGATCTGCAAGCATCAACAGATGATTTGGTAAGTGTGGTGAGTGTGGCTAAAATAATGGAATTTGTCTTTCAAAACATTATAGGAAAAGGATGACATACTTGTACTAGCAATGTTTTCAAAAGCCCTCTTGCTCCAGGTCTTAAAACTCAGGATTGTATGTTAAAGGGGTCATGACCCTGAGGAAGAAGTCATTTGAAAACATTGAAGGAAAATGAGAAAATGCTGGTAACATGATGATGATTATGTAGGAAAGCATCCAGTGGATTGAGGAAGACTACTGGTACTGGTAAAATAAATTCCAGGAAGGCATATATTGGTGCTCTTGCCACTGCGATAGAAATGAAGTAATGTTGAAAATGGCATTCAATATCATACAAACAAACAAAAGCAAACAAACAAACAATCAAACAAACGAACAAACAAACAAATCATCTGTGTATATTTCAAAGAAAGCAGCACCTGCCTTCATTTCTTTCCGATTGTGAATGGATGCATCTATTATACAATACCCTGAAGAAATGGCTACTTTTTCCATAAAAGAAGGAAAAACATTCTCATAATCGGGAAGCATAATAAATGATTGATGTAGTATGATAATAAAAGACGAAAGATTCTCCCAGAAAACTAAGACAAAAACTAATGCATGGGGTGTGAAATTGTGTTGAGAAGGCAGATCCATATCAATAATATTCCATTATCTTCCACTAGAGTAGTGATACATTCTTCCCTGTATCTTATTTATCTTACTCTTTCACTGTCATGGATAAGATAGGTTGCTTTTGCAGATGATGTAGATCAAGATCAGACTGCTAATATAGGTTGCTTTTGTGGATGGTGCAGATTGAGATCAGACTATTAAGATAGGTTGCTTTGGTGGATGGTGTAGACTGAGATCAGAATGCTAAGATAGGTTGCCTTGGTGGATGGTGTACATCAAGATCAGACTGCACAGAACATGCAGTCTGATCTTAGATCTACACCATCTACTTCTCTAACCTATGACCAAAAAGGTACCTTATTTTCAGTTGGATTGTATCTATAGATCTTAACCCTTTACCACACAGCAAAATTTGAGACTCATCCATATTGAGGGAATTTACAGAGGACAATTCAAATGATAGTATTTGTTCTTGACAAGCTAGAAAACATTGTAGTAAAAGGAGAAAATGCTGGTTACCAAAGTTTTCAAAAGCTTTTTTTCTCAGTCATTAACACTGGGATTGTGTCACTGTAGTAAAGGGTTAAAAGGACACACTGATTCATTATTCTCTGACAAGAGTTCATCCCTAGTGAGCTAAGTCAATCAGATGGCCTTTTTGCACCTTTGTTTTTCCTGAAAACATTAAAACAAGTGAAGAAATTACGGTACTCAAACTATGCCATAACACCAAACTTATCCCCCTGTAGCATTGCAAAACACAAAATAGTGATAAACATGCCAAATCTTTTTTTTAAAGCCTATTTTAGAACTGATGGTGAAATCTCAAGATTTATCTGTAAATTTTCAGTTTTGTGAATGGTTATTGAAAAAGCTTTCATGAAAAAAATCTAATGATAGGAAATAGAGAATGTACGGAAAATCGGGTAACATGATTTTTCTTGTAGACTATCATGAAAATTGTTATAGACAGAAAAACTGGTCAGCAGGGGAAATTCAATCATTTGTTACAATATATTCAGAAGCACTTTGCTGCAGATGAGCCAACCTGGTCCACATAGACATTGCAGTCTGATCTTGATCTGTACTGGTCACACAATCCCTCATTTTCCAACAATGTTTTCTACTATTTTTAGGACAAATGTTTTCTTCCCTTTTACAGGCTAAACATATTGTTTAAGACACATCAATACTAATTTGACATCAACAAATACCAGATTATACATTATACATTTTGTCATCTGATAAAAAGTTAACCCTTTACCACACAATCCCAAGTTTTAATGACCCTGAGAAAGAAGCCTAATGACATAGTCTAGGTAAAGGAGGGAGAAAATTTTCTCCTTTTCCCACAATGTTTCCTACCCTATCAAAGACAAATTCAATCATAATTATACACTTAAATCTTAATTGTCATCTACAAATACTTTCAATTTGGACAAGTGTTCATTTTTGTCCTGAGGGAAAAAGATAAATAATGAAGGATCCAAAAAATTTATTGTATGGTAAAGGGTCAAAAACAAAATTTTGTCCCCGAAATTTTGAAAAATGTCTCAAACTTTTCTGGATGAGTGAGACATTTGTCTCTACTTTTTAAAATCCTTGGCAGAACACTGCCTAGCTTTTGACCCTATGTGAATCATTTTCAAACTCATTCAAGATATCATTAACACAAACATTCTGACCAACTTTCATGAGTATTTGACTGAAAATGTGGCCTCTAGAGGGTACACAAGGTTTTTGTAGGATTTGATCCAGTGACCAAGTTTATGACCTGACATGGCCCATTTTCAAACTAGTGCAAGTAAAACATCAAGTCAAACATTCGGACCAAATTTCATGAGTATTTGACTGAAAATGTGGCCTCTTGTGTATACACAAGGTTTTTCTAAGTTTTGACCTGGTGACCTAGTTTTTGACCTGACATGACGCAGTTTCAAACTCGTCTTAGATATCATCAAGACAAACATTCTGACCAACTTTCAAGAGTTTTGGACTGAAAATGTGGCCTCTAGAGCGTACACAAGGTTTTTCTAAGACTTGACCTAATAACCTAGTTTTTGACCCAACATGACCCATTTTAAAACTTGTTCGAGATATTATCAAGATGAACATTCTGACCAACTTTCAAGAGTTTTGGACTGAAAATGTGGCCTCTAGAGTGTAAACAAGGTTTTTCTAAGATTTGACCTAGTGACCTAGTTTTTGACCTCACAAGACCAATTTCAAACTCATCAAAGATATTATCAAGACAAACATTCTGACCAACTTTCAAGAGTTTTAGACTAAAAATGTGGCCTCTAGAGCGTACACAAAGTTTTCCGAAGACTTGACCTAGAGACCTAGTTTTTGACCTGACATGACCCACTTTCACACTCGTCCAAGGTATTATCAAGACAAACAATCTGACCAAGTTTCATAAGTATCAGACAAAAAATGTGGCCTGTAGAGCATACACAAGGTAAATGTTGACGACTGACGACACACGACGGATGACGGACACAGCATGTTCACAAAAGCTCACCATGAGCACTTTGTGCTCAAGTGAGCTAAAAAAATTCTGGACATTTTCAAAATATGTGTGACAAATGCACTAAAGATTATTTATCAAATAATTTATAAGGGACAAAGGCCAACCTGTGTTCATTACCAAGGGATATTTTCTCTAATTCATTGGACAATGTCCCTAGATTCTCCTCCTTCCCAAAAGACTGTTGCTGTCTTAGAAGGAACACAATTCCTGATTAGCTAAACCATTTAGTTAACCAATCAAAGAGGGTTTTAGTCCAAACTACAAAATTTTGTAGATTGAAAGCATCAATTTTGCAGATAACAAATCAAATATAGCTCAAATGAAATATAAGTTGTCTCTGTAAGGATAGAAAACATTCTGGGAAAAGTAGAAAATGCTGGTCACCAGCATTTTCTCCTTTTCCCATGATGTTTTCAAAAGCTATCTTTCCCAGGGTCGTTAAAACTCTGAATTGTGTGGTAAAGCGTTAATTAGTCGAAAAATGTGTCCCACTGCAGTTCAGCAAATTTATTTATATATTTTCATCACAGAAGTAATTAGTGATTACCTCCCTTTATAGAAAATTTACATCAATGTATTGGAATAATTCTTTAAAAGGGCATCAAATTATTGATAAAAATGATGAAAAGAAGCAAACAATAATATTTCTCAATATCTATCAATGAATTTGGCTATACAGTATTTTTTCTTAACTTTGATGGAAGTATTATCAATTCCTTATCATTAATCCAAAACCTAACCATTGTAATATTACAGAGGCCAGCTGTCTAACACAGTAATAAATAAAACCTGCTGGACTTAATCATGAAATATTTATGAAGGTGATTTGAAACCTCTTCATAAATTGTCTGATACTGTTGCTGAGCAAACCATGAACTCTTTACCAAACCATCTAGTGTTTCATCAACTCTGAAGTAGAATGCTTTTCGAAAACATGGTGGGAAAAAGAGAAAATGCTGGTAACCAGCATTTTCCCCTTTTCCTGCCATGTTTTCTTTCCTTTAAAAGACAAATCTCACCTTTTGAGTCATACATGTACATATAATTTGTTGGCTTTAAATATTTTTAATTTGGACCAGTCCAAAAGTTTGTTGCTTAGTGAAGAGTTGACACTTTATGATACAGCAAAAATTTAGACTGTTCCATATTAACATACGAATTAACATACAACTGTTCAAATGTTTTTCTAATGATAGTGCATGTCCTTGTATATATAGAAAACATGGTGGAAAAAGGAAAAATTGCTGGTTTCCAGCATCTTCTCCTTTACCCACATTGTTTGTAAAACGTTTCTTTCCTCAAGTCGTTATAACTCGGGATTGTGTGGTAAAGTGTTAAACTACTTTTTATCTGATAGTTTACGACCCTGCCTTTAGTACTATCAGCACTTTGATTCCAGTTCTAGAGCTCTGGACTCTATAACACTGAAATATCATGGCACCTTGCCATTTTCTCATTTCACATCTAATATAAGATGCTGTGCAAGAATTCCATCCTGCCAAAACAATACTCCTCTTAAATTAATCATTCCATGACAATCCTTAACTCTTTTCACAAAAACACACACACACACACACACACACACACACACACACACACACACACACATTTTTAGATGTGTTCATATTGAAAGCATAAAATTTTGCTGTCAACAATTTCAATGCGGTTAGAATAATTAGAGTCAGCTTTAGAAGGATGGACAAGAAAACATTATGGAAAGGTGAAAATGTGGGTTTTTGCATTTTACAACAAAGTTTTCAATACCTCTCTCATTAAAACTGGAGACGGTTTAGTAAATGGTTAACAACATAATTCAGGAATGTATCACCATGACCCATTTTGTCTTTTCTTGTTTCTCTGCATACACCCAGTAAAGCACCAAGGTCAAACCTCAAGGTCAAACTCAGGAAAGTACAGGTCTATAATATTGTTTGGGTTTTTAGGCTCTAACACCATCATGACCATACACAATAATATTTCATTTCTGCTGCTCAAACACAAATCCCATGGTTTGAGCATCATTAATGCTATGTTTAGACCATGTCCCCGGCAGCCATGTTCCAGACAACCCTGAATGAAACAGGATTGATGTAATACAACACAGAGGCCTGGATAAGCAAACTTGTTAGACCATGATTGCTGTTGTTGCCAGGCCTGATTTTTTGACTATCAAAAATATTGCCACTGCAGACCTGGTGCAGATGAGAAACCTAACAGACTGTAGTGAAACAGAATGAACTTAACAGAACTTGCCAGCACATAATAAGCTGTAAATACACACAGAGACGATCCATGTTTGGATGTGGATGCACTGTTTTCTCCTGTTTCTCACAAGTTTCTTTCAAGTTTTGTCAGGTTATGCTGCATTTCTTCATGTTTCTCCCAGCAAGCTCAGCTATGTCCCAGCCATTTTGTTGTGTTCTATCAAGGCATATTCCCGCATGTGCCCCTTTATGGATAAGGCCTGCCATGGTGCACTGTGCTCTACTATAGCCTAACCGGATGTGCACGGTCTCATAGCAAATAAAAGCTGTGATAGGAAAATGAGTCCAAGAAGTCAAAGTTGGCATTTTGCGAGTCACAATAGAAATACACGGTCCATCTTCATTGCACCACCACCAATGCCACGAGTGGAGGACCAGATTCAACTTGATGATCCTTGAGGGCCTGATGTCTCTCAAACCCCTGAGCCGGGCCTCAACATTCATCTGGCCCCACAGGAACAGCCAAAACTTTATCAGTGTATGCTTCTACAATGTACTGCACAGATCTGGCTGCTTTAATACACTGCAATGCACAGGAAAGTGATGACTAATTGTCTCTTAAGGTCACTGTTGGTAAGATGTCTCGGGGTCAGGAATAATACCTGACAAGTTGTATGGCAAAGCGATACCTTGTGTCCTGACCCTCAATAAATGGTGTAACCCTTTCAAGGAATTCGTCAAAGGAGCTCTTGAGGTAGCCTTTGATAGTTTTGAATTGGTTGATACACTTTTAACTTCAGTGCAGAACTTTCTGATGAGAATTATTGAGCAATGGTTGAGGTGTTGCTTCCTTTTTTCTATGCCCCATTGCACACCCACATGGATCTTGGTTTTCTCATCCTCCTTCCTCTCTAATATTTTGCTTACTGCAATGTGGCATTCCTGTCTAGCTGTAATTTTATCTCTGAGACCAAAGATTTTATGCACCAAGCAAATATACAAAAACAAACCCCTCATCTTTGTATGTCATGGTGACAAGGAGAAGTCACAGACTACAATAATAGTTACTGATTGGGAGGCCTTCTTTTCAAACCGTGGACACAAACATGCTCCAAAAATGCCCTTCCACCATGTCCCTGGAAAACCTTGATAGGATATGAAGAACATGTTAGACCTTGATTGGAACTTAAGAAACGTGAGAACACTGATCAGAACTTGATGGGCTGGGATGGAACATACAAACATCTGTGGTAGCATGAAAGTTGAACCTTAGTAGATCTTTGTGAACCGTGGAACTGAGCAACACCTTCCCTACATGGCTTGTCATCAATAACGCGAGGTACCATAAAGAAACCTAAGTCAGACCTAACTTAACTTGGTACATAGAGGAAAAACTACCAAAATCTCAATGCACACTACGTTTTGGCCATGGCTGCCAGGAACATGGTGTAAAAGTAGCGTTAGTTTGTAGTCTGCCTATACGCCCAGTTTGGATAGGTCTAAAAACCATTGTTTGAGTTTTAACCCTTTACCAAACAATCCCTGGATTTTATGACCCTGAGATAGAAGCCTTTTGAAAACATTGTGGGAAAAGGAGAAAATGCTGGTAACCAGCATTTTCTCCTTTTTCCACAATGTTTTCTACCCTGCTGGAAACAAATTTCAATTTCTGAGTTACTTTTGTCGTCTGCAAGTGCTTTTAATTTGGACCTGTCTAAAATTTTGTCGTTTGGTAAAGAATTAAGAGTCAATTCTTTAGTAGACAAAATTTAGACTTTTCCAAACTTGTAACATTTTCAAATTACAAGGTTAATGAGGCTCAAATGATGAAATTTGTCTTGATAGGGTAAAAACCTTGTGAGAAAATGGAAAATGATGAATAATAGCATGTTCTCCTTTTCCCACAATGTTTTCAACAGCAATGAAATGGAACCATCTAACTGGCTGAATATAAGGTTTTCATTCATATAGCCTTTCAAAGGTAAAGTCCCTTTACCACATTACAAAGGAATGTGGCTAAAATGATGGAATTCCTCTCTTAGTAGCTTACAGGCATTCCGCCTTTTCCTACATTGTTTTCAAAAGATTTCTTCCTTAGGGTCATAAAAACATGGGATTCTTTGGTGAAGGGTTTACAAACCAGTAATGTACAATGTCACTCAAGCCAACTGTGCTGTCTTCGAAATTTGGTCTGCTTGCAGAAAATTGAATTAGTATTCTCTCGCCACTGATATCATTTATTCATGAGGGACTTTGCCATATAGACCCTTAAAAACAATCATAAAGATCGCTTATATTTTGACCTCATTGTTTTAGTATTGAGAGTGGAAGATGGTCTAAATAAAAGTGGAGATTCTCAGTTAAAGCCATAGATAGAGATACTGCAGTATTTTTATCCATCCGTTTTCGTCATAATATCTATGCAGTGTGATCTTGATCTACACTGTCCATGTAAGTAATTTAACCCTTTGTCCCAAACCACAAAATTTTAGATGAAATTGAATGCATTTGCCAAAGACAAATTAGTTATTACTCAAAATGATTACTTTTTTTTTTATCTTTGATAGGGTAGAAAACCGTATGGGAAAAGGAAAAAAAATGCTGGTTACCAGCATTTTCTCCTTTTCCTGCAATTTTTTCAAAATTTCAAAAAGCTACATCCTCAAGGTCATTAAAACTCATGACTGTGGGGTAAAGGGTTAATTCCGATTCAGTGCTACATGGGTTAAGGACAGAATTAAAGTTGACTGAAAGATTCTGTCTTGACCTATGATCAAATTGCTCTTTTAATCTTATACCACATAATCCTGATATTCAACGAGTCTGGGGAAAGAGATTTTTGAAAACATGGTGGGAAGGAGAAAATGCAGGTAACCAGTATTTTCTCCTATATCCTCAATGTTTTTTTTTAACCTATCATAGGCAAATGATTTGTCATCTACAAACGCTTTCAATCTGAACAAGTCTAAGGTTTACTCCATTGATAATGAGTTAACCCTTTACCAAGCAATCCATTGTGATAATCCTGTGATGGAGTACTTTTGAAAACACTGTAAGGAAAGGAAAAAATGTTGTTAAACAGCATTTTCTCCTTTTCTCACAATCTTTCTGGAGCTTCAACAGACATATCCCAACAATTGATTCATTATCATTATTACAGTGAAAAATTTGTATCTACAGACTCACTAACTGAATGATGTTTTACTTTACTTTTAACATTACCGGTATTAAGTCACTTTGATCCCTTATTCATGTATCTCAAGGGTTTCACTGAGACAAGGCCAGGGTTCTGAAGTGTCTTGCCTAAGGACACTCTAATTGAAAAAAACCATTGCCTTGGTTGAGGATCAAACCATGGACATCCAGTTTGCAAATCCAACAGTCATGCCACAGAGCAAAGCATGTCCTATGTGTCTACAGAATGCAACGTCATTAGCTCTTTCGCTACTAAATAAATAAATTGTACTTTCTCAATGGCTACAAATACATTATGTTGTTAGATCAACAGACATTTTGTCCATAATCTAGAATAAAG
This sequence comes from Hippopus hippopus, assembly GCA_946811185.2. Taxonomy (NCBI): domain Eukaryota; kingdom Metazoa; phylum Mollusca; class Bivalvia; order Cardiida; family Cardiidae; genus Hippopus; species Hippopus hippopus. Next base: position 3,599,507 of record OX328102.1, on the reverse strand, counting down.
CAGTGGACAGTGTAGATCTGAGATCAGACTGCACATTCTGTGCAGTCTGATCCTGATCTACACTGTCCACAATAGCTTCTGGTGTTGTCTATGGTATGGAAAGAGTTAGAAAAGCCAGAGGGCAATGTTCTCATGTTTTTCTCCTGAACAAAATTGTGTGCAACAAGCTTTCAATAAATCTTCTATTCCTTACTTTTAATCAATTTTATGTCTAAGGCCCCAGTTAGCTTACACTGACAAAATTAATCACAAAAACTTCGTTACTCCGGTTCTATTTATAGCCTGAAGCCAACTTTCCAGTCCAACAGACCTGACGACATTATCACTCGTTTTCAAACGAGGACAATATCACTTGTTTTCAAATGAAAATTCATACGTGATTTATACAATTTTTTACAAGTCAGAGGAAGAAGGCTTATGAAAACACTGTGGAAAAAGGAAAAGATGTTGGTAACCAGCATTTTTTTCTTTTTTCATCATGTTTCTATCCTAACAGAGAACTTCAGGTCATTTCTATCAATTTCTTGTCTGTTGTTTGCAATGTTCTCATGTTACCATGTCTGATGTTTTGAATTTGGCAGACCATAACTTAGTTATTTAGGAAAGATCATTATTCAGTGGCACCATCCCTTTGAAAATTTATTATTTGCACTTTAACTCTTTACCAAACGACAACATTTTAGACTTGTCCAAATTGAAGGAATTTGCAGACGACAAAATAAACGTGACTCAAAAATTGAAACCTGACTTTAGAAGAGTAGAAAACATCGTGGGAAAAGGAGAAAATGTTGGTTACCAGCATTTTCTCCTTTTCCCCACAGTGTTTTCAGAAGGCTTCTTCCTCTGGGTCATAAAAACCAGGGATTGTTTGGTAAAGGGTTAAGAGAAACTTTTACTCTTTACCAAACAACAATATTTTAAGCAGGGCGAAACTGAAAGCATTTGCAGACGACAAATTAAATGTGATTCAGATGATTTGTTTCTGAAAGGTAAGTAAACTTTGTAGGAAAAGGAGAAATTGCTGGTTACCAGCATTTTCTCCTTTTCCCACAATGTTTTTAAAAGCCCAATTTCCACAGGTTGTTAAAAGTCAGGATTATGTGATTTCCATTTAACCCTTTACCACACAACAAACTTTGAGATTTATCCAAACTCAAAACACTTGGGAAATTTAAACTCTAGCTCAAATGGCACAGATTACAATTTTTAACCCTGGCTCAAATGATGGGATTTCTCTTAAAACAGGTTGAAAACATTGCGGGAAAAGGAGAAAATGCTGGTTACCAGCATTTCTCCATATCCTACAAAGTTTTAAAAAGCCTTCTTAATGAGGGGCATTAAACTTGGCATTGTGTAAAGGGATGAAGCAATTGGTAGACATTTTCTGTATAAAAATATTGTAGGAAAAGGAGCAAGGGTTTGCTATAATAGCTTCCTTTCTTTTTCTAAGCTTTCCAGCAGCCTTCCTTTTTCCATTTACCAAACAATTCAATGTTCTAACAAACCTGGGGAAGGCTTTTAAAAACAGTATGTTTAACCCTTTACCACACAACAAAATTTTAGACCTGTCCAAATTGAAAGCATTTGTAGATGACAGTTTTAACATGGCGCATATGAAATGATTTTTCTTTGATAGGGTAGAAAACATTGTGGGAAAAGGAGAAAATGCTGGTAACCAGCATTTTCTCCTTTTCCCACAATGTTTTCAAAAGCCTTCTCTTTCAGGGGTGTTAAAAGTCGTCATTGTGTGGTAAAGGGTTAATTAAAGGAGAAAATGCTGGTTATCAGCATTTACTCCTTTTTTCCACAATGCTTTTTACTTCTTCAAAAAAAAAAAAAGTGTAGAAGACAGTGTGGGGAAAGACTAAAACCCAGGAACAAGCATTATCTCCTTTTCCACAATGTTTTCAACGGCCTTTTTTTAGGGTAAAAAATGTGATTGTTTGTTAGCAGTTATCAGGGTTACAGAACAGAAAAAAAATCCTTAATTTTGGGATATCTTAGAGCCTATCTTAATCATCACTTTCACAAGGAATAGTAAACAGTTAACCAATATCTGACCTGACTCAGTCTTTACAAGAAAGCTCAAAGAATTCCTAAGAAAGAACATGGAATATCAATCAAATGGCATCCATGCAGAACAGGTTTTTTTGGTCATTTTGTGATGATAATGGCCTGTCTTTCACCCATCCTGAATGAACAATCCACAGGGAACACGCAAAAAACTCATCTTCACTCATTTATAAACAATACCCTTGGCATTTTCTTGTATTAGATGTATTTTTTACTTGATAATCCTTACACCACTTGCTTCTCTGTTTTTCTTTTGTAGTTTTGTTTATATTGCAGTAAGTTTCTTTTTTATCATTCTACAAGCACTTGTGTTTTTGAAGTCAAGGTTATACACTGCTTTTGTTTGTTTTGAATTTATTTATTTATGGTTGCCACTGGTTGCCCATGAAGGTGAGACCCCAGAAGGCTATGGGTCATTTTATGGGTGATGGTAACAGATACAGGATGAAACCTATAGTAAGTTACACCTGATTTTTCAACTTAATTGGTGTATCATACAGCCTGTGCATACTGGACTAGATCAACCCTTTACCACACAATCCTGAGTTTTAACAACCCTGACAGAGAAGGTTTTTGAAAACATTGTGGGAAAAGGAGAAAATGCTGGTAACCAGCATTTTCTCCTTTTCCTACAATGTTTTCAACCCTTTCAGGGATGAATCCCTTTCATTTTTTACCACACAATCCCAAGTTTTAACAATCCTGAGGAAGAAGCCTTTTGAAAACATTGTCGGAAAAGGAGAAAATGCTGATAACCGGAAAATCGAATAGATCATTACATATTAAAATTTGCTATTGCATAAAATGTTTCTATTTCCTGTCAGGTTGTATAACAATATAATAGTATACTTGCCAACAATATTACAAGAAAATGTATGTAAAGAAATGTGCTTTGAATAATTTGTATAATAATTTGTATAATGTGTGTGTGGATGTCGGCCGTTCTGTGTCAAACGTTGCACAATTCTAACCACGAGGATGTAGTGAAGCATGTTATATATTGGACGCAACTGGTTTAATATTTTAAACGCCACTTTTAAATGCATTTCAAGTGGTTAGAACTTGTTCTTAGTGGATATGAATTATGTTTTGGCACAAATCTAGAATCTATTGCTACATTCACACTTGGTCAAATTTCAGGCAGACAGAGGTTACTTTGAAAATTCCGGACCCCCTGACCCCGCCCACAGCTGGACCCAATGGGTTAAGTGAACCTTATATGTAAAACAATGTGGATCCAAGATCAGACTACACATTCTATGTATTCTGATCTAGATCTCTACTATCGGAAAAAACGTAATCATCAACTTTTGCTCTGCGCTTTACATAACTTGAGGCCCTTTCATAGTAAAAACTTTGCAAAAAAAAATTATGGTGTTCTAAAAGATGAAAAATTTGTCTCTGATAAATTGTCTCTTTTGTTTGTTAGTTTGAATGGTGTTTTATGCCGCTTTCAACATTATTTCAGTCATATCACGGCGACAGCTCACATATTCATGTTTTCCTGGGTTTCACCAGCACTAAGCTAGGCTTTTTTAAAGGGTAGAAAACATTGAGGAAAAGAGAAAATGAGTTTTCTCCTTTTCTTAAAGTATTTTCAAAAGGTTTAGTCCATAGGGTCATAAAAATCATAGACTAATTTTTAGCTCTACTGGCTGAAAGCCAGCAGAGCTTATGTCATGGCGTGGTTTCCGTCCGTCTGTCAGTCCGTCCGTTAGTCTTTTTCTTGTTTACGCGATAAAGTCTTCATTTGTGGTCAGATTTCTGTGAAACTTGCACAGTTTGTTTATCTCATCAATAGCTTCAACCCTATTGATTTTGAAAAAAATCCAACAAACAGTATGGGAAAAGTAGCCATTTCAAGTTGAAAATTCCCATTTCTTGTTTACGAGATAAAGTCTGCATTTGTGGTCAGATTTTTGTGAAACTTGCACAGTTTATCTCATCAATAGCTTCAACCCTATTGATTTTGAAAAAAATCCAACAAACAGTATGGGAAAAGTAGCCATTTCAAGTTGAAAATTTCCATTTGTTTACGCGATAAAGTCTCTATTTGTGGTCAGATTTCCGTGAAACTTGTACAGTTTGTTTATCTTATCAATAGCTTTAAGCCTATTGAATTTGAAAAAAATCCAACAAACAGTATGGGAAAAGTAGCCATTTCAAGTTGAAAATTTCCATTTCTTGTTTATGCGATTAAGTCAGCATTTGTGGTCAGATTTTCGTGAAACTTGCACAGTTGCTTTGTATTATAAACAGCTTCAACCCTATTGATTTTGAAAAAAATCTGACAATCAGTTTGGGAAAAGTAGCCATTCAAAGTTGAAAATTTCCATTTCTTGTTTAGGCAATGAAGTCCACAGTATTGATCCAAATCTTGTGAAACTTGCAAAGATTATTTGATTCATTAAGGGATTGAACTCTATTAAAAGCGAAGAAAATCTAGTAAACCATTCAGGAAAAGCAGCCATTTGATGATTTAGTATCGGTTACTCAACAAAGTCCACATTATTAGTCACATTTCTTTGAAATTTGCTAGGATTGTTTAATACAAGGTGTTCTGAAAGCCTATCAAATTGGGCTGGATTCCAAACAGTTAGTTTTGAGAAATTGCACTTCATTTGTTTTCCACTGTTTGTTCAATTCACCATGCCTACTTATGCTGTCTTAGTGGGTTCAAGCCCAGTTGCAAGATCACATTTTTGTGTTTTTTCTGTTTGCATCATGAATTCATAATGTATGCTAGCAAAAAAGCAGAATCACTGCCAGTAGAGCGATTTCAGGCCCTCAAGGGCCTCTAGTTAACTCTTTACCATGATTGTGACAAAATTTTAGACTGATCTGAATAGAAAGCAATTGCAGATGACATATTAAATGTGGCTCAACTGACAAACTTTGTCCTTGATAGGATTAAAATCATTGAGGGAAAAGGAGGAAATGCTGGTTACCAGCATTTTCTCCAGTTCCCACAATGTTTTTAAAAGTTTTCTTCCTCAGGGTTGTTAAAACTCATGATTGTGTGATAATAGGTTGATGAAGTATCTTGTAAATGCATCTATTTGATGTCAACTAGTACAAGATCATTCGAAATGGATACATGGCACACTCTTAATGATAATCACAGTCTAATAAGCCATCTATAGATCTACAGTTTAGATTAAACCCTTTACCAAACATATAAATGTTAGCCTTGTCAGAACTGAAAGCCTTTTCAGACCACAACTCTTTACCAGGCAACAAAATTTTATTCTTGTTCAAATTGAAAGCACCTGCAGACAACAAGATAAATATGGCTCAAAAATTAAAATTACATTTGGAGGGTAAGAAAATATTGTGGGAAAAGGAGAAAATGCTGGTTACCAGTATTTTCTCCTTTTCCCACAATGTTTTCAAAAGAGTCTTTCCTTAGGGTCCTTTAAAGTCGGGACTGTGTGGCAAAGGGTTAAATCTTATTCAAAATATGCCTGTACTTTGCATAATATTCTTCCCAAGCCACTGGCTGCTCTTCCACATGAAAAATAAAACCTCTGTTGCATGTCAACTCTTTAACCCTTTACCAAACAATCCTAGATTCTAACAACTCGGTGAAGGAAGCCTTTTGAAAACATTGTGGAAAAAGGAGAAAATGCTGATAATCAGCATTTTCTCATTTTACCACAATGTTTTCTACCCTATCAAAATAAGTTAAATTGAAGTATCACCCGATACTGAAAGATGACAAAAGTCATCTAATGGGGTGGTAAAGTACATGCTGATATGCCGTCCCTGTTTGCGTAAGTTCTAAGCACTTCGCCAGGTGTTTATTGTACAAAATGTCTGATTACCGGTGTGTATCTGGGATAATCCAGGTAACTCTTATCTCACCTTGCAAAAACAATTAAGCCACAGAAGTACAAGATCAAGATTAGAATATACATAGAGTGAAACTTCAGTAGTTTCGTAGCCTTATGAACCTACTACACTCTCATTAACCCTTAACCCTTCAACACACGACAACAATTTTAGTCTTGCCTAAATTGAGAGCATATGCAGATGACAAATTTGATGTGATGAAAAATTGAAATTTCTTTTTGGAAGGATAGAAAACATTTTGGGAAGAGGAGAAAATGCTGGTGACTGGCATTTTCTCCTTTTCCCACAATATTTTCAAAAGCCTTCTCTTTCAGGGTTGTTGAAACCCAGGATTGTGAGGTAAAGGATTAAAGCACAGTACCTGGCTTTACATGCTTCTACAGTTTAGATCAAGATCAGACTGCAGGGAATGTGCTGTCTGATCTTGGATCTACATTCTCTGGTTATTTGCCGTAATTACTTTCTGGTAAGAGGAGTTTTTTGTGTTTGAATAAGTAATACATGTACATGTATCACTTAACTCTTAGCCAAACAATAAAATTTTGAACTTAACCAAATTATAACCATTGGCAGACAACAAAATCAATGTAGCTCAAGTGATATTTCTGTCTCTGATAGGGTATAAAACATTGTGGGGAAAGGAAAAAATGCTGGTTACCAGCATTTTCTCCTTTTCCCACAATGTTTTCAAAAGCTTTCTCCTTCAGAGTTGTTACAACTCGGGATTGTATGGTAAAGGGTTAAACCTAGGATATAGTTACTTGAGGAGACAATGGGAGACAAAAGAAAGTTACTTCCCTTGATAGCTCTCCACTACTAACTAGGTCCTGAATAAGGTATTACTTGGTTTTTATCCTTGATATCCTTTGCACTATTTTGGAATGTTTAAGGTTAAATATCTCCTTCAAAATTTATCAAACCATAAATTCGATCTATTCGATGCATTAAGATGGTAATAGTCAGTGAAATTCAATTTGCAAATATCATGAAGACCTTACATATATATCATCAGTCAAATAATAATAATCGCAACATCTCCTAGTAAAGCAAGGATGAAAAAAAAAGGAAATCAAGAAAAAGGACCTGGTTGCAATTTGGTTACCTTGGTTTTTATCTAACAAGGGAGATAATTTGGATTTCACTTTTGTCTCCCATTCTAACAGCAACTCACATCCTAGGTTTTTGTGAAGAAACAATGATTCACAATACTGATACTAACATTTATTTGAACTTCTACTAGGGGTCATGCTCAGCTCAATGGTGAAGGTAAGGCGTAGGATTTGCAACATTGAGGCCCAGGTTTGATCCTTGGTCAAGGCCTGGGTTTTTCTTGCAAGTGTCATTTGGCAAGACAATTTAAAGCCCTGGCCTAATTCTGGTAAAACCAGCAACAGACATAAATAAATAAGCTTTTTAAGCAATATTATTGTCTGAAAAAAAGTTTTTGGGAAACAATAAAATCTTACCTTTTGTAAATAAACAACGAACCAGCAATTGACAATTTCTCCTGAAATAGAAATAAAACTAAAAAGTTTACAACCTTATGAAAAAAGCATTTGAAAAAATTGTGAGAGAAGAAGAAAATAACTGCAATCTTTTCCCATAACATCTAATACCCTGGGAAAGACAAAATCTTAACTCTTTACCAAACAACAAAATTTAAGATTAGTCCAAACTGAAAGCATTTGCAGACGACAAAATAAAGTAATTCAAATTTCACAGACTGTTTTGGGAATGGTTAGAAAACGTTGTGGGAAAAGGAAAAAATGCTGGTTACCAGCATTTTCTCCTTTCCCCACAGTGTTTTAAAAGGCTTCTCTTTCAGGATCATTAAAAGTCGGGATTGTGTGATAAAGGGTTAAAATATGAGCCTCATCTTACCCTTTGTGTTTTAACAATCCTGCATAACAGGACTTTTGAAAACATTGTGGGAAAAGGAGAAAATGCTGGTATCAAAATGTTTTCTACTATTTCAGATACAGAAACCATCTTTAAAGCTATACTGAATTTGTTGTCTGTAAATGCTTTCTATTTTGGTGACTAATATTCTGTTGTTTGATAAAGACTTAACCCTTTACCACACAATGCCGACTTTTGACGACCCTGAGAAAGAAGCCTTTTGAAAACCTTGTGGGAAAAGGAGAAAATGCTGGTAACCAGCATTTTCTCCTTTTCCCACAATGTTTTCTCTCCTCTTTGATACAAACTTCAAATTTTCAGTCACTTTTGACATCTGCAAATGCTTTCAATTTGGACCGGTCTAAAATTTTGTCGTTTGGTAAAGATTTAATTCCTCTACAAATGCTTCCAATATGGATGCATCTAAAATGTTAACATATAGTTTAGAATTAACTCTTTAGTAGACTACCATGTTTAGGCCTGTCCATTTTGCAAGCATCTGCAGACAAGTTGGATGAGGCCAAAATAAGGGCATCTGTCCTTAAATATAAAAAAAATTGCAGGAAATGGAGAAAATGCTAGTTACCATCATTTTCTCCTTTAACCAGAATGTTTTTTATAAGCCTTCTCTATTGGGATCCTTAAAATTTGGGTTTATGTGGTTAAGGGTAAAGCTAAAACAAAGAAAACAAAATGATTTTTTTAATTCATATTTTGCGACAATGTTTTTAAACCGAATTGCTGGAGGACAAGAAAAGGTATAGAATAAATAGAGGATCTTACATGAGTGTTTATGTATTATCATTTTTATCAAAGGAGTTGACTAAAATTGTATGACGCGAGCCTTGGCGAGCATCAAATACATTTTAGTTAACAAGTTTGATAAAAATGATAATACATAAACAAGAATGTGAGATTCTATTTATCACATAAAACAAATGACAGACAGAAAAATATCCTGCATCATCACCTTTAGCCTCTACGAGGGCTGTTCGATATGTAATGTGTATTGTACCACAGCGCGATAACGCTTTGCACAATTTCGTAGATGATGATACGCTTGAATAGCTCTATTCAATACCTTTCCAATGGTATAAACATGAGCCTTTAGCTCCACATAGTTTTAAACTTATAGTCATTTCAATAGAGCTAGTGGTTGACCACTGTTGTAAAAATGGTTGGGAAAAGGACTAAGAATATTAAAGAAATTAGAGCTTATATAAAAGTTTGCACAAAACTTGGTCATTCAGTAATGAAGATTTTTACTGAATTAGGGGAAGTTTATGTGTCTGATAAGGTATCTTATGAGACAGTTCATAGGTGGAGAAAGAAATTTCTGACTGGCACAGAATCTGTCAAAGATGCAGCAAAATCTGGCTGACCTGTGACTGTAACAGGCAAGGCAAATGTCTCAAAAGTCAGGGAAATAATTGAAAGTGATGGCAGATACATGATTCGTGATATTGCCAATGCTGTTGGCATATCGCTATCACGGGTGCATTTCATTTTGAAGCATATTTTGAAAGTACGAAAGATTTCTGCCAGATGGATAACGCATATATTGCCAGATGACCAAAAACGGGTACGAGTACAAACCGCTAAGCAATTGCTCAAAATGTTTCCCAAATTCAATCAAAGACAATTTGCAAACATTGTTACTGGTGACGAAACATGGGTTCACTATTTCGAACCAGTAAAAAAAATTGGAAACAAAATATGGCTAACAAAACACGGTAGAAGGCCTGTAGTTGCCAAAAGAAGCATAAGCACAAAGAAGGTTCTTTATTGCATATTCTTCTCATGTGATGGTACAGCCGTACAAATTCCGGTGCCGAAGGGCAAAAGTGTTACAGGTCGGTATTACCGAGATGTTATACTAAAAAAGGTCAAGAAATATTATCTTAAACGGCGCCCTGTGTCAGATCTTAAACGGCGCCCTGTGTCAGGATTTAGACATGTTCGTCTACTTCATGATAATGCTCCATCACATACATCTGAGCTTGTAAAGCAATTTTTGAAGTCGGAGAAGGTTACCGTCTTGCCACACCCACCATACTCTCCAGATCTAGCCCCATGCGACTTTTTCCTTTTTCCAAAACTTAAAAAGTTCTTATCTGGTCGTCGTTACAAGTCCAGACAAGCCCTTGGCTCAGCCATCAGTCAGTGCCTCAGAGGTCTACCTAAATCAGCGTACCGTGACGCATATCAGAAATGGATTCAGAAATTGAAATTATGTATTTCAAACTGCGGAGAATACTTTGAAGGGATGTAATGTTCATTTCACTATTTGAGTCAAATGCTTTTGAGATATCGTACAATACACATTACATATCGAACAACCCTTGTATACCGTTCACGAGTCCATGTTTACGTTGTAGTTTGGTTTCAAATGTGTACATACACAAGTAGATAGTTCTTTGACATTTACACCGAAAGAAGAGTGAAATAGTTTATAGAGGGGTTAAGTCCACCTATTTCTGCAATAATACTGATTTTAAGAGACTTTCGATGCATTTCTTGGTTTTTAATCAAACATGAAAATCAAAAACTTTCCACACATATACATCTTAGCAACAGTGACATGATTTTTCCCCTAAATAGCGTAACAGTACAAATTCCCGCACAAGCTGTGGTTGGTTTCTCTGGCTTCATGCGCTTGTGACTGAAAACTGATCAGAAGTGGTACCCAAAAATTGATAATACACTAGTGTATTATCAAAAATAAGTCATGGGTTTAATACACTAATGTGATAAACTCTGATATCACATGACAAAGCTTTAACCTTGTCTAATTTAACAGTCTTTGAAATTGACCTATTAACCCTTTACCACACAATCTCTAGTTTTACTGACCCTAAAGAAGAAGACTTTTGAAAGCATTTTTGTAATGGGAGAAAATGCTGGTAACTGGCATTTTCTCCTTTTCCCACAATGTTTTCTACCCTACTACAGACAGAAATCATTGTCTGAGCTACATTTAATTTGTCATCAGCAAATGCTTTCAATTTGGATGACTGAAAATGTTCTCGTTTGATAAACAGTTAAATGTAATAGAATTTGGTTTAACCCGTTACCAGACGTCAAATTTTTAGCCTTGTCCAAATTCAAAGAGTTTGCAGACGACAATTTCATAGTGGCTCAAATAATGCAATTTTTCTTTGATAGGGTAGAAAACTGGAAAAAGGAGAAAATGCTGGTTACCAGCATTTTCTCCTTTTCCCACAATGTTTTCAAAAGGCTTCTTCCTCCGGGTCGTTAAAAGTCGTCATTGTGTGGTAAAGGGTTAAAAGGATAGAAAACATTGCTGGAAGAGAGAAAATCCAGGTCAAGAGCAATTTATTCTTATCCCACATTGTTTTCAAAGCTCTCATTTGTGGCAGTCATTAAAACAGGGGATTGTTTGATGAAAAGTTAACTCTTTACCAAATGACAAAAACTTTACACTCACACATATCGAAAGCACTTGCAGATGGTATTAATTGGATATCTATGAAAGGATTGAGAATATTGTGGGAAAAGGAGAAAATAGTAGTTACTAGCATTTACTTTTTCCCACAATGTTTTCAAAAGCACTGTTCCCCTGTGGGTTAATCCAGAAATCGCACAGATGTCATATCAATTAGAAGAAGGTACTTTATAAAAAGAGTGTATGTTAGACAACTCTGATGTTACTATTTATCCTTCTATACTGTGTTATGTTCCTTATTTTATGAAACTGGGCTGCTAGATACACAGCATTACAATTTTGCTTTTTCTTACCACCTTAACTTTTACCAAACAACAAAATTTGGGACTAGACCAACTTGAAACCATTTGAAGACGACATATTATATATAGCTAACATAATTATGATTTCTGTCTTTGATAAGGTAGAAAACATTGTTGGAAAGGGAGAAAATGCTGTTACCAACATTTTCTCCTTTTCCAACACTGTAAACAGTATATTCAAAAGCCTTATCTTTCAGGGTCGTTGAAACTCTGGATTGTGTGGTAAAGAGTTAACTTCTCATGTCCTAGGTTAACAGGACTATTGATTGGTTGAGTAATTGTATGGTGTTTAACGCCGTTTTCAGCATTATTTTAGTTATACCGCGGTGGCTATCCATGATTTCCTGGAGTCTTTTTAACCAGTACTCCAAACAATTTTCTTTCCAAGCCACTGGCTGCTTTCCCACATAACCATCATCAAAACAATGATCAGCGGTGGGAGAGAAATTAATCCTGTTGCAATGACTATCATCAATCCTCGGAAAGAAATTGGCAGAGCCAGGGATTGAACCCACAACCCTCTGTTCTCAAGTCCTGCACGGTACCAACTGAGCTACCAGGCCTTGGTGTTAACTCTTTACCAAACGACAAAATTTTAGATTGGTCCAAATTAAAAGCACTTGCAGACGACAAAATGGAAGTAACTCAAAAATTGAAATTTGTTTCCAGCAGGGTAGAAAACATTGTGGGAAAAGGAGAAAATGCCGGTTACCACAATGTTTCCAAAAGGCTTCTATCTCAGGGTCGTAAAAACCAGGGATTGTTTGGTAAAGGATTAATAGGACTAAAACGAAACTTCCAAAAATTTTACCCTTTACCATTGTTTTGATGACTAGGGAAGAAGGCTTTTGAAATCATTGTTGAAAATGAAAAACAGCTGGTTACCAGCATTTTATTATTTTCCCACAATGTTTTCTACCCTTTCAATGACAAACTGCATCATTTGAGTCACATTTTGTTGGTTGTCTGCATATGCAATAAATTTTAAAGGAATCTAAAATTTTGTTGTTTTAAGGAGAATTACTTTAAATGCCAGTATTAGCCTATAAAATACTGCCAAAAACTGCAGAAGGTAAACTTGTTTGAAGGAAAGGAAAAAAAAATTTCTAACAGTATCAAAAGCAGTAAAAGAGCCAGCTGCTCCTTGTGCATTGTCAGATGTTTAACAGATTAAATAGTGACACTGTGACAGATTAGCATTTATAACTACATGTATTTTTGGGCCATAGGCCTTTATTGATATAAAAAGGGTGAAGTATCAAGTAATTGTAACTGCTTTTTACAAGAAGACTCTGTAGCTGAAAAATACAAATATTCCTGAAACAAACAAAAATTTTAACTTATCAAAAAATGCTTTATGTCTAACTTAGCACATATAATTAATCTATTTAAAGGCCCAATAGCTGCCAAAAGTAAGCAACAAGGGTGTCAAAATGTATTCCAATTTAAATCATACCTTTTAAAAAAATGTAAATTGCATGTATTGTGAAGATGACAACCTGTTCTTGTACGGTAGGTCTATGTGTTAGTCACTGGCAGAAAAATAAAATTTAAAACTATTTTAACTTAAAAGTTGCCAGGTCTCTCTACCCTTTGTTTACTTTTTACCTGATTTGAAAGATTCATTTCCCTGCCAGTGACTAATACTTGGAACTACTAATAGATTGTTTCAATAATTTCCATATACTTTTGAATGGTGTCCTTTAAATTAAAATGGATTTTACCACCCCATTGCAGTGTCTGATCCAGAGTGCGTGATTGTGAGAATCACCTGAGTTTTTCATCATTCACGCACATTTTCAAAACCAGTGCGCAACAATTGCACACAAAAAATAATTAGGCAATTAGTGTTTGATCACTTGTTAAACTTAACGCTAGCTCATACATTGATGTAAAAATCACTTTCACAGCCAGCACAACTGCATCAGATCATTCCTATGAATCAAGAGTGACTTCCCTTTCTTAACTCACAGACTTTGATTTTACGAAAAAATGTCTGCTATTTTTTTTCTTTTTCTTGATTTAAATATATCGATTACTTTTCTCCAACACTTATTTATCAAATGAATATGAGTAAAGTACTGCCTTTCCATCCAAATACATACCAAAGCTGTCAAGATTAATATATTTCAATATTTCATTATTAGTTTCGATTAATACCGATTTCCAGAGAAGACAATTTTCTGCATGTAATTTGTAAACCCAAACAAATAGCAGGTGATATTGATGGTTCTGCTGTTTTCTAAGATGGACAAAATCATCTAATTACTTTACGCATTGAGAGGGTAGCAACGAATATGAACAATCAGTTTAGGAAAAATCTGTTATTAAAAAACATGCAAGTCACGGCCAGTGCAACGCAGAGATGAGCGTAACTAATGAAAGCTCAGGCACTTGTGTTTTAACTTGTATTTATAGTTATGACTTTCAAGTTTCAAAGTAAAGTTTTGTGTTAAGTATGAACAAGACTAAAGCACAGTACTATAGAACTGAAAGGGTTTAATAAATACAAAAAGATTAGTTCTGTTTCTTGCGTTTTGTAATTAATTTTGATCCCCCATACTTTTCAGAAATCCCCCATGCTTTCCAGAGTGATGGGGGACAATCCCATACTTTTTTCAAATCCCATCTCAGACACTGCATTGTTTATTTTTGGCCATTATTGGACCTTTACCTCATTAGCCTACACAAGATGACAACATTCCAGACTTGTCCAAAATAAAAGCACAGATTAAGAACAAAATGCAGCCCAAATCATGTTTAGTGCAAAACATATAATTGCAGGGGAAGGAAAAAGGAAGAAAATGCAATTTTCTAAAGGCTTGTTTCCTCAGGACTGTGAAAACAAGAGGCTTTTTGATAATGGGTTAATCCAGTAACTTGATACACCATTGCCAAAGAAATTTTATGAACGAAAAATATTTCTACTTGTTCTACCTGAAAAATGTGGAATTATATCAAACTCATGCTGAAGTACATTAAAAGAATAATAGGGGGATTAATAAGTACAGGTTATCACAAAATGAAGAGTTATTTCCCTTCAACCATTGTAAAGTTTGCTGGTAGCTCTTGCCATGGCAGTTCAAGCCTAGCAGCCCAAGGGCCATTTACAGACTTACAACAAACTGTTTTACAGTATGAAATTTTAAAAGATCTTTATCTCTTATAGTTCTGTTGCCATGGCAACCAGAATTCTTCATGAAATCAAAGTCTTTGAAGGAATCCAGAAGAAGAACATGGCCTTTCAAACAAGTGTTTAATTGTAATGAAGCATTTTGATGAAAGTTTTATTGGTAATTCATGAATCACACTTATTACAACTATTTTGGATATTTTTACATTATTTTATATTTGTGAAGCTGAACTTTAGATAGGTAGACTTTCAATTTCAGGACTGAAAATTGCATCACACAAATTGTTCAAGGGAAAGATTTATACATCCATTTTGCAAATTTCAAAGGCCCAAGGCTCCTTGTGAAAAAGGTAGGAAAATCTCTGCCCTGAATTCATCTGGACCTATTATTTTCTCACACCAAAATCCAATGTTTAGCCAACAGAAAACCATTAACGTTCCTCATTGTTGTAACATACAAGATATATACGAAATCAAAATAGTCAATTAAATTAATCTGATCTGTTTGTACAATGTTTAAGCCATTTTCAATATTATTTCTGTCATCTGGTAATAAGTGAAAGATAAAGTTCTTGAGCCAGATTAAATAAATCAGTGTACCGGAAAAAATTGTCAGTTGCTATTATCAAAAGCATCTTTACATGATGAAAAAGTAACATCAAATAACATGTGCTGTATAGCAGTCCTTTGGATAGAAAGAGCCCTTTTTAATTGGGCCTAACAAAAAAATATCTGTGTTTAGGGTTTCGGTCTGAGATGCTGTAGGTAGGGTAGGTACGGATTTATTTTTTTCCCAAAACTTTTTACATGGACCATGTACCAAAATCACAACTGACAGATACATATTTTTTTCCATCGCAGCATAGAAAGTTTAGGGTCGGCAGCATTTTCTAGGTATGGTAGGAAAACCCTAAACACAGATTTTTTTTTTTTAGGCCTTGGGCCAAAATACACCATCCCAGAAATTAGGCCATATCAATATTAGCAGAAACAACCCACACAAAATTAATTAAGGCTGAAATGACATGTAGTGTTCCCACTCGCTCAAATTACTGCATAAATCATGTTACCGAATTGAAATTCATGTTACAAATATTTGTTACATTTGAGACCTCATGTAAGAAAATACATAGACAAAAAAGACCCTTTTATTCGCTTATCTTGGGTAAAATGACAGGTTTTGAAGTTACTTGTTACTCTTATTGACAAATCATCTAGAAATACCAATCCAGAAATTTACAGACATGAAAAATTGATGGGTTCAAAGAACATGGAAGCCCGTGACACAATGTCTCTTTGACATTGCCTGATCAGAGTCATTTCAAACTGCCTTTTCAGCTTTCTAATGACTTTAAGCAGTAAATTTACATAAATATCTTGATATATCAGACTTTTTTGCTGTAAATCATCAATATGGATTGCTTTACCTCTAGTTGGGAACCATTACTGTCATACCCCCTAATATGAAATCTTACTCCCAGATTTATAGCTCAGGGGGGTAAGCGTACCCTTGAAATAAGCTAGTAGAACACTGGACATGGGCGCCAAAACCAACAAGACCATACACATAGCCAGAAATAAAGTTGGATAGTCCTAACATATACAGCTTCTCGAACTCATACTTTGTTTTGTAATTAAACATTTATTTGGAAAAACACATTTTTCTTCTTTTGAATATGTAAAGTGTCTTTTAGCACTGATAAAAAAACCTACATATTTACAGATACTTTCACCTAAGAGTATCATTTTTACCAGACCAACATTTTTTGTTTGTATTAGCGTTAAATCTAGTACAGATAACTGTCCCCAAAGGTGATGTTACTTTTTGAGTGGTCCCTGGGTACAGAGACGATCAAGACAAAATCAGTTGAAAGCTCTGCACAGGTTTTGTGCACAAGTTTGAACTCTTATAATTTCGCAAATAGAGTACAAAACTAGGATTTAAACATACCTGTTGCTAGCGTTTTTAATAACCTTTTCTTTGAAATACAAATATTTTCAATTTAAACGCTGAACATAAGGAAAAACCGTGCATTTCATCTGTTACTCAGGTTGTTTACGTTCCCAAAAACTTACAAAATGGCTGTCACGCGCGATAAATTTCATCAGCGTTTTTTCAGAGATTTACATGTTATAAACGACTTCTACAAGCTATTTATGTAATGAAGGCTTTGATAATTTGTCTTTGGTCATGTTTGTTACTAAATGTTAATTGCATTTCGCTGCAATACAGATTAAACTGATGAAACAGTCAGTATAGCGCTCTATTTTTGCTACCAGAAAATTTATGATGGACTTGAGACAGTATGGTGTAAAATAAATGTCCAAATATGAAAAAAATTACTGTAGCGTCTCATTACTGAGACTAGCGTTAATCCCAGTTTTAACCGCTTTGGTCATATCATCGCCATCAGTGCATGGATGCATATGTTTCCTGGCTTTCTCATACCAGTACTGAAACAACTTTGTTTCAAAGTCACCAACAGGCGAAAAATCGCCAGAAAGAAAGTTTGCCTCAACCGGGTATTGAACTTGCAACCACCAGGTCGCCAGATACGCTAACCACCGTGCCACCCAGTCTGGTCCTAATCAACATATACATGAAAATGCATCAAGTATACTGCATGGTTCAGAGGTTAGGATGTAGGAACAGCAATCCAGGGTCGCTGGTTCAATCCTCACCCAACGAACTTGGGAGGTTTATGGAGTGTCCCTGTAAAAGGCACATAAGGCCTAAAAAAAAAAATAGTTTGTTTAGGGTAACGTCTCCAAAAATGTTAGGTAGGGTAGGGACAATTTTTTTTTTTTTTTTTTTTTTAATTCCCCCCCCTCCCCCCCAAAAAAAATTTTTTTTTTTGAAATGGTGGTATTTGCTTTCGAAAATGGAAAAAAAAGAGAAAATGGTGGCTACCAGCTCTGAGTCCCTTTTCTCATTATGTGTTCAAAAGACCTCTAGTCTGTCACTAACTTTCTGATTGTGCAGTAAATGGTCAAATTCTATCTAAACTATACTTCTATATTTGCATCTTTTTTCCCCACTGAATGCTGTCCACTTTTGTTTAACTCTTTTCTGAATTGAAATTTTTTAGACTTGTCCAAATTAAAAGTATTTGCTGACAACAAAACAAATGTAATTCACAAATTGAAATTTGTTTTGGGAAGGGTAGAAAACATGGGAAACAAAGAAAATATGGGTTTATAGCATTTTCTCCTTTTCCCTCAATTTTCCCACAATGTTTTCAAAAGTTTTTTTTTAAGGATTGTTAAAACTGTGGATTGAGTGGTAAAGAGCTAAAACAGCTGAAAAAGTGAAAAACATTTATTTGCAAGTTTCTAAATAAACTGAATAAATACTAGAATGTTTCGTTTGTTTTTATGTTTAATACCCTCCCCCTCCAGAACACTTTAGAGGACTATATATATTATACTGATTTAAAGTAAACATTTTTTCTGTAGAAAAGTTGGGTTTACAAAGGTTATGCATATTGTTTTTTATCTAGAACACACATTCTTGACACAACTTTGAAATTACAAGTATCCACTTTTGTTGTCCTTCAGAGTTATAATGTGAAACAAGAGTGTCGTCATCACAATATACGCCGCCACATGGCTGCTATTTCAAGCAGCTAGCTTTAGAGACTAAAGTGTTGGAATTTCTAGCACCTACCTGGGTAGCTCAATGGATATATTGTGTTACTTGTGATCTAAAAGTTTTACGCATGGACTGATGGATGGACAGACGGACGCACAACGGACTCATTGGTCATTGGCTTTGATTAAGCAATAAAAATATGAAGTTTCATGAAATTATGTCCATTAGTTGGAGATACATTAATGAAAAACATTTTTTTTTCCCATGACACAGCAATAAATTCCAAAACCCTGACAATATGCGCTAGGTCACATGATCTGTGAAAATTTCATCCAAATCCGTTGAGATATGTCAAGTAATTAAAGAGATATTGGTGAAAAATGAAATATAACATGAAGCCCCCTTTTTCCATGATGCAACTATAAATCGCAAAACCTTGACAATCTGTACTAGGTCACATGATGAGAAACATTCTATGAACATTTTATACAAATCCGTCAAGAAATGTGGGAGGAGTTGCGTTCACAAGAAACAGACTTTTGTAAGGACAGACGCAGTTTAAATTTGACATGAAGCCCCCTTTTTCCATAACACAGCAATAAATTCCAAAACCCTGACAATATGCGCTAGGTCACATGATCTGTGAAAATTTCATCCAAATCCGTTGAGATATGTCCAGTATTAATTAAAGAGATATTGGTGAAAAATGAAATACAACATGAAGCCCCCTTTTTCCATGATGCAGCTATGAATTGCAAAACCTTGACAATATGCGCTAGGTCACATGATGAGAAACATCCTGTGAAAATTTTACCCAAATCCGTCCAGAAATGTGGGAGAAGTGCTGCTGCTCCTCAGTTTTATATAGATCAGACACATTTTACCTGGATACTAAAGTGGCATCACTTGCTGGAAGTGTAGGAGAGATTAGAAAGTCTTGGAAAATTTTTGCATAGCGGCTCCTAGCCTAGGCAGTTTCAGGTTTTTCTTTAAGACCAGGTAGGGTAAATCAAGCTGAGTGAAAGGGGGGGGGGGGGGCAGAGCGAGAACAAGGCAAGTTTGGGTAGATTTATATTTTCCGAAAGAAATTATTGTTGCCTCATTGTAACAGAGATAGAAAAAAACTATGAAAATACCTGTCTAATATGAAGACCTATCGACGCTTGATACAAATCTAAACTTCTATCGTTGCCGTCGTCTAGTTTAGTCCACAGTCCGTCCTGTCAGATAAGTTGCAAGAGAAACGTCCATTAAAATTTTTCGAATGTTATATCTGCATTGAACACCTTAATTGTTCGTAGTTCTGGAGCATGCTAGCACTTTTGCCGAATGAACAAAACTTGTTCAATCTGAAATCTAGCAAACCGAAAGTAGCGACAATGCACTACAGAACCGGAAATGCGGTGATGACAACAGAGATGACGGGATCCTGTCTATATTTTACGCGAAGAAAAGCGAAAATCACAAGTAAAAGTTCGTTACACAGTCTGTATAGTACCGCAGTATTTCGGGCGTGATTTGTTGTAGAAGATAAAAACTGGTACCCGTTTGTCTTTTGTAACCATGCGATAGGATACGAACGTTCGATAAACAGAAGTTCCTGTGTGGAGTTAGCGAAAAATCCCGATCTCTCCGCCTGCTTGTATGTATTTTTAGAAATGGAAAACCCACGTTATTGCGTTTGACACTTTGTGTTTAAGGTCGGTTCAATATACTCCGATACACGATAGCTTTTGTACAGGCGTAGGAGTTTTCATGCATAATTATGTATGTAGTAGTACATGATTGTACATCTATAATATAATGCGCAATATTTGCCGAAACAGGCGTTCTGTGACACAGTATGATAAAAGGCTGATTTTTTTTTTAACGGAAGACAAAAAAAAAAAAATAGGGTCGGGGCAAAATCTCCAGGTAGGGTCGGGTTACCCGAAACAAACTATTTTTTTTTTTACGCCTAAGTGCCATGCACCCAGTACTGCCAAAACCTAGGAAACATATAAATAAATGGGCTGTAACTTTGCTTTGACTGAAATAAAGTCATAAGCTGCATGAAACACAATTCAATTGATCAGTCAATCTTTCAGACACCAAGAAAGAAAGAAAAAGTCGAAAGGAAGAGAGCACAGAAAGTGAAGGATACAAATTCCAATAATGAAGTATTCAAGCCTTTCTTCTTGAGAGGTATTTTTAACCTGTAAGTATACCTTGAACACGCGGTACACAGTTCATTTATTCAACACATTATGTTATTTAGCTTCATGAGAAAGTGTTATTGGAAAAATAAACAGCAGTTTCACCGATATTACCGAGTGTCAAGCCATAAAAAATGAGAAACGATTACATACCCAAACGTTTGTCTTTGTATTGAACAAATATAGTGCAACTTGTGATGCAGTATCTATAATTTCCGAAATATACGGATCTCTCTGTTGTAGCGCCGCTAGATTCATCCGTTCTTCCGCCATACTTGATTAATACTAGATCCGCATAGACTTCTTCTTCAGTTATTGGATAAAAATAGAATGCTGTAATGAAAGTTGAGTATAACCGTTTTGACTAGAAAATACAACGCTAAAATACAATGTTGAATTGTTATGAATTTCTTTTCTCTTTTTTCTTAAACATATTATTTTTTTTAATCAGCATCATCGCATTCAGTCCGAAAATGTTTTGGTCCAGTGCGCACGAAACAGGTCAAGTGCGACAGCAACCGTACGGCAGTGATTTCAACGCTAGTAATTTTGGCGTTTAATGTTAAATAAAGGGAGAATTAAAAGTGCTGATTCATCATGATTGTAATTAGTTGTACATAATCATTGAACTATTGTAATGTGGACTTTATTTATAGAAATACATTATTTTTCACCGTACAAGAATCCCCGGATGCTGAAAGCTGTGAAATGAAGCTGGGAATAATCTGCTATCGTGCTACTTTACCTTTCTAAGATTCAATAATCGTCATCATTTGAGAAAAAAAGTCATGGCATCGTCGACCACAGGTATAGATAGATGTTGTATGCTCCATAGTAAAGACCAACATGCATAAACGCCAATCAATAATGAACTTGTCCTCTGTTCATTCGACGTCAGATCTAGTAAATTGGGGATGAAAAATCGGTTGGTCGTAGACTATTCTCTCCCAATTATAGAAAATTGTTTTTCCCAACGTAAAGATATTTATTTTAAAATATGTATTGGTGGGGATTTGTATATATATTTATGACAGGATAGAGATATGTATATATGATAAATTTGCAGAATTAAATTCATATTTGGAATTTTTACCTCTTTCATAGACAACAAAATTTAACCCTTTCCCAAACGACAAATTTTAGACTGGTCCAAATTGAAAGCACTTGCAGACGACAAAATAAACGTAACTCAAAAATTGAAATTTCTTTCAAGCAGGGTAGAAAACATTGTGGGAAAAGGAGAAAATGCTGGTTGCCAGCATTTTCTCCTTTTCCCACAATGTTTTCAAAAGGCTTCTATCTCAGGGTCGTAAAAACCAGGGATTGTTTGGTAAAGGGTTAAACTGGTTGGTATTGAATGATTTGCAGAGGACATGACACGCAAGGCATGATGTGTTTCATATTAGAAAGGGTAGAAACCTTTCTGTTTATTTATGTACTAGATAAACCAGAGTTAAAAGAATCCTGCTGCTTACGAGCATTTTAACCCTTTACCAAACGACAAAATTTTAGACTCGACCAAATTGAAACCATTTGCAGATGATAAATTAAACATGACTCAAATGATGATTTCTGTCTTTAGAAGGGTAGAAAACATTGTGGAAAAAGGAGAAAATGCTGGTTACAAGCATTTTCTTCTTTTCCCACGATATTTTTTAAAGGTTTCTTTCTCAGGGTCATAAAAACAAGGGATTGTGTGGTAAAGAGTTAACCATTTACCACACAATCCAAAGTGTTAATGACCCTGAGAAAGAAGCATTTAAAAAGCTATAGTTGGAAAAAGAGAAAATACAGCATTTTCTCCTTTTCCCACAATGTTTTCTCCATTTTCTAGAGCCAATTCCATCAATTTAGTGGCATTTAATTTGTCGTCTACAAATGCTCTCAATTTAACCCTTAGGCTGCTAAGCACAACTCCTTGACCTTTTCCGGACAATGTAGATCCAGATTTGACTGCACAGAACGTGCAGTCTGATCTTGGATCTACCCAGTCCGACAAGGAGATATCTTTTCCCAAAAAAAACCTTTAAAATAACAAAACAATCAGCAGGATAAGGATTAACAAGTGAAAAATTTTGTCGTGTGGTAAAGAGTTAGACTTGTCCAAACTGAAAGCGTTTGCAGACGACAATTTAAATGTTGTTTAAATGATGAAATTCGTCTTTGATGGAGTAGAAAACATTGTGGGAAAAGGAGAAAATGCTGGTAACCAGCATTTTCTCCTTTTCCCACAATGTTTTCAAAAGGCTTTTCCTACGGATTCGTTAAAACTCGTGATTGTGTGGTAAAGAGTTTAAGACAGATTCAATCATTTGTGTCTCGTGAAATTTGTTGTCTGCAATACTAATTATTGCGAGTTAGACAGAGTTATCTCTCTTTGAGCACTCTTATGAATACCATAAAGTAAATGAAAATGTCTCACGAGACAGTAGGATTTACCACAATGTTTTCTGCCCTGTCAAAGATAACAATTATCATCACAACAACATTTAAATTGTCGTCTGCTGATGCTTTTGATTTGGTCTAGTCCAAAGTTTTGTCACCTGGTTAAGGGTTGAAGTGCTGAGCCCAAGAACCATAACTAAAGCTATGTTTCTTGGGGATGTCTAGAGTATAAGAACCTTCTTACATGATTCTGTAGCTGGTCCATAGAGCTATTAACCCTTTACCAAACAATCCCTGGTTTTTACGACCCAGAGGAAGAAGCCTTCTGAAAACATTGTGGGAAAAGGAGAAAATGCTGGTAACCAGCATTTTCTCCTTTTCCCCCAGTGTTTTCTACTCTTCTAAAGTCAAGTTTCAATTTTGAGTTACCTTTTTTTTTGTCGTCTGCAAATGCTTTCAATTTGGACAATTTGTCATTTGGTAGACAGTTAAAAGTTATTATTGTAAATGCTATTGTCTCTTCTGATATACATGTACCTACACAAGCACCCCAAACACTTTGCTTAGCAAATCTCATTTGTATTTGTTGAAGGGAGGTAACTATGGTACCTATAACAAGCATTTCTCAACAAATTGAACAAGTAAACAGAGCTATGATCAGGCTGCACCCAAAGTAGAATTCAGTTTTGATCAATGCTGTCCGTTAAGGTATTTGTAACTTAGAATCTCTAATCTTAGAGTGCAAATAAAAGCACTATTTATATTGCTTTTTATCAAGGTCAAAATGCCTAGAGTGTACATCTTGCATCTGCATTCATCAACTTTTCTGATTAGCCTTCATGGTCTAATTCTCAGTTTTGAAAGTAGGACAACTTTTTATTGTCTAAAACATTTTGTATAGCATATCAGAAATTGTGTTGCTGTGAAATTAAGAAAATTCTTTAAAATTAGAACACAATTAAGGATGGTTGGTGTACATGGCTACAGGGCCTGTGTTTTGACCAGCTATTCTAAAAAATATTCTTCGTCTTATTTTGAAGATGTTATTATTTAACTCTTTACCAAACGACAAAATTTTGGACTGCTCCAAACTGAAAGCATTTGCAGACGACAAAATAAATGTGACTCAAATGCTGAAATTTGTTTTGGGAAGCATAGAAAACATTGTGGGAAACTGAGAAAATGCTGGTTACCAGCATTTTCTCCTTTTCCAACAATGTTTTCAAAAGGCTTCTTTCTTGAGGTCGTTAAAAATCGGGATTGTGTGGTAAAGAGTTAAGGTAAGGCAGTTATCAATTGGCTAGAATCTAATGGTTTAGCGAATCAATTTGTGTTACTTTCTTATTTTAGAATAAGATAAAGAATGCAATTTGGAATAAATGTTTAACTCTTTCAAATAGATGAACTCGACCTCTTTCGACGGCTCTAAATACAATCCATTGAAAATTACAAAGATCTTGATCGTATAGGCTTAACTACACAAGCGGACGGTATAGATCAAAGGTCAGACTGCACGCTCCGTGCAGTCTGATCTTGATCTATGTCGTCCGCAAAAGTCACTGTTTTCACCTATGGCGCCGAAAGGGTTAATGTTTTGAACAACAATAAAGAAATAGGTAATGAAAAATTTGTCATTGATTAAAAGTGAAATAACTGAAAATTTATGTACATGTATGGTTATAGAGCTAATTTACAAAAGCCACATCAAAAAAGGTGACTCTTTGTCATATCTAGTATATGTTCACCATCTTACATGGAGGCCCTTTTTGTGTGACTGATTACTTTTTCCTTGATTTCATAATTACATTGCAGAGATTACTTTGCAAGTATAAGATAGTGTAAGATACTCCTTAACCCTTGTCCCGCACAATTCCAAGTTTTAACAACCTTGACAAAGACAGCATTTGTAAACATTGTGGGAAATAGAGAAAATGCTAATAACGATTCTCCTTTTTTCACAAGGTTTTCTACCTTTCAAAATATCAATTTCAGTTTTTAAGTCAAATTTATTTTGCGCTCTGCAAGTGCTTTGAATTTGGACAGGTCAAACATTTTGTCTTTTGGTAAAGAGTTAACTTTGAGATCACAAGCACAATTTTTGTTACTTTTGCAGACAGTATAGATCAAAATCATTTAACCAACAAATATGAAACTTGATCTTTAATCTGAATTCCTGTATAATAATTTTGTTCTATTCCAATACCCCACCCAAAACAGTAATGGAATAGCACTATCTGGGTCTGTTTAACCCTTTATCAGACAATCCAGAGTTTTAACCAAAATGCTGGTAACTAGCATTTTCTTCTTTCTGCAAATGCTTTCAATTCGGACCAGTCTAAAATTTTGCTGCTTGGTTGAGAGTCAACTCTTTACCAAACTAGAAAATTTTAGACACGTCCAAATTCAAAGCATTTTGCAGACTACAAATCTATTGGCGCGAAAATGAAGGGATTTGTCTCTGAAAGGGTAGAAAACATTGTGGAAACAGGAGAAAATGCTGGTTACCAGCATTTTCTCCTTTTCCCACATTGTTTTCCAAAGACTTTCCTATTAAGGTCGTTAACACATGGGATTGTTTGGTAAAGAGTTAAGTCACACAAAATGCCAATTTCATAAGTAAATTTTGCACTCTAAGGGTTAATTTTCTCTCTGCTGAAAGGTATTAGCTTACAAAAGGCTGTCAGTCTTGGACTATAGCTAATTTCCAGTGTGCTAGGCTCATTGGATCTAATTTAATCTATTCCGGGAAAGAGGCTCCTTCACTGGAGCTATATTGCCTAATGTACCAAAGTAAACCAGTAATTGATGCCTGAATATAATGTATCAGATACGATGTTTCCCTGGTAACTTTATGGAAAAAATGATGTCTGTGTCATTTACCCAGTTCCAATATAGATATATATTTTATCTGTGGCCTTGCTGTCGATAGGTTTGAAAATATTGTGGGTAACAGTTACTTGTTACAAGTGATTGCTCCTTTTACCGCAACGATTTCTATGTCATTGAAAAATTAGATTTTTCTTTTTTTCAAATAAAATATTAGCTTTGTCTAAAACTGGCAATGGTCTGTATGGCAAAGGGTTAACTCTTTACCAAACGGTAATATTGTAGCCTCGTCCAAACTGAAAGCATTTGCAGATAATATATCATATGTGACTAGAATGATGGGATTTGTCTCTGAAAGGGTAGAAAACATGGTGGATAAAGGAGAAAATTCTAGTTACCAGCATTTTCTCCTTTTCCCACCATGTTTTCAAAAGTCTTTTACAGAAGAGTTTGTAAAAACACAGGATTGTTTGGTGAGGGGTTAATTCCAAGGCTGCTGAATAAGTGAATTGCGGTATGTACTTTATAGTCAGAAGAAAGCAAATTCAAAATTACTCGTATTTTGGCCAAAATGCCTCAGAGAGTATCAGGCAAGATAGGATCAGACCCTATCCTGTACTAGTCACATGTTTAAAGCCTTTAACCCTTTACCAAACAATCCCTGGTTTTCACGACTCTGGGAAGGAAGGCTTTTGAAAACATTATAGGAAAAGGAGAAAATGCTGGTAACCAGCATTTTCTCCTTTTCCCATGATGTTTTCTACCCTATCAAAGACAGAAATCATCATTTGAGCTACATTTAAATTGTTGAATTCAAATGCTTTCAGTTTGGTCAGGTCCAAATGTTCGTCATGTGGTAAAGGGTTAACATACAACAAAATTTTGAACTTGTCCAAATTGCATGCATTTTCAGATAGCAATATTTTTATTGCTCAAATATTAAGATTTATCTTTGAAAGGATAAAAACATTGTGAAAAAGGAGAAAATGCTGGTAACAGCATTTTCTCCTTCCCGACAATGTTTTCAACCCTTCCAGCAAATAATCTTTTCATTTGAGCTACATCAATTTTGTTGTCTGCAAATGCTTTCAGTTTGAACATATCTAATTTTGTTGTTTGGTAAAGAGTTAACTCCTTGCCAGACGACAGAATTATAGAGACGCCCAAACTGAGAGCATCTGCAAATGAGAAAGTAAACATGACTCAAACTGGAATTTGTTTTTGAAGAGAAGAAAACACTTTTGGAAGAAAGGAGAAAATGCTGTTACCAGTGTTTTCTCAGTTTTCCCACAGTGTTTTCAAAGGACTTCTTCCTCAAGGTCGTTAAAACTTGGTGTTATGTGGCAAATATTTAAAGATTACTGTATGTGGTTCAGTTTTGATCTGCTATGTATGACAGGGCCATTCAGAATTTTAAAATCATACCAAACATCAAAAATGTTTTATTGACTTTTTGATGTCTATAGTTTACAAACTACCAAGAAATGAGAAAGAAAAGTGCTAGAAAAAAAAAAAGACTTCCAAAACTCCTTATCCCTATACTGAACAGTCACGGGTTTTAACAACCCTTGGAAAAAAACATTTTGTAAAAATTGTGGGAAAAGGAGAAAATGCTGGTAACCAGCATTTTCTTCTTTTCCCACACTGTTTTTCACCCTTTCAAAGACAAATTCAGTCATTTTAGTTACATTTAACCCTTTACCACACAATCCCTAGTTTTAACAACCCTGAAAAAGATGGCTTTTGAAAACATTGTGGGAAAAGGAGAATATGCTGGTAACCGGCATTTTCTCCTTTTCCCACAATGTTTTCTATCTATTCAAGGACAAATACTATCATTTGAAATGTATCTAAATTTGTTGTCTGTAAATTCCTTTAAAATGGGTGAATCTTAAACTTTGCTGTGTGGTAAAGGGTTAAATTGCTGTCTGCAAAAGCTTTGAGATATGACAAGTCAAGAATTTTGTTGTTTGGTAAAGAGTTAAAATGATTATGTGGCCTCTTTTGGTAATTTTAGTGTCTGTTCCAGATTTTTGCAATAGCTCATGGGAAAATTCTTTGATCAATAATAGGCATCGATGATGCAAGATTGTATTTAAATACATGTAGGTATAATGGCATAATTTGTTGTCTCATAAAAAGAGACAGAGTTCCCCATTGCGAAAGGACCATCCCTTTATATATCTCTTTAACAACGGACACATTTTTAGACCCGTCCAAAGTAAATCTAGCACAATTGATGGGATCGGTATCAGCTAGGGTAGAAAACATGTTGTTGAGAAAATACTGGTAATCTTTAAAATGCAAATTCATCATTTAAGCCGCATGTAATTTGATCTCCATATGCTTTCAATTTCGACTAAAGTCTAAGTGTTTTTCTTACGTGGTAAAGAGTTAAATAGTATCTACCAGTGTTTTACCAGAAATCTTGAATTACAGCAAGAAAAAAAATCCTAGTAAGCCTCTTTGGTCCCCTTCCCACACAATCCCAAATTTTAACGACTTTGAGAAAGACATCTTTTGAAAATATTGTGGGAAAAGGAGAAAATGCTAGTAACCCGCATTTTCTCCTGTTCCCACAGTATTTTCCACTTTTCCAAAACTAATTTCAATTTTTGAGTTGCATTTATTTTGTTGTCTGCAAATGCTGTCAATTTGGATTGGTCTAAAATTTTGTCGTTTGGGGAACAGGTAAATAAGATGTCCCTTGTTTGCCTTGTTAACCAGTTAGTGGTAATTTTTTGGGGGCCAGGGGCTGGAGGAAATAAGAAGAGAAAGCTTTTTATGCATGTATTAATTTTGTGTGAATTGTTAAAAGTTTCAGTTACTGGTAAGACCAGACTGCACTGTTAACCCTTTACCACCTAGTAAGATTATAGACTCATCCACATTGAAAACATGTGAAGAGGAGAAACTAAACCTGACTCAAAATGATGTGATTTGTTTTTGAACAAACAGAAAACACTGTGGGAAAAAGAAGAAAATGCTGGTATTTTCTAGCATTTTCTCCTTTTCTGAAAATATTTTCAGACGGCTCTATCCTCATGGTTGTTAAAACTTGGGATTGTATGGTAAAGGGTTGAAAGAAAAAAAAAAATCTCTAAAAAGAGAGATCAGACCACAGAGAAGATGCTGTCAGAGTTTGATTCTAAATTTATCATTATTCATCATTTTAGCCTGAATTCCCTCACAAAATGACCTTGACATGTGAACTTACTTTTTTGGTCATTGTCAATCAAAATTAGACTGCACAAATTATGCAAACTGATCTTCTACTCTGTGGGCTACACTGAGACATGCTTGACCACAGCAGCCTTAACCCTTTACTTCACAATCCCGAGTTTTAGCGACTCTGTGAAAGACGCCCTTTGAAAACATTGTGGGAAAAGGAGAAAATGCTGGTAACCAGCATTTTCTTCTTTACCCACAATGTTTTCTACCCTTTCAAAGACAAATTTCATGATTTGGGCTACATTAAAATTGCCATCTGCAAATGCTTTCAATTTGGACAAGTCTAAGATTTTGTCATTTGGTAAAGATTTAAAGCAGTAATTGCTTAGTTTTTTTTTGTTTATTTGTTTATTTTGGCCCTCTCAGGATAAACCTGCAGTAACTTTCTTTGAAAGGTTATGGAGTCTATGTAAAAGGTTGTTGAGTGGATTTATACTATGGGCGACAAAGGGTCTAATACAGGTTTGATATGTCTTGGGGCAATTCTCTAATATTGAACAAACTGGTATTGAATAGTCTCAAGGGAACTTTGGGATAAATGCAACACTGATTAAATGCAATGATGATTAAATGAATGAAATTAATATGGTGTAACAGTTGAATATATTTTGGAAATTTTATCATTAACTCGTAGATATATTTGTTTCAATCTACAAAATGCCAAATTATAAACTCATATAAATGAATGGGTTTGCAGTAGACAATGAAATTGAGCTCGAGTGATGAGATTTGTTTGTGAATTGATAGAAACTGTCTGAAATCGAGTGATGAGATTTGTTTGTGAATTGATAGAAACCGTCTGAAATGGAGAAAATGCTGGTGCTACTCTAACAATGTGTGCAACAGGTTCCTTCCTTGGGGTCGTTAACTCTTTACCAAACGACAAAATTTTAGACCAGTCCAAATTGAAAGCATTTGCAGACGACAAAAAAAATATGGCTGAAAAATTTAAATTTGATGTTGGAAGGGTAGAAAACATTGTGGGAAAAGGAGGAAATGCTGGTTACCAGCATTTCCTCCTTTTCCCACAATGTTTTCAAAAGGCTTCTTTCTCAGGGTCATTAAAAGTCAGGATTGTGTGGTAAAGGGTTAATACATGTGATTGTTTTGTAAACTTCAAACAAAATCTCTTGACTTGTCCATACTGAAAGTATCTGCAAACAAAATAGCACATGTGGCTTTAATAATTGGATTTGCTCTGATAGGATACAAAACATTATGGAAAAAGGAGAAAGTGTTGGTTACCAAAAGCTCTCTCCCTAGGGTGGTTAAAACAGGATTGAGTAGAAGGGGGTATAACTCTTTAACAGAAGGCAAAATTTTACACCTGTCTGCATTGAAGGCATTTGCAGACATGAAGTTACATGTTCTTCAAGTAGTGAGACTTGTCTCTAGAAGAGTGCTAGAATTTTCTCTCTTTTCCCAAACTGTTTTTGACAGCCTTTTTCCTTGCCATTGTCAACCCTAGAATTGCCTTTCAAGACTGTAATTACCTTTGCAGACAGTGTAGATTAAGATCACACTGCACCACATAGGCAGTCTGATCTTTGATCTATAATGTCAGATTTGCTGAAACACTAGTGACAAAAACTGAAAAACAACAATGGAACTACAATTTTTTGGGGTCCTATCTGTAAGCCTTTACCCGACGACAAAATTTTAGACTTGTAGAAATTCAAAGAAGTAGCAGCTGACAAATCAAATGTGACTGAATAATTATGTAATTTTGGTGCATTTCTAGAACTCTTTACCAAACAACAACATTTTAGGATCATCAAATTTGAAAGCACTTGAGATGACAAATATGGCACAAATACTGGAAAATATCTTAGACTGGGTAGAAAACAATGTGGAAAAAAGATAAGATACTGGTTAACAGCATTTTCTCCTCTTTCCATAACATTTTCAAAAGTCTTTTTTATGGTTATCAAAGCACCAGATTGTTGGATTAAGAGTTAACTCTTTACAAGATGATAAAATTTGGTACCAGTTCACATTAAAAGCATTAATTTTGCAGATAATAAGTTGATTATACTCAAAATTTGAAAGACTGGATTTATCTTTAATTGTGTCAAAAACATTTTGGGAAAAGGAGAGAATGCTGGATTTTCAAAGGTCTTTCTATATTAGGGTCTTCAAAACAAGGGATTGTTGGGTAAAGGGCTAAGTGAATGAATATAAAATCTTCTCTGGGGTGTGTTGGAAACATTTTAGGAAAAACTTTTGTGAAAATGTGGAAGATGGAACATTTGATTGTGACATGCAGTAAGTCCTTGTGCCAAAGACACACTAAATGTTAATGGCTTTTTATGGAAAAGTCTATCCACACAAAAGAAAAATTTAAGTCTTTACCTGCGGCAACAGTATAAACTGGTCCAAATAGAAAACATTTACAGATGACAATTGGTGCTGAAATGATGCTTTTTTCCCCCTAAATGGCAGAAAACAAAGTGGAAAAAAAGAAGAAAATGCTTGTTACCAGCATTTTCACCTTTACCCACAATGTTTTCAAAAGCCATTGTCTTCAGGGTCATTAAAATGAAGATTTGTTGGATAAAGGGTAAAGATAACTGCAAAGTTTGCAGCCAACATTTTTGTTTTTCAATTCTCATGTTTTACAATTTGTCATTACTTTTGAATATTAAAAAATATGTTTTCAAACTTTACAGAAAACCATTCACACAGCGTAACAAAAAGTGCCTTATGTTCAATTTGTCATTCTGTCTAGCATTATGTCTTGTCTCCAATATTGAATGCACACGTTCAGCATTGTCACAAATTGTGTGAACGATTGTATTGACATAAAGTCGGGGGAAAAACGTACATTCCTTTTGAGCTTGCTATTGATTATGTGACTTGGCTGTATAGGTCACTTCAAAGCAGTTGCTGTCAACAAAGCACTTGTCGCAGAGATAATCTTGATAGAATTTTTTTGTATTGATTTTTTGTTTAGTTAGATCTTACATATTTGGCAGACTTTTGACTAGTTTATATTAACATTTTATTTGGTTAATATTTCTTCCATATTTTGCAGACTCTTTGACTGGTATCCTTGTTTTTGGTTATTACTTACATCAAGCAGACTTTCTGACTGGTTATCAATTTTTTGTTCGATGATTTCTTAGATACTTACTGTCTTTTTGACTGGCATCAAGTTTTGATTGGCTGTTCCTCACATATTTTGATTTTTGTCTTCTTTTATTTAGCCCCTAGGGTTCTAGAGTAATATGACTGATTGGCATTATAGTGTTATCACAATCTGTAAATTAAGGAAAAAGGTGGCTCTTCTGTCATGTCTGTAAGTTTGAAATGTGTGTTGGATTTCAAAATAATGTAACACGCATGATAACCATGGATAGATAGTGTGTCCCATGCAACACTCATCAGCTCAAAGGTCAAGGTCACTGTATTTACTTGAACTTTGTCAGTATATCTTTGTAGTTATAGTAATGATGGATGTTTGTGTCTGTCTTGTTTGTTTGAAATTTATGGCTAGATTTCAAAATGATTGGACTGGAAGTTGAAAGTGAAGCACTATCAAAGTTGAGGTTTACAGTGTTTGGATGGTCTTTATAAAGACATCTTCATATAAGCCATGCTTGAGCATCTCCATTATACATTAAACCAAGCAAGGCCATCATATAAATAGAGATCCATAAAATCCATTTTGCCTAACAACTGGCTGAATCATATAGCAGACTGGTCCTTGGACGTTCAGAAAATTGACCAAAAGCAAAAACGTTTTGACCCAGTTCCGCTTGCTGCAGACTGTGCAGGCTGACCTTAGTTGATATTTTTTGCAGATGCATTAAACACCTTTTCACAAAGCATGGCCTATAATTATTTCTACATGGGTATAATAGTTATGATGATGGTTTCTTAGGTTAGTCCAATGGAGTTGACATGCATGGATGGATTTTGAAACATTTTGGCACAAATGCTCACTTTGGATTGATGATGTTGGTGTGCAACAACCATAATTATTACCAGCGACAACCATATTGCCAGCTCAAAGATCAAGGTCCCAGTCTGGTTGAACACTGTCAATGTTTTTCCACACTGATCATTGTGCATGTTAGGCCCAGGTGCCTGGGAGTTGTACCCTGTGTGTGCTTTAATGCCCTGTCCTTGTGTCGATAATTATGTTTTTCCATATCTGTCTTAACTTTTCTTTCAGAAATCTTCTCTTCTGAACTAATTGACCAAACTTGACAGAAATGTTCCTCTGAAGGTCCTATATAAGGTCATTCAGAATATTTAAAAAGATTTGATTCTCTTTAAAATTCAAGTTATTATTCCAGAAAAAAAAGGAGAAAATATTGAAAATCGTCCTATCCTAAACCACATGTAGAAAATAAGTCATGCTGAAGAAAATAACTGTAAACTTGTGTGAAACTTTTTCATTTTCTTTGATCGTTGTTACTTTTGTCTATCAAAAAGCATCGCTGTCTTGGTTTTAGCTCATCTTTCTAGGGAAATACATAATAGTCAAAGGGAAAGAACTCATATTTTTAAATTGCTACATGTTTTAACCATTTATCTCCCTGAATTGGTATTTTTTTCAGTATCACTACATTTTGGATACCCTATAGTTCTCCATGAAGAAAATAATATGAAGAAGGCAAAGCCTCACACCAGTGACTTGAATCATTTGTGGAATGCATATCTATTAATTCAAATGCCAAGCTAAGTCTTGGATTGGATTGGGTTTTGAGGTTGAATCCCGGCTTTGCCAAAACTAATTTTTAGAGTTTTCAAAATTCAAATGTTGCATTAGAACGCATTACTCTCTCGTAGATATATACATGTGACCCATGTGAACCAGTGGATCTATCATAGCAGACGGTGCACCTATCAATACTTTACTGGAGTTTGTTTAATCATCGTGCGTAGATTGACAAATTTAGATAATTTTTTACTCTTTTCTCAAGGTGAGCTACATGTATTGTGATCGCCCTATGTCCAGCGTCTGTCGTCCGTCAACAATTTCTTTAAACATCTTCTTCTCCTAAACCACTGGGCCAATCTTGATGAAACTTGGCAGAGATGTTCCTTGGGTGAAGCTCTACCAAAGGTGTTCAAAGAATTTAATTCCACCCTTAACTGTGGTTGCCATGGCAACAAAAAGGAAAAAAATGCAAAATCTTTGAAAATCTTCTCCTCTGAAACTAGAAGGCGTAGAGCTTTGATATTTAGTATGTAGCATCTCCTAGTGGACCTCTATCAAGTTTGTTCATATGATGCCCCTGGGGTCAAAACTGGCCCTGCCCCAGGGGTCATAAGTTTGAACATAGGAACAAAGAAGGAAAACTTTAAAATTCTTCTTCTCTGAAACTGGAAGGCATAGAGCTTTGACATTTGGTATGTAGCATCTCCTAGTGGACCTCTACCAATTTTGTTCAAATAAACCCGCTGTGGTCAAAACTCTTCGCCCTGGGGTCACAATTTCGAACATAGGAGCAAAGAAGGAAACTTTAAAATTCTTCTTTCCTGAAACTGGAAGGCGTAGAGCTTTGATACTTGGTATGTAGTATCTCCTCATGGACCTCTACCAAGTTTGTTCATATGACGCCCCTGGGGTCAAAACTAGCCCTGCCTTGGGGGTCACAAGCTCAAACATAGGAACAAAGAAGGAAAACTTTAAAATTCTTCTTCTCTGAAACTGGAAGGCGTAGAGCTTTGATATTTAGTATGTAGCATCTCCTAGTGGACCTCTATCAAGTTTGTTCATATGATGCCCCTGGGGTCAAAACTGGCCCTGCCCCAGGGGTCATAAGTTTGAACATAGGAACAAAGAAGGAAAACTTTAAAATTCTTCTTCTCTGAAACTGGAAGGCATAGAGCTTTGACATTTGGTATGTAGCATCTCCTAGTGGACCTCTACCAATTTTGTTCAAATAAACCCGCTGTGGTCAAAACTCTTCGCCCTGGGGTCACAATTTCGAACATAGGAGCAAAGAAGGAAACTTTAAAATTCTTCTTTCCTGAAACTGGAAGGCGTAGAGCTTTGATACTTGGTATGTAGTATCTCCTCATGGACCTCTACCAAGTTTGTTCATATGACGCCCCTGAGGTCAAAACTAGCCCTGCCTTGGGGGTCACAAGTTCAAACATAGGAACAAAGAAGGAAAACTTTAAAATTCTTCTTCTCTGAAACTGGAAGGCGTAGAGCTTTGATATTTGGTATGTAGCATCTCCTAGTGGATCTCTATCAAGTTTGTTCAAATAGACCTGCTGGGGTCAAAACTGGCCCCGCCCTGGGGCAAAGAAGGAAACTTTAACATTTTTCTTGTCTGAAAATGGAAGGCGTAGAGCTTTGATATTTGGTATGTAGTATCTCCACATAGATCTCTACCAAATTTGTTCATATGACGCCCCTGGGGTCAAAACTAGCCCCACGCGGGGGGTCACAAGTTCGAACATAGGAACAAAGACGGAAAACTAAAATTCTTCTTCTCTGAAACTGGAAGGCATAGAGCTTTGATATTTGGTATGTAGTATCTCCACATGGACCTTTACCAAGTTTGTTCATATGATGCCCCTGGGGTCAAAACTAGCCCCGCCCCGGGGGTCACAAGTTCAAACATAGGAACAAAGACGGAAAACTTTAAAATTCTTCTTCTCTGAAACTGGAAGGCGTAGAGCTTTGATATTTTGTATGTAGTATCTCCTAATGGACCTCTACCAAGTTTGTTCATATGATGCCCCTGGAAACAAAACTGGCTCTGCCTCGGGGGTCACAAGTTCAAACACAGGAACAAAGAAGGAAAACTTTAAAATTCTTCTTCTCTGAAACTGGAAGGTGTAGAGCTTTGATATTTGGCATGTAGTATCTCCTAGTAGACTGCTACCAAGTCTGTTCAAATAAACCCGCTGGGGTGAAAACTGGCCCTGCCCCAGGGGTCACAATTTTGAACATAGGAACAAAGACGGAAAACTTTAAAATTCTTCTTCTTTAAAACTAGAAGGCGTAGAGCTTTGATATTTGGTATGTATTATCTCCTAGTGGACCTGTACTAAGTTTGTTAGCCCACCAGAGCATAACATGTTCAATGAGTTTCGAAAATGGGTCACCAGTGGTCATAAACTAGGTCACTAGATAAAATTAAAGAAATACCTTGTGGGCACTCTAAAGGCCACATTTCTTGCTCATTTGACCTGAAATGTGGTCAGATTGTTTTTGTTGATGAAATCTATAAATGTCTTTGAATTTGGGTCACTTTGAGTCTTAATCAAGGTCACTAGGTCAAATTAAAGAAATACCTTATGGGCACTCTAGAGGCCATATTTTTCAACTCAATTGACTTGAAAATTGGTCAGAATGTTTGTCTTGATGAAGTCTTGGATGAGTTTGAATTTGGGTCACCTGGGGTCATAGACTAGGTCACTAGGTCATGTTAAGGAAATACATTGTTGGCACTCTAGAGGCCACATTGGTTGCTCAATTGACTTTAAAGTTATTCAGAATGTTTGTCCTGATAAAATTTCACATGAGTCTGAACTTAGGTCACCTTGGGTCATAAACTAGGTCACAAGGTCAAATTAAAGAAATACTGTGTGGGCACTCTAGAGGCCACATTTATTGCTCAATTGGTTTGAACATTGGTTGAAATGTTTGTCTTGATGAAATCTAGGATGAGTTTAGAATTGGGTCACCTGAAGTCATAATATAGGTCACAAGGTCAAATTAAAGAAATACCTTGCGGGCACTCTGGAGGCCACATTTCATGCTCAGTTGACATGAAAATTGGTCAGAATGTTTGTCTTGATGAAATATTGAATGAGGTTGAAATTGAGTTATAAACTAGGTCAGTAGGTCAAATTAAAGAAATTTATTTGGGCACTCAAGAGGCCACATTTATTGCTCAATTGACTTGAAAATTGCTGAGAATGTTTGTCTTGATAAAATCTAGGGTGAGTTCAAAATTGGGTTACCTAGAGTCATAAACTAGGTCAACTTACAGAAATTCCGTATGGGCTCTAGAGGCAAAAAATCTTGCTCAATTGACCTGAAAATTGGTCAGCATGTTTGTCTTGATAAAATCTTGGATGAGACCAAAATTGGGTCACATGGGGTCATAAACTAGGTCACTAGGTCAACTTATGGAAATTCCTTGAGGGCGCTTTAGAGGCCACATTTTAAGCTCAATTGACCTGACAATTGGTCAGAGTTTCAATCATGACCCTGGAGTGAAATTTTGCCTATTGACTCAGGTGAGTGATCCAGGGCCATGAGGCCCTCTTGTTTCTTTTTTCTTATCTGCTTTCCCGAACGTCCATCATCCAAACAATGATCAGTAGTCAGAGCGGAATGAATCCTGTAGCAATGATTAGATCATCAATCATAGGAAAGATATTTGCTATTGGATAGATATCTGGATTATGAATGAAGAAAAAACCTTACATAGGTCTATTAAGACGCTTTCATAATATATGAATAAATATGTAGATCCTATATTAGGAAGAAAAAAAATAAAAAACTTAAACCCTGCTTTCTCTTTAAGTGGCACTCTGGAACAGTCAAAAAACTAGTTTTTAGCTCCACTGGCCAAAGCCAGCGGGCTTATGTCATGGCCCGGTGTCCGTCGTGCGTCCGTGCATCTGTGCGTGCTTTAACTTTTATTTCAAACATCTTCTTCTCTGAAACTACTCATCCAATTTTGATAAAATTTCACAGAAATGATCCTGCCATGGTCCTCTTCTGAATTTCGTGAAAGAATTTGATTCCTTCAAAAACTCTGGTTGCCATGGCAACAAAACTGAAAAATATTGAAAATCTTTGAAAATCTTCTTGTCTGAAACCATAATGCCTAGGGCTACCATATTTGGCATGTAGCTTTATCTAGTGGACCTTTACCAAGTTTCTTCAAATTATTGCCCTTGGGTCAAATTTGACCCTGGGGTCACAAGTTTTATATGAGCTTATTATGGGGAACACTTTAAAAATCTTCTTGTACCTAGCCCTAAGGCCTAGGGCTACCAAATTGGCGTGTAGCTTTATCTAGTGGTCCTCTACCAAGTTTCTTCAAATTATAGGCCTGGGGTCAAATTTGACCCCGCCCTGGGGATCACAAGTTTTACAAGGGCTTCTGTTGGGAAAACTTCAAAAATCTTTTCATACCTAGCCATCAGGCCTAGGGCTACCAAATTTTGCATGCAGCTTTATCTACTAGGCCTCTACCAAGAGGGCCCAAATTATAGCCCTGAGGTTAAGGTTGCCCCCACCCCAGGGGTCACAAGTTTTACATGGGCTTATATAGTGAAAACTTTGGAAATCTTCTTGTTACTAACCATAAGACCTAGGGCTACTAAATTTAGCCCTGTCTCAGGGGTCTCATGTTTTACAGGGTCTTTTATTGAGGAAACTTTGAAAATCTTCTTGTTTATAACCACACATTCTAGACCTGTATCATTTGGAATGGGGCTTTATCTTATGGACCTCCACCAGGATTCAAGTAATTATAGCCCTGAGGTCAAAAATGGCTTTGCTCTGGGGCCATAACTTTCTCTTAGGACTTTACAAAAAAGATTTTGTATGTCTTCTAGTTCGAAACCAACTGGCCAAGTATTGTAATGTTTGGCTTGTAGTGTTTTGATTTATTAGCCACAGGAGCGATACAGGGCCATCATGGCCCTCTTGTTTCATTTTTTTGACACTATAACGCAAAAATAGTGTGATTTATGATGTCATTATTTTTAAGCATGGAAGATTTTGGATATTTATACAAATTCAGAAGTTTAATACGCCGAAGTTAAGTTGGAAACTAGAAAATCTGTACTCATTAAACTGATGATGATTGTTAAGTAATCATCCCATTGGTAGATCATTAGTTTCATTTCTGACCAATCAAGTAAATGTGCGAAAGATTCTTCCTGCTGGATGTGGAGTAAAGTAATGTTTCATAAAGAATTATTGAATTATATACCCTTTAATTTAATGAAATCAGGATTGGTAAAAATGCTTGTCATTGAACACATGAAAAAAAAATCAGAATTTTGCCACACCTGGCAATTTTTAGTTTTATTGATCCTAAGGTAAATGACTTTGAAAACATTATGGAAAAAGGAGAAAATGCTGGTAAGCAGTATCTTCCCCTGTTCTCTCTATGTTTTCTGCCCTTTCGAAGACTGATTTCATTGTTTGAACCACATATAATTTGCCATTTGCAAATGCTTATGAATTGGGCCAGTCTAAAATAGTATCTGTGGTAAAGAGTTAAAACCTTGTATCATGCCAGAAGGTGGGTGGGGTACAGACTTTTTGAAGGTACTGATTTCCAAATCTTGTCTGCAATACTATTCCATTAACATCTGTTTTAAATATCTGTTGTTGATTAACCCTTTTACCTGTAAGCCGCACACTCCTTTATAATAAAGGCTTTCTTTGCTTACTGATTCTTTTCTCTCACTCTCATTTTTGTCTTCAGAAGTAGGCTTTCTGTTGTTTCTGTAAAATTCACATAATGTACATTTATTTGCAGATACATTACGGTATTTCAAAGAACATTATGTTGAGGCTGATAAAGACATTTCTGGAAATGGATTGATTTCCAGTGTTTTCTTTTCACAAAATATTTTCCTTCCATACTA
Organism: Hippopus hippopus; assembly: GCA_946811185.2. Classification (NCBI taxonomy): domain Eukaryota; kingdom Metazoa; phylum Mollusca; class Bivalvia; order Cardiida; family Cardiidae; genus Hippopus; species Hippopus hippopus. The sequence continues at coordinate 3,559,963 of OX328102.1, read as the reverse complement.
CTGCTAACGTTTTCTAAACTTTGCAATGGATTTGTATAACTACAGTATTTAACCCCTTCAAGCACCTCCCACAAGTATAGTCGCATCTGTGACCAGTGTAGATCATGATCAGACTGCACAAAACATGCAGTCCGATCTTTGATAGATCTACGCTGTCCATTACGCCAAGACATTCTGGACAAAAAGAACCCAGAATCTGCAATTATTTTGATCTAATCTCTTGATTGACAAAAAAACATTTGGTTCACTGCATCGCTCTGGGAGCGAAATCACAATTTTCAAAACTCAGTGATAGACACCAACATAAAAGGAAAGGAGCTTTTTTCTGGTATGAGCCATTTCACATTTCTACCATATTTATTGTTTACAGGACGATTGAAAATGTTTTTTATCCTAATCTGTCAGATATATCAACCTTGTCTTGCTAGGTCTCTTGTTTAACCCTTTACCACACAATCCTGACTTTTAACAACCCTAAGAAAGAAGCCTTGTGAAAACATTGTAGGAAAAGGAGAAAATGCTGGTAACCAGCATTTTCTCCTTTTCCCACAATGTTTTCTACCATTCCCAAAACAAATTTCAATTTTTCAGTCACGTTCATTTTGTCATCTGCAAATGCTCTCAATTTGGATAAGTCTAAACTTCTGTCATTTGGTAAAGAGTTAAGTCAGAAAATAAACTATATGCTGCATTATAATTATCTACCAGTCAACAAAATTACTTGTCCATATTACATGTATAACTATTAAACTTTTGCCAACAACAAACCAGTTCTAACTCAAATGAAGGAATTGTCTTTCACAGGATAGAAAACATTGTTGGAAAAGGAGAAAATACTGCTCACCACAACATTTTCAAGAGTCTTTTACCCAAGGCTTGTTAACTCTTTACCAAACAACATAATTCTAGACTTGTCCAAATATAAAGAATTTACAGACAACACATTAAATGGCTTGCAACACGCGAAAAGGGGCATTCGGACATTTGTCTAAAGTGTCGTCTCGGATCAGCCTGCGCAGTACACGCAGGCTAATCCAAGACGGCACTTTACGACTACATTAGATTTTGTGCTACAGTAGACTTGGGCAAAACAGAAAATTACATAAAAAGGGAAAGTGCCGTCTCGGATTGGCCTGCGCGGACTGCACAGGCTTATCCGAGACGACACTTTACGCAGATGTCCGAATGCCCCTTTTCGCATGTTGCAGGCAAATGTGGTTCACATGATTGGATATTTTCTTTGAAGTAGTGGAAAACATTGTTGGAAAAGGAGAAAATACTGGTTACCAGCATTTTCTCCTTTTCCTACAATGTTTTCAAGTCTTTTCCCTCAAGACAGTTTAAAACTCGATATTGTGTGGTATAGGGTTAACTCTTTACCAAACTACAAAATTTTGGACTCGACCAAATTCATAGCATTTGAAGACGACAAAAAAATGTACTTCAAACTATTTCTGAATTTGATATGGTAGAAAACAGAATGGGAAAAGGAGAAAATACTGGTTAACAACATTTTCTCCTTTTCCCACAATGTTTTCAAAGACATTCTTCTTGAGGGTCGTTAAAACTGGGGATTGTGTGGTATAGGGTTAATCCTGGAGGATAATGAAGGAAAGGAAGGGAAGGGATATATTGAACATATTGGTAATTCTGGTCTAATGTGCCTTCATATACCTAAGTGCAGCATTTGTGTTTCAGCGTTTGTTGATAGAATTAATTGATTTTATGCGAGGCAGACAGAGAGGTTGTGGAGAGAGTTACGTTTGGAATTTTTTAGACAATATCCTTGATCTGCTACTTCTCTATGTTACCTTGGTTTTTTTCATCTCGGTAATTCATTCATGTATTTTGTGGCGGAATGTGTTGAAGTGATTTGGGGATTTTTTGAGATAATTGTGTTGGATTGAACATTTTTGAGTGAAAATATGTGAATGGTGAATTAAGAAGTGTTTGTCTTTTTTTTTTTGCGAGCACTTTTGATTTTAATTCTAGTGAGATCTGTAACTTTTTCTTGAAAGGCTTATGAAATTATTCGAATGTTGATTATTTGACTCTTTTTATCAAACAACAAAATTTTTAACTTGTCCAAAGCATTTGAAGGCGACAATATAAATATGACTGAAAAATTGAAATTGATTTCTGGAAGATTAGAAAACATTGTGGAAAAAGAAGAAAATGCTGCCTACCAGCATTTTCTTCTTTTTCCATAATGCTTCATGATCCTTCTTCCTTAGGAGAGTGAAAAGTCAGGATTATGTGGTAGAGGTTAAACCTTATGTTTCTGGTGCTTGGAAAATCAGTTCTCCATTTATATGTTATTAGAGAAAATCACTATTATGTATTTGATTTTTTTATTATAGTACATTTTACCCCTTACCAAACAATAAATGGACATAACTCAACTAACATGACAAAATTTTAGACTAGAATTAGAGAAGAATTTTCTCCTTGTTCCACAATGTTTTCTACCCTATCCAAGACATTTTCCATGTTTTTAACCACATTTAGTGTGTCATCTGTGATACATGATAACTTTATGTAGTTCAAACATAGAAACTGTCTTTTATATGATAAAAACTAAAACAATCTTCTGGTTCCCAACTGTATTGTTTTGGTTTACCAAAGTTTGCATGTAGCGTTATCCGATGGACCAGTAGTAAGACTGTTAAAAGTATAGCATTGGGGTCAGCCCTGGAGATAACACATTTTAAGTTTTTTGGATAGAAAATGTTAAGTTTTCAGTGAGAGTGATTTAATGTCAGTCATTATGTGCAGACGACTTTAATGCTCAGTTTGAAGCAAATTTTTGTATCATTCTGTTTTTAGTTCCAGAACTGTACCATTCATGCATTGTAAAATGTTTTCTGCTCCTGAAGTTTTGGAAATCTTCTTGTCAAAGCACTCTGTAAGAGTTTATTGATATTTGGTATTAACATTAATTAATTTGACCTGCTTGTATTCATTGACATCATCTTTGCATTTGAAAAAAATATGACTTTTTAGTGTGTCGGGGGGGAGGGGGGGTAGGCTTTCTCTTGGAAAGTTTACTCCCATGTAGACTTCTTATGATTTTATGTCTCTGTCAAAGCCAATTATGCACATGATACATTTATTTGAAAGGCAGTGGAGTGATACAGGACCATTATGGCCCTCTTGTTTCAAAACCTCTTCTCCCCCAGGGTCATAAAAGTACTAGATTGTTTGGTAAAGGATTAATCTAGACCACTATGCCATCAGACAGACAGTGGATTGGTCCAATATGTGAAGATGATCCTAGATTTAAGAGATGAAACAAATCAGATAAGATAGGGGCATAAATACAATTTCTTCTAATTGGACTCAGGAGAGGCCGGTTCCCTTGTATTATTGCATCATGTGATCTTATCACACATTTGGGAACCATTTTGCTATTAGGCGGATGGTAGTTGTCCTGAAGTAATCCAATTAATTAAGTCTACTTTTTTTTTTCCTGTGCTGGACTTCATCCTATTGATAGTGTTTCAACATGTGCTTCTAGCATGCATACTTGCCTTTGTTCAATGTTTGCCTGTCAGGTTTGAACCCTTTACCAAACAATATGTAGTGTTTTAATTAACTCTTATCCTGCTAAATAACTAAAATGACATTTTCATTTCGATAGAAAAAACCTAAATATTGCTATTTCAAAGTTATTTTTTGGAGAATAATATCTCCTTATCGGATAGTGTAGATCCAAGATCAGACTGCACATTCTGTGCAGTCTGATCTTGATCTACACTGTCCGCAAAAGGTCAGAGAGTCACACTTAGAAGCCTGGGGGTTAACTCTATAACTAAATGAGAAAATTTTTGTCTTGGTCAAATTTGAAAGCGTTTGCCGACAAGATAAATGCAACTCAAAGATTGAAATTTATCTTGGGAAAGGTAGAAAACATTGTTGAAAAAGAAGGAAATGCTGGTTACCAGCATTTTCTCCCTTTCCAGCAGTGTTCCAAACCTCCTTATTTTAGGGTTGTAAAATCACTTGATTGTTTGTTGGGGCTGTTTTGTGTGGAGTGTGTCTCAAAATTTTTGCAAAAGGGTAGACTGGTGAACTTTCTGTAGACTCTTTTAACCTTTTACTCCACAATCCTGAATTTTAACAACCTTGAGGAAGAAGATTTGCAAAAACATTGTGGGAAAAAGGTAAAAATGTTGGTAAGCAGCATTTTTTTCATTTCCACAATGTTTTCTACCATGTAAAAGACATATTGTATCATTTAAGCCATCATTTAACTCGTTACCAAATGACAAAATTTTGGGCTTATCAAAATTGAAAGCATTTGCAGACGACAATATAAACATGGCTCAAATGATGAAATTTGTCTTTGATAGGATAGAAAACATTGTAAGAAAAGGAGAAAATGCTGGTTACCAGCATTTTCTCCTTTTCTCACAATGTTTTTAAAAGGCTTCTTCCTAAGGTTCGTTAAAACTCAGGTTTGTGTGGTAAAGAGTCAAGCGATTGTCATCTGCAAATGCTTTCAATTTTGACAAGTGCGAGATTTTGTCGTTTTGTAAAGAATTCACTTATGGCTGGGGTTTAGGGACTGTATTCACCGATCATTGTAAATATTGGCTAATGTAAAAATTTGCAATCCTGATTGGCTGAGATGCTCTGTCTAAGCCAATCACATGGCAAGTTTTGGAATTCAAAAGTTGTACTAAAGTAGATTGCTTAGTGAAAACAGTTCATTTGTGCATATTGTAATTTGGCAATATTTCCAGTTGACATCACCAGAATGCTACCTGATGAGTAAAAAAATTGTATTCCCATGGTAGAAATAGTGCAAATGAATCTTTTGTGTTAGAGTATTATTGTTTTCCGACATTTGTTTCAGAAGTCTGTTATAATAATGATGTTTGCATTATTGTCCTTTTGTACAGGTATTATTGCAGTACATGTATTTTGTATGTTTGCAGTATCAATCAGCTCTGAGTTTTTGTTTTGTTTTGTAACTATGTTGTGTTGCAGTTACGACATGAATATGTGACTTCCAGAGCAAAAATGTTTTTTACAAAATGTTGTGGATAATGGAGAATCTGATGACGAAGTTTTAGACTCAACCATACTGAAAACATTTGTATATGAAATATTAAATTTTCCTCAGATGATGAGGTTTGTATGTGAAAGGATAGAAGCATTGTGTGAAAAGTAGAAATTGCTGATTACCTGAATTTTGACCTTAAAGTAACAATAAAGGCCAAATGTAAACAAAGCGGATGTTTAAATGCATTTGAATTTATATCATACCATTCAAAAGTATGGAAATTATTGTGTTGATGATAGTCTGTCATTGTATGGTCAGTCCAAGTTTAGTTGCTGACAGAGAAATTAATTCAAAACTAGGTTAAAACCTGCCATGTAGCTGTGTCTTTTGTTTACTTTTTACCTGATTTTAAAATTCTTTTTTCTGCCAGTGACCAACATATGGCCCGACCACACGATAACAGACTGTCATCTCCACAATATTTTCCATACTTTTAAATGGTATGATTTCAATCTAAATGTATTTTGACACCTGCTTTGATATTTTGAGCTTTACTGGGCCTTTAATGTATGATATATTCATGATCCATTTTTCAACAGACTCATAAAAGGGTTAACTCTTTACCAAACCACAAAATTTTAGCTTTGTCCAAATGGAAAGCATTTGCTCATGAATAAATACATGTGTTTCAAAAATTAAAATTTCTTTTTGGAAGGGTAAAAACCATTGCGGGAAAAGAAGAAAATGTTTGTAACCAGCATTTCCCCTTTTCCCATAATGATTTCTACCAGATCAAAGACAGAAATCATCACTTGAGTCACATTTAATTTGTCGTCTGCATATACTTTTAATTTGGTCTTGTCCAGAATTAGTCATTTGGTAAATAGTTAACCCTTTACCAAACAATCCCTTGTTTTCACGACCCTGGGAAAGATGGCTTTTGAAAACATTGTGGGAAAAGGAGAAAATGCTGGTAACCAGCATTTTCTCCTTTTCCCACAATGTTTTCTACCCTATCATAGAGCTCAAGTTCATTTGCACAATTTTTAATCTATTGCCTGCAGATGATATGAAAAATAAAGATTCCAAAATTCAACATTCCGGTAAAGGGTTAAATGAAACATGACAATAGTGTGCATGTGTGTAGGGATAGACTGGCTAAGAAAGATAAGGGTGTTTTATCTTGATTCTGTCTTGTCTGTTGTTTCATTAGTGTTTTTGCTGGAAAAGAAGAAAGTTCTCCACTCAGTTTCGCAGGTGGCATGACTGTTTGCCAAGAACTTGCCAAGAACCGTGAGGATCGGCAAAGCCTCTGTTTGTGTATATGACGTGGAGAATGTGTTTTGTGTGGAACTTACATGTAGAATTATGTTCCAGAGGTTTGAATGAGTGGGTGGATTTCTATGAATTCTTAACCGAACAATCCTGCATTTTAATGCTAATTTCGACAAGCCTTTTGAAAACAAAGTGGGAAAAGGAAGAAATACTGGTGAATAGCATCTTTTACTTTTCCCACAATGTTTTCAAAACTTTCTGAAACAAATCTCATAATTTGAGCTTCTTTTAGTTTGTCATCTGCAAAATGCTTTCAAGATAAGTAAGTCTTAACTGTTGTTTTCTGGTAAAGAGGAAAATAATCATTTTAAGACAAGTTTTCTACTCTCTTCCTATGGCAGCAGTGACTGTTTGCTGAGCACTGTGAGGATCAGCAAAACCTTCAGCTTGTGTTAATGCAGAAAATGTGTTTTGTGTTGAACTATAATTACGCCAAATAACCTATAGAGGGCAAAATACCAAGGACAATTTCAGTCCAGAAATAAGACCCAAAATAGTGCAATTTCATAGTTGGTAAAGATTATGGAAAAAGGAGAAAATGCCGGTAAACAGGATTTTTCTCCATTTCCCACAATGGTTTCTATCCCTTCAAAGACAAATTATGTCTATGTTTGAGCCATACTTTATTTGTTGTCTGCAAAGGTTTTAAAAAATTGACAAGTCTGAAATTTTCTGGTACAGTTTATCCTTTACCAATCATTCCAGTGAGTAAATGACTTTTACAGAAAAAGGCCTTTAACCCTTTACCAAACAATCCCGGGTTTTAACGACCCTTGGAAAGGGAGCTTTTTGAAAACATTGTGGAAAAAGGAGAAAATGCTGGTAACCAGCATTTTCTCCTTTTCCCACAATGTTTTCTCCTCTATTGAGGACAAATTGCAGCGATTGAGCCATCTTTAATTTGTCGTCTGCAAATGCTTTCAATCTGGACCAGTCTAGAATTTTGTGGTTTGGTAAAGAGTTAAACTACTGTGGAAAAATTTTAATGCTGGCAACCAGCATTTTCTCTCTCTTCCCACAATGTTTTCTGCTCTTGCAGATACATATCCCATCATTTGAACCACATAAATTTAATGTCTTCTGGCAAATGCTTTCAATATGGACAAGTCGTAAGTTTGTGTTTTGGCAATGAGTTTACTCTTTACCATATGACAAAAATGTAGACGTGTCCAAAATCGAATGATGGATTTTGTCTCAGATATGGTAGAAAACATTATGGGAAAAGGAGAAAATGCTGGTTACCAGCAATTTCTCTTTTTTCCACAATTTCTTTTCAAAAGACTTCTTTCCTCAGGTCGTTAAAAGTCGGGATTGTGTGATAAAGGGTTAACTCTTTACCAAACGACAAAATTAAAGACCGGTCCAAATTGAAAGCATTTGCAGATGTCAAAATAAATGTGACTGAAAAGTTGAAATTTGGTTTGGGAAGGGTAGAAAACATTGTGGTAAAAGGAGAAAATGCTGGTTACCAGCATTTTATCCTTTTCCCACAATGTTTTCAAAAGGCTTCTTTCTCAAGGTTGTTAAAAGTCGGGATTGTGTGATAAAGGGTTAAAGGGAATTAAAGGCAATGATAGAGGAAGAAGTAACATCAGATTTAGAAACTATTATTTTACAGGTTTTGTAACGTTATGATTATAACTGTGTGTCATAATGGATAGTACAATGTACTGTATATGGTAGAGTCAGTAGTGTGTTAGGCAGTGCCGTTTTCATGATAAATTTTCATTGGATGAAGAATCTGTCATATTCTGTGTGCTGTAAAGGACTTTACTTCATGCCTGTACATCATTCGTGCAAATGATCCTGTCAGATTTCAACATGAAGACAGGTAAATAATTTAATTTTTCTTTCGCATCTTGTACTTATGATATTTACTCTTAATAAGACAATAACGATTTTGGCCTTGTCCAAACCGAAAGCATTTTGCAGAATATATTGTAAATGTTGCTCATGCAGAACATGAAAGTGTATTTCAAAGGATAGAAAACATTGTGGTAAAAGGAGAAATGCTGGTAACCAGCATTTTCTCTATAACCCCAATTTTTTCAACAATACCAAACAGAAATCCATTCATTTGAGCCACATCTAATTTGTCTGCAAAAGCTTTCAATTTGGACCAATCTGAAATTTTGTCATTTGGTAAAGAGGTAACCCTTTCCCACACAATCCCTGGTTTTCATGACCCTGAAAGAGAAGCCTTTTGAAAACATGGTGGGAAAAGGAGAAAATGCTGGTAACCAGCATTTTCTCCTTTTCCCACCATGTTTTCTACCCTCCCAGAACAAATTTCAATTTTTGAGTCATGTTAATTTTGTCTTCTGCAAATGCTTTCAATTTGGACCAGTCTAAAATTTTTGTCATTTGGTAAAGAGTTAAGGGGAAGTCTACATACTGTAGCTTGATGGTGAAGATGTATTCACAACCTGGAGGCTGCAGGTTTCATCTTCAACTCGAGGAGCCGAGTTTTTTTGTTGGAGTGGCCTTTGGCAAGACACTTCATAGTCATATACATGTATTTGGATTTCCTGAATTAATAGAAGGGGGGGGTATGCAAAAATATACAGTCTTTGCAAACCTTAGCCATTACTGGCAAATTATCCATTACTCATAGTGTTATGGTAAGTCCATCACTCTAGGTGACATTATAAGTCTTTAGACAACATTTCAAATGGGGCCTAAATCAAATTATGGGTAGGAAACATTATTGGAGAAGGAGAAAATGCTGGTTACACCAGCATTTTCTCCATTTCCCACAATGTTTTCAAAACACATTTTCCTTAGGGTCGTGAAAATAGGGAAATATGTTGTATAGGATGAGTTTAGGAAAAGATGTCTCTAGACAAATGCTGATGGTTCTCATTTAACATTACATAGCTAAATATGAGATTAGCTGTATTAACCCTTTACCAAACAGTCCCTGGTTTTCACGACTCTGGGAAGGAAGGCTTTTGAAAACATTGTGGAAAAAGGAGAAAATGCTGGTAACCAGCATTTTCTCCTTTTCCCACAATGTTTTCTACCCTATAAAGGACAGAAATCATCATTTGAGCTACACTGAAATTGTTGACTTCAAATGCTTTCAGTTTGGTCCGGTCCAAAATTTCGTCATGTGGTAAAGGGTTAAATTATTTTGAGTTTGTATGAAAGATAGGGAGGCAGTCTGTTTTGTTTGAAGTTCAGGTAAGTGGTGTAGATCAGAGATCAAGCTGCACATTTTTTGCAGTCTGATCTTGATCTACACTAGCAGCAAAAGCAACTATAGTTGTGTAAGGCATTTTAAGGGTTAAGTGGACATTATGGATCTTAGATTAGACTCATCGTTAGTCTGATCGTGATGCATGCTGTTTACAAAAGCAATATGTTACAGAAAGGCAACCCATTTCTTGTCAGGAGCTTTGCAAGTTATTTTTGTCACAAATGGCAAGCTATTTTTTCTGACAAATGGCAATTGCCCAATGGCACTTATGGTGTTGAATTATTCTGAATTGAAAAGCACCCACTGACATCCATTATGAAAGTGGTTTAGTGGCTTCTTTATTCAACCCTCTACCTAACAATCCCATGTTTTCATGATCCTGGACATGAAGACTTTTGAAAACATTGTGGGAAAAGGATAAAATGCTGGTAACCAGCATTTTCTCCTTTTCCCATAATTTTTTGCGCTCTTTCAAATTCAAATCCGATTTGTTTAACTCAAATTAGTTTGTTTTCTGTAAATGCTTTTAATTTGGACGAGTTCAAAGTTGTCATATTCGGGAAACGGTGAAGTCAAATTTTCTTTCTGGTGATTTTTCGCCTCTCACCTCTGATGCATGTGAGAAAAGTAGTCAGTGACTTGGATAGAAAGTTATGTCAGTACTGATGTGAGAAAGCCAGGAAACACATTCGTAGGTGCACTGACTGCCGTGATATGACCTACGCTGTTTAAATGGCATTGAACTCCAATACAATCAAAGGGTGAAGTAAATTTTTACATTTTACAACATCTGCAGTTCTGCTGTCTACATCATTCAGAAAAACTTTTGGCAGGTAAAAGATTTCTGTTTCAAAATTACATTTTATGTGTTGTTTTCTCTGTAAAATGTTTTTAGCACTTAAGGCACTGAATAAACCCAATTAAGTGTAATTTAGTGGTTGCTTTCATGTATAGTGTAGATCAATGATCAGACTGCACATTTTGTGCAGTCTGATCTTGATCTACATTGGCCTCAAAGGCAACTATAGTTGTGATAGGCACTTTAACCCTTTACCACACAATGATGCCTTTTGACGCCCCTAAAAAAGAGGCCTTTTGAAAACATTGTGGGAAAAGGAGAAAATGCTGGTAACCAGCATTTTCTCCTTTTCCCACAAAGTTTTCTACCCGATCAAAGAAAAGTTGCGTCATTTGAGCCACTATGAAATTGTCGTCTGCAAATGCTTTCAATTTGGATAGGTCTTAAATTTTGCCGTGTGGTAAAGGGTTAAGGGTTAACAATTACCTCATCATTTTCAAGAGAAAACTTTAAGGACATAAGCTTGGTGGTTTTTGAAGAAGAAATGGTAGTATTGGCATGGCTCTATGTCTGCTTTGCCTTTGCATTGAAACATTTGACATCCGATATTTTGGGAAGGTGCTCAATATCTATAGGTACCCTGGTCTCAGTGATAGGAATAAAACAGTGTGGAAAAAATGGTGTTAGATACTAAAAAGAAATACAAGGCAAACTGCAGTTCTACTGTTGTGCATTATAAAAGCCCATTGAAATCTGTGGGTGTTTTTGTAGACTGTGTAAATCAAGATCAGATTGAAAGAATTGAGCCATGCACTGGAAAAGGAGGATTAAATACATCTGTTAAAAGTATATACTCATTTCAGCCTGTGCTGTCATCTCAGGCTGATATATGTGAGGCATGCTCTGTGAAAAGGGGGCTTAATGCATCTGCGAAAAGTATCGACCCAGGTCATCCTGCGCAGTCCGCGCAGGATGACCTGGGCTGAAACTTTTCGCTACTAGTCAATTTTCTGTTTGTCAAAGGACCAATCTACCCTATGATTAAGTCGGTTATTGAAAAAAGTGGCTCCTATGGATCCATAATTATGTGATGACTTTGGCAGGTATCAAGTATAACGGAGATGCATAAGCCCCTTTTTTCAGAGCACGGCTCATGTAGAAACTCTTTGATATTCGTAAATTTTCTACATGTCTAAGGGCCGTTCTACCTCATATTCAGTTGATTGTTGGATAGAATGGATTTTATGGATCCATAATTATGTGATTACTTTCTTATTATCATGCATCATAGAGATACATTGAGCCCCCTTTTGTCAGAGCATTTTCATGTGAAATAATTTGGCAAAAATAAGGGTGAAATTGTAATGTCCTTTACTCGAGAATACCTGTTTCAGTTACAGTTGTGTCCAGTTATCTTGTGTGTCCGGTAATCTTGTGCACTTGGGTAGAATCCTGTTCTGCAAGTTTGTTTGTTTAATTATACTTTTTTTTGCAAGTGTTTCTTAGAAATGGGAAATGCTGGTAAGAAGCATTTTCTCCTTCTCCCACAATGTCTTCTGTCCTTCTAAAGACAATTTTCAGTTTCTTTGCCGCTTTATTTGTCCATCTGCAAATGCTTTCATTTTTAACAAGTATAAAATTCTGTTATTTTATAAAGAGTTGAAAATGCAACCTTTATCAGCAGACAGCTTGGTTTGATACAGGGAACCACAATATTGGTGAAGTCTCCATTTTGTTAATAACCATTAACATAATTACCACTCGCAGACTTTTTTTGGTCTCTGCTGGCAACATTGTGGCAAACTGAGGAAATGGTCCAACAGTATTTTCAAAATGTATCTATAACAAGGGCATAAAAAGTTTGTAATATTTGTATAATGGTATTGGGTTTTAGTATGCGATAATCATCGAGAGACAAAAAGGCTGACTGGAATACGAGATTGAAAAACCAGGATTAAATATCAGCGTGAGGAAAAGAAATGAGAGTCAAATAATTGACTCAAATTATCGGATATTCCAGCCTTTCGAAACAAAATAGCCGTGTATAAGCAATCCAACTATGGCTGGTAGGCTCACTATTGAAGTCTGATACTCAGACTGCCTTGCCGATCAATAGTTTTATATTAGATACCTTGTTAACCCTTTACGAAACTACCAAATTTTGGGCTAGATCAAATTGAAAGCATTTGAGGACAAGAAATTAAATGTAGTGCATGTGATGATGTCTTTGTCTCTTTGACAGGGTAGAAAACATTATGGGAAAAGGAGAAAATGCTGGTTACCAGCATTTTCTCCTTTTTCCACAGTGTTTTCAAAAGCCGTCTCTTGCATATCGTTAAAACTCGGGATTGTGTGGTAAAGAGTAAACCCTTTTCCACACAACGTGGAATTTTAACGATCCTGATGGAGAAAGCTTTTGAAAACATTGCGGGAAAAGGAGAAAATGCCAGTAACCAGCATTTTATCTTTTTCCACAATGTTTCCAACCATGTCACAGACAAATCTTATTATTTGAGCCACCTTTTTACTGAGTCTTATGCAAAATATTTTCAGTTTTGTCCGGTCTAAATTTTGGTCTATCTGGCTGATTGATTGATTGATTGGTGTTTAAGCTGCTTTCAACATTATTTCAGTCCTATCACATATACATGTATTTCTTAGGTTTCACCAATATTAGGCTAGGGCTCTGAAGTATCTTTAACAAGGACACTCCCAAGAAAAACCCAGCGGATCAGGTTGGGCTTGGACCGGGGCCTCCAGGCTATGAGCCCAACACTTTACCACTGAGCCACGCAGGATGCCTCATTCTGCTTGTGAGAACAAACCATTTTAGACTCAATTATATGAAAACATAAGCAGTTGGCAAATTTGGTTGAATGATTGAATACGATTTGTGAAAAGGTGGAAAACATTTTGGGAAAAGGATAAAATGCTGGATGTTTTCAAAGAGCATCTTTCTCCTCAAGTCATAAAGACACAAGTTTCGGTAAGGTTTAATCCCTTACCAAACAATCCTGTGTTTTCACGACCCTGAGGAAGAGGCCCTTTAAAAACAATTTGGGGAAAGGAGAAATTATTGGTTTTCTCCATTTTCCCACAATGTTTTCCCACTTAAGGTCATTATACCACTTTCAAGTTTGTCATCTGCAGATATAGCAGGGTCTAAAATCTGTCATTTTGGAAAGGATTAAATGAAAAACAACCGTGCTGTGCCTTTTCACTGTATTAGAAGCAGTCGTCAAGACTGTTTTCGTAAGTTGTTAAAACTTGTTTCACAATAGAATGAAAGATAGATATGAGTCGTGGTCAGTGAAAAGGTAGCTTAATGTGACTGCAAAAAGTATTGACCTGAGCAGAATGACATGGGTTGAAACATTTTGTAAGTGATAAATTTTCTGCATGTTATGGAACCACTCTACCTCTGATACCTCTAGTTTGAAATATAATGAATCAAAATTATGTGACAACTTGACAGGTATAATCCTTTTGGAAGACTCGCAATCGTGCTTAACCCTTTACCAAACAATCCCGGATTTTCGTTACTGTGGGAAAGAAGGCTTTTGACAACATTGTGGGAAAAGCAGAAATTGCTGGTAACCAGCATCTTCTCCTTTTCCCACAATGTTTTCTATCCTATCAGAGAGCTTAAGCTCATTTATACCAATTTTGAATTTGTCGATGCAGATATTTTGAATACAAAAAAGTGTAAAATTTGTTGTTTGGGAAAGGTTAAACCAAAAAAAAAAAAAAGATCAGACTGCACATACTGGTCTTGATCTACACCATCTGACAAAGTATCTGTTATTCTCAATAGCGATAGAAGAGTTGTGTGGTGAAGGTAGATTGAGCATCTTTTTACTATTAAAAGGCCTTGCACTTTTATAGTTGCCTTTGCGGCCTGTATAGATCAAGATCAGGCTGCACAAAACGTGCAGCCTGATCTTTGATCTACACAGTCCGCCTTTCTGATACACTGTAGAGAAAAGCAACATTGAAACTGCAATTATTTGGGTTGTACGTCTAGGATGAAAAATTCTGTTTGGTTTATTGGGCACTCTAAGGGTTTTACATTTTGTGTGCAGTGAATGACTTTCTTCTAGGAGTGTCTGAATTTCTGGTCACTGCCATTTTAGGGAAATACCATTTAGTCTATGATATACATGTGCGTAGCAGGAAACTTATTCCGTCTCCAGAAATGGTCAATGACATTCAGAAAAGTACCATTTATTAGTCCATGAGAGTCTGTGATCAATATACATAGAAGAATGGTGAAACTGTTCTGCATAAGCAATTTCTCTTTTGTTCAAATAGCGTCAATCATTTAACCCTCTACCACACAATCCTGAGTTAGTTATAAAAGAATGTGGAAAAACAAAAAAAAAAATAAATGCTAGAAACCAGCATTTTCTCCTTTACCCATGATGTTTTCTAACTTTTTGGAGTCAAAGTCAGTTGTTTGAGCCACATTTAGTTTGTGATCTGCAGATGTCTTCAATTTAGACAAGTCTAAAATTTTGTAAGTAGTAAAGAGCCAAGATGAAAATTTTCAAATAGTTGTAAAAACTCAAATTTTATACCAGTAGTTGGATTTTAAAGTTCTTTTTGTGGGTAAAAATTTCACTTTGTTGGACAGGAAGATTTTAGATTAGACTGCATACTTTGTATAGTCTGATCTAGATCTATACTGTTCGCAGAAGTACATTGAGTTGTGCAAAGCTGCATCATATTGTAGAAGTCATCTTCATCATTGTGAAAACAGGTTGACTGCGCATTATATGGCTTGCAACATGCGAAAAGGAGCATTCGGACATTTGCGTAAAGTGCCGTTTCGGATCAGCCTGCGCAGTCCGCGCAGGCTAATCCAAGACGGCACTTTACGACTACAATAGATTTGGTTCTTCAGTAGACTTGCGCAAAACAGAAAATAACATAAAAACGGACGGAAAGTGTCGTTTCGGATTAGCCTGCGCGGACTGCGCAGGCTGATCCGGGACGACACTTTACGCAAATGTCCAAATGCCCCTTTTCGTATGTTGCAGGCCATATATGAGTAATGCTCTGGCAAAAAGGGGGCTTAATGCATCTCGGTGATGCATTATGCCAGGCAAGTTATTACTCAATCACGGATTAATAATTTCATGAGGTAGACTGGGCCTTTGACATGCAGAAAAGTGACTTATAGCAAAAAGTTTTGGCCCAGATCAGCCTGTGCTGACTTTGGTAGATACTTTTTGCAGATGCATTAAGCCCCCTTTTCACAGAGCATGGCTTACATAAAATAGGAGATAGTTTTTTAGCCTTCCAGCACCAAATGAGCAATTAACATGATCCTTTTCAGTTGGGTGGGGAAAACCTCCAAATATTGCCATGTCAAGACATTTTGGCTAGAATGTCTTGATGTGGACAGTGAAGGTCTAAGAAAATATTTCACATGAGCAATACTTTGGCAAAAGGGGGCTTAATGCTTCTCTGTGATGCATGACACCAAGCAAATTATCACATTATTATGGATCTATAGTAGCCGCATTTTGAACAACTCACTTAATCATGGGGAAGACCCAGGTCCTTGGACATACAGAAAATTGACCAATAGTGAAAAGTTTCGGCCCAGTTCAGCCTGCACAGGCTGATGTTGGTCAATTCTTTTCAAAGATGCATTAAGCCTCCTTTTCACAGAGCGTGGCTCATATATTTTTGCAGTCTGATTGATCTACGTTCTTGGTGGTTTTTGTGTAGCTCAGAAATAACCAGTACACATAATTAACCCTTTACCAAACAATCCCTGGTTTTCACGACCCTGAGAAAGAAGCCTTCTGAAAACATTGTGGGAAAAGGAGAAAATGCTGGTAACCAGCATTTTCTCCTTTTCCCACAATGTTTTCTTCCCTTCCCAGAACAAATTTTCAAATTTTGAGTCACATTAATTTTGTCATCTGCAAATGCTTCCAATTTGGACTAATCAAAAATTCTGTTGTGTGGTAAAGAGTTAAGAGAAGATAAGAAAAAAGGAGACATAATATTTATGAGAGGCGCTCTGGCAGAAAAGGGGTATATTATATTTCATGTGTCTATTTTTAGAAATGTTATGGGTAAAGAAATGTCGTAATTTAAGCTTGGGGGGAATTATTTCCCCGTCACAGTGAATATTTTCCTCCTGCCGAAAATCTGGAACTACTTTTTTAAGTTTTTTAAGTTTTTTAAGTTTTAAAAGTAGCATTCATTGACAAAATAATCAGAGGAAATATAATATACAGTATAACCTGTCTATACCGACCCTCACTCGGACCGAGAAAAATGGTCGGTTTGTATAGGGGATCGGATTATCAAGGGGTGAAGAATGGCTAAAGAAATTCCACTTACCGAACCTTGTTTCTCTGTGAACAGATAGACTAGTCCATGGTTTCATTCATTTAATCCTCGTGTATGTCAATTCACAATTTAAAACAACAGAAATCACATTAGTTTCAATAAAAATGAAATGTGCATGCCGATCTACACTGTATTTACAAAACGAGGAAATTTTAAAATACAGTACTATCATCGTAAAAAAGAACTGATTTTCATTTACTTGCCCACGGCTTTTTGTCGTAAAATTGTCTGTTCAGTTATTGTTTTGAGCTCCTCTACCCCTTGTAGATACCAATCGTCGTTCGTTAGGGCGAAATTCCGGATTTCCAAAAGCATATTATGCACTTGCTGATACGTGTATTCTGACCCCTGAAGTGGATTATTAGAACAAAGGTCACTGTCAATGTCAGTCTCATTTTCACTTTCGCTTTCGTCATAATAAATAACTTCAGACAACAATAAATGAGAAAAGAAGGGGTCTACGTTCAAACTTTCCCCTTATAGAGCCTCAACAACTAAGCGAATCACATGTAACGGTATATTGATTTATAGACAGTTTGTGACAAACAATAAACCATTTCACACATCGATGATTGATGACAGATATACGATCGGATTATCTAGGGGAATTTACGCAATAAATTTTGGTTGGGCCTTGTGATTGGGGTCGGTATTCGATGTAGACAGGGATCGGATTACCTGGGTATTAATATAATGAAATAAAGAAGGAACTTGCCGGGAGCGCGAGCGCAGACCGGAATGGATAGGGGATCGGATTATCTAGGGGTCGTTTTGGACAGGTTATACTGTATAATTTATTATTTTCCCTTTTTCGGCGAATATTTCCCCATATTAACTACAAGCTGATGAAATAAACTCTATTTAATTCATCTCTGTGATGCATTATAATTTATACCAAGCAAGTCATTACAATTATAACTTTGGCACCTTAAAATCCTTTTCGTCTACCAAACTGCTGAATCACAAGGTAGCATGGTCCTTTGACATGCAGAAAATTGACTGATAGCAAAAGCTTTGACCTATTTCAGCCTACATAGGCTGTACCATAGGTTGATAGTTTTTGCATATGCATTAAACCCCCTTTTCACAGAGCATGGCTCATATATTTTGCAGTCTGATTGATCTATGTTTGTTACGGTTTTTGTTTGGTTTGGAAATAACATTTACTGAGCAAAGCTGACCAAACTGGCTATTCCTTAAAGCATGGAATAAACCTAATAGATAATTTCAGTGTAGAAGACAGAAATTATTCCAGTGTCAAGGAAATGCTTGTCCAGAATTTCTCAGCATGGTAGACAGTGTAGATCAATTTAAGATCAAATGGCACATTTTGTCTACACTGATTGCCAAGGCAAATATAGTTGTGAAAGGCATATGGCAACATTTTTGATTTGTTCATATTGAAGGAATTTACAGACAATTCAAATGTTTTTCAAATGATAGCATTTGTCCTTGAACAGGTAGCATTTGTTCTTGAAGAGGTAGAAAACATTTTGGGAAAAGGAGAAACGTTAAAACTTATGATTGTATGGTAAATAGTTAAGGGTTCAAGCATGTTAGGATATTGTGTTGTAAGAGTGTGGGAAAACGATGATCTTGTGTAAAAAGCTATTTGTTCATTAAAAGGAAGATAGAAGTTGCCTAAATATTTAGATTGAACTTTCCAGAGATTTATTTTATCTTTAGGCTGCTTGGCAAAGTTTAGTCCAGTTCAAATTCTGTACATGGTTAAATTGCATTTTGCTTGTAGTTGATAGTTACCAGAAAATAACAAGTAATCCAGAATCAGTTCCCACATTGTGTACAGTCTGATCTTAATCTATGTTGTGAGCTACTTTTAAGTGCCTAATACAACCTTTATGATGCTTAAAGTTAATGTCTGACTCCTGTAAAGTTAAGAAGTGTCGTTTGATATGAACAAAAAGGTTTTATTGAATCAGTTCCTCATGCAAGAGAACGGAGCCCCTGGAAGCGCACTTGATCATGTACACAACTCAAGAACAGGGGGTTTGCTGGTTTGATGATAGTAATTGCAATAAGATTCATTCCTTTCTCACCGCTGATCATTGTTTCGATTATGGTTATGTTGGAAAGCAGCCAGTGGCTTGAAAAGAATATTGTGCAGAGTACTGGACAAGAAACTCCAGGAAAGCATGGATAGGTGTACTTGTAGCCACAATGTAACTGAAATAATGTTGAAAACATCATACATCCAATCAATCAATCAATCAACCAATCGATCAATCAATCAATCAGTCAGTCAGTCAATCAATCCTCATGCAAGAGATCCTGCATCAGTGGTTAACTTTTTACCAAAGGATGCAGTCTGATCTTTGATCTACACTGCCCAATAAGGACATATTTTTTCCCAAAAAAAACGTACCTTTAAAACAAAATTTTAGTTTTTATGATCAGCTTAAAAGTTTAATCTCGCTTTTTCCGCATGATAAGGGTTAAAATACTGATGAATATCATTCACTCAAAATTAGTTAATAATGGGAAAGCATTTTGAAGCATATTCAAAATGTGCAGTGAAGTGGCTCTAGGTAGAAGGGTATCAAAGAAAGTCAAACGCCCCTTTGCTGATAAGCATTTTATACTTCACTTTGATCCTTTCCCAAACAACAAATTTTTAGACTCTTTCAAACTGAAAGCATCTGCTGACAACAAATTGGAAAGTGGTCCAATTGAACTGAAGTCCTTTGCCAAGATGGAAAAGATTGTGGGAAAAGAAGAAAATGCTGGTTACCAGCATTTTCTTCTTTTCCCACAATGTTTTCAAAAGGTTCTTTCTCAGGGTCATTAAAACTCAGGATTGTGTGGTAAATGATTAAGGTTATAATGGAGGATCAAAGATAAGTTGAAGTTGGTGCCATATCACTCAAAAAAAGGTAAATAATTACACACTCACTAGACATGCTTATGTACATGTATATGGGCTGAGTTTGAGTTTATTTTTCACCTATTGAAATCATTGTGTTATTCAATGAATCCAGTGTTGAGGGTACTGGAATAAATTGTCCCATGAAGATAATACCCAAAAGATGGGTTTAGATGATGAACATACAAATTATTACCTTGAAATCTATACTAGATAATAAAATGTTAAACTTTGCAAAACTGACAGCATGTTTTGCAATCACACCTTAGAAAGGATGTTTACTGACCACAGATTAAATATCATTCATGACATATAATTTCTATTTTTTAGGGGTGAAAATGCTGGTTGCTAGCATTTTCTGCTTCTCCTACAATGTATTCGAGAAGCTTCTGTTCCTAAAATCTGTTTAAAAGCCCATTCATAGGGGTCATTTGAAGAAGGGCTGTTTGGTAAAAGGTTAAAAGAAAACAAATAAAAAAAAAAGAAATCACTGGTTGCCAGCATTTTCTCCTTTTCTCACAATGTTTTCAAAGTTTCTTTCATCAGAGTTGTTTAAACAAGTGATTGAATTTCAATAGTGTTGATCCTGGATGTGGTATGAACTGCAATGAATTAAGCCTGTACTACACAATTTGGTGTTGTAAAGACCCAAAGGAAAGTGCCTTTTGAATAACCTTATGGAAAAAGGAGAAAAAGCTGATTACCAGCATTTTTACCTTTTCCCGCAGTGTTTTTTTTTTTTAAACTCTTTACCAAAACGACAAATTTCAGCCTGATCCAAATTGAAAGCAGCTGCAGACGACTAATTATGTATAACTAATAACATTAATTTTACCTTTTAAAGGGTAAAAACCCATTGTGGGAAAATGCTGGGTTACCAGCATTTTCTCCTTTTCCCACAATGTTTTCAGAACCATTCTTCCTTAGAGTCGTTAAAAGTCAGAATTGTGTGGTGAAAGAAAGGTTGAACCATTTCATAGACATATTCCTATATTTTAGCCACATTTATTTTGTTGTCTGCAAATGCTTTTAAGTTGTACAAATTGATACAAAAAAAAAATTCCATTTGATAAAGCGTAAATCTGATAGCTTAATTGTGGAAAATCCGACTTGCCACAGTATTTGAACCAAACAGCATTTTATTTATTATGTGAACTTTTGTCCGAGAGACAATGAGTCAATACGGATTAATTGATAATGCATTATACATCCATCAAAAATTCACCGCAACCCATTAACGAGAGTTCATACTTTTCATTTATACATAATTGAAGTGATTGTTTGTATTCACTTCATTATCCCTTTACTGCACAATGGCAACAGTTAATGACCCTGGGAAAGAAGCCTTTTGAAAACATTGTGAGAAAAGGAGAAAATGCTGGTAACCAGCATTTTCTCCTTTTCCCACAATGTTTTTTGCCCTATCAAAGACAAAATGCACCATTATAGCCATAATGAAATTTTGGTCTGCTAATGCTTTCAATTAGGACAAGTAAAAAATTTTGTTGTCTGGTATAGGGTTTACCCTTTACCAATCCAGTGTTTAACTCTTTACCAAAAAATTAAATTTAAAATTTCTCCAAATTGAAAGCATTTGCAGATGACAAATTAGGTGCTGCTAAAATGATGATTTCTTTCTTTGATAGGGTTGAAAACATCATGGAAAAAGTAAAAAAAAATGGTTTCCAGCGTTTTCTCCTTTTCCCACAATGTTTTCAAAAGGCTTCTCTTTCAGGGATGTTAAAACTCAGGATTGTGCAGTAAAGGGTTATGTGACTCTGTGGAAGAAGGCATTTGAAAATAAATGGTGGGTAAAGGAGAAAAAAGCGGGTAGCCTGTATTTTCTCCTTTTTGTAAAATGATTTCTATTGTTTTGAAGACAAATCCAATTGTTTCTGCCATATTTAATGTCGTCTGCAAATGCTTTCAATATGGAATGATATAAAATTTCATCTGGTAAAATAGTTAATGCTATAGAAATGGTCTGGTTTTACCACAGTGTTTTCAAAGGCCTTCTTTTTAGCTCACCTGAGCACAAAGTGCTCAAGGTGAGCTTTTGTGATCATGCTATGTCCGGCGTCCGTCATGCGTTGTCCGTCGTTACCTTGTGTACGCTCTAGAGGCCACATTTTCAGCCTGATACTCGTGAAACTTGGTCAGAATATTTGTCTTGATAATATCTCGGACGAGTTCGAAAATGGGTCATGTCGGGTCAAAAACTAGGTCACTAGGTCAAATCTTAGAAAAACCTTGTGTATGCTCTAGAAGCCACATTTTCTGTCCTAAACTCTTGAAAGTTGGTCAGAATGTTTGTCTTGATGATACCTCACATGAGTTTGAAAATGGGTCATGTCAGGTCAAAAACTAGGTCACTAGGTCAAATCTTAGAAAAACCTTGTGTATGCTCTAGAGGCCACATTTTCAGTCCAAAACTCCTGAAAATTGGTCAGAATATTTTTCTTGATGATATCTCAAATGAGTTTGAAAATGGGTCAGATCCGGTCAAAATTTAGGTCACTAGGTCAAATCTTAGAAAAACCTGATGTACGCTCAAGAAGCCACATTTTCTGTCCAAAACTCTTGAAAGTTGGTCAGAATGTTTGTCTTGATGATACCTCAGACGAGTTTGCAAAAGGGTCAGATCGGGTCAAGAACTAGGTCACTATGTCAAATCTTAGAAAAACTTTGTGTACACTCTAGAGGCCACATTTTCAGTCCAAAAACCGTGAAAATTGATCAAAATGTTTGTCTTGATGATACCTTGCATGAGTTTGAAAATGGGTCATGTCCAGTCAATAACTAGGTCACTAGGTCAAATCTTAGAAAAACCTTGTGTACGCTCTAGAAGCCACATTTTCTGTCCAAAATTCTTGAAAGTTAGTTAGAATGTTTGCCTTGATGATATCTCAGAGGAGTTAAAAAATGGGTCATGTTAGGTAGAAAACTAGGTCACTAGGTCATATCTTAGAAAAACCTTGTGTAGGCTCTATAGGCCACATTTTCAGGCCAAAACTCTTGAAAGTTGGTCAGAATATTTGTCTTGATTATATCTTGGATGAGTTTGAAATTGGGTCATGTCGGGTCAAAATCTAGGTCACTAGGTCAGATCTTAGAAAAACCTTGTGTATGCTCTAGAGGCCATATTTTCAATCCTCATGAAACTTGGTCAGAATGTTTGTCTTGATGATTTCTTGGACCAGTTTGCAAGTGGATCATTTCGGGTCAATAACTAGGTCACTGAGTCAAATCTTCAAAAAACCTTTTTCAGTCAAATACTCATGAAAATCACGGTAGAATGTTTGTCATAATATCTCAAAAGAGATTGAAAATGGGTCATGTTTGGTCAAAAGATTCAGGTGAGTGACTTCAGGGCCATTATGGCCCTCTTGTTCAGGGTTGTAAGAAGATGGGATTGCATTGTAAAGGGTTCGCTCTACTTTTCTTAAAAAAACTCATTTTCATTAAATTTTGCTTGGTACTCTGAGGGTTGGGATAACTCTTTACTAAATGACTAATTTTCAGACATGTTCACATTCAAAGCATTTTGCAGGCTGCAACTTTAAGGAGACAGGAATGATGGGGTTTGTCTGTAACAGAAAACAGTGGAGGAACTGGAGAAAATGCTGGTTACCAGCAATTTCTCCAGTTCCTCCAATGTTTTCAAAAGCTGTCTTCTTAAGGTTATTAGAACTGGGGATTGTGGGGTAACCGGTGAACGGCTTCATCTTGTCTGCGAGTAGAAATAAAGTCTTAACTAGTCAGATACAGATGTACAGGGCAAATTTTGTAAAGAATATCTTATCAATTGAAAAACCTTAATTGTGTAGATCTATCCAAGATCAGACTTAAGTGTCCTAGTAGTCTGATCTTGATCTATACTGTCTTTAACAGCCCCTAATGTTTCCCATAGTGTGCATTACTATGGCAAATTGAGCCGTACATGAGATAAATTTGAAAATTTCCAGAAAGTTACCAATTTTTCAATATCTCGATTATTAATTCTCAAAGCCCCTTTCACAACTATAGTTGCTTTTGCAGCCAGTGTAGATCAAGGTTAGACTGCACAGAACACGCAGTCTGATCTTTGATCTACACTGTCCGCCTAGCTAAACCATTTTCCAAACGATCCCATGTTTTAATGACCCTGAGAAAGAATGCTTTTGAAAACATTGTGGAAAAAGGAGAAAACACTGGTCATCAGCATTTTCTCCTTTTTCCACAATGTTTTCTTCCCTTTCAAAGAGAAAAATCATCCTTTGAGCTATATTTAAGTTGTTGTCTGCAAATGCTTTTACTTTGGTTGAGTCTAAAATTTTGTTGTTTGGTGAAGAGTTAAACAATATAAACAAAAATAATCATCAAAATTAATTGCAATTAGTTTTGGCCCTACTTCTTGACTGAAATTGTCTGATTGGTTCATTCTGTCCACTAAGAGTTAAAATGTTTTCTTTTCTGATAATAGACTTTTTATCTTTTATGTCTTCAGGGGAGAAATATGATCGGGAACAGAACCATTCTGGTCCATCTACAAACAGCCCGTACCAAAACACAGACAGAAAGCCCTCGGAGCCTGGTGGGCAACGACTCGGCCCTGGACCAGGGAGCCCTCAATCAAAGCCTATACAACCTGCCGCTGGTGGTGGGTTGCAAATCCAAGCCTCGGCAACAGATGCAAAGCCTCTTAGTCCAGGTTGGAGCGCTGCAATAGCAGCAGCACAAGGAGCCGCAAGCATGACGCGGAAACGACAAAACAGAAAGCAGCAAAATCAAAATGTGCGCCCTAGGCGCGCTCTCTTCTGTCTCAACCTGAAGAACCCTGTACGAAAACTCTGTATTAGGGTTGTGGAATGGAAATATCCTTTTTGAGAGTAATATCATAATGTGTAGATGTGTTTGAACAGTGTTCATAAATAATTCTTTTATGATTTATTTTGTGGTTGCATAATTATTAGTACCGTATTGTAACTCTTTCAGTGCCAAACAATGACCTCTTTCCGAAGCTAATAATACAGTCCAGAAAATTTTCTATAGTATAGACTTGACTAAAGAAGCAAACAGTAAAAGATCCAAAGATCCAAGATTAGACTGCATGTTCTGCGCTCTTCATCGATGCTGTTAGCGAAAGACCCTGTTTTTGCCAATAGCTCTGAAAGGGTTAAAAGTTCATACTTTTCTTTAGTTCTCCTTTGCAAGAATGATATCAGGTTGAAATAA
Source organism: Hippopus hippopus (assembly GCA_946811185.2). Classification (NCBI taxonomy): domain Eukaryota; kingdom Metazoa; phylum Mollusca; class Bivalvia; order Cardiida; family Cardiidae; genus Hippopus; species Hippopus hippopus. The sequence continues at coordinate 3,535,158 of OX328102.1, read as the reverse complement.
GTACTGTTTTATTTGTTGAAACATTATAAGGTCTGATTCAAGAAAGTTTGCAGTCACAAAAGTTCCTTTGTTTAACCATACACCAAACAATTCTGGGTTCTAATGACCTGCAGGAAGAAGGCTTTTGAAAACATTGTCAGGGTTTTCCCTGACCCCCATGTTTCTTTGAATTTGGACCCCAAGCTTTTTAAAATGACCCGCAAAATGTATGTGTGTGCCTTCTTTTATTCATTTGAAGGGGGTTAAATGACCGTCACACCAGAAAGTCCCTGATAGTGGAAAAAGGAAAAAATGCTGGTAACCAGCATCTCTTCCTTTCTCCAATCTTTTGTACCCTTCAAAAGGCAAATTCAAGTTTTTCAGTCACATTTAATTCATCATCTGTTAAATAACTTTGATTTGGAACAGTCTGAGACTTTTTTGTATGGTAAAGAGTTAACCCTGTACCAAATCATTCTTTGTTTTAATGAATCATAGGAAGAAGGCTTTGGAAAACATTTTTGGAAAAGGAGAAAATGCTGGAACTCTTTCAAAGACAAACCACACAGTTTGAGCAACATTTTATATGTTGTCAGTTAACGCTTTCACTTTTGGAAAGTCTGATATTTTAGTGTAACTCACTCATCTCCTGGAAGCAGTGTATGTTGCAAAACGCTTTGCATATTTTGATAATCAACCTGCTTTAATCATTACCACATGACAATATTTTAAACTTGTCCAAATTCAAAGCATTTGCAGATGACAAAATAAATGAGGCTCAAATGATAGGACTTGCCTCTGAAAGAATGGAAAACAATATGGGAAAAGGAGAAAATGCTGGAAACCAGCATTTTCTCCTTTTCCCATAATGTTTCAAAAGGCTTCTTCCTCAGGCGCATTAAAACTCAGGATTTTATGGGTAAGAGTTAATGTTACAAAAACTCATGTGAAAACATTGTGGAAAAAAGTAGAGATGATAGGAGGCATTTTGATCTTTGATAATATCAGTGATTTTTTTACAATTTGCTATAAGTGAGTCCTGGGACTCGCTGGGATGAAAAACTATGAGTCTGAAACCAACTTTACGAGTCCCACCTTTTAACTCATTACCAAACGGCAAAATTTTAGGTTTGTCCAAATCGAAAGCATTAACAGACGACAAAATAAAAGTTATTGAAGTTATTGAAGATTTAGAATTCGTTTTTAGAAGGGTAGAAAACATTGTCGGAAAAAGAGAAAATGCTGGTTACCAGCATTTTCTCCTTTTCCCACAATGTTTTCTAAAGGCTTCTTTCTCAGAGGCGTCAAAATTAGGGATCGTGTGGTAATGAGTTAAACCCCATTTTAAAAAAAATATTGTTCAAATTGTTAAAAAATCTGTATGGTCTGATTTATGAATTGTCTGTCATGAATTCTCTTCACTTTCGTAAGTTAGCCAACTAAAAAGTTTAAGCCAGTGTGACTTGAATTCTCTCGGTTTCGAACTGGCCGGGGCCGAATCCACGCCGATTGAACTGCCGATGATTTCTCATTATTCTCGACATTTTTATCGGTATGTAAGTCACTATGAATCGGCAGGTCAGACTCTTGTGATTTCGTAAACAAACTAGTTAAAGTTTGTTGTTTGTGATCGGATTTTGCCTTCTTTTTTGGTGGCATTGCTTACGCATTACATCGTTTAGATATAGATCTACGCACTGGAATTTTTTCGACGAAATGGAAATCGTCTGAGGATATCTAAATTGCCCGGGTATAAAAAAGATTCAAAAAGTAATTATTTGCCGATGAGGACATGAAATGATAGTTGTTCATTCATATTGACTACAATTTTCTGCAATTAAGTAAGAATATGCCTTGGAGAGGATCTATAACGTACGTGCTGGATGTCGATATTCCGTGTACCCGAATAAAAAGAAAAACGGAAACCATTCCATAGACTAGATTACTTAGGCTAAAAATAGACCGGAAAATGAAGGTACCAGTCTAAAGTAGAAAAATTACCGGTGTTTCGATAGAAAATGTAAACACTTTAATTGATCGGGATCAAACGAAATTTTGCAAAAGGCATTGATATCAAAATCAGTGCGTCTCGAAAATACACATATCTCAAAGTTTTGCGTCCTCGGCAATTTCTTTGCGTCCCTGATGCAGGACGCGCAGGTAAATGAAACACTGTAATATCTACATGTATTTTTCCTTAACTGTTGTTCACGCCTTTTGAGTTCCTCATTCTGTTGACTATATTTGCCAACTGTTTTGCCCTGGCTTTCTACACCCCCTTCCCGGTCAGGGACAGCAACGAAACGAACAAAGCTTTGGTAAGTACACATTTACTTATGTTTCTCTATCCATTGTCAAAAAAGTGGAAAGCATTGATAATTCTTCCGGATATTCTGCTTTAGCTCTAAACCCTTTGCCAAATGACAAAATTTTATAATAGTCAAAATTGGAGCTTTTGCAGAGGACAAAATAAATGTGACCCAAATGATGGGATTCGCTTTTGATAGGGTATAAAACATTGTTTGAAAAGGAGAAAATACTGGTTACTAGCATTTTCTCCTTTTCCTGTCATGTCTTCAGAAGCCATCTTCCTCATGATCTTTAACCCTCTCCCAAACAAACCCGTGTTTTTATGTGTCTGCAGTACAAGTCTTTTGAAAACACTGTGGGAAAAGGAGAAATTGCTCGTAACGAGCAATTTCTCCTTTTCCCACAATGTTTTCAACCCTATTAGACAACTTTCTGTTACTTTTATCAAATATTACTTTGTCGTCTGCAATTTCTTTGAGTTTGGAAGAATCTAAAATTTGTCGTTTGGGAAAGGGTTAATAGGATTGTATGGTAAAAGGTGAACCCCACAACAAAATAATATATTTGTCCAATTTGAAAGAAGAAGCAGACAACAAATTTTGTGTGGATCACAGGATTAACTCTATACCAAACGGCAAAATTATAGACTGGTCCAAATTGAAAGCATTTGCAGACGACAAAATAAATGTGACTGAAAAATTGAAATTTGGTTTGGGAAGGGTAGAAGACATTGTGGTAAAAGGAGAAAATGCTGGTTACCACCATTTTCTCCTTTTACCACAATGTTTTCAAAAGGCTTCTTTCTCAGGGTCGTTAAAAGTCAGGATTGTGTGGTAAAAGGTTAAGAAATGGTAGAAAAAAACATTGTGGGAATAGGAGAAAATGCAGGGTTTCCAGCATTTTTTCTTTTTCTCACAATCTTTTCAAAAGCCATTCTCCTCAGGATCGTAAATATATGGGCCTCTCTGGTAAAAAGTTAAGATAACTAGGAATAGGTAGAAATCAGAAAGAAAATATGAATTATGCTATTACAAGGAATGTGATGTTTATTTATGCTATCTGTCACACCATTAATACAATGGTAAATCTCACAGAAAAAGATGATATTTATTGATGGATGAATAAAATGCCGATTGAGGAATCAGAAACATTACTAGATGTTACAGCAGAGCGATGCGCGACATTTTGTTGAAATGTGTTTTGTCGAAATACATGCATTTTTTAAAATACCAATTGCTAAATTCCTAAATTTATTTCAAGGAAAGCTTTGTCTGAGAGGAAGATTTAAGAGACTGTATATCAGGTTTAGGGTAAAGGTCAGAGCTACGGATTGTTTTTGACCAACCCTGTTTTCCCATTTTTGGATGAAATGTGGCAGATCCACAGCAGTGATATTTTACACAAGATGGGGAACTTCTCTATCAAAATGTTTTCAGTAACATCAAATTTTTTTACATGGTAAGAGTGCCTGTCACAATTTAAGTTTCTTATGTAGACAGTATAGATCAAGATCACATTACACAGATAATGGACCTTCACTGTCTGCAATATTTTGATATAGTCTGACTTAACAAGCATTGTCATTTTGATATATCTGTGACTGTTTTGGCTTGAAAATGTCAAATTTGTTTCTAGAGCTCTCTCTCTGTAAACATTTTAGTATAAAGGCTAAATCCTTTACCAGCTAATCCTTGTTTTTTTCAATCCTGAAGAAAAAGGATTACTAAATATTGTAGGATTAGGAGAAAATGCTGGTAACCAGCATTTTCTCCTTTTCCACAATGTTTGCAGCTCTTTTAAACACAAGGTTATCCCTTTACCACACAATCCAAACTTTAAACAACTCTGAAGAATGAGGCTTTTGAAAACAGTTTGGGAAAAGGAGAAAATGCTGGTAACATAATGTTTTCTATCCTTTTTGAAACAAATCTCATCATTTTGAACCATGTTCAGTTTCTCCTCTACAAATGTTTTCATGATATATCAAGTCAAAATTTTTATTGTGTGGCAAAGGGTTAATCATTGTAGTCATATTGGATGAGTTGTCTGCAATTGCTTTTAATATGGACCAATCTAAAATTGTGCCAGAAAACACATGCTAGGCGCACTGACTGCCGCAATATTACATAAGCTGTTTAAACTATCAAACTCCAATACAATCAATCAATCGTCTAAAATTCTGTGGTCTTGTAAAGAGTCAAGTCTATGCCAAAGCCTTCCCACATGGTACAGATTACACAACTAATTTGACATGTGTTTTGCCCTCATCTGTTTTGCATTGTCTTTACTCCTTACCAGTCATAAAAACTTGAAGACTCCTTTATAATGAAAGCATTTGCAAATGAACAATGAATAAATTTGGCTCAAATGATAAAATTTGTCTTTGAAAGGGTAGGAAACATTTTGGGAAAAGTAGAAAATGCTGGTTACTTTTCCCATAATGTTTTGTAAAGCTCTTTCAGCATTGTTTGGTAAAGGGTTACGTCTGTTGCAGAAATAGAACACAAGCTTTATGTATGTAGAAATACCACAACTTAAGTTCTATTTAGATTACCGTAGCATGAAGTGCTTGTGGGAAGCTTTGTGTGTGGGTCATGGTCTATGGTGTGTCTACTGTGTGTTCTCTTTCAATATGTCATCTGTCTAGAATAATTTCGTGGAAAATCTCCTTGTTCTGTACCAATGGGCAGGTTTTAATTAGACGTCATACAAATGGCTCTTGGTTGCTTTCTCTGAAAATTAGTCAGTTTGTTGGCATCATTTGAATAAAAAGGTGGCAGAAGCCAGAAATAGCCTTTAACAAACTCATTGGTCTTCTGCTTAGAAACCGTTGTGCTAATCTTTGTCCAATGGGGGCCATTCCTAGAAGTCAAATTATCTCCCTTGCTTGATAAAATCTAAAGGTAACCAAATAGCATATTGGTCCTTTTACCTGTATTACTTTGTTTTTATCGTTGATTCCCTTGGGGATGTTGCGATAAATGTAACATGATTTACGATATGTGTGTATGGTCCCCTTGTAGTATAAAATCAAATTATGTTCTCAATCATCAGAAAATACCTATATATTGATTTGTAAACTAACCTAATTATACTTAATTGAGATGTCATTTCAAGCACATGGCTGTGTAGTGCAAGAAAATCAAGGATAAAAACCAAGTAATCCCCTTATCAGGACCAATGTAGTACTGGAGAGGAATCAAAGGAAATAACTGAAGAATGGCCTTTATTTCATATGCAAAGTCCTTGAGGAAAAAGGACAAAACATTCAGGTCATGTGACTATGATGGTCACCAGTACTTAACACCAAATCCTAATGATCCTTGCAGTCACAGAGTGCTATGGCACCTTTAATATTCATTCACATAAAATTCTGAGATACACTAAAGCGTGTGCCAAGGCATGTGGAAGTACACAGCTACCATGCAGTTTGTCTGGAAAATTGAAAATAAAAAACTTAAAAAAAATGCAATTAAAAGTTATAAGAAAAGATGATGATTTATCCTTGTCATGTACAGTATATTTTTCCAGATGATTTCTCAGAATGCATCTGTAGCATTTTATTAAAAAAAAGCACTCCAAGTGGATGGGAGGAGGCACATACCTAGTCATAGATATTAGAATTGAAATTTACAAGCAAGTCGGACAAGTAACTTAGCAATTTTCACGAGCCCAATAATGTACTATGTTACAAGTAAGCCTACAAATTATCACATTATCACAAAAACAATATCTCTTTCCCCCCTTCCCAATTCCAAACACTAGCTTTGCAAACATGGTGTCATTAGAAGTGGACAATCTAAAGCCAGATGTGTTTGATCTCGAGCACTATCTTCATATTTCATTAGGTAGTCCCTTGCCTAGCAACCTCAGGAGGCTTTTTATCTGGATTTGAACCAGAAATATACTTCAAGTTCAGTGACAGTTTCTCCACCACGTTACAAATGGTGTATGTAGGCTTGAGCCGATCACGAATTTGAGATATTTACCATTACTAAAATTAGAAATTAACAATTTTTAGATTTCGCTCTAGTATATTTGCAGTTGATACAGCCTCGTCATTTCACATCCATCTAGTTTTTGACAAATTGTCGAACACTGGATTGCAAATTGAGTTTACCCCTTGGCCCAGCTGATGTTCTTTTAATACAGTATAGAACTTAGTGTACAATGCTAGAACTAGAATGCGGCATGATTACTGCAGTAAACAAAATTGTTGATTCATGACAAAGTCAGGATACAAGCAATTGATAGAGTTATATTGGAGGCTCAAAAGTTTGTAAAGTGAAATGAAAGTAGAGTCATTTTTCAATGATCTGCATTATACAAGCCCGTCGAGCTAGAAAAGTAGGAAATTTTTTTTAACATGCCCAAAAGAATATCTGCTTTTTCCTTTTGCTGTTGGGCTAGCGCTAATTTCATTCACTGCATGCCCCTTAACTCCTCAATAGAAATGATACACATTCTTGAACTTACCTTGGGTATGCCTCTAGTAAATGCAACTGCTGTGGTGATAGTATTGTTTATTAACTCTTTCCATACCATAGACGACACCAGAAGCTTTTGTGGAAAGTGTAGATCAAGATCAGACTGCACGGAACATGCCATCTGATCTCTGATCTATACTGTCCACTGCTTTATTCTAGATTATGGATGAGCTGTCGCTTGATCTTGTAGCAGAACTGTAATTGTAGCTACTGAGAAAACGCAATTTATTTATTCAGTAATGAAAGAGTTAAAATAAGTTATAAGATGCAGTTACTTTTTTTCCCAAATTATTTTCTACCCTTCAAAAGACAAATAACGTCACTTGAATAAAACTTAATTTTTTGTCTGCAAATGCTTTTGATTTGGACAAGTCTAAAATTCTGTCATCTGGTAAAGAGTTAACTCTTTACCAAACAACAATAATGTAGACTTGTTCATATTGATAGCAACTGCAGACGACAATTTAAATGTTACTCAAATGATGGAATTTGTCCTAAATAGTGTAGAAAACATTGTGGGTAAAGGAGAAAATGCTAGTTACCAGCAGTTTCTCCTTTTCCCAGCAATGTTTTCAAAAGGCTTTTTCCTCAGGGTCGTTAAAACTCGGAATTATGTGATGGGGGTTAATGTACCAAATAGTAAAAGAAAATTAATGATAGACAATGCACGAACTCTTATGAAATGCTTTCATGCAGTGCCAGAGATTCACAGGAAGTGAATCATTTTACCTGTGTATAGAGAAAGGTTTTCAGAAATTTAGCAAGATTACTTAGAATCTGGCTGATCATAGGAAACAGTTGGCAAAGTATGAAATGTATTTACTTGCAAAAACACTGTGTTACCTCCTGGCCCAAGTCCAAACATATCATACATGTAGAGAAATGAATGAAAGATTCTTTAGTCTCGGGGAGGGTATCTTTGGGAAAGAATATTCAGTAAGAGTTTTTCAGTGCCATAGGTATAAACAGGAGCTTTTGTGGATGGCATAGATCAAGATCAGACTGCACAGAACACGCTTACAACCAGCATTTTCTCCTTTTCCCACAATGTTCTTAACCCCCCCCTCCTCAAAGAAATCCTATCAATTGAAACACATTTTGCGTTGTGGTCCTCAAATGCTATCCATCCTGACTGTCTAACTTATTATCATCTTGTAAAATCTTAACATGGTGGATTCCAAATCAGACTGCACATTGTACTATGTCTCATCTCAATCTAGGTTATCTGCTAAAGTACATTATTTAACTCTTTACCACATAATCCTGAGGTTTGACGACTCTCAGGAAAAAGCCCTTTGAAAACATTGTAGGAAAAGGAGAAAATGCTGGCACCTACCATTTCTTCTTTTCCCACAATGTTTTTTAACCATTTCAGAGATTAATTCTATCATCAAGGCTACACTTTATTTGTTGTTTGCAGGGGCTTAGAATTTGAACGTCTGCATTTTTATCATTAGATAAAGTCAGTAAACCTTTTACCACACAATCCCAACTTTTAATATCCCTGTAGAAAAAGGCTTTTTGAAAACATTGTGGGAAAAGGAGAAAACGCTGGTAACCAGCATTTTTTCCGTTTCCCCCCAGTTTTCTACTGTTCCCCCCCAAAAATTCAATTTTTTGAGCCATAATTATTTGATTTATCGTCTGTAGATGCTTTCAGTTTGGACCGGTCTAAATTTTTGTTGTTTGGTAAAGGGTTAACGCTTTCAACAATTTCAATGTGGCTCAATTAATGCACTTTTTCTTTGATAGGATAGAAAATATTGTGTGAAAAGGAGAAAATGCTGGTTACCAGCATTTTCTCCTTTTCCCACATTGTTTTCAAAAGGCTTCTTTCTCAGGGCATTGTCCGGTAAAGGGTTAAGGTATAGCATGTTTAAGATTAATGATACAGAAGTGCATCCTCTATATGATATGCAAATTTTGGACTGTTCAAATTCTAGTACAACTACAAAAAAGAAAGGAAAGTCTGAACAGTGTAAGGTACACAATTGACAGGAAGGCGAACAGGCCTACTGAAATTTTGAAAAATGCAGAAATGGTTCATATAGAGCAATTTTTCCTCTAGTTACAATGCTTTTCAGTATGGTTCTATGGTCTAGAAAGAAACAAAGCCTGTGTTCAAAGGGCAAAGGATTAATCTAAGCATTTCGGAAATACAAGCTTTCATCGTGATTAGAAGTAATCATTGCTTCAGATTCCGTAGGGAATCTTGCCTTTTTTTTTCTGATAGGAAATTCATACTTGCAATCAAGCGTCGATCTAGAATCCTTTTTTTTTATGTTTAATTCTGACTGTGCTGAGCATGGCTTTATAAATGAGCCATTTTCTGGCAAAAGGGGGTTTAATGCATGTCTGTGATACATGATACAAAGCATGACATCACATAATTATGGATCCATACAATCCATTTTGTTTAACAACAGTTACTGACTGAATCATGAGGTAGGATGGTCCTTTGACATTAAAGATGCCCGTCTACAGCTGGTGAGCAAAAACGCTGTTAAATTTCAAACAATTTAGAATGGTACAGAAATCAGTCCTTTGTGTAAACATGGATAGATTACTGATATATATGGTGTAATTGAAAAAAAGAAACACAGAGATTTGTATTAGAAACCAAACATTGGTCAGAAGAAAACTGGCTGACGATCGAAGCTGTAAATAATGGCGGTGCGTCACGGAAATTTGTCGCTGGTTTCCGCCTAGAGTCGGATACGGTGTAATTTGCATATAGGCTGCAACCTCCAAGGTTGCAACAGAGAAGCCTCCATTTTCCTTTGTTTACCTCGTAATACGAAGGGCGAAGGTCAAATATAGTCACGTGACAAAATGCATGATCATCATACGAATCTACCCGAGTGTATAACGGATATATCGGAAATCTTCGATTCAAAAACCGGAAATGACGAGTCTGTTTACATGGAAGGCCGCAACTCAGCGAAATGCATTTTCTATCGACTGTCATCTAAGCAACCTTGCAACCGTCACGCGCAATATTTGGCATGAAGATATAAGAATGACTATAGTTTGATAAACTAAAGACAAAATGAGTTAAAACTGGCTGAAAATAAGTATAAGGGCCTCTTTAATGAAATTGACCAATTGTAAAAACTTCTGACCCAGGTCAGCCTGTGCAGACTCCATAGGCTGACCTGGGTCGATACTTTAGGTAGATGCCTTAAATACCCTTTTCACAGACATGGCTCAAACGTTTTTGTGAGCATTGTAAAACAACATCAGACTGGACAGAATATGTGATCTAATCTTTGGTGTTGATTAACCCTTTACCACACGGCAAAATTTAAGACCTATCCAAATTGAAAGCATCTGCAGAAGACAATTTCATAGTGGCTCAAATGACGTAACTTTTCTTTGATAGGGTAGAAAACTTTGTGGGAAAAGGAGAAAATGCTGGTTACCAGCATTTTCTCCTTTTCCCACAATGTTTTCAAAAGACCTCTTCTTCAGGGGTGTTAAAAGGCGTCATTGTGTGGTAACGGGTTAAGTATGGTAAAAAGTGTTCTTGAAACAGTTAAAAGCAAAACTTACCAGCATTTTCTCCCTTTCCCCACACTGTTTTTGAAAGCTTTTTTTTCCAGGGTTCTTAAAATTCCGGATAAATTTGTGAAAGGTTAATATATTAAAAAGCCTTTTTCAACTGAGAAAATAGCCAAAATTTTGCTGTTTTAAATTGGTTGAGATATCGTGTAACAGAGAAGCAGACAGTGAAGGTCAGGGATCAGACTACATAATCTCTGCATTCTGATCTTAATCTACATTTTACATAAAACTACTTGATCGGGTTCCATTCCTTTAAGGGTTAAGTTTAGAAAAAGTCATCTCAGCAAACTGAAAAAGGTGATAAGGAGATGTGAATTGATTGAAAAATGATAACAATCTATAGATAAACACAGACGACAAACAGACAGAACACTGAACATTGTAACAGAATCAAATTGGGATTATGTAATCCTTTGGATGTTCTGGACAACTGTATTTGTCCATTACCTGATGCCCGGTGACTGTTGATTGTTCTCTTTTCACGATATTATCACAGATATTATGAAAATGTATTAATCCTAGATTTAGGTTGTTTTTCCACAATTTAACCTCTACACCAAATGACATAATTTTAGACCTGTCCAATTTGAAATTATTTCGCAGACAACAATAAATGTGACTCAAAAACTGAACATTTTTTGGGGAAGGGAAGAAAATATTGTGGGATAAGGAGAAAATGCTGGATACCAGCATTTTCTCCTTCTACAATGTTTTCAAAAGGGTATTTTCTCAGGGTCATCAATAGTCGACATTGTGTGGTTAAGGGTTACATGGATATTTATGCTCCCAGACAAAATTTCAGGGAAACATGTGGTTGCACACTCTTTTTGGTGTGTCTGTCCTTGTACTGATATCCACATTGTTTTTTTTTAGCACTATTTCTCAGCAGATATTGAATAGAATTCAAATGCTTTATAGAGAGCTTCTCAATAAGGAGGAGATGTACATATTGTCAATATGTTCTGGTTTGATGATATTTCTTAGTCCCTAATTTTTGTCGAGCCTGCTTGCGATGAGTGAGACATGCTTGTCACAATGTCGCTTGGGTGTATGTGTCTGTGCATGCGGATTTTGTCCGGATCAGAACTTCTACACTTTTGGAATTATTTCAAAATAATTTGGCACAATTTTTCTCCTTCATGAGTAGAAGTACCATTTGAAACATTTGGTCAGGTAGGTCCAAGGTCAAGGTCACACTTGAAGGTCATTCACCCAAGGCGGACTTGACATGCTGCCTCAGGGCAATCTTCTAGTGTAGCTGAGCTGTTTCCCAGAAACCACTGGATGGAATTCAATAAAACTTCATGGGAAGCTTTTGTATCAGCTTATTGTCAGCATATCACCAATATGTTCTAGTTTGAGGAGTTTTCTTTGAGTTATGGCCCTTTGAATTTTTGTCAATTATTTCAGTTATTTAAATTTTTGGTATATGAATCGTTGAGTGGTAACCCATGTGGAAAGAGTGTATCTTACACCAACAGCTATTTCTGTGTGACAAAAACATATTCAGGGAGCACGACCTGTCTTTGATGGCCCATTTAAAATTTTTGAATGGAAAGGAGGAAAAGCTGCTGATCAGCATTTTCCCTTTCTTCTAAATTGTGTTCTACTCTTTCAAAGACAAATCACACCATTTGAGAGACATTTGATTTGTTATCTGCAAATGCATGGGATGAATAAGTAAAAAATGCTGTTGTCTAGTACAGAATGAAAATCAGTACAGTTTGAGGCCATTGTTATTTAATGATCATTGTATTCGTTTATTTTGCATACAAAAGGTAGATCAGATGTTGCAAATATCCATATTTTCCTGTATTTACACTGAGGGATCAATTTTGACTTGATGGTTTGTTGAGGTTTTAACCCTTAAAGTGCCTTTCACGGCTATAGTTGTCTTTGTGGCCAGTGTAGATCAAGATCAGACTTCACAAAAGGTGCAGTCTCATCTTTGATCTACACTGTCTGCTTTGCTGAAACACTATAGCCGAAAGAAACCATGAAACCACAATTATCTGGGTGTTACTCTAGACTCAGAATATGTCAGCTGGGCTTATTAGGCGCTGTAACTCTTTACCACAGGAAAAAATTTTAGACAGATTCAAATTTGAAGCATTTCCGAAGGACGTAATAAATGTGGCAAAAGTAATAGGAATTGTCTTTAAAAGATAAGAAAGCATTGTGGCAATAGAAGAAAATGCCGGTTACCAGCATGTTTGCCTTTTCCCACAATGTTTTCTAAAGCTTTCTCTCTCAAGGTCGTTAAAACTCGGGATTGTTTGGTAAAGGGTTAAGGGTTAAAATTGGAGCTCAGATTTCAAGGCACATTGTGTATGTTGAAAAGGGCCTAGGGATCTTAGGGGCATTATCTCTTTTTAAAAGTCCACTATGTTTCAGCAAGACTGCATTTTTGTGCCAAAACCACGTTCTTATACTATTTTGCACAAGAAGAATTGCAGGACACCCAGCACAGTTTGAATTGCCTGCTGCATCAGTTTCAGATTGAAACTTGACCTATTGTTGTTTGAAGTTGATAAGAAATGAGTATTGAGACCTAATTTGCATGGAAACTTTTTCATCCGCTAGTATGACTCAGTGTTTCTGTTTGAATAAAATTTTACTGAGTCCCTGGGACCCAGTGCCACTGAAAAAGTTGAGTCCCATTGAGTTTCTTCTGAGTCCCATTTTTTCTTCTGTAAATCATCTTTTTAATGAAGACCACGTTGGTTGGGGGATAGAATGAAGAAGGGAAAAAACCTTGCTCTTCACAAGATTTTTTCCTCCCTTTCCACATAGTCATTTTCAGAGGAGAGCAGTTTTGAAATACTACCCTGAGTGTCTCTCTAATGGAATGTAACCCTTTACCAGTCCACAATATAACCGTGAGTAAGAAAGCCTTTGAAAATAGTGTGGGAAAAGGAGAAAATACTTGTAATAAGCATTTTCTCCTTGTCCTATAATGTTTTCTACCCTTCTTTAAACAAATTTCAGTGTAAGAGTCACTTTTCTTTTGTCGTCTTCAAATGCTTTCAGTTTGGACAAGTCTAAAATTTTACTGTTTCTTAAAGAGTTAAATGGATTGGCTTGTTAACCTTATAAAAAGGAAGATCAGATCACAAAAGAGAACTAAACTTAGATACTAAGTAAGCCTTGTAATATGAATGACTAGTTTAACCTGACTAGAAATTAAAAATTCTTTATGGGTCCTTTCGCAGACTTAATTTGCTGAGCAAGTGGGTGGCCGTCGCTCGAAATGTATATCATACGATTTAACTTCTCTGAAAGTCCGTACAACCTGTTGTGAAAATATTTTTCTGCTTGGTTTCACTGCAAATTAAACACTTCATGCAAATGCAAGAATCTATATCATCAGTGTCTTTCACTAACCAAACTTTAAAGGCAGGATCTTTCAGCCATTGGTCTTGGAAAAATCGAGAATGTTTTTTCTTTTCTGCCGGGGAAGCCATCTTCTGTTTCAGCATACAAGTGCTAAGCAACAGCTGTTGTCCCGCTCAGTTCGCCGGGAAAGACAGTATAGATGTAATGCGGGTAACCAGTCTTAGGAAAGAGATTGGTAAGAGTTTACATGTTGGCGAACCAAGTTCTATTTATAGACATTTTGGAATTCCGATGGTCATTTTGTACAGGCAGAGTTAAAATCTGTATTTCGAATTGTTTTCGGTGTTGATGTAGTCTAATTAAATTATCATTTTGACTCAATTTTGACTGCGTCCCAGGGACGCGATCAGCTTATTTATTTTGCGTCCGAGCTGATTATCATGCGTATATAGATACTTTTACGTCGTAAACGGAAACCCTGATGACTGATTGTTGAAAGACTGACATCGAACCAAATTTATCTTCTTGTTATGATTGCACCATGGGTGAAGGAGAAGTGAAAGGAATCAAAATGCTGATTCTTGCAAGGAAAGATTGGCCAAGGTTTTGGTCTTTTTGCCAATGACAGCTACGTTACTTTTGATAAGAAAGCCAAGTCATCAGCTTTTCAATTACCTAAAAGGCCTTCGGATGACATTTCAAACCAGATTTTTACGAAATGTTTTGGCTAGTAAGGTGTAACATCACTATACTTTGAAAATGTTCTCATGCCAAGTTGCTTGCCTAACAGTATAGGGTTAATTTTTCCTGGCTTTACCAACTTGCAAAACTATGCATTTCTGAAATCAGATTTTGTATGTATAGCCCAGAAAGTTCTTCTATTAATTATGGCCAAGGTTTATGGGTGTAGCATATGGCCATCATAAAACTCTTGAACTGTTTATAACCTGTTGTATAGATCAGAAAATGAAAAATTTCGCTATGAGCAGGATTGGCCCCAAACTGTGATAAGGACTAATTTTCATGGATTCCTGTATTGGGTTGTTACAGTGTTTGTTTGTGGGTTTTCACCCAATACCATACAATCATTAGTTTTACCAACCCTGATAAAAATGCCCTATGAAAACAGTGTGTGAAAAGAAGAAAATGCTGGTAACCAGCATTTTGTGCCTGCTCAGTCTGATCTTGATGGAAAGAAGCCATAAAAGCAATTTTAGTTCTATCATGAGTTATAAGTCTAACCCTTTTATCCACAATCCCAAGTTTTTATGACCCTAAGGAAGACATCCTTGGAACCTAGGTTTGAAGCATTACGTTACTCTCCATGCATAACCCCTGGGAAAATCGACTAGGAAATCATCATTTCTTATGAATATTCATATGGACGGGAAGTACCGTAATAGCCAATCAAAAGATCGATAACATAATGATACTCTCTTGTAGAGAGGATAATTTCATTTCTTCCATTACTAAAAATAACCCTGGAAAAAACCAGAGGTTGTCAACAAATATGGCGGCCGTCTGTGTGCCTGTCTCCTGTGAGATATGCCATTCTGCAATATAGGGACAACACTATCGATCTTAGTGTACGATTTTATCTGACAATCTTTCGGTGTCACGCTGAAAATCTCTTTTAAATGCACCATATGCCGCCATATTAAAAGTATCGCTAAGCTGATTTGCAACAAATGATTCGATTGGATATCGACATGTAAAAAATAGAAATGACGGCGTATTTGTGACAAAAATAGTTTAGATTTTCTTAAAGAAAAACTGAGATTACCAATCAAAATGCTTCCGTAAATAATTAATGAGAACGAGGAAATGCCAGCGAAATAACCCAGGAGCGATTACAGAATGAATCGAAACTGGGTCACCGAGGATGAAGGAAGAAGGCTTTTAAAAACATCTTGGGGGAAAAAGAGAGCATGCTGGTAACCAGTGTTTTCTCCTTTTCCCACCATGTTTTCTGCAGTTTCAACGAGAAATTTCAGTTTTTGACATGTGATCTGCAAATGCTTTGAATCTGGACAGATTTAAAATTTTGTCATTTGATAAAGAGTTAATTCTTTACCAAACAACAAAAAATTATACTTTTTTCAAATTGAAAACATTTGCAGACGAAAAATTAGATGTGAGTCAAATAATGTTTTTTGTCTATGAAAGAGTAGAAAACATGGTGGGAAAAGGAGAAAATGCTGGTTACCAGCATTTTCTCCTTTTCCCACAATGTTTTCAAAAGCCCTTTTAACTAGGGTCATTAAAACTCAGGATTATATTGTAAAAGGTTAAGGGTTAGGCAAACTTGTGTAATGTTACCAGCTACTTATCTCCCACGCAAACAGGTAATTCAGCTTCCTTTTTTTTCCCTCTGCTAATCCTCACAGAATTAGAACTTCACATTCATTCCTCTGCCGTTTATCAACCTTTAGAGCATGGAATCAACCCTTTACCGCGGAATCCCGAAGTTTAACAACCCTAGGGAAGAGGGCTTTTGAAAACATTGTAGGAAAAGGAGAAAATGCTGGTAACCAGCATTTTCTCCTTTTCCTACAAAGTTTTTTTCCCCTTCCCCAAAACAAGTTTTAGATTTTGAGACCCATTTATTTTTGTTTTCTGCGAATACCTTCAATTTAGACAAGTGTAAAATTATGTAATAAAAAAGCCCTTATCAATTAGGAATAACAGCAAAAATTACGTTATTTCGAGGATTTTTTGGCCAGAATATGTTATAAAGTAGCAGATGGTACAGATTCAAAATCTGATCTTGATCTCAATTACCCACATGAGCAGGATGGTGGACGGACGTTTTGACCTGGCTGTTTTGGCCAGGAAATGTAACAGTCATTGACTGTCGCAGCCAGTGAACCATTCCTTGCAGATCTGGAAATGCTTCACCAATACAACATTAAACACTTTCCTCCAGCCACTAGCTGCTTTTCCACATAAATGTCATAGAAAGAAATGTTTGTAGCAGTTAGGAATGGTAATGGGCTATCTCTGTACCAGAAAAGGAAAATTTTAACACTGGACCACAGTGAAAGCATTTGCTTATGACTTCTTAAATGTGGTTCAGTTGATTGGATATATCATTTGAAAGTTAGAAAATGTTACGTGAAAAGGAAAAAAAGTGTTTGTTACCAGCATTTTCTTCTTTTCCCGTAATGTTTGCAAAGCCATATTCCCCATGGTTGTTTAACCCTTAGACAACTAAGCGTGACTCACTGACCTTTAGTGGACAATTTAGATCAAGATGAGATTGCACGGAATGTGCAGTCTGATCTTGGATCTGCACTGCCCAATAGGGAGATATTTTTCTCCAAAAATAGAATTTGAAATAGCATCATTCAGGTTTTCCACTATTGGTTTGAAAGTTTAACCCTTTACCAAACAACCCCTGGTTTTCACGACCCTGAGGAAGAAGCCTTTTGAAAACATTGTGGGAAAAGGAGAAAATGCTGGTTACCAGCATTTTCTCCTTTTACCACAATGTTTTCTAACCTATCCAAAACAAATTTTAGTTTTTGTATGTCATTAATTTTGTTGTCTGCAAATGTTTTTAAATTGGACGAGTGTATAATTTTGTCATTTGGTAAAGAGTTAACTGATTTAGGAAGATAAGGGTTAAACTTCTGAATGTTTGGTAAAGGGGATACAATGGACTTATCTGTGCAGGTATGATGTAGGAGTGGAATACACCTGGTAATTTCTTTACTGAATGCCTGTTTTCTTAACCCTTTGGTTGTTGGTGCAACTTTCATACACTTTGCGGACAGTATATATCAAGATCAAAATGCACAAAATGTGAAGGCTCATCTTTGATCTTCACTGTCCAATATGGATAGGTACATATAATGAGATAGAAGTTCAGCATGGCAGTACTTTGATTTTAACCACCGGACAAAAATACTCATGTGACTTATTTAGCAGATAAAGAGTTCACAATCAGAAGATTATTGTTGCAGAGAACAATATGAAAAAAGAACATGTTTGTATATGATAGGTGGATTTTGGATCTTTTTTCTTTGAGATTTTTTTTTTAAATAAACAGTATTATTCAAACATCCTTGAAACATTATGGTTGTCTCAAAAAACATCCATTTTACTTAACCCTTATTTTAACACCTAAAAAAAGCCCTGATAGGCATTTTAAATCTAGAAATATGACCCAAAATAAATGAAATTTCGATTTTGATTTTGTTTCAAATACCCTTCAAGGCAGATAGTGTAGATCAAAGATCAGACTGCACATTTTGTGCACATTTTGATCTACGCTGGCCGCAAAAGCACATATAGTCATGAAAGGTGCTCTCACTGGGTTAATTGGCACTTGAAGAGTAATGTTCATGCACTTGTTCAGGTAAGCAGTTATACAAAAAAAAAAATTCCAGAAGCCAGACATCCTTGTTTACCCTAAAATATGTCTTACACTGAACTTGTTGCATTGTAACAATCAAATGGTTGTGGTAAAAGGTACCTGTTTATTTATGTGGATGGTTTGCCAGTAGCGGACACTGTACTGTGCAATCACTGCTTTTAATGACCCTGGCAAAGAAGACTTTTGAAAACATTGTGGGAACAGGAGTAAGTATTGGTAACCAGCATTTTCTCCTTTTCCTACATTGTTTTCTACCCTTCCCAAGTCGACTTTTGTGTTTTGAGTAACATTTGTCTTCTGCAATTGCTTTCTATAAGTCTAAAATGTTTTAGTTTGGTATTGAGTTAAAATTCTAATGCTTTTTTGCTAGAACATCTCTGAGAAAATTGGAAAGTGTTTTTGCAAGATCAGATTATGTACTCTGTCTAGTCTGATCTTGATCTGCAGAAGCAACTGAATTAGCTTTTTGCTTGCTCTTAACCTAACAGACATTTATTTTACAGTCAAGAAATTAGACCCATGTAATTACAATTTAACCCTTTACAACTCAGTCCTGACTTTTAACAAACCAGAGAAAAACAGCTTTTGAAAACTTTGTGGGAAAAGGGAAAATTTTGTAACCAGCATTTTTTACCTTTTCCTACTATGTTTTCTACCTTTCAGAAAACAAATTTTAATTTTTGAGACACACTTATTTTGTTGTCTACAAATGCTTTCAAATTGGACCAGTCTAAAATTCTGTTGTCTGGTAAAGGGTTAACTCTTTACCACACAACAAAAATTTAGACTTTTCAAACTGAAAGCATTTGCAGACGACAATTTAAATATCGTTTAAATGATGGAATTTTTCTTTGATGGGGTTGAAAACATTGTTTGAAAAGGAGAAAATGCTGGTAACCAGCATTTTCTCCTTTTTCCCACAAGGTTTTCAAAATGCTTTTTCTTCAGAGCTGTTAAAGTTGTGATTGTGTGGTAAAGAATTAAAGATTGCTCTTGTCCAGAATGAAACTTTCAGCAAAGTGGACAGTGTAGATCAAAGATCAGACTGAACGTTTTTGGCAGTCTGATCTTGATCTACATTGGCCACAAAGGCAGCTTAAGTTGTGAAAGGTAATTTTAAGGATCAAGATTTATTTGAAACTCTTCCATGGTAGATATTAGGTTAAAAATATTCATCTCTTCACATGAATGATGACAAAGATTTAACCCTTTACCATACAGTCTGGAGTTTGAACAATCTTGAAAAAGAAGCCTTTTGAAAACACTCTGGGAAAAGAAGAAAATGCTGGTAACAAGCATTTTCTTCTTTTCCCAGAATGTTTTCTAAAGTAACCCTATCAAAGATAAATTCCATCATTTGAGCCACATTTAAACAGTTATCTGCAAATGCTTTCAATTTGGACAAGTCTACAATTTTATCGTGTGGTACAGATTAAAAGCATTATTTTAAAGTTCATCACATTGATTTATTGTTCCATTTGTCTCAGTGTCCTTGCGTCTGTCTTTTTGTCTGTCTTTTTGTTCCATTTTTAAGTTGTTTTAGATATTGAAGATTTTTTAACCCTTATCCTGCCAAATAACTAAAATGAAATTTTCAATTAGACAGTAAAAACTCAAATATTGCTAGTTCCAAGGTTTTTTTTTTGGGGGGGGGGGGAATAATATATCCTCCTCGGACAGTGTAGATCCAAGATCAGGCTGCACGTTCTGTGCAGTCTGATCTTGATCTACACTGTCCGGAAAAGGCCAGTGAGTTGTGCTTAGCAGCCTATTAAAGTTAAGAAGTCCAGTCAGGAAATGGGTTAGAATTGATTCACATTCCATTATGTCTTGGGAAATGGAGAATTGAAAGTCTGCTTCAAAACCTTTTTTGTGTCTGAGAATCTCTTATTGCATCTTGCATGTTTATGAACACAATATGTTAACCCCAGTCCTGCTAAATAAGTGAAATGAAACTTTCAAGCCGATAGTAAAAACCCAAATTTTGCTTTTTTAATAGTATGTTTTGGAAAAAGATAATCTCCTTTTTGGACAATGTAGATCCAAGATCAGAGTGCAGATTCTGTGCAGTCTGATCTTGATCTATACTGTTGCATTTAGCAGCCTAAAGGTTAAGCCTTAGGATGCCATAGGACAACTTCTGTTGCAAGCCAGCCCAGTGGCAAAGTTGGTCATGTACAGGGCTTGTAATGCAGGAGTCGAACGTTTGAATCCCAGCACAGCCAAAATCCTTTTTTGAGGATTGATAACAGTCATTGCATCAGGAGTCATTCCTTTCTCACTGCTGAAGACTGTTTCAAAGATGCATATGTGGGAAGGTAGCCAGTGGCTATCAAGCCCAACAAAAGTCAGCTCCATCAAACATGGCCACAGTCTAAAGTCTTGCACTGTGTTGTAATTTAGAGTTGAAAAGCATTGACTTACTGATGTCATAGTACACTTAGGTATTGCGCCCCTGTTTGAGTAGTTGTGGGTGTAACTGTGGCTTTTCCTTATCAAAGAACATATTAAAAGATGCTAATAAATCTTTTAAAAAGTTTAATTCTGTAAAGTACTAGGGTTGCCATAGCAACACAACAAAAAAAGAACGTGAAAATCTTTAAGTCAGGAGCTTCTCTTCTTTTTGGCAGTCTTTTTAAAGTAATCCATAGGTGGGTCTCTTTCAGTTGCCTTGATAGAATCATGATCTTTCAAACGAAGTGGTGCTGTGTACTTTACTTACTGAATCTTTATAAAACCCAGCATAAACCAGAGAAATTACAGTCTTTTAGGCAATTTACCTCCTGTAGAATTTTATATGTGATTAGTTTTGTAGCTTTTAAAATGATATAACAAAAAGGTAGTTTTTACCCACAATATATTATTTAGATGTTTCAAGCCCTCATCATAATTACGATTTACTCTATACCAGTAAATTTTCTGGCTCAAATACATGCGTCACAATCAGATAAAATAACACATGCGACAGAAAAAAATCTGTATCTACACACAGTGAAATATGGTTCCGAATATGGTTTGATGAACTATCTCGTGCATGGACTAAGCATGCATTGATTAGCAATTTGATTAGTCAAAAGGTTATGCTGTAATATTAATCTGCCATTCAAAAAAACAGTTACTACCTTCCATACGATTGATTGTCTCATTTTGTTTACCATTTTCTAATAAAATGTCAAAAATTGCAAAATGTTGTCGTTAAAAGTTGTAGGTATATAATAAAAGAAATATTATGTTGTAATAACTTTCCTGGTGCTTGTATTTACATCTGGATGCGTAAGAAAGTTTTGACATCATGCTGGACCTTGGGTCTCGCGTGATACCAAATTTTCTCATGCTGCTCAAATAAGATACAAGCAGCAGGAAAGTTACTACATGATATGGAATGATATGCTGTAGTGACTTTCCTGTTGCATGTATTCGGTTCAAGCCGCGTGAGAAAATTTGATATCACGCGAGACAGAAGGTCGAGCAAGATGTCAAAATTTTCTTGCGTGGCTAGAAGCAAATGCTAGCTGCAGGAAAGTTACCATAGCAAAATATTCCTTTTATTATATACCTTCACCTTTCAACGGAAGAATATTGCAATTGTTGACATTTTATACGAAAACAGTAAGCGAAATAAAACAAATAATGGTGTAGTAGCCTTTAACTTTGTTTTTATGAATGGCGGATAAATAGTGGAGCGTAAAATTTCGACCAATCAAATTCCAAATAGATACATGTTACATACTCTGCTCGTGAGTTACATCGTCATGACGTCATCATACCATATTTGGAACCATATTTCACATTGTGTAGATAAAGATTTTTTTTCTGTCCTGTGTGATATTTCATCTGCATGCCATGCATGTATTTTCTCTGGAAAACTTTCAGGTATATGATAAATTATAATATTCCGTATGTATTAAAATGCTGAGACAGACTGGACAATAGCAACCTTGACATTGCATATATTGGGCTCTGTTTGCTAGAATAGAAAATCATCACATAACCTCCCTTGTTTTCAGTGTAATATACCCATTATGAATTTTCTTATCTCATACACGTTTAATATCATTATTGTGTGACATCATTTTTGACGTCATTTTGTATGTATTTCATAGAAGTGAATGGGTTTATAGGTATTACCACGTGTGCATCTATAGATGGTTTTGCATCTTCTTATCTATGATTTGTAAAATATCGTTATGTGATAAAAAGAATCTGATTGGCTTATGAGATAAGATTTTTCATTAAACTTGTCAAGAAAAACTGTTATTGAGCTTGCCAAAGGCTCGCTTAATAACATTTTCCCTATACTTTTTTAATGAAATCTTATCTCAACACCAACTCATGTCAGATCCTATATGTCAGTTTTGCTTATTCAGCACTCTATGGGTTAAGATATTGTTGTCTGGTTAACTCTTTAGAAAACAACAAAATTTTAGACTTATCCAATTTGAAAGAATTTGCAGACAACAAATTACAAGTGACTAAAATCAAGGTATTTGTCTTTGACAGGGTAGAAAACATTGTGGGAAAAGGAGATGCTGGTTACCAGCATTTTCTCCTTTTCCTGCAATGTTTTCAAAAGGCTTCTCCCTCAGGGTTGTTTAAAACTCAGGATTGTGTGGTAAAAGGGCAACTCTTTACCAAACGACAAAATCTTAGAGTGACGCGAATTGAAAGCATTTGAAGACGACAAATTAAGGTAGCCTAAGTAAAAAAATTTGCCCTTAATAGGTCAGAAAACAATGTGGGAAAGGGAGAAAATGCTGGTCCAGCATTTTCTCCTTTTCCCACAATGTTTTCAAAAGCCCTCTTCTTTAGGGTCGTTATAAGTCAGGATTGTATGGTAAAGGGCTAAGAGTGAAAAGGTCAGACTGGTGACTTATGGTACAAAATTTCTGAGTAAAACATTGATCTTAAAAAGAACAATAACACCCGAGGTGTCCTAGCTGGAGTAACGTAACTATAGTAACAAAAATCAATTGAGTACAAATTTACTTTATTATTTCCTTAAACTCTGGCACTGCTTACAACTATTCAACTATCGTCTGAGGATGGCGTAGATCAAGATTAGATTACACAGAACCAATAGTCTGATCTTGAACTACACCAATTTTCCACAATGTGATAAATGCTAAACTATAACCATAAAGTATCTCAATTTACAATAGAATGTACTTATAGACCTTGCACAAAGTTGTGTTCGTTATTGAAAGAGTTACTTGCACATAACTTGATGTACACATATTTTGAAGCTTTTGCTGTTGATGGCTTCAGAAAACAAAGTGAAATTCTCCATTTGCTATGATCTTTTCTTGCTTCTTTCTTTATCAAGGCTATAATCATGCAAAACTATTTTTCTCTGATTTGTTTTTATTGTGGAATAACCTAAGTACAGGATCAGCAATAAGAGTTAAATCCTCATATCCTGTCTAGGCTTTTTTCCGTAACATTGTAGTTTGAAAATAATTTCAGTATGGACAATTCTAACATTTTGTTTCTGGAATATGTAGTAAAGGTTTATAAGATGTACGTGGTAATTTTCTTTTAACTCTTAAATACCAGACGACAAAATTTTGGACTGGTCCAAATTGAAGGCATTTGCAGACGACAAAATAAATGTGATTAAAAAATTGAAATTTGATTTGGGAAGGATAGAAAACATTGTGGGAAAAGGAGAAAATGCTGGTTACCAGCATTTTCTCCGTTTCCTACAATGTTTTCAAAAGCTTTCTTTCGCAGGGTCGTTAAAAGTCGGGATTGTGTGGTAAAGAGTTAACAAAATCCTACACTTGTCCAAATTGAAAGCATTTGCAAATGACTCAAAAGACTGTGGCTCAAATGGTGCAAATTTTCTTTCATAGGGTAGAAAACATTGTGGGAAAAGGAGAAAATGCTGGTTATCAGCATTTTCTCCTTTTCCCACAATGTTTTCAAAAGGCTTCTTCCCTAGGGTTGTTAAGAGTCAACATTCTGTGGTAAAGGGTTAACTCTTTACCTTACGACAAAATCCTAGACTTATCCAAATAGAAAGCATTGGCAGATGTACAAAATACATCTGACTCAAATATTAGAATTTGCCTGTGGATGGGTAAAAAACATGGTAGGAAAAATCCTTGTTACAAGCACTTTTCCCTTTCTCACAATGTTTTCTAATTCAGTCTTCCTCATGGTCATTAAAACTTGAGTGTGTTTGGGAAAGGGGTCGGAAAAAAAAAAAGGTCTGCTTTGGATTACATAAAAAGTTTATCTTCAGGAGAAGGTGATAAGAGTGTTTTTTGCTGCCATGAGAATTGAAACATTTCGTGAATGTATCTTTAAAATCTAATGGATTGAATTTTTTTTTTCATTGTTTGTTTTCATGCGTAAGATATTAAGTGCTCGGGTGATTCCTCTTAAAATCATGCAGCGATCACTCCTGAAATCTGAGAAAAAAAAATGACACACCTTGAAGAAGGCAGATAAACCTCGAAACAACTATGTCTATGTACTTATCATTCTATGATTACTCATCAAAACTGATGAATCCTGTACCAAACAGTCTGGAGTTCTAAAAGATCCTTTAATAAAAGGCTTTTGAAAATACTGTGGGAAAAGGAGAAAATGCTGGTAACCAGCATTTTCTCCTTTTCCCACCATGTTTTCTACCTTTTAGAAGCAAATTCCATCGTTTGAACTACATTCAATTTGTCGTCTGCAAAATGATTTGACTATGAATGAGTCTGAGATTTTGTCTGTTTGTAAAGAGTTAACTCTTTACCATACAACAACACTTTTTAACGACCCTGAAAAAGGAGGCTTTTAAAAAACATGGTTGGAAAAGGAGAAAATGCTGGTAACCAGCATTTTCTCCTTTTCCAACGATGTTTTCTACCCTATCAGACAAAATCCATTGTCTGCAAATGCATTCTGTTTGGACAAGTCTAAATTTTGTCATGTGGTAAAGAGTTAACTTTACTAGACAAGTAAATTTCAGACTGTCCATATTAAAAGCATTTGCAGACATTTCTCTTCTTTTTTTTTCCCACTTTTTTCAAAATTGTTTTATTCAGAGTAACCTCTCTTCCACTCAAAAAAAAAAAGTAGACTTGTCAAAATTTAAAGCATTTGCAGACGATAATTTAAATGTGACTCAAATTGATGGGATTTGTCTTTGATCGATTTATTAATTGATTGTATGGTGTTTAATGCCGTTTTCAACATTGTTTCAGTTATATCGAGGCGGCCAGTGCACCTATCCATGCTTTCCTGGAGTCTCTTTTACCAGTACTCTGCACAATATTCTTTCCAAGCCACTTGCTGCTTTCCCACATAACCAACGTCGAAACAATGGTCAGTGTAGGGAGAGGAATGAATCCTGTCGCAATGACTATCATCAATCTTCGGAAAGAAATTGGCCGAGCCAGGGATCGAACCCACGACCCCCTGTTCTCGAGTCATGCATGCTACCGACTGAGCTACCAGGGCTCGGCGGATTTGTCTTTGAAACGGTAGAGAACAGTAAGGGTAAAGGAGAAATTGCTCGTTACCAGCATTTTCTCCTTTTCCCACAATGTTTCAAAAGGCTTCTTTCTCAAGGTTATTAAAAATTGGGATTTTGTAGTAAAGGGTTAATGTACATCATGGTGCTGAGCCTGGATCTAGTTGCTTTATTTTTTTTAGATCTTGACTAGATAGAGATCAGACTGTACAGAGTGTGTTGCCTGATACTGGCTGGTATCCAGCATTGACAATAATGTATAGACTTTGAAAATAGTGATCATTTCAAAACAGCTGTATTTTTATCACATTTTGTAACAAGTCTAAAAATATTACATTTGAATGTCAAATTCATTTTGCTTTATTTTTAGGTCAGTTCTTTTCAAAGAAAATGGTGACTTATTGTCATAGCCCTGGCATCGTTGTGCAGAAACATTTACATTTTGTAATATTTCTGTTGTTAAAGATATTTACTTCAAACTTGGACAAGTTGTTAACTATCAATGGGGTTACCCATATGACAGGAGCAGGTTGCCATCAAAATATTTTTGACACAGCTATGCCCCCTTTTCGACTTACAATTTGACATTTTCTGATACCTCTAACTGTTGAAGATATTTACTTCAAACTTGAACAATTCATTTACTATCAAAATGGGAATCCACAAAACAGGGACAGGTAACCATGAAAATATTTTTGAAACAGTTATGCTCCTCGTTCCACCTAGAATTTTCACTGAAAATCAAGCACTAGCAGCCAAGCATGGGCGTCCACATTTGGTGCTCTTGTTTCACAACAATAGCTCTACCATTTAACTCTTTACCAAATGGCAATATTTCAAACTCGTCCGAATTGAAAGCAATTGCAGACGACAAATTGAAAGTTGCTAAATGGATGGCTTTTTTCTTTAAAACAGTAAAAAACATTCTGGTTACCAGCATTTTCTCCTTTTCCCACAATGTTTTCAGTAGGCCTCCTTTCTCAGGGTCATTAAAAGTCGGAATTGTTTGGTAAAAGGTTAATCTACAATGAAATAAAAGGTAAAATTTGAAATACATGTAAGTCAATGGAGATTGTAAACTTAGAAATACATGTAAGTCAATGGAGATTGTAAACTTAGAAAAACATGTAAGTCAATGGAGATTGTAAACTTAGACATACATGGAAGTCAATGGAGATTGTAAGCTTAGACATACATGTAAGTCAGTGGAGATTGTAAGCTTAGACATACATGTAAGTCAATGGAGATTTGGAATTGGATGATATATTTATAGCCACTAACTGTATTGCTGTAGTTTGACATGGTCTGTCCAGCATCACAGAGAAGTTATCTGTACGTAATTATAGTTTTACTTGCGTAAATCGCATTCTGTTTCCAGTCATTCTGTTTCCAGTCAGTCATTTTTCGTCGGGCAAGGTCATTTTCATCAGCCAAAGGTATTACGTAAAAGGATAATATGTTTTAGATAACCTTAGACGGAGAGGTAATGATCTCATTAGACCACTTCGCCCCAAACCTTTACCCTTTATGTGCCATGATAGCCAAGTTGACATTGTCAGTCAGGGGAAAAGAACAAATGTTGCCCTTTCATGGCATTGTTTTCCTAAAGGTAGAATGTATTAACATGGCAGACAGTGTAGATCCAAGAACAGACTGCACAGGCTGTTCAGTCTGATCTTGGATCTACACTACAAAAGCAACTTCACTTGTGATAGACATTTTAAGGATTAATGGTTCTGGTTAATTTTTATAGCAGTTCCTTACTCAAGAGTAAAACTCAGATTAAATGCAAGATTTTTTTTTAATAATATTGTCTTACAACTTCCGAAAACATTCCTGAAAACATTCAGCAAGTCCCGAAAACAATGACCAAAAAAAAAAAAGGTCGCTGTTACAAGAAATTGCTGCTTTTTCTAAAGAGTTGTTGGTAACAGTCAATGACTTAAATTTTCTCTTCTGTTCTTTCTGTCCCATTTGCTTGTGTTTGTTTGGTCTAAATGTGGCCCATAGAAGAAGTGGATAGCAAGCTAAAGAGTTCAGAAAAGACTGGGGGACAAAAATCTTTCCTTCAAAGGAACATCAAGGCTTTTTTCCCCAAATTGTCATGAAAGTTTGACAGTTTCCCAAGTAAGGGAGTCTGCCATTGCTGCCGAAAGGGTTTATATCAGGGTACAAAATGGAAACTTGTCTGGTTCTGAAGATTATTTGAAAGACTGCCTGTCAAAATTGCGATCTCTTGTAAGAATAATGAATTGACCCCTTGTGCAACACTCAAACTGTGTGGCCAATATTTCCCTCTAGAATAATATTGTAAAAGCAGGAAATACTCAGAAAAAGCAAGATTTGTATGAGAGATAGATCAGTTAAACAATTTGACAGATGGAGAAATTGGTCACTGTGATTAATTTCTCCTTTTGTCAGAATGGTTTCATCGTTCATGTGACCTTCAGCGAAGAAATTGTCCCAACTCTGTCAATAGCAGAGACAAGGGGTAATAAGATTGAACACTGAGGGCAAATTACATCTTTTGGGGGTGTTAATTTCCAGCACAGACCCTCCAAGGCAAAGTTTTTGATGAGCAGCATTATTTTTTTACCCCATACACTCTTTTTCCTGTAAATCAAAGATGACTTTATGTTCAGCATGTTTGGTGTTTTATACTATTTTCAGCATTTTTCGATTATGTCCAGCGATTATATTCTAGTTAACCAGCATTTTTATCTTCTTCCATTAACTCTTTCCGTACCATAGATGACACCAGAAGCTGTTGTGGACAGTGTAGACCAAGACCAAACTGCACAGAATGTGCAGTCTGATATCTGATCAAAACTGTCCACTGCTTTATTCTGGATTATGACTGAACTCTCTCTTTATCTTGCACCGAAAATGTACTTGTAGCCTTTGAGAAAATGTTTATTTATTCAGTATAGAAAGACTTAACCCTTAAAGTCTAGGAACCGTCTTAAGTAGTTCTTGCAGACAGTGCAGATCAAGATCAGACTGCACAGAACGTGCAGTCTGATCTTTGATCTGCACTGTCTGCTACTATGTTACATATTCTAATGGAAACAACCTTGAAATAGCATTATTTCGGGCTGTTTTTTCTATTTAAAAAGGTCCAAATCAGTAATTAAGCGCATTAAGTGTTAAGGTTTGTACCCTATCAAAGACAAATCCAATCTAACCTATCCATGCTTTAACAGTACTGTCACATGACATTATTTCCAAGCTATGGGCTGCTTTCACACATATCATAGCTGAAAAATGTTCACCGGTGAGATATGAAACAATCATGTTGCATTGTTTACCCTTAATCCTTGGAAAGAAATTGGCCAATCTTAAAATTGAACCTTCAAACCCTAAACAAACCCTTAAAAATTGCTGGTAACTAGCATTTTCCTTTTCCCACAATTCTTTCTATCATATCGAAGACAGAAATTGTCATTGAGCTACATTTGTGTTCTGTAAATGCTTTTTAGTTTGCTTGTGCCCAGAATTTATAGTTTGGTAAATGGTTACATGAAGAAGGTTTTTTTTTTACCCCATCTTGGAAAATGAACCAAAAGTTACAAGTGAGCAGACTTTTGAAGCCTGAATAAATGGACAAGTAGCAGACAATATACCACAGTAAATCTTGGACAAATCTGACTGTTCTGTACTGTCTGATCTCTAATGTTGCTCTTCATGAGAACACCTATGTTGTCCTTGGCAACAGTTTCCAGGACAATAAATATTTAAGTCCTCCATATTGAAAACATATGAACTATGCTTTGTGAAAAGTGGTTTAATCTGCAAAAAGTGTTGACCTATGTCAGCCTGGGCAGTCTGCACAGGCTGATGTGGATCAAAACCTTTTTCCTATTCATCCTTTTTCTGCCTGCCAAAGGACCATTCTACCTCAAGATTTAAATTAATTTGAAAATTAGGCAAAAAGTAAACAAAAGTTAGAGTGACCTGGCAACTTTTAACCTGGTTTTGAAAAATTTCTCTGCCAGCGACTAATACTTGGAAACCATACAATGACAGATTGTCATATTTGCAGTAATTTCCGTACTTTTGAATGGTATAATTTAAATTAAATTTCATTTTAACACCCACTTTCTGTACTTTTGGCAGCTTTTGTTACTTTAAACCCCCTTTCACCAGAGCACATACAAATGTGGCTAAAATTGTTAGATTAAACTTTGAAAGGGTAGAAACATTGTTAGTTACCAGCATTTTCTCTTTTTTACACAATGTTTTCAAAAGACTTATTCCTGGGGATTCTTTTTGCCACATTATTTTCTAAAATCTTTCTACCCAGGGTAGGTAGCTAAAACAGTTGGCTAAAACATGCAAACTTTGGTAAATGGTTCAATTTGAACAAATCAGAAGGGATTCAGGCTCAATGAATAGAAAGGATGCTTGGAATAATGGTAAGCTTTGAAGTGGCTGATTTTTTATGATTTCCACATCAGGATTATGTTGTTATTGAAGAGATTGGCATCATAATCATTTGATCAAATACAACTAATGATCCTTAATATCAAATACATGGATGATCATATATATCAAATACATTAAAGATTGTTTGTCCTCTTCCCCTAATGAGTTTTAAATATGCTTTCAAGTGGTTTCAGTTTACATTGTCTCTTAACTCTTTACCAAACAATCCCTGGTTTTTACGACCCAGATGAAGAAGCCTTCTGAAAACATTGTGGGAAAAGGAGAAAATGCTGGTAACCAGCATTTTCTCCTTTTCCCACAATGTTTTCTACTCTTCTAAAGTCAAGTTTCAATTTTTGAGTCAGGTTTATTTTGTCATCTGCAAATGCTTTCAATTTAGACAAGTCTAAAATTTTGTCGTTTGGTAAAGAGTTAATCTTCTTTTTTTGTGTACTTTTGCTGGAATAAGGCTAAACAGTCAATTTTTTTCTGACCAACTGCATGTACAGATTATCTGTTTTACAAACACTGTTTTACTGTAAATCTGCATATGCTTGCAAATGCCAAGGCACTGCCTCCCTGCCCATCATTTTTATATGAGCCATGCTCTGTGAAAAGGGAGCTTGATGCATCTGCGAAAAGTATCGACCCATGTCAACCTGCGCAGTCCGCGCAGGCTGACCTGGGCCGAAACTTTTCGCTATTGGTAAATTTTCTGTATGTCCAGGGCACAGTCTACCTCATGATGAAGTCGGTTGTTAAAAATGTGGCTATTATGGATCCACAAGTGTGTGATCGCTTGCTTGGTATCATGCATCACGGAGATGCATTAAGCCTCTTTTTGCCAGAGCACGGCTTAATTATATGTCATGTTCTGTGAAAAGGGGGTTTAATGCGTCTGCTAAAAGTATCAACTTATGTCGGCCTGCGCAGTTGATACAGACACTCATAGGTCAAAACCTTGTGCTATTTGTAAATTTTCTATGTATCTATGGACCATTCTATCTCATAATTCAGTTGGTTGTCAGACAAAATGGATTTTACGGATCCATGATTATAATTATAATGACTTGCTTGTTAAATTCATCACAGAGATGCTTTAACCCCTTTTTGCCAAAGCGCAGCTCATATTCATGTGTTACAATGTTTTTATTTTGCAGGAGCATGTCGAGATTATTTTCCTTGTGATATTTACTGTTGAAGCAGTGATGAAGATTATAGCGTATGGTTTTATATTTCACTCTGGTGCTTACCTACGGAATGGTTGGAACATTCTAGATTTTGTCATTGTAATAATAGGGTAAGTGTCTCAAAAAAAAGAACCTACTTAAATCTGTTGTGTCTCAGACTAAAGGATTGTATGGTGTTTAAAGCCATTTTCAGCATTATTTCAGTTATATTGCGGCCGCCACCTATCCATGCTTTCCTGGATTTTCTTATAACAGTACTCCACACAATATTCTTTCCAAGCCACTGGCTGCTTTCCTACATAAACATTGTCAAAACAATGATCAGTGGTAAGAGAGGAATGAATCATGGAAAGAAATTGGCCAAGCCGGGGATTGAACCAGCAACCCGCCCCGCCCCCCCCGTTCTCAAACTAAAGAAAGTGCTTAAATCTCTAAGTCTTAAACTAGAGAAGCTACTTAACCAAACAACAAAATTTTTTATCAGTCCAAAATGAAAGCATTAATTTTGCAGCGACAAATTGAATGGGGTTCAAATGATTGAAATTGGTTTTGGAAGACTAGAAAACTGTGTGATAAGAAGAAAATGCTGGTTACTAGCATTTTATCCTTTTCTCACTATGTTTTCAAAAGGCTTCTCTATCAGGGTTGTTACAACTTGTGTAGTAAGTGGTTAAATCTGTATCAAAGTTTACCGTATCTTTAGTTATGACCCTGAAAAAGATGACTTTTGAAAACAATGTAGGAAAAGGAGAAAATTATGGTAACCATTGTTTCTCCTTATCGATCAAAGTTTTCTTCCTCTCAAAGGAGAATCTAACCCTTTGATAGACAATAAAATTTTAAAATTATCAATAATTTTCAAACAATGATTTTGAAAGTAACATGAAATTTTAAACTTGTCAATAATTTTTAAAGTATTTGCAGACTACAAATTACATGGGGATAAACGGATAAAATTTTCCGTTCAAGCTAGAAAACGTTGTTTGAAAAGGAGAAAATGCTGGTTACCAGCATTTTCTCCTTTTTCCAAAACCTGTTCAAAAGGTTTCGACAGAATGATCCTTTTGGAACAGCCTTGATTTGCTGCAAGTGAATGAATGATGAATGGAATAGACAAATGCAGTCTGTTCTTCCTTTTGCAAATCAACAAGTTTTGGACTAGTAGTGGGAATAGAAGAAATCGGCAGAAAATACTGGTAATCAGATTTTATCCTTTTGCTACAATGTTTTCTACCCTTCCAAAGGCAAAGCCAATAATTTGAACCACATTTGTTGACCTCCAGTGCTTTGGATGTGGATAAGTCTAGAGTTTTGTTATATGATAAAGGGTCAGAGCATTTGCAGCAAACTGTAAAAATAGGGTCATATGATGGAATTTGAATTTGAAACGGTAGACAGCATTGTGGAAAAAATGAGAAAAATAGCAAGAAATTTGTCATTTTCCCACAATTTTTCAAAACCTTGACATACAGGATCTTTTGGTAAAGGATTCAGATTGATTCCAAGTGAATTTTCTTCAGTTTTCAAAATATATTGATATGATGTTGTAATTTACCTCATTTGAAATAATTTTGATTTTATCTTTGCAGATTAATAAGTACAATTATTCAATCATCAATTTCTGATGATGTATTTGATGTCAAAGCCCTTAGGGCCTTCAGGGTGCTTAGGCCCTTGCGTCTTGTGTCTAGGGCACCAAGTAAGTAACCTTTAAGTCCTTGTTGTAGATTTATATGATTGATATTCCTTAATCCATTTCCACAAAGTCGGAAGTTTAACAACCCCGAAGAAAAGGACTTTGAAAATACTGTGGGAAAAGGAGAAAATGCAGTCAAACAGCAATTTGTCCTTTTCCCACGCTGTGGTCTACCCTTACAAAGACAAAGTTCATAATTTAAGCAATATAAATTTGTCATCTGCAAATGCTTTCAATTTGGACCAGTCTAAAATTTTGTTGTTTGGTAAAGAGTTAATAATGAAGAAGCCCTAATGGAGTAACCCTATTAAACCCCATGGCTGCAAATTGGATAGTTGAATTAAAAGGAGCTGAATAACCCTTTCACAGCACCTTTCACAACTATAGTTGCCTTGTTTGGTCATTGTAGATCAAGATCAGACTGCACAAACATTCAGTCTGATCTTTGATCTGCACTGTCCACTTTGCGGAGCCATGCTAGACAAGAGCAGCCTTGATGTAATCAGTTGGGTCTTATTTCTGGACTGAAAGTGTCAACTTGGGTTTATACGGCAGTCTTAGAGTTAAAAAGTTGTCCAGTTCAAGAGCCAAAAAAGTCGTTTACAGGAGGTAGCCAGTCAGCCTTTTACCACTCAACAAAAATTAAGATTTGTTTGAATTGAAAGCATTTGCAGACAACAATTTAAAGGTGGCTCATATAATGAAATTTGTCTTTCATAAGGTTGAAAACATTATGGATAAAGGACAAAGTGGTGGTTACCAGCATTTTCTCCTTTTCCCACTATTTCTTTAACCCTTTACCACACAATCCCGACTTTTAACGACCCTGAAGAAAAAGCCTTTTGAAAACATTCTGGGAAAAAGAGAAAATGCTGGTAACCAGCATTTTCTCCTTTTCCCAGAATGTTTTCTAGTCTTCCCAAACCAAATTTCAATTTTTCAGTCACATTTATTATGTTGTCTGCAAATGCTTTCAATTTGGACAAGTCTAAAATTTTGTTGTTTGGTAAAGAGTTAAAGGCTTCTTTCTCAGGTTCATTAAAACTCAGGATTGTGTGATACAGGGTTAAACCTCAGAGTGCCAGTAAAAACCCAATGGATATATTCAGTCTAGAAATAAGACCCAAATAATTGCAATCTGATGGTTGCTTTTGTGCTGAAATAAAGCAGACACTGTCGATCAAAGATCAGACTGCATGTTTTGTGCAGTCTGATCTTGATTTACACTGGCTGCAAAGGCAACTAAGGTTGTGAAAGTAGCTTGAAGGTCGCTTGAAGGAATAATGACAGACAAGTCTGTGAAATTCTCCCAACCTCTCCACTAGGGGCAAGGGTTACCCAGAGGAATCGATATCAGTCTCAACATGTTCAGTGTTTGAATTAATCTACGCTGTGTTCTGGCGTGACATCCTTTATTCACAAGTAAAAGGCTTCAATCCAATCCCGCTAAATGGGTGATTTAATGTGTATCATAGATTATGTTTTGATTTAATGAAAAGTGATTGAAGCATCATTGCAGCGTTAAGCGATCAATCAGTTCTGGTTTTGGTCGATTATTGAGAGACTTGCTTTGCTGTACTTTGTCGAATTCAACTTCCTTTATTTACATTGTAGTCTAGAAGACATTTTTATATTGTGTTCCCTTTCTATAAGATTAGTTATATTATCTTAGTGCATCCTATGGTAAATTTTCATCAGAGCACATTATATTCTTGTAACACTTGAATGATTAACTTGATTTAAATTTTTACCCTTCATCATATGATCCTGAGTTTTTTATGACCCTGGAGAAGAATTCTTTTTTAAACATTGTTGGAAAAGAAGAAAATGTTGGTATCCAAAATTTTCTCCTTTTCCCTCAAATGCTTTCTATTCTATAAATTGCAAAGCACATTTAATTTTTCATCTTCTAATGCTTTCAATGTGATTGACTTTATCAGTGCTTGGTAGACAGTTCGTGCAAGAAAACATGAAATTACGTCTGGTACAGTTTTGTATCAGGAGGTCATGAGTTAACCTTATACCACACAATCCACAGTTTTAATGACCTTGAGAGAGACCTTTTGAAAACATTGTTGAAAAAGGAGAAAATGCTGGATACCAGCATTTTCTCCTTTTCCCACCGTGTTTTCTAGGTTATCTTATACAAATCCATACATTTGTGCCATATTTATTTTGTTGTCTGGAAGGACAAGTCTAAATTTGATTGTTTGGTAAAAATTTAATCTTCAATCAGATAACCTTTGAGACATCTTCAGTCATTCCAGATTTTTCAGTTGCAAGTCGGTTGTAGCCAGGGTACTTCTACACAATATCTTACAGTATAGATTCAGAATCAGACTATTCACCCAAATCTTAACCTTCACTGTAAACAAGGGGGTCCAGCGTGGCTCAGTGGTAAATTGTAGGACTTGTAACTTGGAGGCCCTGGGCTCAAGCCTTACTGGAAGCACTGGGTTCTTCATGGGCAAGACACTTCAGAGCCCTAGCCTAGTACTGGTAAAACCCAGGACATACATTATGTGAGCTGTTGCTGTGATATGACTGAAATAATGTTTGAAAGTGGTGTTAAACACTGCACAATCCATCAGCCAGAATACATCAAGACAGTTCCTAAGGGTGAAGGTCCAAGATCAGTGCTGTGTGCATCATGCTAATAACTTACACTGTAAAAGGGCCAGTACATCAATTATTGTTGTTATATTTATTTCATCACATGTTGTTACGTTCACTTTCAGGTCTCCAAGTTGTTCTCAATTCCATTTTGCGTGCGATGGTGCCTTTACTTCACATTGCTCTTCTCGTCATTTTTGTCATTATCATCTATGCCATTGTGGGTCTGGAGCTTTTCTCAGGGAAGCTGCACAAAACATGCTATATTAATGAAACAGGTAAGCTTTTAACCCCACCCCCACCCCCCTTCCCCTCCCCTCTCCCAGATTGAATGAATTATTGAGTGATTGTATGGTGTTTAACCCTTTACCAAACAATCCCTGGTTTTTACAACCTTTTGAAAATATTGTGGGAAAAGGAGAAAATGCTGGTAACCAGCATTTTCTCCTTTTCCCACAATATTTTCTACCCTGCTGGAAACAAATTTCATATTTTTGTGTTACGTTTATTTTACTGTCTGCAAATGCTTTCAGTTTGGACCAGTTTAAAATTTTGTGATTTGGTAAAGAGTTAATGCCATTTTCAACATAATTTCAGTTATATCGCAAAGGCCAGTGCACCTTTCAGTGCTTTGCCAGTGTTTCTGTTACCACATATCCCCACAATTTTCTTTCCAAGTCACTGGCTGCTTTCCCAAATAACCATCGTTGAAACAATGGTCAGCGGTGGGAGAGGAATGAACCCTGTCGCACTGACTATCAACAATCCTCAGAAAGAAATTGGCCCCATGTTCTCAAGTCTGCATACTACCGACTGAGCTACCAGGGCTTGACACAGAATTGAATAAGCTATGTACTGTGAAAAGGGGGTTTAATGTATCTGCAAAAAATATTGACCCAGGTCAGCCTGCATAGTCCACACAGGCTGACATGGGTCAGTACCTTTTGCTACTTGTCAATTTTCTGCATGACCAAGGACCATTCTATCTCATGATTCAGTTGCTAGACAAAATGGATTTTATGGATCCATAATAATGTGATGACTTGCTAGGTATTAACTCTTTACCACACAATCCCGACTTTTAACGACCTTAACAAAGAGGGCTTTTGAAAACATAGTGAGAAATGGAGAAAATGCTGGTAACCAGCATTTTCTCCATTTCCCACTATGTTTTCTACACCATTAAAAACAATTTCCGTCATTTGAACCATGTTTAAACTTTCATCTGCAAATGCTCTGAATTTGGACCAGTCTAAAATTTTGTCGTTTGGTAAAGGGTTAAGCATCACAGAGATGTATTAAACCCTCTTTTGCCAGATCACCTCTCAATTGTTTCCACACTTATATGGCCTGCAGCACGCGAAAAGGGGCTTTCGGACATTTGCGTAAAGTGTCGTCTAGGATTAGCCTGCGCAGTCTGTGCAGGCTAATCCGAGACTGCACTTTACGACTACATTAGATTTTGTGCTATAGTAGACTTGTGCAGAACAGAAAAATTACATAAAAATGGAAAGTGTCGTTTTGGATTAGCCTGCGCGGAGTGCGCAGGCTGATCCGAGACGACGCTTTACGCAAATGTCCGAATGCCCCTTTTCGCATGTTGCAGGCCATATAGAATCATGCTGTCTGTCTGTTGATTTGTCATGTCTGTGTGTGTGCATATAGATATGAGTGATGCCCTGGGAAAAGCAGACTAAATGTATCTTTTTGATGCATAATACCAAGCAAGTCTTTGCGTAATCTGGGTCCATTTGATCTAAAACTTGCTGAATCATGAGGTAGAATGCTCCTTAACTCTTTACCAGATGACAAAATTTTGGGTTAGTCCAAATTGAAAGCATTTGCAGACATCAAAATTACTTGGACTCAAAAATGGAATTTGCTTTGGGAAGGGTAGAAAACATTGTGGGAAAAGGAGAAAATGCTGGTTACCAGCATTTTCTCCTTTTCCCACAATGTTTTCAAAAGGCCTCTTTCTTAGGGTCGTTAAAAGTCGGGATTGTGTGGTAAAGGGTTAAACATGGAAAAAAAAAAATTACCAATAGCAAAAAATTGGACCCAGGTTAGTTTCCATGGAATGGGCAGGCTGACATGGGTCAATACTTTTTTAGCCAAGGCATTAAACCACCTTTTCACAGAGAATGACTCATCTTATATTTGTTGCAAATTCATCACGCAGTTTTCCTCGCACATTACTGTATTTGTGTGGCAAAGTTCCACTTCAGTCTTTCATTATATCGAAATAATGAGCAACTATTTACCAGAGATTTTTCAGTCTGTAAATTTTATTCAGACTTTTCCAAAATTATTATGTTACATTGGCAGAGGAGAACAGAAGATAAACTTTATTACAATTATAACGAGAAAGCATTGGTGCAAATAGCAAAACTGCACATTCAGAGCTACAGTGTTTCCAAAAGCCAGCTAGAATAGATGCCTCACAATTGGTGTATACACACTAAAGAGTTTTATGAAAAAATGTTATGACATTTTCAGTGTGAGAAAATCAATTTATTGTAAAGATATTAAATCTATTAGATTTAGAGAGCCAGGTAAACCTAACGGACATTTTCAGTCCAGAAATGAGACCCAAAAAACTGCTACTTTGTCTATAGTGTTTAAACTTTATCCAGGGTTTTAAGAACCATGGGGAATGAAGCTTTTAAAAACATCATGGAAAAAGAAGAAAATGCTGATAACCAGCATTTTCTCCTTTTCCCACAGTGTTTCTACCTCTTCAAAGACAAATACCATCATTTTAGCTCTTTTTGATTTGTCATCTGAAAATGCTTTCAATTTGGAGAGGTCTTAAATTTTATCGCCTGATAAAGAATTTAGTGTAGATCAGAAATCAGACTGCACCTTTACACAATCTGATCTTGATCTACACTGGCCGTTAAGGCGATA
Organism: Hippopus hippopus; assembly: GCA_946811185.2. Classification (NCBI taxonomy): domain Eukaryota; kingdom Metazoa; phylum Mollusca; class Bivalvia; order Cardiida; family Cardiidae; genus Hippopus; species Hippopus hippopus. The sequence continues at coordinate 3,496,805 of OX328102.1, read as the reverse complement.
ACAGTTGTGAAAGGCGCTTTAAAATCTATTGTTAAACAACTTATTAAAAAGGAAATATTATATACTATGAAAATTTCAGTCAGATCTGTAGAAATTTTACTCTTGATAATACAGGTCCCTTTACAAAGATTCAAACTTATTTCCTTTGCAGGGGAGTTAGCCTATGAAGAACCATTTCCCTGTTCCACAGATGAAAAAGGTTATATATGTGATAGTAGCGAAGGGTTTGTGTGCAGAAGTGGCTGGGAGGGGCCCAACAATGGCATCACAAACTTCGACAATTTTGGGCTGGCCATGTTGACAGTGTTTCAGTGTATAACCATGGAAGGATGGACAGATGTATTGTACAGCGTAGGTTTAACTCTTTACGACACAATCCAGAGTTTTAACGACCCTAAGACAGAAAGCTTTTGAAAACATATAATTGTGGGAAAAGGAGAAAATGCTGGTAACCAGCATTTTCTCCTTTTCCCACAATGTTTTCTACTCTTTCACAGTTAAATCTTATAATTCCAGTCACATTTGAATTGTCATCTGCAAATGCTTTCTCAATTTGAATCAAAACCAGAATCCCTGTCTTTTCCATCAGATATAATACCATTGGAGCCTTGCTCTGGCAAAGGCCGGTGTAATGCGTTATCATGATGCATTATACATGTACCAAGCAAGTCATCATGTAATTATGGATCCATGGAATCCATTTTGTCTGGCACATGACTGAATCATGAGGTAAAGTGGCCTTTTGACAAACGGAAAACCAACCGCTAGAAAAAGTTTCGATCCATGTCAGCCTGCGCAGAGTGCGCAGGCTGACATGGGTCAATACTTTTTGCAGATTCGTTAAACCCCCTTTTCACAGAGCGTGACTTATTTACTTTTTACCACACAACCAAATTTTAGACTTGTCTTTATTGAAAGGATTTACAGATGACATAAACTGTGCCTCAAATATTGATAAATGTCTGTGAAAGGGTTGGAAACATTGTAGGAAAAGGAGAAAATGCAGAATGATAGCCTTCGTCATCAGTTTGTCTGTGTGCATCACTGATCAGAGAGAAAAACCCTATGCAGCCTAATCTTGATTTGCTTTGTCTGCAAAAGCACATTGTGTTGTAATTCTGTACCAAGCAACCAAATTTTAGACTTGTCAAAACTTAAAGCATTTGCAAATGACAAAATGTGGTTTAAATTGGCAAAATTGTCTTTGAAAGGGTAGAAATCATTTTGGGATAAGGAGGAAATGCTCTTTCAAATGGGCAAAATTGTCCTTGAAAGGGTAGAAAACATTGTGAAAAAAGAAGAAAATGCTGGTTACAAGCAATTTCTCCTTTTCCCACTATGTTTTCAAAGGTGTTATTTCTCAGGGTTGCTAAAACTGGGGATTGTCTGGTTGAGGCTGAAAAGGCCTTACTCTCCACCAGGCGACAATATTGTAGAACTGTCCATATTTATAGCACTTATAGACACATTAAATGTTGTTGAAATGATGGTAATTGGCTTCAAAGGGTATAAAATATTGTGGCAAAAGGAGAAAATGCTTGACACAGGCACAGTGTTTTCTATTTATTGACAGACAAATTCAACTATTTGAGCCACTTTAAATTTGTCAACTGCAAATGCTTTGAATTCTTAGGAGTCTAAAATTTTGTCGTCTTGCGAAGAGTTAATGAAATATTCATGGCCTTTAAGGCTGTGTGACATGTTTTCATTTGGCACTTTCTCCAGGAGATGTCAGTTCTACTTAAGCAGTTACAATTGAAATACTTCCATGGGGCTGTTATCTTCTCCGGTTTAACACTTTGTTTCATTTGTAATCTTAGACCTTTTTAGGGCTGAATCTGGGATAAAATTGCCTATGTAGACAGTGTAGATCAATGATCAGACTGCACACAATGTTAAGTCTGATCATTGATCTACACTAGTAACTGCTTTGCCAGATATTGTGATAAAATGGTTTTGAAGTTGGGATATTTGCATCTTTAGTACTGACTTAACTCTTTGCCAAATGACAAAATTTTAGATTTGACCAAATTAAAGGCATTTGCAGACACTAAATTCAGTGTAAATCAAATGATGGTTTTTGTTCTTGATAGGGAAGAAAACATTGTTGGAAATGGAGAAAATGCTGGTTACCAGCATTTTCTCCTTTTCCCACAAATGTTTTCAATAGCTTTCTTCTTCATGGTCTGTAAAACTTGGAATTGTGTGGTAAAGAGTTAAGTTTTTTTCAGCACTGCAAGGTTTAAATTCTTTACTGGTGGAAAAATTTCAGACTTGTCTAAATTGAAAACATGTACAGACAGCAAATTCATTTTCACCAAAATGATGTGATTTGTCTTTGGAAGGGGTGTAAACATTTTGGGAAAAGGAGAAAATGCTGTTTACCAGCATTTTCTACTTTTCCCACAAAGTTTTTAAAAGCTTCCATCCTTGTGTTAAAACTCTGGAATGTTTGGTGAACGATTGAGATGACTGGATAGTCCGCACAACTAGAAGAAAATATGTATAATAGCAGTATCTGCTGATGGAAAGGGCTTCAAAAATAGTGTGATGGATTGGAAAGTTGATCAACATGAGTAACGTCTCTGTCACAATATTTTCAAAAGATTTCTAATGCAGATATATCTGTATGTGAAACAGGGTAGAGATATACTGAGATGTTTTCTTGATTAGTTCATTAGTTTTTAAGTTTTCCTACACTTTGTTTGTATGGTTTTTATGGTGTTTAGTGCAGTTTTCAACATTATTTTACTTATATCAAGGTGGCTGGTGCACCTACCCATGTTTTCCTAGATTTTCATTTACCAGTACTGTGCACAATATTCTTCCAAAGCCACAGGCTTCTTTCTCATGTTGAAACAATGATCAGCAGTGAGAGAGAAATGAATCCTGTCACAATGACTATCATTAATCCTCAGAAAGAAATTGGCTGAGCAGGGGGTTCGAACCAGTAACTGATTTTTAGCCCTGTACCTTACGGACTGTGGTTAACTCGTTAACAGACAACAAATTTTTAGACCCATCTAAAATCAAAGCATTTGCAAGTGACAAAACATGACTAAAATCATGTGATTTAATTTGAAAGGATAGAAATCATTGTTTGGAAGGGAGAAATTTTCAGCTTTTTCCACGATGCTTTTAAAAGCCATCTCTCTTACGGTTGTTTAAGCCCAGGATTGTTTGGTAATGGGGAAGTTAAACATGTGTCTATGTAGGAAAGTCTTTTGCTATGTGAAGCGGAGCCCCGGTAGCGCAGTTGGTAGCGTACAGTACTCAAGAACAGGGGGTCGCTGGTTCAGTCACCGGCTCGGCCAATTTCTTTCCGAGGATTGATGATAGTCATTGCGACTGGATTCATTCCTCTCTCACCGCTGATCATTATTTTGACGATGGTTATGTGGGAAAGAAGCCAGTGGCTTGGAAAGAACATTATGCGGAGTAGTGGTAAAAGAAACTCCAGGAAAGCATGGATAGGTGCACTGGCTGCGGCAATATAACTGACATAATGTGTTAAACACCATACAATCAACCATTGCCTTGTGGACATGAGGCTTTATGGTGACCTGCAGAACAGAAAATTAGAACTGAAAATGTACCATGCTCATACTCTCTGAACCCATTACCAAATGACAAAAATTTTAGACTTTTCCAAATTGAAAGCATTTGCCGACAACATATTGAATTTGGTTGGAATGATTGAAATTTGATTTTTTGAAGGATAGAAAACATTCGGGGGAAAAGGAGAAAATGCTGGTTAGCAGCATTTTCTCCTTTTACCACAATGTTTTCAGAATTTTTCTTTTGGGTCATTAAAAGCCATGACTGTGTGATAAAGGTTAACTTGATGGTTTTTATGATTATTTACAGATAAATGACGCAATGGGAAATGAATGGCCATGGATATATTTTGCCAGTCTTATCATCATTGGATCATTCTTTGTTCTGAATCTTGTTCTTGGTGTCCTTAGCGGGTAAGTAGAAAATGGTATTCTTCCTCAATATCAGGTTTACCCTTAGAGTGCCAAATAAAGTATAAAGACATTTAAAAGTCTAGTTTATGAAACAGTGAAGTCCAGTTTCATGGTTGCATTCATCTATTGTGTTTCAACAAAGCAGATCAGAGATCAGAGTGCACATTTTGTGCAGTCTGATTGTCTTCCACACTGGCTGCAAAGGCAACTATAGTTGTGAAAGTTGCTTTAACCCTTTACCAAACAGTCCCTGGTTTTCACGACCCTGAGAAAGAAGCCTTCTGAAAACATTGTGGGAAAAGGAGAAAATGCTGGTAACCAGCATTTTTTCCTTTTCCCACAATGTTTTCTTCCCTTCCCAAAACAAATTTCAATTTTTGAGTCACATTGATTTTGTCGTCTGCAAATGCTTTCAATTTAGACTAGTCTAAATTTTTGTCGTTTGGTAAAGAGTTAAGGGTTAATTTTACAATTATTTTATTTAACTTTTTACCCATTCTTACAAAAAAATGTTAGACATGTCTTTTTTGAAGGCATTTGCAGATAACAAGTCGAATGTGGCTCAAATCCTGGAATTTGTATGTGAAAGGGAAGCAAACGTTGTGGGAATAGGAGGAAAATGCCGTTTCAGACGACAAAACTTTAGAAACTCGTATTTAGAATAGTGGCAGACTTCAAATTAAGTGTGGTGAGATTTATGGAATTCAGCTTAGGAGGAAAAGAGAACATTGTTGGACAAGGAGAAATTCCTGGATACAATGTTTTCTAACCTTTCTAAGACAAGTCCCAGCGTTTGAACAACATTTGATTATGTCGTCTACTACTACTTTTAGCACAGTTGACTGTACTACATGTACTCTGGTATAGAGTTAACATATTGCACCCAACCTTTGCTTTTATCATGGGAAAAGGAAAATGATTTGTATTAACCCTTTACCAAACAACCCTGTGTTTTGATGACCCTGAGGAAGAAGGCTTTTGCAAACATTGTTGAAAAGGAGAAAATGCTGTTACTTTAATCCCTACAATGTTTTCCAACCTTCCAGAGACCAATCTTATCAAATGAGGCACATTTAATTTGTTGTCTGCAAATACTTTGAATGTGGACTGGTCTAAAATTATGTCATGTGGTGGAGAGTGAAAAAGGCACTCTCATCATCTTTACTGTAAGTCAAAGAAAGGCTAATGAATGGTTGGAAGATATGGTGTGTTGTTTTAACTCTTTTTTCCAGATGACAGAATTTTAGAATAGTCCAAGTTGAAAGCAAATTGAAGATGACAAGTTGAATATTGCTTAATTGACCTTAATTGTCTTCTAATGGATAGGAATCTTTTGGTTAAAGGAGAAAATGCTGAATACTAGCATTTTCCCCTTTTACCACAATGTTATCAAGAGCCTTTCTTCCTCTGGGTTGTTAAAACAGGATTATTTAGTAAAGGGTTGTGGTGGGCCAAAGATTGACTTTAGTCGAAAGTCAGTTGGTTTTGGCCTCTGATTGTGATACTCAATTGAGAAATCCTGGCCTTTTCACCAGCATCATTAGAATACAGGATTTTTGGTAAAGGGTTAAAGCTGACCAAAGCAGTTTATAATGATGTTCAGTTGTAAAGCTTGGATGGGTGTAAAGGGTGAATGAAATATTGGACCCACAGTTCTGAGACAGGCTCCAAATTAATTACATAGAAGATTTAGATGACTTTTTCATGCATTCTTATTTTGGGTGAGGTGGTGAAAAATGATGGCATGTGAACTCTTGGTGCAATCTATTATTGTATGCTGGCTGTGCACTTTTAACACTTTACCAAACAATCCCATATTTTCAACAACCTGAAGCGAAAGGCTGTTGAAAACATTGTTGGAAAAGAAGAAAATGCTGGTAACCAGCATTTTCTCCTTCTCCAACAATGTTTTTTATCCTTTCTGATATAATTTCCATCATTTGTGCCACATCTAATTTGTCATTTGCAGCAGCTTTGAATTTGGACGAGTCCCAAATTTTGTGGTATGGTAAAGAGTGAACGTTAGTAAGTAGGCTTAGTTGGTAACATAGAGGTTTGAAACCATAGGTCAGTGATTTGATTCTCATGCTAAGCCAAATTCTTTCCAAAGATTGATGATAGTCATTGTGACAACATTTATTTCTCCCTCACAGCTAAACATTGTTTCCACATTAATTCTGTACTGGTAACAAGCACTTTCTTCTTTTCCCCCATGTTTTGTACCCTTACACAGACCAGGGATCGTATATACACTCATATAAGATCCCTGCACAGACAAATCTTATCAATTAAATCACATTCTGTTTGTTGTCGGCAAATGCTTGTTGCTTGACGCAGTTTAAGATTTTGTCTTCAGGTATAGAATATTATTAGCTATCAACAAGGGCATAAAAAGCTAGCATCTTACATGTCTGCCCCCATCTCTCTCTGTCTTTTTCCCTCCTTCTTGCTCTCTCTCTCTCTCTCTCTCTCTCTCTCTCTCTCTCTCTCTTTGTCTGTGTCTGTCTCTCTCCCTCCCCCTCCTCTCTCCCTCCCTCCCTCTTATTTTCTCTCTCTCTGCCTCTGTGTCTCTCTCTCCCTGTCACTTTCTCTGTCTCTCTCACTGTCTCTGTCTGTCTTTCTCTCCCTCCCTCTCTCTCTCTCTCTCTTTCTCTTTCTCTTTGACTCTGTCTCTGTCTTTCTGTCTATCTGTCTGTCTCTCTCTCTGTCTCTTTCTTTCTCTCACTCAACCCCAACTTTGTTGTTTTTGAATAGAGAAATGGTTGTAGATGGCTCAATATGAATTTCCTGTTAAGAAAAAAAAAAACACAAGAAGGAAGGGGGGGGGGATAAGGGAGACATGGAATGGAAGACTGTAGACTAGAAGAAGATTTTCCAGATAATTAGTTAGATGTGTTAGTTATAGGACTCTGGAGTCCAATATTGGGTATGGATAAGTGAATTTTACAACACTGCTTCATTTGGCTGAGAAAGAGGGATGCGTAATCCTTCAGCTGCTAACTGCGACTCACTGACCTTTTGCAGACAGTGTAGATCAAGATCAGACTGCACAGAACGTGCAGTCTGATCTTTGATCTACACTGTCTGATAAGGCAATATTTTCCCTAAAAAGTTATCTTTTAAAGAGCAAAATTTGGGTTTTTACTATCAGCTTAAAAGTTTTATGTCACTTAGTTAGCAGGATAAGGGTTAAATTGTAGGACATCCCATACTGTGCTGAAATATGTAGAAGTAGGGAAATTGAAGTTTATGGAGTTGACGGCTTTGCAAGCAGTTGCTCGTTTTTCATAATGTTTTCCATATTCTAATAGTTTAATATCTGAACGTTGTTTGATTGTAATTGGTAAACTCTATACTGAACAACAAAATTAAAACCCATTACCACACAGTGCCAAGTTGAAATGACCTTGAGAAAAGATGGCTTTTTGGAAACTTTGTTGGATAAGGAGAAAATGCTGGTTACCGGCATTTTCTCCTTTTTCCACAATGTTTTTTATCCTTCCAAAACAAAGTTAGGGTTGCAGTCTATCTTTGACCATGGATCAATAGCTGATGCTGATTTACAAAGGTGACTCTTTATAAAACAACAAAATTTTGGACTTTACTAAATTGAAAGCATTTGCAGACGACAAATCAAGTATAGCTTAACCCATTACCACACAATGACGCCTTTTGACGCCCCTAAAAAAGAGGCCTTTTGAAAACATTGTGGGAAAAGGAGAAAATGTAACCAGCATTTTCTCCTTTTCCCACAAAGTTTTCTACCCTATCAAAGAAAAGTTGCGTCATTTGAGCCACTATGAAATTGTCGTCTGCAAATGCTTTCAATTTGGATAGGTCTTAAATTTTGCCGTGTGGTAAAGGGTTAAATGATGATTTTTGTCATTGAAAGGGTAGAAAACATTGTGGGAAAAGGAGAAAACGCTGGTTACTACAGATAGCCTCCTTCTTCAGGGTTGTTGGTAAAGGGTGAAAGATTTAGATACAGACCAATTTACAGGGCCTTGTCCTAGAATAACTTTGGAAAAGCAAGTGGTCTTTCCAAGGTGTAGCGTCTATAAAACATAATACGCTAGGGTGTGATGTAGAAAAAACGAGAACAGGCAAAACATTCTTTTATCACTTTAAAAAATAACTCCAGCTTCATAATTAAGCATAAAACTGCTGTAAAAAAGACATGAAAATTTTCAACAGACAGTAAAAAGCCAACAATTGTGATTTCATCCTATTTCTTTTCAATGGAAAATTGCACTGTATCAGTGTAGATCAAGACTGTCCTCAAAGGCGGGTTGCATTGCCCTAGCAGCCAAAGATAGAAATAGCACTGTGAATTTGGAGTGTGTAATGAATCTGAGCCCTTGGTTTCAACAGTGATATGACTAAAATAGCGTTGAAAGCAGCATTAAACTTAATTTAAACCTTTACCAAAAAATTCCATGTTTTAAAGAACCTAATAAGAAAACATAGTGAGAAAAGGACTAAATACTTGCAACCAATTTTTTCTCCATATTTTCCCACAATGTCTTCTATCTTTTCAAAGACTGTCAGTATCATCTGAACCACATTTTATTTGTTGTCTGCAAATGCTTCAACTTGGACAAGTCTGAAAATGTTGTTATCTGGTAATTTAAGTAAGTTGACCACATGACAAATTTTAGACTTGTGTGATCTGAAAGCATTTGAAGATGACAAATTACTTATGGCTCAAAATGATTGCATTTGTTTTTGAAAGGGTGGAAAACATGCTGGTGACCAGCATTTTCTCCTATTCCTACACTGTTTTCAAAAGCCCTCTTTCTTCAGGGTCATTGAGAGTCAGGATTTTGTGGTAAAGGGTTCAGCAAAGAAACAAGCCCCTTTTTTTTTTCAGAATATTGATGCTGATTATTGCTTTCATTAATCACCATTTGTGTATGACAGATTTGAAGAATATATGAGCTGTGCTCTAGCAAAAGGGGGCATAATGCATCTCTGTGATGCATAATACTAAGCAAGTCATCACATGATTATGGATCTATAAAACCCATTAAGCTAACAACTTACTGAATCTAGAGTTAGAACGGTCCTTTGACAAGAAGCAAATTGACAATTTGAAAAAAGTTTCGATCTATGTCAGCCTGTGCGGACTGCGCAAGCTGACATGGGTTGAAAGTTTTGCAGATGCATTAAGCCCCCTTTTCACAGAGCACGACTTTAACATATATAGCTTTTTGCCTGTCATGTTGTCTCATGAATGTCAACTCCAGTGCCATTCTCGGTTTGACAGAATTAAGTCAAAAACTTCTGACCTTTTAAACCTCTACCGTGCTATGAAATTTTAGACCCTACGTAATTACAAGAATTTGCAAAAGACAAATTTAACTTAGTTCATATGATGAAATTTGTCTTTGGAAGGGTAAAAAACTTGTGGAAGAAAAGAGAAAACGCTGGTTACCAGCATTTTCTTCTTTTTCCACAGTGTTTTCCAAAGCCTTCAACCTGGTGGAAGTTAACCCTAAGCGCGACTCAAGGACCTTTTGCGGACAGTGTAGATCAAGATCAGGCGGCACAGAATGTGCCGTCTGATCTTGATCTACACTGTCCGATAAGGGGATATTTGTGCTCCCAAAATTTGAAATAGCAATATTTGGGTTTTTACTATCACTTTGAAAGTTTTATTTACTTTATTTAGCAGGATAAGGGTTAAACACTTGATTGTTTGGTAAAGGGTAACTTGTGACCTTCTGTGGACAGCTTTTTAGCTCCACTGGCCGAAGGCCAGAGAGCTATTGTCATGGCGTTGTGTCCGTCGTGCGTGCGTGCGTCCGTCCGTCCGTCCGTCTGTCTGTCCGTCCGTCCGTTCGTGCGTGCGTCCGTAAACTTTTTCTTTAAAAAACTTCTCCTCAGAAACTATTGACTGGATTTTTACCAAATTTCACAGGAATGTTCCTTTGGTGGTCCTCTTTCAAATTCCTTCAAATAATTGTGTTCCATGAAGAATTCTGGTTGCCATGGCAACCAAAGTAAAAAACCTTTAAAAATCTTCTCCTCCCAAACCGCTATTTGGATAGCATTATTATTTTGCAGGAATGTTCCTTAGATACAGGTTTACAGAATTCCTTAAAAAAAAAAAAGATCTGTCAAAAAACATGGCTTTTATGGGAGACTCATTTTCCTTTTATGGTATAAAGTAAAATCTTTGAAAAAATTTCTTCTCTAAAACTATTCATTGGATTTCATTGTTGTTAGCTCCACTGGCCAAAGGCCAGAGAGCTATTGTCATGGCGTTGTGTCCGTCGTGCGTCTGTCCGTCAGTCCGTCCATCCGTTCGTTCGTCCGTTTGTCTGTTCATCCGTGCGTGCGTCCGTAAACTTTTTCTTTAAAAAACTTCTACTCAGAAACTATTGACTGGATTTTTACCAAATTTCACAGGAATGTTCCTTTGGTGGTCCTCTTTCAAATTCCTTCAAATAATTGTGTTCCATGAAGAATTCTGGTTGCCATGGCAACCAAAGTAAAAAACCTTTAAAAATCTTCTCCTCCCAAACCGCTATTTGGATAGCATTATTATTTTGCAGGAATGTTCCTTAGATACAGGTTTACAGAATTCCTTAAAAAAAAAAAGATCTGTCAAAAAACATGGCTTTTATGGGAGACTCATTTTCCTTTTATGGTATAAAGTAAAATCTTTGAAAAATTTCTTCTCTAAAACTATTCATTGGATTTCATTGTTGTTTTGCAGGTAAGTTCCTATGGTGGTTGTCTACCAAATTGTTTCTTCAGTGAGCTAAAATGCAGGATTGAATGATAATTGTTAAAAACTTCCTTTCGCCATTATAGAAATATCAGGCCTGTGGAGCGATACAGGCGCTCAAGCGCCTCTAGTTCTTGTCCTTGTAGCAGAGGATAGGATGATTCATTTGAGCCATGCTCTGGCAAAAGGGGGCTTCATGCATCTCCGTGATGCATGGTACCAAGCATAATCAAGGATCCAAAATATCCACTTTGTATAACAACCGACTTAATCATGAGGTAGACTTGGCCCTGGACATACAGAAAATTGACCAATAGCGAAAAGTTTCGACCCAGGTCAGCCTACGCAAACTACGCAGGCTGACCTGGGTCAATACTTTTCCCAGATGCATTAAGCCCCCTTTTCACAGAGCATGGTTCATTTATTTATGAAATTTATTAAGATTTTCATGAGAAAGACTCTTCACCCTAGAGGGCTTGGGGCACAAAATTTTGAAACAAGTTGAGGTTATGTCACTATAAAAGCTTACCACACAATCCCCACTTTTAACCCTTTACTACACAATGCCAAGTTTTAAATGACGTTGAAAACTTGGCTTTTGAAAACCATTGTGGAAAAAGAAGAAAATGCTGGTCACCAGCATTTCCTCCCTTTTCACACAGTCTTTTCTACCCTCTCTGGTACAAGTTCCATCAATGATGCAATATTGAATTTCTTGTCTGCAATTGCTTTGAATTTGAGCCATTCTAGAATTCTGTTGTTTTGGTAGAGTTAACAAACTCAAAAAAGGTTTTTCAAAGCATTGTAGTTGGGAAAAGGAAAAAATGCTGGTAACCAACATTTTTCTACTTTTCCCACAACGTTTTAGCCCGCCCGGGTGGCTCAGTGGTGAGGGTGTCGGACTCATGACCTGGTGGTTGTGAGTTCGATACCCGGTTGAGGTGAACTTTCTTTCCGACATATTTTCGCCTCTCACCTCTGCTGAAGCACGTGAGAAAAGTAGTCGATGGCTTTAGAAAGAAAGTTGTGTTAGTACTGGTGTGAGAAAGCCAGGAAACACATGTGCGTCACCGAGCACCATGATATGACCTTAGCTGTTAAAGTGCCGTTAAACCCCAATACAACCAATACAACAACAACAAGTTCCATCAATTATGCGACATTGAATTTCTTGTCTGCAATTGCTTTGAATTTTAGCCATTCTAGAATTTTGTTGTTTTGGTAGAGTTAACAAACTCAAAAAAGGTTTTTCAAAGCATTGTAGTTGGGAAAAGGAAAAAATGCTGGTAACCGACATTTTTCTACTTTTCCCACAATTTTTTTTTTTCCCCCTTTCTTAAAAAAATTTGAACCATTTGAGCCACATCTACTGTGTCATCTGCCAATGCTTTGGGTTTGGACAAGCCCAAAATTTTGTCGTGTGGTACAGTTAACCCTTTACCAAACAAGCCCTGGTTTTTATGACCCTGGGAAAGAAAGCTTTTGAAAACCTTGTGGGAAAAGGAGAAAATGCTCGTAACCAGCATTTTCTCCTTTTCCCACAAGGTTTTCTGCCCTTTCAGAGACAAATTTCATAAATCAAGACACTTTTAATTTGTCGTCTGCAAATGCTTTCAATATGAACCAGTCTAACATTTTGTCGTTTGGTAAAGAGTTAACACTATTTCAGTTATATCAAGGCAACAGCTCATTTATACATGCATGTCCTGCGTTACACCAGTATCCAGCATTTACTCCTTTTCCTATGATGCTCTCTAAGAAAAATCAAACAATATGATTGGAGGCACATTTTAATTTCTTGTCAGCAATTGCTTTCATTTGGGATAAGTAAAATTCATGATGTCCTCTGAATGTCATGTTTTGCTAAAGTTCAAGGATGGAAATGAACCAAACCAGTGTCTGTTTGAGTAAATCTCTTTCAGAATTGACCAGACATCTTTCATAAATGTTTATATTAATGTTAGGTTATATAATATACAATTTATGCAGTGGCGTTAATGAATCTCTTGAAAATGCACTCCTTGATAACCCTTTGCCACACAAACCTGACTTTTAACGAAAGAAGCCTTTTGAAGACATTGTGGGAAAAGGAGAAAATGCTGGTAACCAGCATTTTCTCCTTTTCCCACAATGTTTTCTACTCTTCGGAAAAGAAATTTAACATTTAGTCACATTTTGTCGTCTGCAAATGCTTTCAATTTAGGCTAGTCTTAAATTTTGTCACTAGGTAAAGAGTTAACCTGCAAAATAAGTGAAAAAAATTTTTTAAGCTGATAGTAAAAACGATAATTCTGCCATTTCAAAGGTATTTTTGAGGGAAATATGTCTCCTTATCGGACAGTGTAGATCCAAGATCAGACTGCACGTTGTGTGCAGTCTGATCTTGATCTGTACTGTCCGCAAAAGATCCTGGAGTCGTGCTTATCAGCCTAAGGGTTACCATAACAATGAGAATGATTTGTAAACAAAATCTGACAGAGGAGCCCAGGGATTTTTCATTTTATTTATCATATAGATAATTATGTTTAGGATACAATCCCTTGTTTTAATGACCCTTGGGAAGGATGGGTTTGAAAACATTGTGGGAGTAAGAAGAAAATGATGGTATTCAACATTTTCTCCTTTCCACATAATTTTTTCTGTTATTTAAAAGAAAAATTTGTAGTCATTGGAGATGGGTTTGGTTTTTTTTTTTGTCTACAAATTAACGCTTTCAGTATGGATGGGTAAAAAATTTGAATTTCCTTTAACTCTTTACCATACGACAATATTTTAGACTGGTCCAAATTGAAAGCATTTGCACGCGACAATTTTAATTTTTTACTCAAATAATTTGTCTTTGACATGGTAGAAAACATTGTGGGGAAAGGAGAAAATGCTGGTTACCAGCATTGTCTCCTTTCCCTACGATGCTTTCAAAAGGCTTCTTCGATAGGGTCGTTAAAACTCGGGATTGTGTGGTAAAAGGTTAAATGGTTAATTCCTTACCTTATACATGTCCAAATTGAAAGCATTTACAATTGACAAGTAAAATGTGGTTCATATTGTTAATTTGGCCTTTTAAAGGGTAGAAAACATTGTGGGAATAGGAAAAAATGCCTGTAAATAGCATATTCTTTGTCATCCACAGTATTTACCTAAGGTTTATATCTTAGGCTCATTTAGGCACTGGATTGTTTGGTAAAGAAATAAAGTAGGAGATGGTGATTTGTATAAAGGTGGATCTTGTTTGCACATCATTTTGTTTGTCTTGTAGCAGATCACTGTTGAAAATACTGTTGAAGAAGGAGAAACCACTGAAAGAAAGCAGTTTCTTTGGTCTTATGTCTGAATGATAAATGCCTAGAACCCATATAACCGTGACTACAGACCAAAACTGATAACTTCAGATTTTTAGCTCCACTTGTCAAAGGCCAGAGAACTTTTGTCATAACCGTGTGTCTGTCATACTTGTGTGTATAAGGTTTTATTTCAAACATCTCCGACGAAGACACCAGTTCAGTTTTGATGAAACTCTGTCTGACTTTATTGACATTTGACATTTGCTATGTATGATACTTTATTAAACCTGCATTTATTCACTGAAATCAGTTTAACTCTATACCACACAATCTTGAGTTTTAACGACTTTGAGGAAGAAGGCTTTCAAAAACATTGTGAGGGTAAAAGAGAAAATGCTGGTGGCCAGCATTTTCTCTTTTTCCCCTCAATGTTTGCTACACAATTTCAGACAAGTCCTAGCATTTGGATCGCATTTGTTATCTGCATACGCTTCAACATGCACAAATCTGAAATTTTGTCATCTTTTAAAGAGTTAATGTCTCTGGATGCCAATTGAGTGTATAGCACATTCATTTAAAAGGAAGTGGAGCTATACAGGGACACTATGGCCCTCTTGTTCTACCATTCCTCTTTGAATTTTTATTTTGAATATTAGATATTTTTACTCATTGTGTCTTTTCAGAGAATTTTCCAAAGAAAGAGAAAAAGCCAAAGCAAGGGGAGATTTTCAAAAGTTGAGAGAAAAGCAGCAACTTGAAGAGGATCTAAGAGGCTACCTTGATTGGATAACTCAAGCAGGTGTGTTGAATATAGAAGTTCATTGCCATTTTTTGTCTTCTACAAAGTGAGTTTTTACCTATCTCAGTATGTTGACTGTACAAAGGTTTGTGAGTGTTAAGGGACTTGGTTAGCCATGTACCAAAAACTCTGAATTTTAACCACCCTCAGAAAGAACTACTGGTATGCCACCTCTTTATCACATGGCAAAATTTTAGACTGGTTCAAAGAGATTGAACGATGTTTTACACAACTTTCAACATTATGTCAGTCGTATCATGACAAGAGTTCACATATTCATGTATTTCCTGGGTTTCACCAATACTAGGCTAGGGGTCTGAAGTGTCTTGCCCATGGACACTCTCGTGAAAAACCCAGTGGATCTAGTTAGGCTCGAACCTGGGGCCTCCGAGTCAAGAGTCCTACCCTTTACCACTGAGCCATGTAGGACCACTGGTCCAAATTGAAGGTGTTTGCAGATGACAAATTAAATGTGTCTGAAATAATTGAATGTTTTTCTTTCAAACAGTAGAAAACATTGTGGGAAAACAAGAAATTGCTGGTTTCCAACATTTTTCATTACATTTTCAAAGGCCTCCTAGTATGGGTATGTCAAAATATCTGGTCAATGTACTTTTGTCATTTCAGAAATGATGGACCCAGAGAATGAGGAAGAAGGAGAAGACACAGAAAAAACAAGGCACGGTAAGCCATACCCTGTATAGTCTCTCTTAAATGGACCATTACTATATAGTATCAACTTAATCGTTTACCATACATTTCTGGGTTTTAACGACCATAAGAAAGAAAGCTTTTGAAAATATTGTGGGATAAAGAAAAGATGATGGTGACCAGCATTTTCTCCTTTTCTCACAGTGTTTTCTATTCTTCGAAAAGCAATTTTCAATTTTCGAGTCACCTTTATTTTGTGGTCTACAAATGCTTTCAATTTGGACATGTCTAAAATTTTGCCATTTGGTAAAGAGTTGAGTCTTTACCTAACGATAAAATTGTAGACTCAAAAGTATTTTCAGATCACATATAAAAGGTTGCTCAAGTAATGATTTCTGTCTTTGAAAGAGTCAAAAACATTGTGGGAAAAGGAGAAAATGCTGGTTACCAGTATTTTCTCCTTTTCCCACAATGTTTTCAAAAGTCCTTCTCCTTAGGGTCATTAAAACATGGGATTGTTTGGAAAAAGTTACCTAGGCAACATGAAAACAAGGCATGGTAAACCATAGTCTGTATATTCTTTCTAAAACGGACCATTACATGTACAATGTAGCATTAACTTTACAAAGCAACACCTGTCATTTTATTTGAAACCTTTTTCTTGATTGCAATTTATGGCCTGACTGGCTGATTGTAAGTAGGAAATGTCAGAATATTGATTGACTGAACTCTTACATGAAGAAGGTTTGGGATATATTATAAAAGCAGAGAGATTGTGAGACATTGCTATGGATGAAAATGACTTTTTTTAGCTCTATAGCTCAGGGGGTTGCAGATTCAAAATGTTGGCTGGGTCAATTTCTTGTCAAGGAACATTATTAGTTGTACAGTCAGGTGGCAGGGGACTTGGAAACTTGTTCACGGCTGTGGTGAATCATGTTACCCCGAGCCGAAGGCGAGGTGGCGACATGATTCACCAAAGCCTTGAACAAGTTTCCAAGTCCCCTGCCACCTGACTGTACAACGATTTTATTATACTGCAAAGTTTGCCATTCCAACGTTTGTTAAGCGAATTTTACCTGTTTTTAGCTCCACTGGCCGAAGGCCAGCGGGCTTATGTCATGGCCTGTTGTCCGTCGTGCGTCCGTCCGTCCGTCCGTCCGTCCGTCCGTTAACTTTTTTTTAAAACGTCTTCTTCTCTGAAACTACCCATCCAATTTTGATGAAACTTCACAGAAATGATCCTGCCATGGTCCTCTTCAGAATTTCTTGAAAGAATTTAATTCCTTCAAAAACTCTGGTTGCCATGGCAACAAAACTGAAAAATTTTGAAAATCTTTGAAAATCTTCTTGTCTGAAACCGTAAGGCCAAGGGCTACCAAATTTGGCATGTAGCTTTATCTAGTGGACCTCTACCAAGTTTCTTCAATTTATAGCCCTGGGGTCAAAATTGGCCCCGCCCCGGGGGTCACAAGTTATACATGGGCTTATTTAGGGAGAACTTTAAAATTCCTCTTCTACCTAGCCATAGGGCCTAGAGCTACCAAATTTGGCATGTAGCTTTATCTAGTGGACCTCTGCCAAGATTGTTCAAATTATAGCCCTGGGGTCAAATTAGGCCCTGCCCGGGGGTAACAAGTTTTACATGGGCTTATATAACAAGTTTTACATGGGCTTATGTAGGGAGAACTTTAAAATTCTTCTTTGACCTAGCCATGGGGCCTAGGGCGACCAAATTTGGCATGTAGCTTTATCTAGTGGACCTGTACCAAGGGTGTCCAAATTATAGCCGAGGGTCAAATTTGACTTTGCTCTGGGGGGTAACATGTTTTACATGGGCGGGCTTATATAGGAAAATCTTTTGCATCTAGCTATAAGGGCTAGGGCTATCAAATTTTGCATTTAGCTTTATCTAGGGGGTCTCTATCAAGGGTGCCCAAATTATAGCCCAGGGGGTCAAATGTAGCCCCACCCCAGGGGGTCACAAGTTCTACATGGTCTTATATAAGGAAACTTTAATAATCTACTTGTACATAGCCATATTTAGGCCTAGGGCTACCAAATTTTGCATGTAACTTTATATAATGGGCCTCTACCAAGAGGGCCCAAATTTTAACTTTGGGGGTCAAGTTTGACTCCACACCAGGGGTCACAAGTTTTACATTGGCTTTTATAGTGAAAACTTGATAAACCTGTGTCATGGATCACATATTTTACAGGGCCTTTTATTCAGCAAACCTGTTTTACATGACTTTTTATTGGGCAAGATTAAAAAATCTTTTTGTTTATAACCACACATTCTAGTTTCATATTGTAGGTCTGGGGTCAAAATTGCCTTCATTCCAGGGATCGCAAGTTTAACATGGGCTTCAAAATATTGTCACTTCAATTTAAACATTAATCAAGGGAAATAACTCTTTTTATGAAAGATAAAGTTCGTTACTATTTACCTCCCTTGATTATCAAGCTGCAGTGATACATGATTGACTTAATAGCCAGTGGAGCGATACAGGGCCATCATGGCCCTCTTGTTTGGTTTAAAAAATTGAGCACGCTGACGAAGTAGAATTTCCCTTCTGAGTGCCCCAACTCAATCAAAACTGACGTCACTGGGAACTGACGTCACTGAAACCTTGGTAATACGTGCTAAAACGTGCAGCTTGGCGCATAATCTTGATGTTAATCTTGATGGATGCTGCCATTTTGGATGTTGTGTTGATAGAGTAGTCATGTATACGGGGCTCCCGAAAGGGAAACTGCTTTTACGTTGGTTTTGCCAGTGGACATGATATATATGTTCGGGGCATATTATCCAATCAGATCACGAGAAATTTCTTTGCAGTATAATAATGATAATAGTTACTGCAACAGGATTTATTCCTCTTTCATCCCTGATCACTGTTGGCTGATGGTTGCGTTGGAAAGCGGCAAGTGGCTTAGGAAGAATATTTGGCAAAGTACTGATATTAGAAACTCCATGAAAGCATGGATAAATGCATTGGTCTGTGGGATATCACCAAAATGATGTTGAGAATAGTGTTAAACACCTTACAAGCCAAGAAAATAAATGCCTGTACAGAAACTTGTCAAGACGTAGAATGAATCTCTAGTTATCCGGGATTGTTATGTAAATTGTCATGAAAACGAGGGATTCTTTATCCACCAACAAAACTTAAGACAGGTCTAAATTGAAAGCATTTGCAGGCAGCAAATTAACCATGGCACAAATGGTGAAAGTTGTTTCTGAAAGGACAGAAAACATTGTGGGAAAAGGAGAAAATGCTGGTTACCAGCATTTTCTCCTTTTCCCACAATGTTTTCAAAAGTGGTTTTTCTCAGGGTCATTTAAAGTCAGGACTGTGTGGTAAGGGGTGAAATAGTTGTAATTTTACCTATCATGTCACTGTTTTTTCACATATTTTTTCTTTAATCGTCCTACAGCTAAGTCGGCCAATGAAACCGACTCCTCAGACAAAACTGAAGATGGAATGGATGTTGATGAAGTGAAGCAATCTTTATGGCATAGAAAAAGGTAAATTTACCTTTGTAGTGCATGTCAAAGGACCACTTGAGCTCATGGTTCAGCCACCTATAGCTTCCTTTTTTGGCCAGGTAGATTGAGATCAGACTGCATAAGATGCTACTCTACACTGTCCATTTTATGGAGTTTGGTTTGTTTGGAACTTGAAGGATTAGATATGTTATTGTATTGACAGGCATATAGAACATCTGTAGCATGTAGAAAAGGTCTAATTTACCTGCCTTCTTGGCAAAATGGGGACCATTTCCCTCCCAAAATACATTTCTGTAGGGAACATAGTTAGAAATGACATCCTGCTTGTTACAAGCAATAACAGTACTTCTGACCATTAACTTTTCACTACGACTTTTGACCATTAACTTTTCACTACCAAATAAATAACCTTCACTTTTTGGCTACAAATACAGTTGTGCTGCAAGATAAAGAGATAGATCAGTTATAATCTAGAATAAAGGAGTGGACAGTGTAGATCAGAGATCAGACTGCATGTTCTGTGCAGTCTGATCTTGATCTACACTGTCCACAAAAGTTTCTTGTGTCATCAACAGTAAAGTAAGAACCAAAGCATCTTTCATGACCATTTTTGCCTTTAAGGCTAGTGTAGATTAAGATCAGGCTGCACAAAACATGCAGCCTAATCTTTGATCTACACTGTCCACCTTGATGAAACACTGTAGAAAAAAGCACTATGAAATTGCAGTTATTTAGGTCGAATTTCGAGGGTGAACATTTGTATTGATTTTATTTGGCGCACTAAGGTTTAATGGATTGAACATGAAACTAACGTACATTTAGATTTTACAGATGACACTTCTAAGCAGTCCTATTTGTACTGTTTTGTAATCTTGATTTTGTTTTCACAAATGTTTTTCAGCCGGCGATTACGCAAGTTGAACCGTCGATGTAGGCGAGCATGTAGAAAGCTGGTGAAAAGTTTGCCGTTTTATTGGATGGTTATTGTAATGGTGTTTTTGAACACTCTTGTTTTAACATTTGAACATTATCGACAACCAGCTTGGTTGGATAAATTTCAAGGTAAGGGGCTTTCCATTATTTAAATGCAAAATAAGTATCTATTTAGGTTATATAATAAGAAGTTAAAAAAAGTTAATGACCAGTCCACGCAGGCCAACATGTCAAAAGACCACTCTAGCTCACGATTCAGCCAGTTCGTAGACAAAAAGGATCCACAGTTATGCTATGACTTGCTTTATATAATGCATGAGGAAGATGCATTAAACCCCTTTTACCAGAGCACTGCATATATAGTTTTAGCTTGGCTGTTTGCGAAGGACTTTTTCATGTAGTAGGTGTCGTCTGTTGTTGTAGTACAGAAGTTTTTCACATTTTTTTCTGTCATTACTAAAGATATTAACTTCGAATTTTGGCCAGTTTTGAAGTTTTAATAGGGGTACAACAAGGGCAGTTAGCCCTGAAATATTTTTACACAGTTGTACCCTTATTTTGGCTTACAATTTCCCAAAACGGCAATTTGAATTCTCTCTTTACTGAGTCTATGGTTGACCTCATTCAGATTTTTTAGCACTTATGCTGCTAAGCCTGACTCAAGGCCCTTTTGCAGACAGTGCAGATTAAGACCAGAATGTCTGATAAAGAGATACATCTCTCCAAAAAGTTGGTTTAAAATATGGCTAAGTTCACTAAATGGGTAAGGGAAGTAACACCTGTTTTCATGATGACGGTATGTTACTTGTCTCCCTTGATTGTAATTGCTTCACTGTAGCACAGTTGGTTTTGTATATTCAAGTTATTTGGAAAGAAAATGATTCTTTTTCATTCATGATTATTTGAGTCATGCTCTGTGAAAAGGGGGCTTTATGCATCTGCAAAAAGCTTCGACCCAGGTCAGCCTGCACAGTTCACGTGCAAAACTCTGACATGCACATGGTTTTTAGTTTGGGCCAGTCCAAAATTTTGTCATCTTGTTAATAGTTAATGTAGCATTAAACCCACTCATATCTATTCTTTCAAAATGTCAAATACAGATATTCTAGTCAAAGAGTTTAAAATCTTTTTTCTCTATTTTTTTTTTCCAGAAATTGCCAACATATTTTTTGTGATTCTGTTTACCCTGGAGATGTTAGTGAAGATGTACAGTCTTGGTTTCCAAGGATACTTTGTCTCTTTATTTAATTTTTTTGACTGTTTTGTTGTGCTATGCAGTATTGTAGAAGTGATATTAATGCGGACAAAAGTCATGCCTCCTCTGGGCGTTAGTGTATTGCGCTGTGCGAGACTTTTACGTGTTTTTAAAGCTACTAGGTAGGTTTAAACTGTAGTTTTGATTTCTTGACATATTAGAGTATAAAGTTTGATTTTCAATTCTTGGCAGTAATCGCTTTGTAAGAAAATTTCAGGAAAAAGAACAAATGGTTGGTTTAACCAGTGTACTTTTAAATGAATGAAATGAACATTCTCAACCCTTTATCACACAATCCCGAGTTGTAACTGCCCTGAGGAAAAGGTTTTTTGAAAACATTGCGAGAAAAGGAGAAAATGCTGGTAGCCAGCATTTTCTCCTTTCATGCAATGTTTTCTACCCTTCCAATAGTGCATATCTATTTTTAAGTTTGGTAATAGAATGCAGATTTTTGTAAAAGGTTAAAAAATCTTAATACAATTGATAAAGTTTTAAAAAGATGAGTACCTGTAGAGTATAGTGTTTAAAGAAAGATTAGAAAACAGAAAACAACAGTACAAACGACAGTATTTGAAAATTAATTTGCTTGAGATTCAAAAGGTAAATAAAGACAAGAACAAACAATAAAAGAACAACTCTTAGACTGCAAAATGCAACCAAAGTTACTCTTAAAGAAGGTGTAGATCAAAACAAATCTGCACAGAATACTCAGTCTGATTTGGGTTCTACACTATCCAACATATTGTGTCCTTTTTAAATTCTATATGTACTTGGCGCAGTAAGTATGGAGTAAACCCTCAGTTTTCAAATACAACTTTAACCCTTTACCAGATTACAAAATTTTAGACTAGTCCAAATTGGAAGACAGATATTTGAAAAATAAAGAGCTATGTCTCTCAAGGGAAAGAAAACATTTTGGGGAAATGAAAGATTCTAGATATCATTTTTAACAATGTTTTCAAAGGCCTTTTTTCTTCAGGGTCGGTAAAAACAGGCTTGTTTGATAAATGGTAAATGCCCCCTGATTTTTGTAGCTTCTTGAAACATTGTGGGAAAAGGAGTTACAAGCATATGCTCCTTTTCCAAAATGTCTTCTTTACTACTGAAAACAATTTTTTTTCCTATCATTTAAATGTTGGTCCTTTTTTTTATTCTGTATCAGTAGGTCAAAATTTAGTCTGGGCAGTAATGGGTGATGTGTGGCTCTGTTACAGGTACTGGTCCAACTTGCGCAATCTTGTGGCGTCTCTGTTAAACAGTTTGCTGTCTATTGCCAGTTTGTTGTTGCTTCTTTTCCTCTTTATCGTGATCTTCGCTTTACTGGGTACACAGCTGTTTGGCGGCAAGTTCAACTTTGAAGAGGGCAAGCCGCGTCACAACTTTGACACTTTCTTCCAGTCCTTATTTACTGTCTTCCAGGTAAAGAGGGCATGCAGTCCTAATCCAACTACAGGCCTGTGAAGCTCTATTGGTCTATCACGGAACACTAAGGTTTTCCTCGGTCGATCATCGAACACTTATAGCACATTGGTGCATCGCCTGTATATTACGGAATATACTCAAGTTTTCATTAACACCGTTTCTATAAATAGCGCATTGGTGACTCCCTCTATGTCGTATATAGTAACTCTTACTGTATACGATTAAGAGGGAAATGCCACTATGTTATTTATAGTAACGGTGTCTGATAATGAAATTTTCTTTATCCCTTGATAGACCAATGGAGTTTCAGAGACCTGTGATCTAACTTACCTTTTGGTTTATGAACTATTTATTATATATATCATATTTGTATATCTATGTATTTTGGGCCAGAGGCCTATAATATGAATAAAATATTGAGTTGTGTGGCTTTGTGTTAAAGTGTAGGATTTGTAACCTGGAGGCCCTAGGTTTGATCCTCATCGGAAGCACTGGGTTTTGTCGTTGGAGTGTGTATCCTTGGGCAAGGCACTTCAGAGCCCTGGCCTAGTGCTGGTGAAACCCAGGCCATACATAAATATGTGAGCTGTCACTGTGATATGACTGAAATGATGGTGAAAGTGCACAAAATATTCAATTAATCAACCCTTGGATTGTTAAAGCACTTGAATGTTTCTGATAGTCTTTGCTACAGGATTCATTCCTGTCTAACCGCTTTTCATAGTTTCAATGATATTATTTGGGAAAGCAGCCAGTGGTGTTAAAACACCATACATACAAACGATTGTCTGGAAAACAAGGGTGGAAAAGATCAGCATTTTCTCCTCTGCCATAATGTTTTCGAGAGCCTTCATTGTCAGGGTTGTAAAAACACAGGATCGTTTGATAAAGAGTTACATGTTTTTCTTCCAGATATTGACTGGTGAAGACTGGAACATGGTTATGTATGATGGTATAAAGGCATTTGGTGGGGTACAGAATATCGGTGTTATAGCTTGTTTATATTTTGTTTTGCTGTTTATTGTTGGTAACTGTATCCTTTTGTATTAAAATTTGACACATAATTTTATAAAGTTTTTGCTCATGTGTTTCTAAAGAAAACATCAGGGTATAGTTAAAGCTTCAGCATCATCTGCATCATCATTACCATGGTTAAAAAATTTTCATTTTCTCACATCTCTATTATTGCTTGAAACATTTACTTCAAACTTTGGCTAATTATAACTAATCAAAAGAAGAACCAAAATCAGAAGTGCAGGTAACCCTCAAAATATTTCTGATACAGTTATACCCCTTGTTTGACATGTGGTGCTCGTGTTGTGCCTAGATTAGATAGCATGGTGGTAATGCGCAGGGCTAGGAATCCAAGTGTTGTGAGTTTTAATCCCCTTTCAGGGTGAGTTTATTACAGAACATTCAAGTGATTGTGCTTTTGAATAATTTTTTGCATGGTGGGAAAAACATAGTTACTGACGTTAAGTAGAATTGCTTCTAGATTTTCCTTCACTGATTTCTTAGATATTTTACTCAATGTATTCTTGGCCATTGCGGTGGACAATCTTGCAGATGCTCAAACTTTAACAGAAATTGAACAAGAAAAGGCCGAGGAAAAAGAACGAAACAAGTCTATACGTCGATCAAAGAGTAAATCTCCCGAGAAGAAAGAAGATCAAGTAAGGAACATTATCTTAATCAAAGGCAACCATTCTTGTAATGTTGTCAAGTCTCATCTCCAGAATTTTCTAAATTTGAAAGTTACATTACTTCTGATTGGCTAAACCACCAATGTGTTCACTCGAAATAAATTTCAATCTTTCACTGAAAAAACAATGACAAATGTCCTATTCATTTCATGCTTGTAACCCCCTTTTTTGTTGGGACTTTCATCAAAATCCAGTATAGTTTTTTTCAGTAATTCCTCTTGGTGTATCTCCCCCCACATAAGAAGTATACATAAAGCGTGAGAAATGTAGGGTAGATGCACTTAGATTATGACCATTTTCTGTCTGATAATAGATTGAATGGCAGACACTGTTTACTTAGGTAACTAGTGCACAGGAACTACTGTTTCTGCCTTCAATGGAAGAGTTACAGAAATATTTACCGTTCATTGTACTGGTCGTAACCATGAATTATCAAATCATATAATCCACCATTATTTTCTGATAAATCACAGGAAAGCACAAGATAAGAAAGACTTAATTAGTTAGTTGTCTGGGACTGCTTTCAATTGGGACACGCCTGAAATTTTGCCAGGTAAAGTTGGATTACCCAGTATTCCAATATATTTACAGAAGGAACCTGATGAAGGTGTTGTGATGAATGGTGACGGAGAACCACCTGGCGAGTACGAGGAAGACAGAATTAGTCGGCGACCCAGTAACAGAAGCTCCAGAAGGTTTGTTAACTCAGTAACTTAACCCTTAAAAGGCCTTAACATTGCTTTTGCAGCCAGTGAAGATCAAGATCAGACTGCACAAAACATGCATTCTGATCTTTGATCTACACAGTCTGCTTAGTTTAACCCTTTACCACACAATCCCGAGTTTTAATGACCCTTGGAAAGAAGCCTTTTGAAAACATAGTGGGAAAAGGAGAAAATGCTGGTAACCAGCATTTTCTCCTTTTCCCGCAATGTTTTCTATTCTATCAATTACAAATTCCACTATTTAAGCCATCATTTATTTGTCGTCTGCAAATGCTTTCAATTTGGACCAGTCTGAAATTCTGTCGTTTGGTAAAGAGTTAATCCTTTACCAGGGTTAGACCTGTCCAAACCCAAAGCATATGCAGATGCCAAATTAAATGTGGCTAAAATTGTGGAAGTTGTCCTTGGTGGAATAGAAAATGTTGTGGGAAAAGGAAAAAAAAAAAAAACAGCATTTTCTCCGTTTCCCACAATGTTTTCAAAACTTTTCTTTCTAAAGGTTTTTAAAAGTTGGCTTTGTGTTGTAAAAGGTTCAACAGTATAGACAAAAGTAACCATCATATTGCAGATATTTCAGTCTTATTTCTAGAAAGAATATGTCTGTTGGGTTTTTTCTGCACTCTGAGTGTTAACAGACAACTCTGTTTGTCTTGCAGTAGACTGTTGTGACTCTTTGCCATCCAGTCCTAAGTTTTCACAACCCTGAGGAAACAGTCTTTTGAAAACCTTGTGTGAAAATCTGAAAATGGATGAAACTTATAACCAGCATTTCTTTTTCCTTTTTCCACAAAGTTTTCTACACTTTCATAGAGAATCACTATCATTTCATCTAAATTTAATATGATGTCTTTTAATACTGTCAAGTTGGACCAGTCTAAAATTTGTCGTTTGGTAAAGAGTTAAACCTTACAGTGCCAAATAAACCTGAAGGACACTTTAAGTCTAGAAACAAAACCCAAATAATTGCAATTTGATGGTTGCTTTTGTTTATACTGTTTAAGCTAAGCAGACAGTGTAGACCAAGATCAGACTGCATGTTTTGTGCAGTCTGATCTTGATCTACACTGGCTGCAAAAGCAACTATAGTTGTGAAAGGCACTTTAAGGGTTAACAAGTGAAATTTCTCTTTTTACGCTGCTAATATTTTTATCTGTATTTCACATTTATTCATGTTAATTATCTTTAACTACCCTCCACCCATCCCAAAAAGACAGCAATTAACAACATTGTGAAAAATGATTCAGCTGCTTGTAACAACAAAGTGCTCCTTTTCAGTCAATATTTTTTCTTTGAATTAGACTTGGTATCTTTTTTTTATCCTACAGAATTTTGTCCTTTTGCTGAATTTTAACAGTGTTACGAAGGCTTAAAATTAGCTTGTGCTTAAATAGGTTGATCTATGAAGGTAATTTACCTGTGTAATAGACAAATATGGGCCATGCTCTGTGACAAAATGTTTAATGCATCTCCTGATGCATTATACCATGCAATTCATAGCATAATAATGGATCCATAAAGTCAATTTTGTTTAACAACTGACTGACTCATTCAGTAGTATGGTCTTTTGACATGCAAAAAATGTACCAATGGCAAAAAGTTTCAGCCTACGTCAGCAGTCCGTGCAGACTGACCTGGGTTGATACTTTTTGCAGATGTATTAAGCCCACTTTTCACAGAGTATTGCTCATATATTTTGATCTATCCTCTATGTAGAATAAATGACAAATTACAGACTGTGTTCATGGAGTGTTCATTCTTTTTCAGTCATGCCCATGAGCCAGTCAGTGAACACCATGTACACATCACTGAGAGGAAGGATGATGAGGGAATGTATCGCCATAGTCAACATGTACCTATAGAAGGTAATTTACTGTGTACTTTTAACACATAAAGCGCCTTTTTCAACCATAGTTGCCTTTGTGGCCAGTGCAGATCAAGATCAGAATGCACAGACTGTGCAGTCTGATCCTTGATCTGCACTGTTTGCTGTGACAATCTGGATAAGAGCAACTTTGAAATTATAATATGGGTCTTGCTTCTAGACTGAAAGTGGCTGTTGGGTGTATTTGGCACTCTAAGGGTTGACACATAAACTTAGTACAATTACTTGTAAAATATTAATGTCTTTTAGTAATGTTAGGTTTGAATGTCTATCATCTCTTCCAAAGCACTTGGCAGGGAATAAAGTCTGTTTACAGCTGTTGGCTTGCTTCAAGGATTGAGTGTAAATGCCACTTTGTCTTTAGAAGATGATGACCATATGGAAGAAGACGAAGAAGAGGAGGAAGAGTTGGAAGAAGATGATGAAGAGGACCGAGAAACTGTGTCCACTGCCAGACCCAGACGGATGTCAGAGGTCAAAATTACAAACAAGGCTAAGCCTATACCTCCGGCCAGCTCTCTTTTCATCTTCTCACCAACTAATAAGTATGTATAACTTAAAATTAACCCTTTACCACACAATGACGACTTTAAACGACTCTGAGGAAGAAGCCTTTTGAAAACATTGTGGGAAAAGGAGAAAATGCTGGTAACCAGCATTTTCTCCTTTTCCCACAAAGTTTTCTACCCTATCAAAAAAAATTTTTTTTGTCATTTGAGCCACTATGAAATTGTCGTCTGCAAATGCTTTCAATTTGGATAGGTCTAAAATTTTGCGGTGTGGTTAAGGGTTAATAGCATAAATATATGATGTATCTTTATCTCTTTACCACACAATGTGGAGTTTGATTGACTTTGGAAGAGAAGGCTTTTGGAAACATTCTGGGAAAAAGAGAAAAGGTTTGGTAAAGTGTTAACAGATCCCCTTGCACAGAAAGCCAGTTTTGTTCTTAAAATGGACCTTTTTGAAAAAATCATGGCTAAAGAAGAAATTGCTCATCGTTAGCAATTTCTCCAAATGTCACAGTATATTCAAATGTTAATTTGTTTTGCGTTATTCTTGTTGTAATCCTTATTCTATATATGTGCTGCATTTTCTTTATTCATGTGTTTATGTTTTAATTTTCAATTCTCTGTCTCATTCATTCTCTGCTTTTCATTTTAGATGCTATACCTACTGCCAAACATCTCCCTCTCTCTTTATCTTTCTCTTGTAACACTTTGCTCTGTGTCTATTTCTTTCTTTTTTGGTTTGTATAGGAGTTTAATGCCATTTTACCAGCTTAGGTCATATCATGGCGGCTAGTGATGCACCCATGTGTTTCCTGGCTTTCTCACACCAGTACTGACACAACTTTCTTTCCAAAGCCACTGACAACTTTTCTTACTTGCATCAGAGGTGAGAGGCGAAAAATTGCCGGAAAGAAAGTTCGCCACAAAAGGGTAATGAACCCGCAACCTTCAGGCCATGAGTCAGATACACTAACCACTGAGCTACCCGCCCAGCCTATTTCTTTCTAGTGCAAACGGTATCTTTCTTGGAATTATAGGAAAGGTTTTTGTTGTGTGCTGGTTTATACTGTTGTATGCTTGTTTTGTGAGAGGAATTGAACCTGCATCCTTAATTGGTGTTTAACCTTTATTAAACGAAACACTTTTTAACCACCCTTATATAATAGGCTTTTGAAAACATTGAGGGTAAAGAAGGAAATGCTGGTAACCAGCATTTTCTCCTTTTCCCACAGTATTTTCTACCCTATTAAAGACAAATTCCATCATTCAAACCACATTTATTTGTTGTCGGTCTATTTAAGACAAATCCCATCATTAGAGTCACATTTAGTTTCTTGTCTGCAATTGCTTTCAATTTGGACAAGTCTAAAATTTTATCGTGTGATAAAGGGTCCAAGATGGAGCTGAGTAAGACTATATTCAAATTCTCTTTCAGGTTCCGCAAAATTTGCCATGCTATTATTTGCCATTCCTATTTTGGGAATATTGTGTTAGCGTGCATTCTGATCAGTAGTGGCATGCTGGCTGCAGAAGATCCCTTGAATAGCAAGTCAGACAGAAATAAGGTATGTGAAATCCTTTACAGCATAAATATGACTTTGAACCCCACTGCCATAGACAGATTTTGTAAGTATTGTGGGAAAAGGTACTATGCTTGTAACAAGCTATAGCTCTCTTTCCCACAATATATATTCTGTTGCATTAAAAAAAGCCATTTCTCCCTTACAAAGAACACTTTGTATGTATCATTTGCACTGGTTTACCTGTTACAAAACAGTTTTGATATTGTACAACTTGGAGGGCTTTTTAAAAACGTTAAAGTTTGAAAAGAAGGAAACGCTGGTAAGCAGCATAACTCAAATTCATTATTCAAATATCCTTAGTAAACTATTACCTGTCACTTATTCCTAATTGTACCTCAACTAAATATTAATGTTTAAAAACATGGACAAAGGCATAAAAAAAAAAAAAGGACCAATGGCTCATTATGACGAATTTATCCTTTTTCTCAAACAGTTTCAGAAGTAATTGGTTTGGAGATTTGTATAAGCATTAACTTTATTGTGAAAACTTAGACTAGCTTTTTGCCTCTTGAAAGAAATTTGTGGCAAAAGACCTCAAAAAACATACTTTTAGACATGGATAATCAAAACTGATTCTCACTATGTGTCAAAACACTGTCACAAAAGGAGAAATTGCTATGTACAGGCAATTTCTTCTTTTGGTAAAGTGTTTTAAAAAGTGGTCTACTCTAAGATATCAACTGAAATCTATAGGAGGTGATCTGTTTGCTGCAAATCAAGATATTCTTATTTTTCCTTCTTCAGATTCTGAACTATTTTGACTATATTTTCACCAGTGTATTCACCATAGAAATTATTGTGAAGGTAAGTCAACCACAGAGGTCCACCAAATATGGTAATCACAACAAAAAAGGTTGTAACTTAGGTGCTTTTTCATATTAGAAACATTTTTAATCACATAGATCAGAGCCTCGCTCTACAAGCAAGTCATTACATAAATATGGATCCATAAAAATCTGTTATGTTTATCAATGGATTTTGTTTATCAATCATGAATCATGATGTAGAATGACCTTTTGACATGCAGAAAATTTACCAAGGGCATAAATTTCTGACACAGGTCAGCCTTCATAACTGTGGAGGCTGTTCTGGGTTGATAGTTTTTGCAGGTGCATTAAGCCTCCTATTCACAGAGCATTGCCCTTTTTTTTTTTGAAGTCTACTCTGCTATTTCTGTTTTAAGGAAAAATGTTCTCAAAGTTCAATATTATGTTCATGTGACATGGCAGGAAAAACTACTAGGCTAGTGGTTATCTTAACCCATAAAGTGCCTTTCATAACTATACTGTAGTTGCTTTTGTGGCCAGTTTGGATCAAAATCAGACTGCACAAAACATGCAGTCTGACGTTGATCTACACCATCCACTTAGCCAAAACACCTATAAACAAAAGCAAGTATCAAGTTGCAATTAATTTGGTCTTATTCCTGGTCCTTATATATCTGTTGGGTTTATTAGGCACTCTTAGGATTAATGAAGGAAGGCAAGCCTGGTAACTCAGTTGGCATGCAGGACTGGTACTCCAGGGTTTGTGGGTTCCGTTTTAAGGTCAGACATTCTTTAAGAAGATAGTCATTGTGAAAGGGTTTATTCCTCTCTCTCCACTGAGCATTGTATTGATATTGTTTATGTTGGAAAACAGGCAATTACTTGGGAAGAATGTTGTGCAAATTTTTTCAAAACATATTTGGCCACATTGGAATATTGTGTTGTTGGGCTTTGCAGAGCCTTAGCCAAGTATGGATGAAACCTAAGGAAGACATGATTTTGTCTTTGGAGATAACAATTTTAATTCTATTGATTACATTTTACTTATACTTCAGATTGTTGCCTATGGTTTGATCATACATAAAGGATCCTTTTGCCGCAGTTTTTTCAACATTCTAGACTTGATTGTTGTTGGGGTGTCTTTGGTTTCATTCGTCCTAGAGTAAGTATGGGGTTTTATACATTATAATTTGTTCCTTTTCCATTTTTCTAGAAGTTCTTTAAATCATTTAGGACAGCTGCTATATCCATCCTTGTCAACTCTTTATAGTAACCTATTGGAATTTATTCTGATTCTAGTTTTCTTGACATTTTACCTCTTAGACCCATTCTACACTCTCTTCTTTCATGAATTCTATCTACAAAAGTTGGTTTCAACTCTTTACCACACAGCAATATTTTATACTGGTTAAAATTGAAAGCATCTGCAGACAACAAATTAAATGTGGCTCCAATGATTGTATTTGTTTCTAAAAGATTAGAAAACATTGTGAGAAAAGGAGAAAATGCTGGTAACCAGCATTTTCTCCTTTTCCCACAATGTTTTCAAAAGTCATTTAGGAGGGTCTTTAAAACTTGCAATTGTATGGTAAAGAGTTAGATATCTATAATAATGTTTTTATTGCATTTCACATGGATTTGAGGAAGAGTTTACTGAAGATTTTGAATATGGAAGATAGAATAAGCACTAACAGTTGGTCAAGATTATTTATTCTTTACCACAACAACCCGAAGAAAGACGGGCTTTGGAAACATTGTGGAAAATAAAGAAAATGCTGGTTACCAAACCAAAACATTGTGGGAAAAGGAGAAAATGCTGGTTACCAGCATTTTCTCCTTCTCCCACAATGTATTCTTCCCTATTACCAACAAATCCTACCATTTCAGCCTCTTATGATTTTTTTGTCAGCAAATGCTTTCAATTGAGACAAGTCTAAGATTCTGTCATTTGGTAAAGGGTTAACTCTTTACCAAACGACAAAATTTCAGACTGGTCCAAATTGAAAGCACTTGCAGATGACAAAATAAACGTAACTAAAAAATTGAAATTTGCTTCCCGCAGGGTAGAAAACATTGTGGGAAAAGGAGAAAATGCTGGTTACCAGCATTTTCTCCTTTTCCCACAATGTTTTCAAAAGGCTTCTATCTCAGGGTCGTAGAAACCAGGGATTGTTTGGGAAAGAGTTAAGAAACACTTATTTGAAAAAGTATGGGTCAAAGTGATACAGATGCACTGGTGAGAAACAATTACTGTTACACATGAAAGAAAAAGCATTACATTTGTTTTATACTCTATTTTCTCATAACAGTTTTTCAGTTCTTGTATGTCTTGTTATATCAACTTGGTCGTCTTCTCTTTTACCGTACTTACTCTGTTTTCTTATACATGTTGCTCTTGTTACTAGGGTTTGCCGCGCTTGGGAGTCTAAATTTTGTACTTTTCTTCAAATATATCTCGTTTTTGCGACCTGTATGTTACTAAGCAGTATATGTGAACTTTACATATATGGCTGTGACAACATATTGTCAATGAAAGATTTTCCGAGGAATCCCCCTCCCAAAAAAAAACAATTTTGAGCAAGTTTTGTTTTCTTTTATTTTACATATCAACAACTGGCAATATTTAGTAAAGAAATATTTAGTGTTTGGTATCTTAGATGGCTTGAGTGATTGTGACATCAAACATCTAATTTTTGTTTGAAAATTGATAGAGAATAACCTAATAATGCATTGATACATGTAACTCCATTTGATTTTATTTGATTTTTCTGTTCTTTTTATTTTGCAACATTGTTTTATTTTTAAATAATATTTTGCTTTGTTATAGGGTTGAAAGATTTTTTTTTTTATTTGGTTTAACCATTAACAAAGGCTAATATAAATTATCTCAAGTGGAAAGTTGAACTTGGTGTAAAGTAAAAGATGAAGTCATGTTTTTTCTGTTTAATCTATTACCACACAATCCCAACTTTTTACGACCCTGAGGAAGACAGCTTTTGAAAACATTGTGGGAAAAGGAGAAAATGCTGGTAACCAGCATTTTCTCCTTTTCCAAAAACAATGTTTTCTACGCTATTGAAGACAGAAATCACCATTTGAACTGCATTTATTTGTTGTCTACATATGCTTTCAAATTTGTCGAGTCCAAAATTTTGTCATGCGGTAAAGGGTTCATGTGTCATAGATTTGGTTTTCCAGTTGGTATTTCGTTGTTTTCATAAGTTTCTTCTCAAGCTATTTTCGATCTATACATGTTAGACTGTCTTTGCATCTTTTGCACTTCATTCTCTAATGAAATACTTTTTTTTTTAATTGCTTTCCTCCATGAAATTGCTGATGGGCAGAGGGTAGAGAATTCTTGAATGGAATTTAATGAAATATCTATGTAGCAATTTTCAGTACCATAGTTACTTTGCTGATTGATGCACACAATGTTTTGGATTATCAACACTTAACTTATATCATTTTGACATATGTAGAAGTGTCTGACCAATGAAAACTCTATCATTTGGACATATATAGAAGTGTCTGACCAATGAAAATTTCAGCGTTCAATGATCGACCAATGAAGCTACACTCCTCTGTAGTAGAGATTTATTGAAAACATTGTGACAAACACAGAAACTATATGCTACCAGGAAGTTTTTTTCTTGTACTTGTCACAGTATTATTTGTGTGTCTATATCCAGACTTTGATTTTTTGTACATTACTTTTTCATCAAAGTTCTGATTATAAAGAGCCTTAGATCTGGCCAGCAAAATTTGAATTGACATGAAATCATTGTGGGAAAAGGAGAAATGGCTTTTCTAGAGAATTTTTTCCTTTTGAGAAATGCTTTCAAAGGGAGGGTAATAGCTTGACCAAAAAAGTCATCTACTGGTGGTAAGGTGTCAAAGCCACTGTAACTCAGTACCACACATTCTTAACCATTTACCACACAGCAAAATTTAAGACTTGTCCATATTGAAGGAATTTACAGGCTGCAATTCAAAGGTTTTTCAAATGATGGTCTTTGAGTAGGTAGAAAACATTGTGGGGGGAAATAAGAAAATGCTGGTTACCAGCATTTTCTCCTTTTCCCGCAATGTTTTTAAAAGGCGTCTTCCTCATAGTTGTTAAAAGTCGGGATTGTGTGGAAAAGGGTAAAAGACTGAAACAGAGAAGGCTTTTAAAAGAATTGTGGGAAAAGGAAAATGCTACATAACAAAATGCTGGCAACCACACTGCTGGAAAAGAAAAAAATGCTGTAACCAGCATGTTTTCCTTTCCCGACAATGTTTTCTCAATTTTCACAGATGAAGCTCAGAATTTGAGCCAAATTTTATTTGTTGTCTGCAATTGCTTTCAATTCAGATGTTCTAAAATTTGTTTGTCTGGTAGAGGGTTGGTGATTTCCTTGCTTGCAGTGGACAGTTTTCATTTGTTTTATATACTAGTGATTATCTTGAGGGGATGAAGAAGTTATGATAATGTTGGTTTATTCACAGCACAAAGACAATAAACTCTAAACCCTGTACTGAACAATTCCAAGTAGCTGGTAGGGGATATTTGTCCGCTTTGCGACAGTTCTAGTTAAATTTTAGCTGCTTTCAATTTTTGTTGTCTGCAAATGCTTTCAAATTACACATAAATGAGTCTAAGATTTCATCAATGGATAAAAAAGTTAAAGTGACTACAGTTCCTTTTGCAGACAGTTTAGATCAAGATCAGACTGTTTGGTAAAGACTTTAACCCTTTACCACATGGCAATCTTTTTAACCTATCTATATTGAAAGCATTCCCAGTTGACAACTTTCATGTGAGTTGAAAAATAGAGTTTAGCTTCAGACAAATAGAAAACATTGTGAGAAAAGGACAAAATGCTGGTTACCAGCATTTTCTCCTTTTCCCACAATGTTTTCAAAAGGCCTATATATCAGGGACGTTAAAACTCGGGATTGTATGGTAAAGGGTTAAGTTGAATTATGATTATGATTTATGTTGAGTTAGTTGTGTTAATAAGTGAATGATAATGCAGAAGAAAAATTGTTTATTATAGACCACTGCTAATGCTTCTAATGCAGACATACAATAGTGTGGGGGTCAATTTCACCTTGCATATCAGAGTTCCTTGTTAGCTTAGCTGTTTTTGAAGAAACATCCAAGGTATTTTCGTAGTCTGAGCATTGTCTGCATTGGAGTCTTCGTCAAACACTCAGACATTTTCAAAAACTGACATTTTGTTATATCTCAGTTCATTTCTGAAGATATTTAATTTAAACTTGGACATGTCATTCACAATCAAAAGGGGAACCCATACAGTAACAGCAGGT
Organism: Hippopus hippopus; assembly: GCA_946811185.2. NCBI lineage: Eukaryota > Metazoa > Mollusca > Bivalvia > Cardiida > Cardiidae > Hippopus > Hippopus hippopus. Next base: position 3,461,761 of record OX328102.1, on the reverse strand, counting down.
AAATATCAAAGTATTTTTGACACAGTTATGCCCGTTTTTGACTGAATTTTCATTGAAAATCAAGCAAATGCAGCTGAGCATTGGCACCTGTATGTGGAGCTCTTGTTTGATTTCTGTGATGAGTGGGATCTACCTTTAAAACAGCCCACTCAAAGGGGCAAGTACTGCTGAAGGGTTCCAGGGAGCAATCATTGACAGTAATAGATTTAAGTTGTTGGATCTTATTTCACAATTGATGTAAAATAAAATGTTATGACGTTTTACCCTTCTTTTGCCTGGCCGGGTAGCTCAGTGGTTAGTGTATCTGACTCCTTACCTGGTGTTTGAGAGGCAAACTTTCTTTTTGGCGATTGTTTTGCCTTTCTCTTCTGATGCATGTGAGAAAAGTAGTCAGTGACTTGGAAAGAAGGTTGTGTCAGTTCTGGGGTGAGAAAGCCAGGAAACACATGAGCAGGTGCACTCAATACCATGATATGACCTAAGCTGTTGAAACGTGTTAAACTCCAATACAAACCAAACCAATACACTTCTTTCACAGTATGTCAGCTTTATCAGTATAGTAGTTCATTTTACATGTTTCCCCCCGTTTTACCAATATTAGACGGGATGCTCTGGCTTGCCTATGAACACTGGCACATGCTTGGTTTACAAGTCCAGGCTCTATATTCACCAACCATTCTTAAGAACATTCATGTGCTTTTTCTCTAGAGTTTTCTAAATTTGAAAGTAACACAACTTCTGATTGGCTTAACCAAATGTTTAACCCTGTACCACACAATCCCAACTTTTAACGACCCTGAAAAAGAAGTCTTTTGAAAACACTGTGGGAAAAGGAGAAAATGCTGATAACCAGCATTTTCTCATTTTCCCACAATGTTTTCTACCTTTCCCAAAACAATCATCAAAATTTGAGTCACATTTATTTTGTCGTGTGCAAATGCTTTCAACTTGGACTAGTCTTAAATTTTGTCGTTTGGTAAAGAGTTAAGGGGTTAATGGCCTGAATGAGAAGGATTTGGAAGACACTGTGGGAAAAGGAGAAAATGATGGTAACCAGCATTTTCTCCTATACCCACAAAGTTTTCAGCCCTTTCACTCACAAAATCCATAATTCAGGCCACGTTTGATTTGTTGTCTGCATTTGCTTTGAACTTGGACCAGTCCAGTGTTTTGTTTTTGGGAAAGGTTTAAATGAGTTTTGACCTAATAAATACTTTTGATCTCGTTTTGCATCATACATCAAATCTGTGGCGATTGGAATATGACAGACGGTAGATATCTATGAGTTTGAGTGCCTCTTGACAATATACCGAAGCACAGTATATGTATGGGTGGACTGATTTTGCACTGTTTGGCTATGTACTCTGGTGATATGTCATTTTTTGGGTTGATTATGATAAATTTTCACAATCAAGGAAAATGCAATAAATGAGACATTGCTCAACGCGCTATGGAACAGTCTAGTCTTTTGACATACCTAAAAAGATGTCTTAATAAACATTGTGGAAATGAAGAAATTGCTGGTTCACCGTTTACCAAACAATCTCGAGTTTTAACAACCCTGAGGTTGAAGCCTTTGGAAAATGCTTTGGGAAATGGAGAAAATGCTGGCTGATTTGTAATGGCATATTTCAACTGAAAATTTAACCCTTCACCATGTGACAGAAATTGAAATTTATCTAAATAGATAAAAATTATGTTTTTCTGGATAGTGGTATAATGCTGTTGAATTTGAAACATGCATCAAGTAAGTATCATTGTGTCATAACAAGCTGGTATATTGATTCCATTTTGGGTACAGCTGATAAAAAGATAATATATAAGGACACTTAAGTTATTACCACATAATCCGGAGTTTTAACGACAGTAAGAAAGAAGCCTTTTGAAAACATTGTGGGAAAAGGAGAAAATGCTGTTAACCAGTAACCAGCATTTTCTTCTTTTCTTACAATGTTTTCTACACTATCAAGGACAAATTTTGTCATTGGAGCCACACCTAATTTGTCATCTGCAAATGCTTTCAATTGGGACAGGTCTAAAATTTTGTCATTTGGTAAAGAGTTAAGGAAGCATTTTATTTATTTTTTCTTTGGAAGTAGGACTTGGTTTCATTTATTTAGCTCAAATAATGTTTACATGCTGATCTTATACGAAGGCTTTCTTAGATATATTTACATGGAGTTTTCTTTGAATACTACAGCCCCAAATTTAGCTGGAGACATGAGCAGAGTTTGTAGGTGGCTTAGACTAAATCTCAAAGTTTTGTTTTTTTCCTTTTACGTCACTCCCAGTTTTCAGTTCCATTATGTAGATTGTGATGAGACTGTGATAAGAGGTTTTAGTAGGTTTCAAAGAAACATTCATATTGTGCTATGATTGTTAGAATTTTGACCCTTTACCACACAATCCAGAGTTTTAACTGCCTTGAGGAAATAGGCTTTTGAAAACATTATGGGAAAAGGAGCAAATGCTGTTAACCCTTTATCATACAATCCTGACTTTTTACAACACTGAGCAGGAAGCCTTTTGAAGACATTGTGGGAAAAGGAGAAAATGCTAGTAACCAGCATTTTCTCCTTTTCCCACAATGTTTTCTGCTATATGAAAGACAAATTTCGTAATTTGAGTTTTATGTAATTTGTCGTCTGCAAATCCTTTCAACTTGGACAAGTCTGAAATTTTGTCGTTTGGTAAAGCGTTAACCAGCATTTTCTACTTTTCCCACAATGTTTTCTACTGTTTCAATGAAGATCTTTTTTTGCTACATATTATTTGTCGTCTGCCAATGTCTTGAATTTGGAAAAGTCTAAAATTTTGTGGTGTGGTAAAGAGTTGTTCCAGAGAGAGGAGATGGTGTTGAAGTAGTGATTGGTATATGTTTATTGTGGTATAATGCACATTGCTGATCCTTAAGTCTGTAACCCTTTCCCAGATAATCTCGCGTTTTAACGACCTTGAAATGAAGGCTTTAGAAAACATTGTAGGAAAAAGAGAAAATGCACGCTGCCAGCATTTCCTCCTTTTCTGAAAAAGTTTCCTACCTTTTTGCCAACAAATTCCATACTTCTAGCCACCTTTGATTTGTTGTCTGCAAATGCTTTCAATGTGGACAAGTTTGAATATTTGTTGTTTGTTAAAGAGCTAACTCTTTCCTAGGTAATCCTTTGTTTTAACTGAAAAAACCTTTTGAAAAAATTGTAGGAAATAGAGAAAATGATGGCTTCCAGCATTATCTTCTTTTTTCCACATTTTTTCTTCCCATTCATAGATTAGTCTTATTATTTTAGGTATGGGGGGGACATTTATTTAGTCATCTGCAAATGATTTCAGTATGGATGCATTTAAAATTTTCTGTTTGATATGGAGTAAAAGAACAATACAATGTTTTAAGGTTTTTGCAGAGGAAGCCTTTGCAAAACATTGTATGAAAAGGCGAAAATGCTTGTAACAAGCCATTTCCTCTTCCCTCAACGTTTCCTACCCCATTCAGGAACTTCAACTAACTTCTACCAATTTCATATTTATCATCTGTAGGTGCTTTCAGTTCAGAAGAGTCTAAATAAAGAATATTGTTTGGGAAAGGGCCATTCATAAATTGATATTGTTTCTTTTCACCCTTTACCAGACAATAAAATTTTATACTCATCAAATTGAAAGCATTTGCAGACAACAAATTACAGGTGGCCAAAATTACAAAATTTGTCCTTGATAGGGTAGAAAACCTTGTGGGAAAAGGAGAAAATGCTGGATACCAGCATTTTCTCCTTTTCCCACAATGTTTTCAAAAGCCCTCTTCCTCCCAGTTATTAAAAGTTGGCATTGAGTGGTAAAGAGTTAAAAGAATTATTTGTAACAGTAGAACCTGAGGCAGTCTTTATTAGCAGATGGTGTAAGTCAGTGAATCTTTGTTTCAGTAAAAGTTTTAGCAATAGAGGTTTTTTTACTTACAGTAATTTCTGATTGATGCACAATTAGGAAATATCAATAAATCTGGTATCTGCAAAATAGTGCTACTTCAGGGCCAACTCAACCCATAGTATACACAGCACAACTTTGGTTGGTTTGTGGAACAATGTAGCTAAACAGAATTATGTAGATCAACATTAGATGCAATTAGGACCCATTTTCACCAACAGTTTTTGAATAGCATCTTAATTTTAATTCCTAAGTCAGAAAGTAACATAATTTCTGTATGGGTAACCCTTTTGTTTTAATTGTAGAAGATTTTCAAGAAATAGAATTAGCTTGCAGTGTAGAATGGTTGGTGATGACAGCCCCTGGGCTAACTTTGACACCTTTTTATATGTCATGAGAAATTCTAGAGATAACAGTCCTGAATTTGCAATAAAATGGTCATATTTATAGATGTTATATTTATAGATCGAAAACATTCATTTTGGTTTTACAGCTCTGTGAGGATTGGGACTTAACCCTTTACTATAGAGTCCCATGTTCTTTTTTTTTACTGTTTCTCATACATCTGGAGACATTTTATTCCATGCAAATCTAGTTTTTCTAGTGTTTCATAAGGAAATGTACAAAAGTAAATGTTAGCAATGTGAAAATACTAGGCAAGTATCAATGCACTTTTCAGAATGAATCGGAAGGGATACCAGTACCATAAAGCATGGCAAAGATTTATAGCTTCAGTCATTAATTATATTTGAAATTACCAAATACATCAAGTCAATTGTTAGTTGTTATATGTAAAATGCTGTAATTTTTTTTTACCGTCAAATCTCGGTTTTATGTACAAACAGAAAAGAAATTGACTTTAACTTAACCTTACATTCCAGAATTCCAAATGTACAATAAATGCTGGAAATTTTTTTGTTGCAAATATTAAAAAAAAACCAAAGCATAATTATGATTATCAGGTAAATTTTATGTTATCTAAATAGTCAAAGGATATAATTATGTAATACAAATTCTTGCTAATAACTGAAAGTTCCTACAAACAAAATTGCAATTAAATGGAATCCATCATACATACTTTGGTCTTTGAAAGGTCTTGAGAGTAAGATAAGTTAAAAATGTATATTACTTTTCATTATGACTGAATTTAAGTTTCATTTGTCAGTAGAGAGAATTGGGAATGATCAATCAAAGTTTCAGGGGTAAAAATCAAAATAAAACAAAAAAAGAATTGTGACACAGTAATATATGTGAGTTATGATGTCATGTGAGATTGTGCAAATTGCGTATTTGTTTCTAACATAAATGATTATTAGTGGAAGAAAGACTTGGAAAGGAACAGGTTCTCACGTCAAAATCCTTGGCTGGCCAATATTCACTACAGCTCTTTGATTCTCTTGCTTCAGTTTCAAGTACTTGTATCACTGTACAAAGGTACCTTATTTTCATATTTTTACATGTTGCACTGTTGAATTAGTTATTACTGGTAAAAACAGTTACCTTTACAAGGTAAACACAATTTTTAGCTTAAGTACTTTATGATTGTTTGTTTGTTAGCTACAAAAAATGTCTGCTGTTGGCTTACATAAACTCACTGATTATCTCATCTTGCTTCACATACTATGTTGAGAAAGGAGGAACTGAGCAGCATATACATTATAGTTTAGTTACTGGTCCTCATCTGTCCATAGAATAATGTAATTGAAGTTTTTGAAGCTATCTGCAAGGAAAATATAACACTGATGTAGACTGACTCTGCCTGGCTGGATTTCTGTTTATTCTCATTATTTTTTAGTCTCCTTTCAGTTTCTTGTTATTAAAGCTTTCTTTTGCTTCATCTTTTATTTTGTTGTTCTAGACACTCTGTTTAAGTTGCATGTACCATCTTTAGTTGTTCCTTGATTCTATATATCCTGTGATTTGTCTGTAGACTCTAGACTATCAAAAATTAAAGAAATTCTCTACATAATTCCAGATTGAGCAAAGCTAATATGTAAGTAAAAAGAAACTGTCCTTCTGGTACCTTGTTGTATATTATTTGTCTGTATAGGGCATGGGAGCAAACAGATCAACCATACCTTATGTCCTAGCCGGTTTCAGTATGCCATGATATTTCTCCCAGTTTTGATTGATTGATTATATGATCCCTAAAATGCATTACTATAATTATGTGTCGAAAGAAGATGTTTGTTTTGTTGGTGAAACAAGTGACATTAGTTCTGCCCATTCCCATGGTTCTCATTACTGTATAACACAGTATTCTGGTATATTCTCAGGTGGTTTTATAAGCCATCCTTTCTTTTTGACCCACAAATTTTTGTAAGAGGGAAATCACATGTATAATAGTTCTGCTTGATTAATTTGGCACCAAACCCCAGAAAGCAGAGTTTAAACATTGCATAACTCTGTTGAAAATTTTATTTTTTGCTGCTTTCTTCAGCCATTTTTCCTAAGTTTATCACAGCTTAGCCAAAAATCTTCTTAAGTTTTTGCTTTTTTCAGCTTTCAAGCATTCGTTCTAATGATGAAAAATTACCTGTCTTCTTTATTATTTCAATAGACACAAGTTATCAAGGCAATGATTGATACATGTGAAGTGAGCAGTCTTATTTTTCCAAACTTGCCATAGCTTTCTTCAATAATACCACCCTCAGATTTCTAGCATGTGATTGGTCAGACATGAACCATTAATCCGAATGAACCAATCGTAAGCTAGAAATCTAAGGTTTTTGTCACAAGATACTTTTTTTTGCACCCTGATAGTCCTTTTACAGTCTTTCTTCCATATTTAAACAAAGTACTTGAGGTACCAGAATGATCTGTGTAGCACTTGATGTTTTCATGTGTATTTTTGATGTATGTTTTGGACTTTGATGACAGATAGATTAGGTGTGGACAATGTTGGCTGAAAACAAACCGGCTTCAAGAATGGGTGTTGAATTTCCAGTTGTTGTTGAGTTCTATTTGAGCTGTTCAAAGCAATATCAAGGCTTCAATCATATAATAAGAAAGCAAAACAAAGAAATGTGCAGTATTTTAATAGAAATCATGCTGAAGGTACATGTAACATGATTCTAGAAAAATGTGTATTTTATTTCAATACATGTGTGTTGTACAATGAATTAACACACAGTGTATTGTTGCACAAAGTTGTAGCTGATTGACAATGAAGCACCTAACATTTATATGAGTGAAAAAGCCCTTGATATTGATGAAGACAGCCCTGTAACAATTACTGTCTCTCTTGTACTGTGACTGATCTGACTTTCAAGGTACTGACCTCCGTGTAGCCATCTTATTTGGAAGTATTTCTGAAGTTGTTACAACCGCAGTTCAAAATTCTTTGTCTCCTATGTTTGAAGCTTTCCCTTTGCCTTCCACAATGCTTTTTGAAACCTGTGCAGCAAGTGGATTTTGAAAATGTGACTTTTGAGGATTTGTAACATTGTATTATGACTTTTTTTGTCTGTCTTCAGTTTTGCATTTTTTTGTCATTTATGATATATACCTCTGTAAGTGTCATTATATGTCTGTATGCAAGGTGATGATATTGATAAATAAGACTTATTAAGAGGCAAGCTTCATCTGCACCAAAAATGTGTCACATGTAGATTTTCATAAAATTGAACATGTAGCTTCCATTAAAACAAAATTTCCTTCCTATAGGCATTGTAGATCCTAGGTCAGGTTGTGACATCTGATCTAGGCTTTTTACTGTTAAATATTTATTGAGATATGATGGCTGAAACATTTTTGAAATCGTAATAAAACATTCGGTTCTACCGACAGAAAAAAAAATAAAAAAACTTGTATTCAGCCTTGAAAAATGAAGGGTTGTTCCAAAAAAGAAAGGTATATATTCACCTGTCAGTTACAGACCTGCTCTAGCTGTTCTCAATGGTCAAGTGAAAGTGTCTCTACAGATTCACAGATCTTTAGTTTGAGGTTTGAACTTGAAAGATTTGTAGAATTCTTTTTAAACGTGGGTCTTTACTGGATTTTTCATGTCAGTTATTATTGGCATTTTGTACAACTGGCACTACAGAAATAGAGAAACAGTATACATGTTTAATTCTATTCGTGTGCTCATGCTATTAAATTTTGCAAATCTATTATTAAGGCTTAAGATGCAAGTTTCAATGTTGTGCAACTGAGAGAAAGTTAAACATAGGAACTATTTTGAACTGCTTTGTTTTGCGATAACTTGTGGTGACTCTTGACATAGTTTGCCAAATATTCTCATTAAGACATGAGCTTAAAATATCTAACACTTTGTATAGTAGATTGTGACTGTATTATTGACCTTGAATCATATTGGGATTTTTTTTTCCCATTTTAAAATTTTAACCCTTTATAGTATGACCAAATTTCAGGACTATCCAAACTGAAAGCAGATGCAGATGAGGAATAGATTCTGACGAGGGTAGAAAACATTTTGATGAAAAGGGAGAAAAGGCTTATGAGCATTTTCTTCGTCACACAAAATGTTTTCAAAGCCTTCTCCTTCAGGGTTGGTAGAACTCAGGATCCTATTGTAAAGGGTTAATGTATCGGGGACTCTTATTTTATTCTGTGGTCTTTGCTGTGCAGAGGTTGACTTGGAACAGTTTAACTCTGGTTTGCAAAAATGCTTTAAATATGAATTGTAAATCACTAAAATTATCCATCTAGAACTGCATGTGTTAGGATATGATTAATGATTTATAACAAAGACTATATTTTGTGTTATTGTACCTTCAAAGATGATGATGAAAGTTGTTTATGCACCCAAACCTCTTTATAGCGCCATGGTAGGGTATTGTATGTTAGCTACTCAACCATGTTTTATCTAAATAAAAATTTACGAATCAGTAAAAAATGACCATAAATTGACCATGTATGGTCATTTTTCTTTAAGTATTAATAATTTTTAGATTCTTTCAATGGAGCTATACTCAAAATTATGTTATGGCCAAAAGCATTATAAAGAGGTTTTAGTGTACTTGCATAACTTTGATGATAGAGTTTGTACAATATATTTTCATTATAGCAGTTGTTTCATGGTGACAGTGCAGGAATTGACTATTTTAATGCATATAAAAACTACTAATTTAAATGCTTTAAGTACCAGTAAAGCTTAAGATCAGATTGCACAGTGCATACGATTTGATATTAGAGCTACGCAGTCTGCTATACTGATACATTTGGGCAACAAAGCAGCTTTGGAATTGCAAATGTTTTGGTCTTTTCACAAACTGAAATGGCCAACATTTTGCTGACTGTATTTGCTGCTGGTTAATATATAGAGGCTTGATATTGACCCTTTACCAAACAATCCTGTGTTTTAACAACCCTACAGATGAAAGCTTTTGAAAACAATGTAACGGCATTTTCTCCTTTTCTCTTACAATTTCCATCATTTGAGCCTTATTTAATTTGTCATCTACAAATTTAAAACTTTGAATTGGACAAGTGCAAAATTTTGTGGTTTGGTAAAGGGTCAATTGATAACCTTTGGAAGGCAAATACCATCACTTTAGCCACTTTTAACTTGTCATCTGCATATGTTTTGAATTTGAAAATGTCAAACATTTCATTGTTTGGTAAAGAGTTAAATGGACGGAGATTGACTCATAGTCAACAACATACTGCCCTGGAGAGACAAGAAGGTTTGATGCAATTCCTTTGAAACTGGAATGCCAAAAGAAAGAGGGACATTTGTGATGATTGTACAAATCTTACAGACAGCTTGTAGCTGTTGTTCTTTACATGATATGTACAGGGAGGAGCTGATGAATTTCAAAAATAATAGAATGTGATAGCTACAGACTGTTTTTGCTTTCTTTCAGCATTAACACTCATAGCCAACTGTGATTTTATTTGTAATAACATCACTTGAAAACAATGTTGCAACGAGAGAAGTCATCTTTTCCACTTTTCTTACGATGTGCATTTTGATGTAAGATTTATTATGTTGGATATTTTTTACATCTTGTTGTCATAAAAGTTCTAACTCTGTCAGTACAAATAAACAAACTGGATCTCCTTCAGGGCTGAAAAAACAACCCACTTAAATGGAAAAATTTTTTTTATAAAACCTCCACCAGCAGTGTATTAAACCCATGACTTACTTTTGATAATACACTAGTGTATTATCATTTTTTGGTTCAGGTTCTGGTTATTTTGTAGTTAGGAGCGTGTGATCCCGATGATACCAACTGCAGCACATGCAGGAATTTGTATTACAGGGCCATTTTGCGGAAAAATGATGTCATTGTTGCCAAGACGTATAAGTGCAGAAAATACAGTGATTTTCATGTTCAATAAAACGAACACAGGCAGCTTAAGTCATTTAACTTCAAGAAAATTGTGAAAATAGTTCGATTTACTCCCTTATTTAAGCTGTTTCGCTCTACTTTTGATGTACATGTCACATAGCTATCTTCTTGTGTATGTACAATTTCAAACCCAACTACATTTGTAAACATGGACCCGTGAACGGTATATAGGTTGAAGGTGATGATTGAGGATACATATTTTTTTTCTTTTATTCGTTTTATGTGATAAATAGAATCTCATATTCACTTTTATGTACATGTATTATCTTTTTTATCAAACTCATTGACTAAAATGTATATGACACTGTCCAAGGCTTGCGTCATATAATTTTAGTCAACTCATTTGATAAAAATGATAATACATAAATACTTATGTAAGATCCCCTATTTATCTTATAGGCTTGACTTAACATATGGACAGTACAGAGCTAAGATCAAACTGCAAGATATGTGCAGTCTGATCTTGATGTGTGTTGTCCACAAAAATCTCTGGTTTTTTTTTTCCTGTGGAGCTAAAAGGATTCATTTTGCTAATATAAACTTTGGTTTACTGTTTACCAAATGATAAAATTTTAGACTTGTCCTTATTAAAAGCATTTGTAGACAACACATTAGATGTGGATCAAATGATGGAACTTGTCTTTGAAAGGGTAAAAAAAACTTTGTTGGAAAAGGTGAAAATGCTTTTCACAGGTGTTTTCTTTTGTTCCAGCCTTAATCATTTGGGTCATCAAAACAACAGTTTGTTTTATTACGGGTTTACTCAATCTAGGAATTACAAATTGTTTTGCTTTCACTTGAAACATTCCAGGATAGTGATTGAGTACATACATCAGCAACACAACAACACAGAGACCAACAGCACTCTGGTTAAAACACAGTGTCAAGTGCTGCAACATGTTTTCCCCAACTGTCAGAGGTTTTCTCTCACCTCACAAATAAATATGAACCTATGTGATAGAATGTTACATATTTATCTGTCACAATAAACATGAACATACCATAATATACTTTCACACATTTATGTGTTAAATGAATTTGACCATCATAGATTTCCACATATTATTTGTCAAATTGAAAATAAATTTTGATATACTTTCACATATTCATATGTCATGTGAATATAACCTTTGATAGACTTTTATGTATTTATCTGTCAAATTAATTTGACCTATGATAGACTTTTCACATATTTGCCAAATCAATATGAATCATGATAGACATTCACCTATTTGGCTGTCAAATTAATTTGGTGTGGTTTGTGTCAAATAATTGTGACCCATGATAGAATGTCACACATATATCTGTGAAATGAATGTTAATCATGATTGAGTTTCACACATTACTCAGTCAAGAAAAAAATAATAATGATGTGGTGAGCTTTCATATATTTATTTGTCAAATTAATATGAAACATGATAGAATTTAAGATATTGCCTGTCAACTGAATTTGTGTATGGTAATATTTCACATGTTTATCTTTCAAATGAATATGACTTTTGGTAGCGTTGGAAGTATTCATTATGTCAAAGGAATTTGGCCCATGATACACTTTCACATATTTATATATCAAATCCATTTGAAGTGTGATAGGCTTTCACACACTTATCTGTCAATTAATAAGACCTGTAATAGACTTTCATATATTTAACTGTCCAATAAATTTGACCAGTGATAGAGAATCACACACTTATCAGAAAAACAAAGGTGACTTGCATCTTTATCTGTCAAATGTATTCAACATATTAAAGAGTTTCATATATTCTTATGTCAAATGAAATTGACTTATAATAGAATTCCATATATTTATTTGTCAGTAGAAATTGACCAATGATATCTATCTGTTCAAATGAAATTAGATATGATAGACTTTGATATGTTTATCTATCAAATGAAACCCCTGATGAACTATCACATATCTTATCCCATGGAAGACTGTCACATATTTGTCTGTCAAATGAAACCCATGAAAGACTATCACATATACATTTGTCTATTTACCCATTATAGATTTTCACATATCTACTTGTCACATGAACTTTACCCATGATAGACCTTTACTTGTTTTTACTGTCAGATGAATTTGCCCCTGATAGACTTTAACATATTTATTTTTCAAATTAAATTTACCCATGACATAGACCTCCACATATTTATCTGTCAAATGACTATGTCTTTCATGTTTTTATCTGTCAGATGGAATTTTCCCATGATTGACTCTCACATATTTATCTGACAAATTATATTTTCTCATGTTAGACTTCACATATGTAACTGTCAGATGATGTTGATCAATGATATGCTGTAACAAAATGAATATTAATAATTATTATCTTTCACATATTTATCTGTCAAATGAATAATATTTCACATATTTATCTGTCAAATGAATATGTGTAGTTATAATCTTTCACATACTCATTTTGTCAAGTGAATGTATCTAATAATAATTTTGCACATGTTTATTCATCAGATGATTATTCACATATTTATCTGTCGAATGATAACAATGAAGTTGCTCATATCATCATGGCAGTTGAACTTGACTCATAATTTTTTTTCGCATTTTTATCTGTCAAAGCAATATTTGTATGCCATGAATTGACCCACGATATATTTTCACATGCATATCTATCATTCGAATAATTCATGACCCATGGTGAATTTAAAATGGATTTGCACATTTTTTTCTGCTATTTGATGTTGATGTTGTCTTCCCCTTCTTTAGACAATGTTTGGCATATAAGCCGTTGTCGATATTTGAAAACAGTGTGATGAATGGATAAGCTGCTGAATATTAGATATTTCCTCATTTATTGAATGGTAATTCATTGAAATTGGCTGCATTTATAATGATCAAATCTGATGTCATTTTTATCTCGACTGCTTTCAAAGAAGATATCAAGGTGTATTGTTCTAGGATTCTAGTAGTCTGTATTTTCGTCATGCAAAAGTTTGACATTTTATATTATCTCTGGCATTATTGAAGATATTTACTCCAAACTATTGAAAGGGAAACCCCTACCAGTCTGGCAGGTAACCGTCAAAATATTTTAGACACAGTTATACCCATTTTTTGACTGAATTTACACTGAAAATCAATTTATTTTTTAATCCAACAGTTACTGCAGCAGAGTGTTTGCACCCACATGGGGTGCTCTTCTTTATTATTCATAATACATATTGTCAATAAAGACAACCCCACTGTATTTTTTTGTGAATTTAATATGATTTGCAGAGAAAATTTTCAAATAATTAAATGAAGATCTGCCTCCTTGATTTGTTCATTTTCTTTTTTAAATTCTATCGTATTTAGAAGTATTCTTTTCTTTTTGGAAACTTTTCAGTTTTTGAAATTAGTAATGTTATACCCTTTTGTATTTTTCAGAGAATTTGTTATTGGCTTATGTCAACTTCTATGTTTCCAACTACAGTATGTGTCTAAAAGATGCTTAAAAACTGGAAAGCAATTAACCTTTTACCACTCAATTCCAATTTATAATGACATTAAGAAATTAGGCTTTTGAAAACATTGTGGGAAAAGGAGAAAATGCTGATAATCAGCATTTTTTCCTTTTACCACAGTGTTTTCTATCATTTCAGGAACACATATCGTCATTTGTTCCATGTTTAATTTGTCGTCAGCAAATGCTTTCAGTTTAACTCTTTACCACACAATCCCGAGTTTTAACGACCTCTAAAGAGAAGGTTTTTCAAAACATTGTGAGAAAAGGAGAAAATGCTGGTAACCAGCATTTTCTCCTTTTTCTCACATTGTTTTCTACCCTATCAAAGAGAGCAGTCACCTTTTGAGCTACACTAATTTTGTTGTCTGCAAATGCTTTCAATTTGGTCGAGTCCAAAATTTTGTCGTTTGGTAAAGAGTTAAACCAGTCTAAATTTTTTTTGTTTGATGAAGAGTTAAGGGCTCCATCAAATATGATTATTATTGCAGATAAAGAGTAGGTCTTGTATGCAAATATTCATATCAAGTTTTGAGATAATAAAGATTGTCTTTATTGTAATTTTACCAGTGATTTACATACATTTAATGTTTGGTGTTTTTTTTCCAGGAAAATACATTAAATTTGAATGTGATAAATAGTCTTTATTGTTTAAAAGTTCAATTTATAGATATGTAGATCTATCACTTTTGTATGGTGTATTTCGTTCTGTATCTGTGGTGGTTGGTGTAGCATAAATGTTCATTTCATAGGAATATTGTTCAACAAAAGAAACTGGTTTTACTCTTCACCAGTCTTTGGTCTTTATTACGTTCTGAAAATTTGTATTTCTATTATTTTGCCAATGGGTTAAGATTTTGAAAAAAACCATCTGTCATGCAAAGCACTGGCAACGTAGAGTGCTTACAGATGCATTTCTAAGTTGGAAAAGGTAACATTAATTTACAATATTTGCATGACAAATTAGATAAATAAATGATGAACGCAAAAATATTTGAGTTGTGCTCCTGGAAAAGCGGGTTTAACTCTTTACCAAACAACAAAATTATAGACTGGTCCAAATTGAAAGCATTTGCAGATGACATAATAAATGTGACTAAAAAATTGAAATTTGATTTGGGAAGGGTAGAAAACACTGTGGTAAAAGGAGAAAATGCTGGTCACCAGCATTTTCTCCTTTTCCCACAATGTTTTCAAAAGGCTTCTTTCTTGGGGTCGTTAAAAGTCGGGATTGTGTGGTAAAGAGTTAACCCTGTTCCACACAATCCTGACTTTTAACAACCATGAGGAGATTGGCCCTTTGAATACATTGTGGAAAATGAGAAAACGCAGGTAACCAACATTTTCTCTTTTTCTCACAGTGTTTTCTACCCTTTTAATAAAGTATATCATCATTTGAGCCCAATTTGATTAGTTGTCTGCAAACACTTTCAGTTTTAACAGTCTATAATTTTGCTGTGTAGTAAAGAGTTAATGCACCTTCCTAATACATTGTACCAAGTAAGTTTTCACAGTATATGGATCCTTTCTGCCTAAAATTAGATGAATCATAAGGTAGAATAGTCCTCTTGCATACAGAAAACTTATCAATAGAAAAAGTTTAAACCCATTTAAGCCTGGGTGACTGCACACAGATCATGACACATTTGTAATGGTTAATTTTTTTCTATCTTTCTTCCTTTTACTCTCATTTGAAATGGTATATTTTAAATACCGGTAGATCAAATCTTCAGCCATATGTAGAACCTATTTCTCTTGGCTTGTTTTACCTGCAGCAGACAATTTTTCTGTTGTCTTGGAAACAGGCCTTTGTTTAAAATGTTGTGGTAAGAGGGGAGGAATTGCTCATAACGAGCAAATTTTTTCACTTGCTACATTTTCACAGGTATTCATGTACATGTATTAACCTTTTTAGCATCATATGCGAAAATTGGGGCTTTCTCAGACAGCATAGATCAAGATCAGACTGCACAAAACATACTGTTGGATCTTGGATCTAAAATGTCTGCTTTTTAAGTCAGTCCTATGAGATTAACATGAGTTTCAATGGATTATGTTCCCAGCGATCAAAAGATATCAAGTTTATTATATTTGGTGCTGAAAAAGTTAAACCTTATTTTATTTCTGATGTCCATGAGTTGTGTGCTGCCAGTTTGTGTCAGAATTATACTAAGATCTGTCCATATTTTGCTTTCAGCAATGAGGCCATATCTGTCGTAAAAATTTTAAGAGTTCTGCGTGTCTTGCGTCCGCTCAGAGCCATCAACAGAGCCAAGGGTTTGAAGGTAAGTGTTAAAAAGCAAATAGATATTTTTTGTAACACTTTACTAAAAAATCCCAAATTTTGATGACCTTTAACTCTTTCACTACTAAATAGATAAGTTAGTTTTTTCAAAGGTCACTGATACCTTCTCACTGCAAGATGAAGAACCACTCTTGTCATAATCAAGAATAAAGTAGTGGACAGTGTAGATCAAAGATCAGACGGCACATTCTGTGCAGTCTGATCTTGAACTGCACTGTCCACAAAAGCTTCTTGTGTTGTCTACAATAAGGAAAGAGTTAAGAAGGCTTTTAATGACCTTTGAAAAGGGCTTTGAAAACAAAGAGAGAAAATGAGGAAATGCCTTTTTCCGTAATGTTTTCTACGCTTACCAAGACAATTCTCAACATTGAGTTACATTTAATTTGACATCTGCCAGATACTTCCAGTTTTAAATTTTGGTGTATGGTGAAGAGTTAATTCTTAGAAATTATATTTTGACAAAAAAATACATTTGAGTCATGGGTTAAATGAGTCATTTGAGTCATGTTTAAATGAGTCATTTGAGTCATGGGTTTAATGCATCTGCAAGAAGTATTGACCCGGGTCAACCTGCACAGACTGCACGGGCTGGCCTGAGTTGAAACTTTTTGTTACTGGTTAATTTTCTGTATGTCCAAGGACCATTGTACCTCAGAATTTAGTCTTTTGTTAGACAATATGGATTTTATGGATTCATAATGATGGATCACTCACTTGGTACAATGCATCATGGAGATACATTAACTCTTTACCAAACTACATAATTTTAGACTGGTCCAAATTCAAAGCATTTGCAGACGACAAAATAAACGTGGCTCAAAAAATGAAATTTGTTTCGGGAAGGGTAGAAAACATTGTGGGAAAAGGAGAAAATGCTGGTTACCAGCATTTTCTCCTTTTCCCACTATGTTTTCAAAAGGCTTTTTCTTCAAGGTCGTTAAAACTCGGGATTGTGTGGTAAAGGGTTAAACTGCCTTAAGTTTATGAACTTTTTCCATAGATGCTTATGTTACAACTATCGACAGCAACTTTGTCTCTATTTTATCACAGCATGTGGTACAGTGTGTTATTGTGGCCATAAGAACAATTAACAACATTATGTTGGTGATGGTGTTGCTACAGTTCATGTTTGCTGTCATTGGTGTACAGCTTTTCAAGGGAACTTTCTGGTCCTGTAATGATGGGTCGAAACTGACAGAAGCTGAGTGCAAGTAAGTTGATTTATCCAGTTACATCATGTATACAACTTTACAACTTTCGGGGGGGGGGGGGGGGCGCAGAGCCTGGATTCTCATTTTAGAACACACAGGGCTTAACCCTTTACCGAACAATCCCTGGTTTTTACGACCCAGAGGAAGAAGCCTTCTGAAAACGTTGTGGGAAAAGGAGAAAATGCTGGTAACCAGCATTTTCTCCTTTTCCCACAATGTTTTCTACTCTTCTAAAGTCAAGTTTCAATTTTTGAGTCACATTTATTTTGTCGTCTGCAAATGCTTGTAATTTGGACAAGTCTAAAATTTTGTCGTCTGGTAAAGAGTTAAAGCCAAGGGGTCTCTGCCAAAATTGGGCGCTCAGCCAAGCTCTTCCAGAGGATTGATGATAGTCATTGCAACGGGATTCATTCCTTTCTCACAGCTGAACATTTTGTCCGATATCAACATAGGAAAGCAGCCAGTGGGTTTGAAATAATGTTGTGCAAAGTTCCGGAGAAAGAAACCCCAGAAAAGCTTGGATAGGTGCACTGGCTCCATCAATAAACCTAGAATAATGTTGAAATTGTGTGTAATACAAACCTATAGAAGTTTGGATTGCATGACAGTATATTAAGGAAAAAAAGAGGAATATAGATAAATATGTATCAATGGAGACTTACAAAAAGCATTGTGATGAATACAAAAATTATTTATTTGGAATATCTTAAAAAAATAATAAGCTGCAAATTTACTGGAATTTGAGCCAAAAATCTTTTGTCCTTTGCAAGTGATTTCAATGTGGGTAAGTCTCCAATTTTGTTGTCTGGTAAGCTAATGTCTCACCGTAAATTACAGAGGGAATTACATAGAGTATGTTGGAGGAAGTGAAGACAGCCCTGTTGTAAAGGAGAGAGAATGGTCCAACAATCCATTCAACTTTGATGATGTCATGCAGGCAATGATGACACTCTTCACTGTCTCCACATTTGAAGGATGGCCTGGGTAGGTCTTTGTATTCTCATGTCATCCTGTTACCGAACAATTCTGAGCCCATACTCACCAAACCTTCTAATTTGCTTTCTTAGCCTTATTTCTACATTTATAAAGTAACAGAATTTCTGATTGGCTAAACTATTGGGCTAAAATCTGATTGGCCAAACTAAAGTTTAGTTAATCCGAAACTGTGTGACTTTGAAATTTAGAAAATTCTTGAGAGTTAGACTGAGAATGTTATGTAGGAGGGTCGGTGTATACCGATCCTCTATTCTTAGAATACCAAGTAAGACAGCTTTTGGAAATACTGTGGAAAAAAACAAACTGCTTGTAAGGAATGAAATCTATGATGCTATGGGGTGGGGATGACTATTTCATGGTAGAACCTTGGATGTTTTTATACCCCCCACCAACAAAGTAGAGATGGGTATACTGGTTTCACCATGTCTGTCCGACTGTCTGTCAGTCTGTCCATTTTTTTCATTTCTGTGCTGTAACTCAAAAGCTGTTTGACCAAGGACCCTGAAACTTTATACAAGCTTTGCTCATGACCCAAGGAGGTGCCCTATTGTTTTTGGGTCACATGGGTCAAAGTTCAAGGTCACATGTGATCTTTGTTTTTAAAATCATTTCCATTCTCTGATTGTGCAGCAAGGTGCTGGTGAAGTGTATTTGTCCGCTTTGCAACAGTTCTAGTTCTTGCAAAATGCTTATATTGTCCTTTGGATACTTGGAGTTAATCTTTTACTCAACAAACCAAATTTTATCGACCCTGTGAAAGAATGTTAGCCAGTGTTTACTTCTTTTCAGACAATGTTTTATATTCTTTAAAAGATAAAACAAATCATTTAGATATTGAAGTTTTTGTCTGCAATTACTTTCAACTTTACCAGGTCTATAATCTTGACATTATGGGAAAGACTTAATTATACATCGCTATGTATTTTGTCCATTTCAGATTACTGTACATATCCATTGACTCAAATGCAGAAGGAGTTGGTCCTAAGTACAATGAACGTCAAGGAGTTGCGGTGTTCTACTTTGCATTTATCATCGTCATAGCCTTCTTCATGGTGAACATCTTCGTAGGTTTTGTGATCGTCACATTTCAGAATGAGGGAGAGCAAGAATATAAAAACTGTGAACTGGACAAAAATCAGGTGAGAAGTTTAGTACACAACTGTTCATTGGCAGACAATAGTTCATTATTTTCTTATAGGTGTCTTAAAATTTCACTGGAATGTTGGCAAAATTAATTCTAGTTAAATATTCATTGCCCTGCCAGTGACTTCAAATGGCACTTTAACTCTGTGCTGTGCAAAAAATGTTAGACATTTGCAGACAACAAACAAAATGTAACTCAAATGATGGGATTAGTCCTTGAAAAGGTGAAAAACATTGTTGGAAAAAGGAGAAAATGGTAGTTACATTTTGACAGTGTTTTCAAAAAGCACGATGTTTGCAAAGCACATTTCATTTAACTTCATTGCTTGATCGTATCTTGTTTCTGGAGATGTTTAGAATGAAACATAAATGAAGAAAGACAACTGATGTGCTCATTAGTCAACTGTGGCATACATACCACAGAAATACTCTTAAAAGTAACTTTAGACCATATATAAATTGTCAACCAGTTCTTAATTACTTACCAAACGACATAAATTTGGACATGACCAAATTAAAAGTGTTTGCAAACAACAAATTCAGTTTAGTGCAAATGATGATTTTTGTCTTTGATAGGGTATAAAACCTTGTTGTAAAAAAGAGAAAATGCTGGTTACCAGCATTTTCTCCCTTTTCCACAGTGTTTTTACAAGGCTTCTGCATTAGGGTTGTTTAAAGTCGTGATTGTATGGTAAAAGGTTAACAGATTGTCAGACTTACACTTATTGTCATACTTTTAAATGGCATGAATGAAATTTACCAGTATTCTATACACAGAATTCTTTACATTCTTTTATTGGGCCTTTAAGTTTTGCAAAGCACAGAAATCATATAGTTTACACTGTTTGATTGTATTTTGTCACTGGTGGTGTTTGGAATAAGTCCTTAATGAAGAAAGGGCTGATGTGGTCCTGAGTTAACCTTTTCCCAAACGGCAAATTTTGGACTAGACCAAATTGAAAGCATTTTGCAGATGACAAATTAACAGTTGCTAAAAGATGATTTTTCTATATGATAGGGTAGAAAACATTGTGGGAAAAGAAGAAAATGCTGGTTACCAGCATTTTCTCCTTTTCCCACAGTGTTTTCAAAAGGCTTCTATTCCTGACCCGTAAAAACCAGGGATTGTTTGGTAAAGGATTAAACTGTGGCAGATGTACCACAGGAATAGTCTTGAAACTTTAGACTGTGTACAAGTTGCCAACCATTACTGAGCAGGGTTTGATTTCTCTTACAGCGGAAGTGTATAGAGTTTGCCCTGAAAGCAAAGCCTATCCGTCGCTACATACCAAAGGCAAGATGGCAGTATAAAATGTGGTGGGCTGTCACCTCACAGGCTTTTGAATATATTATATTTGGGCTGATTATGGTGAACACTGTTGCCTTGGCAATGAAGGTGAGATAAAGTTCAAATGTTATATCGAAATTGGTAAATTGGTCTGTCAGGATTTTCTAAATGCTGGACATTGGATAGGAAGTATTTCAAAAGAAACGTTTACTTCAAACTCGGAAATGTGATCTATGTTTTATAAAAAGCAATTTTGAGGTAGCTGAATTCTTACAAATACTGTGGTAATTATGTTATTCTGTTATTATGGTTTTGTAAAATAGCTTCAGTTATCATTCACAGAAAGTTCATGCTTTTTTTTTTCAACAGGAGGAACAATGTCAATGCTTATTAATATGGTTCAATTATTGCAAGCAGTATAATTGAAATAATGAAATTTCTGGATAAAGAATATACATGAAACAAAAATTCTCACTGACATTTCAGAGTTAACATTTTTTTATGTGATTCTTTCGAAACTGGCACAGTGAACTTGTATAATCAGGGTTACAATCTATACATGTCTCCTTTATCTCTTTTCAGTTTCACGGCCAAAGTCAGACCTATTCACAAGTATTAGATTATCTCAACATGTTCTTCACTGCTGTTTTTACCCTAGAATTTATACTGAAACTTGCAGCATTTAGGTTTAAGGTAAGACCTCATCATCTTTATCTAGTTTACTACATTTATCACACAATTCCACTTTTAATAACTCTTGGGAAGAAGCCTTTTGAAAACATGGTGGGAAAAGGAGAAAATGCTAGTAACCAGTACTGACTGTATTTGAGTAGGTTAAGATAAAGATGTGTCTGTGTTGAGGAATGACTTAAATTTAGAAACTTGTTTTGTTTCTTCCCCAAGATTGCTTCTAAAGACAGGTTTTACTCTATAACATGGAGCTTGAAGAATACGATACCAAGTTTTATTGTCTGAGATGTCATTTAATATATAAACTATCAGTATTTCTAATAAATGTAGAGAAAGTTTTAAGTTTTAACTTTTTACCATACAACAGAAATTGAAAATTATCCTGATCAAAAGCATTTGCAGATGACAAATGTGGCTTGAAGTTTAGATTTGGCTGTTGAAGAGCAGAAAACATGGTGGGAAAATGAGAAAATACTGGATCAACCCTGAAAAAGAAGGCTTTTGAAAACATTATGGGAAAACGAGAAAATGCTGGTAAACAGCATTTTCTCATTTTCCCAAAATATTTTCAAAAGTCTTCTTTCTTAGGGTTGTTAAATGTCAGGATTGTGTGGTAAAGGAATAAAACACAAATGAAGAAGAAGTTTTTATGATAATTGTTTTTATTCATATTACATTGTACAACTGTTTTTGGATAATCTTTTTATATGTACTACATTCTAGAATTATTTTACGATAATTGTTTTTATATATATATTACACTGTAGAATTATTTTATTGAGAGAAAGAGGTTGTTATGATGATTGCTTTTGTATATATTTACATTGTAGAATTATTTTGGTGATCCCTGGAATGTGTTTGATTTTGTGATTGTACTTGGAAGTTTTATAGACATTATCTACACTGAAGTGAATGTGAGTATAATGTCTTTATTCCATCTTTCTTTCTTTCTGTCTTTCTTTCTTCCTGTTCTGTTGACCTGTAGGGTGCTCTGCACAAGCCAGCTTGAGATGCTTTCATTAACTGTGTAGATTGGAATCAGACTTACTCAGAAAGTGCATCTGAGTCAGTACTGACCAACCACTTTAAGTATTATTCCATATCTAAAATCCATGACAAGCTGTCTAATTGGTTGAGATGTTTTGTATCAGCCAATCAGATAGTTAGTAATACAGTCTGATCTGGAATCTACATTGTCCATTGTTATTTGGGATTTTCTTGAAAAAACAGCAGTACCATTCTGATGATAGTTTCATGTACTAAGCACTTTGAGGGTTAAACTACTTTATTGATGCCTCTGCTAACATCTAACATCTACCTACCGGGGGGTGGGGGGAACAATGGGGAAAAAGAGCTTGTACCTTGCACACGGAATATCAGTATTTCAGTACCTACTTCATAATTATTTTTTTTTTAATCCTATACAGTACCAATTTGACTTTAAACAAAGCAGCAGTGGAAAGCAATTTACGAGGGTTGTTCAATATGTAATGTGTATTGTACGATATCTTAAAAGCATTCGACTCAAATAGTGAAATGAACATTACATCCCTTCAAAGTATTCTCCGCGGTTTGAAATACATAATTTTAATCTCTGAATCCATTTCTGAAATGCGTCACGGTACGCTGATTTAGGTAGACCTCTTAGGCACTGACTGATGGCTGAGCCAAGGGCTTGTCGGAACTTGTAACGACGACCAGATAAGAACTTTTTAAGTTTTGGAAAAAGGAAAAAGTCGCATGGGGCTAGATCTGGAGTGTATGGTGGGTGTGGCAAGACAGTAACCTTCTCCGACTTCAAAAATTGCTTCACAAGCTCAGATGTATGTGATGGAGCATTATCATGAAGTAGACGAACATGCCTAAATCCTGACACAGGGCGTCGTTTAAGATAATATTTCTTGAGGTTTTTTAGTATAACATCTCGGTAATACCGACCTGTAACACTTTCGCCCCTCGGCACCAGAATTTGTACGGCTATACCATCACATGAGAAGAATATGCAATAAAGAACCTTCTTTGTGCTTTTGCTTCTTTTGGCAACTACAGGCCTTCTACCATGTTTAGTTAGCCATATTTTGTTTCCAATTTTTCTTACTGGTTCGAAATAGTGAATCCATGTTTTGTCACCAGTAACAATGTTTGCAAATTGTCTTTTATTGAATTTGGGAAACATTTTGAGCAATTGCTTAGCGGTTTGTACTCGTACCCGTTTTTGGTCATCTGTCAATATATGCGGTATCCATCTGGCAGAAATCTTTCGTACTTTCAAAATACGCTTCAAAATGAAATGCACCCGCAATAGCGATATGCCAACAGCGTTGGCAATATCACGAATCGTGTATCTGCCATCACTTTCAATTATTTCCCTGACTTTTGATACATTTGCCTTGCCTGTTACAGTCACAGGTCGGCCAGATTTTGCTGCATCTTTGACCGACTCTAAGCAAGTCAGAAATTTCTTTCTCCACCTACAAACTGTCTCATAAGATACCTTATCAGACCCATAAACTTCCGCCAATTCAGTAAAAATCTGCATTACTGAATGACCGAGTTTTGTGTGAACTTTTATATAAGCTCTAATTTCTTTAATATTCTTAATCCTTTTCCCAACCATTTTTACAACAGTGGTCAACCACTAGCTCTATTGAAATGACTATAAGTTTAAAACTATGTGGAGCTGAAGGCTCGTGTTTATACCGTTGGAAAGGTATTGAATAGAGCTATTCAAGCGTATCATCATCCACGAAATCGTGCAAAGCGTTATCGCGCTGTGGTACAATACACATTACATATCGAACAGCCCTCGTATAGGCGTCTTTTGCATGTCACTCGCTGAAGTGACTTGTTTGTAAAGAATAGCTTTTGTAATACTAGGTTGAAGTGGTATTGTGAAGTTTGAAATATTCTAGAGTTTTAGAAAATCATTATCATCTTTCCTGAAAAAATTGATGATTATATCAACATTAAGGGATAAGCATTTTGTGACTACATACCAATTATCTTACTTGTTTGTTTCAACTCTTCACGAAACAATCCCGAGTTTTAGCAGCTCTGACTGGAGGTAGCTTTTGAAAACATTGGGGAACAGGAGAAAATGCTGGTAAACAGTATTTTGTCCTTTTCCCACAAACTTGTCTACCCTTTCACAGACAAATATCACCATTTGAACCTCATTCACTATGTCATTTGCAAATGCTTTCTATAAAGACAAGTGTAAAATTTTGTTGTTTGGTAAAGAGTTAAACAATTTCAGAAAGATTTTGATGTTTCAAGTTTTCAAAACCTCCAATAATAGAATACCTCAAACCTTCAGTAATAGAATACTTCAACCTGAAAGACTGACAAACTTTTTCATTCTAATCCAAACAGAGCAGACTTACAGTATGCTAATACAGGTGGCTTTTTCATGGTCTTTTTTTTTCAGCATTTTCAATTGTCATTCTGGTTAAAATGTTTACTGTTTGAAGCCTTTTTCCTTTTTTACATTTGTACCATTTAGCTATTTCTCGTCAGTCTTTTCCAATGCTTTATTTTCTTTGCTTTTTTTTCTTTTTTTTTTTGTGAAGAAGTTTTATTGATACTGGTGTGTGACATTGCACCAGTGTTTTTGCACTTCCAAAATTTAAACTGTTTTACTTTAATAGACTGTCTTACTTGTTATATGCAAGTGTTGGTTGGGGGGATGAATATGGCAAAAATGAGCAAATGGGTGATGCTTTTTGTTAGTATTTTTTTGTTTTAACTCTTTACCAAATGACATAATTTTAGACAAGTCCAAATTGGAAGCATTTGCAGACAACAAAATTAATGTGACTCAAAAATTGAAATGTGTTTTGAGAAGGGTAGAAAACATTGTGGGAAAAGGAGAAAATGCTGGTAACCAGCATTTTCTCCTTTTCCCACAATGTTTTTAAAAGGCTTTTATCTCAGGGTCGTAAAAACCTGGGATTGTTTGGTAAAGGGTTAACAAGAGGACCCGGAAACTGTTTCATTTAATAATGGAAATGATTACCAGTGTTATACCAATGGCTAGCCCACGATCAGGAGTGAATGAGCCAATCGAAATGAGCCATGCTCTTGCAAAAAGAGGGTTCACTGCATCTCCATGTTGCATTATACCAAGCAATACATCACATAATTATGTATCCATAAAATCCACTTAGTCTAACTAATTGACTGACTTGTAAAGTAGACTGGTCCTTTGACATGCAGAAAACTGAGCAGTAGCAAAAAGTTTCGACTCAGGTCAGTCTAAGAGGACTGCCTAGACTTATCTTGGTCGATTGGTATTGTAGATGCATTAAACCTCCTTTTCACGGAGCATGACTGAGATCAGTGCACCTGGAACCAGGCTCGTGAATTCCAAAAGTGTGTAGTCAAAGAGTCATTTCAGTTTTTGGTCATTTGGTTTCTTTTTCTATTATTAAATACACTTCATTTGTAACACATAACAGCTGAAATACATAAGCCTGTAGACATTCCACCTATCCTTGGAAAACAAATCAGAATCATTGTGTGGCCTGTGCCCACCTGTCATCAAGCCAGCTAGATTTACTGTTTGGCTTGCAGTATATACTAACCCCAACATGAGATAACACATATGTTCTACTTGTTATGCTGCTATGGGCTAACAGAGAGCCGAGGTTTGTTATTTGTGTTTGCATGGCAGTATTAGGTCAACTCATTACCTCCAACAGATTACTTTTAAAAACACTATGCCAGAAGGAGAAATTGCTGTAATAAGCAGTTTTTCTTTTGCCATAATGTTTTATGTGTGTTTTGGTATTGAACCTAGGTTTGTGTTAAATGTCTGTAGCTAACAAAGATGTTCTTAGAAACATCTGCTGCATATAAGGAAGTATTGAGTTAATTGCATGACCATCATGTTACAGCATTCCCTGCATGTACATTTATAAAGTCACAGATTTGTTCGAGAGAGAAAGAGGGGGGGGAGAGGAAGAGGGGGGGAGGTTGGAAAACAGGTTTTTTTTAATTCTTGGGAAGAGAGACAGAGAGAGGGATGGGGGAGAGATTGGAATACAGGCTATTGTTTGTTTCAATGTTCAACCATATGGAATTAGTAATGTGTCTGCCAATACAATACACCTACTTGTGCCAGCCAGTACTTAAATCCAAAGCTATTAGATACAGGCCTATGTAAGAAAGGCTGTGTAGTGGCCAACAGTGAGAGAGGAATGGTTTTTGTAAGACTTTATTCAACATTCAGAAAAAGGGATTTTGTGATACCCACCGAGTTGTTGTGGCTTGACAGGGAGAGGAGTTGAAGTGTAAAAGGAAATTTGGAAAACTGGTATTAGAGAGAGGAATCAGCAAGACAAATAAAGTATAAATTAGTAAAATATATCAATTGACTCGGTTCATGTCAACCTATGGAATTTTGAAACAGTTTGTTGTAAAAAGCTGAAAAACGTCCTCGTACAATAGGGACTGTCAACAGATACGTAATAAGTTTGAAAACATTTTTAGCTCCACTGGCCAAAGGCCAGCGGGCTTATGTCATAGCCTGTTGTCCGTCGTGCGTCCGTCCGTCCATCAGTCCGTCTGTCCGTCCGTGCGTCCGTCCGTCCGTCCGTGCGTTAACTTTTTTTTAAAACGTCTTCTTCTCTGAAACTACCCATCCAATTTTGATGAAACTTCACAGAAATGATCCTGCAATGGTCCTCTTCAGAATTTCTTGAAAGAATTTAATTCCTTCAAAAACTCTGGTTGCCATGGCAACAAAACTGAAAAATTTTGAAAATCTTTGAAAATCTTCTTGTCTGAAACCGTAAGGCCAAGGGCTACCAAATTTGGCATGTAGCTTTATCTAGTGGACCTCTACCAAGTTTCTTCAATTTATAGCCCTGGGGTCAAAATTGGCCCCGCCCCGGGGGTTACAAGTTATACATGGGCTTATTTAGGGAGAACTTTAAAATTCCTCTTCTACCTAGCCATAGGGCCTAGAGCTACCAAATTTGGCATGTAGCTTTATCTAGTGGACCTCTGCCAAGATTGTTCAAATTATAGCCCTGGGGTCAAATTAGGCCCTGCCCGGGGGTAACAAGTTTTACATGGGCTTATATAACAAGTTTTACATGGGCTTATATAGGGAGAACTTTAAAATTCTTCTTTGACCTAGCCATGGGGCCTAGGGCGACCAAATTTGGCATGTAGCTTTATCTAGTGGACCTGTACCAAGGGTGTCCAAATTATAGCCGAGGGTCAAATTTGACTTCGCTCCGGGGGCTAACATGTTTTACATGGGCGGGCTTATATAGGAAAATCTTTCGCATCTAGCTATAAGGGCTAGGGCTATCAAATTTTGCATTTAGCTTTATCTAGGGGGTCTCTATCAAGGGTGCCCAAATTGAGAAAAATTTGAAAATCTTCTTGTTTATAACATTCAAGAACTGAATTATTTGGTATGGAGCTTTATATTGTGGACCTCCACCAGGATTCAAATAATTATAGCTTTGCGATCAAAATTGGCTTTGCCCATGGATCACAACTTTCTCGTAGGATTAGATAGAAAAATGTTTGCATGTCCTCGTGTTTGAAATCAATTTGCTGAATATTGTAATGTTTGGCTTGTAGTGTTTTTACTTAATAGCCAGTGGAGCGATACAGGGCCATCATGGCCCTCTTGTTGTAAATTACTAGTAATAGTAATCAACACTAATGAGCAGGTAATAGAAAAACACACCTGAAAACTTTGTTGTAAAAAGGGGAAAATTGTTTTAGAGCAATTGAAGGTCAAGGTATGCCTAA
This sequence comes from Hippopus hippopus, assembly GCA_946811185.2. Classification (NCBI taxonomy): domain Eukaryota; kingdom Metazoa; phylum Mollusca; class Bivalvia; order Cardiida; family Cardiidae; genus Hippopus; species Hippopus hippopus. The sequence goes on along the minus strand of OX328102.1, from coordinate 3,433,661 downwards.
AATGACATGTTTCAACCCATATTGTTGATGTTTGTGGTTGTTATGTTGTTGAGGACTGGTTGTAAGAGTAGTAGATAGATCAGAATGTAATATATTTGTGTATCTCACCAATCATTCATTTTACATGACTTATACTTTTGCATTTTGTCACGACATACTAAACCTTTACCAAACAACAAAATTTAAGACTATTCCTGGTTGAAAGCATTTTCAGACAATAAAATAGATGTGGCACAAATGATGGGATTTGTATCAGAAAAAGAATACCTGACAAGCTTTGACTGCAGTTCAAACATTAGGCTGTAAGTTCAGAGCAGTCCTATGATCTCTAATGATCTATGATAACTTAACTTCAAAGAAAATGTCGAGGTGTCACAGCTCTTTACTTGTCTGTGTCTTTGTCCAAAATCTTTGACATTTTGTTATTTCTCAGGTAAAACCATCAAAATACTTTTGACACAGTTATGCTCCTTTTGCAACTTAGAATTTTCACCAAAAATCATTCTATTTCTAGAAACAACTGCAGCCGAGTGTTGGCACCCATATGTGGTGCTCTTGCTTTTAGCATCATACAGTTAGGAACATGGCTTGGCTGTGTTTGGTGGAATTGTCAACCCTTTACCAAACAATCCTGAGTTTTGATGACCCTTAGGAAAATTCCTTTTGAAAACATTATGGGAAAAGGAGAAAATGCTGGTAACCAGCATTTTCTCCTTTTCCCACAATGTTTTCAACTATTTCTATGACAGAAATAATCTTTTTAGCAACAGTGAATTTGTTTGCAAATTCTTTCATTTTGGTTAAATCTAAAAGTTTGGTTTTGTGGGAAAGAGTTAATAGGGACATAAGTAATGGTACCTTGAAATTATTATAATAAGCAGTGCATGGGTAGTTTTAGAGGTGGTTTTTGCATGCTTTGGTAATGTCACAGTTGTACAACAGATTTGTGTAGATGAGCTAAAGATGAAAAGAAAGTGGACATACTTATTATCATTTTACCAAATGACCCTTTGACCCTTTGTTTTTACCAAACTTGAGAAAGAAAGTTTTTGAAAACATTACGGGAGCATTTTCTCCTTCTCTTGGGTCATAAAAACAACAGGATTGTTTTCAAAAGCATTCTATTGTATAATAGCTGCATGCTTTAGTGATAGGACATTGCCTTGGGCATAAAACGGCTGTAAGCTCAATCTTTTTAAAGTGCATTTGACTTTAACTCTTACTGGATACCATCAATTTTAGACTCATCAATTTTGAAAACATTTGCAGACAACAGTAGATGGAGCTGAAATGGTGATCATTTTATTTGTCTTGGAGAGAACAGAAAACTGTGTCAGACAATGAAAGAATACTAGTTACCAGCATTTTTCTCATTTCCTCACAGTGTTTTCAGAAGCTGTTTTTGTCTGTGTCATTCAAGCATGTGTTTGTTCAGTGAAGGGTAAACTCTTTAAGTGCCAAAGAAATGGATGGAACCAGTTATTTGAATTTCAATTGGTTTATTTGGGTTACAATGTGTTGTAAAATATCAGTATCAATGAGTAGATCCAAGATTAGGCTGCATGGAGTGTTCTGTAAAGTTTGATCTTGACGGGCCGTGTCCAAGTACAAGTAAAGATCACAGTTGGTACTTAAAGGGTTAACTCTTTACCAAACGACAAAATTTTGGACTTGTCCAAATTAAATGGGACTCAGAAATTGAAATTTGTAGAAAACATTGTGGGAAAAGAAAAAGATGCTGGTTACCAGCATTTTCTGCTTCTCCAACAATGTTTTCAAAAGGCTTCTTCCACTTGTTGATTAAAAGTCTGGAGTCAGGTTACCAGTATTTTCTTCTATGTCTACACTGTATTTAAAAACCTTTTCCTCAAGGTTGTTAAAATTTGGTTTGTTTGGGTAAAGGAGTTAGAATATTGTGTACATGTGTCTGTTGATGACACAATTATAGTGATTCAATAATCAAACATATTTATTCTATGATCTTCATCATTTCATCAGTCTGATAATCTTTTATCTTTTCCTCTTTTTTTTTCAGACGGATTCTATCATTATTAGCATTAATTTCTTCCGTTTGTTCCGAGTAATGAGACTTGTAAAACTGCTCAATCATCAAGAAGGCATTCGCACACTGCTGTGGACCTTCATTAAGTCTTTCCAAGTAAGTACTGTTGCTTTAGTATTTCTCTCATTGCTCCAATTGACACATATTTCAGACATACCAAAAAGTGCTTTTTGTTACAATGTCTATTTTGAATGATATTGAAAACATTGTGGGAAAAAATCAATTGGTTGTTAGGAAACAGTGGCTTTCTCTCTCTCTTACACAGTCTTCAAAAGTTGTTGCAAGATATGGGTCCATTTTGTCTAAAAACCTGATGAATCTTGGAAGTAGAATGGTCTTTTGACATGTCTTAAGTGTACTAACAGCAAAACATTTCCATTGATGTCAGTCTGCATAGGCTGTTGACTGGGTTGAAAGCAATGTGAGAAAAGTGGAAAATGTTGCATTTTCTATTTTTCACACAATGTTTTCAAATGGCCTCTGCCTCCGGATAGAAAAACCTGGAATTGTTTGGTAAAGGGTGAAATCACTGGATCACAGAGCATGACTCATTTGTTTAGTGAACAGTTGTGTCGTACTTAACCCTTTATCCTGATAAATTAAATGAAGTGAAACTTAACCCTATACCACACAATCATGACTTTTAATGGCCCTGAGAAAATAGAGCTCTGGAAAACATTGTGGAAAAAGGAGAAAATGCTGGTAACCAGCATTTTCTCCTTTTCCCACAATGTTTTCTACCCAATCAGAGACAGATCCGACCATTGGAGCCGTAACTAATTTGTTGTCTGCAGTTGCTTTCAATTTGGATTCATCTGTAATTTTGTTATGTGGTAATTGGTTAAAAGCCTATAGTAAAAACCAAAATTTTGCTATTTTAAACGTTTTTTATACCCCCACAAAACGAGTCCTTTTAGGGGTATACTGGAATCAGCCTGTCTGTCTGTCTGTGTGTCCGTCTGTGTACAAAATACTAGTAATTTTGTGTTGCGAACTCCTCCTACAGTTTTGCTGCTATTGTATTGAAAGTTTGTTGATACATTGATCGTATACTGAAGTTGTGCAAGACGCAGTTTTCAATCATCTACTCCCTATGATTCAAGGGTAATCTCCCCTTGAACTTAGAAAATTTTTTGTTAAATTGCCTGTTTCTGTCAAAGCGCTGGCGGGGGTATTAAGTCACATTCAGTGACAGCTCTAGTTTTTTTTTGTGAGGAAACTTGTCGGTATTGGACAGTGTAGATCAAAGATCAGACTGCACATTCTGTGCAGTCTGATCTTGATCTACACTGCCAGCTAAAGGTCAGTGAGTCACACTTAGCAGCCAAAGGGTTAAGAGAATTTTGGGGTTTTAAAACATATTTATTTATGAAGATATAGGTTTTAAACAGATTCTTAATTTTGAATTATATTCATTTTTTAGATTGTTGAGTGAACATTTCTACTTTAGAGGAACTTAAGATTTAGCAAATGTAGCTGTGCTTTTGCCAGTATACCTCATAAAATATCAGGCAATGTAGATCTAAGAACAGGGTGCATGGTCTGTATTATCGTAACTCCGTTGTCATCATAGTTGTGCAAAAAGTTTGACATTTTATAATATCTCTGGCATTACTGAAGTTATCAGCTTCGCACTCTTGACTTCATTTAACTTTCAGACAGGAAACCCATACAACAACGGCAGGTGACTATCAGCCATCATTTTTGACACAGTTATGCCCCTTTTTCGACTTAGAATTTTCATTGTAAATCAAGCAACTTTAGGTGAGTGTTGGCTCTCACATGCAGTACTCTTGTTCTCTTTTCAGGCATTGCCATATGTTGCTTTGCTGATCGTGATGCTGTTTTTCATCTATGCAGTCATTGGAATGCAAGTGTTTGGGCGCATAGCCATAGATGATGATACAGCGTTGCATCGCAACAACAATTTTCAGTCTTTCTTTCAAGCTCTCCTTGTATTATTTAGGTAAGATTTTCCTCTTTTTTTTTCATAAGATTAATAAAATTATTATTATGCCAATAATTTTTTGGCAGTACAGTTTTCTTTCTTATACTCGTCTTTATTTTTTCAGATGGACTCAACTCTTTAACACACAATCCCAAGTTTTAACCATCCCGAGGAAAAAGCCTTTTGAAAACCTTTTGGGAAAAGAAGAAAACGCTGGTAGCCAGCATTTTCTCCTTTTCCCACAAGGTTTTCTTATTTTCACAGATAATACAGTCATTCAGCTAAATTTAATGTCGTCTGCAAATGCTTTCAGTTTGGACCAGTCTAAAATTTTGTTGTTTGGTAGAGAGTTAATCATAAATAGTATTAAATTCCTCAGTATTGTTCAAGGTAATGAGACGTGTAAAACTTTGAACATGATTATGACAACATTTTTGACAATTACATGTACATATTGAAAGCATCTGCAAATAAAAAAAAAAAGTGGCTTTACATTTAAATTTGCCTTTGATAGATAGAAAACTGTCAGAGAAAGGAGAAAATACAGGCTACTGACTTTTACCCCTTTTGGCAAAATGTTTAACCCTTTACCACAAAACAAAATTTTAGACATTAGACATCCAAATTGAAAGCATTTGATGAAGATAAATCTGATGTGGCTCAAATAACTGAACTTGTCTTTCACAGTGAAGAAAACATTTTGGGAAAAGGAGAAAATGCTGGTTACCAGCATTTTCTCCTTTTCACAAAATGTTTTCAAAAGTCTTCTTCTACAAGGTCATTAAAGCCTGGCATTGTGTGGTAAAGGGTTAAAAAAGCCCTGTTCTAGGGATCATGAAAACACGGGGTTGCTTAATAAAAGATTACTGTTATCATTATGAATAAAAGGTTACAGATGATCTCAATAATCATTAAACTATTTTTTTTTTTTTTTTTTTGTTCATTTTCAGGTCTGCCACAGGTGAGGCCTGGCAGATAATTATGTTAGGTTGTATATCAGATGAGCAAGTCAAGTGTGACCCCAAAGCCGAGAATGCTGGCCAAGAGTCCTGCGGGAATAATGTGGCCTATGTCTACTTTATTTCATTTTATGTACTATGTTCTTTTTTGGTAAGTTACTCGTATATTTATTGGTTCTACTTCTTAAATGTTTATATTTCTGAGATGTATCATGTGTATTTAGTCATTTTTAGCCTGGCTGTTTTGGAAGAAAATGTCAAGGTGTTGTCATAGCCCTGGCCTTGTTGTCGTCTGTGCCGGTGTTGTGCAAAAAATGTTGACATTATATAATATCTCTGTCATTACTAAAGATATGTACTTCAGACTCTGAGAATTTCTTAACTATTAAAAGGAAAACCCTGTACATCAAGGGCAGATAACTATCAAAGTATTTTTGACACAGTTATATCCCATTTTTTACTTAGAATTTTCACTAAAAATCAAGCAACTTCAGCTAAGCATTGGCACCTGCATACATTGCTCTTGTTTTAGATTATTATTGTTAGTGTTTAATGGCGTTTTATGGCTAATTGGCTTGGGATAATGCTGATCAGTTTTAGACCGAGAATGGATTGCACATATTTGGATTTAAGATTTCGACATCATCACAGTTTTCATGGTGAACCAGCAATGATGTATGTCTTCTTACCTAGTGTAAATGTACCTTTTCTTTATTATACCCCCACAAAATGAATGTTTTCGGGGGTATACTGGAATCAGCCTGTCCGTCCTTGTGTCGGTCCGTGTGTCTGTCTGTGTACAAAATACTAGTAATTTTGTGTCGCAAACTCCTCCTACATTTTTTCTTCAATTGTATTGAAACTTTGCACATATATTGATCATATATTGAAGATTTGCAAGACACAGTTTTCAAGTGTCAACTCCTCCTGGTTGAGGAATTATCTCCCCTTGAACTTGACACTTTTTTCTGTCAAAGCGCTGGCGGGGGTATTAAGTCACATTCAGTGACAGCTCTAGTTTTGTTCTGTGGAAGTCATTTTGATTATATATCCCCATTCCAGCATTCATGCTTTATCAACCAAGTCCAAGTATGGTAGAAACTTCAGTGTGTTTCACATATAAGCACATCCGTAACTGTTCTGTGTATTTGATCATATGTAACTGCAAAGATATTTTCAACATCTACAACAGTCCAAAATTATCCCTCTATCAAACAATCATGGGTTTTCACGATCCTGGGAAAGAAAGCTTTTGAAGGCTTTTGAAAACATTGTGGGAAAAAGAGAAAATGCTGGTTATCAGCATTTTCTCCTTTTCTTGCAATGTTTTCTACCCTAGAAGTGACCTTAGGCTCATTTGTACCAATTTTAAATTTGTAGTCTGCAGACTTTTTGAATTTGAAAAGGTCTTAAATTTGTCGTTTGGGAAAGAACTAAGCCATAATGTATTTTTTCAGATTATCAACTTATTTGTTGCTGTTATTATGGACAATTTTGACTATCTAACTCGAGACTGGTCCATACTTGGGCCACATCATCTCGATGAGTTTGTCCGTCTCTGGGCTGAATATGATCCGGAAGCAAAGTAAGTCTTTTTTGTTCTCCAGTAGACTTTCCTCTCTTTATTGTGTGTTGTGAAAATATTGAACATTCTGCCATAATTATGATCATTGTATCAATAGATAGAGATCAGTGTAGATGAAGTTGTCTTAGAGACAACCTACTGATTTAAATCTTTACCAGACGACAAAATTGCGGTCTGTCCGTATTGAAAGCATTTGTAGACAACAAAACAAATGGGGCTCAAATTTTGTACTTTGTATGTGAAAGGGAATAACATTTTCAGAAAAGAAAAATGCTGGTTTCCCAAAATGTTTTCCAGGGCCTTCTTTCTCTCGTTCATTAAAACACAGGATTGTTTGGTAAAGGGTTAACAGACCATTTTACATATTTTACACTCCCTTCTTAAATTAACTTAATTATACTTGTTTTAAGTGCTACCTGCTATAAGAGGTCAACTTTTTTAACTTCTGTTAGATTTTCTTATTAGATTGTCAGTTATGACTGTCCTGCGTAAATCTTAACAAGGACAAGGGTTAGCATTCACCAACTGTTTAAAATTTAGTTCTTATTCAAAATTTAAACATTTGTTAGCTCCACTGGCCGAAGGCCAGCGGGCTTATGTCATGGTCTGTTGTCCGTCGTGCGTCCGTCCGTCTGTCCGTCCGTCCGTCAGTCTGTCCGTCCGTGCGTCCGTCCGTCCGTCCGTGCGTTAACTTTTTTTAAAAACGTCTTCTTCTCTGAAACTACCCATCCAATTTTGATGAAACTTCACAGAAATGATCCTGCCATGGTCCTCTTCAGAATTTCTTGAAAGAATTTAATTCCTTCAAAAACTCTGGTTGCCATGGCAACAAAACTAAAAAATTTTGAAAATCTTTGAAAATCTTCTTGTCTGAAACCGTAAGGCCAAGGGCTACCAAATTTGGCATGTAGCTTTATCTAGTGGACCTCTACCAAGTTTCTTCAATTTATAGCCCTGGGGTCAAAATTGGCCCCGCCCCGGGGGTTACAAGTTATGCATGGGCTTATTTAGGGAGAACTTTAAAATTCCTCTTCTACCTAGCCATAGGGCCTAGAGCTACCAAATTTGGCATGTAGCTTTATCTAGTGGACCTCTGCCAAGATTGTTCAAATTATAGCCCTGGGGTCAAATTAGGCCCTGCCCGGGGGTAACAAGTTTTACATGGGCTTATATAACAAGTTTTACATGGGCTTATATAGGGAGAACTTTAAAATTCTTCTTTGACCTAGCCATGGGGCCTAGGGCGACCAAATTTGGCATGTAGCTTTATCTAGTGGACCTGTACCAAGGGTGTCCAAATTATAGCCGAGGGTCAAATTTGACTTCGCTCCGGGGGGTAACATGTTTTACATGGGCGGGCTTATATAGGAAAATCTTTCGCATCTAGCTATAAGGGCTAGGGCTATCAAATTTTGCATTTAGCTTTATCTAAGGGGTCTCTATCAAGGGTGCCCAAATTGAGAAAAATTTGAAAATCTTGTTTATAACATTCAAGAACTGAATTATTTGGTATGGAGCTTTATATTGTGGACCTCCACCAGGATTCAAATAATTATAGCTTTGCGATCAAAATTGGCTTTGCCCATGGATCACAACTTTCTCGTAGGATTAGATAGAAAAATGTTTGCATGTCCTCGTGTTTGAAATCAATTTGCTGAATATTGTAATGTTTGGCTTGTAGTGTTTTTACTTAATAGCCAGTGGAGCGATACAGGGCCATCATGGCCCTCTTGTTTTGTGATTTATAGAGGCAGAATGCCTTATCCAACTTGATGACTAGTCTTGGAATTTAGAATTGGGAAAAATATTCAGAATTCACTGTCCAGGATCTTCATATACTTAATGATTTACCTCTTTACCACTTAACAGATTTTTTTTACACTTGTCCAAATTCAAAGTTGTTGCAGAAGACAAAATGACCCTAAAAGGATAGAAAACATTTTGGGAATAAGAGAAAATGCCAGTTACCTTTTCCCACAATATTTTCAAAGCTTTCTCTGTCAAGGTTGTTTAAAGTCAAGATTGTGTGGTAAAGAGTTAGTGTGTAAGAATAATCTTCATAGATTATGACCAATGATCAATTGCCCTTGTATACCTTTCAGAGGTAGAATCAAACATTTAGACGTTGTGACTTTATTAAGAAAAATCAACCCACCACTTGGCTTTGGTAAACTTTGTCCGCACAGGATAGCTTGTAAGGTAAGGTGTGCTTTCTTTTTCTTGACTTCTTTTTATATCTTTATTGTATGAGCAAACTGACCACATTGTCTACATTTATAATTCTTTGCATTAAGCTATTTCAACTTTACCCTTTTGAAAACAAGCCAAGTGAAAAAAAAGCTTGCAAATATTGTGGGAAAAGAAAAAAATTGGAATATAGCGCCCGTATTGACCATCCATTCTTAAGGACATTCTTCGTCTTATTCTCAAGAAGTTTGTTAATTTGAAAGTAACACAAGTTATGATTGGCAAAAGTATCAGAAGCTAATCAGAAGTTAATAGTTGATAGTTGTTGCTTTCTAAATCTAGAATAAGACTAAGAATTAAGAGTACTTGCTGAATGCATGCCCGGGTGGTAGTAGAAGAAAATTATGTCCCAGCAGGGTTTTCCATGACACACAAATCCTGTTTTATTAACGCGATTTTAACTCAAATGACCCCCAAAATAGATAACAGTGCGTCATCATTGACACAACTTTCGAAAATCTAACTCATCTTGGAAATTGAATAAAGCATCATAAATCCAAGTCTGTTCTTTCTTCAGTATCAGACGAACACCTTTCTTATTTTAACTAGATCTACAGGGTTTATTTTAGATAAAAGTGATTTTCCGGTAATTTATTTGTAGAATAAGACTGGTTTACACATCATTGCTGTAAAGTACATCGGACATGTGTTGTAAATACGGGCCCAGTCAAAGTATAGGTTGGGTTCTCTGTATTTCATGGCTTATTTTACGGGACTTCCGGTTGATAAAAGCACAAATTACCAGTCTTTTCTGTTCGCGGAAAATTATGTCACGACGAAGTAAACTGTGGCATTCTGTTTTATCATCTGCTTCCTAAAGCTGCCAATTAAGCCACATCAAACAGCGATTCGGACGAGAATGTATCTTCTGTCAAAAATTGAAATCAAGCTTTCCGTCAGAAATGACTGACAGTCTTTACTTTCTTTGAGTTTAACTCTTTACCACCCAACAAAATTTTGGACTAAACCAAACTGAAAGCATTTGCAGACGACAAATGAAATGTTGCCAAAATTACTGTTTCAGTCTATGATAGGTCAGAAAACATTGTGGGTAAAGGAGAAAATGCTGGTTACCAGCATTTTCTCCTTTTCCCACAATGTTTTCAAAAGCATTCTCTTTCAGGGTCGTTAAAAGTCGGTATTGTGTGGTAAAGGGTTAAAGGTGAAATGCATTGTAATCCGTGCTTGATGACGAAGAGACCAATTTATTTTGACCCCCCAAGTTAAAGAAATGACCCTCAACTAATGAGGCAAGGGGTCACAATGACCCCCAATTTTTAAAGCTGAGGGAAAACCCTGTCCCAGTATAATTGACTCATTCCTGCATATGTTCTGGTTCAATTTACAGAGACTTGTAAGCATGAATATGCCTTTAAACAGCGATGGAACAGTCATGTTCAATGCCACATTATTTGCCTTGGTTAGAACCTCGTTGAAAATCAAAGTAGAAGGGAATATAGATCAAGCTAATGGAGAACTAAGGGAGGTAATCCTGAAGATCTGGAAAAGGACAAGACACAAACTGTTGGATGAAGTTGTGCCCCCTGCTGGTATGTTTAGTTGGTATAATATTGCTTATACTTTATGGTACATCTTAACAGTTTCACAAATTTTTTAACTTTTTTTGGGAGGTCCAAACTTTTGCCTGCAGATGTATTACCATGCTGTGCCGAGGTTTATGGACATTGAAAATATTGGGACACCACCAAAAAATATAATTTTTCATGACCTTAAGATTTGGGCCATACTAAAACTTAATGCACAAATTGACCACTGAAGTTCAAATTTGTCTAAAATGAGACAGACTTGCATGTGATTGTAGTTTTATTGAGATCAATGACAGAGCAATAATTGACTGTTTAGTGTTCAGTGACAAACAGTATGACAGCTTTTCTCGTCTTACCATAGGTTGTGGGACAGCTGACAAAATATTTTTTGTCAACCTAAGTATTGGGACATGTAAGAAAATAACTATTTTTTTCTGTCCCAAAACTTAAGCACTTTATGAATAAAAGATTTGAAAATTCTCTATCATTATTATAAGTATCATTACTACTACTACATAGGTGATGATGATGTGACTGTGGGTAAATTCTATGCAACTTTCCTGATCCAAGATTATTTCCGACGTTTCAAGAAAAGAAAAGAGCAAATGCAGAAGATCCAAAAAGGCCAGGAACATACAAATGCTTTACAGGTACAAGAGCTGAATTATTTAAAGTACAAGAAAGTGATAATGAAATTGCAAATATTTAGGTCTTATTTCTAGATAAGAAATGTCTGTTAGATTTATAAGGGGTTTTGAGGGTTAACTCTGTACTTGATACTAACTAGAGACATACTACTACAGAGCACAATAGCTCCTTTTCTCAACATCTTTGCAAAATCAGTCATGTGCAGAAACATTAACTCCAAGGGCATAAAAAAGTAATATTTGTAAGGTCATTGGTCAAATTTCATTTTAGGCTGGTTTGCGAGCAGTCCATGATCTGGGACCAGAGATTCGACGTGCCATATCAGGTAACCTAGGTGAGGAGGACTTCCCGGACAAAGATGTGGAGGAACCAATGCATAGAGTAAGTGAAACAGTCCATGCTCCTTGCCTTCTTTATGCATGGCTCGTAATAGTTCTCAGACAGAGTTCTGATATGTTCGGATGTGGCTGAGAGCTGAGGTTCACTATTTTCCAGATGACAAAATTTTAGACTTGCGCAGTTTGTCTATTTTCTGAAATTGCAAAAAAGATAACTTTTAGCTTGACCGTTTTTAGAGAAAATAACAAGTTATTGTCATAACCCTGGCTCCATAATTGTCGTCATGCAAAAACTTTGATATTTTTTATTATCTCCTGTTATCGATGAAGATCATTACTTCAAACTTGTACAAGTTTTTATCTATCAAAAGGTGAACCCACAAACAGGGGCAGGTAACCATCAGAATGTTTTTGACATAATTATGTCCCTGTTATGACTGAATTTTCATTGAAAGTAAAGCACTTGCAGCAGAGTGTTGGCATCCACATGCGGTGCTCTTGTTATTTTTGTCAGATATTTCTTCAATAATTTCATTTGTCATTTGAAAGTTCTGAAACTATTTTTTTAAACTTGAAAAAGAACATTAACTTTAACTCTTTACCAAATGACAAAATTTTAGACTTGTCCAAATTGAAAGCATTTGTAGACGACAAAATAAACTTAACTCAAAAATTGAAACTTGACATTAGAAGAGTAGAAAACAATGTGGGAAAAGGAGAAAATGCTGGTTACCAGCATTTTCTCCTTTTCCCACAATGTTTTCAGAAGGCTTCTTTCTCTAGGTTGTAAAAACCAGGGATTGTTTGGTAAAGAGTTAATTGAAAAAGAACATTTGAGCCATGCTCTGGCAGAAGGGGATCTCAGTAATGCATTATACCAAGCAAGTCATCACATATAGCTGATTATGGATCAATAAAGTCCGCTTAGTCTGGCAAGCAGAGTAAGAATGATCCTTTGACATACAGAAAATTTACAAATGGCAAAAAGTATTGACCCATGTCAGCCTGTGTGGCCTTCACAGGCTGACATGGGTCAAAACTGTATGCAGATGCATTAAGCCCTCTTTTCACAGAGCATTGCTTATTTTTATTTATGTCCAATATTTGTTCCTACTTTCACCCGTACTCCTTTACCATATGTCTAAATGTAATCTGTATAGTAATGGACTTACTGACTTGTGTATTTTCAGAGAAATCATAGTTTATTTGGAAGCGTCATGAGCGCCCTTACAGGGACAGTTAGAACTGGCATCCCATTTACAACTAGAACACAATCCCTCTTTGTCAACCATACCCAAACTCACCCTAAAGTCTCTCCCTCAAACTCATTCCATGGTCCACATTCGAAAGCATCACCAAGAAATTCAATCAACGGTAAAGTGTCCCCAGCTGAGTCTGCTACAAGACTGAACACAGAGTTGAACAATGCTATAAATAGATCACCATCACCACTAGTCAATAGGACGTCACCAGCACTACCAGATCAACAGTCTAGAAGATCAAGTCATGTGAGGTTAGCAATGTTGACAGTTAAAGATCTAATACTCTTATCAATTTTTGTCCGGTTTTTTAATGCAGATTTTCAAATAAGAAAATGTAGTTGTTATACCTCCATAGGTATTTTTGATTCGTCTCTCATGAAAGCATTTGTTGAGGTGGAACTAAACATGGTTCAAATAATGAGATTTGTTACTGAAAGGGAAGAAAACATTTTGGGAAAAGGAGAAAATGCTGGTTACCAGCATTTTCTCCTTTTCCCAAAATTTTTTCAAAAAAACTTTTTTCTCCGGGTCGTTAAAATTTGGGATTGTGTGGTAAAGTGTTAATGGAATCACTTTCAGAGTTGGTCTGTTAGGATCCCTCATTCAACCAGTCTGTCTCCTTTCACAGTATTCATCTTATTCCATTCTTTGTATTTGATAATGTCAAGGAATGGATTTTGTGCAAGACATTCTTCTGTTTAATTAGGAAAAAATACAATTATCTTTCCTTGAACTTGGTGCTCAAACTAGACATGAGTGAAGTCTTAACAGGTATATTTTCTGTCAGAGCATGTGGCTTGGAAGAGGAGATAATAAACTCTCTACCAAACAATACCATGTGTTTATAACAATGAGGAAAAAAGGCTTTTAAAATAGGAAAAGTACAAGATGCATGGATCAGACATTTTCTCTTTTTCCTCAGTGTTTTCCACACTTTCAAAGACAAATCATTTTTCGAGCCAAATGCAGTCTATTCAATGGGGACAAGCCACATTTTTATCACCTATATTACAGTTGTACTGTGAAACTATTTACCACACAATCCTGACTTTTAACGACCCTGAGAAAGAAGCCTTTTAAAAACATTGTGGGAAAAGGAGAAAATGCTGGTAACCAGCATTTTCTCCTTTTCCCACAATGTTTTCTACCCTATCCAAAACAAATTTCGAATTTTCAATAACTTTCATTTTGTCGTCTGCAAATGCTTTCAATTATGACCAGTCTAAAATTTTGTCATTTGGTAAAGGGTTAAACAATTGTATTTTCCCAATACATCTACATACAAGATACAGAGTTTATTTCATCAGCTTGTGGTTAATATGGGGAAATATTTGCCGAAAAAGGGAAAGGTATGGGAAAATAACGAGTGCCGTAAGGCACGAGTTATTTTCGCGGACCTTTCCCTTTTGAGGGAAAGGTCCGAGCAAGTCATCACAGTCATAGTTTTGTATCTAAAAATCCATTTTGTCAAAGAATTTGTCACTGAATCTTGAAGCAGAATTGTCCTAGGACATGCATAAAATTTACAAATGGCAAAAATTTTGGACTAATGTCAGCCTGCACAGACTGCACAGGCTGATATGGGTCAATACTTTTTGCAGATGCATTAAGGCCCCTTTTCACAGAGCATGGCTTGTACTTAGTAAGTCGTAGTAAAGATACACATGGCATACTCATACATATATATAGTTTATGGGTTCATTGGTATTGTAAGGTTTTGAAGCAATCTCATGACAGATTTTTTATGATGTTTTCAGTGATACATCTTACCAAGATGATTCTGGGGACAGCCAGGATGGTTCAGGCTCGGAGATGTCTGAAGACAAGTGGGCCCAGAGGAATTCTGTTGGGCACCCACCCAATCACAGCAACTCCAATAACATACAAGATCCAAACAAACTACCTATTTATGTGTATAGAGAGTAAGTGCATTGTTTAATTCTGTACCACATAGTCCCGAGTTTTAGCGACTCTTAAGAAAACAGGTTTTGAAAACATTGAGGGAATGGAGAAAATGCTGGTAATCAGTATTTTCTCCTTTTCCAGAAATGTATTCTACCCATCAGAGATCTTTGGTGAATTTCTACCGATTTTGAATTAGTTGTATACAGATGCTCTCAATTTTGTTGAGCCTTAATTTTCTTGTTTGATAAAGAGTTAACTCTTTTTGGTAAAGTCTAAAACTGTGTTGTCTAGTAAATACACAAACTGAGAGATGACAAAGGAAATAATGCTCAATTAGTTTACAATGACTGTTTCTCTTTTTTAGTTTACCACAAGAAGACAGCGATTATGAGAGAGAGCATGCCCCGCCAACTCCTCCACCACGTCGACTCTCGAAAAAGGGAGTGGCTCTCCGTCTTGCTTGTATCGGCAAGCAGGGAAGTGATGAAAATCCACTGATGCGTCGAGTTGCAGAACCCTTACGGCTTACGCAGTCGCAGGTAAATAATGTAGGTAACTCTCTCTGAAAAAAGGCATGCATTACTGCATCTATAGATGTAAGGCCTTGAATTTTTGTTAACAAAAAAAGACATTAACTCTTTGCCAGACTGAAAATTTTACACCTGACCATGTTTTAAGTATTTACTAACAATAAAGTAACTATGGTTCAAAAGATGTAATTTTTCTCTGAAATAGTATCAAACATTCTGGACAAGGAGAAAACGCTGGTGACCAGCATTTTCTCCTTCTACAACAATTTTTTTTTTAAATCATCTTCCCCAAGTTCATAAAAACATAGGATTGTATGGCAAAGTGTTCAAATGTCCATGATAATTTTTATCCTCACCAAGAAAGATGTTAACAATGTGTTGTCATATATGGAAAATCTTGTTTATGATATTATAACAGTCACCAAGACAGAGGCTTTGCTAAAATTCAATGCTCCACACTATATATCTTCACAGATTTTTGCTTATATTCACCTCACAAGGTCATACAGTTGGCACTTCAGTTTTGCACAATAAGCCCTTTCACTGCTAATGATATATGTATGATTTTTAAAAGAGCCATGACAAATATATTGTACATACCGTACATGCAGTAATTTGTATGGATGAATTAGATACATGTACTTCTAAGCTAGAATGAAAAGATCATTGAAAAACAGTGCACTAGCAGTTTTGGTAGCTGGCAAAGTTCTGATTGCCAATGCCAGTGACCAGAATGACTGCTTACTGTTTCCGATGAAAAGAAATCATTCACATTTGCATGAAGAATTATAACCGCAAAAATGCATGTGTTCATCAGTCTTACACAGTCTGAATTTTTCATGAGACTTTATGCTGATGTGTATATACTGATAAATATATATATAATACATACATACATACATACATACATACATACATACATAGTGTTGTCAAATTTAAAAAATGTCTAACAATGTTGGTGGAATTGATAACTGTCAAGCCTTGTTGTGACAATTACCGGTATCAATTCTTAACCCTTTACCAAACAACAAAATTTTGGACCGGACCAACCTGAAAGCATTTGAAGTCGACAATTTTAATGTAACTCAAATCCATCTTTGATGGTGCAGAAAACATTGTGGAAAAAGGAGATTATGTTGGTTACCCAGCATTTATCATTTTCCCACAATGTTTTCAAAAGCCTTCCTTCCCAAACCCAGGATTGTTTGGTATAGGGTTAAACCCGAAGTCACAACTACATGATTACCAGGTCTAGCTTGTCTTTTGAGTCTATTAGCTATTCATTCTGCAAAATATTCATATTGCCTGTATTGAAGCTCTACCTTATTTATATTACTCATGAGTAAAACCTGATTTACTTGTCTGAAAAAAGTTTAAGATGACATCAGATCTGGAATAGCATAATGCTACTCTCAAACGTGGGTAAGACAATGCTGTTCTATATATATCTGTGTTATATATCAAGAAAAAAAATATATCGCATAGGTGTTGTAGCATGAATATTCAGTTGGGTGAAAGGTAAAAAGTGATACTTATAGACTAAATTCTTTGTCCTGTTATATTCAAGTTATAATATGGCTTGCAAAACGCAAAAAGGGACATTCCGACATTTGCATAAATGGTCGTCCTGGATCAGCCTGCGCAGTCTGCACAGGCTGATCTGAGATGACACTTTCCTATCGTGTGTGATTTTCTGTTTCATGCTAATCTACTGTAGGACAAAATCTAATGTTAACGTAAAGTGCCTTCTCGGATTACCCTGTGTGGACTGCGCAGGCTGATCCGAGACAACACGTAATGCAAATGTCCGAAAGCCCCTTTTCGCATGTAGCAGACCATGTTGTAGTGCAAAGGCTGCTATTCTAGAGGCTTATGGAGAATTATCATTTAGAGCAAACTTTTGGAAAGCATCTATTAAAAGGAAGCAAAATCAATAGGAATTAACTCTTTACCACGCAAAAGAATTTTAGGCTGGTCCAAATTTAGAGCATTTGCAGATGACATAACAAATGTGGCAAAAATAATGAGATTTATTTGTGAAGGGTTTAGAAAAAATTGTGGGAAAAGGAGAAAAGTAACCAGCATTTTCTCCTTTTCCCAGTGTTTTCAAAAGCTTTCTATCTCAGGTTTGTCAGAACTGTGGATTGTATGGTAAAAATTTCTAAGTTATAGTAATAAACAGAGCATGAGAAAAGCATGACAAATTATGAAAGTGTAACTTATTACCAGCCCGAAAAAACCTAAGTCTCATACTAAGCTCAAATCTGCTAAAAGATTCAGACATCAGTCGAGTTCTTTATTTGAGATGCATTTCACTAAAATTAACAGACTTTAATAACATTTTAAAATCCTGAGTTGACGCTTTGTTTCGGACTCAACTCAGCAAATTACACAGACTTTACTCAGTTCACGGACTGAAGTCCATTATTTTGTTAAGTTGAGTCTGAAACTTTGTGTAAAAACAGGATATGAGAACATTATTTAAGTCTGTTAACCCTCTACCACTCAATCCTGACTTTTAATGACCCTGGGAAAGAAAGCCTTTGAAAACATTGCGGGAAAAGGTGAAAATGCTGGTAACCAGCATTTTTTTCTCCTTTTTCCCACAATGTTTTCTACCATTTCAGTGACAAGTGTCATCAATTGAGCCACACTTAATTTGTCGCCTGCAAATGGACAATTCCAAAATTTTTTTGTTTGGTATAGTGTTAATGTTAGTGAAATGGTCCTCAAATAAAGAAATCAACATAAGTCAAAAACTGAGTCCAGATTTAAGCAAAACAAAAGACTTAAGTTTTTTCATGACACCGGGCCAAGAACTTCATCCTCCTTGAAAAATACATAAGTTATGTCATTACCAGACAACATAATTTGATTCTTGTCTAGGTTGAAAGCATTGTATGCAACAAATTGAATTGGTAGACAGACGTTTTGGCCACGGACGTTTTGGCCATGGACGTTTTAGCCAGATGAAAGTGCAAACGTTTGGGCCAAATTTTTTTTTTTAACACCAAAATGCCGTAAATGAACTTTCTATGGTTTAAAGTATGCAGGTTAAGAAAATTAAAAGTATATAAAGTCTGTTTCATGCATTTTTTTTGCTTTTAAATGATATTTGGCAAAAACATACTTTGACTTTGTTTTACATTCTTTTATTGCAAACTATAACATAGTGATTTCTCCAATCCCTACAATGTTTTTAATCATGGTTTACAGGGCACAAAAATCACAAAATCTCGCAAATAACATTTGGCCAAAACATCCTTTGTAATTTCACCTGGCCAAAACATCCGTGGCCAAAACGTCCTGCATTCACTTGAATTTTGCTGACTTGATGGGATTTGCCTTTAGAAATCTAGATGACAAATGTGGTTTTTGGAAATTTTTCCCACATTGTTTTCAAAAGCCTAAAAGGCAATGGTATTGGTAGTTTTACCATCAAACAATTATTCTTTTGCCACAATGTTTCAAAAGTGGTCTGCTGCAATACAGAAAAAAAGTTGTGTGCATGCGGTAATCAATTAACTCTTTACCAAACGGCAAAATTTTAGACTTGTCAAATTTGAAAGCATTTGCAGATGACAATTTAAATGGACTTAAATGATGGAATCTTTCTTTGATAGGGTAGAAAACATTGTGGGAAAGGAGAAAATACTGGTTTACCAGCATTTTCTCCTTTTCCCACAATGTTTTCAAAAGGGTTCTTCCTCAGGGTTGTTAAAAGGAGGCATTGTGTGGTATAGGGTTAAAAAATACATGTGTGTCACAATTTTCCCACAATGTTTTCAAAAGGCTTTGTTAAAAGCAAGTAATGTATGGTATAGGGTTAATTTATGTATGTCATAATTTCAGGCTATGGCAGTTGCTGGATTGACTCCAGATGGTCAGCAGAGGGAGGTGGAGTATCCAAACATACAGAGAACGCCTTTATCCTCACCTCGAAGGGTGCGATCTTCCTACACACAGCCAGGTATTCTTACATGGTTTACTTTTGTCTCGTCATTCTAAGGGCTCTAAGCTCTTCGTTACAGATGTATTGACTACTTCATTTAATCTGATCCTGACCTTTGTGCTGAATAAGTAGGCATATGAATAGAATTTCGACTATTATTTGGGAAGCTACATGTATTCATGGGAAGGTATTTAATATGCGCATACCGTACGAAATATTTCTGTGACCTTTCAGGACATATGCCTAGGGCAGCCCCATGCCATGCTGAGGGTTAAAATAGAATTTTAATTTATTTACATGATGCTGACTTGGGTCAGGTTAAATGAAGTAGGCAATACAAACTTGATGCCTCTGTAAACAAAGTTGCCGCAAATGAAACTGAGGATTTAATCCCTTACCACACAGTCCCGAATTTTAACGACCCTAAGAAGAAGTCCTTTTAAAAAAAGATATTGTGGGAAAAGAAGAAAATGCTGGTAACCAGCATTTTCTTCTTTTCCTGCAATGTTTTCTTCCATGTCAAGAACAAATTTCAACTTTTTAGTCACACATAATTTGTTGTCTGCAAAGACTTTCAATTTGGATAAGTCTAAAATTTTGTCGTTTGGTAAAGAGTTAACTGTTTAACAAGCGACAAAACTTTTGACTGGTCCAAATTGAAAGCATTTGGAGATGACATATTAACCCATTACCACACAATCGAGACTTTTAACAACCCTGAGAAAGAAGCCTTTTGAAAACATTGTGGGAAATGGAGAAGATGCTTTACCCACAATGTTTTCTATCCTTTCCAGTACAATTTAAAATTTCTGAGTCATATTCATCTTGTCGTCTACAAATGCTTTCAATTTAGACTTGTCTAAAACTTCCTTATCTAAAGGGTTAAATGTGGCTCAGATGATTGGATTTATTTCCGAGAGGGAAGAAAACATTGTGGGAAAAGCAGAAAATACTGCTTGCCAACATTTTCTCCTTTTCCCTCAATATTTTCATTAGTTGTATTTCCCAGGGTTGTTTAAAATTGGGATTGTGTGGAAATTGGTTTATACATGATTAAGAAAAATTTGTGGCCATATGATTGGAAAAAACTTGGTGGCAGATGATGGCTATTTATTTCTTGACTTGATTTTAATGTATCTTTAATGAATTCTGCAGCAGATTTTCTGAAAAAAGGGTCCTGCATGGCTCAGTGGTAAAGTGTAGGACTTGTAACCTGGAGGCCACAGGTTTGAACCTCATTGGAAACATGGGCATTTGCATGGGAGTGTCCTTGGCAAAACACTTCAAACCCCTAGCCAGGTCCTAGTGGTATCCAGCATTTTCTCCTTTCTACTTTCTGAAATCAATTTGCAGCTCACAACAATATTGACATCCTTATAATATATACGTTATCAACATCAATTGAATTTTGACACTTTACAACTCAATCCCGAGTTTTAACGACCCTGTGGAAATATCCTTTTGAAAACCTAGCTTGTGGAAAAAGGAGAAATGATGGTAACCAGAATTTTCTGCTGTTCCCAACAGGTTTTCTTCTCTATCATAGATGATTACCACCATTTCAGCTAAACTAAAAATGTCATCTGCAAATGCTTTCAGTTTGAACCAGTCAAAAATTTCGTTGTTTGGTAAAGAGTTCATGCATGAATATTTGTGAAAACACTGACAAAAGGAGAAATGGCACATTACCAGTAAAATTTCTTTTTACATTTGTGGAAAAAACACAACTAAAATGTCTCCTGTAAATAATCTTTGAATTGCTTTACTCATGACCAGACAATGTAATTTTAGACTGGTACATAATGAAAGCATATTCTGACAACAAATTAAATGTGGCTTGAGGAATTGGAGTCCTTGACAAGGCAGATATCATTGTTGAAAAGGGAGAAAATGTTGGTTCCAGCATTTTTTGCTTTTCTTGCAAAGTTTTAGAGAGCTTTCTTCCTCAGGGTTGTAAAAACTCAGAATTTTTTGGTAAAGGGTATAGATTTTGGTGAAGCTATTTGCATGTCCATTTTTGCTTGTTTCTAACTGTCTACTGTTTTTTTCTACTAACTGCATGCGTTACAGTCAGCCCAGCGCCTCACTTCACCCGTTCAAAATCAATTATTGAAGGTGATGACGATGTCTCGCCGGTTGCACACCTCAGATACCCTCGTCACAGTGACACTGGATTAGCTGGTGGTCAAATGTTCGGCGAACGGGGACCATTACGAATTCCACAAGATGGTTTACAAACACAGCATCATGGTGCAGGTAGTGCTGAAAGTTTGGTTGAACAGGTTAGGAGAATTTGTTACCTTGTTTCTTTCAGGGTATTTTTTTAAGTATATACCAAATACAAATTATACAAAAAACAAACATTTAATGGAAAGGAAAAGACTGTTTTTCAACAGTATGGGAACTATTGTGGTTAATTCTTTACCACATGACAAAAATGTAGACTTGTCCAAATAGAAAGCATCTGCAGACGAAAATTTAGATGCAGCTCAAATGATGGAATTTATCTTTGATAGGATAGTAAACATTATGGTAAAAGGAGAAATTGGTGTTTACCAGCTGTTTTTCAAAAGCCTCATATTTCTGGGTATAACTCAATTGTTTGGTAAATAGGAAATCTAATTGTATAGTACATCTCTGTTATATTTGGACATTTCACAAACTCTTATGGAAAAGAACAAAACAAAACAAAAGGACATAATTTTGAAGACTTTTTTGCTCAAAAAATTGCTATGTATCTGTACAGATTTCGTTTTGTACAGGAGGATCTTGATCTACATTGTCCTATAAAATTGCTCCTAGCAGTCTGCCCTTATAAAATGAAATTTGGTTGACTAATTTTCTGTACATAATATTTTTCCATTCAGGTTCTTGAAAGTGAGGGTTTAGACAAGTATGTCAGTGCCGAGGCTTTAAAACGTGAAATAGCTGAGGCGGGAGACATGACCCAAGAACAACTGGACGAAGCAGCCCAACAATTTTTACGTCAAAGAAAATTAAGTGGCCTAAAGGGACCTTACTATGAACATTTAGGTGGCTATAGGGCCCACGAAATGAAAGACTTTAACCAATATTCTGCTCAAGATGACCTTCGACGAAGTCAAGGTTACCCGGATGACTACGATAAGAAAGAGACAGTGAAGATGGTATATGTTACCACATTATAGCATTTGCCTTGGGCCTTGGGCATTTCTGTTACTCTGTGTACTAACCACCCCATTTTATCATCTTTTTTTCTCATTTGTGTGGTGGATTTTTTTTTTGTGTGTGTGATTTTTTTTTTTTTTTTCAACTCTCATTTTTTTGTCCATATATTCTTCAGAAAAATATTTTTTTGGTCAAATAATACTGTGGTTTCATGTAATGTAGTCGGTATGAAATTTCATTGATTTTTCAAATTAAGCGACTTCATTGGACCTTAAATTTTTTTAGTTTTCCATTTCCAAACAATATTTTAAGGGTAAAAAAATCAGGTTTGATCTGATTATTAAGTGCCTGAAAAAGAAAAAAAAAAGACCTTTTTTAGGATGGGAGTTGGTGGTTGACAAGTATAAAGGTATCAGACTGAGTGTGAAGGGTGTAAACTTTATGACACATATCTGATAATCTGATCGCCCATTCCGAGTCCATCATTTTAAGACATGTGTAATCATTTTCAAGCTATAGTTATGCTTGAACCCCTGAATTCACAGTTTGGGATCTAGTTTTTCAGCCATAAAAGTCATAACATTTTCAGAATCGCATGCATTAAATCTACACTGACTTTGAAAATGTGCTGGAACAAATTTTCCCTTTCCTATGTGTCCTGGTCATACAGGCTCTTAAAAAAACAAGAGTGCTTCCTTCATTATGAGAGAGTCTTTTGGAAAAATAATGGCATTACTGTGAAATTCTATGTGTAAAATTCTGTAAGAAACATGTGAAGTCTGTCAGGTTGTCAAACACATAATAAGGTAAAATTTATTTTCAGCATAGGAATAGACATTATATGAGTTCAGATGCATTTCATTCAATAGTATTTATGTTGTTATCGCAGGACTTCAGTTAACAAAATGAACACAACAGAATGTCAAATCAACATGTTTATTCAAGAACAGTACAGTCTTAGAGCAATCTTTATGTGAACCACTATCCCAAGGTATAAATAAGGCGTAAAGAAGTTTCTGTTTGATCAGGAGTGTGTACAAGTATGTAACATTGGCATATTTATGATCAATGAAAGCTGAACCAAACTAAGTTGGAGAGGGCCATGGACCTTTTCTTTATCAAGAACTTAAATAGTGTATGTGGACTTGTCTAACCACGAAAGCAATGAAAATTAGTACTCAATTAATATTACTGGTTTCACAGTATTTATTTGTGGGGTTTGAGGGTTTTTTTTTTTTTTTTTTATATCTTATCAGTTTGTGAATTGTCAGTTATTTTCTTAATGAAGACTTTGAGTAGATTTTGAAAGTAAGACAAAAGAAAGGCTTATAAGTCAAGTATTCTCTTCCAGTATGAGTTTTGAAAGGCAATCGCTTGATGATTAGGTGAAGGTTTGAAAATGCTGAAAAAGAAATGTATATATATATAAAGGAGAGAAAAGAATATTCAAGGGAAAAAGACATGTTTTAAGAAAGACTTGCCTAATGAGAAAAATAGATAACTAACTGCTTTCTTTGTTTACTAATCATTAGTATTTGAAACAAAATACTTACTGCATGGATACCTTAACTTTTTACCAAACCATGAAAATTTAAGACTAGTCAAAATTCAAAGCATTTCCAGACAACTATTAACGTGTTTTCACTTGACAAATTTTAGATTCTCCCAAATTTAAAACATCTGCAGATGGCAAATTCAAAATTGATACAAATAAGCTCAGGTTTTCTGATAAGATAGAAAACATTGCGGGCAATGGAGAAAATGCTGGCTACCAGCATTTTCCCATAATGATTTCTAAAGGCTTCTTGGGCAAAAGTCTTCAAACATGGGATTGGCTGAAAATGATGGAATTTGTCATTGAATGGGTTAAAAACATTGAAGGAAAAGGGTAAAAAATAGTGGGTACCAGCCTTTTCTAAACCACATTTTCTTTTTTTCCCCACAATGTTTTCAGAGGCTTTTTTTTCTCAGTGTTATTAAGACTGGATTTTTTGTTTAAAGTCTCTCTTTTAGACTTCTAAAGAAACAAGATACGAGCAGCATTTTGGGATCAATAAAACCCATTTCGTCTGGACTGAATTCTGAGGTAGAATGGTCCTTTGACATGCAGAAATTGACCAATAGCAAAAAGTTTTGACCCATTTCAGCCTGCACAGGCTGACATGGATCAATTTTTTTTTGCAAATGCATCAAATTCCCTCTTCATCGAGCATGACTCATGTTTATTTTCATTGCAAATTTTGCTTGTCCTAAACTATTGGGCTGTGTTTATATGACCATTGGAAAGAGGACTTTTAAAAACATTCCAGAAAAAGGAGAAGATGGTGACCAACATTTTCTCTCTTTCCCACAATGTTTTCTACCTGTTCAAAAACTATCTCGCCTTTTGAGCCACAATTGATTTGTCATGCCCAAGATGCTTTCAATGTGGACAGTTCTAATACTTGTGATTTGGTAAAGAGTTAAATTTTGATGGAAGCCTAAGTTTTCTTTGGACAGGGTCAATGCCTTATACTTCTGCAGTCAAAAGCAATTGAGCCATGCTCTGGTAAAAGGGGGCTTAATACATCTCCGTGATGCATGATACCAATCAAGTCGTCACAGTATAATACATCCCTAAAATTTGTCTTGTATAACAACAATCTAATGAATCATGAGGTACACTGTTCCTTTCACATACAGAAAATTGACCAATAGCAAAAAGTTTCGGCCCAGGTCAGCCTGCGCAGACTGACCTGGATCAATACTTTTGGCAAATGCATTAAGCCCCCTTTTCACAGAGCATGGGTTAATTGTTATTCCTCTTGCTGTTGATGAAATTTTGACTAGGGCCTGTATTCACCAAGCAACCTTATTTGTATTCTTAGTCTTAATTTAGAAAGTGACAGATTTTCTAACTGGCTAAACCATTTTTTTTAGCTAGTCAGAAATTACACTTCTGTGGCATTGTAAGAAATTCTTCAGCATTAGAATTTGAACGCAAATTCAGAATACATGTAGATGGTGTACAGATCCCAATCGTGAGTGTGGTTATTTTCTTATCAAAGGGAATCTTTTTTCTTTTTCTTAACTCTTTCCATACCATAGATGACACCTGAAGCTTTTAAGGACAGTGTTGATTGAGATCAGACTGCACAGAACGTGCAGTCTGATCTCTGATCTACACTGTCCACTGCTTTATTCTAGATTATGATTGAACTGTCTCTTGATCTTGTAGCAGAACTGTATTTGTAGCCTTTGAGAAAATGCAATATATTTATTCAGTAATGAAGGAGTTAAAGCAAATTTTTTGTTTTTTCTTCTAAGGTGTTGGCTTTAGTTCAAGAAATGATTAATCCGAATGTATAATTACGAGTAGGATTTTTATATACTAATAGCTTTTATTATGTTCTGACAACCATGTTGACATGGTGTTTGTGGGTACTGCATGAAATGCAGGTTTTACCCGTAGTTGACAAGCCAGCTGGTCTGGTGCCTCATGTATATATATATACTAATTGTAACTACTGTAAATATGTACATAACACTAGTATTATATGTATCTTAAGCTTTTCTAGTGTGTTTTGTTTGTTAAAAGTCATATTCGCCTGTTACTATGGGAAACGCATTACCTCGTAATACATTTTTGGGGAAAAGATTTGCATTTCTGGGTTTCATTACATTTTGTAGGTGAGATCATTACATGTTTGTAGAAAGAACTTAATACAGATTGCTGAAAGACAGTGACAGTTTGATGAATGCTTCTCGAACACTTTACCAAACAACAAAATTTCGGACTTGTCCAAATCCGAAGCATTTGCAGACAACCATTTAACTCTTTACCAAACGACAAAATTTTACACTTGTCCAAATTGAAAGCAATTGCAGACGACAAAATAAACGTGACTCAAAAATTGAAAATTGACTTTAGAAGAGTAGAAAACATTGTGGGAAAAGGAGAAAATGCTGGTTACCAGCATTTTCTCCTTTTCCCACAATGTTTTCAGAAGGCTTCTTCCCCAGGGTCGTAAAAACCAGGGCTTGTTTGGTAAAGGGTTGAATACAATTCAATTAACGGAATTTTCTATGAAAGGGTGGAAGGTATTGTGGGAAAAGGAAAAAAAATCCTGGTTACCAGCATTTCTCCTGTTCCCTCACTGTTTTTAAAGGCCTTTTTTCTCAGGATCATTGAAAATCTGGATTTCATGGTAAAGGGTTAACCTTTAACCTAACTACGCTATGTTCTTACAACCTTGAGGCAGCCAGCAAGGCTTCTGAAAACATCTATGGGAAAGGAAGCAGTGCTGTGTTACTCACAATGTTAACCTTTTTTCAAAATTTATTCAACATTTCAAAGAGGAATCACTTAATTTTAGCCACATTTAAGTTTTTGTAACTGAATATGTTGTGGCAAACGGAAAAGTTTGCTCATAACTTGTATTATCTTTTTCCACAATCTTCTATCATGCACTGACAAATTGAACTTGAACGCTTTACCACACAATCCCAGGTTTTAACAACTGTGGAAAGAAAGCCTTTGAATACATTATGGGAATGGGAGAAAAATGATGGTAACAATCCTTTTTACCTTTTTTTCCCCCCCACAATGTTTTCTGAACTTTCATATACAAATCGAATCATTTAAGAGACAATTATTATGCAGTCTGCAAATGCTTTCAATTTTGACTAGTTTAACAGTTTGGTGTATGGTAAAGAATTAAACTATGTTCATTATCCCCGTTTCACAAGGATATTTTCAAAACTGTTTTCTGAAGGTTTGTTACATATAACAACTTAACTCTTTACCAAACAACAAAATTTTAGACTAGTCCAAGTTGAAAGCATCTGCAGACGACAAAATAAATGCCACTGCAAAATTGAAATTTGTTTTGGGAAGGGTCGAAAACATTGTGGGAAAAGGAGAAAATGGTGCAGCATTTTCTCCATGTCTTATTATGTTTTCAAAAGGCCTTTTTCTTGGGATTGTTCAAACAGGGGATTTTTTTTTTTATAGAGGATGAACATATATGATATTCTGGTTTTATTGTAGACTTTCATTGCATGGTGGTGAAGCTACTCCTAGCTTACTTACATGTATATATTTTCTAACAGTTTTTGGAATGTTCTTTATATGTGTGTATTGCATGCAAGTACTAATCAACACTTTAAAGACAAGCTTAAAGGCCCAGTAGTGACCAAAAATAAACAGTGTCAGGGTAAAAATGAATTTAGATTAAAATCAAACCATTTAAGGATACGGCACCCTAATGGGATTTGTGTGACGTCGCCTTTCATCACCAAAATCATACGGATTTGGCTAAGATTTGGGTAGTCGATGCGGGGAACAGCATCTTAAGGCCTACCAATTACAGATTACCTGAGTCTTAGCCAAATCCATACGTTTTTTGGGCGATGAAAGGCAATGTTACAGGAATCCCATTATGGTGCCCTATCCTTAAACATATGGAAATTATTGTTAAGATGACAATCTGTTTATGACAGTTGGTCCAAGTGTTACTTGCCGACAGAAAAAAATGAATTTCAAAACTAGGTAAAGATTACCAAGTCACTATATCTTTTGTTTACTTTTTACCTGGTTTTAAAATTCATTATTCTGCCAGTGACAAGCACTTGGACC
Source organism: Hippopus hippopus (assembly GCA_946811185.2). NCBI lineage: Eukaryota > Metazoa > Mollusca > Bivalvia > Cardiida > Cardiidae > Hippopus > Hippopus hippopus. The sequence continues at coordinate 3,405,914 of OX328102.1, read as the reverse complement.
AACAGTACAATGACAGGTTGTCATTTTCACAATAGTTTCCATACTTTTAAAATGATATGTTATAGACTAAAATGCATTTTCAAAAAACCTATATTGCTTACTTCTGGTTGCTACTGGGCCTTATACTCAATGTAACATAATCATAATTAGTGCAGTTTAACTCTGTACCACACAATCCAGTGTTTTAATGACCCCAGAGAAAGAAGCCTTATGAAAACAATGTGGGAAAAGGAGATAATGCTGCTAACCAGCATTTTCTCCTTTTCCCACAATGTTTTCTATTCTATCAAAGAAAAATTACACCATTTGGGCAACATTGATATTGTTGTCTGCATATGCTTTCAATTTGGACAAGGCTTAAATTTTGTCGTCTGGTAAAGAATTAATGTAGGATGTTTTAACTCTTTACCAAATGCCACATTTTAGACCAGTCCAATTTGAAAGAATTTGCAGACGACAAAATAAATGTGATTCCAGAATTGAAATTTGTTTCTGGAAGAGTAGAAAAGATTGCGGGAAGAGAAGAAAATCCTGGTTACCAGCATTTTCTTCTTTTCCTATAATGTTTTCAAAAGCTTTCTTCTTCAGGGTCGTCAAAACTCAGGATTGTGTAGTAAAGAGTCAATTTGTGTCACATCAATTACCATTGCCAGTAACTGCACAGGATTTTTTTTCCCAAATATTTTTCAAAAACTCTTGTTTTATTTTTCTTAAGGGCATAGTGATTTATGGGTTTTTTTTTCAACTAATTACTATACTTAAGCATGTTACAGTCTGCAGAAAAATTTTGTTGTTTTGCAGCAGAGCAATTCTGAAAAAATGAATCATTTGAAAGTAGATATCACTCCTTTTACCACAATGTTTTCGCTTGGGTTCATGTATTTAAGCGTTATTGTATGATAATTATATATGTGCCATGTTCTGTGATAAAGGGGCTTAATGCATTTGCGTAAAGTATTAACCCAAGACAGACTGAGCAGTCCATGCAGACCGACCTGGGACAAAAGTTTTTGCTATTGGTCAATTTTCAAAGGACACTGTACCTCATAATTCAGTCTGTTGTTATACAAAATGGATTTTCATTAATCCATAATTATGATGAGCTAGGTATTCTCTATCAAAGAGATGAATTAAGCCCCCTTTTGCCAGAGTATGACTCAATTATACTTTACACGGTTGTTTAAAAAGATGTCTGCTGCACTCTATTTTCAGGAGGTAATATATTGCTCAGTTTACGTTTTTTCATAGATCTACATGAGTTTTGTTTGAAACAGAAATTTGAAAAGAATTTGATACTTTTTTTTTATTTAATTGTATACTTGTTTTTCTGTTCTTGTCTTTCTTTTATTTCATTTTTGCTATTTTCACTTACTTTCTAGGCCCACAAACGTAGGAGTGCCCCACCATATCACCATGGCAATGAATGAGCTGCATTAGGAATAAACCTAAACCATTCCAAACTACCTGATTTTGCTCGGATAGTGCTCTTTAGTGCAGGAGTTAGGAATATTGTCGAAAAGTTGGAGTTAACACGGAGACAGTGCTCCATTAGACAGTTTACCCTGCATTGTGAATCAAGCACTCAGTAGACAGACTGGCAAGGAGAGGAGACAGAGTTTCTGGTTTGGTAGACTCTTTACCAAACAGTCCCTTGTTTTAATGACCTTGAGGAAGGAGGATTTTGTAATCATGGGAAAAGGAGAGAATGCTGGTAACCACTATTGTTTCCTTTTCCCACAATGTATTTGTAATATTTTAAAAGCAAATTCCATCATTTGAACTACATTCAAAATGTTGTTTGTGGATGTTTTAATAATGACAACATTTTGTCTTCTGGTAAAGAAATTGGCTTTGTAAAAGGAAAATATTCATATCATTTTGTCAAATTTTGCATTGTTTTTGAAGTTTTGATTAATTTCAGGTCTGTGTACATCACTCTTAAAAATTTCTAAACAATATCTAAAAAAAAACAGTATGTTGTTACACATAAAATTTGAAAAATTGCTGTACTGTTACATACATGTTTATGTTTTGATTTTTACGGGAAATCATTAACAGGTTAAATGTTTTTCTAGTTTTCTTTTCCTTCAAATTAACACCTAACCAAACCATTATGGGTTTTAATGACCCTGAGGAAGAAGCCTTTTGAAAACATCATGGGAAAAGGAGAAAATGCTGGTAACCAGCATTTTCTGCTTTTCCCACAATGTTTTCTACTGTATCAAAGACTAATGGCATCAATTAAATAACATTTAACCCTTTACCACACAATCCCGACTTTTAACGACCCTGAGAAAGAATCCTTCTGAAAACATTGTGGGAAAAGGAGAAAATGCTGGTAACCAGCATTTTCTCCTTTTCCCACAATGTTTTCTTCCCTTCCCTAAACAAATTTCAAATTTTTAGTCACTTTTATTGTCTGCAAATGCTTTCAATTTGGACCAGTCTAAAATATTGTCGTTTGGTAAAGAGTTAAATTGTCATCTGTAAATGCTTTCAGTTTGGACCAGTCCACATTTTTGTCATTTGATAAAGAGTGAAAGTCATTTTATAAACACTGATAGATAATACAAAATACACTCTTCCTTGCCAACTGGATAGCAGTGAAAAGGTGCTGGTTGCCAACATTTTCTTCTTTTCCCACAATGTTTTCAAAAGGTCTTCTTTCCATAGGTCATCAAAACAAGGGATGATTTGATAAAGGATGAATGTTCTCCACGAGTAAAATAGGGAAAACCTACCCCGCAGAATGTAGTTAATGATGAATTGCTTTAATTTATAGATTTTTGTTATTTATATTGATAAACAGTTTTGTACATGATAAGAATATTTAATAGAAGTGAATTGTTAAGTTTCTTGTATATTTTTTTGTACAAGATGATAGATGCACAAAACATGAGCTATATATACCTAGGGTGATTGATTGATTGTATAGTGTTTAAAGCCATTTTAAACATTTAAGTTATATCCCGCCGGCCAGTGCACCTATGCATGCTTTCCTGAAGTTTCTATTACCAGTACTTGGCATAATACTCTTCCTCTGATCAGCGATGAGAGAGGAATGAATCCTGTTGCGATGACTATAATGAGTCCTCGGAAAAAAATTCGCCGAGCTGGGGACTTGAACCAGCGACCTCCTGTTCTCAAACCCTGTATGCTATACACTGCGCTACTGTGGCTCAGCATATACCTAGGTTGTTTTATTTTTTTTTTGTGCAAAATAATAAGTGCACAGAACATGGGCTATACACCAAGGTTGTATCATCATGTAATTCTACATAGATTTATACAAGTATTTGCCTCTTCTAAATCAAGAAAGATTTACTCAGCTGTAGTTCATTAAACCTCTATCACACAGTCCATATTTTTGATTACCTTGAGAAAGAAGGTTTTTGAAAACATTAGGAAAAGTAGAAGATACTGGTAACTAGATTTTTCTCCTTTCTCTACAGAAATTGACAAAGATAAATACATTGACATAAACTTGTACTCAGCAAGCGCCTGTCTTAAGCAAGCACATTTTGAGTTTCTCATAGATGCTTATGTGAGCATTTTGCAGACGACAAAATAAATGAGTCTCAAAAAATGAAATTCTTTGTTCGAAGGGCAGGGAGGTTACCAGTATTTGCTCCCTCTTTAACCCAGTTTTCAAAAATCTCCTTTAGGGACTCAGGATGGTTTGATAAAGGTTAATAGAGGAAGTCCTCTTGATAGTTCATGGTTGTTTTGATGTTCTTTAGAATCTTTTTCCCTGACAGTTTAGTTTGTTAGTTTAACCCTTTACCACACGGCAAAATTTAAGACCTATCCAAATTGAAAGCATTTGCAGAAGACAATTTCATAGTGGCTCAAATGACGCAACTTTTCTTTGATAGGGTAGAAAACTTTTTGGGAAAAGGAGAAAATGCTGGTTACCAGCATTTTCTCCTTTTCCCACAATGTTTTCAAAAGGCCTCTTCTTCAGGGGTGTTAAAAGGCATCATTGTGTGGTAAAGGGTTAATTCCTTGAAAGATGTCTAGATGTGTTTTAGTTAAATCTTTGCCAAGGAACAAAAATTTTGACTTGTCCATACTCAAAGTCTTTGCAGAAAACATTATTGAATGTGGCTGATAAGATGGTATGTGTCTTTAAAAATTATAGAAAAGGAGTAAATGTTAGTTACTATCAGTGTTTTCAAAAGCCATCTTTTGCTGGTTGAACTATACTATCTCACTGGGTAAAAGATTAACTTTAACCAAACAATCTTATTTTTGATGACCCCGAGGAAAAAGATTAAAAAAAAAGTAGTTATAAAAGGAAAAACTGCTTACAGCCAGCATTTTGTCCTTTAAGCACAATATTTTCTGCTTTTTCAAGGACATTATGATTATGGCCACATTACCTTTTCAAGCGTTTTAACTATGTTTTCCTTGGTGGCCAGTGCACATCAAGATCAGACTGCACAAAACATGCAGTCTGATCTTTGATTGAGACTGTCCACTATGCTGAAACTCTACAAATGAAAGCAACCTTGAAATTGAACTTAACCCTTAGGCTGTTAAGCATGACTCGCTGACCTTTTGCAGACAGTGTAGATCAAGATCAGATTGCACAGAATGTGCAGTCTGATCTGTAATGGACACTGTCTGATAAGGAGATAAAGCAGGATATGGGTAAATTGTGGTTGATTTCTAGACTGATTTTTTTTTTTATTTCGGCCCTCTCAGGGTTAAATTGTTATCTAGATGTTTTCATTTGGAGGAGTCTAAAATTTTGTTGTCTGGTAAAGACTTAACCCTTTACCACACAATCCCGACTTTTTTAAAACATTGTAGGAAAAGGAGAAAATGCTGATAACCAGCATTTCTCCTTTTCCCACAATGTTTTCTACACTTACCAAAACAAATTTCAGTTTTTGAGTCACATTTATTTTTGTCGTCTGCAAATGCTTTCAGTTTGAACCAGGCTATATTTTTGTTGACTGGTAAAGAATTAAAACAGTTAGGATTTGAAATCCATCACTGAACTCATTTCATGTAAAAGCATTATTTTAATCATCATTGGTAAGATTGTAGGTTTGCCTGTTGATCGGTTGACTGATTAAATCATTTTTTTAAAATACATCTATAGCTGATGATTTTCCTTAATATTGCGGCAAATGGAATCACATTTCAGATTTGCCATTAGACTTCCTTTGTTGGAATATTTACCTTTTACCACACAATCCCGAGTTGTAACGACCCTTAGAAAGAAAGCTTTTGAAAACAATGTGGGAAAAGGAGAAAATGCTGGTAACCAGCATTTTCTTATTTTCCCACAATGTTTTTATATCTTTTACAGACAAGTCCCATTACTTGTGCCACATTTGCTATGTCCTTTGGAAATGCTTCCAGTGTGGATCTGTCTAAAAGTTTCTTGTGTGGTAAAGAGTTAATTTTAGTAGTTATCTTCACATGATTTTTATCTACTGGCAATCAAATGCAAGTACAAGTAAGTTTTAGAGTCATCATATGTGATTGAACTCTCTACCAACTGAAATTTTAGACTTGACCAAGTGCAAAGCATTTGGAGATGACGGATATGGCAAAAAAACCCCCAGATTTTTGTATTTTGAAGGGTTGAAAACATTGGGGAAAAAAAAAGTTGAAGTGTTGGTTGCCAGCATTTTTTCCTTTACCCACAATATTTTCAAAAACCTCACTGAAGGTCTTATTACATGGAATTGTTTGGTTATTGGTCAGCTTTAAATAGATTTGACTTTTGGGGGCTTAAATAGAAACCAATGCAAAAGTAGTATTAATTTGGTCAGTTTAGAATGGAATTAGGGGACAACGCAAAACAAAAACCAGATTGCAGGTTCCTTGAGTCCGGTCTTGATCTTTGTCACTGAAAAAAACAGCTTCTATCAGCTAAGGCTGTGGAAGGTTGAACTCTTATCCAGACAACAAAATTTTAGACTTACATGTTGCAAGTATCTGTAGGCTACAAATAAGATTTGGCTTAAATGATGGGATTTGCAAAGAAAAGACCAAAAACATTGTTCGAAGAGGAGAAAATGATGCTAAACAGCTTTTTCTTCTCTTCCCAGTGTTTTGAAAGGGCTTTTTCAAGGTCATTGTAATTATGTATTGCTTGGTAAAGGATTAGAGGGATATTACTGTAAATCTTTATAATGCTGAGTACATCTGTCAGAGTTGCTTTTGTAGACAAGCTAAGATCAAGATCAGATAACAAAAAACATGCTTTCTGATCAAAGGTCAACACCTAATTTGTCTGAGGTATTCTAACCTTGGCAGTTTTGAGATTGCAACATTATGGTATTGTTTTTCCAGCCTTTTCATTCATTATTTACTCTAAGGGTTAACACTTGACCCTTTACCACACAATCCCGAGTTTTAACGACCCTGTGAAGTAGGCCTTTTGAAAACATCGTAGAAAAAGGAGAAAATGCTGGTTGGTAACCAGCATTTTCTCCTTTTTCCCACAATTTTTTCTAGACTATTTGATACAAATTTCGTCATTTGTGACATATAAATTTTGTTGTCTGCAAGTGCTTTCAAATTGGACCCGTCTAAAATATTGTCATTAGGGAAAAAATTAAACTGCTAAATAAATAGAAGGAAGATTTCCATCCAATAGTATATAACGAAACATTGAAATTACAAAGTGCTTGTTTCTGGACAAAACTCACTGTATCGGACAGTGTAGATCCAAGATCAGACTGCACGTTCTGTACAGTCTGATCTTGATCTACACTGTTCACAAATGAGCACTGAGTTGCACTTAGCAGTCTAAGGGTTAATATTTCAGTAATCCCGTTTTCACAAAGTAGGAACTTAATGAGTCTTAGATTCTCTATCCCTTTACCAAACAATCCCAACATGGTTTTTGTCACATTGAATATGTCATCCACAAATGGTTTTCAGTATGGATCAGTTCAAAAATATGTATTGTCTTATTAGGTTATATTGAACTGATTGCCTGAGTAAATAAAGTTTTGCCAAAAATTCTTGTAATATTCCCCCTACTTTGTTGTTACAAGCGATTTATATACATCTATATAAGTGTACATAGAAAACCTTATTTCCATATGATATTTGTATTATGTGAACTTTCAACTTTTTTTTCAAGGATTGTTTATACGGATGTGCAATAAACATATTCCCTATCTCTTTTTCAGTTGTTCAATTTTTTTGTTACACATAAAGGTCTACCAGTATCCATTTTTGAAACTTATTGATGTTCATTTCAAATGAGTAAATTACTCGTAGCAATTTTTTGTCCTTTCAGATGTTTAGCACCCCATTTGGTACTCTTTCAGATGTTGTGAACCCATTTTCCGATGCCTGTTGAGTAAGTGGCACGACACGTGGAGAAGTACCATGTACTTGTGTGAAAATTATTGTTTTTGTCATTCTGACGGGTCACCGTATTCAAGTTACCTCCCTTCGCTGTAAATTTCGTCTGCACGATTCGAGGAAAATTATCTTTTAAAAATGAGGTAGATCTAGATATAATCCCATAAAAATGACAGTAATTGACTGTATTGTCAACATTTGACTAACGCAGTCATGCTCTAAACACAGAAAATTGTATTCAGACAGCTTGTTTCTGAATACAATAGGAACGATAGCTTACTATTGGATGGCCTGCTGCATGAATGTCGGGTTGGCTGCGTCAAAACATATCTAATGGTGTCTCTTGCACTTTGAACCGAACCGCAGGGTTACTTTCGTGCAACGACTTTCTAACAGGGTGTTAGCTGCACGGTTACAAGCGTAGATTTAGGGGAAAACTTGAAAGAAGGAACTAGATCTGTTCTCCCGCGAGAAACGTATAGATAGGCCAATTGATGTCGAATTTCGCCAATGCAAGGAAAACCTACGATAAGTAGGATGCCTATTTCCTGAAAAAACTGAAGAAAGTGAAGTAAAATGCAGTTCTGAGAAAAGGAAATCGACAGCTGTATGATTTTTCGAGCAATTATTTCTGTTGGGGCAATATTAAATGGTCTAAGTCGGGATGATAGTGTTAAGATAAAAGGCTTTAAATTCTGAAAGAGATAACCTTTTGTAGCTCACAGATGAAAGTATTTCATCGTCTCTGTAGTGGTTATTGTATCCGATTTGACATTTTCTTAGAATAAATATCAATAAAGAAGCCTTTGTCATCCATATATGGATATATTTTCCTTAGGTGGCCCATACGAAACTACGGCTATCAAAGTTCAAATGATGACTTGTCAAACCAAAAATAGACGAAACAAGTGAGTTTTAAGCTTAAAGGAGTATGTTTAAATTTGCATTTTATGGAGACACATTAAAAGTGCTGGTAAAATTTGAAGAAACGGCGCGTGATAGGTCGCTTATGATCTTTTTCCTTATTGATAAGTATTTTTCTATCGCTGGATCGATATTGGGTATACAGCTCAAAACGCTTTCCTGCTATGATAGATCATCTGTTTTTTTTTTGTGAACGGGTGATGTCACAGGTACGAAAATATCGCCCAGGAACAGACGGAACTACGGCGAAATTCGATTAAGTACTTGCGAAATTCGTCTACCGTCTAACTACATGAAGTCACGCGTGCGCGGATTTTTTCCTAAAGTATACCCACTATAGGCCTATTCTAGAAGGGAAGCTCAAATGCATTTGTAAAGAAATACTATAGCGCAAATTTATATTCATAAATAGACCTAATTACATTTAGGCGGCGATAGATGAAAAATTAACCCACTTTATTCATCGAGGTAGACAGAAATCTTGTCAACTTGAAATTCTCAGGAAATGTTTGATTTGCCAGAAAGAGTGTTAATCGCGACAAAAGTTTAGCTACTTTCCCCGAGAGTTGATCAAGATCAGACTGCTGTCTGCACTGCATATTCACTGCATTCACTGTCTAACCTTTGTACTCATGTGTTCGATACGTAACCAGCACTTTCTGCTTTTCTCGTGATGTTTCTACTCTACTACAGAACTTCATTTTTGAAACTGCGTAAGTCAAACTGCACAGAACGTCCTATCTTATCTTAGATTTATACGGTCCACTTGTGAAGTCAAGCCTATAGAATAAATAAAAGCTTTTTCGAGTTTCAGTGGATTGCGTTTTGCAAGTTTATATTTGGCACTGAACAGGAAATGGTTGATAAATATAGAACTAGGTATGTCTAAGGCAGTGCGACTGAACGCTTTCCCTGGTCTTCCTCGAACAAAATAAGAATTCTTGATTACTCTTACTAGGGTCTGTATTCAACACACATTCTTAAGAATATTCATAGTCTTATGCTGAAGAATTTTATATATTTGAAAGTAACACAACTTTTGGTTGGCTAAAATATTTGGTTTAGCCAATCAGAAGTTCTTTGACTGTCAAATCTAAGAAATTCTTCAGAATTAGACTAAAAATATTCTGTATAATGGTTGGTGAATACAGAACATGGCCAATATGTAGATACATTCCATCGGGATTATGAGAAATGGATGACCATTCTTGTAAAGGCTGCATTGCATGGTGTGATGGTCCAGTGTGATGGTCCATGCTGAACAGACTCGAATCATGACCTATTAAACAAGATGGCTTATTTTCCAAACAGAACAAGACAAGTGCCGAAAGACAACCGATACACCCTGAAGCTTGAAGCATCTTAGATAGGTGAGTTAGCATGTTACGATGTGTATTTTCAAGTTTATTGTTGAGTTCGCAGTCCAAGTTTGTGTCTGGGCTGTTATAACAGACTGATAGAGAAAATTGTGAGGTAAATTAAGAAGCACACGAAATTTGCATAAGGCTGTTGAAAACATCCTATTTCCTTTTGTATTTGATAAAACAAGAGCATATTAAATCAACCATGCTCTGTGAAAAAGGGGTTTAACGCATCTGCAAAAAAGTATCGACTCGAGTCAGACTGCGCAGTCCACGCAGGCTGAGCCTGAGTCGAAACTTTGTTACCAGTCATTTTTCAGTATGTCCAGGGACCAGTCTTGTGGATTTGATGGTTTCATAATTATGTCGACTTGTTTGTTATCATGAATGTATCACGGAGATGCACTTAACCCCTTTTTTACATAACACGGCACAAAAGGTATAAAAAGGTAAACAATCATACATTATGTTGAGTTTATAATAACAACGGTGTTCATGATTTCAGAAATATCGCCCAACTGCACGATTTTTTGCGTTAATTGTGCTTTCTAGTATGTTTTTGTACGAGCCTTGGCGGTTTATAACGAAACTAGAACGATTCTAGTCAAGATTCCGTTCTCTAAAGATCTCTAACGATTTCTACGACCTGCTATATAGCGTTCTGTCACGTTCCGTTCAGACCCCTCCGTTATCAAGTTCTGTTAAGCTCGGCTAGAACTTGTGTCGGTTGACAACTTGATCGACATTGTCTCGCTTTGCGCAAGATTTTGGTATAAGATGGCACAGGTCATCCATCCATCGATGGTGACAATCAATAAAAGGAACTCAATCCATCCTTTCATCCTCTCCAGTGATTCAAATGGGAAACGAGCTTTGCATCCAAGAGATGAAGAAGATGCTGAGGTGGCCGTTTTTGTATACCTTTATTATGAATAGGATAGAAGAGAGGAGAAGAACCCCAATCCAAGACATCAGACCTGCTAGATGAGACCATGGTGAAGTGTTACTCGAAGGAACCTATTTAGACAATTTTCTCAACTTTTAAATAAAGAACTAATGAGGCATGAAGCAGTAAAACTTACTGAATCGTGTTTTCAAGTTACCAAGATCACATACGATGGACCATCAAGGTCTGATGCGCCGTGTTATGGTCTGTTAAGTTGTGCTACCATTTACTATGGTTTCTACATTCTATTACGCTCTGTCAAGATTAAAAATAAATCGGGGTAATCATGGCCACATTTTTAACGGGCAAAAATGTTGTCACAATCCTTACGATCATCCCGATTGCACCAGATTTCTTCAAGATCCGCGTGAGTCGATCCCACGTCCCCACATGCTCAACACGCTTCTCTCAAATCGTGGACATCGTGGCTTATGTAAACGCAGAATTAACGCTTATCCTGCATAATAAATGAAATGAAACTTTCAAGCCGATTGTAAAATCCAAGTTTTGCTATTTCAAAGTCATTCTTTTGGGAAAGACATCTCCTTATCGGACAGTGCAGATCCAAGATCAGACTGCACGTTCTGTGCAGTCTGATCTTGATCTACACTGTTCGCATTAGGTCAGTGAGTCCCGTTTAGCAGCCTATAGGTTAAGGCAGCACTAGCATGACTATGTTTTTGAAAATACTATTTTCGTGGACTCGAGCCAGTTTGGAATTGTTTGTCGTAAATCTATGTAAACACAAGCAACATAACGATACTTAACCCTTAGGCTGCTAAGCGCGACTCACTGACCTTCTGCGGACAGCGTAGATCAAGATCAGACTGCACAGAACGTGCAGTCTGATCTTGCATCTACACTGTCCGATAAGGAGATAACTTTCCTCCATAAATAACTTTCAAACAGCGATATCTGGGTTTATACTATCGGCTTGAAAGTTTCATTTCTTTTACTTAGCAGGATAAGGCCTAATCGATCCTTTGCTTTATGGATACATGAAGTATCTTTTACCGTCTGAAAACATTGTGAAAAAGGGTGCTTCTTATCCACGTTGTTCAATTCTCGCGTTCTTTATCTTTGTATCTTTATATTTCATACGGCTACTCATGATAATTTCCGAATTACTTATTTTACCTCAATCCAAAATGAAGTGAACAGTAACGTAGCTCCGCCCTGCCAGGTCAATTCTTAAAGCCTATACTTTATATAGGGGCGTTTTAAAACATCTCAAACATGCAGCTATAGAACGGCATCAGTTCAAACTCGTGTCTGTAATTTTTTACTCACTGATGAAAAGGAAAGAGAATCTGAACATACTGTAACAATTTTTTATTACAAACATGATTAACGCTATAGGCATTCGACAACAGTAAAATACTGATATTATGCCAAATATTATAATGGTAACTCTGAAGTTAAAAAAAAAAATGCGTTCAAGCATTTTTTGTAACACAAGACAGTATTGTTGCCATTTAATGCCAAATGACGTAAGCGAAAAAGTTTGTGAAAGTGAAAAAAGCAAGTGAAAAATAGTTGTATCTTAATTCAAAACTCGGAATCATCCGAGTTCAAATTTCGTAGTAATTTGCTTTTGTGCTGAATGGTAAGTACCAGCCTGCAACACTGATTTCGTCAAATTAAAAGGGATTATTTAAAAGTTGTAAAGAAACACAAAAATTCCTCCACCATCATAAACAATTTCAGTCTAGATCACAAATATCAACAACGTATTGATGATGATGATGATGATGTAGATGATGATGAAAATAACAGAGCTATGAAGTAAAACCGAATGACTGGATAATTTTGTCTTTGTGGTGAAGTCGTCCATAATCAGTGGTCACCAACAATATCAAGCAGTGCTGTAATTCTAAATTCAACGACAAGTATTCTGATTTGGCGAGGCAGATCGTCTCACCCAATCACAAGGTTAGTCTTGGAATTAGAAGATTTGAAGTTTAGCACTGTGCGTGAATTCATCTATTCATTTCTTTGAAAAAAAAAAAAACATTAATTAGTGAACTGTTGTAACTCTTTACCAAACGAAAAACTTTGAACCATTCCAAACTGAAAGTATCTGCAGACGAAGCATTTAGAATTTGTGCAAATTAGCTCAACTTTTCTGGTAGGGTTGAAAATTAAGAAATTGCTCGTTACAAGCAATTGCTCCTATTTCCAGAATGTTTTCAAAAGTTTCCTTCAACAGGGTCATTAAAACACGGGAATATTTGTTAACACTTAGGCTGCTAAGCGCGACTCACTGACCATTTGCGGACAGTGTAGATCAAGATCAGACTGCACAGAACGTGCAGTCTGATCTTGGATCTACACTTTCAGATAAGGAGATATCTTTCCTCCCAAAAATAACTTTGGAATAACAACATTTCAGTTTTTACTATCGACTTGAAAGTTTCATGTTAGTTATTTAGCAGGATAAGGGTTAAAGGGTTAACTCGATCCTTGTTTATAATAATTGGCTTGCAACATGCGAAAAGGGGCATTCGGACATTTGCGTAAAGCGTCGTCTCGGATCAGCCAGCGCAGTCCGCGCAGGCTAATCCGAAACGACACTTTCCGTTTTTATGTAATTTTCTGTTTTTCGCAAGTGTACTGTATCACAAAATCTAATGTAGTCGTAAAGTGCTGTCTCGGATTAGCCTGCGCAAGCTGATCTGAGACGACACTTTACGCAAATGTCCGATTGCCCCTTTTCGCGTGTTGCGAGCCATGTACCACTGAAACCCAACTCTATTTTCTTAACCCTTAACCTGTTAAATACATAAAATTAAACGTTTTTTGCAGTCTGATCTTGATCTACATTGTCCACTAAAGATCGCGGAGTCGCGCTTAGCAACCAAAGGATTAAATAATGGAACATCCTTCTGATAATACTGACAGAAATTACTAGCCTGGGTTCCAGCCCGATCAGACTATGAAATTACACAAGTAACGTATAGTGCATAAAACAGAGTTAACCCTTATCCTGCTAAGTGCAACTCACTGACCTTTTGCGGACAGCGTAGATCAAGACCAGACTGCACAGATCCACACTATCCGAGAAGAAGATATCTATCTTCCAAAAAATCACCTCTGAAATTGGGAAATTTGGGGATTTCTTATGGGCCTGAAAGTTTAATTTCTTTTATTTACCAGGATAAATGTTAATAATGCTTATAAATAAAAATCCCTCCCCTATATACAAAGAATATAGCAAGATCGGTCTTAGTGACCACCTCTGTATTAACTCTTAAAGCGCCTTTCAAAACTATGGTTGTCTATCAATAATCAGACTGCACGTTTTGTTTTGTGCAGTCTGATCTTGATCTACACTGTCTGCTTTGCTGAGACATTCTGGACGAAGGCAACCTTGAACTTGCAAGTATTTGGGTCTTAATTCTAGAATGAAAATGCATTTTGAGTTTATTCGGCGCTCTAAGAGTTAAGCAAGTATCGAGTCATGCTCTTGTAAAAGGAGGGTTTATGCATTTCCGTGATGCAGTATAACTAGCAAGTCATCACATTATAATAGATCCACAAGACAAATTTATGATGCATAGCATCATAGAAGCCGCAATCTTTTGGTGGACAATTTCAGAAATATTGACTCTCTTGAGAAATTGTGATTACATTTTTTGTATCTGGTTTTACCCCCACCCCCACCAGCGGAAAATTATGACAAATGGTACTAAAATGCAAGGAAAAAAGAAACAGATAATAATATGTACATGTATTCTAATTCTTAAAAAAAAAAAAAAGAAGTTTAGAGAGGAATCTTAAATAATCTTGTTATTATATTATTATTATAAAATGATGTTTATTTGGAAAAAGCATCGGAATTTTTAAATTTCTACTCGAAATTTGAAAATGGAGAAATTGCGCCTTCAAATACAGCATTTTCCATTTATTTAATGATTTTAGAAAGGAAACTTTCTATAGCGGCATTAAAGGCAATACTACAGAATTATTTAAGTTACCAATTATTCAAAGTGATATTAAGATCGTTATTCACATATGATGTTTACATGTTTTTACAATTTTTATCAGTGATCTCTTCTTTGTGTTTCTTTTTTTTTACAACAAAAAAGAAAAAGAAAATATTCAACAACTTTTTTCTAAAAGATGATCTTCTTGCTTGTCAAAAGTATCTTAGCATGCTTGTAACACAGTGAATCTTTACATTTCTACTCTAGAAACAAAAACTTTTGCATGGCATCTCCAAAATTATTCTGATCATAGCCTGCACAGTTGGCACAAACCACGTTTCTTTTATTCCTGAAATGGCAGCCACACACACACACACACACACACACACAAAAAAAACCAAACATTTTTTAAGTCTTTAAAGATCTGGATCTATTCAACCACAACATGATAACTATTACTATACATATTTCGTTTAATAAACAGTAGTTTGAACCATTTTCTGCATAGGCCTTGTACATACCTAGTGTAAAACTTCTAATGTAAATTTCAAGAGCTATTCTAAACCTTTGACCAGCAGCGACGTAAATAGTTGTATATTCACAGTAATAGGTTCTGTAATAATTAAATTTAACCCTTCGACTACATAACGAAATAAATACACTGAGTAAGGAAAACAAACAAGGTTTTTTTTTTTTTATGTTTACGAAATATCTTATAGAATATTTAAAAAAAATATTACACGGGCTATGTGCTGTCTGATCTTCATCTATTTCCGTCATTTTCGAGCAGCTTCAACCCTTAGAGCACCAGGCACCACCATGATAATTACTGTAGTCAATGTACATCACGATCCATACGTCATGATTCAAGCAGGCCTGGTTTCAAGGGTTCTGTAGATCAGGACCATACCGTACAGCACGTACAGTCTGATCAAAACAGCTTCGACACACAATACAGTAAATGCTAAATTTTGCAGGTCTCATAAGGTAGATGTTTCGTGTAACAAAAATCCATTGGGCTAATGTGTAGACGAAGGGAAGAAAAAGGGTTATCTTTTCGCAAGTATTCTATAAATAGCTGATGTAGACGCCTCTTGTGTAGGGAGGTAACCAGTCTATACCTTGATCAAAGGTTAACCGCCGTTTTATCCTTTACAAATTAAGATTGGACGAAACACTTGTACATAAAATTGCTTCTGATTATCATATTCTAAGATGCTCTCTATATCATAATCATCATTATTTTGTTTTGTAAAAAAGTAGACAAATGCGAAAACCATTGAGAGATGGGAAAACTTGTCATAAACGGAAAGCATAACAACTTCGTTTGGGAAAATAGAAGGAATCCTGTATGTTTGAAAACTTCAGGGGACTAGCCAATTAAAGGATGTTTATCTTTCTGTATTTTTATTGTTATTTGGGAATGAACTATATATTGCAAGAAAACCAGGTTTGAATTTCATGTAGGTCTGTTGGAATACTTAAGAAAGAGTCATGTGGAGTAATTCTGTCACAACAACACAACATTATTAGAAATTATGAAAATTATGACTTATCGAATAATTACTGATCATCTACATGGTAAATAGTTTAGGTACATTCCTACTGGAAGCCGCTTCCGAGCGGCTTCCAATAAGATCCATTTACGTTAAAAAGTTACTGGATCTGGAGGTAGAATGGTCCTTTGACATACAGAAAATCTAACAACAGCAAAAAGTTTCGACCCATGTCAGCCTGCGCGGACTGCGCAGGCTGATATGGATCGATACTTTTTGCAGATGCATTAAGCCTCCTTTTCACAAAGCACGGCTCATATATTGAGTCACACGGGAAGGTAACTGCACTAAGCAAGCACCTGTCTCAAGCACAAAATCAGTGCTTGCTTAACTATTTACCCGACAACCACATTTTAGACTCGTCCATATTGAAAGCAGTTGCAGAATACAAACTAAATGTGACTCACATCATGTGATTTGTTTTAGACAGGATAGAAAACAGTGCAGGAAAGGGAGAAAATGCTCGTTACAACCATCTTGTGGTTTTCCGGCAATGCTTTAAAGAGATATTTTCCACATGGTCGTTAAAACCCGAGATTTTTTTTGTCAAGAATTTATAAAAAAAAAAATGAATAAAACAGTCCGAATAGTTAAGGACACTTTTTTCGTCTTCATTGCACATATTTGAGAATGTAAGACATGTTATATTGCAAACACACTCTACTAGACATGAAGAGTGTAGTGCAAGGCGTCAGGGGTTCGAATAACATAATGTTTCCATTGCATGATAACTAAAATGCACGACAATTCACTGCATGGACATTTTCCTAGACATGCTGAATGCAGTGCTTGGCGTCAGGGGTGTTGGGAATGAGATACTTTGTCGTATTCTCTGATGTCTAGCTAGACTTTCTGACACAAAAGACATCTTTGGTCGCTTCTGTGGGTCCAAATTCATGCAGTCCCTTATTAAATTTTGGTGTCGTATCTGGATGGGCCCAGATTCCTCCTCGTTCAGTTTGAGCATTTGCTCTGGGTCTACTTTTTTTATGAAATCGCTGAATGCGATTTTCCTTTCACGTCTAAAGGCCTTTCTTTCACACATGAGTTCGTAAATTAAGAGCCCAAAGCCATATACGTCAGCTTGAGCAATGTACAGCTCGCGTTTTAGAACTTCAGGAGCAAGATATACAAAGTCGGCCACCGGATGTTCTGTTGCTGTTGGCAACGCAGCATATCGCGGTATACACGCTCCGGATAACTTCACATTGCCTTCTTCGTCAACCTGAAAAAAGACCACGGAAAATTGTATTTTAAGAACTTATTCCACACAAAAAAGAACCGCCATGTTTCTCATATAGCCAGTTCTCTGTATCTTGTTTGTTATAAAGCTGTGGTTTTCACCTAAAAACGACCAGAGTCAGAACTTCATAACCGAATAACTGTTTTGTGGAATAAGAAGTCATCCAGCCTCAACGACTTATAAAGTAGGCCTACAATCACGTTCGGGGCTTTTCAATAAGATAAATGATAACAAAATCGATATGTATAGTTTCTATTGTACTATTGAGTATATGGATATTTAGAAAAACACTGTTTTTTAACATGGAGCACCAGCCTTTGAAGCTCATTTGGTCTCTCACGTGACACCGACATTTTCAATGGTCGATTATGGAGCACCGTTACTGAAAATAGCACATTGGGCATCGCCTCTTTATCGTATATAACGCATTATATACATGTATACGATATAGATGCTATGCGCCAAAGTGCTATTTTCAGTAACAGTGTCAAATGATCGAACAATGAAAATATCGAGATTCCGTGAAAGACCGAGTTTCAGTGGTCTTTGCATGGAGATATCTAACTTACAGTAACAGTCGATACAGACAACTCCATGTGAACCAATCCTTTTGTATGGACATAGTTTAACCCTTCAGCGGTCTCCTGCAGAAGTCGTGGTATCACCCCTTTTTTATTTTCTACTTGACGGATATAATTGCCCACTGATTGAAGATGCCCCGAATATATAAAGGCTGGTGTGGGTGATTCCGCGTGATGGATTCCCAGGAACTCTGCTAGGGGTATGTCAGTACTTAGTAAACATCTGAAAAGACATACAGTATTATAAAAAAGGTGTTACTTAGAGAAAACACGCTTGAAAAAAAGTTTGTTTTTTTTTCTTGAAATGCTAACGACAAAATGTGTGTTGAAGATTACAAATTTGTGATATAATAATGATAGTTGGTACCATAGTTATTCGAAAATGGTATTTGTTCTCGAAATTAACAAATTTTATAGATTCATCACAAAGTTAAGATCGAGTTCCTCCGAAGTGATTGGATTTTTTAAAAATAAGATAACGACTAGACATACCGTAGCTTAGCAACTTCCTGGAATGTATTGTCGATGCCAGACGATCTTAGATAAAATTTGATGGAAATCTTTGATTGCAACCCCTCTCTATGTAACATTCCTGGATACACTGCCGACCAAAGGCCTTGCGGTACCATGACATTGGACAGAATGTCTTCACCAGAACTGTTGGAAATCATTTTACTGAAACTTGGTTGGAATGTCTTTGCCAAGCTTTCTCCACCGCGTACCTGTTGTAAGATTTTCACCTCGTTCGATTTGAAATCGTTGACGAAGATGTAGCCTTCTCCATAATCCATCAAACATCGACGAAGATTCTCTACAGCTTCCATCATTTTTTCATACTTGGCGCGGTGTTTACGTTCTGTTAAACAGATCTCTTCAATTTTCTCCAGTAAATCTTCGTCAGCCTGTATCATTTTTGGAATCTTCTCACTGACTTTGTCTATGAATTCCAGAGGACGCTGCATTAACTGGCGGATAAATTGGTCCAAAACCCCCTGCTCGCCGTCTTTTGACTTGTTTTGAATGAGTTTTTCTAATAGTTTTTCCGATCTCTTTTTTGCCCATGCTACAGGATCCTTGACAATTTTCTTATTCTTCTGCTTGCTTGAGATCTTTTGTAAGACGTTTTTGTTCTTGACGCGGCCAGACAACTGCAGTGCAAGCTTTGGGCTAATGTCTATTGAAGAACTTGCTTGCATTGAGAGACTTAACCTTCTTTTCACATCGTCTTCCCTGCCAGAGCCTCCCAGTGACGATCTGTCATCTCGCATTTCAGATTCCATGTCCATAATGTCACCCTCTAGAATACCAAGCTCTTGTTTTACCATGTTAATCACTTCAGACTCAATGTCCAGTATCTTTCCTTCATCGGATTCCCAGTTCTCCAAGAAGGCACAGAATCTACTGAAGAAGGCTGTGTCTACTTTATCACGTATCCAGTCAGACTTTCTCTCCACATCCTCCATGTCCTCGAGATTTGGGATTTCCCCGTCTCCCCATGCTGAACAAAGTGTGTACTTTGATTGTGGTTTACGCAGATAGTCGTGAACCTCTTTGGCGATTACTCTGATTTTTGCTTCAATGTTCGCACGGAGGTCTTGTATCACACTGTCTGCTCTATCTTTCAAGTTAGTGATTTTTGACTGAATCCTCGCGGATTTTCCGAGACGATCTTTTTCAGACCTGTCTAGTTTTTTGACTGTGCTCTTAAACAGATGAACCATTCGGGTTAGTACATTTTCTATCCACCTGAAATAAAAATCATTTGGTATAGTGATCAGTGGCATTTGAAAGCTTTATTATTATTATTGTTATTTTTCTTCAAAGTTCCTCTGGTAATCCGACAATATTTCTATATTTATAATGGTGTTGTAACTAACGTTTGTATACAAGAACAAAATGAAATGGGATCAAACTTTTAACTCTTTACTAGATGACAAAATCTTAGACTTAAACCATTTACAAACGAAAATCTTGATTTAACTCAAATTCAAGGATTTAAGTTCCTTTGATAGATTAGAAACATTGTGGGAAAAAAAGGAGTAAATGCTGGTTATCAGCATCTACTCCTTTTCGCAGAATGTTTTCAAAACCTTGGTAGGGTCATCAAAACTCGGGATAGTCTGGTTAACCCTTTATCACACAATCTAGACTTTTAACGACCTTGAGATAGAAGACTTTTGAAAACATTGTGGGAAAAGGAGAAAATGCTGGTAACCAGCATTTTCTCCTTTTCCCACAATGTTTTCCAGCCCATAAATGACAAATTTCTTCATTTGAGCCGTAAGTTAATTGTCATCTGCATATGGTTTCAAGTTTGACTAATCTACATTTTTATCGTGTGGTAAAGAGTTAAGAAAGTTTGGACAAGGTTGTTACGACAGCTAACTGTTTGTCCAGGATCAGTCAGCGCTTTCCGGTCAGACTGGTCTTGTAACACCATGATCTTAGACACCCAGAGCAAACGAAAAAAAAAAACACATGTGAAGATGCAAACCAGTCTCTAGTGTCATGGGTACAAATTCTACCCAACCCTGTACAAGTGACATATTACTCAAATAGCTGTAGATAAAAGGATTTTTTTCCGATGGATTTTTATAGTGAATGTCGTGGAAAGCAAAGACTAGTCGCATGAAATACATAATGTTCGTTTTTTTTTTCACAATGTTTTCAATCAGTATTTTGCGCTGAAATAGTCTCGGGGCTTCGCTTGTTGTTTTGTAGTGAACAGCTTTGAAAACATTTATTTTTTTTTACCCTTAACCTGATAAATAATTAAATGAAACTTTCAAGCCGATAGTTCAAGACCCAAACGTTGTTATTTCAAAGTTAGTTTTGGAGCAAAACTATCTCCTTATCGTACGGTGTAGATCCACGATTTTTGTTCTGTGCAGTCTGATCTTGATCTACACTGTCCGCAAAAGGTTCTCGTGTCTTGACTAGCAGCCTAAGGGTTAATATTGATAATTAATATGAATTCAGTGCTTATACAAGAAAATATATGAGAACCTCGTGGCGCTTTATATTGCTCATTACGAGAAATTTCCCTTTTGCCACAAGGATTTCGAAAGTTCCCAGCACTAAAGAAAGTAATGTACAGGATTTGAACAGTAAATTAGATAAAGTATTGCTCACTTGTACGAGGATTTGATCCGCCTGTCCATGGACTCGGAGAATAGTTTCTGTAGAGCATGTAGCAGTGCCCGGTATTGAGAGTTGATATAATCCGGGTGGACGTTCACCTCAATCTGGCTCTTCTTGGTGGAAAAAAATACCGCCTGTGCTTCATCGAACTCTGGATAATATTTTCCGAGTTTCTGTAGAATGTACTCTTGGACTACTTGACGAGAGTCCTCGGGAATGGCGTCGAACCGATTGCACACGAATAATGTAGCTTTTGGGTCGAAAGGAATGATCTTGTGCTCCTTTTTCTGTTCCTCCATAATGAGTCTGAGAAGGTTCAACAACTGTAATGAAAGAAATGTCTTTATTTGGAATTTAGAAGTGAACGGTAGTTACTCTCTCTCTCTCTCGCTATCTGTCTGTCTAACTGTCTCTCTAACGATACTGCAGTTTATTCGAGTCTTTAAAGTGACTTCATTTGTTTGATGGTTACTGAATTTCGTCCTTATCTCTTGATATCAATTGTCACCATGCTACAAAGGGACACAAATTACGTCCTTTTCTCTCGATATCAATTGTTACAATACTACAAAGGATATGACAGCGTCGTCTTGAATAACTGAACATTAGAATGCTAAAAAGACATTGTTTACCCTATCCTCTTGTACTCCTCCACTCTGATCTGACATAATGATGTAGATAAAGCCCAGTATATGGTTGTTGGCTATGTATGACATCAGGTACTCTTCCAGAAACACGTTTTCTCCTATACCGGGTGTATCTGCCAAAACCAGCCCACTCTGAAATATAACATCGTGTATTTCATTTAAGTCTGCTTTAAGGTTAGGTCATTACCGTTTTGGAAATATAGGTTTTTATGCCCCCCCCCGTAAAATTCTATTCCTTTATTGTCCTTGCTAGATAGAGTACACGTTTGGTAACCAAGAAAACGTAGACGAACAATTAGTCAAAATGGTGCATCACTCTGAATGGTTGATGAACAATTGTTTGGGAGACAACATTGTGGATAGCAATGTTCAGGGCGTGAATTACATTTAAATAGATAATCCATGCTGTGTGAAAATAGGGTTTAATGCATCTGCAAAGAGTATCGACGTAAGTCAGCCTATGCAGTCCGCGTAGGCTGACCTGAAGTGAAACATTTTGCAATTAGTCAGTTTTCTGCATGTCAAAGGACGAGTCTACCTCATGATTTCATCGGCTGTTGAACAAAATGGATTTTATGGATCCATATTAACCCCTTACCACACAATCCCGACTTTTAACACCCTGAGGGAGAAAGCTTTTGAAAACATTGCAGGAAAAGGAGAAAATGCTGGTAACCAGCATTTTCTCCTTTTCCCACAATGTTTTCCACCCTGTCAAAAGCAAATTTTGTACTAATGGCAACCTTTAGTTTGTCATCTGCAGATGCTTTCTGTTTGGACCCGTCTGAAAATTTGTTGTCTGGGAAAGAATTAATGTGTTGACTCGCTGGGTATAATGCACCAAGGAGATGCATATAACCCCCTTTAGCCAGAGCGGCATTCAAGTGGAATTACAAGATTGATCAATTATCGATTCTCACAGCTCTGCGTATTCATGGGACTACCAAAGTGCAAGAGTTCGTGTTTCATTGTAATGTTACGTGTTTTATGAACTTTATCATGAAGACCAATAAAACACAACAACCATATCATTTAGATAATAAACTTCTTTTGCTCGACTTAAAAAAGTGAATTTAAAATCATCGTGATGCAATGGTTTTTAGACTTCTTCCTGGTCTGTACTCATCTTTTCCACACAGGGATATTGCACTGACAACTCAGCATGCGTATCTTTTTTTGTTGTACTCAAATCTGGTGCAAAATTTAACTGTTAATGACTTTTAAAAGCGTTAGAGCGCTAAGAACGACTTTAATTGTTACTGTTGACAATGTAAATCAAAATGTGCTTAGCAGACAGAGTCGACCAAAACTGGACTGCACAGAACGTGCAGTCCAGTCTTTGATCCACACTGTCGGCTAGTGTAACCTATGAACAAAGAGCTTCTTTATTTCAAGTTGGATTGTATAGAAATTAACTCTTTACCACATAGCAAAAGTTGAGACTCGTCCGTACTGAGAGAATTTACAGAGGACAGTTCAATTGCTCTCAGATGATAGTGTGTGCTATTGAATGAGTAGAAAACATTGAGCAAGAACACCTTTAAAATGATATGAGCCTTGCTCTGGCAAAAGGGGGCTTAATGCATCTCCGTGATCCGTGATACCAAGCAAGTCATCATATAATTATGGATCTGTAAAATCCATTTTGTCTAATAACCGACTAAATCATGAGGTACACTAGTCCTTGGACATGCAGAAAATTGATTATCAGCGAAAAGTTTCGGCCCAGGTCAGCCTGCGCAGTCCGCGCAGGCTGACCTGGGTCGATACTTTTCGTAGATGCATTAAGCCCCCTTTTCACAAACCATTGCTCGTGACTATGTTTTGGGCTGTTTTCCTGATTGATAAATCCTTTTTCATGTAATTAGCACAGAAAGAGGGTTTTGATAGTAGTAGGTAGGGAAACTTAAATCTAGGAAGAACTCTGTACCTTTAAAAACCAGACAGGCAGGAAGAGCTGAATTTCCTTCACGTCATGGCCTTTTTCCCGCTGAGCGTCTCTCATAAAGGCTATATTACGAAATTCCTCCATCCTTTCCCCCTCCAAATCCGGAAGTACCCGATCAGGTTTATCCGGTGACATATACACTATACGGGCACTCCTCTTGGCGCCATATCGTATGGTAACGACCGTTGAGGAGCAGCTTGCAGCGTGTACCGGAAGTACATCCTCTCCGCATAGCAGATTTATACAGCTTGACTTGCCTGAGCTGGATTCACCTGAAAGAAGTTTTTTTGTGAATTTCCTTTATCAAACCGGGTCAAATTGATAAGTATTTCTCATTAGGTTGCCACGGTGAAGTGAAAACAGCTAGGGGTTCAAGGAAGTTTTGTTCTAGGGTTGTCGATGATTATTGTGACAGGGTTCCTCTCCTACCGCTGAACATTGCTTCGACAATGTTTATATCGAAAACTAGTGGCTTGGAAAGAATGATGTGCGAAGTTGTGGTAAAGAAACTCCAGGAACGTTTGGACAGGTGCACTGTTTGTCGCCATGAAGTTGAAATAATGTTGAAAACAGCATTGAACACCAAACAAACAAAGAAATCAAAAAAGTTTTGATATAATAAAATACGGATATTGCATGTAGCCTGAGTTTAATATGGAATACTCCTCGCTTAGACAACGCTAGATAATGCTAAAAGCTCATGAAAAATTCAACTCGTCTACTGTTAAATATGTGAATGGGCATGTTTAACTCTTTGGCTGCTAAGTGCGACTCTCTGACCTTTTGCGGACAGTGTAGACCAAGATCAGACTGCACAAAACGTGCAGTCTGATCATGAATCTACACTGAATGTAAGAACATTTGAAGTTCTTAGGGGCTAACTATCTAAAGCCAGCTGGACAATGTTGAGTCATTTGATCTGTCCAGTCTGATAATCTTTTATTGCCTGAAAATGTGACTGTATTGTCGTCAGCAGCATCGGACGTACATGTAGAACGGTTGTAGATCATTATCAGACTGCACGTTTTGTGATCTAATCTTGATCTTTAAAATCCGAAAAAGTGCATTGAGTCGATCATGGCAGCCCGAAGGTTTAGGTCTGTATGGCCATAAGCCTTATTTCACTGATATTCTTGATGTTTTACATAATTACAGGTTTCAAATTATGTACTATCAAACTAAAAGCTTTGAGTCGTGCTCTGTGAAAAGGGGCTTAATGCATCTGCAAAAAGTTTCGATACAGGTCAGCCTGCGAGAAACTTTTTTATATTGGTCAATTTTACGCATGTCAAAGAACCATTCGACCACAGTATTCAGCCGGTTGTCAGACAAAATAGATTTTATGGATCCATAATTACGAGGATGGCTTGCTTTGTATAATGCATCACAGAGATGCATTATACTCCTTTTTGCCAGGGCGCCGCTCAATTGAATTTGTCTTTTTGTATATAGGAAAAACATTGAAACCCCTCCCCACCTCAAACATGAAAAGTATTTCTCAAGTAATAGTATAGGGTCAATAAGCGTACGGTGTTGTAGATCCAAGATCAGACTGCACGTTCTGTGCAGTCTGATCTTGAATATACACCGTCCGCAAAAAACGTTTCTTATGTCTCATACGGCCTACAACAAGCGAAATGGGGTATTTGAACGTTTGCGTAAAGTGTCGTCACGGATCAGCCTGCGCAGTCCGCGCAGGCTAATCCGAAACGGCACTTTATGTCAACATTAGATTTTGTCCCACAGTATACTTGCGTGAAACAGAAAATCACACACGATCGGAAAGTATTGTCTCTGTGCAGGCTGATCCGGGACGACACTTTACGCAAATGTCCGAATGCCCCTTTTCACGTGTTGCAGGCCATATGACAGTAAAGGGAAAACTACTTTTCATGTGTATTCTCTTACATAATTGCCACTGTTATCAGCAATTCAATCGTCATTGTAGAACACATAAAAAGTACTTCGTTTTCCTTCTTTATAATCCATTTCTCTCTCACCACTTATTATCGTTTCGACGATGGTTATATGGGAAAGCAGCCAGTGGCTTGGGAAGAATGTAATGCGATGTACTGGTAGCAGAAACGCAATGAAAGCATGAACAGCTGCACTGGCCACCGCAATTAAGCTGAAAGATGTTGAAAACGGCGTTAAACACCAAACAACGCACCAAACCTTCTCCATGTCTTGCTTTACAATGAAGAAATAATTTTGAACGAGGTACTCAGATTGCATAGTAATTGAATATGAACCATGCTTCTGCAAAAGGGCTTTATGATAATGCATCTCCAAAAATATCGAATTAGGTCAGCCTGGACACTCTGCACAGGCTGACCTGAAGCGAATCATTTTGCTATAGGTCAGTTTTCTACATGTTAAAGGTCCAGTCTACCACATAGTAAAGTCGGCTGTTAGACAAAATGGATTTTATGGATCCTTAGACAAAATGGATGTCATAGATCCTAAATTAGAATTTAATGATGATCTAATTGGTATAATGCATCAAAAAATGCATGAAACGTTTTCACTGCACATGGCTGATATGTAACTAAATATCCATGAGATAGTCGTTTTTCGGCATTTTGAATAAATTTGCTATTGAATTCCGCATGCATTAAACTTTTTTGCATGTTTGTGTATTATGTTTCTTTTTGACATGAAAATACAGAAAAAGTCAATGGTTCTAGATGTACTAGATTGCAACACATCATTTTATAGGGGCCTATAATAAAATCATACGAACGTTTTTGTATTCAAATTTTCAAAATCATTTCATTTCGTAAAAACGTAATTGTTTCGTTTTTACGAGAAAATATTTCGTAATTACGAATGATAATCTTGAAAAGTTGCATATAAAAAATATTTTAGCGACGCTCTGTGAAAAGGGGGCTTAATGTATCTCTGTGATCCATGGTACCATGCAAGCGATCAGATAATTATGGGTCCATAATATCCAATTTTTTGAAAAAACTGACTTTATCATCAGGTAGACAATAGAACACAGAAAATTGACCAACAGCGAAAAGTTTCGGTTCAGGTCAGCCTAAGCGGATTGCGCAGGCTGACTTAGTTGATACTTTTCGCAGATGCATTAAGCCCCTTTTCACAGAGCACGGCTCATTTGTAGAATGTCACTATATGTGCTGCACATCATTCTGCACTTACTCGTACATTACAAGCCCCGGTAGCGCAGTCGGTAGCGTACAGGATTTAGACCAGGCGGTCGCAGGTTCAAATTCCCAGCTCGGCCAATTTCAATCTGAGAATTGATGATAGTCATTGCGACAGGATTCATTCCTCTCTCATCGCTAATCATTGTTTTGACGATGGTTAGGTGAGAAAGCAGCCATTGCCTTGTTAAGAATAGTGTGCTAAGTGCTGGTAAAACTGAGAAATTCCAGGAAAGCATGGATAAGTGCACTGACCGCTGCGATATAACTGAAACATTATTGAAAATGGATTTAAACGCCATACAATCAAAAAAAATCAATAAGCTGGCATTGTCTGACTGGATGACCAAAGTTATGGGTAAAATAGAGATGATCAAACTAATAAAGGAAAAATCATACGGTACGAGTGCATCTTTAACCACGAGACTGCCTAGCGCTACTCGATGCAATGTGCCGGACAGTATAGATCAAGATCGGACTGTACCGATTGTCTAAGTTGATCTTAGATAAACACTGTCCCGTACGATGAAAGTTGATATTGTAATACATTGTATTTGGATTTATTCCTGCATGAGTGAAATATTCATTTGATCTATAAATGAGCCGCGCACTAACAGCAAAGGGGGGAGGGGTGGTTAATGCATCTCCGTGATTTATAAATTCTCCGCGGTACGTAGTATAGCGGAGAATGTTTGTCTTAGCATGGCTAATGCACACATATGTGTTGCGTGTCTTCGTGCGCATGAAGCACGAAGTGGCGGGATGGGGTGTATTCGGTCAGTTCCACGCAGACGTCCGACATACAGGCAGCAAATTCCGACAGCATGGATGCACAGGAAATTAATTCCCTGGTAGACTCCAGGGTTATGGAGTTCATGAAGGAGGCGCACAGTGACTTGCTGAAGGACATTGGCGTTATGTTTAACAAGATAAGTGCTCCAGTTTCTACTTCGTCTGCTAGCGTGTCAGTTCTGGATGCTCCGAAATTTAAACGGAGAAGCAACGAAGAGCAATTTAGGCATAATTCAAAAGTAATTACCAAGTTGGAACAGGCTGAGACTAGTATCGAATGCGAAATGGTTTCTCAAGCAAAAGAAAATATCATGGAAGGTAGAGTTATTTATTTTTCTTTTAACCTTTAACAAGACTTTTAAAATGTAGCAGGGCACACGGCATTTCTGAGCGCGTTATTTCTTCTAAGTTAAAAGGTGTTTTATTTTTTGTCATTTTAGCTAAAGACATGATGAAAAAGCGTCAAAAGTTGATTCAATTAGCCGATGCTTCGGAATTGGGTTGGAAAGTAGTGGCCGAGTACCAGAGCAATCCTATTGCCAGTGACAGCGAGGACGAAAAGCGCATACACAAGGCTGAGGCTCGGGCGTCCAGGAAAGCCAAGTCTGAGAAATCAAAGCGGGGAAGACCTAAGCCATACAGACGTTATGAATCGAAGGAGGAGTCGACTGTTGTTGTTGGTCAGCCATGTGTACCTACTAGCGCTGGTGCTGGTAGACGGCCTGGTCTTTGTTTTACATGCGGCAGGGCGGGGCATTGGAAGAACGAGTGTCCCCAAACTAGTAACAATAAGATAAGTAGTCTTAGTTTTTCTGTTGACTCTCTCTGTTGTAAGGAAGATAATTGTCCTAAAGTAGAATCATGCAGCCCGGATCGGCTATTTGAAAAGGTTGTTAAGAAAGATGATACCGGTTTAGGGCGAAAGGAAAACTTAGTAGTTTCGCCAGTGGGGCGATTGAAAGCTTGTGTTTCAAAATGGTCAGAAATTACCAGCAACATTCACATTTTGGATATAATTCAAAATGGGTATAATCTCCCATTTTTCAAATTACCAGAAAACATCAGTTTGGCAAATAATAAGTCGGCAAGGGAAAATGGAGATTTCGTAAGTACTGAAATAGATTCTTTGTTGAGAAAGGGTATCATATCGGAAGTGAATCAGAAGCCAGATGTCACAAATCCGTTGACCGTAGCTTTCGGCAAGTCAGGTAAGTCAAGGCTTGTATTAGATTGTAGGCATGTTAATCCTTGTTTGCATCTGTTTAAGGTTAAGTTCGAGGATGTCAAAGTTGCAGAAAGTGTTTTTCAACCTTTCTGTTACGTTCTTACATTCGATTTGAAAAGCGCATATCATCACATCGATATTGCGACCCGTCACAAGACTTATCTAGGTTTTTCTTGGTGTAAAGGCGGTAAGACTCATTATTACGTTTACAATGTTTTACCATTCGGTCTAGCGACGGCAGGTCATATTTTTACAAAGGTTCTCAGAGTAATGATTGCCCATTGGCGTTCATTGAGTATAAGTATAGTGATGTTTCTCGATGACGGAATAGGAGGAAATACTGACCTTGACCTTGCCAAAAGTCAAAGCGTTTACGTTAGACAGTCTTTGATCGACGTAGGGTTTCTTTTGGCCGAAGAAAAATGTAATTGGGCGCCAAAGCAATCGGCAGTATGGTTGGGTCATGTTTTCTACTTCGCAGAGAATCGCTTACGACTTTCGGATGAAAGAATTGGGCGGTTAGAAAAACATATAGATTCTATATTGTTTGAAATTCTGCGTGATAGTTACCCAATTGTTCATGTTAGGACACTGGCGTCTGTGATCGGTCAGATCATATCCTTGCAAAGTGTTTTGGGTAAATACGTGAGCCTGCGAACACGTAATTTATATAACTGTATTTTGGCTAGAATCAGTTGGAATTCTCTAATCAGAGTTAGTCAGGCTGCTATCGGAGAGCTAAGGTATTGGCGTAAGAGTGCGAGAAAATTAAATAGCAGGGGTCGTTCTTTATGGCATAAGCCTGTAATAGATGCTATCGTATATTGCGACGCGAGCGCTGATGGATACGGGGGCTACGTGGAATTTCCTGTCGTGTGCCCGACAGAGAGCGAGCCAACAAATTCCGGTTACCCAGGGAACAATAATTCAAGCAGAGTAGAATTACGCAGTGTCCGTGGTGATATGGGTAGTAATTCTTTTAAGTGCCATACTTGTGGTAGTACAGTAGGTTTCAAGCAAGATCCCCAGAATAAAGTGTTTTCTTTGTTTAATACATTTTCGAATGTGCAGTCCCCAGAAGTGAGTTGTAACGAGCAATCGGCATTCTGCGCTTCGGATATCAGCGCAAGTGGTCACGGAGACCTATACAATATAGAACTCCCGGAAGCGAGTTCAGTAGGCCAAGAATTTGGATTTTGTAAAGGTTCCACGGATGGAATTACACAGGTTAATGATCTCCCGGAAGCGAGCTATAAGCAGAATGGATTCGTTGAGGACGAAGTCCAATTTGATTATTGGTCTCACCAATGCAAAATACATGTACAAGGTCGTCTTTTATTAGGATTTAATGCAGATTCATTTTCCCAAGAGGGGATATACAACGAGGCATGTTATCTCGGATCAATTTCCAATGGTAAGGATGTAGAGCTGTGCAAAGCATCAGAGGGGACAAGTGAGTCCTCAAATATTGTGTCTAATTCAGAGGTTTTTGGGTCTTGAACTCATGAAGAATCATTGAAAAGTTCTACGTGGAGAGAACTTGAGGCCGTGCGTAGAGTAATTAGGAGTAATCTTCTTATTTTGAAAGGTAGCCATATTCAGGTTTTTTCTGATAACCAGAATGTTGAGCATATTTTACGAGCAGGTAGTAGGGTTCAAGAATTACAAGATTTGTCTTTAAATATAAACAAAATATGTGAATTAAATGCCATTACATTTTCGGCAAAATGGATTCCAAGAAATAAGAATTTATTGGCAGATCATTTAAGTAGATGTAAGGATAGTGACGACTGGTTTGTGTCAGAGGATGTTTTTAAAACTTTGGACAGAAAATGGGGGCCCCACTCCATTGATAGGTTTGCTACGCACTATAACAGAAAGTGTGAACGTTTTAACTCTAGGTGGTGGGTTCCAGGTACGGAAGCCGTTGACTGCTTTGATCAGACTTGGACAGGGGAGTTAAATTGGTTGGTACCACCCCCTTCATTAATTACTCATTGCATTCGGAAAATGCAAATTGAAAGTGCTCAAGGTACTTTGATTATTCCTGAGTGGCCATCGGCGAATTATTGGCCTTATGTGACCGAGAACAGGTATTTTAAGTCTTTCATTAAAGACTGGGTTGTTTTGCCTGCGTCCGGGTCAGTTATACCTGGGAAAGGAAATAATGGGGTATTTGCAAAAAGTCAATTGGCTTTTAGAATGCTGGCACTGAAGTGTGTATTTTAGCTTGGAAACATTGTGGTGGAAGGCAAACACAGCCCACTTCTTACATACTCGATATAAAAAATTCATAAAGTATTCGATTATTTTGATTTGCAGATCATATGTTTATGTAGTTACATATGTTTTTATCAGGTATTGGTTTAAAGATGTCGCTTAAACGGAAATTCGAAGAGGCGGGTGTGTACATGGAGAATCAAGATGAAGTTGTCACTAAAATGGCTCGACAGTTGATTACCGCAAGGGCAGATTCTACAAATACAAAGTATTATTCCCACATGAGGGCTTTTGACAGTTTTTGTGGAAGTAAGAACATTTCTAGTAGACCAGCGTCACCTATTCACGTCGCTATGTATATTTCGTCATTAATAGACGCTGGAAAATCTGACAAAGTTGTGTCGGCATCAATTTACGCCATAAAGTGGTTTCATCACTTCAACGATTTCGTCGATCCTACTGACAATCGTTTGATTACAATGTTGTTAGAGAGTGCTAAGCGCACGAATTCGAAGCCCGTCGTTAAGAGAGACGTCGTTAATGTAGAGCATTTGATTAAGCTTTGTAATATGTTCAATGACTCTAGTGATGTCATTGTTTTGCGGGACTTGACTATGATTTTACTGGGTTTTGCGGGGTTTTTACGCTTTAACGAAATTGTACAGTTGAAATGTTGTGATATAGAGTTCAAGTCCGACTATATTGTTTTGCAGATCACGAAAAGTAAAACAGATGTATATAGAGCAGGGAAGGAAGTTCTTATTGCTAAGTGTTTAACAAGTGCTTGTCCTGTAGATATGTTAAATAGATACCTGAAGTGCTCTGGTTTAGCGTTAGGCTCCGATTCGTACCTTTTTAAACCAGCATGCCGATCTGGTTCAAGATGTTTTCTTTTGAAGCAGAATAAAAAGTTAAGTTACACTCGTTCTAGGGAATGCATTGTCTCTCGGTTGAAATTAGTAGCTCCGCATTTGCGTTTAGGTACACATTCTCTGAGAGCCAGTGGCGTGACTACCGTTGCGAATTCCGACGGTGTTTCCGAAAGATGCCTTAAACGTCATGGTCGTTGGAAAACCGACATATGTAAGGACGGATACATAGATGATTCTCTAGAAAAGAGATTAGCTGTAACTAAGAAATTGAATATGCAGTGAACATACAATTCGAATGGCATTTCCTTACTATCATTTTTAACGTTCAAGCGTCCCCGTCTGGCTGTTGCAAATCGGTGTTTGCTTGTTTATGTGTGATAGCGGTGTTTAGACTTATAAATTCTCCGCGGTACGTAGTATAGCGGAGAATGTTTGTCTTAGCATGGCTAATGCACACATATGTGTTGCGTGTCTTCGTGCGCATGAAGCACGAAGTGGCGGGATGGGGTGTATTCGGTCAGTTCCACGTAGACGTCCGACATACAGGCAGCAAATTCCCAATGCCATTCGAATTGCTTAAGGTTTTGAGATATCGTCTCTAGCTGTTAGATGTTTAGGGGGTAAAACGGTTGTAGTAGGTTGAAATCCGCCAACCCTGATTTCCTATGGATAGTCTGAGAAACACTACGTTGTTTCGTGCATGTTGCGGATACACGGTTCCTCTCACTGAGGGGTTTTACGTGGACGGCCAGTATCCTTATCAGGAAATTCCATTCCGTTTTGTATTGAGTTTATGCAAGATTGTGGTATATATAAAATTTTTTGTATGGGTTGTCTGTGCTGCCTAATAAAGCGTCCCCGTCTGGCTGTTGCAAATCGGTGTTTGCTTGTTTATGTGTGATAGCGGTGTTTAGACGTATTGTACCAAGCAAGACATTATATGGCTTGCAACACGCGAAAAGGGGCATTCGGACATTTGCGTAAAGTGTCGTCTCGGATCAGCCTGCGCATTCCGCGCAGGCTAATCCGAGACGACACTTTACGACTGCATTAGATTTTGTGCTACAGTAGACTTGCGCAAAACAGAAAATTACATTTAAACGGAAAGTGTTGTTTCGGATCAGCCTGCTCGGAATGCGCAGGCTGATCCGAGGCGACACTTTTTACGCAAATGTCCGAATGCCCCTTTTTGCGTGTTGCGGGCCATATAATTATGGATCCATAAAATCGAGTTTCTTCAACTACTGACTATATGATAAAGTAAAATAGTTCTTGGACATAGAGAAAATTGACCAAAAGCGAAAAGTTTCGGCCTAGGTCAGCCTGCGCAGGCTGACCTGGGTCGATACTTTTTGCAGATGCATTAAGCCCCCTTTTCACAGAGCACGGCTCAAATGCATATAGTAGTTAGACAAATCGGTTGTTCCGCGGCTTTTTATCGATTGTCATCATTTATTTATTTAGCATTTTAACCGATTACCAAACAATCCGTGTTTTAACAACACTTAGGAAGCAGGCCTTTGAAAACATTATTAGAAAAGGAGAAAATGCTGGTAAACAGCATTTTCTCCTTTTCCTACAATGTTCTCTGCTACATGTTTATAAAAAAAAAATCTACTGTTTGCATCATATTTGAATTGTCGTCTGCAAATGCTTTCAATTTGGTCCAGTCTAAAATCGTGTTGTATGGTTATAAGTTAACTCTTTACCACATGACAAATTTTTAGACTTGTCATATTCAAAGCATTTGCAGACAACAAATCAAGGGAGGCTCAAATGATGAAATGTGCCTTTAATTCTGTAGAAAAAAAATGTGGGAAAAGGAGAAAATGCTGGTTGCCAGCATTTTCTCCTTTTCCCACAATGTTTTTAAGAGCTTTCTTTTCGGATTCGTGGTCTGTGGGAAGGGATTAAAACGAAAGGTAGGGATAATTTATTGAATTGCATTGTTTTCGGTAGTTTATCGGGAAATAATGGTGGATTATAAGGTTCGATAATTCATGGTTACGACCGGTGAAATTTACCGTAAATGTTTCCGTAACTCTTCCTTTGAAGGCGGAAACGGTAGTTCCAGCGCTAGTTACGTAGAAAAAACAGTGCGTGCCATTCAACCAGTAGGAAATATGACATATAAATTTATTCGACATTTCACGCGCTTTACGTTATATTGTAATGCGTTGTTTTTTTTTTGGGGGGGGGGGAGAGGGGAAGGGGGAATACGCCACGGGGAATTACCGAAAACAACTGTACTGGAATTATTTCATCTCGTGAACATCATATTTAATATTTTCACTCGTACCTGTGCCACTCGTAAAAATCTTACCGATGATGTTCACTCAGTGAAATAAATTTCGATTTTTCACTGAAAAAAAAAAACAACAACAACATCTATTTGTTTACCTGCTACTAGAATAACGCATTCCCCTTCTTCAAGATCCGCCATCCTGGTGTCACAATCGTGTGTAATGTCGTTTGTTGTGCCATCAATGCTAAGGAACTCTTCCACAATCTCTTGTTTTCTCGACTCATCTTTGTCCTCGACAATTCTTTTCAGGTCTTGAAACATACCAATCAGTCGCTTTCTTTTTCGTACATCTTCACTGCCGGCGTCAACTATGGCGTTGGCAATCTGAAACGTAAGGGTTTAACTGTTGAGTTGCTAAGTGCGACTCATTGACCTTTTGCGGACAGTGTAGATAAAGATCAGACTGCACAGAACGTGCAATCTGATCTGTGACCTACACTGTCCGATGAGGAGTTTTTTTCTCAAAAAAAAAAAGAAAAGGTTTGGAAAAACACTATTCGGGTTTTTACTATTGGATTGAAAGTTTTATCTAACTTATTTAGCAGGATAAGGGATTATCTCTTGGGTACTGAGAATGTCTTTCAAGTTGGTTTTGTTCAAGGTGCTCTTGCTACAGGCTCTTGTAATTTGTCTATAGATGTGTAGCAATGTTTGCAAAATTTGGGGACTAACATTTAGAGACTAATACCTTGTTTTCGATTATTTATTGTGAAAACTTTTACAAACAAGGAGAGATATGCTTTGTTCCCTCCTCCAAGTCTAAAAGTGACGGAGAGGCTAGACCCGGCTCCCTTTTCCTCCGCCTGTGTTGCAAAGAAATGAAAATCAGCCTCAGGGTTAATACACATAGTTGGCCGGATGTGCTGGGCACATGACAGTCAGTAAGATGTATTAATACGATGTTTGAAAACTCTGACACCGTCCGTGGAATTATCTGATCTTTGCCCTTCTACCTTCAAGTCAGTAGAAGGGACAGGGATTAGTCTGGTTTGATAAGATATATAACATGAATATGACATGAATATCCGCCATTTTAAAGCAACAGACATCGCGTCTTTTTTGCAGGGTTTACTTTAGCTTGGAACCAAAGAACAATGTTTCTGTGTCTTACAGAAATTTTGGGCTTACTGTCTGAATTTTGCTACATGGCCACAGGCTTTTTTGGCATCCAGTAGGCACTTACTTTATTACTTTTGCTATGCAAATATAATAAATAGCAGTGCTGTCGTTGTTATTTCTACTGTAAAGAATAAAGATTTGTCAATGTTTATGATAGCGCTGCTATTTCTGAAGTTAAAGATAGGGCACCCTAATGGGATTCATGGAACATTCGTGTAACATCGCCTTTCATCGCCAAAATCGTACGGATTCGGCTAAGACTCGGGTAATCCGTAATCAAGTCGGGGACCAGCGTCTATCGGCCGATCGATTACGGATGACCCGAGTCTTAGCCAAATCCGTACGTTTTTTTCGGCGGTGAAAGGCGATGTTTCACGTCTCCCATAAGGGTGCCCTATCCTTAAGATATGTAATAACTGGAATTATGATGATTACGTCATAGGAAAACAGTAAAATCCCTTGTAAAGCAATATAAAGGACTGTCATATGGCTATTATTTCTGCAATTAAAATAGATAAAAAACTGTAAATATCGCTATTATTTCTGCAATAAAGATATTTGGATAACTGTAATTTTGCTGATTATTTTCGAAGTAAAGATGTATAAATAACAGGAATATAAATGTTATTTCTTCAATAGGGATTAATCTTTAGGCTGCTAGGCACGACTCACTAACCTTTTGCGGACAGCGTAGATCACGATCAGACTGCACGGAACGTGCAGTCTGATCTTGGATCTACACTGTCCGATAAGGTGATATTTTTTTAACCAAAAAATAACTTTGACATAGCAACATTTTGGTTTTTATTATCGGTCTGAAAGTTTCATTTAACTTCTTTAGCATTTTAAGGGTTAATCTATATGATTCATTGTAGATCTAATATCTCTGGCTTTTTTTGTAGTAAACATACTAACAACTATAATTTCCCAGTTAATTTTACAGTACAAGTATTGGTAACTGCTTTGTGTTACATAAATCTATATATATATTAAAAAAAAGCGTCTCGGCGGAATGGGTTATTGTACACACATATAAAGTTTCACGAAATTCTGTCCAATGGTATTGGAGATATTCTCCCGGACGGACACACGGATGGACGGACGGACGAATGGACGGAAGGACGGACGGACGGACAACACTAAAACTATATCCCCCCGCCTTCGGCGGGGGATAATAAGTTTTATCTCGCTGCTTGTTTCTGCAGAATGATAACTAAACTTAGAGCCTCTGATTGCTCATAGAGTGAAATATATAATAAAAAAATAACCGTAATACCGCACCTTTTCTTTTAAGCGACCATTCCTTAACATGGAGTAATGTGTTAACATTCTATCCCGTATCTCCTCCAGAGAATCACAACCATCAATGTTAATGCCATGTTTGTCACAAACATCGTAAGCATCGGTTATTTCGTCCAAACGTAATATATAAGATTTCCTCAGTGGAGGTATTTTAGTTTCCATAGTGGTGTTGCTGTTACTATATATAGAAACTCCAGTCATTCGAATATTCAATAATTCGAATATTAGTTAATTTGACATATTGCTTGAAGTAACATGCCTTTTGAAAAAAAAAAGTGTAACAGCAGTTCTTGGGTCACAAATTCCAACCGCTCTACATTCGATTTTAATTCTGAATTTCTAGACTAGCCACCTAATTAACTAAGACAGAAGTCATTCTTTATTCCAAGACAGTCCCTCTGATTGGCTGACTTAGAATGTAATAACCAAACATATGGCTAGTCTCACAATTAGAATCAGATCTTTGTCTGAAATCCTTTACCCTTATCCTGCTAAATAAGTAACACAAAATTTTAAGCCTATCGTAAAGAACCCAGAATTTTGCTATTTCATTTTTTTTTTTTTTTCAAAGATATCTTTTTATCGGACAGAGTAGATCCAAGATCAGACTGCACGTTCTGTGCAGTCTGATCTTGATCTACACTGTCCGCAAAAGGTCCTTCAGTCACGCCTAACTGCCTAAGAATTAATGAAATTGAACCCAGTTAATAAGCCATATCATCAAACAGAACTGCTGCTAAACTTTTTATTCAGAAAATAGTCCCTCGCATTTCTATTGAGACTGTTTTGTCTGATAGATAAATACTTTTATGCTTAACCCTTTACCAAACAATCCTGAGTTTTAACGACCCTGAGGATGATGACTTTTGAAAACATGGTGGGAATAGGAGAGCATGCTGATTACTGGCATATTCTACTTTTCCCGTAATGTTTTCTAAAGCCTTTATCTTCAGGGTTGCGCATACTCGGGATTGGTGGTAAATGGTTGATTAACCGAATTCCATGCTCCAGTTTATTAAATGTTTTGAAAACATTGTTGGAAAAGGATCCGATGCTTGTTACAAGAATTTTTTCTCACAATGTTCTTCATTCATTGCACAAGAAAAAAAACGTCTTTTTTAACAATACGAACTTGGTTACTTAAAAATTCCTGTATGTAACAGTTTCGGCCGTATTTTTCACACAACCCCGGCACAATGATTCTATAAAGATATGTTATGCCCAAAGTCTTGTTTCAAAATTGATCCTATCTAAGTGACATATGCTATTATCAAATACTTCCTTGTTGAAAATTATGTTTATTCATTACTACGAGAAACCCGCCTATTGTGCATGGCGCATAGTCCATATTATAGCATTAAAAAAATGTATATTATTTACTTCGTAGTGAAAGAGTTAAGCTAGCCCAGTTCATACGGTGGCACAAAAGTGACATGGAAGATATATTTTATACTACGTGCGCACGCAGTAGCTAATACGTGCGCACGTAATAAGTAATACGTGCGCACGCAGTAGTATTACGTGCGCACGCAGTAGCTACTGCGTGCGCACGTAATAAGTAATACGTGCGCACGTAATAGTTATTACGTGCGCACGCAGTAGCTAGTACGTGCGCACGCAGTAGCTAATACGTGCGCACGTATTAACTAATACGTGCGCACGTAATAACTATTACGTGTGCACGTAATAATCGACCAATCAGTTTATCACGAATCAATAAATATCTATCTTCCACTTCCATCTTGAAACAATGGCTTCCGTTCATGATTCTGATTGGTGGATTATTACGTGCGCACGTAATATGTAATACGTGCGCACGTATTAGCTACTGCGTGCGCACGTATTAGTTATTACGTGCGCACGTATTAGCTACTGCGTGCGCACGTAATACTACTGCGTGCGCACGTATTACTTATTACGTGCGCACGTATTAGCTACTGCGTGCGCACGTAATAACTAATACGTGCGCACGTATTAGCTACTGCGTGCGCACGTAGTATAAAATATATCTTCCATGTCACTTTGGTGCCACCGTAAGTTCACGTGTATTTACATGTGTTGTATTATGATTAGAACAGTTGACCGACATGTATTTATTTTCAAATAGAAATAAAAAATATTAATAAAATCGAATCATATGTCGGCGATATCTCAGTTATTTAAACATAGGACTACCACAAAATAAACGTTATCATTTAATTAGAAGCCTGGATTCCATTATGATCAATTTTTCCTTTTGTGTTTTCTGAACTTACTTTAGCGAAAATGACAAATACCCTTCTCGCCTCACTTCCAAGAAAAAATTGCAAAAATTTACTGGGTTTTCCAAAGACGTGCTGAGGTAGTTACTCGTAACAGTGACTAAACATGGACAATCCCAGAAAATAACTTTTTACCAAACGAAAATTTGGACTGGACCAAACTGAAAGTATTTGCAGACGACTAATGAGATGCAACTTTTAAAAATGGTAATTTCTGTATTGGGTAGGGTAGAAAATATTTTGGGAATAGGATAAAACACTGGCAAACAACATTTTTTCCTCTTCCTGTACTGCTTTCAATAGCATTCTCTTTCTGTGAATTACAGTTAAAACTCGTGATTGTGTGGTATAGAAATAAAGGTTTTACTCGGAGTAAGGTCTCAACTGCATGTCGAGAACTTTTCGTTGGTATCAGTATTTCACTATGTCTGAATATTTTGCACTTGATTTTATACAAAGACATTGTGGTAAAATGGGAAACTGCTTATTACTGGCGCTTTCTCCCTTTGCCCAAGTGTTTTCGAAAGTCATTTGTATGTGGTTATACCGGTATATGTAAATACCGCTCTTTGAAGAGAATGGGTGTAAATGCATTTGAATGAATTAACAGTGTATGTCTCAAGTCAAAAGGAGGTGCACTATTTCTGTTTGTTAGGACAATAATGCAATGCGCTCGTTGCTATGAAACCTTTCAAAATTCGACCTTGTTAAAGTATTAAATTTCGTCTGAGAAGAACAGACCTACCCCTATTAACCCTTTAGGCGTCATGTAGGCGAAAAAAAGGGGCTTTTACGGACGATATAGATCAAGATCAGACTGCACAGAACGTGCAGTCTGATCTTGAATCTATACCGTCCGCTTGTTTAACCAAGCCCGAATGAAAAACGCCTTTCTGAGTTTCAGTGGAATATATTTTCAGCTTTCGAAAATGTTCGAGCTTATATGTTTGGTACAGAAAGTAGATCTTCAACTTTTTGAGCGCCTGCATCGGCTGGTTTAACCCTTTCAGAGCCAAATAAATAAACTCGACCTCTTTCAACAGGTCTTAGTACAATCCAACAAGCGGACGGTATGGATCAAAGACCAGACTGCACGTTCTGTGCAGTCTGATCTTGATCTATGCCGTCCGCAAAAGTCACTGTTTTCGCCTATGGCGCCAAAAAGGTTAACCGTGTACCACACGGCAAAATTTTATACTCGTCTGTATTAAAGGAATTTACAGACCAGTCAAATGTTTTTCAAATGATAGTATACCCATTTTCTTCTTAAAAAGGTAGAAACTGTGTGGGAAAAACAGATAATGCTGTTTACAAGAATTTTCTCCTTTTCTCGTAAAGTTTTCTAACGGCTTCTTACACAGGTTTGTTAAAACTCGAGATTGTGTGTTAAAGGGTAAAGAAAACGTGGTGTGAATTATAATAACTTTTTTAAATTAAAACCAAATGCTTCTTTTCCGACAATGTTTTATACATTTTATCCTTTCCTAATAATGATTTTACTTTGAATCAATCACAAACTAATCGACCGACCGACCGACCAACCAACTAATCAAAACAATCTTACAAAAAATAATAATGAAAGATAAAAATCGCTCTCGGAACACAAGTGAAAACGTCCTTTTTTCACACTGATAAAAAAAAAAAAACTTTCAAAACTACTTCTGCTGAATTAGGACGTACCGTTTCATAAGTAAGCCATGCTGTGAAAGGGGCAGGGGTTTAAACCAACTGCAAAAAGTATCGACACAGGTGTCCGCACAGGCTGACCTGGGCCGAAAGTTTTTGCCATTGGTCAATTTTCTGCATGTCAAAGGGCCATTGTACCTCATGATTCAGTCGGTTGTTAGACAAAATAAATTTTACGGATCCATAATTATGAGATGACTTGTTCGGTATCAAGCATCACGGAGATGCATTAAGCCCCCTTTTTTGCCAGAGCATGGCTCAATTATTTATGTGATTACCGGTATTAGTCAAGGAACTGTTTTTTTGGAAAGAACGTAAAAAAATTTTGGGTAGGGCAGGTAGTTTATTCACCATGACAAAATTCCATCATTGTCTTTGTTAACCCCTTTATTATACAATCCCGAGTTTTAACCAAGCTAAAAAAGACCCCTTTGAAAACGTTGTGGTAAAAGAAGAAAATGCTGGTCACCAGCATTTTCTTCCTTTCCCACAGTATTTTCAAAATCCTTTTTCTCGAGAGTCGTAAAATCTCAGAATCATTTGGTGAAGGGTTTTGAAAATGACGTAGCAGAAGATTTGAGGTTTTGAAATATAAATATGAAGATTAACCCTTATCCTTCTGAATCACATCAAATAAAACTTTCCAGTCGACAGTAAATCCCCAAGTTTTGCTATTACAGAGGTGTTTTGGGGGAATGATATCTCCTTATCGGACACTGTAGGTCCAAGATCAGACTGCACGTCCTGTGCAGTCTGATCTTGATCTACGCTGTCTGCAAAAGGTCAGTGAATAGCACTCAGCGGCCTAAGGGTTTAAAATCATCGAGATACATTTTTACTCATTGAAAAATTTAGTCCGGCAGTTCTGAGGTAATAATACAGGGTTTCCAGTAACGTAGAAGTGAGCGCAAGCACTTATGATTTTTTGAAAAACTTTTCCCTCTATGAGCATAGGCACTTGTTTTTTTTTTGGAATAAAATTTGCATTCTGTAACCTTACACATGTCAGCCATGTGAAAAGGGGGCTAAATGCATCCGCAAAAAGTACCTGGGTCGAAACTTTTTGCCTTGGGTATTTTTTGGTAGTTTTTCTGCTTGTCAAAAGGAGCAGTGAACCTCGTGATTCAGTCGATACTTTTATTACATAACCTCCCTTGTTTTCAGTGTAATATACCCATACGAATTTTCTTATCTCATACACGTTTAATATCACTATCGTGTGACGTCATTTTTGACGTCATTTTGTACGTATTTCGTAGAAGTGAATGGGTTTTATGGATATTACCGCGTGTGCATCTATAGATGGTTTTGCATCTTCTTATCTATGGTTTTTGAAATATCGTTATGTGATAAAAAGAATCTGACATTCGTTGGCGTATGAGATAAAAAATTTATTAAACTCGTCAAGAAAAAATGTTATTAAGCTCGCCAAAGGCTCGCTTAATAACATTTTCCCTAGACTCGTTTAATAATTTTTATCTCAAAAGCCAACTCATGTCAGATCCTATATATACAAAATGGATTTTATGTATCCATAAAAATGTGATGACTTGCTTGATATCATGAATCACGGAGATGCATTAAACCCCCTTTTGCGAGAGCATGGCTCATGTATTTAAGAAAAGATGTCCAACTGCAAGAGCTGCCACACATGACCCCCAGTCCTGTGTCAGTGTTTTGCACACATTTCAATACTGGAGTGGAAAAAGTTACGTTTACTGTTTTTTTTGGTAATCTGCATGTATCTCCAATATGGAAGACTACATGTACATACCACGAAACAAATGGATTAAAGTTAAGAAAGTTGCTAAGGTCGAAATTTCGTAGGTTAGGGGAGAGGTTGATTGAATGATGTTTTACGTCGCTTTCAACATTATTTCAGTCATATCACGGCGAGCGCTCACATAGTCATGTATTTCCTGGATTTCACCAGCACTAGGCTAAGGCTCCGAAGTGTATTGCCCAAGGGCGAGGGGCAGACAAACTTTTCTCATCCAAACGTGAAATGAAGATCAGATTCTTTCAATACATTCAACGAAATTAAAAACGATTAAAATTCAAATTTCATCAATACAACCCATTTTTAACTAAAAAAATATCTCATAGGCTTTTCTAAACAATGTAGGCCTATAGATTGTATAGATTCGAAATTTCTGTGCAGTCTGATCTTGATCTATGTCGTTTACTAAAGTTCCCGTTTTTCGTCCGCGGTGCTAGTGGGGATATTCTGGGTTTTTTTTTTTTATTTCTTGTGGCGAATAAGAAGTAAGAAATGCTGAAAGATTACAAAAGAGATATTTTGCAATCTGCAATTGCACTCCCTAATTATTGACAAAAGGTATTGATCGGTAAATACAAAGCGTGTATTTCAACTTTTTACCACACAATAAAATTTTAACCTGGTTCAAATCCAAAGCATTTGCAGATGGCGAATTAACCCCTCGGCTGCTAAACGCGACTCACTGACCTTTTGCGGACAGTGAAGATCAAGATCAGACTGCACAGAACGTGCAGTCTGATCTTAGATCTACACTGTCCGATAAAGAGATATATTTCCCCAAAAATTCCTTTCAAATAGAAAAATTTGGATTTTTTTACTATCGGCTTGATAGTTCCATTTCACTAATTTAGCAGGATAAGGCCTAACTCTTTACCAAACGACAAAATTTTAGACTTGTCCAAATTGAAAGCACTTACAGACGACAAAATAAATGTGACTCAAAAATTGAAACTTGACTATAGAAGAGTAGAAAACATTGTGGGAAAAGGAGAAAATGCTGGTTACCAGCATTTTCTCCTTTTCCCACAATGTTTTCAGAAGGCTTCTTCCTCTGGGTCGTAAAAACCAGGGATTGTTTGGTAAAGTGTTAATATGACTCAGAAACTAGAATTTGCCTTTTGAAGGCTAGAAAACCCAAATGAATACATTTGCAGACCAAAATTTAAATGTGAATGAAATGATGGATTTTGTCTTTAACAGGATAAGAAACACCATGGGAAAATGAGAAAATGCTGGTTACCTACATTTTCTTATTTTCCCATCATGTTTTCAAAATCCCTTTCCCCGCTGTGTCTTTTGTTTACTTTTTGCCTGATTTTAAAATTCTTTTTTCTGCCAGCGACTAACATATGGCCTGACCACACGATAAGAGACTGTCATCTCCACAACATTTTCCATACTTTTAAATGGTATGATTGAAATTTAAATGTATTATGACACCTGCTTTGATATTTTGGCCTTTACTGGGCCTTTAACGTTAGGCTATCTCTTCATTTTTAGAATACATGTAATTATTATTATTTTTTTTCGTCATAACTCTTGTCCTGACGACAAAATTTTAGAAATGGTCCAAATCGAAAGCATTTGAAGACTATATAATTACCAAACGACAAAACTTTGAACTTTTCTAAATTCAAAACATTTGCAGATAACAAACTGGTTGTTGACAAAACGGTGATAATTGTCTTTAAAAAGGTTTAGATATATTTGTCATGCAATTGTAATTTTTTTCAAATTTATTTTTCAAACTGTTGCATTAGATTTGTTCAAACTAAATACTGTAAAATTTTAAACGAGTCCAAAATGAAAACATTTGAAAGCGATTGCAGACGAAAAATTCAAATGCGGCATAAATGCTGGGATTTGTCTCTCACTTATTTTGAAAATCTCGTGGGAAATAGAGGAAATGCTGGTTACCAGCATTTTCGCCGTTTCCCACAGTTGTTTCTAAAGCTATAAGATCGTAAAAATACAGGATGGTTTGGAAAAGGGTTAATATTTAACTGTTCACCAAACGACGAAATTTTAGACTGGTCCAAATCGAGAGCATTTGCAGACGACATATCAAATTTCGCTGAAAGGATGTTAATTCTCTATGAAAGTGTAGAAAACCTTGTGGGAAAAGGAGAAAATGCTGGTTATCAGCATTTTCT
The DNA here is from genome assembly GCA_946811185.2 of Hippopus hippopus. Lineage (NCBI taxonomy): Eukaryota > Metazoa > Mollusca > Bivalvia > Cardiida > Cardiidae > Hippopus > Hippopus hippopus. The sequence continues at coordinate 3,361,418 of OX328102.1, read as the reverse complement.
CCTTTTCCCATAAGGTTTTCAAAAGCCTTTTCTTTCAGGGTCGGTAAAACTTGGGATCGTGTGGTTAAAAGTTTAAAACTACGACGAAGCGCCAAGGGGAACTTTTCACACCAGGAAGTTTCGTGTCGAGTTTCGCCTATCTATGGAATTGTATTCGAACGTTCTATTGATCAGAACAATATGGAACAATGGGGCTAAACTGTTCAAACTGTAAGCAGAATATCAAATGAATCAGAGGTGTTGGAATCAGTACAAGTTTGGCATTTGAAAAAGAACACAATTGGAGCGCGTCGGAGAGAGAGAGAGAGAGCAGAAGGAAGGAAGGAGGGAAGGGAGGAAGGGAGGGAGGAAGGTAGGAAGGAAGAACGGACGGACGAACGGGCAGGCAGTCAGGCAGACACACAGAAAGACAAAAAAAGCTAAAAAGCTCCAGTAATAAGTAAAGGTTTGGCATGTGAAATAGGACGACTGGCACGAGAGAGGGAGGGAAAGAGAGAGATACAGAGAGAAAGAGACAGAGACAGAGATAAATACAGAGACGGAAAGAGAGGTACAGACAGACAGACAGACAGACAGCGGGGAAATGGGTGCTGAAATTGTACTGGTCGTGTCGATTTCCATGATGAAAGCCCTGCCTGCTCTGGCCGAGGATCGAGCCAGTTATTGTTTATCCATTTTCAAACGGCTGCTTTCTTAGACATACCACTAGCTTGTGCCCGTCATGCAAAGGAGAAACCTTTAAATGCATGGAAAAAGTTGTTTCGGAATGATGTGAAAGCAGAGAGATTGCTTGTTTCAATCAATTTGTCCCTTTCCCAAATGAAACCCTCTAAAAGGTTGTGTTTAAAATATGGTAAAAAATAGGTGCTATCTTTGAATGGAAAGTTTTTTCTGCTTAGTCGTTGCAACTTTAGGTTCTTATTGTCTCAAAAAGTACCGAAAAGTATTTATCATGGATCAGACTGCATGTTCTGCGCAAGATCTTCAGTGTTCGCAGAACCTTATACAATCACCAATGCATTTCAACGTGACTTTTGAAGGGGAAGATATGAAATAGCGCTTAACGCTAATCTGATTGGTTTGCCAACGATCTAAAAAACAAATTACGACCACATTTTTATGTATTGCGCAAGATCGCTTCATTAACCCTTATCATACTAAACTAATGAAATGAAAATTCAAAATTCAAATTTTAAGCCTGTATTGAAAACCAAAATTTTGCCATTTCAAACATGTTTTCTTTGAGAAAGTACGTCCTTATCGGACACTGTAGATCAAAGATCAGACTGCACGTTCTGTGCAGTCTTATCTTTGATCTACACTGTCCGCAAAAGGTCAGTGAGTCGCGCTTAGCAGCCTAAGAGTCATCAATCACAGTAATAACTCATATATGAGTTATGCTGTCCGTAATGCATGATACCAAGCAAGTCATCATATGATTATGGATCCATATAAATCTGTTTTGTCTGATTGAGTCGTGAGATAGGCTGGTTCTTTGACATGCAGAAAATTGACCGATAGCAAAGAGTTTCGGCCCAGGTCAGCCTGCGCGTACTGCGTAGGCTGACCCGGGTCGATACTTTTTGCAGATGCATTAAACCCCCTTGTCACATAGCATGCCCCGTATGTTTCATAACCTTTCCTGTACAAGAAATATCAAGACAAAAGAATGTCCTAAAATTCTCCCAAGACCTACGTAGAGAGAGCACCTGTCAAGAAAAAATTCCCACCCTTAATAATTGATCCAACTCGTCGGAGCATAAACACTTTGCCATACCAAAGAATTTTAGACAAGGACATATTGAAAGCATTTACTGACGAAAAGTTAAACGTGACTCAGATGATAAGATTTTTTTTTTTTGAAATGGTAGAAAACGTCAAGGAAAAAAAAATGGTAAAGGCTGGTTAATGACACCACCATTCTGGAAAATGCAGAAAATGTTGGTTAACAATCCCAACGTTTAGAAAAAGCATTCTTTGGATGGTTTGTTAAAGGTGTAACATCAACCAAGCGGCACTTCCTCGTTCTTCGGCTTTTTCAAAAGAACCATCGAACCATAACAGCGCAGAAACAGTCGGTAATAAATTATATCTTCTACATCCAGCTATACTGATAGAACGAATAGAAAGTTTTCCGTTTATTTTGTAAAAATTACTCAATGTTTGCACGATGACTTACCGTTCCAAAGATTGAGATCGTATCGTATGATGTTTAACGCCCTTTTCAACATTATTTCAGTTATATCACGGCGGGCAATGCACCTATCCATGCTTTTCTGTAGTCTCTTTTACCAGTAGCCTACTCTGCACAATTTTCTTTCCAAGCCACTGACTGCTTTCCCACATAACCATCGTCGAAACAATGGTCAGCGGTGGAAGAGGAATGAATCCTGTCGCAATGACTATCATCAATCCTCGGAAAGAAATTGGCCAAGCCAGGGATCGAACCCACGACCCCCTGTTCTCAAATCCTGTACGCTACCGACTGAGCTACCGGGGCTCGGCCCAAATATTGAGAACACTGTATCTAGAGCAATGAAAGGGCATGCTTTTTTCTATCCCTGTAGATCTTAGTGAAAAAAGGACCTAATAGGGTCTTAGTGAGTTATCAAACGAACAATGACATATGAGCCATGCTCTTTGAAAAGGGAGCTTAATGCATTTGCGAAAAGTATCGACCCATGTCAGCCTGCGCAGTCCGCGCAGGCTGACATGGACCGAAACTTTTCACTATCTTCCAATTTTCTGCATGTCTAAGGACCATTCTAACTCACGATTCAGTCGGTTGTTTGACAACATGGATTTTATGGATCCGTAAACTAATTATGTAATGACTTGTTTGGTATAATGCATCACGGAGATGCATTAAGCCCCCTTTTGCCAGGGCATGTCTCATATATTTTTTGACAAATATGCAATACCCAAACATGTGCATTTTTTTCTGCTTAAAAGAGTCTAAAAAGATGCTGGAGCTAGATATCGAATCTTCAAGTAGAACTATTTTGACCCCTACTACCCGCATGTATATCGAACCTTCAATTAGGACTACTTTTGTACCTTTGACCCCTATTACCCGGAAGTATTCTGTCGCTGAGTAACACCGTCTATAGGAATGAATTCAAAGACCTGCATACTTATTCGCTGAGACATTAGGTCGATTTTGTGGTTCTTTGTGTGGAAAAAGAGGACGATAGGTACATGTAATTGTGTTCAGACATTGGAGTATGTGTCTTTTTTTTGCGTGGGTACTGTAGGCGCGGTGTTCAAACCGGAAACACCGGGCGCTTTACTGTCAACGAGATGTAGTTCCGAGATAAAACCTGTAGACTTCATTCGTGGGTTTCATCAGTTGATTCAATTTTTAGTTGAAAGTTGGGAATAGATCTTAACTCATTTTTTTTCATGACTTTTACTACACCATGGCTTACTTCCTATGATATGATCGTATTCATCAACCATTTTAAATTTAATTCTAATTTTAAATTACAGAACTCGCTATCTGATTGGCCGAGACAGATCTAATGTAGCATTTATCGGATATGGTTATCGTAATAATGTCATTAGAAACTTCTATCGCTGATAAATGTAAATTTCTCGCTAACTCTAGGTAAAATGATATCTTTATAACCATCTTTTTATTACATAACAATGAGGGAAAATCCCACATAGTCGAGCCTTCCTACTGTTACAGGGCTTCACATCCGCGTTTTTTGTCTAATGAGCATAAATAAAATACTGGGATTGCCTTTACGTAACTCGTATATTTTCTATGGAAACCAAAAGAATGCGGCTTTTTGAGTCCAACCAGAAACACTGCAGAGAAAGGAGAAATTGCTTTACACAAGCAAATACTCCTATTTCTTAAATGTTTTTCATAGCATTTCATTGATATGCTATCATTTCCTCCGAACGTTATCCAAAAATACTTCCTTCGCGTCTCTTGATTTGATGACGCTAGAATTCCGTAAAATAGCCTGTAAAAAAATATATATATATATTTAATGACGACATGCGGAAAGAAGCCTTCTGAAAACGTTGTGGGAAAAGGAGAAAACGCTGGTAACCAGCATTTTCTCCTTTTCCCACAATGTTTTCTAACCTATCAAAGAAAAATTGCATCATTTAAGCAACATCGAAATTGTCGTCTGCAAATGCTTTCAATTTAGACAAGGCTAAATTTTGTCGTCTGTTAAAGGGTTAACTCTTTCCCAGACGAAAAAGTAAAAGCCTCGTCTTCATTGACAGCATTTGCAGACGACAAATTAAACTCGGCTTAATCTACGAGAGTTTTCAAAAAAGAATAGAAAAATATTGTGGCAAGAGGAGAAAATGGTAGGTACGAGCTGTATGTCTTTTTCCATAGTTCGTTAAAACAGACTCGTTTGATCATTGGTTTTGAGAGACCATGACAATGCGGTTTTCAAGTTCTTGGGCTAACAGGATAGATAGATAGATAGATAGATAGATGGACAGACAGATAGATAGATAGATAGATAGATAGATAGATAGATAGACAGACAGACAGACAGACAGATAGATAGATCTTTTATTCAAAACTTGATATATGCCGATCTTCATCATCAAATTCTCACAGATATTTATATGTAATAACGGTGCTAGTACAGTTGAAGTAAGGTAAGGTGAGTAGAACGGAAGTAATATATATCATATATAGTTGCCTACAAAGCTTTTGCTTATTATACAGTAAACCACCATTTACTGAGAGTTTATAGGTTTCAGCTATAACAAAAAAGTAAAGAGAGGCGTGACAAAAGGAAGAATTTCTATAGAAATATCTTCACTCCTTGTCACAGCCTTCTACATATTCATTTTATTAAAAGTAATAGGCCTAAGACTTCCTTGTTGAACACTCCTTTCCCCCATTTTATTGTAGATTCGAACTACGATTGCTCGTTCAGTGTGGGCTGTCCCTGATTTACAGTATCATTGAAGATATTCGACGTTTTCTTAACCCTTTACCACACAATCCCGAGTTTTTTTTAACCCAGATCTTTCCCAAGGGGGAAAAAAATGGGGCCTATGAAAACATTATGGGAAAAGGAGAGAATGCTGTTTGTCGTATGGTAGGCTATAGAGTTAAACAACTAGCATGCTATATATGAGCAAGGCGTCTAAATACATCTGCAAAAAGTATCGATTCAGGTCAGGCTATACAGTTCGCGCAGCCGAGTCGAAACTTTTCGCTATTGGTCAGTTTTCTGCATGTCAAAGGACCACTCTACCAGACGATTCAGTTGGTTATCAAGGGAAAAAAAGGGATTTTATTGTTCCATAATTATTTGATGACATGCTTGGTTTAATGTGCACCGTGGAGATGCATTTAACCCCTTTTTGCCAGAGAATACCTCATATCAACATTTGCCGACTGCGGTTTCAGCCAAATCGGCTGAGTATCTTCTCGTCTCCCCATAAATCTGTGTCAACGACGAAACTGCTAAATGCAACTCATTTCGCTTAAGAATTGCGGACAGTGTAGATCAAGATCAGACTGCTCGTTCGGTGAAAAAAAAAGTTCACAGAAAATCACAATGTTTATGATTTTACCAGTGCTTTGAAATTGACAGAACAATAGTATAGGGGAGTCACTTGGGGCAAAATAGGCGATTTTGCCCCAAGTGACTACCCCTGAGTGCCCCATTCTGCTATCCTGACAGTAAAATGGGGCACTGGGATAGCAAATGGGGCATTTTTGGAGACAAACCGGAAGTAGATAACGCCAAAAGTCCGCCATTTTGAATTCTGACGGGTAAGCACTATGGGGCACTATGACGTCACTTCCGGTTGCCCCAAGTGACTACCCCTGAGTGGTCCATTCTGCTGCCCTGACAGTAAATGGGGCAGCGGGGATAACAGAATAGGGCACGTGACGTCACTTCCGGCTGACGTGACCTTCCGGTACCTACTCTCCTTACCCTGAGAGGGGGAAAGATGGGTGTGTGTGGCTTAGGAAAGTTATGTGACGTCATGGTTACAGGGCAAAGACCATTTCCGGTTGACCTTAGACTGTACATATTGCAGAGATTGGCCAGTCCCTATCTGACTTACCCTGAGTGCCCCATTCTGCTTACCCTGAGTGGGGTTGTACTGACTGATAGTCTTGAAAAATGACAATTTGAAAGATCACTCTTTCGTGTGGAATGGTAGCCCTGAAAAGGGCTGTTTGTGGAGATTGTGTTTTTTAGGCACAACCTCCAACTTTTCTGCAGGCTGGACAGCTGCTTGCTGTCCGCCTCCTTAGCCTCCTCAATTCCATCTCGTCCAGGTTAAAGTTTAGCGCGAACGCCGGCTCATCGTCGTCATCCCAGCATTCCGTCACTGGGATGACACACTCCTTCTTTTCGTTAGCTATCGCCAATGGTGGTGATGGTAGTCTTTTATCCTCACCCATTATCTTCTCGATTTGACCGTTTACTCTCTCTAATTTTAATGAGAGGGTGGATACCGCTCTCATTAAGTTTTGAACTGATTTTCGGAGATCTTCCATCGTTCAATTGAATAGTGGAAAAATCGTCGGCTTTTATAAGCTGATGGGAGGATTGACCTACTTTGGTTCAGAATTAACGGTGACCAATCAAAATGTGTAATGATATAACGAACGAATCGATTGGACACCGTTAATTCTATGTCAAAGTAGGTCAATCCTCTCGTCAGAACTAGGATTGACCTACTTTGATTCAGAATTAAGAGCGCGTTCCCGGGCGAAAGCACCCTCGATGAAGAGGGGGTTTAAACGCTATGTGTTATTAAGTGTAACTCATAGAGGTAGAAATGCTAAAAAATTTGAAAAGAATAATCTTTCAGAATTAACGTTTTTTGACCAATCAGAAGCTTCGTTGCTTTAATGTTGCCCAATCAGAAGCTTCGTTATATTTCTTTGTGTGAGTAAAAAAACTAGAAGGAGAAGATTCGTGTTATGCACATGAGTTTGGACTTAGTCTTTTTTTGATATGGAATACAGTGTGATTTTAATGCCCACACTGTCTCTGGTCAAGAGGGTTGGGAATAGACTTTTTTTGTCTGGTTAGAGTAAAAAATTTGCAGTAGGACTGTGGACTTAGGCTTTTTTGAGCATAACTCTTAGAGTGTAAGTAGTTAGTAAAATGGGCATTCTGAGACAAAACCCAAAAAATTAAGAAAAAAAGGGCGAAATTTCAATGCCTTTCGAAAAATTCAATTTTTAAATCCCCCCTTTTGAAGGCTGAAGTTGTCCAATGTCTAGGATAAAAAATTTTTGAAAATTAAAAAATGGTTCAAATTAGATATTACAACTAACCATGTCAAAACCTTCATATATAGACACGTTGTTAGACGAGTATCAAAACGTTATAAACGAACTACGAGAATTGCTGGAAGTAAAAAAGATTGTTAGAGCTAAAACACGCTATGATCATACAGCCTCAAGAGGTAATATCTTTAGACCCAAGTATACAAGAAATACTTCAACCTTTGGTATCCAAACTATTAAACTTCGCGAAATTGCCTTTTACACCACACGATGACGAGTATATGCGTTTTCTTGATGAGATAGATGCTGCTCGTACCTTGATCACAAGACCAACTTCTTATTTGAATACAAGACCAGCTTAGGTCTGTGGCTAAAAAAAGATATAACTTTTAAAATAATAAAGTTATATTTTATAATGTCCCCAAGCTAATGTTTCAATCTTGTTTTCCGAGGCAAACCTTTTATCATCGCTTGATCCTAACGCTTTTTTGTTTAACTCTTCAGTATACATATTATGACCCCTACTTCTTAAAACGGTCATCTTTCTATACTGATCCTTTTCCGTAAGCAAACACTCTTTGTAATTATTAAAATTTATCTCTTTCTTAATAACCGCTTTTTTAACACCTTTACATCTTTTGTCTTCATTACCATCTAAGGTTTTATAAGCATACATTTTTGCTCCTAAACCAACAAACTCAGTCATAATCTTACCACCTAACTCATCTTTAAACTTTCCAACTACTCCAGCATTACAATTATTTTTTAAGAAATGATCTTTAGGATAATTGCTTGTATCAAACACATCTTTTTCCATATCCTTATACAAATTTTTAGTTTCTATCTCAAGAATAAAACTATCTGTATCAGTATAACACATTTTAACCTTTTCACCATACTTAGCTTTAAAGTAATTATAATAAGTTTTTTGCATATGCGTTTTACTAATATCTAAAATGCTTAATCCTGAGTAAATAGGTTTATTATATTTTAACTTAGTGTTTTTCATGTGTACCGCTGTTAGGTTTTCATCGAATATTGTTGTGTGGTTATAGTTTGGTTTTGCTACCAATTTCTTATAACGCTCTTCACTAGAAACCAAGTGTATCGATACTCTATTTCTCAGGTTTTCCAGTCTTACCAAAGACTGAATTATTCATCAACTTAAAAAAATCTTTCTCGAAATTATTTTTAGCTGTTTTTCTTAGTTCAATGTTTGTATCAATATATGATTTAAGCAATGAGCTTTCCTCAAACTTAATTCCTCGATGTATTTTAGTAATCTTTAAACCTAAATCAACGCATGTTTTTAAGGTTTCATGATGAATAATATAATTCTTTTTATTATTTAAGTTTGGAATAAGTTTTTCTACTTTTTCTATCTTCAAACGTTCAGGCGCTAAAGGAAAGTCATTGTGTAAATCGTGTAATTCTTTAGGATATTCTAAATCTACTTCTAATATACACGGTATTTCTCGCCAAATTTCTAATTCTTTACCCGTCATCCATTTAAAACCGTGAGTAGGAAGAGGGTGACTCATTGCCCAAGGGTAAAGGCTGTTTGCATCTATATATAATAAATATTTTGATGGTTTACTAGAATCATATAATTCGCCCATATCCTCATTATTTGCTCTCGCGTATCTTTTACTTCACATGCTAACACCTCCTCTGATACCCTTTTCAACCATTAAAAGCATATCAGGATCAGATAAAAGCTCCAGGTTTACTCTCGTTATTTTTAATGTTGCATCAAAAGCTAAACCGGGAGCAGTATAATACCAACTAGGATCTAAGTCATAGTTTTTACGACAAACATCTCTAAAGTTTTCGAAAACATCCGCTAAAAGCAATACATCTATTTCATTGTAAAGTTCTAAGTAATCCTTAAACGTTTTCATATTAAAAGCTTTCCAAACCTTTTGTGCATGAGCATAATCTTCATCCGTAATTCCTTCTTTGTTCAAACTCGAGTAAAATGCTTCTTTGGGTGGTAATTTTTCTTCTTTAAGTTTATCGAATGAATCTAGGTACTCATAAGGAAAAACTCCTTTTCTCCTAACCAAGGGCAGCAGGGAGCTAGTAAAATATCTCGATAAAATTTTTAATTGACTTTCCTCTAAGTTACTTGAAAGTTTATCCAAACTAGAACTCATAAACTTAAAACTATCAAGGAATCTAATTTTATGGTTTATATTTTTTCCTACCCAAATGTCTTTACTAAAACTAATATATTTCTCTTCATTATTTGGAATACAATCAATCTTCCCTTCAGATTTACCAAGACATTTAATAAAAAGATGAGCATCATATCCACTAAGATTATGAAGGTACACAGGTGTGAAGTTAGGATTTTTAGCTTTTAGGTTGCATTCATTATGCGCGGCGCCTCTATATTTACCCGTAAAATGACAATGATCTCTTACTCTATAATTAGAACGATTAAATTTTCCACCACAAATCCAACAGCGTGTTTGTTGTGTATGTTTCGTTTTTTCCTCGCTCGTAATTTTAATAGGCTTTGGTTTTTGGTGGTACCGTAGATGAATTTCTTGTATATCATCTTTTAACCAGTTTATAAAAACTTCCTCGGCATTTTCTCCAACATAACTTTTTTTTATAGGAGCACACACAGCATCATCAAAACATTTTATAATATAGGAAAAGCTGCAAGGTATATGCTTTTGACGTTGTATAGTATGACTTTTTTCCGGGTTTGGTTGGCATGTGTGTATTGGTTTCAAAACACTTTCAAAATCAGCGTATGCAACAAGGGGAACCTCAAGTTTTCTAGCGTGGTTTTCAAAAGCTAGCATGGTACCTGGTTTTGGCATTTCTAAAGTAATAGGTTCGTGTTCGTTACAATATTGTTTATGTTTTTCCAAAAGTTCTTTACTACCAAAATGATTTAAACATCGTTTACAACATTCTATATTTCCATTATGAGTACTCGTTATTTGTTTTTTCACTAATCTATTAAAGTTTTTTATGACGGCATAGTGCATATTTTCTCCATCTGTAATAAGAAGAAGATCAACATGTTTACTTTTTTCATCTATTGTAAGCCTAAGAGGATAAATATATTCCTGATACCCATACACGTTTACACTAATTTCAGGATTTTGTTTTTCAAACTTATTGATATCCCTAAGCGAAACAGGATACTCTATTCCCTCCATGTTTAAACTACTTTCCTTTGCTTGCAAAGCCTTGTCAATTCTTTCTGGTTTGATTTTTTGAGAGTTTAACGCTCTTGAAACACACCATAAAAAGCATTTGTCATCTTTATTTTGCATATTGATAACTGCTTTTTTGTTAGCAATCCACTTTGGTAAAGGTAACCAACCATTAGCTCTTAAAGGATCATAAACAGCTGTATGTAGTTCTAATTGTACTATACTTTCAAATGTCCAACCACTACCTTCTCTTTGAAAATTAGCTAATTTTTCTAAAACTTCATCTATCATTCTATTCAACAAATCCTCTATTTCTCCCCCGTTTAAATTTAAATGTTGTGTACTATGAAAGGCAAGTTCAACAGGAGCTCGATCAAGATCTGTCATTAACCTTAGGGTACACCTAAGTACAAGTTTTACCTTTGTTCGTAAATTATTTCTAAGAGTATTTATAAGAGGCATCCATGTGTCTGCGAAAAATCTTTGTGGGCTATAATTTTCTCTACCCTCTATAACATGTTGTGTAGCATACCCTCTAAATGCGGATTGAGAAGCTCTAATCTCAAACGGTTGTCTTGGAGGGTAATTTTCTCTAACATGTTCAACAATTTCATCCAACACTTGTGGTATCTGTGTTGTCTCCACATTACCAGTTATCCAGTTACCAAAATCAGTTACTCTTCTTTGTATAGATTCTGGAACGACAGCTGCGGCTAGTCGTCTTGCTCCAGAGTAAACATTAGACGCAGCTCGTCTAGCTGCACTCGTAAATCTATTTAGGAAACTCATCTTTTTATATATAATAAAAAAAACTTAAGTTAATTTAATTTTATTACGACTTCGTCATTGTCATAATAAAATTATTGTATGTTAATCTTATATTTATTATTCCAAGTTCTCCCATTCCAGTTCTCAATCGTTTGTGGGCAGCGATCTATAAATTTACCCGCCTTATAAATTGATAGAAAGATTTTTATTTCGCCAGTTTCAACATCCTCTAAACTAACTTTCTTAGGATTATGCATAATAGTCTTTAATCTATCAAACTTAGGGTCTTTACTTCTTTCTTTTTTAGGTAACTTAGGCGACTCCTCCTCTGGGAACAATCCATGTTCTTTCACCAACTCAACTAACCGCTTTTTATCCCAGTATGAGCAGAAATTTATATTATTTTCTTTAAGATTTTTTTTTAAATCTGTAATCTTTATCATTTTTATATAGGAAAGAATATCTTAATACACTACACTCATTTTATTTCCATCAGACTGGAAGTTAATTAACCTATCGCTAATAATAACAGCATATGCTTCGGTGCCTGCAGGTACATTTTCAGTAAAATTTGCTTTAATTTGAATATCGGTGACTGAGTATTTTAATCTCTCACTCTGTTTGGAAACATCAAACAAAAACAAAGGATAAAGGGTTTTATAATCTGGGGGAGTAATGTTAGGGTTTGACACCATTTCATTCATGTTATAAAACTTAGATCTAAATAGAGAAGCGTCACCATACGCTCTACTAAATTGGTTCGAACGAAAATCAAGATTATAATCAACAGCGGGATACCTAGTAGAATTTAGCGTAACATAAATATTTTTAACGTTTTCATGATCAAATATGGCTGGATTTTCCTCTTGATTACCGCTTTTACCAGTCTGAAAACCAACAATAATAAAACGTGGCACTTCAGGTGATGGTTTGACAGAAAGTCTCCAGGTAAATGATGTTGACTGAGGAACCGCGATAGAGTCGCACTGCCTCATTCTATATCCAACCGGTATTTTTTCTTTTTTCTCGATAATTTTATAAAGTTCCATCTTCTCTCCATCTGCGGGTAGCACGTGTGGCATAAACCAAGATATTCTAAGTAAATTAATTCTACCATCAGCAGGAGCAGCGTTGGCTCTAAAGATTGCATCATTATCATCATTTCTCGTTAATGTGAGAGTTTGCTTCATTCCATACAATATCTTATCATAATCATCACAAAAACCAAATATATGTTTTAAAGGAACTCTGAAGCTAAAGGTACCTCTTGGAAGAGGATTATTAATAATATAATCTCTTCTTACAGCAAAACCCAAGTTATAGGTAGCAGCATCAGCAGGATTAGTAGCTGCATTGGTGTTGGTGTCCTTATACCAACATTGATTTAACCCTTGTGATTTAGAAAAATCATCCGGATATTTTAACAAACCAAGCATTGTAGTAGCCTGGCCAGGATACAATACGGATTCAATCTCCATACCTGAAAGTTGATACTTAATATTTTTAAAAAGATATATGAGAGCATTGTTTGTTAAAGAAATATTAGTGTTAGCATCATAAGCTGCCCCAGTATCACTTCTTACTAATTCGCCTATAATAAGTAAATAACTCTCGCTAGGATGAGTAAAAATATCTTGGGTTTCGATACTAATCCTAATATCTCCTCCTGAGTTGTTGAGGTTTGTACCGGTGATTGGTTCATACTCATGGTGTTCATACTCAGCAATACTATCAGCTTTTAAAATTGGTTCGGTGATTCTTAAAATGTTCATTTTATTATTACAATTATAATTTTAAATAAATTATAATTGCGTTACTTAAATTTCTAACCAAAGCTGGGGAAAAGACTTATTTTCATCATTAACAAACACACCTTCAAGTTTAATGCTTTTTGCGATATCTATTTTAGTTTTAGGATAAACTCTACTACCGTATACAAGTGTTACTCGGGGTATCCCCCACTTTTGTAAACGTTCATTCACCTTTTCCTCAATCTCTTTCATCTTGATTACTTTTTCAGGAGATAACTTCACAACAGCTTTTTTATAACCGTATTTCGTGTTATTAATTTCTAGGATTTCACAATCTTTTAGGTTTAAAGAAGCACCTACTATAGTAATACTACTAGTATTGTATTTTTTATAATCTACACGATTAAATTTTAGCATTATCTTTTTTATAAGTAATATAATTTCTTAACTTAATTTTTCTTCATACTGTTTTAATACCTGCTCCACTGTTTAATCTTTTAACTAAGTCTTGGATAGCAATGGCGCTTCCATCTATTAATGTACTAATGTTTTGCGTTTTAGGAGTATCATCGGGTTTTGGCGTTGCTGCGCTATATTTTTGTAAAATTTCCCTCGATTTTGGTGTTAAAGCTTTCGTAACTAATTTCTTCCCCGCTTCTACAGCCGCACTTTTTCCAACCTCTAAAGCTTTCTTTGCACCTTCCTTAGCTACACTCTTTCCTACATCAAGGGCAGAAGACGCAATTTGTTTAGCTGCGCTACTTGTGAAAAGCCTCGCTAAAAAGTTAGCAACGCTATCAAAGATTCCGGCACCACCGTATGAATACCTTTTTTTAAATCCGTGTTTAGTGATAATCATTTTATAATATAGACATTAAATTTTTATAAGCGTTTGAATTTAAAACACCCTGTCTTTTTAATTCATCACAAATGCTCACTACCTCATTTCTTACACCTGTGTTACCTGCTTCTTTACTTGCCATCAACAGATCTAGTTTTTCTAGTAATGCGTTAGGGTCAGATGGGATAACAACGATACCCTCTCCTTCATGCTTTTTTCTATTATACCAAATAAATCTAAGAATTTTAATCCATTTTTCCCCTCTAGAACCTTTAGGATATGGACTATCCGGATCGTTATTTCGATGAAGAGCGCTGGTTCGTTTCATTAAATCTGCATAATTTGCAAAATCCTCATCATCATAAATATTTTCATTTGGTTCTTTAGCAACAATTAACTCCCATAAACCAGGTGTTCCTATATACGTCTCTTTACCAAGAATAATATCATTCTCCTCAATTATGACCATTTTGCGACCAATATAAAATTTACCATTTTCATCACGTAATCCATATGTTCTATCAACATCATCTTTACCAAGAAATTTTGTTAGATACTCCCTTGCAAGTGGCCCAATGAAAAATGTACCTTGATATTCATCCAATTTCCTTTCTTCAATAGCTGGTCTTTCTTCAGAGGGATAAGCTTCTATTGTTGGAAAAGCTGGTAGATTAATAGCTTGTGGTAACTGTTCGATAGCTTCTTTAATAGGTCTAAGTCCCTCAGTAATCTCCTTTGTTGTAGCTTTTTGTGTTTCAGTAATAGGTTTAAAAAACCTTGAAAGATCAGTTTGTAATTCTTGTTTACCCGTTCTCTCTGCTAGTAGATTATCCCGAATCTTCTTTCTCGTTTCAAGATACTCTTTTACAATTAAGTCCCTTTTTGCAGGATCCTTGATTTTTAAAAAAGACATTTTTTTTAATTAGTAAAATAATTTTTTAACATACATTTGTCGAGCAAATGCGAGACAGTTTTTATCATAATTTTTAACACGTTTCATAATACAGTTGCATGAAAGATTAAATTTTCTTTTCGGTTTGATTGTATTATATGGAGGTGGATCAGTGTTTGTATTGCTAGTATTCAAGCGCCCCACCGTGATTCTTCTCAACCAACCTCCGAAAGGACTCACGCGCTTCTTGCCTCCCCTTTTCGATCAAGCTTTCTTCGTTTTCGGTAGATATCTTTTTCTTGATCTTGGTACGTATCTCATCCTTCATTATCCTATATTTCTCTAATTCTTCCATGATTAGTTTGAATTCATCATCAGAGATATAATTGTCAGTTAAAGCTTTCGATATATGTGAAGCAATTGTATCTAACTTAGCATCAGCTACCATCCGAATCTTTTGATGTTTTTCTGCCTTGGTTCTCGAATTTCTTACTACATATTTACCTACTATCGAAAGAAGTCCGGTTGCCGCAGCTGTTGCTTCTAATGCTATGACTGCTGGAATAGCTACAATAGTAGATAGCAAACCGATTCCACCTACTCCTGAAGCCATGGTTACAGTGATCAAAACCGTGTCAACATTGTCAACGATTCTCGCGGCTCTAAAATATTTTTTAGCTAAAGCATCTCTAGTTTGAACTTCTTTCTCAAGGAATTGTTGTATCTCAGATATCTTTTTTAGTCTATACGCATGGCCAACCATATCACCCATATCCTTCATTTCGATAGGTGGAGCACTTGTGGTACTTCGTTCTTTGGGTAACGGAGGATATATTTTATTAGGATGTTTTTGATCTGTATCTGCCATTTTTATTAAAATAATAATTTTTTTATCTCAAGATTGTAAATATTTTAGATAGCAGAATAACTCTCCCTCAGGTATTTCAACCGGTTTTTGTGAGAAATTATAAATGTAGACTAAGATATCATTAGCCTCGTTATCAAGATGTGCTCCATTAAGAATGGTTAAACTATCTTTCCATTTATTACTAACAGATATTACTACAACTCCTCGTGTAGTTATATAACCAAATCCTAGCGAAAGTCTCATGCCATCACGAGGAGGAATCTTGATAGTTACTTGCGAGTATATTTTCCATTTTAAAGGATCATGCTTTAAGGGAGGATATCTTACTCCGTGTAAATGAGGTTTCCAAAATATCGTTTTATGTTGGGTACTAATATTAGGTTTTATACCAAATTTGTGTATATCCATTTTTATTTTGATGAAAATAATATTTATACATCACATCTTACATCATAACAACCATTATCATATACAACAAGAAATAATGGTAAACCATTTTGGATAAAAATACTTCCATCAGAAATATTTTTTATAAATGTTATTATATCATCTTTTTTATAATTAGGCTCATAATCAAACTTGTTTCTTATACCCATTAAGATTAAACTTTCAACAAGTTGAATTTTAACATCACCCCCACTTGGTGTAATAAACCCAAAACCGAGTTGAATTTTTACACTTTCTTTAGGTTCTAGTGCTATATCATTTTGTAAATATACTTGCCATACATTACTCTTAATAAGTTTAGGTGGATGTTTTAAATTTTTAAAAGGAAACCATATTACTTTTTTCATATTTTTATTTTCTTTTATGATGTTTCTATTGCATAACATTTTAATTATGTATTATTTTTTCTTATATTAAATTTTTTTATAATATAGCTCCTAAGATAGGTATATTAGCGAATGGACTATTAGGTCCGAGTAAAAGTCCTTTTCCATCATACATTTTTCCTCCTTGTTTTAAATACAACCCATCACCAACGGAAGCTAACCCTTTACCTTTGTATGGCTTTAAGTATAATCCACATCCATCAGTTTCAACTTGACAAACACATCCTCCTTTTTTAAGATAAAGACCTGACCCCATTGCTTTTTGTACACCTGTTGAGGCTAATCCAGAAAGAGCACCAACACCTAAAGCTGGTAAAACGGTTCTTGCGAGCATCGGCAAAGCTCTAGCAGCTAACCCAGCCAACATTCCGAGAAAACCCCCTTCTATTTTCGTGTTATGTTTAAGTTGTTTCGCAGACATTTTAATTGTGATACCTCTACCATCCTCATAGGCTTTAGCTATTTTCCTCGCTTGTGAATCGGTAATTGCTAAAACATCATTACCTCGTAAATCTTCATGGCCTAAACGAATACTTACTGGACAACCAGCTTTAACACATGTTGAAGCTTTTCCTTTTGTCCTTCTGATATATTTACTTTAACATTAGTGTAACTCGTCATTTTATATATAACTATTTTTTTATTTATCTCATCTCGCTTCTCTAATATGAAACCTAATTGTTAAATTTTCGCCTCTAAGATTTAGTAAATTGCCATCTTGATCCGTAATATTTACCTCTAGGTTATGTATTTCATCTAATGTTATTGGCAAGTATACTAAATTAACTGGTGACTCAATTATCTTATATCCAGGTGCAACATCTGGGAAAAAAGAGTAAATAGTGTTTTTTGTTGAACCATTAACATAACTTCCTGAAATAATATCTATGTTAACGAGCAAACTATTTATACTAAGAATGTTCACTACATTCTCTGACTCGTGAAATCCTTGCGTATATTTAGCGCGAATAAATCCTAATACTTTGGCAATGGAGTTTGCTTGATTAAAATCTACTTGATAATCATCTTCTAAGGTAATAATAGACTTTAGAGTATTGGTGTTTGCAGAAATGTTAATAGGATACCCTTCATTAACTCTATCGTAATGACCCTTTTTTCTCATTTCCTGTTGAATGGTGTCATTAATGCCAACAAGGTCATAACTTCCTTCGGGTATCCTAATTTTAACCCATGAATTACCATTGTCTGGAGAATAAACGAATATATTGTTTGTTTCATCAATGTTTGGAAAAGAGTAGTATGTTTCAAGGTTTACCAGAGCTATTTCATATACTTTATCCTTTTCCAGCTGAATTGGGGGATTAAACCTTGTTCTAAAACGTGTTTTGTTGTCGCTTACTATAATTTGAAATGATGTTTTGTTGCTCGTATTTTTTACAATTTGTTCTAAAAGATCTTCCATTTTTTAAAAAAGCGAAAATATTTTTTATACTGACTTTGGCACGTAAAAATTATCAAAACCGTTTCTATACTTCCCATCGTGTTTTTTACTGGTTAGATCGATAATAGCAAAACCATGCGGTCTTTCCCATGCCTTTTGACAAAATTTTCTAAACTCGTCCTTAGGCATATCTTCACCTACATGATCGCTATAAATATGGTTAATGTTTTTTAGGTCTTGTCGGAAAAGGCAAATAAAATTAGCGTTTTCTCTAATTTGTCTCGGTAGTCTAAAATAATTCTGTGAGAGGTAAAAGCAGTCAACATTACTATGCCTTCCTCGAATATAGTAACACTCACATTTATTTTGCCTTTCTAAAAGTAAATCATCGAATATCATTAAATTTTTATTTCCCGAGTTTAACTCTCTCGGATCAGGCACATCACTAGCATTTTCAAAGAAGTTGCAATTTATATCCGATTTGTTTTTAATCGTTTTAATTCATTCTTCAACTAAAGCTGTTGGTACAATGTTTAGTTCTTGTATCTCATCACGCATGTTAAACAACCTTAAGATACATTCTTTTGGTAGTTTTTCTTCAAAAGCCTTTTTTAGTATTCGGTATTCCGGTTGAAAAAGGCTTTTTCCGAAAACACTTAAATCATTGTAATCAAGCCAACCTGGTCTGAGTAAAAGGTTTAACAATAAAGTAGTTTTACCACATCCTGATTTGCCTATAATTAAACCTCTAATACTTTTTGGTAAAAGGGAGTGATTAAATCTCTTTGATACTACTTCATTCCATGATAAGTTTATAATATCCATTTTATATAACTTTTTTAATTTTTATATATAAAATGTATTGCGTTAAATGTAAAAAACATACTGATACAAACAATATAGAATATACCGTTTCTAAAAATGGAAGAAATATGATGAGGGGTAAATGTGTGGTTTGTGGAATAACTAAAACACAATTTATAAAAGGAGAAAAAAAAACTAATGGCAGTAGCATCTTAAACAAATTTATAAACATGATGCCTTTTGAAATGCATCTCCCTGGTCACAACTTTACAGGACCAGGTACCAAGCTAGATGAGAGGTTAAATCCTGATCTAACCCCAAAAGAATGGAGTAAACCTATAAATAGAGTAGATCAAGCTGCTTATAATCATGATGTTTGCAATCTTAAGCATGATGATACAAAAACTAGGAATGAAATATGTGATAAAGATATGTTAACAGAGTTAGAAGGTATTTACAATCCTAGTATTAGAGAAAAAATGGAAAAGGGTTTGGTAAGTAAACTCATTGGAACGAAGATGAAATTTGGAATGGGGGTTAAAAAAAAAATTCGATAAAAATTTTAGCGGAAGAATTACATAAACCCGTAAAAAAAATTTTAAGAAAAGGAGAGTTAGAGTAAACGGTATAGATAGGATATGGGCTGCGGATTTAGTAGACATGCAAGCATTTTCTAAGTTTAATCGTGGTGTTAAATACCTTCTCGCTGTCATTGACATCTTTTCTAAATACGGATATCTGGTGCCATTAAAAGACAAAACAGGGAAATCTGTTGCTATAGCATTAAAAAGTATTTTTAAGGAGAGAAAACCTGAAAAAATGTGGGTGGATAAGGGTAAAGAGTTTTATAACAAAGATGTTAAAGACTTGGTTAAATTGTATTCTACTGAAAATGAGGAAAAATCTAGTGTGGTTGAGAGATGGATTAGAACAATGAAAGAAAAAATGTGGAAGTATTTTTCCACTAATTCCACAAACGTTTACATCAATGTGCTACCGGATCTCGTTAAAAAATATCGAGGGGTTACAGGTAAAAGGGGGTATCTGCATTTTTCAAAACTTTCGGGAAATTGAAAAAACAACTTTGAATCGCTCCTAAAAATCAGGTTCCTCATCAATTAAAGTGATATTTGGGAATGTTGTAGAGTGTAATTATATCTTTTAATTGCAAGTCAACACATTCTAAGAAAGTCCAAAGTTTGGCCATAAATGGGCAAAAATGTAGATAACCCCTTTTACCAGTAATGATTGGGTAGCAAACTGAATGTTGTCTAATGGTAGAGGGAGGTATCTGCACACATGACACCTTTTACCTCTGCTCGAGTGATAAATTGAGTAACATAGATGTATAAAAAGGGTGATAACTAACACATATCTCCTTTTACTCCATTTGTTTACTGACAATTTGAAGAGCAATATGAAGAGAAAAATTGGACATTCACTACTTATTCATTTCAACATTTGCCTGTCTTGTTTAAAAACTACAAAAAATAGCCTGAAATTCATAATGTATATTTCATTTATACATGTAACTCTGGCACTCTGTAACCTTAAAATATGAATTATAGTATTTTAATCGCAACATTTATCCTCTTTAGAACACAATCAGAACAACCTGTAGTTTTTTTTATGATCTCAGAGAGCACTATAGATTTTTACTCTTTACCGAACAACAAAATCTGGGACCCATCCAAATTGAAAGAAATTGAAGATAGCTACTTAATTGTAGATAAAAATGACTGGATTTTTCTTTGAAAGATTAGAAAAACATAGTGGGAAAAGGAGAAAACTCTGGTAATCAGAACTTTCTCCTTCTCCCACAATGTTTTCAAAAGATTCTATTGGCAGGGTTGTTAAAACTGGGCATTGTGTGGGAAAGGGTTAGCACAACCTTTTTAATGCTCTTTGTTAACTGATGCCAATTAGTTCGGTGATGTAACTCTAAAATAAGTCAGAAACAGCTGCTTTTCGAAAATTAAACATAAATGACGCTATGGATTGAGCAGAAATTACTGAAAATTTTTGTTTAAAGACCAGGCTTGGATTAAAGTGGCTTTATTTTGCCAAGATACACATAATTATGATTCAAGTATAATCAGACCTGTTGATATAAATCCAAATAATTTGAAGGGAGGATAGAAGACTTTATAGTTAGGAGCAATTCCTGTTTCTTCCACACTAAAAAATAAAGTTTAATTTCCACAGACTTCATATTCATACTATTTCCAAATATCCAACTCAGACTTTGCCAAAATGCACTAACTGTCATCAGTGTCACATTCACTTTCCTCTGCATCAGGCATTGGAAGTTTGTCTCTGGCTTTTCTATCAGTTTTTAGATTTTGATACTAAGTGTGATAAGTTTCTGGTATAATTCCATTAGAACAAAGAGAAAGCAAGTCATTCTTTTTTGCCTCTGAGATTGGAAGTTTGGCTCCATACCGCCGTGGCAGTTGATCTCTGTCTTGGCCTGGGCACCTTCTGTTCCTTGTACCTGGTTTGAAATTGACTTGCATGAATGAGTCTGTGTTGAATCCATAATTTAAGAAAATACAATCTGGGTTTGATTTTTTTTATCTTTATCCATTTAATCTGGTGCCATAATATTCTTTTTCCATTAACATCTACTTTCATGTTTTTGTATTAGTTTTTAACCAACAGTTTGAAATCAAGGAAGTCATGATGTTTCATTGGGATCCCCTTTTATGGATTGTTTTTCAGAGCTAAATTGATCACGGTATTCTTGTGGATTCTTCCTCTCTGTAATAAAACATCAAAGTTGTACTCTGAATCAGAGCTGTTGACATCATTAAAACTTGGCAAATACACATGATCTCCATCAGAATGATACGATGGTGATGGAGTCCTTTCCCGACATTTTCTCATAGTAGTCTTCAGGAGAGAAAGTGGAATATCCATGTCAGTCCCTATTTCAGAGTCTTGTGTGGAAACCATTTTACTAGATTGTGTATTTTCATCTGGATTGTTTTGTATTTTCATCTGGATTGTTTTTCCTCAGTTTTAGTTGAGCTAATGGGATTTCATCATCTGTCGACTCCCACATATTCATATTTGACTGCAAAAGATTTTTCCTCATGCAAAATTTTTCATTTTCTGTGCATGTGTTTTTACAGGAGTTTTCAGATCTGAAAGCTTCATGTTTGATATCAGAATGACTTTCCTGTATTTCCCCATTTACAGTAGGAGAATCCCTTTCAGAGGAGCTTCTTGTATTGAGTATCAACTCATTATTGTCTTCCTTGTCTTTTAACATGTATTTTGAAGCACATAATCGCTGACATTTCTTCATCTGACCATTCTGACCAGTCACTGATCTCCATTTCTGTGAAATAACAAAAGTTATGAATGATGAATACACAAATTCTTCCTAAAGTATGGTTATGGATGGAACACAGCGTGAGTGTAACAGTTCTTACACATCGCCGTCCCTGTACTTACAACAGTATAATAAAATCTGCTTGAAAAAAAAAAGAAATAGTACTTCATTGATTCAAAACTTTAGAAATTAACTCTATATAATTTTTCTGATCTCATATCTGCAGCTTATTCCACTTTCAATGTAAATACAGTGACAACATAATAAAAAAAAGTTTAATGTGTGTCAAAAAGTAAAAAGTTACAGGCAGTTATAGTCAAATCTACACAAAACCGTCACAGCTGAAATGTGTGTGTAAAAAAAAAGGATTGATAGCAACGCAATATATTTGAACTAGTTATGATATAGTGCAACTCTGAGATAGTTATAACCTCTCATGGGCTTATTTGGTATTTCACATTTTGAAAACTGATTAAAGAATTATTTTTACCACTGAGCTCTCGTAGCTTTGTGGTAAAATCAGGACTAGAATTTCAAAGTGTTCCAAGTTTAAATTCTGTCTCCAACGTAACTCTTTCATAGAACTTATAAAAATTATTGCCAGAGGCTTAATTCCTCTCCTCAGCTAGACAATGCTTCTGTTTTAATTATTTTGGGAGAGCAGCCAGTGGCTTGGAAAGGGTGCTGTGCATCGTCAACATAACAAAAAACCTTTGTGCATCGGCTTCCATTATATATGATTAAATACTTTTGAAATGTTGCCGAACACTTTACATGCACTTTTTCCCTATGTTTATCTTGGTTTGCAATACCTGACTTTGGACTTATTATTAACGCTTAGAAAATGTACTACACCAATAGTTGCATTTGTTAACAAAGTACATCTACATGGAGATCAGACTGCACAAAATATGCAACCTGATCTTGTTTAACTCTGTCTTTCGTGTGGATGTTCTGGTCAATTAAGAACAGTCATAAAACTGCAATCTCCTGAGTCTTTTTTTTTTTCCTATGTAGTGTCCATCTTTTCATTTCTCATACTTTAAAAATCCCAAGTTAAAAATTCCAATGACAATGACTTAGCTCTTTACCTAACGACAAAGCTTTTGATTCGTCCAAAATCAAAGCATTTGCAAACAACAGAGTAAAAGTGACTCAAAAGTAAATAGAAATTTCTTTTGGGAAGGGTAGAAAACATTGTGGGAAATGGATAAAATCGAAGATACCAGCATTTTCTCCTTTTCCCACTACGTTTTCGAAAGGCTTCTTCCTCAGGGTCGATAGAATTTGGGAATTAGAAAGTGTGATAAAGAGTTAAATTGCCTTTCTTCACCCAGCCAGAGGGAAAAGGGTATTCAAATTGAGTGAAAGAAAAAAGAAGAAAAGGTAATATAATTATATACATAAGTCTTACCTGCTCATTTGATTTTCACCAGTGTTTTATGCCTGTATACTAATTAACATCCTTCTACAACAAATATTTTCAATGGTCTGGGAAACTTTGACAAAATTATCTGATGGTAAGGGCAGCTTAGAAATACTATCTCTCCAGGATTTATATTTCCTGATAAGAAGAAGTACTTGACAGCAATTAACTCCTAAGACATAAGATATACATATATATGTAAACATTCCCTGGTAAAATGATACATCTGCCAAATACCACCTGTTGTGTGACATCTTTAATGTAATTATGTAAAAGAAAAAAGCTCTTACTATAGTTGTGTCCTTTTTCCTTTGAACATGGGTTTGCAGAAGAAGAAAGTTGGGAAGGTAAAAGGGAATATCTTGAGATGTTGCCTTTTACCAGAATATGTTTGCAGTTACTACCTTTTTCCTTGCGATAAAATTTCATTTTGCAAATATCACTTAATACCTTTCACGATATCTCTGAAAGTATTTATCTTAAAGTCATGATATTTTAACATGAGCTAGATATACCCACATAATTTGCTTTTTTGCAAAAAAGTCATTTTCGGCAAAAAGTGCAGATACCCCCTTTTAGCAGTAACCCCTCTATATAATAACACGAGACATTCATCTATTAAGATGACTCCGGTAGACGCGAGTAAAAAAGAAAATGAAACGAGAGTTTGGAGAAATCTTTACCCCGATCATCTCGAAATAAAAGATATAAATCCTAAGTTTTCCGTTGGAGACGAGGTAAGGATAAGTAAAAAGAAAAAGACTTTTGAGAAAGGTTATACAACAAGATGGACTGAGGAGGTTTTTACAGTTTCAGAAGTAAAATATACATCACCCGTAACATATAAAATTAAGGATTTAAATGAAGAAGAAATACAAGGTACCTTTTATGAACCTGAACTGCAGAAAACCAGCCAAGAGCTGTATAGAATAGAAAAGGTTATTAAAAAAGGAAAAAAGAAATCTCTCGTAAAGTGGAAAGGTTATCCTAATGAATTTAATTCATGGGTTGACAATAAAGACATTAGAAATATTTAACTATAAAAAATGTCAAATATTTCGATCGAAAACGTAATTTTACCGAATAAACCGTTGAACAATTTCGAATTGGAAGGTGCCGCAAAAAGATTAAAGATTTCTTATTTTAGAGGAGTTTTTTTACTAGATACATTACCGAGAATACCGAGTAAAAAAGAATGTGGTATAGTAAACTTTGAGAAAAGTGGTGGACCTGGTACACATTGGGTCGCTTGGTATAAAAATGGTAAAACTAAAATTTATTTTGATAGTTATGGTATACAACCACCTGTTGAAATTCGAGAGTATTTAAAAAGCCCAATACAGTACAATACCGATCAATTACAACAAGCTGGGCAAGTATTTTGCGCTCATTTATGTTTGTATATTTTAAAAGAGTTATCCACGGGGGATAAATTCCAAAATGTTTTAAATAAACTTTTTTAGTAATATTATAAAAAAAGCCTGTTAACAAATTTGGAAGAATGGAAGATGATGGCACAATCAGTGATGGTGTGTCACTCGCTTACATAAATAATCATTTTTTACGTAAAGATGGAACAACTGTTGTTACTGGTTCTATAAACATGAATGGTAATACATTAACGAGGGTTAGTAATCCAGTAAATTCTCAAGATGTGGCAACTAAGGATTATGTTGACACCAACTCAGGGTTGTTGGATCAAAACGGTGGTTACAACGTTCCAGGTTATCTAAACCTAAATTTTAATCCGATAAAAAACGTTAAGGATCCAACCGAATCGCATGAAGCTGCTACTAAAAAATATGTAGATGATGTTAATCAAGTCTTTGCTTACGAATCTGGAGGGTATAGGGCAGTTGCTGACGTTTCTATGGGTGGGAGGAAAATTTCCGACATTGGAACGCCTTCAGAACACCATCAAGCTGTAAATAAGTTTTACGTAGATGTCCTTATAGCGGCGGCTACCGCGGGTGAAAAAGCTTTGACAAAAAAACAAGATGGATCTTTTTCAATGGCTGGTGAAATAGATATGAATGATAACTCGATTACCGGATTACCAAATCCTGTATCCCGTGACTCCGCTGCCAATAAAAATTATGTTGATAACGGTGGAGCTATTATAAAAAACCCAGATGGAAGTTTCACGGTGGTGGCTAACGTAAATCTCCAAGGTTTTTCTTTTAAAAACGCGGCACCCCCGGTAGAAGAGAGAGATTTAGCAACAAAATCCTATGTGGATAAAAAAGTCTCCCTTCCTATTATATCCGTGTGTGCCGAAGAAAATAGACCAATAGGAGACGGTAATTATGAGTTTTCATTTGGTAATGGTGCTTCAGGCAAAGATCATGGTTTGGGTGGTTATTGTATGAGTGCTCCAGGTAGAATTATAAGAGGTAGTTTAATGGTTGTTAAAGATAACCCTAATGTACCAGAAGAGGTAAAAGTTAATATTACGGTAAACGGAATAGAGCAGGTTGATTACTCTATTATTAAAAAGAAAGATGAGACTTGTAGCTGCGTAGTTTTTCCTAAACCACTCGAAATTGATCAATGCGATATCATAAACTTTATTTCAAGATCAGACAACCCTACTGCGCGTCACTCTTACATAAATATTTTGATAGAGTTAGACTTGTAAAGTGTTAATATTGGAAAAAAGGATTCGTTTAACGTTTTTCAACATTAGCTTGGTCCCACTGTAAAAATATAACTTTTTTATAACAAGTTATATTTTTTTTAGCCACAGACCTAAGCTGGTCTTGTATTCAAATAAGAAGTTGGTCTTGTGATCAAGGTACGAGCAGCATCTATCTCATCAAGAAAACGCATATACTCGTCATCGTGTGGTGTAAAAGGCAATTTCGCGAAGTTTAATAGTTTGGATACCAAAGGTTGAAGTATTTCTTGTATACTTGGGTCTAAAGATATTACCTCTTGAGGCTGTATGATCATAGCGTGTTTTAGCTCTAACAATCTTTTTACTTCCAGCAATTCTCGTAGCTCGTTTATAACGTTTTGATACTCGTCTAACAACGTGTCTATATATGAAGGTTTTGACATGGTTAGTTGTAATATCTAATTTGAACCATTTTTTAATTTTCAAAATTTTTTTATCCTAGACATTGGACAACTTCAGCCTTCAAAAGGGGGGATTTAAAAATTGAATTTTTCGAAAGGCATTGAAATTTCGCCCTTTTTTTCTTAATTTTTTGGGTTTTGTCTCAGAATGCCCATTTTACTAACTACTAGTGTAACTCATTGCTTGAAAGTCTTAGAGTGTATCTCTTTTAGAGGAAATTGACAATTTGAAAAGAAAGATCTTTTCGTGGTGTTGGGTTAGCCCTGAAAAGGGCTGTTTTTCTGTGTTGGAATGTTTTGCAGCTTTAATGACAACATCCAAAATTTGCATGGCAGATTGGACATGCTCCGACTCTTTTCGTGATTGTCATTGCTCCATTATTAAAAGTAATCCGTCTCCTGAATTCCACATCAACCAAGATAACGTCAGGTGCTGTCTCTAGAACTAGTTCGATTATTTTCTCACCAAGATCTACGTATGTGCGTGATATTTGTTCTAGTTGTATTCTATTCTCTTCAATCCTGTTCTTTAGTATCAGTACTTGATCACCACCAATCAGAAAGACTCGGAGAGCCTCAATAAGTCGATGATTCATTTGGTCCATTTTTTCGATAACACTTAACCGTGCTAATCGAGAACTGAGTGTCGAATGATTTATTATTTGGAAAAAATCGACGACTTTTATACGTTTACAGTGGGATTGACCTACTTTGACTCAGAATTAAGAGCGCGAACCTGGTAGAAAGCACCCCGAGTAAAGTTCTGAGAAAAAAAAGCTTAATGCATACATATGTGGAAAATTCTCTTTAGAACAGATCTATTTTGAATGAAGTAGAAAAAAGCATTCATTTGACCTAGACAAAAGTGAAAAATTAGAAGGCTTTTCTGAGTGTAACTCTAAGAGTGAAAGTCTTTTGACTGAAAGTCTTTTGACTAAAAATTGACAAAATTTGAGGAAAGATAGATCTTTTCGTGGTGTTGGGTAGCCCTGAAAAGGGCTGTTTGTACAGGTTCACTTTTTTTTAACCTCTTCTCTTTATTCTCCTATTTTCCATCGCATTTATTACTTGGAATAGATGCTCAACTTCACGCCTTATACGTCTAAGGCGTTCTCTTTCTTCTATCCAGTACAGTAATTAAGTAAAATTGTCAGTCCAAACATTGTGCTGATTTGGTTTTAACTCTACAGCAGCTGAGTTCCGAATGAATGTGTTTTGCGATTGTCTTTTATAGTCTACAGAGCTATAAAAATAGTGACTACAAAGTATTTTAACTATGATCACTGAGAATAGTGTTTTGCATAGAGGAAAATGCAGTTGGGTTGACGTTGACCAATCAAAATGTGTAATGATATAACGGACGATTCGATTGGACAAACGTTAATTCTGAGTCAAAGTAGGTCAATCCCCCCTGCAAACGTATAAAAAACGAACTTTTTTTATTATCGGGTTATTTTCATTTCACAATGACAGCCAACAAATTCTTCTGTGGGTTATTTGGAAAGCCAAAGGTTGAGGAGGAGAAAAAGAAAGAGATGGAGGAGAAGATAGAGATGGAGAAGAAAAGAGAAGAAGAAAGAAAGAGGCTAAAGTTTAAGGCACTGTGTGCTTTTTTTGAGAGGCGGGGGTACGAGTTTTATACTCGTACCCCAAAGGTGAAGATGGGGAACATTTATCCCGACCTGAGGGATTTCATGCCACCCACTGAGCATCGTGGGTGGCAAAAGAAGCTGCAAAAGATGTATCCTTCACTGGTATGGAATTAATTTATCCAGCCAGTGAATGGAGAAAAAACAGCCCTTTTCAGGGCTACCATTCCCCAAGAAAGAGCTTTTCTTTCGAATTGTCAATTTTTTCTCTCAAAAGACTTATAGTCAAAAGACTTACAGTCAGAAGAAAAAAAGTCAAGCCCAGAATTATTTCATATGTTTTTTATTTAAACAATTTTGTACAATGAAACAAGATGTGAACTGTGAAAAAACATTGGAATGAAAAACAATATCTGTTAAAAACATTGGAATGAAAACATTTAAACAAGTCAACCTTTTTTTGTTAAAACATTTTTTAAAAAAAACTTAAAACAATATTTTGCAACAGTTTTTCAACAACCACTTTTTTATTGAAACTTTTTCAGTGTGTTTTTCCTTTTTTCTTTGGAATGTCAGATTCACATTCACTCTTTCGTTTTCTTCCCCTTTCATTATTTTTTAATACCATTTCTGGACAGATTTTATCCCCATGTTTTTTTTTGATTTGCAAAAGAAACACTTCTTATTTTTCTCGCTTTCTCTTTTTTCGCTGTTTTGCTTTTTTTCTCCTGTTTTGGTGAAAGAGTCTCCTCTGAAGAAAGTTCATTGTTTTTTAGTTCCAAAGTTGATTGTTTTCTTAGATTATCGTTTGTAGATATTTTTTTCTCTATCTGTTCTGTTATTTTACAGATCTCTGTATCGCTGATAGTCGTGTTGTCGATCTGCATATTTTCGATCTGATTTTCAGTCGATGATGTTGTAGTCTGTAGTGAGCTTGTTTTCCATTTATTTTCGTAGCAGAATGATTTCAGAACACCAATGAATTTCATGTTCTGAAATTTACCACAAAATCCCATTGTTGGTGAAATATTGATATCATGACTGCGTGGGTTCACATAGACAAAAACGACTGTTTCTGTCTGCTTTTCTTTTTCTGGACAATTTCTAGCCCAGTGTCCTTGTTTGTTGCATGTAAAACAAATCTCTTTTCTCTTTCCATCCAGTTCATATCGTTTTTTGATCGTTGATTGATCCAAAACTCTGTATCTGGTAATACGGTAAACGTCTTTTTCTGTTACATGTTGATGGGATAAAAATGATCCCACGTAGTTCCCGATATGTTGAAGTCGATACTTTTACGGAACATTGCTGATCTCGTAATCGTGGGTGTATGGGTTAACGTACAGATACATCATCTTTCCTTTCAGTGATGTATTTTGTAGCTTAAACTCGCTCATTATTTTTTATCAACTGTACTGTCTGAAGTTGATCAGAAGAATGATATAGATTTCGTAGCTATCGTCTCTATTTATACACTATCGAGCTGAAAGGCTCTATAAAATGCCAAGTTTTCTGACTTACCGTGTCATTGTCTTACATTCAGACATAAACGATGGGTAAAAGAAAAAGAATAGTACCCTATTCAGACAGCGAAAGTGACGATGAGTCATTTTCACCACCAAAAAAAAAAAAAAAAAAAAAAAATGAAAAAAGAAGAAAGTGACAGTGAAGACGATTTCTCTTCACCAAAGAAAAAACCTGTAAAAATGATCGTAGAAAGTGACGATGAGTCATTTTCACCACCAAAAAAAAAATGAAAAAAGAAGAAAGTGACAGTGAAGACGATTTCTCTTCACCCAAGAAAAAAATGAACGTGAAAAGTGAAGATAAAACACCTAAGAAAAAAACGATCATAAAAAGTGAAGATAATATCTCCTCGAAAAAAATGAACGTGAAAAGTGAAGATGAAACACCTAAGAAAAAAACGATCATAAAAAGTGAAAGTGAAGATGATATTTCCTCGAAAAAATTGATTGAGGACCAAAAAGAAGAAAGTAACAAGACTACTTTAGACATGAAAAGTCTGTATGACTTAACGGAGAAAGGAAAAAAGAAATCGAGGAAATTTAGAACAGAATCACATCTGTTGATGGCGTCTTTTAAGAAATTTGAACAATTACCACCCCATCAACTGATCGGATTATTTGATGAAGTTACCCATCAAATCATTCAAAAGTTAAATGCTGAGCCGACGGATATGATTAGAATTAGTATCAACCATCCTTCATTGAAAATAGGGATTCATATTCCCTTTCTACCTACAGAACAGCTGAAAGGCGAAACTATGTTAAATGAGATTGAACGAGTTTTACAATCGAATACAGATTTCGTCTTGAACGATGGATTCATGACATTTGACATTACACATACAATACCTCCAAGTGGTAACGGGAGAAAAAGATCATCAGAATTGGATTCAAAGGTTTTTTCCCGGAAGAAAAAATCAATTATTCAAATTAACAATCATGATCACCTATGTTTTGCAAGAGCAGTTGTGGTGGGCATTTGCTACAGTGAGCGTGAAAACACCAAAGCATGGTATAGAAGATGGTCATGCATCAGAAAATCAGATAGAATACTTCAAAAGACTGAAGCTGAGAAACTGTTGAATGAAGCTGGAGTTTCGCCAACCCGGTCTGTAGGAAATGACGAATACAAAAAAATCCAATCTTTCTTGTATGAAAAGGGCTATGTCATTAAAGTTCATCAACAGCATTCAAAACATTTGTACTTTCATCAAAACCACTATGATTACATCAAATCCATTGCAGGTTTTCTTAGTTGTGCAATTTATTGTGAGTTCTGTGATGTGGGGTACTCGTCACGGGAAAGTCATACATGTTCAAATATCTGTAAAGGTTGTTTTCGCAAAGAAAAATGTGCGTCAGAATCAAAAGAATATGTTTGCAGTGGGTGTCATAGACGATTTTTCAGTGCTGCATGTTTGGCAAATCATAGAATTGTTCAAGGTAAAGAAAAGAAATCCATTTGTGAATTAGTAAAACTCTGTTTAAAATGTGGTCAACAATATTATCTCAGAAAGAAAAATCATATCTGCCATGGAAAGAAAAAGTGTCATATCTGCAAGAAAATTGTTGACTTTTCTCATCGATGTTATATTCAGCCTTACCAAAGTAAGACAAACACCGATGACAAGACGAGTTCTTCTTCTGTAGTCAAAAAACCATTGTTCATTTTCTTTGATTTTGAATGCAAACAAGACACAGGGATACATATCCCGAATTACTGTATTGCGCACAGAGCATGTGATGAATGTATCGATAAACCAATTGATTTTCATTGTTCCACATGCAGTGAATTTGAAGAAGGAAGAGAAGTTATTTTTCAAGGTGAGGAAACTTTGAGTCAATTTTGCAACTGGCTCTTTTCAGAACATCATAAAGGAGTCACGGCTATTGCGCATAATTTCAAAGGCTATGACGGACAGTTAATTCTTGACTATGTTATCAAAGTTGGGCTAAAACTTCCAAATTTGATCATGAATGGCAATAACATTATGAAGTTAGAACTGAATGGAGTGCGTTTGATCGATTCTTTTAATTTTATGAACTTCGGTTTGGCAAAATTTCCAGCTACATTTGGTCTTCAAGAAATGAAAAAAGGTTACTTCCCTCACTGGGCAAATACAGATGAATTCTGGGGTTACATTGGTCCCTACTTGGACATGTCTTATTACAAGCCCGATTCAATGTCTGAAGAGGCCAGGTCAAATTTCATAGTCTTGTATAATGATAAAGTTCAAAGGGCTGAGGAATTCAATTTTCAAAAAGAGATGGAAATGTACTGTAGGTCAGATGTTGATATCCTAAGACGAGGTTGTGGTGAATTCAGAAAGGTGTTTATTGAACAGGGTGGCATTTGCCCATTTCTAGAGGCGGTTACCATTGCCGATGCGTGTAACAAGGTTTGGCGAAGCAAATATTTGCCTGAAAATCAAAAAGCTATCATTTCAAGTAAAGATTCATCCAGACGTCGCTTTTCCATGAAAGCAATACGCTGGATCCAGAGCGTAGCTATGGAAAGAGGAATCAATATTCGCCATGCAAAAAATGGTGGTGAAGTTCAAATCGAGAGATACAGTGTAGACGGATTTCACCGTCAATCAAACACTGTCTACGAATTCCTTGGGGATTTGTTTCATGGCTGTCCCGTATGTTATACAGATCGAAAACAGATCAATCCCATCAATGGAAGATCGATGTCTGAATTGTACGAACGTACTTTTGAACTTTTAGGAGCTATCCAAAAAATGGGATATAACGTAGAGTTCATATGGGAACATGAATTCGATGCTAAGATGAAGAAGGATAAAGAGTACAAAAAACTCATTGAAAACCTGTATCCAAATTGGGATCCCATCGATCCAAGGGAGGGGTTGTCTGGACGAAGGTGTAATGCAATAAAAATTGCCTATGATGTCAAGGAAAAAAGTAAAAAGGAAATCAAATACGATGATATTTGTTCTCTGTACCCTCATGTTTGCAAACACAAATCTTATCCTGTAGGTCAACCAAAAGTCTTAACTGCTGAGAATATTGACGTGAAGAATATTCGTCAGTATGAAGGAATAATTAAATGCAAAGTTTTACCTCCAGATGATTTGTTTCATCCCGTTCTCCCAGTTCACTGTAACAACAAAATGATGTTTCCACTCTGTATGAAATGTGCAGAAGAAAATTCGAACATTTGTAGACATAACAAAGAAGAGAGGGCTTTGGTAGGAACTTGGGTTACTTTTGAACTGTTCAAAGCTCTTGACTGTGGTTATCGGCTATTGCAAGTGTATGAAATTTGGCAATTCGATTCTGTGTCGGATCAGTTCTTTAAAGGCTATGTGGATAATTTCTTGAAAATTAAGCAAGAAGCTAGCGGATATCCCAGTTGGTGTCAATCAGATTCAGAAAAAGAACAGTTTATTCGTGAATATGAGGAAGCAGAAGGTATTCGTCTTGATCCAAGTTGTATTCAAAAAAATCCTGGGAGAAGATCCTTTGCTAAGATTATGTTGAACTGTCTTTGGGGAAAATTAGCCCAGCGTGAAAAAATGACCCAGACGGAATACATCAACGATCCGTCTAAATATTTTGAATTGGTCACCAATCCAAATTTCATTGTGAAGCATGTAGAAATCTTTGACGATGACTGTCCATTCATCTTGGTCAACTACGAAACAAAGTTGGAACATATTGATACTCACGCTACAGCCAATGTTATTGTAGGAGCCTACGTAACAGCTTATGCAAGGCTGGAATTGTACAGCGTTCTTGAAAAGTTAAAGGATAGAGTTCTGTATTTCGATACAGATAGTTGCATGTACATTCATGATCCTGAATTATGGAACCCTCCCATAATTAACAGCAGACTAGGAAAATGGACTGATGAAGAGCCTGATTGTAAAATCACTCATTTCAGAGGACTAGGACCAAAGAATTATGTTTACAAAAAGAAAACAAAAGATGGAAAAGTGAAAAGCAAATGTAAAGTGAAGGGGATTACTTTGGATTACAATACAAGTCAGGTGGTGAATTTCGATACATATTCAAAATGTGCTTTGAGTCGCACTACAGAAATCAAAATTGAATATGATTGTAGAATCAAAAGACATAGAGATAGAACGGTCACCAGTGAACCGCAAACAAAAACGTTTCGTTCTGTATACACCAAGAGCGTTATTGTAAATGATACTGACACTGTACCCTATGGCTATAAAACGTTGAGAAGATAATTCCATGTTACATTGTTTTGAACTGAACGGTCCGAGTAAGACGTAAAATAATATCACTGAAAAAATTATGCTGCCTTTACCAATAGAACTACGTGAAAAGATTTATGGAGAATTCGTTCAACAGCATACGCTCGTTGAACAAACGCAACTTTACATTAAATTCG
This sequence comes from Hippopus hippopus, assembly GCA_946811185.2. NCBI lineage: Eukaryota > Metazoa > Mollusca > Bivalvia > Cardiida > Cardiidae > Hippopus > Hippopus hippopus. The sequence goes on along the minus strand of OX328102.1, from coordinate 3,327,497 downwards.
GTTGTGTGAAACTTTGGATAGATAAATTGCACAAAGGTTTTGCAAAAGGAGATCAGTCCTGTAAGTTGTATGCTACACACAACTTTATTGCTATGATGGTAGACGATTCGGATTTTGATCTCGTTCTCAAAGCTTATTTAGCATCTTATTGGTGGAAAGACGGTGCTATCGGTAAACAAATCCGATCCACAAGTCGCTGGTGCTTTATTATCATAGGAAGAACAGAAGAAAGCTTTCTGAACTTTCTGAAAATGAAATCAGTTTTATTTAACTTTTACTTACGCTACAAAAGAGGATTTATTCAAAACGATGAAGAATTAGTGGATACCTTGGAAGGCTATATTTTATTTGATAGAGATGTTACAGAAGAAAGTGTATATTCATCCCTTTCAACAAAAGGCGTTACAAAACATGTTTTTCCATTTAGAAGAATACGTGAATTCAGAGAGATGGACAGTGAATATCAATTGTATTTGGGTAATGAGCAATTGCATACAGTTATTATGAAGACAAATGGAAAACTCGGGGCATTTGTGAATTTGCATTGTGAATTTGCATTGTAAAATGTTATATTGTATGAAATATTATATTGTATGAAATGTTTTTATGCTAAATTGTTTTTTTGCACAGATATTGTTTTTCATTTTCAATGTTTTTTAACAGATATTGTTTTTTTATTCCATTGTTTTTTCAAAGTTCATGTCTTGTTTCATTGTACAAAATTGTTTGAATAAAAAACATATGAAATAATTCTGGACTTGACTTTGTTTCTTCTGACTGTAAGTCTTTTGACTGTAAGTCTTTTGAGAGAAAAAATTGACAATTCGAAAGAAAAGCTCTTTCTTGGCGAATGGTAGCCCTGAAAAGGGCTGTTTTTTCTCCATTCGCTGGATGGTTAAAATTAATCCCATACCAGTGACATGAAGTCGGGCGAAAACTCAAGCCCTTGTCTCTTTAAAAACTCACAGAAAGTTTTCAACTTCGCTGCCTGTTCTCTTCTTGCTTCTTTTTTTCTTTTCTCTCGATCTAGCTTCTCCTCCATCTCTCTCTTCATCATTTCGCCCTTTCTCCTTCCAAAACACTTGCTAAAATTTTTATTGTCTTTCATTGTGAAATGAAAAATAATCCGATCATAAAAAAAGTTCGTTTTTATACGTTGACGGGAGGATTGACCTACTTAGACTCAGAATTAACGTTATCCAATCAAAATGTGTAATGATATAACGAACGATTCGATTGGGCGACGTTAATTCTATGTCGAAGTAGGTCAATCCACCCTGCAAGCTATAAAATTCCAATGTTTTATACATCAAATCATTATCGTTCCATCATGGTACAGATACTTCTCTGTCCGATGTGTGGTAGCAGATGCTATATAGAATGCGGGAAATGCTTTACTATTCTGGACTACCTCGGCCAGAAGCATAACTGTCCTGATCCTGATGAGGGATTCTATGACTATGATGAAAGCTCGGCAGTATGCTGTGAATACTGTGGATGTGAAATCATCCCAGTAAATCGTTTAGAAGAGCAGTAGTCTTGATAGATGAATACTCGAAAAACAGCCCTTTTCAGGGCTAACCAACACCACGAAAAGATCTTTCTTTTCAAATTTGTCAATTTCCTCTAAAAGAGATACACTCTAAGACTTTCAATCAATGAGTTACACGCTAAGAGTTATACTCAAAAAAGCCTAAGTCCACAGTCCCACTGCACTGATCTCTCGCCAGCGAATATTGCTGGCGAGAGATCAGCCCTGTAGTTTATACAGTTGATGAATAGCCTTGCCAGACAACAAGACTCAAAACAGCCCTTTTCAGGGCTACCATTCAGCAAGAAAGAGTGATCTTTTGAATTGTCAATTTTCAGGCAAAAGACTTCCAGTCAAAGGGCTACTCAAAAAAGTCTAAGTCCAGTACTTAGTTTTCTCTTTCAAAATCACACTGTATTCCATATCAAAAAAAAAAAAAAAAAAGACTAAGTCCAAAATTTCTGTGCATAACACGAATCTTCTTCTAGTTTTTTACTCACACAAAGAAATATAACGAAGCTTCTGATCGGTCAACATTAAAGCAACGAAGCTTCTGATTGGTCAAAAAACGTTAATTCTGAAAGATTATTCTTTTCAAATTTTTTAGCATTTCTACCTCTATGAGTTACACTTAATAACACATAGCATTTAAACCCCCTCTTCATTGAGGGTGCTTTCGCCCGGGAACGCGCTCTTAATTCTGAATCAAAGTAGGTCAATCCTAGTTCTGACGAGAGGATTGACCTACTTTGATATAGAATTAACGTTGTCCAATCGATTCGTTCGTTATATCATTACACATTTTGATTGGTCAACGTTAATTCTGAACCAAAGTAGGTCAATCCTCCCACCAGCTTATAAAAGCCGACGATTTTTTTCTAAATAATGAATTATTCGACTCTCAGCTCTCGAATAAAATGCTAACGGAAAAAATGGATTTCAACTTAAATGGATTCAACTTGGACGGTTTCGACATAGACAAATTCCTACCAAAAGAAAACACTGGAGATATTATATCATCAGCAATGAATTCAACACTCGTCAACCCAACAACTGCGATAAATACAACACTCATCAACCCAAAGACAATATTGGACGACATTTTTGAAGAAGTAAGACAGCTGAATTCAAAACAAGATTCTGTATTGACTCAGCTTTTAGAAGAACTGAAGACTTTTAACAAGCATTTGGAGGAGATAAAGACTTTAAACACAAACACTGAACAGCTGAGCAGAAATATTGAGACATTATGTCAACAGAGTAAGCGTGATTCACCTGTTCCTGTGCAGATTCCGGTGAAAATCCCGATGGAGTTTGACTTTGATAAAACCAGTCTTCATAAACTAGTAGAGTCAATCGTAACGGTTGTAAAGAAAGAAAAACATCAGCCAAAGGAAAAACAGCGAAGAGCAACAAAAAGAAAATCAGAGGAAAGCAATGGGGAACTTCACAAAAAGCAAGGAGTTCTCAACAACTGGGCAATCTCGACAATGACGGGCCAGGGCAAATACGGAAAAAAGATTGATGACTTCAATGATTTCAAGATCCCGAAAAAACCAAAGAAAAGCTGTCAGTAAAGGCGAAAAAAACATTCCAACACAGAAAAACAGCCCTTTTCAGGGCTAACCCAACACCACGAAAAGATCTTTCTTTTCAAATTGTCAATTTCCTCTAAAAGAGATACACTCTAAGACTTTCAATCAATGAGTTACACTCTAAGAGTTATACTCAAAAAAGCCTAAGTCCACAGTCCCACTGCAAATTTTTTACTCTAACCAGACAAAAAAAGTCTATTCCCAACCCTCTTGACCAGAGACAGTGTGGGCATTAAAATCACACTGTATTCCATATCAAAAAAAAGACTAGGTCCAAACTCATGTGCATAACACGAATCTTCTCCTTCTAGTTTTTTTACTCACACAAAGAAATATAACGAAGCTTCTGATTGGGCAACATTAAAGCAACGAAGCTTCTGATTGGTCAAAAAACGTTAATTCTGAAAGATTATTCTTTTCAAATTTTTTAGCATTTCTACATCTATGAGTTACACTTAATAACACATAGCATTTAAACCCCCTCTTCATCGAGGGTGCTTTCGCCCGGGAACGCGCTCTTAATTCTGAATCAAAGTAGGTCAATCCTAGTTCTGACGAGAGGATTGACCTACTTTGACATAGAATTAACGTTGTCCAATCGATTCGTTCGTTATATCTTTACACATTTTGATTGGTCACCGTTAATTCTGAACCAAAGTAGGTCAATCCTCCCATCAGTTTATAAAAGCCGACGATTTTTCCACTATTCAATTGAACGATGGAAGATCTCCGAAAATCATTTCAAAACTTAATGAGAGCGGTATCCACCCTCTCATTAAAATTAGAGAGAGTAAACGGTCAAATCGAGAAGATAATGGGTGAGGATAAAAGACTACCATCACCACCATTGGCGATAGCTAACGAAAAGAAGGAGTGTGTCATCCCAGTGACGGAATGCTGGGATGACGACGATGAGCCGGCGTTCACGCTAAACTTTAACCTGGACGAGATGGAATTGAGGAGGCTAAGGAGGCGGACAGCAAGCAGCTGTCCAGCCTGCAGAAAAGTTGGAGGTTGTGCCTAAAAAACACAATCTCCACAAACAGCCCTTTTCAGGGCTACCATTCCACACGAAAGAGTGATCTTTCAAATTGTCATTTTTCAAGACTATCAGTCAGTACAACCCCACTCAGGGTAAGCAGAATGGGGCACTCAGGGTAAGTCAGATAGGGACTGGCCAATCTCTGCAATATGTACAGTCTAAGGTCAACCGGAAATGGTCTTTGCCCTGTAACCATGACATCACATAACTTTCCTAAGCCACACCCATCTTTCCCCCTCTCAGGGTAAGGAGAGTAGGTACCGGAAGGTCACGTCAGCCGGAAGTGACGTCACGTGCCCTATTCTGCTATCCCCACTGCCCCATTTACTGTCAGGGCAGCAGAATGGACCACTCAGGGGTAGTCACTTGGGGCAACCGGAAGTGACGTCATAGTGCCCCATAGTGCTTACCTGTCAGAATTCAAAATGGCGGACATTTTGCGTTATCTACTTCCGGTTTGTCTCCAAAAGTGCCCCATTTGCTATCCCAGTGCCCCATTTTACTGTCAGGATAGCAGAATGGGGCACTCAGGGGTAGTCACTTGGGGCAAAATCGCCTATTTTGCCCCAAGTGACTCCCCTATACTACTCAGAACCGCATAATGTTTTTCTAAGATCTACTTTTTTACCTCAGCTTAATTACGACGACCCTCATAGCGCCTTTCACTATTATATCTGCCTTTGCGGCAGTGCAGATCAAGATTAGACTGCACAAAACCTGCAGTCTGATCTTTGATCTGCTCTGTCCGCTTTCGTGAAACACTGCAAACAAAAAGCAACAACGAAATTGCAATTTTCAAATCTTATTCTACACTGAAAATATCCATTAGGTTTATGCGGTGCTTTAACCCTTTATCACACAATCCCAATCTGTTAACGACTTTTGAAAACATTGTGGGAAAAGGAGAAAAATGCTGGTAACCAGCATTTTCTCCTTCACTCACAATGTTTTCTTCCCTTTTAAAACAAATTTTAATTCTTGAGTCACATTTATCTAGTTGTCTCTAAATGCTTTCAATTCAACTAGCCCAAACACTTGTTGTTTGGTAAAGAGATGAGAGTTAAGTTTTAGCAAGCACTACGCGATAGGTACACATCGAAGAGTTAAGATAAAGATGAAGTGAACTTCGACTGCATACTACACAGTAGCGATCAATTTGCATACGTGTAGGCTCTATACCCCTATATGCATTTTCGATGGTTCGAAGACTTCATTCATTTAGTCGTTCGTTCGTTTACAATGTATTCGTTTGCTCGCTCGCTCGCTCGCTCATTAACACTAGAATTATTAAAGTTGGCAATGTCTTGATCCACTTCCTGTCGGAAAACAGTCGTGACCTCTGTCAGAAAAGCTGACCCCAATGCGGAAAAGCAATATATGCATTGTCGCCTTAATACATGTACCTTTAAAATTCTGATAGAAACACTAAATTCCATTTTCTAAAGCACTCGCCAATCTGCAATGCTCATTATATATATATATAAAAAAAAAAAATGCACCGCATACGGTGCAAACGCTAGGCTGCAGTTGCTTGATTTTCAGTGAAAATTCCAAGTCGAAAAAAGGGCATAACTGTGTCGAAAATACTTTGATGGTAACCTGCCCCTGTTGTATGAGTTCCCCCTTTAAGAAGTTAACAACTTGTCCAAGTTTGAAGTAAATATCTTCAGTAATAAAACAGACTGTATAAAATGTAAAAGTTTTTGCATCACGACGCAGACGTCTAAATGGCTATGAAAATACCTCGACGTTTTCTTCCAAAACAGCAGAGCTAATAAGCATTCAAAAAATGGAATGTACCATCATCAATCAACTTGTCAAAATCCAACCTTACTTTGTTTTTAAAGACACCACAGACAAAGTTTGTAAATAAAACTCAATATTTACCAGTTCTTTAATGCGTTCCTCCTTCAGTCTAGCAAACTCCAGTTTCAGCCTCTCTTTGAGCTCGTCTAAATCTCCCAAACCATCGTATGGCACGTCGTATTTCTCCAGTATTTCGATGGCAGTTAAAAAATCGTCTATGGCTTCAATTTCTTCCAAACTCGGGAAACAAGTCTCCTCTACTTGCCTTGTAACCATTTCTGTTATCTTTTTCCTCGGTTAATTATTATTGCTGTAGTATTTTTGAACTGAAATTGTCCTGTAATAATTGTTTTTTTATCTATCGTCTCTAAATCGATTTTTTCTTCAATAGATTATTGTTAATACATGTACATCATACTCCGGCGTCTTATAAAACGTTTGTGTTTGTTATACACGAAATTATAACTATAACTCCTTTCTCTGTAGAGTGATGAAATGGTAATTCGAACACAAGTAGGTCAAATTAACGAATTATCAGCGTATTCGAAATAGGCCTACTGAACATTTTCTCGAAACTCAAAAATACGATACATAAAAATAGACTGTTTATGTCCAGGATGTTGAATCAGCAAAGCGGACGGTGTAGATCAACGATCAGATTGCACGTTTTGTGCAGTTTGATCTTGATCTACACTGTCTGCAAAGGAAACTACAATCGTGAAAGGCACTGAAAGGTTTTAGAGCGAAGCTATTCATTATATCCGGTGAAACCTGTATTTACCACCCAAGTGTTTTGTTAAATTATCACGTCGTAGTTTCACTTTTAAGCACGCGTATCCAATCTTTTTTTGAAAATAATATACATGTAGTTTTTTTGCAGAGGTTTTCCTGTTCGAATAAGTTATATAAATACAACCGTAAATGTGTCTTGATTGTTAAACTTTATTCAAACATTCTTTCATCGAAACACTTATTTTTTTAGCCTATCCTTATCGTCAACTTTTAGAAATAATGTGCTGGCATTATATTAATTTGCACGCTCAAATACACAAACCTTAAAATGCTAAAACGATTTCATTGTCTTCTCGTCATACGTTTTTCTTCTTTATTATTATTTATTTCTGCGAGACTAAATACTCTTTACTTTATATTGGAATAATCTGTGGACTCTATAGCGAATGCCTCTGAAAATTATTGTGGCAAATAGGGCAATTTTGTGAAAAAACGTGAAAGTGTTCTGTTTATCACGATGTTTTCTCTACAATGTGGATTCTCCATAGTTAATGTCTATGTTTCCTTGGCATGTCGTTTACAGTGAATTGTCTGGTTACATTTGTGTTAATAAGTCTGCCCTTTACAAATCGAGCTATGGTTATTCCTTCCAAAAACTTTCAAGTCACACATAGGCCTATTTATTAGACGGAATGTGAATAATTTTATTAAAAAAAAAAAAAAAAAAACATTGAGGAAAAGGGGGCAATTTCTTGTAGGGTATAAAATCCATCGTTCTTTGTCCTCAAATGTTTTCAAACGGCTGTTCATCACAGAGATGTCAAAAGCTCGGTTTTCTTATAAATTGTTATGGGGTATGGCAATATCATACTGTTTATAAACATGCCAACAAACGATTTCCTTACAAGTTGACCATTTGATTGCTATTACCATGACTCAGTCAGTCGTTTAGCTGACAGCGTAGACAAATCGTGCAGTCTGACACAAATCGTGCGGTCTGATCTTTGTCTACGCTGTCAGATGCGATGAGATTTTTCTGTTAAGAAGAGCTACGGAACGTTGGCGTTTCTCTTACTGTTGGCTGGAACTTTCCTCCTAATCTATTAGCGTTTTGACTCTTTACCAGAGGTTAAAATTTTAGGCTTATCTGAATCTGAAAGCAATTGCAAGCGACCGATAAATGTGGCTCAAATTATGAAATATCTTTGAAAGGAAAGAACAAATTGTGGGCAAAGGAGAAAATGCTGGTTATCTCAAGGGTACTAGCATTTTCTACTTTTTATATCATGGGTTTGTTTTATTGATTGTATGGTGTCTTGCACCTTTTTCTACATTATTTCAGTTATACTGCGGCGGCCAGTGCATCAATCCATGCTTTTCTGGAGTTTCTTCTGCCGCTACTCTGCACAATAGTCTTTCCAAGCCACTGTCTGCTTTCCACTTGACCATCGTCGAAACAATGGTCAGTGGTGAGAAGGGAATGAATCCTGTCGCAATAACTATCATCAATCCTCTGAAAGAAATTGGCCGAGCCGGGGATCGAACCAGCGACCCCCTGTCCCCAAGACCTGTACGCTACCGACTAAGCTTCCGGGGCTCGGCATATTATAGTATGTTTTTGGAATGCTTTCTTCAGGGTCGATAAAAATACGGGATTGTTTAGTAAAAGGTTAGGTTGCGCCCAGCTATGGAACATTTCTAGTCACATATCACATGACCTTTATCATGATGATCGACAAAACAACTTGTTTAATTAACATATTAACCAAGTGCCGTACAAATACTAGTTTTTGCATCCCTGTAGATGAAAGCTCTTGAAAATGCTGTAGAAAAAGGAGAGTTGGCTTGCTGCAAGCAATGGCTTCCCTTCCCACAGAATTTTTGATACCATTTAACTGTAGTAAGTTTTCCATTCTTCATAAATTTCTTCTTTGTGCAACGGCATATGTTGTTTATTGTCAACGGTATTTTAGATTCTTCCTATATATATATATATGCATGCGCATATATTAGACACTGCTTTTACAGGCAGTAGTCCTACAGATCACGATCAGATCACAGAATATACAATCTGATCTTCGAGCACATCTTTCAGATCTGCACTGATATTTTCGAAAACCAACATGCAACAGAATTTGCAGAACATACTATATAAGCCATACTCTGGGAAATGGGGCTTAATGTATCTGCAAAAAGTATCGACCCATGCCAGCTTGCGCAGTCCGCGCTGGCTGACCTGAGTAGAAACTTTTTGCTATTTGTCAATTTTCTGCATGTACAAGGACCATTCTACCTCATGATTCAGTGGGTTGTTAGACGAAATGGATCTTATAGATCCATAAAATTTTAAAAGATCTCTTACCTTTTAACGTTATTATAGGTCACGGAGCTGATGAGCAAGGCTCATATATGTGATAGGATATGAATGAAACTTAACCCTGAGGCTGCAATGCGCGACACAAGTATTTTCTGCAGACAGTGCAGATCAAGATCAGACTGCACAGAACGTGCAGTCCGATCTTGGATCTACACTGTCCGATAGGGAGATATCTTTCGCCAAGGAATACCTTTAGAAATAGCAAAAGTTTGTTTTTTACTATCGGCTTGAAAGTTTCGTTTCACTTCTTTAGCAGAATAAGGGTTAAATGAGACTTACGTATTATACACTGCCTGTGTATAGACAGTATAGATTAGGACCAGAATATACAAAAATTGGAGCCTGATCTTAAAGCAACACTTTCAGAAATGTTAAAATAACTTTACTCTTCGCAAATAAAGAAAAGAAAGTAGTCCCAAAGTTGCAATGGAAAGTTCATAAGATTTAACAGGAAAAAAAAACCAAGGCCATGCTTATTTAGTAAGTCGTTATTTTTCTAAAGAATGAAAGGGTTGTGTAGCCAGGTCTATGTTTTAATGGAATATAAGAACTGTGAAAATCAATATGCATGAAAAATTCTGAAAGAACTGAATTCTATTATTGATCACGGATTTCAACTTGAAAACACATGTTAAATTATCGTACTTTCTGAAGGTCGTGTTCGATTGTATATGCATACAAGGTGCTCTTTTCCCAGGGTATGCCAGGGTATGTTTTTTTTTTAAATCAGAAAATGCAAATAATTGGTTGGGTTTTTAGAAGCCGGTTCTTTGCTTTTGTTATTTGGAATGCGTTTTTGTGTGCTTGTTTAGGCTTCTTTGTGAGTTTTGTTGAATATCATTTTTTTTTTTCTCTTTTTAAAAATGTGTATGTATTTTTTTTACATGTATTTTGTTCTGTTTTTGTTCCCTTAACCCCGATCCTGCTAAGTTAAATGATACCTTCAAGTCGATAGTGAAACCCAAAAGGTTGCTATTTCAAAGTTATTTTTGGGGGAGAAATATCTCGTTATCGGATAGTGTAGATCAAAGATCAGACTGCACGTACTGTGCAGCCTGATCTTGATCTACACTGTCTGCCAAAGGTCAGTGAGTTGCGCTCAGCAGCCTAAGGGTTAACTCTTTAACACAATCCACAGGTTTAACGACCCTGAAGACTACGGTTTTTAAAACATTGTGGGAAAAGGAGAAAATGCTGGAAACAACCATTTTCTCCTTTCGCATCAATGCTTTCCACCATATCCCAGAGAAATCTCAATATTTGACTTGCATTTAGTTTGTCGTCTGAGGACTTGGAATTGTTCAAAATTTTGTCGCCTGGTAAAGAGTTGAATTAGTATGTGAAACGAATAAGAAGATCTAGACTGTATCTTAGCTGTGAGATTTATGCATGTGTATACATGTAATATCAATCTTTGTTACGTAGGTATGTTACGTCACAAAAGACATGTCGTTGTTGCGGTTCATCGTGTTTGTTGGCCTCGAAACTCTGGTCCTTTTATCCACATTTGGTCTACATATACATGATTGTTAGATTTCATTTTGAGAGTCGTTTGTAAACATGTACTGTCCAAGGTTTCTTCGAAAGTTTGAGGCTATACTCCACCTACACGTTCAAAACAACTGTTCAAATTCTAAATTATACAACCTGCCATCTGACTGGCCGAGACTGAACGTCTAGACCAATCAGACGGCCTGTTGTTACGATGTCTAACCGGAAGGCTTGGACGCATAACCGCAAACAGGGTGTAGTGCCGCGGTGATAAACAGATCCGTTATGAATGAAAAAGAAGAAGAAGAAGAAGGAGAAGAAGAAGAAGAAGAAGAAAGGTTACTCTTTTCTAGAACGATCTCCGCGTTGTAACGACCTTAGGGGAAAAGCTTTGGAAGCATTTGAAGAATAGGAGAAAGTGTTGGTACCTTTCCCAAGACATTTCATCGTTTAACCATATACAACTTGCCGCCTGCAAATTCTGGGGTTGATTTACGTCTGCCAAATCGATATTTTATTTTTGCTGTATGGTAAAAAAACTTATATATATATATATAAAACCCACCTTTCATTACTTTGATATCAACCTTTTTTAATATCACGTTGCCTGTTGTTGCCCAGAGGCAAATACGCCAGCTTGGACAGTTTGAGAGCGATAACGCTTTATAACGACTTCTCTGCCAAATAGAGGACTCGTTTGGATTTAGGGTACATATGGCCTGCAACACGCGAAAAGGGGCATTCGGACATTTGCGTAAAGTGTCGTCTCGGATCAGCCTGCGCAGTCCGCGCAGGCTAATCCGAAACGACACTTTCCGTTTTTATGCAATTTTCTGTTTTCCGCAAGTCTACCGTAGCACAAAATCTAATGTAGACGTAAAGTGCCGTCTCGGATTAGCCTGCGCGGACTGCGCAGGCTGATCCGAGACGACACTTTACGCAAATGTCCGAATGCCCCTTTTCGCATGTTGCAGTCCATATACTCTTGCAAAGGGGTTTCTAATGTATCTCTATGATACATTATACCAAGCAAGATATCACGTGATCCATAAATCCATTTTTTCCAACAACTGTCTAAAGACCGTCTGAATCCTGAGGTCGAATGGTCTTTGCACATGCAGAAATGCAAAGAGTTTCGGCACAGATCAGCCTGCGCGGACTGCGTAGGCTGACCTGGATCGATACTTTTTGCATATGCCGCTAAGCCCCCTTTTCACAGGTTATGGTTCATTTTTTTGTGTGAGAATATTTACAATTCCTCTGCAACTTAAGTCTTTTTACATGTTTTTTTTTTATCGTTGCTCAGTAAGCGGACGGTGTAGATCTAACCCAAGATCAGACTGCACAGCGGACAATGTAAATCCAAGACCAGACTGCCTAGAATGTAACCTTGATCTATACTGTAAGAGACAGCTACATACACGTATAGATCTACATGTATATTAGCCATGACCTTGAAAGGGTAAACGGCAAAAATTTGAACTTTATCTTAGTTTTGTGAAATCTTCGCTTGAATGGTTACCTAGCTACATACCATAGTAAACATAAAACACCCAAATCGTTCGGTAGAACTACTAGTGTTTTTTTTTATCTTGTTTGACTGTTCAAGCATATCTTGTTTCAAACAAAGGGAAGCACCTAACTAAATGCGAACGGATATGCACATTTTACATTTCAACGTGGAATATCTAGAGTTTTATTGCAGCGAACATGGATTCATACACCCAGTTACGTCAGTTTTACGTGTAGGTGTGTATAAACGTATTCCCTCATGACAGATATTTTTCGTCTTGTCTTGGAATTCACTTATTTCATGAAATCAATGTGTTAAAAAGAGAAATTGCTTGTTACGGGTAATTTTTCCATTAGCGACAATATTTTCACAAGTAGTATCTACTTATTTAAAAACGTTAGTTCATGCGGGGTATCCATATTGTATGCAGATGGTTGCAAAGTCTGGTGAAAATCTGTTGTAGGAAGTCAAAAGTTTAAAACCCCCTGAGCGGCTCTCTGGCTAATATGGGTTTATACATCTCCGTGATGCACTGAACCAAGCAAATCATCGTATGGATCCATAAAATCTATTTTCGACTAACAACCGACTGAATCATGATGTAGAATGACCCTTTGACATGCAGAAAATTGAATGGCAGAAAGTTCCGCCTCAGGTCAGCCTGACTGAATCAAGAGGTAGAATGACCCTTTGACACGCAGAAAATTGAACAGCAAAAAGTTTCGACCTAGGTCAGCCTGCGCGGACTGCGCAAGCTGACCTCTGTAGATACTTTTTGCAGATGCATTAAACCCCCTTTTCTCGGGGCATGGTTCATTCATTCGTAATTATACCCATCTTTTATTCACAATTCGTTGTGTGTATATGTGTGTATTAACAGGGTAAAATTTACCCGTCAATACTTCCTCATTCTGCTTTTAATGCGTTCGTGGGGGATTTTTCCACGCTTGGTATGTTATTTAATTTTGCTAGATCTATATAGCTTGTGCATTTTGATTTTTAGGTGTTGGAGTCAATCCATTGATTTCTTTTAACGATTTCTTTTTGTATGCTACATCTTACTTTTTTCTGTAAATATTTTGATAGAAGGAGAGATTAATCGCAATGAGTAAGTTCTGTTTTTGTCAAAATGTTTAATGCACATAATATCTATGTTTAATTACCTTGTTTCACAAAGATGTTTTCAAAGGCTTCTACAATAAATTTGTTATAGGGAATAACAGATTTGAGAAAGTCGAACGTCGTCAAAAATAAGGAACAGTATTTTTCCTCCGGATGGTACCCCGGATACGCTGATGGTATCTGACCGTATATATAACGCTGGCCGACCTTATTGGACAATTATGGTGGCATATTTCTGCCGCGAGATACGAGATAGCTATCATGATAATTTTACAAAACTATCGTGATAAAACAAAGTTTCCTGGAAATATTATCTAGATAATAAAAATTTTCACGGTAAAAATATCGCGATAATTTTACCTGTTATCATGATTTTTTTTGCTTTCGTGCCCATAACTGACATTCACGGTATCTATAATTAGATACGGTTTCGGAACATCTTCGTCTACAACCTTATGAATTCTCCTTTTCCCTGAATAGTGTTAAAGTGTTCGTAGGAGGCATTTCGTGTCTTCTTTGTGATTTTACAGACTTCTGTTCATTTCGAGTCTTGTCAAAATTTACCAATTAAGCTACAATTATTAATCATTCGAACTTTTACTTACTGCAATCTTGTGAAGTCAAAAACTACCGAGTTCATCCAAATGATAAATTTTCTATTTATAGATATCGAGAAACAGGTAGAACTATCACGATAATTTTATCTTGCATGTCAGCTTCATGCACGATTGAGAAATTTTGCGTTAAAATATTAAGTTTATCGTGATATTTTTTTCAGGAAACTTTTCACTATCTCGATAAAATTTCCAGGAAACTTTAATTTATCGCGATAGTTTTGTAAAATTATCATGATAGCTATCTCGTATCTCGTGGCAGAAAATGCCACCATAGACAATAGACAAGTCTTCGTTGACATGTAGATGATTTCAGATTTGATATAACGCGGGTCGATCTTATTGGCTAATAAGTTTCCATTAACTTTCAGGTGAACTGAGACTAGATATAACGCGGGCTTTCAGGTTATCTCAGACTGGATATAACGCGTGCTCGTCTTACTTGACAATACGTTTCCGTCGACGTGCAGATGATCTCATACTGGATATATACCGCGGGTTAATCTAACCGGAAAATAAGTTTCCGTTGACTTTCAGGTGAACTGACACTGGATTTAACACGGGCTGGATATACTGGACAGTAAGTTTCCGATAACTTTCAGATTATCTCAGACTGGATGTAACGCGGGCCGATCTTACTGGACAATAAGTTTCCGGTGACTTTCACGTGAACTAAGACTTTATATGACGCGGGCTGTTCATTCTGGACAATAAGTTTTCATTAACTTTCGAGTTATGTTAGACTGGATATGACTGATCTTACTGGCCAGTAAGTTTCTGTTAACTTTCAGGTGAACTTAGACTCGATATAACGCAGGCTCTTCATACAGGACAATGAGTTCGTTGACTTTCAAGTTATCTGAGACTAGGTATAAGGTGGGCTGATTTTACTGGACAATAAGATTTCGTCGACGTACAGGTTATGTCAGACTGGATAAAACGCGGGCTGATCTTACTGCACAGTAAGTTTCCGTCGACGTGCATATGATCTCATACTGGATATAACGCGGGTTAATTTTACTGGACAAAAAATTCCGTTGACTTCCAGGTTATCTCATACTGGATATAACGCGGATTAATCTAACTGGACATAAAAAGTTTCCTTTGACTTTCAGGTTATCTCATACTGGATATAACGCGGATTAATCTCACTGGACAAAAAAATCCGTTGACTTGGACCAAGTTATCTCATACTGGATATAACGCGGGTTAATCTCTCAGGAAAATCAGTTTCCGATGTTTTTCATCCATTGACAGGCAGATGATCGACGGCTGGATATAAACTTGGTTTGATCTCAGATAAGTTTCCACGGACTTGCAGACTATGGCTTCAAAAGATCCAGCTTACTTCGTGCAGAATGAGCAGAATGTCCTTCAGGTACTTAACTCTTAGATTGCTAAGCGCGACTCACCGACCTTTAGCGGACAGTGTAGATCATAGATCAAGATCAGACTGCACAGAACGTACATCTGATCTTGGATCTACCCTGTCCGACAAGTAGATATCCCCCCCCCCCCCCCCGCACCCAAATAAGTTTGACATAGCAATATTCGGGTTTTTACTATCGGTTTGAAAGTTTCATTTAACTTATTTAGCAGGATAAGAGTTAACCCCCTTTACTAGATAACAAAAAATTATACTTGACGGTATTGAAAGAATTTGCACACGACAAGGTAAGTCGGGATCAAATGATGAAGTTTTTTCCTTAAAAGGTTGGAAAACATTGTAGGTAAACGAGAAAAAGCCGGATATATTGTTTTAAGTTCATTTTTTACTGAAGAAAGAAAGAAAAGAAAGGTAAATTGTGGGGTTTATTCATTATTATTAAACGGGAGTGAAAAGTAGACTGTGAATACACGCCTCGTAATTCTGTGTTCATTTTTATGCAAAAACTGTGCTGAATTTCGAATGGAATGGGGGAAAAACGTCCCGCCTTTTTTCTAAGCCCTGTGTTGGGGTGGGGAGAGAGACTGAGAGGAAGACGGGGAGAAGGAGAGAGAGAGAGAGAGAGAGAGGAGATAGATGGACGGAGAGACTACACGATGTTCTGTCAGCGTTGTCTTCATCCATTTAACCTTTAGGCTGCTAAGCGCGACTCGCTGGCCTTTTGCGGACAGTGTAGATCAAGATCAGACTGCACAGAACGTGCAGTCTGATCTTGGATCACCTGACTGAATCATTAGGTAGAGTGGTCCTTTAAATTGCAGAAAAATTACTTAACGCAAAAGGTTTAGACCTAGGTCAGCCCAGGGATCATATATGACAATAAGTATCGCACACAGGCGATCTTTTGTACTAACATTATATAATATTAGAACTAACTCTCAGTCCCTAAATAGGCGATTTATAATATACAGTTTCTGGTCAGTCTGAGCGGACTGCACAGGCTGACCTGGGTCGATATACTTTGTAGATGCACTGAACCACATTTTCACACAGCATGACTCAATTCTACTATTTTTGATTCTGTATGTATAACGTAAATTCACAAGGAACAAACTATTTACCAGTGGACCATTTGTTTTATTGATGTTTGGCTTGTTGCAGATTCCTGATCTCAAGACAGCGATGGAGGTCCTTCGACTGCTGAATATTGACCCAAGGGGCAAAGGGATTAAAAATAAGGACAATGCAATCGCTCTGATAATGAAGGAGATCGGCAGTGGGAAAAAGGTCGTTGAGGTAGACAATTCTGTTTGTGTTTTCCACTTGTTAAGGTTTTCCACGGGTACTTTTTATAAGCTCTTAGCGTTTTCCACACACCATCTGTGGGTATCAAAGACAAGGCCGGGGTAGGGGGTTGCTTAGGTACAACGAGAGCCTAGTTGCCCTGAGACCAGGCGACTCAAAAATCATCCATTTATGCCGTGAACCGAGGGACTGAGTTTCACACCGAACCATACAAGGTCTTTAGAACGCTTAACAATCCCACAAATTCATAGCGCTTACATAACCGTGACTGTGATGGCTGACGAAAATTTCTGATTTTCGTAAATTTATTAGTTTTCGTCATAGGCACTTGGTTTCCATGACTTAAAGTTTCACAATTTACATTAATTTCTGTATATCATAAATACTAGTAATTATGATATGCAGAAATAGAAGAGGTAAGGTACAAAAGTAAAAGACAGGGCAACTGAGTGCCTATGGTTTTAACCCTTTCCCAAACAATCCCTGCTTTTTACGACCCTGGATAAGAAGCCTTTTGAAAACATTGGCGGAAAAGGAGAAAATGCTGGTAACCAGAAATTTCTCCTTTTCACACAAAGTTTTCTACATTATCAAAGACGGAAATCTTCTTTTTTGGTACATTTAATTTGTCCTCTGCAGCCCCTTTCAATTTGGTGGAGTCCAAAATTTTGTCGTTTGGGAAAGGGTTAAAGTAACCCAGTAGTGCTTACTTCGGAGACATTACACAATTCAGTCACTTACCTGTATTTAGTCCAGTGGTCCTGATGTTAAGGATATCAGCTACTCTCTGCGAGCGGCGACTATCCCCCATCTCTGGCTTACCGGAAAAGACTTCAGTTCCACCCATGACGTCAGGAAACTCGGCAATCTCTGGAAACTTCCGGGGAAACGCCCAGTAGACTGACCTAAATCCACTACAGTTTTTGTCTGTACCTATCTTACGTAAATTGATTGCTTGTATAGTCAACGATATGTACAGACACTAAAGTTTTAAAAAAAAAATCAGTGTTTTTTCAACTTTTTGCCAGCTACAGGACTCTCTTTTTATTTCATTGAAAAACTTTTTTCGTATCTTTTTTTTTTAGACTTTTAGTCAAGTTTTCATTGGTGGAGAAGAATTCAGAAGTACATAAGAATAACTGGCTTTACTATACTGAAGTCTAGGTTGTGGACAATGTTAGAAATGCTTAAATAAGAATTCTAATGAGTATCCACAAGATAAGTGTTAGATCTAGTGATGGAAAGCCCAATATTTTATTGATGCTCTGGCAAAAGGGGTCTTATGAATCCGAAACCTGGAACCAGTCCAATATTTTCAGTTATGGTGAGTATTGTCAGACATGACAGAAAATAATAGAAAGACTGACTGAAGTATTCCCACTGTTGACCCGACCCGGAACTTAAAAAATTACTGTCACACTGTTGAAAACAAATCGCAGCATATTTTCCTGCAAAAAAGGAGAATTTACACACACTTGCAGCACACTGGTTAGTTTTGTCTTATTACATACCATACATTACATGCAAACACACCACATTTACAGTGATCAATCTAGAGCGCGCCATTGTGCCATAGGCCCTTTAAAGTCCCAGATGGCGCATATTAAATTAATCCCAGGCCCTTTGGGCACACTTGGCTGTAAAAAAGCAATACTGGAAATTAGGGTCTTTATTGTCACTATTTCTGCTCTTTCCACTAGATAAACATAATATTGTGCTTTCCAATAAGAATTCATTGATAACCTGAGGGATATTATGATCAAACTGGTATCCTAGTATCAATCTTGGTATCGGACAGTTACGGGAGATACAATGGGTACCAGTTTGGTTAAAGATCTATCAGCTTCCGTTAATCTTTCTACATCACAATGAAGCAAATTTTTTAGTATTTTGGAAGCCTCTTTGGGGCGAAAAGGCCAATATGGAAATCACTATTCGGCCAGTACCAACCCCGAGTTCAAGCAATGATAATAAAATCCCACAGGAATGCAAGTTTCAACCAAATTGGCTTCCGCCCATTCAAGTTCTGGACCATCAGTTAAAAGATTTGTTAGTTTATGGCCAGAAAATTAGACTTACAAACAGTAGTTGGAGTGATCGACGGAAAGTCAAATACCTTTGCTACAGAATGTCAGAATTTTCGAACATATACCAATGAGAGACATTTCGTCATTCTTTAAAGGATGAAATTCATGGCAAAAACAAAGTTGCGTCAATAACAACTAGAACTGTCACAAAAGTACCACATACCCCCACACAGTGCCTTGTCACAGAACAGGTGTCATTTTATAGAAAAAAAATATCATCAAAGTGCCTTAACTGGGTGAAAAAATATATAAGGTTTGATGTCACTAGCTTTCATACTTTGGAGGTTATGCCCCACGCAAAAATCCAAAGTTGAAATTCACAAAGGGCAGTAACTCTTAAAATAGTGGGAATAGAGTTATGGTTCTTGCACAGTGCACTTTGCTTTAATGTGATCTAATTGTCAATGAAGTTTGAAGTTACTAGCTTTTGCACTTTGCAAGTTATGCCCCAGGAAAAAATCCAAAGTTAAAATTTACAAAGGGCAATAACCCCAAAAATAGTTGGAATAGAGTTATGGTTCTTGTACACTGCACTTCTCCTGAATGTGATCTATCTGTGTGTGAAGTTTGAAGTTACTAGCTTCTATACTTTTGAAAATATGCCCCAGATAAAAATCCAAAGTTGAAATTTACAAATGGAAATAACTCTAAAAATAGTGAGAATAGAGTTATAGTTCTTTCACAGTGCACTTTGCTTTTTGGTGATCTAATTGTATACGAAGTTTGAAGTTACTAGCTTTTGTACTTTGCAAGTTATGCCCCAGATAAAAATCCAAAGTTAAAATTTACAAAGGGGAATAACTCTAAAAATAGTGAGAATAGAGTTATGCTTTTTGTAAACTGCACTTCTCATTAATGTGGCCTATTTGTACATGAAGTTACTAGCTTTTTTACTTATGAAGTTACGTCCCGGACAAAAATCCAAAGTTAAAATTTATGAAGGGCAATAACCCCAAAAATAATTGGAATAGAGTTATGGTTCTTGAACACTGCACTTCTCCTTAATGTGATCTATCTGTGTGTGAAGTTTGAAGTTACTGGCTTGTATACTTTGGAAAATATGCCCCAGACAAAAATCCAAAGTTGAAATTTACAAATGGAAATAACTCTAAAAGTAGTGAGAATAGAGTTATAGTTCTTTCACAGTGCACTTTGCTTTTTGGTGATCTAATTGTATACGAAGTTTGAAGTTACTAGCTTTTGTACTTTGCAAGTTATGCCCCAGATAAAAATCCAAAGTTAAAATTTACAAAGGGGAATAACTCTAAAAATAGTGAGAATAGAGTTATGCTTTTTGTAAACTGCACTTCTCGTTAATGTGGCCTATTTGTACATGAAGTTACTAGCTTTTTAAGTATGAAGTTATGCCCCGTACAAAAATCCAAAGTTAAAATTTATGAAAGGCAATGACCCCAAAAATAGTTGTAATAGAGTTATGGTTTTTGCACAGTGCACTTTGCTTTTATGGTGATCTAATTGAAGTTTGAAGTTACTAGCTTTTGTACTTTGCAAGTTATGCCCTAGACAAAAATCCAA
Organism: Hippopus hippopus; assembly: GCA_946811185.2. Taxonomy (NCBI): domain Eukaryota; kingdom Metazoa; phylum Mollusca; class Bivalvia; order Cardiida; family Cardiidae; genus Hippopus; species Hippopus hippopus. Next base: position 3,307,359 of record OX328102.1, on the reverse strand, counting down.
AGTTAAAATTTACAAAGGGCAATAACTCTAAAAATAGTGGGAAAAGAGTAATGGTTCTCATACACTGCACTTCTCGTTAATGTGGCCTATCTGTATATGAAGTCTGAAGTTACTAGCTTTTTTACTTTGGAAGTTATGCCCTGGACAAAAAATCCAAAGTTGATATTTATGAAGGGCAATAAACCCAAAAATGATTGGAATAGAGTTATGGTTCTTGTCCACTGCACTTCTACTTAATGTGGTCTATCTGTGTGTGAAGTTTGAAGTTACTAGCTTTTATACTTTCAAAGTTATGCCCCGGACAAAAAGCCAAAGTTAAAATTTACAAAGGGAAATAACTCTAAAAATAGTGGGAACAGAGTTATGGTTCTTGCACAGAGCACTTTGCTTTATGGTGATCTAATTGTATATGAAGTTTGAAGTTACTAGCTTTTGTACTTTGCAAGTTATGCCCCAGATAAAAATCCAAAGTTATAATTAATAAAGGGCAATAACTCTAAAAATAGTGGGAATGGAGTTATGGTTCTTGTACACTGCACTTCTCGTTAATGTGGCCTATTTGTATATGAAGTTTGAAGTTACTAGCTTTTTTACTTTGGAAGTTATGCCCTGGACAAAAAATCCAAAGTTGAAATTCACAAAGGGCAATAACCCCAAAAATAAATGAAATAGAGTTATGGTTCTTGTACACTGCACTTCTCCTTAATGTGATCTATCTGTGTGTGAAGTTTGAAGATACTAGCTTTTATACTTTAGAAGTTATGCCCCAGACAAAAATCCAAAGTTAACATTTACAACGGGCAATAAGTCTGAATATACTGAAGACAGAGTTATGGTTCCTTTACATTGCTCTTCTCCTTAATGTGACCTATCTGTACATGAAGTTTGAAGTCACTAGCTTTTATACTTTGGAAGTTATGCCCCGGACAAGCTTTTCGTGACGCACGGACAGGCGGACGGACAGGGTGACTCCAGTATACTCCCCCAAACTTCGTTTGTTGGGGTATAATAATAATTTCTGCAGTGTTGCAGTTTTACTAGCATAGTATTCAGGGATGCATGAATGAGAATACACTTGTTAAATAAAAGGATAAACATTCCAGTAATAAAATATTATTTCTTAATATGTGGCCCCTAGTTTTCCCAAATGGCCCCCATCTTAATGTCTATGGGCCCGATGGGCCCCCTTACAAGCAAAGCTAGTGTCACGGAGAGAGGTTAGATATATAAGCACTTGAAACCTGCCTTGCTGTAGAGCTAGCTTTTACAGCGATATGGTTTGGTGTATTTCTCTCTGTGCAAGTTAAGCAACGTGCATTAGGTTAGTGCCTGGATGGGTGACCAGGCCGTTGCACGTTACATTTGGTGGCAGTGGTGGGATAATGACAACTGCCGGACTGGAGTTGCCTTACCCATTTATATTCCCCTGGTTTATTTATATATACAAGTTGGTATATAAGTCTCGAGGTCGAGACTTGTCGAAGGGGGAAGTAATGTCACGGAGAGAGGTTAGATATATAAGCACTCGAAACCTGCCTTGCTGTAGAGCTAGCTTTTACAGCGATACGGTTTGTTGTATTTCTCTCTGTGCAAGTTAAGCAACGTGCATTAGGTTAGTGCCTGGATGGGCGACCAGGCCGTTGCACGTTACACTAGATTAAACACTGCCATATAATGCTTATCAACCAAGCATATGATATCTACTTTGAACCAGTCTGGAAATGTAGAATTTAGTTGCAGCCCATTATTTCTAAAGCCACACCTTGTTTGCATTACTTGGTGTGTATCCTGTCACTGATTCTATCAGGAGTGGTATGTATTTAGCCACAACCCACACCCTGTTTGGAATGTTCTTTGACTTCCTTTTAGTGTACCTAACACAAAAGATTAACTATTTGACAAGCAAAAGAAGATTTTATTCAAATTATCTTTATTTAACTTTTAGTGTACCTAACACAAAAAATTGACTATATGAGTTGACAAGCAAAAGAAGATTTTATTCAAATAATATTTATATGGTTGCAAAACCTTATCTCCCAACCAAATGTTTTGGAAAGGAGATATTGTTTTGGCGTTGTTTGTCTGCCACAATTTAGGCACATATCCAAGCTACATGAGGCACTAAGTTTATTTGGTGAGGTGTTTTCAGTCTGACAGATTTTGATGCAGTCTAGCAAAATTTTCATGCCTGTCAGACCCACTGTCCAGTAAAATTTTCCAGTCATTCACCATGTCTGTATTAATACATTAGTCTGACCTTTCATAGAGCATGGCTAATTTGCATCATCAGTCTCACTTATTTTGATGTTCTAGGAGAGTTTGGGCATTTTGCAAAAACCAGCCATAAATCTAAGGATAGTTAGGATTAATTTTTCTTTGAACTATTGCATGAATTAGAAGTTTTGTACAAATCCATGATTTGGAAGTCGAGAACAAAATTTGAAGGCCTTACTTAATACAACTAAGCAAACCATTTTACCAAAAAAAAAAAACATAGACTGGAATTATAACAGATTTAGAAAAAAAATGTATGTGTAGATCTAGAATACATGGCTGTAACTCTTATATTTGACTTTTTCTGATGTATGAAAATATCATAACAAAATATCAAAAAAAGATTGCATTGGTTATAATACAGAACAAAGTGAACAGCAGTTTAGATCCAAGATCAGACTGTGCAGTCTGCAAAAAGCAACTTCGTGCCCTAGGTAGTGAAGGAGTGAATATTACTGTAGGTTACAATTCTAACTGTCTTTTCTTAGACCCCTAGATCAACTAGAGGGTTTCAAAAAGCTTTGGAAGATGATGAGAACAATAGAAAACGATTGCAACAAAAATGTGAAGAGTTACACCAGTTTTACCAAGAACTTCCTCACAGATACAAGAAGGATCTTAACCAGATTTTTCCAGGTACCATTTTTCACAACTTTTCCCACATACAGTTCTTTTTTCTGCCAGAACTTGTCACAAAATATTGAAAAGTGTAGATCCTAGTTCAAGCTGAAAGTTACATGCAGTCTGAATCTTGGTCAACATTTTTTTCAAGAACAACTATAATAGAAACACTTGGGGAAAAAAATCAATTTTTTGTTAAAAATTTCAACATATATACTCCTCACAAAAAGTTAAGCAACAATGAATTACCGCTGCACCAAAGTTTTATTATTACACATATAGACAATTTCATTGTATAAATGTAATGAGTATTGAGTTAAAAACCAGTGCAAGCAATTCTGTACTTCTATGAGATAATGTTTCTCACTTTCAGGCTTTTGAAGTAAGGCACTGTCTTAATCCACATGCAAAAAAGTGGTATACTACCCAGATGTTTTAAAATCTCTAAACTTCGATGAATCTGCAACCGGGACACAGTCAGTGCACGGTATGGCCACCATTAGCACTAATACAAGCTTGAACTCTTCTGGGCATTGACCAGATCAAGCCGTCCAGCTGTTGTTGTGGAATATCCTGCCATTCCTGACTCAAAAGTTGCTCAAGGTATTGGAGGTTCTGATGCTTCACATTTCCATCACTGACACGCCTACCGAGAATGTCTCACGCATGCTCAATCAGGTTGAGGTCTGGAGATCTTGCTGGCCACTCAAACTGCCCAGAAGAGTTCAAGCTTATATTCGTGCTAATGGTGGCCATACAGTGTACTGACAGTTGCAGGGCCATACCGTGTACTGACTGTTGCAGATTGAACGAATTTTAGAGATTTTAAAACATCTGGGTAGTATACCACTTTTTTTGCATGTGGATTTAGACAGCGCCTTACTTCAAAAGCCTGTAAGTGAGAAACATTATCTGATAGAAGTATGGAATTGCTTGGACTGGTTTGTAACTTAATTCTCATTACATTTATACAATGAAATTGTCTATATGTGTAATAATAAAATTCTGGTGCAGCAGTAATTTATTGTTGCTTAACTTTTTGTGAGGAGTATATATTCTAGAGGGTTAAAGTGTTTCAAAACTTTTGAAAAAGGCAATTGTGGAAATATTGAGCAATAGAGTGGTTTTTTTTTTTCATAGTGTTTAACTCTTAACCACACAATCCCGACTTTTTACGACCCTGAAAAAAAAGCCTTTTGAAAACATTGTGGGAAAAGGAGAAAATGGTGGTTACCAGCATTTTCTCCTTTTACCACAATGTTTTCTACCCTTCCCAAACCAAATTTCAATTTTTCAGTCACATTTATTTTGTTGTCTGCAAATGCTTTCAATTTGGACAAGTCTAAAATTTTGTCGTGTGGTAAAGAGTTAATTAATTCCATGAGGAATTCATAGAGTCATTATAGTAAGTACAGAATACTCTTTGTTGATTGTTACCTAAAAAAGATTTAAAGTACATGTACATGTATTGTTCTTTATGTATGTCATAATTCTACCGAACAGTCTCATGTTTTTACCACTCTGGGAAAAAGGCTTTTGAAGACACCGTTGGAAAAAGGGAAAAACTACCAGCATTTTCTCCTTTTTCCCAATGTTTTCTCCCCTTTCCAAGACAAATCCCATTGTTTGAGCCATATTTAACTTGTCATCAGCAAGTGGTTCCAAAATGAAAATGTCCTACCTTGTATCTTTTGTTAAACAATAAATGAATTTCATAAAGAAATTCAGATATCTTTTCACCATGTTCTGGCATGGTTGCATCCCATTGGCAAGTGTAAATGGGATGGGCTTTGGACAATTAGTATGGATGCTTCTTTAGGAATGTTGACTGAGGCTAAAGTATTTCTGTTTGAATGTTGAATATCCCAGTCTGTCTCTGTTAACCCTTTACCAAACACCCCTGAGGTAAACAACCCTAAAAAGGAAAGCCACAGAAACAAATGTGGGAAAAGGAGAAAATGCTTGTAACTAGCATTTTCTCCTTTTCCCACACTGTTTCCTACCCTATCAAAGACAAGCTGCATCATTTCAGCCAGCTTAAATTTTTAACTTGAGAGTACAATCAAATTGGACAAGTCTAAGATTCTGTCCTCTTGTAAAGTGTTAACCCTTTACCCCACAATGTCAATTCTTAATACTCTTGAGAAGCAAGACTTTTGAAAACATAGTGAGAAAATGAGAAAAGGCTGGTAACCAGCATTTTCTCCTTTTCCCGCTATGTTTTGTACCCTATCAAAGACAACTTTCACAGCTTGAGCCACATTTAATTTGTCCTCTACAGATGCTAAAAATTAATTAGGTTTAGACATTGCTAGTCTAAAACTTTGTCATCTAATAAAGAGTTCATTGCCACGGTAAGGCTCATCTGCAGTATTCATCTGGCTTGTCTAATTTGCCCGTTGTCATGACTTGCTTGTTGTAACAATACATTTGGTCAGTACTTTAAGTCACTTCTTTTTAAAGGCATGGAACAAGAATTTGAGACCAGGCTGAAGGAAATACAGAAAAGAGAATGCACAATATTAGTGGCAGGTATGGGAAAATTTTAATATTTTGGATAAGGAGAGAATATCGACAGCTTTTCAGTGTCTATTCTAGGATGCAGGCTTGTGGGATTCGCTTTAATTTTTCTCAGATCCTGCATAATTTTAGACCCAATGTGTGAAAGTAAAAAATAAACAATGAAAATGTGCCAGAACAAAAAATTTACTCTTGCCTCACAGAAAATACTGCTCTGTTGAATAAAACAGAATCATTGCTAAGTTATTTTAGCAACATTTCATGTCCTTTAACTCTTTACCACACAATCCCTGGTTTTTACGACCCTGAGATAGAAGCCTTTTGAAAACATTGTGGGAAAAGGAGAAAATGCTGGTAACCAGCATTTTCTCCTTTTCCCACAATGTTTTCTATCCTACAGGAAACAAATTTTAATTTTTGAGTTTCGTTTTTGTCGTCTGCAAGTGCTTTCAATTTGGACCAGTCTAAAATTTTGTCGTTTGGTAAAGGGTTAAAGTAAACTCCCTTAAAAGAGAGTGAGTCAAAATAGCCCACTTCCAAAACAATAGTGCTGGTTACATCTTTTTGTCCTTTATGTGACAATGTTATATATCTATGTCCCTAAGGAATGAAACTTCTGAAAACATTGTGGGAAAATGAGGAATACTCGTGCAACCAGCATTTTCTCCTTTTCCAAAAATTTTTCTATCCAGAGACAAATTCCAGGAGTATCTGAGTCATGCTTAATTTGTTGTTTGCAAGTGCTTACAATACTGATGAGTCTAAAATAGCATTTTTAGATAAAAAAAAACATTGGAAAAAAAACCCCACACATTTAAACCATGATTCATTTCTTATTCTGATATATTTTTTTCTAGGTGAAACTGCAGCTGGGAAGAGCAGCCTTATTAACTTGTTGATAGGTGTTGAAATTTTACCAACAAGTCAGCTTGGCTGTACAGCAGCTATTTGTGAAATAAGATCTAACAGTGAAAACAGAAAAGAAGCTATTGGATACTTCAGGTATGTTAGTGTATCTCATGAATAATCAGGAAACATCGTGGTACCTTTGGTAAACATGCATTTGGTTTAGCCAATCAGAAATTGTGTTACTTTCAAATTGAGAAAATCTTGGAGATTGAGATCAAGAATTTTCTCAATAATGGTTGGTGAATATGCATCTTGATCCACATGTTTGCACTACCTTGAAGAAAATGCTTCAGAAAACCTTGTGGAAAAAGAAGAAAATGTTGATGGCAAAAAAGCTTTTGCTTCTTATCCCACAGTGCTTTTTACTCTATCAGAGACAGATTGTATCGTTTGAGATACATTTCAACTGTCATATTGAAACACTTTCTACAGGGATGAGTCTTAAATTTGATCATCTGGTAAAGAGTTTGACACAAACTAAATTTTTCAGTGATTTTTGATAAGCTGTATTACACCAAAAAGTCTACTGAACTCCATGGTCATTTTCAAACTTACTTTTTATCCCTTTACCACACAGTCCAGACTTTTTACAAAGCTTTTTGAAAACATTGCTGGCAACCAGCATTTTCTCCTTTTCCTGCAATGTTTTCTACCCTATCAAGTACAAATTTCGTCATTTTGATCAACCTTTGTCTTCTGCAAATTCTTTCATTTTGGGCCAGTCTAAACTTTTGTTGTGTGGTGGAGAGTTAACTCAATGTTATAATTTTTCTAACCTTTTCCACTAGATCTAGCTATGATGAAAGTAACAAAAAATCAAAGAGACCACCTGTAATGTTTGATCTGAAGACAGATGATGGTATTGAAAAGTTCAAGAGGGCGGTGAAGGACTGTGACGATGATGGTGAATCTGTGTTTGACAGAATTGAACTTACCTGGCCCATACCAATGTTGCAGGTTTGTGTATGGTATGATAACCCTTAGGCTGCTAAGCGCGACTCACTGAGCTTTTGCGGACAGTGTAGATCAAGATCAGACTGCACAGAACGTGCAGTCTGATCTTTGATCTACACTGTCCGAAAAAGGCATGTTATCCCCCCCAAAAAAAACTTTGAAATAGCAAACTTTTGGTTTTTACTGTTGGCTTAAACATTTCATTTCACTTATTTAGCAGGATAAGGGATAATATACCTCAAAAAGCTGGAGGGGTATTTGTTTAGATGTTGACATTTTGTCTACTTAATAATATTTGAGCATGGATAGTAGTTTGTAGAATTTTACCACATCATCAAAGTATTTATTGTCATGTATCTATTTTGAATAATTAAGCCAATTTTTTGTGCTTCAAACATAAAGTAAAATTTGAGTTGCTTTTGCAGTAAAGATCAAGATCAGGCAACGCAAAAGATTTTGTGTGATCTGGAATCTAATGTGTTTACTTTGAAGGAAAGGAGAAGTTCTCATAACAAATGCTTTTTACTTTTCTCCGAATGTTTTCTTGCATTTGAAAGACAAATTGGATCATTCTAGGAGCATTTAACCCTTTACCACACAATCCTTTGTTTTAACAACCCTTTGAAAATAGCATTTAGAAAATACTGTGAGAAAAGGAGAAAAATGCTGGTAACCATATTTTCATTTTTTTCCACAGCGTTTTCTCTCCTTTTAAAGACAAAGTTATGTGAACATTTGATTCACATTTAATTTGTGGTAAAGTCTAAAATATTGTCATGTTGTAAGGAGTTTGTTTGTTATCTGCAATGTTTGCCCTACTGACAAGTCTGAAATAATGAGATCCACTAAAGAGCTCATGGTTGTCTCTTTCTTTCTTTTTTTTTTTCATACCAGGAAGGTATTGTCATTGTGGATACACCTGGAATAGGTGGTGGAGGCAACATGGCAAAGTATGCAGAAAGATATTTGTCCAAGTCATATGGCTTTATCTATGTCATCAATAGTGCCAATGCTGGAGGTGTGCAGAAGGGCAGGGTAAATTTTGCAGAATTTTTTTTTTCTCAGTTCTCAGTTTTCTCAGCGTTTCTCTGTAACATTTTAATTCAATTGTAAAATTTTATTTATCGAAATGTGAACCCCTTGGATGAACCAGCCAGTATCTGACTTTTGAGACACTTTATGGTGCACATTTACTTCGTAAGTTTTTGCCAAGGTTCCAAACAACTAGGTATTCTGTAACCAAGTTTTAGTGTGTCGCTCACACAGTGATCACATGACATCAGAATAACCCCCTCCCCCCACTCATCTGTACCTCAAGATTCAAAACCTTCTACCTGATATTCAAAAGGCAGGTGCTTTAACAACTAGGTATTGACATGGAGTCTTCTTTGTGGACAGAGGACGATCTTTTCAATGAAATTTGTTGCAAACTGTCAAGAGCTATGGTGACTGTTTGTGACTATTGCTTCATTCTGAGTGGTGTTTCAATTTTGCTTTGTTTGAGCTTTTGCTTATGATGGTAGTTACACTTGTCTTTTAGTTACTTTTTCTTCTTCTTCTGCATACTAGAAGAGTTTTAACTTTTTTTCTCTTTGCCCCTTGTGAGCCAAAAAACAAACCATAACTCACAATATAGTGAGATATACACATTACAGACCAAAATATTGCACTGTCAAGACTTTTTTGCCAAAGTATGTCATCATTGATGGACAGTGTAGATCTGTGCAGTCTGATCCTGATCTTCACTGGCTGCAAGAACATACTTTAAGGAATAACTTGTCTCTTAACTCTTTACCGCACAGTTCTTACATTGAACAATCCTGGGAAAGAAGCCTTTTGAAAACATTGTAGGAAAAGGAGAAAATGCTGGTAACCAGCATTTTCTCCTTTTCCCACAATGTTTTCCAGTCTATCAAAGAAAAATTACACCATTTGAGACACTTTGAAATTGTCGTCTGCAAATGCTTTCAATTTGGACATGCCTTTGCGGCCGATGTAGCTAGATCACAAAACATGCAATCTGATCTTTGATCTACACTATTTGCTTTGCTCAAACTGTTGACAACAAAAGCAGCCATAAAATTTCACATATTTGGGTCTTATTTCTAGACTGAAAATGTAAGTTGGGTTTACTTGGCAGTCTAAGGGTTAAGATAAGTATAGTGTGCACTATTTAGAAATGTCAAGCCTGGAATTGTATGGTAAAACCTCAGTGTTGTTCGTGCTTTCCAGTGGAAACTTGGGTTTACTTTCAAGTAAAGACATCATTCAGCTTCGAGATTTTATTTTCATGTACAACTTTTGAAACTTTTTGTACTTTTCAGCTTCAAAACTTGATGCGATTGGTCATTAACTCAGCAGGTGAGGAGGGTTTCAACTCCGAAGCTACACTGTTTGTCTGCAACCGTTGGGAAATGATACCAGAACAAGACAGGGATGCAGTCAAACATGATACCTTTGAGAAACTATCCCGTTATTACACAGATATTAGAAAGTCACAAGTCCATTTTATGTCAGTATATGAGGTATGTACAGTCTAAATTTATAGTCCCTAAAAATTTACCAACACGATAAAAAGCTGTAAAGGATTCATTGAATGCAATTTCTATTATGAAGAAATACTTTAGTCTTTATTTAACCTTTTAACACCCATTCGGGGCTTTTAACAACCCTGAGGAAGACACCTATTGAAAACATTTTAGGAAAACATTTGTTCCAAGCTACTGGCTGCTCTCCCACGTAAAAATTGTTAAATCAATAACAATTTCCAGCGGTGACACAGGAATGAATCCTGTTGCAATGACTGTAATTAATCCTAGGAAAGAAATTGCTAGAGCTGGGAATCAAACCAGCCACCCTCATGTCCTGAATGCTACCAACTCAGCTACCAAGATCAAGATTAGATTGTATGAAAGGTGCAGCCTGATCTGGGATCTACACTGTTCTCAATTTGTTGTAAAATATTCTTGGAAAAACTCTCTTGATAATTGTCTTCATTTTTTGGTCTGTGTTCTTGATTGAAAAAATCCATTTTATTTATATAGCAAATTACTGGTTGGAAAAAGGTTATGTTATTGCATGAAAATGCAAATCATTTTTTTTATGAACCTTATACCACAAAATCTGGAGTTTTGACAACCCTGATGAAGGGAGCTTTTGAAAATGTTTAAGGAAAAGGATATATGATGGTAACCAGCACTTTCTCCTTTTCTAGCAATGTTTTCTAACCTTTGAAAACCAAATCCTGCATTTGAACCACATTTTATTTGTCATCTGCAAGTACTTTCATTTAGAGCAAGTCTTAGTTTTGTTATCTGTTAAAGATTTAATCAACTACTGTACAAATATGTCATTGTTTGCCCCTACATTCGACAATTTTGGAAATTCTTTGAAGGAAAAAGAGGATCTGTTTGTTTGTAAGCACTTTTGTCTCATTTCCGAAAACATTTTCCAAATTGTTGAAAAACAAGTTATTTTCACTTTTTTCAGTCTTTGTCCATTATGCACAATGGGCAAAAAAATTGGACATGTACATGTATATGATTTAGTTACATTTATAAATTGCTTGTACAGTGATACATTAAATGTGCCTGCTTATTTTACCTCTAGAGTGCTAAATAAACAAAATAGAAACTAACACCCAAATTATTGTAGTTTCAAGGTTTGTTTTGGCCAGAATGTCTCAACATTGCAGACTGTACATCCAAGAAATGACTGCGCTTATTGTGCAGCCTGATCTTGATTTTCACTAGCTGCAAAAGCAACTATACAGATGTCAAGGCACTGTAAGAGGTTAGCATGTGTATTGCTTTTCTATGATCCAAATGGGAGAATATGTAATGTTTCTATGTGATCCAAATGCAGGCATCTTTATTTCACAGTCACTCAGGGCTTTCACATATCACACAACAACACCAGAATACTCAAAACTGATGTCAATGATCGAGACACTGCTGCCTAACAGTCTGCGAGCACGTTTGATAACACACTATGGGTAACTTTTTGTAGATGTGAAATGTGAAGATTTAAAAATTGTTTAACCCTTTACCACAAAATCCAGAGCTTTATTGACCCCGAGAAAGAGGCCATTTATTAAACGTTGGAAAAGGAGAAAATGATAGTAACCAGCATTTTCTCTTTTTCCAACAATGTTTTCTACCTCTTTAAAGACAATTTCCATCATTTGAGCTACATTTATTTTGTTTTTGTTTGCAAAAGCTTTGGATTTAGGCTAGTTCAAAATTTTTTTGTTTATTAAAGGGTTAGGTGTGCTATTAGATATTTATCATTTCACAATTATTGTTTGCTGGATTGACACAATAGGCAACTTTTCATAACATTGACATTTAAATACATTTCAAGTTTTCTCACTTAATGTTATGTATATTGTTAGCTCCAATGGCCAAAGGCCAGAGAGCTTATGTCATGGCCCTGTGTCCATCATGTGTGTGTGTGCATTAACTTTTATGTCAAACATCTCTGAAACTATCCATCCAATTTTGACCAAACTTCACAGAAATGATCCTGCCATGACCTTTTCAGAATTTCTGATTCCTTAAAAAACTCTGGTTGACATGGCAACTAACCTGAAAAATATTGAAAATCTTCTTGTCTGAAACCATAGGGCCTTTACCAAATTCTTCAAATTATAGCCCTGGGGTCAGAATTGGCCCTACCCAGGGGGGAGGGGGGGGATCAAAGCTTTTACATACATGTAGGCTTATAGTATTGAAAACTTTAAGAGAACTTCTGGTTTTAAACCATACTGTCTAGGGGTACCAAATTTGGCATGTAGATTCACCTGATGAACCTCTACTAAGATTTGTGATATCAAAAATCCTGGGGTCAGAATTGCCTTTCAATGGTAGAGAACACTATAGTAAGAGGAGAAAATACTGATTACCAGCATTTTTAGCTCACTTGAGCACAAAGTGCTCAAGGCGAGCTTTTGTGATCGTGCTGTGTCTGCCGTGCGTCGTGTGTCGTCTGTTGTCAACTGTTACCTTGTGTACGCTCTAGAGGCCACATTTCCAGTCCAATACTCATAAAACTTGGTCAGAATGTTTGTCTTAATAGTATCTCAGACGAGTACGAAAATGGGTTTTGTCAGGTCAAAAACTAGGTCACTAGGTCAAATCTTAAAAAAAAACCTTGTGTACGCTCTGGAGGCTACATTTTCAGTTTAAAACTCTTAAAAGTTCTTCAGAATGTTTGTCTTGATAATATCTCATAAGAGTTCGAAAATGGGTCATGTCTGGTCAAAAACTAGGTCACTAGGTTAAATCTCAGAAAAACCTTGTGTATGCTCTAGAGGCCACATTTTGAGTGCAATACTCTTGAAAGTTGGTCAGAATGTTTGTCTTGATAATATCTTGGACAAGTTTGGAAATAGGTCATGTTGGGTCAAAAACTAGGTCACCAGGTCAAATCTTAGAAAAACCTTGTGTAAGCTCTAGAGGCCACATTTTCAGTGTAATATTCTTGAAAGTTTGTCAGAATGTTTGTCTTGATGTTATTTTGGAAGAGTTTGAAACTTGGTCATGTTGGGTCTAAAACTAGGTCACTGGATTAAATCTTAGAAAAGCATTCTCAGTCCAATACTCATGAAAGGTGGTCAGAACCTTTGTTTTCATAATATCTGCAATGGGAAAATGAGCTATGTTTGGCTAAAAGGTAGGTCACTTAGAAAAAAATCAAGAAAAAGGCAAAATTTTCATTCCGATCATTATGAAAGCTTAGTAGAATGTTTGTAAAATGGTTCATGTTTGGTCATGACTCAGGTGAGCGACTTCAGGGCCATCATGGCCCTCCTGTGTTGTGTTTCCTCTATGTATTCTGAAGTCCTCATGCCCAGAAGCCTAAAACCATTGGATTTTTAGCTCACCTGAGCATGAAGTGCTCAGGATGAGCTATTGTGATCACTCACCGTCCATCGTCCGTCCGTCCGTTCAGATTTCTTTTTTTACACTCTAGCATCTACAAATATCAACCAATCAGCACCAAACTTGGTCAAAATATATATGACTATAAGATCTTGAATGAGTTCGATTATGGATCTAATCAGACCAGAACAACTGGAGTTATTTGCCCTTGAATTAGAAAAATTGCTATATTTGACTTTGTTTACATTCTAGCATCTGCAAATATCAACCAATCAGCACCAAACTTGGTCAAATATATATGACCATAAGATCTCGGATGAGTTTGATTATGGGTCTAATCGGACCAGAACAACTGGAGTTATTTGCCCTTGAATTAGAAAGTTCTTTAGAATATTTCTTTGTCTGGAGCATAATTTTGTCATCTCCAGTCCAATTGACTTGAAACTTGGCAGTTGTGTTTGTTGCAATAATAGGGAGTGCAGTGTGAAAGAACCATAACTCTACCTCGTACTGTCTATGAGTTATTTTCCTTTGATTGTCATTTTTACAGCATTTTCTGCTTGTCAGGAATATACTTTGTCATCTCTAGCCTGAACATCTTCAAATTTGGTATGCATGATTGTTGAAAAATTACGGAGTGCAGTACACAAGAACCATAACTCTTCCTAGCACAAGTTTTGAGTTATTCCCCCTTTGACCTTCATTTTTATAGCATTTCTTGCTTGTCCGGAGCAAAACTTTGTCATCTTAAGTAGGAATGACTTGAAATAGGGTATGCTTATTTGTTGAAATATTTGGAAGTGCAGTGCACAAGAATTGTAACTCTACCTCATGCTGTCTTTGAGTTAGTTCCCTTTGATCGTCATTTTTACAGCATTTAGTGCTTGCCTGGAGTATCACTTTGTCATCTCAAGTCAGAACGACTTCAAACTTGGTATGCATGTTTGTTGCAATATTACTGAGTACAGTGCACAAGAACAATAACTCTACCTAGCGCTGATTTTGAGTAATGCCACTTTGATCTTCATTTTTTTACAGTATTTCGTGCTTGTCTGGAATGGAACTTTGAAGTCTCAAGTCAAATTGACTTGAGACTTGGTAAACATATTTGTTGCATTACCCGCCCTTTGCGATTATTATACCTCCTTGACAACTGTTGGTGGGAAGGGCATATCTTGCGACAATTTGCCGCTCTTGTTTCATTATTATTTTGCCTTGAACCTCGGTATTTGGTATTTATCTTCATTGTAGACCTTTACTGCTTAGTACTCAGGTGAGCGATATAGGACCATCATGGCCCTCTTGTTTGATAAATGCTGAGATGATTTGGAATTGTATGTCATGGAGAGTCGTTTGATATAAAGCACTCTTGGCCAGCCTTGCTGTTATGCTAGCTTTTACTGGAATGTGGCATTGTGCATGGTTCTCCGTGATTGGTAAGCAATGTGATAAGAAGATTGTGCTTTGGCGGGTGACCAAATTATTTCATGTTACATTTGTTGGCAAGGCGGGATAATGGCAACAGCTTGACTGGAGTTGCCCTACCTTTTGAAATGTCCCAGATTGTACATAAGTGTAGAATGAAAATTTCAAGTCAGTCACCTAGAACAGCTTGATCTGTATACATGTAACTAGCCTAGCTGTTTACCTAACATTTACAGTGATGAGGTTTGGTGCATAGGTCTCTGTGATGGTGATGAAACATGCTGTGTGAATATATAGTGCTGGGACGGGTGACAAATTTATTTCATTTTTCATTTGTATTTTTCTTTTCCTCACAGATGGATGTCGGCTGTACTCAAAAGATCAATTTATACCTTAAAGGTGTCAAAGGTCATGACAGCAAAGTCTCGAGAGAGGGTCAAGGACGAATTTGCACAGGTTAAACTTTAAACTGTTACCCCTTCACCAAAGAATCTTGCATTTCAACAACCCTCACCAAATAAGTTTGTGGAGAGATCATGGAAAAGAAAGAAAATGCTGCTAACAGCATTTCCTCCTATTCCCACAATGTTTTCTATCCTTCCAAAGACAGATTCCAACAAAGGACTCATTTTAATTTGTCATCTGCTTTCAGCTCACTTTTACTGACTTTTACATGCACCTTACCACTTTTGTATTCACAGCAATAGGTATCATTGGTGGACTTACCAGGTCTTTTTATCCTCAACTTTTTTAATAAGATTTTTATATGCACAGGTCATAGATTGCTCTTGAAAACATTGGATGATGAGGAGAAAAAAAATCTTGAACAGTGAAAAAAAATTAGGTGATAATGAATGTATAACAAACAAAATGTAAATCTTACTCTTTGCCACAAGACAAATTTTGTATAGTTGTCCAAGTTGAAAGCATTTACAGACGTCAAAATAAATACTGATAAAATGTTGGAATTGCTACTGAAAATAGATAAAACATTTTGGGAAAAGAAGGAAATGCTGGTTACTAGCATTTTCTCCTTTTCCCAAAATGTTTTCAAAAGGCTTCTTTTTCAGGGTTGTTAAAACTTGGGTTTGTGTGGTAAAGGGTTGATGATGACTTATGAATAAATGACTCTACAAAATGAAACAAGATGACATTAGCTCTTTCCATACATACCATGGACGACACCAGAAGCTTTTGTTGACATTGTAGATCAGGATCAGACTGCACGGAATGTGCAGTCTGATCTATGATCTACACTGTCCACTGCTATATTCCAGATTATGGCCAAATTATCTGTTGATCTTGCAGAGGCAATGTATTTTTAGCCTTTGAGAAAACACAATTTATTTATTAATTATTAGTTAATACCTTGAACTTTAAAAGTTGCAGAAATATTTTCTTCATACTTCTCAGAATTTCTTATCTATTGTTACTTTATAAGCAGCTTTACACTTTTAGGTCAAGAAACAAATTGAACGTTTGGAACAAAATTCACGAGACAGCATCAACTACCTGCGCTCAAACATTAGTCAAGAATCAGAGAGGGTTGTCAAAGATGTTATTGAAGCTTTGAGGTCAGATGGCATGGCTCGTAGACTGTATGATTGGCATCCTGCGGATCTTCCTAGAGATGATAAAAAGAAGGTACAGAGCATTGATTTTCTCTGGGTATTTTTATGTTGTTTCTATAACTCATCATTGGGTCATTAATTCCTGCAGATAACTTCTACATGCAGTTTACCACTTTTAAATTCTTCACTAGATGACAAAATTTTAGACTTGTCCAAATTGAAAGCATTCACATGTGACAAAATAAATATGACTCAAAAATTGAAATTTCAGTTGGGCAGGGTAGAAAACATTGTACAAAAAAGAGAAAATGCTAGTTACCATAATTTCTTCCTTTTTGCTTATGTTTTCAAAAGTTTTTTTTTTCTTCTTAGCATCATAAAAAGTCAGGATTGTTTTGAAAAGGGGTAACTCTTCACCAAATGACGAAATTTTAGACAGGTACAAATTGGAAGGAATTGCAGACAAAATAAATGTGACTTACAAATTGAAATTTTGTTTTGGGGTAGAAAACATTGTGGGAAAATGAGAAATGATTGTTACCAGCATTTTCTCCTTTTAAGACAATTTTCTTTAACACGAGCAAAGTATAGACTTGTCTAAATTGAAAGCATCTGCATCCTTAAAAGATTGAATTTGTCCCTGATAGGGTAGAAATATTGTGGGAAAAGGAGAAAATGCTGGTTACCAGCATTTTTCTCCTTTTCCCACAATGTTTTCAAAAGGGTTCTTTGTTAGGAGCTTTGAAACTCGTCATTGTTTGGTAAAGGGTTTAAAGACTTTCCTTAGGGTCACAAGTACATGGGATTATTGTGTACAGGGCAAAAACATTTGTCAAATAAAAGGAATTATTTGTAACAAGCAATTTCACCTTTTTGTACAATGTTTTCTCTTGAACTCCTATTATATACCTTGGTTATCAGTTTTCAACAAAGATAAATTATTAAAAAAATCAAATGCGTTACCGTTTCAGTTGATTGGTGAAGTTTTTGAGACAATCACTTCAAAGATAGCGGTCGATGTAAATTTCTGGGAAAAAGATAAAGGAATAGTTGCTGGAATCAAAGACAAAATTATCCGAGTATGTAAGAGAGATTTCGAGCTTATGGAGGAACAGATTGCTAAGCTTGAAGGTATAATGATAGTAGTCCCAACCTCGATTCTGTAGAACACATAAAACTGTATTTACTTCTTATAGTTGTCTTTTTTCTTGGTGGCTAGCTCTATGTAGATTTCTCAGTGTATAACCGTATACTTGGAGATGTAAAAGTTAGATATATACAGTGAAATTCATTGCTAGTGCGGCTTTGCATCTCTTTTAAGAGCAGAAGCATGTTTTAGCATTTTGACATGCTGGGTTAAAAAAATGACTGTAATTGTATTGTATTACATGGTGTTTAATGCGGTTTTCAGCATTATTTCAGTTACATCACCACGGCCAGTGCACCTATTCATGTTTTCCTTGAGTTTGTGTTACCAGTACTTTGCACAGTTTTCTTCCGAAGCCACTGGCTGCTTTTGCACATAACCACTTTCAAAACATTGATCAGCAGTGAAAGAGGAATGAATCCTGTGGCAATGACTGTCATAAATCCTTGGAAAGAAATTTGAACTAGTGACCTCCACAAGTCCTGTGGACTACCAACTGCACTACCGGGGCTCGGCAAAAGAAAAAGAACTGTGACATTATCACTGTCATGTTTGGCATCAGGAACATGATGTTATGCTGCAAACTTTGCTGTACAAAGAAAGTATTGTCAAAGGATAGAAACTTTACTCTTTCATCTTTCAAAGAAGAGTAAAATTATATGTGGAGAGGCAAGAGCAGAGATTGATTTCATTTGTGAGCAGTAAAAATTATTTGAGCCATGCTCTGCGAAAAAGGGGCTTAATGCATTGTTAAAAAGTATCAACTCTGGCATGGGTGAAGACTTTGCTATTGGTCAATTTTCTGCACTTCAAAGGACCAATGTACATCATGATTCATTTTGTTGTTGTATAAAATGGACTTTATGAATCCATAATTTTTTTATGACTTGCTTGATGTAATGCGTCACAGAGATGCATCAAACCCCCTTTTGTCAGAGCATGGCTCATTTGTTACTGGTGGCTTTGCCACTGAAAATAACACTAATTTCCATATTCACTTTGTGAAATAAGATCTGGGTCTTACAATTAATAACCCTTTACCAAGCAATCCCATCTACCCTGAGGAAAAAGATCTTTGAAAAGACTGGCGGAAAAGAGAGAATGCTGGCATTTTCTTCTTTGAAAACAATTTTTTCTATCCCATGTAAAACATTCCAGTTTTTGAGCCAAATTCTAATTTATTGTGCTTTCGAAATAGCCATGTCAATTATTTTGTTGTCTAGTAAAGTGGTAAAGAGTTAACCTTTTACCATAAATTCCCAACTTCTAATGACCCTGAAGAAAAAGGGCTTTTGAAAACATTGTGGAAAACGGGAAAATGCTGGAAACCAACATTTTCTCCTTTTCCCACAATGTTTTCTGTCTTGTCAAAGACAGAAATCTTCAGTTCAGCAACATTTATTTTGTATCTAGCAAATGTTTTCAAATTGGATGAGTACAAAATTTTGTTGTTGTGTAAAAGATTAAAACACTAAGAAAATGGAAATATCTATAGATGGTTACTTTACATTATGATGCTACATGATGAGTATTATGATACAGATTTATGACTGATTTGAAGAAGGAGATTTTATGGCTGTATAACTAGAAAATGGTTTCTTTCAGGAATACTTGTTGATGGTGACACAAGAGTCATACAGGATCTCCATAAAACCATGAAAAAACCTGCCCCAGTTAAATCTCTCTGGAAGAAAGCTAAAGATGGTGGCGGGGAGGACGATGGTGGGAGTTATAAAGGTCTTGGGGGAGTTATTGCTACTGTGGTCACACCAAAACAAGTGGAAAAGCAGCTGAAGAAAGTGTTTGAGAAATACTCACCTCGTGATGAGGAGCGCTCACTCATGAAAATGCAAGATGCAACAAGAATAGTTTTGGAATGTATTTTCCAGAGTAAAAATCTACAGGACAAAATCCACTCATATTTCAAACGCTTTGTGAAAGGTATTGATGCTGTAGCTAAAATGATTCCAGATTTTCTGAAAGCAGACCAAGAAATGATTGAGATGTTACGAGATGAAATGAATAATGCTGACCAGAGTTTGAAGGAACTGTTTCCAAGACTGATCTCTAAAAGCTTCAGTCTACAGGGCCAAATTGATCTGTTTTATATCAACTTTATCATGGTGTTTGATTATGATATAGAGAGAGATGTGATCTGGGACCCAACATCACCGCCACTTGGAAGTGGGAGTTTTGCCGATGTCTATATTGGTAAAATTCGAGGAACTCGAACTGACAAACCGTGTGCTTTGAAGGTTTGTAAAGATGCTTTGAAAGAAAACACAGTATCTGATATACTGCTTGAAGACAGAACTCTGAGGTAAAGTCTAACAATTTTTTTCTGGGATGTCAAAGTTAAAAAGTAAAAAAAGTATATTGGTTTATAAATTAACTCTATTGTTATCAATCACAATACAAGAAGGTTTCATGGAAAGTGCAGATCAAGATCAGTCTGCACAGATTATGAATTCTGATCTCTGATCTACACTATTCACTATTTTAATCTAGATTATGACCAACTTATTACTTCAGTTTGCAGCTGACTGTATTTATGGCCTTTGAAAAGTGTAAATTTATTTATCTCTTCACCACACAATCCCATGTTTAACGACCCTGAGAAAACAGTCTTTAAAAAACCTTGTGGGAAAAGAAGAAAATGCTGGTATCCAGCATTGTCTTCTTTTCCCACAAGGTTTTCTACACTGTCACAAAGAATTGCCATCATTTCAGTAACATTTATTTTGTTGTCTGCAAATGCTTTCAATATGGGGGAAGTCTAGAATTTCATTGTTTGGTAAAGGGTTTTTACCAGGCAACAAAATACTACACCTGTCCAGTCTGAAAGCATTTGCAGGCAATAACCGTAAATTAAATATTGTTCTTATGATGTAATTTGTCATAGGAAGAGTAGAAAACTTTATGAGACAAGGTGAAAATGATGGTTTCAGCATTTTCTCTTGCAAACAAAAGCCTTTTTCCTCAGGGTTGTTTAAATGAGGAATTGGTTGGTTAGGGGTTAAACTTTTACCTAAATCTGTACAGGCTAATTGAGGACTGCCCCTATCCCACTCCAACAAACTGGTAACTGGCACTTTTACCTTTTCCCTCAATGATTTTTACCCTTCAAAAGACGAATTTCATCATTTAAGTTGCCTTTACTCTGTTGCTTGCAAGTGCTTTGAATTTGGACAAGTCTAAAATTATGATGTCTGGTAAAGAACTTAAGTAGATACATGTATTTACCAACAAATATTGAACAAGGTGGAAACTGAGTATGGAAAATGCAAAACAGTTTACTGTATTAAAACTTGAATATATGATGCATCAAGGAAACCTGAAAACTTTGGACTTAGATTGTTAGCAAATACAATACATGTAAAAGTATGAAAGAGAAAATCTTCCAGGAAATTTGAGTTATTCTTCCATGTTTGGAAAATTTCCATTTTATTCTGAATATTGTAGTTTCAAAACATTCAGTGTCATAAAAATTATTAACTTAATCTCGATTTAGTCCCTGATACAGGAAATGTAGTTCAAGAACAGACTGCACAGAACATGCAGCTTGGATCTCAACTGTCTGCTTCTTTATCAGATATTCTTTAAGAAACAGAATTGAAATTGCAAAATCTGCATGTATTGTACTAATTTGGGATACCCATTTCTTGCATTTAGTTCGGTACTACAAGAGTTAAGGGTAAGAGATTTCCCTCAGTGTTTTCATAAGAAGTCTACAGCTGGGAAGAATAAGCTAGTATTTTCATGATAATGTATTTAACCCTTTACCAGACAACAAAATTTAGCCTTGTCCAAATTGAAAGCATTTACAGACGACAATTTCCATGTGGCTAAAATGGTGCAATTTTTCTTGTAAAGGGTAGAAAACACTGTAGGAAAAGGAAAAAATGCTGGTTACCAGCATTTTGTCCTTTTCCCACAATGTTTTCAAAAGGCTTCTTTCCCAGGGTCGTTAAAAATCAGCATTGTATGGTAAAGGGTTAAGTGATCAACAGATACTTTTCACTGTTATATTTTGTGTCAATCTTTTTGCTCTGTTTGTTATACAGGGAGTTAGACCACAAGAACATTGTGAAATACTATGGGGCTTCCTACTGTTACCGAGACAAAAAGCGCCAAAAAGACATGCTCTGGGTCATGATTCTAGAAATATGCAAAGACACCCTGAAGGAACGATTCATCAACCCTGACTATAACAATCCAGGAAAAGTTCCCTCAGGTTCAAAGGGACAACTGAAAGCGATGGCTGAGATGGCAGAGTACTGTGAGCAAGTTTGTGCAGGATTAGAGTATCTACATAGAAAGGGTTTTGTGCACAGGGATATTAAGTTAGAAAATATCCTGGTAAGTTGGCAGTTGTTTAAAAGGGGCACTGTTGTTACCTCCTGTGTTTAACTCTCTGTTCCTGTGGGACTTTTGTTATCTCCCTTGTTAAACTCTCTTTACCAAACAACAAAATTTTTATACCCATCCAAGTGTTTGCAGATGACAAAATAAATATCGTCAAAATGACTGGATTTATTTGTGATAAGGAAGAAAACACTGTGGAAAAATGATAAAATACTAAGTTTAAGCATTTTCTCATTTTTCAGTAATGTTTTAAAGGCTTTTTCATCAGGATCATTAAAATGTCAGTAAAGGGTTAAACCACACACACACACACACACGTGCAAAAGCGCAACTTTTTATATTTTTACTGTATGCAGTCTATGAAGACAGGGAAAATGAGCAATAGCTTGAAAACAGCATCTGCTTTGTTGCCCTCAGATATCTTTTCCACACAATTCAGTGAACAGCAGAACTTTATGTTGCCTTTGCATGCTTCTTTTGTGCATGTGTGACATTGTTTTCAATTTTTGTACACTAGTTAACAGCCAAAGAAATTTCAATAATGGTAGCCCTCTACCAATGCTTTAATGACCATGATGAAGAAAACTTTTGAAGACAATTGTGGGAAATAAAGGAAATACTGGAAAACAACAATTTCTCCTTTTAACACTATGTTTTTAACCCATTCAGAGACAGATATAGTGTATAAATTTTTTTTGTGTGGTTTCATATTCATTGTTAAACTTTGTCATATTCTCTGCAGGGGAAGGATAGTTTCTTATGTTATTCCGGTATTACTTTTTCGCCTAACCCCTGTCCTTGTTATATGTAAGGACAACAGATATATGTAACCCTTTACCGCACAATCCTGAGTTTAACTTTCTCTGAAGTGGAAGGCTTTTGACAACATTGTGGGAAAAGGAGACATTCTGATAACAAGCATTATCTTCTTTACCCTCAGTGTTTTCTACCTCATCAAAAAAGTACATTTTGTTTGTGCGTATTTCAAATTTCTTGTCCACTGTTGCTTTCAATTTAGAAGGGTCTAGAATTTGTTGTTTGGGAAAGGGTCAGCTAAATCCAATCATATGATCCATTTTTTAGTTGTCTTCAAAAACTTCTTAGAGCTGCTCAGCCATTTTGTCTGCAAATACTCACGATATGGACAAATTTAAACTTTGTCATCTGTTTGAGGGTTATTATGAAGACCAATAAATAAGTAAGATTATTAGTTTTTTAATCCTTTCTCAATTTAGAAATACATGAACAGCACTCTGGGAAAAGGGGGTTTATTGCATTTTTGTAAGACAATATACCAAGCAAGTTGTTGCCTATGAGATAGACCTGTGTTGTTTAATTAAAACTACTGAATCATGAGGTAGAATGGTCTTATGACATGCAAAGTTTACCAGTAACAAAAAAGTATTGACCCAGGACAGCTTGCGTGGACTGTGTAGGCTAACATTGGTCAACACTTTTTGCGGATAAAGTAGACCACCTTTTAACTCTTTACTAAACGACAAAATTTTAGACTTGTCCAAATTGAAAGCATTTGCAGACGACAAAATAAACGTGACTCAAAAATTGAAACTAGACTTTAGAAGAGTAGAAAACATTGTGGGAAAAGGAGAAAATGCTGGTTACCAGCATTTTCTCCTTTTCCCACAATGTTTTCAGAAGGCTTCTTTATCTGGGTCGTAAAAACCAGGGATTGTTTGGTAAAGGGTTAACGGAGCATGACTCACACATGTTTGAGCCATGCTCTGACAGAAGGGGGCTTTAATACATCTCCGTGATGCATTATACCAAGCAAGTGATCATATAATTATGGATCCATAAAATCCATTTTGTCCAACAAACGACTGTATCATAAGGTAGGCTGTTCCTTTACTATACAGAAAATTGGCTGATAGCGAAAAGTTCGGCCCAGGTCAGCCTGTGTGGACTGCACAGGCTGACCTGGGTGGATACTTTTCACAGATGCATTAAGCCCCCTTTTCAGAGTATGGCTTATTTATCATTTAGGTCACAGATGATCATATTGTCAAGCTGACTGATGTTGGCCTAGCCAAGCCAAAACAAGAGATTGCCTTTAGTATAGTGGGTAGTCCAGTTTACATGGCGCCTGAAGTTCTTCTTGCAGTAAGATATTTTGATATAGTGCTATTATCCTTTTACTGGAGCCATTTTTTTTCTGACCTTACAAGTATGTTAAAACCTATTTATTTTACATCAACTGTGGAACAAGGTCTAACAGCTAATACCAATTACTCTTGATGATTGCTTTCTGGAAAGCTGAACCAGTAAACTGTGAAGTGGGTAATTCTAAAGATTGACCCCACTCATTATGGGATTTGAACCCAGAACCTTTGGGGTGTGAGGTTGATGCTGTATTACTACACCACTGTTGTCCTTTCAAGAAGAAAGGATGATTAAAAAGAAATTTAAAAAAAAAGGGGGGGGAAAAAAAAAACATAGTAAACTCTCCATTTACATATCTTAAGTTTCATGAGAAAAATCCTTGACTCAAGAAAGAGAGGGAGACCTTGCCCCATGTATACTTTCTCCTGCTTGTGCCTTCAGCAATCAGGCTTTGCCTTTGGCATATGCTTTATCGTTTACTGTATTCCTAGCAATGCACCTGGTATGCATATGAAAACATCATGCAAACTGGAAAAATTTTTGGTTACTTGCATTATCTATTTTGTGCTAAAATTTCTTTGATATTTGTCAGTGAAAAATATTATCTGCATGCAGATTGTACTGAGTTAATTATGCTAGTGAATGAACAGTTTGTACTTTTATGGCGAAAGTTTAAATGGTATAGTATATGTATATAATTGGGAATAACGTTCAAGAAGAATGCTTCTCAAAGTGTTGTAGAAAAAGGAGAAAGTACTGCTAACCAGCATTTTCTGTCCTTTCACTTACACATTCCATCATTGAAGTCATATTTAATTTGTTGTCTGCAAATGCTATGGAATTTGAATAATCTAAAATTTTGTCATTTGGTGAAGGGTTAAGTTTTCACCACACGACAGAAATGTAGACTTGTCCAAATTGATAGCATTTGCAGATAACAATTTAAATGTGGCTCAAATGATAAGAGTTTGTCTATAATAGCGTAAAAAATATTGCTGGAAAAGGAGAAAATGCTGGTTACCAGCATTTTCTCCTTTTCCCACAATGTTTTCAAAAGCCCTCTTTCTCAGGGTCAGAGATACTGAGATAGTGCATTGACTCAATATAAAACCCTTAATGAAATAAGATAATTATTTTCAGTCGCAGAATTATGACAACAAAGCTGACATTTATGGACTGGCCATCGTCCTCTGGGAAATGTGGTATGGTCGAGATGCTGCAGACTACATACAGCAACAACTGTTTGGACCATTAGAGCAAGCTGTGAAAGACGGGCTCAGACCCTCAACCAAGATGCAGCACAAACCACCTGAACCTTGGCTTAACCTAATCGAGCAATCCTGGGAATATGACCCCAAAAAGAGACCTACAGCGGAGGTCCATCATGCGTTCTTTAAAAATTTCTTAAATGAATGCGGAATAAGATTAAAATAAGACTATTTCAAGCACCGGCAGCAATTGCTTTCTTGTGTCATACTGTAAATGGCAAATATTTTTTAACCGTTTTAGGCCTTTATCAAACAACAAAATTTTAAACTGTTCAAATTGAAAATGTAGCACAAATAAAAGGATTTGTCAGTGAAAGGGTACAAAACATTGCGGGGAAAGGAGAAAATTCTGGTTACCAGCATTTTCTCATTTTCCCACAATGTTTTAAAAAACATTTTCTACAAGGCTGTTATCATAGGGTGCTTGCTAGAGGGTTATAAATTTTTTTGATTAGTTTTTTTATCGAAGAATTAATACAATTATTGTAAAATAAGCAATTTTTGATAATCTGTGCTGTGCTTACTCTTTTAGACATTTTCATATTGGAAGTTTTTGCAGATGTTATTGTAAAATCATGGCACAAATGATTGGATTTGTCTTTTTGATGGTAGAAAAGACTGTGGAAAAGGAGGAAATTCTGGTGAATTCTAACTTTTGCTTTAAACGACAAGCCTTCAAGCTTTGCAGCTGCAAAATTAAGACGTAATTACCAGACACAGTCTTAACTTAATGTAAATGGAAACATTGCAAAAAATGATGATGGATGATAGATCCATGTTAACACATAAGCTGCATTTCGCTATTATAGTTGCCCATGTGGCTGGTGTAGATCAAGATCAGACTGGACAAAACATGCAGTCTGATCTTTGATCAACATTGTCTGCTTTGCTGAAACACTACAGACAAAAAGTGGAAAATAAAATTGCAGTTATCTAGGTCATATTATAGAATGAAATTTCCCTTGGGGTTAAACGGTGCCTCAAAGGTTTGTGTGGGTATTAATAATTATTTTTTGAAAAGAAAGCAGCTCTATGAAAACTTTTGTGAAAAAAGCTCATTCTGAGAAACTTATGGGTGTTGCTTATTAGGGTTTTAGTCAGTTCTTGCTTTACATGATCTGAAAACACAGGTGTCTGTGGTAAGATTCCGAGTTTGATACCCATAAACAGGTGTCTACTTTTGGACTGTTTATTGGCCCATACACACATTTGGCATGACTACTGGTGTGGTTTCTAGGAAGCAGAATCGAGAGAGATTAGTGTAAGTTGCAAGAACTTGTAAAATAACTGTGTTTAAACTGAACTTCCTTTATTTTGAATCTTTAAAATTTTTAGACTGGTACAAATTCAAAGTGTTTGCAGACAAATTATATGTGACTCAAATGATGAGAATTGTCTGTGAAAGGGCAGGAAAGATTGTGGGAAAAGGAGAAAATGCTTATTTCCAGCATTTTCTCCTAAACCTGCAATGTTTCCAAAAGGCTACTTCTTCAGAGTTATTCAAACTCGGGATTAAGGGTCATTAAAACTCAGGATTGTGTGGTAAAGAGTAAGTACTAACATGGCTTAATAAACAGTTTCAATTATTTGCAGGTAGTTTCGATCGGAATCAGACTTCACAGAATTCACAGTCTGATCTTTTATCTACTCTGCTTGGTTGTCATATATACTTGCCAAAAATAGAGTCCAAAAAATTATTATTATGGGGAATTTTTTTTTGAAGTTAAAGATGTTAATATAACTGTTAGAGCTTTGAGCAAAACTTAATGTTGCTCTTTGGGGATAGTCTAGGCCATGATCCGACTCAACAGAAAGCGCAGTCTAATCTAGGATCTACACTGTCTGCAACTGATATCATATTTTGTCCCCCAAAAAACATCAAGTCGCAATAAATTGGCTGTTTTTCCTCATTCAAAAAGTGTGTTTCATTAATTCAGCCATCAAAGGGTTATTTTCATAGTTCTCTTGGATGAAAGTGAAAAGAAAAAAAAAACACATTAGTTCAGAAATGCTATAGTAGCTACTGCACATGATTCTAAAGAATATCTTAACTCTTTCACTACTAAATAAAGAAGTTACACTTTTTCAAAAGCATCTAATACACTTTCCCTGCAATAGGAAGAACCCGTTTGGTCATAATCTAGGATTAAGTAGTGGACAGTGTAGATCAGAGATCAGACTGCAAAGGCTTCTTGTGTCGTCTACAGTAAAGAAAGAATTAATACAGTAATGATTGATTGAATGTGCCATACTATTCATATTTATTCTAGAAATGTCTTGTACGCAAAGTTGTCATTGCCATAAATATAGACATGCCTTGATATATTTCTTTTTACCCTTAAAGGGCATTTAACCATTGTAGTTGCCGGTGTGGCAAGTGTTGATTAAGATCAGACAGCAGAGAATATGCAGTCAGATCTTTGATCTACAATGTTGGTTAAGCTGGACCCATTTTGACAAAAACAAACTTTGAATTGCAAATATTTGTGTAGTACTTCTAGATTCAAAATGTCTCATGGGTTTATTTGGCAGTCTAAGGTTGTTTACAAGCATTTTCTCCCTTTTCCACAATACTTATGTTACGGGAGATCACTCCATCCTTGCTGCATAGCTTCTTCTCGTATAAAATCAATACCTAACAACTGCGTTAGAGAGAATTCTATTTAGCTCGGTGGTTAAGCTGTTGGTCTTTTAAACCTTGTTTTTCGAGGGATCTTTTCTGCACGGGTTCGAATCCTGCCAGTGTGGTTTGTATTTCAGCTATGCATTTGTTGTGAACTTTCATGTTCATAAGATGGGGGCTTGTCCGGGATTGGCCATTGAGCTAGACTTACACCCTTATAAGGCTTTCTGTCATCAAAATGATGACATTTAAGAGGGGGTGTGTTATGGGAGATCACTCCTTCCTTACTGCATAGCTTCTTTCCATATAAAATCAATACCTAACAACTGTGTTAGAGAGAATTCTCTTTAGCTCAGTGGTTAAGGTGTTGGTCTTTTAAACCTCGTTTTTCAAGGGATCTTTCCTGCACGGGTTCGAAACCAGCCAGGTGTGGTTTGTATTTCAGCTATGCATTTGTTGCAAACTTTATTGTTCATAAGACTTTCAAAAGCCTTCCTTGTCAGCTGTTGAAACACGAGATTATAACCTGTCTACTTCAGCATAATAGAAGGGTGAAATAATTTAGTAACTTGTTAACCCGTATCCTGCTAAATAACTGGAATGAAATTTTTAAGTTGATAGTAAAATCCCAAATTTGGCTATTTCAAAGGTATTTTGGGGGGAGAAAATATGCCCTTATCGGACAGTGTAGATCAAAGATCAGACTGCACGTTTTGTGCAGTCTGATCTTGATCTACACTGTCCGCAAAAAGTCAGTGAGTCGCGCTTAGCAGCCTAAGGGTTAATAAAGATAACCTTAGTTGTGATGACTGCCCAGGATTTTATATCATAACTTTGTGAGTGTGTTTATTGTGTGTAAGCTTGCCAAATTGTTATGTATCTTGTACTTTAACTTTTTATCTGTCCATATTGAGAGCATTTGGCTCAAATGATGGGATTGGTCTGTGAAAGCTAGGGCAAAAATCATTGTTGGGAATGGAGAAATTTTTGTTTACCAGCATTTTCTCCATTTCCAGCAATTTTTTTCAAACTTCCCTTCTGACACATTCATTTTAACCCTTTACCAAAAATTCCCAACTTTAAATGACCCTGATGAAAAAAGCTTTTGAAAACATAGTAGGAAAAGGAGGAAATGCTGATAACCAGCATTTTCTCCTTTTCCCACAATGTTTTCTACCATTTCAAAAAAGAAAAAAAAAATGTTCAATTCATAGCCAGGTAATGTTTATAATTTGGACAGGTCTAAAATTTTGTTGTGTGGTAAATGTTAACTCAGAACTGCATGGTAAAGAGTTAAACTTGTTATATGAGTTGATATTGTAGAAAGTAAGGAAGAGAGGTGAAAAGTTAGTATAGGTAGCATAAAGTAATACAACGATAGTGTAGTGTTTTGAGGTTAATTTTTGCTAAAATAATTAGAGGTCTTTAATCATTAAGATGCCTTTTTATGAAATAAATTTAATCCATTGCTTTGGACTTATAGTTTATTATTTCACATTTCCTGTTTTGAATAATTTCCCCAAGATAATTCCATCAAAATACTCTATCTATCATCCTTCTATTTGAATTCTTCTTAAATACTGGTAATTACACTAAAATTGAAATTTCTTTTGGGAACGGTAGAAAACATTGTGGGAAAAGGAGAAAATGCTGGTTACCAGCATTTTCTCCTTTTCCCACAATGTTTTCAAAAGGCTTCTTTCACAGAGCCGTGAAAACCAGGGATTGTTGGTAAAGAGTTAAGCATCTTAAACCTTAAAATTAAATAAATATTGGAATTATTGACAGGCTTGTTGGAAAAGGGTTAGAAGTTAAAAGAAATGAACCATGCCCTGTGAAAAGGGGGTTTAATCTGCAAAAAAGTATATACCCAGACTAGCCTGTGTAATGGCTGACCTAGATTGAAACTTTTTGCTATTGGTCCATTTTCTGCAGTGTCAACTTCTTATATAAAATGGATCTGTAATTATGAAATGACTTGCTTAGTACATGTATAATACATAATGGCTATGTATTAAACCCACCTTTTCACAGAGCATGGCTCATATACTGGTCAAGTAGCTAATATCTTCTTTTTTTATGAATGGTAGATGAATATTGTAGCACAATTTTTGACCATTCAAGTAAAAAACGAAGCTGAAAGCAGCCTGCATGGGGGATATGTCTTCATCGAATATTTTGAGTCGTATTTGACACTGCGTAAAAACAGACTTATAGGTGTATGATAGAGTCCAGTGATATTAAAAAGCTGTTTGGAATTTTTAAGTATGACCTCTGTTCATCACTGCACTTGAGCCCAAAACCTGTAATTGAGCCGTGCTCTGTGAAAAGGGGGCTTAATGCTTCTGCAAAAAGTATCGAATGCTTACAAAGATGCATTAAGCACCCTTTTCATAGAGCATGGCTAAATTGTATTGAAGGCTCGTACACTCTTCATCTACAAAAATATCT
The DNA here is from genome assembly GCA_946811185.2 of Hippopus hippopus. NCBI lineage: Eukaryota > Metazoa > Mollusca > Bivalvia > Cardiida > Cardiidae > Hippopus > Hippopus hippopus. The sequence continues at coordinate 3,277,228 of OX328102.1, read as the reverse complement.
TCTATTGCTGAAATCTTTACCAGAAAACGAAATTTCAGGCAAGCAATTGTAGAAACCTCGAAAAAGCAAGTTGTCTGATAATAACCAGTTTTATCTCCACTGTTGATGAGGAAAACAATGAGGTTTTGTCATAGCCTTGGCATTGTTGTTGTTGTTGTCCTCAGTGTCGTGCAAAAACTTTGACATTTTATAATAGCTGTGTTATTACTGTAGATATTTACAACAAACTTGGACTGGTTGTTAACTATCAATGAGGTATCCATACAACAGGGGCAGGTAACTATCAAAATACTTAATACTATCAAAGGTCTGGAGGCTTGTATTATGAGTCCTTTTACGTGGAACTTACAAATGAGCCATACTCTGACAAAATGGGGCTTAATGCATATCCGAAATACATTGCACCAAGCAAGTATTACATAATTAGAGATCCATTCAATCCATTTTGTCTAACAACTGATTGAATTATGAGGTAGATTGGTCCTTAGACAAGCAAAATTGACCCATAGCAAAGTTTCAGCCCAGGTCAGCACTTGTGGACTGCGCAGGCTGACATGGGTCATTATTTCTTGCAGATGCATTAAGCCCCCTTTTCACAGAGCATGGCTCAAAATCTATTTTTTTTCCTTTAACATCTGTTGTATCCTACAAGCTTGTCAGGAACATCCAAGTTTAATCCTTAAAGCACCTTTCTCACCTATAGTTGCTCTAGCCAGGGATAGTGTATACAGACGGTCCCTGCTTTCAAATAGCATGCTGAGCTGCTGCAGATTGAGATCAGATGGCACTTGATCTTATCTTGGTCTGATCTTGATCTACACCGTCCACTTTGCTGAAATTTCAGGCACGAGCAGCTTTGAAAAAGCAGTTTTTGGGTCTTATTCATAGACTGAAAGTGTCTTTCGAGTTAATTCGACGCTCTGAGTGTTAATCATCCAGGCCAACCTCATGAATAGGTGGAATCAAGGGTAGGATAATATGATGGGTTATAAATTTATCGTAACACCGGTTATTAAAGAGTACTCTCCCTTGTTGTTGTAGCGACTACGACGCACCTGTACGAGCAGGTTTGCCTATTTTTTATTTTTTTCTTTTCAACATCTCAGTAGTTTCGACATGGCTAAACATAAATCGATCAACAGTGTTATTTCAAATTTTATAACACGCTACCCATTTTGCCTTTTATGGTTGAACCATTCATGTATTGATGGCATTCGATAACATTCCGAGAAACAGACGACAATTTCTTTATTGAACTATACATAATACCGGATATTGCAATTTTCGGATAATATGAAAATCGAAACCCAATTTTGAATACCCCACTTATCTGTCAGAGAGTGAGAGATCCAAATTGATGAAACTTTAATATGAAATAATTGTCTTGTTTATAGTCTTTTAAAGGGCAGGAATATGTATAGATCTAGATGTGCTTAAAAATCCTGGCGTGGAAAGGATATAGGACCATAAGCGAATTTCGCTAGTAATCGAATTTTGCCAACTATGTTCTCGGGCAATATTTTCGTATCTGTGACATCATCCATTCATGGAAATGATTGATATCTTAGCAGCAAAGGTGTTTTGAACTGTCATTTTAATCAAATGACAGAAAAATACCTATCAATAGGAAAAAAGTTCATAAGCGACCTCCCATATGCTTTTCCCCGCCATTTTATTATCACTTTTCAGGTGTCTCCTTTATATGCAGATTTTAAAAGATACTTTTAGCTTAAAACTTTCTTGAGTCGTCTATTTTCGGTTTGACAGGTTATCTTTTGAACTTTAATAGCTGAAGTTTCGTATGGGACACCTAAAGGGAAATATATCCATATGAATGACAGTGGGGTCCTTATTCATTTTTTTTCCTAAGAAAATAGATTGAATCAGGTACAAAAATCACTCCTAAGACAAGAAGATACCCTTTTCTGTGCGCTATAAAAGGTTATATTTTATAGATTTACAGCCTCTTTATCCCCAACACTGTCATCCTGAGTTGGATTGTAATATTTCAGTGCCACAGCAGAAATAATTACATGAAAAAATCACATAAATATTGATTTTGTTTTCTGAGAGCTGCGTTTTGTTTTATGTTCTTCAGGTTTTCTCGTAGGAAGAAAATTTTGAGTTAATATCCAAGGGAGGCAATGAATATTGCTGAACTGATGGTTTAAATCTTTTATTTCATTTTACCCTCTTTGGGGCCTCTAATTTTTGGAAAACCAGAGTTGTCAAAATTGGCTTACTCTTTTTATAGATGGCGATTTTGTACTGTCTCACTTCTAATGATGTTTTGACAGATAAATTTAGATGTTTAAGTGGTAAAAATTATTTTTACAAAAGTATTTGAATACAAGTGCATAGATATTTAGCCATAAAGAAAATCACTATAGTTTTGTGCAATTTGCAAGAGCAGTTTCCCTTGTGTTGGCGAAATTCGATTACACCAGTATATAGCCTCGAGTGTCCGTATTCCGTGATGATAAGGAAAAAGCATGATGAAATTAAGAATTAAGACAAGAGCATGAGCTAGAAATTACTTGCCTTCATAAAAAAATCATTTTTGGTCACTTTCATGAAAAAAGAATTACTTGGATAATAATTTTCAAGTTCAATGAGCATAAATAAAAAACATGCTGTCGGCCTTCTTGAGCAAACATGGCGTGACCTAATTCCGGTAGCTCAGTAATAATTACAGCAGAAAGTCGTAGATCTATGCATTTTTTGAGAAGGAACACTATCAGAGTTCCAGATCACGCAAAATCGTACATGAAATCACGCATGAAAAATGCGGACAAGGATCGAAAAAAATGGAAGTTGCTGGCACAGAAGGGCTCACGTAAAAGCGATTTTCGGAAAATGTGAATCATCAGAAAAATTTGGGATTTCCAGCTTTCTATTTTTAGAACATTTACGTGGTCGGCATACTCGGTCTTTATTGTTGTGATCAATAATTGTAGACTGGGACTCATTTGTTTCCAAAAAATATCCGTAATTCATCTGTCCTGTCTTTAACTCAGTGTATAAAAAAGCATTTTGTCGACGTCAATGTCTTCGTCTGTAAACTAACATTGGGAATTGCTCGGAAATGGTGTACTTAGGAAGCTTTCGGATTTCAGAATTCGGATTCCCGTAAGAAAGCAAGGTGTATTACTGAACTAGAAACATTCAAAATGTAGAACACACAATGCATATTGAGTACAGTAGTCGCCAGCCAAACTTCGACATTGACTCTGTTGTACAAAAGGCATATGAAAAGATGAGCATATAGACTAGATCTACTAGACCTCTACTAGTAGTTAACACTTTGCCAAAGAGTTCTTTTACTGTTAGTTACATGTAAAAATGTACATTCACTTAGTAGATCTATATATGACTGTTCTTCACCTGAAAGAGAAAGAGGCATTTGAGAAAACAATTTAGAGTTGTACTAGATCTAGATCTAGTTTTTCTCAATTTGTACCCCCATTTTTTCTCTTATACCCCCATTTATCAATTGTAAGGGGTACAAAACCCCCAATTAAAAATTTCAGTGGGAACACTGACTATTTAGAAATAAGAATATTGGTGTCAATTTCTTTTAAAAAAGATAATTAATTGAATTTTACAAGTATTTGTCTGGGATTTGGCTGAAATTCAAGGGCAATAAAACGTTCGAATATTGGTAAGGGTTACAAGCCAAAATACCGTGTGACGTCATCAAACTATGTGCTTTACGAGATATAAACAAAAATCACCGGTTCAAGAACACTCACGGAATAAGGGCACACGACGATATGGCATAGTCTCAATAATAACATGTTTACGATGCTTCTTTTCATGTTTGGCCATTTACGGTGCACTGTACCATCTCAAGTCCATCATGAATTTGCCAGTAGCAAAGCTACAGCGCTTTACTGACTTTCTATTTCATCACTATAATCTTTTTTGCAGTGAAATACAAATAGATCTAATATTTAGTGACAAACATAACCAAGGACAAAGTATTAATTTTTTCAATATCTAAAGCACTTGTATAAATCTATATAACATGTAAATCTCAAGAAAAAAACTGTCGAAATTTATCATGGTTGGCAGCCATTTTATGTCTACTTGGGGAGAGTAATCATGTCCAGTGACATATGAATGAAACTGCTTTTTCTTATGTTAAGTGTTTAAATTGAAAATAATTATATCTAACACAAAAGATCATTGGACGTGCAAGCTGTAGGTATATTCAAATTCTACATTTGTTGTCAACTTGTGAAAATATGAGAGTTTAAACATGTGCACAAAATCTGCACAGAGATTTCAACTATTTTTTTACCGATTATCTCTGTACCAGAGTCTCTGTATCCAGAAGCGACCATTCGAAAACTAAAATTGCCTTAGGAAAGAGTTGTATCAGTACTAGATCTAGTTTTAGAAAGCTAGGAAACACATGCATAGATGCATTTACCTTATCTGTTAAAGCAGGGTTTCCTGACCATATCTAGAAAATGCTGCAACAACTCTTCCAGTAATCTTTCCCAGCTGTTTGACCATATTACATGATCATGTAGCATTACATTAATGTAAAATGTTCACCATGAAAACAAACTAGAACAGCAGGAAAGAGAAGACAAGTATAAAATATTTATAATTCAGACAAGAGGAGGACCTGCAATCTGGGAGAAAGACTTGTAAAAATTAGAGTCAACTGGACCTGCAGGCCTATTGGAAAATTAAGTTAGTGTAAAACTCTAATGTTTAGAATGGTAAGAACATGTGACAATGTGAGATAAATATTTATTCAAATTTGCTGGGACAACAATGGTGATGTCTCTAATCAAACTTCGAATACATAAAACCATAAAGCTTTCTTCAAATCATAATTTTTTTCAGGTTTAAACTTCAATATGTGGTATAGCAGTTAAGATCAAGTTTCAACTTTATTCTGCGGGTCTGAAATAAACCTACAAAATGGCACTGAGTCTGTCGGATCTATATCATACATCCAGCACAGAAAAAGTACTGGATCTTGAAAAAGATCTGAAGAGAGAATTAGAAGAATTGAAACAGGAAATAGAAGACAATGACTCAATACTGGAGAACCCTTCCAGACCTGTCCTGTGAGTAGTCTAGTGTGATTCTTCTTTACGTAACAATTGGTCCCTTAACCCTTTACCACACGACAAATTTTAGACCTGTCCAAATTGAAAGCATTTGCAGATGACAGTTTCAGTGTGGATCATATGAAATGATTTTTCTTTGATAGGGTAGAAAACATTGTGGGAAAAGGAGAAAATGCTGGTAACCAGCATTTTCTCCTTTTCCCACAATGTTTTCAAAAGCCTTCTCTATCAGGGGTGTTAAAAGTCGTCATTGTGTGGTAAAGGGTTAAACCCTTAGGCTGCTAAGTGCGAGTCACTGACCTTTAGCGGACAGTTTAGTTCAAGATCAGACTGCACAGAACGTGCAGTCTGATCTTTGATCTACACTGTCCGATAAGTAGATAATTTTATTTTCTCCCAAGAAATACCTTTGAAATAGGAAAATTTGAGCTTTTACTATTGGCTTGTTTCATTTCACTTATTCTGCAGGATAAGGGTTAAAATTGTCTCCTGAAGCCATTTATTTTGGCATTTTAATCCTTTACCAAACAGTCCTGATGCTGACTAACTCTGTAACAAACAACAAAATTTTAGACTTGTCCAAATTCAAAGCACTTGCTGATTACAAACTGATTGTAACTAAAAAGATGAAATTTGTCTTTTATAGAGTAGAAAACCTTGTGGGAAAAGGAGAAAATGCTGGTTACCAGCATTTTCTCCTTTTCCCACAATGTTTTTAATAGCCTTCTTCCTCAGGGTCGTTAAAAGTAAGGATTGTGTGGTAAAGAGTTTAGACATCTTTTGAAAAAATTGTGGGAAAAGAAGAATATAATGGTAACCATCAATTTCTGAATTTCCCATTACCGGTATGTTTTCTGTGAACAACATGAGTCTTGTAGAAAAAAATGATTTTAGAATTAGGTTACTCAGACACTTATATGAATCTCCAGACTGTACAACATTGTCTAGCAACATTCAATCCTTTGAGGGCCTTTCACAGCTATAGTTGCTTTTGCCATAGGTGTTGATAGAAGATTAGACAGTAAATAACATGCAGCCAAGCCCTGGTAGCTCAGTATACAGGATTTGAGAATAGGGGGTTGCTGTTTTGATACCTGGGTCGGCCAATTTCTTTTCGAGGATTGATGATAGTCACTGTGACAGGATTCATTCCTCTCTTGCCACTAACTTTTGTTTTGATGATGGTTATGTGGGAAAGCAGCCAGTGGCTTGGAAGGAATATTGTGCAAAGTACTAGTAAAAGAAACTCCAGGAAAGCATGGATAGGTTCACTGGCTGCCATGATATAACTGAAATAATGTTGAAAACGGCTTTAAACACCATACAATTAATCAATCAATATAACATGCAGCACATGATTGTGCACTACTTTTCATATATGCCAAAAAAGACTGATGTTATCCTTCTATCTCAAAAATCTGCTCTTTCAAGAGGTAACTCTATTCTCTGAACATTATTAACAGCTCTGTACCACTGCCTAAAGAAGCGTCACACTTCAGGGGAGAAAGACGACTGATTGTTGATAGAGTTATGGAGGTAAGTTAAGTGTTTTCATGTTTAAATCATATTCAGCTGTTTTTGTGGACAGTGTACATCTAGATCAAACTACACCAAAAAAGTTTTGGGTAAGTTTTTTTTTTCTTAACCTTCCACCACACAAACCAACTGGGTATGTCTTAATTACCAGAGGAAAGAGCTTTTGAAACATTGTTGGAACCAGTATTTTTTCTTTTTCCCACAAAGTTTTCTCTCTTTTGGAAAACAATTATCATTTTAGCTACATGTAATGTATCACCTGTAAATACTTTCAGTTTGGCCAAGTCTAAAACTTTCTGGTCTGGTAAAGAAAATATGATTTTTCAAAACTGATAAATATATGTAACCTAGGTTATTGTACTGATTTCTACTGGCTACTAAGATTCTGTCAACAGACTATGATTGAGATAGAAACATTTTTCTTTATCTTTTGGTTTTGAGGTAATGATTGTGAAGATTGTTTGTTTTATCAATGCCTTGTGCTGGCACTTTCCTCTGAAAACCAGTTTGCCAGTAGTGTGTTTTTCACTGTAGCTGTTTGTTGTTTTCAGGTCAGCCAGGCTCAGCCATTGGTTATCCAGTCAGAAGTAATGAAGGAAGAAATGATAAATGCAGAGAGACTTGAATACACGTGTGAGAGTATACCTCTTCTTTTACATCAGGTACAAAGTTATGTGAGACATGCTCTGTGAAAAGGAATTAATACATGTGCAAAAAGTATCAATCCAAGCTGACCTGGGTCAAAACTTTTTACTTTTGGGAAATGTTCTGCATGTCAAACGATTCTACCTCAGGATGACTTGCTTGGTATCATGCATGACGGACATGCATTAAACCATCTTTTGCCAGAGCATGGCTCATATAAGAAGGGATAGGTTATTGTCATATGCAGCTTTTCTTATGTATCTAAGGAATTGTTGGTAAAGTATTTTCAAACATTTGCCAATATCATTGTTCAAATGTTTTTACAACCCTGAAAGAAGAAGGTGAAGTCAATGACATGTTTCCTTTTGCCTTAAAAGTCAGTGTCTATTTAAATCTTTACCACAGGATTAATGACCCTGAAGAAAAGCTTTTTGAAAACATTATTGAAAAAGAGAAAATGCTGGTAACCAGCATTTTCTCCTTTGACCACAATATTGACTATCCTTTCCAAGACAAATTCAATCATTTTAGCTATATTTCATTTGTTGTCTGCACAAACTTCCAATTTTAACACGTGTAAAATAAAGAGGCCAGGGAAATACATGTTTTATGGGAATTTGAGGTTTTCATGAACCTGAACAGAATTATTTTGTTGTTACAACCCTAAGGAAATAGGCATTTTGAAATATAATGAAAAAGTGGTACATTCCTATAGTCAGCATATTCTTCTTTTCCCATAATGTTTTCTACCAAATGCATCACCAAAAACACTGACTACTGGCATTTTCTTCTTTACCTACAACATTTCCTACCCTTTCAAAGACAGAATCCATCATTGTAGCCACTTTATTTTTTTGTTGTGTGCAAAGATTTTAACTTGAAGTTGTCTGAATTTAGTCATCTGGTAAAGAGTTTGAAAAATAAGTTAAGACTGAAATTAGAAATCATCAGATAAAAGATTTTATTCATGATGTGATTTCTTTCCACAGCATTTTGTAGATGAAATTCAACATCTGGTGCAATGTAAATACCTACATTTACTACGCTGGAAAAGATTTTGCCAAAACACAGCATCAATAGAAGCCATTCATCCACTATACCAGAAACGGTTAAGGTAGGATACACAGTGTCTTTGTCATAATGAGCAATGCTCTGTTCTGTGAAAAGGGGGCTTAATGCATCTGCAAAAAGTATTGACCCAGGTCAGCCTGTGCATTCTGCACAGGCTGACCTTGGCTGAAACTTTTTTCTTTTGGTCAATTTTCTTCCTGTCAAAGGACCAGTGTACCCCAAGATTAGGTCAGTTGTCGAAAAAAGTGGCTATTATGGATTCATAACTATGCGATGGCTTGATTGGTACCATGCATCATGGAGATGCATTAAGCCCCCTTTTGCCAGAGCATGGCTCATATATAAGTTCCCATTGTAGATTATTCTTAGACATACAATCAATTAGTTGCAGCACACTAAAGAAGTACTTGAAGGCAAGGAGAAGGCTTTTTTGTAGCAAGCAATCACTTATTTTCCTTCATTGTTGCTGGAAGCTGTCTAATGATATGTGTGTAAAAAGTCTTTTTCCCCGTTTCCTTTTTTTTCCAAATATGCAGTAGTTTGCTGCAAGGCAAAACAAAAATCCCCATTCAGATAAAAACTTGGTAAAAAACAGATTACATGCATATTTGGAGATCATTCAAGTAAAATTCATGTAAAAAGTAACACGTTCATTAGTCATTTAATACCATAAATTATCTGCTTAATTGGCATTAGAAGTCATATATTATTTCATGCTTTTTGGTAATTTAATGGGGAATAACGGTGAATTATAAGGTTTGATAATTCATGGCTGTGCCACTCATGAAAATATTACGGCTGATGTTCACTCGATGAAATAAATTTCTGTCTTTCACCGAACAAAAAACAAATAACCTCTGTGTAATTTATTAACCTTAATAAGCAATACTCTGGCTAAGTACAATGACAATGACTTTTTCCAAAGGTGGCAAAGGATTGCCATCACTACAGAAGTTTTTCTTGAGAAAAAATTAGAACTGAACTTGTAAAGTATTATTGAATTAGTGAAATGGACCGTCAGGAAATACAGGTGAAATAGTGCAATTTCACAGTTGTTTATGATATGCTTAACTCTTTACAAAACAACAAAGATTTTTACAAATTGATAGCATGTACAGATGACAGAATAAATGTGGGTCAAATGATGTTTTCTGTCTGAGATAGGGTTGAAAATATTTAGGGAAAAGGTGAAAATGCTGGTTACCAGCAATTTCACCTTTTCTCACAAAGTTTTCAAAACTCTTCTTTTTCAAGGTTGTCAACACTTGGAATTAAGTAGTAAAGGGTTAAATACCTTTTACATGATATGTTTTCGAATTTTAAAATCATGCAACAAAGAAGCTATTAGTAGATCTAAGATTTGAGTGCAGTTTCAAGGTAGTCCGATCTTTATCTGCACTGTCCTCAAATATAACCCAAGTTGTGCATAGCACCCTATTGGTTGAAAAGTTCACTTCGATAATTTTATTTCAGCCATATTCTGACCCAGTACAATGACTATGTACAAAGATCACAGAGACTGGCCATTGCTAGAGAAGCCTTCCTAGCCAACACAGACACAGCCTTAAGTTATATAGAGATGGAAGATTTACTGATTTATTTACGGTGGTATGTGTGTCATCTACATTCCATGAAAAGATTTAACCAGTTTCTTAGGGTGAGTTTTTGTTATTTCACTTTATTTTATGCTTTACCACCCAATCCTGAGCTGTGACAACCAAGAACAAGGAGACTCTAGAAAACATTTTGGGAAAAGGAGAAAACGCTTGTTACAAGCATTTTCTTATTTTCCCACAGAGTTTTCTACTCTATCAAAGACAGAAATTACCATATAACATTTAATTTGTGATCTGCAAATGCTTTCAGTTTGGTCGAGTCTAAAATTTTAACATTTCGTTAAGAGTTAACCATTTGAATGCTACTTTGATAGAATGGACGTACTTTTCCCAAATGTAATATAGGCAGAAAGAATTATTTCTAGGTTAAATGATTTTGATATTAATTTTAAAGCTGATTTTTTTTACACTTCACTGAGGAGTCAAGAATTTCATCAGACCTTGTGTTGATAATGAAAGTTCTAAGAAGAGCTTTATTATTTCCAGGTTCTTCAGTGGATCCACATTTCACACAAGTCTGACATAGCACCACCACCTAAAGAAGGAAATGAGCAGGTTTGTTTACAAAAGTTTAATTGACCTTTCACATTATAAGTCATGCTCCATGAAAAGGGGGCTTTATGCATCTGCAAAAAGTAAAGACCTAGGTTAACCTAAACTTCTTGCTATTGGTCAATTTTCCTCATGTCAAAGGACCAATCTACCTCACAAGGCAGTCAGTTGTTGGACTAAATGGATTGTATCGATCCATGATTATGCGAGTTGTTGGACTAAATGGATTGTATCGATCCATGATTATGCGATGCCTTGCTTGGTTGATAGATTAATGTTGCTGCTAAAAAGATACTCACATATGTTTGTTAGTGTATTAATTATGATGTGTAATATAATTGTGGTAGTGTCTTTTAGCTTTACTTACTTACATTGACCCTTAGGCTACTAAGTGCGACTCAAGAACCTTTTTCAGACAGTGTAGATCAAGATCAGACTGCACAGAATGATCTTGTATCTACACTGTCTGATCACATGGTATTTTCCCCAAATAATACCTTTGAAATAGTAAAATTGGGTATTTAGTATCGACTTGAAAGTTTTATTTCACTTATTTAGCAGGTTAAGGATTAATTTTGTATAACTTTTGTGTCTTTTATTCATGCATCTCACTTTAGGATGAGTCTAGTGGTGTAACGAAAATGGCCTCCTGGTATCAGGATGACAGTTCTGCATTTCTGCAAAGACCCAAATCTGGGGCATCAAGACCCAGTTCTGCTGCCTCCCCAAGGAATATATCCCCACTCCCACAGCCACCTGCCATAAACCCGACCCTTCTGTCCACAACACCCATGCCTTCCTCCTCACTGGCATATGCTGCTGCTGCATCAGGTAGGATCTTTATTCTATTTTTATACCCCCGCAAAACGAATGTTTTTGGGGGTATACTGGAATCAGCCTGTCTGTCTGTCCATGTGTCCGTGCGTCCGTCCGTGTGTCCGTCTGTGTACAAAATACTAGTAATTTTGTGTCGCAAACTCCTCCTACAGTTTTGCTGCTATTGTATTGAAAGTTTGTTGATACATTGATCGTATACTGAAGTTTTGCAAGACATACTTTTCAATCATCTACTCCCTATGATTCAAGGGTAATCTCCCCTTGAACTTAGAAAATATTTTGTTAAATTGCCTGTTTCTGTCAAAGTGCTGGCGGGGGTATTAAGGCACATTCAGTGACAGCTCTGGTTTAACCCATTCCCAAACGATAAATTTTGGACTCCTCATAATTGAAAGCATCTGCAGGGAATTTGTAATTGATATAAATGAACAGAAATTCTCTGAATGGGTAGACATTGTGGGAAAAGAAGAAGATAATGACTACCAGCATATTCTCCTTTTCCCAAAATATTTTCAATACCTTTAAAATGAATAAAATAAACACTGCTTTCAGTGAAATGAAAGTACAAAATCTTGCAACTTCAGGGCTATTTTTGGTATGGAGTTGTAAAAATCTTTATCTGAGCGTATGTGTGTAAGATCAGACCACATGATCTGTGCATTCAAATCTTGATCTATAATGTCTGCAGTAGCCAAGAATTTGTAATTGGTGTTTTATAGGTGTTTTATTGGTGTTTTATAGTTTAGGAGTATTCTAATACCAGTAAATGGTGAAAAAAGTCATTACAGACAGGTAATTCATTTAACTGGCTCCTACACGTCACTTTAAGTTGTAAGTCTCAATGTGTTCCCTCAAAGCATGCTTTTTCTGTCTAAGAATACCATTTTTTGGAGTTCTGTATTTTATATAACATTGATTGACTTACATACTTTTTCTATGTACAAATAACCTGTTTTTGTGATCTGTATTGTATATAACATTGATTTACATATCAGTCTATGGATTAACCCCTTTCCAAAATGACAAATTTTAGACCCTTTCAAATTCGAAAACTTCTGCAGATGACAAACCAAAATTGGTACAAATGAGCTTAAGCCCTCTGATAGGGTAGAAAACATTGTGGGAAAAGGAGATATTAATGGTAACCAGCATTTTCTCCTTTTCCCTCAATGTTTTCAAAAGCCTGCTTTTCCCAGCATAGTAAAAACCCCGGATTGTTTGAGAAAGAGTTAAACAAAGTGATACTGTATCATGTAGGTGGAGGTATTGCGACAGATGAGGACAGTTTAGGACTTCCGCTGAATGTGATAGATTTTGCCGCTCTCAAACCTCACCTGGCCTTCCTGCTGAATATTTATGGGATACAGTTTGTGAGTACATGTCTCTAACTCTTTACTAAATGAGAAGTTTAGGCTTGGCTGAAATGAAAGCATTTGCAGACAACATGTTAACCCTTTGCCTTACAATCCTGTCTTTTAATAACCCCGAGGAAAATTGCTTTTGAAAGCTTTATGGAAAAAAGGAGAAAATGCGGGACACCAGCATTTTCTCTTATTCCCACAATTTTTTGTTCTTTTGCTACTTTCACAATTTTTGTTCCCTTGCAAAGCTTTTGAACTAAATTTGAATTGTTGTCTACAAATGTTATATTTGAAACGCCTGAAATTGTGCTGCTTACATAAAGGTATTTATCTTTGAAAAGAGACAAACTGTATTGTGAAAAGGGGAAAATGCTGTTTACCAGCATACTATCTTTTTCCACAATGTTCTCAAAAGTCTTCTTCCTCATAGTCTTAAACCTTAGTGCCCGGAATAAACCCAACAGACATTTTAAATAGAGAACTAAAACCCATGTAAATGCAATGTCAAGGTCCATTCTTTTAGCTTACCTGAGGTTAGATGGGTCAAGGTTAGCTTTTGTGATAGTGCTATTTCCATTGTCTATTGCCTAGGGAGTAACAATTACCTTGTGTACACTCTAGAAGCCACATTTTCAGTATAATACTCATGAATACTCAGAATGTTTGTCTTGATAATATCTCAGACATGTTCAAAATTGGGTCTTTTCTGGTTAAAATGTAGGTCACTGAGCCAAAGTATAGGAAAACCTTGTGTGCACTCTAAAGGCCACATTTTCAGTCTGATACTCATGAAACATTGTCAGAATGTTTTTCTAGATGTTGTCTTGAACAAGTATGGAATTTGGTCATTTCACGTCAAAAGGTAGGTCACGGGGCCAAACATAGAAAAACTTTTTGTACACTCTAAAGGCCACGTTTTCAGTCAGATACTCATAAAACCTGGTCAGAATGTTTGTCTTGATGGTATCCCGCACAAGTTCAAAATTGGGTCACTTATCAAATATGCAGAAGGGTGCTTAAAGATAGATAACTATTGGACTGGTATTGAAAGCATTTGCAGACGACAAATAAGATATGGCTTAAATGATGAGGTTTGTCTTTGGTAGGGTAGAAAACATTGTGGGAAAAGGAGAAAATGCTGGTTACCAGCATTTTCTCCTATACCCACATTGTTTTCAAAAGCCTTCTTCCTCAGTGTCTTTTAAACTCAGGATGGTGTGGTAAAGGGTTAATGAATAAAACAATAAATTACAAGTGTCTGCTGTTATTTATTACAGAACCTGGACGGTATCAAGAGCAGTGCTGATGAGATGGAAATGTTTGCTGCCATAAACAGGAAATTCCGACAGATATTTCAGAGACAGGAGCACATGAAAACCTTTAAAACCTATGATAGAATAGAGGTAACACTTTTATTGCCAGACTTTTTGCCTTTTACTTACTTGAACACTATGAGGGCTGTTCAATATGTAATGTGTATTGTACAACAGCGTGATAACGCTTTGCATGATTTCGTGGATGATGATACGCTTGAATAGCTCTATTCAATACCTTTCCAATGGTATAAACACGAGCCTTCAGCTCCACATAGTTTTAAACTTATAGTCATTTCAATAGAGCTAGTCGTTGACCACTGTTGTAAAAATGGTTGGGAAACGGATTAAGAATATTAAAGAAATTAGAGCTTATATAAAAGTTCGCACAAAACTCAGTCATTCGATAATGCAGACTTTTACTGAATTGGGGGCAGTTTATGGGTCTGATAAGGTATCTTATGAGACAGTTCGTAGGTGGAGAAAGAAATTTCTGACTGGCACAGAGTCAAAGATGCAGCAAAATGTGGCCGACCTGTGACGTACTGTAACAGGCAAGGCTGTTTGCATATCGCTATCGCGGGTGCATTTCATTTTGAAGCGTATTTTGAAAGTATGAAAGATTTCTGCCAGATGGATACCGCATATATTGACAGATGACCAAAAATGGGTACGAGTACAAACCGCTAAGCAATTGCTCAAAATGTTTCCCAAATTCAATCAAAGACAATTTGCAAACATTGTTACTGGTGACGAAACATGGGTTCACTATTTCAAACCAGTAAGAAAAATTGGAAACAAAATATGGCTAACTAAACACGGTAGAAGGCCTGTAGTTGCCAAAAGAAGCATAAGCACAAAGAAGGTTCTTTATTGCATATTCTTCTCATGTGATGGTATAGCTGTACATATTCTGGTGCCGAAGGGCAAAAGTGTTACAGGTCGGTATTACCGAGATGCTATACTAAAAAAGGTCAAGAAATATTATCTTAAACGACGCCCTGTGTCAGGATTTAGGCATGTTCGTCTACTTCATGATAATGCTCCATCACATACATCTGAGCTTGTGAAGCAATTTTTGAAGTCGGAGAAGGTTACCGTCTTACCACACCGACCATACTCTCCAGATCTAGCCCCATGCGACTTTTTCCTTTTTCCAAAACTTAAAAAGTTCTTATCTGGTCGTTGTTACAAGTCCCGACAAGCCCTTGGCTCAGCCATCAGTCAGTGCCTCAGAGGTCTACCTAAATCAGCGTACCGTGACGCATTTCAGAAATGGTTTCAGTGATTGAAATTATGTATTTCAAACCGCGGAGAATACTTTGAAGGGATGTAATGTTCATTTCACTATTTGAGTCGAATGCTTTTGAGATATCGTACGATACACATTACATATCGAACAACCCTTGTACTTAGTACAGATAAGATGAACACCAAAAAAATTTTTAAAATTTGAATAAGTATTTAACAGACTGACTACCTTATATCCATTTATATTTTACCTTGAAAGTGTTTGAAACACTAGCAACTGACTTTCTTAAGCATTTTAGAAATGCAAAAAGACATTTCTTTTGAAATCATCCTGAAAAGGCACTTTTACATGGAAATTTTCGTTATATTTTTTATTTTGATAGTCTAACAATAAGCCCAGTTTATCAGAGGTACAGTATATTTGAATCAAAATATGTGCAGAATATGCTTATTAATCATTAAAAATGGCTTATTAATGTAGTGCTTGACCTAACTGTCAGTGTTTGATGCAATATGGAAATACTTCTCTAGGAAACTTTGTTGTAAATGAGTGGAGTACACATTAAATGTAAAGTTTTTTTACACTCTATACCAGACAACTACATGCTCAACTGGTCCATATAACCCTTTACTCCATAGATACTCATTTTGACGTATCAACAACAGACAGCTTTTGAAAACATTGTGGGAAAAGGAGAAATTGCTCGTAACGAGCAATTTCTCCTTTTCCCACAATGTTTTCCACTCAATCAGATATTTGTATCCTCATTTGTCCATATTTTTGACATCATATCTTTATTTGCTGCTGAAATGGAAGAGCCTCAAATTGGCATATCAGGTAAAGGGATAAGAAGCATTTGCAGATGGCAAAAAATGTGGCTCAAAAGATGGCATTGTCTTCAAAATGGTAGAACACATTGTCTTCAAAATGGTGGAAAAAGGATAAAGTGCTGGTTGGAATAGGTTAGAATGCTAGTAACCTGCATTTTCTCCTTTTCCTACAATTTTATTTATAATAGTCATCCACCCTATGGTCATTAAAACAATTTGGGCTAGTCTAAAATTTGCATTGCTTGGTATAGAGTAAGGTGTGCTAAGATTTACCAAGCATGAAGTTTTCGCCTCTAGCAATGTAGGGTTATTTTGAATTAGACATGGTTTTGATATAACTATGCTTTTCTTTATATGAGCATGCTATTAACCTACAGAATGTGCACTCTGATCTTCGATCTACACTGGCTGCTTTACTGAAGCATCCTTTGACAAGAGCAGTCTTAAAATTGCAATTATTTAGATCTTATTTCTAGACTGAAATTGTCTGTTAAGAGTTACTGTATAAGTGGAAATGTTTGCGACGTGGATATTTTTGCGATTTCGCGAATTTGAAAAATTCACACTTTTCTGTTTGTGTATTTTACCCCAAGTATACCAACAAATAACAAGTGTCTTGAATTCGCAAACACTTCCCAACGCAAAATGTCTGTAATCGGCAATTCGCAATTTTTTCGACACGTGCATATATCCACATAGACAGTATTTGAAGCTCAAAGGATTAAAATTATATAATAAGAACTGCCATCACCAGTGCCTTAACCTGCTAAATAACTGAAATGAAACTTTCAAGCAGATAGTAAAACTTATAATTTGCTATTTCAAAGTTATTTTTTTTGGAAAAAATATCTCCTTATTGGACAGTGTAGATCCAAGATCAGACTGCACGTTCTGTGCAGTCTGATCTTGATCTTTACTATCTGGAAAAGGCCCTTGAGTTGCATTTGGCAGCCTTAGGGTTAAAATAATATATTTTTTGTAACTCTCAGACATTTATACCAGGTATGTAATGATATCTCAAGTATGGTAACCGTATTTTGATTTTCATGGTGATGCTAGGCTTTGCATAAAACCATTAAGTTGATGAAAATGATTTGTAACATTATTATACCCCACCTATGAAGTAGAGGGGGATATTATGTTTTCACCATGTCTGTTTGACCATCAATCCATCCATCTGTAGACTTTTTTCATTTCCATATTCTAACTCGATGGCTGTTTGACCTAGGACCCTAAAACTTTATAAAACTGTTGCCCATAACCCAAGAGAAGCCCTTTGGTTTTTGGGTCACTTGGGTCAAAGGTCAAGGTCACAGATGAACTTTGTTTTGAAAATCATTTCCGCTCTCTGATTGTGCTGCTTCTTTGACAAGGTGCTGGTGGGGAGTATTTGTCTGCTTTGCCACAGTTCTTGTTGTATCTGATTTTCTTTCTCAATACTGTTTTTTGCATCAGATTCAAATTGTACATTTCACACACATAATTATTTTCTTTGGACTCTATCTGAAAGAGTTCGAAATAAATACAGCAAAGAAAGAAATGGATACATGACGACATAGCTGAAAGGTTTTCTGTCACCTGTTTCATTTTCTATTTGTGTATTACAGATTGGGCAAGAAAAATGGGGCATAGACTCTCCGACACATTCGTTGAAACAAGAAGCTAACTGGTTGCCCTATGTGAAGTTGAAGCCTGAACACAACTGTACGCAAGAGAAAGTGTGGACACAGTTACGACAAGTGGATAATGTAGATGAAATATTCAAGATGCAGGCTCACTTTATACACATAGCAGATGCAGAGGTTAGTATAGAGTAAAATTTTAACCTTTAAAGTGCCTTACATGACTATAGTTGCCTTTGCGGTCAGTGTAGATCAAGATCAGGCTGCACAAAATGTGCTTGTATAATGCGCACATAGTGTTGTCGTATATCAAAAATATTTAATAAGTTGGGAGAATCGACCAAAAGTTCCAGATGCAGAGGTTAGTATGGAGTCAAATTTTAACCTTTAAAGTGCCTTACATGACTATAGTTGCCTTTGCAGCCAGTGTAGATCAAGGTCAGGCTGCACAAAATGTGCTTGTATAATACGCACATAGTGTTGTCGTATATCAAAAATACAATGATCAATTCTCACAACTGAGTTAGAGGTTTTTTATATACAACAACAATATGTACATATTATTATTTCTAACAATGAAAAACATGAATTTAGCAATATTTGCAGATGAAATGGATGCGGATTAGCAGTAATAATGATGTCACAAATGATGTTGACTACATCATAAAATGTGATGTTATCCGCAAAAAATTCATTCATGTTCTAAAAAAATCCAGGGTATATTTGAAAAAAGTGCTCTATAAATAGATATCACATAGGTGTTATCGCATGGATATTCGTTTAGTTGAAAGATAAGTAAAGTAGTGTGTTTATTGTATATATTATTATATATTGTAGTTATTCATCATATGCTGTCTCGTATGTTGAAATTATGTTTGAAAGAATGAGCAGGATATTTGGTAAAAACATGCCATAGCTGCTGACAGTTTATCCTCAATCAGACAACATATATGTTGCCGGGTGTTAGTTTCTAGAACTTTTGGTCATGGCTGCAGTCAATTTGTCAGCATTCCTCATCATATAACCTCACTGATAGGTTAATATAATTTTTTTTAGAAAGTGCAGGAGATTCTACATCAACATGCCACAGATGTTTGCAGTCCAATCTCAGTCAAACCATGTTTAACACTTTTGACTTAACCCTTTACTAAGCACAAGATTTTAGACCTGTCCAAATCCAAATTAGCAGATGACAAATTAAATGTGGCTCAAATTTTGGGATTCACTTTTGAGGGAAAAGAAAACATTTTAGGAAAAGGAGAAAATGCTGGTTACCGGCATTTTCTCCTTTTCCCACAATGTTATCAAAAGCCTTAACAGGGTGGTTAAATCTTGGGATTGTGTGGTAAAGGGTTAAAGAACCTTTTAGCAATTTATCTATTAGCATGTTTCAAATAATTTTATACTGTGTTACAGAAAGTCCAGGAGATCCTACAACAACATGCCACAGCTGTTCGCAATCCAGGCTCAGTGAGACCAGTCAAAGTCACAACAAACCATGATAACAACAATGTGAACACTTTACAAGTGTGGAAAAAGATCTACTGTAACACAGACAGACTTGATGAGGAGTAAGGATGATTTTCTTTATCCTGTCTTATTATTATTAGATTATTAGAAAAAAAGCTGAATGTATCTATTTGGTGCCAAAGAGTAAAAAATGAAACAGAGTTCACATATTTCACCCTTAGAGTGCCTGTCAAGACAATATGTAATTATCATTTTTAGAACAGTTGAGATGAGGATCAGACTGTACAAAACATTCTGTCTGATCTTGATCTACACTGCGCTTCTTTGAAATCTATGAAAAAAAATGTTGTGGAATGAAAATTTGATTTTGTTAATTCAGCACATAACCCTTAATCACACTTTCCTGAGTTTTAACAACCCTGAGAAAGAAGCCTTTTGAAAACATTGTGGGAAAAGGAGAAAATGCTGGTAACGCGCATTTTCTCCTTTTTCCACAATGTTTTCCATCCTATCAAAGAGAAGGTCCATCATTTGAGCCACATTTAAATTGTTGTCTGCAAATGCTTTTAATTTGGACAGATCTACATTTTTGTCCATGGTAAAGAGAGGATAATGGACTGAACTGGTCATCACACGAGCTATCTCCAGACCTGCAAGGTGAAATAATGTAAAATGTCGTTATGAGTGATAGTATAGCCCTCTTCCATGGACAAGACACTTCAGAGTCCTAGCCTAGTACTGATGAAAGCAAGGACATACATGAATATGTGAGCTGTCGCTATGATATGACTGAAATAATGTTGAAAGCTGTGTGTCAATCAATCAATTAATCAATCAACATGTAAGCCATTTTGACTCCTCTGCAAGTGAAGGTTTTTGAAAACATTGCAAGAAATACAGAAACTTGAACTTTCTATTTGCTGCAAAGTTTTCTTGATCATCTCCATGAATTCAGGAGAGCTTCGGTTCCCTTTGCTTCATAAACCTTGAAAATATGCAAGTGCAAAAATGTCTGATTAAACCTTGCGGGAAAAAGGGAAATTGTTTTGTAATGCGTTTGTTGTTATATAGAGAGGATGACGAGCAGACCCCTGATGTTGCTGACTTTGATGAGAGAGATATAGAGAATGTTAACTTCAACAATAAATCTAGATCTGGTAGTGCTCGCAAACGCAAGGACAGTTATGATTACATCAACACAGTACAGATGTTAGGTGAGCTATTATATATGTAGTTACAATAGTTAGAGATATAGAGAATATACACTTCAATATATCTAGATCTTGCAGTGCATGGCTATGATTACCTTAACCCTTTTCTAAACAATCCCAGTTTTTGACAATCTTATAGAAGAAGTCTTTTGAAGGCATACTGGGAAAAGGAGAAAATGCTGGTAATCAGCATTTTCTCCTTTTTCCCACAATGTTTTTATCCTATCAAAAGCATTAGCCATTATTAGAGCCACGTTTTATTTGTCATCTGCAGATGCTCTTAATTTTGACTAATGCAAAAATTTGTAATTTGGTAAAGAGTAAGCACAGTTCAGATGTTAGGTGATTTTCTACAATGGTCTTGAAACAACTTCATTAGCTATGAGATCAGAACACTTGCAATGAATGCTGGAGGTTATGTGTTTAGACCCCAGCTAAACCGTACTACAAAGGACACTTCGGCTTTGACCCACAGACGACAATTCAAATATTTGGTCAAATGATGGTATTTGTCCTTGAATAGGTAGAAAACATTATGAGGAAAAGGAGAAAATGCTGGTTACCAGCATTTTCTCCTTTTCCAACAATGTTTTCAAAGGCATTTGCTATCAGGGTCATTAAAAGTCAGGATTGTGTGTTAAAGGGTTTAGGAAATGAAAGCATTAAAACATTAATGTTGTCCAATGAATAAAAGGACTGGTAAAGTGATGGCTAAAAGTCTTACAGGCAAATGTGGGGTATTAAATGCAATCTATACAGCATTGTGTATAAATTGTATAAACTGTATTGATTATGGATGCAGGCTGATTAATGAATAGGTCCCCACATTTACATTTTAGCCATGCTCTGTGAAAAAGGAGCTTAGTGCATCTGTGTGATGCATTGCACCAAGCAAAACATCACATAATTAGGGATCCATAGAATCCAGTTTGTCTCACAAATGGCTGGTTCTGGAGGTGGAATGGTCATTGGACATTCAGAAAATTGACCAATGGCAAAAAGTTTCGATCTGGGTCCAGGCTTGCATTGTCATGAAACAACCAGTGATAGCCGAAACTGGGTGAAGTGTCCTTTTCTTGATATCTCTGTTTTGTGTTGGGAAAAAAACAGAAGGGAAATTAAAAAAATACAAAATGTATGTGATTTCTATTTCTAAAAGTTTTGATGGTAGTACAGTGACAAAATATTATGCTGACAAACTTGCTAACTCATCTGCAAACCTGTATGTATATACATAGTTGGTTAAATATACTTTAAGGTTTGGATGAAGGAGAGCAGAGTCACAATGATCCAGCCACAGTTCAGGGAGCTTATCTTTCTTTCCTGCATCTGCGACATTTACGTCTCAGAGATTTACAGAGATCAGTAAGTTATATATACATGTATACTTTGATGAGGTGAAAACTGTAAGCTATTTTATGATGCACAGTTATTGGTAAAATACCCTTTTTGACATATGAAAGCTAAAACATCAAGCCGCAAATTGAATGTGTAATTTTTGTTTTGCAAACATACCTGTGGCACCTGCAGCAGAAAAAGTGTAATATCAACAAAATCTGAAATATTTTACAGTGTCAACATCTAAGATAGGTAGGTTGACACAAGTGATTCACTCATCAGATACAAAAGACACATGTGTTTTACAGGTACTAGGGATGTTCAATTACTTTAGATCACTGGAGAGAACATTAACTATCAATGATGCTGGTCTGTCTCAACAGGATGAATACTACAGACAAACTAGGTCAGTTGGTCAGTTGGTTATTTTCTTTTTTTTTTTTTTCAATGTGACCAGATGAGAAAAGGCAGAGATCCTATGGATCCTTGAAACAAGGACTCCTTGTTTCAAGTTCGATGAACCCATGTTTTTTCCATGTTAATCTTGCTTTTTTTTTAAAATAACTTTCTTTTGGATTTAATTTCTCTGATGTCTCATTGACTAAATTGAAAGTGCAATATTGAAAGTGCAAGATACAGAATGCAAACCATCTTAAAATAGGCCTGTTCTTTAATGTGCTTGGTGTATGGCATAGTCACATGGGACCTCAGTGTAACGTCTCATCTGAAAGACTATTAGTAATTTTAGATGGCCAGCCTTGGGGCACAAACCCACACCAAGGAGTTGCCCAAGACTTGACATTTACAAGTCCTACACTCTACCACTTGAGTTATTGGGGCTGGTCTCTGTGATGTCTTTTAACTCTTTACCAAATAATCTGGTGTTTATAAAACTCTATAAGAGGATTTTGAAAACATGGTGGGAATAAGAGAAAATTCTGATAATTACTATTTTCTCTTTTTTTTACCCTTTTAAGGCAAAGTCCGTCATTCAAGGCATTTAATTTGTTGTTTGTAAATGCTTGTATTATTTTTAAGCATAAAAGTTTGTCAGCTAGTTATAAAAACTAATATCAATTTCCAAAACAACAATTCCAAATTGAAGGCATCTGCAGAAGACGTATCCGAATTTTTACAAATGAATTTAAGCTAAGAAGGTGAAAAACATGGTTGGAAAAGGAGGAATTTTGTCACAATGTTTTCTCTAATTTGAAAAGCAAATTCCATTATTTTTGTGGCACTTAATTTGTCATTGACAAATGCTTTAAAAATCTGCTGTCTGTTTCCCATACATTGCTTTTTCTTTCTTTCTATAATGTGTGATTTAGTATTTTCCTTCAGATTTATGTAATGTTATGACTGATATATGTTCACAGCCCTCAGAATCACAGAGCTTCCATGGAAACAGATGGATCTGTGGGAGGGGGTGGTGGTTTAGCCTCACATTCCTATTTGCACAACTCCCCGCTGGATTTCAAGTAAGTATTGACGCCTTATTTTGTGTCTATCCTGTAACCTTTTACCAGACAAGACCAATTAGCCTTGTCCAAATTGAAAGTATTTGCAGACGACAATTTCATTGTGGCTTAAATGGTGCAAATTTCCTTCATGGGTAGAAAACATTTTGAGAAAAGGAGAAAATGCTGGTTACCAGCATTTTCTCCTTTCCCCACAATGTTTTCAAAAGGCTCCTTTCCCAGGGTTGTTATAAGTGGCATGGTGTGGTAAAGGGTCAAGCTTTAAAGTGTTACGCAGTCATTCCATTTTCAACCGAAATTTCAATAACTGAATACTAAAACGTAAAAGTCTTTATATTTGTGTGGTGACGTACCACCTCAAGAAGAAAATTTTAGGTAAGTGACCACAAGAAGATCCCTGTTAATATGGTAAATCAGTATTTATTGTTTTAACTCTTTACCAAACAACAAAAATGTGGACTTGTCTAAATTTAAAGTATTTACAGGTGGTAATTTAGATGTGAATCAAATGATTGAACTAGTGTTTGATATGGTAGAAAACATGGTGGGTAAAGGAGAAAATGGTGGTTACCAGCATTTCCTCTTTCTCCCACAATTTTTTCAAAAGGCTTTTTTCTTAGAGTTGTTAAAACTGAGGATGGTGTGGTCATTGGTTAATGCATATAAAGATGTGTAAAAACATTGTGTCGACAGGAGAAATTGCTTGTTGAGAGTAATCTAGAGTTTAAAATGACCCTGAAAAAGAAGGCTTATGAAAATATTGTAGGAAATGGAGGAAATGCTGGTAACCAGCATTTTCTCCTTTTCCTACAGTTTTCTACCATCCTAAAGATAGGAATCATCGTTTGAGTTACACTTTATTTGTCGTCTGCAAATGCAATGAATTTAGTTGAGTCTAAAATTTTGTTGTTCTCTAAAGAGATAACTCTTTACCAAAGAACAAAATTGTGGACTTATCTAAATTGAAAGCATTTGCAGATGACAAATAAAATTTTGCTCAAAACATGAAATTTCTCCTTTTGTATGGAACAAAAAAATTGTGGGAAAAGGAGAAAGTACTGGTTACCAGCATTTTCTCCTTTTCCCCTCTATGTTTTCAAATGCTTTTTTTTCTCTCAGGATTGTTGGGATTGTGCAGTAAAGGGTTAATGGGTCAAAGAAATTTTGGGTTTTTTTTAAATTTTTTCTCTGTTTGGTGTTCTGTGTTACACAGATTGAGTGAATCAGAGTTTATGGAGTTTTCTGAAGTGGACAACCATGATGATTTCTATACAGTTGATGAAGGTAGAATACATGTACAGGATCAGAGAGGTTACTACATCATGTATGATGCTGCCATTAAGGACTTAGAGTGAGTAGAGCTCAATGCTCAACCCTGTGTCAAACAACCCTGTGTATTTAAAAACCCTAAGAGGAATGCTTTGTGGGAAATGGTGGAAAAACTATCAACTCTTTAACAGACGATGAAATTTTAGACTTGTCTATATCGAAAGCATTTGCAGATGCTGTCTCATATGGCTCAAACAGTTATATCTGTCTTTGCATAGGTTTTTACATATTCAAAGACAGATAGAATTGTTTTCTACTCATTCAAAGATAGATATAGTTGTTTGAGCTACATGAGATATTGTCTGAAAATGCTTTCAATATAGACATGCCTAAAATTTTATCGTCTGTTAAACAGTTAATAGCATCAACTCAGCATAAACTCTGTAGCAATAGAGGATGTACTATGACCCAAATACCTTGTGGCTTGCCTTTAGTATGTTAGATTATTTTCCTATGGAATGTTTTCTTGTTTTGGTGTATTTTAGGTTTATCAACAGTATTTAAGTTATATCACAACATAGAGTTCATCTATGCATTGCATCCTGGTGTTTTATTTTACCATTACTATGCCCAACTTCTTTCTGAGCAACTGGCTGCTGTACCATATAAGCTAAGACAATTCAGTGGTCAGCGGTGAGAGAAGAATGATTCCTGTTGCAATGACCATCATAAATCCCTTAAAAAACTTCAACCTAGCTCGGTTTTGAACTTTTAAATCCTTATTACAAATGCTGAATATTACTGACTGAGCTAACCAGTCTTGGCCATATCTTCATTCACTTTTTTGAAGTAGAATGATGAAAAAGTACATGTATGGCCATGTAATTGAAATTTAAAACAAGATATATTTGAGCCATGCTCTGTGAAAAAGGGGCTTAATGCATCTGCAAAAAGTATCGACTCATGTCAGCCTGCGCAGTCCCTGCTACTTTTTGTCATTGGTTAATTTTCTGCAAGTTCAAGGACGAGTCTACCTCATGAATCAGTCTGTTGTTATATAAAATGGATTTCATGGATCCATAACAATGTGATGACTTGCTTGGTATATTGCATCATGGAGATGCGTTAGGCCCCCCTTTTGCCAGAGCATAGCTGATTTGTGTTAGATAAATTCATCTTCTTGTATGAAAAACTATGATTAATATGAGTACTTGCTATTTTTCAAGGATAAAATCATTGAGGGTGAATGGTATAAGTTGTTTACTCTAACTTGTTTCACTGTTGATGTGAAATGAATAACACAGACTACATTTTTTTCTCTGATTTGATATCAGAGACTAAACTTGTAAACTATGTTACCATTTTCTCTCTCAGGGACCTAGAGAAGAATTTGATGTTGATAGCTACACACTACATTGAGAAGGACAAAGCTAATAGAGGCATATCTAGGATCAATATCAAAACAGAGTCTGCTCGTCAAAGACAGGTATTTCTATTCAGTCTGGTCTTGCAGCCATAATAGTTGATTGGTTCATCTATGTATGAATATAAATATTGTTATCCTAAGGGCAACATAAGGTGTTTTGTGGACAATATACAGCAAGGTTAAATTGCACAGAAGTTGTAGTCTGACCATTCATACACATCTAATTTTTTAACCCTTTACCATATGAAAAAAATGTACACTTGTCCAAATTGAAAGCATTTGCAGACCACAATCTAAGTGTGACTCAAAAAATTGAACTTGTCTTTGATAGGGTAGAAAACATTGTAGGAAAAGGAGAAAATGCTGGTAACCAGCATTTTCTCCTCATCTCACAATGTGTTCAAAAGGCTTCTTCTCTAGGGTAGTTAAAACTCGGGATTGTATGATAAAGGGTTAAGAGATATGGTCAAATTAGTCTTGAAATTGTTACAGGTAGATTTTGTCTACTGACTCAAAATATCTCTATATAAGCAATATTAGAAATTCCTGAATTGGTAAAATCATAGAAATGCTTGGAAAGAAATTCGTGTAGGTAAAATTTCTTTCAAAAAGGGAACAAGGCCTAGCAAAATGTTGAGGAAAGTTACTGTACTGTGAATAACTTTGTTAGGTATGGATATGCCATAGTTG
Source organism: Hippopus hippopus (assembly GCA_946811185.2). NCBI lineage: Eukaryota > Metazoa > Mollusca > Bivalvia > Cardiida > Cardiidae > Hippopus > Hippopus hippopus. The sequence continues at coordinate 3,250,621 of OX328102.1, read as the reverse complement.
CCCATGTTTGAATTTTGGACTTAATAAAATTGAAAGCATTTGCAGATGACAAATGTAGCTCAAATGATGATTTTTGTCTTTGCTAGGGTAGAAAACATTGTTGGGAAAGGAGAAAATCCTGGTTACCAGCATTTTCTCCTTTTCCCACAATGTTTTCAAAATTTCTTTTCATCAAGGTCATTAAAACTCTTGATTGTCTGTTAAAGAGTTAACTTTAAGTTCAAATGGACTGTCTGTATTTTACAAGGATTTATTACATGATGGCTAAAATAGTAAAAAACGTAGATGTACATTAACCACCTTTAAAAAGTAGAAACTTTACAAAAAAGTGTGGCAGAAAAAGGACCATGCAGTAGCAGAAAATCCCAGAGAGATTCAGTAAAATTTTGATAAAGGAACTGGGCTATCACTCCCTATTCTAAATAAATTTCCATCCACCTCTCCCTCCATGGATGTTATCCTCCTCACATGGAAGTGGCCAAGCATTAGGAATCCAATCACTGGCTGAGTGGCTCATTTTCAGCCCATGGGATCCAGTACCTGGGAAAACCTTTTTCTTCCAAGTCCGTTGGCCCAGTGTTAGGGATCCCCCTCATTATACAAAAGCTGCCTATTGTAATTTATTTCAGGTTAAATAAAAGTTTTGTATTTTTGTGGTTATTAGCAATCATCTGCTGGCCCTGGTGATTTTGACATTCTCAACTATGCTCATATTGAAGTGGACAGGTTTGGAGTGATGATGGACCTGTGGAACAATGAAACAGCTTATATGGAGTGTAAAAGAGAGGTATTTATTATCTGCTAATGTCTATCATTTCACTTTATCTTCAGATTTTTTATCAGGCAACCTAACCCATTACTGCTTATACAAAATTTTCTTAAAATGTTGTTGAAGCAGGCTTAACCTGAGTGTAGGAAACATGGAAAAAGGAGCAGTTTCTTGTTTCTGAAATCAGTGGCTCCTTTTCAGATATATTTTCCAAAGCTGTCAAGTGCTGCACTTGTATGATATTGTAATACCTCTTTCCCTGGCAACTAAATGGACCCGACTTTTATCGTGGTCTAAAAGTATCTTTTTGTTGCGTTCGATGCTAATTTTAATCTAAGATTAGATCCAAGGTCAGACTGCACAATTTATGCAGTTTGATCTTGATCTAAGCTGTCTGCAAAAGCTATCCAAAGCAACATTAGCAGTGAAAGGGTTTATGGTCAGGAGAAGAAATAAGACAATTGGACCGAGTAGTTCTTGTACTTTTTTCTTTTATACAAGAACAGTATTATACAAATTACTGTCTTTGCAGAGCTGTACATTAGACATATGAAAATAATTACAGTGTTTATTGTAGTACCTTGTCTACTCTTTGTCACACAAGCTTTCTGGGGAATTGTTACACTACTGAAATAATGTATTGAATTTTAGCTAGTAAATGAAATTCAATTTTGAAACTGGTAGATGAACATATGAACTATAGACTAAGTAATAGCAATAACCATTAAGTGTTGAGTCATATTCAGAAATGTGTGCTTCTGATGAAAATGATCAGAAAATTAACTATTAACCCTTTACCAACCAAAACCTATTTCGAATGACCCTGAGAAAGAAGGCTTTTGAAAACATTGTGGGAACCGGCATTTTATCCTTTTTCCCTCAATATTTTCAAAAGCCTTCTAGAACAAATACTATTATTTGAACTATATCTGAATTGTGATCTATAAATGCTTCAGTATGTGCTATGGTCTAAAATTTTGAGGTGTGGTTAAGGGTTAACTAATGTTCTGTTCTAGTACACTGTATGATAAGGAGATATTTTTCCCTCAAAAATACCTTTGAAATAGCCAAATTTGGTTTCATGCTATAGTATGGTAGCATATTTCTGCCACGAGATACGAGATAGCTATCATGATAATTTTAGAAAACTATCGCAATAAAGTTTCCTGGAAATTTTATAAAGATAGTGAAAAGTTTCCTGAAAAAAATATCACGATAAACTTAATATTTTAATGCAAAATTTCTCAATCGTGCACGAAGCTGACATTCGAGATAAAATTATCGTGATAGTTCTATCCACTGCTCGATATCTATAAATAGAAAATTCACCACTTGGATGAACTCGGTAGTTTTTGACTTCACAAGATTGCAGTAAGTAAAAAGTCGAATTACTAACAATTATAGCCTAATTGGTTAATTCTGACATGACTGGAAATGAACAGGTCTGTAAAATCACAAAGCCGACTCGAAATGCCTTCTACAAACAACTTTAAAACCATTCTGACGGGTGAAAGGAGAATCCATAAGGTTGTATACAAAGATGTTCCAAAACAGTATCTAATTATAGATACAATGAATGTCAGTTGTGGGCATGAAAGAATAAAAAAAACATGTTAACAGTTAGAATTATCGCAATATTTTTATTGTGAAATATTTTATTATCTAGATACTATTTCCAGAAAACTTTATCACGATAGTTCTCATAAATTATTGCAATAGCTATCTTGTATCTCGCGGCAGAAAAATGCCACCATGCTATAGGCTTGAAATTTTCACTTATTTAGTAGATCGAGGGTTAAGTCACATTTACTTTATAATCTGCAAATGGTTTCATTTTGGACAAATCTAAAAGTTACATTGTCTGGCAAAAAGTTGATACAAGTACCTTACATATGCACACACTCTTTTACAGTTGGTTGACTGTTACATGGAAGCCTACCAGCATGTATTTGATAGGGATGAGAAGAGAGCTCTAGCTCAGGTAATCTTGTTTTAATCATTTATCTCCCTAACCCTTTACTGAATAATTCCAACTTTTAACAAACCTGACATAGAAGGCTTTTGAAAACATTGTGGGAAAAGGAGAAATCACCAGCATTTTCTCCTTTTCCCACAAGGTTTTCTACCCTTTCACAGACTAATACAATGATTTGAGCCACATTTAAATTCAAGTTTTAATCATTTATCTCCCTAACCCTTTACTGAATAATTCCAACTTTTAACAAACCTGACATAGAAGGCTTTTGAAAACATTGTGGGAAAAGGAGAAATCACCAGCATTTTCTCCTTTTCCCACAAGGTTTTCTACCCTTTCACAGACTAATACAATGATTTGAGCCACATTTAAATTCAAGTTGTTGTCTGCAAGTGCTTTCAGTACAGACAAGTCCAAAATTTGTCATATAGGAAAGGGTTTATCCTTTGAAACAAATTTTACTGCACACAGGTTTGAAAGTATTAACCCTTTCACAAACAATCCCGGGTTTTCACGACCCTGAGAAAGAAGCCTTTTAAAAACATTGTGGGAAAAGGAGAAAATGCTGGTAAACAGGATTTTCTCCTTTTCCCACAATGTTTTCTACCTTTCCCAAAACAAATTTCAATTTTTGAGTCCCATTTATTTTGTCGTCTGGAAGTGCTTTCGATTTGGACAAGTCTAGATCTTGTTGTTTGGTAAAGAGTTAAAGCAAAATGACTAACAGATAAACCAAGTTTTACTGTATGAATTCAGGTAGTAATATTGAGGCAAAAGCAGTTGTGGCTCTTTACTTGTCATTTTTCAATATCCTACTGTGTTTTCAAATGTGATCTGCTGCGGCATGAAATGAGCACATCGTAGCAGAATATTAATATTGTATATAAAAATGTACTGAAGAATTGATTAGAAATTGTAAAAATAAAATAGACTGATTTCTCTTTTTCTATCTTAATTTTCAGCAAATTGTGAACATTATACATCAGCGTCCACGCTATGATTTGTCTGCTGATTATTTCATTAAGATGTACAGAGCAGAGTGTGTGATTCTGCGACAACATGTGAATCTGGTGAAAAATATCCTGGACAAGCAGGTATGGAATTTAACCATAAGTTAGGCTTAAAAAAAGAAATTATTGAAATGTCAATGTTCTGTCTGTTAAAAAGGTCCAAAAATTGCAACTTCAAGGATCACTTGGTCAGAGTATTGTACATAATATTCGACATGTTGACTTTAGATTAAACTGCATGTTTTGTGAGGTCTGATCTTGATCTGAGTGTAAAAACAAATTTACCCTAAGGCTGTTAAGCATGACTATACCCTGTACCAAAAAATGAAATTTTAGACTGGTCCAGATCAAAAGTGTCTGCAGATGACAGTTTAAATATGACTATAGAAACTGAAATTGCCGCTTTGAATGGCAGAAAACATTGTATGAAAAGCCCTCTCTCTCAGGGTAGTTTAACTCGGGGCTTGTTTGGCAAAGGGTTAATGTGGCTTTGTGGACATTGTGTATCAAGTTCAGACTGCATTTCAGCAAATAAGGTTTTAAGTCATAATATTTGATTTAAAATTTGGTAGCAATATTCATTTTATTATATCTAAAAGTAGCTTTTGGTTGATTTGAGATTGGCATTCTACAGGAAGGTTTTGTAGAAACAGTGGATTATTCACTTAGTTTATAAATTTGATGTTTTCCACAGTTTTATATAACTGTCTTTTTTTTTTACATAAAAAAAAAAACATTTTATATCCATTATAGTTTTATATGAACTCTGTATTCCAGATTGATGAACAAAGAGAATATAACCAGAAAGTGTGTAGAGATGGGGATAAGTATGGACTTCCATACAGAATCATACCTAAACAACCAATTGCTGTCAACAGTAGCAGGTATTTTTGCGTTATTTCCTCAGACTACAAATGCAATTGTTTTAACTTCTCTGTATTATCTCAAATTTTTGCAAGTGATATAAAATATTCACACTTACTATTGATTACTTCCTGATAGCTTTAACCCTTTGCCACACAGTCTGGAATTTTAACAACCCTGAGGAAGCAGGCTTTTGAAAACATTGTGGGAAATGCAGAAAATGCTGGTAACAATGCTTTCTACCCTTTCTTAAACAACTTTACTCATCAAGGAGTCTTGGACCTCTGATGTGAGGGATCAGAGCTCTTATATCATTGTCTCATTTGAAATTGAAAGGGAGGCTAAAATATCACATAGTCAAAGCTTTTGGTGTTTTAACTATAACTTCCTGATATGACAAATTTTAGAGTACAAGATTGAAAGCATCTGCAGCTGACAAATTCAAAATTGAAAGAAATGTGCTGAAGTTATTGTATGAGGTAGAGAAAGAGGTTATGAAAGTTATTGAAATATGTGATCTGCTTCTGCCTGTTTCAGATCAGCTTTAAGGAATGTATTTATTCTCGAGTTTCATCCCACACTTGCTGTGGCAAGTAGATTACCTCAGGCCATCAAGTTTGCTCTTCAAGTGAGTATTAGTTTGTTTCCTTTCTTTTTCTTGTTTTTAGTCCACATGGTGAAAAGCTATCATCTACCAACTTACATTAGTTTTGTGCTATCAGTGGTGTAAGGAGTGTACATTGAAATTTAACCATTTATCAAACAATCCCAAGTTGTAATGACTAGAGTGCAGTATAAACCTAACAGACTTTTTATATCCAGAAATAAGACAAAATTAATAGCAATATCATGGTTGCTGTTGTTTATAAAGTTTCATGAAAGCAGACAGTGTAGATCAAAGATCACAATGCAGATTTTAAATATTAACTGATATTTCAAAGTAATGTTATAATCTTGAATGTATCAAAATCATTGAGATTTGTGTTGCATGACAATAAAAATTTTTTCTGTTGTTTATAAAGTTTCATGAAAGCAGACAGTGTAGATCAAAGATCACACTGCAGATTTTAAATATTAATTGATATTTCAAAGTAATGTTATAATCTTGAATGTATCAAAATCATTGAGATTTGTGCTGCATGACAATAAAAAATTTTTGTAGGAATTGTACCATATACACAAGCCAGAGACTATCCTGGACTCTCTAGCCATGGAGAAGAAATTCTATGAGGTGGCACTAAAAGAGTGGAGCTCAATGGAACCTATAGGGACTTCATTTTCTCCTCAACTGCAGAAAGATGTACGTAAAATCAGTTACAAATTATTAACACTATTCCCTTAACCCTCTGTTTTTATTACCGTGAAGAAGGCTTTTTGAACATTTTTGGAAAAAGAAATGATGCTGGTGACTCAAATTTTCTGCTTTTTCAATAATGTTTATTTGGTATCATAAGATTTATCTTTTAAATGGTAGAATACATTTTAGTTAAAAAAGAAAATGCTAGTTTCTAGGGTTTCCTCCTTTCCTGGGAAAGTCTTCATAAGCTGTCTTCTTGTGATTGTAAAAACATGGGAGTGTTTTTAAAATGTTAATCATTTGTGAACAACATCTGTTCCCATATAAATCTATTGTAGGATTTATATTTTGATATCATAATATTACAATTATTTTAGAAGTGTCAGTGAGGAACAGCTGCGTCCTTCAATACCAAATTTGTTGTCAATTTTCATGCTAACAAACATACCATATCAAACTCTCAACCAGATGAAAACATTTTAGAATTGACCAGTATAAAATCATATGCAGTTAACAGATGAATGGGCTGAAATGATGAGATTTGTCTTTCAAAAGGTAGAAAACATTATTGGAAAAGAAGAAAATGTTGGTTGTAAGCATTTATTCCATTTCCCTCAGTGTTTTCAAAAGCCCTCTTGCTGAATGTCATTAATACATGGAATTGTGTGGTAAAAGATGAAAACTTTTATTTCTTTAAAAAAAATATAACTAGGGACTTGAATTTTTTTCTTTTTGTATATGTCTATTGAAAAGTCTGGTGGAAACAAAAGGGGGGCTTAATGCATCTGCAAAAAGTATCGACACATATCTGCCTGCACACTCTGGGTCGAATTTTTTTGCTTTCAGTTAACATTATGCTTGTCTTAGGACCACTCTACCTCCAGATTCACTCAGTATTTAGACAAAATGGATTTTATGTATCCATAATGATGTGGTAACTTGCTTGGTATAATGTATCATAGAAATGCATTAAGCCTTCTTTTACCAGAGTGTTGCTAAATTTTTATGCTATCAAATGAAATAATTTTACTGTATTTCTTCGCTCCCCTCTTCTTTCAATTTGATCTACACATAACTTTAACAACTAAGATAGAAATTTATGTTTCTTAATTTCAGCTGTTCTCAGATGTGTTTGCAGAAGATCCCCATTTTCTGTGTGAGATAGCCCAGAGAATGGCCACAGAGAATGAATCCCAAGAGGCTAGAGGTCAGAAAAAAGCCAAGGTTAAAAGTATGATAAAGCAAGTATCTAGGGTTATGGAGGTAGGTACCTGGTATATGACTTTGATGCTTAAGATGAATAACTTACTGGATATAATTATCTTCTGATTAGCAATTTCTCCTTTTGCCATGATGTTTTCATATACTTGTGTGTGAAAGATAGCTCATGTCCATATTATCTATGATTGTTTAACTCTTTAACTCTTTACCATACAATTCTGGGTTTTAAAGACCCTGAGCAAGAAGGGGTTTGAAAAAATTGTGGGAAAAGGAGAAAATGCTGGTAACCAGTATTTTCTCCTTTTCCCACAGTGTTTTCTACCCTATCAAAAACAGAAGTTATCTTTTGAGCTTTATTTAATTTGTCTTCCACCAGTGCTTTCAATTTGGTTGAGTCCAAATATTTGTTGTTTGGAAAGGGGTTAGCAGGTGACAAAATTGTAGAATTGTCCAAATTAAAGAATATTGCATATAACAAACTCCATGTGGATCAAATGATAGGGATTTGAAAGAGTTCAAGGGACACTGTTTGCGATGGAGAAAATATTTCCTTTTCCAAAATGTTCCATAAAAGCTTCCTCCAAAAATTTGGATCGATTGGTCAAACTTAAGATTAAGTCATGCCATTCTTCATAGATAAATATAAGCTATGTACTTTGAAAAGGGGGTTCTACATCTGCCAAACATACTGACCCAGGTCAGCTTTTGCAGTTCGGGCAGGCTGACCTGGGTCAAAACTTTTTGCTATTGGTCAATTTTCTGCATGTTAAAGGACCAGTCAACCTTATGACTGAGTTGGTTGTTAGACAAAATTGATCCATATTGATAGATCCATAAATAGGTGATGACTCACTTTGTACAGTGGAACATGTAGATGCATTAACCCTTAAAGTGCCTGTCACAACTATAGTTGCCTTTGCGACCAGTGAAGATCAAGATCAGGTTGCACAAAATGTACAAAATGCCTTATCTTTGATCTACACTGTCCGCTTTGCTGAAAGACTTTAGACAAAAGCAACCATGAAATTGTAGTTATTTGGGTTATATTTCTATGTTGAAAATGTCTGAAAGGTTTATTTGGCGCTCTAAGGGTTAAACCACATTTTACCAGAGTGTCATTCAACTATAAATGTGCAACAGTTCATTTTCAATGTCACTTTACTCTTCCAGGCTGTTTCTGTGAGACATAGACTTATTGATGCTGCATGGGAAACAGAATTACTTGCAAAGGTTGGTTATTTACTACTGACTTTTATAGGGAAATTAATATGTTATAGAAACTATTGTCAGATGAAAAGTGGTTATTGTTAAAAATAGGGCTGCATAGAATGTGCAATCTCATCTTAAAAGAAGCAACAGCTACTTTTTCCAAAATTTATTCTGGTTCACTTGAAAACAATGTTTTCCTTTTCTTCAATTGATTTCTTTGGTGATTTGTGGTAGGTTTTTACATTAGCTTGAACACTAATGGGTTAGAGAAGACTTATTTACATTAGTTTTCAATTAAAACCTCTTTTGATGAAGCAATAATGAGAAAAACAATGATCAGACAGCTGCTAAATGCATCATATTTATTATTTTTCATACCAATTTCTCTGCAGATATACAAAACTCAGGCAACAGATATGGGGTTTGATGAGTTTCACTTGTACATGAGGTTTGTTCAGATGGAATTTGCTGGATTTAAAGAAGATGCTGGAAAACCCCCACCCACCTTTATCACCTCTGTGTTTGAAGATGAGTCATTAGTTGATAGGTAAATTGCTATTTCTCCAAGATAATTTTGATGAAACTTTTTAAGTATATTCTACTTTGCATCGTGTTTTAATATCAGTCTTTGGTAACAGTCTTTCTGATAAAGGATGTTTTTCACAAAGTTTGTGTAGTTACTGTATGAGAGCAGTGATAGCTGAATTTCTGATGAATTTAATCCTTACTTACGAACCCTAAGTTAAGGTTTGAAAGGTGGGCCTTTTTTTTTTTTTTTTGCTTCAAAGGACGCAACTAGAACTTGGCTTAGTAAAGAAATTCAGTTTATCACCCTTTCAGGCATTAAGAGACAAGGACCAAAACATGCTGTAAGGTATTAGATATGCACTGACTAAAAATTATTAAGCTCCTCTTAGGTTTATAATGAGAGAGAGGAAAAAACATGTTGAATTTATCTATTATATGGATCTATGATGATAATGGTCTTGTGTATTTTAACATTTAGATACACCCCAGGATTTCTGTATCTTGCCATTCATGAGTTAGATGAGGCACATGTGGGAAGATTCAGTTATAGAAGCAGAGATGGTGTTTTAGAGGTAATACTGTTTTTAGAAAATAACACTGTTGACTTAATAACATTTTTTTCCTGAAAAAATCTAGGCAACAACAGAATTTCTTTTGTTTATTGTCTTCAATGTCTTACGTTTTGTCTTGCTAAAGATTTTGTTTCTATCAGATAGCTTATAAATTGTATTTGACACATTTCATCTATTTCTAGGAAAACAATTTTAAGCATGAATGAATACAAAATTACAGAATTGTAAGTTTATAACAACTGTTTAGTAGTAGTTGCTGTAGCCTAGGGTCTATTTTTCAAGGTTCTTATTCTGGATATATTTTACTGTATCTTATATCATTTAAACTCTTCACCAGATGAAAAGATTTCAGATTTATCTACATTGAAAGCTTTTGCAGACAACCTAAGTTGCTCAGATAATTAGGTTTATCATGGACACGATAAAAAACATTTTGGGAAAAGGAGAAAATGCTGGTAACCAGCATTTTCTCCTTTTCCCATAATGTTTTTAAATGCTTTGTAAAATATGAGATGATTTGGCAAAGGCTTAACAAGTGTAGTAATGAAAGAGTTTGCAAATGAATGTTCTGTATATATAACTGATGTTTTTCCTAACCTTCAGAACATCAAGAACAATTTTGTCTATAGACAGGGTAGACTGAAATCAGACTGTAAAGAATACTGCAGCCTTTTTTACTTGAAACACTAAGTTACATCTTTTGCAAGCACATTTTGGAAACGAGGAATGGTAATTTTGCTTTTTCTACTGGCTAAATAAGTTCACTTCACTGTTGTAGCACTCAAAGAATTTAGCTGATAGAATCCATTTACTTTGACTAAATCTTATTTATTACTTTGACTAAATCTTATTTATTATCAGATTGTGTGCCCTGGAGGACTGGAGACAGTGCAAGTAGTTCTTAAGACACAGATTGTCCACAAAAATGCACTGACATGCGCTGTACAGCAAGCACATGCATGTCAGCCTGTCAGAGAAATAGACTTCAATAAAAGGTGATTCCTTGTTTTATGTTCTCCTGGACAGATCTATTTTGACAAACCAACTTCTGAAAATCTTTCACATAGGAGCAATTCGGTTATTTGGGATTTGTCATTGAAGAGGTAGAAAACATTGTTAGAAATAGGGAAGTCTGTTAGTTGCCACCATTTTTTCCTTTTCCAACTATGGTTACAGAATACTCCTCTTCAGGATACTAGAAACACATGAGTCATGTTCTGTGAAAAGGGGCTTAATGCATCTGCAAACAGTATCAACCCATGTCAGCCTGCACATTACATGCAGGCTGCGATGGACCAATACTTTTTGCTATCTTTATATTTTCTTCAGGTCAAAAGACTAGTCTACCTCATGATTCAGCAAGTTGTTAACTCCTTATCACAAAATCCGGACTTTTAACGACCCTGAGAGAGTGGTTTCAATTTGGACTGGTCTAAAATTTTATTGTTTGGTAAGAGTTAAACAAAGTGGACTTTAGGGGGTCCATAATTATGTGATTACTTACTTGGTGTAATGCATCACAGACATGCATTTTGCACCCTTTTGCCAGAGCATTGCTAACATAATTCTGACATTATGTATTTATTACAGTGGAAGAAACAGTCCAACAGAAACAAAGTCAGAGAAGTCATCTTTAACCCAGCTGACTGGCATGTCCAGTAGTACGGCAGGAACAGCTTTGGCTGCTAAATTACAGTCAGAATCAGGAGGCCAGAAGAGAAGATCTCCAGAGGCCTTCATGTCAATCCAGTTAGAGAAAGTAAGTGCTCTTTTTCACTTCATGTTTTTGAAAGTTGGTTTCCAGCAGAATAGTTACATTCACACGTTTGTGGTTAAGTATACAAAATAAGAGTGTTATAACTTTCTTGCATTTTTTTGAGTCCAAAATGTGTAATTATTTGTTGGTTGTTTTTGTTTAATGCCATTTTCAACATCATGTCTGGCATATCATGGCAGTCAGTGCACATATCCATTCTTGGGTATCTTTTACTTTTACTTCACACAACACTCTTAACAAGCTACTTGCTGCTTTCCTACATAAAAACTGTTGATAGATGCTCAGTGGTGAGAGAGGAATGAATCCCGACTCTTTAATCCTGAAAAAGAGCTTTGCCAAAATGGGAGTTGAAATCACAGTCAATGGATTAAAAGCCCTGTATATTACAGACTTAACTACAGGGCTTGCTTGAAAATGTGTATACAAAATTTTCTGTGTTACTGAAGAGAATGGGACATGCATGTATCTGAAAATATAACCAGCAAACTTTATTTGAAATCGAAAAAAAAGCTTGTTTTTGCATATAAACTTCTGTTGAATGCATAATAGAGTTGAACTTAGGGGTTCCATAACCAGATAGGCTGTACTCTGATCTTCAATGGCATTGTGTCCATTCTGTTTATCTAACAGGGTCCTAGCAGAGATGTCATGTTAAATGAATTTGTGACAAAGAAAAACCAGATGGGGACCCAGCTGAGAAATGTTGAAGAAATGACCAAATTGAAAAGGTATGTTAGTGCTGTGTAACTCAAGCAAGATCCAAATCAGATACTGTTTCTCTGAGAATGTTGTGTATATAGATTTTCAGGGAAAAGCATATTCTGAATGTGAACTTCATAATATTCCAGAAGGGGGAATATATATCAAAAAAAAATCTTGGTAGTCTAAAAAGTTTTATTTCTTGCATTGTTCATTCACTACATTTAACTCTTAATATATCTTTGTGTGTATGTGTAATTTTTGTTTACAGGAATGCAAACTCACCATTTTAGGATGACTGATAAGCTTGTCCAAAAATTATTACCAGTTTTATTTTGGTTTTTTTTTTTTTTGTGTCTGCAATTCATTTCTGAAATTACATGTACGTTTTGAAGGGTGTTGCTAGGATAAAAGTTACATGTGATGGTTGATAAGAGGATATTGTGTTCATTGGCTTTTATCATTTGTTAGATTTTTTTAACCTACCATAATGACTTTAACTCCTTACCAAACGACAAAATTTTAGACTTGTCCAAATTGAAAGCATTTGCAGACGACAAAATAAAAGCGACACAAAAATTGAAACTTGACTTTAGAAGAGTAGAAAACATTGTGGGAAAAGGAGAAAATGCTGGTTACCAGCATTTTCTCCTTTTCCCACAATGTTTTCAGAAGGCTTCTTCCTCTGGGTCGTAAAAACCAGGGATTGTTTGGTAAAGGGTTAAATAAGACAACACTTAAATTTGTGAAGACAGACTGTTTTAATAACATGCAATTGTACCACCACAAACACAAGGAAGCAGTTTTGTGAAATTCAGTAGTTTTGATGCAATATTCATTATTTTTTTATCATTGTTGTACTGTCATGGAGAAAGATTACCAGTAGATACAATACCTGCCTTGCTGTTGAGCTAGCTTTTACAGCAATGCAGTTTGGTCTATTTCTCTTTGTGATAGTTCTGCAACATAAATTGTGATTAGTGCCTGGATGGGTGACCAGGCGGTTGCATGATACTTTACTTTTATGTTTCACATTGTGTTAAATTTACACTGCTCTTACACAGACTTTTGTTCTCTGTCCAGGAATCTGATCTCACAGTTCTGTCTCAACTTCAACAGAAGAATAGCACAATTTTCTCTGAGAGGACAACTTCTCTCCTATTATAACAGTATTATAACATTGCTGGATGATTTCCCACAAGTCAGGTATTTGTTTCCCTATTGTTTAACTCTTCACCAAACAATAAAAGTTTATACTTGTCCAGATTGGATGCATTTTCAAAGAAAGAAAGAAAAATTGAAACTTGTTTTTGGAAGGGTAGAAACATTTTGGGAAAAGGAGAAAATGCTGGTTACCAGCATTTTCTTCTTTTCCCACAATGTTTTCAAAAGCCATCTTTCTCAAGGTCATTAAAACTCAGGATTGTGTGGTAAAGGGTTAAGAATTTGAATTGTGCTTATGTGCAATCGACAAACTTGATCAGTTTTGTTTATGCCTCAAAGGTGTAGTAGAACTTGTGGTTGCTTGTGTGAGCAATATGGATTAGTGGGAAAAAAAAATCTTTCTTTTTTCAAATAAGACTAAATGATCTCACAAATACATAAATTTACCCTTCAGACAGAATATTAAAGTTTTGAGTGACTTTTTCAATAATTTAGCATAACATTTTATAATTCAAAGTAATTTCTTTTGCCTGTAAACTGCACTGAAATAAAAACCTTTTATAAATCTCTCTCTCTCTCTCTCTCTCTCTCTCTCTCTTTCTCTTTCTCTTTCTCTCTCTTTCTCTTTCTTTCGCTTTCTTTATTTATTTTTTCTATTTTTTAATCTTGCAGTCATATCTTTCACTATTTTCTAAATGATGAGTCTCGCTAAATTTTCTAGACTAATGTTGCTTTATCCTAACTGCTTTTTGAAGCAGTTTTTTTATTACATTTACATTACTATTTTTCTAGAGACACATATTTCATGATGGGAGAGGCCAATGAGAAGAAATCTAATACAGATGATGTGGCTGGTTTACAACCTGATCCAAGAACAATGAGAAAGCGACCAAGAAGGGTTCTCTCTCAAGATGGCAAGCATGTTTTGAACATCTGGTTTATTCCCCACCATACAGAAACCCTAATCATGTTTAAAACTCTGGACGATGAGTATTGTGTCAGAGCTCTGATGTTTTCCTTGATGATAGTCTCATCTCTACATGATATGTTACAATATCTATGTGCCCATGCTAGACTCGGCAGCTCCCATGCTAGACTTGGTTCCAGAAAGATGGAGTTTGTCTCGGCTGACTGGGGAGGAACTGAAGGTGTAGGTACGTATGGTAGTTTAAAGAGCTTCATTTTTATCTAAAGCTTGGAGAGTATTATTAGAGTCTAATTTGAAAATGTTATTCTATACCAAAAGATTCCATTACTTTCCCAACCCAGAAGACAAAGGCTTTTGAAAACATTGTGGGAAAAGGAGAAAAGCTGGTCATCAGGATTTCCTCCTGATCCACAGTGTTTTCTACCCTTTCAAAGACACGCTGCATTTGATTTTCCATCTGCAGATTCTTTCAATGTTGACAAGTCTGAAACTTGTATTATTTGCTGGCAAAGTTTTGTTTTTGATGTCTGTTCTAGGACAGTTTTCATGTTATGAGCACAAAACAAGTGGAAACACAAGGCTTTGTATTGAAAAAATCAAACAAGCAAATCCCAAGGCTTTTGTCATCACAAAAAGTATCTTGGGGGGAAAAAAAAAAAGTTTCACCAACAAGTGCATCATGCCTTATTAGCAAGCAATCTTTTTTTGCTGGTGCTTTATACATTCATTTTCATTTCCCTTACACAACAGGAGCTGAGTTACGTGAAATACAGAAACAGATAGATAACCTTGAAGAGCCCACAGATCCCAAGGTCATCGCAGAGTTCATGTCCTTGAGACGTGATGTGATGTTCCTAGAGTTTGACACTGCGGTCAGACACTGTATGGCCGATACATTCTTGTCTACTGGAAATATACAAGCCTACAAGGTACTCTTAGATCTTTAGAAGGTTTTGCATAATAGATCAAGATTGTTTGACTGTTTAACTCCTTACCAAATGACAAAACTTAAGACCTGTCCAAATTGAAAGCATTTGCAGACAACAAATTAAAAGTTACTAAAATTTTGAGATGTATTTTGGGAAGGGTTGAAAACCTTGTGGGAAAAAAGGTGAAAAAGCTGGTCACCTGCATTTTCTGCTTTTCCAACAAGGTTTTCAAAAGGCATTTTCCTCTGGGTCATTATAACTCGGGATTGCGAGGTTAAGAGTTAGCAGTTTGCCTTTATATTTAAGACAAGATTCAAGATACATATACAAAAGTGTTATTTAATTCTCTCCCACCCAATAAAATTTAGACTTAGAATTTAAATAGAAAGCAATTTGCAGATGTGATTCATTGCAGCTAAAAAGATGATTTCTGTCTTTGAAATGGTAGAAAAAACTGGGAAAAGGAGAAAATGCTGGTTACCAGCATTCTCTCCTTTTCCCTCAATGTTTTCAAGGAATTTTACTTAAAGCAGGGTTCCTGCTGGGCTTCGCATTTGGCACCATTTGCGATAGATTTTTAAGTGTGGCGCAAAAAAAAGCCGATTGGCGAAAATGACTGGCGCCGATATTTTTCATATCGGGATGCTGAACATTTTAAAACTGGCCCCCTTCACTGCAATGCATGGATGCATGACTGCCAATCCATTGATAAAAGTGAAATAAATCAGCTGGAATAAACAACGGCATCGAAGTAATCAAAATTACTTCACAAATCGATGTCATTTACACCTGTCTATCCGAATATATATACACTTTCGGTAACATAAACATCCGGCTTGAAAAAATTTGTAAATTTATTTTGAAAAACTGTCAGAAAGTGAAAGTATCGAAGACCAGTGGCCTATATGAATCGTGAATGTTACTAAATGTCCAAATGAATCATAATTGCAGGTAAAATACAGCGGGTTTCCAAAATGGCGACGGCATGACTAAATCCCGGACCGTAATGTTATCGTCGTCCTCGGCATTTTCTGTGTCGTTCTTCCTCTGTTAATCGCCCACCTTTTCGGAAAACTTGTTTGGTTTTTTCAACATTTTAACTTTTTTATATTGTTACAGATAAAAAAAAAAGTCCCTACAGAAGCAATTCCTTTCTAAAGGAGAAATGTCTTCTTTTTTTTTAACATTTTTTTTTTTACATATTGACTTTTCAAAAAGTCTTTCTTTAAAACTTTGTTACAAAACTAGAAATTGCTCTCAATGACCTATTTCTGCTTTTGTCACAGTGGTTTTACAAACATTAAAGATAAATCTACTTAAACTTAATAGATGTTGTTTTTTCCATTGTTAACAAAAATAATTGTTTTACTATATTCATGCAAAAGACATAGATATGAGTTATGAAATCTGATGAAAACAAATGTTTTCTTGATTTTTTTTACTGACACAACCATGAGATGAAAATTTATAGACCAATTCTTGATTATGCCCGACCCCCGGTACTTTCATTTTAAAATTGGCAACAACTGGCTCTAATTATTTCAATTTGGCGCAAACTTTTCTCATTTGGCGAAAGTGATGGCGCAAGAAAAAAGTAGCCTGAGGGAACCCTGCTTAAAGGAGGTTAAAAATTGGGTTTGTTTGTTAAAGGGTTAAGGTTGATCATTAAGTTTGTTCAATCAAGAAGTTTCGTTTGATTTTAACAGTAAAATTCAAGAAAGCTACATGTGTATTTATCTTGTGAAATTAATTTAGACACAGATATCCATGGAAAAGGTTATTGCAAAAGAGGAATATCTTGCAACAACTAACTGCTCCTTTTCCGACTTCATAAGTGAAAAATTACATTTTCCTGTTATTCAAATTATTATCATTTGTGTAATTTGTAGTTTTTATAGATCAAAATCAGCCAAATCAAAAATGAATTAACCCTTTATCAGACAACAAAATTATAAACTGGCCCAAATTAAAAGCATTTGCAGACAACATTATAAATATGGCAAAAATGATGGGATTTGTCTGTGAAAAGTTATAAAAACATAACAGAAAAAGGAGAAAATGCTGGTTACTAGCATTTTTTCCTTTTCCCGTAATGTTTTCTAAAGCTGTCTTTCTCAGGGTCATTAAAACATGGGATTGTGTGGTAAAGGGTTAATCATTTTATTTTGCCTTTACCTTTCAGTCTGTGATAAACAACATGCATCATGCACTGCCTTCCCTCAGTAATGTTCAAAGACCCACTGTGTTTTCAACCTACCTTCAAGTTCCAGAACCCTTAGAACCTAGAGATCTTAAGTGTAGAGAGTTGTTCCCCTACAGATCTTTTATTGGAAGGTAGGCTATCAGTTGTAATAAGATTTTTACATGAAAACGTTTAACCCTTTACTACACAATCTCGAGTTTTAAGGACCCAGAGGAAAAGGACTTTTGAAAACATTGTTGGAAAAAGAGAAAATGCTGGTAACCAGCATCTTCTCTTTTTTCCTCAATGTTTTCTGGACATTGAAAGAAATTGATATTTAAATCATATTTGATTTGTTGTGTGCACATCCTTTCAATTTGGACAAGTCTAAAACTTTGTTGTTTGGTAAAGAGTGTACCAATTACTTCTAGACTGCAGGAGGTAATGAGTAAACACATGTATAGGGTCTATGTGACCTTTTGATATTCAAACAGATTGCTTTCTTGGTCCTACTTGTACTTGATTTTACTCTTTGTCAGACCACAAAATTTGAATTTCTTCGATATGGAAAGAAGACAGTAGTTTGAGTATGTCACAAATGATGTGATTTGTCTTTGAAAGAGTTGAAAACACTGTATGAAACATTTTTATCAGCTCTTTTCAAAGAAAACATTGAAGTGTTGTCCTGGCCTTGTCAAGATCTGTTTTGTTGTGGTGACAAATTCTGACAATTTTTGCAGCTGTGTCCCTTTTGCAACATAGAATTTTGGAAAGGCAACTGCAGGCAAGTGTTGACACCTACATATGGTGCACTTGTTTTCTCTTCACAAGCCCTATAAGTGTGAGTCGTAAAAACACAGGATTGTTTGGGACAGGTCATCAATGATTTTACATTGTATTTTATATGTGTGCATTTTTTTTCATTTTAGAAATGGTCCATACCCAACGATGTTCTGGCAGTGGCATACCATAGAGTACTACATACAGCTTTGTTTGTCGGGACTGAAAGATGTAGACAGGTAAACCTTAGCTCCTTGCAAGATGACAGAATTTTAGACTCTTTGACATTGAAAGTGTTTGTGGACCAAAACGTAAATGTGGCCCAATTGATGGAATTTTTCTAGGAAAGGGTGGAAAATTGTAGGATATGAAGAAAGTGCTGTACTTTTCTCACAACGGTTTCAAAAGCCTACTTTCTCCAGGTCATTGAAAGTTGTGATTGTTTTTTAGAGGATTAATTACTCTTTATTTTTCATAACAACTTTGTATACCACTGTGTATATAGATTGTGAAGGACCTTCCCACAATGTTTAGCCATATTCCAACCACAAACTCAACCAACTCCTCCTCCAAGAGACAGTTCTATTCCTTCAAAGAATTTCTCCTTTCTGTTTTTGCATGAAGTCCAAAGACGTCTGTATAGCTGAAGAATTTGAGTACGCTTAGAATTCTTTCATAATTCTTTTCTTTAATACAATTATAACAGGTACTTGGTTTTTTTTTCTGCCTTTTTCCCCATAAATTTCAATGATGATTGATTATGCATTGTTCTAGAACTGCATACAAGACAGCGCATAGTTAAATGTTTATAAAATATTTCATAGTAAGTTTTTGTTTTGATTAAGCTTTAAGCATTTATTTCTCTACAGACATGTTGCAAATGGAGAAATTCTGGGTGTCACTTTACTGATGGAGGATGTACTTCAGACTGGTTTCCAGGATATTTCTCTGCTGACAGACCATGTGAATGGGGAACCAGACAAGGGTAAAGATAGGAAGCCTAGATCAGCCAGTGTAAGATCAGATTCAAAGAGATCTTCAGCAACCCTGTCTGCTACTTCTAAACTACGTAAGCTACTGATATCTGTCCTCAGAATAATAAAAGTGTATTAACCCTTTACCACACAGTCCGACCCTGGCGGAGAAGCTGTGAAAACTTCGTGCGAAAAGGAGAAAATGCTGGTAACCAACATTTTCTCCTTTTAACACAATGTTTTCTACTCTACCAAGGACAATTCAGCCATTTGAACCACCAGTAATTTGTCGTCTGCAATTATTTTCAATTTGGACAAGTCTAAAATTTTGTCATTTTGTAAAGAGTTAAGTACATGTATGCTGACATTTTTTATATCATATTAATCTCAACTTTTTGCCAGACAATAGGTTTTTAGAGTCGTCCAAATTAAAAGCATTTTGAGATAATACAATAGATGTGACAAGAATATTTTTATTTGTCTTATATACATGTAGGCTAGAAAACACTTTCGGAAATGGAGAAAATGCTGGTAACCAGCAGCTTCTCCTTTTCCAGACAACATTTTCTTCCCATTCATTAGAAAATCCCATCAATTTAGATGCATTTACCTTTGGTCAGTAACTGTTTTAACTTTGAACCCTTTCCCACATAACAAAATTTAAACACGTCCAAATTGAAAGCATTTATAGATGACAAATTAGATATGGTTCAAATAATTGAATTATTATTTGACAGAGAAGAAAAATTTTGGGGAAAGGAGAAAATGCTGGTTACTGTCATTTACTCCTTTTCCTAAGATGTTTTCAAAAGCCTTCTTCCTCAGGGTCTATGAAATACGGGGTTGTTAGATAAAGGGTAATGTATGAACAAATGTTAACATTTATTTTTAGGAAAAGAATTAATCAAGATCATACTGCAGGTTCTGTGGATGAGGAGAAATAGCTTGTTATGCTGTTTAACTCTATACCACACAAGAAAATTTTAGACTGGTCCAAATTGAAAGCATTTGCAGACGACAAAATAAATGTGAATGAAAAATTGAAATTTGGTTTGGGTAGAAAACATTGTTGGAAAAGGAGAAAATGCTGGTTACCAGCATTTTCTCCTTTTCCC
The DNA here is from genome assembly GCA_946811185.2 of Hippopus hippopus. Lineage (NCBI taxonomy): Eukaryota > Metazoa > Mollusca > Bivalvia > Cardiida > Cardiidae > Hippopus > Hippopus hippopus. Next base: position 3,230,628 of record OX328102.1, on the reverse strand, counting down.
ACAATGTTTTCAAAAGGCTTCTTTCTCAGGGTCGTTAAAAGTCGGGATTGTGTGGTAAAGGGTTAATATAATCACGATTTGCTAAAGTGGTGTATCCGTAGACTGATGAAAGCTTCAGACAACGTTTCCGTTTTATTTTGCAGCTATACAGAATGCAAGTCTGTCCAGAACACAGGAACCCATCAAGGCTCACAAGCTACTTAAATTCTTTTTGTTGCTATGGAAGTGCTTGGAATATCTAAAAAGTGACTGGGGTAAAAGAAAACTGGGAGTAGAGACAATCGACAAAATGTCTCTGTACAAGGAATTCTGGTATGTTTCTTTTTTAATATGTGACTTTTTTATTGCATCCTTAGACAAATAGCTAAAGGTAAAGTTGAGGAACTTGTTTCTCTCAGATGTCTTCAAAAGTTTGAGTCTTATGCTGTTAACTCTTTACCAAATGACGAAATTTTAAACTCATGCGCAGTGATGCAGGCATTGCGGCATTGCCCCTTTATTTCCAAGAATGCCCCCAAAATCTAAAAGCTATGCATGCAAAATGCTACATTTTTACCGTAATGTGCGCATTATGAAAAGTACATTGCGCGGTGCCGAAAAAACTAATACGGTCTCGGAAACTATTCCGTCCAAAAACTACGATTTTTGTCAGTGTAAGGGAAACAACTCTTACCCGTAAAGAGGTCACTGGATTTCCCAAGTACCAATGACGTTATTCGATGACATCATAAATTAGAAAGGTGCTAAATATCCCATGAACTCAATTGGATAAAAGTTTTAGTCATCAATGTCCGCGAGTCATCGACGGAAATGGCGACAGAAAGAACACTGTTCGATTTTTTTGTGAAACTGTGCAACAATTACAGAAAATATGATTGGAAATTATCAGGCTGTGCCTGAGAAGAAAATGACTTATCACCTGTTGGTTAGAAAAAGAATTATGCTTTCATTCCACGCTGGAAAAACAGTCAGCCTTGGTTGGGCACGAATTACACGCGAGACCTCAGGTAAGAGAATACATGCACAAAAAAGGCCTTTATACACTTATCTTGTGTAAATTGACAGTTTTTGAAGTTACTTGTTACCCTCATTGACAAATTTGTGTCAGATCGTGTGGAAATACTTACCTAGAAATTATCAGACATGAAAAATTGATTGTTAAAAAAAACATGGAAAGCCATGACACAACTAAATGTCTCTTTTGCCATCGTCCGATCAGTCATTTTAGACTGCCTTTTCAGCTTTTATATGACTTTAAGCAGAAAATTTAAGACTTTTTGCTGCAAATCATCAATATGGATTGCTTTACGTCTAGTTGGGAACCATATTGTCATACCCGCTAACATATAATCCTACCCCAGGTTTACAGCTCAGGGGTGAAGTGTACTCGTGAAATAAAAAGCTAGTGGGAACACTGCTGTTTGTATGAGTTGAATCATTGTGTGATGAATTAGAGAAGATGCACATACATTTATTGTAGCACTCCTTTATCTAACCAATTATTCCTTTTATTTTCCAAAAAAAATCAATTGCTATATTTTCATATTAGAGTGCCCCCTTTTTGTTAGAATTAGGGGGCATGTGCCCCACATTTTGAAGTTTCTAGATGCATCACTGCATGCGAATTGGAAGCAGCAAATTCAGTGTTGCACAAATTAGGAAATTTTTCTTTGAAAGGTTAGAAAACATTGTGGGAAAGGAGAAAATGCTGGTTATCAGCATTTTGTTCTTTTCCCACGATGTTTTTAAAGGCTTCTTCTCTAGGGTGGTTAAAACTTGGTGTTTTGTGGTAAAGGGTTAAGGGCACATGAATATGGAAGCAAAGTCTGCGTTGTTCACTGTGTTTCTTATTTAACTGTCTCATTGCCAAGGCTTCAATTATTCAATCTTGCTTTCTGCATAAGAATTGAAATTGAAGTTGTCAACGAAATTGCACCTGTTGAGAGAATGTACTTTAATTTGACAGCAAAAGTTGAAAAAAATTGTTAAACACAAAGATCTTATGCTTGCCCTTATTTTGACCAAATCACTTTGCAGAAAAGTAATTACAGGTATCTTATAGAAATATCGAGGGGTATTTTTTAACCCTTTACAAACAATGCAATGTTTTGGCAACCCTGAAAAAAAGCTGAAAAAAGAGGCATATAAAACATTGTGGTAAATTGAGAAAATGCTTGTAATCAGCATTGTCTACATTTCCCATGATGTTTTTACCTTTTCAAAGACATGTCACAATGTTTTTGAGACACATATAATTTGTCATATGCAGATGCTTTTTATTTGGACAAGTCTAAAACATTGTAGTCTGGTAGTGTTAACTCAATGTCTGTGACATTTCTAGTTTTATTGTTGAAGGTTATAGGATCTTCTTGTGATGCCATTTTCTTCAAAAGTTTGAGATATACTGATGATATTTATTTTAGCAAAGGATATAAAGCTGAAGTATTACTGCCTGTATTACAAAGTGTTGCTAGGCGACTGGGTCAAGGTGACATGTATGAAGGAATCGCCTTGGATACAGATCCTCTTGTCATGCCTAGAGGAGCTTCGGAAATTGAAGTTCGAGCCAAACAGGTTTGTTCTATAAATGTTTACCTACATATCTGCCTTTCTGATCTACTAACGTCTTGATCAAATTCATTCATATTTCATGGAGAGCGGTTATATAGTTAAGCACTTAAAACCTGCCTCACTGTTGAACTAGCTTTTACAGTAGTGTTGTTTGGTACATGTTTTCACTGTGATAGTTAAGTGGCATTGCCTTGATGGTTGATCAAGCCATTACACATTACAGTGGTTGGACTTATGGCAACTGCTTGATTTGAGTTGCCTTACCCTCATATATTCCCTTTGTTTATTTAAGTCTTATGACTTCTCAAACGGGAGAGCGGTTTGATATAAAACCACTTAAAACCAGCCTTGATGTTGAGCTAGGTGTTAGAGTGGTGTGATTTAGTGAGTGTTTCTCTGGGATAGGTAAGGGGTGTGCGTTATGGTCAGTGCTTGGATAGGTGACCAAACTGTGGCACGGTGCACATGAAGAAGACAGGAAACAATTTTTTAATTATTTTTATTGTACTTCTTCCTTTTTTGCTGGTTTTTAGCCAAATGTTTTTCCAAACTTCAGTAAAGCAAAAATCATGTGATGTACTTGCAGTGAAAAGCTTTTTCACTGCCAGTAAATCACTTGATTTTTGCTATACTGGGTTTAAAGATCTAATCTATGATTGTAACGTTAGCCCTGTATGAAATAATCCCATGTTTGAACAGTTCTCAGGAAGAAGACCTGTTGAAAACACTGTGGGAAAAGAAGAAATGCTGATAATTTTCTCAAAATTTTCCTATAATTAATTTTTTCCATCTTTTCCCATAATTTTTTCTATCAGTAATTAAATTTTTGAGTCACATTTATTACATTGTCTGCAAAATGCCAATGCTTCCAATTTGGACAAATCTAAAGTTTTGTTTTCTGGTAAAGACTGAATAATATCTTTAAAGCTTGAACCCTTGCTTGGCATCAGTAGTCTTAATCAAAGCTACAATGTTGATATTTCCCACAGCTTTTAAAACAAAAAGGACTGTCTGGGTTTTTTTTTTTTTCAAAACATACAAAAGATAACTTGATTGTAATATCTTAATCCTTATAGTGCCAATGTAGATCAAGATCAAATTGCACAAATCATGCAGTCTGATCTTTGATCAGCCTGTGTAGATCAAGACCAAAGTACAAAAAACGACCAGTTTCATTTTTGATCTATACTGTATGAAAGTGCGATTATTTGGGTCTTATTTTGAGACTAATATATCTAGTGGGTTAATTGAAGACTCCACGGGCTGATAACTACAATTTTTATTACTTACTGCTAATATACACATACACTTACTTTGTTTACAGCTTGTAAAATTGTTTGAGAACCTTGAATGTCACATGATCAGTGAGATAAGAAAGAAGCTGGCAAGGGAGTTAACCCTTGTCCTTGCTGAGAGGGGGAGAGCAGAGGAAACTGCCCTGTCTACAGATTTATGGAAACGACCTGTAAGTTATTTATTTGAAATTCTCCTGGTCTGAACACTGTCTTATGTTAAAACCAAGACTCTAATATATGCATATTTTAATGATAACACATGAAACTTTACCATTTTTTCCCCATATATGCCTCTGTTTGTGACAATAAATGAATTAAAAGTTTGTGTTTTAAAATTACGATCTTCCTTAATTGATCGCTGTAGTTCTGCTAAGTTTGATGATACTGATTTTAATGCCACAACTCTGCAGAATTTTTAATCATCTAAAGAGAAATTATTCACAGAATTAGAGAAAAAATAAAACTTTCACACATTTACAGGTAATTATGATTTTGACCGACTTTGAGATAATGAAGTGAAAATTTATATGAACCATGCTCTGTGAAAAGGGGAACTCATGTCAGATTGCACAGTTTGCACAGGCTGACATGGGTCAAAACTTTTTGCTACTTGTGAATTTTCTGCATGTCAAAGGACAATTTTACCTCCAGGTCTGATTGATTGTTAGACCAAATGGATGTTATGGATCCATTATTATGTGATGACTTGCCTTGTATAATGCATTATGCAGATGCATTAAAGCCCCTTTTCCAGAGCATGGCTCAATTATATTGTTCAGTTTCTAGTTGTGCTATTCTATATTGCTACATTGTTTTCCATAGTTGACTGAAAAGAATTTGTGAGCTTTTAGGTAGTCTTAACCGTTTACCAGACGACAAAATTTCAGCCATGTCCAAATTGAAAGCATTTGCAGACAACAATTTCAATGTGGCTCAAATGGTGCAATTTTTCTTTGATAGGGTGGAAAACATTGTGGGAAAAGGAGGAAATGCTGGTTACCAGCATTTCCTCCTTTTCCCACAATGTTTTCCAAAGGCTTCTTCCCCCAGGTCGTTAAAAGTTGGCATTGTGTGGTAAAGGATTAATGATGTGTCTTAATGTGAAATTACTTTTTTTGGAAAAAAATGGAAGGAAAGAAAAAAATGTTATTTCATGTCACTGAAACTCTATGAAGTGCATTGAAAGCTGAGTATTTACAATTATGTGAACACAAAGGCCTTTCTGATTTTTGTTTGAAAGAAGGAAATTCTAGTTACCATCTTCTTCAAAGTCAAAGAAAAATGGGATTGTCTAGTAAAACGTAAAATTGGTCATGGTTTTCCTTTACAGGTGATGAAAGAAAGCTTTACAATAGCCAAACCACACTTAACTGAATCTTTCTATGATAAACTAACATCTAACTGTGATGAAACAGAGGAGAAAATCACCTTCACCAAGAAACATTTCAACAGTTGTGTGGCAGAACTGACAAGAGATGTGATGGCAAGAGAGAAGAGTAATTTTGAGAGCTACACCATGTATTATGAAAATCTGCTAAGATCTCTACATCAGAATCTTTATCAGAGAGAACAGGTAGGTTGCATACAAATGGAACATCATGTTGTTGTAAATTTTCTAGTGCTTGTGTTTGATGCAAGCAGCATGAGAAATTTTGATATTGGGCAAGACCAAAGATTGAGCGAGCTGTCAAAATTTTCTTACACAACAAGAGGAGACCAACCAAATTGCAAATCAATACATACATATTCTGCCTATGAGATACGTCATCATACCATATTTGGAACAGTATTTCACAATGTGTACATACAGATTTTTTCTGTTGTGTGTAATATTTATAACCGTGTGCAATGGATGTATTTGAGCCGGAAAATTTTCAGGTATATAACGATTTAGTATATACCAGAAGGAAGTTTAGAACTGCTCATTTTGAAGGTATTTTTAGATGACAAAATAATTTTTTGCTCAAACAATTGACACTGTAGTAAAATGTTGTGCGGCAGTGGAAAAAAATGCTGTCTAAAAAATGCTGGGTTAAAAATGTTATGGTAAAAAAATTGCTCGTTTTCAGCATGTCTTGTTTTCTCATGTTTTCAAAAGGTGTTTCCAGGGTTATTAACCCTTTACCACACAGTTCCAAACCTTAACGACACTGAACAAGAAGCCTTTTGAAAATATTGTGGGAAAAGAAGAAACTGTTGGTAACCAGCATTTTCTCCTTTTCCTTCAATGTTTTCTATCCTTTCACAGACATATTTTATAATTTTATCTATGTTTGATTTGTCATCTGCAAGTGCTACTGGTGCAGACAAGTCAAAGATTTTGTTTTCTGGCAAAGGGCTAAAACACAGGATGGTTTGGTAAAGCTTTAACTAGTAACCAGTTGCATGTATATACTTTTGTCATACAGTAGGCCACTTTTTAAAACACTGTGGCAAAAGGAGACCTCATTATCAGTAACTTTGTCTTTTGACTCTGATTTCTACATTTATTAGTGTGGCTGAATAAAACAGCAAGTTATTGTTGTAGCCCTGGCTTCGTTGTCTGCATCCTTGTCATGCAAAAACTTTGACATTAATATCTCCGTTATTACTGAAGATATTTACTTCAAATTTGAGCAAGTTGTTAACTATCAAAAGGGGAACTCATACAATAGGGGCAGATAACCATCAAAGTATATTTACGCAGTTATTCCCCTTTCTCAACTTAGAATTTCCACTGAAATTCAAGCGCTAGCAGTCAAGTGTTGGCACCAGCATTTGGTGCTCTTGTTCAATTTGTTCTGGTAGTGAGTCATAGACAATTTCGTTTTATATAGGTCTACAATGTATAATGATTTTAACTCTGAAAAAAGTACTGAGTGTTTTAATTGTTTACATATGTTTATCAGGAAATAAAACAAATGAAAGATCAACTGAAAACAGCCCAACAGAATTCCATGGTAGATGTTCAATGTGAACTTGCAAACCAAGGACATGACTTAATTATGGGTAAGTTAACTCAAAGTAATAGAAATTAAAAATCAATCAAGTTACTGTTGTCTATACTCCTAACATCCATATTTTGTAAATGGCTTTTGTTCCTTTTGCATTTAATTTATTTCCAGACCATTCTAGAAAAAGTGTTTTTGCTTCCTTTAAATATTGCTCCATTTCATCACTGTAATCTGGTGAAAGTACAGTGATGAGTTTGAGACAGTTTAGAATTTCATCAAAGATTGGGTTTCTAAAAGAGGGTTTGATGTTTTTAATTGAACTTAACACATAACTATCACCAGCTTATTAGCTCGGCTGTTTTTGAAGAAAACGTTGAGGTATTGTCATAGCCCTGGCATCATTGTCTGCATCGTTGTTGTGTGAAAACTTTGATATTTTGTAATATCTCTGTTATTAGTGTAGATATTTACTTCAGACTTGGACAAGTTGTTAATCATCAAAAGGGAATTCTATACAACAAGGGTAGGTAACTACCAAAGCATTTTTTACACAGTTATGCCCCTTTGTTGACTTAAAACTGTCATGCAAAATCATGCACTTGCAGCCAAGTGTTGGCACCTGCATGGAGTTTTTTACAACTTTATTTCTACTTTCTACCTTTGTACATAATATGCAAACGTTATTTTCAATATGTATTACAACTGTTTACATCCAGTATAATGTGTTAGATATGAATGATACTGAATAGAAATAAAGTTGAAAGAAAGTTGAGAATTGAGACATAGTCGGTGCACACATACTTTGGCTTTTTTATGGACTTTAAGGTGATTTTTGATTTTTCAACTTACGTCATCAATATAATCTAAAACTAAGAGTGCTTTTCAAAACTATAGTTGTTTTTGTGGCAAATGTAGATCAGGATCAGACTGCACACTTTGTGCAGTCTGATCCTTGATCTACACAGTATCCTTTGCTTAAACTTTGAATGATAGCAACCTTGAAATAGCACTTAATTCGATTGTGTTTCTACACTGAAAATGTCATGTGGGTTTAGGGGGACCATAATTATATAATGACTTGCCTGGTATAAAGGATTATGCCCACTTTTGCCAGAGCATGAATCATTGTATTTCAGAAATAACTGCCTTGAGGGCCAAAGTAGCAGAAATGAGAGAACAAAGCTTCAACCAACAAAAAGAGATCCGCGAGCGAGTCATGAAGGAATATAATGATCTCATACAAAACTTCTTCAACTCAACATCTTCTCTAAAAAACAAATTTGATGAATTCCGCAATGAACTTCATGATGATGTGTTCGATAAAATTGGTGAAACTAGAAAAGAAGCCTTTGATGCTATGGGTAAAGTGAGGGAGAAGTTTGGATGTACTGATGGTAAGATTCACCATGTTCTACTTTCCTTTTAGTATATAATGCTGTGTTTTTATGAGGCAGACGGCTTAATAGAACATCTTGGGAGTAGGAGAAAATGCTGGTTATCAGTTTTCCTGGGACTCTCTACCAGAAACTCTAGACATGCAAATAATAATTTTCAGGTGTATAGAGTCCCCTGGGTCGCTCTGTGGTTAGCATATGAGACTAATGACCTGGTGGTGGCGAGTTAGATACCCAGTTGAGGCAAACTTTCCTTCCAGTGATTTTCCCTCTGATGCATGTGAGAAAGTAAAGATGGAAAGAAAGTTGTGTACTGGTATGAGAAAGCCAGGAAACACAAGCATGGATGTGCTGACTGCCGTGATATGACCTAAGATGTTAAAACGGTGATAAGCCCAATACAAACATACAAATCAGGTGTATAGGCTGTAAAACAAAGAACCATGCCCCCTTGTACCTGTACATTTTTGTGCAAAATAGACTCTTGGTTTGAACAACTGCCTTCTTTTTCAAATTAGGGGTATTATTCTTTTACCAAACAGTGAAACTTTGGACTTGACCAAATTAAAAGCATTTGCAGAGGACAAATTAGATGAAGCTTAAATACTGATTTCTGCCTTTGATAGGATGGAAAACATTGTGGGTAAAGGAGAAAATACTGGTTACCAGTATTTTCTCCTTATTCCACAATGTTTTTGAAAGTTTTCCCTCTCAGAGTTGTTAAAACTCAGGATTGTGTAGTTGCCTTTTCTTGTAGTTACAATGCTAGCTATAGATGTATCTTATGTTTTACCAAGGGACAAAATTTTGAACTTCTCCTTATTTAAAATCTAGGCAGATCACAAATTAGGTATGAATGATTTAAGTTGTCTTAGATGGAGAAAGAACGAAGTGGAAAAAGGAGAAAATGCTAGTCACGAAGTTTTTCTTTTTTTCACACAACGTTTTCAAAAGTCAGTTTCCTTAGAGTCTTTAAAACATACGACTGTATGGTAATGGGTTAAAATGCCGAGTATTGCTTACTTCACAGATGAAAGTGGAAGGGAGAAAACCCTAGCCAAATCAGAAATGTTACGAGAATTGAAGAATGAGAATCACTTACTGAACACTTTGATACTGAAGATGAAGGCTATGAAGACATGGAGACAGAACCATGATAGTGTCAACTTTGTGAAACAGGTAAAATATTGTTCTGTTTTATCTTTGTCAGTCACAAGGATTAGAAAAGAAAAAACTGTAGTTGTGACTGCAGTTATGTAACAAATGGAAAATATTGATGTAAGATCAGTGTGAGTTATAGTTGTAACCGATCAAGTTCAGTATTTTCTCTTTTAAGCAACTGCTTGAAATATAATATCCTGTTAACTTAGAGAAATATCTTTAACCTTTTCAGTGCTTATTTTTAAAAATGGACTCTTCCTTTTATGATTTAGATGGGTCTGCCTGCATTATTTCTTTATCAAACAGCAAAATTGTAGACTTTCCAAACTGAAAGCATTAGCAGATGACAAATAAAAAGTAGCATAAGACCTGGTCTGTGTCTTTCAAAGGTTAGAAAACATTGTGGGTATTGGAGAAAATACTGGTTACCAGTATTTTCCCCATTTTCCACAAGGTTTGCAAAAGGCTTTTTCCTCAGGGTTGTTAAAATATGAGATTGTGTGTTAAAGAGTTAAGTACTTTACGATGAATATTCAAAATTAGTAACTGATAATGTGTACCAAAGATCAGACAGCAGGTATGTGTAGGCTGATCTTAATGCACATTGTCTGCAAAAGTCATCTTGTTTTTACTTCCTGTATTGAAAGGGTTAAATCAAATAAATATGCGCCATTTGATAAATATAGGTATACAAAGATTTTCTGAGTAATTTTTCAACCATATAAAGCCACTTATATATGCATCAATTCAGATTCAAGAATTAAGGAATGAATCAGAAAACAACAAAAAGATGTGTGAAGGTATGAGGATGGATGCGGAGGAACAAATCATCCTGTTGAGACAACAAATTGTAGCACTTAGAAAGGCGCTGGCTGATTCACAGAAGTATGCAAATGATGTGAAGAAAGAATTAGATAAAGAGGTAGGTTGGTTTATTTTCATAGAGCCTTATGAAATTATACAAATCATATAAAAATCATTTGAGCTATGTTTATGTTACTATATTTTGTGGATTTTATCTTTAGCTCAGCTGTTTTCGAAGAAAACCTCAAGGTATTGCCATAGCCTTGGCGTCTGCATCGTGGTGGTGAAACTTTGACATTTTACAATATCTCTTTCATTACTGAAGATATTTCCTTAAAACTTGGAGAGTTGTTTGCTATCATATGGAAAACCGGTACAACAAGGGCAGGTAACCATCAACATATTTTTGACATTTATGCCCATTTTTCGACTTTGAATTTTCTCTGAAAATCAAGCAACTGCAGCCCAGCTTTGGCACCTGCATATGGTGCTCTTGTTTGATTTCTTTTGGTTGGCATTATGTTGAACAAAATACTTTGTAAGGATAGTATAAAGGATGTTATGGCTCCTTACTTCCTTAAATTAGGGACAGATGGCTTTGAAAACATTTTCTAAAATATAGACAAGTTCTGTGGAATCAGAATAACCCTTTCCCACACAATCCCGAGTTTTAACAGCCCTTAAAAAAAACCTTTTTGAAAATATAGTTGGAAAAGGATAAAATGCTGGTAACCAGCATTTTCTCCTTTTTCCCACAATGTTTTTTACCCTTTCAAAGACAAATTCCATCTTTTGAGCCACATTTAAATTGTAGTCTACAAATGTTTTCACTTTGGACAGGTCTACCATTTTGTCAAAAGTTAAGGATTTTAGTGTGATACATATGTAAACACTGGGACAAAAATTGAACTGCTTGTGAACAGCAATTTCTTCTTTGGCAGCCATGTTTTTAAGAATGCTTCTGGATAAAAAAAAAGTTGTGTTCATAGGATAATGTGATAACAACCATAATCAGAACAGTGTTCTTAGGAACACATGGTAGGACATGTAGTTTGGATGGCCAATACTCATGGAACAAAATCTTTCAAGCTAACATATCGAAATGAAAGAAGTCCTTAATTTGTATGAAGCTTTAGGTTGCTGTTCACAATAATTCAGTTTGAACATGGCATTGAGATTTTTTTATCATAATCTATGGTAGGATACAAAAATTACCGCAGACCATATAGTCTTTTGAAAATCATTTGCTTTGTAGAACAGAAACCAAAGTGTTAGGATTACTTACAGTATTGTTGACTTTATCTAAGCAATATGTTTACCTTTTACAGTTGAAAGAAAAATGGGAGAAGAAACATGAAGCTATGCAGAGGGCTAGAAGCCAGAAGCAGATGGAACAAGCCAAACAAGCCAACATAGAAAAATTGGTTTGTGTTCAAATTTGTTTTAACCTGTGATCTAATTGTTCCTTTTATCACTCTGGTTTTCATGATGGTTAAAAAGGATATTTTTGTCTCATACAATTTTTTTTTTTTCATGTCACTTGCAACAATTTCTGTTACACCTTGAAAGAGCCTGCAGTGATGGTTGAATGCTTTACAAAATAATTCCATGCTTTTAAGAGCCTGCAAAATCCAGCTTTTAGAGGTATTAGGGAAAATGAGACCAGGGTTTATCCTTTCCTCACAATATTTTATTTAATTTCAAAGACATTAGTTTAACCCCATTCAGTTTAGCAAACTTTAAGGCTCTCACTTAAATATATTGATAAATCAAGGAGTTTGTCATCTGGTAAAGAGAATAGACAGCAAAACTGGTTTTGCAGACTACAAATTAAGTGTGGCTCAAATGATGAAGTTTGTCCTTGAAAGGGAGGAAACAAATGTAGGAAAAGGAGAAAATTCTGGTTACCAGTGAAGTAATTACATGTACCTATTGTACTTGTATAAATTATAGATGGAAGAACTACATGATAAGGAATACCAGCTGGCCGTTTTGTCTGAAGAGAAGGACAAAAACCTTAAACAACAAAGTATATACCAGGATAAACTGAAAAAAGATGTCGAGTCTACTAGACGGCAGCTGCATCATGAACGGAACTTAAAACTTGATGCTTTCCAGAGAGTGGATGATTTACAGGCTGTGGTAAGATGAAGAAGCTTTGTAATAAAAATCTCTATCAGAAAATAATGTTTTAGACTCAGCCAAATTAAAAGAAAGTGCAAATAAGAAATTATTATTAAATGTGGTTTTCATGATTGTTTCCTTCTTTGATAGAACAAAAAATATTGTGGGAAAATGAGACAATGCTGGTTACAAGCATTTTCTTTTTTTCCCACTCAACTTATAGTTGTTTGGTAAAAGTGTAAGTACTTGTATCTCATTGCTTCTGTCAAAGATCTTGCCTCTCTGTACCAGGTATGTAGCTCACATTCTGCGAACGAGTTTAACAGGTACAGAGAGTTATTGTATTTTGGTGAGTTGGAAGTAAGCAGAGCATTGTCATCATTTTTGGCAGGTTTGTTCTGTGAACTTTGTATTTTTTTTTTTTGGTGAGGGAATTGTGGATCTTTGGTCTTAAGAATGTACATGCCTTTTAGTGTATAGAAGGCTTTAATAAACAACTGTTCAAATAAACATATTTATCAATATTTTTCTGTCAACTTTTGCATAATTGCTCTTACCATGACAACAAACCAGAAACAAACAGTTGAGTGTTAAAAGTATCATTCCAATTTTGGGACTATCTAGTTCTAAAATCGTTATTTCATCTTGATGAGACAATCTAAATAAATAGCCACAACACTGGTTTTAGTCAAGAAATAAAGAGTTATTACTCTTTGAACCCGTGGATAACCCTTCATTAATGTATCTCTGATTCCATGTTATTTCTATAACAGGTTTATGATTATGAGTCCTGTGTCAGTAGAACCCAGTCAGCCTTCTCTCCAGGTACTCGTAAGTATTCCGTGACACATTCTTTAAAATAGTAAATATAGTGGTCTCGCAAACAGTCATGCACCACTGGGACAATGTGATTTGTTCTGCTTTTGGTATATTTGAGTTGCTGTCTGCAATTTCTGATCACAGGCAAGCAAGCTGTGCTCAAAATTTACATACAACTTCTGCTTATATATTTTGTCATTGATTTTGAAAGTCATGGTTTGTAGTTGTATCCATTTTATGTGTGGTAAAATCTTTGAGCAGCTTGCATGAGGATTATGCACATTGCTTAGATTTTAGCCACTCTAGTGGTAAACACTTACACAGCCCATGTGTAGGAATTGTTTTTATTTGGTCATCGTCTAGGTAAGTGAGGGAGGTGCCTATGCTACTTGCTTACGTATATTGAAACCTTCGACTTATTGTAGCATGCAGCAGCTAAGGATATCCATCCAGACACTAGAAACATTCTCTTTCTATTTGTAGAATTTTATACAATAAGAAAGAATAAACCATGCACTGTCATGGGTTGAATCAAGTTATTCAATGAAAATCCACTGGTAAAATTATCTGCCATGAAAAACAACTTTTTTCATGAGCCTGGACTAGATGTTTTAGAACACCCTCCATGCGACCTTGACCTCTCTCCTATGACCTGTTGCTGTCTCCTTGACTTCAAGAAATACTCGAAGAATGTAGGTTTGACAGTATTAGCAGTAAAGATAGTTTTGTCTATCAGTGTTTTTAATATATACCTATAGATGAGTACCACGCAGCATTGAAGAAGTGAGTAGATCAACGTTAAATGTATGAGGACACTGACAGTGGCTACTTTGAGGAACTCAAGTACAAAAACTTTTAACCCTTAGAATGCCAAATTAACCTATCAGACATTTTCATCCTAGAAATACAACCCAAATAACTACAATTTCATGGCTGCATTTGTCTACAGTAATTCAGCAAAGCAGACAGTGTAGATCAAAGATCAGGCTATTTCATGCAGCGTGATCTTGATCTTCACTGGCCGCAAAGGCAACTGTAGTCATGAAAGGTGCTTTAGGGGTTAATATGTAAAAGATTATTGGAAAACCTACCTCTTTATTAACTTAACAAATGAGTGTTGTGTTTCATGTCAACTTTTCAATGTTTCAGCTGCATCAACTGGGAAAAGATCCAGAATTCAGTCAGCACACAGAAGTCAGGCTAGCCGTGAAACTCCGTCCTCGGGTTTGTTTCCTCCTGCATTGATTTGGCCCAATAATAGAACCTTGACACCAGACATGGGTGCCCTGAACAATGAACCAAGTAAAAAGATACAGCGACCAAAGACTGTGAGTGCTTTCGAATTTAACAATATTGAAAAGAAAAAACCTCTTGGGTGCAAAGAAAAATTTGTTTGAATTTGACTTACTCTGAACTTTGAGTTTATTTTTTGTCTTTAAATAGAACTTTTCACATATTCATCAATTTTTAGCTCTACTGGCTGAGGGCAAGAAGATCTTATGTCATGGCAATGTTTCCAATGGTCTGTCAGTCTGTTTATCTGTCTGTCTGTCTGTCCCAGCCTGCCAATCTGTCTGTCTATCTGTTAGTCTTTTTCTTCTTTACGAGATAAAGTCTGTATTTTTGGTCAGATTTTCATGAAACTTCCACAGATTGTTGATGTCATTAATTGCTTGAACTCTATTGATTGTGAAAAAAATCTGACATTTATTATGGGAAAAGTAGCCATTTTTAAGGTGGAAATATTCTTTTCTTGTTAACCTGATATAGTCTTCATTTCTGGTTTAATTTTGAGTGAAATTTGCACAAGTTTTTGTTTATATCATCAAAAGCTTCAATAACAACTTATATCATACAGATTACTTTCTGTTTTTATTGACAGGTTGGGGGTCGTCTAAGAAGTAGAATAGCTGAACAATTGATCAATGAGCTTGAATTTGATCATCACCAGACTATCGTCCATCTGGAGGAGCTAGCACATGAGGGGAGCAAGGGAAATTACAACTATTGAAGCTTATAAACTAAGAAATAGAGAACAGTGGCTTGAAACTTTTTTTTTTTTTCATTCTGCTTGGGTGTGGGATAGGCCTACTGTATATGTGGATATATATGTGTGTCAAAAAATTTGCAAAAGACTTATTAGGGACATTTTGCAAACGGAAATATTTGCAAATTCAAGACACTCATTATTTGTTGGTATACTTGTGGTAAAACATGCAGACTTATGCAAACAGAAAAGTTTGTTAATTTTTCAAATTGACAAATTTGAAAAAATCTCCACATTGCAAAAATTTCCACTTTATACAGTATATTTTAAGCACAGGCAGAAAACATGAAGTTATTTGAATTTTACATTTTTAATTTCTCTTGATAAGAAAAGTTGTCAGTCTGATGCATATACTAATTACGCATAAGTTTTTGCCCCTTTAAAATTTAAAATCACCATCTAATATTTATGTTGATTTCTGATTGTCCAATTTGGATTTGAGAAAATTTTTTAGAATGGTATGTAAAACCAACTTTGAAAACACAGATTCACTAAGATGCTGCAAATTTGTTTGAGGTGATGGAGTAATGACCCTTGGGCTACTATGTGAAACTCACTGCACTTTTGTAGGCAGCTTAGATCAAGATTAGACATCACAAGCTGCAGTCTGATTTTGAATCTACACTGTGTAATGTGTTGAGTTTTTCCTGGCAAAAGAAAACGTTTGAAAACACAATATATGAGTATTTACCATTGGCTGGTAGTTTTCATTTATGGTTTTTACTAATGGCTGGCAGGTTTCATTATGGTAATTTAATCAATGTAAGGATTAGAAAGGCAATGTCAGGGCTTTGTTTGCTTCCATTGCCATACTTCTAGCCTAGGCTCCAGTCTGTTCATTTTTTCCTTTTCTTTCATTGCTTCTTAATTAGTCAAAAATGACAGCCTGGGGACATTCGAAAACTGATCAAAGCGACACCTACTTTACCTCATCACACAGTGGGATAAAACAGATGTTGCTGCAATCATTTTCAAACGTAAATTACTAAGAATAGAAACCGAAATTCCATTAGCCTCAGATTGATCACTTCCTGGTTGTGCACAATCTTCGAAAATATTGACAACGGAATTTCACATCGGTTATTCACAATGACTTTGGCTGATATTTTAACAATTACAAGTGTTGTTGAAGGTCACGATGTATTTTTTATGGCACAGACTGGTTCAGAAAAGTCACTTATATATGAAATCACCTCTGTTGTACTTAAATTGGTCTAAAAAATGTGTGAATCCATTGTTATCAATATTGTGACATCACATGATCAAGATGTCTATAATTATATTATCGGCACAATTGATAACCATGGAGAGACCCTCAAATGTCCCCAGGTGGTGATAATAATGGAAGTGGCAAACAGATAGCTACCAAATATTACCATAATAGCAGACTACAATTAGGAGAGTGTGATACAGAGTGATTAAGAAATTATTACTTACTTCATACTTTACTGTCACTACTTACAGTCACTTTGAATTGACTAAGAGAGGTCAGTTATGATCACCACGTATAGGAAAAGCTGAGAATGGAGACTACTAGACTTTGTTATTTCAGTGATATCCCAGACACCTTAAAACTTGTAATGTGATACTTATCTTACCAGCATTGAACTTTTTATTTTTACATATTCATGTATTTACATTTTTATGACTTGTGTATTTTTCTTAATTTTTATCATATGTATACCCCTGAAAAAATAGTATTTTAAAGGGGTATGCTGGGATCAACTTTGTGTCCATCTTTCCATCCATCCATCTGTCTGTTGTCATGGAGATTGTATATATTTGTGTTGCAAACTTCTTCATTTTCTGTGGTTGTATCCAAACTTTGTACAACTATGTTCTTGAAACTTTCCATGTACATTAAAAAATGTTCAGATGTCTGCTTTAACTCTTAACCAAATGACAAAATTTTAGACCAGTCCAAATTGAATGCATTTGCAGACAACAGAATAAATGCGACTAAAAAATTGAAATTTGTTTTGGGATGGGTAGAAAAGATTGTGGAAAAAGGAGAAAATGCTGGTTACCAGCATTTTTTCGTTTTCCCACAATGTTTTCAAAAGGTTATTTCTTAGGGTTATTAAAAGTCAGGATTGTGTGGTAAAGGGTCAAAGCACAACAGATTCATCTCCTTTTGAACTAAGACATTTCTGTGCACACTGCACATTAGTGTTGTACACCTGTAACCTCTAATCAAGCACTAGGTGGGGTCCTGCGTCACTGTTTGTGACAGTTCTAGTGATTATCTCTTTCAGCATTACTTTGTCCATAGATCTGCTGCTAAGCTTATTGTGATATTATTTATGATTTTTTTTGTAGAGTAATTGTTTTTAAAACAGCATTTATTAACCAATATTTGTCTAAAATCTGTGCCAGACGACAAAATTTTAGACTTGTCCAAGTTCAAAGGAACTGCAGATTACCATGTACTTTCCCAATTTTTAACCCACCGAGGAAGAAGTCTGAGAGTCTATTCTCAATGTGGGAAAAGGAGGAAATACTGGTAACCAGCATTTTCTTCTTTTTCCACAATGCTATTAGACTATCAAAAAAAAAGTTCTATCGTTGAGCTGCATTTAAATTTGGACAATCTGACATTCTTGTTGTCTGGTATAAAGTTAAAGGTGTATTCTAATGTGACGCGTTAATTCGGCTCTATAAACACAGTGCAACGACAGTGTGGTAAAATCTACGCCATTCTATATAGAGTGACGTCACTCTGTATAAAGTAAGTAAGTTATTCAGTGGAATATAATCTGCATCAGTGTTTTTACTCTTAAGTATGAACTTGTTTTCCTTTCATTAAGAGCTGGTCATGTTAGAATTGAAATAATCTTCTTTCTATCATAGTTTATCATTCAATAAACCATGTAGTGAGTTATGAGACGCAATGAATAAACCACTCGGGCTATTGCCATCGTGGATTATTTATTGTGCCTCATAACCCACAACCGTGGTTTCTTCAACAATAAACCACCATAGAAAGAAGATGATTTCTTAATCAAATGATGGAATTTGTTACTCACAGGGTGGGGAACAATGTTAGAAAAGGAGAAGATCATGGTTACCTGGACCAGTGGTTAGTCAAAAGTCCTCAAGTTCATTGAAACATGTGTTTCCTTGGTTAAGATTTTAGTCAAAAATTCACTTTCATTGTATTCTGTAATTCTTTAGACCATTATGTGGTGATCAGCCTTTGATAACTTTAGCACAAAATACCAGCTTTAAATGAAGGCTTTTGAAAACATTGGCGGGCAAAGGAGAAAATGTTGGAAACGTGCAATTTCTCCTTTTCCCACGGTGTTTTCTACCTATCAAAAACAGGAATCATGATTTTAGCGACGATTTTTGTGCCAAAACTTATCAAAGACAGTTTTATCTGGTACAGTGTTAAAGAACCATACACCTTATACATGTGTACAGTAAAATCTTTACCTTTTATACTTTCAGAATTGTATGTTTACCCTGTTTAATTCTAAAATAAAATTTTTAGCCTGTACTAAATGTAGTTCAAACGTTTGTACTGATCTTTGACGAAATAGTTAAAACAAGGTGGTAAAGGAGAAACGGCAGGCTGCCAACATTTTCTCCTGTTCCCACATTTATTTAGACTATCAGGATAAAATCCCATCATTTCAGCTAGATCTGATTTGTTCTCTGCAAATGCTTTCTTTTAAAGACCCAATAGTAGCCAAAAAATCAATGCATGTGCTAAAATGCATTTAAATTTAAACCATACCATTTCAAAGTTTGGAAAATGTTGTGAAGATGACAATCTTTTATTATGTGGTCGGTCCAAGTGTTGGCCACTGAGAGAAAAATCAGGCAAAAAGTAAACAAAAGATTGAGAGACCTGGCAGATTTTAACAGAGTTATACAATCAATTTCCCTGCCACTGACTAACGCTGGAACAGACCATACAATAATAGATTGTCATCTTCACAATAATCCCTATACTTTTAAATGGTATGATTTAAAATTGAAATGGTGTAATTTAAATTAAAATGCATTTTAAAAACCCACTTTGTTTACTTTTAGCAGGTATTGCTAATTTAAGTATGAGTCTAAAAAATTTTCTTCCAGTTAAGAGTTTGACCTTGGAGTGCCAAAACAAGAGGATATTTTCAGGAAGGCACAAAAGACTTCTATTACACGTACATGGCTGCCTCTGTCAAAATATCTCAACAATTATTATTTGTAAATCCATGTTTAGAATGCCTTTTCTTATGCCGTCTTATCTTCACTATCCATAAAATAAATAGAAGTATTCTTAAGCAACCTGAGGCATCAAAATGTGCTTTTAATTTTTTTTAATATTATTTATGACTAAAGATTATCATGTATTATTCAGATCATGTTTTTAGCCCTTTGAATACTAAGCACATCTTTTGTTAATTTTTCAAAGAAATTGTAGGTCAGACTGGGACAAAACTGCAGTATGATCTTGTATCTGCACTGTCTGCTATCATGTAAAATATTCTTGCAAACCTGTTTCCAAATTGCAATGCCTTGTGTGTTTTTCTGTATTAACCAATAGAGCACCAAATAAACCCAACAAACATTTTTGTCCGAGATGTAATACCCAGATAATTGCAATTTTGTGGTTGCAATTATCTTAACCCTTAGACTGCTAAGCGTGACTCATTGACCTTTTGCGGACAGTGTAGATCAAGATCAGACTGCACAGAACATGCAGTCTGATCTTTGATATACACTGTCCGATAGGGACATCTTGTCGCACAAAAAATTTCCTTTGAAATAGCAAAGTTTGGGTTTTTACTATCAGCTTTAAAAGTTTCATTTCACTTTTTTAGCAGAATGTGGGTTAAGTGTCTCAGGTAGGTGAACAGTGTAAATCAAAGATCAGACTGCATGTTTTGTGCAGTCAGATCATAATCATCACTGACAAACAAAGCAACTGAAGTTGTAAAAGGCACTTTTTACATTAAAAAGGTCCATTTTTACAATTTTGTTGGTCAAAGGGTTGACTTTTTTCCTAGAGGTTTATTTACATTTACTGCTGATTATGTTAGATGCTGAAATAAACGTATTTTCAACTCATAATGTGTTTTGTTATATAAGTCTCAGAGTCTATTCTCAAATGCTGTCCAAAGCAGGGGTGTGAAAAGGTGGTATTTGGGTTATGGAGGCTAAACCCTATTTTAAGCATAAATCAAAAGTGAAATTGAAGTTGGCACTGGATCAAAGTTGCAAGAAACTTTAAGTACCCTTCACTAAACTACCGGGTGTCCCATGATTTAACAACCCTATGGATGAGAGCTACGACACTGTTCTGGATTAATGTCTGTTCAAGCAAAATTAAGTCGTTACCACACAGTCCCAAGTTTTAACAACCCTGAAGAAGAAAGCTTTTGAAAAAATGGTTGGAAAAGGAGAAAATACTGGTAACCAGCATTTTCTCCTTTTCCCAAAACATTTTCTTCACTTCTAAAAAATTTACATCATTTGTCTGTAAATGCTTTCAGATATTACAAGTCTACATTTTTATTGTTTGGTAAAAAGTTAAGCAATATCTGTTTTTAGTTAACTGGTTTGTGGGCAAATGGATGGATGGGGATGGATGGATGGATCAGTGGCTCAAGTGATTTCAAGGTTTTTCTGCCAGTATTTTACACAAAAAAGAAGATCTACATCATGTAAAAAATCATCAGCCTATATTGTGTCTAGCACTCTAAAGATACCTGGTTTACCATACAACAAAAGTTTGGACTCTTCCAAATTGAGAACGCTTGCAGGCGACAAATTAAATGTGGCTCAACTGATAGAATTTGGCTATAAAGGGTAGAAAACAGTGTGGGATAAGGAGAAAATGCTGGTAACTATCATTTTCTCCTTTTCTCACATTATTAGCCTACCTGAGCAAGAAGTTTCACCAGAAATAGGCTAGGGCTCTGAAGTTTCCTTCCAAAGGACATTCCCACGAAAAACACAGCGCTCCAGTGAGGCTAGAACCTGGGGTCTTCAGGTTACAAGACCTACACTTTACCACTGAGTCATGCAGAACCCAATACTTCAAGTTAACTTAACATCAAGTGTCATGATTTTAGACTTGCCCAAATTGAAAGCATTTTGCAGAAAATAGTTTGGTTGTGGCTCGAATGATGGGATTTGTCTTTAACCCTTTCCTAAATAATGCCAACTTTTGACGACCCTGGGAAAGAAGCCTTTTGAAAACATTGTGGGAACAGGAGAAAATGCTGGTAACCAGCATTTTCTCCTTTTTCCACAACGTTTTCTGCCCTATCAAGAACACATTTCATAATTTTAGCCACCATTATTTTGTCGTCTGCAAATGTTTTCAATTTGGACAAGTCTAAATTTTTGTCGTGTGGTAAAGAGTTAAAGAGGTAGAAAAACATCATCGCGTGAAAATGAGAAAAAAAAATGCAGGTTGAAAGCATTTTCATCTTTTTTCCCACAATGCTTTAAAAAGCTCTTTTTCAAAGGGTCATCACTGAACCCTCTTCCACACAATCTCTAGCTTTATCGACCTTAAAGAAAAGGCTTTTGAAAACATTGCAGGAAAAGGAGTCTATGCTGGTATCTAGCATTTTCTATTCCCTTAATGCTTTCTACCTTTTCAGTGACAAATTTCAATTTTTGAGTCATTTTTTTCATCGTCTGCAAATTCTTTCAATTTGGGCAAGTCTAAAATGTCGTTTGGAAGAGTTAAGGTACAATCTGTTGTGCTGCACAGACAGACCGACAAACAGACAGGCAGGCAGGTACGCAGGCCCAACGACCTAGCCAGCTATTCAGAAGGCTATAGACTGAGAGCAAGCAGGACATTTGCCCCCCCACAGGGATGGGGGGTGGGATTTACAGTACTTATATTTTCTTAAACCCCAATGTCTCCTGAACACATTCCCAGTCTGCCACCTAGTGAGTGGGGCTTTTGAAAATTATAGAGATCAAGAGTCATCAAGTGCACCTCTGACATTGCCTCATCAGTTGATTATTAATAATTAACAGTTCTTTGGTAATTTTAGAGCTTGTGTGAGTCTAAAATGATCTCGGGTAATGTATTAAGCTTGTATTTAAATATTGCTTACATTTCTTACAAAGTACAAGGGCGTTTAGTGCAAATCAAAACACTGAGGGCACTGGATTTCTATGATTTAAAGTTCTAAAAGCTGATAATCTGAGAAACTATAGAGATATTTTTCATATGAAACATATTTTATTGATCACAGATGTCTTGAATGCATCCTCAAAGCAACCAAAATGGCACGTTAAGATTTATTTTATATCAATTTGTCATATCCATGTGCAAAATGAATGCACTACTAACCAAAGGTCAGTAAATATACAAATATACAAAATGCTACTTTGGAATCACTGTGAGAATAACAAGTCCAGAGAGTTTCAAAAATGGTTTCATGCAAGCCCTCTTTGTGTACATTTTGATACTTTTTAGTTGTAGTAAAATTGCCATAAATTATAATGAATGGAACAGAAACTTTATTTTTACAATATTTACTGAGTACTTCCTTGGTAATAGAAATGCAATGCATGCATATGATATATTTAAAAAACTTTTGTTAAGATACTCATTATAATTACAATCTATAGGCAAACATAATTTTTCATAGAATATACAATATAGAGAGTGATCGGGTATTTCCGAACTAGCGGCAATTAACGAACGCGATTTTTAGAATTGTCTCATTCCTCCTGGAGACAATAATGGTATCGTTTGATGTCATAAACTGAACGCCATATTTCTCTTCTTTACCATTTTTTGTAAAGTTTTGAAAGATACAGAAATTATCCGAAGAAAAATCGGTAATTACCTACATTAGACAGCTCGGAGGTCAGAAAATTACCGTTTTCTTAATTTTTCGATATATACTGCTAAGTGTGTACACTGCTCCTGCTTCTCCCTTGACTTGACTTTTGAGATTTCTTATATTTGCAATATGCATATAAACACATTACACTGTGTAAAATGTCCTTATCACATGTTAAAAGCGCTCGAGAAGTGTGTTCGGAAAAGCCCTCACCTGAACTTACATGTGAGGGTATTTACAAACTAAAGCTGATTTAATGATGATTGGCCGTCTTTATAGCATTGCACATGATCAGTCACAAGAATAAAATGCATGTAATTTAGAGCTCGATATATCTGAGTTTAACTTTTTAAATGTTAATAACATTGCAGACAACTTCGATCAATATGGACCAATTTCAGTTTGCTCATATTGAGATATCTGATTTTCAGTTTGCATCATTTGTATTGTTCTGAAAATAAGAAGTAAAAATTTTCCTGATAATTTGACGTAATCGACTTTTTTTGTTGATCTGTAAACATGTAGTTCTAGCCAATTTACATTTCAGCAATCAGAGCGTTGGTATGTTGTAATTTTCCAGATGTTTTTAAAAAAAATCCGAAATGTTCGGAAATACCCGACGTCTGTGTTTGGCAGTGTCGACTCTTTTGGTAATGGCCTTGTTATAGTAGGAACTTTAACACATTGTTACTTGGTAATCGCTGCAGTTAATAGATAGATAATGTTCAGAAAAGAAAGGGGACATTTAGATGTATAAAATGATATGTCAAACGCACGTCTATCTGCGTGTATTACCGAATAACAACAATTATCGCTTAACTGTTCGGAAAATCCCGGTCCCGCTCTAATTTGTGGCAATGATTTAGTTAACATAGTGAAATAATTATATTCTAACCAAGCTATGAGGAGGGCGATAACAATGTTGACTTCATGAATGTTTTTTATGGAGATAAAAGTGATTATAGATAGACTCTCATATAGCATGGAATGATCTGTCTTAAGCACCATCGTTATCAATTCAATAAAAGACTATGAAGGCCCACCATAAAGAATAAGATCTATACAATTCCATTCACTTGGTTTAATACAATACCAATATATGCGGTAATTTAATAAGACCGGGTACAGTTTTGTCAGTACTTTGATTCAACAATTTTTTTTTTTTTGTTGTTGTTTTTCTGTAAAATATCTGTTATGATAATTAGATCTAGATATCTGTAAATGTGTCTGATTGATTAAATGTAATAACTGAAATGAAATGGTAACCTGACCGGCGATTCAATAATGCTGTGGTAGTTTCACTGGTTGGACTTTAGCCAGTCCCGCACACGTGCATACTAGGCGCCTGAGAACCCCGTGCAATAAAGCTAGCCTCAGACGATATCGGGAAGCCGAACTATAAAGACGTGTCACTGTACCTTTTATTTGTTGTGTGGCATCTGTAGAAAAGACGACTAGCAGTTTTTGTGTCCCTCGGAGGCGGACCAGTTACAAATAGGCAAGTCTGATATTACAACAGTGGCGCTGGATCGCATTTGCATTTTTGTATTTTCTTTTGTTGTATATTAAGGCGGCGTCCATTTGTCACGTGGGTGGGGTTTCCCGCTGAAATTGAATACTGTTTTCAATAATTATTTATGTCCATTTATTGTATTATTAATTGTATTTCAGAACTTTGATATCGTTTTTTTTTTTTGCGCCATTTTTTTTTTATTTTGCCTGCTGGGCTTAGTAGAGCAAAATCGGGTAATATCGACCCCTTAACGCCCATTCAAGTTTTCCTTGACCTTGATAAAGTTGTATCGAAAACGTCATTAATCATGCGCGAGACAAATATTTATTGGTTCATTTCGTCCAATCAAATACTTTGTAACTGTCTGTAGAAATGTTGTAGAGAACAGTTAAAAACTTCTAGTAACTTCTGTTAATATCAACCCCCGGAGTGTAATATCGACCCCCCTTTCTTGGCAGATAAAATCAACCCATATAGAGCAAAATCGGGTAATATCGACCCCTTTACGCCCATTCAAGTTTTCCTTGACTTTGAGAAAGTTGTATCAAAAACGTCATTAATCATGCGTGAGACAAATATTTATTGGTTCATTTCGTCCTACTGACAAAAAACATCAAATAAATGAATTTATCAAGTCTGAATGTCAAATTAAATGGCAACAATGTTTTAACAACAAGCTTTTAGCGATCAAGCCAAATTTTAATGATAAGTATGAATTTTATTGTAACCGAAAAAGTCAAGTAATTTTAACAAGATGTCGTGTTGGACACTCAAGGTTATCACATGTGCATCTTTTAAATAATGAGAGAGCACCACAATGTATAAACTGTAATGAACCTTTAACTATAAAACATATTTTATTAAACTGTAAAAATTTCGACCGTATACGGTCAAAACATTTTAGTGTTGATAGTTTACAAAATTTATTTTTACATGTACAACAGAATAACATTTTAGAATACCTGAAAGAGATAGATTTTTATAATAAAATATAGACTTTCAAATTAACATTTTATTGTTCCATTTCTAATTATTACCCTCATGACCACAGCTGTCGATGCGCCTTAAAACACCAATTAATAATAATAATAATAATTAATCATTTCGTCCAATCAAATACTTTGTAACTGTCTGTAGAAATGTAGAAGTGAACAGTTAAAAACTACTAGTGACTTCTGTTAATATCGATCCCCGGAGTGTAATATCGATCCCCCTTCTTGGCAGATAAAATCAACCCCTATAATATTGTTGAAAAAGACGAATTATCAGTCCATCTCGGTATACAGTTACTTTAAAGGTGGCCCTTCAGATTTTGGGACGAAAGTTTTACAAAAATACAAAAAAATCATCCTTATGCTCCCAAAGCCTCTTCATTTTCATTCATAAAACCCCAGTAGTCGAAAACCATCCGACAACAAGAGAAATTAGAGATTTACTACAGCCCAGGTCGACACCGAGGGGAAATATGGTCTATTTTTACATGGCCCGATACGATAGGTAACTCGCTCATTTGCATACCGGAAATAAACATTGTGTAACACAGACGAAGCTTCAAACATGGCGTCAGAAGAAGACATTATGGTAAATAATTACACTTTTGTTACAAATTACGCTCAAAGAAAGAAGTTAATCAAAAATCAAAGAACCGTGGCCGATTAATTGTTAAGAATAGTAAACAATCATAATATTTTAAGCTACATTTCATATCAAAATATGCAAAAATTTGGTGTGTGATGTGTTGTGAAAGCGAATAGGGGTTTACTCAAAAGGACTGAAGAATATGCAGCCAAATGAAATTCAGCTGCAATGCCATCCAATTAATTGTTGTTTGCATTATTTACCAACTTGACAGGTGAATTAAAAATGACCTGCATGCTTAAATTCGTGTTTCTGTCTGGCAATTAAGGATAACTCCTCATCTTAATCACCATCATGTAATTTTGGTTTATGATGGATCGTTGACGTTGTGTTAGTCAATGTAGCTTGTAGATCTACGTTTTCGACCACTTAGTGTTAACTTCTCAATGCTAGATTTAATTATACATCCTTATGAACCCTTTTGGCACCATAGGTGAAAAAGGATACTTTTTTGGATGGCATAGATCAAGATCAGACTGCACAGAACGTGCAGTCTGATCTTGGATTTATTCTGTCCGCTTGTTTAGTCAAGCATATGAGAAAAAAATCCTTCTGAATCTCAGTGGATTCTATTTTCAGGCATCAAAAGGATTGAGTTTATATATTTGGCGCTGAAAGAGTTAACTGCATCATTGACAGATTTTTGACAGTTGAAGTGATGCATGAATTTGGAAACATATGAAGGAATCCACATTCAGACTTTTTTCAACTAGCAAAAATTTGCTAGTGACCATTTTTTCTACTAGCCAAAATCAATTTTGTACTAGCAATATTTTAACCCATTGCCACTCAGTCCCGTGTTTTAACGACTCTGAAATGGGAAACTTATGAAAACATTGTGGCAAAAGGAGAAATTGTTCATAATCAGCAATTTCTCCATTTCCCACAATGTTTTCTACATTATTAGAGAATTAAGTTTCCTTTGTACCAATTTTGAAATTGTCGTCTGCAGACGCTTTCAATTTGGGAGAGTCTAAATATTGTTGAGTAGGTCTCCTCTGTTTGCTCATACAATATTATAGCTCAGACTCTACACATTCTGCATGGCAAAGAAATATCCTTTGTTTGGACAAACTGTTTGATCATTAATTTATCATGGTATTTTATTATGATACTGTTAAAATTTAAATAAAATAAATCTTGAAATCTAATTGTTTGATTTATTCATTATAGACTTAGTTGCCATTGATTGGATTAATGTCTCATGTACAGTATGTTATTCACACTCAGTTTCTTGCACCATATGGGACAACAGTAGGTCTCTTCCTCCTCTGGCCTGATATCCACCACCTGTTTACAACTGGATTTGCATCAAAATCACCAAGGTCAGGTCCTGTCAAAACAATCCGAAGCAGATTATCAATAGTTGCAGTTGACAGGTTGCATCTCCAGTCACTTTTTACCCTTTTTAATGCTGAAAATGTTCTTTCGCAACATGCATTGGACAGTGGATACACACTGGTTAGGTGAATAATTTTAAGAATGTTCACAAAGTCAGATTTGTTCTCATCCTCCTAATGCGCTGCCATACAGCTAATGGATGAATATTTCTGTACTTCTGTGGGTTTCTGCTGACATGTAATTTCAGTTCAGTGAATTCCCTTAGAGCACCATTTAAATCACAATTAGCTTTTTCCAGTACTGGCTGGAAATGATTATAGACATGTCTTACTTCATCAACCCCATACTGAAGTAATGCACCATTGTCATGATCTGGCCAATTTTTATGATCAAATGCATGACACACTAGGAAGATCTGATCTTCAGTTAAGTTCTCAAATCTAGAATGTAAGCAATCTATCAAGCTCTGTACAATGGCTTTCTTTTGAGTTTCAAGTGTATCATTTGGAATGAAATCCCTTAAAATATGTTCCTTGTAAATGTATCTATTGTCTTCATGCTGAACATTTTGAAAAAAATCAGTCAAACTGGAGCCAGGGTTATCATAAAGATTCTGCAAATTCATTTCTGATGCCTGTAATTTTGAAACAGCACTGGATACATTTATGTCCTCTCGTTGGAAAGCAAGGCTTATTGTTGCTACTTAATTTAAGATGTCTTTTAAAAAATGGAGAAACCACACAAGTTTGTACTGAAGGAGGTTTGTAATTATTCCCTTGGCTTTTGCACGATCAATGTCTTTGTTAGACAAATCTTCTGCATAATTCTGAATATGTGCAAGTATAACTTTCCAGTTTCTTAGTAACTTAGATGTAGCTCGAAGTTTGTGATCAACCCAACGAGTGCCGTTGACCTTTTCTGGTTTTAAGAATTCTTCATGCATGATATCTGAAATTTCCTGAGCTTCCTTATTGCGTTTGGATGAACCTTTATAAAATTCATAGATAAATCTCAACACATCTATTACCTCATTCATGTATGTATTCTTAAAACAGTCCTTGACTGCTAACTCCAAACGATGAGCTAAACACCAGACAGAAAGAACCCATGGTGCATTTTTGTTATCTTTAAGCAGTTTTATTACCCCCTTTTTTGAACCCATCATCACACTAGCTCCATCAGAGCAGTACCCTACAAGCCTTTCATGGAAGTGAACCAATCCAAAGTCTGAAAATGCTTTTTCAACACATTCCAAAATTCCTTCAGCTTTTGTATTTGCAGGTTCTTCTAACTTAAAATACTTTATAACTGGATAAAAATTTTCAATGTATTTTATCATGATGCATTCCTTTTCACTTTCTGTTCTGTCAGTTGTTCCGTCACTGAAAATACTGAAATATTCTGCATGCTCTAAACCGGCCTTTATCTCGTCAAAATAAAAAAACTGCTATTTCAGAAATAAAAGTTTTACATGCCATATCATTACAATATGTTTCCCCAAGGTTAACTGAATTTTTTTGCTGCAATTGAATCAAAGGTTCAAAGTCAGTAAATGGTTTCTCCTGTCTGGCAATAAAATAAGCTGTGTTGAACAGATACTGCATTTTCACCATCTCATTGCTCTCCATTTTTCTGAATGAGGACTCAATTTCAGTGGGTTGTTGTTGAGCTATTTTCTTAGCTGCAGCCTTTGCATCCAAAGCTTTCTGGTGAGTATCAGACTTCTTGTGGGCCACCACACTCTCCTTCTTAATATATGAACTTCCAGTTACAAACTGAAAAAAAAGAAGTTTGCTTAAAACTAAACAGTAAGAAGAAGTCTTGAAAATGTCATTGTGGGAAAAGAAGAAATTGCTCAGAACAAGCAATTTATCCTTTTCCCACAATGTTTCCTACCCGAATCACAGAACAGCAATTCATTAGAATCAGTTTTTGAATTGTCGTCTGCAGATGTTCAATATGGAAGAGTCTGAAATTTGTCGTTTGGTAAAGAGTTAATGAAAGTTCAGACAAGGCATGAAAGTCAAAGAAAGAGATGGACAAGTGAAACTTTTTTATTCTAAAAGAAGAAAATACTCAGAAGTCTAGTCATCTATAATTCAACCCTTTAAAAAAATTTTAACATGATTTAATACCACTGTGTTGGTACAGTTCGTTAATTGCATTTTGTTCTTACGCTTTGTACCTCATTCATAATTTAACCCTTTAACAAACAATCCCCTCATTTTCCCTTGTCTGTAGTAGAAGTCTTTTGAAACCATTGTGGGAAAAGAAAAAAATTACTCGGATCAAATAATTTCTTCTTTTCCCACAAATCAATGTTTTCAATCCTATCAGAGAACTATAATTCACTTGAATCAGTTTTTGAATTGTCGTCTGCAAATACTTTCAATATGGAAGAGTCTAAATATTGTCGTTTGGAAAAGGGTTAAAAAGAAACAATACATGACCATAGAGTAAAGTTTAAAACTAAAAAAGCCAGGAACCACATGGGTAGGTACGCTGACCGCCGTGATATGACCTAAGCTGTTAAAGCGGCGTTAAACTCCAATACAATCAACCAATCAGTTCTTTTAGTACTTTGGTAAGATTTATGCAATTAAGCTTACATTTGAAGATTTATCCCTGGAATGATCTTTGCACACAGCACACCACATTTTGACAACTCTGTTTCTATCGTTCTCGGAGGTTTCGTATATTAATTCAATGTTCAGATCTGCCTCCCATTTTTTGACAGTTTTGACAGATGCCGTCGGCAGTGACGATTTTTTTCCGCTACCGCTCGCTGTTCCACTGTCTGCTGCAGCTACAGTTTTATCAAGTTTCGTCGTTTTGGGGTCTGTGCATTCCGGCGATGTCACGGAATCCGGCCTTTTGCCGAAAAAACTGGATATTTTCCGCTCCGTACTCTCAGCGAGGCAATGCAGACGTATAAATAACGTCAGAATCGTCTACGCGCTTTAAATATCGGATACATGTATTTACAATCTCACAACAAGCGTCTCTATGAATACCGGTCACGTGGTCGGTGATACTCTCAAAGGATAGTTCTACAGCGCATACGGCAATTCAGTGTACACGAAAAACAACCGCATTTATGGATTAATTCAGATTTTTAAGCGGTAGGTTTGCCCATTTTCCGGCGCACTCGCAAATTATTTCGACTGTTAGAATTTGGCACTCGCATTTTTTCATTTCAGCTCGCATTTTGCGAGTTTGCGACCGTTAAATTTGAACCTTGACATGTATCTATATTTGCAGAAAAAAATGGAATTATGGAAAGTGTCATATAGATCTATGACTTAAAGACAGATGAGGGATAGCAGCACCCGATGTTTTGATTTTTAAAGATTTGCGTTTAGAACTATAATTGTATATTTCAGATTTCAGGAGAGTCCCTCCTCATCCTTGTCCAAATATCAGCCACCAGAAAAGCTTGTAAGCAGAGGAAAGACAGATTGAAGGGGTAGAAGAAGAGAAGCCTACAGAGGAAGGGTGGCTTCAAAAAAGCCACGAAGAAATGGATCCAAAGAGAAAGGAAAGGGTGCCAGTAGAGGGACAAGAAAATGAAGTGGTGTATTTGAGTTGATAGATGACAAAATGCAGCAAGTTGAAAGCCAAAAATTGAATAATAATAATCAAGCCAGAGTATGTTTTATGTAATTGATGTTGAAATGAACCATAAATTTACTTGCTTAACCTTTTACCACATAATCAGGACATTTAATGAATAGGGTTGACTATTGAGGCCAAAATCTACTATTGCGATAGTATTGACATTGGAAAAAATACTATTGCAATAGTATTGATATTGCCTGTTACTATTGCGATACTATTGCAATACTATTGGATGAATTGCAAGAGATGAAAATTACATCTTGAAACCATGTTTTATACTAATACTTTCTCTGAGTAGTTAAAATTCTACTTGAGTACATGTTTTGAATAGCAAATAAAGGGAAAAATAGAGTTAAATGCAAGATGCTCAATAAATTTCAATGACTATTTTTTCTAAATGCAGATAATTCACAAACAATTTAACATACCTAATTACTCTAAACTTTTGAAGAAGTCAGCTTTTAAGTCTGATTGATATACAACAGCATGCAAAGCACAAAATGCTGGCAAATGCTTATGGTTCATAAACACACCTAATAAAAAAGTGATTATAAAGCAACTTTAAACTTTTAAGAAAGTCACCTTTTAAATGTGAGCCCTTTTTTTTTTTGAGTTGATAGAATTTATCTAAATTTACCCATAAATGGCCAATATATTCAGACAGAATTTTTTTTTTTTGTGTAGTCTCCAAATCTTTACGAAATTATCATTCTGAAAAAAAGGGGGTGGTCGAAATAATAGGTTTTACCTTGTTGTATGTGTATCCAAAACAATAAGGATAAAATCCGACAAATTTAGATCTATTTACAGTACCGGTGGAGGAGTCAAAACTGTAGTAGACCTATACATGTAGTTTTGCCATCTTTTAATATTGAAATACACCTTTTAAACCAGTGTTCCCTCAAGCTTTCTATTTCAAGGGTACACTGACCCCCTGAGCTGTGAATCTGGGGGTAAGGATCCATATTAGGCCAGGGTATGACAGTAATGGTTCCCAACTAGACGTAAAGCATTCCATATTGATGATTTGCAACAAAAAAGTGTGTTATATTAAGATATTTGTATAAATTTACTGCTTAAAGTCATTTAAAAGCTGAAAAGACGATCTGAAGTGACTCTGATCGGACAATATCAAAGAGACATTTTGTTGTGTCACGAGTTTCCGTGTTTTTTACACCGATCACTTTTTCCTGTCTGTTAATTTCTGGATGGGTATTTCCACATGATTTGACAAAAAAATTGTCAATAAGGGTAACAAGTAACTTCAAAACCTGTCATTTTTCACAAGAAAAGCGGATAATGGCCTTTCTTGTCCATGCATTTTCTTGCGTGAAGTCTCGGGTGTAACCAGAATTTGTTACGTGAATTTCAATTCTATCACGTGATTTATGGAATAATTTGCGCGAGTGAGAACACTTTTAAACATTATCTTACCTTTTTTAGCCCGAGAAAGAAGTAGCTTTCTAATACGAGTTAAGTCATACTACAGAAGTGGATGGTATAGATCCAAGATCAGACAGCGTGTTCTGTTTAGTCTGATGTCTATCTACACCATCCGCCAACGCTTTGAAAATCGCCATCTTGCCATCATCAGAGTAAATAAGAACGACCATTAATGTAGATCTATATTACAAGCCATCTGTCTACAAGATGCCTGTCGGCTTGTACGTGGGTACACAAATGTTTGCAGTAAAATTTGGATAAGGGGTAACATGCAAATCATTCAAAGCGACAGGGTTGTAACGCACCTGCTTAATTTATACGCTTAAACTGGTCTGCTCCAAGAAACTTATATCTGGCTGCAGGTTGACCTCCAATCAATTCAAAGTGACTACGCAATAAGCCTATTTCATGCACGATTTACATCAGCTGATAGTGCTTTTTTACATTTAGTAATATAGCTGTTTCAAGAACACCCCAGTCGTGTCACATGTTTTGTGTAGTCAGCATAAAAAATGTCCAGCTGTTTTCTAAAAATAATTCCTTGCAGCTGAAATAAAAGGAATGCATTCGAAATGGATTACTGATAAATAAAGAAAAGAAAGAACGAGGTTTAGTATTCAATTTTCATAGTAGATTTATTTATAGCTTATGGAGGGACAACATGCATGGTTATGGTTTTTAGCTGTTTTGGCGGCCTGTGTAGATTAAGATTAGACTGTAGGCAGACTGTTTGGTCTGATCTGTGATCTAAATCCACTCTATTCACATTGGTGAGAAGTTTTTAACAAAAACACCCTTAGTGTTGCAATTATTTTGCTCTAATTCCATGACTTAAAATTACAGCTGAGTTAGTCAGCTCTCGAAGGATTCGTTTTCGTAACGATGAACATTGCGATGCAGAAATGAATATTATGCTGCCGATCATTAATGAAAACATAATTAAAAAAATTACGTCAAATATTTTGGGAAATTAACATTACAGAATGTCCGAATGTTTCGGAAAACTTGCTTTTGGAGAAAGGATTAAAAGTAAATTATTTTTGTAAATAATTTAATGTGTTCGAACTTTTGGGGCGTCCGAATACATTAGCGAATTGCAGTATTTTCTCTCTCTTTCTTATCAGTGAAACTATCGAAACTATTGATATTTGAGGTAACTATCGGCGATAGTTATCGATTTTCAACGGAACAATCGATGTAGTAGCATCGACACGCTCACCATCGCGATCCATCGATAGTCCGATGTATCGTTACACCCCTATTAATGAACCTAAGAAAGATTTTGAAAGCATTGTGAGAGAAGAAAAAACTGATAGTATACGAGTTTTCTACCTTCCCAATACAAACTTCATTGTTTAAGTAACAATTATTTTGTCGTCTGCAAATGCTTTCATTTGGGACTAAGATTTTGTCGTTTGGTACA
The DNA here is from genome assembly GCA_946811185.2 of Hippopus hippopus. Taxonomy (NCBI): domain Eukaryota; kingdom Metazoa; phylum Mollusca; class Bivalvia; order Cardiida; family Cardiidae; genus Hippopus; species Hippopus hippopus. The sequence continues at coordinate 3,196,693 of OX328102.1, read as the reverse complement.
GGGTTAAAGCCCCAGTAGAGATCAAAATTACTAGCAATCAATGCAGGTGTTATAATGCATTCAATTTTACATCATACATCATACATGTACTATTTAAATTAAATATTGTGTATATCGGTAGACTGATCTATGATCGGATAGGAAATATTGTAGAAAAAGGAGAAAATGCTGGTTACCAGCATTTTCTCTTTTTCTCACGATATTTCAAGAAGCTTTTTCCCAGGGTTGTGAAAAGTCAGAAGTGTTTGGCAAAGGGTTAATCAATGAGAAGGCTTTATAAATTTTATACCAGTTATGTGAAATTAGTGTAGAAACAAGCATTGATATCAAACTGAAAGTTTATAAATGCCCTTGTGGTAGTACATATTATAGGTGAAATATCAAAAATATATTTGTGACAGGAAGAGGGTGTCCATGGTGGGGTTAGGAGCGTATCATTTTTTTCTCTTCTAATCTGGATCAGAATTAGACACAGACTCTATCCTATTAGATGTTTGTGAGACAACTAAATTTACACTCTACACTTTGTGGACAAGCAGATGTATTTTGTGTATTTTCAATATGGGAAAAGACTAAAATGATAGCTTCAAACAATATTTTTCCCTTCGTCATAGCCTTAAAACGAGTTTCATAAAACATAAGGTTTAGGCAAAATTATAGCCAGTATAGCGATTCAGGCCCTCAAGGGCCTTCAGTTTATAACAGTAGCATGCTGCTTTCCAGTATGTAGGGTATTTGGCCTCCTACTCAAGTTAAAATATGAAAAGTTTTTGGCTATGTGCTAAAGTTCAAATGCAAGTTTTTTTAACGTTAATTTTTCTGGCCGAAACTGCAACATCAGCACAGGAAACAAATTTTGCCTCTTATTTGATTCATAGCAGTAGCTGCTTCTGTTTATGAATTTTATCAGAAGTGTAGATGCACAGTTTATTTTCATGTACGAATGTACTGTCCTTATATTGTAATGGATAGAAAAATTAAGTATGCTTTTATAATTTTTCAGGAAATTCATCTCATCACAGACATCAAATGTAAACAGTGCAGAGGAAGTATAGGAGTGATGTGTTTGCTGGACGAAATGTCACCAAAGAAGAATACAACAAACAAACGAACGAACAAAATATTTTACTGACAAAAACTTGCAAAGTTTTTACATGAAAATGTGCAATGCAATGTCATCGTGCTGTAGCTGCAGAAAAAAATAAGGAAATAGTTTATAGGTTGCCAAATAAGGAGAAAAAAAAGTTTTGAGTTGAAAATTTGAATGATAAAGAAAAGGTTAATAAATTGAGAAAGAAAAAAAGAAAATTTGCTGGAGGATCAGCCAAACACATCACAGTCAAAAAAAGGAAACTGTTGCCAGCTTTGAGAAACATTATCGAGGAAAGAAGCCGTTTATTACAATCAATTGCTCCCTCCCAAAAATGCCCTCCATACTACCCTAACACGACAACATTTCAGTGTTTTACTGTGTATTACTTTTATATTTTGTAACAGTCTCTGGTTGGATTTACCTTAAAATGTACAAATAATTATTAAAGATTTTAAAGCATTAAAATACACAAGAATGAGAGAAATCATACGAAAAATGAAAGTGGTGAAATATAAAAAGAACCTGAAAGAAACTCTGCTATACGTTCAAAGATGACCGAAGAAAACAGAAATCTTCAAGATAGAGAAGCGGTGCAAATCAAAGATAATTCTGCATGTTAATACAGTCCGATCCAGATCTACACCAAATCCAAACTTTTAGTGCTCTCAAAGTTGTAATCGGTTCTGTGACTGAAAGAATTGCATCGATTGTAAAGATATCGAATGCGTGTCCGATCCAATTGTAACACAGACAAAAGTATTTGTTTTTAAAGGCTGGACGCAATATTAAAGCAAATCCTGACATCCAGAGTAACTCTAGCATGTATTAATAACATTGTGATAAGTTATAATTACAAACTGGACTGCAACTAAACAACCAAAAAAACAAGAGGAAAAAAAAAAGGCCATGAGGCATACTGCTTACAGGCAGTGCATGTTATTTCAATATGAAGGACTTGGACACTGTGTTCCATAATCCATATGTACCCTGGCAGAAATGTCACATTTCAATAACCCTTTACGGCACAATCCAGGGTTTTAACAGCGTGGAAAAAGAAAACTTTTAATAGCTGTGGTAAAAGGAGAAAAGCTGTTAACCAGCATTTTCTCCTTTTCCCACAATGATTTCTACCTTACTAAAGACAAGTCCTATTGTTTGAGCCATTTTCCATTTGTCTGCAATTGCTTTAAATTTGTACCAGTCGTTGTTCTATAAGGGTTAAACAGTATATTGTTTGTTCTTTATCATACCATGTTTTGGACTGAACTAAACTGAAAACATTTACAAACAATAAATTGTTGGGCATTTAGTTGTATATTTCGCTAAAAGGATAGAATTCATTGTGGAGAAAGTTGAAAGTGTTGGAAGTAAGCATTTTTATCATTTTTCCACAATGTTTTCACAAGCCTTCTTCCTTCGGATCAGAACTGTGTGAAGTGGTCGGACTAGTGGGAAACTCATTACCTTATGAAAACAAGAGCACCGCATGAGGGTGCCAGTGCTGGGCTGCAAGTGCTTGATTTTCAGTGAAAATTCAAAGTCGAAAAAAGAAACATTTATATTTTGGTTACCTGCCCTTGTTGTATAGGTTCCTCTTTGATAGCGAACAACTTGCTCAAGTTTGAAGTAATAATCTTCAGATATCTTCAGTAATAACAGAGATGCAACAAAATTTTTTAGTTTTCACATGACGATACAGACACTACGGCTATGACATTTAACTTGTCGTTTTCTTCGAAAACAGCCAAGCTTAAAATGCATGAGGAAAGTGATTGTTAAATCATTGGCTAAAATAAGTTGATGTGTCTTAACCCTTTCCCGAACAATCCCGGGTTTGTACGACCCTAGGAAAGAAGGCTTTGAAAACATTGTGGGATAAGGAGAAAATGCTGGTTACCAGCATTTTCTCCTTTTCCCACAATGTTTTATACCCTATCAAGTACAGAAAGCATCATTTGTTGTACTTTTAATTTATCACCTGAAGACACTTTCAATCTGGTCTATTCCAAAATGTTGCTAGGGAAAGGGTTAAGGTTTAACCCTTTACCACATGACAAATTTTAGACCTATCCAAATTGAAAGCATTTGCAGACAACAATTTCAATGTGGCTCAATGATGCAATTTTTATTTGATGGAGTAGAAAACATGGTGTGAAAAGGAGAAAATGCTGGTTACTAGCATTTTTTCCTTTTCCCTCAATGTTTTCAAAAGGCTTCTTCTTCAGGGTCGTTAAAAGTCAGCATTGTGCGGTAAAGGGTTAAAGAACATTATGAAAAGAGGAAAAAAGATGGTTACCAGTAATTTCATCTTTTCCCTAAGCTCTGTCAAAAGGTTTTTTATTTAGGTCATTTTCCCTTTCCAAAATGACAAATTTTAGACTCTTTCAAATTCAAAACTTCTGCAGATGACAAATTAAAATGAGTCAGAAATGAGCTTGAGCTCTTTGATAGGTTTGAGAAAATTGAGGGAAAAGGAGGAAATGCTAGTTATCAGCATTTTCTCCTTTTCTCACAACGTTTTTAAAGCCTTCTTTCCCAGGACTGTGAAAACTCGGAATGCTTTGGTAAATGTTGAGATTGAAATATGCATATGCATACTTTGTGACAACAAGAGGAATTCATTCTAGATATTTATTTTGCCGCAATGTTATCAAAATTGCTTGTTCTCATAAGCAAGAAAAGCTATGATTTGCTTTCTAAGGGTTTTGGCCTTCATTAGTTCTCCATGTAGCCAAGTGTTTCATTTAAATGCTGTTAACTCTATGGACTTTCAACGACCCTGATGAAAAGGGCTTTTGAAAACATTGTGGGAAAAGGAGATATTGCTGGTTACCAGCATTTTCTCTTTTTCCCACAATGTTTTCTGTCCTATCAAAGACATTAATCATCATTTTAGCAATGTTTCTTTCAAACTGCCAGTGTATGTCTCAATATCTAAGTCAACAAGAAAACAAGTTATGTGGTTTTTGAAAGGAGGTCATCTGAATAATTTTATCAATAGGTTACATGCTTTAGAAACTGTATCAGTTCCAGGTTAAGATGATTTATATCACAAAACCATCTTAGTTATGTTATAATTATTTTTTTTAACTTACCAATATTCTCCCTGTCTACTCTTTTTGTATGGTCTATTTACATGTTCCATGTAAGTCAACTGCAGCAAGCTGACATCTACACTTATACACTGTATACCTGCAATTTTTTATTTTTTATATTTGCTTTCATGCTTATGATAAACTTGTTGAAAAGTTAATAAAAGTAGCAAACAGTTTCACTTTCAAGTACATGTATTTACTTTTTCCCTGTCAAGAAGTATTCAGTGCTATTGTAACTTGAGCAATCAGCTGATTCAATGGTGTTAAAAAATATGCCACTTTTAATGTTATATCATGGCGACAACTCACATATTCATGTTTTATCTGGATTTCATCATTGCTAGACTGGGGCTCTGAAGTTTCTTGCCCAAGGGCACTCCCATGAAAACCAAATGCTTCCAGTGAGGTTCAAACCCATGGCCTCCACATTATGAATTCTGCACTTTACTACTGAGCCACAAGGGACTCGAGCAACTTATTTGACTCATGATTTAACTCCCAAGACAAATTATTAGAAACATTGGTAACTAACAAAGGAAAATCCTTCAAATATTATCAAAAACTTAATATTTTACAAAAATGACAAAATTCTATTAGACTGGTCCAACTTGACAGCATTGGCAGTGGACAATTTAGATCAAACAATGACTTCTGTCTTTGAAAGGGTAGAAAACATTGAAGGAAAAGAAGAAAATGTTAGTTACCGGAATTTCACCTTTTCCAATCTTTTCAAAAGCCGCCTACTTCAGGGCAGTTAAAACTCAGTATTGTGTGGTAAAGAGTTAATTAAAGAAAAGTGACCCAGCCAAAAAACTATTGTTAAAGATGCTGAGTTCTTGCTTATAACCATTTTTTCTTTTATTAGTATTATCTCAAAGGTTGATATTATATTCATTTAGGATAATTTAGCAGAATCAAAAATTTAAAGTCATACCTAAATCAATAAACCTACAGGTTTGCTATAATTGAATGCTTTTAAACATTGCTTCAACATTATTTCATTCATATCATTGCAACAGCTCTTGTAGTCATTTGTGCCCAGGTTTTCACCACTACAAAGCTCTGGGCCTGGCCAGGTGGCTCAGTGGTCAGCGTATCTGACTCGTGACCTGGAGGTTGCGGGTTCGATACCTGGTTGCGGCAAACTTTCTTTCTGGCGATTTTTCGCCTCTCACCTCTGATGCATGTGAGAAAAGTAGTCAGTGGCTTTGGAAAGAAAGTTGTGTTAGTACTGGTGTGAGAAAGCCAGGAAACACGTGGATGCGTCACTGACCGCCATGATATGACCTAAGCTGTTAAAATGGCGTTAAACTCCAATACAAACCAAAACAAAGCTAGGGCTCTTGTTTATCCTGCCAAAGCACAAGAAGAGCTGCATGCCTTTGGTGAGCATTAAACCAAGGCCATGAGATAACTAGTCCTACACTTTCTCCACACAGAACCACACAAGCAGATAATAAAGGCAAATATATAACTGTAAGGAATCCTACAAGGACACAAATTTGCATTCAAATATTTATAGTATGTATTCCCTTACCGCACAAAGTTTCTTTCCAAGCTTCTTTGCCCCAAAGCAAATATTCCAACTGTGTCAGATATTGTGAAAATTTCTTCCTACAAAGACAGACATGTATACATTATGAAGGCCACATTAGATTGTCAAAATGCCATTGAAAAATGTGGAATTTGGCACATGGCTCAAGTAACATTTGAGCACACAATGCCAACTTTTAACAACCCTGTGAAAGAAGCCTTTTGAAAACATTGTAAGAAAAGGAGAAGATGCTGGTAACCAGCATTGTTGCCTTTTCCCACCATGTTTTCTAACCTATCAAAGAAAATACACCATTTTAGCCACATTGAAATTGTTGCCTGCAAATTCTTTCAATTTGGACAAGGCTAAAATTTATTGTGTGGTAAAGGGTTAATCCAAAACTATGCAGTCACTACTCCTGTTTTTGTAAATACAATAAATAAAAAAAGAGGGCCATGATGACCCTGGATCATATTCTGACCAAGTTTAACCCTTTACCACACAATCCCAACTTTTATCGACCCTAAAGAAGAGAGCTTTTTAAAACTTTTTGGGAAAAGGAGAAAATGCTGGTAACCAGCATTTTCTTCTTTTCCCACAATATTTTCTACCCTTCAAAGCCTACTTTCCAAAGTTTTTGTCAAATTTTTAGCTCCACTAGCCGAAGGCCAGCGGGCTTATGTCATGGCCTGTTGTCCGTCGTGCGTCCGTCCGTGCGTCCGTCCGTCCATGCGTTAACTTTTTTTTAAAACGTCTTCTCTGAAACTACCCATCCAATTTTGATGAAACTTCACAGAAATGATCCTGCCATGGTCCTCTTCAGAATTTCTTGAAAGAATTTAATTCCTTCAAAAACTCTGGTTGCCATGGCAACAAAACTGAAAAATTTTGAAAATCTTTGAAAATCTTCTTGTCTGAAACCGTAAGGCCAAGGGCTACCAAATTTGGCATGTAGCTTTATCTAGTGGACCTCTACCAAGTTTCTTCAATTTATAGCCCTGGGGTCAAAATTGGCCCCGCCCCGGGGGTTACAAGTTATACATGGGCTTATTTAGGGAGAACTTTAAAATTCCTCTTCTACCTAGCCATAGGGCCTAGAGCTACCAAATTTGGCATGTAGCTTTATCTAGTGGACCTCTGCCAAGATTGTTCAAATTATAGCCCTGGGGTCAAATTAGGCCCTGCCCGGGGGTAACAAGTTTTACATGGGCTTATATAACAAGTTTTACATGGGCTTATATAGGGAGAACTTTAAAATTCTTCTTTGACCTAGCCATGGGGCCTAGGGCGACCAAATTTGGCATGTAGCTTTATCTAGTGGACCTGTACCAAGGGTGTCCAAATTATAGCCGAGGGTCAAATTTGACTTCGCTCCGGGGGGTAACATGTTTTACATGGGCGGGCTTATATAGGAAAATCTTTCGCATCTAGCTATAAGGGCTAGGGCTATCAAATTTTGCATTTAGCTTTATCTAGGGGGTCTCTATCAAGGGTGCCCAAATTATAGCCCAGGGGGTCATATGTAGCCCCATCCCAGGGGGTCACAAGTTCTACATGGTCTTATATAAGGAAACTTTAATAATCTACTTGTACATAGCCATATTTAGGCCTAGGGCTACCAAATTTTGCATGTAACTTTATATAATGGGCCTCTACCAAGAGGGCCCAAATTTTAACTTTGGGGGTCAAGTTTGACTCCACACCAGGGGTCACAAGTTTTACATTGGCTTTTATAGTGAAAACTTGATAAACCTGTGTCATGGATCACATATTTTACAGGGCCTTTTATTCAGCAAACTTGTTTTACATGACTTTTTATTGGGCAAGATTAAAAAATCTTTTTGTTTATAACCACACATTCTAGTTTCATATTGTAGGTCTGGGGTCAAAATTGCCTTCATTCCAGGGATCGCAAGTTTAACATGGGCTTCAAAATATTGTCACTTCAATTTAAACATTAATCAAGGGAAATAACTCTTTTTATGAAAGATAAAGTTCGTTACTATTTACCTCCCTTGATTATCAAGCTGCAGTGATACATGATTGGTGCTAGACAAGTTTTTTAGCTCCACTGGCCGAAGGCCAGCAGGCTTATGTTATGGCCCGTTGTCCGTTGTGCGTCCATCTGTATGTTAACTTTTTAGCTCATTTGAGCACAACGTGCTCAAGGGGAGCTTTTAGCATTTGTTTCAACTCAATAAAAGAATTTTCAATCATACACCAAAACAAAAAATTATCCTCCACATATCTGACTGTGTTTACAAACTATGAAGTGTTCATATTAATTCACCATGTCTACTGTTTGATGATGACTAGCTTAGAAAAAGTATTAATAAAATAAGTTTGAAAAAAAATCTTAGTGATTTATTATGACAATTGTTAGCACACATGTAACTCATTACCAAACGATAATATTTTAGGCTTGTCTAAATCGAAAGCACTTGCAGACGACAAAATAAAAGTGATTGAAAATTTGAAATTTGTTTTGTGAACAGTAGAAAACATTGTAAGAAAAGGAGAAAATGCTTTTCTAAAGCCTTCTTTCTCAGGGTCATCAAAAGTAGGGATTGTCTGGTAATAGGTTAAAAAGATATATTTCAAACTGAGATTGATGTATATACTTGTTTTTTACTGGCACTGAAGGTCCGTCCGTCCATGTGTCCGTGCGTGCATTAACTTTTATTTCAAACATCTCTGAAACTACTTATCCAATTTTGATGAAACTTCAAAGAAATGATCCTGCCATGGTCTTCTTCAGAATCCCATGACAGAATTTTATTCCTTCAAAAACTCTGGTTGCCATGGCAACAAAACTGAAAAATATAGAAAATTTTCAAAAATCTTCTTCTCTGAAACTGTAAGGCCTAGGGCTACCAAATTTGGCATGTAGCTGTATCTAGTGGGCCTCTACCAAGTTCCTTCAAATAATAGCCATGGGGTCTACCAAATTTTGCATGTAGCTTTATCTAGTGGGCCTCTACAAGGAGGGCCCAAATTATAGTCCTTGACCCAAGTTTGTCCCCACAGCATGGAACACAAGGTCACCAGTTTTACATGGGCTTTTGTAATGAAAACTATCTTAAGTCATCATGTTACTAAACATTATAAAGACTAAGGCTATTAGATTTAGCCCTGTCTCATGGGTTTCATGTTTTACATGGCTTTTCATTGAGAAAAATTTGAAAATCTTCTTGTTTATAACATTCAAGAACTGAATTATTTGGTATGGAGCTTTATATTGTGGACCTCCACCAGGATTCAAATAATTATAGCTTTGCGATCAAAATTGGCTTTGCCCATGGATCACAACTTTCTCGTAGGATTAGATAGAAAAATGTTTGCATGTCCTCGTGTTTGAAATCAATTTGCTGAATATTGTAATGTTTGGCTTGTAGTGTTTTTACTTAATAGCCAGTGGAGCGATACAGGGCCATCATGGCCCTCTTGTTTTTAGTTGTCTGCGAATTCTTTCAATTTAGGCAGGCTAAAATTTTTTCATTTGGTAAAGAGTTAATGAAATGTATGCAATAACCAAACTTTTAACTCTTTTACTACACATTTCCATTTTCAACGATCCTTCGAAACAAACCTTTTAAAATTATTGTGGGAAAAGGACAAAATGCTGGTTACCATAATTTTCCACTATTCCCACTACGTTTATCACCATTTCAGAGAATACTTTTTTCATTTGTATAAAATTCTATTTTTTCATCTGCAGATGTTTTCAACCATAAAGCAAGTAAAATTTGTCATTTGGCAAGGGGTTAGCAGGCTGATTTTATTTGTAGTTATTTGATGAAGTAGTCTGCTTTGATAAATATTACATAACTAACTCATCAGAGATACAAACAAAGGCAGGCATACACAAGTTATCCTATAGAATGCACACACAGATTTCCCATGTATATGACAATGATCCATTTAAGATTAACATTTTCAATTAGATCTTTTACTGAAATGATTAGATGGGAAAGCTATGAACATTGTTCATGAACATGGGACAATAGGTGTCATTTTTTAGGTAACAATACAGTAAACAATGACTGCATATGAGAGACACAATTACAAAAGCTCTCCAAGTTTTTTGACATGATTCATGTATAAAGCAAGGTCCAGCAATTTTTGCCCATGTTGGTAACAACCTTTGGTTTCACAACTGTAACATATAAGAAGGTTTTGTGTACAACTTACTCATAATTGATATCTGTGGGTAAACGTCTGTAACTACCCTAACAGCATTTGACCCTTGTCTTTCGAGTTTATTTATGGTTCTCTCAAACCCAACGGCTTCTATATGTCCTGAGGCCAACATACCTTCCCTCCTATTGATCTTCTATTTCCACTGCACTTTGCAGTGTGGCCTGGACTGTCCACTCTACCATACCCTTAAGATATAAAATTTTGTCATTTAAGTATATAAGCATATAATGAAATCTATGCGTGTACTTTTCATTTCATTATATAACTGAAATTACCAAATTTGAAGATGTTTTAACTCTATACCAGACGACAAAATACAGGACTTTTCCAAGTTGAAAGCATTTGCTGACAACAATTTAAATGTGGGTCAATGGATGGAATATGTCTTTGAAAGAGTAGAAAACGCGGGAAAAAGAGAAAATCCTGGCATTTTCTCCAGTTCCAACAATGTTTTCAAAAGCCTCGTATTTCAGTTGTGAAAAATTCGAGATGTGTGGGAAAGGGTTAATCTGGGCTATTTAGTCTAGTTTGTATGTCATAAATCAAAATTTCTGGTAAAACATCAATGAATAGAACTAAACATATTTTTCATATATGGTCATATAGCCAATGTACAGTTGCACTCAGTAAACAGGAGCAATTTTTGGGTGTTTAACCCTTTACAAGTCAATCTTATGTTTTAATGACCCTGTAACAGACGGCTTTTGAAACATAGTTTGAATTATAGAAAATGCGTGTTACAAGCATTTTCTCATTTTCCGACAATGTTTTCTACCGCATCAAAGACAGAAATCATCATTTAAGCTATAGTTGATTTGTCGTCTGCAAATGCTTTGAATTTGGTTGAGTCCAAAATATTGTCATTTGGAAAGAGTTCAATTACGGAATGATCGTTTAGCAATACAGAGGACCAAGATCAGGCTACCCTGGTAAAATGGTCTACTGTTACATTGATAGGACCACGTTGTACATAGTGTATTGAGAACAAGAATAATGTGCCCTAAATGTTATACTACACAAGACATATTTAAGTTAACACTTTGCTCTAGAGAACCTTGGTTGTAGGTTTCTTGAATAAATGGAGTCGATTCAATTCGGGTCTTTATATTCGGATTTTATCCTTAAATGGGTCAACCAAGACGTAACAAACGTCATCTACATGACTCAAAACTAAAGCCAGAGACTATATTTAAGCGGCAGCTCCATGCCCGATAAAAATGTCAGAAATGCAGTAAATTGACGGTTGCCACAGACCGAGTTTGTTTTGCAGACTACCAATAGCCTTGTTTATGGGTAAAGAGTGTTACAAACATGAATTTCAAAATTAAAAACAACAAAACTGAAAAGAAAATGAAAGCAGAAATTTTTTTAAAAAAGCGATCTTATAATTTAAATAATTCGAGACGGCCCCTTACCAATCGATCAAAAGTTTCGCCACATCTCCGTCGTGCAAACAATACTGTTCTCTTCTGTTATTTCTTTCCACCCATCAGTCTGGTTGCGTAAATTTACTGTTTACTGTCTAGTTTTACGAGCTTGTGCCAATCTTCGTCTTTTCATGGCCGGCGGCGTTCTTCACTATGGGCGAGACGCCATTTTTGTTATGGAATTTAAGCGTCATTAGTCACGTGCCAGTCACGTGACATTCCCACAATGCTTGTTGATTTCTGGCGCGAAATCTAAAAATACCTTAAGAGGTTACGTAGCCTTTTAAGGGAACACCATCAAAAAAAATTTTTTTTGTAATTTTATTATTCTTAATTATTGATGATTTGTATTGTTTTTTCATGTAAATTTCAGTGATATATATATATATATATTTTAATTTGGTGAGATGTGAAAAATCTAAATACCCACCTTTAAAGATAGTTTATATTTTATCAAAAGTTCAAAAGTGAGCAGGAATAGGTGTTTTTTAAGGACACTTTCATGGTGGGCAATGTTGGTACTGAAAATTTGTCTTCAAATTTTAACACGAGAATTTTATATTTTGGTGAAGTAATTTTTTTGGACTGGAAAGAGTAGTAGTAGGTCAGTTGACATGTAAGTGATACTTTTTATCGGATGATTTTTTTGTATTTTTGTAAAATTTTCGTCCCAAAATCTGAAGGGCCACCTTTAATGGTTGGCAATGTTGGTACTGAAAATTTGTATTCAAATTTTGACAGGAGAATTTTATATTTTGGTGAAGCAATTTTTTTGGACTGGAAAGAGTAGTAGTAGGTCAGTTGACATGTAAGTGATACTTTTTATCGATCTAAACATATTTTACATGGTCTAACTGATTGAGAAGACCCTACAAACATTTTCGAGGGAGGGGGGTCGATATTAACCTAACATCATTTAAAGTTCTGCTAATGTCGACCCCACTCATGAATTGTTGACTGTTTGCTTATATCATATTTTAACTTAATCCTGATACATACTATCGTTTTCTATGAACTTTGAATGACTGAAACTTACAGAAAAACATACTTTTGTTGAAAATTCTGAATGAAAAATATTTTACCTACCTTAAGATATAGGATAATATTGAGGAGTCATGTTTTTTTCTTCATTGGTAAAGTAAGTGGTGTAAAGGGTTGTTTAAAATTACGTGATAATGTAACATGATGATATAACAATTCATACATCTCCCCCAGAAGGTTCCAAAATGTGGAAATTAAAAGGGGGTCAATATTACCGGGGGGTCGGCATTACCCGACTTTGCTCTGGTAAAACAGAGTTCAAGCGATATTTTTAATTTTTTTGTGAATTTTTTTATACAGGGTTACCTCCCTGCCAATAGTTGAAAACATTGTGGCAGTAGTAACTTCATGTTTTGCTCATTCCAGTGCCCCAGTTCACTGGTAGGAAACTTGGCATAATACCGGCAAACGTCCAGCCGCTATACAGTCAATGCATACATGTGGCATTGTTTTTTTTAGTTAAAGGAAGAAATTAATGACATTTTCAGCTTCATTCCGTTGACAAATATTGTATTTGATATAGGTCTAGATCTATATGAAATGAATCTGCAAGACAATTGCAATTTTTTTGACACATAATTTGATTTTCACAGGTTTTCCTGATTTATGGCGGGGCGTTTTTTTGGTATTATGCCAGAAACTTCATATTCAGAGCCAGTGGCTCTGACGAGAAAATGTTGTGTTGGTTTGCCGTTTCTGAAGATGTCGGCTGAAAAACAACAAAAAACAGGTAAGCTTGTCATTATTTGTAATCATGTGTTCTTATGTCTTTGAAATTCCAAAAAAGGAGAATGTCATGCAATGCTGTGGTCTTTCAACATGTTTTCTGCACTATGGAAAGTTGCAACAAGTGTACGATGTTGTCTGAATCATTTGTGGTGTGGGTTGACTGTAGCTGAAACAATACGTCGGGGACCTGAATTCAGTCTATTTTTGCCATTTAATTGGCAAATAAGAGAGAGTCTTGCTGTCCCACAAGCGTGATTTAGTGTCTTGAAACGTTCCATTCACTGAAGTAAAGAATTGAAATACCACAAAACATGATAGAAATAAAGATGAGCTCCGATTATGTGGACTGGTTATGAATATGTAAGTCGGCACCGATTGATGAGGGCAACATTTCAAATATTTAGATTTCTGTAAAAAATTACTCAGGAAGTAGGCTTTGTTTTTCCGTTAATACCTTTCAGTCCAAAATGTAGTACATTTGTTGGATGGAACATGACCAAATTTATGAAAATACAAAGGACTGGTATTGTCGCGATTGAAAACATTAGTGTCTAAATTTTGAAAATACTTTTGTGTAGCTTTTGATTAACAGAATGGTCTATACATGTATATAGCATTTGGCATGCTTTCATCGTCCGTGTAGCCCACACGTAAGCAAAAATAATGAAAAACATTTGGCATCTTCGGAAGGCTATTTGGTTTTGAAACAGTTGTTAAAAAGCTATATAAAAGGCCGCAGAAACTCCCAAGTGAAAAATCTGCACCTTATAGGCGTCAGAAATCCGTCCATTGGTAAAAACCTTTTGTGCGTTGTTATTTGTATCCATTACGTCTGCACATTCTTAAAAGGACATCGGATTTTTTTTCGGGGCAAGGTTTTTCAAAACTAAGACTTTCAATGCTTTCTTTAAGCAGACGTAAACGTAAAATACTTCGTGAAAATTCCCTTAACTGTTTGAAAAAATGACAATAAGCAGGGATTTTTTTTTTTTATTCAGAATTTTACTTTTTATTTAATCAAAATTACTCGTTCCGGCAAAACACGAAAACCCAGGACAAAGCAGGTTCCAAATTTACATCATCTGCTCAAAAACCTTTCAAACTGCCTTTTTATCCTAAATAATCACTCAAAACAGCTAATTTGCATACACATTCAATAAATCATGATATTGGAGCTGGAATCCCTATCTAATTACGACGTAAAGTGAAAGATTTCTACATTTGAAAGGGGGAGAGGTTGGCATGAGATTTCTGGAACAAGTGCAAATGACAATGTTTAGGACATTCCTAAAAATTAGTTGGACGGAAAAAGAAAAATAAATAACTCGAAGCTATTCAATATGAACCCTTAACTCTTTACCACACAATCCCGACTTTTAACAACCCTGAGGAGGAGCCCTATTGAAAACATTGTGGGAAAAGGAGAAAAAGCTGGTAACCAGCATTTTCTCCTTTTCCCACAATGTTTTCTACCCTGTCACAAATTTCATTATTTGAGTCGCATTTAATTTGTCGTCTGCAAAAGCTTTCAATTTCGACAGGTCTAAAATTTTGTTGTTTGGTAAAGAGTTAAAGTGCCTGTCACAACTTTAGTTGCTTTGGCAGCCAGTGTAGATCAAGATTAGACTGCGAAAAAACGTAATTGTTTGTTTGGATGGATGTTTGTTTATCATCGGCTAAGAAATGACTGATATGTGACATTTTCTGATCTAATATGCATCTGGTTAATTGAACATTGAAATATTTGAGTAAGTACAATGAGAATCAGGGATTTATGAACATTTTTTGGTTTTGACGTGCTTTTGAAAGTGATTCTTTTTCGTTGCTATAGACTTGTATATACCCCACCCACCTGGCATACTATCTCTGCTACGGTCGGTACATTTTCCATTTTGCTTTTTAACAACTGTTTCAAGACCAAATAGCTTTCCGCAGATGCTAAATGTTTTTCTTTTTTTTTTCTTACGTGTAGGCTGCACTTACGATGAAAGCATGCCAAATGCTATATACATGTATAGACCATTCTGTTGATCAAAAGCAACGAAATTTAAATAGACTAATGTTCTACAGCATTTCTCAGTCGTGACAATACCAGTCCTTTGTATTTTCATAAATTCGGTCATGTTCCATCCAACAAAGCACTGCATTGTGGACTGAAAGGTATTAAAGGAAAAACAAAGCCTACTTCCGAAGTAATTTTTTTCAGAAAACTAAATTTTTGAAATGAAGCCCTCATCAATCGGTCCCGACTTACATATTCATAGCCAGTCCACATAATCGGAGCCCGTCTTTATTTTTTATCATCTTTTGTGCTATTTCTTTTCATTTCTTTACTTCAGTGAATGGAACATTTCAAGACACCAATTCATGCTTTTGGGACAGCACGACTCTCTCTTATTTGCCAATTAAATGGCAAAAATAGACTGAATTTAGGTCCGTGACATATTATTTCGGCTACGGTCAACCCACGCCAGAGTGTGCTGTGCTTTTTCTAGCTTGAGGTTTTTGTACCCTTTGGTAAGTGGAGTTGGGGGTACGCAAACAAGGATGGGGGTTCAGATGTAAAATACATAATTTCATTTAAATATTAAGTTTTAATGACAGCCTATTGAAATGCGCAAACAAGATTTTATAGATAGATCTACACGTTCACAGTTATAAGCTCTTCAAACACTTTAGGAGCCTTTCCTAAAACTGTGCAAACATTTTG
The DNA here is from genome assembly GCA_946811185.2 of Hippopus hippopus. Classification (NCBI taxonomy): domain Eukaryota; kingdom Metazoa; phylum Mollusca; class Bivalvia; order Cardiida; family Cardiidae; genus Hippopus; species Hippopus hippopus. Next base: position 3,180,864 of record OX328102.1, on the reverse strand, counting down.
GGCAGAATCAATTCTAATGTATGCTAAAACAAACAGGTAAGTGATATACCATGGAACTGGTCAAATTTCTGTAAAAATCTATCAAATCGGTAGTTTTGGGCAATCACTTTAAATTCACAAATGATTATCGCTTTGTAATCGAAAGAGCAAACCAACTTGCTATTGGTTGTACAATCGGTTTCTTCGTTGAACTGAGAATGCCTTTTTGCTTTAAATTCATTATATGTATATGTGCTGTGGCAATGTACAACTTGTATACGTCAAAAATAAATGTCTGTTCTGTCTATTCTACATTTAAATACTGTGAGAATTTGTCTACATGATAGTAAGTTTCAAAAGTTGTGTTTTAAAAATCAACGGAAATACAATACCATTAATTTTTTGACTTTACTTAATATCGTTTATTTTGATCTTAAAATTCTAATTTGTAAACCAGTCAAAAAACTTCAGATATATTTCAAGCATTTGCAGATGACACCTCCCCCCATACCCCCCCTCCCCCGCTATAGTTCTATATTTTCATTTCATAAAACAATATTTTTTTCACTCATGAACAGAATTTAAGCTTCCAGTTTTATTCAGAGATTTGTGTAACTTCACTGTCTAAATTCATTATTAAAGATGAGAAGATAGTTTGAAGTCCCTTTGATCGAACTATGCCACGCTGATCATTGTAGTGTCATGGGTTTTCAACTTTTTTTTTGGCGATCAATTTTTCTTGTCAATTAATTTCTGAAGAAGTATTACCACATGATTTGACATCAGTTAGTCATTTTGAATTGCAGGTAACTTTAAAATCTGTCATTTCACACTAGATAAGAGGATTAACACCTTTATTATTAAAAAAAAAAAAAAAACAAGAGAGGGTCTTTATCTCTTTACCAAACAAACAAATTTTTATGCTTGTCCGAATTCAAAGCATTTGAAGATGACAAAATAAATACCACTCTAAAATTGAAATTTAATCTTAAAAGGGCAGAAAACATTGTGGAAAAAGGAGAAAATGCTGTTTTTTTTTTCTTTTTCCAACAATGTTTTCAAAGGGTTACTTCCTATGGGTCATTTTAGGCTGGAGTTGTGTGGAAAGGATTAACTGTTTACCAAATGACAAAATTTCAAATTTGCCCATATATAAAATGTTGCAGACTACAAATAGAGAGTGGCTCAATTGATGTAACCTGACTCTAGGAGGGTTGAAAACATTGTGGGAAATGAGAAAAATGGTGGTTACCCACATTTTCTCCTTTCTTACAATGTTTCCAAAAGCTCAGGGTCGCTATAACTGGGGCTGCATGTAAACAGGTAATACTAATTATCATTTGAATTAACTGCTGCTGATCTATGGCAATGAAAAATACTTTCAAAAAGGAATTGGAATTCTTATGTAAAGAAGGAATTGAACTAAGACAAAATAGTAAACTGGTAAAAAGTGGTTTAAGATTTTCACACATTTTCTGAAGCATTAACTAATTAGTTGCAGATGAGCCACATAATTTTGACGGCGACTGTTACAAAAGGTGAAGGAAGTCAAATCTATGATTGAAATGTTTACTTACAGTGACTGTGGTTGTGTATGTACTGTTCAAGGATGTTTCATTTTTATAGCTGTTAATGACTACATCTGTCACTTGCACATTGTCACCAATTCTTATGTCAGAATTTGTGGTCCTCCACATGCAAACCTTCACCTTTTGCATGCTGTCATCTTCCAGGAAGATGTTCCTGATCTTGGTAGGGGTATCCCTGACCATGACCTCTTTTTCTTCCACATCCTGCAAATCAGTATGCAAAAAACATTTTCTGATCGTTAAAATATTCAAAATAATGTACATGTACTCAATTACTTTGCTTCATTCAAAGAGAGCAAGCAAAAATTTTTTTAATTTAATGAAAATGAGAAAAAATTCTCTTATAAAGGTCTTTGAAAAGAGGAATTGGTTATTTCAAGTTACTACAAGCAACTTCATATCAACAATGTTTTCAAATGGTATTTACGGTACTAAAGACTTGTTTGCTGACAAAAAAAAATTAGCCAATGAAAAAAAGTACAATTTCCCACTCAATTTATATCACCTGTAGCAAACAAGCATTAATGACATTCTAAGAAGAGAATTATTTGCATTAACTTTTTTTTGAAAACATGTTTTTTAAGCTTCCCAAAAATCATCTTCTGCAATCGTGATTACACTTAATGTGCTGAACCCTTTCCCAAACAATCCTGGGTTTTAACAGCCAAGGCTTTTGAAAACATTGTGGGAAAAGTAGAAAATGCTGGTAACCAGCTTTTCTCCTTTTCCCACATTGTTTTCTAACCTATCAAGATCAGAAATTATCATTTGCAGAACTTTTCATTTTTCGTCTGCAGACGCTTTTAATTTGGTCTTGTCCAAAATTTTGTCGTTTGGGACAGGGTTAAGATATGGAAAAGTCTACAGTAATAAAGCTGCAGTGATTTGTGAGGACAAAAAACAACCCTGTCAGAAATAACTAAAGAATTGCATTCTAAGCAAAGTAACATACTACAGTATAGTGAAAATTAGTAAATTAAATTGGAAGTATGAAATGTTACGCATGTTTAAGCCTTTACCAAACAGTTCTACGTTGAACAACAATGAGAGAAGCCTTTCGAAAATATTGTGAGAGAAGGATAAAAATGTCACAAGATGACCGAGCCCTAGTTTGGATACAATAATTAACTACCACACAGTAGGTATACTATACACACGACACTTTAATGATAAAACAATAGTAATATAAATAAAAAAAATCAATGTTCAAATAATGATGAAGCACTGGAAGGAGGGCTCTGTCAAAACTACGAAAGTGTCCACTACAATTATTATTATTATTAAATGGTGTTTTAAGGCGCATCGACAGCTGTGGCCATTTAGCGCGCATGAAGGTAATATTTAGAAATGGAATAATAAAATGTTAATTTGAAAGTCTGTAGTTTATTATAAAAATCTATCTCTTTTAGGTACCGTATATACTCGACTATAAGACGCATTTTTTTCCCTAAAATATTTTGCTTGATGTTTGGGGTGCGTCTTATAAGCGCATAATCAGTTTGAGATGTCGATTCTTCCAGGAGAGAGGGCCGATCAGCAGGCCATCATGAAGGGTGGGAACTTCCTATTTCAATATAAAGCGCCGTTTAAATCGCTGATATCTGTTGATATGCATCAAAAGGATAAATAAATACCTACCGATCTGAAACTATGGCAAAAATCGTCATTTTAGGTGTTTTCTCTTTGTTTTACTTGTGTATTTCTAAATAAATCGGACTTCAGGAGGCATTTTTGTTGTTGTTGCTGTCCCATTTACGCAAGTGTGTAAAGCACGGACTCTCTCGTCGTATGACGTATGGTAGAAGACACAGTATTTGATATCAAATGCAATATTAATCGAATCGTTGAAAGGAAAAAAAAGGTCATTATCTCTTTACCACCAGACAAAAGTTTGGACTTGACCAAAGTGATAATGTGTGCAGACGAAAAAAATCTATCCTTATCAATGATTTCAGTCCTCAATAGACTAGTGATTTATAAGGAGAAAATGCTGTTTAAAATAGCCTTTGAATTTTCTTACATTGTTTTCAAAGTCTTCTGCCTTTAGTGTTGTTTAAAATTCGGGATTGTGTAGAAAAGGGTTAAAAGCACAGGTACATACTTTACAAGTATGTTGGATAGATGTCAAACTTACGCCTAAAAGTCTAGTGAAACAAAAGGTTATTGTTGTCAAAGGACAAGGTGTGAAAGTGACACATCGACTCTTCTCGAAACCCCTCATCTAACAACAGCAGTTAGTGATATGCCGGTTTGTCCCGGATGTTTCAATTTGCCCCGGGTGTAATTTATCATGAATACTCTTCACTTCGTGAGATAGATTTTGATAAGTTTATACGATGTGAATACGTCCCCTGTCAGATAACCGAGTTGGACATATTATTTTTAATGTAATGGAAAGTATTAGAGAAAGTCCGGCATTGAAGCATGTTTTTATTAGTTCGGCCTACAGTAACAGGTAAAGTCAAGAATGAATTCTGTGAATGTTGTTTGAAATCGAATAGAAATTCGCCATTTCAAAAAGGACAATCGCCCAACAATTTTCTATCAATTTCACGAAGCCAACGTTACGGACACATCATAAAAATTACATGCGTCTTATATGGGGTCATCAGTGAAAATCCCGATTTAGGGATCCAAAGTTAGGGGTGCGTCTTATAAGCGGAGGCGTCTTATAGTCGAGCATATACGGTATTCTAAAATGTTATTCTGTTTTACGTTTAAAAAGAAATTTTGTAAGCTGTCAACACAAATGTTTTGACCGTATACGGTCGAAATTTTTACAGTTTAATAAAATATGTTTTATAGTTAAAGGTTCATTGCAGTTTATACATTGTGGTGCTCTCTCATTATTTAAAAGATGTACATGTGAAAACCTTGAGTGTCCCACACGACATCTTGTTAAAATTACTTGACTTTTTCGGTTACAATAAAATTCATATTTATCATTAAAATTTGGCTTGATCGCTACAAGTTTGTTGTTAAAACATTGTTGCCATTTAATATGACATTCAGACCTGATCAATTCATTTATTTGTTGTTTTTTGTCAGTATAAGGAATTTTTATGTTGGCTATGTCCATATTTATGGCATCCTTTGCTTCTTGATCAGTTATTTCATTAGCTTTTATATTAATGTGGCTGGGTATCCAGCAGAATATTATTGTCTTTGATCTACATAAATAAACATATTTTCTGAAAAATTGTTGAATCTATGGATTTGGGTTATCAGGATGTTTTAAAGATTGTAAAACTGACATTGAGTCAGAAAAAACTATGAATTTCTTGTTATTATTTTGTGTTGAACAGGGAGCAATGTTTAAAGCTACAGCTTTACAGAAAAAATAGAGCTATGATCTGGTAGTCTTATTTTGGCAGTTTCTTGTTTGTGTACTGAAGCGCAACCAACTTTATTATCTTGTTTCGAACCATCAGTATAAATTGAAATGTAATCTTTATACTGTGATTTGATTTCTAAAAATTTATTTTGATAAAATAATGGATTTGTAACCGATTTCTTACTTATGTTGAGATCAAAAATAATATTTGGTGGATCTATGGTCCACAGCTCTTTTACAGGAAGTTTAAAGGGCTTAATATTCTTTACATTTATGTTCTATTCATTAAGAAGAGGTTCAACTTGTAGACCAAGTGGCTTGATAAAATTAGGTTTATTTTGAAAGAGTATTTTGTTTGGTGGATTAAAAATGTCATTGTAAACTGGATTTTTTGTATTTGAAGCCAATTTAGTTACGTACTGTAAGGATAGTTTTTTCCTTCTATCATATAAGGATGGCTCCTGGGCCTCTGAATACAAACTTTGAACATGTGACGTATGGAAAGCTCCCAAAGCTAACCGAAGACCCTGATGATGAATAGTGTCCAACTTTTTTAGGTAGCTTTTTCGTGCAGAGCCATATATAATACATCCATAATCCAGTTTTGAGCGTATTAAAGATCTGTATAGATTTAAAAGAGTTTTCTTATCTCCTCCCCAGTCAGAGTGGGAAAGTATTTTTAAAACATTTAAAGCTTTTTGACATTTCAGTTTCAAAGCATTAATATGTGGAATGAAAGAAAGTTTTTTGTAAAAGATAACTCCAAAAAATTTTGCTTGATCTACTATTGGAATTGGACTATTATATATTTTCAATGATGGATCCAAGTGTAACCTGTGCTCTTGGCAGAAGTGTACACAGTTTGTCTTGGAAAATTTAAAACCATTTTCTATAGTCCATTTCTCGATTTTGTCTAAATTATTTTGAAGCTTAGTTTCAATTGTTTTCATATCTTTGGACCTGTAACATATTAAAAAATCATCCACATATAAGGAACAGTTCACATCGTCATCTAAACATTTTACAATATTGTTAATCTTGATATTGAACAGATTAGGTGAGAGGATACTTCCTTGAGGAACTCCCTGTTCTTGTTCATAGTCATCAGAAAAAGATGTGCCTACCTTAACTTTGAACAGGGGTGTGGAAATCTTGAAATTTTCTACTTGTCCATGGACAAGTAAATCTAAAAAATCTACTTGTCCGTCAGAGAAGTTTACTTGTCCAAAACAAAACAATTTTAAATGGCACACGAAGACCTAACTGAATATAATTTGTAGATAATGTTCTTTTAACCATTTAAATTTGCTTTGTTTGGGTTTTTGATAATAATGATGAAAATAAATCAAGCAAACATTTATGGGGCTTTTTTCCCAAAAATTGGGAAGGGGCCTTAGCCTTTCATTTTGGGATATTCAAGCGCGATTTTGGCCATATTGGGAAAAAAGCAGACTGACTTTCAATGTACATCAATAAAACAAATTAATGGCACTGTACATACATACAGTAAATAGAAAGGTCAAACAATTTAATAATTTAAAAAGATTCAACAGTTACACTATAGCTGCTTAAACCATGGCCAAATATCTCAGTGTTTGCCCTTACAGCCCTTTTTAACATTACTGTGGTACACCCATGGGTGCCGGATTAATACTTCAGCAAAACTGCTTACCAGCCATCATGTGATACAAGGGAATCATAATCTGTGGAAGTTAAAAGGCTAGGCTTGGTTATTGTGTCTGTAGATGTAGAGTTTGCATCATGTGCAGTGATAATGATTAAGTTTCAGACAACGGGAGATCGGCGATGTCCGACAGACCCGGCACTTCAGATTGAGACTCAGTATGCGGAGATTTGATTACCTGCAGATCGATCTGCAAAGAATTTGAACGTTTTACGCCGAAAGTAAAAAGGCTGCGCTGGCCTTTATCGTCTACAGCCCTTTTAACAAACTTTTTGTAATGTTTCCCGGTTCTTGACATGTTTTACTTAAATACAGCATGTTTGGTTTTCTTTCAAATACGTTTACTGCAACCGAGTAAGAATGTGTTCCACAGTGTTAAATTAAGACAACTTCTTTTGTCAGCTGTAAGTTTTTGCGAACGACAAAAAAGAATTTAATATTGAATGATAGGGAAATGACAACCGCGTCAAGTCTACGTGCGGTGTTATAATGAGCAAAACAATAACTCGTTTCGGTTATTGTTGCCTCCATTAAACAAACCAAATGGCGCCAAGAAACCACAACATTTCGGCCGTACTGCAGCGCAGTCAAAATTAAAACAGCCTGCGCAGGCGATAAAATCAGAGTCGGCCAAATTTTAGTTTTGATTCCAGATATCAGGGAATAGTTTATCATAATTCAATTTAAAAATGTTCTTGTTTACGAAGTGAGACGGAGAGAACATTTCCATTTCACAAGGATAATGTTATATAATACAGATCTTTACTTTCAATTTCCCCCTTGTTTTCTACTTGTCCGCGGACGAGTAGACTGCAAAAAGCCACTTGTCCGACGTCAAATTTACCCGAGTCGGACGTAGGATTTCCGCACCCCTGTTGAAACATCTATTTGATAAAAAGTTTGAAATAAACTTGGGTAGATTTCTCCTTAATCCAATTTTATGAATGTCTTTTAAGATGCCATGTTTCCACATGGTGTCATAAGCTTTTTCTAGATCAAAAAATATGGCAACTACATGTTGTTTCTTTACAAAAGCATTTCTGATAAAAGATTCTAATCGTACTAATTGATCTGTCGTGCTTCTGTTTTTTCGGAACCCTGATTGATGTTCTGATATAATATTATTGGATTTGAGGTAAAAATTAAGTCTATTGTTTATCATTCTCTCCATGGTTTTACATATACAACTAGTTAAAGCTATGGGTCTATAGTTTGTTGGATTTGTATGATCTTTATTTACTTAGGAATTGGAATGATTGTAGCTTTGGACCAACTTTTCGGGAAGGTGCTTTGTTCCCATATAATGTTAAAAATGTTTAACAGAGTTTGTAATGAAATACGGGGTAAATGTTTTAAAAGTTGATAGTGTACTTCGTCTGCACCTGCAGCAGAATTGTGAGCATTTTGTAGAGAATCTTCAAGTTCCGATAGTGTGAAAGGTAACTTGTAGTTCTCATTTGTATCCGTTTCAAAATTAAGTTCTTCCATTTCTGCGTCTTGCTTATGTCTTTTAAATTGTGGTTTATGATTTCCAGACTTCACAGTTAGTTGATCTTGCACTGTGATCTTTACCACAATTTACCCATTTGAAAGGTCTTTGGCAGATGCTAGATGTGTGTTTGGATTCACCACATCTATCACAGGTTACTGCATCTGTGAGCTTGCAGTTGTCTTTGTGATGTCCAAATTTTTGACAATTAAAACGGCGCAAAAGATTTGGGATGAACTGTTCCACTGGTACTGTACGATAAAAGATTCTAATACTCTGAGGCAAAGTGGTGGTGTTAAAAGTGAGAAGTAGTGTTTTAGTTTCAACTTGAATATTACCTTTTTTATTTTGAATCTTTTGCACGCAACAACTCTTTGCGGTGCAAGATATTCAACAATTTTTTCCTCTGTTTCTCCTTTCAGTACCCTGTCTTACACAATTCCTCTGGATTTGTTAAGGGAGTTGTGTTCTGAGACTGAGACTTTCAAGTTGTAAAACTTTTTAACTTTTAATAAAGATTCAGGTTGGCTTGCTGTTGATGTTTCAATGAGTAGTACCGTAATTCGCCAATGTATTCGGACACCCAAAAAGTTCGGACACCCTTAATTATTTTCAAAAATAATTTATTTTTTGTCCAAACTTCGGGCAGTTCACAAAATTAGTTTTCCAAACTTTCGGACAGCCTTCTTCATTAATATTCCCAAAGATCGGACAGCCATTAATTATGACAAAGTGTGCTAGCCGATGATCAGTTACATTTTTTTTTCAAACAACTTCAAAACGTCCTGTAGATTGCCGCTTAAACTGGGCGATTATTTTTGATCATATAAGCCAAGCGATCGAGCCAAACAAGTAATTTATTTCATTCAAAGTGTCTCAGCAACGCAGACATTGTAAATCAAAGACCAGGATTTTATTCGTTCATTCCGATCTTGATTTGCACTGGTAGCAAATTCAAATAGCATTGTGAGGGCGCTTTGAGGATTAACTTTCTATTCTACTTTTCCAGAATCAAATGCTAGACACAGTCAAATCCTGGTTAACATTGCTGATAATAGATCTAGATCTAGTAGGAAACATTGTGGGAAAAGCAGGATTTGATTGTTGAAAAGTATCCTTTTCCAATAATGTTTTGTAAGATGCATCTTGTGTGCTGATAACATTGCATACTAAACCTTTTCTTTTAAATCTAATTTACCGGTAATCCATAGTATCACATCGTACACGTTATTTATTTTAATGACTTGCAGACTAAGTAGCAATGAACTTTCAATAAAAATGCTGGAGATTTACATCTCTGCTCTCTTGACAAAACATACGGCACGAGTGTAGTGTTCTATTCATAACTGTGTGTAAAAAGTCAGTATCGGAGTAAGGGGGGGAAAGTATGTTATTGTCTTATTGCATGGATTGTGGATGGTCGAGGTCAGTGTGTAACTTTCAATTAGGGGAGCAGTTGTGTGTTTAACAATCCTATATTCCTTCAAACAAAACTTTACGTCACACCTTTATTGAGAAGTTGAATGCGTACACACAGCTGGCTTGAAATCCCCTTGACATGGGTCTTGTCATTGTACTATTGGTCATAATGACTTTCACTTACGATGGCTTAGTGAGTTTAGCTGCGTAGATAAAGATCAGACTCAAGAGATCCTGCAGTATGATCTTGATTTTCACCACCAGTTATTTCGTGCACACAACTTTGCAAAACTCCTATCCTATTATTGCAGTGTAGATCTATATGTGTTTTTTTAAAAAAATAGCAATAGATCTAGATTAAAAGGATGGTTTTCTGGGAAAGAATAAAAGAACAAAGGAGTGTTTTAAACTTTAATTTAAAAAAAAATCTTTTAGCCCTTATCCTGCTAAATAAGTTAACCCGTTCCCAAACGACAGATTTTAGATTCTTCCAAACTGAAAGAGTTTGCAGACGACAATTTTAAAATTTACGAAAATGGCGGAAAGTTTTCCAAACAGGTAGAAAACACTTTGGGAAAAGGAGAAATTGCTGGTTACAAGCAATTTTCCTTTTCCCACAGTGTTTTCAAAGGACTTGTACTGCAGACACGTAAAAACCAGGGCTTGTTTGGATAACAAAAACATGAGAGATTGTTCATTTCCTGCCATTGCGTTTTAATATGTGTTGGAGATGGGGGTGGAGTTAAGACAATTCCATGAACAAATATGATTGGACACAATGAAAACTTGTAAGCATAACAAACTATTTAATTTTTTAATCATCTATTTACCGATAAATACAAATAAAAAGTCAATTCTTTAATCTCTTCCTTGATTGACTAATTTACGCCAAGTGAGACAAACACAGCCGGAGCCGAGCAACATCAAAAGCGCCGAAACACGTTACGTCATCTGTAATTTTTGTATTGTGGTGAACACGTGCACATGTGTTGAGAAAGTGGTGTAAATGATTAGCTTTATTCTTTTTGAACTTATAAATCGATGGAAATTTATCTGGATTTTAATAAGGTAAGCAATTATACTAAATACATGCATTTAAAAGAACAAAAAAAAAAAAAAAAACCCGCTCTGATGCTATATCATGTAATTATGTTTTCTGACTACCATTACATAATGTTACCATGAATAAATTCACACGAGAACTTACCCTTATCATTTCGGACACACTTTTTTTTTCTAAATAATTTAGAACCTATTCTTTCGGCCACCCCCATTTTTTCACAACGGTAATTTCATAAATATTCGGACAATAAAAAAAATAATTATTTAATTGTGTCCGAATACATTGGCGAATTACGGTAGTTCGTTTATTAATTTTTTAACTGATTTTGGAGTGCCTATTAAACTTTCTATTTGTTTTTCTATTATGAAGGGAGACAAAGATGTAATGGGCTTTGCCTCCTCACTTTTCATAACCAAGAACTTCGTAGCATTGAAGTATGAAGTTTCGTTTTCGTTGTTCTATTGGGGTCTTTTGTTTTGGGAAGCCATGATTTTGTTAGTGTAATTTCAATAGCTATGCGCTCCACCCTCCTCGGAGCCCTACAAGGGAACGTCTAATGGAAATGGGTTTCCTATTTCGGACGCCAGAGCTACATAGCTATTATACTTAACAAACCTGAAGTGAAGAGAAACTAAAGGTCTATTAATTAACCCATCAGCCACTGCTTTATAAAGGAAAACAATGTAAAAGATGGGAAAAAAGAAAAAATCTAACCCGGTTGGAACAAAACATAGATGTTATACACAGATGTTGTTATATTCTTCGTCCAGTGTGCTACCCACTGGCACAAATGATACACACAAATGAGCATGTAAGTATATGAGACAGGAAAGTATATAGGAAAGATATGTCTTCAAAAAATGAGAAAATAAAACTCACTTTTGGAATGAAAAATTTGTTTTGGAAATCCTTTGGTCTTAATTTGTCTTGTTCTTCAGCCACTTTTATGTTTTAATTTTGGGTTTGTCAATTTTTTGCCTGGAAATATTTAATCTTATTGACTTTAGTGTTTTTATTATCATATTTAGGTTGATTTTGTTACTGGTTTTTCCTAATATTTATTTTGGATTGAATTATTTTGGACCAGTTTTATTAATTTTAGTTTTATTATTATCGGTCTCCTCTGTTTCTGGGGACTTTTATCACCCATATGCCACAGAGGCGAAGGCAGCCACCAATTTCTAAGGCCCTGAGTGGCGGGGGCCAGTGTCCACTACAAATTCCCAAGCGGGTAAAGACTAATGCTACTGCAGAGCGTCCTTCAACACAAACGAAGTGAAACATAGGAAAACTACAATCATACGATACATAAGGAAGTATCAAACAAATGAATGAAAAGGTACCCGTCCCCTGACTCTTCTAAGAAGGGTGTAACCATCTCCGAAGGAACTTGTCTACAGCATTCACACACAGGAGCAACCCAGGTCTAACTATCCCGGTAAACTGACCAATTCGGTGGTTCCCAACTCTACTCTCACCGGGTTCCCTACGCTACATACGATGTAATGCGCCCCGCTCCTGTAGTGCCAGACTACCAACTCAATGTCAAGGGTACACCTTGTCTACTGGGTACCAGTAACCATTACAGTAACAGTCTATAAACAAAAACCAGATAAAAGACTTCCAGTACTTTGAATACAATCTGGGCTCCCTCTACCACAATGTTTACAAAGCTGTATCCGTAAGCGTAATTACCAAAGAATTGAAATGATTAATGCTTGGAGCCACCGGAACCTTTGCCAAAGACGGAGCCCTATACCGGCTCTACGCCTTAGGCAAACGTTCCTACAACAATTTCCTACGGATTCTCCAAGATTGTTACGCACAGGGCTCCGGAAAACCGACAAAATGCCGGTCCAGACCGATTTTTGAGTTGCCGGACCGATTAGAATTGCGAAAACATACCTATAAATCGGTCCGAGTTTTTCAAAGCAATTCTGGATCTATATTTGCGTATAACACCAACTGTCAATAAAAATCCACAAAACACAGCTAGGGTTCAGGGTTTTCACACATTACATCCAAGCGTGGAGAACATCCGATAACGAGTTTACCTGCAAGGCACAGATTAGGTGATTCCCCGCACGTGGACTGGTTCTTACGTTGTGTTCGCAGTTGGCCAATATTTTTGTTTCAGTTTCATGCTTGGCCAACTGCAACACAACGCTATTGGATGTATAAAAATTGACAAAAGAAAAACGTTGAATGAATGAATAATTTTAATTGTCAAATCGACGTCGATGGGCACCTTCTGCTACATTGCCGGAAGTGCAATTTTATACATAACCGGAAGTGTAGGATGCCATGCGTAAACAAGGTACGACTGTCAACTATGCTTTACTATTGAATATTCGTCTGCGTATGTCATTCTCAATCATGTAAGCTTGAACAAAAATCCATCACAAGAAAGAGAAACCTGCAACAGAAATTGATATATATTATGACATTTAAACCAGGCAACGATCGGGGGTGGGGTAGGTCAGAGACATAAACATGCGACTTTATTTATATGCCTCTGGGTACCGAGTAGGGGTACAATAGTATTGGAGGAGAGGAAGGGGCCGGCCTGGACCGATTCAGATTGAAAAATTTCCGGAGCCCTGGTTACGCATACATGTTATCGCATACATGCTAAATATACAACACAATAGCTCAAAACAACTATACATTTAGTTATAAATACGAATATAACTTATTACATCAATACACAACGCAATTTATCTTTATACAGCATCCTTCCACAATGTTTTTATACATGACGCAACTTTATACACATACACAATATAGCGAAACATAACTTGAGGTAGCTCGCCCTACAAACTAAAGGACGCAAAAATGAAAGGCTTACTACAAGGACATATGCAAATGACGAACTATACCATTATTTTGCATGAAAATGAACATAGGCTCACTTTCCAGCAAAATAATGAACACAAAATCTCGAGGGTTGTGGCACGCAAATAGATAAAAAAAAAAAAACATCCAAAATTACATACAAGGAATCTACAAAATAACCAACATAAAAGAACGCTCACTTACCCCAAAAGGTAACAAATGTATTCCAAGGATTCCACGTCCTCACGTCCTAGCAACAAGACTATGTAATAATGACTGCCTGCCGACACCCTGAATAAGGCAGTTATTTAAACCCACCAGCGAGCCGTGTTCACTGGGCATAGTCATTGAGAAAGCATGACGCTTGCTTGTCACAACCATGCCAGGTGAATACTTACAAGTAAAAATCACATGCGCTCAACAAACTAAACAAACACATCCACCCTGAATATTGGCCTTGCCCTACACTCATCCTGCGCCCAGTAAACTTAATGTGACAAAAAAGCATTTTCTCTTTTTTTACCACAATGCATTCTACCCTTTCAAAGACATCCTTAATTTGAGCCACATTTAATTTTTTGTTTGCAAATGCTTATAATTTGGAACAAGAGGGCCATAATGGCCCTAAAGTCGTTCACCTGAGTCTTTTAACCAGATTAATCTATTTTCTATTGTACACAAGTTTTTCTAAGATTTGACCTTTTGACCTAGTTTTTAACCCAATTATTGATTGGTCTGAGATACCACTAAGACAAACATTCTCACCAATTTTCAAAAGGCACCGAGTCCTAAGTGTGGCATTATTTTGGGTTCAAAGATGAAATAAAGCTCAAAGCCACTTGCCGCATGCATTTTACCAATGTAAGCTGCCAAATTGGGATCACATTAGTGTTGGGCAATCGGTTTGAAATCACACTCGATTATCGGTTTTTAATCGGAAGGCCAAACCAACTGATCATCGATTGTATCATTGATTTCTTAGAATTTATTACAGTACAATATTTAATATAAGCTAGCCTACTTGTTTGCTCTTTATAAATGACTCATTATTACTGTTTCAAAATGTATTCAAATTTGTTTAACTTTATACATGAAGATGTTGGTTTTTTGTATTTCAAAAAAATTAAAGGAAATAAATATATGCATTGAATTCTTTAGACTTCACTTTGTAAATCATATACCAATTTTATGTTTGATCAAACCACGTGTTCAAACCTTTTGAAAAGATATAAATATTTCAGTTTCAGAGATCAAATTTCAAACACTGACATTTTTGTTTGTTTGTTTTTTTTCCTTCCTTTTTTGTGTTTGTGTATGTTGTTGTTGTTTTCAGTTTGAAAGAAACCTATAAAATCAATTTTCATGTTCTATCCCTAAATAAAATTGACATACTGACAGACTGACTGCTAAATACAACAATATAACTTAGTTGGACGGCCCTGGCTGAGCCAATTGGCAAAAGGTTTTAAGTACCTCAAGCCCAAAGCATTTACAAAACATATGCATTGGATCATAATTTTTCGTAGATGATGACAGAGATAAGACAAAAAAAGCCTTGCAAGTTGCAATTAAGTTTGAATTGGCCTATCTTTGTTTATTCTGCAAGTTGCTAATGCGAATGGGTTTGTACATTACCTTTGTTGGCGTATGTTTTTTTACAAAGTCTCCACACAGCTTTGGTCAAATCAAGATTGCCTTTCACTGCTGGTCCTCGGTCTTCTTTTATAAAAGCCAAAAACATCCCATACTTTAGATTTTTTTTCGGCCACCGGGATATGCAAAGATTTCTTGAATAAATCAGGCTGATTGTTGTTTATATCGTCCGCCATATTGTTTCTAAAAAAAGCATGCTATAAACCGGTGTATACCGGTACTGAACTCCCAGAAAAAAAACAGGTTCCGAACCGACTACAATCGATTAGGGGATTTCTTAATCGATTATCATAATCGGAAGCCTAAACCAACAGATTTTCGATTATAACCACAAACCACTAGATCACATCAAACATGAAGACGCATTTATGACGTTAAAATGGCCATAATGTTTTGTCTTCTGAAAGTACGCCAGAACACATATTTTTGGTCCAAAATTTTCCCAGAACAGTCCGAGATTTAACATGATTTTGAAAGTCTAGTGCGAATTTTTTTGGTCTTAATTTTTAACCAAACAAAACCTAGTTTCTTACAACCCTAACAATAAAGGTTAATAAAAGTATTGTTTGAAAGGAACAAAATGTTGTATGGCTAGCACTAGATTTTTTTTTCCTTTTCCAAAAATATTTTACCTTTGAAGATTAAAGCTCATCATTCATCAGTTTACATTCATCAGTTTTTAAGATATCTTCTTGAATCATAGGAAGTAGCTGCGGTCTATATTTTTGTTTTTGTTTGGTAAAGGGTAAATAAACTGATAATCAATGCTGTTCTTTGTGCAAGAGCTAGTAAAAGTTGAGAAGTAAAAATTTGATTACTAATAGTGTGTATTGAACCAAAAATAATTGAACCGAGCTGTCTGTATCATGATACATATCGAATCGAAGCTTGGGCGTATTGTTGCAGCCCTAGCAGACAGATGGACACCTGCCATACTTGCATTGTTGGTACTCTGCATTGCTGTCTGATATTACATGTATACGTCATTTGTCTCCATTTTCTCCCCCCCCCACCCCGATTCATTTCTCATAATCAATGGACTTTCTTTTTTAAATATATACCGTTGGGTTTGTTTACTGATAACTACGTTGAGTTATGCAAAAATTCCAAATGTTGAAAACGTCAGAGACATTTTGGAGAGGAGTACATGAATCAGGGTCTCCACAAATTTGTTGAAGAGCATGACCATCTCCATCCTAGGTTCACGTGATCAAGCTTCATTTCATGGTACATGTATCAAACTATTTGTGTGATCCAAATATTGATAGAAAATTTCAACGGTCTTTTTAAGTCATGACAAAAAACTGCGCCGTTTTGGTACTGGGCCGTTTTGACCCACATCAGGATTCATGGGTTATCGTGTAAAAACCACTTACCATCAAGTTCAGCATTGCTGCGTCTTTCAGTTTGACCGTTTCGGATGAAGAGCCAGCCCAACTAAGTAAAGTCTTTCAGCCATATCTAATGCAAAGCTCAACTTCATTCTTTTGACAGATGATACATATTCATGCGAATTGCTGCTTCTGGGAAGGCATAAAGTTCTATTCATGTTGCACATAAAAAGTAAGCCTACCTCCTTTCATTGTGACAAGAAACGAAATCAGTTCTTGTATACATGCATTATCTTCCACTAGGTGGCATATTTACAAATACATACAGGTCAGTCTTGCACATTCTGGGTACAGAAATGGACAAATTTTCACCGTGACAACCAATGCAGCAAATTTCAAAAT
Source organism: Hippopus hippopus (assembly GCA_946811185.2). Lineage (NCBI taxonomy): Eukaryota > Metazoa > Mollusca > Bivalvia > Cardiida > Cardiidae > Hippopus > Hippopus hippopus. The sequence continues at coordinate 3,164,086 of OX328102.1, read as the reverse complement.
TATTCATCTAGCCATGGTTAGCTAGCATTATACCATATACACCAGTCATTTCTAAACATAGCCCATATAGGCTTTGTAAATAGCTCCGGTATTAGCCCAGCATACTGTGGACATTATTTCAAATTGTTTCAAAATTATTCATCGAGCCATGGTTAGCTAGCCTTATGCCATATTCACTATTATTTTACCAATATTATTTGGATTATAGATGATTTTATAGCATTTAACATCAGCTTGGCTATATATTACAACTTTACAAAGGTAAATGTGATCAATATGTGATTGTTTAGTCATGACCACTTTATCACATGTTGGTAGACTTCTACAGTGATAGTTAATTTTTTGAATAGTATACCTATATTTATATAATGAGTAACTATTCATTTCATTCTACTACTTAAAGTTGGTCAAAAGTGAGATCATTCAGCTACGCCAAAAAAAATGAATGCTATTTCTGTAGGCATCTTTCATTGGTCACAGCTCTTAGCCTACTTACTCAAACATTTGCAATGGTCAACTCCAACATTAGCAGATTTAGTTATATTTGGGAAGTCTGTAGGTTTTCCAATAAGCATCGTCTTAGCGACTTCATCAAGCAGATCATCTAGTAAATCATTCAGCAACCCATGAAGCAAATCATCATGCACAGATGACCCAAAGGGCTTAAAGAGTCGGGCTTTGACCTCCATCTGTTTTTCATTTGCGCCCTCCACAGATGGCCTGTCAAAGAAGTCACATCAGGAACACCCCACAATAAATCTGTAGAGCTAATTGTATCTTGACCCTCATCAGCAACACAACTTTCATTGACTTCATTATTACCTATTATACCATTTCATTAAAGGCAATGTCTTTTTCTCATCCCTGACGCATGCATAACAACATTCCTTTATAGGACACATTTTCGCTGCAACCTGGGAATTTCTAAATCACGCTCAAAATCAAACATGTCCTAGATCTTCTGCTCAATTCAAATATGTTTAATTAAAAAATGAAGGAGCTAGAGAGTAAACAAAATTAAATTAAGCAATTTTTCAAAATTCAAGTGCAAATCACTGCGGACATACTGGTCCAATCATGCTCAAAATGGAACTCGTCCGATGATTAGGTTTGGTGAAAAAATGAAGGAGCTAGAGTGTAAACAAAGTCAAATAAAGCACTTTTCAAAATTCAAGGGCAAATAACTCAGGACATACTACCCCAATCCTGCTCAAAAGGAACTCATCTGACATCTTATTGTCATATATGTTCTGTTAAAATATGATGTACATTATCAGGGTTGCATCTAGAGCGCGGCCTTGCGGGATTGCCGCAAATTTTTGTGATTGCCCCCCTATTTATCAATTTTCCGTGGGCAAATCCCGCAAAAATAAATCTTGATTTCAGTTAACAGTCTTCATCTCGTAGTCCATCACTCATAAAAAGAGGATAATTAAAAAAAAAAAAAGATCTAACGAGGGCAGTAAATACTATCAATTTTGAAAGTTAGACCTGTCATTTCACCGAAATCATTATTCAAAGTCATTCGGCATACCTCGGGTGATCCGGTGATCAAGTGTTAGATGTAGCTACGGAATCGGGCGAGTTGTTACGGGTAGATCCCTAATCAGTTTGTCTTCAGTGACTCCGCCCCAGTTTACCATATATGGATAACATTATTCCAAATATGGTTACGATTACTACAGAAAGTTCGCAAAAACAGAATGATGTCATGAGCACGAGCTCTATAATCTGGTGATTTGCCTACGTAATTCCTGTCTGTGACGTCATTTGGTTGTATGTTCCCCATGGCTTTTTCCAATGGAATAATCCAAAGCGATCTCAATCGCAATTTTCGGACATTTTATCTCTATGCTAAATAACTGTGTGGGTAATACCATTTTTAAAACGGGAGTTCAGATAGACACTTTCATCTTGAATTGTTACATTCTGATACGGTGGAAAATGGCGACTTTGTTGCATTATTTTCACCAAGACTGCCCAGAGGAAATCACCAGACAGGACAACGGAAAATTCTTAGGATGACTTTAGTAATTCTGGTACTAGATCTAGTAATAATGTGGAGACTCCGGTCACAAAAGGGAAGAGACCTGCTTTTATGGAGTCCTGGAAGGCCAGTCGACCGTGGCTCGAAGTTTACTCTAAAAATATGTTATGCTTGTGTACGGAGTAACCCTATCACAATTGGATGTAGTAATTTCAGAACATCGACGCTTGATAGGTATGTGACATTGCCTTCCCACAAATAAGCCGTGCATGACACACCTTTACGTACCGATATGGAGACTTCCAAAAACGTTATTTACAAAAAGACTCGCTAACTCATCCCTTTCAGACAACATCGGCTAGATATGTCTAGATCCAAATAGAACTGTGAACTTTAAGAACATTTTTTCATCGTAGACTAGATCTAAATCTATTTCTGTGATTTAAGAGCCAAATATGTTATTCGTTTAAATCGACATATTATTTTGATCTATGTCAAATATCAGTGACTTTCAAAATGCTTAGTAAGTAGACTGACAGTGTATATTATAATTGTAAGATTAAATATTATGCTAAAACAAGACTATAGTAGATCTATATAGATCTATAGAAATTACCAAGTAATTGAAGTGTGTTACTTTCTTACAATTGATTAGGCAGTAAATTTCCAACGATGACTTGTGTAACTAAGGATACAGACTAATCAAGTGGATATATAATTCTTTATAGGGTAACATATATGAATTCTCTAAAAATTGATATAGATCTAGTATAAACAGTTTCAATGCATATAAAACAGTCTTGATATGCATCCCCCCAAATTCTGTTCATTGCCCCCCAAATTCAGAAATTATGGGGGGCATTTCCCCCCAAATTGCCAATTTCTAGATGCATCCCTGCATTATGTTAAAATGTGATTAGGTCTGAAGAAAAAATGAAGGAGCTAGAGTCTAAATGAAGTCAAATTCAGCAATTTTTCAAAATTCAAGGGCAAATAACTCTGGACATGCTACTCCAATCACGCTCAAAAGGAACTCATCTGACATCTTATTGTCAAATATATTCTATTAAAATATGATTAGGTTTGGTGAAAAAGTAAAGGAGGTTAAGTGTAAACACAGCAAGTTTAAGCGATTTTTCAAATTCAAGGGCAAATAATTCTGGACGTACAGGAAAATCAAGGATCCCACAACATAGCGCAAACTTCCATCCAACGTCCATAATTCAAGGTATTTTGGTAGAAATCTACTAGACAATGCTAAATGCAAAATATGACAGTTCTAGCCCTTACGGTTCAGGACAAGATGATTTTTTAAGATTTCCTGCTTTATCTCTTTGTAAAATCCTGAACCCCCACAATAGAGGGCCAATTTCATCCCTGGACCAAAATTTGTAGCATTTTGGTACAGATCCACTAGACAAAGCTACAACCCAAATATGAAAGCTTTAGCCTTTACAGTTTGAGACAAAAAGATTTTTAAAAAATTTCCTTTGTTATCTCTATGTAAAATCTGGGAACCCACAACATAGGGCTCATTATGAAACTATGGTTATAATTTGAAGTCTTTTAGAAGGGGTCCACCAGACAATGCTACATGCCATATGTGAGAGCTCTAGCCCTCAATGTTCAGGACAAGAAGATTTTTAAAGATTTCCTTCTTTATCTCTATGTAAAATCCAAGACCCCACAACAAAGGGCCAATTTCCATACAAGGGCCATCATTTGAAGTATTTCGGTAGAGGTCCACTAGATGATGCTACATGCCAAATATGAAAGCTGTAGCCCTTAGGATTTAGGACAAGAAGATTTTTAAAGATTTCCTTCTGAATCTCTATGTGAAATCCGAGACCCCCACAACATAGGGCTAATTTCCACACCAGGGCCATAATTTGAAGTATTTTGGTAGAGGGTCACTAGATGATGCTACATGCCATATATGAAAGCTCTAGCCCTTACGGTTTGGGACAAGATTTTTAAAGTTTTTTCTTTCAGTTGCCATGGCAACCAGAGTTCTTCATGGAATTCAAATCTTTGAAGTATTCTGAAAGTACATCGCCTAAGGATCATTTCTGTGAAGTTTCATTGAAATCTGTTTGCAGGTTTCGTCGGAGAAGATTTTTAGCTCACCTGAGCACAACGTGCTCAAGGGGAGCTTGTAGGGGCATGCTGTGTCCGTCGTCCGTCGTCAACAATTCTTTAAACATCTCCTCCTCCTAAACCGCTTGGCCGATTTGGACCAAACTTGGCTGGAATGTTCCTTGGGAGGTCCTCTTTAAAAAATGTTCACAGAATTTGATTTAATCAAAAACTCTGGTTGCCATGGCAACCAAATGGAATTTTTCAAGAAATTCTTTAAAAATCTTCTTCTCTGAAACCGCTGGTCAGATTTTGAAATAATTTCACAGATATGTTCCTTGGGTGACCCTTTTCAAAAATTGTTCGCGAAATTTTGATCCGTTAAAAAACATGGCCGTTGTGGATAGGGGTGTAACGATACATTGGACTATCAATGGATCCCGATGGCAAGCGTGTCGATGCTACTGCATCGATTGTTCAGTTGAAAATCGATAACTATCGCCGATAGTTACCTCAAATATCGATAGTTTCGATAGTTTCACTGACAAGAAAGAGAAAATACCGCAATTCGCTAATGTATTCGGATGCCCTAAAAGTTCGGACACGTTACATAATTCCAAAAATAATTTATTTTTAATCCTTTCTCTGAACACTTCCAAAAGCAAATTTTCCTAAATATTCGGACATTCTGTAACGTTAATTTCCCAAAATATTTGACATAATTTTTTCGAAATATGTTTTCAATAATGATCGGCTGCATAATATTCATTTCTGCATGGCAGTGTTCATCATTACGAAAACGAATCCTTCGAGAGCTGACTAACTCAGTGGTAATTTTAAGTCATGAAATTAGACCATAATGTTTCCAACATTAAGGGTGTTTTCGTTAAAAACTTCACACCAAAGCAAATAGTGTGGATTTAGATCAAAGATCAAACCAAACAGTCTGCCTACAGTCTAATCTTAGTCTACACAGGCCGCAAAAACAGCTAAAAACCATAATCATGCATGTTGTCCCTCCATAAGCAGTAAGTAAATATACTATGAAAAATGAATACTAAACCTCGTTCTTTCTTTTCTTTATTTATCAGTAATCCATTTCAAATGCATTCCTTTTGTGTCGGCTGCAAGGAATTATTTTTAGAAAACAGCCGGACTTTTTTATGCTGACTAAACAAAACATGTGACACGACTGGGGTGTTCTTGAAACAGCTGTATTACTAAATGCAAAAAGGCACTATCAGCTAGTGTAAATCGTGCATGAAATAGCCTTATTGCGTGGTCACTTTGAATTGATTGGAGGTCGACCTGCAGCCAGATATAAGTTTCTTGGAGCAGACCAGTTTAAGTGTGTTACAACCCTGTCGCTTCGAATGATTTCCATGTTACGTCATACCCCTTATCCAAATTTTACTTCAAACATTTGTGTACCCACGACAGGCCTACAGGCATCTTGTAGACAGATGGCTTGTAATATAGATCTACATTTATGGTCATTCTAATTTACTCTGCTGATGGCAAGATGGCAATTTTCAAAGCGTTGTCGGATGGTGTAGATAGACATCAGACTAAACAGAACATGCTGTCTCATCTTGGATCTATACCATCCACTACTGTACTATGACTTAAGTCGTATTAAAAAGCTACTTCTTTCTCGGGCTAAAAAAGGTAAGATGATGTTTAACAGTGTTCCAACTCGCGCAAACTATTGCGTAAATCACGTTATAGAATTGAAATTCACGTAACAAATTCTGGTTACACCCGAGACTTCACGCAAGAAAATGCATGGACAAAAAAGGCCGTTATCTGCTTTTCTTGTGTAAAATGACAGGTTTTGAAGTTACTTGTTACCCTTATTGACATTTTTTTTGTCAAATCATGTGGAAATACCTATCCAGAAATTAACAGACATGAAAAACTGATCGGTGTAAAAAACACGGAAACCCATGACACAACAAAATGTCTCTTTGACATTGTCCGATCAGAGTCACTTCAGATCGTCTTTTCAGCTTTTTAATGACTTTAAGCAGTAAATTTATACAAATATCTTAATATAACACACTTTCTGCTGCAAATCATCAATATAGAATGCTTTACATCTAGTTGGGAACCATTAGTGTCATACCCTCTAATATGGAATCTTACCCGCAGATTCACAGCTCAGGGGTTAAGTGTACCCTTGAAATAGAAAGCTTGAGGGAACACTGGTTTAAAACATGTGTATTTCAATATTAAAAAGATGGCAAAACTATATGTATAGGTCTACTATAGTTTTGACTCCTTCACCGGAACTGTAAATAGATCTAAATTTGTCAGATTTTATCCTTATCGTTTTGGATACACATACAACAAGGTAAAACCTATTATTTCGGCCACCCCCTTTTTTTCAAAGATTTGGAGATTAAACAATTTCTTTTTTCTGTCTGAATATATTGGCCAATTATGGGTAAATCTAAAATTCTATCAACTCAAAAAAAAAAAAAAAAAACTTAAGGGCTCACATTTAAAAGGTGACTTCTTTAAAAGTTTAAAGTTGCTTTATAATTACCTTTTTATTAGGTGTGTTTATGAACCATCAGCATTTGTCGGCATTTCGTGCTTTGCATGCTGTTGTATATCAATCAGACTTAAAAGTTGACTTCTTCAAAAGTTTAGAGTAATTAGGTATGTTAAATTGTTTGTGAACCATCTGCATTTAGAAAAAATAGTCATTGAAATTTATGGAGCATCATGCATTTAACTCCATTTTCCCCTTTATTTGCTATACAAAACATGTACTCAAGTAAAATTTAAACTACTCGGAGAAAGTATTAGCATAAAACATGGTTTCAAGATGTAATTTGTTGAAAATCATCTCTTGCAATTCATCCAATAGTATTGCACTAGTATTGCAATAGTAACAGGCAATATCAATACTATTGCAATAGTATTTTGTCCAATGTCAATACTATCGCAATAGTAGATTTTGGCCTCAATACTCAACCCTAGTTGTGGAGGGGGGGGGGGCTCTTAGCGTCCAGCAGTGTCATCAATTCTTTAAACATCTTCTCCTCCTACACCGCTTGGCCGACTTGGACCAAACTTGGCTGGAATGTTTCTTGGGAGGTCCTCTTTAAAAATTGTTCACAGAATTTGATTTCATCAAAAACTCTGGTTGCCATGGCAACCAAATGGAATTTTTGAAGAAATTCTTTAAAAATCTTCTCCTCTGAAACCGCCGGTCAGATTTTGAAATAATTTCACAGATATGTTCCTTGGGTGACCCTTTTTGCGAAATTTTGATCCGTCGAAAAACATGGCCGTGGGTGAAGGGGGGGCTCTTGGTGTCCATCGGTGTCAACAATTCTATAAAAATCTTCTCCTCTGAAACCAGATTTTGAAATAATTTCACAGATATGTTCCTTAGGTGCCCCTTTTGAAAATTTATTCGCGAAATTTTGATCCGTCAAAAAACATGGCCGTGGTGGAGGGGGGGGGGGCTCTTGGCGTCCAGCGGTGTCAACAATTCTTTAAACATCTCCTCCTCCTACACCGCTTGGCCGATTTGGACCAAACTTGGCTGGAATGTTCCTTGGGAGGTCCTCTTTAAAAATTGTTCACAGAATTTGATTTCATCAAAAACTGTGGTTGCCATGGCAACCAAATGAATTTTCCAAGAAATTCTTTAAAAATCTTCTTCTCTGAAACCGCTGGTCAGATTTTGAAATAATTTCACAGATATGTTCCTTGGGTGACCCTTTTCAAAAATTGTTCGCGAAATTTTGATCCGTTAAAAAACATGGCCGTTGTGGAGGGGGGGGCTCTTGGCGTCCAGCGGTGTCAACAATTCTTTAAACATCTTCTCCTCCTAAATCGCTTGGCCGATTTGGATCAAACTTGGCTGGAATGTTCCTTGGGACGTCCCCTTTGAAAATTGTTCACAGAATTTGATTCATCAAAAACACTGGTTGCACTGGTTGCCATGGCAACCAAATGGAATTTTCCAAGAAATTCTTTGATAATCTTCTCCTCTGAAACCACTGGTCAGATTTTGAAATAATTTCAAGGATATGTTCCTTGGGTAACCCTTTTTAAAGTTTGTTTGTGTAATTTTGATCCGTCGAAAAACATGGCCTGGGTGGGGATGGGCATCTTTGCACTTTATGGACTTAAAGAAATTCTTTGAAATTCTTCTTCTCCTAAACCACTTGTCAGATTTTGAAATAATTTCACAGAAATGTTCCTTAGGTGCCCCTTTTGAAAATTTATTCGCGAGATTTTGATCTGTCAAGAAACATGGCTGTGGTGGGTGGAAGCTATTTGCTCTCTGAGGACATGAAGAAATTCTTAAAAATTTTGTCTTCTCTGAAACCACTATTCAGATTTTGAAGTTATTTCACAGAAATGATCCTTATATTATACCCCTTATTTAGCTTAGCTGTTTTCAAAGAAAACATCGAGGTATTGACATAGCCCTGTTGGCGTCATCTGCGTCGTTGTTGTTGTGCAAAAACTTCGACGTTTTGTTATATCTCGGCTTCCACTCAACACATGTACTAAAAACTCGGAATAATTGTTCACTAGTAAAAAGCAACCCATACAATAAGGGCAGTTAACTCCAAAATTGTTTTGTCCAAATTATGCCCCTTTTGCGATTTGGAATTTTATTTTACTATCCAGCAAGGTTCCAACAGCCAATCATTGGCACTCTCATGAGGTGCTCTTGTTCAACTTAATATTTTTAGCCACTATCGGGCATGTGCTCTTGTTCAAGATAAGGTCTTTGGGTGACCTATCCTAAAATTTATTTGTAGAATTCTGATTTGTCAAAAACATGGCTGTGGTGACAGATTTTGAAATGATTTTTACAGGTGACCTTTTTATAATTGCTTGGCAAAATACTGATTTTGTTACCAAAATTTCAATACTTTAAAAAAAGTTGGTTATGGTCCTCTCAAAAATTCAGGTGAGCGATCCAGGGCCATCTTGGCCCTCTTGTTTAAGTAATTGTTCACGGACGGACGGACATACAGACGGTTGGACGGACGGACCACTTAAAGCTAATAAATGGCCTTTGATCAAAGGGCCACAGAATAAGGGGCCATCAAAAAAAGTTCTACTTAAATATAATTAAGGGCCATTATAGTTAAGGGCCAATGTCCATCCAAAAATTTCCACTTAAACACAAGAAAGGGCCTCTATAACAAAATGTCTGTGTCAATCCACTATAAGCAAATAAAGGGCTGCAGATGAAACGGCCATGAAGTAAAAGGCCATGAAAAACTGTCCAGCCAAATTTGCTGCTTAAACATGAGAAAGGGCCTCAACAAGAGTATGTGTCAACTCATTCTGCTTAAACTTGATATCAGAGGTCCAGGGTCATGTTAAGAAATAATCACTGCATAGAGTTGTGGTCAGCTTGGTCGACAAACAGAAAGACATTTACTTTGAAATGGATTTAAACACTACTACAAAATTTAGTGGACAGAGTCTTTCATTATCATATTCCACAACACACAGTGGTGTTTGGTGCATAATGTTGCATGCTTTCGTAACGTAAGTAAAACAATGCTGTCTTTGGCAAGTAAAAGCAAAATTAAAATTTTGAGCATTTTTCTGATAACCAGTTGGTGGAATGTTAGTTAGCATGGCTACTCTACAATAAGTAAGATTTTTGACTGATTGTATTTTTTTTTTCCCAGATAAATTTGATGTAGGGGTGATGGAACAGCAAAAGTGTATACAGCACCACCTTTAAAATGATAGTTAGATCATCTCTGTTTTTTAACGAATTCTCCTGCTTTACAGGAGATTTCCATTATAGCTTTCGTTCGCCTTCAAAAATTAGGTCAATAATATAGAAACCTTAGAACTCTTGTGTTGTAAACATCCACGGCCCGCAATATAGTGCTCTTTTTTTTCTACAATTCATCATTGAAATACACAAGCAGCTGTTGCTTTCTATTTTTATTCTGAAAATATGTTGAAAAGCACACCCGCGGTCTGCGATGTAGACCGCTTCCACCAAAGGCGAATCATCGATCAATAGTTTTACAATCAGTTTCATTCATTGTGGACGCGGGTTGTACGGGAGGCCTGGCTTACTAGTGTCACAAGTCAATCGATATCATACACATAGGTAATCTTGACAATCACTGTAGTGGAACGTACAGACCTCAGTAAGGCTTTATTTGAACCAGATAAACACACGATAGTCTACATATGCAGCATTCAATTTTAGCGTGGCTTTCATGCGTAGTTATGGGTAAATAAACCTTGGCTCAGTAAAAATAAAGTTATTTACAATCATTTTTGCAGCAGATATTGTATCAAGAGAATTCCTTAACAGTAATTTCAGAACTTTGATTTATCTCTGGTTTAGTTGTTGCTTAACATCCCAGTCAACACATTTAGATCATGTTGGGACGGAGCCCACTGTTTCCTGGGTACTTAAGATACTCAACCAGTACTGTGGGTAGTAAATGTATCTTGCTTAAGGACACAACACGGTGCTGACTTCTGTGATCGAACCCACAACCTCGGTCACCCGAGTCCTATGTTCTAATCACTAGGCTACCGTGCTTCTTTGTCTGTAGAGATATTTATGCATTCATGGTAGAATGAAGTATTCACAAGTTTTGCTTAACATGAAAGGGGAAATGAGGTCACACCCAAGAGTTTCATACAGTTGATTTGGACAACTTACTAGTGAGGCTTTGGTGATGGCCTTATTGATTTTACTGGATCATCCACAACCTGTGTGACAAAATTATAAAATCAATCTCTACAGCATCAGTAATAAGTTGTTCGAAATGTGTGACGAGTGATCATCCAAAACTCGTCTTTGGTGTGGCCTCCTTTCTGTTATGTGAACATGAAAAAAATAACAGATCATTGAAACTGTAAAACTTTATTGCATCACAATAAAAGAGCACTTGACACTTGACATGTAAATGAGCATCTGGCCATTTTCTATTTTTATTGGAAGTTTTCATGGAATTTCCAATGTAAACACAAGGTATTTTATATTGGCATTTTGAAATTTGTGAGAACAGGATTTGGGGTAATATATTAGATAGAAAAGTTTTTATTTGCATAGGTTTGGATCTTGCAAATAACAGGAAAAATAATGCTTCACAAATAAACCCCAATTTTATAGTATATGAATGTGGTCACAAAAAAAATGGCCCTTCAGTATTGTTCATTACAACTCATGCAAGTATGTAAAAAAACATGAAGACCAGTTTTGCCATTGACAAGATTTGTTGTGTTAGGGTCAAAAAGGAAGTATTTTACATGATCTTTAGTAATTGTCAGTTAGAGTCAAACTAGCAACAACGTTTTAATGTGGTGGCTCACCAGGCTCTACACTGTTGACTTGACAGAAAATACTGAAGGGCCATTTTCATGTGGTATCTGCCATACAGAAAACAAAAGGCGTTTAGCGGTCTCAAATCACTCTCCTTGCTTAAGAGGCTTATCATGAGTTAGGGAGATAGCATCTTTATAGCCTAGCAGGCAATTTTGAAACCTGACCACTGGTACTGTGTGTGCCTGGTAAGCTTATAAAACAATTCAATTTATAAGCATAAACTGATGTATCGGTAGTCTTTATTTTTAGTTACTGTTACTCTATGATTTGTACCTATCTGCAACATAAGTCAAACAATAACAGTGGATAATAATGAAGATTATCACACTTTATAATGCATGAGGAAGCCCTTAACATTGAGCATGCTGTTTTTGTGGGTTTTTTTTTTTCTCTTCACAGAAAACAGGCCATTTTCTGCAGCAATTATAATGTTGTTTGGAAAATTACATTTCCATGTAAAGAAACAGATGAAATAGGAATCAGGGGTGCATTTCACTAAAAATCATTATGTCAATTTCTTAAAACATGAATGAATCGTGGCGTAAGATCAAAATTATCTCAAATGCTACATTTGACAATCACAACTGAAATGTGTTTGCAATCACATCTGAATTGAGATTGTCAAATGCAGAACTTGAGAAAATTTTGAACACTATGCAGTCAATTTATCACTGACTTTCTAATGTTTTTACCCAACAAATTTATGTAATAAAGTTTCCTGAAACTGGCCCCAAGATTTCAAGTGAAACTCTCTTAGTAGGTCTTCATCATCTTGAAAAGGGCAAGGCATCACAATCCTACTGCTATATTATGGACTTTTCCTTAGTCACAAAACAAAATAACAAGCAAAAAATTTTATAACTTCAAACTGTCTTAACACATACAAACTCTTGTTTATCTTCAAAAAGTAAACTTTTCAAAAGAACCAGTTTACCTTTTACTTAATCACAAAACAAACTAACAAGCAAAAAATAATGTAACTTCAAACATGTCCTAACAGATACAAACTCTTGTTTTATCTTCAAAAAGTAAACTTTTCAAAAGAATCCTACAGAAACTTGTAGGAAGTTTATTTCCTACATCAAATAGGAAAACATTTTAAGAAATAAAGGAAATATGCCTCCATCGCATATTTTGGAGTTTTACCAAAACAGTATGTCAAATCTGCACAATAGCCATAGAAAAATTTTCATTGCTTTACAGGAGAAACTAAGAATGAAACCTATATTCATATACCGTATTTGGGCGTGTATTGTACGCACTTTTTTTCACTCAGCATGATTATCTACAGCACCAGTGCATATAATATGAGAGAACATCTAATTTCCCTTTTTTCCCACCCCAAATATTTGACCATCGAAGCCATTTTTATGACGAGTGAGTCAAGTCTGGATTGACGTAATGTCCACACTTTTTTTCCATACACGTGGTCCTCTGATAAAGTTAAATAACACAACATTTGAATTTAAATTACCGGTAATAAATTGAACAATATTTAACTTGAATGTTTATTTTATTTTGTTTTCCTTTTTCTGTTTCAGGAAATTAAAATGAGTGATTTAAAACTATCGTAATTGCACAGGTGTAAACCCGTTGTTATACTATTGAATAAAAACAACTATTGTCTTTTGAAAAATAAAATTGATAAAACCATCTTATTGTGTTTGCCATACTTTTATTTATTTATGATTGTTATTTATTTGTTGTTTGTTTTCTTTTTGAATTTAAAACGAGTGATTTAAAACTATAGTAACTGCACAGGTGTAAACCCATTGTTCTACTTTTGAATAAAAACTATTGTCTTTTGAAAAATAAAATTGATAAAACCATCTTATTGTGTTTACCATACTTTTATTTATTTTTGATTGTTATTTAGTTGTTCTTTGTTTTCTTTTTGTTGTATATTTGAAAGGTGATAATAATTACTTATGAAATGCAAACAGTTTTAGTGTTCACGGACCGTACACTACGTGCCTAATTAATCATGCAGATAATTGACAGATATTGTAAATTAAAACGGTCATTAAGTTGTAAACAGTCATTAAGTTGTGTGTGTGTATGGAGGTGTGATATTTTCCCCTTTGGCAAGCCAGTTATCTATATGACACTTAACAAGAACGTGTTAATTTTGAGAAGTGTCAAGTTATTTGTTTGCTACTTTCAATATTCGGGTCAACACAGTTCCTTTCTATTCATACTGGCTTTGTGTGGACTAATATCAGTAATGCATAAATTGAGCGCGTACTATACGATAGAACAAGCTTTTTTCTGACAAATTGAGCATGAAAATATAGGGTGCGTACAATGCGTGCTTGCGTACAATACACGGCCAAATACGGTAAAATAATTACTTCTGACAAATTGTCTCAAAAGCATGAGGAAGTATTCATGATTGCAAACTGAGTGTTTGAAGAAAATTGCAGTTAAGGCTAATGAAAGTATTCATTTTGGGTAACCCGACCCTACCTTGCCAGACCTGAACCCCTCCCCACTTCTAAGTTTTTCCTTATCATTTTGGGAAAACATAAATGTAAGAAAAATGCGATCCATATTGAGGAAAATCAAAGAAAACTATAATTAAAAAATTATATAAACTAGTGAAGCCTATGCTCTTGTGTTATTTTAAGTCCATAAAGGGGCATTATTCTGTCAAATTTAAAAGCCTCATTGAGTAATGGAGATAGATCAGATTGTGACCCTTCACAAGTGTGTGAACTTTAATTTCAGTAGCTTCAATAAATAAAAGCCATGACCAAGGCTTTTTATCTTCGGAAAACGGACAAAGCTATAAATAATAAATGTGCTGACACTTCCTAGAAATTTTATAAGAGTTACCCAAACTGAACACTTTTTTTCTCTGCCTTACGGCTTCATCGCCCTGAAATTAAATTACAGTACCAAATTAGATGTAAAATAGAATTGTAGAAAGCAAATCTGACCCCTTTGCTATGTGGTCAAAGGTCAACATACATAGATTTTTTTTGTTAATTTTGACTCTAAACCATTTAATCAAATGGAAAGTGATCTAAGAAAATGAAAGTCACCCTCATACTTTCTGTCCAACAATAACCTCAGAATAAGCAATTGAAAAGTTGTCAGTCAATGCTGATGCTACTGAACTGTAGGCATATGACTGACATGGAGGTGTATTTTTATAAAAACAATTTTGTTGAAACTCAACTCAAAGCCAGTTTCATCTGATAAGAAATGGTTTTACAAAGAAAACAAATGTGCACACTTCATCTAAAAGTAAGCATTTGAAAATCTGAATTGGCTGATCTATTTATGTTATAACAATAAAGGCTACTGAGATTTCGCACACAATGTATAGTGAAGTAATGTTAACACAACTAGGAACAAACACCTAAATAAGAACTTCTTTTCTCTATAAATATTCTAATGGATGTCCTAACACACAAGAAATTCTTTTAAATGTCATTTTACTCTCTTATTTTCAAATTTTGTGACGTCTTTAGGTGTGTAGTTATATAATTCAATCAATGCACATTTATGGTTGTCCAGGGCCATTATTGGTTACTGGCAGACTTATCACAAAGTATACCAAGAAAAATCTATTTTGCTAATATTTATAGTAATGGCATAGATTATACCATTATTAGTCTGTGTTGAAATTAAATATCAGTCAAAAATGGAACACACACCTGAACAGATGAATGTAAACTTGTGATAAGTCATTAAACTGTTCTGTACAAAATTTATGGTATTCTGACATTAAATGTTCAATGGTCATTGCCATAGTAACCCATAGTATTGATAATTATAGCTGGAATGCATTTTTCACTTCGTTCAATAGCAAAATGAAAAATCTATCTTGACAAAATCAGTGACATCTGAAACCTTTCTTAAAAAAAATAAAATTTTCAGTCCACATTTTTAATGTAAAAATTTGCACTGAGCATCTGAAAACTGAATGTATTCTCAATAAACCAATGATACACATTGACCTATGCTGAAATTGACAATTTTAACATGACTTTATGACTATTGTGCAGAAGTAACTTAGAAAATACTCTAAATAAACTGCAAGATCGTAAAAAATACCACAATTTCACAACAGATAAATCTACATCAATTAAACTTTTGGTGATAATAACGGTCGAGAATTACATATTATTAAGTATGCCAAAGTAAGCTAATGTTCACAATAATAGGTTTCACATGCAAACAAAAGACCAATGGTCATAAACTGGTCACCTGGTTCATTATCTAAGTACAAATAGGTTTCTATATAAGCTAAAGGGAATCTGGTGATTGTGCTAAGTGAACTAAAAAATCTGGTTCATTAACACTGAGCTATTTGAATTATTTTTCGCCTAAGCATTTTTAATTCTCAGCAAATTCTCTGGAGTGACCATTATTTCAATGTTCTTGTTAAAAACATATTAAAGAAAAAAAATGGTCAAACCATAAGAATTGAGATATGAAAAACCTTACAATTTCACAGTATATGAGGCAAGTAAAATTTGTGTGTTTATAACAAAGAGAAAATCTAAGAGAGGCTTCCCTTTGACTAAATGGAATAGCTAAATTTAAAAAATTAGTTATTTATGTATCTACAACAAAGCTTTATGGCATTAAGACTCCCAAAATACAAAGTAAGAGCAAAGTCTTCATATTCTGAATAATCCTTGCACTTCATGCTACATCATTTATCCTGCTTTACAACAGAACCCGCTCAATGTTCACTCTTTCGAGCCTTCACATTCATGGCACTGATTTTTTTAACAATTTTGTCTGCTGACCTTCTCTGAAGCTCGCCCCCGTTTTCTCGGCTTAACTGTATATATGTCAAACACACTTTTCTTGAAGGGGTTTTTTTCCTTTTCAGATACCTGTCTGCATACTTCTTGATTTCTTCTATTTCACCAGAAGTCCAACGAACTCTCTCAACTGAAAAATGTAGAAATTGAACATAACGGTTATCTTTGTGCCCAACACTTTTTGCACACAACAGAGGCAACGAAAATAAACCTTCAACTTGGCCTTTTTATCAATACTCAATTTAAAGAGGATATATGTTTTCAGGAGTTGAATACAGTTGTATATAATTTCACCTGGATTACAGAGACAAATAATAGGACAGGATACATGCAGGAAATGCAACATTCACAGCAGACATTAACCAAAACTAAATGGGTTGTGATCAAATAGTTGTGCAAGTTACTGCACAATGAAGTTGCTCAGCT
Organism: Hippopus hippopus; assembly: GCA_946811185.2. Taxonomy (NCBI): domain Eukaryota; kingdom Metazoa; phylum Mollusca; class Bivalvia; order Cardiida; family Cardiidae; genus Hippopus; species Hippopus hippopus. Next base: position 3,147,465 of record OX328102.1, on the reverse strand, counting down.
GAATGACAAATTATAATGATCTGTCACTAAAGAAGAGGCCTAAGATGGGCTTAAATCACTCACCAGAGAGAACCAAACTCATTCCTCAAGTTAGTTTCTTGCTACTGTTTAACCTGACTACACCAACTTATAAACTTGGCCAAGATATAAACAATAAAAACATCCACAGAAAGTCTGATGTGGGAGCGTGGTGGCCTAGTGGAGAAACATCAGACTCTGGTTACAGAGGTCATGGGTTCAAACCCAGCAGTTGGCATTGTGTTGTGTCCTTGAGCAAGACAGATTTACTACCCATAGTAGTGGTTGAGTAACTTAAGAACCCAGGAAACTGTGAGCTCCGTCCCAAGATGACCTAAAATGTGTTGACTGGGATGTTAAGCAACAACAAAACCAGAAGAAAGTCTGATGTATAGTGGGCCAAATTGCTATCTCATTAAAATCATATCCTAATTTCGCTCCTATACTATACGCAATAAGGATCTGACAACATCGCATTTGGGGTCACGTCAGAGTGAGCTCTGTAGTAGATTGATATGCATTAACATGTGTCCCTAGTTAAGCCAATGAAATCACTTTTTTCAAGACTGCCTAGGTGGCCATTTAGCTCACATTTTCCAATAGTGATCTATCTGCAGAGCATGTGATCTTGGATGATGCAATGCCCAGGTGGCTGGTTAAAAATGGCAGCATCCATTACATTGATTCAAATTGTTTTGAAGAAATTGAAATAAGTATATTATAAGTGTTTCTGACTTTTTTTGATTTCACTCTCGGTCACGATTGTTACATTTTTCAAGGTTTTTTTAAGTTTTATCTAACAGAATATCCTAAAAGGAGAAATTAGAGATTTCACTGATAGCATATTGTGCATTGATCAGACATCCTGATGTTTTATTTTAGTAGATAGCAATATTAACTGGTCTAGTAAATCTGTCTTTGACAAGGGAATCCTGCAAATATGAAATGTATATTCCAGGTTAATTGTACTAAGGAGCGTAACCTAATCTCTTTTGACAATTGTCTTGTTGACTGTCTTTGATCATCTTCACATGCCTATTGGAAATTGAGTAATTATGGTTACTATTTTACATTTATAGATTAAAGAGATGATTAGAAGAAATTAGCTGGTCATTATTAGCACCTCTGAATAAACCAGTTACCTGTACAAAGTGCTGTTCAATAAATGAAAGAGAAATCACCATAAAGGCCTTTCAACTGAAGTAATTGATTCAAAGGTGTGAAACAGACCTGGGGCTATAAACATTATCACTAGAAGTCAATCAGAATACCTATTAACACCATGGAATTAGTAAATATGAGCTTTTATCAGCATTTACCTTTTTACTCATCCCAGGATATGACTGTCTGGCTGATAGATCAGCCATTACCTTTTAGCAGAAAGTACAATTTTGAAGTACTTTCATGCATACATAGATAAATTGCTTTTATTATACAATATACAGGCTTTTAAATGATATTTGCTTTTGCAGATTACATAATAAGCAAAAAAATAATAGTTTTAAATTTTCTGTTTTCCTTTTAAGCTATGTTATTTAATGATCCATGGCTGAAAATGTTCTGCTGTACAGTGTAAATCCTGATCAGCTGGCTTCAGAACTCTCTGATCAGGATCCACACTATTTGTCATTATATTTAATGTAGCCCATTACATCATTCAAGCAATCCAATTGCCTGAAAAGTCAAAGTGGCTGTGGCATGTTAATCTGTTCAGCAGGATAAGAGTTAAAAGAAGAGTATATTCATTGCAACAAGAATGGACCCACTTCCATAAGGAAGTCAGAATTTTATAGTACAATAGAAGCAGCAAAGTTTTTCTGCTAAAATCATAAAAGGCCAACTTAGCAGTAAGAAATATTACAGACTGTTCAAAATGTAGAGTAAATAGGTGTTATAAAGGCACATACAAGCAAAAGTAATCATGAAGTATTTGCAAAGTAATCATGATTACTTTACAAAGTAATTGTTATCAATTACTTCAGCTGAAAAGTAATCTTAATCGTAATCATGAAATTAAAAGTAATCTGTATTCGTAATGGATTTCATTTCAAAGTAATCGGCCCAAGGTCTGGTTTCTAAAAACGAAAAACTACACAAACAACACCGGTCAAGCAGTGAGCATTCACGTTTTGGTGTCGATTTTAAGAATCACTTTGTGTCAATGGGGGATTCCATCTTAGTACACCTTGACGATTTAAGTAGCTTATCGGAAATCGTCGAATATTCATAACATTATACCAAAGCATTTTGTTGGCAACACTTTCATTGGCTAAATAAAGGTCATTTAAATGTGACTCATAATGGGAAGTCATCAGTCAGCATATACGATAGGGGCGTTAAGCTGGAGATGATTTTAATGAGATTGGCCAAATTGTGGCCTCTACACTGGTAACAAGCTTTTTCTAAGATTTGACCATGACATCTACTTTTTGAAACAACCCCACAAATTTTCAACAGAGGTCAGACAACATCAGTATTAACATCCCGAGCAAGTCTAATGAAGGTTGAGCCAAAATTGTGGCCTCTAAAGTGGTAACAAGCTTTTTAAAATCTGACCTAGTCACCAATTTATTGACCTGACCCACTCACTTTATAGAGGTTCAGACATCATCAATAATAACATCCTTGAAGTTTGGTGTTTATTGGGCCAGAATTGTGGCCTCCAGAGTGGTAACACGATTATTCTAAGATCTGACCTAGTGACCTACTTTCTGATCCAACCCCATCCACTTTCAATACAGGGTCAAGACACTTCCTGAGCAAGTTTGATGAAGATCGCATAAAAACTGGCCTGTAGAGTGGTGACAAAATGTCTAAGACGCTTGATATTCAAGTGTAAGTAGAGTTAGATGTTAATTTATCAGTTCTCTCCTACAAACCTGCTGTCTTCTTTTCCTTGTCTGCTGTGACATGAACCTCCGGTACATCTTCCATTTCTGGAAATAACAAGGATTTTCATTTAACTTGAAACACAAATAAATCAAATCAAACAGGGGCCTAATCACTCATCTGAAAATTAAAGCTTTAGCAAGATGACACAAATGCTTTTTCTAAGGTTTATACACGTAACCTTCTTTCTGAATCTTGGGTATCAATGTGATTACTTGATCAAGATAGATAACCAAAAGAATTCAATCCAAGTTTCACAAGAATTGGCCAAAAATGTGACCCCATGGTTCATATAAATTTTCTGAAACATAATTTAATTTTTTTTTCCACAGCTTTATTTTCAAGGCCTTCAGCTTCAAATTCAAGGACATATTCCATTGCAAATGGGTAATCATCAACAAACTGGATCATAAATATGCTTGATGCAATTTTTTTCAGCTTGATCAAACTCTTTGTATGATCCTATCAGATATTCCATTTTCAAAGGTTTTACAAGACTTTTAAGGTTTTTCAGGGTTTTTAAGGCCAACTGCCATTTACAAAATACAAGAGGTCAACTTATATTTGAAGAGTTCTTTCGGCTGTAAAATTAAGCAACTTCTATTCATGTTGGAGCACACTTTAAGCAGTTAAGCAGGATGGTTAGACACTGGCCAGCAAAAAGCATTGAACAAAAATTTAACCTTCTGTAGGTATTGTGAAAGCATTTGAAACTTGGGCCAGTTCATACACTTTTAACAGCTCCAGAAAAGTACCATGCCAATCTTGACAAACTAGATTCTAGCTTTGCCATCAAGGGGAAGAATTGCACTACTTTTACATAGTGAGAAGACAACACATTTAATTAATTGTTACCAACCACTGCTAACAAAAACTTATATTTCAGATACAATCTATCCAGTATGGCATAATGCAGAATGTTCATCAAGCCCCACTAATGCATGTTAAGGGCATTCAAGTCAATGTATTTGTATCAAAAATCAGTCATTGAATAGAAATGTTCAATCTCCCTTTAGAAATGAAGTATGAAAATATATAAAAAGTGCCCATGTCGGCAAATTTTTCTGTGGAAAAAATTCCTTCTACCACCCATTCAATTAGGGCAGCAACCGGTGACTGGCGGAAAGATGGACACAAACTGGTCTAAGCTTGCCCAGGAAATGTGTCAAATGCACTGGTCGTCGCCAAAATGGCCTAAAACATGTGTTCACGGCGACGTTAAATCCCAAACAAACTAACAAACCAACTGTGCACACAAAGCACACAAGGATCATTAGAAAGATAGGCCTATATTTTACAGCTGTCCATGGAATTCAACTTGTGGTTTGAACAGCTTGCAAACAAAGGGTTACCTAATGAATCCAGCTCAAATTCTACAACACTGTCTTCATCTCTAATAGCAGTACCAGCATGAGAAGATCCTTCTTTGCTGTCATCTAATTGGCTCTGCTCTTCAAACACTATGTCTGCCAAAATGATTTCAATAATTTTCAGGTTACAGTGACTCTTCAATGTCAGTTAGGCAAAAAAAAAAATATGCCTGGTTCAGGTAAACAGAACAATCCTATTTTTCATGCCCAGCCTAGACTTTTTTCCCCTATTCCAAAAAAAAAAAAAATCTTGAGTGGTTGGCAAAAGGATAGAGGGCTTTACTGGTTCACAAAGCAACTACGACTTAACACAATTTATTGAGTATACACTATAATAATAGATATAATCATTATAATACCAATGACCTGACTGGACTTATTAGCCACATCAAGTCATGGCTAAGTGTAAACAAACATCAAGGCAATGTGTAAATCATGCTTGTCATTTGTTGGTATGGCTTCATAAGTTTTTGATTAGACAATAAGGCAAAAGATTAGGGGTTGAATTATACAGTGAAAGTATATTTTTCTTAACAGGTTAACAGACAATGAGGCAACAGATAAATGAAATTTTAACATATTGAAATATGTATATGAAGACTTGATCCAAAGATTTGCAGGCTGGATTCTGCAGCAACCAGATTAATGGAAAAAAGATAATTAGGGCTCGACTTTTATTTGGCTTGGAAACATTAATTTGTATGTTAATATTACAGCAATGCATTCAGTGGTAAAGTTTGTATGCTTACATTTTTATGCCAGGCATGGACAATTCTGAGCGGATAAGAACAAAAATGCAATCAACAACATCATCATGGCCACCTCTGTAGCCTGCTTGGATAACTATAAACCAAGTCAATTGCAAAAACTAAATATATCAAGTAAAATGATACAAATATAGCTTCATCTAATACACTATCTTATCATTAGATGCAGGTGCAATGTGTGCAAATGCATTGCACAGTGTAGAAAAAAAACAGCTCAATTAAGTTGAACCGGTAAGGATTATTCCTTTGGTGGCCATTCAGTATCTGTTTATCTCAAGGCATTCTGTAATTTCTGTGAGCTTATGATCACAAACGTAAGCCACTGTTCATCTTGACTGAGTGAATGTGTAACGGAAGTGAACAAATTTATAATGTTTTGTTACAGCTATCTGCCTTTAGATATTAGTCCATTTACATTACGATCAGTCAGTTAGTGTTATTCCCTCCTGTAATTTGTCTTCTGATCTCACTATAAACAAAGACATATATATCAACATTTTTTTCAGTATTAAGTGTCTTCTGCTTTTAGTTAAAACATATACAATCTTTACAACTCTAAAACTTTTACATTTCACTACTTCCTAGTTATCCTCTTTACCCCCGTTTTCATTGTGCAAAAATATTACACTTATTCCTTTCAATGTAATCAAAGTTGTCTGTTGCAGATATGATCTAATTAGGCAAGGATTAAAAGGATGCAAATTAGAGATGTATATCAGAAAAAAAGACCTTTTGACTTATACAATCATTTGTTTGCTTATACATATTTATAAAATTAATGGTACCTTCAAACTCTATATCTTCCAACTTGGTGTCTCGAAACTTTGACAAAAGGTTCCTATCTTGCAGTAGTAGTAACTTTCCAAGCTGGATCCTTTCGATCCCATCAAGTGTAAACCTGTAATGTGTCTCGTGTACGTCTTCAGTATGCGCCAAGTGTGTACAGAGCCACTGTACTTGGTGGTCCTTCAAGCCCAGGCACTGAATAAAAACAAGCGGAAACATTTAGGCTGATTAAATAGCTATGATTTTTAAACATCACCTTTTAGCTTGAGAGATGACCTTAAATTACTGAAAACCTTGAAAAAATCAAAACTGCAGATATAGATCTATAACATAAGAAGTTAGTAGCATAGTCAATAGTTTAATTTTTTGGTTTGATTTGGGGGTTTTTAACGTCTCCGTCAACATATTTTAGGTCATTTTGGTGATGATCACTGCACGCACTTGAGGCATTTCCTGGGCATGCTTAGATCGATTTAAGCATTTAACCAAATTGCGTCCATCTTTCCGCCAACCATCGGTTGCTGCCCTACTTGAATCAGAGGTAGAGGGAATTTTCCATGGAAAAATACACCAGTCCTGCAAGGGTTTGAACCCATGACCAGCTGGTGTCCAGTCAAGCATCCATCCAACTGATCTACGCGGGCCGCCCAATAGTTTGATAATAAACTTTTTATAATGACAAATCAAATTTTCTGACCCTGAATGTTGGATTTATCAGATTAGTCAAAACCAATATCTTAAGAAGGAATGATTGATAGTCGCTTGGATAAAAAAAAGCAAAAAAAAAAACTAGAGGCTGATATATCAGTATTGCAAAATATTTGGAAACTAATGACTTACTTTAAATACCCATCCATCCATACATTTACTGTAATATCTTAATAATGAAGTTGACCTACATATATGCTTATTTTGAAAACGATGTCTGTCTGGTAGCATGATTCATCATCTTAAATAGAGAGAGCTGGTATACATGTATGTCTTTAAGCGAAATACATGTACCCGAGATATTTTCAGTTCACCATGTAGTAAGTGTTTTTGTAGACACCCTTTCAGCGTCACTTGAAATATGTGTACAGTTAATTTTTCTAACAAAATCTCTTTTTCAATTAATATTATTTTTAATGTATTTTTACATTGCCTACGATTAATTCCTAAGACATCTATATATTCAGTCTCATAAGTGTCAATGCAACAGCGGATCATGAGTTTATGTTTCTATTAAAATTGACAATGAAAGGGTTGTATGATTGAAAATGTTTTTTTTAAGAAGGCCGCATTGTAAAAAAGATATAACATGTACTTTGTATCTTAAAGTGATATCTTCTTTGTATCTTAATGTGATACCTTCTTTAAATCATAAGTACCTGGGCTATGGTAGCCATGTAAGCTCTGTAACCAGTGGATGACAATCTATCTGGATGGATAAGCTCCATCTCACTACGTAGTTCTTTCAGACTTTCAGAGGCACTGATAACTCCATCTCCTGCGTAAAAAATAAACCATGTTCGATGTCTTCCAAATTTTTTTTTCTTCAAATGTTACAACAGGCACACATCAACTCAATCTTGCCAAATCTTTTTCAGTGTATGCCCATATCAGTCTGCTTCATAAAATACAACTACAAGTATATAAGATTTACACATAAAATTGCATATCACTGGCTAAGTGCAACAGAGATGTGTAAGTGCATATGAAATTCACAGGAACTAACAACCCCTTTGCACCAAGCCATGATATTACAGGAGGAATCTATTCGGTAAAATGTTAGTGTTATGTTCACACATTCCTCAAACTTCTAATGCAAATGCCATGAGAACAGCTCAACTGTCATTGTATTGGGAAACAAAAAAAGGAAAAAAAAAATGGGCATGATGTCCCTGAATTGCTCCCCTGATAAAACAGTTTCTTATGTGCCATTTTGGTGATGTTGAAAATTCAATCAGTGGCTTAATTGAGAGAAACTTTTAAATTACCTTTTTAAAAAATCTGCATGTAGTCCTAAAGAGTGACCAATTGTAAACCTAATGGCACTTAATTTTAAGGCAATATTAGTCAAAGATAAGATGATGCCATGTACAAAATATCACAGTTGTAGGTCTATTAGAATATAAGGAATCGTGAATTTAAAGACTTACATCTAGTTGCCATGGCAACAAGGGTATTGAAGGGGCCATTTATAAAAATTTGAGGGCCATTTAAACAAATGAAATTACCCATGTCATGTCTTCATGTCTTATTCATAATGGACCATCCATCATCTTAACTTGGACAGGCCCAATATTGAATCGGACAGGCCCAACACAGAAGCTTTTTATAAATTTTTTTCTCTACAACCTTCTGACTTCGATATGTTTCTTCACCTAACAGCGGGCCATGACTAAACATACTACTTAACTTAAGCCAAAATGGTCCAGTATTTGATTTCAGATGCATGACAACTTGACACCCTACAAAGATTTTTCTTTGATCATCTGAAGATTTACCTTTAGCCTGTCACTCACACCCTAATATTAATATTATATGCAAACAGCTTTAATCTAAATAACATGCCAAGTAATTCTGCATCTCATCCAGATCAAAGCTTTTGACACAAAGACTACATTTTCACCAACTTTGAGGCCCACTGAAAATTTAAGCAAACAACAATTTTCTTGGCAGGTTAAGGGTCAAGTCAAAATTGATCATTTATGTGAAATATGACTCAGACATGACCTTTGCTGTGGAATTCATACCTCTGGTTGCAAACAAATACATGTTGGATGTCTTCAATCCAGCCAGCTTTCGTACATCTTGATCTACAAGATAGTTCAGTGCTTCTTTTGCATCTGATGGAATAAGCACGGGGACATGTTTGCCTCGCTGAAACAGTGGAGAAAATGTTCTTGCATTAAATCCATTCTTGACTAAAACAAGAAGGCTGCCTACATTTTTTTTCTTCTGCTACAACTTTTGCCTTTTTTTAATAAAAAAAAAGGAGTGCTCGGGGCAAATGGGCTGGAGCCAAAATCAGGTCCCACAAATGTGAATTTGGCTCCAACTTAAACTGCTTTCCTGTCAACAATTGGTAAAACTATTCTATGAGTTATTTTATAAGGCAATGTATATGTCAGGGGTACCACCTTTGTGATCACCCTATAAAAAAAAAAATAGAATAAGTATTTTATTTACACTTTGCCACAAACAGACACATATAAAATAGTTGAACAATGACCATGACCTTTGCATGATCTGTAAACCATTTACATTTTGAAATATCCTTACAGAAAATAGTCACTAATCCAGCAATTTAAACCCTATTTTATCATTTGACCAAGCCTATAGATCTACCTTCAACCTAGGTGGGAGTCAAATAGGACACATTGACTACAAACCACACAGCATCTCAGACACCAAGCAAAAGAACCATCACATGGTTCAGAACACTAAAATAGAGCAAGTGTGTGTGTGCATGCATAGCATTTCTGCTAGCCCTTTGAAGCATGGCCCTATGCCGCCCTCAATTAGTGACATGATGCCCTTCAAATGGCCATGGTAGTGTCAATGTGCCCTTTTCAAAGGCAACGCTATTGCGAGGTTGCCCCTTTCAAAGGCATTCGCATCACTAGTGTCTCTATTTTCTAGACTCCACGCTTTAATATTCTCTTACTTATCTGTGTGTTTTCTTTGTTTATTGAGGCTTGTTTAATCAGGATAGTTAGTTAGTGATATGTGAGCAATCATGGGGAACATACATGTTTATTCATAAATTAACTTCAGCTGAGGTGACAGATAGCTGGCGACATCTATTGGATTTCCAAGTTCATCCAACCTTTCAAGCATTTGTTCATTTTTAATTCTGTTACTGACACAGAAGTTCATTGGAACTGCAATTCTAGTGGCTGTTTTGTCATTAGTTTTCGTGACCGCAAAACAATGATTGAATAAGCATCAGATTTTCCCAGTTTGCATATTTATTTCACAGTTTTCTTTAAAAACACTTCTCTTTGACAGAAAATGTTACTAAAACAATTATGAATGGGTTTCAGATTATTTTTCTTTAACAATCTTGAAAGCACATTACCTTTTTAAAAAATGCTTATAAGCATTTATGAATTTACCCAAGTTCTTTAACTAGTTAACTCTTTTACTAATGCTTAAAAGCGACATTCCTTTGTCTGCTGGTCTTTTTGTAGACTTAATTACAAAATGCATAGATCAATTAAAAAAAAAGTGTGGATCAAGATCAGACCACTCCATGTGGAGTATTCTGATCAGTGTCCATACTTTTTTGCAACTGATCTAAAACTCACTTTTTGTTTAAAAAGCTAGGATTGTAGAAGGCAACATTTTCAGATGTTATTTTGTCTGGCAATAAAAGAGTTAAATTGAAAAGTACTGAAAAATCCATAGAGCACCCTGCTGTTTGCTCTACTACCTTTCACAACTTTTGTGTGAATATGCCAAATAGAAGCAGTCTGTCCAGGAACTTTTTTTTACATGGTACAAGTAAATTACTCATTCCTGCTTATGATTTTTCACTTTTTTGAAGGGGAGATAAATCATGTCAGAATAACCCTTAGAGTTTTGGCCCTTTGTCAGATTGTAGCCCCTTTGAAATTGAACAAGTCTGGAGTTTTACACGGACAGATTTAAAAGTATAGACGAAATGGCGAAGGTTAAAGTTTTTCATTCCCATTTGCGCCAACAACAATAACGAAAAAACAGGGTATGTCAATTCCTGGACTTTTTATCTTAATTAACAACAAAAAAAAAAAAAAAAAAATGTTACCTTTCCTCTTATCCACATCAATTCTTGAGTTTTGATCAGGTATTTCTCTGTCGTGGACAATTCTCCAAGAAGTGATGTCTCCACCTCATCTACATCTTTATTACGTTTCAGGTATGTTTTCTTCCTGTAGAATTCAAGTACTTAAAGCTTTCTTCTTTTGTCTTGCAATAATTAAAGTTTTTCAATCCTTTAGGCAATGGTGCCACAGGGTGCGTCTATTGGGACTTATAAGTGTTTCCCCTAAAGAGTTTAGCAGGGTGCTCAGCCCTGCTGCCCTTCTGGCCCACTCTGCTGCCCTTGTTAAAAAAAAGGTATGAAAAAGTTTTTTTGAATGTAAATAAAGCTATAATTACTCATAAAGTTTATTTACAAGGGTAATACACCTTTTTTTTTTTTTTAAAAGATACAATGTCCTGTATTAAAAGAGCCCTTATGGATCAAAATAGCATGTTAAAGTGCCCTTTTGTCTGAGCAGCAACCTGCCCTTTTTTGAGGCTAGTTTGAAACACTACTTATAGGGTCCAAATCCCCCTCTGGACAGAACACTGATTTACCAATTAACTATTATAATTCACACTTGGACCAGTTGTATTCTGTCATGTTGAACTGGTATATTTTCAGGGTTTCAGATAGCATTAGTTTATTTGTGGTTTTAATGCAAAGTAATTTGTCTGAAACAAAATATAATCAAGACTCATTCACATTGCATGATAAAAATTAGACAAAGTACATAAAATGCCCCCGCCCCCATATACTTTGCCTGACCCCTGGCCTCACCCGACTTGGGGACATGAGTACCATGGTGCCCAAGGTCTTGGTCCAAGTAAGCCTAATACCAAATTTCAGCATTATAGTGTAAGAGGTTGTAAAGTTGTAAGTTTTAAAAGCCAGCTTGATGTAAACTTGCACCTAAATTTCAACATTTGGTGACAAACATGACATACACAAATGTGCATGTACACATGTAACATCCCAGTGAAACCCTATATGCCCCTCTCCTGGCAAGGCAGGCGGGGGTATAAAAAGGTTTAAATGTTTACATTTCAGATACATTGACTATAAGAGTTAAGTAAAATGTGACTATTTTTTCCAATCATTTTTGTGAGTATAGTAAATCATTTTCAAAATCTGTGTTTGTTACAAAGGCACCCATATTAGAACTGCAGCATGAGCGTTATTGCATTATATATGTAAAGCCTCTGAAGTGTACATTAACAACCATTAAAATTAGTTCATAGTTGATTAAATTTGAAATATATTGGAATGTTTATTCCACAATCTTTGTTAATGGCAAAATGTTTGTACATGAACACTGCTAATGAAATTAGTTCACTGTACCATTTTAACAGTACTTAATTGCATGAAGTGTGAATTTATTTGCACTTTGTGTAATTTGGCATTTAATAATACTCCCTACAAATTATAGATACTTACTGAAGCTCTTCTATTTCGCCACTTCTTCTTCTGTTGTACACCATAAGACGAAGTACCACAGTATTGGCAATTCTGACATACTGGCCTTTGTCCTGGTAATTGTATTCTGTGAGCATTGAGGACAACTTTGTTGCAACCATTTCGATGTCCTTTGGGTGAGGAAGCTTCCGCCTGTTGTCAAAATGTCTCTCTCTAAGCAAGCAATTGGCACGAGTGGAAACTTTGGTTGCCCAATGAATTTTCATCAGTTTAAGAAGTCCATCAGCTTCCTCTTTACCATTGGCATCATGGTTTTTGAGACACTTTCCATATTTCAAGGCAATCAACCTTGCGAGGTCAAAGCCTATTTTGTTGGCTGTGCTTGGATGAAGCAGCTCTGAATGTTCATTTTTTCCACAGAGGCCTAATGCAGCATCTACAATTATATCAAAATTTTTCATTACCAGTAACTCACTCATATCAAGATCTGTTTCTTTCAGTTGTTTTCTACAAACTTGTAGCAGTCTGGCAGCCAGTCTCATGTGATATGAACTATCTTTGCCCCTTCGTAAGCCATGGCCATATGATTTTGATAGCCAAACGTCCCCGAGGCTATTTATTAAAGCATCTTCTTGTGCACACTTGCTGATATCATCATTTCTCATTTTAGGTAGAACCTCTTTGCGAAGCATTACTGAGGCAGCTGATTTCCCAATCAGTTCTTTAGCTTGCCAGATAAGATTTCGTTTACTCAACCTTTTTGGATCTTCAGTTTTGGGACAATTTGTTTGGTGAATTCTCACTGAACTTTCCAGTTTTATCCACTGTAAGCACTATGGACAAGGTCCGTAGTCGTCAAAAACAATGTCTTCCTTGCTGTTTCTCTTTATCAGCAGCTCTCCTGTCTTGTGTTTCTTTACCAGTAGGTTATGTTCGTGGTCACCAGAATATCTCAGGCAGTCCTGAAGTTTTTTGATTTTCTGCTGAAATGGCCGTTTGTCATCTGTATGTGACATTTCTTTTTTGAGTTTAATGATTTGTTTCACTTCTTGCTTATCACTATGTTTGTTTTCAATATGATCTTGAATATGAGAGATAAGTTTCTTACAAAATAGGCATGCATGGACTGTGTCATATGGTCTATCATCCTTCTTCAAACCACTTTTGCCCTCATTGGATTTCAAGTACCTTTTTATGTATATTCCCTGGTATTTTCTGTCTCTAATTATTTCTGATTCTTTAAAATTCCTTTCAAAAGGTTTACTTCTGGATTCTTGATTTGGTGGCTGGCCTTGTTCTTTTATTTCCTGATTGATAAAATTAAGAAAATTTGGCAATTCAGTACCGTCAAAATTGTCTGACGCATCATCTGAATCTTCTACTTCAGTAGAATATTCACTTTCACAATCGCTATCATGATCTGTCTCTGCAACATAATCTGTGTCAAGCTCTGATATTCTTGAACTTGTCCCAATACCATAATGAAGAGCTGGCTTATTCTTTTGCCTTGAAAATTTAGTACAGTCAGATGCAGCATCTGAATCTTCTGAGTCAGGAACATATTCCCTATCAAGTCGGACATAATCTTTCTCTACATCATTTGTGTCAAGCTCTGACATTCTTGCAATTGACAGGATATCATGTTGAAGATCTGGCTTATTCATTACCTTAGACAATTTAGTACTGTCAGATGCATCATCTGAATCTCCTGACTCAGGAACATATTGACTTTCAACTAGGACAGTATCTGTCTCTCTTATATGAATTGTGTTGGTTTCTGGTGTTCTTGCACTAAAGCTGTTGTCATGATGAGTATCTGTGTCTTCTGAGAAAAGAACTGCTTCACTATCTGCTGAGACATTATCTGTCTCTCTAACGTCAGTTGTGTTGTTTTCTGATGTTCTTGCACTAGACTTGACATCATGTTGAAAAGCTGACACTTTTGAGTCAGGAACAGTTTCACTATCAGCTAGGACATTAAATGTCTCTCTAACATCAATTATGCATGTTTCTGTTGCTCTTGCACTAGACTTGGCATCATGTTGAACACCCGACTCTTCTGAATCAGACACTGTTTCACTATCAGCTAAGACATTTTCTGTCTCTTTGACATCAGCTGTGTTGGTTTCTGGTGTTCTTGCACAAGACTTGATGTCATGTTGAGCATCTGATGCTTCTGAGTCAGGAACTGTTTCCCTATCAGTTGGGACATTATCTGTTTCTTTGACATCAATTGTATTGGTTTCTGGTGTTCTTGCACTTAACTTGATGTCATGTTGAACATCTAACTCTTCTGAGTCAGGAACTGTTTCACTATCAGCTAGGACATTATCTGTTTCTTTGACATCAATTGTATTGGTTTTTGGTGTTCTTGCACTTGACTTGATGTCATGTTGAACATCTGGCTTATACATTAGATTCAACAATTTAGTATTGTTAGATGCACCATCCAAGTTATCTGAGTCAGTAATAGCTCCGCTTTTGTAGTCAATATCAACTGGAAGATTATCTGTCTGCAATTCTATCTTGACCCATTCAATATCAGACTGAAACTGTTTGAGGGTATCCAGTTTCTGAAACATGCAATAAATTCATGAAGATTTTTCTTAACAACATCACTCAACTATCTTTATTCAACTAGTTAACATAAGCAACAACAAAATGCCAACAGCCCTTTCTAAACTTTAAAACAGCATCATTTTACCTGACAATAAGAGACAAGTACATATATTTGACACACTACGCATATACCCCTCAATCTGTCAATCACATAGTTTGACCTTGAATACAACACTTTGGAATTAATTTGTGCCATGATATTTTTGCCACTTTGCTCCAAAATGCCTGTTTTATTTTGAAGAATTAAATTTTCACCAATCTGGATATAAAGCGCCCAAAACCAAGGGGCCATCAATCCCAAAATGAGGGTTTGTTTAAAGTCAAAAATGGCTCATTTGTATATATCACATACCTTCACAGGGGCAATTTTGAATTTGTATGTCTAATATTTACTGAAAGGAAACTGGGGGCTATTTTGACCTTATAGTGGAAGCAAGGGGCCAATTTATAAAAAGGGCCATGACTGTTAATTCAATGCATGAAATGAATTAGGGGTAATGGAGGTGTAGCAGATGGGCCTGAATTGTTTACCGAACATTTTGGGCAGGTTTTTACAAGATTTATTGAAAATTGTAGCCTTACAATAGTTAACTGGCCATGCAATAGTTAACTAAACCTTGAACATTATTAGATTAGACCTTGGGACTTAGTTTTTATAGATTAGGCATACATTTTCAAGAACCATGAGTATTAACCATTCTGTTCACTGTTCAAGCTTGATGTAGATTGGGTCAAATAGTGGCTTCTAGCTTTGTAACTAGGTTTTACTAAAATTTAACATGATGACCTACCTTTTTGACCTAATCCCATAAAACTTTTACTTCCCATAGAACTGGTTAAGTACCCAGGGAATCGTGGTCTCCGTCCCAACATGCCTAATAGTTGTTAACTTGGATGTCAAACAAACATTGTAAGCTATTTGAGAAAGATTGGGCAAAACATGTGGCCCATAGAGTGTAAAAAGGTTTATTTTTACAATTGACCTACTTTTTGACCCAACCCCACTCCTGTTAGAAACACATCAAGATATATAATGACATTCTAAGCAAGTTAAAGGAAGCTTGGGAGAAAAAACTTGCCCCTAAAGCCAAAACAAGGTTTTATTTTTAAAGATCTGACATAGTTGCCTACTTTTTAAACCAGCCAAACCATCTTTCATTCAAGGTATTGTCAGAACAAACAATCGGAGCCAGCTGGATGAAGATTGGGGCAAAACTGACCGAACAAGATTTGACATAGTGACCTACTTTTTGACCTGAGCCCTCCCATCTTTGAACTTAACTGTGACATTTTCAAGACAATTATTTTGAGCAGGTATGAGAAAGATCAGGCCTAAAAGGTGGCCATTAGAGCTTTAACAAGCTTTTACTAAGGTTTGACCCATTAACAAACTTTTGACCTGACCCCACCAACTTTTAAACTCGATTAAGGCATTGTCAAAATAAATATCCTGAGAGTGTCTGATGATAACTGGGCCTAATTTGTGGTCCTTGGTGTGGCAACAATATTTTACAAAGATTTGCCAAGTAACCCACTTTTTGACCCAACATTCATTCACGGTATTGTCCTGAGCAAGAATGAAGATTTGGTGCAAACTGTGTCTCTGGAGTGGGTAACAGCTTGATGACAAACGACAAACTACTCACTACGGACAACATACATTCATCTGTCACAAAAGCTCACCCCAAGCTTTTTTGGTGAGCTGAAATACATGGTCAGAAAAAGCGTATCAAAAAATCAAACAGGGTTGAAAGGCATCTGAGTAGGAAATGGCCCTTTGTAAAATATTTAAAATATAAATGGACAATTTCAGACCTTAAATGGCCCCTTAATTTGGAGATATGGCCCCAAGTAATGGCCCTTAAATAAGGGCCCCTTACTAGTTTTAAATGGTTTGTCTGCCAGAAAATAGACATACTTTAAATTGGGTCTCTTTTTTAATTCATTTTTTTTTTTTGCATATAACTGATTCAATTCCTGTGGCCCTTTGTTCTATCTATCTATCCATCCATCCATCTCCTTAAATGACCCCTTAATTGGGAGATATGGCCCCTAGTAATGGCCCTTAAATAAGGGCCCCTTACTTGTTTTAAATGGTTTGTCTACCAGAAAATAGACAAACTGTAAATAGGGTCTCTTGTCTTATACATTTTTTTCTGTGGTCCTTTGTTCAGAATGGTAACGGGTCGTTTGGGCTGGGAGTTGTTTTGGCCATGAGTCATTTAGATCTATCTGTCTATCTATTTATCTATCTATCTATCTATCTATCTATGTCTGTCTGTCTGTCTGTCTGTCTGTCTGTCTATCTATCATCCCCACCCATTGATACCATACCAATGCACCATGGCGATTGGCCTGTCTGTCTGTCTGTCTGTCTAGAATATTGTATCAGCAATATAATATTCAAAGGCCACATGGATTGATAAGACTTAATGCTTACTCTTATTGTCTTATTTAAAATTATAAATTGATTAGACTAAACTAGTGTCACAAAACCAACCTGTCTGTATATCTGTACGTCTTTCCTCTAGAGTATACATATACTTTGGCTGAAACTACTCATGACAGAAATGACCCCACTACCTAGGCCGAAACAATACACCCCAAAAATTGGCCGCAACGATCCGGATTCTTCAGAATTGGCTCCTTGCGTCCAATATTCTGCTTAAATGCCCGTTTTCTTTCAGTTGCACATAACCTGTCATTTCAATATACATTTTAGATTTTAAATTCTGGCATGTTTATCCATATGATCAAACTGAAAAAAACTTCATACTAGACAGAGTAGTGATACTGAAACAGGGATAATGGCCTTCAACTTGGATCTATAATTTATTTGAACAAAATGACCACACAACAGGATTTGGTTTTGTCAATAATTCTGTAATTGTCAAGGGCAAAAGTGCACTAAATCTGTAACCATGACAGAAGATGATTCCAAATCCTAGGTGCATAGCAACTCTTCATGTATAGTTGAGTGGTTGTATCTTATGCCCTCTAGAGCAGACATGTTAAGTTCAGGAGACTGCACATGCTAAAGGCACAAAGCCTTGTCACTGGGTCTGGGGGCATGCTTCCCAGGAAAAATTTTGAGAAAAAGGGTACAAAATGTAAAAGGTTTGTTTGTTTGGGGTTTAACATCTCCGTCAACACATGTTTAGGTCATTTTGCAACGACCGGTGCACTTTTGACGCATTTCCTCCACAAACTTAGACCACTCTAAGAAGTTAACCAGTTCGGTCTATCTTTCCGCCACCATTCTGAGAGCTATTTTGAACACTTTTTGCTTTATTTTAGACTCCTGTTCATGGTTAATTATTTCTTGAGGTTATCCTCTTCTATGGCAATAAGATCTTAAACTCAGTGCTGTGTTATTCAGAAAAAAAAAATATAACAAATGATGGGGGGCTGTTGTGCGGATGGGGGTCGAGATGTGTAAAATATCAATTTATAAATTCTTTTGAATTATAATTACTTATGATAATACATTTATTGAATTTATTAAGACAAATTGTTCCTGGTCACAATGCTTCCAATGGAGCAGTCTGAGATGAAACTCTATTCTAGGCATCAATACATTCTAGTAGTTATCTAAAAGTGCATTTTGCAATAAAAAAAAATCCAAGTCCCACTACTCCATGTGGAGCAGTCCCAACTGAACATCTATTTTGCTAAGGCAACCAAATAAGAGTAATTTACTTGATGTACCATGTAAACGAAAGTTCATGGTCAGACTGGTCCTGTAAATTCTAGGAGAATAGCTGATGAATAACAGCAAGATGCTCCTTTCATGGCCTTCTCAGTTCTTTGACATTTTTCAAGGGATAAATAAATTGATTAACCCTTATCATGCTAAATATTTTAATAAATAGCGCTACTCCCTGATTTTTTGTCTATCCACAATCCAAATTTCCATATTTTTACCCTGGCACTTAAAAGCAGATAAGAAAGCAGTATACATCCTTAACAGCTTGCTTCTCAAAGCTAGTTGATCAGAATCTATACTGCTTTAAAAAAAGGACAAATCTGGGTGCAGCATGACAAGGGTAAAGAAATGAAACAGAAAATTCATGGCCATAAATTGGTGATGTGCCTTCAAATATACTAAAAATAATGACAACAATAAAACTAATAATCTTAACCTTAGATTGCTATATAAGAAGCATTTTTGGGGAAAGAGAAGTGTTTTTTTTTTTTTTAGAAGAAATCTGCATAATCCAGGAAAAGTCTGTTGTTCCTTTTATGATTTTGTGTCGCTAGAATGGGTAACAGTGAATTGTTGACGACAAACGATGAATGACCCACTACGGACAACATACTCATCCGTCACAAAAACTCATCATAAGCTTTGTTTGGTGAGCTAAAAATACACGAGAAAAAGCTTTTTTAAAAAAATCCAATCTGAGTAGGAAATGGCCCTTTGTAAACATGTTTCAAATACAAATGGACCATTTCAGAACTGAAATGGCCCCTTAATTGAAAGATATGGCCCCTTGTAATGGCCCCTAAGTAAGGGCCCCTTGTTTTAAATGGTTTGTCTGCCAGAAAACAGACATACCTTATGTAGGATCTTTTCTTATACCATATTTTTTTTTTTTCTGCAAATAACCCGGTTTCAATTTCTGTGGCCCTTTCTTCAAAGATGGCCCCTTGCTTCAAATATTCTACTTAAATTCCTGTTTTCTTTCAGTTACACAATAACCTGTCATTTCCATATACATTTTAGACTTTTAATTCTGGCATGTTTTCCGATGTGATCAAACTAAAAAACAAGAGGCCCATGATGGCCCTGAATCGCTCACCTGATTCATTCGGTTGTCTTGAAAAGAATTTTTTAGTTTTAGCTCTGGTGACTATGCTGTTAAGTGAAGCAGAATGGATTGAGCAATTTTGAAAGAGGGTCACAAAACTTGACCAAGATTTAAAAGGGACATACATTCTGTGCTAATGTTATAAAGATCAGGTCAAAACAGTGATCTCTGGAATATTGAGTAGGTTCTTCTTTTTAACCTGTCCCAACTCACATTCAATAAAGCTCTAGATATTGTCGATATTAACATTCTGAGTAAGTTTGATTTAGATTGGGTCATAATTGTGGCCTCTAGAGTAGCAACAAGATCCCAACAATTTGACCTAGTGACCTACTTTTTGACCCGACCCAACTGCCATTCAATAGAGGTCTAGATATTGTCATCATAAACATTCTGAGCAAGCTGGATTAATATTGGGTCAAATTTGTGGCCTCCAGAGTGGTAACAAGATCCCAACAATTTGACCTAGTGACCTACTTTTTGACCCGACCCAACTGCCATTCAATAGGGGTCTAGTTTTTGTCAAAATAAACATTCTGGGCAAGTTTGGTTAAGATTGGGTCAAATTTGTGGCCTCTAGAAAGGTAACAAGATTTTCAAACAAACTGACCTAGTGACCTTCTTTTTGACCCAACCCCACCCATACTAAATACCGATCTAGATATTGTCAACATTAACATTCTGAGCAAGTTTGAATAAGATTGGGTCATAATTGTGGACTCTAGAGTGGTAACAAGATTTTCAAACAATTTGACCTAGTGACCTACTTTTTTTACCCAACCCCACCCACAATCAATAGGGATGGAGCTATTGTCAATATAGACATTCTGAGCATGTTTGATAAAGATTGGGTCACTGCATCCAATACCAAGGAGTCCCATGCTCAAAATGACGAGTCAGAACAATATGTCCTACTACAGTTCTGCCATTTCAATGAATCCTAAAAACCGCTTAAAATGCAAAATTTGCATCTCCAAAGAAAATTGATTAAAAGATGTGTGATGCGCAGTTAAAAAAATTACTAACATAATGATTCCTTCATATGATAAACATTTCCATGTTCATCTGTGTTGACTGTATATCGATATAAACCAGTGAAACCTGTAATTCCTATCAAGGATATTTGTTTCACAGATTTTCTTTTTAATACGTCAATTTCGATTCTTTGTCAACCACCCAAAATTGCATCACAATGCTGCAATGTTTACTTTCATTTTTGCTCTGCTACGGCAATCAATATCATATAGGCACTCTATACACATGAAGGCTTGAAGCTATATTTATAAGTGTCAAGGTTTACAAATGCAATACAGACTGGACTGGTATAAATCCACGACAATTTTATAAACATCACCACAGATTGAATTTGCGAGTCTGGAGGACTTATACAGTCAATGAAATGCATGTCTATGACATAGAATGTGTGTCAAATACGCAGAAAACCTGTGTCAATGAACACCATGAACTGTGGCCATATTTTCATCAATTTTGAGAGACTTTGGAGCAGTTTTTAAAATTGAATCAGACAACAAAGCCAGATGACAACTTTTTGGTGGGCTATGTTTTAATTAAGTTCTTAAGAACCTGGGCAGTGGTTAAGTAGATGTGCTTTTTGTTGCAATGACAGCATTTCAGTCATATTGTGATGCAAAGATAATAAAAGATGGAGGAAGATTCCAACAGTCCATTTTTCCACATTCAGGCACCTCGAGTTGATCCATTCACCTTCTGCAAGTCAGATGAGATCCCTAGATCAGTATTGGAACCCATGCAAAGAGGGACAAGTGGTATTTAAGTCAATGACTCTACCCAGGGAGAATGTGGTAGTAATATCACTTCCAGATTGTTCTTAAACATGAGATAGCAATTGCTTTTTTTAAAATACCTACTTTGAAATTTGAGATTGCTACTCCATAAGTCCTTCTTCTTTAATGGTTCTATATCCCTTGTTTTCACTTCAAGTCTGAAAATACATTTACATTCAGTGATAACTACAACATTTTGAACAGACCTTAAAAACTTTTAGTATTTATATATGAAAATCTCTAAATCCTTGCCTTGTCAAAAAATAGCCAAACCCTTTTACTTAATTAGCAATTCTTGGTTACAACTACATAGCCTTTTACATGTTTAGGTTCCAAATTCTTAATCCCACCTAGGAATAAGAAAAATCTTTCATCATTCCTACAAAATACATTCAACCTACTGGGTTCCTTAAAGAAACACATTAACTTTAATAACAGAGAAATCAAAGCCCAAAGGGCTCCAACTGCTGCACTGAAGACTGGGCTCAACATAAACCAGTGCCTGACAGACATTCACTAGTTAAAATGTGGTCTGGGCTTGCTAAAATTTCAGGTCAGTAGCCTAATCGGTCATATGAGAAATTGGTCTGGTTGCAACAGCATTTGGATGTAAAAAAAATCTGATAAAAAGCAGCTGCATGCCTATTCACCTACTGCAGTGTGTAATTTATGCATAAAAACATATCTATTTTGTCAGGTTCTCCTGATTTAGGGGCCCTAAATCCCAATCTCCCACCCAAAGCCCTAAATCAGAAGAACCTGACAAAAAAAAGAGAGAAATCACATGCATGCTAATTTGGTTTGGTAGGGAACTATCTTTTCTTGCAGATGTTTACAATTATTATCAATCACAACATCTCAGAGCTGTATGACTACTCTACTGCAGTAAAAATGACCAAAAAAATAAAAAAAATAAAAATAAAAAGTCTACTTATTCCAAATGCTTAAGTACTCACTCTGCATGGTCACTTTTGAAATAGACTGTTGTCAAATGTTCGTTCTTTAGGATCCTCTTTCCGGGCCACATTACTGACTTTGGCACACCAGGCAGATTTTTCACCCACACAAACTCCTGAAAAAGAAATCATGATTACCATGACTGACATTTAATTTGTGTTCTTATTAATCTTAAATCACACTGTTTAAAAGCTTTTTATTTCTTTTCCTAATGATCCCTGCCTTGTCCCATACAGTGGTCTTCCCTGGTACTGTGTCTTCCTCTGTACCGTGGTAATCCAAATTTTCCCTAATTTGCATGCACAACACCACCTAGTGGTTGTTGACATTAGTAAATTTGGATGTTCTGCAGAAAAACAAACATTTCACAATTATTTTCTCGTTGATGAGAGCACCAGATGTGATAGTTTGGTACAGTTTTAGGATGTAAATCGATATGTTCTATTTATAGATATTTATTTTGTTTAGAAATTAAGAAACGCGGTACCAAGGAGGACCATCCTATATGCAAACAGCTTTGATTAAGACGAGATGTCGAGTAACTGTGCATTTCATCAAGTTCAAGCCATTTGTCACTCAAACTACTTTTTCACCAACTGTGATCAACTTTAAAGCACTTTGACCATTGACGCAGACCAAATTAGGCAGACAATTTAATCAGCAGGCAAGGAATTAATACATTCTGTGGCTGTTTTATTCTTGAAAAAGGCAACATAGAATACATGTACTGGACAGACTGAGACTGAGGAAAAAAAGTAACAACAGGGCTCGACATTAACTTTTTTTCCCACTAGCCCGGTCGGGCTAGTGGATTTGAAAATCACTAGCCCTGACCAAAATCTTAGGTGCCCTGACCAAAGTTTAAAAACGATATAAACTGAGTATGCAATTTTGTTTGGTGTTTCTCATGTACTGTTGAACTGTCATGCTGTAATTCAAACATATCAAATTCAACCAATAACAGTAAAACAACTTATTTACGTATGGTTTGCAGTCTCTGATCCCATAGCTTACCATAATCACTTTAAACAGTTACTGGTAACTATAAAGAAATACATGTATTAACTTGCAATCATGGTAGAATGGATACAAATCATGTGATAACTCATGGTGAGCCATCTCATCTGGAATTACAATAATTGGCCTTAACTATAAACATGTACATTGTTAACAGACTGATACTAATAGATGAATTTGCGATCATAGTAGATGCAGATGTGACAACTCATAATGAGCCATCTCTTTTGGACCCACAGTAATTCTCCTAAGACTCAGGACTCTGTTCTGCGCAATTTCATACAGATTCATAGTGATTACAACAGACAACACAAAGTAGCTGGCTATGCTAGATTACTGCTCCTGATAATACAACTTATTTGGAGTAGCAAAGCTGGTATAAAGAGTGAGAAAAAAAAAAAATCAATATGGATGTATTAACCTTTTGCTTGCTAACACAAGATAGCGACACACTTAGAAACGGTATGTTATGCCTTAGCTACTAGAAAGGCGTATTAAAAAGGAAGATTTAAGATTTTTTACCTCTAAATGGCATTGCGTACGGACCTAATTATCACATGACAGGTCAAGCTACTGTCATGGAATTTTAGCTAGCCCAGACCTACTTTCAACTAGTGAATGTCTGTCGGGCACTGGTTAATGTCGAGTCCTGAACAACGGATTGAACACAGGTGAACCACATGCCTGAGTTCATCAGATTGCAGGCTTTTGTCTCCTTATGTAAGCACTAATGTTAATACATATGTAGGAGGCATTCCAAATGGCCAAATCACATCCCTCCTCGCCCCCCCCCCCCCCCCACCACCACCACCACCACCACATAAAAAAAAAATTGACAAAGTAACACAAAATTTCCTATATTTTACTTATAAATCACACACAAATTTAAAAACTGGACTAATAAAGACAAAAAAATTTCTCATGTTAATAAAATGATGTGAATTTTTCCCAACTGGATTGGCAGTTTTGTTTTGTTGTGCAGCCTATTCAGCACCTCTGATGATGATTTAAACATATTTCAACAAGTATGCAAACAGTTTGCACCCTAGTCAGACTGCTCCTGAAGGAGCAATCTGATTTGGGACCTAACTGCTTTTTAAGATATGACCCTGAAACATACCTGTAGATATATTAAAAAACGACTTATTGTGCTTAGCGCTTTAAGAAAACCCGTGGGTTGTGTTCTATTTTTGGCTCACCACTTAATACAAAGGGCCGTAAATACAAGGCTTTTTAAGGGCCAAGTTTTTTGTTTTGTTTTCTAAATATGCCCCCCAAATGTCGTCTGAGCCATTTGATCGGCCCCTTGTTCACTTTTTGCTAGATTTGGACAAACTCAAGTAAGGGGCCATTTTGTGCAACCATCATTTACCCCCACCCCCTCTCCCCAATGCCATTGCAGTTAAAAAGACAGAGGGATCATATCCACCTTATTTAAAACTGAGTCCCAAGTATCAACTAATAAAATGGCCCTTTCCTTTAGTTTCACGCCACACCGATTCACTTTACACAAAAAAAAAAAATTCATAAGCTAAATTACAAGCAAATCTAGGGTTTCAATATTGCTTTATTTTAGTTTCTGGTATAAAAAAAAACAGAGACCAATTTGTAACAAATTCCTCGCCTAGTTCACAAGAAATCTGTATGAACTAAACTACAACTATCACTGATGTTGATTGATTACCTACTATGCAATGTATAACTTAGAGAACGGGATGCAAAGGTTTTTGGCTCAGTGGGTCCTGTCGAGCCCTGAACATAGGAGAAAAATTGTAAAAAAAAATCACTGCAGAACAAAAAATATAGCCTCTATTGAGCTATAATGTCACAGCTCCTACAACCTCACTCTACCCTTGCACTGACAGCGCAAACTGCACATAACACTCGCAAGAGGGTACTGCAGTATAAAAAGACAGAGAGAATGGCATGATAGAGAGTGTAATATACCGTAACTCTAGATTCACTACAAGAGTGGAGTAATTTCACTATTGGAATTTATGATATTATTTTTAACTTTATAATTATGTACTCAGTTACAAGCATTTTAGGTAGGTAATCAATCAATATCAATGCTAGTCAGTTTTATGTAAGGTGGCCATGGGCACTCTTTCTTTTAAGCTGCACTGGCATTGGGAAGGGGTGGGGCGAGTAAATTGTAGTTGCACAAAATGGCCCCTTACTTGAGTAGAGTTTGTCCAAATCTAGAAAAAAAGTGAACAAGGGGCCAATCAAATAAAGGCCCTAAATTGTTCACCTGGCATTAATTGGCACTGTAGGTGTTGATTAAATTAAAAAATAAGAATTTGCTTATTTCCTATCACGGCTTGCTTTCACAAGATTTTCTCATCAGTAAAATTTAATGGAAAAGATTAACTGTCATACAGTATTAGTTTTGGTTTGGATAATTGCCTTACCCAGTCAACACATTTTTTGGTCATGTTTGAAAAGAGCTGATCGTATCCTGGGAACTTAATCAGTACTATGATGAAAGAGAATCATTAGGTGGTATTACAAATGCATTGTTCATATTACTTGCAATTTCAATTTTGGACAACTCAATCCCATCCATTTCAGTCTTGAAAAATGAGCTTAAAATTCGAGAGACTCATGGCAATAAAATATCTTCCTCTTAGTATATTTGGGTTGAATCATTTCAACAGCATCTTTTTTCAACAAACCACCAAAAATATTCCGTATGAAATGCATAAAATCTAGTAATAACGTGTGACAAACGTTGAACTTTGTTTTTGTTTATCCGATGACAGCCATCTTTGAACATGCGCATGCGCAATGCGATGTCAATTTTCGTACCTAATGTTTTTCGACCCCAAACAATCAACCTCACTTTAAGTGAGAATATTCCAAATTACTTATCTAGATATCTTTTTTCCATATGTCTTGATAAACATTGATTTAATAAATTGATTACCTTCAATAAAATGGCTGAAAAAAAAATACCACGTGCTGCCAGTACATCTCGACAAAGTACGAACAAGTCATAATATCCGAAAACGATTAAATAACCATTATTGTATCTTTTAACTTTGCAATATTTCAAGTTGCGATATGGAATACAATCAAGAGCTTGAATTAAGTTGAAATCGCTGAGAACAAATAATGAAGCAAAGCTTTCAGGCGGCGCTGCTGCCATTTTATAATATTGTCAAGGCCTACACAAGTTTGCGAACCAGATTTCAGGGGCCATTTTCATCCAAAAAGGCCAAACTCGTGTAACAATATATAAATGACAATAAAAATGGTTTACTTACTTCATTTGTCTTTTTTGCATTATCCAGTATTTCCGTATTTCGACCTCTCCGAGGCCGCTTTGGTCGGCTTGCCATTCTTGATTTTTAAGCTTTAGAACAGAATAATGACGTCACGACGCGCGCGTTTCAGCGTGCTAAAAATAACGCTTAGGTAACCTAAAGAACTACCATAAATGCAAAAGATATCCGTAGTACGAAGGGAAGCTATTATCACGGCAAATAGGGGTTATCTACCTTGTTTTCTCCCGATTAGTGACAGTCCGAAAGTGTCCATCTTTGGACTATGGACAAATTTGTAAAGGGCCATTTGTAATTTTTATATGGACAGATTTCTTAGGCCCTCTGTATATCTTTAGGCCAATGAACAGAGGGCCATGGCCCTCTGTTCAGAAATGGCCCTTTGCTTTCACTATTTGGCTAAAATGGCCCTGTGTTTCTTTTCAGATATCGTAGTACGAAGGGAAGCTACTATCAAGGCAAATAGGGGTTATCTACCTTGTTTTCTCCCGATTAGTGACAGTCCGAAAGTGTCCATCTTTGGACTATGGACAAATTTGTAAAGGGCCATTTGTAATTTTTATATTGACAGATTTC
The DNA here is from genome assembly GCA_946811185.2 of Hippopus hippopus. Classification (NCBI taxonomy): domain Eukaryota; kingdom Metazoa; phylum Mollusca; class Bivalvia; order Cardiida; family Cardiidae; genus Hippopus; species Hippopus hippopus. The sequence goes on along the minus strand of OX328102.1, from coordinate 3,120,379 downwards.
TTAGGCCCTCTGTATATCTTTAGGCGAATGAACAGAGGGCCATGGCCCTCTGTTCAGAAATGGCCCTTTGCTTTCACTATTTGGCTAAAATGGCCCTGTGTTTCTTTTCAGTCACACGGACAGACGGAGGGACAGACGGATGCCGGACGGTGATCAATCACAATAGTTCACCCTGAGCACTACGTGTTCAGGTGAGCTAAAAAACCTAAATCCTTGTCATGAAGTTAAGGGTTAACATTTCATAAGTGGTATGTTAGAAATGTACCTGCACCACTTTTCCCCCAACTGATGTTTTTGATCTTGCTGGTGAAGTAACTGCCTGGCTCAGGGGGACAACTGCAGCTGCAGGAGGGTGGACCAGACCCTCTCCTTCCTCTTTTCTTGTGGGAGGAACATCAAACTGTCCAATAGGAAAGACCTTCGAAGCTGATGTTAGAATCAGGGAGCGATCCCTTCTTATAATGTTCCTTAATTTCAGAGCATTATTCAAGGCAAATTTATGGAAAAACTTTGGCTCATAGCAGACAGCTTTTAAAGTTGTATCCTCATCAGCTAGGGCAACAGTTTTGCTCTGTTTTGTTTCTCCCTGCACATTTCTGTAGGTAACTACATCCCCCTCACAAACAACTTTAGCCCTGACAGATTTGTCATATGGCATTTTGAAGTCTGTTTCCATGACTTTGGACAAAGCATCTGCAAAGACAGGTTTAAGTGAAACAATATTAACAATAAAGTTTGTTGCTAAGCTTTACACAATGGACATTGTTATAGATGTGTCTGTTTAAAACGTCTGTGCAAAGAAAAAAAATGCCTTGTACGTCTGTCTGAAAAATTCATAAATGCCTAATGCTTCTGTCTGAAAAATTCATTAAGTCATAACTTTGATTTTGCAAAGCATAGTACTTGGCATAATTATGCATTGTAGTGCAGTTTAATACTATCACTTTTATGTAAAAAATTATAAGCTGTAACTTAATTCAACATCTTTGTGTCTTTCTTAATGACAAACTGCAAAATGTTACCATAAATGAAACCAGGTATGTGTGTTAAATACTAATCAAACCAAAAATCCAATCAAGGTACATGTATCTGCATAACACATATTTAAGTTTGGAACAAATGGGACAAATTTCTCTGGGAGTGCAGTAACTTTGTGGTAAAAGGAGAAACTTTTCATTTCAGCTAAAACACAATCAGGTTGTACATTCTTGTGTCACTTGTGAAAAAATAAGAAAATAATAGCAAACAAAAATTGTTGTCATAACCATAATCTGGTTTGGCTTAGCCATGAATACAAAATCTCAAACATGGCATTTCAAAAATACTATCTAAAACATAGATGTAATTATAACATGCAGTGTATTTGGGTATTTCAATTGTAAAATGAATGTCTCTGTTTTCTATCATTAATCTGGAGTTCACATACCATTTCAGAGCCAACTTATCCGAACAAGGCAAGTATGTTGCTCTAGTGTATATGTAGACGATACCCCAGACCTTTATGAACGAATTTGCATTGACTTTCTGCATTTTGTACCTTTATATATTAGCAATATTATCCAACTTAATGATTTTAAAAGACAGACATTATTCAAGTGAAAGCATTTGAACCAAGTGAATTAACTAATATTAGCAGATGCCTAATATTACCGGCACTTATGTTTTTTTTACATGACTCGGGCTGCAGACACAACATTTTTATATCAACCTGATGTAATACGAAATTCAGTATGAGTAAACATGTATTTTGTTGGATGTAGATTTTTAACATGTCAAAACCAATTTCCTTTAACTCTATACCACACAATCCCAAGTTTTAACGACCCTGGAGAAAACTTTTTAAAACATTGTGGGATAGGGAGAAAATGTTATTGACCAGCATTTTCTCCTTTTACCACAATGTTTTCTAGACTCTGATTCAGATCCCATCATTTGTGCCGTATAAATTTTGTTGTCTGTAAGTGCTTTCAAATCAGACCCATCTAAAATATTGTCGTTGGGGAAAGAGTTAGGCAAGAATTTGATATAACTTCCTATAAAATCAAATAAGTACAATACCTTACATACCTTACACAATTTTTCAAAGTCATGTCCTCAGCCCAAATTCAAACAACTGATTTTGCTGTACTTTTCGCCACATAATATGACTTATATTTGACTTTATTGACAGTTTAAGGCAATTTTCAGATAAAACGAGACCCTCTTTGGCTATCAACTCAAGTTCAGCTGATATGCCTATGTCCTGTATATAGGTATGTCATGACATGTCAATAGCCCGTTTGCATTTCTAATATGTATACAAACACTTTATTTAACTAAAATTATGCTGTTTCATTTCCTTAGACACTTGTTACATCCCACTGTTAAAATTCTTTACCAAATGACAAAATTTAGACAGTTCTGAATTGAAAGCATTTGCAAGCGACAACTGTAACCCAAAATCAGCAACTTGTTTTGGATAGGGAAGAAAAAACATGCAGTCCGATCTTGATGTACACTGTCTGCTTTGCCGAGCCATTTTGGGAAAAACTAACCTTGAAAGTGCAGTTATTTTGGTCTCACTTCTGGGCTAAAATTGTCCACTATACTTATTCGGCGCTCGGCATAATACCGGCAAATGCCCTTCCACTATACAGCCCTATGCATACATGTGATATTGTTTTACGAATTAAAAGATAAATTAATGAAATTCTGTGCTTTATTCCGTAGACCAATATTGTATTTGATGTATTACGGAATGAATACACAAGAAATCAGAATTCTTTTGACACATGATTTAGATTTTCATGGGTTTAAGTCACGGTTTTCGCGATATAGTGGAGGGGCGTTTTCCGGTATTATGCCTGGCGCTTTAAGGGTTAAGATTTATATAAGCAAATGTGTACAAGGCAGAAGTAGACTTCAGTTTAAGTAACAAGCATTGAATTCAAGATGCAATCAAATGGACTAAACGCCTGGTACCCCTAAACGCTTGCAGCCTGGTTTTTGTGTGACCTAATTATAAGTTGTCTTCCTACTCCAACGATAACTGATTACAAACTGTGAAATAAAAATGATACACACAACAATTGACACACTTTAGCAAGAAAAATAGGACGGGTAAAACTTACCTTGAAGCTGTAGATCTAGTATCTTTCGATGTAGAAGTTTTGATCCTGTTTCTGAGCGGGACTGTGCAGCAAATGTACATGGACTGACTGTCTGGTTCTTGTACTTTTTGTTTAAACCGTAGTGAAACACTCGGATACCAGTCTGTCTTTGTTGGTTTGATTTAATCATTTATTATTATTTTTCTTGACAGTGTTTATAAAATCGAAAGATATAATAAGATTTGAGGAGTAATACAGGTTCAAATATTTTTTCAGCTCCTTTTTACAAAGTATGCAATCACTCATACTTTCCCATTCTAGCTGGGTATCTAGTTCGGCTATCTCCGTACCTGTAAGGCATTCGATTGCAAGCAGGATCTTTCAAGTTTACTGTGCACTAATTTGCATTCATGAATAAGCTCATCGGGACTAAAAGTTCTCTGTCAAACAGTTTCATATGATTAGAGTCGGATATCTCTCGGTGTTGGTTGTGAATTTAAAGCTAATTATCCTTTCCAACTCCAAATATATTTTCATTTAAACGGGCCTTTTTTTTTTTTTTCATTGTATTGTTATTGATTGCAAGCGTACTTTGCACTTTTACTTGTTTTTTAGCTCACCTGAGCACAACGTCCTCAAGGGGAGCTCTTAGGATCACGTTGTGTCCGTCGTGCGGCGTCAACAATTCTTTAAACATCTTCTCCTCCTAAACCACTAAGTCAGTTTGGACCAAACTTGGCTGGAATGTTCCTTGGGAGGTCCTCTTTAAAAATTGTTCACGGAATTTGTTTCCATCAAAAACGCTGGTTGCCATGGCAACCAAATGGAATTTTCTAAGATTCTTTAAAAATCTTCTCCTCTGAAACTGCTGGTCACATTTTGAAATAATTTCACAGAAATGTTCCTTGAGTGACCCATTTCAAAAATTGTTCGTGAAATTATGATCTATTGAAAAACATGTGGGGGGGGGGGGCTCTTATCATCGTGCGGTGTCAACAATTCTTTAAACATCTTCTCCTCCTAAACCAATTTGGACCAAACTTGGCTGGAATGTTCCTTGGGAGGTCTTCTTTAAAAATTGTTAACAGAATTTGATTCCATCAAAAACTCTGGTTGCCATGGCAACCAAATGGAATTTTCTAAGAAATTCTTTAAAAATCTTCTCTGAAACCGCTGGTCAGATTTTGAAATAATTTCACAGAAATGTTCCCTGGGTGACTCATTTCAAAAATTGTTCGTAAAATTTTATCTCGCGAAAAACATGGCCGTGGTGGGGGGGGGAGGGGCTCTTTGCATCGTGTGGTGTCAACAATTCTTTAAACATCTTCTTCTCCTAAACTGCTGGGCCAATTTGGACCAAACTTGGCTGGAATGTTCCTTGGGAGGTCCTCTTTGAAAACTGTTCACAGAATTTGATTCCATCAAAAACTCTGGTTGCCATGGCAACCAAATGGAATTTTCCAAGAAATTCTTTAAAAATCTTCTTCTCTGAAACTGCTGGTCAGATTTTGAAATAATTTCATGGATATGTTCCTTGGGTAACCCTTTTTAAAGTTTGTTTGTGTAATTTTGATCCATCGAAAAACATGGAGGGGGGGGGCTCTTTGCACTGTATGGACTTAAAGAAATTCTTTGAAATTCTTCTTCTCTTAAACCACTCATCAGATTTTGAAATAATTTCACAGAAATGTTCCTTGGATGCCCCTTTTGTAAATTGTTTGGGAAATTTTGATCCGTCAAGAATCATGGCTGTGGTAGTGGGGGGCTATTTGCACTATACGGACATTAAGAAATTCTTAAAAATTATTCTTCTCTGAAACCACTGGTCAGATTTTGAAATAATTTCACAGAAATGATCCTTACATTATGCCCCTTTTTTAGCTCGGCTGTTTTCGAAGAAAACATCAAAGTATTGTCATAGCCCTGTCGTCGTCGTCTGCGTTGTTGTCGTCGTTGTTGTGGAAAAACCTTGACATTTTGTTACATCTCGGCTTCCACTCAACACATGTACTTGAAACTTTGAATAATTGTTCACTAGTAAAAGAGCAACCCATACAACAAGGGTTGATAACTGTAAAATAATTTTGTCCAAATTATGCCCCTTTTTCGACTTAAAATTTTAACTTACTGTCCAACAACCAATCGTTGGCACCCGCATGTGGTACTCTTGTTTGACTCAATATTTTTACCAACTATTGGGCATGTGCTCTTGTTCAAGAAATGGTCCTTGGGTGACCTATCCCAAAATTTATTTGCAGAATTCTGATTCATCAAAAACATGGCTGTGGTGATGATTGTAAGGGTGGTAACAGATTTTGAAATGATTTTTAGCTCCAATGGCCGAAGGCCAGCAGGCTTATGTCAGGCCCGGTCTCCATCGTGCGTCCGTCCATGCGTTAACTTTTATTTCAAACATCTTCTCCTCTGAAACTACCCATCTAATTTTGATGAAACTTCACAGAAATGATCCTGCTGTGGTCCTCTTCAGAATTTCTTGAAAGAATTTGATTCCTTCAAAAACTCTGGTTGCCATGGCAACAAAACTGAAAAATATTGAAAATCCTTGAAAATCTTTTTGTCTGAAACCACAAGGCCCAGAGCTACCAAATTTGGCATGTAGCTTTATCTAGTGGACCTCTACCAAGTTCCTTCAAATTATAGCCCTGGGGTCAAATTTGGCCTCACCCCGGGGGTCACAAGTTTTATATGGGCTTATATAGGGAAAACTTTAAAATTCTTCTGGTTCCTAGCCATAGGGCCTAGGGCTACCAAATTTGGCATGTAGATTTATCAAGTGGGCATCTATCAGGAGTGCCCAAATTATAGCCCTGGGGTTAAATTTGGCCCCGCCCTGGGGGTCACAAGTTTTACATGGGCTTATATAGAGAAAAGTTTAAAAATCTTCTCGTACCTAGCCATAAGACTTAGGGCTGCCACATTTTGCATGTAGCTTTATCTAGTGGGTCTCTATGAAGGGTGCCCAAGTTATAGCCCTGGGGTCAAGTTTGGCCCCGCCCCGGGGGCCACAAATTTAACATGGGCTTATATAAGGAAAACTTTAAAAATCTACTCATACCTAGCTTTATCTAGTGGGCATCTACCAAAAGGAGAGTTTAAAACTAATTGGCCAAGTATTATAAAATGTTTGGCTTGTAGTGTTTTGACTTATTAGCCAGTGGAACGATACAGGGCCATCATGGCCCTCTTGTTACAGGTGACCTTTTCAAAATTGCTTGTCAAAATAATGATTTTGTTTCCAAAATTTCAATACTTCAAAAAAAATTGGCTATGGTCCTCTCAAAAATTCAGGTGAGCGATCCAAGTCCATCTTGGCCCTCTTGTTTTTCGGATGTTTCCGTAAATGCTCGGACAGGGGTTGAAATGTTGGTATACGATTACTGTGACCTTTGGCTTGGCAAGCCAAGCCCAGGCCAACAGTATTGAATGTGTGTCAGGAAAAACTATAATTTAAAACAAATATGCTACAGAGTGTCTATAGTGAAAAACAGAATCCACCTGTGGATCTCTTTGTCAGAAGAAATTTGTACATAATATTTGTACATAATCATTGCTTTTTCGACTGGAAACAACTTTGGATTAATAAAAGAATAAAAGTCTGTAAGTACAAAACTTTAATTACTTTGTCAAATCATCAAAAAGCTTTGAAAAACAGTGTAATGTGAAGCTATATCACTTTTACTTTGGCAGCCTGTTGGGAGCCATTTTGAGGCTAGTATTCTACCTGACAATCAGCCTGCGTTGCTTATCAGTGAATACTGGGCAGTGCTTAGTGTACATAACTTGTGTAGTATATAAAGGGTTAAACACATTTCTACATTTGGCTAAAGTGAGTAGATGGGGAACTTTAATGTAAATGAATAATAATGATCATCAACGAACAACCAACTATATGCCTTGTCAGCTACACACCTAAAAGCATCTAGTTATATCTAATACTATGATTTAAATACATGTATGTATAGATTTTTTTCACACCTTTGCAAAACAGTAGACCCTAATTAGACCTTAAAGTAGCTTACCAATGTCGAATGATGAATTTGTTTCAAATTAACAAGCCATTTTTTGTGAAATACACTATATAGATGCATAGTTTGTGATTTTTTGCACGAAAACAGATCTGGTAACAGTGCATTTTTTTAGCTCACCTGAGCACAACCTGCTCAAGGGGAGCTTTTAGGATCATCCTGTGTCCGTCGTGCATCGGTCGTTGTGCGTCGTCAACAGTTCTTTAAACATCTTCTCCTCCTAAACCGCTGGGCCAATTTGGACCAAACTTGGCTGGAATGTTCCTTGGGAGGTCCTCTTTAAAAATTGTTCACAGAATTTGATTCCATCAAAAACTCTGGTTGCCATGTAAAGTAGTTTTACTTATCAATAATAAGTAAATGTATTACCTGATTGAAAGTAGATAGTGTTCATTACTCTAGTTAACCAGCAGGCAGGCTTGCCACAAATCTGGTTGAAGAGAGGTTGAAAAACATGTCCGTCCACATCGAGATCCAGGTAGGAAGAGACCAAGAGAATCACGGTTAGAAAAATACGTCGCCATCGGGAGGACTGTGAGAATCACATTGCCGTAATAGTTACACGAAACCAAAATCTACCACACTCCTTCCTGTTCTATAGACTTCTCCAAGTACTGCTCTTGAAAAAGAACTATACAATAATAGGTGCCACCTGTAACAAGGTAGATCTCAATTTGCAGCTCTTCTTTGGTCCTTGTATGGATAACTTTGATAAAGTATTGTTACGTACTGGGGTGCCCAACTGTAACTACTCCTTCAGGTTGCCGCTTACCGCAAGCATAAAGATCTGATACCTTCTCTTATATGTACTAGTCTAGAGTCCCTCAGACTTTAGTATTCTAAACCGGCTGGGCTTGTGCTAGCTCTCCGAGTTGCTAAATATAGCAGACCCTGGACGGCTAAAATGGACTAGCTTAGACTTGTCCAAAGAATCAAGCAAAACAAAATAGTGAGCTTCCAACTCAATAGAACTTACAAACAAAACAAAAAAACGTAAGGCCTGTTTTCTTATGTTTCAGGGACATTGAGAGAATGAAGGAAGACAAATTTGGTACAACACAAAATCTATTTTTAAATAAATAAAGCAAATAAAGAAATCTTCATGTGATTGTTTTCATTTCAGCCATAACTAACAAATAAATGAATTGTTGTGCGATAGTTCTCAGCTTAATTATAACAAAAAAATAAGTACAATGCACTGGCTCTCCAACCAAATATAAGCAGCAAAATTATAAAGAACTGATCAGTGACTAGTTACAATGTGTTAGATAAATAGTGTGATAGATAAATAACAAGTGTCAACAGTTTGGATAACTTGCAATGTTGGATAATTTTACATGTTTACAAAAAAAAATCCAAATAACTATAATATTTCCTTCTACAGATGACTTTTAAGGAAATAAACATATATCTAAGGTCCTAGAGTTGCTTAGCTTTACAAAACATACAATAAAACTAATGAAATTTAATTTGAAACTTAAGCAGTCTGAAAATTTAAGAATGAAATGAAATAATGATGATTACGTTGAAAACAAAAAATGGAAGCTCCAGAAAACTCGAAGGACGCTCTTATATACTTCCAAGCTACCCGCCACCCCGCAAACCTGCCGGGCGGGTCGAGCTGGATAGAAATCCCGCAACGTCGCGGGTTTGGAGCCACGCGAACCCGCCGTGCAGTGGAGGAACGTGAAAATGGACGATCCGCTGGACCGCCATTAAACATCCCAAAACAAACACAGGGTTGCCTCGTAAAAATGGCAAAAACGCCATAATTATGACTGAAAAGGATTACGAAACGTACATCAAAATTTGCAGGAATGATTGTTCTATCTGACTGTTACAGTTTCTTAAATCAAACGAGCAGGGCATACGTAAAACTTTGCCTTAAAAGTGACGATCGGTCGTTTGACAGTTGAAAGTATTGATTCGCCTGAGAGCAGCCGAAGCTCAACACATTCCCATCATGCATTTCTACAATGTCAAGGTCACCATCAATACATAAAGTTTGAAGGAGGTAAACATTGCCTGGAATGCAACGTGGGAATTCAATTTCTGACCGATACTTCTACAATAACTGATGACTGATTGAAAACATTGGTGCGGTCATGCGAGGTAAGCCATAAAGTTTCACGACACCTTACGATAAAAGGCTGTCAAAGTTCTACAGAGGTAAAAATGCTAGAGAATTGGTAGCAAAACTAATCAGCTGATAATTAAATAATGAAGATGTGGGTCATTCGTGTTTAAATAGCATCAGACCAGGGACATATCACTACCCCCCTCCAGGGTTGTTAAAGTTCCATCTAACAACTCTAAAAGGCAAAATATATGCCATTCTCGAACAACGAATGATCCACAAAACACCACGGATCTGGGTTATGGCCCTAGTAAGTAGTAGGCTACTATATATATAATCTCTGTGAAATTTGATAGTAACAATATAACAATTAACAAGAATGAATAAATTGAGCAACTTTGTATGCATAAGATTTCTATAAACAACTTTGGCACAATTTCAGACTGAACGACTAGAAAACGCTAGCACATGCTCATAATTGAACAACCATGTATAGGAATAGGTTTGTTTGTTTTCAAACTTTGTCAATAACAACCTTGTAAACCTTTGATGAAAACTTGCCATTTTTCCATGTGTTCAATCAAGGTATAGTTCATTTACCGTAACATGAATAATAGAATAATAATAAAATGCAAATAAGTTTAAATCACATTGATAAGAAAATCATTACCACAAGACCTTACAGCTAACTGCGAGACTAAAACCACTATTATAATACAAATACTGATACACACACAAGTTTCTAATTTACCATAAGAAATTTTAAGACCCTGATGACTTGGCTAAATGGTTTGTGAACTGCACCTGCAACTAGTAGTGGTACTGGTAGCCAGCTTTTAGCCAAGTTACTACTAATAAAAGCATACAGAATAATACTGACCATCCATACAATTTATAGCAACATTGGGAGCTTTGGTAATTGAATATAGATCACTATCACACATGTAATAAATCAATGGTTTACTAATTTATACATTGGCACTGCTCCACAATTTCCCATCATGAAATCCTTTTCAGGCACTGTTTGCTCTATCTCATTTCACAGTTTATTAACACTGCATTTAACGAAATAAACATTGCTGTACCAAAATTCGTAGTCACTCAATTCAACTAATATATCACTTGCACTCGTGTTGAGTCCATTAGGGCATTTTTTTTTAGAATTTCATACATATTCATTCACTACTTAAATTGATAATAACAGTCCTTTGTTTACTCCTAATGGCCATTTAACTTGTTAAGTACAGTCCTTTGCTCACATTGATTAAATTACTTCACTCTATTTAATGTTTCATTGTTTGTCCAAACATATGTGTTCTCTTCATTCTGTGGATTTTGTCCGTCTTCTGCCCTTCCTGGTGGTAAACTTATGTTTGTGCTCCGTTTTCCTCTGTAAGTATTGTCCTTTTACCTCCTTTTGGGTTGGTCCCTAACGGATGCTTCAGTATAGGAGCGCCCAAGCACTGACCTTACTTTAGGCTCCAATGTGTTTTCCTTATCTTGCTTGTCTTTCTCCTTCCTCCTTCGTTCGTTCTTATCCCTTCGTTCTGTTTCCCTCCTTTTCTCCTCTCTTCGTCGCTCGTCATCTCTTTCCTTCCATTTTTCATCCTCCTGCCTTTTTTCCCAATTCAGTCTTCTTTCTTCCCTGATAGCATCCTGCCTCTCTTTCTCTTCTACAGTTCTCCTTAGTCGACTCATACTGTCAATCATCTTCCCCATTTCACAAGTGTTGTCTTTTATATCTTTGTCTATTCTTTCTATGGCCTTTAAAGTTCTTCCAATTACTTCTCTCAATCCGGTCATGACCTCTACCATACTATTCACTGCTACCATACTGACTGAAAATTCTGGACCATCTTTTTCCTCACCTGGCTGTTTCATATTTTCCTTCTCAACTCTTCTCTTTTCCGGGATTGGATCTTCATTTGTTGGAGTTGCCGGTCTCTTTCTGGGTGTCTGTATAGAAAGATCTTCATCCTGATACCCTAAAAGCTGGTCAGTGATGTCCTCCTCTGGGTAGTCACAATTATTATTCGGTTTAGGGTCTGGCATCATGTTATGTTCAACCCTACATGTTGTGTTAGTCGGCTGAGCTCTGCAATTCGGAGCACTTAGAGTATGATCTTCAGCCAGCTTCTGCTTGTTCAAACCTACTTGACCCTGTAGTCCCAGGGATTTGTCTGATTGAGTCGGACCCCCTTCAGCATACCAGTCAAGCCAGTCTCCACTCTCTTCCTCCAGGAGTTCTGACAGGGATCTCAATGACTTGTGGACTTCATGAAAAGGCAGTGCTACAAGGCTCTGCACTGGGGTCGCGCAGGATGGTAGCATTGGTGTCTGTGTCATCACTTGGCCTCCAGCAGGTAATGGTGTGAGTTCTGGTGTCTGGGTGTTGAGGCTGACTATCGGCTGTGCCAGTGGCTGGTGGCTTTGCAAGCTAGGTATGGATTGCACAGAGCTCCCTCCTACACTTGAGCTGCAACTGGGGCTCTGACTCGTGGCTGTTATTGGAGTTGCTCTAGTGCTGGTCACAGGGGTCCGGGTACTGCTAGCAGTTACTTGATTTACCTTCATTACCCTCAGCCAGTGCTGTAGACTGTCTGCAGGTTCATACCTTAGATAATCCAAAGGTCCAATTACGTGTGGCTTGGTACTCCTCATGAGAAAGCTCCTGCCCTTGTCTGGATACCCCTTTTCGTCCACGATCTTCTTGTGGGGCTGATAATTTTCAATATGGTGTTGGAGTTGGTCTTCCCGCTGACAGTGAAAATGGCAAAGGCGACAGTAAAAGGGAATTTCATCTGGTCGTACGTGGGTCTTGTAGATGTGATCTTCCACTTTCAGCTTTTCGTTGACATACACCTTTCCATTGTTGTAGTAGCAGGCCAGGCACTGGTAGGCACGTCCACGCTTCTTTGCTCTCTCTACCAATTCTCTGTCTGCTACAGAAAATGCTTCAGCTTGCATCTTTCTCTTGTATCTGAAAGTGTTTGAAAATATAAAATACTGATTGCATGTACAAGTACCATTCTACTAGTCATTGATCAGTCTTATGAGCCCATTAGATTCCATTAGTCCATATGTTTCCATCAGACTGCTACTTGCCACTATTTATTTCTTGGCACTTATCCAACCACCACGTGTGGTTACTTAATGCTATCTAAATTCGAATGCAATGATTTAAATTTCTGTCTTCCCTGAGAAATTGTCATCTAACACTCTTCTTAATCTTCAGACCATACCCGCATCTAACTATCGACTTTCGGAAAAAAGATAAACCCATACTACTAACTTGTCTCGTTCGAAACAACATTCTTTACATCGCTTAGCTCGCATTGTCCGTTCTATACCTTCTTTACCGCTCATCGCAAAGATGATTCCTTAGCTAACCCATTCTGTTCCCGTCTTGCATCTCCATTCTGTGTTAGAATCATTGCATGTCTCTCAACCACACTACCTTGGATCTAAATTGCTCCTTCGCTTCTCTGATCAGTCTGCACCATGCAGTATTTTTACATTTCCTCTGCTTTAAGTTCATCTGCCTTTGCTAAAAAATCTTACAAACAAAGGGTAAAACAGAAAACAAAAGATTACAATACCCGTCTCTTGATTAGTGCTTCCACATTGAAACAAACTTCCAGTTACCCGTTATTGTATTTTCATTGGAAATATTTAATGCAGACCATAATTTTCTCTTTTAGTCACAGATGTGTGGACTGCAATCACATCATGGACTGTAGTGGCAGCTTATTGTTGTTGCTCTTGGATGTCAGAGAGCTTTTGCTTAGCTTTCTGAATCCACCTAGGTGTGTTGGTGCCTTCATAATGCTTTAACTTGTTGTGGTGAATTGGTTTAACTGTGCCTGAAACATCTGTCTGTATCATGAAATTCATTTCTGATAGCTTCTTTTTGACAAGGAATGGACCCTCATAAATGCGTTGAAGTTTTGGTGAAATACCGGGTTTCCTCACTTCCATGAGACACCATACTACATCCCCTTCTCTGTACCTATGGAAAGCTACTTTGGCGTCGTACAGTTCCTTACTTCTTTTTGCTGAAGAAGAAAGATGACTGCGGGCCACTTCATGGGCATGTTGCATTCTTGACCGAAGGGCGTCTACAAAATCGCCATAGGTGGTTATGTCTTCACCGTCATAAGCGCAGGTGGACCCAAAGACTAATTCACCAGGTAACCTCACTTCTCTACCCATTGTAAGAAGATTTGGGGTCAGACTTGTGGATTCATTTTGAGTGGCTCTATAGGCTCCTGCCAGACAGCCCAGATGCAAGTCCCAGTCTCGCTGTTCTCCGCAGAGATACGCCTTAACCATGCGTAACAGTGTTCGATTAAACCGCTCGGCTTGTCCATTTCCTCTTGGATTTCTGACACTGGTTCTGGTTTTTCTAATCTCAAGCATTCTGCACAATTCTTTGAAAACTTTACTCTCGTAAGTTCTGCCCTGGTCGCTATGGATCGCCAAGGGACAACCCCATCTGGAAATTACCTCATTTAGTAGCTTGACTGCACATACTTCAGCAGACATGTCACTGACAGGAATGATTTCCACATTCTTGCTAAAATGGTCTGTAAAAAGAAGGATGTACCTGTTTCCTCTGTCTGTAACCGGTAATGGACCGAGGTAATCAGTTGCGACACAATCACCTGGTGCTCCCACTTGAAGACTGCCCATAGGTGCTCTGGGTGGTTTCAAGGGCTTTTTGTCAGCCGCACAGGTGTCACATCTTTGAATATATAGTCCTACGTCATCCTTTAACCCATACCAGTAATATCTCTGTAGGATCTTCTGCTTTGTTTTCTTGCAACCCATGTGGCCAGATACGAGAGAGTTGTGCATCTGATAAAGAATTTCTTTCTTAAGTGGTGAAGGTACAATAAAATGAGTGTACTCACCTGTCCCATCCTTTTTCAAGAACTTCTTAAAAAGAATCCCATCTTGCACTGCAATCGAATCCCATAGGATCCAGTAGTGTCTAGCTGCAGGGCTACCTGTAACCATTTCTTGACTGGTGGGTTTCTTACCTGCTATTTTGGAGTTCAAAATATACTTGATGTCGGGATCTTCATTTTGGAGGGCTTGTAGATCACCTGCAGATCTAGAATTGAACCATGAATTTATGATACCTAACGGCTTTTCTTCTTTGGGTTTAGCTTTTGTATTGGATGAGGGTCCAGGCTCAGGAAATTCTTTCAGAGACTTCACTTCTACAGTAGCTGCTCTGCTGTCTTCTTGGGTCTCTTGAGTTGACTCTTTCAGTAGGTCCTTGTAAAATTGCTCGTGCACCATATCTTGAGCACGTTTTACACACTTTTTGCAAGGTCCGCACTTCAAAGGCTCCGATGTATCTTGATCCGGGCAATCACATGCTTTCGGATTTTCGCAACGTGAAAGTGCATCACAGTGTCCCTGATTTTTCCCTGGTCTATATTGAATCGAAAAGTCATATTGGCTAAGTACTTCAATCCATCGTGCTATTTTCCCACGGGGTTCTTTCAGTCTAAAGAGCCATATCAAACTTTGATGGTCACTTCGTACAAGGAATTTTCGTCCTAAGAGATACTGTCGAAAGTACTCAATAAAGTACCGAACTGCCAGTAACTCTTTCTCTGTGATGCAATAGTTAGCCTCTGCTCGGTTAAGAGCACGACTGGCATACGCAATTACCTTTTCTTTATCTTGCTGGACTTGATGTAATACACTTCCGATGCCCAAATCCGATGCATCAACATCGAGAATGAAATCTCCCCCTTCATTTAGGGGATACCCCATCACATCTGCACTAATAAGTGCTCTCTTTAGGGTCGTAAAAGCTGTTTCACATGTGTCGCTCCAGGCAAACTTTCTTCCCAGTCTTGTTAATTCCACCATAGGTCTTACTATGCTCGCAAACCCTTTTATATATCTGCGGTAGTAAGATCCCATGGCAACAAACTGTTTCACCTGTCTAGCAGACTTGGGCCTTGGCCAGTCAACAATCTTAGTTACATTGACAGGGCTAGGTTTTACTCCTTCGCCTGAAACAACATGGCCGAGAAAGATTACCTCTTTCTGGAGCAAATGACTCTTGTCTGGTCTCAGCTTGAGACCTGCAGCCCTTATTCGGCCAAGCACATCTTCTATTCTTCGTACATGCTGGTCAAAATCTTTTCCAAAAACTATGATATCATCAATATAAATAAGGCATGTTACCCACTGCAGCCCTTGTAATGCCATCTCCATTGTTCTCTGAAAGGTTGAGGCTGAGTTGTTGAGACCAAAAGGCATCCTTGTCATTTCGTAATGACCAAACTTGCAAACAAAGGCTGTTTTAGGTATGTCTGCTTCTTTGACTGGAATCTGAAAGTAGCCACTTAGCAAATCAAAGGTGCTGAATAGCGTTGAGCCTGCAACAGCATCAAGGCAATCTTGTATTCTTGGAAGGGGAAATCCATCTGGTTTCACTAGCTCCTTTACTCTTCTATAATCCACACATGGTCTGACCCCTCCATCTTTCTTAGCAACAAGAACAATAGGACTCGCCCAAGGTGACGTACTGTCTCTTATCACACCTTTAGCTTTCAGGTCCTCGATCGCTTTCTTCTCTGCCTCAGCATATGCGAGAGGAACTCTTCTGGGTGGTTGTTTAATGGGTGCAGCATTTCCAGTTGGTATTGAGTGTTCTGTTAGATTTGTTAACCCTATATCCCATTCATCTCGTGAAAAGGTATCCTGGAACTGTGTGAGGAGGTTTGCTATCTTCTCTTTTCCTGCCACATCCAGTTCAGAGGTTGATCTTTCATAGAGCTCAGTGAGATGGTCTGGGACACATGTATTTTCAGTCTGCACCGTAGTCTTTGCAGTGTTCCTGATACAGCTTGTCTTGCAAGCAGGTTCTCTTAGTTTGAAGGATATTCGTCTTACTTGGGCATGATTGTTTGCTTCTGTCGTGTTTTCCTGGTCAACAAGTACCTTAAGTGGTCCAACAATAGGTTCTGCCTGACCCACAATAGCATCTTGCTTGATAGAGATTGCTGTTGGAAATGGATTTAGCAGCCGGACCTTGCTGGTACAAGCGGCATTTATGTTGATGAGTGATGGAGCCATCTGTAGAGGATAGGTTTCTCTAAAGTGTTCTGTGGGCTCTATTAAGTAATCCGCCTCTGATGAAAAATCGTCATATTCATGCCTCTCGACAAATACATCTACCACAGCTTCACTCTGGGCAGGAATCACCAAGTGGTCAGCTGCCTTCACTTTGCGGACTCTGTTCTGCAAACCTACTTGAATAATGGGAACATCTTTATCTCTAATTTTAAGCACCCCTTTGCTCATCAGTAGATCTGATGGCCCATCCTCCCCATTCTGGAGAACATCAACTCCAAGTAGACCATCATCATCGATCTCGGCAACTATTGCCTCAGTCTGCAGATGAACCGGTCCTAACTGTAAGTCAAAGATACCCTTACCTACCTCAGTTATGGAAGTGCCTCCGGCACCCATCAACTTTGAAGATCTACTCAACTTAGGCTTATCATGCGGTCTCATAGCATCATAGACTCTCTTGGATAAGATGGTTTTTGATGCTCCTGTGTCGGTTGTAAACAGGATGGGATAACCTTGTGCTGATCCTCTTATGTACACTCCATCTGGAAGTTTTCTCACGTGTTTGATAGATTTAATGATTTCTTCCTTTTGTTCATGTTGGCCTTTTTTGTCCGTGTAGGCTTCCTTGAGGCCGCCAGAGGAAGCCTTTCCTAGTTTAAAGGGCCTTGGTTTCTCTCTCTTTTTCTACCCACCTGATCATGGTTGCGAATCTGTTGCTTGGATCTATTCATTGCTGATGTCTGTGGTTGTTGACCAGAGGACTTTGTTGGACAATTTCTTGAGATATGGCCTTGCTCATTGCATGCATAACAAATAATAGTTGGCTTACCTTTGCTTGAAGACGGCGCAGCTTGCCCCTTATCCATCTGCAGCTTTGTTACTTGTTCTGTTAAAATCTTGATCATTTCTTCTAGTCTAGTCATGGGGTCAGGTTGAGCACCCCTTTCATCTATATCGGACTCTGGTTTCTTTTCTGTGCTTTGGGATTTTGCTCCCTGTCCATTGCTGCGTTTCATAGGGACTCTTATTGAAAACGCCCTGTCTTCTTGATTCTCTGGATGTTCATCATTAGTGCTTTCTGTTTCACTAATCTCACTGGCCTGTCGTGCATATTTCTTTAACTTTTTGTCTCTATACAGTTCTGAGGAACTTCTCCGCTTTGTCTGTATGTAGTTTACAGCATGGTAAACAGCTTCATCTATATTCTCAGGTTCTTTGTGAAACTCAATTTCAAACCGTGCTTCACTGTCTTTAAGGCCATCTAGGAATCGCCGCACTAAATCTTCTTGTCTTATCCTGTAATCTCTGGATGTGTAGGCTTTTGAGTAGAGCCGTTTTAGCTCTGCGGCATATTCTTCCACAGTCTCGTCGTGTTTCTGGGTTCTTTGGCTAAACTTTGCTGCAAATGTTTTCTGCGTTTCTATTGTGCGAAATCTACTGTTGAGTTCTCGGACTAGTTCAGAATAGTTTGAAATGGTATTATGGGAGAGTTGACTAAAAACAAACTCACCTGCTGTACCTTGAAGTCTAGGAAGTAGGTTGTCAAGTTTCATCTCGGCACTCCAGTTGCGCCTTCTAGCCACTGCTTCAAATCGATTGATCCAAACCTGCCAATCTTCACGCCCGTTAAAAGGAGGCAGTTTTACATCACATGGCTGTTGTGATCTCTGGAAATGTCTAGCCCCAGATGGATTTGACTGAGGGCCATCCTCTGCCCATCCGAATGGTTGCATACTATCGTTAATGCCAAAAGTCTGGAAATTGTTTCTTTGCCACGGATTTAACCCATTTCCTTGCATACTCTGACCTTCTGTCTCTATGTTTTCTCCGGGCTCGAAGTTTATAGGGTTTGCGTAGAGGAAAACGTTAGAGCTTTGACATGCTCGTGGATTACTATTGGTGCCAGGCATCTGTGGACCAGCTCCCACGTCAGTTGCTGTATTGTTATAATTCACATTGTAGGGCTGGGGACCATTGCGTATGTCATGTAGCATCGAGGTTAATTGACCAAGTGTGTTAGAGATACTCTCTTGTCTTTCATCAGCCAGTGCTTGCTGTTGCTGAAGAGTTAAAACCGCATTACTCAAACTGTTTACAGTTTCTTGCATGTTGTGGTGAGAAGAATTGGGGTTTCTACCTAGCATACTGTGTGTTTGGACCCTGTCAGAAGTAGAAGACAGTTGCTGTACACCGGAATCTGACCTACTTTGATATAACCCAGCATGACTGCAGAAGTTTGCCACTTTTTGTGTCTTGGCTACCAAGGGGTTCCCGGTTGGGATTCTTGCATTACCACTTGAAGGCTGTGTACTTATGGCTGCCGAGGTCTGTAGCTGCATCAGTGCTTCCACCGCAGTTCTCTCTTCAGTCAGCGAATCTGCATTCATGCCCTCAGATCCTATAAATGATTGCATAGGACCAACCGCTATAAGACCTGAACCTGAATGTGGCTGGTCAGCCTGTTCTTTAAAAGCTAAATTTTGAGCTTGCTGATGTGTGTCCTCTGAACCAGATGGTTCGGAGCTCGTAGCACCCCTATCCATTCAAGTGAAGGTTCGTATCACTGGATCCGATAAAATTATTGGATCCCACCGCTGCCACCAAAAATTAGTTGTTACGTACTGGGGTGCCCAACTGTAACTACTCCTTCAGGTTGCCGCTTACCGCAAGCATAAAGATCTGATACCTTCTCTTATATGTACTAGTCTAGAGTCCCTCAGACTTTAGTATTCTAAACCGGCTGGGCTTGTGCTAGCTCTCCGAGTTGCTAAATATAGCAGACCCTGGACGGCTAAAATGGACTAGCTTAGACTTGTCCAAAGAATCAAGCAAAACAAAATAGTGAGCTTCCAACTCAATAGAACTTACAAACAAAACAAAAAAACGTAAGGCCTGTTTTCTTATGTTTCAGGGACATTGAGAGAATGAAGGAAGACAAATTTGGTACAACACTAAATCTATTTTTAAATAAATAAAGCAAATAAAGAAATCTTCATGTGATTGTTTTCATTTCAGCCATAACTAACAAATAAATGAATTGTTGTGCGATAGTTCTCAGCTTAATTATAAAAAAAAAATAAGTACAATGCACTGGCTCTCCAACCAAATATAAGCAGCAAAATTATAAAGAACTGATCAGTGACTAGTTACAATGTGTTAGATAAATAGTGTGATAGATAAATAACAAGTGTCAACAGTTTGGATGACTTGCAATGTTGGATAATTTTACATGTTTACAAAAAAAATCCAAATAACTATAATATTTCCTTCTACAGATGACTTTTAAGGAAATAAACATATATCTAAGGTCCTAGAGTTGCTTAGCTTTACAAAACATACAATAAAACTAATGAAATTTAATTTGAAACTTAAGCAGTCTGAAAATTTAAGAATGAAATGAAATAATGATGATTACGTTGAAAACAAAAAATGGAAGCTCCAGAAAACTCGAAGGACGCTCTTATATACTTCCAAGCTACCCGCCACCCCGCAAACCTGCCGGGCGGGTCGAGCTGGATAGAAATCCCGCAACGTCGCGGGTTTGGGGCCACGCGAACCCGCCGTGCAGTGGAGGAACGTGAAAATGGACGATCCGCTGGACCGCCATTAAAACATCCCAAAACAAACACAGGGTTGCCTCGTAAAAATGGCAAAAACGCCATAATTATGACTGAAAAGGATTACGAAACGTACATCAAAATTTGCAGGAATGATTGTTCTATCTGACTGTTACAGTTTCTTAAATCAAACGAGCAGGGCATACGTAAAACTTTGCCTTAAAAGTGACGGTCGGTCGTTTGACAGTTGAAAGTATTGATTCGCCTGAGAGCAGCCGAAGCTCAACACATTCCCATCATGCATTTCTACAATGTCAAGGTCACCATCCATACATAAAGTTTGAAGGAGGTAAACATTGCCTGGAATGCAACGTGGGAATTCAATTTCTGACCGATACTTCTACAATAACTGATGACTGATTGAAAACATTGGTGCGGTCATGCGAGGTAAGCCATAAAGTTTCACGACACCTTACGATAAAAGGCTGTCAAAGTTCTACAGAGGTAAAAATGCTAGAGAAATGGTAGCAAAACTAATCAGCTGATAATTAAATAATGAAGATGTGGGTCATTCGTGTTTAAATAGCATCAGACCAGGGACATATCAGTATTTTCCTTGTTTTAAAAATGGAACCAGGAAATAAGTTATTGTGACTGAAACGTACAACTCCCAGTCTCTAGTAAGAGAACTAAGAACTAATAACTTCATATTCTATTTCCTCTGCTTAGGAGACCGGGACCAAAAGACTTGCAATAACCCCCTTCTCTGTGTCAATTGCAAGTCTTCTCATCCTACCTATTCCAAAGAATGTCCAGTTTGGAAAGAGGAGAAAGAAATCCTGTCAATCAAGTTTAAGGAGAATGTTACCTTCTTGGAAGCCAGGAAAACAGTTGAAAAACGCAGGTCTGATCAGGCTTTGTTGAGCAAAAGCACAACATATGCAAATGTTGCTTCTCCTTTGCCTGCAAATGGACATTGTCCAACCTGCGAACTGTTGGCTAAAAAACTTCTCCAAAAGTTTCCTGAAATGACTGATGAACTGAAAGCTCTCATTCCCAATGTCCAAATTCCAACACCTTCTACTCAGACTCAGCCTGCGTCTGAAACAAACAAAACTTCTACACCCTCAAAATCCACAGACTCTCAAAGTATCTCTTCACAAAAAACTTCAAAACCATCTACCTCCTCACAAAGTATCTCTTCGAAAAAAGCTTCAAAGCCATCTCCCCCTTCACAACAGCCTCCAAAGAAACCCCAACCTCCATCTTCACAGTCTACAACTAAATCTAACGTCTCATCTAAAGAGAGCAAATCTAATCATGCACCCCGATCTCCTAAAAGATCTTCTTCGAAATCGAAACCACAACCCAGAGATACCCATGAATCTTGTGAAATCACAATCAGAGTAAATGATCCTGTCCCTACCTCCAATAGATTTTCGGAGCTAGAGGACATGGATGCAGATGCTGAGAATCTGGAAGGTGAGGCTTCAGATTCGGAAGTCTCTATCTGGTCGATTTCTAAGGATCCTTGGAACAAGGACACTGACACTTGGCACTCGTCCATACCCGAGACAAGTGTAATGAAATCTTAATCAATCTATTTTAAAATGCATTGGTTTACGGCCTCTTTTTTTACGTTAGCTTTTATACTTTCTTCATGCACAATGGATACCATTATCCAATGGAATTGTCGAGGTCTGAAGTCAAACTTTGATGAACTTTCCCTTTTAATCAATGATCACAAACCAGTTGCTGTTTGTCTGCAAGAAACCTTCCTTAAACGGGAGGATGATATCTCTATCAAATATCATTCCATTTACAATAAAATCTTTACCGAAGGCGAAAAAGCCAGAGGTGGTGTTTCTATTATTGTTAACAACAACATTCCTCATAAAGTTATCTCTCTTAATACAAACTTGCAAGCTGTTGCCATCAGGTTATCTTTACACAGTGCTGTTACACTGTGTTCTTTATATCTCCCCCCGAGCACACCTATCAATGAGACCAATCTGAATGATCTCATTTCCCAATTGCCATCCCCCTATATTCTTGCTGGGGACTTTAATGGTCACAATGTTATGTGGGGTTGCGATGACACTAACCAGAGAGGTTTACAGTTGGAGAGCTTCATTTCGAACAACTCTTTGTCTTTCATGAATGATAACAAGTCCAAAACCTACTTGCATCCAGCAACTGGATCTTACTCTTCCATTGATTTAACCTTATGCAGCCCAATCTTACTTCCCAATTTCACCTGGAAAGTGACTGAGGATTTGTGTGGAAGTGATCACTTCCCCATTATCTTTTCATCTACACAACCATCCAGCAATGTACGACCGCAGAAATGGAAGCTTTCCAAAGCCAATTGGATTAAATTTGAAACCCTCTGTGAACAGACCATTACACATGACAAATTTGGAGATTGCGATGATCCTGCAAAACTTTTTACTTCCCTATTAATTGATGCAACTAAACAGTCCGTCCCTCAGACCTCGACAAATCCAAAACGTCCTGACAAGCCTTGGTACAATGATGATTGTAAACAGGCTGTCAGAGACAGAAAACAAGCCCTTAGAAAGTTTAACCTCAGGCCTACCAAAGAAAATCATAACTTATTCCGTATTTCCAGAGCAAAGGCTCGACGAACCATTAGAGAAAGTAAGCGCAAGGCTTGGAGACAATATGTCTCTAAATTAAATAGTAGAACTACTACTAAAAAAACCTGGGACATGATCAGAAAGATCAATGGCAAAGGCCAGCGCCCTCTTAGTCACCTTAAAGTTAACAATACTTCGTTGGAATCACCCCAAAATATAGCTGATGCTCTCGCCGACACCTTTTGCAAAAAGTCTTCCTCTGCAAACTATTCTGAAAAGTTTCAGAGGAATAAAGCCAGAGAAGAAAAGAAAAAACTTAATTTCAATTCTTCTAATTCAGAGCATTATAATAAACTCTTCACCTTTAAAGAATTAAAATCTGCTCTGAATAAAGCTCACGATTCTTCTCCTGGCCCAGATAAAGTTCATTACCAGTTTTTAAAACACTTACCTTTTACTTCTCTCTCAGTTTTACTTGATATTTTCAATGATATCTGGCAGTCAGGTGTTTTTCCTTCATCCTGGCGGGAAGCACTAGTCATTCCTATCCCAAAACCTGGCAAGGATACTAGTGACCCGGCTAACTATCGGCCAATAGCTCTTACAAGTTGTCTCTGCAAGACCTTAGAACGTATGGTCAATGACAGGCTTGTTTGGTTTTTAGAGAAAAACAACCTCATCGTTGATGTACAGAGTGGATTTCGACGCCAACGTGGCACCATAGATCATCTTGTCCGCTTTGAAACCTTTGTCAGAGAAGCCTTTATTAATAGACAGCATGTAGTATCTGTCTTTTTCGACCTTGAAAGTGCTTACGATACGACTTGGAAATATGGAATTCTTAAAGACTTGCATGACTTTGGTCTTCGAGGCCGTCTTCCTCTTTTTATTTCAGCCTTCTTGGATGAACGTCTTTTCCGCGTCCGAGTTGGTAATACTGTCTCGGGAGCCCGTGAACAGGAGATGGGTGTACCCCAAGGATGTATTCTCTCTGTTACACTTTTCAGTGTGAAAATAAACAGTATAGTTAAAGCTATCTGTCCTGGTGTAGACTGTTCCCTTTATGTTGATGACTTCGTTATATGCTTCAGATCTCGAAATATGAATATTATTGAGAGACAACTTCAACAGTGTCTCAACAAGCTCCAAACGTGGTCTGATGAAAATGGCTTCAAATTCTCAAAGTCCAAAACTAAGTGCATGCACCTCTGTAATCTACGAGGTGTTCATCCAGACCCTGAACTGTATTTGGACAAAACTAAAATTGAAGTCGTTTCTGAGTTTAAATTTCTTGGAGTCATCTTTGACAGAAAGCTTTCCTTCCTTCCTCACATCACTGCACTTAAAAAGAAGTGCAAGAAGGCTCTTAATCTTCTTAAGGTTGTGGCCCATTCTGAATGGGGAGCAGACCGTAAAGTCCTCTTGCGGCTTTATCGGTCTTTAGTTCGCTCCAAATTAGACTATGGATCTATTGTATACGGATCTGCCCGTAAATCTTACCTGAAAATTCTCGATTCTATACACCACGAAGGTCTGCGTCTTGTACTTGGAGCTTTCAGAACTTCTCCCGTCAATAGTCTCTATGTTGAGGCTAATGAACCTTCTCTTTCTTACAGGAGGGAAAAACTCTCGCTTCAATATCTTTTAAAACTGAAGTCCAATCGTTTTAATCCAACTCATAACATTGTTTTTAAACCTCAATATAAACATCTTTTTGAAAGGAAACCAAATGATATTCCTCCATTTGGTATCCGCATGGAGCCCATTGTAGATAACCTTGGCATAGACACTGAGTCTATTGCCGACTATAAAATCTCTGAAATCCCTCCATGGACACTAAATAGTGCAGAATTCAGATTTGACCTTGCATCTGACAAAAAGTCTGTCACGGATAGAACTGTGTTTCATGCTAGATACAACGAGATAAAGGAGCATTATTTTTCCTTCAAACCAATCTATACAGATGGATCCAAAGAAGGAAATTCTGTAGCAGCTGCCGCTGTTTATGGAAAAAGGAGCCTAAAGTGTCGCCTTCCAAACAACTCCTCTATCTTCTCTGCTGAAATTAAAGCAATTGATCTTGCCCTTAATCTAGCTGAACGTTCTAATTCCAACCGTTTCATTATCTTTTCGGACTCTTTGTCAACATTACAAGCCCTTTCACATCAATGCCTTGAGAATCCCTTAATCTGTAGTTTACTCGAAAGGATCTCACAAATTTCTTCTATGAATAGATTGGTGTTCTGCTGGCTTCCAAGTCATGTAGGCATCAAAGGCAATGAAAATGCCGATAGGTCTGCCAAATCTGCACTTAACCTTCCCATTTCAGATTTTAAAGTTCCACACACTGATTTTAAATCCTCCGTTTTAACACATATCCAATCTTCTTGGCAATCCCAGTGGGATGCTGATGTTTTCAATAAACTGCATTCAGTTAAACCGTCCCTTGGTGAATGGTACCCCGTTTACAGGTCTGTTCGTCGAGAAGAAGTGATAATTGCACGACTTCGAATTGGCCATTCACGCATCACACATTCCTGGCTCTTGACCAGAGACGATGCCCCTGAATGTATTCCATGCAATGCATCCTTTTCTATAAAACATATCCTACTAGATTGCATTGACTTTCAGCCAGTTCGTTCAAAATATTTCAACGTCGATAGTTTAAAGAATCTTTTTGATTCTGTCAGCGTTGAATCTATTATCGCTTTCATAAAGGAGATTGGCATTTACAATAAACTGTGATATTTACTCTTGCGTTTCTTACCCATCTTTTTACAACATTCTTTATTCCTTTAATATTTAGTTTGCATCTCCTTAATGGGAGGATTAGCCCTCTTGGGGGCATCTTATCTCATTGGAGACGGACCTCTTTAATGGGAGTATACTGATCCCATTGGAGGCTCCAATCTTTACTAATTTTAACACTCATTTCCAAGGAAAAGAAATTTTCTCAGTCTTACCCTTTAATCTAAAACTTTTGAGTAGGCAGGGAATACCCAGCCACTCAATATCATATTTTATGCACATTATAAATGACACAAATTTCTTTTTCAATTAAAAACTTCTCACTATTAATCCAACATTTAGTTCAAACGTTTTTATCACATTCTTAACTCTGTCATTTAAACCTTTTAAGTTGATAGGGATTGCCCTGTCACTCAATAATGTCCTTTATACTTATTAAGATCACACATAATTCTTCTTAATTCAACTCTTTTACTATTATAAATGTATTCAAACCTTTTTCAGTTTAAAATCCCACTTTTACTATCTTTTAACACAGATGTGCGCGCTAAATGACCAAAGCTGTCGATGCGCCATAAAACAACATTCATTCATTCTTAGGAGACCGGAAACTTTCGAATGAATGAGAACTTGAAATACATTCCCTTTTCCAACATGGAATCTGGAAACAGTCCAATAGATGAGAACTTCAGATAGATTCCTTTTTCAACATGGAAACTGGAAACAGTCCAATAGATGAGATATCGAGATATATCCCCTTTTCCAACATGGAAATTGGGAAAAGCTATTCTTGTATAACGTATCTATAAATTATATAGGTTCAGGGCATTTGCCATGGTCAGTTTGCAAATTTCTTCAGTAGTTGATCCCCTTAACTTTGCGATGATTTCGGCGACTTCCCTGATAAATGCTGGAGTATTGATTAAGGACTTGCTTGCTGGTTTTATATAGGGCAAGTCTGTTTCAATCAAAAGCCTATCGCAAGGAACTTTCCTGACCGCGGCTTGCTGATATGAATTGAAGTTGGAAGCCATGGCTGTGAAACCGAAATAACAATTACGAAAGCTGCTGGACCAGTTTAGCACGGTTTCCATGGTTCCATTAAAGCAATGAAAGTGGAATTTCTGTGTTTTTGCTTAATTGTCCATGGCAATCTGCAGTGCGTCCTGGCTTGACTCTCCAACATGCCTCCCCTCCTCTCTAATGTGTAGGACGACAGGCATACTAGGAGCTAAATCCAAAAGCTTGGTGAAACATTTGACCTGCTGTTTCCATGTGGAACGTGTCTCAGTGTAATCTAGTCCGATTTCTCCTAATGCTACGACATAGGGTTTTTTCAGAAGATTCTTATGGTGGCATATTTCTGCCATGAGATAAGAGATAGCCATCATAATAAGTTTAGAAAACTATCGTGATAAATCAAAGTTTCCTGAAAATTTTATCAAGATAGTAAAAAGTTTCCTGAAAAAAATATCACGGTAAACGTAGTTACCTAACGCAAAATTTCTCAATCGTGCACCAAGCTGACATGCAAGATAAAATTATCGTGATAGTTCTATCGGTTTCTTGATATCTATAAATAGAAAATTCACCATTTGGATTAACTCGGTAGTTTTTGTCTTCACAAGACTGCAGTAAGTAAATATTCGAATTATTAGCAATTGTAGCTTAAATGGTAAATTTTGACAAGCTCCAAATGAACACAAGTCTGTAAAATCACAAAGAAGACTCGAAATGCTTCCTACGAACAACTTTGAAACCATTCAGGGAAAAGGAAATTCATAAGGTTGTAGACGAAGAAGTTCCGAAACCATATCTAATTATAGATACTGTGAATGTCAGTTGTGGGCACGAAAGAAAAAAAATCATGATAAGTTAGAATTATTGCGATATTTTTATTGTGAAAAATTTTATTATCTAGATAATATTTCCAGGAAACTTTGTTTTATCATGATAGTTCTCTTAAATTATCGCAATAGCTATCTCGTATCTTGCGGCAGAAATATGCCACCATAGATTCTTGATTTTCAAATATACCGTATTTTGCTTGAATTTTAGGACAGTAAAAAATAATTAATTTTTTTCGTGTCCCAATACTTAGGTCTACAAAAAAATAATCATTTTGTCAGCTGTTCCAAAACTTATGGTCAGACAAGACAAGCTGTCATACTGTAAGTCACTGGCCGCTAACCTGTTGAATATTGCCGACGTTAAAATATTGCTACGTCATTGATTTCGATAAACCTACGATCATTTGCAGGTTTGTCTATTTTTAGACAGATTGAAATTCCAGCGATCAATTTGAGCACTAAGAGTTTAAAACTTCGCTTTTTATACGCCCATCGAAGACGGGATGTATTATGGGATCACCCATGGCGTACGGGCTGGCGGGCGGGTGGGCGGGCAGGCGGTGTCCAGTTCTTTGTCCCGAGCATAACTTTGTCATCTCCAGTCCGATTGACTTGAAACTTGGCATGTGTGTTTGTTGCGATAATACAGAGTGCAGTGCAAAAAAACCATAACTCTACCTTGTGCTGTCTTTGAGTTATTTCCCTTTGATCGTCATTTTTACAGCATTTTCTGCTTGTCCAGAGCATAACTTTGTCATCTCCAGTCCGATTGACTTGAAACTTGGCATTTGTGTTTGTTGTAATAATACGGAGTGCAGTGTGAAAGAACCATAACTCTACCTGGTGCTGGCTTTCAGTTATTTCCCTTGGACCGTCATTTTTACAGCATTTTCTGCTTGTCCGGAGCATAACTGTCATCTCGAGTCTGATTGACTTGAAACTTGTTTTTTGCGTTTGTTGCAATAATACAGAGTGCAGTGCAAAAGAACCATAACTCTACCTCGTGCTGTCTTTGAGTTATTTCCCTTTGATCGTCATTTTTACAGCATTTAGTGCTTGTCCGGAATATAACTTTGTCATCTCTAGTCTGAACATCTTCAAATTTGGTATGCATGATTGTTGAAAATTTACGGAGTGCAGTGCACAAGAACCATAACTCTTCCTAGCACGAATTTTGAGTTATTTCCCTTTGATCATCATTTTTATAGCATTTAGTGCTTGTCCAGAATATAACTTTGTCATCTCAAGTCAGAGTGACTTCAAACTTGGTATGCATGTTTGTTGCAATATTACGGAGTACAGTGCGCAAGAACAATAACTCTACCTAGTGCGGATTTTGAGTAATTCCACTTTGATCTTCATTTTTACAGTATTTCTTGCTTGTCCGGAACGGAACTTTGTCACCTCAAGTCAAATTGACTTGAGACTTAGTAAACATGTTTGTTGCATTACCTGCCCTTTACGATTATTATACCCCCTGGACAACTGGTGGTGGGACTGGAGTATCTTGCGACAATTTGCCGCTCTTGTTTTCATTGTTTTTGTTGACAATTAACCTGTCGCTCATTATTGTCTGCGTCCTGGGATCGCGATGAGGATGTTATTTTGCATTTGTAGATAAATTCACAACATATTTTACCTGCTTACGTGAGGTGAACGACGTAAATTCCACTCAGACAAGTACCTGCTCGGACCGTTCTCAAATCTGATTGGTTTGTCGATCTTCGATCGATAAACCTTGAGTAGACTAGAATACTGTACCTTGATTTCTATTTATAAACAACGAACCCGATTGACCGTGAAATATGTGCGTGTCAACTCTGTCAACTTCAGGTGTACATTTGTACACGTTATGCACGTTATGTATCTTGGATACAAGTTTATCACACCCTTTTTACACTTATGCCGGATTTCTTTTTGAATTGGGGTTTAAATTAGTCTGTCAGGTGATCAGGTTTTTTGTCTTGAATTGGGAACTCCCATTGAAATTGGGAGGGTTGGGAAGCATGCTTACGACATTATGTGTGTAGAAATGAAACTGTGCGAAATAAATGCATGTAAACAAAGGGTATCAAATGGATTGAGAGATTTTTTTTTTTTTCATAGATATTCACTGTCCCAATTCTTTGGAACAAAAAAAATACCGATCTTTTTTTTTTACAATTTTTAGTATGGCCCAAATCTTTGGGTCATGAAAAATAATTATTTTCACAATTTTTGATAGTGTCCCAATACTTTGGGTGTCCCAAAACTTGCACAAAATACTGTAGTTGTTCTTTAAAGTCTAATTGAATAAAAAACCTGTTTAGTAAACAAAGGTAAATTTCATTTTTACCATGTAAAAATATGGCAATTATTATGACTTTCATGATAATGTAAAGGTGCAGTTCGCGAAAGTTCCAGTCAATGGCAGAAAAAAGAATTTTGAAACTACAATAGATCCTACCATGCCACATTATCTGTTTGTTTACATCGATGATCACCGACGATTAGCCGACTTTTCTTCGTAAATGTCCGCAGTGATGTGATAGTGACGTAAACCCCACGTGATCATTCAAGGTGTCGAAACAAACCCTTCATTCACTTGATTTTGTCCCCATTCTCTGCTTGAAAAATGTAAGCTTATCGACATCGTAAACAGAAACGATGACACAGGCTGATCATCACTTATTCATTTATCATGAATACAGGAAGAGTTCAGAATGAGCAATCTTACTCTTCGATGACATAATATTGGAAATGTAAACAATAGTTCTGTGTACTACGTCATAGCACTAATGAGATGCAATGTTATCACATGACGTTCTCGTAGACCTAGTTCGAATATACGCGAACGATAATGAAGGTTGTCTCGATCATTGGCGTCCCTGGACCCCCAGCTGGGCGGGGGGATAGAAATAGCTCAGCTGTCGCACTACAGCAGGGGTAAGACCCCCCCACTGTGCCTGCCTGTTTGCCGTGGGCTGCAACTCGTGTCGTTCGATGACGGGATCCTGGTGGTTGAGTGGATTCAGAGTATGGCCCTTTGATAGCTCTGTTTTTGCAACACACCACTTTGGCCATGAACTGAACTAAACGAGGGGTCAGGAAGGCCCGTCCTGATCAATCGGCTGGTCATGCCGAGCCCTAGGGTGTTTCTCTGACTGTTTTCTTTTACACATACATACACAGATACATTATTTCTCTGTCATGAGTTGCTGTATGTCAATACCCTAGAAGGCGGTGGCTCACGGGCTAATCGGGTGAAAGTCTGGTGTTTGATTGACACTTGTAAATGCCCAAAGACAGTCTATGCTTGGTATGACATTCTGCGGGCCTACATTTGTCCGGTCTAGCCCTTTCACTTCGAGTATATCACCGATGTATCCTTGTCATGATCTGAGTTAGGTTTCCCCGGATCATGTCCCCTTGTTGGGCTCCGAGGCGGGTGGGGAGCATCGGTGATGAATATTCAACAACAACTATGGCTTCTCAAAAAAAGGCCAAGCGTGTACTCTCTGACTCAGATTCTGAATCAGAATACTCAAGACCTTCAACAACTTTTGCTCGCTTTTTAGTTATTGAATCAGTTGACTCTTCTAAACCAGTAACAAAACTCTCACCTTTTATCATTGAAAAATCTATCTCATCAATCTTAGGCACACCAAAATCTGTTAAAAAACTTAAAAATGAAACCTTGCTTGTTGAGTGCTTCTCGCAACAACAAGTTAGAAACCTGCTTGGACACAAGAAACTTTTCAATCTTGATGTCAAAATCTTTCCTCACAAGACCCTTAATACCTCCAAGGGGGTCATTAGATGCAAAGAATTAAGCTTCTGTGACTCTTTGGAGGAAATCAAAACAAACCTCAAAAGCCAGGCCGTGTCTGATGTGAAAAGAATTTCAGTTCTCAGAAATGGCATTCGTAGAGATACACATACCTATATCTTAACATTCTCTACGCCAACTCTCCCTACTTCAGTTAAAGTTGGATTTCAATCGGTCAAGGTCGATGTTTATGTGCCTAATCCGTTGCGCTGTTACAGATGCCAACGGTACGGCCATCATGAAAGTAACTGCAGAAGCACACCTGTTTGTCCCAAATGTGCTTTTGAAGGGGAAGACCATGACCAAAAGACTTGCAATAACCCCCTTCTCTGTGTCAATTGCAAGTCTTCTCATCCTACCTATTCCAAAGAATGTCCAGTTTGGAAAGAGGAGAAAGAAATCCTGTCAATCAAGTTTAAGGAGAATGTTACCTTCTTGGAAGCCAGGAAAACAGTTGAAAAACGCAGGTCTGATCAGGCTTTGTTGAGCAAAAGCACAACATATGCAAATGTTGCTTCTCCTTTGCCTGCAAATGGACATTGTCCAACCTGCGAACTGTTGGCTAAAAAACTTCTCCAAAAGTTTCCTGAAATGACTGATGAACTGAAAGCTCTCATTCCCAATGTCCAAATTCCAACACCTTCTACTCAGACTCAGCCTGCGTCTGAAACAAACAAAACTTCTACACCCTCAAAATCCACAGACTCTCAAAGTATCTCTTCACAAAAAACTTCAAAACCATCTACCTCCTCACAAAATATCTCTTCGAAAAAAGCTTCAAAGCCATCTCCCCCTTCACAACAGCCTCCAAAGAAACCCCAACCTCCATCTTCACAGTCTACAACTAAATCTAACGTCTCATCAAAAGAGAGCAAATCTAATCATGCACCCCGATCTCCTAAAAGATCTTCTTCGAAATCGAAACCACAACCCAGAGATACCCATGAATCTTGTGAAATCACAATCAGAGTAAATGATCCTGTCCCTACCTCCAATAGATTTTCGGAGCTAGAGGACATGGATGCAGATGCTGAGAATCTGGAAGGTGAGGCTTCAGATTCGGAAGTCTCTATCTGGTCGATTTCTAAGGATCCTTGGAACAAGGACACTGACACTTGGCACTCGTCCATACCCGAGACAAGTGTAATGAAATCTTAATCAATCTATTTTAAAATGCATTGGTTTACGGCCTCTTTTTTTACGTTAGCTTTTATACTTTCTTCATGCACAATGGATACCATTATCCAATGGAATTGTCGAGGTCTGAAGTCAAACTTTGATGAACTTTCCCTTTTAATCAATGATCACAAACCAGTTGCTGTTTGTCTGCAAGAAACCTTCCTTAAACGGGAGGATGATATCTCTATCAAATATCATTCCATTTACAATAAAATCTTTACCGAAGGCGAAAAAGCCAGAGGTGGTGTTTCTATTATTGTTAACAACAACATTCCTCATAAAGTTATCTCTCTTAATACAAACTTGCAAGCTGTTGCCATCAAGTTATCTTTACACAGTGCTGTTACACTGTGTTCTTTATATCTCCCCCCGAGCACACCTATCAATGAGACCAATCTGAATGATCTCATTTCCCAATTGCCATCCCCCTATATTCTTGCTGGTGACTTTAATGGTCACAATGTTATGTGGGGTTGTGATGACACTAACCAGAGAGGTTTACAGTTGGAGAGCTTCATTTCGAACAACTCTTTGTCTTTCATGAATGATAACAAGTCCAAAACCTACTTGCATCCAGCAACTGGATCTTACTCTTCCATTGATTTAACCTTATGCAGCCCAGTCTTACTTCCCAATTTCACCTGGAAAGTGACTGAGGATTTGTGTGGAAGTGATCACTTCCCCATTATCTTTTCATCTACACAACCATCCAGCAATGTACGACCGCAGAAATGGAAGCTTTCCAAAGCCAATTGGAATAAATTTGAAACCCTCTGTGAACAGACCATTACACATGACAAATTTGGAGATTGCGATGATCCTGCAAAACTTTTTACTTCCCTATTAATTGATGCAGCTAAACAGTCCGTCCCTCAGACCTCGACAAATCCAAAACGTCCTGACAAGCCTTGGTACAATGATGATTGTAAACAGGCTGTCAGAGACAGAAAACAAGCCCTTAGAAAGTTTAACCTCAGGCCTACCAAAGAAAATCATAACTTATTCCGTATTTCCAGAGCAAAGGCTCGACGAACCATTAGAGAAAGTAAGCGCAAGGCTTGGAGACAATATGTCTCTAAATTAAATAGTAGAACTACTACTAAAAAAACCTGGGACATGATCAGAAAGATCAATGGCAAAGGCCAGCCCCCTCTTAGTCACCTTAAAGTTAACAATACTTCGTTGGAATCACCCCAAAATATAGCTGATGCTCTCGCCGACACCTTTTGCAAAAAGTCTTCCTCTGCAAACTATTCTGAAAAGTTTCAGAGGAATAAAGCCAGAGAAGAAAAGAAAAAACTTAATTTCAATTCTTCTAATTCAGAGCATTATAATAAACTCTTCACCTTTAAAGAATTAAGATCTGCTCTGAATAAAGCTCACGATTCTTCTCCTGGCCCAGATAAAGTTCATTACCAGTTTTTAAAACACTTACCTTTTACTTCTCTCTCAGTTTTACTTGATATTTTCAATGATATCTGGCAGTCAGGTGTTTTTCCTTCATCCTGGCGGGAAGCACTAGTCATTCCTATCCCAAAACCTGGCAAGGATACTAGTGACCCGGCTAACTATCGGCCAATAGCTCTTACAAGTTGTCTCTGCAAGACCTTAGAACGTATGGTCAATGACAGGCTTGTTTGGTTTTTAGAGAAAAACAACCTCATCGTTGATGTACAGAGTGGATTTCGACGCCAACGTGGCACCATAGATCATCTTGTCCGCTTTGAAACCTTTGTCAGAGAAGCCTTTATTAATAGACAGCATGTAGTATCTGTCTTTTTCGACCTTGAAAGTGCTTACGATACGACTTGGAAATACGGAATTCTTAAAGACTTGCATGACTTTGGTCTTCGAGGCCGTCTTCCTCTTTTTATTTCAGCCTTCTTGGATGAACGTCTTTTCCGCGTCCGAGTTGGTAATACTGTCTCGGGAGCCCGTGAACAGGAGATGGGTGTACCCCAAGGATGTATTCTCTCTGTTACACTTTTCAGTGTGAAAATAAACAGTATAGTTAAAGCTATCTGTCCTGGTGTAGACTGTTCCCTTTATGTTGATGACTTCGTTATATGCTTCAGATCTCGAAATATGAATATTATTGAGAGACAACTTCAACAGTGTCTCAACAAGCTCCAAACGTGGTCTGATGAAAATGGCTTCAAATTCTCAAAGTCCAAAACTAAGTGCATGCACCTCTGTCATCTACGAGGTGTTCATCCAGACCCTGAACTGTATTTGGACAAAACTAAAATTGAAGTCGTTTCTGAGTTTAAATTTCTTGGAGTCATCTTTGACAGAAAGCTTTCCTTCCTTCCTCACATCACTGCACTTAAAAAGAAGTGCAAGAAGGCTCTTAATCTTCTTAAGGTTGTGGCCCATTCTGAATGGGGAGCAGACCGTAAAGTCCTCTTGCGGCTTTATCGGTCTTTAGTTCGCTCCAAATTAGACTATGGATCTATTGTATACGGATCTGCCCGTAAATCTTACCTGAAAATTCTCGATTCTATACACCACGAAGGTCTACGTCTTGTACTTGGAGCTTTCAGAACTTCTCCCGTCAATAGTCTCTATGTTGAGGCTAATGAACCTTCTCTTTCTTACAGGAGGGAAAAACTCTCGCTTCAATATCTTTTAAAACTGAAGTCCAATCGTTTTAATCCAACTCATAACATTGTTTTTAAACCTCAATATAAACATCTTTTCGAAAGGAAACCAAATGATATTCCTCCATTTGGTATCCGCATGGAGCCCATTGTAGATAACCTTGGCATAGACACTGAGTCTATTGCCGACTATAAAATCTCTGAAATCCCTCCATGGACACTAAATAGTGCAGAATTCAGATTTGACCTTGCGTCTGACAAAAAGTCTGTCACGGATAGAACTGTGTTTCATGCTAGATACAACGAGATAAAGGAGCATTATTTTTCCTTCAAACCAATCTATACAGATGGATCCAAAGAAGGAAATTCTGTAGCAGCTGCCGCTGTTTATGGAAAAAGGAGCCTAAAGTGTCGCCTTCCAAACAACTCCTCTATCTTCTCTGCTGAAATTAAAGCAATTGATCTTGCCCTTAATCTAGCTGAACGTTCTAATTCCAACCGTTTCATTATCTTTTCGGATTCTTTGTCAACATTACAAGCCCTTTCACATCAATGCCTTGAGAATCCCTTAATCTGTAGTTTACTCGAAAGGATCTCACAAATTTCTTCTATGAATAGATTGGTGTTCTGCTGGCTTCCAAGTCATGTAGGCATCAAAGGCAATGAAAATGCCGATAGGTCTGCCAAATCTGCACTTAACCTTCCCATTTCAGATTTTAAAGTTCCACACACTGATTTTAAATCCTCCGTTTTAACACATATCCAATCTTCTTGGCAATCCCAGTGGGATGCTGATGTTTTCAATAAACTGCATTCAGTTAAACCGTCCCTTGGTGAATGGTACCCCGTTTACAGGTCTGTTCGTCGAGAAGAAGTGATAATTGCACGACTTCGAATTGGCCATTCACGCATCACACATTCCTGGCTCTTGACCAGAGACGATGCCCCTGAATGTATTCCATGCAATGCATCCTTTTCTATAAAACATATCCTACTAGATTGCATTGATTTTCAGCCAGTTCGTTCAAAATATTTCAACGTCGATAGTTTAAAGAATCTTTTTGATTCTGTCAGCATTGAATCTATTATCGCTTTCATAAAAGAGATTGGCATTTACAATAAACTGTGATATTTACTCTTGCGTTTCTTACCCATCTTTTTACAACATTCTTTATTCCTTTAATATTTAGTTTGCATCTCCTTAATGGGAGGATTAGCCCTCTTGGGGGCATCTTATCTCATTGGAGACGGACCTCTTTAATGGGAGTATACTGATCCCATTGGAGGCTCCAATCTTTACTAATTTTAACACTCATTTCCAAGGAAAAGAAATTTTCTCAGTCTTACCCTTTAATCTAAAACTTTTGAGTAGGCAGGGAATACCCAGCCACTCAATATCATATTTTATCATATTTTATGCACATTATAAATGACACAAATTTCTTCTTCAATTAAAAACTTCTCACTATTAATCCAACATTTAGTTCAAACGTTTTTATCACATTCTTAACTCTGTCATTTAAACCTTTTGAGTTGATAGGGATTGCCCTGTCACTCAATAATGTCCTTTATACTTATTAAGATCACACATAATTCTTCTTAATTCAACTCTTTTACTATTATAAATGTATTCAAACCTTTTTCAGTTTTAAATCCCACTTTTACTATCTTTTAACACAGATGTGCGCGCTAAATGACCAAAGCTGTCGATGCGCCATAAAGCAACATTCATTCATTCATTCATTGGCGTCCCTGAAATCAACGGGCTTCTCCATGCATTTTTGCACACGTATATCATGGCAACCAATGCAGTAACTGACATGTTCGAGTTTTCTCCGATCTTATATGTGTGTGTTGTGATGGGTTATCCGATATAGTTTTGAGTTATAAACGATGAAAATTACCTATTGTTGGACTTTACTGGGGCTTTAAAAAGATGGGTATTTTTTGAGTGAACACCAATAGCCATACCAAACCCTGACTTTATGTTGAAAGTTGATGGGTAGGTACCAGGATCACAAAAAACAGCTATTCCCCCAGTGACCCTAACATGGATTTTAGGATTTACTCGGACATCTGATGTAATTAAAGAAGTAATTAAAGATAA
Source organism: Hippopus hippopus (assembly GCA_946811185.2). NCBI lineage: Eukaryota > Metazoa > Mollusca > Bivalvia > Cardiida > Cardiidae > Hippopus > Hippopus hippopus. The sequence continues at coordinate 3,083,614 of OX328102.1, read as the reverse complement.
CAGCCTTCCCAATTTCTTGGAACAGCAATCCACATGAAAATGGCTGTCAAACGCTGTTAAAGGTGTTGAAATACCCCCTTACTAGAAGGGATTGCTGTCGTCGTAGATGTCTTTGGTCTTGGACTTGATGTAGTACAGGATGTCGAACTAGAAGGCTGGACAATAGAAGCGGAAGAGGTACCAGATGAACCACTAGAGGTAGTTAAAGATTATTTGAGGCTAGGCTGGTAACTGGTTCAGATACTGTATGGGTTACTTCAGAGGAAATTGGTTGATGACGGTCCATTTCATGAAATTCATTATGTTGATCCACCCGAATGCAATTTAGCAATGATCCCAACACCCTCCAATGCGACAGTACTGCCTCAGAGGACATGGGAACCAGGGTAAATTTATCAGGAAAGGCCCAGCCCTCTCGTTGACACATACTCCTCATCCACAGCCCTTCTTCCTCCTGCACAAAACAATCCCGGGGAATGAAAACTATGTGACTACTTCGGGCAAATTGAAATAATGGGGCAATTGAGGGTTTACTACGCAATACTTTATCAGCTAGCCAGTTAAGAGCTTCAATCCTACTAGAATGTAATTCTTCATTTCCTAGAGAATTTGTACAAAAACGGACAGGCTGATGCTTTGACATTACATGTTGTTTCATAGCCCGGGTTCTTTTAAAGCAGGAATCAATAGGGCAAAAGGACAGGAAATGCTTTTTATGTCCTGGTTGTTCGATCTCTTGATTTGTAGAACTGTTTCCAGATCTGGAACGGTCATCTCTTCTTCCTGTAGGGGTCATTTCTTGATTAGTAGGTCTATTTCCAGATCTGGAGCGGTCGTCTCTTCTTCCTGTAGATCTCTTAAAAGTCCTTGTCCGAACCTCCCTATCTCGGCTACGTTGTTAGACAGGAACTGTTCAGGTTCTTTTTTAACCACAGGACCCCCTTCATCGTCGGATATGACAATAATTTCTGGCTCTACGTTGGCTTCTATTTTTAACACATTATTGTTGTCGTTGAAGGAGACTTTACGTTTTTTAATGTTCCTGATAGTGACAATTTGGTTGTCTTCTAGATTGATGTCATGACTTTCTTTTGTTGCTTTTTGAGCCAGTAAAGGACTCCCCACCTCGTCAACAATCCCAATTTCATCCACAGTCTCCCATTCTGTCGGAGCAGAGGCATCCATGTCTTCTTTTTAGCGGATTTGCTATATAGCAAATCTGCTTACTGTGATCGTTTTGGCCGGAACCAAATACATCATGCGTAATGACGCATGCGCACTCACTGTCAGTATTGCATGGCTGGCGTAGGGACAAACAACACAGATCTACAAATGATATTTGGCTCTGACTTTGAACAAATCATACAAATTATGTTTGATTTCTTTATTGAAATTTCGTCAAAACTACAAAAATTGTCAGTTTGAAATACTCTAAATACCTAAACAAAGTTGTTGTTTTTTCCATTAAATATTGCCATATGCGTATGAACATTGTTTACACAGACTGCCCTCATTTTCATTCAAGAAACGTTCATTCACAACTTGTGTTGTCCGCTGTCGAAATAAACAATGAGATTAAGCAATACAATAATTTCTTAATGAAATTACATTTTTAAACTCTGTATTATATCAAATATCTTTAAGTTTTCAGATAGCTAGCTAGAATTTGGCTGTAAACAATATAAAACTCTTTCGATAGGGCCTAACGAATACACAGAACCTATAAAGTCAATTCGGCACCTTTAGGTATTGCCCTTCGTATAGCACCATCGATGAATTTCCGAATTGTTTGAAACATTTCTGTGAAATGTTTAAAAAAATGAAGATCGTGTTGTCTATTAAAAAAATATTTGACGTTTGATTTATGCAAGACTGCTTCCAAAATTTCTCTCCAGTTATCGATAGGACATAAAGAAATCCTTCGTTCACAAACGGCCCCGATCAAGTACGAACCTGTGATGTGAATTTATACTGAGGATTTTCGATGGGAAATCGTGTCCTTCTCGGTGAACTGGACATCCACTAACTTAACCTAACATCCTGGACTTTAAGCCTCAGATACTCAATTATCTTCAAGGTGTAAAAGTCCATTCATAGTCCTTCTGATATGCTTGAATGTTATTTTGTTACCTGTCATACAAAACAAAAAGAATGCAGAATTTTCATACAGATGTTTGATAAAGGGTCCACAGGAATACATCTTAGTCTAGATCTCTATGTCTTACTATTTGGACATGTAGATTTAAATTCTTTGATAAATTTTTTATGCTTGGAGATTGAAGTTTATGTACTTTATTTCATAAAGTACATATTTATGATGAACTGCTACTCAACCCATACTAGAGACGGTAACTGCGGTACCCCGGTAACTGTGCTTCATGTAAACAGCAAGTAATTCAAACCTCAGAATGAAAGTACGCCTATAGTTTTTAAAGTTTTATAGAGGGACCAATTCCTTTAACCCTTAGGCAGCTAAGTGCTACTCAAGGACCTTTTGCAGACAGTGTAGATCAAGATCAGATTGCACCGAATGAGCAGTCTGATCTTTGATCTATACTGCCCGGTAAGGAGGCATTTTTCCCCAAAAAATAACATTGAAATGGAAATATTTGGATTTGTACTATCGACTTGAAAGTTTCATTTTAGTTTTGTAAAGGTCAATTTTGGCTTTGCATGGCAACTTGTCACACTGAGTCAGAGTGTGAGCTTGGTCCATTCTGGCTGCTTCAGCTGTACCCAGGGCAGGGATTTGCAGATACATGTATCAAAAAGCAAATAATATCTGTACTATGTTCTTCCAGGTGATGAGTGATGATTTTAATTCTTTTCTTCAGACCATAAAAATCGATTCACACAAAACTGCATTGGAAGTAATGAATAGCCGTTTTACCAGTGTTAATACTGAATTTCAAGTATCTCATCATGCTACATCATGGTTTTTTTTTTGCACATTTCACTGCAATGGTTCATTTATGTAATATGACTCAAATTCGCAAAGACGTGGCTCAAAACTTCAAAAAGGAATCTACATGTAAATGTCAGAATAAAACTTACATAATCACTGACAAAATGTCAAAATCCCATCACACTTAAACTGTAACTTTAAATATTATGTGAGACTTAAAGGCCACTTTTTACATTGTACTTATTCACACCCGCATTTTTTGACGGAATAGAAATGGACCCAAGAATGTGAGTTTGCGTATTACATGTAGGTCTCTTATGTTTTATGTGATATTCATAAGATGAACTTGAAATTATTAAGTATTAGTCCATTTTTTATAGTTAAGTGTAACACCAGTTGAAACTGTGAATGATAATCTAAGTTCAGACTGTGCAGAATATGCGGTCTATGCTTCAAACCTATACAGCCTATGTTTTTTATAGCTCACCTGAACACGAAGTGCTCAAGGTGAGCTATTGTGATCGGTCAATGTCCGTCTGTTCGTACGTACGTCTGTCCGTCCGTCTGTTCACAATTACAAAAAAATCTTTTCCTCCTAAACCGCCAATCAGATTTCAATGAAACTTTACAGAAATGATCCTTAGGTGATTCACTTTCAGAATACTTCAAAGATTTGAATTCCATGAAGAACTCTGGTTGCCATGGCAACCGAAAGAAAAAACTTTAAAAATCTTCTTGTCCCAAACCGTAAGGGCTAGAGCTTTCATATTTGGCATGTAGCATCATCTAGTGACCCTTTACCAAAATACTTCAAATTATGGCCCTAGTGTGGTAATTGGCCCTATGCTGTGGGTTCTCGGATTTCACATAGAGATAAAGAAGGAAATCTTTAAAAAAATCTCCTTGTCCCAAACTGTAAGGGCTAGATCTTTCATATTTGGCATGTAGCATCATCTAATGGCCCTTTACCAAAATACTTCAAATTATGGCCCTAGTGTCGAATTTGGCCCTATGTTGTGGGTTCTCGGATTTCACATAGAGATAAAGAAGGAAATCTTTAAAAATCTCCTTGTCCCAAACCGTAAGGGCTAGAGCTTTCATATTTGGCATGTAGAATCATCTAGTGGCCCTTTACCAAAATAATTCAAATTTTGGCCATAGTATGGAAATTGGCCCTATGTTGTGGGTTCTTGGATTTCACATAGAGATAAAGAAGGAAATCTTTAAAAATCTTGTCCCAAACCGTAAGGGCTAGAGCTTTCATATATGGCATGTAGTATTATCTAGTAACCCTCTACCAAACTACTTCAAATTATGGCCCTGATGTTAAAAATTGGCCCTATGTTGTTGGTTCTCGGATTTCACATAGAGATAAAGAAGAAAATCTTTAAAAATCTTCTTGTCTCAAACCGTAAGGGTTAGAGTTTTCATATTTGGCATGTAGCATCATCCAAATTTTTGGCCCTTTACCAAAATACTTAAAATTATTGCCATAGTGTGGAAATTGGCCCTATGTTGTGGGTTCTCGGATTTCACATAGAGATAAAGAAGGAAATCTTTAAAAATCTTTTTGTTTACACTTTAGCATCTACAATTATTCACCAATCCACACCAAACATGGTCAAAATATGTATGACCATAAGATCTCGGATGAGTTCGATTATTAGTCTAATCGGGCCAGAATGACAGGAGTTATTTGCTGTTGCTGTTGTTGGTGGAAGCTCACCTGAGCACGAAGTGCTCAAGGTGAGCTTTTGTGATCGTCCAGTGTCCGTCGTCCACAATTTCTTTAAACATCTTCTCCTCCTAAACCACTGGGCCAATCTTTATGAAACTTGGCAGGGATGTTCCTTGGGTGAAGCTCTACCAAAGTTGTTCAAGAGATTGAATTCCACCATGGCAACCAAAAGGAAAAAAATAGCAAAATTTTTGAAAATCTTCTCCTCTGAAACTAGAAGGCGTAGAGCTTTGATATTTGGTATGTAGCATCTCCTAGTAGACCTCTACCAACTTTGTTCATATGATGCCCCTGGGGTCAAAACTGGCCCCGCCCCGGGGGTCACAAGTTCGAACATAGGAACAAAGAAGGAAAACTTTAGAATTCTTCTTCTCTGAAACTGGAAGGCATAGAGCTTTGATATTTGGTATGTAGCATCTCCTAGTGGACCTCTACCAAGTTTGTTCATATGATGCCCTAAGGGTCAAAACTGGCCCCGCCCCGGGGCCCACAAGTTCGTACATAGGAACAAAGAAGGAAAACTTTAAAATTCTTCTCCTCTGAAACTGAAAGGCATAGATTTTTGATATTTGGTATGTAACATCTGCAAGTGGACCTCTACCAAGCTTCTTCATACGATGCCCCTGGGGTCAAAACTGGCCCCGACCCGGGGGTCACAAGTTAGAACAAAGGAACAAAGAAGGAAAACTTTAAAATTCTTCTTCTCTAAAACTGGAAGGTGTAGAGCTTTGATATTTGGTATGTAGCATCTAGTGGGCCTCTACCAAGTTTGTTCATACGATGCCCCTGGGGTCAAAACTGGCCACACCCCGGGGGTTACAAGTTTGAACATAAGAACAAAAAAGGGAAAACTTTAAAATTCTTCTTCTGTGAAACTGGAAGGCTTGGAGCTTTGATATTTGGTATTTAGTGAACCTGTTCTAAGTTTGTTAGCCAACCTGAGCACAACATGTTCAGTGAGTTCAAAATTGGGTCACCTGGGGTCATAAACTAGGTCACTAGGTCAAATTAAAGAAATACCTTGTGGGCACTCTAGAGGCTACATTTATTGCTCAAATGACCTGAAATTTAGTCAGAATGTTTGTCTTGATGAAATCTCGGATGGGTTTGGATTTGGGTCACCTGGGATCATAAACTAGGTCACTAGGTCAAATTAAAGAAATACCTTTTGGGCACTCTAGAGGCCACATTTTTTGCCCAATTGACTTGAAAATTGGTCAAAATGTTTGTCTTGATAAAAGTTCACATGAGTCTGAATTTGGGTCAACTGGGATCATAAACTAGGTCACTAGGTCAAATTGAAGAAATACCTCTAGGACACTCTAGAGGCCACATTTATTGCTCAGTTGATTTGAAAATTAGGTTAAATGTTTCTCTTGATAAAATCTAAGATGAGTTCAAAATTGGGTCACCTGGGGTCATAATCTAGGTCACTAGGTCAAATTAAAGAAATACCTTAAGGGCACTCTAGAGGCCACATTTCTTGCTCAATTGACTTGAAAATTGGTCAGAATGTTTGTCTTTATGAAATATTGGATGAGTTTGGATTTGGGTCACCTGGGATCATAAACTAGGTCTTTAGGTCAAATTAAAGAAATACCTTTAGGGCATTCTAGAGGCCACATTTATTTCTCAATTAACTTGAAAACTGTTCAGAATGTTTGTCTTGATAAATATTTTGATGAGTTCTAAAATTGGTCACAGGTGATGATAAAGTAGGTCACTAGGTCAACTTATGGAAATTTCTTGTGGATGCTCTAGATGCCACATTTTAAGCTCAATTGACATGACAATTGGTCAGAAATTGAATTTTGCACGTGGAGTGAAATTTCGCCTATTGACTCAGGTGAGCGATCCAGGGCCATCATGGCCCTCTTGTTTTTCATATTTGCACCAATAAAGCGGTGAAATGACATAACCCTGTTCATTTATTTAGTGAGGTTCTGAGATGAAAACACTGTGGGAAAAGGAGAAATTGCTCGTAACGAACAATTTATCCTTTTCTCACCGTGTTTTCTACCCCTTTGGAGAACTTTCCACCATTTTAATGACTTTTAAAATTTAAAATTGTCGTATGCAAACTCTTTCAGTTTGGATGGGTCTAAAGTTTGTCCTTTGGGAAAGAATATTGCGGGTCTTCGTCAAACTTCTAAACCATTATAATTTCGTGTCCGAAAATTAAGGGACAGACATTTTACTAAGTGTCCGAAATTAGGGACAAAAAATAAATTATTTTGGCAAATAATTAATGCTGTCCGAAAATTTAGGGTGTCCGAATACTTAGGGGAAATACGGTAAAAGTTAACCTTGCAGGAGGCCAATGTTAGATCCACATTTGACTACAGTAATTGAATGGCGTTTAATGTCGCTTTCAACATTATCTCAGTCATGTGACTGCTACAACTAGCTTATTTATGTATGTCTGGGTTTCTGCAGTACTAGGCTAGGGCTCTGAAGTGTCTTGCCTATGGACACTCCCACAGAAAAACATATGGCCATCAGGTAACAAGTCCAAAACTTTACTAGTAAGCCATGCAGGACCCCAGATCCACATTTAGAGGGGAGTTAATTTTTGTAAGATTGTTCAGATTAGTCTATGTCCACCATCTATGCATAAATTACTTCTTGTTTTTTAATCAAAAATGGTAATTAAATGGATGCTATTTTGTTATTCACTCCTTCTCCATATGACAAGGTTTAGGTTCTTTAAATGTATCTGCAGACAGCAATTCGAAACTGATACAAATGAGCTTAAGTTCACTCTTATGATTGAAAACACTGTTGGAACAGGAGAAAATACTGTCTACCAGAGTTTTGTCCTTGTACTGTGATGCTTTCAATTGCCTATTTCCTTCAGGGTTATTAACCCTTGTCCTGCTGAATAACTCGAATGATACCTTCAAGTCGATAGTAAAATCCCAAAGGTTTCTATTTCAAGGTAATTTTGAGGACGATAAATATCTCTTTATCGGACAGTGTAGATCAAAGATCAGACTGCATGTTCTGTACAGTCTGATCTTGATCTACACTGTCTGCAAAAGGTCAGTAAGTCGTGCTTAGCAGCCTAAGGGTTAACATGAGTGTTCAGTAAAGTGTTAAAATAAACCCCAATCAAAAATTTCTCCAGATCCATTTGTCAGATGCCAAGGAAACCTGAACATGGATCCATATGTTGTATACTGGTCTATCCCACAGATTGATATAAATGTATAGCTTGTGTTTGTGTAAGGGTACACTTGTCTGTCTTGCTATAGAGCTAGCTTTTGTAGTTTGGAACTGAAGGTTCTAGGTTCAATCTCAGCCTTTGGAGCTATTAAACAGAACTGTTACAGATACATGTAATCAGTATTCAGAATACATGGCCTATATTTGACCCTTGAATTTTATGTCGTACAAAGTTAAATTGGGAGAATTTTGGGGGATTTTTCTATTTTTAGCCCTTTAACACACAATAAATCCTATGTTTTATGAGTCCTGTGTAATAGGGCTTATAAAAACAGTGGTGGAAAACAAGTCAGTATTTCTTTTTTTCTTCCAGAATTTTTTCTACCCTTTACAAATACAAACAACATAATTTGAGGGCTACATACCTATTGAATTGTTTATGCTCTAAATAGCAAGCTATTTAGTTTTTATGTCACAAATCAAATTATTTTGTAAAAGGCCAATAAGTACTACCAGATATATATTTATTTTCATATAAAGTGTATGGTTAAATTCAGTAAAATGATGCAATTTTGTGCATTTGATAATGGAACTGTGGGCTACTTTAGCAATAGGTCACTCTGTTTATTTTTATTACACCAGATATGATGTCTTGATACTGATTTGAATATATACTGAACCAAAAAAGAGACTTCCCCTGTGTTTAAGTGCAAATGCAATGTTGTTTAAAAAAATCAAAATGTCCGATGACCTACATATATTTGGGTGAACGATTATGTGTCCGATAAAACAAATTTTAACTCGATTGAAAGCATTTTGCAGAAGAAACCCGCTGAAAGCGATTTTCACGTGCATGCACGGACCAGTATAATTCGTGTATATTTCTTGAAACCTTTCAGTCTAATTTTATAGACTTTCATGACAATAAGAAAAAGACGTTGAAAAAAATTAAATTCTTTTTAGTTTTCTTTATTTTTGATATGCCTAGAATTCCGCAAAATTTACGCGAACGTGCCATTGGCATGCTTAATGCTGGTATGACGATGAATGCTGTTGTTATGAATATTGGATGTTCTACTCGTGCTATGCCTAGAATTCCGCAAAATTTACGCGAACGTGCCATTGGCATGCTTAATGCTGGTATGACGATGAATGCTGTTGTTATGAATATTAGATGTTCTACTCGTGCTATTCGACACCTTAGGCAACGTTTTCAAGCAACAGGGCATACGGAAGATCGACCACGTAGTGGACGTCCTCGCGTCACGACGTGCGGCCAAGACCGCTATATTCGGAACACCCACCTGCGCAATCGCTTCCAAACTGCCACGGCCACTGCTGCTAACACCCCTGGTTCACATAACAACCATATATCTGCCCAAACTGTGCGCAGTCGCTTGCGCGAGAGTGGGCTACGTGCATGTCGTCCATACGTTGGTTGTGTTTTGACGCGACGTCACCGCGTAAATCGTGTTAATTGGGCACGTACACACCAACGCTGGCTTAGACAACAATGGAATAGCGTTCTTTTCTCTGACGAGTCGAGGTTTTCCATTCATCGAGGTGATGGCAGGGTTCGAGTAACTGTAGGAGAAATGAACGTTATGCAAACTGTTGCGTACTTGAACGAGATCGTTTTGGGGGTGGGGGTTCTGTCTTGGTCTGGGCGGGCATTGCACATGGCTTTTGCACTAATCTCGTCGTTATCGAAGGGAATTTGAATGCCCAACGCTACCGAGATGAAATTCTTGCAAGGCACGTTATCCCACTGTTTCAAAATAATGCCAATATCACTCTTTTTCAGCATGATAATGCCACAAACCATACAGCTAGGGACAATGTGAATTTCCTCAGGGCGAATAACATTGCATTTATTAATGACTGGCCTGCCAAAAGCCCTGATCTGAATCCCATTGAACACCTTTGGGATAATTTGGACCAGCGTGTTAGATGTCACCCTATTCCACCGTCAAACGTCATTCAGCTAAGACAAGCCTGAATTCAGGAATGGAACAACATTCCACAAGCCGAAATCAATACACTTATCCGTTCTATGCGCCAACGATGCCAGGCAGTCCTTCATGCTGAAGGTGGTCATACCCAGTATTAATTTGTGATTTTGGTGAGCGACCCCTTCCGCATTTTAACTACCATTTCACTACTTTTTGATAAACCCTCAGCAATAATTTTTTTCACATAAGGTCGCATGAAAATACTCTTTCAATGCATATAAATCTAGTTTAATCCTGATTTTCATATTTGTGTATATCTGCACTTAAACACGGGAAGTTTCTTTTTTGGTTCAGTATATAAATCCTTGTTGATGGTGCATGTTATTTATTTAGTACCATTCCCTTAAAGGTTTCCAAACCTGTGGCATGAAATCTAATAATACCCAAAGAGGCTGAGTAGCGCATTAAGGAAATATCAATTCAGATATTTTTTTTTCTAAATCTTATCTTTCTTCTTTACTAATGATTTTTCGAGCTATAATTCAGTAAGTAATTTTTGAGTTTGTTGAGGGTATAAAAATCTATATAGTTGGTTTTAATTTGGAGGAATCAAAAATCTTGTCCTCTGGTAAGAAGTTCAACAATAAGGCACAAAAATGTCATATTGCATACATGTGTAATTAGCAATATATTGTACTCTTTGATCAAATTTGCTCATGATTGTTGAAACTGATTGACAGCTGTAGACCTTAACACTGTGTTTTTACAGAAATATCATTATATATCATTATCCTATTTTGTATAGTTTTTTAAGTCTTACTCATCAACAAATCAACAACTGAAGTGTTCTATATATTTGTCAAACAACTTTCACTTATAAATCCATCTTGGTTTTTTTTTTTCAGTTCTATGCATGTTTACAGTCCTAAATATAATATTAGCAGAAAAAAAAAGTCAAATATGTTGGATCAAATTATTTACTCTAGTAAGTAGTAAAATAACAGTTGCTGCGCAGCACAGTTGGTAGAACAACTTTGACTCCCATTGCCCTTACTTACTCTACTAATTACTTACATATTATACATGTATTACATGTGATAAAAAATAATTTTCATTACATCAAATCATAGCTTAAAACTGTTCAACAAGTCCGCTTTTCAGGACTTTCGGTCCTTTGATTCCTCTTTTATATTCACTGGAACGCAAAGAGGAAAATGATCTTCATTTAGGTCCAAAGCGTCAGGATCATTAGGGTCATTTGCAACTGGTTGACTCGGAATTGGAATCAATGGAAGTCATGGAACATCTAATGGCACTCTTGACGGGGTTGGAGAGGATAATAAGTCCCAGTAAAGGAGGAAAATTTTCATCATTTACAACTAGTTCTCTGACCCCCACCTGCTTGTCTGGAAGCTGTGGAACGTCTCTAGTTGATGAAGAACTAACCACTTGTTTCCAACTCCTTTTTGGGCTAGCATTATTCAAGGAAGACATACTGTAAATATACATATAAAATTACATTATCATTAACCTTGCAGAAGGGCGATTATATCTTCTTATATGCTCTGCCTTGCTCAGTTACCATTGCAGGACCTATCCACTGAGGTTGCAGTTTTTAGCTCCACTGGCCGAAGGCCAGCGGGCTTATGTCATGGCCTGTTGTCCATCGTCCGTCCGTCCGTCCGTCCGTCCGTGCGTCCGTCCGTCCGTCCGTGCGTTAACTTTTTTTTAAAACGTCTTCTTCTCTGAAACTACCCATCCAATTTTGATGAAACTTCACAGAAATGATCCTGCCATGGTCCTCTTCAGAATTTCTTGAAAGAATTTAATTCCTTCAAAAACTCTGGTTGCCATGGCAACAAAACTGAAAAATTTTGAAAATCTTTGAAAATCTTCTTGTCTGAAACCGTAAGGCCAAGGGCTACCAAATTTGGCATGTAGCTTTATCTAGTGGACCTCTACCAAGTTTCTTCAATTTATAGCCCTGGGGTCAAAATTGGCCCCGCCCCGGGGGTTACAAGTTATACATGGGCTTATTTAGGGAGAACTTTAAAATTCCTCTTCTACCTAGCCATAGGGCCTAGAGCTACCAAATTTGGCATGTAGCTTTATCTAGTGGACCTCTGCCAAGATTGTTCAAATTATAGCCCTGGGGTCAAATTAGGCCCTGCCCGGCGGTAACAAGTTTTACATGGGCTTATATAACAAGTTTTACATGGGCTTATATAGGGAGAACTTTAAAATTCTTCTTTGACTTAGCCATGGGGCCTAGGGCGACCAAATTTGGCATGTAGCTTTATCTAGTGGACTTGTACCAAGGGTGTCCAAATTATAGCCGAGGGTCAAATTTGACTTCGCTCCGGGGGGGTAACATGTTTTACATGGGCGGGCTTATATAGGAAAATCTTTCGCATCTAGCTATAAGGGCTAGGGCTATCAAATTTTGCATTTAGCTTTATCTAGGGGGTCTCTATCAAGGGTGCCCAAATTATAGCCCAGGGGGTCAAATGTAGCCCCACCCCAGGGGGTCACAAGTTCTACATGGTCTTATATAAGGAAACTTTAATAATCTACTTGTACATAGCCATATTTAGGCCTAGGGCTACCAAATTTTGCATGTAACTTTATATAATGGGCCTCTACCAAGAGGGCCCAAATTTTAACTTTGGGGGTCAAGTTCGACTTCACACCAGGGGTCACAAGTTTTACATTGGCTTTTATAGTGAAAACTTGATAAACCTGTGTCATGGATCACATATTTTACAGGGCCTTTTATTCAGCAAACTTGTTTTACATGACTTTTTATTGGGCAAGATTAAAAAATCTTTTTGTTTATAACCACACATTCTAGTTTCATATTGTAGGTCTGGGGTCAAAATTGCCTTCATTCCAGGGATCGCAAGTTTAACATGGGCTTCAAAATATTGTCACTTCAATTTAAACACTAATCAAGGGAAATAACTCTTTTTATGAAAGATAAACTTCGTTACTATTTACCTCCCTTGATTATCAAGCTGCAGTGATACATGATTGGTCCTAGACAAGTTTTTTAGCTCCACTGGCCAAAGGCCAGCAGGCTTATGTTATGGCCCGTTGTCCGTTGTGCGTCCATCCGTATGTTAACTTTTTAGCCCATTTGAGCACAACGTGCTCAAGGGGAGCTTTTAGCATTTGTTTCAACTCAATAAAAGAATTTTCAATCATACACCAAAACAAAAAATTATCCTCCACATATCTGACTGTGTTTACAAACTATGAAGTGTTCATATTAATACACCATGTCTACTGTTTGATGATGACTAGCTTAGAAAAAGTATTAATAAAATAAGTTTGAAAAAAAATCTTAGTGATTTATTATGACAATTGTTAGCACACATGTAACTCATTACCAAACGATAATACTTTAGGCTTGTCTAAATCGAAAGCACTTGCAGACGACAAAATAAAAGTGATTGAAAATTTGAAATTTGTTTTGTGAACAGTAGAAAACATTGTAAGAAAAGGAGAAAATGCTTTTCTAAAGCCTTCTTTCTCAGGGTCATCAAAAGTAGGGATTGTCTGGTAATAGGTTAAAAAGATATATTTCAAACTGAGATTGATGTATATACTTGTTTTTTACTGGCACTGAAGGTCCGTCCGTCCATCTGTCCGTGCGTGCATTAACTTTTATTTCAAACATCTCTGAAACTACTTATCCAATTTTGATGAAACTTCAAAGAAATGATCCTGCCATGGTCTTCTTCAGAATCCCATGACAGAATTTTATTCCTTCAAAAACTCTGGCTGCCATGGCAACAAAACTGAAAAATATAGAAAATTTTCAAAAATCTTCTTCTCTGAAACTGTAAGGCCTAGGGCTACCAAATTTGGCATGTAGCTGTATCTAGTGGGCCTCTACCAAGTTCCTTCAAATAATAGCCATGGGGTCTACCAAATTTTGCATGTAGCTTTATCTAGTGGGCCTCTACAAGGAGGGCCCAAATTATAGTCCTTGACCCAAGTTTGTCCCCACACCACGGAACACAAGGTCACCAGTTTTACATGGGCTTTTGTAATGAAAACTATCTTAAGTCATCATGTTACTAACCATTATAAAGACTAAGGCTATTAGATTTAGCCCTGTCTCATGGGTTTCATGTTTTACAGGGCTTTTCATTGAGAAAAATTTGAAAATCTTCTTGTTTATAACATTCAAGAACTGAATTATTTGGTATGGAGCTTTATATTGTGGACCTCCACCAGGATTCAAATAATTATAGCTTTGCGATCAAAATTGGCTTTGCCCATGGATCACAACTTTCTCGTAGGATTAGATAGAAAAATGTTTGCATGTCCTCGTGTTTGAAATAAATTTGCTGAATATTGTAATATTTGGCTTGTAGTGTTTTTACTTAATAGCCAGTGGAGCGATACAGGGCCATCATGGCCCTCTTGTTTACTTTTCCCTTTCTTAGATTTGGAGTTTAAGATACATAATTATGTAAACCATTTCTCCAATGGCATAAGTTTTGGTGTAGTCTGTGCAATTGGAGGTCAAAGTCTCTGTTTCTTTTCTTCTGCTCTGGGGTCAATGTTTTCTTGAATACCCAGCCACTCAATATCATATTTTATGCACATTATACATGACACATATTTCTTCTTCATTTAAAAACTTCTCATTATCAATCCAACATTTAGTTCAAACGTTTTTATCACATTCTTAACTCTGTCATTTAAACCTTTTGAGTTGATAGGGATTGCCCTGTCAGTCAATAATGTCCTTTATACTTATTAAGATCACACATAATTCTTCTTAATTCAACTCTTTTACTATTATAAATGTATTCAAACCTTTTTCAGTTTTAAATCCCACTTTTACTATCTTTTAACACAGATGTGCGCGCTAAATGACCAAAGCTGTCGATGCGCCATAAAGCAACATTCATTCATTCATTCATTCATTCATTCATTCAATGTTTTCTTAGCCTGAACATATGCTTCCAGGAAGCTTGATTCAAGATACTGAACATAATCAGAAGCATTCTCAAACTCTTGACTTTGTCAGAAGGAAAGACATATTGTGCTGAGGTGTATACTTGTTACTTTGTAGCAATTTTACAAACTTCCATGAATAACTTGCTATCAAAATTACTGCCCCTGTCTATTAAAATGTCTAACGGCACCCAAACAGACTGAAGAGATGGTTTACTGTTGCAGTAGCCATCTCCGCAGCAGCTTGGGATAGGAGAGCAGGGATAAAGACTAACATTTTTTTTTCAGTAGCCAACTGGGCCCCTAAAATTGAAAATTTAGGGGCCCAGTCAAAAACTTAGGGGCCCAGGATTAAAATTTCAGAAAATGATAAAAACTCCAATAAAATTTTAATTAAAGCTAACAATGCCCGTAACACTCTGGGCACTACACTGACCTAAATTCCTCACTGAGCAACTTTGCAAATACTTTACCGTCATCCAAGGCTTCATGTTTTTTAATACTGTCAATCTTGTATGCCTGACAGCCTTTTACTTACCCACAGCTTCGATCAGTTCCAAATTCAGTACAAACTAAACAGATTAACCCATTCTCAGTATCAACCAGCCAAGGCCTACCTTTTTGCCAAATTGGGTCAAAACGGCGACGGCGCTTGTTTTCGTCATATTCCGGATAATATGACCGTTTCTCTTCAACCGTTTTCTTCTTTTTTTTTTTCTCGGGTTTCGACACACCCGGTATGAATCGCCACATGATTTTTGATCGAGAAAACTACAAAGTCATAAGCGCCGCCATTTTGGAAGGGGGAGAGTATTCAAGACATATGGAATATTACAACAGTCTGCATTTCTGCGTGGTCGGATCATGTCGAGTTGCGTGTGTAAAGAGGTGCATATCGGATGAGACCAATTGTTATTCACTGTCACTGTCAAGAACAGTACATTTCTTCTCGTTATAAAGCAGGAGGCAAGTCAAATGAATCGCGGTTCCAAAGTTCACGAGTGTATCGTACAGTAGCATATGGAAATGCCTTTTCGAAACAACACATAAATGTAGATCTAATAGGCATTGATTTCGGATAAAATCAGAATCTGCTTAGAAACAATTTTTGAAAAAAAAAAAAAAAATAGATGACAAATAATTGATGAAATAGCTATAGATACTCTAGAAATGGGTTTTTTGTGCATTGTCATGCGGGCTGAACGTGATAGGAATTTGGCGAAAAGACCCGAACGTCAATACACAGACATAGTGCGTCTACACGACTATGCTCTACACACGGTACTAGGCTGATACGGAAAAATTTTCTGTCGAGTTGTAGATCTATTAGCGAGTTAGATAAAGCCCGTATTTTACTCAGATCATAGATAGGTGTATAATAAAAATGAAAATCGGTACTACGGTATACCGAAATGGGCAAAATACAGACGTTTACCGAAATTTTTCCTGGGATGATCAGTCGCTCGGCTGGGCGATCGTACGGGATTTTTCAGTCGTCCAGGCTGATTTTCAGTCACCATGGGCGACTGGGCGAGTGCTAGTCTTTATCCCTGGGAGAGGAATGCATTCCACCCATTTTGTACATTGATACTTTGCAATCAAACAGTACTCTTTACCCCTAATAGTTTTGGTAAAGGAAGTCAATGCAAACCCTTTCCACCATAGAACCTGCATAATAGGAATTTGTTTTCTACTTTGCATGCTTATTAGTGTCTTTTACCCTTTCCACGTTCTGGACATGTAAATATGTACCGGGTAATTTACAATGTGATGGACCATTTTGTGCCAGTAGAACCTGTTACTGACTTTATTGCTGTCCTAACTACATTATGATGCCCGGCCAGTGGAAAATATTACTTGTGTAAAACAGTGATGATGTAAAACATGTCTGGAACCAGCTTTGTGAACCTACTCCATATCGCACTGACTGAATTCAAGCCACCTAGCTATATGACCCTGTGGTTCTTTAAAACACCACACCCATGTTAACTTTAAATCTTGCAATCTTTCTGTTAAACATCCCTCTTTTGTAAAATATTTGCCTTGTACCTCTCTCATTCCCCCTGTCAAAATTTTCTGACTTCGCACCAGATTTAATAAAGGCTACCTTTCTGGGAACTGACATACGTCCCTCCCAGCAACCATGGATACCAAATTGTAACAAATTGCATACCAAATTGTTTTCAAATATCCCTGCTCGCAGCGCCAATTAAAGTAGTTTTACTTATCAATAATATGTAAATGTATTACCTGAATGAAGTAGATAGTGTTCGTTACTCTAGTTAACCAGCAGGCAGGCTTGCCACAAATTGGGTTGAAGAAATTCTCTTTAAACATCTTCTAAAGCGCTAGGCCAATTTGGACCAAACTTGGCTGGAATGTTCCTTGGGAGGTCCTCTTTGAAAATTGTTCACAGAACTTGATTCCATCTAAAACTCTGGTTGCCATGGCAACCAAATGGAATTTTCTAAGAAATTCTTTAAAAATCTTCTCTGAAACGGCTGGTAAGATTTTGAAATAATTTCACAGAAATGTTCCTTGGGTGACCCTTTTCAAAACTTGTTTGCAGAATTTTGGTCTGTCGAAAAACATGGCCGTGGTGGGGGGGAGGCTTTTTGCACTGTATGGACTTAAAGAAATTCTTCTTCTCTTAAACCACTTGTCAGATTTTGAAATAATTTCACAGAAATGTTCCTTAGGTGCCCCTTTTGAAAAAAATGTTCGCAAAATTTTGATCCGTCGAAAAACATGGCCATGGTGGGGGGGGGAGGCTCTTTGCACTGTATGGACTTAAAGAAATTCTTTGAAATTCTTCTTCTCTTACACCACTTGTCAGATTTTGAAATAATTTCACAGAAATGTTCCTTGGGTGCCCCTTTTGAAAATATGTTTGCAAAATTTTGATCCGTCAAGAAATATGGCCGTGGTGGTGGTGGGGCTATTTGCAGTATACGGACATGACGAAATTCTTAAGAATGCTTCTTCTCTGAAACCACCGGTCAGATTTTGAAATAATTTCACAGAAATGATCCTTTGGTGACTTTTTAATTTTCATCAAAAGACTGTATAGGTATTTTGATAAAAAGGGCTATTGCAGACATCAACCTATACCAGGTAAGTGAATGTATTGGTGAGAAATGCTGATATGTAAAAGAGCAACCCATACAAGGGCAGATACCCCTAAAATCATTTTGTTTAATTTATGCCCCTTTTTCGACTTACAATTTTAACTTACTATCCAGCACCCAACAGCCAATCGTTGGCACCCACATGTGGTGCTCTTGTTAATATTTTTAGCCACTATCGGGCAATATGCTGTTGTTCAAGAAATGGTCCATGGGTGACCTATCCCAAAATTTATTTGCAGAATTATGACTTGTCAAAAACATGGCTGTGGCAATGATTGTAGGGGTGGTGACAGATTTTGAAATGATTTTTACAGGTGACCTTTTCAAAATTGCTTGGCAAAATAATGATTTTGTTTCCAAAATTTCAATACTTCAAAGAAAATTGGCTATAGTCCTCTCAAAAATTCAGGTGAGCGATCCAGGGCCATCTTGGCCCTCTTGTTCCAAAAATTGGGAAGGGGCCTTAGCCTTTCATTTTGGGAAATTCAAGTGCGATTTTAGCCAAATTGGGAAAAAGCAGACAGTCTTTCAAGGTACATCAATAAACAAACTAATGGCAGTGTACAGACATACAGTAAATAGAAAGTTGCAACAATTTAATAATTGAAACAAATTTAACAGTTACAATATAACTGCTTAAACCATGGCCAAATATCTAACAGTATTTGCACATATGAGCTAATAGCCCTTTTTAACACTACTGTGGTACACCTTTGGGTAATAATTCAGCAGAACTGCTTTCTAGCTATCATATGATACAAGGGAATCATTATCTGTAGAAGTTACAGGGCTAGGCTTGGGTATTATTTGTGGAGATGTAGAGTTTGCATCATGTGCAGTGATAATATTGAATTGTCAAGTCTTCAGACAACGGGAGATCAGCAATGTCTGATGACCAGGCACTTTGGACTGAGAGTCGGTATGCAGAGATGATTATCTGTAGATCGATCAGCAAAGAATTTGAACATTTCACGTGGAAAGTAAAAAGGCTGCGCTAGCTTTTATCGTCTGCAGCCCTTTTAACAGTTTTTTTTTGTAATGTTTCCCGGTTCTTGACATGTTTTACTTGGATACAGCGCATTTGTTTCTGTTCAAATACGTTTACTGCAACCGAATAAGAATATGTTCCACAGTGTTAAATTAAGGAAACTTCTTTTGTCAACTGTAAGATTTTATGAAAGACAGACATTTATATAACATGTCAAATGATTTAATATTGAATGATAGGGAAATGTTAACCGCTTCAACTCTATATGAGGTGTTATAATGCGCAAAAAATAACTCGGTTTGGTTAAGGTTGCCTCCATTAAACAAACCAAATGGTGCCAAAAAATCGCAACATTTCGGCCATACTGCAGCGCAGGCAGCGGAGTCATTTCGGTACAAATCAATAAAAAGCCTGCTTTCGTTTTCAACGTTCAGTCGCTACTTAATAATGAAACTTTTTTTGTCTGATCATGTGAAATTAGCTTTCGAGATATTGGTACATTGTATTTCAACTTACTGGGAATTTCAGCATCGTATTATGGGGAATTCTTTCAGCAAAATTGGGAAATTCTTTCACCAAAATTGGGAAAAAAAGATGCTTTTTGCAATTGGGAAGTCACCGAATATCGGCCTCTATTATAGAAGGGAAAAAAGCCCTGGGTAAATTCTTAAATCTTTTGGCACCAGAAAACAACATAGGCAAATAATGCAGTCCCAGATCAGCCTCTACCGAAGCTGGCGGTGCCTGATCATGAGATTTCACTATTTGCGTGTAGTGTTACTATAGATAAGAGGAAAAAAAAAAAGAATTGATGTGATTATCGGTGGCAGATTTTTTAAAAGTATTTTCATATTTTCATACTGAAAGAAATCATGTTGCAGACGACCTTTTTTTATTTGACACCAAAAGGGTTAATATTTCGTACATTTAAAACGCTCACTTACAAATCCTGTATGTTTTATTTTCAGATAAAATGTGAAAACGATGGGGAAAAGGAAGGAGACAAATCTTCGGCTTAATAAGCCAAACAGGCGACCAAAGACTTTCTGTACGCCAATAAGAAAAATCAAGTTGCAGAAAACGGTTTAAAATCTGACTAAACTGAGAGATACTTATCTCATTGGATAGAATACAATGTGAGAAAAGGAAATAATGCCCAATGTTTTGCTTAGTATTCTATGTCAGTTTATTTAAAGTAGGAATTATTTGGTAAAGG
The DNA here is from genome assembly GCA_946811185.2 of Hippopus hippopus. NCBI lineage: Eukaryota > Metazoa > Mollusca > Bivalvia > Cardiida > Cardiidae > Hippopus > Hippopus hippopus. The sequence continues at coordinate 3,063,551 of OX328102.1, read as the reverse complement.
AATAAAACATACAGGTTTTACAGTAGTGTAAAATATGCTACCACAACACCAAATAACTATGACAATGAAATCTTAGATATGTGGCTATTCCACAGTGTTGAACACTGCACTTGTTATTTTAGGGTGTATTATATTCCTATAGAATTTACTATTAGCCTCAAACTACATGTAATATAAAGCGATGTCTATAGATGTTCAGCTGATTTGGAATATATAGTCAGTCATTCATAATGATAATTATTGCTATTATCAACGATGACGAACCTATGACTGTGACCATGATGATTAATATAGAATTTTGACCAAAATGACAAAATTGTTTACTGTAACACGAAGACTTGCGCTTACCGTGTTTCAACTCAGGAGCTGGATCGTCATATTGAATCTAGGAGCATGTGACGTTGTAATGCAAAAATGGCAAAAATATTGCTTTATAATTGCAATGTTTTTTTTTTTGGTTTATCGTTGTCAGGAATAATCATTATAAAGGCCATCTGGCACAGAACACACTTCAGAATATCGAGTGTATACGTTTTACAAAGGTTTTTGGAGGCTCCAAGTATTGATTTTCCAGAAATCATAGTTGCCGACGGAAGTTTGTCGGATTAAACGTCTTCAATAAATGATAAACCACCAAAAGAACTATAGATTAACTTGCACTGACATCCCAGACATTCCGTGCGACAAACTTGAACTGCATATTTATTCATTAACATGTCAAACAATGATGTTTTTGTGCTAACCTTGCAAAATCTTAAGGGTGTGGCCATGTTTTTACCTGAAGCGGGTACGTTCAATTGACAGCAGTAACGTTGATCCGGAGCAAGAACGTTAGGTCTGTCCAGGGTGATCATGTAAACTTGAAATAAGCAAGAGTATAATCATTTTGAAACATAAAGTAGAAAAAATGAACAGTGGATGTACTCATATAATTTTAATACCTTACCAAGTAAAATTCACATAATTATTTTTAATATCTCCTTGTTCATAATCAACCATTAGACATTGTAGCCTTCGATGAGTTCGGAGAGTGGACAGTGAACAACGGACTGCAGGTGGGGGTTGTTTCAAACTTCTTTGACATTCTTTGCAAACTGTATAGGGCCAATGAATAATTATTAGGTGTTTTACGAAATCAGTGAATTTTTTATTTCATAAATTTTATTCTGTTAGAAAAAAGGGGATTCGTCCAAACTAGTACCATGTTGCCTGAGAAGCCTGGGTACCTTCTTTGTGATAAAACGATTATACTGAATCTGGTCCTCACGAACTAGACCCATGATCTCTCTTCAAGGTCACTTAACCCTTTACCAGACGACAAAATTTTAGACCTTTTTTCATTGAAAGCACATGCAGAAAACAAATTAGATGTGGTTTAATTATGAGGTATGTCTTTGAAAGGTTAGATAACATTGTGGGAAAAGGAGAGAATGCTGATTACCAGCATTTTCTCTTTTTCCCACAATATTTTCAACAGCCATACCTGTAAAGATTGTTAAAACTCAGGTTTGTGTGGTAAAGGGTTAAAGCATGGGGTTAGTGACTGGAACGTAGATGATGTCATGTTCTAGTCCTTGACGAGCAGAAGTGGGTGGAATAGACCTCACTGTAGATTTTCGTGGCGTCTCGGTCTGTCTACTTCCTGCAGACTCTGACTCTTTATGACAGTCCGAGAGTGCTTCTAAGTTAAAATTAAAGGAATACCTTTGGGGCACTCTAGAGGCCACATTTCTTGCTCAATTGACTTGAAAATTGGTCAAAATGTTTGTCTTGATAAAATATTGGATGAGCTTGAAATTGGGTCACCTGGGGTCATAATCTAGGTAACTAGGTCAGATTAAACAAAAAGCGTGTGGGCACTCAAGAAGCCACATTTATTGCTCAAATGACCTTAAATTTTGTCAGAATATTTGTCTGGATGAAATCTTGGATGAGTTTGGATTAGGGTCACCTGGGATCATAAACTAGGTCACTAGGTCAAATTAAAGAAATATCTTTTGGGCACTCTAGAGGCCACATTTTTAGCTTCAATTGACTTGAAAATTGGTCAGAATGTTTGTCTTGATAAAATGTCATATGAGTTTGAATTTGGGTCAACTGGGGTTATAAACCAGGTCACTAGGTCAAATTAAAGAAATACCTTGTGGGCACTCTAGAGGCCACATTTATTGGTCAATTGATTTGAAAGTTGGTCACAATGTTTGTCTTGATAAAATCTAAGATGAGTTCAAAATTGGGTCACCTGGGGTCATAATCTAGGACACTAGGTCAAATTAACTCTTTACCAAACGACAAAATTTTAGACTGGTCCAAATTCAAAGTGTTTGCAGATGACAAAATAAAAGTGACTGAAAATTTGAACTTAGTTTTGGGAAGGGCAGAAAACATTGTGGGAAAAGGAGAAAATGCTGGTTACCAGCATTTTCTCCTTTTCCCACAATGTTTTCAAAAGGCTTCTTTCTCAGGGTCGTTAAAAGTCGGGATTGTGTGGTAAAGGGTGAAAGAAATACCTTGTGGACACTCTAGAGGCCACATTTCTTGCTCAATTGACTTCAAAATTGGTCAGAATGTTTGTCTTGATAAAATATCGGATGAGTTTGAAATTGGGTCACCTGGGGTCATAAACTAGGTCACCAGGTCAAATTAAAGAAATACCTTGTGGGCACTGTAGAGGCCACATTTATTGCTCAGTGTACTTGAAAACTGTTCAGAATGATTGTCTTGACAAATTTTTGATGAGTTCAAAATTGGGTCACCTTTGGTGATAAAGTAGGTCACTAGGTCAACTTAAGAAAATTCCTTGTGGACACTCTAGAGGCCACATTTTTGGTTCATTTGACTTGACAAATGGTCAGAAATTGAATTATTCACGTGGAGTGAAATTTCGCCTATTGACTCAGGTGAACGATCCAGGGCCATCATGGCCCTTTTGTTATAAATTTTTTACTCATTCATCGAAAATCCAAAGGTTGAGTCGCCCTGCACAAGCTAATCCACATTCTGACATACCTGTAGTGGATCCAAAATAGAATATCGCTTGCCATTTTCTCTTTCTAAAGTGAAATAAGTTACGATTTTTACCTTAAATGGGAGCTAAACCTACCTGTATGCAGGTTTAGATTTGGCATGTTACGAGGATAAATTAAACTTGAGTTTAAGTTAAACTATAAAAAGAAAATACCTCTAGGTTTAATTGTTAGTCAGGGACTTAGTAAAATATGTATATGCAATGTAATAGCGTAAAACACGAGTTTAAACTCGAGGTTATCTTTAAACCTGTATTATGCAACTGGTCCACGTATACCTGATTTCTTTGAAGTAGTAAATTGATAAATAATGGAATTGTTGTAAACTTTCATTAGTCATACTAGTCAGTAGAGCTGGCCAGAAAAAATGTATTGTGATATGCCACGATATTTATGGTGCAATACTTGCAATTTTAATTTGTATATTGGTAATTATACTAATTAACCCTTTATATACGAGAAACGCGAGAGAGCGTTGAAAAATACTACCTCCGAAATCCCAGTGCAGCGAATACGCGTTGTAATTTACCTGGCTTGTAATCCGAGTGACGCTATGCCGTGCTGTGTTTTTCACTCTAGGAAATCCCAGTGACGCATTTTGGTCGGTTCTAGAAGACTGATGTTGAAAAGAGGCGGATTGGTTCAAACCTACCCAAAATGCAACAAATCTGAAATCATTATCCAATCAAATAATGTTTCTCATTTCTTTGGTGTGTAAAGCTACTATTTTTAGCTCAAATCAAAAGAATGCGAGGTATTGTTGTAAAACCGAGGACTTACCTGTCTAACTATCTTCACCAATAGTTATCAACAAATAACCTCTACAACGCCTTGGCTTCGCGATCTTCGTTAGTCGGATACGTCTTTCTTGTTCTGCTGTCGTTCTATGTCTAACGGTTTGGTCGCATGATGTTTTCACAGCAAACCCTGCCAAACCAATCAACCAATAAGTGCCGCTCTTACATAATTTACCAAAACATACATACCTGCAGGGGCAGTTTTACCACATTCCCCCCTGTTTTATAGGCTCCCCTATATGGGTCAGTTAGCCCCCTGCACCCAAGGTCCTAAAGGTAAGCTGTTTTGGATAAACCTTTCAAGGCCTTTTGGATGATCACTTGCCCAAGTTATCATCTAGGTCCTATTAAGTCTTCTGTTTCCAAGGCGCTTTAAGATGGCCACTTTTACTGTGCGCCATTTTGGCTCTAGAAAGTTGTCCGAGTCGGCTCCACTTATCATTCTTCAAATCTTTATGGCTCATTTCAACCCAATGCAGCCAAGTAAATTTCATTTGCCCATTTATATACGAGACAAATGTTTTAAAGAAGCCCATATTTGAGATGTGGCTACTTTATGGCATGGTCAACATCCACAGCCATATGATTTGAGTCCATCTTGAACTCAACAGCTCAGGACCATTGATACGGGTACTGCTTTTTACTTGGGTGACGAACTTTTCAGCGTCCCCTACCTAAGCTGAAGTGTAATTATGAGCTCCTTTGGCACACTTTGGAGTCCACCAGAATATGGTGCAAGAACATGTTTCTGAGCGCCTCCCTTTGGTCGGCGTTAAATTAGCCACCTTTCTAGAAAAACTGTTCCTAGTAAGTGTTGGGAAAGGTGTCAATTCATTCCTTGGCCATACTCTCATCACGCTGAAATATATGGAGATGGATCCTCTGGTATCTTGAGCAATATTGCTTGAAGAGGTCTAGGTAACGCCAGTTTGGCTTGGTCCCTTTATAGTCCCCCTTAGTTCTTCAATGTGGACTATGAGCACCAATCCTGTTGTGTCAAATTTCAAACCCCTCTCCAAGCTTGCACCTGGCTGTTCCAAGTAACACTTATACACCTTCTGGTGGTTCTATCTTGGAAGATTAGCTGTTCAGAAAAATACTGAAATTCAGTCTCTTGTTTCTGCAGCTTTTTAACTTCTGCAAAAAATTCATCTGAATCAACAAGATCCACAGAAACATACTGAACTTTTACCACTACATCTTTGCAATCCACCATGGTACGTATCTCTACATGTGTTACACCCATGGACTGCACTGTTCGAGAGGAAGCTGCTTTGTCAACTAACTGGATGACATCATCCACTGTTTTGACGAAGTCACTCCAGTTCCGACGAGCTTTTGTGCAATAATTACAGTCACCACAAGGGAGCTTTTCAAGTTCACAGCCTAGCTTTCCTGCCCTGTGCAGTACTTTCTTGTCATGCTGACTGAGTTCTTCAAACCAGCGAGCAATTTGCCCCTGTGGATGTTTGAAGTTCAATAACCAGATGAAGCTACTGTGATCTGTCCTAACCAAGAAATGACGGCCTAATAGATAATGCCTAAATTGCCATGTAAATCTAACTACTGCCAGCAATTCTTTCCTAGTTACACAGTACCTTTTCCATTCGTGCGACAGAGCTATACAAGCACAGGCAACTTTTTCCTGTCCATTCTGTGACTGCAGCAGCTCAGCCCCTATTGCAAATTCAGAAGCATCTGTATCCAGTAAGAACATGGCCTCATTGTTAGGGAGTGACAATACTGGTGCAGAAGACAGATCAACCTAAATCTTCTCAAATGCCTCCTGTTGTTCAGCTTCCCATTTAAAAGCTTTCTTTCCTGCAATAGCATACAATAGAACAGCTAAAGACGCATAATCTTTAATAAAAAGCCTATGATAGTTCATGAGGCCTGAAAACTGTTCCACTTGACATGCGTTTTTTGGGATAGGCCAGTCTTGGACTGCCTTTACATGATGATCTTTCAAATGCAATCCTTGGCTTGGAATTTGTACAGGAAAAGATTCCGCATTTTGTTTAACTTCATGACCGGAATCAACAGAATTTATTACTTCTGCATTTCCCAGTTCTGCAGCCTTTTTAAGCCTTTTATTCCTGTCTGTTGGATTTACCACACGGACTTTTGGCTTTCGGCGTATTTTCGCCTCTCACCTCTGCTGAAGCATGTGAGAAAAGTAGTCGGTGGCTTTGGAAAGAAAGTTGTGTTAGTACTGGTGTGAGAAAGCCAGGAAACACATGTGCGTCACCGACCGCCATGATATGACCTTAGCTGTTAAAGTGGCGTTAAACCCCAATACAACCAACCAGCCACCTTCCTTATGACCAATATCCATTGGTACTCTCTCCCCTCCTATAAGAAGGCAAGACTCTGCAGTATTTATATTGATCTTTCTTCCATGTATAAGATCAAATCCCAGCAACATTTCGTCTTGTATTGGAGCGACATATATGTCCTCTTTAAATATTTTGTTGCCAAACTGCACAGTTAAAGGTCCGATTATATAATCTTTCCTGGTCATATCTCACCCTGCAGTATGCAATACTGCATGCTTTTTAATTGGTGGCTTCTTTGACAATTTATCGTAAACTTTGTCGGAGATTATAGTAACCTCAGCGGCAGAGTCCACAACCGCCCTAACCGGGATCGATTGAACCTTACAAGTAACTGTAAAAGTTGAACAAAAGTGAAGTCTGCATACCACAACCTCCTCATTATTGCTAACTTTTACATCACATTCGTTTGAACCTTGCAGGGACAGTTCCTCAAGTTGTTTTACACACGCGTTAAAAACTTCGCCGTATGTTTCAGCCTCTTGAACCGATGAGTTTAACAAACTAGAGTCTGTTATTGATCCATCAGATTCCTCTGAAAAAGAAACAGGCTCTTTCACTCCGAGTCCAGTGTTCATTTTATCATTTATTAGGCCCTGTCCTGATTGGGTTGGAGGTCGGCCTCCTTCTTCAACCTTTGTTCGTTTAAATCTTCCTCTTCTGAGTCTTCTTCGAGGAAGTTAACCTTTTTAGTAGCCTTGGGACAATCTTTTTTGAAATGCCCCTTTTCTTTGCACAGGAAGCATATAGTGTCACTCGGGTCCCTTCTACGCGACCTTGACCTAGTTCTTGCCATGATTGTGCTGGCTACTTTATTGAATGCAGTAGTCAATTGATCAATTGACTTTTGCATTTCATCCATCTTATCCTCCATAACTGAAACCTTTTTCTCTAAGTCGACTTTGTCGCTTTTAAATGGATTTGGGATATTGGACGACCTATTTGTATTAACCTTTCTTAGGCTCAATTCCAAATCTGACTCATCAGTTTCATACTGGTAACCATATGAAACTGTTTGTCTTACTTGATGTGTTCTGGACCTACCATGCATGAGGTTAGTCGTATGTCTATACCACAACAACTTTTTCATCGCATCGTCCAGAGTGTATGGTCTAGAATTCAGTGCATAATGGCCTGCATCCTTGTCATTGCATCCTTGACAGAATTTCAAGACCAATTCTCTTTCACTTAGAGGCTCGGGCATTCCAGCAAAAGCCTGGGATCACACAAGAGCTACCCTATCTGCCCATTCTTGAACTGACTCATCAGCTCTTTGGCGCAGATTGCTGAACTCTATTCCGAAGGATTCTGGCAAGTCCGACATGCCAAATCTCTTCTTCAGCTGTTCCACCATATCAAAATACTCGAGGTGTGGATTCCTCTCTACTAGCATAGCGAAATATTCACTAGCTTTTCCCTGCAAACAATAGCACAGGTTGTATTTTCTTTGTGTTCCTGTCCATTGCTATTCATCCGAATAAAATGTAAATTTCGTGAAGAACGCATTCCATGAACCGGTACCATCAAAGAAAATATTTCGTGGTACACCAGATGAAGGAGTATAACGTTGATACTCTCGTTCAGGCCAATTCGGTTTGCGCCAGTTATCTGGTACCTGGGGAAAACTTTCAAACATACCCCTCGACGGAACTTTAGGTGTAGTCTACGTCTGACATACCCTTTGCCTGGGCGGCGTGCACACATCACTCATGTAACTTTGCCCCCATGAGCTGACAGTGTCACTTCGCCCCCATTTATTTGGACTTCCACACTCACTCCCTCTACTAGAACTTGACTTACCTGGGGTCAATCTTTCATATGGAGTGAAGTCTATCTCATCCATCATTTCTCTTGTGACCTTGAGATAAGGGATTTTTGTAAAAATATCAGGGGTGATGTTTTGTTCTGCCTTTCTTATGTCAAGAATCCTTTCAGCAGTCCTTTCCCCAATTCCTTGATTTGCATCAAGTCCTCCAGTTCACAAAAATTAATGGGAACTTTCTCCATTTTGGGTTGTATGGTTAGCTCGGTGTACAATACAAATTAATATGCGTGTAAACACCATGTAAATAATTTGCATACAGAGCTAATACAAAGTTATCCGCTTTTAGAGTAAGTCAGACATAACCCACAGTTCGCTTATAAATGAAGTCAAACTAAACACAATTTGTTACAAAATGCTTTCAATCCATAAAAATATGGTTGTAATTTGAATACACAGCCTAAGAATAGCGCTGTTAGCAAAAATAACAAACTTGTGTTTTTAGTGCTGTCAGTGCTTTGAATTCAAATTATCCGTCAATGAGAAGCACAGATAGAATTCAGATGAGAAAATCCACTTTACACTAGCCGGATTTTCAGGATATAATTCAGTGTATTGTCCGCTTTTAATTTTAAGTAGGACTAATTCTTTTTCTCAACTCTTGTCTCCTCTCCTTTCCTTTAGTTACTTTGTCAAATCATTAAAAAGCTTTGAAAAACGGTGTAATGTGAAGCTGTGTCACTTTTACTTTGGCAGCCTGTTGGAAGCCATTTTGAGGCTAGTATTCTACCTGACAATCAGCCTGCGTTGCCTATCAGTGAATACTGGGCAGTGCTTAGTGTACATAACTTGTGTAGTATATAAAGGGTTAAGGTATATGGATCTGAGAAGTAATCAGGTGTTCGATTGTTTTTATTTTTCAGATCTTCTCCCTACCCTACCACCCTGTCTTATTTGTATGTTTTTCAATATTTTTATTTCATAGAATCACTTTTTTTCCATAAGAGGAAAAAGGAGATTTTAGCACCCAGTTATTGGTTTACACATGTATACTATGTTTGAATTTACTGTTCAGTAATTAAAACTTTAAAGACTTTCTTAAGTGCCTCTGATTGGACAATGTCAAACTGACATTACATGTATGTTTTTGTCATGGGTTTTTGCTTTTTTTGCAGTGATCTATTTTTCATGTCGGGTAATTTTCAGACAGATATTGCTGCATGATTTTGTCAATTCTGGTAGCAGCTAACTTCAAAACCTGTCATTTTACACTAGGTAAGTGGAATCACATCACTCACATTTTTCATTAATGACATGCCATCTCATTAAGCTGTGATTACAGTTACACATGCATACTTCACACTTTGTTCAAACCGTTTTATGTCGGAGTTTAGATCACTGTAGAATCATTCATAGGCAATGATGCCTCTGGCCTTCTTTTTATTTATGTGGACACAAATATTGTTTAAAAAAAAGTGTGTTATCTTTTCTGATACACTGATCGAAGTTTGATTCATCTGGGTAATTACAGAAATCTCCGTTATTCACTCGCTTTACATACAGTTGTGTAGAGCCTAGAACCAGTCTTTATTTCTTCTTAATTACTGAAAAATTTATGAATAGCCATCGAGGGATATTTCAGGTTTACATTACTGCTACATATTTAGGATGAAAAAGATTATTTTAATCATATTCACATGTAGGTCTACAGTTTATTTCATTTGTGTAATTGACTTTCCATAACTTGCTCTTATGTTTGAAGCTCCACTGGCCAAAAGCCGGCAGGGTTATGTCATGGCCCAGTGTCCGTCGTGCGTCCATGCATCCGTCCGTCTGTCCATGCGTCCGTCCGTGCATTAACTTTTATTTTAAACATCATTTCTGAAACTACCAACCCAATTTTTTATGAAACTTCACAGAAATGATCCTGCCATAGTCCTCTTCAGAATTTCTTGAAAGAATTTGATTCCTTCTAAAACTCTGGTTGCCATGGCAACAAAACTTAGAAATATTGGAAATCTTTGAAAATCTTCTTGTCTGAAATCATATGGCCTAGGGCCACCAAATTTGGTATGTATCTTTATCTAGTAGACCTCTATCAAGTTTCTTCAAATTATAGCCCTGGGGTCAAATTTGACCCTGCCCCGGGGGTCACAAGTTTTACATAGGCTTATACAGAGAAAACTTTAGAAATCTTCCTGTACCTAGCTATAAGGCCTAGGGTTACCAAATTTTGCATGTGGCTTTATCTAGTGAGATAGTGCCCAAATTATAGCCCAGAGGTCAAAATTGGCCCCGCAATGGGGGCCACAAGTTTTACATGGGCTTATATAGAGAAAAGTTCAGAAATCTCCCTGTACTTAGTCATAAAGCCTAGGGCTACCAAATTTTGCATGTGTCTTTATCTAGTGGGCCTCTACCAAGAGTGCCCAAATTATAGCCCCAGGGTTGAATTTGATCCCACCCCAGGGGTCAGAAGTTTTACATGGGCTTATATAGTGAAATCTTTAGAAATCTTCGTGTTACTAACCATAAGAACAAGGGCTACCAATTTTATTCCTGCCTCAGGGGTCTTACGTTCAAAACTAATTGGCCGAGTATTGTTATGTTTGGCATATAGGGATTTTACGTATTACTAGTTGCCCTCTTGTTGTATTTTTTCTGAATGCTTGTAAATTTAGCCAGCATTTTCCAACTCTATTGGTAACTTGCATTTTGCAAGCATATATATAGGAATTTCAAACCCTGAAAAATGCGCTTGTAATACAAGCAAATCTATTATGCTATAGATTAAGGATTACATAAATTAGGTAAGTCTTAAATAATAATTTATAATGTCTGATTTTTACCTACTTACTTCGTTTTGACAGTGACAACTAATATAAGCCTATGAGTAATGTATTATTGGTTTCAAGCCTATTTCTCTGTAGATAAAAGACAGTCATCCTGCTTGGTGATTAAGAAGCATAGGAACCTATTTGATCTTGCAGTGAAAGAGAGAATTACTCTTTCTTCTGCATTTTTCTTTAATAGTGATCAGACAGTCCATAATCACCCTGGTATGTCAAATGTAAATGTAGTTGGAAAACTAACTTCTACCAATTCCTATTTTTGAAATATAGAAGATTGTGTAGAACCAACCACTACCATCTCTTTCAAAGTATTACCAGGTATGTACATTTATTATTTTCTGGTTTGCTTTTTTTTAACTTAATCAACTTTGCTGCATTTTTCTGCAGACATTCTGATTGCCAATAGGACCAGTTTCCACAGGGGGATTTTGGTGGTAGTTAAATATTTGAATAATATTTTGGGCACATATAGCCACATTAAGGGGACATGCATTGATGAACAATTTGAATCGAATGGACCTTTGTTTTTGTGTTGTGTTTTGAATGTGGGTGGGGTAATTCTATATCGATCCTACCCGAGGCAATAAATTTTCTATTTTCAATCTTCCTACAAAAGACTGGCTAAAAGTTTTTACATATTATGCAAGGCCTGTTGTCACATATAAAAGTGATATGAGGTTTTTTTTTATATGCTCTTGAAAGGTACTAAAAATTATCACTTTGATTCCAGGTTTTAGATTCTGATATATTTTTATCTACCATGTTTGCAGAAAACATGAACACTTCTCTACCAAGCAGTAGAATCTTACCATATTTTGGGGAATGGCTTGTAATTGCAGAATTATGGGGATTTAGTTATAGATGGTTTAAGAAAAGAGTTATGTGCCTTTGAATACATAAAAATGCATACAAAATGTGAAAAAATATTAATATTTTATTTTCATCAATAAAGATAGAACAAAACCCTGATTTAACCTAAATTAATGTGTATTGTAGTGTAAAAAGTTTGTTTCAACAGCAGGGATAAAGTTTGTTTCAAAAGCAGGGATAGAGTTAGTGTTATTTATGGCCAAATGATCATGATAATGCTTAGAATTTGTTCATAATATGTGTTATTCTGCATCTCTTTCATCAGATGAATAGTTGATGGAATCCCACACTTCAGCTGCAGCATCTGTAAGAGAATCCATATATTTGTCATGTGATTTTGAGCACAACAAACAACCACTCTAGCGCCTGATTTGCATGTGCAAAACCAGCCAGTGTTGTGCTCTATCCATAAATTGTATGTCCTGCCGCTGGTATGCCTTGAACGTATTTGGTCCTTGAGGACTCCATCTCGTTCTTTGTTGACAAAGGTTTCATATTTACTGGCAACAGTTTGATGTTCCTTTGAATAAGACTTGGCCTGGCGAATTCGATATACGCCCATTCTCAGATCCTGTAACTCAGCTGTGGGAAGTCTGACATTTCAGACACATCCATTGTCTTCCAAATGGTGTGTCTTTTGTCCCACTTATTGTCTGCCACTTTTTGCTGCAGCTTATTGGCTTACTTTGCCAATGTCATCATTCGTTTAGCCATCACAGCATCTGATTCCAAACTTGTCACTAAGGGTGGTCTGAAGGCATTGCATAGTGGGCATACAATTCTAACATGACCGCCTGCAAATGGGATCTGGGAGGGGATCTGATGTGTTAAACTCCAATTTGGCTTGGCTCATTTGGTGTTTCTGACATGTATAGAAAAAAGTAAGAAAGGAGCTTAAAGCATATACATGAACAGTTTTAGGTTTACCTTACTTTGGTTAGAAGCCCGGCTGGGTAGCTCATCGGTTAGCATATCAGACTTGTGACCTGGAGGTTGCGGGTTCGATACCGGGTTGCGGTCAACTTTCTCTCCCACAATTTTTTGCCTCTCACCTCTGATGCATGTGAGAAAAATAGTCAGTGGCTTTGGAAAGAAAGTTGTGTCAGTACTGGTGTGAGAAAGCAAGGGGGTGTCACTGACCACCTTGATATGACTTAAGCTTTTAAAATGGTATTTAACTCCAATACAAACCAAACAAATACTTACATGAGTGATACCATAGCTTGGAAAGAATATTGTGCTGAGTACTGGTAAAAGAAACTCCAGGAAAGCATGGATAGGTGCACTGGCCACTGCAATATAACTGAAATAATGTTGAAAACGGCATTAAACACCATACAATCAATCAAATCAATCAACGATACCGTAGCATTATGGTTGCCCTTGGTTTAATTGTCATTTCTTTTTTTATGGCAAGCACTGCAGTCCTTTTATTAGCTCACCTGAGCACAAAGTGCTCAAGGTGAGCTATTGTGATCGCCCTATGTCTGTCATCCGTTGTCCGTCAACAATTTCTTTAAACATCTTCTCCTAAACCACTGGGCCAATCTTGATGAAACTTGGCAGGGACGTTCCTTGGGTGAAGCTCTACCAAAGTTGTTCAAAGAATTGAATTCCACCTAAAACTCTGGTTGCCATGGCAACAAAAAGGAAAAAAATGCAAAATCTTTGAAAATCTTCTCTGAAACTAGAAGGCATAGAGCTTTGATATTTGGCATGTAGCATCTTAGTGGACCTCTATTAAGTTTGTTCATATGATGCCCCTATGGTCAAAACTGGCCCCGCCCTGGGGGTCACAAGTTCAAACATGGGAACAGAGAAGGAAAACTTTAAAATTCTTCTTCTCTGAAACTGGTAGGCATAGAGCTTTGATATTTGGTATGTAGCATCTCCTAGTGGACCTCTTCCAAGTTTGTTCATATGATGCCGGGCCCCCGCCACTCGGGGCCTTAGAAATTGGTGGCTGCCTTCGCCTCTCTGGCATATGGGTGGTAAAAGTCCCCAGAAACAGAGGAGACCGATAATGATAAAACTAAAATTAATAAAACAGGTCCAAAATAATTCAATTCAAAGTAAATATTAGAAAAAAAATAACAATAACAAAATCAACCTAAATATGAAAATAAAAACACTAAAGTCAATACAATTAAATATTTCTAGAAAATATTAACAAACCCAAAATTAAAACATAAAAGTGGCTGAAGAACAAGACAAATTAAGATCAAATGATTTCCAAAACAAATTTTTCATTCCAAAAGTGATTTTTTATTTTTTCATTTTTTGAAGTCATATCTTTCCTATACACTTTCCTGTCTCATATACTAACATGCTCATTTGTGTGTGTATCATCTGTGCCAGTGGGTAGCACACTGGACGAAGAGTATAACAACATCTGTTTATAACATCTATGTTTTGTTCTTGTATTTCGTCAACACCTTTTCTAATCTCTAGCACTATATGTTTGAAGAATTTGAAACATTTGGCATACTTGTATTTAGAACCTTACCTACAAGTAGATATCTATAATGGGAACTCTAGTAAGCTCGAAGTTATCAGCTCTAATCATTAAAGTTATCATGCTAACACTCTATATCTAAAGCTTTCTTGATTGAAAATATTTCATTGAGCAAACTTTCTTCTGATAAAAGATTTCTGTCTTTGATTCAGAAGCCACTTGTTTGCCGTGGGTGGCATCTCGTATGCCGGAAAAGGGGATCCTGGTAGTTGAGAGTGCCCAGGGATCTCCAGCACTCAACACACTGCTTTGGCCCTGGCCTCGGATAGACGAGAGGGATGGGTTAGGCCCGACCCGTCTCAATCGGCTCGGTCATGTCTAGCTTTTAGGATTACATGCTTTTATCTATATTTCTTTCTTTGTATCTTATGATACCAACCGGGTTAGATTTTTTTCTTTTTTCTTATCTTTTACATTGTTTTCCTTTATAAAGCGGCGGCTGATGGGCTAATTAATAGACCTATAGTTTCTCTTTGCTTAAGGTTTGTTAAGTATAATAGCTATGTAGCTCTGGCGTCGGAAATAGGAAACCCATTTCCATTAGACGTCCCCTTGTAGGGCTCCGAGGAGGGTGGAGCGCATAGCTATTGAAATTACACTGACAAAATCATGGCTTCCCAAAACAAAAGACCCCGATTGAATAACGAAAACGAAATGTCTTACTTAAATAGTACAAAGTTCTTGGTTATCAAAAGTGAGGAGGCAAAGCCCATTACATCTCTATCTCCATTCATAATTGAAAAACAAATAGAAAGTTTAATAGGCACTCCAAAATCAGTCAAAAAATTAAAAAACGAACTGCTACTCGTTGAAACATCAAGAGCAAGTCAAGTTGAATCTCTATTAAAAGTGAAAAAGTTTTACAACTTGAAAGTCTCAGTCTCAGAACACAACTCACTTAACAAATCCAGAGGAATTGTGAAAGACAGGGTACTGAAAGGAGAAACAGAGGAAAAAATTGTTGAATATCTTGCACCGCAAGGAGTTGTTGCGTGCAAAAGATTCAAAATAAAAAAAGATAATGTTCAACTTGAAACCAATACACTACTCCTCACTTTTAACACCACCACTTTGCCTCAGAGTATTAGAATCTTTTATCGTACAGTACCAGTGGAACAGTTCATCCCAAATCCTTTGCGCTGTTTTAATTGTCAAAAATTTGGACACCACAAAGACAACTGCAAGCTCACAGATGCAGTAATCTGTGATAGATGTGGTGAATCCAAACACACATCTAGCATCTGCCAAAGACCTTTCAAATGCGTAAATTGTGGTAAAGATCACAGTGCAAGATCAACCAACTGTGAAGTCTGGAAAGAGAAAAAGAAATTATGAGAATTAAAACAATAAGAAAGATTTCCTACTTTGAGGCAAAAAAACAATATGAGACAGCTTTTGAACCTAGGTACTCTAAGATAGTTCAATCAGCAACAGCAAAACCTCAGACGAGAACTTGTGGGACACAGTATGATCCCGTGGATTTTGAGCAAGGCGCTAAACCTTCCTCGAAATCTACGTCTCCATCTGTCCAACCACCTCGAACATCTGAAACAGGTTCAAAATCTAACCAAACAAAAGACTCTAGTAGATCAAGATCAGCTTCTAGAGCTAATTCATGCCCTACATCACCAAATAAAAGCCAGAAAAATAAACCAGATAAAAAAGAAAAAGATAAACAACAATCAAATAGACAGAAGAAAGGGTCACAGGATCCTATTAAGCTGGCAAATAAATTTGAAAGTTTAGAAGATATGGAATTGGAAATTGACTCCTCAGTCAAATAACTTTTAAGTAAATTCAAACTCCCAATATACAAGTATAATGGGTCAAAACTCAATTTTACAATGGAATTGTAGAGGTCTAAAAGCCAACTTTAATGAACTACTAATTCTTTTATCTTTATTAAATCCACAAATTTGTTGTCTTCAAGAAACTTTTATAACCCCCAATGATAACTTGGAAGTTCGCAATTATTCTTCCTATCACTACATACATAATGATTGCCAAAGAGCATCTGGTGGTTCTTCTATCATAATACATTCTACGGTACCTCATCGTAAGATAGACTTAAACACAAATCTACAAGCAATAGCAATAAAAGCATCTTTAAATAAAACTATAACAATATGCTCTATCTATATCCCACCAAATAAAAGAATAGATCAAAATAATTTAGAAAATCTTTTACTACAACTACCTCAACCTTACATCATATGTGGTGATTTTAATGGACATAGCGAATTATGGGGTTGTTCAGATACCAATGATAGAGGTAAAATAATTGAAGATTTCATTGCAGAGAATAATTTATGTCTATTTAATTCCAATCAACATACATACCTGCATCCTGGATCAGGTTCTTTCACAGCAGTAGATCTTTCACTTTGCCATCCTTCCTTGTACCTTGACTATGAATGGAAAGTATGTGAAGATTCTCATGGAAGTGATCATTTTCCTATCATTATACAAGAAACTGAGAAAACAGAAGATGAGAAAATTCCAAAATGGAATTTTAAAAAAGCTAACTGGGAAAAATTCAATATTCTTTGCCATGAAAAATTACTGATTGACAATTTTGAAAATTCAGAAGATCCAATGCTTTCTTTTACTGAAACTTTGCTTGACATATCAAATCAGTGCATCCCAAAGATTTCAACAAATACTTTTAAGAAGAAAAAGCCATGGTTTAATGATGGTTGTAAAGAAGCTATTAAAAAACATAAAGACAGTTTAAAACGTTTCAAGCAATATCCAACAAAATCAAACTTAAATGTTTGCAAAATTATGAGAGCTAAGGCTCGATGCACTATTAAACAAGCAAAACGATCATCTTGGAAAGATTTCATTTCTAAACTTAATGCTAGAACTCCCATGACAACCATTTGGAATATGTTAAGGAAAATAAATGGAAAGAATCAAACCATGAAACACTCGCATATCAAGGTAGATGACAAAAACTATGAAAGTAAAGAAGAAATCGCTAATATCCTGGGTAAAACTTTCAAAACAAACTCCTCGTCTGCAAATTATAAACCACAATTTAGAAAACATAAGCAAGAAGCAGAAATGGAAGAACTTAATTTTGAAACGGATACAAATGATAACTACAACTTACCTTTCACACTATCAGAACTTGAAAATTCTCTAAAAAATGCTCACGATTCTGCTGCAGGTGCAGACGAAATACACTATCAACTTTTAAAACATTTACCTCGTATTTCATTACAAACTCTGTTAAACATTTTTAACATTATATGGGAACAAGGCACCTTCCCGAAAAGTTGGTCCAAAGCTACAATCATTCCAATTCCTAAGCCAAATAAAGATCATACAAATCCAACAAATTATAGACCCATAGCTTTAACTAGTTGTATATGTAAAACCATGGAGAGAATGATAAACAATAGACTTAAATTTTACCTGGAATCCAATAAATTATATCAGAACATCAATCGGGGTTCCGAAAAAACAGAAGCACGACAGATCAGTTAGTACGATTAGAATCTTTTATCAGAAATGCTTTTGTAAAGAAACAACATGTAGTTGCCATATTTTTTGATCTAGAAAAAGCTTATGACACCACATGGAAACATGGCATCTTAAAAGATATTCATAAAATTGGATTAAGGGGAAATCTACCTAAGTTTATTTCAAACTTTTTATCAAATAGATGTTTCAAAGTTAAGGTAGGCACATCTTTTTCTGATGACTATGAACAAGAACAGGGAGTTCCTCATGGAAGTATCCTCTCACCTACTCTGTTCAATATCAAGATTAACAATATTGTAAAATGTTTAGATGACGATGTGAACTGTTCCTTATATGTGGATGATTTTTTAATATGTTACAGGTCCAAAGATATGAAAACAATTGAAACTAAGCTTCAAAATAATTTAGACAAAATTGAGAAATGGACTATAGAAAATGGTTTTAAATTTTCCAAGACAAAGACAAACTGTGTACACTTCTGCCAAGAGCACAGGTTGCACTTGGATCCATCACTGAAAATATATAATAGTCCAATTCCAATAATAGATCAAGCAAAATTTTTAGGAGTTATCTTTGACAAAAAACTTTCTTTCATTCCACATATTAATGCTTTGAAACTGAAATGTCAAAAAGCTTTGAATGTTTTAAAAGTACTTTCCCACTCTGACTGGGGAGGAGATAAAAAAACTCTTTTAAATCTATACAGATCTCTAATACGGTCAAAACTGGATTATGGATGTATTATATATGGCTCTGCAAGGAAAAGCTACCTAAAAAAGTTGGACACTATTCATCATCAGGGTCTTCGGTTAGCTTTGGGAGCTTTCCGTACGTCACCTGTCACAAGTTTGTATTCAGAGGCCCAGGAGCCATCCTTATATGATAGAAGGAAAAAACTATCCTTACAGTACGTAACTAAACTGGCTTCAAATACAAAGAATCCGGTTTACAATGACATTTTTAATTCACCAAACAAAATACTTTTTCAAAATAAACCTAATTTTATCAAACCACTTGGTCTAAGAGTTGAACCTCTTCTTGATGAATCAAATATAAATGTAAAGAATATTAAGCCCTTTAAACTTCCTGTAAAAGAGCCGTGGACCATAGATCCACCAAATATTATTTTTGATCTCAACGTAAATAAGAAATCAGTTACAAATCCATTATTTTATCAAAATAAATTTTTAGAAATCAAATCACAGTATAAAGATTACATTTCAATTTATACTGATGGTTCGAAACAAGATAATAAAGTTGGTTGCGCTTCAGTACACAAGCAAGAAACTGCCAAAATAAGACTACCAGATCATAGCTCTATTTTTTCAGCAGAAGCTGTGGCTTTAAACATTGCTCTCTGTTCAATACAAAACAATAATAACAAGAAATTCATAGTTTTTTCTGATTCAATGTCAGTTTTACAATCTTTAAAACATCCTGATAACCCAAATCCATTGATTCAACAATTTTTCAGAAAATATGTTTATTTAAGTAGATCAAAGTCAATAATATTCTGCTGGATACCCAGCCACATTAATATAAAAGGTAATGAAACAGCTGATCAAGAAGCAAAGGATGCTGTAAATATGAACATAGCAAACATAAAAATTCCTTATACTGACAAAAAACAACAAATAAATGAATTTATCAAGTCTGAATGTCAAATTAAATGGCAACAATGTTTTAACAACAAGCTTTTAGCGATCAAGCCAAATTTTAATGATAAATATGAATTTTATTGTAACCGAAAAAGTCAAGTAATTTTAACAAGATGTCGTGTGGGACACTCAAGGTTTTCACATGTGCATCTTTTAAATAATGAGAGAGCACCACAATGTATAAACTGTAATGAGCCTTTAACTATAAAACATATTTTATTAAACTGTAAAAATTTCGACCGTATACGGTCAAAACATTTTAGTGTTGATAGCTTACAAAACTTATTTTTACATGTACAACAGAATAACATTTTAGAATACCTAAAAGAGATAGATTTTTTTAATAAAATATAGACTTTCAAATTAACATTTTACTATTCAATTTCTAATTATTATCTTCATGCGCGCTAAATGACCACAGCTGTCGATGCACCTTAAAACACCAATTAATAATAACAATAATAATAGATCAAAGTCAATAATATTCTGCTGGATACCCAGCCACATTAATATAAAAGGTAATGAAATAGCTAATCAAGAAGCAAAGGATGCCGTAAATATGAACATAGCAAACATAAAAATTCCTTATACTGACAAAAAACAACAAATAAATGAATTTATCAAGTCTGAATGTCAAATTAAATGGCAACAATGTTTTAACAACAAGCTTTTAGCGATCAAGCCAAATTTTAATGATAAATATGAATTTTATTGTAACCGAAAAAGTCAAGTAATTTTAACAAGATGTCGTGTGGGACACTCAAGGTTTTCACATGTGCATCTTTTAAATAATGAGAGAGCACCACAATGTATAAACTGTAATGAGCCTTTAACTATAAAACATATTTTATTAAACTGTAAAAATTTCGACCGTATACGGTCAAAACATTTTAGTTTTAATAGCTTACAAAACTTATTTTTACATGTACAACAGAATAACATTTTAGAATACCTAAAAGAGATAGATTTTTATAATAAAATATAGACTTTCAAATTAACATTTTATTGTTCAATTTCTAATTATTATCTTCATGCGCGCTAAATGACCACAGCTGTCGATGCGCCTTAAAACACCAATTAATAATAATAATAATAATAATATGATGCCCCTGGGGTCAAAACTGGCCCCGCCCCGGGGGTCAAAACTGGCCCCGCCCCGGGGGTCAAAACTGGCCCCGCCCCGGGGGTCAAAACTGGCCCCGCCCCGGGGGTCACAAGTTCGAACATAGGAACAAAGAAGGAAAACTTTAAAATTCTTCTTTGAAACTAGAAGGCGCAGAGCTTTGATATTTGGTATGTAGCATCTCCTAGTGGGCCTCTACCAAGTTTGTTCATATGATGGCCCTGGGGTCAAAACTGGCCCCGCCCCAGGGGCCACAAGTTTAAACATAGGAACAAAGAAGGAAAACTTTAAAATTCTTCTTCTCTGAAAGTGGTAGGCATAGAGCTTTGATATTTGGTATGTAGCATCTCCTAGTGGACCTCTACCAAGTTTGTTCATATGATGGCCCTGGGGTCAAAACTGGCCCCGCCCAGGGGTCACAAGTTTGAACATAGGAACAAAGAAGGAAAACTTTAAAATTCTTCTTCTCTGAAACTGGAAGGCGTAGAGCTTTGATATTTGGTATGTGGCATCTCCTAGTGGGCCTCTACCAATTTTGTTCATATGATGGCCCTGGGGTCAAAACTGGCCCCACCCCGGGGGTCACAAGTTTGAACATGGGAACAAAAAAGGAAAACTTTAAAATTATTCTTCTCTAAAACTGGAAGGCGTAGAACTTTGATATTTGTTATGTAGTAATCCTGTTCTAAGTTTGTTAGCCCACCTGACCACAACATGTTCAGTGAGTTCAAAATTGGGTCACCCGGGGTCATAACTAGGTCACAAGATCAAATTAAAGAAATACCTTGTGGGCACTCTAGAGGCAACATTTATGGCTCAAATGACCTGAAATTTAGTCAGACTATTCGTCTTGCTAAAATATCAGATGAGTTTGAAATTGGGTCACCTGGGATCATAAACTAGGTCACTAGGTCAAATTAAAAAATACCTTGTGGGCACTCTAGAGGCCACATTTTTTGCTCAATTGACTTCAAATTTGGTCAGAATGTTTGTCTTGGTGAAATATTGGATGAGTTTGAAATTGGGTCACCTGGGGTCATAAGCTAGGTCACCAGGTCAAATTAAAGAAATACCTTGTGGGCACTCTAGAGGCCACATTTATTGCTCAGTGTACTTGAAAACTGTTCAGAATGATTGTCTTGACAAATTTTTGATGAGTTCAAAATTGGGTCACCTTTGGTGATAAAGTAGGTCACTAGGTCAACTGAAGAAAATTCCTTGTGGACACGCTAGAGGCCACATATTTAGTTCAATTGACTTGACAAATGGTCAGAAATTGAATTATTCATGTGGAGTGAAATTTCGCCTATTGACTCAGGTGAGTGATCCAGGGCCATCATGGCCCTCTTGTAGAAGAAAAATCATTCTGTTGGGACCAGGATGTGATGAAATCGGGTGATCCAGCACTAAATTGATTCACCTGTAGGGACATATACTACTCAAAATTTGATAGGGATCGTATGAAATTGTGTATGAAATTACACACAGATTTGGTCACTGCTGTTGATGCATGATATACTGTCACAATGGCATGCAGTCGGACACAAAACACATTTTGCATGTGCATTTCATGGCGGTAGACAAGCGTGCTGCCTTACGTTTCTTGCGTCTATGTACACTTTGATATTTTAGCTCCAACACGCACGTTGGCAGTTGTTGAAGATTTTAGACTTTCAAAACCTCTTGCATTTTATTTATCGCTAACAATGCCTCCTCAACGTCGTAGACGTCATTTGACTACTGAGCAATTGGGCAGATGCATTGGAATGCTTGAATCTGGTGTCACACAATGTGACGTGGCTGATGCACTTAAGTGAGCCAAAGTGTTGTTGACAGGGCATGGAACCGACATCAAACGTTTGCTACAGCAGCATATCGTTGTGGCGGAGGGCGCCAGAGGTCGACTACAGAAAGACAAGACCACTTACTCACCATTCAGGCACGACGTCATCCTTTCTGGACAGCTGCCACCCTGCGAAATTACCTCCTGGACGCCTGTGGGGTGAACGTATCCACCCAGACAATACGGAACCGTCTTCATAGTGTTGACCTTTACTCCAGAAGACCATGCATTTGTATGCAACTGACCGCATATCACCGGTGGGAACGTTTGGATTGGGCTGAAGGTCATGTCACTTGGTCGGATGACGATTGGGCTCCATTTCTCTTTACCGACGAGTCCCGATTTTGTTTGGACTTTACTGACAGGAGGCAATGGGTGTGGCAAAGAGAACGTGAACGATTTCATGATGCCAATATCAGCGAACATGACTATGGGGACGGATCAATTACTGTCTCGGGAGGCATAAGCAGGAATGGAAGAACAGACCTGCATGTTCTAGAGGAAGGCACTGTGACTGGTGTACGGTACAGGGATGAGATTCTCAATGTGTACGTAAGACCATACACTGGTGGTGTTGGTGATGACTTCATGTTAATGGACGATAACGCCCGTCCGCATCGGGCTAGGGTGGCGAACCAGTACCTGGAGCAGGAGACCATCAACTGCATGGACTGGCCTGTGCGTTCTCCGGACCTAAACCCGATCGAACATGTATGGGACATTCTGCAGGAGGCCATTTCAGACTGTATGGCACAACTGTCGACTCTATAAGAGCTCAGGAATGGTCTTGTTGAAGAATGGAACAACATTCCCTTTGAAAGCATCTGGGTTCTTATTGACAGTATGAGTCGACGTTGTCAAGCCGTCATCCAAGCAAGGGGTTGCCATACCCGTTATTGACATTAAGTGTAGCTTTGTAATTGAAACAACAGCGTTGGTTTTTCCTTTATCATTATTAAATTTCTTTGTAATGAAATGCAATTTTATCCTGTAATGCAAATTTCCACATTAAATGTCAACACAAAATCAAGTGTACATGAACTTCTGAACCAATACATGATCTACAATTGACTCTTAACAATATTGTATGCTATCAAACATTAAATTCGAATTTACTCCATTCTAACGATGTGATCCCTATTAAATTTTGAGTAGTATAGTACTATATTTTGATCACCTGCTGATGTCAGCATGTCAACAGCCTGACCATGCACAAGCTTGTTAAGAGGGAACAATACAAGCGATCTTTGGCACATCACTTGTGACCAATCTAGGGTACTCTAATCCAAATTGGGACCCAGCCTGGAAGGTCTTTGGTCATTACATGGAATCAGACTTCTAAGCTTGGACAGAACTGGGGCAACATTGGGTCTATGGGACTGTTAACCCACTTTTTAGAGTGAAAAACACCCTTGTTTCTCCTTGTATACATTTAACTCTTCACTAGGAGGGACCAGGGCCAACACTGTGACTGTGAGAATTAGGGCTTAGATACATAAGTTTACACTTTTCAGTTTGTCTAACGCCATTGAAGTAGGATTGAGTTAAATTTGGGAATTGATTCTTCAAACGTTTTACTGCACAATGCCGACTTTTAACGACCCTGGGAGAGAAGCTGTTTTGAAAACATTGTAGGAAAGGAGAAAATGCGTCACCAGCATTTTCTCCTTTTCCCACAATGTTTTCTACCCTATCAGACAAAAATTGCACCATTTGAACCACATTGAAATTGTCGTCTGCAAATGCTTTGAATTTGGACATGGCTAAAGTTTTGTCATCTGATAAAGGTTTAAAGAATCTGAAAGATATTTTGGTTATGAATGCATAAGTGAGGATAAACTGTCACCAATGTGGGATCAAGGCAAACCAGAAGTGGTATTGATTCATTCAGGGACAGGTAATTGTAAGAAATTCATCCCCTCACTGTTTAGTTTTCTTTTTTTTAAAGAGCAAATAATTATTGGATGTTCATCCTTAAAGAGCCTTTGTTTCACTTTTCAAAGACAGAATGATAATTGTCGGAAAATTCTTTCTGTCAGAGTATATTCCTCTCTCCATAGATTTTTGGGAAGAGTAAGATTTCCATCAGTTTAAATCAAGGTTAGAACCATTGTATTCTATGATGTTTTAAATAAACTAACCCAGCACTGGCTCAAGTTTAGGTTAATAGCAGGTTGGCAAGTGTCCACATATAGGGAGATGATGCTATCACCAGTGACAGGTCAAGGCAAGCTAGAAAAGTTGTCAGTCCATGCAGGGACAGCTAAATCTCCAATGACCAGTCAAGGCAAGCCAGAAAAGTTGTCAGACCATGCAGTGACAGCTATGTTGACTGTCTCCAATGACAGGTTGAGGCAAGCTAGAAAAGTTGTCAGTCTGTGCAAGTACAGCTATGTTAACTGTCTCCAATGACGGATCAAGGCAAGCTAGAAAAGTTGTCGGTCTATTCAGGGACAGTGTTTATTTGTAAAGTAAATCTTACAGATGCGAGTTTTTTTGTCAAAAGTAAAAAAGTTGAAATCAATGAAAAATGGATTTACTTTACCCTTTCATCACAAAAGACACTTCAAGTAAATTTTAGTGATAGCACAGATTAAGATCAGGCTGCACACAATGTGTGAAACCCGCCTCTAGGCAAACTGACGCTGCCTCTTGTCGTAACCTAGTTTTAGTCGGGTGAAATGTAAATTTTACCGAAGTACCTATTTAATGGAAGAACTTTCCAGCACAAAACCTTGAATTAACTTGTATGAAATATGGAATATCTTGTCTACAACTGTTCTAACCATGACTTAAAATGTTTGGAATCCAACTGCTCCTCCTGAACTTGATGGGTGAAGTCTGGAGCCTATCCGGACTATGGTAGCTGAAATTGGCCAAACTTCTAACAAATTTAACCTTTTCGGCACCATAGGCAAAACAGTGACTTTTGCGGACGGCATAGATCAAGATCAGAGTGCACAGAACGTGCAGTCCGATCTTTGATCTATACCGTCCGCTTGTGTATTCAAGCCTATACAATCAAAATCTTTGTTAGTTTCAATGGATTGTATTTATAGCCGTTGGAAGAGGTTGAGTTTATTTATTTGGCGCTGAAAGAGTTGAAGCCAATGAGCTGTGAAAAATTTTTCTGCATAAAAAGCCTGTATTTAGCTCACATCAAGTCTAATATACTGGTTTGAATCTGAACCTACCAACTTTTTTATTGGCCAGTAGTAATATGTGAACAAGGCATTTTGTTCTCTCTGACAGAAAAAGAAAGCCTCTGAAAGGATGAATTTCTTAGTTATCTATACCCTGAATAGATTAACATTTCTGGTCCTAAATGATCTGTCCATCATGACAGTGTATCTCCACTTTGGTTGTGAGAATCTAAGAATCTTGGTCTATTCATTCCCCCTAGATCCCACTGAGTATTCAACTGTGCTCTCTCTTTCTGCGTTAAATATCCTGAAGAATTACAAGTTGAACAATATCAACTGTATTTCAAGGACAGTATTTCTTTCACATTAAAATATACTGGTGTATAACTGCAAATAGAATGATTCAACCCCTCATGTGCCTCTAGTTTTATAAAACAAATTCTTATTCACAGCTGTCTCTTCACTTATGGTATGATAGGTAAAAACATGATCGTCATTTCTTTAGCAGCAAACAGTCGTGTAAGAGTAATAAAAATTGTTTTAGGTGGGCTAATGATATAAACTTGACCATGTAACTCATATGTAGTGCCTGCCTAATATAAAAAGGCCAATTAAAATCAATAAAAAAAGACAGATATTTTTATTTTAAGTTTTTTTTTCACAAGAATGCTTCACAAAATATCAGATTGTATATCAACGATAAGACTGCACATACACTGCAGTCTGATCTTGATCGAAACTGTCTACTACATAATCATAAAGTTGTACTTGGTTCTCTACGAGGTAACAGTCAGGGGTATTTAGCAAATATACAGATAGAGTTAATTGGGAATTTTTTATTCTAAACTTAGCAGTCCCTGCTGTTCTCACGGTGATATTGTTGGCCCTGACTTGTCCCAGTGAAGATTGGCAGGTATACTATAAACCGTTGGTGTTTTCACTCTAAAAATGGGTTCACATTCTCATACACCTGACATTACCCAGGTTATCCCAGTTTAGAGGCCTGATTGTGTGTCATCACCAAAGACTATCCATTTTAATTCTTTACCACACAATCCTGAGTTTTAAAGACCCTGAGGAAGACAGCGTTCGAAAACATTGTGGGAAAAGAAGAAAATGCTGTTAACCAGCATTTTCTCCTTTACCCACAATGTTTTCTACTCTATCAGACAAATTATCAGTTAGCAGAATGCCATTAGCTAGAAGCCAGATCGAGAAGACAGCATCTGGCCAAGCCACTGCAGGATGGACATTTATCCCCCCAGTAAAAACTGCGGGTGTTTGACTGGGTCAATTCGCACAGCCTGCCCACTGGGAACCATCTCCTTTGCACAGGCAAGAAGGTAGCCCGGGGTGGAGGCACCCTGCTTGCCCAACATAAAATACAGGGCATTGGACTCGAGCAGCCGCCGATCTTCCCACAATGACTTCAAGGCCTCAACCTGACCTGGACTAAAAGCCCTGATTTTGTTGGTGAAGCCAAAGAAGGTAATGGGAAACTCCATCAGCCGTCTATCTACCACATGCTTGTTTCCAGTGAAGCAATGTAGATGGATCCTTTGGTGAGGCATAACATAAGGATGTCCCTCAGAGTGCCATTAGCTGACAGATGCAAAATGCTCCAAGTCCAGTCCAGGTGAAAGTGACTATCAATGACGATCTGTAACACCCGGTCCAGACCACAAGTGGTTGCATCCGCAGCCTCCAACTCCCCTTGGTCCATCGGGACAGAGGAGAAATTTGCCCTCCAATATCCCCTTTCTTCGGGACTCAGTGTTGCCGCAATGAGCAACACCACCTTCCAGTGCACCAAAACACCAAAGGAGTTGGGCTCTGCTAGGTTGAACTCCTGTGGGGTTGAGGCTTTTACTTGAAGGCACATGCCAAGCATGACCTCTTTTTGTTTGGCTGACACCTCACTCCAAGCTACACTGGCTAAAAGCCGTTGCATCCTTTAAAAGGGAAGCAGATCCTGGACCGTAGCTGGTTGAACCAACAGCCACCTCGCAGCTTGTTCAAGTGCCTTAACCTGGCAGCTTCATACATTGGGATCATCGGCAGGCAGATCTTCAAAATTGCGAAAAAATACAAAATTGTCGGGGATATGCTCCATAAAGGCATGGACTTTATGAAATTTCTTCTCAGAGGAAACACACCCAGGGACGGCGCAGAATCTTTGGCTGGCCTCCATATTTCCTCGGGCCGACTTTCACCCTTTTTACTGTCTAGCCTAGCCCTTTTTTGTGGGGAGCACAGCTTCCGAGTTATCCAGATCATGCTTCTAGGGTCCGGAACAGGCGACCTTTACTTGGAGGTCTGAGCCAACTGATGTAACTGTGCAATTAGCAGCAACACCAGAACTCTGCTGGCTCTTAGGGGAGCTAGAAGCCCCAGCATTAGAGGCTGTCTTACGAGTCAGTGCTCAAGGCTGTGGACTCTTAGGGGTTGATCAGACAAATGATTGGTCCATCACTGGCAGATCTGACGATACAAGGCATAAGAACCTTTCTTTGGTGTTTGTGATCACCAGGATCAAGATAATAATCACCTAGCCGATTATCCAATTTACATGCGACATGAACAACAGAATTCGGAGGGACCATCACCGTTTTTGTCAGGGACTCTTTCTCCATTCACAACAAGGGTGTCAGACTTCATATCATGTAAGACACCCAAATGGTGCATGATGTCATGGCCCAAAAGCATGTCATCTGAAATAGGGGTGACATAAAGTCTTTCCCTAGTTATCTTAGAGCCAAGCCATAACTGAATAGGTTCAACTATGAAACCTGGCAAAACATTATCCCTGTCCGCCATCTGCATTACAATATCCTTGATCTTTTTTGGTTTTTGTTTCAAGGTATCATAAACCTGCTTGGAGGGAATAGAAATTTCTGCTCCTTAATTAATCCTAGCCTGAATATCTCTCCCCCGACTTTCAAATTAATGAAAGAAGAGCCTGCACAAACAACGTGCACTGCACCTTAACTGGCTTGTCCTCATAGGTAGGAGGATTAGGATCAACAATGGTTGCAGTATTACTACTCCCTTTAGTCTGGTTAAAAACCAAAACAGATTCAGGAGTCAGGTTAGAAACCGTGACCGTTGACTGAGTTTGACCACCTTTATTTGTTGCTTTGACAGAGGACTGAGGGACGTGGTCCTTAACCTCAGTCCTTACCCGTTTAGATTCAGCTGATCTTTTTTGGACTCCTTGCTTTTTTTTTGTAACCAGGCCTTATACCTCCTACAATCTGCCCAGTCTTCTAATGTTTCCTCTGGTTGTTGAGAGGCTTGCTGGAAGGTGATACAAGCAGTTTCAATCAAGTCAACTGAGCCAAGCCTCTTGAGAATACCCTTGAAAGCAAAGTCTTCATACATTCTGTGATGGTGAAGAAATCTAGAGCCTTTCCTTCTAGACTCCAAGTCAATAATCCTTACATTCCTATTTCCCCCAGTTAAAAACCGACCTATAGCTGTCGAACTTTTCTCTGAATGAGAACCAGCTTGTTTTGCCATTAAAATATAAGTTTTTTTGGTAGTAGAGCTGCATTTTTCCTCTTTTCAAATTAGCTGGTCTAGAAGATGCCTGCCTGTCCAAAGCATTAATAGGGTTAGGAGAACCAGAACTTGAATTTGAGAAAGACCTTGTATATAATCCAGTCGGTCTTCTGTGAACCCTCAATTTTCTGGAATTTTTGCTTGTGCTGGTGAGTCTGGGAATAGGTGTTTGAGCTAATTCTTCTGGTTGCTTATAAGGATTAGTCATTGCAACTTGTTCCTCCAGATTCTCAAACTCCTGTGTGAGGGGTTTGAATCCCGGGGAGACATGTGAAGTGGCTCTCAAAATCGTAAAACTTCACTAAAACATGGGAGCCACTTTTCAACTGAAGTCGTTTTTAAAAAACAAAGTATGTATATGATAATATATTTGCTGATGGACTGATAAAAAAATACCGTAGTTGTCGTTGTTGTCTGTGATTAAACGAGTGTGAAATCATTCATTTGTCATTTTTTTGAATAGCCTCTTTACTTTTAAAAGCCAAAGGTTCTTCATTGGGATGTATACTATCCATGTAGAAGTCTTGAAAGCAAAAAACAGAATTTTGGTTGTTTACCTTTGTGTTTCGTACATTTATCTAAATCAAGAGAAAACTTTGGTGAATACATATTATTTAAATCGTCAACTGCTTGATTAAAAATTGAAAGCAGTCCCTCTGGTATGTCAGGTGTCCTTTCAAATTATTCCAAATTTTTATACTGCAGATTGGACAGTGCAATAAAACAACGTGGGTAGATGAATGAAATCTAAGAATTTTTAACTTTATATTTTCCAGGGATTTCAAAACATTGCCAGCATCCAGTCCCCTTATAAAAAGTTTACCCCTTCTTCCCTTCTCTGTGAAATCTTGGGTCTGAAGCCACAATAAAACTGCGGGATTCTGCTGTCCTTCAATTTTTCTTTTCAGACGTGTCAAAAGGCCTTCATTTCTGACCTGCGCCCCACTCTCCCAAACAAGATCAATGCAGTCCCTATGTTCAAGATAATGCAACAGACACCTCCACTTACTGTCCGTAACAGAAAAACACTGCTACCAGGACCTTCACTGTCCCTAACTTCATCTGTGATTCTCTCCGTTTTTTAATGCTATTCAGAGTCATCTTTCAGCAAAGAAGAACTCTGTTATGAAACTGTATGCTGTACAGTAATGCCTAGGTCACAAATGAAACGGGCACTGGACGATTTCTTCCAACTTCGCAGTTTCAAAGATTTGAGACATCGTCCGGGCGCCATACGATTTTAAGACATTTTACTCAAGCAGTCACAAATCAAACCGGCACCAGACGGCAGTTTCTTTGGAAATGCTGTGCATGCACTTTTCAGTTTAGGAAGGCACTGGGTGGTGACAGGACAGACATCGGACGGCACCCGGACGGCGCCCGATTGGACATCTTTCAGACTTTGTGCTGCCATCCGGCTACTGTCCGTTAAAGTGTCATGCTGTCCGATGATGACACGCCTCTTTAGCCATGGTTTGACCCACACAGTCCTCACTCTGAGGCCTTG
Organism: Hippopus hippopus; assembly: GCA_946811185.2. Classification (NCBI taxonomy): domain Eukaryota; kingdom Metazoa; phylum Mollusca; class Bivalvia; order Cardiida; family Cardiidae; genus Hippopus; species Hippopus hippopus. The sequence goes on along the minus strand of OX328102.1, from coordinate 3,033,072 downwards.
CCTAGCATGCTCCTGATCCTAAACAGCAGCAGCTACTATTAAAATTCTCTGCCTCTGGCGAGCAGCTTGCAATCTCTCTTGATGGAGAAGATTCAACAGATTTTTTAGTGGTATATGTGCCATCTTCACTTTAGAATTGATGAATTATAATGAGGTCAGATATCAATATACACTTTGATAACATAATGATCATGCCGCCAAAGTATATGTTTGCCGTCCGGACGCTGTCTGGAAAGAATTCACAAAATCAATGCTGCCTGGCGATCTGACGATCATCGGACGGTGCCCTTACGATTATTTATTATTGGGCAGTGCCCATCTGGGCTCCATCCGGCGCCTGGATGGAGGCAGTCTGGTCGCAGGACGAAGGCAGTCTGGTCGCCAGACGATTTGGAGATAAATGTTTTCATAAAAATGGTCCGGGCGCCCTCCGATTTCTGAAAGCATCTTCAGGTCACCAGACAACGCCTGGACGGAGCCTGGACGAAGAGTTAACGGGCTCTCTGATAGCCCAAAAATCATCTGGTCACTGTCCAATTATAACTTTTTCTAAACCTCGAACAGGCACCGGACTGCGTCTCAAAATTGAACTGCTGCCGTTCAAGTTGTACTGCTGCCATTCAGATTGAACTGCCACCAGATGGTCGCTGTGTGGTCCCAGGACGATTGTGTCAAAATGTCCTGAAAAACTTGCCCGTCCGGCGGCAGTTTGTTATTTGTGACTGGGGCATAAGCATGTGACACGTTCAACAAAAAATCAAAGTACTTTAAGTACTGAGAATTAGTAATTGGTTTCAACTGAGCAATTTACCATTGTAACTTACCTGATTAACAATAAAATGATAACTGTATAAATGTATATATATATCTACCACAAGAGAAATATTGTGGGAAAAGGAGACGACAATATCTCTTCCCTTCAACTATGGATTTTGAGAGCTATGTACACTTATGGTAGATTTCATTTGAAAATAAGAAGTGAAGTTGGATTGCTCACCGCAGTTATCAAGTCTTCTTTGTTCTACTTCAGCCTTTTTAAAGCAATATCCTGAGCTATAGCAAAAATTTACTAGATAAGGGACCCCCCTCAGGAAACTTACGAAGGTTTTATATGGAAAATACAGCACTTTCATTCTGTTGTGTAGAGTTAAAGGAATGTCATGGTCATGGTTAACAGGGAAAGAAAAAAATGATTTTGTTGTCAATCCAACAATATGGGCATATGAAAATCAACCACACACCTGAAATTTGGAACATTTGTGGCTCAGGGATAAAAGAGTGGGACTCGTGACCTGGAGTCCCCGGATTCAAGCCGCGCTTGATCCACTGGAAGTATACTTTAGCAAGACATTTCAGAGACCTACCTTAGCTCTGGCGAAAGCTGAAAATAAATGAACATGTTAGCTATTGCTGTGATATGAGTGAAAGTGCTGTAAAATACTATTCAATTAATCATTCAACATACCTTAAGTAAAGGTCAAGGTCACTGTCAAGAAAAAATAATATAAAAAAAAAAAAAAGGAAGAAAGGTAAATGCAATAACTTGAACAGTGTATGGGCCATGTAGATTAACTGTAGACTGACAAAACATGTTAAAATGCAGACCATGCAAATATCATCCATTTGCTAATAAGGTAATAATCAAGCTACTGTGGTAATGATAAAGTGAACTGATATCAAAACAAAGGAAAGCACTCTTCTACAACCTAGCCCAAATTCATTAGGATAGGTTTCGAGATAGAGCTTGGTATGTGGACTTTCCGAATCTTCTTTTAATAGCTTAACGAGCTTTCGGCGGTACAACCGCTTTCTTCAAATGTGATCCTGTGATACAATGCCTGCAGTTGTTTACGCAACGTCAAGGTAACGTTGACGTCACGTAAACAATTACTACCAAGTCCTGGGATGAAGTCATTGCAGCTTTCATCCAGCCAAATGGGCTCGAACTTAGACCAAAAATGTATTCGAGCCACGCCCTGGCAAAAGGGGGGCCTAATACATCTCAGTGATACAGAATACCAAGCAAATCAGTACATAATTACAGATCCATAAAATCCACCTTGCCTAACAACCAACTGAATCTTTCCTCAAAAAAAATGACATATCATCAAGAGACAGTACTCAACTACGGCCTTAAGTTTGTCAAATCAGTATTCAAGTTGGTAGGAACAGAGCTTATAACGGATTTAAAAGAGTGGGAAAGGGAATGAGGTTAGCTGAATACTTTGCCAATAAGGATAACAGTAGCCAAGATTTCGATGAATATCAGTACAGAAAGAAATCGGATTGGACACCTCCAGAAGGAAGGGATAAATGGCTGGATCTATATTTAGAATCTGTTTCGAAAGAACATAAAACAAAAATTGACACCCACAAACACCAATATGTCTGACAAAGAATTAGGTGCAATACTTGTCAAGAACTAATAATGGACAATTCGATTGTAATACGACCAGCAGACAAGGGTAGTGGCATTTCTATTATTGACACAGATGATGAGTACATTAATAAAATAGAAAAAGAATTACAAGATACAACAACATACAAACAAATGGATCGAGATATCACAAAGGACGTCGCTAAGAAAGCAGAAAAAATAGTAAATAGACTACACAGAAATGGATATATAACTAAAGACATGAAAAATTATATGCCACCTAAAAATGCACAGCCAGGTGTCCAAAAGATCCACAAGCCAGATATACCATAAAGAATTATTATTAGTGGTAGCGGGCATGCTACAGAAAAGATAGCAGAGATAGCACAAAAAGAGCTTGACCAACATGTTAAATCATTACTTTCTTATATTCAGGACACTTTTGATTTTATTAATAAACTAAAAACTTTGCCACAACCCTTACCGAAAAACGTGATACTATACTGTATGGATGTTAAGCCCCTTTACCCAAGTGTACCAAAATCAGAAGGGAGAAAACCTTGTGAGATTGCCCTTAACAGCAGGAGTGATCTAACGATTCCAACTGAGGAAGGTCATAGAAATGATAGACTTGACATTAGAAAATAATAACTTCGAATTCAATGGAAAATACTACCTACAAATTGATGGAACAGCAATAGGCAGTCGCCTAGGAATGAACTATGCATCCACATAGATGGGGGAATGGGAAAAGAACCTTTTATCTAAAGCTAAAATGGACCAGCAAGCATACTTTAGATATGTGGATGATGTTTTGGGTATTTGGTTACATGGGGAACAATCCTTGAAAGAATTTCACAAGTTAGCTAATTCTATCCATCCAAGAATAAAAGTAGACCTTACATATATATATGCTTAAGACCAGATAGAGTTGCTAGACACCTTGACGAAGATAGAAAATGGATTCATTACTATAAGACTGTATGAAAAGCCAACAGACAGACCTATACTTACATCCTACCAAACATCAAAAAAATTTTAGAAAGCAATCAAAGAATCCTAAAGAAGTCAGATAGGCTAAGGGATATTTTTAAGGACTTACCAATCATTTCCTACAAAAGAGACCAGAATTTAGCTGACCTATTAGTCAACAAGAAAACAAATTAAATCCTTAAAAAGCAAATCACCAACTATAAAATTATTTACAAGGAACATGAGATAAAGGGATGTGGGGAGGAATTGTAAAATCTGTACAATGCATGTTATTTCGCCCATCATAGATAAAAGAGGTAATTCGGTCAAAACAGATTTATCAATCAACTGGTGTACGCAAAATATTGTGTATGGGATTTATTGTGCCAAATGTGTCTAGTGTACGTTGGTGAAAAGAGGAATATGCTGAAGACCAGAATCTACAACCATCTGTCCAATATAAGAAGCAAAAATATACACGAACGTGTTCCGAGACATTTCAATCAAAGTAACCATAGCATAGAGGATTTCTACTATGTCGGGCTGGAGCGTATGAAAGAAGTAAGGACTCTCTACCGACGCCAGAGAGAGGCGTGATTAATAAAGAAACATTGCCTGACCGAACAAGGTCTTAACATTAGGCAGATGAACATTAGACATTGATAAGTATATTTGTCCTGCGGGTGGTAGGTTTGGTTCTTTGGGCATTTGAGCAGTGTCGCCTCAGATTAGCCTACGAATTCCTCCCAGGCTGGTTCTTGGCAGCACAGTACGTCTACATTGGATTTTTTGTCTTAGTGTGAGCTTTTGTGGAACGGTGAGTCAAATGGTTTTGGATGATGTCGTTTCGGATCGGCCTGTGAGGTATGCGCGGAATAATCCAGTGCGGCACTTTGGGTAGGTGCCCGGGGGCCCGGGTATGCTTGTCGCAGGTCATTTTTTTTTACTGTTCCGGTTGGAGAGATTGTTATGTGCGTTGTACCGAGCCAAGGCCACCCTTCACAGTTAACGCGGGCTGTCTTGGATCGGTACTATACTCATTCTTTTATTTAACACCTTGCCAAGCGACGGGATATTAGACTTGTTCTATTGGAGAGCGTTTGCAGACGACAAATTGAGTGTGTGTCAGAAGTTAGTCTATTTTGGGAGGGATGCATGGCAATATGGGAGGGGGAGAGCATTTTTCTTCTTTTCCCTTAAATGTTGGGATTGTGTGGTAAAGGGTTAAATGTAATAGGCGATTGGGTGTAAGTCAATCTGGGTCGATGTGAATTTGTGTATGGCTAAACTTTGTAATGAATAATTAGCAAGGTAGAATTGCCCTTTCAAATATAGATACTTCTTCAGGAATCTTTAATCTCGACCATGTTTGGGCTGTGTAGCCCATACAGTCTGACCGTGGTCAATATTTATTGCAGTTTTGGAATTGTACCCTTTTGTTTTACGCGTCTATTTAACAGGTGGTTAAAAAGATATAGTATTGCTGTGTGTGGGGTTGGGCCTTTGGATTTGTGCGTGAGTGTTGCCCCGGATTGGCTGGTGCATTCCGTGTAGACTAATCCGGATTGGTACTTTCAATTCTACAATGTTTATTTTTTCACAGGGGTCTACTTCAAGGAAACGATAATAATAAATAATAGAAATAATGATCTGTGTTGGAAGAGGCTAACTCTATTTTGCCTGTGCGGACTGCGCGGTTTGATCCGGGGCAACACTTCATGCATATATATAATAAATCTGCAGGGTTCTGCACCTTACAGGACAGTTTATATGGGGACCTGTTTAACTAGTAAGCTACTATAGGCGGCAAATTTGGGGTGACTTGGAGGATAGAATCTGACAGAAATGGGACGGAAAGCATTGTGGGAAATGGGTTGGGGGGGGCTTGTTATCAGTGGATTGTTCTCTTCCCATGGTGCTTTCCACAACCGTCATGTATGGGGCCGTTGGAACTTTAATTGCCATAGAAATTAGTTAACCCTTTGCCAGGTAATCTGGGGTTTGGGCGGCCCTGAGAGGCGGGCCTTTTGGGAGCACTGTGGTTAAACCAGCATTTTCTCCTTTTCCTGCAGTGTTTTCTGCCCTTCTATGGACGGATTCCACATCTGGTTTGCCGTCTGTAAATGCTTTCAATTGGGAGAAGTCTAATATTGAATTATTACTAAATGACAAAATTGTAGTTTTTTTCATGAACATTGGCGAGTTCTGATTGGTTGAACAGTTTTTTTCATAGCTCCATGAAAAAAAAAAAATGGGCAGTGCCGGAAGTACTTTTGCAGTCAAACTATTGTAAACAAACATGTATACGAGATTTCATAATGTTTTTTGTTCTGATTTTATATCGAGTCCAAAGTTCAAATTGCTAGCTGAATTTATTTTTTCTGAATACTGAAAAAAAAAAAAAATCCAACTGTAAATTCAAAGAGAGAGCTGAAAACTCATTGAACATTATTACTCTGCTGGGTTTAAACAATCTTATTTTCAACTTAATTCTAGCATATTGAACTTCTAATAATAAATCCACTCAATCTGCAAATGTTCAATACTATAATGACGTCATGAATTACGTCATTTTTACGTCATGAAGGAGCAGTTTTACTGCGCTATGAAATATCAATGAAAAGGACAGTAAATAAATACGCAATGTTGGATTTACAAAAAAAAAAGAGCAGTTAGTATTATTTAACTCTTTACCACACGGCAAAATTTTAGACTGGTCCAAATTGAAAGCATTTGCAGACGACAAAATTAATGTGACTCAAAAATTGGAATTTGTTCTGGGAGGATAGAAAACATTGTGGGAAAAGGAGAAAATGCTGGTTACCAGCATTTTCTCCTTTTCTCACAATGTTTTCAAAAGACTTCTTTTTCAGGGCCGTGAAAACCAGGGATTGTTTGGGAAAGGGTTAAGTGCATATTAATTTGTTGTCTGTAATATTGAATAATAAGGAAGGAAGAGAATGTTTTTTGTTTTCATGGAGGTATGAAAAAAAAACCTAATCACACTTTTTGTATGAAACCGCTTTTTGATTAGGTTTTTTTCGCAGTTTCATACAAAAGTGTGATTAGATTTTTTTTTTCATACCTCCATGAAAACAAAAAAAATTCTCTTCATTCCTTAAATGAAGTAAGAAACACATTCAATGTTGTATAAAATTGTTGGTTTTAAAATGTATATTTCCTTCTTTAGATCAATGCAATGAATTTATATTTGGTAAATCTATATTGGTAAATATCCAAACGTAGGCCTCGTCCATTCCTGTGGGCTTGATCATGTGCCGATTGATGTGTATGAGCTAGGCTTTGTGGGAGGGGGGGAGGCTTGATGCATCTGCAAAAGGTATCAACCCATGTCAGCGCAGGCTGACATGGGCTGCTGACATGAGCTGAAACTTTTCGTTATCTTTCAATTTTATGCAGGTCCAAGTAATATTCTATCTCAAGATTCAGTTGTTGTTAGACAAGTTGGATTTTATGGATCTGTAATTACGTACTGATTTCATTGGTATTCTGTATCACTGAGATGTATTAGGCCTGCTTTTGCCAGGGTGTGGCTCGAATACATTTCTGGTCTAAGTTCGGGCCCATTTGGCGGGATGAAAGCTGCAATGACTTCATCCCAGGACTTGGTAGTAATTGTTTATGTGACGTCAATGTTACCTTGACATTGCGTAAACAACTGCAGACATTGTATCACAGGATCACACTTCAAGAAGGTGGTTGTACCGCTGAAAGCTTGTGTAGATTATTATAATTAAAATTTACATTTCTAAGAAGAGGATATCATGTTTTGTTAATGGCTTTACATAACCAAAAATCAAGTTTTCTGTTCCTAAGAACAGAAAGCATATGATATATGCAACAATTAAAAAAAAAGGGGCTACTTATGTGGAACTTCGCAGATTGATACATTCAGATATTTTTATTTGCAGATTGTACACATGTAATTTCTTTTTTACGACAATAAAACAGGTAAAAATCATTGTTATAATATTCTAAAAAATGGAATTTGCAATTAATGTAACAGTAAATCAGCTACATGTTCTGAAATGGCATTGGCTATGCAGAGGAAGCACAGACCATCATTAAGGGAGCTATTAAAAATTGTATAGTCTCATCAACCTTAAAAAAAAAATTTATTACTGACAAAAGTATGTTGATAGCTAGTAAATCACCAGTAAAAAAAAAAGACTAAAGTATGACAAAAATGCTTTCGATATATTAGTAATGGGCTATGTAGTCTGTTGATGTATTCTTAGATTTCATTCCAAAGTAATCGCAGAGTTCTCTGCAGATGTCACATGATAAAAGACACATTTTTATTACTTGGATTACATTTCAAATCCGTATGATTACATCGCATTTGATGTAATAAAAAAAGATGGACTTACAGAATGAAAAACTGCTGATTCTTTATTTTAATGCCCCAAATTGCACCTTTTTTACAGAACGTAATTTCATACAGTTGAAACAATTGTTAAAGAAAAAGAAACAAATTGTTTTTTCATCGGTGTTTTACAACATACTTTGATTCATGGAATCAAAACTAGATAATTGTGCCTCTTTAAGGCCTTGCTCAAATTCAGGTCTCAAGTTCAGTGTTACAATGAAGAAAAAGAATAGGATAAGGAATAACTCCAAAAATATAAACATATTTTTAGCTTTGCAGGATGGTACATTTGGATATGCAGATGAAGCATATTTATGACTTCATTTTACGACTACAGTAGTGGGCAAGGTCCCTCCTCCCCTAACAATACAATGCAAAAGAACTGAAATGAACAACAATTTATACAATCATTGGCTATGTTAATAGAAATTTCCAAGGAACACATCTTGGTATGTACATAATGAACTGAAATTAACACCTAAAGAGAGGTTCTAGGTTATGGTAACTAAGTTTAGAAAACTTAAGATCAGAGATCTTATGATGAATGTATATGTTTTGATGGCAAAAATATCTCAGCTCTGACTCACTCTTATTTGAAGTTCATGAGTAAGTCTATACTATGTGCTAATTTGGTCGTCCCATTCTACAAGATTAAAAATTTTTCTTGTCAAAAGAAATTCTTTTCTAATGGTAAGACATGAAGGTTTGAAAAATATATAGATATTATCATTCATTGGGGAAGGTTAAATAAGCCAAAGAAAAACGAAGCTATCCTCATTTTTTCATAAAAATGTTACTAATTATTAATGCTGGCTCCTCTCCTTTCGTCGAGCCTTTTAGATAATTGTTTTGTTTTTGGAATGAGGTGTCCACTGAGTTTCAGATTGATGTCAGGAAATGCTTTGTGTTTTCTACCTGCTCTGTTGTCGAAACCTTCCTCATTTTGACGCATTTCTGTCAGTCGGGAAACGTTCCAGTCTCGATTTTGTGCTCTATGTTGGTGCTTATAAATTGCAAATTTTCTACGATGGAATCAAATATGTATGTGATCTGAGGCTTCACCTAGAGGACCTATTATTTGGCTTGATCTCTGTACACTTCTATCACTGTATCACCCTTTAGCCAACTCCAAAAGATCCCTAAATAATCAGTTAAGTATTTCATTCATAAATTCTGTAGGCAAACTGCGAGCTACGCCCCGCTGGAATTGACTGTGTGATTATGAATTTTCAAAATTTCATTTTGTCTGGCACCCAACCAGATATTGCTGCGAGAAGTCTGTGTGTCAACATCGTGTATTTAGGTTGCTTATTTGCAAAGAAATATACCAAATCAAGTCGCCAGAACAAAATTATTGCCTCGCCATCTGCTTCACGGGCTGCATCCCACCTGCATAACAAGTTCAAACCTGCCGATATTAATAATGCCTCTGAGTACTCTTTTTACAAGGTCTGGCTTTTGCGTTTTTGGATGAGGGGATCTTCTTTTTTGAGACTGATTGCCTTTTACGCTCATCTCTACAGAACCATTTCCCCTTTCGAGTTTTTGTTTTTTTTATTGATACCACTGCAATCCATGTGGTACATTCTTTGTTGGTACAAAGATTTTTGCTGCTGCATCATTCATAGGTATATCACCTCCTAAGTCTTCACCACAGATGCAATATTGACATGGCTCTACTACACGTTGTTGGCATTTTTGCCGCAAGATGATAGAAGAAGTAGATCTGTATTTTCTGGTCCAATCACGACACAGCTGTAATGAAAAAAATCTCCTTTTGTACAAGCGCTTCGACTTTCATAAAAACCTATCATGTCTTCATCAAACTTCCCCACAACATATGACTATTTGGCTATCATCTTCACTCGCAGTCAATGAATCTGTGTCAACTTGTCTCTAAACTCGGTCTACAACTGGTTTACAAACGGTTTCAAAGTATGTAGACTTCTCATTGCATACTGCATTTTCAATTGCTACTGGTGCATTTTTAGGTCCTTTAGTAAAAACGTCTATTTCAACATGGACAAATGAAGGCAGCTATAACTCTGAACAGCTATACACATCAGCTCCCAAGAAACTAAAACATTATGTTTTGTTCAAGTTTTTTTTTTTTCCAGACAAAGTGTTTCTCTGTCTGATCCACTTGAACCTTTGTAGAAAGTACCATAAAAATCCTGTTAAAGTAACATATCTCTTTGTGAAATTCTCATGCAGCTGGTTCTAGCCCTTTAAGTTATTCAGCAGGTGTTAGCCCATCACTTCTTGCACATTGAGCATCATTTCTTCGTCTGCAGCTCAAACCTTCACAGGTACATTGTCAACAACTGGAATATATTTATGTAATTTTTCATAAAAATCTTTTGCACCTTGAGTAACTACATGGATCTTCATCAAAAACCCGGAGATTAACTATGACAGTTTTACATGCTGACTTGTTTGAAAATTCATGAGATATGTGGGGAGTGGTGCATTCTAAAAAGTTACTTATAAAGCAAGGTAAGTGTTTTAATATTATTTGGACAAGAACAACCATCCTGTAATGCAAACAGTCAAAGTCCTCACTCTTTGAAACCTTTTTATTGGAATCTCAATAGCCTTTGGTAAATTTTCTTCTCGGCAATTAGCATCAATAGATTTAACTGTTTATTGCAATGTAACCTGAAGCCATATTTAAATACTGGTTTTTTAACATGCTCAATAGGATGGCGTGAAATAACTTTCTTACCGACATTATCCCAGTATATTGTTAAACCTGTAGGCCTGATTCAGCTGATACAGACCGGTCCATGGCACATGATTCAGCAACATCTTGAATTGATTCTTCCTCCATCTCAGAGTGCAGAACGTCAGCTATTTCACAATAACTACCATCATTAACCCTATCAACATGACCATCATCATTATCAACATCATCATCACCAGCAACAGCATTATTATCATCATCATCATTATCATGTTCATCAGCATAATCTTCATCACCATCATTACCAACAAGTGGTTCCAGAGATTCATTTATTTGATCATTTTTAGAATAAAAAAATGGTATCCTCCATCTTGCCATACTGTGTGATTTCATCATCAATGTGTGGTAAGGAGACTGATAAATCGACTATGTAACTGTCATCCACTTTGCCACCAGAATGTGCTACATTTCTGTTTTGTATCAGATTTTCAATTTCTTCCCTGCATTTTAAAGCAGCTGAATCGAAATCGGCACATCCTCTGTCAATCGCTGATAAAGTTGCTTCATACCCAACACAAAGTCCTAACCGGGAAATTTGTTTAATAGTTTCAGGTTTAAGGCAACCTCGTCAAAACTGCAGACATTAGGAAGGAAATTGGATTTGTGTGGTGATTTTAGAATAAAAGAGGACTGAGAGAGCTGTTCTGATTCGAGGTTTCAAGTTAATCTTGTTTCTTGAACCTTTTATCAATGTATCCTTGTTAAATTTAGTAGTAACACCATCTTTAAGGCATGCAGCTAAGGAGAATCAGCGCGGAAGCAGTGGCTTCTTTGATCGTAGATTCTGATGAAAAATTAGCTGAATTTGGGATACTTACTTCTTGGTATAATGTAAACTCTTTCTTTAATAAGGCATTCACCTCATTTCGCACTAATCGACAAACAAATTCTGGGAAAGTACGCTGACTCTATTTGTTATCCCCCGCCGAAGGTGGAGGGATATAGTTTTAGCGTTGTCCGTCCGTCCGTCCATCCATCCGTCCTTCTGTCCGTCTGTCCTTCCGTCCGTCCGTCCGTCTGTGTGTCCGTCCGGGTGAATATCTCCAATACCATTGGACGGAATTTCGTGAAACTTTATGTGTGTACAATAACCCATTCCGCCGAGACACTTTTTTTGTTTTTTTGATTCGATGGAAAATGGCCGACTGGGAGCGATTTTAAGTTACACGGTTGAGTGAATTTTTGGTCTTCATTTTTACAGCATTTTCTGCTTGTCCAGAGCATAACTTTGTCATCTCCAGTCCGATTGACTTGAAACTTGGCATTTGTGTTTGTTGCAATAATACGGAGTGCCGTGCAAAAGAACCATAACTCTACCTCGTGCTGTCTTTGAATTATTTCCCTTTGATCTTCATTTTTACAGCATTGTCTGCTTGTCCGGAATATAACTTTGTCACCTCAAGTCAGAACGACTTCAAACTTGGTATGCATGTTTGTTGCAATATTACGGAGTACAGTGTGCAAGAACAATAACTCTACCTAGCGCGGATTTTGAGTAATTCCACTTTTATCTTCATTTTTACAGTATTTCTTGCTTGTCTGGAAACGGAACTTTGTCACCTCAAGTCAAATTGACTTGAGACTTGGTAAACATGTTTGTTGCAGTTACGAAAAGTGCAATGCACTGTAGCCATAACCTTACCTAATGCCCTTTTTGAATTATTCCCTATTCATTATTTTTTTTTTACAGCTTTTCATGCTTCTGTACAATATAACTTTGTCTTTTCATGTTGGAATGACCTGAAACATATATGCATATGCATGTTTCCTTAATATTAGAGGAGACATTCATGCCTATTTCAATCACTTACATGATTTCTGCTGCACTACTATTTTCCTGTACCTGCCCTTTACGATTATTATCCCCCCTCGACAACTGGCGGTGGGACGGGCGTATCTTGCTACAATTTGCCGCTCTTGTTCATTAAATGTCATGTCATGGAAAAAGGGGGCTTGACAAATATTTTCATTATGGACCAATATCTCTTTCACTACAGAACAAAATGCAATTAAACTTCATCTTTATTAAGCCACAGACAATAGTTATTTGACTTTATTTCTTGAAATGCCATGTCACGAAAAAAGGGGGCTAAATGTATAAATTTCATTATGGACTAATAACAGTTTGTCCATTCGTCCACCTGGACAGATATCTTCTAAAGTCCTTGAAGAACATTTATGAAACTTGATGCATGTCTTTCTTAGGATAGTCCGTTGATACAATTTTCTTTTATATATAATGACGTGTCATGAAAAAAGGGGGCTTGATGTATATTTTCATCATTTGTTTTCATTTAATGAAATGCCATGTTATGGTAAAAGGGGACTTAATGTATTATCTCATTATGGACCGCTTATATATTTTTCATTTAATGAAATGCTGTGCCATGGAAAAAGGGGGCTTAATGTGTAATTTATCATGGACCGTTAACAAAAAGGCCACATGTTCATGCAACACACAATACCTCTAATATGTTTGTATCAAAAAAGGTCTTTCACGGTGGGGGATATCATTTCAACGAAATTGCTTGTTGCATTAAAAAGACCGGATATTGCACAGCTGTATTGATGGGCCCTTATAGCTGTAACAGTAGTGTCTCATTTGGAACTCTGTCTGTAACTTTAAATACCTGCTTTCTGTAAATGAATATACGCCATTTTCAAAAATTAAATGTATTACAAGACATGTGATGACAATAAGTTATGACTGTGTGGCTGTTACAATTAATTATGGCAAATTGACTGCCTTGTGCTTATTTAGGCTGATTTTAAACTAACTTCAGTAATTACATGGCATTAGCTTACTTATTCATCTTTTTACCAAATAGGGAATAGGAAATCGTAGGGTGACAGCACTTATTTGAGAGAGAGCGCTCTATGTAACATCCCCTCTCTTTGTATATGCACCGCCATATTTTTTCCCAAAAAGTAACATATAGTAACTCTAGAAATATGCTTGCCTGATACACTAGTTTCTGAGTAGCAATTGCACCTACCGACGGACAGGCAGACGTCTCGTAAAAGTGCAGGGTATGATCGCAATCCCCTCCACTCCCCATCACTGAGCACAAGCTCGGATGAGCTAAAGTGATAGAAATTACATTTTCTTTCCTTTTCAAATAAATGCCCTCTGATTTTCTAGAAAAGGTATCTTTAAATCCAAGATATTGTATGTATTTATCGGACTGAAAATGATTTTTAAGCATGGTTTGGTGGAATGCTTCAAAGAACAGGTTTGAGGTACGAAACAACTGGATCTCTATGCTGTTCACCTTTTAAGGAGTGCTGGCCTCTTGATAAAGCTTGTGTATGAGAGTCTCCCCAGTGTTTTCTTGCAATTTATGATGTGCTTGCAGTACACTCAAACAGGGCATTTTAGGAATCCTTGTACTTGATGGTCTCATTGAATTTATCCAACATTGCGGACCTAGGAATTTACTGCTCCTCTTTGTCTGAGAAAGACTGGAACCACATATTTCAGACAAATGCTCCTTGGCCGGTAAGCCACTGCTTGAAGTATAACTAGATCAAGTGAGTGTCTGTAGAATCCACCCTTTTTCTTCTTAAATGCACATGAGCAATTGCAGCAAGTCTCCATCTTGTGATCTTAGACAAGTAATATTGCTACTAGACATTGTAGCCGTCGATGAGTATGGATAGTGGACAGTGAATGAAAGACTGCAGGTGGGAGAATCTCAAACTTGTGACATTCTTTGCAAATTTATATATGACTAATGAAAAATTTACCAAGTGATTTAAGAAAACAGAGTACCGTTCATGTCATAAACTTGGTCCTAGCTAGTACCAAACTGTCTGAGAAGGCTGGGTATCTTCTTTGTGAAACTATGATTGTATTGAAGCTGGTTCTCACAAACTAGATCCATGACCGGCCTATTCCAAGACACTTTAGTGGGGATTGGCCACTGGAACATAGACAATGTTATGTCCCAGTCCTTAGCAAGCAGAAGTAGGTGGAACGGACAGCACTGTAGATTTTCGCGGCATCTTGGTCTGTCTACCTTCAGCTTCTAGGGCAGCATCTAGGACGTCAAACCAACTAGCAGATGAGAGGCGGTCTTCGATGTAGTGGACTGCACCAGTCGCATCGCTAACTGACTGGTAGCATCCACCTTTGTCCGGTAACAAGAAATTCATTATTGACATTGTCCAATCGGAACCCAGTATTTGGCGATACTTTCAGCCTCTAAAACCCCATAAAACTTAGTTTATCACAAAGAAATCAGTCATTCTGAATGTTTGAATTGTACAAGCTCTTTCCAAATTGTCAATACTGATGTTGGGGGAAAGCTTGTAATTTTTCCAGTCTTGTGCTTAAAACTAAACATGCAAAAACCAAGAAATTCCACTCTAACCACCATTTTTGCATCGTAGCTGTGTAAGATGGCTTTTTGCCCACTTCTTGGGTTTAGTATTGAATAAAAAGAATTAGCAATTTGCAAATGGTGAAAAATGTGGTTATTAGCTCCACTGGCCGAAGGCCAGCGGGCTTATGTCATGGCCCGTTGTCCGTCGTGCGTCCATCCGTCCGTCCGTGCGTTAACTTTTATTTTAAACATCTTCTCTGAAACTACCCATCCAATTTTGATGAAACTTCACAGAAATGATCCTGCCATTGGCCTCTTCAGAATTTCTTGAAAGAATTTGATTTTTTCAAAAACTCTGGTTGCCATGGCAACAAAACTTAAAAATATTGGAAATCTTTGAAAATCTTCTTGTCAGAAACCATAAGGCCTAGGGCTACCAAATTTGGCTTATAGCTTCGTCTAGTGGGCCTCTATCAAGTTTCTTCAAATTATAGCCCTGGGGTCAAAATTGGCCCTGCCACAGGGGTCACAAGTTTTACATGGGCTTATTTAGAGAAAACTTAAGAAATCTCCCTGCACTTATTCATAAAGCGTAGGGCTACCAAATTTTGCATGTAGCTATATCTAGAGGGCTTCACCAAGAGTGCGTAAATTATAGCCCTAGGGAAGAATTTGAGTCACCCCGAGAGGTCAGAAGTTTTACATGGGCTTATTTAGTGAAATCTTTAGAAATCTTCTTGTTACTAACCATATGAACAAGGGCTACCAATTTTAGTCCTGTCTCAGGGGTCTTATGTTCAAAACCAATTGGCCAAGTATTGTAATGTTTGGCATGTAGGGATTTTACGTATTAGCCAGTGGAGCGATACAGGGCCATCATGGCCCTCTTGTTTTTTTATTCTGTGACCTATTTGTGGGCCCATTTATGGCACTGTTAAACAAGGGTTGCTACCTTTAATAGATATCCTGTGGCGGTTATTTACACTTTAGAAAATAGATTTGACAAGAGATGATCCTTTTCTAGGGCTAATTGGTAGTTTGCTTTTTCATTCTTTACCTTAAAACGCACTACTTTTCAATCTACATGTAATTTCAGACACATTGTTTGTAGCAGAAACAGCTCCTTTTCTGATGAAAAGTTTGATTAATGTCTTCTATTTTTGCAATTAGAATATGCAAAACAACGAAGAAAAAAAAGGTTATTGTGTGCCTGGTTACTTTCCATATGTTCTCTTCATATTTATTCATAAGACTTTCAAAATTCATACTCCAGTGCTTGTAACGCCGTCTGTCTTAACAGATCCTTCTTGTTATGCCAGCCGAAAAAGCGTCAGGGGATATGGTAATGGTACCTGTCAAAACTTCTGAGTGGATAGGGATTGCCCTGTCACTCAATTATGTCTTTTATGCATATCAAGATTACACAAATCATAATCCTCCTTAATTCAACCCTTTTTAACTGTCATCATTTTGTTTGAATATCTTTTAGCTCAAAATTTTACTTTACCCCAATTTTAATATGGATATGCACGCTAAATGACAAAAGCTGTCGATGCGCCATAAAACAACATTCTTCATTCCGTCCTTCTGTCCCACTTTCTTGTCAGGAGCATAACTCAAAAACTTATATTTTGTCCAGAGCATAACTTGAAAACATGAGATATAAACATGAAACTTCACAGGTTGATAGATGACATTCAGGAAAAGTGCAGTGTACAAGAACCATAACTTTCAGCTCCATGGTTTAGGAGTTATTGCTCTTTATTATTTTTCATACTTTAAATTTGTCCGGAGCATAACTCAAAAAGTATTAGAGGTGTAAACATGATACTTCACAGGTGGAGAGATCTCATCAAGGAGAAGTGCAGTGCACAAGAACCATATCTCAATTGCATAATTCAGGAGTTATTGCCCTTTGTAATTTTTTCTTCCTTTAATTTTTGTCCAGTGCATAACTTGAAAACTACAAGAGATATAAATATAAAGCTTCACAAATTGATAGATGACATTGAAGAGAAGTGCAGTGTACAAGAACTATAACTTTCACCCTTTTGCCCTTTGATATTTACCTTACTTAAATTTTGTCTAGAGTATAACTCAAAAACTATTAGAGGTGTAAACGTGATACTTTATAGGTGCATAGATCACACTGAGGAGAAGTGCATTGCAAAGAACCATAAATCTTGGTTGCATAGTTAAGAAAATATTGACCTTTTCTCTCTTTTTTTTTCAAGAGATGGGACAACGTCCAATGTACATGTATTTCCATGTGTTTGTCTGTCCACCCTACAGTCTCCACAATATGTAGTTACTGCAATGTTACAGTGGTTTGTTATAGCAGAATTCAACAGTTGAGTTAATATCTCCTTCAGATAAAGCTTGTTTACAATATCGGGAATCAACAAGCATAGGAAATGTAATACACACACACACACACACAACACCCAATCTCTTGCAATTTTCATTACAAAAAACATTAATTGATCTTTTGCAAAAAGCACTGTGAACAATCATTTTTATTATAGCAAAATCTATGTTGAAAACAAAGGAAGAAAAAATGTGGTCGAAAAGGTTCTATAGAAAACAGACTCTTGGAGGTTTGTTCATAAATGACGAAGGTTGTACAATGAATTATTGTATAATTCTTCTATCATAAAGGCATTTTCAAAAAAAAATCTGTTTTAGTTCAATATGTTATATAGAATTCAGATTTTAGAGATTATGTTAAGCATTAGGCTTGATCATTCATAATGATAATTTTACTGACATGTAGCGACTACAATTTATGTTAGAGGACATCAAAAGAAAGGGGTGCACATGCTTTGGGAGTGTTTATATGGTCACTTGGTAACATGGGTATGTCTTTGCACAAGCTTTATAGCAAAAAAAGTTGTATAAATTCAGTTCCTATAAAAACTTAGTTGATCACTTCGTTAATTAGAGGTTTCACTTCGATAATTAGAGGTTGAAAAAGAGAATTTCTGCAGGAAAATAAAAGCTACAACGCTTTTTCTTGACAATTTCTCTTTTTTCAGATATTGGATCCTACATCGCTCAGTGTTAAAGTGTGGGACTTGTAACCTGGAGGCCCTGGGTTCAAGCAGCACTGGATTCACTGGGTTTTTTGTGGGAGTGTCCTTGGGCAAGACACTTCAGAGCCCCAGCCTAGTACTGGTAAAACTCAGGAAATGAATATCTGAGCTGTTGCTGTGATAATTATGACTGAATATTGTTTTATTCTTCAATCAATCTTTTTTCAGATTTAACCATTACTTAGATACTATCAAACAAATATTTATACGCAGGCTGTTGAAAAATTGGGAACAGTTCTAGATAATGGTTTATCAAATATGATAAATGATTTTGAACAAGTGCTGCATTTTATAGTAGAGCACTCTATTAACAGAAAGCGAGTAGTGCAAGTTAGCGCCAGCAACGAGATTTATTGCCAATGGTAGGTATCTGTGCAGGATTAGGACTTTGCCGCAGAAGAGTCAAACCAAACATTTTACTAAGAGGGCAGCACTGCTTAACACAGACCTCGGTTGTGACAAAGGTATATTAAAAGTAGGCTACCCTGTTCTTTTTAACCACCACTGGCTTTTTAGTGGGAGTGTCCTTTGACAAGACACTTCAGGGGCCTAGCCTAGTACTGGTGAAACCCAGGAAATACATGAATATGTGAGCTGTCGTCGTGATATGACTGAAATAATGTTGAAAGTTGTGTTAAACACCAATTAATTAATCAATCTTTTTTATCACCTTTGCTTAGTTTAAATATATTTATTTTACATCGATTGAGAAACAAGTTCTAACGGCTTATACCAATCTCTTTCGATTCTGCTTTCTGGGAACTACACCAGCACTCGCGCCGAATGTGTGGGCCAATGAGAGATCCCTAACACAAAGCCAATTGGAGAGATGGGACAGAGGGCCTGTCATGAGATGAGGTGAGTTATCTAAGGAGCTCAAGGGTGGACAAGAGATAAGTAATTTGTTAACATTAGGAGTAATTTTGCCGAAGTGGACTGTCCATCTGAATGAGGTGCTGTTAGGAGTTACCAGGAGAAGTCTCTTGGATTGATTGAGTGATTGTATGGTGTTTAACGCCGTTTTCAACATTATTTCAGTTATATCGCGGCGGTCAGTGCAATTATCCATGCGTTCCTGGAGTCTCTTTTACCACAATTTAGCACAATTTTCTTTCCAAGCCACTGGCTGCTTTCCCACATAATAATCGTCGAAACAATGGTCAGCGGTGGGAGAGGAATGAATCCTGTTGCAGTGACTATCATCAATCCTCAGAAAGAAATTGGCCGAGACAGGGGTCGTAGCCAGGGATCGAACCCTGGACCCTGTGTTCTCAAGTCCTGCACGCTACTGACTGAGCTACTGGGACTCAGCGTCTCTTGGACGAATGGTGTGAAGAATATTGCTGATAATTGGTAAAGCATGAGTCAGTATCATCTAATGTGGAAGTATTGCTGGACAGTGTTTGACTGTTTAGTGACCCAGAGAGGGAAATCTGATAATAGGCAGTAATTGTAGGCACACTAGAGTTCAGTGTGGAGTCAAGTGCTGCAAGTTCTGAAAGAAAAGAAAGAATTCAATATTTAGAATTCTAACTCAGAAAAAATTATTGAAAAGAAAAAGCATGCAGTTGGATGATTTAACCCTTTACCGTAAACAACCCCTTGTTTTCACGGCGCTGAGGAAGAAGCCTTTTGAAAACATTGTGGGAAAAGGAGAAAATGCTGGTAACCAGCATTTTCTCCTTTTCCAGCACTGTTTTCCACCCTTCCTAGAACGAATTTCAATTTTTGAGTCGCATTGATTTTGTCTTCTGCAAATGCTTTCAATTCGGACCAGTCTAAAATTTTGTTGTTTGGTAAAGAGTTAATAAAAAAAGCAGACAGTGGTGCGTGGTTGTGCGTAGTAAATTTAAGCTACCAATAAGTAAAGGCATAAATACTTTGTCTTCTTCCAGAAAGTCAAGATGGCAACAGGCGTTGGCATACAGGAGAGGGCAAAAAGGAAGGGGAGAGCCTATCATTGCCTGCAGGGCCTGGAAAGAACTGGGAATCAAACAACTGATGTCAAGTACAGGATAGAGGAACATATCCTTAAAGTACACCTCAGCCTGGATGAGATACCATTTTACTGTAGCCTGTGCATGTTCAGGTGTACGGAGGAGGCGGACTTGATTGGACACGTATCGTCCTACAGGAAGCATCATTTGATGGCAGCCGATTCTCCACATTTAGACATGAGGTTGTGCCTGGTCAAGAATGCAATTCAACACTTAATCGAGGACAACGACTTCAGTATTCTTTCCCAGGACCAAAGCAGCGAATACTGGATAATCAGTATGCGCAAGAGAGCAGACCACCTGCAAACAGCCATTAACCAGGTATTTCCAAGCAACTGGCTAGAGATGCAAGCTGGTGATAGCATGTCAGTCTACTCTGGTGGATCAGTTAAGTCAGAGACAATCACCACGTCACCGATAGTAGAGGAGACAGACAGTGAGGAACCTGGTTCGATGGTGATGCTGGCCAAGCAGCTGAAGACCTTCACTGAACAGACGCAAAAGCTTATTGCATCAACAGAGGCTCAGTCAGTCAATGAATGGTTGAGGACCCTACCCAACAACTAGGACCCACCAACTGAGAATATCCTTCCACAGATTTTGGGACAGGGAGGATTGGAGACGAAAACAGGGAGGAGCAAAAAACAGATTTACAGCTGCCCATTAAGCGTCCCTGGCTTCGTCCAGCTCATCAGACGGCGTAGCTGACATGATTGCAGCCATTCATGAGAAAGGTCAAAAGTTTTGTGACACAGAAGGAGAGGTGTTAAGTGAGAAAAGGTTGATACTGGTGGAAGTCAGGAGAGCCTTGGACAGACACACAGATGCAATAGTTGAACTTATTAAGACCACAAAAACTTTGGCATAAAAAACAAAATAAGACCTTCGTCACCATAGAGAGGACCACTGCCACAAAGACAGACAAAGACGACATGAGGACAACGACAGAAGAAGACCACTGGGAGAGAAAGAGAATGGAAGGAAGTAAGGAAATGGTGGAGAGATTGGTTTGAAAGGTGTATGAAAAATGGGAGCACTTTGATTTGTGAGACAGAATGTCAGAGAGATTGAGTAAGGGAGGGAGAATTGTGTATGAAAGCTGTAAAATAAGTTGTTTTTTTTTCCTTTTGCCACGCATGTTTTTTCGCAAGTATCCGCTTTCTTGCACCCTTATACAATGTGCACAGGAAGCAGCCTCTGAAACAAAAATTGAGTGAAATTATTTGCTTTGTCATCATACATTCTTTTGAAGACAAGCTGCATATACTTTCACTTTATTATTGAGCAAGGTCTTAATTCCAGAAATGTTTATTCTTCTCTCAGAATTTTTTTATGTTTGAACTAATTAAGTAACTGATAAAAAAATTTAGTACCTTAATGTGAATTTGCAATTAACATCAGCTTTATGTTAATAACATGTATGTTTGAATTTGCATTTGCCCAAGTCTTACTACTCATGGATAGTGTTTCAATGTCCGAGCCAGAGCGGCTAGTGATGCTCTGAGGCTCCGACATTTAAACATTTAAAAGGTTTAGACTGCTCTCTTCCCGGAGAAGCATGTTTAATTGTACGTATTTTGTATTGTAACGCCTTGTCTAGAGTCCTAGAAACCAAATACAGTTTTCTGTTCCATTTGACCGACTCTGATTAAGGGTAGTGCCCAGTAACTTACTGTTTTTATGTAAGTTTCTCGGCAGTATCCACAAAACAAAAAGTTATGACATATAAACCACAGTGAAGTAACGCAGAACTAGACTGATAAAGGACAATAAGTTTGTACCGTTATATTTTTTATTAGATAGATAGTGCCATTTTATCTGACTCTGATATGATCCCAGCACGACAGGTATTGTCATGTTTATGGAAATCAGATAAGGCACCTATTAATTAAGCAATCTAGTCAATAATTATGTCTCTTGTGATACACATGGAAATTAATTAAGCAACACCAAATTCATAGTTGTATAATAATAATAATAATTACTTTGTTTTAAGAGGGTGGAAAAAAAAAAAACTCATTTAGCTGTTAAACTAATCTCCCATGAGGCCCTCTGAAAAAAAACAAACTTAATAATGTTTATATTGTACAGTTAAAATAGGGATCAAGATATCCATCGTAAAAAAAAAAGTTGTGGTACCTATAACTTGGAGATAAAATGCTGGTAGCATTTGTCTTTGAATGTGTTCAGGGAATCTAGTGTTTTGATGTTGAGAGGTAGGGTATTCCAAGCAGTTGCCCCAGAATATGCAAAAGACCGTTTCCATGCATTTGTTCAAGGTTTACCTAACTTAAGATTTAAGTTAGATGTAGATCTTAAGCAATAATTTGAATTTTCATCATATTCTTGGGTGAACTTATCGGTTATGTAGTTTGGGGTCATAAGGTTTTGTGCTTTGTATAGTTCTGTGATTGCTAAAAACAGACGATTTTTTAAAAGAATTTATTGAAGTGTTCCATCCTGCTGTTCAGCATAATAATTGCATGAGATATGTAATATTTTCCTTCATTGTGATGCAAAGCTAGGATTTTAGGAATTCTAAAAAATTAGATTAAAAACGCAGTGATTTTACAAACTTTAGGATTTATAGATTTCTTGGAAAGGTAATTTTTATCATAGATTTACATTTTCTCACCCGCCTTTGAATGATTTGATTTTTCTTTCTAAGGGTGTATCAGACTTATTGCTACTTTCCGTAGGCAGGATCAATAGGCTCTACGACACTCAGCAAAGGTACTTTACATCTTTTTTCAACATTTTGTTGCTTTATCACTACTCAGAAAACACAAGATTAAGCCTAATTCAGGAATTTATTTTCTTTAACCCTTTACCACACAATGCCGACTTTTAACGACCCTGAAGAAGAAGCCTTTTGAAAACATTGTGGGAAAAGGAGAAAATGCTGGTAACCAGCATTTTCTCCTTTTCCCACAATGTTTTCTACCCTATCAAACAAAAATCGCATGATTGAGCCACAGTGAAATTGTTGTCTGCAAATGCTTTCAATTTGGGCATGTCTAAAATTTTGTCATGTGGTAAAGGGTTAACTCTTTACCACACAATCCGGACTTTTAACGACCCTGAGAAAGAAGCCTTTAGAAAACATTGTGAGAAAATGAGAAATGGTAACCAGCATTTCCTATTTCCACAATATTTTCCACCCTATCAAAGTCAGAAATCACCATATTAACAAGATTTAATTTGTTAGAAGCCTATAGAAAACATTGTGGGAAAAGGAGAAAATGCTGGTAACCAAGAAAATGCTGGTAACCAGCATTTTCTCCTTTTTCCACAATATTTTCCACCCTAACAAAGTCAGAAATCATCATATTAACAAGATTTAATTTGTTGTCTGCTTTGAATTTGGTCCAGTCCAAAAATTTGTCATTTGGTAAAGAGTTAACTAGATTTTGGATCTTACGACAACGTCATCATACTTGTTAAGTTCTATTGCTACAATGGTAGATTATTATGCCCCCCCTTCAACGAAGTGGGGATATATTGCTTTGCTAATGTCGGTCGGTCGTCGGTCTGTCGGTAGACCTTACCTTGTCCGGATGATGATAACTAGATACAGAATTGACCTAGGTTCGTCAAATTTGGCACAGACATGCATCTCGGAGTGTAGATGATCCCTATTGATTTTGAGGTCAATCGGTCAAAGGTCAAGGTCACAGTGACCGTCAACATGATATATAGACCAAACCTTGTCCGGATGATAACTAGACACAGAATTGACCTAGGTTCGTCAAATTTGGCACAGACATTTGTCTCGGAGTGCAGATGATCCCTATTGATTTTGAGGTCAATCTGTCAAAGGTCAAGGTCACAGTGACTGTCAACATGTTGATATGTAGACCAAACCTTGTCCGGATGATAACTAGACACAGAATTGACCTAGGTTCATCAAATTTGGCACAGACATGCATCTTGAAGTGTAGATGATCCCTATTGATTTTGAGATCAATCGGTCAAAGGTCAAGGTCACAATGATCGTCAACATGTTGATATGTAGACCTAACCTTGTCTGGATGGTAACTAGACACAGAATTGACCTAGGTTCGTCAAATTTGGCACAGACATGCGTCTCAGAGTGTAGATGATCCCTATTGATTTTGAGATCAATCGGTCAAAGGTCAAGGTCACAGTGATCGTCAACATGTTGATATTTAGACCTAACCTTGTCTGGATGATAACTAGACACAGAACTGACCTAGGGCCTTCAAATTCTTACAGATATTCATCTTGGAGTGTAAATGATTCCTATCGATTTTAAGGTTAATCCGTGCCGAAAAGAAAATCGATAACCCAGTCTGTGTATCGGCGACTGTTTACAATCTTGTATGTATACACACGGCGGTGTGTATAATTATGCGAACTGTTGACAGATTATCACGTTTAACAATTGAAGTGGGCTATAAATCAAAAAGATGACGTCGATATTTCCCAATCAATTCTTTTGATATCAGTTTATGAACTGTGCCACTTCCTGTATCAATGTGGTAGTAGGGGGGCATGACTGTTTTACAAACAGATATCTTGTTTATTATTTAAACCCTGTGTCTCCAGTTTTAGGAATAATTAAATTTTGTTAGTAGATAAAAACAGAGAGAGCTACCCCAAGCCCCCATCCTATTTCTTAACCCCGTCCTATTTCTTAACCCCGTCCTATTTCTTAACCCCGTCCTATTTCTTAACCCCATCCTATTTCTTAACCCCGTCCTATTTCTTAACCCCTAAAAATCACAAAACCTTAAAATCACCCTTCCTGACTCACGAGCTCGTCAAAGTGGCCGGGGGCAGGCTTCGCATATTTTTAGTCCATATACCTATATGAGCAAAATCCAATCTAAGTCTTTATCTTAGTGTGCCCCCATGCTAACGTATCGATATTGTTCTCGAGGATATAGCGTTTATCATCGTTACCGCTCAAGGCGATTTTATTTACCTCTTCAGTATACAACTCATGCTTATGACTCCTAATAACTACCATTTTCCTTAATTGCGTCTTATTTTCGAACAAACACTCTTTATAATGATCATGTTTGATAAATGCTTCTATAACACCCTGTTTAATACCCTTACATTTTTTAGTTCTTACAATACCCTTAAAATTCTCATCACACATTTTATAAGAGTATAGTTTAGACCTGAGACCCACAAACTCCTCAATAATCTTACCACATGTCTCATCTTTAAACATACCCACAACTTTCTTGTTTAATCCTGTGGGAATACCAGAAGGATGATCGGTTGGATAATCACTCGTATCAAACCAATCTTTAACATCGCCACTAAAATCCTTATAAAAATCTTCCGTTTCTATTTCATACATTAAACTGTCTGTATCGGTGAAAAGAAGTTTAACTTTTTCGTCATATTTATCTTTAATATAATTATAATGGAAGTTATACATCAATGTCTTACTTAAATCTAAAATACACATCCCTACATAAATAGGTTTATTAAAATATAAACGCTGTTTTTTCATTTGAATTATACATAAATTTTCATCGAGGATAGATATATCGTAATAATTTGGTTTAGCGGCTAATTTTTCCGCTTTTTCCCTGGTACTAACTAATTTTATATCTACTCTATTTCTAATATTTTCCATAGTCTTACCAAATACGGAATTATTCATAAGTTTAAAGAAATCCTTTTCGAACTTGGTTTCGGCTTTTGCTCTTAGCTCAGTATTTTTATCGATATAAGGTTTTAACCATTCGCTCTCATCGAAAGTTAACCCTCTATGAATCTTTTTAAGCTTTAGACCTAAACTTAAATATAGCTTTAAATTTTCACGATGTAGTATATATTTATTTTTATCGTATAAATTAGGTATAAGTTTCTCAACTTTGCTAGTTTTTAACCTTTCAGGAGCTAATGGGAAATCTTTATGCCAGTCGTGTAATTCCTTAGGATATTCTAAATCGACTTCTAATATACATGGCTGATCCCACCAATTTTCTAAATCATCCATCCATTTAAAATTACCGGTAGGAAGATTTTGAGACATTGCCCAACCATAGAGATTATTTGCATCCAAATAAGTAATAAATTTAGATGGTTCACTCGGGTTATATTTCTCACCCATATATTTATTATTCGCTTTCGCATATCGTTTAAAAATGGTTGAGATACCTCCTCTTATTCCGTTTTCGATAAATAAAATCATATCAGGGTCTGATAATAATTCTAATTTTACCTTAGTAGTTTTTAACATCGCCTCCCAAGCTAATCCTGGCGCTGTATAAAACCAAGCTGGGTCTA
This sequence comes from Hippopus hippopus, assembly GCA_946811185.2. NCBI lineage: Eukaryota > Metazoa > Mollusca > Bivalvia > Cardiida > Cardiidae > Hippopus > Hippopus hippopus. The sequence goes on along the minus strand of OX328102.1, from coordinate 3,006,903 downwards.
ACCCATAATTATCAAAGCAAACATTCCTGAAATTTTCGAAGACATCTGCCAAAAGTAAAACATCAGTCTTATTATATAATTCATGATAATCTTTAAAAGTTTTCATCTTGAAGGTTTTCCATACATTTTTAGCGTGTTGATAATCCTCCTTACTAATTCCACTGCATTTAAGCTTCGAGTAAAATGCTCTTCGCTCGGGTAACTTCGTTTCCTCTAATTTACTAAGGTTATCAAACCATTCATACGGGAATATACCCTTTTGTGAGACCAATTCGAGCTTTTCCCCCTCGAAATATTTCGCGATATTAGTCTTTTCTTCCTTACCTAGGTTGCTAGCTAATTCGTCTAAACTTTTAACTAAAAATTTTAAACTATCGAGGAATCTAATCTCATGCGTTTTAGTTTTCTTCAACCCTTTAACAACGTATTCTATCGGTACATTTTTAGACACGCTTATATACGTTTCCTTGTTTGTTGGTATACAACCCACCTCACCAGGTGTGCTTATTAAATCTTTTATAAATAAATGAGCATCATACTTACTAAAATTATGAAAGAATACGGTAGTAAAAGTAGGTCTTCTATATTTTAAATTACATGCACTATGCGCAGCCCCTCTAAACTTTCCGGTAAAATGACAATGGTCTCTCACTTTTTTCATGCCATTACATTTTTTAAGCGGTTCTTTACATTCTGGACATATTTCCTCTTTATTTGTCTTTCTTTTACATTCCGAAAACGGTTCATTACATATCCAACAATTTTCTGCTCTATCAAACTTTCTTTTATCCTCAACTTTAAAAATCATTTCCCTCGTTGGTATCCTATCTATTTCTCTTATAACATTTTCTAAATCCTCTACGAATTTCTTAGCCGCATTTTCACCGGAATATTGGAAAACTCGAGAAGGGTAAACATTTTCGTAAAGCGATTTAACATAAAAACAATATCCTGAAATGTTATGCGCATTAATTACCTTCGTAGTGCTACCTTTATTTTCGTATTTCTTTTCTAACATAGACTCCATATCCGCATAAACCGTGAAAGGATGTCTCTGCTGTTTATAAAAATTCTGAAAAGATATTGTGGCACCCTTTTTAGGCAAGTCTATTCTACAGGCATCTTTTTTGTCGCAATACTCTAAATGTTTCTTTAAAGTTTCTTCTTTTTGGTAATGGCATAAACATCTTCCACAAATATAAGTTTTACCGTTATGATCAGATATTTGTTTAGATAACAATTTACTCATATCTTTAATTAAACAATAATGTTTTTTGCCATCCTTCTCGAGAAGTAAAAGATTAACATGATGGTCTCTTTTATAAACTTCCTTACTTGCAATAAGTGGGTAAACACCTGTTAAATTATTATATCCATAAATTGATACCGATATTGATGGGTTTTGGGTTTCAAATTTAATTCTATCTTGAAGGGAAACAGGGTAATCGATCCCTTCCATATTAATAGCGTTTAATAATGGCTTTAGTCTTTCAGTTCTTTCAGGATGTTTAAATGTTGGGTTTAAAGCTATAACAATACAATACGCAAAACACATATCATCATCCATGTTCTTCGGGTTAATAACGCTTTTTGTATTCGCTATCTTAGGGGGAGTTGGAAACCAAGAATTACCTCTTATTGGATTATATGCTACTGTGTATAATCTTAAATCGATTACGTAAACAACTCTCCAATAATCTGTTTTCATTTCCTTCTCCGCTATAGCAATTAATATTTCATCCCCCATTTCATCGTATATTTCATCCACGTCATCCCCATCTAAATTAGCGATTGGATAACCAGAATGAAAATTCATGTCTTTAAATTCGTCAGTAAGAGAGTGTTTCATCATACAATTCATAACAAGTTTAACTTTTGTTTGGCGATTATTTCTCATAATATCGGTTACTTCATCTTTTGCTAAATCAAGGAAATCCTTGGGTGTATATTCACTTATAAGTTCTATAAGATATTCTTTCGTAAATCCACTTAGTGCTGATGATCTTTCTGTAATACTTATTTCATCTTTATCTTTATATATCTTATCTATTTTTTCTTTTAAAGCTTCTATCCTAGGTGATATATTTCTTGGAATTTCTTTAATACTATCTAAATAATTCATCAACTCCTCAATTGAGGTTGTAGGTGGAGTTGGTGTTGGAGGTGGTGGGGTGTAAGGTGTTGGTTGTAATATCGGCGCTCCACCATTATCGATACTATAGTCTAATATCGGTGCTTCCTGATTAATGGAGCGGTTAAGTATGCGGTTAATTAATTCGGCTCTGTGGAGCCTAGAGTATCCTCTGATTCCTCTAGACTTAGCTTCTTGTTTTAAATCTTTTACTGAGAATCCTCGGAATTGATTAGCAGGACTGGGAGGTGGAGAACTACTTAGACGCTCAATTAATTGAGCTCTTCTAAGCGTAGAGTATCCCCTGATTCCTCTAGACCTTGCCAAATTTTTTAAACCGCTTACAGAATATATATTATAATTAATACTTTCCATTTTATTATATAAAAAAAATTACTTAAACTAAAATGAATTCTATTACGAATTCGTCATTATCGTAATAAAATTACATAATGTTAATCTTATATTTATTATTCCAAGTTTTCCCATTCCAATTCTCAATCGTTTGTGGGCAGCGATCAATAAATTTACCCGCCTTATAAATAGATGGAAAGGTTTTTATTTCACCAGTTTCAACATCCTCTAAACTAACTTTTTTAGGATTATGCATAATAGTCTTTAATCTATCAAACTTAGGGTCTTTGCTTCTTTCTTTTTTAGGTAACTTAGGCGACTCATCCGTTGGTAACAATCCATGTTCTTTCACCAACTCAGCTAATCGCTTTTTATCCCAGTATGAGCAGAAATTTATATTATTTTCTCTAAGAATTTTTTTTAAATCTATAATCTTTATCATTTTTTTATATAGAAAATAATTGTTTAACTTAATACACTACACTCATTTTATTTCCATCAGACTGGAAGTTAATTAACCTATCACTAATAATAACAGCATATGCTTCTGTGTTTGCATCCACATTTACACCAAAAAATGCTTTGATTTGAATATCAGTAACAGAATATTTTAATCTTTCACTCTGTTTAGAAACGTCAAACAAAAACAAAGGATATAGAGTTCTATAATCTACGGGAGAAATATTAGGGTTTGACACCAATTCATTCATGTTATAAAACTTAGATCTAAATAGAGCAGCGTCACCATACGCTTTACTAAATTGCTGAGTAGCAAATGAAAGATTGTAGTCAACAGCTGGATATCTAGTAGAATTTAACATAACATAAATATTTTTAACATTTACATTGTTAAATATAGATGCATTTTGTCTTTGGTTATTACTTTTATTAGTTTGAAAGCCGACAACGATAAAACGTGGTACCTCAGGAGATGCTTTAACAGAAAGTCTCCAGGTAAATGATGTTGTCTGAGGAACTGCGATAGAGTCACACTGTATCATTCTATATCCAACTGGTATTTTTTCTTTTTTCTCGATAATTTTATAAAGTTCCATCTTCTCTTTATCAGCAGGTAGCACATGTGGCATAAACCATGATATCTTATCTAATCTAATTCTACCTACAGGAGCAGCATTGATTCGAAAGATTGCATCATCATCATTATTTCTTGTTAACGTGAGAGTTTGCTTCATTCCATACAATATTTTATCATAGTCCTCGCAAAAACCAAATATATGCTTTATAGGAACTCTAAAACTAAATGAACCTACTGAATCAGCTGGATTAAATGTCTCATTAATGATGTATTGTCTTCTTATTTCCCATCCGCTATTTTGATTGTCTGCACTGACTGTTGTATCCTTATACCATAATTGGTTTAACCCTTGTGATTTAGAAAAATCATCCGGATATTTTAACAGCCCAAGCATTGTAGTAGCCTGACCAGGATTTGTTATGGATTCAATATCCATACCTGAAAGTTGATACCTAATATTTTTAAACAGGTGCATCAAGGCGTTGTTTGTTAAAGCAATATTAACGTTGTCTGTGCCTATAACATAAGCATTGCCATCAGCATTCTTTACTAATTGTCCTTCAATAAGTAAATAACTCTCACTAGGATGAGTAAAAATATCTTGGGTTTCGATACTAATTCTAATATCTCCTCCTGAGTTGTTGAGATTAGCACCTGTTATCGGTTCATACTCATAGTGTTCATACTCATCAATACTAACATCTTTTAAAATTGATTCGGTGATATTTAAAATGTCCATTTTATAATAGCAATTATAATTTTAAATAAAATAAAAATTATAATTGTTCTAACCAAAGCTGGGGAAAAGACTTATTTTCATTATCAACAAACACACCTCCGAGTTTAATGTTTCTCGCGGTTTCCATTTTAGTTTTAGGATAAATTTTATTACCATATACAATCGTTATTTCAGGTATACCACACTTTCGTAAAAATTCATTCGCCTTTTCCTCAATCTCTTTCATCTTGATTACTTTTTCTGGAGATAACTTCACAACAGTTTTTTTATAACCGTATTTCGTTTTATTAATTTCAAGGATTTCACAATCTTTTAGGGATAAAGATGCACCTACTATAGTAATACAACTACTATTGTATTTTTTATAATCTACACGATCAAATTTTAAATCCGGCATTCTCTTTTTATATAATAAATATAATTACTTAAATTAATTTTATTTTATACCGTTTTAATGCCCGCTCCACTGTTTAATCTTTTAACTAAGTCTTGAATAGCAATGGCGCTCCCATCTATTAATGTACTAATGTTTTGCGTTTTCACCTGTGGGATAGGAGGTGCACCATATTTTTGTAAAATTTGCTTCGATTTTGGTGTCAAAGCTTTCGTAACTAATTTTTTTCCCGCTTCTACAGCTGCGCTTTTTCCAACCTCTAAAGCTTTCTTTGCACCTTCCTTAGCTACACTTTTTCCTACATCAAGGGCAGAAGACGCAATTTGTTTAGCCGCGCTACTAGTAAAAAGCCTCGCTAAAAAGTTAGCAACGCTATCAAAGATTCCAGCACCACCGTATGAATACCTTTTTTTAAATCCATATTTTTTAAAGATGATCATTTTTTATAGTATAGACATTAAATTTTTATAAGAGTCTGAGTTTAAAACACCCTGTCTTTTTAATTCGTCACAAATGCTCACTAATTCGTTTATTAAACCTGTGTTACCCGCTTCTTTACTTGCCATCAACAGGTCTAGTCTTTCTATTAATGCGTTAGGGTCAGATGGGATAACAATGATACCCTTTCCTTCATACTTTTTTTTATTATGCCAAATAGGAGATAGTAGACTAGTCCATTTTAAACTACTGCTAGAACTAGGTCGGTTTATGCTTGAATCGTAATTCTGACGAAGAGCATTTGTTCTTACCATTATCTTCCCGTAATTATTATAATCCGCAGCATCATAAATACTACTATCCGGGTTATTAGACACGATTAACTCCCATAGACCAGGGGTACCCTCATATACATCTTTACCAATTATAATATCATTTTCATCAAACATTACCATTTTGCTGCCAATATATAATTTATTACTACTTTTATCATACCTTATTCCAAATTTTGTATCTGTTATTTTTGGGTCACCAAGTCTCATTAAATAACCCTTCGCTATTTCTCGAGATCTATTCCTTGTTTTTCTAATGTTCCTTCAATAGCCTTTATAGACGAGTCTGGAAAAGTAATAGCTTGTGGTAACTGTTCGATACCTTCTTTAATAGGTCTAAGTTCTTCCGTAATCTCCCTCACTGTAGCTTTTTGCGTTTCTGTTATAGGTTTAAAAAACTTTGAAAGATCAGTTTGAAGTTGTTGTTCACCCGTTTTTTCCGCTATTAGGTTATCCCGAATATTCTTTCTCGTTTCGAGATACTCTTTTACAATTAAGTCCCTTTTTGCGGGATCAGTGATTTTTAGAAAAGACATTTTTTTAATTACTAAAATAATTTTTTAACAGTTTTTAACATAGTTTTTATCGTAGTTTTTTACATAGTTTTTTAATATATAAGAGCATTATATATTCTCTTATATATTACATGTCTGAGGTATCACCTATTTCGCAAATACACTTACAACGGATTTCAGGAAGATTACATCGTGGGCGATGATGGATTATTCTTTTCAACAAGCCTCCGAAAGGACTCACGCGCTTCTTGCCTGCCTCTCTCGATTAAGCTTTCTTCGTTTTCTGAGGAAATCTTCTTCTTGATCTTGGTACGTATCTCTTCCTTCATGCTTTTATATTTATCTAATTCTTCCATGATTAGTTTGAATTCATCATCAGAGATATAATTGTCAGTTAAAGCTTTGGATATATGCGTTGAAACAGTATCTAACTTAGCATCAGCTAACATTCTAATCTTTTGATGCTTTTCTCCTTTGCTTCTACTATTTCTAACAACATACTTACCTACCAATGAAAGAAGACCGGTTCCCAAAGCCGTTGCTTCTAATGCTACTACAGCCGGAATAGCTACAACGGTAGAAAGCAAACCTATACCACCAGCACCGGCAGCCATTGTTACAGTTACCAGGACGGTATCAACGTTGTCTACTATTCTAGAGGCACGAAAATACTTTTTGGCTAGAGCTTCTCTTTCTCGAATTTCATTTTCGAGAAACTTTTGTACTTCAGATATTTTTTGTAAACGATAGGAATGACCTTTGTCATCCATCTCTATAGGTGGGGCGCTTGCAGTAGGTAGCGAGGGATATATTTTATTAGGGTGTTTTTGATCTGTATCTGCCATTTTATTAATATAATAATTTTTTTATGCCAAATATTTTAGATAACAGAATAACTCTCCCTCAGGTATTTCGATAGGTTTTTGCGAGAAATTATAAATGTAAACTAAGATATCATTAGCGTCATTATCAAGATGTGTTCCATTAAGAATGGTTAAACTATCTTTCCATTTATTACTAACAGATATCACTACAACTCCTCGTGTAGTTATATAACCAAATCCTAGCGAAAGTCTCATCCCATCACGAGGAGGAATCTTGATAGTTACTTGCGAGTATATTTTCCATTTTAGAGGATCATGCTTTAAGGGTGGAAATCTTACTCCTTGTAAATGAGGTTTCCAAAATATAGTTTTATGTTGAGTAGTAATATTAGGTTTTATACCAAGTTTATGTATGTCCATTTTTATTTTGGTGAAAATAATATTTATCCCAGACTAGCTATCCGAACAAGTCGGCTTGTTGGGTCCCTTTATAATATAGCTCCTAACATAGGGATATTAGCGAATGGACTATTAGGTCCGAGTAAAAGTCCTCTTCCATTATACAATTTTCCTCCTTGCTTTAGATACAACCCATCACCAACGTGAGATAATCCTTTACCTTTGTATGGTTTTAAGTATAATCCAGACCCATCAGTTTCCACCTGACACATACATCCTCCTTTTTTAAGTTAAAGACCCGATCCCATCGCTTTTTGCACACCTGTTTGAGCTAATCCAGAAAGAGCACCAACACCTAAAGCAGGTAAAACAGTTTTTGCTAGCATCGGCAAAGCTCTAGCAGCTAACCCAGCTAACATTCCGAGAAAACCTCCTTCTATTTTCGTGTTATGTTTAAGTTGTTTCGAAGACATTCTAATAGTTATACCCCTACCCTCCTCATAGGCTTTAGCTATTTTCTTAGCTTGCGAATCGGTAATCGCTAAAACATCATTACCACGTAAATCTTCATGACCTAAACGAATACTTACTGGACAACTAGCTTTAACAGCATGTTGAAGCTTTTCCTTTTGTCCTTCCGATATATTTACTTTAACATTAGTGTAACTCGTCATTTTATATACAATTATTTTTTATTTATCTCGCTTTTCTAATATGAAACCTAATCGGTAAATTTTCACCTCTAAGATTTAGTAAATTACCATCTTGATCCGTAATATTTACCTCTAGGTTATGTATTTCATCTAACGTTATTGGCAAGTATACTAAATTAACTGGTGACTCAATTATCTTATATCCAGGCGCAACATCCGGGAAAAAAGAGTAAATAGTGTTTTTTGTTGAGCCATTAACGTAACTTCCTGAAATAATATCTATGTTAACAAGCAAACTATTTATGCTAAGAATGTTCACTACATTCTCTGACTCGTGAAAACCTCGCGTATATTTAGCTCGAGTAAATCCTAATACTTTAGCGATGGATCCTGGTTGATTAAAATCTACTTGATAACCATCGTCAATAGTAAGAACAGACTTTAGGGTATTAGTGTTTGCAGAAAAGTTAATATAATACTCTTCATTAACTCTATCATAATGACCATTTTTTCTCATTTCCTGACGAATTGTATCATTAATGTCAACGAGGTCATAACTTCCTACGGGTATTTTTATTTTAATCCATGAGGTACCATTGTCCGGAGAATAAACGAGTGTGTTGTTCGTTTCATCAATGTTTGGAAAAGAGTAGTAAGTTTCGAGGTTTACTAAAGCTATTTCGTATACTTTGTCCTTTTCCAGTTGAATTGGAGGATTAAATCTCGTTCTAAAACATGTTTTGTTATCGCTTACTATAATTTGAAACGATGTTTTGTGTTCCGTATTTTTTACAATCTTTTTTAAAAGATCTACTTCCATTTTTTAAAAAGTGAAAATATTTTTTATATTAAATATTTTTTTAAGATTCTTTTTTTATGTCATCAATAATACTTCCTAGTATCTTCTTAGTATATCGTAAAAAGCACATATTAACGAAGTGTTTTTGGTTCCTTTTGTTAGTTCATCAAATAAAATATAAACCTCCCCTATTTTAGTTAAATCTTGTTCTAATTCACTCAGTGCATTATATAAACCTCTCAATTTTATTACTGCTATCCAAGGTATATCGCTTTCATTATCATCAGCCTCTTGGAGTTTCTCTAATTCCTCTACTTCATTGTCAAACACTAAATCCCTAAATTCAATACCACTAAGACCGTATTCCTCCATAAACTTATCCATTATATAAATAACTATGTTCATAGCAGTCTCAATTTTATTTTTTATTGTTGTCATTTTATAAATATAATTAATATTTTTTTAACTTATTTTCACCGAACGAGTCGGCGAAGAGTTATACTGACTTAGGTATGTAAAAATTATCAAAACCGTTTCTGTACTTCCCATCATGTTTTTTACTGGTTAAGTCAATGATAGCGAAACCATGAGGTCTTTCCCATGCCTTTTGACAAAATTTTCTAAACTCATCCTTAGGCATATCTTCACCTACATGATCGCTATAAATATGATTAATGTTTTTTAAGTCTTGCGGGAAAAGGCAAATAAAATTAGCGTTTTCTCTAATAGTTTGTCTCGGTAGTCTAAAATAATTTTGTGAGAGGTAAAAGCAGTCAACATTACTATGCCTTCCTCGAATGTAGTAACACTCGCATTTATTTTGTCTTTCTAAAAGTAAATCATCAAAAATCATTAAATTTTTATTTTCTGAGTTTAACTCTCTCGGATCGGGTACTTCACTAGCATTTTCGAAGAAGTTGCAATCTATATCCGATTTGTTCTTAATCGTTTTAATCCATTCTTCGACTAAAGCCATTGGTGCGATGTTTAGTTCTTGTATATCATCACGCATGTTAAACAATCTTAAGATACATTCTTTCGGTAGTTTTTCTTCAAAAGCCTTTTTTAGTATTCGGTATTCTGGTTGAAAAAGGCTTTTTCCGAAAACACTCAAATCGTTGTAGTCTAGCCAACCTGGTCTAAGTAAAAGGTTTAACAATAATGTAGTTTTACCGCATCCTGATTTGCCTATAATTAAACCTCTGATACTTCTCGGTAAAAGAGAGTGATTAAATCTCTTTGATACTACATCATTCCATGATAAGTTTATAATATCCATTTTATTTAAATATTTTATTTTTTAAATATAAAATGTATTGCGTTAAATGTAAAAAACATACAGATACAAATAATATAAAATATTCTGTTTCTAAAAATGGAAGAAATATGATGCAGGGGAAATGTGTGGTTTGTGGAATAACTAAAACTCAGTTTATAAAAAAAAAACCACCGGGAGTAGCATCTTAAACAAATTTATAAATAATTTACCCGTTGAAATGCATCTACCAGGACACAACTTTACGGGGCCAGGTACCAAACTAGATAAAAGACTCAATCCAGATTTAACACCGAAGGAATGGAGTAAACCAATAAACCGCGTTGATAAAGCCTCTTATAATCATGATGTTTGCTATCTTCAACACAATGACACTGCTACAAGAAATGCAGTGTGTGATAAGAATATGTTAACGGAGTTAGAAGGGATTTACAATCCTAGTATTAGAGAAAAAATGGAAAGAGGTTTGGTAAGTAAACTCATTGGAACGAAGGTAAAATTCGGAATGGGGTTAAAAAAAAAAATTCTGAGATGATGAAATTAGCGGAAGAATTACATAAACCCGTAAAAAGAAAATTTAAGAAAAGGAGAGTTATAGTAAACGGTATAGATAGGATATGGGCTGTTGATTTAGTAGACATGCAAGCGTTTTCTAAGTTTAATCGGGGCGTTAAATACCTTCTCGCTGTCATTGACATCTTTTCTAAATATGGATGGTTGGTGCCATTAAAAGATAAAACGGGGAAATCTGTTGCTGTAGCATTAAAAAGTATTTTTAAGGAGAGAAAACCCGAAAAAATGTGGGTGGATAAGGGTAAAGAGTTTTATAACAAAGATGTAAAAGACTTGGTTGAATTATATTCTACTGAAAATGAGGAAAAATCTAGTGTGGTTGAGAGATGGATTAGAACAATGAAAGAAAAAATGTGGAAGTATTTTTCCGCTAACTCTACAAACGTTTACATCAATGTGCTACCGGATTTGGTTAAAGAATATAATAACACGAGACATTCATCTATTAAGATGACTCCGGTAGACGCTAGTAAAAAAGAAAATGAAACGAGAGTTTGGAGAAATCTTTACCCTCTTGAGATAAAAGAAGATCCTAAGTTTTCCGTCGGAGATAGAGTAAGGATAGCTAAAAAGAAAAAGACTTTTGAGAAAGGTTATACAACAAGATGGACTGAGGAGGTTTTTACAGTTTCTGAAGTAAAACTTACATCACCAGTAACATATAAAATTAAGGATCTTAATGGAGAAGAAATACAAGGTACCTTTTATGAATCGGAACTGCAGAAAACCAGTCAAGAACTGTATAGGATAGAAAAGGTTATTAAAAAAGGAAAAAAGAAATCTCTAGTAAAGTGGAAAGGTTATCCTGATGAATTTAATTCATGGGTTGACAATAAAGACATTACAAATATTTAAACTATAAAAAATGGAAAATATTTCGATTGAAAATGTAATTTTACCGAATAAACCGTTGAACAATTTCGAATTGGAAGATGCGGCTAAAAGATTAAAGATTTCTTATTTTAGAGGAGTTTTTTTACTAGATACATTACCGAGAAAACCAAGTAAAAAAGAATGTGGTATAGTAAACTTTGATAAAAGTGGTGGACCTGGTACACATTGGGTCGCTTGGTATAAAAACGGTAAAACTAAAATTTATTTTGATAGTTATGGTATACAACCACCTGTTGAAATTCGAGAGTATTTAAAAAGCCCAATACAGTACAATACTGATCAATTACAACACGCGGGACAAGTATTTTGCGGTCATTTATGTTTGTACATTCTAAAAGAGTTATCCATGGGTAACGGGTTTCAAAATGTTTTAAATAAACTTTTTTAGTAATATTAAAAAATGCCTGTTAACAAATTTGGAAGAATGGAAGATGATGGCACAAGCGATGATGGTGTGTCACTCGCGTACGTGAATAATAATTTTTTACGCAAAGATGGAACAACTGTTGTTACTGGTTCGATAAACATGAATGGTAATACATTAACGAGGGTTAGTAATCCGGTAAATTCTCAAGATGTGGCAACTAAGGATTATGTTGACACCAACACGGGGTTGTTAGATGAAAACGGAGGATACCACGTTAAAAATGGTTATTTAAACATGGGTTTTAATCCGATAAAAAACGTTAAGGAACCAACAGAACCGGGTGAAGCTGCTACTAAAAATTATGTGGATAATGTTAATCGAGCCTTCGTTTATAAAGATGGAAGGTGGTATGAGGCAGAAGATGCAATCTCAATGGGAGGACGAGTAATTAACAATCTCGGAATCCCTACGAGACACGATCAAGCCTCTAATAAGTTTTACGTAGATACCACCGTTGAGGCAGCTACTGCGGGTGAAAAAGCTTTAACAAAAAAACAAGATGGATCCTATTCAATGGCTGGTGGAATAGATATGAATGATAATCCGATTACTGGTTTATCTAATCCTGTATCCCGTTACTCCGCTGCCAATAAAAATTATGTCGATAATGGTGGAGCTATCGTAAAAAATCCAAATGGAAGTTTCACAGCGGTGGCTGATATAGATCTTCAGGGTTTTTCTCTAAAAAACGCTGCGACCCCGGAAGAAGAGAGAGATTTAGCGACAAAATCCTACGTGGATAGAAAAGTATCCCTTCCTTCTCCCATAGGTCCTAAACCTATTATAACCGTGTGGGCTGAGGAAAACGGACCAATTGGAAACGGTAATTATGAGTTTTCATTCGGTAATGGTAATTCGGGTAGAAAGCATGGTTTGGGTGGTTATTGTATGAGTGCGCCGGGTAAAATTATAAGAGGAAGTTTAGCGATCGTTAAAGATAATCCTAATGCACGAGGAGAAGAGATAAAAGTTAATATATCGATAAACGGAGTGGAGTCGCTTGATTACTCTATTATTAAAAAAGCGGATGAAATTTGTAGCTGTACAGTTTTTCCTACGGCGTTGGAGGTAAAACAATGCGACATCGTAAACTTTATCTCGAGAACAGACAGTCGTAATGTAACACACGCTTACATATCTATTTTGATAGAATTAGACTTGTAAAGTGGCTTCTAAATGATACGTGTTGAAGAAGATCAAAAAAAAAGAGTAGCTGCAACCAAACGAGAACCTTCTTTACAAAATACAAACACTATCTGTACTCAAAGCAATTGCTTCAAGCATATATTAAAATATAACTTATGTATACTACAAGTTATATTTTAGAAATGAAATTACATTCCTTTTTTACGTTCTGCTTCAATCAACAAAGCTGTTAATCTATATGGCTTCCAACGACCTTTAGAACACATTACAGATTTCATGGTGTAAGGTGAAAGATATTCAAACACTATATATGGTGAAAAAGTTTCTCCAACGCTATATCCAACTTCTAGTTCTTCCCTTCTATCTAATATATATCTACACTTCTCTAGTTCTTTCATATACATATCCTCTGCCTCTAAATGATCCTCAAATGCTTCCATAGAAATTGTGGTAGCATAATCACTATTCACCAATGTAAATATGGAAGGCCATCCTACATAACAAAAATGTACAAAATAGTGTGGTTGTTCAACATCCTTTCCCCATTCAAAATCATGAGGAGGAGATAAGTCTTTTGTTTCCTCTACGAATTTTTTGTATTCATCAAACCATACATCTTTTATTTTCCTTAAAGCTTCTATGTGATTTCTTTCATTAACACCGTAAAAGTTCACTACTTTCTTAAATGGAGTTATATTATACGATTCCATTTTTATTTTTATAATATTATATTAATAATTTAATATAAAAAAATTTTTACCCAGACTATTGGAGCTTGTTTAGCATGAGGTAAATAAAATTGCATTAAGCGGAGATGATGATAAACGTTATATCCTTGAAAATAATATCGATACGTTAGCATGGGGGCACACTAAGATAAAGACTTAGATTGGATTTTGCTCATATAGGTATATGGACTAAAAATATGCGAAGCCTGCCCCCGGCCACTTTGACGAGCTCGTGAGTCAGGAAGGGTGATTTTAAGGTTTTGTGATTTTTAGGGGTTAAGAAATAGGACGGGGTTAAGAAATAGGACGGGGTTAAGAAATAGGACAGGGTTAAGAAATAGGACGGGGTTAAGAAATAGGACGGGGTTAAGAAATAGGATGGGGGCTTGGGGTAGCTCTCTCTGTTTTTATCTACTTTTGTTAACTCTTGCAATTGCCTAATTTGTATTTTACTTCCCAAGGTAGTTACTTTTGGTTTTGGAGTCCACCCCCCCATCTGTTACCGCCATTGTATACCTTTTGAAAACATTGTGACAAAAAGTGTCTTCCCTGAGCCCAGAGGATAAGAGCTAGAGCAAAGCTGACCGAAACATTGTGAACAAAGCCTGAGTGAAGCAAGCCCAGACCGGCAGCTGGCCACATGATTTTCCATCCTTTCAAGACAATCTTTTTAGCTGCCCTGAATCTGTTGTCTGTAATGCTTCCAAAATAAACTGGTCTTAAATTTCATCCTCGTCATAAACTGACCTTGCTACTCATTGATAAACTACATAAGCTTTTTACGGCGCTTAACCCTTACGCTGTGCGACTTGCTAACCTTTTGCCGACAACATAGATAAGATCAGACTGCACAGAACGCACAACCTCATCTTGGATCTTATACTGTCCAACAAGGAGAAATCTTTATTCCAAGAATATCCTTGAAATAGGAAAATTAGAGTTTTTATTATTGGCTTGAAAGTTTCATTTCTTTTATTTAGCAGGATAAGGGTTAATAAGGTTTAGGTGGTAATTTGTTGATAAAAGTGTTAAATAAAACTTCACAAATTTTCAGGAAGTGTTTAATTTTACTTTAAATGGTTTTTAATATTGTTTAGACCTAACATTGTAGACTTGAAATGTTATCAAAAGAAACATTAATTGGGTTACTCAAATTGAAAGAATCCAATATTGCTAATAGAATAAGGGAGGTAACTCGTACAGAACTCTGCAATATGCCTGTAGCTGTTGCTTCCCTTGTTCAGAGATTTTTCAAGGAAGATTACTCTTGTAATAAGTGTATAATTGTTACCAGTTTTCGCGATCGAAACTAACGATGATAACAGCACTAAAACACCATGTTTATGAAGATTTTTTCATGACTTTTGCTTTATTTAAAGATGTTAAGAATGCCAAAGATATACGGCAGAGTGTCATGAGTGGAGAATTCGAGGCGACACTTCTTAAAACGTCAATGGTATGCTCTTGGAAACCAATCAACCATAAGATTTTTCGTTTCTTTGTACCTTCAGTAGACGTTCGGATTCTCAGATATTGTTGAATTGAAAAATGCATTTCAAAGGAAAATTAGGCAATTTTCGGCATCCTCTTTGCATAATACCGGAAACTCCGCACCACTACACAGTTCTATGCATAGGGTGGAAGAAGATTCGGACCTAAGAAGACTCGGCCCAATGCGAAAAGTGGAGACGTTTCGGTCCCAAGAAGATTCGGCTCACAAAGGAGAAGATTCTGCCCAATTAAAAGGAAGATTCTGCCCTGACTTTAGATTATGTTCATTGTATTGAAATTGTTGTTTTCACTTGATGTTACGTAATAATTCCGGATTCACCTCCAAAAAATTATATATTTTATGTCTTAAACTGCTTTTTTAGGTAGAATGCACTTTTTCGGACGCATTATTTGTTACCAGTTGAATTTGACACATTACTGTTAACCTGAAAATAAGCAGGGATATGAATCCTTTAGAATATAACAAAATTTTAGACTTTTCCAAGTTCATAGTATTTAGAGACGACCAATCAAATGTTACTCAAAATACGAACTTTTGTCTTTTGAAGGACACGAAACAAAGTGAGAAAAGGTTAAATGGTAGTAACAAGCATTTTTTCATTTTCGCACAATGTTTTCAAAAGGTTTTCTCTTCAAGAATGTTAAAACTCACAGTTGTTTGGTAAAGGGTTGACTATATTAATCAATACTATTGATCAACTTTAGAAAATGGAACACTTAAACTGAAAAAAAAATGATACGGAAGTTTATCATATTTTTATAGTTATGTAACTCTCTCTGTTTTACCGAAACTTCCAATTCTTTTAAAATTTGGGCCAAATCTCAAAAATGGGATAAAAGTAAAACAACCTTGGCCTATAATAAATGGCAATGGTATTCAATGGCAATAATAGAACAAGCTTATGATCATTATAGTCAGCAGTTGTTTGAGTGAACAGATAAGAATTTAATGGAATTTTAGCTTCCTGCCATCATCCATTTATGTACTCAATGCATATGGAACGAATTCAAGATAAAATTGTAATTTCTTGGGACGCATAATTGTGATTTTCATTGGTTTTCGTGATATAGTGGTGGGCAGTTGCGGGTATTATGCCATCCTTTTTTTAACATCAGTTTTCACTTTAATCAGCAATGTTTTTAGTTGCCCCAAGTTAGCTCTTGCACACCTAATTAGCCTTTGTGTACAGCCCAGAGCAGTATCAGACTATACAGTGATACCTGGAGTCATACCATTTGGCTGGAAAGAACAATTCAGTTGTTTAACAGATTAATACTTTGTCGAACTGTCCCGTGTTTTGAATGACCCAAAGAAAGGAAACTTTTGAAAACATTGTGGGAAAAGGAGAAAATGCTGTTAAACAGCATTTCCTCCTTTTCCAACAATGTTCTCTATGGTTTCATAAGCAGATTCCATCATATGAGCCACAAATAATTTGTTGTCTGCAAATGCTTTCAATTGGATGTGTCGGATGTGGGGCAAAGAGTTTCAGGCTAAGTTCTATTTGTTTCATTGATAATTATATTTATCTTTCCCACTATTTGTCAATCTAAACCTTTACCACACAATCCCAACTTTAAACGACCCTGAGGAAGACGGCTTTTGAAGAAGAATTTAAGATAAGGAGAAAATGCTGGTAACCAGCATTTCTCCTTTACCCACAATGTTTTCCAACCTTTCAAAGGCTACTTATACTAATCTCTCTTGATTCTGCTTCCTGGAAACTATGCCAGTACTCGTGCCAAATATGTGGGCCAATGAACAGTCCCAAACATAACACCCACTCCTGGGAATCAATTTTTGGACCTTATATAGACAAAAGGCCGAAACTCTACTTCACACTGCAGACACCACTTTCCTATATCGTATAAATAAACTGCTATGTCAAGAATAAACAAGAATTTTTTTAAAACTTTGTAGATAGCTGATCCATTCCATGTTACAGTGGCAGCAAACAGAGCAGTCCATCTCCATAAAACTGAAAAGATGACAACTAAAAATGTTCACTCTGAAGTGCTATTCTGTTTATCACCAACCAAAAATGTAAGTAGCTGTTCTTGTTGTTAATGCTATCTGCCTTGCTTTCCTTAATTCACCAAGTACATTCTACCTCCAGTTGAATGTGAGACCAAATGGACTTTGTGGATCCCTAATTATATGATGACTTGCTAGGTAAAGTGCATCACAAGGATGCATTAAACCCCTTTTTGCCAGGGCACAGCCCAAAGATATGTAGGGAATATCACAAGAGTACTCTAGCCTTGTAGGATTTGCAGTTGAAACATGTAGAATGTATGCAGCAGCAAGCAACTTGGTAACATTCTTTCATCATTTGTAAAGATGGTGAGTTCCTTTTGAAAAAATGATTTTATTCAAGATACGCTCTCCCCCGTTCCCCCCCCCCCCCCCCCACCGCCCTCAACAAAGAAAATAAGGGGGTTATACATTTCTTGAATTAGGTTCTGGCTGTCCGTTGATGCAATTTTGTGTTCTCTTCTTCTCATCTTCAACTGAAATTATGCAAAAGTGGTCCTATCAGTGGATCTTGTGCAATTTTTATCAGGATTAGTTGACTATTAAAGAAGTTATAACCCTTTCAGATTTTTCCCAATGACTAGATAACATTGGGGGCTGGGGTTTGTTCATTGTCCTGCTACAGTTCTAGTTAGGCATTAAGTCCTTATCACACAACAAAATTTTGGACTGGACCAAGTTTGAAGGAAGTGTAGACAACAAAAATGTTGCTCAAATGATTTCTATCATTTGAAAGCGTAGAAAAAATGGTTGGAAAAGGAAAAAATGCTGGTTACCAGCATTTTCTCCTTTTCCCACAATGTTTCCTAGAGCCTTCTTTCTTCAGGGTTGTTAAAATTCAGGATTGTGTGGTATAGGGTTAAACCCAAATTCATATAGTCTTACTTGTAGGGTAAAAAGTTAAAGAATTCTTTTTTTACAGATATCGGATTCATTTCGTAAGTTTGGGATGAGTGAGAGTGATGTGTCAGTGTTTGTTGTTATACTCAGTGACCCGGATGGAAAAGTGCTTGAAACAGTGAAAAGCAAAGTGGATGGCACGATGGCAGCAATAGATCAAGTAACAGAATTTACAGATGTTCCAGCACTTAAAAAGGTATTGGATGACAGACATTTCTCAATCCTCAGAGCACCTTTCTCAACTTAAGTTGTAAAAAAAATATCTATGTTTAGGTTTTCCCAACTCTACCTAGGAAATGCTGCCGACCCTAAACTTTTTACGCTATGATTTGAAAAAAAAAAAATCTGTCGGGTGTGATTTTGGTACATGATCCATGTAAAAAGTTTCTGAAAAAAAATCCCTACCTACCCAACTTACACCCTCTCGGACCAAAACCTTCAACACAGTTACTATTTTGTTAGGCCCTATGAAGATCAAGATCAGACTGCACAAAACATGTGATATGATCTTTGGTCCACACTGTATGCATTGTTGAGAGACTCTGGACAAGTTCAACCTAGAAATTGCTATATTTGAGGTCTTTTTTTTTCCAGAATGAAAATGCCTGTTTGGTTTATCTGTGCATTAAGGGTTAAAAGTACTACATGATTGTGTAGTAATTCAGCTGTGTCATTTTAACTATTTCAGCATCACATATAATTGAGCCATGCTCTGGCAAAAGGGGGCTTAATGCATCTCCATTATTCATCAGACAAAACAAGACATAACCTAAAAATCCATTTTGTCAAACATCTGACTGTATCATGATGTAGAAAGTAATGTGACATGCAGAAAAATTAAAGATAGCGAAAAGTTTCAGCCCCTGTCAGCCTGCGCGGACTGCGCAGGCTGACGTGGGTCGATACTTTTCGCAAATGCATTAAGCCCCCTTTTCACAGAGCATGGTTCATATAAACTTGACCTCTTTTTTGACAGCTGAATATACAACATGCTGAAAGTCATTTTCATTTGCCTGTCAGCCCCACAAAACAAGTGAATAATGCAGATCCAAGATCAGACTGCATGTCATGTGTAGTCTGATCTTGACCTACGAAGTTGGCAAAGTGTGGTCTGATCTTGACCCATATGGTCTGCATAGTACAGTCTGATCTTGACCTATGTGGTTGGCAAAAGCCCTTTTTTTCCCGACTAGACAGCATAATAACATGCAGTGGATCTTGACCTATCCCTATTTTTGCACATGGCACTAAAAACAGCCCTAGGTTGAGCAAAATGTGTGCAGAGGGCGGACAAAGTCAGAATGGGATTCAGTTTTCCCTCTGCCACACTGGAAAGTCAATAATATTACAACACAAATTGTATTCAGTTTGGTTTCTTTAATGTGTTTGTTCAAATGGTGATTTCCTTAGCTTTTAATATTTCACATGAACAGTTTGCTGATTTATGTCTTTCATGGGTTTCAGGTGTTCTGGGCTTGGGCTCTGCAGTGCCCTGACTTTTGCCCTGAAGGGAATAGAGCTCAGAATAAAGCCTTTGTCTCAGCTCTTTACCACACAATCACAAGTTTTAATGACCCACTGAAAGATAGCCTTTGAAAACATTGTGGGAAAAGGAGAAGATGCTGAAAAATTATCATTTTCTCCTTTTACCACTACATTTTCTATTTTGCCGATCCCTGGTAGCGCAGTCGGTAGCGTACAGGACTTGAGAACAGGGGGTCATGGGTTCAATCCCCGGCTTGGCCAATTTCTTTCCGAGGATTGATGATAGTCATTGCGTCAGGATTCATTCCTCTCTCATCGCTGACTATTGTTTCAATGATGGTTATGTGGGAAAGCAGCCAGTGGCTTGGAAAGAATATTGTATGGAGTACTGGTAAAAAAAAAAAAGCCCAGGAAAGCATGGATAGGTGCACTGGCCGCCGCGATATAACTGAAATAATGTTGAAAATGGCGTTAAACACCATACAATCAATCAATCAACATTTTCTATTTTATGAAAGACAACTTCCACAAGCTACGTTTGTCATCTGGAAATGCTTCTGGTTTGGACAATTCTAAAACTTTTTTTTGTGTTAAAGAGTTAGTCACAGAATACAATGCACTATATTTTTGAAACCATAATTTGATGGGGAGTAATTCCTTGTTACAGAATTTTTTGTTTTTCCGAAGTTTTCATTTGTATGTTTTCCTTTTGTATAATTGTGCTACTAGTGTATCATGTTTTTGTGAGTTTAACCCTTTACTAAACAGTACTGTTTCCCTCACCATGGAAAAGAAAATGTAATTGAAAATTATAGAAAAAGAGAAAATGCTGGTTACCAGCATCTTATTTACTTTTCCCAAAATGTATCATACCCTTTCAAAGACAAATCCTACCAGTGAAAACACATTTAATTCTTACAAACATGAAAGTTCACAAATGCATAGCTGAAGTACAAACCGCACCTGGTGGGATTCGAACCTGTGCGGAATAAATCCTCGTTATTTGAGGTTTAAAAGAACTAAACATAACCACTGAGCTAAAGAGAATTCTCCCTACCGCAGTTGTTAGGTATTGATTTATACAGGAAGAAGCTATGCAGTATTGAGTAAGGAAGGAGAGATCTCCCGTAACATAATGTAGTTTACATCTGCTTTCAATATGAACAAGATTAAATTTTTTTCATATGGTAGAGTTGAATTTAGGCTATGTTCTAATGGGTTAATAAATGTTTGATAATCTTTTCATAGACAGAAATAAATAAATCTGGGCCCAAATTTTTTATTAATTCTATGTCATGGTATTCTCAGCCTTGTTTTCAATATACACAAAGTCACACAATTGGCGACTGGCTAAACTGTTTGGTTTAGCCAATCATAGACTCTCTTACTTTTCAGTGAAGAAAATTACTGAGAATTACAATACAATTTAGAATGGCTGGTAAACTTGGCTTCTGTTAGTGTTTCATTCTTGTATTTCAGATCTACAAAGTAACAGATTTAGAATTATCAACCGCCAGCCTAAATGATGTTATCACAGCAAAGATTGCTAGCAAAGAATTTGTGACCATCTGATAAACCTGCATATTAACCCTTTACCAAACAATTTGTTGTTTTCTATACCAAGGAGTTTGGCTATTGAAAACATTGTAGGAAAAGGGGAAAATGCTGGTAGCCTAGCTTTTTCTCCTTTTCCCATGATGTTTTCTACATATTTCAAAGACTAACTCAATCATTTCAGTCTCGTGCAATTTGTTGTCTGCAAATTATATCGACAACTCACAAATTTTGTTGCTGGTACACACATTTGCGGTCGTAAGAAAATGAAACTGTGGACTTGACAATGATACCTGGTGAAGCTCTGTAACTCTCATTAATTCAACTGAGATACTGGAAGCTATGTTAGAACAGTACTGACTTTGTCTTCATTGAGATGTACATTTAATTTCTGGACGCTTTGTCAGAACAGTACTTTGTCTTGATTGAGATGACATGAAGATATGTTCACATTTTACTTCAAATGATTTGTTTTGCTTATTGCAAAGCCTCCTGCAACAGATTTGTGCAGCAGAAAACTTTGAAAACATCTTTATCTATTTACCAAACCACAAAACTCTAGACCTGTTCAAATTGAAAGCATTTGCAGATGACAAATTAAAAGTAGTCCAAGTGATTTCTGTCTTAAACAGTATAAAACATAATGGGAAAAAGAGAAAATGCCGGTAACAAGCATTTTGTCCTTTTTCCATTATGTCTTCAAAAGCTGTCATCATCGGAGTCATTATAACATGAGTTTATTTGTTAAAGGGTTTGTTATTGGTTTAAAATGTCAGACAAGATTTATCATCAACACATGTGAAAATATTGGGGAAAGGAGAAATTGCTGGTTATGAACGATTTCTCCTTGTGCTTCAGTGTTTTCAAAAATAGTCTGCCACAAGACAATCGAAAGATGCCTGCTGGTGATTATAAATTCAGACCCTTCACACCAGTTTGAAGAGCACTCAGTTCTGATGAAACTCTGGAAACACATGAATAGGCCAGGTATTGCTGTGATATAACTGGCATAATGTTGAAAGCAGCTTAAAGCACCACTCAATCAAACAAAAGTGTTATTGTAAATAATGAGCAAAAAAATAAACATCTGAGAGATAAAGTTAATTTCATGTTTTATTCGAAGTTAACATTTAATGGAATTACACAAATAGAATTCTTGGCTTGTTTTAGACTCCACCAGCGGCCTAGTCTGTGTTCCTGTCCAATTCCTGCTATCAGAAATTTGCCATCTCGAGAAAATTGTAGTGAATTCACAAAACCAGTCTGTAATAAAAGAAATCAGTTTGTTTTTTACTCAAGTGATTGCCTTTTTTTTTAATGCCACATCAACATTGAAAATACTGTGAGAAAAGGAGAAAATGTTGGTAACAAGCAATTTTTCCTATCCAACAATGTTGTCTAATATTTGAAAGAAAAGTCCCACCATTTGAGCCACACTTATATTGTTGTCTGTAATTGGTTTCAATTTGAACAAGTCTAATATTTTGTCCAGTATTCAATGTGTCCAAATGTGTACAGACAAGAAATTAAGGGACAAATCATAATCTATTTTTTTAAGCCCTCATTTCTCTTTGAAACTAAATTAACCCTTTACCACACAACAAAATTTTAGACAAATCCAAATTGAAAGCATTTGCAGACGACAATTTCACAGTGACTCAAATGACGCAATTTTTCTTTGATAGGGTAGAAAACTTTGTGGGAAAAGGAGAAAATGCTGGTTACCAGCATTTTCTCCTTTTCCCACAATGTTTTCATTAGGCTTCTTCCTCGGGTCGTCAAAAGTCGTCATTGTATGGTAAAGGATTAACACCTTACAAAAGAAACCTTCGTCTTCATGACCTGAGGAAGAAGGTTCTTGGAAACATTGTGGGAAAAAATTTGCTAGCATTTTCTCCTTTTCCAACAATATTTTCTACACTTTCAAAGACGTTTGCAGGCCAGATTTTCCATTTGTATACATGCTTTAAATATGGATGAGTCTAAAATTTTGTCATGAGGCAAGGTTCTAAACAGACAATCCATGCAATACCAACTGAGACTAAAGATTTTTATATGGTGAGCAGGCTTTAATAGAAGTTATACAAATCAAACATTACACTGATTACTTACAACTGGGATAGAAAATAGACGTTCCAACTTTTTATGGTCTGTACTGCATTTCCATAACCTGATGCTGCCATCCTTGGAGCCTGCTTGATTAAAAATAAAGATAAATATTTGGGCTATGCTCTGGATAATGGAGGCTTAGTACTGTACATCTCCGTAATGCATTATCCCTATCGAGCAATCACATGATCATGGATCCATGACAGTCACCTTTTTAACAACCAACTTAAAGTAGATTGGTCCTTGGACATACAGAAAATTGAACAATTGTGAAAAGTTTCGGCTCAGGCCAGCCTGCGCAGATTGCGCAGGTTGACCTGAGTCGATACATTTCGCAGATATTAAGCCCCTTTTTGCGAGTGCATGGCTCATTTCTTTGTTACCATGTTTAATACTTAACCCTCTGAGTATGGAATATATGAAATGGAATCTTTCAATCAGGACAACTTTGCAATTTGGAGGCATTCTTGCCAGATATTTGAAAAAAAAATAGACTATACAGATCCAAGATCAGAGTGCAGTTTGAGCTTGATCTATACTCTTAGCAAAAGCAACGCAAGTTGTACTTAACACTCTATGGGTTATTTACAAAAGGGTCATCGCTCCACTGGCTAATAAGTACAAACCTTGACAGGTAAAATATTTCCTTTTGTGATCCTCGTTTTGTCCGACTGCCTACATTTCCAACAAAGACAAATTTTTCAGAACTTTTCTGTGAACTCTCTCACCAGGTAACAAAATTTCTAGGAATGTCCAAAGTCAAGGCACTTGCAGATAACATCATAAATAAGGCTCAAATGATGAAATTTATTATTGAAAGGGTAGAAAAAAATGTTGGAAAGGAAAATGTTGGTTACCAGTATTCCTGTTTTTACACAACTTTTTCAAAACCTTTTATTCTCTGGGTTTCAAAAACAGGACTATTGGGTGGAGAACTAGGAAACAAACTTGTAACGTATTTGAGCCATCCTCTGTGAAAAGGGGGCTTAATGCATCTCAGTGATGCATTGTACCAAGCAAGAAATCACATCAGTAGGGATCCATAAAGTCCACTTTAACAACCCAATGGATCTGGAGATATGACGGTTCCTTGATATGCAGAAAATTGAATAAAAGCAAAAAGTTTCGGCCCAGGTCAGCCTGCGCGTACTGCGCAAGCTGACCTGGGTCGATACTTTTTGCAGATGCATTAAGCCCCCTTTTCACACAGCATGACTTATTTGTATATACCTGAAGCAATGAGATCAGAATTATGAAGGGCTGCCACAGATGTGATCCAATTTTCTTCTAACTTTGTTGCAGTGGTTTCTGTAGTTGCCTCAGAATCTTGTCTGTGATTTGAATGAGCATTTCTCACTGTAAATGTGGGTTTTTTCTTCATAACACTCCAAATAGATATTGAACTGAAATTAGAAATTAATCATACAGAAAAAATTTAAAGGATAGCTCCTTACAGCCAGACAGAAAGGAAGTTGTTATAATTTGATAGTGTGTAGAATGGTTAAGAATTTAGTCAGCTGTGTGAACATAGATAAATTACCAACATATGATGTTTGGGATAAAGAAACTCAATGGATTTGTCTTTGAATTAAAATCTGAAATGACAACACTGATTTCTTTGAAAGCCTCTAGAAAATGAAGTGCATTTTCTATCGATCATAATCTGTGCAACCGTCAGGGGCAACATTTGGCATGCAGATACAAGAATGGTAACAGTTTCATGAATAAAATAAATGAAATGGGTTAAGTGATGGCTGAAAACGAGTATAGATGTATCTTTAAACATTTAACTTAGAAAAGTTGAGTGGACAGTGTATGTGACTAGGTCATATGTGTACCATATACTAACTCCTCAGGATAAAAGGTAACATGGGTCATGCTCTGTAAAAAGGTGGATTAATGCATCTGCAAAAAGTATTGGCCTATGTCTGGCTTTGCAGACTGCGCAGGCTGACCTGGTATTGTATAATTGTATTACAAAGATGCATTAAATCCCCTTTTACCAGAGTGCTGCTCTTATGTTTTCAGAGTTTTATGCAGGGAATAAAAAATGTTTTTCCAATCAAAGTCAGTCCATATAAATGTGTTTCTTCATACTGACTCTAACCCTTCATTAAATAATCCTGTGTTTTAATGATCCTGTAAATGGGGCCTTCTAAAAACATTGTGGGAAAAGAAGAAAATGCTGGTAGCCAGCATTTTCTCCTTTTCCCACAATGCTTTCAAAAAGCTTCTTTCTTAGGGTCATTTAGACTTGTGATTGTGTGGTCAAAGTGTCTAGAAGTAGGAAATTTATACTTGGAGAAAAATATCTTAAGTATCTTGTTTAAAGGTTAAACTGATTCCTTGTTTATCAAATTTCAGTAAAATAATTATAGCCACTCACTTGTCGTCTGCACCGGATACAAAAGTCTGTTCATTCAGCAAAGCAACACAATCTATAGAACAACTGAAATGATAAAATTTTAGATTCGATCCTATTTGTACAGGAAACTAGTTCTTGTATCAGAGTTTAACGCAGTTTTAACAGCTTAGGTCATATCACGTTGGTCAGTGCACCTACGCATGTGTTTCCTGGCTTCTCACACCAGTACTGATACAACTTTCTTTCTAAGTCACTTACTACTTTTCTCACATGCAGCAGAGGTGAGAGGCAAAAAATCGCCCAAAAGAAAGTTTGCCTCCACCAGATGTCGAACCCTTAACCACCAGGTCATGAGTTAGATAAGCTCACCACTGAGCTACCTGGCCGGGCGAAAATACTTCTTTATCATTAATAAACATCTATTGATAATGGTAATAATGCGATTAGATAAAAGAGAAAAAAACCTTTGGGTAAAAAGTGTTTGTTGATCATGTTTTAGGGCACAAGAACTTATTTAACTGTTAAGGCGCCTTTCAGAACTACCTTGTGGCCAGTGTAGATCAAAATCAGGCTGCACAAAATGTGCAGCACAAAATGTGCAGCCGAATTTTTTATCTAAACTGTCCACTTTGCTGAAACATTGTAGACAAAAGTAAGCTTGAAATTGTGATTATTTGGAATTTATTTCCAGATTTAAAGTATCTTTTGGGTTTATTCGGCCCTCTATGGGTTAAAAAACAGATGCAAAGCTACAAGTAGCAGATAAAATTTCCACGCTTTTAAACCTTTGAGTGCCAAATAAACCCAATACAGATTTCCAGTCTAGAAACACAACCCAACTACTTGAAATTTCAATGTTGCAATTGTTTATAAAGTTTCAACAAAGCGGACAGTTTGATAAAAAAAATAAGATTGCACATTTTGTGCATTCTAATGTTGATCTACACTGGCCGCAAAGGCAAATATTGTTGTGAAAGGCACTCTTAGGGTTAATTGGCAATATTTGGTTCAAGTTAAATTTTCCAAAGTACAAATCACTTTGCGACATTTTCATTAGTTCTTAAACTTTCAAACATTTTCAATACTTCTAAGTACCTGTAATAAGAAACTTAACTCAATGGGGAAAAAAAAAAAAAAAATCTGGCTTACGAGGTATGAGCATGAAACACCAATTGAGATTCCTCTATAATTTTCCACACTCTAATACTGCTGTCCCTCCCACCAGCTGTGATGGCTCTCTCTCTAGTTAAACTATCTATAGCTGTAATCTTATCTTCATGACCAAATCTGCAATTTTAATATTTAGATTAATAATTTCATAACAATAGCACCCAATGCTGGTGGCAACACTCAGCTGCAAGTGCTCGATTTTCAGTGAAAATTCTAGGTCGAAAAAGGAGCATACCCGTGTAAACTAGAGCTATCACTAAACGTGATCATACCCCCCACCAGCTCCTTGTCACAAAACAGCTCTTTGTCACAGAATGCAGAATGGTTTAGTACAAAAGTAAGAGTTGAAAAAAACAAGAGGGCCATGATGGCCATGTATCGCTCCACTGGCTAATACGTAAAATCCCTACATGCCAAACATTACAATACTTGGCCAATTAGTTTTGAACATAAGACCCCTGAGACAGGACTAAAATTGGTAGCCCTAGTTCTAATGGTTAGTAACAAGAAGATTTCTAATGATTTCACTATATATGCCCTTGTAAAACTTCTGACCCCTGGGAATGAATCAAATTTGACCCTAGGGCTATAATTTACGCACTCTTGGTGAAGGCCCACTAGATAAAGCTACATGCGAAATTTGGTAGCCCTAGGCATTATGACTAAGTACAGGGAGATTTCTTAAGTT
The DNA here is from genome assembly GCA_946811185.2 of Hippopus hippopus. Taxonomy (NCBI): domain Eukaryota; kingdom Metazoa; phylum Mollusca; class Bivalvia; order Cardiida; family Cardiidae; genus Hippopus; species Hippopus hippopus. Next base: position 2,979,427 of record OX328102.1, on the reverse strand, counting down.
TTCTCTATATAAGCCCATGTAAAACTTCTGACCCCCGGGGCGGGGCCAATTTTGACCCCAGGACTATAATTTGGGCACTCTTGGTAGAGGCCTGCTAGATAAAGCCACATGCAAAATTTGGTAGCTTTAGGCCTTATGGCTAGGTACAGAGAGGTTTCTAAAGTTTTCCCTATATAAGCCCATGTAAAACTTGTGACCCCCGGGACGGGTCAAATTTGACCCCAGGGCTATAATTTGAAGAAACTTGATAGAGGCTCACCAGATAAAGCTACATGCCAAATTTGGTAGCCCTAGGCCTTATGGTTTCAGACAAGAAGATTTTCAAAGATTTCCAATATTTTTAAGTTTTGTTGCCATGGCAACCAGAGTTTTTGAAGGAATCAAATTCTTTCAAAAAATTCTGAAGAGGACCATGGCAGGATCATTTCTGTGAATTTTCACCAAAATTGGATGGGTAGTTTCAGAGAAGAAGATGTTTAAAATAAAAGTTAACGCACGGACGGATGCACGACAGACACCGGGCCATGACATAAGCCCGCTGGCCTTCGGCCAGTGGAGCTAAAAACCAGAGGGAATACAGTTATGGTTCTTGAACACTGCACTTCTCGTTAATGTGGTCTATCTGTATATGAAGTTTGAAGTCACTAGCTTTTATACTTTGGAAGTTATGCCCCAGACAAAAATCCCAAGTTAAAATTTACAAAGGGCAATAACTCTGAAAATAGTGGGAATAGATTTATGGTTCTTGCACAGTGCACTTTGCTTTAATGTAATCTAATTGTATATGAAGTTTGAAGTTACTAGCTTTTGTACTTTGCAAGTTATGCCCCAGATAAAAATCTGAAGTTAAAATTTACAAAGAGCAATAACTCTAAATATAGTCGAAAAAGAGTTATGGTTTTTGTACACTGCACTTCTTGTTAATGTAGTCTATCTGTATATGAAGTTTGAAGTTACTAGCTTTTATACTTGGATAGTTATGCCCCAGACAAAAATCCCAAGTTAAAATTTACGAAGGGAAATAACTCTAAAAATAGTGGGAATAGAGTTATGGTTCTTGCACAGTGCACTTTGCTTTAATGTGATCTAATTGTATATGAAGTTTGAAGTTACTAGCTTTTGTACTTTGCAAGTTATGCCCCAGATAAAAATCCAAAGTTAAAATCTACAAAGGGCAATAACCCCAAAAATAGTTGGAAAAGAGTTATGGTTTTTGAACACTGCACTTCTCCTTAATGTGATCTATCTGTGTGTGAAGTTTGAAGTTACTAGCTTCGACACTTTCGAAAATCCAAAGTAAAAATTTACAAGGGGCAATAACTGAATATACTGAAGACAGTGTTATGGTTCTTGTACACTGCACTTCTCCTAAATGTGACCTATCTGTATATGAAGTTTGAAGTCACTAGCTTTTATACTTTGGAAGTTATACCCCTGGACAAGCTTTTCGTGATGCACGGACGGACCTACGGACAGACAGACAGACGGATGGAAAAGGTGACTCTAGTATTCCCCCCCCCAACTTCGTTTGTGGGGGTGTATTAAAAATTCTATGATGGTTATCTGCCCTTGTTGTGTGAGTTCCCCTTTTAATAATTAATATCTTGTCCAAGTTTGAAGTAAATATTTCCAGTATAACAGAGATGTTACAAAATGTCCAAGTTTTTACACGATGACGCTTGGGCTACGACTATAACTTGTCGTTTTCTTCGAAACCAGCCTAGCTAAAAATGGGGCACAAATTCAAAATACAGACTTTTATTTCATGCTTTCCAGTAGGTTATCGAAAAATGTCAGTGAAATATTTTTCGATATTTCATGGTTACGACCAGTGAAAATACTGATTTTTATATTCTAACTCTTCAATTGAAGGCGGAAACAGTTGTTCCTGCACAATAGGTAAAATGCGCGTGCCTCAAAACCAGATGGAAATATGACATAATTCACCTTACATTTCTCGTGCTTGACGTAATATTGTAATGCGTTGCTATGCGGAGGGGGTACGCCACGGGGAATAACTGAAAAGAACTGTACTGGATTTTGATTAAGTTCCACCCAGAAAGGGTTAAAAGCATGAAATAAATAGAATATTTGTTTTTTTTTTTTGGTGAAAGATCGTAATTTATTTCATCTTGTGAACATTATCGGTAATATTTTCACTTGTGGCTGTGCCACTCATGAAAATATTACTGATGATGTTCACTCGATAAAATAAATTTCAATCTTTCACGGTAAAAAAACAAATATCCTCTATCTCACTTCACTTCAAGACAAGTTTTTTTTTTATATATGACAGTAGTCCTTAAACCTAACACTAGTCAAAATTGAAAGCCTTTGCAGGCTACAAATTAAATGTGACTCAAAAGATGAGATTTGTCTTTGATAAGTGATTCACCAGTGAGTTATAACATTCACCACTAAATCAAAAAGATATAATTCACTGTTAGATTTCTATAAACTACTGAAAAGCATAAAGAAATAATTTCATTTTCTACAATGAACCACTTACAATGTTTCTACATAAGCCCTCTCATCTACATTCCAAATTTTTACGGATCTGTCATGTGAACAACTATACAGCTGATGGGTGTCTTTTCTGAAGGTTAAACCCTGCAGGAAAAATATCAGCTTTTAAAAAGATATTACTCAACCCTTCAAGAGCCTTTCACAGCAATAGTTGCCTTTGCAACCAGTGTAGATCAAGATCAGACTCCTCAAAATGTGCAGTCTGATCTTGATTTACACTGTCCACTTTGCTGAGACATTCAGGGCAAGAGCAACCTTATAACTGCAATTATTTGGGTCTTGTTTCTAAGCTGAAAATGTTTGTTGGGTCTATTCGGCATTCTAAGGGTAAATATAAATTATTATAAAAATTATCATCAACATGTATGAGTATGATAAGGGACAAATATTTAACTCTTTACCACATTATGAAATTTTGGATTCTACCGAATTGAAAGCTAGTGCAGACAACAAAATAAATGTAGCTCAATTCTGTCATTGGTAAGGTAGACATGGCGGAAAAGGAGAAAATGCTGGTTGCCAGCATTTTCTCCTTTTCCAACAATATTTTTAAAAGCACTCTTTTTTCAGGATCCTTTAAGCCAAGGATTGTGGGGTAAAGGGGTATAAACTGGTTTTAGACCTAAACAAAATTGAGACTGGTTTTGTAGTAATCTTTGCTAGACAACTCTGTAAACATCACTGTATAATAATAAAAATAATCAATATGAACAAGCATTCTGATAGTATTGCATAGCAATACCCAGTCCCCTACCAGCCGTATATATCACTGGCACATATAGTTTGTAAATTTCTGTGGAGGAGAAAGAACACATTTGACCCACTTTCAGAATTATAAGCATTGTGTCTGTCTTTGTATGCAATGCTTTAATGAAAGCCAGATATAGAAACTTTTTTCCTCGTTAATGTAAGTTCATTAAGGAAGTTTTTTCAGTGAAATTTTCTAAGTCTTAAGGCCCGTAATTTCGTCAAAAAATCGGTGGACCTGAACGAAACTCGAACTTGATCTGTAACTCATGGTGGTTGACTTACACACCGAAAATCAGCTCAATATCTGCCAGCGTTTAGAAAAAAAGTCTGGAAAACTGTTTTTTCGGTGAAAATTTCTAAGTCCAAGGCCCGTAATTTCGTCAAAAATCAGTGGACCGGAACGAAACTCACACTTGATCTGTAACTCATGGTGGTTGACTTGCAAACCGAAAATCAGCTCATTTTCTGCCAGCGTTTAGAAAAAAAGTCCGGAAAACTGTTTTTTCGGTGAAATTTTCTAAGTCCAACGCCCGTAATTTCGTCAAAAATCAGTGGACCAGAACGAAACTTGAACTTGATCTGTAACACATGGTGGTTGACTTGCACACCAAAAATCAGCTCAATATCTGCCAGCGTTTAGAAAAAAAGTCTGGAAAACTGGCGGACTGACAGACAGACAGACGGACGGAGTGCAAACCTAAAGTCCCATTCGGCTTCGCCGGTAGGGGACTAATAAAGGTCTTCTACAAGAAGATATGAAAATATAGTAAAAAAAAAAAATTGCTTATAACAAGCAATTCCTTCTTTTGCCAAAGTGGCCCTACATGGCTCAGCTGTGAACATGTACGATTGTAACCTTGAGGTCCTGGATTCAATCCCAAATGAAAGTTATGGCCTTTTTTGGGGGAGTGTCCTTGGGCAAGAAACCTAAGAGCCCTGGCCTCAGAATTGTGAAACCAAGAACACATGTGAGTAAGTAAGCAAACACTGTGATATGATTGAAATAATGTTTAAAGCAGTGTAAAACACCATTTAATCAATCCTTTTGCCAAAATGTTTTCATAACAAACAGGTTGGAGTTTGTAAATAAACATATAAGGACTCTCCCATTCTGATGTTTCTGCTGTTTTTTAGACAAAAATATGGTGCATAGAAAGGAAAACAATCGTATGGACTGAAAGAGTTTCATTCCATCTATTGCCTCTAGAACTACTTCTCTCTAGATCTGCACTACTTACAGAAACAGCCTGTCTGTGCCCTTTAAATGTATGTACCAACTGTAAACCTTCACCGTCCCATATGTGTATTAACTTGTTCACATCTCCAGATGCCTGTCATGGATTGATTACACCATGTCATACAATTTAAGTCTGTACCAAACTACAAAATTCTAGACTTGTGAAAAGTGAAAGAATTTGCAGACGACAAAGTAAACTTGACTTGAAAAATTGAAATTTGTTTTGGAAGAAGGGCATAAAACATTTTTGTGAAATAGGTCAAATGCTGGTTACCAGCTTTTTCTCCTTTTCCGAAAATGTTTTCAGAAGCTTTTTTTCCAGTGGTTGTTAAAAAGTTGAAATTGTCTGGTAAAGGAATAACTCTTTACCAGACAACCAAAGTTTGAAACATTTACAGACAACACTTTAAATGTGGCTTAAATAATAGGATTTATCTTCAGAGTTTAAAAAAAAGCATTGTAGAAAAAGTGACAATTGCTGGTCCCCAGCATTTTCTCCTTTTTCTACAATGTATTTAGATGAGGTCATCCTCACATTCATGTGGTATCTTTTAATGAGGGTTTAATAACTGAAATAATGACTGCCTCTGTTCCCACATTGTTTTCAAAGGCTGTGTGTAGCAGAGGCACTGTTATAGTGTTATGTTTATATTCAACTAAAGTTATCAAAAGAAAGTTACAAACATAAAATTACCAACACGAAAGTTACTAAAACACAATGTACTAACAAATTTAATTTTTACAAGAACATGGACTTTCTATAAAAATGCTTACTAAATATTTTCCATCGGATGACAGAGCAAGAGCAAGAATGTGTGAAGTGTGGCCAACATGTTTGTCTTCTGTCCCTTTCCGTCCTCCATGGATTGTACGAACACGCCTCTTTTCTTTCAATGACCCTGAAAATGAAAATTCCATGGAAATGAGAACTGTCTTTGGTGACGTGCCGTTGTTGAAACAGAAAGTTGATTTCAGATCTCAACATCAAAATTTTAGTCTTGTCCAAATCCAAAGCCATTTGCAGATGACAATTTAGACATGGCTCAAAATGATGTAAATTGTTCATGAAACGGTAGAAAAACATCCTTAGTTTTAATGACCGTCAGAATGAAAGATTTTGAAATAATTGTGGGAAAAGGAGAAAATGTTGGTAACCAGCATTTTCTCCCTTTTCTACAATGTTTTCTAATCTTTCTAGGTCAAATCCTTTACCAGACGACAAAATTTTAGCCCTGTCCAAATTGAAAGCATTTGCAGACGACAATTTCAGTGTGGCTCAAATGGTGCAACTGTTTATTGACAGGGTAGAAAACATTGTGGGAAAAAGAGAAAATGCTGGTTACCAGCATTTTCTCCTTTTCCCACAATGTTTTCAAAAGGTTTCTTTCCAAGAGTCATCAAAAGTCGTCATTGTGTGGTAATCGGTTAAGTCACATTTAATTTGTAGTCTGTAAATGCTTTCAATTCTAGACAACTCTTAAAGTTTGCCTCCTGGAATACAGTTAAATTATAATGCAAAAGCTTTTAAAGGTAATCGGACAAGTCAATTTTTGAAGCAGCAGCAAACAGTTTTAACCCTTTACCACACAATCCTGACTTTTAATGACCCTGAAAGAGAAGGTTTATAAAAGTTTAAGGATTGATATTGTTCAACTCTTTACTAAATGCCAAAATTTTGGTCTGGACCAAATTGAAAGCATATGCAGACAAATTTAATGTTGCTTGAATAAGGATTTCTGTTTTGGACAGGGTAGAAAACATTGTGAGAAAAGCCACATTTTCAGCCCGCATATCTTTAAGTGGTAGAGCGTAGGACTTCTAAATATCAAGTCTTGGGTCACTCGAGGGTATGGGTTCGAGCCCCATGGCTGGCCATCTAAAATACTTATAGTCTTTTGGTTTAGACGTTAAACTAAGGTCCTGTGTGATGGTGCTATACACCGAGCACGTTAAAAAAACCAGGCATAACTTAAGATCAGTAGATGGCTTTCCTCCTGTATCATGCACTATCCCCTGCAACAAGACTAACAGCCTTCGGGGAACGTCGCCCATGTGGGCAACCAGTGCTGACAATACGAAGGTTGTTCGGAAATTATTGAGACAATGTATGTTTTGAGAGAAAAACTTAACATATGTACATAAAATTTTCCATAAACATGAATTAATCTGAAATAAAATTAACAGACTTACATGAAATCTGTATTAGTTACATGTTACAATTGTATACTATCTAAAATCAACTAGAGGCATGAGTAACCAGTGCCTGCCGTAAAAATGAGTTAAATAAATCGCACTTGAATAAAAGCTTGAATGATATTAAAATAGCGGGGAAAAATCAATCAAAATGATGCCATATACACTACGTCATTCTGTCAAATTTCCCGTAAAGTTTCATAAAGTTCACATAACATAAGTTTTGACCATTTTCCGGAAGTTCATGTCATCAAAGAAACAGTGACAAAATGGATAACAATGTAAAGGATGAGCAGTGAGCTTACATAAACTTTTGTGTCGAGCTTGGAAAAATCCTGTTGAAACAAAAAAAGATGTTAGAATGACACAGAGCAGAAAAGGCATGTCATGGGCTTTTGTTTATCGGTGGCACAATCAGTTTGTGAAAGATGCATCATATCCGTACACCACAAAAGGTGGTGGGGACCGACGATCATCAATGTCTTTCCACTTGTCAAGTCCCAGGTGAGAGGTATAAGATTTAATAATTCAGTGAATTGAAGACTGCGGCACCAAATGTAGTGAGGTAATTAGATGGTGAATGATGTAAAACTGTTCGATGAATGGGTGCAGCGACATATGAAGTTAAATTGAATGGTGTTTATGTTGGAAAGGAAAGACATGCATAAGTGTAAACGTGCAGTAATATTGATAGGATATCACATTTGAAACACTGTTCAAAACACCGTTGTGCTCCAGACCAAGCAAGGTGGTATATTTCCGACGGGCCTCTACACTTATACAGAAGACCTAGCAGCCTGATATCTGGCATGTATGAAGTACTTAGGTATATGTCATCAATGATGAGATATTTCGTTTGTAAGTTTTATCATTCTCATATTATAAGCATTGTCTCAATAATTTCCAAACAGTCCTTGTAAATAAACGGAAAATCAATCAATTAATCAATCAATGAAAGTACTTTACATTTTATAATGGAGCAGTCTTTTGAAGCGCTGTAAACAAACTGGTTATCTGGTGAGATAACAACACACGTAATGGACAGCTGGTGACCTCGAAACAATATAAACTCTTCTGGGGAAGGTGGCTCAACCTGCGGATGGAAAATTTGAAAAAGTATAATACAAACTCTGATATATGTGCCATGCTCTGTGAAAAGGGGATTAATGCATCTGCAAAAAGAATCGACCTAGGTCTGCCCATGCAGGCCAACCTGGGTCAAAACTTTTTGCTATTGGGAAATTTTCTGAATGTCAAAGGACCAGTCTATCTCATGATTCTGTCAGTTGTCAACCTCTTACCACACAATCCCGAATTTTAACGGCCCTGAGGACAAAGCCTTTTGAAAGCATTGTGTAAAAAGGAGAAAATGCTGGTGACCAGCATTTTCTCTTTTTCCCACAATGTTTTCTACCCTATTAAAGACAATTTCCACCATTTGAGCCATATTTAAATTGTCATCTGCAAATGCTTTCAATTTGGACATGTATAATTTTTTGTCGCCTGGTAGATTTACACAAAATAGATTTCAAAGGTCCATAATTATATGACCAGTTGCTTGGATGGTATAATGCATCACAGAGATGCATTTAACTCCCTTTTGAGAGAGTATTGCTCATTCCTGTTTCAAATGGCTCCTTTTTCAAAACCTTACAGTTGTATTTTGTTTGCAGTAGGAATTGGACACTTGATAATATAAACCATTACTGTAAGCTTCAAAATAACCTCTTGGAAAATATCTACATATAATTCTCACCAGATATTTACGGTGAAGCTTTAAAACGTAAAATTGCTGCTTTTTCAGTTGAATTTCCCGCATTTTCAGACTGTATGAGTTTCAAAAGAATTTGTTGAAAATTTCCACCTAAATCATGCTCACTTGAATTTGGTTCGTAAACCAATGGATGAATGGGATATGCTTTATGATGTAAGTCTTCTGGCAGTGAAGCCGAAGAAAGAAATTAGCAACAAAACATTCCAATTAAAAAGTGTATTTTCTCTTAAGTCATCTAGAAAAACACAAAGGGCTGAAGACTGTTTTTTCCCAACACCATTCTTCACAAAAGTAAGTTCTGTGCACAATGTAATCAGAATCAGACTGCACAGAACATGTCTGAACTTAGATCTACAATGTCTGCCACTTCATTGTTAACTTTATCTAAAAATTGTCTTCAGTTTGCAGTGGAATTTATAGGGTTTGAAAAAAGTCAAGTTTTTGGGGACAGTGAGAGACTTAATAGAGTTAAGACTTACGGTTGCATGTGTCTGTAGTTTGCCACTTTGCTCGAGCTGGAAAATAGAAGTGAAGGAATAAACAAATTCAAGCAACCATTTGATACATTTTACCTGACAAAGTTTTTTAATTTTTAATAACCCTGAGGACAAAGTCTTTTCAAAACATTGTAGGCCAAGGACAAAATGCTGGTAACCAGCATTTCCTTCTTTTCCCACAATGCTTTCTATCCTTTGAAAAACAAATGACATCATTTGAGCTTCATCTGAATTGTCATATTTGTATGCTTTCCAAATGGACCTGTAAAATTTAGGTATATTCTTGTTATACAGTGAATTTCTGTCCTTGTTACTTGTATTGGATTGATCTTTGATTGTGAAGCTAGCTATGCTGGAGTTTCTTTGGGTAAGGCATTGCAGAATTCTTGTACAGATGAACCCATGAATGATCTCCTATGTAGAAGTGAGACGTGGAAGTGATTAGACTGAAATAATGTCAAAGGCAGTTTACCAACCTTTAAACAAACAAACAAAATTCTGATAAAAAAAAAAATCAAAACTGTGGCCAAAAGACAAATAATTCCTTACTCAAAAATAACAACCTTGCAGAGGAAGGCTTTTGAAAACATTATAGGCAAAGGAGAAAAAGCTGGTAACCAGCATTTTCTCCTTTGTTTACAATGCTTTCTGTCTTACCAAAGACAAATCTCAATAATTCAGCCACTTTTGTTATCTGCAAATGAATTTGAACAAGTTCCAATAATTTTCATCTGATAAAGAGTTAAGAAATCACTGTGACGGATCAAAAAATTACTGGTTTTCAGTGATTTTGACTTATTATGGCCCTTTACTCGAATCACTCTTCATGAGAAAGCGTACAATAAGGTGTCTGTATAAGGAAAAGGGATTCACATACCTGATCAAGTTGAAGTCTTCTAGAAATGGCATCACTGTCGATTCCTTCATTATTATCATCATCATCATCTTGTTTTGCCCTTTCTGGAGATGAAAAAGAAATGTTCTGTTTCAATGATATCATTCGATCTTTTGTGCATTTTATGACATTTTCAATATTTCTAGGTCCATTCTTATTATAATGTAATGTGTTTTAAAAACCCAGCCAAAAAAAAGCTTTTGAAAATGTTAATGGAAACAAAAAATGCTGGTTACCAGTATTTTCTCCTTTTCACACCAAGTGTTCTACCTTGTACATCTGGGCCCCGTTTTACTATGGTGGTTATGAACAAAATTTGCGTAAGTTTTGCGTAACTATAGTATAGTGGCATTAATCCGCTACGAGATACGAGATAACTATCATGATTATTTTAGCAAACTATTGCCATAAATCAAAGTTTTCTATAAATTTTATCTTTTCATTTTATCTAGATAAAATTTCCAGGAAACTTTGATTTATTGCGATAGTTTTCTGAAATAACCATGATAGTTGTCACATATCTCGTAGCAGATTAATGCCACTATATTATAGTTATGTAAAACTTACGCAAGTTTTATTCGTAGCTGCCTTAGTAAAATGGGGCCCTGGTTAAGATTAAATCAGTATCATGAAAAAATTTGATTCCTGAACATAAGCGTTTGATATCTGTACTAAGGTACCATCTATCATAATACAGCTACTATACCTTGGGTTTCGAGTTCAGCTAAATACTTTTTTGCTAGCCTTAATTTTTTCTCCTGCGCAGTTTCCTCCTCTTCTGAAGAAGACTGAACTGGACTTTGACCTTCACTGAAATGTACAAGTTTTACAAAAAATATTGCAAGTAGTGACAACAGGTGATATACCAGACAGTAAATTCTTTGTTTAGGACTAGATAAGATCATAAATTAATGAGATGTTGTGGAATAAGCTGACAATGTTGGCTGTGAACATATTTTACTTTCCAGAAATGTTTTGTAAATCTGCCTTCTTAAGGGTTACAAGAATGAATATATCATCATGGGTTAACAAATCCATGTCTAGTGCAAACACACAGCTATTCTTGATTGGCTGTCATGATAGCCAGGTGTTGGTTATACTTGTGATGACTTGCTATAGAGCTTGCTCATAGACCAAGATTAGTCATTAATTTCATCTCTGACCTTGACAGCATTTAATATACTGGTATATTATATTTTATTTAGTGATAAACACATTATAGTTTGTTTCATGTCAGTTCTTTCCCAAATGACAATATTTAAGACGGAGCCCAATTTGAAAGCACCTGCAGACAACATCATTTGTATGGCACAAATGATGGGATTTGTATCAGATAGTCTAGAAGAACATTGTGGGAAAAGGAGAAAATACTGGTTACCAGTATTTTCTACTTTTCCATAATGTTATCAAAAGGCCTACTTCTCGGGATCGTTAAAACTCAGGATTTTGTGGTTAAGGGCTTATTACTGTATTCAACATTATTTCAATCATATCAAGCTGCTATGTGCACCTATCCATGCCCTCCTGGCTGCTGTGATTTATTTTGAACAGTATATTGTACAACACCTATTCCAAGCAACTGACAGCAATCTCAATTGATTTAATGTCTTCAAAAGACTGTTCCATAGAAAAAAGGGTAGTCCTATTTATAAGCCTCTATGTAAGTTTTTGTTCTCATTTTGGAATTCGTCATGTATATACATGAAGGGTCTAATCAGTTTCGTCATAGGTTCCTGCCTTTAGCAAACCAAAACAGCAAATTCTGTTGCTGTTTGAACAGAAATTTGGATATATATTTATCTGAATTTGTTCCATAAAATATACATCAGAAGTAAGAGACATTACCTGTCAATTTCAGAGTCACTGTCAATCTCTTCATCCAGTTTTGCTTTAAACTTTTTTTTCTGTGGTTGGGGCTTCTCTGACGTTTGCGCCTTTCTTTTGTGTGAAAAACCACTAGGTGTTTTTCCCTAGAAGAAATAATTTAAGCGACATCTTAAATTTTTTGTTTGAATAGTCTCGCAATGCTTTAATTCAAAACAATATTTCAGTCTTATCATGACAACAGTTCACCTGTTATGTATTCAGGGCCCGCGCTGCCGATCGCCATTTTCGCCAAATGCGAAAATTCTTAACAAGTGGTGAATTTTTTCTTTAACTGGCGAAAATAAGTGGCGAAAGGTTTTTAATCGGCAATTTCTTCAGTTTTTGCCTCAACTCACAAGATAAGTGGAGAAAGGGTGAAGCTGGGAACAAACAACAGGGCGACGTGGGAGAAAAAGTCGCCTTTAATGGCTCAACTTCGCCTCGTCAAGCTTGCACGGCGAAAAAACTTTGCCTTAAAAAATTCCCGACCTGGCTTATATTCATGAAATATTGGCAATCTAAGACAAAGGTGACACCAGTTATACTTTATCAACTTTGTCAAGACAGCAGAGTGTTATGATCCTTATCTGTTACTAACTCGCTAAATCCACCCCTTTATCCCACAAAACCCTGTCTTTTTCCCACAGGTAAAGTGTCTGCTTATTTGTTTAAATGACGTCAGATGATCAGTACTGATTCTCAATACATGAATAGTCGTAAAATAAAGCAGAATTACCTCTTCTTACAGCTGAAGATATTCATTACAAATATTTCTTTTAATAAATCATAATGATGGATGGTAAACCAAAGGATTAAAATATCTTGAAAACAGTCATTTGCCTTCCTCATATAGGCAACTCAAAGCAAAATTCACAGTGCAATGTTCTATTTTTAGTATTCTATTTTTAGAATACTCTACACCTTTTCCTGCCTATCAGCTAGTTTACTGGCTATATAGATTATGTCTCCGTAAACCTTATTAAGTTTAATTCTTTAAAATTTTACCAAGTCCTAGTTATGTTTTTGAATAAAGATTGTGGTTGGTCCTCATTACAGCCAAGAAGAAGCTTTTTTTTCCCTTTTCTCATCACTCTGGACATTATTTATAATCTGATGAGAAATGTCAGGGTTTGAAGTAATGCGTGACTGCATCAATAGGGTCATAAAATTCAAGGCAGTCAAAACCCAATGGTCAGATAATGTTCTTTTGAGTCAACAAGTAGACAAAAATCCGTTCTCATTTTTTTTCTTTGATAAGCAAATCATATCAAAAAGTGATGGTTAGATTCAACTGTTTTTCACTCATGGTAGGCATAGAGAAATTCTTTCATCACATACTTTAATTTCTCCAGTAAAGTTCATGGAAAAAATAATGTTTACTTGCAGCACAAATCTGCTTCTAGATTCAAACACAATTTAACTACATTGTGTGTTTTTACCATGTTTTTTTTTTTTGTTATAGGAGCCCACACAATGCCAACTTTTTAATGACCTCAATAAAGGATACTCATGAAAACATTGTGAGAAAAGAAGAAAATGCTCGTAACCAGCCTTTTCTCCTTTTCAAACAATGTTTTCTACCCTATCACAGACAACTTCCACTATTTTGTTAACATTTGAAATGGTATCTGTGTATGCTTTGGGTTTGGATGTGTCTAAAATTGTGTCATGCAGTAGAGGATTAAATCCCCATCATGATAAAAGACTTAATGTAATTTTCATCATTCATGTTTTCATGTACAAACTGCACAAATGAATCGAAATTGAAAGAAACATAAAAACCTTGTTCTCTGTGTCCGATACCTGAATGGAATAAAGGGGGATAAATGGCGGTCAAAAGGAAAGTAGCAAAAAAGTATAAAATAAAAAAATGGCGAAAGTAATGGCTAATAAATTAGGAAAAGTGGTGAAAAAAATGGCTCATAAATAAAAGAAGTGGCGAATATTTTTTTAAATTGGCAAAAATAGTGGCGAAAGAAAAAGAAAAAAACCCACAGCAGGCCCTGGTATTACATCATTTTCATCAACACTAGGCTGGGGCTTTGCGATGCTCTCACAAAGAACACTCTTTATTGTCAAATAAAAAGTTTTGGTTTAAACAAATCATTGCCTTATAGCTTTAAACTTTCAGATTGTCAAATAAAAATTTAAAACGAGAAACCGTCCAATAGATTTGTTTAAGACTTATTCATTCACAAAAAGAAAGACAATAATTCTTCTGAAGATAATAAACACCTTCACATTAATACAATAGTGAAAAAGCCAGAGTTAACAAATAAGTATTTTAAATCATTTTTAGAAGTACGATGCATTTCAGGGGCGAAAATCTCAAACAAAATATTTTGGACTATAGACGTGTCTCTGATTTTTCACATGAACTTCTTTTCATTAACAAAAAGGTATATTGCCTTGCTTCGGTTACATACTTTTCCTCCACGACCCTTGTTTTTGACAAAAAACGACATGTTTATGTCCGTCAAATATTAATACAAGAAAAAGGCACGTGTTTCCGGTTATAGATGGGTATGGCCTAAAAAGGAGGTTAATATCGTCTCACTGGGCGAACATATTGTAGCGCAACATAATTTATCATATTTACATTACCCTTTCTCCCATATTTTTCTTGAACTAATCCTTTGTTCTATCTATGCCCTTTCATCAGGTTCTTTTGTCCACTATTTTTTTTTCTTCTATTCTTCAAATGTTCATCAGACGCAAGGTCAATGAAACGACGAGGGACACAAACTTACAAGTGCACCGTTTATCCATCAAACTAAAATTACAATTTAGTTATTTATTATTATGTGTAATATAATTGTGTTGTTTCAACGCGTTTTTTTTTTTTTTTAATATTATTATTTTCAAAATTTCAGTGAAATGGGCGGACGGAAAGGGCACTAGCAGGGTGCGTTTGCAGATACCTTTTTTTTTAAGGAAATAACTGACTAGATCTAATATTTAAACAATAATCGGGCTATTTCTAAATTCTGAGTTTAGCTTTTCTATTGGGGCACGCTTAATTTGTCATCTGCATATACTTTAATTTTGGGCAAGTCTAAAATATTGTTCTCTGGAAAAGAGTTAAATTGAACCTTGACATGTTTGCGATTAATTATCGGACTGATACCCCATCCTCCTTTCGGCAAACCTAATTGATTGAATTTGTGTTTATTTATCGTCGCCACCGGTTTCCCATATGGGCGACGCCCCCTGAAGACTGTTAGTATTGTTACAGGGGATAGTGCAGATACAGGACGAAACCCATCCTAAGTTATGCCTGGTTCTTTAACATGCTTGGTGTATAGCACCGTCACACGGGACCTCGGTTTTACGTCTCATCCGAAAGACAATTAGTAATATTAGATGGCCAGCCGTGGGAATCGGACCCACACCCTCATGATCACGAGTCCTATGCTCTACCAATTGAGCTATGAGGGCTGTTTAAGGCAAACCTGAGGAAACCGTTGATCAGTTTTATTGATCTTTACGGAATCGGGCGAGTTTTGACGAGTGTACCCTCAAATACCAGCCGGGTAAGCACATGTTCTTCCCATGCATATTTGTTTCTGATTTATTTGTGTCAGGCACGAAATCGTGATGTACTTTAAAATAGTCCATAATTAACCCTTAGGCTGCTAAGCGCGACTCACTGACCTTTTGCGGACAGTGTAGATCAAGGTCAGACTGCAACAGAACGTGCAGTCTGATCTTTGATCTACACTGTCCGATAAAGAGATATTATTCCCAAAAAACATAACTTTGAAATAGCAATATTTAAGTTTTTTCTATCGAATTGAAAAATTCATTTTAGTTATTTAGCAGGATGGAGGTTAAGGAAGAAAGAAATTTGGGTATTTGACAAAGTTGGGAAACAGGGACTTAGATCTATTTATTACCGTATATTGTTAACTTTGTTCGTGTGGGAAATCCGATGTCATATTTAGGCCCTAGCCTTTACGCTGATAAGCGTGACCTAGTGTACTTTAGTAAATAATGAGTAAGATCAGACTGCACAGCACGTGCAGTCTGGCTTTAAAATCGCAATATTTAGGTCACAGTTAAATGGAAATATCAGGTTAGAAGTTGTAGGCTTAATCCTTTCTGTTGAATTGTGTTTGCAGTGCAAATCAAGATACATGTATTTATGTCACAGTAGGCCGGAACTATCTGTTTAGTGGTTACAGTCAACGGTTCACTGTTTGCGAACAATGTAAATCGAGATCAGACTGCAAAGTATGTGCAGGCTCATCCTTTGTGCAGCCTGATCATAGAATGTACACTTTCCGATACTTTGTTAGATATTTTAATTCAGTCTGTCGAAAGCAAAGTCTGTTGAAAGCAAAGTCTTCGTGATTTTTCGGCGTAGCTGAATGTGCTGGCTTTTGGCCTACTCTATGGTACTGATAACAAATGAATAAATAGAAATTTGTGATTGGTCAAATATGTAGACATGTTTATTTCAAGGGCCCCTGCCTGGCAAATTTCCCCGCCTATCTCTTTAAAGATATTTCTTGTTTTCCTTGATCGAATTTTGCGCTAAATGGCTTGATAAAAACATTGGTTAACCCATTACCAACGCACACAAGTTTTCGGTCCCTACAATTGACAGCTTTTGTAAAACTTTTAAGTAGAGGAGTAATTGTTCTATTGCAACCGATTTTACTCCATTTCTCACAATGTTTCCGTATCATTAAAATAGAACGATTTTCTTTTCTTCTGAGTCACTTGTAAGTCAGTGTTTTAAGCTCCAGTAGCGACTAAAAGTAAACAGCGCAGGTGTTAAAATGCGTTTAAATCAAACCATTTAAAAGAATGGAAATTAAATAGATCTAGAGGATATTTGTTTTTTTTTTACGGTGAAAGATCGAAATTTATTACCGATGATGTTCACGAGATGAAATAAATTTCGATCTTTCACCGAAAAGAACAAATATTCTATTTATTTCATGCTTTTAACCTTTTCGGGAAAATCCAGCACAGTTCTTTTCGGTTATTCCCCGTGGCGTGCCCCCTCCGCATAGCAACGCATTACAATATTACGTCAAGCGCGAGAAATGTAAGGTAAATTACGTCATATTTCCATCTGGTTGTGAGGCACGCGCATTTTACCGAGGTAACTAGTGCGCGGGAACAACTGTTTCCGCCTTCAATTGAAGAGTTAGAATATAAAAATCGGTATTTCACTGGTCGTAACCATGAAATATCGAAAAATATTTCCCTGATATTTCTCGATAACCTACCGGAAAGCATGAAATAAAGAGATGATAATCTGTTATTGTTCGGTCGGTCTAAGCGTTAGTCTTTGGCAGAAAATAAACTAGTTTGAACAGATATTGCTTTCCAAGATAGTGTATGAGCAGATATGATTGCTCGTAGGCATATAGAGTCTATAAATATGCTATCAAAGGTGCTTATAATTACATGTTTTGTCAAAAGACAATCGAATAACTTGTTGAATATTCGAATATTTGTGAATTCACTCCGTTATACATGACTCAAAACCTCGATGTCATTCATTTATAAATCACGTTTCGATATTGTCAGTGAAATTTGAAAGTATAAGTTTTATAAATGTATACTCGTAATGCAGGCCTCACACTGTCCTGAAATAGAACAAAGACGCTCAATATGAGAAATATTCAAATTCAGGTCTGATCGTAAAAACATCGGACCTGTTCGTGAGGACATCTTTGGCCATCGTATGACCGCCGGTGGAGTGTCCTAGACTCCGGCAGCAAGTTCGTGAGTAGTGACAAAATCTTTGGTATGCCGGAAATTGCCGAAAGATGTTGAGAAAGTATACATCGTTCTTTCAGTAAGACATCGTTAACCCTTTACCACACAATGCTGGTTTTAATCGACCCCGACAGAAAAGAATTTTTGAAAACATTGTGGGAAAAGGAGAAAATGCTGGTAACCAGCATTTTCTCCATTTACCACACTGTTTTCTATCCTATGAGAGACAAATTTCATGTTTTGAGTAACCTTTAATTTGTCGTCTGCAAATGCTTTCAATTTGGACAAGCAGTCTAAAATTTTGTCTTTTGGTGAAGCCTTTGTAGCTTTTGTGTGTTCTTCTCTACACTCTTTACCAAACAACAAAATTGTAGCCTCGTTCAAACTCAAAGCATTTGCAGATAATAAAATAGATGTTATTTCAAATATTGAAATTTTCTATGTAAACGGGTAAAACATTATGGGAAAAGCATCTTCTCCTTTTCCCGCAATGTTTTCAAAAGCTTTCCTCCTCAGGATCGTTAAAAGTGGAGTTTGTATGGTAAAGGATTAACTCTTTACTAGACTACAGAAATTTAGACTTGTCCATATAGGAAACATTTGCATAGGGCAAATCAAATCTGGCTGAAAATGAAATATTCGTCTGTGAGAGGATAGAAAATATCGTGGGGACAAAAGAGAGAATGCCATTACCAGCATTTTCGCTTTATCGCACATTTTTTTTTTTCTATTAAAGCATTTCTCATTTTCCCATGATGGTAGCAAAATTCTTCTAGTCAGGGTCGTAAATCACGTGTTCGTTTGGTAAACCCAAATTTGATTAAATATATACGCTTTAAAGATTTTTTTCTATTTCATACATTTTTTCTGTCTCTCTACCCCCCCCCCCAATAAATAAATAAATAAATGAATAAATAAATAAATAAATGAATAAATAAATAAAGTAAATAAATAGAATAAAATCTTGAAACTACAATGCTTAACTAAATGACCAAAATACTTTTTGTAAATACAAACTTTGACCATTCCTTTTCGGTGACTAAGCAACTTGTTATTTCAGTTCTTCAAAAATGCGTGAAGAATTAAAAGTAGGTCAAAAGCGTGACATATTTGTGGCTGTGGCATATTCTTAACTTTACCAGACAACAAAATTCTAGACTTGTCCAAATTGTAAGCATTTGCAGATAACAAAACAATAGGTGGGTCAAATGGTCAAATTTGTCTTCAAAAGGGTTAAAACATTCTGGGAAATGGAGAAAATGCTGGTGACCAGCATTTTCTCCTTTTCCCACATTGTTTTCTAAAAGCCCTCTTGCCTTAGGTTTTTAAACTTTGAGCTTGTGTGTTAAAGGGTTAAAGATTCGCTCTGATAGGTGCAGTCAGCCCGACACCCGACACCGTGATTTTAATATATATTGGATACCCGGGTCACGATTAGGGCTATTTTTAGATAATTATCCCGGGTATTCGAACCGTGAAGGCTCGGCAAAAAACCGCTTGACTTTGTTTCAGTCTCTGTCATATTTACGTGATCTGTTGTATGTTGATGTTGACTTGGACAAAACAGAGTTTATTATAAGCAGGTGAGAAATGTTTTGGAAGTTTTCTTCGGCTGCTGAAGGAAATATCCAACTACTGTCATAGCCCAGTCGTCGTCATCATCGTCTTCATTGTCGTCTGCATCGTCGTCATGCGAAAACTTTCACATTTCCTCGTATCTCTGCTATTACTGAAGATATTTAGGTCAAAATTGGGTTATCTTTTTTTCCCATTTAATGGGGGAACCCATACCAGGAGGGCAGATAACTATCAACAGCTAATCTGGGTCGAAACTTTTGGCTATTCGTATATTTTCTGCATGTCCAAGAGCCAGTCTACCTCAAAATTCAGTTGTTTCATTCGGATTTCATGGATCCAGACTTACTTGGTATAATGTATCGAGGAGATGCATGAACCCCCACTTTTTATCTGAGAGTGCCACTCAATATATATGGCCTGCAACACGCGAAAAGGGGCATTTGGACATTTGCGTAAAGTGTCGTCTCGGATCATTCTGCGCAGTCTGAGCAGGCTAATCAGAAACGACACTTTCCGTTTTTATGTAATTTTCTGTTTTACGCAAGTCTACTGTAGCACAAAATCTTTTGCAGTCGTAAAGCGCCGTCTCGGATTAGCCTGCGCGGACTGCGCAGGCTGATCCGAGACGACACTTAACGACGTTCGCTACAGTTTCCATTTTCACGCTTCGTGTAACTATCACGCTCACCGTTTGCACGAAAAACGGTGAGCACCTAACACAATTGATCCTGCCACACTGCAGAATGGATAAACCAAGAAGTAAAACGGGTCGTTTCATGTCAGCAAAATGAAGAAAAAAGTATTTGAATCAGGGATTTTCCTTTCCTCCAGATATTTGTCTCTTTCCAGAAGATTTAACTCTTTACCAGATGACAAAATTTTAAACTTCACCAATTTGAATACATTTGCAGACAACAAAATAAGTATAAATAAAAAATTGAGATTTTTTTTATAAAAGGGTAGAAAACATTGCGGGAAAAGGAGAAAATGCTGGTTACCAGCATTTTCTCCTTTTCTCACTATGTTTTAATATAGCCTCTTCGTCAAGGTCGTTATAAGTCGGGATTGTGCCCCTGTCGGTGGGCAGGACATACATGCATAAGTGAGCTGTCGCCGTCATATGACTGAAATAATATTGAAAGTGACGCAAAACGCCAGTTAGTCAATCAGTTATCGTTATCATCATCATTGTCTTTTTGACATACCGCTTGCCAAACAAAACTGAATTAAACTGAATCGTTATTGATTTTAGGTAAAGATGTTCAGAGTCACCGTTTTGGTGGTACTGGTACTCGGATTGCAATGCACTCTAATACCAGAGGAGATCCAGAAAGTGAGAGACAGCGGTATCATTGTGATCGATAATGTAGACAGGTATACGTTCGAACATATCGGTATCCCAGTGCACGGGTTCGAAGGCGGGTTTGGGGACAACCCGAACGAGCCGTCCGCTCAGAATTATTCCTTCGACATTCCTAAAGAAGCTGTGGTCGCGTCTGAAAAGGGGTGTGTCCGATTGGGACCAATAGGAATGTCTTTGAGTGGAGCACCTTTCTATAATCCATACACCGGACAGGGGAAGAACGCTGTGGAAGGGCATTGCCAGGAAACGTTTGACGATTGTTCCGGTCATCCAAGCCCGAACGGTGCCTACCATTATCACAAGCTTCCGATGTGCATTTACACCGGCAATCTGGTAGATAAGTTCCTCGGTGTTGCATTTGACGGTTATCCGATCTATGGGCCTTTGGACGGTACAGGTCGAAATGTGACCTCGGCTGACCTTGATCCATGTCACGGTTACATGTATAATGGACGATATATCTATCGAATTACCTTTGATTTTCCCTATATACTTGGCTGCTATCACGGTGAGCCTTTGGAAGTCAGTATGATAATGGGAGGTGGAGGAGGACCACCTGGGGATCGACCTCCACCACCCCCGGGGAGGAGAAGACGAGACGTTGCGAAAGCCCAGGAAGATCTACAACGTTACAAACGTCAGATACCGGGCTCTGATAACCCATGTTTGCAGGTCGAAGACAGCCTTTGGCAGCAAGAGACTTGCTATGCTTTTTGTGAGAACCCAGCCGACGGGAGCCGGGATGATTGTACACCCCCGGGACAGCAAAATACCCAGTCAACAACCGATAGCTCACAATCCACAACCGACAGCCCCCAGTCAACCGTATCTACACCGGTAGTTACAGACACGCAGACACTCTCTACAACAGAAGCCGACGTCAGTGGATCAGCTAAGCACGTGATGGCTGTTACAGTCTTTCTGTGTTCATATGTTTTATACATCGTTTTGGTATAAAGATGAGATTTTAAAAAAAAGTAATAAATGAAAAATTGATTATTCGAGAATGATTTTATTCGAATGTATCAAGGGGTGAACAAAACTTGCACAGTGTTTAATACGAGCTTGTATGCAACTCTTAATAATGGCAGGCGTTGACGTAGCCTGGGTTCCAGTCCGTTCATTCTTTTCCTTTTCTATCATTCGGACCTAACTTTGTCAAATAATAATCACGGATAGCTGCCAAAGATCGACAGCAGACAGAGATTAGGACAGTGTGATACGAAGTTATTAAAATATTATTACCGCCTGTACCCAGGCTAGCGTTGACGTATCAGTGTTTCGACGAATGTGCAATTTGATTGTATCTATTTACTAATATAAATCTTTACTGTAAAGGCTAAGTTACTACCCGTAATGATTGAAAAGTGATAAAGAGAAAGCATTTGACGACAAATTTAATCGGACTCCAATTTGTCTCTGAAAGGGTAGGAATGTTGGTGGGTAAAGGATAAAATATCGGTTACCAGCATTATCTTCTTTTCCCACAATGTTTTCATGCAAATTCTGTTCCTCGGTCATAAAAAAGACGAGATTGTGTTGCGAGGGCCGAAAACAATGTCAATCAAATTGACCTAGAAAAATGTCTTGACAAATTAGTTGGCCACTAATTTTAATTTATTTAGAATGGTGAGCCAGTGAATAAGCCCTAGCGGCTGATTTATCCGTTACCATAGAGACCAGTTTTAGACATTCATGTTACTATAGTAAGTGACTTAACTGAAAATTGTTTGAAGGAAAGTAAAACGCTTCTAAAGAAGTAATGAAAGGTGAATGTGATAGTGGCAACGATGTCGGAAAAAGAGCGACTGTTTGTAACAAGCAAATTTCCCTTTTCCAACAATTTTCTTTCCAGAGATGTCTTATCGTATTTTAGGACAATAAAAGTAGTATGAGGTTTAGTTTAGATAGATGTAAATAGAAGAAATACTTTATTTTTTATTATTTTGTCTAAAGCAGGAATACTTTCTGTTCTTTGATTATGTCTACTAAATTGATCGTTTTTGAGTGGGGTTGCGAAATACGCAATATTAATGTCATACAGATTGTATCGGGAAACTTCAGAAGTGAAAATGATTACATAAAGAAATATATTCAAACAATTTTGTTGCTTTGAAGTTGCCAAAACAGATACTGCTAAGTTTTTAGATCTCTTATCGAGATCGTATAATTGAGGCGTCTCAGATTGACTTTTTGAGTCATGCCATTAACTTTTCACCTGTCGATAAACTTTAAGACCTGTCTAGATTGGAAGCTCTTGCAGACGACACATTAAATATTGCCCAATTTATTGGATTTGTCTTTGAAATATTTTCAGAAGCCATCTTCCTCAGGGTCGTTTAAATACGGAGTAGTTAATTAATGACGAATGATTACCAAGAGACACTTTGTTAAATCCCCCGTTGGTTAAGCCGGAACAAAGGCCTATGTGAAATCTCTGCCGCTCAAGACTCAAGCCCAAGTTAGAACTACAGAAAACCCATTTGAGTCATGCTCTGTGAAAAGGGGTCTAAACGTATCTGCAAAAAGCATCGACCCAGGTCAGCTTGCTTTGAAACTTTGATTTTGATAAATTTTCTGTATGTTAAAGGACGATTGTACTTTTGAGTCATTAGGTTGTTATACCAAATAGATTTTTGGATCCATAACAGTTTGATGACTTGCTTGGTATAATGCATCATGAAGATGCATTAAATACCCTTTTGGCAGAGCATGGCTTATTTATTACGTGCAATTGAAATGAGATTTCAATTACATGTACTTAGTTCACCCAGTGTTTAAATAATGAAATTGTTCGGCATTTACATGTAGGAAAAACAACACGACAACCCGAATCGGTGACTCACAGCCGGGAATATTAAAAATCGAATCAAACAGCTGTTTTGCTTGAATCTTAAATGCCCAACAGCGGTCAGAATTAAACAATGGGGGGGGGGCGGTAAAATCACAGGATGATTTGATTCATGATTTTCAAAAGTACGGACATTATTTTCAGCTGACAATATGTGATACTGTACAGTCTGTCAAAGTTCCAGTTGCTGGCAGAAAAAATGTATCTGAAAATTGGAACAAAACTTGGAAACATTAGTTCTAGGGAGCTAGTTTTACTATTCGTTTTCCTGCCAGCGACATGAATTTAATCAGACCGTACGCAAACACATTGTCAGACTCATAATAATGTCCATACTTTTAAATGGTGTTGATGCAATTTTCCTACCATTTTACCCCCGAATTATTCACTTTTGGCCAGTAGTTGGTTTTTAACATTGTGCTTCAGCTGGCAGGCCAGCCGAAATGCTAAATCCTGAAAGTCCCAATAGCTGCCAAAAGTAAAAAAAGAGTGTCTTAACATGGATTGAAATTTATATCATACCATTTAAAGTCTGGAAATTATTGTGAAAATGACAATCTGCTATTGTATGGTCGGTCCAGCTGTTAGTCGCTGGCAGAAAAATGAACTTTAAAAGAAGGTCAAAAAAGTTGCCGGGTCGCCCTATCTTTTGTATACTTTTTACCCGAGTTTGAAATTCATTTTTCTGCCAGAGACTACCACTTAGACCGACCGTACAATAAAAGATTATCATCTTCGCAATCATCTCCATATTTTTAAAAGGTATGATTAAAATTCAAATGCACTTTAACATCCACTTTGTTTACTTTTAGCAGTTCTTGGAGCTGTAATGATCTGCTAACCGATGTAGGTCTTTTACTTGTTGACAATGCAATATTTCATCTTTTTATAAAATATAATATGTAAAAGATTTTGAATTAAAGTTTTGTCTTTCTTACATATAGACGGAATGATATAGCCTAAGATCCTTGCACTGGCAAAACTAGAGAATTGTGGCAGACATGTACGATAACAAAATGGACATTTTTAGTCTGTATACATAATACCGAGATATCGGTATCTTAACATGCCGAGTCGACATGCTAAGTATATTAACCTTTTACCAGATGACAAAATTTTAGCCTTCTCCAAATTGAAAGCTTTTGCAGACCACAATTTAAATGTGACTTAAATGGTGCAATTTTTCTTTGATAGGGTAGAAAACATTGTGGGAAAAGGAGAAAATGCTGGTTCGGCATTTTCTTCTTTTCCCACAATGTTTTCAAAAGGATTCTTTCTCATGGTCATTAAGTCGACATTGTGCGGTAAAGGGTTAACTGCATAGATCCAATGGGTTTTTGCAGTCTTATCCTTATCTATCATGTGACTTTTAGCAAAAGCAGTACATGCAGTCTGGCCTGGGTTAATTTTTTTTTTTCTATTGGTTAATTTTCTGCAGAGGACTAGTCTACCTAATAATTTAGCTGATTTTGATTATTGGACAAAATGGATTTTATTGATCCATAATTATGATGGCTTGCTTGGTACCATGCATCACAGAGATACATTAAACCCCCCCTGGCATGGCTTTTACACTGATTGTGAAACAAGCTCTCAAACTCAGATTAATCGCTTTTAATGACTGCTTTCTGGAAATCTTAATGACTATTAGGGCCATGATACTAGTACTGGTAGTTGCAGAGATTGACCCTGCTTACCAAGGGATTTGAATCCAGAACCCTTGGGGTGAGAAGCTGTTGTTTTATCCCTACACTACCTTCTCCCGCCAAACTAACTTTGATTCTGTGGGAAAGTAGCCATTTCTTTAGAAACATGTTGTTGATAACACTGGTATAGAAATGCATGGCATACATATAGGCCCTGATGGTGTAGATGTTCTAGTAAGTAAAATGCTGTCAAAACTACAGCCACACAAAGTATCAGCTAACAGTATTCACTCATTACCACACAATCCCAAGTTTTAAAAACCCTGTAGGAGATGGGTTTTGAAAACATTGTGGGAAAAGGAGAAACTGCTGGTAACCAGCATTTTCTCCTTTTCCCACAATTTTTTCTACCCGATCTAAAACAAAAATCATCATTTCAGTTACCTTTAATTTGTTGTATGCAAATCCTTCCAATCTGGACCAGTCTAAATTTTTGTCGTTTAGTAAAGAGTTAAACCTCAAATGAAGACATCAGTAACACAATATGGATCACAATCAGACTGACTAGTCTTAACTATATCATTTAAAAACATGCACATGAACTGTGTCGTGTAGTATCGTGCTGATCTTGCCCTCTCAGCATACACACTCTACTTCCTTTCTCCCTTTCCTCCTATATCAACTGGGACTTTCATGTACAATTGTGAAATTAGTATGTTTATATTTCCTCATGTTGTACCTTTGTACCTGAGCATAAATAAAGCGGTCCTACTAAACACTGCAAAAGACATGCAAAGACACACAAAGACACGCAAAGACACCACAAAGACACGCAAAGACATGCAAAGACACCACAAAGACATGCAAAGACACCACAAAGACGTAAGAAGGCATTTATTTGTAATATTTAATAACATTTAGTTTGTTTGTGGATACAATATCATGCTTTAGATTGTTCGCAAATGTTTTTTTCTCTGTAAATCTTTCGTCTCGCACTTACGATTTACTCACCGACAAGACCAACTAAGGCTGCTTAATGAGTAACGCCACCAAAAAGAGAGAAACAGGTTAATCATGCAATTACTGAATACATTTTTTTTTTTTCATTTATTTCAATATTATGTGTTTTAGAACGACGGTTTTTTAAATAAAAATAACTTCGGCTTGTATTGGGTTTTTGCATTATTTAGCTTCCCTAGCTCCCCGACAATTTCGCACATAAACATGGAATGGACTGGTCTCAAGATTTTCTTGGCAATTGGAAACATACAAATGGTTCCTTTTGTTCTAATGCAAAGTTTAGTCTTTAGCATTGCCATCGTATTTAAAACAACATTGAATTGTCATCTGCAGCATCTTTCAATTTGGACCAGTCTTAAATTTTGTCATATGGTAACGGGACAAAACGCTATTAGAAAGACAGGAAACACATGCATAGGTACGCTAACCACCGTGATATGACTTAGGCTGTTTAAACCGTGTTTAACTCCTATACAGACAAAACTCTCTTTGTCAGGGTCGTTAAATCACGGAATTGTTCGGAAAAGGGTTAACTCGTTACCTTCTTTGAGTCTATTTTTGTTTAAAATGAATTGAATTAAAATTGCTGACGGACGGACGGGTAATAAGCCATTGCATAAATGATCTCTTTTAGTCGAAAACGATATAAAATATACTAAATGAATGTCTTTGCATGTCTTTGTGATGTCTTTGCATGTCTTTGTGTGTCTTTGCATGTCTTTGTGGTGTCTTTGCATGTCTTTGTGTGTCTTTGCATGTCTTTTGCAGTGTTTAGTAGGACCCTAAATAAAGTTAGTTGTAGTTGTAGACAGTCAAAAATGTTTGTGTGGAATTCGAAATGAACAAGTTCCACACTAAATATTTAATCATAAAAATTTAATAGGCACAATGAGTACGTTTATCACAAACAAATCAGTGTAAATTTGTTAACCTTTATCCAGCTAAATAAATGAAACGAAACTTTCAAGTAAGTAATAATAACCCAAGTTTTGCTATTTCAAAGGTATTTCTAGGGAAATATATCTCCTTATCAGACAGTGTAGATCCAAGATCAGACTGCACGTTCTGTGCAGTTTGATCTTGATCTACACTGTCTGCAAAAGGTCAGTGAGTCGTGCTTAGCAGCCCAAGGGTTAACATAGTTATTCAAACAGCTAGACTGCAAACTACCGGTGAGTGACACGCACATTTCTAGTTTGTTGTAGGAGCTAAATCATACCAAAGTTATATCTATAAAGATAAAAGAGAAAGGAGAAAATTCTGGTAATTAACATTTTCTCCTTTTTCCATTCCATTATTTGAGCTACATTATTTTTCATCTGCAAATGTTTCACTATGGATCAAACTGAAATTTTTGATTGTCTCAAATAGACTCAAAACAGTTTTAATTTTCGTAGTTTCAACAGCCATCAAAGCAATACACTCTTGATTTTTTTGCTGTCCGAAAATGTTTTCTAAATCTTGATTGTCTGTTAAACAGTTCAAACAGTTTTAACTCTTTACCACACAAAATTTTAGACCATTGCAAATTGACAGTTGAGAAATTTACGGTGGCTAAATGCCGAAAGTTGTTCTTGATATGGTAGAAAACATTGTGGGAAAAGGAGAAAATACTGGTAATCAGCATTTTCTCCTTTTACCACAATGTTTCCAAAGTCTTCTCCATGAGGATCATTAAACCTCAAGAATGTCTGGTAATGGGCTTTTTACCAAAGGACAAAATTTTAGACTTGTCCAAATTGAAAACTTTTGCAGAGGACAAATTAAATGTGGCTAAAATGATGTTTTTATTTTTTTTTCCAAAGAGAGTAGAAAACATTGTAGGAAAGGAAGAAAATGCTGGTTACCAGCATTTTCTCCTTTTCCCACAATGTTTTCAAAAGTCTTCTCCATCAGGGTCATTAAAACTCAGGAATGTATAGTAAAGGGTTAAAAAAGTTTTAATCTGGATACATAGCCTCTGTAGCTATACCACACATATTGCTCTTATTTCTGGCTATAAGGATGTACCCCTCCATACCCCATTCAGCTCCTGAAATGGAAAATAGTATAAACATTAACCCTTTACCAAACAATCCCAGGTTTCCTTGACTCTTGAGAAAGAAGCCTTTTGAAAACATTGTGGGAAAAGGAGAAAATGCTGGTAACCAGCATTTTCTCCTTTTCCCACCATGTTTTCCAGCCTTCCCAGAACAAATTTCAATTTTTGAGTCACATTAATTTTGTCGTCTGCAAATGCTTTCAATTGGACCAGTCTAAGATTTTGTCATTTGGTAAAGAGTTAAACTGACATTAAAGGTGACAATACCTTCTCCAGCAAGAGCTTCAACAAAATCTGATTGGATGGTGTTTTACACTGGTTTACAATTCTTAAGTTGTTGTTTATTTTGGATAGTGCAGATCAAGATTAGGCTGCATGGGACAAATTAAATGTGACTTATAAACTGAAATTTCTCTTTGTTAGTGTAGAAAATATTGTGGTTACCATCATTTTCTCCTTTTCCCCACAATGTTTTCATGAGCCTTTTTCCTTAGGGACGTTAAAATTCCGGTTTGTATGGTAAAGGGTTAAGCTTTAAGAACTTAAGTATATTATTCAATAAGTAACAAAGACAAATTTCAGTTTTTAAGTCACATTTAATTTGTCATTTGCAAATTCTTTCAATTTTGACAGTCTAAAATTTTGTGGTTTGGTAAAGAATTAAAGAGACACCGAATTCTTTTGACAATAAATTTCTAGCTTTTGTTAGTTTTCCCTTTTACTTCAATAATACAATTATATGTCAATATTTAAAACAAGATAACACAAGAAAAAGAATTCTTGAGGGTGAAATATTACTGTCATCCTTGACGCAAAGCTGATCCTGTCCTAAAAAGAGAGCATGTTTTCCTATGCGCACACCAAATATTTGTCATGTTATCAAATTAGGCATTTGTCACATCTTTCTCATTGCCTTACCTCATTGTCTTTTTTTTAAATAGTTTTTTTCTTTTTTTTTTAAACAGTTCTAAGTGTTTGTTTGGCTTATTTTATATGCTCGGTTAGCTAGAAAGACTGGCTGAAACAATTTGTTTCTGTACATAATGAGTTTACTTTTCATCAAACTTACAAATCCTATGTTTCAACTTTGCAGTCAGAGAGTGCTTCTGTTTACAATGTTGGAATAGGAAGAAATGCTCCTGACCAACATTCTACCCATTCCATCAAATATCTTTTAACAGTTTCAGAGACAAATTACATCCTTTGAGCCACATTTAATTTGTCATCTGCAAATGCTTTCCATATCAATGAACCTAAAATTTTGCTGTCTGGTTTGTAAACAGAATAAACATTGTGATAATAAAATATGAAAAAAATTACGATGAAAGCAATGTCAGCATTCATGACATACCCCAACTATTTTTACAAATCCAGTAGTCCTGGCCTTTCATCGTGCCGTATCCAATGATCAGTACACTGTGATCCAACCTGGTAGAACTACAACTAGGATCACTATAAACACCATCTCTGTAAAGCTGGAAGGATGGATGACCAGCATCTATCAGTGCCATTACAGGCTCCCTGCTTACAACCTCTTTCAGTGCCTCTTCATCACCACTCGGAACTACTTTTCCACCATTAATCTGAATAAAATTTTACGATACCCATTTACTCATTTTAAGCCAAATGTAACCAATTTCGTTAAAAGTTTATCATACTATATTCATTCTTGTGGTTTCATGACATAATACTACACCTGGCGGTTGTGAGATTACATAGATTACAACAGAGGGAAAATGTAATTTTGGACTTAGCTCCTATTCACTGTTGAATGAAGGATATCTCATGATGCTTGTCACGTGACTGTGTACAACCTTTGCCTTACATATTCATGTAGCTGGCAAGAAAGTGGAGTCGAGATACACTAAACATGTCTACTACTGCACATGTCTACTAAGTCACAAGATTCCAACAGCAATTTATTTGGCAGGGATGTAAAATTATTTTTTTATCTACTTGCCCGAGTAGGTGTTAAAGGTTACTCGCCCTGCATGGCTTTTCACTCGCACTTTTTTTTTGTGAAATATTCGTCTAACAGAATTGAAAGTCATGTGATTAATTACACTTACATGTAATTTTGATGTAAAAAAAAAAAAAAAAATTCGAGGTCATTGCTTAATACCCAGTATATAATGCAGAATCAAAGCGTGGCTTTTAGAAATTATGGGCGGCGACTAAATCTCGTACGTGTTACCTGATTGGTTTGCTGTAGGGATATGATGCAGATTGGATGTGGCCAAATTGACATTGTACAGTGTGTATGCATGTAATGGTTTGTAACTAGACAAGACCTCAAATAACTGCTGTAAACTTCCTAAACTTCCTTTTGGTTAGCAGTTCTCATACTGAAATTTTGCCGAATTTTATGGACTTTAAGTGCTAATATGTCAGAAAATGCACTCGCCCAGTTGGGCGAGTCAGGTATTTCTTGTACTTGCCCGAAGTCAAAGATCACTCGCCGATGAGAGCGGGCGAGTGGAATTTTACATCCCTGCTTTGGGGTGTCAGAATTTCATATCAGGAGTGCAGTGGAATGATTTTAAAGGCAGTGAAAATGTAAATTTCATATACATGTGCACATTAATATTTAGCCTTTTCAGATTGCTGAAAGAAGGGGAAAAGACATGATCCTACAAATAGACAAGTGCATCGATTCCCGTGTTGAAACAACACATAGCCTAGCTTTCTATTATTAGATGGGTGGAGGGTGTAAATGACTCGTACCATACACTTCCCAATCATTTACAATTTTGACCTGGCGTAATTTTCTCCAGACCAAGATTCATTTCAAATAACGAATCTGAAACTTCTTTTCATTCTTTGGGGGCCACAGATAGTTCTAACTTATTGATTTCAACACACTTCTACATCCGGATAAATGAGTAAATGAGTATCTTTAATTATTCTTTGGAATTAGTCTGCTCAATACAGACAATAATACACAGGACTAGTCCCTGCCATCTATCAGTGTTAACTTTTTACCGAACAACAATATTTTAGACTTGTCCAAATTGAAAAGATTTGCAGACGACAAATTAAATGTAACTCAAAACATTAAATTTGTCTTTCATAGAGTAGAAAACATTGTGGGAAAAGAAGAAAATGCTGGTTACCAGCATTTTCTCCTTTTCCCACAATGTGTTCGAAAGACCTCTTGCTCAGAGTCGATAAAATTTGGGATTGTGTGTTTACAAGTTAACAGGTGATATATCATCTGAGCATGTTCATTAACCTTTAGAACTTCTTTTCCACCTGAGCTCATTTGTGCCAATTTCAAATTTGTCATCTGCAGACATTTTAAATTTTAGTTTAAGTTTAAACATATTTATTTCACATCAATTGAAAAACAAGTTCTTACAACTTATACTAATCTCTCTCGATTCTGCTTCCTGAGAACTACACCAGAACTGGCGTTGAATGTGTGTACCAGTAGAAGGTCTCAAAGTTGACACCCGCTCCTAGATATCAAACTCGGGGCCTTATGGTTACGAGGCCGATGCTCTACCTCACAACCACTGACACCACCACATTTTGAATTGGAAAGAGTTAACTCTTTCCCACAGGACAAAGTCTTAGACAAAGAGTTTCCAGACGCCTTCACTATCTACATGCATATAATTTTTGAAAACATTGTTACAAAGACAAAGTCCACTATTTGAGCAATACTTTACGGTATGTGCCATCTGCAAATGCTTTCTTGAAATTTTACCATGTCTCAAGTTTTGCCATTTGGTAAAGGCTTAATTATGGCTGATAATAATTCATTTTTAACTTATAAGGAGATTTTCAAAATCTTCTAATGTGAAAATCTCTTAAGAGAATAAGAGGTCAGGAAAATAGAAAGAAAATGTAATTCTTACATCAGCAGCAGCAGTGCAGGAATTATTCATGCATTTCCCTTGTGGTTTCGGATAGTCCCCTTCTGTACACAGACCCCCAATTTTATGAACACAGTCAAAAATATCTGGACTTGCAAGGGGCTGCTTAACACAACAATCATGCATCTCATTGACACTGAGTTCTATAAGCTGTCCAGTCTTGATTGCATGGAAACTGTTTATAGAGTCTGTAATAAGAAATTTGTCCTTTCACGACATTTTTATTAAGTGCGCTCATTTGTTCCTCCATGTTCTCTTCGCATGATAAATTGGCGTCTGACCAACTTATGTTGTGCATAAATGGCAAGTGTGGAAAACAAGTTCTGAAAAGGAGTAACTGGTACGAATGTCTCCACAAATTCGTAAAAGCAGACCATCTCTCTTGAATCACATGACCCAATTTCATTTCATTAATTAAATGTATATAAAAACTAATCTTGTCATCTTCATGACTGTAAAAGATATAATTATATCTAATTTTTTACAAAAAAGTTGGTCATTTTGGTACCAGACCATTTTGGCACTTGGCAGTTTTAGTACCCAGCTGTTTTGGACGTGGGCTGTTTTGAACCCCATCCACTTATTGACAAGGCAACAAAAAATTCATCATCTTGGGTAAAACACCTGACTGAATGATTTAACTCTTTACCAAACAGTCCTGAATTTTATCAACCCTGAACAAAAGGCCGTTTGAAAATATCGAGAGGAAAAAGAAAAAGAAAATGTTGGTAGCTAGCATTTTCTCCATTTCCCACACTGTTTCCTACCCTTTCAAAGGAAAGTCCTACAAAATAATACACACTAACTTTTCCTCTGCAACTGCTTTAAATTTGGACAAGTTCAATTTTTTGTTGTTTGGTAAAAAATACTTAACTCTATACCACACAATCCTGGGTTTTAACCCTTACAGTGATGAATTAATAAAATACACATTTTTAAATAGGAAGATTATCTGAAATATTGCTGTACCAAGGTTATTTTGGCCAGAATATGTAACAAAATAGTGGACAGTGTAGATCCAAGATCAGACTGCACATTCTGTGCAGTCTGATCTTGATCTACACTGTCCACAAAAACAAGTTAAGTCGGTTCCAGTGCTTTAAAGGTTAACGACCCTGAAGAAAGAATGCTTTTGAAAACTGTGCGAAAAGGAGAAAATGCCCGTAACCAGCATTTTCTCCTCTTCCCTCAATGTTTTCTACCCTATCAAAACCAAAAAAATCACCCTTTGGTTTGCTTTTATTTTGTAGTCTGCACATGCTTTCAATTTCGTCAAGTCCAAAATTTTGCCGTTTGGTAAAGAGTTAACCCTTTACCACACAATCCTAGGTTTTAACGACCCTAAAAAAGAAGCCTTTTGAAAACATTGTGGGAAAAGGAGAAAATGCAGGTAACCAACATTTTCTCCTTTTCCCACAAGGTTTTCTATCCATCAAAGACAATTTGAATAATTTGAGCTATATTTTAATCAATTGTCCACAAAATGCTTTGATAAGTCTACATTTTTGTAATGTGATAAAGAAATAACCCTTTCCCAAACATCGAATTTTGGACTCTTTCTATTTCGAAACATCTGCAGACAATAGATTCAAAGTTGTGCAGTTTATACAACCAGGAGGTAAAAGTCACCAGCATTTTCTCCTTTTCCCACAATGTTTTCAAAAGCCTTCTTTCCCAGGGTCGTGAAAACAAGGGATTGTTTGGGAAAGGGTTAATTCAGGAGTGACTTACTAATAAAATTAATGACCAAAGCAATTCTTCTTCGTACCTGTAGCAGCAAAAGACAGTGCATCACCAAACTGTCCTTGTGATTTGACGGGTGTTACAACACCTTTTTTCCGCCAGTCCCAAGAGTCTGGGGCGTCTATCGCTGGGCGATATCGAAGGGTTTGAAATTTGGGTTTGGGTTTGGTCATGATTAGCCTCCTTTTATCCATTTCCTTTGTAAATACATAAAAAAAGATCTGAGACATGCTCTGTGAAAAGGGGGCTTAATGCATCTGCAAAATGTATCAACTCAGGTCAGCCTGCGCAGTCCGCGCAGGCTGACCTAGGCCGAAACTTTTTGCTGTCGGTCAATTTTCTGCATGTCAAAGAACCATTCTACCTCATGGTTCAGTCGGCAGTTGGATAAATTGGATTTTATGTTTCCCTAATTATGTGATGACTTGCTTAGTATAATGCATTACAGAGATGCATTAAGCCCCCTTTTACCAGACCATGGCTCATATTAATATAATAGAACTACAAAATTTTAGACATGTCCATTTTGAAAACAACAGAATTTTGCAGTGTTAATGGAAATCACTCCTCCCTTACTGCATAGCTTCTTCCTGTATAAAATCAATACCTAGCAACTGCGTTGGAGAGAATTCTCTTTAGCTAAGTGGTTAGTGTATTAGTCTTTTGTGCCCAGTAAAAGGGGTTCTTTATTGCAAGGGTTTGATTCCCAGCTAGGTTGATTGTGTTTCAGCTATCTATTTTGTTGCAAACTTTCATGTCCATAAGAGCAGACACTAAATTTTGTGCACCCCAAATGATAGCATTTGTCATTGAAAACGGAGACAAAATTTTGGGAAAAGGAGAAAATGCTGGTTACCAGCATCTTCTTTTCCCATATTTTTCAAAAAGATGTCTTCCTCAGGGTCATTAAAACACATGAGTGTATGGAAATGGGTTAAAGCCCTATCGGTAATTACATGCACTGACCAAAACATTACAATTGTAAAAAAGTTTTGTTCAGAATATTTACCAAAATTGCTGACAGCAATTTAAACCCTTTCCTAAGAGATTTTCCATTGTTTCAAGCCATGATAGCAGCCAAAAGTAAACATTGTGTTGTGTTGAAATGCATTTGAATTTATATCGCAGCTTTTAAAAGTATGGAAATTATTGTGAAGATGACAATTTGTTATTGTACAGTTGGCTCAAGTGTTACTCACTGGCAAAAAATGAATTGTAAAACCAGGTAAAAAGAAAAAGGATACAGTGACCTGGCAACTTTTGCCCTACATTTAAAATTCATTTTTCTGCCTGTGACTGATCGTACAATAGCAGATTGTCATCTTCACAATAATTTCTGTACTTTCAAAAAGTATGATTTTGATTAAAATGCATTTTAACACCTGCATTGTTTATTTCTGGCTGCTGTTTGGGCTTTCAGCTACATTTGATTCATCATCTGTAAATGTTTTCAATTGAGATAGGTCTAAAATTTTATGTTTTCGTATCAGTTACGTACATGTTTGTCATTATTTATCTAGGACCCATAAAAGTTATCAGCACTTTAAGATGTTAAGATGTTTAAATTACCATTTACCAAAAAATCCCAAGATGTCTCGATTTTTTGGTCTCGGTAAGGCTACAGCTTTAAGATGAAAATAGTAAACTTACCTTATCTGCAAGAGAATTCAGCTCTAGTTGAAATAAAACATCTGATCTTTTGTTGTGTTCCTCTACATATAACTTGTTCTTCTCCCACACCAACCTGTGTTCAAGCTCTTCCACCTCCGATCTGTAGCTTTTTCCATATTTAGCTTTCCAGTTTTCCCAGTCTGACCAGCACAAACAGTTAGATGTAAATGTCACAGCCAAGAAGGCTAGTAGAATTTGGGCTGTAATATCCATGTCCTAATCGAATGTGACCAAAAGAGAAAATGACATAATTCTACTCAACCCACAATTGTGGTGGTTATCTTTATATAGATAGAGATACATAGATTTTTAAATTTAAAGGAGTTACTGCACAGTTCATTTTCTCACTTTCTCATGAATGAATCCCAGATTAGAGCCATGGCAGGTATTCTGTGCTGTCTGCAAAAAGTATTCTTAAATGTCTTTTACCTCCTGGTTGTTTAAACTGGGCAAAACAAAAAAAGAATTTTGTATTTTGCATTTGAAATTTGCCTGTAGGTATTGTATTTCATTGGGAAAAAAAAAACACAAAGACATATTTTCCCTCATCTAGTACTGAATACAAACTTTATAGTTGTCTATGGAAAAAAGAATGTACATTTAGAATGATCATCCTTGAATGGAGAAAACAGGAATTTTTACCCTTTCAACTCTATACCAAATGACAAAATTTTGGACCAGTCTACTAAAAGCATTAGCAGATTACAAAATAAATGTGGCAGAAAAAAGAAGATTTGTGTAGGAAAGGATAGAAAACGTACTGAGAAAAGGAGAAATTGCTGGTTCCCAGCATTTTCTTTTCTTCCCAAAATGTTTTCAAAAGCATTCTTTCTCAGGGTCATTAGAACTTTGGATTGTTTGGTAAAGGGTAGAGACATTCTCAGTTACTTTAAAATTCAATACTGATATTGATTGGACTATTAAAATGTGTAGTCTGATCTTGGATTGATGTTATTCGGTAATGTTGTGGGATTCTGCAGAAAACAGTCTTGAAACTGCAATATGTAGCACATTTTCTCTGCCTAAAAATTAAAACTATAAATATCATCCATTCATCACTCTAAGAATTGGTCTAGTAAGTCCACCTCTAAATCAATGGCCCGATAAAGCTTTTATATACAAGACAGGTGAGGATGTATCTGAACTAAGTAAAATCATAGCAAACAAAATTTTACCCTTTATCAAGAATGATATTAACTCTTTATCAAAGAACAAAATCTAGAGACTTTGGCAGTAGTAGGAAAAAAAAAAACATCTGTGGGCTAATGATTAAGTGATTTGCTGCTTTTCCTTTGAGGTTTTTCATGCCATAAAAAACATGCCTATTTCTCCTTTAAGATCTTTGTACTAGTTAGGGTAAGGTCTAAAATTAACCCTTAGAGCACCAAATAGACCCAACAACATTTTCAGTTTAGAAGGAAGTCCCAAATACTTTCAATTTAATGGGTATTCCAGTCTGTATTGTTTCAGCACAGCAGACAGTGTCTATTGTCTGCATGTTTTGTGAAGTCTGATTTTAATCTACAGTGGCTGCAAAAACAACTATAGTCATGACAGGCCCAGTAAGGGTACCAGACCCTAGCTCTATTTAAGATAGACTCTCTTGGCTCTACCTCTGGGTTTCTAGCCAGTTCACCTCTTGTTGGGTGGGAAACGCAAGGTGTCTCTGATGAGGGATCGTATATATAACATGATCCCTGCTCTGATAAGCATCGTACCAGGCTGGGAATCGAACCTCGGACCTTTGGATTGGTAGTCCAAAGTGTTAACCACTAGGCCACTGCTCCATCCACTAACATGGATTTGTATTTGAAAGGGTAGAAGCACTATGAAAAACAGAGAACATGCATTTTATCCTTTTTCCACTGTGTATTCGCAAATCTTCTTTATCACTATCGGTGTAGTTATAAAAATAGGGATTGTTTTGTATAAGGTTAAAGGCAATAGCAATTAATAGATATACAACGCCTTACATGTGATCAACTTCACATGAAATTATCCTCGTGATTAAGCGTTGTGATAGTCACATGTGACAAGAACGCTAATCATGTTACATTTCAAAATAAAAACTAGATCTAGATCTCAATATGATTGATGCTGATTGTGTAACCGTGACTACACGTAACGTATTTTGGTTGGCTCGGTTACCAAAGCCGTTTTAAACAATATCTTGGGTATGCCGCAGATTGGACACTGTAAGACTTCTAACAATTTACTTTTCCAACTCAACGCAGCAGAAGAAGGATGGCGATGGCGTCAAAAATGACAGTAAATCGCGCCTTTGTTTCATACCGGAACCGGAACTGGTGGAATCGCATATTCTCTCGAATTATCGACCTTTACATAAGTTACAGAACGAAATGGAAGAATATGCACGTGATCCCTGGTAAGCGATTTTTTCATGTGCTTACGTGGTTTTTGAAATTTCAGATGAAAGAGTAACGCTAAACAGGGTATACTCAATCTAATAATCAATTCCATTCTATCTTTGTAACTTTAAAATTATCATGAAAAAGCCTCATAACTGGAGGTCACTCAGTGTCGAAAGTGGGTGGAGAAGTTTTTTTTGACAATTCGTTAAATTTATTCTAACGATTTCCAATACTTTTTAACTGACATTTTTATAGTAAGAGAGCTAGTACAAAGTGAATTCTTATTCCTGTACTAAATGAAAGTACGGCCAGTCTTACGTAGAGCATGGTGAATGGTAAATAAATTAGTCAACCGGTTGCTTATTGTCGTTGGTTTTCTTTTAAAGACTTTGTGGATGTTGATTTAGATTCATTGAGTAGCCACTTGTTTTTTCTTGACTGTTGGTGTTTGTCTTTAGTGGTTTACTTTTTTACATCAGCTGTATAAGGACTTAATTGTCTTAATATCTTTGGAAATAGTCCTGTGGAATTACATCATCTTCTGTTCTATAGCCAGGGGTGCGAAATCCTATGTCCAACTTGGGAATATTCAGCGATGGACAAGTGACTTTCTTCGATCCAGTTGAAAATATGGGGAATATTATGAAACATATACAGTATCTGTTGTATACATTACGCAGTGAAATACAAATTTTCACCCTTCATACAAAGTGACATTTCAAATGATACACAGTGGTTTGTGATGATCCCTGATTTCTGGAAACCAAGAAATACACATTTTGTCTACCTTTGTGTTGACTACATACCACAGCGTTGGCATAATACACGGCTGTTTTTTTTTAATGTCAATTTTTCTGCTCTGAAAAATATCAGAATAGTTTCAAGATCATCACTAACTTTGGTTAATATTGTTGAAAAAGAAGAAAATGCTGGGTACCAGCATTTTTTTCTTTTCTCACAATGTTTTCACAAGGCCCCCGGGGATTGTGACAGTGTGGTAAAAAGTTAAGCAACGACAATAAATCAAGTTTTGTGATGTCCAACATATTACACCCCTAGGCCCTAGATAGTTTTGATATTGCCTCACAGTCTTAAATTTGTTTCTGACCCTTCTTTTTGATGGCCTTGCTATTGATTGTGTGTATGTTAACATACATAAGGAGAATATTAGAAAAACAATAGTTTTGTCCTTTTCCCATAATGTTTTCTATGCTTTTGTAAGCAAATCCCATCATTTTGGTCATTTATCATCCTCGTTGACCCAGTTTCGATTCATTCTGTAATCGACCCTGGGTGATTTCGCTGGCGTTTCCTCGTTCTCATGAATTATTCATGAAGCATTGATTGGTGATCTCAGTTTTTCCTTGAGAAAATTTTAAACTATTTTTATCACAAATACGTCGTCATTTCTATTTTTAACTTGTCGATATCTGATCACATCATTCATTGCAAATCAAGCTTAGCGATACTTTAAATCTGGCGTCGCCCATCAACACCACATTCGAGAAGCGTTTTGAAAAAAGAGATTTTCGGCGTACACAAAGATCGATAGTGTCGTCCCTGTATTGCAGAATGGCATATCTCACAGGAGACAAGCACGCCGACGGGCCATATTTGTTGACAACCTCGGATTTTTTCCATAGTGGGGTTATTTTTTATAATGGAAGAAATGAAATTACCCTCTCTACAAGAGAGTATCATAATGTTATCGATCTTTCGATTGGCTATTAGGGTACTTCCCGACCATATGAATATTCATAAGAAACGACGAATTGCTAGTCAATTATCCCAGGGGAAGATGCATGCAGAGTAACATAATGCTTCAAACCTGGGTTCCGAGAATGGTCATTTATATGTGTGAAGTGTATTATTGTTTGATGTATAAATGTTTCGATAGCCCAAGTAATGCTAGTAAAATATTGCCAATGTTACTTACATAAGTGATTTATAAAACCAACTTTTATTTTTCAGCCCATGGCGTATTGTTGATGACTGTGGAGGAGCGTTTGCTATGGGCGCAATTGGTGGCTCAGTATTCCATGGTATAAAAGGATTTAGAGAAGCCAAAACAGTAAGTGTGACGTAGAGAGTAAGAAGCTGTGCTTTGTTAATGCATTGGCGAAAAGTATCAATACATGTCAGTCAGCGCAGTTTGTGCAGGCTTACTTGGGTCAAAACCTTTTGCTTTTTGTAAATTTACTCCATGTCCAAGCACTATGCTAGGTCATGATTCAGTCACTTTTTAAACAAAATGGATTGTAAAGATCTATAATTATGTGATGACTTGCTTGGTGTGATGCATCCTGTAGATGCAACTGTGACAATTTTAACTTGTTTTTTTTTTTTGTTGTTGATCTATACATGTGAATTGCAAATTTTATATTCACATACAGGGAATGAAATGTTTTTACAAAAGAAACCATGGCACTGTTCATTTGTTCAATTTTTCTTTCCAGGGAAGAAAGTTGTTTGGTGCATCAAGTTTAATTAGAGCAAAATCACCATTAACAGGGGGTAAGTGAAATGATATGGCCTGCAACACGCGAAAAGGGGCATTCGGACATTTGCGTAAAGTGTCATCCTGGATCAGCCTGCGCGGTCTGTGAAGGCTAATCCGAGATAACACTTTCTGTTCTTATGCAATTTTCTCTTTTGCGCAAGTCTACTGTAGTACAAAATCGAATGTAGTTATAAAGTGTCATCTGGGATCAGTCTGCACGGACTGCGCAGACTGATCCGCGACAACACTTTATGCAAATGTCCAAATGCCCCTTTTCGTGTATTGCAGGCCATATAGATCTTCTATTAATCTAGGTCAGTGTTGGATTAGAAATGTTTCAGAAATAAGTATACTTCTTTGATATAGCATGTTTAGACTTTTCTTAAATTTATGAGGAAAAGAAGTTTTGTTTAAATCTTTTACCAAACAACAAATTTTTAGACTCGTCCGAATTGACAGCAGTTGCAGATAACAAACTTAATTTGGCACAAAGGATGGGGCTTTTATCAGAAAGAAGAGTAGAAAACTTTGTGGTAAAAAGAGAAAATGATGGGTACCAGCATTTTCTCCTTTTCCCATAATGTTTTCAATAGCAATCATGCTCAAGGTCGATTAAACTTGGGATTATGTGTGGTTAAGGGTTAACCCATCACCACACAATCTTGACTTTTGACGAACCAAAGAACAAAGCCTTTTAAAAACAGTGTGGGAAATAAGGAAAGTGCTGGTAAACAGCATTTTCTCTTTTTCCCACAATGTTTCCTACCCTATCAAAAAAGGAATTCCAGTCTTTAAGCCACATTTAAATTGTTGCCTACAAATGCTTTCAGTTTACTCAAAGTCAGCAATTTTCTGGTGTGGTAAAGAGTTAACTCTTGAATATTTGTGCTCATAGGAACAATGGATTTTCAGGACTTACTGTAAGACAAGATAAGGGTTGAACTACAGTTACACGAATTTTCAGTTTCAGCATTC
Organism: Hippopus hippopus; assembly: GCA_946811185.2. Taxonomy (NCBI): domain Eukaryota; kingdom Metazoa; phylum Mollusca; class Bivalvia; order Cardiida; family Cardiidae; genus Hippopus; species Hippopus hippopus. Next base: position 2,938,315 of record OX328102.1, on the reverse strand, counting down.
ACTAGACAAGCTATCATATATTTTTGCAGGTGCGTTTGCATTATGGGGTTTCACATTTTCAACAATAGATTGTTCACTAGTATATTTACGAAAGAAAGAAGATCCCTGGAACTCTATATGTAGTGGTGCATTGACAGGAGGTCTGCTAGCTATCAGAAGTAAGTGATTCTTATAGTGAAACTCTTGGTGTACAGATCAGCTGGTAAACTTGCTTTCATGTTTTTACTAGGGGTCCTGCATGGCTCAGTGGTAAAGTGTAGGACTCGTGACCTGGAGGCCCCGTGTTGCAGCTGCCCTGGATCATTTGGGTTTTTCCTGGAAGTGTCCTTGGGCAAGACACCTCAGAGCCCGAGCTTAGTACTGGTAAAACCCGGGAAATACATGAATATGTGAGCTGTCCCCATGATATGACTGAAATTATGACGAAAGGGGCGTGAAGCACCATTTAATCAATGCATCACTTTGTGTTTTTATTGTTTTTAGCTCCACTGGCCAAAGGCCAGAGAGCTATTGTCATGGCGTTGTGTCCGTCGTGCGTCCGTCGTGCGTCCGTCCGTGCGTGCGTCCGTAAACTTTTTCTTTAAAAAACTTCTCCTCAGAAACTATTGACTGGATTTTTACCAAATTTCACAGGAATGTTCCTTTGGTGGTCCTCTTTCAAATTCCTTCAAATAATTGTGTTCCATGAAGAATTCTGGTTGCCATGGCAACCAAAGTAAAAAACCTTTAAAAATCTTCTCCTCCCAAACCGCTATTTGGATAGCATTATTATTTTGCAGGAATGTTCCTTAGATACAGGTTTACAGAATTCCTTAAAAAAAAAAAGATCTGTCAAAAAACATGGCTTTTATGGGAGACTCATTTTCCTTTTATGGTATAAAGTAAAATCTTTGAAAAATTTCTTCTCTAAAACTATTCATTGGATTTCATTGTTGTTTTGCAGGTAAGTTCCTATGGTGGTTGTCTACCAAATTGTTTCTTCAGTGAGCTAAAATGCAGGATTGAATGATAATTGTTAAAAACTTCCTTTTGCCATTATAGAAATATCAGGCCTGTGGAGCGATACAGGCGCTCAAGTGCCTCTAGTTTGTAAATGTGATAAAGAAAAGAAAAAAATAAATTTTTAATGCATAATCTGCACACCCAGTATTAGCATTGTATTTATCAACGATTTTGTCTTAGTCCCTGCTATGATTTTGAACTGCAGAACTGTGAAACCAACTGAGATTAATTTAGAATATAGTTATGCTGGAAATCAGTTAAGGTTTCATAGACTGAACTGTTCCAACAAATGATAAAAGAGGTCATATTCATGTATAATTATTATGATGAAAGAGGTATACTTGTCGGTCTAAAGCTGTAAGATAATTTAATAACACTTTACCAAATAATCCCATGTTTTAAGACCCTGGGAAAGAAAGCTTTTGAAAACATAATGGGAAAACCCTTCTCACGACATATTCTATATTTTAAGTCACATTTAATTTGTTTTCTGCAAATGCTTTTAATTTTGAGTAGTATAAAATTTGTTGTTTGGTAAATGTTAATGATTAATTCTACAACTGTTCATTTGTTTGTAGGTGGAAGAAAAGCTATGTTAGGATCTGCAGTTTTAGGTAAGTTAGACATAGCTAAAACTCATAATTAACCTAGAAAGGGCTTTTCACTACTGTAGATGGCTGTGAGGACAGTGTAGATCAAGATTAGACTACACAAAATGTGCAGTCTCATCTTTCATCTACACTGGCTATTAATTTGAAACAAAATATGACCAAAGACACAATGAAACTAGTTTTTGGGATCTGAATTTCAGACCGAAATTGTCCTTCTAGGTTTATTTGGTGTTTTATTGGTTAAAGCAGTAGTTTTTTGACTCCACTGGCATAAAGCTAATGAGTCAATGTCAGGACCCTGTCTGTGTGAGCATGTGTAAATTGTAATTTCAAGTCAATAAGTTTGTTAGTTGGTAATGATGTCAAGGTAGGTTCTGTGTCAATTTAACACAAATTGTGTTAAAAAACCAGGATTTGTATTCACCATCCATTCCTAGATCATTTTTAGTTTTATTCAGAAGAATTTTCAGAGTATGAAAGAGACAAGATTTCTTATTGGCTATTTGCTGCTTAACCATTTTGTTAAGCCAAATAGAGGTTGTGTTACTTTCAAATTCAGAAAATTCTTGAGAACTACATTAGAGAATGTTCTTAAAAGTGCTTCTTGAATATGGATCCAGTACCTTATTTACAAAATTTTCCAAAGATTATTAGCTCCACTGGCCGAAGGCCAGCGGGCTTATGTCATAGCCCGTTGTCCATCGTGCATCTGTCCGTGCGTCCATCCATCCATGCGTGCGTTAACTTTTATTTCAAACATCTTCTCTGAAACTACTTATCCAATTTTGATGAAACTTAACAGAAATGATCCTGCCATGGTCCTCTTCAGAATTTCTTGAAAGAATTTGATTCCTTCAAAAACTCTGCTTGCCATGGCAACAAAACTTAAAAATATTGGAAATCTTTGAAAATTTTCTTGTCTGAAACCATAAGGCCTAGGGCTATCAAATTTGGCATGTAGCTTTATCTAGTCGACCTGTATCAAGTTTCTTCAAATTATAGCCATGGGGTCAAAACTGGCCCCGTCCCTGGGGTCACAAGTTTTACATAGGCTTATATAGAGCAAACTTTAAAAATCTTCCTGTACCTAGCCATAAGGCCTAGGGTTTTCAAATTTTGCATGTGGCTTTATCTAGTTGGCCTCTACCAAGAGTGCCCAACTTATAGCCCCGGGGTCAAATTTGACCCCACTGGGGGGGGGGGGTCACAAGTTTTACATAGACTTATATAGAGAAAACTTTAGAAATCTCCCTGCACCTAGCCATAAGGCCTAGTGCTACCAAATTTTGCATGTGGGTTTATCTAGTGGGCCTCTACCAAGAGTGCCCAACTTACAGTCCTGGGGTCAAAATTGGCCCTGCCCCAGGGGTCACAATTTTTATATGGGCTTATAGACAAAACTTTAGAAATCTCCCTGTTCTCAGTCATAAGGCCTAGGGTTACCAAATTTTGCATGTGGCTTTATCTAGTGGGCCTCTACCAAGAGTACCCAAATTATAGCCCTAGGATCGAATTTGACCCCACCCCAGGGGTCAGAAGTTTTACATGGGCTAATGTAGTGAAATCTGTAGAAATCTTCTTGTTACTTACCATAAGAACTTGAGCTACCAATTTTAGTCCTGTCTCAGGGGTCGTATGTTCAAAACCAATTGGCCAAGTATTATAATGTTTGGCATGTAGGGATTTTACGTATTAGCCAGTGGAGCGATACAGGGCCATCATGGCCCTCTTGTATTGATATTAACCCTTTACCAAACAACTACTGGTTGTTACAACCCTTAGGAGAAAGGTTTTTGAAAACATAATGGGGAAAGGGGAAAATGCTGGTAATCAGCATTGTCTCCTTTGCCCTTGAGGTTTGCTGCCTTCTAAGAGATAAGCCCCGTCATATGATCCCTATGTTACTTGTTGGCTACAAATGCTTTAATTTTTGGCAAATTGCAGGGTTCTGCTATCTGGTAAAGGGTTAATAATAGTCAGTTATTCCAAAGCTTTTTACGTAACCCTGTACCATATAATGATTATGAGGGAGAAAAAACTTCGAAAACATTGTTGAAAGTAGAAAATGAACGCTGACCAACACTATGTTCTCCCTTTTCCACACAGTTTTCTGTTCTATTAATGAGAAATGTTCATATATCAGCCACATTTTATTTGTTGTTTTCCAAAGGCTTTGAAACTGGAGTACTCTAAAATTTTGTGGTGTGGTAAAAAGTTGATTTAGGTTGAAATGTATACATTACATATGTATGTGGAGAAAGTGCAAAGGCCTTGTAGCAAATACATTTCAATATATGTGAGGTTGTGTTCAAAAAGTCCCACAATAATAATCAGGAAGAATTCAAAAGAGAAAGTGAGTTTTGAATTTGTCTGTTTTGTCTGTTTTCCAGGTGGTGTTTTATTGGCTATGATAGAGGGTATTGGTATTGTTATAACAAGAATGACAGCTGAACAGTTTAACCCAGGTAGTATTCATATACTCTTTATTGCTTTTAAACAGATTTTGACCTTTTTTCAAGGGGGGGGGTTGACATTTTGTAAGGAAAATTCATAAGGACATGACTACTGACCCGTAAATGAAGAAAGAAAAAAGAAATGCAAAAATAATCCCCCTTTTCTAGAATTCAAACCTATGACCCTCAGAAACAAAACTCAGGGACTCTACCAATTTAGCTATTGGGCCAATTGTTTTTTTCCTGTGCCCAAGATGTATTTATCCCTTGTTCTACAATAAAGACTACCTCATTACTATTGATATAAGAAATTTTACAAAAAACAAAAACACAAAAAACTGGGTAATTTCTAATGTTTTCTACATGTATTTCTATCTGTATTTTAGTTTTAAGGCCATCTTTATTAAATGAAAATTTAAAGCGTTTGTTAAGATTAAAAAAAAAAAGCTTGCAAAGTGAAATCTGGTTAGATGCTACTATAGTCCTTTAGCAGATATTGTGGATAAGGAGCAATGCTGTTAGCAAGCATTTTCTCCTTCCTTGACAATGATTTCTATTGTATCAAAGACTTTCAGCATATTTGTACCACTGTCAGACTTGTCTGTAGATGCTGTCAGTTTGGAGAGTCTTTTGGTATACAAAAAGCATCTTTTGACCAGGTGACAAGTTTTGATGATTCCAAATTGAAAGCATTTGCAGAGAACAAATTAAATGTGACTCATTTAGTAGGTTTGTTATGAAAGGATAGCTGGTCTAGCATTTTCTCCTTCCACAATGTTTTCAAGAGGTCTCTTCCTTAGGGTTATTAAAATGGGAGACTGTTTGAAAAGGGTTTACCTTGTGCTTGGTGCTATGAAAATGAAATATTCTAACATGACACGTGAATTCGGCTGTATAAACACAGTGCAACGAAAGCGCGGTAAAATCTGCGTCATTCTATACAGAGTGACGTCATTCTATATAGACTGACGTCATTCTGTATATAGTAAGTAAATTATTCAATGGAATATAATCTGCATCCGCGTTTTTACTCTAAGTATGAACTCGTTTTCCTTTCATTAAGAGTTGGTCATGTTAGAATTGAAATAATCTTCTTTCTATCGTGGTTTATCGTTCAATAAGCCACGTTGTGTGTTATGAGGCGCAATGAATAAAACCACTCGGGCTATCGCCCTCGTGGATTATTTATTGTGCCTTATAACTCACAACTGTGGTTTATTGAACGGTAAACCATGATATAACAGAAGATTATTTATTAATTATTCATCAGAATGTATTTGGTGTGTAAAGTACATAAATACCAGGAACCAGCAATCTCCTGTTCTTAAGTCCTGTGTGCCACCAACTGAGCTACCAGGTCTTGGCGGAAAGTTGTGAAATACCTTCTCTATATGTCTATTCCAGCCAATGCTCAAGTAATAGATGACCCGTCCCAGTTACCTCCAAAATCTCCAGTTGGTGGAATCTTTGACAGCACAGCCGCAGCAAATTATCAATGACAGGGAAACAACTCTAGCAGTAGTGGTACAAACAATTGAATAAGGTCAGCTGCCTGACATTCATGCTGCATCATCCAGGTTGTGTGTATGGGTGAACAAATGGCTTGACTTTCAGTAAATCTTTGTGAAAAGTACAAAATAGTTATAGAAAGTGCAGGGGCAAGGAACCTGTTGTAAGATTTAAACTTTGCTGTCCTGTAAGATGGTGGTTGATCTTCAACAGGAAAACAAATGGATTTTCATATTTCTTAACCCTGAACCTGCTAAATAAGTGAAATGTAACTTTTAGGCATATAGTTAACACCCAAATAATGCAGTTTCAAAGGTATTTTTTGAAGAAAATGATATCTCCTTATCGGACAGAGAAGATCCTAGATCAAACTGCACATTCTGTGAAGTATGATCTTGATCTACACTCTCCACTTAAGGTCTGTGAGTCTGGCTTAGCAGCCTAATGGCTAATTTATGGTACATTGCCTCATGAAACAAATTTGCAGGAGACTGTTTTAATATTATCATTGTAAAATATGAAAAGCAAGCATGAGTCAAGGCTTAACTCAATACCACATGACAAAATTTTCACCTGGTCCAACGTGAAAGGAATTGCAGACAACATATTAAATGATACTCAGGAGATAAAAGTTGTTTTTCAAAGGGTAGGAAACATTGTTTAAAAAGAAGAAAAAAATGCTGTTTACCAGCATTTTCTTCTTTTCCTGCAATATTTTTAAAAGCCTACCTCCTCAGGGTTGTTAAAAGTCTGGATTGTGTGGTAAAGGGTTATATACAAATGCATCAGAAAAATATTGTAATATGATATTGGACAGTTTAAATCTAAGATAAGACTCTACATTATGTTCCATCTAATCTTGATTTATGCTGTCTATGGAAGCAGCTAGCATTATTTTCAGTTCTTAAGGGGTTTACCTAGTAATGTTTCTATATTCAATTAAATGAGATTTATAGAGATGGAGCACATTCTACCTGACTGTGTGTTACTAAATCTCGCAACATCAATTCAGTCCTTTACCAAACAATCCAGTGCCACAATGACTATGAGTAAAAAGGCTTTTGAAAACATTTTTGGAAAAGGAGAAAATGCTGGCAACCAGCGTTTTCTCCTTTTCCCACAAGAAAAGGTAGCAACAAGCATTTTCTCTTTTTCCCACAATGTTTTAAATTCTTTGGAAACAAATCCTAACATTTGATTTGTATTGAATTTGTTGTCGGCATATGCTTTCATAATGGGTCAGCCTGAAATTCTGTTGTCTGGTAAAGAGGTTAAGATGAATATGGTAGCATACATTGATTTGATTGTCTCATGTACTTATTTGCACTTGAAATTGTTGCTACACTACAGCGCTAGAGGTCTCACATAGGGAGGACACAGGGAGGGGGGGGGGAATAATTCGCTTTCATTCATCAGTTCATTTTGTATTTATATGTTCTATGATCAAAATAGCTTTTAAGCTTGTCATATATTTTTAACAAAAGGGTGTGGCTCATTTTGATGTAGCCTTTGTTTTTAACTCTTTGCCAAATGAGAAAATTTTAGACTTGTCCAAATTCAAAGGACTTGCAGACGACAAGTTAAATGTGGGTTGATTAATAGGCTTTATGCTTGAAAGGATAGAAAACATTTTAGGAAAAGAAGAAAATGCTGGTAACCAGCATTTTCTTCTTTTCCTACAATGTTTTCAAAAGCTTTGTTCTCCAGCGTCATTAAAACTGAGGAGTATGTGGTAATGAGTTAATTAACAAATGGAAAATGTTGCAAATTTATTAATTCTTAAGAATGTCAACAAAGTCAAACAGACATGTAAGGTCAATCAGGTAGACCTTGTTATAGCCATGTCAAGGTCATAATGTCTTATTAGAGTATTGATTAATCTTTTACTGTACAATGCTGACTTTTAACGACCCTGGGACAGAAGCCTTTTGAAAACATTGTGGGAGAAGGAGAAAATGCTACATTTTCTCCTTTTCCAACAATGTTGTCTACCCTATCAAAGAATAATTGCAACATCTGCAAATGCTTTCATTTTGGACAAAGCTAAGATTTTGTTGTCTGACAAAGGGATAGTGTAGATCAGAGATGAAACTATGCATGCCATGCAGTCTAATTTTGATGTACATTGTTGCAAAAAACATCTCAAGATTTAGTAGGAACTGAAGGGTTTAATGTTTATTCCAAAGTTACTAGCTAATTCATTTCATAAAACATGCTTGAGTTTAAAGATGTTTTTTTTTTTGTAAAATTAAGATGTTTCAAAGAAATATGTTATTTTAGTGTAGTTTTTGACTTTCCTTAAGCTTAAAAGCTGTAGAGATTACATCTGCATTTGACAGTGTAGATCCAAGATCAGACTTTATTTCCCTAGTCTGATCTTGATCTGTATTGTTCACAAAGGCAAATTCAGTTTTACTCTGTACTTTAAGGGTTGATTTACATTTTATCCTTTCATAAGTTTTTTACTTGTTGAAAAAAAAGACTTGTTCACATTGAAATTGTTTGGTAATTAGAAAGTTATGTTGACTCAAAAGATGAAGTTTGCCTGTGAAAGGTTTGAAAACATTGTGTAGAAAGGATAAAATGCTAGTTACCAGCATTTTCACCTATTCCAACGATTTTTTTAAACGTTTTCCTAACCCTGTGTCCTTGACTCAGAGTTGCTTGGTAAAAGGTTAACAGAATGACGAAAAAGTAGACTAAGATAGAGAAGGAAATAAAAATGACCTGAGATTAACAAGGGTGATTTTACTCTTTACCACAAAATCTTAGACTTGTCCAAATTGAAAGCTTTTGCAGACGACAAAATGAATGTGACTCAAAAATTGAAATTTATTTTTGAAAGGTTAGAAAACAGTGTGGGAAAAAGAGAAATTGCTGGTTACCAGTCCTCTTCTATAGGGTCGTTAAAACTCGGGATTGTGTGGTAAAGGGTTGGTTAACTTGATTGTGAATCTTTAGGGATGGGTGTGTTAGGTGGGGTTATTATTGCTGATAATGTTCATGTCCTTTTTTGTTGAGTTTTTGAGAAAATGATAGTATAAATGTAAATCTTTAAAAAAATACAATAAAAGTTGTAAATTTTTCATCCTTACTTTATCCTCTGTTTCAAGAGAACCTGATTCTTCCATCTTTTTCATAAGCTGTTTTCAAACCCCTAACCAAACAATCACAAGTTTTTACGACCCTGAGGAATAAGGCTTTTGAAAACATTGTAGGAGAAAGAGAATTGCTGGTAACCAGCATTTTCTCCTTTTCCCACAATGTTTTCTCCCTTTTAAAAGCAAATCCTATCATTAGTGCCATGTTTTATCTATTACCAGAATGTTTTTGATTCAGACCAGTCTCAAATTTTTCCCTGTGGTAAAGGATTAACCCTTTACTAAACAGTTCTTTTGATGACCATGATGAAGACAGCTTTTGAAAACATTTGAAAAAGAAGTAAATGTCAAAAAATGGGTTTTTTTTTTATTCATAGCCGTTCATTAACAAATCTCAGTATTTGAGTGAAATTAACCATTTCCCAAATGGCAAATTTTAGACTTTTCCAGATTCAAAATAATTGCAGAGGAAAACTTTCATATTGGTACAAATGAACTTAACTTCTCTGATAGGGTAGAAAACATGCGAAAAGCAGAAAATGCTGGTTACCAGCATTTTCTCCTTTTACCACAATTTTTCAAAAGCATTCTCTGGTATGGTTGTCAACACCAAGGATTATGTGGTTAAGGATTATGAGGTCTTTACAACAAAAACAACAATCAAAGTGCAAAAAGCACTGATGGCTAGGGGCAAGTGGAAAGTGCACATATGCGGAAAGCAATTTGCATTCAATCATAAACTGTCCAGTTAAAAAGTAAAAGAAAAAAATATGGATGCCTATGCTCGGCTGCAGTTGCTTTGAGTGAAAATTGTACGTCAAAAAGCCAGGCATTACTGTGTCAAAAATATTTAGATTACCTGCTCCTGATTTATGGGGTTCCCTTATGATAGTTAACAACTAGCCAAAGTTTGAAGTAAATATGATGGTTAGCAACTACTTCAAGCTTGAAGTAAATGTCTTCAATAATGACAAAGATACTGTAAAATATCAAAATATTTGAACATTCTAAGTCAAAAAGAGGCATTTATAACTGTTTGAAAAATACTTTGCTGGATACCTGTCCCTTTTGTATGGGTTTCCCTTTTGATAGCTAACACTAGTCCCAGTTTGAAATAAATATCTTCAGTAATGACAGAGATATTATAGCCTTATCTCTAGCAAATTCCTATTTTCCCTTAGATGAGTATGTTCAGGGTTTTCCCCCATTCCATTGTCAAATAAGTGAAGTGTTGCTACAAGAGTTTACATCGTATCTTGAAGTCCATTCCGGTCCAATCCAGTCCGTTCCGGTCCATTCCGGTAATTCTATGCACCAGGAAAACACCGACTCATATAATTTTCTTCGGTTGATTGGGTATGAATTAGAAGAAAATTTATTTCCCTTCACTGTGCATGTAATGTACGGGTTGGAGTTTAGTGCACGTGCTTCACGTGCTTTGTGCTTAGGCGTTGTCATTCAGCTCTGGACGACTGGCCTCTGTGGACGTGGCAAAATTATGGCTGAGGATAATGGCGAATTACGGCTTCAGCTCAGCACTATTCTTTCTGAACTAACCAGCTTGAAACGAGAGGTGCATGGTACAAATCAGAATGTTGCCACCGAAGTGAAAAAGCTTAAAACAGAAAAAGATTTGCGTTGGAAATTCCAAGGAAACAAGTCGCAATACGATTTCAACTGTGACATTGTGGACACTCTCAAACAAGCGCAGTGGGCGATTGAAAACCACAAGTTCGAACATTGCTCTGATCAGCTAAAGGAGGCCTGGATAAGCTACATACCCGGAACAAACACATCCGTATAGCTGACACTTCAGCCGGAGGTTGGGAAACCGTGAGGCAATACGAATCCAACCCCATTGCCAGTAACAGCGAGGATGAGTCCAAAATTTCCAAAGCAGATAATAGAGCGCTCAAGAAGAAGAAGTCTTCTCGTTCTAGGAGCAGTACCAGTACTTCTTTGGCTGGCACTTCTACATCCAGTATTTCTGGGATTCCGTCTCTCAGTGCAGGATTTCCACAGTCTCTTGGCCGTGGGCGTTTTTTTCGTGGCCAACACAGTCAAACTAGTGGCCACGGTAACATCGGGGGCTTTGGAGCAGCACCCGGTCCTTGCTTCGCATGTGGAGAGTACTCACACTACCGGAGAAACTGTCCCTATACCAGACCAACGGGATGCGCAACGGATCAGCCTGCAGCGCTGCACACTAGCAAGTGATTCAACGAAAGATGAGTATTTTGATTTAAACAGATTTACCCATGACTTTTATGAGTATGAACAAGGTCAGAAAAATATTATTGTCAGAAATAGATTGAAAAGCAATATTAGTTTCTGGCGTACTATAGGGGCCAGTGATTTCATTTTAGATGTCATAGGAAATGGATATAAGCTTCCATTAATTACGACTCCAAGTAGTACTTTTTGTTGTAACAATAGGTCGGCTATTGCAAATGCAGACTTCGTTCGTGAAGCCATTCAAGACTGTTTGGATAGAGCTTTGATAGAAAAATGTAATTATTCTCCTTTGGTTGTTAACCCATTGACAGTTTCAATTCAACATAGCGGCAAAAAGAGGTTGATCTTAGGGTTGTTAACTCTTTACCACACGAGAAAATTTTAGACAGGTCCAAATTGAAAGCATTTGCAGACGACAAAATAAAGGTGACTGAAAAATTAAAATTTGGTTTTGGAAGAGTAGAAAACACTGTGGGAAAAGGAGAAAATGCTGGTTACCAGCATTTTCTCCTTTTCCCACAGTGTTTTCCAAAGGCTTCTTTCTCAGGGGCGTCAAAAGTAGGGATTGTGTGGTAATGGGTTAATAAACATCTTTGGAAACAAAAAGTTAGGTTCGAGGATATTAAAATAGCGTTGTCCTACTTGCAAAAAGGGTTTTATCAAATAAAATTTGATCTCACCGGTCCTTACCATTTCGTAGAAATTTATAAGCCTCATACAGAATACCTAGGGTTCTCGTGGCCCGATAAAACGGGTAATATTATATATTACAAGTTTTTGGTACTTCCTTTTGGCATTTCTAGTGCATGCTATTTATTTACAAAGCTTACGAGGCCGCTTATCAACAAATGGCGAGGAGAAGGTAAATTAGTCACAATGTTTTTAGATGATGGATACGGATGAGCAAAAGATTTCGAAAACAGAATTACTCCGTCAAGAAGTCAAGTCAGATTTACTTCTGTTAGGTTTTATTCCGAATATTTCAAAATGTATATGGGTCCCAGTCCAGTTATTAGAATTTTTAGGCATTTTGCTAGATTCAGTTCAAGGCAGAATTTATATACCTGACAGAAGGGTGGAAAAGGTATTAAGTACAATTGAAAACATTTTTTCAAGCCTGAAAGGACATCGACGTGTTCACGTGAGGACAGTTGCAAGTCTTGTAGGTCAGGTCATATCTATGACTGTTGTTATAGGTCATATAGCACAGATTATGACTCGCAGTCTGAGCATGGATGTACTGTCTGCTAGGCACTGGAATCAGTTCATACCGCTCTCGGAACAGGGCGTCCAGCAACTTCATTTTTGTAAGTCTAACTTGGTCTCAATTCTAGAGACATATGTGAGTCTTTCAAATGTACAAAAGTGGTCTATTCAGATGCCAGTAGCACTGGCTATGCAGGCTATGTAGTAAATAGTCAATATTTCGGAATCCTCACTCTTCGGGTATGGATGCTTTTTCAGAAAATTGGGGTGGTAAAAATGGTTTATTTGTTCCCCCAATTTCAATTATCGCTCGGGTGATTAGAAAAATGAGAGTAGATTCAGCAAAAAGGGGTTTTGGTGCTGCCATGCTGGAAATCGGCCTCTTTCTGGCCATTGTTATGCGAGAATGGTTTTTTCATTGACCCTGTAAAACATTGGATAGATTTACCAACACAGAAGGAATTTTATGTTAAGTGCAGAAGTGGTAAAGGCATTTTTGGTAATGAAGATTTACAATTCCGCATGTTAGCAATGTTTGTAGATTTCTCAGCTGCAGTAAAAGGGAAACAACTCTTACAATGAAGAAAAAATAGTATTGTACTTATTGTCTCCCTTGTTGTCTAGGGATATGTGCAGCATTAGCAAAAACAAGAATAGTCGTAAAAAAAATTATTGCGTCAGTTAAATCGCAGCTTTGTGGTTTGAAAGCAGTATTGCTATATTTGTGCACGGTTTCCAGTTTTGCACCAAAGTTCTTGACAAGGCAGTATTGCTTCAGTTTATTCATAGCATTGTGGTATGAAAGCAGATTTTCTATGTGCATATATGTTGCAGCATTGCATGAAAAGTTATTGAAGAAGCAGCACTGCTTCAGTTCAGTCACAGCATTGTGGTTCTGAAAGCAGGATTGCTAGATCTCACTGTATAGTGTACAGATTGTTTCTGTTAGAAATAGTTGGTTTTGTCAGACTACGTTGTCAATATATATGAAGCAGGATTGCTCTATTTAATGTTTTGAATACATGTGTTTTTCCAGATTCACAAGAATGATATTAAGATGCTACCGGAAGCTATGGTTGGTGGAGCATGTCTTCTCCCGGAGCTGTTACAGAAGTCAAGAGCGAACAGCACTGTTAAGAAATATGGACACGCTTTTGAAAAGTTCCGTAAATGGGTTATTTGTAACGGTTTACGGAGCAGCGATGCTTTGCCAGCCAAAGCTTTTATGGTTGCAACCTATTTGGCTTCTTTAATTCAAGAGTCAAACTCCGCTAGCCCGATTATCTCGGCCTTTTACGCCATTAAGTGGTATCATTATATAAATGGCTTGTTTTCACCTACTGATTCAAAGCTTGTAGTAAATGTACTGGAGTCTGGAAAACGCATTTTGAGAAAAGAGACGAGAAAGAAACAGCCAGTGACAATAGAAATAATATCTTCTGTATATAAAACTTTGTATGAGTGTGGAAACATAAAATCTCAGCGCATCATTTGCGCTGTTTTAGTAGGGTTTTCTGGTTTCATGAGAAGTGCAGAATTACTGAATATCAAAGTCTCGGACATTGTCTTTAATCCAACTTATATGTCGATTTTTGTTGAAAGCAGCAAAACAGACAAATATAGGGATGGTGCATGGATTATGATTGCCAAAACGGGAACTGAATTATGTCCAGTTGAAAATGTGTCTAAGTATTTATCATGGACTAAGCTGTCCGGTAATGATTTCTTGTTTTGTAATATTTGTACAACTAAAACAGGCCATGTTGTTAGAAAAACAAACAAACAAATGTCTTATACGAACTTAAGAGAATTATTTCTTGAGGCTTTATCTCCTCATGTTACAGATATAAGGAAATATTCATTGCACTCTCTAAGGTCAGGTGGCGCAACAGCAGCAGCAAACAAAGGCGTCAAAGATCGAATGTTCAAAAGACATGGACGTTGGATTAGTGAAAGTGCAAAGGACGGTTATGTTCAAGACAGTGTTGATGATAGGCTACAAGTTTCTCTTAATCTGGGACTGTAAACGTTTGCTTTTAATGTATTGATATTACATTTCTTCTTCGAATTCCCTGTATAGCTCAGTGAAAACGATCCATCGATGCTTTCGACATTCCCCGTTCTTTGATTTCACGGGCCACTAGTGCAGGTGCTACTAGGCATTTCAATAAAACATTTATTGAACTTGTTGTTGTTCAGTTTGTTACGGACATGGAAGTAGGTAAAGGGAAATATAATTTTCTTCGGTTAATTGGGTATGAATTAGAAGAAAATTTATTTCCCTTCACTGTGCATGTAATGTACGGGTTGGAGTTTAGTGCACGTGCTTCACGTGCTTTGTACTTAGGCGTTGTCATTCAGCTCTGGACGACTGGCCTCTGTGGACGTGGCAAAATTCACTCTTGTTTCCCGATAAGAAAAAGCATCGATGGATCGGGTCATATAAAGATCCATTCCATATTTCATGTAAAACCCTTGCAAACACACGGGCCACTAATCCAGGTGCTACCAGGCATTTCAATAAAACATTTATTGAACTTGTTGTTGTTCAGTTTGTTACGGACATGGAAGTAGGTATAGGGAAATATAATTTTCTTCGGTTGATTGGGTATGAATTAGAAGAAAATTTCACAGGCCACTAGTCCAGGTGCTACCAGGCATTTCAATAAAACATTTATTGAACTTCTTGTTGTTCAGTTTGTTACGGACATGGAAGTAGGTAAAGGGAAATCAACTGCCCAACGTGTACATGTACTACGACTGACAAGGTAAAAGGGTTTTGTCTATTTACACACCATACGTGGATACACACCATACAAAACTTATCGATCAAATGTCAATTTCGCCACCTTCCATCTGGATCAAAAGGTGTGCACACAGTGACGACCCAAGGTAACACGGGTGTTGGTTGTGTTATGCTCTGCATGAGCATTTGGTGAAATTAACGGGAGAATTTCTTTGTTTTAAGAGTTCTCATTTAAAATTCATCACACCAACAAACACGGTTAAAAATTTTTGCTTTGAATATATTTTCTTTGGCATTTTCCCGGTAATTATAGACACCGACACCGACCCCCTCATTCAATTTCTATTTTACATCACGGATGAATAACTCGTAAGGTGTAAGGCGGTTTTGAGGGGTGTGTCGTTTCAAGCCAATTAGAAACGGCAGTTGCAGTTCCAGCAAATCAGAGACAGCGAATAGCGCGCATTTATACATGATGTTGAGAGTGGTTGAAACTTTTTTGCAAAAGTCTGAAACGTGGTTACTAAGGCTAGGCGCCGTTGGCCCCTAGCCAAAAACTAATACCCCATTTCACTGGGCGGCTATTCCGCTACGTAGTGGAAGCGCAGTAGAAGCGCAACAACGGCGTGACAAGATCGTTACCGGCGTAGCAAGGTAGTAATTGAAGCATTCTATAAGCGTGCTGGAAACGCTGAAGTCCCAAAATGTTGCACATGTCGGCGCTTCTGCGGCGAGTCGGAAGATTTTGGAGAAGAGCCATGACCGCCATCAGCACAGTTGAATCGCCGCCCAGTGGAATGGGGGTATTATGGTTTTGATCTTTGTATTGATACTGGTCTTGCTTAGAATATTTAGACAAATATCATAAATTATAGAGATTTATTTCATGATTTCCGGTAGGTTATCGAGAAATATCGGTGAAATATATTTCGATATTTCATGGTTACGATCAGTGAAAATACCGATTTTTATACTCTAACTCTTAAGTTGAAGACGGAAACAGTTGTTCCGGCGCACTAGTTACCTAGGTAAAATGCGCGTGCCTCACAACTAGATGGAAATATGACGTAATTTACCTTACATTTCTCGCGCTTGAAGTAATATTGTAATGCGTTGCTATGCGGAGGGGGTACACCACGGGGAATAACCGAAAAGAACTGTACTGGATTTTGATTAAGTTCCTCCAAGAAAGGGTTAAAAGCATGAAATAAATAGAATATTTGTTTTTTTCGGTGAAAGATCGAAATTTTTTTCATCTCGTGAACATCATCGATGATGTTCACGAGATGAAATAAATTTCGATCTTTCACCGTAAAAAACAAATATCCTCTATATCATTTTGTAAGAAATATAAATACCATCAGTATCAGACATTTAGATCGAGGTCCAGGGTCTATATTCACCAACCATTCTTCAGAACATTCTCGGTGTCATTTCGCAAGAATTTTATTAATTTGAAAATAACACAAGTTCTGACTGGCTAAACCATCAGAAATTGTCAGTTTTTAAGCCTAGAATTTAAGAATGGTTTGTGAATAAGGACCAAGACTCTTCCTGTGCATACCGTGTATCCAGTCTGCTTTTTATTTTTTTATCTACGAGTATATTTTTTTCCTAAAGTACAGTTAATGGGGCGCCGGGGGGAGGGAGGGAGGTGAGGCCATAATTCAGTTTTTTCCCTTGATTCCTCTCCAGTACTACATTGGTCGTGATGAGGGATTACTTGGTTGTTATCCTTGATTTTCTTGCACTAACACAAAAATGTTCTTGAGAAAATATTTCAGCTAAATCTGGTTAGATGATTGCTATAAGTAGGCCTAGTTATGCATGTTTAATCTGATGATTGAGAACAGAATTTCCTTTAGAATTACACGAGGACCTTGCATATATATCATAAATTAATTTATATAAATCACAACATCCCTTAAGGGAATTAAGGAAAAAAAAAAACAGGTGTAAGGACAAATCTGTTCTTTAATTTCCCTCTTGCAAGGGATATAATTTAGACGACAGACACCCTGCCAACTGGCAATAGTTTACGAAGTGTCTATTCCAGAAATGGAACTGTTATTACCATCCCAAAGTTTCTATTGGACAATACTGGCCACATGGAGATGTTTACTCGAGTTCGATTTTTATTTATCAGATGAAATTCCGTGGGAAGAATTATTGTCATTGAGATATTCCCCAAGACTTCAGAGCAACTGGACGTTTTTAAAGATACATATGAAGTACATGTACAAGAAAATATTGATGCATAACATCAATGGCGCCGCAAATCAGTTGTTTCTGAAATAGGACGCAATACATCGGGTTAATTTGTTACGCCAAGGCGGCATCACTTGAACAAACTTCGTAGAGGTCCACGTGGTGATACTACATGACAAATATTTAAACTCTAGGCCATCTGGGATACGATCTGGTTTTTATCGATTTGGCAATGAAAGTATGCTATTTTACATGTTAAAAAACAAAAAATCAGTCCAAATAGAAAAACAAAGTTGGTACGGGCTCGATCTGGTAATGAAAGTACCGTATTTTTACATGTATGTTAAAAAAAAAAAACCACTGAACCTGTCCATATATACGCACAATCAAAAATAAGGGAACCCTTGTATTTCATCTTTATTTCTTCATATTTATTACTTTACCTGAAACACATAACAGGTACGGCAGCAAGTCAATATCGGGTGTGTCCCCCATGTGCAGCAACACCTGCATGACACCTGGCGGGCATGCTGGAGATGATACGACGTATCGTTGCCCTTGGTATCTGCCGCCATTCCTCCTGCAGTGCAACATCAATTTCCTGGAGACTGGCAGGACCTGGGCGTCGTGCTCGAACCCTTCGACCCAAGACATCCCACAAGTGCTCGATGGGAGAGAGGTCTGGAGATTTGGCGGGCCAATGAAGTGTCACAATGCCTTGTTGCCTGAGAAAGTCAACTGCCACACGAGCTCTGTGTGGTCTGGCATTATCATCTTGGAAGATGAAGTTGCGACCAATCCTACGAGCCATAGGAACAACCACGGGGCGTAGGATTTCATTGACGTATCGCTGCCCTGTCAGGTTACCAGGAACAAGAACAAGATCAGTCGTGTTACTGTAGGAAACACCTCCCCACACCATAAGGCTCCCTCCACCAAAGGAATCGTGCTCCAGGATAGTGTTACGTCTGTATCGCTCCCCACGTCGCCGCCATACACATTTACGACCGTCAGTAAATCGCAAACAGAACCCCGATTCGTCGGAAAACATCACATGACGCCATCGACGGATAGCCTAGCCCTGATGCTGCTGGCATCATTGTAAACGAGTCCGTCTGTTAGCCTGTGTCATGATGACACCACGGAAAGGACGCTTGGCTTTTATTCCAACCTCACGGAGTCTCTGACGCACAGTACTGTTGGAAATTCGTAGTCCAGTTGCAGTATGGAGTTCCTGCTTTAGTTCTGGTGCAGTAACGAACCGGTTGCGAAGAGCAATAACCCGTATGAGGCGATCTTGTCGGACGTTGGTCTTCCTATGGCGTCCACGCCCCGTCCACATTTTGATGTCACCAGTCTGACGGTATAGAGCTGCGAGTCGTGAAATTACCCTTTTCGACTTCCCAAAGAACCTAGCAACATGGTTCTGCGATTCCCCAGCTTGCAACATGCCTATACATTGCCATTTCTGTGCTGTTGTAAGGTATTGTCGTGGTGGCATTTTTCTGTAGTGAGACACTCAACTTTGTTCCATTCCTTAAGTATGCTTCGGTGCATGCAGTGCACGTGCAATACGTGTAATGAATGCATGATTGAAGACGGTAGTGAGTGTCTTCCATTTCTCCGTGTTTTGCATTCATTTTTACCAACTACTGAAACGTAAAATCAACATGTCAAACCAAGCCAAAACGAACCAGAGTCAGGGTTCCCTTATTTTTGACGCTACGCAATATGGCTACCACCACAGGCACTTTTCAAAAGCGAATAAAAACATAGTGCCGCCGCTCATGCGGCGCCACAAAAATATAGTGCATCCGCTCTTGCGGCGCCACAATAGACAATGCTGCCTTTTAACACTTATTCTGTCTTGAAAAAGTGGATAATTTGCGGAAAGTGTAGAGAAAGATCAGACTGAACATAGCTGTAGTCTGCTTTTTTCGTACACGCTCCGCTGATTTAATCATGGTTTCAGGCCAGTTTTCATTATTCACTGAAAGCCTATTTTATGAAACAAAGGGGTTAAACCAGATGTTTTTGGAACTAATTGCCGAAACCACCAACTATTATATAATCAATTCTTACGCCAAATTCTGAAACTGGCCATTTGATTGGCTGAGACGAAAACGTTTCAGCCAATCAGATACAGGGTAAATAATAATCCATCGCCGAAACCATAACCTTCGGTAGGTATGCGCGAGTAACGATATTAGCCGTGCTCTATAAAAAGGGTGCTTAATACATATGCAAAAACTATCTACTCAGATCTGGCCCCATACTTTTTGCTATTGATCAATTTTTTGTTTGTCAAAGGAAAAGTCAACCTCAACATTCAGTCGGATGTTAGACAAATGGATTTTATGGATCCATGATTATATAATGACTTGCTTCGTACCATGCATCACGAAGATGCATTAAGCCCCCTTTTCCCAGAGTATGACTTAATTATATTTTCAAGTTTTTTCAGCACCCTGTGTGAAAACAGGACTTTTGCGGATGGCATAGTTTAAGAAAATATTGCAGCCTGGTCTTGGACCGATAGATAACGTTCGCTTGTTCAGCCAAACCTAAAATCTTCCTTAGTCTCGTTGGATTATATTTTTCAGAAGTCTAAAGAGGTCGAGTTTATAATATGGCTTGCAACACGCGAAAAGGGATATTCGGACATTTGCGTTAAATGTCATCTCGGATCAGCCTGCGCAGTCCGCGCAGGCTAATCCGAGATGGCACTTTACGTCTACATTAGATTTTGTACTACAGTAGATTTGGGAAAAACAGAAAATTACACAAAAACGGAAAGTGTCGTTTCGGATTAGCCTGCGCGGAGTGCGCAGGCTGATCCGAGACGACACTTTACGCTAATGTCCGAATGCACCTTTTCGTGTGTTGCAGGCCAATTATGGGCCATACACTGGCAAAAGAGGTTTAAAGCATCCCTGTGATACATTATACAAAGCAAGTCATCACATTATCATACATGTATACGAATCCATAAAATCCATTTTGTCAAACAACCGGCTGAATTCTGAGGTAGAATGGTCCTTGGACATGCAAAAAAGTTGACCAGTAGCAAAAAGTTTCGACTAAGGCCAGCGGACAGTGTATACTGACATGGATTGAAACCTTGCAAAGATGCATTATAATCCCCTTGTAACGGAGCATAGCTCATATATTTGGCGCCGAGAGAGTCAACACAGCAACCAGTCAAAAGATCTACGACTAGCAATTGAAAGCAAGATCACTACATACTGGATGCAAACGGCAACATACGTCTATATACATTCCCAATTTGTGTCCATTTCAGAAATCTAGTTCAGTCAAGTTCACTGGAATAGCCAATCAGATTTTTTATAGGAATTGTTCCACTTGATGTAAATTTGTCATTTCATTAAACAGTTATTCTTATTCAAAGATACAAATATCGTTTAATTACTTCATCGCGTACAAGAATGAGCTTTAGACCAGCCCGGATAGCTCAAGTGATAGGACTTCTTAAAGCCAAGTCTCTGGGCACTCAGTAGCTGGCCATCTAAGATTATCAATAGTCTTTCGAATCACACGTTAAACCGAGGTCTCGTGTGACGGTACTATACACCAAGCACGTAAACTAGGCGTAACTTAGTGTGGGTTTCGTTCTGTCTCATGCACTAGAGCCCGTAACATGACGGACAGCCTTCAGGGGGCGTCGCCCACACGGGCACTGGTATCGACGATGAATGAACAGATAATCAATCAATCAGTTTCGACTTTCTATAGTTACTTGCCACGAATTCTCTGAGATGAAACTTCCTAGCCGGCCAGTCCTAAATTAAAAGTTGTTGTTGAATACGGGCCCAGAAGATTTTTGGCCCCAGGTGTATCACAAGTGTTCATCAAGCAAGCATGGGTAATTGAACTCTTGTCCGTGATTTACAATCCATTGATTGGCGATCCATTTTTCCCCATGAACAACTGGACAGGAACTGTGTCCTGCTAAATAGTTAATGTTACCATTTCTGTACATGTTATAGAACATGAGAGCCGAAAATTTCTTCGGAGTAACTCGTATACCCATGGTCGGAAAGACTGTCTCGCCTCCTTCATAAACATCCTTAAGATACATTACTATTGTTACTATTCTATTCCGCATTCCATGTGTGTAGTTCCGTGTTAATGACGGTGTGAGTACGTCCAAATGAAGTGTATAAAGACCACCACAAGCATAGTTAACAACCATTATATTTTCAAAACTACGTAGACTTAAACTTGTCAAAGCCGATAACCTTTCCCGCAGATGTTTCATCGCACCTTGTCTGTGACGTTTTGGAAGAATGTACTCCTGGCTGACCTTGAGGTAGTCTTTGATCCTGCCCTGTTTCAAAATTGTAGATCCTCGCTTTAGTCTATTTGTTGCCTCTCCCATGAAAAACTTAACATCCCTTTCTTTTATCAAGTCATGGATGATAGATATTTGTGGATTAAAACTATTTAATTCTTCAACCTTTTCCGGTGCCAGAATCAATCTTGGATCATTGTTATGAACATACAGACATGTTAACTTATCCAATGGTTTGTGTAATACTACATCTGGGCTGACAGGAACTGCTTCACCGCGACATAAAGCTTCAAACTCAAGTTGTTCAAGATGTTTCTTTGGCATCATTTTAACCTGTGTGCAAGGCGTGGGCTCGATTCCAGTACATTCATCGGAAATCTTTAATGCAGGATTTAACTCTAAAAGTCGTTCAATTACTTTGTGGTAATATTCAGTACAAGTACAATTGATTCTACCAACTAAATCAACAAATGCAGTGTATATATCAATTGCATCGGACGAACTTGCTTTCATGCGGGCAACCTTAAGAATTTTTAAACCACGTACTGTTGTGTACATGAAATTTTTGTTCAAATTCCACAAATTTGTACTTGGCGCTGCCATGGCAATGTCAGTGAGTTCCTGTGCTGTCAGACCTCTGGTTCTGTGGCTCTTCAAGAAGCCGCTGGCGATATCTTCAAATCGCAGTTTATGAATTTCTTGAATTGTTATGATACCTGTAAACAGATAAATAGAAATAAACGATATCAGCAATGGAACAAAGAGACGGGATAGAGAATTTTCATTTATATATCTATAAATGATCAAGAAGAGACAGAGAGAGACAGTGAGATGACGTTGGAGAAGCATATGAGAAAAGGGTTAGATAGTGGAAGAAATGATAGATGGAGAAAGGATGATAGGACTTAGAGAAGAGGAAGGTTAATGAATATAAAGGCTAATTTACACGGTATGTTTTTTTCGGGATTGATAAGGCAGGTTTTATTTATAGTACTTGTGTTTTTCACGTTTACAAGGTATGTTCACTTGATCTGCTTCACTTTATCTAGTTTACCTCTTCAGTGGAGAATAATAACCACATGTAATTTGATGTTAAAACCTTTCACAAGATGACAATTCTTTGCACATGCCAAAATTCCAAAGCTTTATCGCTGACGGAATAATAAATGTGGCTATAATTCAGCAACTTGTCTTTAAAAATATAAAAAAAAAACATTATGGGAAAATGAGAAATGCTCGTGACCAGTATTTTCGCCTCTTTCTACAATGTTTTCAGAAGTCTGGCTTTTTTCAGGGTCCTGTAAAACTCGAGATTTTTTAATGAAGTGTAATTCTTTACCAGACGACAAACAGAACCCGGCAGGATGAAAGGTTGGAATCCACTGTACCGAGCACTGATTGGTCCATTCTTTGTGCAAAAGCAGTGAAAATAGAGCAAGTTCTATTTTCTCTGCTTTACAATTTTGCTAGCAAATCCCCCATTAAAAAGGGGTTTACACGGTATGATCTTGCAGTTATATTGCAAAACATTTGAAAAAGCAAGTCGTGTAAATTGGCCTTAAGCCTCCAACGAAAGAAAGAAAGAAAGAAAGAGAGAAAGAAAGAAAAGAATTAAAATGGCAGACTAGAAGACAAAAGTTCAAGTCTACCAACCAACAGCTGATCCTTCTAAATCGCCGAGTGTTGGAAGCCAGGACATAAACTCTAGTATCTGCGATTTGTTGAACGGCAAATCAGTTCTGACGGACAAATTCTTATTTCCTCGTAATTGTGCATCAGCTGTAATCTCTAGACTGCTAAAAGCACTAAATGGATGTTCACCGTCTTCAGAAATTATCTTCGAAATATCTTGTAGCTTTGTCAGATCTTCTTGAACTTTCCTGACGTACTCCAGGTTTGCCCTTTGCTCCTGTATAAAGTGTTCAGTGTATTTCTTTATTTCTGATTTTCGTACATACTCTACAGCTTGTCGCAATTGTGCCATTGACGAAAAGTACTCAGTGTTAATCGGTCCAAAAAGTCCAAAGCTTATCACCAAAATTTTGAAGAACATTTTTACCTCCATATATTATGTTTCAATAATTCTCACCAAAAAAGAGAGAGTTTTTGACAAACGTATACATGCACATGTATGTTTTCTTGATGGAAGTTGAAATTAGAAAAAAAAAAACACTTTTTTTTTATCCAACTTGTAAACCAGATAAGTCTGGATTTTGCTGCTAAGTAATAGATAAATCAATAAAAGGCAAATTGGTGAATATTAAATATTTTTTTTTTATTTTCCAGGGGCTACAAAATTTCATTAATGGATAATCAATAATCGATGAAGAAATCTACTCTGCAGTTAACCCTTTGCCTGCTAAGCGCGACTTTAGGACCTTTTGCGGACAGTATAAATCAAGATCAGACTGCACAGAATGTGAAGTCTGATCTTGGATTTATACTGTCCGACAAGGATATATCTTTCATGAAAAAATACAGGTCTTTGAAATAGCAAAACATTTGGCTTTTTCTCGTCGGCTTGAAAGTTTTATTTTACTTACTTACCAGCATACGGGTTAATTTTCACTACATTTTCTAATCACATATAAGGCCTGCAACACGCGAAAAGGGACATTCGGATATTTGCGTAAAGTGTCGTCTCGAATCAGTCTGCGCAGTCCGCGCAGGCTAATTGGAAACGACACTTTTCGTTTTATTGTAATTTTCTGTTTTGCGCAAGTCTACTGTAGTACAAAATCTAATATAGTCGTAAAGTGCCGTCTCGGATTAGCCTGCGCGGACTGCGCAGGCTGATCCGAGACGACAATTTACGCAAATGTCCGAATGCCCCTTTTCGCGTGTTGCAAGCCAATTATCATCAATCACGCCATCCTTAACACTTAGTTTATAAAATGAAACATTAAGTGCGTTTTCGGGCAATGTAGATTGAGATCAGGCTGCATAAATCACAGATCTACACTTTTCTGATTTTGTTAGATAGTCTGGTAAAAACAACCTTCAAAATTTAAAGAGGGTTAGCTATACAAATTGAAAATCTTTTAAGGTTATAGACAGATATATTTTTAGGGGAGTCTTTTTCAGACTGCTCTCGCTCTCGCTCTCTCTCTCTCTCTCGCTCTCTCTCTCTCTCTCTCTCTCTCTCTCTCTCGTTCTCTCTCTCTCTCTCTCTCTCTCACTCTCTCGCTCTCGCTCTCTCTCTCGCTCTCTCGCTCTCTCTCTCGCTCTCTCTCTCTCTCCAACCCTTGAGCTGCTGAGCGCGACTCACTGACCTTTTGCGGACAGGGTATGATCTTGCAGTTATATTGCAAAACATTTGAAAAAGCAAGTAAGCACTTGTAAGCGTTTACTAGATCTCAGGTGACTGTGCAACCTAGAATTTCTCGACGTGTAATTTTAAACGCGGGATAATGAAGATTGAGGTCCACTTTGTTACTAAACCTTGACATGTTTTCACAAAAATATGAATAAAGAAACTTTTTAGATATTTTCTGTTGAGAAAACAGGTTTTTAATATTTAGTAATCAATTAGAAACGGCATCGTTTTGGGACAAAATCATCCGTATTTGTCAACTGATCATGGTCAACTAATCAAGGCATCCATATTGCTATAATGAAGATTCACAGCGCATGTTCCTGATATGGTCTATACATAACAAACAAATAACTGGATATGAAGATTTTATGATAACTATCAAAATAACAATGAGAAAGCACCAGCTTGACTTATCTTGTGAACAAAATTTTTAAAACCCAAGTGACAAAATCCAATGTATAGCCTACTTCCGGTGATTGGAGCAAAAGGAGAAAATCTTTACCCTAACGAACTTTTCAAAACCTCTAAACCTTTCATCACTATAGATGAAAACATGGGCTTTTGCAGAAGGTATAGATCGAGATTAGACTGCACAGAACGTGTAGTCTAATCTTAGATCTACACCGTCCGCTTGTTTAGTCATACATGTGAGAATAGAAAAAATCTGTCGCAGTTTGAATGGATTGTATCTTTGAGGTGTATACATAATTTGAAGAATTAACCCTTTACCTGCTAAATAAATGAAACTTTCCAGCAGATAGTAATAATTCAAAGATTGCTATTTCAAAGTTATTTGATAGGGGAAAATATCACCGTATCAGACAGTGAAGATCCAAGATCAGACTGCACGTTCTGTGCAGTCTGATCTTGATCTACACTGTCCGCAAAGGGTCCTTGATTCGCGCTTAGTGCTCAGCCTTAAGGTTAAGAGTGAAGTAGTGAAATTGGTCGATTCTTTTTTTCCGCAAACTTCCTCATGCCTTCTAAAATTTACGACTACGTGTATTTCTGTGCATTTTACACATTATACTTTTTTTTTTTAAATATTTTGTACTGGATTTTGCCAACATCAATAATACATGCATCTATGCATTACTTTCATCTTATCATTAACTAAAGTATAATAGATTTATAGAACTGTATTTCAATCGTTTGTACCGGATGTTTAATGACGTCAACAAGACATGCATTTAACTGTGATTTGTATATTAATAATTTGTACTGGATTATGTAATGCAGAGATTTTTTCCTCTTTGGCGAAAACTCGACAGCTGATGAACCACATACGGCTTTCAAATTTCACTGATATTCTTACACAATATATCAAACAACGGCGGACTTGGCTTAGTTATTACAGAATTCTTTCGGGTACTTCGTCAGAATTTCGACAGGCCGTGTTAGACAATAAGAATTTTGACATACTGACGCCTCTAAGTGCCTTTAAGTATGTTTACATGGCAGCCGAACCAATAAAAGGCGGGAGCAATTACATGAAGAAGTTAGATGTCAGAAATGCGTTTCTGAAACATTTGAAAGGATTTCCTACCTTGGTCGATCTGGAAGGAATAGCGCAAGGTCAGTGAGTGAGTGAGTGATGAGTGAGTGAGTGAGTGAGTCAGTCAGTCAGTCAGTCATTTTTTTTTTTTGCGCATTTCAACATGATTTTTGTCATATCCTGGCGGGCAGTGCACCTATCCGTATTTTCTAGACTGGCGACATTCCCACATCAACAATGCACATCCGGTGACAGAGTGATTGACCTTGATGCGACGACTATCATCTGCCCTATCATATTTTAGACCGAGACAGGATTGGAACTTGCGACCCCTCGATTGCAAGCCCTGTATGCTACTGACTGAACCTTCACGATCAGCATAAGAAAAGTCAAACACGTGGTAGAACCATTTAGTGCCATAGATGAAAACGATAGCTTTTATGGACGGTATACTTTAAGATCAAAGTCCGTGTTCGCTAACCGTTCTTAAGAACGTTCTTTGTCTTATCCTCCAGAATTTTCTTCATTTGAAAGTAACACAACTCCTGATTGGCTAAACCATTTGGTTTAGCCAATCAGGAATTGTGTTTCTTTCAAATATAGAAAAAGAAGCTTTAAAATAACACAATTCCTGATTAACTAAACCATTAATATCAGAATTGTGTTACTTTCAAATTTAGGGAAAAAAAAAAAAAAAACCTAAGAATGTTCTTAGGAATGGTTGGTGAATGGGTACCCAGATTGCACAGAACGTGCAGTCTGATCCTGAATCTATACTCTCCTCTTATTGGGCAAAAGCTTTACAATTGAAATCTTTTTCAATTTCAGTGGATTGTATTTTCTGCCGACGAAAGATAAACTTTATGCACATTGTAGTTGTTAAAACATGAACATTCTAACATATTACGGACTGAGACCAAAGCTTGGATAATACGTGTACTGGAAAAAACATCGTGGCAAAAGGAGAAAAAAATTGTAAAGCGAAGAATACTGTAACAAACTATATTTGTTCTCTTTAAACAGCTATCCTCGCCGCACAGGAAGTCCATAGGCTGCCAACAGATGATGTGGCCAAGGGTTGGTTTAGGGGCCGCGTGTCTCGACCCTTGCACTTCAAGGAACGGCTTGATATGGCTACTTCTGTTACAAAAATGATGTTCTTTCGACGCTTTGACTACATGGCTAAGTCAGTGAGGTACATAGAATGGCTCAGCGCGACGAAGGACATTGTTGAGACGCCCAAGGAGGCTGCCTTCTTGTACCAACCATTGTTAAACGAGCTTTCTTCTATAAACTGTAGCTGCAGTCTATATAGCCACAAGGTGTTTCGTAGTTTAGAGAAATTTCGACCAGATCTTCAGTTACCAAAGAACTGCTCCGACATTCCGCGAGAAAGATGTACCATGTTCGATCAAGATTTTAGAAAACAGTTTCCGTTTGATGTGTTTGAGGCGCTTTGCCGTGGTGAGGTTATGCCAGAGATCGGTGACATCGGGGATCGAACTCCGACTGCATTACTGAAGTGTAGGTACGTTGATAACAACGATCCTCGATTGATTTTGGCACCGATCAAAGTGGAGGAGTTAAATCACGTGATCCAGTATATTGCTTTACTGCATGACGTCATAACTGACAAAACTGCAGATGTTTTAAAGTCTCCGCGTCGATTACGAGGAACAACGGAACGCATGCGTAAGAGTAGACCATTCCAAACCACTAGACACGTCCAGTGGTATAACATTGCAGAAAAAGGTATTAATCCTCGACTTAGATCATCACTTGCACGTCTGTCTGCCTTTGCTAAACTTGATGATGAGAGCGAAACAGATACCACTGTATTGAACTACGGCAGCGCCGGAATGGACCATCTAAATATTGACGTGAAATCCGCATTTTTTGGGCATGTAAATGAAAATATGGTTAAAAACCCTATTGTGACAGTGAAGATATTTTTAAATGACGTTATCGATGGCGGGGAAGAGGTGTTTCCATTATTAGGTATAAAAGTAGAGCCCGTTAGAAATTCGGCTTTGGTGTATTTTAATTTGTATAGAAATGGTTACTCTAACAATTATGCTATTCACGGTACCTGTCCAATTATGTATGGAGAGAAGTGGATAGCCAGACATTTTATATACAACCATGGACAAGAGTTTAATTATCCTTGTAGTTTGAATCCATTTGAATGAGATTGACAGAGGGAAAGCATAGAGAGCTAGACGCCTTCCTTTGTTCACCCTTGGGCTGATGAGCGCGGCTCGAGGACCTTTTGCGGACAGTGTAGATCAAAGATCAGACTGCACAGAATATTCAGTCTGATCTTAAATCTACACTGTCCGATAAGGAGATATTTTTTTCTAAAAAGTTAGTTTAAAATAGCATTATTCGGGTTTTACCACTACTTGTGGCCTGAAAGGTTTGTTTTTAATTTATTTAGCAGGATAAAGATTAAACTAGAAACAGAGTTGTCATAGTTTTGTGACAGGGGGCGGACGGTGTGGATTTAAGATCAGACAGGACGTTCCGTGCGGTCTACAAGATCTACACCGTCCTCAAAAACTATGTAACACTTTACCAGCCAACAGTAATTTAGGCTCGTCAGTATGGAGAGCATTGCCAGAAGCACAAATTAACTATGGCTCAAATGATGGAATTTGCTTGTGAAAAATACTGATTACCAACATTCTATCCCTTACCAAGACAACTCCAAAAATTTAAGGATTGGGTACCCTAATGGCATTCGTGTAACATCGCTTTTCATCGCCGAAAAAAACATAAGGATTCGGATAAGACTTGGGTAATCTGTAATCGATCGGCTGATACACGCTGCTTCCCCGCATCGATTACGGATTTCCTGAATCTTAGCCGCATCCGTACGTTAAAACACATTTAATTTGCTGTCTTCAAAAGGCTTTAAATGTGGACGACTTTAAAGTTCTGTCGTCTGGCAAAGATTTAATAAAAGCAAGCCATATCCGTATCTGCATACGAAAACCAATACATGTATTTGTATATGACATTTCATTATGCCACGGCCAGTCATTTCCTGCAGGCATTTTCTGTAAATGTGCAGTTTCCGTTTTGTCGAATAATCCACGTATCATTTTAGAAATACACGGTTTAAATATGACCTGTAGCCTTTCAATTGCATATTCTATCGATTTATTGCATGGACTGTGACTTTATTATATTAGAATGAATGTGAAAACAAATTTTCTCCAGCTTTCACTTTGGTTTTTCTTAACCATGCTCGTGAGACGCTCGTATTCGGAGATATTCTCGTCTATGGTTCACTTAAGAGAATCTGTCGAATACGTCCAGAGAAGAGAACTAACAGACTACTTGAGTGATTACTTAGAGAATTACAGACAACTTTTTAGTGCTATGAGAACGTTAAGCTCGAAATTAGCCGATACCGACTTTGGGTCGAGGATGGAAGATGCGGAGTATCCAGTAAGTACATTTAAATTCCTATGGGAAGCTTCAACACTATTGGACAATAGAGGACACGTGGTCTCAAACGAAGCCTCCGGATTGGATAAATCTCGTGTGTTGAGTGTCACAGCACATTTTCCGACATTGTCAGATCTGCACGGTTTGGGTAACGGTACGTAGGCTTCTTGGTTTTATGCCTTTTTGTCTAAAGTTTTGTTTGGTAACTTTGGTTTCGTAAGTAAGGTAGGCCTATGTGTAGTGCTCCAAAAGTCAGAAATAGAACTGTGTTCTAATAAAAATTTAACTCAACGCTTTTAACAATACTGTACAATTGCATGGAAAATTTAGAGTTAGACCTGGGTAATTTCCCCCCTCCCCCAGTTTATTTTGGCCATGCTCTGTGAAAAGGGGGCTGAATGCATCTGCAAAAAGCATCGACTCAGGTCAGCCTGCGCAGGTCGTGCAGACTGACCTAAATCGAAACCTTTTGCTTTCGGTAAATTTTCTATTCTACCTTATGATTCAGTCGGTTTTGAATCCACGAGTAAACGATGACTTGTTTGGAATTATGCATCATGGAGATGTACTAAGGCCCCCACTTTTGCCAAAGCGTATCTCATTCATTTTGGCAGTACATACATATCCTGCTGAATAATTAAAATGGTACCTTTAAATCGATATTAAAAACCCAAAGGTTGCTATTTCAAAGTTATTTTTGGAGGGAGAAATATCTCCTTATCGGACAGTGTAGATCAAGATCAGACTGCACGTTCTGTGCAGTCTGATCTTGATCTACACTGTCCGCAAAATATCAGTAAGTCGTGCTGTGCAGCCTAAGGTTTAAGACGGCTACTTATCAATATTTCCAGGAATTCTCGCGATCCAAGAGGTACATAACTACAAAGCTAAAGACGTGGCTGACGGGAAGCTCGGAAAATATATTTCTAGAAGTTTGAACTTTGGCGAGCGTTTAACATTAGCCAGAATAGCCCCGAACGCTGAATTATGGGTACTGAACGCAGAGGAGTACACAGTAGTTAAGTCTCTACAGTGGTTGGAGGCGGCTGCCGAGGTTGGAAACAGTGGCACCGAGGCGTCTATACTGAGACCTCTTATAGAGCAAGCGTTTGGAAAGCTAAGGTGTCTTTGCTCTTCACAATATTTGAAAATAATGAGACATCTGCAAACTCTGGACGTAGACATACAAATTCACGAAAACTGTACGTTTCGTATGCCCTACCCTTGTCAGAGTGTCATGATTGGTGGCCTAAAACAAACGATGCAGAGCAACTTTGAAGCGCTGTGTCGTGGTGACGAAATTGTACCTTTATACGACAAGGGAGGTAGAACTCCCGAGAGACTGCTCCATTGTCATTACTCACACTATCACGATCCCAGGTTAATCCTTAATCCCGTAAAAGAAGAAGAGCTGAATTTGTTTAATCCCAGAATTTCTATTTTACACGACATACTCACAGAGAAGCACGTTGAATACTTAAGGACCACCGCAGCCAACAATCTAAGAAGGGGAACCGTTCTCACTAAAGGGGTTAGCAAAAGATCATATCATAAAATAAGCCAGCAATATGTGCTTCAAAATACGGGTGACAACAGGGTAACGAAGAAGTTGGTTGGATGCCTGTCGGCCGTTTCTAAATTAAATCTTCGAAGTTTTGAGAGCATGATGGTCGTAAATTACGGTTCTGGGGGTGTATACGGGATACACAGAGATGCCTTATCAAGGGAAAACCTGTTCAACTTTACACGCGAGCTCGACGATCGACTCACAACCATCGTCACCTATCTAAATGACGTCGAATTCGGCGGCGAGACGGTATTTCCTGCCCTTGGCATTTCCGTGAAGCCCAAGAAATATTCGGCCGTTATGTTCTTTAATTTGTACAGAAACGGCGAACCTTTGGTCCTAGCGACGCACTCCTCCTGTCCTATCGTTTATGGAGAAAAATGGATTGCCAATCAGTGGATACGTAAACGTGGACAAGAATTTCATTATTCTTGTTCAGTGGACAAATATCAGTAGATCTAGTCCAACTCATGAGATACTAGTAACTTTCAGAACTATAGATTCACTGGCGTAACACTTGTCCAAATTAATAACCTAATTCGATGCCTTAGAATCATAAGATCGTAACTATTACGCAAGAATCATATGCTGCATACATATTTGGAAACTGAGTATTTCAAGCTATTTCATTACGAGGCAATTTCATCGTTCGAAATCAGAATCTATTATGTTAACCGAAATAGGCCCTGAAAAGGGGTTACTAAGTAAAAAGTAACTGTAGTACAATGTAGGTAAAATATTCAAACTTTCTTGACAGCGTGGTTTTTCGGCGTAGCTGAATGCACTGGCTTTTGACCTACTTCTTGGTACGGACAAAGAATGAATAGATGGTAACTTGTGATTGGTAAAAAATGTGCACATGTTTATTTAGCGGGCCCTGCTGCCATATTTGCTCGCACTATTTACACTCCTAATCGATGCCACGGGGCATTTAACAGAGAAATTTGGAAATTTGATATTTTCATGTATACGCGTTACCCAATAACTCAACGCTACTTTTTCACAAAATGAAAAAGGATGAGGAAAAAAAGGCAATTGTTCTTGATGTTAATTTTGATTACTTTACTTCATAGTTAGCCACAAGAGTTTCAATATTTATATTACAGTATCTCTTACGCCGTCTATCTTTTTTAAAAATATTTCTTGTTTCACATAGGACCTAATCACTCAAAGGCATTAAATTCAGTTACCAGTGGTCTTATGTATGGACGAATAATGAGAGATTTTAGAATAAACTTCCATTTCATTACCACTGAGTCTTTTATTTTTTTTTCAGTGAACTTTTTGCTGCACGACAACAATGTAGAATTGTCTAAATTTAAATCATTTGCAGACGACAAATTCAGTGTGGCTAAAATGATGGAATTTGTCTTTGACAGTGTAGAAAACATTGTGGGAAAAGGAGAAAATGCTGGTTACCAGCATTTTCTCCTTTTCCCACAATGATTTCAAAAGGCTTCTTTGTCAGGGTCATTAAAACTCGGGATTGTGTGGTCAAAGTTTAAGACATGATGTTATGCAGACGACTTTTTCATCCTCATACAACAGACCACTTTTGAAAACATTGCAGATCGTAGGAGGTTTGCTGAATGCGAAGACAATTTCGTAGGATCTTATGTATTGCCAAATGTGCGGACTTCGAAATTTGAACCACTCGACACTTGATTCGACCCTTTTACAAAACGATGCCATTTTTAAGGACCCCCATGAAAAAAAAAGAAAAGTTTTCTTTAATACATTTTGGGGTAATAGAAGAAAATGCTGGTGACCAGCATTTTCATCTTTTCCCCAAAATTGTTTTTTCATCCTATCCAACACAAATTCAATCGTTTCATGCACCCTTATAATATGTCGTCTGCAAATGCTTTCAGTTACAACAGAAAACATTAAGCTTGCATCACAGGGAGAGTCAATATGAATCACTATTTTATGCGTGAATACGACGGAAAACATTCTTGCATCATAGGGAGAAAGAGCATGAATGCGTGGATACAACAGAAAACATTTAGCTTGCAGCATCGGGAAAATCAATATGATTCAATGTTTTAATGCATGTATACAACAAAACACATTCTTGCATCATAGGGAGAATACACATGAATCAATTTTCTACGCATGGATATAACAAAACACATTCAGCTTGCAGTATAAGGAAATCAACATGAATCAATATTCTATGCATGGATACAACAGAAAACATTTCGCTTACAGCATAGGGATAATTAACACGAATCAATGTTTTATGCATGAATACAACAGAAAACATCATTCAGCCTGGAGTAGATGGAGATTCAACATAAATCAATGGTTTATGCATGAATACAACATAAAAACATTCTTGCAGACGAAAAGATATATAAATGCTACGTTTTCAAAACTTGTTTGCTATAAAGCAAAATAATAAGTCGTCAATAAAAAAAAAAGTCAATTAACCGATACAATTCTTGCTGTATTTCTCAAGAATTTTCTGAATTTGAAAGTAATGCAATTTCTGATAGGCTGATTGAGGTGGTTTAGGAAATCAGAATTTGCGTTACTTTCTAATCTAGTCTAAGTTTAATAGGCAACTTCAGTGCAAAGCTATTTTTTGATAGAAGAATTCTTAAATGAAAACAATCTCAGAATACGCGAAAAAAGTGAAATTCAAATCACCTCCCTTGTTAGATAAAAACCAAGGTAACCAAATTGCAACTGTGTCCCCCCCTTTTTTTTATTTCCTTTATTATTATCCTTGCTTCACTAAGAGGTGTTGTGATTATTATAACTTGACTCATGATGTATATGTAAGGTTTTCATAATATTTGCAAATCGAATTTCACTCACTATTACCATTGAAATGTATTAAATATATCAAATTTGTGGTGTTTGATAAATTTTGAAGGAGATATTTAAACCTGAACATTTCTAAATAGTGCAAAGGATATCAGGGATAAAAACCAAGTAATACCTTATCCAGGACCTAGTAAGTAGTGGAGAACTATTAAAGGAAGTAACTGTCTTTTGTCTCCCAGTGAAATCCTTATTTCAATGTCTTTCGTAAAAAGAGAGTTGTAAGCATGAATGTGGTGCACAAATGCGCGACTCTGAAATTTCGCAAAACCGATGTGACGTAGGAACTGTGACGTAGGAACTGTGACCCACACCTGAATTGATTGAATTCGGCTTGTATGGCTGGTCGCGTGGTTATGTCACTGGCAAAGTACTGCTGAAACTTATGGTGGCATATTTCTGCCACGAGATACGAGATAGCTATCACGATAATTTTACAAAACTATCGTGATAAAACAAAGTTTCCTGGAAATATTATCTAGATAATAAAAATTTTCACGGTAAAAATATCGCGATAATTCTACCTGTTATCATGACATTCACGGTATCTATAATTAGATACGGTTTCGGAACATCTTCGTCTACAACCTTATGAATTCTCCTTTTCCCTGAATAGTTTTAAAGTGTTCGTAGGAGGCATTTCGAGTCGTCTTTGTGATTTTACAGACTTCTTTTCATTTCGAGTCTTGTCAAAATTTACCAATTAAGCTACAATTATTAATTATTCGAACTTTTACTTACTGCAATCTTGTGAAGTCAAAAACTACCGAGTTCATCCAAATGATAAATCTTCTATTTATAGATATCGAGAAACAGGTAGAACTACCACCATAATTTTATCTTGCATGTCAGCTTCGTGCACGATTGAGAAATTTTGCGTTAAAATATTAAGTTTATCGTGATATTTTTTTCAGGAAGCTTTTCACTATCTCTATAAAATTTCCAGGAAACTTTAATTTATCGCGATAGTTTTGTAAAATTATCATGATAGCTATCTCGTATCTCGTGGCAGCAATATGCCACCATAGAAACTAAAGACGCTGTTTTCTTTTTACACACTTTGCCCTCCATAACCCTATTTATAACACGGTTACATATAAGCCATGCTCTATGAAAAGGGGAGGGGGGGGAAAGCTTAATGTATCTGTAATGCACCTGTAATGGACCTGTTCCGTCTTTCTCCGTGGTGTAATTTATATTAAGCCGTTCTCTGGGAAAACGGGTTTTTTTTAGCATCTCCGTGATGCATTATACGAAGCGAGTCATCCCATAATTATGGATACACAAGATCTGTTTTGTCCAACAATCAACTGAATCATGAAATAAACCGGTCCTTTGACATGCAGAAAAATTAACCGATAGCAAAATCTTTTAAACGAGGTCAGCCTGCGCGAACTGCGCAGGCTGATCTGAGTCGATACTTTTTGAAGATGCATCTGACCCCCTTTCCACAAAGCACGGCTCATTTCTTTACGGATTGTCAGTCATGTCGCCGTGATACCTCTTTCGGCACTTTATTTCTTATCTTGGTTTTACCAGTACCAGGCTAGGGCCCTACAGTGCCATTGTACAAGGACACTCCCATGAGACCCGTGCCGCCAGTAAGGATCTGGTCAGGGCATTCTCACCACAAATCCAACTCCGTAACCAATGAGCCACAAGGGCCGTGCCCTGCAGCTCGGTTGGTAACGTACAACTCTTTAAACCAGGGGGTTACTGGTTCAGTCTCCAACTCGACTAATTTCTTCCCTATGTTTGACGATAGTTATTGCGACAGCATTCATTTCTCTCTCACAGCTGAACGTTGTTTCGGCGATGTGTAGGTAAGAAAGCAGCAACTTGGGAACGATATTATGCTAAATAATGAAACTCCAGAAATGCATGGATAGGTGCACTGGCCGCCGCGATGTAACTGAAATAATCTTGAAAACGGCGTGATATACAATACAATCAATCAATAAATCCCTTTGCAATTGCAAAATTTGGGATTTTTTAATCGGTTGAAAGTTTCATTTCACTAATTCAGCAGAAGAAGGGTTAAAACTGACAAAGTCAGCCATGAGGACCCCGATGGGGTTCGTAACAGTTCTTGAGATAAAACTATGTCAAAAATTCACAGGTGCTTTTTGTCTTCAAAGATGTATGCACCGCTTGAAATGATTCTTAATCCTTAGATGCTCAGCGCGACCCAATGCACGTTTACAGATAGTGTAGATCAAGATCAGACTGCACAGAAAGTGCTGTCTGATCTTAGATCTACACTGTCAGGCACAGTGAGATTTTTCTAGTGCAAAGAACCTTGATATCGCAAAACTGTTGTTTTTTTCCCCTTTGCTTGGAAATGTTTGTTGAATTTATAAAATAATTAGACCTTATCCTGCGAAATAAGTTAAAAGAAACTTAAAAGCCGATAATAAAAACCTGAATTTGGTTTTTCCAAAGTAAGTTTTTCGGGAAAAAAATCCTCTTATCGGACAGTGTAGATCCAAGATCAGACTGCACGTTCTGTGCAGTCTAATCTTGATCTACACAGTCAGCAAAAGGCTACTGAGTTGCGCTAATCAGCCTAAGGGTTATACTTTAACAAAGCGTTCTTCAAGAGCCCTGGGTCAGACAGGTTACATACTTCGTGTAACCATGTCTTAAGTATTTTTCGGCATAGCTGAATACGCTGGCTTTTGACCTACTGTTTGGTACTGGTAAAAAATGAATAGATGGTGAGAAGCGATTGATAAAAAATATGAACATGTTTATTCGGCGGGCCCTGCTGCCATATTTGCTTGCACATTTATGAAACCACTATTTACATAGCTAATCGATACCACGGGGCATTGTTTCATACCATAGCGAAACAACGTAACTGAGAATGATCCTTTTCTTGTTCTATTTGGAAATTTAATATTTTCATACCTACCCAATAACCAAATACTAATTTTCAACCAAATGAAAACGGTGAGGAAAAAGAAGCAATTCATCGCAAGGTTACTTTTCATTATTTTAGTTCATACTGAACCACAAAAGAGTTTCAATATTCATATTATATTACCTCTTACGCCGTTTGTCTTTTATAAAGATATTTCTTATTTTATAACTACATGTACTTACGTAACTGGCAAGTTTTTGGTTTTTTTCTTTGTTTGCAGAGTTTTTCTTATCATTATTTTTTTTTCTCTAAATTTGCATGGTGTTCAACGCCGTTTTGAACATTATTTCGGTTATATCACAGCGGCCAGTGCACCTCTCCATGCTTTTTTGAGTTTTCTTTACCCTTACTTTGCACAATATTCTCCCTCAAGCCGCTGGCTGCTTTCCCACATACCTATTGTCGAAACTAACAACCAGCGATGAGAAAAGAATGTATCCTGTTGCAATGACCATTAACTCTTAGGCTGCTAAGCGCGACTCACTGACCACTTGCGGGCAATGTAGATCAAGATCAGACTGCACAGAACGTGCAGTCTGATCTTGGATCTACACTGTCCGATAAAGAGATATTGTACCACAAAACATTACTTTGAAATAGCAATATTTGGGCTTTTACTTTCGAATTGCAAATTTCATTTCAGTTATTTAGCGTGATAAAGGTTAACAATCATCGGAAAGAAACTGGCTGAGCTGGGGATTCGAACTAACAACCCTCTGATTTCAAGCCCTGTACATTACCGACTGAGCAACTCAAGCTCGGCTCTGACAAAACGGAGTTTAATGGATCTCCGTGGTGCATTATACCAAGCACATCATCACATCATCATAGATATCTATAAAATCCATTCAGATAACAACTAACTGAATCATGAAGTAAACTGGTCCTTTGACATGAAGAAAATTGACCAATAGTAGAAAGTTTCGATCTGGTCCTTTGACATGAAGAAAATTGACAAATAGCAGGTCAGACTGCGCAGAGTATTGCCACCAGCACGATCCACGAGGAGTTCTGAGTCCGAAGAATTTTCTAGATTTGGAAATAACACATCCTTTGATTGCCTAAACCATATGGTTTAGACAATCAGAAGCTGTGTTACATTCAAATTTAGAAAATCTTGGAGTAAAAGACCAAGAATTTTCTTAAGAAAGGTTGGTCAATACGGACCTGTTATTCGACTGAGACCTTATCATTTGAACCAAATGTTATGTATCATCTGCAATGCTTTGAAATTGGACAAGTCTGAAATACTGTCGTGTGGTAAATATTTAGAAAACATCCTTGGTCGTTTTTAGCAAGTTTTTAACCCATTTCATCATTAATAAATAGAGGATAATCAACTGGTTGTGTTTTATATTGAAAATCTGTCACTAGAATGAGGTGTGATGCGGTTGAGAAACAAGTCCAAAGGAAAAGTTTTTTTTTTTAACCGCATCAAACCCCATTCGAGTTAAATTTTTTTAATATAAAACACAACCAGTTGATTATCCTATTTATTATATTCCTAATGCATCCTTTTGTTTTCGAACAATAATCAATAATGGCACAATGTCAGCAATACAGGAAAAAAGTAGTTCCGGCAAACATTCTAAAACTATATCGTCACCAGTGATGATACCATAGTTATTATCACAAGTGGTGATATTCACTGTGAAATCCCAGTAATTCACTGATAGGAATATAATAAATGAAACTTTACTAATTTTTGTATCTTCATGCCAAATGTTGCCCATGAAGGTTGCAAAAGGTTGCACAGATTACAACCGAAAGAAAATACATTTCATTTTCTTTGGGCCATCAAAGAAATCATTGTTGTGATGTTTCCGGTTTAAAATCGAAGATTTCCCATTTATTTATTTATCCCTAACGCAATATTTATTGATAATTTACCTATGTTTACACATCTAACTAAATTCTGAACCATTGTACACAATATCAAGTTTTAACACCGTGTTCTCTCTTTAGCTGTAAGGACGTATCGTTCAGTTTTACTATACCATATGAGTAAATGTGTTGAGCCCAAGAAATGGTTCAGTAGTAGACTAGAGGATTGGTGACAGTCATTGCAACAGATTTTGTTCCCGGGTCCCCAACGCTCTGCATTCTTACCGAGCTTCATCTAGGTGTAAAAAAGGCCGACAGCTTGAACAGTTTAAAATATTGTTGTCTAACAAAGAGTTAACTCTTTACCAGATGACAAAATTTTAGACCAGTCCAAATTTAAAGCCTTTGCAGACAAGAATTTTGATGTGGCTCAAATGATGGGATTTTTCTTTGATAGGGTAGAAAACATTGTGGGAAAAGGAGAAAATGCTGGTTACCAGCATTTTCTCCTTTTCCCACAATGTTTTCAAAAGGCTTCTTCCTCAGGGTCGTTAAAAGTCGGTAAAGGGTTAAACAGACAAGATATTTCAGTGAAAAATTGACACAATATGCTAAAAAGTACCTGTACCTGCAATATGCAAGTACGTGTCTCAACTCTTAACAAGACGACAAAGACCTTATTGGCCCGGTCACATATTCACGGAAAACCGCCACGGAAGAGCTACGGTCTAATCGCTCACGGATGACTGCAGAAAAGTCAAATTCCGTAGTCCGCTACGGTTCCAATACGGATGCATAACGGTGTGAGTACGGAGTTCGACGGATCTACCGCCAAAATGTAGGTAAAAAAGTCCCGGGAGAGATGCGGATTGTTACGGTTCGACACGGTCTAATACGGAGCCACACGAATCAGGATGATTGTACTACGGATACACTATGGTTTGCTACGGTATAAGTACGGGTTAGTACGAATAAGAACGGTCCGATACGGAGTAGTACGAATCTCAACGGATCGATACGGACCTACCACGATTTAGCATTCCGTCCACAACCTCTAGCTCGATCACTTTCAAAATGCAACAAGTTCGCCCATGAGAGCCTCATACTGGCCATGAAGGGGGTCTTCGTAAAAGCCAATCTCTATTTCACATATCCTCTGTCGTCTATTACCTGATTTTTATAATCATTAACCAGTTACCAGTTGACAAATTTTGGCCTCCTCCAAATTGAAAGTATCAGCAGACGACAAATGTAAATTT
Organism: Hippopus hippopus; assembly: GCA_946811185.2. NCBI lineage: Eukaryota > Metazoa > Mollusca > Bivalvia > Cardiida > Cardiidae > Hippopus > Hippopus hippopus. The sequence continues at coordinate 2,898,266 of OX328102.1, read as the reverse complement.
GGTACAAATGAGCTTTAGTTCTACAATAAGGTAGAAAACATTGTGGGAAATGGAGAAATTGCTCATTATGAGCAATTTCTCGATTTCCGTCAATGTTTTCTTAAGTTGTCTGTTGCAGACCCATAAAAACAAGAGATTGAATGGGAAATGGTTAATGAAAAATATTGATCAATAACGTTTCCCTTCTGTTAATAAAATCTGTTTATTTACAATTACACTAATTATCGTGAAGGTTTATGTTTTAAAAGTAAAAGTACTTGTTTGTTATAGTATCACCCATATTGACAGGGCAGCCTCCCGGGCTTATGAGACACCTCATTCTCTGTGCATCTTTACTCCCGATTCTATCCTTTATGCCAGGCACAAGGCAGGCAGGCAATCAGTAACATTTAACTAGCTGGCGGTTCACCAACCAGCCATATAAAAACAATCTCCTGGCGGGGCTCGAGCCTTCGATCTCCTGTTCCGTCGGCGGACGCCAGAACCACCAGAAACGGAGACGGTTTTATGTACTAGTATTATTTGATCTTTTTACCTGCATGTTTAGCATCGTTGTTTGGTTAGAATGTCACATTATAAGGCTGATGTTTATTCAGTTTCGTACAATGTTTTGTAAAATATGTAACCTTAAATGTAAAGGTATTACTAATAGTATGATATTGACATAATTATTATCTCTATGTATGTCAACAAGAAGCTCGACCAGTGCCTTGGCATTTTGTATCATATTAATATTCAGTTGCAGCCAGTTTATTGCAAACATCATTTGTTGACGATTCATGATTGTGAACTCAACGACAAAACGCAAATACGTTGAGTCCTACAAAGAGGGAGTACTTATACCCTTGTTGAAGTACATGATACTGAATTTATCCTACCAAACAGTAGTGGTCTCGACAATTCCGTACTGTGTCATGTTGCAACGTAGTAAACCGTAAAAGACCGTGCGAATCCCTGCCTCTCCGTAGTACAACGTATTAAGATTCTGACTTTCCGTGACAAATTCGTATCATAGCCGTAGCTAATACGTAGTGTTACCGTACTAATACGTAGTTCTCCGTATCAAATCCTTGACAATTTTGGGCCTACGAATCAGTACGGACTGATACGGTTTTCATACGGACCAGAACGTATCAGTACGGTCTAATACGGACTAGTAAGGATACTGAGCTACTGACCAGTACGAGTAGTTACGGACGATGCCGGAACGAATCCGTAGCTCTTCTGTGACGGTCTTCCGTGAATATGTGACCGAGGTATAAGCGGCCCATACACGCTCAAACTTTTTCTTGAATAATATTGGTCTTAATATTATTGACAGTTTCACGTTTGCCATTGTGCAACATTTAGTTCGTGCCCAAACGGTCACAGTGAACGGATTAACTGCACTGACACTGACTCTAAAGCGGAAAACGCCAAAGAAGAAACGAAAATGGGCGAAAAATTGGTTCCAGCAGACACTAAATTTAGCAAAGTCATATTATTAGAAGAACTGCGGGACAATGAGCAAGAGAACTTTAACAACTAGTTTAACCCTTAGGCTGCCAAGCGCGACTCACTGACCTTTTGCGGACAGTGTGTATCAAGATCAGACTGCACAGAACTTGTAGTCTGATCTTGGATCCGCACTTTCCTATAAGGAGATTTTATTCTAAAAAAATGTTTGAAATCGCATTATTCGGGGATTTACTATCGGCTTGAAAGTATCATTTCACTTATTTAGCAGTATAAGCGTTAAGGATTGATGGAGACACATTCGATAAACTCATAGAGCTCCAGAAGAATTTCTTTCTCTTCCTTGGATGGCGCCATGACGATGTTCTCTCTCCTATGTCGAATCAAAAACTGAAGCTCGCGCAAAATATTGATGGGATGCCACACACGCTCAAATTGTTTGATGGTTTGCGCAAAAATATCTACTGGAAACAGCTCCATCAATACTTTTAGGTCATCAATATTGCCCATACACGATCAAAAAAGCGTCAAATAATTTGAGGTCAAATGCTATTGATGGAAAAGTTTGAGTGTGTATGGGCCGCTTTAGATGTGTGTGTGTTTTGTTTTTTTATTAAAACATCTGCAAAAAGTATCGACTTAGGTCAGCCTGCGCGGACCTGAGTCGAAACTTTTTGCGATATGTTGATAATCATTTTGTTAAAGGACATTCTACTTCACAATTAAGTAGTTTTTAGACAAAATTGATTCGTTTCGTGCGACAGTTTGCTCGGTATAAGAAACTGTATCAACCAGATACATTTATTCCCCCGAGCGACTCTCAATTGTTTTGATTAAGAAATCGGCACGGCTGAAATTTTCTCATTTTCCCACGTTTTCTACCCTTACAAAGACAAATCCCGCCATTTGAGCCAAATTCTATGCGTCGTCTGGGTCCTGCGTGGCTCAGTGGTAAAGTGTGGGACTAGTAACCCGGAGGCCCCGGGTTCGAGCCGAACTAGATCTACTGGATTATTCGCGGGAGTGTCCTTGGACAAGATACTTAAGAGACCTAGCATAGTACTGTCACAACCCGTCAAATACATCAATATGTGAGCTGTCGCCGTGATATGAAGAAAAGAATGTTGAAAGCGGCGTAAGCCGCCAATCAACCAATCAATGATTCAATCAATCTGTGTGTCATCTGCGATTACTTTGAAATTGGCATAGTCTAAAGTTTTGTCGTTTGGTAAAGAGTTAACCCTCCGAATGCAGTAGCAGTATAAAGGTGTAGAGGAACAAGAAGTTTTCTATGTTATCTGAAGTTAAACAATCAGACGAAATGCATAGACACGAATGGCCTGGATTACCCGCCCCTAACACTACATTATCGTTATTCTTGAAGTCGTTGTCTGCGCATGTCAAATCTTCGTTTGTATTTGAAAAATGCAACCTGGCGAGATAATGGCGAGATAATGCTCTTGAAGTGCGGCGGGGTACCAGACTAAAACACGAAGTGACATTCGGCAAACCTCGGGTGGTCCGTTGATAAACTTACATGCAATTACGGAATCGGCCTATTTGTGGCGAGTGACGAAGAGACCGCTAAGCTTTGCAACAGGACAAAATAATGGCAACAGAAGAAGTAAAAGAGAAGAAAGATCCGCATAAAGTGGGATTAGTAGAATATGAAGGAACGTTTCATCATGTGGGAACAGAATTCGAGAAAGTGAAGAAGCTGAAATGTCGAGCCGACGACATTTGGGTTTGCAGTTTTCCACGATCTGGTATTTATTATCAACACTTTAGCCGTTGAGCGCGACTCACTGACTTTTTGTTGGAAGTGTAGATCAAGATCAGACTGTACAGAACGTGCAGTCTAAACTTGGATCTACACTGTTCGATAGGGAGATATTTTACTCCAAGAATAAGTTTGATATAACATTATTCCTATTTTTACTATCAGCTTGAAAGCTTTATTTAACTTATTTAGCTGGATAAGAATTAACGTATTACGTGTCCTTGGGAATCTTTTTTTTTTAGTGCGTCTTTTCTCATAATGTTTTTTATCCTATCAAATACAGAAATCACCGTTTAACCCTTTCGCAAACAATCCCTGGTTTTCACGGCCCTGAAAAAGAAGCCTTTTAAAAACATAGTGAGAAAAGGAGAAAATGCTGGTAACCAGCATTTTCTCCTTTTCCCACTATGTTTTCTACCCTTCCCAGAACAAATTTCAGTTTTTGAGTCACGTTAATTTTGTCGCCTGCAATGCTTTCAATTTGGACCAGTCTAAAATTTTGTCGTTTGGTAAAGAGTTAAGCAGCATTTAACTTGTCGTCTGCAAATGCTTTCAACTTGGTCAAGTCCAAATTATGTCGTCTGGTAGAGTTTAATTGCAAAATGAACATGGTTTTGAGCACGTTTTTAACACTTTACCAGACATTTTAGACTTGTCCATTTTTAACAAGTAAAAAGTGACTTAAATGGCTAGATTTATCTTAGAAAGATAAGAAATAAATATGGGAAACGGAGAAAATGCTGGTCAACAGCATTTTGTCTTTTTCCAATAATGCTAAAACTCTGGATTGTTTCGTCGAAGGTTAAATCTTACTCACAATATATTGTCCTGTATAAGAACTCTGGTTCATTTGAGAATGAGGTAGGTTAATTGATTACCCATTTTTGAAAATATTGGGGCAAAAGGAGAAACTGCCACTCTTGATTCCTCATTAACCACTATTTTACTAGCTTTAAAGATGTTTTCACAGATACCTGCTACAAGTTTGTGTATAGCAGTAATGTGTTAAGTTCATGTACACGTATCAAAGTAATTTCATAAAAAATTCTCGACATTTTTGGCTATTATCTAACATTTTCTTCATCTGCCATTTTATTCTAAACTGTATGAATGCGGGAGTGAGAGTCAATTTTTTTTTTTAAATATAAGTACTTTTTACGCAGGTAAAGTAACTTCACCTCTGACTAGAGGTCGTATACACGAGTGTATTTGTTTTTCTTTTTCGGTGAAAGATCGAAATTTATTTCATCGACGAAAATATTTTCGCGAGTTGCGCAGCATGTGATGTTCACAAAATGAAATAATTCAATATTAGTTTTTTTTCATGAGCATTGGCTAGTTCTGATTGGCTGAAAAAAAAAAAATTCATAGCTCCATGAAAAAAAAAAATTAAGCAGTGCCGGAACTACTTTTGCAGTCAAACTAATGTAAACAAACATGTACGTGTATACGAGATTCCATAATGTTTTTCTGTCTGATTTTATATCAAGTCCGAATTTCAAATTGCTAGCTAAATTTATTTTCTCTGAACATTGAAAAAAATATCCAACAGTAAATTCAAAGAGAGAGCTTAAACTCATTGTCACTTTGCTGGGTCCTAACAAACTTATTTTCAACTTACTTCTAGAGTACTGAACTTCTAATAATAAATCTACTAAACCTGCCAATGTTCAATACTAATATGAAAAAGGCAAAGCCTCAATACGAGCGACGTGAATGATTTGTGGAACAAATATCTATTTATTAGAATGACGAGCTAGATTCTTGATCTTGAAATCAAAGGGTTTTGAGTTCGAATTCCGTCTTTGCCAAAACTAATTTTGAGCGTTGTCAAAAGTAGAAAGCATTTTTTTCCCATAGATTTATACATGTGAAATAGAGCGAACTGTCCCTAATTTCCTGAACAAAATAAAGATAGTTCCTTGACAATTTCGTTAAGTTATGTCCAGAAAAAATATCTTGGAACGATTATTGGTCAACATGTAAAGACCATCTTATGGGAACATGTCCTCACTGCATGTAGATCTAGATCTATATTAGAGAGACTTTGATTTTTACGAGGAATCCGTCAGTAGGTTGAGAAGAATAGTAGTATTGAGCAGAGTACTGGTAAAAGGAACTTCAGGAATGCATGGTAGGTGCACTTGCCGCCGCAATGAATATACACACAAAAGGAAAAAAACAAACAAACAAACAAAATCTTTCTTTCATTTCTTCGTTAGTGCACAGGTCTACCCACGTTTTACCTGGGGTTTCTTTACAATCAGAGAGTTTAGATCGCTAAAATCAGATTATAGACTATGTGGCTTTCCTTTTTCATCCCATCTGCTTTCCTACACATCCGTCGTTGAAACAGTGATCAGTGCAGAGACAGGAATGAATTCTGTCGCAATGACTAGATCTAGATCTATCATCAGTCCTAGGAAAGAAAGATGCCGAGTTTTCGGATAGATATCCAACTTATGGCAAAAAAAAAACCGCGAAACTTTTCGATCTATTAACAAGCTTTCGTAACATTAAATAGATCTAAACATATTTGAGCCATGTTGCGGTAAAAGAGGGTTTAATGCATCACCGTGATGCATGATACCAAGCAAGTCATCACATAATTATACATCCATATTGTATGATAACTGACTGAATCAAAAGGCATGCAAACTGTGCCTTTGACATGTAGAACGTTGAAAAATAGATCTAGCAAAGAGTTTTGACCAAGGTTAGCTTGCGCGGACTGCACAGGCCAACCTGGGTCGATAGTTTTTTTGCAAATGCATTAAGCCCCCTTTTTACAGATCATAAATCCGGTTTTCTCTGTAAATGGCATTTTGAAACAGCCAAAAAACTAGTTTAGTCATGATTTCTTCGACACAATGTTTTCCGCGAAAAACGGCTCGGGCTTGACGTAAGAATAGTATGATTAATGACGTCATTATTTGCTAGCATAGATCATTGCGTATGTTTATACATAGATAGACGCTTAATACGCTGAAAGTAAGTAAGAAATTAGATAATCAGTACTCATTAAACTGATAATGATTTTTAAGTAATCATCCGATCGGTAGATAATTTTTGTCATTTTTGACCAATCAGGTACTTGTGCGAAAGATTGTCATACGTGTGACGCTGTGCGACTAACCGGAAGACACTCAATTTTTAGTCATCCCTATTTAGATTTAGACTAAAACCCAGAACGAAGTCGGAATTTCATTTTTGAAAATCTAGAACGGCTTCGCCCGTAACTCGCTGTCGCTCGTTATAATGAGGCCATGAATTTACGTCATTATTACGTCATGAACGAGCAGATTTTCCGCGCTATGAATTATCAATGAAATGGACATTAAATAAATACGCAATGTTGGACTTACAAAAAAAAAAGCAGTTAGAGTAAAATTTAAGTGCGTATTTGTTGTCTGTGATATTGAATTATAAGGAATGAAGAGAATTTTTCTTTTTTGTTTTCATGGAAGTATGAAAAAAAAAAAAAAAACCTAATCACACTTTTGTATGAAACCGCTTCGTGCTTTCATAGTGTGTGATTAGGGTTTTTTTTGGCATTTAAGGAATGAAGATAATTTTTTTTGTTTTCATGGAGGTATGAAAAAAAAAACCCTAATCACACTGTATGAAACCGCGAAAGTGTGATTAGTTTTTTTTTTTTTCATACCTCCATGAAAAACAAAAAAAAATCTCTACATTCCTTATAATTCAATATCACAGACAACAAATACATGTATGCACTTAAATAATTCTAACTGCTCTTTTTTTGTAAATCCAACATTGCGTATTTATTTAGTGTCCTTTTCATTGATATTTCATAGCGCGGTAAAACTGCTCCTTCATGACGTAAAAATGACGTAATTCATGAAGTGATTATAGTATTGAACATTTGCAGATTGAGTGGATTTATTATATTAGAAGTTCAATACGCTAGAATTAAGTTGAAAATAAGATTGTTTAAACCCAGCAGAGCAACAATGAGTTTTCAGCTCTCTCTTTGAATTTAATGTTGGATTTTTTTTTTCAGTATTCAGAAAAAATAAATTCAGTTAGCAATTTGAACTTCGGACTCGATATAAAATCAGAACGAAAAAACATTATGAAACCTCATATACATGTTTGTTTAGATTAGTTTGACTGCAAAAGTAGTTCCGGCACTGCTGATTTTTTTTTTTTCATGGAGCTATGAAAAAATTTTTTCAGCCAATCAGAACTCGCCAATGTTCATGAAAAAAACTAATATTGAATTATACCTCCATGAAAACAAAAAAAGTTCTCTTCATTCCTTAAATAAATTCGATCTTTCACCGAAAACACACCCCAACGCACAAATATTCTATTTATTTCATGCTTCTAGCCCCTTTTTTGTTGAAATTTTAACCAAAGTCCAGTACAGCTCTTATCGGTAGTTCCCTGTAGCGCACCCCATTCCCCCCCCCCCCCACACACACACACACAAGACGCATTACAATGAGAACGTATACATGTACAAGATCACGTAGAAAACAGGTCGTTGGTATCGACCAGAATTATGGCAGTATTGTGTTTTACTATTTGAGAGAATATTGCGTTCAGTAAATCATTTAAAAAAGACTAAAATCCATTTTCAAATTAACATTTTTTTCGATTGCCAAATACTGTATATCCTTCTGCGTTAGTGTAATTAGTGTCTGCTATTTATTCTTATTGTATACCTGAAAGTTTTTCAGATTGATTGATTGTATGGTGTTTAACGCCGTTTTTCAACATTATTTCAGTTTTATCGTGGCGACCAGTGCACCTATCCATGCTTTCCCGGAGTCTCTTTTACCAGTACTCCGCAGAATCTTCTTTCCAAGCAACTCACTGCTTTCCCACATAATCATCGTCGAAACAATGGTCAGCGGTGGGAGAAAAGTGAATCCTGTCTATCCGGAGGAAATACATGCGTTTCATGCGGATAAAATATCACACACGACAGAAATGAAATCCGTATCTACACACTGTGAAAAACGGTTCCACATATGGTATGATGACGTTATGATGACCTAACTCACAAGGGGAATATGTATTTATTATATACCTTAAATTTTCCGGCTCAAATCCATGCGTCGCTTGCGGATAAAATATCACACACGACAGAAAAAATCCGTATCTACACACTGTGAAATATGGTTCTAAATATGGTATGATATTGTAATAATGACGTAACTCACTCGCGGTATATGCATACATTCATATGCAATTTAATTGGTCAAAATTTTACGCTGTAATATTCATCCGCCATTCATAAAAGCGAAGTTACTGGCTGCTTTACCATTATTTGCTTTATTTTGTTTATCGTTTTCGAATAAAATGTCAATCATTTGCAATATTGTGTCGTTAAAAAGGTGTAGGTACATAATAAAAGGAATATTATACTGTGGTGACTTTCCTGGTGCTGGCATAAATTTACTTCTCGCTGCGTAAGAAAATTTTGGCATCTCGCTCGCCCTTCGGTCTCGCGCGATACCAAATTTTCTCACGCTGCACGAAGTAAATACACGCACCAGGAAAATCACTACAACATAATATTCCGTATGTATTCATTTGCAATTTGATTGGTCAAAATTTGACGCTGTAATATTCATCCGCCATTCATAAAAAAGAAGTTACTGGCAACTACACAATTATGTTTTATTTTGCTTACCGTTTTCGAATAAATGTCAACAATTGCATTATTAATTCGTTCAAAGGTAGATATATAATGAAAGGAATCTATACTAACCCTAACTCTAGGTTTCATTTTATTCATTGCAAAAAAAAATTCCGGCTCAAATACATGCATCGCACGCGGATAAAATTTTACACACGACAGAAATAAAATCCGTATTTACACACTATAAAATACAGCTCAAAATATGGTATGATGATGTACCTATGACGTAACTCACCGCTGCATATGTATTTATTGATTTGTAATTTGATTGGTCATCATTTTACTCCGTAATATTCATCAGCCATTCATAAAAATGGAGTTACTGCCTCTACACCATTATTTGTTTTACTTTGTTTACCGTTTTCGATTAAAATGTCAATAATTTGCAAAATTATATCGTTGAAAGGTGTAGGCTTGTCACGGCGCAAGAAAATTTTGACATCTTGCTCGACCTCCGGTCTTGTGCGATATCAAATTTTCTCACGCGGCTCGAATCAAATACAAGCACCACCAAAGTCACAACAGCATAATATTCCGAACTTATTATATACCTGAAAGTTATCCGAAGAAAATACATGCGTCCCACGCGGATAGAATATCACATATGACAGAAATAAATGCCGTATCTACACACTGTGAAATACGGTTCCAAATATGGTATGATGTCGTTATGATGACATAACTCACGCGCTGAATATGTATGCATTCATTTGCAATTTGATTGGTCAAAATTTGACGCTGATATATTCATCCGCCATTCATAAAACGAAGTTACAGGTTACTTCACCATTATTTGTTTTATTTTGTTAACAGTTTTCGAATAAAATGTCAATAATTTGGAAAATTTTGTAGCTGAATAGTGTAGGCATGTAATAAATGGAATATTATGCTGTAGTGACTTTCCTAGCGATGGTCACTTGCTTCTCGCCGCGCAAAAAAAAAATGACATCTCGGTCGACCTTTGGTCTAGTGCGATATCAATTTTTTTCGCGCAGCTCGAATTGACTACAAGTACCAGGAAAGCCACTACATCATAATATTCCGTATTTATCACCATTCGCGTTGCCTATCCTTCTATAGATACGATCCCTGCTCTGAGGCACAAACAAGAATCAAAGAACATTTTATTCATTGCTAAGACCATTATTATCAACTTACTAGTATCTGTGTTTTTATAGGTACGACACTGACCCAGCAAACAACATATTTAATCCGAACCCTGGATTTTGTGAAAGGATCCAGCATCAACCTAGACGACAGATTTCCGTTATGCGAGCTAAATGTTCCGTCATGGCCGTTCTTTCGGTAGTATGATTTTTAGTGAATCTTTCGTCTGCAAAATCGTTGTCTGCGCATGTCATATTCTTCGAAGATTCGACCTGTCTGCTATGACGCATCACCTACCCCATATACTAGGGAAAAGTAGGGTTTATACCGAAGCTATTACCCAAGCCTGTAGGGACTGTTTTAATAAATGGCCGATGCATAGGTTACATGCTAGCTGATCATAGCTGAATGAATCGCACCAGGTAGCGTTTTATTGAGTAAACGTTTATTTGATTTTGAAATTCAAAGTAACGGTTGTCGTTTTGAAAAGTAGTTCGGTTCTGTACCCAGAATGCCCAAATTAGATAGATGTGTATTTGTAGAATGCCATCTAGCGGGAGATAATGCTGTAAAATAAAAAAAAAAAACCACTGCCGGCCTTTACCTAACATCCAGCGATAATTCCAGTCGCTGAAATTGTCTAAAAATAAATGACCAATAAAATGACACAAATGCTATCCTTATACAAAATCTGATCGCTCATTTCCCCCTGATATCTAAATATAGACACTAGCAGTGAGTGTGTTAACCTGGCCCTTGGCTAGTCTAGATTTCCTGTCCCTAACACTACGTTATCGAGTTATTTTCCCACTAATGTATTGTTTATAGCCATTTTCTCGATTGCTACTTTATTTGCGGCGTATTTATATTTATCTTGCACAGGATGGTGTGATGCGTCATAGCAGACAGGTCGAATCTTGGAAGAATATGACATGCGAATACAACGACAAAATAATATCTTATTATCTTTCGCTAGGTGGCATTTTTCAAATACAGACCTTTCTGATTTAAGCATTCTGGGAAGAGAACTGGACTACTTTTTAAACAGACAACCGTTACTACGGATTTCAATAAAACGCTATCTGGTATGATTCATACAGCCAGCATGTAACGTATGCACCAGTCATTAAAAAAAAAAACAGCGCCTACAGGCTTGGGTATAAGCCCAGACACTTCTTGTTGATAAGTCTGTGGAAAAACCCTGCACGAATCCTGGTTTATCTAAAGTCTATATTTAGAAACTATATTCAAAGATGTGTAGTAAAACAATAGTATTTGTAAAAAGTGTTTTTCCTGTTTGAAATAATTAAATTTTTAAAATATTTGGAGCGAAAAACAGGCTAGGAGATTTTTTTACAGGGGTGTCGTTTATAGCCATTTTCTCCATTGCTACTTTATTAGCGGCGAGTTTCATTTTACACACCGCGTATCGATATTTATCCTGTACAGGATAGTGATTCGTCATTGCAGACAGGTCGAATATTCGAATAATATGACATGCGCAGACAACGAATAATATCTCGCGAGACTTTCGGTTTCGAGAGATACCAGTTTTTTCCTACGCAGAAAAAAGCAAATGTAAGAACCAGAAAAGTTAATAGAACATGATATACAGTTTATTATTTTTCTATATTTTTTAAAACAACAAAGCTGTTAGTTAAAACATGTAATAACGTGTTTAAAAGTCGCAGTAATGCTTTTTTTTTTTCTATTGTTTTCGTTATGGTTGAGTTCCGTAAAGTCCAGTCGAATGTCCCAATGCAAATTTGTGTGTTTTGATGGTGTATTACGCCGCTTTCAATGATATTTAGATCACATCACAGCTTTAACTCTTTTATTCCCGATCTTTCTAGGATTCATCAATATTCAATATAAGTCTGCAGCTACTCTGTTCCCTGCAATAAGACGTGATTAGCGCCGGCAGAGGTGATCAAACCAGGGTTTCTCATTACAAGTTAATAATCCCGACCACTTAACCACGGAAGATTATTCTATGAAAGCTATATTATGAAACAATCATGGAACTTCCATAATGTCTGAGTGTTATTTGTTTCTTTCGAATTTACTCCGCTTTCATCAGTGTTTAAATCATTGAAAATGTATTATTTCCTGATGATTTTTCCCGACTCGATGAACATCCGGTTGAGACCTCGCTGAGCTTGGTAGGTCAGTTTGTAACATACAAGGCTTGAACATGCGTTGGGGGGGGGGGGGGCTTTCGATGGCTCGATTCAACAGCTCAACCAAATTCTTTTCGGAGATTGATGATCGTCATTGCAAAAGGTTTTATTCTTCTTTCACCGTTTGTCATCTTTCGAAGACGTTGATCTGGGATAGCAGCCAGTAGCTTGCAAATAATATTGTGCGAATTATTGGTAGTTATTGGCGAGTTATTGGTGAAAAAAAAAAAAACGAAACCAACAAAGTATGGATAAGTTCACTCCCGCCGCTAAATAGCTGAAACAATGTTAGAAAGGATGTGAAACATCAACTGAACAAACATTTTCAACAATCTTGTCAAGATCGAGGATAATGATATTGAAATTCTACTGCTATTGCTGGAATCCATGTTCGATCTTGGCTGCCATTGCTAACTTCATCTGACAGTTGCAAGGCAAAGTAAAGATGCAGACTTAATACTAGTGAATTCTAGAAAGGTCATGAATAAGAACGTGGTTGCTTTGATTTGACTGAAATAACGCTGAAACAAACAAAAACTCGACGACTACAATTCAATCTTTATTGGAAAATTAGAATGCATGGCAATGGCTTATTGCACATACATGAAAATTGTTCTTACCTACGCAAGCCTACAAGTGTCAAAATGAAGGTAAAATGTTTTTCAAAAACACGTAATAACGTGAATTTAAAACACGTAATAACGCAAAAAAAGTCGCACTTACACGAAAAATCTAGTAATAATGTGTTTTAAAACACATACTAGTGAATTCTAGAAAGGTCACGAATAAGAAAGTGGTTGCCGTGATGTGACTGAAGTAATGCTGAAACCAACAAGAATTATTACCAACACAATTCAATCTTTATCGGGAAATTCGAATGCATGTCAATGACTTATTGCACATACATGTCAGCTGTTTTCATCTAATGTTGATAAAGTGAAAAAAAAAAACACGTTACTGCGAGTTTTCGATTTCGCGTTACTACGACTTTTAAACTCGTTATTACATGATTTAAAACACGTTATTACGAGATTTTTCCACGAAAGTGCAACTTTTTTTTGCGTTATTACGTGTTTTAAATTCACGTTATTACGAGATTTTTCGCGTTACTACAACTTTTAAACACGTTATTACGTGTTTTAAAACAAGTTATAACGAGATTTTTCGCGTTAGTGCGACTTTTTTGCGTTATAACGTGTTTTAAACCCACGTTGTTACGTGTTTTAAATTCACATTATTACGAGATTTTTCGTGTTTATACGACTTTTAAACACGTTATTGCGTGTTTTAATACATGTTATTACGAGCTATTTAGCGTTAGTGCGAATTTTTTGTGTTATAACGTGTTTTAAATTCACGTTATTACGTATTTTTGATAAAATACTTTACTTTCATTGCTTTCGTACTCATCTAATGTTGATAAAGTGAAAAAAACAAAACAAAACAAAAAAACAAAAACAAAAAAATGTTACTGCGAGTTTTCGATTCGCGTTACAACAACTTTAAAATGCGTTATTACGTGTTTTAAAACACGATATTACGAGATTTTTCGCCTTACTACGACTTTAAACACGTTACGTGTTTTAAAATACGTTATTACGAGATTTTTCGCGTTAGTACGACTTTTTTTGCGTTATGATGTGTTTCAAATTCACGTTATTACGTGTTTTATAACACGTTATCACCAGATTTTTGGCGTTACTACGACTTTTAAACACATTTTAACATATTTTAAAACACGTTATAACATGTTTTTCGCGTTTCTACGACTTTTAAGCAGTTATTACGTGTTTTAAAACACGTTTTTACGAGATTTTTCGCGTTAGTGCGACTTCTTTTTGCGTTAAGACGTGTTTTAAATTCACGTCATTACGTGTTTTTGATAAAACATTTTACCTTTATGTTGACCCTTATAGGCTTTCGTAATGAATACCTGTTCAGTGGATATAAACTTTTTTTCATTAATGGCGGATGAGTGTACTCTAAGGTTCTATACTGGCTAATTAGATTGGATACCCACTCGCCACAACTCGGCCGATTCCGTACCTACATCTTACCTCTTCCGTATCAGTGTGGATTTCTATTTTGAAATACTGCCAGTCACATGATCTTACACATGGCTGCGCCCTGTAAATCGATTAGCAATGGCGACAACAGCTACGATGATAAGCAACATGTCTCTGCAAAATGCCAACGTAATTGATAGACCGAGTTAGGATATACAAACTGTTTGTCATCGTTATGTATTTAAAAGATTCCCACGAAAAATTGTGACAAGTGTTTGCTTTCAAAATGGAATGTGACGATTTTAAGAACGGCGAAGCGGTGTACTTCCGGCGAAGGAATGTACCGTGTAGGTGCATATTAAGCTACGTGGTACAGCCGAGGGACGGATCAACCAAGGTTTGCCGAATGATTGAATACCTCGGCCATAGTAGTCCGGACGTAGGTCGTCGTATCATATTTGGGACCGTATTTAATGCTACGTTCCCACTATCACGATTCGCGCCACGATTGAAATCGTGGTCTTAATCGTGAGCAAGTCGTGATGATCCTATCAGGTCGTATCAGAACTTGATGTTAATCGTGGCAATCGTGTTAATCGTATGAAATTTTTTGGCTGTCAAAAAATTTTCTACGATCAACACGATTGATTTTCAATCGTGGTCACCGCATCTAATAGTATTGAATCGTAACAAAACGTAGCAGATCACATCAAATCGTGCTTCTAAATCGTGTTGATCGGGACAATCTTGGACAAGGCAAGGGCAAAGCTCTGGTTCGATTTGCTGGATAATAGGATAGGATAAGTTCTCCTTTTTGATCCCTCACATCGAGACAATCGAAGTAAGAAATGCGGCATCCTTTGCAGCAGCAGTACATGGTGCTGTTTGAAACGAACATACTCCCTTCAACATTGAACATTCAGGTTCTACTCGTAGCAGCTTTCCAACACTAACAATTCTGGAAATAAATCAAGAAGCTTTCCCGAAAGCCTGCAAGCCTGGTTGGTTGGGTCGAAAGGGGAGGTCAAAAATAGAGAATTTCAGAGAACCGATTACCGCATTTTCACCCTCAAAAATGAAAAAAAAAAAAAAAAATGTTTAACTTATCCTAAAGATATGCAGCAAAAATGCTTGAATGCATTTATTTTTCCTACTGAATGGAAAATTTCTATGGTGTGCAAGAAAGATAAAAAAAGAGCAATTCTCATTCTGAAAACAAGAATTTAATCTAAATCTGAAATGAAAATATGGTATTGTGTATCCTTAGGTCAACTAAACAACATGTTTATGTCTATTTTATCTATCATCAAGGCAACTTCAATCTTTTTATATGATGTGTCGAGGAGGCTAGAAAACTAACCGAATTGTTGGCTTCTTTCTTCTGTGATCCATGGTCACACCCAGAACTATCTGACTACCGCTCTCCTGACCCTTGCGGGTTGTGGTTGTTGCTGGTCTGGCAACTACTCGTCTTCTTCCTCTCTGGTGATATAATGTCTGCATACTGCAGATATCACATCATCACTTTCATCAACAATTAGTCTTCACAAAAAACAGTGAAGTCTGTGGACAGTCGTGGCCCATATATACTCATCGGGGTCCAATCGCAGCTTTCCCTCGGATATGATCGTAAAACGCGGCGCGACAACAATCGTATCTTAGCGAAACAGAGCGCGTCGGTTCGCAATAAACGTATCTCGACTTATCCACACGTATCTGTATGTATTGTATCGTCATAACTCGTGACCCCCGCTCGTAATAATCGTATCGAATCGGGATTCAATCGCAGACTTAAACGTGATAATCTTATCGGATCGGAATGGATCGTATACGAACGTAAGACCGGATCGTAAATGATCGTGTGAACTGAAATGACCAATCGCAATTATGTCGCATCCAAGTGTAAGTAATCGTTTCTTAACGTCTCTACTCGTATCATCTCGTATCCCAAAAGTTTCACGATTAGCTGCGGATTGCGAATCGTGGCTCTCGTAACTAATCTCGCGACAGTGTGAACCTAGCATTACACTGTGTGGATACGGCTGAGCGTTTTGCATGCGGTTTTGCATGCAGCATGAGGAAAGTGGTTTGGGGTGTAATGACAGCGGTTTCGGGCGTTTTTCGAGTGATTTGTGGTGTTTAGGGATGTTTAGGGGTGTTTCTCTTACTCATTTATCTGCGATATAGACTTTGTAAACTGTCAAAACTGCGGATCGTGGCCAAGTTTAAATCTAGAGCTAATTCTATGACATTTAACTCTGAAGTTCATTGTTTGTAAGTTGGCTTGCTCAGTTTTCTTTATTCTTCACGTTATTTTCACATATCAAATGACACAAATGCGTCTGTTCATTGATCTATGAGGACCTATTTTTCTTGAAATAAATGAGTCATTGCCGACGGTTACAGGATTTCACATTCGGCAAACTTCAGGCAATCGGTTGATCAAGTCCCTCGGCTATATCATGCAGGCTGAGTATGCACCTACACGGTACGTTTCTTCGCCGGAAATACATGGAAATCTTCTAAATTCATTTCCGTTGACAAACAGTTTGTACATGCAATTTTAACGTGCTTTATCAATTCTGTTCGAAGTTTTCACCGATAGATTGATCTATGTGAATAACTTAACGTTCACACTGATCAACGTGAGCCGCGGACACCGGATGTTCTTAATACACCAGATCGGATTTTCCACGGAAGAACCAGAGGTGGTGTAAGTATTTTCATTTTTTATGGACCTGATTAACCTAGATAGAAATGTTGATTTACAGCAATGTCAAGGCGAATGATTGATCTGTTTACAGACATACTAGGGAATAATAATACCATCATATAAGCGAGCTGTGGCTTTATGAGCAACTGGGATTTTATTTTTTTTGAAGTTTGTTGCCGATTTTCGGACAAAATCCCCTTACCATTGTTCATTTTACAAGTTTGTATAATAAGATAAATGCATCCCCTAAAAGAACACAAAATTTCACTAAGAAATGTCCATCCAAAGCGAAGATATACGTTTTTGAATGGACCTGGGTAGAGGAAAATATGCTAACAAGACACCAATTTCATTTTCAGTGTATGCACAGGAACACCAGATCAGAAAAAGTTTGCGGTAAATGGACACCAACCTTTAAATCATCAATATTTCTGCCTGAAACTCGATGCATGGACTGTATACGAAGACTATTTCTGTAAACATTAGGTCACTATGGTCCATTACCTGATAAAGAGCATGTTCAACCCAATTTCATTACTTCTAGCACTTGCTTTCTGATTATGACTGAGAGTCATTGGTCCATTTTTAAGATTTTTCTTGAAATATTTGCAATATTACGGCAATTTACGAAGTAGACCTACGATGCTTGATCACGATTGACCAGTCATTGCCTCCAATGTTGGTGCAAGACATGTTCTTTGTTTACAGCGTTTCAGTTTTGTGAACGGCGTATTAACCCATTACCACGCAATCACGAGCTTTAATGCCCCTGGGAAAGATGGCTTAGAAAAACACTGTCCATAAAGAAAAACCCCTATTAACTAATACCAAGAATTTGTAATTCGTGTTCATTACTTTAAGTACAAGAATTGGTCACACTGGCCAACGTATACGTTGGATTGCCGGTTTTTACGTTAGATTGTACATACACCGAAAGTGTTCTTTCATTCTTGATGGTATTAAAACTTTTTTGTAGAACACGCTACATGGCAAAGGGACTATGAAAATAAATTATCTTCAAGGTAATTCTTAATACATATAGACATATTTGTAAACATTCGAGTACCGATAAAGAGGTGAGTTTGTTTTTGAAATTTCTCAGCAAATTACTGACATTTTTTTCACTTGTACAATTTTCACTTTGAGTTTGATACTACCTCCCGATGCTCTAGAACCAACTAAAGATTTGTGCATGGATAAAAAGAGGGAACAGAATCAGGTTGAATTTATATCGCTCAAAGGTACGTAATGTGCTAGGAAATTTCAAATACAACTTAACATCCTTATCGGTACTCTAATGATTACCCAAATGCTTATATGAATCGGCTGTTTAGAATTTCCTCGAAGAAAAAACGATCCCTATAAACACTTTGGCATGTTGCGTTTTCTGCAAGAAAGTATTAATACCACCAAGAAATTTCCTAGCACATTACGTACCTTTGAGCGATATATATTCAACCTAATTCTTTTCCCTCTTTTTATCCATGCACAAATCTTTAGTTGGTCCTAGAGCATCGGGAGGTAGTATCAAACTCAAAGTGAAAATTGTACAAGTGAAAAAAATGTCAGTAATTTGCTGAGAAATTTAAAAAACAAACTCACCTCTTTATCGGTACTCGAATGTTTACAAATATGTCTATATGTGTTAAGAATTACCTTGAAGATAATTTATTTTCATAGTCCCTTTGCCATGTAGCGTGTTCTACAAAAAAGTTTTAATACCATCAAGAATGAAAGAACTGAACACTTT